>OX422219.1:112752724-117752724 GCA_949130495.1 Sambucus nigra
AAATATCCACCCTTTATTTCACCTAACCCAAGAATTTTGGACCAAACATCTCCCCACACCCAAAATTACGCTATGTTTCGTGCGTGGGACGTCTCCCAATGCAAAATCAAAACAAAGAACCCACCAAATACACTACCACTTAACATTGTCGATTATGGGAATCCGTTAGGCCCTCAGTCGATAGTACGTACACCTTACTTATCTTTTATCAGAAGAAGAGTATACTCATCCACTCTCATGCTACAAAATAGCAATAATGTCAATTCCATGAACAATGTCAATTCTAAAGCCTACTCTAAATACAAAATAACAATAATGACTACTTGCCCACTTATACTGAAAAGTAGTGTACATACTAATTAAATGTCTAACGCGGTGGTGAAATGTAACATCACAATATTATATTGGGAGTATAAGCTACAAAACATATTATGTTTTTAATTAAAAACGAATTTTAATTAAAATTAACAGGACACGAACATTATCTAGGTAAAAGTGGCTTGAAATAAAAAAAAAATTAACAAAATATATCCAAATGTTTTTTTAATCAAGATGAAATTGACAAAAATAAGCATGCCAGAAACTAACAAAAATATCTTATACACAAAAATTCAACATAACAAACTAAAACGCAATGTAGACAAGTATAAGAAACTAACATGAAACCATTGTTTATTATATGACGTTTATTTAATTTGTAATATTTGTTTATTTTTCAAATATTTTAAAAATTATGAAATGGGTGAAAATTATTTAACTAAGTCTCTCTTTTAATTTCTTATCTTAGTAAATGGAATCTATGTTTTGATTTAGATACCAAATTGGTATTTTTAATATAGTGACTCTTCATATATATGCGAGGGGCATACACATTTTGTCATCAATATTTATGCCTCATTTTTTTTTATAATTCTGACATCAAGCATAATGGTTTGGATGTATCGAATAAACATTTTGTGGGAAGGGAATTGATCACATGTGTATGAGAGAGAGTTCTATAATGTATCTTACTTATAATCGAGAGTGCGAGTGTGTCATAACAAAAATAATCGGGAGAAAATTTAATACCGTGCCATCAGAATGGGTACACCCTAGCATATATACATACATACCATCTCACGTCCACATGTAAAAAATAATGAATTTGGTTATATGAATATAACTCGCATATACTAACCACCACAATCTCTCATACCTTCCTAATTCATTATTATTCAATCCCTCACTTAAAACTTACTAATCCATCACACCTATGATATAAATAGTCACTCAATTGAACAACACTAAAGACACATGATATCCCTCGCTCACCTAGTCCGTATTCGGAGTTAAGTAAATTCCTACTACTCGGAGAATTTACGAAAGGATTCAGTATGTTAAAATCCAAAATATATTGTCATAATAGCCTCGATGTAACCCCACCATTATGTCATGCCATATACCTAACGTTTATATCCAAACATATTTATCGTATCATATTACAGGGTTTACAATCCCTAAAATCCATTTAGAAAAGAGCAACACAAGAATTTACAAATTGTAGTGACTAGACCGGACCGAGAGTCCCCAAAAATGAATCGGTTCGGTTCCTTAAAAATAACAGAGAATTTTTTATGACCTAACCGATATGATGCTTCTAAAAAAATGAATCAATCTGCTCTCAGAAAAGTGAATCGATTTGATGGCCTACTACCCGTACCGGTTCGGTGTTGTGCGTCTTTAATCCTACGAGATTTATACTCAAAACTTTACTTCTAAACTTTACAAGATTTACCCTACATCTCCAAAAGACAATTCTACTTCACTCCAACAATATCCTAACCTCAAAATCCATCCCAATATTATCCCCACCATTTTCATCAACCAACCCGCACATATATGTATATATATCTTCCAATTTAAGGACTTAACAACAAACTCTAGAGTTTAACCATTGAAGCTCAAAATCAACTAAATCACCAAAAAAAATTATGAGATAACACGCACACACAATTATTTAGTAAGTTCAATCACTTGACTCAAAGTTGTAGAAGTTGAATCTTCCTCGAATCCGTGTATTTGAGCCGAAAATCTCCAAAGCTCCAAGTTTTCTCCCTTTTTCTTCTCTTTCTCTTCTCCCTTTTTCTTCTATTTCTCTTCTTCCTTTGCTTTCTCTCTCTCTCTCTCTCTCTCTCTCTCTCTCTCTCTCTCTAGGGTTTTCTCACAATGAGATTATCCTTATCTCTAATAACACCAAACTTTAAATGATAATACACACTCTTAAAATGACTCGTTTACCCATATTTGGTTCAAAGTAGATAAAAAATACTCCGAAACCCGAATTCAACCCTTGGACAGTCATTTTGACTATCCCGACCTATCCCGGATCAACCGTGCACTCTAAATTTTCATCCGATACACCTAATAAAACAAATTTATATCACCACAAAAATTAAACTCATATGTCCTCGAACACACGGGGTGTTACAATCTCCCCTCCTTATAAAGAACTTCGTCCCCAAAATTCGGATAAGTCCATTAATTCAAAAATCCAATTTACCTCGATGACAGCTACACCGATCTCTACCACTTACCAATAGTTAATTCATTAAAATAAAATACAACCAAGGCCCCCATACACCCTATAACTGTTCTCAAGTTCACAATCACTACCCATCTCCATTAAACTTAAATTGTAACATAACTTCCACTCACAACTATAATAACATGCCTGAAATAACCAAGGCACCAACCAATGAACTAATCTTAGTCACATGACGCCACAAGGATACGCTAACTCCCAATAAATTAATCCATTAAATCATACTCAAAATAATAATTGTAAAAAATGTCCAAAGATCTAACCTTTCTCAATTCCCGACATTAGCTACTTTCATGCCGGGGAGGTCTTACAAGTGAAATCCAAACAAGGAACCCTCCCAATACACTATTATGTAGCTCTGTCGGGGATGGAGATCGGTCAGACCAGGATTAAAGTTTTAATTTTTTTTTTAAATTAATATATCTGGCGCCATAGGCCTAATACTAATGTAAAAATAATTTTATATCTTTTGACACACACAAATTAAATAATATGCCCAAGACACAAGGCGCCAATCATTACGATGTTCTCACTAACATTAAGTTCTCAACATGCGCACAACCATGAGCTAAAACTCTTCACTCAACAACGAACCCTTAATATCATCAGTTAAAACAAATTACATCATCTCAAAATATCACCATAAGATATATCCATTCATAGTTGGGACATAGCAATTACATGCATGTTTCCAAATAATAAAATGATAGTCTTATCATTACCACTGAACACAACTTAATAGATACACTCCGAAAAAACCATAACTCTATTAGCACATCCAAAAAAAATCTATTCTCCCAAAAGATACGATAAAAGTGCCACACTTACCCTCCTCGAGGTAATTATATATACACGACGTGTTTATAACAGCCAACCACTCCTAAATTCGACCCGCTAGCGAATTCAGAGATAATAATCTTACATGTAATGCTTCCAATATCACTCAAAGAATACACTATACTAAATAGAAAAAAAATGTAATTTTTATGTTACCTCCATAATCTAACTGCCTGGCCTCATCAATGGGTCTTTGATCAAAGTTCTATTGTCAAAACTGACCCATGAATTAATGTAGGGGTTGTGCATCCAGAACCTCTTCAAAAAGTTTCCATCTGTCTCTCTCTGCACAATCCCTCTTCCTATGAACTATCTCCCCACAGAAGAAACGTTTCCCAATAAATCCTTCCTGTCCACCATGAGTAACAAAATGATGTTGCGGCCCTTGATAATACTATGTAGAGCCACTACCATCAAATCTAAAACCTCCTTAACGCTACCTCTTGTGGGTTAACGGGGAATTATTTATACATTAGGAATTGTGCGTACGTTTACTAATCGATTGATACTCGTGAAAGATTTAGACTTGAAGGTATATGAGGGTATACCTACTGATATTTACACTTAGTGAGAGAGAATACTTCGAGAGATGAGAAGTAAGAATGAAGTTAATAATAAATGAGAATAAAAGAGACGAATCCATTATGCGAGAAAATTAAGTAAAATTTGTGCTAAGCACGGATGCTAATAATTATGGGTCATGGGCGAACCTAATTTGGAATATATATATATATATATATATATATATATATATATATATATATATATATATATATATATATATATATATATGACTGTGTGATTGTGCATCAATTATGTATGTGTGTAAAAATCATACCTGGATTACTTGCTATCATGGAGATTTTCGCGCTGGGACATTCTTATCTCGATTGGACCTTTATGGGGGGATATCGACTCGTACCCTAGAACATAAGATTCCTTGGTATAGGCTATCTGATTGATAGTCAGATGGTTCTAAGAGACAAGAGGGTATGTGATGACCTCTTAGTAACTTGGAACTATTCTTTACCTCCATTTGTTTGTGAATTATGTTAATACAGTTCGAGAGTGATTCTGAACTAGTATTTCTCTTAGTTTGTGTGATACGGAGACTGTATAGCAGAGTATGCCAGCAACATAGATTTTATGTGGGGTGACGATAGTATATATATTATATGAGTAAATAATATATATATACACTGATATGTATGGAAACTTTCTACTGTGCATAAGTAGTTAAGTAATAAATAATTTTTTTACTTTTATAATAAGTGTTCGTGAATTTGGTAACGGTACTAAGTGGTTCTAAGTAATGTAAGAAAATGGAAGATAATGATTTTCTAAAACTAAATATTATGGCCTTAGTATTTATCGGAATAAAACTTCATGGGAATAAGTTAGGTAGACCTATGAGATATGTAGAACGGTAAGAGTGAACACTAGATGAGAGGTGATCATTATCAAAAGAGTGTCGCATACTAACATGATTGTGATATTAGCCAATAAGAATTTTAAATACTTACTAAACTATTTTTAAAACTGTTTTACACTCGGGCTCTCACCCATTTTCTGTCATTTCTTTCTCTATTGTATATATATGTATGAATTACAGGTTCCCATCCACAGGGGCGTCATGCTTAAGTTCTTTGGATTGGACGTGCTGCAACTTATGTGGGAGTTGTAGGACCTTGCTTTAGATGACTTCGTCATTGAATCAGTTCCTACTTTAGATCTTCATAGTTAGGGCATGTTGTGGACATCCCTGATCCCCGCCGCGAAGGAGAAGGATCCTTCGGGTCCCACGCGTCCCTCTCGGCAGCACTTCAGCCGGCATCGTTTGAGATGTGGTGTAAAAATGTAGAGAGATTCAGAGTCGCCAGTCTATTTTACTCAAAATAGACAAAAAAAAGGGGAATCCACTCCGAAGGATGGCTTCCAAAGACATACTGGTGCGTGCGAAACCAAGATGATTCGAGAAGGGTTGGGAGGTTTAGTTACGAAATGGGAAGGTGTAAGGCACCCATTCCGTCCTTTCGGTATCTCATGGATATTTGCTATTTTCCTTTATGTTTCCCCCCCGTGATATATGTGCATGTGCATATATAGAATGAAGGTAGGAATCCTCGACTTATATCATGGAAAAGATAAAGCGAGTCATCCATATGAAGATATAAAGGTAATATTAGAAAAATAAGATTTACGTGATTACCCCTACGTTGATCGTTATAAGGGAATGATAACGCATATGGAGTAATGCTTTATTAAGGGCAAGTATATAGAATATAAGGAAAATGGATTTAGAGAAAATAGAAAATAAGAGAAAAAAAAGGTGAGAAAAAGGACTCGAGTCTCGGGTTTTACCCGAGATGCCTACGTAGCCTATAAAGGCATCAAAGTCCATGTAGTTCGCATACAAAAGGAGGGGTGGGGTTTATCCCATAAATCCAAATGGGGAATCTTTTATTTGTAAGTGTGCGTGTGTGTGTAGAAAAAGGTGTTTTAGTTATGAGAAAAGTGTGAGAATGCCTACTTGGAATTTATGAGCAAACCCACTTTTTCTTGTTTTTTGGATTTTATGAAAATAAAAGAGGTAAAATAATACTAAATAAAATGTATATTAGGATGTGTGAGATGAGATAATAAAAAGTTAAATAAGAAAACAAGTTATGAGAGTTTGAGCTTGATCTTAAGTGTTTAATAGCAACCCTTAAGCTTGGATGATGATGGGGAGTGGTTAATTCACCAAGTTTGATGAAAAGGATGATGAAAAGTGGAAGTAAAAAAGGGATTTGGGAGTTAATATCATGCTGCCTTCGATAGGTAGGGTCTGGAACCTACCATTTGGTATTGTGCTTCAGGCTTTTTCGAAAAATCAGCCGCCGAGGGCAAACCGTTGGTCAGAATTGTGCATGGGGAATACCATTGGAAAGGTAATTCAGAGACCTTTGAAAGTCCTTTGGACCACTCCCGGGTTCAGGAGTTGATTCTGGGTCAAATATGGATCAGAAGAATTTGTTGGTCCATTGGACGAGGAATCGCTCAGGCGTAAATGGATCATTCGTCCGCATGGTAAGTCCGAATCGCGCACGGGGCAGACCGTTGGAAAGGTTAGGATATGTACTTAGAAATTACAAAGAGTTTTACCCAGTTTGGAGAGTTGACTTTGGTCAACCGGGCCCGGGAAGCGCTCGGTGGCCTCCAGGAGTCAAACGGATCATTCGTCCGCATGGAAAGTCAGAATCATGCACGGGATGGACCACTGGAAAGGGTATTCAGTTCCCTTAGAAGATTCATTTAGAGTTGGTTGAGCGGAAGAGTTTACTTAGGTCAAATAGAGCTCGGGAGTGCCCGGTGGCCTCTTGGTCAGGTTTCGGACGCAAAAGAATCGTTCGTGCGCATGGTAAGTCGGAATCGCGCATGGGGCGGACCGTTGGAAAGGGTATTCAGTGCCCTTTGAAGATTCATTGAGTCTCATTCGAGATGAAAAGTTTGACTTTTGTGTCAAACTGAGCCGAGGAGTGCCCGATGGCCTTCAGGTCAGTACTCGGAACGTGACCTGCGTTTATAATGATGAAGGGAGGAACTAGGGACCTAAGGAGAGTTAGGGGGTAATAGAATGGGGTGTTTATAGAGCCTCTCTACGGGTGAGTTTGGAATAAATAATGACCGTGGAATGGACACCACATGATGCTTTTGAGGAAGAATGACTGATTCAGAGGGCCAATGTCGATTCTGAGGACCTAAGGAGTGTGCTAGGGATGACCAATTCTACGGGTCATGACCGAATCTATGGGCTTAGGGTAAAGTTCTACCAAGGTCAATTCTAACCTAAAGAGTGGTGAAGATCGAGGACCGAGGTCAATTCTGACCTAACTCAGGTGACGATCCAAGACCGGGGCCAATTCTGACCCAAGAGTGGTGACGACCGAGGACCGAGGTCAATTCTCACCTAACTCAGGTGACGATCCAGGACCGGGGCCAATTCTGACCCAAGATTGGTGACGACCGAGGAATGAGATCAATTCTGACCTAACTTAGGTGACGATCCAAGACCGGAGCCAATTCTTACCCAAGAGTGGTGACGACCGAGGACCGAGGTCAATTCTGACCTAATTCACTTGATGATCGAAGACCGGGGCCAATTATGACCCAAGAGTGGTGACGACAGAGGACCGAGGTCAATTCTCACCTAACTCAGGTGACGATCCAGGATCGGGGCTAATTCTGACCCAAGAGTGGTGACGTTCGAGGACTGAGGTCAATTCTGACCTAACTTAGGTGACGATCCAAGACTGGGGCAAATTCTGACCCAAGAGTGGTGATGATCGAGGACCGAGGTCAATTCTGACCTAACTCAGGTGACAATCCAAGATCGGGGCCAATTCTGACACAAGAGTGGTGACGACCGAGGACCGAGGTCAATTCTGACCTAACTCAGGTGACGATCTAAGACCGGGGCCAATTCTAACCCAAGAGTGGTGACGACCGAGGACCGAGGTCAATTTTGACCTAACTCAGGTGATGATCCAAGACCGGGGCCAAGTCTGAACCAAGAGTAGTGACGACCGAGGATCGAGGTCAATTCTGACCTTACTCAGGTGAGGATCCAAGACCGAAGCCGATTCTAACCCAAGAGTGGTGATGACCGAGGACCAAGGTCAATTCTGACCTAACTCAGGTGACTATCCAAGACCAGGGCCAATTCTGACCCAAGAGTGGTGACGACCGAGGACCGAGGCCAATTCTAACCTAACTCAGGTGACGATCCAAGATCGGGGACAATTTTGACCCAAGAATGGTGGCAACCGAGGATCGAGGTCAATTCTGACCTAACTCAGGTGACGATCTGAGATCGGGGCCAATTCTGACCAAGAGTGGTGACGATCGAGGTCAATTCTGACCTTACTCAAGTGACGATACAAGACCGGGGCCAATTCTGACCCAAGAGTGGTGACGATCGAGGTCAATTCTGACCTTACTCAGGCGACGATACAAGACCGGGGCCAATTCTGACCCAAGAGTGGAAAAATATTGGATTTTGATTCTGTTGGGGAAAGAGTTTTGTGATTTTGACCTGAGCTGGGGATCTGATAGCTTGGGAAGCTTTTAGGATACCTCGCAAGGGGAATAACCTATTTTGGGTGTTGTAAGAGAATTTTGATGGGGAAGTGATCAAGTGATCCTTAGGGATCCTCCGGAGCTTTGTCAAGAGGAGTTTTCACTTGGTTTTTTGAGGATTTTGCTGGGTAAGAGGGGTTCCGATCGAGGGAACGCGAATTTTTCTTAGTAAAAAGGCTCTAGATCCTTCCTGGGATTTTTAGGAATTTTTGGTGATTTTTTTAGGCTTTCTGGTATTTTTTGGGAATTTTTTTACGAAATTTGAGGTGGGGTGCTGATGGACATGGTGTGAGAGGTTCCATTTAGAAGTGGCACAGACTTTTAGGATTCCTCGGGAAGGTGAGGGGTCAGTGCTGATCGGTATGGTAGGGTGAGATGCCGATTGACATGGTACTTGGCATCCTATATAAAGGGGGCGAATCCCTTTATTTTTTCACAGCTTATTTTGCCTTCTCTCTCTCTGCGATTCATCTATAAATCATTCTAGTACTCGGATCTTCAAGAAATGGCCGCTTTCGTGACCACTGCAGTCCACCTAGAGTGGTTGACCGTTGATGATTGGGCGAATGTGGAGTGGAGGGCTAGGACGCCTCTTGCTTTGGGGAGTGAGAACTCCTTTGATGCATTTGAGCCTGTTGTGGATGATCAGACCTTGCTGCGGGAGCCATCGCATCATCGCTCTTCGAGAGTGATCCCCGGTGGTTATGTAAGTAACCCGACCTTTGGTATTCTTTTCTTTTTAGTGATATTTCTTTCTTGATCTCTGATGAGGCTTTTCTTTTTGCCAACCTGATATTTCTTTGAAGAACATGCATGCCTGTGGGACAAAGGGGCTCATGGATGTCTGGGAGCATCTGCTGCCTGTGGGTGGTATCATCAACGGGTTTTGGGCGGTGGGCATCTGCGTTGGATGAGATGCCTCGTTCGACAGCGGTCTTGTACGCTTTAGGGCAGAGGTGGTGGGACACTACCCATACCTTTCATTTTGGATTTGGGGATATGACGGTGACACCCATAGATGTGAAGCAGCTGCTAAGGCTGGATTATGATGGAGAGCAGATAGAGGTGGATTTCTCTTTACGGGTGAGACCATAGGTAGTGCGAGAGACACTTGGTGATGTAGGGAGGATAGTTTATGGGGATTCTATCTGGATGACCCTGCTGAAAGATGTTATGTTGGGTAGGGAGATCGATGTAGAGGATGGGCTGCAAGTGAGGCAGATGGCCCGGTTATTCATTCTTTTGGTCCTAGGAGGTTTCATGGTGGCGTCGAGCGGCGATGTCATTCATTTGTTATTTCTGCCGTACTTGAGGATGTTTTCGAACATCCCTTTCTATGATTGGGGGAGTCTGACCTTGGCGACCCTTTACTTTTCTCTGGATGCATTCAGTCGGTGCTGCCGTCAGACCTTTACTTGGGCCACGTACCTTCTTGAGGTATTCTTTAATATGCGTATTTTCTTTTCATTCATTCGCATTTTCCTTATGCATCTCTTTTTTTCTTGTGAATTCATATGTGGTTCTATGAGCTGCTTGGGTGCAACACCCCACTGATTTCTTTGAAGGACGACACTATTAGATATTTTTGACGATTATATCGATGGCGTAAGGTAAATCGACAGTCGAAGGGATCTCTTTCCCTGGAGGCGGTGCGTCAGGTCTTGAATGACCATACTAGTGGTAGGGTAAGACTCTTTCCATTTCAATCTTGTTTTTTTGCACCTTCTGATCTTGTATTGATTTATGGTCACTTGGAGATTTTCAGGTGACCTTTTATCCCTGGGAGACAGCCATTCAGGATGCGGGGGTGACCGGGGTGAATGCGCAGATGAGGCGTTTGCTGACGTATGAGTTCGGCTATTCCTGGTATCTCGGGGAGAGAGTAGTTCATCAGATTGCCAAGGAGGAGGTGGTGGTGCCACCTACGTAGCCTCGTACATATGTTAGGCGGGAATGACTGCTATCAGAGGATGAGAGGATCGCAGTGATGATTGGCGAGTCCAACTTGTTGTACACCGATACGACTGTGCCGTATGATTATATGGACTTTGTAATGAGCTGGTTGATGGCGCCCAACATATATGATGCGTTACCTTTCCCTCTGGCGGGTTCAAGTCGGGCGGTGGGATCTTCCCACAGTGGTGGTGGTCCGTCGGTATATGTGGCGGTGGCGACCTTGGAGGTCCCTTTTGTACGGTTGCATACCCCTTCATACAACATTCGGCGGGCTGATGGAAGGATGGTGCCTATGCTGCACCGTCCTCATGCGATGGATCCGGAGGAGTTGGGTTTGACAGAGGAGGTCCTTCGACCTGCGGTATACCTTTCTGTTCTTCTCTTTCTTTCTTTTCTATTTTGACTGATTTCACCTTTTCTTTCAGCAAGTCCGGGAGTCGACCACTTGGCTTAGAGACATTAGAGACTGGATATCTTTTGTGACTGCCCATATTCGGGATGCGGTTCCTGTTCTTTCTTGCTTGGTGCTATCAGCCTCGTCTGGAGAGGACTCTGACTCGGGTAGTGGTGGTTCGTCATCTTGCCGTAGGGGGGAGAGAGCACGCCGCAGAGGTGGAAGCTCGGGAGAGAGAGAGGGAGAGAAAGAATGTGGGTTCGGGCTGAGTCCCGTTGTTTTTTGCTTTTCTTTTTATTTCTTGCAAAACTGATGTAATACAGAACACAAATAAATGCAATGCAATGGAGTTTTTTTATTATATTTTATTAATGATGAATGAATGCATGCACATACGCTTTTTACTTTGCTGCTGAGACCATAAAAAGGAATATTTTTAAAAAAAAAATTAAGGAAAGTTTTTGATTAAAAAGGGAGAACTAAAAGGATTTTGAAATTATGTTGAGAATGTCAATTTATTTTTATTTGAGTTTTTTTATTTGACAAAAGAGCAAAAAGGGAAATTTCTAAAAATGGGGGGGTCGCCGATCGGCAAGTACCCTGTCCTGCCTATCGGCAGTTCAGTCTAGTCCCATCAATTGAAGGCTTTGATTGGTACCCTCTTCAGTCTTTGGTACCTTGTGGGGTAGGATTACCTTTGATTTTTTTGCAGGGATTATGTCCCTTATGAGGGTTTTCAAGAATAAAAAGGGGTAAGGGTGGAGTGTTTTCATCACACTTTTGCATTTTCACCTACTTGCCCACCATCTCTTAGCCTTGTAAGATGGCTCTCCCTGGTAGCACTGAGTTTGCCAACTACCTCGAAGCCTTGGAAGCTATGTGCTCTTATAATGTTGACTACGATGCTTTAAACATGCGTCGAGTCTTCTTGTGGCGCAATCGGCCTTTTGAGTGGAATATACTAATAGCGGCGGTACAATTCTGGTACCCCGAAGACCATGTATTCCGCTTTGGGTTGGAAGAGGTTTGTCCTACCTACGAGGAATAATCTGCCATATTGGGTGTAAATTTTAGTGTTAATGCGGCTTTGCTCAAATTTTCTTGTTCTCCTAGGGATTTGTTGGCCGGGCTTCTTCATATTTAGCCTTCTGCGTCCAGATCATTGCTTATTGAAGGAATGATCTCCCTCCGGGCGGTGCTAAAGTCTGTGCATTTGTGGGAAGTAAGTGATGCTGGCTATGATGGAGCCAGTATTCTGGGTCTGGTTTCAAAATTGCTGCTGGTGACTGGGGAATTGCATGTGGACCCACAACTTGCACCCATTACTTCATGGATGTCATACCATCGCAATCCCGCGACGGTGATATTGGCGGAGACACTGAATGGCCTGGATGCCTAGAGGGAAGGTCGTTCTGACTTTTTGAGGGGTAGCCTATGATGTTGTTTATGTGGTTATCTGAAAGATTCTTCTTGTCGACTCCTACAGAATATCCCTTGTCGGTCGTACCTAACTTGTTTTTGTGCTACTTCATCCGCGTTGGCCTGTATGTTGAGAACTAGGAGAATTGGCTTTTGGAGCACGAGGCTTGTGGGTTGTATTAGTAAGTGACTTGGTGGGGACAGTTGCAGCCTATTCTGAAGCTAGGAGAGTATTCATATGTGCGAATGGTTTGTCTCAGACATACCTCTTTTTATTTCCCTTAGCGGCTTCTGCGCCAATTCGGCTGGACGCTGGCCGTGCCCCCTCGAACCTCAAATTTCTTTCCGATAGGATATTTAACTGAACACCTGCGTCTGTCTCTGTGGGAAAATCGGCGTCCATCGACCCGTCCTTCTCAGTCTGTCGGGAAGGTTTGCCATGTCCCCAAAGATTATATGAAGAGGTTGTGGAGGAAAGTAATCAGCAAGATGTTGGCAGTAGAGACTGGACAAAGATGGTTTGTTTAATCTGACTCCATGGAAGGGAGTGTTGTGGTATTTTTGAACATGGTTAAGGCTCATCGATCCATGGAGTGTTTAAGGCACTCTAATCAAGCAGGGGAAACTTGGGGACCTCAAGATGTAGATGATGAGGGTGCAGGCTCCTCTGGTAGCTGTGGGTAGGACTCTTGGGGAGTTTATTTGTGTAACATGTGTGGGGATTTTATTTCGCTTTTTATGGTAGTGGGGAAGGGAGTTATCCGTTCCTTTTTCTTATGTAATCCGTACTATAATTTCTTATTAATGAAATAAACAAGTTTCTGATCATCCAGCTGTGCCTCTCGATGAATTTTGTAGTTTTGAATTATCTATACTGATCGCTAAGGCGTACATAATCCTTTTGTTCAAATAATTTTAGAATGAACCTCCATTCTTGTAGGTAAGAAAAGAATAGTATTTTGTGAAAAAGAAAGGGCCTCGCTCATGTGAGGAGTATGAGCCGCCTACGTACCTCTGGGGTTTTTTGAAAAGTTTTTAAAAATAGTTTTCGTAGAATATCAGGCCCACGTAGTTTTGAGTAGAGGGAAATGAAGAATTTTTTTTTAGAATAGAAGGGGGATGAGAAGAGTCATAGCGCACTGAGATTTCAGACTAGGGGTAGAATTTCTTGAGACAGTCCAGATTGACTGGACGAGCTATCTCTTCCCCATCTAGGTCAGTGAGTATAGTGGCACCGCCGGCTAAGATTTTCTTCACAATGTAGGGGCCACTCCAATTGGGCTTGAATTTCCCTCTGGGGTCCCAGATGGGTTCTATTATCTCTTTGAGGGCTAAATCCCCCTCCCGAACACCGCGGTCCTTGACTCTCTTGTTGAATGATTGCACAATTTGGTGATGGTACCCCTGTATGTGGTAAAGAGCTTTTGATCTTCTTTCATCTAGGAGGGCTATCTCATCAAGACGGCTTTGGAACCAGTCTTCTTGACTAACTTTGCTTTCGAGCATGATGCGTAAGAAAGGTATTTCCAGCTCCACAGGTAGGACTGCTTCTATGCCGTAGACCAATGAGTAAGGGGTAGCCCCAGTAGAAGTTCGGATTGAGGTTTGATAGCCCAGAGGGAATACGGGATTCGGTCGGCCCAATCCCTATAACTTTTGATCATCTTGTTGATGATGGATTTGAGGTTCTTGTTGGGGGCTTCAACTACACCATTGGTCTGAGGTCGGTAGGGGGAAGATTTGTGTCTCTGAATCCCGTAATCGTTGACTACTTCTCTGACTTCTTCTTCGAAATGCAACCCATTATCTGACACTAGCTCATGCGGGACCCCATATCGGCAGATGATATTCTTCTTGAGTAATTTGACAACTTTCTTGGCGTTCAACACTGCATATGACTCAGATTTGACTCATTTGTTGAAGTAATCGATGGAGACCAGGATGAACTCATGTCCGTTTGAAGTCTTTGGTGTAACCTTCCCTATGATGTCGATACACCAGGTGGAGAACGACCAGGGAAAGGTCATGTTGTATAATTCTCGTGGAGGCAAGTGTTGAAGATTGTAGAATTATTTGCATTTAAGGCACCTCTGGACATAGGCGGCGCATTCCTGGATCATGGTGGTCCAGTAGTATCCCTATCGGATGATATTCTTGGCGAGCATGTGACCATTCATGTGGGGTCTGCATTCCCCGCTGTTGATTTTCTGCATTATTTTCTCAATCTCATCCCCTATGATGCAGTGTAGATGAGTTCCATCAAAATTCCTCTTGAGTAGAGCTTTATGATAGATGATGTACTGGGCGGCCAGTCTTCGAAGGGTTGTTTGATCTTTCTTGTTAGAACCCTCGAGATACCTACCATGTTTGAGGAGGCACCAGATATCATAGTACCAGCAATCGGCTAGTTCAGGATCTTCATTGAAGACAAGCTCAATATGATAGGCATGGGTTGGTTTTTCTGGGTTTTAAACTAGGAAGGGGGTCATTGATATTCCTTCGGGCATGTGGACTATGGAAGCCAAGGTAGCGAGAGCGTAGTCTAGGCTATTCTTTCTTAGGGTACGTAATGGAAGGTGATATCTTGGAACCGGGAGCCTAACTCTTCTAAGTGGTCATGGAAGGGTTGGAGCTTTTCGTCCTTGACTTTCCACTTTCTGAGCACTTGATCAATGATAAGGGACGAATCCCCGTAGACCTCAAGGTATTGAATACCTTTCTTGAGAGCAACCTTGAGGCCCACCGTGCATGCCTCGTATTCTGTCATGTTGTTGGTGCAATGGAAATTCAATTTAATGGCGATGGGAGTGTGGGAGTCATCTTGGGCGATCAGAAGGATCCCAATGTCGTATTCCTTTTGTTGGCAGCGCCATCAAAGAACATTTTTCATTGAAGGCATTCTTGAGTGGTGCAGAAGATATTTTCATCTGGGAATTTGGAGATCCGAACATCTGCTTCTTCTACAGGGTAGTCAGCGAGGTAGTCAGAGATGGCTCTTCCTTTAACAGCTTTCTGTGTGACGTACACGATATCGAACTCGGTTAGGAGGATCAACCATCGAGCCATTTGACTGGATAAGGTGGGTTTCTCAAGAAGGAATTTGATGGGGTTCATTCGGGATATAAGTTTGATGGGGAAGGAGATCATGTAGTGTCACAACTTTTGGGTGACCCAGACAAGTGTGACACATGTATTTTCTAAAGCAGTGTAGTTGACCTCGTACCCGACCAATTTGTGATTGCTGTAATAGATGGATCTTTCTTTGTGGGAGTCTTCAAGATATTGTCTAGCAAAGCCCCAAATGCATTGTCAATTATGGTTAGGTATAGGAGAAAAAGGAGACCAGACTATGGTGGAATGAGCACTGGAGGTTGGGTTAGGTATTGTTTGATTCGGTTAAAAGCTTCTTGGAAGGCCTCATTCCAAATCTTGGTTGAATCCTTTTAGAGGAGCTTGAAGATTAGTTCATAAATGGAGGTTAGTTGGCTTATGAACCGACTGATGTATTGAAATTTCTCAAGAAAACCTTGGACTTCTTTCTCTGTTCGGGGTGGTGGCATCTCATGTATGGCCTTCACCTTTGCATGATCTACTTTTATCATTTTTTCGCTGACCATGAATCCCAAGAGTTTTCCCTTTGTAACGCCAAAGACACAATTTTGAGAATTAAGTTGCATCTGATATCGTCGTAGTCATTCGAAGAAATTCCGGAGAGCGGTAACATGACCTTCTCTAGTTTTGGACTTGATAATCATATCATCCACATAGACCTCGGCCTCTTTGTAAATCGGATCGTGCAGGATGGTTGTGGAAGCCCTTTGGTAGGTAGCCCTAGCATTCTTGAGACCGAATGGCATAACGGTATAGCAAAAGGTTCCTGAGGGGGTGATGAATGCGGTTTTTTCTTGGTGGTCGGGGTGCATCTTGATTTAATTATATCCGACAAACCTGTCGAAAAACGACTTGCGAGCATGACTGGCTGTGTTGTCCACGATCACATCGATATTGGGTAGCGGATAATCATCCTTCGGAGAAGCTTTGTTTAAATCTCGATAATCTACACACATTAGAACCTTCCCTCCTGATTTTGGTACAAGTATAATGTTGGCAAGATATGCGGGATATTCGATCACCCAAATGAAGCCTACGTTTAGCTATTTGACCACCTCTTCTTTGACCTTGAGCGACCATTCGGTGTGGAGTTTTCTCAATTTTTGTTTCACTGGCTTGTAATATGGGAGAGTGGGGATCTCGTGCTGAGCTATTTCAGGATCGATGCCGGGCATATCATCATAGGACCATGCGAAGACATATACGAACTCCTTCAGCAATTCTTCGATTTGTGCACGCTCATGCTCGTCAAGGGTGTCCCCTATCCTAATCTCGCGCAGTTAACTACTAGAATCTAGATTAATAACAACAGTCTCTTCTTCATTAACTTGAACGCGGTTATGTTGTTTATTATTAACCTTATTTAGATCAGTTAAGAATTGTTCATTTATAAAATCATCATCATCAAAATTTTGATTAGAATCCAAGCAGTTAATGTAAGTCACATCAAGATACTCAAAATCTTCATTTATTTCATTGATAGGAAAAATAACGTTGAGAACCTCATCAAAAGAGTTCTCGATTACATTTGAGCAAGGATAGGCAACAGAAGAAGAAATAGGGTACACATTGGGGTTAGGAGAGATCTCACGAGGTAGAACTGGCGCAGCTTGTTAGTTGAGGAGAGGTGTATCAGCAGCTTTAATCAGACAGGATGGGTCCATTGATGTAGTGCCAGAATGAACCAAGCAGAGTGCCAGTCCCAGTATCTGTAAGTTGAAGGAATCTTTAAAATCATCTTCCTCAGTCTCTTCGGCATCTTTGATGAGCAGTTGTACTTATTGTGGGAAACTTTCAGCCCATGGGTAGCTGTCTTAGAAAAATATCTCCATTCAAACTCCATCTTCTTGTTTGTGTGGTCATACCATGGTTCTGGAAAACTGCAAAAGGGGAAGTCCTCACCTTCTTTGATGAATTGTCCATTTAAAAAGTCTCTTGAGATAGTTCGAATGTAGTCTGATCTTCTCTTTGGTCGAGATTGGTGGATCATTCTGAGCTCTTGTTCTGATGGTTGATACCCCAAGCCGCAAGGAGGGAAATCTTTCTTTAGTTCGATGGGCTCAAGTATCCCCTATTGCCTTCGCCCTAGTCCCAGTTCGTGCATGAAGTGCATGTTTCTGAACATCTTAATCACATTGCCATTGTCGTGAGGGTCATATTCTGGACAAACCCTTTCTTTGTAATCGTCCCGTGCCGAGAGTAGGAATGGCTCAACTCAAAATCCTGATAGGAGCATATCATTTGATTCGTGTTGTATCTCAAGGATTGGATTGCTAGTGCTTGCACCCTCGGTATTTCCGTCATCGCCCAAAATGGTGATGACTCGCCCGTCAGCGAAGAACTTAAATTTCTGATGGAGTGAGGAAGACACACCCTTGATATTGTGGAGCCAGGGGTGTACGAGCAACAGGTTGAAATAAGCTGGGATGTCTATGACTTGGAATTCGACGACGGGGTTTATAGGGCCAACCCGTATTGGAATTTTATGGACCCCATCACCTCGCGATGGGTATTATCATAGGCATGCACATCGGCGAAGGTTGGAGCGAGGTCTCTTTCTTTTAGGCCTAAACACTTGAAGGTTCTCAGAGGGAAAACGTTCAAGGCGGATCCATTATCGACATGAGAGAGTGGCACGACCTTTCCCAACGGAGATGTTGAGTGCATGATTGTGATTTGGCCCAATTCTGGGGAATTCTTTTTCAGAAAATGATAGCATTCGGTTAGAGGTCAAGGATCTGACCAGATTTACCGCTTCTTCTAGTGTGGTAGAGGGGGGAACTGTGGGTCAAGTGAGTAATTTGATTAAAGCATTTATGTGTAGATGGGAAGATATGAGAAGTCCCCATAGAGTGATGTTAGCTTGAGTTTTCTTTAGTTGATCGAGGATCTTGCTCTTCTCGATGGTTATCTCTAGCATAGAAAGGTTTTCAATTCCCTTCCCCCTGTCATTTCCTGGTAGTGAACTTAGAACTTGGTAATGTCTCTCTGATCTGGTCATGTGATTTACTGAAAAAGGAAAGAACATGAATCCCATTTCCTCGTCAATCTTAGGTTGTTCTACCACCCTATTTATTTCTTTGAGGAATTCTTCAAATGAGATCATCCCACATATGTTGGCTACTAGGCCAGCTCTTCCTGAAGCTTGTTCTTTGCTCGAGTCTTCAAATTCTTCCCCCCATTCGGTGGAAATAATTTTGTCTTTCCATGTAAAGTCAATGCATTCCACAACTTCAACGACTTCTTCATACAAGTTCTCCCATTCTGTGGGGATATGTGTGATTGAAGGGACCAAACGTCCTTGTAGCTTCAAAGTGTCAAGTAACCTGGTGATACTTCAAATGTTGTTGGTTTGCTCGAATAATTGTGACATAGTCTAGACAAAATCATCTAAGCTGACTTCGTCGGTTGGTACCACCCACTTGTCTGAATCCCGGGCCCATTTCGTGCCTCCAAGAACAGTGTGCTGAACTTTCTAACAATCGATGACCATATGTGAGGGCAATTTCAGCGCGAACTCTAGGAGTTGGTTTAGCACCTCTGACAATTCCATACTTTCATTTTCAGAATGGGTACGGATAACGATGCATGCTCTGGTGAGGAGTGACAGTTCCTTATCAGCGAGTCTAGTAGGGTGTAGGAGGAAATATGGGAAAATTTGAAGAGGTTTAGGAGAGTATATGGATGTGATTTGAGTTGAGGGATCACAATCAGGGTTTTCTTCTAAGAAGATGGCATTGGTGTGATTCAGAAGTGGATTGTGAGTAGTGCTTAACTTAGGATTGGCTGGTGGGGCGATGGTACCCCAGTCAATGAGATCTTGGATTACGTTCCAAAGGTGAAAGCATTGGTCGGTGGTATGACAGGCAGTTTGGTGAAAGGCACAGTGAGCATCGGTTTTGATGTTTCTTGGGAGTGGATTTGGAAATGGATGTGGATCCAAGGGTTTGATGAGGTTTCGGCTTAGCAGGGCTTGGTAAACTTTGGAGAGGGTAGAATGGAGCTCAGGTATTCCCTTCAGATGGGAGTAGGGCGGTTTTCTGGTGCCCATAATGTGGTTGGTTGAGAGATGTTGTTGATGGTCGAGACGGTAGCACTGGCAGGCTTATCATACTTTCTAGGGGTGAACTGTCCAGGAACCTTCTTTGGTTCAATATCTGTTTTAACGAGGATTTCCTCGATTTCCACTCCTGCTTCTCTAAGAGATCGAAAGTGGGGATAGTATTGTCCTCCCATCGTCTCTCGGACATGGGGAAAGAAGTTCTTTTTAATAATGTTGACCAGTTCTTCCTCGAATGGTCGATTAGTCATGGTAGTTGCCTGTTCCTTCCACCGGTTTATGAAGTTACTGACTGATTCCCCAGGGTTCTGTTTGAGAAACTCCAAATCACGATGGGTGACCTCAAGCTCTTCGTTGTATTTGTACTGTGACATGAATTCTCGGGCTACATCCTCCCAGCTATGGATTATGGATTCCTCAAGAGATAAAAACCATCAGAGGGCACTATCATTCAAAGTTTGCTGAAACAATTGGGCCATCACCTCATCATAAGCCCCTAGTAGAGTCATGGAATGATGATAACTGCGAAGATGAACAATTGGGGGTCCACTCCCTCCGAACTTCTCGATATTTGGCATCTTGAACTTCTTGGGTAACCTTGTTTTAGGATAAAGAGACATATGGGTGTAGTTCATGTAATTCCCAGAGATCCTGACTTGGTCAAAATTCTTAGTGAGCATCTTAAGATCCACTTTGACCTTATTCAACTCCTCCTCTTTTGGATCAGCAACCACAGGTAGGTTAGCCATAGGGTGGGCAATGTTTGGCATTAGAAGCTGGGCAGGCGACGGCCTATTGGCAAGAGGGGCACGTGGAGCGTGTTGATATTCTTCTGGAACACAGATAGGCTCGGGTGGACCCATAAGACGAGGGAATAGGGCCTCGGACTCTTGAGGAATAGGAACTTGGTTTCGTTGCATCTCTCGGACCTCGATTTGGAGGTTGTCAATCTTGGACACGAGATGAGGCAGGACTGTCGGCAGGTCCGGCTGTATGAATGGTGTTTGATCTGTATTCTCCATAGAAGATGGATGGATTCCGGACTCGAAAGAAGTAGTAGAAGAATGGATGAAACTCCGGGGTGATTTGACTGAAGATCGAAGCCAGTAGGGAACCAGGACAAGGGCTTGCGATCGACCTGAGAACGCGTAGGATGAGATTTATTTTTGAGAAAAAAAGGAAGAACTGTTTTTGGATTTTTGATAAAGAAGGGAGAAATGCTTTTGGATTTTTGATAAAGAAGGGAGAAATGTTTTTGGGACATGGAACTCAGCATGATTATTATGATTATTATGTTCTCACTTGTATTTAATTCTCCAAAATGCAACACCGAATGGGACCCGAGCCTGGAAAAGTGGGGGTCTTAATATATGCAAAGCTATGGTTTGGACTTGTAACCAGGCTCACGTACAAGACGCCGTTTTAAAAATGCGTAAAAATTTGTGAGGCAGGCCGACCCAGAATTTCGGTAGAGTTTCGGGTTGAAGCCGACAATCTATATGCGGGTATGCAGTTGGTTGGGTGAATCGACATGGATTCCCCCCTTTGGCATGACTTCCACGATATACGTCTTGCTCTTGCGGGCAATCAGTACGTGTGGATAAGCCATTTGATATACCTGAGTGTACATGAATTGCCTCACCATATACCTCGTGATGATGGTACGTGTGAGAGGGAATTTGATATACTCGGCGTACGTGAATGAATTCCCTGCGATATACCTCTCGTAATGACTTTGGTCAAGTGGTATGATGCCGGGGAACCGTTCGATATATGTCGAAGGTACTTGTCCAATGGAAGGTGAGAGTCATATCGCTTAGGCTAACTGCGACCTGTCGGACTAGCTCCCATTACGAAGTGACCCTCCAGTTACAGGGTAAAATTTGGTCAATAGCAATGCTCTTAGTGATCTTGTGTGAATCATGCATGATCCTCTTATTAGTATCTTATGATGAGAATGACTTTCTTGATTATGCCAAACAG
Source organism: Sambucus nigra (assembly GCA_949130495.1). Lineage (NCBI taxonomy): Eukaryota > Viridiplantae > Streptophyta > Magnoliopsida > Dipsacales > Adoxaceae > Sambucus > Sambucus nigra. Next base: position 112,774,184 of record OX422219.1, read on the forward strand.
GGAGCAAAGTATAAGTACCCCAAAAGGTACACCAAGTATGGATGGGTGATGCGTGCAACATGGGGATATATATATGATCCTAGGTGCACGTGGTGTGAAGTGTACATGAAGAAATTTCTACAAGTGTGTGAATATAAGCATAAACATGGGATACACATGGAAAAAAGGGGAACATGCAGATATGGGGGGAGACATAAGAAAATATGGCATCCATGTAAATAGAGTCAAGCCCTCAATATAAAAAATCATATCCCCGGCGGAGTCGCCACTGTGTCCATCCTCGATCCCCGCCGAGGAGGAGAAGGATCCTTCGAGTCCCGCGCGTCCCTCTCGGGAGCGCTTCGGCCGGCGTCGTTTGAGATGTGGTGTAAAAATGTAGAGAGATTCAGAGTCGCCATTCTATTTTACTCAAAACAGACAAAAGAAATAAGGTAAGCCGACGAAGTATGGCTTCCAAAGACATATTGGCGCGTGCGAAACCAAGATGATTCGAGAAGGGTTGGGAGGCTTAGTTACGAAATGGGAAGGTGTTAGGCACCCATTCCGCCCTTTCGGTCTCTCATGGATATTTGTTATTTTCCTTTATGTTTCCCCCCTGTGATATGTGTGCATGTGCATATATAGAATGGAGGTAGGAATCCTCGACTTATATCATGGAAAAGATAAAGAGAGTCATCCGTAGGAAGATATAAAAGTAATATTAGAAAAATAAGATTTACGCGATTACCCATACGTTGATCGTTAAAGGGGAGCGATAACACATATGGAGTAATGCTTTATTAAGGGCAAGTATATAGAATATAAGGGAAATGGATTTAGAGAAAATAGAAAATAAGAGAAAAGTACTCGAGTCTCGGGTATTACCCAGAGATGCCTACGTAGCCTATAAAGGCATCAAATTCCCGTAGTTTGCATAAAAAACAAGGGGTGGGGTTTATCTCATAAATCCAAATGGGGAATCTCTTATTTGTAAGAGTGTGTGTGTTTGTGTCGAAAAAGGTGTTTTAGTTGTGAGAAAAGTGTGGAAAAAGTGAGAATCCCTACTTGGAATTTATGAGAAAACCCTCTTTTTCTTGTTTCTTGGGTTTTATGAAAATAAAATAGGTACAATAATACTAAATAAAAAGTATATTAGGATGTGTGAGATGAGATAATAAAAAGCTAAATAAGAAAACAAGTTATGAGAATTTAAGAGAATTCAAGAGTGAGTTTGAGAAAGTTGGACCTTCTTGAAGATCTTGAGCTTGATCTTGAGTTTTGAATAGCATCCCTTGAGCTTGGATGATGATGGAGAGTGGTTAATTCACCAATGTTGATGAAAAAGATGATGAAAAGTGGAAGTAAAAAAGGGATTTGGGAGTTGAAATCACGCTGCCTTCGAGAGAGGTTTCTGGGATTCGTTGAGAGAGATTTTTATCAGATCTTGGCTCCCCTTGAAAATGAGGTGAAGGCCTCCTTTTATAGGCCCATGTGAGTGACGATCGGCATAGACATGTTCCTGCCCATCGACAACTGCCGATAGGCAGGGTCTGGAACCTACCATTTGGCAGTGCGCTTCAGGCTTTTTTGAAAAATTGGCCGTCGAGGGCAAACCGTTGATCAGAATCGCACACTGGGCATACCATTAGAAAGGTAATTCAGAGACCTTTGAAAGTAATCGGACCTATCCCGAGTTCGAGAGTTTAATTTAGGTCAAATATGGCTCTGAAGCATTTGTCGGTCCATTGGACGGGGAATCGCTCGGATGCAAACGGATCGTTCGTCCGCATGGTAAGTCCGAATCGCGCATGGGGTGGACTATTGGAAAGTTTAGGAGATGTACTTCGACATTCCAAAGAGTTTGACCCGGATTGGAGAGTTGCCTTTGGTCAACCGAGCCCGGGAAGCGCTCGGTGGCCTCCCGGAGTCAAACGGATCGTTCGTTCGAATGGAAAGTCAGAATCGTGCACGGGACGGACCGTTGGAAAAGGTATTCAGTGACCTTCCAAGATTCATTTATCCTCGGTCGAGCTAAGGAACTGACTTAGGTTAAATAGAGATCGGGAGTGACCGGTGGCCTCTAGGTTAGGTTTCGGACGTAAACGGATCGTTCGTCTGCATGGTAAGTCGGAAACGCGCATGGGTGGACAATTGGAAAGGGTATTCAATTTCCATTGAAGATTCATTGAGTCTCGATCGAGTCAAAGAGTTTTAATTTTGGTTCATACTGAGCCGGGGAGTGCCTGATGGCCTTTAGGTCAGTACTCGGGATGGGACCTGGCTTTACAGTTATGAATGGAGGTACTTGGGACCTAAGGAGGGTTAAGGGTTAATAAAATGGGGTGTCTACATATGCGTCACCCAATTTCCTATTCCGTTTAGATCTTGTCAAAGATTTATGTTCATTTATAATTTCGTTATTCAATGCTCCTTGGGAGTTAACTATTGTCAGGATGATTTCATCTATGGTTGTTATACTTGGTTTGGATTATATAGATGGTTTAATTCTTGTGTGTTAATTTCCATCCTTAGAATTTACGTGATTGTTAACTCTTGGGTATTAAAATGGTTTTTATATTGGTATTTAAGAAAGGAAAAATGAGACTTTAAATTTTTTTGACACTTAGCTTAATTATTTAGGGTGTTTATATTGGTAATAATTACTTTACGATAGTGATGTTGAGAATGAACCAACCGTTCACCTTGATGTTAATTTAATAAAGGACTGATCACCTAATATTTAATTAGGCAGGGTGTTACATTAAGAAAACAGGGTCCTTGACCAACTCAAAATAAATCAATCCAGTATTACTCTATGGGGACTTTTCATATGCTCTTAGTTACAAAGGACTACGTTGATAAAGCTCCTCATGGGACCAACAATTCCTCCCATTACTACTCCTAAAGAACTAGTGCATATAGTCAGATCCCTAAAAGCTACCAGACTATTCTCCTTCATGGAAAAGGATATTTTCAAGATCGATCTTGATCGTAACTATGCCACTCTAATATCTCCATTCAAGTCACGGGGAAGAGGGTTTTCTTTTTACTTGTAGATAATGTCTTTGTCCTCAATCTCTACCCATTCAAAGCTCTTAATTACTTGTGGATAAAGGTCAATGACCTTGCTCCGACATCCACCGTTGTGTGTGCTTATGATAATACTCATCAAGAAGTTATACATTCCATAAAGATTACATTAGGGACTGACCCTATCTGCCCTCAGACATAATTCCAAGCCATCGATATACTCATTTTCTTCAACCTACTCCATGGCAGCCTATGGCTCCATAGTGTATGGAGGTATCTTCTTCTTTCCACAGTAAATTGAAGTTCTTTACCAATGGTCAATTTATCACTATTCTCGAGTATAACAAAAATTCAGATGGTACCAACACCAACAAACTAGTACTTGAGATTCATCACGGGTCCAATGATATATTTATCTCTCGTAATAAGATCGACACACTCCCTGTCCTATCTTCGGATAATTTAAAAGACTGGGTGTGTTCAAAGCACAGTCCTCATGGCGATGTCAATGTAATTCATATGTTAAAAAACATGCACTTCATGCTCGGAATGGGACTAAATCGACGCCAACATGGAATTCTGAAGCCAATAGTCCTGAAGAAATCCTTTTCACCACGTGACATGGGCTAGCAACCATCACCGACTAAACTCAAGATACTCTATGAGAGAAGCTTACAAAGTAAGAACATAATATTAGGATACTCCCGCGATGGGAGGTTTATCGAGAAAGGTGGGGATTTTCCCTTTTATGGATTCCCCAAACCATGGTATGACCTAGCAGAGAAAAAGATATAATTAAGGCTAGAGATCTTCTTCGAAGATAAAGTCATTTAGGATTAAATGAAGAAGCATGAGGTGGAGCCTCCAACAAACAGAGCCATTGAAAGCATAAAAACATTTCGTTGACAGTGATACTGATGAATCATTTGACTTGCATACACTCAGGTTAGATCTCTTCATAGTCCACTTTAAGGATGAACTGTATGACCCATACGATAAGATCACCACAAGTGATGCACCACTCCTTAATTTGCATGAAATTCTCGTCCATTCTGCATAACCCATTGTTCATACTCCTTATGAAATACCTGAATCTATTATTTTTCTCCTATATCTGATGTAATTGTGAACGAGGCCTTCTTTGATGAGGTCCTCACCATTGTATTCCCTAGTAACATTTTCAATTAAATGAATGACGATTTTGAGTTTCTTGATGTGCTTTACCTTAATTATCTTTATTATAGACAAACTATTGACGAAGATGATTTAATAAATGAATAATTCTTAACTAATTTCAATAAAGAAAAAATTAAACAGCGTAACCTCATTCAAACAATGATAATGAGACTGTTGTTATTAATCTCAGCTCTAGTAGCCATCTGCGCGAGATTAAGATAAGGGTTACCCTAAATGAGCATGAGTGGTTGAACTTTGAAGATCTTTTCAAAGAGTTTGTGGACGTCTCTGCATGGCCCCATAACAATATTCTTGGCATTGACCCAAAAATATCACAACACAAAATCCCTACCTTCATAGAAAGAAAACTTGTCAAGAAGAAATTTATAAAACTCCGAAAAAAGTGGTCCCTCAAAGTCAAAGACGAAGTAATGAAACAACTAAACGTAGACTTCATTCGCATGGTTGAATATCCTATGTAGCTTGCAAATATTGTCCTTGTGTCGAAATTTAGAGGAAAAGTCTGCATGTGCATCGATTATTGAGAGAAAAACATGGCATTATCGAAGGATGAGTATCCTCTATCTAACATCGATATGATCGTAGATAACACTACTAGTCACACCTTCAAATCATTTGTCGATCGGTTTTTCGAGTATAAGTAGATTAAGATGCATCCTGATCATCAGGAAAAAAATTCCTTCATCCCGTCATGGGGAACATTTTGCTACATAGTCATGTTGCTCGCTCTTAAGATTGTCGGGCTACTTACCAAAGCACTACTTCAATTATCCTGCATGATCTTAACCATAATTAAGTCAAAGTTTATGTAGACGATATGATCATCAAGTCCAAGACTAGATAAGGTCACATTCATACCCTGAGGAAATTCTTCGAGCGGCTATGCAGTACCAGATGTGACTCAACCCGTAGAAACATGTCTTTTGTATTACCAAGGGTAAACTCCTCGGATTCATGTTCAATGAAAAAAGGATTATGGAAAACCCCACCAAACTAAAAGCAATACTCAAGATGCTTCCACCCCGAACGAAAAATAAAGTGTGTGGCAACCTGAGTTAGCTATAATACATCAGTCGCCTAATCTGACTTCTATCTGCAAGACCATCTTCAACCTTCTTCGTAAGGACTCAACTAAATTTTTGAACAAGGCATGCCAGAAATCCTTTGATCATATCAAACGATATCTCACTTGACCTCTAGTGGTCATGCCTCCATAGCAAGGTCTTCACATACCCCTTTACTTAACTGTCGTCGACACTACATCAGGGGCTATTCTAGCCAAATACATTGATAAATCTTGTAAGGAGATAGAAATATACCATGCTAGATGGAAACTAGCTGAGTACGAGGTAAACTACACCGCATTAAAAAAGTCATGCGTCGCCTTAATCTGTGTCACATAGAAGCTCGGGTACTACATGCTCACATTCCTATCAAATTAGTGTCCCGAATGGATACAATGATATATCAATTAAAGAAGTCCGCCTTTTCTAGTTGCATGGTCCTCTAGGTGATGTTACTGGTAGAATTTGATATCACTTACCTCACACAAAAGACTATGAAAGTGAGACCCATCTCCGATTACCTTGCCGATAACCCCATAGACAGAGGTGAGCTTTCGGTTTTCGAATTCCCAAGTGAAGACATCCTCTGCACCTCCCATGAGCACCTTAGGTGGAAAATGTTCTTCGACAGAGCTAAAAATAAGAAAATATATAGTATTATAATACTCCTTATCACCCATAATGATTCTCGCACTCTCCTTGCCATTAAACAAGATTTCCCTTGCACTAATAACATGATAGAATACGATGCATGAATCGTACGACTCAAGATATTCTTTAAGAAAAGACTCAGATGCATTGGTGTCTATGGAGACTCAGCCCTCGTCGTGGAGAAGATCCTCGATAAATGTAAAGTCAAAGAAAAGAAGCTCATACCCTTTAACTCTTATATAGAAGATCTTTGTCACACCTCGCAAAATCCGATAGACAGGGTGGCCGGCCACCGCCGTCGAACTATGCCGGGAGTGAACTAAATAAATACCATTCTTAGCATGAGACAGATATGAGACATAAATAAATCAATCCATAAGATAAATAATTGAATCAATCGCAAATGATCATAAACAACTAAGCAACAAAAGATCTATCACATGCTAACTCCGAATAAATCCAATCTCCAATGATGATTAGACAAAATATGAATAAAGATCCAATTCTGAATAACGGAAATAAAACCCATAAATAACTTTGGAACCGAATGGCCCAATAACTCTCTTAACCGAGTCTCATAATGAAATACGACTGAAAGGAAACTCTAAACTAAAACAAAGCAATAAAGTAATTCAACTCCAGCTGCACCTCCCAATGATAACTCCGATAAACTTATGCAGCTTCTCCAATTCTAATCCTGAAAAAGATTAGTCAACGCATGGTTCAGAGCCAAAGCCCCGAGCAAGAATAAACACTACTCCCTTAAAATAGGATCCTTGAATCCAGACAGTAGCATTATACGCAATAAATATAACAATAGAATATTTTAAATTAGAATGGATAATTAAACGTGATAAATATAAATTACTAACTACCCGTAGGAATCCCCATTTAAAAAGCACACCAATATGATTTTAAAATTACCAAGTCCCATGATGTTAATTTATTAAATTAACCAATTTTTATTACTGTTCTCACTTTTTATTAAAGTGTCACACTTCGCCTTGTCAATTGCCCTCTAACCCATTTAAACTGTCAGCCCCGACACATGACAAGGTTCCACACAAGACACGGCATAAATCTCCCTCTGACCCGTTTAAACTGTCGGCCCCGACACATTATATCGCCATAAATTTTGATACCCATTTTTATCTTAGGCATTAATTCTCAATTTCTCAATTTATAATCACCCCACCCTTTTAATTGATGTGAGATCCTCAAAATACTCCTTAGTCCCATAACTAAGGGTCCCCAAGTTATTAATCCATCCTACCCTGTGTATATGATGAATTTCTAACTTAAATCCCGACCTAGTTTCATGCCTAGGCTAGCGTAACGACGATAAAGTACCAAAAATCAGCCCACCCACAAGATGATAAAAACGCAATAATCTACCATCACTAGTCCCATACCTAGAAGGCGTAAATCATTAAAAGGCATACCCACTAGTCCCATACCTAGAAGGTATCCTAAAGTATACGGAGAGCAAAATTATCCAACAACCCGTCGTCACACAGGCAATATAATAATACGAACAAGTGACATAAACAAGCATAATTAATCAATGTATAAAACTACGCATGATAGTCCAATTCAATTAAATCTTAATTTAATTATCATCTCGACATAAACCTCCAATTAATCTCATTTACTTATTTAAATTAAATATACCGCTATTTCATCATTTAAAACATCAAACTTCTAATTTCATTATTTCAACACAAATTACATGAGTTACACGCCCCCAAATCCTTTTACTTTAAAACTATAGTTTTTCTACATGCAACCTACACCAATAAAACCCCAAATCACTCACGAATCGTACGCACCCAAAGGGTTATGAATATTATTCGGATTAAAAGAATTTATAAAAACAGTCCCATAATTAGTGTCAACTTTTTCTAATTAAGTTACTAATTATTTTTAAGAAAACGTGTAAATAAGTGTTTAGGCGACACTTAAAACCCATAATACTAAAGGAAAAGATTAGAGTATTCATGCCTGGGAAGATCGTATTGAAAATCTGATTAGAAATATGGATTCCTCTAAAAAAATTAGCAAAGAAGTGTTCTTGAGCAAACTTGATTAAGCCCCACTTAAGCCTCCCAAAACTTGTGACAAAAACTTGATTATGAAGAAGGTTGATGATTATGAGTGAGAGGAAAAATATTTGGAAGCGTTCTCTGGTGAAAAACTGGAGAAAAAGTGATTAAGAGAAATCCCCCTACGGATTAATAAGGTTATATAGTGATTAGGAGTCCTAATCCTACACAAACTCTAATTAGAAAACAACTTCAGCGCACGTTTTCTGAAGGCATCGATCGATTGATGCCCAGGCGTCGATCGATCGATCGCCCAAAAAAACTGGCAGCTTTGCTGAAAAAAATATAAGGGACAAATATTTAAAAATTCATATAAAATCCGTTTTAACTCCGATTTCAATTCCTCTTGAAGTTTTATTCTTATAAAATCACAACAAACATATTTAGACAATAAAAATTATTAAATTCAAAATTTTATTTTTGTCAAATATTCCAATTAATTAATTAAATTAAATAATAAAACACGGGGGATTACATACTTCCCAACTAGCAAAGAATTTCGTCCTCGAAATTGACAAAACATACTCATCAACGCATAAATATCGCAAAAGAAAATATGGCTCACATATGCCTACCCGTAGGATGCCATAATTGGGCGTCCATACACCCAATTCTACGCGTACCTACCCCCACGAGCAACAAAATGATATGTACTGCCTATATACATACGCATACATGAGAAAATAATGGCGTACCACAAGCTTGTAACACCCCGCCTAATTAAATACTGGGTGGACAGTCTCATACCAAATTAAAACAGTATATACAGTTGGCTCATTCTTAGCATCACTGTCGAAAACATTTACAACTCACCCAATACCCAATTAAGCTGGTGTTAAAAACTTTTCAAATTTTAATTCAACAAAATCCATTTCCAGTTTAAGAATAACACAACACATTTTATTCTACAACACTGATAACCAAATAGATAACACAAAAGAATTTAAATGGAATTGGAATAAACATTCCCAAATAATATAGATCCATTATAGTAATCCCAACAATATTAAATGTATTAAAAAGACCCGAATACAATAGTTTTTAACCCTGATAGAAAAGATAACTGAATCCTTTGGGCGACATGCCATAACTAAGAATACTGTGAATCAAATGAAGATAAGCATCTAAGCAAAACTCCATAGCTCCATAGCTTATCGTAATCCGCTAAGTTTGGCGTCCCTGTTGCTGGACACTTGATATAGAAGATACAATAGAAAATAAAATATGCAAGGAAACGGGTCAGAGCCCGAATGTGTAGAGGATTTTTAAAACAGCAAGTATTTAACAAGTGCAATAAATCTTTTATTATGTACATGTTAGACCCAACTCTCACTTGTCATTCTCACCTCTCAACTAGAGTGCACACTTAACGTTTCCTATTAACCTCCTAGTTAATGGTTCCTCTTTTCTAGTCTCCATATTATAATTCCATCCCAATATCATAATCCCCGTATGTCCCATACCATACGTCACATTATTATTCATTTACATTTCTAATCGTTTCTCATTAACATAAATCTTTTCTCATTAATATGAATTAAGTTTTTCAATAAACATTCATTAACTTAATTAAATTATCTTTCTCTCTTCACCGTTATCTACAATTATCACCGTAGATAGATTTAACCATAATAAATATCCATTCATTCATTTAATCCATTATATATATATATATATATATATATATATATTCATATATAATACGGCACCCCGAGTCACAGCTGCGGTGCAATGCATTACTCTGCTATCATGTCCCAATATCCCTGGTCGTCGAAAAGGGGACAAAAGGTTCGGTGAGGATACCTCGAACCATAAAAATCAACAAACAAATTGGAGGCGAACATAGTTCTCGTATCCATGGGTCACACACATACCTACGTACCCACAGTCAGCGGACTTATCAACTCCCCGATAAGTCTTTTATAGACCTATGTTCTCGAGCGACAAATCAAAGATCCCATGGATTCATCAGGATGACTGCCCTCACGCGCAAACCTCCCACCGATAGCAAGTAAGCTAGGTATGTCATACACATAAATCATAAATCAATCAAATAGGCATTATCATACATATAGTAACAAGGTACTCACATTAACCTTAGATTATTCCCTTACGTAGAATTATATCTCTTTAAATTCCCCGTATTAAAATGTCATATCTTTACTTCATAATTTAATTATCCTCACATCCTATAACATCTCTCCACTCCAGACGTCGTTAAGGTTCATGTGTTGAGCGTCTCGCAAAGTGAAATCCAAACAAGGAACCCCTCCAATACACTAATACTTAACTTTGTCGATCGAGGAGGTTCGTCAACTTCAAATATGCGATCGGAATAACATCATCCCCTCTTTGAACCAAATATGTTCTAAACTCCCATCTCTATCCAGGAGCCATACCACTACGCTCTTGTACTACACTCATCCCTTGCGAAATCAATAATGAGCTTAAACTCAGTCCTTGATGTTTAAATTGTAACCCTAAGGCTACCCAGGTGTTATATTAAATCTCCCCTACTTGAACTATCCTTAATCCTCATACAAACATATTAGAATCCAACACATGAATCTAGCAATCGAAATCTCTTTAACTTTAATTATCATAATTCTAATCAATTAAATCCCAATCAAATTAATTCAAATCTTAACTAGGGCTTATTGATCTTCTCTAAGTCCCATAATATCCAATTAATAATCACCGAAGATCTACAAAAGTCTTGGGATAAGAACCAACATTAAAAAGAAACAACATCATGAATTCTCATATTTTAAATACTCAGAAAAATCAGATCCAAAAATTATTCAAATCATCAATCCGACTTCAAATTTGGATTCTACATGAAAAATTGAGTCAGGTATGTGTTTTGAGTTTTTCTTAAATCTCATCCAAATGCACTCAAAAAAGAATATCTAAACATTCCAAATTGGCTCTTCTCATTCCACTCGTTTTTGTCTCTTTTTCCAGAAAATTATCAACATATTATCTTCAAGAACACTAAATTATTTTCAGAATTTCTTCCACAGATTGATGAATATTTATTGGATTACTAACTACCTACAACATGAGTTTAATTCCTATATATTTTTAGATTCCAAAAATCCATTAACAACTATATCCTTTCATCTTCCAAGCATGAAAATCATCTCTTTTTATAACTATCCTAACATGGACAATATACGAACTTAAATTGTAAATATCAAACACTTGCCTCTAATGAAGATCTGATCCTTTGGGGTTGAATAACATAGGTGGTTCTCCCTTTTTCCGGCCACTTTCGGTGGTGGTTGGTGGTGGTGACCTTTGGTCTTTAGTTCTCCTCATTTCCAAGCAAGCTTTTCTCTTCCCAAGCAACCTTTCACTCTCTCTAAGAAGATGACTTTTAAATTTTGTGTAGAAGAGATGAATGAACCCACATTCAACTAATCTCCAAATAATTATAATAAGACAAAACCCGAAATCACTATTCATCCCCCTTGTAAAAATAACCAAAATGCCCTTTTGGGTTGTCTTTTCATTTCCAAATGACCCGAGACTCAAAATTAACATCCAAATAGACTTTTCTGACTATTTCGAACCTTTCGGATGCAACGACGCAGTCAAAATGACTATAAGGTCGATAGAAAATAAATTTCCTTTTTAATTTAATAAATTAGTCCCGACACGTCCCATACCGCGTCTGACTAAAAATTCAAATTACTGAATTTATATCATACCGTCATATCAATAACATCACATTCATATATTACCTAAATATCTTTAAGTAATATTCAGAATCATCCATTTTAATATCCACAATTCGGATAAAACCCAAATGAGTTAATTTATAATAAGATCCAATTAATCCATTAATTTAAAATATAACCCATTTTAAAAGTCATTAAAATTACGGGGTATTACATACTTCCCCCCTTTTAATAGAATTTTGTCCCGAAATTCAGGAATATAAATCATACCGATAAGGTCAACTCCGAGTATAAATCTCACATCGCAAGAAATCTAAGTAGTACCGCCCATATAGTACATTAACGAAAATCCCCATCGATGTTACACTAAGTCTCACCATATAGTTCCAACTAAATCAAATTTAAATTATACCCAATCTTCCCTATACCGTACTCGTGACAAAGTTTGGGAAAAATGATCCTCAATTATTAAACAAATAAATCCTGAAGTCACAACTACTTACTGTTTCACAATTTTGAAAACTACAACAATCCAATCATCCAGGGCGCCCATACACCCTATCGTACAACTTTCATTATAATAGCAAAGGTTATAAACGCATATCCTAAAGACCTATCTTATTTCGACTCCTAACGGTTATTAGTTTCATGCATGGGGTGTCTCGCAAGCGAAATCCAAACAAGGAACCCCCCGATACACTACTACCTAAAGTAGTCGGTCATCGAAACTCCTCAGGTCTTTAGTCAATAGTTTATAACCTCTCTACAGTTTTTATTAATTCGAATAAAGTCTACTCATCTACTCTCTTATAAAAGACAAGATGCTAGCTATAGTAGTAGTACATACGCTCTCCTATACCACAAGTCAATGCATGCCGATAGTCATATCATGCTCGGACATGCCCAAAGTAAGTAATTCCGCGATAAAAATCAAACCCACATGATGACATGGAAATATAGGTATCCTACACCCTTCGATGAGTCTACGGAAATAACAGTGCTATTGTCAAAGTTTAGCAACCCATTTTCCCATATAATATTAATCGCTACAAAAATCAATATACGCCTTATAATTCCATAGATAGAGAACATACCCTCATTTGTGGGTGGTGGTTGTTGAATCCCACTATTATAACTTTGCTCCGATAAGTCAAGAAAAATTTTACCCCAAATTTTCAGTTCTAGTTAACCACACTCCACTATATGCCCAAGCCTTTGAATACATTGCCTTCGTTAGGTAACACACACAATTCCCGCATTTCAAGAACTTCTACTGATGTCTCTCCTCAATTTACCATAATAGGGGTGACCTCGACTACGGTCATTATACTCGAACATACTTCATAACCTCCTAAGTACGATCTCCGCTATCCATGCAATGGTCCTCATCTGCCATACTTCTTTGTTCGATCACTCCCGAACGTAAATAAGATTCACTGATATATACGGAATCTTACCAAAGAGATCAACAATCCTAAATATAGGTCTCTATATCAAAGAACGCTAAGCTGAAAACACAGTAAGCCGTACAGATCCTAAAGGACACTAGAACCTGATGCTCTGATATCACTTGTAACACCCCGCCTAATTAAATACTGGGTGGCCAGTCCCATACCAAATTAAAATAGAATATACAGTTGGCTCATTCTTAGCATCACTATCGAAAACATTTACAACTCACTCAATACCCAATTAAGCTGGTGTTAAAAACTTTCCAAATTTTAATTCAACAAAATCCATTTCCAGTTTAAGAATAACACAACACATTTTATTCTACAACACTGATAACAAAATAGATAACACAAAAGAATTTAAATGCAATTGTAATAAACATTCCCAAATAATATAGATCCATTACAGTAATCCCAACAATATTAAATGTATTAAAAAGACCCGAATACAATAGCGTTTAACCCTGATAGAAAAGATAACTGAATCCTTTGGGCGATATGCCATAACTAAGAATAATGTGAATCAAATGAGGATAAGCATCTAAGCAAAACTCCATAGCTCCATAGCTTATCCTAATCCGCTAAGGTTGGCGTCCCTGTTGCTGGACACCAGATATAGAAGATACAATAGAAAAGAAAATATGCAAGGAAACGGATCAAAGCCCGAATGTGTAGTGGATTTTTAAAACAGCAAGTATTTAACAAGTGCAATAAATCTTTTATTATGTACATGTTAGACCCAACTCTCACTTGTCATTCTCACCTCTCAACTAGAGTGCACACTTAACATTTCGTATTAACCTCCTAGTTAATGGTTCCTCTTTTCTAGTCTCCATATTATAATTCCATCCCAATATCATAATCCCCGTATGTCCCATACCATACGTCACATTATTATTCATTTACATTTCTCATCGTTTCTCATTAACATGAATCATTTCTCATTAATATGAATTAAGTTTTTCAATAAACATTCATTAACTTAATTCAATTATCTTTCTCTATTCACCGTTATCTATAATTATCACCGTAGATAGATTTAACCATAATAAATATCCATTCATTCATTTAATCCATTGTATATATATATATATATATATATATATATATATATATATATATATATATATATATATATATTCATATATAATACGGCACCCCGAGTCGCAGCTGCGGTGCAATGCATTACTCTGCTATCATGTCCCAATATCGCTGGTCGCCGAAAAGGGGACAAAAGGTTCGGTGAGGATACCTCGAACCATAAATATCAACAAACAAATTGGAGCTGAATATAGTTCTCGTATCCATGGGTCACGCATTTTAAAAGTCATTACATACAGATTAGAATCCAACACATGAATCTAGCAATCAAAATCTCTTTAACTTTAATTATCATAATTCTAATCAATTAAATTCCAATCAAATTAATTCAAAACTTAACTAGGTCTTATTGATCTTATCTAAGTCCCATAATATCCAATTAATAATCACCGAAGATCTACCAAAGTTTTGGGATAAGAACCAACATTAAAAAGAAACAACATCATGAATTCTCATATTTTAAATACTCAGAAAAATCAGATCCAAAAAGTATTCAAATCATCAATCCGACTTCAGATTTGGATTCTACACGAAAAATTGAGTCAGGTATGTGTTTTGAGTTTTTCTTAAATCTCATCCAAATGCACTCAAAAAAGAAGATCTAAACATTCCAAATTGGCTCTTCTCATTCCACTCGTTTTTGCCTCTTTTTCCAGAAAATTATCAACATATTATCTTCAAGAACACTAAATTATTTTCAGAATTTCTTCCACAGATTGATGAATATTTATTGGATTACTAACTACCTACAACATGAGTTTAATTCCTATATATTTTTAGATTCCAAAAATCCATTAACAACTATATCCTTTCATCTTCCAAGCATGAAAATCATCTCTTTTTATAACTATCCTAACATGGACAATATACAAACTTAAATTGCAAATATCAAACACTTGCCTCTAATGAAGATCTGATGCTTTGGGGTTGAATAACATAGGTGGTTCTCCCTTTTTTCGGCCACTTTAGGTGGTGGTTGGTGGTGGTGACCTTTGGTTAAATCTCTAAAATAATTATCGTTTCCAAAATCCATTTTAAGGATCCTCACATTAAGCTTACTACTTCTAAACTCAATGCCCACGATATCCTTAGCACAAAGCTTACTAATTCTGTAACACCCCGCCTGCCCGGGGAGTGCGAATGGAGCACTACTGCCGATAAAACTAATCAAATCCACAAACAACAAGGCATAAAGCATTTAAAAATCCCATAATACAAGTAAGAGAAACCACTAATCTCAAATTTCTTAAAATAAATACAACAAGTCTCTCGAATTAAAAATAAAACATCTAACTCGAAAAATAAATACAAATCTCCAATGCTCTATACATCAAAATAAATACAATCTTCTCTCTTGTATTAAAAATCTTCCCAAAATAATTCGCGCTAACCTTCCACTAAAAGAAAATATCGGGATGTACACAATACGACAAGAAAGATGCTTAACAATTATTAGCGGTGAATAAAATGTAACAATACGAGTACGAATATTCAAATCAACGTGAATCTCATAAGCAATTATATCAATATAATTTCTCAACAACACATTAACCGGGTCACCAGGTCTCACCACCATACCGCGCCATTGCATTTTTCTAGCATATCTGGAGAAGGGAATATTGATGGGTGCCCAACTTCAGTGTCATATTAAAACCTCATGAAAACATGCTCAACACCAAATATAATACCACATGAATCGAAATTAGATTCCAATAAATATTTTTCAGAATTTCAATGAATTTAACAATTCAAATGTGAGTTAATAATCACAAGAAAACAACGGGAATAACACTCGCGAGATTAAGGACCATATTGTGTAAAACTCCATACCTCAAATCACCAAAAAAGAACCAACAACAATCTGCCCAAAAGTCATAGAATTAGCCATCAAAATCTGCTCCAAGAATCAATGACAAAATAGCCCCCAGGAACACCTCAAAACCTAAGGTTGAATGCATAAATTAAAGGGCTTGTTTGTATATAGAAGAGAGGAATTAAAAACATTTTTACTGCTAAAAAGTTGTACCAAAAAGGGTCACTCACGACCTTATTTTATAAGGAAAAAACATAAGAGTTGTAAACAAACCAAACTCTTTAAAATGCTTGCTGCTCACGTTTTCTCGAGGCGTCGATCGATCGACCCCTAGGCATCGATCGATCGATCGCCTAGGAAAACTGATAATTAGCCTAGAAAAATTAAACGGGACAAAAATTGTAAAATCAATATAAATTCCATTTTAACTCCGTTTTCAAAACCGTTTGAAATTCTTGCCTTCAAAAATAATAACCAACATATTTGAGCAATAAAAATAATTTAATCTCAAAATTTATTTTCCTCTTTATTTTGTAAATACCCCAAAAATTACGCAAGTTGTTACACTTCCCCACTAACAATGGAATTTCGCCCTCGAAATTCTCCAAATACCTAACTCTAAAAAATCAGGCCAACAATCTCCAAAAATAATCTCGTCACCAAAAATAAATTCCTCACATCTAATCTAGATGTCTAACGTGAAACGATTCTATAAAAATAATCTATCTCCAAAAATACATGCCACAAAAACACAACAGACCCAAAACTCAAGACCCTAGGGTGGTCGTATATCTAAGCTCTGGTACCATTCTGTAACACCCTGCCCACCCGGAGAGAGCGAACGGAGCGCTATTGTCAATAAAACTAATCAAATCCATAAACAAAAAGGTATAGATCATCTAAAAATCCCACAATACAAATAAACGAAACCACTAATCTCAAATCTCTTCAAATATAACATCTAACTCGAAAAATAAATACAAATCTCCAATGCTCTATACATCAAAATAAATACAATCTTCTCTCTTGTATTAAAAATCTTCCCAAAATAATCCGCGCTAAAATCCATCCCATAGAGCCCCAAAATCCGTGCTAACCTACCACTAAAATAAAATATGGGGAAGTACATAATACTACAGGAAAGATGATCAATAATTATTAGTTTTGAATAAAACGTAACAATACAAGTACGAATATTCAAATCAACGTGAATCTCATAAGCAATTATATCAATATAATTTCTCAACAACATATTAACCGGGTCACCAGGCCTCACCACCGTACGGCGCTTATGAATTTTTCTAGCATATCTAAAAAAAGGAATATTGGCGGGTGCCCAACTTCAGTGCCATATTAAAATCTCATGACTACATGCTCAAAACCAAATATAATACCACATCAATCGAAATTAGATTCCAATAAATATTATCCAGAATTCCAATGAATTTAACAATTCAAATGTGAGTCAATAATCACAAGAAAACAACGGGAGTAACACTCGCGAAATTAAGGAGCATATTGTGTAAAACCCCATACCTCAAACCACAAAAAAGAACCAATAACAATTCGTCCAGAATTAATAGAATTAGACATCAAAATCTGCTCCAAGAATCATCAAAAACTCCTCCAAGAATCAACACCAAAATAGCCCCCTGGAACACCTCAAAACCTAAGGTTGAATGCATAAAATTAAAGGGATTATTTGTGTATAAAAGAGAGGAATTAAAAACATTTTTGATGCCAAAAAGTTGTAACAAAATGGGTCACCCAGGACCTTATTTTATAAGGCAAAAAACACAATAGTTGTAAACAAATCAAACTCTTTAAAATGCTTGTTGCTCACGTTTTCTGGAGGGGTCGATCGATCGACCCCCAGGCATCTATCGATCGATCGCCTAGGAAACTGACAGTTCACCTAGAAAAATTGTAAGGGACAAAAATTATAAAATCCGTTTTAACTCCGTTTTCGAAACCGTTTGAAATTGTCTGCTTCAAAAATAATAACCAACATATTTGTAACAACCCGTACCTTTCGAGACGATTAAATTCCATAATTGAATATAATTTGGAATTTGGAGAATTTCTCGGAATAGTAATGTTTGGGATTTTCAAGGATTGGATGATTGTCGATGGGTGAAATATTTACTTTTGGGAACGAGTAAATATGTCGAGGTCTTTTAATTATACGTCGCCGTTGAGTAAAGCGACACGAGGTGAGATTTAAATTGGGAAATTCACATTAAGTCGCGTGGGGTAAAATAGTGATTTGCGGTCAAGTACCTCGGATGGAAATTTTGACTTCACGGTGAGTCTCGGTATGGCCAAGATAGCCGGAAAAGAGTGTCCGATTGTCAAAATTGAGCTTTGGGTAATTTTGGAGTAAAAGTAACTCGTAATTGGGTAAACGAGTCATTTTTAGATTTTAAGGGTTAAAACCCTTTCTCTCCCTATATAAAGAAGGAAAGGGGGAGAGAAGAGAAAGAAAAGAGAGAAGAAAGAGAGAAGAGAGAGAGAGGAGGAGAGAAAAGAGGAGAAAAGGGGAGATTCTGCCAACCTTCGTGGGATTCAACTTGGGATCGTCAGATTATATCCACGAGCAAGTGTTTACTTGCTTTATTTCCTTTTTGCATAAATATCTCATATCATTATTGGTATAAATAAACCCTAAAAATTTTGGGTTGGGTTTTCGTATATAAAATGGGTTTTGGGGAGTTAAAACGAATAAACCCAAATAATAATTCGATTTGATGAATTTAGGATTTAATTGAAATTAATTGATGATTTCAGGTTCTAGGATGTTTAGACCCCTTATTATATATGTATTTGTAGTTGGTTGAAGTTGTAGGACGTTTGCTGAAGATATGAAAGCTTGTGAGAAGCTTTAATGGCTGAAACAGCTTCTCAGAGAAGAATCTGCCTGCCATGATCGATCGATCGATCATCGGGGCTCGATTGATTGAGCCATCGATCGATCGACGACCATGGGTCATCGATTGACCCCTTCTGAAAATATACAACTTTTCTTTGGGTAAATTGGATGGGATGAATTCCAATTCTAATGGACTCGAGGTTAATTATGGGTTAATATAAGTAACCCTTTAGGTGTATATAGTCCTCCAATTGAGGAAATCTAGGAGGGCAATGTGAGGGTTTTAATGTATACCCTTTAAGTTATATTATTCAGGAAAATAGATAAGTTGAGGATTTAGAGTGTTGGGGTTCCTAATATATAGTGGGGACCTCTAATTGATTATATGGACAAGGTATAGTCCTTGGAAATGTTGAAATGGAATCCACGAATTATTAAATTTAAGGTTATCTGTGAAAGAATAATGTGACACCTCGCCTAATTAAATACCGGACGATCACTCCTTTATTAAATTAAATCAAGGTAAACAGTTGGTTCATTCTCAGCATCACTGTGGATAAAAAAAAATAACTTTTCCAATTTAACACCCTAAATAATTAAGCTAAGTGTCAAAACATTTTCCATACAAAACTTTCCAAATTTTAATTAAAGAAAAAGATTTATTTTAATTAAAACAACCATTCTACAATAAGGAATCACACCACAATAAACCAAATAACATAATACATTCGTCAATCGAATGTCAACAAATGGAACTAAAACCACAAATCCATCCTGAATAAATCCCATAGAACAATACTGGAAATAAATGAAATATAAAATCCCAACAACAAACGAAATGATGAAAAGGGCGACACGTGCCCAATAAATGAGAATAATAGGAGTGGAGTCAATAACAGAAGCCGTCTACTCAAGTGACCTGCAACTCCCACCTAAGCTGCAGCTCGTTCTTCTCAAGGGATCCTAAGCAAGACGCCCCTGTGGCTGGGCACCTGAAAGTATACATATATATACAAGAGAGAGAGAGAGGAAAAGAAACGGGTAAGAGCCCGAAAGTGTGTTTGATTTTAAAATACGTTAAGCAAGTATTTAAATTGATACAGGCCAATGCAAATCATATTAGTTCGACACTCTCTTGAGAAATTCTCACCTCTCTTCTAATGTGCATGCCTATCGTACTAACCTTCCCAAATAATTTAGTTTATCTTAACTTACTCATAAGTTTTCAAAACCGAATGATGACAATGTTTTAAAAAGGTACTTTCAATTTGTAGCACTACTCTCGTTTTAGCTTCATTAAATTATAAAGTTTCCCAGTGTCTTCTCATACTTTCACAAAACAAGTATTTAATAATTTGAGTCAACAACCATGTTCTACTTATCAAATCACAGTAGACACTTTAAAGCTTATAACCTCATATACATATATTAACTACTTGTATAATATATATATATAACAACACCCCAACTAAACTATGGTGCGGGCATACTCTGCTATCCAATCCCCGTATCGCTCACATAAAGGGAAATACAAGTTCGGAATCACGCTCGAACTGTATTAACATATACAAAACAACGTTGAGACGAAGCATAGATTCCAAGTCCAAGAGGTCAGTACATACCCACACGTCTCTTAGGACCGTCCGACTGTCAATCTGATAGCCCGTACCTAGGATCTCTATCTTCTAGGGTACGGATCAATATCCCCCATAAAGCAACACAGGATAAGATCGTCCCAGCGCGGTAACCTCAGGGATAGCAAGTAGCGCGGGTACGTTTTTCACATGTATATAATATATGTTCACACAATCATATAAATATACCCATTTCATCATATTAATATAGGTTCCTCTCGTAACCCATAGTCACAACATTTATCCTTAATTTCCCATTATTATGATTACGTATAAGGTTTCGTCTCTAGCCTTAACTCTAAGGGTTTTCTCACTAGTTACGTGACACTCGTGGATTCTATCCATCTAAGTAGCAAAATCAGTAGGTAAACGTCTATTCACTATCGTAAGTATTTGACGTAATCTCTCACTTAAATTACGTAGTTTCCTCGTTCTATAAATAATTGTCCCTAAGATACAATTATCGTCTCATAATAAAGTTCTCAACACTTAATCATATGCCCTACTGGTCTCTCCTATATCCCAAAATATTTTATTCATAAAGCCCAAAAATTATTTCACGATGAATCATGTTCAATTAATTAAACAAGGGAAAATAAGAGTCTGCCAGGAAGGGTCGATCGATCGAGGTCTGGGGCTCGATCCATCGAACCTTCGATTGATCGAAGCTCTAGGCTCGATCGATCGATCAAGCAGGTCTGCGAAATCCTGCAGAAGTGCAGTTACGGGCTTTACCAAAATTCTTCACCCAAATCAATATTTTCCAACCCTAGTCGTCCCAAAACTCCTACTACAAACATAATAACATATTTCCAGATGTTTTTAACGTTAATCATGCGTATATCCATCATTAAACATGATTAAACAACCCAAAATCTCATTTAAACATCAAGAACCCTAATGTTTTCTTAACTTTTGTTCTAATCAGTTTTCTCCAGAATTTCCTTCTAACAGAACATCAAAAATTCGTGGGTTAATCATCTACTTCACATACAATTTCCAGAATATGGTTATAATGTTTTCTACATGCAAATTCCTATCAAAATTTGGGGTTTTCTTCCTTTGATTACACTCGTAATCATTCCTACACTAATATGAATATTGCACCAACGAAAATACGCAAGTTAAACACTTGCCTGGGATTTCAGAGGTCTGGTTTCCTGCTGATATTGGTGTGGTTGCATTCTCCTCCTCGCGATCTACGCGTTGGTGGTGACGGTGGTGCAAATGGTGGTGTTTTGGCCTTGAATCCTCCTTGAGAGCTCTCTCCTCTCTACTCCAATGGCCGTTCTAGGGTTCTGAATGTTCTAACCCTAAAAGGCTGACTTAAATGTCTGCTAAGGATGGCTGAAATTCGTGGGTTTAATTACCCTATTTTGTAAAATGACCAAAATGCCCTCCCGGGTCACTAATTAAGTCTAAAAACACCCCGAGACCCGAACCAAACCCCCGGGTACACTTTTCTGACTATCTCAACCCTTCCGGACGCGTTGGAGCACTCAAAATGACCGTACGAACAACTTATAAAATATTCACTTTTATAACTCAATAATTAGTCCCGACGCGACACGGGCGCGTCCCGACTAAAATTCTCAAAGTTGTTATTTCATTCACTCGTGACTTATAATATAACCCATATCATATATTACTATGCTCATTAGTAATATTCGACAATTTTATATAATTACTAACTCTCGTCACGTTAATAATTATAACATAATTAATTTCTGGATTCTTATTAAATAATTCACTCTCATTAAATTTAATAAAACCCCCAAATTAATATAGCATAAAAATACAGGGTATTACAAATAATCCCTGGAATATTTCAGTAGGGGGTTTAGGCCTATATAATTATGTGTAGAGAAAACATAATTATATCGATATTGGTTGAGGATATCCTATGGGATGATTAGGATGGAATTTGGGAATATAGATATATATATATTCATTTTGAGTGGAGTGTTATTATTGGAGATATCCAATAAATCTTTAGAGATGATTAAGGTATTTATTATTTATAAAAGTGGTGAAACACTTTGGGTATATCATCATGCGTATATGAATGCGTGATTATGATTCCTTGACGGAATCTTTGGGATTATTGATTATCGCTAGATGAGATTGGCAATTATGGCCATATATATATATATATATATATATATATATATATATATATATATATATATATATATATATATATATATATATATATATATATGTTTATGAGAAGAAATGGTTTTGAAAATAAAATATGAATGTTTTCAAAATGAAAAAGAAATGATTTTCATAAATGATAATTTATGGATACACACCTCTATAAATCTCCATCATAAGGGAAGTTGCGCGAGTGAGGTGAAGCCCCCTGACTAATGAATGCAGGGTGGATATAGTCCTAGGCCATATGAGCGATTATTATATGTTTTTCTGCGATGGTGAGGTTATTCTGGGTGTGGTTATGACTCTCCCGCAGGCATATGGCCGCTTCTCAACGTTTCAGTAGGTTCCCAAGTTGTCTTGTTTGATAGGCCCTGAAAGATGATAGCCATTTAGGGGCGCATCCAGTGAGGAAACCCGGAGGGATGGTCTTTGATATTTTAAATCAATTCATGATAATGAATTGGCTTTAAATACATTTCCCAGATGGAAGAAGGGAAATGGGATAAACAATTTGACTTGGGATACATTTCCCAGATGGATGAAGGGAAATGGAAGCATGTGATATGGAAAAAGCATTTTTATGATAATAAAAATGGCTTTTAAATACATTTCCTGGATGGAAGAAGGGAAATGGGATGTTATAAAACGGAAAAGGATTTTTATGATAATAAAACTGGCTTTTAAAAAGTTATATGATATGTTAAACCAATTCATGATAATGAATTGACTTTTAAATACATTTCCTGGATGGAAGAAAGGAAATAGGAAGTTTTGAGATAAAAATGAAAAGTATTGGTAAATATTTTGTAAATTTAATCCTCAGTCCGGGATATATATCTTGATGTGTATTATAAAGATGAATATAAAGTAAACCTCAGTCCGGGAGATATTATACGGACGTATTTTGTAAGATGTATGTATGAATGAATATGATATGTATGTATTTATAATTTTGTTTTGTGCTACAGGCCTAATGGATCTCTACCATTAACCCTGCCAAGTAGTAGTGTATGGGGGGATTCCTTGTTTATATTTCGCTTCGCGAGACACCCCACACACGAATTTAGCGCTGTGTTGATAATGGAGAGAAGTTTAGCCCTTAGTGCTCGGGTTGTAGAGGTTTCTAGTAGATGGGTGAATTAGTTTAGTGATGCGGGATAGCTTAACTATAATGTTCTAGATAGATGCCCTAGGTGTTCACTATTAGAAGAGAGGTGAGGGGTATCTCATGGGAGTGCGATACCAATTTAAATATGAGAGAAAATATTTTTCTAAAAATAAAGCATTTATGCACTTGCTAAATATTTTTACAACTCGGGCTCTGACCCATCTATATTTTCCCTCTTGCTATATATATATATATATATATAGGTGTCCAGACACAGGGACGCCTAGATGGCACTTCCTTCGAGTCAGACGTCAGCTGCAGCAGATGTGGATGCGTGCAGGTATTTGATAGACGCTTCCATTCTTGTATTCTATATAGGAGGTATTGTATACACATTCGGGTTAATAACTCAACAACATTTATTTATTCTTTTACCGCCTTTTAGTGCGGCATTCGATATGGTTGTATAATTTTGACCGAGTGTTCGGTTATTTTATTTCATTTCAGTTTCATTCATGTAAACTGTGTGAATGTTTTAATTGCAGTTGTTTAAAAAGAGTAGTTAAGTAAAATTTTTGACGCCAGCCTAATAGGTTATTAGTAATTAAAATGGATTTTTGACAGTGATGCTAAGAATGATCCATATGAAACTCCTGTTTTAATTTGATATAGGAGTGATCGCTCGGTATTTTATTAGCGGGGTGTCATAGATGGTATTAGAGCATTAGGTTCTAGTGTCCTTAGGAATCTTGCGGACGTACTACTCTTTCAGCGCTGCTCTCGATTTGATATAGAGACTCAGGAGTAGGATTGTTTATTTCTCTTATGAAATTTCGTTCTCCTGCCATAGTATGAGATTATGAAAATCTTTTGCGCACTCATTCTAGGTTCGTGTGCTGAGCGAGGAAGGGCGACTAAGGAGGGTCGTGATGAGGACAACAGGAGGCGGGGCTTTACTAGGGCGACTGGTAGAAATTGGGGGACTAAGACCGTTGTTGAGGTCACTCCCCTTATGGTAATTGTTAAGGATGGCTGCAACGACTACTAAAGTATAGTAGTTACGAGCATCCAAGTAGTGATATAGTAGAAAAGTGGTACTAAAGTTTAATTACCCTGTAAAGCCAAGGGTTTGAAAGGTGTCTTTGATAAGGACCATGCGTTGAAGTTGGGTTGTGCAAAGTAAGTGTGGCACTACCCAGTGGAAGTGGAAGGCTCGAGAGCTTGGGCTTAGAGAAAGGTATGGAAATACCCAGACGTGAAAATTTGAGGAAGATTTTCACTCATAGGAGCAATGTTGTAGTTGTGATAATGATGGTCACCACATATGGGGGAGCAGGATGTTTTGCTCAGAGAGAAATTTTATGGACAGTTTTAACCGCGAGTTCATTTGGTTGATTAGGAAGGAACAGTAGTTTTAAATTATTCACATAAGGATCGGCCAGAGGCCGATAGAGGATAAAAGAGAAGTTATTGTTATGAGTTTTACCTCAATGAAGGAGGTATATTTGGTGTGGCTAGATAAGTTGTGGTGTTCGTAAGCCTAGAATCGTGTGTGTAATTTGAGTTATGTGGTGGTCTCGATAACATTATATAATGTAAGCCTGTGTGTTTTCCACGGTAGCGGAGTTTTATTTTCCGCATTCGCAATAAAGGCGGGTGTTTATATTTTGTATATATATATGTGTTATACGAGTATGGTATTATGGTGAGTATAATACATTATGGTATTATCGGAGCACTTCCAGGGTGGAACAGGTTGTTGTTGTGATATCTCACCTTGATAGAGGCTGAGTTTGCCTTTATTATGTGCATAGATGGAAGCTCGATGAGCAGAGGTTTCATTATTATGACTTGAGTATGTGGCGACCTTATAGATGTAACAACCTACGTAATTTTTGGGGTATTTTTGAAATAAAGAGAAAAAATAAATTTTGAGATAAAATTATTTCTATTGCTCAAATATGTTGGTTATTATTTTTAAAGGCGAGAATTTCAAACGGTTTCAAAATTGGAATTAAAATGGAGTTTTAATTGAATTTTTAACATTTAGAAGAGTCCTCAAAACATAAAACTCTCTAAGAGTCCTCACAACATAAAACTCTCTAGTAAAAATAATATTTTTAGAAATTCGACCATTCGATCAAGCTGAATTTTTGTCAGCAGTCATGTCTCGCCGTTCGCTACAACATACTAAAATTTCAAGCGATTCCAATGGTTCGATCGTCCGGAATAAAAATTTTAGTGTTTGTACTTGATTAGAACTCTTTTCTTAATCAAACTCTTAATCCTTTATATATCAACTAATTCGTGGCTTGGATTTTCAAATCACTTTTTCTCAAACTTTTCAACTAGAAGACCTCTCCAAAATTACTCCCTTTCATATAGAAACCATAGCCCCAAACTTATTCAAGATTTCAACCTTAGATTAGAAGGCTTATTTAGTGTTTTCTCGAGTTTGGGCTAGAATGAGATTTGATTATTTTCGCGAGAGGAACGTGATGGCGTGAGTAGAGTTTGAGGCTAAAATTATGTGATGATTCATGTTGGTTCTTTTTTATGATTTTGAGGTATGGGGTTATACACAATATGCTCCTGAAATCTCGCGAGTGTTTATTCCGTTGAATTCTTGTTAATTGCACTCATATTTTGAATTGTAAAATTATTGGAAATCTGGAAAATTAATTATTGGAATTATTTTCATTCATGAGGTATTATTCATGTTGTTTTGAGCACGCTGTCATGAGATTTTAATATGGCACTGATGTTGGGCACCCGCCAAGACTCCTTTTTCGGCTACTTCATAAAGTATGGCGCGGTATGGTGAGGACTGGTGACTCCGGTTAATGTGTTGTTGAGAAATTTATTGATAAAATGCTATTGAGATTTGCATGATTTGATTTGTGTATTCGTAGTCGTATTGTTGCGCTTTGTTCTTCGCTAGCATCTTTGTTGAGCGTATTCCTGTCGTATTGTGTACTTCCCCATCTTTTTCTTAGTTGACAGGTGAGCACGGATTTGAGTGCTATGGACCAATTGGGATGATTTTAGCGATGATTATTTGGGAAGAATTTTTAATACAAGAGATGAGAAGACTTGTATTTATTTTGATGTATAGAGCATTTGGAGATTTATTTTATTTTCGAGATAGTTAGATTGTTGTAATTATTTCGAGAGATTTGTTGTATTAATTTGAAGATGAGAATAGTGGTTTCTTGTTTTATGGTTGGATTTAGATGCTCTATACCTTGTTATTTGTGGAATAGTATAGTTTCATCACAGTGGCGCTCCGCTCACTCTCCCCAGGCGGGCGGGGTGTTACAATAGATATGATTTAAGACCGTCGGATTATTATTGAGCTGTAAGATTAAGCTCAATATTAATTGCGTAAGGACTTAACATTAGTACGAGCACTGGATGGTGTGACTCTTAGTTTGAGATAGGGGTTCAGACCACCTTTTGTTGGAAAAGGGGATAGGTTTATCCCGGTTGCATGTTTGAAATAACGGATCTCCATGACTGACAAAGTTAAGTAATAGTGTGTGGAGGGGTTCCTTGTTTGGATTTCGCTTTGCGAGACGCTCCATGCATGAACCTTAACGGCGTCGGGAGTGGAGAGATGTTATAGGATGAAAGGATGTTGGTTTTGTGGAAAAGTCTTATAGTGTGGATGAACCACTATAGACCATGAGCCATGTGATGATGATATGTTTATGGAAATATTGTGCTATGGGAAAGAACTAAAATGTTTTTCTCACCGCAAGTATAAAGGTGAGGCAAAGTTAAAAGAATTGATTCGAGGCTTATGGCCAGGCCTTAATAAAAAGGAAAATTTTGAGGAAGTATATTTTGGGTATGAAAATCGTAACATCTCGATGGGGAGTAGTCGCGAGATTGTTAGGATAGAGTAGTCGAAGTATGTTAGTAGAATTGCGAGGTAGAATTTAGGATGTCCCGTTGGTGTGCCTTAGGCCGTTATATCTCGGTGACCGACGACGCGAGGGAGTAGTGTGACGGGAGGGTTCCTTGTCTGGATTTCGCTTTTGCGAGACGTCCCACGCATGAAACGAAGCAAATGTCGTAATTTGAGAAAGGCCTTGGGCACTAGGGATATTTAGGGTAGTACTCCTTTATGTAGGTATGAATTAGGATTTTTGGGCAGTGAAGCCATTGAAGTTAGTGGCGCCGATGTAAGGAGAATTAAATTTTGCTGGTTGAGAGGAACCATATGTGATTATTACACCAAGGAAGGGATACCCTTATTTAGATATAGTGTTACATGTCGAATGATCACAATGTATGTGCATATGTGCATGGTTAAAAAAAGGGGTATGGGCACCTTAGTTAGTTGGTTTTATATACTGCCTGAAATAAAAAAAAAGGCTTGGTATATAAAGTTGAAGTTTATACCATGAGGCATTCACGAATGTATTGGAGTCACTTTACGACCGTGGTAGTTGTATAGTAAATGGTTGGGAACCATTGGGTTAGTATCATTCCCATTGAGGTATTAGGATTTGGAGCGATTCTAGGATTGGCGGTGTAGGTTGTATCTGAATTTTGAGGACGAAATTCCATTGTAAGGGGGGGGGGGGGGGGGGGAGTATGTAACAGCCCGTACCTTTGGAGACGATTAAATTACATAATTGAATATAAATTGGAATTTGGAGAATTTCCCGAAATAGTAATTTTTGGGATTTTCAAGGATTGGATGATTGTCGATGCGTAAAATATTTACTTTCGGGATTAAGTAACTATGTCGAGGTACTTTAATTATATGTCTCCATTGAGTAAAGCAACATGAGGTGAGATTTAAATTGGAAAACCCGCATTATGTCGTGTGGGGTAAAATAGTGGGTCGCGGTCAAGTACCTCGGATGGAAATTTCGACTGCACGACGCATCTCGAAATGGCCGACATAGTCGGAAAAGAGTGTTCGATTGTCGAAATTGAGTTTCGGGTAATTTTGGAGTAAAAGTAACTCATCATTGAGTAAACGAGTCGTTTTTGGGTTTTAAGGGTTAAAACCATTTCTCTCCCTATATAAAGAAGGAAA
This sequence comes from Sambucus nigra, assembly GCA_949130495.1. Lineage (NCBI taxonomy): Eukaryota > Viridiplantae > Streptophyta > Magnoliopsida > Dipsacales > Adoxaceae > Sambucus > Sambucus nigra. Next base: position 112,803,079 of record OX422219.1, read on the forward strand.
GGGGGATAAAAGAGAACGAAAAGAGAGTAGAGAGAGAGAGGAGGAGAGAAAAGAGGAGAAAATGGGAGATTCCAACCAACCTCCGCGGGATTCGACTCGGGATCGTCGGATTATATCCACGAGGCAAGTGTTTACTTACTTTATTTTCTTTTTGCATAAATATCTCATATCATTTTTGGTATAAACAAACCCTAAAGATTTTGGGTTGGGTTTTCGTGGATAAAATGGGTTTTTGGGAGTCAAAACAAATAAACCCCAATAATAATTCAATTTGAGGAATTTAGGATTTAATTAAAATTAATTGATGATTTCGGGTTCTAGGATGTTTAGAACCCTTATTAAATATGTATTTGTAGTTAGTTGAAGTTTTAGGACATTTGGTGAAGAGATGAAAGCTTGGGAGAAGCTTTAATGGCTGAAACAAATTCTTGGAGAAGAAGCTGCCCACCATGATCGATCGATCGATCATGGGGGCTCGATCGATCGATGGCCATGGGTAGATCGATCGACCCCTTCTGAAAATAGACAACTTTTATTGGAGCGAATTGGATGGGATGAATTCCAATTCTAATGGACTCGTGGTTAATTATGGGTTAATAGAAGTAACCCTTTAGGTGTATATAGCCCTCCAATTGAGAAAATCTAGGAGGGCAAGGTGAGGGTTTTAATGTATACCCTTTCAGTTATATTTTTGAGGAAAATAGATAAATTGATGATTTAGAGTGTTGGGTTTCCTATTATATAGTGGGGACCTCTAATTAATTATATAGACAAGGTATAGTCCTTGGAACTGTGGAAATGGAATCCACGACTTATTAAATTTAAGGTTATCTGGGAAAGAATAATCCCTTGAATATTTCAGTAGGGCGTTTAGGCCTATATAATTATGTGTGCAAAAAACATAATTATATCGATATTAGTTGAGGATATCCTATGGAATGATTAGGATGGAATTTGGGAATATAGATATATATATTCACTTTGAGTGGAGTGTTATTATTGGAGATATCTAATAAATCTTTAGAGATGATTAAGGTATTTATTAATTATAAAAGTGGTGAAATACTTTGTGTATAGTATTATGCGTATATGAATGCGTGATTATAATTCCTTGAGGAAATCTTTGTGATTATTGGCCATCGCTAGATGAGATTGGCAATTATATATATATATATATATATATATATATATATATATATATATATATATATATATATATATATATATATATATATATATATATATGTTTATAAGAATTAATGATTTTGAAAATAAAATATGAATGTTTTCAAAATGAAAAAGAAATGATTTTCATAAATGATAATTTATGGATACACACCTCTCTAAATCGCTATCATAAGGGATGTTGCGGGCGTGAGGTGAAGCCCCATGACTAATGAATGCAGGGTGGATATAGTACTAGGCCATATTAGGGATTATTATATGTTTTTCGACGATGGTGAGGTAATTCTGGGTGTGGTTATGACTCTCCTGCAGGCATATGGACGCTTCCCGACGTTTCGATAGGTTCCCAGGTTGTCTTTTTTGATCGGCCCTGGAAGATGATAGACATTTAGGTGAGCGTCCAATGGGGAAACCCAGAGGGACGGTCTTAGATATGTTAACGGAATTCTAGATAATCAATTGGATTTAAATACATTTCCCGGATGGACGAAGGGAAATAGGATAAACAATTTGGCTTCGGATACATTTCCCGGATGGAAAAAGGGAAATGAAAGCATGTGATATGGAAAAAGCATTTTTATGATAATAAAAATGGCTTTTAAATACATTTCCTGGATGGAAGAAGGGAAATGGGATGTTATAAAACGGAAAAGCATTTTTATGATAATAAAACTCGCTTTTAAAAAGTTATATGATATGTTAAACCAATTCATGATAATGAATTGGCTTTTAAATACATTTCCTGGATGGAAGAAAGGAAATTGGGAGTTTTGAGATAAAAATGAAAAGTATTGGTAAATATTTTGTAAATTGAATCCTCAGTCCGGGAGATAGATCCGGATGTGTATTATAAAGATGAATATAAAGTAAACCTAAGTCTGGAAGATATTATTCGGACGTATTTTGTAATATGTATATAAGAATGAATATGATATGTATGTATTTATACATTTGTTTTGTTCTACGATCCTAATGGATCTCTACCATTAACCCTGCCAAGTAGTAGTGTATCAGGGGGGTTCCTTGTTTGGATTTCGCTTCGTGAGACACCCCGCGCACGAATTTAGCGCAGTGTTGAGAATGGAGAGAAGTTTAGCCCTTAGTGCTCGGGTTGTTGAGGTTTCTTGTTGATGGATGAATTAGTTCAGTTAGGCGGGATAGCTTAACTAGAATGTTCTAGATAGACGCGCTAGGTGTGCACTATTAGAAGAGAGGTGAGCGGCATCTCATGGGAGTCCAATACCAATTTAAATATGAGATAAAATATTTTTCTAAAAATAAAGCATTTATGCACTTGCTAAATATTTTTACAACTCGGGCTCTGACCTGTCTATATTTTCCATCTTGCCATATATATATATAGGTGTCTAGACACAGGGACACCTAGATGGCACTTCCTTTGAGTCAGACGTCAGCTGCAGCAGCTGTTGATGCGTGCAGGTTTTTGATAGACACTTCCATTCTTGTATACTCGATAGGAGGTATTGTATACACATTCGGGTTAATAACCCAACATCATTTAAATATTCTTTTACCGCCTTTTAGTGCGGCATTCGATATGGTTGTATAATTTTGATCGAGTGTTCGGTTATTTTATTTCATTTCATTTTCCTTCATATAAACCGTGTGAATGTTTTAATTGTAGTTGTTTAAAACGAGTAGTTAAGTAAAACTTTTGACGCCAGCCTAATAGGTTATTAGTAATTAAAATGGATTTTCGACAGTGATGCTAAGAATGATCCATATGAGACTCCTGTTTTGATTTGATATTGGAGTGATCGCCCGGTATTTTATTGGGCGGGGTGTCACAATATTTGAGCAACAAAAATAATTTTATCTCAAAATTTATTTTTCCTCTTTATTTCGGAAATACCCCAAAAATTACGCGGGTTGTTACAAGCTTGCCTCCTAATTTAAAGATGTCACCTTCCATTACCTTCCTTGCTCAAGGAATATCCTAGCTTGTGAAATGGAGACCTTAGCCTCTATGGTCAACATGCCTAACGGGATAAAAATGGCCCTATTTTTAGTCCAGAAATAGGTTGCATCCACTCACTACTACCACATTAAGCTCATTATCGAAGAAGATCCGGACATGGTAGGATTGTTGTATTATGACATTTGGCACCTCCTTAAATATGGCAAGTATCCACGAGATTCTAAAAAAAACTACGAGACCCTTCGCAGGTTTGGCACTCAGTACATCATCTGCAATAAGGCATTGTTTAAGAGGAATTTTGATAGAACCCACTTGAACTGCATAGAATGGGTTGGGATCGAAGACATGGTGTCATAAATCCATAGTGGGAAATGTGGGGCTCACATGAATGGTCATATGCTTGCTAAGAAGATAATCCGTCAAGGATATTACTCGACCACCATGCTTTAAGACTGCACTACTTACATTCTAAGCTACCTCAAATGCTAATAGTTTGCTAACCTTCATCACTTTCTGCTCAGGAGATGTAGAACATGACTTATCCCTATCCGTTTCTCCACTTGGGGCATAAACATCATCGGGAAAGTCACTCCCAAATCTTTAAACGACTTGAATTTATCTTGATTTCCATTGAATACTTCATGAAATGGGTGAAACTGAGTCATATGCGGTGCTAAATGAGAAGAAAGTAGTCATATTCAATAAAAAAAACATATTCCGATACAGAGTCCCCCATGAGTTTGTGTCAGGGACTGGATTTCATTTCAAGGCTGAGGTCATTGAACTAGTTGACGAGTACGAAATCCAAAGGTCCAAGTCCTCTCCATATCGACAACAAACCAATGGATCTATCGCAACTACCAACAAAATCCTTAAGACCATTAGTAACAAGATGACAGAAAGCTATAGAGAGTGGGATGATCAAATCCCATATGCCCTTTTGTATCTACTGCACCTCCATCAGAACACCCACTTGGGCTACTCCCTATTATTTGGTATACAACATGGAGGTGGTTCTCCTCTTCGAACATAAAGTACCTTCTCTAAGGGCTATGCTTTAAAACCAGTTAGTAAGGATGATTGGAATTAAAAACACTGCGATGACCTTGTTCTTTTATACAAAAGGAGGCTGGAAGCCCTATATCATATACAAGGGTACCATCGTTATATAACGCGATCATTTAGTAAAAAGTTAATGTACCATAGTATCTAATAAGGAGATCTTATCCTCGAGGAAATCGTAGAACTTGTCTAGGATCCGAGAGGTAAATTCAAGCCCAATTAGAGTGGCTCCTACATCGTAAACAAAATCTTGTCAGGTGGCACCGCGATGCTCGCGGACCTCGATGGAGAACAAATGGTGCATCCAGTCAACTTGGACCATCTCAAGAAATTTTATCCCTAGTCTGAGCTCTCGTCTCTCAACAGCTCTTCTCACCCCTCTTCTATTCTTACAAAAAACTTTTTCACTCTCTACTTAGAACTACATAGGATATGATCCTCCCTCAAATCACCCCTTTAAAAAAATACGCTCACAATTTTCAAACCCCAAAGACGTATGTAGGTAGCCCATAAGACACATATAGGCGAGTTCCTTTCTCCCTTACAAAATGATGTTCTTTTCTCCCTCTAATAATGATGCGCTCCTTAATTATTTAAATGAACAAAAGGATTATATATGCCTTAGCGATCGTTATAAATAGTTGAAGAAAATAATTAATCAAAACACAACAAAATACATTGAAATCGTTAATCCTTATTAAAAAAAGCAAGGGTTACAACTATTACATGAGATATCAGTAACGGGAATCAAAAATAACCCACTTACATACAAGCTTCACAAAAACATCAAAACCCAAACAACCCACATCATTAAAACTCCACAAGATACCAAAACACATCCAAACCTAAACAACCTTCTCAAAAATGTCTCACAACCTACACAACCTTCTCACAAGCTTCATATTACCACATCATGCCCTCTCATACCCAAGAGTTGCCTTCAGCTCCCAGATGTGCCTACTTCAACATCATTGTCTGTCCCTAAAAAACCCAAATAATTCCACTCCTAGTTGTGATTTTGAAGCCACTTCGTGAGACGATACAACTAAATCAACTTGGATGAAACCATGACACCTTTATCCAAAGTGTCGAACATTACAATCCATCTCTGACTAATAACTTCTTTAAGAATCTTCGTAACCACTTTCTTCCACAACTAGTTCAGATAATCCCCCGATATGAACCCAGACTCCTCGATAGACCGAGACAGATGGGTTAATGATCGGTGGCACCACCACAAAGGGCCCAATATCATTCTCAGCAACTTGGTCAAATACTCCATGGGAAAGAAGATTGTTATATGTAGAGGAACAATTTTCTCTTATCCCGCTTGCAATATAAGTTGCCATGAACGATAGAAAGAGGTCTGATGAAGGCCGCCTATCGTATATACTAGTAATCACCTAATTGTAAGACATGCTGGAAATTCCCCACTATGGTATTGACCATCGGAGACTCCTGCCCCCATGTTCTACAAGATAATTCACCTAGTTCTCCATTATCGGGTTAAAGCTTAAGAAAGATTGAGAGAAGAAATTAGGAACAATCAACATAGGGTAATTGGGAGGAACCGTAAGGCTCAGTCTTTCAGACAACCATATAAACTGCATAATAGGGATCCCCTGTAAGAAATTAGCATGACCTTCATTCCAGGCGTCAAGTCCATTATGAGTCTCTATCATTATTATAGCAACTAGACTACATTGGTAAAATATATAAGACACTATTGTGGTTACCTGAGGGTCAACTGTCATATCTCATGTCACCAAAAGATGTGTGGTTGTTGATCCAAGGGCTACAACACCAGCAAAGCCATCATTAGTAAAATATCTTTATGCACGGATGATCGAGTAGCTAAGGAAGAGACATGGAGTAACTCGGCTAGTTTTACCCGAGGGGCATGAGACAAATTTGAAATAGTTGTTACAACACATAGGTTGACACCAAGCATAACATAAAATTCTTCATAAGTAGGGCACACTTCATACGGACGAATAAGAAGACATGCACTTTGGGATGCCAGATTTGCATCGTCGCTTCCAAGGATTCGAATATATAGGTAGGTAACGCATCAAGGACACATGGCGCAAGATGAAAGTTTCATAATTAACGTTTTAGAGGTACATGGACTTTAAGCCTCCAAGATAATTTGAGAAAGCATCACACATTAGAAGTCTCATTTCGGAAGAATAAGAAAGATTTCAAAAGAATGAAGTTTAAATTGTGGTGATAAAAAACACTCATAAAAGACAAGCAACCCGAGTTTCTGCTAGGCCCTTTGATCCTAAGTACTCATAAGTATGGAGGAAGTGCAATTAAAGCTAAGTAAGTGATTTTGACTTGACTGTTATGTCGATAGGCAGGCCAAGGCATCTACCGATCAACACCCCCCATTTTTGGAAATTATTTACTTTCCTCTTTTGTGTATACCATTTCTAAAATAAAGACTTTTCTTTGTCAAAAATCAACCTATTGGTGAAAAGCCCTCTTTGAGTCTTTCTTGTATTTGTTATGTTTTTTCTATCTTATCTTTGTAATAAATGAAACCTCAGAAGAAAATGAAAGTGTACGTAAATTAAGACATTAAAACAAGATAATCAAATAAAAAGATGCATTTTATATATACTTGTCAAAAATGATTACATTGTTTCTTAAGGTACTAAAAAGTAGAAAAAGAGAAAGAAAAGATAAATTAGGACATAGACTGAACCGTTCAAAGACTCAATTAAACCTCTGCGCTAGGTTCACATGTGAAGATGTTTCCCCCAATGACGTGCGATAAACCCTTTACTCTGAGAACTAGAGATCTCCTCGGATGTTGCTAGTGGCACCATGCAACATCTTGTCAACTTCCACACATAGTCAGACACTAATGATATTTACTCCTGAATATCCCCAAGCCAGGTCATTGATACATGAATAGAATGCAAAGGAACTAAACCACCAAAGGCAAGAAAATTAGTAATGATAAGGACAAATTCAAAAAGAATATGAAAAGAATAAGACAAGTCATACATCTTTCGGATCTCTTCGTGAGGGTGATGAGGCACCGAAACCACCTCCAAACTGCGTAGTTGAATATGAAAATAAGTGGCAAAAATTTGGTGGAAAATAACCTCCTCTGCTGACATCGTCGCACCTACCCCCGTGTTATGGACTGACGCCACTGGTATGTTGGTACCTTTCCCAGATACCGCTATTAGTGGAGTCATATTCTCCACGTCATAGTCTGTTGTCATGTTAGTATAGTGCATGTAAGGCTCGCTCTCCAACCCCATTGTCCTCGCCTATCCAGACATTTATTTCACCCGCCTCATATATTCTAGGGGCACTAATGATGGGACCTCCACCTCACCCTCCATCATCTGCATCACAGCTCTAACTCCCTAATACCAGACATACCCGAACTCGTTTGCCAACAGCCTCCTCATCTGGGCTTGCATGACCGTGATCCTAGTGGGTTTCAAAGACAAATGCCAAAGGTAGAAGGTAACCAATTTCCCCAGCAAGATTCAATACTAAGTGAAAAATAAAGTATTGAAACTACAGAAAGACAAAAGCATAAGCCTAACCTGATTACTCATCAGGGCATTCAATGTCTCCCTCACATCCTTCAAATATAGGGACTGGTTCGATCACCTATTAAATTTCATCCACCAATACATCCTAGAGAAATTCCCCAACTCTCTCTCCTTCGGAGATATCAGCCCCATGTATTGCCTGATCACTTCAGAAAACCACGTTTGCAGAAGGTAATTGAGATGTCAAAAAGAATGAAAACTGAAAAAAGCAAGAAAATAAGTGGAAATTATATCTAAACATTACTTCTAAAAGATACGTGGGAAACGTAAAAATCTGTTACCAACACTGGCTGAAAGAATACAAGGAATCATAGAGGAAAGCCATCATAAAGCTCCCCCAGTCGTACTGATGGATCTCCCAGATGATCTTAAAGAATGAAAGAAACCACATGTGGATGACATCACCACTCGTAGCCACCATTAACCCACTTAATAGGACAAAAATAAATAAGTGGGTCGCTTGCCTCAATTACCTCCTGCCAGTCTCATCATTCTTCCTAAACAACAAGGTCTTCTTCATAAACAAAATGAAAATAGAGTCCCCAGACACAATCCTACCTATGTCACCCAAGGTAGGCCACACTTCCACCTCAAAAACACACAGGGTACGGCACCACAATATACTGGCCCTCACATTCCAACCTTGTTAACTGATGAACGTCCAAAGGAGTGATCGGTATTTCTTTGATACCCAGATGAAATGTGTGGGTTATGTCCCACTACCTCTTGCCCAAGGTGCACAATATATCTATGGAACATGGTGTCTTATCTAAATCTCCCGCCAATGGATTGAATTCGACAGCCTCTAGCATCAACCGAACAGCTTCAAGAAGGTGATCCCACATTTCCTTCATCCTAATCTACCCACGAGAGGGAATGCTCGAATAAGCTGTGTCATCCTTCATAAAAACTAAGAAGACCCTTAACATCCTAAATATAAGAAGAAAGGAAAAAAAAGGAGAAAATGGAACAAAAAGAAAATGCTTACATATGATTCGGGTTCTTCACCCTCACGAAATGATGATATGCCAACTCCTGTAACAAAACACTCTTATCAAGAATGGGCTCAAAATTATCATAACGTTCTCTTTCCCCAATACTAGCGATGTAGCAGCATGCCATTCTAAGCATGCCCAATTATTGTTTACCATCCAGTTGTGTTTGAATTGGCCTCCCTGAGTTCTTTTGAGAAAAGATACTCGGTGATTGCTATAAAGAGAAATCAAGAGATTCACTTGAATAAAGGTATAAAAAATGATCAAAGTTGCCCCTTTTATAAGGGACTAAGGGTATGACGATCAATAGTTCCCTGGGCCTTCCTATCGTCATTGAACTTTCACCTCCCCCAAAAAGCCCAGGAGTCAGTTCCATATCCCGATAAGAACCCCCTGCCTATGACTATTGACAGTCCCCTCAAAATTTAAGTATAAAATTTTTAAAAAAATAAAAAGGTCGCTCGAAAAATTAACAAAAAATTCTCGTAAATTTCCCACAGGGTCAAATGCATCACAACTCTCAGAAAATTCATTAAAAAGAAACGAACCACTTGAAGAACTCTCATCACCAGCATAATCCATAGCAGGATGAAAGGAAAAATTCACCATCCCTCACAAAGCTCTCATCACAAGCATACTCCCCAACATAACCAAAATCCAAGTGTGCCTACACTCACAATACCAACATCATCCCCCACGGAGTTAGAATTTAAGAATATGACTCCATTAGCAACTATTTAGGTCCATATAATTAACCTAGGTCTTCATAACCGACCTTAAAACTATGAATCAGCCGTCTCAAATTTTTAAGTTCGTAGAATCGACCTCAACCCTCTAAATTGGTCATCTCTACTATTTAGGTCTGTAGAATCAACCTCGACCTTCTAAATCGGTCATCCTAAATTTTTAAATCCGTATAATTGACCTCTAAACTATGAATTGACCAGAATTTGTTATCTCAACTTTTTTAGTTCACAGAATTTACCTCGACCCTCTGAATCGGTCATCTCAACTCTATAGGTTCGTAGAATTGACCTCGACCCCCTGAATCGATCATCTCAACTCTTTAGGTTCGTAAAATCGACATCGACCCTCTAAATCGGTCACCTTAACTCTTTAGGCCCCCAGAATCAACCTCAGCGCTCTAATAACCATCTTCTAAACCCCAATAGGGTCTATCATCCCTTAAACATTGATGAACTATTTATCTTTCGATGACCTTTGCTTGTACCAAGCCATGATCGCCCGTAGAGGGTATCTACTCACACGCCATCCTAATATCCCCATAAATACCTCCTTATTTCCCTAACATTCCTCCTCCCATCATAATACCATTTATCCTAATCCAAACCTTACTCTAGAGGCCACTAGGCACTCCCGAGCCTCATTTGACCTCGATCAACCCTTTGATCGGAGCGAAGTTCATTGCACTCCCATAGGGGTCTGAATATCCTTTCTAACACTCCATATCGTGCTAATCGACCTCACAGTTTGTGCGTACTCACCCTTTTACTCCAAACCCTGATCTAGAGGCCATAGGGCACTTCCGAGCCTTATTTGACCTCATTAAACTATCCACCTTGTATAAAGCTCGTTATACTTTCATAGGGCTCTGAGCCCACTTTCCATCGGTCCATACTGTGTGCAAATCTGCCTCCTGGTTCGCACATACTCACCTTTTGTAATACCCCGAAATTTTATTTATTTATTTTTAAGGGATTAATTGAATTAAATGAGAATTAATTGGAAATTAATCCAGAGGTAAATACTAGCGAGATGTGAATTGGTATTTGATTATGATGTTAAAATAAAACATTACTGAGAATATATGGATATACGAGTATTGAAAATATTAAAATTGTCGCAAGGCAGAAATACGATAATTTGGGAAATTAAGTTGGGACGTGCGTGTCAGTGGCGTCAGGAATGAAATTAATTAGATTAAAAAGTAAATTATATTTTTTTCAACCGAATGGCCATTTTGAGTGTGCTAATGTATCCAAAAGGGTCGAAATAGTCAGAAAACACTAGACGGGGGTTTAGTTTGGATCCTAGGGCATTTTTAGGTCAAACTGACAACCCAAAAGGGTATTTTCGTAATATTAAAAATTGAGGAATTAAAACCCACGAATTTTAGAGTTTAGTTATGTATTATTAGAGAGGCCACTAAGGCCATTATCAGCCAAAAAACCATAGAAGTGGGCTACGGGAGTTTGAGAGAAGTTACAAGAGGTTCCAAACCAAAACCACCACCCACCACCACCAATTAGGAAGGATTTAACCGGAAAGAGGAGAGGTTCAGCCTTTCATCATCAATAACAAATCAAAAGAACAAATCTAAGGCAAGTAATTTGATGCTATTAATTTCAATGAATATTTCATCCATGTTTATTGTAGAAACATTATATACCTTGAAAGTTTTGATGAAAACCCAAATAGGATGGTTGTGGAAATCATAATTTTGGATAGGGATTGCGTGTAGAATGGTTATGGACAAATTTGATACCCAAAATATAACTTTTGATGATTTGAAAACGGATTAAAAAGGAGTCTTTGTATTCAATTAATTTCTGGGTTCATGTTTTTAAGGTTTGGGATAAGATTTGGGGATTTATGGTTATTACATGTCGATTAGTAAGATTTGACCCAAAAAATATGTTAAGAGGTGACCTAGGGTGACTTAGAGTAGTTTAAAAACATTGAAACTTAATTGTTATGAACTTAGGATGGATTTAGAGAAAGCAAAAAGGGGAAAAACGAAGTTTGGGACGAATTTTGGGCATTCTCGGAATTCTCGTTAGAAGACCAACCCAGGTCGTTCGAACGACCTCGTTTGAACGAGCTTCTAATGAGATTCCAATAACCCTTCTAACGAGTTCGTTCGAATGACACTCGTTCGAACCACCTCGTTCGAAAGATATTTCTAACGAGTTGACAGAATGACCTTGTTCGGACAATTATTTTTGTTTCGGACATCACATAGGCCTATTTATAGGTATTATTTTTGGGAGAACTTCAATAATTTTGACCCTAGATAATTGATGTTGGGAACTTTGTGACACTTAGACTCGAGGAATACTAGTAGGTATATTTGTGAGACCTGAGTATAACTTAGGATTTAATTTTGGACAAATGCATATAAGACTTGTTAACCTTTATGAGTTAGGTTTTAAGTAATTGATAATTATGACGTGAGATGTATCGGCGGTCTATATTGTATATTATCCAAATACTTATGAATGTGCAAACTTGAATGACGATATAAGGGGGTGGAATATACCTCTATTAATATTATAAGATATCTAAGATGTGTGAATGCTTAGTATATGGACTTATATGTGTATAACATACCTACCATACTTGCTATCATGGGAGGTCGTCTTTCGATCAGGGCCATCTAATCTTTGTGTGCCTATGGGGTGATTTAGATTGGTACCTCAAGAACATAGGTTAGAGAATGACTTATTGGTGAGTTAATATGTCAGATGACCATGGGAGCGTAGGTATGTGCGTGACCCCCGGGTATGTGAACTATGTTTGCCTCCATTATGTTTGTTGTTTATTGAAACGTTTCTTGAGAGATTCGGAACACGTGGTCCTTATGTACGTGATGTACTGGGATTCGATAGCAGAGTATGTGTGCACCGCAGCTTAGCCTAGGGGTTCCATTATTGTATATTTATAATGAGATTAATATACTGATAATTGAGATGGATTGTTTATTAAATTATAAGTGTGAATGATTGTAACATTTTTAGTAGAGTTATAGATGGAAATTGTTTAGTAATTATTATAACTAATTCTGAGTAATAAAAGTAAGACTCTCAGTTTATATTAAGATGTCGGGAATTGAACATTGGATTGTAAAGTAAACTCAGGTTATGTATTGGACTAGTTAGATAGTGGAATAACTACAATGGGAACAGGTGCGTTAGGAGTGCACAATTTTTTGGGAGGTGAGGAACTCATGTGAGTGCACGCACTATCATGTATTTTATATTCACTCTTTAATGATATTAAACACTTGCTATATTTTAAATTGTTTTCACAATCGGGCTCTGACCCGTTTGCTTTCAAATCTATTTTCTTGTAAAAATCTTTTAGGTGCCCAGCCACGAGGACACCAAGCTTAGAAGTCCCATTCCAGTTATGTCCTGTAGCTGCTGTGGAAGTTACACGATCTCGATAATAGACGCTTCACCTTTCTGCTTTGATTCCATCTCAGATTCATTCCTTTATAGGGCATGTCGCCCCTTTTCTCTTACAGACAGCTTAATTATTGAGTTCTATTTCAGTTTCGGATTAAATTAATTAGTGTTTCATACTTTGTATTTGTTTTGTTCACTATTCGGATTATTCGGAGGAGTGTTTTTCCAGATTCATTTTTATTCCATTATTTTTCTATTGTGGTTGTGATGTCACCGTGGTATCATTATTTCATAATTTAGCTTGTTGCATGTTGATCTAATTTAATTCAAATTGACAATTCACTTTTTAAATATTAGGTGGCAAGTAATTGTTAAAATATTTTCGTTAGTGATGTTATGAACGGAACCAACTTGACATTTTGTATTAATTTGAATAAAGGAGTAGCTACCCGGTATTTAATTAGACGGGGTGTCACAGGTGGTATCAGACCATCAGGTTATAGTGTCCTTAGGATTTGTACGGCTTGTTATGTTTCTGTTGAGCATTCTTTGATGTAGAGCCCTATATTTTAGGATTGTTGTACTCTTTTGTGTATCTTACGCTCTTCAGTTATTTTTGAGATAATAACTATAGACTTATAAGACTTATCTTTCATTCCAGATGCCTCCACGGCGTGTATAGCGAGTTCCCAGGGATGCTTAGCCCGAGCCACAGCCTTCACCAGTTCAGGGGACCATGAATACCGCAGAGGTTACCACTATTGTGGCCCAAGCGGTAAATACCGCTCTAGAAGTTATTCAGCAGGCATCGCCTCAGGCACCGGTAGTAGAACCAGTACAAGCTCATGCATTCCCGTCCTCTTAGGAACGTGTTCGTGATGCTTTTCAAAAGGCACACCCTCCAGAGTTTGCAGGTACATACGACGTCGATGTGTCCAGTCAGTGAAAGAAGGATATCCAAAGACACATGAGGATGTACGAGTGTACGGATGTACAGAGGCATATTCTGGCTACTTTTAAGATGGTAGGGTCAGCATTGTAGTGGTGGGAGTCCATTACCACCGCGGAGGAGAGGGATGTTCTTACTATTCAGGAGTTCTGGGTGTGGTTCGACCGCAAGTATTTTTCCTTAGTCGTTCACACCGAGATGAGGAGAAAATTGATGAACCTCAAGCAGGAGGGGAGGATAGTTGCTGAATATGAGGCCGAGTTCACAAATCTCTTGAACATCGTACCTGATGAGATTCTGACAGAGGATAAGAAGATACAGAAGTTCATGGATGGGTTGACTTAAAGGATCCGTCAGCATTTATTGAAAAATCTCTCGTTGGCCACTTATTCTGATGTGGTTAACGCATCACTGCTTCACTGCCAAGACCACCGCTTTCACTTGTCAGAGGGTAAGTGATCAGGAGAGTCTAGCCATCAGGGCAGGATAGGGGGAAATGGTGACAACGGGGCATAATCAGTTAAGGGTCAGCACAAGTAGGGTGATCAGAGTTCCCAGTAGGGGGATTCTAAGATATTTCGATCTGGAGGTTTCAGAAATAGTCAGGGAGGTTTTCGTCATGGCTAGCAGGTTCAACACGGCCATTAGGGTCAACAGGGTCAGCATGGCCAACAACAGCAGTTTCAGCAGGCCAGCAGGGCCACTGGAGGAATGGCAACGATGATTAGGGTCAGAGAGGGGGAAACTTTCCAGGGAAATGTTTTATTTGTGGCAAGATTGTCCATAAATGCCAAGAGTGTCCTGATAAGGGCTGGGCCCCACAGTAGCAGCAGCAGGGTGTTCGACATGAGACCCAGAGACCTATATTTCCCGCTGCCCTCCTAGAACCACCACAGATTTTAGCTTTGCCACCCATCTCAGCAGTCCTAGTTCAACAGGGATAACTTCAGTACGGGCGAGTCTATCAGCTCCAATAGGTCACAGTCCCACAGGATCCACCCGCTATAGAGGGTATGTTTTCTATTCAGGGGACTACGGGGCGTACTTTATTTGATATGGGGGCCAAACACTATTTCATTTCCACAAGATTTACACGCATTATAGGGTTGTTAGACACTGCAGAGATCACGATTACTTGCGTAGATTCACCGTTGAGTAGGGGTTCTGTGATTTCTCTTATTTGTAGAGGTGTGGGTATAGATATTGGGAGGTTTACTTTGCCTGCTGATATGTTAGTATTAGATATAACTGAGTACGATGTGATCGTTAGTATGGATTGGCTAGTTACGTATCGAGCCATGATTGATTATTTCAGCAGGTGTATTATTTTTGTCATACCCGGGCAGGAGATGTTCTTAGTGGCGATGCCTCATCCTGAGGGAGGATCGTCCACTCACTTGTATTATATAGAGGAGGAGACGTCTAGGGAAGTGGTAATACCACTCTATTCAATTCCTGTTGCTAGTGAGTTCACTGATGTATTTCAGGATATTTCGGGATTACCGCCTAGTAGGGAGATAGACTTTGTTATTGATTTAACGTCGAGCACTCGGCCAATAGCCCACACACCTTACCGTATGGCTCCAGCAGAGATGAGGGAGTTATAAGATCAGATAGAACAACTATTGGGTTAGGGGTTAATCCGTAGGAGTACCTTGCCATGGGGTTCCCTATACTGTTCGTGAAGAAGAGAGATGGATCGTTGATGTTATGTGTAGATTACCGGGAGTTGAAAAAAGTCACAATACGAAACAAATATCCGTTGCCGCGAATCAATGACTTATTAAACCAATTGAGAGGAGCATCCTTCTTCTCAAAGATCGACTTGCGATCAGGATACCATCAGTTGCGTATCAGGGAACAGACCGTCTCTAAGACTGCCTTTTTGACGAGATATGGTTCCTACGAGTTTTGGGTTATGCCTTTTGGACTAACCAATGCTCCAACTGTGTTTATGGACTTGATGAATAGGGTGCCTAGAGAGTTCCTAGACCAATTCGTCATCCTCTTTATTGATGATATTTTAGTTTACTCCCAGATAGAGGAGGAACACGCTGAGCACTTGAGATAGGTTTTGTAGCCGTTGCATCAGAATGAGTTATATGCAAAATATGAGAAGTGTGGGTTTTGGCGGAAGGAGGTACAGTTTTGGGGGCATATCATTTCAGACAGGGGGAAATCAGTTGATTCGGGGAAGGTATCGGCAGTGAGAGAGTGGGGACAATACACAACACCAATTGAAATACGTTGTTTCTTGGGTCTCGCAGGATACTATAGGAGGTTGATTAGGGGTTTCTCTAAGATAGCAGGTCCTTTGACACATTTGACTCGAAAAGGTGTGCCATTCAACCAGAGCGATGCCTATAAGTTGGCATTCAATGAGTTGAAGGACAAGTTGACCTCAGCACCAGTGTTAGCATTTCCCAGACCAGGAGTTGAGTATCTAGTCTACACCGATGCATCCTTACAAGGACTTGGAGGTGTACTTCAATAGGAGAGTCAGGATATAGCTTATGCTTCCTGTAAGCTTAAGCCTCACAAGAAGAAATACCCCACCCATGACTTGGAATTAACAGCAGTCGTATTTGCTCTTCGGATTTGGAGACATTATCTCCTGGGAGAGAAATTTCATTTGTTCATGAACCACAAGTCTCTACAGTACCTCTTCATGCAGAAGTAACTTAATATGCGTCAACATCGGTGGCTTGAGTTCGAGAAGGATTATAAGTTCGATATCCAATATCGCCCAGGGAAGGCTAACGTGGTAGCGGACGCGTTGAGCCATAGGCCAGTAGGTGAGGTGGCCGAAGTGTGGAGAGCAAAGTGGAAGGAGTTGGGACACTAGGATGCACTGGCCCAATCAT
This sequence comes from Sambucus nigra, assembly GCA_949130495.1. NCBI lineage: Eukaryota > Viridiplantae > Streptophyta > Magnoliopsida > Dipsacales > Adoxaceae > Sambucus > Sambucus nigra. The sequence continues at coordinate 112,819,802 of OX422219.1, forward strand.
TCATATCTATGATGACCGTTATGCCTCAGATTGTTGTGAGAGTGATATATGCCCGGGAAAAAGACTCGTTCTGTCAAGAGCAGATAGATCAATTACTAGTAGAGGGAGTCGAATCCTATACCATTAGTTCATATGGGGGCTTACGCTTCAATGGGAGACTGGTTGTTCCATAATGGGAACACTTGCAGCACGAGGTAATGTTAGAGTCGCGCGGTTCGTGATTCACAGTGCATCCTAGCGAGGATAAGTTATACTTGGACATGACACGACAGTACTGGTGGAGAAGGATCAAGAGGGATATTGCTGAGTTCATTTCTAAATGTGCCACTTGTCAGCTGGTAAAGGTGGACCATCAGAGGCCGCCAGGACTTCTACAGCCATTACAGGTCCCTATGTGGAAATGGGAGAGCATTTCCATGGATTTCATCACGGGGTTACCTACGTCACAGAGGGGTCATGACTCCATATGGGTAATCGTGGATCGACTAACCAAAGTTGCTCATTTTTAGCCAGCTTGGACAGACTACATTACGGGATAATATGCCCAGTTTTTCATAGTAGAGATAGTGAGACTTCACGGGGTACCTCTCAATATAGTGTCTGACCGAGATAAGATATTTGTTTCACGATTTTGGGAGAGTTTCTAGGAGGCCATGGCTACGAAGTTGCGACTGAGTACGGCGTATCACCCGCACACAGATGGGCAAACCGAGCGGACGAACCAGATGTTAGAGGATATGTTGCGTATGTGCATCATAGACTTTGGAGGTGGTTGGGAGCAGTACTATCCACTGGTGGAGTTTGCTTATAATAACTCCTATCAGTTCACTATTGTCATGGCTCCAATCGAGGTGTTGTATGGTAGACCTTGTCGTTCCCCAGCATGTTGGTTAGAGGTGGGGGATAACAAACTGCTTGTGCAGGAAGTCATTCAGGATACTTCGGCAATGATAACGATGATACGAAGTCGTATTCGGGTAGCTCAGGACCGATAGAAGAGCTATGCTGATGCCAAGAGGTTCTTTAGAGAAGTCAAGGTGGGGGACCAGGTGCTACTCAGAGTATCTCCGATTAAATGGATGATGCGTTTTGGGAAGAAGGATAAACTGACACCAAGATATGTGGGGCCATTTCATATCATCGAGCGGATTGGTCCAGTAGCGTATAGACTTGGGTTACCGGAGCACTTGCATAGAATTCATGACGTGATCCATATTTCCTTTATAAGGAGATATCTTCGGGACAATTTGGCTCATACTCACATTGCTTTAGAGGACATCAATCTACAACCTGATAGTTCCTACGAGGAGGGGCCGATTGCCATTCTGGACAACAGCGAGAGAAAAATGAGGTCGAAGATAGTACTATTAGTACGTGTTCAGTGGCGGCATCATAATGCCGAGGAGTCCACATGGGAACGTGAAGATGAGATGCGTGAGCGTTATCCATAGTTATTTTTACCAGGTTTATTTAGTTCTGAATTTCGGGACGAAATTCTGTTATTAGGGGGGAGTATGTAATACCCCGTAATTTTATTGATTTTTATTTAAGGGATTAATTGAATTAAATGAGAATTAATTGGAAATTAATCTGGAGGTAAATACTAGCGAGATGTGATTTTTTATTTCATTATGATGTTAAAATAAAACATTAGTGAGAATATATGGTAATATACAAGTATTGAAAATATTAAAATTATCGCGAGGCAGAAATACGATAATTTTTGGAAATTAAGTTAGAACGCACGTGTCAGTGGCATCTGGAATGAAATTAATTAGATTAAAAAGTAAATTATATTTTTATCAACCGAATGGTCATTTTGAGTGCGCTAATGTGTCCGAAAGGGTTAAAATAGTAAGAAAACACTAGATGGGGTATTAGTTTGGGTCCCTGGGCATTTTTAGGCCAAACCGGCAACCCAGAAGGGTATTTTGGTAATTTAAAACAATGAGGAATTAAAACCCACGAATTTTAGAGTTTAATTATATATTTTTAGAGAGTCCACTTAGTCAATTATCAGCCAAAAAACAATAGAAGTGGGCTACGGGAGTTTGAGAGAAGTTACGAGAAGTTCCAAACCAAAACCACCACCCACCACCACTAATTGGGAAGGATTTGTGACCGAAAAGTGTAGAGATTCAGCCTTTAATCACCAACAACAAATCAGAAGAACAAATCTAATGCAATTGATTTGATGTTATTAATTTCAATGAATATTTCATCCTTGTTTAGTGTAGAAACTTTATATACCTTGAAAGTTTTGATGAAAACCCAAATAGGATGGTTGTGGAACTCATAATTTTGGATAGGGATTGCATGTAGAATGGCAATGGACGAATTTGATACCCAAAATATAACTTTTGATGATTTGAAAACGGATTAAAAAGGAGTCTTAGTATTCAATCAAATTCTGGGTTCATGTTTATAAGGTTTGGGACAAGATTTAGGGATTTATGGTTATTACATGTTGATTAGTAAGATTTGACCTCAAAAATATGTTAAGAACAGACCTAGGGTGACTTAGAGTAGTTTAAAAACATTGAAAATTAATTGGTATGAACTTAGGATGGATTTAGAGAAATAAAAATGGGGAAAATGAAGTTTGGGAGGAATTCTGGGCATTCGCGAAATTCTCGTCAGGAGACCAATCCATGTCGTTCGAACGACCTCATTCGAACGAGCTTCTAACGAGATTCTAATAGCCCTTCTAACGAGTTCATTTGAAGCCCTTCGTTCAAACAACACTCGTTCGAATCACCTTGTTCGAATGATATTTCTAACGAGTTGACAGAATGATCTTGTTCAGACGATTTTTTTGTTTCGAACATCACATAGACCTATTTATAGGTATTCTGTTTGGGAGAACTTCAGTAATTCTTACCCTAGAGAATTGATGTTAGGAACTTTGTGACACTTAGACTCGAGGAATACTAGTAGGTATATTTGTGAGACCTGAGTATAACTTAGGATTTAATTTTGGAGAAATGCATATAAGGCTTGTTAACCTTCATGAGTTAGGTTTTAAGTAATTGATATTTACGACGTGAGACGTGTCGGCGGTCTATATTGTATGTTATCCAAATACTTATGAATGTGCAAACTTTAATGATGGTATAAGGGTGTGGAATATACCTCTATTAATACTATAAGATATCTAAGATGTGTGAATGCTTAGTATATGGACTTATATGTGTATAACATACCTACCATACTAGCTATCACGGGAGGTCGGCTTTCGATCAGGGCCATCTAATCTTTGTGTGCCTACGGAGGGATTTAGATTGGTACCTCAAGAACATAGGTCAGAGAATGAATTATAGGTGAGTTAAAAAGTCAGATGACCATGGGAGCGTAGGTATGTGGGTGACCCACGGGTATGTGAACTATGTTTGCCTCCATTATGTGTGTTTACTGCTTATTGAAACGTTTTCTGGGAGATTCGGAACACGTGGTCCTTATGTACGTGATGTACTGGGATTCGATAGCAGAGTATGTGTGAACCCCAGCTTAGCCTAGGGGTGCCATTATTGTATATTTATGATGAGATTAATATACAGATAATTGAGATGGACTGTTTATTAAATTATAAATGTGATTGTTCGTAACATTTTTAGTAGAGTTGAAGATGGAAATTTTTTAGTAATTCTTATAACTAATTCTGAGTAATAAAAGTAAGACTCTCAGTTTATATTAAGATGTCGGGAATTGAAATTTGATTTGTCAAGTAAAGTCAGGTTATGGATTGGACTAGTTAGATAGTGGAATAACTAAAATGGGTACGGGTACGTTAGGAGTGCACAATTAGTAGAGAGGTGAGGAACTCATGTGAGTGCATGCACTATTTTATATTCACTATTTAATGATATTGAACACTTGCTATATTTTAAACTGTTTTCACATTCCGGCTCTGACCAGTTTGCTTTCAAATCTATTTTCTTGTAAAAAACTTTTAGGTGTCAACCCACAAGGACACCAAGCTTAGAAGTTCCATTCCAGTGATGTGCTATAGCTGCTATGGAAGTTACAGGATCTCGATAATAGACTCTTCCACTTTCTGCTTTGACTCCATCTAAGATTTATGCCTCTGTAGGGCATGCCTCCCCTTTTCTCTTAGAAACAGCTTAATTATTCAGTTTATTTCAGTTTTGGATTAAATTAATTAGTGTTTCAGACTTTGTATTTGTTTTGTTCACTATTCGGAGGAGTGTTCCTCCAGATTCATTTTTTCCATTATTTTTCTATTGTGATTTTGATGTGACCGTGGTATCATTATTTCATAATTTAACTTGTTGAATGTTGATGTAATTTAATTAAAATTGACAACTCAGTTTTTAAATATTAGGTGGTTAGTAATTGTTAAAATGTTTTCGTTAGTGATGTTATGAACTGAACCAACTTGACATCTTTTTATTAATTTGAATAAATGAGTAGCTACCTGACATTTAATTATACGGGGTGTTACATGTGGTATCAGAGCATCAGGTTATAGTGTTCTTAGGATATTTACGGCTTGTTATGTTTCCGCTGAGCATTCCTTGATGTAGAGTCCTATATTTTTTTATTGTTGTACTCTTTTGTGTATCTTACGATCTTCAACTACTTTTGAGATAATAACTGTAGACTTATAAGACTTATCTTTCATTTTAGATGCCTTCACGACGTACACAGCGAGTTCCCAAGGATGCTCAGCCCGAGCCACAGCCTGCACCAGTTCAGGGCACCATGAATGACACAGAGGTTACCGCTATTGTGGCCCAAGCGGTAAATGCCGCTCTAGTAGTTGTGAAGCAGGCACCGGTAGTAACACCAGTACAGACTCATGCATTCCCATCTGCTTGGGAACATTTTCGTGAAGCTTTTCAAAAGGCACACCCTCCAGAGTTTACAGGTAGCTCCGACGTCATTGTGTCCAGTTAGTGAAAGAAGGACATCCAAAGACACTTGAGGATGCATGAGTGTACGGATGTACAAAGGTAGATACTGGCTACTTTTTACCTGGTAGGGTTAGCATTGCAGTGGTGGGAGTCCGTTACCACCGCGGAGGAGAGGGGTGTTCTTACTATTCAGGAGTTCTGGGTGCGGTTCGATCGCAAGTATTTTTCTTTAGCCGTTCACACCGAGATGATGAGAAAATTGATGAACCTCAAGCAGGAGGGGAGGACAATTACGGAATATGAGGCCGAGTTCACAAATCTCTTGAACATCGTCCCCGATGAGATTCCGACAGAGGATAAGAAGATATAAAAGTTCATGGATTGGTTGACTTGGAGGATGAGTCAGCATTTACTAGGAAATCTCTCGTTGGCCACTTATTCTGATGTGGTTAACGCAGCACTGCTTCACTGCTTCATTGCCAAGACCACCACTTTCACTTGTCAGAGCGTAAGCGATCAGGAAAGTCTAGCCATCAGGGCAGGACAGGGGGAAATGGTGACAATAGGGCAAAATCAGTTCAGGGTCAGCACAGGCAGGGTGATTAGAGTTCCAGCATGGGGATTCTAAGATATTTCGATCTGGAGGTTTCAGAAATAGTCAGGGAGGTTTTCTTCATGGCCAGCAGGGTCAACACGGCCATCAGGGTCAACAGGGTCAGCATGGCCAACAGCAGCAGTTTCAGGAGGGATAGCAACGGTCATCAGGGTCAGAGAAGGGGAAAATTTCTGGGGAAATGTTTTATTTGTGGCAAGATTGGCCATAAATGTCAAGAGTGTCCTGATAAGGGCAGGGCCCCACAGCAGGAGCAGCAGGATGCTCGACAGGAGCACTAGAGACCTATGTTTCCCGCCGCCCTCCCAGCACCACCACAGATTCCAGCTTTGCCACCCATCCCAGCAGTCCCAGTTTAACAGGGACAGCTTCAGTACAGGTGAGTCTATCATCTCCAACAGGATGTAGTCCCATAGGATCCACCCGCTATAGAGGGTATGTTCTCTATTCAGGGGACTATGGGGCGTACTTTATTTGATACAGGGTCACACACTCTTTCATTGCCAGGAGATTTGCACGCATTATAGGGTTGTTAGACACTACTGAGAGCACGATTACATGCTTAGATTCACCGTTGAGTAGGGGTTCTGTTATTTCTCTTATTTGTAGTGGTGTGGGTATAGAGATTGGGAGGTTTAATTTGCTTGCTGATCTGTTAGTATTAGATATGACTGAGTGCGATGCAATCGTTAGTATGGATTGGCTAGTTGCGTATCGAGCCATCATTGATTGTTTCAGTAGGAGTATTATTTTTACCATACCCGGGTAGGAGATGTTCTTAATGGAGATGCCTCATCCTGAGGGAGGATCGTCCACTCACTTGTATTATATAGAGGAGGAGACCTCTAAGGAAGTGATAATACCACTAGATGCCATTCTCATTGTTAGTGAGTTCACTGATGTATTTCAGGATATTTCGAGATTACCGTAGACTTTGTTATCGATTTAACGTTGGGCACTCGTCCAATAGCTCGCGCGCCTTACCATATGGCTCCAGCAGAGAAGAGGGAGTTATGAGATTAGATAGAATAGTTGTTGGGTCAGGGGTTTATTCGTAGTAGTACCTCGCCATGGGGTGCCCCTATACTGTTCGTGAAAAAGAGAGATGGATCGTTGATGTTATGTGTAGATTACCGGGAGTTGAATAAATTCACGATACGAAAAAAATATCCATTACCGCGAATCGATGACTCATTCGACCAATTTAGAAGAGCATACTTCTTCTCAAAGATCGACTTGCGATCAGGAAAGCATCAGTTGCGTATCAGGGAATAGGACATCTCGAAGACTACCTTCTTGATGAGATATGGTTCCTACGAGTTTTGGGTTATGCCTTTTGGAATGACCAGCACTCTAACTGTGTTTATGGACTTGATGAATAGTGTGTTCAGAGAGTTCCTAGACCAGTTCGTCATCGTCTTTATTGATGACATTCTGGTTTACTCCCAGACAGAGGAGGAACACGCCGAGCACTTAAGACAGATTTTGTAGACGTTGCATCAGAACGAGTTATATGTAAAATATGAGAAGTGTGGGTTTTGGCTGAAGGAGGTACAGTTTTTGGGGCATATCATTTCAGACAGGGAGATATCAGTTGATCCGGGGAAGGTATCGACGGTGAGAGAGTGGGGATAGCCCACAACACCAACTGAAATATGTTATTTCTTGGGTCTCGCAGGATAGTATAGGAGGTTGATTCGGGCTTTCTCTAAGATAGAAGGTCCTTTGACACATCTGACTCGAAAAGGTGTGCCATTCATCTGGAGCGATGCCTATTAGTTGGCATTCGATGATTTGAAGGACAAGTTAACCTCAGCACCAGTGTTAGCATTTCCCAGATCGGGAGTTGAGTATCTAGTCTACACCGATGCATCCTTATAAGTACTTGGAGGTGTAATGCAACAGAAGAGTCACGCTATAGCTTATGCTTCTTGTAAGCTTAAGACTCACGAGAAGAATTACCCCACCCATGACTTGGAATTAGCGACAATCATATTTGCTCTTCGGATTTGGAGACATTATCTTATGGGAGAGAAATTTCGTTTGATCATGGACCACAAGTCTCTACAGTACCTCTTCACGCAGAAGGAACTTAATATGCGTCAACGTCGGTGGCTTGAGTTCGTGAAGGATTATCAGTTCGATATCCAATATCACCCAGGGAAGGCTAATATGGTAGCATACGTGTTGATCCGTAGGCCATTAGGAAAGGTGGCCTAAGTGTGGAGATCAAAGTGGAAGGAGTTGGGACACCAGGATGCAGTGGCCCGATCATTCATGTCTGTGATGACCACTACGCCTCAGATTGATGTGAGAGTGATACAGGCCCAGGCAAAAGACTCGTTCTGTCAAGAGTAGATAGTTTGATTACTAGCAGAGGGAGGTGAACCCTATATCGTTAGTTCATATGGGGGTTACTTCAATAGGAGACTGGTTGTTCCATAAGGGGAAGACTTGCGGCACGAGGTAATGTCAGAGTCGTAGGGTTCGCGATTCGCAGTACATCCTGGCGGGGATAAGATGTACTAGGACATGAGGCAACAATACTGGTGGAGCGGAATCAAGAGGGATATTGCCGAGTTCATTTCTAAATGTGACACTTGTCAGCTGGTAAAGGAGGACCATCAGAGACTGGCAGGACTTCTATAGCCATTAGAGGTACCTGTGTGGAAATGGGAGAGCATTTCCATGGATTTCATCACGGGGTTACCTATGTCACAGAGGGGTCACGACTCCATATGGGTAATCGTGGATCAGCTAACCAAAGTTGCTCATTTTTGGCCGGCTATGACAGACTGCACTATGCGAAAGTATTGCCAGATTTTCATAGCAGAGATAGTGAGACTTCACGGGGTACCTCTCAATATAGTATCTGACCGAGACAAGATATTTGTTTCATGATTTTGGGAGATTTTACAGGAGGCCATGGGTAAGGAGTTGCGACTCAGTACGGTGTATCACTCGGGAGGGCGGACGAACCAAATGTTAGAGGACATGTTGCGTATGTGCATCCTAGACTTTGGAGGTGGTTGAGAGCAGTACCTTCCACTGGTGGAGTTTGCTTATAATAACTCCTATCAGTTCACTATTGGCATGGCTCCATTCGAGGTGTTGTATGGTAGACCTTGTCGTTCCCCAGCATGTTGGTTAGAGGTGGGGGATAACAAACTGCTTGTGCTGGAAGTCATTCAGGATACTTCGGCAAGGATAAAGATGATACAAAGCTGTATTCGGGTAGCTCAGGACCGATAGAAGAGCTATGCTGATGCCAAGAGGTTCTTTAGAGAAGCCAAGGTGGGGGACCAGGTGCTACTCAGAGTATCACCGATTAAGAGGATTATGCGTTTTGGGAAGAAGGAGAAACTGACACCAAGATATGTGGGGCCATTTCATATCATCGAGCGGATTGGGCCAGTAGCGTATAGACTTGGGTTACCGGATCACTTGCATAGAATTCATGACGTGTTCCCTATTTCCTCGCTAAGGAGATATCTTAGGGACGATTTGGCTCATACTCACATTGCTTTAGAGGACATCGATCTACAGCCCGATAGTTTCTACGAGGAGGGGCCGATTTCCATTCTGGACAACAGTGAGAGGAAACTGAGGTCAAAGATAGTACTATTAGTACGTGTTCAGTGGCGGCATCATAATGGCGAGGAGTCCACATGGGAATGCGAGGATGAGATGTGCGAGCGTTATCCAGAGTTATTTTTACCAGGTATTATTTAGTTCTGAATTTTGGGACGAAATTCTGTTATTAGGGGGAGTATGTAATACCCCGTAATTTTATTGATTTTTATTTAAGGGATTAATTGAATTAAATGAGAATTAATTGGAAATTAATCCGGAGGTAAATACTAGCGAGATGTGAATTGGTATTTGATTATGATGTTAAAATAAAACATAACTGAGAATATATGGTAATATACGAGTATTAAAAATATTAAAATTGCCGCGAGGCAGAAATATGACAATTTGGGAAATTAAGTTGGGACACGCGTGTCAGTGACGTCGGGAATGAAATTAATTAGATTAAAAATTAAATTATATTTTTCTCAATCGAATGGTCATTTTGAGTGCGCTAATGTGTCCGAAAGGGTCAAAATAGTCAGAAAACACTAGACGGGGGTTTAGTTTGGGTCCCGGGGCATTTTTAGGCCAAACCGGCAACCCAGAATGGTATTTTGGTAATTTAAAAAATTAAGGAATTAAAACCCACGAATTTTAGAGTTTAATTATATATTATTATAGAGTCCACTAAGGCCATTATCATCCATAAAATAATAGAAGTGGGCTACGGGAGTTTGAGAGAAGTTACAAGAGGTTCCAAACCAAAACCACCACCCACCACCACCAATTGGGAAGGATTTGTGACTGGAAAGAGGAGAGATTCAGCCTTTAATCACCAATAAAAAATCATAAGAATAAATCTAAGGTAAGTGATTTGATGTTATTAATTTCAATGAATATTTCATCCATGTTTAGTGTAGAAACTTTATATACCTTGAAAGTTTTGATGAAAACCCAAATAGGATGGTGGTGGAACTCATAATTTTTTATAGGGACTGCATGTAGAATGGCTATGGACGAATTTGATACCCAAAATATAACTTTTGATAATTTAAAAATGGATTAAAAAGGAGTCTTTTTTATTCAATTAAATTTTGGGTTCATGTTTATAAGGTTTGGGACAAGATTTGGGGATTTATGGTTATTACATGTTGATTAGTAAGATTTAACTCCAAAAATATGTTAAGAAGTGACCTAGGGTGACTTAGAGTAGTTTAAAAACATTGAAACATAATTGGTATGAACTTAGGATGGATTAAGAGAAAGAAAAATGGGGGAAAACGAAGTTTGGGAGGAATTCTGGGCATTCTCGGAATTCTCGTTAGAAGACCAACCCAGGACATTCGAACGAGCTTCTAATAAGATTCCAGTAACCCTTCTAACTAGTTCGTTCGAATCCCTTTGTTCGAAAGACACTCGTTCAAACCACCTCATTCGAATGAGATTTCTAACGAGTTGACAGAATGACCTTGTTCGGACGATTTTTTTGTTTCAGACATAACATAGGCCTATTTATAGGTATTATTTTTGGGAGAACTTCAATAATTTTGACCCTATAGAATTGATGTTGGGAACTTTGTGACTCTTACACTCGAGGAATACTGGTAGGTAAATTTGTGAGAACTGATATCAACTTAGGACTTAATTTTGGAGAAATGCATATAAGACTTGTTAACCTTTATGAGTTAGGTTTTAAGTAATTGAGATTTATGACGTGAGATGTGTCGACGGTCTATATTGTATATTATCCAAATACTTATGAATTTGCAAACTTGAATGACGGTATAAGGACGTGGAATATACCACTATTAATATTATAAGATATCTAAGATGTGTGAATGCTTAGTATATGGACTTATATGTGTATAACATACCTACCATACTTGCTATCACGGGAGGTCGGCTTTCGATCAGGGTCATCTAATCTTTGTGTGCCTACGGGGGGATTTAGATTTGTACCTCAAGAACATCGGTCAGAGAATGACTTATTGGTGAGTTAATAAGTCAGCTGACCATGGGAGCGTAGGTATGTGCGTGACACATGGGTATGTGAACTATGTTTGCCTCCATTATGTGTGTTTGTTGCTTATTGAAACGTTTTCTGAGAGATTCGGAACACATGGTCCTTATGTACGTGATATACTGGGATTCGATAGCAGAGTATGTGTGCAACGTAGCTTAGCCTAGGGGTACCATTATTATATATTTATGATGAGATTAGTATACTGATAATTGAGATAGACTGTTTATTGAAGTATAAGTGCGAATGATTGTAACATTTTTAGTAGAGTTAAAGATGGAAATTTTTTAGTAATTCTTATAACTAATTCTGAGTAATAAAAGTAAGACTCTCAGTTTATATTAAGATGTCGGGAATTGAACTTTGGATTGTAAAGTAAAGTCAGGTTATGGATTGGACTAATTAGATAGTGGAATAACGAGAATGGGTACGGGTACATTAGGAGTGAACAATTAGTTGAGAGGTGAGGAACTCATGTGAGTGCACGCACTATCATGTATTTTATATTCACTATTTAATGATATTAAACATTTGCTATATTTTAAACTGTTTTCACAATCGAGCTCTGGCCCGTTTTCTTTCAAATCTATTTTCTTGTAAAAACCTTTTTGGTGTTGCCCCTAGGACACCAAGCTTAGAAGTTCCATTCCATAGATGTGCTGTAGCTGCTGTGGAAGTTACAGGATCTCGATAATAGACGCTTCCACTTTCTTCTTTGACTCCATCTCAGATTTATTCCTCTGTAGGGCATGTCGCCCCTTTTCTCTTAGAGACAGCTTAATTATTCAGTTATATTTCAGTTTTGGATTAAATTAATTAGTGTTTCAGACTTTGTATTTGTTTTGTTCACTATTCGAAGGAGTGTTCCTCTAGATTCATTTTTATTCCATTATTATTCTATTGTGATTGTGATGTGACCGTGGTATCATTATTTCATAATTTAACTTGTTGCATGTTGATCTAATTTAATTAAAATTGACAACTCACTTTTTAAATATTAGGTGGCTAGTAATTGTTAAAATGTTTTTGTTAGTGATGTTATGAGCTGAACCAACTTGACATTTTGTATTAATTTGAATAAAGGAGTAGCTACCCGGTATTTAATTAGACGGGGTGCCACACCTTTTTACTCTGAACACTAATTCGGAGGCCATTGGTCATTCTCGAGCCCTGTTTGACCTCATCCAACCCTTTAACTTGAGCAAATCTCATTGGATTCTCATAAGTCTCTGAATCCTCTTTCCAATGGTCCATACCTTGTGAAAATAGGCGTCACAGTATGCACATACTCACCTTTTTACTATAAACCCTAACCTAGAGGTCCCGAGGTGCTTTCGAGCTCCCTTTTACCTCAGTGTACTCTCTAACTCAAGTGAAGATCATTAAAATCACATAAGTTTTTGAATCCCCTTTCCAAAAGTTAACACCGTGTCTGAATTAGCCTCATAGTTCCCACGTAATTGAATTTTTACTATAAGAACCCCGCGTCTAGAGGCCATCGGGTGCTTCCAAGTCACGTTTGGCTTTAGTCAACTATTAAACTCGGGAGTGGCTCAATGGATTATTATAAGGCTCTTATTACCCTTTTCAACGGTCCTAGCCATGGGCGAATCATATTTACTTTTGTATTTTATGCCCCATTTCGAACTGGCTATAGCCACCCCAGACCCCCGCCTATCGCAGGGTTTACTTTTTTCACTAGTAAAGCAGGGGTGTGCCGATAGGCAGGCCCGGTGCCATGCCGATCAGCACCCCCTATGAAACCCTAATGTTTTTTACTATTTAAGGAGACCATGACCTCATTCCCAAGGGGTCCCTTTCTGATGTCAGAACATTTTCCTCGAAATTAGTGCGCCAAAATTCCATTTGTCCAAACATTATCTCCATTTTCTTACACCATTCCTATCCATAATTCACCACACTTTTTACTCTTAGCTCACCATCAATCAACACCCTAAAAATTAGCCTCTATTACTACAAAATCAGAATTAAAGATTTATCAAAAGGTGTACTCTTATCCATTTACAACTTGTTAAATTATTAGTAGTTCTTTACTTTTCTTTCCACTTTTGATATATATTTTATTTTATTTCTTCACATTAAAACTAATCTCACTGGTTATTATTTGATACACAAAAAACTTATCTTCATAAAATATAAAAAAACAAAAAAGAAGGTTTTCCTACAAACTATAAATTAGAATTTCATCATTTTCAAAACTCCCTAGACTTGTGGATATTTTCTAAAAAACAAACTAAAGAATGTTCTAATTTAAAATCTATGGGTTAAACCCTACCCTTGTGGACTTTTGAAATACGTGGACTTTGATGCCTTTTGGACTACATAGGCATTCCGAGCCAATCTTGGGATTCGAGTCCTATTTTCTCATTTAGTCACTTTATATTTTCTTGCATTTAGTAATTTTGTGAATTCTCTTACTCTTACATATTAGCGTTCTAACTTGATATATGCATTATCTTCTCCATAGTGATTTGTGATGTGACGGAGACTCGCATTATATTTTTATGTTATTTTTGTGCACACTCATTAGAATGATTCCGCTTCGTATTTCCCTTGATATGAGTTAAATGATTTATTTCTCTCATTATTCACACCGTACATATGTACACTTGTATCTCATTTTGGAGAAATTGAGAACATTATCATAGCCCATGAGAGACAGAAAGGGCGAAATTGGTTCCTAACACCTTCTCATTCCGTAACTTAGTCCCCAGACCGCCGACTTATTTGGTTTCGTATGCATCAGTTTGTCTTTTAATGCCGTTCTCTTGGGACGACTACATTCTTTTGCCTGTTTTGAGCAAAATAGGATGGAGACTCTATTTCTAGATTTTTCTCCCACTTTAACGAAGACCTATTTATATCCGTGGAAGCCAACGAAAAATAGAGTGAGTGTCATAAAGATGATTCCCTTATCCTCAAATCCCTGCACGCGTAGATAGAGCGATTTCTCCGATTTTCCCTCCCATCAAATTTCAGAGCCGTCCCGCGTCGGAGGAAACGGACCCGTATGGACACAGTTTGCATACGTACGTAAGGTTATGCGGTCTGTTGGAAAAATCATGCACATAACTTAAATTTATGATATGTGCATGGCTCCTCAACAATTTTTTTAGGAAGGTCCTACTATCCAAAATTGTATGTATGACAAAAGTCAACTCTGCGCATGGCGGAGTTGAATTTTCAAAATTTAGTATAAATAGACCTTATACTCCAATGATATTTTCGCACTTGAGATCTACACTTCAGTTCAATATTTCAAATAAAATAATATGATAGGTCACACCGAGGTTTTTTACCCATAGGTTATATTTTTTCCTTGTATAATTGGTGTTGTGCGATTGTCTTTCATTTTTTTATTATTGATTGAGTTTGTTTAATTGGACATTGAATTATATATATTTTCAAATTGAAAAATGAATTAGATATAGTTTTTACTTGGACATCACTTTTAAAATTGGAAGAACTCGTTAAATCATCCATTCACTCCCCTAGAGGTTATTTCTAGTGATCACGCACCTGCATTTTCAAAATGCTTCATATCATTGAAGTCATTGAACGGCCTCTAGAGCTTCCTCCCCTATCTACATGGATCTAATGTCAATGACATCATCTGATATATCCTCAAGGTAATGATCCTCTACATCACCTTGGCCATGTATGAAGACATTAGTGAACTATTTCCAATCTTCCAAGACACAACTAGCTTTAGTAAAAACATCATCATGGATGGACATTCATGACTCATAATCTTCAATGTTACCCTATCCTCCTAATATAAGAGGGGTAATTCTTGAGGAAGAAGGTGATTTAAGGCTTGGGACTTGGAGGGGATTCTTCAAAATTGTAAATGATGAAACAGTGCCAAATAAATTAGTTTTGACCATCACCTTTCAGCAAAAACCAGGGGAAAGGTTAGAAAAGTCCTAAAGAACCTCCAAAGCTCTTCCAACATTACTCTAAGTGGAAGGGTGAGATAATAATGATGGATAACCAATTTCCAAACCGTCTTGGGCACACTTATCTAAATCTTGGATTGGATCCCGACACATTGTGTAGGGGAAGATATACATGTTAGAAAGGAAATTTTCATAAAAGTTTGACTCAATCACCTAAGTTTTAAAAGAATTTATGTCGAATCTATCCCAAGCTGTGAAATAGGAGGTGTTTATGTTGTTGTCGAGGACATAAATTTTGCATTTCACAAAAGTATGGTTAGGAAAGTTGGTCCCAACTATACCATATCTTGGAACCTTGAAAGTGGCACAATGCCAAACATC
Organism: Sambucus nigra; assembly: GCA_949130495.1. NCBI lineage: Eukaryota > Viridiplantae > Streptophyta > Magnoliopsida > Dipsacales > Adoxaceae > Sambucus > Sambucus nigra. The sequence continues at coordinate 112,835,183 of OX422219.1, forward strand.
CAAGATGTTCAAATATATGCTCTTGTGAGTATCAAGCGAGAATAAGGGTTGATATGGTTTAGATAAGGCTTAAGATGTCATAGGATGGCAGGTGAAGGCGGGATCGGTCTTTTCTATTTGATACTTAAGTGTAAAATGAGCAAAAGTGAGACTTGAGTCATGACCAACGATCGTTGTGTTGTGGTCTTGTTGAGCAGGTTCTTCTCCTCCAGGTTGAAAAGGAGGAGTATTCAAGGGACCACTCTGAACCACGGTTGGATATGGTCCATAGTTATTTGAATTAATATGAGTATTGTAGTTGGATTCGTATTCATTGACTTTCGCCTTATATTAATCACTATACTAATTATCCATGGCATCATCAGGATCTTCTTCATAAGGTGGTGGGATTGCAATAGTTGGTCTACCAGCAATGCTATAGCAGATTCCACCTATATAAGGTGGAGAAAGGATGTCAGTCATCACAATTAGATCACGATCACTAGCATTAACTTTATCCCGTGTGTACTAGGCACCAATTGGATCAAAATCGTAATTATAAAAATGGTCTAAAGAGGCAAAAACAACCTCCCAAGGATTTACATTATCTCTTATGGTATTTTAAGTGAAACCATGTTAAAAAACTCTCTGAAGAGTTGCATTGTGTTTTTCTTTGGAAGCCATTATTAACACAGAAAAGATGGAAGGAGAAGCTGCAAGAAGCTCATTTGAAAGACCAAAAGACTGATGAGTTGTGATAGATAAGTTTTCACCACAAAAATACATACATTTATGCACTATTTACCGTCGATTAATGATGAATAACTGGATTAAGTGGCATGTGAAGCTTGACAGTTGACTAATTATTTTTTCTCAAACAATTATTTAGTGTGGGGGGTATGTTTACACCATATATTTACCGTCGAATAAAACATAGCCACATGGAATTTTAATCCGGTAATTACAACCGGGGCCATAATAAATGAGTTTAATGAAGATGTTTATACATAATATTTATACTTGTCATGACTTCGAACGTGGTTGGATACTTAAATAATGTTTATAGTTATAGGGGCATAGGTGCACCTATGATAGAATATCCAATTGGGTAACCAACCAGAAAATACAAATAACAATTGCATGGCAAGGAACTCTATAACTGAGCAAATAAAGGATAAAGGAAGATAAGACTCCTTCAATAATAAGAACAACGACAACAGTAACAATAATAATAAAAAGAAGAAAACACAGATTTCTAACTTGATGAGGACACCTAACAGGTATAAAAACTTCCTCTACAAGAACTTAAACAAATGTCCAAGGTTCATTTCCTACATTAACCGCGCGATCTTACTATACAGTAAAAGAGAAAAAAAAAAGGAAATTAGAAAGGGAAACTGATCTTTTTAGTGACAAATTAACAAAAATCCTCCATGCGTATGCTTTTATGATATGAAGTAAAATGGGATTTCTAATCTTGAATTACGTGAACTTACAGAATTAGATAATTAAAACAATGGTAAAGTTTCCACAAATTGTAATCAAAATTACCCCACTATTATTAGATTAATATAATCAAAAATTGTATTCCGATAAATAAAACTAATTAAAGTTCTCAACTTGAATAGAAAGCAGGGGATGGAGAAGGAAATAGAGTGAGTTTTTAAATTAGAATTAAACCATCTCAATCGAAGGATATTCACCTATTATTATGAGAGAGGGAAGTCACCAAACCATAGTGAAGATGAAGGAATATTAATTAAAGGTGAAAATAACAAATACCCCATAACATATTATTTCTCAAACCACTCACATTCTCCATTTAACAAAAATCCCCTTACCTACCCCTTCCTCCCCTCTTCTACTATAAAGGTCCTCACTCGTTGGCAGGTTGCCGATAGGGGATAGGGGTGGGTCGGGACCTCGTACAATAGTTGATAAAGTATAGAGTTTTATGTGTTTAGGGTGATTGATATGCCCTGAATGTACCCCCTCGACTCAGAGACATCAACCTTGGCCATGGAGATGGCCGATGTTAAAGGGACCTTGGATCATCAACTAGCAGTCTCGTCCTAGGCAAGGTCAGCCATGACCGACGTTGCTAGCTACCTCGGCAGGTGAGGTCACCATGATACAGGGGAGGTTATCGACCTGGTCTTCCAAGTATTGCAACCTCAGCTCGAAAGATAAAGAGGTTGCCATCCCATCATCAACATCAATCTCGGCTAGGGATCGATCGACATTCCTGCTTTGCCACCACTACCTCGGCCCAGGCCGATGCAATAGCTCAACATGTCTTACTTTGGCTCTCCCACTGAACCAAGGTTACCACCTTGTCCTCGTCCAGGCCGAGGTTGGGACCATTCACAGATGGTCGAGTTCTTATCAGCATATGCTCTGTTGGGAACATGTCAGTTATAACCGAATCATTCCCCTCACGTGAGGTAATATAGAGGTCATCATTATCTGCATGATATCAGCCAGGTGTCATTCTCATACTGGATGGATCCTCATGCACATGATCATTGCTTGCTTGGAGGGTACATTACACCCCCCAGGCACTATATATAGAAGTCATCCTCTACCTTGCAAAGGATCCGAAATTAGCAACCCTAGCTGAAATTTGTCTAAATACACAGTAGAGAGAGAAAGCTTGAGAGGTTTGTATTCATGGCCATTAGTGTCCTCATACAGTGATATTAAACACACACCTTCACAGTGGACGTAGGCCTGATTGGCTGAACCACTTATATTCGGGTGTTAACCCTCTTCTCCTCACCTCCTTCTACTATATACCTTTATACTGCCATTGTTAACACAAAATTGAGCTTACAAATCACCTTAAAGGGTGGTGTTATTTTTAGCATCGTCATTTTGGTGCTGTCTGTGGGAATGAGAAGCTGTCTCTTCCTCTTTATTCGCTTAACCTCACCGGAGACTCTGGTGGTGAACCAGGCCTCCCCCCTTGCGCGGAGCTGTTTCACCATTAAAAGAGGTCCTGTAAGGTATTAAGCTCATTTACTACACTATCACTTTTGTGTTAACACATGGAACCAGAATTACCACCACCTCTTCCGCCGCCTGGTGCGGGAGGACCTAGCTCCAGCCAAGCACCTCCCCAATCCGAAATGGCGGAGGTGGCCGGAGCCTTGAGGTCTTTGGTTGCAACGCATCAGGCAATGCCGGAGAAATTTTCACAGCTCAGCCAAAATATGATGAGGCCACCTGGAGTCTCACCGGAAATGATCACCCCGGTGACTATTCAGCCTCATCTTGATGCCAGGGGATCAGCCCAGGCACAGCGGAAAGACCAACCTACACCCCAGTGGAGGAGGGACGTTTCTGACCCTAGGCGCTTGCTCTTCGGGAGGCAAGGAAACCATTTCCATGTGGAACGGTATGATGATCTAGAGGCGGAAGACATCCTAGAAGACTGTTGGGAGCTATATGAGGTTTAGAAATACACAGTTCATCCTACCAACCGGAGCCAAGGTTATGGAGGCCAAAGGGGTGATGAAGCCCAACAACGAAGATCAGCTTTTAATCGACTAAGCAGAGGGTCATCCTTTGAAAGTCTCGGTCCAGCAAATGACCTAAGACAAAGGTTGTCAAGGTTAAGAAGTGCAGCAGGCTCACAAAGGGAAGAGAGGAAATGTTGGCCCCAATCGAGAAGAGGAAGAGACCAAGAAGAGGTCAACAGCAGGCGTTGTGCCGTGGCTGAGGAACCCGCGGTCCACCCCTTGGAGGTGGCAGGGGATAACCTCGGCCAGGCCGATGTTGCAAGACCATGGAATGACTCCATCCAACGTCTTGAGGATAAGATATGAGACCTCATCAAAAGTCGGGATCCACTACAAAGAGGTTTCTCAGAGGGCTCTCCGTTTGTGGCTAAGATAGTAAGCGTCCCTACCCCAGCTAAGTTCAAACCACCTACAGTCACTCCCAAGTATGATGGTAGCACAAATCCTGTACATCATATTGAGATGTACCAGTTAGTGGCGGACATCTACTCGATACCAGATGAGATGAAGTGCAGAGCCTTCTCCGGGACCTTGACGGGAACTGCGCACATATGGTTTACATCTCTTCCAAATAATTCAATTGAGAACTTTTAGGGCTTGGCTGAACGGTTCATTCATAATTTCTACTTTGGGGTAAGACCTCAAAAGAAGACCACCCATCTGTTTTACGTCAAGAAAGGCAAGTATGATAGCCTAAGAGACTACATCGCCAGGTTCAACAAAGAAAAACTTGAGGTTAAAGATTATGAAGAGAATATTGCCATGGCTGCCCTCATAGGAGGCCTTCAGAAGGGAAAGTTGTTATGGAAACTTGAAGAAGACCCTCCAAAGTCTATGGCAGATCTATTGGAAACTTCGGGGATGGTCATGAACGCTAAAGAGTCTATGGTCGCTAATTATGAAGACGAGAACGACGGTAGCAGCAAAAAGTTCCAAAGAAAGAAGGATGGAAAGAAGAGGTCAACTGATGATAAGTTGGTGCGTTATACCCCTCTTATGGTTAGCTGCGAACACATCCTCTATGAGATCAAGAATGACCGATCCCTAAGATGGCTAGAGAAGTTGAAGGCTCCTTCACATAAGAGGAACCATAACTTATGGTGTGAATTCAACTAAGACCATGGCCATATAACAGACAAGTGCTTCGCCTTGAAGGATGAGATCGAGAAGATGTTGAAGTCAGGAAAGTTGAGGAAATATGTTGATGGTAAACCTCCCAAAAGGGGAAGGGAAGACCCCAAAAAGAAGAGACACGACAAATGTCGTGAGGATACCACAGCAAGAAGAGATGGTGACTCAGACGGAGATAACGAAGACGATCCAGACCTCCTGCCAAAAGATGACAGCACCCCGGTGAAGAGGGTTGGTATGATCTCCTTTGGCATTAGCACCATATGAGGAGGACTTGTAGGGGTGGTTCTGAGGTTACTGACAGAAAAGATCATGTGGCAGAGGACAAATCAGTGGCCAATCTTGAAGTGGTAAACCTGACGTCTTTTGAGACTACGCAGAAGATAAAGAAGGTAGACATGGACACTCTCATTATTGGGTTCTCTCGACTCGACTTCAAATGCATACTAGCTCCACATGATGACCCTTTGGTGATCATAATAAGAGTTCATGGATGTGAGTTGTAGAGAATTCTTTTAGACGGAGGAAGTTCAGCAGATGTGATGTTCTGGCCCTGCTTTAAAAGCCTAGGCCTTAGCAGAGCTAGGCTGGTACCCTATCATCACCCGTTAATGGGGTTCAGCGGTGAAAAGGTCCATCCACTAGGCATGTATGAGATAGACGTGCGAATGGGCGATGAGTGGTCTAATAGGTTAACTCGAAAGATCAATTTTTTCGTTATGGAGGAAAATGTCTTCTCGACCTATAACCTCATCATAGGAAGAATAGCCCTTAAGGAGTTTGAAGTCGTGCAGTTGACGGCCCACCAGATGCTAAAATTCCTGACCCCCTATGGGGTAGGAGAAGTGCAGGGTGACTAGACCATAGTACGAGAATGCTACTTCAACTCAGATGAAGAGAGAGAGGCTCATAAGAGAGCAACTACCACATATAACATTGATACACTTGACCCTAGAGATGAAAAGAAATTGAATAAAGGAGAGGCTGCGGAAGAGGTAGAATCCATCGTCCTCAATGAGGACGAGCCGAAAAAACCATCCAGGTCGCCAAAGCCTTAAAACCGTAAATCAAAGAAGAGATGGTAGACTTCTTAAGGAAGAGGTAGAGTATCTTCGCCTGGAGTCACGCAGATATGCCTGGCATCAACCCTGAGGTTATGTGTCACAAACTCAACGTGACAAAGGATCCTAAGCCAATCAAATAAATAATAATAGTTTACTCCAAGGAGAAGTACGACGTCATCGGGGAAGAGGTCAGGAAGTTGGAAGAGGATGAATTTATCAGGGAAGTCATATATCCGGAATGGCTATCAAACGTAGCCATTGTACCCAAAGCCAGTAAAAAATAGAGAATGTGCGTAGACTTCACTGACCTGAACAAGTCTTGCCTAAAAGACAACTCTCCCTTACCTCGGATCGACCAGATGGTATATGTAACTGCAGGACATGATCTCATGAGCTTCATGGATGCGTATTCAGGATACAATTAGATCTTCATGGATGCTAAAGACTCAGAAAAGACAGCCTTCATTACTGACAAAAGGACGTATTACTACAAAGTGATGCCCTTCGAATTGAAAAATACAGGGGCAACATATCAACGTCTTGTGAATAAGATGTTACAAGACCAAATAGGTAAGACTATGGAGGTTTATGTAGACGATATGTTGACAAAGAGCTTAAAGGCCTGCACTCATGTGGTAGACCTGGAAAAGACCATTAATACCATGGACCTGTACAGGATGAAACTCAACTCGACAAAGTGTATCTTTGGGGTAGGAGATGGGAAGTTTCTTGGATTCATCGTCAATCAAAGATGAATAGAGGTGAACCCTGAGAAAATCAAGGCTTTGCTCGACATGAAGACACCTAGGAGTATCAAGGACGTTCAGAGGCTCACTAAAAGAGTGGTTGCGCTCAACAGATTTGTTTCTAGGGCGATCGATAAGTGTCTTCCGTTCTTTAAGGTGCTTAGAAAGGCCTTCGAGTGGGACAAAGAATGTGATGAGGCTTTTGATCAACTCAAGTCATACCTTGGATCTCCCTTGCTCTTATCTCGTCCAATAGCGAGAGAGAGGCTATTTGTTTATCTAGCGGTCTCTGAATCTGCTATAAGTCTGGCCATTATATGGGAGGATGTTGGGGTTCAAAGGACCGTATACTTCTACAGTAAGGCCCTTTAGGGATCTGAATAGAATTACCGTCGCATGGAAAAGTTACCCTACGCCTTGATACATGCCTCTAGGAAGATGAATCCCTACTTTTAAGCTCATTCTATGGTCGTCCTCACTGACTCCCCACTAAGACAGGTCCTCCATAAACTTGAGAAGTCGGGAAGATTGATTGCATGGGCCATTGAACTAGGGGAGTATGACCTTACCTATCATCCTAGGACGGCCATTAAAGGGTAGGCACTTTCAGATTTTATCGTTGAGTTCACACAGGAAGAGGCCGATGTTGAGAATAATCTAGAGAGTGTAGAAGGGACAAATAGCAACATCTTTTGACACCCGGAAGAGGTTATGCCCAAGAGAGTCAGAGATGGAATAGCCGAGTATGAGGAAGATCGGTACCTCTTCAAGCAGGGAATCATGTTGGAGTAGGGTTTCTCATCAGATAAAGACATCTAGAACCTCTTCGTCGACAGGTCTTCTTGCAAAAGTGGAAGTAGTGAGGGCCTGATACTTTCAGACCCGGATGGTACCAACATCGAATATGCCCTTAGATTTAACTTTAAGGCGTCAAACAATGAGTCAGAATATGAGGCCATGATAGCAGGCCTCTTCTTGGAAAGGACCGTTGGTATAGGACGACTCATCCGTCACAGTGACTTAAGGTTGGTTGTTAATAAAGTATTAGGGGTTTATGAGGCCAAAGATGAAAGGATGGCCAAATACCTGAAGAGGGTGAGAACGATACTCGAAGGCTTTGAAGAGGTAAAAATAAAGAGAATACCTCGACAAAATAACAGTCATACAGACGCATTAGCAAGGCTAGCTTCGGCAATAAGGACAGATATCAGAAGGTAGAAACCATTGAAGAAGAAGAGGTCAGTAACCCTTGCCTCAAGTTAAACAAACGGGACTCATGGATGGATCCCCTTGTCAGATATATCAGAGAGGGGGTGCTACCAGAGTAAAAGTTAGAAAGGAGGAAATTGAGGTATTGAGCCGCAAAGTTCTCAATATTAGGAGATGTTCTTTATAGGAAGGGATTACTATTAGCTCTCCTCAGATGCATTCATCCCGTAGAAGTTCCCCACATCCTACAGGAGGTACACGAGGGTTCTTGCTCCAATCACATAGGAGGGAGACCTTTGGTGAAGAGGATTATCACGCAAGGATATTTGTGGCCGACCTTGGCTAAAGATGCTACAGCCTACATAAAGAGGTGCGATAACTGTCAGAGACTCTCCACTATCCACCATCAACCTTATCAGCCTATGAGGTCTATCAGTTCCCCTTGGCTATTCAAAGTATGGGGAATTAACTTAGTGGGTCCCGTGCCAAGGGCTTCAAATAATTATCGATTTCTGATAATTTCCATTGATTACTTCTCCAGGTGGGTAGAGGCAGAGCCGATGATCACGATTACCGAGAAGAAGACCTTTCAATTTATTTGGAAGAACATCATATGCATACATGGCCTCCCAAATACCCTTATTCGGACAACGAAACCTAGTTCAAGAACTCTTCCTTAGAAAAATACTGCGAAAGAGTTGGGAGAAAACAATTTTTCTCTTCTCCTGGCCGACCTCAAGCAAACAGTCAAACTGAGTTCAAAAACAGAACGATCCTTGATGGGATCAAGAAGAGGTTAGAAGAAGCTAAAGGTAGATGGATCGAAGAGGTTTATGATGTGCTATGGGCCTATAGAACAACGGTTAGGACGCCAACAGGGGAGACCCCATTTATGTTGTCACATGGCTCAGAGGCCGTCATACCAACACAGGTAGGACTCCCCACTCATAGGGTTTAGTCCTATGATCCAGAGAAGAATGGGGAGGAGAGAAGACTCAACCTAGATTTGATTGAAGAGAGAAGGGAAGACGCAAAAGTTAGGTAGGAAGCTTACCAGTAGAGAACAGAAAAATTATACAATCAAAGGGTAAAACTAAGACCCATAGTTGTAGGGGACCTAGTGCTGAAGAAGACGTCGCAAAAAGTAAACAAGATTAACCCAAATCGGCATGGTCCTTACAAAGTGATTGAGGAGGTTGTACCCGGGACTTATAGGCTAGAAAACCTCAAGGGGAACCTTTCTCCAATCCCTGGAATGCTGATCATATAAAGAAGTATTACATATGATGTTGCAAGAGCTTGTGTAAATATATTCTCTTATGAAGAAATTATTAATGAGAAGATCAGTTTCCATGTCAACTCTTGGTTCATTTTGCTCTAGTGGTAGAATTTATGGGGATAACATCTTAGTTGATGACCTCAGACCTTATAACATCATGATTTCGTTACAAGGTCTGAGGTCAGACATCATACTTGGATGACCACAGACCCTTAACATCATTAATTTGGTGAAAAATATTTTATGGGGATAATATCTTAGTTGATGACCTCAGACCTTATAACATCATGATTTGGTGATAAGGTCTGAGGTCAGACATCATACTTGGATGACCTAAGACCCTTGACATCATTAATTTGGTGAAAATTTTATGGGGATAACATCTGAGGTGATGGCCTCAGACCTTATAACATCATGATTTGGTGACAAGGTCTGAGGTCAGACATTATACTTGGATGACCTCAGACCCTTGACATCATTAATTTGGTGAAAAGTTTATGGGGATAACATCTTAGGTAATGGCCTCAAACCTTATAACATCATGATTTTGTGACAAGGTTTGAGGTCAAACATCATACTTAGATGACCTCAGACCCTAGACATCATAATTTGGTGAAAATTTTATGGGGATAACATCTTAGGTGATGGCCTCGGACCTTATAACATCATGATTAAGTGACAAGGTCTGAGGTCAGACATCATACTTGGATGACTTCAGACCCTTAACATCATTAATTTGGTGAAAAAATATATTGAGACTTCAGAACTGAACACATTGCATGGCAAAGAAAGTCAATCAATTAATAATTCAGCAAGTGAAAAAATAAAAGTCCTCCTCAGAGGTTGACATATTAAGTTGGGAGTTAATGCAAAAATACAAAGTGACAAAGTTTATCAGAGGTTACAAATATAAAGTAATTAAAATTGTTCAAAGCTTCACAAAAAGAATCAAGTGTTTGCAGCCTCAGGGTTAATGGATACGTCTGCATCTCCCTGGCCGAGGGTGGCTACTACCACTCCGTCATCTTGAGCACCAGCATCTTCAGTCATGGTGTCTCCTTACGGGGCAGTCTTGGTAGGGGCAGCACCTCTCTCGTCCTCAACTTCCTATAAAGACTGAGAAAATTTAGGGTTGTCATAACCCAAGCCGATGAAGTCAGCTGCTGCAAGGATCCCAGATTCCTTCTCCTTTATGGAAGCCCATTTGCCAGTAGCCTTGAACCCTTTCTCTAGATATTCAAAGCCGAAACTGACAAAATCATCAGAGACCTTATACTCCTCAAAAATATTCTCAGATTCATCATCCAAGGAAACCTTGACAGCCACATCGATTTTACATTGGAAAGAGTCAGTTTGAGCCTTCAAAGCAGCGTTATGATCTTCCCTCTGCTTATTCATGTCCTTTTGTATCCCCTTCACGCTAGTCTCATCCTTCTTCAATGCGAACTTCAGATGTTCCACTTCAGCGTTTAAAGTGGCCTCGGTCTTCTCGGCCTCTTAGCTCTTCTCAATCAGGGGAAGTTTTCCCAAGGTCCAATTAACAAAGTGATGCATGGTGAGAAGACCCTGTAGAACATGTGCAAAGATGTCAGTCTAAGGTCTGATATAGTTCAAAGGCCGATGTTACACATTCAGAAGAAAAAAGTTAAAGGTCTTACTTGGATAGAACGGTGAAGAGATAATTCAGCCAGTAGAGGCTTATCCAGGGAGTGGCAAAAGTGCTTATCAGACTCGGCCATGACATTGCCGATAGAATCTAGGGCCTTCAGACTATGGCCAATGACACTGTCGCCAATCTTTAATTGCTTAAGATGATAAATCAATGCATCCTCAGAAGAAATGGGGATGGCACGATCCCCCTTCTTATTTTTCTTCTGCCTCTGATCTTCAGGGGCAAGGTCGGTAGGTTTTATCTTCTTGGTAGCCTCAACCCTTGATGTAAATGGAGGGGGATGGGTGCATTCAAGCCTTCTTTCTTCACCAGCATCGTAAGGCTAGGTGCAAACATCTCCCACACTTCGTCTGAAATGCCTTCGGGGCGCTCTGCAAAAGGAAAAGGTCTGAGTTAGAAAATCAGAGACATAAAAAATTCAGAGGTTTAACTTTATGAAATAATGAAATAAGCACTTACGTAGCTCAGTCAGAGGACTACCCCCAAGCCTAGTCTCAGAGAGATAATAAAGGGTCATCAGATGTTCGAACTTGACCAACAGACCATGCTCCCCCTTATCTTAAAGGTCTTTCACCTTTTTGAAGATTATTTTGGCTTAGCCTAGGGTCGACCAGCCATTGACACCTTGCCCCATCTCAGGGGTATCCTCGGCTCTAACTTTAAAGAGGGGACACAAGGGCCAAATTCCCATGCCCCTAAGGCAAAGAAATACATCGGCTTCCAGTTATGGTTACTAGTTTAGGTAACATATAACATCTTCTTAGTTGACTTCTGAGCTAAGAAATAATAATATCTCGGATGATTCCTGGCAGAGGAAGGGATGTAACACCCGGTGAAGACCTGGACAGGAAGGTCTGAATGGTGGACTGCCTTCCATAGAACTATGGCTCTAATTATTACCCTCCAAGAATTGGGGGATAATTGAGAATGAGCTAAGTTGATATAAGAAAGTATAGCCCTAATGATGGGATGAATGGGAAGATGAAACCCCAACTTGAGCATATGCTCATACAAATAGATCTCACCATTTTGGCCGCCAAAAGCCCTCCCTTCCCTCAGATATCTCTCGAGTTTTATGGAGGGGCAAATGGAATATAAATGTCTGAAGGCAAGAAGATCAAGCTCAGTGACTGTGCTCTCTATCTCGGCCACCTCAGAGGTGTCAACATCGCTCTCAACATCATCATCATCCAGTTCAATGTCGGCCTGAGCAGATGATGGGGCACTACTTGGGAACCTCTAAGCGAACTCAGCCCATGTGACAGCCGATAGAGGAATGACTTCAAGAATTGGTGGAACCGCGATGCTAGGACCTACAACCTCAACGTCAAAGGAAGAGTGCAATGTGCTTGAACTATTATGGGACGATGCCCGACTAGAAACCTCAGCTTGATCAGGGACCTGATCCTGCTAAGTAGAAAAATCCATGGCCTCTTAAAAAGAGTTCACAGACATAGGGTCTGAGGTAGACGACTCAGACTCAGACATGGGAGAGGGTTCAACTGTGGCCTCTGTTGATTTAACCGGTTCAGTTGGCTCAGGGTATATGACCTTCAGAGGGGGTGGAAAGATAGGTCTGAGGGGGAACTCCTCTGACCTACGAGCTTCCTCTTGGGCCCTTTCTATTTGCCTAATTTTATCTAAGGTCTTCTCCCTAAGAGAGGGGAATTCCTCTAAGAGTTGGTAAAGAGGTCTGAGCATATGAGGCATACCCTACATTTATGACTCTCCTAAATAAACAGGATTGGAAAATTGAATAAAAGATCAAACTATTAAACTTTGAACAAAAACAACCAAGAGCATCAAGAATAAGTACCATCAAAAAATGCAAGCAGTCGTCGAAAAACTCAAAACTCTCACGGGAAATTGAGGAGACAAGAATAAAAGGGGAAAAAATTGGCAGAGTAAGGTGGCGATGATACCTGAAGACTTGTGGAGTGAAGAGAGGTTTGAAGAAACACAGAAATCCCAAACAATGAAGCATCCAAGCTTTGTAGAGAGATGGAAAGTTGCATAAATAGCCAAATCAGGAGAAGGAGAGAAATGAGGAAGAAAGAGAAGAAAAATGGGGTTAAACCCTTAAGTATTATTGCACACGTCCCCAGGCCCATCATTGCCTTGGGAGCCCAAATGATAACTAACATCATCATACTTGTTAGACACACAAGCCACTTCAGAAATTGACAAGTGTCAAAAAAGGAACGTTGGTACAAAGCAAAAGGACCTCGTAGTTGTAGACCCCATAGTCACCTCCTCCCACATGTAACTAAGGGCTAGTGGGTGATTGATATGTCCTGAATGTACCCCCTCGGCTCAGAGACATCAACCTCGGCCATGGAGATGGCCGATGTTAGAGGGACCTTGGATCATCAACTAACAGTCTCGTCCTAGGAAACCTCGACCATGGCTGACGTTGCTAGCTACCTCGGCAGGTGAGGTCACCATGATCCAAGGGCGGTTATCCACCTGGTCTTCTAAGGATTACAACCTCGGCTCGAAAGATGAAGAGGTTTCCATACCATCATCAACATCAATCTCGGCTAGGGGTCGGCCGACGTTCCTGGTTTGCCACCACTACCTCGGCCCAGGCCAACGTCATAGCTCAACATGTCTTACTTAGGCTCTCCCACTGAACCAAGGTCACCACCTCGTCCTCTTCCAGGCCGAGGTTGGGACCATTCATGGATGGCTGAGTTCTTATCATCATATGCTCTGTTGGGAACACGTGTACCCAATCAGTTATAACCGAATCATTCCCCTCACATGAGGGAATATCGAGGTCATCATTATCTGCATGATATCATCCGAGTGTCATTCTCATACTGGATGGATCCTCATGCACATGCTCATTGCATGCTTGGGGGGGTACATTACACCCCCAGGCACTATATATAGAGGTCATCCTCTACCTTGCAAAGGATCCGAAATTAGCAACCCTAGCTGAAACTCTTTCTAAATACATAGTAGAGAGAGAAATCTTGAGAGGTTTGTCTTCATGGCCATTAGTTTCCTCATATAGTGATATTAACCACACACCTTCACAGTGGACGTAGCTCTGATTAGCTGAACCACTTATATTCCGGTGTTAATCCTCTTCTCCTCACCTCCTTCTACTATATACCTTTATACTGCCATTGTTAACACTGAATTGAGCTTACAAATCACCTTGAAGGGTGGTGTTATTTTCAGCATCATCAATATTCACCTATTATTATGAGAGAGGGTAGTCACCAAACCATAGTGAAGATGAAGGAATATTAATTAAAGGTGCAATTAACAAAAACCCCATAACATATTATTTCTTAAACCACTCACATTCTCCATTTAACGAAAATCCCCTCACCTACCCCTTCCTCCCCTCTTCTGCTATAAAGGTCCTCACTCGTTGGCAGGTTGTCGATCGGGGATGGGGGTAGGGTGGGACCTCGTACAATAGTTGATAAAGTATAGAGTTTTATGTGTTTAGTGGTATATTGTTAAATGGGTAATATGATTGGTTTAAAAATATAATGGGTATTATATTGAGGGACTAAACATGATTTAACCCTTAAAGAAAACATGGTTTCAAAATGTCATAAATATATGACCATTTACTGGCATTAGATTAACTGATTACACTGAAGGAAATATCATGAAAGCTCCTTTGAAAATAGCAGATGTTATTTTTTACAAAAGAGTGTAACTTTTTGGCAAACTATTCATTTACAATTTCTACATTCATTGAAATATGGATTACTTTATTTTTATTAACATTATCGCAGGACAACATAAACCTATACAACAATATCAATAGTATTGTAGCCAGTCATATAATTTGAATTAATTTATAACATAATGGAAAATAATATTTGGTAAATAATATCTAATGTATATGAGAGAATTCAACTACACAAGAGAAGTTCTATAATGGGCCTTCAAATTAAGTCTGCACAATTTATGTTGTTGCCTTTATCTGCCTGCATCTGAAGATCCATGAGCCATAAATTCTTCCAAGGTCTACCATGGAAAACCATGGCTACAATGTCTCACATACCTCTTTGAAACATATAAGATCAATCTCCCAAACATCTTTCAAGAAAATCTAGATGGCCAAAAGTTTTGGGAAAAACATGGGATTGACATTTAAATATGGAAAACATCCAGGCTTACGGATCTTTGATCAATTATGCATTTAAAATAAAATGAGAACTAGGTTTAAAGAATAAACCTAGGGTTTCAAGAATTCATGCCATAGAAAATCTTGTTATTATTCGTATGAGGAGACAAAGGTAAATGATGATGAAATCGTTTCTTCCCTCCAAGGTATCCGAAAACCCTTGCGCGCTAGGATGTTCTAGTGCATAATCATTCCCAAAGTTAGGTAACTGGACCGCACCTTTTGAATTATAAACTTTTGATAAAACTTAAGATATGGTGGCCTCCCTCCATCCCTCTTCACCAAAACATGAATAGTATTTTCTCCTACCCTTATTAAACCCTAATAAATCATAGTAATGATTAAAACCCCTTCCACACCTTTATATATAAGTACAAAAGGTAGGCTTGGGGGTAAACTAAGTTTCTTGAGAGTATGGGTCTGACCACTTGGGTATATGGGCTACACCAAGGACCCAATACAAACAATTAAATTAGCTCCAAATAAAAACTCCAAAATCCCAAATTATATTTATCGTAATTTAATTCCTTTCTTTATTTAATCATGAATAAACTCCACTGAATAAGTAGGATTCTAGTCAAATTTATTTATCTAAAAATTTACTCAGATATAGTGAAATCTTCTTTGCAAAGTTGATTATGGTACATAATATGTCTATCCACGTTGAGTTTTTGATACTCGCTTTGTCATATCAATTTACGGTTAATCGACTTTAATCAACCTATAATCAATTCCTTGATTCTCATAATTAACTTATTTACTACTCCACTAGGATTATAAAATAATCCAGCAGCCGTGTTTTTCTTAGTGGACGCAAAATATATAAGTATATCAAGGAGGTATCGCAATCCACAGTATCCCATGGACTTAGATTACTGTGAACTATGATCTCAGGCCTACTCACACAACTATCATGCAATGTGAAGGGATTATTTGACCCGAAATAAAATCAGATCGCGCCCATAGAAATCAAATTGACATTTGTGCAAGCATTCCAATCTTCATAATTCTCGGGAATAAGAATTTGTACACCATTTGCAAATGGTGTGAGATTTCCTGAGTTTATTCATTACAACCCTTAGACTCAAATCTCATGGATGGCCCCGTTCAATAGATTCCCGAGATGTATAGATCACAATTCTCCATCGAACTATCAAACAAGTTCTCAAACCATCAAACAGGTTCTAGTAGTTTGTAGAACCGAAATCCAGATCTCCTAGTAATCTACCCGAAGCCGACTCATCGGAATTCCTATTGAGCTCTATTGACCAACAAATCTACAATATAATTAGATCATATATATGGCGTTATCATAACCTGGATTTTTATTTTAATATTAACTGACAAACATTTACTTAAAAGGTGAGCATCAAACATGGTTTTAAGAATACAAACCCAATCTCGCGAGATAACAGAACAGTATTGCATCTAGTCTAATAATTTGACTTAATTTTTTAACATAACAAATAATGCTAAATGGGAAAGAAAATCTAAACTATAAGAGACAAAATTGGCTACACAAGAGAAGTCATGTTTTTCCTTCGTGATTCTCAAACTCTAAATTTTCTGTACATATAGCACCAAATAGTTCTTTTTTACCTTGGAAAACATGTTTCACTTTGAAATTTTATATTTTAGAAAGATGATGACAGTTATGAGTCACGTTTGCAGTATTTATCAACGCATTCACCTGAATAGTGTAATAAATAACATGATAAAGGAGGTAAGTTTGATAAATTCATGTTTGAAAATGGCAAAAATACCATTTTATTAATACCTGGAAAATCACAGCAGCAAATTGAGAATTTTTACTTTCGATTTGAAAATACTAATAGCTAAACATTCGACCCAAGAAGAAATAAACTTAACATTAAAAAGGATTTTATTTAATCAGTTTGCAAAACGGAAAGACTTGTCACGTCTAATAAAACATCCATAATGGTGGTAAAAAATGGTAAGATGCTAGTATAAAATATACCTTAGTAAACACTCATGGGATTGCGATGGTGGATATTGACACGACAATTGGTCGCGATGTCTTGGGACGACCTTCACATGGACAACCGAGTTGTGTGGTTGACGTATGTTTAGTGAACAATGCTATAAAAGGCACTGGGCAGAAGGCATGTATTGGGAGGCCGCTAGTGCCTAAGCGAATGCTTAGAAAATTTTCATTTCTATTTTTACATATAATATTATAAAAAATCATTAACCGTTTGAATGAAATTTAAGTAGTCAAATAAATGTCTCAATATAATCAACAAATAGAATCATTCTAATTCTAGGATTAAGAGAGGAAAAAAATACGCAAGTCTATATTTATTTTATAGTGCATCTTAGCTTATTTGTAATTTATTTATTTAGTTGAGAGGTCTCTCGTATTTAGATCAACCTTAGTCACAAAGGACTATCCCTTAGCTTTGGATTGAGTACTACACTTTGATTAAAAAAATCTTCGGAGCTTTTGCTTTGAAAATCCTAATTACATTTTATATGCTTTATTGTTATTGTTGTGACATATTTTATTTCTGCTTTGTACATAAAAAAGGCTCTCTAAACAAATGGGACAAAAAATCCATGATGTAGAAACTGATGCGATTTTCTCAAATAGCCTCGTATTCTATCTTCTTATATTAAAAATTCAGCTCATTGAAAAATAGTACTATCAGTGATCTCTCAGATGATATCAATTAGACAACCGCCATAGTCACTTAGACCATAGTTATCAAAATCATACGATTCGCGATTCGAATCGTACGATTCGATTCTCAAGTAAAACGATTCGAATCGAGTTGAGAATCGTAAATGTCTAAAGAATCGGACTTAATCGATGATTCATGATTCAAATCTTTCGATTTAGGTCGGATTCCCGATTCGGGTCCTATTTCACTTTTTTTTGTTCTACCTTATAACCATACATGTGTTTTAATAAAGCAAGTAAAAAAAGAACCAAACAACCAAGGATACTGTTAAGATATTGAGTTTTAGAGAAAAATATATTCTCTTGGCTCAGTTATTATGAGTTGGTATTTCTTGTCTATTCTATTGGCTGAGTGTCTTCTATCTTTTACTTTTTTTTGTTATAAAACTTTTGTATTTGTTATAAAATCTTTGAAGGTATATTTGAATTTTTGCTTTAAATTAATATGAAGGCTATTTTAAATTAATATTATTTTATAGTTAATGGTAGTATTTATTTTATTGTTTTAAATTATTATGGTTTACTATTTTAAATTAACATTGTTGTAATTTTGTAGGTTGTTTTAAATTAATATTGTTAATCTTAATAAGTAGGCCTGTTTAAATTTTTTTGAAGTATTTGTTTTACAGCTTTACAATTTTAAATTAACCTTTGTTTTTATTTTATTATTTTAAATTAATATGTAGGATGCTTTAAATTAATATGTAGGTTGTTTTATGATATATTTTTATTTTTCTACATTTTTAAGCTTAAAATGAATGAGAACATGCAGTACGATTGATTTTTGTGATATATTTTGGTATATTATCATGTGCTACGATTAGTTTTTTGTCATATTATGCTTAATTCCCAATTTTATAGTGTTAAATTCCATTTACGTATGTTTTACAATATTTTTTTTCATTTTGTTCCGATTCGACCGATTCAATTCACGATTCGTGATTCAGGGGGTGAACGATTCACGATACGATTCGCGATTTGACAACTATGACTTAGACAACAACGATCGACCCATATGTGATTTGAATTGGGTTTAATTTTAGCATCCCTCCATGTACAAAAATAGAAATGTCGTACATATGATCATCCCTCAATTTTCAAAACCCTGTAAAATTTAATAGCAAGCGATTACAATTGGTAAATTTCCTAAATCTTCTTTAAAAACAAACACATTAAATGTGTAAGCAATGACAAGTATTTTGGGCCTGCATGGATACGAACTACATCTTAATGCGTCGTTGACAGTGTGATATTTTTTTTATTAGATTAAAGGGTCCGTCTATAATTACTTAACCACTTTTCTATAGGAAATTGAAAATTCTCCTGTTGTAAGCATAAGGGCTTAGAAGAATAAATTGAAATCCGACTGATGAGATCATCTTTAAAGGGAACTTTAAATCCAACAGTGTATTTAACTTCAATAGTTTATCAAAAAATAGAATATTAGTACCCCTTTTCATAAATGAGATTTAATTGTAGTAATCTTCAAAGGGAGGGACACCATAGTGAAACTCGTAGCACAATACGCTAAGGATCCAAATGTCGACACTAGCATCATGTTCTATGCTATCCACTATTAAAGAAAATAATTATGTATAATGGTATATGTCAATAAAAAATGCACATCCAAACATACAAATATGGGTGAAATGGTTTTCATATCCCAAGTGTTGTATTCTTCTTAAACATTCCTTGTATTAAATATAACCATAAATGTCTTATTTATGACCAGAAAGTTTTTTGAGGAAAAATTGCTTCAACGACATAAATCATATATATTGTTCGTCCAATTCAAAGAAGAAATTCAGTTGGAATTTTAAAATGTTTAATAGCAAGTAAAGTTATCATATTAAGGGAAATCATCAATACAAAAAAAACACTTTTGAACTATTAATGACTTGTGTTAATATCTCTAATTGAAGTGGTTGGTAACAATTTACATCAGATTTCAGAGGCATGAAATTATACACAAATATTATTTATAGTTACTTCACATGTTCAGAGTTAGTAAAAAGGTAAACATTCCATATTGAGATCGATGATACAAAAGCAAACAAGCAACTCTTACATGGGTTGGGGCCGAATCATCCTGACGAATATATATTTTTACCCATGATGCACTCTTCAACATCTCACGGTCCCCTAAACATTTGCTCGAGGAAGAACCCCACGGTATTGAGCCGATGATCAAGATGATTCTGAAAATTTGGGTCAGTGGTCAAAGGATTATTACTGGAATTAACGATCAAACAGTTAACGCCCTATCGGCGGGGCCCATGTCGAGCAACACTATCTCCTCGTTGAACCCATTTATACAAAAATCCAATAAATTTTCAACAACATACATATATCCCTTCAAAAATCAACAAACAAAACAAGCACAACTCATACATATACATTTGAAAAATCTATAATTTTAACCATAACACAGAAAAAAATAAAAATGTCCATCTCAAATTATTTAAAAAAATTAAAACATGATTTGATTAATGATACCTGTTGATGCAAAAAAATGGACCGAATCCCATTTTTATGATCACAGATAAATAGATGAAAGCAATCCAATCAAGCACCTAAGAGACAAAGAATTTTAATGTGGTTTCGCTATGAATAAAGCCTACGTCCACTGTTATTTTATTCCCAGGGGTTTACAATAGCACCATAGGGTGTAGAGAGAGAAAGGATGTGTATCTTTTGTATTGTGTTTATTTGTTATCTCGGACCTCCTCCGGATCTCCTCTCTTTTGGCTAAGGGGATACATGTATTTATAGTGATGGGAGATAAAGAGATTCATTGTATGTAAACATTTATGTCTACATTCAACGAATCTAATTGTTGAATTGCTTTGTGTGCTATGTGTTGTCATCTATTAATACATTATGAATGTACATTAAGGCTCATTAAATGCGCTACCAGCTTCATTAATGCACATTAAATTCATAGTTATCCTTTGATCTTCCTGGTTGGTATGCCGACCAACTCTCCTCGGGTGCCGACCAACTCTCCTCGGGTGCTGGCTAATACTCCTCGGGTGCCGACTAACTCTCCTCGGGTTCTGACCAACTCTGCTCGGGTGCTGACTAATACTACTCGAGTGCCAACTAATTTTCCTCGGGTACTAACCAACTCTCCTCGGGTGCCTACTAGTACTCCTCGGGTGCCGACCAACTCTCCTCGGATGCCGAATAATTTTCCTCGGGTGTCGAATATTGCCACGTAGGATGACATGTGTCCTTTTCTGATTGGTCCTCATAGATGGATAATTTTTGCGTTAATAGAAGCCCCCAATTCTCCATGCTTGATGGTTTACTTGAAAGGATGGAGTATTTATTCTGCAGTGTTGCTCGGTGCTCGTGAAATTCTTGATCTACCTTCTTAATTTGTTTAACATAAAGTGCATTATCTCCTGGATGACATATGATGCAGGCTGATCGATGGTTGCTAATCTATCTTTTGAGGAACTCCGTGTGCTATGTATCAGCCCTGGGAATTTGGATGCAGCCATTCCATAGTATGCAACTTGTAGCTTGTCATAATCTTCAAGTATGTTGATTTGTTTGCTAGCTGACCAACTGCCTCCTGTGCCGAGCAACTGAGTGCCAACTTCACGTGCTTGATTCTTCTGATTTATAATCATCTGAATACTTTGTCAAGTAACATACTTGCTTTTGAACCCAACTCTTCAATATGATTAGTACCAAGCTAGTGGTGGACTTCGAAACATTTTCATATAACTTCTTCTTCAATGTTGGTCGGGGCAGTAGTAGTAAAGATCTCAGTGCTGTAGATGCTGAATTTGACTTCTGAACTTCAATAGTATGTGCATAATAACTCCTTAATATGCCTCCTGAACTTATGAATGCACCTCCTGAACTTCTGAATGCGCTTCCTGAACTTCTGAATCCGCCTCCTGAATTTCAATATACCTCCTTAACATCAATATTCCTCCTGAACTTCAATATACCTCATGAATTTCAATAGCCTCCTGAACTTCAATATACCTCCTGGACTTCAATAATTCATGAGCAAGAAAAATAACTCCTGAATGATGATTGGTCGGGGCCCCGACCGTGTGAGTTTGTAGAGTTGAATTTGATGCTCGACTGCATGATGTTATAAGAATGTTCCACCAAATGAACAAATATATCTGTAATAGAAGCCCCCAAGTGTGGAAGGTGAACTTTGAATGCCTTTTTCCTGATCGTTTTCACATACTCATGAAATGTTCCGACCAATTGTAATTGACAACTTCTTATTTCCGACCAACCTGAGTTGACATTTCTGGGAATATATTTACTTCCTAATCAACATAAGTTGTCATTTTTAGGAATACATAGTTTTACTTCCCATAGGAATACATTTACTTCCTAACCAACATAAGTTGGCATTTTTAGGAATACATAGTTTTACTTCACGTAGGAATACATTTACTTCCTAACCAACATAAGTTGGCATTTTTAGGAATACGAAGTTTTACTTCTCGTAGGAATACATTTACTTCCTAACCAACATAAGTTGACATTTTTAGGAATACATTTCCTTCTTAACCAACCTTAGTTGGAATTTTTAGGAATAGATTTTTGATAATAAATGATAGAGACCTCCTCGGAGCTGACCAACGGATTGTTGGGAATAAGAAATAATAAATGCTGGAGACCTCCTCGGAGCTGACCAATAGATTGTTGGGAATAAGATAATATAAATACTGGAGACCTCCTCAACAGAATTTTTGGAATAAGATAATATAAATGCTGGATACATCCTTGGAGCTGACCAACAGATCGTTGGGAATAAGATAATATAAATGGTGGAGACCTCCTCGGAGCTGACCAACAGATTATTGGGAATAAGATAATATAAATGCTGGAGACCTCCTCAACAGATTGTTGGGAATAAGATAATATAAATGTTGGAGACATCCTTGGAGATGACCAACAGATTGTTGGGAATAAGATAATATAAATGCTGGAGACATCCTTGGAGCTGACCAACAGATTATTGGGAATAAGATATAATAAATGTTGAAGACCTCATTGGAGCTGAATATATGATTATAAATATTTGTCGAGCTCCATGATGAAATAAGAATAGAATATGCATCCAAATAGATATAAAGAATAATAAAGTGCCTCGTTGATCTGTTGAGGTAGAATTATATAATGCCGAACAAGAATAAGATCTTCCAGAACATAAGAATATGGCCGAGAACGTTGTCAGGCCTGAATATAAATAAGAATTATCCGACCAACTATCCGTTGGGGGTGAAATACAACGAATATTGTAATTCTCCTTAAAGTTGAATAAGTATCTTGTCGAGGCACAATTGCATAATGCCGAATAAGAATAATATTTTCCAGAACATAAGAATATGGTCGAGAACTTTGCTGGGCCTCCATATAAATAAGAATTACCCCGAACAACTATCCGTTGGGGATGACATATAATAAATGTTATAGTTCTCCTCGGAGCTGAATATGATAATAAGTATCTCGCTGAGTTCCATGTTGAGATGAATATACAATATGAATCCCAAGGGATATAGAATAATTTGTGCTTGAGCCGATATCTCCGAGTAATAACAAAATATATAATGCCTCGCTGAGGTGAAATGATAATAGTTTCCAGATTATTTCCGAGCATTCGTCGGCGTTGAGTCTTGTACCTATAAAAATTAATATCTTGCTCTACCATTTGTGTAGGCTGAATTGATTAGTCGTGAGAATAATTTAATCATTCAATAAATATATGATAGGTATATGTTTGAGAAATAAAAATATTAATTTCAAAAAATGAAATAATATATGGTGGCTGATATGTCGAGGCAAAATTGCCTGATGTCGAGCAATACTACTTTCTAGAGGTTTACGAGAGCTTTCATCGGGATTTAATCTCATCCCAATGAAATTTTAATAAGCTTCCCGAGAACCTATCGAGACTAGATCAAATAATTATTATCATGAGAATAATTATTCAGCCAAACAATATGTGATGTGTATCAGCATAAGGCAATAAAAATTTCGAAATATGAAATAATATGTTTTATGCCAAATGTGTGTGAGATGGACAAATTATTATCAGATATGAATCATAAATAAGACGTAGAGTTTTTTGTAAAGTTATTTAATCTCCAACAACTAATCAGGTACGGCATGGATGTTGCCGACCATCATTTAAGGATATCTCAAGTTATAGAATATATGGTGTCGACCAAGAAGCAAATGGTCCCCGACCAGCTGAGCCATTTCGCCGATCAAGAAAAATGGTGCATTGACAGCACCGAACAACATTAATGTCACCAACCAAAAAGTGGATGGTTGGATAGTTGTCGACTAGTAAATTGAACCCTCTAAACAAGACTGAGATGTCGCCGATCAAGAAGTAGATGATCGTCGACCTGCAATTGGTTCCACCGAGCTACAATATGGGGCTCCGACCAATAATAAGATACCTCGTAGTTGGATAAAATTATTTCAACAATGCTGATGGATTTTCACATAATATCTCCGACAAACAAAAATGGTATGGTTAAGCTTCCCTTGAATAAAATATGGCGCGAGATGATGCCGACCAACAATCTGTATGGCTGGCTAGAAATAGGGGCTGTAAGTGGATGATTCCGAACAGCCATATGAGCCGCGGTGATGAATTTTTCATGAGATTGCTATGTCCCAAAATATCTCGAACCAATAGATCAGAAAAATAACATTAGATGTAAAATCCAAGCATTAAGATTGCTAATTAAATGATCCATTCTCTAATCCACTATATCGTGTGATTTCGAAAATGAACGAGGAGCCAACATCTAAAATTTGTGCCCAGAATCTTGATATGGTCATGATTGTTTAATTGATCCTCTTTTACAAGAGGTGGGTAATGATTTTTCAGGTGAGAGAAATTTATTTTTTATATTGATCCCTTCCTATTTCGTATTTGCATAGATAAAAATATGGTGAATGATCGAAATTATTACCAAAGTTATATCAAAAATCAATCAATTTGACTTTATTGACATAGATGGAAGATGAGCCAAATATAGTTCATAAAAATGAATGCAAAGAGACTCAAACTTGAAGAGAGAGAAAGTAGATCTGGGTCATGATTTCCATGAGAAAACTTTTTATTGTCTTTAACCTTTTCACATTCTCTGATTAAAAATATGATGGGAATTTGAATAGACATCAAAGATCTTACAAAATTTATAATGAAAATTATCAAATCTTACCACCGTCATATATATTGGTATATGTAATCATTTAAAATATTTATTCCATGATATAAAATTGAAACTTGAGAATCAAGCAAAAAGTTGTGATTTATGAAATCCATTATTTTTCAGATTTCTAAATAAGAATTAATCTAACAGTTATGGTTTAAAAATCATGATATACAACACTTTGCAGATAAAAATTGCACAATTAATTTATGTATATAAACATAAAAATCATGATTGAATCAAAAGATGTATGTATAATTGATTATACGTAGAGAAAATAAAAACTTAGCTTTTGATGGAGAACGATGCTTGTAACACGTTCCCACAGACGGCGCCAATCTGTTGATCCAAAAAACTGGACCGAATCCCATTTTTATCATCAATGATAAATAGATGAAAGCAATCCAATCAAGCACATAAGAGACCAAGATTTTTAAAGTGGTTCGGCTATGAATAAAGCCCGTGTCCACTGTTATTTTATTCCCAGGGGTTTACAATAGCACCATAGGGTGTAGAGAGAGAAAGGATGTGTATCTTGTGTATGGTGTTTCTTTGTTATCTCGGATCTCCTCCGGATCTCCTCTCTTTTGGCTAAGGGGATACATGTATTTATAGTGATGGGAGATAAAGAGATTCATTGTATGTAGACATTTATGTCTACATTCAACGAATCTAATTGTTGAATTGTTTGGTATGATATGTGTTGTCATCTATTAATACAGTATGAATGTACATTAAGGCTCATTAAATGCGCTGCCATCTTCATTAATTCACATTAAATGCATAGTTATCCTTTGATCTTCCTGGTTGGTATGTCGACCAACTCTCCTCGGGTGCTGACTAATACTCCTCGGGTGCCGACTAACTCTCCTCGGGTTCCGACCAACTCTGCTCGGGTGCTGACTAATACTCCTCGGGTGCCAACTAATTTTCCTCGGGTACTGAACAACTCTCCTCGGGTGCCGACTAATACTCCTCGGGTGTCGACCAACTCTCCTCGGATGCCGAATAATTCTCCTTGGGTGTCGAATATTGCCACGTAGGATGACATGTGTCCTTTTCTGATTGGTCCTTGTAGATGGAGAATTTTTACGTTAACAATACCCATTGATGTTGGAGATGAAAGAGGGACAAAACCCTTAAAGAGAGAAAAAAAATGGAAAATCTTCAATAATTAATGGAGGCTCAACCCCAAGTAACCCTAAATTCTAACATCAACTATTTTCGTTACCAAAATGGAACACCTAGTGACTAAAAGAAGGAAATTCAAATAAATAAAATCAAAATTGAACTAAGATCCCAAAAATATATTAAACATATATAATTCAAATCACAATCCACATATAATGAGATTAAAAAAAATAATTATTACCTTGCTAGTGGGGTTGAAAAGATACAAAACCAGAAATTGGACGGCTTCGAGAGGACCTATCATTAATGAATGGATCTCATTGATCACAAACTAAACAGCAAACACATATTCAATCAAATTTCATAACACACACATACAAACGCGCGCGCACGCCCGCACACACACAAAGTGAGGCTCCTGTGCACACTAAGTTTGCACATCATTTTTTAAAAATAGTAAAAGAAATATTTTTGACCTGATTTTTTTTGTGTGATATTTAAACATTTCACGGAACCCATATAAAAAAATTCATCTCAAATAAACATTTTTTGGTATTTTTAAAAAATCGGTCAAACTTTCGCTACTTTTAACCACTTTAAAATGTGCAAAAATTTGTCCGATTTTTAAAAATAGCAAAAAAAGTTTTTTTGAGATGAATTTTTTTACATTGGTGCGTTGAAATGTTTAAATATCACATTAAAAATCAACTCAAAAATATCTTTTTAATAATTTAAACAAATTTGGTGTGCGCCAGTACATGTGTAAACTTATTGTGCACAGGAGCTTCTCTCTCTCTCTCTCTCTCTCTCTCTCTCTCTCTCTCTATATATATATATATATATATATATATATATATATATATACACTAGGGTGTACCCGTGCCGATGGCACGACGATAAATTTGTTCTCGTGATATTTTGTACCTGTGCCGATGGCACGACAATAAATTTATTCCCGTAATAAATTTTTTAACGTGTGAATAATAAGCTCATAATTTTATATCGATGCATTTATATTAAAAACCTATCATTAGCCATATATCATTAAGATTTAATAGTTCACGTTCTAATTTATTTTTATGGTGACTATTTTTGTATATTTTCTATTTGTGGTTGCAATAATTACATATCACTTTATAATTTAATGGCATTTAAAGATAACTTCACTTTTGTCACTCAATTATTCGACGACCTAAATGTCCGACAATGTTACAAACACATTAGTCTGTGTCACCAAGTACCTAAAGTGCCCTTATAACTTTATAAACATTGGAGTTGAGTCTAAATATGATTTTTTTATTACTTATAATAAAATTTGTTTTATAATTTTTTTTAAAAAAAATTGAGTGGTTGCGGGGTTTGATCTTTAGGGTGTACCGTGCCTACAACACAATGATAAATTTACTACTGTGATATTCTCTTTTTAAAAGTTTGCAATGCGAAGTGTTATTTTTTCTAGTTACATAAAGTATAGCTTGATAGTGCAAAATCTTGCGTTTTATTGATGCAAATGAAGTTTAAGTTACAAAATTGGTTCATCTTTGTTACTGTATTAGTTGTAGTTCACTCAATAGAGGTAAAAGTATTCCCAAAATCTAAAAAATAGATGTTTGAAAGAGTTTAGAAAGTTTTCCCTATTAAGCTATACTTTATGTAACTTCAATACTAACATCAGGAAAATGACCATGTTGTCCTAATGAATTTGAAGAAAATTGACATATAAAAATGATTAGAAATATGAAAAATAAAAATAAATGTATTAAAATGAAAAGGTTAAATTAAACTACATCCCTATGAACTTATTAATTTTTCACACCCAACTCAATAGTTCAAGGGGTTGGTGGAATTTACCTTACTTTGAAGTGCATAACCTAAACAGTATTGGTACCTGAAATCTCACAAAAATAACCTTGACTTTTACTAAAACCCCAAAAAATGTTTACAGGCATGATATTGCAACCATAAACAATATTGGCAAAAAATGATATGCATATTAAAAAAAAGTCCAAAGTTAAAATTTGATAAAAGTTGGACAATAGAAAAAGAGGGGAACCGATGTCTTTCTCTTCTTCCCCTGCTTCTTATTTTCTATAGAAAAATAGGGGAAACAATATAATAAAATTGGTTTATCTTTGTTACTGTATTAGGTGTAGTTCACTCAATAGAGGCAAAAGTATTCCCGAAATCTAAAAAATAGATGTTTGAAAGATGACAATGTTATAATTCCTTTATTTTTAGTACAAAAAAAAACCATGAACTTATTGTGCTAATGTATTACTCTCTACCTCTTTGTTTGCAATAAACAATACATTTTTCCTTTCTCTGTTGAAATTGAAACCAAATCTGTGCGAAACAAAATCACCCATTTCTATTGCTCGTGACAGATCGGTAGAAAAAAAATCATCTGTTGAATTTGGCCTGTAGCAGTTCTTGGAATAGATTCTGCTTCATCAATTGACATAGTCCACTTCTATTGGTGGTGTCTTCTCTCCTCCACTGTTTATCTGACTCACAACATGATCAAATCTGAGAAAAGTGAATGCCCTAAAGAGAGATATCAAATCTGAGAAAAGTGAATGCCCTAAAGAGAGATACCAGATCTGAGAAAAGTGATAGAGGGCATAACTCTCCTATTTTCAGTTCAAAAGAAGAGTTAAATCATGATTTCGTGATTTCAGTACCCTATAAAAACTAACCATGGTTAGTTAAACCCGCAATGGTAAAATATCTATCAAGACCAAATAAAAAAAATATACACGAACAAATTACTTTAGTTCATGAACTAAATCATACACTTTAATTTGATGAATAAAACAAACTACATATACAATTTTGACATAAAAAACGTTATAAGTTAAATAGATCAAATCAGCAATGTAAATCAAAAAACGTTGACACCTTCGCAATTTTATAACCATATCCAAGAAACTGCAAAACCAAACATCAACTCAATGAAAAATCAGAATTAGAAACTATAAACTAAAAGAGGGAGAGAGAAAAAAATCATATGATCTGAATAGTTGTTTTAAGAGAACTAAGAATTTTCAACAACGCTATTCACCCAACACCAGCCTTACCCACCTAGACTGCCTACACCCTACCAAACCCACCTGCTAAAGTACTGTCAGTCTGAATTTCTGAATGTCAAGCTGGGTTTACATAAAAAAATATCATTACATCATTTTTTGATGATAAATATTATTGTCATATGTGTGTATTTCAAAGAGTTGAATCCATATGTTGCTTTGAAAAAGCATCAAGTCATATGAAAATTACAATTCTCCAATTCATCAAGCATCTCAACTGATGTTTAAAATGTCATTTTTTCCCCCACCCTTTAAATGGGGTTTTTACTTCATTTATTTTACGTGGTCTAATTTTGTAATTTTTGATGAGAAACAAAGAGAATAAAAAATCAAATTCAAAATATGCCCACCATTGAACAAAACGTCCTGGGGCTGGACAGAAAAACCGAAAATATAACTTTTTTTTAATCAAATATCAAAATATCAACACAAACCCAAAAAGAAAGCAAAACAAAAAAGAAGTAAACTACAAATGTCAACAAATGGTATCGGAGACCATCACAACTGGAGATCATCACCACACTAACTTTTTGCATGATTCTTTAATAGCTACAACAAAAGCTTGCGATTATTGAAAATCAATTCATAAGTTGTGGAGAGTGAAAATGAGGGGAAAAAAACCATATTTCCATGTTATCTACATAAAAACTCACACACAACGTCATTTACTATAAAGTTTGGAAAGTAAAAAGGTGAAAAAAACTCCAACGTAGAAGTAAAAAAATCTATCATGACTGAAAATCCTGCATATGTCAAAAAAGAATACTCAATATTAAATGCAATACTAAAAATAAATATTAGACCTTTACTATCATTACTAACATCAAAGAATAAATTATTGAGCAATAGTTATGAATCTGAAACTTTGGGAGATGATTTGTTCAAGTGGCGATGAAGGGTTGTACCAAATGACTTAAAAAAATATTCCTATGTCTATGTGTGGCGATGAAGGGTTGTACCAAATGAGTTGAAAAAATATTCCCCTATCTTATTGAAAAAAAAGCCCATAAGAAACCAAATACAAACCTCCCTGTGATCGTGCGTGAAACCAAATCGAGGGTTTCAACAGTTTGACAGAGATGGGGTTTTACCCATCTTTCTTACATGTTTTTCAGCGATTGATTTCAAACCCAAAATTTTTTTTCTACCAACCATTCATTTTCAAACCCGGAAATGTTTTCAAACCTCAAAACATTCTCAAACCAACAATACGTTTTCAACCCCGAAAAACATTCTCCTACCAGATCGAGGAACAAAACCCCTAAAAGTTGAAAAGGGTAAAATGAGATATAAAAATAATCTGAACACAACTCAAGAACAACCATACATTTTCAAACCCCAACATCTTTTGTGGCACCGGGCATGAATTCTTAAGGCGGAGGGGCAGGGCGGGATAGTTTGATAGAGAGAGAAATAACAAAAATAAAACCAATAGTGAGAAAAATACATAGATCTGAAAAAAAAACATCATACCATTGATGATGTCTCATCCATCATTGATTCTCAAAACCCATGTCGTCTCCGTCACCATTGACTCTCAAGACCCATCTCCGGCCCCTACTACTTTTTTTCTCAATACCCATCTTCGGCCTTTGTGCTGTGGGAGATTTGGGAGAGAGAGAGAGAGGAGATGTGGGGGATTTCGGAGTTTCCATTTCTTGTTTGTAGTTTGGAGGTTAGGTTCCATCGAGCCTTGTGCTCAAATTAGGTGTGTTCTATACTCTAAAAGTTCGATGAGAGAGAGGGATCAGTGGTTAAAAGAAACATTTTTCAATTTTCTCGAACCACTCACGTAGTGTGTCAGATTTTTGGGGCTGACTTGACTTGAGCGTTGGGCACATTAAATATGATATCTCAGCAACTAGTAATAAAATCATCGGAGTCGGTCACGTGTTATAAAATCATCTGAGCCGTCCACGTGTTTTAAAATCAAACTTTCAACATTCAATCTCAGCCATCAGTTGATAAAGACCAAATCTCTCAAGATGTAATCTCAACCATTATTTGGGAAGGACAAAAAGTCCCTCCTCCTTTATATATATATATATATATATATAAAAATGACCCACCTTAATAGAGTCTTTTTTAGAGAGGTTTGGCAAGTCATGGTTGTCCATCCCATTAATGCAAGATCAAGAGACTCGGTGATGAAGAAAATCTTAAAATAGAAAATTAAACTTCAGAAATACATATAATATAGAGGAAATTAAACACAAGATAACATAAAACAAGACACCTTTCACACAAAGCAAGTCTGAAACACAAACAATGGAGGCAATGGAATGTGAAAGAGAAAAAAATAGATAGAGCGCGGAGTTCTTTTTTGTTTTGATGGACACGCGGGGTGAATTAATTTGGAGATAAATTAATTTTAACCCATAGGCCTAGTTTCATATGCTGAGGGGGAGGATAAAATAGAATAGAATAAGTGCAAAATTGAATAGAATAAAGATGATCTAGATAAGTTTTATTCCAATACTAGGTTTGGAACAGTTCCGAATAAGAGACGGGATGGCATATAATATTACAATTTTGTGTTTGAAATGCTCCGGATAGGATTAATTTGTCTCAAATTTTCTAAAAAAACATTATATTATATTTAATAATAATAAAATAAACTATTATCACATATTTTAATTCAATAACTTAGTATTCAATTCCACATCGGATGTCAAAAAATAATATTATGAGAAGATAATAATGAGATGGACATATATATTTCTACTTGTATTGATAATTTGTACATAGTCAACCATTAGCAATCACTCACACACATACAAAAATCGGTTGCACACAAACTATCCGCTGAAAATAATGAGATAGTAAAACGGGTTGTTTACTATATTCTCTTTCAATTCAAAATAAACCAGCTTGCCAAAAAATTATTTGAAGCCATAATTGGGTAATATCTATTTTACCCAAAATAGTCGCAAAAAACATACGAAAACAAACTAAATTGTACATAGCTTTTAACTTTTCTAGTAAGTTGGTTAACAACACAAAAAAAGAAATATTTGTAACAATATATTAGCGGTGAATTAACAACATATAACTTTCAACTTGTCTAGAATGTGGGTTAACATAATATTTGCGTCGAATTAAATCAAAATAATAGTTCATGATAAAGAAACAAACATAAAAACAATAGAATAAAACAAGAAAGGAGGAGAAGGTTACCTATTATAATGAAAAATGTGAATAGAGAGTTATGTAATTGAAAGGCATCAACGACTGCTGTCTAATATTTGAGAGAGTGTAAGTTGAGTGAGTTTCTTTTAACTTAATAAGGACAATATAGTAATTTCTAATGAAATCTTGACATCGGATAATTTTATACCATCTCAGAGGTGGGATTTTTAATTATACTTCTTGTGGGATAAGGATCCCACTTGGAATAACTTATATCATCTCATATCTCATTATAAACTACACCAAACATTATATAGAATAATTTTATCCAGCATGACCATCTTATACAGCGCATCAAATAAGGCCTTAGCATATAAGAATGTGAGTGTTGATATAGAAATTAGTCATCTGACGTGGACCAGTTATATGAAGACACATGTTATCCAGCGTGGAACAAGTTCAATCACACCGTCCTACCTAGCATACCGAGCAACTTGTTGGGAACACTAAACAACCAAGATAGATTCAATGTTTATTTTATTACAGTCATTCCTTATTATGTACAGATGAATACACCTATTCAATAAAGTCTTATTATCCATTCACATTGACATCCCAAGGGCTATAAATACATGTAATACCCTCCTATCAGGGTAAGCTATCATAAGAAAACGTAATTGAGATCAAGGCAAGACAACCAATAATACAAGGCAGTGGACGTAGGCCATTTTATTAAGGCTGAACCACTTTAAAAATCTCGTCTTATATCTTTAATAATATTTATTTGTGATTAATTAATTAGATCAAATCAAGTTTTTTACAAATACAGATTGACATCGTCTGTGGAAAAATGACTATACGTAGCGTTTTTCACTAAAAACTTATCATAAATGGCTGATATCCTAGAATCTAGCAATAGGAATAATGAAAGGAATATTCCAAACCCTTTTATCCCCCAAATGCAAACGATATCACCAGAATCTTGGCAAGTTTAGGTAGGGGACAAATGGCTATGCAGGAAACTATGTGATAGTTCATTCAGACTGTTCAACATGGAGCGTCTGCCTAGTCAGGCCAATGAAGCATTCATAGGAGCATGCGTCCACCACTTTTATGATCTAAACATACTGAACACCATCATACTGGGAATTCAAGTGATCCATCCTATCACCCTAGTCTGACTTCTCCTATAAGAATTTTGGATT
The DNA here is from genome assembly GCA_949130495.1 of Sambucus nigra. Taxonomy (NCBI): domain Eukaryota; kingdom Viridiplantae; phylum Streptophyta; class Magnoliopsida; order Dipsacales; family Adoxaceae; genus Sambucus; species Sambucus nigra. Next base: position 112,868,406 of record OX422219.1, read on the forward strand.
CTCAAGAAAATGTCACTCTAACTCCAGAACGAATAAGCACTCTGGAAAGGTTAAGCAGAGTTTCAACATTCAACTATTTGGTCCCGAGGAGGAACATAAATCCTCCTGAAATTGTGTTGAGAAATTCTCAAAGAGAAAACAATTTAAGGGAAGTCTCATCCCAATCACATCCAAATCCCAGGCTTGCATCTCGCATAGAAAGATCTTAAGAAGAGAATTCTAGGCGATTTATTGCTCGCGCAAACATAAATAAATCAGAGGCTGGAAATGATGCATGGAAGGGACCTATTCAGAGATTGGAAGATAGGTTAGGGGAAATGTATAAGTCCAAAAACCCTCTCCAAAGAACCTTTATCAAAGGTTGTATAAGAAATTGGGGATTTTCCCACACCATCAAAGTTTAAGGCTCCTTTGGTCACACCTAAGTACGATGAAAAAATTGATCATGTTCTCCACATAGAGCAGTAGCAAGCTGCAACAAATATTTATGCAGTCCCAAATGAAATGAGGTGCAGAGCATTCTCAGGAACTATTACGGGATCCGCTCAGATATGGTACAGCAGCCTTTCTCGGGGGAAGATTGAGACCTTCCATCAACCAGCAGAGCTCTTTATAATAAAAAATTTTTTGGTGCAAAGCCAGTTAAAGGGTAGAACATATGTTGAGTGTTAGATAAAAATCAGGAGAAAGTAGCAAGGATTATATCACTCGTTTTAACAACAAGAAACTGGAGGTCGTAAACTATGAGGAGAAGACATCCATTACACCTCTCATGAGTGGTCTTTTGCCAGACAAGTTGTATTACACATTAGCCACGCATCCCCCTAAATCCATGGCTGAATTAATGGTTAAATATGCTAAAATCATGAATGCCGAGGAGGCAATGGCTATAAAGAAGAATGCTGAGTCAAAGGCAGAAGCTAAAGCTGAAGGAAAGTCAGAGAGTAAAGATCACAAACATAATGGTGGGAGGAATCAATCGAAAGGCAAATAAACTTTGGAGCACTTGACGGAGTATACGAATTGTTCTCCCTTAAAGGTGAATATAAACCACGTGCTGGAGGAAATCAAGAATAGCGACGAACTAAATTGGCCAAAAAAACTGAGATCAGTTCCCGAAAGAAGGGACAAATCTAAGTATTGTGAGTTCTATAAAGATCATGGTCAAACAACTAAGAAGTGTGTAGCTCTCCAAAATAAAATTGAGTCACTCATTAGACACGAAAAGTTGAATAGGTATGTTGATCGCTAGAATGGTGGGAAGACAAACACCAGAGCTCGGCAGAGATCCAAATTTCCTTACCCACCAAGAGAAGATAAGAAAAGGGACCATGAAGATGATCCTGAAGATGGCCCCAATCTCCTAAAAAGGCCAAGACAACCTGAACGTGGGGTGTTTTTAATTCGTTTTGGTTCATTTAATTATAACATGATTACATGTGGAGACGCTGGAGGGGGCGATCATACATCTGAAAGCAAAGATTACCTCAATGAGGCTCAAATGTGTTCCTATATACAACGGATAAATCTAGCAGAAGAAGATCGTCTGAGGAAGGTTCACAACGGATAAATGTAGCAGAAGAAGATCGTCTGAGGAAGGTTCACAAAGGTAAGCTGCTCATTGGCTTTTCTAAAAATGATCTAGAAGGCGTTTTGTATCCTCGTGATGATCTTCTAGTGATCAAAATGAGACTGAAGGATATAATTTCAAGAGTGATTGTGGATAATGGTAGCTCGAGAGACATCACGTTTTACCCCTACTTTGACAGTTTGAACTTAAAACTTGGTCAATTGGAACCGTATCGTAGGCCTCTCATTGGGTTTCTCGGAGAAAAAGTTTTCCACTTGGAATGATCAAGTTAGACATAATGATTGGTACCTGGCCATCTTGAAGAATAGAGAAGCCACCCTTTTTTGGGATGGATAAAAATGTTCGGTCAGCCTACAATATAATCATAGGGAGAGTAGGCTTAAAAAAATTTGAAGTAGTCCCATCCAATGTAGATAAGTCTTTAACATTCACGACCAACTTTGGGGTTAGAATTGTGAAAGGCGATTCAAAAGTAGCTCAGGAATGCTACTACTCGTCTACTGAGTAAGAAGAATTGGAGAATGCTACGATAAAAATAACCACTTATCAAGTGGATGAATCTGATGAGTCTGAGATTGAAACCTTAAACCCAAGAGATGAAATGGAACCCGTTAAAGGCCAAGTAATGAAAAAGACAAAAATTATTATTCTGGTTGACGACCAACGAGAACGAACAACTCCGATTGGTGCTTTACTTGATCGAGTATTGAAGCAAGAGCTGGTAACGTTTCTGAAGCACAGAAAATAAGTATTTGTGTGGAGTCATGAAGATATTCCGTGGATAGTCCCAGCCTTCCTATATCATGATCTCAATATCAACAAAGAGATCAAACCAGTGAAGAAAAAAAGACGAGTCTTTAGTCCGAGGAAGAATCAAGCTATTCAAGAAGAAGTAAAAAAGTTACAAAAGGCTTCTTTCATCGAAGACATCAAGTATCCTGATTGGTTGACTAATGTTGTGATGGTAAATAAGAAGAACAACAAGTGGAAAATGTGTGTGGACTTCACATACCTGAATAAAGCTTGCCCGAAAGATCACTTCCATCTTCCCAGGATAAATCAACTGGTAGATGCAACTTCGGGGCATGAGCTGCTAAGCTTAATGGATGCTTATTCTGGATATAATCAAATTAAAATGAAACTAGAAGACAGGGAGAGTACATGTTTCATTACCCCACGAGGAACATAATGTTACAATGTTATGACTTTTGGTCTTAAAAATGTAGGTGCTATATATCAGCGGTGGCTAATGAACAAAGTGTTTACACAGCAGATTGGAAAAAATATAAAGGTTTACGTCAATGACATGTTGACCAAAATCAAGAAAGATGATGACCATATAGCTGATTTGAGCTAAGCATTTGATTAGTTGGAGAAGTACCAGATGATGCTGAACCCGACCAAGTGCATTTTTAGTGTACACGAAGGCATGTTCCTCGAGTTCATTGTGAATCAAAGAGGTATTGAAGAAAATCACGACAAGATAAAAGACTTGCTAGAGTTATAATCTCCAACCACCAAGAAGGAAGTGCAAAGCCTTATGGGGCGTGTTGCAGCACTCAACAGATTCGTCTCCCGGGCAACTAATTGATGTTTTACATTATTTAAGGTGCTCAGAAAAACCTTTGAGTGGAATGACGAATGAGATAAGGAAGTCTTAAAGTTAAAGAGATACTTGGAGACACCTCCTTTATTGTCCAGGCTAGTGGTGAAAGAAAAATTATACCTTTGCTTAGCTGTTTCATAAAGTGCAGTCAGTTCAACTTTGGTAAGAATCAAAAGTGGAGTGCAAAAACTAGTTTATTATATGAGCAAGGCATTCAGGGGAGCAGAGAACAGGTATGCAAAACTGGAAAAGTTAGCATTGGCGTTGATTGAAGCAAGCAGGAGGATAAAACTATATTTTCAAGCACATACAATAGTGGTATAAACTTACATGCCACTCGGACATGCCTTACATAAGAAAAAAAAAGTATGGAAGATTAATGTATTGGGCAGTGGAGTTAGGGGAGTACAACATTATCTATGAGCCAAGATCCTCTCTCAAAACACAGGCAGTGGAGAATGTCATTGTTAAATTTACCTACCCAAATATCTCCGATCAATAGGGGGCTACTGGAGAGAAACTTCAGGATGTTAAAGGAGCAACAAAAAATATCCCCGAGCAACTCCCAATAGCAGAATTTCCAGAAAGGATGGATACGGATCAACCAGAATCCTCTGGTAAGGTGCAAGAGTTGAAAAAAAAGTATGAAGAAAAGAAGGACAAGATATTTTATCAAGGGATTTTGTCAGACCAAGCGTTTGATGATAATCACCCTATATGGAATTTATATGTAGGTGGTTCTTCGTGTGCAACAAGTTGTGGGGATAGAATTATTCTCAACAGTCCAGATGGAATATGCATAAAATATGCTCTGCGTTTCCAATTCCAGGCTTCCAATAATGAAGCTGAGTATAAAGTCATAATTATGGGTCTCAACTTAGCTAATTCGTTGAATGCAGAACAAGTTGTGGTATTTAGTGATTCACAACTAGTGGTGAATCATATGCTAAGTCTTTATGCAGCAAAAGGGGAATTTATGTCGAGGTATTTAACTAAAGCTATGGAGATTGTATCCAATTTGGTAGCTATCCAAGTAATTCGAATACCAAGACTGGAGAATTCAAGAGCAGATGCACTTGCTCGGTTAGCCTTAGCGACATGCATCGAGGTACGAAGAACAATCCCCATTGAAGTACTTATAAGCAGAAGTATTGATGAACATTTGATGGTGGATTTTATCGCCTTGGATATGGGACCTTCCTAGATGGATCCCATCAGGGCTTATATTGAAGAAGGTACCTTACCAATCGACCAACTTATAGCAAGAGGTTGAAGTATAAGGATACCAGATATGTCTTGAACAATGGAGTTCTGTACAGAAGATGTGTGATAGTTGGTCTACAGAAGGTGTGTTCATCCAGCAGAAGTCAAAGATCTAATAAAGGAAATTCATGAAGAATCTTGTGGGGACCACGTAGTAGGTAAAAATATTTTAAAGAGAATAAATACGCAGCGGTACTATTGTCCAACAATGCGCGCTGATTATATGGCTTATGCCAAGAAATGCGATATGTGTCAGCGATTTTCTAATACACGAAGAACTCCTCAGGCGCTGCTAACACCAATCACTTCACCTTGGTTATTCTCTATGTGGGGTATTAATTTAGTCAGGACACTGCCAACTACAAGAGGACGATTCAAATATTTGGTGGTAGCTCTTGATTATTTCACAAAATGGGTGAAATTTGAACCTCTCATCAATATGGCTTACGAAAGAGTCTATCAATTCATCTGGAAGAATATTATTTGTAGATATGGTCTGCTCCATACTTTTATCACCGATCGCGGTACCCAATTTGACAATAATGAGTTCATAGCGTACTATCTACAGTCAGACATTCAAAAAATCCATTCTGCTCGAGGTCATCCCTAAAGTAATGGGAAAAACTGAGGTGACAAATAGAAATCTATTGACTCGATTGAATAGTAGATTGGATGATGCTAAAGGTAATTAGATCAATGAGTTACATTCCGTATTGTGGGCTTACCGAATAACTCCTCGAACTGCAATTAGGGAATCTCTATACTTGTTGGCTTTTAAGAGTGAAGCGGTGATACCTACTGAACTAGGGTTACATACTCATAGGGTGCTTAACTTCAATTATCTAGTGAGTGACTTGATGAGACACTTGGACTTGGACATGCTCGAAGAAGTCAAAGAAGACACAGCGATCCATAATGCAGCCTATCTGCAAATGACTGCTATGTTCTATAATAAAAGCTTAAGGAAGGTGATTACGTGCTCAAGAAATTAATTCAAAATCACATTAAGTTGGAGGCAAATTGGCATGGGCCATATCGTGTCACAACTATTGTCCGACTAGGCACTTACCGAATAGAAACTCTCAAAGGGGATAAATTAAAAAATGCTCGAAATGCTGAGCACCTGCGAAAATACTACCAGTAATGTAACTGCCCATGCACCCAATTGTTTCAGTATGAATGAAGATGATGATTTCCCCATTCATTTGTTTTTTTTTGGAGTACTCGTGCTACACACTACACTTAACTTTGCAGCAAACAAAAATTCCACCAACAAAGTTGGTCGGCATCAGTAAAAACTCCAACAAAGTTGGTCAGCATCATCAAGACACCAACAAAGTTGGTCAGTGTTGATGTAAAAAATTAGATCATATCTAATTTTTTAATCACAGATAAAATAAATGAAACAAATAGTTTTTAAAGTGGTTCAGCCTTATAGGAATGGCCTACGTCCACTGTTATGTCATTGCTGACTGTTTGGGAATTCTCGATTACAAATTCTATCAAGAAATTCCGGTCCCTTTACAATGAGGATAATACAATGTATTTATAGCCCTAAGGCTGTAATGTGGAAGGGTAATACATTCAATGTTGTACACGTGAAAGGGTAATACATTCAATGCCCTTTAAGCATATACATCTGAACGATAAGCATTTAATGAACAGTCAAACTGTTGGTTATCCTGCTATTAATGCTTTGTTCGAGGTGCAGCTCGGACCGCCTAAGTTTCTCAGACCGCCTAAGCTTCTCAGTACTCAAGAGTTCCTCGGTACTCAAAAGTTCCTCGTAGAGTTCTTGTTCCTCAGAGCGTCTGAGTTCCTCGGGGAAGAAGTGTTCCTCGTTGTAGTATGGTTCCTCGGAGCGTCTGAGTTCCTCGTAAGTGTTTATTGTTTCCACGTAGATTACCACGTGTCTTCATTCAATTGGGCCGTGTTAGCAGACTAAATTTGGCATCAACAGAAGCCCCCAATGTTTCATAGTTCGAAATTTGAGGAGGAGTGTGGAACATTCTTTCTCGGAATATGGCAGTTTTAAATGGTCCTCTTGATTTTTAGGAGCATTTTTCCTTGTATTTATTTTTCCTTCCAAATTCGTAGAATCATGCTTTTTTGAATTTTTATAACCGCCTCGATCTCCGCGTACTTTTTGTCCTACTAGCCGCCGGTAGCGTAATCATTTATTTTTGTAATCATTAACTTTACCATTTCCCAAGATAAGGTATTTAAGCGTCACAGACAATCCCATCGTCTTCTACTTTTTCAAATTTGTATCTTCGAGTTTTCTATGGTCTTACTCTCTTGTGCGTTCATCCTTTTCATAGTTCGTTGTCAACAGATCCACCCTTTTTCTGTAAGATCTTCTTCCTTCTTCTTCATTTCCTTCTTTCATCATGGTTTATCCTGTAGAATCGATTGATAAATTTCTCTCTGATTTCTCTATTCCCTCCTGGGTTATTTTGGAAGAGCTTTTTTAGCCTTCAGACTATTTTCGTTTGGCTGAGGGACATTGGTTCCCCAGTCTCTTTGTTGCTGAGTGTGGATTTTCTTTTCCTCCAAACCCTCTATGTCTGGAATTCTGTCAATACTTTGACGTGGTTCCTGCAAGAATAGCCCCCAATATATGGAGAATAGTTAATGGGGTTCATAGACTAAATTAAATTCATGGAACTCACATAGGAATTCCAAAAATCATATTTTGTTATAGATTGGCTGTTGGGATAATATTTTTTATTTTAAAACTACATTTTTAAATAGGGCTTTAGTGGTCAATCTCTCGGATGCCAATAGGGACTATTTTGAGCACGGGATTGTTATAAAAAATTGGCAACATGCTCCTTTATCTGGAGATGAAGTTTATCAGGGTACCAGATGCCCTCCCTATGGCAATGGAATAGGTTATTTTTATTTCATTTTATTTATTATGCTTCCTTTATGTTTGATAAAATGTGTCACTGATATTTTAATGTTTATTTATTTGCAGTTGATAGCAAAAGAAAATCCCCAAAAGAGGCAGACATTAATATAAGGCATTTACAAACTTATCTGGAGTTTGCATCAAATTCTTACTGACCAGCACATTGGGTCAGCTTCATATCTGTTACAGTACAAGAGTTACACTTCCTCTTTCACTACTCGTCCGGTGATAAGTGAAGTAGAACCAGTACCAGCTTCTACCAGTTCTTTCCCTGAGTAACATGTTCCTTTAAGTGAAAGGATGAAGAAAACAAGACCTCCTACTCTCTTCGAGAAACCTACCTCTGCTGCTGGAGAGGCAAAAAGAAGTAAACATTATGTCCCACAAGGGACAAAGAAAATTAATGCACCTCCTCCGGTTGCTCCTATGAAGGTTGCCGAGAAGCCCCCAGTGGCCCCGAGCAAGGATGCTGCTCCAGGTGAGGTGATTGTCATATCACCGACCAAGAGTTCCTCCTTGGTTAAAACTATTCCTGTTCCCCGGAGGAAGCTGAAGAAGAGCTCCTCGATCAATTTGGCGGAAACCATTTCTAAGCCCCCAACTACTGGAACTGGTGTTCCTCCTTTTGTTCCCCCGAGCTCTGCCATGAGCTCGGTGAAGACTTGGATCATTCCTGAGATCCAAGGTATTGAAGAAAACCTTTCTCGGGATATGGTCACCTCATTGGCTACTCGCCATATTGCTTCTGTAAGTCTTATTGTTTTGAACTTTTCATCTTTCCCTTGTTATATATGTCTATGACTTTCTTTCATTTTCTTTTCACAGTTGGTGAGCTGCTTTAATACAATTTTGAAGAAAGATGAAGCTATTAAATCTTCAAGCTCCTCATCTGGTGTGGAGGAAGATCTGATGGGTCTGACGTGATCTTTGGAAGATTCTCGTTAGAAGCATGATGCTGACAAGGCTACTTGGGAGAAGAAACTTACCTCAACCGAGAAGGAGAAGGCTCAAGTTGTTGAAGTCTCCAAGGGGTTGGAGAAAAAATTAAATGATTTGGAGAAAAAGAATAAAGAGCTCGAAGGGAAGCTCAAAAGTGCTGGAGAGCTTGAAAATAAGCTCTAGGTTGCTGAGGAAAAGTTGGATCAGCTTCAGAAAGTAAGTCGGCAGAAGGAAGAAGTTGATAATAAACTGAAGGCTGCTGAAAATCTTCTGTCCGAGAATCTTTCCTCGGAGAAGTTAAAGAGGAAATTAGCTGTGAAGAAATCTTTCAGCGCTGGCTGGGATAAAGGGTGGAACAAAGGCTTGGCTGCCATGATGTCGCAAGTAGAATATGGCAGCCTCAAATACTTTAGAGATGGGTGGGTCGCTACTCTACAAGAGATGAAAGTTGATGAAACTTCTGAACTCTTTCAGCGACACATACATGGTCCCCCCTCCAACTACTGAAGACGAAGAAGAGGACGAAGGTGCCTCTGAGGAGTCTTCCATGGTGATGGGAGATCAATTTCTCCTTCCCCCAACCATCCAGCCTACTAAGGAGGAACTTTTAGCAAGTCTCTACTTAATCCGAGCAACTGTCAGCGCTCCCCGAGTAACTTTATGTTCCCTCCGAGCAACCTACCTCCTCGTTCGAGCCTCCCGAGAAAGTTTTGGGAGACAAGAAAAAGGTGTAGAGTTGTTCGGGGTTCTCTCTATTTTAATTTTCTTTGTCAAATGTAACCCTGAATATGTAACTCTGAACTTTGTGATATAATAAAACTTGAATTTTTGTTTATGCATACTGTTGTTTCTCCTCTTAATGCTCTATTGGTACTCTTATTGATTATTGCTTTTTCTTCCTCTACTAGTTTCTGGCCAGGATGGAATTATTGTCTGCTCATGATACAAAGTTGTTACGGCAATGCAATGAATATTTTAAGGCTGGTCACACAGATCTGAGTGCAACACAAATCGTCGACATCCTCGGCCAAGATGCTTCGGAACAGGTAATTAAAGCCTACCAATACTTGAAGTGTCTGCTTGATCGTGAGGTGGATAATAATGTAGCTTATTATGATATGATTGAGGATCTCCAAGGCACTCTTGAAGACCTTCAGCAACAATATAAGGAATCCACTTCCCTCTTGCACGAGGGGTACGAGAAGAAGTATCAGCAAATCATTGTCGACAAGGGATATGATAAACTATTTACTGCTTATGATGTGAGGGAAAGAACTTTAAAAGCCGAAGTCGATGAGCACAGGCAAATAGCCGAGTTGTTGGAGCAAGAAAATAACAACTTGCAAAGAGAAGTATCTCAATTAAAATTCGTTGCATCCACCTCAAATTCTTTGGTCCCAGTGACTGGCGAGGGATTCTCGTTCTTGGAGGTCGAAAATGCCAACCTGAGGGATGAGTTGGAAACCTTGAAAAGGTCTGGCCCTTATTCTTCTGCACGTGGACGAGCAAGAGCTCCTCGGGGACGAGTAAGAGCAGATCGTATTCCTGTCGAGGAACAGAGGAATCAATCTGCTTTAGAGAACCAGGCCTTCCAATTAATGGCAAAGAACCAGGCATTGGCTGAGATGTCTAAGAAGTTCAGGGGTCTGTAAGAGCAGCTTTCTCCACAGAAATCTATCTTGGAGAATAAAGAACTCTTCATCAAAAATCTCCACGAACAGCTGGAAAGATTAACATATCAATTCCACAAGCAACCCAGAGTGTTCTGGATGGCTGGCTACAATGAGGCTCTCTACCACTTGGACAATCGTATCCAAAATGCTAATAATGAGGGCTACAAACAGGGTTGGTTGAATGCCTTAGGTGTGCTTCAACTGGAACAGGGTCATTACCTGTGGGATTACCATAATCCTGGGCTAATCGACCTTCCAGTGCCACCATTCAAGCTCGACATGAGTTGGATCCCTTCTCGGGCCATCCCTTAGTGCTTAATTTCCAAGTATCTCGGCGACTACAATCTCCATTCAAATGTCGAGATATCTCGCCCTGAGCACCACCTAGATCGACCATCCGTGATGAATATCAGGATGTTAAAAGATCTTAACTTCATAAATTCTCCTCTTGCTTTAAATGATCCGCCTGCTGGCGAGGAACCTATTTCAAAAGCAGAGGGGAAAAAACCAATAGAATAGGAATATTTATGTAATAAATTTGTATTTCATTCCTGATGTATTTTGTTCTACATTTAATGAAATAATTTTATTTGCAAATCTTAACTGCTATTGTTTTGTAACACTTTACATCTGTGCATGTGTGTCTATTAAAAAGATAACAATATTGTGTTATTTGTCGACCAACTTATTGTCGAGTAGTTTGAATTTGTGGTAGTCATTTGGCAAAAATGATGTTTTGTTTCTCGGCCAACTTAGTAATAAAGTTACGAGTATCAAAAATTTTCCTCGATCACTTTCTCGTATTCATAAAATGTTTCCGACCAACCAAGGTCGGTAAATTTTCCTTTTCGACCAACTACAGTTAGTGGATTTTTCTTCTACGAGCAACTTTGGCACTTTCTGGAATAATTTTACCTCCCGACCAACTTTAGTTGCCATTTTCGAGAATATATTTACTTCCTAACCAACATAAGTTGGCATTTTTAGGAATACATAGTTTTACTTCCCGTAGGAATACATTTACTTCCTAACCAACATAAGTTGGCACTTTTAGGAATACATAGTTTTAATTCCCGTAGGAATACATTTACTTCCTAACCAACATAAGTTGGAATTTTTAGGAGTACATAGGTTTACTTCCCATAGGAATACATTTACTTCCTAACCAACATAAGTTGGCATTTTTAGGAATACATAGTTTTACTTCCCATAGGAATACATTTACTTCCAAACCAACATAAGTTGGCATTTTTAGGAATACGTAGTTTTACTTCCTGTAGGAATACATTTACTTCCTAACCAACATAACTTGGAATTTTTAGGAATACATAGTTTTACTTCCCGTAGGAATACATTTGTTTCCTGACCAACCTTAGTTGGCATTTTCGGGTTTCCCGACCAACCTTAGTTGGCATTTTCGAGAATAAATTTGAGTAGTCCGAGCTTTGCCGAGTAGTGTGTATCACTAGTATTCCCCGAAAAACTTTCAATAAAAGGAGAGAATTTGGCAGAATATCTTCATTTTATTCATACTGATGGAACTGCGTTTCATGAGAATATACATCACTAATAATACTTGCGCAGGTGCTCTGCGTTACATGCATTCTTAAACTCCTCCCCCTCTAAAGTTGCTATTCGGTAAGTTCCTGGTCGAACAACTTCTGTAACTCAGTATGGTCCATGCCAGTTTGCCTCCAGTTTGTTGTGCTTTTAAATCACTTTCTTTAGCACATAGTCTCCTTCTTTCAGGTCACACTTCTTCACCCTCTTATTGTAGAACAAATATGTTCGTTGTTGGTATGCAGTATTCCTGATGGCTGCTTATTCTCTAACTTCCTCGATCATGTCTAAATCCAATCTTCTCATTAAGTCGCTGACAGGGGAATTGAAATTCAGTACCCTGTGTGTTGGGAGGCCCAACTGGACAGATATAACAACTTCACTTCCAAACGCTAGCATATATGGAGATTCCCCTATTGCTACTCGAGGAGTAGTTCGGTAATCCCATAGTACTGATTGTAGCTCGTTGATCCAATTTTCTTTTGCATGATCCAGTCTTTTCTTCAATCCATTATGCAGCGTTCTATTTGTCACTTCAGTTTGTCCATTGCTTTGAGGATGGCCTGTTACTGAGTGGATCTTCAAAATGTTTGACTGGTGACAATAGGCAGCGAACTCCTCGTTGTCAAATTGTGTTCCATGGTCTGTGATGAAGGCATGAGGAAGACCATATTGACAAATGATGTTCTTCCAACTAAATTGGTACACCTTGTCGTACGTCATATCAATGAGAGGCTCAGCTTCTACCCACTTAGTAAAATAATCCACTGCGACGACGAGGTATTTGAACCTTCCTCTGGTCGTTGGCAGTGGACCGACCAAATCTATTCCCCACATGGCAAATGGCCAAGGGGAAGTGATGGGTGTCAACAATGCTTGTGGATTTCTTCGGATGGGGGAAAGCGCTGGCACTTGTCACATTTCTTATCATAGGCTATAAAATCAGCCGTCATCGTCGGCCAGTAGTATCCCTGCGTTATCATCCTTTGCAAAAGCGTCCAACCTACTACATGGGCTCCACAGGACCCTTCATGGATCTCTTCAATCAATTCTTTCACCTCGGAGGGATGTACACATCTTTGCAAACCCTCCATAATTCCTCATCTATATAGAATACCGTTAGTTAATACATACCGAGCAGCTTTAAACTTCAATTTCTTGGCTGCGAGCTTGTCAATTGTTAATTCTCCCTACTCAATATATACCCTGATGGGATCCATCCAAGATGGTCCTAAATCAAGGGTAATGAAATTCGTCATCAGATCTTCGTGTATGCTTCGATTAGCCAACACTTGAATGGGGATTATTCTTCGTAGCTCAGTACGAGTAGCTGATGCTAATCGAGCTAGGGCGTCTGCTCTTGCATTCTCCATTCTTGGTATTCTGACCAGCTAAATAGCAGGAAATTATGATACCAACTCCATCACCTTTGCATGATACTTGATCATTAATTCTCCTTTGGCTTCATATATTCCCAACATTTGATTTACGATTAATTGAGAATCACTAAAGACAATAACCTGCTGCGCCTCCATATTTTTTGTCAAATTAAGACCTGCAATCATGGCCTCATACTCAACCTTATTATTAGAAGCTTTGAATTGGAAACGTAGGGCGTATTCCATGTCGACCTCGTCCGGAGTGCTCAAAACTATCACTGTGTCACATCCTGTAGTACAAGATGAACCATCCACATACAGACTCCATATAGGTAACTCGTCTTCAAATTTTTGATCTGACAGAGTTCCTCAGTGGAAAATTTGTTGCTTCCTTTCACCATCTCCTGATTTTTCTTGTTGTTCATCGATCATCTTTTCTTGCCCTTTTACCAACCTGAGCTGGTCTGGCCTTGAATTTGATGATCCTGTAACATCTACTTGCCCTTTTACCACACTAAGTTGGTCTGGGCTTGCATTTGATAATCCTGTAACATCCACAGGTTGATCAGCGAGCAACTTTTGTTCCTCGAGGGTATCAGGATAGGCGAACTCTGCTATAAAATCTTCTACTGCTTGCCCTTTTAGCGATGATCTGGGTTCATAAACTATATCATATCTCTATTGCCCAGCACATCAATCTTCCTGACTTTTCTTGTTTATGAATGGCTTGCCTCAATGGCATATCAGTATATACTACTATGGTATGAGCTTGGAAGTATGGTTTCATTCTTCTACTTGCCTCAATCAATGCTAGTGCCAATTTTTCCAACCTTGGATATTTGATCTCTGCTCCTCGGAAGGCCTTACTTGTATAGTAGATTGGTTTTTCTACTCCATTCTCCACTCTTATCAATGCCGAACTGACTGCATTCTCGGACACTGCCAGATACAAGTATAATTTTTCTCCCATCACTGGCCTGGATAATAGTGGAAGTGCTCCCAAGTATTTTTTCAAGTATTGGAAAGCCTTCTCACATTCATCATTCCACTCAAAAGTCTTTCGGAGAGTCTTGAAGAATGGGAGACATCGATCAGTTGCTCGCGATACAAATTTGTTAAGTGTTGCTACTCGTCCTGTAAGACTTTGCACTTATTTCTTCGTCATTAGAGATCGCAGCCCTAATAGATCTTTGATCTTTTCAAGATTTGCCTCAATGCCTCGTTGATTGACAATGTACCCGAGAAATATGCCTTCTCGTACTCCAAATATCCACTTCGTCGGGTTCAGCTTCATTTGATATTTATCCAGTTGATCAAAAGTCAGACTTAAGTCAACTAGATGATCGACAGCTTTCTTGATCTTTGTCAGCATATCGTCAACATAGACTTCCATATTGTAACTTATTTGCTCAGCAAAGACCTTGTTTATCAGCCGCTGATATGTCGCACCTGCATTTTTCAGACCAAAAGGCATAACATTATAACAATAAGTTCCCCTAGGGGTAATGAAAGAAGTACTCTCCCTGTCTTCAGGTTTCATTTGAATCTGATTGTAACCAGAATAAGCATCCATGAAGCTCAGCAGCTCGTGTCCCAAGGTATCATCGACTAGTTGATCAATACGGGGCAACGAAAAGTGATCCTTTGGACATGCTTTGTTGAGGTCGGTGAAGTCTACACAGATTCTCCATTTTTTGTTCTTCTTTTTCACCATCACCATATTTGTTAACCAGTCTGGATATTTAACATCTTCAATGAAGCAAGCTTTCTGGAGCTTCTCGACTTCCTCCTGTATAGCTTGATTCTTCTCAGGACTGAATACTCTTCTTCTCTGCTTCACAGGCTTGATCTCCTTATTCACATTAAGTTCGTAACATAAGAAATTTGGATCTATCCCGGGCATATCCTCATGACTCCATGCAAAGGTTTGCTTTCTTCTTCTTAGTAAAGTTATCAATTCTTGTTTTAATGAGGCTTCCAACAACGAACCTACTTGAGTAGTTCGTTCAGGGTGCTCATCGTCCAGAATGATGTTTTCAGTAGCTTCCACCACTTGACCCTTCAGAGTTGCGACTCATCTCTAGGATCCAATGTTTCAATTTCTGCACCTTCATCCACTTGATAGGTAGTAGTATTTTTTCTTGATTCCTCCAGTTACTCTTGCTCGGCAGATGAATAATAGCATTCTCGAGCTACTTTTTGATCACCTTTCACAACTCCTACTCCAAAATTTGTTGGAAATTTTAGGCATTGATGCAGCCTCGAACTTCTTCAATCATACTCTTCCCATTATGATATTGTATGATGATTGAACATTCTTATCCATCATGAAGAAGCATATTCTTTATGTTCGACATGCAGGCCACGTACCAATGAATATATCCAATTTGATCGTCCCAAGTGGAAATACTTTCTCTCCATCAAAACCGAGGAGGGGTCTATGATAAGGCTCCAGTTGAGATAGCTTTAGATTTAAACTGTCGAAGAATGAGTAGAACATGATGTCTGCCGAGCTACCATTGTCTACCAGTACTCTTTAAATCATTACCTCCTCCATTCTCATCTTGATCACCAATGGGTCATCATGAGGATATAGAACACCTACAAGGTCATTCTTTGAGAAACCAATGACCAATTTCTCTTTGTTCACCTTTCTCGGGCGATCCTCCTCAGCTAGATTTATTCATTGAATGTACGAGCAAACTTGAGCCTCACAGAGGTAAGCTTTTCTCTCTGCAGTAAGGTCTCCTCCTCCTGCATCTCCACCTGTAATAACATTACAGTCAAATGACCCAAAGCATATTGAAAATACCTCTCGTTCTGGATGCCTTGGTCTCTTGGGAAGATCGGGGTCATCTTCTGGATCAACTTCATGGTTTCTTTTCTTATTCTCCTCTACTCGACGAGGAGATCTAAACCACTCTCTTGTTCGGTCGTTGTTTTTTCTTTCGTTTCCACGATCAACATACTTTTCAAGTTTTCCTCGTCTGATGAGCGTTTCAATCTCATTCTGAAGAGCTATGAAATTTTTGGTCATATGGCCATGATCTTTATGAAACTCGCAATATTTTGTTTTATTCCTCCTGTCAGGGTCTGCCTTCATTTTCTCTGGTCAGTTTAATTCCTCGTTGTTCTTGATTTCTTCTAGAACATGGTTGATGTCCTTCTTCAAAGGAGTATAATTATCGAATATCTTCATTACTTCCCATGCCGACCTAGTTTTTGAGTGTTTGTCATTACCATTGTTCTTATGCTCTTTCTTCTTAGCTTTATCACCTTCCACCTTGGTTTCTTTGGCATCCATATTCTTCTTCGCATCTATAGCCTTCTCGGCATTCATAATCTTGGACGCTTTTCCCATCAGGTCTGACATGGTTCAAGGTGGATCTTTGGCCAAAGTGTAGTACAACTTATTGGGCAGTAGTCCACTCATCAAGGCAGTAATCGTTTTCTTTTCCTCATAATCAATGACTTCGATTTTCTCGTTATTAAAACGAGTTATATAATCTCTGGTACTCTCACCACTTTTTTGTCTAACACTTAACAAATGCACTACTCGTTTAACTGGCTTAGCCCCAAAACAGAAATTCCCAATGAATAACTGGGCCAGTTGAAGAAAAGTTGAGATTTTACCCTGAGGAAGATTATTATACCACATTTGAGCAGATCCGGTAAGAGTTATCGAGAATGCTCTGCATCTTATCTCATCTGGAACAACATAGATGTTGGCTACAGCTTGGTATTATTCTATATGAAGGATAGGGTCGTTCTTTCCATCATATTTGGGGGTCACAACAGGTGCTTTGAACTTTGATGGTGTTGGAAAATCTACAATGGCCTGGATAAAAGGTGTTCCTCGAATAAAAGTTAGTTGTAGAGGGTTCTTGGCTTTAGCCATTTCCCCTAATCTATCCTCCAGCCTCTGAATAGAGCCTTTCCATGCATCATTTCCTTGTTCGGGCATGTGGTTCGAACAACTGATCGCGTTGATGTGGCTTTATGGGATCTATCTTGACGGGCAGCTGATCGCGACTGGGCAGATCCTTCCATTAAATCTGATGGTCATCGAAAACTTCTCGATGTGACTTTAGGAGGACATCTACTCCTTCTAGGTCCCAATCGATCAAAAGGTGATACCCTGCTTAACCTCTCTAGCGCACTAGTCCTTTCTGGAGAGAGAGAGAGAGTGATACGTTGTTCAGTATCTGTGGCTCGCACTGACAAAGTTCATCCAGGTTGATAAGAAAAATCTTCAGACTCCTCATTGCGATATGAATCGGTACACCTAGTACGCAAAGAAGGTGCACGGGTATTTCTTTGAATACTTCGTGGTCCTGAATTGGTTGGTGCACCGCCATGGAGGGTTTATATGAATTGTCGCATAGTTTCTTACATGACGGTCTGGCCCTGAGCCAGATTTGTCATTATTCCAGCAAGATTTGGAATATTTGGCAGAGCAGATGGATTTGGAGGGTTTCCAGCATTTCGATTGCTGAATTCTGGAATATCAGCCATTTGTGATGAATTGTTTTCGATGAAAAACGATATTACCAGTCGTTTCCCACAGAAGGCACCAATCTATTGATGTAAAAAATTAGATCATATCTAATTTTTTAATCACAGATAAAATAAATGAAACAAAGAGTTTTTAAAGTGGTTCAGCCTTATAGGAATGGCCTACGTCCACTGTTATGTTATTGCTGACTGTTTGGGAATTCTCGATTACAAATTCTATCAATAAATTTCGGTCCCTTTATAATGAGGGTAATACAATGTATTTATATCCCTAAGGCTGTAATGTGAAGAGTAATACATTCAATGATGTACATGTGAAAGGGTAATACATTCAATGCCCTTTAAGCGTATACATCTTAATGATAAGCATTTAATGAACAATTAAACTGTTGGTTATCCTGTTATTAATGCTTTGTTCGAGGTGCAAATCGGACCGCCTAAGTTGCTCGGACCGCTTAAGTTTCTCGGTACTCAAGACTTCCTCGGTACTAAAAAGTTCCTCGTAGAGTTCTTATTCCTCGGAGCGTCTGAGTTCCTCGGGGAAGCAGTGTTCCTCATTGTAGTATGGTTCCTCGGAGCGTCTGAGTTCCTCAGAAGTGTTTGTTGTTGCCATGTAGATTACCACGTGTCTTCATTCAATTGGGCCTTGTCAGCAGACTAAATTTGGTATCAACAGTCAGCATCAACATAAACACCAATAATATTGGTAAAACAATCGAGTAAGGCAAGGTCTTCTCAATTATGGGTGACCCAAAAGGCATCTAAACTAGGCAAGAAGATGGGTAACATATCCACTTCTTAGGCACCTGGGCAATTATTTACTTAAATGATTGTCACAACTAAGGAAGAGAATGGGATAAAAATACATTGCTTAGACACTTTTGGATGATAAGTCACTACAACTAGAGACAAATACATGGGGAAAAAGTTCCATTGTCTAGGCAATCAAATCAAAAAGGGCTAAATGTCCATTCAAATATATATATATATACTCAATGGATGAAAAATACTGTACTATTATAATTGATCATGAAATTATTTTATTTCCAAGGAAACAAAATTACAAAGAGGTACTTTTTCTTCATTTACTAACAAAATACAAATAACCTATTCTACTGGGTTTTTTCCTTCAGATTTAGACACAGGATCCATTCCAGCTGGAGGATCATATAAAGCAAAAGAAGAGTTCATAAAGTTCAAATATCGCAGCATTCTGGTGTTGCTCGCACTTGGTCGGTTAAGAAAATGTGGAGGTCGAGATATCTCAAAATCTTCATGAAGATTGTAATCACTAAGGTATTTGGAAATCAAACACTTAGGAATAGAGCTAACTGGAATCTAGTTAACATCTAGTTTGAAAGGAGGTACTGGTAGATCAAGTAATCCAGGGTCATACCAATCCCACAGCTTGGTGCCTTGCTCAACCTTCATCATCGTCATATCATTCAACCACCCCTATTTATATCCCTCATTGTTTGATTTTCTTAAACTTAGCATCAAGATGATATAAGGCTTCATTATATCCCCCCATCCAGAATTCTCTGGGATGCTTGTGAAATTGATAAGTTAATCGTTCAATATGCTGATAAAGCCTCTTCACTAAACTCTCTTTATTCTGCAATGCATAAATCTGATTGGAAAATTGCTCGGTAAGAGTTTGAATTTTCTGGGACATCTTAGCTAGATCTTGATTTTTTGCCTTCAGTTGAGCAACGTGATTTTCTAAATCCTGTCGAGTTCTAGTATCTTCAATGCTGCTCTGACCAGCTCTTGTTCTACCCTAGGAAGTGGATGTAAGCCTGACTCTTTTTAAATCTTCTAATTCTTCTCTTAATGAGGCATTCTCAGTCTCCAAAAAGAAAAAACCTTGATCATTAACTGGGAACGGAGCTCCAGAGGAAGAAGTAGATTTTAGTTGTCACGGTTCTTCTCTTAAAGTAATATTTTCTTCCTCCAGCAGCTTAGCAATGTTTCTATGTCCCTCAACTTCAAGTTTTAGCACACTCTCTCTCTTATTATGGGCTGAGATAAATTTGTCATAACCCCGATCAACGCTCAAATGTTAGTACTTCTTCTCATAACCTTCATGCAGAAGAGCAGTGGCTTCGTTGTGTTGAAGTTGAAGTTCTTCAATCATTGTTTGAATATCTTCGATCAGTTCATAGTAAGCTACGTTATTTTTACATCCCGATCAAGTAGACATTTTAAATACGTGTAAGCCTCAATTGCTCGTTCACAGGCATCAGATCCAAGAATATCAATTATTTATTCTTTAGTGAAATCTGTACGATCAACTTTCAAGTAATCTATACACTTCTTTATCAACTTTGTATCATGATTTTATAACAGTTCCATCATGGCAATAAACTAGTAAGAAAAAGTAAAAACAGTACAACAACAACACAGCTATATTGAACAGTAAAAGAGAAATTCGGAATAAATAACAAGTCCATTTTATTGATCATAATAAAGGAGGGTACAACCAAAAGTACAAAATAAATGGAAAATAGAGAACAACAAAAAATTGCCAAACAACATTACACCTTTTCCTTATTCCCTACAACATCCTCAGCTAATTTTGAAGAAGGGATTAGTTTCTTGGTGGGCAGCTAACATTGCTCAGTAGAAGTTGCCGTCTGCTGAACATAAATGAAGGATTAAGGGATAGTGGTAGCAGGTGTTCATTTTTCTCTCTTCAAAGAAGATTCATCATACCCAGCTTCATCTTCATCTTCTTCTTCAATAATATGAGGAGGGCCGTGAAAATATCTTTGAAATTGTTCAGATTCCTAAGCAACGTTTAACTCCTTCAACATTTCAACCCATCCACCCCTAAAGAACTTCAAACTTGCATACTCCATTTGAGTAGAGGCAGCAATTACAGCTTTATTCCACCCTTTATCCCAGCCAGAGCTAAAGGACTTCTTCATAGTAACCTTTCTCTTCGCCCTCTTCGAAGAAACATTTTCCCTTAGAAGATCTTCCACAGATTTTACTTTTTCTTTAATATATCTCTTACGTCGTTCAGCCTCTTCAAGCTTTCCCTCAGCTTTCTCCTTGCTTGAAACGGAGACCATTAATTTCTCCTTTGTCTCATTAAAAGCATTTATACCTCGTTCCCGAGCTAGATCAACCTCCTTGGTAGCTTTCATAGCTTTTTGTTGGGCTATCTCAACAGACTTGATTTTATTTTCCCAAGCAATTTTATCATCCTCATATTTCTGTCGGTACTCCTCCAAATATTTTGATAACCAAACAAGGTCTTCTTCTACTTTACTGGAAGAAGAAGCAGCTTTAATAGATTCATCCTTCTCTAGGATATTATTTAAATACACAAAAAACTGCCAGAAGAAGAGAAACTTAAGTTAGAATATAAAAATTGAAAATAGAACTGAAATGATAGGTATAATGACACTTACTGGTGCAAGGTGTTGTGCTAGCAAGTCAGTGACTTTCCCCCGAGGAGTAGAAGTCTCAGCAGCTCTATTATCAGGAAGAGTTCGAGACTAGATTAACTTCTTAGCCAATCCAGGAGTAATAAATGTTGGATGACTTGCTCTCAAAGGAGGCATATCAACCCAAGCAGGTTGAGCAGTAACATCAACGATCTTCTCAGCAAGACCCCTTCTTAATCTTTTCAAAGGAGAAGCTTCTTTAATCAAAGGTATTGTCTGTTCTCGAACAATAGCAACCCCTCCAATTAAAGGTCCTTCCTCTTTTGGAGCAACATGGGGATTATCGCTGAGCTCTTTGACAGCTATGACTTCTCCCCTAAATGGAGCAATATTCTTTTTCTTAGTCCTACAGCTCGGACATATATTCTTTGATCTTTTTTCCCCATCAGCACTAGAGACAACCTTGGCAAAAAGATGAGGAATTATCCTCTTCTTTGTCATCAAGTCAGTAACAGAAGTGCCCAAATCAGAAGAAGATTCTTCAATAATTGAAGAAGAGGCCGTAGCCTGCTCAAGATCAATCACCAAAGGAGGAAAAAGAGGTCGAACAATAAAAGAGGAAGTGGTGTTCTTATATCTCAGTAAATAGGAAGCAGACCTCATGTTCTCCCCTATAATTGATTGATGCAAACTCGAGATGAGCTTCAAATCTTTTATATTAATATCACTCTCTTTTGGTGTGTTTTTTTACAGTCAACTGCAAATCAAAAATGAAAAAGAAAAAGTCAGTGAAACATTTTATCAAACAAAAATAGACATAGCTTAAAAATAAAGAACAACCTATCCCATTGCCATAAGGTGGACATTTGGGACCATGGTACACGTCTTTCCCCTTTAATTGGGGGGGGGGGGGGGGTGTTGCCAATGTTTCATCACAACCCCGTGTTCAAAATAATCCCTATTATAATCAGGGAGATTGACCACTAAAGCTCTGTTAGAAAACCTAGTTTTTAAATAAAAGGTGGTGTCGCTGGTGACCCATTTATAACGGTACATAATTTCATAAATCCCTAGGCGAGTTCCATGAATTTGATTCAACCTATGTATTGCATTAACTACCCTCAATGTATTTGGAACTACTTTTGCAGGTAAAATATCAAAATATTGGCAAAATTTCAAACATAGGGGATTAGGCAGGAGAGAAAAACCACATTTTGCTACAAAATAGAGGGAAACTAGTGTCCCTTAACTAGAGAAAATAAATCAGAATGGCAAGGAAGTTGTTCCAAAATAACGCAATAAGGAATCTCAATGTCGGGCATAAACTTATCCAATGACTCTATAAGGTAAACCATGATGGCTAAAGCAAAGAAAGAAGAAGGAAAGAAGAAATTCTTATAGAAGATTAAGGAATCGGCTAAGGAAGATGACTTTAAAGAACGTTCGTAAGAAGAAAAATAATAAGACAAAAAGTTTGGAAACAAGATAGCAAAATGTAGAAGATAATTGAATTTTATCGCATTTATATATGTTGCCTTGGAAAATGAGAAAAGTAATGATCACGAGTGATATCGGTTGCGTTTTCGGCGGTTAATCAACGGAAAAAGACGCAAGTACCCAAGCGTTCGCAGAAAATTCAAAATACTTACAAATTTTCCATTTGGCGCTCAAAATTGTTACAAAAAATGGAAAACTTTTACAATTGTTGCAATTCTATAATTAATCAAGATGTAAGAAATGTGCCCGAGCAACTTTTGGGTAAATGTTCCACATTCTCACATCCAACCTCAATCGTGCAACATTAGGGACTTCTATTGATACAAAAATTAGTTAGTTGACGTGGACCAGTTATATGAAGACACGTGTTATCAAGCATGCAACACGTTCAAGCATTCCGAGCTACCTAGCATATCGAGCAACTTGTTGGGAAGACTAAACGACCAAGACAGATTCAATGTTTATTGTATTACAGTCATTCATTATCATGTACGGATAAATGCGCCTATTCTATAAAGGCTTATTATCCATTCACATTAACAGCCCAAGGGCTATAAATACATTGTAATACCCTCATGGTAGGGTAAGCTATCATAATCAAACGTAATTGATATCAAGGCAAGACACCCAGTAATACAAGACAGTGGACGTAGGCCATTTCATTAAGGTTGAACCACTTTAAAAATATCTTGTCTTATTTTTTTACTCATATTTACGTGTGATTAATTAATTAATTCAAATCTAGTTTTCTACATCAACAGTGAGTGTCATGTGCATTATGTGCAAAAAAGATATTTTACAATGATTTTGGACACTTATAAATTTTGTAAGGATTTCTTTACGTTAACACATGATTTTTATGTGTCGACTGCAACACCCTGACAAAGCATGTCGGGACTTCTTAGTGTCGCTAGTGCGAACACACCTTCATAAGGCCATAACCAATCACGACACGACGCGTCATTGTGTCACAACCGACACATGAAAATCACAAGTCACCCTAGACTTAATGTTTTGCGGGTGTTGAGAATCATTACAAATTTTGTATATGTTTTAAACATTTACAAATGAATGTAATAAAAAAGACATTTTAGTTTAATGATTGTTTATAACAATGTATATCATTTCATATAACCATTATTTATTCAAAATAATTTTTAAACTAATTTTAGATCCAATAATTATTCCAATCGATTTTAGACAAACACATTAAAATTATATTTTTAAATAATTTTAAAACTACATTTATACATTGAAACACAATATTCTTTCAAAAACAATGCACTGAAACCTGAATTCAAAAATAAACCTCCACTTTCATTTGGACAACATCATATATTTTATCGATTTGTATTTATTACTCGGACATTTAAAACACATCCTGTATTATGGTTTAATATTATGTCTTCAATTCTTAATAGAAAATATTGTCACTCTAATCCTTTGCTATTCAAATAAATTCAAATTTTAATGAAGATTAATTTTATAAACAAGAACCAAGCAACAACTCTTTTATATAAAAAAATGAAATTTTGCAAGACGACATAGTTTCATTTCTATTAATTATTATGACAATTAAATTAAATTTGGTAATATGTTGTTAAATTTTCTTTAATTAATTTTTTATGGCAATATGTGTCACTTCACTCATTTATTTAACAGTAAAAATAATATAAATTTTAGAACCAACTATTATTCCATACCCATTTTAGGCAAACACAACAAAATATGAATTTTTGAAATAATCTTAAAACTACATTTAACCTTTGAAACACAATATGATATAAAAAAAATAGTGTACCGAAACCTTACTACAGAACTAAACATTCATTTTCATTGTGACAACATCATATAGTTTTCCATTGTAATTTATTCTTAGGATTGTTATATCCAAAATATGTCATCCAATGATGAAAAGACATGTGGTATGGAGGCTCGTGTTAATACAATGAATATATGGTGAAGTACTGGCAAAAGGCATTAACTTATATAGAAGGCCACTACCTAGTATCTAAACAAGTTGTGGACTATTCTCCATTTCGTCATTTGTACACTCAAAACTATGACATGGTGCGTTGACCGATCATGGACCCTAAGAACCATATTAACTTAGAAATCCATGTACATTTACCTCATAGCATGCTTCCCTTCAGCCTCTACATAACTCCATATGTACAGACCGTTGAACCTTATATGTTAGCAATGGACTTCCAGTTGTTTGCCTTCTAAAAGGATTCCATCTAATCAATACTTATCCACAAGGCACGTGCATTACGCATGTGATGTCCTCGCCAATTACTATAAAATCGTGGTTCTCACCTCCTCATTTAACTAGCAACAACTGGGCAATGAAGCTCATACCAACTCTCTCTAGTTGCTCTCCACACCCACACTCTAGTCATCTACTCAGGTGACCTGAGACACCAACAAACATGACCTATACCTGTTATCACTACGGAGTCCATAACCTCCATAGCACACAATGTGTATGTTTATAAATTTATCCTACATTTCTCTTTTTGTATGTCTCTTAAGGACCCTAGATTGTACATAATGTATATATTTAAGGAGAATAAGGTTCCATAGTGGATGTTGAATCCCATTTATGGTTGAACCACTCTAAATCTCGTGTTTCTCTTTCTTTATCTCTATTTTTATACTTTGGTTGTTTCGTATGGATTTTATGGCATGGTTTACTCCAATAAATCCATTGCTTGAAAATAATAGTTTGGCGTCATCTTTGAGAAACGAGGTGTTTTTAATACCCCGTATTTTTATGGCCTTTAATTAGGGGATTAATTATATTAAATTGGGATAAATTAATTTAATATTAATTCAAATTTTAAAATAAATATTTACTAGCATTACGAGAGTTAGTAATGATTGGTGAGAATTATGTTGAATATTACTTAGTGATTAAACTATTATATGAGATTGAATGTATTAAAATTGTCGCGAGTGAAAAATACAAAAGTTATAGAAATTAAGTCGGGATGCGCGTGTCAGTCCTATCGGGACTCATTTAAGGAAATAAAGAGTAAATTAATTATAAATCATCTGTATGGTCATTTGGAGTGCTCCAATTGGTCCGAAATGGTCAATATAGTCAGAAAAGTGTACCCGAGGGTTTAGTTTGGGTCTCGAGACGATCTTAGACCTAACCGGTAACTCGAGAGGGCATTTTAGTAATTTCTAATTTGGGGCCCTAATTAATGAAGAATATTAAAGGGCTATATATGATGGAAGATGGAGTGTTCAAGGGTTAGAAACACTTGAGTTTCATAGAGGTTAAGGAAGAAAGAAGAGAGAAGGTTTCCAAGGGGTAGAACCATCAATCCCACACCGTTCCCACAAATTCCACCACCAATGCGTAGATCGGAGAACGAGGCCTGTAGATATACCTATCAACTTCTACAACTCAGAACTTCGATTTCTAGGCAAGTATCTATCTTGTTGTTCTTAAGTTGATATTTCGTCCATGTTAGAGTAGGAAATATAATTATAAGTTTTTATGGAGATTTTATCTAATTAGAAAACAAAACTTCATATGTTTGAATGGAGATCATGTCAAGCTGATGTCCTTATCATATGTAGAGTATTTATCACGAATTTGAATGATGTTTAGAGGAGGAAATCTAGAAATATTCTGCATTTTCTTGAATTAATATGGTAAACTAGGGATAGAGACCAAATCATGAATTGTACCCATTTAATGATGCTTCTTAGAGAATTAATGAATGTTTTATATTAGAAATCATCCATACCTATTTATATAATGTTTTTGATATTTAGTTGGGATTTTGGGACATTTTAATGGAGATTATGATGATTAAAAATGGAATAAACCCATAGGCGTTTTGTGCATAATTTTTGTGCCAATAACCGTTCGATTGATCGACTGGATCAATTGATCAATCGACTCCTCTGTGAATTCAAAACTTATTTCTTTTTTAATGATTAATCCAATACCGCTTTATGGTAACCCTTATACATAATTTATTTACAATAATGGGACTTGGGAAGGACCAATAGGATGGTAGGCAAGTTTTGGGTAGTACGATTCTTATATGAGATTTAACCATGGGGTCACAAGGGTATAGAATGGAGTGAAGATCGTGCATAAATTAAATTAGGTTTTGCGAGAATTAAGAACGACTTAGACCGGTAGGGTAGAGAGTGTACACCTACTAATTTCTTACTTATCAGAATGACACACTTCGAGGGTCGAGAAGTACTTGAGGACTTGCGAAAATTGAGAAGATAAAAGAATGAATTAATTATACGTAGGACTCGGGCTCTACGTGCCACGTATGGTTAGAATATGTTATGGGTCTTGGGTGTACCTATCTGAATAATGTAAATATATATATATATATATATATATATATATATATATATATATATATATATATATGAGTGTATGTATATATATTGTGTGAATATTTGTGTTTAATCATACCCGCACTACATGTTATCACGGAGGTTTCCGCACTGGGACAGTCTTATTCTGATGTGACCATTAGGGGGAATATTGATTCGTAACCTAGAACCTAGTATCCTTGGTACAGGCTATCTGATAATGGCAGTCAGACGGTCCTAAGAGACGTGAGGGTATGTGCTTATCTCGTAGAAACTCGGAATTATGTTTCGCCTCCAATATGTGTATTTTGTGTTCATACCATTTGAGAGTGGATCTGAACTAGTATTTCCCTCATTTGTACAAGATGTACAGGGACTTGATAGCAGAGTGTGCCAGCACCATATATTTTTATGTGGGGTGCCCTATTAATGTGTGTGTGTGTGTTTCTATATATATATATATATATATATATATATATATTATGAGTGATTCATCTACTGTGCTTGTAAGTAGATAAAATTTAATAATCGATATTAAATAAATTAAGTGTTTGAGAACACAAGGCTATATTGAGATGCACATAATTGGCTTCGTAAATGTATATTATAGTTATGAAATCACATGATTCAGTTTTGATGAGGGTAGATTGGGTTACACAATTTAATTGGGTTAGCTCTACCTAGATTAATTCAATAGTACGTTACGCATGCACATTAGTTGAGAGGTGAGAATTCACAAGTGAGTGCCAAGGCACTAACATGTATGCAACATCAACTGGTAAGCATTTTATATACTTTCTAAACAATTTTTAAAGCTATTTTACACTCGGGCACTGACCCGTTTCTTATCATCTCCTCTTTCTCTTGTATATATATATGTATTACAGGTATCCAGCCACAAGGGCATTTGACTTAGATATTTGGACGGTAGATGTGCTACAACTAGTGTGGGAGTTGCAGGTTTTTGCATTTAGACAACCTCATTCTTGTCATCTCAGTTGTTCACTTAGTCATTTTATGTAGGGCATGTGTCCCCCATTTCCATTTTTATTTAGTTCAGAGTGACTTTGTACTCTTTATTTATTTCGGTATTCAGTTTTAGTTGAGATTATTTTAAGTATTACTTTTTCCTTCGATTTGGGTTATTTTATTTGGATTGATTAATCTAGCATGTTTATTCCACTTGGATGGTTTGGTATTCAATATTGTTATCTGTGTTCATAAAAATCATTTCGTATACTAACTCATAACATTGGGACTTAATCCATAAAACTAAATGTTTTGACACTTAGCTAAATTGTTTATTAGGTGATAAATAAAGAAAAATTATTTTGACAGTGATGCTAAGTATGAACCAACCGAACACTTTGATTTAATTTCATAAAGGAATAATCACCCAGTATTTAATTAAGCGGTGTGCCACAGGTGGTATCAGAGAATCAGGTTCTAGTGTCCTTTAGGATTTATACGGCTCATTATGCTTCCCTCTTAGCATTTTTGATATAGAGCCCTTTTTCTAGGACTATTGCATTCTTATTTATGCGATTACGTCTTCAGCTATTTGAGATTTAATAATAACTATAGACTGATGAATTCCTTCTCATTTCAGATGCTTACGAGACGAGCCCCAAGGGATAGAAATGCCCAACCAAAGTAGCCAACAACTCAGGTTCAGGGAACAATGAACGCATCCGAGGATGCCGCCATAGTTCCTTAGGCTGTGAATGCAGCTTTGGCAGTGGTGTAGCAGGCCCCACCCCAGGTTCAGGTTGTGGCGCCATTTCCAGCTCAGTTTCCCACTGCATGGGAGAGAGTTAGGGGTTCCTTTCAGAAGGCACATCCCCCAGAGTTCTCGGGCAGTTCTGATGTTGTCATCGCGAGCCAGTGGAAGAAACACATCCAGAGGCACCTTATCATGTACGTGTGCATAGATATTTAAAGACAGTTACTGGATTCTTTCAAGCTAGTAAGGACTCCTTACAGTGTTGGGAGTCCATTACCACTTTGGAGGAGAGGGACAATATGAAGATTCAGAGTTTCTGGGTGTGGTTTGACTGCAAATACTTTCCTTCCATCCTGCAGACTAAGAAGAGGTGGAGACTCTTAAATATCAATAAGGAAGGTATGACTTTTGCATAGTATGAAGAGGACTTAATGACATTGATTACTAGGGTGCCAGATGAGGTACCTACCTAAGAGAAGAAGATTCAAATGTTTATGGATGGCTTGACCTAGAGGATTCTCCAGCACCTCTTAGGTAATCTGCCATTGGGTATTTATATTGATGTCCTCAAAACTGAACTATTACATTGCCAGGACCACCGCTTCCATAATTAAGGGAGAAAACGAGCCAGGGAGTCCATCTAGGAGGTTCAGACAGGAGGTAATAGTGCCAATGGGGCACCATCAGCTCAGGGGCAGGTCCGTCAGGGTGAGAAAAGTTCCCATTAGGGGGATCCTGGTAAGCAATTATGATCTGGTGACTATAGGATGGGTCATGGAGGTGGGATATAGATACGCCCAGCAGGGCCAGCATCGTTACAAGTAGGGCCAATGGGGCCAACATTGGTAGTAGTAAGTCCAGTGGAGGGGTGGTAATGCCATCAAGGTTGAGGACAGTAGGGGCAAAGGACAGGAAGTTTCAGGGGCATATGCTTTGGTTGTGGAAAGAATGGCCATAGACGTTAGGATTTACCCAAGGGGGATAAGGCTTTGCAATAGCAGGATGCCCATCATGAGGCACAAAGACCGATCTTTCCAGCCTCCCTCCTAGCACCACCTCAGGTACCAGCCATCCCAGCAGTCCCAGTTTAACAGGGACAATTACAATATGGATGTGTTTCCAGCAGGTTAGGGTAAGTTTCCTATCCATGGTACTATGGGGCGCGCTTTATTTGATAATGGGGCATCATGTTGCTTCATAGACACTAGTTTTGCAGGAGCCATGAGATTGTTAGACACGGTAGTGAGTATAGTGATATATGTAGACTCACCGTTGCATAATGGGTCGTTGATTTTATTTATATGTCGGGGAGTAGGTATAGATATTGAAAGCCTGATTTTGCTTGCAGATATACTAGTCTTAGATATACACGAGCATAATGCCATTATTGGCATAGATTGGCTTGCTATTTATAGATCCATGATAGACTGTTTCAGTAGGAGTATTATTTTTGCTATTCTGGGTCAGGAGTTATTTTTGGTGGCAATGCCTCATTGTGAGGTAGGATCATCCACCCATTTATATTACATAAATGAGGAGACCTCTAAGGATATAGTTATTCCTATTGATTCGATTACCATCCTTTTCAAGTTTTTCGTATATTAGGACTATCGCCTAGCCAACAGATAAATTTTGTTATAAATTTGATGTCGGGCACTTGATCGATAGCCCAAGCACCATATCGTATGGATCCAGCTGAGATAAGAGAGTTACGAGATCAGATTGACTAGCTACTGGAACAGGGAGTCATCCATAGGAGTACCTCGCCTTGGGGCGCTCTTGTTTTGTTTGTGAAGAAAAGAGATGGATCATTGAGGCTGTCTGTGGACTATCGAGAGTTGAACAAAGTCACAATACAGAATTAGTATCCGTTGACATGAATCGATGACTTGTTCGACCAGTTAAGAGGAGTTTCCTTCTTATCAAAGATAGTCTTGAGATCGGGATATCATAAGTTATGGATAAGGGAGAAGGATGTGTAGAAGACTACTTTCTTTATGCGATATGGATCCTATGAGTTTCGGGTTATGCTGTTTGGGCTAACCAATCCTCCAGACATTTTCATGGACTTAATGAATAGGGTGTTCAGAGAGTTTCTGGTTCATTGTCTTCATATATGACATTCTGATTTATTCCCAAACAGAGGAGGAGCATGGTAAGCATTTCAGTCGGTTTTTTTAGACTCTGCGAGAGCATCCGTTATATGCTAAGTATGAGAAGTGCAGGTTTT
The DNA here is from genome assembly GCA_949130495.1 of Sambucus nigra. Classification (NCBI taxonomy): domain Eukaryota; kingdom Viridiplantae; phylum Streptophyta; class Magnoliopsida; order Dipsacales; family Adoxaceae; genus Sambucus; species Sambucus nigra. The sequence goes on from OX422219.1 coordinate 112,899,050, forward strand.
GGCTACGCTAGGTCCAATTATTGAGGGACATTATTTTCCCTGGGGGGATATCCATAGATTCAGGAAAGGTGTTCGCAGTGAGCAAGTGGAGGCATCCCATGATACCATTAAAAATCCATAGTTTTTTAGGATTAACAGGGTACTACAGGCGGTATATTGAAGGATTATCGAAGATAGCAGGTTCATTGACTAATCTGACTCATAAGGGGGTACCATACATATGGGATAATGCTTGTCAATTGGGTTTCGATGAGCTAAAGGATAAGTTTACTTTGGCGACAGTTCTTGCCATACATAGCCCAGAAGTTGAGTTCTTGGTGTATACTGATGCTTCCCTACAGGAACTTTATGGAGTACTTCAGCAGGAGGAGAAGGTTATAGCTTATGCCTCTCGCAAGATCAAGCCTCATGAGAGGAATTACCCTACCCATGACTTGGATCTAGCAATGGTCATGTTTGCCTTATGAATTTGAAGACACTACTTATTGGGGGAGAAATTTTACTTGTTCACAGACCATAAGTCATTGTAATACTTGTTCACTCAGTGGGAGTTGAACATGCATCAGTGCAGGTGGCTGGAGTTTGTGAAAGATTACCAGTCCGAGATTCAATACCATGCGGGGAAGGCTAACGTAGTTGTTGATACATTGAGTCATAGGCCAGTAAGTGAGATGGTGGAAGTGTGGAAGTCGAAATGGAAAGACTTAGGACATCAGGATGTCGTGGCTCGATCCTTTATGTCTGTCATGATAGTCACACCAGATATTTTTATGAGGGTGATCCAGGCCCAAGCCGCTGATTGGTTTTTCCACGATCAAATTGTACGGCTTCTAGCTGAGGGTGCATAGTCGTACTCCGTGAGTTCAGATGGGGGTTTTCGATTTATTGGGAGATTAGTGGTCCCGGAGGGGGAGGACTTACGGCATTCAGTGATGACAGATTCGCATGGGTCTAAAATTATGGTAAATCCTGGAGGGGATTAGATGTACCAGGATATGAGGTGACAATATTGGGAGAGTGGAATGAAGAAGGGCATTTCAGAGTTTGTGTCCAAGTGTGCCACATGTCAGTTGGTAAAGTTGGATCACCATAAGCCACCAAGCTTACATCAGTCGCTAGAGATCCTTATGTGGAAATGGGAGAGCATTTCGATGAGTTTCATCACTAGGTTACCTACATGACAGTGGGATCACGATTCTATTTGGGTAGTGGTGGATCGATTGACCAAGGTATCTCATTTTCTACCAGTGAAGATAGACTACACTACAGGATAGTATGCCCAATTATTTATTACTGAAATCGTGAGGTTGTATGGGGTGCCCCTGGATATCGTGTCCGACGGAGACAAGATTTTTGTGTCACGCTTCTGCGAGAGCTTTTAGGAGTCTATGGGTACTGAGCTGTGATTGAGTATGATTTATCATTCGCAGACATATGGGAAGACTGAGCATAGTAATAAAATGCTAGAAGATATGTTAGGCATGTGTGTCCATGATTTTGGAGGGGGTTGGGAATAGTACCTCCCACTATTGGAGTTCGCTTATAATAATTCCTACCAGTTTATGATTGGCATGGACCCATTTGAGGCATTGTGCGGAAGACCATGTCATTCTCCCACTTGTTGGATAGAGGTGTGGGAGAACAAGTTACTCGGACCAGAGGTGATTCAGGATACATCAGCTAGGATTGAGATGATCAGGAGTCGCATTCGGGTAGCCTAAGACAAGCAGAAAAGTTATGCCGATGCAAAGTGATTCTTCATGGAGTTTAGCATGGGGGACTAAGTATTACTACGAGTTTCTCCTATGAAAGGAGTAATGAGGTTCGAGAAGAAAGGGAAATTGGCTCCGAGGTACGCAGAATCGTTCCCAATTATCGAGAGAATCGAACTGGTGGCATACAAACTTGGATTTACGGAGCACTTACACCATATTTATGATGCGTTCTACATTTCCTCATTGAGGTCGTATCTTCGGGATGATTTGTTCCGCACTCACATTGCGATAGAGGAGATTGACTTGTAGCCCGACAGTTCTTATGAGGAGAGACCAATGGCTATCCTAGACCATAGTGAGAGGATATTGAGGTCAAAGATAGTCCCACTTGTACGGGTCTAGTGGGAGCATCATAATGCAGAGGAGTCCACTTGGGAGTGTGAGACAGATATGCGTGAAAAGTATCCATAATTATTTTCACCAGATATGCCTTATTTTTCAAATTTCGGGGCGAAATTCTGTTATTAGGGGGGAAGTATGTAATACACCTTATTTTTATGGCATTTCATTATTGGATTATTTAAATTAAATTAGGATAAATTAATTTAATATTAATCTGGATTCTAAAATAAATATTTACTAGCGTGACGAGAGTTAGTAATTATTGATGAGAATTATTTTGAATATTACTTAGTTAGTAAAGTAATATATGAGATTGAATTTATTAAAATTGTCATGACTGAATAATATGAGAGTTATAGAAATTAAGTCGGGATGTGCATGTCAGTTGTGTCGGGACTAATTTAAGGAAATAAAAATTAAATTAATCTTAAATCATCCCTACGGTCATTTAGGCTATGCCAATGTGTCTGGAAGGGTCGAGATAGTAAAAAAAGTGTACCTGGAGGTTTTGTTTGGGTCTCGGGACTATCTTAGGCCTAACCGACAATCCGGGAGGGCATTTTAGTAATTTTTAATTTTGGGCCTTAATTAATGACGAAAATTAAAGGGTTTTATCTGATGGAAGTTGGAGTCTTCGAGGTTTAGAAACACTTGAGTTGCAGAGAGGAGGTTTCTAAGGGGGAGAAACATTAATCCCACACCATTCCCACAAATTCTACCTCCAACGCATTGATCGGAGAACGAGGAACGTAGATATACCCATCATCTTCTACAACTCAAACCTTCAATTTCTAGGCAAGTATCTATCTTGATGTTCTTATGTTGATATTTCATCCATGTTAGAGTAGGAAATATAATTATAAGTTTTTATGGAGATTTGATGTAACTCGAAGACTATAATTCATATGCTAAAATTGAAATCTTGTTAGGTTGATGTCTTTATCATATGTAGAGTATTTATCATGAATTTTAATGATGTTTAGAGTAGAAAATATGAAAATATCATGTGTATTCTTGAATGAATATGGTAAACTAGGGTTAGAGACCAAATCATGAATTGTACCCATTTAATGATAATTCTTGGAGAATTAATGAATGTTTTATGCTAGAAATCATCCATACATGTTTATATAATGTTTCTGATGTTTAGTTGGGAGTTTGGAGCATTTTAATGGAGGTTATGATGATTAAAAATTGAAGAAACTCGTAGGCATTTTATGCAGAATTTATGGCACAATAATTGTTTGATCAATCGATCGACTCAAGAATGTTGATCGATCAGCTCGATGGATCGATCGACTGGATCGAACGATCAACCATTTCCATCGATCGATCGATCCCTCCTGGAATTTGAAAATTATTTCTGTTTTAATTATTCGTCCAATACCGCTTTATAGGAACCCTTCTACATAATTTGTTTACAATAATAAGACTCGGGAAGGACCAATAGGAGGGTAGGCAAGGTTCGAGTAGTACGATTCTTATATGAGATTTAACAATGGGGGTCCCAAGGGTATAAAATGGAGTGAAGATCGTGAGTAAATTAAATTAGGTTCAGCGAGAATTACGAATGACTTAGACCAGTAGGGTAGAGAGTGTACACCTATTCATTTCATACTTATCAGAATGATAACATGATTGAATATACAATTCTCTACTCACAAAAATCCGATTCTTATTTTTTTCAACCAAGAAGTAGGAAAGTCAAAATAAAAAATGATCGCAATGAAAAGGGTCCATTGTCTAATGGATATGACAGAGGTCTTTTAAACCTTTGGTATACGTTCAAATCCTATTAGAGTCAATTTTTTTCCATATATTTTTTTAGATTTGATATGATTGACTCATTCCATACTAGGAATATTCAGAGGAAATCCTTTGATAACATGGATTTCTATTTCTCAATTATATTCCACGATCAAGACAATTGGTTGAATCCCGTGAAACCCTTTCATAGAAGTTCATTAATATCTTCTTTTTATAAAGAAAATTGACTTCGATTCTTGAATAATCCACATCACTTCAGCTTCTATTGTAACAAAAGATTCCCTTTTTATGTGGAAAAGGACCGTATCAATAATTATGATTTTACTTATGGACAATTCGTCAATATCTTGTTCATTCGCAAAAAAATATTTTCTTTGTGCGTCGATAAAAATATTATTGATTCTAGAGATATAGTAATATGAAGAAGACAAAATTCTTTTAAGCACCGACAGAACCAGAAGCGCCCCTTCTTTTAAAGAGAAGAGGACGGGTTATACACATTTCATTTGATGGTCAGAGGAGAATTGAAAGATAAGTAGTGGTAATTCTAAATATTCCCTAGGGGAAAAATAGAGATGCCTCCTATGTTACACATAGTATGTGGAAGTATCGACGTACTTTGAGGGTCGAGAAGTACTTGAGGACTTGTGGAAATTGAGAAGATAAAATAATGAATTAATTATACGTAGGACTCGGGCGCTACGTGCCACGTACGGTCAGAATATGTTATGGGTCGTGGGTGTACCAATCTGAATAATGTATATATATATATATATATATATGTATATATATATATATATGTATATATATATATATGTATATATATATATATGTATATATAATATGGGAGCTTGGTTTTTGAAAATGTACACATTTTCAACGGTCTAGATCGATGCCACCTCCATACATATTTTTACACATTTTAATGGTTTAGATCACATCACATTCCTTTTTACAAATCTAGCCTCACTTTTTTGGTTTCCCCCCTTTTTTTCTTTATCAAACTCACCCTAAAATTCAAAAATTGGGGTAATATGGTAATCTTCTCCCAATTGACACACATTGGGCCATATCTCTCTCTCGATTGAGCTCATTTCACAAAAAGGATTACACAAGCAGCTCCCTACTCTCTTTCTCTCTCTCACGACCTCATTTCCCAAAACCACACGCACGCCGGCAACTCAGTGCAGAACCACGCCGGCTGATTTTGGACACGCAGTGACACATCTCTCTATCTTAGACCTGGTTATTTTAGTTTTTTTTTTCCATTTCTAATTTTTCTTCTCATATCTAACTTGACACATATATGTTTTTTTTTGCAGAAACCCATTTCGGAAGCATTGTAGATCTGAGATTGTTATGACCCATTTGGGAACAAATGTACACGCTCCCTCTAGATTTGGTTTGTTTTGGGGTTTATATATTTGGTTTGTTTTCAATGGTTTTGTACCAATTAGCTTCAGGATGTTGTGAAAACATCACCATGTGTGGACTTTGGTGCATCTGGCACTAAAAGAGACAATTATTTATGTTTATACCTAATAATGGTATTGATGTTTGACTTCACAATAAAATTTATTGATGTTTATTTTTGCAGGTATTAATTGAATGTTAATATTTATCGGTATTAATTTAATGTTTATTTTTGTTTTGTAGGTACTCATTTCATGTTTATTTTATTTTGTAGATATTAATTTGATGTTTTTTCTAGCCTTTCTCTCAAGTATATCCTAAGAATTTTGTGGGCTTTTTTCTTTTGTTCATATTGTTATTTCATCTTTCTTTTATTTTGTAGGTCGCAAAATCAGGTATTCCATTCTCTATTGTGTATCAAACTCAGTTTGTATGCTTGGTTCATAGATTATAATGTATATTTGGTTCATATGTATACATGTAGATTTGGAATTTGAACTTATTTCTTAGTTTGGGAGTTTTTTGGTTAAAATATATTTGGTGTCACATGTACACTATCTCTCTTGAGTAAATAATCAGAGCTTTAATTTTGGTTCGATTTAATTTGGTTTTATTTATTCATAAACAAAGCTTTAAATGTATATTTGGTTTGATTTAGTAATAAACAGAGCTTTAATTTGGTTTATATATAGTTATACCTGTATATTTGGTTCAATTTGTTCATATTGGTTCGATTTGTTCATATATAGCTATATATATTTGGTTCAGTTTGTTCATATTAGTTTGAGTTGTTCATAAATAGCTATATATGTAGAGCAAAGATTTAATTCATATATGTATTCTCTTATAATCAAGTGGTCTCGAGCTATGTTTTGAGCGATCTGAGAGCCTCTCATGCACGAGATGAACAAAATCGTTGGCTTTAATTTGGTTTACATTGTGGTATACCTGTATATTTTGTTCACTTTGTTCATATTTGTTCGGTTTGTTCATATATAATTATATATGTAGAGAAGAGCTTTAATTTGGTTCGTATTATAGAGCTAAGATTGCGGTTTGTTCATGAGATTTAGTTCATATATTTATTCTCTATTAATAAAGTGGTCTCGAGCAATGTTTTGAGCGATCTAGGAGCCTTTAATTAAGTTCGTATTTGGTTCAATTTGTTCTTAAGCATAGCTTTATTTTGGTTTACATATAGTTAGACCTTTATAATTGGTTCATTTTGTCCATTTGGTCCATTCCTATCTTTTGATGCCATCGAAGTAATACATGTTCAGTATACTGCAGCTATGACCGACTTGAGCATATTGCATACCCTAATAACTATATGCTCAAATTCACTTAGCGAATTGAGTTTAATCAGGTACCTTAAGGTATGCTCAAGTGCATTTGTTTAATCTACTAAGTTCATTTGACCATTTGAGAATATTTAACATTTCAACATGTTGCAATAGTCCCCTCGCCTTAAAGCTGATGTGATTCAACAGTTAAGGTATTTAATATACATTTTCCGCCTCTTAACTAACTATCAACTTTTATAGGTATTACTTTGGGAATTGAATTTATTTTATGATTAAGTTTTATATTAAATAAATAATTGGCCAACATATGTTTCATGTTTGTAGTTTGCTCATCACGCCTTTCAAATTTGTTTGATCATCAAGATATTCAAATGTTCATACAAAGACTACCATCACATCTCCCTATGCTCTGATTTATGCGAACCACACTCACCAAAAATTTCTACTGATTGGTAACGCATGAGGTGAGAGTGGGATGATGATGTGTCAAATAAACCTTCAAAAAGAAGGGGCATGAGATCCAGTAAGTATTACTCCAGGATGTGGCAGCTATGCTGCCTAGACCACTTATGAATAGAAAATTACTAGAAAATCACTTATGCATATTGCTTTCTAATTGTATTTTTTTGTTAGTTTGTCATTGTTGAAGGTTTGTACATTGTTGCTTCTTTTACATCCTATGCTTCACGAGTAAGGAAAGAAAAACAACATGAATTTTACGCCTTTTAGAACAGATCTGCAGTTCAACGAACGAGCATCTTTAATTCATTCTTGGAATTTGGAATCTTTTCTAAACACTGAAATTGAACAGATCCGCAGTTGAATGCAGTGGACTGTAACAGATCTACAATGGGTTGTATTAGATGTGCAACATGAATTTGACGCCTTTCATGAATTTGTAATTTCTAATTCATCCTTTTAAGAACGAATAGATCTGCAGTTGCATCAAAATTTGGTTACTCTTTGAAAGTTACTGACCACGTTATTTACATGACAATTTGCAGTCTCTTTGAAATTTACTGATCACTTTCATGCATAATGATTCAATTCTTGAATCACTTCTTGGAGTAATAATGACATTACTGACATTACTTACCCTAAGCATCATACATCTTTTGAATCATACTTTTGGCAATTTCTATACCCTTTAATTCCTTTACTTGATTTCTATTTTGTAGAGCGTGTGCGTGTCGCATTAGGTCCATTTGAGTTCTGCCTAAATCAACTCTGATAGCCTTTCGAGATTCGAACACATCTGACGAGATTAGTAAGTGTTCAGTTGCTTCTTTCAATATTTTTTCAGACTGTTTCGCATTAGTAAGTGTTCAGTTGATTCTCGAATGGTTTAGATTTTCTTCTTTCAATATGTCCAATTTTACTAGAACACATTGATATATCATATTTTTCCAATTTGAAAACAGAACACCCCTAAACACTTACACCTTTGGGACTATGTGGGGTTCTTTTTGGTTTTTCGATGTATTATTTCTGTTCTAATTCTACGGATTAGGCATGTCGAGAAAAGGGTGTGATGTATCTAATTTTGGGTTTGTTTTTTTTATGAAATAAACAAAACTTTATTTAAGTAATTGTACTAATTGAGGGTGTCATATGTTAGTAGTTCCCTCATTCGGTAAATTCCATCCCTTTGAATATGGGATCTCTAAACAAGGGTTGTATATAGTTTTATGTTTAGGGTGTCATAGGTTAGTAGTTCACTCATAGGTATGCATATGTCGTGTATAAACTCATACACCCATCGTGTGACAATTTCAAACCCATCGTTCATCTACTGATTAATATATAGTTTATGGCCCCATAATTTGCATAACACATGTTCGGTAACTAATGCAGGTTCTTAGAAACACAGTGGCAGTGCCACCTATGGGAAGGCTGTGGTCTATAATTTGCATAACACAGTGGCAGTTCCACCTGTTCTGTAAGTGAGGGGAAAACTTTAAAGATGCCAACGAGATCGGTGCCAGAGCCAAGCTCCTATAAATGTCATTTTCTTGGCACACATTCATGTCTGAGAATTTTTTCTAAGTTTATACATATAATACCATCAACATTAACATGATATATACCATGTCTTCATGCACCAAATCTCTGCCCTCATACCCTATATTACTGAATTGTTGTCCGCACACGCGCCCTCATTTGTACCCAACCACACCTGTACGCCATAATAGAAAAGTAAAAATTCTAATAACACATGATATATACCATATCATTTGTATTTTTTACTGGAGTTTAGTGAGAAGGCCATATTATAGTGAACATATTAGTAATCTATATAGTTGCTATGTAGTGAACATATTATAGTGAACAAATTAGTAAACTATATAGTTGTTATAGCTGCTATAACTTCTATATACTAGCTATAGGATGCATAGCATCGACTTTTATAGCTGCTATACCGTCTTTATTGGAGATTGGACTTTTAACATGCATAGGATGCTCGAATAAGTTTGCATTTGCTACTAAGCATTATAATTTTCAGCATTATAAATTGTAGACAAGGTGTTTTTCAGTTTGTCAAATTTGGAAAAATTCATATGAGATAATTATGAATGTTAGTGTCTTAATTTTTTTAAGATATTTCATAGAAGATATTGTTGCCTACATAGATAAATTTTCATGACAGATGTTTCACAAATGGTCAAGTTATTGTTTAAAGTTGAATGTCCAAGTGAAATTAATTTATGCTACGTCTGTGCTTAGTGTTTTACTTGTTCTTACTGATAGTGAACAAGTGATATTATACTGAACATGTGATATTTTAATTATTCTTACTAATTAGGTCTTTATGGCTTCTAGATTGAACGTTCCAGGAGCATGGCAAAATGCCTCAGGGGGAATTGAAGAAGGTGAAGAGACAAAATCTGCAACAATAATTGAATTGCAAGAGGAAACTGGAATATTGTCTACTGAAATAATAGCCGAGGTTCCGAGGTGGCTGACTTAAAACTTCCCACCTGCTGTGAAAGACAAACTGAATTTCCTGTTGGGTGGTGAATGGCATGGACAGGCACAGAAGTGGTTCCTCATGAGATTTATGAAATATGAAAACGAGATCAACTTAGTAGGTTGCAAAGTAGACCCATAATTCTCTTAGTGGAAATGGGCAAACTCTGAAGAAGTTATTGAGCAGGCCGTGGACTACAAGAGGCTAACAGTAGGTACTGAAAGTAAGAGGCATGCATATGATATTATTTTCTTATGGTAACGGTGATTTGTTTTCATCTTCGTGAATTAGTGCATCATTTTAGCCTGTTAAGCTTCGCAAATGTCATGAATGTCTTTGCATAAGTTCTTTTTTTCTTTTCTTTTTTATTTCTTTCTCCCTATGTAGGACTAATTTTTAGTTTTAAGCAGTGGTTTGCTGTCTATGTGAAACTGGCATGGCCTTTATGATGGAGTTTACTGCTTTATACAACCATGGACCAACTGGTGGTGGTGGTATCAGTGCTAGACACAAAAAGGAGATTATTCTGGAAAAAGCATTAATTTCCCATGAGCATGTTAACTGGCATATTGAGGCCAAGACGAATTATGTTCATTGGATCATTTGATTGATGAACTTTTCATCAACATAAGTAGGGTGTAGATGTTTATTTTTAGATTACCCCTACCCCCACCCACCCCAAACTAGGCGTTATCGGAAATACATTGCATTTATTTATTTTTTAGCATTACATTTGTCATATATTTCAATTTCAATATTTTCTTGGTATTTTCTATTAATTTTGTTGCCCCGACTTTCAATTTTTCATTTTTATTTCTTTACACACACACACCTCACTTCCTACACCATTGCTTAATTTATCTCAACATTGAGAATTTATTTTTGTTCTCTTTCAGGTCAAATCTGTACTTAGAATCTGAAACATCCAAACCAGCGGCAGCCATGGTAAGTCGACAATCTTACTTACAAATCCTTAATCTATTCTACAACAATTTGTGTTTTTATTATTAAAATGGCAAAAATATTCTTATTTATCATCTTACACTCATCACGTACAGACCAACAAATATAAATACACAATGCTCTCTTTTAATTAATATTGGCAGAATATTTAGTTTTATGAAACTCGATGAATGATTTCATCCATTTTTCTTAAATGCTAATTATTTCCCTAGATAAATTTGTTAATAATAGTTATAACTAAGTTTAAGATGAAAAAAAGATTACTATAAATCTTATTTTCCTTGGATGCAAGTAAGAGTAGGATGAAAAAAAGCTCATGTATGTTACTAATTGTATATTTACTTATGTGATTGTATCTTTGTTTGAGAAACTGATTAATTATATTTATTGTTTGTCAAATCGTACAGAAAATCGAGAGGGAGAGAGTGATAATGGTGAGAGGTAGGAAGAAGGATGGGAAGATAGCAGTAGTAGCACCTAATCTAGAAGCAGATGAGTGTAAAAGACTTAAAAGAATTGCAATTTCCAAAAATATGCTCTCCGATGCTCCGCAAAGGCCTGCTCAGACATTTTGAGGAAGTCCCACAGAATGAATAAATTCATATTTTCCTTTCCCGGCCTTCTAGCTCCCATCTCCGAATTTGAGATTTTTTTTATATTTTTGGATTTGTTGTTACCCCTTAAATAGGGTGGATAGTTCAATAAACAAAGGAGACCATGCCCAATTTTTTTACAAAATTGACACTTTGTTTTTTGAGACACGGTGAATTTGATTGATGAATATTGTATATTTTATTTTATATGTGAATTTGTTTGATGAATTTAGACAATTTGAATGTTATTGGATTATTTATTGTTTGCTACGCATGGTGAATATTCCTATAAATAAAGGATATTATGGCCAATTGTTTTAAAATGACACTTCGAAATTTTTGCGTTTCGCTATTACGTACTTTGAAAAATTATCGTCGTTTCGCGATTACGTAATTTGGAAAATTTCATCGTGCCTTCAGGAACGGGCATACACTAGTATATATATATATATATATATGTATATATATATATATATATATATATATATATATATATATATATATATATATATATATATATTGTGCGAATATATGTGTTTAATCATACCGGCATTACTTTCTATAACGAAGGTTTCTGCGCTGGGATAATCTTATTCTGATATGACCTTTATGGGAAATATTGACTTGTAACCTAGAACATAGTATATTGGTAAATGCTATCTGAGAATGATAGTAAGATGGTCCTAAGAGATGTGAGGGTATATGCTGACATCTTAAAGACTGGGAACTATGCTTCGCCTCCAATATGTGTATTTTGTGTTAATACCATTCAAGAGTGGATCCGAACTAGTATTTCCCTCATTTGTACGAGATATACAGGGACTTGATAGCAGAGTATGCTAGCACCACAGATTTTAATGTGGGGTGCCCTATTAGTGTGTGTGTGTATATATATATATTATGAGTGATACATATATGTTCCTGTGATTCATCTAATGTTCTTGTAAGTAGATAAAATTTAATAATCAATATTAAATAAATTAAGTGTTTGAGAACATAAGGATGTATTCATATGTACATAACTGACTTGGTAAATCCATAAGAAAGGGTTATCATGTATATATTATAGTTATGCGATCACATGATTCAGTATTGATGAGGGGAGATTGAGTTAGACCAGTTAATTAGGTTAGCTTTACCTAGATTAATTTAGTAATACGTTAGGTGTGCACATTAGTTGAGAGGTGAGAATTCTCAACTGAGTGTTGAGGCACTAACATGTATGTAATATCAACTGGTAAGAATTTTATTTATACTTTCTAAACAATTTTTAAAGGTATTTTATTCTCGGACTTTGAACCGATTCTTGCCATCTTCTCTTTCTCTTGTATATATATATGTATTACAGGTGCCTAGACACAAGGGCGTAAGATATAGATCTTTGTGACGGTTGATGTGCTATAGCTAGTGTGGGAGTTGCAGGTCTTTGCATTTAGGCGACTTCAATCTTATTATCTCAGTTCTTCACATAGTCATTTTAGATAGGGCATGTGTCGCCCATTTCCAGTTTTCTTTAGTTCAGAGTGACTTCATACTCTTTATTTCGTTCAGTATTTAGTTTTAGTTCAGATTGTTTTAAGTATTACTTTCTCCTTCGATTTGGGATATTTTATTTGCATTGATTAGTCTAGCATGTTTATTCCACTTGGATGGTTTGGTATTCAATATTATTATCTGTGTTTATAAAAATGGTTTCGTATATTAACTCATAACATTGGGACTTAATCTATAAAATTAAATGTTTTGACACTTATCTTGATAATTTATTTGGTGAGAAATAAAGAAAATTTATTTTCCACAATGATGCAAAGTATGAACCAACCGGGCACTTTGATTTAATTTAATAAAGGACTGATCACGCAGTATTTAATTAGGTAGGGTGTCACAGGTAGTATCAGAGCATCATGTCCTTTAGGCGGGGTGTCACAGTGTTCTACTGAGTTTTTTACAAATCGAGTCAATTATGCCTTTTTTCCATCAATAGAAACCTCCAGATCTACATCTTATGGGTAAAACTTTGGTAGTTAGACCCATATTTTCAAATAAAGCCTTAGGCTGTCTTAATCTTTTCAGATATGTTTTCCTAATCCTATTTCATGAGTTTGATGGATATCCACTTCCTACAATGACATTTTCATGTCTAAATCTTTCTAAGAAGATTGGAAGCCACAACCTGAGAAGGGCTGGAAATTAAGGATGGGCTTATTTATTGTTTTTCTCCACATTTTATGCTAGTTTTCCATGTTTTGGCCTATATAATAGTTATTTGATGATAAGCTTATGTTTATTTGTACATAAGTTCGTTATGCCGTGGATTAACACCTTAAAAGATTTTTAATTTAATTATTGGGGTGGGAAATCACTTTTGGACAAAAAGAGGTCTAGGAACTAAATTTTATCCCATAAGTTTGTGGCCTTACTTGTTGGGTTGCAAGTCGTGACAGCTTGTCCATAATCTTCTATTTCTGGCATATTTAGAATTTCTTATCTTATAATTCTTTTCTTTTAGACTGTATATGCAACAAAATGCCTAAAGTCCTCAATAACATGTTTTATGGCTTTTTGGTTGGGTCGAATTGCATAAGGCTGGGTCCTAAGATTGAAAACTAGTGATTTTACGAGAAAAATCCAACAGGGCTATCACTTTAAGGATTGTTAAACCGCATGAGGTATGTTATAATGTGTTTTACTATGTTTTCAGTTATCAAATTATTTCTCCATCCAAGGACATATATTTGGCAAATTTTTCGGATATAACCGTGTTCGATCACATCAATTGTAGTGCAAAAAATCCTTATAAAGGAAAAAAGACATGGCCTCATGAATTTTTGCCTTGACAAGTCATGATCTCAAGGGAACAATTTTAATCCCATTATTACTATATACTCAATGTTTGATTCCGTTTACTCTATGAATCTTGGATTTCTCACAGTATTTAGTTCATCTCAAAGAAATAATTTTCTAAAAATGTAACGATTTGAAGAGAAGTCAACATGGAAGGCAACTCAGGATCAGTGTATAAGCAAATGGAATTTTTGGCACACTTAATGAGGTGTATCACCCATCTCTATGAAGGTTAGGCCTCATTTATTTGTCAAACCCACCTCTGTAAGGATATTTTTATCATGTTCGAAATGTTTCATTTGTATATGTTGTACACCACTACAAAATGACGTCTTTTCATGATCTCACACGATGGCCTCAATCCGAATTTCAGGAATCATGCATTCATCATCTCCATCAAGTGTCCCAGATCTGACTCAACGACTTCACGTTCCATAATTTTTGGTTCGTAATGCAAGTGGTACACAAGAGAAGTCAAAACAGTGAAATAAAGCATGATATGGAAGTTCAAGGGAAATTTGGTAATTTTACAGCCATATTCTGGATGTCCGGTCAATTGGAAAGTTGAATATCTTTCCACAATGAAGATACTGAAAAAAAAAACACCTCAATCCGAGCTACGGTGAAGAAGTTATGGCTCTTTGAAAATGGAGAAAATTTCAAGAAAATGCCTTGGAAAAATGCTGTGTATTTTAAAGATCAAACCAGCGAACTTTTGCGAACCAGGCCAAACCGATTCACGATACACCCGAACCGGTTCGGGGTACCTGATGGTATCAAAGTGTTTTGTGCCAAATGTTGTCACCACTTTAAAACACCTTTTAAAACATTCTGAGCAAAATTCGGCCCTAATTCTTCCATGCTTTCTTAAAGATGTTTTCTAGGCTTTAAAACTTCCTTATAAATACACACTTCATTCCCATTTACATTTGCCTTATATAAAACCTTCAAGAGGTCATTTCTACTCATTTAGGAGAATTTTGTGGAGAAGCCGATATCTTTTTCCTTGCCGCTCATCTGGAATTCTTGCGGGAGATTCCACTCGACGACATCGGACCCGACACCTACGGGTATTTTGGTATGGCACACTTATTTTTATTATAATCCGTGTAACCATTCGTTACAAATTATAGTGAAAATAATATAGTTTTACCATGCGGGGATTTTTCCTGATATGTTGTATCATATGCTAAATTATTTTATTTGCTAAATCATCTAGATGCATGTTTTTAGGAGTTAACTGAGAAATTGTGTTTAATTAAACAATACCTTTATTTGAACTAAAGCGCACTCTTCAAATTGATATCAGAGCCAATTACACAATATACCGTGTAATTTTTTGCAATTTTTTTCTAAGATATCAATTTTCTGAAAAGTTGATTTTTTTTAAACAGGGCGTGTTCAACGGGGAAATTATATAATAAAATGCCAGTTTTTAACGGAACAAACTATACTTACTGGAAAGCCCGCATGAAATCTACCTTAAAATCCATTGATGAATGTGTTTGTATTTTAGTAGAAAAAGGGTGGACTCCTCCCTCTATCACTACTAATAACGTGACAAATTTAAAATCTGTGACTGATTGGACTGAAGAAGAATTTATATGGTCATCTTTTAATTCTAAGGGTTTAAGTGCTATTTCTGGATCCGTCACACCTGATGAGTTTTGACGAATTATGATGTGCTCCACGTCAAAAGAGGCATGGAATGTTTTCCAACTTATCCATAAAGTTACTAATGTTGTTAAAGAATATAAACTACAAAATTTAACAACTCAATTCAAAACTATCACCATGCTTGAGACTGAATGTTTTGATGAATTTTATGCTAGGTTATCTGCTATTGTTAACACTAGTTTTAATCTTGGCGGACACATTCCTAATGCTAGAGTTGTTTAAAAGATTCTAAGATGACTTCCTAAGCGTTTTATCCCTAAAGTTACTGTTCTAAATTCTATAAGTAATTTAAACACGCTTAAATTGGAGGAACTTGTAGGAGACTTACAAACTTATGAAATTGATATGTTTCCTAAATCCTTCAAACCTAAAGATAAAGGCATTGCACTTAATGCCTAGGATAGAAAATGTGAGGGTTCGACAAGAAAGAGGTTTGAGTCATCTAGAAAAATGGAGATCGAAACGTCAGATTCTGAGTATGATTTTGATTTAGATGATTTGGACCTATTTGCTAAAAATTTCAAGAAAATTCTCAAATTCAAGAAAAATGAAAATACAAAGATAAAAAGATTTTTGAGAAAAATAAGAAAAATAAAAAAGGTTTTAAATACCCTCCTAAAGACAGTGATAGATGCTATGAGTGCGACGGTAAGGTTCATAGAGATTTTGAGTGTGCTACTAGGCTTAATAGACTTGCAAAAGAAAAAAACAAAGCTGTCCTCAATGCTATCCTTAGTGATGACAGTGAGGTCGAGTCGGTGGATTCTAGAGATGAGTCACCGCATGAATGTAACTTCACCTCATTCATGGCTAGTCATACTTCCAGTGCTCCTCACGACATTGAGGATGCTACTTCACAGGGACTCCTTGACAAAGAAAATGATGTGAGTTAGGGGGAGGACGATGCAAGTGATAGCAAGTGTAATCTTCAATGCACCTACGCTGAGTTATATAATGAATCATTTAAAGCCAAAAAGCGTAACAAAGAACTAGTTCTTAGGATCACCGCTTTAAAAGAAGATTTAGAAGAAGCAAGAGAGAGAATCCTCCACCTGCATTACCTTGAGATAAAGAGAGTCTGCCTATATTGAGAAAGAAAATTGGTTTAGAGAAAGAGATAGACTATTTGGAGAGAGAGAGTGGTTTTGAGAAAGATATAGGGTAATTAACTAAACAGGTGGCTAGTCTTTCGAGTGAGATCCATTCCTCCATGGAAACTCGGAAGAAACTTAAAGCCCTTATTACGCAGCTTACTCATGATCTTGAGAGAGCAAGGGAAGTCAAGGTTTAAATTGAGGATAGATCTGGAAAGATGGGAAAGATGGTCCTCGACCCCGCTTTAGGTTTTGGTGATATGCAGGGAATAGGTTATGATAGTGCCACCACATCTTAAATTTCACCTGGACCAGTTCCTGAGTTTACTACGACTCCATATGGCCATCGTTAAAATCCACAATGGAGAGTTCGACCAAGAAAAATAAACGGAGGTCCCCCCAAGACTGTGTTCTTTTGTATGTAATTCAAAAGAAAACGCCACCTCAGAGAGTTTTGCTATAGTTTGGGTCGGACATGATGTACTACTGCTCCACCTCATCATACTGATGATTTTTCCAGTCTGAGAGAGCGTGTTGAGTTTTTAGCTGCCACATCACATAGTTTAATAGAGGAATTTTGATGAATATCTTTATCGTTAGTGAATGCTTCTTGCATCTCGGCTAAAACCAACAACAACAAGGGTATACAAAAGGATACCACTTCTTGGATTCCTAAGAAAGATGAAAAATCTCTTATTGTCCATGTCGCTCTCAAAGCACATAATACCTCACATTGGTATTTTGATAGTGGGTGTTCCAGACACATGATAGGTGATGTCTCATTTTTTACCTACCTTGAGGATTATAAGGATGGTAGAGTCACCTTTGGAGATGGGAGCAAGTCTAGAATTGTAGAACAAGGTACAGTAGAATTACCAGGATTTCCTAAGCTAGAGAATGTTTTGTATGTCAAAGGTTTGAAGGAAAACCTTCTCAGCATTAGCCAATTGTGTGACGATGACTTTGTCGTAAAGTTTGATCGGGACGTGTGTAATGTCTATAATCAATCCGGTAAACTTTTAGTGCAAGGGGTGAGGACAGAATATAATTGCTACGGGACTATAACCACATCCTCACTTGTCTACAATAGCACCACAATCACTCCGATGAATCTACGGAACCAACATTTAGGTCACGTGAACATAATAGATTTGACACATTTAGCTAAAAAGGACCTAGTACGTGGCTTACCATCTCTTGGAAAGTCAAATTCCACGATTTGTGGACTCTGTCAACTGGGAAAGAAAATTCAAAGTCCCCATAGAAAGTTTCATTACATTACCACCTCCCTTGTTCTTGTGTTCATTCACATGTATCTTATAGGTCCTACTCGTACTGAGAGTCTGGGTAGTAAGAGGTATATCCTCGTGATGGTAGATGATTTCTTCAGATATTCAATTGTTGGTTTTCTGAGAGAGAAATTCGATGTTATAAAGTTTTTAACGACCAAGTGTCGTGTCCTGAAAAATCAACACGGAGTCACTATTAACAGAATACGTAGTGACAATGGCACAGAATTTAAGGAAACAAAGGTAGATCTTTACGGTGATAGCCTAGGAATCAAACATGAGTTCTTTTCTGTGTAAACTCCTCAGGAAAATGGGATTGTTGAGAGAAAAAATAGGACGATTCAAGAAATGGATAGATCTATGCTTATAGGTCGTAAGGTTATAGGAAATGTTTGGTAGAGGCAATGTCTACTGCATGCCAAACGATGAATGGGGTCTACCTACGTCCACACGCACTTAAGACGCCTTATGAATTATGGACTATCAAGAATCCCAACCTTGATTATTTTCGTGTCTTTGGGAGTAAATGCTACATCCTACGGGATAGAGAGAAACTAGAAATGTTTGACTCCTAGAGCAACGAGGGAATATCGTTAGGATATTCATCCAATTGTAAAGCATACGGGGTTTTTAACATGAAAACCTCTAAGGTTATGGAGTTAATAAATGTCACCATGCAAGATGACGAACCTTCAGTGTTTATTGATCCTAGCCTTCAGTGTGAAGATGAGGACTCTTCTGGTACCGACTTACTTGTCCCTCACTCACACTCTGTGGACTCTACTCATGTGTTAGGGGACACACCTGCTTGGGTTCGCAAGATTCATGATCCTTCTACCATTGTTGGTGATCCCACTTTAGGGGTCAAGACTCGTACTCAGCTAGAGAACGATGTTAGTCATTTTTGCTACACGTCCACAGTCGAGCCCAAGAATCACAAAGAAGCACTCAAAGATGAATACTAGATATCTGCCATGCAGGATGAGTTGCTTCAATTTAAAAAGAATAATGTTTGGGAACTTGTCCCCGGACCTAGTGAGACTAATATGATAGGTACGAGGTGGATTTTCAAGAATAAAATGGATAAAAATTGTACCATAATCAGAAATAAGGCTAGGTTGGTCACTTAAGGCTACACACAAATCGAGGGCGTAGACTTTGGGGAGACATTTTCTCCTGTTATGAGGCTTGAGTTCGTCCGCTTAGTACTCGCCATCTCATGTCATCTGCGCTTCAAGTTATATCAGATGGATATCAAGATTGCCTTTCTTAATGGAATTTTACAGGAGGAGGTTTATGTGGCTCAACCAAAAGGGTTTAAAGACCCTACGCACCCGGAGCACATCTACTATCTGAGGAAATCCTTATATGGTTTGAAGCAAGCACCTCGTGCTTGGTGTGAGAGGCTTACATCCTATCTCTTAGCCCGTGGCTTCAAGATATGGGGTGTTGATATGACGTTGTTCGTCAAGAGAGATGACGATGCAATTTTTGTTGCCCAATCTATGTGGACAACATAGTCTTTGGATCCACGTGCTCCCAGCATGCTCATCACTCTAAGGAAGAAATGAAAAGTTAGTTTGAGATGAGCATGGTAGGTGAGCCTACGTTCTTCCTTGGTCTCCAGGTCCGTCAACTAGAGGATGGGATGTTCATCTCTCAATCCAATTATGCTAAAGACCTAGTGAAGAAATTTGGTTTAGACTCCGTTAAGCATGCTCGTACACCTATGATTACCTCTATCAAGCTTAGTAAGGACACTTCAGGCAAGGACGTAGAGCAACCCCTGTATCAGAGTATGGTAGATAGTCTTCTCTACTTGACTATCAGTCCTCCCGATATATCCTTTAGTGTTGGAGTCTGTGCGCAATATGAAACATCCCCGAAAGAGTCACACTTACTTGCTCTAAAACTTATTATCAAATACGAAATTGGGACTCTCTCTTACGGTATTTGTTATTCCTTTGATACTAATAACCGTTTGTCTGCCTATTCGGATGGCGATTGGGCCGGGGATGTAGATGGTTGTAAGAGCACTTCTGGTGGGTGTTTTTATTTTGGTTATGCTCTTGTCTCCTGGTTAAGTAAGAAGAAAAACTCCATCTCTTTATCTACTATGGATGCTGAGTACATCGCCGTTGGGAGTTGTTGCACGCAACTCTTGTGGATGAAACAGGTGCTGGAGGATTATGGTATTTCACAGGACACCATGACCATTTCCTGTGACAACACGAGCGCGATACACATATCCCACAATCCTGTCCAGCATTCGAGCACAAAGAACATCAGGATACGTGATCACTTTATACGATAGCTAGTTGAGGAGAAAGTCGTATCCCTGAGTTACGTGCCCATTGACCGTCAGTTAGCCAATATTTTCATGAAACCTTTAGATGCCTTTAGATTCAAATGTCTTAGGAAGTCTTTAAGGATTTTCACAGTTGACTGAGGGGTTGGTCTATGTCTAGGATAGGATGCTTAGTCATGTTTATATCATATGATTCCTACTGCTAGACTGTTTCATGTGTATTATTATTAGTTTTATATTTTTTTTTTTAAAATGGAAAAACAAAAAGATTTTCTTTTTATAAAAAATTTAAAAAAAATAAGAAATAATTTCTTTTTATAATTTTTTTTCTGTTTATAAAAATTTTAGAAAAGAACAAAAAGATTTTAATATTTACACCTTTTATGGATGAGCATTTAAGATAACCAAGTCACAATTTCATTCCATTTTTTTCATAGGTCTATTTGATAGTGTTTCGAGATAATGTATCTTGTGATCATATTTGTGCTTTATAATGTTTGGAGTCATTAAGAAGTAATTAAGTGTTACTTCCTACATGATTGACTCATGATTTCCTTTATTGCACACTTGCACGAATTTATTTGATTATAGTGCTTATCTTATCACATGTTGGTTGGGTGTTTTCACTTCAATCCTGTCTGTAAAACGAACCAAACATGATAAAACTTGATAAGAAAGGTGTGCATGTAAAAACCGTTTGGTGAGATTGTGTGGTATTTTAATAACAGGGAGGGGCTACAAAAGGTAATTATCTATCCTTTACGCTAAAGCCACCGTTATAACGTACCTAAAAATTTGAGGAATTTTATTATCCGGGGTCCAAAGAGGTTAAAAGAGCCCAAAAAATTTAAAAGGCAATAAAAAGAAATACATGCCTAATATGGGCCATTAGGTTTCGCCATCAATTCTCCAAAGTTTGAGAATTTAGATCACCTATATTCAAAATATACATCTGAGGGAGTTGGGTTGGAAAATTTAAACGGGTTTGCACGTCATTGAAAATCTTGAAAAAGCGCTAAATAGTTTTGAACGTTATTGGTGTGGAAATCACTTTGACTTTGATTTGATTGATTTGTATAGGACAATGTCATCTAAATTCAACAATTTTATACCTAAGGATACTTTTGATGTTCATTCGTTAGGAGTATGCATCGTGCACATATGACTGATTGAGTTTATTTACCTGTCAAATGTGTTCACACCCCTACATTTACGCTATCATAGACTTGGTTATTTTTGTGTTCTTTCATGGTGTGATTTTTTGTTGTATAGTTTGTGTAAAAATTTGAAAAAATTCAAAAAATAGAACATTCTTCGTTTCTTTGCTGTATATTTTGTGTAAAAATTTGGAAAAATTCAAAAAAAATAGAAGATTCTTTGATTCTTTGTTATATATTTTGAGCAAAAATTTAAAATAAAACATTTTTGGTGACATTTTTCATATTTATGCTTCTCATATCTGTCAATTTGGGGACATCATAAAAAGGGGGAGAATGAATTATGGGGGAGGGAGAAAATCTTGTTGATTTATCTATGATTTTATTAAGCTTAATTGATCTTTGACTTGTTGCATATCATCATATTTCAAATTGTTGCGTGTCACGGGTATTTGGTTTATCTCATGTGTGTTGATTCAAAGTTGATATCTATTGGATTGCACACCCTGATGAGAAAATCTTTGGGAGTTTCTGAATTGTTGAAGATTTAAAGATGTTGAAGTCTGACTGAAGACATGCCACTCAAAATTATGAGTCTGAGGGTTTAATGGGGATATTATATCATATGTCATTTGTTTTTGGGAGTTTGCATAATTCGTATTTTTTATGTATGTACCGGCATAGACATAGGGGAGATTTTTAAGGACATTTTTATCATGTCCGAAATGTTTCATTTGTATATGTCATACACCGCTACAAAATCCAGGTCTTTTCACGATCTGACACAACAGCCTCAATCCAAATTTCGGGAATCATGAATTCATAATCTCCATCAAGTGTCCCACATCTTCCTTAATGACTTCACGTTCCATAATTTGTGGCTCGTAATGCAAGTGGTACACAAGAGAAGTCAAAACAGTGAAATAAAGCATGATAGGGAAGTTCAAGGGAATTTTGGTAATTGTACATCCATCGTCCGAATTTGCGGTCAACTCGAAAGTTGAATAACTTGACACAATGAAGATACTGGAAGAAATGGCACCTCAGTGCGAGCTACGGTGAAGAAGTTATAGCTCTTTGAAAATGGAGAAAATTCCAAGAAAAATGCCTTGGAAAAATGCTGTGTATTTTTAAGCTCAAACCAGCGAACCTAGGACAAACCGATTCAGGGGGTGAACCGATTAATAGTACACCCGAATCGGTTCGGGGTTCCTGATGCTGTCAGAGTGTTTGGTGCCAAATGCTGTCACCACTTCAAAACACCTTTTAAAACATGTTGAGCAAAATTCGGCCCTAACTCTTCCATGCTTTCTTAAAGATGTTTTTAGTCTTTAAGACTTCCTTATAAATACACACTTCATTCCCATTTACATTTTCCCTATATAAAACCTTCAAGAGGTCATTTATACTCATTTGGAAGAATTTTGTGGAGAAGCCAATATCTTCTTCATTACTGCCCGTCTGGAATTCTTGCGGGAGATTCTAGTCAACGACATCAGAACCGACACCTACAGGTAATTTCGTATGGCACAGTTATTTTCATTATAATCCGTGTAACCGTTCTTTACAAATTATAGTGAAAATAATATGGTTTTGTCCTGCGGGGATTTTTCCTTATATGTTGTGTCACACACTATATTTATTTTATTTGATAAATCATCTAGATGCATGTTTTTAGGATTTAACTAAAAAACTGTGTTTAATTAAATAATTCCTTTATTTGAACTAAAGCTCACTCTTCAACCTCCTCAACCAAAGAATCCTTATGTTGGAGTCCACAGCCTTCACCAACGCATTGAAGGTTGAAGACCCCGAAATGAAGATAAAGGTCATGACCCCTAAAAGGAAGTATACAAAATAAATGGAAGAGGTGAAGAAAAAGAAGGAAGATGTTCATCCATAGAGGCCATATGAAGAGTTTACTCCTCTCAATTGTGTCATGGAAACTATTTTAGTAGAATAAAAAACTCCTCAAATGTCCAGGGAAGATGGAATTTCCTTGTAGTAAGAGAGACAAAAGAAAGTGGGGAGAATTACAAAAAGATAAGAAACATTCAACCAATGACTACCGTAGGTTAAAGAATGAAGTTAAGAGGCAAGTCAGACAAGGGATGTTGGGAAAGTTCACTAAGGGCGGGCGCGGCCTCTATGGTGTTTTGATGGAAAATTTCAATAAATTTTGTAATTATTATAAGTCCTTAGTTAGTACAAAAAAAATCTTGCTACCCTCTTAAATTAGCATCAATTAAAATATAAAAGTTTCCATCTATTCCTTTGCAAAAAAAAATTTAGCAGTTTTAATAACAAACCCAAAAATAATTAAACCTCAAGAACATTAGCATTCTGAGTGGACTTCTAAGGAAGAGAGATCAATCGAAGAATAAGGACGCGAGGTGAAGGCCAAGGAAACTTCTGAGTAAGATATCTCATGTGAAGGTCGAGTATAATCAGAGGAGGCCACGAAATAATATTGCTAAGGTCGAGCGGATTTATAAGTATGGGAGCTCAGTCGAAGGCTGAGGATGAGAAAAAAAAACGCATCTATATATAGCTAAGGCCGAGCATACTTCCAAAGAAGAGAGCTCAATCAAAACAGGAGGAAGAGAAGTAAAGTTCGAAGAATTAGAGGTCTAGTTTCATCTCTAACAAAAATATCTAAGTCATAAGAAATGTAGACCTCGGTCAAAACAATCAAACATAGTCCGCACAAAGGTCCTAACGGGCAAGAACTTCGTTCTAGTGGTTAGATTTAGATCCTTTAAAATTGTGGTACCCTAATTGGAGTAAAAGATTAAATTCTTAGGGCAGACTCTACTATAACACATCAGTCGAGGGATACTAATTATACCTATGTAGCCTAGGGAGGCCCTTAAATATTACATCAATATATTTTAAAGATTTCATGAACTAAAATACCACTGTGATAATGAAAGACAAGGAAAGATGAAGACAATAGTATTATCTGCAGTCAGCAAAGGGAAACATGTTCTGCCCAAAACCTTGGGGACCACTGTACCCCCTAGCCCCTTGGAGTATTGTTCAAAGCCTATGAACATGACATGTTACTTAGGTTTAGGCCAAAATGTAGTTTGACAACAACAGTTTGAAAACAATTTTTTTTTCCACAAGGCCGCGACACCAATCAAGAGAATTCATCATAAAAGAATGTGAGGACAAATTTTTTCATCGAGTCAATTTATATGTATTGGCTCTATTCCATGTTCGGAAAAAACATATTTGAGTTATAGGTTAGGGTTTGATTTGTGAAGACCGTAATGTCCAAGATGAAGCTACATTGCATACGTATCGAGTTTGGTGCTGACTTTTAATCTTCAACATTCGAGATATCTCAATAAAGTGTGAATGCATATTTATGTTTGATACTTTGATATGTTTGGGGCTTTGTTTTATAAAATGTTTTAAGGAATTTTTCATAAAATGGATTTTAAACTAAAAAATCTTTTTTGGTTTATTTTCGTTCGAAAAAACTTTCATGTTTGTTCCAATGAAATTTTGATTTCATTCAAATAAGGTATGCACTACGTTCAAACGAGTTTACGCAAATCGT
Source organism: Sambucus nigra (assembly GCA_949130495.1). NCBI lineage: Eukaryota > Viridiplantae > Streptophyta > Magnoliopsida > Dipsacales > Adoxaceae > Sambucus > Sambucus nigra. The sequence goes on from OX422219.1 coordinate 112,924,112, forward strand.
TCAAATAAGTTTCAAACTAACTTCAAATGAAATTTAACTAATTATAGGAAAATCCCGTTCAAAGATCGTTTGATCTCCATTCAAATGAAAATAGCTATGTCGTTTGAATGACCTTTTTTATTGTTTGAATGAGAATGCTATTGTCATTTGAACGAATCTTGTTTCTCATTCGAGAAACATGCCTAAAAAAATAAGCCACCTCAAATTTCATATTATAAAAAATACTCAAGTTTAGCATTAGTTTTTGTTGAGGTTTTGTACAAAAATGAAATTAGAGTCTTCCTCAAAAGACTCTCAAATCTTAGTTTAGTTTGAGATTCAAAAGTCATGCATACATTTTTCTATTTGAGATCTCCTTTGTGCTACACCATAGTTATTTTCTATTCATATTATTATCTTTTCAAAGCGGTAGTGAAAGTTGTTTTACGTTGTGCGGCGGTTGGACAAATCCTGAAATAAGTAAGATTGGTGGGATACCGAGATGTGGGAAGTGCCTGTGTGGATATTGGAAGGCATCCAATAGCTACTTGAAAGAATGTTACGAGGAATAAGCAAGTGCGTCAAGGCTTGAAGGAAACAATTATGTATGAAGTCTGAGTTATTTGTGTAAACTGTCTATATCGTAGTGAACTTGTGTGACTGGGATGTTCGAGGTTCTTCCCATTGTGGGGTTCCCTTGTGCATAATCGTGTTGTGATTTACTGCTTTTATTCTTGCTTATTCTCACCTAGATGCATGATTAGGTTAAGACTAAAATTAGTAAATTGTTTACCCAAACACTTCGTTTATTTGGTGAATGTTTGTAAAATTAAAAAACTAAAAATTGGTGGTATTTCAATATAACCCTAGGGCACTAGCATTTTCAAATTTGTATCAAAGAGGGCTTACTAAGTTTTCAATTGAATATGCAGTTTCATGTTTTTTAGGGTTGTTTGGTTGTTTATCTCTCTCTGTCTCGCTCGTGTTTCTTTATTTATCTCGATGGGTCATCATACAGTTAAGTTATTTGATGTGTCTAGTGATGGCGACGATTTTAATATTAGAGAAGAGTTTAATGAGCTTCATAACCATGCTGAAAAATTAACTCATTTTAATTTGAAGTTTGTAAAAAGAGTTAGGTTTCCTAAAAAAGAATTTTTTGCTAAAAATATGAAATATAATTTTCGCAAACTTTTCAAACTCAAAGGTATGTACTCCATGAAAAGCTCAAGGACATGAAACTTCTTTTTCAAAATTTAACAGTGTCGAAGAAAAAGAGTAATGATAGAGTCCGTATTTTAAAGTAGAAATTAAAGGACCCTAAGATGTACGAGTCAAGGATAAAGGACCTAGAAGAAAATTTGAGAGACTTGAGTCATGTAAAATTTGATTTGGAATCTAGTCGAAAAGATAGATAGGATTTTAGCCACCATCTGAATAAAAAATGACATTTTTGAAATTGGGTTTGATGATATCGATACTTACATTTTGATAGCTAGGATCAAAGTTTTGAGAGGGCCAACCATTTATAGGGATGTTAGAAAAGGGAAACCTAAGGGTAACATTCACTACACCAAAAAGGCTTAATTGTCACGGTCAAGGCACACGACTATTTTTGGGGAGACAAATGTGTTTGTCACAGTCTTTTACCGTGACAAATATTATCATTATGTCACTTTTTTCATGGCTTAAGCCCGTGACAATTCTATTATCATGGTTTAAGACCGTGATAAATCTTCTCAAAATAAAAAAAAAGTACTATAGGGAAGTATGGCCACTGCTCACTAGTTTTATTTCTTCATTTCACTATTTACACAATCAATAAAACCATCCAATGAAATCCAAAACATATATATGACCAAATAATGTTATCAAATCCAACCACAATCACGTTAAACAACCAAATAATGTTATCAAACAAACCAAAAATCACAAACCATAAATTTGAACCAAAATAATGTTATCAAAGCACAAAACTCAACAAAAAAATATTGTTACCAAACCAACAACAACATAATGCTTACTGAGCCAACCTATGAACAAGTTGGATAGGCCACATAACAATTATATCCAAATAACCTTGAATGTTAATTACACCATATTTAGTACTCAACCACAATCTTTTATCTTCTTTTTCAAGGACGATACTCATGACGTGGATTTTACACTCAAGGACTAAATTGGATGGACATACACCAGATGATTCATTTGCCCATTATTGTCCTTTATCCCTGTTGCAATTACAGCACCTCCAGTTAAGTTATGGAGGACCACTATCTCTTCATTAACATGATATGGAGTCTGGATGGAGGAGTGGAAGTCGTAGGAAGAGGAATTTATAGGGAAGACGATCAAGGGCATGTGAGATGGAGTCTTGGTTCCCTCATCCACCACCTTTTCTCTTCCCTTACCATTAATATACCTGCCAAATTCAGTTGAGGCTTCCTTGACCACGTCCTCCATACTTTTCACCGACTTTATTAGACCACCAAGACTTGCGTGCATCTTATTTTTAAGGTCGTCGACCTTCAATAATAATTCAACCCTACTCGATGTCCTCCCAATTCACCTTCTTCCTTCCAACCGTGAGCTAACACCCCTAGTCCATCCCTTCTTATCGAGTCCGAACACCTGGCTAAGTTCATCAAATTCTAAAGATGCCTTGTCGGCATCGCCCGCGGAGTTGTGGACCTCCCTCAGTTTTTCTTCAAAGAAAAAAATATTCGTGATTAGAGTTGAAATAAAATACAAGTAAAAAGAGTTAAATTAAAGACACAATTATAATTATAACTTACAAGTGTTTCCTCGACATTAGGTTTGCTATTTCCTTTCTTTGTTTGTTTCTCCACATAGGAATCGAACCTATGTGGACTATACTTAGTCCAGTCCCTGTATCCTTAAATAGAATAAAATAAATACATTGAATTAGTAATTACCTACCACTAAGAAAAAATTAATTTAATTTTTTACTATGTGCTTACCATCCGCTCCTCCACCTCTACATATGATATGCGCCTCGAGTAGTGCACATCAACCTTCTTCGCCAGATTTTTCTTTCTCGATTCACAAAAGGATAGTTGTCGTTCATAAGTCTCATTATCTATAAACCATTAGCAATTTGATAATGAAATGGGCTCTTTCTCTGACACTTTATTCCCAAGGCTCAATATGGAATCACGGTCCATCCCAAAATAATGGACCCATATATTCTTCTTCCATATTTTCCACTTGTCTCTCACTTATGCCATTACGGAATCGTTTTAAACATGGATGAGGTTGAATTGCTCCTATCCAATGAATACATAAAACAATAAAGTTAGTGAATTAGTGTTAAAATTTATAATATTGATATATTACAATAATTATACATATACTTCACCCCATTTAGCCGGTTTAAGCTCTAGGAGGACTTTTCTCCAATCCCCAAAGTCGGGACCCATAATGATTTTGGCTAATTCTAAGGTGGCCCTCCCCAAAATTTTATTTTTGTTATCCAACGGTGTCCTAAGTTTGCCCCACTTGATGGCCTCACTACTGGATGAGCCCTCCTCCCCACCATCACTATCCAGCATCCTTCCATAAGTATACATATCCCGCAAAAAATAAGCATAGGAGAATAGTAAATTGCAAAAAATAAGTATCAGTATACATAAGCATAGAAGTACCTTTTATAGCAATACATAACAATGTTATAAAAGATCTAGTGACAATGTCATAAAAAATGGTCATTATAATACACAATAATTCAAATTGGTGCCAAAACACCAATTAACACCGAAAGCTTACACAATAATTCAAATTGGGGATAAAATACCCATTAACACTGAAAGCCTACACCAATAATTCAAATTAGTGCCAAAAACCCTGTGGCCATCCCCGATCCTCGCCGTGTGGACGGGCGCGTGGAGGAAGGATACTTCGGCTCCCACGCATCCCTCTCGGGAGCTCTTCGGCCAGCGTCATTTGAGCTGTGATGCAAAAATGTAGAGAGATTCAAAGTCGCCAGTCTCTTTTACTCAAAACAGACAAAAGAGAAAGGGGAAGTCACCCCGAAGGATGGCATCCAAAGACATACTGGTGCGTGAAAAACCAAAATGATTCGAGAAGGGTTCAGAGGCTTAGTTACGAAATGGGAAGGTGTTAGGAACCCATTCTTCCCTTTCGGTCTCTCATGAATATTTTCTATTTTCCTTTTGTTTCCCCCCGTGATATATGTGCATGTGTATATATATAGAGTGGAGGTTGGAATCCTCAACTTGTATCATTGAAAAGATAAAGCGAGTCGTCCCTAGGAAGATATAAAAATAATATTAAAAAATAAGATTTACGCGATTACCCTTACGTTGACCGTTATAATGGAACGATAACGCATATGGAGAAATACGTTACTAAGGGAAAGTATATAGAATATAGGAAGATTTGATTTAGAGCAAATAGGAAGATGAGAGAAAAAGTGGGAAAAAGGACTCGAGCCTCGGGTTTTACCCCGAGACGCCTACGTAGCCTATAAAGGCATCAAAGTCCACGTAGTTCGCATATAAAATGAGGGGTGGGGTTTATCCCATAAATCCAAATGGGGGATCTCTTATTTGTAAGTGTGTGTGTAGAAAAAGTGCTTTAGTTGTGAGGAAAATGTGCGGAAAGTATGAGAATCCCTATTTGGAATTTATGAGAAAACCCACTTTTTCTTGTTTTTTTGCGTTTTATTTATATGAAAATAAGAGATGTGCAATAATACTAACTAAAACTTATATTAGGATGTGAGAGATGAGATAATAAAAGGGCTAAGTAAGAAAACAAGTTATTGAGAATTTAAGATAATTTAAGAGAGAGTTAGAGAAATTTGGACCTTCTTGAAGATCTTGAGCTTGATCTTGAATGTTGGAGAGCATCCCTTGCACTTGGATGATGATGGAGAGTGCCTAATTCACCAAGTTTGATAAAAAGGGTGATGAAAAGTGGAAGAAAAAAAGGGATTTGGAAATTAAAATCACGCTGCCTTCGGGAGAGGTTTCTGGGATGCGTGAGAGAGATTTCTATCAGATCTGGGATCCCTTTACAAATGAGATGAATGCCTCCTTTTATAGGCCCAGGTAAGTGCCTATTGGCATATACCCGTTCTTGCCTATCGGCACCTGCCAATAGGCAGGGTCTGGAACCTGCCATTTGGCAGTGCGCTTCAGGCTTTTTTTTAAAATTGGTTGCCGAGGGCAAACCGTTGGTCAGAATTGTGTACGGGGCATACCATTAGAAAGGTAATTCAGATACCTTTGAAAGTCTTTTGGACTACTCTCAGGTTCGGGAGTTGACTTTGGGTCAAATATGGCTCGAAAGCGTTTGTCGGTCCATTGGACGGGGGATTGTTCGGACGCAAACGGATCATTCGTCCACACGATAGGTCTGAATTGTGCACAGGGCAAACCGTTAGAAAGGCTAGGACATGCACTTCGAAATTCCAAAGAGTTTGACCCGGTTTGGGGAGTTTACTTTGGTCAACCGAGCTTGGGAATCATTCGGTGGCCTCTCGGAGTCGAACGGATCGTTCGTCCGTGTTGGAAAGGGTATTAGTTCCCTTTGAAGATTCATTTAGCCTCAATCGAGCTGAAGAGTTGACATAGGTCAAACAGAGCCCGAGAGCGCCCGTTGGACTCTAGGTCATATTTTGGACGCAAACGGATCGTTCATCCGCATGGTAAGTCAGAATCGCGCACGGGGTGGTCCATTAGAAAGGGGATTAAGTGACATTTGAATGTTCATTTAGTCTCAGTCGAGATGAAGAGTTTGACTTTTGGGTCAAACTGAGCCGGGGAGTGCCCGATGGTTTCTAAGTCAGTACTCGGGACATGACCTAGGTTTGTAGTGATGGAGTGAGCTACTAGGGACCTAAGGAGAGTTAGGGGCTAACAGAATGGGGTGTCTACAAAGACCCTCGACGGGTGAGTTTGGAACAAATGATGACCATCGAATAGACACCACATGATGCTTTTGAGGGAGTATGATCGATTCAGAGGGTCGAGGCCGATTCTACGGACCTAAGGAGTGTGCTGGGGATGAATGATGATCAGAGGTTTAGGTCGATTCTGAGGACCTAAAGTGGTGTTGGGGGGTGACCAATTCTGCGGGTCAAAGCTAAATCTGTGGGCTTAAGTAATGAGGGTGACCGATTATGTGGGTCAAAGCCAATTCTGCGGGCTTAGGGTGAAGATCTAATAACCGAGGTCAATTCTGACCTAAGAGTGGTGACGATCGAGGACCGAGGTCAATTCTGACCTAACTCAGGTGACAATCCAAGACCAGGGCCAATTTTGACCCAAGAGTGGTGACGACCTAGGAACGAGGTCAATTTTGACCTAACTCAGGTGATGATCCAAGACTGAGGCCAATTCTGACCCAAGAGTGGTGACGGCCGAGGACCGAGGTCAATTTTGACCTAACTCAGGTGACGATCCAAGACCGGAGCCAATTCTGACCCAAGAGTGGTGATGACTGAGGACCAAGGTCAATTCTGACCTAACTCAGGTGATGATCCAAGATCGGGGCCAATTCTGACCCAAGAGTGGTGACGAACGAGGACCGAGGTCAATTATAACCTAACTCAGGTGACGATCCAAGACCGAGGTCAATTCTGACCTAAGGGTGGTGACGGCTGAGGATCGAGGTCAATTCTCACCTAACTCAGGTGACGATCCAAGACGAGGGCTAATTCTGACCCAAGAGTGGTGACGATCGAGGACCGAGGTCAATTCTGACCTAACTCAGGTGACGATCCAAGATCGGGGCCAATTCTGACCCAATAGTGGATAAATATTGGATTTTTATTTTGCTGGAGAAAGAGCTTTGTGATTTTGATCTGAGATGGGGACCTGATAGCTGGGGAATATTTTAGGATACCTCGCAGGGGAGAATAACCTATTCTGGGTGCCATAAGGAAATTTCGAGGGGGAAGCTTTTAGGAGACCTCGCAGGGGGGAATAACCTTTTTTGGGTGGTGTAAGAGAATTTCACTGGGGAAGTGATCAGGTGACCCTTAGAGATCCTCTAGAGCTTTACCGGGAGGAGTTTTCACTTGGTTTTTAAGGATTTTACTGGGAAAGAGGGGTTTTGCTCGAGGGACCGTGAAGTTTTCTTGGTGAAAAGGCTTTAAATCCCTCCTGGGATTTTTGGGGATTTTTTGAGGCTTTCTGGTATTTTCTGGGAATTTTTGTACGAAATTTAAGGGGGGTGTCTATCGGCATAGTATGAAGGGTGCCATTCGGCAGTGGCACGGACTTTTGGGCTACCTTGGGAAGGCAAGGGGTCAGTGTCGATCGGTATGGCATGGCACTTAACATCCTATATAAAAGGGGGCGAATCCCCTCATTTTTTTACAGCTTATTTTGCTTTCTCTCTCTCTGCGATTCTTCTCTAAATCGTTATATCATTCCGATCTTCAAGAAATGGTCGATTTTGTGAGCACTGCAGTCCACCGGGAGTGGTTGACCATTGATGATTGGGAAAATATAGAGTGGAGGTCTAGGGCGCCTCTTGCTTTGGGGACTGAGTACTCCTTTGATGCGTTTGAGCCAGTTGCGGATGAGCGGACCTTGCTGCGGGTGCCATCGCATCATCGCTTTTCGAGAGTGAGTCTCGGTGGTTATGTAAGTAACCCGACCTTTGACATTCTTCTCTTTTTGGTGATTTTCATTTCTTTCTTAACCTTTGATGAGACTTTTCTTTTTGCTAGTCTGATATTTCTTTGAAGAACCTGTGAGACAACGGGGCTCAATGATGTCTGGGAGCATCTCCCACCTTTGGTGTGTTGGATGGTATCATCAACAGGTTTTGGGTGGTTAGCATCTGCGCTGGATGAGACGCCTCGTTCAACAGCAGTCCTGTACACTTTGGGAGAGAGGTGGTGGGATACTAACCACACGTTTCATTTTGGATTCGGGGAGATGACGGTGACTCCCATGGACGTGCAGTAGCTGCTGGGGCTGGATTATGATGGAGAGTAGATAGAGGTGGATTGCTCTTTATTGGTGAGACCGGAGGCAGTGCGTGCGACACTTGGTGATGTAGGGAGGATAGTTTCTAGGGATTCAATTCGGTTCTCCCTGCTGAAGGATGTTCTGTTGAACAGGGTGATTGATGTGGAGGACGGGTTGTAAGTGAGGTAGATGGCCCGGTTATTCATTCTGCTGGTATTGGGAGGTTTCATGGTGGCATCGAGCGACGACATCGTTCATTTGTTGTTTCTGCCGTACTTGAGGATGTTTTCGAACATCCCTTTCTATGATTGGGGGACTCTAACCTTGCTGACCCTTTACTTTTCTCTAGATGCATTCAGTCGGTGCTGCCGACAGACCTTTACTGGGGCCACTACCTTGTTGAGGTATTCTTCAGTTTGTGCATTTCTTTTCATGCATTCGCATTTTCCTTTCATTCACTCGCATTTTCCTTTCATGCATTCGCATTTTCCTTATGCTTCTCTTTTTGCTTGTGAATTCAGACGTGGTTCTATGAGGTGATTGGGTATAATACCCCGCTGATTACTTTAAAGGATGACACTGTTGGGGACTTTTGTCGATTGTATCGATGGCATAAGGCCAATCGGCAGTCGAAGGGATCTCTCTCCCTGGAGGCGGTGCGTCGAGTCTTGAATGACCTGACTAGTGGTAGGGTAAAACTCTTTCCATTTCAATCTTGGTTTTTTCTCCTTCTGATCTAGTACTGATTTATGCTCACTCAGAGATTTTTAGGTGGCCTTTTACCCATGGGAGACAGCCATTCAGGATACGGGGGTGACTGGGGTGAACACACGGATGAGGCATTTGCTGGCGCATGAGTTCAGCTATTTCTGGTACCATGGGGAGAGGGTGGTTCCTCAGATTGCTCAGGAGGAGGTGGTAGTACCACCCGCGCAGCCTCCTACGTCTATGAGGTAGGAGCGACTGATGTTGGAGGATGAGAGGATTGCGGCGATGATCGGTGAGTCCTACTTACTATACACCGATACGGCTGCGTCATATGAATATATGGATTTTATGATGAGCTGGTTAATGGCGCCCAGCATATATGAGGCGGGTTCGAGTTGGGCAATGGGATCTTCCCATAGCGGTGGTGGTCCGTTGGAATCTACGGCGGTGGCGACCTTGGAGGTCCTTTTTGTATGGCTGCATACCCCTTCATACAACATTCGGCGACTGATGGAGGGATGGTGCCTATGCTGCACCGTCCTCATGCGATGGATCCGGAGGAGTTGGGTTTGATTGAGGAGGTCATTCAACCTGCGGTATACCTTTATGTTCCTCTCTTTCTTTCTTTTTTGTTTTGGTCACTTCTGCTTTGACCTTTTCTTTCATCAAGTCCGGGTGTCGACCACTTGGCTTAGGGACATTAGAGACTGGATATCTTCGGCGACTGCCCATATTCGGGATGAGGTTCGCGTTCCTTCTTTCTTGGTGCCATCTGCCTCGTCCAGAGAGGACTTTGGTTCGGGTAGTGGTGGTGCATCATCTCGCCCTAGGGAGAAGAGAGCAGGCCGCAGGGGTGGAAGCTCTTGAGGAGAGAGAGAGAATGTGGGTTCGATCTGAGTCCTGTTGTTTTTGCTTTTTCTTTCTATTTCCTGAAAAATGATGTAACACAAAAAACAGATATATGCAATGCAATGGAGTTTTTTATTATATTTTATTTAATAATGAATGAATGCATGCACATGCGCTTTTTACTTTGCTACTGAGACCGTAAAAAGGAATTTTTTTGAATTTTTTTTAACGAAGGTTTTTGATTAAAAAGGGGAATTAAAGGAATTTTGAAATTCTGTTGAGAATATCAATTTGTTTTTATTGAGTTTTCTTATTTGACAAAAGAGGAAAAAAGGGAAATTTCTAAAAATGGGGGGGTTACCGATCGGCAAGCATCCTGACCTGCCTATCGGCAGTTCAGTCCAGTCCCATCCATTCAAAGCTTTGATTGGTAACCTCTTCAGCCTTTGGTACGTTGTGGGGTAGGATTCCCTTCGATTTCTGCAGGGATTATGTCCCTTGTGAGGGTTTTCAAGTATAAAAATGGGTAAGGGTGGAGTGTATTCATCACACCTTTGCATTCTTACCTACTTGCCCACCATCTCTTAGACTTGCAAGATGGCTCTCCCTGGTATCATTGAGTTTTCTAGCTACCTTGAAGCCTTGGAAGCTATGTGCTCTTATAATGTCGACTACGATGCTTTCAACATGCGTCGAGTCTCCTTGTGGCGCAATCGACCTTTTGAGTGGAACGTGCTGACGGCGGCGGTACAATTCTGGTACCCCGAAGACCATGAATTCCTCTTTGGGTTGGAAGAAGTTTGTCCTACCTACGAGGAATTTTCTGCCATACTGGGTGTAAATCCCAGTGTTGCTGCGGCTTTGCCCGAATTTTCCCGCTCTCCCAGGGATTTGTTGGTCGGGCTTCTTCTCATTTCGCCTTTGGTGGCTAGATCATTGGTTGCTGGAGGAATGATCTCCCTCCCGGCGGTGTTTCAGTCCGTGCATTTGCGGGAAGTAGGTGATGTTGGTTATGCTGGAGCCATTGTTCTGCGCCTGGTTTCAAAATTATTGTTGGTGAGTGGGGAGGTGCAAGTGGACCCACAACTTGCAGCCATTACTTCATGGATGTCATACCATCGCAATCCGGTGGCGGTGATATTGGTGGAGACTCAGAATGGCCTGGATGCCTGGAGAGAAGGTCGTTCTGACTTTTTAAAGGTTAGACCTGTGATACTGTTCATGTGGTTTTTTGAAAGATTTCGCTTGGTGACTCCTCCAGAGTATCCCTTGTCGGTCGTACCCAACTTCTTTTCATGCTACTTCATTAGCGTTGGCCTGTATATAGAGAAGTGGGAGAATTGTCTTGTGGAATATGGGGCTCGTGGGCTGTATTGGTCAGTGCCTTGGTGGGGACAGTTGCAGCCTGTTCTGGAGCTAGGAGAGTATTCATATGTGTGTTTGGTTGGTCTCAGACAGACCTCTTTTTATTTCCCTTGGCGACTTTTACGCCAATTCGACTGGGCGCATGTCATTCCCCCTAGAACCTCAAACTTCTTTCCAGTAGAAGATTTGACTGAGCGCCTGCATCTGTTGCTTAGGTCTCTGTGGGAAAATTGGCGTCCGTCGACCCATCCCTCTTAGTCTGTCGGGAAGGTTTGGCATGTCCCCAAAGATTATATAAAGTGGTTTTGGAGGAAAGTAGTCAGCAAGATATTGGCAGTAGAGACTGGACAAAGATGGTTTGTTTTATCTAACACCATGGAAGGGGGTGTTGTGGTCTTTTTGAAGATGGTTAAGGATCATCAATCCATGGAATGTTTACGGCACTCCATTCAGGCAGGGGAAACTAGGGGACCTCATGATGTAGATGATGAGGGTGCAGGCTCCTCTGGTAGCTGTGGGTAGGACTCCTGGGGAGTTTATTTGCGTAACAGATGTGGGAATTTTATTTGGCTTTTTATGGTAGTGGGGAAGGGAGTTATCCGTTCCTTTTTCTTATGTAATGCGTATTGTAATTTCTTATTAATGAAATAAATAAGTTTCTGATCATCCATCTGTGCCTTTCGATGAGTTTTTGTATTTTGAATTATCTATACTGACTGCTAAGGCATACATAATCCTTTTGTTCAAATATTTTTAGAATGAACCGTCGTTCTCGGAGGTAAGAAAAGAATAGTATTTTATGAAAAATAAAGGGCCGCACTCATGTGAGGTGCATGTGCAGCCTTCGTACCTCTGGGGTTTTTTGAAAATGTTTTTATCTGTGTGCAAAATAGATTTTTTTTTGAAGAGGATCAGGCCCACGTAGTTCTAGGTAGAGGGAAATGAAGAGTTTTTTTTTATAATAGAATGGGGATGAGAAGAGTCGTAGCGCGCCGAGATTTTGGACTAGGGGTAGAATTTCTTGAGACGGTCCAGGTTGACTAGACGAGCCATCTCCTCCCCATCTATGTCAGTGAGCATGGCGGCACCACCGGATAAGATTTTCTTCACAATGTAGTGGCCGCTCCAATTGGGCTTGAATTTCCCTCTGGAGTCCCAGATGGGTTCTATTATCTCCTTGAGGGCTAAATCCCCCTCTCGGACACCGCGGTCCTTGACTCTCTTGTTGAATGATCACGCTATTCGGTGATGGCACCCCTGTATGTGGTAAAGTGATTTTAATCTTCTTTCATCTAGGAAGGCTAGCTCATCAAGACGGATTTGGCACCAGTCTTCTTCACTAACCTTGCTTTCAAGCATGACACGTAGCGAGGGTATTTCCATCTCCACAGGTAGGACTGCTTCCATTCCCTAGACTAGGGAGTAAGGGGAAGCCCCAGTAGAGGTTCGAATTGAGGTTCGATAACCCTAGAGGGTGTATGGGATCCGGTCGGCCCAATCCCTACAATTTTCGGTCATCTTGCTGATGATGGCTTTGAGGTTTTTGTTGGCGGCTTCAATTGCACCATTGGTCTGAGGTCGGTAGGGAAAAGATTTGTGTCTCTGAATCCCGTACTTATTAACTACTTCTGTGACTTCTACTTCGAAATGCAACCCATTATCTGATACCAGCTCGTGCACCCCATATTGACAGATGATATTTTTCTTGAGGAATTTGGCCACTTTCTTGGCATTTAATATTGCGTATGACTCAGACTCGACCCATTTGGTGAAGTAATCGATGGCAACCACGATGAACTCAAGTCCGTTTGAAGCCTTTGGTGTAACCTTCCCTATGATGTCGACACCCCATGTGGAGATAAGCCAGGGAGAGGTCATGTTGTATAATTCTCGCGGAGGCAAGTGTTGAATGTTGGAGAATTATTGGCATTTGAGGCACCTCCAGACATAGGCGACGATGTCCTAGATCATGGTGGTCCAGTAGTAGCCCCGTCGGATGATCTTCTTGGCGAGAATGTGACCATTCATGTGGAGTCCGCATTCCCCGTTGTGGATTTTTTGCATTATTTTCTCAATCTCAGCCCCTGCGATGCAGTGTAGATGAGTTCCGTCGAAATTCCTCTTGAGTAGAGCTTTATAACAGGTGATGCACTGGGCAGCCAGTCTTCGGAGGGTTATTCGATCTTTCTTATTGGATCCCTCGGGATACCTACTATGTTTGACGAGGCACCAGATATCATAGTACCAACAATCGACTAGTTCGAGATCTTCAGTAGAGACAAGCTCAATATGGTAGTAATGGGTCGGTTTGTCTTACTTTTGAACTAGGAAGGGGGTCATTATTATTCCTTTGGGCATGTCGACCATGGAGGCCAAGTTGGCGAGAGCATCGGCTAGGTTATTCTTTGCTCGGGGTAGGTAATGGAAGGTGATATCTCGGAATTGGGAGGCTAACTCTTCTAATTAGGCATGAAAAGGTTGGAGCTTTTCGTCCTTGACTTTTCACTTTCTGAGCACTTGATTGATGATAAGGGAAGAATCCCCGTAGACATCAAGGTATTGAATACCTTTCTTAAGAGCAACCTTGAGGCCCACTATGCATGCCTCGTATTCCTTCATGTTGTTGGTGCAAGGGAAATCCAATTTAATGGCGATGGGAGTGTGAAAGTCATCTGGGGTGATCAGAAGTATCCCAATGCCATATCTTTTTTTATTGGCAGCACCGTCAAAGAACATTTTCCATCGAAGGCGGTCTTGAGTGGTGCAGAGTATCTTTTCATCTGGGAATTAGAAGATCTGGACATCTTCTTTGTCTATGGGGTAATAGATGAGGTAGTCATAGATGGCTCTTCCTTTAATGGCTTTTTGTATGACGTACACGATATCAAACTCAATTAGGAGCATTAACCATTGGGCCATTCGACTGGATAAGGCAGGTTTCTCAAACAGGTATTTGATGGGATCCATTCGTAATACAAGTTTGACGGGGAAGACGAGCATGTAGTGTCTCAACTTTTAGGTGACCTAGACAAGTGTGACACATGCCTTTTCTAAAGCAGTGTAGTTGACCTCGTACCTGGACAATTTATGACTGGCATAATAGATGGCTCTTTCTTTGCTGGAGTCTTCAAGGTATTGGGATAGCAAAGCCCCGGCTGTAGTGTCGGTTATGGTTAGGTATAGGAGCAAAGGGAGACCAGACTGTGGTGGCATGTGAACTGGAGGTTAAGTCAGATATTGTTTGATTTTGTTAAAAGCTTCTTGACAGGCCTCTTTCCAAACCTTGGTTGAATCTTTTCGAAGGAGCTTGAAGATCGGTTTACAGATGGAGGTTAGCTGGCTGATGTACTGGGTGATATATTGTAATTTCCCAAGAAACCCTCAGACTTCTTTCTCTGTTCTGGGTGGTGGCATCTCAAGTATGGCTTTCAGCTTTGTAGGATATGCTTCTATCCCCTTTTCACTGACCATGAATCCCAAGATTTTCCCTTTATAACACTGAAGACACACTTCTGTGGATTAAATCGCATCTGATATTATCGTAATTGTTCGAAGAACTTCCGGACAGTGGGAACATGACCCTCTCTAGTTTTGGACTTGATAATCATATCATCCACATAAACTTCGACCTCCTTATGGATCAGATCGTGCAGGATGGTTGTGGCAGCCCTTTGGTAGGTAGCCCCAGCATTCTTGATACCGAATGGCATAATGGTGTAACAAAAGGTTCCCCATGGGGTGATGAGTGCGGTTTTTTCTTGGTGGTCTGGGAGCATCTTGATTTGGTTGTATCCGGCAAACCTGTCGATGAATGACTTGAGAGCATGACTGGTTGTGTTGTCCACGATCATGTCGATATTGGGTAGCGGATAATCATCCTTTTTAGAAGCTTTGTTTAAATCTCGGTAATCTACACACATTTGAACATTCTCTCCTGATTTCGGCACAGTTACAATGTTGGCTAGCCATGTGGGATATTCGATCACCTAAATGAAACCCACGTTTAACTGTTTGACCACCTCTTCTTTGACCTTGAGCGACCATTCGGTGTGGAGTTTTCTCAATTTTTGTTTAACCGGCTTGTAATCTGGGAGAGTGGGGATCTCGTGTTAAGCTATTTCAGGATCGCTTCCGGGCATATCATCATAGGACCATGCGAAGACATCCACGAACTCCTTCAGCAATTCTTCGAGTTGTGCGCACTCATGCTCGTCAAGGGTGGCCCCTGTCCTAATCTCGCACAGTTGGCAGCTATAACCGAGATTAATAACAACAATATCTTCTTCATTAACTTGAACACGGTTAGGTTGTTTATTATTCACCTTATTTAGATCAGTTAAGAATTGTTCATTTGCAAAATCATCATCATCAAAAGTTTGATTTAGATTCAAGCAGTTAATGTAAGGCACAACAAGATACTCTTAATCTTCATTTATTTCATTGATAGGAAAAACAGCATTGAGAACCTCATCAAAAGAGGTCTCGATTACATTTGATCAAGGATAGGCAACAGAAGAAGAAATAGGGTAAACATTGGGGTTAGGGGAGATTTCAAGGGGTAGAACTAGCGCAGCATGCCAGTTGAGGAGAGGAGTATCAGCAGCTTTAATCAGACGGGATGGGTCCATTGATGTAGTTCCTGAATGAACCATGTAGAGTACCATCCCCAGCATCTGTAAGTTGAAGGAATCTTCATAATCGCTTTTCTCAGTCTTTCTGGCATCTTTGATGATCGGTTGTACCTAGTGTGGGAAACTTTCGCCCCATGGGTAGCTGTCTTTGAAAAAGATCTCCATTCCCAGCCTCATCTTCTTATTTGTGTGGTCATACCATGGTTCTAAAAAATTGCAAAAGTTGAAGTCCTCGCCTTCTTTGATGAATCGTCCATTTAAGGAGTCTCTTGAGATAGTTCGGATGCAGTCTGATCTTTCTTCGGTCAAGACTGGTGGATCATTATGAGCTCTTGTTCTGATGGTTGATACCACAAACCACAAGGAGGGAAAGCTTTCTTCAGTTCTATGGGCCCAACTATCCTTTCCTGCCTTGGCCCTAGCCCCAGTCCGGGTATGAAGTGCATGTTTCTGAACATCTGAATCACATTGACATTGTCATGAGGGTCATATTCTAGACAAACCCTTTCTTTGAAATCGTCCCCTTCCAGGAGTAGGAGTGGTTCAACTCGAAATCCTGATAGGAGCATATAATTTGACCCGTGTTGTATCTCGAGAATTAGACTGCTGGTCTTTGCCCCCTTGGCATTTTCGTTGTCGCCTAAAATGGTGATGACTCACCCGTTGGCGAAGAACTTCAATTTCTGATGGAGTGAGGAAGACACACCCTTGATATTGTGGAGCCAGGGTCGTCCGAGAAACAGGTTGAAACAAGTTGGGATGTCAATGACTTGGAATTCAACGACGGGGTTTATAGGGCCAACCCATATTGCAAGTTTTAAGGACCCCATCACCTCACGACGGGTATTATCGTTAGCACGTATAGCGGCGGAGGTCGGAGCGAGGTCACTTTCTTTTAGGCCTAAACACTTGAAAGTTCTCAGAGGGTAATAGTTGAAGGAAGATTCGTTATCGATAAGGGAGAGTTGAACGGACTTTCCCATAACTTCGAGTGAGATATTGAGTGCATGATCGTGATTCGGCCCAATTCTGGGGATTTCTTCTTCAGAAAATGATAGCATTCGGGTAGAGGTCAAGGATCCGACCATATTTACCGCTTCTTCTGGTGTGGTAGAGGGAGGAACTATGGGTCCAGTGAGTAATTTGATTAAAGTATTTATGTGCAGCTAGGAAGACATGAAAACCCCCCATAGAGTGATGTTAGCCTGGGTTTTCTTTAGTTGATCGAGGATTTTACCCTCCTCAATGGTCATCTCTGGTATAAGAAGGTTTTCAACGCCCTTCCCTTTGTCATTTACTGGTAGTGAACTTGGAACCTGGTAATGTCTCCCTGATCTGGTCATGTGATTTACTGAAGATGGAAAGAACATGAATCCCGTTTCTTCATCAATCTCAGGTTGTGATGCCACCCTATTTATTTCTCCGAGGAGTTCTTCAAATGATATCATCCCACATATGTCGGCTACTAAGCCAGTTCTTCCTGAAGCTTGTTCTTCACTCGAATCTTCGAATTCTTCCCCCCATTCGGTGGTAACAATTCTATTTTTCCATGTAAAGTCAATGCATTCCACAACTTCAACGGCTTCTTCATATAAGTTCTCCCATTCTGTGGGGATATGTGTGATTGAAAGGACTAAGCACCCTTGTAGATTCAAAATTTCAAGTAACTCGGTGATACTACAAATGCTGTTGGTTTGCCCGAATAATTCTGCCATAGTCTGGACAACATTATCTAGGCTGACTTCGTTAGTTGGTACCACCCACTTGTCTAAATCTCGGGCCCATTTCTGTGCCTCCAAGAACAGTGTGCTGAACTTTTGGCAATCGATGACCATCTGTGAGGGCAATTTCAGCCCGAACTCTAAGGAGTTGGTTTAACACCTCTGACAATTCCATACTTCCATTTTCAGATCGGGTACAAACAGTGATGCATGCTATAGTAAGGAGTGACAGTGCCTGATCAGCGAGGCTAGTAGGGTGTAGGAGGAAATATGGGTAAATTTGAAGAGGTTTAGGAGAGTATATGGGTGTGATTTGAGTTGAGGGATCAAAATCTGGGTTTTCTTCTAAAAAGAGGGCATTGGCATGATTTGGTATTGGGTTATGAGTAGTGTTTGGCTTAGGATTGGCTGGTGGGGCGATGGTACCCCGGTTAATGAGATCTTGGATTATGTTCTGGAGGTGAAAGCATTAGTTGGTGGTATGGCCGGTAGTTTAGTGAAAGGCGCAATGAGCCTAGGTCTTGAAGTTTCTTGGGACTGGATTTGGCAATGGACGTGGATCCAAGGGTTTGATGAGGTTTCGGCTTAACAGGGATGGGTAAACTTTGGAGAGGGGAGCATGGAGCTTAGTGTATTCCCTTCGGATGGGGGCAAGGCGGCTTTCTAGTGCCCATGATGTGGTTGGTTGAGAGATGTTATTGATGGTTGAGAGTGTATCACTGACAAGCTTGTCATACTTTCTTGGGGTGAATTGTCCGGAAACCTTCTTTGGTTCAACCTCTGTTTTAACGAGGCTTTCCTCAATTTCAAATCTTGCCTCTCTGAGAGATTGAAAGTGGGGATAGTATTGTCCTCCCATCATCGCTCGGACATGGGCTAAGAAGTTTTTCTTCACTATGTTGACATGTTCTTCTTCAGATGGCCAATTGGTCATGGTTGCTGCTCGCCCCATCCACCGGGTTATGAAGTTACTGACTAATTCTCCTGGATTCTATTTGAGCAACATGAATTCTCGAGCTACATCCTCCCAGCTACGGATTCTGGATTCCTCAAGAGATAAAAAACATCATCGAACACTATCCTTCAAAGTTTGCTGAAACAATTGGGCCATCACCTCTTCAGAAGCCCCTAGTAGAGTCATGGAACGATGATAACTGCGAAGATGAAAAATTCGGGGTTCACTCCCTCCTAACTTCTCGATATTGGCATCTTGAACTTCTCGAGTAACCTTGCTTTAGTATAAGGAGACATGTGGGTGTAGTCCATGTAATTCCTAGAGATCCTGACGTGGTCAAACTTCTTAGTGAGCATCTTGAGATTCTCTTTGACTTTATTAAACTCCTCCTCCTTTGGATCAACTACCAAAGGCAGGTTAGCTATAGGCTGGGCAATGTTTGGCATTAGAAGCTGGGAAGGCAGTGGCCCATTGGTAGGAGGGGTACGTGGAGCGTGCTGATATTCCTCTGAAACCCAGATAGGCTCGGGTGGACCCATAGCACGACAGAACAGGGCCTCGGGCTCTTGAGGAATAGGAACCTAGTTTCATTGCATCTCTCGAACCTCAGTTTGGAGGTTGTCAATCTTGGACACGAGCTGAGCTAGGACTGTCGTCAGATACGGTTGTACGACTGTTGCTTGATCTATATTATCTATGGAAGATGGATGGATTCCGTACTCGAAAGAAGTAGTAGAGTAACGGATGAAACTCTGGGGTGATTTGACTGAAGACCGAAGCCAATAGGGAGCCAGTCTAAGGTCTTGCGATCGACCTGAGAAGGTGTACGATGAGATTTATTTTTGAGAAAAAAGGAAGAACTATTTTTGGATTATCGATAAAGAATGGAAAAATGTTTTTGGATTTTTGATAAAGAAGGGAGAAATATTTTTGGATTTTTGATAAACAAGGGAGAAATATTTTTGGATTTTTAATAAAGAAGGGAGAAATGTTTTTCAATTTTTGATAAAGAATGGAGAAATGTTTTTTTTTTAGACAGAACTCAGCATGATTATTACAATTATTATGTTTTCACTTGTATTTAATACTCCTAAATGCAATGCCGGACGGGACCCGAGCCTGGAAAAAGTGGGGGTCTTAATATATGCAAAGCTACAGTTTGGACTTGTAACCAGGATCACAGACAGATCCACTTTTCAAAAATGCATGGAAATTGGGCTGCAGGCCGACCCGAAATTTCGACAGAGTTTCAGGTCAAAACCGACAATCTAAAGTGCATGTCCTAGGTCTGACACGTATATGCGGGTATGCAGTTGGTTGGGTGAATAGGCATGAGTTGGCGTAACTTCCACGATATATGTCTTGCTCTTGTGAGAAATCGGTACGAGTGGACAAGCCATTTGATATACCTGAGTGTACGTGAATTTCCTCACCATATACCTCATGGGGATGGTACATGTGAGAGAGAATTCGATATACTCGACGTACGTAAATGAATTCCCTGCGATATACCTCCCATCATGACTTCGATCAAGCGGTACGATGTGGGGGAACCGTTCGATATATGTCAAAGGAACTTGGCCAATGGAAGGTGAGAGTCATATCGCTTAGGCTAACAGCGACCTGCTGGACCAGCGCCCATCACGAAGTGACCCTCTAGTTACTGGGTAAAATTTGGTCAATATCAATGCTCTTTGGTGATGTCGTGTGAATCATGCATGATTCTCTAATTAGTATCTTATGATGAGAATGCCTTTCTTAATTATGACAAACAGGGAGCAAAGTATAAGTACCCCAAAAGGTACACCAAGTATGGATGGGTGATGCATGAAACATGGGGATATACATGTGATCCTAGGTGCACGTGGTGTGAAGTGTACATGGAGAATTTTCTACAAGTGTGTGAACATAAGCATAAGCATGGGATACATATGCGAAAGGGGAACATGGAGATATGGGGGGAAACAAAAGTAAATATAGCATTCATGTAAATAGAGTCAAGACCAAAAACAAAAACACATATCCCCAGCAGAGTCGCCACTGTGGCCATCCCCGATCCTCTCCGTACGGGAAGGCGCGTGGAGAAAAGATCCTTCGGGTCGCACGCATGCCTCTCGGGAGCGCTTCGGCTGGCGTTGTTTGAGCTGTAGTGCAAAAATGTAGAGAGATTCAGAGTCGCCAGTCTATTTTACTCAAAATAGACAAAAGAGAAAGGGGAAACCACCCCGAAGGATGGCATCCAAAGACACACTGGTGCGTGCGAAATCAAAATGATTCGAGAAGGGTTCGGAGGCTTAGTCACAGAATGGGAAGGTGTTAGGAACCCATTCTGCCCTTTCGGTCTCTCATGAATATTTTCTATTTTCCTTTTGCTTCCCCCCATGATATGTGTGCATGTGTATATATATAGAGTGGAGGTATGAATCCTCGATTTGTATCATGGAAAAGATAAAGCGAGTCGTCCATAGGAAGATATAAGAATAATATTAGAAAATAAGATTTACACGATTACCCCTATATTAACCGTTATAATGGAACGATAACGCATATGGATCAATACGTTAATAAGAGCAAGTATATAGAATATAGGAAGATTAGATTTAGAGCAAATAGGAAGATGAGAGAAAAAGTAAGAAAAAGGACTTGAGCCTCGGGTTTTACCCCGAGATGCCTCCATAGCCTATAAAGGCATCAAAGTCCACATAGTTCGCATACAAAACGAGGGGTGGGGTTTATCCCATAAATCCAAATGGGGGATCTCTTATTTGTAATTGTGTGTGTGTGATTAGAAAAAGTGCTTTAGTTGTGAGGAAAGTGTGCGAAAAGTATGAGAATCCCTATTTGGAATTTATGAGTCAACCCTCGTTTTCTTGTTTTTTTGGGTTTTATTTATATGAAAATAAGAGATGTGCAGTAATACTAACTAAAAAGTATATTAGGATGTGCGAGATGAGATAATAAAAGTGCTAAGTAAGAAAACAAGTTATTGAGAATTTAAGATATTTTAAGAGAGAGTTTGAGAAAGTTGGACCTTCTTGATGATCTTGAGCTTGAGCTTGAATGTTGGAGAGCAGACATTGCACTTGGATGATGATGGAGATTGGATAATTCACCAATTTTGATGAAAAGGGTGATGAAAAGTGGGAGAAAAAAATGGATTTGGAAGTTGAAATCACGCTGCCTTCGGGAGAGGTTTCTATCAGATCTGGACTCCCTTTACAAATGTGGTGAAGGCCTCCGTTTATAGGCCCAGGTAAGTGTCGATCGTCATATACCCGTTCCTCCCTACCGGCACCTGCTGATAGGTAGGGTCTGGAACCTGCCATTTGGCAGTGCGCTTCAGGCTTTTTTGAAAAATTGGTCGCCGAGGGAAAATCATTGGTCAGAATTGGGTATGGGGAATACCATTGGAAAGGTAATTCAGATACCTTTGAAAGTCTTTTGGACCGCTC
This sequence comes from Sambucus nigra, assembly GCA_949130495.1. Lineage (NCBI taxonomy): Eukaryota > Viridiplantae > Streptophyta > Magnoliopsida > Dipsacales > Adoxaceae > Sambucus > Sambucus nigra. The sequence continues at coordinate 112,945,739 of OX422219.1, forward strand.
CCGGGTTCGGGAGTTGACTTTGGGTCAAATATGGCTCGGAAGCGTTTGTCGGTCTATTGGACGGGGGATTATTCGGAAGCAAACGGATCGTTCATCCGCATTATAAGTCTGAATCGTGCACAGGGCTGACTGTTGGAAAGGTTAGTAGATGTACTTAGACATTCCAAAGAGTTTGACCTAGTTTGGGGAGTTGACTTTTGTCAACCGGGCTCGGGAAGCATTCGGTGGCGTCTCGGATTCGAACGGATCGTTCGTCCGCGTGGTAAGTCGGACTCGCACACGGGACGGATCGTTGGAAAGGTTATTCAGTGCCCTTTGAATATTATTTTAGCCTGAGTTAAGCTGAAGAGTTGACAAAGGTGAAACAGAGCCCGGGAGCGCCCAGTGGCCTCTAGGTCAAGTTTCGGACGCAAACGGATCGTTTGTCCGCATGGTAAGTTTGAATCGTGCACGGGGTGGTCCGTTGGAAAAGGGATTCAGTGCCCTTTGAAGATTCATTCAGTGTCAATCGAGATGAAGAGTTTGACGTTTGGGTCAAACTGAGTCGTGGAGTGTCCTATGGCTTCTAGGTCAGTACTCAAGACATGACATAGGTTTGTAGTGATGGAGGGAGGTACTAGGCACCTAAGGAGAGTTAGGGGGTAACAGAATGGGGTGTCTACAACACCCATTAACACCAAAGGCCTACACAATAATTCAAACTAGTGTCAAAACACCCATTAACACCGAAATCCTACACAATAATTCAAAGTGTCAAAACACCCATTAACACTAAAAAGCCTACACAATAATTCAAACTAATGCTAAAACACCCATTAATTCCAAAAGCATACACAATAATTCAAACCAGTGACAAAAAAATAGAAGATTTCAAGTCTTTAACAAGCCAACATAACAAAAACAAATTGCAAATATGGAAATAAAACAAACTAACCCTCTATGATGAACTGAAAAAATATGCAAATACAACAAAAAATCCTAACTTAAATAAAAAAAAACACCAAAATAATTTTCATGACAATTATTAAATCTTACTATATTATCAAATAAATACCAAACCAAAAACTCAAGTTATAGTACACAATGATGGAATTTCAATATGGGGTTTCAATTTGGGTATTCAATTTGATAATACTCCATTAACAAGAAAAGTAACACCAAAAACCCATATCGTTTTCCACCGTTTTCCAACTTCTCGTCCAAATGAACTATTTTTTACACATTTTCCATTCTCCAATCAAACACATCGTAAGTCTAAACATTAATTTTTCATTTCACAAACAAATGGGTATACTAATGAGTTAGATTTCAATATACAAACATCATTATTCTTATACAATCATACATACATACATACGCAAATATCATCTATATATATATATATATATATATATAATAGGTACAAAACATCATATGTACAGAAAACATTCAATACAATGCATAAAGCATAATATAAATGTGAATATCATATGTGTATATAAAAAAAATGGGTAAAACATACCTTAATGGGGACAAAAATTAAGGATTTTGCTTGGGGAAACATTAGGATTTCGGTTTGGAGGAAGAGAGTTGTGAAAAATGAGTTTTTTAGGGGGAAATGGGGTTTTAGAGGGGTTGAAATCCCATAAAATTGTCATGGTTTTTAACCTGATAATTTCAGAGATTATCACAACCTTTGACCATGACAAATCCGTTCAGACTTGTTACGGTTTTGTCCCGATAAAAAACCTTGACAAAGTACGATTGTCACGATTTTTTACCATGATAAAATCTTCTGTGGTAAAAAATTGTGACAAAACGTGCGTGTGTTTTAGTCATGGCTTAAAACCATGACAATAGCTCGCCCAAAAAGTGACAATTTTGGTTTTTTTTTTGTAGTGACTCCTCTTGTATACACATTCAAACATTACCATATGAAATCTCACCTTAGGCATTTTTGTTACGTTCTTTGAAAAGGCCGTATGAATTCTAAGACTATTGTCACCAATGTTCCCGAAGCCCAAATTCATCACATTACATCTATGTGGGTTAGGAGATTCAATTTGTAGGCACTAAATGTTAGGCTTGTTGACTCTCTTACTATTTCATATGATTCTTCTAATGTCATATCTTATAAGTGACTGTGATTGCATGTTTTTCATTCACTACATTTTGCGCTTCATGTTATATGCTTTGTTTAGTTATATAGTTTTTGTATCTTTTATATTTTAAGCTTTCTTTTGTTGGGTCTTTATGAGAAAAATACAAATATAAATTATTTTTTTAGCCATTTCCTTTTGTGAAAAATATTGAAGACTCAAAAAAATGTTAGGTTTTCTTTATTTTGGTTTTGCATAATTTGTGTGGCATATCGGTGTAATTGAATCCCATTCGTTTTATGTTTCTATGTGTCTAGAACATTTGATTATGATTTTCAATGCTAGGATTGTTCTTAATCACGCTTGCATGGAATTTTTCTAATTGATTTGCATAACGGATTCACTTTTTATATTCCTCTGTACACAATTTTCACGAGCTCATTTGGATTATAACCTCATATGTCACATTAGTTAAGTGAGGTGTTCTCCTACTAATCTTGTCATATTCATAATATTTTTTTACTATATGGGGATTTGTGTAAGTAAAAACCATTGCATTTGTTTGATCTTATTTGATAAAAATATGAGTGTGCAATGGAAAAATGGCTATGGAGGAAGAAATTTTCCTTGCGTGAAGGTCCAATATTAGCAAGAGCACAAAATTGAGAGGAAAAAGAAAAAATTATATTTCCAAGGCCAAATTTATGCATTGATGCTTTAATATATGTGATATCTTCAGAAGAAAATAATAAAAAGATTTATCTATAATTTGAGGATGTTTAGTTGACAATCAATTAGTTTGCACAATGAGTCCTAGTTAAGCTTTAAATGTTTGACGCCATAGATTCAAGAATCATTGAAATTTGTAAGTTAGTGTACATTGTGTTTGTTTGTCCTTTTTGAGTTCCTTATTCGACATTTGAGGCTAAATCAAAGGTTAATAAATTATTATGGTTAAATATAATTACTTGGATATTTTTGAGTGATTGGGTCATATTTCTTTTATTGCTAGTTCACACTTGTTCACTCTGTATCCCTTTTGTTTAGACATATCAATGCTATGCTACTCTACAAAACTTATGCATTTTGTATTTCTTTTGCCGTAGTTTATACTTATATATTTATCAATGTGGTTCATTGGTATATGTGTAATTATATATGGTATGCTTTTTATTTTTTAAGTGTTTGCATTTGAATTTAGTCCATGTTTGCCATATGCTTTGTCTTTGATTCATTGGCATGTTTTATGATCACCTTGGTATCTTATACTTCCATATTTGCATCAAAATTGGTATCATTTGTTCATAGTTTGGATTATGTATGCTTGTGTTGCTGAGTTTTTTGTTATTGCATGATTCTCTCACACCATTGCACGATGTACTTTCTTTCCTTATGATTCCATGTCTTAACATTATGGGGAATAATTGGCTTTGAAACTTATTCTTTATCTATTCATGAAGAAAAACGGGGATAAATTATATCTAACTCTTTAATTGTGGGGAAAAAATCATTGACTTAGGGGGAGACATCCTATCTTAGGTGGAGATTGTTAAACAAAGGGGGAAGCTTTTTCATATGTTATTTTTATTGTTATATTCAAGTAGCAATTGAAAGGCGTGTTTAAGTGTGCAGGTTTGTAGCGATGTAATAAAGGTTTACATGAGATACAAGTTACCCAAGTTTTTATCAGTCAAGCATTTGTACATTTTCCTTTTGGGGTTGGAGATTGAGTCTTAATGGGCTTTATAGACCGGTAGATTTTTTTTGGAATTCTATATCATAATAGACAAAGGGAGATATTTGTAAGAACAAATATTTGCATCAAGTAAATTTATATGTATTGAATTTATACCATGTTTGCAAAAAACTTATTTGAGTCATAAGATAGGATTTGATTTCTTTATCCTTCAAATTAAAGATCATAGCAGACAAGATAAAGTTACATTGCATACACATCGAGTTTTGTGTTGAGTTTTCATGTTTAATATCTGAGGGATCTCAATAAGGTATGATTGCATATTTATGTTTAATCGTTGGATATGTTTTTGCTTTTTTTTATAAAATATTTTGAAGAATTTTTCATAAAATGGATTTTAAAGTGAAAAGTATTTTTTTGGTTTATTTTCGTTCGAACGAACTTTCATTTTCTTTCTAATCAGATTTCGATTTCATTCAAATGAGTTTAGGAATCTTGTTCAAAAGACTTTTAAATGACATTTAATCGGTTACCGAAAAATCTCGTTCAAAGATCGTTTGATCTATGTTCAAATGAGAATAAATATGTCATTTAAGTGACCTTATTTTTGGTTTGAACGAAAAAGCTATTATTGTTTGAACGAACCTTGTTTCTCATTCGAGCAACTTTTCTCGAAAAACATGTTGCCTCAAACTTCTTGTTTTCAATAAATACTCAGGTATAAGAGTCTTATCAAAAGCCTCCTAATTCCTAGTTTAAAAACATGATTGTGATCCAAGAGTCCTACATAAATATGTCTATTTAAGATATCCTTTTCATTGCACTAACTTTGTTTGCTCTCTATTTTGTGAGTGCTTCAAAGAAGTGGAGATCATTATTTTATGTGGTACGGCAGATGGACCAGTCCGAAGAAAAGTAAGATTAGTGGGATAATGAGACGCGGGAAGCGCCCACATTGTGCGGATTTTGGAAGGTGTCCAACACTAGCTGCAAAAAAGGTTTCAATGAACAAGGAAGTGAATCAATGCTTGAAGGTGTCGAGCCTATGAGTAAGTCTAAGTTGCTCTTGTAAAATGCATATATCATAGTGGACTTGTGTGGTTAGGTCGTATGAGGTTTTTACCATTGTGATTTTTTCATGTGCATCGTCGTGTTGTCATTTATTCTGTTATTCTTCTTTATTCTCACCTATATGCATTCTTAGGTCAAGCCTAAAATATGTGTATTGTTTAGCAAAACACTTATTTTATTCGATGCATGCTTATAAAATTAGAAAATTAAAAATTGGTGGTATTTCCATATGACCGTCAGTCATTAGCCTTTTTAATGAAACTAAGTCTACAAATGTTATAGGGCAAGCCTCAAGGCTTATTAACATTTCACAAGATGTGGAATGTAACCTAAAGACACTAGCAAACTTGGAAGGATCATCCATAAGCAAGTCCGACGATAAAACTAAGTGAAGTTAACAAAAAGCACCGGCTAGAAGCAATCAGGTTAAAATTCAAATGATGCTACAAAATTAAGACAATAATGCATATAAGACACAACATAAAAACATAATGCTAACGTAGCTGAAATCAAATTGCATTTCATCATAATATTATTCATTACATAATAGTTTCAAAAAATTACAAGTTTAATGCAAGCAAAAGGAAAATAGAAGACGAGGACAAGCATTTAAGACTTTGTGGCTCCCTCTTCTTCATCACCTTCCTCCATGTCAGTCAGAGTCTCCTCATCCTCCATAACAACAGCATCCATGACCTCCTCCATTTTTTTGAGGCGTCATTTTTCAGCTTCCCCCATATGAGTCTCACACTGGTATGCTCAGCATTGGTGAATCTTTAAGATAAAATGGCCTCCTTAGCCTCAGGAATGTTCTTGGCAACTATGTACCTCATATATTTATAAGCATGGATATAGGCCTTATTTCGATCGAACCAAAAGTCTTTTGAAGCTTTGAAAGAGGCCACGACCTCAATAATAACTTTATTCAAGGCCACGTCGTGTTTTTTAATAATATTTTGTATATCTACAACTTTTCATCAACCAATTTCGGCATGACCATGGAGTGACTTTGTGTTAGTGAATAAATTTGAGACTTAAGTGAAAACCTTCTCATCACTAGATGCATATTATTTGGAAGCTTCTAAACATTTGGCCTAAAACACCTTGAGGTCATCCGTGACTTTTTTAAAGTTATCCTCGACACCGACCTTATTTCTTTTAGATCCACAACCTTAGCCATCGTGTCAAGACTAAAAGCTTAGAATGATCCAGCCATGGACTTTTTGAATGCAAAAAGGTGGAAGACTTGACCTTCTCCACATCAGTCTAGTGCTTAGACTCTACAATCATATACTTTGTCCTTTGGCTCATACAAACCTCTACAACCTAGAGAAAGGAGAAACTAGTAAAAGCAGACAACGTGAAGAAAACGTCGCGGATGTATATGTGTGCTTACCTTGAGAAATTCATGGAGTTGATTATCCTCCAAGTCCTAACTATCCTCCTCGAATAGATATTTCAGGTCTGAGAAATATCAACTTTTTCATCAAAGAGACCATGGTGGCCTCGGTGTCCCATGGAGAACTTAGGTCTTTTGGCCTTATCTGATGTCGCAGCCTAGAGACGAAAGGAGTTTGTGTGTACCCATTATCTAGAATTGACGTCCACGGAGGACTCTTGTGGCACCCTGTAAAAATCCATAAATAGATTTATCAGGTCTAATATAAAAATCACAAAAATAAAAAAATTTTGGTAACAATCTTAGCATGAGAAATAATCAAAATTGAAATGAAAAATGATAAGAAAATAAAATACTCAATCAAGATAAAATAAACTTTGATACTAATCGTTGCCAGTACATCATAAGCCATCTCTAGAATAAAAAATGTAACCATAAAAAAGTCCAACTCTGAAATAAGTATACATATACAACCTAACTTAAAATAAAAGAGTACAATAAGATAATGAGCTACACTTTCTCGACTCCTACAAATATAAGATTAATAAATAGGACGTCACTAAAGATGCTCCTCCAACGAACCCACGTCTACAGGAACTACCACAATAATAACCTGTAAAACCAATCTTTTTAAAAAAACATAAATAACAAGTCTATGTGGAATAGGATGATAACTGAATTTTCCCACATTATAACTGGACATCTTCCTTTCATGTTTATCATATTTTAAATTATTAGTTTCCTAAAGTAATAGCCTAAAATATCATATGGTTCTAAATCTCGAACCATTATGTAGCCCATGTGATTAAAGTATTAAAATATAATTCTTTAATCTTTAGTTTCTCATCTTTACGTTTATCTCTTTCATTATATTACATAAGTTGTGTGGCAGTCTCGAACCTACGGTACATCTCATCAAATAAGTAATATATCAATAATAGGCTTATAACTCAAGTATATACACATTTTACAACCTTGTGCAAATAATACAATATACCCATCTCTAGTTACACGAATATGAAACATAAGTATATTAGTGGAAGTACCCACTATAAGTCATATACATCTCTAATATATCACATAAATCGGTACCACTAACTCTAGTACCGCCATAAAATAATTAAATATGGTAGGAGAAAGACTACATCACGTCTAAGATCCATAAAAAAGGTACATCCCTTGACATGTAAAATTAGATGGGCTATTATGACGCCAATGCATAATAAAGGTCTATCCTTATTAAATTCGAGGATCACTCACATTTACTAGGTATAGTCTCAGGTTGTCCTAACACTAAAACCTCGTCATAATGAAAGGGAAAATCACTACGTCTACCCCTCATCCATATGGCCCACCAAACCAAAGACCATACTATGAAATCTATCGGGGAACCCTCATGGTACACAGAGACCTATACATAGGACCCTTGGGTAAAATGACCATGGAAAAACTCATCTACTCATCAAGGCACTATCGCGATCCATGTTGTACGTGCCCTAAAATGGAATCCCTCCTAGCACATCGTCGTGAGTATTTACAAATGGTGCATTGAGAACATAAAACATCCATATAAATATAACCCTCATAAACGAGTTTAATAAAATAAAAATGTAAACATGACGAACCAATGCCACAGAATTATGTTTACAACTCTCACTAACTAAATAAATCAACATCACATACACCACCCTTACTAACAGGTTAAGATAAATCACGTATACATTCAGACCCAATGCTACCAAGTCACACTAAGAATCTCCATTTAAAAAGGGTTATAACACATGACATATTTATAACCTTATATTCATTCAAAGACACATTAACCCTAGAACTCCCTGTTCGTAATTCTAGAGATAGTCTCACCTTACTATACATTAAACCACCAACATAAACTACACTAAATCTCAATTAGACCTAGTATGATTTCCCAAGGAATTTCATTTAGGTATAATCCCACACCTATTTTAAATGAAATCACAAGACATAGTAACTACCTATCAAGGAAGTTATAGCACAAACCTGGTCTCACCCAAGGGGATGTTCACACCACTCATGCATTATAATTACTCAAATTTATCCCGTCTAACAAGACCAATCCTCAAAATTTCCAAATTTCCAAATCAAGGAACCCATTCCACACCCCGGTTTACCATTGAACGCCAAATCACCAATTTAACCCCTTAAATCAACAATTTTTCCAAATATTCAACTACCCCAAATATCAATCTCTAGCAATTCAAATCATAAAAATATATCAATATTTTATACGGACATGAAAACTATGGGCTAATAAATCATAGCTCTAGGTACCCAAATAAAAATTCGCAATGAATTACACAAAGGCCCAACTAGGCCATATATGATACCATCGTTTGATTGGTGTCTAGGACCGATAGATCGATCTATACAAAACTTCCAAAATTTCCCCTTATTATGGGATTTTTCCTCTTCAACACTCATTTTGTTTATCTCTCTAGCCTTTGTTAATTACCCACAAACTTCATTAGATCACCCAACTAACATTCAAATGATAAAAACACATCATCAATATAATTAGAACCTATTTCCATCATCAAATCCCAAATCTACCATAACATTTAAAGAAAAACCCAATTTCTATTCAAGAACCCTAGATCTATCCAATTTTACATTTTTTTATGGATTGATTCAGTTAAACATATTATTTTTATATAATTATCAAAATCAAATCGATTCAAATCGTTATCTATTAGTTTTAATCGTGGTTCAAGAAGAAATTAATCACTACAAAGGGGAAATCAATTCAATTAATATCTTGATTGGGTTAATTGAAAAATTAACTAATAATTTACTAATATTAGATTTAAAGTATAATTTGATTTAGATTTCAAATAAATTGATGCAATATTTTCACACATGAAATCATAACCATATTATATATAAACTTTCCTTATAGTTATGTAAAGAAAAGAAAGCCAAATTTCCTAATTTCCCATCTTCTCTTCATGCTCCTTCTCTCTAAGCCCACTATTCTTTCTCAATTGTGTTTTGTAATAAATGAGATCCTAAATATCCCCATAAACCCATTTTTCCCGTAATTAGATTGGGCCCCAAATGGGCTGCACGTAAAGGAGCCCAATAATAACTCCAAATGACTTAAAACGTTGCCTAAGCCTTATACTAACCCCATAGGACTTTAAACCATCATTCTAAACTAACACGTAAATTTTAGGCATCCCAAAGACAATTACCAAATATACCCAAAATAAATAACTAACAACACAGTTATTTAATAATTATCCAATACGAGTCCAATAATTAATTAATTTAATTAATTAATAAGCTTGTCATAAATTCGACTTCAAATCCAAATTAATTAACACACAAAATGTAACTAGTGACATCTCACGTCATAATCAAGAAAACATAATCAATTAATTCAATTAATAATGCACATAAAAATATGTGGTACTACATCTCTCAGTAATGGTGATATGCCCAGACTGTACAGGCTCTGTATTTTTCTCCTTAGCATTTGAAGAAGCTAAGCTCACATTAGCAATGTTTATCGTGATTTCCTCAAAAAGTGATGGGTTTGAACCACAAACCGCGACCTAATTTTGAGTCTCAATAGGAACCTCAAGTCTATAGCAACATCCTTACCCGCAATCCTTTTCATTTTCCTTTCCTTGGCATGTCTGGGAGCCTGCTTTAGGGCGTTAGGTTAGCATAACATTTAAAAAACTTATTTGAAGACAATTTAGGCTACGATCTATAGATTTATTTTACCTGCATGTGGCCGAATAGGTAAAAAAGTCCCCGTGTAATAATCAAGCTTGTACAAGGGTCTCAGAGTGAGCATAGAAGGGAAGTCCTTCCAATTGTCAAATATGAGCCATGTATGTGGCTCAGTGGTTTAGCTTATTTTGAATGCCAAAATCGATGCGGGCATGCTTCAGCCAATTCCAAGTTTTATCTTTCTCCAATTTAACCCCCAAAACTTTTATTTCTTTTATATATCCTCCATTATTGATCCTTTCTTCTTCATTTTTTTTCATTTCTTTTCTAAAAACAAAACAACTTTAATAATTCTTCCACACCTCTATTATTATCGGCCAACCATGCCTATTTAAATATTCCTCACCCATAACCCCTTTTATTATTTTATAAAATAGAATATAATTTTGTAAAATTCCCCAAACCCTAATTTTTATCTATATAAAGGGCGTTTGGTCTTCATTTCAGGGAGACTAACGTAGGACTATTTTATGAGATAATATTTGTATAGAGTAGACACCATTCGCTCATAGATTAATTTAGTTTAGTTTTGTTTTATTTCTTTGTTTTGTAATTTTGTCAAGAATTGTATAAAATAAATTCTATTCCGAGAAACAAATTGTGAGTTTGTGAGATATCTTCTTAGAAGTAAATATGATCACAAATTCTAGATTTGTGGGTATTTTTCAATTCATAAGCTTGGAGGTTCAATGAAAATACAAGGATACTTGGTTTATATATTATTCTTTTCATCTTTCATTCTTTTTTTTATGCCTCTCATGAATTATATTTACATTTCATATGTAAAAATAATTCACATGTTTTGTAATTTATAATTTTGCCATGTTACTTTGATAATATATATTAGACTTTTACATTTCAAAATGGATTTCGAGAGAAAAAATTCGGTTCTAGTCGTGCTTCGAGAGAAGGCGATATATTTTTGATGAATCGAAAAATTTTCCTCCCATAAGAGATCGGGTAATCTTATCATTAATTTAATGATGTTTTAATAATTTCTAACTCTAAAATAAAATTTTCAAGAGTTAAAATTAATATAATAAATGATCCCTAGCGGATAGTTTATTATGAGAGTTTCTTATTCTTAAAGAGTTTTGTGAAAGTATAGAATTAATTTTATAGGAAATATTTTATTTAAATTACATTTGCAACACATTCAATTTGTGATTTAAATATATCTTGGAATATTATAAAATTAAAAGTTAAATAAAATAAATAATTGAACCGTAAAAGAGGATTCTCTTCCCTTGTTTGTCCTCGTATTTATTTACTTCACTTATTTCGTATTTTAGTTTATTTGTTTAGTTTAAATAGTAGTTTATCACTAGTATTATAAATGCCCCTTAATCGATTGTTTTAAAAACCCATTACATAGCTTTCATTATGCTCTTGTCCACATTAAGAAATGTGGATTGACCCCTTACTTGCCCATACACATATTTTAATGTATTTGTATGTACAAAAGGGATTTTTGACTAACGGTCTTTATTCTACAATGATATACTAAAAAAATGCAGTTATCTAGGACAAACTCCAAACATCATTAGGTAAAACAATAAAATGGATCAAACCTACGAACCCTAACGTCTATAACTAATAGTGAACAAGGAACACCAATTTGTTTTCTTCGTCCAAACCAACCCTAAATCCTCCTAAAACCTTCCTTTTTCAACCTAAAAACACAAATCGGCTATACTTGTCCACAACAAACACCTAACCTAAATCGGCTAAAAATGCGAAAGTCACTAAGAAAACTTGGCAAAACCCAGAAAGTGTTATTGATTAGATTATTTATTTTCAGTCAAATTGGGGATTTATCATGAAAACATTCAAGTTACGAGTATAAAAGAATATGAACCCGTAAAAACACTATTTTTTGTTGATCTCATGAGATTAAAGACGATTTAGGGCATGGAAATGAAAAGAAACGAAAATAAAAACAACAATTGTAAAGAAATTATAAAAAAGAATGAAGAAAGATGAACTGAAATGAAGGAAACAAAGTCATCAGGAATCACCCCGAGAATTGTCAAAAATCGTACACATTTTATTCTCAAGTTTAGGAACGGTGAATGAGGCCATAGCCTCAACGCATTTATATAAAGGGCCACGGAGTTCAAAACGTCATACAATTTTAAATGAATGAGTAAAAAGTTGCGATATCCACAAGACCTCATCCTCTAAACGATAGTCTTAGGCATCTACGAAGGTTATGTCTTTAAAAGTCCTCATTACCTAAAACTTTTTATCTCAAGAAAGCCCTCGACCCTAAGGTAACCTTATGAATACATATATAAAGCCGGAGCACTAAATAACTTATCTCTTAGCATTGAGGATTAGGGGGCTTCTGTTATACCCAAAATATGTCATAATTAAGAGACACAAGGCATGGAGGCCCATGCTAACACAATGAAGATACTCAAGTATTGGTAATAGGCATTGACTTGTAAAAACGACCATGGTCTAATATTAAACCAAACCATGGAATGTTCTCCATTTTCTCCTTTGTACCTCAAGACTACGACCTGATGCATAGACCGAACACATACCCTAAGCACCAGACTACCTCAATAAGACAAGACCAGGTGTCTCAAAGGTCTTGACCCTTAATCCTCTACATAACTCTAGATGTACAAACCGTGGACCCTTATACATCAGCTATAGACTACTAGTTGTCAACCATGTAAAAGGATTCCATCTGATCAATACTTATCCATAATGCATGTGCACTGTGCACATGATGTCCTCAGTAACTACTATAAATATTGTTGTTCACCTCCTCATTTGACAGGTAAAAATTATTCAACAAAGACCTTCCTAGCTCTTTTTAGCTTCTCTCTACACCGCAGTCCACACTCTGGTCATCTGCTCAGGCGACTTGAGACACCAACAACTGTGGCCTCAACCTATTATCATTAGAGAGTTCATAGCCTCCATAATATATAACATTTATGTTTATACATTTATCCTACTTCTCTCTTCTTGTATGACTTTTAGGCCCTAAAACTTGTACTGAATGTATATATATAATGATAATAAGGATCAATAGTGGACGCAAGATCGCATTTATGGTTGAACATATCTAAATCTTGTATCTCTCTCTCTTTATCTCTCTTTTACTCGATTTTTATACTTTGACTATTATGTATGGCTTTGATGACATTGTTTACTCTAACATATCCATTTTTCACAACAGTGAGGAAATTTACACTACATCATAAATTATGGTTTAATATTGTGTCTTTGATGTATTACTAGAAATGTTTGTCACTCTCCTTTTGAATTTAAAAAAATCAAAATCTCCTTAAAGACTATTTTTAAAAATGATACCAACACGATGATTCCTTCGTATACATTTTATTTATTGGTTAGTTCATTACGCGTGCATAAATATATTGTCACGGTACAATAATTGTCAGGCACTATAGTAACACCCCACAACGTGACAAAATGAATGTGTTGTGTTACAAATTTTATAAATATGTCATTGCAAATAAAAACAACGTTAACCATCATTGTTTTGTTGAACAAATTGGAGGTCGTTCCTTTGTAGATATGCATCCTCTTTTGATAAATCTCTGAGCTCTCGATATTATTCACATCATTCTGATACTTTTGTTACATTGTGATTAACAAACTACTTTATAATGGACTTCCTAATTGAAGGCAAAATAATTTTAAGCATGCTACACAGAAGTCTCTCATCATAATGTTTATAGGATCACTCCTAAATCAACAGGCATAAATGGATTTTACAACTTTCTCAACTGTTGATGTTGCATCAATTAAATCAAAACCAAAAATACACAATAAAATAAATAGTAAATATACTGTATTAATTTATACACAAATAAGTTATATAACAACACTTATAATCTGTATAAATAATTTAAAACTTTTGGGATTTTTATTCAAAACATTGACAGATATAATAATCATAACCTATAAAATACATATTGTAAAAGAATCCATAATTCCATAAGAATATCCTTATCAACAAAAAATAATCAATCATTAATATTTGCATTACAAAATTTTTTGTTATATGTAACATAACTTTTGCATCTTACACACTTACACAGTGTTGATGTACAAAACCAGATTTGATCTAATTAATTAATCACATATAAATATGACTAAAGAAATAAGTTAAGATATTTTTAAAGTGGTTCAACCTTAATAAAATGGCCTACGTCCACTGTCTTTTATTACTGGGTGTCTTTCCTTGATATTTTTAAAGGGGTCTTGCTGAGAAGACCATTGATGTTGCTTCTCAACCTGCTGGAGTTGATATGTCTCGTTTGAGAGATGGTCCTTTAGCATTCATTACTCCTGGCTTGGACAAGAAGTTAATCTAGTCTGGAACTCTTCCTGACCACAGAGTTGTTGAGATCTCTACTCCTCGAGGGAAAGTCACTAACTAGGCAACACAACACCTTGCATCAGTAAGTGTCATTATACCTGTAATTTTTGTTCTATTTTGAATTTTCATATTCTAACTTGAGTTTCTCTTTTTTTTTGTATTTTTTTGTGTATTTCAATAATATCCTGGAGAAGGATGAAGCTATCAAAGTTGTTTCCTCTTCCAATGAAGCAGAAGAAGCCCTTGATGGGTTATCAAAATCTTTGGAGGAGTCCTGGCAGAAGTATGAGGATGACAAAATTACTAGGGAAAATAAAATTAATTCTGCTGAGACAGCCCAATAAAATGCTGTGGAAGCTGCCAAGGAGGTTGATCTAGCTCGACAACAAGCTATAAATGCTTCCAAGGAGGTAGAGGAGAAATCAAAAGTCATCGTTTCCAGCAACGATAAAGTTGAGGGAAAGCTTGAAGAGGTTAAATGGCGTAAGAAAGATCTTGAATAGAAAGTAAAATCTGTGGAAGATCTTCTTAGGGAAAATTCTTCTTCAGAGAGGGAAAATAGAAAATTTATTGTGAAGATGTCCTTTAGCTATGGATGGGATAAAGGGTGGAACAAAGCTGTAACTTCTGCCTCAACTCAAATGGAGTATGCAAGTTTGAAGTTCTTTAGGGATGTATGGGTTGCAGCATTGAAGGAGTTGAACGTTACTGAGGACTTTGAATTATTTTAGAGACATATTCACGGCCCTCCTCCTGCTATTGAAGAAAAATAAGAAGATGGAGTTGGGTCTGATGAATCTTCTTTGATGATAGTAGAACAAACACTTTCTTTCACTATCCCTCAATCCCTTAAGAAAGTTCAGCAGACAACAACTTCTACCGAGCAATGTCAACTGCCCACCGAGCAACCAATCCCTTCTTCAAAATTAGCTCAGGATGTTGTAGGGAATAAGGAAAAAGTGTAATGTTGTTCGGAATTTTTTTTGCTTTTCTCTATTTTCCCTTTTGTTTTGTACTTTAGGTTGTACCGTCCTCTATTATGATTAATAAAATGGACTTGGTATTTATTCTGAATTTCTCCTTTACTACTCAATATAGCTGTGCTGTTATTGAAGTGTTTTTACTTTTCCTTGCTAGTTTATTGCATGATACAATTATTATCAACTCATGATACATAGTTAATGAAGAAGTGTGCAGATTACTTCAAAGTTGGTCATGAATATTTCACTAAAGCACAAATAATTGATATCCTTGGATCTGATGCCTCTGATCGAGCAATTGAGCCTTACCAGTATTTAAAATGTCTACTTGATCGGGCGGTAGAAAATAACGTAGCTTACTACTAAATGATTGAAGTTCTTCAAGGGATGATTAAAGAACTTCAACTTCAAGACAAGTAAGCCATTGCTTTTATGCATGAAGGTTATAAGAATAAGTACCAATAGTTGAGCGTTGATCAGGGTTATGACAAATTTATCTTAGCCCATAATAAGAGAGAGGGTGTGCTAAAACTTGAAATTGAGGAACATAGAAACATTGCTAAGCTGTTGGAGGAAGAAAATATTACTTTAAGAGAAGAACTGAGATAGTTAAAATATGCTTCTTCCTTTAGATCTCTGGTCCCAATCAATGATGAAGGTTTTTCCTTTTTTGAGACTGAGAATGCCTCATTAAGAGAAGAATGAAAAGATTTGAAGAGATTCAGACCTACATCCAATTCCCAGGGTAGAACAAGAGCTGGTCGGAGCAGCATTGGAGAGACTAGAAATCAACAGGCTTTAGAAAATTAAGTTGCTCAACTGAAGGCAAAAAATCAAACTCTGGCTAAGATTTCTTAGAAAATTCAAACTCTTACCGAGCAATTTTCCAATCAGAGTTATGTGTTACAGAACAAAGAAAGTTTGGTGAAGAGGCTTCATCAGCATATTGAACGATTAACTTATAAATTTCATAAGCAGCCCCGAGAGTTCTGGATGGGGGGATACAATAAAGACTCATATAATCTTGATACCAGGTTGAAGCAATCAAATAATGAGGGATACAAACAGGGGTGGTTGAATGCTCTAACTATAATGAAGGTTAAGAAAAGGCACCGAGATGTGTGATTGGTTTGACCCTAGATTACTTTATCTACTAGTACCTCCTTTCAAACTAGATGTTAACTGGATTCCGGTTAGCTCTATTCCTCAGTGTGTGATTTCCAAATACCTTGGTGATTACAATCTTCATGAAGATTTTGAGATATCTTAACCTCCACATTTGCTTGACCGACTAAGTGTTAGCAACACCAGAATACTACGAGATTTCAACTTTATCTACTCTTCTATTTCTTTAGATGATCCTCCGGATGGAATGGATCCTGTGTCTAAATATGAAAGAAAGAAACTAGTAGAATAAGATATTTATATTTTGTTAGTAAATAAATAAAAAGTATCTTTTTATAATTTTGTTTCCTTGGAGATAGAATAATTGCATGATCAATTATAATAGTACTGTATTTTTCAGCCATTGAGTGTATATATATATATATATATATATATATATGTTTGAATGGACAGTTTCCCCTTTTTGATTTGATTGCCTAGACAATGGAACTTTTACCCCATGTATTTTTCTAGTTGTAGTGACTTATCACCCATAAGTGCCTAACCATTGGAATTTTATCCCATGTTCTTGCTTAGTTGTGACAATCATTTAAGTAAATAATTGCCCTGGTGCCTAGCTAGTGGATATGTTACCCATCTTCTTGCCTAGTTTATATGCCTCTTGAGTTACCCATAATCAAGTAGAACTTGCCTTTCTTGATTGTTTTACCAACATTGTTGGAGATTATGGTGATGCCGAACAACTTTGTAGGTGTCTTGCTGATGCCGAACAACTTTGTTAGTGAAAAAAATCTTTTTGCTACAAAGTTAAGTGTAGTGTGTAGAATGAGTACTTCGAAAAAAATAAAGCAAACGAATGGGGAAATCATCATTTTCATTCAATCTAAAACACTTGGGTACATAGGCAGTTACATTACTGGTAGTATTTTCGCAGGTGCTCAGCATTCCAAGCATTTTTTAATTCTTCCCCATTAAGAGTGTCTATTCGGTAAGTGCCAGGTCGAACAACTGTTGTGACACGATATGGATGGAACATGCCAATTTGCCCCCAACTTATTGTTCTTTTGAATTACTTTCTTGAGCACGTAATTGCCTCCCTTAAGATCACACTTCCTGGACCTTTTATTATAGAACATAACAGTCCTTTGTCGATAGGCAACATTGCTGATTGTTGCGTCTTCTCTGACTTCTTCGATCATGTCCAAGTCCAAGCGTCTCATCCAATCACTCACTGGATAATTGAAGTTAAGAACCCTATGAGTAGGTAACCCTAGTTCAGTAGGTATCACTGCTTCATTCCCAAAAGCCAACATGTAAGGAGATTCCCCAGTTGTTGTTCAGGGAGTTGTTCGGTAAGCTCATGACACTTAGTGCAACTCGTTGATCCAATTCCCTTTAGCATCATCCAATATTTTCTTCAATCCAATCAATAGAGTTTTGTTTGTCACCTTGGTTTGCCCATTACTTTGGGGATGACCTGGAGCATAATGGATTTTTTAAATATTGAACTATAGACCGTATGCTGCGAACTGATCATTGTCAAATTGGGTACCATGATCGGTGATAATAGCATGGGGCAGACCATATCTATAAATAATATTATTCTAGATGAATTGATAGACTCTTTCGTAAGCCATATCGATAAGATGTTCAGCTTCCACCCATTTTGTGAAATAATCAACAGCTACCACAAGATATTTGAATCGTCCTCTTATAGTTGGCAATAGCCCGACTAAATCTATGCCCCACATAGCGAATGGCCAAGGTGAAGTGATTGGTGTTAGCAGGGCCTTAGGAGTTCTTAGTATAGTAGAAAATTGTTGACACTTGTCGCATTTCTTAGCATAAACCATACAATCAGTGCGCAATGTTGGCTAATAGTACCCCTGCATATTTATTCTCTGTAAAAGAGTTATACCTACTACGTGAGCCCTACAAGATCCATCATGAATTTCCTCTATTAGATCATTAACTTCTGCTAGATGAACACACCTTTGCAGACCAGATATCACACCTCTTCTGTACAGAACTCCATTATTCAAGACATATCTGGCAGCCTTATACTTCAACTTCTTGGCTCCAAGTTGGTCGGATGGTAAAGTACCTTCTTCGATATAAGCCCTGATGGGATTCATCCAAGAAGGTCCCATATACAAGGTGATAAAATTCACCATCAAATCTTCATCAATACTTATACTTACAAGTACTTCAGTGGGGATTGTTCTTCATAGCTCGGTGCGTGTAGCTGAGGCTAACCGACCAAGTGCATCTTCTCTTGCATTCTCCAGTATTGGTATTAAAATTACTTGGGCAACTGGTAAATTGGATACAATCTCCATAGCCTTAGTTAAATACCTCGACATGAATTACCCTTTTGTTGCACAAAGACTTAGCATCTGATTCACCACTAGTTGCAAATCACTGAATAACACAACTTGCTCTACATTCAATAATTTAGCTAAGTTGAGGCCCACAATTATGACTTTATACTTAGCTTTATTATTAGAAACCTCGAATTGAACACGCAGAGCATATTTTATGTATTTTCCATCTGGACTATTGAGAATAATTCTAGCTTTGCAACTTGTTGCACACGAAGAACCATCGACATATAAATTCCATACATGGATATTATCATCAAACGTTTGGTCTGAAAAAATCCATTGATGAAACATCTTGTCCTTCGTTTCTTCATACTTCTTTTTTTACTCTTGCACCTTACTAGAGGATTCTGGTTGATCGATGGCCATCCATTCTGGAAATTCTACTGCTGGGAGTTGCTCGGAGATATTTTTTGTTGCTCCTTTAACATCCTGAAGTTGCTCTATATTAGCCCCAGTTGATCGAAGACATTTGGGTAGGTAAATTCAGCAAAGAAATCTTCCACTGCCTCCCCTTTGAGAGAGGATCTTGGCTCATAGATAATGTCATACTCCCCTAACTTCACTGCACAATACATTAATCTTTCAGAATTTTTTAGCTTATGTAAGGCATGTCTGAGTGGCATGTCAGTGTATACCACTATTGTATGGGCTTGAAAATATTGTTTCATCCTCCTTCTCACTTCAATCAACGCGAATGCTAACTTTTATAGTTTAGGATACCTGATCTCTGCTCCCCTGAATGCCTTTCTCGTATAATAAACTAGTTTTTGCACTCTGATTTCAATTCTTACCAAAGCCGAACTGACTGCACTTTCTCAAACAACTAAGTATAGGTATAATTTTTTTACTGCCATCGGCCTAGACAATAAAGGAGGTGTCCCCAAGTATCTCTTTAACTCTAAGAATTCCTTCTCACATTCTTCGTTCCACTCAAAGGTCTCTCTGAGCACCTTTAATAATGGAAGACATCTATTAGTTTCTCGAGAGATGTATCTATTGAGAGCTGCAACACGCCCCATAAGGCTTTGCACTTCCTTCTTGGTGATTCGAGATTGTAACTCCAGCAAGGCTTTTATCTTGTCAAGATTTGCTTCAATACCTCTTTGATTGGCAATGTAATCTTGGAACATTCCTTCTTGTACGCCAAAAATGTACTTGGTCGGGTTCAGCTTCATCTGGTACTTATTGAACAGATTAAATGTTTGGCTCAAATCATCTATATGGTCAGAAACTTTCTTGCTTTTGGTCAACATGTCATCAATATACACCTCCATATTTTTTCCAATCTACTCTGTAAATACTTTGTTCATCAGCCGCTGATATGTAGCACCGTCATTTTTAAGACCAAAAGTCATAACATTGTAATAATATGTTCCTCATGGGGTAATGAAAGAGGTACTCTCCATGTCTTCTGGTTTCATTTTAATTTGATTATATCCAGAATAAACATCCGTAAAGCTTAGCAGCTCATGCCCTGAATTCGCAACTACCAGCTGATCTATCCTGGGCAGAGGGAAATGATCTTTCGGGCAAGCTTTATTGAGGTATATGAAATCCCCACAAATTCTCCACTTGTTGTTCTTCTTCTTTACCATCACAAAATTAGCCAACCAATCAGGATATTTGACGTCTTCGATGAAAGAAGCCTTTTGCAGCTTTTCCACTTCTTCTTGAATAACTTGATTCTTCTCTGGACTAAAGACTCTTCTTTTTTGCTTCACTAGTTTGATCTCTTTATTGACATTGAGCTCATGGCATAGGAAGGCTGGGTATATCCCCGACATATCTTCATGACTCCACACAAATAGTTATTTTTGTGCTTCAAAAAATGCCACCAGCTCTTACTTCAATAATGGATCAAGTGAAGCACCAATTTGAGTTCTTCGTTGTGGTTGATCGTCTTCCAAAATAACAGTTTCCGTCGCTTCCATTACTTCACCTTTAACGAGTTCCGTTTTATCTCTTGGGTCTAAGATTTCAATCTCAGATTTATCCACTTGATAAGTGGTTATTTTATTCCTAGTATTATCCAATTCTTCATTCTCAGCAGATGAGTAGTATCATTCCCGAGCTACTTTTTTATCTCATTTCACAATTCTAACCCCAAAGTTGGTCTAGAATTTTAAACATTGATGTACAGTGGATGGGACTGCTTTAAACTTTTTCAAGCCTACTCTCCTCGTGATTATATTATAGGATGATTGGAATTTTTTATCCATCACGAAGAAGCGTACCTTCTCTGTTCTACAAGATGGCTAGTTACTATCATCATATCTAACTTGATCGTTCCAAGTGGAAAAACTTTTTCTCCGAAAAACCCAATAAGGGGCCTATGATACGGTTCCAATTGTCCAGGTTTCAAGTTCAAACTGTCGAAGCAGGGGTAAAGCATGATGCATGTTGAGCTACCATTATCCACCAGCACTCTTGAAATGATTATATCCTTTAGTCTAATTTTGATCACTAGAGGATCATCAGAAGGATACAAAACGCCTTCTAGATCATTTTTAGAAAAGCCAATGACCACCTTATCTTTTTGAACCTTCCTCGGACGATATTCATTTGCCATATTTATTCATTGTATATTGGAACATGCTTAAGCCTCATTAAGGTAAGCTTTCCTTTCACTAGTATGAATGCCCCCTCCAGTGTCTCCACTTGTAATCATGTTACAATCGAATGAACCAAAATGAATTGAAAATACCTCACGTTCAGGTTATCTTGGCCTTTTTCGGACATCAGAGTCATCTTTAGGATCATCTTTATCGTCCCTTTTCTTATCTTCTCTTGGTCGGCAAGGAGATTTGGATCTTTTTCGAGCTCTGGTATTCGTCTTCCCACCATTCATGCGAACAACATACCTATTCAACTTTTTGCGTATAACGAGTGCCTCAATTTCATTTTGGAGAGCTGCACACTGCTTAGTTGTATGATCGTGATCTTTATAGAACTCATAATACTTGGATTTATTCCTTATTTCGGGAGTTGATCTGAGTTTTTCTGGCCAATTCAGTTCCTCGTTGTTCTTGATTTCCTCCAGCACGTGGTTTATATTCACCTTAAAGGGAGTATAATTCGTATACTTCCTCAAGTGTTACTACGTTTATTTTCCTTTCGACTGCTTGCTCCCACCATTATATTTGTGATCTTTTCTCTCCAAATTTCTTTCAGCTTTAGCTTCTGCCTTTGACTCATTATTCTTCTTCGCAACCATTGCCTCCTTGGCATTCATGATTTTGGCTGCATTAGCCATTAATTCAGCCATGGAGTTGGGGGGATCCTTGGCTAAAGTGTAATACAGCTTGTGTAAGGCCCTAAAACATGATTAGGAAGGTTAATTACATGATTAATTATAACTTAGGAGTTATAAGTTATAATTTGTTTATGTGTGTTAAACATGTTAATTATCATGTTTAGGGGATGCATGCTCATGTGATATATGTGTTGTTTACATTAGGTGCTAATTGAGCTTATGATAGGGGATACCATGTTTAGAACATATGATTATTTATGTGACTAAATTCATCCTAAATTATGTTTTTAATTCATGATTATGTTTATAAAATTAAATAAGGGTGTTGATACAAAATTGGTAATGTTTGGTCGCCAAATGTGAAAGTTTTGAGATTTTCGGTAAATTGCTACTTTCCTGTTCGATGCCCAAATTAGGCATATTAGTTTATGATTTTGGGAAAACATAAATTATGAAAGTTGTATATATATGAATTAATATTATAACACAACAAACGGTGGGTTAAACGGAAGCTCATACAAGAAGTTATACCGAAAGTACGAAACAAGGGCAAATATGTCCATCCCCTAAGTGAAAATTGTCTTATTAGCACACCATGTGCTATTTTTTTATTGGTTAAAGGGTGGGTGATGGTTTGGCCGACTTAAATTGTATAAAACAACTCCTTTGTTCAGAAAATGCAGCCATGAACAAGAGTTTGCCTAAAGAGAGAGAAAGAGAAGAAAGTTAAGGAATAAATCTTTGGAAATTTTCCATAAATCAAGGAATCCTCGTAAGGTAATTACATCTTTATTAAAGTTGGTCACATGGATGAGTTATATACTTATCATGTTTTTATTTTTGATTTGGATATATATTTTAATGATACCCATATTGCTGAATTGTGTTGGAACAAGGATGGGTTAAGAACACAAGTTAAAACTGGAGCTAGGATCATAAATGCATACTTAAAAGTCCTTAATTTACATCATCTTTTTGTAAAGCATTTTGAATTAGAAAATTCATTATTATGATGCATATTTCTGATAAATCATGTTTATTATATGTTTCCATGAATTATACTCAAGTTCAAGGTTATGTATGCTTAAAAATGTTAAGTTATGCCTTTAATGTTGTATTTTGACCTAGTTATGCTAAAAATGGCATAAATCATGGAATACTTATTGGAATTGAGTTATTCAAGTTGGAGAGTAAAATAAACTCATACATGTATAACATATCCGAAAATTGTGTAAAAATACCAAGGAATGAACACTTGGTGATAGTTTGAAGTCTTGGTTTAAAATCTGCCCTAAAGGAGCAAGAATGCATACCAAGTGTTTGACATTTTGCTCGACATAGAAAATGAGCCCTAAAAATTATGAAACATTAAATTTGTATTATTAAATGTGTTTACTGATATTGGGTGGAATATCATGAAAAGTTATGTTGTACAAAAATTATGAGAATTCCTGGAAGTTGAAGTTGTGTTGTTGTTTTTCTTGAGAAACGATTTGCAAAAGGCTGTAATAAAATGGGCATAACTTTGTCTAGAAAATTCATAATTTAATTCTGTAAATTGTTTTAGAACCCTAATTAATTGGATGTTATATAAATGTGAAGTTTCATATGTAATTCCTCCTTAGTTATTTCTGATTTACCAAATTATGTGATGTCTTACTGGGTTGATGTTAATCGGTGTATTCAAATACTAACGGCATTGACTTGTTAGGTGGGGAAGCAGCTAATACTACCACACCAAGGAAGTAGTTGGTATTAATCTTAGCACCAAATCCAAGGTGAGTGACCTTCCTTATGAAATATAAATTCTTATAATTTCATATGGAAATGTGTAGTTAAACACATGTGTGAAAATGTTTATGGGAGTGATGTTGTATTTATGAAACATATGCATATGATCAAAAATGTTAAGCGATGTTATATAATGATATGGACTAGTGAGTCTTTTATCTAATGTTAATAACTATGGTGGGTCCTACGGGATGTGGCGGTCCTATTAATCCAACTTAAAGGTTTGTGTACTCGGGCCTAATAAAGGGATGTGGTGGTCCATAATAATTGTGGTGGGTTAATTGGACTGTGGCGGGTCCAGGCTTGCGAGAGTTTCACAATTCCTGTTGGGTTATAGAATTAGAACAAAATAAAAATGGTTATTCAAATTGGTTATATTTGTGGTATGTGTTCATTCACTAAGCCTTTATAGATTACACTCCTGTAATGTTTTGTTTCAGGTATGCTTATAATTTGGAGTTCACTGCCAAGTTAGGACCTTAAAACGGGGGAATGACGGATATTTAGTATGGTTTGAATATCAGGATTTCTTTTGTGTAACTATTAAACTAAGGATCTTGGTTATGTAAAGTTATGTATCACTTATTAGTTATAAGTAAAGGCAGTTATGTTTTCATCTACACATACCTTTGGAAAAAAAAATCTTATGCTATTTTTCCTTAGAGATTTAAATTAAAGCATTGTTTAAGCGAGTTTATCTCTAATTAAAAGGATGAGTATAACAAAAATTAAGTCGGGGCGCGACAAATTGGTATCAGAACGTGGTTATTAGGTTCTGGACAGGGTGTGAGGGTCTAGATTGGCAGTGGACACTAGAACGTGAGTTTTCTATGTGTTTGGATTTTGACTAACAATATTAATATTAAACTGCTACTATTGTATTTTGTTTAAGTTAATTATATTTCAGTGAGTGATGGATCCACGCGAGCGGCATGATGGAGCAGAGGGTGAGGCATCTTATGTTCCTAATAGTCAGCAAGGACATAGACATGTTCAAGTGGAGAAACCAGAGGTGCAACAACAACCTACTGATGACATGGGAAGAATATTACGTGCTGTGGCACAACTTATGGAACAAGCAAGAGGTGGAGAACATGGTGGGGATAGGGACAAATTGCATGAGAGGTTCATGAAGTTAAATCCGCCAGCATTTACTGGGACTACGGATCCGTTAATGGCAGAGGGGTGGATTCGAAAAATGGAAACAATATTCAAGGTGATGGAAGTGCGAGATGAACAAAAGGTTTTGTTAGCAACCTTTAGATTGGAGAATGATGCAAAGTTATGGTGGGATGCTACAGAGAGGTTACTTACTATGATTGGGGGAGTAGTGCCAGCAAATTCTCCACCAATTACATGGGAGAGGTTTGTGAAAGTGTTCTTTGAAAAATATTTCCCAAGGCTTTATAGGAAAGAGAAAGAGGAAGAATTTATCACGTTGAAACGGGGGAACCGAACAGTGGCAGAGTATGAAGCTTTATTTATATCCTTATCTAGATTTTCACCTGACTTGGTGAGGACAGAAGAAAGTAAATGTGATCGGTTTCAAACCGGGCTGAGTGTAGAGATAAAAAGCATGCTTGCTAATATGAAGATCATAGATTATGTGGACTTGGTTGATAGGGCCATGGTGTCATAAAAGTCAATGAAAGAAATGCAAGCTGAACACTCGAAGAAAGCTAGACATGATGTTATAAGATCATATGGATGGGAGGCGGGAACCTCAACTCAGAGTGTAGCACAAGGAGTGCCTAAAGGCCAAGAATTTAAAAATAATAGAAATGCACGTCGAAGATTTCAAACTCGAGGTGGAAGGACTGGAATGAATTGGTCAGAAAATGCATCTGTGATGGGATCTGTGACCATATTTTGTTATAGATGTGGTGGTCAAGGGCACATGTCTCGGGAGTGTACAATAGCTGAGACGACACCTTTATGTTTCCATAGTCATCAACCGGGGCACTTACAAAAGAATTGTCCAGCGATGGGAGCTACAACTTCAGCTGGGAGTGTGACAGTAGGAGATAGGATTTCTACACCGAAAGTACACAGGGGAGGTAGAGGAGGCATGTCTCAAAACCAAGGCCAAGGAAGAGTGTTTGCACTGACGCAATAAGATGGACAAGCTATGCCTAACGTAGTGACAGGTACACTTCCTATTGGTGATAAAGATGCTTATGTGTTGATAGATCCTGGTTCTACACATTCTTTTGTGTCTTTGCTTTATCTGTTGCATCTTAATAAACCATTATCATCATTAGATTCTTGCTTAGCTATTGTTACTCCAGTGGGGGGGTTGGTTTTTATTAAGAGGGTATATAGGGAGTGTGTGGTGCGAGTGGGTGAAAAAGAATTAGTAGTTGACTTATTACCTCTCGATATGCGTGACTTTGATGTAATACTGGGTATGGATTGGTTATCCTCATATCATGTATGTTTGGATTGCTTTAAAAAGGAGGTAGTGTTTCGATTACCGAGTGAACCTGAATTTAAATTTATTGGGGAACGAAATGTCACTCCAACATGTTTGATCTCTTCTACAAAATGTTATGAAATGCTAAGGAAAGGATGTGAGGGTTATCTTGCTCATGTGGTGGACGCACGACAAGAGGCTGGAAAACTATCAGATATACCAGTAGTTAATGAGTTTGCAAATGTCTTCCCAGAAGAACTCCCAGGGTTAGCACTAGACCGTGAGGTGGAATTTTCGATTGAGTTGGTACCAGGAACTGCACCAATATCTATTACACCATATCGTATGGCACCTGCAGAATTACAAGGGCTAAAGATACAGCTACAAGATTTTTTAGATCGTGGTTTTATAAGGCCTAGTGTATCACCGTGGGGAGCCCCAGTATTGTTTGTGAAGAAGAAAGATGGAACCATGAGGTTGTGCATCTATTATCGTCAATTGAATAAGGTGACTATCCGTAACAAATACCCACTACCCCGAATTGATGACTTGTTTGATCAGTTACAAGGAGCTAAGGTGTTTTCTAAGATCGATCTCAGATCCGGATATCATTAATTGAAAGTAAGAGACTGTGATATTTCTAAAACTGCTTTTCGTTCCAGGTATAGACATTATGAATTCCTTGTCATGCCATTTGGGTTAACAAATGCACCAGCTGTATTCATGGATTTGATGAACCGTATATTTCACCCATATGTGGATTCTTTTGTCATTGTCTTCATTGATGATATTTTGATATATTCCCGTAGTAGGGATGAGCACGAACACCACCGGTGTATTATTTTACAGACCTTGCGAGAGAAGCAGTTGTATGCTAAATTTTCTAAATGTGAAGTTTGGCTAGACAAGGTAGTATTTTTGGGGCATGTTATTTATGCTGATGGTATTTGTGTTGATCCCAAGAAGGTTGAAGTAGTAATGAATTGGGAAAGACCAACTAGTGTGACAGAGGTACGTAGCTTTTTGGGATTGGCGGGCTATTATAGGAGGTTTATACCGGGGTTTTCTTCTATTGCATTGCCATTAACTAAGCTTACCAGAAAGGAGAACAAGTTTGTGTGGAGTGGCGATTGTGATAAAAGCTTTGAAAATTTAAAGGGTAAGTTGACATCAGCTCCAGTATTGACTATCCCAACGGGTACAGAAGGTTTAGTTATTTATAGTGATGCCTCGTATAAAGGACTCGGTTGTGTGTTGATGCAGCATGGAAAGGTAATTGCTTTTGCTTCTCGACAGTTAAATATACATGAACACAACTACCCTACACACGATCTTGAATTGGCTGCAGTAGTTTTTGCATTAAAAATCTGGAGACACTACTTATATGGTGTTAGTTGTGAAATTTTTACTCACCATCAAAGCTTAAAATACTTGTTTACACAAAAAGACTTGAACTTGAGGCAAAGAAGGTGGATGGAACTTATAAAAGATTATGATTGCACGATACATCACCATCCGGGTAAAGCTAATGTTGTTGCGGATGCTTTGAGTAGAAAATCTCTAGGCATAGTATCTTGTATTTATTGTATTCGAGTTGACCTGCTGAGAGAGTTAACTTTAATGGGGGTGGAATTAGCTTTAAATGAGTCCTATGGAATAGTGGAACATTTAAATGTTAGACCCACGTCGATAGACTGGATAAAACAAGGACAGGCAAGAGATACAGAATTGGAGAAAGTTAGAGATAATATGAAAAAGGGTAAAGCAAATGAATTTTTTATTCGGGATGATGACATTGTTATGTACGAAAACCGTTTGTGTGTACCTAATGTGCCTGATTTAAGAAGAACTATTTTAGAGGAAGTGCACTATTCTTTATATGCTATGCATCCAGGGAGCACGAAACTGTATAGAGATTTGAAATAATGTTATTGGTGGCCGGGAATGAAACACGACATTGAAAATTTTGTTCCTAGATGTCTAGTTTGCCAACAGGTGAAGGCGGAGCATCAAAAGCCAAGTGGTTTACTACAGCCCTTACCTGTTCCTGAGTGGAAATGGGAGCATGTTACTACAGATTTTGTTATAGGTTTACCAAAATCATCCCGAGGGTTTGATTCTATTTGGGTTGTCGTTGATAGGTTGACTAAGTCTTCACATTTTCTTCCTGTTAAAGCTACTTACTCCATGGATAGATATGCAAAAATATATGTGGGTGAGATTATTAGATTGCATGGTTCACCAGTTTCTATTATTTCTTATCGAGATCCTAAGTTCACTTCTCACTTTTGTCCTAGTTTACAACAAGCTTTGGGGACTAAATTGAAATTTAGTATAGCTTTTCACCCTCAGACTGATGGGCAGTCAGAAAGAACGATCCAGACACTCGAAGATATGTTACGAATTTGTGTATTGGAGTTCAAGGGGAGTTGGGATGAACACTTGCCACTAATAGAGTTTGCTTATAATAATATCTATCATTCGAGTATTAATATGGCCCCTTATGAAGCTTTGTATGGGAGAAAATGCAGAACTCCAGTGTGTTGGACTGAAGTAGGAGAACAAAAACTACTTGGGCCAGAAATTGTACAAAGACTACTGAAAAGATCAATCTTATCCATAATCACTTAAAGGTGGAGCAAAGTAGACAAAAACGTTATGCAGACAACCGAAGGAAAGAATTGAAATTTGAGGAAGGTGATCGAGTATTCCTACGTGTTTCTCCTTGGAAAGGGGTTATGAGATTTGGGAAGAAGGGAAAGTTAAGTCACAGGTACATTGGCCCTTATGAGATATTAAAAAGGGTTGGAACTGTAGCTTATAAGTTGGCATTACCACCAGAATTGTCTCGGATACACGATGTTTTTCATATATCCATGTTACGTAAGTATGTGCCCGATCCTTCACACGTGTTTATCTCACAATCGATAGAGCTTCAAGATGACTTAACCTATGTGGAGGAACCAATTGCTATTGTAGATCGAAAGGAGAAAGTGTTATGTAGTAAAACCATTTCACTAGTTAAAGTGATGTGGAGAAATTGGAATGTGGAGTATGGCACTTGGGAAGGGGAGGATAACATGAAGAAGAAATATCCTCATCTTTTTGGTAAGTTTCTTATGCGTAAAATTTCGAGGACGAAATTTTTATAAGAGGGGAAGAATTGTAAGGACCTAAAACATGATTAGGAAGGTTAATTACATGATTAATTATAACTTAGGAGTTATAAATTATAATTTAGTTATGTGTGTTAAACATGTTAATTATCATGTTTAGGGGACGCATGCTCATGTGATATATGTGTTGTTTACATTAGGTGCTAATTGAGCTTATGATCAGGGATACCATGTTTAGAACATATGATTAGTTATGGGGATAAATGCATACTAAATTATGTTTTTAATGCATGATTATGTTTATAAAAGTAAATAAGGGTGTTGATACGAAATTGGCAATGTTTGGTCGCCAAATGTGAAAGTTTTGAGATTTTCGATAAATTGCTACTTTCCTGTTCGATGCCCAAATTAGGCGCATTAGTTTATGATTTTGGGAAAACATAAATTATGAAAGTTGTAGATATATGAATTAATATTATAACACAACAAACGGTGGGTTAAACGGAGGCTCGTACAAGAAGTTATACCGAAAGTACGAAACAAGGGCAAATATGTCCATCCCTTAAGTGAAAATTGTCTTATTAGCACACCATGTGCTATTTTTTTATTGGTTAAAGGGTGGGTGATGGTTTGGCCGACTTAAATTGTATAAAACAACTCCTTTGTTCAGAAAATGCAGCCATGAACAAGAGTTTGCCTAAAGAGAGAGAAAGAGAAGAAAGTTAAGGAATAAATCTTTGGAAATTTTCCATAAATCAAGGAATCCTCGTAAGGTAATTACATCTTTATTAAAGTTGGTCACATGGATGAGTTATATACTTATCATGTTTTTATTTTTGATTTGGATATATATTTTAATGATACCCATATTGCTGAATTGTGTTGGAACAAGGATGGGTTAAGAACACAAGTTAAAACTGGAGCTAGGATCGTAAATGCATACTTTAAAGTCCTTAATTTATATCATCTTTTCGTAAAGCATTTTGAATTAGAAAATTCATTATTATGATGTATATTTCTTCTAAAGCATGTTTATTATATGTTTCCATGAATTATACTCAAGGTCAAGGTTATGTATGCTTAAAAATGTTAAGTTATGCCTTAATGTTGTATTTTGACCTAGTTATGCTAAAAATGGCA
This sequence comes from Sambucus nigra, assembly GCA_949130495.1. Taxonomy (NCBI): domain Eukaryota; kingdom Viridiplantae; phylum Streptophyta; class Magnoliopsida; order Dipsacales; family Adoxaceae; genus Sambucus; species Sambucus nigra. The sequence continues at coordinate 112,976,325 of OX422219.1, forward strand.
TAAATCATGGAATACTAATTGGAATTGAGTGATTCAAGTTGGAGAGTAAAATAAACTCATACATGTATAACATATCCGTAAATTTTATAAAAATACCAAGGAATGAACCCTTGGTGATAGTTTGAAGTCTTGGTTTAAAATCTGCCCTAAAGGAGCAAGAATGCATACAAAGTGTTTGACGTTTTGCTCGACAGAGAAAATGAGCCCTAAAAATTATGAAACATTAAATTTGTATTATTAAATGTGTTTACTGATATTGGGTGGAATATCATGAAAAGTGATGTTGTACAAAGATTATGAGAATTCCAGGAAGTTGAAGTTGTGTTGTTGTTTTTCTTGAGAAATGATTTGGAAAAGGCTGTAATAAAATGGGCATAACTTTGTCTAGAAAATTCGTAATTTAATTATGTAAATTGTGCTAGAACCATAATTAATTGGGTGTTATATAAATGTGAAGTTTCATATGTAATTCCTCCATAGTTATTTCTGATTTACCAAATTATGTGATGTGTTACTGGGTTGATGTCAATCGGTGTATTCAAATACTAACGACATTGACTTGTTAAGTGGGGAAGCAGCTAATACTACCATACCAAGGAAGTAGTTGGTATTAATCTTAGAACCAAATCCAAGGTGAGTGACCTTCCTTATGAAATATAAATGCTTATAATTTCTTATGGAAATGTGTAGTTAAACACATGTGTGAAAATGTTTATGGGAGTGATGTTGTATTTATGAAACATATTCATATGATCAAAAATGTTAAGCGATGTTATATAATGATATGGACTAGTGAGTCCTTTATCTAATGTTAAGAACTATGATGGGTCCTACGGGATGTGTCTGTCCTGTTAATCCAACTTAAAGGTTTGTGTACTCGGGCCTAATAACGGGATGTGGTGGTCCCTAATAACTGTGGTGGGTTAATTGGACTGTGGCGGGTCCAGGCTTGCGAGAGTTTCACAATTCCTGTTGGGTTATAGCTTTAGAACAAAATAAAAATGGTTATTCAAATTGGTTATATGTGTGGTATGTGGTCATTCACTAAGCCTTTATAGCTTACACTCCTGTAATGTTTTGTTTCAGGTATGCTTATAATTTGGAGTTCACTGCCAAGTTAGGACCTTAAAATGGGGGAGTGACGGATATTTAGTATGGTTTGAATATTAGGATTTCTTTTGTGTAACTATTAAACTAAGGATCTTGGTTATGTAAAGTTATGTAGCACTTATTAGTTATAAGTAAAGGCAATTATGTTTTCATCTACACATACCTTTGGAAAAAAAATCTTATGCTATTTTTCCTTAGAGATTTAAATTAAAGCATTGTTTAAGCGAGTTTATCTCTAATTAAAAGGATGAGTTTAACAGAAATTAATTCGGGGCGCGACAGCTTGTCAGGAAAAAGACCACTCATAAGAGCTGTAATGGTTGTCTTCTCCTCGTAGTCTATGACCTCTAGTTTCTCGTTGTTAAAATGAGTGATATAATCCCTGGTACTTTCTCCTCCTTTTTATCTAACACTCAACAGATGGGCTACCATTTTAACTCGCTTTGCACAAAAATAGAAATTCCATATAAAGAGCTCTGTTAGTTAATGGAACGTTACAATCTTCCCCCGAGGAGGAAGGCTTTTGTACCATATTTGATACGATCCAGTAATAGTTCCTGAGAATTCTCTTTACCTCATTTCATCTAGGACTGCATAAATATCTACTGCAATGTGGTACTGCTCTGTGTGGAGAACAGGATCAGTTTTTCCATCGTACTTAGGTGTGACCACAGGATCCTTGAACTTTTATGGTATGGTAAACTCCATAATTTCTTGTACAAATGGAGATCCTTTGATAAAGGTTCTTTAGAGAGGGTTTTTGACCTTAGCCATTTCCCCTAACCTATCTTCCAATCTCTGAATAGATTCCTTCCATGCATCATTTCTAGCCTCTGATATCTTTATGTTTGCGCAAGCAACAGATCGCGCATAATTCTCCTCTTGGGATCTTTATATGCGAGCCGCAAGCTTGTGATTTGGATATGATTGGGTTGAGCCTTCCCTTAAATCATTTGGTCGTTGAGAATTTCTCGACGCAATCTAAGGAGGATTTCTGTTCCTCCTGGGGCCCAAAAGGTCGAAGGGTGAAACTCTGTTAAACCTTTCCAAAGGACTTATTTGTTTTGTATTTAGAGTGATATTTTCTTAAGAATCCAAAATTCTTATAGGAGAAGTCAGACCAGGGTGATAGGATGGATCACTTGTTTTGTAGCTAAACTTGATAAGATTTCGGAGATATCATTTGCATTTGGGGGGATAGAAGGGTTAGGAAGATTCCCTTCATTATTCCTATTGCTAGATTCTGGGATATCATTCATTTATGATAAGTTTTTAGTGAAAAACTCTATGTACAGTCGTTTCCCCACAGACAACACCAATACGCTGATGTAAAAAACTAGATTTGATCTAATTAATTAATAACAGATAAACACGAGTAAAGGAATAAGACAATATATTTTTAAAGTGGTTCAGCCTTAATGAAATGGCCTACTTCCACTCTCTTATATTACTAGGTGTTTTTCCTTAATCTCAATTACGTTTTCTTATGATAGCTGACCCTACCATGGGGGTATTACAATGTATTTATAGCCATTGGGATGTCAATGTGAATGGATAATAAGCCTTTATTGAATTGGCGTATTCATCCGTATATGATAAGGAATGATTGTAATACAATAAACGTTGAATCTGTCTTAGTCATTTAGTCTTCCCAACAAGTTGCTTGGTATGCTAGGTAGCTCGGTACGCTTGAACTTGTGCCACGCTGGATAACACGTATCTTCATATAACTGCTCCACATCAGCTGACTAATTTTTGTATCAACAGTTCTTGGTGTTCACCCTAATACTTCCAATGCGATTTTTTTGGTCGTCCAAAGGCCTTCTTTGTCCGAGGTGGTAAAATATTAAATTCAATGTCATTAAATAGAGGACATATCATAGTAGGAACATGCTGAATTGAATATGAATATGATTCGTGAAATGTCGTCGAGTGAAAATACAGATGAATAAAACTATACCCACTTTTTCCACCCGCAAATATACTAATAATAACATGCTCACATGGGAACCCCTCGATGCCCCATCAATTTCAACTACAATAACTTTTGTACAAGTCAACACTATGCGTTTTCTTGTTTTCAACTTCAAACATAAACTCACTTGATTTTACAACTTTGAAGTTACGGCTATTACTCACATTTTGCCGAATTATTTTCTCCATTATTCGACATAAAATGGGACTCCAATGTACTGAAACATCACATCTATCACTCACCATATTCATTATCTTTATGGATATTTTTTCTATAATTGAATTAATAGGCATATTACCCTCATTCACAATCTATACATTTCCCCATATCTCTAACAAGAGAAGTAGGCATTTTGCCAATGCTTAAATTTAAATTTAAAACAAACTCAAATACACATGGTCCAGGGATTTCTTAGAATTCTAAATAACTCTTTTGAAAACCATTGCGTATGAGTGCATATGCGAAATTAGTAAAAAGTTTCAATATGAAATCTCCCTTTGGATTTTTTCTAGGTAACTTCGAACTTAGATTGATCCTGAGATGCCACATACAATAATTACGGTACAAATTTGGAAAAAAAAATTGTATGGACAAAAATAATACACTGTGTTAAACTGATAGAAATGTGTAGACTTATCACGAGGTAAAATGATTTTTAGATTTTCTAAAAACCATAACCAATTAGAATTGTTTTAGTCATCAACAACTACAATTGCTAAAGGAAATATACATGCATTAATAAAACATAAACAATAATCAACTACATTTAGCTGAAAACATTGACAGCCAATAGAATTATCATTTCATATTATGTTCATAGAACATGCATTACAACAAACACATTTAAACAAAATAACAATGTACACATAATAGATAAAATACAAATGAAAAATAAAATTAGTATTTTATATTAAATTAATGGATTATATATCGTTCTTTTCCCTATATTGTATGTTGGTATCCCAAAATGAAAAATTCAAGTATAAAATGCAATAATTTAGATAGACTATTGATGCTACGAGTCAATTCCTTTATTAAAACTATTTTTTTTTAATGTGGAATAAGAAAAACTTCAAAATTATAAGAAAATCACTCAATCTTGAAAGGCATTAATAGTTTTAGAGTAACATAGTGCAAAAAGGGAAATAATATGTGTGGTTAATGTAAGAATTTAGAGAACATTAATACACCGATTCCTTGAATCATTTTCAAAATAGATAGTGAGGACAAGAAACTGCTCGACAATCCTCTCCCATTTCTCTAAGTACACAACCGTAAGGAAATATAAAAAAACATACCAAACAAAAACATGTATTTATAAATTAAAAAAGAGAAGAAACAATACAAAAAAATATATGATTAAAGAAACGAGCAATAACCTACATTAACAACCAAACTGTTTGAGATGAATATTTCCATTCTAATTGCATCACTTAATCAATCTATTATTCTAACAAATAAAATTAAACATTACATATAAAAAACAACTAATAAATACCTTAGTCACCATATTTTCTAGTAGCAGCAAGCATACTACCTTTGTATTTTCCTTTCAAAAATGGCTCATTTTTATATAACGTAGGTCAACAATGCATAAACCTATATATACATGCTAAAAATGCAATTCAAATCAAATATCCTTCTCTCACTATTGATCTCAAGAACAACGTAGCCCCAAAGATTTGATTTTATTAACAATTTCGTATAAAAACTATGTCCATTATACGATACAACCTTGACTTTGTGGATCTCCTTTATAACTATTTCTTTACCCGTATAATAGTATCCTAGTTTCACACCATGTTCCCTTCTTAAAAGATTAATTATCTCATTCGGTTTTATATTAGGCCTATCACAAACTAGGCTCAATATCACATATTTTATGAATTTACTGCTAATAGGAGGTTGATTCATATCCTTTAACCCATTCCCACATATAGGTTTTGATATCCCACTCTTTATAATGAAATAAGTTGGTAGACTTAACTTTTCAAATGCATGTACTCTCCATAAACAACCCATTGCTTCTTTTTTACCATAAATAATGGTAATCCTAGTAGAGCCATTCTTTACAAATTTAGCATTGAATCTAGTCTCCAAGCAATATTGTTTTAGTTTCATATAAAACACTTCAACAGCACTAGGAAATCTCTGCCCCACACCTATAATTGAATTTTCCCACACGTTAAGTTCACTAGGTGTTGAACCTCAATTTTGTTTCTCAAGTTCTCTCCTGATACTTAACTAATACTGCCAAAAACACAACAGCATACTCTCGAACTAGACCCCTTCAACAAATTGAAATATACATTAATAACACTCTCCTCTTGTAGAATAGTAAGGAAAATAAAATAATATAGATCACCATCACACTCTATAATACAACATTTTCCATCGTGAATATATAAAATCTTAATTAATAACTCCTCAAATCATCCCAAATCTCACATGCTATGTTATGAAATTCAAGAACAATATGCACTGATGATGCTAAGATTTAGCACCACCGGATAAGTGATATTGAGCTCAAACAGTAGTAACCATGGCAGCCATAGAGGTGTATAAGTGTATAAGTATGCAGAAGGGGATGAGTATAAGAGGAAATGGGACAATGAAGTATAGTGGTTCAGCCAATTTGGCCTACATCCACTGTGAGCGTGTGATCCACTAAGTATGGGCACTAATGGCCTTGGATACAATGCACATAAGCTCACTCTCTCTCTCTCTCTACTGTGTGTACAAGAAGAGTTTTAGCTAGGGTTGCAATAATCTGATCCCCCTATAGGGTTGTAGGTGACAAGTATATATAGGTCTTGGGGGGTGTAGTGTACCCCCCCAAGTATGCATGGTGCATGTGAATGATGATCTAGCCAATCCCCTGTTGAGACCTGTAGATGCCAAATAATGACATAATATTCCCTCACGTGAGGGGGTGATATCGTTATAACGGTCTTCCACGTGACATTTGAGCCTCACGTGCACTGTTCCATGCGTCTCCCAAACCACGCGCTATGATGATGTCACCCTCGGCCTATGAGACGAGGCCCAGGGCAAAGTCCCTTCCGGTAGTGAGTCTGGCCTAAATTAGGCCTCGTAATATCGTACCCCTGGAGGGTCGTCCAAAGCCTAATGAGGGGTCAGCCCCTTGAAGGGTCGTATGGGGGCCTGATGAAAGGTCGGCCCTGAAGGGTCGTCCGGGGCCCTCTGAAGGGTCGTCCGGGGCCTGATGAAGGGTTGGCCCTGAAGGGTCGTCCGGGGCCTGATGAAGGGTCGGCCCTCTGAAGGGTCGCCCGGGGCCTGATGAAGGGTCGGCCCTTAAGGGTCGTCTGGGCCTGAACCAGATGGAGTACGCCCTTGGCCTGGCCGAGGGTATATGCGGGTATATCAATCATCCCCCAACCCTTAGTCATAGGTGTTGTTGATATGGCTGAGGGATAATGTTGCCAAATGAGAGTGTATGGTCAGTTAGATGAATGACACCTGTTAAGCTGGTATGACACCTAGACGGGTATTCATTGTTGTTCCAGTTTCCAAGGCATGGCGGCTGCATACTTTGCCTGGGGCTTTGTGCCCTAATGATGCCTTCCTCATGGGTTGTGCCCTTCCTTGGTTAATGGGCCCACTCATTACTAAGGTATTTAAGAGATTTTTGAACTCTCTCTCTCTTCTTCTTCTTCTTCGCTCCCAAGCTCTCTCTTTCTAGCTTCTAGCCTTCTTGTCATTTCTGGAGTCTCTACGTTTCGAGTTTGGCATCTTTGTTATTTCTTTCTTAGGTAATCTTTCTGCCCCAGTGTCCTTTTTACTTTCATTTCTTTTTTGCTTTCTTGCTTTCTTGCTTTAGGCTTGTAGGGCTAGATTTGAGTTGTTTCTTAACTTTTTCGGCGACTGGTTTTTGAGTGTTCTTGAGTGTTCTTGAGTGAAACCCATTGATTCCCTTTGTTTTAATCCAAAAGTCTAATCTGGTCAACTGCCAACTTGTTTGTAGCTAAGTTTAGTTAAATTCTCTAAGTGTAGGGTCTTCCCTTTAATGCTTAGGAGGCTTTATAGTTTAGCATCTGAATTCCCATCCTTGAGAGAGAAGCTCTTTGCAGAGATCAGACGAATAGAGGAAGAGGAAGAGAGGATACGAGGGGCCGACCCTAATTGGGTACGACCCATCTTTCCCGTTGCTCTATCCACAATAAAACCATTTGAACCATCTGAGTCTTGTGGGTTGTCCCATCGTCCAGTCGAGTGTCATTCAAGTGAGATGGACGAAAGAGCATCCTCGCCCACTGGCGCTGGACCTTCTGGTAGAAGAGAGACATCTGACCTAAGCCCAGGACGACAGGACGAGGGTATGGTCCCCTCCGAGGCTGTCCCTGTGACAACCCAATCTCCACACGCCTTCCAGGTGGCCCTTCCCCATGGTCCTCTGGCAGATGACGAGGCCGAGGGAGAGGGGACTGAGGACGAGGGTGATGATACAGATGACCAGGTTGATACCTCCCATGCCTCATCCTATATCCCCTCCGTTAGGGATCGCGACCTCTTGTTGTGGAGACATGCCTATGGAGTGCCCCCCGGCATAACCATGAGGGTTACCTCTGAGTCTGAGAGGGTTTTTGAGGGTGAAGAGGGTGAGGTTGCAGTGTATGAACAGATGTTCAAGGTTGGCGTCAGGTTCCCTCTACATCCTGCTATCGTAGACATCCTATCAGCCCTCGGTATTGCCCCCTCTCGGCTTCCTCCTAACTCCTGGAGGACGATATCAGGTTACATCTCCCTGTGGAAGAATGCTTTCACTGATGAGCCCTCGGCTGACATATTCTTGGCCTACTACAATATCACCTCTTCGTCCAAACAGCCTGGGTACTATCATCTAGGGGCGAGGAGGTCTGAGAAAAAACTTCTCCACGTGGCACAAACCTCCAACCACGATTGGAAGAAGAGATTCTTCTTCGTCTCTGGGGAGTGGGAGTTCTCCGCCGAGGCATCTCCTGTAGCCGATGGTCCGAGGGTCCCCCGAAGATGGTTTAACCCATCAATGAAGGCCAGGTCAGACCCCAGACTTAGTCTGGAAGAGAAAGATATTGTTGAATATCTGAGAGGACGAGGGCGAGGGGGTGAACTTCCAAAGTTTGAAGACCTGATGACCCCTAGGTTCCTCAAGGAAGCTGGTCTGAAGGTCGGCCTCCTTACAGAACTACGTGAGTTGTACTTTTCTTTACTTTTTTCAAGTGTTTCCTTTTTATCTCTGCATTTTTCTCATGTGTCGTATCCTTTTCAGGTCGTCCTGCTGGTGTATCAGACTATCTCTGGGAAATGACTGCTCCCAGTTTACTATCAGGCCTGGCCAAGAAAAAGGGTAAGGAGCCTCAGCAGGCTCCGAGGAAGACAAAGGCTGCGGGGCCGACGGTTGTTGAGCCGACAGCCGATAGCCACAAAAGAAAAGGGGCTGAGATTCCTGTTAACCCTCGGTCGAATTCTCGGACGAGGGCCAGGGTTGAAGCATCTTAAGGGGCTGCTTCCTCATCCAGCATGGGGGCCTTCTGGTCCCAGAACTTAGCACATCTGAGGGTCGAGCCCTCATCACACATCGCAAATTTGAGGGCATCCAAGGCATCAATGTTTTCTGCTCCCTCGGCTGCTGATTACGACTTCTTATCAAAAATGCCTCCAACCAAAGTGTATGACTATGGTCTGCACGCTCTAGCCCAGGTATCGGTCTTGATTTATTTCTTTTAATTGCATTCTTTCAATAAATGTTTCCTCGGCCTCTTGACATCTGTTTATTTTTCTGTGCAGTCTGTGTGCGCCTTTACCTCGACGACAAAATGGATGGATGAAAATCAGGAGAAATTCCATGAGGCCGAGAGGGCCATCCAGCATGAGGCCGACTTGCAGGCTGACTTAGATACTTCAAAGGCAGAGCTAGAGAGTGCCAGAACTGAACATGTATGAATTATGGACGAGTTGACGAGATAGCATGATGAGGACCTGAGGGCCAGAGACTTGCTTCTAAAGGAGAGGAATGAAGCCATGACCCAGCAGGAGGCCCAGTTTAATATTGAGCAATCTGAGGCTGTAAAGAAAGCTGAGGCAGATGCTGTGGAAGCCTATACACTCTCCGACGATTTCCAAGTCTTCGGCCTTGAGTACTTGGAGAGAGGGATAAAGACGGCTTGTCGGTGGGTCATCCTCAGGTTTGGCGACGTCGTCTCTTCTGTTCGTCCGTCTCTTGAGGCCGTTCAACTGGACAACCCTCTGATCGCCGAGGCTCTGAACCAGGTGGAATCTCAACATGCAGAAGTCACAGGCACGTCTGAGGCTTAGCCTGTCATAGTCACAGAGGAAACCTCTCTTATAGATGTTGAGGCCCTGCCCTCGGATGCTGTCCTATTGGGTGGTTGTCTGTAGCCCATACACTCTTGATGTAATTATCATTTTTGTACTCTATCTTGTATAACACTTGACATTTCATTTATATTATCATCTCCTTTACTGTCTTCCAAGTTTTTTCCTTTTGTATGGTTTGTGTTGTGAATCTTCTATATTATTACTAACCCCTCCCTCGTCTTTCTTGAGGGTGAACGGAGGGTCGTCCCCTGCGTTGGCCCTCATTATAGCCGAGGGTTCAACTTACCAAATTAATGGTTTTTAATAAAGTAGTCCCTCCTCATTCTTGAGGACCATGGTGGGGTCGTCTCCTCCATGTGACCTCATTATAGCCGAGGGTCACAATAACCAAACCAATGGTTTTTAATCAAGTGGTCCCTCGTCTTTCTTGAGGACCATGGTGGGGTCGTCCCCTCCATGTGACCTCATTATAGCCGGGGTCACAATAACAAAACTAATGGTTTTTTAATCAAGTGGTCCCTCGTCTTTCTTTAGGACCATGGTGGGGTCGTCCCCTCCATGTGACATCATTATAGCCGAGGGTCACAATAACCAAACTAATGGTTTTTTTTTAATCAAGTGGTCCCTCGTCTTTCTTGAGGACCATGGTGGGTTCGTCCCCTCCATGTGACCTCATTATAGCCGAGGGTCACAATAACCAAACTAATGGTTCTTTAATCAAGTGGTCCCTCGTCCTTCTTGAGGACCATGGTGGGGTCATCCCCTCCATGTGGCCTCATTATTGGCGAGGGTCACAATAACCAAACTAATGGTTTTTTAATCAAGTGGTCCCTCGTCCTTCTTGAGGACCATGGTGGGATCGTTCTCTCCATGTGGCCTCATTATAGCCGAGGGTCACAATAACCAAACTAATGGTTTTTTAATCAAGTGGTCCCTCGTCTTTCTTGAGGACCATGGTGGGGTCGCCCCCTCCATGTGACCTCATTATAGCCGAGGGTCACAATAACCAAACTAATGGTTTTTAATCAAGTGGTCCCTCGTCTTTCTTGAGGACCATGGTGGGGTCGTCCCCTCCGTGTGACCTCATTATAGTCGAGGGTCACAATAACTAAACTAATGGTTTTTAAATTAAGCGGTTCCTCATCTTTCTTGAGGGCAATAGTGGGGTCGTCCCCTCCGTTGACCCTCATTATAGGCCGAGGGCCGTTCTCTGGAGATGTTTTCACGCGTACTAGAACTGATAAACACAGGATGAGGGGAAACACTAATATTTCTCATTAATTTTCCAAGTGTTCTGTCGGAGCAACTCTTATTACAATTATGGTCTATCAAGACCTTACAACACTACTGATAGTATTTTTTCAAACGATCAGCATTCCAGGGGTTGGAAAAGGGTTCCCCTTCTAGGTTTTCTAGTCTATAGGTCCCAAGGACGACTTCATCGATGACCCTATATGGGTCATGCCAATTAGGATGGAGCTTGTTGGGCTTTTTCCAAGTCTTCTTGAGGACCAAGTCCCCCACTGCGATTGGACTCTGTTTCACCCTCTGATTGTAAAACCTTGCAGTCCTCTGCTGGTAGGCTGCCTGCCTTATCTCAGCGTCCTCCCTCCTTTCCTCAATCAGGTCCAAGTCGAGTCTCCTCTCTTCTGCATTTCTCTGAGGGTCATACATTTGGACCCTATGAGTAGGAAGTTCAATCTTGGTGGGGATGACGGCTTCTGAGCCATAAGCCAACATGAATGGGGTCTCTCCGATAGAGGTCCTCACTGTCGTCCTGTATGCCCACAGCACGGCATATAACTCCTCGACCCATCTTCCTTTTGCCTCCTGAAGCCTCTTCTTGATTCCATTTAGGATTGTCCTGTTTGTAACCTCTGTTTGCCCATTGGCCTGAGGTCGGCCTGGTGTGGAGAAAAATTGTTTGATACTCACCCTTTCACAGTACATCTGTAGAGAGGTATTCTTGAACTGAGTCCCGTTATCCGAGATGAGGGTGTTGGGGAGACCATATCTGCATATAATATTTTTCCAGATGAACTGCAAGGTCTTCTTCTCTGTGATTGTCACCATCGGCTCCGCTTCCACCCACTTTGAAAAGTAGTCAATGGCTAGGATGAGGAACCGATAGTTATTGATGGCCCTGGGCAAGGGTCCTACTAGGTCAATTCCCCACACTGCAAATGGCCATGGGGATGTAATGGAAGTAAGAGGCTGATGGGTTTGGTGAGGGATGGTGGAAAATCTTTGACATTTGTCACACTTTTTTACATATGCTGTGGCATCCTTCCCCAAGGTCGACCACCAGTACCCTTGGGTGATCACCCTCTTCGCTAGGGATCTGCCCCCGACGTGGCTTGAGCAAGATCCTTCATGCACATCTTGCAAAATGGAAGGGACCTCTGAGGGATGCACACACCTAAGTAAGGGGAGCATAAACCCCTTTTTGTACAAAGTGTCTCCGACAATAGTGAATTTTGCAACCCAGTACCTCAGCTTCTTCCTTTCTAGCCTTGTTTCTGGCATCTCACCCTCTTTAATGTATCTGATCAGAGGGTCCATCCATGAAGGTTCTTGAGAAACATTTAGGCAATTGCTAAGTGTTCCCTCAGCGTCTTCAATACTTGGCCGAAGCAAAATTTCTACTGGTACCGTCCTCCTGATGTCTATCCTCGTTGCCGTGGCCAACCTCGCAAGGGCATCAGCACGGACGTTGTCGAGCCTAGGTATCCTTTTTAATTTCACTTCTCTGAAGCCCTTTAGTAACGACCTCACCTTCTCAAGGTACCTAGCCATCCTCTCGTCCTTGGCCTCGTAGGCTCCTAGTATCTGATTTACTACTAGCCTTGAATCACTATGAACCAACATCTGGTCGATACTAAGAGATCTGGCCAAGGAGAGGCCTGCTATCAAGGCCTCGTATTCGGCCTCATTATTGGAGGCTTTAAAGTTGAACCTCAGGGCATACTCAATGTCTGTGCTGTCGGGTGCTGATACTATTAATCCAGCTCCACTCCCACTTTCGCAAGAGGACCCGTCAACGAAGAGACTCCACACGGTGTGTTCTTCTGAGAAACCTCCCTCGGTGAGTGACCCCTGTCTAAAGAGATATCTTCCCTCTTCATTTTCGACCACTTTCCTCCTAGCGGTTCTCGTCTCAGCCTTATTTGTAGGTGTGCTGGTGAGCTCACCCTGTCGGGTATCTATCTTCCCGAGGTTCTCATCCTCAGCTTCATCTTCCCAAGTAAACTCAGCCATGAAGTCTGCCAATGATTACCCCTTAATGGTCGTCCTAGGCTGATACACTATGTCAAAATCCCCCAGCTCTATAGCCCAGTCCATTAACCTACCTGATTTTTCTGGCTTGTGTAGGACCTGCCTAAGAGGAAAGTCGGTGAGGATGACCATCGTATGGGACTGGAAGTACGGCTTCATATTCCTTGAGGTATGTATCAAGGCGTAGGCCAACTTATCCATCCTTGGATATCTTAGCTCTACCCCCTGGAGTGCCTTGCTGTTAAAATACACAGGTTTCTGTATTTCGTCTTCGTCTCTCACAATGGCTGCACTGATGGCTGACTCTGAGACGGCGAGGTACACATAAAGTCGTTCACCCTACACGGGTCGCGACAACAGCAAGGGAGACCCCAGCTACGATTTTAATTCCTTGAAGGCCTCATCTCATTCTCCACTCCATTCGAAGGCTTTTCTGAGAATTTTGAAGAATGGTAGACACCTGTCTATGGCCCTAGATACGAACCTGTTCAAGGCAGCAACTCTCCCTGTGAGCCTCTGAACATCTTAAATGGACTTGGGGGTCTTCATCTCAATAAGGGCATTTATCTTTTCAGGATTGGCCTCGATGCCTCTTTGGTTGATAATGAATCCTAAGAACTTCCCTGCTCCGACCCCGAAGACACACTTGGCCGGGTTAAGCTTCATCTGGTATTTTTCCATCGTATTAAAGGTTCTCTCCAGGTCTGCCACATGATCCTCTGCCTTCAAACTCTTAGTCAGCATGTCATCTACATAGACCTCGACAGACTTCCCAATTTGGTCTTCGAACATTTTATTTACGAGGCGCTGGTACGTTGCCCCTACATTTTTTAGGCCAAAGGGCATGACCCTATAACAGTACGTCCCCTTGTCAGTGATGAAGGCTTTCTTCCCCAAGTCTTCGGGGTTCATGAACATCTCGTTATACCGTGAATAGGCATCCATAAAGCTTATGAGCTCATGGCCTGCAGTAGCGTCTACCATCTGGCCAATGCAGGGGAGAGGGAAGTTGTCTTTGGGACAGTGCTTATTGAGGTCTGTGAAGTTCACACACATTCTCCACTTTCTGTTGGCCTTTGGAACAATGACTGCGTTGGACAGCCATTCAGGGTAGATGACATATCTGATAAACTCAGCGTCTTCTAATTTTTTGACCTCATCCCTGATGACCTCATACTTTTCTCTAGAGTAAACTCTCCTCTTCTGTTTTACAGGCTTCACTCCCTCTACCACATTGAGCTTGTGGCACATGATTTCAGGGTTAATCCCCAGCATATCTACATGACTCCATGCGAAGACGCTTTGTCTTCTCCTCAACCGTCCAATGAGGTCTTCCTTGATATTGGGCTTCAGCGACTTGCCGACTTGGACGGTTTTTTCCGGGTCATCCTCATCAAGGATGATGGATTCTACCTCTTCTGCGGCCTCTCCTTTCTTGAGCTTTGTCTCGTCCCTGGGGTCCAGGGTATCAATATTATAAGTGGTCGTAGCCCTCTTGTGTGCCTCCCTTTCTTCAGCGGAGTTGTAGTAACATTCTCGCGCTGTCATCTGGTCTCCCTGAACTTCCCCCACCCCGTAAGGGGTAGGGAATTTGATCATCTGATGGACCGTGGATAGCACAGCTTTAAACCTCTTGAGGTCCACACGCCCCAGTATGATGTTGTAGGCCGAAAACACATGCTCATCCATCACAAAGAAACTGACCTTCTTGGTGAGCCATCTGGGCCATTCGTCCCCCATCCTGACATCAGCCGCATACACTCCAAGGGGATAGACCTTTTCCCCACTGAACCCAATCAACGGATGATGGTACGGGACGAGTCTAGCACGACTGAGACCTAAGGCTTTGAAGCACGGACAAAACATCACGTCTGCAGATGAGCCCCCATCTACCAAGATCCTCGACACCTCGCACCCGTGCACCTTGGTAGTGATGACGAGAGGGTCATCATGTGGGGCTAAGAGGCCTTTGAAGTCCATTCTTGAAAATCCCACTATCAAAGTATCCATATCAACCTTCTTCCTCTTTTTTGACTTGACTTCCAGAGAGGTTGAGTGTACCGTCTTCGTTACTGCCTTGGCCTCAGCCATATGGGCCATCCTGTCGGCGACCTCAGACCCTCCTCCTGCTAGACCCCCGGAGATCATTCCCACTCCGAGTGAGATCATATTAAGCCTCTTGACAGGGCCTTGGTCGTCTCTCGGCGGGAGGTCAGGGTCGTCCTCATCATCAGAAGGGTCATCCCCTCTTTTTTGAGGACCTTCTCTACATGCATCGGCTCGGTTCTTTCTGGGGTCGTCCCCTCGGCCCCTCTTGAAGGAACCTTTGTCGACGTACTTCCTGAGCTTCCCTTCTTTCAACATCTTCTCAATCTCATCTTTCAGAGCAAATCATTTGTCCGTTACGTGGTCGTGGTCTTGGTGAAATTCACACCACAGGTTCTTATTTCCCTTGCCGGGGGATGCCCTAAGCTTCTCAGGCCACTTCAGGGACCGGTCACTCTTTATCTCATTGAGAATCTGTTCACAGCTGACCGTTAGAGGGGTGTAACCAGTGAACTTGTCATCCGTGGACCTCTTTTTCCCCTCTTTGTTCTTCTTAGGATATTTACCCCGACTAGCACCTCCTTTTTCGTCTTCATATTTTGTGGCCATCGCCTCTTTTTGGCGTTCATCACCTTTCTTGCTGTCGACAGCAATTCAGCCATCATCCTCGGAGGGTCTTTAGCAAGCTTCCATAACAGCTTCCCCTTTTGGAGTCCTCCAATCAGGGTTGTCATAGCTATGCTCTCCTCATAGTCTTCCACCTCCAGCTTCTGTTTATTGAATCTGGCTATGTAGTCCCTCAGACTCTCATTCTTCCCCTGCTTAACATAGAACAGGTGCATGGTCTTCTTTTGTGGCCTCACCCCAAAGCAAAAGTTGTGGATGAACAGGTCTGCCAACTGCTTAAAGTTTTCAATGGAATTTTTTGGAAGAGACGTGTACCAGACATGTGCGGCCCCTGTCAGGGTACCAGAAAAGGCACGACACCTCATCTCATATGAGATAGAGTATATGTTTACTGCTGATTGATACATCTCAACATGGTGGACAGGGTTGGTGCTCCCGTCGTATCTTGGGGTGACCACAGGTGGCTTGAACCTTGATGGCGTGGGGAAGTTGACTATCGTCGCCACAAAAGGTGAGCCTATGGTGTATCCCTTTTAAAGAGGGTCCCGACTCTTCTGTATATCATCGATCTTATCCTCTAGTCGCTGGATTGAGTCATTCCAGGGCCTTATAGGGTCGGCTTGGCCGATGTTATCCCCTGTCTCCACTTTAAGGTGGACGGAGGGTTCTACTGCAGCAGGCCTGTGTCAGTTGTTTACTTCCCTTTGGTCGTCATCCCGTCCTTGGGGTCGTCCATTTGCTGCCTCCCTCCTGGACCATGCAGCACTTCTTGACCTGGACAATTTTTCCCGCAGGTCATTTACTGGGCCCAGCCTCTCGAAGGCTGACCCCCTGCTCAATCGATCAAAAGCAGAGCCTCTCGGGCGATCATCAGGATTTGGTCTCCCACACTTTCCTCTACCATCCTAGAGAGGTCGTACAGTATTGTTGGAGACCTCATACGGTGCCCAGCATTCTATAGGGGCCTCCTCTCCCTCCAGATCGTCATACCTGTCCTCAGGGAAAGGGTTTCCTTGCCTCCCCGGGAGTAAACGTCGGGGGTCAGAAACATCCCTACACCGCTGAGGGGGTGGCAGGTCTTTGCGTGGTGCTTGGGGTGGCCCCCTGGCCTCATGCTGTCCTGGAGCTGCTGCCGGAGTAATCATCTCAGGTGAAACCCATGGTGGTCTTAGTATGTTCTGTCTTAGAGCTGTGAACTGCTCCTGCATCATCCGCTGGCTTGCTTCCAGAGACTTTAAGGCTACTGCCACATCAGCCATCTCAGACTGAGGTGGCGGCTGACTGGAACTGGGTCTTCCCCCATCATCCGGCGGGGGAAGCGATGGCGGTGGCATTTCAGGTGCCATGTGTTTGAGATATGAAAAGTTGAACTGAAGAAAAGACTCGTGAGCTTGAGAACCTTAGTGGGTATCTTTCAATGGTGAAACATCTCCTCTCAGGGGGAGAGCTGGCTCACCACCAGAGTACCCAGTAAGGTCAAGCTGTACAAAGGAAGAGATGTCTTCTCGTTTCCCACAGACGGCGCCAAACTGATGATGCTAAGATTTAGCACCACCGGATAAGTGATATTGAGCTCAAACAGTAGTAACCATGGCAGCCATAGAGGTGTATAAGTGTATAAGTATGCAGAAGGGGATGAGTATAAGAGGAAATGAGACAAAGAAGTATAGTGGTTCAGCCAATTTTGCCTACATCCACTGTGAGTGTGTGATCCACTAAGTATGGGAACTAATGGCCTTGGATACAATGAACATAAGCTCACTCTCTCTCTCTACTGTGTGTACAAGGAGAGTTTTAGCTAGGGTTGCAATAATCTGATCCCCCTGTAGGGTTGTAGGTGGCAAGTATATATAGGTCTTGGGGGGTGTAGTGTACCCCCCAAGTATGCATGGTGCATGTGAATGATGATCTAGCCAATCCCCTGTTGACACCTGTAGATGTCAAATAATGACATAATATTCCCTCACATGAGGGGGTGATATTGTTATAACTGTCTTCCATATGCCATGTGAGCCTCACGCGCACTGTTCCACGCGTCTCCCAAACCACGCACTGTGATGATGTCACCCTCGGCCTATGAGATGAGGCCGAGGGCAAAGTCCCTTCCGGTAGTGAGTCTGGCCTAAATTAGGCCTCGTGCTGTCGTACCCTCGGAGGGTCGTCCGAAGCCTGATGAGGGGTCGGCCCCTTGAAGGGTCGTCTTGGGACCTGATGAAGGGTCGGCCCTGAAGGGTCGTCCGGGGCCTGATGAAGGGTCGGCCCTCTGAAGGGTCGCTCGGGGCCTGATGAAGGGTCGGCCCTTAAGGGTCGTCTGGGCCTAAACCAGATGGAGTACGCCCTCGGCCTGGTTGAGGGTATATGAGGGTATATCATGCACTACTGCAATTCAAAATGATGTTGATCTTCCATCACAAAATATAAAACAAAAGAATAACTCTATCAATAACTTTACAATAATACCACAAGAAAAAAAATCATTTTCATTGGAATTAATTGATTAACGACTTATACGTAATATACCAAAAAACTAAAACACGTATTAAGATAAATAAATAATTCAATTTTAAAAAATCAATAATCAACAAATAAATAATTATATAAGAAAAAAACTAATATAATGAAAAATTGATGATACAAGTTAACTTATACCTAATAATACAACTTAAAACCATTCCTTGCAAAATGTTATTTGCACTTCACCTAAATTTTTTAATAAACGTGAACTTAAATGTTGTATGATACCCTTTGTTTTATTATATATTATAACCCATTTATGCACCATTAATAATCATATGCGAACAACAAAACTCCTCAGAACAAATAATACTAAATTTGACAAAATCATCTCAATACAAGACATATGGGAAATAAACTAACTACTTTTAATTAAAAAACTACATGAATAACAAACAAAATAAATTTTGCATAAATAAATTTTAAAAAAACTGAAAAACCAATCATCATGTTATGCAAACAAAAATCTAGCAAAACAAAATTTTGGACACCAAAATGAAAAAATGACTGGTCAATTATCATGTAGTGCAAAAAAAGAGAAAACTGAATTTTGCACACCAAAATAAATAAATAAAAATTGACTGATCAATTATCATGTAGTGCAACCAAAAAAATAACAAAATAAAATTTGCACACCAAAATGAAAACACAAATGTATGACGTACATCACAAGTCAATTATGATGTCCTTCAAATTAAAAAAAACAACAATATAGAATCAATAAAACAACCAAAAATAACAAAAAAACTATTGTTCATTCAAGAAAATATATATAAGAGGGTCATTAACTTTTTAAGGTCCAATAGTTCTCATTTTTGGGTGGTTGGTATCCATTAATTTTCGTACTAGTTAGTTGAGTTTAAAGTTGATGGGAACCATTAGTTGATCGGTTTGACCATCAATTGATCCACATTTTCAACTAAAAAGACTATAATGCCCTTAAATAATACTAATATTCATTATTATATTTATGCATCACTCATTATATATATATATATATATATATAAATTTATTTCAATACATCCATATTTGAATACTATTATTACATGTATGTATTGAACATATATGTGCATAATGTATGTTAATGTATTCATGGGTAAAATAACCTTTTTAGTTGAAAATGTTTGTCAGCTAACTGTTTTAATTAATTTTAGATCCCAACCAATTAATACGAAAATTAGTGGACCCTAATCCCCAAATAATGAGAACTACTGGAGCATAAAAAATAAATGACCCTATATATGATAACTATATATTACCCAAAAACTAAAACATTTTACCTAACAATCGTATCAGAATACTCAAAAACCGAATAACAATCAATAATTAGTTGATCAAAACTCTCATCTCCGAAAAAATAAAAAATACAAATGGTAATTTAGGTAAAAAAACATTACAAATTAATCAAACAATATATTCATTGATTTACGTCTTTATCGCACTTACGGATACTAATAATCAAACAAATTCAACAATCATATATAATCCAATTGTGAAGCAGGTGAAATTGAACAATAAAAACGCAGTGTAAAAATCGAACAAGAGAAGAACCCTAGCGTAAAACGTAAAAGAAAAAAACAGTATAAAACTGAACACATAAAACAAGTAAATGGGAAAAATCATCTTAACATACCAAAATTAACTCTTATTTATCTAGGGCAATACCGTAAAAACATACATAATAATAAAATCAATAAAACTGGCCCTAATTGAAAACAAGGACAAATTTCACAAAAATAGTGCGTTAAATTTCAAACATAAAAAGTAAGAATCAAAAGAGTAACCAAAACTTCAACCAATCATTTTATATATTTTGAAAATAGGATAACAAACATTTTATTTATAATTTTAGTCCCTATTGTTGATACCAATTTTAGTCTGCTGACGTGGCACAATGAAGTGAAGACATGTGTCAATCTACATGGCACTAACAAACATTTCTGAACAATACCTTGACTTCGAGGAACTCAATTTCCCCGATCAACTCATCGATCAGTAAGGCTCATCGAGGAACTTTACTACACCAAGCAACTCATGGATACCGAGATATTTAGGCGGTCCGAGCAGCTTAGGCGGTCCGAGCTGCACCTCGATCAGGGCATTTATTATCAGACAATCAAGAGGATTAAATGCGCATTAAATGCTGAATATTATCATACGGATGTATACGCTTGTTGAACAGCTATGTATTACCCATTCACATGTACATCCTCATGGCTATAAATACATTGTATCATCCTCATTGTAAGGGGACTGGAATTTTTGGAGATAAAGCCTACTTTGAGAATTCCCAAACAGTCAATAATAACACAAACAGTGGACGTAGGCCATTCGCTTAAGGCTGAACCACTCTAAAATCTCTTGTCTCATGTATTTTTTATCTATGATTAAACAATTTGAGATAATCTAATTTTTTACATCAACAGATTGGCGTCTTCTGTGGGAAACGACTGTAATTTTCGTTTTTCACCAAAAATAAATCATCACCAATGGCTGACAATCCCGAATCCAGCAATCGAAACGCTGGAAACCCCCCAAATCCATCCGCTCCTCCTAATATCCAAGATCTGGCAGGAATCATGTCCAGTTTGGCTCAAGGCCAGACAACCATGCAGGAAACAATGCGACAACTCATGCAAACTATCCAAGGTGGAGCATCAACCTATTCAGGACAACGAAGTGGTCAAAGAAATACTCATTTACTTTCTTCACGCATTAGGAAAAGCGATTCATATCGTACTGATAAATCTGAAGATTTTTCTTATCAACCAGGTCGAACTTCGTAAGTACGAGCCACAGATACTGAAAAACACATCATTCTCTCTCTGGAAAGGACCAGTGCACTCGAAAGATTGAGTAGGGTCTCTCCTTTTGATCGATTGGGCCCTAGGAAGAATAAAAGTCCTCCTAAGGATGTGTCGAGAAACTTTTGATGACCATTTAATCTAAGAGAGGGTTCTGCCCAATCACAACCAGCTTCTCGACAAGATAGATCCCAAGAAGCCACATCCACGCGATCAGTCGCTCGAACCAACAGGACCGAGGAAGGAAATGATGCGTGGAAAGGCTCTATTAAGAGGTTGGATGATAGATTAAGGGAAATGGCCAAGGCCAAGAATCCTCTACAAAGAACTTTTGTCCAAGGGACACCTTTTATCCAAGGGACACCTTTTGTCCAAGCAATTATGGATTTTCCAACACTATCAAAGTTCAAAGCACCTATTGTGACTCCTAAGTATGATGGAAAAACTGACCCTGTCCTTCATATAGAGCAATACCAAGTTGATGCTGACATCTATGCTGTGCCAGATGAGATGAGATGCAGGTCATTCTCGAGAACTCTTACGGGATCTGCTCAAATATGGTACAATAATCTTCCTCGGGGTAAGATTTCAACTTTCTTTCAACTGGCCGAGCTCTTCATTGGAAACTTCTATTTTGGAGCAAAACCTGTTAAACGAGTAGCACACCTGTTAAGTGTTAGACAAAAGGCAGGTGAGAGCAGTGGGGATTATATAACTCGTTTCAATAATGAGAAACTCGAAATTATTGATTATGAGGAAACAACATCGATTACTGCTCTGATGAGTGGGCTACTGCCCAACAAGTTCTACTACACTTTGGCTAAAGATCCACCCAGAACCATGTCAAAATTGATGGCAAAAGCGGCTAAGATCATGAATGCCGAGGAGGCTATGGCTGTAAAGAAGAATATGGATACCAAAGAAACCAAGGTGGAGGGTGATAAGGCCAAAAAGAAAGAACATAAGAACAATGGTGGTGACAAGCATTCAAAAACAAAGCCATCATGGGAGGTATTAAAGAAATTTAAAAATTATACTCCTTTGAAGGTAGACATCAACCATGTTCTAAAAGAAATCATGAACAGCGATGAATTAAACTAGCCAGAGAAAATGAAGTCAGAACCTAACAAGAGGAATAAGGCCAAATATTGCGAGTTCCACAAGGATCATGGCCACATAATCAAAAATTTCATAGCTCTTCGGAATGAGATCGAAGCACTCATTAGACGAGGAAAACTTTCAAAGTATGTTGATCCTAGAAATGAAAGAAGAAACAACGACCGGGCAAGAGAGAGGTCTAGATCTCCTCGTCGAACAGAGGAGAATAAGAAAAGAGACCATAAAGATGATCCAAAAGACGACCCCGATCTTCCCAAAAGACCAAGGAAGCCAGAACGTGAGGTATTTTCAATACGTTTTGGATCATTTAATTGTAATGTTATTACAGGTGGAGATGCAGGAGGTGGAGACCTTACTGCAGAAAGAAAAGCTTACCTTAATGAGGCTCAAGCCTGTTCATATATTCAATGAATAAACTTGGCTGAAGATGATCGCCCGAGGAAGGTCAACAAAGAAAAACTGGTCATTAGTTTCTCAAAAAATGACCTCGCAGGTATGCTGTATCCTCATGATGACCCATTGGTGATCAAAATGAGAATGAAGAAAGTGATAATCTCGAGAGTACTGGTTGATAATGGTAGCTCGGCTGATATTATGTTCTACTCGTGCTTCGACAGCTTAAATCTAAAGTTATCTCAGTTGGAGCCTTATCATAGGCCCCTCCTCGGTTTTGCTGGCGAGAAAGTTTTTCCACTTGGGACGATCAAGTTGGATATTTTTATTGGTATATGGCATGCTTGTCTAACAGAAATAGTACGCTTCTTCGTGATGGATAAGAATGTTCAATCAGCCTACAATATCATCATGGGAAGGGTAGGATTGAAGAAGTTTGAAGCAGTACCATCTATGGTACATCAATACCTAAAATTTCTAACCAATTTTGGAGTAGGAGTTGTGAAGGGTAATCAAAAAGTAGCTCGGGAATGCTACTATTCATCTGTCGAACAGGAGGAACTAGAGGAATCTAGGAAAAAGACTACTACCTATCAGGTGGATGAGGGTGCAGAAATTGAAACATTAGATCCTAGAGATGAGTCGCAACTCGTGAAGGGTCAAGAGGTGGAAGCTACTGAAAACATCATTATGGACGATGAGCACCCTGAACGAACAACTCAGATAGGTTCGTCGTTAGATGCCTCATTGAAACAGGAGTTGATAGTTTTCTTAAAAAGCAAAAAACAAACCTTTACTTGGAGTCATGAGGATATGCCCGGAATAGATCCAAATTTCTTATGTCACGAGCTCAATGTGAATAAGGAGATCAAGATAGTGAAGCAAAAAAGAAGAGTGTTCAGCCCCGAGAAGAACCAAGCTATATAGGAGGAGGTCGAGAAGCTCCAAAAAGTTGGCTTTATAGAAGATGTTAAATATCCAGACTGGCTAGAAAATGTAGTGATGGTGAAAAAGATGAAAAACTAATGGAGGATGTGTGTAGACTTCACCAACCTCAACAAGGCATGTCCAAAAGATCATTTTCCCTTGCCCCGAATTGATCAATTAGTGGATGCTACCTCGGGACACGAGATGCTGAGCTTCATGGATGCTTATTCTAGATATAACCAGATTAAAATGAAACTTGAAGACAGGGAGAGTACTTATTTCATTACCCCTAGGGGAACTTATTGTTATAATGTTATGCCTTTTGGTTTGAAAAATGCAGGTGCGACATATCAGCGGCTAATGAACAAGGTGTTTGCAGAACAAATCAGTCGGAATATGGAAGTCTATGTTGATGATATGTTGACAAAGAGCAAGAAAGCTTCTGACCATCTAGTTGACTTAGGCCAGACCTTTTATCAATTGGATAAATATCAAATGAAATTGAACCCGACCAAGTGCATATTTGGAGTACGAGAAGGCATGTTTCTCGGGTACATTGTCAATCAACGAGGCATTGAAGCAAGCCCTGAAAATATCAAAGCTTTATTAGGGTTGCGATCTCCAACGACGAAGAAAGAAGTACAAAGTCTTACAGGGCAAGTAGCAGCACTTAACAGGTTTGTATCGTGAGCAACTGATAGATGCCTTCCATTTTTCAAAACGCTCCGAAAGACTTTTGAATGGAATGAAGAATGCGAGAAATCTTTTCCAGAATTGAAGAAATATTTGGGAGCACCTCCACTGTTGTCCAGGCCAGTGATGGGAGAAAGATTGTACTTATATCTGGAAGTTTTCGAAAATGCAGTTAGCTCGGCACTAATAAGAGTAGAGGATGGAGTACAAAAAATTAATTTATTACACTCGTAAGGCCTTTCGAGGAGCAGAGATCAGATATCCGAAGCTAGAAAAGCTGGCACTAGCGCTCATCGAAGAAAGTAGAAGAATGAAGCCATACTTCCAGGCTCATACCATAGTCGTATATACCGATATGCCATTGAGGCAAGCTCTTCACAAACCAGAAAAATCAGGGAGATTGATGTACTGGGCAATAGAACTCTGTGAATATGATATAATTTATGAGCCTAGGTCGTCACTGAAAGGGCAAGAAGTAGCAGATTTTATAGCAGAGTTCACTTATCTTGATACCCCCGAGGAACAAAAGCTGAGAATCAACCAACCTGTGGATGTTATAGGATCATCAAATTTAAACCCCGATCAACTAAAGGTGGTCGAAGAGAAAGAGGAGAAGGTCGACGAGCAACTAGGTGTGGTAGAAATGGAGATAAAGAAGCAACAAATATTCCATCAAGGAATTTTGTCCAATAAGAAGTTTGAAGATGAAATACCTGTATGGAACCTATATGTGGATGGCTCATCATGCACCTCGGGTAGTGGAGCTGGGATTATATTGAAAAGTCCAGACGAGATCGATATATAATATGCTATGCTCTTTTAATTTCAAGATTCTAATAATGAGGCCGAATATGAAGGGATGATTGTAGGTCTTAGTCTGGAAAAAATCATTAAGGCAGAGCATATAATCGTATGTAGTGACTCACAATTGATTGTAAACCAAATGCTTGGTGTATATACAGCAAAAGGAGAGTTGATGATTAAGTACCATGCAAAGGCAATGGAATTGGTATCGGAATTTATTACTGTTCAACTGGTCAGAATACCAAGAATGGAGAATGCGAGAGCAGACGCTTTAGCTCGATTAGCATTGGATACTCGTACCGAGCTACGAAGAACAATCCCAATTGAAATTCTAGCTGGTCAGAGGATAGATGAAGGTCTGACAATGAATTTTATTGCCCTTGATTTAGGGCCATCTTGGATGGATCCCATCAGGGCATATATTGAGGAGGGAGAATTACCGATTGACAAACTCGCAGCCAAGAAATTGAAGTTTAAAGCTGCTCGTTACGTACTAACTAATGGTATTCTATACAGACGAGGAATCATAGCTTGCTTGCAAAGGTGTTTACATCCCGCCGAGGTGAAGCATTTGATTGAAGAAGTCCATGAAGGGTTTTGTGGAGCCCATATAGCAGGTCGGGCACTTCTGCAAAGAATAATGACGCAAGGATACTACTAGCCAATGATGAGGGTTGATTGTATAGCCTATGTCAAGAAATATGACAAGTGTCAGCTCTTTTCCTCCATCCGAAGAACTCCCCAAGCATTATTGACACCCATTACTTCCCCTTGGCCATTTGCCATGTGGGGAATTGACTTGGTCAGGCCACTTCCAATGACTAGAGGAAGATTTAAATATCTCATCGTCGCAGTGGATTATTTTACTAAGTGGGTAGAAGCCGAGCCTCTTGTCGACATGACATACAAAAGGTGTACCAATTTATTTGGAAAAGCATCATTTGTATATATGGTCTTCCCCACGCATTCATCACCGACCATGGAACACAATTTGACAACGAGGAGTTCGCGGCCTATTTTCATCAGTCAAATATCTTGAAGATTCACTCAGCACCAGGCCATCCCCCAAGTAATGGACAAACTGAAGTGACAAACAGAACGTTGCTAAATGGATTGAAGAAAAGACTAAACGAAGCGAAAGCAAACTAGATCAACGAGCTACATCCGGTATTGTGGGCTTATCGTACTACTCTCCGAGGAGCAATTGGAGAATCTCCATATATGTTGGCATTTGGAAGTGAAGCTGTTATACCTGCCGAGTTGGGCCTCCCAACACACCGAGTGCTGAACTTCAATTCCCATCTCAACGATTTAATGAGAAGGTCAGACATAGATGTGCTCGAGGAAGCTAGAGAAGAAGCAACCATCAGGAATGCTTCTTACCAGCAACGAACAACTTTGTTCTACAACAAGAGAGTGAAGAAGTGCGACCTGAAAGAAGGAGACTATGTGCTAAAGAAAGTGATTCAAAAGCACAATAAACTAGAAGCAAACTGGCATAGACCTTACCGAGTTACAGAAGTTGTTCGACCAGGAACCTACAGAATAGAAACTTTAGAGGGGGAGGAGTTTAAGAATGCATGGAATGCAGAACACCTGCGCAAATATTATCAGTAATGTAAACTCTCATGTAGTGAAGTTTCATCACTATGAATAAAATGTGAATATTCTTCCTAATTCTCTCCTTTTATTAAAAAAATTTTGCGAATACTAGTGCTACACACTACTCAGAAAAATCCACCAACTCCGGTTGGTCGGGAATAAAAAATATTTCCCAAAAGTGCTAACTCCGGTTGGTTGGGAAGAAAATCCACCAACTTCGGTTAGTCGGGAATAAAAAATATTTCCTAAAAGTGCCAACTTCGGTTGGTTGGGAAGAAAATCCACCAACTCCGGTTGGTCGGGAATAAAAAATATTTCCCAAAAGTGCCAACCCCGGTTGGTTGGGAAGAAAATCCACCAACTCCGGTTGGTCGGGAATAAAAAATATTTCCAACAGTGCCAACTCCGGTTGGTTGGGAAGAAAATCCACCAACTCCGGATGGTCAAAAATAAAAAAAAATATATTTCCTAGAATTACCAACTAAGGTTGGTGGGGAAGGAAAAATATTTCTAAAAATCCACCAACTCCGGTTGGTCGGGAATAAAAAATATTTCCCAAAAGTGCCAACTCCGGTTGGTTGGGAAGAAAATCCACCAACTCCGGTTGGTCAGAAATTAAAAAAAAAAAAATTCCTAGAATTACCAACTAAGGTTGGTGGGGAAGGAAAAATATTTCTAAAAATCCACCAAGTCAGGTTGGTCAGGAATAAGAAGCTGCCAACTACAGTTGGTCGGGAACATTTTTATTAAACAAAGCATGAGTATGTGATAAAAGTTAGCTAATGGCTTAGAATTAAAAAGTGATTAAGCAAAATTTTTGATACTCGTACCATTTTAAATTACCACTAAGCTGGTCAAAAAACAAAATATCATCAATTTTGGTTAGTCGTCAAATGATTACCACAAATTCAAGATAGTCGACAATAAGTTTTAACCAACTTTAGTTGATCGGAAAATAACAAAATGTTGTTATCTTTTTAACAGATATGCATACACATATGTAAAGTGTTTTACAAAATATCTACAAGACAATGGCAATCAAGATTGCAAAGAAAAATAAAAGTCTTTCATTAAATCTAGAGCAAAATACATCGAGAATGAAATACATATAAATTATTACATCAAGTCTATTGGTTTCTTCCCCTCTGCCTTTGAAACAAGTTCTTCACCAGCAGGAGGATCGTCGAAGGCATAAGGGGAGTTAATGAAATTCAAATCTTTAAGCATCCTGATGTTCATAACTGATGGCCGATCAAGGAGGTGCTCGGGGCGAGATATCTCAAAGTTGGAGTGAAGATTGTAGTCACCGAGGTACTTTGAAATTAGGCATTGTGGAATGGCCCGAGTAGGAATCCAACTCATATCAAGCTTGAAAGGAGGCACTGGTAGGTCGAGAAACCCAGGATTGTGGTAATCCCATAAATAATGACCTTGTTCCAACTTCAGCACGCCCAAAGCATTTAACCATCCTTGTTTATAATCCACATTATTTGCATTCTGGAGCCGATCATTTAAATGGTAGAGGGCTTCATTGTAACCCGCCATCTAGAACTCCCTAGGCTGTTTTTGGAACTGGTAGGTTAATCTTTCTAACTGCTCGTGGAGATTCTTCACCAAATTAGTTTTACTCTCCAAGGTAGAATTTTGGGCAGCCAGTTTCTCGTCTAAAGTTTGGATTTTCTTAGACATCTCAGCCAATGCCTGGTTCTTTGCCATAAATTGGAAGGTTTTGTTTTTCAGAGCTTATTGAGTTCTTTGTTCCTCGACAGCAATCCGACAGCTCTTGCTCGTCCCCGAGTAGAGGTAGAAGGCCCAATCCTCTTCAATGTTTCTAATTCATCTCTCAGATTGGCATTTTTTACCTCTAAGAAGGAGAATCCCTCGTCGTTTACAAGGACCAAAGTGTTTTAGGTAGAGGCAGCAGATCTCAGTTGGGATACTTCTCCTCGTAAGTTATTATTTTCCTGCTCCAGCAAATTAGCTATCTGCCTGTGCTCTTCGACCTCGGTCTTCAAAGTTCTCTCCCTCACATCATAGGCAGCAATCAATCTATCATATCCTTTATCATCACTTAGTTGCTGATACTTCTTCTCATATCCCTAGTGCAAAAGGGTTGTAGACTCCTTGTATTGTTGTTGAAGCTCCTCGAGAGTACCCTGGAGGTCTTCAATCATTTCATAATACGCTACATTGTTAGCCACTGCCTGGTCGAGTAGACACTTTAAGTACTGGTAGGCTTCAACTGCTTTCTCTGAAACATCTTGACCAAGGATATCAACGATCTGAGCTTCAGTCATATCTGAATGACCAACCTTGAAGTAATCATTGAATTGTCTCAACAATTTTGTATCATGAGCAGATAACAATTCCATCATGGTCATAAACTAGTAAAAATAAGAGATAGCAAGAATTAATAGGGAGCAAGCGGAAGAGAATCAACAGTATGAATAGTCGAAATTTCCAATTTTATTACATCATAAAAAATAAGTACATAGTTCAGAGATACAATTGGCAAAAATAAATAGAGATAAAAATCCGAACAAACTCTACACCTTCTCCTTTGTTGCCTAGAAAAATACTCAAGAGGGGGGGTGAATTGAGTTTTTACAAACTTTTCGGGTTAAACTAATATTTCAGAAAATATTTAATTTAAAACACTTAATACCAATTTCAGATTAAATAAATCTTAAATGATTAAACCAATAATGATTAAATAAAAGTTACCAATAAATTTAAACAAGATAAATCACAGATTTCAACACCCAAATAAATATTTAATTAATTTTCGTATTTAATAAAAACTAATATTCTGGAATTAATTAATTATTACGAAAATAATTATTTCTGTCTTAAAAACGAATTATCAATTTTCAGAATTAATTCAATTGCAAGTGTAAGTGCTTAAAATAAAGATAACCAATCACACACAAGCAAATAAATAAATAAATATAAGTGCTGAAAGTAAATGACACCGTATTTTTAACGTGGTTCGGCCAAAACCCGGCCTACGTCCACGCGCCAAGAGCAAGCTTCCGTCTCCCGCGCTTCACTAGTCCTGATCCACTTGAAGGTAGGATCAAACCACCTCTTTGTACAACCGAGCAGCAAAAACCCGCTACTAGTACAACCACCGAAGCTAAAAACCCAAGCTTCAAATTTTTACACAATGGAGTAGAAATGATGTACAGTTTCTGAAACTCTTCTAAAGATACAAAATGAGTCCGAGTTTCTTCTTGGTTGAGACACCAAAAATAAATCTAATTTTTGGTCTCTTAAAGTTCTCTTGAGATTATAGCAAAATGGAATTGTTGTGCTCTATTTCTCTTGATCTTCAACGAATGGAAGAATGCTGAAATTATTGCTTTGTAGAGCTGATTGCAAATTTCTGTTTGCTCTCTTTTCTGTGTGTATATGGAGCTGAATAAAAATTTCTGGATGCTCTCTTTTTGATATTTCGTGTCTTCTCATCTTTCCAACTGAATATGGACTAATCTTTTGTAGCTTAAAAAAAATAGCCGTTGAAGAAAGCTTTAGCTGAAATCAACTTCAACTTGGAGCATTAATTGTGAACTGATAGAGAGAGAGATATGGAGAGCAAAAAGGAAAACAAAATATGCAATGAATATTGATAACCTTTGCTGTGCGTGTGTACACAGAAAATGAATAAAGAAATTATTTTCAGTCAAGTCACCAAATCAGAGATATGTCACTTAAATAAAATTGATCATAAAAAATTACCAACTCTGCAACCATCAGAGTGAGTCAATCAATGTAAATATCAGTCCAGAAGTCATATTATATTTCGTGGTTCTAATATGACGGAAAAGACAATTCACACATACATATATATATATAAAATATTTTCGAATAAACAGAAAAACTCCAACAGATATATTCCAACTGATATATATAAAAATTTCGAAAAGAATTTCAGAACAGATAAAATTATTTGCGCACAAAGAAATCATTTTGGAACAGATAAAATTAAATTCCTCACAGAATTATAAAAGGATTTTTTTTTTTTGGTAAAAAAATTCTGATCGAGATTAAAAATTAATTTCGTTCAGATATATATTATACGCATAAAAAATATCGGATCATAAAAATGAGAGGGACTGCATGTAATAGGTCTCTATATAGCTATTGGATAAAACAAAGAACATTTTCCAAGTATAGACAAAGGTGCCATCGCCTAAGTCTCATCAAATAAGTGTGAGTCCAAAAGCATTTAATGGGGATGACTTGTGTTGTAGCAGGTCTTCATTTTTTGAGTAGTCATATCTTAATGACACAAGAGGACTTAGATAGCACGGAGCTCAAGAGAGTTTATAAAGCCAAATAGTAAGATTTCTCAAGACAAGATAATAGGACGAAATCTTGTAGGTCTAATACTTAAGCAAGTGTAGTCAGATCTTATAATAAAGCAGGTACTACACCTATGTGCCCACATAGGTAAAACATCTCTAGCGTGTCAAAAAAATAAGGCTTCAGGAGGTATAAGAAATATCTTTTACAAAGGCTATATATGAAATAGGATTTTCGGACAAAAAAAAAAATCTGAATATAAAGATTCCGAACGGATTTTCTTTTCGTAAAAAAACGGACTGAAATAATATATTTTGAACAGGTATTATATAATAAATTTTTTAACAAAAAATATATTTCGAATTTCAAAAAAAACATTACAGATTTTGTAAAAAATAAATTTCGGATAAAACAAATTCGAACAGATATTTGAACATATTTTTCGAAACAGAAAAAATATTTGGTAAAGGAAATTTTGAAGAAAATTTTTGAACAAAAGAAATAAAATAATCCGGACAGATATGTATAAAAGATTTCCAAATAAAATTTCGTACTGAAATATAATAAACAGCTTTGATAAAAGAAAAGGCGTCAACTGGTAAGGCTTGCCACAGGCGGTCAAGTCGGCGGTCAAATCTTGCAGCAGGTCGTAAGGCACAAAATCTGTGTATGGCCACAAACTAGATATTATATATATATATATAAGTATTAAAAAACCTTCGAATGAGTAGGCTATGAGCAGTAGCGTGAGTAGTAGGTGTGTAAGGGTTATGTAGGTCAAGACCTTTGTACATGTTGTACACATAAGGCCAAAATCTTCCTAAGGCTAAATGGAGCCAACTTTAAGATGTGACAAAGCAGGTAACATGCTTACACGCATGTGGCACCATATGTGGCACCAAATATATATATATAAGCTCATATGTGGCACCAAATAACATGCTTACACGCATGCATATATATATATATATAATATATATAAATTGTAAGCACATAAACACCAAGTTTATTAAAAAAAAATCAGTAGAAATAATATGATTTCATTTTTAGAAAACTATTATGCACACAATTCATTAGTCACATAACTAATAATTATAGATCAAGAAATATGCATGTGTGTCTAATGTGTCAAGTGCAAATGTGCACCACACGTGAATACCTTTACTCAGATATGTCGTTGTGTAAAGTCGAGGTATGTTGAGTCGTGAAAATAAAACTTGACATAAACATGTATAACTTAGTCAAAATAAATATGTTTGGAATAAACATGTATACAATAATAAATATCTATAGAATAACTTAATAAAAAATATGTTTGGAATCATCAAAATCAATATATTAAGTTAAACTAAAATGTTCATTAATTAAACTAATTTAATTTATTAGGGATAAAATACATTTTCGTTAACATCCTTGTCTCCCAAAATTTTCTCGGGAGGCTGGGACGAGGAGGTAGGTTGCTCGGATGGCACAAATGGTTGCTCGATGGGTGCTGAAAGCTACTCGGGTGAAATAATGGATGGTTGAAGTTGCTCGCAGGAAGACTGGACAACTGGGGGATGAGAAATTTGATCTCCCATCACCATTGAGGATTCCTCAAAGGCAACTTCGTCCTCTTCCTCTTCTTCAGGAGTTGATGGGGGGACAGGGACGTGTCACTGAAACAGGTCAGAATTTTCATCAACATTCATTTATTTCAAAGCAGCGAGCCAGCCATCCCTAAAGTACTTAAGGCTACCATATTCCACTTGTGACATCATGGCACCCAGACCCTTATTCCACCCTTTGTCCCAGCCAGTACTGAAGGACTTTTTTACAGCCAACTTCCTTTTCACCTTCTCCGAGGAGAGCTTCTCGGACAGAAGTACCTCGACATCTTTTAACTTCTTTTCTGCCTCCTCCTTCTGACGACCAACGTCACGAAGTCTACCCAGCTCTTCCTCAGCAGATTTGAGCTTACCTTCAAGCTCCACAGCATTTTGGAGCTTCCCTTCGAGCTCTTTATTCTTACTTTCTAATTCTTTTATTTTCTTCTCCAATCCTTTGGAGACCTGAACAACCTGATCCCTCTCCTGCTCGGTGGAGCTAAGCTTCTTCTCCCAAGAAACTTTATCATCTACATACTTCTGACGAGAATCCTTCAGAGGCCGCATCAGACCCACCAAAGCTTCCTCTACACCTGATGAGGAACTTGAATCTTTAATAGCTTCATCTTTCTTCAAAATTGTATTGAAACAGGTCACCAACTGGGAAAAGAAAATAATAGCAAGTCAGTGCAAAGATATAACAAGGGAAAAATGAAAGTTTAAGACAATAATACTTACAGAAGCAATATGACAAGCAGCTAATGTGGTAACCATATCCCGAGAAATATTTTCTTCAATACCTTGGATCTCGGGAATGATCCAAGACTTCACCGAGCTCATGGCAGAACTCAGGGCAACAAAAGTGGGAACATCACTTCCAGTAGTCGGGGGCTGAGCGATGGATTCAGTCAAATTGACCGAGGAGCTCTTCTTCAGCCTCCTCAGAGGACCATCAACGGTCTCGACCAAGGATATAGTCTTAGTCGGGGATATGCCTATAACCTCGCTTGGAGCAGCGACCTTGCTCGGAGCCACTGGGGGCTTCTCGAAAACCTTCACAGGAGCAGCCGGAGGAGGTGCATTGATTTTTCTTGTCCCTTCTTATGGGACATCATGTTTGCTTCTCTTTTCCTCTCCAGCAACAGAGGCAGATTTCTCGAAGAGGGCAGGAGCTCTTCTTCTCTTCATTCTTTGACTTAGAGGAATAT
Source organism: Sambucus nigra (assembly GCA_949130495.1). Taxonomy (NCBI): domain Eukaryota; kingdom Viridiplantae; phylum Streptophyta; class Magnoliopsida; order Dipsacales; family Adoxaceae; genus Sambucus; species Sambucus nigra. The sequence goes on from OX422219.1 coordinate 113,009,654, forward strand.
GTGACTCGGGTGAAGAACTTGAAGAAGCTGGTACTGGTTCTACATCACTTATCACCGGACGAGCAGTAAAAGACGAGGTGTAACTCTTATACTGCAGCAAATATGAAGCTGATCTGATATGCTCGTCGGCAACAGTTTGATGCAAACTCCAGATAAGTTTCAGATGTTTTAAGTTAACTTCTGTCTCTTTTGGAGACCTTCTTTTGCTGTCAACTGCAAATAAATGAAAATTAAAATATCAGTGGCACATTTTATTAAACACAAAGAAAGCATAAATTCAAAAATAAAGTAAAGTAAAAACAACCTATCCCATTGCCATAGGGAGGGCATCTGGGACCCTGATACACATAATTTCCAGTTAGTGGAGCATGTTGCCAATTTTTTATAATAACACCATGCTCAAAATAATCCTTATGGGCATCTGGGAGATTGACCACTAAAGCTCTATTTAAAAACCTAGTTTTTAAGTAAAAAGTACTGTCGCTGACAGTCCATCTATAGCAAAACATGATTTCTGGAATTCCTATACGAGTTCCATGAATATGGTTTAATTTATGAACTCCGTTAACTATTCTTCACGTATTTGGGGCTATTTTTGCAGGAACCACGTCAAAATATTGACAGAATTCCAGACACAAAGGGTTTGGGGGAAAAGAAAAGCCACATTCAGCAACAAAGACACTGGGGAACCAATGTCCTTTAGCCAAATGAAAATAATCTGAAGGCTCAGAAAGTTCCTCCAAAACAACCCATGAAGGAATAGAGAAATCAGAACGAAACTTATCAAGCGACTCAACAAGGTAAACCATGATGAATAAAGGAAAAAAAAGAGAAGGAAGAAGATCTTACAGAAAAAGGATGGATCTGTTGACAACGAACGACGAAAAGGATGAACGCACAAGAGAGAAAGAAAATGGAAAACTCAAAGATACAGATTTGAAAAAGTAAAAGACGAAATGATTTTATGCAACGCTTAAATACCTTATCTTGGGAAAAGGTAAAAATAATGATTACAAAGGGAGACGTTTACGCTACCGGCGGCTAAAATGATAAAAAGGGCGCGGAGATCGAAGCAGTTAGAAAAAATCTAAAAGTCTGATTCTATGAATTCGAAAAGGAAAAATAAATGCAAAGAACACGCTCCTAAAGTTCAGGATGACCATTTAATCCCGCCATATTTCGAGAAGAATGTTCCACACTCATCAGTCTCTAACTATGAAACATTGAGGGCTTCTGTTGATACCAATTTTAGTCTGTTGACATGGCACAATAAAGTGGAGACACGTGTCAATCTACATGGCACTAACAAACATTTCTGAATAATACCTTGACTTCGAGGAACTCAATTTTTCCGACCAACTCATCGAGCAGTAGGGCTCACCGATGAACTTTACTGCACCGAGCAACTCATGGATACCGAGATATTTAGGCGGTCCGAGCTGCACCTCGATCAGAGCATTTATTATCAGACAATCAAGAGGATTAAATGCTGAATATTATCATGCGGATGTATACGCTTGTTGAACAGCTATGTATTACCCATTCACATGTACAGCCTCATGGCTATAAATACATTGTATCATCCTCATTGTAAGGGGACCGGAATTTCTGGAGATAAACCCTACTTCGAGAATTCTCAAACAGTCAATAATAACACAAACAGTGGACGTAAGCCATTCGTTTAAGGCTGAACCACTCTAAAATCTCTTGTCTCATTTATTTTTTATCTGTGATTAAACAATTAGAGATAATCTAATTTTTTACATCAACACCTATTTTTGAAAAAAGCCACTGGCGCGGACCCATATTCATAAAACTTCAACCAATCACAGCATGTCACGTGTCCGTTTAATTTGAAAATATGGAATAAAAATGAAAACGAAATATTTGTTGTCCTATATTCATAACCAATATTATTTTAAGTCCTAAAAATACAATATTTATTCTTAAAATGCATATTCTAAATTTTATTTCAAGATAAATGATAGTAAAGCATTAACGTTATCAATGCAAAAATTGAATGAGATATCTGTAAAGCATTTTCCTTATATTTTCATTTCAGTAATGCATAGGACATTGATTTTTCGCTCTTTGAAAACGTAAATACACATATGATTAGACCTGGCAAAATGAGGCACGACACGATAACACGACACGAACCGACACGAAGTTATAAGTTAATGGGTGGACCCTTAATGGGTTCGGGTCATATCAGTGCCAACCCGATAAGACACGATAGTTAACGGGTCGGGTTAGGGTTGACCCCCTTAACCCGTTAATACCCGATAAACCCCGTTATGACCCATTAATTTAAGTAAATAAGATATAATTTTGGAACTTATAAATACTATATGTAATATAATGTTAATTTAATCGTAATGAATGTTACTAAATGATAGATTTAGTAACGTCAATGAATTAATGGGTCTATTTGGGTTCAAAAATGAGATATATATCAACTTCTATACAATTCAAAATAATTCATTATCTTAATGGGTATTAACGAGTGAACACGACACGACACGATAACATAACGGGTCGGGTTTGGGATGATTTTTTCACACGATAAAAAAGTCACCCGTTTAGACACGAAGCCAATAAGACCCGAACACGATAAAAAACGACACGAACACGACTCGACACGACCCATTGACAGGTCTACATATGATCAATCAATCGTAATCACCATTATTCATGCATTAAAGAGGCTCGATTCCTGAAAGCACCTTAATCGGTAAACAAGAAGTTTTCCAGAGCTTTACTTCATTACGTGTTGGGTTTAGAGATATATAAAGCCAAATTAGGGTTTAAATGCAGTAGTGCAAGTAACCCGCATTGAATGCCACGCGGTTTTGCTGAGGCAGAGAAGAGGCATAGATAGACACAGCTGAGCTGACTTTAGGTACCCCATGGAGTAAATGTTGTTGTTGCCTTTTTGACTCTTTTGGGGTAGCTTTTACTTCGCTCATAGGGGTCTCATTCTATATATGAAGATCAAACAACAATTCTCTTACCTTTTTTCAAAGAAGAAAAATTTAGGAGAGTACACTCACATGAAATGGGTAGACCACCTTGTTGTGATAAAGGGGGTGTGAAGAAAGGACCATGGACTCCCGAGGAAGATATAATTTTGGTTTCTTACATTCAAGAACATGGTCCGGGGAATTGGAGGGTTGTTCCTACCAACACAGGTGAATATTTATCGCTTTTGATTTTTTTTTTCTCACTTTAGATTTTCTATCTTTTAGGTTGAATGAGTTTTGTGCTTGTAGTTGTTTGATATGTTTTTTTAAGAAAGGATCCAAGCGAGATAAAGAGTATGGACGAGAAATGTGAATCACTAGATTAACTCATATTGTGTTGGATTTTCTTTAAATTGTTAGATCTAGTGGTGAAAATCATATAGATGGACTCATGTTATGTTTATCTATGTGGGTTTTGTAGGGTTGCGTAGATGTAGTAAGAGTTGCAGGCTTAGATGGACTAATTATCTCAGGCCTGGGATCAGAAGGGGCGATTTCACTGATGATGAGGAGAAGATGATTATCCAACTTCAATCACTTCTGGGCAACAAGTATATCGACCTTACTCTCTCTTTTGTGTGTATATGGAAAGTAATATGTATCATGTTCTATTAACTTATGCAATATTAAATACTCTAATCCAAAAATTATACAGTGTACTTCACTCCATTAACTATTAGTTGTTTTTAGTGTTTTATGTTCAAAACTTTGTATAGATAGCTAACGTGCCAAAAAATCCCTTAAACGTTGATATTATTTTTCCTTTTGAACGAGTAGTTCCCTATGATTTAATTTTTGTAGCTACATATAACCACTGAAAAAAGTATTTGGTTATGCACTATATTTCTTAGGACTTTTCATCCCACAAAGTTTGGGTAATTCATATTAGTGCAACTTAAGATTAGGTATCTTAGAGTTTCTTTTGTCTTTCCAATTTACATATGTTTGAACCACTCAAAATTTATTGAATAGAGGTAGGCCCGAACCTTTAAATTTTAGATCCACCATCTGCATGTGAATTTTCGGAAGAATAACAGTAGACATACAAATCACTCCTAAAAAGTTGTTTCACATGCAACATGATCTACATTACTTCATTGGTCATAAAATAGGTCTCCCAAACCAGTATGTTGAATCCTTTAAACTAAATGAATTAATTTACTTTTTCTTTTCGAGTCAAACTGCATACGTAATTGAGGATTTTTTTTTTTCATTTTGACTTTTGTGTGGGGTTAATACATTTGGTTTGTTGCTTGAGATTGGTGTGCAATGCACTAACCATGGATTTGTTATTTTTACTTGCAGATGGGCTGCCATAGCATCTTACCTCCCCGATAGAACAGACAATGACATAAAAAATTACTGGAATACTCATTTGAAGAAGAAGCTCATGAAAAGCCAACAAACTGGCTCTGATTATCGCTCCAAAGATGGGTTCTCACACTCACATTCAATTTCTAGAGGTCAGTGGGAGAGGAAGCTTCAAACTGATATTCACATTGCCAAACAAGCCCTAACTGATGCCTTATCTTTAGAAAAACCAACCTTTTCATCTCATCAGTTGACTCCATCATCAGATGCCAACTATAAAACCACCTATGCAGCCAGCACTGATAACATTGCAAGATTGCTTAAAAGTTGGACACGAAGTTCACCAAACAATAATAAGGCTAATTTGGTGACAAGTTCTTCAAGCACACAACATTCATTTACTAACGATGCTGCCACTGCGTCATCCTCAAGTGCTAAATGCAAAAATGGGATTGATTTATCTGAGGCATTTGTGTCACTGTTTGGTTTTGAGTCGTTGGAACTCTCCAATTCGGATTTTTCTCAATCTAACACGTCCCCGGAGGCTAGTTTTTTTCAAGGTGAGAGCAAGCCAGACACTGGTGTTGTGTTGCCTTTATCAATATTTGAGAATTGGTTGCTTGAAGAAGGTGGTGGTGTACAAGGGAAGGGAGATTTGGGTAGCTTATCTTTTGATGAAAATGAAGATTTGTTTTAAAGTTTTAATTGAAGTTGTTATTGCTAAATTGTGAGGGAGATTTTGTGACTCATTCTAGCATTGTGTTTTTTTTTTTTTGTTCTAAGCCTGGACAGCATGAATAATATACTACTCTATATATGCTTTTAAGAGAAATCACCAAAAAATAACCTTAAATCTGTTCGAATAAATTTCTTGTGATATTTATACTATTTATGTTTGCTCACTCCATAATTCGGCCCACTAGCAGCAAGGTAACTCGTAGCAACCCAGGGGGAAAAAAGAAGAAGAAAAGAAAGTCAAGATGAAAGTCATTGCACGAGTGAACTCCAGTAGTTAATACCAGTTAAACAAGTAGCTGATGGGGGTCGTTGTCGTATCCAAAAGATTTATCAACAGAATAGAAGGGGATGGAAAAATAAGGATAGACAGATGTCACCATTCATGAAGCCTTTCAATTACGTTGTAATTTAGTAGTAGGAGTAGTCAGATTTTGTAAACAAGAATCAAGTTAGGTATAAGGGTTGGTTTTGGCATTCATATTTTTTCAGTTTTGATTTATTTATAAATTTGTCATTTTCACTTAACTCTATAAATACAAGTGTTATTTTTAGATTTTGGATGAGGACAAGTTTGTGGGCATATTGGAGAGCTAATATAGGCAAAGAGAGATAGAGAGCTGCTTTGGGAAAGGTGAGTTCTTGAGGTTGGTTAGTGATTGACATTTGAGAAAGATGAATAAGGTGTGTGTGTAACCATTAGCTCCTAGCCATTTATCTATAAAAGAAGATATCCTACCATTTGTGGATGTAGCCCAAAGCTTGGGTGAACCACGTAAATTGTTGTTGCTTTGATTGTTTGTTGCTTGTATGTTCTTATTGTCTCTTCATTGATGCTTGGTTGAATTGATTGTGAATTCGCACACTAGTTCATTTACGGAACAAGGTCTTGGGTGTTTTTCGCACACCATGTGTTTGATAAAATTTGCGAGTGAGTTTTATCATCTTGGACGCTAGAGATAGTCTTACTTTAGCGTAACAAGTGGTATCATAGCTTAGGTTGCATTGTTTTCCCGGTATTTTGGTTCTAGGTTGAATCAATTTTGGCAATTCTGACATAACTTTTGTTTTTGTTCCTTATGATGGAAAATGTGGAGAGTACTCGAGAATCAACCACTATGAGCGGAGGCTCTAAGAGATGGGATCCGAGTTATGAATCGAGTAACTCAATGAAGATGGACATGAATGCTTTTGATGAGAAGATCAATTTCGGGTTATGGCAAAGACGAACGCGAGGCAATATTGTCCAACAGAGGTTGCAATTAACATTGTTGGGAGTAGAGGGACGACCGGTAGGCATGACCGATGTTGAGTGGATTGACATTGATCAAAGAGCGACTTCGTGTATTGAGATGCTTATGACGGATGATGTGTTGAATAACATGATAGCGAAGACCACGGCTAAAGGCATGTGGGATAAGCTAGAAGAGATTTATTTGGGTAAGTCGTTGTCAAATAAATTGTTCCTCAAGAAGAAACTCTTCAATCCTGAGATGAAGGATGTTGAGGATATGATGAAGCATATTATTTCTAGGTTTTGGGTGAGGACAAGTTTGTGGGCATATTTGAGAGCTAATCATAGGTAAAAAGAGATAGAGATATACTTTGAGCAAGGTGAGTTCTTAAGGTTGGTTAGTGATTGACTTTTGAGAGAGATAAATGAGGTGTGTGTGTAACCATTGGTTCCTAGCCATTTATCTACAATAGAAAATAACCTACCATTTGTGGATGTAGCCCAAAGATTTGATGAACCACGTAAATTGTTATTGCTTTGATTGTTTATTGCTTGTATGTTCTTATTGTCTCTTCATTAATGCTTGGTTGAATTGATTGTGAGTTTGCACACTAATTCATTTACGGAACAAGGCCTTGGATGTTTTTCGCACACCAAGTGTTTGCTAAAATTTTCGAGTGAGTTTTATCATCTTAGTCGCTAGAAATAGTCTTGCTTTAGCGCAACAAGTGGTATCAGAGCTTAGCTTGTATTACTTGCTCGGTAATTTGGTTTGAGGTTGAATCAATTTTGGCAATTTTGGCATAGCTTTTGTTTTTGTTCCAACTGACGGAAAATGTGGAGAGTACTCGAGAATCAACCTCTATGAGCGGAGGCTCTAAGAGATGGGATCCGAGTTATGGATAGAGTGACTCAATGAAGATGGACATGAAGGATTTTGATTAGAAGATCAATTTCGGATTATGGCAAAGACGAATGTGAGGCGTTCTTGTCCAAAAGAGGTTGCAATTAGCATTGTTAGGGTTAAAGGGACGATGGGTAGGCATGACTGATGCTGAATGGATTAACATTGATCAAATAGTGACTTCGTGTATTGAGATACTTATCATGGATGATGTGTTGAATAACGTGATAGGGTAAACCATGGCTAAAGGCATGTGGGATAAGCTAGAAGAGATTTATTTGGGTAAGTCGTTGTCAAATAAGTTGTTCCTCAAGAAGAAACTCTTCAAGTTTGAGATGAAGGAGGGTGAGGATATGATGAAGCTTATCAACGTTTTCAATGCCTTGATAATTGACTTGAAGGGGATAGACATTCAATTCATTGAGGGGGATCGAGTATTGTTGTTGCTTGCATCATTACCCGATTCATACGAGCATTTTGTGAACACTCTCATGTTTGGAAAGTCTACGCTTCGGTGCAACGAGGTTGTGCAAGATATTCAATCTCATGTCATGATGAGAAAGAAGGAAGGTGGAGGTGATGGGTATTCTTATAATGAAGGCCTTACGACGAGAGACAAAGGTGGGAAAAATGGTGGGAGGAGCTCCAACCGTGGATTTAATGACGGTAGTAGGTCTAGATCGAGGGGTGTTGCTGGTAAATGGACGAAATGCTATAAATGACGGGAATGGGGTCATATGATCCGAGAATGTCCTTTGTGGAACAACAAGGTTAAGGGCAAGGTTGATTCCAATAAGGCAACGGTAGAGATTGCAGATTATGGAGATGAACTTGGAGAACTTCTCACAATATCCAAGGTTACCTCTCTTTCCCAAGATGATTGCATATTAGATTCGAGATCGTCGGATCACGTTTGCTCCAAGAGGGAATATTTTGAGACTTTCACGAAAAATGGAAAAGGTTCCATGTCTTTGGCTAACGGAGAGAAGGTTGTCATTGAGGATGTCGGGACGGTGAAACTCAAGATGTTAGATGGGGTGGAGTGCACTTTGGGTGGTTATGCCTATGTCCCAAAGTTGTGAAAGAATTTGATATCCATCATCTGTTTGGATTCCAAAGGTTGTCTGGTGTCGGTGGCGGGTGGAGTCTTGAAAGTCACACGCGGTTGTATGGTCCTGGCAAGGGGAGAAGAGAGAGAGGGGTTATACCATCTAACTCAGACTTCGAGAAAGATGGGGAAGCTTTGTGCACAAGTGATCGAACGTTCGAGGCATGTCTCTTTTGTGAACAAAGCAGAGACATTGGGTGCTAGCTTTCTGAGAGTAGACGGTAGTGATGGGATAATACCTACTAGTGGAGGGGATGGATCGAAGTCCCCCTCCAGGGACAACGGGTGATGTTGACTCGGTTTAGTTGCACACATGCATTGGGCGATTGGAATCGAGGAGTTGTAAGATTATGATGGATTCGAGGTATGTGTATCTAGTTCAATGAAGCCCGATGGGTGATTGTTTTCGAGTATTGGAAAATAGGAGTCTTTCGCGACAAAGACATGGTACGTCTTTCGAGGGTGAGATTTGGAGGGTGTGGGAGGTGAGGAATTTTCCCTCCCATTCGTGGTTATTTCTCAAGGTTGAACCCGGTGTTGATGTGTTTGAATGATTCGTGTAAAGAGGATGTACGCTATATGTATTGTGTGGGGGTGTACTCACCGGGTTACATGAGGAGTGAGATTCACCGTATGCTTACATGGGAAGAATTCAAATGCATGTGATGGTGAGTGCTTAGTTTAGAACTTGGCTCCTCAACGGGTGGAGTCGTTTGGACTCTTGGAGTAAAGACTTGCGGTATCTCACTTCATGGTTGATGTTCGAAGTGTCTTAGCATCGCGTGGAGCGTATTGGCTTGTTAGACGTCAGTATGATCTTCGATCAGATTTTATGTTTGTATTTCGAGTTCGGTTGGATCGTGAGGATTGATTGGGGGATCACATTAGCTCGGTAGATGGTGGGACGATCTTCAAGCGAGTTCAATTTCAACATTCTAGAGATTTGTTGGATCGTCAAGATCGCCAAGGTGGAGTTTGTTAGTTTTGGCTCTCTATTTTTTCAGTTTTGGTTTATTTGCAAATATTCTATTTTGGCTCAAACCTATAAATACAAGTGTTATTTCTAGGTTTTGGGTGAGGACAAGTTTGTGGGCATATTTGAGAACTAATCATAGGCAAAGAGAGATAGAGAGCTACTTTGAGCAAGGTGAGTTCTTGAGGTTGGTTAGTCATTGACTTTTGAGGGAGATAAGTGAGGTGTGTGTGTAAACATTGGTTACTAGCCATTTATCAATAAAAGAAGATATCGTACCATTTGTGGATGTACCTCAAAGCTTGGGTGAACCACGTAAATTTTTGTTTCTTTGATTGTTTGTTGCTTGAATGTTCTTATTGTCTCTTCATTGATGCTTGGTTGAATTGATTATGAGTTTGCACACTAGTTCATTTATGAAACAAGGTCTTGGGTATTTTTCACAGACCAAGTGTTTGATAAAATTCTCGAGTGAGTTTTATCATCTGGCTTGCTAGAGATAGTCTTGATTTAGTACAATAATGAGTTCTACTTTTGTTTCCTATTTCAAGTTTATCTTACTTTTCTACGCAAGTTACTTATTTTTTATGGCAATTTACATTCTTCCCGCAAATTTTGGTTATCGGAATTTTGCCTTCAATATGCCATTTACTTATAACACATTTCAATTTAGCTTGTTTATGGTGATTCAATTAATATTTAGGTTAGTGTAGTTACAATGATTGCAATAATCATCTTCGAAGTGGATTAACGAAAACATCTTGGTAACAAGGTAATTGAACAAAGTACAATCACCTAATTTTTCTTTGAGGTCAACTCATTCCTTGTCTAGAATGTAAAACCATTTTTAAGGATACCATAATATTGATTATTGATACATTAATGATTAAATTTTTACATACAATTGTTCTTATTAAAAGTATCTTTGATCTTCATGATAATCATATATAATAAATTATGCGGAATGTAAATGGTATTAAAATAACATACCTTCATCATGTCACAACTAAAAAGATTGATGGAGTAGTTAACCTTAACGATGTCCGATCAGACTGAATTTCGGAACATGGCTTCATATTTTATATAGATTATGTACCTTTAGGACTTAAAATAATATTGATTATGGATATAGGACAACAAACATTTCGTTTCCATTTTTAGTTCCTATTTTCAAATCAAGGGGACACGTGGCATGTTGTGATTGATTGACGTTTTACGAATATGGGTCCGCACCAGCGGCTTTATTCAAAAATAGGAACAAAAACTATAAATAAAATGTTTGTTGTCCTATTTCCAAAATACATATTACAATAGGTCCTAAATTTACAAGTCCCCTATTTATTATGGCACGAACGTACTCCAGTTTCAATGCATTCCAACGGTTAGATCTCCATGAATGGCCAAAACGCTATTTCAAAATTTAGTCTCCTCGAGAATTTAGATTTATCTCTCTTTCCTATAATTTTATTATGTTGTCTTTTTTAGTGTGTCTGAATGGTAGAAATCAGTCACTTATTACCGTCTATTAAGGTAGATGCCGAAGCGTCCTTTTGACTCTTGATATATAGAGTACCCTTTCATTAACCAAATCGGCTCTTGGTATTAATATATTTATGAATCACATAATTGAGAAATATTTAAAATAATTCTGACAGTTTCCCACTTGATCCATAATTATCATAAATTGCGCAATAATCTTTAAGTCATCCATAAACACCTTAATCAAAACTCATTAATGCGAGTAATGCTATTCAGATACTAATTCAAGAGCATGATCGCTTCCATGTACCACAACATTAACAACTCATCAAATAAGTTCTATAAATATGGTTATTCGATACTGGTCCAATAATGTCTTTGTAAAAGACTATTTCTGTGACATTCTTTCATTCACGTGCATATGTACAGTAACAACATAAATAAATGATTTTGAAACACTGTATGATTGTAACACCTCGTGCAAAACACGAGGCGCTACTATGATTAGAACTAAATTAAATCCCCAACAATTAGTATAGAGCATCTATACTTTACAAAATAAATATAACGAATCCAAAATATACACTTCCAAAATAATTACAATTAAATTCCTCGCAAAAATAAACTAAACTCTCCAAAATTTTCACTGCCAAGCTACACAAAAATTAATAAAAATATCCAATCTTCATGCTCTAAAATCCTCTAAACAATCTGTAGCGTCCAAAACCACGCTAACGTGCCACTAAAAGAAAAATATGGGGAAGTACAAAATATGACAAGAAAAGATGCTAAAAAATAATAACGGTGAGCAAAGGGCAACAATACGAATCCGCATATACGAATCAAATTCAATACTCAAGCATTGTACCAATTTTAATTTTTCAATAACACACAATGGGTCACTAGGCATCACCTCACGTCACCCAAGCTTCGTAAAGCCTCATCGTGGCTATTGGACTATTGGTGGGTGCCCATTCTCCGTGCCTTATAAAAATCTCATGACAACATGCCCATCAACAAATACAATATCTTAAATCGAATCAATATTTTAGATTCAAAAAATATCTCATAGGATTCCAATGAAAACCACAATTCAACATGAGTGCAAGTAACACATGAAGCAAATGGAATACTCTCGAGAGAATTTACGAGCATATTGTGTAAATTTCGTGCTTTAAAATCATCACACGAAATACATACAAATTCTGCTTCAAATTTCTGATCACACCACTACGTTGCTTTCCGAAAACAATAAAAATGTGCTCTTGAACAATCTTGAGAAAACTCAATTAATCTTAACAAATCTTGAGTTAAAAGTTATGAAAAATGGTTCTAGGGTTTAAAGGTTGAAGGGAATAATTTTGGAGAATCCTTTTGGAGGAAGAGTTGTAAAAAAAACTATTTGAAGAACCCAACCATGGATTGGATTTAATGTATAGTGATTAGGAGTTCTAATGCTAATAGAATTCTATTTAAACTAAAAAGGTCTGCTCGTTAGTCACGGCCCAGAATAGTGACAAACGTTTTTTTTTTAAATTCCCATTTTGACTCTGATTTTAATTTGGATTAAAATCTTACTTTTCAATAATAAAACTCAACAATTACTAAAAATTAATAAATTCTAAAATTTTATTTTACCCAAAAATCTGAATTAATTCAGAAATATAAAATTAAATTACGAGTTGTTACAATGATATCATATGGTAGTGGCAAAATAAGTATTAAAATATTCACCACATCAAGATTCTATCGAATATACTTAAGACTCGTATCTTAAGCATGCTTCATTAATGTCTTTCGTGATAGCCCAGTCACGTGTATTTTCTATGTTGACACTTGCACAAATGTGTTAAATGACACTCATTAAAAAAATTCTTCTATGTTGTATGTTGTATTGCACTCCTTCATTATATTGGTCGTTAAACCAAAATAAACATAAGTAGATAAGAGTGAACTTCATACTTTCCATAAAATCAGTAAATCTCAATTGTAATAACTGATTGTCCAAAAATGTACAGTCAACTTTAATGTGAGCATATAATCTTTTAGTATCTCATAACTTCATCCATTATATATTGAAAATTCATGTACCATTTTATTTCTCAACTTTACAATAATTTGAATATATAAACTTAGTCTCACTGATCATAAGTTTATATAAATTATATATACGATGATAAGAAAATATAGTGGTATTACTTCTAAGAATACCAAAGGTGGAAAAATTATTTAGGTTTATACAATCATATCTTCATAACATGTGTAAAATAGATTTCATATACGCTAAATATAACTCTCATCAAAATGAGTTACTCATTTCGTGAGAATTTACGTCTTCGAAACAATTGAGAATGCTCATTTATAACCTTTTTTCTCATTACACATAAAATATTTGACTAGAATTTAACTTTATTTATTCAACTCCAATTAACTTCGTGTTTGGTCTTGATGACCTATTTATACTCAACTTAAATGTAATTCAATTAGATCTCGTAGGCCAATAAGTTTACTTCTTATAATTTGTGAAAACAAAACAAAACATTTATTTATCCTTATGCTAAATTCATATTCATGTAGATACATAAAATAATCAATTAGAATAGTAGACTCCACTTAGGATCTTCTTAATACTATTCCTTATGATTTTACCTACGATTGTCTCACAGTGTCAATACCATGATTTAGTGGTTGATCATTTATTCGTTATTTATTCTTTAAACAATCCAGCAACTAAAAGAACAAGTAATGAAGAAGTTTGTCGATAATAGGATAAGTACCATCCATTCTTTTATAACCATATTCAAGATTTGTTACTCCCACTAACTTCACTATTCATAATAAATGTGACATCTGATTTTCTATAATGCAATAAGTAGATGCCAATGACGATTATATAATCTATATAGGTCCACATTATGGGACAATCTCATAATCTTCCACTTGGGCCACATAGGTCATCCGTAAATTAGATATTGAAATACCTTACGGGCATAACTCGACTATCAGTATTTATAAGAGATATTGAAAAAATCTTCTCCATAAAAAATTATCAAAAGGTATCTAGATTTAATTTTGTACAAGATTAAGAGTTTCAACAATAATACTATGATTATGATGCGGGATCAAAACATTATTTAAAAGAAATATATCCAAACTTTATTTTATACAAAACATCAAAGGAATACCAGAACCTTTGAGAAGGGCTGGAAGATGATTTAAAAAAAATCACAATCAAGTCCATACAAATGTTTTTCAAGAAAATCGAAAGCATTGAGGGCTTATGAAAAATAAATGTCTTGATTCCACAAGAATAAAATGTAACACCCCGCTTAAAATAATAACGGGTGGCCAGCCCTATACTACATTAAATCACGAGTTTCAGATGGCTCAGTCTCAACACCAACTGTCGGTACTATATAATATAGGACTAACTACCCGATATCATATAAACGAGATGTTAAAATTAAGTAAAACATAGAACAGAGAACAAACAAACACTAAACAACTACTGATAAGGGAGAAATGCATACAAATACGAGGATAAATGAAATGCGATAATATTATTAAATGAGTAGCTACAAATGAATATGCCACAAAGAAATAAACCCGAACAGGTTGTCAGGTCACAAACACTACAATAACTGAAATGGAATAAATATAGACATTTATAAACATTCCTTGGGTATAAACTCGATATAAAACATGAATCCCACCTGGATTTTTAAAGAAGTAGGAAGCGGCTACAATCTAAGTCCCGCAACAGTCTGCACCTGTCACGGCTCCCATAACTCGGGATAGAAGTTCATCCGGCATCCATGTGGTAGGACACCTGTAGTAATATATATATATATGCAGGAGAGAAAAGTAAACGGGTCAGAGCCCGAGTGTGTAAATATTTAGCAAGTGTGCTAACCGTGCATAATAAATATCGATGCACTTATTTCATAATTAAGGTGGAATCGCACTCTCGTGAAACCCCAATTCACCTCTCATTTAACGGCGCACACCTATTCGCGTCCTCAATTTTAGTTAAATTACCCCAATTATAAGGACAACCTAACTTAACATAGGCCCAGTCTATACCCACGAGATCTTCCTTCCTATCATAACGCAAGAATCCACTCTTTCTAAACACACTTAATTATTTTTACAAACATGTATGCCATATTAGGCTTAATGGATTCCGGTTTATAATTTATTCAATTATAATTCTTAATACGTTAACCATATACATTGGGTTTAATCATATGATTTAATTACTAAATAACATGCATACAAATTATTATTGACAAAACTTCTCTCCAATCTTAACACTGCACTACGTTTTGTGCGTGGGGTGTCTCGCAAAGCGAAATCCAAACAAGGAACCACCCTGTTACACTACTCCTTGACAATGTCGATCCTAGAGATCCATTATGCCATACATACAATTTTATACTACTACAACTACTAAATTTAGGTTACAATATAAGAACAACTCAAAATCTCCAATAATATCCTTGGGATGATGTAACCGAAATATTCCTTAAATGCGATACATCAACCCCCATCAATCTAGTACATCATAATCATCCAAGATGTACTCCAAAAAGATTCCTTATACTTTCATCTATAGGATATATAAATATATATATATAGGCATTTATTATAACCATATATATATATACAACCATCCATTCTCATAGCCAAGTGTACATACCACATATGATATACAATGGCCATACACATAATATACCCAGCTATATATATCGCCGATAAAACTGCATCATGCTATCATCTTCCAGGGCATTACTCACATACCATCCTGGGGACCACGGTCGGTCTCAATATCACCGACATCAGGGACATACACACACACACGACGTCCCGGGAAGCTGTCATAGCTCCTAACCGGTCAATGAGACGAGACATACCCACCACCTCCCACCCCGAAAATATAAATCACATAATAACACACCTGACGACTATGACCTGGGGAATATCCATACCCTGCTCCTTGAGCCAGGATGCTCACCCTCTGCGTGAAAACTTCCCAGTGATAGCATGAGCGGGGTATGCTTAACAACATAAGTATATATATCATTCACATGCACAATATATATACATCCATATGATTACATCATATGATCAAACCATCACATACGATTTTTAGATAACCACAACGTAAATATATCCATATATTCATATATATACAGATATATATGTATATATAGATTCACATATTCTTACATATATATATACAAACTATTTCTCTTTCATATGTATAAAATTTATAAACTCGGCCTTAAGTATATATATACCTCAATATACTAGCCGTCACCACAAACTCATTTAATTTACCTCAATATGTGAAGACAATCCCTCTCTTGAAGCATATTCATCCATTTTTCCTAAGGTGAATAGTCCTCCAACGTATATATATACATATATCAACCATTTAGGTTATCACCCAAGGTTTAGTGTAGGTAACAATCACTACATGTCACATTTGTATCCAAAAGTATATCAATATCTCCAATACAAATTTCGACTAAAGGTATACACCTAACCGATAGTCTACAAACGCAAACTCAATCTTAAATCCATCTCATGATTCCCATCAAGTAGGGAAATACCACACTAATATATAGTCACTAACCTGACTACGGTTCAATTATTCTTATGAACCCGTAAATCTTATTGCGTTTACAATCTAATCCTCGATTTAAACATTACTAAGAATACGCGACCACTCTCTCTTGTTGGCCCCCAATCTTCTTCTAAATAGAATCCTAATTACTATAAGGATTCGGCATACACCTCGTCCTACGATTTCATGTCGTACTCTCACCAATTTCGCGAAAGGCCCCTAACCTTACGTCATAACTAGGCCCACTTGTGACCCCTAATTAGAACTCCCATTCTCAATGAGATTTCCCCCCACTATATGGATGCGAACCTCTCCAACTTATATGGATATAAGTCTCCCAAAAATAACTCAGTAAGTACCCGCGGTCCACTATGCGAGAAACTTTTAATAAGTCTCCAAAACATCTTTCTTACATCATAAAAGAAGGTCCCAAATTAATAAACCCAACCAAAAAGGGCTAGAAAGCATCCTAGAAAAAAAATTCCTTAAAATGCCCTGTTTCCGAATCGATTCGGCCCATCAGCGAATCGATTCGGCCCCTCAGAATCGATTCGGTCCAAAGGGACCTGACAGTCTGTTACATACCGAATTGATTTGCTAGGGGAGAATCGATTCGGCCCTAAAGACCTGTGGCTTCTGCAACTTGGCGAATCGATTCTCTAGGGGCGAATCGATTCGGCCATTTCAGAAAGCCACGAAAATGGCTATTTTCTCCAAAATCCAAATTTTCTAAATTTCAATTTTTACCTCTTCCAACCCTTAATCTCCAACCCCAACATGTTTTCAAACATCAAAACTCATCCTATATCTAATCGCATCAATTTATATCCCTTAAACCCAATTATAAAATTCAATTTCAAGATTTAAACCAAAAATTAGGTGTTGATAAGTATACCCAAAATCCATTTCTTTCTCATCCACAATTATGAAATGAAATACACAAATTACTTATTTTGCAAGATTAAACACTTGCCTCGATTTTGTAGAGGTTGGATCATCCTCGATGTCGCATTTGGGCCGGAATCTCCAAGCTTTTCTTCCTCTCTCTCTTCTTTTCTTCTTCGTTCTTACTTCCTTTCTCTCTCTAGGGCTTTTTCTCTCTCTCAAATAAGAAGGCTCGATCCGTAAGCCTCTTATATCCCTTAAAACATATGTCCCAATTTTAATGTTAATACACACTTTAAATGACTCGTTTACTCCAATTCGAGTCAAACTAACTTAAAAATAATGCGGAACCGAAATAAAAGTCAATGACAGTCATATGGACTATCTCTACCCTTCCGGGATCGATTGTACCCTCAAAATCATCATCCGGAATACTTTAAAATGTTCTCTGTTTTTGGACCTCAATTCCCAAATTTTAAAATTCTCCAATTTAATTATATTTATTTTCCCAAAAATTTAATTTCTCAGTCTCCAAAGTCAAGGGTTGTTACATAAAAGAGAAGGAATTTTATTTGCATTTTTAGTTTGTTTTGTAAACAATCCTTGCATCAAAAGAAAATAGTTTCTCTAACACAACAACTTTAACTTTATAACTTTACTAAGATGAAAACTCGTTTCAAACCATAAAAGATACATATTATCTTTACCATTATTGGTCCAAGTGTGCATCATGTTAACAAACTTAATTTGTTTAATTTCTTCAAACTTTATATAAAGTGTTCCACACAATATTGATCATCAATAGTGGACTAAAAAAATTCAACATAATAATCAAGATTGAATCTCTTTAGAGAAACAAAGTCAGATAATAAGATACGAGATAAAATGCTCACTAAATTAATGCTTTGATAAGATAATACACACATTAATAGATCTCGAATACATCATGTGCATTTTATTTTTCTTATCATTAACAACCATTGATTAGTAATTACATGATGCTTGTAGATACTAGAGTATTAAATATACATGATATATATTTGAATAATGTATATGACATATAGAGTTCATTAAATCAGTCAAAATCAATTCCCTGTAAGGAATAATCTCGTTTGATGATTAAACTCAATATACTTCACATTTATAAGCATAAAAGGTTACTACTTCTATCATCTTTACGTTGAATATTCATTTTTATTATAGTTGGTCCACTGTGGTGACTACCAAATATTTCATAATGTGAATATTTCATTAAGTAAAGACTTACATACACAAGTCAATAAATTTTTCACTTAGGTTCATTAAATATCGCATGAGCAATGAACTAAATTATTCATGTTTGGGTTTCATAAACTTAATTGATGATATCATAATAAAAGAAACAATGACATCTTTATTTAAGGACCATTATTACCTTCCCAAAATATAAATCACCATTTAATTTTTGCTCAATAAATGTTATTGGACTTGTTGGCTAACGAATCGAAATAATTGAACAAACAATAATATGTGTTCAACATCATAAATTTTAGCATTCAATATCATACATGGACCAGTAGACAACCAAAATATGCATGATATGAACCCATTAGTGCAATATTTATGTATAATGGAATGGAGTACTTTAACGAACACAAATCCTTATATTATATAAATACTAAAGATAAGCATACATGTGAAAAATACCAATAATACATGAATAAATTATATAATTGTCTATTTCTTAATTTGAAATTCACGAAAACTAGACATAATGTGAAAATCAAATAAACGAGGAGTTTGCATGAGATATTATACGAATAATTGTAAATGGAAAACATGAATCATTTACTTTCACTTCATCACTTATATATGATTAATAAATCATAAATATTGACCCAAATCATTCGTGGTCATATGTTTTTTTTAAAACTTATGTTTGTAACGTCCTAAATGATTGCAGAAATTGAAAGCATTTGTTTTTTATGTAAAATAATTTCTTAAAATATTGTGACCCATTAATATTCATATAATCATAGCTACCATACTTGTGGCATTTGTGTTTGATGTCCAACAACATTAATTATGATAAAGTGAATGAATATACACCAAAAAATCAACATTAAAAGGAATATTAGTATCCGATCGACATACATTATCTAGTAGCCATGCATATGAATCGTAGTACATGTTTGGCATTTAATTCAATTTAATATGAATACTAGCATTCAAACGAAATCATAAATCTAGTATCCACATATATGAATTGTATCTTGTGTTTGTCATTTAATTCAACTTGATGGGAGTACTAACATTATAATAAATAATAATTTTGATATTCAACTACATGAATCGTTGTCTTGTGTTTGGGATGAGACTCATTAAAACACGGATATCATAATATTCAACAATATAAATCATTGGCCTGTGTTTAGCACGAGACTCATCAAAAAATGAATATTAGCAATGCATCATTGGCCTGTGTTTGGAACGAGACTCATTAAAACATGAATATTAGCAATGACATAATATTCAAGAATATGAATCGTTGATCTGTGTTAGGCATGAGACTCGTCAAAATATGAATATTAACAATAACACAAGTTTAATATCCTACCATATGAAATATGTTGGCCTGTGTTTGACATGAATATTCAACTAAAATAGGATAATTAGAGGACAATTTTATAACAGTTCTAGATAAATATACATGAAGTATGGGACTCTTAAATTTTTTCAAAAAAAAAAAGTTATCATCATGGAACCGTAGAAAATTACTCCAGAATCCCAAAACATTCGAAGGATTAGTTTTTCTGGGATGAGATATTTTCATAAACATTATTTATGTAAAAATCAATGTCCCCAAAAAATATTATACTCAAAACTTCATGTATAATTAAGGGTCCAAATATAGATGCATTCACGATAATCTAATATTTATAATTATAGATTAAGTTACTTTAATATCTTCCCCATCTAACATCATATAAATATTAGTGTCAAAACATTAATTACATTAGGACCATTGGGCTACTAAATATAAATTATGCACAATAATCTAATTTTAGCAAAATGTTATGGTCAAATACATAATCATACATCTAATATTCAAAATTTTGTATTGAACCATTTAATAAAAATATATGTAGTGATTTATACCATAAAATACCAAAAATAATTTATTTTTCCAAAAATGATTTTTTTTTAATTATCATTACAATAAAATAAACAATCTTTGCAAGATTACTCTCTAATTCACGGAATCGTAAAATCAATTTTTAGGGGAGAGTTATTAGCATTGACGTTATTATCAAAAATGACAAAAACGTAATTTTAAAGGTCTAAACGACGTCAAAATGTAAAATCCGGGTGGGGCCCATTATAAATAATGGATTTTGTTTGTTTCGTCGTGTCCAGTAGGCCATGTGAGTTTCATAAAATTACGATCAAGTTTTGACCTTCCATTCCCACCTGTGAGTATAGGTGAGAAGAAAAAAAAGGTCATGAAAATCCCAGGCATACATAAAAATTGATTTAATGTAGACTCTGTTATAGGCAAACACTAACAAAGAAAAATCATGAGATCTTAAACTTTAGCTCTGATACAACATGTAAAACCATTTTCCAGAACACCATAATTTTAATCATTGCAATGATGCATTAAAGATTATATTTTTACATACAATTGTTCTTAATAAAAGGATCTTTGATCTTCATGATAATCACATATAATAAATTATGCGGAATGTAAATGGTACTAAATAACATACCTCCAGCATGTCACAACTACAAAGATTGATGGAGAAGTCGACCTTAACGGAGTTTGATCGGGTTGAAGTTTGGAATATGGCTTCATCTTTTATTTGGAAAGAACGTACTCCAATTTCAACGCATTACAATGGTTAGATCTCCATGTATGGCCAAGAATATTTCAAAATTTAAACTCCTTGAGAATTTAGATTTCTCTCTCTTTCCTCTAATTTCATTATTTTGTCTTTTTTAGTGTGTCTGAATGATAAAAATCAGTCACTTATTTATAGGTAGGGACAGAATCTTAATCTCCAATAGTCACTTAATATCAACCGTCCATCAAGGTAGATGCCCAAGAGTCCTTTTGACTCTTGGTATTTGGAGTAACCTTTCATTAACCAAAGTGACTCTTTGTATTAATAAAATTATGGAGCACATAATGGAGAATTATTTAAAATAATTCTAACATTGAGAGATCATAAAATTCTCTCTTTATCATTCATCATGATATAGCGCGCGCATATATTTTGGCACACTCGCTGGGACGCTTTGCCAAGTTGAGTGAATATGTCTAGGAGATTACCTGAGGTAAAGCGTTTCCTATAACACACAGAACCAAAATCTGGAGCCTCTAACTTCATAAAATAGTATAACGGGAACTCTCAAACAAATTTTTCGTAATATATAGGGCCAATAAACTAGAGTTGGTGAGAGAGATGGGTTAACTTACACTATCTCACACCTAGATATTGGGTCAAATTTCCTCTATTTGTACATAATATTGGGAATTTTATTCAAAATTAGAACTTTATGGTTATTTTTATTTATGGTAGATTTAGCGTAGTCCTAGTAAGCGCACCAACATTTGGACTGCCAATGATGATGCATGCATAAGGGAATTTCTCACAAACAAAATTGATGAGAAATATAGTCAGGGAACAAGTGACTGTTCTGATAGCACGGGTTCATCAAATGAAAATCCTGATATCATTATAAGGAAGAGTGTATCTTAGATCCTTTATTTGTCAGTGCCTCCCCCCCCCCCCCCCCCCCCACACACACACAATAAACATTAGGATGAAGTATGCGTATACTAACTGTGAAAGTTAGCTCAAAATACCCGATTCTCTGTGGTGAAGAAAATCGTCACGGGACACAAGTTTAGTGGCTTGTATGGTGCAGTCAGAGAAGGAGATTCTCCGCAATGAACGGGTGCAGTTCTGCAAAATTAATTTTTTTAGTGTGAGATATTATGGAGTTTCCGCATGTAACATTTGGGGTATAATAGAATGATATGGTTTTTTTTAATTAGGTTTTTATTGATATTGAGATAGCTATTAATAAAATAGAGATGTAAAAAGAGTGAGCAGTTTAGGGTTCTGAACTTGATTCCTAAAGTTAGATTTAGGTGTATTTGGGGCTTGGGTTGTAAGTGAATATAACGCTTGGATAATAATTCCATTGTAATATATTTTGTCAAGTAGCTATTGTTCTCTCTCTCTCTCTCTATCTATCTATCTATCTATCTATCTATCTATCTATCTATCTCTTGTGAATGTAGGTAAGGTATTATTGTCAAACCACGTTAAATCTCTTGTGTTCATCTTCTTACTATTTTTCTTGTTTATATATATATATATATATATATATATATATATATATATATATATATATATGTATATATGTATATGTATATGCTTGTGTTTGGTTGGGTGTGGTGCCTTTTGGCACAATAATTGTTATTAGAGCTTTGGTACACACAAGGTGTTTGACAAAAGTCCCAAGTAAGGGTTTGGTGTTAAACTAATCGTGTTTGGAAGTTTTAGGTTTCTTTCTTCATTCAACCATGTCTAGAAATATAGTTTCACATTGGAATGTGGATCATTTTGATGGAAGTGATAGATTTACTCTATGGCAAGGTAGAGTGAAGGATATCCTCGTTCAAAAAATATTAACAAGGGCGTTAAAAGGGAGGAGTGGAAAGACAGAGAAGATGATAGATGATGATTGGGAAGATAATGTGTTCGACTAGTATTCGACTTTCTTTCGGTGATAATATTATCAACAATGTCAATGACAAGGAAACGACGATAAAGTTGTGGGAGTATCTAGAAAAGCTTTATTTAGCGAAAAGTCGCACAAAAAAGATCATTTTCAAACGGGAGCTTTACCGATTGAAGATTTAGAAGGGCGGGAACCTCATGGATCACATGAATGTATTTTATAGGATTGTGGATCAACTACGTGAGGTTGATGTGAAAGTATAGGAAGAAGATCATGCCTTATTTCTTCTTACCACTCTTCCGGATTCGTATGAGAACATTATTACCACCATTTTGTATGATAATGATACGGTTAAAATGGATGAGGTGGAGTTGGCTTTATTACCCTATGAAAAGAGGATGTCTTCGGGGTATGAGAGTTTGGGCTCAAGTTTGTATGCTCACAGTGGGAATCAGAGAAGGAATACCAACCGGAGATCTAGTGAAGGCATTAGTTGGTCACGATCAAGGTGTCGATAATTTTACAGCTGAAAGGAGTGCAGTCATATAAAATGAGATTGGCCTATGAATAAGGATAGAGGTGGCACCGATAGTGTGTTGATGATATTTGCGAAGGATGAAGATTTTGGAAAGTTTATCACACTTTCCAAAGGCAACTCTCTTTCTTAAAGTGTGTGGATATCGGATTCGGGTTCTTTGAATCATATTTGATAGAAAAGAGAGTATTTTGATACATTGAAATATAAGAACAAAGTTTTTTTTCTTTACTTAACGGGAAGAAATGTGTCGTAGAAGGGGTGGGAATGGTAAAAATCAAAATGTTCAATGCGGTGGAGTACACTTTGGGGGTGGACTGCAATTTGTGGGATGTGGATCCATTTGAAGGACCTATATAGAAAAATCTGAGGGTTTATTTTTTTTGCTTTAGCTATATAGACCTACATCTAGTTGGACATGAATTTTGACAAGATGTTTTCTGTATTTATGTCGGGTCTAGCTACCTATGCTAAGATCTCCACTCAAGCCTACATTAATTCAGAATTCAACAATATAATGAAAGTAGTCTCTTACACCTATTCACATTGGCGCTTAGGGATTTTTTCTATGCCACATAGGACACATCTTATATTTCACTCCATTACATTAGATCATTTCTCATGATTTATATGTTTATGTCTAGAAAGGATTTTTAATTATTAAAAACATTTTTAATCCATTTAAATCATATTAATTTATAATTTAAATTAGTTGTCCTACTTAATTTAAATTACAAGAAATAGGGATAAAAATTGAAGAATAATATTTTTTGTGTTGAAAAACATTCAAAATATTCTTCAATTTTTCTTTGTACTTTTTTTGAATCTTTCTGATTTAATTTTTATTTTAAAATGCTCTAAAAACAATTTAAACTTCTAACTTAAACATTTGTTTTATTTTGGTTTTATTTGTAATTCTTATACGTGTATGTTACCATGTTTATATGATGGTTTATAGTTGTATTATACATTTCTCATACCCGGTTTATATATCTCCAACGGTAACTCTTTAAACCATAAACTAACCCATTGTTTTGACACACGATTTTGCTGAGTTGTTTCCAGCTAGCAATCACTTATCACGATTTTAATAGGGTTGCTTATGTTTCATTGTAGACTGTTGGATTGGTTTATTATCAACGGTTGTGACTTCATCTTTGCGATCCATGTGTTTTCTTTATTATCCAATTAGTAGACACTTCACATATCTATATTAAGACCTTAGGGTCTCCATTTTATCATCTGAGAAAATTATTTTAGAGGGTTGTAACTCTGCCGAAATCTAAAGAGAGAGAGTTCACACACCACACGTATAGCGTTTAGATTTAAGTATTTGTCTCACCTATAGATCTGAACTAACATCAAAACTTACATATTGCTCTGAATATTTAATTGTGTGTTTGAAAAATGTTTTGATCTATTCGATGAACTCTCTTGTCACTTGTGTTTCATCGATAATATATTTTTTGATATTTTAGGATCTATGATACATAATTTGCATATCTCTTGTAGATCACACATTGTAAACCACTATTCACATAAGCACTGATTCTTGTGTACATATTAGATCAAATCTGAGTAATTTGATTTTTGAAAAGAAAATTTGCTAAAAATAGTTTTAAATCAAGACAACTTGATTTAAACAGAAAAAGGGATCATAATATTTGATACTAATATTTAGGCTATCAAAATTGTTGCATATTCATTCGGTTTGTAACATTAAGGGTGAGTGTGTCATATAGAATAATGCACATCACAAACACTGCACTACCACTTGTTACAATTAGAACCAATAGGCATTGAGCTGACCTGCGGTAAGGAAGCTAAAGGAAAAGTTGAGACGTGAAGAAAGCAAGCTGGACAAGAGTTGAATAGTGAGGCTAATTACAGAAGAGCAACCAAATCAGAGATGCTTGTTCAAGATATGTAATAGCTTTCTGATTAACCTACTTTGAGTCTTGTTACATATTTGTAAATCATTCCGTATTGATTTGTTTCAGTGGACTTTGGTATATTCGATCACCCTAGAGGGCTCGTCATTTTTCTCAGGGGAAGGATTTTTGCGACGTAAAATAAATCACTGCGTGCTGTAAATTTCTGCCTTTATCACCTAACACAAAAAAGTAGGACTTAATTATATAAACTCGCCTAAATAAACTAAATTAGTTATTATCTACTTAATCACCTAGTTTACTTAGATAATAATTAGGACTTTCATTAACTTGCCAAACATTATTCAGTTTGTAGTATATTTAACAATATAAGTAAAGTTTAAATTAGTCCCCCTTGGATAATATATAAAAACTCGTAGGTATTTTTCATTTAATTGACAATAGTTTACTTCCGTACCATAGTCTATTGCACCTCAGTCGCGCTCTCACCATTAGAGAATTGGATTTCAAGGGTTGTCGTTTGTCAGTAACGGATGGAGCCTTGAGAGTCTCACGTGGTTGTATGGTCCTAGGAAAGGGAGAACAGAGAGGATGTTTGTAACATCTGAAACAAATTTCTAGGGTAATAAGGAAGTGACGTGCACAAGTCATCGGGGACTCAAGGAATGTCTTATTTATAGATAGAATGGACACATTGGTTATAAGTTTACCAACAGTTGATGATGGTGGAAGGAAAAATTCTATTAAGGGAGGGCATGGCTCTAGATCCACCATATTGGGGTTCATGACCCTTTTGCTATACTTGGTGATCCCATACTATGTGTTAAGACTGTTGATGAACTTGAGAATATAGTAAGCTATCTTTGCTACATGTCCTTAGTTGAGACCAAGAATGTGAAAGAAGCACTCAAGGACGATCATTAGATATCTTCTATGCAAGATGAATTACCTTAGTTTAGAAATAGAAAGATGTTTGGGATTTTATCTCTCGACCTAGTGAGACCAATGTGTTAGTTACTAAGTGGATATACAAGAATAAGATGGATGAGAATGGTACCATAGTTTGCAATAAGGTTAGGTTCGTTTCTCAAGGCTACACACAAATTGAGGGTGTAGACTTTGACGATACATTCGTTGCCATTGCTAGGCTTGAGTCCGCCCGCTTACTTCTCGCCATAGCATGTCATTTTCACTTCAAGTTATATCTAATGACTGTCAAAATTGCCTTGCTTAATGACATTATATAGGAGGAAGAGTACATGGAACAACCAAAGGGGTTTGAACACCTAAAGCACCTGGGACACGTATTTTATCTTAAGAAGGCCCTGTATGGTTTGAAGAAAGCAACCCATGCTTAGTACGAGAGGCTCACTTCCTATCTCAGGTCGTTGATTTAAGATAAGGGGAGGGGATAGATGTTTTTTTTATTATAGAGAGTGGTTCTATCTTTTTTGCACAAGACTATGTGGATGACATAGTATTTAGATCCACGTGTTCTCGACATGCTCACACTTTTGACAAGGCGATGAAGAGCGAGTTGGACATGATCATGGTTGGTAAGCTTAAGTTCTTCTTAGGTCTCCAAGTACGTCATCTTGAGGATGAGATATTTATATCTCAATTCAAATATCCTAGGGACCTAGTGAAGAAATTTAGTTTAAGCACTCACACACCCGTATGAGTAAATCGCCTAAGCTTAGAAAAGACACTTTAGGCAAGGACATAGAGAAATCCATTTATAGGAGTATGATAAGTAGTCTTCTCTACATAACCTCTAGTCGTCCCAATGTTGCCTTTAGAGTTGGAGTCTTTTTGCGATAACAAACGTCCCTGAAAGAGTCTCATTTACTAACATTTAAATGTATCATCAAATACATGAATAGCACTCTTTCTTATGGTAATTGGTATTTCCTTGATACCCGTGACTATTTGTCTGACTTTTTGGATGCTGGTTGGGCTGGGGATATTTATGGTTGTTGGAGTAACTCGGGTGGGTGTTTTTGCTTTGGGAGTGGTCTTGTATCTTAGTTAAGAAAGAAGAAAAACTCCATATATTTGTCCATGATAAAGGTTGAGTATATTGCAATCTGGAGTTGTTGCACGCAACTCTTATGGATAATGAAAATGTTGAAAGATTATGGGATCTCACAAGGCACCATGATTATATCTTGTGATAATACGAGTGCGATCCATATATCTTGTAATCTCATCTAACATTCTTACACAAAGCAAATTTGGATATATGAAAATTTTATTCGTGATCTCGTTGAGTAGAATGTCGTGTCCTTTAGCTTTGTGAGCACCGAACGTCAATTAGAAAATATTTTCATGAAACCTTTAGATGCGTATAGATTCGAGGATATTAGGAAGTCTTTGGGTATTTACTCCATTGGTTGAATGTGGGTACTTTATCTAGTGTAGGATTTTTATCATGATCATATCTTATATCCATATTGCTAGGCTGTATTATCCTTGTATTCATATGTTTTTATTTTGGATATATTTTGAAAAAATCCAAAAAGATTTTGGGGTTTTAAGAAAAAGGTGGAAAATTTTAAAAAATAATTATTTTCGATAAGAATTTTGCAAAATACAAAAATATTTTTGTATTTTCATTTTTCACCATATATGACTGAATATTTAAGACATTCGGATCACCCCTACATTCCATCCATTCACGTGACTTTTTCATAGTGTTTTGAGACATAACTTTGTTTCATTAGTGTGCTTAATAATGTATGGATAAAATCTCGTTGATCATTGTTGACTACTTTATAAATGTTAGACTCTTTATCACCTTTATTACACATGCGCACAAATGTTTTGAACATTGTACTCACGTACCATGTGTTGAATATGATGTTCTCATCTAAATCCTGCCTAGTAACGAACTAGATGTAAAAAGAGATAAGTTGTGCTTGTAAGAACCATTGCCCGGTTTTTTTATATCCCGAAAAATATTAATATATGTTAAGTAATGGAAAGGGGCCACTAAAGAGAAAAAGTCTCTCTATGTTAAAAGCCACCATTTGCAAAAAGAGCCTAAAAAGATTAATGTTACTAAAAAATAGAAGTGACAATGTCATTTAGTTTATATTCATTAATACTTTGCTTCATATGAACATTATGATTTATTCAAAATATTTGAGAGTGAATTCTTATATATGTGAGATTTTAAGGGACTTATAAATTTGAAGATCAACATGGTTGCGCAACGGACCCTCTTAAAAAGAATTAAATAGTTTAGCGTTATTCCTTTGAAAATCATTAAAATTCATGGCATATTGCATAGGTTGAGTGAATTTCATTTAAGTTCAACATTTTACACTGATAGAGTGAACTTTTCGGTGTATTTTTCGTCATTGCTTGAAAAAGCTCCTCTAATCAAAAACCTCAAATTACTTACAAAATAATATCAAACTCAAGTGTAGAGGTAAGTAAGGGTATCAATCCACATCAAGGGGGTAAGCAAGAGACAAACTCGATTGTAATTCAATTTTATTTTCTTTTTGGGCTTTTGATTTTTCTATTTTTTTTTAGCTTTTTCAAATATTAAAACAATTAGGTGAGGTGAGGTGAAATAACATTAAACTAAAATGTGAGATGAAAACAACTAACTAGAAAGTGACTAAAAGTGAAAAATAAAGTCTAACACTAAAATAAGAGATAAAATGAGGCAAATAACCGTGAGAACAATCAAGGAATGGGATTACACCACAAATTCTAGCTATTCTAATTAATTAATTTAATTAATTGAATTCTTCCAAATTAATATTAAACTGACAAATCAACTCTCGTTGCAAATGTAATTTTAATAGTAACCTTTTAGAAAATTAAGTTTAACACCCGACAACTCTAGAAAATAGATCTACACTCCTTTTAATTAATCACCCGCTAGGATCGATCAATTAAAATTTATGTAAATCTTAGAAAATAAAAATAGAGTTGAAATTCAAGGAATAATACCACACTTAAGAAACCTCTATCTCTAGATCAAATCTAAAATGGTTATTATAACTTAAAATTTTGATTTTCTCTCGAAAACCATTTACCCTCTCTCGAGGCATAAATACAAGGGCGGGGGATCAAAATTAATATTCAAAGGAAATTTTCAAGTAATCAAACTAATTAAATTAAAATAACATCAAATAAGGGTTCCCCCCACCCCTTGAAAGGGGATTTAACCTAACATGGTAGGGAATTTGATAAATTAATAATCAAAGGCATATAAAATAAAGTATAAGAGAAGAACAATCAAACGAAATCACTTTGAGTGAAATTGGACTTCAATCCTTGAATTTGCAATTTACATCCCTCTAATTTGTGTGATCAAACCAAAATTACATCAACAATTAAACTCAAAAATGGATTCTTACTAATTTATTTTTCTCATTAATCGAAAAAAATGAAAATAAATTCTAACCTAAAAAAAACTAAACTAAAAAAAGGTTTTTCTCTCTCTACAATTATCTCTACTAATTCCTATTCTAAAGCATGGAGCTAGGGGTAAAAATGGGTAGGTTTAATGTGCATGAAAATGGGGTGTGTACACATTAGGTAAGAGAGGTGTGAGGTCATATGGGTGAGGGGATTGGAATAAAGAAAATCAGATTTAGTTAAGGGTTATTTTTAGAAATGGTTTAAAGTTGGTAGTTGGGGGGCATTTTGGGTAAAAGGGGATAAGTGGGTTATATGGAATGTGGGGTTAATGAGGTTTTATTTTTATTTATTTTTTTGTTTTGGCTTTGGTTGGTTGTTTGGCTGATACAAAATCGTGTGCGGCTTTGAGATGGGAAAAGGGTCTAGGGAAAGGGAGATGGTTTTGGTGGGTATTCGGGTTGAGGTTCGGAGCTTAGGCTGAAATGGGTTTGGAGTCATAAGGTGGGTCGAGCAGGCTGAGATGGGTGTAGAAGGTGCGCCGCCGGGGTTGTTGGCCGACAACGATCGCCGAAGGGATTCGGAGAGAGGCTCGCAGGTCAGCGCCGCCGGAGGTGTTCGGGTAGGATGGAGGTGCTAGTTCCGTCGACGGGAGTTGGTTCAGGCCCAAGGTAAGGCTTGCATTTTGGGTTGTGGGTTGGGTAAGGTGAGGTGGCGAGTTGGTATCACCGGAATGGACGATTTTCGGTGGGTGAAGATCAGAAGGTGGTGGTAATGGGTTTAACGGAAGCTTTAAGGAAAGATTGAGTAGGTTTGTGTGGGGTGAGAGAGTGGAGAGAAGTTTCTTGTTTGTGTTTATGGAGGTTAGGTGAGAGGAGAGAGAAAAGGGGTGAGAGGTTGACGATGGAGTTGGATATTATTGTGTGTGTGAGGGTGTAGGATTGTGTTGTGTGGGATAGGGTATTGGCTATTAAGGTGTGAGTGTGTGTGATTAAATTGTGACCCTTAGAAAAATAAAACTAACTAAAAAAATTTAAATTAAATTAATAAAAGTAAAAATCTTAAAATAAAATTCTAATAAAATAAAGACTCAAAAAAAAAATTAAGACTAAAAAGAAATAACAATAAAAACTATTAAACTATAAACTAAAATCCTAAAAAATGTAAAATCTAATAAATCTAAAAATAAAATGAAATCCTAAAAATTCTAATCCTAATAAAAAGTAAAAAATCAAAAAAATCAAAATAAAATTATACTAATAAAGATAAAATAGAAAAATAGAAAACAAAGCCTAGAAAATACTAAATAAATCAAAAATAAATACTAAAATAAAATGACACAAACTAAAAATCTAAAAAATATTAAAAAGGGACTAACAAAACACACACAGGGTTTGGAATAGGTTGGACTAGGTTTAGGCTATGTTAGGGTAGGCTCGGGTTACGGGATTTGTAATTAGCTCCATAATGCGCACACTTGCCTTGAAATACGTGTTTGAACACAGCAACGTGCATTCGACCTACAAAATACACAATAAAGCACATAAGACCCAAATTGCCGAGAATTAGCAACCAAAGTACGTATATTCGGGGTATAAAATGTACAATTTTGGGTGCTTATCACACCACCGCCAAATAGAGCGTTGCTAGTCCTCGAGCAATAAGATAAAGAGAAAGAGAAAGATAAGTAACCAAAAGTGTACCACTTTCGCGGGCACTTGAGATTGCACTTGGCATGTGCAACAAGCCTTTAAACCTATAGGTTGCCCTACAGGACGAGTTGTGTCTCGTGAGGGTTTGCAGTGAATATACCCACAAAATTCTTTATTTTCCAAAATGATTTATTGAAAGGCAGTCAATATCTTATTAGACTTAATATAATTGCACAATCCATCACATGAGAAAATGTTTTCAGAAATACAAGCTAGAATTTATAAAAAAAATTAGCTAAGTAAATGCACAAGGCACATCCTTCCTAGAACTCAACGTGTGTAGTGTGAATTAGTCAAAACGGATCGAGTAACACAAGAGTAATTCCTAGATTGCCTTATCGAAATCAACGCTTCAACTTCAAATCTCACTGGATATAACTCTTTCAAACTAACTCTCGAGATTAGGGTTAATGTATCGCTCTTATGTGTGACGAGGTGAGTAAATGTAAGACAGTTCAAACGTCTCACACACATATGTGAAAGAACGAAAAATTAGAAAGAAAATGATCTCATGAAAGGAATGCTAATCACTATAGTGACAACGTCGAGTTATTCATCACGTTGACTTTCATTTGCCCAAACACCTAGAGAAAATATGGATAAGGGGAAAATGAACTGGGAAAGATGGTATAAGGTAGGATGGAATAGAATGGTGATGGATGAGTGATGAATATGCGATGTGAAATGGATGAAAAATGGATGCGATAGAAGAGTGTATACATTTTAGGCACAAATGTCTTTATTACTAACTACAAACTCTCTTTCTTTTCATTTTCTTTGTTTTTGTTGTTGTTTCGATTTTTCTTTTCTTTTTCTTTTTTTTTTTGCTATTTTTCTTTTTCTCTCTCTTTTTTTTCGAATTTTATTTTATTTTTTAATTATTTTTTTATTTTTTTATTTTTGCTATTTTTTTGTTTTTTCTTTTTTTTTTCTTTTTTCTTTTCAAACCAACAATGGAGACATTTACATTTGAAATCACACTCTTTTTCTCAGAAAAATGATGGATGAAATATAAATGGAGATGATAGGTGAGGGTGTGGGAAATATGTGTGAATAGGGTAGAATAGGAAAGGTAATGGGTGAGTGAATGAAAATGTGATATGGAAAAGTGTTAGGTGTATGGATGGAAATATAGTATTCGGGAAAAATTTCAAGACACGTATTTCTTATAACTCGAAATTGATGTCGTTCTCAGTGATTAAGCCAAAAATGAAGAATAATGATATCATACAACCATTAAAGTGCGGACCCAAACGAAGTTGAATTAACTTGTGACTCGGAGATTGCGTAAAACACTCTGAAAGCATGAAAGGCACAAATCTCACAAGTTAAAGTCTCTACTAGTGATCCTTAAGGTTTTCTTGAGAATTTTAGTACTCTTCAACTCTAAACTGTAGTGACGTGATAAGTGCGCAAATTTTTGTTGAGTCTAGAAATTCATGGTGCAACATGCCTTGTTACGTATTACATAAGCTATTTATAAAAAGATAAATCCTCTAGCTTGATTCCTAGACATTGAAAGATGGATGATTGAAAATTCACATCAATGATTGAGATGAAAGAAACTGCAAGAAATTTTAAAAATCAGGTTTAAAAATCAAAATTTTTCAAAAGAGGTACGATTTTGATAAAATTCTCCATCCCCAAACAAAAAGGGACATCGTCCTCGATGTTAAGTAAAATCATTTTTAAAATTGAGAACATAAGGTAGGAAAGAGATTACCAGAATGAACCGCTAATAAACTAGACAAGTTTAGCCAAGAATAAACCTGAATAAATGATAAGAAAAAAAATGTGTACAAGTCTATAATCATGATAAAGCATTGGGTGATGTGAAACACCACCCCCAAACAGGATGCGACTAGTACAAGAAATGCGAGCTGCCTTTCGGTAGTGCTAAGTTTAACGTCTTCAACCAGACCGAAAGGATATCACCCTAAGGATAAGAACTATGATGGCACAGGGCAGCAGAAAAATTGGGTGATGATAATCACACCCAAACAAGACTGAAGCATCAACCTTGTTGGATAACGGCTAAAAGGGCAATGCACTTGTATGGAAAAGTGAATCACATGATGCAAAGCATCGGTGGACCATGGGCGGGTGGGTATTAGGGTAAAGGTGAGAAAGGCACGGGTGAAGAGATATCGGCCACGGGCCTTGTTGAGCCTAAAGGTGATGGCAACTAGGGCCCTATAAGCATGGTGCTCAAGTTGGAGAGGGAGGAAAAATGGTGTGAAAATTGTAATGGGGTGGGCTTCATAGAAAGGACATGAATGTTCTATGAATGGACGATGATAATGGTCGCACCGTGACACGCTAGGTAGCTTCTGATAGGAAAAATCAACACCACAAGAGAGTGGTGGGCATGGAGGAACAAGCTCGGTGTCACGAAAGGGGAGAGTAGCACCAAAAATACTCTCATGGATGGTAGAGGGTGGTTTCAGGCGAGGATCTAAAAAGGTAGATGGAAACATGAACTGTGAAAAATCAAGATCCAAACCAGGTGGTGGGGTGGAAGGGATAACGGGTGGGATAAATGGGGGATCGGGTAGGATATATGGTGGAGGAAGATGATCAAACTCAAGCGTGGGAGACACACACTCCTCATGAGGCTCTAAGTGATCCTCAAGGGCACTTGCAGGAGGAAGTGTGGAAATAAACGAGTGAGTGATCAACTTATCCACAAAGATATCACCAACTAAGGTGGTGGGTAAATCAAATGAGGCACCAAGATCTAAGATCGAGGAATCACTAGAAATATCGGTGTAGTTGCCCGAAGGTCCCCGATTTTTAATTTCTTACTTTAAAAATTATAATATATTTCCTTTTTATGAAATAGATGCGGAAGCGTAAAAGGTGATGGTTCAACTTAAATACCAGATTTTAAGTTCTTCTTCAAATTAAAATTACACACAAGTGACATTTAATTAATCCATTAAAAGCATTTTCACTTAAACGCCTTATTAATTAATCCAAGTCCTAGAATTTGCCTAAGTCATATTTTTCTATTTTAACAAATTAGGCCAAATCAATTTTAACACATTAAATTAATGACTTGAATTAACTACATTTACCCAAAATAATTATGTAGCACCAAATTAAACATGAGTGGTGATTAAAACCCAATTTTATCTTGAATTACTTAAGCATGCGTTCTAGGTGAGTATAGCAAGATAAAATAAACAATGAAACCACTACGCCGCGATGTATGAGGAAAAACCCAAGACGGGAAACAACCTCGGATAGCCCTAGCCTCAAATCCACTAAGTACGGAATTTACATTTACAAGACAGATGACTTACTTCCTCAACTCGAACCCTCTTAAGCCTTGACGCGTATTCTTGCAAACACCTCCACTTAGCGAATAACCCCGAAGCTCCACCGCGGTCTCGGAATCCACCGATCGGACTTTATGTGGTCACCGTCAATCAAACTAAGAGCCTTTCTCCAAGTGGGTAAATCACGAAAATGTCTTCTTCTTTGTGGGATTTAGAAGCAAACCCAAACTTCTCTTCAAACTAATGTAGAGATAAACTCGATGCCAAACTCCAAGCAAGATGTATATATATGAACTTGGATAAACAAAACAATGGGTGTAAAACTAAAGTGTATATGATTTTTCTTTAAAAATTGACACTTTAAAACAATGAACTTTTCCCTAAAAAAATTTTTCTCTCAAACACTCTCTAGAGGTTGGTAGGATATGAAAAGTTAAGTTAGAAAAAGTTATTCCCGCATATAGATATTCAGCAAAAAGGTAGTGGGGTAAAATAAGTGGGAAAGTGGGGAAAACTGCTCAAAACTGCCAAAAAAGTTGTTCCCGCCAAATCTCGTTCGAACGACATTTAGTTCGAACGACATTCTCGTTCGAACGAGTGTTTTAACGAAGTTCCAGTATGAACTCGTTAGAAGCTCATTAGAAATCTCGTTAGAATGACCATCTCGTTCGAACGAAGTTCCAGTATGCCATAATATGAAGTCGTTGGCAATCTCGTTCGAACGACTTGTGGTTCGAACGACATTCTCGTTCGAACGACACTTCGAACGAACTCACAGAATGTTAAAAAAAATGTTTCTAAGACCAGAAACTTTATATACTTTATATAAGTTTTAATAGCAAAACATTCTGAAAACAAAACACAGTTTTAACAACTTGACACCCAATAAACTTGTTCCAAGATTCTATATATATATAAATGCATTCAAACCTTGGGAGCATGGAATTACTGTTGATGATGTACCAATGAGGCACATAAACCACGGCATTTTGATGAAGCGTTATACACTTGGCTGCTACGTCTTCAATAAACACATCACAGGCTTGAAAGATGATCAATATACTCTATCCTACGGCTCAAACGTTTTTGACCGGAATTGAGCCAAAAATACAAAGGATTCAATTGGAAATTTGCGTCCTTACAAATCTCCCCTTTTGGCTATTTCGTGACAAAAACCAACAAAAATCCTAAAGGGCCGTGAAGCTCAACTAAACTAATAAAAGTCCCACCCAAAATAAAAATACAATGCTTGACTCAAACAACCCAAAGGATCAACAATCCTTATCGTTGAAAGTTGCCGCTATATAAAATAATTCCTGCACACTTAAGCAAACACATTACACGCATAGGGAATATGAAAATATTTAATGCAAGTAAATTTAGTACTCCCTTGAATTAATTATCTCCCTTTATCAAGTATGATCTACTTAGAAAGACGTCTCCCCCTAAGATAAATCTCCTTAAACTAAGATATGATAGTAATAGTATTAGATACCATTTCTTCCCCTATCATTCTCCACCTTTTTATTCAGGAATAGACAAAGGTAACAAATTAAACATTAACTTATCTCCCCCAAATAAAGCATATACACCCTCTAAACTAAGCAAGGGATAAATAGAATGGGATAACAAGTTAAAACATGTAGTTATGCATATAGTGATGAGAACTCTAAAGCACTTGGACAATAAAGATTCAACTAATCCAAGAAATAACATCGGATACCAACTAGGATGCACTAAAATGATACCAATATGATATATAAATTGCTAAGCATGTGATATCAACAGAGAATGCAATAAGATGGATACCAAGTATGAATTATAGCATATATGGATTAGAAATCAAGGCAAAGACTAAACAAAAATATCAAATATATGTATACATAATATATATCAAAAAGACGCAAGTACACATATATAGATATAAACATAAAAATGACACACACAAAATATAATAGGAGTCTTTCACACTCGTATGGACGGAAGTGTTGGGGTGTGAACTAGTAACGATTAAATTTAGACCCAATCACTTAAAACATGTTCACGGAGTTCTCAATTTATTGCAAACTTCATCACATTTGAATATAACCTCGTGTGATAATATAGATTGAACTCAATGAATAAACATACACAATGCATACAAGCCTAGCATGTTGATGATTCTACAAACCAATAGAGTCATGACATTGAAAGTACAACTAGGATAAACGGACATTGTGAAAACCGTTGATATACCATCCAATCTCCGTCAAGAAGCATATATATATTCTTTTTATATTGAATGAATATATCAATTAAACATAGGCATTGTCAATTATTTTTCTTTTAGTGCCATTTCTCTATTTTTAGGCCTTTTGACCACGTATTTATTTTAGGACCATTTCAAACGGTGGCTTATAATCGCAAAGGATTATTATTCCTTTCGGAGACTTTCCCCGTGCATATTTATATATCATTTTTTATATCTCACAAATTCACGTGCAACGGATTTTGACATGCACTAGTCCTCTTAGGTCATAAATATGTAGATGACTAGATTGGTAGGAGAACATCTCACAAAGCTCAAATATTACATGTGACATTAAAATTTCAAAAGAGCTCGGGCATGTGGAATAGAGGCATATAAAAATAGAATCCATTTAATCAATACAAAATCCAACTACTCCATAAAAATATGGTAAAGAACATTTTAAGGATTGACAATCTAAACCAAAAGTTCTAGCCACTTGGGAGCGTAAAAGATGGATTTCAAACACAAGTGTATGCCACATACAGTGTGTCAAACTAAAATACACACAAAATAAAATCTTTTTGAGTTTTTGAAAATTTTAACCAAAAATAAAAAGTATATACTCAAAAGACAAACAAAAATCATTTGAATTTTTCATTAAGCTTAAATTTCCAAGAGATAAAATCCAAATGATAAACAAAAATCTTTTTGTAATTTTCATTTAATACAAAGAAAATTAAGGAAATATAAATCAAAAGATAAACAAAAATCATAATTCTAGAATATGATAAGCATGGAGCATAGACTAGAAAATTATTAAAGAAGCATACATTTACCATGATAATATAGCATGAAGCACAAAAGCTAAAGTATGCAAACAACTAACACATTCAACCTTTAAATTTAGCAAGAGAGGTTTCATGTGAAAGCAAATGAGAATAAAAAACCCCATTTTGTAAGGCAGCCAAGTCAGATTTCATAACCCAAATTAATGAAGAATGACTATCTTGGGGTGTAGGAATTTTAACTACCTTGGTTGCTTTACGTTGGGATTTTGTAGGAATTCGTTTAAGATCAAAACAAAATTTCCTAAGATGACCTTTTCGACCACAAAATGTACAAGTAAAAACATGTCGACCCCATTTTGGTTTTGGCGTTATGAGTAAATTCATTACAAGTATTGAAGCCTAGACCACAAGTCTCATTTTTAATTTAGACCGTTCCTAATATTTTATCTAATTTTTCCGAATGACACTCCAAATCAAATTTGACATTAATAGAGTCTTTTAATTTAGTTTGCAATTCTAAATGTTAGACTCTAATAAAACATTTCGCTCTTCAAAAGCAAGAATCTCCTTTTTCAAGGATTCCATTAAACCTCTAAGGCTATCTCTCTCGCCTTCTA
Source organism: Sambucus nigra (assembly GCA_949130495.1). Taxonomy (NCBI): domain Eukaryota; kingdom Viridiplantae; phylum Streptophyta; class Magnoliopsida; order Dipsacales; family Adoxaceae; genus Sambucus; species Sambucus nigra. Next base: position 113,048,100 of record OX422219.1, read on the forward strand.
TATATTCAAGCTTCTCTAGAAGAGCTTTCTCTCGTGTCCTAAGGTCTTCAACCAACATACTATTATCAACGACCTTGACACGTTCTTTCAAACTAGCTTCTAACTTCAAATTATCTCTTTTCAATTTAATAGAGTCTTTATAAAGTTCTTAAAAAGCATTTTAAAGTTCACTCACATTAACCTCTTCTTCATTTTCACTCTCTCTTTCTTCTCCACTCTCACTATCATCAAAAACAAGGTAATCAAAAACTTTGACCTCGGATGTGTCATGTGTTAAAATCTCATCAATCGACGAGTTCTCACTATCACTCACATGACTAGCCATAAAAGCCACAAAGTTGGGCTTAGTGGGGGAATCGGGTCCCTCTTCCTTATCACTATCACTAAGGGTCACATTATATGAAATGGGTCACTCACCCTCTTTCCTTAGTTTAGTGGGGCACTCAGAAGTCCTATGGCCATAACCCTCACAACCAAAGACCCTATTAGACTCGTCCCTATTTAATTGTTCATTGATAGGATTATGGATCTTCTCCATTCTTTCATACTTAGAAGTTTCAAATTTCTTAAGGTCATTTTTAAATTTATCTTTGTTAGATTTAAGAAATTTTCTAAATTTCGGAGCAAATAAAGCCATGTCTTCCTAGTCACTATCACTCTCGCTCTCTACTACTTGTTTGACCTCTTTCTGGGCTTTTAAAGCTACGCCCTATTCAATTTTCTTTTCAATTTTAGAGGGAAACATGTCTACTTCATAGGTTTGTAAATCACCTACGAGCTCTTCTAATTTCATAGAGGCTAAAGTTGGTAAAGAATTTAACACGGTCACTTTTGGAATAAATCTATCGGGTAGGGACCTTAAAATTTTCTTTACGACTCGGTTGTCGGGTATTTTCTCACCCAAATTAAAAGATAAATTAACAATATCGGAAAGTCTAGCATAAAATTCATCAACAGTTTCTTTTTCATTCATTTTTATAGTTTCAAATTGAGTAGTTAGGTTTTGGAGTTTCGAAGCTTTAGCGACACTTGTACCTTCGTGAGTGAGTTGTAAAATATCCCAAGCTTCTTTAGCGGTCTCACACGTCATAATGCGTCAGAATTCATCCGGTGTGACAATGATAAACAAGGCATTTAAACCTCGGGAATTAAAGTTAGAAAGTTTAAATTCACCCTCACTACATCTATCGGCAGCTTTGGGAACATGCTCATTATCTACTAAATGAGCAGGTGGGGACCACACGTTAACAACAGACATCCAAACTCTCTCGTCGATAGATTTGAGTGCCGATTTCATTTGTGCTTTTCAATACGCATAGTTTGAACCATCGAAAATAGGAAATTTTGAAAATGGGAAAAATTCCATTTTAGCCAAAAATTATTTAAAGGATCATAATGAAATAATTTATCGCGTTGGCTCTGATACCAATTTGTAGTTGCCCGAAGGTCCTCGATTTTTAATTTCTTAATTTAAAAATTATAATATATTTCCTTTTTATGAAATAGATGCGGAAGCGTAAAAGGTGATGGTTCAACTTAAATACCAGATTTTAAGTTCTTCTTCAAATTAAAATTACACACAAGTGACATGTAATTAATCAATTAAAAGAATTTTCACTTAAACGCCATATTAATTATTCCAAGTCCTAGAATTTGCCTAAGTCATATTTCTCTATTTTAACAAATTAGGCCAAACCAATTTTAACACATTAGATTAATGACTTGAATTAACTACATTTACCCCAAATAATTATGTAGCACCAAATTAAACATGAGTAGTGATTAAAAAACAACTTTATCTTGAATTACTTAAGCATGCGTTCTAGGTGATGTACGAGGAAAAACCCAAGACGGAAAAAAACCTCGGGCGACCCTAGCCTCAAATCCACTAAGTACGGAATTTACATTTACAAGACAGATGACTTACTTCCTCAACTCGAACCCTCTCAAGCCTTGACGCGTCTTCTTGCAAACACATCCACTTAGCGAATAACCCCAGAGCTCCATCGTGGTCTCGAAATCCACCGATCGAACTTTATGTGGTCACCGTCACCCGAACTAGGAGCCTTTCTCCAAGTGGATAAATCACGAAAATGTCTTCTTCTTTGTGGGATTTAGAAGCAAACCCAAACTTCTCTTCAAACTAATGTAGAGATAAACACGGTGCCAAACTCCAAGCAAGATGTATATATATGAACTTGGATAAACAAAACAATGGGTGTAAAACTAAAGTGTATATGATTTTTCTTTAAAAATTGACACTTTAAAACAATGAACTTTTCCCTAAAATTTTTTTTCTCTCAAACACTCTCTAGAGGTTGGTAGGATATGAAAAGTTAAGTTAGAAAAAGTTATTCCCGCATATAGATATTCAGCAAAAAGGTAGTGGGGTAAAACAAGTGGGAAAGTGGGCAAAACTGCTCAAAACTGCCAAAAAAGTTGTTCCCGCCAAATCTTGTTCGAACGACATTCTCGTTCGAACGAGTTTTCTAACGAAGTTCCAGTATGAACTCGTTAGAAGCTCGTTAGAAATCTCATTATAATGACCATCTCGTTCGAACGAAGTCCCAGTATGCCATAATATGAAGTCGTTGGCAATCTCGTTCGAACGACTTGTGGTTCGAACGACCTTCTCGTTCGAATGACACTTCGAACGAACTCACAGAATGTTAAAAAAAATTCTTTTTAAGCCCAGAAACTTTATATACATTATATAAGTTTTAATAGAAAACATTATGAAAACAAAACACGGTTTTAAAAACTAAACACCCAATAAACTTTTTCCAAGCTCCTATATATATATAAATGCATTCATACCTTGGGAGCATGGAACTACTGTTGATGATGTACAAATGAGGCACATAAACCATGTCATTTTAATGAAGCGTTATACACTTGGCCACTACGTCTTCAATAAACACATCATAGGCTTGAAAGATGATTAATATACTCTATCCTATGACTCAAACATTTTTGATCGGAATTGAGCCAAAAATACAAAGGACTCAATAAGAAATTTGCGTTCTTACAATCGGGCTCAAAGGGAGCCATGCATGATGGGACATCATCCATGTCCGGATATGTAGGAACTATCAAGGATTATATCTTGGAAAAATGGTGAACACTCGTAGTCAGAGCTAACCTAGGATGAATATGTTCCTCGGGAACACAAGGGTGAAGCTCGATAGGTGTAGACTCTGACATTTTTTTGAATTTATCGGGAAAGGGAATGTGAACCGCAATGATGGGTTCATTTGGACATTGTGGGATTGGATCAGTCTCACTAATGAAAGGTAAGTCAACACAATTGTTGACTTGGGGAACGGACCTTGGTAAGGTCTCAACTTCAAGATTCTCGGGGTGGTAGGGTTGGTCACACTCAAAATCTATGTCACAAGAGGACACATCATCATCACACTCGGGTTCAATAATGGGTGGATGAATGGGAATGTTCGACTCTCTCGCACACTGAAATTCATTAAAGTGTTGTTCAAGCCTTTGGAGAACTTGAGTTTGAATTTGAGTGGCTTGCTCTTGCTCGAGTATGAACTTTTGCAAGAGTGCCTCGAGAGCGGAGGTGGATGATGGTGTTGAACTGGCGGCGGTGGTTGAGGTGGACACAACTCGCTATGGACAGGACTATAAGGAGAATACTCAAATGAAGTGTGTGGAGTGGGGCCAAGTTCATCATACAAGAAATGATCGCTTTCGTGATGGACAAATGGTTGATACTTAGTGGGTGCATAGCGAGGGTACTAATCGTGAATGGGTGCACAGGATTGCCATGCCGACTGTTGGAACGTGTGAAGATCCACAACATCGGGTTGGGATTCGTATTGTGTGAAAGGGTGATCAGGCCTCCACAAATAACTAGAGTACTCACACAACTCGGGATGAGATACATCGGTATAATAGGCCGAGGTGGGTTCCAGAATAGTGTCATATGGATACGCATGTTCCATGGTGGGTGCGTATGGATATGAAGAGTATGGGCACTCATGGGACAAGTGATCGACATAGTAACAGTGGGTGCACGACAAGGTATGTGACACGTTGACACTTGACACCGAGGGTGATGGAATATTAGGTGCGTGCAGAGATGGGTCAAGAGTATCAACAGTACTTGTGAGAGAGATGGGATCGCTAAGAATATCATAAAGAGACGGCTTGGGATCACTCACACGTGTCGCGTGTTAATGGAAAATGACCAAAGTAGTCCCGTAAAGGATGCTCTTCGGCCATGTGGAGAGAAATATTTTTTTGGAGTTTTTAAATTTTTCAAAAGGAAAGAAATAGTTTTTGGATTTTTTTTTAAATAAAGAAAGAAAATATTTTTGGATTTTTTATAAAAATAATAGAAGAAAATATTTTTGGATTTTTGTGAAAAATAAAGGAAGAAAAATATTTTTGTATTTTTCTAAAATGAAAGAAAGATAATATTTTTTGATTTTTTTGGAAGGAAAGGTGAGGAAAAATATGGACTCTTGATTTTGGACGAACCAACTAAAACTGACTACCGGAAAATAAATTGGACACACACAAGTCAAGGAGAATTCCTAACTAGCACATAACCAATTTTTATCTTCAAAATTATTGAAAGGGTAGTCAAATTTTAATTAAGTCTGTGGCGATAAGAAATCACAAAATTATCTAAGTGATCGCTTTTGCAAAAATGTTCTCATATTGCTCTACCTAGTTAATTTATTTTAAATTTAATGATGGATAGAGTAGCACACAATGGTAAGCGAGTGAGTCGGGTGATGAAATCTCTTCTCGTGAGTGACTGGGTGTAGGTCTTAGTAATTTAATTCATCACACCAATCAAAAAAAATGTGAGAATAAAATCACACGAGCACACAAGAGCAAACAAAAGAATTGACTTGCTAATAGGAGAGGAGCGAGGGTGGAAAAAATGTACCTCCCACGGTTTTTACGCCGTAGGCTGATGAAAAATTTGAGTCGATTGGGGGGAGATCACACCAATCTTAGTCGGCCCCGGGAGTCCTACCGACCCAAGGTAAAGAGGCTTCTTTTCCTCTCCTTTGGACGCCCTCTCTTTACCTTGCCCGGTTTCCTTATCACACTTTCTTCGATTATTATAATTTTTTAAATGAAAATAAAATAAAGGTGTCTCTATGCACTGCAATACAAGTCAAGAATGGAATAATCCTAATACAAGTCTTCTAAAGTAATAAAAATGGTACAAAAACAGTAAATTGTGAAAAATAAATGAACTACAAGTTGAAATCCGCTCCAAGGGATTCACGCTCCTAAGAATGACAACGACGCCATTTGATAGAGTGAACTTTTTGGTGTATTTTTCGTCGTTGCTTGAAAATGCTCCTCTAATAAAAAACCTCAAATTACCTACAAAATAATATCAGACTCAAGTGTAGAGGTAAGTAAGGGTATCAATCCACATCAAGGGGGTAAGTTAGACACAAACTCAATTGTAATTCAATTTTATTTTCTTTTTGGGGTTTTGCTTTTTCTATTTTTTTAGCTTTTTTAAATATTAAAACAATTAGGTGAGGTCAGGTGAAATAACACTAAACTAAAATGTGATATGAAAACAACTAACTACAAAGTGACTAAAATTGAAAAATATAGTCTAACACTAAAATAAGAGATAAAGTGACACAAATAATTGTGATAACAATCAAGGAATAAGATTACACCACAAATTCTAGCTATTCCAATTAATTAATTTAATTAATTGAATTCTCCCAAATTAATATCAAACTTACAAATCAACTCTCGTTGCAAATGTAATTTTAATAGTAACTGTGGTGACAATTATTACGCAACTCAAATAGATAAGAGAAGTGCAATCACCAAGTAAAAATAAGGAATGCAAAATGACAATCACACAACAAAGGATGTACGTGGTTCAACAAAGATGCCTACATCCATGGTGGTGTAGTTAGTATTATTTATGTGTTCTCCGAAGAGTGATTACAGAGAATACAATGTGTCCTTTGCCCCGGACCAAGGGTTTGTTAAATACGTGTTCGTTCTAATGAGTGGGGGCGTGGGACTCCTCCATGTTTCCCATCTCCTCTTAGAGTGACCCTGAATGGAAACGTAGGAAGAGACTAAATCATAATTGGTTTAAGGTATAAGAGGCCTGGACTTTGGGCCGCTGCAATTGGGCTACTCGTCCAGGCCCATCATTCTAATTTCGGGTACCCACAATTGCCCCTAAGTTTGTTGGGCCATGCTTTGGGTTCAATAAACTTAAATGATTTGTCATAATGGCTGAGTCGTATATCGTGCAACTTTTCCCAAAATTTGAGGACTGATTCTGGCGGCACCCGCTTTGTGGTTTGTGCATTATGATTAGTCACACTTCAAGGTTTTATTCAGAGCAGACACTTTTCGACCGTCATTTCAACCTTCTCAGCATTCTTTTATTTCCTGTGAGCTCTAGCGATTTACATTCTCTTCGTCGAGTCTTCATTTTCATCGCTTTCAATCTTCTTCGTCATTTGGGCTTGTGATTCTCCATTATTCAAGTCTAACTTTCATCTTGTAAGTCTCCTGTGCCCTCTCTTTGTATTTTTTCTTTTAATTTGTCGTTCCTTTAGGGTTTTCTGATGGCAAAGATTGGTAATAGGTCGATCTCTGAGTTTAGGAAGTTTTACAACATTCCTGAGTGGGTATAGATTGAGTGCGCCTCTCCCCTAGAAACGTTAGAGATATAGAGAATGCCCACTGGATCCATATCTTGCTTCTTTCCCAAGGGGGACTTAATTTTCCTCCCAACAATTTATTCTTTCATTTCTTTGGTTATTTCAACATTGTTCCCACACAGTGTTCGCCGAATGTGTGGAAGATAATCAATGGTGTTCATAGAATAAACCAGTTATATGGTACCAAGTTAGGGCTCGCCGAGGTCTGTTTCTGCTATTCTACTAGTTCTGGTGTTCTCTATCTCAAAGCCAGGAGTCCTGATAGGGTATTGGTAGTAAACCTACCTGATTCCCATAAGGACTATTAGCAAGAGGTCTTCCTTGATAGAAATTGGCAATTTTCTCCCCAGTTTGAGGGGTCGAGGGCTGACAGGTTCTCTGTTCCCTTTTATGGAGAAGAATACATAGGTAAACTTTGCTCTGTTCTTTTAATTTTTGTAGATTTGAAATCTTTTTTATTTTTCTCTATTTTTTCTTCAGCAAAGTCGAAGAACTTGGAACCTTCTCTTAGCGAGGTTCGCCTCTCTGAATTGGTCAAGGCTTGAAATATCAGGGATCCCGTAGCTGACGGTGAGCATCCCCGGTCTGTTACTTTCTTGCTTGAATATAAGAACGTTGATTCTATTTTTATAGCGAGGCCGGTGGACAGTATCCTTGAGTTTGATACTTCTGAAGAGACAGCTGCGGATCCTATTCGGTTGGACGAGGAGGAGAGCAGCTTTGAAAGTGATATCGCATGTGGTGCTGGAGGCAATTTAGGTAAAGGGAGCTCCAGTAGTGATAGCTCCTCTAATTCGAGGGAAGTTTCGTAAGTTCGAAATGGTCGAGCACATCCAGCAGTTCAGATGAGGAGATGGTTACTCCAAGGAAAAACCTGATTCGAGATAATGATGATGATGATCACGTGCTCCTCTCTCAGAGGTCAAAGAAGTAGAAGTCCAATAATGGGGTTGTAGCTATTGGCTCTCGGTCTTCTACTCAGGAATAAGAGAGGAAGTGGAGAGAAGAAGAGCAGGTGAGAGAGAGGGAGAGAAAAAAGGAGGAGGAAAGAAAGAAGGTGGAGGAGAAGAAGAGGATGGAGGAGAGAAAGAGAATAGAGAAGGAGAAAGAGGAAGATAGGAGAAAGATGGAGTCAAGGATGAAGGTTGGGCAAGCCTTGGTCCCGGTGTCTGCTTTGCCCAAGGGGGCCTCAGTTGCCATTTCTCCTCAGTTGGCTCCTGCCTTGCTCGAGAGGGAAGTTCTCCCTGCAGATCACCAGAGGGCGCTGGGGTCTGATCACTTGGCCCTACAAGCTAGACAGAGGCTAGCCTTGGTAAGATCCTTTCCATTTTTTAATTCTTTAACAAGTTTTAGATGTTTCTACTTCTCGATCTCTTCTTGATTTCTGGAAGTTTGTGACTGAGTTCGTCGTGCTCTATCGCTCTCGCGATGAGCTGGTGAGAAGGAATGGCAAGATGGAGTAGCAGAAGTTCGTTTTGGATGTCAGGGGTTCTTAGCTGGAGGCTGATTTAAAGACTGCTGACGCCGCCCGAGCTTCCTCTGAACTGGCCCTCGTCAATTCTAATCGAGATATGGAGGCGGCGGTTAAGGAGCTGAACGAGATGAGGCAGGCTTATGACTTGGTCTACTCGAGCAAGCTGGCTGTCATGGAGGAGAACAAGGTTCTGATTAAGCAGTTAAAGGAGAAAGAGTCCCAGGTAGCCACCATCAAGGAGGATTCATACAACTTCGGGTGGACTGCTGCTTACGAAGACGTCGAGGTTCAGATAGGCTACATCAGTCCCCTGAACTTCAAGAAGGGCTGGAACAAGGCCCTCTTAGCTGCTGGTGTTGATGATGAGTCTCCTCTATTCGACCAGAATGACCCGGTTCTAGAGCCAACTGTGGACGAAGAAGCCCCTGCCCCAGCCATTGAGGGTGTTGATCTTGCCTCTCAGACAATTCTTGCCGGTGCTTATCCTGCCCAGGCGACTGAGGGCATCCCTGCAGAGGGGGATGCCTCTGATGCTGTTGACAAGGGGAAGCAGCCAGCCACCTTTGGGTAGCCTGAGGTTGCTAGTTAATCTACTTTTAGGACTATTTTTGTACTTCTGCTTGTAATTTTTCCAATTTCTGCTCGATATATTTTGACTTTTATTAATAAAATGAAAATGCTTCTTTTTCCAGTGCATTGATTGATTTTTCTCTCCATTGCCCTTTTATGTCTTGTAGTTGACTGATGTAGAAGAGTATATTCCTTCCACATCTCATTTGGGTAGGACTCTTGGTCCCAATGGCAGTCCTCAGGTTCGCCAGGCCTTTATTAGGCTTTACAAATTTCTTAGGTCAAGGAATCAAAAGTATAAGCCCTTGCCGTCACAACTTCTATACCCTTGGGCTCAATGGGGAATTGGATTGATACTCTCTTCAAGAATTACGAGACTACAGTGAAGGGACAAAAGGAGATGATTAGTTTTATGCAAGTGGGGACTTAAGTTGCTCTCGAGGATTTGGAACACATTGATCGGTTGGACAACATCCTTGCTTATTGATATTATCGAATACAGGTTTTGTTGCTGAGTAAGATGCGGTGAGGATTGCAATAAAGGATATAAAGAAAAAGTTAGGAGTGCAAGCCGATATGTGCAACTGAGATATTTGAAGAGCAAAGACTATGGTACTGCAAAGGATTATCAAACATCCTAACCATTGAATCCTATTGTTCTTAAAAGTTATCTTATTTTCATATATTATGATGCTAAATTCAGTTTTGTAAGATTTTGTGTTGGATCCATGCCATTAGGCTCATCTTATTTCTGATAAATAGTTGAGAATTGGGTATTAAATTTCATTCATTTATGTGTGTCACATGTGTAAACATTTCCAGTTTCTATATTTATGATATTATTCTTTTATTATTAAAAAATGAGTAAATTGAGATTGTGTATCTTATATGTCATATCCCACACCGATTGCTTTGACAAGATAACATACAGGGCATCACAGTGATAAGAGTCTTGCCCTAAAAACTAAAATGAACCACATTGCTTTATACACAGTAATATTTATTAATAAACCTTTGATGAATCATATTATTTCTTTATAGCATTAACATTGAATGCTATAAAATCGTTTCGACTTGAATGCTATTAAGAAATAACTTTTGTTGTTTGTTGCCTTTGCTTCTTAATTAATGAACCACTTTTCTTTTTAAACAATAACATTTATCACCTTCACTTTAACACCATTTGACAACCAATCCAAGTAAAAATGGTTCAACACAAAATAAGCAATACAGGACATAATACAAATGAATTGAAATTATATTTTTTTTATCAATCACGAATACTACCGAAGTAAAAGTGACAAAACATAATGCTTTTTTATAAATAAAAAACAAACCCGACTACAATAAACACGACATGATATGAAACAATTTTTTTACTTATCTAGAACACACCCCAAGTAAAAGCGGCACAACATAAATAAGTTAGGAATTTTTTTATATCAATTTGTTAGCTTTTATGTTGTGTCATGTCTAAATTTATTAGTACCTATTTAACAGTGCCTTTTTGACTTATGCACAAGGTCAATTTCCGTGTTTAATTGCATGTAATATTACTGGAGGTTTGCCTTGAAATGGACTTTTGTCTATCGATGAAGATGGATATGGCGATGAAGATTGATATGAAGAAGAGTAGAAAAGAATAGGCAAGTATGCTTAGAACATTTGTGAGCTACTTAAATAAGGTGTTGTTTGTATATTTATTATGAATTTGAATTAGCATGTCTATTTTTTATTGTTTGGTTTTCAGATTATGATAAATATAAGATGAACGTGTCAATTATTTGCTTGAGTTTGGGATCATGTTCAATATTGAGCCCAATCCCATCCCATTACAAATGTGCCACGAGTTGTTTGATCGATCGACGATTTATATTTTTTTAGATTGACAATTTATTATCGTTTTTAAGTATTATTCTTATCATCATTTCGTTGGTAAAATTGCCAATAAGGATTTTTTGTGTAATCATATCTGAAGTCTATTGTAGTCATAAAATGATAATTTGGTTTACATAATGGTTGGGATGGACTATTTGAATGCTTGAGTAGCTTTGGTTACTTAAATACGTAGATAGTCCTATAAAAAGGGAGAATTTTGCCCAATTTTTCTAAATCAGGTACACATTTGTGTTTTATAATAAATTCTATGATTACAAGTCTTTGTCGATGTAGTTTTTTTGGAAGTGTTCGTCATCCATTTAGGCACGAGCATACTATTTGAATGTTATTGAACTATTTGTTATTTGTTAAGTAGGGTGGATAGTCTTATGAACAAAAGATATTATGGTGAATTTTTTAAAATTACACTTTATTTTGTTGGGGAACGAATATTTTTTCGGTTCGCAATTATCAGCGTCCCTTTAGGCACGGGCATACCCTAGTGTATATATATATATATATATATATATATATATATATATATATATATATATATATATATATATATTATGTGCTCATTTAGTATCAGTGTATGATATGTTTATAATTACATACACCTCTTGTGCTATCACAGGAGGTTGCACGTGTGGGTGAATTCCTAGTCTAGTGAATGCCGGGATATTATAATCCCCAGATCATAACGTCTAGTAATTTATTTTGTGATCATTTTCGAGGTAAGATGCTTTTGGTATGATTCGGTATCACACTCGGGGAACTTTGACCGCCTCCGCAATGCTTATTATTTGTTGTGTGATTCGATGTGAGTGAACCGTGTCGTGGTATCCAGGTTAGATTGAGTATACTTGGGATGACAACATTTTATAGAAACATCTGGTGAGTTATTACTCAGGAGGATGGATACTATATACAAAATGTGTGACAGTGTGTAGTATATTTATACATATATAATAGTGTAGATATTTATATGTAGGTGAAATACCTGGAGTGAAATGGTATTGTTTATATAACTAGTCAAAATTGTTATATGGTTGTTTAAAGATGATAAATTAAGTTAATGTGAGAAATAACTTATAAATCATTAGTAAAACTTACTCGACCTAGGGTAAGGTGTCATGCATCATTTATAACAAGTCTAGTTAGACGGGGTAGTATAGCTACGAGGGTTATAAGAAAAAGCGGTAGGTGTGAACAATAGTTGAGGGGTAAATATTATCTCAAGTGAGTGCGACACTAAGCTTAAATATGAAAAGAATTCTTGCATTGTAATGACTGCAAATTTAATCACTTGAAAAACATTATCAAAATGTTTTGGGTTCTAACCCTTGCTGCAAATATTTTAAAAAACCTTTTAGGTGTCTAGCACTAGGGACACGAGACATGAGATTCTATAACAGGGATACGCAGATGCGGCATATGTGGATGCATGCAGGATTTGGATTAGATGCATCATTTCTTCATTCGTAGATTAGGGATCTCATATCAGTTGCAGTTTCATTTAGGGCGAGTTTCCCATTTATACTCATATTTAGTTTTTGGATTATTTATTTATCTGTTGGATTATTATATTGTATTTGTATTTACAGCTGATGGTTTATTCGGGAAGTCTTTCAGTTCAATATTCGATAGTTTTTAGACTCAGTGAGTGTGTGCATGGACCAATTTATTTTGATTCAGTGTGTATTTACCTGTTTAATGAAAGATAAAATTTGGCACCGGTTTAATAAATTAATTTGGGAATTACTCAGTAATATGGTTTTTCGATAGTGATGATAAGAATGAACCAAATGGAAATCTTGTTTTAATTTAATAAAGGACTTATCAACTAGTATTTAATTATATGGGGTGTCACAGACGGTATCAGAGCATTAGGGTTTGGTTTCCATAGGATCTGTACGACTTATTACTATTTCTGTGTACTATTCTTTTTATATAAAGCCCTATTTTTAGGACTGTTGCTTTTATCTTTGCGTGTTGGAGATATCGTACTTCTGATATTAAATTTTGTATAAACTGTGTATTTATTGAATTCGATTTGTTTTCAAATGCAACCGAGGGGAGAGCGTGCATCTAAGGCATCGAAAGGAACAAGGTCAGGGAGGCTCACCAGGATCCATAGGTACCGCCGCCATAGCCCCAATCAGAGATGATGTTAACTACATAGGTGGCTGAGATTGTGGCCCAGGCGGTCAACGCATCTATTACAGCTATAGTCGTTCATTTCCCACAGCCCTAGCCACAGTCTCCCCTGGAACCAGTGATCCAGGCTCAGACAAGGCCATCTACTTGGCAGAGAGTCATAGAAACATTTTCGAAGGGCCACCCGCTCGAGTTTCAGGGTAGCTCTGATATGGTTGAGGCTATTAGTGTAAAAAGAATATACAACACCACCTACGCATGATGGAGTGTAGTGAGATGAAAAAGCAGATGATAGCTACTTTCAAACTTGTTGGAGTAGCATCACAGTGGTGGGAGTCAGTTACCATCGCTGAGGAGAGAGATATGATGACGATTGTTGAGTTTTGGGGTTGTTTGACTGTAAGTATTTTCCGCTAGAAGTGAAGATCAAGATATGGAAGAAGTTCAGTGAGGTGAACCATGGTGACCGCTTCATGGCAGAGTATGAGGAGGAGTTCACCATTTGGAAAATTTTATGCCAGACGAGGTGATCTATAATGAACGAAAGAAAGCAAGGTTTATAGATGGTTTATCCTGGAGGATCCGGTATCACTTGATCGACAACCAGCATTGGTGACGTATACTGATGTCATCAATGAAACATTACTTCACTGCCAAGATCATCCATATGAAGGGAAGCAAGATAGGAGGTGAGACTAGATAGCAGGGCAAGGTAAGTGGGGGTACTGTTAGTAGAACACAGTAACTGGTTAGCAGGCAGCAGGGGCATGACTCTCAACAAGGGGATTCTTCTAAGAGATTCAGATCTGGGGGTTAGCGACCAGACGATCAAGGTTTTAGGCATGGCTAGCAGGGTCCTTACCAACAAGAGAAGGTTTTAAAAAATAAAGGACGTGATCGAGGTGTGGAGGCCAATCCTTAAGCCTTAGAAGCCTAGGCATACCTTAGGTGTAATAAGGCGTGAAAAGTCATTTTGGCCTTCTTAATATATTTTTTTAACCATAACAAGGCTATTAAAATACTAAAATTGTACATATCATAAAAATATGTCTGAATATATACAAATTGAAATACTATTTGATTATTTTGGTTGAGATAGTGGTCCAATTAGTAAAAAAATTCTTTAAAAGGTTATATCTTTTCACTAAAGCATTGTTGTTTTTAGAAAAAAGTGTGACTTAAAGGGTTTTACCAAGAAAAAGGCATAAAAACTTAAGGCGGGGATTTTCACCCAAGCCTTAAGACTAGGCGGAGCATAGATGACTTTTTTAGAACAGTGTGCAATAGGTTTCTCAGGGCCGACAGGGCTAAGGAAACAATGGGGTAGGACACTAGGGCCAATATCAGGGACAACCTCATTGGGGCCAGTAGGGCTAGGGATGGGGGGGGATTTCAGGGGAGATGTTTTATATGTGGACAGGCAGAGGATATGAAGAAAGAAAGTCCACATACAACTATGAGATAGTAGCAAGGGTAACAGACACATAGGCCTCCAACACCACCATCCACACAGCCACAGGGGCAGATTCATTACGGGCTTACGTATAACATCCGGGACGTGCCTATGCCACCATCACCTCAGGCGTCGCTAAGAGTTTTGGTACGTTTCCTACTCATGGGCATGAGGGTATGATTATATTTTCTACAGGCATGTAGCACTCCTTTATTGCTACTAGATTTTCACGAGCAATCGATCTTTTAGAGACAACTGACACACGCCTTATGTGTGTAGAGTCACCATTGGGTAGTGGGTCACTTATACACTTACTATGTAGAGGTTTGAACATTATTATTATTATTGGGAGTCTGAGCTTATCAATGGACCTTCTAGCGTTAGACACGAGGGATATGATGTTATCTTAGGTATCGATTGGTTAGTAGGGTAGAGTTCGATGATAGACTATTACGAAAGGACCATAATGTTCTCCATTCTGGGTCAGGAGAGGTTTCTTGTTGTGATGCTTACTATATTGAGGAGGAGAACTCACAGGGGGGTAGTGATCCTGATAGACTTGATTCCAGTTATGAGAGATTTTGAGAATGTATTTCAGGATATACCCGGGTTACCACACAACCGAGAGATTGAGTTTGTTATCGACTTAGCACTGGGGACAAGACCGATTGCCCAAGCATTGTATCACATGCCACCTTTAGAGATGAGAGAGTTGAGGGAGAAGATTCATCATCCATTTGGGATGGGTTTTATTTGGTGGAGTACATCGCCACGGGGTTCACCGGTGTTGTTTGTGAAGAAGAGAGACGGTTCGCTTTGTTTATGTGTGGATTACAGAGAGTTGAACGAGGTCACGATACGGAATAAGCATCCATTGTCAAGGATTAATGACTTGTTTGATCAATTGAGAGGGGTTGCATACTTCTCCAAGATTGATTTAAGATTAGGATACCACCAGTTGCGCATTCGAGAGGAGGATGTTCCCAAGACCACTTTCCTGGTGCGATATGGGTCATACGAGTTCAGGGTGATGCCATTTGGGCTTACTAATGTGCCAACAGTGTTCATGGATCTCATGAGCAGGGTATTCAGGGAATTCTTAGACTAGTTTGTGATTGTGTTTATAGACGACATTCTATGTTATGCTCGTACCGAGGAGGAGCAAACAGAGCATTTGTGTAGGGTCTTACAGACACTTTGGGACCACCATTGTATGCCAAATTCTAGAAATGTGGATTTTGGCTATGAGAGGTACAGTTTATTGGTCACATCGTGTCTGATAGGGGTATTGAGATTGATTCGAGTAAGGTATTGGCAGTGAGGGAGTGGGGACAACCCATGACACCGACACAGATTTGTAGCTTCTTAGGGTTGGCCGGGTATTATCGTTGCTCCATTAAAGAATTTTCAAAGATGGAGGGTCCGTTCATGAACTTGACTCGCAAGGGAATATCGTTTATGTGGAGTGACCACTATCATCTAGCCTTTGATGAGGTGAAGGTAAAATTGATGTTATCACAAGTACTTGTATTACCTAAAAGTGGGGTGGAGTATAGGGTCTACACGGATGCATCCTTGCAGGGACTTGGGGATATATATATTATGTGCTCATTTAATTTCAGTGTAAGATATGTTTATAATTACACACCTTTAGTGCTATCATAGGAGATTGCACGATGTGGGTGAATCCTCTGGCTAGTGAATTAAAGGCGAGTATAATCCCTAGGTCATATCGTCCAATATTTTATTTTGTGATCATCTTCGAGGTGACACACTTTGGGTATGATTTAGTCTCACACTTGGGGAACTATGACCGCCTTCGCTATGCTTATTATTTATTACATGATTCGGTGTGGCTGAATCGTCTCGTGGTATCCGGGTTAGATTGAGTATAACTGGGATGAGATTACTTTAGAGAAAACATTCAGTGAGTAATTACTCGGGAATATGGATACTCTATACAACATGTGTGTGAATGTGTAGTATAATTATACGAATATAATAGTGCATATATTTATATACGGTTGACATACCTGGAGTGAAATGGTATTGTTTATATAACTAGAAAAAATTGTTATATAGTTGTTTAAAGATGCTAAATTAAGTTAATATAAAAGTTACTCGGGCTAGAGTTAGGTGGATGCAACTTTTATAACAAGGCTAGTTAGATGGGGTAGTATAGCTAGGACGGTTGTAAGAAAAAGAGATAGGTGTGCACAATAGTTGATGGGTGAGTATTATCTGAGTGAGAAACTAGCTTAAATATGAAAAGCATTCATGCATTTAAATTACTGCACACTTAATCACTTGTCAAATATTTTTAAAATATTTTGGGTTCTAACCCTTTCTGCAAATATTTTTACAAACCTTTTAGGTGTCTAGCCGTAGGGACGCCAAACATGAGATTCTATTCCAGGGATGCGCATTTGCGACATATGTGGAGGCATGCAGGAGTCGGATTAATCGCATCATTTCTTCATTCCTAGATTAGGGATCTCATCTCAGTTATAGTTTCATTTAGAGTGTGTTGCCATTTACTTTCAGATTTAGTTTTTGGATTGTTTATTTATCTGTTGGATTATTGCATTGGATTTGGATTTATAGCCTATGGTTTATTTGGAAAGTCTTTCAGTTACTTATTCAATATTATTTTAGACTCAGTGAGTGTGTGCATGGACTAGTTTATTTTGATTCAGCGTGTATTTACCTGTTTAATAAAAGATAAATTTGACAGCGATTTAATTATTTAATTAGGGGATTAGTAAGTAATATTGTTTTTCGATGGTGATTCTAAGAATGAATAAAATGAAAATCCTATTTTAATTTAATAAAGGAATGATCCACCGATATTTAATTAAGCGGGGTGTCACATTGTCTCACTCTAAGGTGTAATATTCTTATAAAGTCATCACCGTGCGCTCGTCTTACATCTTCCGTTGCGTCACTCTGATGAACCTAGTACTACCCTAGGTGTCTCACATTTGAGTACTCTCTAGAGCCTCTCTCTAATCCACTTGTCATGGCAAAAACATCATTGTGCTAAATATTCCTTGATTTCTAATATTACACAATATCCTCAAGTCATCATCCCTCTCTTTGCAACCCAAGCCACTGACTTTCATGTCGTCCAGTCAAAAGTCAACTAATCCCAAGAAAGATTAATACTATGAGAAAACTGTTTGGTAGAAAGCACAGTTACTTGTACACAAGACTTTTATACAATAGCAAGAACACATCAGATGGGGTGCACCCAGTTGTCGAACTTCATGAACATACCCGATCCACCACGCTCTATTAGGCCAAACCGCATCGTTGCATGACATGGCACCAATCTGAAGTATCACACATTTGAGAATACCTATCCTAGATTATCGAAACCGAAAGGAACACATAAGAGTCCGAAGGCATAGGAGACCACCCAGAGAAATTTCTACCACAAGCATTTGACTATGATTTACGAAAGCAAACATATGGAAAATACTTGATCTCATGTCACTCATTCCCAAATTTCTCACCGAGTACTAATCCTAGCCACATATCCTGGCTTGGGTCACTAGATGTGACGAATCGAATCACAACTATTCATTCTCATAACAAAAAAGCAATATATGAATTAGTAGTCCTCTTAAGAAGTTAATCCACGACTTCTCTCTGTAATACCCCATAATTTTTAATGACTTTTAAAATAAGTTATATTAAATTAATGGATTAATTGGATTTTATTATTAATTAATTCATTGGGGTTTTATCCGAATTGTGGATATTAAAATGAATGATTCTGAATATTACTTAAATATATTTAGGTAATATATTAATGTGATGTTACTGATATTGCGACGAGATATTAATTCAGTTATTTGAATTTTTAGTCGGACGCGGTACGGGACGTGTCGGGACTAATTTGTTAAATTAAAAAGGAAATTTATTTTCTATCGACCTTATAGTCATTTCGACTGCGTCGTTTCATTCGGAAGGTTTGAAATAGTCATAAAAGTCTATTTGGATGTTGAAAATGGGTCCCGGGTCATTTGGAAATGAATAGCCAATCCAAAGGGGCATTTTAGTCATTTTATAGGGGGATGAATAGAGATTTTGGATTTTGTCCTATTATAAGTATTTGAAGATTAAGTGTACGTGGGTTATTCATCTCATCTACACAAAATAGAGAAGTCATCTTCCTAGAGAGAGTGAAAGGTTGCTTGGGAAGAGAAGAGTTTACTTGGGAAGGAAAAGAACTAAGAACCAAGCGTCACCACCACCAACCACCACCGGAGGTTGATCGAAGAAGGGAGAACCACCTGAGATATACTACACCAAAGGATAAGACCTTCATTAGAGGAAAGTGTTTGATAATGGCAATCTAAGTTTGTATATTGTCCATGTTAGAATAGTTATTAAAAGAGATGATTTTTTATGTTTGGAAGAAATAATGGAGTTATTAAATGGATTTCTGAAAACTGAAAATATATAGGAATCAAACTCATGTTGTAGGTAGTTAGTAATCCACGAAATAATAATAAATCTGTTGAAGAAATTATGGAAACCATTGATGTGTTCTTGAAGATATTATGTTGATAATTTTCTGGAAAAAGGGGATATAAACATGATTTTAATTCAATCTCTTGATGATTCTAGGAAGTTTAGATGATTAGAAATCAGTTATATATGTTGATATATCATGTAGTAAGGATTATACGTCATTTGGGTTGTTAATATGAAGGTTTGAATGATCAAAAATGGTTAAACCCGTAGTAAAAGAAATGCAGAAAACTGGGCTGATATCTGGGCGATCCATCGATCGACCCCCTGCCTTCGATCGATCGACCTCCCTAGAATTGTTAAAGTTGTTTCTTTTTAATGTTGGTTCTTATCCAAAAACCTTTGGTAGATCTTTTGTGATTATTAATTGGATATTATGGGACTTATATAAGATCATTAAGCCCTAGATAAGATTTGAATTAATTTGATTGGGATTTAATTGATTAGAATAATGATAATTAAATTGGAAGGAATTTCCATTACTAGATTCATTTTTGGATTCTAATTTGTATGACTGAGGATTCAAGATAGGAACAGTAGGGTTGATTGAATATAACACCTAGATATCCTTAAGTTTACAAGAGGGTTTAATCCTAAGTGAAAGAAGATGTGTTTATAAGAGATTTGAAACTATAGGTTTTAACCTTAATTAAAGGGAGAGTTTAGTTTGTCGTAATTCAGGAGATATGATGATATGGACCAGTAGGGTATTAGTGACCTATTACTGAATATTTGTTGAGTAAAAACCTATTTGAATCTTGAATATTGAGTGCGGCTTAAGAAGTAAAGTTGTGATATTTTAATACGTGGGATTTAAAGAGATATAAGGCTACGAATGGGAATCATCTAAGGGTAATATGAGTACCTTTTTGATAGTATATTATAGGTATGATAATGCCTATTTGATTGATTGATGATTATGTGTATGACATACCTAGCTTACTTGTTATCGACGGGAGGTTTGCGCGTGAGGGCAGTCATATCCTAATGAATCCATGGGATCATTGATTTGTCGCTCAAGAACATAGGTCTATGAAAGACTTATTGGGGAGTTGATAAGTCCGCTGACTGTGGGTACGGAGGTATGTGCGTGACCCATGGATACGAGAACTATGTTCGCCTCCACTTTATTTGTTGATGTTTGTGGTTCGAGGAATCCTTACCGAACCTTTTGTCCCCTACTCGGCGACCAGCGATGATGGAACATGATAACAGAGTAATGCATTGCACCGCAGCTGTGACTCGGGGTGCCGTATTATATATGAAAATATATATATAATGAATTAAATAAATGAATGGTTATATTGTGGTTAAAAAATCTATTGTGTTATAATTGTAGATAACGGTGAATTGAGGAAAGATTTGAAGTAAGTTAATGACTATTTATTGAAGATCTTTATTCATGTTAATGATGAAATGATTCACATAAATGAGAAATATATAAGAATGATTATATAACTTATGGTATGGGATATACGGGGTTATAATCTGGGATGAAATTTCATTATGGAAATCAGTTATGAGGAACCATTAACTAGGAGGTTATTAGGAAACGTTAAGTGTGCACTCTAGTTGAGAGGTGAGAATAGAAAGTGAGAGTTGGATACTAACATGTACATAATAAAAGCTTTATTGCACTTGTTAAATACTTCCTGTTTTTAAAATCATTTTCACAATCGGGCTCTGACCCGTTTCCTTGCATATTTTCCTTTCTATTGTATCTTCTATATCAGGTGTCCAGCAGTAGGGACACCAACCTTAGAGGATTTTGACGAGATATGGAGTATTTCTTAGACGTTTATCTTCATTTGATTCACAATATTCTTATAGTTAGGGCATGTCTCTCAAAGGATTTCAGTTATCACTTTCTATCGGAGTCATATACTATTGTGTTCGTATCATTTTAATACATTTGTTATTGTTGGGATTACTATAATTGATTAATATTATTTGGGAATGTTTATTCCAATTGCATTTAAATTCTTTTGTGTTATCTGTTCAGTTATAAGTGTTGTAGAATAAAATGTGTTGTGTTATTCTTAAACTAAAAATGGATTTGTTGAAACTAAAATTTGGAATGTTTTTAACACCGGCTTAATTGGGTATTGGGTGAGTTGTAAATGTTTTCGACAGTGATGCTAAGAATGAGCCTACTGTATATTCTATTTTAATTTGGTATGGGGCTGGCCACCCGGTATTTAATTAAGTGGGGTGTTACAGGTGGTATCAGAGCATCAGGTTCTAGTGTCCTTTAGGGTCTGTACGGCTTATTGTGTTTTTAGCTTAGCGTTCTTTGATGTAGAGCCCTATGTTTAGGATTGCTAATTTCTTTGGTAAGATCACATTTATAATAGTGAAGCTAATTGCGTTCGGACGGGTTCGTACGAGAGGTATGGAAGATGAGGGCCATTGGACGGATAACCGATATCGTACTTAGAAGGTTATTAAGTATGTTGGATTATGATGACCGTAGTCGAGGTCACCCCTATTCTGGAAAATTGAGGAGAGTCATGAGTAGAAGTTCTTGAAATGCGAGAATTGTGAAACGTTACCTAACGAAGGCAATATATTCAAAGGCTTGGGCATATAGTGGAGTGTGGTTAGCTAGAACTGAAAATTTGGGGTAAAATTTTTCTTGACTCATCGAAGCAAAGTTATATTAGTGTGATTCAACAACAACCACCCGCGAATGAGGGTATGTTTTCTATCTAAGGAATTGTGAGGCGTATATTGATTTTTGTAGCAATTAATATTGTATGGGAAAAAGGGTTGCTAAACTTAGCATATAGCATTATTATTTATGTAGAATCACCGAGGGGTTGGGGACACCTATATTTTTCATGCCATCATGTGGGTCTGATTTTTTATCATGGGATTACTTACTTTGGGGATGTCCGAGCATGATGTGACTATCGGTGTGCATTGACTTGTGGTATATGAGAGCGTATGTACTGCTACTTTCCAGTATCTTGTCTTCTATAAGAGAGTAGATGTGTGGACTCAATTTGAAATCGATAAAACTAATTTTTTTGAATCGATAAACCTGATATTTTTTTTTTAAATCGATAAACTTAATATTTATATACTATTGACTAAGGACCTGAGGAGTTTCGATGACCGACTACTTTAGGTAGCAGTGTATCGGGGGGGTTCCTTGTTTGGACTTCGCTTGCGAGACACCTCACGCATGAAACTAATAGCTGTTGGGAGCCGAAATAAGTTAGGTCTTTAGGATATGAGTTTATAACTTTTGCGATAAATCTTATAATGAAACTGGTACGATAGGGTGTATGGGTGCCCTGGATGGTTGAATGGTAGTAGTTTTCAAAATTGTGAAAGTATAAGGATCATTTTTCCGAACTTGGTTATATCGATGGTATAGGGAAGATTGGGGAAAGATTAAATTCGATTCACTTGAAACTATATGGTGAGGCTTGGTGTAACATCAATAGGGATTTTTGATAATGTACTTGTAACAACCTGCGTAATTTTTGGGCTATTTTAATTAATTTTTGGAAAATGGAGGAAAATAAAGTTTTTGATAAAATTATTTTTATTGCTCAAATATGTTGGTTATTATTTTTAAAGGCGAGAATTTCAAGCGGTTTCGAAAACGGAGTTAAAACGGATTTTAAAATGATTTTTAAATATTTTTAACTCTTGGAGTTGTTTTTACTTCCAACTCTTCATTTATTTGCCTTATTTAAAGGAGTCTTTTGGATTCCACCTCTTCATTTCTTTGCATTATAAAAGGAAGTCGTGGGTAAGTCTTTTTAACCTACTTTTGGCACAAATTTTGGCAGCAAATATATTTTATATTCCTCTTCTTTTTATATACACATTGGCCCTTGTGATTTGTGAGTTCCAACCTTAGATTAGAGGTGTTCTTGGGGCTATTTTGTTGGAGGTTCTTGGTGGAGATTTTGTAGATATTTTGTGTTGATCTTAAGGATGTGATCATTGGTTTCTCATCATGGTTTGAGGTATGGGGTTTTACACAATATGCTCCTTTAAATCTCGCGAGTTTATTTCGTTGATTTCATGTTTAATTGAACTCATATTTGAATTGTTAAATTCTTTGAAATCTGGAGAAATAATTGTTGAATTATTTTGATTCATGTGGTATTATTATATTGTTGATGAGCACGTTGTCATTAGATTTTAATATGGCACAGATGTTGAGTACCCGCTAAAATACCTATTCCCGGCTATGGCTTGATAAATCATATGCGAATGGGGTGAGGCCTGGTGACCCATTGATGTGTTGTTGAGAAATTAAAATGATAAAATGCTATTGAGATTTGCATTTTGAATTGAATATTCGTACTCGTGTTGTTACGTTTTGTTCATAGCTAACATATATTTGTTGAGCATAATTCCTGTCATATTGTGTACTTCCCCATATTTTCTTTTAGTGGCAGGTTAGCGCGGATTTTGGGGCGCTATGGAGATTGATTTTAGCGAGGATTGTTTGGGAAAGATTTGTATTATTTTATTGTATAGAGCATTGGAGATTTGTATTTTATTTTCGAGTTAGTTGTTGTATGTAATTCGAGAGACTTGTTATAATTGAAGAGACTGAGATTAGTGGATTTATATTATTGTGGATTTATTTAGATGCTCTATACCTTGTCACTTGTGGATTTAGATTTATATTATCGCATTAGCGCTCCGTTCGCTCTCCCCGGGCGGGCGGGGTGTTACAAATGGTATCAGAGCTTAGGTATACGGCAACCCTCGGGGCTTGGGTTTTGGGTTCATTGCGTGGTTAGCAATTTATGGAGATAGAAAATTTTAGGTGATATTCGTGTTAAGTTTCGAGATTAGAGGTGAGCAATTTATTTTTGGGAGACGTGATTTATTTTGGAGTTAGTGTAGTGGCGTGATTTTGAGAGTTAGGCATTCGGCGAATTTCGAGGGCGAAATTCCATTGTTAGTAGGGAAGTGTAACAACCTGCGTAATTTTTGGGCTATTTTAATTAATTTTTGGAAAATGGAGGAAAATAAAGTTTTTGATAAAATTATTTTTATTGCTCAAATATGTTGGTTATTATTTTTAAAGGCGAGAATTTCAAGCGGTTTCGAAAACGGAGTTAAAACGGATTTTAAAATGATTTTTAAATATTTTTAACTCTTGGAGTTGTTTTTACTTCCAACTCTTCATTTATTTGCCTTATTTAAAGGAGTCTTTTGGATTCCACCTCTTCATTTCTTTGCATTATAAAAGGAAGTCGTGGGTAAGTCTTTTTAACCTACTTTTGGCACAAATTTTGGCAGCAAATATATTTTATATTCCTCTTCTTTTTATATACACATTGGCCCTTGTGATTTGTGAGTTCCAACCTTAGATTAGAGGTGTTCTTGGGGCTATTTTGTTGGAGGTTCTTGGTGGAGATTTTGTAGATATTTTGTGTTGATCTTAAGGATGTGATCATTGGTTTTTCATCATGGTTTGAGGTATGGGGTTTTACACAATATGCTCCTTTAAATCTTGCGAGTTTATTTCGTTGATTTCATGTTTAATTGAACTCATATTTGAATTGTTAAATTCTTTGAAATCTGGAGAAATAATTGTTGAATTATTTTGATTCATGTGGTATTATTAAATTGTTGATGAGCACGTTGTCATTAGATTTTAATATGGCACAGATGTTGAGTACCCGCTAAAATACCTATTCCCGGCTATGGCTTGATAAATCATATGCGAATGGGGTGAGGCCTGGTGACCCATTGATGTGTTGTTGAGAAATTAAAATGATAAAATGCTATTGAGATTTGCATTTTGAATTGAATATTCGTACTCGTGTTGTTACGTTTTGTTCATCGCTAACATATATTTGTTGAGCATAATTCCTGTCATATTGTGTACTTCCCCATATTTTCTTTTAGTGGCAGGTTAGCGCGGATTTTGGGGCGCTATGGAGATTGATTTTAGCGAGGATTGTTTGGGAAAGATTTGTATTATTTTATTGTATAGAGCATTGGAGATTTGTATTTTATTTTCGAGTTAGTTGTTGTATGTAATTCGAGAGACTTGTTATAATTGAAGAGACTGAGATTAGTGGATTTATATTATTGTGGATTTATTTAGATGCTCTATACCTTGTCACTTGTGGATTTAGATTTATATTATCGCATTAGCGCTCCGTTCGCTCTCCCCGGGCGGGCGGGGTGTTACAGTACTATATGGGCGGTACATCTTCGATTTCTTGCGATGAGAGAATTATGCTCGGAGTTGACCTTACCGGTATGATTTATATTCCTAAATTTCAGGACGAAATTCTGTTATAAGGGGAGAAGTACGTAATACCCCGTAATTTTTAATGACTTTTAAAATGAGTTATATTAAATTAATGAATTAATTGGATTTTATTATTAATTAATTCATTGGGGTTTTATCCGAATTGTGGATATTAAAATGAATGATTCTGAATATTACTTAAATATATATAGGTAATATATGAATGTGATGTTATTGATATTGCGGTGATATATTAATTCAGTTATTTGAATTTTTAGTCCGACACAGTATGGGACGTGTCGGGACTAATTTGTCAAATTAAAAAGAAAATTTATTTTCTATCGACCTTATAGTCATTTTGACTGCGTCGTTGCGTCCGGGAGGTTTGAAATAGTTAGAAAAGTCTATTTGGATGTTGAAATTGAGTCTCGGGTCATTTGGAAATGAATAGACAACCCAAAAGGGCATTTTAGTCATTTTATAGGGGGATGAACAGGGGATTTTGGATTTTGTCCTATTATAAGTATTTGAAGATTAAGTGTACGTGGGTTATTCATCTCATCTACACAAAATAGAGAAGTCATCTTCCTAGAGAGAGTGAAAGGTTGCTTGGGAAAAGAAGAGTTTACATGGGAAGGAAAAGACCTAAGAACCAAGGGTCACCACCACCAACCACCACCGGAGGTTGACCAGAGAAGGGAGTACCACCTGAGATATACTACACAAAAGTATTAGACCTTCATTAGAGGCGAGTGTTTGATAATGGCAATCTAAGTTTGTATATTGTCCATGTTAGAATAGTTATTAAAAGAGATGATTTTTCATGTTTGGAAGAAATAATGGAGTTATTAAATGGATTTCTGAAAACTGAAAATATATAGGAATCAAACACATGTTGTAGGTAGTTAGTAATCCATGAAATAATCATAAATCTTTTGAATAAACTACGGAAACCATTGATGTGTTCTTGAAGATATTATGTTGATAATTTTCTGGAAAAAGGGATATAAACAAGATTTTAATTCAATCTCTTGATGATTCTAGGATGTTTAGATGATTAGAAATCATTTATATATTTTGATATATCATGTAGTAAGGATTATAAGTCATTTGGGTTGTTAATATTAAGGTTTGAATGATCAAAAATGGTTAAACCCGTAGTAAAAGAAATGCAGAAAACTGGGCTGATATCTGGGCGATCGATCGATCGACCCCCTGCCTTCGATCGATCGACCTCCCTAGATTTGTTAAAGTTGTTTCTTTTTAATGTTGGTTCTTATCCCAAAACCTATGGTATATCGTTTGTGATTATTAATTGGATATTATGGGACTTATATAAGATCAGTAACCCTAGATAAGATTTTAATTAATTTGATTGGGATTTAATTGATTAGAATAATTATAATTAAATTGGAAGGAATTTTGGTTACTAGATTCATTTTTGTATTCTAATTTGTATGGTTGAGGATTTAAGATAGGAACAGTAGGGGTGATTGAATATAACACCTGGATATCCTTAATTTTGCAAGAGGGTTTAATCCTAAGTGAAAGAAGATGTGTTTATAATAGATTTGAAACTATCGATTTTAACCTTAATTAAAGGGAGAGTTTAATTTGTCGTAATTCGGGAGATATGACGATATGGAACAATAGGATATTAGTGACCTCTTACTGAATATATGTTGAGGAAAAACCAATTTGAATCTTGAATATTGAGTGCGGTTCGGGGATAATTAAATTAATAAGTAAAGTTATGATATTTTAATACGTGGGATTTAAAGAGATTTAAGGCTACGTATGGGAATCATCTAAGGGTAATATGAGTACCTTGTTGATAGAATATTATAGGTATGATAATGACTATTTGATTGATTGATGATTATGTGTATGACATACCTACCTTACTTGCTATCGACGGGAGGTTTCAGTCATATCTTGATGAATCCATGGGATCTTTGATTTGTCGCTCAAGAACATAGGTCTATGAAAGACTTATCGGGAAGTTGATAAGTCCGCTGACTATGGGTACGGAGGTATGTGCGTGACCCATGGATACGAGAACTATGTTCTCCTCCAATTTATTTGTTGATGTTTGTGGTTCTAGGAATCTTTACCGAACCTTTTGTCCCCTACTCGGCGACCAACGATGATGGGACATGATAGCAGAGTAATGCATTGCACCGCAGCTGTGACTCGGGGTGCCGTATTATATATGAAAATATATATATATATATATATATATATATATATATATATATATATATATATATATATATATATATAATGAATTAAATAAATAAATGGTTATATTGTGGTTAAAATATCTACTGTGTGATAATTGTAGATCACGGTGAATTGAGGAAAGATTTGAAGTAAGTTAATGACTATTTATTGAAGAGCTTTATTCATGTTAATGATGAAATGATTCATATAAATGATAAATATATAAGAATGATTATATAACGTATGGTATGGGACATACGGGGTTATAATTTGGGATGAAATTTCATTATGGAAATCAGTTATGAGGAACCATTAACTAGGAGGTTAATAGGAAACGTTAACTGTGCACTCTAGTTGAGAGATGAGAATAGCAAGTGAGAGTTGGATACTAACATGTACATAATAAAAGCTTTATTACACTTATTAAATACTTCCTGTTTTTAAAATCATTTTCATAATCGGGCTCTGACCCATTTCCTTGCATATTTTCTTTTCTATTGTATCTTCTATATCAGGTGTCCAGCAGTAGGGAAACCAACCTTAGAGGATTTTGACGAGATATGGAGTACTTCTTAGACGTTTATCTTCATTTGATTCACAGTATTCTTATAGTTAGGGCATGTCGCCCAAAGGATTTCAGTTATCACTTTCTATCGGAGTCATATACTTTTGTGTTCGTGTCATTTTAATACATTTGTTATTGTTGGGATTACTGTAATGGATTAATATTATTTAGGAATGTTTATTCCAATTGCATTTAAATTCTTTGGTGTTATATGTTCAGTTATAAGTGTTGTAGAATAAAATGTGTTGTGTTATTCTTAAACTAAAAATGGATTTGTTGAAACTAAAAGTTGGAATGTTTTTAACACCAGCTTAATTGGGTATTAGGTGAGTTATAAATGTTTTCAACAGTGATGCTAAGAATGAGCCTACTGTATATTTTGTTTTAATTTGGTATGGGGCTTGCCACCCGGTATTTAATTAGGCAGGGTGTTACACTCTCCTTTGGATTAAGTCCCTACCCTTCACATCCTTAGCTTACATGAACCATTCTGATTAGCGGATACCTCATGCCCTTGTCTACATTGACCTTGTTCAATTACAAGTGATGACGTAACTAACCTAATACACCCAAGTTATTATCTACTTTTTCATATCATGATTGAAATCCCAAACTCCCATAGGCATTACTTAGTTCAAGTGAGTCACTTATTATACTGTGTCCTTTAACCACACTAGATTTCCACCAAACTTAGTTTTAATTTCAACCCACGCATAATTCACATGGAGATCACACCCGTCGTCATTGGCATTCTAAGGGTAGTAAATATAACATAGGGTTGCATCTTCTAATCCGTACTGGCATGACAAGACGGGCTAAGAAGTAGTCATTAGATGCCAAGGCTACTCTAGCATACACCGTCGACACATGTTGACCAACCTATCGTGCTTTAATATTACCCCACTTTGGTCGCCATTTTCATATCTCCACATGGCATCATCATCCTTTGTCTCGAATACATTTCCTAGTACATCTCTAAATCGAGTATCACAACACCGATACTGGTCATTATATGGCATTCGGGCATCACTCCTATAATGACACAAGCTATCACCCTACCTTGGGTATTACACTACCCATCTGTTCCGATTTGGGAAGCCACACCCGATACATACACTATAGGACTAGCAATCTAGGATCATCACCTATACCTCAATACAATCATTACTAGAATTTTAAATCTCCTTCATACCGAACTAATCGGGTTCCTATGGAAACTAAGAACATTTCTATATAATTGTCCTCAAGACTCGACAAGATTTCATCATGCATACCTTTATCATTATAGGTGCGCTCTAAAAACCTTTCAATACCTACATCACGCTCACTCGATGCTCGTAATGAAACTAGTATACAATCTTCTACGTATAGTGAACCTTAACCATTAAACACCTTAAGGCCTCATAACATTCGATCTCTATTCCCAATTACACCACACACAATTTGTCCTAAAGACATTCCACTATACTTTCAAACCACACTCAAACTAATATTACTTTGTGCCTAACCATAACTCCATCGTCTATAACAAGCCTTTACACTTGGATACTAATCTTATCTTTCTCCCAAATGGTTGTGAACAGAGGCCACGTACTAACCACAACTAATGCTACTAAGGAGTATGGCAGGATGTAGGACGTCGCCTACAACCTATAAACCTCAAGTCCTGCCTCATTTAATCCCAAATGAATGATTAACCAAGAAAACTAAATTGTCTCACTATATAAACATCATACCATATACTAACCTATAAGTTAACATGACTATTTAGATCTTGGTAGGATATGGGACGTCGAGTATTGCCTATAAATACCAAGGCTTATACCAAAGATGCCATATGCGATCCTATTCCTCAATACCATATTATAATCAATATACACTAAACCTAAGTCCTTTATCGACAAACCCAATACATTCTCACCACATAATCAACACTTATAAATGCCATTCAGTCATTTAACCACAATATATGAAATATATAATCTTTGCATCTAGGTCACAATGAACACTACTCACTACCGCTATTATCAAGGCTACTCTCATCATTAAAGTAACCACACAATGCATCTCACGCAAAGGATCATGGTGTTGCCACTATTGGCCTGAACAAATTCATATGTTCACCGAACTACCATCAAGTGCGATATCACCCCAAGGATCGAATTTGCCTAATCACGCCACCGATGTTAACTACCCATAAGCACCGCACCTAAGTGTTATATACTTTCTAATTACCAATAATTTATGCTTAGTCACGAAACCCTAACCATCAACCTCTGTCATTGAATACAAACAACTGGTGCCACCTACCCTATGGGCGCCATCTCACTTTATGAACATATCCAGGGATTCTACGCCATTAATGATTAATCACAAGCACCTCACACTAAAAACCATGGTGCAACCACTATTATCTTGCATGTACACCCGTAAATTACTAACAATTCTAATCACAAGTGCGGAAGTGATTAAAAACTATTAACTTCGTAGTGTGCCACTTGGTAATAATTTACTTCTCGTTCTAACCTCTTTAAATTTACCGTCGAGGACACGAACTAAGCCGTCACCAAACTATCATGACTGGCTCAAACCAACAACGACATCAAAAGATCCAATACCGACCTCACCGCGTCACTCCCAAAATAAACCTTGAAACGAGAGCCCTGATACTATTTGGAACGGCCCGGCCCAGAATTATAGGTTACCCTTCGTCAACCCGGTTCGACCCGAGCGTTAGGTTTACGGTGAAATGAAACAACCTATATAATTTTGCTAGTTCAGTTTTATTTTAATTAATATTTCACTTTTTTGGCATGTGATTCCAATTTTAAATTAAACTATGTGAGGGACCCATGGGGAGCACCCCGAAGTCCAAGCATACAGAGCTACTAACATAATAACAAAGAAGTACTTACATGTATAACACTCTCAAAATACGAAATCTCTCCGAACCTGCTGTAAAAAGTGACGGTGCGAGTCAAATACTGAGTGGGAAATATACAAATCCAGTATAGAATCAAATGGAATAAAGGAGACTATAACACATTATATCTACCTTCACATGAAACTACTTTGTATATAGATAAACACACATATACATATAAATATACATATACTTAATACATGAAATATTTAATTCTGAAAATTGTATTTATCCAGAATAATTTACCTTAATCTTATAAAAAAAAGTCCCTTTTCCTGATTTAACATTTCTCCCTTTATTTAACACACAAGGTTCAATACGTGAAACCACTACACCTGGTTTGACCGTAAATTATTTCTTTATCGAAATTATCCGTTTTATTTTAACTAATACACATTAGTATTTTCAATGAAAACCACCCTTTCAACATACGCAAAGATCGTGTTAGAAAATACTCATTTAACCTTTGAAATACCTTTTAAAACACATTCTTTTTTTAATTATGGGTTTAACTGTAGGCACCACATTCTCACACCTCCTAACCTCTCCTTAGGTCCCTAGCACCTCCCTTCATCACTACAGAGCTAGGCCATGTTCCGAATACTGAACTAAAGGCCATCGGACACTCCCAGGATCCGTCTAACCAAAAGTAAAAATCTTCCACTCATTCGAGACTAAATAAATCTTCAAAGGGCGCTGAAACCCATTTCCAATGGTCCTCCCCGTTCACAATTATGACTTACGGTGCGGACGAACAACCCGTTTTTCCTTGAAACTTGATTGAGGAGGCCACCGAACGCTCCTGGGCTCCGTTTGACCAAATTCAACTCGTCATCTCAATTGAGAATGAATGAATATTTAAATCACGCTGAAACCCCTTTCCAACAGTTCGCTTCGGGACCAATTCTGACTTACGGTACGGATGAACGATCCAGGACCCGGTTGACCAAAGTCAACTCCCCAAACTGGGTCAAACTCTTTGGAATGTTGAATTTCATCTTATAACCTTTTCAACGGTCCATCACGCGCGCGATTCTAACTAACCATGCAGATGAGCGATCCGTCTGCATCCGATGATACCCCATCCAAAGGACCGACGAATGTTTCCGAGACATATTTATCCCAAAAACAACTCCCAGACTCGGGAGCAATCCCATGGACATTCGAAGGTCTCTGAAGTACCATTATATAGGTTCATCCCGGGCACAATTTGGATCAATGGTTTTCATTTTACGACCATTATTTTGAAGGAACCTGAAAGAGACTTCCAAATGGTAGGTTCAAAATCCTGCCTATCGGTAGTGTGCCTAAAAACACCTACCGATTGGTAGGACCAGGCCCATGCCAATTGGAAATTCCCTGGTCCTATAAAAAGGAGGACCTGACATCATTTCAAAGGGACCAAATATCTGACATCCCTCACTCTCAGAGAATTCAGAAAACCTCCCTCAAATTCAGCGTGATTTCTACATCCAAATCCCTTTCCAACCCTCACTTTTCATCATCTTTTTCACCAAACTTGGTGAATTAACTACCCTTCATCGTCACCCAAGTGAAAGGGGATGCTCTCCAACATTCAAGATCAAGTTCAAGATCTTTTAGAAGGTCTAACTTTCTCAAATTCTCCTAAATTTGCATTAACTTGTTTTATTAATTCGAACTTTTAGTCTCTCCATCTCACATATCCTAATATGACTTTTTATTTAGTATTATTGCTCATCTCTTATTTTTCATATAAGTAAAACCCAAAAAATAAGAAAAATAGAATTTGCTCATAAATTCCAAACGGGAATTCCCACACTTTTCTCACAACTAAAACACCTTTTTACACACACATATATAAGAGAAATCCCCGATTGGATTTATGGGATAAACCCCACACCTCATTTTTTATACGAACTACGCGGAATTTGATGCCTCTATAGGCTACGTAGGCATGTTGGAGTAAAACCCGAAACTCAAGTCCTATTTTTTTTCATTTTTCTATTTTCCTAGTTCTTTAACTTAATTCTCTTAAATTCTATATATTTTCATGTGCATATATTTGTTCTTAGTGGTGTATTATTCCATATGTGTTATTGTTCCATTATAACGATCAACGCAAGGATAATCGCATAAATCTTATTTTTTAATATTACATTTAGGAACATTCCTACGGATGACTCTCTTTATCTCTTCCATGATACAAGTCGAGGATTTCTATCTCCATTACAAATACGCATGCACACATACCATGGGGAAATAAAGGAAAATAACAACAAATTCA
The DNA here is from genome assembly GCA_949130495.1 of Sambucus nigra. Taxonomy (NCBI): domain Eukaryota; kingdom Viridiplantae; phylum Streptophyta; class Magnoliopsida; order Dipsacales; family Adoxaceae; genus Sambucus; species Sambucus nigra. The sequence goes on from OX422219.1 coordinate 113,081,081, forward strand.
TGAGAGACCTCAAGGGGGGATTGGGTGCCTAACACCTTCCCATTTCATAACTTAGCCTCCGAACCCTTTTCGAATCATTTTGGTTTCGTATGTATCAGTGTGTCTTTGATACTGTCCTTCGGGATGGCTTCACTTTCTTTTGTCTATTCAGAGTAAAATAGACTGGCGACTCTATCTCTCTACATTTCTCACCTCACACATCGTCGACGACGCCCGGAGCATTCCCGAGAGGGATTTACGGGACCATGATCCTCTCACCATGGAGATACCTCCTCTTTTTCTCCTCTCTCTCCGCGAAGATCGGGGATGACGACAGTGGCGACTCCGCTGGGGATCTTGTTTAAAAGGGATAGACTCTATTTACATGGGTGTTTTATTTTCTTATATATTCCCCTATTTTGCATGTTCCCCTTTATTATTCATGTGTACCTCATGCTTATGCTTTTATTCACACACTTTTAGAAGATTCTCTATGTATACCTCGCACCACATGGACCTAGGATCACATATATCCACATGTTGCATGCATCACCCATCCATACTTGGTATACCATTGGTACTTGTACTTTGCTCCCTGTTTGGAATGATCAAGAAATATACTCTCTTCATAAGATACTAATAAGAGAATCATACATGATTCAGGCGACATCACCAAAGAGCATTGTTATTTACCAAATTTTGTCCAAGTAACTGGAGGGTCTCTTCATGATGGACGTTGGTCCGGCAAGATGCAGTTAGCCTAAGCGATATGACTCTCACCTTCCATTAGACAATTACCTTCGACGTATATCGAACGGTTCCCCCGCATCGTACCGCTTGACCGAAGTCATGACGGGAGGTATATCATAGGAAACTCATTCACATATGTCGAGTATATCAGATTCTCTCTTACACGTATTGTCCCCACGAGGTAATAGTGAGGCAATTCACGTACACTCAGGTATATCAAATGGCTTGTCCACACGTATCTATTGCCCTCAAAAGAAAGATGTATATCGTGGCAGTCACACTAAAGGAGGGAACCCTTTCCAATTCACCCAACCAACTGCATACCCACATATATGTGTCAAGCCTAGGACATACATGTTAAATTACAGATTTTGACCCGAAACTCTGCCAAAATTTTGGGTTGGCCTGCTGCCCAAATTTTTGCGCATTTTTAAAATGGGACCCTACCCATAAGCATGGTTACAAGTCCAACCATAGCTTTATATATGTTACAAACCCGACTTTTCCAGGCTCGAGTCCTATCCGGGATTTCATTTTGCAGTTATGAGAATTTAATACAAATGACAACATAATAATTATAATAATCATGATGAGACTCGTCGCCCCAAAACATTTCTTCTCCCTTTATCAAAAATCCAAAAATATTTCTCCTTTCTTTATCAAAAAATTCAAAAATATTTCTTCTTTCTTTATCAAAAAAATCCAAAAACATTTCTCCTTTCTTCATAAAAAATCCAAAAACATTTCTCCTTTCTTTATCAAAAATCAAAAAATATTTTGCCTTTCAAGGTTAAAAAAATGTCAAAAATATTTTCACTCTTTTTAAAATAAATCCCATTTTACGCCTTTTCAGATCGATTGCACGTCCTTGGCCTGACTCCTTATTGGCTTTGGTCTTCTGTCGAATCACCCCAGAGTTTCGTCTGTTCCGTTGCTACTTCTTTCGAGTTCGAAATCCATCCACTTTCCATGGAGAACATAGATCAAGTACCGGTTGTGCATCCAGATCTGATGGCAGTCTTAGCTCAGCTCGTATCCAAGATTGACATCCTCTAGACTAAAGTTCACGAGATGCAACGAAACTAGGTTCCTGTTCCTCAAGAGCCTCAGCCCCTATTCCCTCATGCTATGGGTCCACCTGAACCTATATGGGTTCTCGAAGAGTATCAGCATGCCCCACGTGCCCCTTCTTCTAATGGGTCGCCTCCTGCCTAGCTTCCTATGCCAAACCTTGCCCAGCCTGGGGTTAACTTGCCTATAGTCATGCATCCAAAAGAGGAAGAGTTGAACAAGGTCAAAGAAGATCTCAAGATGCTAACCAAGAAGTTCGACCAAGTCAGAATCTCTGAGAATTACATGGACTACAACCACATGTCTCCTTATCCTAAAGCGAGGTTACTCGAGAAGTTCAAGATGCCAAATAACGAGAAATTAAGAGGAAGTGGACCCCCGACTGTTCACCTTCGTAGTTATCACCGTTTTATGACTCTACTAGGGGATTCTAAAGAAGTGACGGCCCAATTATTTCAGTAAACATTGAAGGATAGCACCCTCCGATGGTTTTTGTCTCTCAATGAGTCCAGAATCCTTAGTTGGGAGGATGTAGCCCGAGAATTCATGTCACAGTACAAATATAATGAAGAGCTTGAGGTCACTCGTCGGGATTTAGAGCTACTCAAACAGAACTCTGGGGAATCATTCAGTAACATCATAACCCGATGGAGGGAAAAAGAAGAACAAACCAACATAGTGAAGAAGAACTTCTTACCCCATGTCCGAGCAATAATGGGAGGAAAATACTTTTCCCACTTCCGAGATCTCAGAGAAGCAGGAGTAGAAATCGAGGAGGGTCTTGCTAAAACAGAAGTTGAACCAAAGAAAGTGTCCGGACAATTCACTCCTAGAAAATATGATAAGCCTGTCAGAACTGCAGTCTCAACCATCAACAACATCTTTCAACCTACCACCTCGTGGACACCAAAAATATGCCCTGCCCTAGTCCAAAAGAAATACACTGAGCTCCGTGATCCCCTCTCTAATGTTTATGAAGCCCCATTAAGCAGAAACCCCCGTCCATTGCCAAATCCACTTCCAAGAAACATCAAGGAAGATGCCTATTGTGCCTTTCACCAAACTGTTTGCCATACCACCGACCAATGCTTTCACCTTCAAAACATAATCCAAGGTCTAATTGACTGGGGTACCATTGCCCTACTAACCAATCGTAAGACAAACACTACTCACAACCCACTCCCAAATCGTGTCAATGCCATCTTCCTAGAAGAGAACCCAAAATTTGATCCCTCATCTCAAATCATACCCATATACTCTCCCAAACCTCTCCAAACTTACCCATATTTCCTTCTATACCCTACTATCCTCGTTGATCAGACACTGTCACTCCTTACCAGATCATGCATCACTGTCTGTACTCATTCTGAAAATAGAAGTATGGAATTATAAGAAGTATTAAACAAACTCCAAGAGTTCGGGATAAAACTTCCCTCATAGATGATCATTGAATGCCAGCGGTTCAGTACGTTGTTCTTGCAAGTCCGGGAATGGGCCCGAAGGTCAGACAGTTGTGTGGTACCAACCGATGAAGTCAGCCTAGATGATGTTGTCTAGATCATGGCAGAACTATTCAGGCGAACAAATAATATTTGCAGTATGACTGAGTTTTGATACTCTGAAGCTACAAGGGCGCCTAGTCTCTTCACCCTTACATCTCCTCGCAGAATGGGAGGACCTCTACAAAAAAGTTATTAAAGTTGTGGAAGGCATTGACTTTACATGGAAAAATAGAATTATTTCCACCGGATGGGGAGAAGAGTTAGAGGATTCAAATGAAGAGCAAGATTCAAAGAAAACTGGCTCGATAGTCAACATGTGTTGGATGATATCATTTGAAGAACTCCTAAGAGAAATTAACAAGGTGGCAGAACAACTCCAGATTGACGAAGAAACAGGGTTCATGTTCTTTATTTCTTTAATAAATCACATTACCAAATCAGGAAGGCATTACAAAATCCCAAGCTTACCACAAGCGAATGATAAAGGGAAGGGTGTTGAAAACCTTCCTATGCCAAAGATTACCCTCGAGAAAATTAAGATCCTCGATCAACTAAAGACAACTCAAGCTAACATCACTCTATGAGGGGATTTTCATGTCTTCCTAGCTGCACAAAAATGCTTTGATCAAGTTTCTCACTGGACCCACAGTTCCTCAATCTACCACACCAGAAGAAGGGATAAATTTAGTCGGATCCCTAACCTCTACACGAATACTATCCTTTTTCGAAGAAGAAATCCCCATAATTGGGCCAAATCACAATCATGCACTCAATATTTTCGTCGAAGTTATGCGGAAGATCATACCCCTCTCTCTTGTCGATAATGGATCCACCTTGAATGTCTTCCCATTAAGAACCTTAAAATGATTAGGACTCAAGGAAAGTGACCTCACTCCAACCTCTGCTGCTGTATGTGCCAATGATAATACAGATCGAAAAGTGATGGGATCCATAAAACTTGTAATAGGGGTTGGCCCTATAAACCCTATCGTTTAATTCCAAGTTATTGACAATTCAACTTGTTTCAACCTATTGCTTGGACAATCTTGGCTCGACAGTATCAAGGGTGTGTCTTCCTCGCTCCATCAAAAATTGAACTTCTTCGCCGATAAACGAGTCATCACCATTTTAGGCGATGATGACAACATTGGGGGTGAAACTACCAGCAATCCAATCCTTGAGATACAACACAGATCAAATGATATGCTCCTATCAGGAATTCAAGTTGAGCCACTTCTACTCCCAATAGGGGACGATTTTAGAGAAAGGGTTTATCCTAATTTCGACCCTTATGGCAACATCAATGTGATTCAAATGTTCAAAAACATGCACTTCATGCTTGGACTGGAGCTAGGACAAAGACATCAAGGGATAATTGAGACCATTGTACTGAAAGAAGCTTTACCTCCTTGTGATTTTGGGTATCAACCGTCAGAATAAGAGCTCAGAATGATCCGCCAATCTATCCAAAGAGAAGATTAGACTGCATCCAAACTGTCCTAGGTGACTCCTTGAATGGAGGATTCATTAAAGAGGGCAAAGACTTCCCCTTTTGTGGCTTTATAGAACCATGGTATGACCGTACAAACAAGAAGATGAAGCCTGGAATGGAGATCTTTTTCCAGGACCGCTACCTATGGGCCATAAGTTCCCAGCATTATGTATAATCGCTCATCAAAGGTATCGAAGATTTCGAGGGAAGTGACTCCGAGGATTCATTTCACTTACAGACACTGGGGCTGACACTCTGCATGGTTGATTCAAGCACTACTTCACTGGATCCATCCCATCTGATTAAAGCTGCGGATACACCCCTCCTCAACAGGCATGCTGCGCCAGTTCTACCTGTTGAAATCCCACCTAACCCCAAGGTTTACCCCATCTCTTCTTCTAATGTTTATCCTTGCGCTAATATAATCGAGACCTCATTTGATGATGTTCTCAACGTTGTTTTTCCTATCATTGAAATAAGTGAAGATTTTAAGTAACTTGCTGTGACTTACATTAATTGTTTAGATTCTAATCAAACCTTTGATGATGATGATTTTGCAAATGAACAATTCTTAACTGATCTAAATAAGGTTAATAACCAACAACATAACCATGTTCAAGTTAATGAAGAAGAAACTGTTATTGTTAACCTCGGTTCTAGTAGTCAACTACGCGAATTAGGATAGGGGCTACCCGTGACGAGCATAAGCGCGCACAACTCAAAGAACTACTGAAGGAATTTATGGATGTCTTCGCATGGTCCTATGATGATATCCCTCGCATTGATCCTGAAATAGATCAACATGAGATCCCCACTCTTCCAGATTGCAAGCCGATTAAACAAAATTTGAGAAAGCTCTGCACCGAATGGTTGCTCAAAGTCAAGGAAGAGCTGGTCAAATAGCTGAACGTGGGTTTCATTTGACTGATCGAATATCCCACGTGGCTAGCCAACATAGTGCATGTTCCGAAATCAGGAGGAAAAGTTCGGATGTGTGTAGACTATTGGGACTTGAACAAAGCATATCCATAGGATGATAATCCGTTACCTAATATCGACATGATCGTGGACAACACAGCTAGTCATGCTCTCAAGTCATTCGTCGATTATTTTTTTGGATACAACTAAATCAAAATACACCCAGATCACCAAGAAAAGACTGCATTCATCACCCCATGGGGAACCTTTTGCTATATTATCATGCCATTTGGTCTCCAGAATGCTGGGGCTACCTACCAGAGTGCTACCATAACCATCCTACACGATCCGATTCATAAAGAAGTTGAGGTCTATGTGGGGGATATGATTATCAAATCCAAAACTAGAGAAGGTTATGTTCCCACTCTCCAAATGTTCTTCGAACGACTGCAACGGTATCAGATAAGACTCAATCCACATAAATGTGGCTTCAACGTTACCAAGGGGAAACTCTTGCGGTTCATGGTCAGTAAGAAGGGGATGGAAGCAGATCGTACCAAGTTGAAATCCATACTTGAGATGCCACCTCCCCTAACGGAGAAAGAAGTTCATGCATTCCTTGGAAAATTGTAATACATCTACAGGTTCATCAGCCAGCTAACCTCCATCTGCAAATCTATTTATAAACTCCTCCGAAAGGATTCAACCAAGGTTTGGAATGAGGCTTGCCAAGAATCTTTTGACCGAATCAAACAATATCTGACCTAACCTCCAGTACTCATGTCACCACATCCTGGTCTCCCCTTGCTCTTATAACTAATCATGTCCGACACTGCAGCTGGGGCTTATCTATCCCAATGCCTTGAAGAAACTTTCAAATAAAGAGCCATCTATTACGCCATTCGTAAAATGATCGGATACAAATTCAACTACACTCCTTTGGAAAAGCATGCGTCGCACTTGTTTGGGTCACCAAAAAGTTACGACTCTACATGCCTGCCTTCCTCATCAAACTTGTATCTCGAATGAACCCCATTAAGTACCTACTTGAGAAACCCGCCTTATCCAATCGAATGGCTCGATGGTTGATGCTTCTAGCCGAGTTTGATATCGTTTACGTCACGCAAAAATCCATAAAAGGAAGATCCATCTCTGACTACCTCACTAACTACCTCATGGAAGAAACTGATGTCTTGATCTCCGAATTCCCATATGAGAACATCCTTTGCGCCGCTTAAGATGACTTTTGATGGGAAATATTCTTCGAAGGCACCGCCAACAAAAAGAGATATGGCATTGGGATACTTCTGATCGCCCCAGATGACTCCCACACTCCCATCGCTATCAAATTGGATTTCCCCTGAACCAACAACATGACTGAATACGAGGTGCGTATGGTTGGCCTCAAAGTTTATCTCAAGAAAGGTATTCAATGCCAAGATTTCTATAAGGATTCTACCCTCATCATCAGTCAAGTGCTCAGAAAATGGAGAGTTAAGGACGAGAAACTCGAACCCTTCCATGCCCACTTTGAAGAATTAGCCTCCTAATTCCAAGATATCACCTTCCATTACCCTCCTCGAGCAAAGAATAACTTAGACGATGCCTTTGTACCTTAGCCTTCATGGTCGACATGCAATAAGGAATATTAATGGTCGGCTTCCTAGTTCAAAAGAAAGATAAACCAACCCACTGCTACCACATTGAGCTCATCACCAAAGAACATCCCGAGATAAACGATTGTTAGTACTATGTATTTGGAACCTCCTCAAGAATGGTAGGTATATCGAAGGTTCCAACAAGAAAGACCGAGAAATCCTTCGAAGACTGGCCACCCAGTACATCATCTGTTACAAATCCCTATTCAAGAGAAACTTCGATGGAACCCATCTACACTTCATCGCAGGGGATGACATTGAAGAGATAATGCGGAAGACCATAGCAGGGAATGCGGGGCCCATATGAACAATCACATGGTTATCAGGAAGATCATTTGGCAAAGCTACTACTGGACCACCATAGCCCAGGATTGCACCGCCTATGTCCGGAGATACCTCAAATGCCAACAGTTTTCTAACCTTCAACACTTGCCTCCGCGAGAATTATACAACATGACTTCTCCCTGGCCATTTTCCACTTGGGGCATCGACATCCTAGGGAATGTTACACCCAAGGCTTCCAACGGGCATGAGTTCATCCTAGTTGCCATTAATTACTTCACCAAATGGGTCGAAGATGAGTCATACGCAGTTCTTAATTCCAATAAAGTGGCCAAATTCATCAAGAAGAACATCATCTGCCGATATGAGGTCCCGCATGAACTAGTGTTAGATAAAGGGTTGTACTTAGAGGAAGAAGTTACATAAATGGTCAGCGAGTATGGAATTCAGAGACATAAATCTTCTCTTTACCGACCTCAAACCAATGGTGCAGTCGAAGCCGCCAATAAAAACCTCAAAGCCATCATCAGGAAGATGATCGAAAACTATCGATATTAGGCCGATCGAATCCCATACGCCCTCTGGATCTACCAAACCTCAATCCGAACTTCTACTAGGACTACCCCTTCCTCTCTAGTCTATGGCATGGAAGCAGTCCTACCCATGGAACTGGAAATACCCTCGTTGCACGTCATGTTTGAAAGCAAGGTCAGCGAAGAAGACTGGTACCAAAGCAATCTTAACGAGCTGACCCTCCTAGATGAAAGGATATTGAAATATCTATTATCACATACAGGGGTACCATCGCAGTATAACACGATCATTCAATAAGAGAGTCAAGGACCGCGGTGTTGGAGAGGGGGACTTAGCCCTCAAAGAATTAGTAGAGCCCATCTGGGACCCCAAAGGAAAATTCAAGCGTAATTGGAGTAGCCCATACATTGTGAAAAAGATCTTGGCTGGCAGTGCCGTCGTGCTCACCGACCTCTATGGGGAGGAAATGGCATGCCCAGTCAACCTGGACCATCTAAAGAAGTTCTACCCCTAGTCCGAAATCTCGGCGCACTACGACTCTTCTCATCTCCCTTCTCTTCTAAAAAAAAATCTTCATTTCCTTCTACCCAGAACTACGTGGTCCCGATCCTCTACAAAAACCATTTTCAAAAAAATTAAAACTTTTCAAAAGCTCCCAGAGGTACGTAGGACATCTTACATGATTATGGTCCTTTCTTTTTTACAAAAAAAAACTATTTTTTTCTTATCTCCGAGAACGACAGTTAATTATAACATATACTTGAACAAAAGGATTATGCATTCCTTAGCGATCGATATAGGTGATTCAAAATACAGAATTCATCAGAAGGCACAGCTGGATGATCAAAATTTTGTTTATTTCACTAATAAGAAATTATAGTGGAATTACATAAGAAAAGGAATGGATGACTCCCTTCCCCCCACCTTCCTAAAAAGCCAAATAAATTCCCAAATTTATTCACCATTACAAAACAAACTCCCTAAGAATCTTACCCACAACTACCAGAAGAGACCGCTCCATCATCATCATCTACATCCTAGGGTTCCCAAGCTTCCCCTGCCTGAATAGAGTGCCGCAGATGCTCCATAGATCGATAATCTCTAACCAAACTCGAAAAAACCATAACCCCTCCCTCTATGGTATCGGATAAGACAAACCACCTTTGTCCAGTCTCCACTACTAACATCTTGCTGACTACTCTCCTGTAGAATTGTTACAGCGGAATAATGTGATTTCTCAAATAAAATCCAATTTTAATTACCCCTAAATTTTAGTTAAACCCTAAAACACGTATCTTAATGATTTATCCTATAAAATAAAGCATGCAGGATAAAACAAACAATTTTAGGAAAAATCCCCCAAATGGGAAAATCCTTTTTATTTTTACTATAATTTGTAAAGAACGGTTTACGTGGATTACAATGAAAATGAGAATGACATACGAAATACCCTCAGGTGTCGGTATAGATGTCATCGGTTGAAATATCCCGCAAGAACTCCATGTGGTCAGCAATGAAGAAGAAAAGGGCTTCACCACAAGTGTGAACTTTATAAGGACTCCCTCCACAATAGCACGCAGCTGTCGATTGTAGAGCTTGCCCCACAAAGGTAAACAAAAGAAAAAGTGTGTTCTTCAACACCAAAATAATTCACCAAAGCATATGGGATTTTTTGTGAATTATGAACAAAAAAGGGAATAAACCCTAAAAGGAAGAAGCCAAAAGAATTATGCTTTCCCAGTTTTTCTGTTATGTAAAACGCTAGGACTTCTTAATGAAAATGAAAGCATTTAATGAGTATTTATAAAAAAAATCACGCTGCCTCAAAAAATGTGCTCGTTCGAATGAGATAGCAGTCTCACGCGAACGACTTATAGATGTCGTTCAAACGACATCTCGTGACATCCAATATCGCTCGAACGAGATGGATATCTCACTTGAACGACCTGGGCGTCAAAATCGAGATACGCTCCAACATTTAGAAAAAATTATTAATTCTTAAATTTGACCAAAAGGTCCGCTCTAACACTTAGAAAATATTTTGTAAAAATATCCCAAAAGCTCTAAGTTGAAAGTTAAGGTATTTAAAACAAAAACTTATCAAAGTAAACTTCGCGGAGTCCTTTTGATGAAGAACTTGATATTCGAATCCGTCTTTGATGCTTCAATGTTATTGAAAACTCTTCGATGGTGTAGCGGTATATGACATACTAAATTGATAACAGACTTACAAAAATATATCCTTACAAATCTCCACCTATGTCTATGCCGGAATATACATAAAAACATCTGAATTATCAAATATCAAAATGCCTATACAAATCTACCCTCCCATTGAATAAATTTTGCAAGATCTCAAACTGTTCTTTAAAAAGTCTCCATCAAATCTCAAAGCTTTTCTCATCAGGGTGTGCAACATAAAAATCTTCAATCTTTGTACCCGCACACATGAGATAAAGCAAAAACCTTTGTGACACATCGAGTTTGAAATGATATAAGAATAAATCATTAAGAAATCAAATCTCCCCAATAATGCAAAAACTCCCCCATATCATGATAATTCTTTCTCCCCCTTTTATAATGTCCTCAAATAGACAGATAAGAAGAAACAATCAAAACAAGGAGTGTTAAGACAAAAGCATAGCAAACATCGATCAAACTACACGTGCAAAGGAGTATCTCAGAAACATTCACATACTATTTTTGATTTTTTAATTTTTTTCATACAAAAATGAGATACAAACAAAATCATACCATGGATTTAAACTCAATTAACCAAGTCATGGAAGTGGAATGAATGGGTGTGAACACATTCGATAGGTTAATCAACTCAATCAATCATATGTGCAAGAAGCATATGCGTACCCCTAACGAATGAACATCAAAAAGTATCCTCGGGTGTAAAAATTCTTGAATTTAGATGACATCGTCTTATGCAAATCAACAAATCAAAGTCAAAGTGATTTCCACACCAGTAACGTCCAAAAATATTTAACGCTTTTTCAAGACTTTCAAGGATGTGCAAACCCATCTTAAATTCCATCCAAACTCCCTCATGCATATTTTCTTTTTTGAGGTAATCTAAATTCTCAAACATTGGAGAATTGGTGCAAAAACCTAATGGCCCCTTTTCGGCATGAATTTTTTTTTAATGCCTTTAAATTTTTTGGGCTCTTTTAAACATCTTTGGACCCCCATATAATAAAATTCCTCAATTTTGTAGGTCCAATTAAACGGCATCTTAATCGCAAAGGATAAATAATAACCTTTCATAACCCTTCACCATTTTCAAACAAACACACAAATCCTCACAAATATGAATCAAAGGTGCACACTTTTTACTGTCTTGTTTTATCACATTTGGTTCGTTGTATAGACAGAATTGAGATGGAAACACTCAACCAACATGTGATAGATAAGTTCAATAATAAAATAAATCCGTGCATGTGTGCAATAAAGGAAATCATGAGCCAAACATATAGGAAGTAACAACGAATTACATCTTAACGACTCCAAACATTATAAAGCACATGGATGAATTCACCTATTGTCTCAAAACACTATCAAATGGTCACATGAAAAAATATGGAATGATGTTGTGACTCGGTCATCCTAAGTGTTCATCCATAAAATGGTGCAAACAAAATACAAAAATCTTTTTGGATTTTCCAGAATTTTATCAACAGAAAATCTTTTTGTATTTTTCAAAATTTCTCAAAAGCAAAAAAAATTATACAGAAAGTACATGTCACAACGCTAGCAATCATACATATCATGAATCAAAAACTACTGTATGACAAACATGCAACCACAATCATCTATATGAGCAAGAGAGGAATCATGTGTAAGAAAACGGGAATCAACTTGTCCAAAATCTAGCATATCCAAAAGTGATTTCCTAACCCAAACAGATGTAACACGACGTGTGGGGGCTTTGGTAATCACGAAAACACTAGACATAAACTTCCTAGCACTTTTCCAAGATCAAAACAAAAATACCTAAGGTGACCTTTACTACCATAATATGAACATGTGTAAACGGGTGGAACGATACCTACGGATTGACCTTTTCTAATTCCCATGGTAACGGTTGACCCTCTAAAACAAATAATTATTTTGGCTTTAGTAATAGAAGCATGAGAATAAGATAAGTCATTACTATCACTATCAAACCTACTCGAGTCTGTCAAATCAGATTTTAACTTCAAAATTTTTTACTCAAGCAAATTATTAGAACATTACAATTTAAGGGACTCCTTATTCAAATTATCAATCAAACCTATAAGGTTATCTCGCTCTCCCTCAATTAAAACAAAATTATCCCTAAGAGTCTTTGCATGTGCCACAAACTCATTGATTAAAATATTTTTGTCATCATTGGCACAAACACAAACCATCGAATTTTTAAGGTCCTCTAATTCTTCTTCTAAAAATAGGACTCTATCATCACTCTCCTTCTTGGAAACTTATAAGGAATCAAAGTCGTTACACAAATTGCCAAAGTGTTCACAAAAAATATCTATTTGAGTTTGAAACGTTTGCAAATATTCAATCTTACTATTAAAACAGGAATGTTCTTTTTCCAAAACTTTAATTCTTTTGCAAAGTTTCAAATTCAAAAGTTTTTATTTTTCAGCACTGTCGTGAACTTTTTCAAAAATCGGCTCCTCATTAAATGGGAGTTCCGTTGGAAAAATTGCGATTTTTCACAAAACTTTTTTTTTTTAAAAAATCAGTATCACACAATTTTGCGAAAAATAGGAAGACGCGATAAATTAGCGCAATCTGCTCTGATACCAATTTGACAACGTGAGAAGTCAAATTGTATAAAACAAATCCTTGAAAAATCAGGATCACGCGATAAATTAGCGTAACCCGCTCTAATACCCATTTGTAGAATCGCTACAGCGGAATAATGCGACTTCTCAAAAAAAATCCAATTTTAATTATCCTCAAATTTTCGTTAAACCCTAAAGCATGCATCTAGATGATTTATCCAATAAAATAAAGCATGCAGGATAAAAGAAACAATTTCAGGAAAAATCCCCCAAAGGGGAAAACCCTTTTTATTTTCACTAGAATTTGTAAAGAACGGTTTACACGGATTACAATGAAAATAAGAGTAACATACGAAATACCCTCAGGTGTTGGTTTCGATATCGTCGGCTGAAATCTCCCGTAAGAACTCCAAGTGGTCAGCAATGAAGAAGAAAATGGCTTCTCCATAAGTGTGAACTTTATAAGGACTCCCTTTATAATAGCACGCAGCTGTCGGTTGTAGAGCTTTCCCCACAAAGGTAAAAAAAAGCAAAAGTGTGTTCTTAAACACCAAAACAATTCACCAAAGCATATGGGATTTTTTGTGAATTGTGAACAAAAAAAGGGATTGAAACCTAAAAGGAAGAAGCCAAAAGAATTTTTCTTTCACAGTTTTTCTTTTCTGTAAACGTTGGGACTTCTTAATGAAAACGAAACCATTTAATGAGTATTTATACAAAATCGTGTCGCCTCAAAAAATGTGCTCGTTCGAACGAGATAGCAGTCTCGCATGAACGACTTACAGATGTCATTCAAATGACATCTCATGACATCCAATGTCGCTCGAACGAGATGGATATCTTGCTTGAATGACCTGGGCGTCAAAATCGAGGTACGCTCCAACACTTAGAAAAATTACTCATTCTTAAATTTGACAAAAACTTCCGCTAAATATTTTGTAAAAATATCCCAAAATCTCAAAGTGGAAAGTTGAGGTATTTAAAACAAAACCTTGCCAAATTAAACTTCGCGGAGTCATTTTAATGAAGAACTTGATATTCGGATCCGTCTTTGATGCTTGAATGTTCTTGAAAGCTCTTCGACGATGTAGTGGTATATGACATACTAAATTGATAACGGACTTATAAAAATATGTCCTTACATATCCTCTAAAACTACTTCATATAATACTCGGGGATGTGCTAGAATCTCCCAACAGACTGAGAAGGACGGTTCGACGGACGCCAACTCTCCCATAAAGAGCTAAGTCGCATGCGCAGACACTCTCTTAGATCTTCTACCGAAAATAAATCTAGTGTCTGAGGTGGAACGACCTGCTTCCAACCAAATTAGCGCAGAAGTCGCCAAGGGAAATAGAAAGAGGTATGTCTGAGCCCAACTAGCCGAACGTATGGGTATTCCCCCAACTCCAGAATAAGCAGCATATGTCCCCACCAAGGTACTGACCAGTGAAGATTTAGAGCCCCATGCTCCATAAACCAGTTCCCCCAGCTTTCGATATCCAGGCCAACACTGATGAAATGGCGCAAAAGAAGTTGGGCACAACTAACAAAGGATATTTCGAAGGAGTCACGGGCTATAATTTTTAGAGAACCGCATGAATAACATCATTGGGCTACCCCTTAGAAAGTCAAAACGACCTTCTTACCAGGCATCCAGGCCATTCAAAGTCTCCACTAATATCATCACCACAGGATTGCGACAGTATGACATCCACAAAGTAATGGCTACAAGTTGTGGGTCCGTCACGAGTTCCCCAGTCACTAGCAGCAATTTCAAAATAAAGCCCAGAACGACAGCTCTGGCATATCCAGCATCACCAACCTCCTGCAAATGCATAGACCGCAGCACCACCGAAAGGGAAATCATTCCTCCAGTAATCAAAGGTCTACCCGCCGAAGGCGAGATGTGAAGAATTCCACCCAATAACTCCTAAGGAGATCGAGAAAACTCAGGCATAGCAGCCAATACACTAGGATTTACCCCCGATATGGCAGAAAACTCCTCATAAGTAGGATATAATTCTTCCAAGACAAAGCGGAATATACGATTTTTTCTGTACCAAAATTGAACCGTCGCCATCAGCATGTTCCATTCTATGGGACGATTATGCAATAAAGAGACTCGATGTATGTTGAAAGCATCATAGTCGACGTTGTAGGAGCACATCGCCTCCAAAGTCTCGAGGTAGTTGGAAAACTTCACACTATTAGGGAGAGCCATCTCACATAATAAGAAAGTAAGAATGTGAAGTTATGAGGAAAACACTCCACCCTTACCGCTTTTTATACTTCAAAACCCTCACAAAAGACATAACCCTTGCAGAAATCGGAGAGAATTTTCCCCCATAAGGTATCAAAACATGAAGAGAGTACCAATCAAAGCCTTAATTGATTTGACTGGACTGACCTTTCGATAGGCAGGACAAGAGGCTTGCCGATCGACAACCCCTTTATTGATACAAAAATTTATCAGCTGACGTGGACCAATTATATGAAGACATGTGTCATATTATGTGGTAAATGATTAAAAGCACCGAGCTACTCACCATCCCGAGCCACTTATCGCATCGAGCTACTCAATGAGCAGAGCATCTGGCCAGGAAGATCAAGCGACAATTGCACATTCAATGAACATCTAATTTAATGAACATTCCTATTATACAAATGTATGTGTCTATTAAACAACGACATATCGTCTATTCATACTGATAGCCCCAAGTCTATAAATACATTGTAACACCCTCCACAAAGGGAGAATCGATCTCTTGTAATCATCATTGAGATTAAGGCAAACATAGGCAATACAAACAGTGGACATACGCCATTTACATAAGGCTGAACCACTTTAAAAATATTTTGTCTTATTTTTTATTTCATATTTATCTATGATTAATTAATTAGATCAAATCTAGTTTTTTACATTAACATATTGGCGCCATCTGTGGGAAATGACTGAGGTAGCGTTTTTCACTAAAAACTTATCACCAATGAGATCCCAGAATCCAGATATAGGAACACTACCGGGGTCCCGCCCAACCCCTCTGCTCCTCCAACTATCGATAAACTTACTGTCATAGTGGCCAACTTACCCCAAGGGAAAACGGCTATGCCAGAAACCATGCGACAACTCATTCAGACTGTTCGTAATGGGTCACCTGCCCAATCAGGTCAATGAAGCGTTCAGAGAAACACCCATCTTCCATCTTTAAGAACCAGACGTACACTATTCCTGGACGTTTCACAGCCCAGGCATACTGATTCTTATCATACTGAGAGGTCCTTCATATCAACCTGCATGGACTTCATCTATAAGGGCTACAAATTCTCAATAAAATGTTACCTTAACTCCTGAGAGAACAACCGATTTGGAAAGGTTGAATAGAGTCTCTCCCTTTGATTGTTTAGGTCCTAGGAGAAATAGATATCCTCCTAGGATTGTGTCAAGAAATTCTCAACGACCAACCGATCTACAGGAAGGTGCTGCCCAATCATACCCTGTAACTCGTAGTGAAAGATCCCAAGAGGAAAATTCAACACTTTGTTGCTCGGACAAATAGGTGTGAGGCTGGGAATGATGCGTGGAAGGGTTCCACTCATAGATTGGAAGACCGTCTAGGGGAAATGGTTAAGTCCAAGAACCCTCTCCAATTTACCTTTGTCCAAGGATCACCCTTTGTACAAGCAATATAGGATTTCTCTACACCATCAAAATTTAAATCTCCTGTAGTGACGCCTAAATATGATGGAAAAACTAATCCCGTCCTCCATATAGAGCAGTACTAAGATGCTGTTGATATCTATGTGGTTCCTGATGTGATGAGGTGCAGGGAATTCTCACGAACTATCAATGGTTCAACCCAGATATGGTATAACAACCTTACCCGATGAAAGATTACCACCTTCCATCAGCTGGCAGAGCTCTTCATAGGAAACTTTTGCTTTGGTGAAAAGCCAGTTGAGAGAGTAACACACTTACTGAGCGTAAGGCAGAAAATAGGAGAAAACACCAAGGATTACATCATTCGTTTTAATAATAAAAAACTGGAGGTGATCGATTATGAAGAGAAGACATCAATTATAACACTTATGAGCGGTCTGTTGCTTGACAAGTTATATTATACCTTGGCCAAGGATCCCCCCAAATCCATGGCAGAATTAATGGCAAAAGAAGCTAAGATCATAGATGTCGAAGAGGCCATGGTTGCGAAGAAGAATGCTGACACTAAAGCAGAGACCAAGGCTGAAGGTATAACGGAGAAGAAGGATCAAAAGCATAATGGGAATGGCAAGTGAGAAAAAGTCAAGAAGACGCTAGAGCAATTAAAGAAATATAGGAATTACACTCCTTTAAATGTGGACATAAACCATATCCTGGAGGAGATGAAGAATAGAGAGGAGCTAACTTGGTCGAAGAAAATAAGGACAGACCCTGATAAGAGGGATAAGTCCAAATACTACAAATTCCTTAGAGATCATGGCCATATAACCAAGCATCGTATAGCTCTCAAAATTGAAATCGAATCACTCATTAGGCGTGGAATATTGAGTAAATTCGTTGATCGCCAGAATGGTGGTAAGACTAACGAGAGAGGAAGACAAAGGTTCAAATCTCCACGTCGAACAAGAGATAACAAAAAGAGGGACCACAAAGATAATCCAGAGGATGACCTAGACCTCCCTGAGAAACCAAGGCAACCTGAACGTGAGGTATTCTCAATCCATTTT
Organism: Sambucus nigra; assembly: GCA_949130495.1. NCBI lineage: Eukaryota > Viridiplantae > Streptophyta > Magnoliopsida > Dipsacales > Adoxaceae > Sambucus > Sambucus nigra. The sequence continues at coordinate 113,098,773 of OX422219.1, forward strand.
GGATTATTTGAATGTAATATGATTACAGGTGGCGATGTAGGAGGAGGAGATCATACTGCTGAACGAAAAGCTTACCTCAATGTGGCTCAAGCTTGTTCTTACATACAACGCATAAATTTGGCCGAAGAAGATCGCCCGAGGAAAGTGAACAAGGATAAATTGGTTATTGGTTTTTCCAAAAATGATCTTCCAGGCATAATATATCCTCACGACGACACCTTGGTGGTGAAGACGAGAATGAAGGATGTGGTGATTTCACGTGAATTGGTAGACAATGGTATCTCTGTGGACATCATATTCTACACCTATTTTGATACTTTGAATTTGAAGCTAGCCCAGTTGGAGCGCTATCGCACGCCCCTCCTCATCGTTACCGGCAAAAAGGTTTTTCCACTTGGGACGATCAAGTTGGACATGCTCATTGTCACCTAGCATGCTTGCAGAATGAAAATGGTGCACTTTTTTATAATGGACAAGAATGTCCAATCAGCCTACAACATAATCATAGGGAGAGTAGGCTTGAAGAAATTTAAGGCAGTTCCATCCACGGTACACCAATGTTTGAAATTTTTGAGCAATTTTGGGGTTAAAATTGTGAAAGGTGATGAGAAAGTAGCTCGAGAATGCTACTATTCATCTGCCAAATAGGAGGAAATGGAGGAGGCCAGGAAGAAAACCACCAAATACCAGGTGGATGAGTTTGAAGATCCAGAGGTTGAGACTTTGGACCCTAGGTATGAGTCTAAGCTTATCAAGGTTCAGGTCATTGAATCTATCGAGAATGTCATTCTGGACGATGAACGTCCAGAACGGACAACTCAAATTAGCATTTCGCTGGAGTCGTTAATAAAGAAGGAACTAGAGGCAGTTTTACGGAAAATAAAGTAAGCTTTTGCATGGAGTCATAATGCCAGGAATAGACCCGACCTTCCTGTGCCACGAGCTCAATGTTAATAAGGATGTCAAGCCAGTGAAGCAGCGAAGAAGGGTATTTAGCCCAGAGACGAACCAAGCTATCCAGGAGGAATTCGAGAAGCTATAAAAGGCCTATTTCATTGAAGATGTCAAATATCCTAATTGGCTAGCCAATGTTGTGATGGTGAAGAAGAAGAATAACAAGTGGAGGACGTGTGTAGATTTCACAGATCTCAATAAAGCCTGGCCAAAAGATCGTTTCCCCTTGCCCCGAATTGATCAGTTGGTGGACGCTACCTCGGGGCACAAGTTATTGAGCTTCATGGATGTTTACATAGGCTACAACCAGATTAAGATGAAACTAGAAAATAGGAAGAGTACTTCTTTTATTACCCAAAGGGGAACATATGTGACACCCCGCCTAATTAAACATCGGGTGATCAGGCCTTCATTAAATTAAAACAGGTTTCTCAAATGGTTCATTCTTAGCATCACTGTCGAAAACTTTTTAATTACTAATCCCCTAAGTAAAATTAGACCGGTGCCAAATTTTATCTTTCTTTAAAACAGATAAATCAACCAAACGGAACAAAGTACAAATAATCATGTACTGTAATTCAAACAACAAAGTAAAAGTATAATAGAACAAAAGTATTACCGAAGAAACCATCGGCTAAAAATCCCAAACAATCAATAGAATAACCACTAGTCTGAATCTAACATCTGAGACTAATACCGAACAACAAGTCCATACATAGAAGAGTGCGAGATCCAGTGCTAGATCCGAATGAGAGATATCGTCTAGTCAAATCCTGTAAGCATCCACGGCACTACAGCTCCGAGTCTGGAATGTAATCATCACACATGGCGTCCCTGTGGCTGGACACCTAAAAGGTTTTAAAAATATTTTATAGCAAGAGTTAGTACTCAAAACATTTTGAAAATATTTAGCAAGCGTTTATCACAATATAAAATGCGGTTATTGATTACACATGTTAGGTTCTCGTACACTCTCTTGAGTTAACTCACCCCTCATCTTTTGTGCACACCTAACGTTCTACACTTAGTTTATCTAGCTATACTTCTCAAGCTAACTAAAACAAAAGTAGTGAACTGAACTTATCTGTACCCAAGTTCCAGTACCGCCCATACAGTACAACCGTTTTACTAACATCTCGCCTATTTAAATAATTCCCAAGTAACATTTAATCTATGTTATTTCTCAAGACTTCTCATTTAGTTTCACTACTAAAATTACTACAGTTCTCACAATTGTTAACTTTCCCACTTATGTAATTAAGTTTCACTACTTGAATTACTAAATAGATTATCTCTATCTAAAGGTGCATTTCGTAATTAAGTTTCACTACTTAACTTACCATTTCAGTATGTATCTTTAAATACATACTATATATCAATCTACTAATACACGGAAGTAAAATATCGTCAAGTATATATATTTCACACATAATATATACTAAATATCAGTCATTACTATTTTCCCTTTTATACACGTAAAGGACTTTTGGTTCGGAATGATTCATCGACCCCATGTAAGAATTGGTTCGAAATGATCCATCGACCCCAATTATTTTTAAAAATATATATATATACACATATTCTGGTTCGGGACTCTCTCATCACGACCCCAGTTCAAAGTTTGGTTTGGCATTTCTCATCGACCCCAAACACATAATAACTTTATGTTAGTTCGGAATGTCTCATTGACCCTAACATAATTAATTTAGGTATAATCTCCCTACCTAAAAGATCACATAATTCAGTAGGTACACGCCCGACCTATTAATCATATACGTACGTAATATTTTAATCTCATATATCTACCGTACAATATTCGCTTTACGATTTATCTCATTAATCGTATTTATTTGAGTATTCACACAACTCTAAGGGTCCTAGTTACCCCTTACATATAATTTCAGTAGTTATTTCTTACCCTACTGGTCTATTACTTAAATTGAATTTACTTCGCCCCGTAACTCAATTTCCGAAGTCCCCGATACTCTACTAAATCGTATTATTCTCCTCGGTCCGTAATCCAAGCCCTACACCCAATGGCCTTATTGGACCTCAACAATATACCTACTGGTCTTATTCTTACTCCCAAATAAGTATAATGTAAATCCTAGAATACTCATTCATTCCCGAACTCAACGAAGGATTAAACACAAAATTTTTGGAAAACAGCTTTCGTCGATCGATCGACGGCTGGGTTCGATCGATCGACAGTCCGAGATCGATCGATCGATCGAACAGGGGCAGCCGCAGTCTTCTTCTTCGTTAAGATTTTTACTCCATTAACAAATCTTCAAACTCCATTATAGTCCACCAAACTTTAACCCAATGATCCTAACATATTTCCACATATACTAGGACAATTTCTGACGTGTCAAATACATCAAAACTCCAATTACTTTAAAGAATTAATGAATTAAAATCCAGAATTTCTTGAAACCCTAGTTATGGTGTTCTTCCCATATTATCATTCAAAATCCAGATTTTTATTCCGAAAATCATCAAGTCTAATCTGAATATTAATTCTCTACATAGTTTAAATCATTCTACATGCGATTCCTATCCCAACATGCATAAATATCATCTTTCTCCAATCAAAATATTGATTTAAACAAAACTATTCAAAAATCCTACACATGGGTATTATAAATTTATAATTTGCAATAAACAACTCGCCTTATGATCAGTAGGGTCTGATTTCGTGGTTCTTGTTGATGATTGATGATCTTCATCCCTCAATCCTTCTTCCTCAACAAGTTGATGGTAGGAATCCCTTTGAATCCTTCCCAAATCTTCTTTTTGCTTTAGAAAGTTGTGCCTCTCTTCTCTCTAATGGTATTGGTGTTGTCATGGGTGTTCTAACCCTAATTCATCTATCATACGGCTGATATAAAACTCTCAATTTCGTAGGTCTCCATACCCTCTTATGTTAAAAGACTAAAATGCCCCCGAACGATCTCGGTTTAGCCCAAAATTACCCCGGGACTCAACTAGTACCCCCGGGTATACTATTTTGACTAATTTGACCCTTCCGGACTCTTTGGTGACCTCTAAATTATCATTTGAGTCACTTAAAAAATATTACTCGTTCTCACCCCAACGCGGTCTATACGTGTTAAGTAACTATTTACCACTCGCACTAAGTAAATAAAATGATGCAATATATACCGGTATCTATCTTTCGATTAATACACCATAATTACAAATTTAAATAAGACTCTTTAAATTACTACTCTTACGTAATTTAAATCAAGCCGATATTTTCTCATTTAATTCTCCAATCTAATTAAATGGAATATTTGGAATATTCAGAAATACGGGGTATTACATACTTCCCCCCTTGCAAAGGAATTTCGTCCTCGAAATTAGGATAAGGCTGGTATTAAGGCTAAGGACCTTAAATATAATTGCACCCTCTAATACCCAATACCAAATCATAACATCCTAACGGTCGTCCCAAGCACATGACCATTTCATTATAATCTCTTATCGCCTGTTACCCATGCCGCATATATCATAATTAAGTCCCACTACTTAATTTCTCATCGATTTTCCCAATCCAACGTTAATTCTTGAAATTAAGTTTCTCCCTACTTAATTTACCCATTTGATGTATATCTCTATATAACATCTAAGTGTCTACTATCACTCATAAGTAGAATATTATAAGGTATATATTTCACATACAATATATACTTTTAAGGAAAATTGGTCCAACAAAAATCATCGGCCCCAATAATCCTATCATTGACATTGGTCCGTGAATTCCTCGACCCCAAGGTAAATGTAATGCACATGTCGGTTCAGACCTTCCGTCGATCCCAATATTTATCATCGATTTGGTTCGAAAAATTATCGACCCCAAATCGATCCCCCCTGTATTGGTCCGGAATATCATCGACCCCAATACAGAGATTAAGCGCACTTACTATCGCACATAAGTAGGAAAAATCAATAGGTATATATATCTTACACATAACATATACTACCAACACTTATTTTATAATCACCCCCTTCTATAACACTTTTGGGGTTATTGGCTCGAAATTCCACCTTGATCACCAATAGTTATTAATTACTTGTCTCGGGATCACATCTCGAGCACCAATATATGTATATATATCTCATTGCACATGAGTAGAAAATTTGTGAGCCATATATTTCACATTTCATATACCTTAAAATGTCATACTCCAATAGAATGTCCTCATATCACGCGTTAAGAACTAAAAGTTCAAAATGTCTCCTCGAACCACACCCAAAGTACATGTATTGTTCGTAATCGGAACCCACGAACCTAATCCTCATGTATAGTTCATATAGGCACTCACTTTACCTATAAATATGCTCTTATAGGCATACATTCAACCTATGAATTGATCAGTGGGCTTCTCCAAAATTTCACTATCATAAGGGCGTATCATCATACTTTCTCACTAACATTGAGTCGTAGGTAGCACTACGTACTCAAAATAAAACTTTATCTCTATTCCTTCCTGACCTTCTCTCACAGGGTGGAATTTTAGGATTTCATCCTGATTCACAATCATGTAGAGCGGCATCGTACACTCTCCCTTTTCAACTACATACTAATCCATCCCGGTCACCCCATTTCGCTACCCCCCAATGAAATGTTGGCTTAATTATGATGTTCACAATCCATCAATAATTTATAAGTTTGTCTCCTCATTCCATCATTGGAATTGCAGGTTCACTACCATATTCAAGTTTCTCATTTCGAGTCCATCTCGCTCTATTAACTAGAGGTGTGTCTCGAGGCAATCTCACTATGTCTCTCCTCAACATCTCTTCCCACTTACGTCATCTTTCCTCAAGTGGTACTCTATTCCCCTTTCTCTCCGGGTTTATTATACTTTACAATCTGTGCACTTTTCGCAATTGGCGCACCTTTTTGGGTTGGTTACTTTATAAGAATCAAAATTTTAGTAACTCGTAAGTCACTCACAACACTCAGTCAAGTAGCACCTTGCGCTACTTCTTCACCACAATTAGGTCTCCCATATCAAGAGATAACCTTTGAATGGTTTCCCACCGACTTTCATCCCATAGGGTGTGCTGGATCTCTCATCACATATAATCTTGGATTATCGTCAATCTCTCATGACATTCAACCCATTTCATCGATACGACTTGTTTCCTATTTTCCCCACCGTCGTACAGAAATAGTCTTCATCCCTCTATCTCGGATGTCTAAGGAATCCAATAGACTAGGGCGCCCATACACCCTTTTCTCCGTGCACATTTGTAAAAACATTGCAAATGTCGCACCTGTATCATGCTCTTCTTCAACTCCTGCCTAGTCTACACGACGTGACTACAATCTTGTGGGTATTCTCAATACCCTATAGGCCAAAAATCAAATCCTTGTCCACAAAGTCCCACTTATCCCTTCGTGGTGAGGTAAGCCTTTCAGTGTTTCTCCTCAACACTACCGGCTCTACTGATGCCCTAGCATCTAACAATGCCAGTTCTCCTGACGTGCAAAAATTCAATCGTATTCCCTTTCGCAACCGAACTTAAACAAGGGACTTCTCCCCATGTATTCTTACTGAGCATTGTCGGAACAACACATAGTCAAGATACTCAAATTCGATTCCTCGACAATATGTGCAACCATACTCCAATATTTCTAACGGAGTCAAGTGGCACCGTGCTTATACTATCACTAAGTCTTAAGCACTAACTACAACAGTGAGCTCGATCTCTCCGCTTAGCAGTCATACGATAAACATTTACTCACATCATTTAGGTTCCCACACACCGAAATCAATTACTAAGAGATGTTTATAATCTTCGAAGTCTCTCACATTTTGATGAATAATGACAACTCGACCCTTTTTCAGGTGAGGAGTCGTCATATACCCCATTCACTCGAGGCTAAAACTCATATACTTCCTTAACCATCGCTCTGGTGATTTAGATGGTTTCCGGACATAACACGCTTGTCCTCTCTGGAATGCAAAACTTATTGGAGTTATTATTTCTTCAAATAACTTCAAGCTAAATTAGAAGGCGTGGCTCTACCAGCCACACTAGACATCTTTATAAAAATCCCCTTACTCCAGGCCACCCTGACCGTTTTGGGGTCTCCCTCCTCTCGGACTTGGTAGCCTCGATTCTGCGCACTATCATCCTGGTTCCCTTAGTTCTACGACCAAGAGGAACGCACTATGGGGCTTAACAATTCTGACTTAGGATCTAATCATTAAATCCTCTAGTGGGTTTCCACTTATAGCTTGCACCAGCCCCATTACATTCAGTCTTACTCTTTGACTAAATCTTTAAACTCTCTTAACTTCTCCCCCTAGGAGCATTTACTCCAACCTTGTAAGAAGTACCATACTGCCTTCATATACATAAGTCGTCCAAGAAGAGTTTTACCAAAATTGCGAATCATAACTCGAGAGTTTATTCTCTCAAGGGCTCTTTTCCCTCGTACCCATCTCATCGATACAAGTTCCCTTCAACGGATAATTTATCTCTCATGATTGGCCTCTACCAGGCTTTCACGTGGGGGTTCATATATTCCCATTCACTACGCTTCTGAATTATCATTGGAGAACTTTGTGGTTGAACTATACGCAAAGTTCTTCTATTTATATATACGGACCCTCGGTCCAAATGTAGTGACTGGTATCCCCGCCACGTTGCCTGAAAATTTACTCAAATTTTCACTTCTGAGTATTTCTAGTCAGTCCTAAATGCCAAAACCTCTGGACATACTACTTCCATTGGTTAACATGCACAGTCGCCGTTTTATCACATTTATGGCACGTTCTCATCAAATTTTCTTCAGACTTACTCCCACTATCACTGCATTGGGCGGTCTAGACTAGCATCCCTCTTGTCGTCGCGACACTTGGAAAATGCCTGCTATGCCTCAACAACCCTTGCAGTATTTACTTCCATTACACGCTAGGAGTGACCTCGACCACGGTCATCTCTCCTATGATTTCCATCTTCGAACACCCCATGCTTTATGCCGAGCTCCTCCCTCCTGTAGTCCTTCTAACGCCAATGCCGGTCCTACCACCATATTCGACGTACCGTGCCCAATCGGACTCGTATATATAACACTACGTCTACCAAATATCAGGAGAACATAAACTACGTACGTAGAGGAGTACAATCATCCTAAGATAGTGTTCTATATTAATCAAACGATACGCTGAAAACGTAGTAAGCCGTACAGATCCTATGGACACTAGAACCTGATTCTCTGATACCATCTGTGACACCCCGCCTAATTAAACATCGGGTGATCAGGCCTTCATTAAATTAAAACAGGTTTCTCAAATGGTTCATTCTTAGCATCACTGTCGAAAACTTTATAATTACTAATCCCCTAAGTAAAATTAGACCGGTGCCAAATTTTATCTTTCTTTAAAACAGATAAATCAACCAAACGGAACAAAGTACAAATAATCATGTACTGTAATTCAAACAACAAAGTAAAAGTACAACAGAACAAAAGTATTACCGAAGAAACCATCGGCTAAAAATCCCAAACAATCAATAGAATAACCACTAGTCTGAATCTAACATCTGAGACTAATACCGAACAACAAGTCCATACATAGAAGAGTGCGAGATCCTATGCTAGATCCAAATGAGAGATATCGTCTAGTCAAATCGTGTAAGCATCCACTGTACTACAGCTCCGAGTCTGGAATGGAATCATCACACATGGCGTCCCTGTGGCTGGACACCTAAAAGGTCTTAAAAATATTTTATAGCAAGAGTTAGTACTCAAAACATTTTGAAAATATTTAGCAAGCGTTTATCACAATATAAAATGCGGTTATTGATTACACATGTTAGGTTCTCGTACACTCTCTTGAGTTAACTCACCCCTCATCTTTTGTGCACACCTAACGTTCTACACTTAGTTTATCTAGCCATACTTCTCAAGCTAACTAAAACAAAAGTAGTGAACTGAACTTATCTGTACCCAAGTTCCAGTACCGCCCATACAGTACAACCGTTTTACTAACATCTCGCCTATTTAAATAATTCCCAAGTAACATTTAATCTATGTTATTTCTCAAGACTTCTCATTTAGTTTCACTACTAAAATTACTACAGTTCTCACAATTGTTAACTTTCCCACTTATGTAATTAAGTTTCACTACTTGAATTACTAAATAGATTTTCTCTATCTAAAGGTGCATTTCGTAATTAAGTTTCACTACTTAACTTACCATTTCAGTATGTATCTTTAAATATATACTATATATCAATCTACTAATAAACAGAAGTAAAATATCATCAAGTATATATATTTCACACATAATATATACTAAATATCAGTCATTACTATTTTGCCCTTTTTATACACGTAAAGGACTCTTGGTTCGGAATGATTCATCGACCCCAAGTAAGAATTGGTTCGGAATGATCCATCAACCCCAATTATTTTTAAATATATATATATATATACACATATTCTAGTTCGGGACTCTCTCATCGCGACCCCAGTTCAAAGTTTGGTTCGGCATTTCTCATTGACCCCAAACACATAATAACTTTATGTTAGTTCGGAATGTCTCATCGACCCTAACATAATTAATTTAGGTATAATCTCCCTACCTAAAAGATCACATAATTCAGTAGGTACACGCCCGACCTATTAATTATATACGTACGTAATATTTTAATCTCATATATCTACCGTACAATATTCGCTTTACGATTTATCTCATTAATCGTATTTATTTGAGTATTCACACAACTCTAAGGGTCCTAGTTACCCCTTACATATAATTTCAGTAGTTATTTCTTACCCTACTGGTCTATTACTTAAATTGAATTTACTTCGCCCCGTAACTCAATTTTCGAAGTCCCCGATACTCTACTAAATTGGATTATTCTCCTCGGTCCGTAATCCAAGCCCTACACCCAATGGCCTTATTAGACCTCAACAATATACCTACTGGTCTTATTCTTACTCCCAAATAAGTATAATGTAAATCCTAGAATACTCATTCATTCCCGAACTCAACGAAGGATTAAACACAAAATTTTCGGAATACAGCTTTCGTCGATCGATCGACGGCTGGGTTCGATCGATCGACAGTCCGAGATCGATCGATCGATCGAACAGGGGCAGACGCAGTCTTCTTCTTCGTTAAGATTTTTCCTCCATTAACAAATCTTCAAACTCCATTATAGTCCACCAAACTTTAACCCAATGATCCTAACATATTTCCACATATACTAGGACAGTTTCTAACGTGTCAAATACATCAAAACTCCAATTACTTTAAAGAATTAATGAATTAAAACCCAGAATTTCGTGAAACCCTAGTTATGGTGTTCTTCCCATATTATCATTCAAAATCCAGATTTTTATTCCGAAAATCATCAAGTCTAATCTGAATATTAATTCTCTACATAGTTTAAATCATTCTACATGCGATTCATATCCCAACATGCATAAATATCATCTTTCTCCAATCAAAATATTGATTTAAACAAAACTATTCAAAAACCCTACACATGGGTATTAAAACTTTATAATTTGCAATAAACAACTTGCCTTATGATCAGTAGGGTCTGATTTCGTGGTTCTTGTTGATGATTGATGATCTTCATCCCTCAATCCTTCTTCCCCAACAAGTTGATGGTAGGAATCCCTTTGAATCCTTCCCAAATCTTCTTTTTGCTTTAGAAAGTTATGCCTCTCTTCTCTCTAATGGTATTGGTGTTGTCATGGGTGTTCTAACCCTAATTCATCTATCATACGGCTGATATAAAACTCTCAATTTCGTAGGTCTCCAAACCCTCTTATGTTAAAAGACTAAAATGCCCCCGAACGGTCTCGGTTTAGCCCAAAATTACCCCGGGACTCAACTAGTACCCCAGGGTATACTATTTTGACTAATTTGACCCTTCCTGACTCTTTGGTGACCTCTAAATTATCATTTGAGTCACTTAAAAAATATTACTCGTTCTCACCCCAACGCGGTCTATACGCGTTAAGTAACTATTTACCACTCGCACTAAGTAAATAAAATGATGCAATATATACCGGTATCTATCTTTCGATTAATACACCATAATTACAATTTTAAATAAAGCTCTTTAAATTACTACTCTTACGTAATTTAAATCAAGCCGATATTTTCTCACTTAATTCTCTAATCTAATTAAATGGAATATTTGGAATATTCAGAAATACGGGGTATTACAACATACTGCTATAATGTTATGCCGTTCGGACTTAAAAATGCAGGCACAATGTACCAGAGGTTGAAGAATAAAGTTTTCGCAGAGCAAATTGGCAAAAACATGGAGGTTTACATCGACGATATGCTAACTAAAAGAAAGAAAGACGCCGATCATCTAGCTGACCTCATCCAAACCTTTGATCAGTTAGACAAATATCAGATGAAGTTGAACCCGACGAAATGCATATTCGGTGTCCGAGAAGGCATCTTCCTCGGGTATATCGTGAATCAGTGAGGCACTGAGGCGAATTCGGAGAAGATTAAAGCTTTGTTGTAATTGCGATCTCTAGTTACGAAAAAGGAGGTATAAAGCCTCACAGGCCGCATTGCATCTCTCAACAGGTTTGTGTCAAGAGCAACGGACATGTGTATCCCATTTTTCAAGACTCTCAGAACAACTTTTGAGTGGAATGATGAGTGCGAGAAGGAATTTCAATAATTAAAGAAATATTTGGGGACACCTCCATTGTTATACCGGCTGGTGATGGGAGAAAGATTATACTTATACCTGGATATCTCGAAAAGCGTTGTCAGTTTAGCGTTGATAAAAATGGAGGATAAAGTACAAAAACTGGTGTGTTATACCAGCAAAGCCTTCTGAGGAGCAGAGATTAGATATCTAAGGTTGGAAAAGCTAGCATTATCTCTAATAGAGGTGATTAGGAGGATGAAACCTTATTTCCACGTCCATACCATAGTGGTATACACTGATATGCCACTTAGACAGGCCTTACACAAGCTAGAAAAATCGGAAAGACTGATGTATTAGGCGGTCGAACTGGGCGAGTATGATATTATTTATGAGCCAAGGTCCTCACTTAAAGGGTAGGCGGTGATAGAATTGATTGTGGAATTCACTTACCCAGATGCCTCCGACCAGCAAGAGTCTAATGCAGAATAACCCATGGATGTTATGGGATTATCAAAGACAACACCCGATTAACTAATATTAGCAGATTCATCAGAAGGGACGAACAATGATCAACAATCATCATCGGGTAGCAGCCCAACAGTGGAGAATGATAAGAGGAAGTACCAAATATTCCATCAGGGAACCTTATCAGAACAAGAGTTTGATAATGGTATACCTGTGTGGAACTTGAATGTTGATGGCTCTTCATGTGCAATAGGAAGTGGAGCCAAAATAATTCTTAACAACCCTGATGGATTAGATGTCGAATACGCTCTGCGCTTTCAATTTAAAGCTTCCAATAATGAGGCCAAATACGAATCTATGATCGCGGGCCTCAGTTTAGAAAAAATAATGCATGTAGAGCAAGTCACCGTGTTTAGTTATTCATAATTAATTATACATCAGAATCTGGGGTTGTGTGCGGTAAAGGGAGACTTGATGTTAAGATATCATGCCAAAGCAAAGGAGATTGCGTCCACCTTTTCAACAGTTCAGTTGATCAGAATACCGAGACTGGAGAATACGAGAGCTAACGCACTAGCTCGATTAGCTTCAGCTACTCGCGTCGAGCTACGAAGAACGATTCCTATCGAGATACTGGCAGAACGGAGCATAGATGAAGATTTAATGGTGAAATTCATTACCCTAGATATGGACCATCCTGGATGGACCTCATTAGGGCATACATAGAGGAAGGGGTTGTGCCAACCGACTAACTTGTAGCCAAGCGGCTGAAGTTTAAAGTTGCTCGATATGTACTGAATAATGGCATTTTGTATAGAAGGGGTATCATCGCAGGTCTACACAGATGTGTGCATCCCTCAGAAGTTAAAGACCTGATTGAAGAGGTTCACGAAGGCTCTTGTAGAGTTCATATGTAAGGTCGAACTCTCCTACAGAGGTTAACGATGTAGGAATATTATTGGTCGATGATGAGAGCTGATTTCACAGCCTATGTGAAGAAGTGCGATAAATGCCAACGTTTCTCTCCCATTCGAAGAACTCCCCAAGCATTGTTAACACCCATTACTTCCCCCTCGACATTTTCTATATGGGGTATAGACCTGGTCGGGCCACTGCCGATCACCAAAGGAAGGTTCAAATATTTGGTAGTCGCGGTCGATTATTTCCCCAAGTGGGTTGAGGCTGGACCTCTCATTGATATGTTATACGAAAGGGTTTACCAATTTATCTGGAAGGATATTATTTGCAGGTATGGCCTGCCACATGCCTTTATCACTGACCATGGAACCCAATTTGATAATGAGGAATTCGCTGCATATTGTCATCAATCCAATGTCAGAAGATCCATTCTACACCAGGCCATCCCTAGAGCAATGGGCAAACTAAAGTGACGAATAAGACTCTACTGAAAGGCTTGAAGAAATAACTAGATAATGCAATAGGAAATTGGATTAACGAGCTACACTATGTGCTATGGGCATATCTCACAACACCCCAAAAAACCACTGGGGAATCTCCTTACATGGTAGCTAGCCTTTGGAAGTGAAGAAGTTATTCCAGTTGAACTGGGCCTACCTACACACAGGGTACTTAATTTCAACTCTCCTATAAGCGATTTGATGAGACGCTTAGACCTGGACATGCTCGAGGAAGTTATAGAAGATGCGACAATCAGGAACGCAACCTACCAACAAAGAACAACCATGTTCTACAACAAAAGAGTGAAGAAATGTGAACTCAGGGATGGGATTATGTGCTCAAGAAGGTGATTCAGAAGCATAACAAGTTAGAGGTCAACTGGCATGGGCCCTACCGAGTAACTACAGTTGTTCGCCCCGGGACTTATAGAATAGAAACCTTAGAGGGAGAAGAATTCAAAAATGCGTGGAATGTGGACCACCTGCGCAAGTATTATCAGTAATATAGACCTACATGTACACATTTCTCTTTAAATGAATACAAGTGTTGGTTTTTCTATATTCCTTTTTTTGGTTTATTTTTTGTCAGAGTACTAGTGCTACACACTCCATCAATTCTGATTGATCAACATCAACAACCACCAACTAAGGTTGGTCGACCTCCGGTTGGTTGGCACCAATAAATTTAACCAACAACGTTGGCATAACAATCATACAAGGAAAAGCCTGTTTGATCATGGATAATCTCAAGAGATATCCAAAAGTAGGCAAGAAGATGGGTGACCTCCCGGGGCATCCACTGTCTAGGCACCAAGGTAATCTAGATAAGATTGCTACAACTAAGTAGGATCATGGGATGAAAATAATTCCATTTCTTAGGCACTCATGGGTGATAAGTCACTACAACTAGGTAGTAAGTGGGGCAAGCTCCATTGTCTAGGCAAAACAGGACAAATTGTCCCTCGAAAGATATATATATAAGCAAAATATTTTGTCAATTATCTCCAAGGAAAGAATAGTGTACAAAGACCAAATTTTCTTGATTAAATACAACCTGATTACATAAAGATGAATTTTGGTTTATTAAATACAAATTTCCTATTCTATGGCTTTCTTTCCTTATGATTTTGATACAGGTTCCACCCCTGCTAGAGAGTCATCTAATGCACAGGGAGAATTGATAAAATTCACATCTTGTATCATTCTGACATTGCTCGGACATGGTCGATGAAGCAAATGTTGAGGATGAGATATATCGAAGTCTAAATGAAGCTGGTAATCACCAAGATACCTGGATATCAAACACTGAGGAATGGACCGAGATGGAATCCAGCTGACATCGAGTTTAAAAGGAGGAGTAGGTAAATCAAGTAATCCAAGCTCACACCAATCCCACAAGGATAGTCCTCGATCAATTTTCATCACACATAAGGCATTCAACCATCCCTGTTTGTATCCCTCGTTATTCGATTGTTGTAGCCGAGCATCGAGATGGCATAGAGCTTCGTTGTATCCCACCATCCAAAATTCTCTAGGCTATTTGTGAAATTGATAAGTCAATATCTCAAGCTACTTGTGGAGATTCTTTATCAAAACTTCTTTACTTTCCAGTGCAGAGCTTTGGTTGGAGAGTTGATTGGTAAGACTCTGAATGTTTCTACAGATTTCTGCCAGGGCTTGATTTTTTGTCGTCAATTGAATGGCTTGATTTTCTAAAGCCAGTTGGGTCCTCGTCTCTTCAATATTAATCCGACCAGCCCTTGCTCAGCTACGGGTAGAAGGCCTTGCTCTGCTATGAGAAGACGGGGTAGGTCCAGTTTGTTTTAAAGTCTCTAAATTTTCTCTCAAGGAAGCATTTTCAGTTTCTAAAAAGGAAAAACCTTTATCATTAATTGGAACCAAGGCTCCTAAAGAAGAGGAGGCAGCAGATATGAGTTGCTTCACTTCCTCTTGCAACGCAATATTCTCTTGCTCTAGAAGCTTGGCCATATTTTTGTGCTCTTCAATATCAAGTTTCAGCACACTTTCCTTTTTCTCATGGGCTGAGATGTACTTGTCATAGCCCCTACCAGCAGTCAAATATTGGTATTTTTTCTCATAACCTTCGTGTAAGAGTGTAGTGGTGTATTTGTGCTAAAGTTGGAGTTCCTCGATCATCCCTTGAAGGTCTTCAATCATTTCGTAATAAGCCACATTGTTGGCCACAACAAAATCAAGCAAACACTTCAAGTATTGGTATGCATCAATTGCTCGCTCGGAAGCATTGGTTCCAAGGATATCAATTATTTGGGCCTCAGTAAAATGTGTATGATCCACTTTTAAGTAATTATTACATTTTTTCATCAACTTTGTGTCATGAGCTGATAAGAGTTCTATCCTGGTAACAAACTAGTAAGGAAAAATAATAACACATCAACAATTATACATACAAGAGCAAGTCAAGGAGAAATTCAGATTAGACGATAATAACCCATTTTATTAATCACGAGAGGAGAGAGTACAACCAAAGTTACAAGAAATAAAGGAAAAGAAGAAGAACAACATAAATAAAGAGGTAAGCAATGCTACACCTTCTCCTTATTTCCTATAACACCATCAACAGGTTTGGACGAAGGAGTTGGTTGCTCAGGAGGCATTTGGTGATGCTCGGTAGAAGTTTATGCTTGCTGAACTTGCTCGAAGGGTTGAGGAGTAGTAGCAACGGGGACTTGTTCTACTATCATCATGGAAGACTCATCAGATGTAGCTTCATCCTCTTCTTCTTCTTCTTCAATAGTAGGAGGAGGGCCATGAGTGTGTTTTTTAAATAACTCAGAATCATCCTCAACACTCAACTCTTTTAATGCTGCGACCCATCCGTCACTGAAGTAATTTAGACTTGCATACTCCATCTAGCAAGTAATAGTGGTTAAGGCTCTGCTCCATCCCTTGTCTTAACCATAGCTGAAAGACTTCTTCACCGTAGCCTTTCTCTTCGTCTTCTCAGAAGAAGAACTTTCCTAAGCAATCCTCACCTTCTCCTTAAGGTCTTTCTTACGTCGTTCAGCCTCTTCAAGATTGCCATCAACCTTTTTCTTACTGGAAACGATGACCTTCAATTTTTCCTCCAACTCCTTGGAGGCATTTATGACTTGGTCACGAGTTGACTCTGTAGATAGAAGTTTCTTCTCCCAAGCATATTTATCTTCCTCATATTTCTTTTGGGAGTCCTTCAAGGACTGTGACAACCCAGTAAAAGCTTCTTCAATCCCACTGGAGGAGGTTAAAGACTTAATAGCCTCATCTTTCTCTAGGATACTATTAAAACACGTCATGAACTGGGAAAGAAAAGAGGCCCAAATTAGAATATGAATACAATATATGGAGATAAAGTAGTAGGGATGATAATACTTACTGACGCAATATATTGGGCCTCTAAGTCGGTGATCTTCTCCTGAGAAAGGGAACCCTCGGCACCTCGGTATTCAGAAATAGTCCAAGACTTGATCAAACCTTTAGTCGAGGTCAGAGAAATGAGAACTGGAGTCTTAGCTCTCAAAAAAGAATCCTCAATGATAGAAGGTTGAGCAATAGTTTTTATAGGTCTTTCTGCGAGACCTCTCCTCGATTTCCTTAAAGGAGAACCTTCAATCAAAGGTTATGCCTCTTCTTGCGTAACATCAACACCTTCAATCAAAGGTACTGCCTCTTTTAAGATAGCAGGTGGTTTCCTGTCGACCTTCTTGACAGGTAAAATTATTCCTTTCGATGTAATACTATCCATTTTCTTCATCCTTTCAGCTGGGACATCCCCTTTGCTCTTCATTGCCCCATCAGTACCAGGAGCATCCTTGGCAAAGAATTCAGGTATTCTCCTCTTCTTCGTCATCAAATCAGCAATAGAGGCACCTAAAGAAGAAGAAGATTATTCTATGCCAACTTGAGATGAAGGAACTTTATCAAGATCAATTATCACCGGAGGGGCAAGAGGACGAGTAATAAAAGAGAAAATAGTATTTTTGTATCTCACCAAATAATAAGCATCTTTAACGTGCTCCCCATCAACTAATTGATGCAAACCCCATATGAGTTTCAAATCTTTTATATTAATGTCACTCTCTTTTGGGGGATTTCTTTTGTTATCAACTACAGAAACAAAATAAACATGAATATCAGTGACGCATTTCATCAAATATAAACAGAGCTAAATTGAAAAAAGTTAAAACAACATATCCCATTGCCATAAAGTGGACATCTGGGACCTTGATAGACATCATTTCCAATTAATGGGGGGTGTTGCCAATTTTTTATCACAACTCCATGGTCAAAATAGTCCCTATTGGCATTGGGAAAATTAACCATTAAAGCTCTATTGGAAAACCTAGTTTTTAAATAAAATATGGTATCACTGGTTAACCCATTTATAACAAAATATAATTTGAGGGATCCCTAAACGATTCCCATGAATCTGGTTTAACCTATGTACGCCATTAATTACCCTCCATGTATTTGGAGCTACTCTTGCAGGAACAATATCGAAATATTGGCAAAACTCCAAACACAAGGAATTAGGCGGAAAAGAAAAGCCACACTCCGCTACAAAAAGGGAAGGAAACCAGTGTCCTCCAGCTAAAGAAAATAAATCAGAAGAGCAAGGAGGTTCTTCTAGAATAACCCAAGAGGGAATCGTAAAATCATCTCGGAACTTATCCAACGATTCAATAAGATAAACCATGATGGCTAAAGAAAAAAAATAAGAAAGAAGAAGTTATTAGAGAGGGATTGAGAAATCTGCTAAGGCGGACGACAGAAAGAATGACGATACAAAGATAGAACGAGAAGACAAAGAGTTTAGAAATCTGGAGTTAAAAAGTAGATGATAATCTTTTTCTATAGATTTTAAATGCCTTGCATTGGGAAGAAGGAAAATAAATGATTAGTAGAAAAGATGATTGCGTTTCCGACGATTAAATGATGAAAAAGATGCAAACACCTAAGCGTCTGTCACAGATTCAAAATATTTACAAATTTGCCATTTTGCTCTCAAATGACGAGACTAGAGGTAAAATTCCTAAGTGTTGGAAATATGTAAGTAATCAAGATGTACAAAGGTGGTCGAGCAACTTTCGAGTAAAATATTCCACACTCTCATATCAAAATTCAATTGTGAAATATTGGGGGCTTCTGTTGATACAAAAATTAGTCAATTGACGTGGACCAATTATATGAAGACATGTGTCATCTTACGTGGAAAATGATTAAAAGCACCGAGCTACTCACCACCCCGAGCCACTTAGGGCGTCGAGCTACTCAACGAGCAGAGCATCTGGCCAGGAAGATCAAACGACAATTGCACATTCAATGAACATCGAATTTAATGAGCATTCTTATTGTACAGATGTATGTGTCTATTAAACAACGACATATCGTCTATTCACACTGATAGCCCCAAGGCTATAAATACATTGTAACACCCTACAAAAGGGTAGAATCGATCTCTTATAATCATCATCGAGATTAAGGTAAACATCGGCAATACAAACAGTGGACGTCAGCCATTTACCTAAGGCTGAACCACTTTAAAAATATTTTGTCTTATTTTTTATTTCATATTATTTTTGATTAATTAATTAGATGAAATCTAGTTTTTTACATTAACACCCTTATTTTTGGAAACTTACCTTTTTCCTCTTTTGCCAAAATAAAAAAAAAATCAGAAAACTTAATAAAAATAAATCGATATTCTCAACAGAATTTCAAAAATCCCCTTCCATTTTTATATATAATTTCTCATTTTAAATAAAACTTTCCTTCAAAATCCTAAAAATATTTCTTTTTACGGTCTCAGCAGAAAAGTAAAAAGTTCATATGCATTCATTCATTCATTACTAACAGAAGATAATAAGACTCCATTGCATTGCATAGATATTTTTCTGTGTTACATCAATTTTTGCAGGAAATAAAGAAAATAAGAAAAATAACGGGACTCAGCCCGAACCCACATTATCTCTCTCTCTCTCTCTCTCTCTCTCTCTCTCTCTCTCTCTATATATATATATATATATATATATATATATATATATATATATATATATCTCACACCTACCCTTCCTCTCTCTCTCTAAGAGCTTCCATCCCTGTGACGCGCTCTCTTTCCCCTGCGGAGAGATGATGCACCACCGCTACCCGAACCAGACTCCTCACCAAATGAGGCAGACGGCACCCAGTAAGAAGGAAAAGGAACCGCATCTTGAATATTGGCAGTCGCCGAATATATCCAGTCCTTAATGTCCCTCAGCCAAGTGGTGGACACCTGGACTTGCTACAAGAAAAGGAAGAATCATTATCAAACAAAAAAGACCAAGAAAAAAAAGAAAAAATAAAAGAATACAAAAGTATACTACAGGACGAAGGACCTCCTTTGCCAATCCCAACTCCTCCGGGTCCATCGCATGAGGACGATGCAATATAGACACCATCCCTCCGTCAGCCCGTTGAATGTTTTAGGAAAGGGTATACAACCGCACAAAGGGAACCTCTGAAGTCACCGTCGCCGTAGATGTCGATGGACCACCACCACTATGGGAGGGCCCCACTGGTCTACTCGAACCCGCAGGAGGCAAAGGCAACGCATCATATATTCTAGACGCCATTAGCCAACTCATCATGAATTCCACATAATCATATGGCACAACTGTGTCGGTGTACAATAAATAGGACTCCCCAATCATCGCCGCAATCCTCGCATCCTCTGGAAACATCTTCTCTCACCTCATAGACATAGGGTCTCTCAACTCATAGACATAGGGGGTTTCAGCAATCTGTCGGACCACCCTCTCCCCGAGATACCAGGAGTGACCAAACTCATGCGTCAGCAAACACCTCATCTGTGCATTCACCCCAGTCAACCCCGTGTCCTGAATAACCATCCCCCAAGGGTAAAAAGTCACCTGAAAAATCCCTAACAAATATAAGTCAATATGGAATCAAGGAACACAAAAACCCATACTGAAGAAGGAAAAAGTATTACCCTATCACTGGTCAGGACATTCAAGACCTAACGCACCGCTTATAGAGAAAGAGACTTCCTTGACTGCCGATTGGCCTTCGGACACTAGTATAACCAACAAAAGTCCCCAATGGTCTCGTCCTTCAAAGCGATCAACTGTGTATCACACCTAATCACCTCATAAAACCAGGCCCGCCAAAGATAAGAATCTGCAATAAAAAAAGAGACGCACAAGGAAAATGTGAATGCATGAAAGGAAAGTACGCAAACCAAAGTATACCTCAAGAAGATATGTGGCTCCAGTAAAAGTCTATCGGTAGCACCGGCTAAATACATCAAGAGAAAAATAAAGGGTCACTAAAGTCAGGCTCCCCCATTCATAGAGAGGGATGTTCCAAAACATCCTTAAGTATGAAAAAAATCATAAGTGGATAACGTGGCTGCTCGATGCCATTAGAAATTCCCCCAACACCAAAAAAATAAACAATCGGGCCATCTGCCTCACCTGTAGCCCGTCCTGCACATCAATCACCCTACTCAAAAAAACATCCCTCAGCAGAGACAAATGAATGGAGTCCCCAAATACTAACCTCCCCACATCACCTAGCACCGCCCGCATCGCCTCCGGTCTCACCCGCAAAGAGCGATCCACCTCTATCTTCTCTCCATCACAATCCAATCCCAACAGCTGTTGCACATCTATGGGAGTCACGGTTATCTCCCTAAAGCCAAAATTGAAGGTGTGGGTAATGTCCCACCACCTCTCCTCCAGAGCGCATAAGACCGCCGTCAAACGAGGTGTATCGTCCAGCACGTATGCTAGCCTCCCAAAGCCTACCCATGATACTACCCAACTCACCAAAAGGGGAAGGTTCTCCGAGACATCCTTAAGCCCAGTCGTCCCGCGACCACACATAGTCGACAAAGAAACATTTGACTGCCAAAGAAAAACCATGTCAAAACCCAGGAAAAGAAGGAAATCACCAAAAAAAGAATGCCAAAAGTTATTTTACACTTACATAACCACGAGGGTTCACCACCCTAGAAGAGCGATGATGCAACGGCTCCCACAGTAAAGTTCGCTCACACACGACCGGCTCAAACGCATCAAAAGAATTCTCTCTCCCCAAAGCTAGAGGCGCCCTGGCCCTCCACTCCACATTCGCCCAGTCATAAACAACCAACCACTCCCCGTGTATCGCAATACTCACAAAAGCGGCCATTTTTTAGGTTGCAAAATGTTAGGACGATTCGCAGAAGCAAATCGCAGACAGAGAGAAGGCAAGAAACTTTGAAAAATGAGAGGAACCCACCACCTTTTAATAGGAAGCCAAGGGTCATGTCGATCGGTATTGCACCCCCACCAACCGATCGGCACTGACCTTCCACCTTCTCGAGGTAATCCAAAAGTCCATGCCACTGCCGAATGGCAACCTCCAAGACATGCTCACCGACACCCCCCTTAAATTTTCTTACAAAAACTCCAAGAAAATACCAGAAAACCCTAAAAAATCCTCAGAAAATTCCTAAAAATCCTGGGGAAGATGTAGAACATTTTCACCATGAAGATTTATTTTCTCTCACAGTCCCTCAAGAGGAACCCCTACTCTCCCAGTGGAACCCTCAAAAGCCACGTAGATCTCTCCCTAGCAATGTCCCGAGAAGACCCCCTAAGGTATCCCAAACTTCAGGTTATCTCCTATTCCCTAGTGGAATCCTCAAAAACCATTACAACAAAAGCCTCAAATTTCCTCGAGCAAAACATCCAAAACCTTGGACCACCTAATCACTTTCCCGTGGAATTCACAGCATCAAATTAGCTATTCCTTAGTAAAGTCTCCAGAAGACACGAAAGTTTCCCTAGCGATCAGCTCCCCAGCTCAAATCAAATTCACGAGGTAATTTCCTGGACATAGTTCCCCGAGAACATCACAATTTAATCCCTTAGAATTGGGTTTGACCCGCAGAATTGGTCATCTCAATTTAAGCCCTCAAAATTACCTTCGACCCGCAGAACTGGTCATCACAATCTCAATCCCTAAGAATTGGATTCGACCCAAAGAATTGGTCATCATAATATAAGCCCTCAGAATTGGCTTCGACCCGCATAATTGGTCATCTCAATTTTAGCCCTCAGAATTGGCTTCGACCCGCAGAATTGGTCATCTCAATTTAAGCCCTCAGAATTGGCTTCGACACAGAGAATTGGTCATCTCAATTTAAGCCCTGAGGATTGTCTTCGACCCGCATAATTGGTCATCTCAACTTAAGCCCTCAGAATTGGCTTCGACCCGCAGAATTCGTAATCTCAACCTAAGCCCTTAAAATTGGCTTCGACTCGCAAAATTGGTCATCACAATTTAAGACCTCAGAATTAGCTTCGACCCACAGAATTGGTCATCCCTAGCATTGCTTTAGGCCCTCAGATTTGACTTAAATCTTTGGTCGACACTCCTTTGTACCATCCACAGTATGCTCCTTAAGTCCTCAGAATCTACCTCGGCCCTCTAAATCGATCATCCTCATCCCAAGGTCCTCGAAATCGACCTTGACCCTCTGAATTGGTCATACTCTTTCAAAGGCATCATGCGTTATCTATTCGATGGTTATTATTTGTTCTAAACTCACCCGTCGAGGGGCTCTATAGACACCCCATTCTAGCACCCCCCTAACGTCTCCTTAGGTCCCTAGAACCTTCCTTCATCACTACATACCTAAATCAGGTTCTGAATACTGACCTAGAGATCATCGAGCACTCACAGGCTCCATTGGACCAAAAGTCAAAATCTTCTGCTTGATCGATACTAAAAGAATCTATAAAGGGAGCTGAAAACCCTTTCCAATGGTTCGCCCCGTGCATGATTCTGACTTACGGTGTAGACGAACGACCCGTTTTCCTTCGAAACTTGATTAAGGAGGCCACCGGGAGCTCCCGGGCTTCGTTTGACCAAATTCAACTCTTCATCTCAATTGAGACTTAACGAATCTTCAAAGGGCGCTGAAACCCCTTTCCAACGATCTGCTTTTGGACCAATTCTGACTTACGGTACGGACGAACGATCGGTTTCACTCCGAAAGGTCATCGAATGCTTCCAGGCCCTGATTTACTAAAGTCAAATCCCCAAACTAGGTCAAACTGTTTGTAATGTTGAATTACATCTCATAAACTTTCCAATGGTCCACCCCGTGTGCGATTATGACTTACCATGCGGACGAACAATCCGTTTGCGTCCGATGATACCCCATCCAAAGGACCGACGAACGTTTTCGAGCCACAATTGTCCCAAAAACAACTCCTGGACTTGGGAGCAGTACTAAGGACTTTCTAAGGACTCTGAATTAACTTTCTAGCGTTTCACCCCGTGCATGATTCGGATCAATGGTTTGCATTTTACGACCATTTTTTTGAAGGAACCTAAAAGAGACTGCCAAATGGCAGGTTCAAAATCGTACCTGTCGGCAGTGTACCTAAAAACACCTGCTGATTAGCAAGACCAAACCCATGTCGATTGGCAATGCCCTGGGCCTATGAAAAGGAGGGTCTGACCTCATTGCAAAGGGACCAAAGATCTGAGATCCACCACTCTCAGTGAATTGAGAAAACCTCCCTCAAAGTCAATGTGATTTCTACATCCAAATCCCTTTCCAACCCTCACTTTTCATCATCTTTTTCACCAAACGTGGTGAATTAACTACCCTTCATCATCACCCAAGTGCAAGGGGCTTCTCTCCAACATTCAAGATCAAGCTCAAGATCTTCAAGAAGCTCCAACTTTCTCAAATTCTCCTAAATTTGCATTAACTTATTTTATTACTTAGAACTTTTATTCTCTGCATCTCACATATCATATATACCTTTTTATTTAGTATTATTTCACATCTCTTATTTTTCATATAAGTAAAATCCAAAAAACAAGAAAAAGCGGGTTTGCTCATAAATTCCAAATGGGAATTCCCACACTTTCCTCACAACTAAATCACCTTTTTACACACACGCGTATAAGAGAAGTCCCCGATTGAATTTATGGGATAAACCCCACCCCTCATTTTTTATACGAACTACGTGGACTTTGATGCTCTATAGAATATGTAGGCTACGGGTGACAATTTTAGAAACGATACGGAACGACACGAAATTGACCCAAAATTGACACGATATGTCGTGTTTGTGTTGTGTTTTTTTTACATGAAGTCGTGTCATGTTGTGTTCGTGTCTGAATTATTAGTCGTGTCGTATCGTGTCGTGTTATCATGTTTATTAGGCAAGAAATTTAAGAAATTCTGGTATTCGTGTCGTGTCGAGTCGTGTTATTTTTTATTCGTGTTGTGTTCATGTCAACTAAAAAAATACGAATTCGTGTCATGTCGTGTTCGTGTCCGAAAAAACCTTGTCGTGTGGTGTCGTGTCGGGCCAAAACAGGAACCGTTGACCCGAATTACCACCCCTAACGTAGGCGTCTTTGAGTAAAACCCGAGACTCGAGTCCTACTTTTTTCATTTTTCTATTTTCATAGTTCTTTAACTTAATTCTCTTAGATTCAATATATTTACATATAAATATATTTGTTCTTAGTGGCGCATTATTCTATATGTGTTATCGTTCCATTATAACGATCAACGCAAGGACAATCGTGTAAATCCTATTTTTTAATATTACTTTTAGTAACATTCCTATGGATGACTCGCTTTATCTCTTCCATGATACAAGTCAAGGATTTCTATCTCCATTCCATATACACATGCACACATACCACGGGGAAATAAACGAAAATAACAACAAATCCATCAGAGACTGCAAGGGAGAAATGGGTGCCTAACACCTTCCCATTTCGTAACTTAGCCTCCAAACCTTTTTCGAATCATTTTGGTTTCGTATGTATCAGTATGTCTTTGATGTTGTCCTTTGGTATGGCTTCACTTTCTTTTGTCTATTTTGAGTAAAATATATTGGTGACTCCATCTCTCTACATTTCTGACCTCACACATCGCCGACGACAACCGAAGCGCTCCCGAGAGGGATGTGCGGGACCATGATCATCTCACCATGGATACACCTCCTCTTATTCTCCTCTCTCTGCGAGGATCAGGGATGGCCACATTAGCCATTTAGGTTTCTTAACCACCCATTGGACCACTTACTTTACCTTTTTTCTTACCTTATGGACATTAATAGATTAATGCATTTTCTTTTCCATTTCACCTTTACCAAAACATTTATCAATTCATTCTAGTTAGGTTATATTCATACATTTCACCACACAATCCATTTCTTGACATGTTCCTTATTACTTTATCTTTTTTTAAATTTCACAATAACTGCATAATTCAACGGGCTCCACACAACCGGCTATGTGAACCATATGTTTACCAAGACTCACGACCCTCCTTAATTTTTCCGGTGTCATCCGAGTTCCTTTTAATGTGTTTTCACATTTTACAAATGTCCATATTATTCCACTTTTCCTTTTACCGGGTCGAAGCCAAAACTCGGGGCTACAGCCTAACTTGTGTTACAGTTTGAAATTTACCATTTCATGTCCTTTACACTTTATCCTTGATTTTATTCAAAAAATGATCTTTATTTAGGATCCATTTGTGTAACACTTTTTTCAATATTTTTATTTCATAAAAATGTTCCACTTTAAGTAAAATTACCATTTTACCCATTTATGTTCAAACTTATCTTTTACTATATTTCTATAAGTATTAATTTTTTCGAAACACTATTAAGTTACCCAAACTAACTTCTTAAGTGTTTTAATACCCTAAAACACTTTTAACCTTGTAGTAATATTCTTCTTAATTGAAAAAATCTTTATCTGATTATTTCTTTTCCAATTTCAAAAGTGTTAATCTTTTACCACATTATTAACTTATACACACCAATTTTTCAATGTTTAACCATTAACACTTGTTCAACACCATTAATAACCATTTTCCAAAATAGACATTTCTTTACTTCCTTTATTCAAGAAATCTATTTACACTTAAAAACCACTTTTATAAGAAAATACTATTTCCTTTTATTATCACATGTAGTCTTATAACTTTGTGCTTATAACACTTTTAACCTCTTTTTCAAACACTTTGAAGGAAAGAATTTCTACTATTCTTACTCCATATTTAAACCCAACAAAATCTTCTTTAAGCTCATTTATACATTTATTATCCAAATACTACAAGTCTATATGCGTTAGAAGATGGATTTTAAACCATAAAATTCCATCAAATGGGCTAAACACATTTTTTATTATAGAAATTCATCATACTTGCAAAAATATAATTTCAAGGCATAAAAGATATTTAATTTCTTCAAACTCAACAAATGTCTATTTTCATAAACTTTACATTTTTGCAAGAAACTTTAAAATATTATTTCACCAATGTTTACAAAATAAATCGTTATCTCCAATAAAATACATCATTTTCACAAAATTATAAGTGTTGATGTAGGAGAAGCAACCCCATTTTCAAAGGTGGCCTCAAGGGGTTACCAAATGCATCCTCCAAAAATGCTCGAAACGTTCTACATGCAAGCTTCCAAGCAAAATTCCTTCAAAACTCTCTCCAAACTCCATGAAAGTTCCATCTTCATCTTCTCCAAAAATTTCCCTCAACACCTTACAAATTCGTAGCTCTTATTCAACAATAGTGAAAATGGATGTATATGGTTCAAATATGGTGAAATACATTAAGAAAATGGTGTTTTATGGTGGTAGAATGGTGAGGAAAAGCCCTCTCTTAGTGGAAGACCACCATCTTCCCTCTCTCTCCCTTCTTGCATTTTTCTCCTAATAAATGCCTCAAACAAGCATTATAAAACCCTCTTAAAGACCAAAAATCATGTTTTGCCCAATCTGGGCTAATCCGGGCTTGACAGCACACCAAATCAAGGGCCAAAAATATGACAGCGCACGAGGAAAATCTGATTAAAAATTCTCAAGACACGTTATTCCAACGGCATGCCTATCTCGTTCGAGCGACATATCCACCTCGTTCGAAGTTTGGCTTCGCGCGACCTTTGCTCAACATGGGACTGTAATGCAGTGGAATCTCGTTTAAAGGTCTGCTTATCACGACCATCGCGCGAGATGCCCATCTTGATTCTAATGACATCCCCTTGTAGTTAGAACGATCCTTTTTTCTTTTCCATTTCTTTTATTTTTCTTCAATTTTTTGCCCATAATTTCCTAATATTTCTCTCCAACCCTCACTCCATCACAAGTTACATAAAATTTAATTGAATTACTGGGACATTGTATTACACTTACTCACATTTCATTGATGAAGACATTGTATTATGAACACTATCATTGATTTATCCTAACAATTATGCTTATAATGCCTTGCCTAAAATACCAGCATGATCTCATCCATTTAGAAAGGGTAAGAAACTTTCTTCCAATTTTTACACCTTTGACCACGAGAGGTGTTTCAATGCCTGCATAAGGCTGATTTCATGTACTTATATTTCTAATGATGTAGACACATAAGAGATTTCGAGTCGACGGAAAGGACACTACTTAAATTTTTCCTCTTAAAACTGATCCTTGCCTCATGTAGAGACTTGAATGAGAGAAGACATTTAAGACTTGCTTTATCTAAGTCTCCTTTGTCTTCGAGTATTATATATGCAACGCACTAAGTAAATAATTCCCTTTAAACACTTACCACGATGCAGGAGTGCATCGCTATGATTTGATATTTATCTTTGGCCTCACTCACCTTCACTAGGTATCGAACCCCTTTAGAAATTTGCTCAATCGTGTTAGCATTCCATCAGTGTAACCCTCAATGCATACCTTTGTGTACTACTGTTACTTGCATGCATCTCGTGTCCACGATATGGTGAGACATAACCTTAAGGTCTTCCTAGATTTTAGTATTATCTTTATACAAGTAGTGAGTGTCGAACTGAGGTACTCAATAATCCCTAGCGGTGAGGCCACCGTTTCCGTTATGCTACTCTGGTAAATTTATTATCATTTCTTAAGGTAAAATGTCTCAAACCTTCCATGGTCACCCTACTTTCGGAAAGGGGATGCATTTTCGCAGACCCAAGAAGCACTGAACAACCTTCAATACAAGGCGCGGGATGCAACCCGATTTGCTAGTGTTCCAACGTTGCCACGAGTTTTCGAGATGAACACTTACCAGGCTGATTATTGGTATTGGAATCGATTGTTAAACATATTTGGTTGTTAGGGGTTTGTGTGCCATCCCCACCACCCAGTAAACCACAATCATCCCCAACACTATTACGCCATCTGACCTCTAATACTATCATCATCGATAACATCATCGTCCCACCTACTTGCTCTAGCGACAACCGAGAGAGAGAGAGTTCAACAACAAATGGCAAAAAAAAGATTTTTGGCGGTGGTGGAGATTTCTTGTCTTCTTCTCTTTTTTAACCATTTAATGATTAATTTCCTTGGTTTTATAATTTTCAAGATTTTTTTTTATTTTAAATTTATTTTCATAAGTATTTTTGAGTTTACACCCTTCATTTAATCCCGTTATTCGATTTTACACTTTATATATAAGGGGTAAAATAGCCTTACTAAAATTTTATAACATACATTAATGAAAATCATTAACAAGGTTGTGCAAACACAAAGAAAAAAAATATGCGGCACAAACTCAAATAATATGGTAAAATATTAGAGGCAATAAATCTTCAAAAAAAAAATAGTTGTTGCTTTGTGGAGTGGAGAACTCTAGTTAAAAATTATGTATATTGATAAACAATATTTTGGGGCTATTTTAAATTCTTATATAGAATCCTTATGGGGTGTGTATTGCAATCGAGATAGTTTTAACTCAAAATTTTAACTTTGAGAATCTCTTGAGACGTACAAGTTTCTTGCTTCTCATATTGTAATGTCTTTTTAATCTCAAGACATAAACCAATAATTAAAATATAATTTTTTTGGTTTAATCTCATCTCTTAAGATTTGTTAGGCTCTCATTTCATTTGTTAGGCTCTCATTTGTTTTAAAATTATAATATGTATCATAATCATTCAAAATCGTCCATAATTACTGTGTAACCATCATTTTTTTTTTCTTCAGAGAATGACACCTGTCTCATAATAATTATAATCGGACCAACAAGTAAAAACATAAAAATATAAAAGTGATTATAAATAAATCTTACAAAATGAAACTAAATACTTAAAAATCCATTAAAATACTGTATTATGTCCATCTATTTGGACAGATTCCTGATTGTCACCTGCAATTGTGAAACACGAAGTGGGTGGTTTACGTTTTAAGTTTGCCGCAAGAATCTGATTTCCCTTGAGCTTTTTCTCAACTTTAAATGATTTGTATAACATCTTTATTCTACACACTATATTCAATTAAACCATTACAATATAGATGTTGGTAGTGACATGATTCTTGTATTGGATACAGCTTGAGTTTACTTTTTTGTTTGGCATATTTCTATTTTTATTCCCGAGCCCGTGCAGTACTAATTCCTATGTATTCCATATTCTAAGTGGACCTGTCACATTTGCAGTTTATCCACATGGTCTAATTAATATAAGAAGTGGAGTAATAAGGCCATGCCTGAGTGGCACATGGCTATGTTTTTCCTTCAGTTTGCCAAGACTTGGAATGAATGTTTCGAAAATATGAAAACGACTGCACAATAGTAATCTATAGACTCTATATATTGTAATAAGGAAAGAATTTCAGAATATCACGACATATCATAAAAAAAATTACATTTTTTATTTATAAGAATTGCATACATTAATGTATTATGTATGTATATTATATATTAAGGTATAATTGCTTTAAAATATTAAGAATGAATAATTCTGAGTTGAAAAATAAAAAAAACAGATGTTATAAAACACCCAAAATCTGTTTTCTGAAAAACTTGATTATAACACAGGAATATTATAATTCTGTGTTTAAAAACAAGTTGACAAACGAAAATTTTTATCAGAATTATATTTAAACACAGAAAATAGAATTATAGTTGCAAACCAAACAGGCCCTAAACTTTTTTTTTTAATTCAAATACCCTTAACTTGGTCATCACAACAGACAAGGAAATAATGATATCACGGTCAATTATATAACTAAGTATTAGTTTTAAGAATAACTTATAAACTCAAATAACCCTTCCTACTTTAAATAGGGTCAATTATTAAATAGTCCCTACTATAAATATATATTTTTTAAAAAGGACACATATTTTTAGTTTAACCCATTTAGTCTCTCAAGCACTCAATATCCTCTTATTTTTAGAGGTCCGCGCCAGCGGCACTCCCTCTCCAAAATATGTGGCAAAGGACTTTTTGAGGCAAAATAAAAAAGTTTGGACTAAATGGGTATTAAAAAATGTCCGAGGGACTATTTGACATATGTCCCTTAAATAAATCCAAACAGAAGCTACAGTGTCTATTGAACAATACTATTGCTCCGGTGCAACCCAAGAAAAAATGAAATCAAACATTAATCGCCGAAAATAATTTTAGTTTAGGCCTATCAACAGACTGAATTTGGACTTGAATGGTTTTATATCAAATAACGGATTTTGACAAGTCTACTTCATATTACCCTTAATTTTGAACTCTTACAAACCCCAACATGTTGCAAACCACAGTTAAACATATATAAAATGTTGGAGATTTTCTAAATATTAGTAGGTATTGATTTTATGTAAATAAGTTTTTAGTTTGAATCTTCTTGCAGAGAGAACTTAAGGAATGAATATCGTTTCTAAAGTACCTTATAAAAACATTATACAAAAGTTACTATTTGTGTTGTTAGTGTGTATTTTTAAATACACGTGAGAGACTAAGTCTACCCACTATCTCACTTTTGCACAAATTTTACTTATTTTTTCTAAACTTTTGACTAAAAACATGTACCCACTTGACTTGTGCACCCACTTGTTTTCCTCTCTTATTTTAAACGGCTATTTTGCAAAGCTTTTTTTGGGGGGCAAAAACATGTGAGGCCAAATGATAAAAAGGGATTGAGATTGAGAGATAAAAATTGTTTTTTGAGTTTGTAAGAGAGAAGAAAGCAATACATGCTACAAAAATAAAAAGGAGAAATGGGTTTCTCTCTAAAAATGCATTCTATGAATTTTTCTTAGAAAGAAAAATAGAACCAAAATAGAAAAATATTTTCTTCATAAAAATATTTATTTTCCCAAAATATTTTTCAGAAATTGAGCAATTAATTTGGATTGGGTGTTAGAAGACATATAACTACGGTGCATGATTATATGATACAGAGGTGATTATGGGTTTGTTTTATCCTGCCGACGGCGTGACTGTAGACTACCTGCACAAAGAGGGTAGAGCCGCGAAACGTCTTAAAGAGAGCGACCTAATCCGCGACTCAACCCAAAAATCGTCTGCGACGAATTTATAAACAATTGAGGTAATATTGTTTATTTTTATTGTGCAGTATTTATTTGGAATTCACGCATGAGGTTCATATTTGCGATAATCATATGAGGTAATAATTTAATTTTGAGCAATAGACTTAAAATTAATTTATGATTTTATTTTTCGAGTTCTCCATAAAACTCTTTGATGTGATTTTTTAATCACAATAAATAAAGTGTACCAACAATTTGTCTTATCATCAAATACGTATAATATGATATTTCACGGTGGTGCAAAGAATCATAATTGCAACACAGACACAAGATGCAACAAACACACATACGCACGCGCGTGCGAGAGAGAGAGAGAAATTATATCTAGAAAAAATTCCTAAAAATTGAGATTGGGAGAGAGAGAACTGAACGATAGTTATATTTGAAATATAGAATGCAAATTTGAAAAATAACATGCAATATCAAGTGTGATTCTCTAAATGAAAATGCAAACAGCAAACCCCTTGGTGGTATATATTGATGTACGGTATGTTTTAAAAGTAAGAGTCGATGAGTTAACGAAACAATAGATTTGTCTCAAACATATTTAATAATTGGATAAACAGTTAATTGTGATAAAAAAAATATAATCAATATACAAGTGGATCGAATCAATTTATTGATAACCCCAAAGTAACTCTCAAGTTTATGGCGATTGAGCAAGATTCTAATTTTCAGGGATCATATCATAAATAATATTGGAGTAATCTTTTCATATATAAGGTATCTCTACATATGGTACCAAGATCCGCGGAGATCTGTCTTTTTTAAATTCTACACTTAAGCTGGAGCCTTTTACGAGTACGGCATTTTGTATCAAAAATAACATTGCTAAAAAAATACTTTTGGTGACACTTTTAAAAAAATACCTTTTATATAATTAAGTCTAATGTCAATTTATCTACTTTTTCTGTTTGTCTCTAGTTTGAATGTTAGTTTTAAATAATTTCTATAATAATTTTAAGAGTGAAATAATATGTGAATTTAAACATTTCTTTGGTATACAATTGAATTAACATAGTGACAAAACAGTGGTTCATTGATTGGTATGGCCATATCAATCAAATTATATGCTGATATTGTGCCCGTATAAATTTGCTCTTTTGTCAATAATTGTTATTCAATTTGAAAAATTGAAGCTGCTTCTTCCTTATTTAACTCATGGGCATGGGCACCGACACTAAACAGTTGACAGCTAAAACCCATCACTTACAAGAGAATCGTCTGGTACATTATATAAAAATATACCAAATTTGATTGTTTTTGGTTTGGATATGATACGGTAATAATGCCCCAAATTGCCAAAAAGGTCATCTTTTATATCTGCGCTGCCACAAATTGTTAAATGGTGTTCATGATTAGCTTCTAGTTCTCTCACGCCTTTACAATGTGGGGGTAATAATAATAATAAAAATCAATTCTATACTATAAAACCCTTAACGGATATTCAATAGGAGTTAATTCTATTTGGTTTCAAAAGTCTTCACGTGACGCTTATTTTAAACCCATCTCTTTTTCTTAACATCTCGTCTTCCCTCATATTACGTCTCAAAGTTTTCATACGTTCATTTTTTCTGCCCATCTCTTTTTCTCCCTATTCACATCTCAAAGTTCATTGCACAGATCACCTATCCGTCTTTTATATTGAATCCACTCCCACCCATCCATCTTTTACATTGAATCTTTTCTATTGATATCTCAAAGTTGCAATTCATAAATACGAATACCTTGAGTTTCCAACTATTTAAAGTCCATTCTTCAAAGCACTATATTTCAAAATTATGAGTTTTATTTCGTGATGTATATGAAATGTTTATCTTCTAATTCATTTTTTTATTTCTTGTAATCTTAACAGAAATCAGTATGATTTTCTATTTTGTTTTATTTATCTTCTATCTTATTTTTTAAAATTCTTCCAATCTTAATAGAAATTGGTACTCCAATATTGACAAGAGCTCCCGTAAATAATAGAATTTGGGTTGTTGTTACTTTTTCATTCTCGCTCTTCTAAGTTATATAGTTCATTGCAGTTTATAGGTGAATTTGGTTTAAATATATAATAGCACTTTAAATGTTCACGTAATGTGTATAAGAAATTACTCTTACATGTTGGTACGTTAGATTTCAAAATAGAAATGTACTTTATATTAATTTGAGCCTCTTTGATGTTCCTATTATATATGTAATTCTTAACTTTGAATAACCTATTTTATCCTATCTCATATCTTTTTGTCTAAAAGAACATATAATATTAATATATACATATACACAAAAATGCTCATCATCATTGTGTCTTTCATTTTACACATTTTATTTTTATTATAAGGTCTTATTTTCTCTTTCTCAAATGAAAATTATGATCTTATCGGTCAACCTCATATGTTGTTATGTTGTTTTCCGTTTTGTTTAAGGCTTACTTCATTCTTTCGAATTATGTTATATGTAGGAATCATTGGGGAAGGAAGTCTAGCATGACACATTCTTATTTTTGTGATTTGGATACCATTTGAATTGATATATCGAATGAGTTATTATTCCTATAAAAATGACAAATTTCTTATATGGTAATTTCTTATTACTTAATTAGATATGAAAAAATTGCAGTTACCCAAATTTTTGAATAGGCATATATGGTAAAACTACTCCTATACCAACACAATACACAAATCATTCAAACTGGATTTAACGGATGAAAGCAAGTCCGACGACAATTTGTGTGCATCGCTTATAGTACGCCCATTCGATAACTTTAGAAGACGTTGCGTGCCGTCTTATAGAGTTTAATTATTGAATTAGTAGTGTATTCATAACTCAACCATTTAACAAAGATCAATAGGAATAAACCTACTTAAATACAAATTTATTTTGGTTAATAAATTACTATATAGTTCTTCTAACCTCACCATCACCATGTATAGGGCCTACATGCCTTCATCCATATATAATTGTCAAGTTGTTAGATTATTTTTATTGATTTCGTAGAACTAAGACATTATGCTTTAATAATCTACATTCATTGTATGTTTTTTGTTATTACATAAGCTAAAACCATTACCCACAAATGATTACTTAGGTCACCCATGTTTGACCTAAGGGTATATATATATATATATACTCGGGTATGCTCGTGCCTGAAGGCACGCTGATAATCGCAAAATGGAGAAAATTTTCAAAGTACGTAATTGCAAAATTGAAAAATTTTCGTTCCCCTACAAAACAAAATGTATTTTTAAAAAAAGGTTATAATCTCCTTTGTTTATATGACTATTCACCCTGCTTAACCAATAACAAATTAGTTGACAGTAAATACTTATCATGCTTAGTTCAATGGCCGACCTTATCCTACCACAAAGACTTATGGTTGTTGTCCAAGCGAAGGTCGACAAACAACTCGACGGATCCAACACCTTCCGGAGCAACTTGGAACAAATGAAAGTGACGAACAACTTATACCCCAATCAAATGTGCTATTTTTTGTTTTAAAATTTCTTAAAATGTCATGTATTATCTTATTAATTTGACACATTTATAACACTACATATGAACACGTTAATGTCTTTTTAAAAAATACCATGTATGTACCTAGGTCAATGGCACGATTGAGAATTATAAAAATGTATAAAAAATTATCAATTGTCATTTTGTCGATTGCAATCTTACTTGCATAACAAACATTAACCCGTGTGCACTATTAATTAAAATTTATTATTTTCACAAAACCCAAACAATGATTAAAAGTAAAGTCCCATCATTAGCAAAAGCTTCATTAGTTCTAATATTTTTTCTTTCAACAACTACCTACCTCTATAATGTTAGAGACATTAAAGAGATCTATATTTTTCTAGTAAGGCAAATATGAAAATACCAAAAAAATGGTAAGGATAAAATGCAATAATATTTAACCTCCAAAGTATAAATAGACATCTACCTTATTGGTCGCCCCTATATCACAAACCCCCACACAAATTGGTGTAAAAATATGACACATAATAAAGGTAAATGGAATCAGAACATATAAAATCTACAAAACGAACAGTTTACACATGAGGTAAATAAAATACTCCAATTTAAGAAGAAAAAGAAGAAGAAATGATAAATCTAATTAAATATAAAGCCGAATTGTTGAGAGATAATTTAGTTATGGTCACATCATAATCCTTCCCTAACCAATTAAGTACCAAATTTAAAATCAATTACAGATAGCAACACAATTACATCTTCAATAAGACAACACCACAATTTAAAATCAGCGAGTTTAAAATTTTAATAAGATAACAACATATAAACAACTTATAATGAAATAATCTACAAAGGTGAATTGTAAAAGTAAACACTGAAATTCATGACATGATAGCACCGCCTTTAATAAAGGTGGGGATTTTCCCCAAGATATCGTCAAAATAGCAAATCTCCTTGTCACATTTGTTCACGTGATGCTATAGAAGATAGTACTACTCATCCTCTCCTAGTATTACAGCTATACTTTCCTGCAATTTTGATGATTTGTCTTTCAACCTGCATTATTTCTCCTTATTATAATAAGGATGTGGGCCCTGCTCATTTAATGGCACCAAAAAGATGTTTGGCTCAGTCACTCTGTCGATTTGCGTATGCCTTCTGCGGCTAAAGACATGAGCCCATGAAAAAAAAACAAAAAGTCCAAGTTCAATTTCATCAAGACAATAGGTTTTTTGTTAAACATTAATTTACTTGGTTTGAAATTCATACTGTCACCTTAAACATTAGTTTTTTTTTAAAAAAAGTAGTGAAACATAAAAAGAAATCATGAAAAGGAAACATACTCAAGCCCACATATCATAAAAAAGAAACATACTCAAACCCACAAATCACATAAATTCAAAACGCACAAACATATTATTTAGGTGCTAAATTTCATAGTAAAATGCATAAGGTTAAACTTAAGAAAACTTTATTGTCAAAATGCATTCAAACTAATATTTAAAATTTTATAAGACTAAATACCACAACTCACTCTTAAGACTAAAAATCTATAAAAAGCAGTAAGAGGAAATCCAAAATATTTTTTTATAAACTAACCTCGTCACTGAAATACTCAGTTAAGAGTATTGAGAGAGTATACTAATTTTGATTTGCAAAACCAAGTAACAAAAAAAATCATTAAATAGAGAAGGATAAAAAACAGAGAACTGGGAAATAGGAGAAGTATACCTTAAAAAGAGATCCAAATCTACAATAGAGATTAAGGTAAATCAAAGCATACATGTACCATAAACATCAAAGTTAAAAAAATTCCAAAATGAAAATGAGAGACACGAACCTTTAACAGAAGAAATAAAGGAAAGGCCACCATAAGAGAGAGAGAGAGAGGGAGCATAACGTGTTGATGAGTATTTGGGGATTTTCGAGTACAAATTTAAGGTTCCGAGTTCTAGAGGTTGAAATCACCTGTATATTATAAAAAATTGAGATAGATCTGATCGAAACCCTTTACAAAATCGTCAAAATGAAAAAAACTTTGTTAGTTTCAATTTTTCCTACCCATTCTCTACAAATCACGAACAAAATGAAATAGATAAAATGATCCTAAACCAAACGCAAAAATAAAATGGAAAAAATGTGGTGGATTGTTCTTACCGAGCCGAGGGGTTCATGGTGATGTCCTCATAGAGAGTTCGTGGGAGAGAGAGGGAGAGAAATGAAGAATAACGAAAAAGATTGTAAAAGGGATTTTTCAAATCTGACGTGGGTAAGGAGAGACATCGCAACTTCAGATCCCAAACGAACGTGTCAAAAAAATTTGCTCACTCAACTCAACTATCACTGTATCACCTACCGAGGGGATTTTTCATACAGAATTTATTAATACCCATTTGTAGCAAATAGATGGCTCTATCACGGTATCACATTTGATAGATAACAAAAAGATGGTCTATAACCTTCCGAGTGGGCTTTTCACGGTGATAAACCCAAAACCTTATTTACTCAGGAGTATTGTTGTGTATGGATGTTTATGTGGATTAAAGTGATATATGGTTTGGGAAAGACCATTCAGATGGCGGGCAAACCCTACAAATTTGGGTTTGGGTTTCTTCAACATCAGATATGAAACTGTGGTGACAAAGATGGTCTATAATCTGCCGAGGGGGGTTTCATGGTGATAAACCCAAAACTTTATTTACACAGGAGTATTGTTGTGTATGGATGTTTCTGTGGATTAAAGTGATATGTGGTTTGGGAAAGACCATTCAGATGGCGGGCAAACCCTACAAATTTGGGTTTGGGTTTGGGTTTCTTCAACATCAGATCTGAAACCGTGGTGATCAATCTCAAACCCATAATGATCAGAGATATTTGTGGTAGAGAGAGAAATTAAGGGTCGAGTGAAGAGCATTGTAGTAGGTGATTGAGTGTTTTAGAGGCCAAGGGAATAGGTGTGGAGAGAAGACGTCTGAGAGGCTCCAGGTAGTGGTCAAGTTGCATAATCTCGAGTGTTGTGCTATTTTTGTCAAGTTTGATCCAAACCCTTGATTTCTTGGATGGGTGGCTTTGATATCAATCCTTAACCAAATTTATAAGGGACAGAATAGTAAGTGCAAATAATCTCATAAAGATGACATCATTTTTTACTCTTGTGACATACATATCTTTGCTACTTTATTATATAGATCTATATGTATATATGTATGTTGGTTTGTCTTGCTTCTCTAATTGTTTAAGCCTACATTTAAACCTTTTAAGTTTTCAAAAGGAGAATTACCTATTGATTTTTCTCCTGAATCATGAGGTTTGTTTTATAATAATTATTTGTTCATTTGTAGCCATATCTTTTTTTCTTAGCTGGTCAAATATTGATAGAGTATTTTTTCACCTATAATCATCAAAAATCTAAAAGAGAGTTTTTATTCTTTTATCTATCTTGGAATTTTTCTTGGTTATGTGATTTGTATATAGGTGTTGATAAACATAATTTGTGGTTTGTAATATGATAAGGGGATGACAACTTTGATTTTCCAAATAGTTGTTAGACTCGGGTTTACAATTATCTCTCTCTAAATTATGTTAAGATATATTTTAAGTCATTCTTTGTTGTATAGCTCGTGCATCGCGTGCGAGTTTTCAACTAACAATAGTAATAAGATAATACTTGTATAACAATTAAAGTACTTTCAAACATTCACATGTACGCATTTAAGACCAAACTGCGAAAAGGCAGTTCCACCACCTACATATTTTCCATTTTCTGATTAGCATGATTACACTAACATTGTGACAACCCAGATATAATCATGATAAATTATATTTAAATCATGCTTACCTTACGTGATATGAACAATGTGTTATTAGTATATCTAATGTTAAGTGATTATGGTTAGTATAATCCTACCTTCATAAATCATGAAATGTCGAATTATGTACAAACACAATTTTTTTTTTATTTTCGGTAGAAATGTTCCTATTGGAGACTAGTTTTGACCCATATAATGTAATAATTGACTCAAGGTGATAGCTATATAGTTGTAGATATATGAGTTAGGTTTGCGACGAAATAAATGGATCATCAAACGGATGTCCGAGTAAGAAGCTAGACCGAATTTACGAACAAGGGGAAAATATGTCCATTCCCTTTAAGTGGTAAATGTCCTTTAGTAAACCAAATGGTTTAATTTGATTGGTTGTGAAGGGAGGTAGACTTTGCGGACTTAAAATTCTTCTTCTAACCTATTTCTTCAGTAAATAACATACTAGGTTCAGTTTTGGAGCGTTTTTAGCTTGAGGAAAGAGAAAGTGGAAGTTTAAGGAAGAAAGGGTTTCATTAAAAGCTAGGAAAAATTCCAATAAAATCCTTAAAGTGTTTTCATGGTATAATTATGTGTTGATATTATTTTAATCTTGGATTATACTTATTTCAAAGTATATAAATCGTGAATTATTGATTAAAATTCCATCCTCCTTTGTGATAATAAGTATTTGTTCACATGTGAGATAAGTGGTGTATGTAGCTCGTATTGCTTGTTATTGAAATCCCTTGTATTGAAACTTGTATATAAAGTTGTGTACTTATTGGAATTGAGAAATTCTAATTGTATATGAAACTAGATAATTTGAGGCCATACTGAATACCCCATGAAAGAATGTTTTTATCTGCTCTTTTCCAAGGGTATTTTGAGTACATGTTTGATATGTATATACTTTGAGAAGTACACTTTTATGTTTACGTGATTTTAGTTATAAATTCCATACGAGGTATTTTCTATAGTTGAATGTTCATAACCTTATCAACATATATACCATTATTTCGTCTTTACACATGCTTCATGGAATATGACTTGAGTAGAATTATATTGTTGTTGTATAGTCATTGAAAGTTACATGGATATACTAAGATAATACTTATGATTTAGATTTAGTACTGATTTAGCTGGATTAACAGGTGTAAGGTCAAATCAACCCAGTTACGCCACCTGAAGGAAATGTAAATACATAGTTGACAACCCAATGTGAGTGTACTTACTGAGTTAATTATGGATATGATGTGTATGTATTATATATTGAGATGATATGGCTTATTAAAAGTCATAAGATGTTGAGATGTTATGGCTTATTAAAAGTTAAGATATGTTGAGAGGTTATCGCTTTATTAAAGTCAAGATATGTTGAGTTGCTATGTAATTGAGGATATGTTAGGTTATTAAAACCTATGGATATGATTATTGCCTAAGGGCAGGAGATGTGGGGTTTATTAATTCCGGATATGTATATGGCCTAATTTGTCACAGAGATGAATATATGTTGAGATGTTAAAAATGGTACTTTTACGATATAGAGATGCAGTACATTCAGTGAGTTTTGAAACTCATGGTTTTATATGTTTACATTTTCAGGTTCTGAATTTGCCACTTCCTGGTCTAGAGGTTGAGTAAATAGTAGTAGGGTCTGGTTAGTTTTGTTTTATACATTGTACTAGTTGTAATTAAGTTAAATGGTATGTGAGTTCTGTTTAAATTATGTCTCCTTAAAATGATTGGATTTTTAATAATCCTCATTTTAACCTTCAAGTTGTTTCAATATGTATTACAAAATAAATAAATAAATAACAAATGTGGCTTGTGAACTATTTAATCAATTATATCAAAAATGGGGTTAGGGGTTGACAACATGGTATTAGAGCCTTAGTTTTTTATATTCTAGGATTAGAGAGTCTAGATGTGGCAGTTGCTGAAATAGTGTGGTGTGGGTCATTTATATTAACTTGTGAGAAATACTAACCATTATGTTAGAAATAAATGTTGTACTCTTATTTTTGGAATTGTGGTTTATGA
The DNA here is from genome assembly GCA_949130495.1 of Sambucus nigra. Lineage (NCBI taxonomy): Eukaryota > Viridiplantae > Streptophyta > Magnoliopsida > Dipsacales > Adoxaceae > Sambucus > Sambucus nigra. Next base: position 113,139,971 of record OX422219.1, read on the forward strand.
CAGATAGTAAGATATGGAACGATCAAATGTTCGTGAGAGGGTCGATGAGGAGTCTTCAAATACTCTAAATCAACAAAATCCAAATAATGTAGAGGGGGAACCTGAACAACTTACAAATATGCAGAGAATGGCTCGTGCCATGACTTTAATGGTGGAACAACAAAACATGTTTATGAAGCAAATAGAATAACAACAAGCCAAGTACTTAGAGGAGCAGACTTTGGCCAGAAGAGAAAGGGAAATACAACGAGAGGATAAGAATACTCTGTACGATAAGTTTATCAAATTGAATCCCCCAACATTCTCAGGTTTTGTAGATCCTTTAGAAGTTGAGGCTTGGGTCAGAGACACATAAACTATTTTCGGGGTGATGAATGTACCTAGTGCGTAGAAGGTAATTTTGGCTACTTTCATATTAAAGGGCGAATCTAAATATCGGTGGGAGTCTTCCAAACATGTATTGCTTACTCCGGGGGGAGGTGAGGTAATTACTTGGGATTCCTTTATTAAAGTCTTTTACTAAAAGTATTTTCCTCGTATGTATCGGAAGGAAAAAGAGAGAGAATTTTTATCACTGACTCAGGGGAATATGTCGGTCAGGGAGTATGAAACTAAATTTATATCTTTGTCTCAATTTTTGTTACCTTTCTTACATGATGAGGAGGACAAATGCACCAGATTTCAGGATGGATTGAATTTGATTATCAAGTCTATACTCACTGCACTTGAAAGGGTAGATTATACTTCTTTAGTTAATAAAGATATGATGGTTGAAGGAGATGTTAATGATGAAATAATGTATAGGGAACAAAGGGGAAAGAGGAGTAGATTTGATCCATCTCAGCAAAAGGAGGGTAATATAAAATACTCAAAACAGGGGAGTCAAAGATTTTAGCGCGGTAGAAGGACTGGAAATTATGTTCAGAATAGGACACCAGGCAGTTTTAGGCGTGCGGGACTGATGGGCCAACATAATAGACAACGGGAGAATGAGAATGGGCAGTCTAAGCCTATTACATGCTATTTATGCAAAGCTGAGGGCCATATCAGTCCAGATTGTCCCAAGTTAAAGGGGGTAGAGTGTTATCACTATCATCAGATTAGTCATACCAAAAAGAACTGTCCTATGCTAATAGGAGCGACTTAACCAGTTACTGCTAGTCGAGGTACATCAACTGGATGCATATGGAGAGGAGGAGGTAGAGGACATGTTAGTGGTTCCAGGTCTCCGGGAAAAATATTTGCTATGACTTTACAGGATGCTTAGGCTACTCTAGAGGTGGTGACAGGTACATTTTGTGTCATGAACAAAAATTCTTATGTGCTTATTAATCTAGGTTCTACTCCTTCATTTATATCACTGTCATTTACCATGCATTTGGGTAGACCATGTTCTTATCTAGATTGTGGTTTATATATTTCTACACCTATGGGGGATGTGATGTTAGTGGAGATTATGTATAAAAATTGTGTATTGTATGTGGGGGAAAGGGAGTTGACCATATATTTAATTCCACTAGATATTCGAGATTTTGATATTATCTTGGGTATGGATTGGTTATCTGCCTACCATGCATCGATTGACTATTTTCGCAAGGAAGTTACATTTAATATGTCGGGGGAGGAAGAATTCAAATTTACTGGGGAAAGAAATGTGGTTCCAAGTTGTCTTATTTTTTTCCCTTTGGGAGAAGAAATTGATAAATAAGGGTTGTCAAGGCTTTTTAGCATATATTGTGGATACAAACAGGGAATTACAAAAATTAGAAGATATCCCAATAGTTAAAGATTTTTCAAATCTGTTCCCAAATGAATTACTGGGGTTGCCACCTAGCAGAGAGGTAGAGTTTACTATTGATTTAGTGCTCGATACAACTCTAGTTTCTATTTATCTATATGGAATAGCACTTGTGGAACTAAAGGAGTTAAAGGTTCAACTGCAAGATTTTCTAGATAGAGGTTTTATTTGACCTAGTGTATAACCATAGGGTTCCCCGTTATTATTTATGAAGAAAAAACTGGCACCATGCAAGTTTTCATTCATTATTGGTAGCTGAACAAGGTAACTATTCAAAATAAATATCCATTGCCTCGTATTGATGATTTTTTTGATCAATTAAAGGGTGATAAAGAGTTTTCAAAAATTTATTTGAGATCGGGTTATCATCAATTAAGGGTGAGAGATTGTGACATTTCTAAGACAGCTTTTCGTTGTCGCTATGGTCATTATGAATTTTTCGTAATGCCATTTGGGTTAACAATGCTCCTGAGGTGTTTATGGATTTAATGAATCGAGTATTTCATCCTTTCATAGATTTTTTTATGATTGTCTTTATAGATGATGGTTTGATACACTCACCTAGCCAAGAGGAACATGAGAAGAATTTAAGAGTTTTATTGTAAGTTTAGCAAATGTGAGTTCTTGTTAAATCAGGTAGTATTTTTGGGCCATCTTATTTCGAGTGATGGAATTTATGTTGACCCTAAGAAGGTAGAGGCAATTGTACAATGGGAAAGACCAAGAAATGAAATGGAGATAAGGAGTTTCCTAGGATTTGCTGGATATAATAGAAGATTCATAAATGGGTTTTTATCTATACCCTTACTGTTGACTAAATTAACCCGAAAGGAAGTGAAATTTGTGTGGAGTGATGAATGTCAGCAAAACTTTAAAAAGTTAAAAAATAGGCTAGTATCAGCTCCAGTTCTCACTGTTACATCGAGTGGAGAAAGTTTTGTGATTTATACTGACGCTTCACATCAGGGTCTAGGTTGTGTTTTCATGCAACATGGAAAGGTAATTTCTTATGCATCTAGACAGTTAAAGATGAATTAACGTAATTATCCTACACACAATTTAGAACTTGCGGCAATTATTTTTGCCTTGAAATTATGGAGACATCATTTATATGGATAGATGTGTGAAATTTTCACTGGCCATCAAAGTTTGAAGTATTTATTTACACATAGAGACTTGAATTTGAGGCAAAGATATTGGATAGTGTTAATTAAAGACTATAATTGTATCATTCACCATCATCTTGGGAGGGCCAATGTTGTTGCAAATGCTCTAAGTGGGAAGTCATTGGGAAGGTTATCTTGTATTCAATGTGCACGGATTGGCAATATTATGTAATTAAGACTGATGGGAGTCGAATTGAACTTAACTAAAATGGGGGTGTTAATTGCACACGTTACAGTGAGAACCTTACTGGTAGAACGCATACGAAATTTGCAAATCATTGATCCATTCCTTGAGAAGAAGAAACGGGAAAGCCAGGAGGGTAAAGAGAGTGACTTTGAAATTAAGAATGATGAATCGTTGTGTTATAAGAACAGAATTTGTGTACCGAATGATCCATCCTTAAAGAAGGATATATTAGAAGAGGCACATAGTTCTATTTACTTTATGCATCCTGGAGGTACCAAAATGTACAGAGATTTGAAAGAGTATTACTGGTGGAATAATATGAAATGTGAGAATGCAGAATTTGTAGCTAAATATTTAGTATGCCAATAAGTGAAGGTGGAGCATCAGAAGCCGACAAGATTATTACAGTCATTGCCTATTCTGGAATGGAACTAGGAACATATAACGATGGATTTTGTTGTTGGATTATCACGATCGCCAAAAGGGCATGATTCTATTTGGGTGGTTGTAGACCGATTAACAAAGTCAGCTCATTTTCTTCCAGTTAAGATGACCGACACTGATGACAAATATGGACGTATGTACGTTGATGAAATTATCCGTTTACATGGGGCACCATTTTCAATAGTATCAGATAGAGATCCAACGTTCACTTCTAAGTTTTGGCCTCGTTTACAGAATTCTCTGGGCACAAGTTTGAAGTTCAGTACTGCATTTCATACACAAAACGATGAGCAATCAGAAAGAATGATTCAAATATTAGAAGACATCTTATGAGCCTATGTATTTGACTTCAAAGGTAGTTGTGATGATCATTTGCCATTAATGGAATTCACGTATAATAATTGTTATCAGTCCACAATTGGTATGGCTCCTTATGAATCTTTATATGGGAGGAGATGTAGAACACCATTATGTTGGGATGAAGTGGGTGAAAGGAAAATTTTGGGTCCTGAATTGATAGATATGACAACTGAAAAGATCAAAATGATTCGGGAACGGATAAAGATAGCGCAAAGCAGGAAATTTTTTTATGCATATAAGAGGAAGTATCCATTGGAATTTCAAAAGGGGGATTTTGTATTCCTACGTATTTCACCGTGAAAAGGCGTTACGAGATTTGGGGAAAAGGGGAAACTAAGTCCAAGATACATTGGACCATATGAAGTGTTGGAAAGACTTGGGACCCTAGCATATAGATTAGTGACGCGACTGAAAATGTGTCTCAGAAGTGCGTTCACTCTAGGCTCAAGTGTAAGCCTGTCGCTCAAGTAATAATCCAAGTAAGTCGGGTATCGATCCCCAGGGAAAAAGGACAACAGAGTTGTGATGACGGGAAGAGACGGAGAAATCCTAACTTTGACTCTAAAAAGGAAAGGAAAAATTAATTTGGTTTTGAGATTGATTACAGCTAAATGTGATAATGAAAATGAGAAACGATGCAACTAAATTAATCTAACGAAATGGAGAATGACAGATGATTTCAAAAAACTTTTTATTTTAAATGATGAGAGAAACATGACGGGAATACAATCCCCCAACCCTAGTGTAGTGCGGTGATAATATTAATCGTAAATTTATCCGATTGATCTGACCCGGAATTTAGTACTCCCAAGCATTATGTATACGAGGTTCAAGCCCGCATCATACTTAATCTGAGGATGAGTAAATCGGTATCGCGATAGTGACACTCAAATTGTACTATAAATCATCACGAGTACCCAAAGGTAAACGAGATATAAAGATCCACAATTATTATGTAACTACGAAATACGATCATAATCAATCACTAAATTCATCGGATTAATTTTATACACATGCACTAACACATTAGGTTGGGTTCATGCATCCCGGCCTTTTAAACCTAGCCGGACATATTAAACTGAAGGATGCATGACATAATAACGTTGCATGCGAAAGAACTCATGATAACACTAGATCGAAATACGTGGCTAAGAATTATAAACGCAGAAATTTATTCAAATCACGCAGAAAAATTACCATGCAAGAATAATGATCATAAAAATAAAACTTAGATTACAACTTGAAAACAAACCCGGAAGTGTATTGATCTTGCAGAAATTAATTGAAGTTATGTTCCTAGATGTTTTTCTCTCTTTTTATCTATCAAAAACTACCTAAAAACTTTTTAGAACGGCTGTTCCTAGGTTCCTACTTACGTTCTCCACTCTTTTGGAGAGTTTTAACCTAAAGGGATCCTTTGGAACCAATCAGAATGAAGGAGGAAAATTCGCGCATCAGGACCCCCGAACCAGTTCGCATGTACCCCGAACCGGTTCGCCCCCCAAACCGGTTCGTGCTTGGGTTCGAGAATGTTTGCTGGTTTAGGGTGCTTTTTCTTTCATTCAACACTTAGAAGTTTTCTTGTTTTCTTTCCTTTCTTCCTTGGATTTTTCTTCAACTTCAACTGGTCATAACTCATCAACCGTAGCTCGGAATTGGGTGTCGTTTCTTTCAGTGTTCTCGTTGTTCCGAGATCTTTAACTTTCTAGTTGACTCCACCTTCGGGATCTGGCTGCAAAATTACCAAAATGCCCTTGAACTTGCCTTCTTAGCTTTTCTTTCATTGTCTCGCTTTCTCTTTTGCACTGCTTGCATAATTAACCTGTAAAACAAATAAGAGAAACATTGAACACGAAATACTTGCTAGCGAAGGTTAGTAGCATAAATATGCGTCAAATTAATATAGGTTACATCACTCGGGTTCACAGATACACTGAAATTAGGGGAATAAATATACAATATTTATGTCCAATCAAACCCCCCTAACTTAGAACTTTGCGCGTCCCGAGCAATGTAAAAGAATCCTAACAAGGCTTAACTCTTGAAAATCACATTTTATTAGGATAGAATACCTTTTTCACGGGCAAGCTATTGCATTTAGCGCATGCAACAAGCCTTTAAACCCCTAGGTCATCCTAGTAGGACGAGTTGTGTCTCGTGATGGTTTGCAGAGAATATACCCACAAAATTCGACTCAAAGAAATTTCAAAATACGCAAAAATTATGCAATTCAAACTTTTCCAGAAAATAGTCATCATCAAGTCATATTTACGAGTCTCAAACCTTAGTGTGTGTGTGCTAAGCCGGAAATATAACCGCCAATTTCCACCGATTGATCATTACGTTACTTATTCAAAAATTCATTTTGATTTCAATTTCTCATGGAATGATCTCACAATCGAATCTCTCGAATTATGGCTATTCTCTCAGTATGCGTGATATAAAGAGTAAATATAATGGATGCAAAATCACGCATATAATTAGAAAGACGGAAATTTTATAGTGATAGGATCTCATCAATGGAGTACGGTTTTAAAAACGGGAACATTGCCTCTTTTTTGCGCATTCAATCTCTTTTATTATCTTTTAGTGTATTAACTCTCCACGCGGTAACCAATTTCGCAATTTAAACTCGGTTAGGACTTTTTCGAGGTTTAAGGTATTTTGGGTAACATGAAAAAAGTAGGGAAGGTTGGAATTGGAAAAGTCATTAATGATGTACATTTATGCTTTTTCCGGGCTATTGCTCATTTTTTTCATCTTTTTTTTTTCTCTGTTTTTCACTTCTTTTCCTTTCTCACTACTTTTTGTTGAGCATATCTATTTTTCTCTTGCCCCTTTTTGATGCACTTTCCAGACTTAAATTCTGAATTTTCTCATTTTTCACAATTCTGGCTATTTTGAGTTTTGCGGGTTGTCAAACGAAAGGGAAAATTTATTCGGCTCAAATTTGGATTACAAAAGGGATGATTTATTTTTTCACAACTTTTTATCGCCAAGATTTTTGGGTAACAAACGATGGCCTACTTCATTGTCCAAAATGCTAATTGCATTACCCTATGCGTTTCGAGATTAAATTAAGTTTAGAGATCACTTTGGCATGTTTTTCAAGGCAATATTGCACACATTTTTTAAAAACGATCAAATTGAAAGGATTGAGATCCTTGACAACTTTTTAGGCACTGAAAAGAACTTTGAGTTAACAATTAACTCGGATTGATTTATAAATTCGCAAAACGTGATAGGCTCGAATCTCACCGGGTTTGTTAATCTCCACACTTATTCGTTAAGTCATCAATTTTCGCTCAATTTCCATCTTTGGTAAATTTCGGCTTTGTGTATGTTGAATGTTTACAACTTGAGACTTTAAACCGACTTTTAATGATATTCTTGAAAATTTTGAATTCCAATTTTTATTTATTTTGAACAAAAATATTTTTGGGTTTTTCAAAATTTTATGATTTTTTTTGTGTGTAAATTTATGAGCATTTTGAAATTTGTGAAGTTTTCGAAATACGCACTTGTGACCCCCCCTAACTTGGACTTTGGCATTGTCCTCAAGCAAAACGGACGAAAATCGAACTCAAGGCAAATGAAAAGTGCGAAAAAATAAAACAAACAAATATTAAAATGCAACAAGACACTATATGACACTCATACATGACTCAAAAAAACAACAACAATCACCCCATACGCGTCGGGGGTGCGACGACCTCTCATCTCTCCACAAACTCACCCGACCCGACTCACGGGGTTTGATGTTCTCTTTGTCTCTCCCATCTTCGGATTATAAGCTAACAATCGAAACAAGTTGGGACCTCGCCCATAGATAAGTCATAGACTGAGAGACTCAGCGTGACTCATTGGAGAGGTATCCTCGTGATGCTGACTCAAAGCGTGGTCGGCGTACGCTGACTCAGAAGGAACACCTAGGTTTCTTTAAATTTTTAAGATGCATGGGTCAGGCTCTAAGTCGGATGGACCACAACTTTTCCCCTCACTCGCCATCGGGACTTCTAGTGGTATGGGTGGATGGTCACAAAGAAGAAATTCATTGATGTTATCTTTCCATTCGCATTCTTCTAGGTGCCTAAATGAATCCAATAGAGTTGGGACTTCGTCGTTAAGGTTTTCATCTAGGCTCTCATCCACCGGACCGAATTCTTTTTCAAATTCTTCCATGCTCATGTCCCCTAGCTCTATCCCCCGAGTAGTGCCTACGTCCTCTCTTACTTGCTCGATCTCCAACTCCACCAGTTTTCTCTCTTCTAACCCCTCGCTCTCTCTCTCTATGGCGGTCTCTACACACCTCTCCCCCACTTTTCTCTCATCGTCACAACTACCGCTATTACTTAATGAAAAAAAATACACCCCTAACGGATCTCTCTTGTGGGACCCCTCATTCTCATGGCTCAACACTAAGAAGGACCCTAGGGAATCTCCACAATCATTTTCCTCAAATTACTCCCCCACGATCTCGTCTATGAAGCTCACCGCGTGAAGGTCATCTTCTTCCCCCGTATGTTGGGCGACATGGAAGATGTTGGTCTCTAAGGTCATGTTCCCAAAGGTGAGTTGCATTCGCCCATTCCGAGTATTGATGATTTCGTTATCCGTAACTAAGAAAGGGCACCCAAGGATGATGGGAACATGGTTGCTCGAGTTAAAGGAGGGCTTCGTGTCCCAAATGACAAAGTCTACCGGGATGTAGAAAGTGTCAACTTGGACGATCACGTCCTCGACTATGCCTCTTGGGATCTTCACGGTTCGATCCGCTAATTGGAGAGTGAACTTTGTGGGCTTGAGGCCGCCCAAGTCAAGTTTCCTACAGATGGAGTAAGGGAGGATATTGACACTTGCTCCCAAATCAAGTAAGGCTTTTTCGATTTTGTTTTATCCAATGATGCAGGAAATGGTGGGTGCACCGGGATCTTTGAATTTAGGTGGGAGATCATTGAGTAGAATAGAGCTCACATTCTGTGCTAGAAAGACATTTTTCTTTACCTCCATCTTTCTCTTTACCATCAATAAGTCTTTAATGACTTTTCCATAAGCTGGAATTTTCTTAATGGCATCGAGGAAAGGTAAATTCATCTTAACTTGTTTTAGCACGTCTAGAACGTCATCACGTGGGTTTCCTTTATGGGAAGGAATTAGCCTTTGAGGAAACGGTGCCGCGGAGGGTGGTTTCACTTCTACCTTGGCCTCACTAGCGTCTTCTTTGTCACGCTCATTTAAGGAGACATCTTCGGCCTCTTTTGTGACAGGCGAAATCTCCTTATCTTTAAGTACCTCTCCTGGGGGAGGTGACAAGTCAACTACCCTCCCACTACGTAGAGTGGTAATTGAGCTACATTGCTCAGGATGTTCATGGGGTGTCGAGCTAACACTAGTTTGACCTTGGAGAGGTCTTTGGCCCTGGGCAGGAAATTTTTCCTTCTCTTGGACACTCAACGAGGATTGTATTTTTGACAAATTTGCATTTATGTCGCCAATCAGACGATCATATTTAGTATTGGTTGCGGTCTGGCTTTCGATGAATTGATTCATGGTATCCTCTAGACTTCTCCGCTGTGGCGGGATATAATTTCCTTGAGGTGGTGGTGCTTGCGTATGTCCTTGCATGTGCGGGGCTTGTTGAAAATGTTGTGGTGGAGGAGGGGCAACATGCGAAGGAGGGTTCATTGCGGCATGTTGTTGCCCATAGCTAAAACCGGGATCATTTTTCCATGAAGGGTTGTATGAATTCCCGTGCGGGGCACCTAAATTACCCTTAAAACCTCCTATACCACTAACTTGCTCCTGAAGCATTGCTTTGTAGGCGGGTATCGTCGGGCATTCCTCAGTTGAATGTCCCGCCTCATAAATAGCACACACCTTCACGACAGGGTTTGGAATGGGTCCAACTTATCCTTTTCCATATATCTCTCATAGATCTCAAAATCCTTTCTCAAGAGTCTCCAATTGACTGTCTGTCATAGAATTCTTATATACGTGGAATAGGCCAGAAGCTGACGGAGTGGTAGTCGCTTGTCTATTTTGATTTTGAGCATTGGGATCAGAAGTGTCCCAGGATTGGGTAGTCCCGGCGATATACCTCAAGTGAAGCTCAGCGTCTTGGGAATCTAAATCGATAAACGAACCACTTCCCATTATTTCAACAAGTTGTTTGGAGTTAAGATTCAACCCATTATAGATAAAAGAGATGACTTGCGCTGAATCAAATCCGTGATGGGGGCATGAAGCAACTAGCTCGTTGAAACGTTCATAACATCGATGGAATGGCTCATTTTCAGCTTGTCTGAATGCATGAATTTGAGCCTTTATGGAGATTGTTCGATGTGGTGGGAAGAATTTCTTGAGAAATTTCGACTGTAGCTCATTCCAGAATGGAATCGAGCTTAGAGGTAAAAACCATAGCCAGGCCTTAGCTTTATCTTTGAGTGAGAAAGGGAAGAGTTTGAGGCGGATTACCTCTTATGTGCAGGTTTGATCATTCAGAGTATCACACACGTCCTCAAATTCCCTAATATGGAGGTATGGCTTTTCAGAATCCATACCATGGTAATGTGGTAGCATCTGGATCATCCCATTTTTGAAATGGAATTGTTCGGCATTATACGGGAGTATAATGCATCCCGGAGTGACAGTACGCTCGGGATATAAGAATTCTGTAATCGAACGATATGGGGGCTCTTCCGCACCGGTGAGTACACTGCTGTGTTGCGACATCTCTTCCTCACTTATTGACTCGGTGCTCTCACTAGGCGTGCTCGGAGTGTATCCTAAGAAGGAAAAGGGAGTCTTATTGGAGACTGAGTGCGACAGTGTGGGAGGTGGGATCCAGAACTGTGGGGCGTTTGGAGTGTGGGGACTATCAGGATTATACTCAACAATTGGATTTTCGTGAATGTTGGTTGGAGTATTATGGGGTGTGGGAGTGGTTTCAGAATTTTGCATTAAGCTTAGGAAAGATGATGATGAATCTTTTTGTGGTTTTTGAATTTTTTTTTTATATATTTTTTTGGATTTTTAGAGATTTTTAGTCAAAGCTTTGGATTGACTCGATCTAATCCTAAGTCTACCTAGTTCCCCGGCAATGGTGCCAAAAACTTGACACGACTGAAAATGTGTCTCAGAAGTGCGTTCACTCTAGGCTCAAGTGTAAGCCTGTCGCTCAAGTAATAATCCCAGTAAGTCGGGTACGATCCTCAGGGAAAAAGGACAACAGAGGTATGATGATGGGAAGAGACGGAGAAATCCTAACTTTGACTCTAAAAAGGAAAGGAAAAATTGATTTGGTTTTGAGATTGATTACAGCTAAATGCGATAATGAAAATGAGAAACTATGCAACTAAATTAATCTAACAAAATGGAGAATGACTGATGATTTCAAAAAACTTTTTATTTTAAATAATGAGAGAAACAGGACGGGAATACAATCCCTCAACCCTAGTGTAGTGCGGTGATAATATTAATCATAAATTTATCTGATTGATCTAACCCAGAATTTAGTACTCCCAAGCATTATGTATACGAGGTTCTAGCCCGCGTCATACCTAATCTGAGGATGAGTAAATCAATATCGCGATAGTGACACTCAAATTGTACTCTAAATCATCACGAGTACCCAAAGGTAAACGATATCGATCATAATCAATCACTAAATTCATCGGATTAATTTTATACACATGCACTAACACATTAGGTTGGGTTCATGCATCCCGGCCTTTTAAACTTAACCGGACATTTTAAACTGAAGGATGCATGAAATAATAACGTTTCCTGCAAAAAATCTCATGATAACACTAGATCGAAATACGATGCTAAGCATTACATAAATTTATTCAAATCACGCAGAAAAATTACCATGCAAGAATAATGATCATAAAAATAAAACTTAGATTACAACTTGAAAACAAACCCGGAAGTGTATTGATCTTGCAACAATTAATTGAAGTTATGTTCCGAGATGTTTTCCTCTCTTTTTTTCTATCAAAAACTACCTAAAAACTATTCAGAACGGTTGTTCCTAGGTTCCTACTTAAGTTCTCCACTCTTTTTGGAGAGTTTTAACCTAAAGGGATCCTTTGGAGCCAATCAGAATGAAGGATGAAAATTCGCGGATCAGGACCCCCGAACCGGTTCGCATGTACCCCTAATCGGTTCGCCCCCTAAACCGGTTCGCGCCTGGGTTCAAGAATGCTTGCTGGTTTGGGGTGCTTTTTCTTTCATTCAACACTTAGAAGTTTTCTTGTTTTCTTTCCTTTCTTCCTTGGATTTTTCTTCAACTTCAACTGGTCATAACTCATCAATCGTAGCTCGGATTTGGGTGCTGTTTCTTTCGGTGTTCTCTTTGTTCCGAGATCTTCAACTTTCTAGTTGACTCCTCCTTCGGGATCTAGCTGCAAAATTACCAAAATGCCCTTGAACTTGCCTTCTTAGCTTTTCTTTCATTGTCTCGCTTTCTCTTTTGCACTGCTTGCATAATTAACTTGTAAAACAAATAAGAGATGCACGAAACACGAAATACTTGCTAACAAAGGTTAGTAGCATAAATATGCATCAAATTCATATAGGTTACATCACTCGGGCTCACAGATACACTAACATTAGGGGAATAAATATACAATATTTATGTCCAATCAAACCCCCCTAACTTAGAACTTTGCGCGTGCCGAGCAATGTAAAAGAATCCTAACAAGGCTTAACTCTTGAAAATCACATTTTATTAGGATAGAATACCTTTTTCACGGGCAAGTTATTGCATTTAGCGCATGAAACAAGCCTTTAAACCCCTAGGTCATCGTAGTAGGATGAGTTGTGTCTCGTGAGGGTTTGCAGAGAATATACCCACAAAATTCGACTCAAAGAAATTTCAAAACACGCAAAGATTGTGGAATTCAAACTTTTCCAGAAAATAGTCATCATCAAGTCATATTTACGAGTCTCAAACCTTAGTGTGTGTGTGCTAAGCCGGAAATATAACCGCCAATTTCCACCGATTGATCATTACGTTACTTATTCGAAAATTCATTTTGATTTCAATTTCTCATGGAATGATCTCACAATCGAATCTCTCGAATTATGGCTATTCTCTCAGTATGCGTGATATAAAGAGTAAATATAATGGATGCAAAATCACGCATATAATTAGAAAGACGGAAATTTTATAGTGATAGGATCTCATCAACGGAGTACGGTTTTAAAAACGGGAACATTGCCTCTTTTTTGCGCATTCAATCTCTTTTATTATCTTTTAGTGTATTAACTCTCCACGCGGTAACCAATTTCGCAATTTAAACTCGGTTAGTTCGAGGTTTAAGGTATTTTGGGTAACATGAAAAAAGTAGGGAAGGTTGGAGTTGGAAAAGTCATTAATGATGTCCATTTATGCTTTTTCCGGGCTATTGCACATTTTTTTCTTCTTTCTTTTTTCTCTGTTTTTCACTTCTTTTCTTTTCTCACTACTTTTTGTTGAGCATATCTATTTTTCTCTTGCCCCTTTTTGATGCACTTTCCAGACTTAAATTCTGAATTTTCTCATTTTTCACAATTCCGGCTATTTTGGGTTTTGCGGGTTGTCAAACGAAAGGGAAAATTTATTCGGCTCAAATTTGGGTTACAAAAGGGATGATTTCTTTTTTCACAACTTTTTATGGCCAAGATTTTTGGGTAACAAACGATGGCCTACTTCATTGTCCAAAATGCTAATTCCGTTACCCTATGCGTTTCGAGATTAAATTAAGTTTAGAGATCACTTTGGCACGTTTTTCAAGGCAATATTGCACACATTTTTCAAAACCGATCAAAATGAAAGGATTGAGATCCTTGACAACTTTTTAGGCGCTGAAAAGAACTTTGAGTTTACAATTAACTCGGATTGATTTAGAAATTCGCAAAACGTCATAGGCTCGAATCTCACCGGGTTTGTTAATCTCCACACTTATTCGTTAAGTCATCAATTTTCGCTCAATTTCCATCTTTGGTCAATTTCGGCTTTGTGTATGTTGAATATTTACAACTTGAAACTTTAAACCGACTTTTAATGATATTCTTGAAAATTTTGAATTCCAATTTTTATTTATTTTGAACAAAAATATTTTTGGGTTTTTCAAAATTTTATGATTTTTTTTGTGTGTAAATTTATGAGCATTTTGAAATTTGTGAAGTTTTCGAAATACGCACTTGTGACCCCCCTAACTTGGACTTTGGCATTGTCCTCAAGAAAAACGGACGAAAATCGAACTCAAGGCAAATGAAAAGTGCGAAAAAATAAAACAAACAAATATTAAAATGCAACAAGACACTATATGACACTCATGCATGACTCAAAAATACAACAACAATCACCCCATACGCATCGGGGGTGCGACGACGGGGTTTGATGTTCTCTTTGTCTCTCCCATCTTGGAATTATAAGCTAATAATCGAAACAAGTTGGGACCTCGCCCATAGATAAGTCATAGACCGAGAGACTCAGCGTGACTCATTGGAGAGGTATCCTCGTGATGCTGACTCAAAGCGTGGTCTGCGTACGCTGACTCAGAAGGAACACCTAGGTTTCTTTCAATTTTTAAGATGCATGGGTCAAGCTCTAAGTCGGATGGATCACAAATTTTCCCCTCACTCGCCATCGGGACTTCTAGTGGTATGGGTGGATGGTCACAAAGAAGAAATTCATTGATGTTATCTTTCCATTCGCATTCTTCTAGGTGCCTAAATGAATCCAATAGAGTTTGGACTTCGTCGTTAAGGTTTTCATCTAGGCTCTCATCCAACGGACCGAATTCTTTTTCATATTCTTCCATGCTTATGTCCCCTAGCTCTATCCCCCGAGTAGTGCCTACGTCCTCTCTTACTTGCTCGATCTCCAACTCCACCAGTTTTCTCTCTTCTAACCCCTCGTTCTCTCTCTCTATCGCGGTCTCTACACACCTCTCCCCCACTTTTCTCTCATCGTCACAACTACCGCTATTACTTGATGAAAAAAATACACCCCTAACGGCTCTCTCTTGTGGGACCCCTCATTCTCATGGCTCAACACTAAGCAGGATCTTAGGGAATTTCCACAATCATTTTTCTCAAATTACTCCCCCACGATCTCGTCTATGAAGCTCACCGCATGAAGATCATCTTCTTCCCCCGTATATTGGACGACATGGAAGATGTTGGTCTCTAAGGTCATGTTCCCAAAGGTGAGTTGCATTCGCCCATTCCGAGTATTGATGATTTCGTTATCCGTAGCTAAGAAAGGGCACCCAAGGATGATGGGAACATGGTTGCTCGAGTTAAAGGAGGGCTCCGTGCCCCAAATGACAATGTCTACCGGGAAGTAGAAAGTGTCAACTTGGATGATCACGTCCTCGACTATGCCTCTTGGGATCTTCACGGTTCGATCCGCTAATTGGAGAGTGACCTTTGTGGGCTTGAGGTCGCCCAAGTCAAGTTTCCTATAGATGGAGTAAGGGAGGATATTGACACTTGCTCCCAAATCTAGTAAGGCTTTTTCGATTTTGTTTTATCCAATGATGCAGGAAATGGTGGGTGCACCGGGATCTTTGAATTTAGGTGGGAGATCATTGAGTAGAATAGAGCTCACATTCTGTGCTAGAAAGACATTTTTCTTTACCTTCATCTTTCTCTTTACCGTCAATAAGTCTTTAATGACTTTTCCATAAGCTGGAATTTTCTTAATGGCATCGAGGAAAGGTAAATTCATCTTAACTTGTTTTAGCACGTCTAGAACGTCATCACGTGGGTTTCCTTTATGGGAAGGAATTAGCCTTTGAGGAAACGGTGTCGCGGAGGGTGGTTTCACTACTACCTTGGCCTCACTAGCGTCTTCTTTGTCACTCTCATTTAAGGAGACATCTTCGGTCTCTTTTGTGATCGGTGAAATATCCTTGTCTTTAAGTACGTCTCATGGGGGAGGTGACAAGTCAACTACCCTCCCACTACGTAGAGTGGTAATTGAGCTACATTGCTAAAGATGGTCATGGGGTGTCGAGCTAACACTAGTTTGACCTTGGAGAGGTCTTTGGCCCTGGGCAGGAAATTTGTCCTTCTCTTGGACACTCAACGAGGATTGTATTTTTGACAAATTTGCATTTATGTCGCCAATCAGACGATCATATTGGGTATTGGTTGCGGTCTGGCTTGCGATGAATTGATTCATGGTATCCTCGAGAGTTCTCCGCTGTGGCGGGATATAATTTCCTTGAGGTGGTGGTGCTTGCCTATGTCCTTGCATGTGCGGGGCTTGTTGAAAATGTTGTGGTGGAGGAGGGGAAACATGCGAAGGAGGGTTCATTGCGGCATGTTGTTGCCCTTAGCTAAAACCGGGATGATTTTTCCATGAAGGGTTGTATGAATTCCCGTGCGGGGCACCTAAATTACCCTTAAAACCTCCTATACCACTAACTTGCTCCTGAAAGCATTACTTTGTAGGCGGGTATCGTCGAGCATTCCTCAGTTGAATGTCCCGCCTCATAAATAGCACACACCTTCAAGACAGGGTTTGGAATGGGTCCAGCTGGTCCTTTTCCATATATCTCGCATAGATCTCAAAATCCTTTCTCAAGAGTCTCAAATCGGCTGTCCGTCATAGAATTCTTATCTACATGGAATAGGCCAGACGCTGACGGAATGGTAGTCGCTTGTCTATTTTGATTTTGAGCATTGGGATCAGAAGTGTCCCAGGATTGGGTAGTCTCGGTGACATACCTCAAGTGAAGCTCAGCATCCTGG
Organism: Sambucus nigra; assembly: GCA_949130495.1. Lineage (NCBI taxonomy): Eukaryota > Viridiplantae > Streptophyta > Magnoliopsida > Dipsacales > Adoxaceae > Sambucus > Sambucus nigra. The sequence goes on from OX422219.1 coordinate 113,156,676, forward strand.
GCATCTAAATCGATAAATGAACCACTTCCCATTATTTCAACAAGTTGTTTGGAGTTAAGATTCAACCCATTATAGATAAAAGAGATGACTTGCGCTGAATCAATTCCGTGATGGGGGCATGAAGCAACTAGCTCGTTGAAACGTTCATAACATCGATGGAATGGCTCATTTTCAGCTTGTCTGAATGCTTGAATTTGAGCCTTTATGGAGAATGTTCGATGTGGTGGGAAGAATTTCTTGAGAAATTTTGACTGTAGCTCATTCCAGGATGGAATCGAGCTTGGAGGTAAAGACCATAGCCAAGCCTTAGCTTTATCTTTGAGTGAGAAAGGGAAGAGTTTGAGGCGGATTACCTCTTATGTGCACGTTTGATCATTGAGAGTATCACACACGTCCTCAAATTCACTAATATGGAGGTATGGATTTTCAGAATCCATACCGTGGTAATGCGGTAGCATCTGGATCATCCCATTTTTGAAATGGAATTGTTCGGCATTATACGGGAGTATAATGCATCCCGGAGTGACAGTACGCTCGGGATATAAGAATTCTCTAATCGGACGGTATGGGGGCTCTTCCGCACCGGTGAGTGCACTGCTGTGTTGCGACATCTCTTCCTCACTTATTGACTCGGTGCTCTCACTAGGCGTGCTCGGAGTGTGTCCTAAGAAGGAAAAGGGAGTCTTATTGGAGACTGAGTGCGACGGTGTGGAAGGTGGGATCCAGAACCGTGGGGCGTTTGGAGTGTGGGGACTATCAGGATTATACTCAACAATTGGATTTTCGTGAATGTTGGTTGGAGTATTATGGGGTGTGGGAGTGGTTTCAGAATTTTGCATTAAGCTTAGGAGAGATGATGATCAATCTTTTTGTGGTTTTTGAATTTTTTTTTATATATTTTTTTGGATTTTTAGAGATTTTTAGTCAAAGCTTTGGATTGACTCGATCTAATCCTAAGTCTACCTAGTTCCCCGGCAATGGTGCCAAAAACTTGACACGACTGAAAATGTGTCTCAGAAGTGCGTTCACTCTTGGCTCAAGTGTAAGCCTGTCGCTCAAGTAATAATCCCAGTAAGTCGGGTACGATCCTCTGGGAAAAAGGACAACAGATTTGTGATGACGGGAAGAGACGGAGAAATCCTAACTTTGACTCTAAAAAGGAAAGGAAAAATTGATTTGGTTTTGAGATTGATTACAGCTAAATGCGATAATGAAAATGAGAAATGATGCAACTAAATTAATCTAACGAAATGGAGAATGACTGATGATTTCAAAAAACTTTTTATTTTAAATGATGAGAGAAACAGGACGGGAATACAATCCCCCAACCCTAGTGTAGTGCGGTGATAATATTAATCATAAATTCATCTGATTGATCTAACCCAGAATTTAGTACTCCCAAGCATTATGTATACAAGGTTCTAGCCCGCGTCATACCTAATCTGAGGATGAGTAAATCGGTATAGCGATAGTGACACTCAAATTGTACTCTAAATCATCACGAGTACCCAAAGGTAAACGAGATCGATCATAATCAATCACTAAATTCATCGGATTAATTTTATACACATGCACTAACACATTAGGTTGGGTTCATGCATCCCGGCCTTTTAAACCTAGCCGGACATTTTAAACTAAAGGATGCATGAAATAATAATGTTGCATGCGAAAGAACTCATGATAACACAGATCGAAATACGCGGCTAAGCATTATAAACGCGGAAATTTATTCAAATCATGCAGAAAAATTACCATGCAAGAATAATGATCATAAAAATAAAACTTAGATTACAACTTGAAAACAAACCCGGAAGTGTATTGATCTTGCAGCAATTAATTGAAGTTATGTTCCTAGATGTTTTCCTCTCTTTTTTTCTATAAAAAACTACCTAAAAACTATTCAGAACGGCTGTTCCTAGGTTCCTACTTACGTTCTCCACTCTTTTTGGAGAGTTTTAACCTAAAGGGATCCTTTGGAACCAATCAGAATGAAGGATGAAAATTCACGCATCAGGACCCCCGAACCGGTTCGCATGTACCCCTAATCAGTTCGCCCCCCAAACCGGTTCGCGCCTGGGTTCGAGAATGTTTGCTGGTTTGGGGTGCTTTTTCTTTCATTCAACACTTTGAAGTTTTCTTGTTTTCTCTCCTTTCTTCCTTGGATTTTTCTTCAACTTCAACTGGTCATAACTCATCAACCGTAGCTTGGATTTGGGTGTTGTTTCTTTCAGTGTTCTCTTTGTTCCGAGCTCTTCAACTTTCTAGTTGACTCCTCCTTCGGGATCTGGCTACAAAATTACCAAAATGCCCTTGAACTTTCCTTCTTAGCTTTTCTTTCATTGTCTCGCTTTCTCTTTTGCACTGCTTGCATAATTAACCTGTAAAACAAATAAGAGAAGCACGAAACACGAAATACTTACCAGGGAAGGTTAGTAGCATAAATGTGCGTCAAATCTATATAGGTTACATCAATCGGGTTCACAGATACATTGAAATTAGGGGAATATATATACAATATTTATGTCCAATCAATTAGAATTACCTCCAGAGTTATCCCGTTTATACGATATGTTTCACATATCGATGCTTCGTAAGTATTTGGAAGATCCATCTCATCAACTGAGAACCCGACCTATTGAACTGAAAGAAGACTTGTCGTACATTGAGGAACCGGTGGAAATTCTTGATCGTAAGGAGAGTATTGAGGAATAAAGTTATTCCCTTAGTTAAAGTTATGTGCATGAGCCATGGAATTAAAGAAGAAACTTGGGAAACGGAGGATAACATGAAGAAACAATATCCCCATTTGTTTGGTAAGTGACATTCATATTAAATTTCGGGGATGAAATTTTCTGGGGGGGGGGGGGGGGGGGGAGTTATGACAACCCGGATATAATCATGATAAATTATATTTAAATCATTCTTACCTTATGTGATAAGAATAATGTGTTATTTTTATATCTGATGTTATGTGATTATGGTTCGTACAATCATACTTCCATAAATCATGAAATGTCGAATCATGTACAAACACAAAATTTTGTTATTTTCGGGAGAAATGTTGCTATTGGAGACTAGTTTTGACCCTTATAATGTAACAATTGTGTAATACCTCGTAATTTTAATGACTTTTAAAATGGGTTATATTTTAAATTAATGGATTAATTGGATCTTATTATAAATTAATTCATTTGGGTTTTATCCGAATTGTGGATATTAAAATGGATGATTTTGAATATTACTTAAAGATATTTAGGTAATATATGAATGTGATGTCATTGATATGACGGTATGATATAAATTCGGTAATTTGAATTTTTAGTCAGACGCGGTATGGGACGTGTCGGGACTAATTTATTAAATTAAAAAGGAAATTTATTTTCTATCGACCTTATAGTCATTTCGACTGCGTCGTTGCGTCCGGAAGGTTCGAAATAGTCAGAAAAGTCTATTTGGATGTTAATTTTGAGTCTCGGGTCATTTGGAAATGAAAAGACAACCCAAAAGGGCATTTTGGTTATTTTTACAAGGGGGATGAATAGTGATTTCGGGTTTTGTCTTATTATAAGTATTTGGAGATTAGTGTATGTAGGTTCATTTCATCTCTTCTACAAAAAATTGAAAAGTCATCTTCTTAGAGAGAGTGGAAGGTTGCTTGGAAAGAAAAAGAAGTTTGCTTGGGAAGGAAGAGAACCAAAGGTCAAAGGTCACCACCACCATCACCACCACCTGTGTTATTCAACTCCAAAGGATCAGATCTTCATTAGAGGCAAGTGTTTGATATTTGCGATTTAAGTTCGTATATTTTCCATGTTAGGATAGTTATAAAAAGAGACGATTTTCATGCTTGGAAGATGAAAGGATATAGTTGTTAATGGATTTTTGGAATCTAAAAATATATAGGAATCAAACTCATGTTGTAGGTAGTTAGTAATCCAATAAATATTCATCAATCTGCGGAAGAAATTCTGAAAATAATTTAGTGTTCTTGAAGATAATATGTTGATAATTTTCTGGAAAAAGAGGCAAAAACGAGTGGAATGAGAAGAGCCAATTTGGAAGGTTTAGATCTTCTTTCTGAGTGCATTTGGATGAGATTTAAGAAAAACTCAAAACACATACCTGACTCAATTTTTCGTGTAGAATCCAAATCTGAAGTTGGATTGATGATGTGAATAATTTTTGGATCTGATTTTTCTGAGTATTTAAAATATGAGAATTCATGATGTTGTTTCTTTTAATGTTGGTTCTTATCCCAAAACTTTTGTAGATCTTTGGTGATTATTAATTGGATATTATGGGACTTAGAGAAGATCAGTAAGCCCTAGTTAAGATTTGAATTAATTTGATTGGGATTTAATTGATTAGAATTATGATAATTAAAGTTAAAGAGATTTCGGTTGCTAGATTCATGTGTTGGATTCTAATCTGTTTGTATGAGGATTAAGGATAGTTCAAGTAGGGGAGATTTAATATAACACCTGGGTAGACTTAGGGTTACAATTTAAAAATCAAGGACTGAGTTTAAGCTCATTATTGATTACGCAAGGGCTGAGTGTAGTACAAGAGCGTAGTGGTATGGCTCCTGGATAGAGATGGGAGTTTAGAACACATTTGGTTGAAAGAGGGGATGAGGTTATTCCGATCGCATATTTGAAGTTGACGAACCTCCTCGATCGACAAAGTTAAGTAGTAGTGTATTGGAGGGGTTCCTTGTTTGGATTTCGCTTTGCGAGACGCTCCGCGCATGAACCTTAACGACGTCGGGAGTGGAGAGATGTTATAGGATGCGAGGATAATTAAATTATGAAGTAAAGATATGACATTTTAATACGTGGGATTTAAAGAGATATAATGCTACGTATAATCTAAGGTTAATGTGAGTACCTTGTTGATAGTATATTATAGGTATGATAATGCCTATTTGATTGATTAATGATTAAGTGTATGAGGTTTGCGCGTGAGGGCAATCATATCCTGATGAATCCATGGGATCTTTGATTTGTCGCTCGAGAACATAGGTCTATGAAAGACTTATCGGGGAGTTGATAAGTCCGCTGACTATGGGTACGTAGGTATGTGCGTGACCCATGGTTATGAGAACTATGTTCGCCTCCAATGATTGTGTTGTTGTTAATGGTTCGAGGTATCCTCACCGAACCTTTTGTCCCCTTTTTGGCGACCAGCGATATTGGGACATGATAGTAGAGTAATGCATTGCACCGCAGCTGTGACTCGGGGTGCCGTATTATATATGAATATATATATATATATATATATATATATATATATATATATAATGGATTAAATGAATGAATGGATATTTATTATGGTTAAATCTATCTACGGTGATAATTGTAGATAACGGTGAATAGAGAAAGATAATTGAATTAAGTTAATGAATGTTTTTTGAAAAACATAATTCATATTAATGAGAAACGATGAGAAATGTAAATGAATAATAATGTGACGTATGGTATGGTACATATGGGGATTATGATATTGGGATGGAATTATAATATGGAGACTAGAAAAGAGGAACCATTAACTAGGAGGTTAATAGAAAAGGTTAAGTGTGCACTCTGGTTGAGAGGTGAGAAGGCAAGTGAGAGTTGGGTCTAACATGTACATAATTAAAGATTTATTGCACTTGTTAAATACTTGCTGTTTTAAAAATCATTTTCACAATCGGGCTCTGACCCGTTTCCTTGCATATTTTCTTTTCTATTGTATCTTCTATATCAGGTGTCCTGCAACAGGGACGCCAACCTTAGCGGATTATGACAGGCTATGGATTTATGGAGTTTTGCTTAGACGCCTATCATCATTTGATTCATAGTATTCTCTTAGTAGGACATGTCACCCAAAGGATTCAGTTATCTTCTTCTATCGGGGTCAAATACTATGGTATTCGTGTCATTTTAATACATTTGATTTTGTTGGGATTACTGTAATGGATTAATATTATTTAGGAATGTTTATTCCAATTGCATTCAAATTATTTTGTGTTATCTAATTGGTTATCAGTGTTGTAGAATAAAATATGTTGTGCTATTTTTAAACTGGAAATGGATTTTGTTAAATTAAAATTTGAAAAGTTTTTAACACCAACTTAATTGAGTTTGGGTGAGTTGTAAATGTTTTCGACAGTGATGCTAAGAATGATCCAACAGTATATTCTATTTTAATTTGGTATGGGCTGGCCACCCGGTATTTAATTAGGCGGGGTGTTACAAATTGACTCAAGGTGAAAACTACATAGTTGTAGATATATGAGTCAGATTTGCTACAAAATAAATGGAACATCAAACGGATATTCGAGTAAGAATCTAGCTCGAATTTACGAACAAGGGGCAAATCTGTCCATTCCCTTTAAGTGGTAAATTGTCCTTTAGTAAACGAAATGGTTTAATTTAATTTATTAGCAAGGGAATAATCCTTTGCCAACTTAAAACTCTTATTTTAACCTATTTCTTTAGTAAATAACATCCTAGGTTCAGTTTTGGAGGGTTTTTAGCTTGAGGAAAGAGAAAGTGGAAGTTTAAGTAAGAAAGGGTTACATTAAAAGCTAGGAAAAATTCCAACAAAATCCTTAAAGTGTTTCCAAGGTATAATTATGTGTTAATATTATTTTAATCTTTGATTATACTTATTTCAAAGCATATAAATCGTGAATTTTTTTATTAAAATTCCATCCTCCTTTGTGATAATAAGTATTTGTTCATATGTGAGATAAGTGGTGTATGTAGCTCGTATTGCTTGTAATTGAAATCCCTTGTATTGAAACTTGCATATATTTTTGTGTGCTTACTCGAATTGAGAAATTATAATTTTATATGAAACTAGACTCATATATTCATATCATACCCAAAAATTAGAATTTAACTCCCTGTGGTTGGGCTTTAGTGATGGTTGCAATTTGGTACATAATTGTTGTTTGTATATTTCATTTCGATATGCCCAGAGTTTGATCAAGATTTTGACATAGCAAATGAACTCAAAAAAATTATGAAACTTGATTTATGTACTATTTAGTATGTGTATTGAAAATGGGTGAAAATCATGGAAAGTTATACTAGAGAAAAATTATGAAAATTCTTGGAAGTTGAAGGAACAGTAGAGGAGCTTATGGGGCAGATTTAATGGGTTGGAAAGAAATGGTCATAACTTTCTCTAGGAATCTTGAAAAACTAAACTGACACTTGTAATGGAAAGTATACTCAAATATGTTTTCATATTGATAATCATGGACATCTGTATATGTACAATTTATGAATATGGGTTGGTTAAGTATGGAGGACAATAATTTGAGGCCATACTGGATAGCCTAAGCAAGAATGTTTTTATCTGCTCTTTTCCAAGGGTATTTTGAGTACATGTTTGATGTGTATATACATTAAGAAGTATAATTTTATGTTTACTTAATTTTAGTTATAAATTCAATACGAGATATTTTCTATGGTTGAATGTTCATAACCTTATCAACATATATACCATTGTTTTGTCTTTACACATGTTTCATGGAATGTGACTTGAGTAGAATTATATTGTTGTTGTATAGTCATTGAAAGATACATGGATATATTAAGATAATACTTAAGATTGAGATTTAGTACTGATTTCATTGGATTAACAAGTTTAAGATCAAATCAACCCAGTTCAGCTCCACCCGAAGAAAACGTGAATACATAGTTGACAACCCAATGTGAGTGTACTTACTGAGTTGATTATGGATATGATGTGTATGTATTATTTATTGAGATGATATGGCTTATTAAAATTCATGAGATGCTGATATGTTATGGCTTATTAAAAATCAAGATATGTTGAGATGTTATGGATTTATAAAAGTTAAGATATGTTGAGTTTCTATGCAATTGAGGATATGTTCGGTTATTAAAACCTATGGATATGATTATTGCCTAAGGGCAAGAGATGTGGGGTTTATTAACTCCGGATATGTATATGGCATAATTTGGCACATAGATGAATATATATTGAGATGTTGAGATGTTAAAAATAGTAATTTTACTATATAGAGATGCAGTACATTCAATGAGTTTTGAAACCCAAGGTTTTATATGTTTACATTTTCAGGTTCTGAAGCTGCCACTTACAGGTCTAAAGGTTGAGTAAATAGTAGTAGGGTCTGGTTAGTTTTGTTTTATACATTGTATTAGTTGTAATTAAGTTAAATGGTATGTGATTTCTGTTTAAATTATGTCTCCTTAAAACGATTGGATTTTTAGTATTTCGCATTTTAACGTTGAAGTTGTTTCAATATGTATTACAAAATAAATATATAAATAATAAATGTGGCTTGTGAACTATTTAGTTAATTATATCCAAAATGGGGTTTGGGGGTGATAAATTGGCATTAGAGCTTTAGGTTTTTATATACTAGGGTTAGAGAGTCTAGATGTGGAAGTGGCAAAAATAGTGTGGCGTGGGTCATTTATATAAACTTGTAACCATTATGTTAGATATACATGATGTACTCTTGTTTTTGGAATTGTGGTCTATGACAGATAGTAAGATATGGAAGGAGAAAATGTTCATGAGAGGGTGGATGAGGAGTCTTTAAATACAGTAAATCAACAAAATCCAAATAATGTAGAGGGATAACCTGAACAACTTACAAATATGCCGAGAATGGCTCATGCCATGACTTTAATGGCAGAACAACAAAACATTTTTATGATGCCAATAACAGAACAACAAGCTAAGTACTTGGAGGAGAATAATTTGGCCAGAAGCGAAAGAGAAATAAAATGAGAGGAGAAGAATACTCTATACGAGAAGTTTATCAAATTGATCCCCCCAGCATTCTCAGGTTTTGTAGATCCTTTAGAAGTTGAAGCTTGGGTCAAAGACACAAAAAAATCTTTGGGGTGATGAATGTACCTGGTGTGCAAAAGGTAATTTTGGCTACTTTCATGTTAAAGGTTGAAGCTTAATATTGGTGGGATTCCTCCAAACATTTATTGCTTACTCCGAGGGGAGGTGAGGTAATTACTTAAGATTCCTTTATCAAAGTCTTATATGAAAACTATTTTCGTCGTATGTATCAGAAGAAAAAAGAGAGAGAATTTTTATCATTGATTCAGGAGAATATGTTGGTCAGGGAGTATGAAACTAGATTTATATCTTTGTCTCTATTTTCATAACGTTTCGTACATGATGAGGAGGACAAATGAACTAGATTTTAGGATGGATTGAATTTGGTTATCAAGTCTAGACTCACTACCCTTGAATGGTAGATTATACTTATTTAGTTAACAAAGATATGATGGTTGAAGGAGATGTTAATGATGCAATAAAGAATAGGGAACAAAGGGGAAAGAGGAGTAGATTTTATCCATCTCAGCAAAAGGAAGGTAATATAGAATACTCAAAACAGGGGCGTCAAAGATTTCAGCACGATAGAGGGAATGGAAATTATGTTCAGAATAGGGCACCAAGCAGTTTTAGGGGTGCGGGATTGACGGGACAACAGAATATACAGCGGGACAATGCGAATGGGCAGTCTATGCCTATTACGTGCTATTTTTGCAAAGCTAAGGGACATATATGTCCAGAATGGCCAAGTTAAAGGGGGTAGAGTGTTATCACTGTCATCAGATTGGTCATACCAAAAAAAACTGTCCTATGCTAATAGGAGGGACTCAATCAGCTACTGCTAGTCGAGGTTCACCACATGGAGGCATAGGGAGAGGAGGAGGTAGAGGACAGGCTAGTGGTTCCAGGGCTTTAGGAAGAATATTTGCTATGACTTTACAGTATGCTCGGGCTACTCCAGAGGTGGTGACAGGTACATTTTTGTCATGGAAAAAAATGCTTACGTGCTTATTGATCCATGTTCTACTCATTCATTTGTAGCACTATCATTTACCATGCATTTGGGTCGGCCATGTTCTTATCTTGATTGTGGTTTATATATTTCTACACCTATGGGGGATGTGATGTTAGTGGAGCCTCTATATAGAAATTGTGTATTGTATGTGGGGGAGAGGATATTCGTGATTTTGATATTATCTTGGGTATGGATTTGTTATCTTCCTACCATGCATCGATTGATTGTTTTCTCAAGGAGGTTACATTTAATATGTTGGGGGAGGAAGAACTCAAATTTATTGGGGAAAGAAATGTGGTTCCAAACTGTCTTATTTTCGCACTTCTGGCGAGGAAATTGTTAAATAAGGGTTGTCAAGGCTTTTTAGCATATATTGTGGATACAAACAGGGAATTGCAAAAATTAGAAGATATCCCAGTAGTTATGGATTTTGCAGATGTGTTCCCAGATGAATTACCAGGGTTGCCACCTAGTAGAGAGGTAAAGTTTACTATTGATTTAGTGACGGGTACAACTCCAGTTTGTATTTCTTCATATAGAATGACACATGTGGAAATAAATGAGTTAAAGGTTCTACTGCAACATTTAATAGATAGAGGTTTTATTCGACCCAGTGTATCACCGTAGGGTGCTCCGATATTATTTGTGAAGAAGAAAGATGGCACCATGCGACTTTACATTGATTATCGGCAGTTGAACAAGGTAACTATTCGAAATAAATATCCATTGCCTCGTATTGATGATTTGTTTGATCAATTAAAGGGTGCTATAGTGTTTTCAAAAATTTATTTGAGATCGGGTTATCATCAATTAAGGGTGAGAGATTATGACAATTCTAAGACAGCTTTTCGTTCTCGCTATGGTCATTATGAATTTTTGGTAATGCCATTTGGGTTAATAAATGCTCCTGTGGTGTTTATGGCTTTAATGAATCGATTATTTCATCCTTTCATAGATTTGTTTGTGATTGTCTTTATCGACGATGTTTTGATATAATCACTTATCCAAGAGGAACATGAGAAACATCTAAGAGTTGTATTACAAGTTTTGCGAGATAATCAATTATTTGCTAAGTTTAGAAAATGTGAGTTTTGGTTAAATCAGGTAGTATTTCTGGGACATGTTGTTTCGGGAGATGGAATTTATGTTGACCCTAAGAAGGTAGAGGCAATTGTGCAGTGGGAAATATCAAGAAATGTAACAGAGATAAGGAGTTTCCTAGGATTGGTGGGTATTATAGAAGATTCATAAAGAGGTCTTCATCTATAGCCTTACCATTGACTAAATTAACCCGAAAGGAAGTGAAATTTGTGTTGAGTGATGAATGTCAGGACATCTTTGAAAAGTTAAAAAATAGGCTAGTATCAGCTCTAGTTCTCAGTCTTCCATCCAATGGAGAAGATTTTGTGATTTATGCTAACGCTTCACATCAGGGTCTGGGTTGTGTTTTCATACAACATGGAAAGGTAATTTCTTATGCATCTAGACAGTTATAGATGCATGAACGTAATTATCCTACACACAATTTAGAACTTGCAGCTATTGTTTTTGTCTTAAAATTATGGAGACATAAGTTATATTGAGACACATGTGAAATTTTCACTGACCATGAAAGTTTGAAGTATTTATTTACACAGAGAGACTTGAATTTGAGACAAAGACGTTTGATAGAGTTAATTAAAGACTATGATTGTACCATTCACCATCATCCTGGGAGGACCAATTTTGTTGCAGATGCTCTATGTCGGAAGTCATTCGGGAGGTTATCTTGTATTCAATGTGCATGGATTGGAAATATTATGGAATTAAGACTGATGGGAGTCGAGTTGAACTTAACTAAAATGGGGGAATTAATTTCACACGTTACAGTGAGACCTTTACTGATAGAACGCATACAAAATTTGCAAATCAGTGATGCATTCCTTGAGAAGAAGAAACGTGAAATCCTGGTCAGTAAAGATAGAGACTTCGAAATTAAGAATGATGATTCGTTGTGTTATAAAAAACAGAATTTGTGTATCGAATGATCCATCCTTAAAGATGGATATATTAGAAAAGGCACATAGTTCTATTTACTCTATGCATCCTGGAGGTACCAAAATGTATAGAGATTTGAAAGAGTATTACTAGTGGAATAATATGAAATGTGAGATTGCCGAATTTGTAGCTAAATTTTCAGTATGCCAACAAGTGAAGGTGGAACTTCAGAAGTCGACAGGATTATTTCAGTCATTGGTTATTTCTGAATGGAAGTGGGAACATATAACCATGGATTTTGTTGTAGGATTACCACGATCGCCAAAGGGTCATGATTCTATTTGGTGGTTGTAAACTGATTGACAAAGTCAACTCATTTTCTTCTAGTTAAGACGACCTACACTGTTGACAAATATGGATGTATGTACATTGATGAGATTATCCGTTTACATGGGGAACTAGTGTTAATAGTATCAGATATTCACTTCTAAGTTTTGTCCTCATTTACATAATTCCCTAGGCATAAGTTTGATGTTTAGTACTGCATTTCATACACAAACTGATGAGCAATCAGGAAGAGCGATTCAAATATTAAAAGATATGTTACGAGCCTTTGTATTTGACTTCAAAGGTAGTTGGGATGATTATTTTCCATTCATGGAATTAACGTATAATAATAGTTATCAGTCCACCAGTGGTATGGCTCCTTATGAAGATTTATATGGAAGGATATGTAGAATGCCATTATGTTGGGATGAAGTGGGTGAAAGGAAAATTTTGGGTCCTGAATTGATAGATATGACAACTAAAAAGATCGAAATGATTCAGGAATGGATAAAGATAGAGCAAAGCAGGCAAAACATTTATGCATATAAGAGGAAGTATCCATTGTAATTTCAAAAGGGGGATTTTGTATTCTTACGTATTTTATTGGGGAAAGGCGTTATGAGATTTGAGAAAAATGGGAAACTAAGTCCAACATACTTTGGACCATATGAAGTGTTGGAAATAATTGGGACCCTAGCATATACATTAGCATTACCTCCAGAGTTTTCCCGTTTACATGATGTGTTTCACATATCAATGATTCGTAAGTATTTAGTAGATACATCTCATCAACTGAAAACCCAACCTATTGAACTGAAAGAAGACTTTCCGTACATCGAGGAACCATTGGAAATTCTTGATTGTAAGGATAAAGTAGCGAGGAATAAAGTTATTCCCTTAGTTAAAGTTCTGTTGATGAGCCATGGAATTAAAGAAGCAACTTGTGAAACGGAGGATATTATGAAGAAGCAATATCCCCATTTTTTTGGTAAGTGACATTCATATTAAATTCCGGGGATAAAATTTTCTAAGGGGACAGGAAAGTTGTGACAACCCAGATATAATCATTATTAATTATATTTAAATCATGCTTAACTTATGTGATATTAATAATGTGTTATTATTATATCTAATGTTAAGTGATTATGGTTAGTATAATCCTACCTTCATAAATCATGAAATGTCGAATTATGTACAAATACAAAATTTTGTTATTTTCGGGAGAAATGTTGCTATTGGAGACTAGTTTTGACCCTTATAATGTAACAATTGACTCAAGGTGAAAACTACATAGTTGTAGATATATGAGTTAGGTTTGCTACAAAATAAATGGAACATCAAACGGATATTCGAGTAAGAATCTAGCTCGAATTTACGAAATAGGGGCAAATCTGTCCATTCCCTTTAAGTGGTAAATTTTCCTTTAGTAAACGAAATGGTTTAATTTGATTGATTAGAAACGGAATACTCCTTTGCCGACTTAAAACTCTTATTTTAACCTATTTCTTTAGTAAATAACATCCTAGGTTCAGTTTTGGAGGGTTTTTAGCTTGAGGAAAGAGAAAGTGGAAGTTTAAGGAAGAAAGGGTTACATTAAAAGCTAGGAAAAATTCCAACAAAATCCTTAAAGTGTTTCCAAGGTATAATTATGTGTTAATATTATTTTAATATTTGATTATACTTATTTTAAAGTATATAAATAATGAATTATTGATTAAAATTCCATCCTCCTTTGTGATAATAAGTATTTGTTGACATGTGAGATAAGTGGTGTATGTAGCTCATATTGCTTGTTTTTGTAATCCCTTGTATTGAAACTTGTATACATCGTTGTGTACTTACTAGAATTGAGAAATTCCATTTTTTATGAAACTAGACTCATATATTCACATCATATCCAAAAATTAGAATTTAACAACTTGTGGTTGGGCTTTTGTGATAGTTGCAAGTTGGTACATAGTTGTTGTTTGTATATTTCATTTCGATATGCCGTGAGTTTGATCAAGATTTTGACATAAAAAATGAAGTAAAAAAATTATGAAACTTTAATTCTGTACTATTTAGTATGTGAAATAAAAATTGTTGGAAAATAATGGAAGTTGTGTTGGGTAAAAATTATGAAAATTCCTTGAAGTTGAAGGAACAATAGAGGAGCTTGTGGGGAAGATTTAATAGGTTGGAAAGAAATTGTCACAACTTACTCTAGGAAGCTTGAAAAATTACACTGTCAGTTGTAATTGAAATTATATTCAGATATGTTTTCATATTTATAAGCTTGGATACCTGTTTATGTACAATTTATGAATATGGGATGGTTAAGTATGGAGGACAATAATTTGAGACCATACTGGATACCCCATGAAAGAATGTTTTTATCTGCTCTTTCCCAAGGGTATTTTGAGTACATATTTGATGTGTATATACATTGAGAAGTATAATTTAATGTTTACTTGATTTTAGTTATAAATTCCATACGAGGTTTTTTCTATGGTTGAATGTTCATAACCTTGTCAATATATATACCATTGTTTCGTCCTTACATATGTTTCATGGAATGTGACTTGAGTAGAATTATATTGTTATTGTATAGTCATTCAAAGTTACATGGATATATTAACATAATACTTATGATTTAGATTCATTACTCCACCCAAAGGAAATGTGAATACATTATTGACAACCCAATGTGAGTGTACTTACTTAGTTGATTATGGATATGGTGTGTATGTATTATATATGGAGATGATATGGCTTATTAAAATTCATGAGATGTTGAGATTCAGGGTACCCGAAATTAGAATTATGGGCCTGGACGAGTAGCCCAATTGTAGCGGCCCAAAGTCCAAGCCTCTTATATCTTAAACCGATTATGATTTAGTCTCTGCCCACGTTCCCATTAAGGGGAACTCTAAGAGGAGATGGGAAACATGGAGGAGTCCCACACCTCCACTCACTAGAACGAACATGTATATAACTAACCCTAGGTTCGGGGCAAAGAACACATTGTATTCTCTATAATCACTCTTCGAAGAACACAAAAATAATACTAACTACACCACCGTGGACGTAGGCATCTTTGATGAACCACGTACATCCTTTATTGTGTGATTGTCATTTTGTATTCCTTATATTTACTTGGTGATTGCGTTTCTCTTATCTATTTGGGTTGCAAAATAATTATCACCACAATTGGCGCCGTCTGTGGGAACGTTTATCTTCCCTGAGGAAGCCCACACCAAAAAAGGAGTTTAAAATGTCTGGTCACAGTAGCAATGATCCCCATGCAGGGGATATTCAAGAACCACCTGTTCTTCGCAGGATTAGATCTGAAATTCGACGTTCAGATCAGAGGGCTCGCTTAGAAAGGCTAGCCTCAGAAGAAAGCCAAGGACCAGCAAGATCCATGTAGTTATATAGACTGATTGATGCGTATGAGGAAAGACTCCATGAGTAGAGGGAGTCTTCTCGCAGATACGAGGCTAAGAATGATCGCCTAAAAAGAATATTAGAGAGATTGGATAAATAGCTCCATCGTGATACCAGGAGACGTTCATACCGCACTCCTAGACGTCAGGCGAGAAAGTTTCACAGCTGAGGAAGGAGCCCTAGGCGAGGATCCCAAAAGATTGAGGGAGACGAGTCAAAGGACGACCTAGGCGAGCATCTGCGAAAAGCTCGCCGTTATCAGAGACCCACTCGTTGCAACGAGAATATACGAAGTCTGGTCCGTAGGTAGATGGACCAGCATCCTGCCCATCACGGTACCAGATCGATCCGGGAACTTGCTGGGCGAGTTCTTAAAACCCAAATAAAGTCACCTTTATTGAGGAAAATTAAAGACGAAGAAGCCCCCAAGAAGTTTGCCATTCCAAGGTTCAAAATTTATGATGGTAAGACTGATCCCATTGATCACGTCAGGTAGTACCGACAGGCCATAACCCTCTGGAACCACCGGGATGCACTAATGTGCCAAAGTTTCCCCTCGAGCTTGCATGACGTGGCACATAAATGGTTCGAAAGGCTCCCCCACCGATTCATCAAGAGTTTCAAATCCCTGGCCGAGCTCTTTATGACCCGATTCATTACTAGTAGCTCCCATCCTAAAAGGATGGATGCTTTGCTGACAATGAAGAAAACACCTCAAGAGACCCTTCGAGACTACGCGAAGAGGTACTGGGAGTTATTCAACGAGGTCGAGGATTGCTCGGAGCAAGTGGCAGCGGCCTCTTTCAAAATTGGGCTACCCAGCTCCTCCCTTCTATACTAGTCCCTCACAAAGAAAGAGGATATGACTATTGATGACCTAATGGCTCGCATCGAGAAGTACGCTAAGGTGGAAGATGTCACCCGCCTCAGTACAGGGGAAAACGGTCGAGCTAAACTCACTACCAAGGGCAGTGACAAAACTGAGAACCATAAGAAAGGAGTAAAGAATGGGGGAAAAAATGGCTCCAAAAATGGAGGCAACATGACGCGTTGAAAGCATTTCAGTCGGTCAACACCGTCTTAAAAGAACAAATTTATAAAATAATCGCAAAAATCAAAGACGAGCCATTCATCAAGTGGCCCAGGAAGATGGGAGGAGATCCCTAGAAGAGGAACAATGCGCTGAGATGCGCCTTTCATAAAGAGGGAGGACATAAGACTGAGCTTGTAAAGCTCTTAAGTCCCACCTCGAAGAGCTAGCCCAATCCGAGCATTTGAACGAATTCGTGAAGAAGAAGGAAGAGAAAGCGACCACCAATAGAGATGTGAGACCCGATAACGTGATCGACGATGATGTTAGGCATGAGTTCGCGGTAATTCATGGGGCCTCTGACGCCAGACAGATCTAGGGAAATTCAGCTCGAATGGAGATGAAGAAACTTACAGCAGTGATGCAAGTTTTCAGATCGATCCAGCAAAGTCACAGTCAGGAAAGCATCGACGAGCAGAGGACGTCAACTATAATAAGCATATTATTTTCACAGATGAAGATCTGGTGGGAGTGAGAATCCCACATCATGATGCTTTGATCATTACCCTCAGGATAGCTAACTTTTACGTCGACAAGTTGCTCGTCGACCAAGGAAGCTCATCCGAGGTAATGGATCTCGACTTATTCAGGAAATTAAAATTAAGCGTCGCCGACTTAAAGGAAGCTACTGTCCCTTTAGTTGGCTTCACTGGAAAAATAACTATGGCCCTGGGAAAAATTGTACTACCAGTGCGCACGGGAAACGTCTCCAAGATGATTTAGTTTTTGGTAGTTGACATCGACTCGCCATACCAAGCCATCATCGGCAGAGGATGGCTCCATGCGATGAAAGAATTCTCCTTGACCTACCATCAGAAACTCAAGTATGTAACCGAGCGAGGAGTAATGGAGATCCACGACGATCAAGCGATGGCAAGAAGGTGCTTCATAGAAGCCATCTGACCGAGGCCAGAGAAGAAGGTCGATCAACTTAGCGATAAAGTTTAAGAACAAGAAGGTATGACGCCTTCTAAATAGCAATTAAAGTATGGAAGACCTGGAGTAGAGGAGACCAGAATCCTCCCCTCTAAAAGGGTCCTCGAAGACCTAGTAGAGGTTACAGATGATGATAGCGACAGTAGGAGAGTTTTCTTGATTGGATCTTCCCTTACTGACCAGAAACAGAAGGAATTGACAACTCTACTGAGACACAATGTAGATGCTTTCACGTGGGAACCATATGAGTTTCCTGGAATTGATCCTAGTATAGTTTTTCATCAGTTGCACATCAATCCCACCTTTAAACTAATCACGCAGAAGGCACGGTGAACTGCACCCAAGAAAGCAAAAGCCGTAGAAAAAGAAGTAGAAAAACTGCTGGATGCAGGATCCATACGGGAAGTACAATTCCCCGAGTGGTTATCCAACCCAGTAGTAGTTCCAAAAAGCAACGGGAAGTGGAGAGTTTGCATCAACTTCACTGAACTCAATAGAGCGTGCCCTAAAGACAGTTTCCCCCCCAAAAAATTGACCAACTGGTAGACGCCACTACAGCTCATGAGCGAATGAGTTTTTTGGATGCATACTCAGGGTATCATCAGATCCCTTTATATGCTCCAGACCAAGACAAAATAGCATTCATCACCACAGTTGGGTTATACAGCTACAATGTTATGCCCTTTGGGCTAAAAAACGCAGGGGCAACCTACCAGCGGATGGTCACCAAGATGTTTAAAGACCAGATGGGAGACACCATGGAGGTCTACATCGATGGCATGCTCGTTAAAAGCAAGAAGAGAGAGGACCACCTCTCAGACCTGTCAAAAACCTTCAAAATCCTCAGGAAATACTGAATTAAACTTAACGAGCAACTGTTCTTTCGGTGTCCAGACAGGAAAATTTCGTGGGTACTTGGTGAGTAAGAGAGGCATAGAGGCTAACCCAGACCATATCGATGCAATTAACAGGGTGCAACCTCCTCGAATGATCCGGGACATACAGAATCTCACTGGCATGATCGCTGCCTTAAATCGCTTTATCTCTAAATCCTCGGAGAAATGCAAGCCTTTCTTCCAGCTTCTAAAGGGGAATAAAATGGTAGAGTGGAACCCAGATTGCTCACAGGCGTTGGTTGAGCTCAAAGCTTACCTAAGCTCTCCACCACTGCTCGTCATACCACAACAAATAGATTCCTTGTACCTGTACCTCTTTGTTTCCAACCACACTATCAGTTCTGCATTAATGTGCGAAGTTGCAGGAATCCAGCACCCCGTTTACTACGCGAGCAAAACACTGCTTGAGGCTGAGCAGGGATACCTACCTCTAGAGAAGCTCACCTTTGCACTAATAGTGGCTTCGAGGAAGCTGAAGCACTATTTCGAAACCCACACTATAATCGTCCTTACATCGTACCCCCTTAAAGCAATCCTGAGGAAGGCAGATTTGTTGGGCAGACTGTTTAAATGGTCAGTCGAGCTCGGATGATTTGATATCCAATTTCAACCAAGTAACGCAATCAAGGGGTAGGTCCTTGCTGATTTTATAGCCGAGTTCATAGGCGAGCAGCGTTGCACCCAACCACAGCCAGCCAAACAAAAAGGGAGCTACACGACGGAGGGCATCTGGAAATTATTTATTGATGGAGCCTCCAATTCAAAAGGGGCAGGCGTAGGCATCATTCTTATCACTCCATAAAATACGATCCTTGAGCAGGGAATTAGGCTTGGATTTGAAGCCTCCAATAATGAAGCAGAATATGAGGCACTGATATCCGGCCTCCAAAAAGCACACGCTATGGGAGCAAAGCAATTATAGGTGTTTGGTGACTCATAGTTAGTCTCCAATCAGATCAACGGGGACTACAATGCAAAAGATGAAAGGATGGCATCCT
Source organism: Sambucus nigra (assembly GCA_949130495.1). Taxonomy (NCBI): domain Eukaryota; kingdom Viridiplantae; phylum Streptophyta; class Magnoliopsida; order Dipsacales; family Adoxaceae; genus Sambucus; species Sambucus nigra. The sequence continues at coordinate 113,176,179 of OX422219.1, forward strand.
ACCTCGCCTTGGCAAAAAGGCTATTGGCTGACTTTGAGGAAGTCAATGTCCAGCAGTTCCCCAGGAGACAAAACAGCCATGCTGACGCCTTAGCAACCCTAAGATCAGCAATTGATTCCGACTTAAAAAAGAACAATCCCCATCGATTTCCTCGCTCATACGAGCATTAACCGCGACGACGAGTTACCAAGCGTAGAGCAGGTGCTCCATATTGAGTCAGCACCAAGTTGGATGGACCCACTAAGGGATTATTTGAAGGATGTCACACTCCCAGATGATAAGAAGACTGCTCACCAGATAAGAGTCAAAGCTGCTCTCTTTCACTTATCTCCCGAGGACAAGCTATACAAGAGATTATTTTTCGGTCCCTACCTTCAATGTGTTCACCCAAAGGATGTCGAGCAAGTTCTACATGAGCTTCACGAAGGAATCTGTGGAAGTCATATTGTAGGAAGATCCCTGGCTTTTCAAGCAATGAAGGAGGGTTATTGGTGGCCATATATGCAAATGGACTCTGCGGCGTATGTTCCCAAATTCCTTAAGTTCCAGCTTCATGCTCCTATGGCCCCCAACCTTCCAGCGACCTAAAATCATTGACCAACCCATGGTCGTTCCCCCAATGGGGGATGGACATCGTAGGACCACTTCCTACTGCCACCGGTAGTCGTAAATATCTGTTGGTTGCGACTGACTACTTCACCAAATGGATCGAGGAAGAACCCCTAGCGAACATCCGAGATGCAGGATATGATAAGGTTCATATGGAGAAATATAATCACACATTTTGGCATCCCCAGAACAATCATCATCGATAATGGAACGCAGTTCGAAAGCGGTTCTTTTCATAGATTCTATAACGAACATGGAAAGAGACACCATTTTAGCCTGGTGGCCTATCCTCAAAGCAATGGCCAAACCGAGGCTTCCAACAAGATAGTGATTGACGGATTAAGGAAGCAATTAGAGCGAGCCAAAGGAGCATGGGTAAATGAATTGCCACACATTCTATGGGCCTTTAGAACCACTCCACGACAAGCAACGGGAGAAACCCCATTTTCGCTGACATATGGGATGGAAGCAGTTATCCCACTAGAAGTTGGCTTGCCAACAATGAGGTCCAGCCTTGTCGACCAAGGCCATAATGATGCAACATTGCTCGCTGAGTTTGACCTAGCCGACGAGCGCTGAGAGCTAGCCCTGGTAAAACCAGAGAACTATCGACAACAGCTCGCGAGGTACTATAACAATAGGGTCAACCCGAGGACATTCCGAGTTAGGGACTATGTCCTAAGAAAAGTCCTGGGCAGCGCAGTGAAAGCATCAAATGGCAAGGTATGGCCAAACTGGAAAGGACCATTCAAGATAACAAGAGATAATATGCAAGGTGCCTATTATTTAGAAACAATATAAGGCACAGAAATCCCCCAAGCATGGAACACAGCCAATCTCAAGAAATTCTATTTTTAGATTCTTCTTTTATGCTTTTACGCAGCCAATCTCAAGAAATTCTATTTTCAGATTCTTCTTTTATGCTTTTGTTGTGGAGCTATTAGTTCATTTTCCTTGTCATTAATGAAAGCTATGTAACGGCTGTGTTCTAATGAGTAATAGTTATATAAGCTTTATCACACATATTTTCCAAATGACAGGCGCATTGGTCATTACACCATAGCATGGAAATCACCCTCCTTAGGCTTTCGTTATGAAACCCGAAAGACCTCTTAGCATTGCCCCTGGCAATATATGAAGCCCTACAGGAGATCCTTAGGCAATATGGCCAAATTAAAGCTGGTCGCCAAACCATCTTTGGTTGAATAAAATCCTGATCGGACAGAGCATCCAAAACCAGGTGTGTCCTCACCAATTTCCACACTTAGGCCTAAGGTAGTGTGATGACACGACCTAAAAGGTAAAGTGGTGCACAATGGTACCTTGATAGTGTACTGAACTGGAAGGACACTAGCATGATAATACAAATATAGAGATCATAAAGGAGCGAGAATATGGAGAATATAATACACTTGTTTAGTCGGCTAAAATAGCCCAAAACATAAATTTTATATTAATCCACCATATTTACAACAAGTAAAATACATGTTAAGTCGGCGAGCTCGCCCAAAACATTGACATAACATCACTACATTGACATAACATCACTACAATACATAGAGTAGCTGCTGGAAAAATCTCATTGGGGATGAGGCCTCTGAACAAGATAATCAGCCACTTGAGCCCTTCAACCATCATCAGGAGCAGGAACCAACTCTCCCTCGGCTTCATTACCATCTGACTCCAATAGCTGCCGAGGGATAACATCGATGGGTATCCACTGATCATCTCTCCGGAAGGGATTGGGCATCCGAATGGAAGGAGATATTTCGTGGCGATACCAGAGCATAGAGTTCCTTGGAACCTGCATATCCTTCAAAGAACTCAACCACCCCCTGATGAAGGAGAGCTCCTTGAATTCTATCAGCCTCATCGAGGCATCCATCCAACCCTGGTCATAACCATCGGCCCATACTCGTCGAGGTCCTTTTTTAAAGACTGATGACGCTGCCGAGTAACGTCCCTTTGAAGCCCAGTAACAATAACATATGCTCGCTTGACATCACCGCGGAGCTCTTCCATTTTACTGTCTGAACGCCTGGTGCTCCTTCCATCTCGTGAAACCAATGGACCAGTGGAACCTCACAACACAGGGCGAACGTCGCTCGAGCTTGCCCTAGCTCGCGTCAATAAAGAACCTCGTAACACAGGGGAAACTTCTCTCGAGCCAACCCTAGCTCGCATCGATGAAGAGCCTCGCAACACTGCAGGAGCAGTGCTCGGCGCGTGCTCCCTAAGACGTGAGACCTCTTTCCTTAAAGCTTCATTTTATTGCTAAAGCATCTCACCAACCTGGTTGATCTCAGAAGCATCTAGAAGATTTGTTCTCAACGTATTCACCTCCTCTTACACTGAGGCACCAACCTCTTCCATCTCCTGGAGCCTGTCCTTTAACTTGACCACAAGCTCAGACTGATCCTTATACTTTTGATTCCTTGACCTAAGAGATTTGCAAAGCCTAACAAAGGCCTGGCGAACCTGAGGACTGGCATTGGGACCAAGATTCTTGCCCAAATGAGATGTGGCAGGAATATACTCTTCTACATCAGTCAACTACAAGACATAAAAGGGCAATGGAGAGACAAATCAATCAATGCACTGGAAAAAGAAGCCTTTTCATTTCATTAATATAAGTCAAAGTACATCGAGCAGAAATTGGGAAAATTATAAGCAGAAGTACAAAATAGTCCTAAAAGTAGATTAACTAGCAACCTTAGGCTGCCCAGAGGTGGCTGGATGCTTCCCCTTATCAGCAGCAGCATAGGCATCCCCCTCTGCAGGGATGCCCTTAGTCTCCTGGGCAGGACAAGCACCGACAGGAATTGTCTGAGAGGCAAGATCAACACTCTCAGTGGCCGAGGCAGGGGCTTCTTTGTCCATAGTTGGCTTCAGACCTGGGTCATGCTCGTCAAACATAGGAGATTCATCATCAACACCAGTAGTTAAGAGGGCCTTGTTCCAGACCTTCTTGAATTTTAGACGACTGACATAGACTATCTGAACCTCGGCGTCTACGTAAGAAGCTGTCCACCCAGAGTTATATGAATCCTCCTTGATGGTGGCTACCTGGGACTCTTTCTCCTTTAACTGCTCGATCAAAACCTTGTTCTCCTCCACGAAAGCCAACTTGCTTGAGCAGACCAGGTCATAGGCCTGTCTCAGCTCGTTTAGCTCCGTAACCGTCACCTCCTTCTCTCGATTAGAATTGATGAGGTCCAGATTAGAGGAAGCTCGGGCGGCATCAGCAGTCTTTAAATCAGACTCCAGCTGAGAACCCCTAACTTCCAGAGAGGACTTATGCTACTCCAGATCACCATTCCTTCTCACCAGCTCATCGCGAGAGCGATAGAGCACGATGAAGTCAGTCACACACTGCAATAAATAATTAAGAGATCAAGAAGGAGAAACATCTAAAACTTGTTTAAGAATTGAAAAATGGAAAGGATCTTACCAAGGCTAGCCTCTGGCTAGCTTGTAGGGCCAATTGATCAGACCCCAGCTCCCTCTAGCGATCTGTAGGGAGAACTGCCCTCTCGAGCAACACAGGAGACAACTGAGGAGAAATGGCAACTGAGGCCCCCTCTGGCAAAGCAGACACCGGGACCAAGGCTTGCCCAACCTTCATCCTTGACTCTGTCTTTCTCCTCTCTTCCTCTTTTTCCTTCTCCATTCTCTTCATCTCCTCCATCTTTTTCCTCTCCTTCACTTTCTTTCTTTCCTCCTCCTTTTTTCTCTCCCTCTCTCTTACCTACTCTTCCTCCTCTTCTTCTTCTCATGCTCCTAAGTAGATAACCGAGAGATAGTAGCTACAGACCCAGTGTTGGACTTCTTCTTCTTTGACCTCTGAGAAAGGATCACGTGATCATCATCATCATCATCCCAAATCAGGTTTTTCCTTGGAGTAACCATCTCCTCGTCTGAACTTCTGGATGTGCTCAACGATTCTCGAACTTTAGAAACTTTCTCCGAATCAGAGGAGCTACTACTACTGGAGCTCCCTTCACCCAAATTGCCTCCAGCACTACCTGCGATATCGCTTTCAGAGCTTCTCTCCTCCTCATCCAACTAAATAGGATCTGCAGTTGTCTCTTCAGAAGTATCAAACTCAGGGATACTATCCACCGGCCTCGCTGTAAAACTAGAACCAACGTTCTTATATTCGAGCAAGAAAGTAGCGGACCAGGGATGCTTGCCGTCAGCTGAGGGCTCCTTGATATTCCAAGCCTTGACCAATTCAGAGAGGCGAACCTCGCTAAGAGAAGGTTCCAAGTTCTTCGACTCCGTTGAAGAAAAAATAGAGAAAAATTAGAAAGATCACAAATCAACAAAAATTAAAAGAACAGAGCAAAGTCTACCTATGTATTCTTCCCCATAAAAGGGAACAGAGAACCTGTCATCCCTCGACCCCTCAAACTGGGGAGAAAACTGCCAATTTCTAGCAAGGAAGCCCTCTTGCCAATAGTCCTTATGGGAATCAGGTAGGTTTACTACCAATACCCTATCAGGACTCCTGGCTTTGAGATAGAGAACACTTGAACTGGTCCGAGAAAAAGAATAGTAGAAACAGACCTTGGCAAGCCCTAACTTGGTACCATATAACTGGTTTATTCTATGAACACCATTGATTATCTTCCACATATTGGGCGAACACTGTGCGGGAACAATGTTGAAATAACCAAAGAAATGTAAGAATAGATTATTGGGAGGAAAAGTAAGTCCCCATTGGGAAAGCAGCAATACATGGATCCAGTGGGCATCCTCTATCTCTCTAACGTTCCTAGGGGGAGAGGCACACTCAATCTCTACCCACTCAGGAATATTATAAAACTTCCTAAACTCAGAAATCGACCTATTACCAATCTTCGCCATCAGAAAACCATAAAAGAACTACAAATTCAAAGAAAAAATACAAAGAGAGGGCACAGGAGACTTACAAGATGAAAGTTCGACTTGAATAATGGAGAATCACAAGACCAAATGACGAAGAAGATCGAAGGTGATGAAAATGAAGACTGAATGAAGAGAGTGTGAATCACTAGAGCTAACAGGAAATGGCAGAATGCTGAAGGTTGAAATGACTGTCGAAAAGTGGCTACTCTAAATAAAACCTTGAAGTGTTACTAATCATAGTGCACAAACCACGAAGCGGGTGCCGCCATAATCAGTCCTCAAATTTTGGGAAAAGTTGCACGATATACGACTCAGCCATTATGACAAATCATTTAAGTTTTTTGAACCCAAAACTTGGCCCAACAAACTTAGGGGCAATTGTGGGTATTCAAAATTAGAATGATGGGCCTAAATGAGTAGCCCAATTGTAGCGGCCCAAAGTCCAGGCCTCTTATGCCTTAAACCGATTATGATTTAGTCTCTGCCCACGTTCCCATTAAGGGGCACTCTAAGAGGAGATGGGAAACATGGAGGAGTTCCACACCGCCACTCATTAGAACTAACATGTATATAACTAACCCTAGGTCCGGGGCAAATGACACATTGTATTCTCTGTAATCACTCTTCGGAAAACACATAAATAATATTAACTACACCACCGTGGACGTAGGCATCTTTGCTGAACCACGTACATCCTTTGTTGTGTCATTGTCATTTTGTATTCCTTATTTTTACTTGGTGATTGCGCTTCTTTTATCTATTTGTGTTGCATAATAATTATCACCACCGAGATGTTTTGGTTTATTAAAAGTCAAGAGATGTTGAGATGTTATGGTTCTATAAATTCAAGATATGTTGAGTTGCTATGCAATTCAGGAGATGTTAGGTTATTAAAACCTAGGGATATGATTATTGCCTACGGGTAGGAGATTTGGGGTTTATTAAATTCGGATATGTATATGGCCTAATTTGGCACAGAGATGGATATATATTGAGATGTTGAGATGTTAAAAATAATAGTTTTTACTATATAGAGATGTAGTACATTCACTGAGTCTTTAAACTCTTGGTTTTATATGTTTACATTTTCAGGTTCTGAAGCTGCCACTGCCAGGTCTAGAGGTTGAGTAAATAGTAGTAGGGCCTTATTAGTTTTGTTTTATATATTGTACTAGTTGTAATTAAGTTAAATGGTATGTGAGTTTTGTTTAAATTATGTCTCCTTAAAACGATTTGATTTATAGTATTCCGCATTTTAACCTTGAAGTTGTTTCAATATGTATTACTAAATAAATAAATAAATAATACATGTGGCTTGTGAACTATTTTGTTAATTATATGCAAAATGGGGTTAGGGGGTGACAAACATCTTCCATTTTTTTGGTTTATTACAGACTTCTATAGCCTTTTGAAAAATGGAACTTCCACTCCCTGGCATTTGAGTTCCCTAACTACGACCTCCATTGATATTGTTGATTTGAAATAGTGAAGTCAACTCTTGTAAAACAAAATAAAAAATCACCCTTCATTTGTGATTTTTTTCTTCTTCATAACTTTTCACTTATACCATGTGAGAAAGATACCTCATAATTAGGAGTGGTAAACGGACGGATAGGGATTGGATACCATATTTTTCATATCCGTATCCGTTATCTAGATGCACTATCCGTATCCGTATCCGTATCCATATCCGCCCGGATAGTTAAAATAACTATCCATATTCATATATGCTCGGATACCTCAGATTCGGATAATATCTGTATTCGTTTACATTTTTAGCAATCGCAAAAGGTAACTATTAAAATATCCAATCCATTGAAATTCAATCCAACCCAAATAAATATATAACAAAATAACTACCTCCTAACATCAACAATAATGACTTCCATAATAATAGTAGCATTCTGTAATGATAATATGGCTTAATGTCATCCATACTTTACAACTATATAAGCTTAAAGCCACAAAAAAAAATAACAGGAGCATTCCATAATGATAGATATAAATATGCACCTTTTAGATTAAATCATATTTATGAGAATGATAACCTCATGGACTTTTTACTCTTCAAAACATGATGATGTTTTTATTTTAATAAGTATACATTTTTATTTTGTATATAATATACTTGTTGTTAACTTAAGTTCTCATCACAATCAAAACCATCTCTTTACTTTTTTGTTTATCTCTTTTATTTATTTATAATTAAGGAAAGTAATGAACAATCACATAAACAATATTTAAATACAATTATATATTTGTATTTTTATTTTTTATGTACCTGTTGTTGCTAACTTTCTGTTGCAGGAGGAGGGGATGCGTAACGGTAGAGTTGATGCGCACTAGAGGGGTTGATGAGAAGCGATGGCGGGATTGATGAGCATCGGTGGGCTGATGTGACGGAGGGGGAGGTGGCAGAATGAGGGTTTTTTGTGGAGTGGAATGAGAGTTTATTTTCTCTTGATTTGTACGAAAGAGAAATTAAATTAAATTAGGGGTTTTTGTGAATGGACTATATGTTCTTTAATGGTTGTATGTTGTGTGTGATAGGGAGTATTGTAACTTTAATGCAACTCCATGATAATATACCAAATAAAATAATAATACATAGCATTTTATAATATGCCCAATAAAATAATAACTTTAGGGTATTTTTGTTGTGAGTGGAGTATGTGTTTGTTTTGTTTTAGTGAATAAAAGATTAAGTTTTTTTAATATTATTTTATTAGTAATACTAATACTAATATTATTAGTAATATTTTAAACATATGTTTGACGGATACGGATATCTAGTAAAATGGATATCCGATTAAATGGATGCTCCGCATCGAATATGGATTATCCGTGTTGAATACTAGTGCAATCCGTATCCGTATCCATTTTCTCGAATATTTTTATAGAGTAACCATATTTGTATCCATTACCAGTTTTTCGAATAAATATCTGCAAATTTGGATTCAGGTATCGAATGAATGCGAATTTTCGAATATCCGTTTACAACCCTACTCATAATTAATATTTGTTCATATTAATATAAAACGACATGAAAATTTACCTGCTTAACGTAAGGGAGGTCACTGGACATATTATGGATACGTCAAATTAATGGTCATAATCAATGTTGATACTAAAATTTACCACCTTACATGTATCGATTATAATCCAACACATGTCATCCAATGTGGCTCTTATCCAAGTACGCATGATGCAAAAGCCCCACCAACAAGGAATCCCCACCAACTGGAAAGACCGACCAACTGTCGAAAATCCAACTTGTACAACTAATGAAGTGATAGGAGTCATACAACATGTATAATCAGTGAAGCGACAACAATAGTATATTTAATTCTCATTATGTATTGATGTGAATGCTTAAAAAATGAAGGCATTCCATTCTTTCACACGATAACTATTAGTACCCCTCTTGGGCTATAAATACATTGTATCACCCTCATTGCAAGGGATCGAAAAACAAATCAAGGCAGTCAATCCATAGATCTGAGGGAATGTTTTAGCCCAATCCAGATTGAACACCCAACGAACTGATCGATCCAGTCAAAGAGAAGGTTCGCAAGAAGAAAGCTCAATACGATTAGTTGGTCGGCATAAAAAAGCTTCCACCCATTAATCTGACGCTGGCAGTGATGCTTGGAAAGGTTCCATTAAGCGATTGGAAGATAGGTTGGAAGAAATGGTCAAGGCCAAGAATCCCCTCCATCGAAGATTTATAAAGGGATCCCTCTTTATGCAAACCATCATAGATTTCCCTACGCCGACCAAGTTTAAATCTCCAGTGGTCACTCCCAAGTATAATGGGAAGACTATTCCAGTTCTTCATATAGAACAATACCAAGTAGTGGCAGATATCTATGTTATTCCTGATGAGATGTGGTGTAGGATATTTTCAGGATCAATCACTGGATCTGCTCAAATCTGGTATAATAGTCTTCCTCTGGGGAAGATTTCTTGCTTCCAACAACTCGCCGAGCTATTATTGGTAATTTTTACTTTGGAGAAAAACCAATGAAATGAGTAGCTCATTTGCTTAGTGTGAGACAAAAGTTGGGAGAAAGTACCAAGGATTACATTACTCATTTAAACAATGAGAAATTGGAAGTCATTGATTATGAAGAGAAGACTGCAATCACTAACCTTATGAGTGGTTTGCTCCCCGACAAACTATATTATACTTTGGCAAAATATCCCCCGAAGACGATGAAAGAATTGATGGCCAAAGTAGCGAAGATTATGAATGCTGAGGAAGCTATGGCTGCTAAAAAGAATTCAAATGCAAAGGCAGAAACAAAGATAGAAGGGAAGTCAGATAAGAAGGAGCATAAGAATTACAATAAGCACGGGAATTCGAAAGTAAAAGAAAGCCTTGATCGTCTAAAAAAATTCACCAATTACACTCCCTTAGCGGTGGATATGCATCATGTGTTGGAAGAAATCAAGCACAAAAATGATTTGAGTTGGCCTGAAAAGTTACGGTCACCTGTTGATAAGAGGAATAAGTCTAAGTATTGTGAATTTTACAAAGATCATGGTCATATGACCAATCGGTGTATTTCTCTCCAAAATGAGATAGAAGCACTCATTTGAAGAGGAAAATTGTACAAATTTGTTGATCGGCAGGCTGGTGGAAGAACTAGAGGTAGAGGTCGACCGAGATCTAAATCACCTGTTAAGCCTAGAGAAGATAATAAGAGGAACCACGACAATGCTCTAGAAGACGATCTTGATCTCCCCAAGAAGCCTAGACAACCTGAACGTGAGGTATTCACACTCATTTTTGGACCGTTTGATTATCATATGATTACAGGTGGAGATGCCGAAGGCGGAGATCATAAAGCTGAAAGGAAGGATTACCTCTGTTGGAGAGGAAGTCCAAGAGTCTATTGAAAACACGTATAAATCGAATCATAAAAAAAATTTCACATGGTGTATCTACATAGGATATTCAAGATCTCATACCTTTGTGGTTCCTTCTGGCTTGAATCGTAGTGATTTGATCTCTTTCATGTTACACCGATCCGTGTCGCAAATTTAACGGTGTGTCAGCAACAAAAATGAAATGATTTTTTTTAAAAATCATAACAACATCAAAAAGATATTTCTCAAGTTTTTATGTCTTTTGACCTCTTGAACCCTTAGAAAAAATTTCAGCCCCATTCGATTAATGGTTCTCAAGTTATGGCTCTAACAAGCAGACACCATGACGTGTCGCGCATATGCTTGGATAGCTGAAATTTCGTAAAGATGTGAGAGACAGGAGGATCAAAAGACCTCTAAATGACGTGAAATTTCGTGTGCCTCTTCCTCTATATATCAGGAACCCATGATTTTAATTTAAGAATTTTTGGACTCTCTAATTGCCCATAACAGATTTTACAATATAAGATCTTAGAAAGAGACCTCGAAATCTTCCATGCTATTCCTTTAAGAAAATACATGTCATTGGTGTGTGGGCACCAATGATGATGACCCTAATACTCCTTTTTAGGTGTTTTTCATGATCTATATTGATCCCATGTTATTAGGATACAATGGATTGCTTATATAGGCTAGCATGGGGACCCCCATGAGAAATAGAAGACTAGCTTCCTTCAGAATTTAAGAATTCTAATTAAACCCTATAATTAATTCCATAATTCTATAAATTATTCTTCATTCCACTAAATAATAATAATTTCACTCTAGTCTACTATCTCAAAATTATAACTTCGAGCTTCGCATTAATAAGTTCTTAATAATCTTCCCACGGTAAGATTAGAGATACCCGTCAATTAAATTAAATTACTGACAATTATATTTAATCAACCTCTTATAAATTCCTTGACACCGTTTGCTGAACTTATTTGATATGTCTGATAATTAAATCCACCGTCCGGGTTTGACATAATCAAATCTTATAAGCTACATCAAGAGGGTATCATCAATCTCTTTACTGAGACGTAGATTCCATTCATAATTAACTTTCACCATACACTAATTGACATTACCCAATCTACAAAGCTTATTGATCCATAAATGAATCTCACCCAATAGGTTCAAGTAACGAACAATTGATGCATATGTCCATCAATTATTATGATTGGATTAAGAGCTTAAGCAATTATAACAACCATGAGATGTTCATTATCTTATATAGTGAGTATAAAGAAAATTGTCTCTAATTGGTCCCGTTCAATACACACAAAGTGTACTAGCAAAATGAGTTGAAACTATACCGTTTCCATAATCAAGATAAACCAACTAAAATAGTGTGCTACAATCCTACTGATGGTGTGTCCATCTCCATCTAAGATTGTGAACCAGACTTATATTCTAGAAGAACCGATAATTTGTTCTTCCGTGTGTAAGCCAAACTCTACACTCCAAATCATCTAGTGTGTAGAATAAAAGACACATATGCATAAATATATAAAATAATATGATGCAAACATTACTTGTGAAGATTTTCGTTAAGTAGACATATTAAAATTCACCAGTGAACCATGACTTTTAGTATACAACCCCAACAATCTCTCACTTATACTCAAAGACATGGAGTCATGCATCTATCAACCAAACCTCACACCTAAAGTAAAAGGCTTACCAGTTTTTAACCAATGCAATCATAACCACTAGAAACTCCCTTATGTATAATTTCTTATACAATGGGTACTATATACTTTCTGAAATCTTAAATCTGCATGAGTTAGTAACCTACAAGTTAGTTATCGATTTACTTGTCAACCAAATATATATTCATCAATCCTTTTTAGGTACTTGAATATTTATTCTACCAAAAACAACGTTCTATTCTCAAGTAATACAAATTTCCAAATCTGAAAGACCGAATGTCTTTCTTGGAATATTGCATAAGAAAGACTCAAAAGAACAATATCAATATGATAAATTAGATAAGTAAAAGTACATTTTTTCTAGTGATAAGATGTTAATTTGATCCAAAAAATGTAATAAAATTTTCTAATGTTTTCGTATTGAACTTATTGGACTACCACGATCTAACTGTATGATATATCCTTACATCGCGTGCGACGATAAATATATCTATACATCTAGTAGATAAAAACACCACCACACTTCCATCACTCCTTTGTACACACTGAACACATCTAACCAATTATTAAAATCAGGAATTTGATTACCTCTCTTACTTGATTCACTTACAGCTGATGGATATGATCCCATGTTGATGAATCTATATGGTACAGAATATAATAACTTTTCCAAGAATGTTATGCATCCTTGTGAAGGAATCGCTTATTATAGTTACAGGGTTTTTCATCTTCTTCTCCAGGGGTACCGAAGGGTGACAATCCTAAGAATAAAAAAATGCTCCCACTATGATAAAGTTATCCCTTTACGGGTGTACAAAACGTGATGCATTCATATGGTTTTTACCATTATGAGAATTGACAATCCTCCCACTACAATAAGGTAGAAAAAATGTCATACTCATTTCTTTGTGATGTTATCATCTATACTGGTGGTATGAAGGAAATTCTCATAAGCCTATTAAAACTTCTTTGTTCCGAACAATTATTTTGGTAATGTGATCTAAAATATAGATTTAAACATGTATCCTTGTTCCAACTCGTCAAATTTTTTCTCAAAACAAGTGTTGCACTACCCATTATATAAAATATGGGAATTGAGTTGTAAATGATCCATTATTTTTAGTGGGAGTAAAGAAAACTAACTTGGAAAACAATCTTGACACATGCGTATCTATATCTTACAAATAACCATCACGAATTTTATCACGTGTGAAAAAAAAAACAAATTCTTCTTTCATTGGCACACCGTTACTGAAAGTAACTTGTGGCATGGATATAATTCGAACTAATGATCTTTAATTCCTAAATTCCTAAATAAGTAGTTTTAGAATTACATCAATCATAATAAACCAATTGTAATATTTCTGTAGCTATAATACCTCCTGATCCTTTTCATCTAAACCATATTCATTAACTAGAATCGCCTCCACTTCCGATGAATGTAAGAATCCACCTTCCACCAGTTTAGAATTCATTTAGACAAAATGACCTAAGTAATTGGAGCTACAGTTATATTATGGTTTGTAGGGAATAATCTTATCCATTTAGTGATAAATTATGAATATTATTCAAAAACTAAAGTTCACATAATATGAGATTTATTTTATAATGACTATCCTCTTTAGGACCAAAGATTAATACATTGTTTATTACCATTAACAGCACATATGCGTTTTTAAAATAAAAAAATATCCTTTCATAAAAGAGTAGAAGCTGACCTACAGTTATATCTATTCTTACATCCTTATAAGTAATCATTTAAAATTAATTTATAATTATCAAAACTGAGACTCACGTCTCCCACTGTAATTATAAATTCCCAAAAGTAGACAAATTTATCACTAGTTGACTGGTTTCCTGGAACCAATGATTAATGAATCATGTTTCTATAATCCAGATTACCATAGACCAAACCATTAAACATTATTAAACTTTTTTGCAAATAAAATGTATCTACCTTATTCTTTTAAAGAAGATAAGCTTTTTAACTCCTACTAGTATTCTGACTGCTCTTAGTGAATTCACTTGCGATTACGCAATTCTCTAACTGTCTTTGAAACCTAGCCACTGCCTGAATTTTGACTTAATAGTTTCTGATTTAACCTTATCTTCTATCAATGTTTCGGCTAAGAAGTGAAGTTATTTCAGTAACTTGAATACTTATATGATATCATTATAAAACCTTTTGTTGAGGAGGATATCGACATGGGTTTACCCTTCTATTTCACCTATTTAGATTTCTAGTTCCTTTAGATGAGAAATCACCATCAAAACATAATCTTATAACTAAGGTTATATCAATCATACAAATATTCCTTTAAAGTCAGTCATAGCAACCTGTCTAACTATATGCCCTAATTATCAAACATTATATGTGAGATAATCATCATATTATAGGTACTGGACATTGATTAATATTAATGTCACAATATTAATGTCTAACTTAATGAACAAGTCATATTATGTCATGATAACTTGAAAATTGCTTCTTATCTATTTGTCGTTGTGTGCAATTCCTCTATCAAAATTCCCTTGAACGTACAAACATATAACAAAACTAGTGTAGAGCGGTAAGTAAGGGAGTCAATCCAAATCTAAGGGTGAAACACAAAATAAGGGAAGCCATATGTGTAAATTCATTTGCATTTTATTATATTTTTCTATTTTTTTTTATTTTTCTATTTTTTATGGATTTTTCAAGGATTTTGTTTAACTAACTAACTATACTAATTTTTATAACTTTTAATTAAGAAGTAAAAGCTAATTTCAGAAAAGTGAGATAAACAAAATTGTCCTAATAAGTATACTAACAAAATTGGACTCACGAGGGCTTCAAAATTTCATCCCATAAATAGGATATTAGCCCAAAATAATCATCATCCAAAAAAATAGGATAAACAAATGAAGCATGAGATGATTAAAATAAAAGTAATAAGAGAGGAATAGATCCAACCCATTTAAGCCTTGAATTGAAATGGAAACTTCAATTACATCAACAATCTCTCAATTACAATCCCTCACTCATGTATTTATTGAATGTAAAATAAAAATTGCAAATATAAATAAAAATGATAGTGGATGAATTCATAATGGACAATTAAATAAAAAAAGAGATTTGCTAAAAATGCAAATCCTAACATTATAAAATTGTACATTAGAACTCACCCAAAGAAATAAATTCTAGATCATTAATTTATATTGAGATAATTGCTAAAAAAGAAAAATCTCAACATAAAGGAATGGACTAGAATTTACCTCCCATAAGGGATGAATTCAACTACATCAATCTAATTTGAAATAATTGCTAAAAATGCAAAAACTCATTATAGATAGGTGGGGTTAAATTTATCCTAGAGATAAATTTTACTACACACCTCTTAATTGAGATATTTTTTAACAATTCAAATACTCTCTAAAGAGGAGTGTAGAGAAATTTATCACACAAGTGTTTTAAAACTAATTTGGATGTCTCTATCAAAATGCTCTTCATCTTCCTTAAATAGTAGGTATGGAGCATGGGGGTAATTTGGGTAGGTTTAATGTGTAAGAGGTGTGTAAGGTGTTGAGGTGAGGGTGTTTAGGGAATTATGCAAACATGTGCATGGGTTGTGTGAGGTCATGTGGAAGTGGAGATAAAATCATATATAGTGTAAAGGGGTAGTATAATAGGTAACAGGGGTAAAAAGGGGTTTAATTGGTGTAAGAGGGTAGTTTAGATAAGATGGAGGCATAACCTCTTTTTTTAGTATGGTAATGATAAGTTAATTGGCCAGAGATTTAGACTAATGATAGGACATACAAACACAAACCCAATGAAGATAAACTCTGTTTAAACTCACAAATCTTTCGTGTATAACTCAGAAGATAGAAAAGAAATTTAGGAGTAACTTAACTAGAGAAAGAGAGAAGCAAGCACCCTAGATACACCTTGGTAGGCAGGTATAAACACACCCAACACCCTCAAGATGCTTTGTTAAGTATTAAAAGCTTCGTAATAAATAACAATGGTGAGTGGGTAAACCCTCTAGTTTGCAATAACTGTCTCTGATGTGTATTCTCTCTAGCAATAACTCCTGAACTCTCAAAAGATTCTCTCTCATCAAAGGTGGTTGGGTGCTTAAATAGCCCCCCCACCACCCCCGAGGCAATTCATTCATTAAATACTATGAAAGATATCCCTCATACTTTATGTCACAACATTAAATGTCTGATGCACTAGTTGTCTCCACGTTATAAACATTGAATGCCAAGACATGCCTTTTGCCTAACCATTGTGTGTTAGGGGGCTGTTATCGCAGAGGTGGCTCACCAACTGCCTGACAACCCTAAATACCTCGGTCGTTTACTTAAGTGCAAGTTTGATATTGTTTAGATGGCTAGTGACATCACCAACAGTAGAGGGATGTTTGATTTATGACTCAACGCCCGATGGAACTCCAAGTTGCTTCACTCGGGGTTCCACTGTCAGGGCCCCTCGGTGTTTTACCAGGTGTAACTGAGATGGTCAGGACAAGCCCCAACAATGCCTCTCTTCTCAATCCTCCAAACCAAGTCCCTCTAAGAGCATGAAAGCTCTCCCAGGCCCTGCCAAGCCTGGTCACTCGTGAGTACCGTTTGACCTCACACTAAAACTCATTATTATTCTTGTTATATCATTACAACCGTTATAGCTTACAGCTAACATAAACATAAATACAATATGACTAATACAACAAGCTAAATTATGAGTTCTCACTCCAAGTTGCCTCGCTGAGTTGCCATGCTTGAGTTGCCACGCTTGAGCTGCCTCGGTTGCTTAATCTTTATCACTATTGCCAATTAGGTAATTATCCATAATCTCAGGATTACCTTCAATCCCCCTCTACATTTTCCCCTTCATGGAGAGATTTATTGGAATAAGAAATGTATGCACGAAACTTCTCAATCCGATGAACCTTCTCTGCGTGAAAAAATTATGGCCGTCTCTCTTATTTAGATCCTCAGCGTTATAATCTCCTGAAAAAAGTAAAATTCTCCTCGATGTACCCGAGTCGTAGCACCATAATTTATTAGGTCTTGGGCGAAGGGGAATTGCCATTTTTTCCTCATGCTGAGCCTCAACCGTTCTAGCTTTATTATTTGAAATTCTCCCGAAAGGCCTACTAGCCTTCTCAAATACTCATTTGGACTCTTAGTATGTGAAATTCCCCCTTGTGATGCTTCGCTATGTTCAAAAAAGTATAAATTCTCCCCAATATAACTGAGCCACAAATTAAACAATCGTTTGGACTTGTAGGGAGGGGACATCGTAGCTTTTTTGAATCGTTGGGGGACTGCCTTCGTTGGGAGTCATTGGATATGTTTGACAAAAAAATCTAGCGCTAAAACTCAAACTTCCTGGAGAAGGCAACCCCTTTCTTTTCCCCAAGCGTCACTTCATTAATGATGGGGTGCTGTCTTTTCAACTATCGAGACCCTTCCCGAGGTGCCACATGTTCATTTGAAATGATTATAGGCGGCCCTTGCACGTGCTATGGTGGGAAACTCAAAAGTCAGGTTTACAAACCTTCAAACATCTCTTTTATTTCAAAACCCTTCTTTTTTTTATTTTCTTCAAGCTCCCCACTGTCTTTAGAGAGAGAAACTTTGTGTGAACTCTATGCAACCTCCATTGTTACCCCATTCTTTACTTAATCTCCTCCTTCTCTCATCTTTTGCACCATCACCTGCGGTTGTGATCCTCCCATCTTGTTCTTAACCCTTCTTACACAGCTATATCATTCATCACCACTCTCTCATGTCTTCTTCAAGTACTTCCAAGGTTGTCGCCACCACCCAGCCCGGTTCCCCCTCTGTCGTGTTGGTGCTGCCACCGCCCTTAGCGACGCTACCCTGGATGCTCCTCGTCAATATCAACTACCCTTCTATCGTCGAGAGCCCATCTTTGAAGAAGATGATAAGTTTTATGAGGCATGCAAGACCTTCCACTTCTCATCCAAGTTCGACCCCTTATTGTTGGGTGATGAGGAGATGGATTCATCAAAGTGGGTCTATCTTCCACCTGAGGGGACTCTGCGCTTCCGTCTAGACCGTAATGACTTCCCTTTTTCTCAGATTGGCATCGAAGCACCTGGGGGCCCCCATCCCATTTTACTGCTTGGCGCACACACATGCAGAGCTCCTATGCTGCCACTCTTGCCAAGGTTGGGCTTCATCACGCATACTAGTTTGGGGAGTTCACACACTCAAAGCACAACACGACATTACAAGTGCTAGTCTCCCGATGGAACATCACAACCCACACCTTTTTCACCATATGGGGGGGGGGGGGGAGTTTATTGTTACACGGGAGGACGTCTATGAACTCTTTGGGTTCGAGCCCATGGGCGAGTTCACCTACCACGACGAGCCTTTAGATGCCGAAGAGGCTGTTGATCGAGTTGAGCTAGATCAGATCTACCACAGTTGCACTGGTTCCTCAAAGAAAGCCACATTTCCCCCCTTATCAACTATTTTTTTGAAGCTCCGACGCCTAAGGATGTCATTGATGTAACAATCCGCGGTAGAGGTACCTCCCTACCAGCCTACATACTTGTAATTCTTTCACGCTTTTTCCTTACTGGGAAACCCAATGATCATCCCAAGAGGGACCTAATAAGCATTTCCATTCATTTGGCCAGGGGGTTTAACCTTCCCCTGGTCGCCATTGCCCTGGGGTCCCTCTACACCTGGTTGGATCGAACACACATCGATATGGCATGATCACTGGGTCGCTATAACTTGGAATTTTTTCCAACACCATCATTTTGATAGGCTTCCTCTACACCCGCTTTCCTGCTATTACTGCCAAGTCTATTTCTATGTCTGTGAGCGAAGGTGTCAAGCCCCCACGCCTCCTATGTTTTCACAAAAAGCAAAGTCAAAAGGAGATAATGGAGGTTTTTGATCATTTAGACTCCTTTGTGATGAGGATATATAGCGAGTCTACCTTTGCCCATAGTTGGGACTTCTTTCCTTCTACACCCATAATGGTCAAGTTCAATCCAGTTATAGAAGATCCTTCGCAAGTCGTAGTGCTTATTTTCACCCCGAGATTTCTCCCCTCCAACACTTAATGGGGATACACGTCAGAGCCTTATAACCCTAATAGATACAGCAGGCAGTTCAGGTTCGATCAGGGGGCCCCTCGACCTGTGTTCCAGGACAACCACTCAAAGGCCACCTTCGCTGAATCCTGCACCTTCTATACTGCAGCCGCGGTGCTTGGTGTGACATCCACCATCGATGGCCGTGTCACGCTTCCTAGTGCTACTAAGAATGGAGACGTATCCACTTATTTTGCCACTAAGTTCCATCTAGATCAATTAGAGATGATCCGTGAGTACATTCAATCCCCCCCCCCCCCCTCAATATTTCCCAGTCCTTTCCTTCTCTTCTTTTGAACTAGGTCTTAAGGGGAACTCCATGCTTGGGGTTGAGTTCCCTCTAATCCAGACCCCCAAAGAGCCTCACAGTGAGATTCCTCCTTACTGCCCCATGATCCCTATTGCCACGTCCAAACCCAAGGCCACTACAGTCCACAAACCATCTGCCCCCTCAGCCAAAGCGGCCACGGGAGAAGGGCCTTCTCAGCCACCTGCTAGGAAGGCCAATAAGTCCAAGTCCAAGAAGTCTAAGGCCCAAGTTCAAATGGAAAATCTTTTGGAGGCATTACCAATTGGCCCCCGTGGCGACTCCCGTTCTCGCTCCTACTGCTGCTGAGGTACTTTGCTAGTTTCTCTGTATTTCTTAGTTTCTTGAACTTCAACTGTGTTTGTGACTTAACAATGAAAAAACTTGTTAAAATACTTATTAAAAAAAATTCATAAATTCCATTTGTAATGGTGACTTAACAAATAAAACACTTGTTAAGGTTTCTCATAAACTCCACCAATAATCGGTGACTTAATAACGAAAATGCTTGTTAAGATTTTCATAAACTCCACCTATATCGGTGACTTAACAACGAAAACACTTGTTAAGATTTTTCACAAACTCCACCTATATCGGTGGTGACTTAATAATGAAAACACTTGTTAAGATTTTCCATAAACTCCACCTATATCGCTGACTTAATAACGAAAACACTTGTTAAGATTTTCTCATAAAATCCACCTATATGGGTAACTTAACAACGAAAGCACTTGTTAAGATTTTTCACAAACTCCACCTATATCGGTGGTGACTTAATAATGAAAACACTTGTTAATACTTCCCATAAACTCCACCTATATCGATGACTTAACAACGAAAAAACTTGTTAAGATTTTCTAATAAACTCCTTGTTCCCTCTAACTATTTTAGGTTGCTCGGGAGGATTCTCCACCAGTTCCTTCACCCATTTCCTCACCCCCTCATGAACCTATCGCTTTCGAAGAAACTAGTCAAGATGATCAACGTTCCACGATAGTTGCTGCTGCGGAGAGCGAATCTGGGTGCGAGCTTCCCCTGCCGACTTAGCTCCTCACACCTTCTGCCTGATGGTACTCCAATGTTCTCCCCAAATGCCTGTCAACCATCGTTTGGCGATTGATAAACTTGTGAGATATCATCCTAAAACCGTCACGTGGACTGCCCGCGTTTAAATATCTCAGTTATGAGCTGTAGGCTTTAAGGCATGGCCAGCGTCGTTGCTGAAATCGCCAATACTCCAACTAAAAATGTTACCAGACCCCTCGTCAACCAATTCCTGGGTTATCTGAGGGTATTGGGTTATGGCGTCTTCCATTTTGACTGGCTCATTGCGCATTTAAAGACTTTGAAGAGCCAACGGTTGGATAGCCAGAGGGAGATCTTACGAAAATATCAGGAGGATCAGCGGGCTGAGGAAGTCAAGTTGGCTGAGCTAGTGCCTCTCCTTGAGATTGTTGACAAAGAGGTGGGGGACCTATAAGAGGCTCTGCGCGCGGCGAAGTCGAAGTATGAGAAACTCCTGATTGAGCGCACACAGGCGCATATAAGGTTGGAGGTCTCTATCAATGCTCAACGGTCTTGCCAAGCAGCTTCTTCGGGCCTCCCTGGAGATTTTTTCTCTTCTCCTGATTTGTGGTTCCTTCTTGGAAAATGTACTTGTGTATATATTTTTCTTTTCTTCTCATGTAATTCTTGGGCAATTGCTCCTAATTTTGTAATGCCCCAAAGTATATGAATGGAAAAAGATACTTATTTTTATGCCATTTCTTTGTGTTACAACTTATTGCTTGGATTGTGAAGCGTGAAGTTCTATAATTCTTTCATCTCTTCTTTGCGTTATAATAAAAAGAACTTACATACTCATCATAAGAAAGAACTTATGTATTCATAGAAACAGCTTAATACATCAGTGGTCAGACATAACTGCCTACACATGATAAACCTTCAACCACGTATTGTTAATCTTGAATGGTTTATCTTCTTCAATTTTTGAAATCAAGCAATAACCTGAGTCATGAGCCTCCTTTATAATGAAAGGTACCTCCCAATTCGCTGCAAACTTAGGTAGAGGAAGCCCCCTAATATGTTTCACTGTCGCCTTCAATACAAAATCTCCCTCCACGAACTTCCTTGGTCTTACCAAGTTATCATATGCCATGGAGAGCTTCTTTGTATACATTTAAAAGTGTTGCATTGCATTATCCTTGTGTTCTTCCAACACTTCCAACTGCACATGTCTATTCTGAGTGAGCATGCTGCTTTGCAAAGCATATCGAGCCAAGGTAACTTCTAAATATACCGGGAGAATCATCTCAGCCCCATAAACAAGACAGAATGGTGTATACAATGTAGGCTTCCTCTTAGTCGTTTGATAGGCCCATAAAATGGCTGGTATCTTGTCATCCCACGATCCTGGGAAATCCACCATCGTTTTAGCCAAGATATTGACCAAGGTCTTGTTAGTCACTTCGGCTTGACCGTTTCCCTTTAGGTATCCCACCGTCGAAGTGTGATGGATAATGGAGTATTTATCTGTGAGCATCGTTACCTCTGAGTTGACGAAAGGGGTTCCATTGTCTTAAAGGATAACCTTTGGGATCCTAAAACGGCAAATTATGTATTCTCTGATGAAGTTGCTCACATTTTGTTGCCACTAGTATCCATATCTTCCCCCTCGAAGAAGGGTGTATTGCCCCTACCAGGTCAAACGTCCAAGTGTGAAAAGGGTAAGACGTTGCCAGGGAGTGTAGGTCCACCGATGGGGCATGAATCATATTTCTATGAAGTTGGAAAGACTTTCACCTTCGAACGAACTCAACATAATCTTTCTCCATTATTGGCCAATAGTATCCTAGAGTCATCAACTAGTCATATAACTTGGCCCCTCCTATATGAGCTGGATCGTGCGCCTGTTTGAGAACCTCGGTTGCCTCTTCTTTTATGATACAATACAGTGGCCTATTGAAGTATCCCCTTCAACAAATCTGCCCCTCTTGAACGTAGAATCTCGGGGCCCTTCGCCGGAGTCCTATCACGTTAATTTTCTCCATTGGGATAACTCCTTCCTTAAGGAAGTCAATATAGGGCTGTCTCCAATCAGCCTAAGCCTCCATGAAATCACATTCAGCTGCCTCGAAGAATAACTGGCATTTATCGGACTTCCATTGTAACTCTGTTTCGTCCTACTTAGCCAGAAATATCCCTCCCCTTGCATTTTTCGGTAGAGGGGTATCTTCGTTGTTTCGCAGTGCTCTTTATATGTTTTATTTAATCTTAACTCTGCCTCATCTAGACCGATGCATCTCGACAGCCATCCTCCTGCATTTCTAAAATAGAGGTTTCCCTGGTTTGTAAAGTACCGGGCCAACTCTTTGAGCCCCATTGTTCCTTCTCCAGGCACCAGTTTCCACTTAATCTCTCCCCTCCAGTTCGCGTCCTCTTCCATCAGTAAACTTAATTATACCATCGAACTAGTTTTTCTTCATTAAATCACGATAGTATTTGTATCGCTCCTCGTGATCATCTTTTGGGCAATGGTGGCATAGGCATCTGGATGGCGGTTCATCGTTCTGCGTTGCCTCTTGATCTTGGTCCGATGGAACTGGCCCAGGAGCCTCTGAATGATAGTTCTGTATGGTGCCTAGCTTATGTGTTTCAATACGTATTATCCATTAACTTACTGAACCACCAATTTAGAATCCCCCTTGATATAAAGTGAATGAATTCCTCTTCGAAGAGCCTTTAACAATCCCAACACCAATGCTTTATATTCTACCTCGTTGTTAGAGCAAGGGAAATCTAACTTGTAAGAAAGGAAAATCTCCTGCATTCCTTTTGAAAGAATAACCCCTCCTCTTCCTTTCTTTTTTGTCGATGACCCATGGAACTGCATTGTCCATTCCTCATCTATTGCTTCTAGGTGATTGGCCTGCAAGTCGTCTCCTGGTATGCTTTCTTTGGGTGGCTTAAACGTTCCTGAAAGGAAAATATCCAACAGATCGGCGTACACCTGGCTTTTGATTGCGCGCGGAACCACGCACTTCAAGTCATATTCGAAGAGGATAACGAACCATCTAGCTGCCTTGCCAATCAATATAGTTCTTGCAAGAGAATACTTAATAGGATCAGATATATTTACAATATGAATTATAAAAGATAACATATAATGTCTAAGTTTTTGCGCTACAAATACTAAGGCTAAACAATGCCTTTCCAAACTACTATATCTGACTTCTGGCCCATGGATGATCCTATTGAGGTAGTTGACTGGCCATTCTTACCCGTCAATCTCTTGTGCTAATAAAAATCCCACGGACCTCATGGTGGATGTGAGATACAGCTACAACGGTATTCCTGCCTTTGGGGGAACCATGGTCTGTGGTGAAACGAGCAGCTTCTTCAGTCCGTTAAGAGAAACCTGAAGAATCGCCTCCCATTTGAACTTCGTGTTCTTTCCTAGCAGCTGCATCAATGGGTGTGTTATTTTGGATAATCCAGGCACAAATCTCCTAAGGTAGGAGACCTTACCAAGTAAACTCTTCAGCTCCTTCGCCGTTCTTGGACATGGCATTTCCAAGATCGCCCGTTACTTGTCCTGGTCCATCTGCACCCCTTGCCAATCGACCACAAAGTTTAGGAATTTCCCACTTGTTACTCCAAAAACACTCTTCAATGGATTCATCTTTAGTTTAAACTTCCTGCAACGGGAGAACACCTTCCTCAAATCGCTTAGACGGGACTCCTCCTTCCTCGACTTAATGACCAAATCATCCACATAGAATTCTAAAAACTTGCAAAAGTAGTCATGAAAAATGGCCATCATTGTTCTTTGGTAAGTTGCCCCAGCGTTCCTGAGTCCAAACGGCATCACATTGCACATGAAGTTGCCCAACGGGATTCTGAACGCTATTTTCTCTGCATCGAAGGGGTCCAACTTGATCTAGTTTTACCCTATATACCCGTCCATAAAGATATACATCTTGTGACCATCCATTGCATCTATCAGGCTATCGATAGAGGGCAGAGGGGACTCATCTTTGGGATAGGCTGTATTTAAATGTCTAAAGTCCACCCAGATCCTTCTTTAGTTTTTGTCTTTCTTCCCCACTGGGACAATACTGGATAGCTAGATCGAATGTTTTATCGGCTTGATAAACCCTGCTATTAGTAAGCGTTGAACCTCTTCCTTGATATTCAAATCCAGCTTAGGCTTGTACGTTCTCGTTGCTTGTTTTACTAGAATGGCTGAAGGCATCACATTCAACTTGTGACGCATTACTTCCTCATGTAGCATCTCCATCTCTGTGTACTTCCACATGAAGATATATATGAACTCCTGAATCAGCTCAACCAAGGCCCCTCGCTTCTCCTTACAGAGATCCTTCGAGATGAAGATGGGACTTGGGTATTCCCCTTCTTTTGCCAGGTTCAACTACTCTAGCTCTTGTACCTGCGACT
This sequence comes from Sambucus nigra, assembly GCA_949130495.1. Lineage (NCBI taxonomy): Eukaryota > Viridiplantae > Streptophyta > Magnoliopsida > Dipsacales > Adoxaceae > Sambucus > Sambucus nigra. The sequence continues at coordinate 113,201,132 of OX422219.1, forward strand.
TCAGTCGATCCACTATGTAATCTAGTTCCTCGGCGAATTCCTCCATGAATTCTTGTATGATAGAATTATCTATCACCATACATTATCCCCGTTGATCCACGAGAAAGCATTCATATACCGGGTTAACCTCATCATCACTTTCTTCGGCTGCCTGCTCATACTGTTACAATCGATACACCACTTTTCCTTCTTCAGTAATGACTTTCTTGCATCGTCTGCTGGTAACGGTGACTGCTTTCCTCTTCTTTTCTTTAGCACCTTGGACACTCTTTTACCTGAGAACCGACTCAGCACGCTTTGTCATTGGACCTCATGCTCCATTGAATCCACTCTAGTCCTCATCCTGACTTTGAGATGCTTCAAAATGCCTTGGGGCTGAGGGACCGCCTGGTGAGCTTCTTAGGTCATTACTCTTGCGCTTCTCACAACCTCTTTACTCTGCTCGTTCAAAGGCCCTATCTGTTCTCTGATCGAGGGAACCCTTGCTCCCTCCATCCTTCTCGTTAGGACCCGAACATCTTCTTCCAACTCAGTATAAAACTCCGCATCCACCAAGTGAGCTTCCTCGATAGCAAAGGGCCTCTTTTTAGCCCTAATGGTCACCTCCATCCCCTTGATGTTTGTCTTAGTGCATTGGTGGTACGTAGAAGGAACTAGCCCTGGATTGTGCATCCACACTTTTCCTATTAGCAGATGATAGGAAGTTGCACTCTCTATCACGTGGAACTTTATATGGGAACTTAAATTTCCCATCACAATCCTAACATTAATATACCTAATGGATTTGGAATATTGGTTATCATACCCCGAAATTACCAAAGTCATGGGCACCAACCTTTCTTCTAGAATATTGGCTGTATAAAAGGAGTTAATTATCAAGATATTGATGAAAGATCCCCCATCCATAAGATTCCTTGCGAAACTAACTCCGTTAATGCTGGAAGTCACATACAATGGCCTGTTGTGAGGGAATCTCACAGCCCTATCGACATCGCTGAAGGTTACTTCTGACAGAAACTTCCTCACCAACCTGGCCATGGGTCCCTTCCATTTCAGCGACGGGACTGCGTATTTCCTCGTAATATCAAGTATCGCCTGGGTTATTTCCAACCTGCACTTTTTTGGTATCCCTACCTGTTTGAAGAACCAGGTGAACTTTGGGGATTTTGAGACTGTACAGTACTTTAGGCCCGAATCTACTTCCTCACCTTCAACGAGGTACACGTCCTCCCCGTTTTTAGCACTTTCTTCATCGTAGGCCAAAACTACGTTGACCATTCCCTTAGTACAGGTCTCTAAAGCTACTTCGTACTCTTCTATTTCTCCTCTCTCCGCTTCTTCATCATAGGCCACCACGGGATTGGCCCCATATGTTGGTAGTGGGTTGTTATTGATGTTCTATGGATGGATTTGCAATGTCCATGCCTTCACGTACTTATCAATGATTCTTCTCAGTGTGAAACAACTTTCTTTTGGGTGTTGGATCCTCTAATGAACCTGGCAGTACCTAGGATCTGCCTTCGTTGCTGCATCGGGTTCCCCAATGGGAATATCTTTTGGCTCATATACCGTTACTCCTTGGACCATTGCATTGTAACAGCTGATAGCCTGCTCTACTGTACAAGGTAATGGTGGTGGGTCCTCCCTGTTTCTTATGAACTTTCTCTTATTGTCCTTCTTCGGTGCCATGCCCCCATCTCCTCCCTCGGTGTATCCTACCTATGGGGGTTGACATCTTCTCCCCTCGGGTTGCATCGGCAACCTAAACATCATGGGCACTGCCAACGGATTGGGCCACACCACCAAATAGATATTTCTCCTTGCTTTTAAGAACGCCAAAAAATCCCCTCGCGTGTCTCATTGATAAGATGGCAGATGTACTCAGGAAGCAGCCCCTCAGTGCAGATCTTCAATAACTTGGATTCTTTGGCCTCCTCCCTCATGTAGAGGGATCTTTCTCTGAATCTTCGAACATAGGCCACCACTTCTTCCCCAGGTAATTGCTTCTCCCTACCGAGTTGGGTCAAAGTAAACTCATCTTCTCCCAGAAAGAACTTCTAGACAAACAACACGTGCATCTCTTCCCATGTAGAAACGCTGATGGGAGCCAAATGGGAATACAAGGTATATGCCTTATCGGTCATGGACTTAGAAAACTCCCTCAACCTAAGCCTTTTATTATTACAATGCGCCCCCAAATGTTCAACAAAGCGCTTAATATGCTCCTTCGAGTTCCCACCCTTTACTGTTTATTTTTTGAAAATAGGAGGAATATAGTCATTTGGGTAGGGCTCATCATTATACTCCTGGGTATAAGGTGTTCGAAAATCATCATAAACAGAAGCTACCTCGCCAGTAGATTACGATAAAGCCTGCATGAACTTCATCATCTCCTTTCTCATTTCTTCCATGGGTGGTGGTACTAGGGCAACAACCAATGGGACCACGGACTGAGTGCCCTTTGTAGCTGGCACAAACATCACGGTAGGGGTCGTTAAAACTCCTGAGGTTCCCACTATTGGATTCATAATATAGGGTATGCTTGCTGGGACCATTCCCGCAACACCTGCACCTGGTGGGGCCCTTGGAGTTGCCCCTGGTGTTACGAAGGCATTAGCCTCTAATCCTCCTAGCTTAGTTGAAGCTACTGGAGTTTGCAAAAACTCATAAAACTTTCTCATGAGGAGCGCGACCTGATTAGGTCCTAACCCCGTACTCGTGGAAGCTTCTGTCACCCCCAAAATGCCTGATGTCGCCGTAACTTGAGGTACCTCTACTCGAGGAGCCCCATCCCTTAGGGACTCCAGTTCTCTCGCAGCTTGTTCTTCATTATGTTGGATGTTATCAAAGTTGAGCCTTCGATTAGCATTATCTTGCGCCATACTCCTTACTCATAAGAATGCCTCCCTAGCAGAGTCACCAAATGTAAGAGGGTAGTTTAGAGAAGATGGAGGCATACTATATTTTTTTAGTATGGTAATGATAAGTTAATTGGCCAGAGATTTGGATTAATGATGGGACATACAAACACAAACCCAATGAATATAAACCCAGTTTAAACCCACAAATCTATCGTGTATAACTCAGAAGATAGCAAAGAACTTTAGGAGTAACTTAGCTAGAGGGAGAGAGAAGCAACCACCCTAGATACACCTTAGTAGGAAGGTAGAAACACACCCAACACCCTCAAGAAGCTATTTCAAGTATTAAAAGCTTCGTAATAAATAACAATGGTGAGTGAGTAAACCCTCTGGTTTGCAATAACTCTCTCTGATGTGTATTATCTCTAGCAATAACTCCTAAACTCTCAAAAGATTCTCTCTCCTCAAAGGTGGTTGGGGTCCTTAAATAGCTCCCCCACACCACCCCTGAGGTCACTCAGTCATTAAAAACTATGAAAGACATCCCTCATACTTTATGTCACAACATTAAATGCCTTATGCACTAGTTGTCTCCACGTCATAAACATTAAATGTCAAGACATGCTTTTTACCTAACCACTATGTGTCAGGGGGCTGTTGTCGCAAATGTGGCTCACCAACTGCCTGACAGCCCCAAATACCACAGTGGTTTACTCAAGTGTAGGTCATATATTGTTTAGCTAGCTAGTGACATCACCTACAGTAGATGTGAGATTAAGTAGAGGGTTGTTTGGTTCATGACTCAATGCCCGATGGAACTCCAAGATGCTTCGCCAGGGGTTCCATGGACACGGTCCCTCGGTGTTTTACCAGGTGTATCTAAGATGGTGAGGACAAGCCCCAACAGTGACTTACTTTTCTATCCTCCAAACCAAGTACCTCTAAATTTCCCACGGTGAGGTCATTCGAAAGAGCATAAAAGTTCTCCCAGGCCCTGCCAAGCCCAGTCTCTCGCGAGTACCATTTGACCTCACACTAAAACTCATTATTATTCTCGTTATATCATTCCAACCCTTATAGATTACAGTCAACATAAACAGAAATACTATATGACTAATACAACAAGCTAAATTATGAGTTGCCACGCCAAGCTGCCTCGTTGAGTTGCCACACTTGAGTTGTCACGCTTGAGCTGCCTCGGTTGCTTAATATCGATCACTATTGCCAATTAGGAAATTATCCTTAATCTCAGGATTACCTTCACGCCCCCTCTACATGAGGTCATGTGGAAGTGGAGATAAAATCAGATTTGGTGTAGAGGAGTAGTTGGGGGTATAAGAGGTAAAAAGCGGTTTAATTGGTTTAAGTGGCAAAAACGACACGTGGACTTTTGTTTTAGTTTTTGGTTTTTGGTCTTTGAGATTGTATTTGGTATTTGGCATGTTAACAAGTAAAGTCGTGGCTTGTAGACAAATTGGTTTGAGGGCTAGGCTTAGGTGGCAGGTGGAAGGGATAATGGGTTCAAGATGGTTTTCGCTTGGAAAATGGTTTCTGGTTTTGGGTAGAGGTCGGGTTGCCACGGGTTAGGTTCAGGGTCTCCGATTTTGTGAATGGAGAGAGAGCGAGGTTGAGGGAAATGGGTTGCGCAGGTGGGTCGGTTGAGGTTGGACTGGGGTTTGAACGCGTAGTGGACGGACGTCGGGGGTAGGGGCGTCGCTTGGAAGGGGCGCTACCGGACTGGCGACAACGGGTATGAATGGGGCTGACCGGGTTTTGGGGTTAATGGGGATGAGTCGCTGGTTGGCTAGGAGGGGGATGCTGCTGGTATGAGAGAGAAAATATGTTGGTTATGGTTATGGAGTGTGGGGATAGGAGAGAGAAGGAAATGGGTATTGGGTTTAATGGAGGATAGAGAAATGGGGTTGGAGTGGAGTTGAAGATGAATAGTAGATGGGTTTTTTTGGTTGTGTGGTGTAGTATATGGTAAGTGTGTGAGAGTGAGGGTGTAGGAAAATATGGGTGTGGGTAAACTTAGGGGGTGATTGTGTGTATGGGTGTATATGTTAGATGGGTGTGAGGGGTTATATGTGTGTTTAACTTATGACCCCTAAAAAATTAAACTAAAACTAAAAATAAAACAAAACAAAATAAAAATTTAACGAAACTAAAAAAAATATAAAAAACAACTAAAATAAAAATGACATGACATGACACACTATACAAACTCTAAAAAAAACTAAACATGACTAAAATAAAAACTATAAAAATAAAATAAAAAATAAAAATGGAAAATGAAATAATAATAAACTATTCTAAAAACAAAGAAAAATAAAAGAAAATATAAAAACTGATACAAGACGCCCTAAAAATATAAAAATTCTAAAAATTTATACATGACTCAATAAAATAAAATAATAAAATAAATCGTAAAAATAAAATGACACATAAAATAAAATGGGACAATTAAACACACACGGTTCGGGACAGGTTTGGGTAGGCTAGGGTTACGAGATTGGTAATTAGTTCCATAATCCGCATTATTGCCTTGAAATACGCGTTTGAACACCGCAACGTGCATTCGACCTATAAAATACACAATAAAGCGCATAAGACTCAAATTGTCAAGAATTAGCAACTAAAGACGTCTATTCGGGGTATAAAATGTACAACTTTTTGTGCTTATCATGTCATACCATTAATCTTTTCCACTGATATTCCATCCTTATAAAATTATTAAAATGTGACTATTCAAGACAACACTAAGAAAATACACATATGCATTACTTTATCGTCAAAACTATGTACAATTTAAATTCAATCTTTTTAGTTATTACCATAAGGTATATAAAACTGAGTATGAAATACGTGAATATTGGAGTTACCATTTAAAACTAGAGAATAACATAATAAAGAACATATTATAACAAATAATTGACTTTGAAATCAATTTAAATTTGGTTCCCTCTACCATTTTAAAAGAATTCGTCAGCATCCCAATTACTGTTTGAATATCATTCATCTTTAGAGAACCTAATATACATAATCACATTAGGCATGCCAATTCCTTTAATTTTACCATCTAAGCAAAGACTATGCCAAATAAAATTAATAGCTGACACTTCGGCCCCACAAAATAATAGCATTCCTCTTTAGAGAACCTACTATAATTTTGTGTCTAAGTGTATACCACCAACTAATTTTAGACTATCCCATATCACATCGACTCCACCTTTGGGGGTCGCCTTTATAAATATGAGCCTAAACTTACCCCTAAGGAAATTTTCACTGGTCACCACAATAATTAGTATTCCTCTTTGGAGGACCTACTCATTATTGAAAACCTACAAACCGTTGGTGGAGACCGTGGGATTTGTTTGTGACCAAATCCCTCTCCCACTTAGTAATTTAAATTTTTTATGAGGGTTATGAAAAGAGTACTTTAATTTAAATGTTTTTAAAAAATACAAGGTAACTGACGCATGTCTAAATTTACAATTGCCCAAATTTCTCCGCGTCCAAAAAATGTGTAATGAATATAAATCCTAAATTCGCTTATATTCACAAAACAAATTCGAAAATTTAATTTATATTTTCTAATTACACATTATAAAACACATAATTTAAAAAATTTAAATTAATTATATAACCATGGAGACTGTTCAATTTTAAACCGTCCATTAAAATAATGGGATTTTTCATTTTATTTATTCAAATTAAAATAACTAATTTAATTATTTTAGTTATCCAAAAATAATAAAATTATTTTAAATTAAAATAATTCTGGAATTAAATTTAATTTGAGTAATAAATAAAACCCATTAAATTTAATGAATTTAAAATGAACCACCAAAAGTTTATTTTCTAAGAAAATCATGATCTAAGGTCGGGTCTGTATTTAATGTTGTCCATAATTCTAAGGGTTGTTAACACATATTAATAACCTAACAATTAAAACATGAATAATATAGGGATAAATCAACATGAATAAAAAAATTGAGATAAATAAAGATTCCCGACTATTATGGTCAACATGCAATTATGTTGAGAACTCAACAGTCATCCTTGAACTCCAAGAGTCTTGAACCCAAGAGTCATCCTTGAACTCAACTGTCATCCTTGAACCCAAGAGTCTTGCTTGAAGTCATCGTTCAGCCCAAGAGTCATGATCCTAAGAGTCATCCTTGAACTCAACAGTCATCCTTCAACCCAAGAGTCCAAGTATGATGTCTGACCTCAAACTTTTTCACCGAATCATGATGTTATAAGGTCTGAGGTCATCAACTAAGATGTTATCCCCATAAATAATTCTCACCAAAGTAATGATGTTGTGGGTCTGAGGTCATCCAAGTATGATGTCTGACCTCAGACCTTGTCACCAAATCATGATGTTAAAAGGTCTTAGGTCATCAACTAAGATGTTATCCCTATAAATAATTCTCACAAAATAAATGATGTTATAGGTCTGAGGTCATCCAAGTATGATGTCTGACCTCAGACCTTGTCACCAAATCATGATGTTATAAGGTCTGAGGTCATCAACTAAGATGTTATCCTTATAAATAATTCTCACCAAATTATTGATGTTGTGGGTCTGAGGTCATCCAAGTATGATGTCTGACCTCAGACCTTGTCACCAAATCATGATGTTATAAGGTCTGAGGTCATAAACTATGATGTTATCCCCATAAATAATTCTCACCACATTAATGACGGTATGGGTCTGAGGTCATCCAAGTATGATGTTTGACCTCAGACCTTGTCACCAAATCATGATGTTATAAGGTCTAAGGTTGTCAACTAAGATGTTATCCTCATAAATAATTCTCACCAAATTAATGATGTTATGGGTCTGAGGTCATCCAAGTATGATGTCTGACCTCAGACCTTGTCACCAAATCATAATGTTATAAGGTCTGTTGTCATCTACTAAGATGTTATCCTCATAAGTTTCACCACTCGAGCATAATGAACCAAGAACTGACACAGGAATTTGATCTTCTCATTAATAATCTCTTCATAAGATGATATATTTACCTGAAAGCTCTTGCAACATCATATGTAATACTTTTTTAGATGATCGGCATTCCAAGGGTTGGAAAAAGGTTCCCCTTCGAGGTTCTCTAGACTGTAGGTCCCGGGTACAACCTCCTAAATCACTTTGGAAGGACCATGCTAATTTGGGTGAAGCTTATTTGCCTTCTGTAACGTCTTCTTCAGTACTAGGTCTCCTACATCTATAGGCCTTGATTTTACCCTTTGATTGTAGAACTTTGTTGTTCTTTGTTGGTAAGATGCTTGCCTGATTGCTACGTCTTCCCTTCTCTCTTTAATCAAGTTTAGGTCGAGTCTTATCTCATTCCCATTCTTCTCAGGATTATAGGTCTAAACCCTATGAGTAGGGAGTCCTACCTCTATTCGTATGATGGGCTCTGAGCCATGCGATAACATAAATGGGGTCTCCCCCATTGGTGTACTTACCGTTGTTCTGTAGGCCCATAGAATAACATAAACCTCTTCAGTCCATCTTCCCTTAGCCTCTTCCAACCTATTTTTTATCCCGTCGAGGATTGTTCTGTTAGTGACTTCGGTCTGACCGTTTGCCAGAGGTCGGCCAGGAGAAGATAAAAATTGCTTTATCCTAACTCTTCACAGTATTTTTCTAGGGAAGAATTCTTAAACCGGGTTTCGTTTTCCGAAATGAGGGTATTTGGGAGGCCATGTCTGCATATGATGTTCTTCCAAATAAAAGGTCTTCTGCTCTGTAATCGTGATCATCAGCTCTGCCTCTACCCACTTGGAGAAGAAATCAATGGCCACTATCAGAAATTGGTAATTATTTACAGCCCTTGACAGGGGACCCACTAAGTCAATTCCCCATACTGCGAATGGACAAGGCGAACTGATAGACGTCATAGGCTGATGAGGTTGATGGGGGATAGTGGAGAATCTCTAACATTTGTCGCACCTCTTTATGTAGGCTGCAACATCTTTGGCCAAGGTCAGCCACCAATATCCTTGCGTGATAATCCTCTTTGCAACATCTTTGGCCAAGGTCAGCCACCAACATCTTTGGCCAAGGCTGCAACATCTTTGTCCCTCCTATGTGACTGGAGCAAGAACCCTCGTGTACCTCCTGTAGGACATGGGGAACTTCTGTGGGATGAACGCATCTAAGGAGAGGTAATAGGAATCCCTTCCTATATAGGACATCTCCTACTATTGAGAATTTTGCAGCTCTGTACCTCAATTTCCTCCTCTCTAACTTTGACTCTGGTAGCACCCCTTCTCTGATATATCTGATAAGGGGATTCATCCATGAGTTCCCTAGATTCAAATTGAGGTAAGGTTTACTGACCTTATCTTCTTCAATGGTTGCTCTAGGCAAGATCTCAAGAGGGACTGTCCTTCTGATATCTGTCCTTATTGCCGAAGCTAGCCTTACTAATGCGTCTGCATGACTATTATTTTGCCGAGGTATTCTCTTCATCTTTACCTCTTCGAAGTCTTTGAGTATCGTTCTCACCCTCTTCAGGTATTTGGATATCCTTTAGTCCTTGGCCTCATAAACCCCCAATACTTTATTAACAACCAACCATGAGTCACTGTGAAGGATGAGTCGTCTTATACCAATGGTCCTTGCCAAGGAGAGGCTGCTATCATGGCCTCGTATTCTGACTCGTTATTTGATGCCTTAAAGTTAAATCTAAGGACATATTCGACGTTGGTACCATTCGGGGCTGAGAGTATTAGGCCCGCACCGCTTCCACTTTCACAAGAAGACCCATCGACAAGAGGTTCCAGATGTCTTTATCTAATGAGAAACCCTCTTTTAACATGATTCCTTACCTGAAGAGGTACCGGTATTCCTCATTCTCGGTTGTTCCATCTCTGACTCTCTTGGTCATAACCTCTTCTGAGTGTCGAAAGACGTTGCTGTTTGACCCTTCTACAGTCTCTAGATTATTCTCAACCTCGGCCTCTTCCCGTGTGAACTCGACGACAAAATCTACAATTGCCTGCTATTTGATGGTCGTCCTAGGTAGATTGGTAAGCTCCTACTCCCCTAGTTCAATGTCCCATGCCATCAATTTGTCCGACTTCTCAGGTTTATGGAGGACCTGTCTTAGTGGGGAGTCAGTGAGGACAACCATAGAATGGGCTTGAAAGTAGGGATTCATGTTCCTAGAGGCATGTATCAAGGCGTAGGATAACTTTTCCATGCGAGGGTAATTCTGTTCAGATCCCTGAAGTGCCTTATTATTGAAGTATACAAGCCTTTGAACCCTAACGTCCTCCCGTACAATGGCTGCACTTATAGCCGATTCAGAGACCGCTAGATAAAAAAACAACCTCTCTCCCGTTATTGGCCGAGATAAGAGAAAGGGAGATCCAAGGTAGGACTTGAGTTGATCAAAAGCCTCCTCACGCTCTGTATCCCACTCAAAGGCCTTTTTAAGAACCTTAAAGAATGGAAGACAGTTGTCCGTCACCCTTGAAACAAATCTGTTGAGTGCAGCCACTCTTCCAATAAGCCTCTGAATGTCCTTGATACTCTCTGGTGTCTTCATATTGAGAAAAGCCTTGATTTTCTCAGGGTTCACCTCTATTCCCCTCTGATTGACAATGAATCCGAGAAATTTCCCAGCTCCTACCCCAAAGACACACTTTGCAGGGTTGAGTTTCATGCTGTACAAGTCCATGGTGTCGAAAGTCTTTTCCATATCTGCTACGTGAGTGCTTGCCTTTAAGCTTTTCGTTAACATATCATCGGCGTACACTTCCATAGTCTTGCCTATTTGGTCTTCAAACATCTTATTCATAAGACGTTGCTACGTTGCCCCCGCATTTTTCAATCCAAAGGGAATAACCTTGTAGCAATACGTCCCTTTGTCAATGATGAAGGCTGTCTTCTCTGAGTCTTTGACATCCATGAAGATCTGGTTGTAGCCTGAATACGCGTCCGTGAAGCTCATGAGCTCGTGTCCTACAGTTGTATCTACCATCTGTTCGACCTGAGGTAGGGGGTAACTGTCTTTTGGGCAAGACTTATTCAGGTCAGTAAAATCTACGCACATTCTCCACTTTTTGTTGGATTTGGGCACAATGACTGCATTTGATAGACACTCCGGATATATCACTTCTCTGATGAATTCAGCCTCTTCCAACTTTCTGACCTCTTCCCGGATGACGTCGAACTTCTCCCTAGAATAGACTCTTCATCTTTTCTTGATTGGTTTTGCATCCTTAGATACATTGAGTTTATGGCACATGACCTCGGGGTTGTTGCCAGGCATGTCTGCGTGACTCCAAGTGAAAACACTTGATCTCCACTTTTAAGGCTTTGCCGATCGGGAGGGTTTTTTCCAGTTCGTCCTCATTGAGGACGATGGATTCTACCTCTTTCGCGGACTCTCCTTTCTTCAACTTTATTTCATCTCTAGGGTCAAGTGTATCGATGTTATAAGTAGTAGTAGCTCTCTTATAGGCCTCTCTCTCTTCAGCTGAGTTGAAGTAGAATTCTTGTGCTATGGTCTAGTCACCATACACTTCCCCTACCCTATAGGGGGTCGACAATTTTAGAATCTGGTGGAACGTCGATGGAAAGGCTTCAAACTACTTAAGGGCGACTCTTCCTATGATGAGGTTATAGGTCGAGAAGATATTTTTGTCCAAAACAAAAAAATTGATCTTTCGGGTTAACCTCTTAGGCCACTCTTCCCCCATTCGTACGTCCATCTCATACATGCCCAGAGAATGGACCTTTTCATCGCTGAACCCCATTAACGGATGATGATAGGGTACCAACCTAGCTCTACTAAGGCCTAGGCTTTTTAAGCAGGTCCAGAACATCACATCTACTGAACTTCCTCCGTCTACAAGAATTCTCTGTACGTCACATCCATGAACTCTTATTGTGATTACGAAAGGGTCATCATGTGGAGCTAAGATGACTTTGAAGTCGAGTCGGGAGAACCCGACTATGAGAGTGTCCATATCCACCTTTTTTCTCTACTACGTTGTTTCAGAACACGTCAGATTTACTATTTTAAGTTTGGACACTGACTTGGCCTCTACAACATGAGATTTACGGTCAGCCACTTCAGAACCACCCCCTGTAATTCCTCCGCATATGGTGTTAACACCAAATGAGATCATGCCCACCCTCTTCACTAGGGTGTTGTCATCCTTTGGTGGAAGGTCTGGATCGTCCTCATCATCACAATCTGAGTCAACATCTCTTTTGCTGGGGTATCTTCATGACACTTGTTGTTTCTCTTCTTCTTGGGGTCATCTCTTCCCCTCTTGGGAGCCTTGCCATCAACGTATTTCCTCAACTTTTCTGACTTCAACATATTCTTGATCTCATCCTTCAAGGCAAAGCACTTATCTGTAACATGGACATGGTCTTGGTGGAATTCACACCATAATTTCTGGTTCCTCTTATGTGGAGGAGACTTCAGCTTCTTTGGCCATTTTAGGGACTGATCATTCTTGATATCATTGAGGATGTGTTCACAGCTTACGATAAGAGCAGTATAACGTGCAAACTTGTCATCAATTGTCCTCTTCTTTCCATCCTTCTTTCTTTGGAACTTTCCGCTGCTACTGTCGTTCTCGTCTTCATACATAGTGGCCATGGCCTCTTCAGTGTTCATGACTTTCCCCGCAGTTGCCAATAGATCCGCCATGGACTTGGGAGGGTCTTCCGCAAGTTTCCACAATAACTTCCTTTTCTGAAGACCCCCTTTGAGGACGGTCATGGTAATATTTTCTTCATAATCTTCGACCTCAAGGTTTTCTTTGTTGAACCTAGTGATGTAGTCTCATAGGCTCTCGTGCTTGCCTTGCTTGACATACAATAGACGAGTGGTCTTCTTTTCAGGTCTTACCCCGAAGCATAAATTATGAATGAATCGTTCAGCCAAGCCCTTAAAGTTATCAATTGAATTCTTCGAAAGAGAAGAAAACCATATGTGTGCAGCTCCCATAAAAATTTCGGAGAAGGCTCGACACTTCATCTCATATGGTATTGAATAAATATCCGCCGCTGACTGGTACATCTTAATGTGATGTACAGGGTTGGTACTACCGTCATACTTGGGAGTCACTGTAGGTGGCTTGAACTTGGTTGGGGTAGAGAAGCTCACTATCTTAGGCACGAATGGAGAGCCTTCTGAGAAACCTCTTTGTAGTGGAACCCGACTTTTTATGAGGTCTCCTATCTTATCCTCAAGGCGTTGGATGGATTCATTCCATGGTCTTACAACGTTCGCATGGCCGAGGTTTTCCCCATCCACCTCTAAAGGATGGACTGAAGGTTCCCCAGCCGCAGCACAACATCTGTTATTGACCTCTTCTTGGTCTCTTCCTCATCCCGGTTGGGGCCAACATTGTCTCTCTTCCCTTTGTGAGCCGGCTGCACATCTCAACCTTGACAACCTTTATCTTAGGTCATTTACTGCGCCGAGACTTTCAAAGGCTGACCCTCTACTCAACTGATCAAAGCTAATCCTCGTTGTTGGGCTTCTCCCCCTCTTCTGCCCCCACAACCTTGGATTCGTTGAATATGACGAATTGTATTATTCTAAACCTCATACGACTCCCAACAATCTTTCAGGACATCTTCCGCCTCTAGATCATTATACATATCCTCAGGGCAAGGGTTTCCTTGCCTCCCCAGGCGCAAGTGCCTAGGGTCAGCAACGTCCCTCCTCCGCTGGGGTGTAGGTTAGTCTTTCTGCGGTGCCTGGGGTGGTCCCCTGGCAACATGATAAGGATGAATAGCCGTCGGAGTGATCATTTCCAGGTGAGACTCCAGGTGGCCTTATTATATTTTGGTTGAGATGTGCAAATTGCTCATGCATTCCTTGTTGCGTTGAAGCCGAAGACCTCAAGCCTGCAACCACCTCCACCATATCGGATTGGGGTGGTGCCTGGTTGGAGCTAGGTCCTCCCACACCAGGCGACGGAAGAGGTGGTTGTAATTCCGGTGCCATGTGTTAGCACAAAAGAGCTGGTGTAGTAAATGAGATTAATACCTTACAGGACCTCTTTCAATGGTGAAACATATCCGTGCAAGGGGTGAGGCCTGGTTCACCCCCAGAGTCTCCGGTGAGGTTAAGAAAATAAAGAGGAAGAGATAGCTTCTCGTCCCACAGATGGTGACAAAATGATGATGCTAGAAATAGCACCACCCTTCAAGGTGTTTGTAAGCTCAATTCAGTACATAACAATGGCAGCACAGGTATAGTAAATATAAGAGAATGAGGAGAGGGGAAGAGGATGAACATAATCATACAAGTGGTTAAGCCAATCAGTTCTACGCCCACTGTGAAGATGTGTAGTTAATATTACTGTATGAGGGAACTAATGGCCATGGATACTGTATATTTGGGCAGAGTTTCAGCTAGGGTTGCTAAAATCAGATCCCTTACAGGGTAGAGGATGACCTCTATAAATAATGCCTAGGGGGTGTAATGTACCCTTAAGGCATGCAATGAACATGTGCATAAGGATCGAACCAGTATGAGAATTACATCTGGCTGATCTCATGCAGATAATGATGACCTCAATATTCTCTCACATGAGGGGAATGATTCGATTATAACTGATTGTGTACACGTGTTCCTAACAGTACATATGCTGATAAGGACTCGGCCATCTGTGAATGGTCCCAACCTCGGCCTGGAAGAGGACGAGGCGGTGACCTTGGTTCAGTGGAAGAGCCTAGGTAAGGAAGGTGGACCTGTAACGTCTGCGTGGGACGAGGTATTGGTATTGTAGTAGGAACGTCGATTGATCCCCAGCCGAGATTAGTTATGATGACGGGTTGGCAACCTCGACCTTAACCAAGCCGAGGTTGCAAGCCTTGGATGACCAGATGAATAACTGCCTCTGTGGATCATGAAGACCTCTCCTACTGAAGTAACTAGTAACATCGGCCGTGGTCGACCTTGCTTAGGATGAGACAACTGGGGGTCAATCTAAGGATCTTCCGACCTCGTCCTCTTCCAGGCTGAGGTTTATGTCTCTGAGCAGTTGGGCACATATATGGCATATCAACGATAAAAAAAAGTAACAAATTATAGATGTCATATGCCTCCATTAAGGAGTTCACATTCTACATCAATATTACATTAATCCAGAATAAAAAAATAACCACGAATAAACCATCATGGTGTCCAATCACATAAAATAAAAATAAAAAATACATGACCATAATAGTGGGATTAGGTTGCTGCAAAACAAAAGTTAGCACATATCTAAATTCTACCCAACATTCATGCGCATATTCGATTATTTTATTTTTATTGGACAACATGGTTGAATTCAACCTATATGTGGTATCAACATGGCTCTGATACCAATTGTTGGATAGGAAGTCCAAGAGTCTATTGAAAACGCGTATAGATCGAATAATAAAAAAATTACATATGGTGTATCTACATAGGATATTCGAGATCTCTTACCTTTATGGTTCGTTTTGGCTTGAACCGTAGAGATTTAATCTCGTTCATGTTACACCGATCCGTGTTGCAAGTTTGACGGTGTGTCAGCCACAAAAACGTAATTATTTTTTTTTCAAAAATCATAACAGCCTCAAAAAAATATCTTTCACTAGTTTTTATGTCTTTTAACCTCTGAAACCCATAGAAATAATTTCATCCCCATTCGATCAACGATTTTCAAGTTATGTCTCTAACAAGCAGACACCATGACATGTCGTGCATCTGTCTGGATAGCTAAAATTTAGTAAAGATGTGTGAGGCAGGCGGATCAAACGACCTCTAAATGACTTGAAATTTCTTTTGACTCTTCTTCTATATGTGAGGAACCCATGACTCTAATTTTAGAACTTTTGGACTCTCCAATTGCGCATAACAGATTTTACAGTATACGAGCTTTGAAAGAGACCTCGAGATCTTCCATGTTATTCCTTTAAGCCAATACATGTCATTGGGGTGTGGGCACCAATGATCACGACCCTACTACTCCTCTTTAGGTGTTTCTCATTTTCTATATTTATCCCATACTTATTAGGAGACAAGGGGTTGCTTACATAGGCTAGCACAGGGACCCCCAGGAGAAATAGAAGACTAGCTTCCTACAGAATTTAGGAATTCTAATTAAACCCTATAATTAATTCCATAATTCTATAAAATATTATTCATTCCTCTAAAGAATAATAAGTTCACTCTAGTCTACTATCTCAAAATTATAATTTCGAGCTCCACATTATTTAATGCTTCATAATCTCCCCACGTTAAGATTACAGTTACCTGTCGATTAAATTAAATTACTGACAATTATATTTAATCGACCTCTTATAAATTCCTTGAGACCGTTTGCTTAGCTTATTTGATATGTCAAATAATTAATCCACCGGCTGGGTTTGATATAATTAAAACTTATAAGATACATCAAGAGGGTATCATCAATCTCTTTAATGAGACGTAGATTCCATTCATAATTAACTTTCACCATACACTAATTGACATTACCCAATCTACCAAGCTTAGTGATCCATAAATGAATCTAACCCAATAGGTCAAAGTAACGAACAATTGATGTACATGTCTTTAAATCATCATTGGATTAAGAGCTGAAGCAGTAATAACAACCATGAGATGTTCATTATCTTATATAGTCTGTATAAAGACAATTATCTCTAATTGGTCCGCGTTCAATACACACAAAGTGTACTTGCACAATAAGTCGAAACTATACCGTTTCCCATAATCAAGATAGACCAACTAAAATAGTGTACTACAATCCTACTGATGGTGTGTCCATCTCCATCTAAGATTGTGAACCAGACTTATATTCTACAAGGACCGGTGATTTGATCTTCCGTGTGTATGCTGAACTCTACACACCAAATCATCTACTGTATAGAATCAAAGACCCATATGCATAAATATATAAAATAATATGATGCAAACATTACTTATGAAGATTCTCATTAAATAGACATACTAAAATTCACTAGTGAACCATGACTTTTAGTACAAAACCCCAACAACCTCAATGAAGTTCAAGCCAATTCCTACATTCAACGGATCAATCTCGTCGAGGAGGATCGACCAAGGAAAGTTGACAAGGATAAGCTCGTAATTGTATTTTCCAACAACGATCCATCCGGAGTAATGTATCCTCATGATGATCTTTTAGTAAATGAGTGACGTACTAGTAGCAAGGACACTAGTGAATAGTAGCAGTTTGTCCGACATAATGTTCTACCCATGTTTTGATAGTTTGGGTTTGAAACTCAACCAACTGAAGCCTTACCACAGGCCCCTTATTGGATTCTGAGGAGAGAAAGTATTTCCATTGGGAATAATTAAGCTAGATATATTGATCGGGACATGGCCAGCAAGCAGGACATAGAAAGTGAGATTCTTTATAATGGACAAAAATGTGCATTCTGCCTATAACATGATCATAGGAAGAGTGGGACTGGAGAAGTTCAAAGTTGTACCTTCTATTATTCATCAATGCCTAAAATTATCGACCAACTTCGGAGTGGGAGTTGTAAAAGGATATCAAAAAGTAGCTCGAGAATGCTACTATTCATCATCTGAAGAGGAAGATATGCTAGAAGTAAAGAGGAAAACACTAATCATCAAGTGGATATATCCGAGATAAACAGTGAATCTGAGGTTGAAACCTTAGATCTAAGAGATGAATATGACTCATAAAAGGCCAAGTGATGGAGGCAACTGAAAGCATTGGTTTGGACGATGATAAACTAGAATGAACTACTTAAATAGAAGTGTCATTATAACCGGTTCTTAAATAGGAGTTGATGGCCTTCTTGAGACAAAGAAAGCAGGTGTTCTCATGGAGCCATGAAGACATGCCTGGGATAGACCCAAATTTTATATGCCATGAGCTTAATGCTAATGAGGAGGTAAAACCTGTAAAGCAGCGAAGAAGAGTTTTTAACCCGAAGAAGAACCAGGCTTTACAGGAAGAATTGAATAAGCTTAAAAATATTCCTTTATCGAAGGTATGAAGTACCTGAACTGGTTGGCCAATGTAGTTATGGTCAAGAAGAAAAAAATAAGTCGAGGATGTCTATGGATGTTACTGACTTAAATAAAGCCTGCCCAAAGGATCATTTTCCTTTGCCACGAATTGATCAACTGGTGGATTCTACTTCGGGGCACGAGCTGCTGAGTTTCATGGATGCATATTTTGGTTATAAATAGATCAAAATAAAGCCAAAAGATAGAGAATGTACATCATTTATTACTCCCCGAGGAACTAATTATTATAATTTTATGCCATTTGTTCAAAAAAATGCAGGTGTCGCTTATCAGAGACTGGTGAACAAAGTATTTGAGGAGCAGATAGCTAAGAACATGGAGGTCTATGTTGATGATATTCTGACTAAAAGAAAAAAGGTTTTTGATCATATTCCCAACCTCAATCAGACATTTGATTAGTTGGAAAAGCACCAGATGAAGTTAAACCCAACAAAATGCGTCTTCAGAGTTCATGAGGGAATGTTCCTTGGGTATATAGTAAATTAAAGGGTGATTAAAGCTAATCCAGACAAGATCAATGCCTTGATAGAAATACAATCCCCGAACAGTAAAAAGGATGTTCAAAGGCTAATAGGGCGCGTAGCAGGAGTCAATAGATTTGTGTCCTGAGTAACGGACATGTGTTTGACATTCTTTAAGGTACTCATAGAAACCTTTGAATGTAACGATGAATGTGAAAAAACCTTACTGGAATTGAAGAAGTACCTGGGAACACCACCATTACTCTCTCGACCAGTGTGGGAGAAAAGTTGTATTTGTATCTGGCTGTATCTGAATCAGTTGTTATCTCTACCTTGATCATGGAGGAGAATGGAGTTCAAAATCCAATTTATTACATTAGCAAAACTTTTTAAGGAGAAAAAGTTAGATATACAAGACTGGAGAAATTAGCATTGGCCTTAATTGAGGCTAGTAGACGGATGCCACTGAGGGAAGCTTTGAACAAGCCAAAGAAATTCGGGAGATTGATGTATTGGGCTGTAGAGTTAGGGGAATATGACCTTGTATACGAACCAAGATATGCTTTAAAAGGCCAAGCTATGGAGGATTTTATTGCAGAATTCACTTACATAGAGATTCTCGAGCAACAAGGGACTCACACCGAGCAATATTCATAACTTAGTAGACCTACTGGAAATATGCCCAACCAACTCCAAGCAAGAGAAACTACAGAAGAAGTTACCACTAATCAACCAGAACCCTCCAATGGAGTACAAGAGATAAAAAGAAATATGAGGAGGTAAAGGATAAAATATTCCATCAAGGGAATCTAACAAACCAAGCATTTGACAATAATATTCCTATATGGAGCCTATACGTTGATGGGTCATCTTGTGTAATTGGATGTTGAGATGGAATCATTCTCAATACTCTAGACAAACTAGATATAGAGTATGCTCTACGATTACAATTTCAAGCATCCAATAATGAGGCAGAGTATGAAGCCGTGATTGTTAGGTTAAATCTAGTTAATCACTGAATGCCGAGCAAGTTATGGTATACAGTGAATCACAGTTGGTGGTAAATCAGGCGTTGAACTTATATACATATAAAGGAGAAATAATGTCCATATACTTAGCTAAAGCTTTGGAGATAAATTCCACTTGCTAGCTGTTTAGATGATCAGAATTCCAAGATCGAAAAATGCCTGAACAAACGCACTTGCTCGGCTAGCTTTAGTAACCAGAACTAAGCTACAAAGAACTATTCCTATTGAGATACATGCTAATAGGAGAGTTGATGAAGATCAGATGGTTAATTTTATTTCAGTTGATATGGGGACATCTTGGATGGATCCCATAAGAGCTTATATTAAAGAAGGAATTCGACTAGCCGACCTATTTGAAGCTAAGAAACTGAAATACAAAGTTGTAAGATATGTGCTAGACAATGGTGTGTTATATAAAATAGGATTAACTGTTAGTCTACAAGGATGTGTGCATCCAGCTGAAGAAAAGAATTTAATTAATTAAGTCCATAAAGGGTCCTGTGGATCCTATGTAGCAGGGAGGACTTTGTTACGAAGAATCAACACACATGGGTACTACTGGCCAACTATACGAGCAAATTATACAGCTTTTACCAAAAAGTGTGGTAAGTGCAAGAGGTTTTCCAGCATATGCAAGAATCCAAAAGCCCTCCTAACACAAATCACTTCACCTTGTCCCTTTTCTATGCTGGGAATTGACTCGGTCGGGCCTCTACCGACCACCCGAGGAAGGTTCAAGTACCTGGTTATAGTTGTTGATTACTTTACTAAATCGGTTGAAGCTGAACCATTGATAGATATGTCCTATGACAAGTCTTATGAGTTTATTTGGAAAAATATCATATGTAGGTATGGTTTTCCCTACGCCTTTATCACTGATCATGGCACACAATTTGATAATAACGAATTTGCTGCCTATTACGTTCAATCAAATGTTTAAAAAATCCACTCTGCTCCTGAACATCCTCAAAGCAATGGCCAAATAGAGGTAACTAATGGAAATTTTTTGAATGAGTTGAAGAAAAGGCTCAAAAATGCTAAATGTAATTGGATCAATGAACCGCATTCTGTCTTATGGGCTTACCGAACAACCCTTAAAATAGCTATGGGAGAAACTCCCTACAAGTTAGCATTTGGTACTGAAGATGTAATTCCTGCCGAGCTAGGTTTACCTAAGCACAGAGTTCTTAACTTCAATACCCCAATCAGTGATTTGAGGAGAAGGCTGGACTTACACATGCTGGAAGAGGTACGTGAAGATACAACTTTAAGGAATGTAGCCTATCAACAACGTACTGCACGTTTCTATAACAATAGGGTACAATCGAGGAACTTAAAATAATATTATTATGTTTTGAAGAAGGTGATTCAGAAGAACAATAAGCTTGAAGCCAATTGGCACGGGCCTTAATGCATTACAGCAGTCATCCGACCAGGCATATATTGAATTAAGACTTTGGAAGGCGAAGAATTCAAGAATCCTTGGAATGCAGAACACCTGAGGAAGTATTATCAGTAATATAGTCATGTTATACTTAGTTCATTTCAATATTAATGAGAATATGATTTGCCCAAAATTGTTATTTTATTTTTCGGAGTACTAGTTCTATGCACTACATTGAAAACATTGAAAACACACTAACAAAGTTAGTCGTTAACATAAACATACCAACAATGTTGGTCGGCATCAACAAAGGAACCAACAATGTTGGTCATCAACAAAAAAAATACCAGTATTGTTGGTCAGAATCAACAAAGGCACATTGTAAAATACCAACAATGTTGGTCGGCATCAACAAAGGCACCAACAATGTTGGTCGTCAACATAAAAATACCAATAATGTTGGTCGGCATTAACAAAGGCACCAACGATGTTGGTCGTCAACATAAACCACCAACAAAATGTTGGTCGGTATCAATAAAGGCACCAACAAATTTGGTTATCGAATACATAAAAACCATGCAAGGAAAAATTGTAAGTCCTAAATGTTTGGTTAACGAAGACCCGGATGAATAATTTTCATCTAAATTGGGCTAAAAGATGGAAAAATCTTCCACTCACGCCTGGGAACCAAGGTAACTAATGCAATTACCCAAAACTTTAGGTACATTAGTATAACTATGGTGAAGCATTGGAAATTGGTATGATACTTAGGATAATCCTAAGGATATCAATGGAACCGATGAAAAAATAAAGATTAACTACAAGTTGATCTGTTCATAGTCAAACACTAAGGAGACATTCAAAGATTTAATAAAAGTTGATCCATTTATAAAATAATCTTTTCATTAAATTAAATGATTACATATTGTTGCTTAAACATGCAGAAATAAAATACAAATCTTTATTCTACAGGATATTTTTTTTCAGCCTAAGAAACAGGATCTGTGCTAGCTGGAGGATCATCCAAAGTATAAGGAGAGTTGATGAAGTTAAAATTTTGAAGCATCCTAGTATTTCTTCTACTAGGACAATTAAGAAGATGAGGAGGACGGATGATCACTAGTTCGTCATGTAGCTTGTAATCTCTAAAGTATTTTGAAATCAACCATTGAGGAATACGATGACCAGGAATTCAGTTAACATCTAACTTGAAGGAAGGATTTTCAAGCTCCAACAAGCCTGGGTCATACCAATCCCACAAAGAGTTATTCCGATCCACCTTCATCACGATTAAAGCGTTCATCCAACCCCATTTATAGGACTCATTCTTAGCCTGTTAACGTCGATCATCAAGATGACCCAGTGCTTCATTATACCCATCCATCCAAACCTCTCTTGACTGCTTATGGAATTAAAAGGTTAATTTATCAACCTGAGACTGCAACTTTTTCAATACTCCATCCTTAACCTGTAATTGGGAAGATTTAGTGGATAATTATTTATACACGGTCTATCATTTCTGGGACATCTCATCAATATCTTGGTCTTTAGCTTTTAACTGCACATCTTGATTGTCAAGGGCCCGTTGAGTCCTAACTTCTTTTATTGTTCCTCGGCCAGGCTTATTTCTTGCTCGGGAGGAAGATACAGTCTTAATCTTTTTTAAGACTTCCAACTCATCCCTTAATGTTGCATTTTCAGCCAATAAAAAGGAATATCCCTCATTAGTAGTAGTCACAATAGCTCCAGAGGCAGAATTTAAAAGATTAACTTTATACCGCAAATTATTACTCTCCTCTTCCAAAAGTTTGGCAACGGTTCTAGTTTCTTTAACTTCAAGCTTAAGTAAAGATTCCTTTTTATTTTAAATAGAGATAAATTGATCAAATCCCCGAACTACACTTAAGCTTTGATATTTCTGCTCGTAGCTCTGGTGCAATAGTGCAGAAGATTCTTTATGCTGTTCTTGAAGTTCTTCTATCATCTTATAGTAAGGAACATTATTTGCCACTGCCTGATCATGTAAGTACTTTAAATACTTGTAGGCTTCCTTGGCATACTCTGATGCATCATCACCAAGCAACTGAATAATTTCTTGCTTGGATAAGTCTGTATGACCTACTTTGAAAAATTATCTCATTTCTTCAATAGCTCAGTGTCATTGGAAGACAGTTGTTCCATCTTCGCTATAAACTAGTAAAAAAAATGACCTACAATCAACGACAAGAATGGAGAATTGGAGTGATCAAAAAGAGAAAAAAAAAGGAACAAATGGTTTCTTTTATTGATAATTAAGAAGTCCAGATACAATAAAGATAAAAAAAGAAATAAAAAAGAAAAGGGGCAAATGCCGAAGAAATTTACACCTTCTCCCTATCAATCTTAACCTTCTTAGAAGAAGGGGCTACATACTGGATTTTCTCGGTATGTTCAGATTGAGGATGATAAGAATCAATAATTTTAGGTTGGTCGGCAACAGATTCAAACACTAGAGAAGACTCCTCAGAACCAACTTCATCTTCAGTCTCATCCTCAATGGCAAGAGGATGACCATGAGTATATCCTTGGAAAAGTTCAGATCCTTCAACTGTATTGAACTCCTGAATTGCAACAGACCAACCATCTCTAAAACATTTTTGCTTTGCTTACTCAATCTGAGCTGAGGCAGCAAAAATGGCATTGTTCTTGCCCTTGTCCCAGCCAGCAAAGAAGGACGCCTTTACAATAGACTTTCTCTTAGATTTAGAGGAGGATACAAGATCTTCAATAGTCTTAGCCCTACGATCATCTTCCTCTTCCCTGGGCTCAGCTTCCTCTGCCTAATGCTCAGCTTCCTTTCCTTTGCGCTCAACATTCTTAGCTATGCGCTCAGCTTCAAAGGTATTTTCATCATATGTCTGCCAAGCAGTTTCAACTGTCTTCAGTTTACCCACCCAATTACTATTCTCAAACTCCAGGGCTTGTTGATAATCAAGCAAATACTTATTCAAATCAGTTCAAACTTCCTTTAAATTATTTGAAGAAGAAACTCGAATTGCATCATCCTTCCCTAGCATACTATTGAAGTGTACCAAGAACTGCAAGAGCTGAAGATTAAGATTAGTATATGAGAAATATAAAAGAAAACCAAACTAAGAAAATGAAAATCACTTACTACTGAAAGGGTTTGAGCAGCCAATTCAGAAACTTTCGCTCGAGGGAGCATGGAATCCACCCCTATGGTCTGGAAGAGTACCAAACATGATCAACTTCATAGCCAAATTAGGAGTAATAACTGGCGAAAGAACATCATCAGAAGAATGTAATTCATCCAATGACATTTGATATGTCACCTGGTCGACCTACTTCTCTTCAAGCCCTCTTCTAAGTCTCCTCAAGGGAACTTCAACACCTTTAGGAGCTGTATCCTTGGGAGTTAGGTCTTTGGGGGATGGGTCTTTGGGGATAAGGTCTTTGGGGGTTGGTTCCTTATGGAATGGGGGTTCATAACATCCCCTATTTTCTTTTTGTCTCCTTCAGCAGGTGCTTGGGAGCCAGAAGTGCTACCACTGAGAAGATCAAGAAACTTTCTCTTCTTCATGATTTTAGAAAGAGGATTTTTTGAATCAACAATAACTTCTTGATCAAGATCAATCACCAGAATATGAGAAGTAGTAGGTCTGGCAATAAAGGAAGAAATGGTATTTCTATATTGAAGCAAATAGGAAGCGGACTTAACGTGCTCCTTATCAGCTATCTTGTTATGCCCCTAGATAAACTTCAATTCTTTCAAATTTACTTCATTCTCTTTGGGGGACTTTCTTTTCTGTTCAACTACAATTTAATTTAAAAAGCAATTGTCAGTATGACATTTTATCAAATATAATCATGGAAAAATTACTAAAACACAAAACAACCTATTCCATTTCCAAAGAGAGGACATCTAGGTCCTTGATATTTAGCACTTCCAACTAAAGGGGCATGTTGCCAATTTTTTACAACTATCCATGATCAAAATAATCCCTATTAGAATCAGGGACCTTAACTACTAAAGCTTTACTAACTGCCATAATTTTTAAATAATAAGTGGTATCAGTAGTTATCCATTTACAACAAAACATTATTTCTGGAATCCCTAGATGGGTTACATACATTTGATTTAACCTATATAATCCATTCACTACTATCCATGTGTTAGGAGCCACTCTTGCACAACGCTAAAATATTGACAAAACTCCAGACACGTGGAATTAGGAGGAAATGTGAACCCACATTCGGCAATAAAGATGGAAGGGAACCAATGGCCTTCAGCAAGAGAGAGAAAATTAGAAAGAAAAGTGGGATGTTCTAATACAACCCAAGATGGAATGTTAAAGTCAATTATGAAATTGTTAAGAGACTCGATATAATAAACCATGATGAAGAAAACAAAGAAAAAGAGAAGAAAAATTCATACAAAGTCTTTAGGATTCAGTAAGAACTGAAGACAGAAAAGAAAACGATCGCCTGAAAGATCAAAGAACATATCAGCAAAATCAGAAATTAGATGTAGAAATGATCGAAGTTTTACCGCTCTTTTTATAAGTCGCCTCGAAAACTGGGAAAAGTAATGATTAAAATGAATGACGATTAAGTTTATGGAGGATAACAAGGGAAAAGATGAAGATACCCCAAAAATGTTTGCTAAAATTTGAAATATTTACAAAATTTCCATTCGTGCTAAAAAAAATTCAATTAAGTGGATAAATTTCACAAGTCTGGAAGGTCTGCAAGCGACCAAGTAGCCCAAACTACTGTTAAAGCATAATTTTGTTATGTTAGTCTACTTATAGACCTTTTAATAATTAAATGGGTATATCAAGATTTTTTTTATAATTTATGTTGTTATGTTTAACTTTAATTTTCCTCAATTGAATTTAATTGAATCAGTATATATGTAAATTGATCTAGTATTGAATTGCGGTACATTAGAGAACTATTTCATTTGAAAGAAATTGCATTTGATGTTGGAATTTCTTAAAGGAATGAAGGAAACCCGTAATTGGAATTGAAAAACGATATATTTTAGACATTATCTCCTCTCGTTCAGCTTGGAATGGCGAGTACACAAGATAGTTGAAACAAAATACCGTACGAATAGCTTGCACGAGTATCAAGTGTTTAATTCAAAGCGTGTACGCTATATCAAATCCGAGAAGACTGTGTATTATGAACTTGATACACAAAAATGATGGAAGACTATTTTTCTGGACAACAAGAAATGAATGATTTTTTCAAAGAAGCCTATAAGCTTAATAGATATATCATCTAGATTACATTACAAACTACATGAATACGAACATGCTTGCTTGGTGGACCACCAAGGAAACAACAAATTGCAACCATTTTATGTATCTTTGCATATATTGCCACAAAATGTGAAAATTAACATTGACGGTGCTAGATTAACTAATACTGGCCAAGAAAATACTTTTAATCATTAATAAAAAATTTATATATGTATTTGAAATTATATTGGCAAAGCAAGCTCCTTTCAGGAAAAGTTATGGGTCATTGGAGATGTACTACAAATTGCCAACCACTTTTGTTTCAAGCATAATGAATTTAAGACGGTCAAAACTGTGACTTTACATGGTTTACATGACTAAGGTGACAGTCCAAGGCCACAAGATGATGCTCCTAGAAATACTAGATGAAATCAAGAAATTCAGCCGAGTATGGCTTTCTTTTTCTACCTAGAACCTAATAATAATAATGATTCTCTAGATAATTTTACTGCTCCATCATGTTTTTAGTGTCTGTTATTTAATTAGACCATGGATTTTATGTATCGCAGATTATAGAATGACTTTTAAAATATTAATAGTGCTAAGATAGCTAGTTGTAATCAGGCATGTAAAATATATTTACTATAATAAATCTTCTCTTTTGAAAAAAATAAAAAAAATGATGTGGGGCAAAGAGAGGAGTATACAACACTTTCGGATTCCCAAAAAGGATTTTAAAGACTTTTATAGCCTTATTGGTGATTGTTCCTGAATAAGCGCACCCGCCATGCTTAATTTAGTAGTATTTGGAATGTGTTTGTTTCTATGTATTCCTATCGAATGAGATTTAGCTTATCAGCGTAAAAGATTCGATGCTTCCAAATTTAACACAGTTTCGTATTAAAATTTTATTTCTATCAAATATCCACCTCATGCATCTCACAATTCATAACAAATGAAACCCTTTCCACCCATTTTAGTCATACATTCATCTTGAAACTCTATCAAATATCCACCTCATGCGTCTCACAACTTACACCACCATTCCAAACCTCTAAGCTCTACCCCGATGCTTTATTAGACCTCGAGGTTTGCATATTAGATGTTACTATACTCGAGTCACACATTTGATGCATCAGTTTACAAGTCGTTGCCATCCAATTTCCTACTATGGGAATGAAGTGGAAGTACATCTTAGCTTTAATTTACGCTTTCTCTTCACCCGATTTACATATATTATTTATTTCTCATTTTGTCCTTTTTTATTATTACTCCTTTGTCACTGTGTTAGTTACCACTACTAATCACCCAGTTTATCCACGTGAAAAATATAAATATATAGTTTTCATAAACATTCCTTATTTGGATTTCGTGTCCCAGGCATGGATTCTAGTGATAGTTGGGAGTTGGGGAATTATGTGATGCTCTGATACTTAATTCTTTATTAGATCTTAATAGAATTTGGTGGAGATAATTATCTAGAGATGTGTTGGTGGTTAGTGATTAGTGTTATAATATGAGATGTATTCAGATAGTATGAATATCTTAGGTACGAGTTTGTAATCGATTACGAGTAGGGATTACAGAACAACTATAGTTCGGGTTAGGCTTTACTAATAGTAGTGAGACCTAATATATTATAATTGTGCTACCTTCTAATTAGGTGATTATGAGATATTATTGATATATATGTGTTATTTGGAGTCTCATGTTTTATTCATCATGAGGATCTCATGGTTTTTGTATACTCTATTGTTATATTTATGCATGTAAAACATTTCTTGTAATGTTTGGACCCACGTTCATTGATTAACATTTTTAGGTTCTATTGTGATGACTCAAGGTTATGCTTAGAAGGGTAAATTAACTAGCATGAATTCTAGCTAAGAATATGTGTAGTGTAGAGATTTCTTAACGTTGCAGGGTTATATGGATTCTATTCAATTCATTAAATACACTCCTTTGAAACAAATTAATTAGAAACACATGATGCAAATAGCAATTAGGCCATCAAGATGATACACTTTTCAAATTTTAAACTTGATTAATAAAATTCCTATGTGAGCATATGAGATATCAAGTATAACGTAAAAGGAAATCAAAACCACACAACGCGCCGATGTAAGTGGAAAACTCAAATGGGAAAAACCTCGGACAGTCAAGCCTAGAAAAAATCCACTATGAATACGATTTTTACAAGAAGGCACAAAAAACTTTCAGACTTGACTCCACAAGATCCGTTGATGCCGTCTTCAATACCTCCATCCGTTTCATGTGTAGATCCAACATGCTACACAATATTCCTCTGCCTCGGTATCCACCAAAACCCAAGCACCATCTCCAATTGCAAATTGAGCAAAAGTACACCGCATCCAAATTGGGATGATTGCAATGAAAGGTTTGGTTTGTGTTTTTTGAAAAAATGATCCCAAAGATCATATGAACAGTTGGACACGTTTTGTAAAGTAAAAATGCATTTTCTTCTAAAGTGCAAGTGCCAAGGCTTTTGAAATTCTTGATCTCCAAAGTGGTTTTAAAAGATAAAAGCAGTGGGCAGGGGAAGTTAGAGGGAAAAACCATATTTTTTAAAAGTAAAACTGCTCGTTCGAATGACTTAATCGGCTCGTTCGAATGACATTGCAGGAAGTTGTTAGAACGAGTCCTTCAAATGACATTTCAGTCAAAATCTATAGAAAAGTCGATTGAATTTAATTTTAAAGGACAAAAGGAGTTTGAATTTTTTTACCAATAAGTATATAATACTTCAAAATTTGTCTCCAACAAAGTAAAATAATTTGGGGCATATAACTTTCAGGAAAACAAGAAATCGAATAATGAGGTGAACTTGTTGAACGTTGAACTTCGAGATGCTCAAATTCTTCATCAAGAAGAGTAGCATGACACTAAAAGACCCTAAATTTTTTGTCTAACAAAAATAGCCAATACTATAAATTGACTCTAATAAAAAAATTTCCTTGCAAATCTCCCTCTTTAGGTATTCCGAGACCAAGCATACAAAAATAAAAAGACTTGGAATTTGCTAAGCCAGGTCGTCAAGGGGATCCTAAAGGCCATCCCCAAAACAAAAAAAAGAACACAATCGACTTGACTAACAACAAAGCTGATGCGTAAAACTATTTAAGGCAAGAATCTGGAATATGAAAAGTAGCCTACACACATGAAACAACAAAGCCGTAAAACACATGGGGAAATAAAGAGTAAAATAAATAAAATTATGAGCACCCCCTAAACATGCTTTCCCTCATTTTGTCTAAAAAAGACAAAAGGACAAAACAACCTATAATGTTAGTGCAATAGAACAATTGAATATATATAACAAGATAACAATAATATGAGAAAACAATAAACAATAATAATATCCATAACAATGAAATGAAAATCATCCTTAACAGTGAGATATGATAAAATAAAGAAAGAGATGCTTAACATTAATCCATAATAATATCCCAAAAGATGAAACAATATCCAAATCTAACAAGTGGAAAAGGGAAATGGAAACCAATATCCAGTACAAATAAATGAAAAATAAAGCTCTCTCTCCCACAAGTACACGAAAGAAAGTAGCTACCTAAAATAAGTATCATTGTGCGGGATCATTAAGGGCATCATCTAGAGTCTCATCTGGAGTGTCATCACCAAGAGAAGACTTAGTGCTCGAAAAAACTGCACCACACTGCATTTTAGCACGGCGAAGCTTCTGAAAGTGCTGCATCAAGAAAGAGTCTTTACATGCCTGAGGCTCCTCTCTATGGGCTTGGGCCTCCCCGGCTAGCTTCATATCCCTCTGCAAGGAGGTAAAGAACTCGTACATCATAACACGGTCGAGACTGAAAAATACCACTTAAGTTACTTAATTCAAGATTAACCAGTCTAAATGGCTCCGAACAATTTTTTGAAGAAACTCTTTAATCAAAACAAACAGCTAACACAAGATGTGCATAAAAGATTTTATGAATGAGTTATTTAAGGTATGGGTGTACCAGTTTTGAAAAACAAAAATTAAATGTATGTTCTAAATCAGAACAGCCTCAAGAAGGTGATGAGAGGAAGGGTAAGTATGCAAGTACACAAGAGTTTAACGTGGTAAGTCCTCACCCAATTGGGAAAGCATCCATGTAGGTCTCTACACCTCAAAACAAAAATCCACTAAAATAGAGTAACATGTTACAAACTATTTAACAATCTAAACACACAATTATACCTAATCTAAGTTAAAAAAATTATACCAACTCCTTTGGATTATTGTGACTTCTTCTAAGGCTTCTGATGTTGTATATGTTCTCTCATCTTTGTAAATCCACTCCTATTAGCTTTCAGGCGACTCCAAAAGTCAATGATCTCTCTACCAACACTTATTTAGTGTTGTTGTGTGAAAGTGTTGTGATGTGATGTGCCTAACACATGCATGCAACCCTCACACACTTATATAGAAAATATTCCTAAACAAATTACAGATTTTAAACTAATATGTTGTTCAAGATTCTGAATCACAATTTGTTGAAAAGCTCAGACTATTTACCTTTACATATATCCATAGACCTCGAGGTTACCTTCCTATTAAAAACATCCAAGATCTTAAACAATTTTCTTGTTTTTTACAAAGCTAATTCACAAATTGTGAAATATGAATACGAAAGAGTAAAACACCAATCAAGGTCTTAACTAGATCTGAGTCTAGTTTTCTCTAAACTGAGAAACAAAACAAGATTTGTTGGTACTTATTTTGAAGATAAACATTTGAGGACAAAACAGGCAACAAGTATGAATTTCTTGAAAAAAAAATCAACCTAAGAATATTAAATGTGTTTGTACCACAAACAATTTAGATCTTCACATTCTATGAAAAGAAACTGAAATCAAGACTTCGTGAATGTTGGACAAGAGTGTGACACCCCGACTAATTAAATACCGGGTAGCTACTCCTTTATTAAATTAATACAAAATGCCAAGTTGGTTCAGTTAATAGCATCACTGTCGAAAACATTTTATTGATTTCTAACCACCTAGTATTTAAAAAGTAAATTGTCAGATTTTTAAATTAAATCTGATTAACATGCGATAAATGAAATGTAAAAGAATGACATCACCAAACACCATAAGGTCTCAATAAAGTAACCAACAAATAATAATAAATCTGGAGGAAATACTCCTCACAACAATCTCAATATGGAAATAGATGAAACAAGTCTGCATCCTGAATTAATTACAAACCAAAGTCTGAATAACTGAAATATAAAAAAGTCTCTAATTGAAATGAGCGACATGCCCTACAAATGATGAAACTGAAGATGGAGTCAAGAATGGAAAATGAGGCGTCTAATATCAAAGCCCTGTAACTTCCACAACAGCTACGGCTCGTCACCTGAATAGAGATCCTATGCATGGTGTCCTTGTGGCTGGGCACCTAAAAAGGATTTTACAAAAATAGATTTGAAAGCAAACGGGTCAGAGCTCGAAAGTGGAGAGTATTTTAAAAACATCAAGTGCTTTAAACATTTAAAACAATGAATGCAAGATACATGTTAGGACGTGCTCTCATATGAAATACTCACCTCTCGTCTAACTGTGCACTCTTAACGTTCCTGTACCCATTCATGTGTTATTTATATCTAACTAAACCGTCATAAGTTCTAACCCAACTACTCGATTCACAATATGAATTCTTAATGTTATCACTTAAATAGATAGCTTTACTTAAACCCGGATTCTCAATTATTAGCATTACCATTTACAGGAGGTTATCCCCTTATTTATTTTCTCAAGGAGTTACAATAAATTATTCTCGCAATTTAAACATATCAAATTCCTTTTCATTGAACCGTATATTATTCACATCATAAATATACAATACAAGCACCCCGAGGCTAAGGTGTGGTGCACACATACTCTGCTATCCATCCCGGTACATCACGTCCATAAGGATTACAAATTCCGAATCTCTCAGGAATTGTTAGAACAAACACCACACACAAAAATGGAGGAGAACATAATTCAACATATCCATGGTCACGTACATACCTACGCTCCATAGTCAGCTAGCTTAATAACTCACAATTAAGTCATTCCCTTGAACTATGTCCTCTAGGTACCAAACTAAATCGGGGCACACAAGGATTTGCTGGCCCTAAGCGAACGTAAACCTCCCGTGATAGCAAGTATGGTAGGTATGTCATACACAAAAATCATATACTAAGCATTCACACATCTTAGATGTCTCAATGTTAATAAAGGTACATTCTACATCCTTATACCATTATTCCAATTTTATACATTTTAAGTCTTCCGATAATATAAAATGTAGACTGTCGACACATCTCACGTCATAGTTTCTTGTACTTAAAACCTATCTCAAAGGGACTATTAAGTTTCCTATTATTCCCACATATAACATCATTATTCTTAAGGTCCTTACTTCTGCCCCAAACCTCATTTCATCAATTTATTCAAATTTACTCTTTTAACCCTAATATTATCTCACTCATCGAGTTTCATTAGCTTTTAGAATAATTCCTCAAATTGAATTCTAATTAAGGTCCAAATTTTATAACCATATCTACTGGTCTTCCTTAAGTCTAAGGATATTCATAAAGTCTCCAATAATATTTTCTAAGGGTTAACATCATTAAAATTTAACTAGGGGAAATTTTACTCATTCTGGGAAGGTCGATCGATCGACCTTGAACCTCGATCGATCGATGGTGGTCGATCGATCGACTGAAGAATGTCGATCGATCGATCGCACCAGGTAGGCAACGAACTGCTTCGTTTTGCAGTCCTCAAATCGTCCCAAAACTCCATTATAATGCATGAAACTCTAATATAACGTTATAATATCATCATACAACCATCTTAGAACATCGTTAATGTTCTAAAACCAATAATTCATCAACCAAGGGCTTTGTTTGGATCAAAACTTCATCAAGAACCCTAGTTTTCTATTTCTTTCAAGAACATTAATAAATCTCTTCTTAAATCCGTTTTTAGATCATCAAGGGTTATATTTTGAATTCATAATTCATCCAGAATATGTCTACATGAAATTCCTAACATAGTTCATTGTTTTAATCTTCAAATTCATGGGTCTATATCAATCTTCCAAGATAAATTCGATAATTACCCTAAACATGGAAAAGCATATCATTGAATCAATTGTAATTAAATCACTTGCCTTATGTTCCAGATTTATTGTTGGTTGAATATGGTTGAATTCCTCTCTCTCTCTCTGCATAATTTTCCTCTCTCTCTCTCTCTCTACAAGCTCTTCTCACAAGATGACAATGGAGGTGGGGGTTGGTTTTTGGCAAGTTAGAAATAGTTTCTTAACTTCTCCCGTAGCCCACTACTTAGATTGGGGTTGGAAATGGGTTAGTGGGTTTAATGATAAGTTGTAATTAAAATCTAATTTTCGTGGGTTTTAATTTCTAAATTTCCGAAATTACCAAACTACCCTTTTGGGTTGCCGGTTTGGCCTAAAAATGCCCCGAGACCCAAACTAAACCCCCGGCCAGTGTTTTCTGACTATTTCAACCTTTACGGACTCGTTGGCGCACTCAAAATGACCATACAGTTGATAAAAATAATATTCACTTTTTAATTCAAATAATCACATTCCTGACGCGACTATCACGCGCGTCCCAACAAAATTTTCCAAATTGTCGTATTTCAGCCTCGCAACAATTTCAATATTTTCAATATTCATATATTGCCATATATACACATTATAATAAAATACCAACTCACATCTCGTTAGTATTTTATCCGGATTAATTTTTAATTAATTCACATTTAATTTAATTAATCCCATAAATAAATATCGATAAAAATGCAGCGTATTACATACTTCCCCCCTAATAACAGAGTTTTGTCCCGAAATTCGGATAAGTAAGGCACACCTGGAAAAATTAGGTATCCTCTAGTATTCAAAACAATTATAAAGAAAAGCCCAAATCACTAAAACCCTCGCTTCACAATAAGCTTGTTTAACATACTTGATACCTTATCAGAATAATCTTCGATAAATGCACTTCACGTTGTGCTCTTATTAAACAACCTTCAAATAAATATAGCCTATACATCATTAGTCGCATTATTTTTATTTGTATTGTGAGTCCGCACCTCACTACTAACTCCCGCGTTTATCAAAATTCCATACTCCCATCCTGGGATGAATCAATAACACATCTGACTACGCTTGTCCATTCCTTGAAATATCCCGACGTTGTGACTTTCACACAAGGGAAAACCACCTCAGCCTGTTTGTGTCACACAAACCTTTGTAAGCACCTTGTCCCTCATAAATAGATACGGGTGCTTTTCCCCCAACTCTACCATTAGGTAATATCTCCTCCTCATGACTTCAATATACCTCACTAGTTATACCCGATTTGGAATTGAAAATATCGCAATGAATCCAAAATTTCTTTCACACAATCCATTAGTCGTTAATCACCTTGCGCCTGCACCTCGGGTTATAGGTGATACAACCCTCAGATTGAATCGTTATTTCCCACTACTTATTGTCACCCCACCTAAATGTGGATTTCGGGGATTTCATCCCAGTTCTAAATAATACTACGTCGAACCACGTACCGGCGTGTTCACTATATAATAGTGTAAATCATTCAAGTATATAACAATTTGTCTCCTTCTGAACAACATGACTCACGTATTTGAAGGAATATGTTACCCCTCAAGGAATTTACTAACTTGACTCTTCCATCTCTGGTATCATCGGTTGGATACAAAATTAATTGGTTAATCATCTAACACCTAATCGTTCTACTACTTACTACACCCCTTTAAATGTTGACTTTCTTGTAAATATTCTTCCCGTTAAGTGATACTTAACGATCCTCTGCTTCTCTTGGCGTGTGCCAAAGTTTCGACCCTTTCACTTTCTCACCTCTTTGTGAAAATCTGGACATCTTATACCTTATTAACATTCTCACTCTATTTACTCTTGAGTCACCCTCAACATTCGATTGATCGGAACTCAACTCCAAATTGCTCATAATAATTTATTCGCCTTCTCAAGAGATATCCTTTTATTAAATGGCTTTCTACTGCCTTTCCTACAAATGAACGTGCTACACTGACTACACATGATATTCACATACACCTTTTCTTATGACGTTTAATCTCGTAAGTAATAATCTCACCCTTCTATGTTCCCTCTTCCTTTGGTTTACACTTTAGCAAATCAAGATGTCTACGCCCCCTTATAACCCAACCATACGGTTTTTAAACATTATATACGTTTCATACAAATCAAAAACTCTTTATTGTCACTGTAAGTACAACGGTTCTATACCACTAGGGCGTTCTCAATCGCTTCTGAATTAGGAGTCCTAAATCCTCCTTATCCTCAATGCGTCCTTCAACACGCCGTGACAAAACCAACATTATTAGTATTATATCGTAATTTACTAACAACTGGCTCTAATGGCCGTACATCATAATTTACTCCTTGTAACTTCTCGTTATAACTACGTACTCCCATAACGATAGAGGTAACCTAATCATGAACGAAGGGCCACACATTTCCTTACTACCAACCTTACGCTGAGTTTCATGCGTGGGGTGTCTCGCAAAGCGAAATCCAAACATGGAACACCCCCGATACACAACTACCTAACATTGTCGATCATCGGAATCCGTTAAGCCCAGTCCATAATATGTACCCCTACACTCTCGCCTTTTAACAACAAAGTTTCATCACAGTTCGCAATTATACATAAACAAGGAACTCCTTCTGAAAGACACTTTTCTCTTTACAGTGATAGAAATCACATTTCATATACAACATGCGAGATATTTGAGACCCTCAAATTCCCGTCCCCAGACACACAACTATGAGTATAACTTACAAATCTCTAACGGGTGATAAAATAATGCGCTCTTTTTGTTACGACCTCTCTATCGTTAATTATAAAAACCAACTAACTCTTTGTTGACTAGTAAATCAATTACATACAACTCATAATAATGAAATCCCTACGCATACTGGGATTAAATATCTGAGACCATTATACTTTAAAATCACAACATATATATATATACTCTTGTATATAATAGTACAATTTTGAGCCCGACCCTCTCATAAATGGGGCCTTTCCAGGACAAAAATATTCTACCCCAAGGTAGTAACTTCGATAAACTTGTAATACCAGCACACTATGTGTACAATTATATAAAAACACAATTATTAATATCATATCACACTCGTATAACACAGCACTAAAACGAGTAATTTCGATAAAGCATAAATCGCTATTAATATACACATTCATCCTCCGCGGATGACAATAAAAGTAACCCCCACACTATCAGGGAAAATATTCTTATATATAATAAGTTTACTGATATACTCACTAAACTCGACTCTCAAGTAAAAATACAATTGTAACAAATGTAGTAACTCATTCATGCCACAAATAACATGCATCCTCATCTGAGTATATAACTCATACTTCTATCCTAATAATCGTCCCGGCTGCTCAAATGGTTCCTGGACTTACCACACATGTCTGTCCCAAACCGAATATTTCAATAACTGTTGCCCTTGCCAGGCACAATACATTGATCCCTACTCTCGTATCGAGAAAATTTTTATACGCACGGGTTTCATTCCCCACAGAAATACCTCTACACATACTCCACTTATCTTTTGTCTCACAAATCATGTTAAGGTGGTCCATCTCTCGGACGTTAGTAGTCTCGACTCAGACAACTATCTCCGTTGTTATCTTAGCTTTGACGTCCCTAAGAAACACACTACAAATTTCCACACCTTTCACTGAAATCATCATTGCTCGGTGATAATTCAGCTATCCGAATCATTTTACCTGGTTCTCCGTTGGGTCTTCCCATCGTGGTGTTTCACCAATACTGTTTTCCCCCGTCTTACTTTATATAAAGCCTTCGATTCTTGTATCTCCCCACCCAGGGATGTTTACCTCCAAATTAACACTATGCGACAATACCATTTGCTTTAAGCGTCCAAGCAGAATTCTTCCAGAAGGACTATCAATTCTTCTATGTAAATTCTCCCTTTAATATACCCTTCTTCGTTTCACCTATTTCACCCGGTGATAATTTTATTTCTTCTCACAAAGTGACCTCTTTCCGGACCTCTCGTGTGAGTTCAGAACGGCATTCGGTTTTCATCCTAAACATCTGATCAAGGAACTTATGGTCAAACCATTCGTGTACGCCTTATATCGACGTCACATTCCACTTATAAGTGTGGTGATTGTTTCTCCCCATTGAAAGTCCGCTCTCACAGGACAAGAAAAATTTTTCCTTAAATTTTCACTCTCGATTGGCCATGCTTCGACATATGTCCAAGCCTTTGGATACATTGCGTTCGTTTGGCTAGCACATGCTGTCTTCGCCTTTCGAGTATTACTACTGCTGGTTCTCTTCAATGTTACACCTAACTCTGTCTCTCCCATTCCAACCTTGTTGGATGTGTCTAATTTGACCCCATTCCTACTATAACTGTACCCGAAAGTCTCAAGTCGCGCCTTAGCCTTCTATATCATCCAGGACTTCCGTGCCATAATATCGGTGACTTCAACTACATCCTTCTTTAAATAAATCAATTAACCTCAATATATATTTGCCTCCTACTGTCTACCCAGCTGTCTTCGCCTAACGTACTACATTGTTCGGCACACGAATACACCCGATCGCAATACGATTCACTATCATATACATCATAGCAGGAGAACAAAATTTTACTGAATCAACAATCCTAAACATAGGGATCTATATCAAAGAAAGCTCAGCGGAAACATAATAAGCCGTACAGATCCTAAAGGACACTAGAACCTGATGCTCTGATACCACCTGTGACACCCCGACTAATTAAATACCGGGTAACAACTCCTTTATTAAATTAATACAAAATGCCAAGTTGGTTCAGTTAATAGCATCACTGTCGAAAACATTTTAATGATTTCTAACCACGTAGTATTTAAGAAGTAAGTTGTCAAATTTTTAAATTAAATCTGATTAACATGTGATAAATGAAATGTAAAAGAATGACATCACCAAACACCATAAGGTATCAATAAAGTAACCAACAAATAATAATAAATCTGGAGGAAATACTCCTCACAATAATCTCAATATGGAAATAGATGAAACAAGTCTGCATCCTGAATTAATTACAAACCAAAGTCTGAATAACTGAAAAATAAAAAAGTCTGTAATAGAAATGGGGGACATGACCTACAAATGATGAAACTGAATATGGAGTCAAGACTGGAAAATGAGGCGTCTAATATCAAAGCCCTGTAACTTCCACAACAGCTACAGCTCGTCACCTGAATAGAGATCCTATGCATGGTGTCCTTGTGGCTGGGCACCTAAAAAGGTTTTTACAAAAATAGATTTGAAAACAAACGGGTCAGAGCCCGAAAGTGGTGAGTATTTTAAAAACAGCAAGTGCTTTAATAACATTTAAAATAATGAATGCAAGATACATGTTAGGACGTGCTCTCACATGAAATACCCACCTCTCGTCTAACTGTGCACTCCTAACGTTCCTGTACCCATTCATGTGTTATTTATATCTAACTAAACCGTCATAAGTTCTAACCCAACTACTCGATTCACAATATGAATTCTCAAAGTTATCACTTAAATAGATAACTTTACTTAAACTCGAATTCTCAATTATTAGCATTACCATTTACAGGAGGTTATCCCCTTATTTATTTTCTCAATGAGTTACTATAAATTATTCTCGCAATTTAAACATAACAAATTCCTTTTCATTGAACCGTATATTATTCACATCATAAATATACAATACAAGCACCCCGAGGCTAAGCTGTGGTGCACACATACTCTGCTATCCATCCCGGTACATCACGTACATAAGGATTACAAATTCCGAATTTCTCAGGAATTGTTAGAATAAACACCACACACAAAAATGGAGGCGAACATAATTCGACATATCCATGGTAACGTACATACCTATGCTCCATAGTCAGATGGCTTAATAACTCACAATTAAGTCATTCCCTTGAACTATGTCCTCTAGGTACCAACCTAAATACGGGCACACAAGGATTTGCTGGCCCTAAGCGAACGTAAACCTCCCGTGATAGCAAGTATGGTAGGTATGCCATACACAAAAATCATATACTAAGCATTCACACATCTTAGATGTCTCAATGTTAATAAAGGTACATTCTACATCCTTATACCATTATTCCAATTTTATACATTTTAAGTCTTCCGATAATATAAAATGTAGACTGTCGACACATCTCACGTCATAGTGTCTTGTACTTAAAACCTATCTCAAAGGGACTATTAAGTTTCCTATTCTTCCCACATATAACATCATTATTCTTAAGGTCCTTACTTCTGCCCCAAACATCATTTCATCAATTTATTCAAATTTACTCTTTTAACCCTAATATTATCTCACTCATCGAGTTTCATTAGCTTTTAGAATAATTCCTCAAATTGAATTCTAATTAAGGTCCAAATTTTATAACCATACCTACTGGTCTTCCTTAAGTCTAAGGATATTCATAAAGTCTCCAATAATATTTTCTAAGGGTTAACATCATTAAAATTTAACTAGGGGAAATTTTACTCATTCTGGGAAGGTCGATCGATCGACCTTGAACGATCGACTGAAGAATGTCGTTCGATCGATCGCACCAGGTAGGCTACAGACTTCTTCGTTTTGCAGTCCTCAAATCGTCCCAAAACTCCATTATAATGCATGAAACTCTGATATAACGTTATAATATCATCATACAACCATCCTACAACATCGTTAACATTCTAAAACCAATAATTCATCAACCAAGGGCTTTGTTTGGATCAAAACTTCATCAAGAACCCTAGTTTTCTATTTCTTTCAAGAACATTAATAAATCTCTTCTTAAATCCGTTTTTAGATCATCAAGGGTCATATTTTGAATTCATAATTCGTCCAGAATATGTCTACATGAAATTCCTAACATAGTTCATTGTTTTAATCTTCAAATTCATGGGTCTATATCAATCTTCCAAGATAAATTCGATAATTACCCTACACATGGAAAAGCATATCATTGAATCAATTGTAATTAAATCACTTGCCTTATGTTCCAGATTTGTTTTTGGTTGAAGATGGTTGAATTCCTCTCTCTCTCTCTGCAGAATTCTCCTCTCTCTCTCTCTCTCTCTCTACAAGCTCTTCTCACAAGATGACAATGGAGGTGGGGGTTGGTTTTTGGCAAGTTAGAAATAGTTTCTTAACTTCTCCCGTAGCTCACTACTTAGATTGGGGTTGGAAATCGGTTAGTGGGTTTAATGATAAGTTGTAATTAAAGTCTTATTTTCGTGGGATTTAATTTCTAAATTTCCGAAATTACCAAACTACCCTTTTGGGTTGCCGGTTTGGCCTAAAAATGCCCCGAGACCCAAACTAAACCCTCGGCTAGTGTTTCTGACTATTTTGACCCTTCTGGACTCTTTGGCGCACTCAAAATGACCATACGGTTGATAAAAATAATATTCACTTTTTAATTCAAATAATCACATTCCTGACGCGACTGTCACGCGCGTCAGGACAAAATTTTCCAAATTGCCGTATTTCAGCCTCGCAACAATTTCTATATTTTCAATATTCATATATTGCCATATATACACATTATAATAAAATACGAACTCACATCTCGTTAGTATTTTATCCGGATTAATTCTCAATTAATTCACATTTAATTTAATTAATCCCATAAATAAATATCGATAAAAATGCGGGGTATTACAAAGAGATTAAAGACAACAGAGGATGGATCTTCTCAACTAACGAACATAATCAAACTCACAGGTTATTTTTCTGAGGAAAAATTAAGAGTTTGGTTTTGGGTTTCGTCTTCTATCTATCTTTTCCCTCTTTTTGTTTTCTCTCAGACGTAAAGTGATCGAAAGATCTAAAATGTCTCACATATGGCCTCTATTTATACTAGAGCATGGAAGACTCTCAAAGGTCTGGGCAAAGCAACAGCCACAAATAATTATAAATGATCGATGTAAATCTTATGGATAAAGATGGACCGTTGTTAAAAGCATTTTAATTGGTTAACTCAGTTGTTATAAGGATTGTGAAAGATAACATGCATACCTTAGATAATATAGATCCAAGGGTTATCAAGCAATCTCAGATATGTGAGACCAAAGAAACACAGATCCAATCGATATCTCAACAACACATGTAAGACCATGATCAAGTGAAAATGCGTGCTTTAGATTTCTAAAGAATCTCAATTTCCACCACAGAATTCTCTGTCGCTTTCGAATCCTACCCAAGCAAGTTTTTAGGAGAAAAGGGTAATTATAAATCAAGCCAAAAAATTATTAAAACCAACTTCTAAATAA
The DNA here is from genome assembly GCA_949130495.1 of Sambucus nigra. NCBI lineage: Eukaryota > Viridiplantae > Streptophyta > Magnoliopsida > Dipsacales > Adoxaceae > Sambucus > Sambucus nigra. The sequence goes on from OX422219.1 coordinate 113,242,576, forward strand.
TAAAAATTATTTTATAAAATCCTAAAAATTATTTACCATATCCCAAAAATTATTAAAAAAATCATTTTAATGTTATCTACCCCCCCCCCCCCCCCCCCCCCCGAAATTATGAAGAATGTAACAAATAAATACAATCCTAGGTGCAGTGTTGGCATTCTATGTTTTGAAACTTTTAGAGGAATTTGATATGTAGTGTGTGAGTATTTTTGGTAGACTAGGATATGTATCAATTTTGTCACTATTTCCAAACTAGACAAGCTTCTATATATTGTAGACTCAAGTGAGTCAAAGATATATGGTGCATCAATCTCCCCCTTTGGAAATATGAGACAAAATCTCCTTTGAGTCATCAGAAAATTGTAGGGATACAAAAGAAATAAGAAAATCCTATTCCTATACAAAGTTCTAACTACCCCATATCCTAGAAAAGAAAATTACATTACTTAGCTAAATACAGACCGATGCCCTAACAACATTCTGATAACATGAGGTAAACATAAGGAACTGATCTCCTGAAAATAACATAACTAAGATCAAGCCTTTTAGTTGAAGTAATTGAAGTAATGTCCAAGTGGACTCAAAGCTTCTCCCTCATTTTATCTCAAATGGACAAAGGGTTTACACACAGATAAGCGAGAAAAATTTCAAAGAAGAAATATCAATGATACATTATAATTGTTCCTTAACCATCTCAATTGATTTACATAAGTATTAAAACCGTATATTGTCCAAGGGTTTAGTGAATAAATCAGGTAGGTAATTAATCTCCAATTCCTTTGATTCGACTAACTCGCGTATAAAATGATGCCGAATTTTAATATGTTTATTACCAGAGTGTTGAACAGGATTTTTGGAAATGTTAATCGCGCTTTGATTGTCAAAATAGAGATGTAATTGTTATTTAATAATACCATAATCTCTTAACATTTGTTTTAGTCAAAGTAATTGAAAAAACAACTGCCTGCGACGATATATTCAGATTCAGTTGTGGATAGAGATGTGCAATTTTATTTCTTACTATTCCACCCTATGAAATTACTACATCTGTAATAACATGCTCCTCATGTACTTTTACTATCATCGTAACACTCATCCCAATCAGCATCGGTGCAGCCAATTATCGAGTTAGATGTGTCATTTGTGTACCAAAGTCCTAAGTTGAGAGTTCCTTTAACAAATTTTATAATTGTTTTAACGCAAAGTGACTCTCTTTAGGATTATTTTAATAGCGGGCGCATACACAAACATTATACATAATATCAGGATGGGAGGTAGTCAGGTATAAAATACATCCTATCATACTATGGTATAAGGTTGAGTCGATGGATTTCCTATTCTCATCTTTTGATATTTTAACTGAGGTACTCATAAGAGTCCTAGCATCTTTGGTTGTTTATGAACCAAACTTTTGACAATCTTTAAAGTGTATTTGGATTGAGAAACAAACAAACCATTTGAATTTTCTTTAACTTGAAGACCTAAGAACAATTATAACTCCCCCATAAGTGACATATGGACTTCTTTATGCATAATGTTAGAAATTTTTTTGACATCTATTAGGGAGGTAGATCCAAAAATGATATCGTCTATGTATACTTGGGCTATGGTAATATTCTTGTCAAAGTGTTTGACAAAAAGATTTTGATCATTGCCTCCTCGTTTAAAATTGTTGTTTAGGAGGAAGGTAGATAGACGTTCATACCAAGATCTGGGAGCTAGTTTTAATCCATAAAGAGCTTTCTTAAGCCCGTAGATGTGATTTGGATGATGAGGGTCAATGAACCCTTTGGGTTGTTCTACGTAGGTCTCTTTAGTCAAGATGTCATTAAGGAAATAAGATTTACATCCATTTGATAAGTGTGAAATGAAAATAATAAGCTTTTGCAAAGAGTAAGTGAACAGATTCAAGGTGAGTAACAGTTGCAAAAGTTTCCATGAAATCTATTCCTTCAATCTGAGAGTAGCTCTGGACAATTAATTTATCTTTATTCCGAATAATCATCCAAGATTCATCTGTTTTATTTTTGAAAAAAAAATGTGTGCCAATAACCCTTTTATTTTCAGGTCGGGGTACAAGATACCATACATCATGAATGAATAATTAAAGAAGTTCCTCCTACATAACACTTATCCATAATGGGTCATTCAGTGCTTCATTAACATTCTTTGGTTCTATAAGACAAACAAAGCATGCATAATGAGAAAGAGTACGTAGTTGGGATCTTGTACGAACTAGCTCAGGAGGGTTACCAACTACACTATCTAAAGGATGATATTTGAAAACCCAGTTAGGCACTTCATGGGTATTAGTTGGTAAAGAATCATCTATCTCTAGAGAGTCATCAGTTACATTTTTTTTGTATTCATCCACTATAGTTGGTCCTTTGATCTTACTATGTACATTAGTGGCACTTATAACCACATTAATGGATTCCATTAAGGTTTTGGGATGAAGATTGTATACACAGTAGGCTCTACTATTTGGAAAATATCCTAAAAATGGCTTTATCTCCTCTGGTTTCAAATTTAGACAGATGTTCTCTATCCTTGCGTACATAAAAATTACTACCAAAGGTTCTAAAGTATTTTAGGTTAGGTTTCTTCCCATACCAAAGTTCATAGGATGTTTGTTTGGTGTTTTTCCTTCGTAAACACGATTTATTATGTGACAAGTTGTACGGATAGATTATACCCAGAAATACTTAGGTAAGTTCTTCCCGTGAATCATCACATGGGCCATTTCTTGAAGAGTGGGATTTTTACGCTCAATAATTCCATTTTATTGAGGTGTCTCAGGGGCACTAAATTCATGTTTGTAACCATTATAGTCACAGTAATCGATAGCACCTGAATCTATAAACTCACCTCCTCTATCATTACGAATTCTATCTACTTAGGAGTCCTTTTCATTTTCTATACGAACTAAAATTTTCAAAAACTTACGAAATGTTTTTGATTTTTGTTTTTAAAAGGCAACCCAAGTAAATCAAGTGAAGACATCAACCATAACTAGGATATAACTATTTCCACAAAGACTAACAGTACGAGAAGGATCCATTGGGCTCGTATGGATGAGTTCTAGAGGTTTAGTAGAAAGTGTAAAACAACTATCAAGGTCTTAACTAGATCAGAGTCTGGTTTTCTCTAAATTGAGAAACAAAATAATAATTATTGGTACTGATTTTGAAAATAAATATTTGAGGATAAAACAACCAACAAATATGGATTTCTTGACAAAAGAAATAAACCTAAGAATATTAAACATGTTTGTATCATAAACAATTTAGATCTGCACTTTCTATGAAAAGAAAATGAAATCAAAACTTCGTAAATGTTTGACAAGAGATTAAATGCAGTAGAGGATGGATATTCGCAACTAACGAAAACACTTAAACCCACATGTTATTTTTTTAAGGAAAAATTAAGAGTTTGGTTTAAGGTTTCGTATTCTCTCTCTATCTTTTCTCTCTTTTTTTTCTTTTAGAGGTAAAGTGATCAAAATATCGTAAACGTCTCACATATGGCCTCTATTTATACTAGAGCATGGAAGACTCTATAAGGTATGGGCAAAGCAACGATCAAGATTAATTACAGGTGGTCGATGTAAATCTTACGGCTGAAGATGGACCGCTATTAAAAGCATTTTGATTGGTTAACTCAGTTGTCACAAGGATTGTGAAAGATAACATGCAGACCGTAGATAGTATAGATCCAAGGGTTCTCAATCAATATCAGATATGTGAGAGAAAAGAACCACTTATCCAATCGATTTCTCAACAACATGTGTAAGGCCATGTTCAAGTGAAAAATGCGTGTTTTGGATTTCCAAAGAATCTCAATTTCCACCACATAATTCTCTGCCGCTTTCGGATCCTACCCAAGCAAGTTTTTAGGAAAAAATTGTAATTATAAATCGACCCAAAAAATTATTAAAACCAACTTTTAAATAATAACAATTGTTTTATAAAATCCTAAAAATTATTTACCATATCCCAAATATTATTAAAAAATCATTTTTATGGGATTAACACACACACCCCTAAATTATGAAGTATGCGACAAATGCATGCAATCCTAGGTGTAGTGTTGGTATTCTACCCTTTGAGACTTTTAGAGGAATTTGATATGTAGTGTTTGAGGATTTTTGGTGGACTAGGATATGACTCAATTTTGTCACGTTTTCCAAACTAGACAAGCTCCTATATAATGTAGACTCAAGTGAGTCAAAGATATAAGGTGCTTCACTGAAAACACTCCTCCTGTATTTGTTCAACCTGTAAATGCATCAACCTAATCTTCTCTGACCCTGAGGGTGGATGACGGAGGGGAGAAACTGATATGGATTAAATGAGGCGGCATATTGGGCTGACTCTGAGTGGGATGGAGTGGGGAAAGGTGTATCCTTAGGAAGATGACCGTGGGACCGACCTATGGATGAACTATTTATGGTATGATTTTGTGTCGAGGATATATTCGAAGGAAGAAGAGGATAGCCATTAAACCAAATACCAAAAATGATCATGGAGAACGGGTCACGGACGAAAACCCTTATCACAGTCAAAATGGGCATGACCAAATCCATGACTTTGTATGGTCATGGGTCGTCTTGTGTGTGGTCGCATCTCTAGACCCTGAATCCATTGGGTCACAAATTTAGATCCTGACCTAGCCGCGACCATTATGGAGCCAAGTTTCCCTCCAATTTTGGTCAAGGAATGAGTCACGGCCTTTAAACTTGACCACAAACTTCATTACACATGATTATGGTATTGAACTTAAGTCGTGACCACATCCCTGTGTAATGAGGTTTGTGGTCATGTCTTTGGGACATAACCATGTCCTTATTTCCACGCTGACGTGTAAAAATGAAGGGGTCACGTCATATGGTCACGTCCCTAAGCCTTGACCATGGTCTTTACACTTAAAAAATGCAGAGCAGTTTTTCATTTCCCTCGAAAACTTCTAAACCCTTATTTTTCCCTCCCTCTCTCTAGCTATTCCATCTCTCTCCTTCTCTCAATATTAAGCTCTCTCTCAATCTCAAAGGTAAATACGTGTGTGCATATTTCTCTGTGTGTGCATATTGTAAGTACGTGTGTGTATATGTGTGTGTGTGTGTATATATATAAATATATATGTTTGTGTATTGTGTATATGTATGTAGTTGTGTATACATTGACATTATGTGTATTGTGTATATGTATGTAGTTGTGTATTCTGTATCGTGTATACTGTAAATGTGTATTTGTGTGTGTATTATCGAAAAAAATATGACTAATATTGGTTTAAATTTGAAACTAGGGAAAATTTCAATTTAATGGATATTGTTGGTTTAAGTTTTAAAATAGGGCAAATTTTAATTTTCGGGATGTAGTTGGTTTACGTTTTGAACTAAGGAAAATTTTAATTTAATGGATATTGTTGGTTTATGTTTCAAACTACGAAAAAATTTAATTTAATGAATATTGTTGGTTTAAGTTTCAAACTATGAAAATTTTTAATTTAATTGATATTGTTGGTTTAAGTTTCAAACTTGGCCAAATTTTAATTTAATGGATATTGTTCGTTTAAGTTTGGGGATTAAATATAAAAATATACTTCTCCATTAATATTGATGTTAAATTCGGGATTAATTTTAGAATTACTTTTCGGGTTAATTTTAGAACTGAAATATAAAAATATACATCTTCATTAAAATTAAGTCCCGAAAATGCATAATATATTAATTGTAGGGGTAATCTTTATAAGGGTTAATTTTAGGGTTGATTTTAGGTATTGTTGGCTTAAATGAGAAAAGTAGGTATTCATAACCTCATAAATTAATGGTTAATGATTCATTAGAGACATAATTTATAGGAATCATATTCCTGCCCTCGTACATAATAACTCGTTAATGATTCATTAGAGCCATTATTTATAGGTATTATAATCGCGCCATCATTCATTTTTCTCATGAAAACTGAGTCAAAGGTGATAATAAATGGCAACAAGAGAGGGAATGGTTGCAATTGGACCGCATGCATTCATCTTTTATTAATTAGCCTCATAAAGTGGGTACTCCGATTTATTGGTATGGGAATAGGAAGATCGAACAATTGAACTTCTTTGTAAACCATGGAATTCATCTCCACAAAGAGTACTTGTTCGATCGTATTATGTTTTCCTTTCCACAATGTTGGGATGAAGATGTAAAATATATATATCGCGTACATAATCCTAATAGACCACTAACCTTGCTTACGCTGTTAGAGAAGGCAGAAAAAAATCCACCCATTATCGATAGAATTACGTACAAAGAGCATTGACAAAGACTGTGATGTCTCACGACATATGCACATCAAACTCAATCTTGCCAATAGGATGAAGAGGATGAGATTTCGAGTTCATGTTGTTGACATCTATGCATCCATTATAAATACGCTTCCTCCTAATTGTCCACGTGTAAAAATCCATAGGTTTTCAATAAAAAATACATAATGGATGGAGATCAGACACATTGAATTTTTGTTAAAGACTTATCACGAACATGTAGATTATAATATATGGAAAAAACATTTATTTTATTAGTTATATTTTCATATTGAACTTTGAAATTATGCATCTATTATTATAGATACACATTTAAATTTTATTATTTTTGTAGATAATGTCGGGTGGTAATGGAAGCAATGCTCCAACCAACAACGTGACACAACCACAAGGAGATTTCTCGTCACCAATAGGTGAGAAATACTCAACTACACAAACTATTCACTCCTCTATTCCAAATTATTTTCACTCCCCTACTCCACAAACTGTTCACTCCCTTACTCCGAGTTGCGGGAGGAAGGGTACTCCCACTAATCCAACACACACGCCCAATGCTCCTGAAACTATCGTGTTAGTTGAGAAGAATCCCTTTGGGTTATCTTTATTAGGAAATAACCCCACGGGGGAAAAGAATCACGTTCAACAGTTTAAAGCCCAGTAATTTTCCTTGGCAAATATGAATGTGGGAGGGGGAGGAGATGACAATTGGAACCTCGTAGATAAAGCTATTAAAGATGGAATCTATGAGTAACTCAGCAAACGATTTTCATTTTACCTCAACTCAAAAAATAGGGTGCTTTCTCGGGTTGTTGAACAACTTCGAGCATATCGGAGAAACATTAGGTAGTAGCATTTCCCTAAGGGAGCATCGATCTCCAACATTTTTGTGCTCAAAGACAAAGTCCCTGCGAACGTTGAGATGCCAATCTCTCAATGGAATGATTTTATGGGGAATGAGGAGAAAGACTCCAAAATGCTTCAAAGGTAGAAAAAAAACAAGAATAGGGCCAAAAAAACTAATTGCCATCGTCTTAGCTCGAAATCTTATGAAGATTTGAAGAACGAGTGGACGATCATTATGAAAGGCAGCCCAAAAGAAAGAAATACACCAAATAGGGCCAACTTGTATGTGCATGCTTGATGAGACAAAGATAATAAATTCCCTCCTCACTTGGCCAAGACTTTAGAATTAATAGAGTCCATCAGTAGTCAGTCAGATTCAAGCCCGTTCGAAGACATTGACAATGATGCCATGGCATAAACCTTTGGGAAGGATCACAGAGGGAGGACGAGAGGTTTGGGGTCGCATATTTTAAAAACAAGATTCAAACACATTGCACCTCTTGTGGATAATCTTTCTTCTATTAATAAGCATTTCGCATCCAACGATGAACGACAATCTAGAACTGAAGGGGATATAATGGTGCTTCGAAATGAATTGGAAGGTGTGAATGATAAAATTGCACAGTTTGTGTTCCTTTTAACCGGTCATATGCCCCTGGAGCCCCAATGCATCCTGATTTCCCCCCATAGATGCCAGGAATTCCTCAAATTTTCCTTATTCTCCATTCCCTACCATAGATTTTGGTTCCTCCTTCAACATTCCCTTTCTCAGTGCCTCAGCATAGCACATGTCTTGGATCATCGTCAACAACCCACGGTGACTATGGAGAGAAATACTATATACGGGTCCTGAGCGATAAATTTATCGTTGGGATCTTCATGCTCATGTCCACTATCATAGGAACTTTAGTACATAATCGCCTATGCGGCAGGGTGAGTGTCAGATCATTGTTGATACAGTATATGAGGGTTGTGAAACTATTTCAACGCACGTCAATAGTGGAGAAGAGAATGTTTTTAAAAACTATGTAGACTCTATTACCACTTGTCTATTTTATCGCATGATTAAGATGTAGTAATATTTTTCTTATGTTGTGATAATATCAGTAGACAAATTTATTTAATTTGAGTTTAAGTGGTTGTGTAGTATTGTTGATTGACGTGTTCATGTATATAAGTTATTGCGTAGTTTGATTTATTGGTGCGTTGTTAAATATATTAGTGCTTTGCTTTGATGCTATATGAGTGCTTTGCTATGCAACATGATATTTATGGAACATGGTATTTATTTTATCATGTTAACACAGGACTCCAATTTGAAGATTATTAAATGGACATTCCACAATACAAAGAGTGGATGGGGGAGACTGACCGAATAGCTAATAGTTATGTTAAAGGCATCCAAGAATTTATTAGATACTCTTTTAAGAACCTTAAAAGTGAGAATATTCCATGTCCATGCACCGATTGTATAAACGAAAAATATAAATCTTTAGAAAATGTTTCCTTACATTTAATAATTGGGGGAATTTATCAAGATTATAACAAGTATATATACCATGGTGAAAAACATGTACCTTATGTCCCCGAGGAATTACTGCTAACCGAACACATAACAGAATACCAATGAGTGGAAGTGGTAAATGATTCGCCAACACATCGTCCATTGGCTGACCTAAATGACGATGCTTACGGAGTCCACCAAGATCAAAAGCACCAACCAGTTAATGCGCACAATGAAGAATTTGATACTGAACTACTAGGACACCGGGAATATATACGGTTGAAAGTTTGCTAGATCATTGTACAAAGATTGTGATGAAGATCATTCGGTATTATATGCAATGATTGGTTTGCATAATTTGAAAAGGTAATTTGGCTTGTCTGGGAACAACATAATCAAAATTCTTAAGTGGGTTAAAGAAATTCTCTCAAAAAATAACACATTACTAGAAAATTATCCTACCATAAAGAAGAGCTTGAACGGTTTTGGATTGAAATAAAAATCTATTCATGCATGAAAGTATGGTTGCATATTGTATCGCAACGAACTCGTAGAGAATGATGAATGTCCAGTATGCGGTGAGCCTAGATATGTCGTTTGTGAGAAGGTAAATGACAGAACAGTAAAATATCAGAAGAGATCACAAGTCCCACAAAAGGTTTTGAAGTATTTTCCACTTTGGTTATGGTTAAAATGATTTTTAGTGTATCGTCGATAGGGGAGGCCACGACATGGCACGCTTGATGCGAGGCGGGTGGGAATTTGATGCGTCATCCGGTTTATTCACTCATTTGGAAAATTTTTGATTCACAACACCATGAATTTTCAAAATAACCACACAACATTCGTTTTGCAATCTCAACTGATAGGTTTAACCCTTTCGGTAATTTAAGTACAAGTAAAAGTTATTGGCCAATTCTCATGGTGCCTTTAAGTCTCCCTCTGACACTGTGCATGAGAAAGGAGTTCACATTATTATCTTTATTGATACCCAGGCCAAAGGCGTCGGGTGATGATATTGATATATTCTTTGCCCTATTAATCAAAGAACATAAAGAGTTGTGGGATAAAGGTGTGACGACATTCGACTCTCACAAGGGCGAAGATTTCACACTTAAAGCAATAGTGATATGGGAAATCCATGAACTTTCTACTTATGGGACCTTGTTCGATTATAATGCTCATGGTTATTATGGATGTCCCATATGTGGGCAAGAAACTGAATCCATTTGGCTACAACATAGTAGTAAGATGAGTTACACCGGTGATCGTAGATTTCTACCGACTAGTCACCCTTTTAGGAATGACAAGTCTAACTGTTATCCTGTCGGTCACGAGGGCTAGATGCAACTTTTTCAACTTTTTGGTCAGCATATCGAGAAGAAGTAGGCGGGTGTGAAGCCTTTGGACTAGCAAAACCTTTGGACAGTCTTTGGACCAGTAAAACAATATAGTCTCTCACGAGTGAATCCTTGGATTTTTACCATTACAGGAAGTATTCCCATTATTTATTTTATATGGTATAGTTCAATTTTTTTTAGTATAGTGAGCAGTAATGTTATAAGGGATTAATTTTAGGGTGCAGGGAACTCAACATTACATGGTGGCCTCATAGGAAGATTAACAGCTTGACAACCCTCAATGAGGGTTGTCAAGATCTTAATCTTTCTATGAGGCCACCTCTTTTGTTCGTAACGGTGGGGCCGGGATGCTACTTCAAATTATTCAAAACGTTGAGGTTATTATAGAGCTACCTTAGCAAAAACTTCTTCCCCATCCTTCGTCTACTGATCATAAGTTAAGTTCCCTATGAGTCCACCTTTGAGTTCCCTGCATTATCCTATATTGTTGGTTCTTGATGAAGGCCACACTCTTTGTAATGAGAGGAGTCGTCTTTTGAATACTCTATCAAACTGCAAACGGGAAAATGCATCATATTATTCGGGACTCCTTTCCTAAATAATTTCAATGAGCTCTACAATACACTGCATTTGGTAAGGCCAGAAAAGGAAGATTTTCTTGCCAAACATCCCTTTTGAGGGAGAAAACCAAAAGCACCTCCCAAACGGCCCCATGAGAGGTACAAACACCTCGCACAGGATCAATGTAACTCGTAGGAACCGATCACGTGGTCACGGTACCCCTAGTTTGAGAAAATGACGATAATTTGAGAAAATCCGCAGTTAGTCTTGAAAATGTACTGTTAGAGGGAGAAACCCCTTAGAGCCCCCCAAGGAGCCCCCGCGCGTGGGACCAATGTAACTCACAGAAACCGATCGTATGATCACGGGACCCCCAGTTTGAGAATATGACGATAATTAGAGAAAATCCACAATTAGGCTTAAAAACATGTTGTTACAGGGAAAACCCCTTAGCCCCCCCCCCCCCAAATGACCCTTTTAGGTCAGCAATCACCGCGCATAGTTTCAATGTAGCTAATAGGAACGGACCACATGATCACGAGACCCTCGTTTAGAGAGCACGACCCAAAATAAAGAATATCCACACTTAGGTTTGAAACGTGTCATTGGGTTGAGAAACCCATTAGTGCCCCCCACCCCCGGCTTCGTGAGCGGTGCCAACACCACGCACGGTTCCAATGTAACTCGCACGAACCAACCACGCGGTCACGAGACCCTCGGTTTGAGGGAATAACCCAAAACATAGAATTTCACTTAGGTTCGAAAATGTGTCGTCGGGGGGAGAAACCTCGCAACGCCCCCTAAACGGCCCCGCAGGTGGCACCAACACCTTGCTCGGGACCAACATGGCCCTCATGAACTGACCGCGTGATCACAGAACCCCCGATTTGAGAGCACGACCCAGATTTCAAAATGCCTACACGTGTCTGATGAGCGCGTGATCACGGGACACCCACTTTGAGAGGACGGGACCCCCGCGAGGTCACCCAATGAGAACTTGAAACAACTTACCGATCACCCTCCCAATTAGAGGATTTTTATTATTATTATTATTATTATTATTATTATTATTATTATTATTATTATTATTATTATTATTATTACTATTACAGCTCATCACGGCCCAAAGTCGTGACTAAGTTGATATCTATAGAAAATATAGTCACGACCCAAAGCCATGACTAAGTTAATTTCTATAGAAAACATAGTCGTGGTCCATAGCCGTGACGGATATTAATGATAAGAATAATTGTCACTGCTTAAAGTCGTGACCAAGTTTGATTGTACAGAGAACATAGTCACGGCTATGGGTAGTGATCAAATGCTTTCTTAATTGGGTGATGGTCACAGGTTTGATCCATGACTAAGATTGTGAATGGGATCAGGGCTATGGGCCATGATGACGTCTGTGACTATGGGATGTCTGTGACCAGGATGTGGGTAAAGGATTTGGGCCGTGACCACTGAAATTGGTCACGCTCGATTTGATCGTGGACCAAATCCGTGATCCACACCTCCTGGTCAGGGATAAAGTCCGTAACCAACACCCAGTTTGGTTTAGTGAACCTACATAGAAATAGTGATGGGTGACTATAACCGTAAAAGGTAAAGGTTGTCGGACATGTGAAATGGGTGACATTTGCACTACTCTAAGAACTCCATAAATAAAATCAAGAAGATCAATAAAACTCCCAATATTGATTGCATACATCAGATTCACATGGTCCGCTAAAATCTGAGTATGGGTTATGTGTGGTAAGAGGCATGTATAAACGATCCAATTAAGGATCATAAATCAAGCTTGACATTTTGATGATACAAGATGGCGGAATCAGGTTGAATCACGTGAAAACGGTCTCTTGAGATAGTCTCTTGATAACACATTTACAATCTTCTCATCATAGATTACTAGTGCAAGTTTCTATGTGTTAAAACGAGTGTTGAAGTCCCTTGTTGTTTAATCCTCTTGTTAGTTGATGCTTAATTAGTGAGCCACCTGATTCCCCAGCTTAGTGCCGAAGAAAAAATAGATATTTCAGAATTATATGAAGTTTGAAATTTTTCCCATGTGGAGGATCTTGTACCATATTTGAGATGACCCAATGAGAGCACTAGAGACGACCCCACATGGAATCTCATTAGGGATTTAGTAGATATTAGAAGGAGCTTGATTATCTCCACATGCAACATCAGATCAAATTTCCCATCATACCCGGGAGTGATAACTGGTGGACTAAAATTAGCAGGTGTTAGATAACCTATTAGAGAAGATGTGAATGGAGATTGTTGAACGTAGCCCCTCTACAAAGGGTTCTTCGTATATATTAAATTGCCTAAAAAATCTCCCAAATGATGAATTGACCCCTTGTAGTGTTACTTCTCTTGCTCAGCCATCATGGTCTTCTCTTTTCATCTTCATCTCTCAGTTGAGATCTCTTCCTTATAGGAAGTCTACTTGGACCTACTTGAACCTCACACACTTTTCCTTGACCTGGATGAGCACCTGACCCTCCTAGGCTCAGATCTCCTTAACTCTTCTTTGTGTTCCCTAAGCTTTATTAGTTCCCTATACTAGTGTTCACGTACAGTTCTTATAACTAATCAATCAAAAGAAGGACTTCTGCTTAGCCTTTCAGCAACACTTGGACGCTCCACCGAGTAGTTTGAATATCGTTATACCTTATTAATCGAAAAGATAATGTTTTTTCAGGATGTAGGATCTACCTTGTTGATTGGATGGTTGGTAATGAACCAATTTGAACATTATCCCACACATGGTCACGACCCAAGTCCTTAACAATGTGGTCACGACCCAAATCCATGACCATGGAGCTAATATTGTCCAACGAAAGAGACCATGGCCTCATTTAGGGTGGCGAATGATTCCTTTATCACTTTTGTTGATCAATACGAAAATGATCTCGTCCTAGGTTAGTGACCCGAGGCCTTGTTCACATCCTAGGTCCGTGACCATATTTTATATATTGCGTAGTGTTTGGACCTGCTTCCATCGCCCCATGAACCTAAATCTAATGTCCTGGGGTTTCTCGTGGCTTGATCATGGTGAGCCTACCTCATGTCCCTAAATGGGGATGGAAGTGGAATTTAACACCTCATGCCAGAGTTTTTCCAGACTATTAGGGTAATAGGGTTCATCTCCATCCTATTGTGTCCAACTAAAATACTTTGTGTCAACTTCTTCATGCTCTCCTTCATATCCTCTTAGATTATAGACAGGCTTCGTAAGATACCCTATAAGTCTTTCATATCTACAAGTATAAATGGTTGAACTCCCTCTCTAGTCTGGTAATTTCTACGTGCTCAACCAGTTTTAACATGAATTATAGAAAATAGAATATGGTAGTATAAAAAATAGAGTATCTCAAATGCAGTAACATAAATTGTAGGAAAAGTGAATCTAAAGCATGGATATGTAAATCTAATCCAAGGAATTAATGAGAATCGAAGATAAATCAATTAAAAAATAACTTTAACCCATTGTAACCGATTTAAATGATATTTTAATTTACAGGATTACCAAAAATGGGTATCCTCGACTTTCAGAAATTATAAAAGTGGTGGAAAGCCACAATAACATAGTTTTTTTTTCCACAAACAGTGCCACTCTATTATCGCCTAAAAAAAAGTATACTGACTTTTCTTTGATGAATATGCAAATTATGAGAAAAGTATAGATAGGAGATATAAACCACAGAAATACTAAACTGGAGAAAACAATAAAGAGATAATAAAAGAGAATAAATTTGATTTATATGGTTCAGTAAATTCCCCCATTAACACAATAATAGGTATAAACGTAAGGTTAATGATTGTCAGAATGTGAATTCTAGGAATTCATTCATATCTTAGTCCTAACACAAGCAAATTAAATTATTAATAAATCTTATCTTGATTTGATTTAATGTGCATACAATGATGTAATCCAAATTCAATATGCCAACTCACATAAACAAACCAACCGTGCAAAGAAGTAGGGAAAAAACCATTTCGGGCAAAACCTCTATTTCAACATTGTATCAGAATTAATAGACACTATACGAATTATAGACTACTTAGATCACTAAGTATAATGCGCGATTCTTCAAGGCTTCTACAGATATGGCATAATCCAACACTGTTCACAAGAATCAACCTTGCCTCCATATCCATTGATCATCCTTCTTCTTTAGCAGTAGAGCCTCAACTCCATAAATCAGCAATAGAAAAAATCTCTACAAGAGTCATTGAATAAGAAATTTTTGTTCTTGAATTGGTAAAATGATCTCTAAAGTTTCAAGGGGTTTGGATGAAAATTTGATGAGTTTGATCATTAAAAAAACTGTAAAATAGCTTAGAAAAGGTTAAAATTAGTTGTTTAAAACTCTAATCTCACATTTCTATTTATAAGGAAGTTTGTTACAAAAAGATGGGCATTAGAGATTTTGATTAGATTTGTTAAAAAATAAAAACTCACGCGATTGTTTGAACGATGTACCCTTTTTCATTCAAATATTTTTTCAACAAAACTTTGAACGACATTCCAGAGATGACCAAAAGGCATCGCTTTAGATCTCATTCGAACATGGGAAACTCATTTTAACGACGTACCCAATCTTGTTTAAATGACATCCAACGAAACTTCAAACGACATTCTAGAACTGACCAAAAGGCATCGTCCCAGATTTCGTTCGAACGAAGGAGTCTCATTCTAATGACACTATGTAAACTCATTCGAACGACTTAACAATCTCCTTCTAACAAGTTAGCGAGATTTCAAAATATTCTTTTTAAAAAACATTTAATAATATTTTGAAATGCAAACGCTTTATAAATGACCCCTAGAGTATTAAAGCCTTTACTAAACATCCTCATAACTCTTCTCTGGTAAAGTTGCGATGAACAATCTTGAATCTTGCAATTGTCATCAACTTCTTATCTTCTAATATGTGAATGTAGTCGTGAAGGTGCAGTTATGTGTAATGGGATAAGGAAAATAAAAAATAAATTGAGAAATTATAAAACTCTCTCTCACAAATGTCCCTCTATGGATATTCCGGCATAAAACATAAACTGAAACAAAATTTTCCCCAAAGACTTAATACAACTAAAGCCCTCCCAAATCAAGAAATGGAAATGCATAAATGAATACGTCGTCAACTGAAAATTCTTCATCTTGTGTGGTCCATATGAAATCATCATCAAGGCGGAATGACCTACACACACGAGACAAAAGATATACCATAATGCGTATGAGTTTTAAATAAAAAATAAAAGTCCCCATCAATTTGTTCTCCCTTTTTTTGTCCGTAATAGATAAATGAGTAGAATTTAAACATGAATAATTAGCTTCACATGAAGAAGTAAATATATCATCACAGAGATAATTAATAAGTACAATTACTGATAATACAAAAGGCATAATGTGTTATTCCCTTATCAAATAACCATTTTTGAATATTTTCAATTTTTCCAAGTATAAGTTATGCAAATTACAGCATAGGTATAAAAACACATAGTCACCACGAAATAACACTAAAATATCCAAATCGTGAAAACGGAATGTAATTGTGTTATCATTTTCCGTAGGAAAATCACCATAAGCATTCATATCATATGTGCATGGAGTCATGAGACACTTTTAATAAAAGAACTAAATTATTACCTTAAGTGTGATAAGCATCCAAAATTATACATTTTATACCCCGAATAGACATACTTTGGTTGTTAATTCTCGGCAATTTGGGTCTTATGTGCTTTATTATGTATTTTGTAGGTCGGATGCACTTTGCGGCGTTCAAATGCGTATTTGTGCGCATTATGGAGCTAATTACCAATCCCGTCACCCTAGCCTACCCTAACCAAGCCTAAACATATCCCAAACCTATCCCAAACCATGTGTGTGTTTTGTTTGTCCCGTTTTAATATTTTTTAGATTTTTAGTTTGTGTTATTTTATTTTTAGTATTTATTTTTGTTTTATTTAGTATTTTCTAGGTTTTGTTTTCTATTTTTCTATTTTATCTCTATTAGTATAATTTTATTCTAATTTTTTATTAATTTTTAGTGTTTATTAGGATTAGAATTTTTAGGATTTTATTTTATTTTTATATTTATTAGATTTTACATTTTTTAGGATTTTAGTTTAATAGTTTTTATTGTTATATCGTTTTAGTCTTATTTTTTTTATTTTGAGTCTTTATTTTATTAGAATTTTATTTTAAGATTTTTACTTTTTATTAATTTTATTTTATTTTTTTGAGTTAGTTTTATTTTTCTAAGGGTCACAATTTAAATACACACACTCACACCTTAATAATCAATACCCTATCCCACACAACACAATCATACACTCTCACACACACAATAACACCCAACTCCATCTTCAACCTCTCACCCCCTTTCTCTCTCCTCTGACCTAACCTCTATTAGCACAAACAACAAACTACTCTCTACTCTCTCACCCCACACAAACCTACTCTCTCTCTCCCCTTAAATCTTCCATTAAAACCATTACCACTGATATGCCCCAAGTGTCACCCCGGCTCAGAAACTTCAGCCTCGGCCAAGACATTGCCGAGGTTAGGAATGCCTTGGTCCCGTGAGAACAGACCTCGGCCATAGCAAGGTCGGCCCTAGCCGACACTACCACCAAACTCATCAAGGGGACACTGCATGTATCATAAGGGTCAGCAGCTCTTCGGTTCACCTGTGAATGATAACCTCGGCCAGGGGTAGGCCGAGGTCGCGAGGAGCCATACTTCTACAAACGGTCGACCTCATCATTAAATCAGTCGATGTTCACGCACGCGCCAACTTAACCTCGGCCCAGGCCGACCCTAATTCCTTACCTCGGCTTCACTTAAGCCGAGACCTTAGTGACTCATCTCGGATTATATGGATAATTGGACCTTACCAGCCCCGACCTCTTCCAGACCGAGGTCAGGATTAAGCATCGAGGCCGAGCTCTTATTGGCATGTGTCTGGATAAGGACACGTGGACACAATTCAGTTATAACAAATCATTGCCCTCACGTGGGGGGAATATTTCATCATCATTCTCTACATGTGACAGTGGAAGATGTCTTCATCAGATTGGCTAGATCAACACACACATGCTCATTGCATGCATATGGGGTACATTACACCCCCCATGCACTATATATATAGAGGTCACCCTCTACCTTGTAAAGGATATTATATTAGCAGCCCTAGCTAAACTTTGTTTAAATACATAGTAGAGAGAGAAAGCTTGAGAGATTGTATCCATGGCCATTAGAGTCCTCATACAGTGATACACATCATACACTTTCACAGTGGACGTAGGCCAAATTGGCTGAACCACTTATATTCCGGTGTGAATCCTCTTCTCCTCACCTCCTTTTACTATATGTGTATGTACTCTTATCCTGCCATTGTTAACATTGAATTGAGCTCACAAACACCCTGAAGGGTGGTGCTGTTTCCAGCATCATTATTTTGGTGCCATCTGTGGGAACGAGAAGCTGTCTCTTCCTCTTCTTCAGCTTAGCCTCACCGGAGACTCTGGTGGTGAACCAGGCACCACCCCTTGTGTGGAGTTGTTTCACCATTGAAAGAGGTCCTTTAAGGTATTAAGCTCACATGCTACTCAAGATCTTATTTGCTAACACATGGCACCAGAATTACCACCGCCTCTTCCGTCGCCTGGTGGGGGAGGGCCTAGTTCCAGCCAGGCACTGCCTCAGTCTGAAATGGCGGAGGCAGCTGTCACCTTAAGGTCTTTGGCTATAACACAACAAGCTATGTAGGAGCAGTTTGCACAGCTCAGCCAAACTATAATGAGGCCACTTAGAGTCTCACCGAAGATGATCACTCCAGCGGCTGTCCAGCCTCATCCTGATGCCAGGGGACCACCCCAGGCACCAAAGAATGACCAACCTGCACCCCAGCGGAGGAGGGATGTTACCGACCCTAGGCGCTTACTCCTGGGGAGGCAAGGAAACCCTTACCCGGAGGAGAAGTATGACGATCTAGAGGTGGAAGAGGTCTCGGAGTATTGCTGGGAGCCGTATGAGGTTTCGAATAATACGGTACGTCCTCTTCAACAGAGCCGAGGCTATATCAGCCAAAGAGGTGAAGAGGCCCAATAAAGAGGATCATCTTTTGATCGATTGAGCATAGGGTCAGCCTTTGAGAGGTTGGTCCCAGTGAATGACCTAAGACAGAGGTTATCAAGGTCGAGAAGCGCATACGGCTCGTAAAGAGGAGACAGATAGGGTCGACCTGATCAAGGCCGACCCCATAAAGGAAGGGGAAAAGACCAGGAAGAGGTCAACAGTCGACGTCATGCTGTGGAAGGGGAAGCCTCAGTCCAACCCTTGGAGGTGGCTGGGTATAACCTCGACCAGGCCGATGGTAGAAGACTGTGGAATGACTCTATCCAACATCTTGAGGAGAAGATAGGAGACCTCATCAAAAGTAGGGATCCACTGCAAAGGGGCTACTCAGAGGGCTCTCCATTCGTAGCTAAGATAGTGAGCTTCCCGACCCCTGATAAGTTCAAACCACCAGTGATGTCTCCCAAGTATGATGGTAGCACCAACCCTGTACTTCACATTGAGATGTATCAGTCGGTGGCAGACATCTACTTGATACCGGATGAGATGAAGTGCAGGACCTTCTCTGGGACCTTAACAGGAGCAGCGCACAGCTGGTTCACCTCTCTTCGGAAGAATTCAATTGAGAACTTCAAGGGCTTGGCTGAACGATTCATTCACAACTTCTGCTTTGGAGTAAGACCTCAAAAGAAGACCACTCATCTACTGTATGTCAAGTAAGGCAAGGTCGAGAGCCTAAGGGACTACATCACCAGGTTCAATAAAGAGAAACTTGAGGTTGAAGATTACGAAGAGAATATAGCCTTGACCGCCCTCATAGGAGGTCTTCAGAAAGGGAAGTTATTGTGGAAACTCGCGAAAGACCCTCCCAGGTCCATGGAAGAGCTACTAGCAACTGCGGGAAAAGTCATGAATGCCGAAGAGGCAATGGCCGCCAAGTATGAGGATGTGAACCGCGGTAGTAACGGGAATTCCTAAAGAAAGAAAGATGGAAAGAAGAGGTCACCCGATGACAAGTTCGCTCACTATACTCCTCTAACCGTGAGCTGTGAGCATATCCTCAACGAGTTCACGAATGATAGAACTCTAAGATGGCCAGAGAAACTGAAGGCCCCTCTGCATAAGAGGAACAAAAACTTGTGGTGTGAGTTCCACCAGGACCATGGCCATGTTACAGACAGATGCTTCTCCTTGAAGGATGAGATTGAGAAGATGTTAAAATCCAGAAAGCTGAGGAAGTATATTGATGGCAAAGCTCCTAAGGGGGGAAGAGATGACCCTAAGAAAAGTATAAATGACATATGTCATGACGATGCCCCAGATAGAAGAGGCAATGGCTCGGAAGATGATGATGAAGACGATCCGGACCTTCCGCCGAAAGATGATAACACCCCGATTAATAGAATTGGCATGATCTCCATTGGTATTGACACCATATGCGGGGGACTTACGGGAGGTGGTTCTGAAGTAGCGGATAGGAAAGCTCATGTGGTAGAGGCCAAGTCGGTGACCAAACTTGAGGTTATATATCTAACGTCTTCCGATACAGTGCAGAAGAGGAAGAATGTGTACTTGGACACCCTTATAGTCGGGTTCTCCCGACTCGACTTCAAAGGTATCTTAGCCCCACATGATGACCCTTTGGTAATAACAACAATAGTGCATGGGTGTGAGGTGCAGAGGATCCTCGCAGACGGAGGGAGTTCAGCAGACGTAATGTTTTAGCCTTGCTTCAAGAGCCTAGGTCTTAGCAGAGCTAGGCTAGTACCCTATCATCATCCCTTAATGGGCTTTAGTGGAGAAAAGTCCACCCATTGGGCATGTATGAGATGGACGTACGGATGGGTGACGAGTGGCCTAAGAGGTTGACCCGAAAGATAAATTTTTTCGTAATGGATGAAAAGGTTTCCTCGGCCTATAACCTCAGCATAGGACAAGTGGCCTTTAAGGAGTGTGAAGCTGTGCCGTCGACGGTCCACCAGATGCTAAAATTTTCGCCCCTCTATGGGGTAGGGGAAGTGCAGGGTGACCAAACCATAGAACGAGAATGTTACTTTAACTCGGCCAAAGAGAGGGAGGCCCATAAGAGGGCAACCACCACCTATAGCATTGATACATTGGACCCGAGAGATGAAACAAAGTTGAAGAAGGGAGAGGCCACGGAAGAGGTAGAATCCATCATCCTCAATAAGGACGAATCGGAAAAAACCATCCAGGTCGGCAAAACCCTAAAGACAGAGATCAAGGAAGAGCTGATAAACTTCCTCAAGAAGAGACAGGGTGTCTTCGCTTGGAGTCACGAAGACATGCCCGGTATCAACCCTGAAGTTATGAGTCACAAGCTCAACATGACCAAAGAGGCCAAGCCAATCAAACAAAGACGAAGAGTTTACTCCAGAGAGAAGTACGGCGTCATCCGAGAAGGGTTTAAAAAATTAGAAGAGGCTGAGTTTATAAGTGAATTCATATACCCGGAGTGATTGTCAAATGCAGTCATCGTGCCCAAAGCCAATGGGAAGTGGAGAATGTGGGTTGATTTCACTGACTTGAACAGGTCTTGCCCAAAAGACAGTTATCCCTTACCTCAGATAGATCAGATAGTAGATGCTACTGCAGGGCATGAGCTCATGAGCTTCAAGGACGCGTATTCAGGCTACAATCAGATCTTCATGGATACAGAAGACTCAGAGAAGACAACCTTCATTACCGACAAAGGGATGTACTACTACAAGGTGAGGCCCTTCGGCCTAAAAAATACAGGGCCGACATACCAATGTCTTGTGAATAAGATGTTCGAAGACTAAATAGAAAAAACCATGGAAGTCTATGTAGACGATATGCTGACAAAGAGCTTAAAGGCCTGCACTCATGTGGCAGACCTCTAAAAGACCTTTGATACTATGGACTTGTATAGAATGAAACTTAACCCCGCGAAGTGTGTCTTCGGGGTAGGAGCTGAGAAGTTTCTACGATTCATCGTCAATCAAAGAGGAATCGAAGCAAACCTAGAGAAGATCAAGGCTTTGCTTGATATGAAGACACCAAGAAGCATCAAGGACGTCCAAAGACTCACGGGGAGAGTGGCCGCACTCAACAGGTTTGTTTCTAGAGCAACAGATAAGTGTCTTCCATTGTTTAAAGTACTTAGAAAGGCCTTCCAGTGGGACGAAGAGTGAAAAGAAGCATTTAGCCAACTCCAGTCATACCTTGGGTCTCCCTTGTTGTTATCTCGACCCATAGTATGAGAGAAATTGTATGTGTATCTAGTAGTCTCTGAATCGGCTATCAGTACAGCCATAGTACGGGAAGACGGTGGAATCCAAAGGCTTGTGTACTTCAACAGTAAAGCCCTTCAAGGGTCTGAACAAAATTACCCTCGTATGGAAAAGTTAGCCTACGCCCTAATACATGCTTTAAGGAAGATGAAGCCCTACTTCCAAGCCCATTCCATCGTAGTCCTCACTGACTCCCCACTAAAATAGGTCCTGAATAAACCTAAGAAATCTGGAAGGTTTATGACTTGGGCCATTGAGTTGTGGGAGTATGACCTTACCTACAAACCTAGGACAACCATCAAAGGGCAGGCCCTCGCAGACTTGTTGCTGAGTTCCCATGGGAAGAGGGCGAGGTAGAGAATGACCTGATTAGTGTTGAAGGGTCAAACGGCAGTGTCTTCCGAGAGCAGGAAGAGACTACACCAAACGTCTTCAGAGAATAGGAAGAGATGGTACCAAATGTCTTCCAGGGCCAGGAAGAGGTCGTACCTAAGAAGATCAAGGGTAGAATGGCGAAGAACGAGGAGGATCGGTACCTCTTCAGGCAAGGAATCATGTCGGAAGGGGCCTTCTCATCACATACAAACATTTGGAATCTCTTTATTGATGGTTCCTCCTGTGATAGTGGAAGCAGCGCAGGGCTGATACTTTCAGCTCCAGATGGTGCCAACATTGAATACGCTTTGAGGTTCAACTTCAAGGCATCTAATAACAAGTCGAAATATGAATCTATGATAGCAGGTCTCTCATTGGCAAAGACTATGGGTGTAAGATGACTCCTACTTCATAGCGACTCAAGGTTGGTTGTCAATCAAGTGTTGGGAGTCTATGAGGCCAAAGATGAAAGGATGTCTAAGTATCTGGAGAGGGTGAGAATGATGTTAGAATATTTCAAAGAGATAAAACTGAAAAGAGTACCTCGACAAAGTAACAACCACATAGACGTGTTGGCAAGGTTGGCCTCAGCGACGAAGAAAGACGTCAGAAGGACAAATCCGGTCGAGGTCTTAGGAAAAGCGACCATTGAGTAAGAAGAAGTATGTAACCCTTGTCTCAATTTAAACCTAGGAGACTCATGGATGGACCCCCTCGTTAAATATATAAAAGAGGGAGAGGTACCCGAATCCAAGCTAGAAAGGAGAAAGTTGAGATATAGAGCAGCTAAGTTCTCGATAGTAGGAGACGTCCTGTACAAGAAGGGATTTCTGTTGCCTCTCCTTAGATGTGTGCATCCCACCGAAGTTCCCCGAGTCTTACAGGAAGTTCATGAGGGTTCTTGCTCCAGTCACATAGGAGGAAGACCCTTGGCCAAGAGAATCATTACACAAGGATACTGGTGGCCAACCTTAGCCAAAGATGCTGCAGCTTACGTGAAGAGGTGTGATAAATGTTAGAGATTCGCCACTATTCCTCATCAACCTCATCAACTTATGACATCCATCACCTCTCTACGGCCATTTGCAGTATGGGGGATTGACTTAGTAGGACCCCTATCGAGAGCTGCCAACAGTTATCAGTTCCTAATAGTTGCCATCGACTCACTACACCAAAACTGGCGATTGGTCACGGCCAAAATCCCTGACCAAAACTGTGGGTCGTGGACTTGGGCCGTGACCAAAAAATGGGTCGCGCCCAAGTCCGTGACCAAAAAATGGTCACTGCCAAGAGGGGTCACGGCAGATGGTCGCGGACTTTGGCCGTGACCCATGCCGTGACGGGTCGCGGCCCTCATCCGCGACCCACAACCGTGACAAATTGGTCGCGGCCAAAGTCCGCGACCCAAGTCTGTGACAAAAAAAAATAAAAAAATTCCTCGCGGCCCTAATCCGTAACCCATAACCGTGACAAATTGGTCGCGGCCAAAGTCCGCGACCCACTTCCGTGACAAAAAAAATAAAAAAAATTGGTCACGGCCCTCATCCATGACTCACAGCCGTGACAAATTAGTCGCGGCCAAGGTCCGCGACCCACGTCCGTGACAAAAAAAATTAAAAAAAATTGGTCGCGGCCCTAGTCCGCGACCAATAACCGTGACAAAAAAATAAAAAAATGGTCGCGGACTTTGGCCGCGACCATTTTTAAGCGTGACAAAAAAAATAAAAATGGTCATGGACAAAGTCCATGACCATATTTATCTATAATTTAAAAAAAATGTATTTTTTTTGTCCAATCCTAAAATTGGGGGTCCTATGAGTGCACCGTCTGTTGCTACGAGATGTTAGAAATATTTATTATAGGCAAAACAATAAAAAAAATCACAAATTGCGAATTGAGAATGTTGTTAATAAAAAAATATATATACAAACTAAAAAATATTAAACGTCTTAATAATTCACATACAAAAAAAAAATTGGGCAAAGTTTCCTCTATTTTCTTGACATTCCAAAACCTGTAAATGAAAAACCAGCTTATTATAAAGCCCGCACGGCTATAAAATTCAACAATCAAGTTATAAAAGCCCGCACGGCCATAAAACTAAATAATAAAAGCCTACACGGCTATAACACATAAAAAACATTATCCTGAATGTCCACAACATATAAACAATCTTCATGTTGTAAACCATTGCCTCCTTCATTTGTTCCACATGCAAAAATCCTACAAATGATAGGATACAAAAAATAAAAATTTCAGTAACTAAGTAGTTTTACAAAAAATTTAATCAAGCTGAAAAATTGCATATATGAGTTAAAATTATCAGTAACCAAGTAGAAATATGAAAATTATCGTCGTTTTGAGAGGTGTTGGTGGGAGGTGTTGGAGCCACCCACGGGGCCGTTCGGGGGCTGTTTCGAGTTTTCACCCTCTAACGCCATGTTTTGCTTAAGTGTAGAAATTCGCAAATTACCGTCGTATTCTCAAATCGGGAGACCCGCGGCTGCGAAGTCAGTTCCTACGAGTTACATTGGTACCGTGGGAGGTGTTGGTGTCACCCACGGGGCCGTTCGGGGTCTGTTTCGAGTTTTCACCCTCTAACGTCATGTTTTTAAGTCTAAGTCTATAAATAAGCAAATTACCGTCGTACTCTCAAACCGGGAGACCCGCGGCTGCGGGGCCGGTTCCTACGAGTTACGTTGGTCCCGTGGGAGGTGTTGGTGCCACCCACGGGGCCGTTCGGGGGATGTTCCGAGTTTTCACCCTCTAACGCCATGTTTTTAAGCCTACATCTTGAAATATGAAAATTACCGTATTACTCTCAAACCGGGAGACCCGCGGCTTCGACGTCAGTTCCTACGAGTTACGTTGGTCTCGTGGGAGGTGTTGGTGCCACCCACGGGGCCGTTCGGGGGCTGTTTCGAGTTTTCACCCTCTAACGCCTTGTTTTTAAGCCCAAGTCTTGAAATATGCAAATTACCGTATTACTCTCAAACCGGGAGACCCGCGGCTGCGAGATCAGTTCCTACGAGTTACGTTGGTCCCGTGTGAGGTATTAGTGCCACCCACGGGGCCGTGCGGGGGCTGTTTCGAGTTTTCACC
This sequence comes from Sambucus nigra, assembly GCA_949130495.1. Classification (NCBI taxonomy): domain Eukaryota; kingdom Viridiplantae; phylum Streptophyta; class Magnoliopsida; order Dipsacales; family Adoxaceae; genus Sambucus; species Sambucus nigra. The sequence continues at coordinate 113,268,001 of OX422219.1, forward strand.
CTCTAACGCCATGTTTTGCTTAAGTGTAGAAATACGCAAATTACCGTCGTATTCTCAAACCGGGAGACCCGCGGCTACGAGGTCAGTTCCTACGAGTTACATTGGTCCCGTGGGAGGTGTTGGTGCCACCCACGTGGCCGTTCGGGGTCTGTTTCGAGTCTTCACCCTGTAACGTCATATTTTTAAGTCTAAGTCTAGAAATAAGAAAATTACCGTCGTACTCTCAAACCGGGAGACCCGCGGCTGCGGGGCCGGTTCCTACGAGTTACGTTGGTCCCGTGGGAGGTGTTGGTGCCACCCACGGGGCCGTTCGGGGGATGTTCCGAGTTTTCACCCTCTAACGCCATGTTTTTAAGCCTAAGTCTTGAAATATGAAAATTACCGTATTACTCTCAAACCGGGAGACCCGCGGCTTCGACGTCAGTCCCTACGAGTTACGTTGGTCTCGTGGGACGTGTTAGTGCCACCCACGGGGCCGTTCGGGGGATGTTTCGAGTTTTCACCCTCTAACGCCATGTTTTGCTTAAGTGTAGAAATACGCAAATTACCGCCGTATTCTCAAACCGGGAGACCCGCGGCTACGAGGTCAGTTCCTACGAGTTACATTAGTCACGTGGGAGGTGTTGGTGCCACCCACGGGGCCGTTAGGGGGCTGTTTCGAGTTTTCACCCTCTAACGCCATCTTTTTAAGCCTAAGTCTTGCAATATGCAAATTCCTGTATTACTCTCAAACCGGGAGACCCGCGGCTGCGAGGTCAGTTCCTACGAGTTACGTTGGTCCCGTGGGAGGTGTTGGTGGCACCCACGGGGACGTTCAGGGGCTGTTTCGAGTTTTCACCCTCTAACGCCATGTTTTGCTTAAGTGTAGAAATATGCAAATTACCGTCGTATTCTCAAATCGGGAGACCCGCGGCTGCGAGGTCAGTTCCTACGAGTTACGTTGGTCCCGTGGGAGGTGTTGGTGCCACCCACGGGGTCGTTCGGGGGCTGTTTCGAGTTTTCACCCTCTAACGTCATATTTTTAAGCCTAAGTCTAGAAATAAGAAAATTACCGTCGTACTCTCAAACCGGGAGACCCGCGACTGCGGGGTCGGTTCCTACGAGTTACGTTGGTCCCGTGGGAGGTGTTGGTGCCACCCACGCCGCCGTTCGTGGGTTGTTTCGAGTTTTCACCCTCTAACGCCATGTTTTTAAGCCTAAGTCTTGAAATATGCAAATTACCGTATTACTCTCAAATCGGGAGACCCGCGGCTGCGAGGTCAGTTCCTACGAGTTACGTTGGTCCCGTGGGAGGTGTTGGTACCACCCACGGGGCCGTTCGGGGGCAATTTCGAGTTTTCACCCTCTAACGCCATGTTTTGCTTAAGTGTAAAAATACGCATATTACCGTCGTATTCTCAAACCGGGAGACCGGCGGCTGCGAGGTCAGTTCCTACGAGTTACGTTGGTCCTGTGGGAGGTGTTGTTGCCATCCACGGGGCCGTTCGGGGGCTGTTTCGAGTTTTCACCCTGTAACGTCATGTTTTTAAGCCTAAGTCAAGAAATAACCAAATTACCGTCGTACTCTCAAACCGGGAGACCCGCGGCTGCAGGGCTCGTTCCTACGAGTTACGTTGGTCCCGTGGGAGGTGTTGGTGCCACACACGGGGCCGTTCGGGGGCTGTTTTGAGTTTTCACCCTCTAACGCCATGTTTTTAAGCCAAAGTCTTGAAATATGCAAATTACCGTATTACTCTCAAACCGGGAGACCCGCGGCTGCGAGGTCAGTTCCTATGAGTTACGTTGGTCCCGTGGGAGGTGTTGGTGCCACCCACGGGGCCGTTCGGGGGCTATTTTGAGTTTTCACCCTCTAAAGCCATGTTTTGCTTAAGTGTAGGAATACGCAAATTACCGTCGAATTCTCAAACCGGGAGACCCGCGACTGCGAGGTCAGTTCTTACGAGTCACGTTGGTCCTGTGGGAGGTGTTGGTGCCACCCACGGGGCCGTTCGGCAGCTGTTTCGAGTTTTCACCCTCTAACGTCATGTTTTTAAGCCTAAGTATAGAAATAAGCAAATTACCGTCGTACTCTCAAACCGGGAGACCCGCGGCTGCGGGGTCGGTTCCAACGAGTTACGCTGGTCCCGTGGGAGGTGTTGGTGCCACCCACGGGACCGTTCAGGGGCTGTTTCGAGTTTTCACCCTATAACCCCATGTTTTTAAGCCCAAGTCTTGAAATATGCAAATTAACGTATTACTCTCAAACCGGGAGACCCGCGGCTGCGAGATGAGTTCCTACGAGTTACGTTGGTCCCGTGTGAGGTGTTGGTGCCACCCACGGGGCCGTGCGGGGGCTGTTTCGAGTTTTCACCCTCTAACGTCATGTTTTGCTTAAGTGTAGAAATACGCAAATTAGCGTCGTATTCTCAAACCGGGAGACCCGCGGCTACGAGGTCAGTTCCTACGAGTTACATTGGTCCCGTGGGAGGTGTTGGTGCCACCCAGGTGGCCGTTCGGGGTCTGTTTCGAGTCTTCACCCTCTAACGTCATGTTTTTAAGTCTAAGTCTAGAAATAAGAAAATTACCGTCGTACTCTCAAACTGGGAGACCCGCGGCTGCGGGGCCGGTTCCTACGAGTTACGTTGGTCCCGTGGGAGGTGTTGGTGCCACCCACGGTACAGTTAGGGGGCTGTTTTGAGTTTTCACCCTCTAACGCCATGTTTTTAAGCCCAAGTCTTGAAATATGCAAATTACCGTATTACTCTCAAATCGGGAGACCCGCGGCTGCGAGGTCAGTTCCTACGAGTTAAGTTGGTCCCGTGGGAGGTGTTGGTGGCACCCACGGGGACGTTCGGGGGCTGTTTCGAGTTTTCACCCTCTAACGCCATGTTTTGCTTAATTGTAGAAATATGCAAATTACCGTCGTATTCTCAAATCGGGAGACCCGCGGCTGCGAGGTCAGTTCCTACGAGTTACGTTGGTCCCGTGGGAGGTGTTGGTGCCACCCACGGGGCCGTTCGGGGGCTGTTTCGAGTTTTCACCCTCTAACATCATATTTTTAAGCCTAAGTCTATAAATAAGCAAATTACCATCGTACTCTCAAACCGGGAGACCCGCGGCTGCGGGGTCGGTTCCTACGAGTTACGTTGGTCCCGTGGGAGGTGTTGGTGCCACCCACGGCGCCGTTCGGGAGTTGTTTCGAGTTTTCACCCTCTAACGACATGTTTTTAAGCCTAAGTCTTGAAATATGCAAATTATAGTAATACTCTCAAATCGGGAGAACCGCGGCTGCGAGGTCAGTTCCTACGAGTTACGTTGGTCCCGTGGGAGGTGTTGGTACCACCCACGGGGCCGTTCGGGGGCAATTTTGAGTTTTCACCCTCTAACGCCATAATTTGCTTAAGTGTAAAAATACGCATATTACCGTCGTATTCTCAATCCGGGAGACCGGCGGCTGCGAGGTCAGTTCCTACGAGTTACGTTGGTCCCGTGGGAGGTGTTGTTGCCATCCATGGGGCCGTTCGGGGGCTGTTTCGAGTTTTCACCCTATAACGTCATGTTTTTAAGCCTAAGTGTAGAAATAAAAAAATTACCGTCGTACTCTCAAATCGGGAGACCCGCGGCTGCGGGGCTGGTTCCTACGAGTTACGTTGGTCCCGTGGGAGGTGTTGGTGCCACCCACGGGGCCGTTCGGTGGCTGTTTTGAGTTTTCACCCTCTAACGCCATGTTTTTAAGCCAAAGTCTTGAAATATGCAAATTACCGTATTACTCTCAAACCAGGAGGCCCGCGGCTGCGAGGTTAGTTCCTACGAGTTACGTTGGTCCCGTGGGAGGTGTTGGTGCCACCCACGGGGCCGTTCGGGGGCTGTTTCGAGTTTTCACCCTCTAACGCCATGTTTGCTTAAGTGTAGAAATACGCAAATTACCGTCGTAGTCTTAAACCGGGAGACCCGCGGCTGCGAGGTCAGTTCCTACGAGTTACGTTGGTCCCGTGGGAGGTGTTGGTGCCACCCACGGGGCCATTCGGGGGCTGTTTCGAGTTTTCACCCTCTGATGTCATATTTTTAAGCCTGAATCTAGAAATAACCAAATTACCATCGTACTCTCAAATCGGGAGACCCGCGGCTGCGGGGCGGGTTCCTACGAGTTACGTTGGTCCCGTGGGAGGTGTTGGTGCCTCCCACGGGGCCGTTCGGGAGCTGTTTTGAGTTTTCACCCTCTAACGCCATGTTTTTAAGCCTAAGCCTTGAAATATGCAAATTACCGTATTACTCTCAAACCGGGAGACCCGCGGCTGCGAGGTCAGTTCCTATGAGTTACGTTGGTCCCGTGGGAGGTGTTGGTGCCACCCACGGGGCCGTTCGGGGGCTATTTTGAGTTTTCACCCTCTAAAGCCATGTTTTGCTTAAGTGTAGGAATACGCAAATTACCGTCGAATTCTCAAACCGGGAGACCCGCGACTGCGAGGTCAGTTCTTACGAGTCACGTTGGTCCTGTGGGAGGTGTTGGTGCCACCCACGGGGCCGTTCGGCAGCTGTTTCGAGTTTTCACCCTCTAACGTCATGTTTTTAAGCCTAAGTATAGAAATAAGCAAATTACCGTCGTACTCTCAAACCGGGAGACCCGCGGCTGCGGGGTCGGTTCCAACGAGTTACGCTGGTCCCGTGGGAGGTGTTGGTGCCACCCACGGGACCGTTCAGGGGCTGTTTCGAGTTTTCACCCTATAACCCCATGTTTTTAAGCCCAAGTCTTGAAATATGCAAATTAACGTATTACTCTCAAACCGGGAGACCCGCGGCTGCGAGATGAGTTCCTACGAGTTACGTTGGTCCCGTGTGAGGTGTTGGTGCCACCCACGGGGCCGTGCGGGGGCTGTTTCGAGTTTTCACCCTCTAACGTCATGTTTTGCTTAAGTGTAGAAATACGCAAATTAGCGTCGTATTCTCAAACCGGGAGACCCGCGGCTACGAGGTCAGTTCCTACGAGTTACATTGGTCCTGTGAGAGGTGTTGGTGCCACCCACGGGGCCGTTCGGGGGCTGTTTCGAGTTTTCACCTCTAACGTCATGTTTTTAAGCCTAAGTCTAGAAATAATCAAATTATCGTCGTACTCTCAAACCGGGAGACCGCGGCTGCGATGTCGGTTCCTACGAGTTACGTTGGTCCCGTGGGAGGTGTTGGTGCCACCCACGGGGCCCTTCGGGGGATGTTTTGAGTTTTCACCCTCTAACGCCATGTTTTGCTTAACTGTATAAATACGCAAATTACCGTCGTATTCTTAAACTGGGAGACCCGCGGCTGCGAGGTCAGTTCCTACGTGTTACGTTGGTCCTGTGAGAGGTGTTGGTGCCACCCACGGGGCCGTTCGGGGGCTGTTTCGAGTTTTCACCTCTAACGTCATGTTTTTAAGCCTAAGTCTAGAAATAATCAAATTATCGTCGTACTCTCAAACCGGGAGACCGCGGCTGCGATGTCGGTTCCTACGAGTTACGTTGGTCCCGTGGGAGGTGTTGGTGCCACCCACGGGGCCATTCGGGGGCTGTTTCGAGTTTTCACCCTCTAACGCCATGTTTTTAAGCCCAAGTCTTGAAATATGCAAATTACCGTATTACAGTCAAATCGGGAGACCCGCGGCTGCGAGGTCAGTTCCTCCGAGTTACGTTGGTCCCGTGGGAGGTGTTGGTGCCACCCACGGGGCCATTCGGGGGCTGTTTCGAGTTTTCACCCTCTAACGCCATGTTTTTATGCCCAAGTCTTAAAATATGCCAATTAACGTATTACACTCAAATCGGGAGACCCGCGGCAGCGAGGTCAGTTCCTACGAGTTACGTTGGTCCCGTGGGAGGTGTTGGAGCCACCCACGGGGCCGTTCGGGGGCTGTTTCGAGTTTTCACCCTCTAACGCCATGTTTTGCTTAAGTGTAGAAATATGCAAATTACCGTCGTATTCTCAAATCGGGAGACCCGCAGCTGCGAGGTCAGTTCCTACGAGTTACGTTGGTCCCGTGGGAGGTGTTGGTGCCACCCACGGGGTCGTTCGGGGGCTGTTTCGAGTTTTCACCCTCTAACGTCATATTTTTAAGCCTAAGTCTAGAAATAAGCAAATTACCGTCGTACTCTCAAACCGGGAGACCCGCGGTTGCGGGGCCGGTTCCTACGAGTTACGTTGGTCCTGTGGGAGGTGTTGGTGCCACCCACGGGGCCGTTAGGGGGCTGTTTCGAGTTTTTACCCTCTTACGCCATCTTTTTAAGCCCAAGTCTTGAAATATGCAAATTACCGTATTACTCTCAAACCGGGAGACCCGCGGCTGCGAGGTCAGTTCCTACGAGTTACGTTGGTCCCGTGGGAGGTGTTGGTGGCACCCACGGGGACGTTCGGGGGCTGTTTCGAGTTTTCACCCTCTAACGCCATGTTTTGGTTAAGTGTAGAAATATGCAAATTACCGTCGTATTCTCAAATCGGGAGACCCGCGACTGCGAGGTTAGTTCCCACGGGTTACGTTGGTCCCGTGGGAGGTGTTGGTGCCACCCACGGGGCCGTTCGGGGGCTGTTTCGAGTTTTCACCCTCTAACGTCATATTTTTAAGTCTAAGTCTAGAAATAAGCAAATTATCGTCGTACTCTCAAACTGGGAGACCCGCGGCTGCGGGGTCGGTTCCTACGAGTTACGTTGGTCCCGTGGGAGGTGTTGGTGGCACCCACGGGGACGTTCGGGGGCTGTTTCGAGTTTTCACCCTCTAACGCCATGTTTTGGTTAAGTGTAGAAATTTGCAAATTACCGTCGTATTCTCAAATCGGGAGACCCGCGACTGCGAGGTTAGTTCCCACGGGTTACGTTGGTCCCGTGGGAGGTGTTGGTGCCACCCACGGGGCCGTTCGGGGGCTGTTTCGAGTTTTCACCCTCTAACGTCATATTTTTAAGCCTAAGTCTAGAAATAAGCAAATTATCGTCGTACTCTCAAACTGGGAGACCCGCGGCTGCGGGGTCGGTTCCTACGAGTTACGTTGGTCCCGTGGGAGGTGTTGGTGCCACCCACGGGGCCGTTAGGGGGCTGTTTCGAGTTTTCACCCTCTTACGCCTTGTTTTTAAGCCCAAGTCTTGAAATATGCAAATTACCGTATTACTCTCAAACCGGGAGACCCGCGGCTGCGAGGTCAGTTCCTACGAGTTACGTTGGTCCCGTGGGAGGTGTTGGTGGCACCCACGGGGACGTTCGGGGGCTGTTTCGAGTTTTTACCCTCTAACGCCATGTTTTGCTTAAGTGTAGAAATATGCAAATTACCGTCGTATTCTCAAATCGGGAGACCCGCGGCTGCGAGGTTTGTTCCCACGGGTTACGTTGGTCCCGTGGGAGGTGTTGGTGCCACCCACGGGGCCGTTCGGGGGCTGTTTCGAGTTTTCACCCTCTAACGTCATATTTTTAAGCCTAAGTCTAGAAATAAGTAAATTACCGTCGTACTTTCAAACTGGGAGACCCGTGGCTGCGGGGTCGGTTCCTACGAGTTACGTTGGTCCCGTGGGAGGTGTTGGTGCCACCCACGGCGCCGTTCGGGGGTTGTTTCGAGTTTTCACCCTCTAACGCCATGTTTTTAAGCCTAAGTCTTGAAATATGCAAATTACCTGTATTACTCTCAAACCGGGAGACCCACAGCTGCGAGGTCAGTTCCTACGAGTTAAGTTGGTCCCGTGGGAGGTGTTGTTTCCATCCACGGGGCCGTTCGGGGGCTGTTTCGAGTTTTCACCCTGTAACGTCATGTTTTTAAGCCTAAGTCTAGAAATAACCAAATTACCGTCGTACTCTCAAACCGGGAGACCCGCGGCTACGGGGCTGGTTCGTACGAGTTACGTTGGTCCCGTGGGAGGAGTTCGTGCCACCCACGGGGCCGTTCGGGGGCTGTTTTGAGTTTTCACCCTCTAACGCCATGTTTTTAAGCCAAAGTCTTGAAATATGCAAATTACCGTATTACTCTCAAACCAGGAGACCCGCGGTTGCGAGGTTAGTTCCTACGAGTTACGTTGGTCCCGTGGGAGGTGTTGGTGCCACCCACTGGGCCGTTCGGGGGCTGTTTCGAGTTTTCACCCTCTAACGCCATGTTTGCTTAAGTGTAGAAATACGCAAATTACCGTCGTAGTCTTAAACCGGGAGACCCTCGACTGCGAGGTCAGTTCCTACGAGTTACGTTGGTTCCGTGGGAGGTGTTGGTGCCACCCACGGGGCCATTCGGGGGTTGTTTCGAGTTTTCACCCTCTGATGTCATGTTTTTAAGCCTGAATCTAGAAATAACCAAATTACCATCGTACTCTCAAACCGGGAGACCCGCGGCTGCGGGGCTGGTTCCTACGAGTTACGTTGGTCCCGTGGGAGGTGTTGGTGCTACCCACGGGGCCGTTCGGGGGCTGTTTTCACCCTCTAACGCCATATTTTTAAGCCTAAGCCTTGAAATATGCAAATTACCGTATTACTCTCAAACCGGGAGACCCGCGGCTGCGAGGTCAGTTCCTACGAGTTACGTTGGTCCCGTGGGAGGTGTTGGTGCCACCCACGGGGCCCTTCGGGGGCTGTTTTGAGTTTTCACCCTTTAACGCCATGTTTTGCTTAAGTGTAGAAATACGCAAATTACCATCGTATTCTCAAACTGGGAGACCCGCGACTGCGAGGTCAGTTCCTACGTGTTACGTTGGTCCTGTGAGAGGTGTTGGTGCCACCCACGGGGCCGTTCGGGGGTTGTTTCGAGTTTTCACCCTCTAACGTCATGTTTTTAAGCCTAAGTCTAGAAATAAGCAAATTACCGTCGTACTCTCAAACAGGGAGACCGCGGCTGCGATGTCGATACCTACGAGTTACGTTGGTCCCGTGGGAGGTGTTGGTGCCACCCACGGGGCCATTCGGGGGCTGTTTCGAGTTTTCACCCTCTAACGCCATGTTTTTAAGCCCAAGTCTTAAAATATTCCAATTACCGTATTACACTCAAATCGGGAGACCCGCGGCAGCGAGGTCAGTTCCTACGAGTTACGTTGGTCCCGTGGGAGGTGTTGGTGCCACCCACGGGGCCGTTCGGGAGCTATTTCGAGTTTTCACCCTCTAACGCCATGTTTTGCTTAAGTGTAGGAATACGCAAATTACCGTCGAATTCTCAAACCGGCAGACCCGCGGCTGCGAGGTCAGTTCTTACGAGTCACGTTGGTCTCGTGGGAGGTGTTGGTGCCACCCACGGGGCCGTTCGGCGGCTGTTTCGAGTTTTCACCCTCTAACGTAATGTTTTTAAGCCTAAGTCTAGAAATAAGTAAATTACCGTCGTACTCTCAAACCGGGAGACCCACGGCTGCGGGGTCAGTTCCAACGAGTTACGTTGGTCCCGTGGGAGGTGTTGGTGCCACCCACGGGACCGTTCGGGGGCTGTTTCGAGTTTTCACCCTCTAACGTCATGTTTTTAAGCCTAAGTCTAGAAATAAGCAAATTACCGTCGTAATCTCAAACTGGGAGTCCCGCGGCTGCGGGGTCGGTTCCTACGAGTTACGTTGGTCCCGTGGGAGGTGTTGGTGCCACCCACGGGGCCGTTCGGGGGCTGTTTCGAGTTTTCACCCTCTAACGCCATGTTTTTAAGCCCAAGTCTTGAAATATGCAAATTACCGTATTACACTCAAACCGGGAGACCCGCGGCTGCGAGGTCATTCCTACGAGTTACGTTGGACCCGTGGGAGGTGTTGGTACCACCCACGGGGCCGTTCGGGGGCTGGTTCGAGTTTTCACCCTCTAACGCCATGTTTTGCTTAATTGTAGAAATACGCAAATTACCGTCGTATTCTCAAATCGGGAGACCCGCGGCTGTGAGGTCAGTTCCCACGGGTTACGTTGGTCCCGTGGGAGGTGTTGGTGCCACCCACGGGGCCGTTCGGGGGCTGTTTCGAGTTTTCACCCTCTAACGTCATATTTTTAAGCCTAAGTCTAGAAATAAGCAAATTACCATCGTACTCTCAAACTGGGAGACCCGTGGCTGCGGGGTCGATTCCTACGAGTTACGTAGGTCCCGTGGGAGGTGTTGGTGCCACCCACGGCGCCGTTCGGGGGCTGTTTCGAGTTTCCACCCTCTAACGCCATGTTTTTAAGCCCATGTCTTGAAATATGCAAATTAGCGTATTACTCTCAAATCGGGAGACCCGCGGCTGCGAGGTCAGTTCCTACGAGTTACGTTGGTCCCGTGGGAGGTGTTGGTGCCAGTCACGGGGCCGTTCGGGGGCAATTTCGAGTTTTCACCCTCTAACGCCATGTTTTGCTTAAGTGTAAAAATACGCATATTACCGTCGTATTCTAAAACAGGGAGACCGGCGGCTGCGAGGTCAGTTCCTACGAGTTACGTTGGTCCCGTGGGAGGTGTTGTTGCCATCCACGGGGCCGTTCGGGGGCTGTTTCGAGTTTTCACCCTGTAACGTCATGTTTTTAAGCCTAAGTCTAGAAATAACCAAATTACCGTCGTACTCTCAAACCGGGAGACCCGTGGCTACGGGGCTGGTTCCTACGAGTTACGTTGGTCCCGTGGGAGGAGTTGGTGCCACCCACGGGGCCGTTCGGGGGCTGTTTTGAGTTTTCACCCTCTAACGCCATGTTTTTAAGCCAAAGTCTTGAAATATGCAAATTACCGTATTACTCTCAAACCAGGAGACCCGCGGCTGCGAGGTTAGTTCCTACGAGTTACGTTGGTCCCGTGGGAGGTGTTGGTGCCACCCACTGGGCCGTTCGGAGGCTGTTTCGAGTTTTCACCCTCTAACGCCATGTTTGCTTAAGTGTAGAAATACGCAAATTACCGTCGTAGTCTTAAACCGGGAGACCCTCGGCTGCGAGGTCAGTTCCTACGAGTTACGTTGGTCCCGTGGGAGGTGTTGGTGCCACCCACGGGGCCATTCGGGGGTTGTTTCGAGTTTTCACCCTCTGAGGTCATGTTTTTAAGCCTGAATCTAGAAATAACCAAATTACCATCGTACTCTCAAACCGGGAGACCCGCGGCTGCGGGGCTGGTTCCTACGAGTTACGTTGGTCCCGTGGGAGGTGTTGGTGCTACCCACGGGGCCGTTCGGGGGCTGTTTTCACCCTCTAACGCCATGTTTTTAAGCCTAAGCCTTGAAATATGCAAATTACCATATTACTCTCAAACCGGGAGACCCGCGGCTCCGAGGTCAGTTCCTACGAGTTACATTGGTCCCGTGGGAGGTGTTGGTGCCACCCACGGGGCCCTTCGGGGGCTGTTTTGAGTTTTCACCCTCTAACGCCATGTTTTGCTTAAGTGTAGAAATACGCAAATTACCATCGTACTCTCAAACCGGGAGACCCGCGGCTGCGGGGTCGGTTCCTACGAGTTACGTTGGTCCCGTGGGAGGTGTTGGTGCCACCCACGGGGCCGTTCGGGGGCTGTTTCGAGTTTTCACCCTCTAACGCCATGTTTTTAAGCCCAAGTCTTGAAATATGCAAATTACCGTATTACTCTCAAACCGGGAGACCCGCGGCTGCGAGGTCATTCCTACGAGTTACGTTGGACCCGTGGGAGGTGTTGGTGCCACCCACGGGGCCGTTCGGGGGCTGTTTCGAGTTTTCACCCTCTAACGCCATGTTTTGCTTAATTGTAGAAATACGCAAATTACCGTCGTATTCTCAAACCGGGAGACCCGCGGCTGCGAAGTTAGTTCCTACGAGTTACGTTGGTCCCGTGGGAGGTGTTGGTGCCACCCACGTGGCCGTTCGGGGGCTGTTTCGAGTTTTCACCCTCTAACGTCATGTTTTTAAGCATAAGTCTAGAAATAAGCAAATTACTGTCGTACTCTCAAACCGGGAGCCCGTGCCTGCGGGGCTGGTTCCTACGAGTTACGTTGGTCCCGTGGGAGGTGGTTGTGCCACCCACGGCGCCGTTCGGGGGCTGTTTCGAGTTTTCACCCTCTAACGCCATGTTTTTAAGCCTAAGTCTTGAAATATGCAAATTACCGTATTACTCTCAAACCCGGAAACCCGCGGCTGCGAGGTCAGTTCCTACGAGTTACGTTGGTCCCGTGGGAGGTGTTGGTGCTACCCACGGGGCCGTTCCAGGGTTGTATCGAGTTTTCACCCTCTAACGCCATGATTTGCTTAAGTGTAGAAATATGCAAATTACCGTCGTATTCTCAAACCGGGAGACCCGCGGCTGCGAGGTCAGTACTAAGAGTTACGTTGGTCCCGTGGGAGGTGTTGGTTCCACCCACGGGGCCGTTCGGGGGCTGTTTCGAGTTTTCACCATCTAACGTCATGTTTTTAAGCCTAAGTCTAGAAATAAGCAAATTACCGTCGTACTCTCAAACCGTGAGACCCGCGGCTGCGGGGTCGGTTCGTACGAGTTACGTTGGTCCCGTGGGAGGTGTTGGTGCCACCCACGGGGCCGTTCGGGGGCTGTTTCGAGTTTTCACCCTCTAACGCCATGTTTTTAAGCCCAAGTCTTGAAATATGAAAATTACCGTATTACTCTCAAACCGGGAGACCCGCGGCTGCGAGGTCAGTTCCTACGAGTTACGTTGGTCCCGTGGGAGGTGTTGGTGCCACTCACGGGGCCGTTCGGGGGCAATTTCGAGTTTTCACCCTCTAACGCCATGTTTTGCTTAAGTGTAAAAATACGCATATTACCGTCGTATTCTCAATCTGGGAGACCGGCGGCTGCGAGGTCAGTTCCTACGAGTTACGTTGGTCCCGTGGGAGGTGTTGTTGCCATCCACGGGGCCGTTCGGGGGCTGTTTCGAGTTTTCACCCTATAACGTCATGTTTTTAAGCCTAAGTGTAGAAATAAAAAAATTACAGTCGTACTCTCAAACCGGGAGACCCGCGGCTGCGGGGCTGGTTCCTACGAGTTACGTTGGTCCCGTGGGAGGTGTTGGTGCCACCCACGGGGCCGTTCGGTGGCTGTTTTGAGTTTTCACCCTCTAACGCCATGTTTTTAAGCCAAAGTCTTGAAATATGCAAATTACCGTATTACTCTCAAACCAGGAGGCCCGCGGCTGCGATGTTAGTTCCTACGAGTTACGTTGGTCTCGTGGGAGGTGTTGGTGCCACCCACGGGGCCATTCGGGGGCTGTTTCTAGTTTTCACCCTCTAACGTCAAGTTTTTAAGCCTAAATCTAGAAATAAGCAAATTACCGTCGTACTCTCAAACTGGGAGACCCGCGGCTGCGGGGTCGGTTCCTACGAGTTACGTTGGTCCCATGGTAGTTGTTAGTGCCACCCACGGGGCCGTTCGGGGGCGGTTTCGAGTCTTCACCCTTTAACGTCATGTTTTTAAGCCTAAGTCTAGAAATAAGCAAATTACCGTTGTACTCTCAAACCGTGAGACCCGCGGTTGCAGTGCCGGTTCCTACGAGTTACGTTGGTCCCGTGGGAGGTGTTGGTGCCACCCACGGGGCCGTTAGGGGGCTGTTTCGAGTTTTCACCATCTAACGAGATGTTTTTAAGCCTAAGTCTTGAAATATGCAAATTACCGTATTACTCTCAAACCGGGAGACCCGCGGCTACGTGGTTAGTTCATACGAGTTACATTGGTCCCGTGGGAGGTGTTGGTGCCACCCACGGAGCCGTTCGGGTGCTGTTTTGAGTTTTCTCCCTCTAACGCCTTATTTTGCTTAAGTGTAGAAATACGCAAATTACGGTCGTATTATGAAACCGGGAGACCCGCGGCTGCGAGGTCAGTTCCTACGAGTTACGTTGGTCCCGTGGGAGGTGTTGGTGCCACCCACGGGGCTGTTCGGGGGCTGTTTCGAGTTTTCACCATGTAACGCCATGTTTTGCTTAACTGTAGAAATACGCAAATTACCGTCGTATTCTCAAACCGGGAGACCCGCGGCTGCAAGGTCAGTTCCTACGAGTTACATTGGTCCCGTGGGAGGTGTTGGTGCCACACACGGGGCCGTTCGGGGTCTATTTCGAGTCTTCACCCTCTAACGTCATGTTTTTAAGTCTAAGTCTAGAAATAAGCAAATTACCATCGTACTCTCAAACCGGGAGACCCGCTGCTGTGGGGCCGGTTCCTACGAGTTACGTTGGTCCCGTGGGAGGTGTTGGTGCCACCCACGGGGCCGTTAGGGTGCTGTTTCGAGTTTTCACCCTCTAACGCCATGTTTTTAAGCCTAAGTCTTGCAATATGCAAATTACCGTATTAATCTCAAACCGGGAGACCCGCGGCTGCGTGGTCAGTTCATACAAGTTACGTTGGTCCCGTGGGAGGTGTTGGTGCCACCCACGGAGCCGTTCGGGGGCAGTTTCGAGTCTTCACCCTCTAACGCCTTATTCTGCTTAAGTGTAGAAATACGCAAATTACGGTCTTATTATCAAACCGGGAGACCCGCGGCTACGAGGTCAGTTCCTACTAGTTACGTTGGTCCCGTGGGAGGTGTTGGTGCCACCCACGGGGCCGTTCGGGGGCTGTTTCGAGTTTTCACCCTCTAACGTCATGTTTTTAAGCTTAAGTCTAGAAATAAGTAAATTACCGTCGAACTCTCAAACTGGGAGACCCGCGGCTGCGGGGTCGGTTCCTACGAGTTACGTTGGTCCCGTGGGAGGTGTTGGTGCCACCCACGGGGCCGTTCGGGGGCTGTTTTGAGTTTTCACCCTCTAACGCCATGTTTTTTAGCCCAAGTCTTGAAATATTCAAATTACCGTATTACACTCAAACCGGGAGACCCGCGGCTGCGAGGTCATTCCTACGAGTTACGTTGGTCCCGTGGGAGGTGTTGGTGCCACCCACGGGGTCGTTCGGGGGCTGTTTCGAGTTTTCACCCTCTAACGCCATGTTTTGCTTAAGTGTAGAAATACGCAAATTACCGTCGTATTCTCAAACCGGGAGACCCGCGGCTGCGAGGTTAGTTCCTACGAGTTACGTTGGTCCCGTGGGAGGTGTTGGTGCCACCCACGGGGCCTTTCGGGGGATGTTTTGAGTTTTCAGCCTCTAACGTCATGTTTTTAAGCATAAGTCTAGAAATAAGCAAATTACCGTCGTACTCTCAAACCGGGAGACCCGTGGCTGCGGGCCTGGTTCCTACGAGTTACGTTGGTCCCGTGGGAGGTGTTGGTGTCACCCACGGGGCCGTTAGGGGGCTGTTTCGAGTTTTCACCCTCTAACGCCATGTTTTTAAGCCTAAGTCTTGCAATATGCAAATTACCGTATTACTCTCAAACCGGGAGACCCTCGGCTACGAGGTCAGTTCCTACGAGTTACGTTGCTCCCGTGGGAGGTGTTGGTGCCACCCACGGGGCCGTTCGGGGGCTGTTTCGAGTTTTCACCCTCTAACGTCATGTTTTTAAGCTTAAGTCTAGAAATTAGCAAATTACCATCGTACTCTCAAACTGGGAGACCCGCGGCTGCGGGGTCGGTTCCTACGAGTTACGTTGGTCCCGTGGGAGGTGTTGGTGCCACCCACGGGGCCGTTCGGGGTCTGTTTCGAGTTTTCACCCTCTAACGCCATGTTTTTAAGCCCAAGTCTTGAAATATGCAAATTACCGTATTACTCTCAAACCGGGAGACCCGCGGCAGCGAGGTCATTCATACGAGTTACGTGGTCCCGTGGGAGGTGTTGGTGCCACCCACGGGGCCGTTCGGGGGCTGTTTCGAGTTTTCACCCTCTAACGCCATGTTTTGCTTAATTGTAGAAATACGCAAATTACCATCATATTCTCAAACCGGGAGACCCGCGGCTGCGAGGTTAGTTCCTACGAGTTACGTTGGTCCCGTGGGAGGTGTTGGTGCCACCCACGGGGCCGTTCGGGGGCTGTTTCGAGTTTTCACCCTCTAACGTCATGTTTTTAAGCATAAGTCTAGAAATAAGCAAATTACCGTCATACTCTCAAACCGGGAGACCCGCGGCTGCGGGGTTGGTTCCTACGAGTTACGTTGGTCCCGTGGGAGGTGGTTGTGCCACCCACGGGGCCGTTCGGGGGCTGTTTCGAGTTTTCACCCTCTAACGCCATGTTTTTAAGCCTAAGTCTTGAAATATGCAAATTACCGTATTACTCTCAAACCCGGAAACCCGCGGCTGCGAGGTCAGTTCCTACGAGTTACGTTGGTCCCGTGGGAGGTGTTGGTGCCACCCACGGGGCCGTTCCAAGGTTGTATCGAGTTTTCACCCTCTAACGCCATGATTTGCTTAAGTGTAGAAATATGCAAATTACCGTCGTATTCTCAAACCGGGAGACCCGCGGCTGCGAGGTCAGTACTATGAGTTACGTTGGTCCCGTGGGAGGTGTTGGTTCCACCCACGGGGCCGTTCGGGGGCTGTTTCGAGTTTTCACCCTCTAACGTCATGTTTTTAAGCCTAAGTCTAGAAATAAGCAAATTACCGTCGTACTCTCAAACCGTGAGACCCGCGGCTGCGGGGTCGGTTCGTACGAGTTACGTTGGTCCCGTGGGAGGTGTTGATGCCACCCACGGGGCCGTTCGGGGGCTGTTTCGAGTTTTCACCCTCTAATGCCATGTTTTTAAGCCCAAGTCTTGAAATATGCAAATTACCGTATTACTCTCAAACCGGGAGACCCACGGCTGCGAGGTCAGTTCCTACGAGTTACGTTGGTCCCGTGGGAGGTGTTGGTGCAACTCACGGGGCCGTTCGGGGGCTGTTTCGAGTTTTCACTCTCTAACGCCATGTTTGCTTAAGTGTAAAAATACGCAAATTACCGTCGTTGTCTCAAATCGGGAGACCCGCGGCTGCGAGGTCAGTTCCTACGAGTTACGTTGGTCTCGTGGGAGGTGTTGGTGCCACCCACGGGGCCGTTCGGGGGCTGTTTCGAGTTTTCACCCTCTAACGCCTTGTTTTTAAGCCCAAGTCTTGAAATATGCAAATTACCGTATTACTCTCAAACCGGGAGACCCACCGGCTGCGAGATCAGTTCCTACGAGTTACGTTGGTCCCGTGTGAGGTATTAGTGCCACCCACGGGGCCGTGCGGGGGCTGTTTCGAGTTTTCACCCTCAAACGCCATGTTTTGCTTAAGTGTAGAAATACGCAAATTACCGTCGTATTCTCAAACCGGGAGACCCGCGGCTACGAGGTCAGTTCCTACGAGTTACATTGGTCCCGTGGGAGGTGTTGGTGCCACCCACGTGGCCGTTCGGGGTCTGTTTCGAGTCTTCACCCTGTAACGTCATATTTTTAAGTCTAAGTCTAGAAATAAAAAAATTACCGTCGTACTCTCAAACCGGGAGACCCGCGGTTGCGGGGCCGGTTCCTACGAGTTACGTTGGTCCTGTGGGAGGTGTTGGTGCCACCCACGGGGCCGTTAGGGGGCTGTTTCGAGTTTTCACCCTCTTACGCCTTGTTTTTAAGCCCAAGTCTTGAAATATGCAAATTACCGTATTACTCTCAAACCGGGAGACCCGCGGCTGCGAGGTCAGTTCCTACGAGTTACGTTGGTCCCGTGGGAGGTGTTGGTGGCACCCACGGGGACGTTCGGGGGCTGTTTCGAGTTTTCACCCTCTAACGCCATGTTTTGCTTAAGTGTAGAAATATGCAAATTACCGTCGTATTCTCAAACCGGGAGACCCGCGGCTGCGTGGTCAGTACTACGAGTTACGTTGGTCCCGTGGGAGGTGTTGGTTCCACCCACGGGACCGTTCAGGGGCTGTTTCGAGTTTTCACCCTCTAACGTCATGTTTTTAAGCCTAAGTCTAGAAATAAGCAAATTACCGTCGTACTCTCAAACCGTGAGACCCGCGGCTGCGGGGTCGGTTCGTACGAGTTACGTTGGTCCCGTGGGAGGTGTTGGTGCCACCCACGGGGCCGTTCGGGGGCTGTTTCGAGTTTCCACCCTCTAACGCCATGTTTTTAAGCCCATGTCTTGAAATATGTAAATTAGCGTATTACTCTCAAATCGGGAGACCCGCGGCTGCGAGGTCAGTTCCTACGAGTTACGTTGGTCCCGTGGGAGGTGTTGGTGCCAGTCACGGGGCCGTTCGGGGGCTGTTTCGAGTTTTCACTCTCTAACGCCATGTTTGCTTAAGTGTAAAAATACGCAAATTATCGTCGTAGTCTCAAACCGGGAGACCCGCGGCTACGAGGTCAGTTCCTACGAGTTACGTTGGTCTCGTCGGAGGTGTTGGTACCACCCACGGGGCCGTTCGGGGGCTGTTTCGAGTTTTCACCCTGTAACGTCATGTTTTTAAGCCTAAATCTAGAAATAAGCAAATTACCGTCGTACTCTCAAACTGGGAGACCCGCGGCTGCGGGGTCGGTTCCTACGAGTTACGTTGATCCCATGGTAGGTGTTAGTACCACCCACGGGGCCGTTCGGGGGCTGTTTTGAGTCTTCACCCTCTAACGTCATGTTTTTAAGCCTAAGTCTAGAAATAAGCAAATTACCGTCGTACTCTCAAACCGGGAGACCCGCGGTTGCGGGGACGGTTCCTACGAGTTACGTTGGTCCCGTGGGAGGTGTTGGTGCCACCCACGGGGCCGTTAGGAGGCTGTTCCGAGTTTTCACCCTCTAACGCCATGTTTTTAAGCCTAAGTCTTGAAATATGCAAATTACCGTATTACTCTCAAACCGGGAGACCCGCGGCTGCGTGGTTAGTTCATACAAGTTACGTTGGTCCCGTGGGAGGTGTTGGTGCCACCCACGGAGCCGTTCGGGGGCTGTTTTGAGTTTTCTCCCTCTAACGCCTTGTTTTGCTTAAGTGTAGAAATACGCAAATTACGGTCGTATTATGAAACCGGGAGACCCGCGGCTGCGAGGTCAGTTCCTACGAGTTACGTTGGTCCCGTGGGAGGTGTTGGTGCCACCCACGGGGCTGTTCGGGGGCTGTTTCGAGTTTTCACCCTCTAACGCCATGTTTTGCTTAACTGTAGAAATACGCAAATTACCGTCGTATTCTCAAACTGGGAGACCCGCGGCTGTGAGGTCAGTTCCTACGAGTTACATTGGTCCCGTGGGAGGTGTTGGTGCCACCCACGGGCCGTTCGGGGTCTATTTCGAGTCTTCACCCTCTAACGTCATATTTTTAAGTCTAAGTCTAGAAATAAGCAAATTACCATCGTACTCTCAAACCGGGAGACCCGCGGCTGCTGGGCCGGTTCCTACGAGTTACGTTGGTCCCGTGGGAGGTGTTGGTGCCACCCACGGGGCCGTTAGGGGGCTGTTTCGAGTTTTCACCCTCTAACACCATGTTTTTAAGCCTAAGTCTTGCAATATGCAAATTACCGTATTACTCTCAAACCGGGAGACCCGCGGCTGCGTGGTCAGTTCATACGAGTTACGTTGGTCCCGTGGGAGGTGTTGGTGCCACCCACGGAGCCGTTCGAGGGCGGTTTCGACTCTTCACCCTCTAACGCCTTGTTTTGCTTAAGTGTAGAAATACTCAAATTACGGTCGTAATATCAAACCGGGAGACCCGCGGCTACGAGGTCAGTTCCTACTAGTTACGTTGGTCCCGTGGGAGGTGTTGGTGCCACCCACGGGGCCGTTCGCGGGCTGTTTCGAGTTTTCACCCTCCAACGTCATGTTTTTAAGCCTAAGTCTAGAAATAAGCAAATTACCATTGTACTCTCAAACTGGGAGACCCGCGGCTGTGGGGTCGGTTCCTACGAGTTACGTTGGTCCCGTGGGAGGTGTTGGTGCCACCCACGGGGCCGTTCGGGGGCTGTTTTGAGTTTTCACACTCTAACGCCATGTTTTTAAGCCCAAGTCTTGAAATATTCAAATTATCGTATTACTCTCAAACCGGGAGACCCGCGGCTGCGAGGTCATTCCTACGAGTTACGTTGGTCCCGTGGGAGGTGTTGGTGCCACCCACGGGGCCGTTCGGGGGCTGTTTCGAGTTTTCACCCTCTAACGCCATGTTTTGCTTAAGTGTAGAAATACGCAAATTACCGTCGTATTCTCAAACCGGGAGACCCGCGGCTGCGAGGTTAGTTCCTACGAGTTACGTTGGTCCCGTGGGAGGTGTTGGTGCCACCCACGGGGCCGTTCGGGGGCTGTTTCGAGTTTTCACCCTCTAACGTCAGACAGCAAGCTAGGGCCAAACTGGGAAGGACCATTCAAGATAACCAGAGATAATCTGCAAGACACCTATCACTTAGAAATAATAGAAGGCAGATAAATCCCCCGAGCATGGAACGCAACCAATCTCAAGAAATTCTATTTTTAGATTATTCTTTTATGCTTTTACTTAGCCAATCTCAAGAAATTCTATTTTTAGATTCTCCTTTTATGCTTTTGTTGTGGAGCTATTATTTCATTTTCCTTGTCATTAATGAAAGTTGTTTAATGGTTGCGTTCTAATGAGTAACAGTTATATAAGCTTTATCACGCTTCTTTTCTAAATAACAGGCACATTGGTCATTACACCATAGCAGGGAAATCACCCTCCTCGGGCTTTCATTATGAAACACGAAAGACCTCTTAGCATGCCCCTAGCAATATATGAAGTCCTACAGGAGATCCTTAGGCAATATGGCCAAATTAAAGCTGGTCGCAAACCATCTTTGGTTGAATAAAATACTGATCGGATAAAGCATCCAACACCAGGTGTGTCCTCACCAATTGCCACACTTAGACCTAAGGTAGTGTTACGACACGACCTAAAAGGTAAAGTGGTGCACAATGGTACCTCGATAGTGTACTGGACAGGAAGGACACTAGCATAATAATACAAATTTAAAGATCATAAAGGAGCAAGAATATGGAGAATATAATACACTTATTTAGTCGGCTAAGATAGCCCAAAACATAAATTTTATATTAATCCACCATATTTACAACAAGTACAATACAAGTTTAGTCAGCGAGCTCGCCCAAAACATTGACATAACATCACTACAACACAAAATACAAATGTAATACCCCGTATTTTTGTGATATTTATTTATGGGATTAATTGAATTAAATGGGTATTAATTGAAAATTAATCCGGATAAAATACTAACGAGATGTGAGTTGGTATTTGATTATAATGGGTATTATTTGATTATAATGAATATTGAATATATTGAATTTGTCGTGAAATTGAAATACGGCAATTTAAAAAATTTGTTAGGACGCGTGTGATAGTCGCGTCGGGAATATAATTATTTTAATTAAAAAAGTGAATTTTATTTTTATCAATCGTATGGTCATTTTGAGTGCGCCAACGAGTCTGAAAGGGTTGAAATAGTCAGAAAACACTAGCCGGGGGTTTAGTTTGGGTCCCGGGGCATTATTGGGCCATACCGGTAACTAAAAAGGGTATTTTGGTAATTTTGAAAATTGGGGATTTATGACCAACGAATTTTGGGAATTAAAAATAGGGAATTTAATAACCCACTAACCCATTACCAGCAATTAAGTGATTAGAGGGCAACGGGCGTTAGAGGAGGAAGTCAGGAAAAGTTCCAAAGAGAAAACACAACCTCCATCTTCAACCTTCAACCTTGGGAGAAAAAAAGAAAGTGCAACCTTCATCATTCTACACCAAATTCAGATAATATTCCAAGGCAAGTGGTTTAATTTCGTTAATTTCAAGAGAATGCTTCTTCCATGCTTAGAAAATTGAGATATTTGTATTGTATTGGGAGATTTATAAAAACCCATGAAATTGGAGTTGTAAATTCAGATTTTGATATAGGTTTGCATGTAGAATTGTTATTGGGTGATTAGACTAAAAGAATTACTACTTTTTATGTTACAAAAATGGATTTATTTATGGAAATTGATGACTTTAAATTTCTAGGGTTCATGTTCATAAGATTTGGGGAAAAGTGGGGAGTTATGATAATTAGATGATGTTTAGGAAGATTTGGCCCCATATAAATGTTATATTATGAACTACGAATGTTTAGTGATGATTATGGACATTAAAATACTACTGGGAAGACTTTTAGATGAGATTAAAGGTGAAGAAAATTGAGAAAAACGTGATAGGAAAATTCTTGGCTCGGAACTGTCACCTCGTTAGAAGACCTACCCAGGTCGTTCGAACGAGCTCGTTCGAACGAGCTTCTAACGAGCTGACAGTTTGCCTTCTAACGAGTTGGATGTTCGTTAGATGCCTTTCATTCGAACGAGATCTCGTTAGATGCCCACTTCATTCGAACGAACTCTCGTTCGAACGACCTCGTTCGAACGAGACTTCTAACGAGTTGACATATTGGCCTTTTTGGCCTGATTTGATTTCTAGTGTCCCGTAACCTTGTTTAATTGTAGAGATAACATTCCCTTGATGACTAATTGATATAGTTGGGATATTCGGGATATATTGAGGAGTAAAATATAGAAGAATGATTTGAACCAAATGACATTGGTGGATTAGGGCGCGAGTGACTAATCACGATGCGAGGATAATTAATGACTTGAATACTTATAAACCGGGGACATATGATTTGTGTGACATTAACGGTTGGTATGAGAATGACAAGTATACCACTAATAATTATGGTAATTACTAAGAAGTGTGCATTCTTAGTATATATAATTTTATGTGTATGACATACCTACCATACTTGCTATCACTGGAGGTTTGCGTTCTCTTAGGGCCATCTAACCTTTGTGTGCCTACGGGGGGGATTTAGATTGGTACCTCGAGGACATAGGTCAGAGAAGGACTTATTGGGAAGTTAATAAGCCTGCTGATCATGGGAGCGTAGGTATGTGCGTGACCCATGTGATGTGACTGTGTTCGCCTCCATTGTTTGTGATTGTTGTTATCTGAGAACGATTCCTGAGAGATTCGGAATGCGTGATCCTTATGTACGTGATGTACCGGGATGGATAGCAGAGTATGTGTGCACCGCGGCTTAGTCTTGGGGTGCTTGTATTGTATAATTATGACATGAATAATATACGCTTAAATAATGAGAACTTTCATGTTGGTATTGTGAGTATAATCATGGTAACGCTTTGAGAAATAAAAAGGGATAATCTGTAGTGAATTGTATTGCTAATAATTGAGAATCTGAGTTTAAGTAAAGCCCTCTATTTAATTGAGAACGTTAGAATGTATAATGGGAATCGAGTAGAAAGGGGTAGAACTTATGATGGTTTAGTTAGATATGAATGTCACTTAGATGAGTATGGTACGTTAGGAGTGCACAATTAGTCGAGAGGTGAGTATTTCATGTGAGTGCACGTCCTAACATGTATTTTGCATTCATTATTTTAATGTTATTAAAGCACTTGCTGTTTTTAAAATACTCTCCACTTTCGGGCTCTGACCCGTTTGCTTTCAAATCTATTTTTGTAAAAACCTTTTTAGGTGTCCAGCCACAAGGACACCATGCATAGGATTTTCATTCAGGTGACGAGGTGTAGCTATTGTGAAAGTTACAGGGCCTTGATATTAGACGCCTCATTTTCTATTCTTGACTCCATATTCAGTTTCATCATTTGTAAGGCATGTCGCCCATTTCTATTAGAGACATCTCGTAATTCAGTTATTCAGATTTTTGGCATGTAATCAATTCAGGATACACTGTTTTATTGATTTCAGTTTGTGGGATTTTTGTGAGGAGATTTCCTCCGGACTTATTATTATTTGTTGGTTACTTTTTTGAGACTTTATGGTGTATGGTGATGTTATACTTTTATATTTCATTTATCGTATGTTAATCAGATTTAATTTAAAATTTGACAACTTACTTTTTAAATACTAGGTGGTTAGTAATCATTAAATGTTTTTGATAGTGATGCTATTAACTGAACCAACTTGGCGTTTTGAATTAATTTAATAAAGGAGTAGCTACCCGATATTTTATTAGTCGGGGTGTTACAGGTGGTATCAGAGCATCAGGTTCTAGTGTCCTTTAGGATCTGTACGGCTTATTATGTTTCCGCTGAGCTTTCTTTGATGTAGAGCCCTATATTTTAGGACTGTTGTATTCTTTTGAGTTTGCTCCGCTGTTAAGCTATTTTGAGATAATAATTGCAAGCTTATAAGACTTTACTCTCATTTCAGATGCCTCCACGACGTGCACAGCGAGTTCCTAGGGATGCACAGCCAGAGCCACAGCCAGCTCCAATACAGGGCACCATGAATGCCGCCGAGGTTGCAGTCATTATAGCCCAAGCGGTAAACGCCGCTCTCGCCATTGTATTGAAGGCACCACACTTGGCACCATTAGCCACACCAGTTCAGGTACATGCATTCCCGTCTTCTTGGGAACGCATCCGTGATGCTTTTCAGAAAGCACACCCACTAGAGTTCGCAGGTAGCTCCGATGTTGTGGTTTCAAGTCAGTGGAGGAAAGATATTCAGAGGCACTTGAGGATGTATGAGTGCACCGATGTTCAAAGGCAGATACTAGCTACTTTCAAGCTAGTGGGATCTGCATTGCATTGGTGGGAGTCTATTACCACCGCAGAGGAGAGAGATACTCTCACGATACAGGAGTTCTGGGTGCGGTTTGACCGCAAGTATTTTCCGTCAGCAGTTCACACGGAAATGAGGAGGAAGCTAATGAATCTCAGGCAGGAGGATAAGACTGTGGACGAGTATGAGGCCGAATTTACAAATCTGTTGAATATTGTTCCGGATGAAATACCGACAGAGGAGAAAAAGATTCAGAAGTTTACAAATGGATTGACTTGGAGGATCCGTCAGCATTTATTGGGGAATCTCTCGTTGGTAACTTATTCTGATGTGGTTAACGCTGCATTACTACACTGACAGGATCACCGCTTTCACATGACTGAGAGCAAGAGATCAGGAGAGTCCAGCCATCAGGGCAGGACTGGAGGAAATGGTGCCAGTGGGGCACAATCTACTCAGGGGCAGAGGCAGGGTGACCAGGGTTCCCAGCAGGGAGATCATAAGAGGTTCAGATCGGGGAATTTCTGGCACGGACAGGGAGGTTTTAGGCAGGGCCATCAGGGTCCGAACGGCCATCAGGGCCAGCAGGGGCATAATGGTCAACAGTAGTTTCAGTAGGGCTAGCAGGGCCAGGGGAGGAATGGTAACGGCCACCAGGGCCGAGGGTAGCAGGGACAAAGAGGGGGGAACTTCCTGGGGAAGTGTTTCATTTGTGGTAAGATTGGCCACAAACGTCAGGATTGTCCTGATAGGGGCAGGGCACCGCAGCAGCAGCAACAGGGTGCTCGACACGAGCCACAGAGGCCTATGTTTCCCGCCGCCCTCCTAGCACCACCACAGATGGCACCATTACCACCCATTCCAGCGGTCCCAGTTCAGCAGGGACAACTTCAGTATGGGAGATTATATCAGCTTCAGCAGGCCGCAGCCCCACAGGATCCACCAGCCATTGAGGGTATGTTCTCTATTCAGGGGACTCTGGGGCGTATTTTGTTTGACACGGGGGCCACACACTGTTTTATTGCTATGAGATTTTCACGCACCATTGGGTTGTTTGACACCGCCCAGAGTACGGTTACTTTTCTAGATTTGCCGTTGAGTAGGGGTTTCGTGATTTCCCTTGTATGTAGAGGCGTGAGTGTAGAGATCGAGAGGTTTACTTTACCTGTGGATATATTAGTGTTAGAGATGACCGAGTATGATGCCATTATTGGTATGGATTGGCTAGTAGCGTACCGAGCCATGATTGACTATTTTAGTAGGAGTATTATCTTTGCCATTCCCGGGCAAGAGATATTTTTAGTGGCGATGCCTCGTCCTGAGGGAGGATCTTCCACTCACTTGTATTATATAGACGAGGAGACCTCTAAGGAAGTGGTGATACCACTTGATTCAATTACGGTTGTTCGAGAGTTTACCGATGTATTTCATGATATACCTGATCTACCTCCGATTAGAGAGATAGATTTTGTGATCGATTTGATGCCGGGCACTCGGCCTATTGCCCGCGCACCTTACCGTATGGCTCCAGTTGAGATGAGAGAGTTACGAGATCAGATTGAGCAGTTATTGGGTCAGGGGTTTATACGGAGGAGTACTTCGCCATGCGGTGCCCCTGTATTGTTCGTGAAGAAGAGGGATGGATCATTGAGGTTGTGTGTAGATTACCGGGAGTTAAATAAGGTCACAATACGGAATAAGTATCCGTTGCCCCGAATCGATGACTTATTCGACCAGATGAGAGGAGCTTCTTTCTTCTCAAAAATTGAATTATGATCGGGATACCATCAGTTGCGTATCAGGGAGGAGGACATCTCGAAGACTGCTTTCTTAACGAGATATGGTTCCTACGAGTTTCGGGTTATTCCTTTTGGTTTGACCAATGCTCCAGCTGTGTTTATGGACTTGATGAATAGGGTGTTCAGAGAGTTCCTAGATCAGTTCGTCATTATCTTCATTGATGATATTCTGGTTTACTCCCAGACAGAGGAGGAGCACACCAAGCATTTGAGGCAGGTTTTGCAGACGCTACGTCAGAACGAGCTGTATGCAAAATATGAGAAGTGCGGGTTTTGGCTGAAGGAGGTTCAATTTTTGGGGCATATTATTTCCGACCGGGGGATATCTGTTGATCCGGGGAAGGTATGCGCGATGAGGGAGTGGGGACAGCCCACGACACCGACTGAGATCCGTAGTTTCTTGGGCCTAGTAGGATACTACAGGAGGTTCATTCGGGGTTTCTCAAAGATAGCGGGTCCTTTGACACATCTGACTCGTAAGGGTGTGACATTCATCTGGAGTGATGTCTGTCAGCTGGCATTTGATGAGTTGAAGGACAAGTTGACCTCAGCACCTGTGTTAGCATTGTTGAGACCGGGAGTTGAGTATCTAGTTTACACAAATTCTTCCTTACAAGGACTTGGAGGTGTATTGCAGCAGGAAAGTCAGGCCATAGATTATGCTTCCCGTAAGCTTAAGCCTCATGAGAAGAACTACCCCACTCATGATTTGGAATTAGCGGCAGCTGTATTTGCCCTTCAGATTTGGAGACATTACCTTTTGGAGGAAAAGTTTCGATTGTTCACGGACCACAAGTCCCTACAGTACCTATTCACGTAGAAAGAGTTGAATATGCGACAACGGAGGTGGCTTGAGTTTGTGAAGGATTATCAGTTTGATATCCAATATCACCCGGGTAAGGCTAACGTGGTAGCAGACGCGTTGAGTCGTAGGCCAGTAGATGAGGTGGCAGGGGTGTGGAAGGAGTTGGGACACCAGGATGCAGTGGCCCGATCATTCATGTCGGTGATGACTGTTACACCGCAGATTGTAACGAGAGTGGTAAAGGCACAAGCAGATGACTCGTTCTGTCAGGAGCAGATAGTTCGATTATTAGCCGAGGGAGCCGAGTCCTATACCGTTAGCTCATACGGGGGATTACGCTTCAATGGGAGACTGGTAGTTCCGTAAGGGGAGGAATTACGGCACGAGGTGATGGCAGAGTCGCACGACTCACGGTTCGCGGTACATCCCGGTGGGGACATAATGTACCAAGACATGAGACGATAGTATTGGTGGAGAAGGATGAACAAGGATATTACCGTGTTTGTTTCTAAATGCGCCACTTGTAAGCTGGTAAAAGTGGATCATCAGAGACCGGCAGGACTTCTACATCCATTAGAGGTCCCGATGTGGATGTGGGAGAGCATATCCATGGACTTTATCACGGGGTTGCCTACGTCACAAAGAGGTCACGACTCCATTTCGGTAACTGTGGACAGGTTGACCAAAGTCGCTCATTTTCTACCCGTAAGGACAGACTACACTACGGGACAGTATGCCCAGCTTTTTATTGCAGAAATAGTGAAACTTCACGGTGTGCCCCTAAATATTGTGTCTGACAGAGACAAGATATTCGTTTCACGGTTTTGGGAGAGTTTTCAGGAGGCCATGGGCATGGAATTGC
Source organism: Sambucus nigra (assembly GCA_949130495.1). Taxonomy (NCBI): domain Eukaryota; kingdom Viridiplantae; phylum Streptophyta; class Magnoliopsida; order Dipsacales; family Adoxaceae; genus Sambucus; species Sambucus nigra. The sequence goes on from OX422219.1 coordinate 113,295,714, forward strand.
GTTTGAGTACGGCTTATCATCCGCAGACCGATGGGCAAATCGAGTGTACAAACCAGATGTTGGAGGACATGTTGCGTATGTGCATCATTGACTTTGGGTGTGGATGGGAACAATATCTTCCACTGGTGGAGTTTGCTTACAACAACTCCTACCAGTTCACCATTGGCATGGATCCATTTGAGGCGTTTTACGGTAGACCTTGTCGTTCCCCATCATGTTGGTTGGAGGTGGGGAACAACAAACTACTTGGGCCGGAAGTGATTCAGGATACTTCGGCGAGGATAGAATTGATACGGAGTCACATTCGGGTAGCTCAGGATCGGCAGAAGAGCTACGCTGATGCGAAGAGATTCTTTAGGGAGTTCCAAGTGTGGGACCAAGTTTTACTCAGAGTATCTCCTATGGAGGGGATTATGCGATTGGGGAAGAAGGGGAAGTTGGCACCGAGATATGTGGGGCCATTTCCTATCGTCGAGCGGATTGGGTCTCTTGCATATAGACTTGGGTTACCGGAACATTTGCACCGTATTCATGATCTGTTTCATATTTCCTCGCTAAGGAAATATCTTAGAGACGATTTGGATCATTCCCACATTGCTTTGGAGGACATCGATCACCAGCCTGATAGCTCCTACGAGGAGGGGCCGATTTCTATTTTGGACCGAAGTGAGCGGAAACTGCAGTCAAAGATAGTTCCGTTAGTACGTGTTCAGTGGTGGCATCATAATGTCGAGGAGTCCACATGGGAGCGCGAGGATGAGATGCGCGAACGCTATCCAGAGTTGTCTTTACCAGGTACATTCTAGTTCCGAATTTCGGGATGAAATTCTGTTATTAGTGGGGAAGTATGTAATACCCCGTATTTTTGTGGTATTTATTTATAGGATTAATTGAATTAAATGGGTATTAATTGAGAACTAATCCGGATAAAATACTAACGAGATGTGAGTTGGTATTTTATTATAATGGGTATTATTTGATTATAATGAATATTTAATATATTGAATTTGTCGTGAAATTGAAATACGGCAATTTGGAAATTTTGTTAGGACGCGTATGACAGTCGCGTCGGGAATATAATTATTTTAATTAAAAAAGTGAATTTTATTTTTATTAACCGTATGGTCATTTTGAGTGCGCCAACGAGTCTGGAAGGGTCGAAATAGTAAAAAAAAACACTAGCCGGGGGTTTAGTTTGGGTCCCGGCGCATTATTGGGCCATACCGGTAACTAAAAAGGGTATTTTGGTAATTTTGAAAATTGGGGATTTATGACCAACGAATTTTGGGAATTAAAAATAGGGAATCTAATAACCCACTAACCCATTACCAGCAATTAAGTGATTAGAGGGCAACGGGAGTTCGAGGAGGAAGTTAGGAAAAGTTCCAAAGAGAAAACACAACCTCCATCTTCAACCTTCAACCTTCGGAGAAAAAGAGAAAGTGCAACCTTCATCATTCTACACCAAATTCAGATAATAATCCAAGGCAAGTGGTTTAATTTCGTTAATTTCAAGCGAATGCTACTTCCATGCTTAGAAAATTGAGATATTTGTATTGTACTGGGAGATTTATAAAAACCCATGAAATTGGAGTTATAAATTCAGATTTTGATATAGGTTTGCATGTAGAATTGTTATTGGGTGATTAGACTAAAAGAATTACTACTTTTTATGTTACAAAAATGGATTTATTTATGGAAATTGATGACTTTGAATTTCTAGGGTTCATGTTCATAAGATTTGGGGAAAAGTGGGGAGTTATGATAATTAGATGATGTTTAGGAAGATTTGGCCCCATATAAATGTTATATTATGAACTACGAATGTTTAGTGATGATTAGAGACATTAAAATACTGTTGGGACGACTTTTAGATGAGATTAAAGGTGAAGAAAATTGAGAAAAACGTGATAGGACAATTCTGGGCTCGGATCTGTCTCCTCGTTAGAAGACCTACCCAGGTCATTCGAACGAGCTCGTTCGAACGAGCTGACAGTTTGCCTTCTAACGAGTTGGATGTTCGTTCGATGCCTTTCGTTCGAACGAGATCTCGTTAGATGCCCACTTCGTTCGAACGAACTCTCGTTCGAACGACCTCGTTCGAACGAGACTTCTAACGAGTTGACAGATTGGCCTTTTTGGCCTGATTGATTTCTAGTGTCCCGTAACCTTGTTTAATTGTAGAGATAACATTCCCTTGATGACTAATTGATATAGTTGGGATATTCGGGATATATTGAGGAGTAAAATATAGAAGAATGATTTGAACCAAATGACATTGGTGGATTAGGGCGCGAGTGACTAATCACGATGCGAGGATAATTAATGACTTGAATACTTATAAACCGGGGACATATGATTTGTGTGACATTAACTGTTGGTATGAGAATGAGAAGTATACCACTAATAATTATGGTAATTACTAAGAAGTGTGCATGCTTTGTATATATAATTTTATGTGTATGACATACCTACCATACTTGCTATCACGGGAGGTTTGTGTTCGCTTAGGGCCATCTAACCTTTGTGTGCCTACGGGGGGATTTAGATTGGTACCTCGAGGACATAGGTCAGAGAAGGACTTATTGGCAAGTTAATAAGCCTGTTGATCATGGGAGCGTAGGTATGTGCATGACCCATGTGATGTGACTGTGTTCGCCTCCATTGTTTGTGATTGTTGTTATCTTAGAACGATTCCTAAGAGATATGGAATGCGTGATCCTTATGTACGTGATGTACCGGGATGGACAGTAGAGTATGTGTGCACCGCAGCTTAGTCTCGGGGTGCTTGTATTGTATAATTATGACGTGAATAATATATTCTTAAATAATGAGAACTTTCATGTTGGTATTGTGAGTATAATTATGGTAACACTTTGAGAAATAAAAAGGGATAATCTGTAGTGAATTGTATTGCTAATAATTGAGAATCCGAGTTTAAGTAAAGCCCTCTATTTAATTGAGAAAGTTAGAATGTATAATGGGAATCGATTAGAAAGGGGTAGAACTTATGACGGTTTAGTTAGATATGAATGTCACTTAGATAGGTACGGTACGTTAGGAGTGCACAATTAGTCGAGAGGTGAGTATTTCATGTGAGTGCACGTCCTAACATGTATTTTGCATTCATTGTTTTAATGTTATTAAAGCACTTGCTGTTTTTAAAATACGCTCCACTTTCGGGCTCTGACCCGTTTGCTTTCAAATCTATTTTTGTAAAAACCTTTTTAGGTGTCCAGCCACAAGGACACCATGCATAGGATTTCCATTCAGGTGACGAGCTGTAGCTGTTGTGGAAGTTACAGGGCCTTGATATTAGACGCCTCATTTTCTAGTCTTGACTCCATATTCAGTTTCATCATTTGTAGGGCATGTCGCCCATTTCTATTAGAGACATCTCGTAATTCAGTTATTCAGATTTTTGGCATGTAATTAATTCAGGATACACTATTTTATTTATTTCAGTTTGTGGGATTTTTGTGAGTAGTTTTCCTCGGGACTTATTATTATTTGTTGGTTACTTTTTTGAGACTTTATGGTGTATGGTGATGTTATTCTTTTACATTTCATTTATCGCATGTTAATCAGATTTAATTTAAAATTTGACAACTTACTTTTTAAATACTAGGTGGTTAGTAATCATTAAATGTTTTCGACAGTGATGCTATTAACTGAACCAACTTGGCATTTTGAATTAATTTAATAAAGGAGTAGGTACCCGGTACTTAATTAGTCGGGGTATCACAACATAGAGTAGCTATTGGCAAAATCTCAGTGGGGATGAGGCCTCTAAACGAGATAATCCGACACTTGAGCCTTTCGACCATTATCAGGAGGAGGAACCAACTCTTCCTCGGCTTCATTAGCATCTGACTCCAATAGCTGCAGAGGGATAGCATCGATGGGTATCCACGGATCATCTCTCCGGAATGGATTTGGCATCCGAGTGGAAGGAGATATTTCGTGGCGATACCAGAGCATAGAGTTCCTTGGAACCTGCATATCTTTCAAAGCACTAAACCACCCCCTGATGAAGGTGAGCTCCTCAAATTCTATCAGCCTTATCGGGGCATCCAGCCAACCCTGGTCATAACCATCGGCCCATACTCGTTGAGATACTTTTTTAAACAAATTTTGCAGCCGAGTAACGTCCCTTTAAAGCCTAACAGCAATCACATATGCTCGCTGGACATCACCGCGGAGCTCTTCCATTACACTATCTGAATGCCTGGTGCTCCTGCCAGATCGCGGAACGAATGAACCAGTGGAACCTCGTAGCACAGGGGGAACGTCGCTCGAGCCAGCCCTACCTCACGTCGATGAAGAACCTCGCAGCACAGGGGGAACGTCGCTCAAGCCAGCCCCAGCTTGCGTCGATGAAGAGCCTCGCAATACTGCAGGAGCGGTGCTCGGCGCGTGCTCCCTAAAACGCGAGACCTCTTTCCTTAAAGCTTCATTTTCTTACTGAAGCATCTCACCAACCTGCTTGATCTCAGAAGCATTGAGAAGCTTTGTTCTCAACGCATTCACCTCTTCTTGCACTGAAGCACCAACCTCTTCCATCTCCTGGAGCCTGTCCTTCAACTTGGCCACAAGCTCAGACTGATCCATCTGCCACATGCGGTGCTTCCATGGTTGTTGCCACCACAGAGTAAATCAACATAGCAACAAAAGTAGCCACAAAAATCAGATGGAGATCCACTTGGTATCCCATGTTCGATGTTATTCATGATAACATTTAACTTCTTCCATTATATACAACGACCTATCAAAAAATCATATAAGTGAATTACTTGGATCATTATTTAGTTAAAGTTAAATATGAAGACATATTACAACAAATAACTGAAAAAATAGTGTAAAATCATATAGCTAAAGTAATTGATAATTTAACAATACAATTATGGAATTTGGTTGCCGCAAAGCTAGATAAGTACAATAGGATAATTCTAGTAAAATAAATACCATACACAACAACTAAATATTCTTATTCATGAACTGTACACCTGAATAATAAAATCAGTGTTGGTCTTTGAAAATCTCCATCAGCATAATATCCAATCAAGCTCACCAAGTTTTGGTGATGAAGTAAACTTCACATCATTACTTCCATAACAAATTCCATGTTCTCTTGCAAGTAATTACGATCGAGTTGCTTGATAGACACAATCTGATTAGCACTTTATAACCATCCCTTGTATGCTCCGCCAAAGCCTCCTTCGCCTGAAAGACAATCTGCCCTAAAATTCTTAGTTGCAACTTCCAATTCACAAAATGTAAATATGTGTGCTGGGATATGGAATCCACAAACTAACTTTTCACAAAGTTCGTATCAATTACCTAAGCATAATATTCACAAAATAATTTTTCACCAAGTTCATATCAATCACACAAATTCTCCGAAAGTTCCTTTGGTAACATTTGATAATCTCCCATTTATTAGCATGATATAAATCAAAGTCAAACCTAACTAAATAAATGAAACAAAAATCAACAATTAATGTTACTTAACCAAATATCACATATAAGTCAGCTAATCAAGCAAAATAATCATCCCTAACTTAGAATACTCTTAGCATTGTCTCCACGTTGCCTTTAAAGTCGAACCAAATGGTACATTTGAATTTCACAAATTTCTATATATAGTAGTGAATAAAGAAGACAAATTCAAAACATCAATTCATATATTTCAATATGAAATAAATCACCACCAAACTTTGTCATAATTTGAAGCTTGATTCAGTATACAAACTGCTCTTTTCATGTGTTGCCCATAAAACCTTGATTCAGTATGCAAACTTGATCATACCTGATCATAATTTGATTATAACCTTAACTCAGTATCACCAACATACCTGATCATAATTTGAAGCTTGATTCAATATACAAAAGCTTGATTGAGTATACAACCTGATCATCATGAAACACATCACCACCAGATAATTTTTCCACATTTTTTATGTTACGGTCGTGTTTTTACCCACAGATAAAAAAAGGACCATGCTCTTTTCATGTGACCCAAGGTATGGATCTATAATTCCCCGTTCACTTGTGTTGGGAATATAGACTTCAGATAGTTACCCGTTCACTTGTATTGAGAACATAGACTTCAAATAAAAAAATGACCATGCTCTTTTTATGTTACGGCTATGTCGTATATCTTATGCAAAATTGGAAAAAATTGGAGCAGGTCTTGGGAAAATCAGAAGTTCGAGGGAGAAAAAGAAACTTGTAGGGTTATTCTTCACAATGCAAATCCAGTATAAACATTAAATGCTAGATCAATATTTATGATTGCATACTGAGCCATTAAAAATACTTCCTTGGACCAAAATGTGGTGCCTAGATTCATGTCACCTGACCATTTATAGTTTGACATACAGGAAACATTACACTTACATCAAGAAAACTATCCATTCATTCTATAACCAATGTCCAGAATAAAGGCATGACATTAATCATTTACTATCATACCTTCGGATACTTGATTCTGCAGTTTCAAAAAGCATCTGAAAATGCATCCCAACAGAAATACGCGTGTGAAGTACATATTTTACGTAGCTCGAAAGGGGTATGACAAACTCGCATGAAACTGTGACAGTTTAAAAATGGATTTGTGAAGACAATACAAAACATAATTAGTAATCTTATAGAAATTTAACTTACGTAGTTTATGACTACACATGCGCTTTTCCTGGAAACCTCTAAGTGACACAACTTGAAATCCACCCAAAATGAAAACGAAAATGCAAATAATTGTGTAAGCTCTCCTCACTTCGAAGAGCGAAACCAATAAAGATATATAACGTCCTAAATACAAATCATACTCACCCAAAACACCAACATCAGCTCGTCCAAAATTTGAACATATTATGTTATATGAAGATGTCAATTAAGATGAACTTTTGCTATAAATTACATGTCTGTTTGTCATACATACAGTGTTATATACATATTCAAATTAAGATAAATTTTATATATATAAAATTCATGTCCATATGACATTTCCAAATATCTTATTCGCCCATAATTTTCATACATATTGTCACTAAAAGAAACCATACGTTGATTGTGATTTGGGTCGATGGTTACGTGTGTACTAATAGTCTCTACAACTAAGACCATCCAAACATTTGTATAACCATTGTGGATGATAAAACCCATATTTATAAAGCTAATATTCATAAAACCTTAGCTTTTAAGTAAAAATATCACAATGCAAATCATTTTAAACTTCAACTTAACATGCTGAAATTATAGTGAAAGAAGAAACTCCAAACAAAAAATATCAGATTTGTGGTTCCATGAGCAGACCAACATCATAGAAAGATTGAACAAAATCATGACACAGAGCCAATCATGATATACATCTAAAAGTATACATATGCCAACATGATAAATATCTAACATGTTGTTTTAAATTAAACGTAAAGACTAAAAGTAGGCATCTAAATATAAAAACTAAAGGAACAGTTCTAATTTTTGCTCTCGTTGTGTCAAGTCAACGATACACTTTGCTCCTGTTGTAATTTTTGCTATCTCAACGACACACTGCTAGAGTTATACCGAGCGTGAGAGAGGGCTCTTAGCTTACGTATGGTACCAATGCACTTAGGGGAGTGTTAACAGGGGAATAATCTAAAATATTCCTTTTCCAAAGACTTAAATTAGGGACACTGAATAGGGCATAATTTGGCACCAATGCACTTAGGCCCATCGTACAACATATCTACAAACACTAATGGAACGCTCCTATTTAGTCCCAATATGTATTGTGACATGAAAATGTAGTAAAACTAGGAGACAAAGAGATATGGTTTACATAAGAGACTACATGGATTATACACACTTACTTTAAGTCGACCAAAGGAAATATGGTCCATCCATTAAAAAATAAATGACACTTCTTAAAACTCATACCTGTACAATGAAGCCTTCAAAAACATCACAACATAAAATAGAGATCTAAGAGAACAGAGGAGTTCATGATTTTTAATCTTAGTCTTCTAAATAGATAGGTTAGATCTTCAATGATTTGAAAAAACATATAAGAGTCAACGATTGATAAATGATGAAAATGAAATGGATTTCACTTTGAATCAACAAATTGATTAGAATATGTACATAACAAACCACATGGTTCTCTTTAGTTAAAAAAAGATTAACACCAACTAAATATGTTGCATTTGAATATATACCAATATGAATTAATAAAAATAAAAAAACAAATTTAAAATACAAAACAATAATAAATAGGGGAAATGAGATCAACGGATAGAAACATATTCCTTGGTAGCTCCCTAATAGGGACATTATTTAATTACCAATAAAAGGCAAAAAAATATTTGAAAGCCAAATTCCAAAGCCAAAATAACAAAATTAGATGAGAAATGAATCCTCAACATCAGTTTCGCAATTTCGATTCTCGATCAAAATATCATGATACTTCATTCAACACACATTATGTACAGATGAAATAGTTAAGGTAACAAATATACATTAAAACATCATGGACACATATTCCCATTGAGTACATTTGGGAATTTTCTAATATCAATTGCAGATTTACGACATTGAAATGGAAAAAAATATGAGAGTACTAAGCTACTATAACCTCCAACCCAACAAATTCAACAAACCGTCACGAAATTCTTTAGGACATTTATCCAAACATATACCATTCGGACATTTATCCAAACATATACGATGCAAAATTCATTCAAACATTTATAAAAACGTATACCAAATGCAATATGTATCAAACGCGTGTCGACTGCATGGTTGTAATTTCAATAGTACTATACTAAAAGTGTTGCAAAACATGACTAATATTGATTTACATGTTTGTTTATGTTTATGAAATAGATATTACACATATTTACATGTATGTTTAAGTTTATGAAATAGATTACAGATTTTACATGTATGTTTATGTTTATGAAATAGACATAAATGCTTAACATGGTTTCAGATCTGTTTTCAAATAATAAACATAAACATACATGTAAATAATCTTGAAATAGATCTTAACCAAAATATAAATGCATAGAAAAAACCTACAATCTATAAATAGACACAAACTAAGAGAGAAAAGGAGCATACCTATTTGGGGTGTTCAAGTATAATCAGATCCCCTGCAAACGAAAATAACAAAGCACAAAGAATAAGTAGATCTAAAAACATAAACATAAAGATTAACATACAGGCAAAATTGCCCCATATTTTCAGACCAACAAAAATCGCCTCATGTTTTCAGACAAAAACACACATGTAGATCTTAAGAAAAATAAAAATAAAAAGCCTTAAATTTATTAGTAGAACTTAATCGAAATCGCCTCATGTTTTCAAAACAACAAAATAAATAAACGAAAAACGTGTGTGTGTGTGAGGGAGGGAGGGAGATTACATGTTCAAGTGTGTGTTAGAGATAGGAAGAGAAAGAGAAACACAAATGAGAAAAGGAGAGAATGAGGGAGGGGACATTTTGTGTTGCCAAATTTCATTGTATAGCACAAAGGGAAAGAGGGAGGGAAATATTAAAGTAAGGGACATAAATAAGAAGACGGGGAGGGAAAATAGGGGAGCAAAATGTGAGAATGGTGCAGATACTATCGTACCCCTATTTTTGAATTTTGAAGAGAAGGAGAAAACAAATTAGAGTGTGTCAAAAGAGTGCGAAACTAAATATTTGAAGGGTAAAATTGGTAGTGCAAGAAAAACTTATTTTGATGACATCATCTTTTCATCTTATGACATACATAAGTTTCCTACTTTATTATATATATACTATCACACTATCCACATATATATAATAAATTAAACCCGGCTAATCCATACCTAACTCCCGTAGCATTAGCCTAAATGTCAAAGTCAACTTCCCGACTCTTAATTAAATTAATTTCACATTAATTAATTATTAAAATAGTGTCATCCACCAAAATGCCCAGACTCACTACCATGGCCCGTATCATAACCTTTTAGAATTTATCACAAAAATTCCCATAATTAGTTTTTACACACTTTTACAATTTAATATTTCTTAATACCTATCTCCCAATATCCTAGGTATTGATCTACCATTTAATTGTTCCCTTAATTAAATCCCTAAAAGCACCAAAAGAAAACCGGAAAAAGGATTGAATTTCCCCTCTGTCATTTGAACGACTTGCACTGTCATTTGAACGACATGCAAGGTCATTCAAATGACATGCTATGTCGTTCAACGCTGCTTCTAGCAGCTTCTTCTTCTTCCCCACTCACTGGTTTTTGACCATTAACGAACCTTCAAGCTTTGAATCAAACCCAAAAATATATCCAACCATTTCCATCAATAATTCCTCTCTTAAACCATTCAAATCATGGATTCATCCCCTAATCACCGTCGATTTATAACACGCATAGTAAACATCAAAGTTAGATTTTCACGGTTTTCTTCTTATACTCGTTTCCTCAAATTTGATTTCAAAACTCCAAATTTAAACAATGTGTACTATTGGCCTACAAATATAAATCAGATGTCAACTCTTTTGATTCATAACACAATATTAATTGCACCTTTAATGTACGTAAACTGCCAAATTCATAAATACCCATTTTTCATGAGATAACCCACCCAAAAACGAATTTGGTTTACACCCACTATGATATGAATTAAAAATTACAATTTAAATTAAAAGCAAGTTAACCAGTTGCCTGTACTGGTTAGTATGGTCTGATTTCCTTTGGAGTAGACAGTGATTTGATGAAGAACGCACTTAATCTCCTTTGATTTGGCTCCCTAAAATCTCCCTACTTTCTTCCTCTTTTCTTCTTTGCCGAATTAGGTTTTTCTTTTTGAGTTGTGACTGTCACAAACTTTCTAACTTAGGTTTTATTATGCTAATCCAGAAATTAAGCTTATGGGCCAAATTAAAATGGCCCAAACTCCCCCTTGTGGGCCCGATTATGCCAAAAAATGCCCCAAGACCCAACTACTAACAACGTGTACTCTTTTTCGAGTATCTCGACCTATCCAGAACCAACCATGCTCTTAGATTTGCCATCCGAATTACTTTACTAAAAGTCCCTATCTTGACCTCAATTTAGTATATCCCGACTCCCGATTGAGATAAAATAATACAACGTCACTGATATGCCCAAAGTATACCGGACAATCTAGAGACATCAACCTCGACCTTTATGACAGCCGAGGTAATAGAAGTTTGACAATACCCATCAGCAACATTGTCCTACTGAGGTCAGCCATAACCGATGCCCCCTCAACGAAGAACCTCATCTTGGCTTGGAATAAGTCGAGATCATCTAAAACCCTGGAGCCCAACTTTTATCAGGTCGTCTAGAACTGACGTTACATTTATCTCTAAAAACCTGAAATAGCCTCATACGTTCAACCAACCACCAACAATGTCAAACATCGGCCATGGACAACATCATACGCAAAGCCAACCTCGACCGACCCCCTGGCCGAAGTCCCCATCGTATTTTTAACTCATCAAGGAAAAGGTCATACTTCACTAACCTCGTACTCACCCAGGCTGAGGTTAGTATCTATTAAGGACAACCGAGCATTTGCACTCGTGAATGCCTTGAAACACATGGATAAGTCTATTGTAACTGAATCATTCCCTCCACGTGAGGGAATATTTCATCATCATTCTCCACATGTGATAGTGGCAGATGTCCTCTTTGGATTGGCTAGATCATCACATACATGCTCATTGCATGCTTGGGGGGTACAATACACCCCCCAAACACTATATATAGGGATCATCCCTAACCTTGTAAAAGAACCAAAAATCTCACCCTAGCTGAAACTCTGTCATTTTACACAGTAGAGAGAGAAACCTTGAGAGATTGTATCCATGGTCATTAGTGCCTTCATTCAGTGATATTACTCACATACACTCACAGTGGACGTAGGCCAGATTCGTTGAACCACTTATTTTCAAGTGTTCATCGTCTTCTCCTCACCTCTTTCTATATATATATATATATATATATATATATATATATATATATATATATATATATATTCTCCTATGCTGCCATTGTTATCACTTGCTTGAGCTTGTCAACACCTTATCTGGTGGTGCTGTTTCCAGCATCATCATTTTGGCACCGTCTGCGGGAACGAGAAGCTATCTCTTCCTCATTTTCTGCTTAACCTCACCGGAGACTCAGATGGTGAACCAAGCATCACCCCTTACGTGGAGTTGTTTCACCATTAAAAGAGGTCCTTTAAGATATTAAGCTAATCTTCTTCACATCCTATTTAGTTTTAACATATAGCACCAGAGTTACCACCACCTCCTCCGTCGTCTGGTGCTAGAGGACCTAGTTCCAGTCAGGCACCATCCCAATCCGAAATGGCTGAGGTGGCTGCGGCCTTGAAGTCTGATAAAAAGAAAAAAAGCTTTCTCTATGTATTTGTCGTTGTGCAATTCCTCTATCCATCGAAAATCTTCACTAACCTATAAAAGTAGAACAAAACTAGAATATAACGGTAAGTGGGGTATCAATCCACATCTAAGGGTGAAACACAAAATTGGAGAGGACATATATAGATTCATTTGCATTTTATTATTATTATTATTATTATTATTATTATTATTGTTATTATTATTATTATTATTTCTTTTTATATTTTTTTATGGATTTTTCAAGGTATTTTTTTTAACTAACTAACTATACTAATTTTTATAACTACTAATTAAGAAGTAAAAGCTAATTTAAGAAAAGTGAGATAAAAAAAATTGTCCTAATAAGTAAACTAACAAAATTGGACTCATGAGGGATTCAAAATTTCATCCCATAAATGGGAGATTAGCCCTCAATAATCATCATCCAAAAATATAAGATAAGCAATTGAAAGCATATGAGGATTAAAACAAAAGTAAAATAAAGGAATAGATTAAACCCATTTAAGCCTTGAATTGGAATGGAATCTTTAATTACATTAACACTCTCTCCATTATACATCAAAATTCTCTCAATCTCAATCACTCATGTATTTATTGAATCTAAAATAAAAATTACAAACTAAAAATTAAAAAGGATAGTGGATGAATTCATAATGGACAATTAAATAATAAAAGAGATTTGCTAAAAATACAAATCCTAACATTATAAAATTCTACATTAGAACTCACCCAAAGAAATAAATTCTAGATCGTTACTTCATATTGAGGTAATTGCTAAAAATGCAAAATCTCAACATAAAGGAATGGATTAGAATTTACATCTCATAAGGGATAAAGATCAACTACATCAATCTATTATGAAATAACTGCTAAAAATGCAAAAATTCATAATTGATGGGTGGGGAGAAATTCATCGTAGAGATAAATTTCACTACACACCTCTTTATTGAGGTATTTGCTAAAAATGCAAATACTCAACATAGAGGGGTGGAGAGAATTTTATCACACCAAGCTTAAAAAAAAATTGAGATTCCCTTTTAAATTAGCCCAAGTCTTCAATTTATATGGTGCCCATGGAGGCTAGGGGGTACTTTTGGGAATTGTCTAGGGTGAACATGTTGGAGAGGTGTGAGCACATGAGATAATGGGTATAAAAAAACATATTTGGTTTATGAGGGTAATTTGGGTATTGTGGTTAAAGGTGTCTTGTTGGGGTTAATATGGGGAAAAGGGAATAAAGAGGTAAATGGGTTTAATTGGCATGTGGATATTAGTTTGGTCTTTGGTCTTATTTTATACAGGTGGTAAAATCGTGGCTTGGTTGAGGAGTTCACATGGGAGATGGGAAATGGGTATGGGAAGGTTGGGTTTGGATGGTTGCGATTGGGTCGCACTGGGTTGCATTTAGGGTTGTGACAGGTTCGGATGGTTGAATGGGGGTCTGAGCAGGTGGCGGAGCAGGGTCGGAAATGGGGCTGGCCGGAGGTGTTTGGGCGATAACTCGAGTTAAAAGTCGTTGGTTTGGATCGAAATGCCAGGGGGTACTCTAGTTAGGAAGAGAGGGGAGCCATATGAGTTGGTTCCGGCAGCGGGTAAGGGGCCGTCGGCGGGGTCGCGAAGAGAGAGGGGTTGCCGGGGGTTTTAGGTTGCCGACCGGAAGGGTTGGATATTTGGAGATGGGGGTTGGGTTTGGGATGGTTTTTTGGTGGTGAGGTGAAGGTGATGGGTTGTTAATGAAGTTTGGAGAGAGATTGAGATGGTGTTTTGGTAATGGAGGAGAGAGGAGAGAGAAGGTGAGAGTCGCTAGCGGGTAAGAGGTCCGACAGTGGGTGGTGGTGGTGGTTGAGGTGGACACAACTCGCTACTATCATGAGTGTACGAAGAATACTTAAGTGATGTATGTGGAGTGGGGCCAAGTTCATCATACACGAAAGGATCGATTTCGTGATGGACAAATGGTTGAAACTCATGCAGTGCATAGTGAGGGAACTGGTCGTGAACAGGGGTACTAGGATGCGACACGCCGACACATGACACCGAGGGTGATGGAATAGGAGGTGCCTACAAGGACGGGTCAAGAGTATGAAGGGTACTCGTGAGAGAGCCAAAACCATGAAAAATATCATAAAGAGACGGCTCGGGATCACTCTCACACGTGTCGCGTGTCAATGAAAAATGACCAAAGTAGTCCCGTAAAGGACGTTCTTCGGCCATGAGGGGGAAAATATGTTTTTGGAATTTTTAATTTTTTTCTTATTTTTTTCAAAAGGAAAGAATTTTTTGTTGAATTTTTCTAAAAAGGAAAAAAAGAAAATATTTTTGGATTTTTCTAAAAAGGAAAGAAAGAAAATATTTTTTGATTTTTCTAAAAAAGGAAGGAAAGAAAATATTTTTTGATTTTTTTATATAAAAATGAAAGAAAATATTTTTGGATTTGTTGGAAGAAAAGGTGGGGAAAAATAATATGGAATCTTGATTTTCACGAACTAACTAAAATCGACTACTGAAAAATGAATTGGACACACACACACAAGTCAAGAAAATTTTCTAACTAGCACATAGCCAATTTTTATCTTTAAATTTAGTGAAAGGGGTAGTCCAAATTTAATTAAGTCCGCGGGTGTTAAAAAAAATCACGGAAGTATATGAGTGATCGCCTTTGCAAAATATGTGTTCCTACTTTAATCACAAGATGCCAAGAGGCTTGCCACAGAGATTCGCCACAAAGATACTACGACGAAACGATCGGCCGGTATAATGCTGGGGACATCACAAACTCGTTTTACTGGGAGGCCGCACTTAAAACCCAGTTTCCCTGGACACTTTCGTGCCGCAAAGCGAACAGTTCGAGGGTTTACCCGGTGGAGAGGACTCTACGGGTTATCCTACAAGTCAAAATGATCAAAAATGGGCCTATGAACACCGTATCCTATGGGGCTATCTAGTTGATTGATTTTAAATTAGTGATAGCTAGGGTAGCACACAAAGGATAAGTGAGTGAGTTGGGTGATGAAATCCCTTCTCCTGAGTGACCGGGAGTAGGTCTTATCCAATTTAATTCATCATTCCATTAAAAATTAAATGCAAGAATTAAATCACATAAGAGCACGTAGGAGCACACAAGGTATGAACTCGCAAACAAGAGGGCGCGAGGGTATAAGAGATGTACCTCCCACGGTTTTTAGGCCGTGGGGTGCCGAAATTGTTGAGTTGACCGGGGGGAGATCACGCCTATCTCAATCGTCCCCGGGAGTCCTACCGACCCAAGGTAGAGAGGCTTCGAAATCCTCTCCTTTGGACGCCCTCTCTCTACCTTGTCCGGTTTCCCTATCACGCTTTCTTAAATGATTACAATTTTAAATGGAAAATAAATGGTGTCTCTATGCACCGCAATACAAGCCAAATAATAAAGTCCTAATACAATCCTTCTAATAAAATTCAAAAATGGTGCTAAAAATGAAAAAAAAAATGCAATACACGTGAATCACAAAATTGAATCCACTTCGAGCTTCACAATCCCAAGAATGGCAACGGTGCCATTTGATAGAAATAACTTTTCATCTCCGGCCCACTGACAGGGGTGAGGAATGGGTCGACTGTGAGTCGAGGGGTATGTCGAGTTGGGATAAATGGGTTTGGGTCGTGATTGGGTCATAGCTGGAGCTTGGGTTGGACAGGTCCGGGTCAGAGG
Organism: Sambucus nigra; assembly: GCA_949130495.1. Lineage (NCBI taxonomy): Eukaryota > Viridiplantae > Streptophyta > Magnoliopsida > Dipsacales > Adoxaceae > Sambucus > Sambucus nigra. The sequence goes on from OX422219.1 coordinate 113,311,824, forward strand.
GCGTTGAGTTTGACTCATCGGGTTTTGGTTCAGGGTATCCGAGTTAACGGTTTATGGGTTATTTGGAAGTGGCTTAAAGTTGGTATGAAGGGTTTGCGGTTATGGAGGGATTTGAGAGGAGAGAGAGTGAGTGAGTTAGAGGTAGAAGATGATAGGGGGTGTAGTTGGGTGTGTTGAGGTTTAGGATTGTTGAGGTGTGTATAGGATTTGTGTGTGTGTGTGTGTTAGTTTGAACCCTTAAAAATAAAATTAAAACTAACTAATAAAATAAAACTATAAAAACTAAAAAATCTAAAAATGAAATTCCTATTCTAAAAATAAAATAAAGACTCAATGAAAATAAAACTAAAAAGAAATGAAAAGAAAAAATAAAAATGTAAATCTATTAAACTTAAAAATTAAAGTCCTAAAAAAAGTAAAAACTAATAAAACTAAATTCCTAAAAAAATAATCCTAATAAAATAAGATAAAAACTCAAACTAAAAACTAATAAAAATCAAAATAAAATAAAATTATGCTAATAAAAATATAAAAATAGAAATTAAAACCTAAAAATTCTAAAGAAATCTAAAATAAATCCTAAAAATAAAATAACTCAAACTAAAAATCTAAAAATTAATTAAAAAAGAAGGACAAACAAAACACACACATGGTTTGGGGTAGGTTTATGCTAGGTTTAGGCTAAGCTAGGATACGGGGGAGGGAATTAGCTCCAATTTAACTGCAAATTGCCTAAAAATATAGCTTTTGACACCGCAACGGCAATTAAGTCTGCCCAATGAATATTTAAGCGCATAAGACCCAAATTATCGAGAATTAGCAACTAAATTACGTCTATTCGAGGTATAAAATGTACAATTTTGGGTGCTTATCAAAGTCCTTGGCTATGACGCAGCAAGCGATGAAGGAGCAATTTTCACAGCTCAGTCAAAATATGGTGAGGCCACCTTGGGTTTCACTTGAGATGACTACTCCGGCGGCTGCTCAGCCCCATCCTGAAGCCAGGGGACCACCCCAGGCACCGCGAAAAAACTAACCTACGCCTCAATAGAGGAGGGACGTTGCTGACCCTAGGCGTTTATGTCTGGGGAGGCAAGGACATCCTTGCCCTGAGGATATGTATGACGATATGGAGGCAGAAGATGCTCCAAAGGGCTACTGGGAGCCGTATGAGGTTTCGAACAACACTGTACATCCTATCCACCAAAGCAGAGGTTGTAGGGATAGAAGGGATGGTGGTTCCCAACAGAGAGGATCAACTTTTGATCGTTTGAGGAGAGGGCCAGCCTTTAAAAGGCTCGGACCAGTAAATGACCTGAGCCAGAGGTTATCCAGGTTAAGAAGTGCAGCAGGATAAGAAAGAGAAGATAGAGAACATCAGCCTCATCATGGCCGACCTCATCATGGACGACCTGATCAAGGCCGAGGCATGGATCAAGATGATGTCAACAGCCGACGTTATGCTACAGGCTGGGGAACCCTCAGCCCACCCCTTGGAGGTGACTAGGGACAACCTCAGTCAGACCTATATTTCAAGACCATGGAATGACTCCATACAACGTCTTGAAGAGAAAATAGGGGACCTCATCAAAAGCCGAGACCCACTACAAAGAGGTTTCTCATAAGTCCCTCCATTCATGGCTAAGATAGTAAGCTTCCCAACCCCTGTCAATTTCAAACCACCTACGGTGTCTCCCAAGTATGATGGTAGTACTAACCCTGTGCATCATATTGAGATGTACTAGTCTGCGGAGGACATTTATTCAATCCCAGATGAGATGAAGTGTCGGGCCTTGTCTGGGACTTTGACGGGAGTTGCACACATCTGGTTTACCTCTCTTTCAAAGAACTGAATTGAGAACTTTAAGGGCTTAGCTGAACGGTTTATTCATAATTTATGTTTTGGGGTAAGACCTCAAAAGAAGACCACCCATCTGTTGCATGTCAAGCAAGGCAAGAACGGGCACCTAAGAGACTACATTGCTAGATTCAACAAAGAGAAATTAGAGGTTGAATATTATAAAGAGAATATAGCCATGACAGCCCTGATTGGAGGACTGTAGAATGGGAAGTTTCTATGGAAGCTTATGGAAGACCCTCCCAAGTCTATAAAAGAGCTATTAGAAGCTGCAGGAAAGGTCATGAACATCGAAGAGGCTGTGGCTGCGAAGTATGAGGATGAGAATAGAAGTGGAAGCGAGAAGTTCCAAAGAAAGAAAAATGGAAAAATAAGGTTAGTCGACGACAAGTTTGCACGTTATACTCCTCTAACTGTAAGCTACGAACACATCCTCAATGAGATCAAGAATGACTGGCCTTTGAGATGGCCGGAGAAGCTGAAGGCTCCTCTGCATAAGAGGAACAAGAACTTGTGGTGTGAGTTCCACCAAGACCATGGCCATGTGACAGATAAGTTATTTGCCTTAAAGGATAAGATCAAGAAGATGTTGAAATCCAAAAAATTGAGGAAGTATGTCGATGGTAAGGCCCCTAAGAGGGGAAGAGATGACCCTAAAAAGAAGGGAAACGACAGATATCGAGATGATACCCCCAATAAGAAGAGATGATGACTCGATGGGGATGATGAAGATGATCCAGACCTCCCACTAAAAGACGACAACGCCCAAGTGAAGAGGGTTGGAATGATCTCCTTTGGTGTTAAAACCATCTTTGGAGGACTTACTGGGGTGGCTCTGAAGTAGCTGACCAAAAAGCTCATATGGCAGAGGCTAAATCAGTAACCAAATTTGAGGTTATGAATCTGGCGTCTTCAGAAGAAAAGCAGAAGAGAAAGAAAGTAGATATGGATACTCTTATAGTTAGTTTCTCCCGATTCAACTTTAAGCATGATGACCCTTTGGTAATTACATTAAGAGTTCATGGATGTGAGGTGTAAAGAATCCTCATAGATGGAGGAACTTCAATAGATGTGATGCTATGGCCCTGTTTTAAAAGCCTAGGCCATAGTAGAGCAAGGCCGGTACCCTATCATCATCCGTTGATGGGCTTCATCGATGAAAAGGTCCATCTGTTGGGTATATATGAGATGAACGTACGAATGGCAGACGAGTGGCCTAAGAGGTTGACCCGGAAGATCAATTTTTTTGTTATGGATGAAAACATCTTCTCGGTGTACAACCTCATCATAGGACAAGTAGCCCTTAAGGAGTTTGAGGTTGTGCCATCGACAGTCCACTAAATGCTAAAATTATCGACCCCTTATGGGGTAGGGGAAGTGCGTGGGGATTAGACATTGATACGATAATGCTACTTCAACTTGAGGAAAAAAAGAGGGGCCTATAAAAGGGCAACCACTACGTATAATATTGATACACTTGATCCTAGAGATGAAACAAATTTGAAGAAAGGAAAGGCCATGGAAGAGGTAGAATCCATCATCCTCAATAAGGACGAACGAAAAAAAATTATCGAAATAAGCAAAGCCTTAAAATTGAAGATCAAGGATGAGCTGATAAGATTCTTAAAGAAGAGGCAGAGTGTCTTCGCTTGGAGCCACGCAGACATGCCTGGAATCGACCCGAAGGTTATGTTCCATAAATTTAACGTTGCAGAAGATTGTAAGACAATCAAACAAAGATGAAGAGTTTACACCAGGGAAAAGTATGATCTCATCAGAGAAGATGTTAGAAAGTTAGAAGAGGCTGAATTCATCAGGGAGGTCATATACCTAGAGTGGTTGTCAAACCTTGTCATTGTGCCTAAAGCCAATGGAAAATGGAGGATGTGCGTAGACTTCACCGACCTGAATAAGTCCTGACCAAAAGACAACCATCCCTTACATCAGATTGATCAGATGATAGACGCCATGGCGGGGACCTATTGCTATAAGGTTATGCCCTTCGACTTGAAGAATGCTGGACATCTTATAAATAAGATGTTTGAAGATCAAATTGGCAAGACTATGGAGGTATATGTAGACGATATGTTGACTAAGAGCTTGAATGTCTGCACTCACGTGGCAGACCTAGAGAGAACCTTCGACACCATGGACTTGTACAAGATGAAACTCAATCCTGCAAAGTGTGTCTTCGCAGTAGGAGCTCGAAAATTTATTGGATTCATTGTCAATCAGAGGGGAATAGAGGCGACCCCTGTGAAGATCAAGTCTTTGCTTGATATAAAGACACCAAGAAGTATTAAAGACGTTTAGAGTCTCACTGGAAGAGTAGATGCACTCAAAAGATTTTTTTCCAGAGCCACGGACAAGTGTCTTCCATTTTTTAAGGTGCTTAGAAAAGCCTTAGAGTGGGACGAAGAGTGTGATAAGGATTTTAAGTAGCTCAAGTACTACCTCGGATCCCCCCTGCTCTTATCTCGGCCCATCATGGGGAAGAAGTTATATGTTTATCTAGCACTCTCAGAGTCATCTATAAGTGCAACCATAGTATGGGAAGACATTGGGGTGCAAAGGCCCGTGTACTTTAATAGTAAGGCCCTTCAAGTGTCTGAACAAAAATATCCTAGGATGGAAAAATTGACCTACACCTTGATACACGCTTACAGGAAGATGAAACCTTATTTCCAAGCCCACTATATGGTCATCCTCACTGACTCCCCACTAAGGCAAGTCCTCCACCATCCTGAGAAGTCAGGAAGATTGATGACCTGGGCCATCGAGTTGGGAGAGTATGAACTTATTTATTAAACCAAGGTGGGAATTAAAGGGCAGGCACTCACAGACTTTGTTGCTGAGTTCACATGGGAAGAGGCAGAGAATGAGGAAGATATGTACCTCTTCAAGCAAGGAACCGTGTCAGAGGGGAGCTTCTCTTCGAATGAAGATATTTGGAACCTCTTTGTCAACAGGTCTTCTGGAGAAAGTGGATGCAGTGCAGGGCTGATACTATCATCTTGGAATGGTACCAACATTGAATATGCACTAAGGCTCAACTTCAAAGCATAAAACAACAAGCCAGAATATGAGGCCATGATAGCAGGCCTCTCCTTAGCAAAGACCTTTAGGGTTGATCGACTCTTAGTTCATAGTGACTCGAGGTTAGATATCAACCAAGTGTTTAGATTTTATGAGTCCAAGGAAGAAAGGATGGACAGATACCTGAAGAGGGTAAGAATGATGTTAGAAGGCTTCGAAGAAGTGAAGATGAAGAGGGTACCCCGAAAAAACAACAGCCATGCAGACGCACTAGTAAGGTTGGCTTCAGCAATAAAGACATACATCACAAGGACAATACTAGTCGAGATCCTGCTCAAACCGACCATTAAAGAAGAAGAGGTTGCCAGCTTTTGCCTCAACTTGAACCTAGGGGACTAATGGATAGACCCCCTCATCAGACATATCAAAGAGGGAGAGCTATTAGAATCAAAGATAGAGAGGAGGAAACTGAAGTGCAGAGCTGCAAAGTTATAAATAATAGGAGATGTCCTATATAATAAAGGATTTTTGTTACCTCTCCTCAGATGTGTCCATCCCACAGAGGTCCCTCGCATCCTACAGGAGGTACACGAGGGTTCTTGCTCTAGTCACATAGGAGGAAGACATTTGCCTAATAGGATAATCACGCAGGGATACTGGTGGACGACCATGGCCAAGGATGCTACAGCCTACGTGAAGAGGTGTGATAAATACCAAAGATTATCCACTATCCCCCATCAACCTCATCAACCTATGATGTCAATAATTTCCCCTTGGCCATTCGTAGTATGGGGGATTAACTTGGTAGGTCCCTTACCAAGGGCTGCAAATAATTATCAATTCTGATAGTAGCGATTGACTACTTCTCCAAGTAGGTGGAGGTTTATCCAATAATCACGATTACAGAGCAAAAGACCATCCAATTTATTTGGAAGAGCATCATATGCATACATGGCCTTCTAAACACCCTCATCTCAGACAATGGAACCCAATTCAATAATTCTTTCTTAGAGAAGTCTTACGAGAGAGTTGGGATCCAATAATTTTTCTCTTCTCCAGGCCAACCTCAGGTAAATGTCAGACCGAAGTCACGAATAGAACAATCCTCGATGGGATAAAGAAGAGGCTAGAAGAATCTAAGTGGAGATGGACTGAACAGGTTTATGCTGTGTTATGGGCCTACAAAACAACGGCTAGGACACCAAAGGGGGAAACCCCATTTACGTTAGCACATGGATCAGAAGACGTCATAACAACAGAGGTAGGACTCCCCACTCACAGAGTTCAGACCTATGACCCCGAGAAGAATGGGGAGGGGAGAAGACTTGACTTAGATTTGATTGAGGAAAGAATGGAAGATGTCGAGATCAGACAGGTAGCCTACCAGTAGAGAACAGCAAAGTTCTACAATAAAAGGGTGAAATCAAGACCTATAGCTATAAGAGACCTAGTGCTGAAGAATAAGTTGCATAAGACAAACAAGCTTCACCCGAATTAGCATGTTCCTTATAGGGTAATTGATGAGGTTGTACCCGGGACCTAAGGCTAAAAAACCTTAAGGGGGAACCTTTCTCCAATCCATGGAATTATGATCATATGAAGAAGTACTACATAAGATGTTGCAATTATTTTAATATAAATGTATCGGATTATCAAGAGAATAAGAGCAGTTCCTATGTCAACTATTTCTTTCATTGTGCATTAGTGGTGAAATTTATGGGGATGACATCTTAGTTTGATAACCTCAGACATTTAAACATCATAATTTGGTGACAAGGTGTGAGGTGAAACATCATATTTGGATGACCTCAGACCTTAAACATCATTAATTGGGTGAAAATTTATGGGTGTAGCACCTTAGTTTGATGACCTCAGACCTTTAAACATCATAATTTGGTGACAAGGTCTGAGGTGAAACATCATATTTAGATGACCTCAGACCTTAAACATCATTAATTTGGTGAAATTTATAGGGGTAACATCTTAGTTTGATGACCTTAGACCTTTAAACATCATAATTTGGTGACAAGGTCTGAGATGAAACATCATATTTGGATGACCTCAGACCTTTAAATATCATAATTTGGTGACAAGGTCTGAGGTGAAACATCATATTTCGATGACCTCAGACCTTAAACATCATTAATTTGGTGAAAATTTATGGGGGTAACATCTTAGTTTGATGACCTCAGACCTTTAAACATCATAATTTAGTGACAAGGTCTGAGGTGAAACATCATATTTGGATGACCTCGGACCTTAAACATCATTAATTTGGTGAAATTTATGGGGGTAACATCATAATTGGATGACCTCAGACCTTTAAACATCATAATTTGGTGACAAGGTCTGAGGTGAAACATCATATTTGGATGACCTCAGACCCTAAACATCATAAATTTGGTGAAAATTTATGGAGGTAACATCTTAGTTTGATGACCTCAGACCTTTAAACATCATAATTTGGTGACAAAGTCTGAGGTAAAATATCATATTTGGATGACCTAACAACTTAAACATCATTAATTTGGTGAAATTTATGGGGGTAACATCATAATTGGATGACTTCAGACCTTTAAACATCATAATTTGGTGACAAAGTCTGAGGTGAAACATCATATTTAGATGACCTCAGACCTTTAAACATCATAATTTGGTGACAAGGTCTGAGGTGAAACATCATATTTCGATGACCTCAGACCTTAAACATCATTAATTTGGTGAAAATTTATGGGGGTAACATCTTAGTTTGATGACCTCAGACCTTTAAACATCATAATTTAGTGACAAGGTCTGAGGTGAAACATCATATTTGGATGACCTCGGACCTTAAACATCATTAATTTGGTAAAATTTATGAGGGTAACATCTTAGTTTTATGACCTCGGACCTTTAAACATCATAATTAGGTGACAAGGTATGAGGTGCAACATTATATTTGGATGACCTCAGACCTTAAACATCAATAATTTAGTGAAATTTATGGGGTAACATCATAATTGGATGACCTCAAACCTTAAACATCATTAATTTGGTGAAATTTATGGGGATAATATCTTAATTTGATGACCTTAGACCCTTAAACATCATTAATTTGGTGATAAGGTTTGAGGTGAAACATCATAATTGGATGACCTTGGACCTTAAACATCATTAATTTGGTGAAATCTATGGGGATAGCATCTTAATTTGATGACCTCAGACACTTAAACATCATTAATTTGGTGACAAGGTCTGAGATGAAACATCATAATTAAATGACCTCATACCAACATCATTAATTTGGTGAAATTTATGGGGGTAACATATTAGTTTGTTGACCTGAGACCTTAAAACATCATAGTTTTATGACAAGGTCTGAGGTGAAACATCATAATGTGATGACTTCAGACCTGATAACCATTAATTTGGTGATAAGTTACTAGCGTAACATCATATTGAGGCTTCAGACCTTAATACAAACACCATTGCATGACATATAAAACCATTCAAAGAAAAGTTATTAAAAGAAGCAAAGGTCTCTTCAGAGGATGGTATAGCATGAAGAAGTTAAAATTAAAAGTAAAATTGTGCAAGAGAATGTTATCAAAAGTTATGAAGTTACAGATTAATAAAAATTACAAAGCTTCACAAATTATGGCCTAAGGGTCTGTAGCCATAGGGTTGGTAACCTCAGCCTGATCATTTTGACCGATATTAGTAACCTCAGCACCATCATCTTGGGGGGTGACATCCTCAGTCTCTGTGGCTTCTGGTTGGGAAGTCTTTTCAGGGGCAGCACCTTCTTTATCCTCTACCTCTTGTAAGGATTGAGCAAATTTAGGGTCAGCAAAGTCCAGACCAATGAAGTTCGAAGCTCCCAAGCTCCCTGACTCTTTCTCTTTCACATCCGCCAATTTACCAGGGGCCTTAACACCTCTTTTGAGGTATTCAAAGCCAAAGATGATAAATTCATCGGAGACCTTGTAGGCAGCCTAGATCTTCTCTGAAGCGTCTACAACTGCAACTTTCACTGCAGCATCAACCTTTTGTTGAAGAGCATGATCCTTGGCCTTCATAACAGAGTTGTGGTCCTTCTTGAGTTGGGCAATCTCCTTCTCCATCTTCTTACCCTTAGTCTTAGACCCTTCGAAAGAAGCCTTCAGACGTTCCACCTCAGCGTTTAAAGAAGCCTGCACCTTCTGGGCATCTTTCTCCTTCTCACTAAGGGGAAGCTTTCTCAGAGTCTAGTCAACAAACTATTGCATGGCAATAATACCCTACAAAATAGAACAGATACGTAAGTTCTGGAGTTAATAAAATTTAAGGCCGAGGTTACACTTGGATTATAAAAGAAAAAAGTCTTACCTGGATTGACCTATAAACACATAACTTGGCCAGTAGAGGAGTATTCAAAGAAAGGCAGAAGCGTTTGTCAGCATCGGTCATCACAGAGACGATGGAATCCATGACCTTTATACTTTGGCCTATGAGGCTTTCGCCGATTTTTAACTGCTCCAGACGATCAGCTAGCGCGTCATCAGATAAAATATGGATGGCGTGATCTCCCTTAGAGTCTTTGCTCTTCCTCTGATCCTCAGGGTCAGGAGCGATGGATTTCCTCTTCTTTAAATCATCGGACTTAGAAGAAGTTGGGGGAGGAAGAGGTGCATTTAGGCTTGCTTTCTTCACCAGCCTGACAAGACTTGGGGCCGACATTTCCCAGATGTCGTCTGAGATTCCTTTGGGGCGTTCTATAAAAAGAAAGGTCTGAGTTAAAAGATCAGAGACATAGTAAAATCAGAAGTACAACCTGTTGAAGTACCTTACGAAGCTCAATCAGGGGACTCCCCCCAAGGCCAGTCTTAGTGAGGTAGTAGGGGGTCGTCAAATGCTCGTACTTGACCAGCCGACCATGCTCCCCCTGATCTTAAAGGTCTTTGACCTTTTGAAGGTTATCCTGTCTTAACCCAGGGTCGACCCTGGCATCCATTGACACCTTTCCCCCCACCTCAGAGGTGTTCTCAACTCTAAAGATGAAGAGGTGGCACAGGGACTAAATTCCCATTCCTTTAAGGTTAAAAAGTATCATGGTTTCCAGTTGTGGTTTGAAGTCTGGGTAACCAACAATATCTTCTTATTAGACTTCCTATATAGGAAGTGGTAGTAACTCAGATGGTTCCTAGCAGAGGAGGGCACGTAGCACCCTGTGAAGACCTGGACAGGAAGGTCTGAATGATGGAATGTCCTCCATAAGACGATAGCTCCACATCACCCTCCAGGCATTGGGGGATAATTAGGAAGGATCCAAGATAATGTGGGATAATATGACCCTAATTATTGGATAAATGGGGGGATGAAATCCTAACTTAAACATCTGCTCATATAGGCAGATTTCACCGTCTCGGCTGCCAAAGGCCCTCTTATCCCTTAGAGGTCTCCTAAGTTTAATAGAGGGGCATATGGAATAAAGAATCATAAAGGCTATGAGGTTGAATTCGCTGACATTGCACTCTATCTTGGCTGACTTTGAGGTGTCAACGTCACTTTTATCATCGTTATCTTCATCTCGAGAAGCATCGGCTTGGGCAGGTACTGGGGGTCCTTCGGGGAACCTCTTAGCAAACTCAGCCCCTGTAGCAACCGACAGAGGGACATCATTAATGGGTGGAGGAAAGGCAACACTTATCCCAATAACTTCAATATCTGAAGAGGTTCGTGAAGAGCTAGGCTCATTATGGGATGAGACACGGCTCAAAACCTCAGCTTCATCAAGGAACTGATCCTGCCTAATGGAGAAGTACATGGCCTCTTGAAAAGAATCCACAAACATAAGGTCTGAGGTTGATGACTCAGACTCAGACATTGGAGTAGGTTCCAATGCGGTCTTCGCTTTCTCAGTTTACTCGGTTGACTCAGGGTATTTCACCCTCAGAGGAGGTGGAAATATTGGTCTAAGAGGGAACGCCTCAACCCTACGAGCTTCCTCTTGGGCTCGCTCTATTTGCCTATTTTTTTTCTAAAGTCTTCTCTCTAAGAGAAGGGAATTCTTCTAAGAATTGATAAAGAGGTGTGAGCATAGGAGGACGACCTTACACTTGGGACCCAAAATCAAAAATAAACAAATTGACTCAACCTAACTAAGGATCAAACTGGGATTTTAAACTAAAAATAACCAAGAACAACAAGAACAAGGGCCACTGAAAATTTCTTTAAGTCACCAAACTCATACGACAACCAAAAAATGCGAACAGTCACCAGAAAATGCGAGATATAGAGAAATAAGGCTTAAAATGGAAAGATGGGATGAAGATAGTACCTGAGGGAGTTCAAGATAAGGAATATGAGGATTAAGGACAATGAAAACTCACAAACCTCAACAGCGAAGGAGCACTTGAAGAGAGAGAGAGAGAGAGAGAGAGAGAGAGAGAACAGGAAACTCAGGCGGGAAAATGAGAGAAATGAGGAGGAAAGAGGAGGAAATGGGGTTCAAACACCCAAACCCATGTACATGTGCCCCAAGGCCCATCATTGTACTTGCCCAACATGCTACCTACTGCAGTACTTGACACTTGTCAAAGGAATATTGGTACACCAGGAAGAAAGGCCTCATAGCTGCGTACCCTATAGTCACATATTTACATATGTAACTAAGGTCTAGGGGTGATTGATATGCCCAAAGTATACCGAATAATCCATAGACCTCAACCTCAGCCTTTATGATAGTTTAGTTAATAGAAGTTCAAGAATACCCATCAGTAACATCATCCTACTGAGGTCGGCCATAGCCGACGCCCCCTCAGCTACGAACCTCATCTCGGCTTGGAATAAGTTGAGATCATCTAGAACCCTGGAGCTCAGCTTTTATCAGGTCATCCACAACCGACGTTACAAGTATCTCTCAAAACCCTACAATAGCCTCATACGTTCAACTAACCACCAACAATGTCAAACATCGACCATGGCCGACGTCATACGCAAAGCCAACCTTAGCCGACCCCTTGGCCGAGGTCCCCTCATATTTTTAACTCAGTAAGGCAAAGGTCATACTTCACCATCCTCATACTCACCCAGGACAAGGTTGGTATCCATCAAGGTCGGCCGAGCATTTGCACTCATGAATGCCTTAGAACACGTGGATAAGTCTATTGTAACTGAATCATTCCCTCCACGTGAGGGAATATTTCATCATCATTCTCCACGTGTGACAGTGGCAGATGTCCTCTTTTGATTGGATAGATCATCACATACATGCTCATTGCATGCTTGGGGGGTACGTTACACCCCCAAACACTATATATAGGGATCATCCCTAACCTTGTAAAGGATTCTAAAATCATACCCTAGCTGAAACTCTGTCATTTTACACATTAGAGAGAGAAAGCTTGAGAGATTGTAGCCATGGCCATTAGTGCCTTCATTCAGTAATATTACTCACACACACTCACATTGGACGTAGGCCAGATTAGTTGAACCACTTATATTCAAGTGTTCATCCTCTTCTCCTCACCTCCTTCTACATATATACAAATATATATATATATATATATATATATATATATATATATATATATATATATATATATATATATATATATATATATATATTCTCTTGTGCTGCCATTGTTATCACTTGCTTGAGCTTGTCAACACCGTATATGGTGGTATTGTTTCCAGCATCATCAGTCACTATCACTCGTGATGACGTAAATAATTTATTACTATTCACATAGTAATTGTTTTCCATAAATATTAACCATTAACTCCCCCATTAATATTTAAATAAACTCATAATATTTAATTCAATTCAATTTTTACACACTAGTACTTTAAATTAGCCGAATTAATTGATTATATAATGCTTAAAATTCAGGGTGTTATAGATAATAACATAATATGGTTATTGGCAAGATTATACGAGTTGTGTAGTCAGAACAACCTAAAAATTTGTGGGGTGTGGGATGCGCAGTTGTAAGAGGGAATTGACTTTGGTGATGAATACGATGATCAGTTGTATTACGGTTCATGTTGGGTGAGTATTGATCACTAGAAAGGGTTTCCCATGGAGGAGCCAACATGTCTTGGGTACTATATTGGGTAGTACTAGAAATTGTTTGAACATGATCATCAAGTGAGTGGAGACTTGGAGTCGATTATGTGACGTTCATGATTAGCGGTATGGTGAGCATTAGCGCATGTCGCATGTTGATTATTTGGTGACAAACCCCATATGGGGGCGTGTTGGGTGACCTTAATGTTGAGAACTTTAATGATTTATTCTTGGTGGATTTTTCTGTCTTAGAATAAAAGTTGGTGGACCCCATGCGCTTAAGGATTAATGGATCGAGAATTTCGGGGACGAAATTCCCTAAGGAGGGAATTTTGTAATACCTGTCCCATTAATTCAATTAAATTTTATATAAATTGTGATGGAGTGAGGGTTGAAGAGAATTATTAGCAAAATGATGGGTAAAAAATTGAAGAAAAATGAAAGAAAAAGAAAAAAATGGTCATTCTAATGACAAGGGGATGTCGTTAGAAGCCATATGGGGATCTCGCGTGAAGGTCGCAAGAAGCATACCTTCAAACGAGATCCCAGTGCATTACAGTCCCATGTCATGTGAAGGTCGCGTTAAGCCAAACTTTGAACGAGGTGGAGACGGCTCTCGAAAGAGATAGGCATGTCGTTCGGACGACATTACTCATAAATTTCTAATCTGACTGCCCTTATGTGCTACTATATTTCTGGCCGTTAATTTAGTGTGTTGGCAAGCCCAAATTGGATGAAATGGGATTTTTGGTCTTTAAGAGGGTTTTATAAGGCTTGCTTGGCGGCATTTGTTGGAAGAAAAATGGAAGAAGAGAGAGAGAGAGAGAGAGAGAGAGAGAGAGAGAGAGAGAGAGAGAGAGAGAGAGAGAGGGGGGAGGGAGAGGGTGGTCTTCCACCATAAGAGGACTTCTTCCCACCATTCTACCAATATAAAACACCATTTTCTTAATTATTGCATAATATTTGAACCATATTGTTGACACCAAAATTAGTATGCTGATGTGGACGAATAATAACAAGACACGTGTCAATCTACGTGGCACAATAGCAACGAGGAAGATTGTTTCCCCGACCAACATACTCACTCCGAGGAACACCAACCCTCCGAGGAACTCTTATCCTCCGAAGAACTCCAATGCTCCGAGGAACTTTTGGACGACAAGCAACTAAGGCGGTTCGAGCTGCACCTCGACCACAGCATTAATTGCCAGATAATCAACAGTTCAACTATTCATTGAATGCTTATCATCTTGACGCGCACGTTTGAAGAACATTAAATGAATTACCCTTTCATATGTGTATCATTTAATGTAACACCCTTTCATGTACAGCCTAAGGGCTATAAATACCTTGTATCACCCTCATTCAAGGGGACAGGAATTTTCTTGATAGCACTTGTAATCGAGAATTCCCAAACACTCAGCAATAACATAACAGTGGATGTAGGCCATTCATATAAGGCTGAACCACTTTAAAATCTTTTGTCTTATTTATTTATCTGTGATTAAATAATTAGAGTAATCTAGTTTTTTACATCAACAGATTGGCGTCGTCTGTGGGAATCGATTGTTATTATCGTTTTTCACCAAAAATCATTCATCATCAATGGCGGATAATCCAGAATCTAGCAATCGAAACGCTAGAAATGCTGGAAATCCTCCAAATCCCTCTGCACCTCCAGATCTGGCAAGAATTATGACGAATCTGGCTCAAGGACAAACCGCCATGCAAGACACAATGAGGCAACTTATACAAACCCTTCATGGCGATGCACCTGCACGTTCTGGACAGCGAAGTGGTCAGAGGCAAACTTATTTACTTTCTTCACGATCCAGACGTACTGAGTCATATCGTAATGAGGAATCTGATGATTTCTCTTATCAACCTGGGCGAACTTCGTCAATAAGGGCTACAGATACTGATCAACGTATCACTCTCTCTCTAGAAAGACCAAGTGCCTTAGAAAGACTGAGTAGGGTGTCTCCTTTCAGTCGATTAGGCCCTAGGAGGAATAGGAGTCCACCTAAGAACATGTCGAGGAGTTTTCGACAACCATCTGATCTCAGAGAAGGATCAGCACAATCACGACCAGTTGCTCGTCAAGATAAATCTCAAGAGGCTACTTCAGAACGATCCATTGCTCGAACCAATAGGCCCGAGGAAGGAAATGAATCATGGAAAGGATCCCTTCAGCGATTGGAGGATAGATTGGGAGAAATGGCTAGGGCGAAGAATCCCCTACAACGAACTTTTGTTCAAGGGACACCTTTTGTCCAGGCCATTGTGAATTTTCCTACACCGTCAAAGTTTAAAGCACCAGTAGTGACCCCTAAATATGATGGAAAGACAGATCATGTCCTTCATATAGAGCAATATCAAGCTACCGCCGATATCTATGTTGTCCCCGACGAGATGAGATGCAGAGCATTCTCAGGAACTCTTACTGGAGCTGCCCAGATATGGTACAACAATCTTCCTCGGGGAAAGATTTCAACTTTCTTTCAGTTGGCTGAGTTGTTCATCGGCAATTTCTGTTTTGGAGCAAAGCCAGTAAAACGAGTAGCACACTTGCTAAGTGTTAGACAAAAATCTGGTGAGAGTACTAGAGATTACATAACCCGTTTCAATAACGAGAAGCTGGAAGTTATAGATTACGAGGAGAAAACAGCAATCACCGCCTTGATGAGTGGGTTGTTGCCTAATAAGTTGTATTACACCTTGGCGAAAGATCCACCTAAAACTATGTCAGAGTTGATGGCAAAAGCGGCCAAAATTATGAATGCCGAGGAAGCTATGGCTACAAAGAAGAGTATAGATAAAGACACCAAGGTGGACGTCGACAAGTCTAAAAATAAAGAGCATAAGAGCAATGGTGGCGACAAGCGTTCCAGAAATAATAAGTCATCATGGGAATTCCTGAAGAAATTCGATAATTACACTCCCTTGAAAATGGGTATTAATCATGTCTTGGAAGAAATCAAGAATAGCGAGGAAGTAAAGTGGCCAAAGAAACTGAGGTCAGATCCTGATGCGAGGAACAGGGAAAAATATTTCGAGTTCCACAAAGATCATGGCCATATGACTAAAAATTGCATAGCTCTTCAGAACGAGATTGAAACACTCATCCGAAGAGGAAAGCTGGCAAAATATGTTGATCGGGGAGGTGAAAGAAAAAATAACGACCGAGCTAGAGAGAGGTCTAGATCTCCTCGTCGAGCAGAGGAGAAAAAGAAGAGAAACCATGAAGATGATCCAGATGATGACCCCGACCTTCCCAAGAAACCAAGGCAGCCAGAACGAGAGGTATTTTCTATACGTTTTGGGTCATTTGATTGTAATGTCATTACAAGAGGAGATGCAGGAGGAGGAGACCTTACTGCATAAAGAAAGGCTTACCTCGGAGAGGACCAAGCTTGCTCATACATTCAGCGAATAAATTTGGCGGAGGAAGATCGCCCGAGGAAAGTAAACAAAGATAAGCTCGTCATTGGCTTTTCGAAAAATGACCTGGCAAGTGTTCTTTATCCTCACGACGATCCTTTGGTGATCAAAATGAGGATGAAAGAGGCAGTGATTTCAAGGGTTCTGGTAGATAATGGTAGTTCAGCAGACATCATGTACTACTCTTTCTTTGATAGCTTAAATTTGAAATTATCTCAATTGGAACCTTATCAAAGACCCCTTCTGGGTTTTGCTGGTGAGAAAGTTTTTCCACTTGGAACGATCAAGTTGGATATATTCATTGGAACTTGGCCTGCTTGTCGAACAGAGAGAATACGCTTCTTTGTGATGGATAAGAATATGCAGTCAGCCTACAACATCATCATGGGAAGAGTTGGTTTAAAGAAGTTCGAAGCAGTTCCATCTACAGTACATCAGTGCTTAAAATTCCCAACAAATTTCGGAGTTGGAGTTGTGAAAGGTGACCAAAAAGTAGCTCGGGAATGCTATTATTCATCTGTCGAACAAGAAGAGTTTGAAGAATCAAAGAAAAAAACTACTACTTACCAAGTAGAGCAAGGTACAGAAATCAAAACGCTTGATCCCAGAGATGAATCCCAACTTGTAAAAGGACAGGTGGTGGAATCTACAGAAAATGTTATTCTGGACGACGAGCACCCTGAACGAATAACCCAGATAGGTTCGTCGTTGGATGCTTCGATAAAATATGAGTTAATAGCTTTCTTGAAAAATAGGAAGAAAACTTTCGCGTGGAGTCATGAAGACATGCCAGGAATAGATCCAAACTTCTTATGTCACGAGCTCAATGTGAATAAGGAAATCAAACCTGTAAAGCAAAGGAGAAGAGTATTCAGTCCCGAGAAGAATCAAGCTATACAAGAGGAGGTCGAGAAACTCCAGAAAGCCCAATTCATTGAAGATGTGAAGTATCCAGACTGGTTGGCAAAATGTAGTGATGGTGAAGAAGAAAAATAATAAATGGAGAATGTGTGTTGATTTCACTGATCTCAACAAGGCATGCCCAAAGGATCACTTTCCATTACCCAGAATTGATCAACTAGTGGATGCTACTTCGGGACACGAGCTGCTCGGATGCTTACTCTGGCTACAACCAGATCAAAATGAAACCTGAAGACAGGGAAAGTACTTCTTTTATCACCCCTAGGGGAACTTATTGTTATAATGTTATGCCTTTTGGTTTGAAAAATGCAGGAGCGACATACCAGCGGCTGATGAATAAGTTTTTTACCGAACAAATCAGTTGTAATATGGAAGTCTATGTCGACGACATGCTGACAAAAAGCAAGAAAGCTGTTGATCATCTAGTCGATTTAAGCCAGACTTTTGATCAATTGGATAAATATCAAATGAAGCTCAATCCGGTGAAGTGCACATTTGGAGTACGAGAAGTAATGTTCCTCGGATACATCGTCAACCAACGAGGCATTGAGGCGAATCCAGAAAAGATCAAAGCTCTTTTAGGGCTGCGATCTCCAACGACGAAGAAAGAAGTACAGAGTCTTATAGGACGAGTTGCAGCGCTCAACAGATTTATATCCTGAGCAACAGATATATGCTTACCATTCTTCAAAACACTTTGAAAAACTTTCGAGTGGAATGAAGAATGTGAAAAAGCCTTTCAAGATTTGAAGAAATACTTGGGAGCACCTCCACTGTTGTCTAGGCCAGTAATGGGAGAAAAGTTGTACTTATACCTGGCAGTATCGGAGAATGCGGTCAACTCGGCATTGATTAGATTGGAGAATGGAATCCAAAAGCCAATTTATTACACAAGTAAGGCTTTTCGAGGTGCAGAGATCAGGTACCCAAAGCTAGAAAAATTGGCATTGGCGTTAATTGAAGCAAGTAGAAGAATGAGGCCATATTTCTAGGCCCATACCATCATCGTGTATACCGACATGCCACTAAGACAAGCCCTTCATAAGCCAGAGAAATCGGGGAGACTGATGTACTGGGCAATAGAGCTTGGTGAATATGATATTGTGTATGAACCCAGATCGTCATTAAAAGGGAAAGTTGTTGAAGATTTTATAGCAGAGTTTACGTACCCTGATACTCCCGAGGAACAAAAGATACTCGCGGACCAGCCTGTGGATGTTACAGGACCAACAGACATAAGTCCAGACCAACTCCGGTTGGTAAAAGGACTTGTGGATGTAGAAAGATCATCGAATTCAAACCCAGACCAACTCCGGTTGGTAAAAGGGCGAGAAGAGATGGTCGACGAAGAGCGAAAAATATCTCAGGAAGTTGAAAAGAAATAGCACATATTTCACCGAGGAACTTTGTCAGATAAGAAATTTGAAGACGAAATACCTACGTGGAGATTATATGTGGATGGGTCATCTTGTACAACAGGTTGTGGAGAAGGAATTGTTTTGAAAACTCCAGACGAGATTGATATGGAATATGCCCTACGATTCCAATTCAAAGCCTCCAATAATGAGGCTGAGTATGAGGCCATGATAGCAGGTCTTAATTTAGCAAAGATTATGGAAGCACAACAACTAATGGTATTCAGTGATTCTCAGTTAATTGTGAATCAGATGTTGGGAATATATGCAGTTAAAGGAGAGTTAATGGCCAAGTATTATACAAAGGTGATGGATTTTCTGGCAGAATTTGATTCCATTCAGTTGATCAGAATACCAAGAATAGAAAATGCACAAGCAGACGCATTGGCCCCACTAGCATCAGCTACTCGTATCGAGCTGCGAAGAACGATACCAATTGAAATATTAGAAAGTCGGAGCATCGATGAAGACCTGACGATGAATATTATTACCCTTGATTTAGGGCTATCTTGGATGGATCCCATCAGGGCATATATTGAGGATGGAGAATTACCAGATGAGAAACTCGCTGCCAAGAAATTGAAGTATAAAGCTGCTCGGTATGTACTAACTAATGGTGTTTTATATAGACGAGGAATTATGGAAGGACTACAAAGATGTGTACATCCTTCTGAGGTGAAAGAGTTAATTGAAGAGATACATGAAGGGTCCTGTGGAGCTCATGTAGCAGGTCGGACACTTTTGCAAAGAGTGATGACGCAAGGGTACTACTGGCCGACGATGATGGCTGATTGTATAGCCTATGCCAAGAAATGTGATAAGTGTCAACGCTTTTCCTCCATCCGACGAACTCCACAAGCATTGTTGACACCCATAACTTCCCCTTGGCCATTCGCCATGTGGGGAATTGATTTGGTTGGACCATTGCCAACGACCCTAGGAAGATTCAAGTACCTCGTTGTTGCAGTGGATTATTTTACCAAGTGGGTAGAAGCTGAGCCGCTTATTGATATGACATACGAGAAAGTATACCAATTTGTCTGGAAGAATATCATCTGTCGATATGGTCTCCCTCATGCCTTCATCACAGACCATGGAACACAATTCGACAACAAGGAGTTTGCTGCCTATTGTCAACAATCAAACATCTTGAAGACCCATTCAGCACCATGTCATCCTCAAAGCAATGGCAGACTGAGGTGACGAATTGAACACTACTAAATGGTTTAAAGAAGAGGCTAAGTGAAGCTAAAGCTAATTGGATTAACGAGCTACAGTCAGTCTTGTGGGCTTACCGAACAACTCCCCGAGCAGCAACGGGAGAATCCCCATATATGCTAGCATTTGGAAGTGAGGCAGTAATACCTGCCGAGTTGGGTCTTCCAACACACAGAGTGCTGAATTTCAAAGTCAGCGACTTAATGAGAAGACTGGATTTGGATATGCTCGAGGAGGTTAGAGAAGAGGCAGCCATTAGGAATGCTGTTTACCAACAACGCACAGCTCTGTTCTACAAAAAGAGGGTGAAGAAATGCGACTTAAAAGAAGGGGATTATGTGCTAAAGAAGGTCATTCAGAAGCATAATAAACTAGAAGCAAACTGGCATGGACCTTACCGAGTTATAGAATTTGTTCGACCAGGAACTTACATAATAGCAACTCTAGAAGGAGAGGAATTTAAGAATGCATGGAATGCTGAACACCTACGCAAGTATTATCAGTAATGTAAAATGTAAAGAAGTTCCTTCATTATGAATAAAACGATGATGTTTCACCATCTTTTTCCTTTTATTACAAGTTTTTCGGGGAATACTAGTGTGATACACTACACTGATAGTTCGAGCGTGACCAACTTCGGTTGGTAAAATAGCGAGAATAAATTGTACTCCTTTGGTTAGGAGGCGTACACTTGCGTGATCAACTTCGGTTGGTAAAAGAGCTTTTGGACAAGATAGTTTGAAAGAACCTGATAGTTTGAGCGTGACCAACTTCGGTTGGTAAAATAGCGTGAACAAATTATACTCCTTTGGTTAGGAGGCGTACACTTGCGTGATCAACTTCGGTTGGTAAAAGAGCTTGTGGACAAGATAGTTCGAAAGAACCTGATAGTTCGAGCGTGATCAACTTCGGTTGGTAAAATAGCGAGAACAAATTATACTCCTTTGGTTAGGAGGCGTACACTTGCGTGATCAACTTCGGTTGGTAAAAGAGCTCGTGGACAAGATAGTTCGAAAGAACCTGATAGTTCGAGCGTGATGAACTTCGGTTGGTAAAATAGCGAGAAGAAATTATACTCCTTTGGTTAGGAGGCGTACACTTGCGTGATCAACTTCGGTTAGTAAAAGAGCTTGTGGACAAGATAGTTCGAAAGAACCTAACAGTTTGGACCCACGACCAACTTCGATTGGTAATAGGGCGAGAATAAAATATACTCCTTTGGTTAGGAGGCAATAGTTCAAACCCACGACCAACTTTGGTTGGTAAAAGGGCAAGAACAACATTCTTAAAACGCCATTCTAGGTTGATTAAGAAACGAATATGCTCTCAAATGCCAATTTATGTTGGTCGGGAGGCAAGATTATTGCAGAAAAATACAATAAGTTCTTTGAAGAACAAAATATTCCAAAATGAACCAAATATAATTGGTCGGGGATAAAAACCCACTAATTGTAGTTGGTCGACGAGGATAATTTATCGACCTTGGTTGGTTGAACACATTTTAAAGACAAAAAGTTACCAAGTATGGTTGGTCGGAGATAAAAACCCACTAATCATAATTGGTCGACAAGCATAATTTAACAACCTTGGTTGTTTAGAAAAATTTTAAAGCAGTTATTTTAATCATTACTTTATTATTAAGTGATCGAGCAAAATTTTTGATACTTTACTTTGGTCGATGAACCATACAATATTGTTATGCAAGCACAAACATAAAGTGTTTAACAGGCACAAGATAATAGCAATACAGATTTGCAAACAGAAAATGAAAGTCTTTCATTAAAATTCAAAATAAATTACAAGTTACATATGTGTGCTAATTATTACATTGAAAATCCTATTCTATTGGTTTTTTTCCTTCAGCCTTCGATACAGGTTCCTCGCCAGCAGGAGGATCATTTAATGTCTGAGGAGAATTGATAAAATTCAAGTCCTTCAACATTCTGACATTCATTACTGAAGGAGTATCCAAGAGATGCTCGGGACGAGATACTTCAATTTGAGAATGAAGGTTATAGTCACCAAGATATTTTGAAATTAAGCTCCGAGGAATGGCACGAGCTGGGATCCATTCCATGTCCAATTTATAGGGTGGTACAGGCAAGTCTAGTAGCCCCGGAGTATGATAATCCCACAGGTAGTGCCCCTGTTCGAGCTTCAGCACACCCAGGGCGTTCAACCATCCCTGTTTATAACCTTCATTATTGGCATTTTCAATGCGAGAATCCAAGTGATAAAGGGCCTCATTATAGCCTGCATTCCAGAATTCGCGAGGTTGTTTATGGAATTGGAAAGTTAATCTTTCTAACTGCTCATTAAGGTTCCTGGCAAAAACATCCTTATTATTCAAAGCAGACTTCGTCGCAGTAAGTTGATCTTCCAAAGTCAGGATTTTCTTGGACATTTCAGACAAAGCCCGATCTTTTGCGTTCAACTGGTACGCTTGAGTTTCCAATGTTGACAGAGTACGAGATTCTTCAATACTACGAGGAGTTCTTGATCGACCCCGAGCAGCTGGAGTGCTTCGTTCCTCGTTAACATCCTGAGTAGCTCTTCCTCGCCCACGAGAACCTCTTCCTCGTTCCCGAGCAGTAGCAGAAATACCAGGCCTTCTTAAAGTATCCAATTCTTGCCTTAATTTGGCATTCTCAACCTCTAAGAATGAGAACCCTTCGTCGGAGACTGGTACCAAGGCAGTGGAAGATGAAGCTGCAGACTTATACTGTGCTAACTCTTTCTGCAAATTGTTGTTCTCTTGTTCCAGCAGCTCGGCGATCTGTCTGCAGGCCTCAACTTCACCTTTTAGGGTCCTCTCCCTGACATCGTACCCAGTAATGATCTTTTTGTGGCCTGTCTCGGAAGAAAGCTGTTGATACCTATCCCCATACCCCTCATGCAACAGGGCATTCGATTCATTGTGCTGATTCTGAAGATCTTCTAAAGTACAATGAAGCTCCTCGATCAAGTCATAGTAGGCCACGTTGTTGGCCACAGCTCGGTCAAGTAAATCCTTCAGGTACTGATAAGCCTCAATTGCTTGTTCTGAAGCATCATGGCCAAGGATGTCAGCAATTTCTAATACGCTCAAATATGTGTGACCAGCCTTATAATATTCACGGCATTGCTGCATCAGCTTTGTATCATGGGCAGATATCAGTTCCATTCTAGCCATAAACTAATAAAGAGGAGAAGGCAAGAGTTAATAAATAAAAATAGACAGAGCATCAACAATGTAGAGGAACAAAAAGATGTGATTTTATTACATCATCAATAAGATTACATCGTTTGGAATACAGAGGATAAGTAAAAGAAAAACAGAAAGAGAGTACCGAACAACTTCACACCTTTTCCTTGTCTCCCAAGACTTTCTCGGGAGGCTGGGAAGAGGAGCTTGGTTGCTCGGTAGGAACAATGATCTGATTAGTAGAAGCTGGGACTTGTTCTGGAGGAGCAGGCAAGGATGAAATCTCCTCGGTGGCCGTCTGGTTGGGTTGTGGAACAAGGATTTGATCACCCACAGTCATTGAGGATTCCTCAGATGCAGCTTCGTCTTCATCCTCATCTTGAATAACTGGAGGAGGACTAGGGAGATGTTGTTGAAATAGCTCGGAGTCCTCACTCACCTTCAGTTCCTGTAAGGCAGCAACCCAACCATCATGGAAGTATTTCAAACTTCCATATTTCACCTGGGTCATCATCGCTGCTACCCCCCTGTCCCATCCTTTGTCCCAACCAATTCGGAAGGACTTCTTCACAGCTGTTTTTCTCTTTATTTTTTCCCAGGAGAACTCGGACATAAGATTCTCGGTGGCCTTCAATTTGGTCTCCACCTCCTCCTTCTGACGATTTACTTCTCGCAGGAGGGACAACTCTTCTTCAGCTGATTTCAATTTATTCTCAAGCTCCCCAAAGCCTGAAAGTTTCTCGGCATAGTCTTTATTCTCTCTCTCCAAGTCCTTCACCTTATTACCCAGTTGTACCTTTTCTGCATCAGACGTAGCCAACTTCTTCTCCCATTCAATTTTATCCTCGTCATACTTCTGACGGGATTCACTCACAGATTTGATAGCTTTCTCCAGTGCTCCTTCCACAGTGGACGAGGAGCAAGAAGCTTTGATCGCTTCATCCTTTTTAAGGATTATATTGAAATAGCTCGTCAACTGTAATCAGAAAAGGTAAATGACATCAGAGACAAATATGGGAAATAACAAAGGAAAATTTGAAAAACTCAGAGTAGAGATACTTACTGAAGCAAGATGACGAGCAGCCAGAGAAGTAACCATATCCCGAGTAAGGTCTTCTTCAGTACCTTGCACCTCGGGAATGGGCGAAAACTTTGCCAAGCTCATCGTAGAGCTCGGAGGAACAATGATTGGAACACCATCTCCACCAGCTGGGAGCTAGGGAATTGCTCCAAAAATACTGACCGAGGAGGATTTCCACAATCTCCTCGGTGCCTTTTCAACAACCTCAACCAAAGAAGAACTTTTGGTTGGTGAGATAGTGATTACTTCAACAGGTGCATCCTTCTGCAGAGGAGCCACTGGGGGCTTCTCGACAGCCTTCTGAGAAGCAACAGGAGGGGTGACATCTTTATTCTTTGTCCCTTTTTGGACATCAACCTTATTTTTCTTCCCATCTCCAGCATAGGAAGTCTCCTCGAAGAGAGCGGGAACTCTTCTCTTGCCCATTTTTTGGCTCAAAGGAATATGAGATTCCGGATCAGAGTCTTCAGGAATTTGCACTGGATCACTGATGCTGACCACAGGACGAGCAGTAAAGGACGACGTATAGCTCCTATACTGCAACAAGTATGAAGCAGACCTGATGTGCTCGTCTGCAACTTTTTGATGCAAACTCCATATATGTTTCAATTGCCTTATATTAACTTCTGATTCTTTGGGAGTTTTTCTCTTGCTGTCAACTGCAAACAAAAATAAATTGAAATGTCAATCATGCATTTATTCAAACATGATGAAATCATAATTTCAAAAATAAAATAAAATGAAAATAACCTATCCCATTGCCATATGGGGGGCATTTGGGACCTTCATACACGTCGTCTCCGACTAAAGGAGCATGTTGCCAATTTTTGAAAACTAATCCATGTTCAAAATAATCCCTGTTAGCATCAGGGAGGTTGATTACTAAAGCCCTATTCAAAAATCTGGTTTTTAAATAATAAACATTATCTAAAATAGCCCATCTATAGCAATACATAATCTTAGGAATTCCAATACGAGTTCCATGAGTTTGATTTAACTTATGCACCCCATTAACTATTCTCCATGTATTGGGGGCTACTTTTGCAGGAACAACATCGAAATGTTGACAGAATTCTAAGCATAAAGGGTTAGGTGGAAAAGAAAATCCACACTCAGCAATAAAGAGGCTGGGGAACCAATGTCCCTCAGCCAAACGAAAATAGTCAAAGGGCTCAGGAAGATTCTCCAAAGTTACCCAAGACGGAATGGAATAATCAGAACGGAATTTTTCAATAGATTCAATAATATAAACCATGGTGAATAAAAGGAGAAAGAAGAAGATCTTACAGGAAGAATGGAGATCTGTTGACAACGAATGAAAATAAGGATGAACGAACAAGAGAAAGGAAATCTATGGAGAATTCGAAAGAAAGAAAATTGGAAAAGGTAAAGGACGGTATGATTGCTTGGGAAGTTTAAATACCTTGCCTTGGGAAATGGCGAAAGAAATGATTACAAAAAAGAAATATTACGCTACCGGCGGCTAAAAGGACAAAAAGGGCACGAAGATCGAAGCGCCTATAAAAATGCAAAAAGGCGGATTCTGCGAATTTGGAAGGAAATTTAAATACGAAGAAAAGGCTCCTAAAACCCAGGAAGGTCATTTAATATCGCCATATACCGAGAAAGAATGTTCCATACTCCTCAAAGTTCGAAATATGAAACATTGGGGGCTTCTGTTGACACCAAAATCAGTATGCTGATGTGGACGAATAATAAGAAGACACGTGTCAATCTACGTGGCACAATAGCAACGAGGAAGTTTCCCCGATCAACATACTCACTCTGAGGAACACCAACCCTCCGAGGAACTCTTATCCTCCGAATAACTCCAATGCTCCGAGGAACTTTTGGACGACGAGCAACTAAGGCGGTTCGAGCTGCACCTCGACCACAACATTAATTGCCAGATAATCAACAGTTCAACTATTCATTGAATGCTTATCATCTTGACGCGCACGTTTGAAGAACATTAAATGAATTTTCCTTTCATATGTGTATCATTTAATGTAACACCCGTTCATGTACAGCCTAAGGGCTATAAATACCTTGTATCACCCTCATTCAAGGGGACCGGAATTTTCTTGATAGCACTTGTAATCGAGAATTCCCAAACACTCAGCAATAACATAACAGTGGACGTAGGCCATTCATATAAGGTTGAACCACTTTAAAATCTTTTGTTTTATTTATTTATCTGTGATTAAATAATTAGAGTAATCTAGTTTTTTACATCAACACATATACACCCATTTCTCCCATTATTAAAGAAGAGCTATGAATTTATAAGGTGTTGTTCAGAGTTTTTGGAGAAGATGATGATGGAACTTTCATGGAATTTCAACTGGGTTTTGAAGGGGTTTTGCTTAGAAGCATGAATGGCGCACATTTGGAGCATTTTTGGAGGATACATTTGGTAATCCCTTGAGGGCACCTTTAAAGGTGGGGGTTCCTCCTCCTACACCAATATTTCTAACACCGTTGGAGCCTTTAGCGGTGGGAAAACCATACACTTAGTATTAAGACTCTATTTTTCATATTTGTAGTCTTGTAGTTAGAGTACATGAGTAGGGTGCATTTGATAAAATGATGAAATTAATGTGTAGAAAATAATAAATATTTTTATGGTATAAAAATGTTCGTAAAATGTTATTTTGTTGGAAATAAAGAATGAATAAATATTTCAAAGTCTTAAAATATTAACAGTTAATATGTTGTGAAAATTGTGTCTTTTCTAGAAAGATTAATGTTGAACATTTTACGAAATAAAATATTTGGAGATAATGATTTATTTCGTTACCATTGCTAAAAATGTTTCAAACTTTCTTCCAAAAATGTAAAGTCTATGAAAATATTAACTTTCATGTGTTTAACCCATTTGATGAGATTTTAAGGTTTAAAACCCATCTTCTCATGCATATAAACATGTAGTATTTGGATAATGAATGTGTAAATAAGTTTAAAGAAGATTTTGTTGGGTTTTATCGTGGAATAAGAATAATAGAAATTCTTTCCTTCAAATTGTGTGAAAAATGGGTTTAAAGTGTGATAAGCACAAAGTTGTAAGACTACATGTGACAATAGAAGAAAATGATATTTTCTTATGAAAATAGTCTTTAAGTGTAAATGGATTTCTTGAATTAAGGATGTAAAGAAATGTCTAGTTTGAAAATTGGTTATTAATGGGGTTGAACAAGTATTAATTATTAAATATTGGAAAGTTGGTCCGTATAACTTAATAATGTGGTAAAAGATTAACACTTTTGAAATTGAAAGAAATAATGAGATAAAGGTATTTTCAATTAAGAAGAATATTACTTCAAGCTTAAAAGGATGTTAAGATATTAAAACACTTAAGAAGTTGGTGTGGGTAATTTAATAGTATTTTGAAAAAATTAACACTTGCGGAAATGGAGTAAAAGATGTGTTTGAAACAAATTGGTAAAATGGTAATTTTACTTAAAGTGACATATTTTCATGAATAAAAAATATTGGACGATGTGTTACACAAATGGGTCCTAAATGAATATAATTTTTGGAATATAATCAGGGATAAAGTGTAAAGGACATGAAATGGTAAATTTCAAAGTGTAACACAAGTTGGGGTGTAACCCCGGATTTTGATTTCTGTCGGGTAAAATAAATCGTTGAATAATGTGAACATTTGTAAAATGTTAAAACATATTAAAAGGAACTCGAATGACACCGAAAAAATTAAGGAGGGACCGGAGCCTTGTGGTGAAATACCAAAAATAACTAGCCAGAGCATATGGTGTGCATGCCCGCGGTGTGGACCCGTTAAAGTAGACGATTATAGAAAAATTTCGAGAAATGATAAAAAAAATAAGTAACATGTCAAGAAATGGGTTATGTGATGAAATGTGTTAACACGACCTAACTTGAATTAATTGATAAATGTTCCAGTAAAGGTGAAATGGACAAGTTAATGCGTAAATCTATTAATATCCGTAAGGTAAAGAAAAGGGCAAACTAAGTGGGTATTGTGGTCAAGAAACTTAAGTGGTTAAACCCATAATTAAAACTAGAATGTGTGGTAAAAAGGTTTTTCAAAGGTTAAATGAGTATTTTTTTAACACGGTGTTTGCGTGTGTTGAAGGAGTGGTTTTGAACGAAAATACTAATGTGTATTGGTTAA
The DNA here is from genome assembly GCA_949130495.1 of Sambucus nigra. Taxonomy (NCBI): domain Eukaryota; kingdom Viridiplantae; phylum Streptophyta; class Magnoliopsida; order Dipsacales; family Adoxaceae; genus Sambucus; species Sambucus nigra. The sequence goes on from OX422219.1 coordinate 113,340,163, forward strand.
AATTAAAAGGGTAATTTCGGTAAAGGAATGTCTTTTGATCAAACCAAGTGTAGTGGTTTTACGTATTGAAACATGTTTGTTAAATAACTAAAATGAGGAAAGAAAGTCTTTTATAAGATTATGGTAAATTAATCTACATAATTATGATTTTCAGAATTAAACTGTTTTATTCATTAAGTGTATATACACACACACACACACACACACACACACACACACACACACACACACAATGTAGTTGCATGTTCACGTAGGTATAACGTGTTAGAGTCTCCTTCCTGCCGTTCGATTCTATACTACATTTGTATATTTCCCACTGAGCATTTGGCTCACACCCTCGAATTGTTACAACAGGTTGAGAGCGGTTTTGTATTTTGGGAGCATTATACTGGTAAGTACTTCTTTGTTATTATGTTAGTAGCTCTATATATTTGGAATTCGGAGTGCTCCCCATGCATACCTCATTTAGTTGAATTTGAAATTTTAATCGCAAGTTAAATCAATGAAATGTTAATTAAAATAAAGCTAGACTAAAACATTATATAGGTTGTTTCATTGCTCCTTGCACTTAACGCTCGAATCGAACCGAATTAACTAGAAGCAATCCATAAATTCGGGTTGGGGCATTATAGTAAGAGCATACATCATGGGCAAAGGTTGTGTAATTTTAGTGGCATTTCCAGACGCATCGGTACGAGGGTCATTCGATTATATGGGAGTAATTGAACATTGTACATCGGATTTGGCCTGGAATTTCAACACATAGAAATAGTAAACAAATAGCAATTTGTATGTAGTTGCATTGGGTCACTCGAAAAGTTGATAGACAACGTTGATAGTAGTGTCACCGTGGATCATCGGGAGTGGTACACAAGCATGGACTATATGCGCGCCAGGTGTACTCGTACTATGTGTAAGTTGGAGAACTCATAGCAATAGAAAGAAATGAACTCTCTGAAAAAACTCCCGCCTTTCACTGTTGGAACTTTCTTGGTCCATATGGATGTTATGGCTTCCTCCCATGTGGGGGGAGCAAAACCGAACACTGATACCCAACCACCGGCTTTGAATCATGTGTCTAAATCCTTTGCAGTGATTGTTGTTGGAAAACAGCCTACATCTATCCCTATCAAGAAAACTTTCAATTGAGAAGCTGGTTACGCAAATCTTTGTTCATGCACACGTACACTATGAGGATTTTCAAATGGACTCCTGAATTTCAACCTTGAGTTAAATCGACAGTGGTGTCGGCTTCGATTTCTCTCCTACTTCTACCAATCTACTTATACAACAAATCTAGTAATTGTTCCATTTCAAATGCAGTGGGGACTCCTAAGTTAGATTCAGCTACTGTGTCACTTTCTCGTCCTAGTCTTGCTAGAGTTTGCATCAAAATTGCTCTGATTAAAGAACACGTTACTAGATTTTTGATTGGTCAAGGTGGAAATAAAGAGTTTTGGCATTATGTAGAATATGAAAACATACCGAACTATTATCTATTTTGTGAGAAATGGGGCGACGAGGTGTTTGAATCCAAACTTTAAGAGTCAATTAAAACAGACCAAAATAAATTGGATGATAAATTGAGGATAGAGGAAAATAATGATATAGAGGAGAATGTCTCTACAAAAGCCTCTATATCCAAAACATTTACAAATAATGGGGGTTAGCAGTTCCTAAGATTAAAATAGGAGTATATATCAAATAGTCCCTCAAACTTTTTTTAATATTCGTTTAGTCCAAGTCTTTTTATTTTGCACCAAAAAGTACTTCACCATGCCAAAAAGTCTTTAACATGCCGCTTACGCAGACCTTTAAAGATAAGGGAATAAAGGACTTTTGGGGACAAAATAAAAGACTTGGACTAAGTATGTATTTAAAAATATTTGAGGGACTTTTTGGTATTTGATCCATTAAAACATCCAAAAATTACGCTACCAGAAATATTGAGGAGAATACTAAACTTTCTGAGGCACCATTACACCTCTAAGTCAATTGAAGAATTGGATAAAAATACATATAAAGGAATTTCGTTAGAGTTTGATAGGGATAACACAACCATGAATATGTTGCCAGAGATGGATTAAAAAACAACACTGCAACTACTCAAGTAAATGTTTTGATAGCTCACAAAGCTTCATATTGCAAGTTGAGACAAAAATAAATAATATACTTCCATTAGTAGGTTTTGAGGGAGAGCCTAGTGGAAAATTTCCAGTGGCGGAAGAATAAGAGAAACAAGAGTTACTAGAGGAGAAGTTGTAAAAGGAGAGATATGTCTCTATGTTAAAACAACAAGTAGGCAAGATAACTGATGCAACCTAGTGTTTGATTTAGAGTCTAGCAGATAAAAATAAAAAACACCAAGTATATGTGTTGATAAAGGTGTGTCTCCAATTGTAACCGAAGTGATTTAATCTGATATTTTAGAGAGTACCTCTTTAGATTCCAAGTCTTCTGCTTCCTCCGATAAAAGGGAGAGCATGGACTTCTCGTACCTTTTTATCACTTAGCAAATGGGAGAAACTGTCTCTGAAATATAATCTTAGGTCTCTCGCGTGTAAGTTTAAGCCTCACAAATATTTGTAGTTTATACTTTCTAGTTAGTTTTCTCATTTGTTCGTGAGCCCCGGGGAAAGTCTATTTTTCCTTTTAGTCTATTTGAATTAAAAATTATATTAAAAAAAATAACTCTCCGTGCGTCTTGCACAAGACACGACGATTTACGGTCGTGGTATTAAATATAGACGCAGATCGAAAATCATGGATTTCAAAGTATGTGGGCCAATGACCTGAACAAGGAATGTATTTTGGAAATTGTGAAGTATATCGATGTTGGCATAGTGCCAATGACACCCATAGTAAGGTGGGAACCCTTCGGGGACTTCTCATTAACAACAACCTTCACGTAGAACGGTTGATAGTGTCTTAAGATAAGTGACAGTTTAGACACGATTAGTCGGGTTTTATTCCCAAGGTTCACACTAGGATGACTTATATTTGTAATGGTTAAAGAAGAGTTTCTTAGTTAACATGTACCAAAGGGTGTTAATGTCTCAACGGATATTCGTGGAACATTTGGATTGATCGGGTTGAATGGCAGGGTAGGCATTGCCTCTATAAAGTGAAGTCTATCATTATGCTATCCCAAGTAGAAATGCCCTTTGTCTTGATGTGTAAGGTTGATAATTCCACTATTAAGTTTTTTCATAGGTTCACACCCTAGGTCAGGGTCCATGGACCTACACGAAACTTGGTCAAATAGTCTTGAGGAAACTTATTTCTAACACCCGTGCCTGAGATTTGTACCTCATTCCCTGTAATTTATATGAGTTTGGGCCATATACTGAATAGAATGGACGGATGATAAATTTTAACTATCCTTGTAGCCTTTGTGCAATTTGAATTCGGATTTAATGACTACAAATTCTTATAATTAATTATGGTCGTCATTCAAATGAGTGGCCAAGTCATTCAAATGAGGAAAGGCCTATCGTTCGAACGAGGTTCAAATGATCATCTAATGATAAAGACCTGAACAATTTTCACCATTCTCTGGAATATCATTGTAAGGCCCTCTATCGAATAAGGTATGTTGTCATTCAAATGGGGGATAGTTTCCTTTTTGAATGAGTTAGGTTTGACCCATTTATAGCCTATCTTTGACCCTCATTACAACTCTCATTCGAATAAGGACCAAGGTCGTTCGAATGACTAGATGAAAATCATAATTTTCTTCACATTTTTATATGTTTTCGCGATGTGGATCGTTGGATTAGACGAGTTGTTGAGATCTGGGTGGCTCAGATCAAAATGTGGGTTAAATAGAGTGTTGGACCATTGGTTAATGGATTAAATGTTTATAGGTTTATATAGAGGTGGGAGGGGATGAAGAGGCCATTCCCATAAGATTTTTTAGCTCTATTTCTCTTTCTCTCTCTCTCTCTCTAAACTACACTATTCCATTTCCATCGCATTTCCACAAACCCTAAAGTCTCCCATTCCATCCCAATCCTTTTTCTAGCTATAAACCTAAATACACCCATTTCAAGTTTAGTTTGAGGAAGAAGTTGGGTAGAAGAAGCTATTGTTGGATCTCTCTTAAAGAAGTTGGAGCTTTATTAGAGCTTTGGAGTTTTTAGGAGCTTTCAAGCCACCCATTATAGTTCCTCCACATCAAATCCAAGGTAGGGTTTTCCTCAAACAGTTTTCAAAATGAAAAGCTATTAGGATGCATGCTAGAGGGGTTTATTTTTTAAATAATATTTATAGTATGTTTATTTAAACTTTTCTTGCAAAAAGTGGGATTTTTAAGAAAATTATGTGTAAATAGATTTTTGAAGAACAAATGGTATTTTAATCTTGAAATATGAGGAAATGCGTATAAAATTATATTTTCATGCTAAAATCATGTTTGGTTGCATATTTAAGGATTTATAGGCTTGAAATTCTCTGGAAAATGTGTAAAATGTTGTAGTATGTTGAAAAAGGATTTACAAACATGATATATGGAACTAAGAATGGGTTTCTTGATGAAATAAAGAAGTTCAAAATTTTAGCCCTAAATTTGTTGTAAATCATGATGAAATGAAGATGAAATAACATTTAATACAACGCGTCTATGTGGGTAAAGTAGGCATTTTACTAAAAATGATCTTTATGACATTAACTATCTTCCTTGAAAAGAAATATAATGAAATGGGGTGTTCTTGGAAAAAAGGGATAATATAATATTTTTTGACATAAATTCATGAAATTTGGTTTTGAACATAAAATGATGATTTGTGATGCCATGAGGGGAAAAATATGGGTTTCACAAGATTTCAGTAAACGAAGGGTAAAAACATAATTTTAGTAATATTAGAGCGTCTTAGTTGTTAAACTTTCTCATTTGAATTTGTCAACCGATTTTGTGAAAAAGCGGATAAATGAATGTAATGGAATGAAAACGGTGAAAGTGAAGTAATAATGTGAACATTGGTAAAAAATTTAAAGACTATTAATATGGACTCAGATGAGACTGAAAAAGAATTAGGAAGGGCTCGGAGCCCAACGGTGAAAGACCTAAAATTATTGGCCAGAGCATATGGTAGGATAATCAGCTGTGTAGATCCCATTAAAAGTATGCAGTTATTTGGAGGATTCTGAGAAAAGATAATAAAAATTGAAATGAATTTGGTTGTTCTTACGGAATGTAAATGAGACAATCTAATAAAAATGGATAAAATGGAGACGAATGAATAAAATAAGTATAAATTGTCTCTTAACTCGTTAAAGGGTGATATAAAATAGTTCAGTGTTAGTATAAGAACATCGTTCGGGTGCATTGCATAGTAGTTGAATCAACACTAGCTAAGTTGATAAACGTTTTCGAAATTATTTAAAATACATGTTATATGATAGTGTTTTCATAAAAAACCTATAGCATAGTATTTACCTCCTTACTTAGCATTCTCTCAACCCTGATTTTTATGTATAAAAACCTACCCCAAAGGTACATCGAGTAGGGGTATTGGCAAAGACATCAGTAAGGCCCCTAAGGCAACATTCGTCATTAGAAGCTATGAAATTATTTTTAAACTTATCTTTTTGAAACATTGGATTTGGGGTATTCTAGACCATTTTTATTCGGGGTTTTCACCGAGCATTGTAATAATATAGGGACAATCATAATTTATTTCTTATCAATCAACCATTGCTAGACTCGACGAATTTTCATAAATAAATTTTTTTTTATGAACCTAAATACATAAACTAATCACTTAGTTTTGAAATTCGAACCGATAATTTGGTTTTTATTAAATGGTGAAATTAAAGGATTTTTCTTAAATAATAAAATTGGACTTCCCCCTTCCCCTGTAACTCCTTGACTCGGTGCGGGTTGACTCGACGATAAATCAAACGAGGTCAGGGCATTACATTATTGGTAGTTTCAATTACTTGTAATGGGATGGTCCACAGTGAGTGAGATAAAGATTGTAGTCTACACGTGAGGATCCATTGATATTCGGGATAGGCTTTTCAAATTATTCTTTGCACTTAGTTACACTTCTTTATTTCTGTTGGTTGGGAATTTCTATGAAGTGGTTATGTGATTTTGGCACATTTTGGATAATTGTTGGCGCGGGTTGTTCTGGGCACGGCTCATTCATCATGGTAATTGAGGTCATTTTTCAAATGATCATTTATGTAGGGTTGCATGAGACCCCTTATGTGCATAGTTTCATGAGTAATTATATTTTTTGGCATGTCTTCATTTGATTGATTTTGCCTTAGTGGTCTATTGTGTGTGGCACGGTATGGCATAGCATACAAATAAGGTAGTTGGTATATGGGTTTATAGTTTGATGGCTTCGAAAATATTAAAAGGTTTTGATTCAAGGGTATGAATGTGTGTCCATCACATCGATGCTCAACTTTGTTTTTTTTACTCTCCTCAAAGAACAATCACATATAATCCCGTTGTGTGCTACCGTATATTGATATAGGTGATAAATTCCTCAAGGTAGTGATACTCAATGCAAACAATCCAAACAAAAATAATAATAAAAGAAAATAATGAGATCGCATATATAGAAGATGTACGTGGTTTGGCAATGTACCTATGTCCACAAGGTGCTAGGTTTGTTCTCTAATGCTAAAGAAATCAGGTTGGAAGAGTTGTAGTACTTATTAACATTACAATAATTCATGCCCAATTTAAATGGGGTGAGCTTAAATATATAAGAAAACTTAGGGGATTTGGTTGCCCTGTTAACAATTATCCTTAAGAGTTCAGACTTATCCTTTATAGTGATCGGACATTAAAAGTGATATCATTGAACAATTCTCCTCTGACTAGGAGTCTTAATTAATTATAGGCACACATGGTTGGGCCACACATGGATAAAAATTTGCTAATTGAATTCTTGACCCCAAAGTGTAGGGGCTCTCTTAGGTCACTAGGCTTTATGTCTTGGTTGACTATTGATTTTGGACAAGTCTTCTCACTCTTCACTGATGCCAAGATTCCTTCTCTAGTTGGAGGTTGATAGTTGTCTCAAATTTCCTCCAAAAATCATAGTAAATTATTTAAATGACCCAGTAATGAATAGCCCTCTCTTGTTCAGTGCCCTTGGTCGTACTTGTAATTTACTTAGCATTGGGGGGATGAGACCATCGTTTTGGTAGCCGCCACATGATGTTTTGGCCTCCATGCATGTAATAATAATTTTGGGGAAGTCATTTCACACTACAAAACAACGGTTCTTTCTTTTCCTCCTCATTTCAAATCTAGATCATTCGGAGAAGGAATTTCACTTCCTCCAATTCATTGTAGGCATTTTGACATAATTTTTTCTCCCTTTTCTTCCATTTCCTAATTTCGTTTCTCTTAGTTCTTCCTTTGAACTTCTACCATTCTTCAATAATGGTGTATATCATCAACATGAATATTGTTGACAAGTTCAGAATTGACTACACCCCACATTGTGTTAAAGTTAATATCGTTGAAGTCCCATATTATCTTTATAAAATTCATGAGGGATATTGGATGCCCTTGATCGTTAAAATCACATAATTCTAATGGCATGAAAATTTCCTTTTAATGGAATGTGATCGTTAGATATATCTAACGAAATAGATGTATCAGTAAGGCAAAACATCCGTTAGAAATTATTTTTATATTTATTTTATTTATTTTCCCCAATATCTTCAAAGTTAAAAATAAAAATAACATATAAGAAAGAGTATTTTATTTTAACGGCACGCTCTTCCCCCAAAATGTTTTCCCTACTGTCCCAACAAAACCATAATCTATAATAATATTTCCTACAAGATATTAATCCCTAAGAAAACCATCCTCCCTATCTCTTTTTTTTTCTCTGCCCTTGTGAAGTTGCAGTTCAGTTTAATTAAAAATCTACCAACTATAGGCAATTTTGTTAGGTATCTTTCGTTCTCTTTGTTATGTGTGTGTGTTGTCTTGCTTAATTGTCATATATATCTACTTCGTACAAACTTGGGTTGATGGATTTTGCAATCCGCTGTTGGTGTATTTTTCTTATTTCCTTTTGATGTTATATTGACAAGTCCGCGTTGTTGATTGTTGATATTCGTCATCAAGAAAATAAATAAAAGAGAATTAATATTTTTTTGGTTTTAGACATGAAAAAAATATTTAAAAATAATGTCCCTATTTTATTGCATACATCACATGTATATGCAAGGTTTGTGTAGACACTAATATAAAAACTTAGTCCTAAAAAATTCCATAATTGTTTACCCTGTCAATGTTGGGTTTGATTTCATTTCTTACTTGTATTCTGTGTAATCTTCCAAATTTGTTCTCTAAATGCCAAAGTTCTAGTATTTTTTTTCTTGAATTTAATGAAACCACTTGTGGTTATGTGTTTTAGACAACATCGGATGTATGGTTCCAGTCATTTTTCATGCTACTTTAAAGAAAAAACATCGAACTGATTCTTTTGTTATTATATTTGGATTAGACTTGTTTAAATTGAATTTGATTTTAAGATATACTAAAGTACTATTAGTTTTTATTGTGTTGATGAATATGATCCATTATTTGGGCCATCCCAATATAAAATGAACTACAAAATTGTTATTTTATTTATGACTTGATAAATTAGTACTGGGGGTCATTTGTTTTTGTTGAAAAGGTTAATTTATGTGTTATTTCCAAATATGGGTTATGGATATTTTATAGAAATTATTAATAGTGTTTCTCAAATTTCAAGTATGTCCTCAAATTTTATATATATGTTAAATTTTCATTACTCCTAAATAATATATGTTAGTTGGTTGGAACGTTTTATGGTATAAATATGTACATGTTTATGTGTGTGAGAAATAATTAGATAGTGGATTTTTTCGTAAGTCCTCATTATCATCTTCAACCTATTTTTCTTTTTCTTTTTTGTCAGTAAATTTAACTAGACACTATCTAGTTTAGACAACATATTTTGATCATAAGATATATGCATTGATCCGAATGATTATTTTAAAATTATAATACTAATAAGGTAGTGCATCAGTTATGTAATATTTTTATTGTTCTGAAGTATTTTAATTTGTGTATTGTAAATTAGCTTATCTCCGTTTCTAAGTTGAATAAGTATTATAGTGTTTGCTAGCATTGTATACTATTTATGAGATTTAATTTATAATTATTTTGTCATTGTAAGGATTGTTAAAAGTTCGTAGAATTTTCCATCATTTTTAATATTGATTGGGTTTTTCTTTGTTTATGATTGGATATATAATGGTTAAATTAATTGTATAATTTGGTTTTAAGTGTTTTCATATATATGTTATAATATAAAAATATTATAAATATGTAATTCATGTTTTATCAACTTTTCAGAAGTTTCTAGGGCACGATGTCACTACCATGTAATAAAGGATGGATTAGAGAGGAGAACATATTAAGCTCAATGGATAGGGATGGAGTTGAAGATTTGATTAACATTGTGAATAAACACAATGCTCAATGCTTTTAAAAAATTTCTTTCCCGTGTTAGTTTTATTGAAATAAGAACTGATTAACAATGAAATAATTCAGGAAACATTTGATTTTTCACGTTATAGACCTTTTATATACCATGGGTGATCTACGTGGTGAGAACCCATACATCAATTCATTAGAACATCTAGTGAGATATGTTTAAGAGGACATCCCGGAAGAAAACATTAAGTATACAAGATGTGGGTTGGAGAACCTTGTTGATGAATCTTACGGAGTGTATGGAAGAAATTTTGTAAAAGCTGAAGGTGGTAGGTTTGGAGTTTCCAAAGAACTATATGTTGGTAATGAGAAGTACAATGAATATAAGAGATTAGCAATCGAGAAACTGTATCCCTCATGTGATGGTCACATGACAACTCTTTCAAAAATTATGGAATTTCACAACATAAAGAAATAATATGGTTGGTCAGGAAATAGTGTGATGGTGTACTTATGTGTCTTAAAAAAGTGGTTCCTAAAGGAAACCACTTTGCTAGAAATGTATCCGCACATGAGGAGAATGATGAACAACCTACGAATTAATACTAGATACATTTATGCATGCATTAATACTTGTGTTTTGTATTGGATGGGGAATGAAGACATAGAATAATTCTCTTAATATGGAGAATCGAGATATGAAATTATCACGATTACAGGGAGCAGGGTTTAAAGATAACGGAAAACAATGTTAAGGCACTTCCTTATAATTTCTAGGGTTGTTAGTTTAAACACCATACCATGGATAGCGCTGAAGGTCCCTATATAGAGCACTCTTAGGGTTTGTGTCCTGTGCTTTAGCTATATAGGACTTCATCTAGTTAGACTTCGATTTTGACAAAATTATTCGTGTGATTAGGGTAAGTGTTGTTGCCTCCGCCAAGCTCCTACTGATATCTACAACATCTCGGCAATCAATTCAGTTCGCCAATCTTGCGTAAGGTTGTTTCTTGCACCCTTAAACTATGGCTCATATGATTTATATTTAGTCACGTAGGACACTACACGACACAACCCAACATTTTATCATATCTATTGATTAAGTGTGTAATTAAAAACTAATTTTTAAAAAAAATAGTTGTTTGAAATTAAATTTGAAATTTTATGAATTAAGTATTTTCGTTGAAAATAAAATTTGAAATTAAGAATGTTTTTCTTTATAACTGTTATTTAAAGGTATGCGTGTATTATTCTACTAAATTCAAAAATGTATGCATGCGTGGGTTTATATATATATATATATATATATATATATATATATATACATATGCGTGAATACTATTTGTTATTAATATGATATAATAATAGTTGGCGATTTTGTAATACCCCGTAATTCTGCTTAATTAGAAAAATATGTTTTATTTAAATTACGTGACTAGAGTAATTTAATGTAAGTTTTATTTAAATTGCGTGAGTAGAGTAATTTAATGTGACTGCTTAATTAGGAAAATACGTTTTATTTAAATTACGTGAGTAGAGTAATTTAATGTAAGTTTTATTTAAATTACGTGAGTAGAGTAATTTAATGTGATAAAATACGTTTTATTTAAATTACGTGAGAAGAGTAATTTAATGTGATATTATGTTAATAAAGATGAATATGACGATTAAAAAATTACTAAATGTGAAGTAGTAAATTTTGAATGTTGATATGTACGGTCTAGTGACTATATGGACGTACCGGAGTTATCTCAACCGAGTGTCGCGCGTAGGACAAAAGTTAAAGATGAGAGTAGAAAAATATTTAAGAGACTCAAACGATAATTTAGAGTCCACAGATGATTCCGAAAGGGTCGAATTAGTCAAAATAGTGTACCCGGGGGTACTAGTTGAGTGACGGGTCATTTTCGGGCTAAATTGGGACCATTCGGGGGCATTTTGGTCTCTTTACAATTATGGGTAAGTAGACCTACGAATTTTGAAACCCTAGATCAGATTATAAGAGTTGAGGCTAGGGTTAGAAAGAAAGAAAATACACCATAGCCATTAGATAAGGGAGAGACACAATTTCCTAAGGCAAAAGAAGGAAGGAAGGGAAATTCTACGGAGATTTCACCATAAAGTTGTTGGGAAGGAGGATTGAAGGATCAAAATCATCAACCATCATCAATAACCACGAAATCAGACCCTACAAATCATAAGGAAAGTGGTTATTTGCAAAATAAATTGAGTTATAATACCCATATTTAAGCTTTATGAAGAACATAGTTTGTATGATATTTTTGGGAGAAAAACAATTGATTATGACCCATGATTGGTAGGGATTCCATGTAGGACGTTTTTGGATCTCCAAATATTCTAATATCATAGGAAACTAGATGATTAAATCGAACTAAAAGTCTGGAATTATGATGAAAGATGTAAAGAATGTATTTTTAGGGTTCTTGAATACTAGAAAGATTTTTAGTTGATTTGGCCAAGATTTATAATGATTTTGTTGTTTTAAATCGTTAGTAATCATCCCAGAACATGTAGGAATGATTAGAAATCGTTGGTTGCAAATATGGTGAATTATCATGAAAGATAGATAGATAAAAAATGGTGAAACCCGCATGAAGAAGACGAACTGGGTCTGTCACTGCTTGATCGATCGATCGACCCTTGAATGTCGATCAATCGAACAGTCGATCGATCGACCATATCCCCTCGATCGATCGACCCTGGCTGGACTTTAGAAAATTTTGTGAATAAATTTCCTTTAATTACCATCGCTTGATGGGAACCTTAGTGATGATATTTTACCTATGAGGAGACTTCATACATACCAGTAGGTTTACCATTAGATTTCTTCATAAATGATTGAGTGGGAATTTTGGAGAAATGGATCGACGGGAGAGCGATCGATAGCCGTATGTTGGGATTATGATAATTTGGCTACGGAAAGGGTGAGACTAAATTTCTGGAATAATACAAGTAGGTTAAAGTTAACTTAACTACTGAATTAAGGTAGGGGTAACTAGGGCCCTTAGAGTTGCGTGGATACTCGAATAAATACAATAGAGAAATAAATTGTTATTAATGAGTACGGTGAATGTAAGTAAAATATATTACGTACGGACATGATTTGATAGGTCGGGTGTGTACCTACTAATTTATAAAAAAGTTTGGGTTAAGATAATTTTACCTAAATTAATTATGTTAGGGTCGATGTGACATTCCGAACTAATATAAAGTTATTATATATTTGGGGTTGATGAAAAATGCCGAACCAAACCTTAAACTCGTGTCGCGATGAAAGAGTCTCGAACCAGAATATGTGTATATATTTATATTTTTAAATAGTTGGGGTCGATGGATCATCCCGAACCAACTCTTACTTGGGGTCGATGAATCATTCCGAACCAAGAGTCCTTTATGTGTGGTAAAAGAATATGTTAGTGATAACTGATATTAAATACATTATTGTGTGATAAAATGTATTCTATATGCATAATCTACGGATTGAAAATAGTAGATAATGAAATGAATTGTAAATATCTTAGTAATAATTTATAGCGTGATGTAATTATTAGAAGAATAAGAACAACGAGCAGTAAATAAATTACCTACGCTTATGGGTGGTATAACTAGATGAACTAAGTGTCGTTGTTAGACATGTACTATAGAAGAGAGGTGAGGAAGTCCAAGGGAGTTGTGCGAAACTTTAATATGTGTAATCAATAACTCAATGGTGATAACTTCTTATAAAATATTTTCAAAAAGTTTTGAGTACTAACTCTTGCTATGTAAAATTATTAAAACCTTTTAGGTGCCCAGCCACAGGGACACCCAGCATGATTTCATTCCAGAGATTTGGGAGCTGCAACACGTGTGGATGTTGCAGGGATTGTTTAGACGTTTCCTCTTTTTCAGTTCTAGTGCAGGATCTCAGTTTTGGAATTTTTAGTTGGGACATTTTGTCCTATATTTACTGCTACAGTTTATTTTAGTTATGGATTTTTAGTTGTTTTTTTTTTCCGTGGTTTTCGGCAAGACTTTACATGCATTCAGTTAATTATGCAAACTGTTTTATTATTACTAGAATTGTAATGTGTTTGTATGGATTATTTATTCTGCTTAAGGAAGATAAAATTTGGCACTCGTTTAATTTCACTTAGGTGGTTAGTAAATTAAAAAGGCTTTCGCCAGTGATGCTAAGAATGAACCATTTAAGAAACCTGTTTAAATTAAATTGAGGCTTGATCACCCAAGGTTTAATTAGGCAGGGTGTCACAGATTTTTTTAGGTCTATGCTGGTATTTTGACCAATTTGCCAATTGTGTGTACCCTTGTGTTATAACAGATTAGACCCTTTAGACCACCTACCTTAGCAGGTCTAATTTTCCCATAAGCTATATATATATATTGTATATGAGTATGAGCACCTATACGAGTGTCATATTTTTTTGTGTGTCCAACAACTGTTTGCATGCGTGCGAGTAATATCTGTAATTTTATATGTATGCATGTGTAGATAATATTTGTTTATATATCTCTTCTCATGTATGCGTGGCAACCCACTATTTTCACATCTGGTTGCTTTGTTCAATAAGCTTCCGATTTAACCATTTAAGTAGACCCCTTGCCTTCGCAAGACTAGATTTCCTTTTGTTGGAAATTATAGCCTTGGCCTGGCGATTCGGTGTTCCCTAGTTAAATCCGATGTGACCCACTAACGTCAACAGTTGGTGTGTCCTTATGTTTAATTTTTAGCCAACGTTTTTTTTAACAAAACCAAAAATGATTTATGAGTACTTTCACCAGAATGACGCAGTTTCGTTATTCGTCCAACGGTAATACTTGTTTAGTGTGATAAAGCTGGATCCCAGTTCCTTTTATTTCCCCCAACAGTTTTTGTTTAAAACCGGGAATGTTATTTTTTTAAATGACACTGAATTGTTTAAAATGTTATTATTTCTTTTGCATAACTATTACGCATATAGTTGGTTACAGCTACGGTAACACGTGTCACATTTTTAACAATGCATTTTGTGTTTCTTCCACAGCCACTAGATCTTATTTTATCTACGGACCAAAATCTTTTTCCACAATCCTTGTGATTTTTTTTACCAATCAGACATGTTCCTATTTCTCTATAAAATGAACCTTTTGGTCTTCATTTTCTTAACCGAGAAAAATTATTTTTTAGCCAAAGCTCTGCCAAAATTTCTAGAGAGAGAGAGATTATACACCAATATTTTCATAGATGAATCCTTTGTGTATTCTTCAAAAGCCTTTGTCGAGTCTCAAAATCTTCTTGTGGATTCAAGCTTGGACGTTTTTCCTTTCAGAACATCTCATCTCCTATTTTGTTAATTTTTCATTTTGAAAAATCTGGTTGTGAGCATCTCTTTTTGTTGTGCTTATTTTAATTGTCCATCAGATCTTCTTTGTTTATAAAGTTTGCTAATCTTGTTTTTGTTAAAAACTTGAAAACAAGCTCATTATTTTTTCTAAGGGGCCTATACAGATCTGAAATTAAAACAAACTATATTGTTTTGTTTGATTAGCTGATTTGTCTAATTAGATATATATTATCTCAATTAGTCATGTTCCTGTTTTAAAACGTTTTGTTTTAAAAACACTTGAGAATATTTTTTTTAAAATAAAGTGAAGATTTCAAGAGGTTTAAAGAGTTGGAACCTAATTTTTTAATGGACTGAATTTTATAGAAATTATCTTGACTGCCATGATATTCGAATTGAATCTTAATCATTGACTGTATGCATAACTTCATTATGTTTTCAGTCATACTTTGTGCATATTATTTCATGATTATTGAAGTGATTTTCAGGAACTATTTTCATCTCATATCATTACATATAATCACTCACATTGTATTCACGTAGACACATTTATTGGTGTAAATATTTGAACAAGTATAGTGTTCAAGATTTAAAAAGAGAAGAAAACTTTTCAAAACTGTTTTGAAAGTCAAGAAGACTTGACTTGAGTTGACACAAGACTTACGAAAATATATAGGAGATATAATATGTTGCATAGCATTCGGTGTGTATCATTTAAGTGTGGGTGTGTCATCTAGGATAGAACACCACACACAAATACTTCACTAGAAAATAACACAATAGGCACTGAGCTAATCTTGAGCTAAAAGAGCAAAATGGTGAAGCTACGAAGTGTAGAACACAATATCAAACAATGACAGACTTAAAGGAGAGAAGAATAAGAAACCCGAGAGGGGTCTTGGTCGTGTGAGGTAATAGCTACATCTATCTTTTTTAGTTTTCGTGTTTGTTGATTGTAACTCGTTCCTGTGGTTTTTATTGTTTTAGTGAAATTAGATTAGGTGAATCCTAGAGGGGTCCGTAATTTTTCCTAGGGAATGATTTTTGTGATATAAAATAAATATCTTGTGCTTTACTTTATAAATTTGCAATATCTCGCCTCATACGAAAAAGTAGGTTTAATACTAGAAACGCACATAATTAATTGAATCATATATTATCTGTTTTAACACCTAGTTAATTCAAGATAATAAACATGACTATTAATTGACTTGGCAAACTAAAACCTATTTTAGCAAAGTTAGCAATTAAACAAAAGTTTGAATTGATCCCCTCTTGAATAACATAGTTAACTTGTATGTAATTGGAGTTTATTTCGGCAAAATTGTTTTACTTCCGCATTATAGTCTATCGCAAGCCGCACGCTCAAGTGGTATCAGAGCTAGACTTTGAAAAGACCTATTTTCAAAACTTTTTCCAAACTCGTTTTACCTTGTTTTCAATGGATGATTCAAGTCAATGACTTAGGCTTGGAAATTTTAGTATACCTCCTATTTTCGATGGATAATAATTTTCTTACCGGAAAATTAGAATGGTTGCATTTATTCAAAGAACTTTAGGAGATGACGTGTGGGATTTGATTGAAAATAGTTATAGGCACCCGATTACTCCCATAGCAGAAGGGAGAACTATCTTTAGAAAATATAAAACTACTGAATTAAGTGTTGATCAGAAAAAGATAAGAAATTTCAATAATAAGGGCAAAAATGCAGTTTTCATGAGTGTGAGAGAGAATGAATTGAAATGTATATGACACTGCACTACTAGCAAAGATGCTTGGGATACTTTAGTAATGGCACACGAGGGAGATTCTAGGGTAAAGAAGTGTAAAACTCAAATGCGTGTTCAACAATACAATATGCTAGTTATGAAAGATAACGAACCATTTGATAATTTTTATATGCACTTGATTGATATTATTACCCAACTGCATGCTAATGATGTAGAGTACACTGATCAGGAAGTATGTGCTAAGATTTTAAGGTCCCTTGCCCCCAGGTATGACCATAAATGGTATATCATTGAAGAAATGAATGATCCATCTCTCACTCCTGAATTTCTTAGCTCAAAATTGAGAACTATGGAACTTGAAATAGCCTTTAGAAAGACTCTTACTTATTCTGATAAAAATGATCTGACCAACTCTTCTAAAGTTGCATTCAAAACTGCCTATCCTAATAAAAACAAGCATAAGATAGTTAAGCAACAATCCGAGTCGGGTAATGAGTCTAGTGAGGAGTCGGATGAAATTGACAAGATTGACAATCAACTTGCATTTATGTCCTCAAAATTTAAGAAACTTTTGAAGCATAAAAACTCTATTTCTTAAAGACATATGCAAGAGAATAATCAGTCTCGTCAGTTCAATCGACCTCATAACAGAAATTCTAAACCAAAGTCAGATTAAGATAGTTTTAGTACTAAGATTGATAAATCAAAATTGGCTTGTCATAATTGTGGGAAACTTGGTCATTTCATTGCTGAATGTAGATCCAAACCACATTCCAAGTATCCTAAGACACACAAGGCTAACACTACTAAAACTTGGGATGATTATTCGGATTCTGAATCAGAAGAAGACAAGGTGGAATCTGAATCAAACTACCTTGCATTTTTGGGAAAAGTTTACGACTGTTGTGGAAATATATATCTAGCTGGAATGATTAATTACGAAGATGAATGTGAATCTGATGAATTGCTTGATTTAATTGATGCTGCTAAAACTTTGTTAGTTAATCAGTATTCAATTCTTGAATTAACTACTCCATTTGATGCTAAACGTGCTTGTTTTTGTGGCACTAAGTCTGAAGATTGCAACAATTCACACACCGACACGGAGAATAATGAAAATTTTATTGCTTCTGATGATTATGCTAAATTATATGTGAGGACTTTGCACAATAGACAAGAATTATCTAATCTGACTAAATTACTTAGTGAGTCCCTTAAAGATCACTATAAGACAATTCAACAAAATTCAAATGAAATGAACAATGTCAAAATTGGTTTTGAAAAATAGTCACTTGACTTTAAATTTCAGATTATCACTTTAAATGAAAACTTGATTTCTTTAGAAGAAAAATATATTGCTTCACTTTTACAAGTTGAAAAATCTAAAAAAGTTTGTGAAACTGCTTTTAAAATGTGTCATAGTCGTGATATAAAATCCTTTGACCTTAAAGATTTGATAGATGTTCAACGTTATCATGGAGATACTAGAGGGTTTGGTTATGAAGGTCCTATTGCGAAAAATGATGATTTATCTAGACCGATCCGCTTTGTAAAATCTTAAGAAGAAATGGTCCTTCCGTTGGAAAGCAAGTCATATGAAAAGGCTAAAGGAAAACACGTTTTAATTGAAAGTGATTTTGAAAGTGACATTAACACTTTCATTAAAAATTTTGTTAAGGCATCTACGTCTAGATATTGCCCCCTGCTAAGAGATTATCTAGACCTTTTATATTTAACCCCCGTAAGCAATCTGAAACAGGTTTTGTTAGAAAACTTCACAATTTAGGCCTTCCTACGTCTAGTAAATTCTATACTATATGTGATGTTTTTGGACACCAAAATTGTGAGTGCCAATGGTTTCCAAAGAAAAATGACCATTTTTATTTTAACCCAAGAGTTAGGAGGTTTGGTAATAAAACCTCGAACGGAAATGGATCATTTCGATATTTTAGTAAGCCTAAAACTTAGACTAATCTCAAATCAAAACCATTAGACAAATCCTTTTTTTGTTCCCATATAATGGAACAAAATAAATTTTAAATTGTCCGTATATGGATCACATCTGACGATCTAAGACCCGAGCTAAATAATATAAATTTGAAATCTATTATAGTCTTGACAGCCCTACATTGTGAGATGCATAATGTTAGTTGGTACTTAGACAGCGGATGCTCACGCCATATGATGGGGGATATTACCAAACTAAAGGATGTTGTTCATTGTAAAGGTGGCAACATTAACTTTGGAGATGGTATGACCTCCCAAATCATTGGTAAAGGTATTCTTAATGAAGAGGGTTTACCAAATGTCAAAGATGTGTTGTTAGTTCATGGAATGAGAGCTAATTTGATTTCCATCAGTCAGTTTTGTGATAATGGTTGCCAAGTTAAATTCTTGAAAACCTCCTGTGATGTTTTGACTGAATCGAGAGAAGATTACATTAAAGGCAATCGTACCGTAGATAACTGTTATAAAGCTTATGGTTCCTTATCTTGTAATGTGACTCTTTTAGATGATTCTAACTTATGGAACAGTAAGTTGGGACACATAAGTTATGAAACCTTAAATCTATTATCATCACAAGACCTTGTTAGAGGCTTACCAAAAATAAAGAAATGCCCCTTTGCTGTTTGTGGTCCATGTCAAGTGGGTAAGATTACCAAATCCCCTCATAAAAAAGTTAAAGACGTTAACACCACTTCACCTATTGAACTTCTACACATGGATTTAATGGGTCCAACTAGGACTGTCACTTTAAATGGAAATTCTTATATCCTAGTCATTGTGGACGATTTCTCTCGGTTTACTTGGGTAGATTTCATGAAAGCTAAGTCAGAAACGTTTAACAATTTTATGAAAATACTGACTAGAATAGAAAATGATAAGGACACCCAAGTAACAAGAATTTGAAGTGATAGAGGTGATGAGTTTAAAGAAACTGGTGTCATTGAATATTGTGAAGCTAATTGTTACTCTCCTCAGTTTAGTGCTCCGATAACTCCTCAATAAAATGGGGTTGTTGAACGGAAAAATAGAGTCATACAAGAGATGGATAGAGTCCTTATATATGCTAAAAATTTACCGTTATACTTTTTGGAGGAAGCATGTATTACTACCGTTCACATTATTAATCGTTGATATCTTAGAAAGAATACCAAAATGACCCCTTATGAGTTTTGGTTCAATAAAAAGCCCAATGTTAAGTATTTTTGAACCTTTGGCTCTGTTTTTTATGTTTGCAATGATCGCGATAATCTTTCTAAATTTGAATCCAAAGGTGATAAATCAATTTTTCGTGGCTATTCTCAAAATAGCAGGGCTTATAAAGTTTACAATTTGAGAACCAAATCCATTGTAGTGTCCATTAATGTTGTCGTAATTGACAACACTATTGACCCTGTTAGTAAAGATCCACATATTGAAACTGATTTATATACAAATATTTTAAATGATCCAGTTTTGACAGAAGATGAATCTCTACCAGCACTAACCCTTGTAGTGCCTAACTGGGTTTCAAAAGATCATCCTCCGCAGAAGTTTTGGGTGATATTCGTGCGCCTGTGAGGACTAGAAATCAATTACGACAAGTGTCTCATTTGTCTTCTTTTGTATTCCTTGTGGAACCAAAAACAATAGATGAGGCACATTGTGATTCTTATTGTATTGATGCGATGCAAGAGGAGCTAGCTCAGTTCATGACGTGTGGTATTTAGTCATGAGGCCCAAAGATATCAAAGTAATCGGTACAAAATTGATTTTGAAAAATAAAACTGATGAACAAGGGATAGTCAGTCAAAATAAGGCTAGACTAGTAGCACAGGGTTACTCTAAAATAGAAGGAATGGACTGTGACGAGACGTTTACCCCGGTAACTCGTCTTGAATCGGTGGGATTACTTCTAGCTGTTTCTTATCACTTATAATTTAAGCTTTTCCAAATGGACGTAAATCGGCTTTTCTTAATGGTATTCTTTCTGAAGAAGTTTACGTTGAGCAACCTAAAGGATTTCATGATCCCAAATTCCCCAATCATGTTTATAGACTTAAAAAGGCTTTATATGGTTTAAAACAAGCTCCTCGTGCTTGGTACGAACATTTAACTTCTTTTTATCTTCTCTTGGTTTTGTTAGAGGAGGTGTTGACCAAATTCTATTTGTTAAAAAGTCTAATAAAAATGACATTTGAATTGCTCAAATTTATGTAGATGATATTATTTTTGGGTCAACCTCTCCAGATGAAGTTAAAAAGTTTTCGAAATACATTGGTAGTGAATTTAAAATGTCACTTATGGGGGAATTACAATATTTCCTAGGACTTCAGATAAGACAACGAAGTGATGATCTTTTTATATCACAATCTAAGTATGCTAAGGACTTGTTAAATTTGGACTTGAAAATGCTAAAATATCATCTACACCTATGGCTATAAAAACCAAATTATCAAAATCTGAAAGTGGCCTTGATGTAGATTCCACTTTATATTGTAGCATTATTGGTAGTTTATTATATTTAACTGCTTCTAGAACTGATATTTAATATGCTATTTGTTTTTGTGCGCGACTTCAATCCAGTCCAAAAGAGTGTCAACTTACTTGTGCTAAAAATATTTTGAAATATGTTAAAGGCACAATTGAGTTTTGACTTTGTATACCAATGACTCCTCATGTGAGATAATTGGGTACTAGGATGCGAATTAGGTCGGTAGCACAGATGATTGTCGTTCCACCTCAGGTGGTTGCTGTTATTTAGGGCAGAACCAAGTTGGATGGTCTAGTAAAAAGTAGACTAGTGTAACCTTGTCAACTGCCGAATCTGAATATGTTGTTGCTAGTGCATGTTCTGCTAAACTAATTTGGATTAAACAAATGTTATCAAATTATGGTATAATTCAGTCCAAAGTTCACCCTTATTGTGATAATGAGAGTGCTATTTACATTTCTAAAAATCTTATCTAGTATAGTAGGACTAAGCACATTAATATTAGTCATCATTTCATTAGAGAGTTGGTTGAATCGAAAGATCTTGTAATAAAACATATTTCCACCGATAATCAACTTGTTGATTTGTTTACAAAACTGTTAGATAAAACTCGTTTTGAAATATTGAGACATATGATAGGAATGACCGTACTTGATAACTAGTTTGTGTTTAGTATGCGTCCTGTTTTCAAGATCTCCGAGATTTTAGGATAAAGATATCTACTAAAAATCGGTATCTCTTAAAATCATGTTTAATGTAGGAGACATTTATTCTGCTGTTTTTATACACTTTTCTATGTTAATCTTTTCCACTGTACTATTTAGTCAAAATGGGGGAGAGTTGAGTACATCATTCTGTTTATTCATTGAGGATTCTTTCATGCATACTGTCCCATATCGTACATTTTTGCACAATTATTTATGTTGTATTATTTTGGTAGAGCAAATGCTTTTAACCTTGATCTCGGAAGAAAGGTAATTATGGTTTGCAGGTTTTCATCAACGGTGCATCTGAGTCGTGTGTTTTTTATTTCTATGATGGGTGGGTAGTTAGATACTCTTTTGTATAGGACATTTTAGGAATTTTTTTGTCCTTAGTAGATCATTTGATGTACTCAAGGGTTTTGTCAAAATAAGTCCAATGGGGGAGTTTGAAGGTCCCTATATAGAGCACTCTTAGGGTTTGTGTTCCGTATTAGACTTCGATTTTGGCAAAATTATTCGTGTAATTAGGGTGAGCGTCGTTGCCTCTGCCAAGCTCCTACTGATATCTACATCATCTAGGCAATCAATTCAGTCTGCCAATCTTGCGTAAGTTTATTTCTCGCACCCTTAAACTATGGCTCATAGGATTTATATTCAGTCACGTAGGACACTACACGACACAACTCAACATTGTATCACATCTATTGATTAATTGTGTAATTAAAAACTAATTTTAAAAAAAAAATGTTTGAAACTAAATTTGAAATTTTATGATTTAAGTATTTTCGTTGAAAATAAAATTTTCTGAAATAAAATTTCAAATTAAGAATGTTTTTCTTCATAACGGTTATTTAAAGGTATGCATGTATTATTCTATTAAATCCAAAAAAGTTTACGTGCATGGGTATATATATATATATATATATAGAGGCAGGCTCCTGTGCACACTAAGTTTGCACACTAACTTTGCACATTACCTTTTAAAAGTGGTAAAAAAAATATTTTTGAGTTGATTTTTTTTGTGTGATATTTAAACATTTCAAGGAACCCATATAAAAAAAATCAGCTCAAAAAAACTTTTTTTGCTATTTTTAAAAAATCGGTCAAACTTTCAGAGTTTTTAAGCCCTTTAAAAACTGCGAAAGTTTGACCGATTTTTTAAAAATAGCAAAAAAAGTTTTTTTGAGCTAATTTTTTTTATGTGAGTCCGTTGAAATGTTAAAATATCACATAAAAAAATTGGTGTGCGCCAGCACTAAGTTTGCACACTTTTAAAAGGTAATGTGCAAAGTTAGTGTGCAAACTTAGTGTGCACAGGACCCTGCCTCTATATATATATATATATATATATATATATGCGCGAATACTATTTGTTATTAATATGATATAATAATAATAGTTGGCGATTTTTTTTGATCTATGCTGGTATTTTGACCAATTTGCCAATTGTGTGTACCCTTATGTTAGATTTGATTAGAACCTTTAGACTACCTGCCTTAGCATGTCTAATTGTCCCATAAGCAGTATATATATTGTCTATGAGTATGAGCACCCATACGCGTGTCATATTTTTTTTTGTGTCCAACAACTGTTTGCATGCGTGTGAGTAATGTATATAATTTTATAGTATGCATGTGTAGATAATATTTGTTTGTATATCACTTTTCTCATGTATGCGTGGCAACCTACTATTTTCATATCTGGTTGCTTTGTTCAATAAGCTTCTGATTTGACCATTTAAGTTGACCCCTTGCCTTAGCAAGACAAGATGTCGTTTTGCTGGCAATTATAGCCTTGGCCTCGCGATTCGGTGTTCCCTAGCTAAACCCGATGTGACCCACTGACGTCAGCAGTTGGTGTGTCCTTATGTTTATTTTTTAGCCCATAGTTTTTTAACAAAATCAAAAATGGTTTATGAGTACTTTCACCAGAATGACGCAGTTTCATTATTCGTCGTACGGTAATACTTGTTTAGTGTGATACAGATGGATCCCAGTTCCTTTTATTTCCACTAACAGTTTTCTTTTAAAACCAGGAATGGTATTTTTTTAAACGACACTGAATTGTTTAAAATGGTATTATTGTTTTTGCGTAACTATTATGTATATAGTTGGTTGCAGTTGTGGTAACACGTGTCACTTTTTTAACAATGCATTTTGTGTTTCTTCCACAGCCACTAGATCTTATTTTATCTACGGACCAAAATATTTTTGGCACAATCCTTGTGAATTTTTTTTACCAATCAGACTTGTTCCTATTTCTCTATAAAATGAACCTTTTGTGTCTTCATTTTCTTAACCGAGATAAATTAATTTTAAGCCAAAGCTCTGCAAAAATTTCTAGAGAGAGAGGGATATTATACACCAATATTTTCAGAGATAAATCTTTTGTTTATTCTTCAAAACCCTTTGGTGAGTTTCAAAATCTTCTTGTGTATTCAAGCTTGGACGCTTTTCCTTTCAGACCATCTGATCTCCGATTTGTTGATTTTTCTTTTTGAAAAATCTGGTTGTGAATATCACTTTTTTTTGGGCTTATTTTAATTGTCCATTCACATATGCTTTGTGTATAAAGTTTGCTAATATTGTTTTTGTTAAAATCTTGAAAGAAATTGTTTTTTTTAAAGGTCCTATACAAATCTAAAATTAAAACAAACTATGTTGTTTTATTTGATTGGCTTATTTGTCTATTTAGATATATATTATCTCGATTAGTCATGTTCATGTTTTAAAACGTTTTGTTTTATAAACATTTGAGAATATTTTTTTTAAATAAAGTTAAGATTTCAAGAGGTTTAAAAAGTTGAACCTAATTTTTTAAATGACTGAATTTTATAGAAATTATCTTGGCTGTCACGATATTCGAATTGAATCTTAATCATTGACCGTATGCATAACTTCATTATATTTCAGTCATACTTTGTGAATATGATTTCTTGATTGTTTAAGTGATGTTCTGGAACTTTTTTCATCTAATATCACTTACATAAATCTGTCACGTTGTATTCATGTAGACACATTTATTTGTGTAAATATTTGAACAAGCCTGTGTTCAAAATTTAAGAAGAAAAGGAAGCTTTTCAAAACTGTTTTGAAAGTCAAGAAGACTTGACTTGAGTTGACACAAGACTTGTGAAGATATATAGGAGATATAATCTATTGCATAGCATTCAGTGTGTATCATTTAAGTGTGGGTGTGTTATCTAGGATAGAATATCACACACAAATACTTCACTAGAAAATAACACAATAGGCATTGAGCTAATTTTGAGCTAGAAGAGCAAAAGGGAAAAGCTGCGAAGTGTAGAACGCAATATCAAACAAGGAAAGACTTAAAGAGAGAACACAATATCTATCTTATTTAGTTATCGTGTTTGTTGATTGTAACTCGTTCTTGTTGTTTTTATTGTTTTAGTGAATGTAGATTAGGTGACTCCTAGAGGGGTCCATCATTTTTCCTGGGAAGGTTTTTGCAACGTAAAATAAATACCTTGTGCTTTACTTTACAAATTTGTAATATCTTGCCTCATATGAAAAAGTAGGTTTACTAGTAGAAACGTACCTAATTAATTGATTCATATATTATCTGTTTTGACACCTAGTTAATTCAAGATAATAAATAGGAATATTAATTGACTTGGCAAACTAAAGCCTGTTTTAGTAAAGTTAGCAATTAAAGAAAATTTTGAATTGGTCCCCTCTTTAATAACATAGTTAACTTCTAGGTAATTGGAGTTTATTTCGGCAAATTGTTTTACTTCCGCATTATAGTCCAAGCGCATGAAATGATTTGGCATAATAAAGCAACTAGTTTATCAAATTTTAATGGCAACCATGTGATTAAACACATTGGATAATGATTAAAAGTAAATGAAGATATTTTTTTAAAAAGCTGCATAATGTTTATCTTGCATTATATCCCAATGTGATCAATTTACACGATATACAATATTTTAGTCACAATTGTTGGCCCTCTATCACGGTAACTAATAATCCATCTCATTCTTTATGCTGGAAATAATAATTTTAAATATTATCCTTCTTAATACCCGATACAAAGGAATATGGACACGTTATTGATGTTTTCCTTCAACCATTATTACAAGAGTTTGAGGAACTATGGGATGAAGGACCATGGGCTTATTTTATATATAAAAATCAGTCTCTCACTTTAAAAGCTATGATCACGTGGGGTATTCGTTGTAACACTCCGCATTTTTATGCATTTAATATTTAATTAATTCGAGAATTTAAAATTACTTGCGTGTCGTAATTTTAATTGAATTAATTATGGCAAGTTATATTTAAATATTAATCGGGAAGTGAATGGTTAGTATTTTGGGAAACTTAATTACTAAGTGAATAGTAATAATGTGTTTATGTCATTTTGGGTATTAATGATGGGATGTGTACTTATTTCACCCGGGAGTCCGTATAGACTAATTTGGGAGGAAATAAGGATTTTATAAATTAATTTGCATGCCAATTTTGAGTGTACGGTTGAATCCGGATGGGTTGAGATAGTCGGAAAAGTGTACCCGGGGGTAGTAAACGGGTCACGGGATATTTTTTGGCCTAGTCGGGCCCACACGGGGGCATTTGGGTCATTTGGGCATTTGCCATTAGGTAAAAAATAGAATTAAGGTTGATTAAAAATTATAAGAAATAAGGGAATGACTGAATTGAGTTTAGAAAAGATTTAGTGGTTTAGGATACCTTAATAGCAGTCAAAGGCAAAGTTGGGGATCAGGACAGCCAAAAAGAGTCATGTTCAAGCTTGGGCATTCACAACTCCAAACTCAGATTCTATGAACTCTAAGGCAAGTGGTTAACTTGGTGTAGTATTTAAAGTGTATTTCAATTCATATTCATGTGATTTGGATAATCAAAGAAATTTGTTTTGGGATTTAATTTGGGATAAACATGGGATTTTGTAAATCATGAATCTGATTTCTAAATTGAGTAGAAATTATATACAATATGAGTTTTGTATTTGTATCTGGTAAGATGTGTAAACTAGGATGAATTAGAAACGAATTGGTGATATGAATTTAATGTTTAAGTGGGTTAAAGATTAAATTGGATTTTACCCCAAATTCGTGGAAACAAGAGGGAAAGTAAATTAATTGATGTTTTTTTAACTTTAGAGAGGTTCATATAAGGTGTGTGATTTTTAATATCAATGGGAAAGCTTAGTTTTTAGTGTAGAGAAAGCTAGGGCCTGGAGGTGTGCATCCATGGATGAAACAGCCAACTCGAAAAGAAGAGGACCTGATCGATCGATCGATCGAAGGTGGACCATCGATGGTCCGAAAACTTTGACAGTTCGCCCAGTTTTTAATATATAGGGAAATTAAATAAAAAATCTTCCATGCCTTAATTGTTGACTAATTAATACATGGGTTTAAATCTAATTAATTGTGAATAAAAATTAATAAGGATTTAAGGGCGACTTGGTATGACATCATGATTAAAATTAATTGGAATTTGGAGGAAATTAGGTGTGTCACACTAGGGTTAAATTTTGGAAAGTTTGTTTCAAAATGATTAAATATGGATGTAGTAGACAAGTTCGGGAATAACTGTTGAGCGATACCGAGATGTAAATTTTATTTAGGTAAAGGCTAAATAATTTAGATTCGGGGATTTCAACTTGGGTGATGTTATTTCGGGCCACGAGAGTAAGTCCGAATATATTGGTTGGGGCGATACCAAAAGAAATTAATGTTCAAATTAATTGAAAATTAGAGTTGGGCCATAAACTCAAAATAAAATGGAATAGTCTTGTGTCACGGACTTCGTGCACGATGTAGCCGGGATATTTTATATTTATATATATACGGTGTGTGATAGTATATATATATATATATATATATATATATAATGTGTGCATTAATATCAGTGGATAGATATTATTATTATATATATATACTATAGTGCTTTAGGGGGAGGTTGCACATAGTGGATGAATCCCCTAGCTTGAGAAGTAGGGGATTTCGACTCGGGTGATGTTATTTCAGGCCACGAGAGTAAGTCCGAATATATTGGTTGGGGCGATACCAAAAGAAAGTAATGTGCAAAGTAATTGAAAATTAGAGTTGGGCCATAAACTCAAAATAAAATGGAATAGGCTTGTGTCACGGACTTAGTGACCGATGTAGTCGGGATATTTTATATTTATATATATACAGTGTGTGATAGTGTATATATATATATATATATATATATATATATATATATATATATATATATATATATATATATATATATATGATGTGTGCATTAATATCAGTGGATAGATATTATTATTATATATATATACTATAGTGCTTTAGGGGGAGGTTGCACATAGTGGATGAATCCCCTAGCTTGAAGAGTAGGACGAGTATAATCCCAGGTCATAGCGTCCGTTATATGGGTGATGGGCATCTCACTTTCAGGGAAGGAATATGACCGCCTCCAACATTTATGTATTAACCAAGTTAGTGAGCGATTCTGACTTGGGGTAACTAGGTTATGTGAACATACCTAATGGGATAGCAATTTGGAGAATTTATACCCGGTGAGACTTTACTCGGGGGTAAATACTATTATTAAATGTTATTTCAGTATGTTTGTGAATAATGTAATATGATTGAGTATATAATTATGTAAATAATTATATACGGGCTAATTAATACAAATCATGAGTTGTATTATATGTATAACAGATGTGGAAGTTATATGAAATTAAAAAGGGAAATGATTTAATTAATTTGATGATGATAATAACTTAAAAATCATAATTTAGGCAGACTCGGTTAGAGTAGGGTGTTTTCAAGGGGTTTTATAATTTATCTAGTCATTAGATGAAGAACTAGGTGAATTTATTTAAAGCGTTAGTAGTGCACATTAGAGGAGGGGTGAGGATGTCCTCAAGGGAGTGCGACACTAACTAAAATATGGAGAGCATACATATATACTTATTACTGCAAGATAATCATTTGCTAAATGTTTTTCAAATGTTTTTGGGTATTAACCCTTTCTATAAAAAAATTTAAAACCCTTTTAGGTGTCCAGCCATAGGGACGCAAGGCTTGACTCAATTTCAGGGATTCGTTACTGTAACATATGTGGATATTGTGGGAGTTTGATAGACGCCTCTCTCGTTCATTATAGTATAGAAACATCTATCAGTTATTTCGAGCATGTCGCTCACAATTCATTTAGTTTTTTTCAGACTTATAGAGATTGATTACTTGTCTTTATTTTATATTTGTTGGAGTTTGGGCCGATGGTTTATTCTGTTAGTTACTTAATTTTGAATGGTTGTTTCTGTTAATTGTGATCATTGTGTAGTTTTATTTCTGCATGAGAATTTCATTTTAGTTAATGAAAGATAAAACTTGGCACACGTCTAATTTTCTCACTTAGGTGGTTAGTAATTAAAAAAGGCGACGGTGATGCTAAGAATGAACCAACTGAGAAACATGTTCAAACTTAATTTTGGACTGATCACCCGGGGTTAATTAGGCGGGGTGTCACAGATGGTATCAGGGCATCAGGTTCTAGTGTCCTTAGGATCTGTGCAGCTTACTACGTTTCAGTGTAGCACTCGGTTGTTATAGAGCCCTATTATTACGACTGTTAATTCATTTTTCTGCTTGTGAGATATGGTATTTCTGTTGTGAATATTTTGGTGAAAATTGTGTACTTATACGTTTCAATATATTTCAGATGCCACCGAGGATATAGGGAGTGGAGAGGGATGAGGCTAGGGATGAGTTCAGGGAGTCTCGTCAGGAGCCACAGGTACCGCCACCACCACCCCCACCCGAGTTGATTTCCACTACTCAGGTGGCAGTGTTAGTGGCCCAGGCGGTCGAGACCGCGATGCGAGCTATGGCAGCT
The DNA here is from genome assembly GCA_949130495.1 of Sambucus nigra. Classification (NCBI taxonomy): domain Eukaryota; kingdom Viridiplantae; phylum Streptophyta; class Magnoliopsida; order Dipsacales; family Adoxaceae; genus Sambucus; species Sambucus nigra. Next base: position 113,369,754 of record OX422219.1, read on the forward strand.
CACTTTCCACATCCCTAGGCACCACCTCCACTGGCACCAGTAGTTCAGGATCTAGTGGGAATTTTGTGCCAAATGAGGTGAGCGACGAGAAGCGGAAGAAATCAAGATTTATGATAGGCTTAGCCTGGCAGATCAGGCAACATTTGATTGGGAATCCGACCTTAGTGACATATACAGATGTCATTAATGCCTCCCTTGTACATTGCCAGGATCATCGCTTCCATGCAAAGGGGAGCAAGAGAATAGGGGAGCCGAACCTACAGGGTAAGGCAACTACTAGTGGTGACACGAGTGGTACTCAGTAGTAGACTGACAGTCAGCAAGGGAATCAGGCTAATAAGTTTAAGCTTGGTGGGTTTCGATCGGGAGGACAAGGGTTCAGGTAGGGGCAACCGGTCCCGAATCAACAATTGTAGGTTCCTCCGGGCCGTCAGGTCCAAGGGAACAATGAGGGAGGCCAGCAGGGCCAGCCACGTCAGGGCCAACAATAGGGGATGGTCAGAGACGCTGTTTTGTCTGTGGCTAGCCAGGACACTTCAAGAGGGAGTGCCCACAGAGGGGAAGAGGTCATCAGCAGGAGACCCAACAGGGGCAGATGCCGCCAGCAGCACCCGCCCCACCGCAGCAGGGGTAGATGCACTACGGGCGTGTGTATAACGTCCGGGATGTTCCCAATCCTCCAGCGCAGCAAGCACCGCCAGCAGTTGAGGGTATGTTTCTCATTCATGGTTATGAGGGTAGTATTCTTTTTTATACGGGAGCATCGCATTCATTCATTAAATATAATTTTGCTAAACGACCCGGGTTACTAGAGACCACGGGTAGTCTTCGGATGTGTGTTGAGTCATCAGTAGGCAGCGAGGCTTCTATTAACTCGATTTATTGGGGGGGGGGGGGGTGGACATTTTGATTGGGAGGCTTAGTTTATCAGCGGACCTCTTGGTGTTAGATATGGAGGGGTACGATGTCATCTTGGGGATGGATTGGTTGGCAGGTTATCGGGCGATGGTGGATTGCTACGAGAGGACAATTGTGTTCTCCATTCCAGGACAGGAGATGTTTTTTATAGCAATGCCGCTACCTGAGGGAGGGTCACTTATGCACCTATATTACATCGAGGAGGAAACCTCACATGAGGTGTAGATTCCGTTGGACTCAATCCCAGTAGTGAGGGACTTTGAGGATGTGTTCCAGGAGATACCAGGGTTGCCACCTAGCAGGGAAATCGAATTTGTAATCGATTTATCACCGGGGACGAGGCCAATTGCTCGGGCCCCATACCGTATGGCCCTTTAGAGACGCGTGAGTTGAGAGAGAAGATTCAGCATCTTCTAGGTCAAGGTTTCATTCGGCGAAGTACATCGCCGTGGGGTGCGCCGGTATTGTTTGTAAAGAAGCGGGATGGCTCACTACAGTTATGCGGGGACTATAGAAAGCTAAACAAGGCGACGATACGGAATAAGTATCCGTTGCCTAGGATTGATGATCTACTTGACCAGTTGAGAGGGGCGTCTTATTTCTCTAAGGTCGACTTGAGGTGAGGGTATCATCAAATATGTATCCGAGAGGTGGATGTTCCTATGATCGCTTTCCTGTCGCGGTATGGATCTTATGAGTTCAGGGTGATGCCATTCGGGCTCACCGATGCACCAGCAGTGTTCATGGACCTCATGAACAGGATTTTCAGGGAGTTTCTCGATCATTTTGTCGTTATGTTTATTGATGACATCCTAATCTACTCGCGCAATGAGGAGGAGCACGCCGAGCATCTGCGTATAGTTTTACAGACATTGCGGGATCACCAGCTCTATGACAAATTCGGGAAGTGTGGATTTTGGCTATGGGAGGTTCAGTTTCTTGGCCACGTGATGTCAGATCGGGGTATTACAATGGATCTAAGTAAGGTATCGGTAGTGAGGGAGTGGGGGCATCCCACGACACCGACCGAGGTGCGCAATTTTTTGAGATTGGCCGGTTAATACAGGCAGTTCATCAAAGGATTCTCAAAGATTGCGGGCCCTTTGACGAATCTGACCCGAAAATGGGTACCTTTCACTTGGAGTGATCATTGTCAATTTTCTTCGACGAGGTAAAGGACAAGTTGACATCGGCACCCGTACTTGCATTATTGAAGGGAGGATTAGAGTATCGGGTTTACACTGACGCATCCTTACAGGGACTTGGGGGTGTGCTTCAGCGGGAGTAAAGGGCTATAGCTTATGCATCCAGAGAGATAAAGCCCCACGAGAGGAATTACCCCACTCACGACCTGGAGCTAGCAGCGGTCCTTTTTGCTTTGAGTATATGGAGACATTATCTTCTAGGAGAGCAGTTCATGTTATTCATGGATCACAAATCACTTTAGTATATCTTCACACAGAAGGATCTGAATATGAGGCAGAGGCGATGGCTAGAATTCGTGAAAGACTACCAGTTTGATATTCAGTATCATCTCGGTAAGGGTAATGTGGTAATAGATGCATTGAGCCGGAGATCGACTGGGGAAATATAAGAAATCTGGAAAGAGAAGTGGAGAGAGCTTAGATATGAGGATGATGTAGCCAGGGCTTTCATGTCAGCATTATCCATCACACCTGAAATCATTATGCGGGTTGTGAGGGCTCAGACAGAGGATCAGATCTGCTGGGATAGGGTGAGCCAGTTTCTAGCTGAGGGAGCAGAGGGTTACTCGGTCAGCTCGGAAGGAGGATTACGCCTTAATGAGAGGTTAATTGTGCCAGAGGATGAGGAGTTGAGGCACGCTGTTATGACAGAGTCCCATGGATCGAGATTCACGGTACATCCTAGTGGGGATAAGATGTACCAGGATATGAGGAGGCAGTATTGGTGGGCAGGAATGAAATGAGAAATAGCATAATTTGTTTTGAAATGTACCATATGTCAGCTTGTGAAAGCTGACCACCAGAGACCATGAGGGATGCTACAGCCGCTGGAGATTCTCATGTGGAAGTGGGAGAGCATCTCCATGCACTTCATTACAGGGTTACCTGCATCGCAAAGTGGTCACAATTCCATATGGGTCATTGTGGATCGGTTGACCAAAGTGGCCCACTTTCTGCCGGTTCGCACAGACTTTGAGACGATGCGATATGCGCAGTTATTGATAGATGAGATTGTTAAGCTGCACGGGGTATCGATTAATATTTTTCTGACAGAGACAAGATCTTTGTGGCCCACTTTTGGCAAAGCTTTTAGGAGGCCATAGGCATGGAGTTATGTTTGAGTACAGCCTATCACCCACAGACTGACGGGCAGACTGAGAGAGTCAATCAGATGCTGGAAGATATGCTCAGAATGTGCATATTAGACTTTTGGGGAGGTTGGGAGAAATATCTTCATTTGGTAGAGTTCGCGTATAACAACTCTTACCAATTCATGATCAGTATGGAACCATTCGAGGAACTATACGGGAGACCTTGTCGTTCACCCGCTTGTTGGTTAGAGGTGGGGGACAACAAACTATTGGGGACGAACATTATTCAGGAGACGCCTGCCAAGATAGCGTTGATCCAATGGAGGATTCAGATAGCTCAGGATAGGCAGAAGAGTTACGCTGATGCTTTATGGAGACATGTGGAGTTAGAGGCTGGGGATCAGGTGTTGGTTCGGGTGTCCCCTATGAAAGGGGTGATGAGGTTCGGAAAGAAGGGTACGTTAGCACCGAGGTACGTGGGACTTTTCCCTATTATCGAGAGGGTGGGGCCAGTAGCTTACAGGCTGGGATTGCCAGAGCACCTTCAGCGGATACACGACGTGTTCCATGTGGCATAGCTGAAGAAATATCGTAGGAGCGCGAGGGATTTTTGGCACATTCCACTCGAGGAAATTGATTTACATCCGAACATCTCATATGAGGAGAGACTGGTGGCTATTCTGGACCGTAGTGAGCAGAAGTTACGATCCAAGGTTGTTTCAATAGTTAAAGTACAGTGGGGTTATCACAATGTTGACGAGTCTTCTTGGGAGTGGGATGAGGATATGCAAGAATAATATCCAGAGCTTTTCACCATAGGTACGACCTAATTTCGGGGATGAAATTCCTTTGTAAGGGGGGGAGTATGTAACACGCCATATTTTCATGCATTTAATATGAAGTAATTCGGGAATTCAAAATTACTTGTGTGTCATAATTTTAATTCAATTAATTATGGCAAGTTATATTTAAATATTAATCGGAAAGTGAATGGTTAATATTTAGGGAAACTTAATTACTAAGTGAATGGTAATAATGTGTTTACGTTATTTCGGGTATTAATGATGGGAAGTGTACTTATTTCAGTCGGGAGTCGGTATAGACTAATTTGGGTGTTAAATAAGGACTTTATAAATTAATTCGCATGCCAATTTTGAGTGTAGGATTGAGTCCAGATGGGCTGAGATAGTCAAAAAAGTATACCCGGGGGTAGTAAACGGGTCACGGGATGTTTTTTGGCATAGCCGGGCCCACACTGGGGAATTTGGGTCACTTGGGCTTGGCCCATTAGGCAAAAAACGGGATTAAGGTCAATTAAATAATTAGAAGAAATAAGGGAACAACTGAATTGAGTTTAGAAAAGATTTAGTGGTTTAGGAAACCCTAATAGCAGTCAAAGGCAAAGTTGGGGATCACAGGACAGCCAAAAAGGGTCATCTGCAACCTTGGGCATTCACAACTCCAAAACAGACTCTACGAACCCTAAGACAAGTGGTTAACTTGTTGTAGTATTTAAAGTGTATTTCAATTCATATTCACGTGATGTGGATAATCAAAGAAATTCGTTTTGGGATTTAATGGGGGATAAACATCGGGTTTTGTAAACCATGAATCTGATTTCTAAATTGGGTAGAAATTTATATACAATTTGAGTTTTGTATTTGTATCTGGTAAGATGTGTAAACCTGGATGAATTAGAAACGAATTGGTGATATGAATTTAATGTTTAAGTGGGTTGAAGATTAAATTGGATTTTACCCCAAATTCGTGGAAACAGGAGGGAAAGTAAATTAATTAATGCTTTTTTTTAACTTTAGAGAGGTTCCATATAAGGTGTGTGATGTTTATTGTCAATGGGAAAGCTTAGTTTTCAGTGTAGAGAAATCTAGGGTTTGGATGTGTGCATCCATGGCTGAAGCAGCCAACTCGGGGAAGCCGAGGGCCTGATCGATCGATCGATCGATCGATCGAAGGTGAACCATCGATCGATCGATGGTCCGGAAACTTTGACCCGCCCAGTTTTTAATCTATAGGGAAATTAAATAAAAAAATTTCCACGCCTTAATTGTTGAGTAATTAATACATGGGTTTAAATATAATTAATTATGAATACAAATTAATTAGGATTTGAGGGCGACTTGGTGTGACATCATGATTAAAATTAATTGGAATTTGGAGGAAATTATGTGTGTCACACTAGGATTAAATTTTGGAAAGTTTGTTTCAAAATGATTAAATACGGATGTAGTAGACAAGTCCGGGAATAATGGTTGAGCGATACCGAGATGGAAATTTTATTTAGGTAAAGTCTAAATAATTTAGAGTCGGGGATTTCGACTCGGGTGATGTTATTTCAGGCCACGAGAGTAAGTCCGAATATATTGGTTGGGGCGATACCAAAAGAAATTAATGTTCAAATTAATTGAAAATTAGAGTTGGGCCATAAACTCAAAATAAAATGGAATAGTCTTGTGTCACGGACTTCGTGCACGATGTAGCCGGGATATTTTATATTTATATATATACGGTGTGTGATAGTATATATATATATATATATATATATAATGTGTGCATTAATATCAGTGGATAGATATTATTATTATATATATATACTATAGTGCTTTAGGGGGAGGTTGCACATAGTGGATGAATCCCCTAGCTTGAGGAGTAGGGCGAGTATAATCCCAGGTCATAGCGTCCGTTATATGGGTGAGGGGCATCTCACTTTCAGGGAAGGAATATGACCGCCTCCAACATTTCTGTATTAACCAAGTTAGTGAGCGATTCTGACTTGGGGTAACTAGGTTATGTGAACATACCTAGTGGGATAGCAATTTGGAGAATTTATACCCGGTGAGACTTTACTCGGGGGTAAATACTATTATTAAATGTTATTTCAGTATGTTTGTGAATAATGTAATATGATTGAGTATATAATTATGTAAATAATTATATACGGCCTAATTAATACAAAGCATGAGTTGTATTATATGTATAACCGATGTGGAAGTTATATGAAATTAAAAAGGGAAATGATTTAATTAAGTTGATGATGATAATAACTTAAAAATCATAATTTAGGCAGACTCGGTTAGAGTAGGGTTTTTTCAAGGGGTTTTATAATTTATCTAGTCATTAGATGAAGAACTAGGTGAATTTATTTAAGGCGTTAGTAGTGCACATTAGAGGAGGGGTGAGGATGTCCTCAAGGGAGTGCGGCACTAACTAAAATATGGAGAGCATACATATTTACTTCTTACTGCAAGATAATCATTTGCTAAATATTTTTCAAATGTTTTTGGGTATTAACCCTTGCTATAAAAAAATTTAAAACCCTTTTAGGTGTCCAGCCACAGGGACGCAAGGCTTGACTCAATTTCAGGGATCCGTTACTGTAGCATATGTGGATATTGTGGGAGTTTGATAGACGTCTCTCTCGTTCATTATAGTATAGAAACTTCTATCAGTTATTTCGAGCATGTCGCTCACAATTCATTTAGTTTTTTTCAGACTTATAGAGATTGATTACTTGTCTTTATTTTATATTTGTTGGAGTTTGGGCCGACGGTTTATTCGGTCCGTTACTTAATTGTGAATGGTTGTTTCAGTTAATTGTGATCATTGTGTTGTTTTATTTCCGCATGAGATTTTCATTTAAGTTAATGAAAGATAAAACTTGGCACTAGTCTAATTTTCTCACTTAGGTGGTTAATAATTGAAAAGGCGACAGTGATGCTAAGAATGAACCAACTGAGAAACTTGTTCTAACTTAATTTAGGACTGATCACCCGGGATTAATTAGGCGGGATGTCACATTCATGATTTCATTGCAAATGGAAATTTATCTAGGTGGTTAACACATGGTTACAAAGTATGCTATATTTTTTGTGATGAAACTCCGTTTACTTGATTAAGTCACGTTAGGAAAACAGTTTACATAAAAAAATTGTATCTTCCTTAATAGAAATTGCCCATGTAGAAATGGTGGCTATGTGGGATTACAATAACTCAAAATAGACATGCCCCTATTCGGATACTATGTCCACAAATGTTTAAAGTAACTATTAGAATCTTGAAAGTCTACATCATGGGAAATATTTGGTAACAATGCTCCACGAATCCAGGCACTGATGCAGGCAATTAAGCATAAAATTGAAGTCATTATGAAGTTTGGCTTAAATTTTATGCAGAGTACTGTTCATATGTAGGGGTTACTGGTAATACATGGGATTACTGTTCTTATGTGGAATATTGTTCCTACACTAAATATTATTCATAAGTTATTTACTCTCATATGTGGAGTACTAATTCATGCACGGGGTACTGTTCACTCTTACTCCTTATTTAAGGATGATTTTAGCCACGGTTCGAAACACCAATACCAACAAAACACCAAGCTGGAGAGAGTCTACTTCCAAAGGTGATAGTTTGGGGTATAAGGTGAAAGATTTTTCTTCTCACCCATGGGTATTTCTCACATGTGGAAGAAGGGTATGGGTGTTAGTGTGAGTGTTATGAGATTATAACTTGGATTTACATGGCTAGAGACTTGGTGTACAATGTCTATTCGAGATTTACGTAGGAGAATGGAGGGTTTGTGATAAATCCCTATATATTCTCCATTGCACTTATAATTTCTTCAAATATTGTGGAATCGATCCTCTCTATGGATGTTTCTAAGTTGGTGAACCACTTATATCTTGGTATTGTATCTCTTATTTACATATTTATCTGCTTGTCATTGTTAATATTTAATCTTCATTGTATATGGGATCCTGGTTCATTGTAGGGTACCCAACCAAATTCGACGTCAGAGAACAACTATTGGTATCAAATCTCTTGGTCCACACAAGCTATTTGTCAAAAATACATAATGAGATTTCGGTGTCAAACCACTAGTTCTTGGAGTTTTTGGTTGTGTTCATTCGAGCATGACAAGGGCTATTGCTTCATAAATTTAAGTGGAGGGATTTGATTGTAATGGTTCATTCTCTATTGGTGAATAGAGTAAATGTAATTATTGTTCAAGATGGGTCATGTACCGAGGTTGATGGAAGAATGAAAGTTAAAAATAGATAGAGGGTGTGATTGTTTGTCCGAAATGCAATTTGAGGGGGTGTGATTCCTATCTCGATATGAAATTTGTAATGGTGTGATAAACATACACTAGGTTGATTTTTTATGGTTTGATTTTCAACTAAAAGAAATTAATTGTTGGGGATGTTATCATAGTAAGTCTACATCCAAGAACAATGAACATTGGTATATACGAAATGAAATAAGTCATTTCATGGTTCAAAATTTAAACAAGGATATAGTGGCTCTAGAAGTACCTGTAGATAGTTATCGAATTTGTTTGGCCTTTGGGTATATTCTCACAATCTCCAAATAGTAGGAGAATGCTACATAGCCACAACCAGTTTTGGACTCGTCTAATGCCTTAAAAATTTTACTCCAATAAATATTCTTTGAAATTAAAGAATGAGTTTGTTTCAATTCAATGGAGCCAATGAGTAACCACAAACTACAACTACGATGTGTGAGGGTATCCTATGGTTGACAAGATATAGTTAAAATGTTTCTCTTTAAAAACTCAAAGTTTTTTTTTCAATCTTGAACGATGTCCATACTCAATAACAAATAAGATTTGGAAAACTACTTGTTGAAGGTTTCTTGAGTAAAAAGAATCTTACTTTGAAGGATTCAAGAATGAATAAAAAAAGGAATGAAAATGACATAAGTAAAGTATAAAGATATATGCAGAAAATATTTTTCTTTTTAACAAATATCTCTTAAAAATCATCTCAATAAGAAAAAACAAGGCTTGTAATAAATATGCATTGGACTCCTGTATGAATACACATCGATAAACATTCAAATGAATCATTCCTATTAGATAAAAAACAATCTTTGTTGGCACCAAATAAAAATAGTGTTGGGAACAACTTACCATGAGATATTAAACAAAACATCTCCAAAAGTGATAAAATTAAGTACAGATCACGGGCTCATCGCTGTAGCAAAACATCTGCTACAAAGGTAGAGGATGTAACTCGAAACTTTGAGATATGTTTACTTCATATTCTGACCAACGAAATTGTACCCTCATTGGCCTACAGCCCATTCACTAATGCAATTCACCAGCGACGAAGGTTGTGAATTAAGCTAGACTTTTACATTTCCACATGATCGCGACCACCGAATTAGATATACAATGACATGAATACCTATTTTCGTACAAAAAATCTGTAGCGAATTAGGTACCTACTAGAAGCATAAAATTCCATGTTTTGCTATTTTTTTTACAGAACATAGAATTACAATATGTTGAATCAAGGATAAGTAAATTTCTTTAAATATAATAATGCATTAAATACATAATTGTTTGTATAGAAATAATAATGCATCTTTAGATTTGGAATTTTCAAGTCTGAAAGAGCCACAAGGATAAATAAGATATATTTTTGGATTATGAAAAACAATTTTACTAGGGGTGAATCTAATTCCTTTGGACGTATACCTTCATCTTAAGTGATTAAATCGGGGGAAATGACATCCATGACCCGGTATATATTTGCTGATAATTTTTTGAGACTTCTTAGATTGGACTGAAAATATATTTTATAGCATAAAATGAGACAATTCATAATGTTGTGGGGAACATGTGTATATGATACTCTTTCAATATCCCCCTTTGTGAATTTCGTGACAAAAATACATAAAACAAAAATTACAAGAAGTAGAATCAAATCTATCACATAAGAACGGACTTCCCGGACCAAAGTCGTATGATTGATAAAGCTCGATAACAAGTAACCACAAACAAAATTCTTTAAGAAGATTCTTGTAATTATTTTCTTTAACACAGAAGAAAACACATACAATACCAATGTGTAATGTTAAGATAAAAAGAAAAGTAATATGATGAAACTTGTGATTTTATGTGTACTTTTGAACATCAAATTAAAATAATAATTTCCCCTCAACTATGTGATCCCTCTCAATAAATATGAAACAACATAAAAACATTTTCGATAATTCAAATTGATTAATACTATGTACTACCCCTATCTAAAAAATTATCCTCCATTTTACCATGAAATGACAGAAAATATAGTTAATTAGCTAGAGTAAACAAGATAATCAAATGAAAAATATGAGAAAGAACATAAAGAGTGAGAAATTGGTACAATAATTATAGTCTATCTATAAAACTTGTGAAGACCATGAATGAGATATAATATCAACAACTACATAAAAAGTTACCTAATACATCAAAGCAAAGATATACGATAAAATAATGTTGAATTTTGATAAGATTAAGACAAACCAAATCATTGTTGTAGGATTTATATAAGATATCGGAATTTAAAGATAAATCGTAACTCTCAAAGGCCAACATACCTAAAACAAAAGTAACATTTTGCAAATACTAAGAGTTCGTCACGACGTCATGCAAGGTGTCGCTAACATGATATAGTTTAACATTGACATCACATTTATATTTTTTTAAAGAACAAGATGTTGAAGAACCAAAAGATAATAAAAATTGAGATCGAATTGGGTAATCAATCTAATCATCAATCCTATCAAAATCTTCATCATACAAAGTATGATTATCCTGCTTTATAAATGTACCAAAAGGATGTGAAGCACTACAATATGGACCAGGATCAATATGTGATAGAACTGGTAATCTGTTTTAGTCTCCCGAGGGAGTTATCAATCTAGAATAAGATTGCATTGAGATCATTCCCTCAGGTTTTTTAACCACTTCATATGAAAAAAGTGAAAAACTTTATGAGCATAAATTTCCAATTTTATTAATTTGTATGTATTGGATTAATTCAAGATATAACATTTTGAGTCACATGTTAGGATTTGTATGTTTACTTTCAAGTAAATGGCATATTTGATTAAAGACGTGGTGGCAAAACTTCAAAGATTGCATTATCGTACAATTTTTTGTGCCATTTTTTCTCTTCATGTTTTTTAGGATCTATCATGTAGGAATACATATACATTTTAATCCATGGGATTTTATTTTTGGTGTTTGTTTTTATAAAATGTTGGGTGGATTTTTTTAAAAGATTTTAAAAGAAAATATTTTTTAATTTTAAGTCATTTGAACGAGTTTATAGGTTTGGTTAGAAGGATTTTAGTAGTCCGTTCAATTGAACATCAAACAATATTTATCTATTTATTAAAAGAATATTGTTTGATGCTTGTTCGAACGAGATTGGTTGTTCTTTCGAATGAGTTTTGAGGTGGTTCGAACGAGATTGTGTTTTCATTCAAATGAAACCTTGTTTTCATTCAAATGATTTTGTATTGAAAAATGTGTTGCCCCGAAAAACATGTTTTTTATATAAACTTGTGTTTAGAATGAATTTTGGCCAAAATCATTTTCCTATACGCATAATCGATTCATTATTTTCTTTTCTATTTACACATGGTGAACTGTGTGTTGTGTTGTTGTGGTGAAGAAGTGGTGGACTCCGTATTTCTATCTATAGACAGTTTCTTAGCCTAGATTAGTTGATACCAATGTGTGTGTGGAATCACACTTTATGATAGATTCATGGGTGGACTCGTACATGTCATTATGCGAAGGTAGATAAATAAAGAACGACATGGCTTCTGAGGGTGTTGACTTTGTGTTGTTAGTATACGGCCATGTCGTTATAATTCAATACATAGTAAAATTTGCAAGGCTGGGTCATCCAAGGTTTTTTCTCATCGTGGGTTTTGTACATCGGCGTGTTGTGGTTGGTTACTTTATTTTATCCTTGTACTCACCAAGATACATATTTTTAGGACAAGATAAAATTTAGTAAATCGTTTATCATAACAATATCGTTAAAATTGGTGCTAAGTTTAATTTGAGTTAATTCTATTTATGTTTATATTTCATTTTTAAATATTAAAAATTGACTTTTTTACCACTCATCGTACTTCCGCATCTTCAAATTGGTATAAGTGCAGGAATACTAGGTTTTTGGCTTACCTCCAAGTTTAAGCATGATTTTAAGCAGTTTTTATTCCGAGGATCAATCGATTTTTAGGGCACAGATGTTTGATAAGTCTAATTACACTTACTATAAAATGTGTATGAAATCAACACTTAATGCAATAGATAAGCGATTTTAGAAAGTGTCCATTAATGGTTGGTCCTATCCATAACCTTAGCTCATTATTATAGGATTCCTAGACCCTTAGAATCACATAGTGAGGAAGAGAATAGGTTAAAAAATTGTAATTCTTGATGTTTAAATGATCTATTTCGTTCGGTCACACAAGAGAATTTTCACCGTAATATGACATGTGAAATGTCTAAAGAGGCTTGGGACATACTCCAACTCAACTATGAACATACTAGTTCTATTAAGCCTTCCAAACTTGAAAACCTCACCACTTAGTTTCAAACCATTAGGATGGAGGATAGTGAAACCTTTGATGAGTTCTATACTAGACTGTCAGATATTGTGAACCCATCTTTTAATTTGGGAGCGAGAATACTCGAAACCCACATAGTTAAGAAAATCTTAAATTTCTTGCCTAATAGATTTAATTCAAAAGTGATAGTTTTGAATTACTTGGGCATTAGGTTATCTTCAAACATATGAGCTCGACATATTTTTGTAATGACCCCACTTTTATATGCTCATATATAGTTTGTTTTTACAATTTTTTCTCACTTATTATCTGATAAATGTTGTATTATTACAAATGTGATATTATAGGTTCTTAATATGACAAAAACCGTTTTTAAAATTAAATAATCAACTATAAAATGGGTCAAATTGAAGTTTTATGGCACATCCTAAGCTAAATGACAAGTTTCGAGGTAGAAAAATTTTAATTTCATGAAACTTTAGGGACTTCGTTTTAATTAAGAAAGTTTTAGTGACCAAAATAAAAAGGACCTTTTTGTTATTAAAAATATGAAATGTGAATTTCTTGACACCTCGTCCTGTATCTTGCCACCACACCTTACACGTGTCATCTATATAAACAAAAATAAAACACATGTCATCCATATATAAGAAGCTAAAACACGTGTCACCATTAGGTGAATAAAGAGTGCAAGACAACTCTGCTACGTGACACATCAACGCTGACTCACCAAAATGAAATCTTAGTCACCCAGACACGTATCAACACCCAAATACATTTGAAAAAACTATAATTATAGCCCTTAGGATCAGTTACATGAAATTACTCTAAAATCTTACAAAGAAATAGTAAGAGAAAGTGGGGGAAATTTTAAGAAGAAGTTTCGTCGTAGTGATCCATGTTTCGATATCTATAACTTCTTACTTCTGTTTTAGGTGAGTACTCTATGACAATTCCTTGCGTATTTTGATTATATGATATAATGCAAACTACATATATTTTGTTAAATGGTTTTATTCTCAAATTCATCAGATACCGATGATTCCATCATTTGTTATATATGTATCTCTCTCGATATAAACATCTGATTTGAATTCTAAAATTATTGATTCAGCCTATGGAAGCTCACTTATTATGTTGGCCTTGGCTATCAGGTGAAAATATTTGGGTGGTACCTTCCCAGCTGGTTTATCGCTGGTGTGCCCGAAACAAGGCGTTGTTCCAGAGATCATATTTTTCTATTTGTGTTTTTACCAGGTGGAAACATTTGGTGACACGATCTGTCTATCTGGGTATTCGAGTGTACATCGCCATTAAAATTAAAAATTGAATTATTGACATATTGCTCATTTTCTTCTCTGTTCTGTTTTGTTCTTAAATGTTTATACTGAAAATATATATTGTCAGTTACTTTATATATATTACTGCAAATTCCTATCTCTCTATGTATATGCTTTATGTTCTAAATTGAATAAGTATCAATTTTTTGAAAAACCTTGGAAGGTCTACATATTAAATATCACTCGGCTTTTAATTGATGTTGTATAAATGACCAATTTTCAGGAAATGATTAGGGTTGCAGATGGAACGTAAAAGGACTATGTTGAATATTCAGCTTTTAGAGATCTTTTTGTTTTTTAAATAAAATGTTTTTTTTTATCATATAGAGCATGTTCGACTCTCTTGTAATAAGTTTTAATTTTTTTCTTAAGTTGTAACTCGTTATTACTTTTAATACAAATTAAGCTTATGTAGAAAGCTCTGATGATGTAATTCCTTCACTCTCATTTTTTTAAGATTCATAGCCATGTGATTGTATTTTCGCTGCATTTATTTAAGGAAACAATTTAATCAAGAATATTTGTTGCATTAGTGGCATGTCAAGATAGTTTTGGTCTAAAAAGCTGAAGAAAGACATTGGAATTGCTTTGAAAGCCTGAAACATGTAAACAAAAATTTATGATGATGAGTCTAACATCAATTCTGATGATATGACTATGTTTTCAAAGAAGTCTAGAAAATTTCTCATGTTTAAAAAAAATCAAAATATGGGAAGGAGTTGGAGGAAAAAAGTGCAAAAATCACGATCAATTCCTTAAGAATCGTGATGATAATTTTAAAAGGGATGATTCAGGTAGATGCTTTAGTTGTGAGGGTTATGTCTATAGGGAAACTGCGTGTCCGAAAAAAAAATAGAGAGAAAGAAACCAAAGGAGTAGAATTTCAACTTTAGTGAGAGTGGTCCAAAAGAGGAACCCAGTTTCCCAATTGAACATAACTACACCGTGATTATAGAGAGACATGCGAGCCTTAATGAAAACCTTCCCATTAAGATTATTTTTCACATGAAACTTCTGAGGAAATTTTAGTGTGACACCCCGCCTAATTAAATACCGGGCGATCACTCCTTTATTAAATTAAAATCAAGGTGAACAGTTGGTTCATTCTTAGCATCACTGTCGTAAAAATAAATTTTCCAATTTAAACGCCCTAATTAATTAAGCTAAGTGTCAAAACCATTTTTAGACATTTCTTTCCAAATTTTATTTTATAAACCAAGATTTAAATATTTACAACAATTCAATATTAAAGAATCACACCATAATTATTCTGGAACATATAATCCAACTAAATTAAACATTCAACAACTAAATCCCAACATTAAAACTTAAAGTAAAACATCCAGACAGTAATAAATCCCAAAGTGATAATACCAGAAATAAATGAATCACAATGTCCAATAAAACAAATGGATAATGGAAACGGGCGACACATGCCCAACTGAATAAATAAGATAGGAGTGGAATCAAATAAATGAAGTCGTCTAAGCAAGAGGCCTGCAACTCCCACCTAAGCTGCAGTGCGTTCCTTCCAAAGGATCCTACGCAAGACGCCCCTGTGACTGGGCACCTGTAATATATACATATATATACAAGAGAGGGAGGAAAAAGAAACGGGTCAGAGCCCGATAGTGTAAATGATTTAAAATTTGTTTAGCAAGTATTTAAAATGTTTACAGGCCAATGCAACAACATATTAGTGTGGCACTCTCTTGAGAAATTCTTACCTCTCTTCTAATGTGCACGCCTATCGCACTAATCTTCCCAACGGATTATCTTATCTTATATCGCACTAATCTTCCCAATGGTTTAACTTATCTTAGGTTACTCGTAAGATTTAAAACCGAATAATATAATTGTTTAAGAGGATAATTTCATTTGATCACAAAGTTCTCATTTAAACCTTATTTACTAATAAAGTTTCTAGTGTCCCATTATACTTTTCAAAACAAGTATTCCCAAATTGAAGTCAAGATTCATTTCTTACTTACCATAAGCACAGTATGAAATTCCAAATTTTAGAATTTAATATATATTAAATACTCGTATAAAATATATATATATATATATATATATATATAATACAAGTTCGGAATCACTCTCGAACTGTATTAACACATACACAAACAATATTGAGGCGAAGCATAGATTCCAAGTCTCGAAGAGGTCAGTACATACCCTCACGTCTCTTAGGACCGTCTGACCATCGATCAGATAGCATGTACCAAGGATATCTATCTTCTAGGGTACGAGTCAATATCCTCCATAAAGGTACCATCAAGATAAGACTGTCCCAGCGCGGTAACCTCAGGGATAGCAAGTAGCGTGGGCATGATTTTCCCATGTATATAATATATGCATACACAAAGTCATATAAATATACTACTTTTATCATATCAATTTAGGTTCATCCCATAACCCATAATCACAACATTTATCCTTATTTTTCCATTATTAGTTATCACGTATAACGGTTCTTCTCTAACTTTAATTTGAGGGATTATTCCAACTTACTACGTAACACTGATGGAATCTATCCTCCCAAGTGTAAAATTCAGTAGGTATTCATCTATTTTCCACCGTAACCATTTTATGTATCTCTCTCTTTAATACAAAATTCCATCGTCCCTTATATAAACACCGCAAAAATGTAAATTTCTCCTTACATTGAAGGTCTTTTAATCATTAATAAATCCTACTGGTCATATTTATCTCCCAAAATATTTTAGTAAGGGTGTCTAAGGAGTATTCTTCTTATAGAATTAATTCAACTATTTTAAACAGGGAAATATAAGTCTTCCAGAAGGGGTCGATCGATCGAACCTTCGATCGATATAAGCTCCTGGCTCGATCGATCGATCAAGCAGGTATGGTGAATTCTGCAGTTAATCAGTTACGGGTTCTATTACACAACCTCATCCAAATCCAGATTTTTCATTCCCAATCGCCCAAAAATTTGTACTACTAATAGTATAAACCCATTTTATACATATTCTACGTAAAGCATGCAAATTTTCATCAATAACCATGGATTAATAGGCCAAAAACTCATATTAATCTCAAGAACCCTAGAATTTCTTTATCATAGTTCTAATTAGTCTTTTTCCATAAATTTTTACTCCTAATTCATCAAAAATTCGTGGTTAAGCCTCTACATATGAAAGGGTTTCCCGATTATCATTTAAACCATTTCTACATGCAATTTTCCTATCTCCAACATGGATTTTCTTCTACCAAACTCATCCTAATCACCCTAGATTAACATGAATGATGCATTAATGAAAATAAGCAAGATAAATAATTTCCTGGGACTTTCAGAGTTGTAATTTGATGATGAATTTGGTGTGTTTGCGTTCCCCATCGCGCGATATACGTGTTGGTGGTGGTGGCGGTGCAACCGGATGAATTTTCTGTCTAGAATTTGCTTTGAAGCCTCTCTCTTTCCCTCTCCTATGGCCGTCACTTGTCTTTGGTTGTTTTAACCCTAGAAGGAAACCTTAGACATATGATATAACCCTTGAAATTTCGTGGGTTTAATTACCCAAAAATGAAAAATGTCCAAAATGCCCTCCCGGGGTGCTAAATAGGCCTAAAAATGCTTCGAGACCCAAACTAAACCCCCGTGTATACTTTTCTGACTCTCTCAAACCTTCCGGACACTTTGTCACACTCAAAACGACCATACAAGCAACTTATAATTTATTTACTTTTATTAATCAATATCTAGTCCCGACGCGATACGGGTGCGTCCCGACTCAAATTTCCAAACTTGTCATTTTATTCACTCTTGACATTTAATAGAACCAATATTATATATTACTCTACTCATTAGTAATATTCAACAAGTTTCCCATAATTACCAACTGACATCACGTTAATAATTATAAAGTGATTAATTTTTGGATTTATATTAAATTAATAACTCACATTAAATTTAATAAATCCCCAAATTAATATAACATAAAAATGCGGGGTATCACATATTTCCCTCCTAATAACGGAATTTCGTTCCGAAATTCAAAAAATAAGGCATACCTGGTAAAAATAAATCTGGGTATCTATCGCACATATCTGCCTCGCGCTCCCAAGTGGATTCCTCCACATTATGATGCTCCCACTGGACCCGTACAAGTGGAACTACCTTCGACCTCAATCTCCTCTCGCTGTGGTCTAGGATAGCCACCGGTCTCTCCTCGTAAGAGATGTCAGGCTGTAAGTCTATCTCATCTATCGAGATGTGAGTATGGGCCATATCATCCCGAAGATATCGTCTCAACGATGAGATGTGGAATACATCGTGAATGCGATGTAAATGCTCTGGCAGTCCCAATCTGTATGCTACCGGCCCAATCCTCTCGCTAATGGGAAATGGTCCCACGTACCTCGGGGACAATTTACCTTTCTTCCCAAACCTCATCACTCCTTTCATAGGAGATACACGTAGTAACACTTGGTCCCCCACATTAAACTCCCAGAAGAACCATTTCACATCGACGTAGCTTTTCTGCCTGTCCTGGGCCACACGAATGCGACTCCTGATCATCTCAATCCTCGCAGAGGTTTCCTGAATTACCTTTGGTCCTAACAACTTATTATCCCCCACCTCGAGCCAACAAGTTGGGGAACGACAAGGCCTGTCATATAAAGCCTCGAATGGAGCCATGCCAATCGTGAACTGATAAGAGTTATTATAAGCAAACTCCACCAGTGGAAGATGTGGCTCCCAACCTCCTCCAAAATCAAGAACACACATACATAGAATATCCTCCAACATCTGATTAGTACGCTCTGTCTGTCCATCTGTCTATGGGTGATAATTTGAACTTAACCTCAACTCAGTACCCATAGCCTCCTGAAAGCTCTCCCAGAAATGAGACACGAAAAACTTGTCTCGATCTGACACAATATTCAGGGGCACCCCATGTAATATGACAATCTCAGTAATGAACAATTGAGCATACTGACCCGTGGTATAGTCTATCTGCACCAGCAGAAAATGAGCCACCTTAGTCAAACGGTCTACAATCACCCATATAGAGTCGTGGCCCAGCTGTGACGTAGGCAGCCCTGTAATAAAGTCCATGGAAATACTCTCCCACTTCCACGCGGGTATTTCCAATGGCCGAAGCAACCCTGATGATTTTTGATGGTCCACCTTTACCAGCTGGCAAGTAGAACACTTGGACACGAACTCAGCAATGTCATTCTTCATCCCACTCCACCAGTATTGCCGCCTCATATCCTGTTACATCTTATCTCCTCTAGGATGTACCGCAAATTGGGACCCGTGAGACTGGGTCATCACTGCATGACGTAATTCTGATCCTTTTGGGACCACTAATATCCCATTAAACCTCAAACCCCCATCAGAACTAACAGAATAGGGCTCACCACCCTCAGCTAAAAGTCGTACAATCTGCTCCTGGCAAAACGGGTCTTCGGTTTGTGCCTGTATCACCCTTGTAATAATCTAGGGTGTCACTGTCATAACAGATATGAAGTAACGGCCTACTGCGTCCTGGTGGCCTAACTCCTTCCACTTTACTTTCCAGACGTCTGCTACCTCGTCTACCGGTCTATGGCTCAACGCATCAGCAACTACGTTGGCCTTCCCCGGATGGTACTGTATGTCGAACTGATAGTCCCTCACAAACTCTAACCATCTGCGCTGATGCATATTCAACTCTCGCTGAGTGAACAGGTACTGCAGTGACTTGTGGTCTGTGAACAAGCGGAATTTCTCCCCTAATAAATAGTGCCTCCATATCCTCAATGCAAAAATGACCGCTGCTAACTCCAGGTCGTGGGTGGGGTAATTATTCTCATGCGGCTTAAGCTTGCGGGAGGCAAAATCTATAGCCTTCTCTTCCTGCTGAAGTACTCCCCCAAGTCCCCCTAAAGAGGCATCGGTGTAAACCAGGTACTCCACACCCAGCTTCTGTAACGCAAGGACCGGTGCTGAAGTAAGCTTGTCTTTCATCTCGTCGAAATCCAATTGGCAAGCATCATCCCAAACATATGGAACCCCTTTTCGAGGCAGGTTCGTCAATGGACCCGCTATTTTAGAGAATCCTCGAATTAATCTCCTGTAGTAACCGGCTAACCCCAAGAAACTACGCACTTCCGTCGGCGTTGTGGGTTGTCCCCACTCCCTCACCGCTAACACTTTACTCGGGTCAACTGCTAATCCCTGCTCAGAAACAACATGCCCCAAGAACTGTACCTCTCGCAACTAAAATCCATACTTCTCGTACTTAGCATACAACTGATGCTCTCGTAGAGTCTGAAGAACCTGTCTCAAGTGCTCGGCATGCTCCTCCTCGGAGTGTGAATATATCAAAATGTCGTCTATGAAGATGATGACAAACTGATCCAAGAACTCTCTGAACACTCGGTTCATTAAGTCCATGAACACGGCTGGAGCATTTGTGAGGCCAAATGGCATCACCCTAAACTCATAAGACCCATATCTCGTCAAGAAAGCAGTCTTTGAAACATCCTGCTCCCTAATATGTAGCTGATGGTACCCCAACCTCAGATCTATCTTCGAAAAGAATGTTTCTCCCCTCAGTAAATTTCCAAACTTGACATTTAATAGAACCAATATTATATATTACTCTACTCATTAGTAATATTCAACAAGTTTCCCATAATTACCAACTCACATCACGTTAATAATTATAAAGTGATTAATTTCCGGATTTATATTAAATTAATAACTCACATTAAATTTAATAAATCCCCAAATTAATATAGCATAAAAATACGGGGTATCACATACTTCCCCCCTAATAACGAAATTTCGGCCCGAAATTCAAAAAATAAGGCATAACTGGTAAGAATAAATCTGGGTATCTCTTGCGCATATCTGCCTCGCGCTCCCAAGTGGATTCCTCCAAATTATGATGCTCCCACTGGACCCGTACAAGTGGAACTACCTTCGACCTCAATCTTCTCTCGCTATGGTCTAGGATAGCCACCGGTCTCTCCTCGTAAGAGTTGTCAGGCTGTAAGTTTATCTCATCTATCGCGATGTGAGTATGGGCCATATCATCTCGAAGATATCGTCTCAACGACGAGATGTGGAATACATCGTGAATGCGATGTAAATGCTCTGGAAGTCCCAATCTGGATGCTATCGGCCCAATCCTCTCGCTAATGGGTAATGGTCCCACATACCTCGGGGCCAATTTCCCTTTCTTCCTGAACCTCATCACTCCTTTCATAAGAGATACACGTAGTAACACTTGGTCCCCCCACATTAAACTCCTAGAAGAACCATTTCGCATCGGCGTAGCTTTTCTGCCTGTCCTGGGCTACTCGAATGCGACTCCTGATCATCTCAATCCTCGCGGAGGTTTCCTGAATTACCTCTGGTCCTAGCAACTTGTTATGCCCCACCTTGGTCAAACAGTCTACAATCACCCAGATAGAGTTGTGGCCCCGATGTGACGTAGGCAGCCCTGTAATAAAGTCCATGGAAATACTCTCCCACGTCCACGCGGGTATTTCCAATGGCTGAAGCAACCCTGATGGTTTTTGATGGTCCACCTTTACCAGCTGGAAGGTAAAACACTTGGACACGAACTCAGCAATGTCCTTCTTCATTCCACTCCACCAGTATTGCCGCCTCATATCCTGGTACATCTTATCTCCTCCAGGATGTACCACAAATCGGGACCTGTGAGACTGGGTCATCACTGCATGACGTAATTATGATCCTTCTGGGACCACTAATCTCCCATTAAACCTCAAACCCCCATCAGAACTAACAGAATAGGGCTCACCACCCTCAGCTAAAAGTCGTACAATCTTCTCCTGGCATAACGGATCTTCAGTCTGTGCATGTATCACCCTCATATTAATCTCGGGTGTCACTGTCATAACAGATATGAAGGAACGGGCTACTGCGTCCTGGTGGCCTAACTCCTTCCACTTTGCTTTCCAGACGTCCGCTACCTTGTCTATCGGTCTACGGCTCAACGCATCAGCAACTACGTTGGCCTTCCCCGGATGGTACTATATGTCGAACTGATAGTCCTTCACAAACTCTAACCATCTGCGCTGACGCATATTCAACTTTCGTTGAGTGAACAGGTACTGCAGTGACTTGTGGTCTGTGAACAAGCGGAATTTCTCCCCCAATAAATAGTACCTCCATATCCTCAATGCAAAAATGACCGCTGCTAACTCCAGTTCGTGGGTGGGGTAATTCTTCTCATGCGCCTTAAGCGTGCGGGAGGCAAAAGCTATAGCCTTCTCTTCCTGCTGAAGTACTCCCCCAAGTCCCTGTAAAGAGGCATCGGTGTAAACCAGGTACTCCACACCCGGCTTCGGTAATGCAAGGACCGATGCTGAAGTAAGCTTGTCTTTCAGCTCGTTGAAATCCAATTGGCAAGCGTCATCCCAAACATATGGAACCCCTTTGCGAGTCAGGTTCATCAATGGACCCGCTATTTTAGAGAATCCCCGAATTAATCTCCTGTAGTAACCGGCTAACCCCAAGAAACTACGCACTTTCACCAGTGTCATGGGCTGTCCCCACTCCCTCACCGCTGACACTTTACTCGGGTCAACTACTATCCCCTGCTCAGAAACAACATGCCCCAAGAACTGTACCTCTCGCAACTAAAATCCATACTTCTCGTACTTAGCATACAACTGATGCTCTCGTAGAGTCTGAAGAACCTGTCTCAAGTGCTCGGCATGCTCCTCCTCGGAGTATGAATATATCAACATGTCATCTATGAAGACGATGACAAACCGATCCAAGAACTCTCTGAACACTCGGTTCATTAAGTCTATGAACACGGCTGGAGCATTTATGAGGCCAAATGGAATCACCATGAACTCATAAGACCCATATCTAGTCAAGAAAGAAGTCTTTGAAACATCCTGCTCCCTAATATGTAGCTGATGGTACCCCGACCTCAGATCTATCTTCGAAAAGAAAGTTTCTCCCCTCAGCTAGTCGAACAGATCATAGATTCGAGGCAACGGATACTTAGTCCATATCGTGACCTTGTTCAACTCCCGGTAGTCCACACATAGCCTCAGTGAACCATCTCTCTTCTTCACAAACAAGACTGGAGCGCCCCAAGGTGAGGTACTCCTGCGAATGAAGCCCTGACCTAATAGTTGCTCTATCTGATCTCGTAACTCTCGCATCTCTGCCGGAGCCATACGGTATGGAGCAAGTGCTATCGGTCTAGTATCCGGTAATAAATCTATGACAAAGTCTATCTCTCGACTGGGGGGTAGGCCCGGTATCTCTTGAAATACATCGGAATACTCACGAACAACTGGGTTCGAGTCTAAGGGAATCACAACCTCCTTAGAGGTATCCTCCTCTATGTAATACAAATGAGTGGTCGAGCCTCCCTCTGGGCGAGGCATCGCCACGACAAACATCTCTTGCCCTGGAATGGCAAAAACAATACTCCCACCAAAACAATCTATCATGGCCCTGTAAGCAACGAGCCAATCCATACCGATAATAACGTCATACTGATGCATATCTAAGACTAACATGTCTGCAGGTAATACCAAGCTACCAATCCCTACCCTCACACCCCGGCATATAAAGAAAATAAGCGAACCATTTCCCAGTGGTGAGTCTACACACGTCACAGTGATCTCTGTTGTGGATAATAATCCTAAGGCCTTCGCAAAATGGGTAGCTATAAAATAGTGCGTCGCCCCAGTATCAAATAAAACTCGACCCATAGTACCATGGATAGGAAACATACCCTCAATCGCGGGTGGTGCCTGCGGAGCTGCTTCCTGGTGGACGTTATAGACACGTCCATACTCGAACTGCCCTTACTGCACTAGAGCTGCTGTAATGGCTGGTAGGGATGGTACCTGAGCTAGTGCTGGGAGGGCAGCTAGAAAAAGTGGCCTATGTGGCTCATTACGGACACCCTGCTGCTGTGGGGACCTCTCTCACTCTGGATAATCTTGGCGCCTATGGACACTCTTGCCGCATCCGAAACATCGGCCTCTGAAGTTACCTCCCCTCTGACCGTGCTGACCACGACCCTGCTGGATGTTACCACCCAGCCACTGGCCCTGTTGGCCCTGATGAAAACGTTGTTGGCCCGGTTGGACCTGCTGCTGACTCTGCTGCTGTTAGTATTGGCTTTACTGGTCCTGCTGATTAGGCTGGGCCTGCCTATAACCCCCAAATCCCTTCCTGGAATAACCTGATCAGAAGCGCTTGGCAAGGTCCCCCTGATGGGAACTCTGCTCCTGCTGACGAGTCTGTCCCTGGGATGTCGGTGCTCCACTAGCACTACTACCCCCGGTCCTGCCCTGCTGGCTGGACTCTCCTTCTCACTTGTTTCCCTGCAGATGGAATCGGTGATCCTGACAATGTAGTAAAGAAGCATTGAGTACATCAGTGAAAGTACTCAGAGATAGATTACCTATAAGGTGCTGACGGATCCTCCAAGCTAACCCGTCTACAAACATCATTATCTTCTTACCCTCAGTGGGTGCCTCATCTGGCACTATGGTGAGAATTCTCGTGAACTCCTCCTCATACTCATCAACGGTAGAATTCTCCTGCTTTAAGTTCAGTAATTTCCGCCTCATCTCAGTCTGCACGGCAGGTGGAAAGTACTTGCGATCAAACTGCTCCCAGAATGACTGAATCAGGATCGTATCCCTCTCCTCCAAGGTGGTGGTGGACTCCCACCACTGCAAAGCGGCTCCCACCAACTTAAAGGAAGCCAATAACTGTTTCTGCACTTTTGTGCACTCATACATACGAAGATGTGGATGGATATCTTTCTTCCATTAGCTGACGATGATGATATCTGAACTACCAGATAACTCAGGGAAATGCGCCTTATGAAAGGCATCCCTAACCCGCTCCCATGCAGATGGAAGTTGTGCAGGTACTGGCGCCACTACCTGAATCTGGGGTGGAGTCTGTTTTACCACCGCAAGCGCTGCATTCACCACCTGAGCCACAATAGTGGCTACCTCATTAGCATTCATCGTACCCTATGTCGGAGCTGCTGGTTGCTCGGCTTGGGCACGCCTATTCTTTGGTGCACGTCTCGGAATCATCTGAAACGGGAAGAAATTTATTAGTCTACAGTTATTTTCAAATCTCAAATAGCTAAAGACGTAAACGTAAAATAAAGAATACAACAATCCTAAAATAGGGCTCAATAGCAAAAATGTTAAGCTTAAAGAGAAATAAGTCGTACAGATCCTAAGGACACTAGAACCTGATGCTCTGATACCACCAGTGACACCCCGCCTAATTAAATACCGGGCGATCACTCCTTTATTAAATTATAATCAAGGTGAACAGTTGGTTCATTCTTAGCATCACTGTCGTAAAAATTACTTTTCCAATTTAAACACCCTAATTAATTAAGCTAAGTGTCAAAACCATTTTTAGACATTTATTTCCAAATTTTATTTTATAAACCAAGATTTAAATATATACAACAATTCAATATTAAAGAATCACACCACAATTATCCTGGAACATATAATCCTACTAAATTAAACATTCAACAACTAAATCCCAACATTAAAACTTAAAGTAAAACATCCAGACAGTAATTAATCCCAAAGTGACAATACCAGAAATAAATGAATCACAATGTCCAATAAAACAAATGGATAATGGAAACGAGCGACACATGCCCAACTGAATAAATAAGCTAGGAGTGGAATCAAATAAATGAAGTCGTCTAAGAAAGAGGCCTGCAACTCCCACCTAAGCTGCAGCGCGTTCCTTCCAAAGGATCCTACGCAAGACGTCCCTGTGGTTGGGCACCTGTAATATATACATATATATACAAGAGAGAGGAAAAAGAAACGGGTCAGAGCCCAATAGTGTAAATGATTTAAAATTTGTTTAGCACGTATTTAAAATGTTTACAAGCCAATGCAACAACATATTAGTGCGGCACTCTCTTGAGAAATTCTCACCTCTCTTCTAATGTGCACGCCTATCGCACTAATCTTCCGAACGGATTATCTTATCTTATATCGCACTAATCTTCCCAATGGTTTAACTTATTTTAGGTTACTCGTAAGATTTAAAACCTAACAATATAATTTTTTAAGAGGATAATTTCATTTGATCACAAAGTTCTCATTTAAACCTTATTTACTAATAAAGTTTCCAGTGTCCCATTATACTTTTCAAAACAAGTATTTCCAAATTGAAGTCAAGATTCATTTCTTACTTACCATAAGCACAGTATGAAATTCCAAATTTCAGAATTTAATATATATATTAAATACTCGTATAATATATATATATATATATATTCTAACAGCACCCCACATAAAAATTATGGTGCAGGCATACTCTGCTATCCAATCCCCGTATCACTCGTACTAAGGGAAATACAAGTTCGAAATCACTCTCAAACTGTATTAACACATACACAAACAATATTGAGGCGAAGCATAGATTCCAAGTCTCTAAGAGGTCAGTACATACCCTCACGTCTCTTAGGACCGTCTGACCATCGATCAGATAGCCTGTACCAAGGATATCTATCTTCTAGGGTATGAGTTAATATCCCCCATAAAGGTTCCATCGAGATAAGATTGTCCCAGCGCGGTAACCTCAGGGATAGCAAGTAGCACGGGTATGATTTTCACATGTATACAATATATGCATACACAAAGTCATATAAATATACTACTTTTATCATATCAATTTAGGTTCATCCCATAACCCATAATCACGACATTTATCCTTATTTTTCCATTATTAGTTATCACGTATAACGGTTCTTCTCTAACTTTAATTTGAGGGATTATTCTAACTTACTACGTAACACTCACGGAATCTATCCTCCCAAGTGTAAAATTCAGTAGGTATTCATCTATTTTCCATCGTAACCATTTTACGTATCTCTCTCTTTAATACAAAATTCCATCGTCCCTTATATAAACACCGCAAAAATGTAAATTTCTCCTTACATTAAAGGTCTTTTAATCATTAATAAATCCTACTGGTCATATTTATCTCCCAAAATATTTTAGTAAGGGTGTCTAAGGAGTATTCTTCTTATAGAATTAATTCAACTATTTTAAACAGGGAAATATAAGTCTTCCAGAAGGGGTCGATCGATCGAACCTTCGATCGATATAAGCTCCTGGCTCGATCGATCGATCAAGCAGGTATGGCGAATTCTGCAGTTAATCAGTTACGGGTTCTATCACACAACCTCATCAAAATCAGGATTTTTCATTCCCAATCGCCCAAAAATCTGTACTACTAACAGTATAAACCCATTTTATAGATCTTCTACATAAAGCATGCAAATTTTCATCAATAACCATAGATTAATAGGCCAAAAACTCATATTAATCTCAAGAACCCTAGAATTTCTTTATCATAGTTCTAATCAGTCTTTTTCCAGAAATTTTTACTCCTAATTCATCAAAAATTCATGGTTAAGCCTCTACATATGAAGGGGTTTCCAGATTATCATTCAAACCATTTCTACATGCAATTTTCCTATCTCCAACATGGATTTTCTTCTACCAAACTCATCCTAATCACCCTAGACTAACATGAACGATGCATTAACGAAAATAAGCAAGATAAATACTTGCTTGGGACTTTCAGAGTTCTGATTTGACGACGAATTTGGTGTGGTTGCGTTCCCCATCGCGCGATCTACGCGTTGGTGGTGGTGGCGGTGTAACCGGATGAATTTTCGGTCTAGAATTTGCTTTGAAAGCTCTCTCCTTCCCTCTCCTATGGCCGTCACTTGTCTTTGGTTATTTTAACCCTAGAAGGCAACCTTAGACATATGATATAACCTTTGAAATTTCGTGGGTTTAATTACCCAAAAATGTAAAAATGTCCAAAATGCCCTCCCGGGGTGCTAAATAGGCCTAAAAATGCCCCGAGACCCAAACTAAACCCCCGGGTATACTTTTCTGACTATCTCGACCCTTTCGGACACTTTGGTGCACTCAAAATGACCATACGAGCAAATTATAATTTATTCACTTTTATTAATCAATATCTAGTCCCGACGCGACATGGGCGCGTTCCGACTCAAATTTACAAACTTGCCATTTTATTCACTCTTGACATTAATAGAACCAACATTACATATTACTCTACTCATTAGTAATATTCAACAAGTTTCCCATAATTACTAACTCACATCACGTTAATAATTATAAAGTGATTAATTTCTGGATTTATATTAAATTAATAACTCACATTAAATTTAATAAATTCCTAAATTAATATAGCATAAAAATACGGGGTATTACATTTAGTTGATTCATAAGAGTGTGATGGTAGCGAAAGGCGAGAATAAGAGGATGAAAGAGAGGAGGGGGAGAGTAAACTCCAACTTGCCTTCTGTGAGTTGTATGCATAGACACTGAAACTAAAAAAAGGAAACTTGAAGTTGGAAGGTAGGTTGAAAGAACATGTTCTAGGTAAAGATGAAAGTATTTTGATTGATCATCGTTGATAGTATATTGATTGATCATCTTTGTTCATGTGAGAAGACTGTTACATATAATCTTGGATTACTTGAGGAGGAGTGAGATAAACTTCGAGGATTAATGGATATTTTGAATAAAAATTCCCTAATTTTTGAAGAGTTCATCGTTTGCTCGACTCAAGGATAGTGGAACTAGAAATTATATTAAGAGACTCGAGCCATGTCAAATTTGATTTGTAATTTAAGTCAGAGATGTTGGATATGTAAGATGTGGGTTCTTCAAATACTATTTGTATTAAGTGAGGCGTAACCCCTTATCAAGACTGGGACTAACACTGTTAGATATAGAGCACAGGTGAATCAGAGACATAGATATTTTGATTATTCAGAGTTGCACTAAATAACATATTGACATGAACGACATGTAGAAAGCATAATAAATGAGTGGGACCAACAGGTAGCGTGGTCGGAGGGAGAAAGAACAAGCACTCTAGACACAATAAAAATAAGGTGGGAACTTCAAGCTCAGTTAATGCTCAATGATGGGTGCATTAAATGTATATGAGGGTTAATGATCTTCTCGATGCCTCTCTGGTATGAGGGAATTTGGGCAGCAATTATATAATCTGGATGCCTTTCTCTAATTTATTTTGTTTCGGTCTTATTTATATAGAGGTAGAGGTTTCTCGAGTCAGCATACCCTCGATCCCTTTAGCCTGGTGCATTAAATGCATGAGATACTACATTTAATGCATGGGATCTGTTAGTTTTGGCAGGAAAGCATTATATTGATTGGAAGTATAGCCGTCATTAATGAAGGATATGACTTGTCAACTTAGGGCTTACTTTAAGATGGATACTCGATTAGATTTGGTGAACTAGACCTTCCATCCTAAGGATAAAGGGATTTGATTGTTGTATTCTTGAGTTCCTAAATGTCAGGCGTCACGACATCAGGGAATGGTTCAAATATTGGTTATTGTTTGGTATCTAGTCACGTCAGTCATATGGGTTAGCACCCGAGGTACCTCAAGGAAGTGACCTCGAAGGGGCAAGTATTGAGGGGATCGAAATACTCGAAGAGGTTCACTCGAATAAGTAAGAAATGAGTGAACTCGAGTGACATTTTTACTGGGTGAAGTTTTGTCCAAGTGTGACTAGAGGGTTGGTAATAACTCCCAATGTTGCCTTGTTCTCAATCCTCCAAACCATGTCCCTACGAAGTTCCCAGGAAGATATAGCTTGATAGAGCATGAAAGTTCTCCCATGCCCTACCAGGCATGGT
Source organism: Sambucus nigra (assembly GCA_949130495.1). Classification (NCBI taxonomy): domain Eukaryota; kingdom Viridiplantae; phylum Streptophyta; class Magnoliopsida; order Dipsacales; family Adoxaceae; genus Sambucus; species Sambucus nigra. The sequence continues at coordinate 113,399,445 of OX422219.1, forward strand.
CCCTCATGGTTACCAAGCGACCCCACTCAACATATACATTCATAAGATAAAGTACATAATACAACATTCTACTTTTTATTACAAACTATTATCATCCAGGTGACCTTTGTTCTTCCAGCTGGGTCTTTCGAGCCAGGTCAGCTGGAGGCTCTTTGATGTAGAGCAATGTGAGCTATTTGCTTGTTATGAGACTTCGGGGTGGGTCCTGCGAGCTACTTGCATTGAGAGTCTTCGAAGTGTGTTTGTGGGGCATCATTCTCTATAGTCTATCAATTCACTTGGCTAAGTTAATCATCCATGTGGGGGAACACCCCTCCACAGGATAAAATGTTAAGCATCGTCCGAATCAAAGATGTCAAGTGTGAAATTGGATTTAATGATATAGATACCTTTTTAAAGCCAAGACCATGATTTTGAGGTATTCAATCGTTGCTAGGAACGTTAGAAAGGGTTAACCCTTAGGTAAACCCCTCACTATGTCTACACATGTAAACATTGCAATGGGAAAGGTCATCTTAGGCCTTTTCCCTTTAATCTTAGAGATGGTCCTAGAAAGTCTAGGTCTAGAGTTATCGAGGTTACCAAAAACCTAGAGCATTGTGTCACTCATAGTGGGTTAGGAAATAACATTTGGATATTTTATAGGTTAAACTTGTTGATTCTCGAATGCTTGCACATGATACTTATAATGCTATATCTAATGGTTGAGTGTGTTCACATGTTTACATACACTAGCTCTTGTACTTCATACTAGAAGTGTTTGCTAGTTTTATGTAGCTTGAATATTTTATGTTTTAATTTTCATTTCTTATTCTCAATGATAAAAGGAAAAAAAATTATTCGTCTTTTGAGTTATTTTTTGTTAAATTGATATCATTTTGAAAAATTTTTAAAAACTCAAAAAAAAATTAATTTATATATAATTTAGTTTACACATTTTGTGTCGCATATTTTTGTGATTGAATCAAATACATTTCATGCTTCCATGTGGCTAAGATATTTGATTATGATTTTAATTCCTTAAATTATTCTTAATCATGCTTGGACTGAGTTTTCGACTTTGATCTACTTAATGGATTCACTTTGTATATGCCTCCACACACACATACACATTCTCTTTTGAATTTTATCTTTGCATGTTATATATGATCTAAGGGAGATGTTCTCCCATCAAACTTGTCATCTTCATATCTATTGAGTATAAGGTATTTGTGCATGTTAGAACCGTTGCCCTTGACTATGATGATTTTTATTGAAAATATAGGGGTGTATGGGAAAGGGATACGAAAGGAGAAGGTCTTCTTTATGGAAAATCCACCATTGGAAAGAGCCTAAAGAAATTTTATGCAAAATAAAATATTAAAGGATGACATGTTTGTTTCTTTGTTTGATTTTTAAAAATGGTATCTTCAAAAGAATTGAGTGAAAAAATATGTTCTTTTCGTTTATCGTTTGAGGGTGTTTTAGTTGAAGATCAACGGATTTTCATAATCAACTTTAGTTATGCTTATCATGTAATAACATTATTGACTTGTAGAAGAATAAAAAATTCAAAGCTTGTGTGCATTGTGATTTTTTACTCTTTGAGTTCACTTTATCTATCACTTGAGACTACATCTTAGTTTGATAATGTTTGCGGTCAAATAGAACTCGTTGGAAAATTTTGAGTGATTAGTTCATAATTCATTTGTATCTAGGTCACTCCCTTTCATTATACACCACATTTTTAGACACATCGATATTATGCTAGTGTGTCATATTGGTATGTCTTGTTACTTGTTTACATTGATATCTCATCATTAATTGTGTATTCGACTTGGTATCATATTTTCATCATTATTGGCATTAATTTATCATTGTTTGGATTATTTGTGCTTTTGTTTCAATGTTGTGGTTATTACAATTCATACCACTGCGTGATATTGTTCTTTATCCCTATATTTCCAACTGTTATCATAGTTTGGAGAGAAATAGTTTATGGAGGAAAGTTAGTTTATTATGCATTATGTGTTTGTTTATTCTTAAATAAAAAGGGTAGAAATGGTATTTTTCACTTTAGTACTAGGATGAGATTTTTATCTTATGGGGAGACGTCTTACCTAGGTAGGGATTGTTAGACGTAGTGGGAGTTTATTCATATGAAGATTTATATTGTTTCTGTCACACTCGACTTTAATTAAGTTAAAATCACCCTTTTATAAATACGGATAAATTCCCTTAATCAATAATTCAATTGAAATCTCTCAAAAAATAAGACAAGACTTTTTTAAAGGCATGTTTATATGAAAACATAAATACCTTTACATATGACTTACAAGTACAAGACAAGGACATCATTACATTTACATGAAACTTACCAAGTAAAAAACAACTTTACATAAACAAGGTTTTTAGTTTTACATTCTCACAAAAAGCTTGTTGATATTCAACCCTATATTATATATCCTCGACTCTCCCATTTAAGAGTCCAAACTTAACAGTGAACTCCAAATGATAGGCATACTCGAAACAAAATATTATTGGAGTGTAACTTATAAAACATTACTGAATGATCATAAACACACACCAGAACACATATAACAAATTTGAATAAACATTTTAAATAATATAACCCAAGTAAGAATTGTGTATTGTAACAAGACTAGACCCACCACATTCCAATTAACCCGCCACGGTTATAAGGACCACCACATCCCTTTATTTTGGACTAAGTACACAAAATCGTAACTTGGAATAACGAGACCACTATATCCAGTAGGACCCATCACACTCTATAAAATTAGATAAATCCACTTAACATTTTTAATCATATTCATGTCTCATAAACGCAAAATCATTACACAAGCATCCAAATGCTATACATTTCCACATGAAAGTATAAGCATCTACATTTTATAGGGTAGGTCACTCAACTTAAATTAAGTAATGCGATTACTACTAAATCTATTTTCTTGGTATGATAGTACTAGACACTTCCCCACCCATCAATTCAACATCATTGGTATTTAAATGCACTAAGTAACATTAAATCTAGTAACACATCACCATAGTTGGTCATTCTCAAATAGTTGGAAAATAATTAGAGATAGTTTACATTTTTGTAATACCATATGTATTAGGGTTATAACACAACTTACACAATGAAATTATGTATAATTTAGAGAAAGTTATGCCCATTTTACTATTACATTTTTCAAGTTGTTTGCGCAGTAAAATAGCAACGAAACTTCATCTTCGAAACAACACCCAAGTCAAAATAAAAGGTATTTTATGGCCATCTTAGAATAGAATATATATATATATATATATATATATATATATATATATATATATATATATATATATATGTTATTTTATATCTTCAACTAGAATCACTTGATTTATGTAATTATCCAATGAGTTACGCCACGTTGAACACAACCAGGTCCGAAAGAAAATATTAAAGCATAACTGAACATAATTAAGCATACATGATCTCCACATTGGATTTTCATTCATGGAAACAGCTACCTAACACATATATATACTAGGGTATGCCCTTGCCTGAAGGCACGACGATAACTTTCCAAAGTATCAATTATTGTCAAATCATAAATGTTTTGTATTATAGAACCAATCATTATCAACTTTCTCGAAGACACGCGTAATTTGCTGTAATAACACTTACTTTTGAGTATTTGATTTCATGTTAAATTTCCATTAGACGTAATTATATAAAATATTGGATAATGGAGTAAATATTATTTTAAGTGAGTTAAAAGATAATATTTACTAGATTTTTTCATATTTACTGTTATGTGAATGTAAATACCATTATGTTACGATTCATGGTGTCGTTGTGCTTTAAACGACAATTATGGTTTAAATGAAGTTGGAACTTGAAATGAATTATATTATTCGGGATGCCAATTTAGAGGGCATGGTTAGTCCCGAAATAGTTGAGATAGTCAAAATAAGTGCCAAATTGTATTTTTGGGTTCCAGACATTTTTAATAGGTTATGACTTAATTATGTAGTTACGAGTCATTTTAATGGTGTATTAAAATTTTAAAGATGGGAATTAATGCTTAGGGCATGATTTAAGTCTTTCAAACATTTTATCCTTCTTATATGTTCCTAAACCTAGAGACGAAGAGAATTGGGGGAAAAGAGGAGAAAGAAGAAGAAAAGGAAGAGAATTGAAGATTGAAGCTTGGATTTGTTGCTACCGGAAGAAAATCTGAGATTACAAGATTAAGGAAAGTTTCTTACTTACCATTATATGATTTAAGGTGAATAATTTGTTGTGATAGTTATGTAATTGGAGAATTAGAACAAATAGTAGGTTTTGTTAGATTTGGATATTTAAACCCTTGGATTTTGTTGTTTCTATAATTTAAGTTGGTCATATGAGTTTGTTATGGGGTAAAGATGTTGTAGTTGTGTTGTTGGTTAATGAGAATGAAAGAATTGTAAGAATATGGAGTTTAGGTTTTGGATCTAGCAATGTAGAAGAAGATAAAATCGTGGGTCTGCTAGGCGCGGTCGACCGCGGTCCTAGGACCGGTCGACCGACCCCTCGGGAGAAAGCCTACTGCTTTAGTACATAAGTATAAAATCAAAGCGCGGTCGATCGCGGTCCCAGGACTGGTCAACCCGGTCTTCCAAAATGAGCTTTCTTCATTCCTTTTTAGGAAAAACCCTTGGGGAGCGATCGACCGCGGTCCCTTGATCGGTCGATCGATCCCTTATTTTTCACCCTAAATAATTTAGTTTCTTCTAGTTTCTTTATTTTAATATAAGGACTTAGGGACCTTCTTGAATGAAGTAAAACTAGAGTATTAGAGTTTAGTAATGATGTGTTTCGAAACCTAAGTAGAAATAAGAGTCGGGGTTTGGATTAGGAATTAATTTAGTTAGTTAATTTAGATGTAGATAAATGATTCTTTTATATAATGAGTTAGTTTAGGTCAAAAGGGAAATACAGAGATTTAATGTGGGCTTCTATAATTGGGTTGTAGTGATATTATAGCTTATGGTTTGAGGAATGAATGTTAATTCATAGATATTTGTATTGGAGATGATTAAACATTGAGGTTTATAATGATGATATTAATCACGTATGGCTCCGGATAAAATGTAATGTATATTTTAAAATGAGATCAAATTGTGAATGATAAACTTGTATATACACACCTCTCTAAATGCTATCATAGGGGAAGTTACGCGCATGAGGTGAAGTCCCCTAGCTAGTGAATGCAGGGTGAATATAGTCCTCGGCCATAGGACCGGTTGACATATATATTATGTGATTATTGTTCAAAGTGAGGTAATTTTGGGTGTGGTTATGACTCACTGTCGAAGGTATATGTCCGCTTCCCGACGTCACGCGATGTAGGATGCCGAGGTTGTCTTGTGTGATAGGCTCTTGAAGATGATAGCTATTTAGGGGCGTGTCCAGTGGGGAAACTCGGAAGGACGGTCTTAGAATCATCATATATTGAGAAATATAACTATTCATAATAAAATGGAATACTATTGATGATAAAGCACTCTATGAAATAAATTGTTTGAATATGTTTCCTAATGAGAAAAAGGAACGGTGAAATGAATTGTGTATAAAACGAAATGGAATCTCATTAAGTATTATACTATCAATTTTCGACTGTCTCATTGAATTGTGATCATTGTTATTGATATTGCATTAGATTATGCTTTTAGATTGAGAAATTAGATTCTTTATCATTATTTATGATGAAAGAAACAAGCATATTCATGATGATTAAATAGTCCTTGACTGTCATGCATTTTATTCATATGGTGATCATATCAAACCGGGCCCTGACCCATTTATATCTTTTTGTTTTACATGAATCTATTATTCGCCCAGGTGCTCTGCCGCAAGGACACCCGTATTGACTTTCCTATTCCAGTGTCCTAGAGACGTAACTCCTTGCGGATGTTATGGGATATTTGACATTGATGCTTCCATTATTTTGTATTCTAATTATGTTTGGTTACACATTCGGTCGTGTTGCCCAAGTTCTGTACTTGTTATATATATATGATATTTTACATTAATACTCGGTGTAACCCTGTTGTATATGTCTGTCAACTGTCAACTTATTTGGTTATTTTGTCGTATGAATGTTTAATGACTATCTATTTGTATTTGTATCCACCTTCTTTTCACTTGGACGGTTCAAATGATTTCCTTAGCTTACTAAATAAAATTTTGACAATCCATTTTCTAAAATAATGGGTGGTTATCTCGTATATTTATGATATTACTGTGATGCTAAGAATGGACCATCGATGATTCCTGTAATTATTGGAGTATCGGGATGGCAACCTCTTATTTTAATAAGCGGGGTGTCACAGATGGTATCAGAGCATCAGGTTCTAGAGTCTTTACGATCTATGCGGACTTGCCACGTTCTACCGTAGCGTTCTTTGATATATAGCCTAAATTCTAGGATTGTTTTGTTTTGTATGGTTTTGATCTTCTGCAATATAAATTGTTCTTAATAGTATTCTAATTTAGTTGTTTCTTCATCTTAGATGCCACCTAAGAGAGGTCTCCCTGTGAGAAGAAATAGAGTTGTAGAAGATGATGTGGGTACTCCATCGCCTCAGCAAGGAACTATTAATTCCACTGAGGTAGCCAATATCGTGGCCTAGGTGGTCAATGCGGCGATAACTGCCATGGTCTAGCAATTTCCCCAAGACCAATAGTCGAGGGATCAGGAGGTACAAGTCCCTGCGGGACATTCTCCGTGGGGAAGAGTAAGGGAATACTTTTTAAAGGGTCATCCCCCATAATTTTAAGGTGGCTCCTACGTGATAGTAGCTAACCAATGGAAAAGGATATGCAGTGCCATCTTCGCTTGATAGATTGCAGTGAGGAATGGAAGCAAATTCTTGCTACTTTTAAGCTAGCTGGAGCAGCCTTGCATTGGTGGGAGTCGATGACCACGCCAGAGCAAAGAGATACTAAGACTATAACTAACTTTTGGGTTTTGTTTGATCAAAAGTATTTTCCTCCCGCAGTTCAAAGGGAGATGAGGAGAAAGCTTCAAGATGTAGTTCAAGGTGAACGTTCGATGGCAAAGAATGAGGAGGAATTCACTCGTTTGGCCAGTTTTGTGCCGGATGAGGTAACTCCAGAGGAGAGGAGAATATCAAAGTTCATTGGAGTCTTACATTGGAGGATATGACAATATTTTCTGGGCAATCCAGCTTTACAAAATTTAGAGGATGTGATGAATGTTGCGTTGTTTCATTGTCAAGATCATTGGTTACATGTACAGGGAAGTAAGATAGTTTTAGTTGCGGGGAAAGCAAGTAAGCCGGGAGGCAATGGTGCAGGAGGAGGAGCACTACCCTCCTCCCAATTATCGGGAGGTAAGAAATAGGAAAGGGACACACAGCAAGGGGATTTGTCTAATAGACAGCGTTTCGGAGGATTTAATTTTGGTGGCAGTAAATTCAGGCACGATCAAGGTGACCAGCAACAACAACATGAAGGCTGGGGTAACAATGGGGCTCGAGGCCAACTGGTCTAAGGCTTTGGGCAGTTCAGGAATAATAGGCGGTGTAATTAGGATAATATGGTGGGTCGTTGTTTTCAATGTGGGGAGCTGGTTCATTATAGGAAGACGTCTCTATAGTTGATTGGGGGAAAGTTTCCTAGAGTTCCACAGCATCAGCAGGCACAACTACCATCACCAGTGCCTAATCCAGTCTCCACTCCACAATAGGGATAGCTACAGTATGGGCATGTTTACCACATACAGGATGCTATGCTTCCTCCAGCCCCGCCATCGTCGTCAGGTATCGGGGGTACATTTCTCATTCATGGATATATGGGTCATGTATTTTTTTACACGGGTCAAACACACTCATTTATTTCTAGAAGTTTTGCTCAGTCTACGGAGTTAATCAAATCTGCAAAAAGTACATTCACTAGTGTCGAATCTTCTATGGGTGATGGTTCACTTATTTTCTTTATTTGTAAACAAGTAAAAATAAATCTTGGTAATTTGTGTTTTGAGGCCGATTTGCTCGTCCTTGATATGGTCGGGTATGATGTAATCCTGGGTATGGATTGGCTAGTGTAATATCGAGCGATAGTAAATTGTTATGGGAAGAGTATAGTTTTTTCCATTCTGGGGTAAGATATATTTTTTGTGGCTATGCCTCATTCTAATGGAGGTTCGAGCACTTATTTGTATTTTATTGCGGAGGAGAATTCTTGGGATGTAGTCATTTCCTTAGATTCAATTCCAGTTGTTAGAGAGTTCGAAGATGTTTTTCGGGAAATTCCAGGTTTACCTCCAAGTAGGGAGATTGAGTTCGTGATTGATTTAGCACCAGGAATGCGACCAATTTCTAGAGCTCCGTACCGTATGACTCCTGTTGAGATAAGGGAGTTAAGAGATCAGATTCAGAAGTTTTTAGAACATGGTTTATTAGGCTTAGTAAGTCATCGTGGGGAGCTCCTGTATTGTTTGTGAAGAAAAGATATGGTTCTCTCCGGTTGTGTGTTGATTACCGGGAGTTGAATAAAGTTACCATCAGGAACAAATACCCACTACCTCGAATTGATGATTTATTTGATCAACTTAGGGGAGCGTCGTACTTCCCTAAAAATGACTTGAGGACTGGGTATCATCAGCTGCCGATACGAGATCAGGATGTATCCAAAATTGCATTCCTGACTAGATATGGGTCCTATAAATTTTTAGTTTTGCCTTTCGGGCTAACCAATGCTCCTGTAGTGTTTATAGATCTTATGAATAAAGTGTTTCGAGACTTTCTGGACCAGTTTGTTATCGTGTTTATTGATGACATCCTAGTGTATTCTAAAAAAGAAGTTGATCATGCTAAGCATTTACGGTTGGTCCTACAAACGTTGAGGGATCATCAATTGTATGCCAAGTTTGAGAAGTGTGGTTTTTGTCTACAGGAAGTACAATTTGTGGGCCACATTGTTATCGTTGATGGTATTTTGGTAGACCTGAGTAAAGTTATTATGGTGAGGGAATGGGGTCACCCCACGACACCTACTAAAATTCGCAGCTTTATGGGTTTGGCTGGCTATTACCGTAGATTTATCAAGGGTTTTTCCAAGATTTCTAGCCCTCTAATAAATTTAACTTGGAAAGGGGTGAGGTTTGTTTGGGATGATTTTTGCCAGCTAGCTTTTGATGAGTTGAAAGATAAGTTGACTTCCGCTCCAGTGCTTGCATTATTGAGGTCGAGATTGGAATATTTGGGCTTTACAAACGCATCCTTACAAGGGTTGGGAGGTGTGTGACAACAAGATCATTGGGCTATTGCTTATGCTTCTCGCAAACTAAATCCCCATGAGACGAATTATCCGGTTCATGATTTGAAACTTGCGGTTGTGGTTTTTGCCTTGATGATTTGGAGACATTACCTATTGGGGGAGAAATTTAGTCTTTTCATGGACCACAAATCGTTGCAATATTTATTTTCATAGAAGGATTTGAATATGTGGAAAATTCGATGGTTAGAGTTTTTGAAGGACTACCAATTTGATATTCATTATCACCCAGGTAAGGCTAATGTGGTGGAGGATACGTTGAGTCAAAAACCCAAGGGGGAGTTAGCCACGATATGGAATGCTAAATGGAAGGAGCTCAGCCAAGAGGATGATGTTGCCAGGGTGTTTATGTTGGTATTGACCTTTACGCCTACTATAGTGGCAAGGGTTGTGGAAGCTAAAGTAAGGGATAAAAGTTGTCAGGACCGCATACACCAATTTTTAACCGAGGGAGTGTAATCCTACTCTATAAGCTCTAAGGTTGGGATACGTTTCCACGGGAGACTTGTTGTCCCCGACGAAGGGGATTTAAAACGAGTCATAATGACCGAATCTCATGGGTCCAAATTTGTAGTACATCCTGCTGGGGACAAAATGTACCAAGACATGCGCCGTCAATATTGGTGGGCAGGTATGAAATGGGACATTCCGAATTTTTTTTCCCAATATACCACTTATCAACTAGTGAAGGTAGATCATCAACGACCGACGGGATTATTACAACCCTTAGAAATACCGGTATGGAAATGGGAAAGCATTTCTATGGATTTTATCATGGGATTGCCAACATCACAAAAAGGTCATGATTCCATTTGGGTTATCATTGATCGCTTAACTAAGTTAGCACATTTCTTACCAGTATGTATAGACTACGCCACTGCTCGTTATGCCCAATTATTTACTGCGAAGGTTGTTAGACTCCATGGGGTGCCCATTAATATAGTCTTTTATTGAGACAAAATTTTTGTTTCCCATTTTTGGCGAAGTTTCCAAGAGGCAATGGGAACCGAGTTGAAGTTGAGTACCTCCTATCACCCTTAAATAGATGGGGAAACAGAAAGAATCAACCAAATGTTAGAGGATATGCTAAGAATGTGTGTGCTTGATTTCAAAGGAGGTTGGGAACAATATCTTCGCTTGGTCGAATTTGCCTATAATAATTTGTACCAATTCACTATTGGGATGGCAACCTATGAAGCATTGTATGGCCGACCGTGTAGATCACCTACTTGTTGGTTGGAAGTAGGGGATAATAAGTTTCTTGGACCTGAAATGATCCAGGATACTTCTTTGAAGATCGAACTTATTCGCAATCGCATCCGAATAGCTCAAGATCGTTAAAAGAGTTATGCCGATGCTAATAGAAGGCATTTGGATTTAGAGGTTGAAGATAAAGTTTTGGTGCGATTATGACCAATGAAAGGCATAAAGCAATTTGGGAAGAAAGGTGAGCTTGTGTCGCGTTACGTAGGCCCTTTTACTATTATTGCTAATGTAGGCCTAGTCACGTACCAACTTGCCTTACCGGAGAACTTACAACAGATTCATGATGTGTTTCATGTTTCATCCTTGAAAAAGTACAAGAGGTGTGAAGAAGCTCACCGGCACATTCCTTTGGATGATATCAAATTACAGCCTGATATTTCATACGAGGAACAACCAGTTGCAATCTTAGATCACGGGGAGTGTCGGCTAAGATCTCGAGTAGTGCCTTTGGTCCGGGTCCAATGGGGGCATCACAGTGTCGAGGAATCAACGTGGGAATGTGAGGACGATATGCGAGAAAAGTATCCACATCTCTTTTTGCAAGGTACGCCTAATTTTGAGGGTAAAATTTACTTATGGGGGGGGGGGGGGGGGGGGAGTGGAATAACCCTTACTTTTGAGTATTTGATTTTATTGCTAAATTTCCATTAGAGGTAATTATATAAAATATTGGATAATGTAGTAAATATTATTTTAAGTGATTTAAAAGATAATATTTACTAGATTTTTGCATATTTACTGTTATGTGAATGTAAATAGCATTATGTTACAATTCATGGTGTCGTTGTGCTTTAAACGGTAATTATGGTTTAAATGAAGTTCGAACTTGAAATGAATTGTATTATTTCGGATGCCAATTTAGAGGGCGCAGTAGTCCCGAAATAGTTGAGATAGTCAAAATACGTGTCATATTGTATTTTTGGGTTCCGGGCATTTTAAATAGGTTATGACTTAATTATGTAGTTACGAGTCATTTTAATAGTGTATTAACATTTTAAAGATGGGAATTGATGCTTAGGGCACGATTTCGATCTTTCATACCTTTTATACCTCTTATATGTTCCTAAACCTAGAGATAATGAGAGAGAAAGAGACTTGGGGGAAAAGAGGAGAAAGAAGAAGAAAAGGAAGAGAATTGAAGATTGAAGCTTGGATTTGTTGCTACTGAAAGAAAATCTTAGATTTCAAGCTTAAGGCAAGTTTCTTACTTTCTAGCATATGATTTATTGTTAATAATTTGGATTTTGTTGTTTATATAATTTAAGTTGGTCATATGAGTTTATTGTGGTGTAGAGATGTTGTAGTTGTGTTGTTGGTTCATGAGAATGAAAGAATTGTAAGAATATGGAGTTTAGGTTTTTTATCTAGCATTGTAGAAGAAGATAAAATCGTGGGTCTGCTAGGCGCGGTCGACCGCGGTCCTAGGACAGATAGACCGGCCCCTCACGAGAAAGCCTATTGCTTCCGTACATAAGTACAAAATCAAAGTATGGTCAACTGCAGTCCCAGTACCGATCGATCGGGCCTTCCAAAATGAGCTTTTTACATTCCTTGATAGGCAAAACCCTTGGAGCGTGGTCGACCGCGGTCCCATGATCGGTCGACCGGTCCCATGTTTTTCACCCTAAATTGTTTAGTTTCTTATTGTTTCTTTCTTTTAAGATAGGGACTTATGAACCTTCTTGAATGAAGTAAAACTAGAGTATTAGAGTCTAGTAATGATGTGTTTTGAAACCTAAGTTGAAATGAGAGTCGGGGTTTGGACTGGGAATTAATTTATTTAGTTAATTTAGACGTTGATAAATGATTCGTTTATAAAATGAGTTAGTTTAAGTCAAAAGGGAAATACAGAGATTTAATGTGGGCTTCTATTATTGGGTTGTAGTGATATTATACCTTATGGTTTGAGGAACGAATATTAATTCATAGAGATTTGTATTTGAGATGATTAAACATTGAGGTTTATAATGATGATATTAATCACGTATGGCTTCGGATAAAATGTAATGTATATTTTAAAATGAAATCAAATTGTGAATGATAAAATTGTATATACTCACCTCTGTAAATGTTATCATAGGGGAAGTTATGTGCTTGAGTTGAAGTCCCCTGGCTAGTGAATGCAGGGTGAATATAGTCCTCGGTAATAGAACTGGTTGACATATATATTATGTGATTATTGTTCGAAGTGAGGTAATTCCGGGTGTGGTTATGACTCACTGTCGAAGGTATATGGATACTTCCCGACGTCACGTGATGTAGGATGCCCAGGTTGTCTTGTGTGATAGGCCCTGGAAGATGATAGATATAAAGGGGTGCATCCAGTGGGGAAACTCGAAAGGAAGGTCTTATAGTCATTATATGTTGAGAAATATAACTATTCATAATAAAATGGAATATTATTGACGGCAAAACACTCTTTCAAATAAACTGCTTTGAATATGTTTCCTAATGAGAAAAAGGAACGGCGAAATGAATTGTGTATAAAATGAAATGGAATCTCACTAATTATTATACTATAAATTTTCTCTTGTTTCATTGAATTGTGATCATTGTTATTGATATTGCGTTAGGTTATGCTTTTAGATTGAGAAATTAGATTCTTTATCATTATTTATGATGAACGAAACAAGTATATTCATGATGATTAAATAGTCCATAACTGTCATGCATTTTATTCACATGGTGATCATATCAAATTGGGCCCTGATCCGTTTATATCTTTTTATTTTTCATGAATCTATTATTCGCCCAGGTGATCCGCCGCAAGGACGCCCGTATTGACTTTCCTATTCCAGTTTCCTGGAGATGTAACACCTTGCGGATGTTATGGGATATTTGACATAGACGCTTCCATCATTTTGTATTCTAGTTATGTTCGGTTACACATTCGGGCGTGTTGCCCAAGTTTTGTACTTGTTATATATATGTGATATTTTACTTTAATACTCGGTGTAACCCTGTTGTATATGCCTTTCAACCGACAACTTATTTGGTTATTTTTTTGTATGGATGTTTAATGACTATCTATTTGTATTTGTATCCACCTTCTTTTCACTTGGACTGTTCAAATGCTTTCTTTAACTTACTAAAGAAAATTTTGACAATCCGTTTTCTATAATAATGGGTGGTTATCTCGTATATTTATGATATTACAGTGATGCTAAGAATGGACCATCGATGATTCCTATAATTATTGGAGTACCGGGCTGGCCACCTCTTTTTTTAATAAGCGGGGTGTCACATTTGCTAGAGTGCCATGTAGTGTGTAGTAAAACTTTGCTCAAGTTCCTTTCATAATACAAATATTTTATAGAAATTGGGCATAATTTCGTTTGTTTACATGACTATCTACCTTGTTTAGACAATGCAAAATACCACCACCACCACCATAATAATAATAATAATAATAATAATAATAATAATAATAATAATAATAATAATAATAATAATAATAATAATAATAATAATAATAATAATAATAATAATAATAGTAATAGTAATAATAATAATAATAGTAGTAATAATAATAATAATAATAATAATAATAATAATAATAATAATAATAATAATAATAATAATAATAATAATAATAAGTAAAGGTGAAAGTGCATGATATGAACGAAATGATCACAGAGAAAACAAATCATGTCATGCGATGTGAGGTGAAATGCCAAGGATAAACATATGAAAACATAATTACGAATAATCCAAAATATCAAAGACGAACATAGATTAAGTGCATGGAATGACTCAAACAAATACTATATATATACATATATGACATGACACTCATGCATAAATATATAGGTATGATAAAAAAAGACACACGAAAACAAGATTTTCTCACTCGTGTTACGTAAATGTATATCTGAAATAAGGCGGTATGGATTGAAGGGGTGTGAACTAGAAATAAAAGAAATATGTCCCAAACACTCAAGATAGTCCTAGGACTTATATTTGATCGTCTTAATTTATCAAACTTAGATTTAGCCTCATGCGACAAATAAAGATAACTCAAAACGGACAAGAGGACTAAATCCACATAAGCCTAGAAAATATTGATGATTATCCAATAAATAACATCAAACACTAAGGGTGGAATATGACAAAATTGTGAAAATCCATTGATCGTTAACTTATAACATCCTCAAAACATATAAATATTCAATATTTTGTTGTTTTGAAGAAATCTATTTTTTATGATCAATCTCTAAACTTTGGCCTTGACAAATATTTTTCTTGTTATATTCCTTTTCCTTTTCCTTTTCCTTTCTTTTCAAGGTATCTTGCCAATGGTGGCATAGCATGCAAAGGATATTTGTTCCTACAAATCATATTTCCTTAAAAAATAGAAGATGATTTAATGCCCTGGGTTTTAGGAGGCATAGTGAAATGAAATGTCGACTTACTAGTATCTATACTAAGATAAAAAAAATATCATAAGATGAACTTTTCTACCACATTGTGTGCATGTGTAAACTCTAGGAAAGATACCCTTGGATTGACCTTTGGGAATGTCCTTGGTGATGCTTAACTTTCTCTCTATCTTTGTTTTGTCTTTAGGAGCGACAGCATTAGTAGCATTATAGCCTAGACATATTTTTTCATTTTAATTTTGGACGGTTCCTAATATTTTATCCAACTTTTCAAACCTAGATTCCAAATCAATCATGACAGGACTTGAATCTTTTAATTCATTTTATAACTCTAAAATTTTAGACTCAATAAAAAGTTTAGAATTGTCAAATTATAAAGTATCCTTAATATTTCAAACCATTCCTAAAAGGTTATCTATCTCCCCCTCAACGCCTGTGAGATTCTACCTAAGAATCTTCTTACGTGACCATAAATCCTCAATCAATTCGGAATCATTTCCTAAGGCGCTCTCTTTCAGATTAGCTTCAAAATTTAAGTTTGTCTTTTCTAATTCCAAAGACTCCGTATATAACTCACTAATGGAAACTTCAAATTCACTCCTCCTCATCAGTCATCTCCTCTTATACTTTCTCATCACTAATATGAGAATAAAATGAGCGGACCTAAGAACAGCCATGCACATGGTTATCTTCAACATTGAGAGATTTTTTAATTAGGCTCACATGACTAGCCACGAAAACAATGTACTTACGCTCCGCGGGAGAATAATTTTCCTCTTCTGACTCACTATCACAAAGGTTTTCATTGTAAGAATTAGATTTTTTACATTCCTCCCTTAGTTTTGTGGGACACTGCAAATTACACTACCCAAACTCTTAGAATTCATAACACTTGTACCGATCATCCACCTTCTTAGGGTTATAACTTTTATTCCTATCGAGATCATTGTTACCTTTTTAGGCTGGACCCCTATCACTGTCACCGTTGATAATGTGACAAATCTTAAACGTGTGTCAAACTGGACTGAGAATGAATTTAAATGGAGCATATATAATTCTCATGGGCTAAGTGCAATTTCTGGAGCTATCACACCCGACGAGTTTTGATTCATCGTGACTTGTACCACGTGAAAGGAAGCATCAGATGTTCTTTAACTTACCCATGAAGGCACAAATATAGTGAAAGAATCTAAATTGGAAAATTTAACAACTCAATTTGAAACAATAACCATGCATGAATATGAATGTTTAGATTAGTTTTATGCTTGTTTATTTGATATTGTAAATACCAGTTTCAATCTGGGTGAACACATTCCTGATGCACGAGTAGTTAAAAATATTTTGAGATCATTTCCTAAATGTTTTATTCCTGAAGTCACTATGTTAAATTTCTTAGGAAATTTTAAGTTAGAACAACTGGTAGGAGACCTGAAAATTTTCCATCTGTGATAATGATTCAAATAAATTCGTAATTTCCAATTCAAACTTATTTAATTGGATGTATAAATTTACTCAAACCAAATACCAATCAAATCAGTCCCTAAACATGCATCTACATGTCAATTCAAATCTGAAATTAAATTATGCGATGAACATGCTGACAAAGACATATTTCAGGAAAAAATCCCCATAGGGCAAAAACCTTTTATTTCCACTATAATTTGTAAAGGAACGGTTTACAATTGGAATACAGCGAAAATACAATTTGACTTACGAAATGCCCGCAGGTGTCGGTTCGTATTCGTCAGCCCAGGAATGCCACATCACTCCCTACGACACACAATCTATCAGCCCAGTACCTCCCGTAAGTGGCACCTATGGTCAGCCCAGTACCTTTCCAAGGCACCTAGATTCAGCAACAAAAGTATGCTTTAGGTTCCATAAACAACTCACATAAAAAGTCTGGGATTTTTGAATTGTAAAACAAAATTTTGAACCCTAAAAAAGATGGAGAATAAACCAAAAAGAACTAAAATCATATTCTGTTAAAACCAGCGTTTTGTCCACACGAAATACCGAGGTTTGACACCTTATATATAAAACCATTTAAGGCGGTGATATGTCAGAGTTAACCTCTGTAGTTCGAACGAAACACGACGTCGTTCGAGCGACACTTCATCTCGTTCGAACGAGATGTGACATCGTTTGAACGACCGTCACTGATCCTCTTTAAAAACTTTTAAAGATTAAATAACTAGGAATCCTTAAAAACCAAAACTGTTTACAAGATCATGAGCATTTATCCAAAACTTTTATGATTAAAATCATTTAAAAAATCATTTAAACTTTTATAAAAATATATAAACACCTTTTATGTAAAATGTAAATGGAACTTACAAACATTTTACCAAATTAATCCTTATTGGGGATGATTGTTGAAGTCGTCTTGAAATTCGAATCGTCGATTGTAGATGTAAGCTTCCAAAATCTTTGACAAACTTGTAGTGGTATACGACATACTAAATGTGATTGATAATGTCCTTACGAATCTCCCACTATGTCTATGCCGGTACAAAATAAAAATACCTGAATTATCAATCAAAATATGACCTATACAAACTACCCTCCCATAAACTCAAACATGGACAGATAAACTGAACAAGTCTTCATTTTTTGCTTCAATAATAAAATTTTCAAAACTCCAAGATTTTCTCATCAGGGTGTGAAATTCAAACATCTTCAATCGTACCTATACACATGAGACAAAGCAAAAATCTCATGACGTATCGAGTTTGAAATGATATAAACATAAAGCATGTGAGCATAATCAAATATACCCCATACTAAAACTCCCCCATAAAATCATAATTCGTTCTCCCCCTTTTTATTTGTTCAAAATAGACAAGGAAAATAATAAATTACATAAAGAATATCGAGGTATCACAGTAAACAAAGCAAACAAATTATTTTTGAGTTTTTCAAATTTTTCATATAAAAGCAAAAATGATGTTACAAAAAAAACCATGAATTTATACTAAGATAACCAAATCCGGGATATGAAATGAATGGGTGTGAATATATTAGATAGGAACATCAACTCAATCATATAATAGATGAAAGATGCATAAGTGTACTCCTAACGAATGAACATAAAAAATAGTCCTTTGATGTAAAAATGTTGAATTTAGATGGCGTCGTCTTAATCATATTAGCAAATTAAAGTATAAATTATTTCCACACCAATAACATCCAAACCTATGTAATGCTTTTTCATGACTTTCACGGATGTATAAAACGTTTTAAATTCTCCAACCAGACTCCCTCATATATATTTTCTTTTTGAGGTGATCTAAATTCTCAAACATTGGACAATTGGTGAATAACCTAATGGCCCCTTTTGGGAATATATATCTTTTTATTGC
Organism: Sambucus nigra; assembly: GCA_949130495.1. Classification (NCBI taxonomy): domain Eukaryota; kingdom Viridiplantae; phylum Streptophyta; class Magnoliopsida; order Dipsacales; family Adoxaceae; genus Sambucus; species Sambucus nigra. The sequence goes on from OX422219.1 coordinate 113,417,780, forward strand.
CTTTTAATTATTCGGGCACTTTTAAACCTCATTGAACCCTGAATAATTTTCAATTCCTCACTTTTTAGATCCTTTTAAATGGTGGCTTAATTGCAAAGGATAAATGAGTACCTTTCGTAGCCCTTCACCATTTTTAAAAAAAACCACAAATCTCACAAACGGTTTATAACATGCACTATGTTTTGTCACGTTTTATCGTATTTGGTTCGTTGTATAGACAGAATTGAAGCGGAAACACTCAACCAACATGTGATAGATAAGAACATAAATAAAACAAATCAGTGCATGTGTGCAATATAGGACAAATAGAGTCAATCATGTAGGTAGCAACACTATATCATCTCAAAGACTCCAAACTTTGTAAAGCACATGAATGACACAACATATTGTCTCAAAACACTATTAAATAGTCACATGGATATGGCGTGAAGTTGTGGCTTGGTCCTTCTAAGTGTGCATTTATATAAGGTGCAAACAAAATACAAAACTCTTTTTGGATTATTCAAAAAAAATTTAAAAGAGAAAATCTTTTTGTATTTTTCAAACACTATTCAGAAACATCCTAGCAGTACCGTTAACATATAGTAGGAAGAAGCAGGGACTGCAAACAAAATTCAGGGTCATTTGAACGATATGCCAAGTCGTTAGAACGACATGCAATCTTGTTCGAATGAGAAAAGTCAAATTTTCCCAGAATACACAGAATGACATTCAGTTTTGTCCAGTGAGAAAATTTTATAAAAAACAGTTCATGGAAAGGGCAAACAGATCTAAAACAGTGCTAAAATTGTACCAAAAAAACATAAGGTACATACTAGCAATAGGCAAAAGAATTATTATGTAAATCACCCTATGCTAGCAAAAATGTCTAGACTTCATCCATTAGGTGAGGTGGAGTTTTCCAAATATGGTGACATCTTTCGAATAACTTCATCAAATTATATGAAGTCTTGACCAAAAATTTTACTTGCTCGCGTATATGTTCAAACTCTTTATCATTGTGTGGAATCAAAGTATCATGAGTGGGTGGATGGGTGCGATCATGTGTAGGAGTATAGCGTGACACATTACCCAAGTTAAAGAAAAATTCCCTAAGGTGTCCTCACTTTTTGCAATGCGAGCAAACATAAACCAGCCTAGGAATTAATTTTTCAAAAATTCTAGGATGTGTTCTCCTAACGGGAATGGGACGCCTAGGTGGGTAGGGATGAGTATCATGTAAATCAATCACCAAAGTGGGAACTTTATTAGATGGTGATGTATATAACCGTTTAAGGTGGTGATGTATCAGAGTTAATCCCTGTCAGTCGAACAAAACACACTCCATCTCGTTTGAATTAGATGTGACGTTGTTTGAACGACCTTCATTGATCCTCTTTAAAAACTTTTAAAAATTAAATAACTAGGAATCCTTAAAAACCAAAAAAATGTTTATGGGATTAAGATCATTTATCCAAAACTTTTACGATTAAAATCATTTAAAAAATCATTTAAACTTTTATGAAAATATCCCAACACTTTTAATGTAAAATATAGATGGAACTTAAATACATTTTACCAAATTCAGCCTTGTTGGGCAAGATTGTTGAAGTCGTCTCGAAATTCGGATTGTCGATTGTAAATGTAAGCTTTCCAAATCTTCGACAAACTTGTAGCGGTATAAGACATACTAAATGTGATGGACAATGTCCTTACAAGACCTCCAGGCGTATGAAATCGATATTTTCATGACATTGTCAAGCTAAGGATAAAGGGATAGAACTTTAGGCTGAGTATAGAAAAGGTGAGGAAGTGTCCAAGAGAGAGAAGAAAAAGAAAGAGAAATTTTGTGAGTTGGCGTCTCAGGGAGAATTTTTTTTTTTATGATGTGCCCATGCTTGCTAAAAATTTCAAAAAGTGTCTCAAATTTTCCAAAGAAAATTCTACTAATAAAAGGATTTTTGTGAAAAATAAAAAGAAAGTAGAGGCCAAAGAGAGCAGTGAGAAAGAGAAATAGGAGGAGGAGAGATGTTTCGAGTGTGATGGCAAAGGGCACAAAGCTTTTGAATGTGCCACTATGCATAAGAGAAAGGGATAGAAAATTTCCATGCCAGCCTCTCTCAACGATAGTGATGAGGAAGCGAAAGAATCCGAGGATGAATCATCACATGGTATATGTGTCGCTTTTATGGAAAGTCATGTGATCACACCTATTTTGTCCCATGACGATGAGGATAATTGTGTACATGAGACAGCCGATGATGATTTGAGTGTTTCTAGTGAGTGTGAGAGCGAGGTTGGAAGTGAGGATGAGAGTGAACTCCAAAGATCGTTTAGAGATTTATAGTCAGAGACATTAAAGACAAAGAAGTTGATAAAGGACTTAGGTATTAAGGTCATAGATTTGGAGAGAGAGATAGAGATAAAAGTTTTAAGGGGATTTGAGACTTTGACAAATCAACTTGAGAATGTGAAGGTCTCTTTGAGTGAGCAGTTGGTCATCATAAGTCAGGAAAAGAGTGAATCTAAAGCCTGTGTGGTCCAACTAGAGAGATATCTCGAACGAGCCTGGGAGGTAAATATCACTATAGAGGATCCGTCTAAGAAGGTTAGAAATATGCTCCTCGGTCCCGCTTTAGGTAATGTTAAGAGACTAGTAATAGGTCATGACGGTGTATCCACTTCCCATGTTGCACCCAAGTTGGTTACCGAGTTTGTAATAGATCCATATGGAACTAAACCGAAGCCACCTAGGGGTCCATTAATAGTTATCAAACCGCTTCCTAGACATTTTTCAAGAGGTTCTCCTAGGCTCGTGTTTGTTTTCATCCATTACAAGAAGAAAGGATGCCTTAGGGAATTCTGTTTTAAGTTGGTTAGTATATCACATAGAGTTTTGCCACGTGTTTCTTCACACACCCACACATGATACTTTTCCTGCTCTCGGAGATTGCAAGAGAGAGTTTGCACATATTCCAGTGCAAGTTAAATTTTTATTCAAAACTTAACATGATTTGATGAAATGTTTTTCATAGGATGTCACCACCTTTGAAAAACTCCTCTGTACCTAATGGTTGAGGTTCTGACTTGTTTTCTAGCATAGGTTGATTTTCATGATGATAATTTATGCCTATTAATAGTGTGTACCACTTTTGTATTTAATTTTTTTAATTTTGATGTATTTTTCAAAAAACCCAAAAGATTTTTATTTCTGAAAAAGTTTGGAAAAATACAAAAGATTTTCTAGTTTTAAAAAGTCAAAGAGATTTTATTTTGATACAATTTTTGAAAAAAGACAATAAGATTTTTTTCATTTTGTTTTACATCGTTTATGGATGGACATTTAGGATGACCAAGTCACAACATCATTCCATATCCATGTGACAATTTGATAGTGTTTTGAGACAATATATCAATTGTACCAAGTGATTTATAATGTTTTGAGTCATTAAGATGAGATTTGAGATTACTTTCTACATGTTTGACTCATGATTTCCTTTAATGAACACTTGCACATATTTTTTTTAGTATTGTACTTGTTTATCACATGTTGGTCTAAGTGTTTGCAATTCAATCCTGTCTTGAAAATAAACTAAATGTGATAAAACTTGACAATGAAAGTAGTGCATGTAAGAACTGTTGCCCATGAGAATTTTTTTTATAAACGATGAGTGAAAACGAAAAGGGCTACGAAAGGTACACATGTCCTTTGCGATTAATCCACCATTTAAATCGGACAAAAAAAGTGTGGCATTGTAAAAAGCAACAAAGGTCTAAATAGTTTTAAAAGGGACAAAAAAGAGTGGCATTGTAAAAAGTAGCCAATGCAAAATTAATTTAGATTGATATGATCATTCAAAAGAAAATAATTGAATAAAAAATATGATCATTATCTTATATTTGAGGGAGTTTGGTTGGAAATATATCAAGGGGTTTGCACATCCTGAAAAAATCTTGAAAAAGCATTAAATAGTTTTATACATTATTGGTGTGGAAACCATTTTAGACTTTGATTTGCTCAATAATTTGACTCAATGTCATTTGAATTCAACAATATGTACACTTAAGGATGATTTTGAAGTTCATTCGCTAAGAGTATCCATATTCATCGTGAACATTTGTTATGTATGTTTGATTTGATTTACATATTGAATATGTTCAAAGCCATTCATTTTGTTTCCAAGATTTGGTTATATTAACGTAAATTCAGGGGATGTGTTGTTTTTATAAATTTTCTTTGCTTGAAAAATTCAAAAATAAAGAAGAGTTTGTGATTGTTTTTGAGTTTATCCTTGCATGATTGTAGTTGGGTTATTCGTGATGAGTTTATTAATCATGACACACCATGCTTGTTTTTATATTTATTCTTTTCCTTATCTATTTCGGATAAATGAAATGGGGGAGAACGAATTAGTAATTGTGGGGGAGTGATAGTTTACATTATGGGGAATATTTTAGATTTATTTGATTTGCTTTGGTTTATGTTAATCTCATTTCAAACTTGATACGTCACAAAAGTATTTTCTTTATTTATTATGTGTAGGACTTTGAAGATCATTTGAAATGCACACAAAATAAGCGCAAGGAAATTAAAGAGATTTGATTTGAAGAAATTTCAAAGTTTAAGATTTTCGAAGAATTTGAAGACTTGCATTTTTAGTACCTTTTCTCTTGTGGGTTGCATGGGAGGGTATTAGATTTGTATTGGATTTTTATTTTTATAATTCGGATATTTGTATTTTATACCGGCATATACATAGGGAGATATTTGTAATGACATAATTTTCGTTATCCGTAGTTTACATAGAATATGTCGTCTTCCCCTACAACCATTGAGGGAGGCTCAAGTTCATACATTCATGAAGACGGATCCAAATTTCAAGTATCTTCAAAATTTTCGTGACATGAGGTAAAATTTCATGTAGAATGTGTTTAAGTTTCTTAATTGCTTTACATTAGTATTGGGATACTTATCAAAATTGTTTTAAAACAAAATGAGGCATTTTTTCTAAGTCAAAATAATTTTTCAAGGCCTGTAGGTGATCATTATAAAAATATTTTTTGTCGCTTCTATTATTCAAACAACATAGCAATGTCGTTCAAACGATATTGAAAAGTCATTCAAACAATAATTTCTAATGACATGCAATGTCGTTTGAAGGTTTGTTCAAAGGGTCTTTTCTTTACTGCTTCAAATGAACCCACAATGTTTTGTGCTTTTAACTATCGTTTGAAAGGTCGTTAGTAATGACATGAGATCTCGTTCAAATGACATTAACATGTCGCTCAAACAATTTATAATGGCATGCCCCACCTATTAGGGCTTTTACATGTTTGATTCACACCAAATCATCCCAATTATTTTATGATTTTTTTATGGAATCCGAATCAATTCTTGTTGAAGTTTGCCCTTGTGAAGTGCCATCTCTACTGCTAGATTGGAAGGTCTTAAGGGAGTTGCTTGCTGACGATTGCGATGAATTGGGAAACTCGAGGGTGTTGCTTATTTGAGACAGAGTATTGGTTCTTATGGGTTATTGCGGCAGTCCATTGTTGGTTTCAAGATTGCGACCTATGTGAGTTTGATGCGATAGATTCATTGCAGATTTCTATAAGTGTGTTGTACGTTATGATTTGCAAACATTTCTGGAAATAAAGGTTTTGCCCTCTCAATTTTTTTTCCTAAAATTAGTGTGTCCAACAATTTGTGATTGCTTTTTAATGGAACGATTAATTTATTCACCTAAATGCTTGTTTTAGGGTTTTATTAATTTGGATCAAAGATTGACTCTAATTAAATAAGTTTAAAGTTTGGAAATTTGCGAATTAAATTGATAATTAATATCGCAACATTCTCAAATACTTTTCAAACACCTATCCTTGATTACATATTTTTAACATAAATGGAAACACTATACAATGGACTATGATCTATAAAAATGTTAATGTTGTTTAATTTATACCTAGTATCTTGCAACCTACACTCGTAAATAAACCCCATTTTTGGAACTACATTGGCTTAGATCCCAGGATCTCCTGGGTATATAGGAGCAATACCGAGCTACAATCATGAGACCTAGTATCATAATACATATCTTTACGTATTATCTTTAGTGATGCCTCCATATTTAGCCTAACCTTGTCGTTTGAACTATGTTGGCTTTGATCGGGGGACCTCTTGTGTACGTAGGATGCTATGAACTAAGGAGAAAGATGAGAGACAAAGAGAGGGATAAGAATATTTTTACGTGCTCCAGCCCAATGAGGTGCCTACATCCATGGGTACTAAACCACTAGTTATTGAGGTTAAGTACCAGGTCTCAATAAACATTCTAGGTTTGGGTGTGTGCCGATGTATTAGGCTATTTATAGTAGTGGGAAGAAGAAGACACAGAATACCTTTATATATTAGGCATATACACATTTTTACATTATAGATAACAATTAAGCATGAGGCAGCATGGCCTTCTGTGCATGTACATTGGTGATTGTAGTTATTCCCACGTGTGCATGTTTTATTTTGTTAATGGTTGGCCTTTATTAGGGTGGTCAACATTTCTCCCAACCAGTGGAAGATTAAGCCGTCCATAATAATATCATGGAGTAAGGCCCACTGGATGATCATAGGTATCACACTCTTATTGGTCTATATCATACTCTTATTTTAGGCTACAACAAAAGCCTCAAATACTTAATTCTTGATTGGAGTGAGGAGTGACTATTAGAGTGAAAGGATGGAGTATTAACCATTAGGAGTTTGTCGAATTCATGAAAGCTTTGGTCGTTAGCCTCATAGGGTGGTTTTTCCATGTTGAGGTGTATGGTCTGTAGCCGATCTCTGAGTATTTGCATGTTTGGATTTTGTACCTTGACATAATGTCAATTTTGTAAATAATGGAAAGATAGCAAAACCACTTGAAGTACACGGATAATTTTGTTTATTAATAACCAAAATGCCATAAAAAATTAAAACGGTGGGCACTTTTAATAATACCAATCTCGTGAAACTCATGAGACGTCACTGAGTTGTACAAAATGTCAGTTTCCCCTTTCATTCACTTCACCCTAACTTTCAAATCTCTTTATTCTCTTTTAATCTTTTCATTAGATATTTGTGAGAGTTGTTCTTCCTCACTGTCTTTTTCACTATAAGAATATATCCCACTTTGCTTTTATTTCTTCCTAGTTGAAAATATGGTGCACATTATAGATGGGAGTTTGTTGGATCTATTTTAGACAACCCATGGAATTCCTCCATGGGTAAGAAATGAGTTGTGAACTGGTCCTTGTGAAGTTTATGCACTAGAAGAGGATCACTTGATTCCCACAATATTTATAGTTGAGTGTGGAGTCAATTTCCCTATTATTTTTGGAGTGTTGTCAGTATTTTAATGTGGTCCCTCCTCAAGTGACCCCAAACACTTGGAGGTCATTAATGGAATATACTGCATTAATGAGCAGTATGGGATAAACATATGAGTAAAATAACTAATGTACTATTATCATTAGGGAACTAACAATGAGAATATTTATTATTTTAAAGACGAGGATATCAAATAGAGCTCTTGTTCTGAATTTAGCTGATTCCAATAAAGATTATTGGAATCACAATTTGATAGTGCAGGATTGGAAATTTTCCCCTCCTTCTGAGGGTGAGGAGTACACTAGACCCGGTTGTCCCCAAGAAGGTCAAGGTACGGGTCGACACATACACACACAACTTGTATATTTTCTTTTTTGGACCTGCCTTGGATTTTATAAATAATTTTATATTTTTGTCTTTCTGTTTTAGAGAGAAAGAGAAAAGATACATTCATTGTGTGTCCGAGGCCAACTTCGCCAACCTAAAGATTGTCTGATTCATACAATAGAGTATTGGTGAATATAATCTTCATTCAGCTTCAGTCTTGTTCGGTTATCATAGTTCTAAGACATTTTTTGTTTCTCATCCAACACAAGACATACGCAATAGCCCCCCATAAGCATTAAAAACCCTGATTCTTCATCTTTCGATGTTGGATCTGAGTCATCCCCATAAGTAGAAGGGAGTTTTTCATCAGTGAGTACTTCGCCATCTTTTTGAGTTGTTAGATATATCACTTCTATCGATCCGAATCACTTCTATAAAAATATTGAAGAGGAAGATCCCAAAACTTTTGGAAGGCTCAAAGTCTCCCCCTCCCACTGAATAGAAGTCCAATATAGGGAGTTCTCGCCAACCTAACTTTGTTGAGATATCCCAAGGAAAAATCAAGAGCTTCATCTTAAGAGGTTGAAGAGGGGTTCAACCTGAACTTTGGAGCTGGCAGTAAAAGTGACTACCAATAAGGGAAAAGGCACTGCCTAATCCATTGATGTGAACCCTAAGCTTTCTCAGGTCTTGATTGGGGTAGGAGTTCTTCCGAGTGACGAAGCTGGTGCATCCTCCCTTTTGCATTCAAGGATGGATGATTGGTCCAACCATAATCTGACTCTTGTAAGTATTATCTACTATATTTATGCCACTTTCTACAAATTATTGCTAATATTCATTCTTTAAATGTTTATTTTTGCAGTTCTTAATTGACTATGACCAGTTGTTAAGGAGGAATTCCAATTGAAAGAGTCTTCTCCTAACATGGAAGAATCTTTTTTAAGAGGCATAAGTCCTTGGAGACTATTAGTGATGCCCATGAGGATGATAAGAAAAATATGGGGGATAACATCAAGGAGTTGGAGTAGGGGCAGACTCTAGAAGGGTAATTTGCGAGCACGGCTAAGAAAGTAGTCAATTAGTCCAAAATACAGGTCATTGAGATGAAGGATAAGGCCAAGAAGGATAGGGAGGATGGCTTCACCAAAGTATGGGAAAAGGCATTGTCCACTGCTACTATTCAAGTTAACTACCTTAATAAATGTGCTTTTAAGGAGGGATGAGATGTTTCCCTAAGTCAATTCAACACAACAACATGATCATAAGTTCTCCTTAAACATAACCTAAGTATTCCTCCCTAAATTTAAGGGGAGGACGATGATTATAAAGAGGTGGAGGAGTCTGTGCCTCCCAATGGTGATGTGGTGGTGGCTGACCGACCAGCGAGTGAAGTAGTGACCAATAAGGATAAGGTGTGAAAAAAGCCTTGATAGCTATAGGTGTTTGATATTTTCATTTTGTGAACCTCGATTGTATTTTCAGTTGTAATATATTCATGTTTCCAATGAAATAAAATTTTACCTTTTATGCTACAATATTAAAAACATTGACATGACTTTACATCTATTTAGTTATCACTTTTGTAACATTATATCTCTTTCAGTTTGACACCAAGATGGCCTATTTGGTGTCCACCGAAAGTGAGCTTTACTAGAGAAGTAACTAGTTGTTTGATGTTGTTCACGAATAAAATGGATGAGGAATATTTGTAGGAGTTGATCGACTCGGATAAATCAAATAATATTATCTCATTATGCACACGTTATTCATTAATTTGTGGCCACCAATGCTTCATATTATGAAATGATTCTTAATCTGCAATGAGACCATAGAGACACAATTGCTAGTCTGTCTGTTGATTATGAGAAAAAGTTTTTTATTTTATAGAGTTGTAGTGGAGAATACTCTAAAAAGGAGTATATTTTATAATCAAATCTAAAAAGTGATCGGGAGTTGTCCAGTCTGCTCGAGAAGTAGAATAATTTATTGCGCAATGCACTAAAAGGCATCAAGAAGTCAGCTATGGCCGATCAGAGTGAATGTGCCTTTTACATAATAGAAGAATGCTCACTTAATGGAGGAGTTGGAGAATTTGAAAAAGTCTAGAGACATTGGTTAGTCTTCTCTACAAGTGATTATGGTTAATCATCCAGTAGAAGAGGGGCGAAGCAAGAAAACATTAGCTAAACAGGCAACACTTATAAAGAATCAGTCGGAAACTATCAAGGAGTTAAGTGAGAAGATTGACCGCCTTACTTTTCACTTTCATAAACTAAACCATACTATATGTATGGGGAGTTACGATGAGGATCTTGTACACATGAGTGAAGAACTTGATCAGGCCCGTAAAGATGTTTATAATGGGGTTAGCTCAACGCCCTTACTATAAATCTGCCAAAGGAATATAAGCTCCGGTATTGACATGAACCTAATTGTTTGGATTATCCTAGCCCTCCTTTCAATATGGATGCCTCTTGGATTCCTCAAGATGCAATTCTGGTGATCTTGATCAGGAAATACCTTGGGATTATGATTTGTACGGTGATGATACCCTTAGACGACCACTGCATCTAGTGAATTTGACAAGTTCTAGCAACAATTCAAGGCTTAGGGACTTGAAAAATATCTATATTCCTTGCGTTATGAATGTTTCACCTGCTAGAGTTGAGAAATCACCGAGCATATTTGGTCAAGAACGAGACTTCTTTATATGTGAGAACGAGAAGTTTTATTCCTTACATTGACTTATCCTATAGTTGAAAATTCACCTGTTACGATGGTATGAGAAATATTTGTATTCCTTAGGTTATGAATGTTCCACATAAGAAGTTTTATATTTCATACTTCTTTTCTTGACCATATGGGGTCATACATGAATTCAGGCTTCTCGTTCGTGGCTTGTCTGAAGATGAAGTCATATGTGAAGTTTTGACGTTTGGTTTTTATTGTTATTTGAGATTTCTTTGAATTTGGTATATCCCTACTCTGAAAAAGAACATAAAAAGGGCAATAATTTTTATTAGGAAATTGACAATATTTATTGAGAATTGAAAATGAGTTATAGAAATAAAAAAGGGATTACATTTAATCCTATTACTAATAATACTTCCTCAAACGATCATCATGTTAAGTATTTTTTAATGGGTCTCCTTCCAAGGTTTCAATCCGATAAGTTACTGGTCGAACAACTACATAAATACGATAAGGACAATGCCAATTGGAATCCAACTAGTTTCCTTTTTGGAGTACTTTCTTCAACACACAGTTTCCTTCATTCAGATTGCTCAACTTTACCCTTTTATTATAGAATCGAGCAATCCTCTACTGATAGGCTTCCACACGAAGTATCGTGTCCTCTCTGATTTCTTCAACCAGGTATAAGTCTAACCTAATCATAAGATCACTCTTGGGAAAATCAAAATTAAGCACCCTGTGATTAGGCAGACCAATTTTTATTGGACCACTATTTCTATCTCGAAAGCTAAAATGTAAGAAGTTTCAACAGTGGCTCGGTGGTTATCCTCGACGTAATCCAAGATTTTGGGCTCAAAGTAATCCCTAAGAAGATATTGGATGACACTTAGGGAGATTGCATCAATGAACTATAAAGTGTGTTGCACCTGTAACACCCCACCTAATTAAATACCGGGTGGCCAGTCCCATACCAAATTAAAACAGAATATATAGTTGGCTCATTTTTAGCATCACTGTCGAAAACATTAACTAATCACCCAATACCCAATTAAGTTGGTGTTAAAAACTTTCCAAATTTTAATTCAACAAAAATCCATTTTTAGTTTATGAATAACACTACACATATTATTCTACAACACTAATAACCGAACAGATAGCACAAAAGAATTTAAATGCAATTGGAATAAACATTCCCACATAATAATTCAATACAATAATCCCAACAAAAATAAATGTATTAAAATGACACGAGTACAAGAGTGTTTGACTTAGATAGAAAAGAGACAATTGAGTTCCTTTGGGCGACATGCCCTAACTAAGAGAATAATGTGAATCAAATGAAGATAGGCGTCTAAGAAAAACTCCATAGCTCCATAGCTCGTCAAAATCAACTAAGGTTGGCATCCCTGCTACTGGACACCTAATATAGAAGATACAATAGAAAAGAGAATATGCAAGGAAACGGGTCAGAGCCCGATGTGAAAATGATTTTGAAAACAACAAGTATTTAACAAGTGCAATAAAGCATTTATTATGTACATGTTAGTATCCAACTCTCACTTGCTATTCTCACCTCTCATCTAGATTGCACACTTAACGTTTCCTATGAACCTCCTAGTTAATGGTTCCTCCTCACTAATTTCCTTAATATGAATCCATTCCGTATCATAACCCCGTATGTCCCATACCATACTTAATATAATCATTCATATACATTTCTGATGAATCGTTTCTCATTAATATGAATTAAGCTTTTCAAATCTATAACAATAACTATTCATTAGCTTAGTTCAATTCCCTTTTTCTATTCACCGTTATCTACAATTATCACACAGTAGATTGATTTAACCACTATATACAATCATTTATTATATATATATATATATATATAATATGTCACCCCGAGTCACAGCTGCGGTGCAATGCATTACTCTGCTATCATGTCCCAATATCGCTGGTCGCCGAATTGGGGACTAAAGGTTCGATAAGGATTCCTCGAACCACATACAACAACACACAAATTGGAGGCGAACATAGTTCTCGTATCCATGGGTCACGCACATACCTATGTACCCATAGTCAGCAGACTTATCAACTCCCCAATAAGTCTTTCATAGAACTATGTTCTCGAGCGACAAATCAAAGATCCCATGGATTCATCAGGATATGACTGCCCTCACGCGCAAACCTCCCCATCGATAGCAAGTAAGCTAGGTATGTCATACACATAATTTATCAATCAATCAAATAGGCATTATCATCTACCTATAATATAATATCAACAAGGTACTCACATTGCCCTCAAATAATTTCCATATGTAGCATTATATCTCTTTAAAACCTATGTATTAAAATATTAAGGCTTAAATTCTTTATTTTAATTATTCCAGAGTCTCACTCATTACTAAAGGTTCAAGTAAGTTTTTCCTCAATATATTTATTCAGTAAGAAATCACTAATATCCTACGGGTCCATCTCATCTTATCTCCCGAGTTACCACGAATTAAACTCTCCTTTAATTAGGGTTATAACCGATTGTTTCTAATCTCTTATAAACACATCTTCTATCAACTAGGATTGAATACCATCATCACATAGCTCGTAGTCTATAGTGTATCATTCACACTATATTACTTATCACAAAACCAACATCCTCGTATCCTATAACATGTCTCCACTCCCGACGTCGTTAAGGCCAAGAGCAACATGCAGCTTCTAGATTTTGGATTAAATAAAGTAATCTTCAAATTCCTAGTTATCAAAAAGCATGTCATGGTTGGTTATGAAGGAATACGATATTCTATAACGGTAAATGTTGTTCTTTTATATGAAATGTAAGACCTTTTCATAAGGCATATCTCCATAGGTTCAACATCCACCGATTTGGTGATGTAACCCACTACAATAACTAAGTATCTGAACCTTCCTCATATCTTCGATGGAGGGAAAACTAGGTCAATGCCTCATGTGGAAAAAGTCCAAGGGTATGTTATCGATGTGAGCATAACCCCCAATATTTTGTGGATCGTGGCATATTCCTGGCACTTGTCTCACAATTGTGCATAATTGGCATAATTAACTTTTATATTGGGCAATAGTAACCTTGTGAGTCTACTCGCTTGACTAATGATCTTCCTGCTGAATGTGACCCACATGAGCCTTCATGTATTTCCTTTGTCGAATTAGTTACCTCAATCGGGTGGAGGCACCTGAGCAATGAAAGAATGAATCCTCTTCTATATAGGATTCCTCTTTACAAAACTTATCAATCCGATTTGTATCATAGTCTTCTAGATTCTTTAGGATCAATCAACATAATGCATTTTTCTAGGTAATTCCTTATTGTATCCATCTAATATAGGCCTAATTCCAGTTCAATCACTATGAGATTTTCTTCGTTAATGCTTCGGTGTAGGAGGATCTTTACTTGATGGTACTTCTTAACTCTATTTTTGTCATATAAGTGAGCTGAGCAAGTGCATCAGCTCGAGTGTTGCCAGCTCTAGGGATCCTCATCAATTTAATATCTAGAAACATGGATATGATATCTTTTGCTTTGTCTATATTTTTCATTATGAACACGCCACAGACTCTATATACACCCAACACTTAGAGATGGTGTTAGGTCAAATCTTACTATGATTTCTTCATACTCACCCTTATTTTTTAGCCCTTCAACTAGAATCTAAGGTCATACCCAACGTATACATTATCTAGGATGTTGATTATCTGACTATCCCCACTATCAGAGGCATATCATGATCCATCTACGTACATCCTCCAAATAAGATGATCTTCCTTGAAATCTCCCTTTATTAGGGTCCCATAATTGAACATGTTTTTCTCCGATTAGCAGTTTCATCTCGCTTAAACGATTATTCTGGTATGTCTATGATCTGGTCGACTTCACTAATTACTGAGACATCTTTTAAAAAAAAATTCTCAGTAGGTTGATCTTTTGAGCTATCTTATGTAGAAGTCGTATTGATTGGACTTACTATTAATCTCTCTTCTATGGAAGTCTGCTCGGCAAGTTTTTCCTCATAAGTGAATTTTTCTATGAAATCAGCTACTGCTTTTCGTTTTATCTCTATTCAAGGTTCATATTGTATATCATACTCTCATCCCAAGTCATCAGTCTCCCTGATTTCTTAGGTTTATGAAAGTCTTAGTGTAGGGGTAGGTTTTCATAAACTATATTGGTATGAGCTTGGAAATATGGCTTCATTCTTCAGGATAGCTTCTCTAGTCTCAGATAATGAATTTTTGCTTCTCGTTAAGATTTTCTCGTGTAGTAAAGTAGTTTGGTAGTCCATTTTCTTATCGAACGAATATCGAGCTTACTATTGACTTGGATACATTCAAGTATAAGTAGAGTTTCTCTCCCATGAATGGTTTTAAGAGTAGAAGAGGAGATCTCGGGTACTTTTTAAAATTTAGAAAATTAATTTCACATTCTTAGTTTCATTCAAATTTCATCCTCAACATCTTAAAAAAGGACGGTACCTATCATTAGCTCGCAAAATAAATCTACTGAGTGCCGTTATCCATCCCGTCAGGTTTTTCACATCTTTTTTTTTACTGGGTGTGCATGTTGATTAGTGATTGAATCTTGTATGGGTTAGCCACAATACATTTTTTATTTACTATGAAGCCGAGGATCATTTCTTCTTACACATCGAAGACATATTTTATGGGGTTGAGCTTCATCTTATGCTTTTCCAACTGATCGAACGTCTATCCTAAGTCTTTGATATGATGGGAAACTATTTTTCTCCTAGTGAGCATTTAATCTACATATACTTCCATGTTCTTCATGATAGACTTTATTCATCAAATTTTTGTATGTTGTTCCAGCATTTTTGAGCTCAAAAGGCATAATAATGTCGTAGTACGTACCTGTAATGGTGATGAATGAGGTTTTATGCTTATCTTCTAGCTTCATTTTGGTTTAGTTATATCATAAATATGCATCCATGAGGATGAGTAGTTCATGCCTAGCAGTAGCATCGACCAATTGATTAATCATTGGTGGGGTCAATGGCCTTTTAGTAAGGCTTTGTCAGGTCTATATAATCAACATACATATGCCATTTAACATTATTCTTTCGAATCACAACTACATTGGACAACCACTTGGGGTACTTGACATCCTTAATGAAACTTACTTTTTATAACCTTTCCACTTCTTCCTATATGTCCATCTTCTTATCTGGACTAAAGAAGTGCCACTTCTGTTTAATCGGCTTTGAATGATTGACAATCTTTTGTTCATGACAAATGAATTCTGGATCAATCCCTTACATATCCTCATGACTCCAAACAAATACATTCTTCCACCGACTGAGGAAATACACTAATTCCTTTATAATAGTAGGGTCTGGTGATGATTCGATCTTTGTTGTCTTCTCTGGGTGTTCATCGCCTAAGATAATAGACTCTATTACTTCGATAGTATGTCCCTTGATTAATTTTGTTTCCTTGTGAGGATTTATTGTTTTCATCTTGTATGTAGTGGTGAGTTTCTTGTATTCCTCCTGGTCATCTAAAGTGTACTACCACTCCCTTATTTCAATTTGATTCCCTTTAACTAAGTCAACCCTATAGTGCATGGGGAACTTTAGATATTGATGCAAAATTGAAGGCATAACGTCAAATTTCTTTAACCCAGCCCTAACGAAGATAATATTATATACTTCGTTAACGCTCTTATCAAGGACGAAGAAACTGATCTCTCGGTTCAGATGGTTGGACAGTAATAATAACCACTTCTAGGTTAACAGTACCTAAAGGATACACCTTTTCCCCTAAAGACTCAATGAGGGGCCAGTGTTAGGTCTCAAGTTTGTACATCGTAACCCTAACCCTTTAAAGTCGTTGTAGAATAGGACGTCGGCTCATCTACCATTGTCATTCAACACTCTAGCCACCTTTCCTTTATAAACCAATATCATGACAAACGAGGGATCATCGTAAGTATAGGGCACTCCTAACACGTCATCCTTGGATAATCCTATCACCAATCGATCTTTGTTTACTTTTCTCGGGTGATTATCCACATCACTAGTCAGGTTAATCTGATGAATATAAGATATATCTTTGGCGTTATTGAGGTAGGCTTTATTCTCTACTATTTTATCTCCTTCATTGGTGTCATCACGTGCAATAAAGTTATAGCAAAAAATATCATTTTCATTTATTGTACAGGACCCTTTGGGCTTTTTGACAGATCTGGATTATCCTCAGTATCATTCTCCATGCCTCTTTTCTTACCGTCTCCCCTTCTACAAGGGGACTCCAATCATCTCCTAGTTTTCCATTCATCTAATGGATCCTCCTAGCCTTCCTTATTGACAAACTTTGACAGTTTTCATCTTCAAATTACATTTTTTTTCTCATTCTTTATTCCATTGCAAATATCTCTTTATGATCATGATCTTTTTGGACCTTGTAGTACTTGTTTATATGCAATCGGTTTATGAGAAATTTTAACTTCTTGAGCGATTTTGAATCCTTAATTGCTTAGATTTCTTCAAGAATTCGGTACACTCCAACGGTAAGAGGAGTGTATTCATAATGCCTATTTGATTTCTTTACCTTTTTGTCTTTATTCTCTTTATTCTCGGAGCAACTGGTATTGTCAGCGTTAGAGTTGTGGGACTATTTATCAACGATGACCTCATTGGCATTTATGATTTTACCAACTTTTTCTAGTAATTTGATCATGTTGTTGGGAGGCTCTTTGGCCATATTATAGTATAGTACCTCGGGAAGGATACCACTTATCAACACGGTGATCGTCGTCTTCTCGTCGTAATCAACGACCTATAGTTTCTCAATATTGAATAAGGCGGTGTACTCACGTGTGGTCTCTCTAGATCACTGGTGAACACTTAGTAGATGAGATAACCTTTTGTATCATTTAGCTCCAAAGTATAAGTTAATGATGAAAAAATCATCCAAGTGTTCAAAGCTCGAGATTTCTCCTCTTGGTAAATTATTGGACCAGATTTTTGCTGACCCAGTAATAGTGTTAGAAATTTCTCGATAACGCATCTCATCGGAGATAGAATATATGTTAGTAGCGGCTTGATATTGTTCAACGTGAAGCATTGCATTTGTTTTACCATTGTATTTTGGTGTTACCAGGAATGGCTTCAAACTTAGAATGTGTAGGATAATCTATAATTGCATGAGTAAAGGATGATCCCTTTATGAAACTTATGTGTAAGGGGTTTTTTAAATTTTCTATTTCTCCCAAATTATCTTCCAATCATTGAATTGAACCTTTCCATCGTTGATCATTGGGTTCGGCTTTAAATTAGATGGTTTTAGTAGTTCAATCGTTATTTTATGTCGAGATATCTTCTTAAGAAGATTGCTCAGCACGCATGACCCTCGTACACTAGTCTTTGACCTAACAGATCCTTCTCAATGAACCCTAAATCTTCTATGATCTTTGTGATGATGGACCCTTTCTACTCAAGGAGACTCTATTCAACCATTCCATCATGCTCATCCTTTCCTTGGAGAAGTATTGCCCGTCATAATAATTTATTGACCTCAGGAATGAGGTGGGGCTGGGGCACTAAGTTTGGTTGTCAGTTGATATAGAATACCTATATCTCAACCTTTCAAAATTCATTCCTCATGGGTTTAGGAGTTTTTTGTCCCCATAGGGGGAAGGAGGTAACATTTCTTCTCTGATGTTAGGGTGTTCCCATCCAAACGACATAACGAGGCTTGTTATAGGCCTACTCTAATTATGTTGTGAATCACTACTTAAATTTGTATACAGTTCAAGCTTTAGCTTAATTAACAATGGAGTAATATATGAATACATATATGAAAATTGCAAGAAGTTAATGATATAATGGATAAGAAATAGAATATAAGTGGTTCAGACAATTAGTCATACTCCACTGTGTAAGGTTGTAATGTATGTATAGTAATTAGGCACTAATGGCCATGGAAATATAAATCTCAAGTTTTCTCTCTCCACTTTGCGTTTGGATAGAATTTCAGCTAGGGTTTTCAATATTCAATACCTGTAAATGAAGAAGACGACTTACATAGTCTTAGGGGTGCAACGAGCGCCCCCAAGCATGCAATGGCCGTGAATAAGATGAGGAAACAAATTGGAGTTAGCCACCTTTCACTGGCACAAGTATGACATGATGATGAAATATTCCCTTGCATGGATGAGAGATCTCGTTATAATGGTATGGTCTACGTGGGTTAATGATGCATAAGTCATGTGTGCCTTCTGAATGTTGTTGTCAGCTATAAGGGTCCCGATCGAGCCTAGACAGATAGAAGTGGTCCTATAAGAAAGAAACTATGAGGCTGAGTTAGATTGACTCAGGTGGTTAAGTGTTGTCTCATCCTGTCAGGGTGGTATGAGATAAAAATAAGATATATCAAGAGGAATTGGAGAGTGATATCTATTGAATGACCATGGAGTGATGAGAACGAGGTCATGGAGGCTGAGATTGTCGAGGATGGCCCTTACAGTGTCGATCGATGAATAGATCTGTCTGATGAACATTGAGTAAGGTCGACCAAGCCATGTGAGGTCTGTTTCAGGATAATACCATACTTATGTATATCAATCACCCATAGACCTTTGTTTTTAATGTGAATGGGAGGTTGAGAGGTATGTATATCTGACCCCCTATAAGGATGACACCCCTTAGTTTCAAAGGTTTCTTTTAAGACGCGTACGTGTTTGGCTGAGGTTAACGCGTCCTTTCACTGTCCCGGACACAACTGCCAATTAGGTTCACTTCTGGTGACACGTGTCACAATCCATATGGCTTGGCATGTTGACAAAGAATTAGTGGATACAAAACTTCCGTAGGGATTTTTACCCTAATTATTTGATGCCTCATTTATTTTGTGCAATGATCAGACCATTTAAATATCTCAAAAGGCAAACTTTCTCTTCCTTCTTCCCCAAAACTCTCACACTTCTGCCATTTTTCAACCTTTATTTCTCTCTCTTTGTGCCAGGGATCTACAGCCCTTGTTTGTGTCTCTTTTCACCTCCCAAGTGATCTTATATCTGAGGTAACCATTTTTCTTCCTTTCTTTTCTATATCTCATCCTTAATTTCTTCCCTTTTCAATCTTTCAGTTTTCGATTGTTGTTTTAGTTTTTTGGCATACTATTAGGGTGTATTGGTGGTTATACTGGGTATTTGAGGTGGCAGTGTTATTTTTTAGGTGGTTTGTAGGATTAGGGTCCCTTTTTAGCTCTAAGGTTTAATTTATCTGTGGCATTCTGGTCATTTTCTCCGACAAACCCCCTAAGATATTCTTGATAAAAACTAGTCTAAGTGCTTAAGTTTCCCCCCTTTAATCCAATAGTCAAACTGGGTCAAACCTTATTCCTCTTTGGATTTTCAAGGCACTGTACAAGTTACCTGACCAATACCCACACCTGAGGGAGACCATCTTGAAAGAGATACACAAGGGTGAGGCCGAGGCTCAGGCTAAATGCAAAGCAGAGGCCGAGACCACACTTCCAGTCCATCAAACCCCTTTAGTTGTAATATACCCTCCTAGCCCCAGTGTCGTTGATCTATATGGTGATAGCATGATGAGAACATCATATCAGAGTTCGTAGTTAATGTCATTATCTGAGGGGTGCAATCTTTCGACTTCCAGAGATTTTGATAGGTTAAACTCCTTTGATGAGGCCATGAGGGTCCCCTCATCTTGTATTAAAGCCTCTGATGCGTCTGAGTCTAGCATTATATAACCATCCATTCATAAGGTCTCGTATATGAAAGAACCGAGAGTTGAGGTAACATATCCCCCACCACCTATGGCTATTCCTCTGTCGACCATTCATATCCCTGAGTTCGCCAGCAAGTATCCAAGTGGAGTCCTGACCATTGAAATTAAAGATGACTCTGAGGATGATGATGAGGAACCACTTGACACCTCCTATGCCCAGACTTTCAGGAGCACTGTTAAGTTGATTAATCTATTATTTTGTAGAGAGTTGTATGGGATTATGTCTACTATAAACATGAGAGTACCGACGGAGGACGAGAGGGCCTCCAGTGAACGAGAGGGAAAAATGACTATCTATGAATATATGTTTACGGTCGGCTTTAGTCTTCCAACCCATCCCACTTTACGAATGATCTTGGCCAGTATGGGACTTTGTCCAATGCACCTTTCTCCTAGTGCCTAAAGGATTTTACTTGGCTTTATCTCCCTCTGGAAGTATGTTCATAGAGTCGACCTTCCAGTCAGCGTATTTCGGGCACGTGACAATGTCTCATCCATAAAGACTTAGTCTATCTACTATTATCTTATAGCCTGGAAAACCACCAAAAAGGTTCTAACAGTCAACCAAACTTCAAACCATTACAGGAAGACCTAATACTTCTTTGTGGCGGGAGCTTGGGAATTTAACTCCGACATTGCTTGGAGTGTCTCGGAGTTAAGGATCCCCCAAATATGGGCGAATTACTCAATTGTCACCAATCTTGACCCCGAATTGAGTGCTGACGACCGAGACAAGATTGATCAGATAGGGGTCAAGGAGCTAAGGGTGGTCTAGTGGAGTGAGAACATCTGACGACTCCTTACTTTTTAGCCGAGACGGGATTAGGGGTCGACCCCATGGCTGAGTTCTGTAAGTGCCTTTCAGGATATAACTGTAATATCATCTCATGTTTTCTTTGTTATACCAATCTCGAATTTTATTTGAAGGACGTCCATCTAATATCTTTGATCAACTTTGGAATATAGTCGCTCCATCACTTGCCAACCTTCTGAGCAAAATGACCAAGGGGTCCAACCCCCCAAAAAAGACTACTACTGGAGGCCAGGTCGATTAGAGTATGAAAAGAAAAGAGATGAATGAGGTCCTTA
Source organism: Sambucus nigra (assembly GCA_949130495.1). Taxonomy (NCBI): domain Eukaryota; kingdom Viridiplantae; phylum Streptophyta; class Magnoliopsida; order Dipsacales; family Adoxaceae; genus Sambucus; species Sambucus nigra. The sequence goes on from OX422219.1 coordinate 113,439,035, forward strand.
CACACATCCCTCCTCAGCAGAAGAAGATGAGGAGGTCTGACACTCCAGGGAAGCCAATGATATGGCAATCCTAATATCCTCTGACTTTGTCCTGGACAACAGATTGTCACTGCTATCAATTAGTTAAGATTATGTATTTGGGGATCAAACGAGGGAGAGAATTATTATCGGCTCATGGATGCCTGAGTCTGATTGTTAACTCTTTGAATTAATGGATCCAACTCATCTTGACAACTTAGTCCTCCATAGGTACGTCTAGATAATTAACTTCAAGTTTGTTTCTTTTTGAATTTTTATAAGTGGTAGCTCGTCTCGTACTATTTTTTTAGTTGCTTACCTTGCAGTTTCTCTTCTCCTTCCAGTAATTATCCCAATGGGTCCAAGACAATATTTTTATCATCCAAAAGGCCTCTGAAGCTATCAAATCCAAGGAAAACTTGACGAAAACACTGAATGCGTAGGAACTCAACTATAATCTGAAAGTTAAGGAGTTGAAGAAGAAGAGGCAAGATGACCTTGTAACTCATAAAAAAAGATATGAGTTTGCGATGGCTAAATTCAACTAGAAACATAAGGCCGAGATGACTTTCGTGAAGAAAAAGGTTATGGAAGATTTTAAGGCTACGTATGAGTTTTTCGGGTACGGTCTTCAGTACCTAGAAATGGGAGCCCAAACATCTCTTCAATGGGCAATAGTGAAGTTTCCTAATGTATTGTACTCGGCAAAGGAATTCTTGTCCTTTGATTTCTCGAACTCGATAGCAGTCACTACTATGAATTACATTAAGGATGACGGTCTTGGCATCGATGAGACGACCGTAGAGACATCGTTGTAAGTAAGAATTGATACGACATAGGGTGCTAACAATGAGAGTGAGGCTCAGACCCAGCCCGGCACTGATAACATCATCTCAGACCAGGCCGATAAATAAGCATGAGAGATATTTTCAGATGTTATTCAGTTTTTAATGGGCGGTCGCCTGTGGCCTTATGCCCTTCCACTTGTAAACATTGTTTTTTCATATTCTTATCTCTTCAAACATTTGAAGTTGTCAGTACTCTTAAAAAAAATTATAAGTGTAATGTCTACATCTTTATAACTCTTCACCTTTCTTTGATGTTTTATGTATGACACTTGTGAGCACACTTATGATAAGTCGGTGTATAACAATCTAGACAAATGATTTTTAATTTTTTGTGTTTGTCACCAAGTAAATGATATTACCACACAAGTCCTCTCTCGTCGTTATTGAGAGTTTATGGACAAGACTTATCTCATCATACACTCTCATTTCACCGAGAGAGTTTTGACTATTAATTTTTACCACATAATGATATTTAAGCGACCATAACGACACGATTTCTCAATTTTTTAGTCGTGACCAAGTAAGTGATGTTATCACAAAAGCCCCCTCTCATTGTTATTGAGAGTGTATGGACGAAACTTGCTTCTTCATACACTCTCATCTCGCCGAGAGAGTTTTGACCATCAATTCACCACATAATGATGTTTAAGCAACCATAGTAAAATTATTTTCAATTTTGTGTTCGTCACCGAGTAAATAATGTTACCACATAGGCCCCCTCTCGTAATTTTTTAGAGTGCTTGTACGAGTCTCGTCTCTTCATTCACTCTCATATCTCAAAGAGACATGATAATGTTTTTGTGTTTCTAACCACCTAAGTGATGTTATTACATTATTTCCCCCTTTCAGTGTTACTGAGAGTGTGTGAAGAGACGAGACTCCTTATCCACTATTGTATCATCGAGATGTAGATTAAATAATTCACCATTAAAACTAGTTCAAACCATGGAATTATTAACAATAACAATAAGATATGAGACATCACTTGTATCTTTCATTAGTTCTTGAACTATCGTGTGAGGAACTATCTTACAAACTAATAAGCAAAATAAATTTTACTGGTAGTATCTCTTTAGATGATCAACATTCCAGGGGTTAGAGAAGGGTGCACCCTCTAATTTTTCCAACTGGTAAGTTACTAGGATGACCTCCTATATTACTATGTATAGCGCATGCCAATTAGGATGTAGCTTGTTTGGCTTCTTCCAAAACTTCTTCAATACTGGGTCACCCATAGCTATCATCCTGGCCTTCACTCTTTTATTGTAGAACTTGGTAGCTCATTGCTGATAAGTGAACTGTGGGACTTCAGTATCCTATCGTCTTTCCTCAATCAAATCTAAATCAATCCTCTTCTCATCTTCACTAGATCCAAGATCATAAGTTTGGACTCTATGGCTAGGGAGTCTAATCTTAGTAAGGATGACTAATTCAAATCCATAGGCTAACATAAACGTTGTTTCACATGTCGGTGTCCTCTCAGTCATCCTATTAGCCTATAGGAACCCATGTAGTTCTTTTATCCACATACCCTTTGCGTCTCCTCTAGATTTTTCTTAATTATATAAAGTATTATCCTATTCATGACCTCAATATGGCCATTGGCTTGGGGCTGGCTTGGTGTCGAATAAAACTATCTTATGCCAACTTTTTCGTAGTATGCCTCAAAGGAATTATTTTTGAATTGCTTATTGTTATCTTATATGAATGTATGGGGAAGGACATATCTACAAATAACATTCCTTTAAATAAACTTGACCGTCTTTACTTCAGTGATGGAAATCATTTCCTTGGCCTCTACCCACTTTAAGATATAATCATTAGCCATGATCAAATACTAATAATTACATGTTTCCTTTGAATGAGGACCCACTAAGTCAATTCCCCAAACTACAAATGACCATGACACAGTGATGGATGAGAGTGGTTGATGAGGGATGCTTGCAAACCTCTTACATTTATCACACTTCTTTACATATCCAGTTGCATCTTTCGTTAGTGTCGGCCACTAATAACCCCGAGTAACAATCCTCTTGGCAAGAAACCGTCCACCTACGTAGCTTGCACATGATCCTTCGTGGGCTTCTTGTAAGACATAGCCGACCTATGAAGGGTGAACACATCTGATAGGGCCAGAAATAATCATCTTTTCTATAGAACATCTCCAATGATAGTGAATTTGAATGTTTAGTATCTGAGCTTCTTTCTCTCAGCCTTAGAGTCTAGGAGATTGCCATTCCGGATGTACTTCATTAATGAATCCATCCACAAATATCCTAAATTCAAATTCATATAGAATTTAACCCCATTGTCATCTCCTTATATGATTGTCCAATATAGAATTTCCCCTGGAACTGTGATCCTAATCTTTGTCCTTGATATCGATGTTAATGTTGCCAAAGCACTGGCTCATCTTGTCAAGCTAAGGAATTCTCCCGAGCTTCACCTGCTTGAAGTTTTTCACTAGTTTTTTGACCTGCGCCAAGTACTTGGCCATCTTCTCATTGTTGGCTTTATAAATCCCCAGAATCTAGTTCATGATCAACTGTGACTCACCATGGATGATCATCTGGATGACGTTCAGTAACTTAGAAAGGGAGATACGTGCCAGCAAGGCCTCCTACTCTAACTCATTATTTGATGCCTTGAAGCTAAACCTCAAATCATACTTAATATCTCTGCTATTAGGGGCTGAGAGTATCAACCCAGCACCACTACCACTTTTAAAAGATGAATCATTAATAAATAGGCTCTATAGAGGACTTTATTATGAAAAAGTCCCTTCATTCAAAACCATATTCTATAACACAAAATCATTATATGTAGTATCAGCCTTACCAACTTTGGCCGTTGGTGACTCTCCTAAAGGTTCTTTCGGCATGACTATTAGTGCCACTATCTCTTCCATACCGTCAGTGTCGGCCTCTACCCATGTAAATTCGACCATAAAATCTACTAAGGCCCACCCTTTGATTGCAGTCCTAGGTTTATAAATGATGCCAAAATTACCTAGATCAATTGACGAGATAATAAACCTTCCCGATTTCTCGGGTTTATGGATGACATGTCTCAAGGGAGTGTTAGTGGGAACCACCATCACATGGGCCTAGAAATATGGCTTCATATTCCTTAACGCGTGTATCAATGCGTATGATAATTTTTCCATTTAAGGATACTTTACCTCGACTCCCTATAAGGCTTTGCTATTAAAATAAACTGGCTTTTGGATACCTTCATCGTCTCTTACTATTCCTGCACTGATAGCCGACTCTGATACCGATAGATATAGATATAGTTTTCGCCTTGAATAGGTCGAGATCAAAAGATCGATGACCCCAGGTAAGATTTGAGATCTTGAAAGGATTTTTCAAATTCTTCGTCCCATCTAATGGCTTTCCTCAATATTTTAAAATATGATAAACACTTATCCATAGCTCTAGAGAACAAATGGTTGAGGGTCCTAACACACCTTGTCAGCCTCTACACATCTTTAATCATCCTTGGTGTCTGCATATCTATGAGATGTTTGATCTTTATGGGGTTATCCTTTATCCCCTTCTGGTTGACAATGAAGCAGAGGAATTTCCTCGCGCCGACACTAAAAACACATTTGGCAGGGTTCAATTTTACCCAAAAGCCATCCAACATTTTGAATGTGCTTTCAAGATCGGTAACATGACTTTCGACCGTCAGGCTCTTGGTCAGTGTTTCATCTACATATACTTCCATTGTATTCCGAATATGGTCCTCAAAAATCTTATTTACTAACGTTTGATAAGTTGCCACTACATTCTTAAGGCCGAAAGGTATTACCTTATAATAATACATCTATGTATCTGTGATAAGGAGGTCTTCTCGACATTAGCCTCATGAAGGAATATCTAATTATAGCCCAAATGCGCATCCATTAAACTCATTAACTCATGCCCAGCCGCAACATCGACCATTTAAACAATTCTAGTGAGGGGAAGTTGTCTTTTAGGCAAGATCTATTTAGTTCAGTGAAGTCGATACACATTATCCATTTGCCATTGGCCTTTGGCACTATAACAACATGAAATAATCAGCCTAGATAATGAACTTCACGTATGAAATCCACTGACTAGAGTTTCTTCACCTCATCCTGGATGACCTCATATAAGTCCCTCGCATAAGTTCTTCTCCTTTGATTAGAGGCTTTACTTTCTCATTAATATTCAAACGGTTACAAATAATCTTTTGGTCTATCCCTGGCATGTCTTCATAGCTCCATGAAAAGATACTTTGCCTCCTTATTAATAGTTTGACCAATTCTTATTTTACTTACTTCTTCTAGGCTTTCCTAATCTAGATAGGTTTTTTGGATCATCCTCAATGAGGATGATGGATTTTACCTTCTCGACGGGCTCACCTTTTTGTCAATTTCTTCTCGTCCAATAGGTCGAGAGTATACATATTTTAAGAATTAGTAGCCTTCTTGTAAGACTTTCTCTCCTCGATCGAGATAAAGTAACGATCCCTAGCTTTCACTTAGTCACCTTGAACTTCCCCTACTCCATAAAAGGCCAAATATTTTATCATTTGGTAGACCGTAGAAGGGATAGCCTCAAACTCCTTAAGCAAGGCTCTTCTGAGAATATTGTTATAGGCCGAGAAGATATGCTCCTCCGTAATGAAAAAAGTTACTTTCTTGTTAAGACACTTTGGCCAGGTGACCCTGCTGACATCCATTTCAAACACCCTAAAAGGGTGGACCTTCTCTCTACTGAAGTTGATCAGTGGCTGATGGTATGGGAACAGTCTCTTCTTGCTGAGCTTCAAAACCTTAATGTATCCTCAAAACATCACGTCGATCAAGCTACCACCATCAATAAGAATATGTTCTACATTATATCAATGGAACCCAGTGCTGATGATTAGAGGATTGTCACGAGGAGCTAAAATTCCCTTGAAATCTAGTCTTGAAATCCCACCAGTAGAGTTCCCATGTCAACTTTCTTCAATTTTTTCAACCTCGACCCTGTCTAGACCGAGTTAACATCGATCCTCTTAGGCACTAACTATTCCTCCGTAACATGGGATTTATGAACAGTTGACTCCGTGCCTCCTCCAATTAATCCTCCACATATCATTTTTACATCAACGAATATCATATGCATGTGAACTTTTGCCTCCAAAATCTTTAGCATGATATCGGGGTCTTCCCCTTCACTATCACACTCATCATCCTTTTTATTATTCAGGGTCTGTCATCTTAGCTAGTCATCCTTTCCCTTATTGAGATTTTTCCTAGAGTCATCTTTGGCACCACTCCGATATATATACTTTCGGATATTTCCCTACTTCAATAGATTCTATATATCATCCTTTAAAGAGAAACATTTGTCAGTTGTATGGCTATGGTCTTGGTGGAACCTGTACCATTTGCTCTTGTCCCTCTCGAACTCTTTTTTCCTTCTTTATCTTTGGCCTAATGAAACTTTCCTCCACTAGACTCCCTAACATCTCCCTTTTTGGATGCTATAGCCTCCTCCACATTCATGATCCTCCCGATCAAGGCCAGGAGTTTTGTCATCATCTTTGGAGGATCTTCAACGAGCTTCCAGAGAAGATTTTTCAACTGTAATCCTCTAATAAGGGATGTCATAGCAATTTTCTCCTCATAATATTCCACCTTTAGTTTCTCCTTAATAAACTGAGATATATAATCTCTTGAAGTATTATTCTTACCTTGTTTCACATATAAGAGGTGAGTTAACTTCTATGGAGATTTCATGTCGAATAAAAAATTACTTATGAACTTCTTGCACAAAGATTAAAATTCCCATTGGAGTTTTTAGGTAGAGATTTATACCATATATTGGTAGCACCTGTGAGGGTTATAGGGAATTCCATGTACCTCATCTCATTTGGGGTTAAGTAGATATCGGCCTTCGACTGATACATATATATGTTATGGACAGGATCAGAACTCCCATCATACTTTGGTTTGATAGTATGAGATTTAAATTTCACAGAATTAGGATAACTCATGATCCATGCAACAAAAGGATACCCATCCATGTAGCCTCGATAAATGGTGTCTCGGCTCTTAAGTAGAGATCTAATCTTATCTTTTAACCTTTTAAGGAGTTATTCTAAGGTTTTTCTTCAGCAGTAACATTATAATCACCTCCTTCTGGTGCAACCACTATTGGTGTCGGATCTTGTGCCATTGCCCTCTATTCACTTTTCTTTGATCTTCCCCATCTCGTCCTTTTCAGGGCTGACCATCACTGTGTCTGTTATTTCCCTTATATGAAGCATTACTACAAGAATAGGAGATCCGATCATGCAAATCTCCACCCGAGCCAAAACAGTCAAAGGCTGACCTTCTACTGAACCTATCAAAAGTTGAAGTCCTTGGTCGACCTTTAGTTGTCGGCCGAGCATTTATTCATTTGTAGGTCGACGTTGGGTGAATGGTGTCACCAAATACCTTATACAACTCCCAATAGTCTTCCTCGTCATAGTCCTGGTCGTCCGGATAATCCTGGACTTATTTTCTCAAGCGAAGACGCCTAGGTCACAAACATCTCTTTACTATTGATGACACTGAGCCTCCTTTTATGGGGTCGGGGGTGGTCCCCCTTCTACCGAATCCATTATCCCCCTGGCTACCGGAGTAATAATCACAATTAGGTCTGGGGACCTTCCGAACATGCTTTGTCTAAATTCCATGAACTGCCATTGCATCTTTATGTTGCTAGCCACTAAGTATCAAAATGCCATTGCAACGTCAGCCATTTTCACTGAGTTGGTGGTTGGCTGGAGCTTGGGCTAACACCTGATGTAAATTTAAACGCCATATATTTGATGAGAAGAAGTAACAAAGATAGGTGAAATGTAAGTAAGAAGGAAGCTTAAAGAATACCCACCCAAATATTTCAATGGTGGTGCAGGTTCAATAATGGTGGAGTCGGACCACCACCAGAGGCAGATGTGAGAGTCTAAGATAAAAAATAAAGAGGAAAAAGATAATCTCTTACAAAAGACGGTTCTAAAACGATGATGATGTGAATCACCGCTTAACTTTGTATGCAGTTCAATCTCTATCTTAATTAATAATGGAGTAATATATGAATACATGAATGTAAATATCAAGAAAGGAATGAGATAATGGAGAAGACACCGAATATAAGTGGTTTGTCCAATTAGGCCTACTCCATTGTGCAAGGTTGTAATGTGTGTATAGAAATTAGGCATTAATATCCATGGAAATACAACTCTCAATATTTATCTCTCTACTATGTTTATTGGACATAGTTTCATCTAGGGTTTTTAACATTCGATGTACAAGTGCGCTCCCAAGCATGTAATGGGTCTGCATGAGATGAGGCAACCAACCGGAGTTAACCACCTGTCACTGGCACAAGTATGTTATGATAATTAAATATTCCCTCATGTCGATAAGAGATATCGTTGTAACGGTATGGTCCATATGGGCTAATGATGAACAATTCATGTGTATTATCTGAAATGTTGATGTTAGCTGGGAGGGTCCCGATCGAGCCGAGACTGATAGAAGTGATCCTCTAAGCAAGCAATTATGAGTTTCAATTAGACTGACTCAGGCAGTAAGTGTTGTCTCGTCCCGTCAAGGTGGTATGAGCATGAAACAAGATATATCAAAAGGGACTAGAGAGTGGGGTCTACTAAATTACCATGTAGTGATGACGATGAGGTCTCAAAGGCCGAGACCATTGAGCATGGCCCACACTGTCTCGATCGATGAAAAAATTCGTCTGATGAATGTTGACTAGGGTTAGCTGAGACATGCGGGGTCTGTCCGAGGATGAGACCATACTTATGTATATTATACTCTGACTAGCTTGGAGTGTCTAAGTCAACTATTTGACTATTTCTTGCATTGCCTCTTGACTTTTGGCTATGCTTATCAAAATTCCTTTGAGATATCCTACTCTTGCAAGGGCAGAGGCCAGGATGGTTTCTGCTATACGGTTACTTTTTGTATTATCTTTCATTTTTTATAATTTTCTAACAAGTGATAGGGAAAATACTTTAGGATTGAAAATAAGTAGGAAACAACAACAACTTATTGATTCCCATAGATGACGCCAATATATTGGTGTCTAAAATTGGTATGGTGTTTATAATGAGTCTTAGCTTAGTTATACCAATATTAATTTATTACATATATAGAATAAGTTGTTATAAAATAAATAGAAATGGATCTTCATTACTGCATTTTATAGTGAGGGCATAACTCATGCGTCATAGTACGATATAGGATTCTTGTTAATTCCAAGCTAAGGTTTGGTGAGCATTGTTCTCTTCCCTTATTGAAATATGTCTTGAATTTCATGCTTTAGACCCTAGCATCCTTCTTGGGCGTGTTCGACAATCTTATGGTATTTACAGTATAAGTTTGCTAAAAAACTATCTGATAGAGTTTTGGATCTTTGGTCTTTAAAAGTACATTTCTTTTGAGATCTTGATAGATGGTACTTATAGGTGCATATAGAGGACATAATAGTCATCAAACCCTGTTAGAGGCCCATGATGCTAGTGCAGGTACCGATGCTTGGATAGCATTCTCGATAGTTGCATTTACTTTATGGGTTCTCCTGGTTGGGAAATGAGGTTATTCTTTTGAGTTTTTGTTTCGAGCTTTGAGGTATGGTTCATAAGATCATCCTTAAGTTGATAACATGAACTCTTGAGGTTATTAAAGTGAGGTAAATATTATTCATTAAGATGATCCCAGTAAGGGTGAATTAGGTTTTTTATTGGTCGATTTATCATTTGGACACCCACATCCCTCCAACGAGTGATAAGGTGCTTCAGTTCTCACATATCTCTTCATTTAGCATTTACATGCCTCAAAAAAATCATTTCTAATTCTTTGTAATACTCAGTCCAAGTTGTGGTTCATCCATTTCCATAAATAGTAACCACTCGAGCGCTACTCTAGATAATGTGTTTGATCATTTTATCCATGACTTCCTTGGATATCCTAGGGCATGAATGCCTCGACTATAAATGTTTAGGTGAATAGTGGGTGGTCACATTACTACGAACATCTCATTATCATGTATTTTTTAATTTATCGCATAGACTAGCATACGAATAAAGGGGCAAACACTAAATCTCAACAAGATTAGTAGTGGGTCGGAGCTGTCAAAAATTATATTGGAGTGTTTGAAACTCCATTCTGAGGTGACCCATTTTCAACGGAGCCTCAATTTTATTGACTAAGATATCATGTTTAATAATGGAGTCCAATGGGTTATTGGTGACATCATTAATTGCGATTGGAAGAGGTCCGACATTAGAGTATCTAAGTTTACCACTTGTCCTTTAGGATTTTTGAATCTTTTTATAAATGGAGACTTATTCTTAACTCTGAGTACAAAGTTTTTTACCTCAAAGTGGTCATACTGGATAGGATGTTAGCTAGTGATACTCCTTCATCATTTTTCATGTTGATGAGACTACAAGGTATAGAAGGCCGAGAGATGCAGATTTCTACCTTTCCCAATACATTATCCTTGATGTTCTAGGAAACATGGAGTCAAGAAATATAGCAAACATTACTCTAAAGAGGACAAACACAATTTTAAGCAAGCATTTAAATATGTTTGGGTAAGCTGAAGTAATGATCCATTTACTAGGAAACTCCTTACTTAGCTCGTAGCCCCTGATTAGGAGTTTAGAAATGTGAGTTAAAATTTAGAATTTTGAGTTCCAACCTATCTTAGGAAACATCCTTAGGGGTTACTGAACTTGTTCGAGAGAAGTCACAATTTTTTGAATCTCTTTGGATTTTATTATTTTGACATTCCTAATCTTCAACTGCATGAGGTTATGCAAGGCTTTTCACGAGGGTAATTTAGGATTTGGTGTGTTCTATATGAACTGTTATACTCAAATAATTCTAGAGGGGGTGAATAGGTTTAATTACAAGCCTTACCCAATTTTGGACAATTTTAATTTTCTCAACTTTAATAATCCTAGCACAATAATGAATTATGTGAGATGATAAGAGACATGTGGATCAGCAATTTGTATCATCAATTAGGAAATCTAGGTCAGTTAAGTCAACTGAAACTAACTAAAAATTCTAAAGTCAAATTGATGAATTAAACTATATCAAAGTGATGTATGTGGTGGAGATAAAGCACACAAGATAAATAACACACAGACAATTCATAAGACAAATTTATGGGGAAGCCCCACCCCACACCTAGGTGTAATAAACCCCAATGCGCCCTAATATACCATTCAACTCGAAAATATCTTATACAGTGCAAGAAGATGACTCTGTCAAATGAACTCGTGATAAGATACCTATGAACCTTGAAATCTACAATTTATGATGAACGATCTGTCCTAAGATCAATAAGATGAACAAGGAAGCCATATTCTCAACATTAGAGTTGTAGCATGCTTGAACTCTCCAATAGTTGAAACACCTCATATGTAGGTCTTAGAGTGTAAACCTTTTAATGTGTATAATTATTATATCAAATTTAGGCTAAGTGGATGTGATTTCAAAACACTCCGAATTCCTCACCAATCATAGATTTGGGGTATACCTAAGGTGTCACTTAATTTTGGAAGAAATGAGTTATTTTTAACAAAGAGAAGCAATTGATACGTTAGTAACCTCAAACATCTATATGAATTCAAGATTTTTGTCTTAAATGATGCATGGCACAAATGCTTTGACATGGAATAAACACAACTTATAGATTAATAAAAAGAAATTCATTGCGAGCTAAAGGCACCCTTATCTGAATATGACCACTCACCATATACTTTAAATTATTTTGAGTGGGTAATTTTGATTTACCAAATATACATGAATTGTGCCTCTTATATGACCTGACTCGATATAATTGAGGTACGTGAGTGATGTTCACCAAGAACATACCACTCTATATAAGCTGAGGGTACGATGCCAAGAAGATTTGAAGATGTCACAAGGGACTCATGTTGATTAAACCTAAATCTTATTGCTAGACTAGTATGAAATGATATTCAAATATTATGTAGTGAAGTAATGTGAATCTTTAGCAAAGTCATTTACTTTTGGTTATAGCCAATTTCACTTGGTATTATTATGTATCCTGATATACATATCAAGAACATGGTTCAATAGATTCCTAAGAGTAACCTTATCCCTAGGAGAGCATGTTGTACCAATGTTTTTCAACCTACATAGGTATCTAAGAACAAGTTGTAAAAGAATAGAATATAAATAAATCCCATGCATGAAATAAATATTAATCTACATTAAAATGAGTTCATTGTGCTTTCGAAAGAATCCCCGGTGGAGTTGCCATTGTGAGAACTTGTGCCTAGCGATGCATCTTTTATCCGCACATCCATTAAAGTGCAGAGAAGAGGTCTTTTGTAGTGACACATGGGCATCCCTTCATTCAATGTTAAAAAGAATGGAGTCGCCAATATATTTTATACAAAATAAATAAAAGAAAGGATATGTCCCCATGGAAACCTAGTGATGGCAAGTGATCTGTGCATTTAATCATAAAGTCAAAGATCTATTAATTAGGTTACGGAGTAAGAAGGTGTTAGGCATCCTATCCTCCCTTTTGGCCTCAAACAGAGATGTAAAATATTTATATTAGTATGTTATAGTGTAAAATAAATAATATAATGAAAATAATTAGTACGTAAACAAACTGTGCAGCACAGTGTAGGATTTTTTTGTAGATAAAGGATAAATATGTACAAAGTTGGATTTGTTTAATCAGATGACAGTCCAAATGAGCCTATGTACTCAACAAAGCGATTCAAAGTCCGCGTACTTCGTAGATAATAAGGAGGGATTATAAGGATCGATCTAAGAGATCTTAACTCTCTTTGATGGTTCAAAAACATTTTTAGAGTTAAATGGGTGTAGATCTGAGAATGTAAAGAAGTTTGTGGGCATGAAAAATGTTTGGATTAAATGGGCTCACTCACAAAACCACTTTTTGGAGAAAGTATTGACACTTCCACCATTAAAAGAAAAGAATATGTGGAATCCCCAAATCTCGTGATTCCCAAACCTATATTTATATATTTAATGGTTTTGAAGGTTTAGTATTTTATTTTTTAATGTTTGTGGGTATAAAAAGTGGAAACATATAAATTTGTGAAAGGCCAGACTTGAGCTTTGGGGTGGGCCTCCTATTACGCCTACGTTTCCACCCTAAGTAGAATCACAGTAGTTATGACATGATCTTTAGGGGCGGGCCATAAAAGGAGAAGAAGAGAAAAAAAAAAGATGATCTTGGGTGGTGTTGTATTATAGCACCATCATTTTTAAGTAAAAAAACTTTCACAATAAAATGGCTAGAAGAGATGTACATGTGATATTACGCGTGCGATTTTTTGTTTCGGGATAATTCTGGCTTGAAATCAACGTTTTAGAAGATGGATCTAATATTTATATAGTGGCAAACTATTCTATTGGGAAAGAAAAGTAAAATATAATATGTGTTTTGTAATTTCTGGATCTGTGTAGGAAGGAGAGAAACGTTGGCATTTTGGGGTAAAAAGTTGGAATTTTATTAAGAAGGGGGTTTAGAAAGAAAAAGACGAGAGTTTGGAGATTTTCTAGAGATAAAGAGTAAGAAAACAAAAAGGAAGCATTTAATAGGCGAAGTTAATTGCGTCTGAAGTCACAAGTGATGCCGTTATTTATAGGCAAAATCTAAGAGGTTTAGGATTGGACGATCTTGGCGTGCTTCCCAAAGGACCGATCGATCGTAGGCACGTGGTTTTGAATTTGGGTCTTATTTATGGGCGCATGGTTTTAAAACCAAGCTGTTAAAAACAATTAAAAATCATTTTTTATTTTTATTTTCAAAAAGAGAAATAATAGTAAAAAAAAAAAATTCTAAAGATTCTTTTGAAATGAAAACACCATTTTTTTTTACTTTTTCTATGAGTTTAAAATCTTTTTATCACTTTAACAGATTGTGCACAAAGAGTTCCACGTTCGAAAGTGATAGCATTATTGCATTTTTTAACAAAAAAATGTTTTATGAAACTTCTTTTTTTTTTTCTAACAATTGAAAAACAACGATTTTTTTAGACCACATATTTCATAAAAAAAAGTTCAAAAATATTATTTGTATTTATAGTTTCTATGTTTAAAACATAAAAAGTATATAAAACAGTCTTAAGTAGTTTTTTAAAAGATTTTTTTTTAAAACTATTTTCAAGAGTTTAAAAAACATTAATTTTTTTATAAGAAATCAATTTCCGCAAGTTTTTGTTAAGAAAAACAATAAAATTGCTTACCCTTTATTTATATTTAACCTTTTCATTTATAGTTGTTCTACTTAAAAATGGACATTGAAAAATTAAAAAAAAACTTTTGAAGTGTTTAAATTTTTATAATTATAACAATATTTTCTATCGTTTTTTATGTAAAATAAAAATTTATAATTACATAAAATCAATAGCTATTATATACTTTTTTTAATTGAAAACGGTATATTTAAAAAACAATATTAAAGTGTCAATTTTTTTAAAAAAAATATCTTTTTTTATCCGTTTTCCCCGTATAATTGGAAAAATTGATCTTTTATTCATAGATTTCAATTTAAAAAGATAAGTAATATAGAAAGAATAGGAAAGATTTTTCAAGTTTTTTTGTCTTATAATTAAAACTGTTTTTCTGCTTTATTGCAGTTTAATTGGAAAAAAATATTTTTGATTATTTTTTAAATGTTGTTTAAAAAATAATAATGATGACCTTTTCTTGAAATGAATTTTATTTCCTATTTTTTACGTTCATCATATTTTCTAGAAAAATAATTCAATTTCCAGATTTTTTTAGAAAAAAGAAGAAAATATATTGAACTACAAATAATTATCTGCAATTGTTTTTTGTGAAGAACTTCTAAAATCAAGAAAAAAAGTTCTCAATGAATAACAAAATATTATAATTTTTTTATTCATTTCTTCCAAGAAAAATCTAGTGGTCTTGAAAATTCTAAGAATTTTGTTCCTTTTTTTATTTTTACTTTTAATTTTATGGGTATTGGCTCCTCGCTAATTTATCCACTTAATAATTTGGCACCTAGCAATTTATTTTAAAATGGACATTTACATAAATTTTGCAGTCAAAGGTGTGACCGGACATAGCTAATTTAAAATTGAATCGAACACTATAATTTAATATATAATGGGCGCTAAATTATAAAAATTAAAAATTAGTGGGGAGCAAGGACGAATGATGCTTAGTTTTTGCAAAAAGTCAGATGAAAAAACTTGTTTACATATGCCCCTATTATTTTTCCTTTTATCTGGCGTACAAAAATGATCTTCCAGTGCGATAGAGGAAGTCCGCTATATTTTTTTGAGTCTTGCTAGAGCGACTCTCTAGTCGACTCTCTATCCGACTCTCTCCTTTGTCTACTAAAGGACAAAAAATAAACCGGAAAAACATGTTTTTTTTTTTTTTTTTTAAACAAGATATTGTTAAAAAAAATTATATGATTTTTATAAATAAAAACTAGAAAAAATTGTTAACTAATTTTTTAAAACAGTTAAAAAATTGTGGAAACCTTATTTTATTTTCAAAAAACTCTTTTTTATGAACCCGTATCATCGTCGCAATTGGTTAGTGCCGCTGGCGCGGACCCACATCATCGTTGCGATTGGTTAGTGCCGCTGACGCGGACTCACATCATCATCGAGATGAGTGAGTGCCGCTGGCGCGGACCCATATTATCGTCGCGATTGGTTAGTGCCGCTGGTGCGGACCCACATAATCATCGAGATTACTGAGTACCGCTCGGGCGGACCCACATCATCATCGCGATTGGTTAGTGCCGCTGGCGCGGCCCGCATCCTTTAAACTATTTTTTTTTTAAATGACTTTTCTTGAAAATACAAATTTTCAATAAAAGTCATTTAAAAAAAATAGTGAAATATTTTTTTTGTTTTTTAAAACAGTTATAAAAAGTTAAAAACACTTTAAAAAAGTCATTTGCCACATATTTTGGAGAGGGAGTGCTGTTGGCGCGGCCCTCTAAAAATAAGAGAATATTGAGTGCTCGAGGGACTAAAAGGTTTAAACTAAAAATATATGTCCTTTTTAAAAAATATAATTTAAAAAAAAACAATTTTTTTCATTTTCTAAAAACAATTTCTTTTTAATTTTTTTTTTATTAAAAATATGAAAAACAATTTTTTTAAAAGCTAGCGCGGGCCCATATCATCGCCGGGATTGGTTAGTGCAGCTGGCGTGGACCCATATCATCGTCGGGATTGGTTAGTACCGCTGACGCGGAGCCACGTCATTTAAACTATTTTTGAAAGAAATGACTTTTATTGAAAATAAAAATTTTCAATAAAAGTTATTTTTTTAAAAAAATAGTAAAATGTTTTTTTTTTTGTTTTTTAAAACAGGTGTAAAAAATTAAAAACACTTTTGAGAAAAAAAAAACAGTTCTAAAAACATAGTTTTTATTAACAATAACAATACAAAATTTTAATTTTTATTAAAAAAACAATTTGAACCAATGATTGTATGACAACTCATTGTGACTCACATTGTGAGTCACAAAATGAGAGTCCCTCTAGAATTTCCCTATTTTTTTTATGAATATTTTAACCGCGTGGATGATTGGTTCAGTAATTTGCTGGGATGGGACATTAATCGGTTTTGTGCCAGACCATTGTTTTCGGGGTATTACTACAGTGATCCCCATTTTGTACTCCCTAATAAGATAAGGCAATAGCAAGTTGTACTCGATGTTCTGATGGAACTCACAACAACAAAGTATAAACATTTAAAGCAGAGGATATGAATGGGGGTACATTTTGGGTGTACATATCTTTATTGTTGTTTTCGCCATTTTATCGTTGATGTCAAACCAAACTACTGGGACTGTATAACTTACAGAAGCTTTCCTCATTATAATACTACAATGAAGAAAAGTAAGTTGATGGAACTACTTCCACTATAATTAGTGTGCATTGATAGGGACTTAAAGTAAGTTGACGAAAGCTTAGTCATTTTGCTTCTCATCACCTACCCAACCCAGACCTTATGGCATCCACATAAAAAAGGACCATTTTAAAAAGCATCTCAAACTTCGGGATCGTTATCACACCCTATACGTTTTTTTTTTATATATTTTTTGGATAGTAACGATAATCGTATTTTTAAGATTTAAAATAATATTAATTATGAATATAAGATAATAAATATTTCGTTTTTATTTTTAATTTTTATTTTCAAATTAAAGGGACATATGACTTGTTATGATTGGTTGACGTTTTATGAATAAAATTTTGATTCGAATTATGGCTCCGTGTCAGCGATTTTATTCAAAAATAAAAAGTAAAACTATAAATAAAATTTGTGTTGTCCTATTTTCAAAATACATATTACAATAGGTCTTAAATTTACAAAGCCTCTTGTATTTTTAAGTTTATAAAATTTAAATATTTAATTTTTTAACCTCTAATTAAAACAAATAACTTTGATAAAAAACAAAAATTATATTTTCAATAAAAAACTGTTTATAAATTGTAAAATATTATCTTTTTTTTTATTAAAAAAATGTTTATGAAATATAAAATTTGTTTTCTTAAGAAACTGTTTTCTCAAAAACGTGTTCTCTTTTAACAAATTTTATTTTTGTTTAAAAACTATTTTTTATACTATTTTAAAATACTATTTTTACTATTTAAAAAAATAGTTCGCGTCAACGGTATGTATATGTGATTGGACCGCCTATCCATATATATCGTTGGTGCGAAACATATTTTTTTAAAATAGTAAAAGTATATTTTTAAAAAAGTACTAAAAAAACACTTTTGACAAAAAATAAAATTTGTAAACAAAGAAAACATTTTTTAAGAAAATAGTTTCTTAAGAAAACAATTTTTACGTTTTATAAATAGTTTTTTAATAAAAAAAGATAAAATTTTACGTTTTATAAACTATTTTTTTTTATATAAAAAACAGTTTTTTTAATCAAAAATATAAATTTTTATTTTTTATCAAAAATATTTATTTTAATTGAAGGGGAAAAAATAGAACGTTTAGATTTTATAAACCGAAAAGTGGGGGGAAGAGAGTGGGTGGGAAAATAACTATTATGTGAACTTCTTAACACTTTTTTATGTTGTTGTGATCTCAGACGAATCACCAAAACATGGCTCTAATCATGACTTCAACAAATGAGAAGTTTACCTAGATAAGGAGATTCGGTAGGCTGCGTGGAGTTTTTGCTATGCCATTTCTGTTTTGGCTTTATGGCCTTACGTTGCTTCGTTGTACTGTTGCAAACTTTAATGTTGATAATTTAATATAATTTTCCTTTATTCACAACAAAAAGAAAAGTGGAGATTGGGTAGTGATTGATGGTACTAGACACTCAGCACTCTTATCCTGGAAATCTAAAATCGCATTTTGCATTACCCTCAAAAAAATTTAAAAAATGTACCCGCCTAATAAGACAAAAATGAGTATAAATTTTTTTATGCATTCGATATGATCCATTTCTATGCCCTGACGGGACCCATAATAATAAGATATAAACTTTTAATGCATTGAGTATGAATTTTGGATTTTTTTGTGAGTACGTATAGATTTATTATTTGCATAATGGAAAAACCGTTGATAAGGATATAATGGAAAAACCCTTGATAAGGGCCCCTTACAAATAGGAGACCTCATTATTTTTTAGGAAATGATTGGAGAACTCAAAATTGGAACTCTCGCTCACATGACGTGTCATTATTGGTTGATTTCTTAAAAGTGTGGATCAGCGCCAACGACATTAATCAATCTTGTCTCGCCATATCAACGAGTCCCCATTTTGACTCCAAATTTTGAGTTCCCCTAGAAGGACCCTATTTTTTATTAACGTAAAGCTCTGTCGTCATCTCCTAGAGGGCATGTTTTACCAACGAATTCAAGACTTTTGTTCAAAAAAGTCAAACTTTCGAGTGGTGGTGGGATCCAGGTGCAAGATCTCTTGATAATTTTTTTAGATATATACAAATTTTTAAAGTTATTTTTTTTCTAAATTTTTTTTACCCATAATAAATATATACCAACATTTATTTGGCATAATACACAATTAAAAATATTGTGTCTAACTGGTATAGTTTGTCTAAATTATTAACAACTTTAATAGTAGAAAAGGGACACATTCAAATCCCAAAAAAACCTCAAAAAATGGACAACAACAAACATTCAAATCGCAAAAGATTAACGGTAGTCAAAATCAAATCAAATATATATGGGAACAAAAACAGCCACATCACAACGCTCAAAATCAAAGCAAATATATTTGTCAACAAACATCACAACACTCATATTTGTACTCACATTTGTGAACAAAAACCTTAACTTAACCTTACAATTGGTTTGGAGATGGGCGGCGAAGAGCCGCAAGGTGAAGGCCGAAGGGGACAACCGAAGGCGAAGAGAAGAGAGGGTGTATGGGGTTTGTTTGTTGGTTTTAGTTTGTGTGTTATTTTTAGGTTGAAACTTAACTTAAAACGATCGGGCCACTTTCTTAGTCTTAGTTTTTAGTTTTAAGTTAAAGTTTAGGTATTTAAGGTTTTGCCCCTTTATATTTTAAAACCATTTAGAAAACACCTTTCACTTATTTTTTTTCTCACAAAACCCTCCAGAAATTTTTTCCCCGATAATATATTCGAAAAAGTCAGGGGAGCCTTCGCCCCCCCTCGGACCTTACTAGATCTGCCCCTGAATGGTCGTAAATCCATTTTTTACCAATCCAAAATGCAAAACAAAAAGTCCAGAGAAGGTCTTAGATTAGAGCACAACATTAAAAAAAAAAAAAAAAATAGAATTGCCTATTCTAATGTGGGATTTTCTACCTATAATTCCAAACACAATTTAAAATATATAATTTTTTTAATTATAATAGGAGGAGAAGTAGGAAAATACATCACATTTAAGTCCACCTCCATTCCACGGGTGTCCACCTTAAAGAATGTCATAATCAGTCCGCTCTAGTTAATAACCTTTAAATTATGTTCTGTTAATTTTCGGTGTTTTGTAGAGAGAAACATTGAGAAGTGGGTATTGTTGATGTCTAAAAATGGAGGTGGTACAATTTTATAATCACAGATAAATAAATATAAGCAATCTAGATAAACACACAAGAGATAAGGTTTTTAAAGTGGTTCAGCTGTAAGAAAAGCCTACGTCCACTGTTGATATTAGTGTGGGGTCTTGTGCTTGTGCTTGTGCTTGATTGAATCGTCTCCTTGAGCAAAGGGAGAACATGTATTTATATTGGTTAAAAAATCAAGAGATGTAATGCCTTTATATTTTCAGGCACTTACATTTATATATAATAAATCAGACTCTTGATATTCAATACTGGTCCCTATTCCACCCGACTTACCTTTGCTATTCCTGACGGTTCAATTTCTGGGAGTTGGTCTGCATGTAAGCCGACTAAGTGCTTCTGAAGCTGACCAAGATAGTTGGGTGGGCACGTAGAAGGACATGTGTCCAATATCTATTAGTCCATGTAAGAGAGTAATTTTTACATACAATAAAAGCCCCTAATGCTCCATGGTTAATGATTGATCGAAAGTATGGAGTATTTGTTCAAAAAGAATTCTCGGCGTAATATTTGGTAATTGATCGGCAGCCGACCTCCCGGACCTGTAAAAAAAACTCACCAGTACTGTTGATATGGAATTTTTATAAATAATTCAAACTTTTTCAAAGCGCCAAAGGGTATTATATTCCTTTTGTGCATTGGGAAGCGTGCAACTGACGATAGTTCAAATGTTCGTACGATTAATCATTTATTTTATGTCTTTGAGGTAACCTACAAAAGGACAAAAGTTTTCCTCCATTTCATTATTCCTCAAACTTTCTGCACTTAGCTTTTCCTTTCCTTCTCAAATATTTCTTCCCTGTTATTTGCTTCTATCTTTCGATCTCTGTAATCTTTGTAAGCTATCTTTCCTTTTTTTTTCTTTGTCTTTTTCGCCTTTCAGTTATAGTGTACATCGTAGACAATGTTCTAAAAAACGCGAGGCGTGGAGTCCAAGCCTTAAGCCTTACAAGCCTTGGCGAGCCTTAGGCGTAAAAAGGCGTATAGGCTTTCTTAATATATTTTAATATTTTTTAACCATAACAAGGCTATCAAAATACTAAAATTGTACATATCATAAAAATATGTTTGAATATATACAAATTAAAATACTATTTGATAATTTTGGATGAGATAATGGTACGGTTAGTAATAAAGTTCTTTAAAATGTGATATCGTTTCACTAAAGCATTATTATTTTTAGAAAAAAGTACGCCTTAAGGGTATTATGAAGTATAAGGCGTAAAAAACTTAAGGCTGGGCGATTCTCCCAAGACTTAAGCCTAGGTGGGTTTTTTAGAACAGTGATCGTAGATGATAATTCCTTAGAGGAATTTATGGAAAAGAGAAAAATTCCAAATTAGGTAGGCTGATAAATTGCCCATGGCCCTATTGACGTATATTCATTAGCTGAGAATCACTAGATTTTCACTCTGCCATTGCTGAGTGTGGCATTACTTTTCTTCCAAACCCACTTTTTCTTCAACTATATCAATACTTTGTTGTCCCAGCTAGAATAGCCCCAAATACATGGAGGGTTATGAATGGAGTGAGTAGGTCAAATGAAATTCATGGGACCCATATTATGGATCTTGAATTGATGTTCTTCAATAAATGAGTAACTATTAGGGATAATGCCTATTACTTGAAGACTAGGCAAGCCAATAGGGCTTTAGTGGTCAACCTGTCAGATTCCAATAAAGACTACTGGGATTATGGTTTCATTATCAAAAATTGGCAATATGCCCCCGTTCTGAGGGGTAACCTACACTGCACCCAGGTGCCCCCCCCCCCCCCCCAAGAAGGGAGTGGCATCGGTCATACGTTTACTCTTAAGTTTCTTCCCTTGTTTATTAATTGTTCAAAGTTTTGACGACTAACTATTGTAATAACCCGTATTTTTGAAAGATTTTATTTTAATTATGGGATTAATTAATTTAAATAGGGATATTATTTATAATTAATCCGTATTTAAGTAAATAATTAGTAGCGTGATGAGAGTTAGTATTTATTGGTGCGAATTATGTTAAATATTTCTTAATGAGTAATGTAATATATGATTTTGAATATATTATAATTATCGTGAGTGAAAAATACGGCAGTTACAGTACACTTAGTTGGGACACGCGGGTGAATCATGTCGGGACTTAAATGAGGAATTAGAATGTAATTTTATTTATAGTCATTCTCATGGCTATTTTGAGTACGTCGGTGTATTCGAAAAGGTCGAGATACCCATGAAAGTCTACTCGGGGGTTTAGTTTTGAGTTCGAAACAATTTTAGGCCAACCCGACACCCCGGAGGGGTATTTTAGACTTTTGAAAAATTATGATTTATTAGTGGAAGAAAATTAGATTATGTGACACCCCGTCCAATTAAATATCAGGTGATCAGTCCTTTATAAAATTTATAACATAATGTTCGGTTGGTTCATTCTTAGCATCACTGTCGAAAACTTAAATCCAATTAATTACCTAACATTTAATTAAGCTAGTGTCAAAACATTTCCCAATTTAATTTGAAACCAATTGATTCAATTAATTTCTGAACATTGAATTATAAACCACACACAAGAAATGAATGCTGATTAAATTAAATGCTGAATAATTAAGACTGGATAAAATCTTCCAGTTCAAGTCACAAACAAAACCAAAATAAATACTCAATCCAACAGAAAAGAACTACAAAGTAACTGAGTACAATCCCTCTAATGAGAATGGGCGACACATACCCGAACTGAAGTATCTGAACTAGGAACTGAATAAAATGAGAGAAGCATCTAATCTCAATGACCCGCATCTTCTACAACAGCTGCAGCTCGGCAAACCATCCAAGTATCTAGAACCAGTGTTCCTGTGGCTAGGCACACGTACTAATATATATATATATATATATATATATATATATATAGCAAAAGAGAGGAGAAATACAAGAAACGAGTCAGAGCCCGACGTGTAAAAATGATTTAGCAAGTATTTAAAACAAGTTCTTAAAACAAGTCTTATACGCATGTTAGTTATCGAACTCTCACATGAGTTTCTCACCTCTCATCTATTCTGCACGTCTAACGTACATCTAATCTCACCCTAGTTATACCACCCAGTCTAACTAGTTAGAAAACCTACTACTAGTAACTGTGTGCACTAGTAGTATTCCCGTATCATCCATACAATACGCTATTCAAATAGTTTATCTCACATACTAAGTTTCATTATTCACCGTTTGAATGGTTAATCTTTTATCTACTAAGATTACTTTATTTCTCATTTCCATTTTTATCTACCAGTCTCACAAAGTAGGAAGTTACCCAAGTACACTCATACATATATATAGTCTTATCATCCCTATATATATACACTAATCCTGCACCCTTAGGTTAAGACCACTTGATGCAATGCAATGATTATTATTATTACCATGTCTACTAATTTCACACGGTAGAAATATTCATAAGTTCATATATATATATATATATATATATATATATAGTCACATCATCCCTATACATATATATATATATATATACTAATCCTGCCCCTGGGCTAAGACCCATTAGTGCACCTATAAAGAAAATCCTGCATCCCCGGGTTAACACCCATTAATGAACATATCAATAATAATCCAGCGCCCCCGGGTTATTACCCATTAGTGCGCCTAACAATAATCATCCTTGTACCCCGGGTTATCACCCATTAGTACAGTTAACAATAGAATTTCTGCACCCTCGAGTTATCACTCATTAGTGCGCTTAACTATAAGATTCTTGCACCCCCGGGTTATCACCCATTACTGCTCTTAACAATAATTTCTCATAATAGTCATACACACATCCTATTATAATTTATAGGTATTTCTCCAACCTACATATATACTCCTCATACGTATTTAATCTCATCTCTACGTATAGTATAATTATTTAGATTACTATCTCTCTCGTAATCTCCAAGATATATTCTCCCTATACCGAAATGATTAAAGTATTTATTCTCACATACTTTCTCAAAATTTCGTCTTATTTAAATTTACTATTTTGCAGTTTCTCTCACTCTAATAAACCGGTAAACTCAAAACTGGACTCTAAGAAAATTCCTAAAATTCCTTCTGTTGCTCGAACCAGATGACATGTCGTTCGAACGAGAATGACATGTCGTTCGAACCACTTCCAACCACTTCGCGCGACTTTCCCATCTCGTTTGAACCACTTCGCGCGACTTCGAGTGAGATCCACTGTTTCGTCTTCTTCACCAAATTTCAGCGTTTTTTAATCATATTTGGATCTAAAAATCTCTAAGATTAAACACCCAACGCCTCATCATCAATACCCATCAACACCTAACAGATTATAAATTCATTCCCAACATCCTAGGATCATTAATTCGTCATTAAACATCTTAATTATTTAAAATCCCCAAATTAATTCATATGAACGCTAGTTTCCAAATTTTCATTTAAAGAACATAATCAACCCAGATTCGTTCATCAATATATAATCCAATTCCGTGATTAATCCTCTACACACATGAAGGAACTTCAACAACTAATTAACCTAGTCCTTAATCATAATTTAAATCTCCAATTTTCACCCAATTAACATGTAAATCATGATTAATTTAACCTATTCTAACATGAGCACGATTATTGCTAAAAGAAGGAAAGTAATAAACACTTGCCTCGAATATGACGGATTGATCCGGTTGTGGTGTTGGTATATATGCGTTCCTCTCTTTTCGATCTACGCATTGGTGGTCACGATTGTGCATTGTGAGGATAATTTTGCCTTCCCTCTTAGAGTTTGGTTCTCCCTCACACCTTCTATGACCGTTCTTTCCTTCCTGTGTCTCGCAACCCTAAAATATTTTTCTTGGCTGATAAAATAATTCCCAATTTTCGTCTATTAATTAAACCCAAAAATACAATTTACCATAATGCCCTCTCGAGACGCCGGTTAGGCCTAAAATTGCCCCGTAACCCAAACTAAACACCCGAGTATACTATTTTGACTATCTCAACCCTTCCGAACTCAACGGCGCACTCGAAATGACCATACGAGTTAATAAAAATAAATTCTCTTTTTATTCTATTCAATTAGTCCCGACACGATTCACACGCGTGTCAGACTTAAATTACCAAACTGTCGTATTTCTCACTTCCGACAATTTATCACATGTTATAATTCCATATTACATATTACACATTAATATTCAATAATTCTCAATAATAAGTATTAACCCTTGGCACACTAGTTAATAATTATTTTAATCTGGATTAATAACAAATTAATTTCTCGCATTTTATTTTAATTAATCCAACAACAATAATTTATCGTATATTTATTCCCGTAATAATAATTAATCACATAATTATTTAAAGCGTAAAAAATACGGGGTGTTACATACTTCCCCCCTTACAACGGAATTTCGTCCCGAAATTAGGAAAAAGTATACTAGGTACAGACAACGCTGTAAAAACATTGCGCATCGCATCCCGGCGCTCATAAGTAAGCTACTCCATACCACCCATATAGTACTCTATCGAATACCTTTAATAATGAACACTTCACATGTGTTTGTTTTAAACTCCAGGTTAACCTGTCATATAGGCTCTTGCCCAAGCCTTTCTTCTTAAGTTTCACTACTTCAACTTTATTTTAGATATTCACTATCTAGCCTTCTACTATTTGCACCTTAGTAGATTTATCCTCTTTTCATATACATACGAATTCGTCTCGTGTCTTTCATACAAGTAAATTGGCTGTGAAATATATATTTCACACACAATATGTACGATACTATCGATTCTTCTCCGACATTTGTAATCATAATTGGCCCCCCACCTTTAACTCTCAAGTATGACAACAACAAAGTTTATCGTGCCATACTGCTACCGGCACTCTTCCCAAACATGAACTTATAGGAGTTATTTGGACACAAACTTTACTAGTGTAGGGTCCACATAAAATTTTCTCTCCCGCATCTGATTAGACCGCTTGTCCTGCCCATCCCTCTGTGGGTATTAGGCCGTACTGAATCGCATTTTAGTATCTATAATCTTACCATCTCAGCTACATGAGAAGATCCTTAGGGATACTCTTCCATTCTCTAGTGGAAGGAGTCCCTACTGGTTTCGAATTGTCCGCCCTTTTTCTAACAGTCAGCTGACCCACTACAAGACTAACTTTGAAAATTACTCTACATTAAACCCATTACCACTGTTATTTGTATCCCGATAGATTTTATACTCTTTTGAATGTACTTCTAATTGTGATACGTGTGACTTTGTCATATCGTGTGACACAAGTCTCTTTTCCCGCTAAAAAATCTCAATTTATTTTGAAACGTAAGTCTCTAACAAATCTTACAGAGTAATCTTCGGCTTACCCGACTACATGTTATCGAATTCACAAGATAATCATAATCCACCATTTGATTCAATCCTCTAGGGCACCCATACACCCTATGCCTTGCGCATTTTTATACAAATGACATAAAATTTTCTTACTTCAATTCTTGCACACTAGGTATGCTGATGTGGTAGGGGTGTACTCAACCACCCCACTAGTCAAAACTTAATCAATCATTCAATGGTATCATTGTTCTATTCAGAATGATGCTAAGACTAGGCGACTCTATTGGCCTTAAGTCATAAAAGAATTATCAACTCTCAATTATGTTCTCCTTTAGGTACAATAACCAACATACAAAACTTATGTACTATCGACCAAACTTCTCTCCAACTCCCGACGTTCGCTAGTTTCATGCGTGGGATGTCTCGCAAAGCGAAATCCAAACAAGGAAGACCCCCGATACACTAATATCTAACCTAGCCGGTTATCGAGGTCCGTAAGGCCTTCAATACATACTATGTACTTTCCCACAATCTACGTATCGTGACGTAAAAGTCTACTCGCCCACTCTCCTGTCCCTAAAAATGTAACATGAAGAATAATGCCTGATAAAAAAGACTTTTGCGTGTATTTCTTGTCGTTGCTTGAAAAGTCCTTCTAATCAAAACCTCACATACCTACAAATATGATAAACTCAAGTGTAGAGGTAAGTAAGGGTATCAATCCACTTTCTAGGGAGTAAAACACATGGAGCAAATTCAATTGTAATTCACTATTTATTTTCTTTTTTGTGCTTTTTCACTTTTCTAATTTTTTTAGCTTTTTCAATATTAAAACAAAAGGGTGAGGTGATGTCTAAACTAAAATAAACTAGAGTGTGACATGAAAACTAACTAGAAAGTAACTAAAATGAAAATAAAAGTCTAAAACTAAAAATAAGAGATAAAGTGAGGTAAATAAAGGTGAGAACAATCAAGGAGTGGGATTATACCATAATTTCTAGTTAATCTATTTAATTAATTTATTCAAATTAAACGTCCAAAATTAATATTAAAATTACAAATCAACTCTCGTTGCAAATGTAATTTTAATAATAATCTTTTAGAGGATTAAATTTAAAATCCTACAACTCACAAAATGTAGATCTAAACATCATCTAACAAATCACCCGCTAGGATCGATTTACTAAATTAGTTTAGATCATAAAAGTATGATTAGAGTTGAAATTCAAAGAAATAATTTCACATTTTAGAAAAACCTATCTCTAGTTCGATTCTAAGATGGAAATTAAGACTAGAATCTCGATTTTCTCTCGAAAATCATTTACCCTCTCTCGAGGCGTAAATTAAAAGTAAGATTGAAAAAATAATCATCAAAGGGAATTTTAATTTAAATAAACTAATTAAATTAACATTAACATCAAAATAATGGGTTTCCCCACCCCTTGAAAGGGGTGTTAGCCTAACATGATATGAAACATGACAAATTAATAATCAAGGCTACTAAAATAAAAGAGAAGAGAATAGAACAAGCAAACCAAGTCTCCTTGAGAAAGTTGAACTCTAATCTTCCAAATTGAAGCATACACCTCTTAATTGAGCATCCAAATGATTTGAAATTAAAATATTCACTTAATTAACTCTCTTACAATATTTACACTCACAATAATCTAAAAATAAAAAATGAAAAACTATTTACAAGGGAAATTTTCTCTACAATTCTCTCTCTCTAATTTCCTATCTAAAGCTCTCTAATCTAGAATTGGCCTTGAGTCTTCATTATATATGCAATGGAGCAAAGGGGCATAATGGTAAAAAGGTAGGGAGTGCACATGTTTTGAGTGAGGTCATGAGGGTGAGGGTAATATGGAGAGAATGCACAATTGTGCATGGATTGTGTGAGGTGTGGGGACAAGTGGGAAAATGGGGGAATAAATCTGATTGGGTGAGGGGGTAATTTAGGAAAAAGGGTTAAAGTGGTTAGTTTGGGGGTAAAATGGGCAAAGGAAAAATAAGTGGGTTTTGACTTTGGAATTTTGGCAGGTGAAGAATGGCCACGATTTTGGCTTGGGTACAAATGGGTTTGGGGATGAGGTCTCGTGTTTCTCAGTGGGTCGGAGAAGGTACCGCCGGGAGGGTTTGGGCTCTCGGTCGGAGATGGTGGCAGGTGAGTCGTCGCCTGGGGTTCGTCGGAGGCGGGGTGAGAACTACGATCGGATCGCGAAGAGAGAGAGAGAAGCTACCGGCAGAGGGGGTAAGGCTGCTGGACGCCGGCGGGTTGGAACTTACCGCCGGGACGGTTTGCGATCGGGGATCGGGGAGAAGGGGGAGCTGGAGGTCGCCGGAGAGTCGGGTCGCCATCGGAAGGTCGGTTTGGGAGTGAGAGAGGAGAGGGGGCTGGGTTTTGTGGTAATGGTGTGTTAATGGGTTTAGATGAGAGAGGAGAGAGAAAGGGTGTGTTAGGAGGTTGAAGAAGAAGTAGGGGTTAAGGTGTAGGTGAGGTGTATGGTAAGGGGTGAGGTATTGGGTGTAGTGAGGTGTAGGATAGTAGGTGTGGTGTAGGTGAGGGAGTGTTTAATAAAGGTTGTGTGTGTGTTTAATTTGGACCCCTAAAAATAATAAAAAGACTCAATAAAAATTAATAAAACTAAAACTAAAACTAAAAAAAATAAAAAATAAAATAAAATATAACTAAAAAAATAGAACAAACTAAAAATAATAAAAATATTAAAACTAAAAATAAAATCCTAAGCTATTAAAAACTAAAATAATAAAACAAAAGAAAATAAAAAAATGAAAAATCTAAAAACTAAAGTCCTAAAAATATAAAATCTAATAAACTAAAAAAATAAATGAAATCCTAAAAATTAAAATCTTAACAAAATAAAATAAAACTAGAAACTAATAAAAATCAAAATAAAATAAAATAATATTAATAAAAATAAAATAGAAAATGAAATCTAAAAATTCTAAAATAATTCTAAAATAAATTCTAGAAATTCTAAATAAATCTAAAAATGGAAAAGACACAAACTAAAAATCTAAAAAAATAATAAAATGACACAAATAAAACACACACAGGCTTGGGATAAGTTTGGGCTAGGTTTAGGCTCGAGTTAGGGTTACGGGTTTGGTATTTAGCTCCGTAAAATGCACAATTGCCTTGAAATACGCGTTTGAACACCGCAACGTACATTATACCTGCATATTAAACATTTAAGCGCATAAGACCCATATTGTCGAGAAATAGCAACTAAAATACAACTATTCGGGGTATAAAATGTACAGTTTTGGGTGCTTATCACACCACCCCCAAACAGAGCGTTGCTAGTCCTCGAGCAATAAGATAGAGAGAAAGAGAAGGATAAGTAACCAAAAGTGAACCACTTTCGCGGGCACTTGCGATTGCACTTAGCATGTGCAACAAGCCTTTAAACCTATAGGTTGCCCTACAGGACGAGTTGTGTCTCGTGAGGGTTTGCAGGGAATATACCCACAAAATTCTTATTTGCAAAAATGATTTATTGAAAGACAGTCAATCTCTTATTAGACATAGAATAATCGCACAATCCATCACATGAGAAATATTTTGAGAAATACAAGCTAGAATTTGTAAAAAGTTTAAGCTAAGTAAATACTCAAGGCATATCCTTCCTAGAACTCAACGTGTGTAGTGTGAATCAGTCAAAACGGGTCGAGTATCATAAGAGTAATTCCTAGATTGCCTTGTCGGAATCAACGCTTCAACTTCAAATCTCACTAGATATAGCACTCTCAAACGAACTCTCGAGATATGGGTTAGTGTATCGCTCTTGTGTGTGAGGAGGTGAGTAAATGTAAGCAAGTTCAAACGTCTCACACACATATATGAAAGAACGAACATATAGAAAGAAAAATGATCTCATGAAAGAAATGCTAATCACTATAGTGAGAACGTCGAGTTATTCACCACGTTGACTTTCATTTGCCCGAACACTAAGGGGAATATGTATGTATATGGGTGAGGGGGTAAATGAAATGGGATGAGAAGGATATGATGATGTGGGAGAATATGGATGGTGATAGTGAGATAGGATGGGGTGGATGATGGATATGCGATGTGAAATGGATGAAAAATGGATGCGAAAGAAGAGTGTATACACATTAGGCACAAATGTCTTCATTTCAACAAAAATTAAGTACAACTCTTTTTTTCTTTTCTTTTCTCTCTCTTTTTTTTCGATTTTTCTTTTCTTTTTCTTTTTTCTTTTCTTCTATTTTTGCTATTTTTATGTTTTTTCTCTTTTTCTCTTTTTTTTTTTTTTTTTTTTCAAACTAACAATGAAGACATTTACATTTGAAATCACACTCTTTTTCTCAAAAAGGATGGATGATATATGAGTGAAATGATAAATGGATGGTGTGGGGAATGTATGGGTAGTGAGGGGAATATATATGGATGGGGAAATATAATGGGTGAAGTGAATGGAAATGTGATATGGGGGAAAGTGGTAGGTGTATGGATGAAAATCCTAGTGATCGGGACAAATTTCAAGATACGCGTTTCTTACAACTCGAAAGAGATGTCATTCTCAGTGATCAACCAAAATTTTATGAAAGAAAATGAGATCATACAACAATTAAGTGCGGACCCAAAAGAAGTTGAATCAACTTGTGACTCGGAGATTGCGTAAAACACTCAAAAAGGGTGAAAGGCACAAATCTCACAAGCTAAAGTCTCTACTAGTGATCCTTAAGGTTCTCTATAGAATTGTAGTACTCTTCAACTCTAAACGTAATGACGTGATAAGTGCGCAAATTTTGTTGAGTCTAGAAATTCATGGTGCAAAATGCCTTGTTATGTATTACATAAGCTATTTAGAAAAAATATTCTCTAGCTTGATTCCTAGACTTTTGAAAGATGGATGATTGAAAATTCACATCAATGAGTGAGATGAAAGAAACTGCACGAAATTTTTAAAAATCAGGTTTAAAATTCAAAATTTTCAAAAGAGGCACGATTTTGATAAAATTCCCCACCCCCAAACAAAAAGGAACATCGTCCTCGATGTTAGATAAAATGATTTTTAAAATTGAGAGCATAAGGTAGGAAAGAGATTACCAGAATGAACCGCTCATGAAGTGGAAGGATGTAGCCAATAATAAACCTGAGTAAAAGATGTACAAGTCTATAAGCATGAGAAAGCATAGGGAGATGTGAAATGCCACCCCCAAACAGGATGAGACTAGTACAAGAAATGCGGGCTGCCTCCCGGTAGCGCTAAGTTTAATGTCTTCAGCCAGACCGAACCATTCTCACCCTAAAGATAAGATCTATGAAAGTGCGGGGCGGCAGAAAAATTGGGTGATGAGAATCACCCCCAAACAAGACTGAAGCGTCAGTCTTGTTGGATACAAGCTAAAAGGGTCAATGCACTTGTATGGCAAAGTGCATCACACGATGCAAAGCATCGGTGGACAATGGGTGGGTGGGTAAAAGGGTAAGGGTGAATAGGTATCGGTCTCGGGATTTGTTGAGCCGAAAGGTGAGGGCAACTAGGGCCCTATAAGCATAGTGCTCCAATTGGTGAGGGAGGCAAAATGGTTTGGCAATAGTGATGGGGTGGGCCTCATAAAAATCACACGACCGTTCTATGAATGGGCGATGGTAATGGTCGCGCCGTGACACACCAGGGAGCTGTTGAGAAAAATCAACATCACAAGAGAGTGGTGTGCATGGAGGAACAAGCTCGGTGTCACGGAAGTGGAGAGTGTCACCACTTATACTCTCGTGGAAGGTGGATGGTTTTAGGTTAGGATCTAAAAATGTTGATGAAAACTTGAAATGCGTAAAATCAAGATCCAAACCAGGTGGTGGGGTGATAGGTATAATGGGTGGGTCGGGTGGGACAAATGGTGTATCGGGTGGGATAAATGGTGGAGGAAGATGATCCAACTCAAGCGTGGGAGACACACACTCATTGGGAGGAGTAAAGGAATACTCACAAGGGAGTGTGGTTTCTAAAGATGGAGTTGTCAACTTCTCCACAAGAGTAGCATCGGTAATTGGGGTGGGTGGGTAAAACGAGGCACCAAGATCGGAGATAGAGGAATTGATAGAAATATCAGGCTCAACGGGATCCAAGCATGGTGGGTTATCATCCATATCCGGATAGTTAGGAACTATCACGGATTCTATCTCGGAAAAATGGTGAACACTCGTAGCCGGAGCTAACCTAGGATAAATTGGTTCCTCGAGAACACACACGATGTGCTCAATAGGTATAGACTTGGGCATTATTTTGGATTCAGCGGGAGTGGAAAGGTGAATGGGAACCGCAATGATGGGTTCATAAGGACAGGGTGGGGTTGAATCAGGCTCACTAATAAAAGGTATATCAACACAATTGTCGACTTGGGACCCGGACCATGGAATGGTCTCAACTTCGAGATTCTCGGGGTGGTAGGGTTGGTCACACTCAAATTCTGTGTCACAAGGGGACACATCATCGTCACACTCGGTGGCAACGATGGGTGGGGTCATGGAAATATCCGACTCTCGCACACACACCAATTCATTTAACCTTTGTTCAAGCCTTTGGAGAGCTTGAGTTTGAATTGCTTGCTCTTGCTCAAGTATAAACTTTTGCAAGAGGGTTTCGAGAGTGGAGGTGGATGAAGGTGTTGGTGGAATGATGGGTGGTGGTGGTGGGTGAGGTGGACACAACGCGCTATAATCAGGAATATATGGAGAATACTCATAGGAAGTGTGTGGGATGGGGCCAAGTGTATCATACACGAAAGGACCGCTTTCGTGATGGACAAAGGGTTGATACGCATGGGGTGCGTAGTGAGGGGACTGATCGTGACTGGGTGCACAAGGTTGCCATGACGACTGTTGGAACGTGTGAGGATCCACAACATCGGGTTGGGATACGTATTGCGTGGAAGGGTGATCAGGCCTCCACGAATAACTCGGGTACTCACACAACTCGGGATTGGGTATATAGGGAGAATAGGCCGAGGTGGGCTCCGGGACAGTGTCATATGGATACACATGTTCCATGGTGGGTGCGTAGGGATATGAAGAGTATGGGCACTCATGGGACATGTGATTGGCATAAGAACAGTGGGTGCACGACAAGGGAGGAGGCACAGTGACACTTGACACCGAGGGTGATTGAATAGGAGGTAAGTGCATAGATGGGTCAAGAGTACCAACGGTACTCGTGAGAGAGGTGAAATCATGAAGAATATCATAAAGAGACCGCTCGGGATTACTCTCACACGTGTCACGTGTCAATGGAAAATGACCAAAGTAGTCCCTTAAAGGACGTTCCTCGGCCATGTGGAGAGAAATATATTTTTTGA
The DNA here is from genome assembly GCA_949130495.1 of Sambucus nigra. Taxonomy (NCBI): domain Eukaryota; kingdom Viridiplantae; phylum Streptophyta; class Magnoliopsida; order Dipsacales; family Adoxaceae; genus Sambucus; species Sambucus nigra. Next base: position 113,472,700 of record OX422219.1, read on the forward strand.
TTTTTTGAAATTTTTTCAAAAGGAAAGAAAATATTTTTGGGATTTTCTAAAAATTAAAGAAAGAAAAATATTTTTGGATTTTTTATAAAAAATAAAGGAAGAAAAATATTTTTGGATTTTTTTTTGAAAAATAAAGGAAGAAAAATATTTTTGGATTTTTGGATTTTTTTATTTTTTTATTTTTTTTATTTTTGGAAGAAAAGGTGGGGAAAAAATATGGACTCTTTGAATTGGACGGACCAACGAAAACCGACTACCAAAAAAATGAATTGGACACACACACAAGTCAAGAAAAATTCCTAACTAGCACATAGCCAATTTTTATCTTTGAATTTAGTGAGAGGGTAGTCAAATTTTAATTAAGTCCGCGGGCGATAAAAATCACGGAATTTTTATGAGTGATCGCCTTTGCAAAAATTTTCTCCTATTGGGCTACCTAGTTGATTGATTTTAAATTTAGTGATGGCTAGGGTAGCACACAATTGGTAAGCGAGTGAGTCGGGTGATGAAATCCCTTCTCGTGAGTGACTGGGTGTAGGTCTTAATTAATTAATTCATCACACCATTCAAAAATAAATGCGAGAATAAAATCAAATAAGAGCACACAAGAGCACACAAAAGAATTGACTCGCTAACAGGAGAGGCGCGAGGGCGTAAGAAATGTACCTCCCACGGTTTTTACGCCGTGGGGTGCCGAAAATATTGAGTCGACCGGGGGGAGATCATGCCTATCTCAGTCGTCCCCGGGAGTCCTACCGACCCAAGGTAGAGAGGCTTCTAAATCCTCGCCAATGGATGCCCTCTCTCTACCTTGTCCGGTTTCCCTATCACGCTTGGCTTCAATTATTACAAATTTAAATGAAAAATAAATGGTGTCCTATGCACCGCAATACAAGCCAAGATAATAAAAAGTCCTAATACAAGCCTTCTAAAAATATAAAAATGGTACAAAAAAAATAAGAAAGTGCGAAAAATAAATGAAATACAAAATGAAATCCGCTCCGAGCTTCACAATCCCAAGAATGGCAACGGCGCCATTTGATAAAAAAGACTTTTGCGTGTATTTGTTGTCGTTGCTTGAAAAGTCCTTCTAATCAAAACCTCACATACCTACAAATATGATAAACTCAAGTGTAGAGGTAAGTAAGGGTATCAATCCATATCTAAGGGTGAAACACAAAATTGGAGAGGACATAAATAGATTCATTTGAATTTTTTTATTATTTATTTATTTTTGCTTTTTATATTTTTTTATGGATTTTTCAAGGGATTTTTTAGCTAACTAACTATACTAATTTTTATAACTACTAATTAAGAAGTAAAAGCTACTTTAAGAAAGGTGAGATAAACAAAATTGTCCTTATAAGTAAACTAACAAAATTGGACTCATGAGGGCTTCAAAATTTCATCCCATAAATGGGAGATTAGCCCTCACTAATCATCATCCAAAAATATAAGATAAACAATTGAAAGCATGAGATGATTAAACTAAAAGTAAAAGAGAGGAATAGATCAAACCAATTTGAGCCTTGAATTGAAATGGAATCTTCATTTGCATCAACAATCTCTCAATTACACATTAAAAATCACTCATGTATTTATTGAATCTAAACTAAAAATTACAAACTAAATATTAAAAAGGATAGTGGATGAATTCATAATGGCCAATTAAATAATAAAAGAGATTTGCTAAAAATGCAAATCCTAAAATTATAAAATTGTACATTAGAATTCACCCAAAGAAATAAATTCTAGATCATTAATTTATATTGAGATAATTGCTAAAAATGCAAAATCTCAACATAAAGTAATGGGTTAGAATTTACCTCCCATAAGGGATAAATTTCACTACATCAATTTATTATGAATAATTGCTAAAAATGCAAAAATTCATAATAGATGGGTGGGGTGAAATTTATCCTAGAGATAATTTTCAACACACACCTCTATATTGAGGGATTTGCTAAAAATGCAAATACTCAACATAGAGGGGTGGTGAGAATTTTATCACACCAAGCTTAAAACTAATTTGAGATTATTCACAACGTGGCTACCATCACGACCCATGGACATCTGCAATCATCATACATCCTAGGATTTCATCTTATAGTTGTCCTCTCTCATCATGGACAATTTATTCCATGATGTGGGTTTCGTGCCCATTATTGAAACGTTGGCCCAAACTCTCTTGGCCTCAATTATAGCTTTATTGAACTCCCGTTTACATCCCAGGCCCCGTAGATCCTGACATACTGTATGATACTATTAACGAGGACTCTACTGATCCAGCCTGAACCCATCACTCTCGGGTTATAACTTTCTTGGGCTTAATTCTCTTGACCCTAAATTCTTTCGCTAGAAGTCTCACTCCTCTAGTTGTTATGACTAACTGGCATGGTTTACCATTTCTAATCTCTTCGATCTCACTTCTCAATTGTGGACACCTTCAATATTTGTAGTTATACTTCCTTCACATAAGGAAAACTTTACGAACCATTTCCCCATTACTAGTCCCACTGACCATTTTGGGAATGTTCTTCTCTCAGACCGAGTAGTCTTAACTTTCTGGATACACTTGCCTTTCAAAACTATGGTTGGCTTCCATGGCCCTGATTGACTTCATCATCACTTTGTAGGAAGTTAATCAATTTAAAATCATCTAACCGTGTCCCCTATTGGGTATACTCTCATGTGGGGTTTCACTAACACCGTTAAGTTCAGTTTTGCTTTTCGTCCAAATTCTCTAACCTTTCTGGCTTGCTACTTCTGGATAGAACGCAAGAACTAGTCACCGTATAACCTTAATGACATCAACATTAGTCATCCTAGCTGGATTTCTCATCTATGCTTGTGTTCTACTCACAGGTTCTTTATCAACTATAAACTATTTGGATAATTTATGCCTTTCTGCCAGGTACAAAGTTCATTATGCAATTCATTTCTCTCATAATCGGTTTCTATCTTACCCATTGTGCTAAACATCAAAATTTCACTCGCATTTTGTTACCACATTGAATGGAAGACCTCACGATCAAATAGTACCCAAATTTCTTTCTAAATTTCAAACACACTTCTTCAAATATGGTGATTGCCTCTAATCACTACATGATGCTCCTAAGAGCAATAGCTTTTAACTCCAAATTTAATTTTGAGTGTCGTCACACCCCACTCTGCACAATTGCCTTCGGATTTTCTACCTCCGCTGGTCTGATACACTTTCTCGTTTTCTTCTTTGCATCTTCACCAATGGGTTTTCAAAAGAGTCCCTCTGATTTCCCCTTTATCGACTATGCTAGGTGGTCCTGAAATCACTCCACCGTTATCTATGACTGTGTCCTGGGAACCCATAGTTCCCGAGTGACAATTTTACTATCTCTTACATAAGTAATCCTCATGGTGATTTTTGTCCCAATCACTCTTTCCCGATTACTCTATGTCTTAAGTTGAGCTTTTTCAGCCACAGTTCTTCTAACGGCCCTCGCTGGTCATCCTAAAATGTTTGGTGTTCGAATCACACCGAATTTCGTATAATGAGTCACGTACATTATAATTCACAGCAGGAGAACGTAAGTCGCATACGTAAGGGAACACAACAACCCTATCATAAGGCTCTACATCAAAGAATGATACGCTGAAATGTAACAAGCCTCACATATCCTAAGGACACTAGAACCTAATGCTCTGATATCACCTGTGACACCCCGCCTAATTAAATATCGGGTGATCAGTCCTTTATAAAATTTATAACAGAATGTTCGGTTGGTTCATTCTTAGCATCACTGTCGAAAACTTAAATCCAATTAATTACCAAACATTTAATTAAGCTAGTGTCAAAGCATTTCCCAATTTAATTTGAAACCAATTGATTCAATTAATTTCTGAACATTGAATTATAAACCACACACAAGAAATGAATGCTGATTAAATTAAATATTGAATAATTAAGACTGGATAAAATCTTCCAGTTCAAGTCACAAACAAAACCAAAATAAATACTCAATCCAACAGAAAAGAACTACAAAGGAACTGAGTAAAATCGTGCTAATGAGAATGGGTGACACATGCCCGAACTGAAGTATCTGAACTAGGAACTGAATAAAATAAGAGAAGCATCTAATCTCAATGACCCGCAACTTCCACAACAGATGCAGCTCGACAAACCATCCAAGTATCTAGAACCGGTGTCCCTGTGGCTAGGCACCTATATATATATATATATATATATATATATATATATATATATATATATATATATATATATATATATATATATATATATATATATATATATATAGCAAAAGAGAGGAGAAATACAAGAAACGAGTCAGAGACCGAGGTGTAAAAATGATTTAGCAAGTATTTAAATCTGGTTCTTAAAACAAGTCTTATACACATGTTAGTTATCGAACTCTCACATGAGTTTCTCACCTCTCATCTATTGTGCACGTCTAATGAACATATAATCTCCCCTAGTTATACCGCCCAGTCTAACTAGTCAGAAACCCTACTACTACTAACTATGCTCACTAGTAGTATTCTCGTATCGCCCATACAATACGCTATTCAAATAGTTTATCTCACATACTAAATTTATTATTCACCGTTTGAATGGTTAATCTTTTATCTACTAAGATTACTTCATTTCTCAATTCCATTTTTATCTACCAGTCTCACAAAGTAGGAAGTTACCCAAGTACACTCATACATATATATAGTCTCATCATCCCTATATATATACACTAATCCTGCACCCTTAGGTTAAGACCACTTGGTGCATTGTAATTATTATTATTATTATTACCAAGTCTACTAATTTCACACAGTAGAAATATTCATAAGTTCATATATATATATATAGTCACATCATCGCTATACATATATATATATACTAATCCTGCACCACCGAGATAAGACCCATTAGTGCACCTATTAAGAAAATCCTGCATCCCCGGGTTAGCACCCATTAATGCACATATCAATAATAATTCAGCGCCCCCGGGTTATCACCCATTAGTCCGCCTAACAATAATCATCCTTGTACCCACGGGTTATCACCCATTAGTACACTTAACAATAGAATTTTTGCACCCCCGAGTTATCACTCATTAGTGCTCTTAACTATAAGATTCTTGCACCCCCGGGTTATCACCCATTACTGTTCTTAACAATAATTTCCCATAATAGTCATACACACATCCTATTATAATTTATAGGTATTTCTCCAACCTACATATATACTCCTCATATGTATTTAATCTCATCTCTATGTATAGTATAATTATTTAGATTACTATCTCTCTCGTAATCTCCAAGGTATATTCTCCCTATACCGAAATAATTAAAGTATTTATTCTCACATACTTTCTCAAAATTTCGTCTTATTTAAATTTACTATTTGATAGTTTCACTCACTCTAATAAATCGGTAAACTCAAAACTGAACTCTAAGAAAATTCCTAAAATTCCTTCTGTCGCTCGAACCAGATGACATGTCGTTCGAACGAGAATGACATGTCATTTGAACCACTTACACATGTCGTTCGAACCACTTTGTGCGACTTCCCCATCTCGTTTGAACCACTTCGTGCGACTTCGAGTGAGACCCACTGTTTCGTCTTCTTCACCAAATTTCAGCATTTTTTTACCATTTTTGGACTTAAAAATCTCTAAGATTTAACACCCAATGCCTTATCATCAATACCCATCAACACCTAACAGATTATAAATTCATTCCCAACATCCTAGGATCATTAATTCGTCATTAAACATCATAATTATTTAAAATCCCCAAATTAATTCATATGAACCCTAGTTTCCAAATTTTCATTTAAAGAACCTAATCAACCCATATTCGTTCATCAATATATAATCCAATTCCGTGATTAATCCTCTACATACATGAAGGAATTTTTACCACTAATTAACCTAGTCCTTAATCATAATTTAAATCTCCCATTTTCACCCAATTAACATGTATATTATGATTAATTTCACCTATTATTCCATGAGCATGATTATTGCTAAAAGAAAGAAAGTAATAAACACTTGTCTCGAATATGATGGTCTGATCCATTGGTGATGTTGGTATATACGGGTTCCTCTCTTCTCGATCTACGCGTTGGCTGTCACGGTTGTGCTAGGTGAGGATAATTTGGCCTTCCCTCTTGAAGTTTGGTTCTCCCTCACACCTTCTATGGATGTTCTTTCCTTCCTATGTTTCCCAACCCTAAAATACTTTTCTTGGATGATAAAATAATTCCCAATTTTCGTCCATTAATTAAATCCAAAAATACAATTTACCATAAGGTCCTCTCGGGACGCCGATTAGGCCTAAAATTTCTCCGGGACCCAAACTAAACACCTGGGTATACAATTTTGACTATCTCGACCCTTCCGGACTCAACGGCGCACTCAAAATGACGATATGAGTTAATAATAATAAATTCTCTTTGTATTCTATTCAATTAGTCCCGACACGACTCATACGCGTGTCAGACTTAAATTACCAAACTGCTATATTTCTCACTTCCAAAAATTTATCGAATGTTATAATTCCATATTACATATTACACAGTAATATTCAATAATTCTCAACAATAAGTATTAACCCTTGGCACACTAGTTAATAATTATTTTAATCTGGATTAATAACAAATTAATTTCTCGCATTTTAATTTAATTAATCCAACAACAATAATTAATTGTATACTTGTTACCATAATAATAATAATTTATCACATAATTATATTTAAATATTCAGAAATACGGGGTGCTACAGATTAATATATCATCACTGGCGTAGTAGGAGTTACGGTTATGTTCTGCAAAAATAGGGAGGGATCCCAAGATGATGAAGGAGATAACTTATAGAGACATTAAGATCAAACCCAATCTTCTTTCACCAAAAATACCATCAAAACGTAGATCGGGAAGATAGGAACAAGCTCATACCAATTTCAAGCGACGAATCAGACCTTCGTGAAAAAGACAAGTGTTTATCTTGCTTAACTTTGAGCATATAACATCCATGTTAGACTAGTTGATGATTTATTAATGATATTATGAAATTAGTACTGGAATTTGGTTATTAATCTATCATTGTGGTATAAGTATTGCACGTGGTTCAATAACCATATATTGGGGATTCAAAATCTCAATTTTATATGTTGAAATCATGAATTTAAATCAGTCATTAATTGTGACTAATGGTGATTATATGAATTTAGGGCTTTTCGAAGATTCGAGAAATTAATCTGAATTCAAGTCATAATTTTAAAGGATTTATTATTAGAAACGTGTTGGAAAGTATTCTATTACTAGGAGTATAGTTTAGAATCGTTAGATATGAGTCAGGATAAGTTTTGGGTGATCTGGGTGATGAAAAAGTTAGAAAAACGTAGGTTTCGAGGACCGGGACGATCTGCAGAATTCTCATTCGAATGACCTGTGTCGTTCCAACGACTTCATTTGAACGAGAATTTCAATGACCTATACAACAAGAATTAAGAGAGTAGGTTCATTCGAAGCTGTTCGAACGACCTCGTTCGAACGAGCTTCTAACGAAAATTCAGGGCCTTAGTTCGTTCAAAGTTTCGTTCGAACGAGACTTTCCCAACTTCTAACGATATTTTGGAAGTTCAAATTTTTTCCCGGACAAGTTAAAACCTTACAAGGTTGATTCGAGTGAGAGATAATGACCTACGCTATTCTTGAGTGCCTTCATTACGTAGTCTAGTGGTTAGATGATTATGAAACTACTAAAGGAATATGTTAGAATAAGAGGGCCTTAGGAATATATACGATAGAGAGATTAATCGTACGGATAGAGTAACGTGAGTATTAGAGATAATAATACTATGTATAAATTCGGGGATTTGGGTCGCGTAAATACCTAATGATTATTATAGGTTGTGTGTATACATATCGATTGAATTATTGTGTGTATGACATGCCTATACTGCTTGCTATTGGGTGGAGGTTGCGCATCGTGGATGATCATATCTTGAGGAGACGTCGGGATGATTTTTATTCGTACCATTAGAACATAGAACCTAGGTGAGGGCTATTAGTGAGAACGATAGTGTTGATGTTCATATGGGTGCGTAGGTATGTGCGTAGTCCATAGGCTTGGAATTATGTTCGTCTCTGATATGTGTGTTTGTTTTGATGGTTTGTAAGAGATTGAACATGTAGTCCTTTATGCAATGAACGATGCACCGGGACATGATAGCAGAGTATGCATTGTAACAAGGGGGTCCTAACCCAAGGGTGTAGAATTAGTATATATATATATATATATATATATATATCTGTGTGTGTGTGTGTGTGTGTGTATACCTATTACTTATTCTACTATGCGTGTTTAGTAGATATGGAAATAACGATATTTATTAAATTAAATTAAAGAGGAAAAGAATGTCTATGAGAATAACGGTTGTGTATATGAATAACGATCCTCAAACACATGGTAATACTGGATACGGTCGATATGGATAAACACTTGAGAGTATTGGCGTGATGTTTGTGCATTATCGAACTAGTTAGGCGGGGTAGAATAACTAGGGTGAGTTGAGTATATGCATTCGGTGTGCACATTAGATGACAGGTGAGTATCTCAAGTGAGAGTACGAGAATCTAACATAAACACTATATGTGATATTGTTTTCATTTAAGCACTTACCGAGTTTTAAACCGTTTTCAACTCAGGGTCTGACCCGTTTATTTCAAATATCTTTTATTTTATCAAATTATTATAGGTGCTTGGCCACAAGGACACCAAGTATAGGATTTCCAATCATTTGACGAGCTGTAGCTGCTATGGAAGTTATAAGGCTTGGTAGTAGACGCCTCCATCATTTTCATTTCTTCATCTTGAGTTATTTATTTCAGTTAGGGCATATCTCCCCCTTTACTTATTCAGACAGTCATAGATTGTGGATTTATTTATTTACTCCTTTCAGTTGTTGGTTTATTTTGTTGGATTATTATATTTGGTATTTGGGCTAGAAGTGTTTACTCCAGTCACATTTATTATTTCAGTCATTTTATTTCATATGTGATTAGTTTTAATGGTGTATGTTTAAAAATTAGTTAATTTGATTTTATGTTAATTAAAAGATAAAATTTTGACACCAACCTTTTTAAATATTAGGTGGTTAGTGTTAATAATAAGTTTTCGACAATGATGCTTATTTTGAAACAAGTGGATATTCTGATTTAATTTAATAAAGGAATGATCACCCGATATTTAGTGAGGCATGTGTCGCAGATGGTATCAAAGCATCAGGTTCTAGAGTCCTTAAGATTTGTGCGACTTGTTATGCTTCCAATGTAGCTTTCTTTGATATAGAGCCCTATATTTAGGACTGTTGTCTTCATTAATTGCGCATTTTACGTCTTCAGCTATTTGAGATATTTACTGTTGACTTATAAAGATTACCTCTCATTTCAAATGCCCCCCCATACATGCACAGCGAGCTCCTAGGGATGCCTATCTCAAGCCCCAGCCAGCTCCGACCCAGGGCACGATGCTGCGGAGATTGGCGCTATCGTAGCGCAGGCTGTAAATGTAGCTTTGGCTGTGGTACAGCAGGTCCAGCCCCAAGAACCGGTGGTGGAACCAATACCATCTCACACATTCCCTTTTGCTTGGGAGCGGTTCAGAGATGCCTTATAAAAATTACACCCCTTAGAGTTCTCAGGGAGTTTAGAAGTTGTGGTAACGAGCCAGTGGAAAAAGGACATTCAACGGCCCTTGAGGATGTACGAGTGCACTGAGGTTCAGAAAAAGATACTAGCTACTTTTAAGCTACTGGGAGAAACACTGCAGTGGTGGGAGTCTATTACCACTGCTGAGGAGAGAGACAACATGACTATCCAGGACTTCTGGGTGCGGTTCGACTACAAATATTTCCCTTTCGCTGTTCAGACTGAGATGAGTAAAAAATTACTGGATCTCACCCAGGAGAGGAAGACCATTGGGGAGTACGAGGAAGATTTTACGAGATTGATTAATCTGGTGACAAATAAGGTACCTACTGAGGGGAAGAAAATTCTGATGTTTATGGACGGCTTGACATGGAGGATTTGTCATCACCATTGGGGTAATCTTTCGTTGGGTACACATACTGATGTACTTAATGCTGCCCTAATACATTGCCCGAATCACCACTTCCATCTTAAGGGAATCAAACGAGTGGGGGAGTCCATCCAGCAGGGAAGGATATGAGGTAATGGTGCCATTGGGGCACAACCAGTTCAGGGTCAGCAGAGATAGGGCGAGCAGAGTTCCCACCAGGGGGACCCTGCTAAGAGGTTTAGATCAGGTGACTATAGCAAGGGACAGGGAGGTTTTAGACAGAGACATCAGGGCCATCAGGGGTAGCAGCGCTTTCAGCAGAGCCAAAGGAGGGGTGATAATGGCCATTAGGGCCGAGGGAAGCAGGGGCAAAGGGGAGGACACTTTCCATGGTGATGCTTTACTTGTGGAAACACTAGCCACAAACATCAGGATTGTCCTCAGAAGGGTAGAGCCCCATAGTAGGGTTCTTGTCAGGAGCCCCAACGATCGATATTTCCATTCGCCCTCCTAGAACCACCACAGATACCAGCTTTGATGGCCGTTCTAGCAGTTTCGATCTAACATGGACAGCTAATGTATGGGCGTGTATACAATGTCCATCAGTCCACAATTCCCTAGTCTCCACCTACGATTGAGGGTATATTTTCTATCCAAGGGAGTTTGGGGCAAACATTATTTAACACGGTGTCTTCACATAGTTTCATTGCCACTAGTTTTACACGCGCCATGGGGTTACTAGACACAAAAAAGAGCACAGTTACTAGTGTAGACTCACCATTGGGGTATGGCTCACTGATATTATTTATAAATCGGGGAGTGGGCATATAGATTGGGTTATCTTACCGATTGATATGCTTGTCTTAGATATGCACGAGTTTGATGTTATTATCCAGATGGATTGGCTAGTTATGTATATGGAAATGATTTACTGCTATAGTCGTAGTATTGTCTTTACCATATCGGGTCAGGAGATGTTTTGGGTGGCGATGCCTTTCTCGGAGGGGGGTTCGTCCACCCATTTATATTATATAGAGTATGAGTCCTCTGAGGGTGTGGTGATACCACTTGATTCGATTTCGGTTGTTCGTGAGTTCATTGATGTATTTCAGGACATACCGGGGCTACCGCCCAACAGGGAGATAGAGTTTATGATAGATTTAATGCCAGGCACTCGGCCAATAGCCCGTGCACCTTAATGTATGGCTCCAACAGAGATGAGGGATCTACAGGATTAGATTGAGCAGTTGTTGGGTTAAGGCTTCATCTGCTGGAGTACCTCACCCTAGGGTGCACCCGTACTATTCGTAAAGAAGATAGATGGGTAGTTACGGTTGTGTGTGGACTACAGAGAGCTGAACAAGGTCATGATACAAAATAAGTATCCATTGCCCCAAATCGATGACCTATTTGACTAGTTAAGGGGTGCTTTCAATTTCTTGAAGATAGACTTGAGGTCGGGATACCATCAGTTACATATCAGAGAGAAGGACGTGCCTAAGACAACCTTTGTCACCCCTAACCCCATTAGGATATAAATAACTAAATAGTTTACAAGCCACGATTATAATTTGTTTATTATTTAGGTAATACATATTGAAACAACTTCAAGGTTAAAATGCGGAATATTAAAAAAATCCAATCGTTTTAAGGAGACATAATTTCAACAGAACTCACATATCATTTAACTTAATTACAACTAGTGCAGTTTATAAAACAAACTAACAAGACCCTACTTATGTACTCAACCTCCTAGACCTGGCAGTGGCAGCTGAAAAACCTGAAAATGTAAACATATAAAACCATGAGTTTAAAAACTCAGTGAATGTACTACATCTCTATATAGTAAAAATACTATATTAACATCTCAACATATTAATATATACATCTCTGTGCCAAATTAGGCAATATACATATTCGGAGTTAATAATCCCCACATCTCCTGCCCGTAGACAATAATCATATCCATAGGTTTTAAAAACCTAACATCTCTTGAATTGCATAGCAACTCAACATATCCTGACTTTTATAAAGCCATAACATCTCAACATCTCTTGAATTTTAAATAAGTCATAACATCTCAATATCTCTTGGCTTTTAAATAAGCCATAACATCTCAACATCTCTTGGCTTTTAAATAAGCCATATCATCTCAACATATAATACATATACATCATATCCAAAATCAACTTAGTAAGTACACTCACCTTGTGTTGTCAACTATGTATTCACGTTTCCCTCAGGTGGAGCTGAACTTGGTTGATTTGACCTTACACCTTGGAAACACCTTAAGGATTTTCTTGGAATTGTTTTCCTAGATTTTCCTTGTAACCCTTTCTTCCTTAACTTCTACCTCTCTTTCCTCAAGCTAATAACACCTCAAACTGAACCTAGGGACTTATTTGCTGAAGAAATAAGGTTAAGGGAGAGTTTTAAGTCGGCCAAGGCTGCCTCCCAATCCATCCAATCAAATTAAAACATTTGGTTTAATAAAGACAATTTACCACTTAAGGGAGTTGACAGATTTCCCCTTCTCGTAATTTTGACCTAACTTCTTACTCGGACATCCGTTTGATGCACTGTTTGTTGTGTTACATCCCTAACTAACATGTCTACAACTATGTAGTTTTCACCTCAAGTCAATTGTAATGTTACAAGGGTCAAAACTATTCTTAAACAGGAGCATTTCTATCGAAAATAACCAAATCTTGTGTTCGTAAATAATTCGACATTTCATGATTTATGAAAGTAGAATTATACTAACCATAATCACTTAACATTAGATATACTAATAACACATTATTCATATTACATAAGATAATTATAATTTAAATATAATTTATCATAATTATATACGGGTTGTCACAACCTCCCCCCCCCCCCCCCCCTTAGAAAATTTCGTCCCCGAAATTTAATACGAATGACACTTACCAAACAAATGGGGATTCTATTTCTTCATGCTATCCTCCATTTCTCAAGTTGCTTCTTTAATTCCATGGCTCATCCACATAACTTTAACTAAGGAAATAACCTTATTCCTCAATACTTTCTCCTTACGATTAAGAATTTCCACCGATTACTCGATGTACGACAAGTCTTCTTTCAGTTCAATAGGTTGGGTTTTCAATTGATGAGATGGATCTGACAAATACTTACGAAGCATTGATACGTGGAACACATCATGCAAACGAGATAACTCTGGAGGTAATGCCAATCTATATGCCAGGGTCTCAATTCTTTCCAACACTTCATATGGTCCAATGTATCTTGGACTTAGTTTCCCCTTCTTTCCAAATCTCATAATGCCTTTCCACGGTGAAATACGTAGGAATAAAAAATCCTTCTTCTAAAATTCCAATGGATACTTCCTCTTATCTGCATAAAATTTCTGCTTGCTTTGCGCTATCTTTATCGGTTCCCGAATCATTTTGATCTTCTCAGTTGTCATATCTATCAATCCAGGGCCCAAAAGTTTCATTTCACCTACTTCATCCCGACACAAATGCGTTCTACATATCCTCACATATAAAGCTTTATACGGAGCCATACCAATGGTGGACTGATAACTATTATTATAAGAGAATTCTATCAATGGAAAATGATCATCCCAACTACCCTTGAAGTTAAATACACAAGCTCGTAACATGTCTTCTAATATTTGAATCATTCTTTCTGATTGCCCACCGATTTATGGATGAAATGTAGTACTGAACTTCAAACTTGTGCCCATGACATTCTATAAATGAGGCCAAAACTTAGAAGTGAACGTTGGATCTCTATCTGATACAACTGACACCGGTGCTCCATGTAAACGGATAATCTCATCAACGTACATACGTGCATATTTGTCAATAATATAGGTCGTCTTAACTGGAAGAAAATGAGCTGACTTTGTCAATCGATCTACAATAACCCAAATAGAATCATTCCCCTTTGGTGACCGTGGTAATCCTGTAACAAAATCCATCGTTATATGCTCCCACTTCCATTCCGGAATAGGCAATGACTGCAATAATCCTGCCAGCTTCTGATGCTCCGCTTTCACTTGTTGACATACTAAACATTTAGCTACAAATTCTGCAATCTCACGTTTCATATTGTTCCACCAGTAATACTCTTTCAAATCTCTGTACATTTTGGTACCTCCCAGATGCATAGAATAAATAGAACTATGTGCCTCTTCCAATATATCCTTCTTTAAGGGTGGATCATTCGGTACACAAATCCTGTTTTAATAACACAACGATTCATCATTCTTAATTTCAAAGTCACTCTCTTTACCCTCTAAGACATCTTGCTTCTTCTTCTCAAGGAATGGATCACTGACCTGCAAATTTCTTATGCGTTCTGCCAATAAAGGTCTCACTATAACATCTGCTAATAAGCCTCCCCTTTTTGAAAAACTTAATTCAATGCCCATCGATGCCAAGCTAAGGATATTTCCCGCACGTGCACACTGTATACAACCTAGAATCCTCGATGATTTTCGACTCAAAGCATCTGCTACTACATTTCCCTTTCCTGGATGATGATGAATGGTACAATCATGGTCTTTAATTAACTCCACCCAATGTCTTTGTCTCAAATTCAAGTCTCTCTGTGTAAATAAATACTTCAAACTTTGATGGTCAGTGAAAATTTCACACGGCTCTCCATACAAATGATTTCTCCATAATTTCAAGGCAAAAACAATAGCCGCAAGTTCTAAATCATGTGTAGGATAATTACGTTCATGCGTCTTCAACTGTCTAGATGCATAAGAAATTACCTTTCCATGTTGCATGAAAACACAACCCAGGCCCTGATGTGAAGCGTCAGTATAAATCATAAAACCTTCTCCACTGGATGGAACAGTGAGAACTGGAGCTGATAGTATCCTATTTTTCAACATTTCAAAGCTGTGCTGACATTCATCACTCCACACAAATTTCACTTCCTTTCGGGTCAATTTAGTCAACGACAAGGCTATAGATGAAAACCCCTTTATGAATCTTCTACAATATCCATCCAATCCTAGGAAACTCCTTATCTCCGTTACATTCCTCGGTCTTTCCCATTGCACAAATGCCTCTACCTTCTTAGGGTCAACATAAATTCCATCCCCCAAAACAACATGCCCCAGAAATACTACCTGATTTAAACAAAACTCACATTTGCAAAACTTCGTAAACAATTGACTATCTCGCAAAACTTGCAATAAAACTCTTAGATGCTTCTCATGTTCCTCTTGGCTAGGTGAGTATATCAAAACATCATCGATAAAGACAATCACAAACAAATCTATGAAAGGATGAAATACTCGATTCATTAAATCCATAAACACCGCAGGAGCATTTGTTAACCCAAATGGCATTACCAAAAATTCATAATGACCATAGCGAGAACGAAAAGTTATCTTAGAAATGTCACAATCTCTCACCCTTAATTGATGATAACCCGATCTCAAATCAATTTTTGAAAACACTTTAGCACCTTGTAATTGATCAAACAAATCATCAATATGAGGCAATGGATATTTATTTCGAATAATCACCTTGTTCAACTGTCGATAATCAATGCAGAGTGGCATGGTGCCATCTTTCTTCTTCACAAATAATACTGGAGCGCCCCATGGTGATACACTGGGTATAATAAAACCTCTATATAGCAAATCTTGTAGTTGAACCTTTAACTCCTTTAGTTCCACAGGTGCCATTCTATATGGAGAAATAGAAACTGGAGCTGTACCAGGCACTAAATCGATAGTAAACTCTACCTCCTGTTAGGTGGCGATCCTAGTAATTCATCTGGGAACACATCTGCAAAATCCTTAACGACTGGGATATCTTCTAATTTTTATAATTCACTGTTTGTATCCACAATATATGCTAAAAAGCCTTGACAACCCTTATTTAACAATTTCCTCGCCCGAAGGGCTGAAATAAGACAGTTAGGAATCACATTTCTTTCCCCAGTAAATTTGAATTCTTCCTTCCCCGACATATTAAGTGTAACCTCCTTATAAAAATAGTCAATTGATGCATGGTAGGAAGATAGCCAGTCCATACCCAAGATAGTATCAAAATCTCGAATATCTAGGAGAATTAAATCAATGGTCCATTCCCTCTCCCCCATATACAATACACAATTTTTATACACAAGATCCACTAACATCACATCCCCCATAGGTGTAGAAATATATAAACCACAATCTAGATAAGAACATGGTCTACCCAAATGCATGGTAAATGACAGTGCTACAAATGAATGAGTAGAACCTGGATCAATAAGCACGTAAGCATGTATGTTCATGACAAAAAATGTATCTGTCACCACCTCTGGAGTAGCCTGAGCCTCCTGTAAAGTCATAGAAAATATCCTTCCCGGATCCCTGGATCCACTAGCCTGTCCTCTACCTCCTCGTCTCCCTGTGCCTCCTGGTGATGAGCCTCGACTAGTAGTAGCTGATTAGATCCCTCCCAGTAGAATAGGACAGTTCTTTTTGGTATGACCAATTTGATGGCAGTGATAACAATCTACCCCCTTTAACTTGGGACAATCTGGACTGATATGTCCCTCATCTTTGCAAAAATAGCATGTAACAGGATTGGACTGCCTATTGTCATTCTCCTGCTGTCTATTCTGTTGGACCATCGATCCTGCACCCCTAAAACTACTTGGTGTCCTATTCTGAACATAATTTTCAGTCCCTCTACCGCGCTGAAATCTTTGACTCCTTTATTTTGAGTATTCTACATTGCCTTCCTTTTACTGAGATGAATCAAATCTACTCCTCTTCCCCTTTGTCCCCTATTCTTTATTGCATCGTTAACATCTCCTTCAACCATCATAGCTTTGTTAACTAAGGAAGAATAATCTACCATCTCAAGTGCAGTGAGTCTATACTTGATAACTAAATTCAACCCATCCTGAAATCTGGTGCATTTCCCCTCCTCATCACGTAAGAAATGTAATGAAAATCGAGACAAAGATGTGAATTTAGTTTCATACTCCCAGACCAACATATTCCCCTGGGTCAATGTTAAAAATTGTCTCTCTTTTTCCTTTCGATACATGCGAGGAAAATACTTTTCATATAAGGATTTAATAAAGGAATCCCAAGTAATTACCTCACCTCCCTCTGGAGTAAGCAATAAATGTTTGGAAGACTCCCACCAATATTTAGCTTCTCCCTTTAACATGAAAGTAGCCAAAATTACCTTCTGCTCGCCAGGTACATTCATCACCCCGAAGATAGTTTCTATGTCTCTAACCCAAGCCTCAACTTCTAAAGGATCTACAGAACCTGAGAATGCTGAGGGGTTCAATTTGATAAACTTCTCGTACAGAGTATTCTTCTCCTCTCTTTGTATTTCCCTTTCTCTTCTTGCCAAAGTCTGCTCCTCCAAGTACTTGGCTTGTTGTTTTGCTATTTGCGTCATAAACATGTTTTGTTGTTCTGCCATTAAAGTCATTGCGCGAGCCATTTTCTGCATATATGTAAGTTGTTCAGGAGCCCCCTCTACATTATTTGGATTTTGTTGGTTTACTGTATTTGAAGACTCCTCATCCACCCTCTCATGAACATTTGCTCCTTCCATAGCTTACTATCTGTCATAAACCAAAATTATAGAAACAAGAATACAACATTTATTTCTAACATAATGGTTAGTATTTCTCAAATATTAATATAAATGACCCACACAACGCTGTTTCTGCCACTGCCATATCTAGACTCTCTAACCCTAGAATATAAAAACCTAAAGCTCTGATACCAAGTAGTCACCCCCTAACCCCATTAGGATATAAATAACTAAATAGTTTACAAACCACGATTATAATTTATTTATTATTTAGGTAATACATCTTGAAACAACTTCAAGGTTAAAATGCGGAATATCAAAAAAATCCAATCGTTTTAAGGACACATAATTTCAACAGAACTCACATATCATTTAACTTAATTACAACTAGTGCAGTTTATAAAACAAACTAACAAGACCCTACTTCTATGTACTCAACCTCCTAGACCTGGCAGTGGTAGCTGGAAAACCTGAAAATGTAAACATATAAAACCATGAGTTTGAAAACTCAGTGAATGTACTACATCTCTATATAGTAAAATTACTATATTAACATCTCAAAATATTAATATATACATCTCTTTGCCAAATTAGGCCTTATACATATCCAGAGTTAATAAACCCCACATCTCCTGCCCGTAGGCAATAATCATATCCATAGGTTTTAAAAACCTAACATCTCTTGAATTGCATAACAACTCAACATATCCTGACTTTTATAAAGCCATAAAATCTCAATATATCCTAACTTTTATAAAGCCATAACATCTCAACATCTCTTGGCTTTTAAATAAGGCATAACATCTCAACATCTCTTGGCTTTTAAATAAGCCATATCATCTCAACATATAATACATATACATCATATCCAAAATCAACTCAGTAAGTACACTCACCTTGTATTGTCAACTTTGTATTTACGTTTCCCTCAAGTGGAGCTGAACTTGGTTGATTTGACCTTACACCTTGGAAACACCTTAAGGATTTTCTTGGAATTGTTTTCCTAGATTTTCCTTGTAACCCTTTCTTCCTTAACTTCTACCTCTCTTTCCTCAAGCTAATAACACCTCAAACTGAACCTAGGGACTTATTTACTGAAGAAATAAGGTTAAGGGAGAGTTTTAAGTCGGCCAAGGCTGCCTCCCAATCCATCCAATCAAATTAAAACATTTGGTTTAATAAAAGACAATTTACCACATAAGGGAATTTACAGATTTGCCCCTTCTCGTAATTTTGACCTAACTTCTTACTCGGACATACGTTTGATGCACTGTTTATTGTGTTACAACCCTAACTCACATGTCTACAACTATGTAGTTTTCACCTCAAGTCAATTATAATGTTACAAGGGTCAAAACTAGTCTTAAACTGGAGCATTTCTATCGAAAATAACCAAATCTTGTGTTCGTCAATAATTTGACATTTCATGATTTATGAAAGTAGAATTATACTAACCATAATCACTTAACATTAAATATACTAATAACACATTATTCATATCACATAAGATAAGTATAATTTAAATATAAGTTATCAAAATTATATACGGGTTGTCACAACCTTCTTGAGGAGATATGGATCCTATGACATTTAGTCTAACCAAGGCACCAATTGTATTCATGAACTTGATGAACAGGGTGTTTAGAGAGTTCTTGTGACACCCCGCCTAATTAAATACTGGGAGATCACTCCTTTATTAAATTAAAATCAAGGTGAACAGTTGGTTCATTCTTAGCATCACTGTCGTGAAAATAAATTTTTCCAAATTAACACCCTAATTAATTAAGCTAAGTGTCAAAACCATTTTCAACATTACTAACCAAATTTTATTTTTAAAGAAAAATTATTTGTTTAATTAGTAACAACATTTTTAATAAGTAAGAATCATTCAACAATTATCCTGGAACATAATCCAATTAATTTAAACATTCAACATTCAAAATACCAACATTTAAAACTTAAAGTAAAAACATACATGCTGAATAAATTCCAAAGTAACAGTTCTAGAAATAACTGAAATACAAATGTCCCAACAAAACAGATAAATAGTGGAAAGGGCGACACATGCCCAATAAAGAGAATGATAGAAGCGGAATAAAGTAAATGAAATCGTCTAAGCAAGTGGCCTGCAACTCCCACCTAAGCTGCAGCACGTTCCTTCCAAGGGATCCTAAACAAGACGTCCCTGTGGCTGGGCACCTATAATATATACATATATATACAAGAGAGAAAGAGGAAAAGAAACGGGTCAGAGCCCGATAGTGTATATGATTTAAAAATTCATTTAGCAAGTATTTAAATTGATACAGGCCAATGCAACAACATAATAGTGCGACACTCTCTTGAGAAATTCTCACCTCTCTTCTAATGTGGACTCCTATCGCACTAACCTTCCCGATGGTTTATCTCATCATATATCACACTATCTTTCCCCAATGATTTACCTTATCTTAGTTTATTCGTAGGATTTAAAATTGAAGGATACAATTGTTTGAAAAGAATATTTCAATCACTACAAGAAAAATGAGTATTTGGGACGGTAAAAAACTGTCCCTAAAAGTACAAAAACCGTCCCTAAAGAGTATTAGGGTCGGTTTTTGCAACGGCAAAAATCCGTTCCTTATACTAGGCGTCCTAAATATTTGAGGGACAGATTTTACCGTCCTAAATTTTAATTCATGAACACTCTGCATTTGACATTAGGGACGGATTTTACCGTCCCAAATAGTGTTCCCGCGAAAAAATCCCCTCTCCCGCCAATAGTATTAGGGACGGATAAACCGTCCCTAATACTACTGAGATTCTGGAAACACAATTAGGGACGGTAAAAACCGTCCCTAAAGGTAATTTCAGTTGATGCAAAAATGAGTATTAGGGACGGTAAAAACTGTCCCAAAAGGTATTCTCAATTAATACAAATAAGTATTAGGGACGGTTTATAACCGTCCCAATTAATAAATAAAAAATTATCATAAATAGTTATATTATTATATGTTTTATGTTGCAATAATAATTGACGTCTAATATGCATTATAAATCAAATCATCCGATCAAAAACACAATATATCGTCCACATTCATTGAAGCACGTATCTAATAACAATTTCTTCCATTAAACTACATTCAAGTCGAAATATTTAAATGAGTACAAAATCATACTAATTAATAAGATATACAACTGTGAAAAAAATATCATCCCTAAATTAAGATGATAAATATGGTTGTCACGCTTCAAAAACTTCTCTTAGTGTCACATATAGTAGACACTCAAAATCCCGTCTCTTCAACTTCTTGTGCTCAACCTGCAATCAATAAATAATCATTTTATCAAAATAATATTATAGTAAAATAAAATATCCAAATATATTAGTTAATCGTACCACCAACTTTTTACAAATTTTAAAAAAAAATCGACAAAATCTCCTTTGTTTATACATGAAAACCAACCTTTTTAATCAATAAAAACCCGCACAGCTATAAGAATCTCGCATATCAACGATTCTTTACAATTTTTAAAAAAATTCGACAAAATCTCCTTTGTTTATACATGAAAACCAACCTGTTTAATGAACACAAAGGCCCGCACGACCATAAAAAAATTGAAAAATCTCCCAAATCAACAATTCATTACAATTTTAAAAAAAATTCGGCAGAGTCTCCTTTGTTTATACATGAAAACCAACCTGTTTAATCAACACAAAAGCCCGCACGACCAGTAAAAAAAAAACAATCTCGCATATCAACAACAATAATAAATAAACAATTTACCTGTCGCAAACCATTGTTTCGTTCATGTGTTTCACGCGAATAAAATATACTCCTAAAATGTTAACCTGCAAAAAAATATAAGAAACAAAACAAAAAAGTTAGTTTTACTTGTTTTGCAATTTTTAACCGTTAAAAACTTGTGATCAATATTATCTCATTTTTAGTTCCTACGTAACAAACCAACATTTTTTTAACAATACTAGTGTTAATGGAAGAAATTTTTAGTTCTTACGTAACAATTTTTAGTTCCTACGTAAATTTTTAGTTCCTACTCATTTTAACATTTTTGAACAATTTTTAGTTCCTACGTAACAAACCAACTTGAACTAATGTTTTACCAATCCCAGACAGAAGATGTTAAAATACTAGTGTGCTAAAATATATGTTTGTTTCAAGTGAAAACCAATCGTTATGCAGTATATATATGCATATATATACTGGTATATATGCATATATATACAGTTATATATATGCATATATAACAGTATATATATGCATATATATGCAGTTATATACATGCATATATAATGTATATATACTGCATATATATACTAGTATATATACTGCATATATATGCATTATATATACTGCATATATATATATATATATATATATATATATATATATATATATATAATGCATATATATGTAGTATATATATGCATATATGGTTATTCGGTGGGCGGGCCCTCCTTCGAATTCTGTTCCATCCATTTTCGGGGGGGGGGGGGGGGTGGGTGGGTGGGTGGGTGGGGTGGGGTGGGGATTTTGGGTGGAATTGTTGGCAAGTAAGCCTCCGCCTCTCCTTTTTGGAGGGCATCGCCGAAGCCATCAATTCTGTGATGGAACCGGGTGTTGATCTGGAGTTGCGTTTGGGCCAACCAACTCTACCATCCTTTCTTTATTAGTGAGTGCCAGCTCTCCCGACTCAGCTCGTGGCCTAGCAACTATCTCCATCTAATGGGTTATAATTCAATACATATGTATATATATGCATATATATATGCATATATATATTGCATATATATACTGTATATATATGCATATATATACAGTTATATATATGCATATATATACTGCATATATATGCATATATATACTGCATATATATGCATATATATACAGTTATATATATGGATATATATGCATATATATACTGCATATATATATAGTTATATATATGCATATATAACAGTATATACATACATATATATGCAGTTATATACATGCATATATAATGTATATATACTGCATATATATACTAGTATATATACTGCATATATATGCATATATATACAGTTATATATAGGCATATATATGCAGTTATATACATGCATATATATGCATATATATACAGTTATATATATATGCATATATATGCAGTTATATACATGCATATATATGCATATATATACCAGTATATATACTGTATATATATGCAGTAATATACTGTATATTATACTGCATATATATACTATATATACAGTATATATACTAGTATATATATGCATATATATAATGTATATATACTCATATATATACTAGTATATGCAGTATATATATGCATACCGGTTGGAGTGAGGGAACTCCTCCGTTTTTAGGTTGACGAGAAACTTTTGTTTTCGAAAAAAGCATAAAGCTCGGTATTTTCATAAAGAACGGACGAGCGACAAGTGCCTCGCCCTAATCGGTATTTTCGCAAGTTTACGTCGTACACTCCAACCGAGAGCCCCGGGACTACGCCGTTTGTTCCTACGAGTCACATTGGTCCCGTATGAGGTGTTCGTGACTCTTACGGGACCGTTTTAAGGCTGTTTTACGTTTTCACCCTTCGATGGCATGTTTTTATGCTTAAGTCTATTTTTTTACAAATTTACGTTGTACACTCAAACCGGGAGTCCCGTGCCTACGCGGTCGGTTCCTACGAGTCACATTGGTCCCGGGCGAGGTGTTCGTGACTTTTACGGGACCGTTTTAAGGTTGTTTTACGTTTTCACCCTTCGATGGCATGTTTTTATGCTTAAGTTTATTTTTTTGCAAATTTACGTCGTACACTCCAATCGGGAGCCTCGAGACTACGCCGTCTGTTCTTACGAGTCACATTGGTCCCATGCGAGGTGTTCGTGGCTCTTACGGGACCGTTTTAAGGCTGTTTTACGTTTTCACCATTCGATGGCATATTTTTATGCTTAAGGCTAATTTTTTGCAACTTTACGTCGTACACTCAAATCGGGAGTCCCGTGCCTACGCGGTCAGTTCCTACGAATCACATTGGTCCAGTGCGAGGTGTTCGTGACTCTTACGGGACCGTTTTGGGTTTGTTTTACGTTTTAACCCTTCGATGACATGTTTTTATGCTTTAAGTCTATTTTTTGCAAATTTACGTCGTACACTCAAACCGGGAGTCCTGTGCCTACGCGATCGGTTCCGACGAGTCACATTGGTCCCGTGCGAGGTGTTCGTGACTCTTACTGAACCGTTTTAAGGATGTTTTACGTTTTCACCCTTCAATGGCATGTTTTTATGCTTAAGTTTATTTTTTGCAAATTTACGTCGTACACTCCAATCGGGAGCCTCGGGACTACGCCGTCTGTTCTTACGAGTCACATTGGTCCCGTGCGAGGTGTTCGTGGCTCTTACAGGACGGTTTTAAGGCTGTTTTACATTTTCACAATTCGATGGCATGTTTTTATGCTTAAGGCTAATTTTTTGCAACTTCACGTCGTACACTCAAACCGGGAGTCCCGTGCCTACGCGGTCGGTTCCTACGAGTCACATTGGTCCCGTCCGAGGTGTTCGTGACTCTTACATGACCGTTTTGGGTTTGTTTTACATTTTAACCCTTCGATGACATGTTTTTATGCTTTAAGTCTATTTTTTGTAAATTTACGTCGTACACTCAAACCGGGAGTCCCGTGCCTACGCGATCGGTTCCTACGAGTCACATTGGTCCCGTGCGAGGTGTTCGTGACTCTTACGTGACCGTTTTAAGGCTGTTTTATGTTTTCACCATTCGATGGCATGTTTTTATGCATAAGTTTATTTTTTTTCAAATTTACGTCGTACACTCCAACCGGGAGCCTCGGGACTACGCCGTCTGTTCTTATGAGTTACATTGGTCCCGTGCGAGGTGTTCGTGGCTCTTACAAGACCGTTTTAAGGCTGTTTTATGTTTTCACAATTCGATGGCATGTTTTTATGCTTAAGGCTAATTTTTTGAAACTTTACGTCGTACACTCAAACTGGGAGTCCCGTGCCTACGCGGTCGGTTCCTACGAGTCACAATGGTCCCGTCCGAGGTGTTCGTGACTCTTACGGGACCGTTTTGGGTTTATTTTACATTTTAACCCTTCGATGACATGTTTTTATGCTTTAAGTCTATTTTTTGCAAATTTACATCGTACACTCAAATCGGGAGTCCCGTGCCTACGCGATCGACTCCGACGAGTCACATTGGTCCCGTGCGAGGTGTTCGTGACTCTTACGGGACCGTTTTGGATTTGTTTTACATCTTCACCATTCGATGGCATGTTTTTATGCTCAAGTCTAATATTTTGCAACTTTACGTCGTACACTCAAACCGGGAGCCTCGATACTACGCCGTCTGTTCTTACGAGTCACATTGGTCCCGTGCGAGGTGTTGGATTATGCTTTTGAAATATCTTTTCTTTTGCTTGATCCCAACATGGTGGTAGCGTCTGGAGTATTTTTTCAAACAAATATTGTTCTGATATTTGTTTCCCACATTTTTTCAAGTAACGACATAATTCAATTTTACGGAATCCATACAAAGTAATTAGAGTGCCCTCTTTAAAAGATGAATGTTCAAATTCTTCTAATGCATTCTTAATATTATCATTAAAATTTACAGAAGACCGCATTGTTTCCTGTCACAATATCAAAAAACATTTAAGCACATCATTCATAACATAACCGTTAATATTAAAAAATAAAAGGCAACACACGTGAATACGAGAACAAAGATTTAATAAAACATCCATTTCAATCATCATTTTGTAATTCTGATATGTTCTCACTAAAGTAATACAGGGGTAAAAAAGTTCAAGCATTCAACCACCATCCCTTCATTCCTCAATAACTTCATCCCTTTCTTCCTCCGTGCCATCGTCATCATCAAGAACGGTTGTGTCAATTATGGAGCCATCTATCCCTTGCCTCGTCCAAGATACATTTTGATCTTGATCTAGTTGTTGCATGCTAAATGTCTCAACTTCATGGACATCTAAGTCTTCATTGGCTAAATATCCATCAAATTTGTCTCTTGGTGTCATCGAAACAACAACATGCCAGTCTGATTCTAACGGGTCTTCCACATACCAAACTTGTTCTGCTTGAGATGCTAAGATAAAAGGTTCATCACCAACTCGGTTATCTTTGTATAACAAATAGTTGAAGTTAACGAGCGTAAAGTTAAATTCATCTAATTTTTTACCCATACGGTTATCGATCCAATCGCATTTGAATAAGACAAATTTCATGCCGTTAAGGTAACGAATCTCAATGATGTTTGTAACCTCTCCATAGAAAGTAACATCCCCTAAAAGAGGATTTTTGTCTCTACGGCTAGAATAACTCATCTATGCAGCTTTTAGAACCACCCCACTATTTTGAGTTTTTCTACGTTGATCAACTGCCTTTGTCCTAAATCGAAAACCACGAACAATATAAGAGTGGAATCTAAAAGCATCCTTTAGAGGTCCTAAAGACAAACTCCTAATTTCATCGGGTAGTTGGGCGTTATTTGTCAAACTGCGCACTTGATATTTGCCCAACAAAAAAGGTAATCAAAATTTTATATAGCAAATATACTAGAGCACTATTAAGATTAACAAGGAATAAACCGGCTTACATGATTCTTAAACCATGTGTTAAATTTTTCGTTATGAAGGCGTTGAATATGGTGCTGTGAAAGTTGAGGATACTCTTTTGAAACTTCCACAAGATGTTTTCTATAAAAATGCACACATGTCAATTTCGTAATGAATGTATCAAAACCTACAAGTAACAAAGTTGTGCAAGTTGTTAAGATAAAAACCTAACTTACTCGATGAACGGTCCCACTGAATCAGTGTTGAAAAGCACATAACGATAAGCTTGAACCATTGTTTCTTCATCAAGCTGAATTTGAACTTTTTTCCCAACAGCGCGACCAGAGTCATTAACTTTATCATCTGTTCTAATAGGTCGACTAGACTTGGTTTCCACGTTATCACCCAAATACCTCGAGCAAAAGGTCATGCACTCTTCTAAAAGGACAGACTTAGCAATTGAGGCCTCAGGATGAGCACGATTTCGCACATAGAGTTTCAATGTGTGTAGATACCTTTCCATTGGATACATCCAATGATAAAGCACTGACCCGACAATTAATTGTTCATCAGTCAAATGCATGGGCAAATGTTCCATCACATTAAAACATCCTGGAGGGAATATCTTCTCTAGACTGCATAAAGTAAGAGCCATACGGTCTTCAAATTTCTCCAAGTCAGCTAAAGTATTTACACTTGAGCATAGTATCGCAAAGAAATTACTTAATTCAATTAAAGCTTTGACAACATGCTTTGGCAATACCCTACGTACAGCTATCGGGAGTAATTGTTGCATTAGAATGTGATTGTCATGACTCTTAAGTCCCCAAATGCTTCTCTCTTGAGGGTGCACACATCGTGAAATATTCGAAGAATAACCATCTGGAACTTTGAGATTCAACAACACTTTCAAGAATATATCTTTCTCTTTGTTGCTCATCGTAAAATCTGCTGGGGCCACATACTGTTGATTTGCTCCTCGCGGTTGAGGATGAATCACGCGCCTAATACTCATCTCTTTGAGGTCTTTGCGAGCATTTAAATTATCCTTTGTTTTCCCTTTGATGCCCAACAATGTAAAAAGAATATTGTCACAAAAATTCTTCTCAATATGCATGACATCAAGATTATGGCGAATCAAATTATGCTCCCAATATTGCAATTCAAAAATGATACTTTTCTTCTTCCAATTCAGTCTTTTTTTCGGAATATTACCTTTAGTTTTTTTTGCAAGCTCAATTTCCTTTTGGTCTCTTATCATTCTTTTCATCACGTCTTCTTTCTTATATTCAGTTACAACGTCAAGCTCATTTAATTGTTGCAGAACTTGTGATCCAGTTAGTTTCAATGGTGGTGGCCTCATATCAACCTTGCCATTAAATGTAACTTTTTCTTTCCGAAATTTATGTCGCATTGTTAAGAATCGACGATGACCCCAATAACAGTACTTACGACCGTTATTCAATCATATAGCTTGATGGTCCTTATTGCAACAAGGACAAGAAAATTCACCTTTTGTGTTCCATCCTGATAACATGGCATAACCAGGAAAATCACTAATTGTCCATAACAACGCCGCATGTAACTGAAAAAACCGTTTCACTGATTCATCATAAGTACGTACTCCATTAGCCCATAACTCTTTCAACTCATCAATTAGTGGTTGTAAATATACATCAATTTTATCATCGGGACCTTTTGGTCCGTCAATAAGAACAGACAAAATTAAGTGGGGTTGTTTCATACACAACCATGGGGGCAAGTTTAATATCATTAGCACAATAGGCCAAGTACTGTGAGCAATGCTCATATTACCAAATGGATTGAATCCATCAGTTGCTAGTGCAAGTCTAACATTGTGGCAATCACTCGCAAAAGATGGATTTTGCTCATCAAATGTTTTCCATGCAAGGGAGTCAGCAGGATGCCTCAACACGCCATCATCGATTCGTTCATCAGCATGCCATTTCATTAGTGGAGCAGTATGCGATGACCAATACAATCGTTGTAATCTCGGTTTCAAAGGAAAATACCTTACCTTTTTCGCTGCTACTTTTTTACCCTCACCACTATCAAATTCATTTTTGAACCTAGGTTCCCCACAAATTTTGCATTTCTCAAGATTCTCGCTCTCATTTCGAAACAACATACAACTCTTAGGACATGCATCCCACGTTTCATACTTAAATCCAAAATCTTTTGTCAATTTATTAGCTTGATAAAAAGATTTTGGAATCTTGGCTTTTGGGAACGCCTTCTGCAAGAATAACATCAACATCGTAAAAGGACGATTTGTCCATCCATTTAGTTGTTTGAAGTGCAATAATTCAACATCAAATGACAACTCGGTAATGTCCTTAGGACAATTCTCATACAACTCACTTTGTGCCTCTTTTAAAAGTCTAAAATATTATGGGAGGTCTGCGTCGGGCACGTCATGATCTTCGATGTTAGGTTCTTCATCATTGCCCATATTTTCCTCTCTACATGGAATCCCCCTTCCTTCTTGAACCATTGCAATCATGCTTGCCCCCGAGTTCAAATCTGCTAATACATCATCAGCAACCATACCATCGCTCCAACTATTTACGTTGATATTAAAATCACCCAATGATTCCCCATGATAAATCCAATTCTTGTAACTCTTTTCAAAACCATACATCTCTATGTGATTCCTCACAGTTTGTGAGTTACAGTAGACACGATTAACACAAGTACTACATGGGCATTTGATGCTAGAAGTAAGAATATCCTTATTTCTATATGCAAAATCAATAAAGATTTGAACTCCATCGGCGTATGCCTTTGTGGTACTATCTCCTCCGATCCAACTCTTATCCATATTGATCTTATTGAACCCCTATTACAAATTGAAAAAAAGATTTATAAATATATACAAAATTGCATTTGAATATCATTTGTTCGTGTCAATGTTCTAAAAGTGTCCGTATCAATGTTATAAACATGAATTCCTAAGTAAACATGGATGGAGTACAAAGCAACAATAAACTGGAAAAAAATGAAATCCTTCGTTCTCATTTGGCACATGGGATTTAGAAAATTATAAAAACTATAAATTTTGTAGCTAGAATCCGTTTGACATTTTCGGATTCGGACGGGATTTGATAGTCAGACACGGATCAGTACATTGGCAACCGAATCCGAATTTGTTAACAATCTGGTAGTCCAATCCGGTAATCCAATCTGATTTTTGTTTTTTATTTTTTAAATCTGGTTTGCTATAAATAATTAAAAATCTGTTTTACACTTATTGAAGTTAAATGCATAAAAATCCCTAACTAGTATGTTAAAATATGTAAAGAGATCACTAAACAAAACTGTAAAAAAATGCCTAAACTACTATGATAACAATCTAAACAAATCCCTAACAAATGTCTAAACAAATCAATACAGATAATGTATATATGTGTGTGTGTCTAAATATATATATATATATTGCAGAAGGGATTAATACATGTGCGCAGGGGAGAGGCAGAGGCAAAGGGGGAGAAGAGGAGGCAGAGGGGTGGAGCGGGGGAAAGGCAGGGGAGACGGAGGCTCAGGATCTGAGCAGGGGGAGAGGCGGAGGGTTAGGGATGCGCAGCGGAGGGTATGGAGCAGCGGCAGAGGGTTAGGGATGCGCAGCAGCGGCGGAGGGTTAGGGAGCAGCGGCGGAGGGTAGAGAGCAGCGGCGGCGGGCACACAGAGAGAGTGGGAGTGAGCGAGAGATAACGTAAGAGCGAGAGAGAACGTGAGAGCACACAGAGAGAGAGGGAGTGAGCGAGAGAGTCCAAAACATAGAATTAGGCCAATTTTTGGAATACGTGAGGGAAAATTAGGGAAAACATTAAAAGGGTCGGATGTAACCGTCCCTTTTGCCCAAAAAAGTGGGGGAAAAATAAAAAAAATTTATACCACAAGAGATGGATTTTAAAACCGTCATTTTTGGTATCTTAAAAGGGACGGTTAAAACAATCCGTCCCAAATACTCATTTGGAAAAAATAAAAATTAATTTTTATTAACTGGGACGGAATTTAAAACCGTCCCTTTTGCGATATCAAAAGGGACGGAATTTACGAACCGTCCCTTTTGATATAACAAAAGGGACGGTTTTAAATTCCGTCCCTTAAAATAACCCGGGAAAAATTAGCGCTAAAAAACCGCATATGCTTTAAGGGACGGTTTTAATTACCGTCCTTTTTGAGAAATACCAAAAGGGACGGTTTTTTAAAAACCGTCCCTTTTGTTACTATAAAAAAGGACGGTAATTAAAACCGTCCCTTCTGGTATTGTATTAGGGACAAAAGGACACGGCCGTCCCTAATACTCCCGTCCCTAATATTCATTTTTCTTGTAGTGAATTAATATCCAAAATTCTCGTTTTAACTTTATTAATTTATAAAGTTTTCCAGTGTCATATTATACTTTCTCAAAAAAAGTATTTACAATATGAGTCATCAACCATGTCCTACTTACCATATCACAGTAGGCAGTTCCAAATTCCATAATTTCATATATATATATATTAAATACTCGTATAATATATATATTATAACAACACCCCAAATAAAACTATGGTGCGGTCATACTCTACTATCCAAACCCCGTATCACTCGTATAAATGGGAATACAAATTAGGAATCACTCTCGAATTGTATGAACACATACACAACAATATTGAGGCGAAGCATAAATTCCAAGTCTCTAAGAGGATGGCACATACCCGCGTCTCTTAGGACCATCTGAATTATCAAATCGATAGCCTGTACCAAGGATATCTACCTTCTAGGGTACGAGTTAATATACCCCATAAGGCAACACAGGATAAGATCGTCCCAGCGCGGCAACCTCAGGGATAGCAAGTAGCGTGGGCATGATTTCACATGTATATAATATATGCATACACATTCATATAAATATACCACTTTCATTATAACAATTTAGGTTTATCCCATAACCCAAAATCACAACATTTATCTTTATATTTCCATTATTTATCACGTATGATGGCTCGTTTCTAACTTTAAATTCGAAGGGTTCATCCAACTTACTACGTAACCCTCATGGACTCTATTCTTCCAAATGTACAGTTCAGTAGGTATTCATTTAGGTTCCAACGTAACTCTCTTACATGTCTCTCCTTTTAAAATATAGATTCATCGACCCTTAGGTAATTATCCCCAAAAATACAATTCTCGTCTCATATTAAAAGTTCCAAAATTATTCATATGTCCTACTGATCTTCCCTATCTCCCAAAACACTTTATTAAGGATGTCCAAGAATTATTTCACATTAAATTGAATTTAACTAATTTAAAAAGGGGAAATAGGAGTCTGCCCGGAGGGGTCGATCGATCGAGGTCTGGAACTCGATCAAGCGAACCTTCGATCGATCGAAGCTCTGCGCTCGATCGATCGATCAAGCAGGTCTGCGAAATCTGCAGAATTGCAGTTACGGGTTTCATCTTCTAACCTTCACCAAATCCATATTTTCCGAACCCAAACGTCTCAGAAATTGTACTATTAACATTATAACATCCTACTAGGTATTTCCAACGTGAAGCATGAGGATTTTTATCATTATACATGGATTAATAGCCCAAAAATTATTATAATTATCAAGAACCCTAGAATTCTCTTCCAGATGGTTCTAACAATTATTTTTCCAGAAATTCCTTCTTATAAACATCATAATTTCGTGGGTAATTCCTCTACATGGCAAGGGTTTCCAGGAATATCATTTAAACCATAACTACATGCGAGTCCTATCTCATATCTTTGGTTTTCTTCCATAAAGCTCATTTTAATTACTCCTAAACTAATATGAAAGATGCACCAACGAATTAAGCAAGATAAACACTTGCCTAGGATTTTTGGTGTTCTGATTTGCAGATGATTTTGGTGTGGTTGTGTTCCCCGTCGCGCGATCTACGCGTTGGTGGTGGTGGCGGTGCAAACGGATGGATTTTGGGCCTTGGATTGCCTTGAGAGCTCTCTCCTTTCCTCTCCTATGGCCGTCACTTGTCTTTGGTTGTTCTAACCCTAGAAGGCAACCTTAGACATCTGATATAACCCTTAGAATTTCGTGGGTTTAATTACCCATAATTGTGAAATGTTGAAAACACCCTCCCGAGGTACTAATTAGGCCTAAAAAAGCCCCGAGACCTGAACTAAACCCTCGGGTACACTGTTCTGACTATCTCGACCCTTCCGAACGTGTTGACGCACTCAAAATGACCATACGAACAACTTATAAAATATTCACTTTTATTTATCAATGTCTAGTCCCGACGCGACACGGGCGCGTCCCGACTCAAATTTCTAAAATTGTCATTTTATTCACTCGTGACATTCAATATAACCAATATTATATATTACTTTGCTCATTAGTAATATTCAACAAATTTCCCATAATTACTAACTCTCGTCACGTTAATAATTATAACATAATTAATTTTCGTATTTTTATTAAATAATTAACTCACATTAAATTTAATAAATCCCCAAATTAATATAGCATAAAAATACGTGGTATTACATACTTCCCCCCTAATAACGGAATTTCGTCCCGAAATTCAGAAAACAAGGCATACCTGGTAAGAACAAATCTGGATATCTCTCGTGCATATCGACCTCGCGCTCCCAAGTGGATTCCTCCACGTTATGATGCTCCCACAAGACCCGTACAAGTGGAACTATCTTCGACCTCAATCTCCTCTCACTATAGTCTAGGATAGCCACCGGTCTTTCCTCGTAAGAGCTGTCAGGCTGTAAGTCTATCTCATCTATCGCGATGTGAGTATGGGCCATATCATCCCGAAGATACCGTCTCAACGACGAGATGTGGAATACATCGTGAATGCGATGTAAATGCTCTGGTAGTCCCAATCTGCATGCTACCGGCCCCATCCTCTCAATAATGGGAAATGGTCCCACGTACCTCGAGGCCAATTTCCCTTTCTTCCCGAACCTCATCACTCCTTTCATAGGAGATACACGCAGTAACACTTGGTCCCCCACATTAAACTCCCGGAAGAACCGTTTCGCATCGGCGTAGTTCTTCTGCCTGTCCTGAGCTACTCGAATGTGACTCCTAATCATCTCAATCCTCGCAGAGGTTTCCTGAATCACCTCTGGTCCTAACAACGAGCCAATAAGCCGGGGAACGACAAGGCCTGCCATACAAAGCCTCAAATGGAGCCATGCCAATCGTGAACTGGTAAGAGTTATTATAAGCAAACTCTACCAGTGAAAGGTGTGGATCCCAACCTCCTCCAAAATCAAGAACACACATGCGTAGCATATCCTCTAACATCTGATTAGTACGCTCTGTCTGTCCATATGTCTATGGGTGATAAGCTGAACTCAACCTCAACTCAGTACCCATAGCCTCCTGAAAGCTTTCCCAAAAACGTGACACGAAAATCTTGTCCCTATCTGACACAATATTCAGGGGCACCCCATGTAATCTTACAATCTCAGCAATGAACAACTAAGCATACTGACCCGGGGTATAATCTGTCTGCACCGGTAGAAAATGAGCCACGTTGGTCAAACGGTCTACAATCACCCAGATGGAGTTGTGGCCCCGCTGTGATGTAGCCCTATAATGAAATCCAGGGAAATACTCTCCCATTTCCACGTAGGTACTTCCAATGGCTGACGCAACCCTGACGGTTTCTGATGATCCACCTTCACCAGCTGATAGGTAGAAAACTTGGACACAAATTCAGCAATGTCCTTCTTTATCCCACTCCACCAGTATTGTCTCCTCATATCTTGGTACATCTTCTCTCCTCCAGGATGCACTGCAAATTGGGACCCGTGAGATTGGGTCATCACTGCATGACGCAATTCTGCCCCTTCTTGAACCACTATCCTCCCATTAAACCTTAAACCCCCATCAGAACTAACATAATAGGACTCAGCACCCTCAGCTAAAAGTCATACAATCTGCTCCTGGCAAAACGGGTTTATGGTTTGGTCCTGTATTACCCTCGTAACAATCTCGGGTGTAACTGTCATAACAGATATGAAGGAACGGGATACTGCGTCCTGGTGACCCAACTCCTTCCACTCCTCTTTCCAGACGTCCGTTACCTCATTTACCGGTCTACGACTCAACGCATCAGTAACTACGTTGGCTTTCCTCGGATGATACTGTATGTCGAACTGATTGTCCTTCACAAACTCTAACCATCTGCGCTGGCGCATGTTCAGCTCTCGCTGAGTGAACAGGTAATGCAGTGATTTGTGGTCTGTGAACAAACGAAACTTCTCCCCCAATAGTGTCTCCATATCCTCAATGCAAAGACGACAGCTGCTAACTCTAGGTCGTGGGTGGGGTAATTATTCTCATGCGGCTTAAGCTTGCGGGAGGCAAAAGCTATAGCCTTCTCTTCCTGCTGAAGTATTCCCCCAAGTCCCCGTAAAGAGGCATCAGTGTAAACCAGTTACTCCGCACCCGGCTTTGGTAAATCAAGGACTGGTGCTGAAGTAAGCTTGTCTTTCAGCTCGTCGAAAGATAATTGACAAGCATCATCCCAAATATATGGTACCCCTTTGCGAGTCAGGTTCGTCAATGGACCCGCTATTTTGGAGAATCCCCGAATAAATCTCCTGTAGTATCCGACTAACCCCAAGAAACTACGCACTTTCATCGGTGTTGTGGGCTGTCCCCACTCCCTCACCGCTGACACTTTACTCGGGTCAACTGCTATCCCCTTTTCAGAAACAACATGCCCCAAGAACTGTACTTCTCGCAACCAAAATCCACACTTCTCGTACTTAGCATACAACTGATGCTCTCGTAGAGTCTGAAGAACCTGCCTCAAGTGCTCGGCATGCTCCTCCTCGGAGTATGAATATATCAAAATGTCATCTATAAAGACGATGACAAACTGATCCAAGAACTCTCTGAATACTCGGTTCATTAAGTCCATGAATACGGCTGGAGCATTTGTGAGACCAAATGGCATCACCCTGAACTCATAAGACCCATATCTCATCAAGAAGGCAGTCTTTGAAACATCATGTTCTCTAATACGTAGCTGATGGTACCCCGACCTCAGATTTATCTTTGAAAAGAAAGTTGCTCCCCTCAGCTGGTCGAACAGATCATCGATTCGAGGCAACAGATACTTATTCCGTATCGTGACTTTGTTCAACTCCCGGTAGTCCACACATAACCTCAGTGAGCCATCTCTCTTTTTCACAAACAGAACTGGAGCGCCCCAAGGTGAGGTACTCCTGAGAATGAAGCCCTGACCTAACAGCTACACTATCTGATCTCGTAACTCTCGCATCTCTGTCGGAGCCATATGGTATGGAGCGCGTGCTATAGGTCTCGTATCTGGCAGTAAATCTATAACAAAGTCTATCTCTCGACTGGGGGGTAGACCTTGTATCTCTTGGAATACATCGAAATACTTATGAACGACTGGTGTCGAGTCTAAAGGGATCACAACCTCCTTAGAGGCATCCTCCTCTATATAATACAAATGAGCGGTCGAACATCCCTCTGGGCGAGGCATCGCCACTACAAACATCTCTTGCCCCAGAATGGCAAAACAATGCACCCACCGAAGCAATCAATCATGGCTCTATAAGCTGCGAGCCAATCCATGCCGATAATAACATCATGCTCATTCATATCTAAGACTAACATGTCTGCAGGTAATACCAAACTACCAATCTCTACCCCCACTCCCCGGAATATAAAGAAGATAAGCGACCCACTTCCTAGTGGTGAGTCTACACACGTCACTGTGCTCTCTGCTGTGGCTAATAACCCTAAGGCCTTCGCAAAATGTGTAGCTATAAAACAATGTATCGCCCAAGTATCAAACAAAACCCGACCCATAGTACTATGGATAGGAAACATACCCTGAATCGTGGGTGGTTCCTGTGGAGCTGCTGCCTGGTGGATGTTATAGACACGTCCATACTGTAACTGTCCCTGCTGCACTGGAGCTGCTGGTAGGGCTGGCACCTGGGCTGGAGCTGGGAGGGAAGTTGGAAAAAGTGGTCTCTGTGGCTCATTACGGGCACCCTGCTGCTGTGGGGCCCTATCTCCCTCCGGACAATCCTGGCGCCTATGGCCGTGCCTACCATAACCAAAACATCAGCCTTTGAAGTTTCCTCCCGTGTAACCCTGCTGACCACGACCCTATTGGCCGTTACCATTACGCCACTGGCCCTGTTGGCCCTGATGAACACGCTGTTGGCCCTGCTGCTGACCCTGCTGTCGGTGTTGACCTTGCTGGCCCTGCTGACCCTGCCTATAACCTCCAAATCCCTGCCTAGAATCACCTGAACGGAATCGCTTAGCAGGGTCCCCCTGATGGGAACTATGCTCGTGCTGACGAGTCTGTCCATGAGATGGTGCCCCGCTAGAACTACTACCCCCGATCCTGCCCTGCTGGCTAGACTCTCCTGCTCTCCTGCAGATGGAACCGATGATCTTGGAAATGTAGTAACGCAACATTGAGTACATCAGTGAAAGTACTTAGAGATATATTCCCTATAAGATGCTGATGGATCCTCCAAGCTAACCCGTCCACAAACAACATTATCTTCTTAATCTTAGTAGGTGACTCATCTGGCACTATGGTGAAAAGTCTCGTGAACTCCTCCTCATACTCAGTAACGGTAGAGTTCTCCTGTTTCAAATTCAGTAATTTTCGCCTCATCTCAGTCTGCACGGTGGGTGGAAAGTACTTGCGGTCAAACCACTCCCAGAACGACTGAATAGGGATTGTGTCCCTCTCCTCCAAGGTGGTAGTGGACTCCCACCACTGCAAAGAGACCCCCACCATCTTAAAGGAAGCCAATAACTTCCTTTGCACATCGGTGCACTCATACATACGAAGATACCGCTGGATGTCTTTCTACCATTGGCTTATTGTGATGATATTTGAGCTACTAGAGAACTCAGGGGGATGCGCCTTCTGAAAAGCATCCCTAACCCTCTCCCATGCATATGGAAGCTATGCTGGTACTGGCTCCACTGCCTGAATCTAGGGTGGAGCCTGTTGAACCACTGCTAGCGCGGTATTCACCGCTTGGGCAACAATGGCAGCTACTTCATTAGCATTCATAGTGCCTTGTGCCGGAGATGCTGGCTGCTCGGCCTGGGCACGCCTATCCTTCGGTGCACGTCTGGGAGGCATCTGAAACGTGAAGAAGTTTATTAGTCTACAGTCATTATCAAATCTCAAAGAGCTGAAGACGTAACGTAAAAGCAGAAATACAACAATCCTAAAAATAGGGCTCTATATCAAAGAGAGCAACGCTGAAAACATAATAAGCCGCACAGATCCTAAAGGACACTAGAACCTGATGCTCTGATACCACCTGTGACACCCCGCCTAATTAAATACCCGGAGATCACTCCTTTATTAAATTAAAATCAAGGTGAACAGTTGGTTCATTCTTAGCATCACTGTCGTGAAAATAAATTTTTCTAAATTAACACCCTAATTAATTAAGCTAAGTGTCAAAACCATTTTCAACATTACTAACCAAATTTTATTTTTAAAGAAAAATTATTTATTTAATTAGTAACAACATTTTTAATAAGTAAGAATCATTCAACAATTATCCAGGAACATAATCCAATTAATTTAAACATTCAACATTCAAAATCCCAACATTTAAAACTTAAAGTAAAAACATACATGTTGAATAAATCGCAAAGTAACAGTTCTAGAAATAACTGAAATAAAAATGTCCCAACAAAACAGATAAATAGTGGAAAGGGAGACACATGCCCAATAAGGAGAATGATAGAAGCGGAATAAAGTAAATGAAATCGTCTAAGCAAGTGGCCTGCAACTCCCACCCAAGCTGCAGCACGTTCCTTCCACGGGATCCTAAACACGACGCCCCTGTGGCTGGGAACCTATAATATATACATATATATACAAGAGAGAAAGAGGAAAAGAAACGGGTCAGAGCCCGATAGTGTATATGATTTAAAAATTCGTTTAACAAGTATTTAAATTGATACAGGCCAATGCAATAACATATTAGTGCGACACTCTCTTGAGAAATTCTCACCTCTCTTCTAATGTGCACACCTATCGTACTAACCTTCCCGATGGTTTATCTCATCATATATCACACTATCTTTCCCTAATGATTTAACTTATCTTAGGTTATTCGCAGGATTTAAAATTTAACGATACAATTGTTTGAAAAGAATATTTCAATTAATATCCAAAATTCTCGTTTTAACTTTATTAATTTATAAAGTTTTCCAGTGTCATATTATACTTTCTCATAACAAGTATTTACAATATGAGTCATCAACCATGTCCTACTAACCATATCACAGTAGGCAGTTCCAAATTCCAGAATTTCATATATATATTAAATACTCGTATAGTATATATATTATAACAGCACCCCAAATAAAACTATGGAGCGGGCATACTCTACTATCCAAACCCCGTATCACTCGTATAAATGGGAATACAAATTCGGAATCACTCTCGAATTGTATGAACACATACACAACAATATTGAGGCGAAGCATAGATTCCAAGTCTCTAAGAGGATGGCACATACCCGCGTCTCTTAGGACCGTATGAACTATCAAATCGATAGCCTGTACCAAGGATATCTACCTTATAGGGTACGGGTCAATATCCCCCATAAGGCAACACAGGATAAGATCGTCCCAGCGCTGCACTCTCAGGGATAGCAAGTAGCGTGGGCATGATTTCACATGTATATAATATATGCATACACAATCATATAAATATACAACTTTCATTATAACAATTTAGGTTTATCCCATAACCCATAATCACAACATTTATCTTTATCTTTCCATTATTTATCACGTATGATGGCTCATTTCTAACTTTAAATTCGAAGGGTTCATCCAACTTACTACGTAACCCTCATGGACTTTATTCTTCCAAATGTACAATTCAGTAGGTATTCATTTACGTTCCAACGTAACTCTCTTACGTGTCTCTCCTTTTAAAATATAGATTCATCGACCCTTAAGTAATTATCCCCAAAAATAAAATTCTCGTCTCATATTAAAAGTTCCAAAATTATTCATATGTCCTACTGATCTTCCCTATCTCCCAAAACACTTTATTAAGGATGTCAAAGAATTATTTCACATTAAATTGAATTTAACTAATTTAAAAAGGGGAAATAGGAGTCTGCCAGGAGGGGTCGATCGATCGAGGCCTGGGACTCGATCGAGCGAACCTTCGATCGATCGAAGCTCTAGGCTCAATCGATCGATCAAGCAGGTCTGCGAAATCTGCAGAATTGCAGTTACGGGTTTCATCTTCTAACCTTCACCAAATCCATATTTTCCAATCCCAAACGTCTCAGAAATTGTATTATTAACATTAAAACATCCTACTAGGTATTTCCAACGTGAAGCATGGGGATTTCTATCATTATACATGGATTAACAGCCCAAAAATTATTATAATTATCAAGAACCCTAGAATTCTCTTCCACATGGTTCTAACAATTATTTTTCAAGAAATTCCTTCTTATAAACATCATAATTTCGTGGGTAATTCCTCTACATGGCAAGGGTTTCCAGGAATATCATATAAACCATAACTACATGCGATTCCTATCTCATATCTTTGGTTTTCTTCCATAAATCTCATTCTAATTACTCCTAAACTAATATGAAAGATGCACCAATGAAATAAGCAAGATAAACACTTGCCTGGGATTTTCGGTGTTCTGATTTGCAGATGATTTTGGTGTTGTTGCTTTCCCCGTCGCGCGATCTACGCGTTGGTGGTGGTGGCAGTGCAAACGGATGGATTTTGGGCCTTGGATTGCCTTGAGAGCTCTCTCCTTTCCTCTCATATGGCCGTCACTTGTATTTGGTTGTTATAACCCTAGAAGGCAACCTTAGACATCTGATATAACCCTTAGAATTTCGTGGGTTTAATTACCCATAATTGTGAAATGTCCAAAACGCCCTCCCGGGGTACTAATTAGGCCTAAAAATGCCCCGAGACCCGAACTAAACCCCCGGGTACACTGTTCTGACTATCTCGACCCTTCCGGATGCGTTAGCATACTCAAAATGACCATACGAACAACTTATAAAATATTCACAATGTTTAGTCCCGATGCGACACAGGCGCGTCCCGACTCAAATTTCCAAAATTGTCATTTTATTCACTCGTGACATTCAATATAACCAATATTATATATTACTTTGCTCATTAGTAATATTCAACAAATTTCCCTTAATTACTAACTCTCATCACGTTAATAATTATAACATAATTAATTTTTGGATTTTTATTAAATAATTAACTCACATTAAATTTAATAAATCCCCAAATTAATATAGCATAAAAATACGGGGTATTACAGTTCTTAGATGAATTTGTTATTATATTCATTGATGACATCCTGATTTATTTTTGGACTGAGGAGGAGCATGCCAAGCATTTGAGGCTGGTTTTATAGACAGTACCTGAGCATGAGTTATATGCGAAACATGAGAAGTATGGGCTCTGGCCGAGAGAGGTTCAGTTTTGGGGCACATTGTTTCTAAAGAAGGGATGTCCATAGATTCAGGGAAGGTGTCAGTTGTGAAGGAGTGGGGACAACCCACGTCGCCGACAGAGATACGTAGTTTCTTGGTGCTGGTCAGACACTACGGGCGATTTATTTGGGCATTCTCGAAGATAGAGTGTCCGTTGATAAATTTGACTCGCAAAGGGGTGCCATTTATATGGGATGATGCCTGCAAGTTGGATTTTGATGAGCTGAAGGACAAGATGACTTCAGCACCAGTTCTAGCACTACCCAGGCTGAGGGTGGAATACCTAGTTTATACTGATGCATCCTTACTAAGACTTGGGGGTATGCTTCAACAGGAGGATAAGGCTATAGCTTATGCTTCCCGTAAGCTTAAGCTTCACAGGAGGAGTTACCCCACCCATGACTTGGAGTTAGCGGCAGTCGTGTTTTCACTTCGGGTATGCAGACATTATCTCTTGGGGGAGAAATTTTGCCTATTCACAGATCACAAGTCACTGCAGTACCTATTCATGCAGTACGAATTGAATATGCATAAGTGGAGGTGGATTGAATTTGTGAAGGACTATCACTTCGACATCCACTACCACTCAGGGAAGGCTAACGTGGTAGTAGACACGTTGAGCTGTAGGTCAGCAGGTGAGATAACCAATATGTGGAGGTAAAAATGGAAGGAACCGGGATATCAGGATGCGATTGCCCTTTCATTCATGTCAGTGATGACGGTTACACTCGAGATTATTACTAGGGTGATACAAGCTCAAACAATAGACTCGTTCTGTCAGGATCGGACTGTACTGATTCTAGACGAGGGGGTAGAGTTGTATTTTGTGAGCTCATATGGGGGTTTATGCTTCAATGGTAGACTAGTAGTTCCATATGGGGAGGAGTTACGACATGCGATGATGGTGGGGTCGCATGGTTCATGATTTATGGTACATCTCGGAGGGGATAAGATATACCAGGATATCAGGCGACAGTATTAGTGGAGTGGAATGGAGAAGAACATTGATGAGTTTGTTTTAAAATGTGCCACTTGTTAGCTGGCCACCAGAGACCTTCAGTATTCCTACAGCCATTAGAGATCCCTATGTGTAAATGGGAGAGCATTTCCATGGATTTCATCACAGGGGTGCCTACATCGCAGATGGGTTATGATTACATGTGGGTGATTGTGGATTGGTTGACCAAGGTATCTAATTTTATTCCAGTACGAACCGACTATACTATGGGGCAGTATGCTCAGATCTTCATTGCTGAGATAATGAGACTCCATGGGGGTTCCCCTTGATATTGTGTCCGACCGGGACAAGATTTTTGTGTCCAAATTTTGGGAGAGATTCTAGGAGGCCATGGGTATGGAGTTACGATTGAGTTCGACCTATTACCTGCAGACAGATGGGCAAACAGATCGGACAAATCAGATTTTAAAGGATATGCTGTGAATGTGTATCCTTGGTTTTGGTGGGGGTTGGGAGAAGTACCTCCCACTAGTGGAGTTTACTTATAATAACTTCTACTAGTTTACTATTGGAATGGCTCCATTTCAGACGCTATATGGTAGAATTTGTTGTTCTCCAGCGTGCTTCCTCGAGATGGGGGACACCAAGTTACTTGGGCCAGAGGTGATCCAGGACACCTCCACTAAGATTGAATTGATTCAGAAACATATTCGAGTTGCTCAGGATAGATAGAAGAGATACATCGACGCCAACGCCAACGCCAAGAGGTTCTTCAAGTAGTTCAATGTGGGGGATCATGTATTATTATAAGTATCTCCTACGAAGGGGATAATGTGGTTTGAGAAAAAGGGGAACTTGGCGCCGAGGTACATAGGGACATTCCCTATTATTGAGCGGATTGGGCCAGTAGCTTACAGACTTAGGTTACCAGAGCACTCGCATAAGATTCAAGATGCGTTCCATATTTATTAGCTGAGGAGATATCTTCGGGATAACATGGCCCACACTCATATTATTTTAGAGGAGATTGACCTAAAACCTGATAGTTCCTACGAGGAAGGGCCATTTTCTATCCTAGACTGCAGCGACGAGAAATTAAGGTCAAAGGTAGTGCCATTAGTACGTGTTCAGTGGCGTCATCATAATATCGAGGAGTCTACCTGGGAGAGTGAGGACGAGA
Organism: Sambucus nigra; assembly: GCA_949130495.1. Classification (NCBI taxonomy): domain Eukaryota; kingdom Viridiplantae; phylum Streptophyta; class Magnoliopsida; order Dipsacales; family Adoxaceae; genus Sambucus; species Sambucus nigra. Next base: position 113,515,625 of record OX422219.1, read on the forward strand.
TGTGCGACAAGTATCCAGAGTTTTCCGACCAGGTATACCATTATTTTTACTCCTTTTTGGAATTTCAGGATGAAATTCTATTATTAGGGGGAAGTATGTAATACCCCGTATTTTTGAAAGAATTTATTTTAATTATGGGATTAATTAATTTAAACGGGGAAATTATTTATAATTAATCCGAATTTAAGTAAATAGTTACTAGCGTGATGAGATTTAGTATTTATTAGTGAGAATTGTGTTGAATATTACTTAGTGAGTAAAGTAATATATCATTACAAATATATTATAATTATCGTGAGTGAGAAATACGACAGTTACACTACAATTAGTTGGGACACGCGTGTGAGTCGTGTCGAAACTTAAATGAGGTATTGAAATGTAATTTTATTTATTGTTATTCTAATGGCCGTTTTGATAACGTCAGTGTGTCCGAAAGGATCGATATAGTTAGAAAAGTCTACTCTGGGGTTTAGTTTGGAGTTCGGGATAACTTTAGGCCATGCCGACACCTCACCGGGGTATTTTAGACTTTTGAAAAATTATGATTTATTAATGAACGAAAATTAGAGCAATATATCATCCCTTGCGTTGTAGCAGTTAGGGTTATGTTCTACAAAAATTGAGAGGGAACCCATGAGGAAGAATGAGAGAACTTATAGAGACACTAAGACCAAACCCAATCTTCTTTCACCAAAAATATCATCAAAATGTAGATCAGGAAGAAAGGAAAAAGCTCATACCAATTTCAAGCAAAAAATTAGACCTTCGTGAAAAAGGCAAGTTTTTATCGTTCTTAACATAGAGCATATAATGTCCATGTTAGACTAGTTAATGATTTATTTATGATATTATGAAATTGGGACTGCAATTTTGGTATTAATCTATGATTATGGTATAGGTATTGCATGTGGTTGAATAACCATATATTGGGGATTAGAAATCTAAATTTTATACGTTGAAATCACTAATTTAAATCTGACTTTAAATGTGACTAATGGTGATTATATGAATTTAGGGTGTTCCGAAGATTTGAGGAATTAATCTGAATTCATGTAAGAATTTTTAAAGGATTTAATGCTGAAAATGTGTTGGAAAGTATTCTATTACAAGGGAGTATAGTTTAGAATTATTGAATTTGAGTCAGGACAAGTTTTGGGTGATTTGGGTGATGAAAAAGTTGGAAAAATGAAGTTTTAGAGGACAGTGATGATCTGCAGAATTCTCGTTCGAACGAACTCATTCGAACGAGAATTCCAATGACCTATCCAACCAGAATTCAGAGAGTAGGTTCATTCAAAGTTGTTAGAACGACCTCGTTCGAACGAGCTTCTAATAAAATTCAGGGTCATAGTTCGTTCGAAGTTTCGTTCGAATGAGAATTTCCCATCTTCTAACGAGATTTCAGAAGTTCAAATTTTTGCCCAAAAAAGTTAAAACCTTACAAGGTTGATTCGAGTGAGAGATAATGACTTACGCTATTCTTGAGTGACTTCATTACATAGTCTAGTGGTGAGATGATTGTGCAACTACTAAGTGGATATGTTAGAATAAGAGGGCCTTATGGAATATATATGATAGAGAGATTAATCGTATGAATAGAATAACATGAGTATGAGAGATAATAATAATAATAATACTAATTATAAATTCAGAAATTTGGGTCGCGTAAATATTTAATGATTATTATAGGTTGTGTGTATACCTATTAATTGCATTATTGTGTGTATGACATACCTACGCTGCTTGCTATTGGGTGGAGGTTGCGTGTTTTGGACGATCATATCTTGAGGAGCCTTTTGGGGGAATATTGATTCATACCACTAGAACATAGAACCTAGGTATGGGCTATCGATGAGAACGATAGTGTTAACAGTCATATGTGTGCTTAGGTATGTGCGTAGCCCATAGGCTTGAAACTGTGTTTGCCTCTAATATGTGTGTTTGTTTCGATGGTTTGTGAGAGATTCAACCTATAGTCCTTCATGAAATGAGAGATGCACCGGGACATGATAGCGAAGTATGCATTGCACCAAGGGGGCCCTAACCCAAGGGTGTAGAGTTAGTACATATATATATATATATATATATAGAGGCAGGCTCCTGTGCACACTAAGTTTGCACACTAAGTTTGCACATTACTTTTTTAAAGTAGTAAACAAAATATTTTTGAGTTGATTTTTTTTGTGTGATATTTAAACATTTCAAGGAACCCATATAAAAAAAAATCAGATAAAAAAAACTTTTTTTGCTAGTTTTAAAAAATCGGTCAAACTTTCTATGCTTTTAAGCCCTTTAAAAACTACGAAAGTTTGACCGATTTTTTAAAAATAGCAAAAAAAGTTTTTTTCAGCTAATTTTTTTATATGAGTCCGTTGAAATGTTAAAATATCACATAAAAAAATTGGTGTCCGCCAGCACTCAAAATTTTTTTTTTTACTACTTTAAAAAAGTAATGTGCAAACTTAGTGTGCACAAGAGCCTGCCTATATATATATATATATATAGAGAGAGAGAGAGAGATAAATAAATATATGTATACCTGTTACTTATTCTATTGTGCATGTTTAGTAGATATGGAAATAACGATATTTATTAAATTAAATTAAAGAGGAAAATAATGTCTATGAGAATAATGGTTGTGTATGTGAATAACTATCCTTAAACATATGGTAATATGGGATACATGGAATATGGATAAACACTTGAGAGTATTGGTGTGATGTTTATGCATTATCAAAGTAGTTAGGCAGGGTAGCATAACTAGGATGGGTTAAGTATACACGTTAGGTGTGCACATTAGATGATAGGAGAGTATCTCAATGAGAGTATGAGAATCTAACATGAACACTATATGTGCTATTGTTTTTATTTAAGCACTTGCAGATTTTTAAACTATTTTCAACTCGGGCTCAGACCCATTTACTGAAAATCTCTTTTATTTTGTCAAAATTTATAGGTGCCCAGCCACAGGGACACCAAGTATAGGAGTTCCATTCATTTGACGAGCTGTAGCTACTGTGGAAGTGATATGACTTGGTAGTTGACGCCTCCATGATTTTCATTTCTTCATCTTGAGTTAGTTACTTCAATTAGGGCATGTTGCCCCCTTTACATATTTAGACAGTCAGAGATTTTTGATTTATTTTTTAACTCCTTTCAGTTGTTGGTTTATTTTTTTGGATTATTGTATTTGGTATTTAGGCTGGAAGTGTTTACTCCAGTCACATTTATTATTTTAGTCATTTTATATCATATGTTATTAGTTTGAATGGTGTATGTTGAATACTTGGTTAATTTGATTTTATGTTAATTAGAATAAAAAGATTTAACATCAAACTTTTTAAATATCAGGTGGTTAGTGTTAATAATAGGTTTTCGATAGTGATGCATATGCTGAACCAACTGGATATTCTGATTTGATTTAATGAATAACTGATCACCAGATATTTTGTTAAAAGGGGTGTCATAAGTATATTGCCTAGTTTTTGGTGCAAATGAAGGTAAAAAGAAGTGTCCCAAGGAAAGTGAGGTTAATATCAACGACCTCAAATATTTTTAGGGTATTCATCAAAGAGAAGGAGAGGAGTATCCCCGATCAACTTCTTTCCTATTAGAATACAAGAAATCTGTTACTTATTTTGTTGACCATCCTACATTTATCTTACCCCAATCACCTATTAACTTGGAGGACGAACCCATGTCTACTTCTTCAGCTAGAGTAGAGATATCCCAAGGAGGAAATTTTTCTTCCTTTGAGTCTATTAACACCACTACTATCCCCACTTCACCTATTATCGAAATGGTGAAGGGAAAGATTATGAATTTATTGGTTAGGTCTAACACTCCCCCTCCTTGTAAAAAGTCAACTACAAATGATAAGAGATCTCAAGCTATTGAGAAGGGGACTTAAGTCCTTACTAATGAAGAGATCAAAACTGAGGAACCTTAGTACAAGATGTTGAATAAAGGCCTTCCAAGCCATCAAGAGTTGGCTAAAAAGCCTACTGAGTTGGTGAAGAAGTCTGCTGCCGATCAGGGAAAAATTAAAGATTCCTTTGTTTAGATTAATCCTAGGTTATCTAGGAGTTTGATAAAGGCAAGTACTCTTCCAGCGTATAGGTCAGATACAGTTCCTATGATTAAAACCCGATTAATTGAGAAGGTTAGCCAGACATTAGCCTTGGTAACTTCATAGCTCTTTTGTTGATCTTCAATAATTTTTAATGCTTTTGTTCTAAACTAGTACAACAAACTTATTTATTTGCATTTACTGGTAGACTTCAACCAAATGCTAGAGAAAGATTATTAGTTAAAATCCTCCTCTTTTGATGTTGATGAATCTTTTAAGGGTTTGTAGAAACCCTTGAAGGCTTCTAAGGAATATCTAAATAGAGAAATACAAACTTGTAAGGACAATGTTAAAGCTGAAGAGGACATGGACATGGTTGGAAAGGATTAACAAAAGACTGCCCTCGATTAATTGACTCAGGATGAGCAAAAAGTTAATAAAACTGAGCGCAGGGCAAAGGCTGTTAAAGATAAGACTTCTAGTTTAATTGCTGACAATAATGCTTTGAAGGCCAAGGGCAAGAAGGACGAAGGGGAGGTTGACAATAAGGGTTGGAAAAAATATTTTACAGCATCACCCATCCAGATATAGTATTCCAATAAGTTAGTCCTTCAAAAAGGATTGGTCGGAGGCTTTAAAGGAGGGCAGGTAGGCAGACTCTGAGTTATTTTAGAGACATGACCCAAAAACTCCTCCTAACTTGGATGAAGACTTTGATGATGAGAATGAGGGTTTTGAGGAATCCTCTATGGTGCCTACAAACACTACCGACCTTCATGTTGCTAACCAGGGCAATGCCAAGGACACGGAGAAAGTTTAGCTCCTTTTAGCTAGTTTCTCTTTCCTTTTCCCCTTATTTATTTTCACCTTCTTCTTATTTTTCCTTTGCAATGTAATAAACTCTGTAACCCTTGAATTATAAATAAAATGACATATTTTGTCTCAATCTTTCCAACTTTCTTATGATGTTGATTGCTTGTTGCCTTTATTATTGTTTGTATTGTTTGTTTGTCTTAGTTAGGCCCATATACTTATACTTTTAAATTTCTATTTTAATGCTAGGAAGAAGGTAATAGTTTATGCTAAATTTGACCTACTGAGGTGATGTAGGAGTCTTTTTGAGGCTTGTCACATTCCTTTGAGGAAAGAAGATTTGATGGGTTGCTCGACCTAGACGACTCCGAACAAGTAAAATATATCTATATTCATCTTCACTATCTTTCAGATATAATGGTGGTGAAGGATGCTAGGTATTATGAAATAATTGAACAAATGCAAGAAGACCACAAACTCACCATGGCGTTGTTTCATTCTAATTATGAAGCTAAGTATAAGGCCTTGAGTGAATGTTAGGGATTTGATATAAAGGTTCAAGATATTAGTTCTACTCTAAATAAGATGGAACTAATGTTGAAGGAAGAAACTGGAAATTCCCGAGCAATTTTTACCTTTCTAGAGGAAGAAAATAATTCCATCAGGACTGAATTGGAGAGTCTAAAGAAGTCAACCAATACCCGGTCGGATAAAGGGGTGTCTTTCTTAGAGACGGAGAGTGACATCTCGTTGGAGGAAATAGAGAACTTAAAGAAAAAAAACTAAGTCTAGATAATCTTTCAAACAAACCACAGTTGTTTGACCAATCATTGATGAAGAAAGAACCAAAAAGGCTTTGTCCGACCAAGATGCTCTACTGTAGGAAAAGGACAAGGCTATCAGGAAACTCCAAGACAGGGTGGACCGACTAACTTTCCACTTTTGTAAGTAACCCAAGGCTATTTGGATGGATGGGTACGATGAGGCCTTGAGTTATTCGGATAAAAATATGGAGCATGCTAGGAATGATGGATATAAATGGGGTTAATTGAACTTTCTTGGTTTGCTGAAGATTCCTAAGGGAACTGAACTTTGGTATAGGCATGATCAAGGAATGCTGAATTATCCTGATCCTCCTTTCAAGATTGATGTTAGTTGTATTCGTTCTGATGCCATTCCTCAAAGTTTAATTAGAAATTATATTAAGGACTATGTCATGGAAGGATAACATGAGTACGTTCACCCTCAATATGTATTAGATCGGTCGAGAAGTAGCAGACATACCAGTCAAAGGGATTTTAGACCCACCACTCTGACAGTCACCCTTGATGAACCTCCTGTCGGGATGAGCAAAGCTGTAGGAAACCGTCCAGTAGCATAGTCTTTGTATTTCCTTTCGTTTTTTATTATAGCACCAAATGTTTAGAATAAAATGGAGTTATATTTCAATAAGCATGCTTGTGATATATTTACGTCTTTATTCAACCTTGTGATTGGTTTTAAACCACTTACCGACTATGTATCCCATCTTATGATTAGTTAATCACCTTGTTGACTAGCTAAATTGCTCGAATGATAAATGATTTATTCATTATTGAATCTATTTGTAATGCCTTAGATTCAACTAATGCACTTAGATAAAATTGTAAGTAATTTTATTGAACTAAGTTTTTGCATTAGTTATTAGTGGCACTGGAATGTATTAAGAATGTTTGTTACCCATGTGTCTAACTTGGTCGGGTAAAACCTCTTGTATTTTAATTTGAATCATATATGAAGTTTTAGAGACTTTTTGGTCTTGATTTGTGTAAGACGAAATCATACATAAAGTTTGAAAATAACTCGAGCAAAACTATTTATGAAAAAGTTCAAACAAGAAAGAATAACTTTTGGAAAAGTTCGAATTATAAAGAGTGACTTTTTTGAAGTTGGAAAAGTTTGAACTAAACGTGAACTTTTCTAAAGTTGGAAAAGTTTGAACTAAAAGTGATATTTTCTGAAGTTGGAAAAGTTCTAAAGTTGGAAAAGTTTGAACTAGACATGAACTTTTCTAAAGTTGGAAAAGTTTGAAGTAAAAGTGGTATTTTCTGCAGTTGGAAAAGTTTGAACTTAAAGTTATCTTTTCTGAAGATGGAAAAGTTTGAACTAAACGTGATATTTTCTGAAGTTAGAAAAGTTTGAACTAAAAGTGAACTTTTTTGAAGTTGGAAAAGTTTGAACTAAAAGTGAATTTTCTAAAGCTGGAAAAGTTTGAACTAAAAGTCAAGCTTTTTGAAGTTGGAAAAGTTTAAAGTAAAAGTTAATTAAGATTCTTTGGTGGTAGCACCATACTCCAAAAATGCATAAAAAGGAAGCATGGGTAATAGGAAATTGAAACTTCATTGAACTGAATTATCGATTACATTAAAAAAAATTTATTGATAATATTTGTGAAGGTGATCTGCATTCCAGGGATTCTTAAATTCTTCACCTTCCAATGTTTCCATGCGATATGTTCCTGGTCGGTGTAATACCCCATAATTTTGAGGATTTAGTATTTAATTGTTTTTGGGAGATATAAAAATATTTAAATTGGGGAAAAGTAAATTTATGATTTGGAGAATTTATTTGAGTGTGAAGAATTATTTATAATTGGCGACTTTAAGATAAATTGTTCGAATTAATGTGTATCGCATTTTGAGGTCGAAATTTGAAAATGTTATAAAGTATTTTAGATGACATTTCTGAGTGCGTGATTGAGTTCAGATGTGTCGAGATTGTCAGAAAAGAGTACTCGGTAATTTGGGCATAGTGGGGCCACACGGGGTGATTTGGGCCATTTTAATTAGGCCCATGTGGCCAAAAACGGGATTAAGGGTTTTAAACCTAATTGGGCAAGTGTTAAATGACAGTTAACAATTCTAAACCTAGGATTTGAGAGAAACACATAGGAAACTAAACAAGAAGTAAATTGGGGACCTTTTTGGAGACAAATCGAGGGACAAACTGAGTATTCGTCATCAACACCTTCTCTATGCCAACGGATCAGACTCTACGAATAATTAGAGGAAAGTGGTTAACTGTTGTGGTTCTTAAATTGATGATAATAAATTCATACTATGGGAGGTGTAAACCAAAATTCATTTTGGGTGGGTATTCAAGTAAAATTGGTTTTTCGGTAATTGATATACTTGAATGGGATTAAGGGTGAAATTTATCATGTTTATTATTCTAAAATGTAGAAGTATGAATCGTATGTTAAAACAAGTAAGAATTAATGGTTAATTTCTGTTAATAGGAATGAAAATCGTATTGGAGATTTGAAACCGGGATAAAACCCAAATCGGGAAAACGTTGGAATTAATGGAAATTAGTTGATGAATTAAGGTCTCTAGGATGTTTAGACCCCTATCCTTATGTGGAGATAATGTTGGTTGTGATTGGGCATGGGTTTGGAATGAAAAAAAAGCTTCAGGGTTCATCAATGGTTGAAACAGCAAGCCGGAGAAAACGAATACCTGTTCGATCGATCGATCAATCCAGGGGATCGATCGATCGATGGTCCCAGATTTTTGGCAATTCGGCCAGTTTTATATTTAAAGGGAAATTAATTTAAGTTTTAATTTCCATGCACTGCTTAATGATAAATAATTACGAAACACATATTCCTAACAATTATAGGGAAAAGTATTGAGATGAGGAAAAATTTACGTGAGATACTTTATGGATAAATATGGGGAATTAGGTTCCAAATTAATTATATACGGATTGAGTGAGAAAGTCCAAGAATAATGGTTGAGCGATGCCAAGGTATCAAATTAATTATGGAGATAAAAAAATTAATTTGGAGTCGGGATATAGACTCGGGAAATATTAAGTTATGGGCTAAGTGAGCGAGTCCGGGTATGTTAGTTGAGTGACACAAGGCAATAATTAATTAATGTGTAAAGTATTTATATTAGAGTCGAACCATAGACTCGGGGGAAATATTATATTAATTGATGTGTGAATTAAATAAATTAGAGTCGGACCATAGACTCGGGAAGATATTAAATTAATAAGTGAGAAAATTAATTAAGTTGAGTTGGGCGAGAGACTCAGGAAAGTTCAGGCTAGTGTTATAGGTTTTTGAGTACACGGTAAAACTGGGGTTTATATTATGTATATATACGGTGTAGTGATAGTATTTATCTATGTGTATATATTGTGTGTGTTATTAAATATCAGTGAGTAGATATTTATTTAATTTATATAGTCTAATGCTATCAAGGGAGGTTGCGCGATGTGGGTGAATCCCCTAGATTGAGGAGTAGGGTGAGTATATCCCCAGGTCATAGTGTCCGGTATATGGGTGAAGGGTTTATCTCACTTTCAGGGAAGGAATATGACCGCCTCCACCACGGTTATATTTTGGTCCAGGTTGGTGGGCGATTCCAACTTGGGTAACTAGGTTATGTGAGTACACCTAGTGAGATATCACTTTAGAGGGAATCATCCAGTGAGGGTATACTCGGAGGGATGGATATACATATGATATATGTGTGGATGTTCTTAGTAAAGGTACGCATATAATGGTAGTAAATATTATATGTGGGAAATAATACAGTGTGTAATGTATATACTTTATATAACTTGTGTCACGGTTATATGATATGATTTAAAAGAAATTAATTAAGTTAATTGGTGAGATAAATTATAATTCAGGAATTATTATACTCGGGTTAGAGTAGTAAGGAAAAGGGGAGAATATACCAGGACTAATTGGATGGGGTAGTACAACTAGGTGGAGTTAAGGTAACCGTTAGGTGTGCACAATAGTGGAGGGGTGAGAATCTCCTCAAGAGAGTGCGACACTAACTTAAATATGAAGCACATTCATGCATTTTAAATTACTGCAGTTAATTCACTTGCTAAATATTTTCAAAATGTTTTGGGTTGTAACCCTTACTATAAAACTATTTTCAACACCTTTTAGGTGTCCAGCCACAGGGACGCCAGGATTGATATTCTATTCCAGGAACACGGAGCTGCGACATATGTGGATGCTAGCACGGGCTTGGACTAGACGCATCGTTCATTCTTTCCTAGAGTAGGAATCATCTACCAGTTTCAGTTTACTTAGGGCATGTCGCCTAGACTTTTCAGTTGTAGTTTTCAGATTTATCTATTCATTTGTTGGACTATTTTATTTTAGTGGCCGATGGTTTATTCGGCAAGTAGTTAAATTATTTGTTCAGTTGATTTAATTCAGTTGTGTGAATGGTTAGATTTATTTCCACATGTATTGTTTTATTTAATTTAAAAATTAAAATTTGGCACCAGCTTTTGGAATACTAGGTGGTCAGTAACTTTTAAAAAGATTTTCGACAGTGATGCTAAGGATGAACCAACTGGGATTCCTATTTTAATTTGGTATAGGACTGATCACCTGGTATTTTATTTGGCGGGGTGTCACACTCAGATAACCACCAATATATGGTATAGGTCATGCCAATTAGGCTCCGACTTGTTTCTCTATTGGGTTACCTTTTTTATTTGAAGTTGGTCAGCTTTACCATCCGATTGTAAAACTTAGAAGCCCTTTGTTGATAATTAGCCATTCGAATTGCAGAATCCTCTATGACTTCCTCAACCATGTCTAGATCTAGTCACCTCCTCAGATAACTTTTGGATAATCGAAATTCAGCACTTTATGATTTGACAAACCTATTTCAGCTGGTACTACTACCTCAGTACAAAAAATAAGCATGTATGGAGTCTTCCATGTTGCTGTTTTGGGTGTATTCCTATAAGCCCAAAGGACACTATGCAGTTTATTGATCCAATAGCTTTTATCATCGTCTAATCTTCGCTTCAATTCATCAAGCAGGGTCTTGTTTATAACTTCCATCTGACCAATACACTATAGATGTCCAGGTGCTAAAAGAATCTTTTGAATTCAAGACCCAAGGTTGTATTCCTCAAACTCATCGTTATCTAAATGTGTATCATGATCGACGATAAAAGAATAAGGCATCCCATAACGGCATATGATCTTCTTCCATATAAATTGGAAAACCCTTTGATAAAGCATATCTACTAAATTCTCATCTTCCACCCATTTGGTGAAGTAATCTACTGAAATAACCAAATACTTAAACCTTACTTTGGTGGTCGGTAATGGTACGACCAAGTCAATCCCCCAAATAGAAAACGGATAAGTAGAAGTGATGTGAGTTAGGGTAGCACTTGGTCTTCTGTGGATAGTAGCAAACTTTTGGCAATCATCACACCTTTTGGCAAAAGAAACACAATTTGCCTTTATGATTAGCTAGTAGTAACCCTTCATGGCTATTCTTTGTACTAATGATCGTCCAGCCGAAGGAGCTCTACATGAGCATTTTTGTACTTCTTTGATTCGATCATTTACTTCGATTGGATGAACATAAGATACAGTGTACCCTAGTCCAAATAAAATGCCTTTCTCCAAAACATAACTGTCTGCTTTATATCTCATCTTCCCAGATTCTTCCTGGTTGGATGGTCACAAGCCTTTCTTAATGTAATGTTTGATTGGATCCATCCAAGAAGGACCCAATTATATATAAATTATACAAACAACTTCCACATCAATTCTCCTATGGTGAGAATTTACAGTAGAATGGTTCGTCTGAGATCCATCGGAGTTGCTAAGGCTAGTCGACTAAGGGAAGTTGTCCGGGCCTTATCCACTCTTAGAATCCATAATACCTTAACTGGAGGAATTGAAAAGATAACCTATATATCCTTATTCAAGTATCTTACCATTATTTCTCCTTTAACCCAATATATTTGAAGCATCTAGTGGATAATAAATTGAGAAACACTATATGCTATCACCTGCTCAGCACCTAGTGATGAGGCTAGTTCTAAGCCTATAATTAATGCTCTACTAAGCTTTATTATTGGAGGCTTGAAATTAAAATCTCAATACATATTCCACATCTAAATCATCTGGAGTATTGATAATGAGTCCAACTTCACTATCAATGGCGCATGAAGATCTGTCTACGAACAATTTCGAAGATGGGATGTTTTTATTAAAGTTTTACTTTGACAACAGTCTATATTTGAATACATTCTTACTTTGTTAAGATAATATCCGAGATCTTTCTTGGACATTAGATGATCGGGGTTATTCGATGACAACCTCTGTTTGCTTTTGAGGTGAGCTATCTTCCGAAGAAGTCTTCTCGGTAGCAAAACTTGGTTTATTCAGCACCTCTGCATACATGAATTATGCGATGAAGTTTACCTTCGCTTGTCCTTTTAATGCGATTTTTGTCTCATAAAAAATATCATATTCTCCATGATCCACTTACCAATACATAAACCTTCCTAACTTTTTCAGGTTTGTGCAAAGCTTATCGCAGAGGTAATTCTGTGTAGACCACAATAGTATGGACCTAGAAGTATGGTATCATCTACCTAGAAGCTTTAATAAGAGATATTGCTAGATTCTCTAAGTGTGGATATCTCCTCCCTCTAGTTAGATTAATGCTGAGCTAACAGCTGACTCGGAGATAACCAAGTATATATATAATTTTTCTATTAAGACTGGTTGGGAGAGGAGTGGTGGAGATCCCAATTACTTCTTTAAATCCAGATAATATTTTTCACACTCATAATTCCATTAAAAATTATTTTTAATTACTTTAAATAATGGGAGACATTTATCTGTTGCTCGGGAAATAAAATGATTTAGAGCTGCCACTTTTCAAGTAAATTTTTGCACATCCTTCTTGTTGGTCGGGGACTGCATCTCCATCAAAGCCTTTATTTTGTCAGTATTGACTTCTAATTCTTGTTTAATTCACATCATATCCTAATAACATTCCTTATTGTACCCTGAAGATACATTTGGTCGGATTGAGTTTCATTTGATGTTTCTCTAATTAATCATATGTCTGGTCTAAATCCGCAATATGGTCGGCAACAATCTTGATCTTGGTGAGCATGTCATCCACATATATATCCATATTCTTGCCAATATGGTCTTCAAATACTTTATTTACTAGCCTCTGATATGTTTCTCCAATGTTTTTTATCCCAAATGAGCATAACATTGTAGCAATGTGTTCCTCGACCAGTGATAAATGATGTGCGCTCTGTATCTTTTAAGTTCATTTTAATCTAGTTATCACTAGAATAATCATCCATGAAGTAAGTATCTCATGACCTGTGGTTACATCTACCAACTAATCAATACTTGGTAAAGGAAAATGATCCTTTGGGTATGCTTTGTTGAGGCATTAGTAAATGGGTCTAATTAGTACTTACGTGGCTTAGGAATGTAAGGACATTTTTGTCCATGAGAATTTTATATGTCGTACGCCGTTACACCGTTGAGAAAATTTCAGAATCATACACTCATCAACGGAATCTGAATATCAAAGGCAGAAAAGGAATCAGGGAACAGACCGGACCGATCCGACCCAGATAAAAGAACCGATCCGGTTCCTCCGTACCGATCCGCCTAAAGAGGTGAGGCCAGTGTACCCCGGATCCATAGCGAACCGATGAAGCTAAAAAACCGAACCGATCCGATACCAACCGAATTGATCCGCCTTCAAAAAAGGAACCGATCGGATGTCACCGGACCGATCCGCCTAAAGAGACCGGACCGATCCGACGAGGATAATTTCAAACAGATCGTGTTCAGATCATGTTCCGAAATTTAGGGCTCAAGTTTTCCTATTTAATCCCACTACGGGAAGTGGTTTTTCCAAGACTTCTATACACAATTTTCAGAGTAGAGAAAGCCCCAAGTCTTCACCTATTAAGTACCAATACTCTAGGTATTTTGATTCACACAAAATCCATACATTTGTGAATCCTTTTGGTAACCCAGGAACGTAGTTTTGCAGTTCAACCCTTGTAGAGGAGACCGTTCTTCTTCTCCATTGCAGCCCTACTAGAAAAGGGATAATTCCAGCCGCGACTACAGAATCCGATACCTAAGGGTAATTCTTAGTCAACTTGTATTTTCATTGTAATCCGATTGTAAGCCGTTTTCTTACAAATTATAGTGAAAATAAATGGTTTTGCCCCTGTGGGGGATTTTTCCTTAATTGCATGTGTTTGAATGTTCTTGCGTAGATTATCAATTTATTCAAATCACATACTACTGCATGTTTAGGGTTTGTTTGTGTTAAAAGGGTTTTATATATAATTTGATCATTTGAACGCGAGCACACACGTCTTCAAATTGGTATCAGAGCGGGTTACGCTAATCTATCGCGTATTCCTTTTTCCGCAAAATTTTTCTAAGATATCAATTTTCTGAAAAAATTGATTTTTGAAAAAGTGCGTGTTCAAATGGAGAAATCATATTATAAAATGCTTGTTTTTGACGGGACAAATTATGCTTATTGGAAAGCCCGTATGAGGTCGGCTTTAAAAGCCATTGATGAACGTGTCTGGATTTTGGTTGAACGAAGGTGGACTCCTCCCATCGTGACTGTTGATAATGTGACCAACTTGAAACCTGACACTTCTTGGACTGATGAAGAATTTAAATGGTCATCTTTTAATTCTAAGGGTCTAAGTGCTATTTCTGGGTCTGTCACACCTGATGAGTTCAAACGAATAATGACGTGTACCACGTCAAAAGAGGCATGGGATGTTTTACAACTCACCCATGAAGGAACTAATGCTGTGAAAGAGTCTAAGTTGCAAAACTTGACAACTCAATTTGAAACAATCACCATGCATGATTCTGAATGTTTTGATGAATTTTATGCTAGACTTTCTGACATTGTGAATACTAGTTTTAATCTTTGTGAACATATTCCGAATGCTAGAGTTGTTAAAAAGATTCTTCGTTCTTTGCCTAAGCGTTTTATCCCTAAAGTCACTGTGCTAAATTCTATGGGTAATTTAAATACGCTAAAATTGGAAGAACTTGTAGGAGATTTGTAAACTTATGAAATTGATATGTTCCCTAAAAATGCTAAATCTAAAGATAAGGGAATTGCACTTAAAGCCCAAGAGAGAAGGAGTGAGGGGTCAGCTAGAAAGAGAGTAGAGTCATCTAGAAAGAGAGAGACTGACACGTCAGATTCTGAGTGCGATTTTGACTTAGATGATTTGGCTCTTTTCGCAAAAAATTTCAAGAGGATTCTCAAATTTAAGAAAAATGGCAATTTTAAAGATAAAAAGAAATTTGAGAAAAATAAGTTTGAAAAGAAAAATAAAAAAGATTCCAAAAATCCTCCTCTGAAAGAAAGTGAGAGATGTTTTGAGTGCGATGGTAGGGGTCATAGAGCCTTTGAGTGTGCCAATCGTCTGAATAGAGAGAAAGGGAAAGCTGTCCTTAATGCTACCCTTAGTGACGGAAGTGAGGTCGAGACGGTGGATTCAGGAGATGAGTCACCGCATGAGTGTAACTTCACCGC
The DNA here is from genome assembly GCA_949130495.1 of Sambucus nigra. Taxonomy (NCBI): domain Eukaryota; kingdom Viridiplantae; phylum Streptophyta; class Magnoliopsida; order Dipsacales; family Adoxaceae; genus Sambucus; species Sambucus nigra. Next base: position 113,530,901 of record OX422219.1, read on the forward strand.
ATTCATGGCCAGCCAAGTGAGCACTCCTAGTTCTCCTCACGACGTTGAAGATGATGCTTCACTGGGACACCTCGACAGTGAGATCGATGTGAGTGAGGGGGGGGGATGACACAAGTGAGAGCGAGAGTGATATACAACGCGCCTACGCTGAGTTATATTCTGAGTCTTTTAAAACTAAAAAGCGTAATAAAGCGTTAGTTCTTAAGATCACCTGCTTAGAGGAAGATTTAAAGAAAGTGAAAGAAAGAGAGTTCTCCACCTGCACCGCCCTGAGAGAGAGAGATTCTACATGTGTCGAGAATGAGAATTTGTTTAGAGAGAGAGAGAGAGTGTTTTAGAGAAAGAGAGAGGGGACTTGATTAAGCAAGTGTCTAGTCTTACGAGTCAGCTCCATTCCTCCATGGAGACTCGAAAGAAACTTGAAGCCCTTGTTGCCCAGCTGACTCATGATCTTGAGAAAGCACGGGAAGTCAAGGTACAAATCGAGGACATATATGGGAAGATGGGAAAGATTCTCCTCGGCCCCGCTTTAGGTTTTGGTGATCGTCAAGGAATTGGTTATGATGGTGCCTCCACATCCCAAATTGCACCTGGACCAGTTCCTGAGTTTACTACAACTCCTTATGGTCACCGTCAAAAACCTCGAAGGAGAGTTCGACGAAGAAAAGCAAACCAAGGTCCGCTTTTGACTGTGCTCTTTTGTACTTATTGCAAAAGAAAAGGCCACCTTAGGGAATCTTGCTATAGTATGGGTCGAACATGACCTACTACTGCTCCACCACGTCATACTGATAAATTTTCTAGTCTGAGAGAGCGATTTGAGTTCTTAGCTGCCACGACTCAGAGTTTGATGAAAGAATTCCGACGGATGTCTTCGCCGTTAGTGAATGCTTCTCACATTCCAGCTAAAATCAACAACAACAAAGGCAAATAAAAGGTCATCTCTGATTGGGTGCCTAATAAAGATAAAAAGGCCTTTGTTGTTCATGTTGCTCTCAAAGCACATAATACCTCACAGTGGTATTTTGATAGTGGGTGCTCCAGACACATGACAGGTGATGCCTCATTTTTTACGACTCTTGAGGACTATCAGGATGGCAGAGTCACCTTTGGAGATGGGAGCAAGTCTAGCATTATAGGATGTGGTACTGCCGAGTTACCTGGGTTTCCTAAGCTAGAAAATGTTTTGTACGTCAAAGGTTTGAAAGCAAACCTTCTCAGCATTAGCCAGTTGTGCGACACTGACTTTGCAGTAAAGTTTGACCGGGATGCGTCTAAAGTCTATAATCAAGCCGGTAAACTTTTGATGCAAGGGGTGAGGATCGAGGATAATTGCTATGGGACTAAGCCCACGTCCTCACTTGTCTGCAACAATGCCACGATCACTCCTATGGATCTGTGGCACCAACGTCTAGGTCATGTGAACTTTAGAGATCTCAACCACTTAGCTAAAAATGACCTAGTACGTGGCTTACCATCCCTTGGAAAGTCAACTTCGACCGTTTGTGGACCCTGTCAGTTGGGAAAACAAATTCGTAGTCCCCATAGGAAGTTACATTCCATTACCACCTCTCGTGTTCTTGAGTTGATTCACATGGATCTTATGGGTCCCACTCGTACTGAGAGTCTAGGTGGTAAGAGGTACATCCTCGTGATGGTAGATGATTTCTCTAGGTACTCCATTGTAGGTTTTCTGAGAGAGAAATCCGATGCTGTAGAATTTTTAACGACCAAGTGCCGTGTCCTGCAAAATCAACACGCTGTCACTATTAACAAAATACGTAGTGACAACGGCACGAAATTCACAAAAGCAAAGGTAGACCTTTACTATGATAGCCTCGGGATGAAACATGAGTTTTCTGCTGTGAGAACTCCTCAGTAAAATGGGATTATTGAGAGAAAAAATAGAACGATCCAAGAGATGGCTAGATCTATGCTTCTAGGTCGTAAAGTTTCTAGGAGATTTTGGGTAGAGGCAGTGTCAACTGCATGCCACACGGTGAATAGGGTGTATCTGCGTCCACACACACTTCACACTCCTTATGAGTTGTGGACTGGCAAGAAGCCCAACCTGGCATATTTCCGTGTTTTTGGGAGTAAATGATACATCCTACGGGATAGAGAGTAATTAGGAAAGTTCGACTCCCGGAGCGACGAGGGAATATTTATAGGATATTCATCGAATAGCAGAGCATACCGGGTTTTTAACCTGAAGAGCTCTAGGGTTATGGAATCAATAAACGTTACCGTGCAAGATGACGAACCTCCGACGGTTATTGATCCTAACCTTTAGTGTGAGGATGAGAACTGTTCTGACAGTGATTTACCTGTTCCTCTCTCACACTCTGTGGACCCTACTCCTGTATTAGGGGACACACCTACTTGGGTTAGCAAGAGTCATGACCCATCTGCCATTGTTGGCGATCCCACTCTAGGGGTCAAGACTCGTGCTCAGCTAGAGAACGTTGTTAGCCATCTTTGCTACACGTCTAAAGTTGAGCCCAAGAACCATAAAGAAGCACTCAAGGATGAACACTGGGTATCTTCTATGTAGGATGAGTTGCTTCAGTTTAAAAAGAATGATGTCTGGGAACTTGTCCCCCGACCTAGTGAGATTAATGTAATAGGTACCCGGTGGATTTTTAAGAACAAAATGGATGAAAATGGTACCATAATCCGTAATAAGGCTAGGTTGGTCGCTCAAGGCTACACACAGATAGAGGGTGTAGACTTTGGGGAGACATTTGCTCCTGTTGCGAGGCTTGAGTCCGTACGTCTTCTGCTCGCCATCGCATGTCATCTGCGATTCAAGGTGTATCAGATGGATGTCAAGAGTGACTTTCTGAATGGCATTCTACGGGAGGAGGTTTATGTGGAACAACCAAAAGGGTTTGAAGACCCTCAGCACCCTGAGCACGTCTACTATCTGAGGAAAGCCTTGTATGGTTTGAAGCAAGCACCCCGTGCTTGGTACGAGAGGCTTACTTCCTATCTCTTAGCTCGAGGCTTCAAGAGAGGGGGAGTAGATATGACGTTGTTCGTCAGGAGAGATGACGGTGCTATTTTGGTTGTCCAGGTCTATGTGGACAACATAGTCTTTGGATCCACATGCTCCCAGCATGCTCACCACTTTGAGGAGGAGATGAAAAGTGAGTTTAAAATGAGCATGGTTGGTGAGCTTACATTCTTCCATGGTCTTCAGGTTCGTCAGCTAGAGGATGGGATGTTCATCTCCCAATCCAAGTATGCTAGAGACCTAGTGAAGAAATTTGGTTTAGACTCCGCTAAGCATGCACGTACACCTATGAGTACCACTTCCAAGCTTAGTAAGGACACTTCAGGCAAGGACGTAGAGCAAACCTTATATCGGAGTATGATAGGTAGTCTTCTCTACTTGACTGCTAGTCGTCCCAACATCGTCTTTAGTGTTGGAGTCTGTGCGCGATATCAGGCGTCCCCGAAAGAGTCACATTTACTTGCTCTAAAACGTATTATTAAATACGTGAGTGGGACTCTATCATACGGTATTTGGTATTCCTTTGATACCGATGACCGTTTGTCCGCCTATTCGGATGCCGATTGGGCTGGGGATGTAGATGGTTGTAGGAGCACTTCTGGTGGGTGTTTCTATTTTGGTTCTGCTCTTGTCTCCTGGCTGAGCAAGAAGCAAAATTCCATCTCTTTGTCCACTGCGGAGGCTGAGTACATTGCCGTCGGGAGTTGTTGCACACAACTCTTATGGATGAAGCAAATGTTGGAGGATTATGGGATTCCACAAGACACCATGATCATTTCTTGTGATAACACGAGCGCGATACACATATCTCGTAATCCCGTCCAACATTCGCGCACAAAACACATCAGGATATGTGAGCACTTTATTCGTCAGTTAGTTGAGGAGAACACTGTATCCCTGAGTTTTGTTCCCACCGACCGTCAGTTAGACGATATTTTCACAAAACCATTAGATGCCCTTAGATTTGAGAGTCTTAGGAAGTCTTTGGGGATTTGCACAGTTGACTGAGGGGTTAGTCTATGTCTAGAATAGGATGCTACTTCATGTTCATATCATATGCTTCCTATTGCTAGTCTGTTTTATATGTACCATTGCTTAGTTGTACATCTTTGTTTATTCCTTTTGCTTTTTATATTTCTTTTGAAAAAATACAAAAATATTTTCTTTATTTTGTTTAAGAAAATCACAAAAAGATTTTATTTTGATAAAATTTTTGAAATAGACCAAAAAGATTTTTGTACTTTTAAGCACCTTTTATGGATGAGCATTTAAGATAGGCAAGTCACAACTTCATTCCATATATCCATGTGACTGTTTGATAGAGATTTGAGAGGCTACATCATTTCATCCATGTGCTTTACATTGGTTGGAGTCTTTGAGATGTAATTAGTGATATCTTCCTACATGTTTGACTCCTATATCCTTTATTGCACACATGCACAGCTATATTTGCTTATTGCACTTGTCTATCTCATATTGGCTTGAGTGTTTCCATCTCAATTCTGTCTATACAATGCACAATATGCGATAAAACTTGACAAGATTGGAATGCATGTAAAAAACTATTTTGGTGAGACTGTGTGTTTTTGTATAACGGGGAGGGGCTGCGAAAGGTAATCATCTATCCTTTGCGCAAAATCCACCGTTAAAAAGGACCTAAAAATGGAGGAATTTTAATATCTGAGGTCCAAAGAGGTTAAAAGAGCCCGAAAAAATTTATAGGCAATAAAAAGCAATTCATGCCAAATATGGGCCACTTAGGTTTCACCATAAATTCTCCAAAGTTTGAGAATTTAGAATGCCTCTATTCAAAATAATATCTGAGGGAGTTTGGTTGGAGAATATAAACGGGTTTGCACTTCCTTGAAAGTCCTGAAAAAGCATAAAATCATTTTGGACGTTATTGGTGTGAAAATCATTTTGAGCTTTGATTTATTGATTTGATTGAGTCAATATCTTATATTGTCATTATTTTACACCAAAGGAAGCATTTGAGTTCATTCGCTAGGAATATCCAATATTCATCGTGCACATATGTCATGTTTGTATGCATTGATTTTCCTATCGAATTTGATCACACCACTTCATTTACGCTATCATCGACTTGGTTGCTTTGTGTTCATTCATGGTGTGGTTTTCTCCTAGTGTCACCCCGCTCGTGCTTATTTGATTTGTTCCTCTCATTTGTATATTTGGGGACATCATAAAAAGGGGGAGAATGAATTATTTTATTATGGGGGAGATTTAAAAGATTGAGTTTGTTCATAAATTGGTATATATGTTTATCTCACTTCAAACTCGATATGTCACGTGGTATTTTGCTTTTTCTCATGTGTGTAGGTACTACATGGATTATCATTGTATTGCACACCCTGATGAGAAAAGCGTTGAGATTCCTGAAGATTTGAAGATCAAATGATGCAGTCTTATTCACTTATACTCTTTCAGTTTTGGGTTCATGGAAGGGTAGATTTGTATAGGCAATTTTTTATGATTGATAATTCGGATGTTTGTTTTTATGTATGTACCAGCATAGACATAGGGGGAGATTTGTAAGGACATTTTTGTCCATGAGCATTTTATATGTCGTACGCCGTTACACCGTTGAGAAAATTTCAGAATCATACGCTCATCAACGGAATCCGAATATCAAAGGCAGAAAAGGAATCAGGGAACAGACCGGACCGATCCGGCCCCGATAAAAGAACCGATCCGGTTCCTCCGGACCGATCCGCCTAAAGATACCGGACCGATCCGCCTGCTGAGGTGAATCCAGTGTACCCCGGATCCATAGAGAACCGATGAAGCTAAAAAACCGAACCGATCCGATGCCAACCGATTCGATGTCACCGGACCGATCCGCCTAAAGAGACCGGAGCGATCCGACGAGGATAATTTCAAACAGATCGTGTTCAGATCATGTTTCGAAATTTAGGTCTCAAGTTCTCCTATTTAATCCCACTACGGGAAGTGGTTTTTCCAAGACTTCTATACACGATTTTCAGAGTAGAGAAAGCCCCAAGTCTTCACCTATTGAGTACCAATACTCTAGGTATTTTGATTCACACAAAATCCATACATTTGTGAATCCTTTTGGTAACCCAGGAACGCTGTTTTGCAGTTCAACCCTTGTGGAGGAGACCGTTCTTCTTCTCCATTGCAGCCCTACTGGAAAGGGATAATTCCAGCCGCGACTACAGAATCCGATACCTGAGGGTAATTCTTATTCAACTTGTATTTTCATTGTAATCCGATTGTAAGCCGTTTTCTTACAAATTATAGTGAAAATAAATGGTTTTGCCCCTGTGGGGGATTTTTCCTTAATTGCATGTGTTTGAATGTTCTTGCGTAGATTATCAATTTATTCAAATCACATACAACTGCATGATTAGGGTTTGTTTGTGTTAAAAGGGTTTTATATATAATTTGATTATTTGAACGCGACAATTGAATATTGTATGCATTGTGTTTTTTAGTAACGTGTGTTTTTAATAATTAATTAGTGATATTAATTATATGATTTTGGCGTATATATAAATGTTGAATAATTAAGTGTGTTGTTTTATTGATGCCATGAGCTATTACTTATAGGATATGGGTAGTATCATTTAGACTTGACTCTAGGGTGACACGAATGTCCATTTATGTGGTTTTATCGCTTTAAATTGATCCCAATAGTAGGTATAAGGGACCGAAATTAGGCATCATTAAGAGATACATGATTAGATGTCTACAAAGGGATTAGACCATATCATTTAGGTTTTTTCAATCTACTAAACACAACCCTAGATTCGAAAAACACTTGGGAGAAGTTAGGCAAACTTGGAGAGGATAAAGAAAGGGAAAATTCAAGAGGGGTTCTTCAATCTTCTAATTTTAGGCAAGGATTTACTTACAATATCTTTAATAATGTGTTTTTTAATTTATAATCATGATTTCTTATAAGATTTAGGATTTTTAATTATATTGGAGACTGATTGAAATGATGATTTATGATTGGGACTGGTCATGATTAATAGTAATTAATCACACTTTGAAAGTTAAGATGTTGGTGATAAAACCCAAAATTAGATATTGAACAACCAATGGGAATTATATTAGAATCCATATTTAGATTTGTATTTACTTTTTAATCGAATCCATGTTTTGTGAATCTGGAATTGAAAGACATCAGGGACTATAAATTGTTCTTGAGGAATTTTGGGTTAATTTGATTATTTATTGAAATCATGTTGAAAACACTTGTGTACAATTAGAAATTATTAGTATTCTTGCCCTTATATGTTAGTTTTAGGTTGTCGTACGATGGGGATTCAACTAGAGACCTTAGTGGGGCTTTAGGATGAATCACGACATCTTTGTCATTGGAACTTCGTTCGAAAGAAGTTCCTTTCACATTTGAATGAGGTGCCTTTCTCATTAGAATGAGGTTCCAGTCTCGTTCTAACGAATTTTAAAATTTGTCTAAGTTATGCCGAATCGAAATACAAAGGCGTGAGCGTTGATTTCATATTTTATGATTTTTTTTATTTGATATGATTTTTCTACTAAACGGTGTGTGAGATCGAAAGTTGGATTTAGTGATTTTTAGTTGGGACTTTCCTTTAGGATTACTACACCTAATTAAGGGATGGATTAGACTTGGTTAATATTGGGGATAGTTATGTATTTACTTACATCCGGTGTTAGGATTTTGTTAGAGTAGATAAACACGAGACTGAGCGGGATCCTATGATCATATATATATATATATATATATATATTTTGACCTTGGAGAGTAACGATCTAAAGTGTTTGGGAGACTTTTTTCAGGTATTAAAAGGATATAAACCTTGAAATTAATTTACAATTAAATGAGGAGACACTTATGTACATTACGCGCGAGTGTGTATATAAGGATATAGATGTACTCATAGTTTTGAGACGAAATAAACTATGAGTTGAATTTAATAAAGCTAAGAGTTAATAAATATAAGAATGTAAAGAGTTATCTGGTGTTTAGAGATTTAGATGATTTTGCGTTACATTTGAGTGCACATGATACCCTATTTAATGATATATGTTTAACTTGGTTTTGAGAGATTATAAACCTAATTAAAGAAAGGATCCAATGACGAGGGGATCTAGATGTTTGGTTATGCTTGAGTATATATATATATATATATATATATATTTCATAAGAATTTATGTTGTCTAATGATCGACTTTGATAATGAACCTTATGGCCTGTTAGGTACTTTATGTGGTTTACTTGTATGTAGGGGTGGCAATTCGGGTTAGTCGTGTCATTTTCGGGTCGCTTTGATTTTTATATAAGTATAATTTTTGGGTACTCCTAAATCTATACAAGCTAATCGGGTCAAGTTCGGGTCATTTCGGGTTATTACTGTAAACGGGTTACCGAGTCAAAAATTGCCAGCTCTACTTGTATGTCCCTTGTGAGTGACACTATAGGGATCGGTATTTAGGTTGTATTTTTTAAATGTGTGGCTAATTACATTCCTTTGTCCAGAGCATGTAGTTATGACCTATCAGTTATGGTAGTTGGACAATGATTAGTTTATTTAAATGATATTAAAATAAATATAATATATGAGACTAATAATATATTAACGAAAATATATGCATGTGCCTTAGGGTGAAATCCTAGTTGAGTTATTAGTAGGGTTCCATGGTAGTTGTCCATTATGTGATAGTGTTTAATTGTCTAGATATAGAAACTTGCAGCGTATTTATGTCTCAGTTTAGTACATGTGCATAGTGTTGCACTTATGCGAGAGGTGAGATATTTATTGCATGTGAGAGGCGATGGGTGGCATGTATTGAGAATTAACTGCATCATTATTTATTGGAATTGAAAGTTAATTCTTGCAACTTTAGGACGCTGATCCAAATTATAAAATTTCATCCCTGGGTACTACTATTATAAAAATCGATTAACATGGCTGAGTAGGTAGACTTGTAGTAGTGGCGATCCAAACTTGGGCTTCTTGGAGTTGGAGAACTGTTTCATCATACTTGTCAGTATATTGATATTTTGTAATTAGAACATTCGTAATAAAAGGTTTATGTATAATGATTTCAGTTTTCATAATTTACTACTATCTATTCATTATATTTCATTGAGATGTTTATTCTGTTGGTTTTAGTTTTAGTTTATTGTAATTGCTTAGAATGATATAAATTGTTTTAACATCCCCAATTTTTCATGGGAAGCATGATCAATCATGCATGGAAAATGACGGGGTGTCATACTTGGTATTAGAGCATCTAGGTTCTAGTGTCCTTAGGATCTGTGTTGAGTCCATTTCATTTTTGTTGAGTGTTATTTGATGTGTCTAGAGCATGTTATAGGATTTTGTACTCCGATATCATGATGATGTGTGTGTTGACATAGTTCATTATCGTTTGAGCATTTGCAAGACTTTAGGAGTATTCGAGCTTATAGAAGCAGAAGAATGAAGACTGTTGCATGATAATGGTCAAGTGTGGAGCGAGTGGTTGAACAATGGTGTTCACCACAGTTGTGAGGATTGTTATGAGAAACTATCGTGTTTGGGGATAAAATATGCAAGTTAGAGGCTTTTGCAGGCACAAGTTAGTGAATGTGTTTCACGTTGAATCCGTTTTTGGAGATATTAAGGAATTTGAGTTTCAAGGAGCCTATTGAAGTTTTGCATTCTACTTGTGGTACTTTAGATTGTGATGGAAATTAAGGCTGGTATAAAGACCTTATGAAATTTTCTGCATCTAAAAGTGAGGGCAATGTATTGTTACATTTTAAAAAATGTGAGAATTTTTTAGGATATATATAGGTGTTGATTAATTCTAATCAAAGAGTCAAAATAATGTTGTTCTCAGATTTGAGTAAGGATCATTTATGTTGTTAAACTGTTTATGATTTAGGTGATGATAATATGAGAGTGTTTGGACTTAGGAGTAGATGCACCTGTGTTTATGGAATATAAGTTGAAGACTAACTACAAATAATTTGTAGTACACATGGGTGAGTGCAAATTAAGGAAGAGAGTACTAAGTTTCCTCTTAGTTCGAGTTATAATGACCCTATTAGAGATTTGTATGAGGATGGATTTTCGTTCACATTATAGGCATGTATTTTATTGATGTATTAGATATGAATAGTATTAAGGAAAGAGTATTTTCTAAGAAGCCCAAAGAAAGATAGTCTTTCAATTAAGGGTTGTAATTGCGAAGGTAAGATGGAGAGTAACCCTATTAGAGACAATTGGGGAAACTGCAAGAAGATGTTACAAAATAGTAAGTTGAGAGGATAAAGAGAACTCCTAAGATGAATTGTAATTCTGACTTTTATGATATTTGGTGTTGGCCATATGGTTAGCAGGATCCTAAATGTGGATTATGGATATAGCAATGCAGAGCTAATGATGGTTTGATTGAGGTTTGTAGATTTTTATATAGTGGTGGTCTCTTTGGGCACTAGGTTATAGACATGGATTTTGCATGATTTAGGAAGTATCACCTTGTTGAGAGTAGGTACAATGATGTGAGGATTTTAAATTATCTATTGACGTAGTTCTTGGATTACATATATAATGATGTGCAATGTTCATAGTATTTATATTTTGTATAATGTTGTTCATTGGTTGGGCATAATGGTTTTTCTCAAAGTTGTCTCATTACATGTGGATTGACTATTAACACAATCACGAGGATTATGGATTGGTTTTTACCAAGATTTGGTGTTGGTGGTGAGAGACCTCATTCTATATGGAAGTGATTATGCATTTTACTATATAGGAGTATATTATGTTTATATTCTTCCTTAGATGTTGGATAGTGGTTGACATGTGAGCGTCCCATGATTTGTCATTACTAATTTCAAAGTTAGAAGAGGGTTGAATAATTAATGGTTTTAATGAACACCTCATGGGTTCTAATAGTTATTCTTGGGCAGTGGCAATGCCCTAATGTGGAATGTGATGAAAATATTGATTTTAGCTTATGTCATGGGTTGGGTATTGGATATGGTTTTTGAGTTTGAAATATTTATATGTGATACGTATTTGTGGAGGAGTAATGTATAGGATGACTACGTTGGATAGTTAGCCGATGATGAATTTATCTTAGTATGTAAGAATATGAGTGACGAGAAGAAATTATATGGTAAGCGTTTTGATTATTTTAAGTATTCTATGGCTAGTGGTTGGGTATGGTCACGTAAGGTGTTAGTATAGTGATGTTGTTTGGGCGACTTGTTATAGTGAACCTTATTCGCATGCTTCGATGTTTAAAGGTTTGTGAGTGATTAACCACTCTATTAGATTTATGTATGGACATAGGATGTCCACCACATGTTTGAGATAATCATGATAATTTTAGTACTATTGGATTGACAAACTGAAAGGGTGTGATATCCCTCTTACAAGGGGTGAACCTTTTGTTGGAATTATCACAAGTTGAGATTTGTATAGTTAATGCATTGTTTTGTGTTTGTTCTCAGAACAACTACTCATGAGGACCACCTGAGCTAGACAATAGTGTATCAAGAGATTTTTAATTGGATTTCACGTACGAGACATCCCATGCATGCATATTAGTAAGTGCCGAGAGTTGAGATGTTTGGACCTTAGGATTCAGTTTAATCCATTGGACATTAGTTGTATGGAGAGATAATGCATAAAGCATTGATATATTGTAAGAGTTAAGGCCATAGAGGACAATGAGTGTAACGTCGAGAGCACTTAGGAATGTTAGAACAACTAATTGAATGAGTGGGGTAATCTCAAGCAGAGTTTAGTCACGATTAGTAAGACCTTATAATTTACCTTTACTTTATAGTCATGATTATATATGTGGTGGAGTTCGGTATATATATATATGTGTTCTATATATGAAATTTATGTGTGTGTGCACGTGGTATAGCATGTATGGGTACCCCGATCGTGTCACACTATTATATGCATTTGTGAGCCTTTTTCTTTTATATCGTAAGATGCGTGTACTGGATAATTTTGTGTAAGCCTATGATATTTACGCAGGTTACGCTTTGACGTTATACTTTAGCAAATTATGAGGACGTAATTCCTTTATTGAGAGGGTAGAATGTAATGCCAAGTAATTTTACAGATTATAATTATTATTTATTAAGGGATTAATAAATGGGGCTAAGCATTACTTGTGTGGATTCACAATAATAATTTGGTACAATTGAGATGATAATTGAATATTGCATGCAATGTGATTTTTGCTAACACAAATTTGTAATAATTAATTGGTGATATTAAATATATGATTATGGGCTATATGCACGCGTAGAACAATTAAGTGTGTCATTTCATCGTTGCTGTGAGGTACTATAGTGGGATGCATATATTATCATTTAGACGGGACTCTGTGGTGATAGGGGTGCCTATTTATTTGTTTTTATCTCTTTAAATTTCCCCCCCTAGGGGGTATGTACACCCTTAGCAGAGATTTTGGGTCATTCCGAGTAGTATTCCAAGTCCTTTCAAGGGCCCAAAACTAGGCCTCATTAAGAGATGGGGGATTAAAGTTTTGAAAAGGGGTTAGACCACATTATTTAGGTATTTTCTATCCACTAAAACTAACGTTGGTAGCCATATTCACTTGGGAGAAGTTAGGCTATCATGAAGAGGAGAAATAAAGGAGAAATTCAAGATGGGTTATTTAATCTTCTAACTTCAGACAATAATATTCTTCCAAGATCTTTAATAATATTTTCCTTAATTTATAAGCATGATTTCAGATTTTTATTTATCTTGGGGACTGAATTACATGATGATTTACGATTAGGAATTATTATGATTAATAGTAATTAATCTTAATTTTAAAGTTAAGAATTTTGTGATGAAACCATAAATCGACATTGAATAACTATTGAAAATTATATTATAATCCGTGTATAGGTTCGTAGTTGCTTTTTAATCGAATCCATATTTAATGAATCTTGGATTGAAAGATATTTGACATTTCAAATCGTTCTTGAGGAATTTTGGATTAATTTGATTATTGATTGAAATCATATTGAAAAAGCTTGTGTAGGATTAAAAATCATTTGGATTCTTGCCTGTATATGTTAGTTTTAGGTTCTTGTGTGATGGAGATTCGATTGGACTAGGATATTGTTTGATGGAGATTCAATTGGAGACTTTGGTGGGACTTTAATGGAGTTTTTTGGGAAGTTTTGGGTCTGTGTTATTTAGTTGGGGACAAAGCACAACATGTTCTCATTGGAACGTTGTTCGAACGAGGTGTCTTTCTTATTCCAACTAGGCACCTTTCTCATTAGAATGAGGTGGAATTCTAATTCGAACGAATTTGAAAATTTGTCCACTTGTGCAGAATCCAAAATCGAAAACATGAGAACTGATTTCATGTTTTTTCTAATCTTTTTATGGTATGATATGGATTTTCTACTAAACGGTGCGTTAGATCGAAAGTTGGATTTAGCGATTTTTAGGTGGGACTTTCCTTTAGTATTACTACACCTAATTTGTTGACGGATCATAATTGGTTAATATTTAGGTTATTTATGTACATTAGTTCTATTACCCTTAAATATTTTACTTACATCCTTTGTTAGGCTTTGGTTAGAATGGATAAACGCTCGATTAAGTGGTATCCAATGGTCGTATATATATATATATATATATATATATATATATATATATATATATATATATATATATATATATATATCGAGGTTAGAGAGTAATGGGCTAAAGTTTTTAGGAGACTTATTTAAAGTCTTGGGAGGTTATAAATCATGAAGTTGATTTATATTTAGATGAAGAGACATGTATGTACATTACAAGCGAATGTGTTTAAATGGAAATATATGTACTCATAGTTTAGTGATGAAATAAACTAGGAGTTAAATTTAATAAGATTAATAGTTAATAAAACTAAGAACATAAAGAATGATCTAGTTTTTAGGGATTTAGATGACTTGGGCTTATGTTTGAGCGCATGTGAACCCTATTTTATTATAGATATTTAACTTGGTTGTGATAGATCGTAAACCTAATTAAAATAATGATCCAACAATGTGGGGATCTTGATGTTTGGGTACGATTGAGTGTATGGATTATCCTATATATATATATATATATATATATATATATATATATTGTGTGTGTGTGTGTATATACATATTATGCGATTATGTGGACATACTTGTATTCGTGGTGAATCTATCAATTAGGCATTGTGTTCGACATCGGTAACGTGTACCACACATCGGATGAGATGTGGTTGTATATAGTGGAGGTCGTTATTTTAGATTATATGGTCGGAGGTCACCACTTTGTGATGGGAGAAGTATGATGACCCGATCCTTCTATATATTCTGGGTATGGATGGTAAGTAGTGCCACTGCATAGTGATTGCCCAATTTTGTGAGCTTTGTTTAAGTTCGTTAGGTGAGGGACTCCTCCAGACTTACCGATAGAAGTATGAGATGGACATCGAAGGTATATACCTTCGTATTCTATATATATATATATATATAAGAATTTATGTACTCTATTGATAGACTTTGATAATGGACCTTATTGCCTATTAGGTACTTTATGTGGTTTACTTGTATATCCCCTATGAGTGATATTGTGGGTGTAGGTATTTGGATTTTATTTTTACATGTATAGATCATTACATTTGTTTGTCGAAAGTATGTAGTTGGGTCCTATCATTTGTGGTATTGGATAATAATTTGTTTATTTAATGGATAATAAAACAAATAAAGTGGCACTAAGAATATGTTAATGAAAATATATGTGTGTTCCTTGGGGTGAAATCCAAATTGAGTTATTAGTAGCCTTCCATGGGAGTTATTTATTACGTGACAGTGTTTAATTGTCATGATGTAATGCCCCGACCCGGATTAATGGGTTACTCGTAGTTAACCCGGCTAGAATCGAGTCATTAGGTGTGAAGTACAATGGACCAACCTATATAATGTTTCTAGTCTGGTTTTATTTTGTTTAATATTTCACTTGTTAGTATGCGATTCCAGTTTCAGTATAAACTACGTGAGGGACCCATGGGGAGCACCACGAAGTCCAAGTTACAGAGATACTAACGTAAACATAAATAAAATATACTTACTAGTAAAACGTCCTCAAAATACGAAACCGCTCCTAACCTGCTGTAACAAAGTGGGAACGTGAGCGTATGCCCAGTGGGATTTATACAAGCAGTATAAAAATGAACAACATAAAGGAATACTGACACACTCTAACCACAAGCTGGCAAAAATATGTATATACTCACACGTTACACTTGAAAATTGACCATTTGTGTCCTTTATACTTTAATCGTGATTTTTATTCCAGAATCATAATCATTTAGGACCACTAGGTGTAACACCCTTTTCAACATTTTTATTTCTTAAAAATGTTCCACTTTAAGTAAAATCACCATTTTACCCATTTATTTCCAAATCACACTTTTACTCCCTTTTCATAAGTGTTAATTTCACCAAAAATACTATTAAGTTATACACGCCAACTTCTTAAGTGTTTTAACTCTTTAACACCTTTTTACACTCAAAGTACATTCATCTTGATTGGAAACACTTTCACACCTTTAATCCTTTTGTAATCCCATAAGTGTCAACATTTCACATTATTAGTAACTTACACTCACTAACCAATACATGTTTTCCCATTAACACTTGACTCATACTTTTTGCCAACATTTATATTTCTTTACTTCTTTATTCAATAAATACATCTATGCTTAAGACTACTTTTATAAGAAAATACCATTTCTTTTATTAACATGTAGTCCTTTAACTTCATACCCACTAGATCTTTTAGTCCTAATTACACATACTTTGAAGACTAAATTTTCAACTTCTATCACTTCATGTTTAACCCAATAAAGTTTTCTTTAAGCTTGTTCACATATTTAGTATCAAAATACTACAAGTTTATATGCAAGGAAAGTACAATTTACATACTAAAATACTACTAAATGGATTAAAAACGCATTTCCCCAAATAAAGACATTTCATCAATTTCTTTACACTTGGAAAATGCCCATTTATTCACAAAGTCTCCATTTTTCAAGAAACTCGAAAATATTTATTTCATAAATATTTATTTCATAAATATTTATTTCGTAAATATTTTGACAACATTAATATCATTTCACATTTTTATTTCTTAAAAATGTCCATTATTTCTGTTTATTAGATATACGCGAAAATGACATTTCTTACATTTTTACTCCATAAAAATGTATATTATCTCCCTTGCTAGAAAATAACAAAAACTAATATTTTCGTACATTCCTATTCCTTAAAAATGTATATTATTTATATTCTGAACTTTATTTGTTCAAAGACCCATTTTAAATCATCTTTTTGATACCCATTCCATACAAATGTCAAAATGATTAATAATAGATATTAGGATGCAAAAATTACCTTTCACACATGTATTTAATCTAATATATGTAAATAACATGGTGAAAATGTACTACCCATTAAACTTCAATCAAAGTTAGTCTACCCACCTCAAATGAAGCTCAACAATGGAGGAAAATGGTGCAGAAGATGGATGACCTCTAATTCTTGACTCCATTGTTTCCCCAAGAGTTCTCTTAATGAAGCTCCTACGGATTTCTTCTTCATCCTCAAGATACCCTCTTCAAACACGCATTAAGTCATCAAGCACACCATCTTCCACACCCAACAAATCTGTCGAAGTTTTGGTAAGGGGAAGGGAGGTTCGAGCTCTTTTAATGGTGTCTATATGTGGTGTATGATGGATAATGTGGGTATTTTTATCCATTAGTCAGTATGGACAGAATATACTTTTATGGAGGTTTCATTTTAGAGAGAGAGAGAGAGGTAAGAAATCTGATGGAGTGTTATCTCCAAACACACACGGTTTGCCTTCTTATAAACCCAACAACTAGATTCATAACCAAAGAGAAAACCCTCATCATCACAAACCTCAACATATTAGGTTCTAGTGTGTCCACCAATTGACACCTCAATTGATAAAAGGCCACAAATGAGACAACGCATAAAAAATGATATGTCGAGGAATTGCTCAATCGATCGAATGGCCAGGAGCCATCGATCGATCGATTGGTGCGCCTTTAAAAATTGTTCCATTTTCTTAATTGGACCCCATAGCCTCGTTATATATATATATATATATATATATATATATATATATATATATATATATAGTACCCATAAAATGTGGTCAAACCATTTTTACCCCTTACGGTGAATTCTCTAAAAATCGCGCTACGTTACGCTTTACTATGCCGTGTAACAGTAAATGACACTTTATGCTTACTCGCGTTCGTAACTCATTTGTTCCTTGATTAATTCATGCCTTCTTATAACAATATATATGTACTAACTAGTTGAACACAGATGTCCATCCATGCGGACCATGCAACATGGGATTTCCTTTAAAATTACTACGCGCGACGTGTCACTTATGTAAAATTTTGGTTAAATTCCCATGCCCCTATTTTCTCCAAATATTTCTCCGAAAGAAAATAATTAACACATCATTAAATACATATTTTCTAGGGTGGGGTATTACAAACTTCCAAAATTCTTGGTTTATCACAACTTATAATCCGTCTATTTACAACCAGTTTTAAATCCTAGGGCAACCTCAACGCTATAGTCTAAAACCCAAGGACTTCAATTCCACCAATCACCATGGATAATCCAATCACAACGAACCCTAAGGCCTTAGTGCTAATTCTTAAGCGTGCCTAACTTGACTATTTGAACAAAACTCCGGATGCTCGATATTCTCTAAAAATGGTACCATCACCAATTGGCTCATCATCATGATCGTTTATACGTTAGGATTAACCACCTACGTTTCCTCAAACAAATATTAGGTCATACCTAGCCTAGGTAGATACAACCTCAACACTTATAGTCGTACACATCGATGACTGCTAAGACAGTCACCTAATGTTATACTAAGCCCTGATACTCAAAGCTTTCTTAAGTCACAACCTAGGGACACACAACTAAGATATAACTAGTTATACTGGTTAACCCAAAAAAATCAAGTAACATATTCAAAATACTTGCCATAGCGTGAGACCATGTGCACACATAAACTAGTGTAGAACAAGGTGCTTCCGAAGAAAAATCGAACTCATATACCGTAACACATAATCCACAATTGGCCTAGCCCGCATCATGTAACACCCCGCTTGGGGAGAGCGGAGTCGTACTCGATAAAACTATACAAAATCCACAATCAACTAGGTATAGGGCATCTAAAACTCACAGTATAGAAATAATAATCCACTAATCTCAAATCTCTTCAAATTAAATACAACCGAAAATCTCTCGAAATAATAAAACTATCTATCTCGAAATAAAATGCCCTATACAACAAAAATAAATACAATCTTCTAATATGTATTCTCGAATATTTTCCCAATAATAATCCACGCTAAAAAATCCATCTCCAAATCAAATCCAAAGCGCCTAAATCCGCGCTAACCTGCCACTAAAAGAAAACATGGGCAAGTACACAATATGACAGTAAAGATTCTCAACAAATACTAGCGGGGAATGAAGCGTAACAATACAAGTGCGAATATTCAAATCAAATGCGAATCTCATAAGCATTTTTATCAATATAATTTCTCAACAACATATTAATCAGAGTCACCTGGCCTCACCATACTGTGCCATACTTTATCAAGTAGCCGGAAAAGGAGTCTTGGCGGGTGCCCAACCTCAGTTCCATATTAAAATTTCATGACAACATGCCCAACTCAATAATAATACTACATGAATCAAAATTAGATTGCAACAAAAATTTCCAGATTTTCAATGAATTTAGCAATTCAAGTATGAGTCAATAATCACAATAAAACAAAAGGAAATAACACTCGCGATATTAAGGAGCATATTGTGTAGAAACCCATACCTCAAACCACCAAAAGAACCAAAATAATTCTGCCCAGAAAATCAGATTACACCATCAAGATCAGTCCTCAAAGATTGACAAAACTCCTCCAAGAACAAACACCAAAACAGCCCCAAGAACACCTCCAAAACTAAGGGTTGAATGTATAAATATAAGGGGAAAAGTGTATATAAAAAGTAGAGGAAATGAAAATATGATTGCTGCCAAAAAGTTGTGCCTCAAAGGGCCACCCATGACCTTATTTCATAAGGCAAAAAGAATAAAAGTTAAATCCTACTCAAAATCTTCCAAAAATCCTGTTGCGAACGATTTCTGCCGGGGTCGATCGATCAACCCCCTTGGCGTTGATCGATCGATCGCCCAGGACATCTAGTAGTTCGGCCAAAAATTATAAGGGACAAAAATATTTAAAAATCCGTTTTAACTCCGATTTCGAAACCGTTTGAAATTCTCTCCTTTAAAAAAAATTCTCATCATAATTGAGCAACAAAAATTATTTTATCAAAAACTTTATTTTTCCTCTTTATTTTGAAAATACCACAAAAATTACGCTTGTTACACTTCCCCACTAACAATGGAATTTCGCCCTCGAAATTTGTCGAAAGCCTAATTCTAAAAAATCAAGCCACTACAACTATCTCCAAAAATAATTCCGTCTCCCAAAAATAAATTCCTCACATCTAATCTCGAAACCTATCATGAAATGATCATCTAAAATTTATATCTCCAAATACGCGCTACAAAAATGCAACAGACCCAAAACCCAACACCCTAGGGTGGTCGTGTACCTAATCTCTGATACATTTCTGTAACACCCCGCTCGGGGAGAGCGGAGTCGTACTCGATAAAACTATACTAAATCCACTATCAAGAAGGTGTAGGTCATCTAAAACTCACAATATAGAAATAAGAATCCACTAATCTCAAATCTCTTCAAATTAAATACAACCAAAAAATTTCTCGAAATAATACAACTATCTATCTCAAAATAAAATGCCCTATACAACCAAAATAAGTACATTATTCTCATATGTATTCTCGAATATTTTCCCAATAATAATCCACGCTAAAAAATCCATCTACAAATCAAATCCAAATCTCCCAAATCCGCGCTAACATGCCACTAAACGAAAACATGGGCAAGTACACAATACGATAAGAAAGATTCTCAACAAATATTAGCGGTGAATAAAGCGTAACAATACGAGTGCGAATATTCAAATCAAATGAGAATCTCAAAAGAATTTTTATCGTTATAATTTCTCAACAACATATTAATCAGAGTCACCAGGCCTCACCATACTACGACATACTTTATCAAGTAGCCGAAAAAGGAGTCTTGGCGGATGCCCAACCTCAGTTCCATATTAAAATCTCATGACAACATGCCCAACACAATAATAATACCACATGAATCAAAATTAGATTGCAACAAAAATTTCCAGATTTCCAATGAATTTAGCAATTCAAATATGAGTCAATAATCACAAGAAAACAAAAGGAAATAACACTCGCGAGATTAAGGAGCATATTATGTAGAAACCCATACCTCAAACCACCAAAAGAACCAATATAATTCTACCCCGAAAATCAGATTACACCATCAAGATCAGTCCTCAAAGATCCACAAAACTCCTCCAAGAACAAACACCAAAACAGCCCCAAGAACACCTCCAAAACTAAGGGTTGAATGTATAAATAAAAGGGGCAAAGTGTATATAAAAAGGAGAGAAAATAAAAATATGATTGTTGCCAAAAAGTTGTGCCTCAAAGGGCCACCCACGACCTTATTTCATAAGGCAAAAAGAATAAAAGTTAAATCCTACTCAAAATCTTCCAAAAATCCTGTTGCGAACGATTTCTGTTGGGGTCGATCGATCAACCCCCTTGGCGTCGATCGATCGATCGCCCAGGACATCTAGCAGTTCGGCCAAAAATTATAAGGGACAAAAATATTTAAAAATCATTTAAAAATCCGTTTTAACTCTGATTTCGAAACCGTTTGAAATTCTCTCCTTCAAAAATAATTCTCAACATAATTGAGCAAGAAAAATTATTTTATTAGAAACTTTATTTTTCCTCTTTATTTTGAAAATACCACAAAAATTACGCTTGTTACACTTCCCCACTAACAATGGAATTTCGCCCTCGAAATTTGCCGAAAACATAATTTTAAAAAATCAGGCCACTACAACTATCTCAAAAAATAATTTCGTCTCCCAAAAATAAATTCCTCACATCTAATCTCCGAATCTATCATAAAACGATCATCTAAAATTTCTATCTCCAAATACGCGCTCCAAAAATTCAATAGACCCAAAATCCAACACCCTAGGGTGGTCTTGTACCTAATCTCTGATACCTTTCTGTAACACCCCGCTCGGGGAGAGCGGAGTCGTACTCGATAAAACTATACTAAATCCACTATCAATAAGGTATAGGTCATCTAAAACTCACAATATAGAAATAAGAATCCACTAATCTCAAATCTCTTCAAATTAAATACAACAAAAAAGTCTCTCGAAATAATACAACTATCTATCTCAAAATAAAATGCCCTATACAACAAAAATAAATACATTCTTCCCATATGTATTCTCGAATATTTTCCCAATAATAATCCACGCTAAAAAATCCATCTACAAATCAAATCCAAAGCTCCCAAATCCAAAGCTCCCAAATCCGCGCTAACCGGCCACTAAACGAAAACATGGGCAAGTACAAAATACGATAAGAAAGATTCTTAACAAATATTAGCGGTGAACAAAGCGTAACAATACGAGTGCGAATATTCAAATCAAATGCGAATCTCATAAGCATTTTTATCAATATAATTTGTCAACAACACATTAATCAGAGTCACCAGGCTTCATCATATTGCGCCATACTTTATCAAGTAGCCGAAAAACAAGTCTTGGCGGGTGCCCAACCTCAGTTTCACATTAAAATCTCATGACAACATGCCCAACACAATAATAATACCACATGAATCAAAATTAGATTCCAACAAAAAATTCTAGATTTCCAATGAATTTAGAAATTCAAATATGAGTAAATAATCACAAGAAAACAAAAGGAAATAACACTCGCGAGATTAAGGAGCATATTGTGTAAAACCGCATAACTCAAACACCAAAAGAACCAATATAATTCTACCGAGAAAATCAGATTACGCCATCAAGATCAGTCCTCAAAGATCCACAAAACGCCTCCAAGAACAAACACCAAAACAACCCTATGAATACCTCCAAAACTAAGGGTTGAATGCATAAATAAAAGGGGTAAATGTATATAAAAAGGAGAGGAAATAAAAATATGATTGATGCCAAAACGTTATGCCTAAAAGGGTCACCCACGACCTTATTTTATAAGGAAAAAAGAATAGAAGTTAAATCCTTCTCAAACTCTTCCAAAAATCTTGCTCAGCACGATTTCTGCTGGGGTTGATCAATCGACTCCCTGGCGTTGATCGATCGATCGCCTAGGAAATCTAGCAGTTAAGCCAAAAATTATAAGGGGAAAAAAATATTTAAAAATTATATAATTATCCATTTTAACTCCGATTTCGAAATTGTTTGAAATTCTCGCCCTTAAAAATAATTCTCAACGTAATTGAGTAAGAATAATAATTTTATCAAAAACTTTATTTTTCCTCTTTAGTTTGAAAATACCCCAAAAATTACACGGGTTATTACACATCACTACTTAGCTTATGCAGTGCCACACCCAAATTATAACTGATCAACAACTTCCCATCACAGGATCACAGAAGACACAAGAATTGCAATGAATCAAGAAACTACTGCGTAAAAGGAAATGATCAAATTTCAACACGAAGTGCAAACCCACAACATATAATTGAATTCTATACCCCTTTACATACACCTGCTAAGCACCTTAGCCTTTCCATGTACCTTGGCTTAGCTTCTTAACCTTGACAAGTTCTAACCCCGAATCATCCATCCATTCAAGACGAACATAATACAAAACTAATTTCTTTGGGAAGCTGAAACGCTACGCTTACTTCCTTAGGACTAGTTCCACATTCCTATCACCAGTGAGTACAACCAATTGAACCAAGTGAATTTACATTCCTTCAAAGCTTATTGTTAATCATTGACCCATCATGCCTAGGCCTTTAAAATATTAACTCGTGGTAACTGACCTCAGTTTTCGCGATGACTCTCATCAAGTGAAACACCACGCTCACCTAGTTTCAAACATTCATCTCACAGACCATTTCTACAACTCTCAACACAGTCTACATGATCCTAAATTATAATCACTCTAGTGGAACCTCTAACTTTAAAGCATTACCCATGCCTAGGACCTAAGGATTTCCCTCACCAGATTCATTTCTTAACCATACAGATAACACACGTTGGTGTTATATTCAATCCTAACACTCCATTTCGAATGTTATTGTCACACCCCAAACCCAAATATATTCTAATGATTTAATTTATATTATGATTAAATCATAATCTTGCATCCATTCGAAATATAATTCATTTATCAATATTTTTTTCATGTATACTATACATAATCATGTTCTTTGTACCATAACATAATTAACACTGGAGTCATAATTATACGAACATGCTATACTATGACTGACTATGATTGAATATTAAAATCATCTAATCAACCCATGCTAACTCAATATATAAGATTCTCAAGTGTAGTAAAACCTCTGTATGATAATGATAAAATCCCCACGTATAATCCCCATATCTTTCTAACAGTGCAACTCTCAAATCAACGATCATATGATATCCTATCTAGCAACATACAAACCT
Source organism: Sambucus nigra (assembly GCA_949130495.1). NCBI lineage: Eukaryota > Viridiplantae > Streptophyta > Magnoliopsida > Dipsacales > Adoxaceae > Sambucus > Sambucus nigra. Next base: position 113,554,651 of record OX422219.1, read on the forward strand.
GAAAATGTTAAAATATAAACCATAAGCTTTAAGCTTAGTCAGGTACTCCTTCCCTGAAATGAAATAACAGTTCTTTATCAAATATTTGGATATAAAATCCAAATAATCCTTCCCTGCTATGAAATAGCAATTCTATATCAAATCTCTAAATATAATATCCAAATAATCCTTTCCTGTAATGCAATGACAATTCTATATCAAATCTATGGATATATAATCCAAATAATTTTGCCTTGCTATGAAATAACAGTTTTATATCAAATCTGTGGATATGAAATCCAAACAATCCTGCCCATTGGCAATAACAAATCCTGGAACATAAGTTCCAACAAATCCTTGTCATAAGATAAATCAAATCATTAGATCTTTTTCCATTTCCAATCCTGGGTCATAAGACCCAAACAAATCTTGGATATTTTAATATCCAAACAAATCCTGAATACTGAAGTATTCAAACCAATCCTGGATCATAAGACCCAGAATATTGAAGTATTCAAACCAATCCTGGATTATAAGACCCAAACAAATCCTGGATATTTTAATATCCAAACAAATCCTGAATACCGAAGTATTTAAACAATTCCACTCTTAGAGCTATATTCATATTTATATATGAAACAAATCATAAGTACACTCACCTTGGAAATTTAACAAGCTTTCCCATTTCCTTTATTTGGCTCTGGTTCGGTCGGTTATTCTTCTCTTCCTATCATTCTTACAATATTAGTATCATCATAATAATATTAACAATTCAACGAACAACATCAACATGACTCAATTCATGAGCATCATATGATTCAATTCAAATCATTCATTATAAATGAAGTTCCATCTAGACTCGATAATGATATCAAACATATTCAAATTACAGCCCAATGCAACTTTAATTCTTCTTGGTAATCCAATACTTATCATACTAGGTTTCCAACACAAAATATGACACATCATTCTAAGTTTCCAAGAGCAAGATATGCCCATTTCTTTACCACATAGCCAATCCGCCCTATAGGCTCATCTATTGTTCAGTCATCTTCCAAGAATTTTCATAATTTTTATACATCATAACTTTCTATGATATTTCACCCAATTTCAGAAAACATATTGAATAACACAAGATTAAAATTTCATAATATTCAGGATATATTTGCTATGTCAAGCAAAACATCAAACATATGATATGCATATTTACTCTTTTGGGGCAGATTTCATACCTGAAATTGAAACCATCACCCAAGATTCATTTATTGGTATTTTTACTTTATTCTAGTATATGATATACATATATGAGTCTATTTTAATCTCCCATTTGAATCAATCAATTTTAGTAATTATATAAAAAGATATGATAGTTTGAATATACAAGGTTTCTAAACAAAGCAATTTAGAGGGTTTACACATTCAAGTTTGCTTAAACATGCATTTATCCTTGAGTACACATCAAGACATGGAATTTCAGTAAAAAAATTATTATTTCTATCATTTAAATCATCAATACAAAAAAATCAAACAAGATTTATGGATGGAATTACCTTAGGGGCTTTTATGTAATTTTCTATGAATTTTTCTTCAATTTCTCCTCACACTTTCTTCCTAAACTTCAAAACTCTCTTTCCTTAGGTTAAAACTCTTCCATGGATGAAATATGCTGAAGTAAGAGCTTAATTCAAGGGTTATAAGTCGGCATAAGGTCACCCTCCCTCGGTCCAATCAAAATATAACATGTGGCATCATATAAAACAAAATATCATTTAAAGCTAAATGACTACTTTACCCCCTGTTCGTAAAAAGACAATATCTTCCCACTCGGATGTCCGTTCGATGAATCGTTTGTTGTGTTACAAACCTAACTCATATATCTACAAATATCTAGTTTATACCTCAAGTCAATTATTATATTTCAATAGTCAAAACTTGCCTCCCAGATTGACATTCCTATAAAAAACATCAAAATTTGGTGTTCATAACTAATTCAATATATCATACTTTATGAAGGTAGAATTAGACTAAATACAATGAATTAACATTATATAGACTAATAACATATTATCCATATCACATGAGCTAATCATAATTTAAACATAATTTATCATAATTATATTCGGGTTGTCACAATTCTCCCCCTGTTAGGAAATTTCATCCCCGAAATTAACATACCTTAGTTGTCCGAATCAAACAAATACGAATAACGCATCTTCATGCTATCCTCACTCTCCCATGTAGCTTCTTACGTGGAATGCCTTCTCCACATAAACTTCACAAGTGGGATCACTTTTGATCTCAATCTTTGTTCTTTCCTATCGGCGATTGCTAGTGGTTCTTCCACATAGCTCAAATCTTCTTTCAACGCAATGGGTTGTTCCACCAATACATGTGAAGGATCCTCTACATACTTTCTTATCATAGAAACATGGAAAACATCATGTAATCGAGCTAACTCTGGTATTAATGATAACTTGTAGGCAACCATCCCGACTTTCTCAAGAATTTGATAAGGTCCAATATAGCGTGGATTTAATTTCCCTTTCTTTACAAACCTCATAAATCCTTTCCATGGAGATATCCAAAGAAACACATAATCCCCTTTCTGTAATTCCAAATCTTTTCGTCATTTATCCGCATAACTTTTATGTCTACTTTGAGTTGTTCTCATTCTATCTTGAATAATCCTTTCTTTTTCAATGGTGACTTCAATTAATTCTGGACCCTCTATCTTCCTTTCACCAACTTCACCCCAATATACCGATGTACAACATCATCTACCGTACAATGCTTTGTATGGATCCATACCAATAGTAGATTGAAAACTATTATTATATGCGAATTCTATCAAAGGAAATTATTCATCCCAATTATCTTTTAAATCAAGCACACAAGCTCTAAGCATATATTCCAAAATTGGTATTGTCCTTTAAGATTGCCCATCTGTCCAGGGATGGAAACACGTACTAAACTTTAAGTTAGTACCCATAGCATATTGCAAACTACCCCAAAATCTAGCTATAAAAGTAGGTTTCCTATTTGAAACAATAGAAATAGGTGCTCCGTGCAATCGAATAATTTCATTAACATACAATCTAGCATACTTATCAACTGTATACTTAATCTTGATTGTTAGAAAGTGAGCTGACTCGGTTAAACTGTCTACCACCACCCAAATCGAATCTAACCCCTTCTGAGATCGAGGAAGCCCAACAATAAAATCCATCATTACATGATCCTATTTCCACTCCGGTATTGGTAATGGTTGAAGCAAACCCGGAGGTTTATGATGTTCCACTTTTAATTACTGACATATAAGGCATCTAGCAACAAAATAAGCAATTTCCTTCTTCATATTAGTCCACCAATAATGCTCCTTTGAATCCCTATACATTTTAGTACTACCAGGATGCATAACATAAATGGAATTATGAGCCTCATCTAAAATTTCCACTTTCTATTCATCCACATTAGGCACACATAATCGCTTCTTATACAATAAAGTGCCATTATTAACAATACAAAAATCATCAGACTTACCATCTCAGACATCTTGCCGTTTCTTCTCAAGAAAAGGATCCCGACTTTGCAAATCGTGAACATGGGTAGCTAACAAAGGCCTCATGCTTATATGAGCAAAGAACCTGTACTATCTGCTAGCTTCAATTCCACTTCTATCAATCTCAACTCCATAATATGAGAAACTCTATCACATCGAATACAAGATAACTTGCCCGAAGCCATTCTACTCAGAGCATCTGCAACTACATTTTCCTTCCCTGGGTGGTAGTGAATTATACAATCATAATCTTTAGTTAACTCCATCCATCGCCTCTGCCTCAAATTCAACTCCTTCTGAGTAAATTAATACTTAAGGCTTTGATGGTAAGTAAAAATTTCACATACCTCACCATATAGACAATGATGCCATAATTTCAAAACAAACACAATAAAAGAAAGTTCCAAATCATGTGTACGCAACTACCTAGAATCATAAGCAATAACTCTACCATGCAGACTAAAAACATAACCCAACCCCTGATGTGAACCATTGGTATAAATAACAAAACCATCTCCACCACGTGGAATAGTAAGAACAGGTGCGGCTACCAATCTCTTCTTCAGTTCTTCACAACTATTTTCACAATCAGGATTCCATTCAAACTTAATATCTTTATGGGTCAATTTAGTCATTGTCAAAGCAATCGAAGAAAACACCTTAATAAACCTTCTATAATACCCATCTAAACCTAGAAAACTCCTCACCTGAGTTACATTATTGGGCCTCTCCCTCTTTGCAATAGCTTCTACTTTCTTGGGATCAACATATATACCATCTGTCGAAATAACATGGCCTACAAATACAACTTGTGATAGCCAGAATTCGCATTTGCTAAACTTGGCATACAACTGCTTATCTTTCAACACTTTCAAAATAGTTTGGAGATGTTTTTCATGTTCAACTACATCATGTGAGTAAATCAGAATATCATCAATAAAAACTATCACAAATGAATCAACAAAAGGATGCAGTATTCGATTCGTAATATCCATTAATACTGCTGGAGCATTAGTCACTCCAAAAGGCATCACTAGAAATTCAAAATGACCATACCGAGTACGAAAAGAAGTTTTAGAAATATCACTCTCCTTGACCCTCAACTGATGATAACCCGAACACAAGTCTATTTTTGAAAACACTTTAGCACCCTATAACTGATCAAACAAATCATCTATACGAGGTAAAGGATAGTTGTTCTTAACTGTAGCTTTATTCAGTTGAGAATAATCAATACACAAATTCATAATAGCATCTTTCTTTTTCACAAATAAAACTGGTGCACCCCATAGAGATTTACTAGGCTGTATGAACCCCCTATGAAGTAAATCCTACAACTGAATCTTGAGTTCTTTCAACTCAACAAGTGCCATTCTACATGGCGCCCTAGAAATAGGGGTTGTCACTGGTGCCAATTCAATACTAAATTCAACTTCTCTCTCTATGGGTAATCCATACTACTCACTAGAAAACACTTCTGGAAAATCTCGTAGTATAGTAACGTCAAATAATTGTAAAGACTGCTTCGTAGTGTCAAGAACATATGCAATAAAACTCTCACAACCCTTACTCAACAATTTCCTTTCTCTGACAAATTTAAATTCAAACTCACCAGGCATATTAAAAATAACTTCCTTATAGAAATAATCCATAGATGCATGATATTTAGATAACCAATCCATTCCCAGAATTATATAAAAATCAGAAATATCCAATGGAAGTAGATCTATAACTGTATCTCTACCCCCCACAGTCAAAACACAATCATGAAAACATATTCAACGACAACCATATCCCCCATATGCATATAAATACCCAACCCCACATCTAAACGAGTAAACAGTCTATTAAGGTATATAGCAAATGCATAGGACACAAAAGAATGTATGGAACTAGTATCAATCAAAACATAAACACTTCTATCAGTAACAAAAAGTTTACTTGTCACCACGTCCGGGGTAATATGAGTCTCTTTCATCATAAAGAGTCTCCCACCTGGCCTGGAACCACTGGCTTATCCCATGCACCAGGTTCCATCTATAATAACCGAGATATAACAACCAACACAAACAAATTATAATACAAAATTATTGGTTAATACATAAACAATTCATAAATATCATATCAAACCAACAACTACCATCTAATCACCACACACGTCAAGAATTAATAACCTAGACGCTCTGATACCACTAATTGTCACACCCCAAACCCAAATATATTCTAATCATTTCATTTATATTATTATTAAATCATAATCTTCCATCCATTCGAAATATAATTCATTTATCAATATTTTTTTCATGTATAATATAGATAATCATGTTTTTTGTACCATAACATAATTAACACCAGAGTCATAATTATACGAACATGCTATACTATGACTGACTATGATTAAATATTAAAATCATCTAATCAACCCATGATAACTCAATATATAAGATGCTCAAGTGTAGTAAAACCTCTGTGTGATAATGATAAAATCCCCACGTATAATCCCCATATCTTTCTAACGGTGCAACTCTCAAATCACCAATCATATGATATCCTAGCTGGCAGCATACAAACCTGAAAATGTTAAAATATAAACAATAAGCTTTAAGCTTAGTGAGGTACTCCTTCCCTGAAATGAAATAACAGTTCTTTATCAAATATGTGGATATAAAATCCAAATAATCCTTCCCTGCTATGAAATAGCAATTCTATATCAAATCTCTAAATATAATATCCAAATAATCCTTTCCTGTAATGAAATGACAATTATATATAAAATCTATGGATATATAATCCAAATAATCTTGCCCTGCTATGAAGTAACAGTTTTATATCAAATCTGTGGATATGAAATCCAAACAATCCTGCCCGTTGGCAATAACAAATCCTGGAACATAAGTTCCAATAAATCTTTGTCATAAGATAAATCAAATAATTGGATCTTTGTCCAATTCCAATCATGGGTCATAAGACCCAAACAAATCTTGGATATTTTAATATCCAAACAAATCCTAAATACTGAAGTATTCAAACCAATCCTGGATCATAAGAGCCAAACAAATCCTGGATATTTTAATATCCAAACAAATCCTGAATACTGAAGTATTCAAACCAATCCTGGATCATAAGACCCAAAAAAATCCTGGATATTTTAATATCCAAACAAATCCAGAATACCGAAGTATTCAAATAAATCCATTCTTAAAGCTATATTCATATTTATATATGAAACAAATCATAAGTACACTCACCTTGGAAATTTAACAAGCTTTCCCTTTTCCTTTATCTGGCTCTGGTTCAGTTGGTTATTCTTCTCTTCCTATCATTCTTACAATATTAGTATCATCATAATAATATTAACAATTCAAAGAACAACTTCAACGTGACTCAATTCATGAGCATCATTTGATTAAATTCAAATCATTCATTATAAATGAAGTTCCATCTAGACTCGATAATGATATCTAACATATTCAAATTACAGGCCCAACCGACTTTAATTCTTCTTTGTAATCCAATACTTATCATATTAGGTTTCCAACACAAAATATGACACATCATTCTGAGTTTCCTAGAGCAAGATATGCCCATTTCTTTACCACATAGCCAATCCGCCCTATAGGCTCATCTATTGTCCAGTCATCTTCCAAGAATTTTCATAATTTTTATACATCATAACTTTCTATGATATTTCACCCAATTTCAGAAAACATATTGAATAACACAAGATTAAAATTTCATAATATTCAGGATTCATTTACTATGTCAAGCAAAACATCAAACATATGATATGCATATTTACTCTTTTGGGGCAGATTTCGTACCCGAAATTGAAACCATCACCCAAGATTCATTTATTTCTATTTTTACTTTATTTTAGTATATGATATACATATATGAGTCTATTTTAATCTCCAATTTGAATCAATCAATTTCAGTAATTATATAAAAAGATATGATAATTTGAATATACAAGGTTTCTAAACAAAGCTATTTAGAGGGTTTACACATTCAAGTTTTCTTAAACATGCATTTATCCATGAGTACACAACAAGACATGGAATTTCAGTAAACAAATGATTATTTCTATCAGTTAAATCAGCAATAAAAAAAAATCAAACAATATTTATGGATGGAATTACCTTAGGGGCTTTTATGTAATTTTCTATGAATTTTTCTTCAATTTCTCCTCACACTTTCTTTCTAAACTTCAAAACTCTCTTTCCTTAGGTTAAAACTCTTCCATGGCTGAAATATGATGAAGGAAGATCTTAATTCAAGGGTTATAAGTCGGCATAAGGTCACCCTTCCTTGGTCCAATCAAAATATAACATGTGGCATCATATAAAACAAAATATCATTTAAGGCTAAATGACTACTTTACCCCCTGTTCGTAAAAAGACAATATCTTCCCACTCAGATATCCGTTCGATGAATAGTTTGTTATGTTACAAACCTAACTCATATATCTACAAATATCTAGTTTATAACTCAAGTCAATTATTATATTTCAATAGTCAAAACTTGCCTCCAACATGAACATTCCTATCGAAAACATCAAAAATTGGTGTTCGTAACTAATTCAATATTTCATACTTTATGAAGGTAGAATTAGACTAAATACAATGAATTAACATTATATAGACTAATAACAAATTATCCATATCACATAAGCTAATCATAATTTAAACATAATTTATCATAATTATATTCGGGTTGTCACAGTTATCTTATAAAATCATAACGAACTTCATCTTGTTCTAAGTCTCCCAGGTTCCTATACTATCACTTATTAGTCTACTTTCAACATCAAACTCAAGGATATTTCACGATACCAACTTATAAACAAAAGCCATGGCACTAACTCAAATCATTGCCACGAGTCAACATGAACCAAACACACTCAACTCAACTCAACAAAGCCTTTTCCCAATTATTTGGAGTCGGCTACAACCAAACACACTACAATCATAAATGGTTTTACTTTTACTTATGTATACTATGATAAAATAATGGTTCCCAATGCCTCACGTGTGACGACATCAAACTCACTTATTTCCTTAAATACCTCACACATTTATTACAAGGAACCACCAGTAAGACCATGACCAATGCTACACAACCTTGAGTTTATCATCGTAAATGGACATCACTATATAACCTCTATACAATAATAAATCCCAAGGTTTCGAAGAGAAATTCTATAATCATTATAATGCACGGTACCCAACCTTAGATTCACTACTATCAGGAAATGACTACCCCTCACATTAACATCTCATTAGATAATCCATAGTATACATCTCCAAGGAAAATTTAAATGAGATTCCATAAGACTATATCTTCTAATATTTTATGATCATCCAAGCACTACAACCGACTCATATTATGACATGAACCTCATACTATTACCAACTAACAAAATAATACATATATTTGGTAGGATACGAGACGTCGAGCTTTGCCTATGAACAGTAAAAATCTCTTGTCTATGAACACCATAAGAGATCCTATTTCTAAATGATAAATTACAATCCCTAGAAATTAGTTTTATACCATTCAGGCTTTGGTAGGACACAGGGCATCGGGTATTGCCTAAGAGGAGTCCCACCCTGATGACGTCGAAAGAGGTCCTAGACTAAAACATCATAACTCATTTACTTATCACTAAGTCACCATAATTATCTATGTTCACTTCTAGATTACCTCAATCATCAAGATAGTCTAAATCCACATCATAGTCAAGGTACATAAATCATGGTATACTAAATTTGGGCCCTCAACCAAGGAACTTAGCACTTCCTCACCACATAAAAAACACTTATAAACACGTTACTCAGTCACAAAATTTCAATAGGGGAATTCAAAAGATTTTTTGCTAAGTCGCAGTAAACACTACATGATGTTACTACTACTAAGGCTTGTTGATATGACACATGACACCATGTATAACCCGTACATCTACAGGTATACACCACTGGTGTCATTAAGGGTCATATTCCTCAAATTTTCATTACCCTTTCAATCACAACCCCGAAGGGTTACCTAAGGTTCACACCCTTATCATTACAACTCATCATTGTCACTCAAGTGACCCCTAGCTATAAATAACTTGTAACTCTAATTATGAATTATAAGGAACTTTTGTCATCCAACAATCGCTAAGGCACTCACGGATAAGGATAACATTCTATTAGCTAAGACTAACTTATCCTCTAGCTTTGAGCCATAAAAATTCATATTCTCATCGGATTATCCATCAATCTTGGTATTACCCCAAGGATAAAATTTGCCTAATCATCACTTCGATATTGGCCTCTCACACGTGTCACACCGAAGTCCAAATATTATTTAAATCATGATGTCCCATTACATTATCATGACACCCCAATAACCAGTCCCTACTATTGATTATTCACAATTTGGTGCCATTTTCCCAATGGGTGTCATCTCATTCTATCAATATCTCCAAGGATCCTATGTCAACGAGGTTAGAACACAAGCACCTCACACTATGAACCACACTTTCAAAATAGGCTTGCATGGACACCCGTAAATTACTAACATTATAATGAGATACACGGAAGATATTAATAACCATTAATATAATCATGTGCCACTAGGCATTATTCTAACTAGTCGTGCTAACCTCTTAGAGTTTACCATCGAGGAAAGGAACTAAACCGTCATCAAGTTGTCATGACCGACCCGAACCACAACGACGTCAAAAGATTCATTACTAACCTCACCATGTCAGACCCAAAAGGAACCTTAAACATAGAGACCGGATACAATTTGTAACGCCCCGAACTGGATTTATGGGTTACTTGTAGTCAACCCGGTCCAAATCGAGTCATTATACGTGAAGTACAATGGAACAACCTATATAATGTTTGTAGTCCAGTTTTATTTCAGTTAACATTTCACTTATTAGTATGTGATTCAAGTTTCAGGATAAACTACGTGAGGGACCCATGGGGAGAACGCGAAGTCCATGAAACGGAGCTACTAACGTAAACATAAATAAAATATACTCAGTTGTAAAACGCCCTCAAAATACGGAATCGCTTCCAACCTTTTGTAACAAAGTGGCAATGTGAGATTATGCCCAGTGGAATTTATACAAGAAGTATAGAAATGAATGGCCAAAAGTAATACTCACACGCTATAACCACATGCATGAAAAAAATATTTATATACCTACATACTTATAGCTTTGAAATACACATGCCAATTCTTTAGCCATTTTATTTTTGAAAACCTTATTTGCCCAGATTAATAGACCTTAATCTTATTAAAGGTTTTCATTATTAAAATTTAGGAATTCCCACTTGATTTAACATTGTCGGCTCAACGCTTGAAACCAATACACTTTATTTGATTTGAATCGATTCCTTTTTTCAAAAATCAACCCTTTTATTCATTTCATCACACGTTAGTATTTTCATTAAAAATCACCATTTCAACACACATTTTTGTCGTGTTTAGAAAATACCTATTTGCTTTGAAAAAATCCCTTTTACAAAACATGTTGATGTTAATAATGGGGATAACCATTTAGGTTCCTTAACCACCCATTTATCTACTTCCTTGAACCCTTTTCATTTCTTTATGGACATTATCTACTTCATTGAACCCTTTTCATTTCATTATGGACATTATTGGATTTACGCATTGACTTATCCATTTTACTTTTACTCTAACATTTATTACATTCATTCAAGTTAGTTATTTTAACACATTTACCACACATTCTATTTCTTGATAGGTTCCATATTTCTTTTAACATTGATTGGAATCTCCCAATACCGCATACTTACACGGGCTCTACGCCGATGGCTATACGCACTATATGCTCTGTCCAGTTGTTTAGGGATTTTCACCCAAGGGCTCTGGGATCTTCTTGCTTTATCCCAGTGTCATCCGAGTACCTTTAATGCGTTTTAGCATTTTTATAATTATCCACATTATTTCCTATCTTTTTTATCCAGTCAAAGCCAAAACCCAGGACTTTATCGTCCCAATTTGTGTTACACCTGAAAATTTACCATTTATGTCCTTTATACTTTAATCTTGATTATTATTCCAAAAATCGTACTCATTTAGGACCGCTTGGTGTAACACCTTTCCAACATTTTTATTTTATCAAAATATTCCACTTTGAGTAAAATTACCATTTTACCCATTCATTTCCAAATCACTTTTACTCCCTTTCACAAGTGTTAATTTCACCCAAAACACTATTAAGTTATACACGCCAACTTCTTAAGTGATTTAACCCTTTAACACCTTTTTACACTTGAATTACATTCATCTTGATTGTAAACACTTTCACACCTTTAATCCTTTTATAATCCCATAAGTGTCAATATTTTACATTATTAGTAAGTAATACCCACTAAACAATCCACGTTTACCCATTAACACTTGACTAATACTTTTTACTAACATTCATATTTCTTTAGGTCTTTATTTAAGAAATACATATATGCTTAAGGCTACTTTTATAAGAAAATACCATTTCTTTTATTAACATGTACTCCTTTAATTCATACCCACTATGTCTTTTAGTCCTAATTATAAATACTTTGAAGATTAAATTTCCAACCTTTATCATTATATGTTTAACCCTATAAAGTCTTCTTTAAACTTGTTCACATATTTATTATCAAAATACTACAAGTTTATATGCAAGGAAAGTGGACTTTAAATACTAAAATCCTACAAAATGGATTAAACACGCATTTCACGAAAAAAATATATTTCATCAATTTCTTTAAACTTGGCAAATGTCTATTTTTTTCACAAAGTCTTGGCTAGAAACTCGAAAATATTTATTTCATAAATAATTTGATAACATTAATACCATTCCACATTTTTTATTTCCCAAAAAATATCCACTATTTCTTTTTACTTGAAATATGCCAATAATATATTTTTACTCCATAAAATGTATATTATCTCCTTTACTAGAAAATATCGAAAACTAATCTTAAATATATATTGTTTTTATTAAAAAATTTATTTGTTCCAAGACCCATTTAAATCATCTTTTTATACCCATTCCGTACAGATGTCAAGATGATTAATAAATAATACTAGGATGAAAACCAATACACTACACACATATATTTAATCTAATATATGTAAATAACATGCTAAAAATATACTACGCATTAAAATTAAATCAATGTTAGTCTACCCACCTTAAATGAAGCTCAACAGTGGAGGAAATGGTGTAGAAGAAGGAAGATCCCCCAACTCCAAAGGTGGCGTCAAGGGGATCTCTAAAAAGCCCTCTAAAGCTTGAATCCATTGTTTCTCCAAGAGTTATCCTATTTAATATCGTATGAATTTCTTCTTCATGATCAAGATACCCTCTACAAACACCCACTAAGACATCAAGCACACCATCTTCCACACCCAACAAATCATCAATGTTTTGGTAAGGGGATAAATGGAGGTTGGGGCTCCTTTAATGGTGTCTCTAGGTTGTGTATGGTGTCGAATGTGGATAGTTTTATCCCATAGTAAGTCTATCCAGAACGTACTTTTATGGTGGTTTCATCTTAAAGAGAGAGAGAGGTAAGAAATTTGACGGAGTGTTATCTCCAAACACATACATGGTTTGACTTCTAATAAACCAACAACTATATTCATACCCTAAAAGGAAACCGTCATCATCCCAAACCTCACCATATAATTTTCTAGTGTGTCCACCCATCGAGCCATCAATAGATCAATTACTATAAAATATACAACGCATAAAAAAATAGATTTGTCGAAGACCTGCTCGATTGATCGATCGGTCATGAGCCATCGATCGATCCATGACCCTTTAAAAACTGTCCCCTTGTCGTAATTTGACCCTATAGACTTTATATATATATTTTTAGTACCCATAAAATGTGGTCAAACCATTTTTACCACGTCTGGTGAATTCTCGAAAAATCCCATAATGTTGTGCTTTACTATGTCGTGTACCGGCAACGGATAGTTTATGCTTACTCGCGTCCGTAACTCATTTATTCCTTGATTAATTTATTCCATATTCTAACAATATATATGTACTAACTAATTGAACATGAATGTTCATCCATGCGGACCATGCAACGTTGGATTTCCATTAAAATTACTACACGCGACGTGTCACTTATGTAAAATTTTGGTTCAATACCCATGCACCTATTTTCTCCAAATATTTATCCCAAATAAAATACTCAACACATCATTAAATACTTATTTTATAGGGTGGGGGTATTACACTCGATATAGAGACTTTCAACATATTTATGCCTCAGGTTGGGGCATGCGTGTAGTGTTCACTTGGGTGAGACGTAAGATACTTATTGCATGTGAGCGCCATTGAGTGGCATATATTGATAATTAACTGCATCATTATTTATTGATATTGAATGTTAATTATTGGAACATTAGGGCACCGACCCAAAATATTAAATTTCCCCCCGAGTCGAATCCCGCGGAGTTTGGCCCATAAATCCTTTTTCCTCTCCTCTTTTCTCCTCTCCTTTCTTCCTTTCTTCTTTCTCTCTCCTTTCTCTCCCACTCTCTCGTGTCTTATAAGGAGAAAATAAGGGTTTATCCCCTTAAAACCCAAAAATGACTCGTTTACTCAATTGCGAGTTACTTTTACTCCAAAATTACCCGAAACTCTATTTCGATAATCAGACACTCTTTTTTGACTATCTTGGCCATTCCGAAACTCACCGCGCAGTCGAAATTTCCATCTGAGGTACTTGTCCACAACTCACTATTTAACCCCACATGACTTAATGCGGGTTTTCCAATTAAAATCTTACCTCGGGTCGCTTTACTCAATGACGACAAGCAATTAAAATACTCCAACATATTTACTTAATCCCAAAAGTAAATATTACACCTATCGACAATAATCCGATCCTCGAAAATCCCAAAAATTACTATTCTTAGAAATTCTCCAAATCTCCAATTTATCCCCAATCATGGAATTTAATCATCTCCAAAAGGACGGGTTGTTACATACTCCCCCCCCCCCCCCTTACAATGGAATTTCATCCTCGAAATTTGGATATAACCTACACCACCAAACTACGATCACCAATTCCACTACGTCTTAGTACCCCCAAAATCAAAAGTTGCTAACACGATGGTCCCTTACCATATTCCAACTACCTCAAGGTGTACTCAAATGTACTAGCTTCACCACAAGGTCATCTAAATTTCTACCCATCATCACACAACAACGACATGTTACTCCGATGGCTTCTCTTGCTTCCAGTAAGAGAAACGAGTCTATAACTACCGCTCTACATCTCGCAAAGCTGATACTCTTACAAAAAAGTGTCTGCTCATCCACATTATGGCAACTGATTTCCTTTAAAAAAGGAAACTCTAATAAGATTTGACTACTCCCAATAGTCTCATCGCTTATCTTGGGAACGTTACCTCTTATTTCCCCTTATACAACTGGAATATCACGTACCTCTCACGACATTCCATAAAACACACTCCAAATCCATTCGTGACTGCCTTACGGTATAAACTTCAACTTTATATACTAAGACCCTTCTATTTCAGGCGGTATGTAAACCAACTCACTAAGGTGCCCCTACACCTTTTTAACCCGTGCACATCTGCACATCCATTGTGAACGTTCGACATGTAACACTCTCTCTAAATAAGGGAATACTTTCCTCGGTGAAATACTCGCATATGGATCCTCCCAACCCGCAAAATTCAATTCTCATTACATCGGTGCCACTAACTCTGTTGAACGTACATCCTAATAATGCTAAGGTCTAAGAGTTACCATACCTACGTGAAATAAGTGTAATCGTAATTGTGTCCCTAGTGCCCAAGGCCTCTCAACTTCCGACATTTTCTTGGTTTCATGCGTGGGACGTCTCGCAAAGCGAAATCCAAACAAGGAACCCTCCCATTACACTACTCCCTCGCGTTGTCGGTCATCGAGATATAGCGATCTAAGGCACACCAGCGGGACTTCCTAATTCCTACCTTGCTAACCTACGAACGCATTTCTACTATCCTATCCTCCCACCTGAGCGAAAAGGAAAATCTCACTAATCGAGGCGCCAACACTCTGTAAAAGCTTTACAAACATTATAACCAAAATATATTTCCTAAAAAATTTGCCTTTTAATTAAGGCCTAGCTGTAATCCTCAAATCAATTTCTCTAAGTCCTACTTCACCCACCCACTTGTGGTGATGGGAGCACTTTAGTGCATTTCTATAGCACAATATTTCCATAAACATACCATCATCACATGGCTCATAGTCTATAGTGTTTCATCCACACTATATGACTTATCAACAAAACCCACATCCTCGCAATTTATAACATCTCTCCAGTCCCGACGTCATTAAGGTTCATGCATGGAGCATCTCGCAAAGCGAAATCCAAACAAGGAACCCCTCCAACACACTACTACTTAACTTCGTCGGTCATGGAGGTCCGTTATTTTTGAATATGCAAACGGGATAATCCTATCCCCTCTTTCGGCTAAATGTGGTCTGAACTCCCATCTCATTTCAAGAGCTATACCACTAAGCGCATCGCACTGTACTCAGTCTCTGCGCAATCAATAATGGGCTGAAACTCACATCTCAATAATAATCTGGGCACACCTTAAATCACATCTATAAGGTCGCCACATACTCACATTACGATAATGAAACCTCTACTCATCGAAGTTCCATCTATACACATACTAAAGGCGAACTCAACCTGTATCCAGGTGAGATATCGCAACAACGACCCGTTCCACCCTGGAACTGTGGACACGATAGTCTTGCCGTCATTAGCCTGCTATCGCTCTGAATATACGACAGCATATTATACTGACCATATTACCATACTTGTATAACACATATATAACGAGAATCACAATCCAGATATATATATTACCTCCAAAAACACATAGACATACATTATAAAATGTTATCGATACCGCCACAAAGCTCAAATTACACACACGAGTCTTGGGCTAGTGAATACCGCGACTTTATCTAGTCACACCAGATATACCTCTTCATTCTGAGGTTAAACTCATAACAAAAACTAATCCCCACCTCCTGCCGCCTTCCTCGATCAGCACACGAATCTAAAACGAGCGGACAAAAGATTTTCCATAATCTTATACTGTGGCAGGAGAACGAAATCTCACAAGAGAAATCGACAATCATAATCCTGAGGCTCTATATCAAATCAAGAGCAATGCTGAAAGCGTAGTATGTTCGTACAGATTCCTAAGGACACTAAAACCTGATGCTTTGATACCATCTGTGACACCCCACCTAATAAAATACCGGGCGATTATTCCTACATCAAATTATAAAAGGAGTCTCATATGGATCATTATTAGCATCACTATCGAAAACCAATTTAATTACTAATAACCTATTAGGCTGGCGTCAAAATTTTACGTAACTACTCCTTTTAAAAATTACTAAATTAAAACATCCACACAATTTATATAAATAAAACTGAAATGAAATAGAATAACTGAACACTCGGTTCAAATATGATACAACCAAAACAAATGCCGCACTAAAAGGCGTTAAAAGAATAAATAAATGTTGTTGGGTTATTAACCCGAATGTGTACACAATACCTCCTATCTAGATTACAAGAATGAAAGCGTCTTTCGAGAACCTGCATGCATCCACAGCTGCTGCAGCAGACGTCTGATTCGAAGGAAGGGTCATCCAGGTGCACTCCTATCGCATCCTAACAAATTACCCTAGTCAAGCTACCCTGCCTAACTAGTATGTTATCCGAACTTCTAACAACCCTAGTTATCCCAAGTACTAAGGGCTAGACTTCTCCCCAGTCTCAACACTATGCCATGTTCGTGCGTGGGGTGTCTCGGAGAGTGAAATCCAAATAAAGAACCCCCCGATACACTACTACGCGGCAAGGTCGATCGTCGAGATCCATTAGACCCTCAGTACACAATGTATATACATACTATGTAAAGATATACATAACATACTTATTTTAATATACAGAATTCAATATACATCTGGATAATATCTCTTAGACTGAGGTTTATTCTATTCATCTTTATAATACACATCCGGATCTATCTCCCGGACTGAGGATTCATTTACAAAATATTTCCCAAAACAATTTCATTTCAAAACTTTATATTTCCCTTCTTCTATCTAGGAAATATATTTAAAGCAAGTTTTATTATCATAAAAATGCTTTTTCATTTCATAACATCCCATTTCCCTTCTTTCATCCAGGAAATGTATTTAACTTCCCATTTCCCTTCTTCCATCGAAGAAATGTATTTAAAGCCATTTTATTATCATAAAATGCTTTAAAACCAATAATGTCCCACATTATTGAGAATAGTTAAATTACATATCATATAACGTTTTCTAAGACCGCCCGTCTGGGTTTTCCCCCTGTGCGTTCCCCTAAATGGATATCATCTTCTAGGCCCTATCAATCAAGACAACCTGGGATCCTACAATGCAAGACTTCGGGAAGCGTCCATATGCCTGCGGGAGAGTCATAACCACACCCAGAATTACCTCACCAACGCAGAAAACATACAATAATCGCTCATATGGCCTAGGACTATATCAACCATGCATTCATTAGCCAGGGGGATTCACCTTACGCGCGCAACTTCCCTTATGATAGAGATTTAGAGAGGTGTGTATACATAAATTATCATTTATGAAAATCATTTATTTTTCCATTTGAAAACATTCATTTTATTCATTTTCAAAAGTCATTTATATCATATCATATATATACTTTAATCACATAGTATATACATACCATATATTCCTCCTCGAATATATATATATATATATATATATATATATATATATATATATATATATATATATATGGCCATAATTTCCAATCATCCCAAAGATTCTCTCAAAGAATCACAATCATGCATTCATATATGTATGTTACTATACCTAAAGTATTTCCTCACTTTATGAATAATAAATACCTTATTCTCATCTAAGGATTTAGCAGATATCTCCAAATATACTGATTCACTCTAAGTGAATACATATATTCCCAATTCCATCCTAATAATCTTGTAGGATTCGCTCAACCAATATCAATATAATTATGTTTTCCTACACCCATAATTATACATGCCTAAATGCCCTACTGAAATATCTTAGGGATTATTCTCCCCCGAATACCCTTAAATTAAATAGGTTGTGGATATCCTTCCCACAAACCCAAGGACTACATTTCACTCGAATAGTGATCTAGAGGTTCCCAATCCATATGTAGGAACCCCTCTCCAAACAATTATAGCCTTAATTCTCCCAATATAAGGTTTGATTTCTAACTAACGATTTCGATCTCAGACATCTTTTCGTAGAAAAATCACTATAAATTCAAAAACAATCAGAAAAATACGCGGTCAGCGCCCACGCGACCGTATCGAAAAGTTATACAATTTTCATTTTTTGACCAAGAGTTGAATCGATTCTCTTCTAGGCCTAATCGATTCGGTAATGACGCTATCTTACTATTCATCATCTTCTCCATCTCCAAATTAAACCAACACCCAATCAATCCAAGATTTTTGGTTTTCCACTTCACCAACCAACAATATAATCATATGAACATCTATTTTTAACCAACACAACATTAATTTCATGGTATTCATCAAACCACTCAAGAATCTAACCCTAACTCCATTAAATTCATTTCTCACAAAAACTACACCATTTTCATCTATTCAAGCTTAGATATCTTATGAGGCAATTACAACATAAATTTCTATAAGTTCATTTCACAAAAACCCATTTTTATTCAAAAATCCCAACCCAAAATCATATATTTCATTACCAACTATGATATGAGATACACACAAATGAATAAAGCAAGTAAACACTTGCCTCGTGGATAAAATCGGACGACCCCGAGTCGAATCATGCGGAGTTTGGCCCGGAAATCCTTTTTCCTCTCCTCTTTTCTCCTCTCATTTCTTCCTTTCTTCTTTCTCTCTTTTTCTTTCCTTTCTCTGCCACTCTCTCGTGTCTTATAAGGAGAAAATAAGGGTTTATCCCTTAAAACCCAAAAATGACTCGTTTACTCAACTGCGAGTTACTTTTACTCCAAAATTACCCGAAACTCAATTTCGACAATCTGATACTCTTTTCCGACTATCTCGGCCTTTACGAGACTCACTGCGCAGTCAAAATTTTCATCCGAGGTACTTGGCCGCAACTCACTATTTAACCCCACACGACTTAATGCGGGTTTTCCAATTAAAATCTTACCTCGTGTCTCTTTACTCAACGACGACAAGCAATTAAAATACTCCAACATATTTACTTAATCCCAAAAGTAAATATTACACCCATCGATAATCATCTGATCCTCGAAAATCCAAAAAATTACTATTCTGAGAAATTCCCCAAATCTCCAATTTATACCCAATCATGGAATTTAATCATCTCCTAAAGGACGGGTTGTTACATGTCATTAATGGGAACTAGTAGGATTTTATAAACAATTCATAAAATATACCTTATGAAATATTTACAATTTTAAGGGTGACGTAAATTATTAAAAAGTTAAAATTAACAAGTGTGAATTTATTATGTACATGCATGATTGTTTATTTGATTACATGAGTTGCTTAGATTTTATCGTGTTGTGGTAGGCCTCACCTGACAATTTACTATTTGAGTTTCATAACTTTTATCTTATCATTATTCATTATTTCTTTTCTCATGATAAGCATGATATTTAAATATTTTAAAAAACACATGTATAGATTTAATATCTACACTTGAACAACCTGATTATTAGAATTTACGAGGTGTCGGTGTTAGTGTCCAAGCATGGTCCTAGGCAATGTAGGTTTCATAGGTCCATTCTCATTGTTCGCATAGCGTTCTTTAATATGTTTGTTTATTTTTATTCCTATCATATGTTCCTTAGTAGTAATAAGCGATACGCATCATATTTCAGATCACACTGAAAAGGAATACATGCAAAGCTTCATGCGCGACCCAGATAGTTCCATCAGCATTAGTACCACCTACACCACCATTTTCACAGATACTACAAATGTTAGTAGTCCCATCACCATATGCACAGGGATAATTATTTTTTTAGGCACATTAACTCTCAACGTTGATCTCCCAGGTAGTTCGATAAGGGTTAGCCACATATACATAAGAGAGAACACTTGAGGCACCACTTCCAATGGTAGGAGCTCACACAATAAGATAGGAGAACATTAGAGGATCATTTATGAAGAAGTGGATTGGGTGTTTTATGAAGGGTCTTACTTACCCTATATAGAAATTTGTAATGGAGAATCTGAAATACAGTACATACACTTAGATAATGTATGTTGCATTTGAGAATGGGGGCTAAGAAAGTGGGCCCAAGACTTAAAGAGGATCTGGCGAAGATTGTAAGGGAGTTCAAGGCTAATAAGTCCAAGGGTCATGGAAGTGATTTCGGCCCAATTAGTAGAGGCCCTAACATGGTGGGAAGGACACTAGGAGAAACAATAACAGGGGATGCAGGGTAAAGATCCTGAGGGGTAGTTTCCATTAGTTTATTTTAAGTCTAATTGTAGTAGACACATGAAATATTGCCCTATTGGGGTGAAGTAAGTTCAGTAGGAACAATACAAAAAATGATAGTATGGCTAGTATAGGTAGGGATAATATTAACATGGATTTAGGACTATTTATTAGTCACATCAACAAATGTCAACTCTTCCACCCCCAAGGCAACATGCACCAAGAGGTGTTCCTACACCACTACTGTAACGCCTCAACCTCATTTACAGTATGCCAGGGTCTATCAGGTGGGAACCACAGATGAAGCAGTGCCTATTCTGGTAGTTGATGGTATGTTTTCTATTCATGTCACATTAGCCAGTTTTTTTTTTTGGTATTAGGGCTATACATTCATTTTTGCACAATATTTTTTAGGTATTTTAAGGATGATTCTGATTTTATATGCTAGATTTTATTTGTACCTATTTTCTAGGTGTTTTCACTTTTATTATCGAGACTTATGATAAGATAGGTATAAATATTGGCAAGTAATGTTTCATATCTCATATAAAACCTTTTTAAATTCACACACTTATTATATTGGGGAGTTAGTTATGTACCTACCTGGCTCAGATTGGTTATGCTAGTAGAGTTGTAATATTTTCTCTACCAAGTCAGGAGATGTATTTGGCTGCCATGCCATGCCTAGACAAGATTGTGGGGTTACTCCCCATTTATACTTTATTTATAAGGAAACCCATGAGTAGACCATAATGTCTTTTGATATGATCTCAATATTCTAAGAATTCTCAGTTGTTCTCGATAAGATTTCAGATTTACCGTCCAATCAAGGAAATTGATTTTTTATAAACTTAGATTCGAGCAAAAAGATGATATCAGGAGCACCATATCGTATGGTCCTTGTGGAAATGAAAGAGGTTAGATATCATATTGATCAGTTGCTTGAGTAGGGTTTTACTCACCGTAGCATTTTACTTTGGGGTTTTCCAATGTTATTTATAAAGAATAAGGATGGGTGTTTGAGATTATGGATTAATGATTGTGAGTTGAGTAATGTTATAGTGAAAAATAAGTACCCGCTACCAAGGATAAATGATATTTTTTTATCAGTTTAAGGGAGTAACTTTTTTTCCAAAATTTATTTGTGATCTAGTTATTATTATTTGAGGGTAAGAGAGGATGATGTGAGCACGATGGATTTCTTGACAAAGTATGGGTCCTACGAGTTTTAGGTGCTGGAATTTGGGTTGAATACTGCCCCAAAATTATTCATAGACTTGATGAACAGGGTGTTCTCAACATATTTTGATCAGTTCATCGTATTCTTCATTAATGTTATTCTAATATGTTGATATACAGAGGATGAGTACGCCAATATTTATAAACTACGTTCCAGACATTGAGGGAGCATAAGTTTTATGGAGAGTTCTCCATGCTCATGTTTTGGAAAAGGGAAGTCAAGTTTTGGGGCATGTTGTGTCTAAGAAGGGACTATCAACTGGTCCTAGCAATGTCTCAAGTGTGAAAAATTAGGGACAACCCACAACACCTACCATGGTCCGCAATTTTTGGGGTTGGTTGAATATTATAGGAGATTCATATATTATTTCTAAAATATAATGGGACCAATGAATGAGTTAACGAAGAATGTTGTACTTTTTATTTTTGAGTGAAAAGTGTCAGTAGGCATTTGATACTCTCAAGGAGATGTTAACCTCTGTACTGGTTGTTTCCCTCACTAGGAGTGGTGTGGAGTAGAGTTCTTATAATGATGTTTCTCTATAGATGTTATGTGGGTAATTGATATATGAGGTGTTGGAGTGTGATGTAAATGGGGTTTGTGAAGAACTGGAATGGGTAAGTTGTGACCCGCTCTAATGGACTATGTCTTCAAAGTGTTCAAAGTTTCAAAACTAGATCTGGTAGAAAACATTCCTCTACTAGTAATAATGGAGTAAATACTATGACCTTCTTCCTTAAAAAGAAAACTTCATAATGAATAATGATATATGGGAGAGAATGATCTTCTGAGAATAATGGCTATAATGATGGGAGTGAAGAGGCAAGCACTTTGACACTTAGAAAGAGAGAGAAGGGAGAGAATACTAGTTTTAGTGATATTTTTATAGAGTAAAATTTAACCTTAGTTTTTTCCTCTTGTCTTCACCTTAACAAAGGGTCATATTTATAGTCGTATACTAGAAATGACTTGGGCCTTTTGGGTGCCAAAAATGAAAGGGAACTTTGGGACAAGGTCTGTAATGTACCTTTTGTCCCTATTTATCTGTGAATTGCCTGTCCCCTCTACCAGGCGACACGTGGTGTTTACAAAAGTCAAAAAGAAAATATGTCTCCCACTGGTGACAAAATATTATATTTGGTAAATATCATTTCAAATGGTAATTTACTGTACAAACTTTGTGAAAAAATTTAGAGTGGTTTTGAGAGCCACCCTCTCTACACTACATTTTATAAAAGTGTTTCTACTTGTGAGTAGCCTCTAGGCTACTCATTTATTTATTATAAGTGTGGGTTAGGCGAGTGCTTTAGTGACTGATAGAGTCCTTCTAATAGTAATCTCTCCATCATAAAGTGTCAAGTGGAGCTTTCTCAACAAACGTTTCCTCTCAGTCGCCAAACAAAAACTCCCAGGAGATCCTAAGTGGCCTCCTTGAGCCCTAATTGCTTAAATAAATCTACCGGTACAAGAAAATAATCATCAGTACTTCATTAATTTCTGAGTAGCAATCATGGGGATGGGGCCACTCGTGGTGCACCCCTAACCCTAATACATTTTATGTTATATCAATCTTGGGCAGCGGGGCTACTCAATGTAGTCCCCTTTCCCTTGGGCATTCTATATGGTATCAATATTGGCAGTGGGGACACTCGAGGTGATTCCCTTCGGCCTTGATCTTTTATCTGTTGTGTCAATCTTCGTTTTTGGGAGGACACTTAAGGTGGATCCCCTCGCCCTAAGATATTTTATGTAATTAGTTATTCTTAGGGCAGTGGGGCCTCTCTAGGTGGATCCCTTCGCTCTGAGACCTCTTTAACAATATCAATCTTGGTTAGAGGGATTACTCAAGGTGAATCCCCTCACTTTGGGATTTTCTTTTGCATTATGTCAACCTTGGGTTGTGGGGCCACTCGAAGTGGAGTCCCTCACCCTAAATCATATTTAGCAACATTAATCTTGAGAAGAGGTCCCACTCAAGGTGAGTCCCCTCGTTCCAGGCCTTTTTTTGTGGCATGTCAATCTTAGGTTGTGAGGACACTCTATGTGGACCTCCTCCCCCCAATCTTCTAAAATTCATTTAACGAGTGAGTAACCCTCTACTTTAGTACCCCCGAATAAAGCCTTTTATGTTAGTTAGATTAAAGGACTTTGGACGAAATCATTTATTATTCTTGGAATTTTAAAGGTTAAATAGTCCCATAATCATTGCTGTTGGTCCATCAAATGGTCTTGTCACTTCATCCTCCATTTATGGTCTCGAGGAGATGTATATCAATATGAGAACGATCATCCCATAATTTGGATAATTATTTATCTATCTTTTGTCCTTCCAAACGTGCGTATCCCTTTTAGTATAAAAGGATCTTCAAACTTAGAACTCATTATTTTACCTTTAACATCTCAAACTCCTCAAAGCTTATAGAGAGAGAAAATGTAAAAATTTCTATAGCCATTTTAATTTAAAAAATTCAAATGCGATTTCAGTGGTATCTTCTTACAAAACCACCGCTTTTGCCGTAACCACCACTAGCGAGTTGTTAGTGGGTTATTTGCCAAATTATGTGACGGTGTCCACTGTTTTGTCCATAGGTGTTACCACCTTGTCCACGACGATCATTGGAGCTACTTCCACCTCCGTTAGTAGTTCTTACTTTGGGGGGGGGGGGGGGGGATTTTGTTGGGGTCCCTCGTCTACGGTCACCCTCTCAAAGTCATAGAAAGAAAACAAGGCCAACCTCTTAAAGAGGATTTTCGGGTTGTATCGCCGTGCCCCTTACTTTGGTCCAAAGACATCTTTATGTCTTTGTAAGAGGGTACTTTAGATTATAAATGGAGGCTTGACCCCCTATTGAGTATGGTAACAATAAGTCAGTTGGTTAAAGCTTAGGGTTAATGATAGAACACATAAAACACGAACCCAATGAGGATAGACTCAATTTAAACTCACAAAACTCTCGTGTATAACTCAGGTCATAATAATGGACTTTAGAAGTGGCTTAGCCAGAGGGAGAGGGTAGTAAGCACCCTAGATACACCCTGGCGGGCAAGTAAAAACACACAAAACACCCTCAAGAATCTCTGTCAAGTATTAAAAGCTTCGTAATAAATGATAATGGTGAGTCAGTGAACTCTCTAGTTTGCAATAACTCTTTTCAATTCTCCAAGAGGGGATCCTCTCCTCAAAGGTGGTTGGGGTCCTTAAATAGCCCCCCACACCACCCCCGAGGCAACTCAGTCATTAAAGACTATGAAATACATCCCTCATACTTTATGTCACAACATTAAATGCCTGATGCACTAGTTGTCTCCACGTCATAAACATTAAATGCCAAGACATGCCTTTTGCCTAACCACTGTGTGTCAGGGGGTTGTTGTCGCAGAAGTGGCTCACCAACTGCCTGACAGCCCCAAATACCATGGTGCTTTACTCAAGTGCATGTCCGACATTGTTTATATGGCTAGTGACATCACCCACAGTTGATGTGACATTAAGTAGAGGGTCGTTTGGTCCATAACTCAATGCCCGATGGAACTCCAAGCTTCTTCGCTTGAGGTTCCATGGTCAGGGTCCTTCGGTGTTTTACCAGGTGTATCTAAGATGGTCAGGACAAGCCCCAATGGTGCCTTACTTCTCAATCCTCTAAACCAAGTCCCTCTAAAGTTCCCATGGTGAGGTCATTCGATAGGGCATGAAAGACCTCCCAGGTCTTGCCATGCCTGGTCTCTCGTGAGTACCGTTTGACCTCACCCAAACTGTATTATTATTATCGTTATGTCATTACAACCGTTATATCTTTACAGTGAATGTAATCAAAGGTACAATATGATTAACACAACAAGCTGAAGTATGAGTTGCCACGCTGAGCTGCCACGCTGAGCTGCCTCACCAAGATGCCACGCTTGAGTTGCCACGCTGAGCTTCAAGCCCCCTCTACAGTCTTGACTTGCAAATTTTGAGCAAGAGCTTGTGGATAAAATAGTTGAGCAACCCCAAATGGGCCTGGGTGAGTCCCGTAGTCTCCCCATCATTCTTACAGATATAAATCTTAGAGTTAGTGTGGATAGGGGTGACTTCCCCCTCTCTAACATTAATCTCAATGTTTTTGCAGGTTCCCTAGACAAGTGAGACCTCTGGGTGGACCATATCCTTACCACGCCCTCCCATAATGCTACCGTTGAGGGGATTGTGCTCTTTAGGATACTAGACAGTTTGAAGACTTGTACTATTGAAAAACATGCTACTACCTTCAATTTATTATCCTCTCGTTGGAGAATAGACTCACACACATTCTTGACTAAGTGTGGCTAAATTTACCATTACTTTGGAGGACAATTTTTAGTAAAAAAGCTTGCCTTACTTGGGGGGTCATATCTTTACTTACGACTTCAAGGATGCTGCGATTGCTTCACTCAGCTCTTGGATAATGATTTAAATATGTTTCTATTAACAAAACTAGTGCTACCAAGCACTCGTTTGCTAAATGTCAAAGGTACTAGTTGAGATATTTCGAGAAGCTTCCTAAGAGGAAGAGCTCGACCAAGGGGGCCAAAATCAAGGATGGCCTAAAAATTAAATCTCCTTCACACTTATATGCATTCTTTGTCACATTTTTAATAAGATTTATGTTCCCTAGGACCATTTGTCTCCCTTCGAGATTTATAATTTTGCTTGGAAGTTAGACTTGCTAGAGGTAGGACTATCCCCCTCGCAGCCTTGACCCTAATGTTTTTAAATACATGGATGGATCATGATCATGTGGATGTTGAGAGATCTTGTGTCCACTATGATGCCACTACCTTCACCAACTCCTTTATCTTGATGGACTTCCTTTTTGGGAGGTTCCCTCTGAGGGGATGTTGTGTCCACTATGATGCCACTCCTTTATCCCATGGACACTATGATTCCACTAAGTTCACCAACTCCTTTTCAAGATGTATTTTGAGGCTTATAGAAATTTTACTTTTGAGGGGATGTTGGGTAGATTTGATGGCCTCGGTGGCCTATTTGTGTCCTCTCCCGATTACCTACCTTCGTTTACTCATATTTAGGTTACTCTGTGGCATATGCAGGTGACCCTAATTTAGAAATGTGTTGTGGATGTTCCTTAAGAGATAACCCCCATGCAGATTCCAAACTCGAACAAATTATTAGGTAAGAGAACCTAAAAAGAGCTATGTCTCTTCATCACAGCCATGAAGACCCCCTTTGATCAAGTTACACCTCTTCTGGTGAGGTACCTACTCGATGAGTCCATCTACACCAAACATCCTCACCCTAAACCATCCAAGGCCAAACTAAAAGGGAAGTCTAAACCCCGGTCTTCTTCCAAGAGAAAACACCTTGACAATGATGTGTCAAACTTTATTCCAACCAGATTCATGGCTTCTGTTTCCTTTACTTCCCTATGAGGACTATAGTGATCAAGAAGAAGAAGCATGTTGGTGTTGAGTTTGCTTCTCCTTCCTCCATTCCAGACTAGGGGTCGGACACTGATACCCTTGGGGTGGAGGAGACCTATCGAAGTGTTCACGAGTAAGGCTATTAATCATTGGGCATATTTACTCAGGAGCCATCCATTTTATCTGCCCCTATTGCTCAAGGTAATTCAGTTAACTCTTCTTTATGTAATAAAACTGCTAGTCATGAGGTTTCACATGCTGGTTCCTCTTTTTGCTCACTAGAAGAGGAACTGGTTAATTATGGAAGAATCCCTTCCTATGATGAAATCAGTTCTTCTTCAAATGACGTGGGTTTTATCGATCTTTATGATGAATGTGGGCATAATGTTTGTACTTTATTTCCAATTTTGATGAAGTATGGTGATGATGCTAAGATTTAGCGCCACCAGATAAGAGGTGGATAACTCAAATAGTAATAATAATGGAAGTAATAAAGTTATGCATGTGTATAAAAGGGGATGAGTATAAGAGGAATGAAGACAATGATGTATAGTGGTTAAACCAATTAGGCCTACATCCACTGTGAGTGTGTGATCCACTAAATATGGGCACTAATGGCCTTAGACACAATGCTCATAAGCTCACTATCTCTCTCCCCACTGTGTGTACAAGCAGAGTTTTAGCTAGGGTTACAATTATCGATCCCTTTAAAAGGTTAAAGATAACAAGTATATATGGGGCTTGGGGGGAGTAGTGTACCCCCCAAGCATGCATGGTGCATGTGAATGATGATCTAGACAATCCCTTGATGACACCTAGACATGTCACTTGTGATCAATGATGACATTATATTCCCTCATGCGAGGGGATGATATTGTTATAACGGTCTAGTCCATGTGCTGTATGAGTCCCACGCGCACTGTTCCACACGTCTCCTAAATCACACACTGTGATGATGTCACCCTCGGCCTAGGATGCTAGGTTGAGGCTAAAGTGGATGCTGACATTGGGCCTGGTTGGATATGGTCCTCATAGGGTCATCTGGTCATAGGGTCGTCTGGTCCATGGTCAAGGGTCGACCCCTTAAAGGCTCATCTGGTCCATGGCTAGGGGTCGGCCCCTTGTAGGGTCGTCTGGTCCATGATGAGGGGTTGGCCCCTTGTAGGGTCGTCTGTTATAGGATAGGGGTCGACATGGCCAACCATTCGTATGGTGGAACTATGGCAAAGTTGATCCATTATCCTGGCCTCGGGCCCTCGTCTGAGATGGGGACACCCTCAGCCTGGCCGAGGGTGTATATTGGTATATCAATCACCCCCTTTCCCTTAGCCATTGATGTTTATTGAGATGGCTGAGGGGTAATGTTGCCTTGTAATTCTTAAGTGGGTGGTCAGATGGATAATTGACATCTGTCAAGTTACATATTGTCAGGTGTCCATCATCGTTTATATTTCCCTGATATGGCGGCTGCACACTCAGCTTGGGACTTTGTACCCTAATGATGCCTCTCCTCGTGGGTTGTGCACATCCTTGGTTAATGGTCCCACTAACGAACAAGATATTTAAATGATTTCTCAAATAATCGGTTCTTCTTCTTCTTCTTCGCACGCATGCTTTCTCTCTCTAGCTCCCTACTACTTCAAACTGCCATTTCTAAGATATCGTTTGTGTCTCAGGCTTTGCTCACTCTTCGTATTCATCCTTGGGTAATTCCTCTACCTTCAACTCCTCTATTAGACTTCAATTTCTATTTATTTCTTGCATTTGGGTTTCTTTCCATTCTTTCTTGGCTGCTTTGCCATTCCGACGTGAAGACTAGCCTCGTTGTGGTGTTATAGGACTGAATATTGGATTTTAGGCTACTTAGGGTTTTTCCCCCTCCTTTCGGTGGTGGTTTAGTGACATTTTATGACATTTATTGGGTTTTCTTGTCTTCCAGTGTTCTTCTCCGATGAACTGTGTTCCACCTGTTCTTAAGTGTTCATCCACAAAACCCTTTATTTCCTTAGGTTTGATCCAAAAGTTAACTTGGTCCAATACCAAACCTGTTTGTAGTTACTTTGAATAAATTGATGAAGTGTAGGGTCTTACCTTTAATGCTCAAAAGACTTTATGATGTAACCAAGGAATTTCCAACCTTGAGGGAGAAATTCTCCATTGAGATCAGGCATTTAGAGGAGGAGTAAGAGCGAAGCCGAGGGATCGACCCTAATTGGGTATGACCCATATTCCCCATTCCTTTAGCCATAATAATACCATTTGAGTCTTGTGGGTCTTCTTGATATCCAGCTGAGTGTCATCCATGCGAGGGAGAAATGAATGAGAGAGCATCATCACCAATGGGTGATGGGACCTCTGGGAGAAGAGAGAGATCAACGCCTAGTTCGAACCGACAGGGGAAGGGTATGGTTCATTCATAACTTGTCCCTGTGATAGCCCTGTCCCCTCTTGACTTCCAAGTGGCCTTTCCAGATGGTCCGACAATAGTCAACGAGGTCAAGAGATCTGAGGGTGAGAGGGTTGATGACGATAGTGAGGATTTGGATGCCGATCAAGTTGACACTTCTAGTGCCTCGACTTACATCTCATCCGTTAGGGATCGTGACCTCTTACTATGGAGGCACACCTTTGGGGTACAACCCAATATAACCATGAGGGTCCCAAATGAAGATGAGAGAGTCTTCCAGAGGAATGAAGGGGAAGTTGCTATTTATGAGCAGATGCGCAGGGTAGGTGTTAGGTTCCCTCTGCACCTTGCAATAGTTGACATACTATCTTCCCTTGGGGTTGCTCCTTATCAACTTCCTCCCAACTCTTGGAGAATCATCCTCGGCTATATCTCCCTATGAAAGAATACTTTTATTGACGAGCCTTCGACTGATCTTTTTATAGCCTGCTATAATATCACTTCCTCATCCAAGAAACCTGGGTATTTTCATCTAAGGGCGTTGAAGTCCGACAAAAGACTTCTTCACATGGCACAAACTTCAAACCCCGATTGGAAGAAGAGATTTTTCTTCATCTCTGGGGATTGGTAATTCACCGCCGGGGTAGAGACTTTAGAAGACAGTATGAGGGTTCCAAGGTTATGGTCCAACATTCAATGAGAGCACGGTCCGACCCCGGACTCAGCTTGGATAAGAGGGACATTGTTGAGTGCCTGAGGGAACAAGGGAAAGAGGGTGAACTTCACAAATTTGAAGATTTGATGACCCCTCGTTTCCTCAAAGAATTTGGTCCGAGGTTTGGCCCCCTAACCGAATTATGTGAGTTGATTCTGTGACACCCCGCCTAATTAACCCCGGGTGATCAGTCCTTAGAACATGTTTCTCAGTTGGTTCATTCTTAGCATCACTGTTGCCTTTTTAATTACTAACCACCTAAGTGAGAAAATTAGACTAGTGCCAAGTTTTTTTTCTTTCATTAACTAAAATTAAATACTCGTGCGGAAACAAAAAAACATAAACAATCAAAATTTACTGAATTCAACCATTCATAATTAATTATCTGACCGAATAAACCATCATTTCAAAATCCAACAAAAGTAATGGCAAGTAATAAATCTCAACAGGTCTGACATAAGTACTGCAACAAAACTGTGAGCAACATGCTCGAATAACTGATGGGAAGTCTCTACACTAAGAATGAAAAGAACGAGGCGCCTATCAAACTCCCGCAACATCCACACATGCTGCAACAACGAATCCCTAGAATGAGTCAAGCCTGGCATCCCTGTGGCTGGACACCTAAAATGTTTTTAAAAGTTTTTTTTATAGCAAGGGTTAGTACCCAAAACATTTGGAAAACATTTAGCAAATGATTAACTTGCAGTAATAAGTAAATATACATGCTCTCCATATTTTAGTTAGTGTCGCACTCCCTTGAGGACATCCTCACCCCTCGTCTAATGTGCATTACTAACGCCTTGATTAATTTACCTAGTTATTTATCTCAGGACTAGATAACTGATATAATCCCCTTGCAAAAACCCTACTCTAACCGAGTGTGCCATAATTATGATTTCTAAGTTGGTATCAACGCTAACTTAATTAATCATTTCCATTTTTAAATTTCATATAACTTTCACACCCATTACCTCTAATACAATTCATAACCTGTATTAATTTACCCGTATATAATTATTTACCTCATTATATACATATAGTTATACTACAACATTCACAAACATGCCGAAATAATAATTAACACTAAACATCCTCCCGAGTAACAACTCACTGGATGTAAATTCTCTAAAGTGCTATCCCACTAGGCATATTGACATAACCTAGTTACCCCAAGTCAGAATCGCTCACTAACTTGGATAATACATAAAAATTGGAGGCGGTCATATTCCTTCCCTGAAAGTGAGATGCCCCTCACCCATATAATGGACGCTATCACCTGGGAATATATTCGTCTTAATCCTGGGAATATATTCGTCTTAATCCTCAAGCTAGGTGATTTATCCACTACGCGCAACGTCCCTCCTATAGCACTAGAGTCGATATAATAATAATATCTAGCCACTGATATTAATGCACACACCATATATATACACTATCGCGCACCGTATATATATATATATATATATATATATATAAAATAAACTATCCCAGCTATACCGTGTACTAAGTCCGTAACACAAGCCTATTCAAATTATTATGAGTCTATGGCCCAACTCTAATTATTAATTAATTCGCACATTAATTAATTAAATTACTTTTGGTGTCGCCCCAACCAATATATTCGGACTTACTCTCGTTGCCCGAAATAAAATGATATCCGAGTCTAAATTCCCGACTCCAAGTTATTTAGCTTTCACTCTAAATAAATATAACGCCTTGGTATCACTCTACCCATATTCCCGGACTCGCCCACTCGATCCGTATTTAATTATTTTGAAATATTCTTTCACCAATTTAACCGTAGTGTGACACACATAAATTTCCTTCAAATCCCAATTAATTTTCCTTCATAATTGATTAGATTGTATCCCTACGTTTATTTCTCATTACATAAAGTATAGGAAGGAAGTTTAATTAAAATTCCCCTTATATATATATAAACTGACCGAACTTCCAAAAATCCCTGACCGTCGATCGATCGACCCCCAGACATCGATCGATCGATCGATCAGGTCTTCGTCTTCCCCAGGTTCCTATTTCATCCATGGACGAAAAGCTCAAAACTCCAACTCCTTCTACATCCTAAACCAAGTCCTTTATTCGATACACCAAAATCTTCATAAGGGACCCCCATAAAATCCACAAACACCATTTAATTTTCGTTCTCTACTGTTTTCATAAATTGGGAAAAAATCCATTTTTATTCGTTAACCCATCTTAACATCAATTGCTTATCTCAAATTCATTTCTAATTCGTCTGGGTTTACACATCTTACTAGATACATATACAATCTCAGATTATACATCAATTTGTAAACAATTTATAATTGAGAATATTGATTTACGAATATCCCATGTTTGTACCCTTTAGATCCTAAAACGAATTTTGATTTCTCACATCACATAAATATGAATCAAAATGCAAATTAAATGCTACAGAAAGTTAACCACTTGCCTTATGATTTCGTAGGGTCTGAATTGAAGTTGTGAATTCCAAGGTTGACGATGAAATCCCCTCTTTTGGCTCTTTCCTTTGTCCCCCAAATTGCCTTTAACTATCTATTAGGTTTTCCTCTCCCACTAAGTGTTCCCTAATTTCACATCAGCCGTTCCCCTTTTTCTTTTAATTATATAATTAGGATAAATCCCATTTTGGCCTAATGGGCCAAGCCCAAGTGACCCAAATACCCCCGTATAGGCCTGACTATGCCTAAAAACGTCCCATGACCAGTTTACTACCCCCGGGTACAGTTTTCCGACTATCTCGGCCCATTCGGACTCAACTGTACACTCAGAATTGGCATCCGAATTAATTTATAAAAATCCTTATCTCACACCCAAGTTAGTCTATACCGACTCCCGGTTGAGATAAGTACCTACCCCGTTACTAATACTCGAAATGACGTAAATAAATTATTACTATTCACTTAGTAATTAAATTTCCCTAAATATTAACCATTCACTCCCCGATTAATATTTCAATATATATATATATATATATATTGTCAAAATTCATTCACTTAAAATTACGAAACCCAAGTAATTTTGAATTCCCAAATTAATTAAATATTAAATGCACAAAAATACGGGGTGTTATACATTCTTGCTCCATTTTTATTTTTCTTCAATTCTTTCCTCTTTGCCACTGCCTATTTCCGATGTATCATTCCCTTTTCAGGTCGTCCAGCAAATATATCTGATCAAATCTGGGAGATGATTGCTCCAAGTTTAATGTCTGGCTTGGGAAATAAAAAGGGCAAAGAGCCCCAACAGACTCAGAATAAGACAAAGGCCGTGGGGCTAACATAGGTGGAGCCGATTGCTGTCCCTGGGGGCTCTCGTCCTGACTCACGGATGAGGGCGAGGGTATAGGTGTCTTAGGTACACACTGAGGGGACCAACTCCTCTTCCAGCATGGGAGCCTATTGTTCTCAGAATCTGATTTTCCTCCAAGCTGAACTCTCCTCCCTCATAGCCAACATGAGGGCGGCCAAAGCCTCAATTTTTTTTGCACCTTCGGCTGCAGATTATGAATTATTATCAAATATTCCCTCGACCAAGGTTTATGACTACAGTCTCTACACTCTGGCTCAGGTATTTCTTTCAACTTCATTTTTTGATTCACCAAAATTTAATCAACTGTTCCCTCGGCCCCTTACTATGTGCGCCTTTGTGCAGTATATCTGCGCCTCCATATCTGCGACCAAGTGGATGGTTGAAAACTAGCAGAAGTTCCATGAGGTTGGGAAAGCTATTCAGCATGAGGTCGACTTGAAGACCGAGCTAGAGATTGCCAGCGTTGAGCTGGAGAGTGCAAGGACTGAGCATGCAAGGGTCCTGGATGAGCTAGTGAAGTAGCATGAGGCCGACCTGAGGTGAATGATAGCCTCATCAAGGAGAAAGAAAGGCCTTGACCCATCAGGGAGTACAATTCAAGGCTAAACTTGCTGAGGTAGTGAGAAAGTACGAGGTCAATGCTGTGGAGGCTTACAAGCTCTTCGATGAATTCCAAGGATTTGGCTTTGAGTACCTGGAGAGAGGGATTAAGATGGCCTGTCGGTGGGTCATCTTAAAATTTGCTGATGCCGTGTCGTCTATTTGTCCCTATCTTTAATCAATGGAGATGGAAGACCCCCCTTATAGATGAGGCTCTAGCCCATGTGGAGTCTCAAGTGCAGATCGAAGGCACCGATACCTCTGAGGATCGGCCTGTTTTGGTCATTGAAGAGACTCCTCTAATTAATATTGAAGCCCTGCCTTCTGACATTTCTCAATAGGGTAGCTGTCTGTAGCCCATACCCTCTATTTGTAAAAAACATTTTTGTACTTTATTTCCTTAGACAAACATTTGTAACAATTTATAATAGAATCCCTCTTCTTGTCTTCTATGCTTGCCTCTTGTGTGATTTGTTTTGGCTATGATATTTGAATTCACCATCCTATGAACTCCCCCTCGTCTTTTTATAGAGTGAAAGGAGGGTCGTCCCTACCATTCACCCTCATTATAGCTGAGGGCGGCTATCACTAAACTAATGATGTTTTAAAATATAAGTCCCCCCTCGCCTTTCTTGAGAGAGAAAGGAGGTTCGTCCCTACCATTCACCCTCATCATAGCCGAGGGTGGTTTCCACCAAATTAATGGTGTTTTAAATTTTAAGTCCCCGCTCATCTTTCTTGATAATGAATGGAGCTTCGTCCCTACCATTCACCCTCATCTTACCCAAGGGTGGATGTCACCAAATTAATGATGTTTTAAAATATAAGTCCCCCCTAGTCTTTGTTGATAGTGAAAGGAGGGTCATCCCTACCATTCACCCTCATAATAGCCTAGGGTGGTTTCCATCAAATTAATGATGATGTTAAATTTCAAGTCCCCCCTCGTCTTTCTTTAGAGTGAATGGACGGTCGTCCCTACCATTCAAGTTCATTATAGTCGAGTGTGGCTATAACCAAATTGATGATGTTTTAAAATATAAGTCCCCCCTTGTATTTCTTGAGAGTGAAATGAGGGTCGTCCCTACCATTCACCCTCATCATAGCCGAGGGTGGTTTCTACGAAATTAATGATGTTTTAAATTTCAAGTCCCCCTCGTCTTTCTTTATAGTTAATGGAGGGTCATCCCTACCATTCACCCTCATCACAGTAGAGGGTGGATATCACCAAATTAATGAAATTTTAAAATATAAGTCCCCCTCGTATTTCTTGAGAGTGAAAGGTGGGTCGTCCTTAACATTCACCCTCATCATAGACGAGGGTGGTTTCCGCTAAATTAATGATGTTTTAAATTTCAAGTCCCCCCTCGTCTTTCTTGATAGTGAATGAAGGGTCATCCCTACCATTCACCCTCATCTTAGCTGAGGGTGGTTATGAAGCAAATTAATGGTTTTAAATTTCAAGCCCCCCCCATCTTTCTTGAGAGTTAATGGATGGTCATCCTTACCATTCACCCTCATTATAGCCTAGGGTGGTTTCCCACTAAACATGATATTTTTTTTTACTTTTAAGTCCGCCCTCGTCCTTCTTGAGAGTGAATTGAGGGTCGTCCCTACCATTCACCCTCATTATAGTCGAGAGGACTTAACGAGGATAACCCAAATCATACTATAATTAACAAACACAAGATGAGGGAACAATATAACGTTCTTATTAACATTCCAAGTGTTCTGTTGGAGCAACACATTCATTACAACTATGGTCCGATAGGACATAACAACATTACTTATAGTATTTCTTTAAATGATCTTCATTCCAGGGGTTGGAAAAGGGTTCCCCTTCCAGGTTCTCTAGTCTATAGGTTCCAGGGACAACTTCATCAATGACTCTATATGAACCATGCTAATTTGGGTGGAGCTTGTTAGGTTTGTGCCATGTCTTTTTGAGGACTAGGTCCCCCACGTCGATTAGCCTTTGTTTCACCCTATGGTTTTAAAACCTGGCAGTCCTCTGCTGATAGGCTGCTTGCCTTATCTCAGCATCTTCTTTTCTCTCCTCGACCAAGTCTAGATCAATTCTCCTTTCTTCCATATTTCTTCGGGGGTCATACATTTGGACTGTGTGAGTAGGAAACCCAATCTCGGTGGGGATGAAAGCTTCTGAGCCATATGCAAGCATGAACGGGGTTTCCCCGGTAGGAGTATTTATCATCGTCCTGTAGGATCATAGTAAAACGTACAACTCCTCAACCCATCTTACTTTTTCCTCCTTGAGTTTCTTCTTGATCCCGTCTAGTATTGTTCTATTTGTAACTTCAGTTTGCCCATTAGCCTGAGGTCGACCTGGGATATATAAGAATTATTTGACACCCACCCTTTCGTAGTATTTCTCAAGGGATACATTCTTGAATTCATTCTCGTTATCTGAGATGAGGGTGTTAGGGAGACCTTATCTGCATATAATATTTTTATAGATAAATTGGAAGGTATTTTGATCGGTGATCGTTACCATCGGCTCTGCCTCCATCTATTTTGAGAAAAATTCAATTGCTACGATCAATTATTGATAGTTATTCACGTCCAGACACAAGGGTTGTTCTAGATCGATTCCCCATACTTTTAATGGCCATGGGGACGTGATCGAGGTAATAGGCTGATGGGGATGTTGGGGTATGGTGGCGAACCTTTGACATTTATCACACTTCTTTACATAAGCCGTAGCATCTTTCCCCAAGGTCGGCCACCAGTATCCATGGGTTACTATCCTCTTTGCTAATGACCTACCGCCAATATGGCTTGAACATGACCCCTCATGAACATCTTTCAAGATGTGTGGAACTTCTTATAGGTGCACACATCTGAGCAAGGGGAGCAAGAACCCCTTTTTATACAAGGTGTCTTCGATGAAAGTGAATTTCGCGGCTCTGTATCTCAACTTCTTCCTTTATTATTTTTCTTCTGGCATCTCCCCCTCTTTAATGTATCTGACTAGGGGGTCAATTAACATAGGTTCCCTATTATTATTTAAGTAAGAGCCAAGTGTTCCCTCTGCCTCTTCAATCGTTGGTTGAAATAAAATTTCCACTGGTACTGTACTCCCGAAATCTGTTCTAGTTGTCGAGGCCAGCCTAGCAAGCGCATCGGCTTGAACATTATCAAGCCTAGGTATCCTCTTCAATTTTGCTTCTCTGAATATCTTCAATAGTGACTTCACTCTTTCAAGATATTTGGCCATTCTCTTATC
The DNA here is from genome assembly GCA_949130495.1 of Sambucus nigra. Classification (NCBI taxonomy): domain Eukaryota; kingdom Viridiplantae; phylum Streptophyta; class Magnoliopsida; order Dipsacales; family Adoxaceae; genus Sambucus; species Sambucus nigra. Next base: position 113,592,685 of record OX422219.1, read on the forward strand.
CTTAGCCTCGTATGCTCCTAATATTTGATTCATCATAAGTCTTGAATCACTATGGACCAAAATCTGGCCAACACTAAGAGACCTAGTTAAGGAGAGGACTGCTATTAGGGCTTCATATTCAGACTCGTTGTTGGAGACTTTGAAGTTTAACCTCAGGGCGTACTCAATGTCTATACCGTCGGGTGCTGATACTATTAATCCAGCCCCACTTCTACTCTCGCAAGAGGACCCGTCAATGCAGAGGTTCCACACAAACTTTTCCTATGAGAAATTCCACTCAGTGAGGGATCCTAATCTAAAAATATATCTTCCCTCTTCGTTTTTGGCAAATTTTTCTCTAGCAGTGCTTGTCTCAGCCTTATCTATGGATGAGTCAACAATTCTTCCTTATCGGGTATCTGTCTTCTTGATGCTCTCATCTTTAGCCTCATCATCTTCCCAAGTAAATTAATCCACTAAATCTGCTAATGCTTGCCCCTTAATGGCCACCCTAGGTTGATATACAATGTCAAAATCTCCCAGCTCTATGGCCCAGGCCATTAGCCTCTCCAATTTTTTTGGCTTGTGCAAGACCAGCCTAAGAGGATAGACAATGAGGATGACCATTATATGGGACTGGAAGTACGTCTTCATCTTTCTTGATGCATGGATCGAGGCATAGGTTAACTTATCCATCCTTGGATATTTTTGCTCTGCCCCCTGGAGTGCCTTCTGTTGAAATACACAAGCTTCTGTAGCCCGTCTTCTTCTCTCATAATGGCTCTGCTGATGGTTGATTCTGAGATGGCGAGGTACACATGCAATCGTTTTCCTTGCACTAGTCGTGACAATAGTAAGGGAGACCTTATGTACAACTTTAGTTCTTTGAAATCTTGGTCACACTCTTCGTTCTATTCAAAGGACTTTCTAAGAATTTTGAAGAGCGGTAGGCACTTATTTGTGGCTTTGGATACGAACCTATTTAAAGCAGCCACTCGCCCTGTGAGCCTTTGAATGCCTTTAATGGTCCCGGGGGTCTTCATTTCTAGGAGGTCCTTTATCTTCTCAGGATTGGCCTCAATTCCTATTTAATTGCTGATGAAACCCAAGAACTTCCTTTCTCCGACCCCGAAGACACATTTGGTTGGGATGAGCTTCATCCATTACTTGTCCATCATGTTAAAGGTCCTTTCATGGTCATCCATCTGATCCTCGACATTCAAACTCTTAGTCAATATTTCATCTACATAAACCTCCATAGACTTCCCAATTTGGTCTTCGAACATTTTATTCACAAGGCACTGATACATTACCCCTGTATTCTTTAGGCCAAAGGTCATGACTCTATAACAGTATGTCCCCTTATCGGTAATGAAAGCCATATTTTATGATTCCTCAGGGCTCATTAACATGTGGGTGTAACCTGAATAGGCATCCATGAAGCTCATGAGCTCATGGCCTACGTTAGCATATACCATCTGATCAATGCGGGGGAGAGGGAAACTGTCTTTGGGACAATATTTATTTAGTTCGGTGAAGTCTACGCACATCCTCCATTTCTCGTTGGCTTTGGGGACTATGACTGCGTTGGATAACCATTCGGGATAGATGACCTCCCTGATAAACTCATCATCTTCTATCTTCTTGACCTCATCCCTTATGACTTCATATTTTTCTCGAGAATAAATTCTCCTCTTCTACTTTACCGGCTTTGCATCTTCTACCATGTTGAGCTTGTGGCTCATGATTTCGGGGTCGATCCCCGGCATATCTACATGACTCCATGCAAAGACGTCATGTCTTCTCCTTAGCATTATGATGAGGTCTTCTTTTATGTCTATCTTTAGAGAATTGCCTACTTAGACGATTTTTTTCGTCTCATCCTCATTGAGGATGATGGATTCTACCTCTTCTGCGGCCTCTCCTTTCTTCAGTTTTGTCTCATCTCTAGGGTTGAGGGTATAAATATTATAAGTAGTTCTTACTTTCTTGGTCACCTCTCTTTGAACGACTGATTTGAAGTAACATTATTGTGCCGTCATCTGGTTTCCTTGAACATCCCTTACCTCGTAAGGGCTCAATAATTTTATCATTTGATGAATTATGGACGACACGGCCTCAAATTCCTTGAGGTCCACTCATCCCAGTATAATATTGTGGGCTGAGAAGACGTGTTCATCCATCAAGAAAAAGTTGACCTTCTTAGTAAGCCATCTCAGCCACTCGTCCCCCATCCTAACATTGGCCTCATAAACTCCCAGAGGTTGAACTTTTTCCCTACTGAAACCAATCAAGGGGTGATGGTATGGGACGAGCCTGGCACGGCTGACACCTAAGGCTTTAAATCATGGATAAAACATCATATTTGAATAACTACCCCCATCTACTAGGATCTTTGGCACCTCGCATCCGTATACCCTGGTAGTGATGAAGAGAGGGTCATCATGTGGGCCTAAGAGGCCTTTGAAGTCCATTCTTGAGAATCCCACTATCAGAGTATCCATATCAACTTTATTTCTCTTTTCTGGATTTTCTTCCATAGAGGTTGAATGCATAACTTTTGTCACTGCCTTTGCTTCAGCTACATGGGCCTTCCTATTGGGAACCTCTAATCCTCCTCTTGCTAGTCCCCCGGAGATCATCCTAATCTCGAACGAGCTCATATTAAGTCTTTTTACAGGGCCATGATCATTTATCGATGGGAGATCAGGGTCGTCCCTTCTGTTTCGAGGATCTTCTCTACAAGTATCACCCCTCTTCTTCCTTGGGTCGTCCCCTCGGCCCTTCTTAAAGGAACTCTTGTCAATGTATTTCCTTAACTTCCCTTCTTTTAACATTTTTTCAATTCCATCTTTTAGAGAAAAACACTTGTCGATCACATGGCCATGGTCTTGGTGAAATTCATACCACAGGTCTTTGTCCCTCTTGTAAGGGGCTGCCCTGAACTTCTCGGGCCATTTTAAGGATCGATCACTCTTTATCTCATTCAGGATGTGTTCGCAGTTGACCGTCAGAGGGGTGTAATCAGTGAACTTGTCATCTACAGACCTCTTCTTCCCATCTTTATTCTTTTTCTGGTACTTACCCCCACTAGTGACTCCTTTTTCATCTTCGTATTTTGTGGCCATCGCCTCTTCGGAGTTCATCACCTTTCTCGCTATCGCCAGCAATTATTCCATCGTCTTCGGGGGAGAAATCTTCTATAATAACTTCTCCTTCTGGAGTCCCCTAATGAGGGTTGTCATGGCTATACTCTCTTCGTAATCCTTGACCTCTAACTTTTCTTTGTTAAATCTAGCTATGTAGTCTCTTAGCCTCTCATTCTTCCCCTGCTTAACATAGAGCAGGTGTGTGGTCTTCTTCTATGGCCTTACTCCAAAGAAAAAATCATGCATAAACCGGTCTTCTAACTGCTTAAAATTTTCAATGGAGTTCTTTGTGAGAGATATATACTAGACATGTGCGACCCCTGTTAGAGTGCTGGAGAAGGCACGACACCTCATATCATCTGAGATAGAGTATATGTTTACCACTGATTGGTACATCTCAATATGATGGACAAGGTTGGTACTCCCGTTATACCTTAGGGTGACCACAGGTGGCTTAGACTTAGATAACATTGGGAAGTTCACTATCTTTGCCACAAACGGTGAGCCTATGGAGTATCCTCTCTGAAGAGGGTCCCGAATCTTCAGGATATCACTAATTTTATCCTCCAGCCTTTGTATCGATTCAGTCTATGGCCTCGTAGGGTCGGCTTGGCCGATGTTATCCCATGCCGCCTCTTTGAGGTGAACAGATGGTTCTGCTGTGGCAGGTCTATGTCAGCTAGTTACTTTTCCCTGACTATCATCTCATCCATGGAATCGGCCCTCGTGTGGTCGACCATCCACTACCTCCCTTATGGACCCCATAATACTTCTCAAGCTGGAGAGTTTTTATCGTAGGTGATTTATTGGCCCAAGACTCTCAAAGGCCAACCCCTTGCTCAGGCGATCAAAAGCAGAGACCCTCGTGTTATCGTCGATATTTTTCATCCACACTTCCCTCTACTTTCCTGGATTGGTCGTACAGTATTGTTGGAGACCTCATACGACTCCCAGCACTCTATTGGGGCCTCTTCCACCTCCAAATCATCGTATCTATTTTTTGGGCAAGGGTTTCCTTGTCTCCCCAGGTGTAAACACCGAGGGTCAGAAACTTCCCTCCACCGTTGCAGAGGTGGTAAGTCTTTACGTGGTGCCTGGGGTGGTCCCCTGGCCTCATGCTGCCCTGGAGCTGCTACCGGAGTAATCATCTCCGGTGAGACTCCTGGTGGTCTTAGTATGTTTTGGCTAAGAGCTGTAAATTGCTCCTGCGTAATTCATTGGCTTGCTGCCAAAGACTTCAACCTCGGCTCTAAGACACCAACCTCGGTCGAGGTTGTGGTCGATGCTAGAAAAGCCTTAGGTCCGTGAAATCAACCCTCGGTATAGCAAGGTCGGCCCATGCCGACACTACCACCAACCTCATCAAAGGGACACTGGATGTATCATACGGGTTAGCGGCACTTCAGTTCAACTGGGTATAACAACCTCGGCCAGGGGATTACCGAGGTCGCAGGAAGCCATACGTCTACCAAGGTCAACCTCATCAAGATATCAGTCGATGTTCCAGGTAGGATCCAGCTCAACCTCGGCGTTAGCCGACCTCAATCTTGTCTCGGCTTAACTTAAGTCGAGACCTTCATGGCCCATCTTGGTGTGCCAAGGCCACTAGTCTTTATCAACCTTGGATTATCCCAGGCCGAGGTCATGACCAAGCACGACGACCGAGCATCTATTGACATTTGGATAAGGACACGTGGACACAAGTCAGTTATAACAAATCATTCCCCACACATGGGAAGAATATTTCATCATCACTCTCTACATGTGACAGTGACAGATGTCTTCCTCATATTGGCTAGATCACATACACACATGATCATTTCATGCATGGGGGGTACATTACACACTTGAGGTACTATATATAGAGGTCATCCTCTACCTTTCAAAGGATCCCCGAAACTAGCAACCCTAGCTGAACCCCTGTTCAAATACACAGTAGAGAGAGAAAGCTTGAGAGATTGTATCTATGGCCATTAGTTCCCTCGCATATTGATACACATCATACACTTGCACACTGGACGTAGGCCTAATTGGATGAACCACTTATATTCCTGCCTAAATCCTCTTCTCCTCATCTCCTTCTACTATGTGTGTATATACCTCATGATGCCATTGTTAACATTGAATTGAGCTCACAAACACATTCAAGGGTGGTGCTATTTCCAGCATCATCATTTTGGCGCTGTCTGTGGGAGTTATTTCTCCCTCTTCTTCAGCTTAACCTCACTGGAGACTCTGGTGGTGAACCAGGCACCACCCCTTGCGTGGAGCTGTTTCACCATTAAAAGAGGTCCTTTAAGGTATTAAGCTCACCTGATACGTAAGATCTTTACTAAGAAACACATGGCACCAGAGTTGCCGCCGCCTCTTTTGCCACCTGGTGGGGGGGGGGGGGGGGGGGGGGCTAGTTCCAGTCAGGCACCGCCCCAGTCCGAAATGGTGGAGGTAGCTGCAACCTTGAGGTCTTTGGCCGCAACACAACAAGCTATGCTGGAATAATTTGCACAACTTAGTCAAACTATGATGAGGCCACCTGGAGTCTCACCGGATATGATAACGCTGGCGGCTGTCTATCCTCATCCTGACACCAAGGGACCACCCCAGACACCAATAAAGGACTAGCCTGCACCCCAGCGGAGAAGGGACGTTGCTGACCCTAGGCGCTTACGCATGGGTAGGTAAGGAAACCCTTGCCCGGAGGATAGGTATGATGATCTAGAGGCGGAAGAGGCCCTGAAAGATTTTTGGGAGCCATATGAGGTTTCAAACAATACGGTTCGTCCTCTTCAGCAGAGCCGAGGATGTTTTGGCCGAAGAGCTGAAGAGGCCCAATAACGAGGATAAGATTTTGATCGATTAAGAAGAGGGTCAGCCTTTGAGAGGTTGGGCCCAGTGAATGACCTAAGATAGAGGTTATCCAGGTCAAGAGTGATGCCGGTTCGCAAAGAGGGGACAGACAAGGTCGGCCCGACCAAGGCCGACCCCGTGAAAGAAGGGGCAGAGACTAGGAAGAGGTCAACAGCCGACGCTGTGTAGTAGTAGGGGAACCCTCAGGATTGGAACAACCTCGGCCAGATCGATGGAAGAAGACCATGGAATGACTCTATCCAGTGCCTTGAGGAGAATATAGGAGACCTCATCAAAAGTAGGGACCCATTACAAAGGGGTTACTCAGAAGGCTCTCCATTTGTTGATAAGATAGTGAGCTTCCCGACTCCTGCTAAATTCAAACCTCCCATGGTGTTTCCCAAGTATGATGGCAGCACCAACCCTATACATCACATCGAGATGTATCAGTCAGTGACAAACATCTACTCAATACCTGATGAGATGAAGTGTAGGGCCTTATCTCGGACCTTAACAGGAGCGACGCATAGCTGGTTTACTTCTCTTCTGAAGAACTCAATTGAGAACTTCAAGGGCTTGGCTGAACGATTCATCCACAACTTCTGCTTTAGGGTAGACCTCAAAAGAAGACTACTCACCTGTTGTATGTCGAGAAGGGCAAGGACGAGAGCCTAAGGGACTACATCTCCAGGTTCAACAAAGAGAAGCTGGAGGTCGAAGATTATGAAGAGAATATAGCCATGACCGCCCTTATAGGAGGTCTTCAGAAAGGGAAGCTGTTGTGGAAACTCGTAGAAGACCCTCCTAGGTCTATAGCAGAGCTATTGGCAGCTGTGGGAAAGGTCATGAATGCCGAAGAGGCAATGGCCTCCAAGTATGAGGATGATAACCACGGTAGTGGTGGGAAGTCCCAAATAAAGAAAGATGTAAAGAAGAGGTCAGCCGATCTCTCACTATACTCCTCTCAATGTGAGATGTGAGCATATCCTTAACGAGATCAAGAATGACAGGACTCTGAGATGGCCAAAAAAATTGAAGGCTCCGCCACATAAGAGGAACAAAAACTTGTGGTGTGAGTTCCACCAAGACCATGGCCATGTCATGGACAGATGCTTCTCCTTGAAGGATGAGATTGAAAAAATGTTAAAATCCAGAAAATTGAGGAAATATGTTGATGGTAAGATACCTAAAGGGGGAAGAGATGACCCTAGAAAGAGGCAAAATGATAGATGCCATGACAATGCCCCAGCTAAAAGAGACAATGATTCAGAAGGTGAAGATGAAGACGATCCTGACCTCCCGCCGAAAGATGCCAACACCCCAATGAAGAGGGTTGGCATGATCTCCTTTGGTGTTGACACCATATGTAAAGGACTTGCGGGAGGTGGCTCTGAAGTAGCTGACAGGAAGGCTCACGTGGCGGAGGCCAAGTCAGTGCAAAGGCTTGAAGTTATAAACCTAACATCTTCCGATGCAGTGCAGAAGAGAAAGAAGGTAGACATGGACACCCTTATAGTTGGGTTCTCCAGACTCGACTTTAAAGGTATCTTAGCCCCCCATGATGACCCTTTGGTAATAACAAGAAGGGTGCATGGTTGCGAGGTGCAGAGGATCCTCGTGGATGGGGGAAGCTCGACAGATGTGATATTTTGGCCTTGCTTCAAGAACCTGGGTCTTAGCAGAGCTAGGCTAGTACCCTATCATCATCCTTTGATGGGCTTCAGCGGTGAAAAGGTCCACCCATTGGGTATGTATGAGATGGACGTTAGGATGGGTGATGAGTGGCCTAAGAGGTTGACTCAGAAGATAAATTTTTACATGATGGATGAGAACATCTTCTCGGCCTACAACCTCATCATAGGAAGAGTGGCCCTTAAGGAGTTTGAAGCTATTCCATCGACGGTCCATCAGATGCTAAAATTCCTGACCCCCTATGGGGTAAGGGGAGTGCAAGGTTACCAAACCATAATGCGAGATTGTTACTTCAACTCGGCCGAAGAGAGAGAGGCCTATAAGAGGGCAACCACTACCTACAGCATTGATACATTGGAACCGAGGGATGAGAAAAAGTTGAAGAAAGGAGAGGCCGCGAAAGAGGTAGAATCCATCGTTCTTAATGAGGATGAGCCGAAAAAAACCATCCAGGTCGGCAAGGCCCTAAAGATAGAAATCAAGGAAGAGATGGTAAACTTCCTCAGGAGGAGGCAGAGTGTCTTCTCTTGGAGCCACGCAGACATGCCCGACATCAATCCTGAGGTAATGAGTCACAAGCTCAACGTGACCAAAGATGCTCGACCTATCAAACAGAGACGAAGAGTATAATCCAGGGAGAAGTACGACATCATCCGAGAAGAGGTCAAAAAATTGGAAGAGGCTGAGTTCATAAGAGAAGTCATATATCCAGAGTGGTTATCGAATCCTGTCATCGTGCCCAAGGCCAATAGGAAGTGGAGAATGTGTGTTAATTTCACTGACCTGAACAGGTTTTATCCAAAAGATAGCTATCCCTTGCCTAGGATAGATCAAATGGTGGATGTTACACCAGGACATGAGCTCATGAGCTTCATGGACGCGTATTCAGGCTACAACCAGATCATCATGGATGCAAAAGACTGAGAGAAAATAGCCTTCATTACCGAGAAAGGGACGTACTGCTACAAAGTGATGCCCTTCGGTCTGAAAAATGCAGGGGCAACATACCAACGTCTTATGAATAAGATGTTCGAAGAGTAAATTGGTAAGAATGTGGAGGTGTATGTAGACGATATGCTAACGAAGAGCTTGGAAGCTTGCACTCATGTGGTAGATCTCGAGAAGACCTTCGATATTATGGACTCATACAGAATGAAACTCAACCCCGCGAAGTGTGTCTTCAGAGTAGGAGCTAGGAAGTTCCTGGGATTTATCATTAACTAGAGAGGGATCGAAGTAAATCCAGAGAAAATCAAGGCTTTGCTTGATATGAAGACACCGAAAAGTATCAAGGATGTTCAAAGGCTCACCAGAAGAGTGGCTGCGCTCAACAGATTTTTCTCCAGGGCAACATACAAGTGTCTTCTATTATTTAAAGTGCTTAGAAAGGCCTTCCAGTGGGACGAAGAGTGTGAAAAATATTTCAACTAGATCAAGTCCTACTTAGGGTCTCCATTATTGCTATCTCGGCCTGCAGCAGGAGAGAAATTGTATGTGTATCTGGCAGTCTCCGAATCAGCCATCAGTGCAGCCATAATACGGGAGGACGTTGGGATCCAAAGGCCTGTGTATTTCAACAATAAGGCGCTTCAAGGGTCTGAAAAAATTACCCTTGCATGAAAAAGTTAGCTTACGCCCTGATACATGCTTTAAGGAAGATGAAGCCTTACTTCCAAGCCCACTCCATGGTTGTCCTCACCGAATCCCCACTAAGACAGGTCCTACATAAACGTGAGAAGTCCAGGAGATTAATGACCTGGGCCATTGAGTTGGGGGAGTATGACCTTACCTACCAACCTAGGACAACCATCAAAGGGAAAGCCCTCGCAGATTTTGTTGCTGAGTTCACATGGGAAGAGGCCGAGTCAGAGAATGGCCTAGAGGGTGTTCAAAAGACAAACCGTGATGTCTTTTGAGAGCAGGAAGAGGTAGCACCGAACGTCTCCCGAGATCAGGAAGAGGTCGCGACCGAAAAGATCAGGAACAGAGTAACGGAGAACGAGGAGGATCGCTACCTCTTCAAGAAGGGAGTCATGTCAGAAGGGGCTTTCTCATCGAATACAGACATTTGGAACCACTTTGTTGATTGTTCCTCATGTGACAGTGGAAGCGGTGCAGGGTTGATACTTTCAACTCCAACTGGTGCTAACATTGAGTACGCTTTGAGATTCAACTTTAAGGAATCTAAAAATGAGTCTGAATATGAAGCCATGATAGCCGGCCTTTCGTTGGCAAATACCCTAGGTGTGAGGCGGCTCTTACTTCACAGCGACTCAAGGTCAGTTGTCAATCAAGTATTGGGAGTTTACGAGGCAAAAGACGAAAGGATGGCCAAGTATCTGAAGAGGGTAAGAAGGATATTAGAATGTTTCGAAGAGACAAAATTGAAGAGAGTACCTCGACAGAGTAACATCCACGTGAACGCATTGGCAAGGTTAGCCTCAGCGACGAAGACAGGCATCAGAAGGACAGTTCCGATTGAGGTCTTAAGGAAGGCGACCATCAAGGAAGAGGAGGTATGTAACCCTTGTCATAATTTGAACCTAGGAGACTCGTGGATGGACCCCCTCGTCAAATATATCAGAGAGGGAGAGCTACCTGAGTCCAATCTAGAGAGGAGGAAATTGAGATATAGGGCTGCCAAGTTCTTGATAATAGGAGACATCTTGTACAAGAAGGGATTTCTATTACCTCTCCTCAAATGTGTGCATCCCACGGAAGTTCCCTGGGTGTTACAGGAAGTTCATGAGGGTTCTTGCTCAAGCCACATAGGGGGAAGACCCTTGGCCAAGAGAATCATTACACAGGTGTACTGGTGGCCAACTTTATCCAAAGACACTGCAGCCTATGTGAAGAGGTGTGATAAATGTCAAAGATTCTCCACTATTCCCCATCAACCTCATCAACCTATGACGTCAATCACCTCTCCATGGCCATTTGCAGTACGGGGGATTGACTTAGTAAGACCTTTACCAAGATTTGCTAACAGTTATCGATTCTTGATAGTTTCCATTGACTACTTCTCAAAGTGGGTGGAGGCAGAGCCAATGATAATGATCACAGAACAGAAGACCTTCCAATTTATTTGAAGGAACATCATATCCAGACATGGCCTCCCAAAAACTCTCATCTCGGACAATGGGACCCAGTTCAAGAACTCCTCTTTATAAAAGTACTATAGAAGAGTTGGGATAAATAAGTTCTTCTCATGTCCTAGCCGACCTCAGGCAAACGGTCAGACCGAGGTCACGAACATGACAATTATCGATGGAATCAAGAAGAGCTTAGAAGATGCAACAGGAAGATGGACTGAGGAGGTCTACGCTATGTTATGGGCCTACAAAACCACGACAAGGACACCTACAGGAGAAACCCCGTTCATGCTTGCACATGGCTCAGAGGCCGTCATACCAACAGAGGTGGGACTCCCCACCCACAAGGTACAGACCTATGACCCTGATAAAAATGGGGAAAAGAGGAGGCTAGATCTATATCTAATTAAAGAAAGAAGAGAAGACGCGGAGATCAGACAGGAAGCCTACCAGCAGAGAGCAGCGAAATTCTACAACCAGAGGGTGAAGTTAAGACCCATCGTATTGGTAGACTTAGTGCTAAAGAAGACCTTACAGAAAACGAACAAGCTCCACCCAAACTGGCATAGTCCCTGAAAAGTGACAGAAGAGGTTGTGCCCAGCACCTACAGGCTAGAAAATATAGAAGGGGAACCTTTCGCTAACCCGTGGAATGCTGATCACCTAAAGAAGTATTACATATGATGTTGCAAGGAGTTTATATAAATGTACCATCTTATTATGAAGAGGTTATTAATAAAAGATCAGTTCCCATGACGGTTCTTGCTTCACTTTTCACTTGTCATTAATTATGAGGATAACATCTTAGGTGATGACCTCGGACCCTCATAACATCACTCAGTGGTGACAAGGTCTCGGGTCAGACGCTATAATGAGATGACCTCAGACCCTTAACATCATTAATTTGGTGAGATTAATTATGAGGATAACATCTTAGGTGATGACCTCGGACCCTCATAACATCACTCAGTCGTGACAAGGTCATCAGGTCAGACACCATAATGAGACGATCTCAGACCCTTAACATCATTAATTTGGTGAGATTAATTATGAGGATAACATCTTAGGTGATGACCTCGGACCCTCATAACATCACTCAGTGGTGACAAGGTCTGAGGCCAGACACCATAATGAGACGATCTCAGACCCTTAACATCATTAATTTGGTGAGATTAATTATGAGGATAACATCTTAGGTGATGACCTTAGACCCCTATAACGCCACTGTGGTGACAAGTTCTGAGGTAAGACTACTAAATTAGTGCATGCAGACACCATTACACAATCTTCAGATCTAAAACATCACAAACTTCCAACAAAATAAAGTAGATGACCCCCCTCAGATATTTCCATACAGTCAAGATTCAAAAATTAAGAGTCAACCATGCTTATTCAGAGATTACGAAAGTTCAGAGATTACAAAAGTTCAAAGATTACAAATATTCAGGGGTTACAAAGAAGCTTTATAATTGAATTGAAGGGTTTAAGGGGGGAATGTTGGTGTCTTCGGCCTGGTCTTGCTAGACGACATTGGTCACCTCGTCAATGTCATCCCTGTGGCCAGACCCTCCAACCTCTGTGCCATCCAGCACTGTAATCTCTGTAGGCGCGACAACCTCCTCCTCAACTTCCTGAAGGGCCTCGGCAAGCTGAGGATTAGCAAAGCCAAGGCCTATGAAATCACAGGATTTTAAACTGCCAGCCTCCTTCTCCTTGACAACTGCCCACTTGGTAGTAGCTTTGATACCTCTCTCAAGGTACTCAAAGCCAAAGCTCATAAATTCATTAAAGGCTTTGTATTCAGCTAATATCCCCTCAGAGGCGTCATCAAGGGCTGCCTTCACTACCGAGTTGGCCTTCTGCTGCAGAACATCATCCTTGGCCTTCAGAGCCACGACATGGTCCTTCTTGAGCTGGGAGATCTACTTCTCCAACTCAGACTTTTGGCGGTTAATTTCTCCATTCAGAGTGCTTTGCACCATCTCGACCTCTTGACCCTTCTGGATGAGGGGCAACTTCCTCAGAGTCCAGTTGGAGAGGTGGTGCGTAGCTGCCAAGCCCTGTAGATTATGTGATCATGTATAAGTTGGAGACAAATCAGAGGTTACACTTGGAAATTACAAGGAAATATGAGGTCATACCTGAATGGACTTGTGGATGCCGAACTCAATCAGCAAGGGTGTGTCCAATGACCAGAAAAAATGCTTATCGGCCTCGGTCATGGTAGAGACGAAGGCATCCAGAGCCTATAGACTATGGCCGACGATGCTGTCAATAATCTTCAATTGCTCTAAACAAGCCGACAGCGCATCTGCAAAAGAAATGGGGATGGCAGAATCGCCCCCCTTTTTCTTCTGCCTCTGATCCTCAGGGGCATGTTCGGTAGGAGCCCTATTCTTGGTGGCTTAAGGCTTCGAGGTTGAGGGTGCTGAAGGAGGATCATTAAGTCCTGCCTTCTTCACCAGCCTTGTTAAACTCGGGGCAGCCATCTTCCAAAGCTCGCTTGAGATATCCTTCGGATGCTCTGCAAAATTGAAATGTCTGAGTTAAAAGATCAGACATGAATAAACTCAGAAGTTCAGCTTCGAATAAAAAATGCTTACCAAGATCAGTAAGAGGACTTCCACCTAGACCCATCTCAGACAGGTAGTAGGGGGTCATCAAGTGTTCGAATTTGACAAGCAGACCATGCATCCCCTGATCTTGAAGGTCTTTCACCTTCTAAAGGTTTTGCAGGCTCAGACCTGGGTCAGCCTTGGCAGATATGGTGACCTTACCCCATTTTAGGGGCATCCTCGGCTCTAGAAAGGACGAGGGAACACATGGACCAAATTCCCATAGCCCCGAAGCAAAGAAATAGCGAGGCTTCCAGTTGTGGTTAGAAGTCTTAGTTATTTGGAGCATCTTTTTCTCAGGTTTTTGAGCTACAAAATGATAATAGCTCAGATGATTTATGGTAGAGGAGGGGACATAGTAGCCAATAAAGGCCTGAACTATAAGGTCTGAGTGGTGGACAGCCCTCCATAAGACTATGGCCCCTATTCTGACCCTCCAAACATTAGGGGACAGTTGGGAAGGGGCCAAATAAATGAAGGCAATGATGGACCTAATAATGGGATGAATGGGCAAATGAAACCCTAACTTGAACATCTACTCGTACAAGCAGATCTCACCGTCTCGGCCATTATAAGCCCTCTCTTCCCTCAGAGGTCTTCTAAGCTTTATGGAGGGGTTGATGGAGTACAAATATCTGAAGCAAAGAAGGTCTACCTCAATAACGGTACTCTCGATCTCGTCCACCTCAGAGACATCGACATCACTTTCAGTGTCATCATCGTCATTATCTTTCTCAACGTCGGTCGGAGCAGACGTTGATGGATTACTCGGGAACCTTTGAGTGAACTCAGCCTCGATGATGGCCGACAAAGGAACGGCGTCAAGAATGGGGGAATAGCCACACTCGGCTCAATAATCTCAACCTCTGAGGAAGAGGACGAGGTGATTGAATTATTATGGGACGAGGCACGGCTAGAGATCTCGGCTTGATCAGGGGCCAGATCTTGCCTAGTTCTAAAATCCATGGCCTCCTTGAAGGAATATACAGACATAGGGTCTGAGGTAGAAGACTCAGACTCGGACATCGGTACTGGTTCAATAGGGACCTCTGTTTGGTTAAATGGTTCCAATGGATCAGGGTATATCACCCTCAGGGGTGGTGGAAAGATGGGCCTAAGAGGGAACTCTTGTGACCTACGAGACTCCTCCTGTGCTCTTTCTATTTGCCTAGTTTTTTCTAATGTCTTCTCTCTGAGAGAGGGGAACTCCTCAAGAAGTTGGTATAGGGGTTTGAGCATCAGAGGCAGACACTACACTTAAGGAGCTTCTAAATGATAAACAAGATTGGCTAATGAAGTAAATCAGTTTAAGGATCAAACTATAAAACCTAAGGTAAATACAGTTCGCCTGAAAGTATGGAGTTCTAGCCAGAAAACTCCCAAACTCGCCGAAAAATGCAAAAGTAAGAATGCTTGCAGGAAAAATGAAGGAAAAAGGATGGCAGAGGATACCTGACGAAGAAGTAGGAGGAGGAAATGAAGAGGACGTGATGAATCTACACCAAGAACATCGAATCCAAGATTTCTAGAAAGAGAAGTTGCGGCAGAAATAAAGTCGCTCCAAGAAAGAGAAATGAGGAAGAAGGAGGGAAAGAATGGGGTTTAAACCCTTAAATGTGGGGGCACATCTCCCAAGGCCCGTCACTGCCTTGGGATCCCCAAAGGACGGCTAAAAACATGTGCTTGCTAAGAAAGCCATACTTTAGTAATGGACAAGTGTCAAGTGAGCATTGGCATATGGGAGAAAGACCTTGGAGGTGTAGAGATCCCCCAGTCATCTGCTCTTGCATGTAACTAGGGGATGGGGGTGATTGATATGCCCCAAGTGTGACCTCAGCTCTAAGACACCAACCCCGACTGAGGTTGTGGCCGACACTGGAAAAGCCTTAGGTCCGTGAAATCAACCCTCGGTATAGCAAAGTCGACCCAGGCCAACACTACCACCAACCTCATCAAAAGGACACTACATGTATCATACGGGTCAGCGGCACTTCAGTTCAACTATGTATGACAACCTCGTATAGGGGGTGGCCGAGGTCGCAGGAAGCCATACGTCTATCAAGGTCAGCCTCATCAAGACATCAGCCGATGTTCCAGGTAGGATCCAGCTCAACATCGGCTTTAGCCAACCTCAATCTTATCTCTGCTTAACTTAAGCCGAGACCTTTATGGCCCATCTCGGTGTGCCCGGGCCACTAGTCTTTATCAACCTCAGCTTATCCCAGGCCGAGGTCATGACCAAGCATGACGGCCGAGCATCTATTGACATTTGGATAAGGACACGTGGACACAAGTCAGTTATAACAAATCATTCCCCACACGTGGGGATAATATTTCATCAGCACTCTTTACATGTGACAGTGACAGATGTCTTCCTCATATTGGCTAGATCACATACACACATGCTCATTGCATGCATGGGGGGTAGATTACACCCTCCAGGTACTATATATAGAGGTCATCCTCTACCTTACAAATGATCCCCGAAACTAGCAACCCTAGCTGAACCCCTGTTCAAATACACAATAGAGAGAGAAAACTTGAGAGATTGTATCTATGGCCATTAGTGCCCTCGCATATTGATACACATCATACACTAGCACAGTGGACATAGGCCTAATTAGCTGAACCACTTATATTCCTGCGTAAATCCTCTTCTCCTCATCTCCTTCTACTATGTGTGTATATACCTCATGCTGCCATTGTTAACATTGAATTGAGCTCACAAACACCTTCAAGGGTGGTGCTATTTCCAGCATCATCAGTCTTAGTATGTTTTGGCTAAGAGCTGTAAATTGCTCCTGCATAATTCGTTGGCTTGCTGCCGAAGACTTCAAGGCGGTCGCCACATCAGCCATCTCAGACTCAAGTGGTTCATGACTGGATCTAGGTCCTACTACACTATCCGGTGGAGGAAGCGGTGGTGTAATATCCGGTGCCATATGTTTGAGCTTTGAATAGCTGAATGATCAAAAGACTGATGAGCTTGAGAACCTTGATGGACCTCTTTCAATGGTGAAACAACTCCACATGAATGGGGAGAACTTGTTCACCACTACAGTTTTATGTGAGGTCAAGCTGTATAAAGGAAGAGATATCTTCTCGTTCCCACAGACGGCGCCAAACTGATGATGCTAAGATTTAGCACCACCAGATAATAGGTGGATATCTCAAACAGTAATAAAAATGGCACTACTAAAGTTATTAATGTATATAGAAGGGGATGAGTATAAGAGGAATGAAGACAATGATGTATAGTGGTTCAGCCAATCAGGCCTACATCCACTATGAGTGTGTGATCCACTACATATGGGCACTAATGGCCTTGGATACAATGCTCATAAACTCACTCTCTCTCTCCACTGTGTGTATAAGCAGAGTTTTAGCTAGGGTTACAATTATCGATCCCTTTACAAGGTTGAACATGATAAGTATATATAGGGCTTGGGGGGAGTAGTGTACCCCCCAAGCATGCATGGTTCATGTGAATGATGATCTAGCCAATCCCTTGCTGACACCTGGACATGCCACTTATAATCAATGATGAGATAATATTGCCTCATGTGAGGGGATGATATTGTTATAACGGTTTTGTCCACGTGCTGTATGAGTTCCACGCGCACTGTTCCACCTGTCTCCCAAATCACGCATTATGATGATGTCACCCTCGGCCTAGGATGCCAGGCCGAGGCTAAAGTGGATGATGGCATTGGTCCCGCCTAGATATGGGCCTTATAGGGTCGTCTGGTCATAGGGTCGTCTGGTCCATGTTCAGGGGTCGGACGCTTGAAGGCTCGTATGGTCCATGGCTAGGGGTCGGCCCCTTGTAGGGTCATTTTGTCCATGATGAGGGGTTGTCCCCTTGTATGGTCGTCTGTTATAGGATAGGGGTCAACATGGCCTACCCTTCCTATGATGGAACTGTGGCGAAGTTGACCCCTCGTCCTGGCCTCGGGCCGTTATCTGAGATGGGGACACCCTCGGCCTGGCTAAGGGTGTATATTAGTATATCATCTAGTAGCGAGGATGATGGTATGACATACTCCCCATCCATCACAAGCCTTATAACTGGGCAACTACCTTATGGGTAGAGAACTCGCCTAGATATTGTAAGTTTTTCCTTTTTTATTTGTTTACTCAACTCTTTATTTCATATTTTCTAAATTTTTGCTTCTTGTTTTACTAACTTCCAATTTGATTACTTTTCAAAGTCTTCTTCTGTTGGGGCGAGTGGTTCCTCAAGTGCGAGGAACACCACCTCACCTATTGCCTCGCTTGTCCAGGCGTCTTTTCCAAGGGATAGGAACTCTATGCTTGTTGCTTCCCTAGGCTTGGCTAGAGAGGTTTGTCTTACTAATTCTAGTAATTATCTTTCTTTCTAGTTTTAAAATATTTACTCACATATTTCACTTCTATTAACCCTGCATCTTTCTAATGTATTTACCACCTTTACGAGGACCTCTTATGTGTCTTCTCTTTTTCTTCAGGTAAGAATCAACCTTGCTAAGTCTTTTGATTTATTTCCTCTTACATGTATCTTGATGCATTCATATTTATGAACTTGCAGAGGAGTGTTTCTCCTAACCACACTACCCCACTTCCTGTCTTTTCTATGGTGGGAAGTTCTTCAACTGAGCCTTCCACCACTTCATATCTATAGGTATTTGAATTTTTTTCATTTATATAATCTTTTTTTATCTAAATCCTTATGCATGACTAAAAACTTA
Organism: Sambucus nigra; assembly: GCA_949130495.1. Lineage (NCBI taxonomy): Eukaryota > Viridiplantae > Streptophyta > Magnoliopsida > Dipsacales > Adoxaceae > Sambucus > Sambucus nigra. The sequence continues at coordinate 113,610,786 of OX422219.1, forward strand.
TGATGTCTTTATTACTTCAATCTTTTTTTTACAGGGCTGCCCTTTATGAAGCCCTTCCACCACTAGAGGGATGGTGTTTCTTACTGGGATTACTATTTTAGGACTATCAACCTCTGGTAGGATATTTATCCCCCGTATTTGTGCACTTATAGATAAAAGTCCCCATATCCATCCCCTTCAATCTCAACCAATCTTCATTATCACTTTCAGTGAGACCATTTTACATGCTATTGGATCCTATATGGTATTAATCACACTATCAACTTCATTCTCTCTTTGATTATGTTCACTTATAACATACTTATCAATGAACATGACACCACTACTACATCATCTACTCTAGTGGTCGTTTTATGATCTTCCTCCTTCTCAAGGGGTCAGGTACTTTGGACTTTTCTCTACTATTATTGAACTACCTTTACTTGTGGTAACAAATTCATCTAAGTCATGACTTGATCTTATCTATGTATATATTAATTGATTCATGGCACTTATTTACCAATAATTTATGCAGTTGGTCCTCAGGTGACCTCTGGTGGTAGTGACGCCCTTTCTTCTTTAGGGCTGAGCATGGGCACCCTGATAGTGTCTCCCCAGGTATGCACTTTAATAAATTTCCCTTTTGAGATTTACTTTCTCATTTAAGTCATTTACTAACATTGATCTATTTCTTTTCTCCCAGGATAGAACTATGTGTTCTGTTGCGAATCCTAGGGAGGTGGCCCCATAGGTACCATTTACTTTACATAAATCACTTCCTTTTACATCCCAAGTTCTTGCTAACACTTTTTATCTACTTGTATTTAGGTTAGCGTGGCTGAGGTCCCATTACTTGCGTGATCCTTCATGAGTACCGTGGTGGTGACTCTTCAGATGTTACTTATGATATATTTGTCTGTTATACTTGTATTTTTGTATTATTTTCTGTGTAAGTCTCTTTTCTTGATCTATAGGTGAGGTCCATTTACTTGCAGGACCTTTATCTTTGTTCTCATGTCAATACCACGTATGTTCATGTGACCGTGGAAGACTAGGCCAGTATCGCGGAGGAAGTTTCCCTGGTACTTATTCTTTTTTATATTTTGATTCTTTGTGACTTGATTTTTCCATTGCAAGTTTTTGCTAACATTTCCATATTTCTATGTTTTTTAGTTAGTACAAAACCTATTCCCGAGTTTACTAACATCAAGATATAATCCTAGGGGAGACTACCCCAGTATTTAACTACTGTATTATTTCTTTTCATCTTTCTTTTTCTGTGAAAATGTTTCCTGACACTTACCCATTTCCTTATTTTTAGGTTAGTGTCGCGACTCTCCCTATGACTGTGGAAAAACTTGGGGAAGTGGCTGAGGGGGAGTTATTGCACTATTATACCTCTCACTCTTGCTATTTCCCTCCATTTTATTCCTGGATTTACTATGAAAGTTTCTTGCCATCACACCTATGTTTCCTTATTTTTAGGTTAGCTATACTGATATTCTCAATTCTACGGAACAAGCCGTGAGTGATACACGGAGCACTCCTCAGGTAATAAACTTTTATACTTGATTTATTTTAACTTGCTTCTTTAGAGTCTTATACTGAAGAAATCACATTATACTTGTTTTGTCTTTGCCAGGTTGGCGTGGTACCTCTAGGAGTATCTTCGCACTTTTCTGGCAGCATACTTACCCCTTTTGTCCTTTTGGTAAGCTCTTCTATTTCTTACTTCTTTTCTGAGTAAAGTCATTCAGCTACATGTCTTCCTTTCTTTGACTTACCATTTCTATGTTTCCTATTTTCAGGGTTCCATGATTGAGCCTCCTGAGGCAGCTGATGAAGAAGAGTAGAGTTCTGAGGCCACTCACTCGAATGGTGTTGATGGCTAAGGTGAGTAGTCCTCCTTCCTCCCTTCTGAGCCTAAGTCCCAGAACAATGATTATGAGATATTTAGGTGGAGTCTCGTGACACCTTCATGAGGGAGTTTTGGCGTGAGGAGTAGCCTAAAATATTCAGGAGCCATGAACAACAGGTGTTGTAGATGATCTTTGAGTATCATCCTCAGACATTCACATCCCAGAATGCTCTTAACATTGGCATCCTTTCCATCTTCAACTTGAAGTCCCTTGCCAGTCGCATTCATGACTTCCCATCCACTCCTCCTACTAACCTGGCTAGAGCCCGAACTTCACTATTCCTGCAAGTTCTCTATGATCTTGAGAGGGTCTATCATTTTTAACCGAATTGGATTGGCGTTGCAGTTCTCTTCTTCCAAACCCTCCCTTTTAGGAAGATGATCAGAATTCATGTATCCAGATAGTCCAAAGCCTAGGAGCGCCAGGCTGAAGCCACTTGGATCTGGGGTTAGATTCAGTCACTTTGGGATAATTTAGCCATTTTTGATAATGGTGACACTAAGGATGAGGCCAAGATGGCCCGGTTGGAGGAGCAGTTAATTGAACAGGCAGGTTCATCTTATGTTGACATATGCTCCCAGAATAAAATATTTTTTATTTAATCTAGTGGATAGTTTTATTCCGAGATGTTGATATTACCCTTCTTTTATGTACTCTCCATTTCTTCTTGTACATGTAAAGGCCTTTCTTATATTCATGAAAACAATCATTTTGTCACCCATCTGTTTGTATTCTCTTTATTTTTACTTTGCCACTGTGTTACTTGGAATTTTTTTATTGCATACTCTTTTTTTGTGAGACCCTTAGTTCATTGAACTTCCCTTTACTCTTTGGGGGTACATGCACATGATTGAGCAAGTTATCATTTCAAGGCTGCCCCTCTAACTGTGGGGTACTTTTCATATATACATTTTTAGGTGGAGCAACTTGGAGGAGGGTAATCGCTTCTCCATCTAAAATAATCAAAGGATAACTATCCAAATGGAAATGAGTAAAAAGAATAACTATTTATTTTTTAATAAAATTTCCCCTGGTCTGCGGGGTCTATATTCCTTATTTTACTTGGAAACTTTTAAATTGTAAGAATTTTTTTTAATGGGGGTGGACGCCCAACTACACATTCTTATGTGACCATGCAAGTAATTCTCTAGAACGTAAGTTAGAACTTGCTCTTAGATTATAGATATATAGAGAAATAATTAAAAAAAACATTTTTTTTACAATTATTAGGAGGGTGACCTCCTGCTAGTATGTGGGATATTTTAAGTGTTGTATCTGTAGGGACTTTGCTCACCATACTTTATCTTTGGGATATATGTTTATTGTGTCATGGAACATCTGCTAAACTTTAAAATTTCAAAACATGTTTAGTCTATTGAAGTGGTTCCACTACATTTAAGAAAAAAATTATTCTACATGCACCCACTTCACAACTTATTAGTGAGCGAGTACTCATTGCCTATCACTAATCCATGCAAGTAAATAAATCGTGCATAAATTATCAAATATTGGTCAAATTAACAGGCATCCATTTTCTTGCACTATAGTTAGTGTTTGTATTGTTTACAATGGTTGTGCTCATGATTCACTTCACAAACAATATTTTTGTGCTACATCAAGTTGTTCAAATTTTCAAAAGAAATGAACCTTGGCAAGAACTAGGCATAGTATCCAGATAGTCTAGAACATAGGAACACCAGGCTGAAGCCACTCAGATCCGAGGTAAATTTTAGTCACTTCAGGCCATGTTAGCCATTCATGAGAATGGTGAAACTAAGGATGAGGCCAAGATTTCCAGGTTGGAGGAGCAGTTCATTGAGGAGGTGGGTCCATCTTATGCCAACATATGCTCTCGGGAGAACATTTTTTTGTTTTATCTAGTGGATAGGTTTTTTCTGAGATGTAGATTTTGTCCTTCTTATATGTAATTTCCATTTCTTCTTGTACATGCAAAGGCCTTTCTTATATTAATGAAAATAATCATTTTGTCCTCATATATTTGTATTCTCTTTTTTTCTTTGCCACCGTGTTACTTGGCATGTGTTTATTGTGAACTGCTCTCTTTTTTGTGAGACCCTTAGTTCATTGAACTTCCCGTTAATCTGTTGGGTAAATGAACATGATTGAGCAAGTTATCATTTTAAAGATGCCCCTCTAACTATGGTGGTACTTGTCATATAGATATTTTTAGGGGAGCAACTTGGAGGAGTGTGACCGCCTTCTCCTTCTTAAATGTTCAAAAGATAACTATCCAAATGGAAATAAGTAAAAAGAATATCTACTTACTTTTTAATAAAATTTCCCCTGGTCTGCGGGTTCCATATTCCTTACTTTACTTGGAAACGTTTACACTGTAAGAAAAAGTCTTACAGGGGGGCGGACCCCCAACTACACATTATTATGCAATCATGCAAGTACTTCTCTAGAACATAAGTTAAAAGTTTCTCTTGGATTATAGATCTGTAGAGAAATAATTGAAAAAACATTTTTTTATTATTATTATTAGGAGTGCAACCTTCTGCTTGTCTATGGGATATTTGAAGTTTGTATCTGTAGGGACTTTGCTCACTATAATTTATCTTTGGGATAGATGTTTTTTTGTGTCATGGACCCTCTTCTAAACTTTGAAATTTCAAAAAATGTTAAGTCTATTGAAGGGTTCCACTACATGTTTAAAAAAAATTAATCTGGATGTACCCACTTCACAACTTATTAGTGAGAGAATACTCATTGTCTATCAGTAATCCATGCAGGTAAATAAATCATGCACAAATTACCAAATATTGGTCAAAATAACAGGTATTAATTTTCTTGCACTATTGTTAGTGTTTGTTTATTTTTTAATGGTTGTGCTCATGATTCACTTTACAAACAACATTTATGTGCTTAAGCAAGCTGTTCGAAATTTCAAAAGATATGAAACTTGGAAATAACTAGGCATAATGTGTTTCACGTATCCGTACTACCTAGATTTTACATCCTAAGACAACCTCAACACACTAATTTGGGCACCATTGAGTTAGAACCAGATGATTCTTATAGTGAGCAACCGCTGAGAGTACTTGATAGGAGGATTTAGAGGTTGCATTTCAAGGATATACCTTTAGTACGTGTGTAGTGGAACAACCATAATGAGGATGAGTCCATATGGGAATGCGAGGATTTAATGAGATAACAATACCATAGTTATTTTGAGGAAACTATGTCTTTTGTTCTGAATTTCAAGATAAAAATTCTTTTAGCTAGGGGAAGATTGTAATACCCCATAATTTTAGTCATTTAATAAATAATAGAGTTAAAGGAAAAATGGGTGATATAATTATAATCAAATTAACTTTGAATTTAATAAGTAATTTGAATTGTATAAATACTTTCTTAGTTTGAATTGGGCTTATTATTTTAATTGGTAATTAGCTGGTGTAGACACCCCATTTTAGGACCCCTAACCTCTCCTTAGGTCCCTAGCACCTACCTTCATCACTACAAACCTAGGTCATGTTCTGAATAGTTACCTAGAGGCCATCGGGCACTCCCAGTCTCTATTTGACAAAAAGTTGAAATCTTTTGCTCAACCAAGACTGAATGAATCTTCAAAAGGCACTAAAACACCTTTCCAACGGTCCGCCCCATGCGCGATTCTAACTTACGATGCAGACGAACGACTCATTTTCCCTCAAAACTTGATTAAGAGGTCACCAGGCACTCCCAGACTCTGTTTGACCAAAGTTAACTCTTCAGCTCAATCGAGTTTGAATGAATCTTTAAAGGGTGTTGAAACCTATTTCCAACGGTCCGCTTCGGGCCCAATTCTGACTTACGGTACGGATGAACGATCCGTTTCACTCCGAAGGTTCATAGAATGATTCCAGTCCTATTGACCGAAGAGTCAAAATCTTTGTAATGTTGAAGTACATCTCTTAACATTTCCAACGGTCCACCCCGTGCACGATTCTGACCTACCATGAGGACGAACTATCCGTTTGTGTCCGACGATCCCCCGTCCAAAGGAACGACAAGAATTTCTGAGCCATATTTAACCTGAAGATAACTCCCGGACCCGAGATTAGTCCAAAGGACTTTCAAAGGTATCTGAAATATCTTTCGGCCGATTCACCACATGCGTGATTCGGATCAACGGTTTGCATTTTATGATCATTTTTTCGAAGGAACCTAAAAGAGACTACCAAACGGCAAGTTCCTAATCCTGCCTTTCGGCAGTGTGCCTAAAAACACCTATCGATTGGTAGGACCATGCCTATGCCGATCGAAAATGCTCTGGCCTATAAAAAGGAGGGCCTGGCATCATTTGCAAAAAGGGCTAAGATCTGAAATCCATCACTCGCAGCGAACTCAGAAAACCTTTGTCGAAGTCAACATGATTTCCACATTCAAATCCTTTTCCAACCTTCCCTTTTCATCATCTTTTTCATCAAACTTGGTGAATTAATTACCCATCATCATCATCCAAGTGCAATGGCTACTCTCCAACATTCAAGATCAAGTTCAAGATCTTCAAGAAGGTTGAACTTTCAACTCTTTCTTCAAATTCTCCTAAATTCGCATTAACTTATTTTTATTACTTAACACTTTTATTCTCCCCATCTCGCATATCCTAACATACCTTTTTATTTAGTATTATTTCACATCTCTTATTTTTCATATAAATAAAACCCCAAAAAATAAGAAAAATAGGGCTTGCTCGTAAATTCCAAATGGTAATTCCCACACTTTTCTCACAACTAAAACACCTTTTTACACACATATACATAATAGAAGTCCCTGATTGCAATTATGGGATAAACCCCTCCCTTTATTTTGTATATGAACTGCGTGGACTTTGATGCCTCTATAGGCTACGTAGGCATCTCAGGGTAAAACCAGAGATTCGAGTCCTATTTTTTTAAAAAATTTATGTTTTCCTAGTTCTTTAACGTAATTCTCTTAGATTCTATATATTTTCATATACATATATTTGTTCTTAGTGATGTATTATTCTATATGCGTTATCGTTCCATTATAATGATCAACGCTAGGGTAACCACATAAATCCTATTTTTTAATATTACATTTAGGAATATTCCAATGGATGACTCGCTTTATCTCTTCCATGATACAAGTCAAAGATTTCTATCTCCATTACATATACACATGCACACATACCACGGGGAAATTAATTTGGATGTTGTCCTTCGGGGCGGCTCCACCTTCTTCTGTCTGTTTTGAGTAAATTAGACTAGCGACTCCATCTTTCTACATTTTTCATCTCACACATCACCGACGATGGCTGAAGCGCTCCCGAGAGGGATGCAAGGGACCAGGATCCACTCACCGCGGAGATGACACCCCCTCCTATCTCTCCCTCTCCGTGAGGATGGGGGATGGCCATAGTGGCGACTCCTCTGAGGACTCTTTTTTAGGGATATACTCTATATGGGTGTTTTATTTTCTTATATATCCCCCTATTTGCGTGTCCCCCTTTATTATTCATGTGTACCTCATGGTTATGCTTCTATTCATACACTTGTAGAAGATTCTCCATGTACACTTCCCACCACGTGCACCTATGATCCCATATATCAACATGTTGCACTCATTACCCATCCACACTTGGTATACCATCGGTACTTGTACTTTTCTCCGTGTTTGGCATAATCAAGAAAGATACTCTCATCATAAGATACTAATAAGAGAATCATGCATGATTCACATGACATCACCAAAGAGCATTGTGATTTACCAAATTTTATCCAGTAACAGGAGGGTCACTTCATGATGGGCGCTGGTCCGGTAGGGCACGGTTAGCTTAAGCGATATGACTCTCACCTTCCATTGTCCAAGTACCTTCGACGTATATCGAACGGTTCCCCCGCATCATACCGCTTGACCGATGTGATGACTGGAGGTATATCGTAGGGAACTCATTTATGTACGCCTAATATATTAAATTCTCTCTCACACGTACCGTCCCCACGAGGTATATAGTGAGGCAATTCACGTACACTCAGGTATATCAAATGGCTTATCCACACATACCGATTGCCATCAAAATCAAGACGTATATTGTGGAAGTCACACCAAAGGGGGAAACCTTTCCAATTCCCCTAACCAAACTCCATACCCGCATATAGGTGTCAAGACTAGGAGACACATGTTAGACTGCCAGTTTTGACCCGAAACTCTGTCGAAATTCTAGGTCGGCCTGCCGCCGAATTTTCACGCATTTTTAAAATGGGTCCCTTCCCATGAGCCTGGTTACAAGTCCAACCATAGCTTTGCATATGTTACAAACCCAAAATTTTCAGGCTCGGTTACCATTCGGCATTTCATTTTGCATTTAGGAGAATTTAATACAAGTGAGAACACAATAATTATAATAATCATGCTGAGACCCATCTCTAAAAAATATTTCTCCATTCTTTATCAAAAATCCAAAAACATTTCTCCTCTCCTTATTGAAAATCCAAAAATATTTTGTCTTTCAAAGCTCAAAAAAGAAAAACGTCAAAAATATTTTGATTCGTTTTAAAATAAATCCTATTTTACGCCTTCTCAGGTCGATTGCATGTCCTTGGCCTGACTCCTTATTGGCTTCGATCTTCAGTCAAATCACCCTGGAACTCCATCCGTTCCCCTTCTACTTCTTTCGACTTCAGAATCCATCCGCTTTCTATGGAGAACACAGATCAAGTACCAGTTGTGCAGCCAGATCAAATGGCAGTCTTAGCTCAGTTCGTATCCAAGATTAACAACCTCCAAACTGAGGTTCGAGAGATGCAACGAAACCAGGTTCCTATTGCTCAAGAGGCTTATTCCCTCGTGCTATGGATCCACCTGAGCATATATGGGTTCCCAAAGAGTATCAACATGGTCCACTTTCCCCTCCTGCTAATGGGCCGTCGCCTGCCCAGCTTCCTATGCCAAACCTTGCCCAGCCTGGGGCTAATTTTTCTATGATCATTCATCCAAAAGAGGAACAGTTGAAAAAGGTTAAAGAAGATCTCAAGATGCTAACTAAGAAGTTCGACCAAGTCAGAATCTCTGGGAATTACATGGACTACACCCACATGTCTCCTTATCCTAAAGAGAGGTTACCTGAGAAGTTCAAGATACCAAATATCGAGAAATTCAGAGGAAGTGGACCCCTGATTGTCCATCTTCGTTGTTATCACCGTTATATGATTCTCCTAGAGGTTTATGAAGAAGTGATGGCCCAATTATTTTAGCAAACTTTGAAGGATAGCGCCCTCCGATGGCTTTTATCTCTCGAGGAGTCTAGAATCCTTAGCTAGGAGGATGTAGACCGAGAATTCATGTCGAGTATAAATACAAAGAAGATCTTAAGGTCACCCATTGCGATTTAGAACTACTTAAACAAAACTCTGGGGAATCAGTTAGTAACTACATATCTCGATGGATGGAAAAAGCAGCCACCATGACCAATCGACCACCCGAGGAAGAATAAGTCAATATAGTGAAGAAGAACTTCTTACCCCATGTCCGAGAAACAATAGGAGGAAAATACTATCCCCACTTTTGAGCTCTCAGAGAAGCCGGAGTAGAAATCGAGGAGGGTCTTGCTAAAACCGAAGTAAAACCGAAGAAAGTGCCCGGACAATTCACTCCTAGAAAATATGATAAGTCTGTCAATGTTGTAGTCTCAACCATCAATAACATCTCTCAACAAACCACCTCGTAGGCACCAGAAAGTCTCCCTGTCCCGGTCCAAAAGGAATACACCGATCTCCATGATCCCCTCTCTAGATTTTATCAAGCCCCCTATTAAGACAAAACCTCACCAAACCCTTGGACTCCCGTCAATTGCCATATCCACTTCCAAGAAACTTCAAGGCAGATGCCCATTGCTCCTTTCACCAAACTACTGGCCATTCCACCAACTAATGATTTCACCTTCGAAACATAATCCAAGGTCAAATTGACTGAGGTACCATTGCCCCACCAGCTAATCCTAAGAGAAACACTACTCACAACCCACTCCCAAATCATGCCAATGCCATCTTCCTTGAAGAGAACCCAAAATTTGATCCCTAAACTCAAATCACATCCATATACTCTCCCAAATCTCTCCAAACTCTGCCACATTTCCTCCTACACCCTATTAGCCTCGCTGATCAGGCACTGTCACTCCTTATAGAAGCATGCATCGATGTTCATACATGTTCTATAAATAGAAGCATAGAATTATCAAAAGTATTAAACCACCTCCTAGAGTTCGGGCTCAAATTGCCCCCGCAGAGGATCATTGATTGCCAGAGATTCACTACGATATTCTTGGAAGCGCAAAATGGGCTCGAGAGTCAGACAATTGGGTAGTACCAACCGATGAAGTCAACCTAGATGACGTTATCCATATTATGGCATAATTATTCAGGCAAACTAATAATATTTGGAGTATGACTGAGTTACTCGATACTCTGAAGCTATAAGGTGACCTGGTCCCTTCACCCTTACATCTTCCAGCATAATGGGAGGACCTGTATGAAGAAGACATTGAATTTGTGGAGTGCATCGACTTTACATGGAAAGACATAATTGTTTCCACTGGACGGAGGGGGGGGGGGGGGGGAAGAATTTGAAGATTCAAATTAAGATCAAGCTTTCGATAAAACTGACCCGATAGCCAATATGTATGGGATATTATCATTTGAATAACTACTCAGAGAAATAAACAAGGTGGAAGAACAACCCAAGATTGACGAAGAAACAGGGTTCATGTTCTTCCCTTCTTCAGTAAATTACATGACTAGATTAAGGAGGCATTACCAGATCCCAAGCTTACCACCAGCCAATAACAAAGGGAAGGGAGTTGAAAAGATTCCTATGCCAAAGATGACACTCGAGGAAAGTAATATCCACGATTAACTAAAGAAAACTCAAGTTAACATCACTCTATGAGGGATTTTCATGTCTTCCCAGCTGCAGAGAAATGCTTTGATCAAGTTACTCACCGGACCCACAGTTCCTCCTTCTACCACACCAGAAGAAGTGGTAAATTTAGTCAAATCCTTAACCTCTACCCGAATACTATCCTTTTTCAAAGAAGAAATCCCCAGATTTGGGCCAAACCACAATCATGTACTCAACATCTCTGTTGAAGTTATGGGGAAGTTCATACCACATTCTCTTGTCGATAATGGATCCTCCTTGAATGTCTTCCCATTAAGAACCTTCAAATTCTTAGGACTAAAGGATAGTGGCCTCGTTCTAACCCCCACTTCTGTACGTGCCTACGATAATACCCGTCGGCAGATGATAGGATCTATAAAACTTGTAATAAGGGTTGGCCCTATAAACCCTGTCCTTGAATTTCAAGATAGTGACATCCCAACTTGTTTCAACATGTTACTTGGACGACCTTGGCTCCACGGTATCAAGGGTGTGTCTTCCTCGCTCCATCAAAAATTGAAGTTCTTCATCGACGGATGAGTTATCACCATTTTGGGCGACGACAACAATGCCGAGGGTACAAGTACCAACAATCCAATCCTTGAGATACAACACGGGTCAAATGATATGCTCCTATCAGGATTTCGAGTTGAGCCACTTCTACTCTCATAAGGGGATGATTTTAGAGAAAGTGTTTGTTCAGAATACGACCCTTATGGCAACGTCAATGTGATTCAGATGTTCAGAAACATGCACTTCATGCTTAGACTGGCGCTAGGTCAAAAACAACAAGGTATAATTAATCCAATCATATTAAAAAAACATTTCCCTCCATGTGGTATGGGGTATCAACTATCAGAACAAAAGATCAGAATGATCGGCCAGTCTCAACCAAAGTGAAGACTAGACTGCATCCAAACTATCCCAGGGGATTCCTTAAATGGATGATTCATTAAAGAGGGCCAAGACTTCCCCTTTTGTGGCTTTTTGGAACCATGGTATGATCATACAGACTAGAAGATGAAGCCTATAATGGAGATATTTTTCCAAGACAGCTACCCATGGCCCAAAAATTCCCAACACCATGTACAACCGCTCATTAAAGATACCTAAGATTCTAAGGGAAGTGACTCCAAGGATTCATTTAACTTATAGGCACTGGGGATGACACTCTGCATGGTTCATTAAAGCACTACATCACTGGATCGATTCAACCTCATTAAAGTTATTGATACACCTCTCCTCAACTGGCATGATGCGCCAGTCCTTCCTATTAAAATCCCACCTAATTCCAATGTTTACCCCATCTATTCTTCTGTTGTTTATCCTTGCTCTAATCTAATCGATACCTCCTTTGATGAGGTTCTCAATGCTTTTTTTCCTATTAATGAAACAAAATGATAATTTTGAGTATCTTGTTGTGCCTTACATTAATTGTTTAGACTCTAATAAAACTTTTGATGAAGATGATTTTTCAAATGAATAATTCTCAACCGATATAAATAAGGTTAATAACAAACAACATAAACATGTTCAAGATAATGAAGAAGACACTGTTATTGTTAACCTCAATTCTAGTAGCTGATTGCGCGAGATTAGGGTAGGGGCTAACCTTGACGAGCATGAGCGCGTACATCTCAAAGAATTGCTGAAGGAATTCGTAGATTTATTTGCATGGTCTTATGATGATATGCCTGGCATTGATCCTGAAATAGCACAACATGAGATCCCCACTCTTCCACATTACAAGCCGGTTAAAAAAAAAGTTGAGAAAGCTTCGCACCGAATGGTCTCTCAAAGTCAAAGAAGAGGTGGTCAAATAGTTGAACGTGGGTTTCATTCGTGTGATTGAATGTCCCACATGGATAGCTAACATAGTGTCTATACCAAAATCCGGAGGGAAAGTTTGGATGTGTGTAGACTATCAGTACTTAAACAAAGCATCTCCAAATGACGATTACCCTTTACCCAATATCGACATGATCGTGAAAAATACAGCCAGTCATGCTCTCAAGTTATTCGTGGACAGGTTTGTCGGATACAACCAAATCAAAATGGACCCAGTTCACCAAGAAAAGATCGCGTTCATCACCGCATGGGGAACTTTTCGCTACATAATTATGCCATTTGATCTAAAAAATTCTGGGGCTACCTACCAGAGGGCTTCCACAACCATCCTACACGATCTGATTCACAAAGAAGTTAAGGTCTATGCGGATGATATAATTATCAAATACAAAACTAGGGAAGGTCATGTTCCCTCTCTCCAAAAGTTCTTCGAACGACTGGGACGGTATCAGATGAGACTCAATCAACATAAATGTATATTTTGCTTTAGAAAGGGAAAAATCTTGGGATTCATGGTCAGTGAGAAGGGGATAGAAGCAGATCCTGCCATGCAGAAAGCCATACTTGAGATGCCACCTCCACGAACAGAGAAAGAAGTCTGTGGTTTCCTTGGGAAATTGCAATACATCAGCCAGTTCATCAGCTAGCTAACTTTAATCTGCGAATCTATTTTCAAACTCCTCCAAAAGGATTCAACTAAGGTTTGGAAACGAGGCCGGCCAAGAAGTTTTTGATCGAATCCAGCAATATCTGACCCAACCTCTAGTACTCATGCCACCACAACCTAGTCTCCCCTTAATTCTATACCTAACCATAAATGATACTGCAGCTTGGGATTTTTGCTATCCCAATACCTTGAAGAACCTCGTAAAAAAGTATCCATCTATTACACCCATCGCAAATTGATCGAATACGAAGTCAACTACACTTCTTTGGAAAAAGCATCTATCGCGCTTGTTTGGGTCACTTAAAAGTTACGACACTACATGCTTGCCTTCCCCATCAAACTTGTATCCCGAATGGACCCCATGAAGTACCTACTTAAAAAACTCGCCTGATCCAGTCGAATGGCTCGATAGTTGATGCTCCTGGTCGAGTTTGATATCATGTACGTCACGCAAAAAGGTATGAAAGGAAGAGCCATCTCTGACTACCTCGCTAACTACCCCATAGAAGAAGCTGATGTTTGGAGCTCCGAATTCCCAGATGAAAACATCCTCTGCACTGTTTAAGATGACCTTCGATGGTAAATGTTCTTTGACGGCACTGCTAATGAAAAGGGATATTGCATTGGAATACTTCTGATCGCCCCGGATGACTCCCTCACTCCCATCGCTATTAAATTGGATTTTCCATGCACCAGTAACATGATTGAATATGAGGTGTGTACAGTAGGCCTTAAAGTTTCTCTCAAGAAAGATATTCAATTCCTTGATGTCTACAGGGATTCTGACCTCATCATCGATCAAGTGCTCAGAAAATAGAAAGTCAAGGACGAGAAGCTCCGACCATTCCTTGCCCACTTATAAGAACTATACTCCTAATTCCAAGATATAACCTTCCACTACCTACCTTAAACAAGAAATTACCTAGCCGATGCCCTTGCTACCTTGGCCTCCATGGTCAACATGCCCGAAGGACTAATAATTGCCCCCTTTATAGTTCAAAAGCAAGATAAACCAACCAATTGCTACCATATTGAGCTCATCACCAAAGAAGATCTCGAGTTAGCCAATTACTGGTACTATGATATTTGGCACATCCTCAAGCATGGTAGCTATCCCGAAGGTTCCAACAAGAAAGACCAAGCAACCTTCCAAAGACTGGCCGCCCAGTAAATCATTTGTCATAAAGCACTGTTCAAGATAAACTTCGATGGAACCCATCTACAGTGCATCGCATGGGCTGACATTGAAGAGATAATGCAGAAAATCCATAACGGAGAATATGGGACCCACACGAACGGTCACATGCTTACCAAAAGTATCATCCGACAAGGCTACTTCTTGACCACCATTTTCCAGGATTGCACCACCTATGTTCGAAAAATGGCTCAAATGCTAACAGTTTTCCAACCTTCAACACCTTCCTCCGCGAGAATTATACAATATGACTTCTCCCTGTCCGTCCTCCACCTGGGGAATCGACATCATAGGGAAATTTACACCCAGGGATTCCAACGGGCATGAATTAATCCTAGTTTCCATTGATTACTTCACTAAATGGGTCAACGATGAGTCATACGCAGTTTTGAATGCCAAGAAAGTGTCCAAATTCATCAAGAAGAACATCATCTGTCGATATGGGGTCCCGCATGAGATAGTGGTAGATAACGTGTTATATTTTGAGGCAGAAGTCACAGAAGTGGTCAATGAGTATGGGATTCAGAGACACAAATCTTCTCCCTACCGACCTCATACCAATGGTGCGGTCGAAGAAGCTAACAAGAACCTCAAAGCCATCATTAGTTGGATGACCGAAAGCTGTCGAGATTGGGCCGACTGAATCCCTTACGCCTTCTGGGGCTACTGAACCTCGATTCGAACTTCTACAGGGGCTAACCCTTACTCTCTAGTCTATGACATAGAAGAAGTCCTACCCGTAGAGCTAGAAATCCCTTCACTTCGTGTCATGCTCGAAAACCAAGTCAGTGAGGACAACTGACGTCGAAGCCATCTTGATGAGTAACACTCTTGGACAAAGGGAGACTGAAAGCGATGTATCACATGCAAGGGTACCATCGCCGAATAGCGCATTCATTTAATAAGAGAGTCAAGGATCCTGGTGTCCGAGAGGAGAATTTAGCATTCAAAGAAGTAGTAGAACTAATATGGGACCCCAGAGGGAAATTAAAGCCAAATTGGAGCGACCCCTACATTGTGAAGAAGATCTTATCCTGTAGCGCCGCCATCCTCACCGACCTTGATAGAGAAAAGATGGATCGTCTAGTCAACCTGGACGCTCTCAAGAAGTTCTACCCCATGTTTGAAATCTAGGCGCGCTACGACTATTCTAATATCCCTTCTATTCGAAAAATAAAAAAATCTTCATTTCCCTCTACCCAGAATTACGTGGGCCTGATCCTCTACAAAAACCATTTCCCAAAAAATTAAAACTTTTCAAAACCCCCAAAGGTACATAGGCAGCTCATACAGTTTACATGAGCACATTCCTTTCTTTTTAGCAAAAAAATATTCTTTTCTTATCTCCGAGAACGATAACTCATTATAACATATACATGAACAATAGGGTTATGCATGCCTTAGCGATCGATATGGATAATCCAAAATAGAAAATTCATCAAAAGGCAAAGCTGGATGATCAAAAACTTATTTATTTTACAAATAAGAAATTACAGTGCAATTAAATAAGAAAAGGAAAAGATAACTCCCTTCCCCCTACCTTCCTAAAAAAGACAAATAAATCCTCAAACTTATTCCCCGGTACAAAACAAACTCCCCCAAGAGTCTTACCCGCAGCTACCAGGGGAGATCGCTCCATCATCATCATCTACATCCTGGGGTCCCCAAGCTTCCCCTACCTAAATAGAGTGCCGCAGATGCTCCATGGACCAATAAGCTCGAACCAGCTTCGGAAAAATAACAACACCTCCCTCCATGGTATTAGATAAGACAAGCCACCTTTGTCCGGTCTCCACTTCCAACATCTTTCCAACTAATTTTCTCCACAACCAGTTCATATAATCCCCGGGGATGTGCCAGACTCTCCCAACGGACTAATAAGGACCGGTCTACGGACGCCGACTCTCCCACAAAGAGCCAAGCCGCATGTGCAGATGCTCTGTCAGATCTTCTATCGAAAAGAAGTCTAGTGAGGTGGAACGATCTTCTCCCTACTAAATTAGCGCAGAAGCCACCAAGGTAAATAGAAATAGGTCTGTCTGAGACCAACCAGCCGAACGTATGGGTATTCCCCCATCTCTAGAATAGGCAAGAACTATCCCCACCAAGGCACTGACCGGTGAAGATTTAGAGCCCCATGCTCGACAAACTAGTTCTCCCAGCTCTTAATATCCAGACCAACACTGATGAAATGGTGTGAAAAAAAGTTGGGCACAACCGACAAAGGATATTCCAGAGGAGTTACAAGCAGAATCTTTCCAATAACCACATGAATAGCATCATATGGCTACCCCTCAAAAAGTCCGAACGACCTTCTCTCCAGGCATCTAGTCCATTCAAAGTCTTCGCCAATATCACCATCGCATGATTGCGACGGTATAACATCCATGAAGTAATGGCTGCAAGTTATGGGTCCACTAGCAGTTCCCCAATCACCAGTAGCAATTTTGAAACCAAGCTCAGAATGATGGTCCAGGCATATCCAGCATCACCAACCTCCCGTAAATACACGGACTCCAATACTTCCAGAGGGGAGATCATTCCTCCAACAACCCGTGGTCTGGCCGCCGAAGGCAAAATATGAAGAAGCCTAACCAACAAATCCTTGGGCGAACGGGAAAAATCAGGCAGAGCCACAGCAACGCTAGGATTTATCCCCATCATAGAAAAAAATTCATCGTAAGTAGGACAAATCTCATCTAACCCGAAGCAAAAGACATGTTCCTCGGGATACCAAAACTCGACAACTGCCATCAGCATGTTCCACTCAATGGGCCGATTGCGCCATAAAGAGACTCATCGTATGTGAAAAGCGTCATAATCAAAATTATAAGAGCACATTGCTTCCAAGGCTTCGAGGTAGTTAGCAAACTCAATACTACCAGGGAGAGCCATCTTGCAATACTAAGAGATAGTAAACAAGTAAGAATGTGGAAAAGCAAGAATTTGAAGGTGTGATGTAAACATTCCACCCTTAGCCCTTTTTACACTTGAAAACCCTCACAAAAGACACAAACTTGACAGAGATCGGAGGGAATCCTAACCCACAAGGTGCCAAAGGATGAAGAGGGTACCAATCAAAGCCTTGAATTTATGGGGCTGTATTGACCTGTCGATAGGCATGACAAGAGGCTTGTCGATCAACAACCTCCTGTTTTAGAAACTTCCCGTTTTCCTTTTTTGTCAAATTCAAAAAACTTAATAAAAATAAATTTATATTCTCAACAGAATTTCAAAATCCCCTTCCATCTTTATATAATTTCTCATTTTAAATAAATAAAAATTTCCTTTGAATTCCAAAAATATTTCTTTTTATGGTCTCAGCAGCAAAGTAAAAAGCGCATATGCATTCATTCATTCATTAATCATTAACAAAAGATAATAAAAAACTCCATTTCCTTGCATAGATATTTTTCTTTATTACATCATTTTTGTAGGAAAATAAAGAAAAGTAGAAAAACAACGGGACTCAACCCGAAACCACTCTCTCTCTCTCTCTCTCTCTCTCTCTCTCTCTCTCTCTCTCTCTCTCTCACCTACCCTTCCTTTTTTCTCTAAGAGATCCCATCCCTGCGATGCTCCCTCTTTCCCCTGCGATGAGATGACGCACTACCGCTACCCGAACCAGACTCCTCCCCTGATGAGGCAGAGGACACCAAGCAAGAAGGAATAGGAATCACGTCTCGAATATGGGCAGTCGCCGAAGATATCCAGTCCCTAATGTCCCTCAGCCAAGTGGTGGACACCCAGACTTGCTGCAAGAAAAGGAAGAATCAGTATCAAACAAAGAAGACCAAAAGAAACCAAAAGGAGAAGAACAAAAAGGTATACCACAGGATGAAGAACCTCCTCTGTCAAGCCTAACTCCTCCAGGTCCATCGCATGATTAGGCACCATCCCTCCGTCAGCTCGCCAAATGTTATAGGAAGGGGTATGCAACCGCATAAAGGGAACCTCTGAAGTCGTTGTCGCCACAAATGTTGACGGACCACCACTGCTATGGGAGGACCCCACCGACCGACTTAAACCCGCATGAGGGAAAGGCAGTGCATCATATATGCTGGACACCATCAGTCAACTCATCATGAAGTCCATATAATCATAAGGCACGGTTGTGTCAGTGTACAATAGATAGGGCTCACCAATCATCGCTACAATTCTTGCATCCTCCGACAACATCCGCTCTCACCTCATAGACATAGGAGGATTCGCAGGTGGTACCACCACCTCCTCCTCAGCAATCTATCAGACCACCATCTCCCCGAGATACCAGGAGTGGCCAAACTCATGCGCCAGCAAACTCCTCATCTACGCATTCACCCCAGTCGACCTTGTGTCTTGAATAAGCATCCCCCAAGGGTAAAAGGTAACCTGAAAAATCCCTAGAAATAT
The DNA here is from genome assembly GCA_949130495.1 of Sambucus nigra. Taxonomy (NCBI): domain Eukaryota; kingdom Viridiplantae; phylum Streptophyta; class Magnoliopsida; order Dipsacales; family Adoxaceae; genus Sambucus; species Sambucus nigra. The sequence continues at coordinate 113,629,690 of OX422219.1, forward strand.
ATAAGTCAATAAGGAACCAGAGCACACAAAGACCAAGACTAAAGAAGGAAAAGATCTTACCCTATCACTGGTCAGGCCATTCAAGACCTGACGAACTTCCTGCGAAGAAAGAGACTTCCTCGACTGTCGATTGGCCTTCCGCCACCGGTACAACCAGCAAAAGTCCCCAACGGTCTCTTACCTCAAAGCAACCAGCTGGGTATTACACCCAATCAGCTCATAGAACCACAACTTCCAAGGATAATAATCCGCAATAAAAAAATACACGCACAAGGAGAATGTGAATGCATGAAAGGAAAGTGCGCAAACCAAAGAATACATCAAGAAGATACGTGGCTCCAGTTAAGTCTGCCGGCAGCACCGGCTAAATGCATCTAGAGAAAAATAAAGGGTCACCAAAGTTAGGCTCCCCCAATCATAGAGAGGGATGCTCGAAAACATCCTCAAGTATGGAAAAAACCACAAGTGGACAACGTCGTCGCTCGATGCCACCAAAAATCCCCCCAACACCAGCAAAATAAATAACCGGGCCATCTGCCTCACCTGCAACCCATCCTCCACATCAATCACCCTACTCAGAAAAACATCCCTCAGCAGCGACAAACGAATGGAATCACCAGATGCTATCCTCCTCACATCACCTAGCGCCACCTACACCGCCTCCGACCTCACCCGCAAGGAACGATCCACCTCTATATGCTCTCCATCATAATCCAGCCCCAGTAGCTGTTGCACATCTATGGGAGTCACAGTCATCTCCCCAAAGACAAAATGGAAGGTGTGGGGAGTGTCCCACCACCTCCCCCTCAGAGTGCCTAAGACCGCCGTCGAAGGAGGCGTCTCATCCAACACAGACGCCAGCCTCACGAAACCCGCTGACAATAATACCCAGCGCGCCACAGGTGGAAGGAGGTCCCAAACATCCTTAAGCCCCATCGTCCCCCGGGCACGCATAGTCGACAAAGAAACATCAAACTGTCAAAGAAAAACCTTGTCAAAATCTAAGAAAAAAAGGGAAATCGCCAAAATAGAATGCCAAAAGTCATTTTGTACTTACATAACCACCAGGGTTCACCACCCTAGAAAAGTGATGACGCGAAACCTTCTGCAGTAAAGCCCTCTTATCTGCAACTGGCTCAAATGCATCAATAGAGTTCTCACTCCCCAAAGCAAGAGGCTCCCTGGCCCTCCACTCCACAACCAACCACTCCCTACGTACCACAGTGCTCACAGAAATGGCAATTTTTTAGGTTGCGAAATGTTAGAACTACTCGCAGAAGAAAATCACAGAGAGATAAGGCAAGAAGCTGAGAAAAAAGAGGGGAACCCGCCCCTTTTTTATAGGAAGTCAAGGGTCATGCTGATCGGCACTGACCCCCACCTATTGATCATCAGTGACCTTTAACCTTCTCGAGGGAGTCCAAAAGTTCATGCCCATGACGAATGGCACCCTCAACACCACGACGACCGGCGCCCCCCTTAAATTTTGATACAAAAACTCCCAAAAAATACCAGAAAACCATGAAAAATCCTCATAAAATTCCTAAAAATCCGGGGGAGGATTTAGAACACTTTCACCAAGAAAATTTCACACTTCCTCAAGCGAAACCCCTATTTCCCCAGTGGAACTCTTAAAAGATAGGTGAATCTCTCCCCGACAACATCCCCAAAGGATCCCTGAAGTAGCACAAACCTCAGGTTATCTCCTATTCCCCAAAAGTCTCCCCGAGAAAAGCGTCCAAACCATGGACTGCCTAATCATATCCCGAGTGGAATTTACTGCATCAAATTATATATTCCACCCCGCAAAGTCTCGACAAGGTACAAAGTTTCCCCAACGATCAACTCCTCAGCTCAAATCAAAATTGCGAGGTAATTTCCCTGGCAGAGTTCCCCGAGAGCATTTCAATTTAATCCCTCAGAATTGGCTTTGACCCGCAAAATTGGTCATCACAACTTAAACCCTCAGAATTGGGTTTGACCAGCATAATTGGTCATTATATTTTAACCCTCATAATTGGCTTCGACCCGCAGAATTGGTTATCACAATTTAAGCCCACCTTCGACCTTTAGAATTGGTTATCTCAATTTAAGCCCTCAGATTTGGCTTTGATCCGCAGAATTCGTCATCTCAACATAAGCCCTCAGAATCGATCTCAAGCCTCTGGATCGATCAAACTCATCCTTAGGTCCACAGAATCGTCCTCGACCTTGTGAATCGGTCATCCTCATCCCTAGGTCCTCAGAATCGGCCTTGACCCTCTGAATTGTTCATCCTCTTTCAAAGGCATCATGCGGTGTATATTCGATGGATATTATTTTTTCTAAACTCACCCATCGAGGGGCTTTGTAGACAGTCCATTCTAGCACCCCATAACCTCTCTTTAGGTCCCTAAAACCTCCCTTCATCACTATAAACCTAGGTCATGTTTTGAATACTTATCTAGAGGCCATCGGGAACTCCTAGGCTTCGTTTGACCAAAGGTCAAACTATTCATCTCGACTATGACTGAATGAATCTTTAAAGGGCGCTAAAACCCCTTTCCAACGGTCCGTCTCGTGCACAATTCTGACTTACGGTGCATACGAACAACCCGTTTTAACTCGAAATGTGATTAAGAGGACACTGAGCCCTCCCATTCTACATTTGATAAAAGTAAAATCTTTAGCTTGAACGATACTGAATTAATATTCAACGGGAGCTGAAACCTCTTTCCAATGATCCACTGCGGGCCCAATTGTAACTTACGGTATGGAAGAACAATCCGTTTCACTCTGAAAGGTCATCGGACACTTCCAGGCCTTGGTTGACCAAAGTCAACTCTCCAAACTAAGTAAAACTCTTTGGAATGTCTAAGTACATCTCTTAACCTTTCCAACGATCCACCCCGTGCATGATTATGACCTACCATGAGGACGAACGATCAATTTGCATTCGATGATCCCCCCGTCCAAAGTACCGATAAGCATTTCTGATCCATATTTGACCCAAAGTTAACTCTCGGACCCGGTATTAGTCCCTAGGAATTTCAAAGGTCTGTAAAATACATTTCCAATAGTTTTCCCCCTGCGTGATTCTAATCAACGGTTTGTTCTTTACGACCATTTTTTCAAAGGAACCTGAAAGAGATTGCCAAACAGTAGGTTCCAAATCCTGCCTATTGGTAGTGTGCCAAAAAACACCTGTTGATTGGAAAGAGTAGGCTTATGCCGATCGGCAATGCCCCAGGCCTATAAAAAGGAAGGCCTGACCTCATTTGTAAAAGGGGCCAAGATCTGAAATCCATCACTCTCAGCAAACTCAAAAAACCTCTCTCGAAGTCTGCGTGATTTCCACATCCAAATCCTTTTCCAACCTTCACTTTTCATCACCTTTTTCTTCAAACTTGGTGAATTAACTAACCTTCATCATCATCTAAATGTAAGGGCTTCTCTCCAACTTTCAAGATCAAGTTTAAGATCTTCATGAAGGTCCAACTTTCTCAACTCTCTCTTCAAATTCTCCTAAATTCGCATTAACTTTTTTTTATTACTTAACACTTTTATTCTCTCCATCTCACATATCCTAATATACCTTTTTATTTAGTATTATTGCAAATCTCTTATTTTTCATATAAATAAAACCCAAAAAACAAGAAAAATTGGGTTTGCTCATAAATTCCAAACTGGAATTCCCACACTTTTCTCACAACTAAAACACCTTTTTACACATATATACCTAAGAGAAGTCCCTGATTGTAATTATGGGATAAACCCCAACCCTCATTTTGTATACGAACTACATGGACTTTGATTCCTCTATAGGCTATGTATGCGTCTCAGGGTAAAACCCGAGACTCGAGTCCTATTTTTTTCATTTTTCTATTTTCCTAGTTCTTTTACTTAATTCTCTTAGATTCTACATATTTTCATATACATATATTTGTTCTTATTGGCGTATTTCTCCATATGATTTATCGTTCCATTATAACGATCAACGCTAGGATAATCCCTTAAATCCAATTTTCTAATATTACCTTTAAGAATATTCCTACGGGATGACTCGCTTTATCTCTTCCATGATACAAGTCGAGGATTTCTATCTCCATTACATATACACATGCACACGTACCACGGGGAAATAAAGGAAAAAAAAACAAATCCATGAGAGACTGCAAGGGCGGAATGGGTGCCTAACACCTTCCCATTTCCTAACTTAGCCTCCAAACCCTTTTTGAATCAATTTTGGTTCCATATGTATCAGTATGTCTTTGGATATTGTCCTTTGGGACGGATCCACCTTCTTTTCTCTGTTTTGAGTAAAATATATTGGCGACTCCATCTATCTACACACCAACCCCATACACCTAAACCTAACCCCTCACCCACACCTTATCAACCCCACTTCATCTTTAACCTACAACTTTATCTCTCCTCACCCTCTCACCTCCATTAACAAATCAAAATATCAAACCCATTCTCTCTCTCTTAAACCCCCACTACCCAACCTCCACTCAAAACCACCATATCCCTTACCCACCTGCAGCCCATACCAACATGAAACCCACCAGACCGGGCTTCGACCTCCACCACCTCCGGTACCCCAACCCGGCAGTGTCCAGTAGCCCCTTTAACCCATGACCCCTCCCTCCGACAACTCGACCTTGGTTCAAACCTAGCCATCCAAGCCATAACTCGTGCCCAACAACCCAATACACCCTCCCCACCCATGACACACCAAGCTGCCATCACCCACCAACCACCACGGCAGCTCCAAATCTAAAATGTCGGCGACAAACCCATCGTCGGCCAGCCACCATCTCCAACCCCCAGACCTGTTAACTCTGACGCCTTGCCATACCCGAACCCCATGCCAGTTGCTCGGACCAAAACCCAAACCTTACCCATTGCAAACCATTTTCGAACCAAACCCACACCTACCCGAATCCTTAACCCACTTCCCATTTTAAATCCTTAAGAACCAATTCCCACGATCTCTATTAGCTGCCAATGTCCCAAGCCAAATTAACCCACATGTTTCAAAACCACTTAACCCTCTTTTCTCATTATACCCCCAAACAACCACTTCCCACATGCACCTTCTTTAATCCCAAAATTTCCCTCACCCAAATCAGATTTTTGTGATCTCACACCTCCCAAACCACATGCACACCTTTGTCCTCCCATTTATGCCCCTAGATCCATGTGACACACTATAAATGAAGACCCAAAATGCTCATTCAGAGAATCTAGAAGGGAAACTTGGGGAAGAAGATAAGTAGTTTAGGTCTGTTTGGTTTGATGTAAAATATGTTTTAACGCGGTGAAAAGTAATATGGTGAAATACGTTTCCACCTATTTAGAGTTAAATTCTCTTCTCTATTCTTGTTTAAAGATTCATAATTATAAGGTGTGCACTTATTCATAATGTTAACTCAAAAAAAATTTAATTTTAAATATATGAAAAGTTATTTTACCATTTTACTTTTCACCGTGATTAAAAGTATTTCAACCAGAACCAAACATACCTTTAAAGTATAAAAGAAATTAGGGAAAATAACATTTTGTAAATAGTTTTATTTTATTTTTTTATCTTTGTTAGAGATTAGTGAGTGATAAATTTGTGAGAAAATCAATTGAGTGTGTTTTTATTATTAAATATTATTTGGAGGCTCATATTGAATGGGTGATGTGCAAATTCATTGATTGGAGTTTAATTTCAGTCAAAGAGATTTGGTTTGATTATTCTCTTCGCTGCTTTTATTTTAATTGCCTAGTGTATTTGATTATCATGTTTGAAATGATGTTAGGATAAATCCCATTTCAAGGGGTGGGGTGAACCCTTATTTGTTGTTATTTTAATTTAATTAGTTTCATTAATTGAAAATTCCATTTGAATGTTAATTTTGATCCTTCACCCTTAAATTTATGCCTCGAGAGAGGGTAAATGATTTTCGAGAGAAAATCGAAATTCTAGTTATAATACCCATTTTAGAATCGAACCAGAGATAGGGGTTTCTTAAGTATGGTATTATTACATGAATTTCAACTCTATTTCCAGTTTCTAAGATTTACATAAATATTGATGAATCGATCCTATCGGGTGATTAATTAAAAGGAGTGTAGATCTATTTTTTAGAGTTGTGGGGGGTTAAACTTAATTTTCTAAAAGATTACTATTAAAATTACATTTGTAAATAGAGTTGATTTGTAATTTTGATATTAATTTGGGAGAATTCAAATAATTAAATTAATTAGTTAGCATAGCTAAAATTTGTGGTGTAGTTCTACTTCTTGATTGTTTTCACATTTATTTACCTCACTTTATCTATTATTTTAGTATTAGATTTTGTTCATCATTTTTAGTCACTTTTTAGTTAGTTGTTTAGATCTTTGATTTACTTTAAATTCACATCCTCTCAAAATTGTTTTAATATTTGAAAACCCAAAAAAAATAGAAAATGCAAAAGTCCAAAAAGAAAATAAATAAACAAATGAATTACATATTTCCTCGCTTGTATGTTTCTCCCTTAGATGTGGATTGATACCTCACTTACCACTACACTTTAGTTTATTATATTTTGTAGGTATTTGCGATTTTTGATTAGAGGACTATCAAACAACGACAAAAACCAACCCAAAAGCTACTCTATCAATTGCAACAACCAATTAATTTATTTTCTATTTCAACCTGTCTAACCAATTATCGAGGTTTAATGGCCTTTGGCTGCCTCCTCTTCCTTGCCAGTTGAGCTACTCCCAAACTTCTTGGCCCCACCGACCAATTGCTGAATATTGACTTACTACCGGAGATATTCATGTTACTTCGTGTGCCCAAGTTTTTACAAGAATTTTGCCCAGTAAGTGAGAAGAGTTGAGGAAAAAGTGGCGAAAGCGTGCGTAACGCGTGGGAATCAGTGTAACAGTTAGGGCCAAATCTTAAAGAAAGCATAAAGTCTTGTTTGATGAGCCTGATCACTCAATAGATTGGCTATACAAAAAAATGATTCATTTATGTTAGTTTATTAAACTCTAAATACACAAAAAGTATGACTAAGCATGGATAAATGTATTTCTTAGCCCGAACCTATCACTGTAAAAATATGTGCAAATGAATTTCCATTCTTCAATCGATTCAACATTATCGGGTTTGTTATTTTTGTGTCCTCCAAATTTAAAAATTGATCAAAATGAGTTTTCAATTCATTTTGAAATCCATTATATTGCAATGACATAGACGAACAGTGGCGGATCCAGAATTTTTGGTCAACCAGAGTCAATGTTTCAAGTGGTGCCAGGGGATCGGGAGCCCCCGAGACAATTTTTTTTTATTATTTCGAGTTTTATACAAATATACGGTCAACTAGGAATGTCTAATCATGCTATTCATTGGGGGCAAAAATCCGTACAACGAATCCTGTCTCATTTCCTAAAAGTTTGGCATTAAGTCCCCCCCGGCTTTTGTGGACATAACACCATACCACTGGATGCCTAGACCCACCATACCTTTCAATTATATTATCACTTGCTAACCTAGTTGTTCTTCAAATAATTCGACTTTTTATGAAAGAAAAACTAATAATAGTAGTAGTATAGATGAGAACATTGAAAACTGAACAACTTTTCTCCCATTGAGTCTATTACATAAAGCAAAACAATATATTGCACAAAACAAAACTATATATTGAATCTAAAATATAATGCATATGTGAATAAAGCATAAAAATATTTTTCATCAAGCCAATTCTGTCATTGCGCATAGAATAGAACTATATATTGCATCGGAAATGAATTTTGCATACTTGCATAAAACAGAACTATACTAAAGTAAGTATAAAGAAGTTTTCTAGAACATTGTTTGAATACAACTATTCAAGAAACTTGGAAACGATTATCACGAATGTAGCTTCTCGTCCAGATGTTGAACACCAGAAAGGGTTATTTTCTGTACATGAGCTGACTTCATGGTCCAAAGGCTCCAGAAATGGTCACAACCACCACCGAAATCCATGTATGACTAGCCTTTGTATTGCTCCACAAGTTATTCACGGATTCTTTTTGGGACTCAACTTCATTTACTATCTAGCTCAAGATACATCGTGTTTTCCATGTAACTCTGTTAAAGAAAGTAAGAGATGTTGTATTGGCTTTACATGACAAAATACTCAGATTAGTAGGTGATGGTTAACCCTTTCTTAACAGGAACATATCCGTCGACATTAATAATAAATAACTTAGTTTAGCGTCAAACGTGGATAACCCACATGTTTTGTTTACATGCTTATGCATCCAAATCTTTTTTAGCCAGTTTTTCATATAGTATTGAAGTTAATTTCAGATTAAGCAGTTTGGATGGGAAATAAGTAAGCACATCTGATGAGATATGATTATGAAAAAATGTCAAATCAGTTCTTATTGGGCATACCAAATTACATATGAAGTTAATTTCTGATTAAGCATACCAGATGAGATATGAGAGTTTTTAGTATCTGATTAAGAACACTAGATAATGAAATCACATGGACAAGATGAAGCATATGAGATATGAAATTAATTTGGTAAATCGTGTGGAATTAGCCACATTGACTGGACTAATTTGAAAAGGCTACATCATTTTATTTGGCACTAGTGGTTTAAAAAATGCAACGCTATAAAATTTATGAAAAGAACACAATTAGTAAATACCATTAGGATCAAATTCCATAGTAGAAGCTTCACCTTAGGATATCGGTGTCCTATATGGATTTTCATTGAAGACTGGTTCCGTATCAGTGTTCGAGTCATGCATAGTTGAATCTAGTGTAATCGGTGGCTCTGCAGCAGCAGTTGAAGAGCCTCTCCCACCACCTCCTCCTCTACCTCAACATTAGTGTCCATATCCACGTACACATGGTGCCATGTCTAAGTTCTTCCGAGGTTAATTTAACAAAAGAATTAGTTTAAATTAGTGAAAAATAAATAAAATCTGGTATGAAAAAAATACAAAATCTGATGTGTCTTATATAGATAATATACCTGAAGCCATAATATTGCACCAAAAAATGCAACGAGCATAAACAAAAACATTTTAGTATAATGGGGAAAATTAGTCAAGTACTTTCAAACAACATTCTATATGAAAAAATAGATGAATGATAGCGAGAGCGTAATGTTACGAAGGCTAACAATAACAACTAAACAAAGAACAAAACAATAATAATAGATATCATCTTTATTCAATCACTGTCATCATCACCACTATGATAATCGTTTTTGTCACTGCAATATTCTGTTAATGTAATATTTTTATCCTCCTCATTCTCCTCCCGATCGTGATCGTCATAATTGTCATGATGTTCTTGCAACTGAGGTCTTTCAATTATATATAGTTGAACGTGTGTCTCAGAAATTTGTCCTAGGTCGGAAAATCCCTCTTAGACAATTACTTGAACTTCATGTAAGAGCAAACTATATAATTGCTCACTTACTACTTTCCCCAACAATTTTTTTACACACGATGAGTGCTGAAATTTTCCAATTTTTTTATTTCATATTTAAACTCAATATAATCCTCATTAATTTTGTTTATATGTTCATCCTCAAAATACTACAAATCTATATGCATGAGAAGATGAATTTTCAAACAAAAAATCCTATTAAATGGGTCTAAAGTTTGATTTATTCTTGAAATTTCATAATGTTTGCTCAAACATACTTTTAAAGGCAAACGATATTTTTTGTTTCTTCTAAACTTGAATAAATATCTATTTACATAAAACCCCTTATTTTTCGCAATAAATCTTTTAAACATTTATTCATAAACTGTTCCCAAAAAAATAAACATTCTTTCAACATTTTTATTCAATAAAATGTTTAATACCACGTTTTCTGAAACTATTGAAACCCATTATGTAAACCCATTTTCACAAATAATAAGAAATACCATTCTTACGTCATAAATGCATCATACTCTTACAATTCTAATTACATGACCAACACATGAAAAAATAGAGTTTCTATCTAAAGAGTAGAGTTTTTCCACCTCAAGTGAAACCCTAAAAATGGTGGATGATGATGAAGGTGATGACAACCCCCCACCTCCTAAGGTGGCCTCAAGGAGATTGCCTAGCTCCGCAAGCATCCTCCATCAAAGCACCAAGAAAAACCCCTTTAAGACTACATAAAATTTTATTTCTTCTTTAATACTCCCAACAACAACTCCATAAATTCGTAGGTCTAGCCAAAAATGGAGGAAATGGGTGTATAAGGCTTATTTATGGTGAAATACTAGTAAAATATCGTGGCACAAGATGGAGATATGGTAGTGGCGTGGTGAAAGAGGCTTTGGGGAGATGAAATATCCTTGAAATTAAAAGAGAGAGAGGGAGAGAGATAGAGATAGAGATAGAGAGAGAGAGATAGAGAGAGAGAGAGAGAGAGAGAGAGAGAGGAAATATGATGGGTTTTGGTGGGGGAAGAACCTCCCCACCTATCTTCCTCTTCACACACAAATAAACCCAAAAACCCACATAAAAACAAAACCCCAAACATGAAATCCCGATTTTAGGTCATTTGGACTCACCAGGAGTCGACGCATCATCGATTTAATGGTCCAAAATATGACATCACACAAGGGTATCCCGATTTAAAATATTTATGGACCGGTCGTTTGAATGAGAATGGGACCTCATTCGAAGGAGATCGAAATCTCGTTTGACCTCCCATCGAACAACCTTCTAACGAGGTTGGAGCGTTATGCAAATGAGGTTCGTTGGATCATCGTTAGATGTCCACTTAGAAAAAAATAGGATTTTCGTTCAAACCACCAATAACCTCATTTGAACGAAATGAGAATCTCATTCGAATGACTTTTAAGTTCGTTCGATCTGGCCAGCTTCCCTAAATCTCCAATTTCACCCACAAACTTTTAACAATTACAATCAAGGCCACCATAGTTAATGAAATATAGAGATGAAAATCCATATACTATTAATCCCAATACTAATAATTTGTCATGATTATAAATAGCACCCGGTGAAGGGTAAAATATCGGGACCGGGTGTTACATTCTTCCATCCTTAGGAAATTTCAGCCTCGAAATTATCGATCCATTAGTTCCTCATGCTCCTAGGGCTTATTAATCCTTATTAAAAGTCATAGGAATCCTCCAAGACTAAATCATCGAAGTCCTCAATAGTCACGATGGCATTGTATGCTTTTTACAAGGGTTGTTAACAAAGGTTCAACATACAACATGTTCTAACACTTACTGTCATGCTAATCATCAATGTCCCATGATCATCCTCGAGTATCCACTCACTTGATGATCACATTCAATCAAGTCTTAAGACTACCTTGCTTATACTTAAATCATAACGTCACCCCTATCGGGTAAAGTTCTTTAGCGATTAACACTCACCCTAGTATTAACCGTAATGCAACTAACATTAGATTCATTATCAAGAACCATATCGACTATAAGGACTACACATTTCGAGTTTCCTCAAATTCTCAGGTCATGATGACCATATAACTTCAATGGTAAGTCACTCACTCAGTGGAGCGACGAACTAAAAAAGTCGCAATTCGTGGGCCTGATACAACCCTTTGCAAGATCCTCCTATGTGCCTAGGATCACTCTAGGCATCTAACTATGTAAAAAACTCGAGTATTATGCCAATCCACTTACTATAGCAAAATGACACTATGTCCTAAGTTTTCTCGTGTTCCAAGACTTGTGACAACCTGCAGTCTGAAATAAGGGGTGGCCAGCCCGATACTCCAAACATTTGCGGAAATCATGGATGGAAATCATTCTCAACATCACAATATTAAAATGAGTATATAGAAAGACCACCCAATAATTCAGAAAACGGGTTGCCAAAATTTAATTTGTTTGATTAAAAGGTTAAGTTAAGAAAATAATTTAAACAACCCATTCTAAAAGATAGTGTAATTCCAAGATAACATATATCATACCTCCTTAACAAATATACAAAGAAAAGACCGAATATGCTATCGGTCCACAGCTACATACAATGTTTTACAACAATTTAATATGTTACAATATACAATCATTAAGAAATTACAAAGTTTTAGGCCACACGCCCGATGAAAGACCCAATCATAATTTAGAATACCAAAATGAGGGTGTCTAACAAAACATCTTGTAATATCCGCAAAATCTTACAACTCTTCGAAAACATAAGAGTAGGAATATCAACACGAGCGTCCTTGCGAAGGAGCACCTGAGCGGATACAATAACAGATACAACATGAAAAAAATAAACGGGCCAGGGCCCGGTTTTTATATGATTACGAGATGAACAAGAAGCATGATAGAGATGAACAATTAATCATTAATAAGGTAAATGAAAATTTAACAACCTAATTAACAAGAGTAATAAGGAAATTTAAATGATTCTAACAGTGTTAACTATACAAGAGAATAAAATTTAAACATCGTTACTCCTCATATCTTTCTATTTATTCATTCCTTAGCAGGAATATAATTACCATCATATTTTCACATGGCAATCCACATATATCAAGTCCCACTTGAATTTAGAAAGATTATATTCTTATACATATAACGATTCTAAGACCGCCCCTCTGAGTTTCTCCACTGGGCGCGCCCTTAAATGACTATCATCTTCCAGGGACTTATCAAACAAGGCAGCCTGGGCATCTAACGAATGTCGGGAAGTGGCCATATGCCTGCGAGTGAGTCATAACCACACCCGGAATTACCTCACTAGCGCAGAATAAAATATATAATAAACTCGCATATGGCCGAGAACTATAGTTTCCCTGCATTCACTAGTCAGGGGGCATCACCTCTTAGGCGAGCTTCCCTTATGATAGCATTTAGAGAGGTGTGTTTAAGTAAATTAATATTTACCTAATTAATTCTCATCATCATTTCCATAAATCACATGTGTGTTTCATTTTATTTGAAACCATAATCCTTGAATATTTTCATTAATATTCATCATGTTTTAAGTCCCGAATTATCATCCAAACAATCACCAAAATCTTACAAGTCCCAAGGTTTTATATACCTCAATAGGGCCCTTAAAATCACCAAGTATGGGCTTACAACTCTTAATTCCTAATAACTTGCGAAAAGAAAGGAAATGCCTAAACATCACATTTTGTACCCGTGGACTGAACCCCAAGTGAACCTATTAAACTCTAGGGTAACGACCAAACTCAACTAAAACTCTAGGAATCTAAGTTTACTTCATACAAGAAGGCTCCTAGTCCCTAATTAAAAAGTAGAAATCGAAGAAACAAAAATAAAGTTTAAGGGTGGAAAACAGGGGACCGGTCGACCGGTCTTGAGACCGCGGTCGACCGCGTCTCAAGGTTTCGCCTATGAAGAGAAGCAGAAAGTCCAGGTAGAGGGGGCCGGTCGACCGGTCACGGACCGCGGTCGACCGCACACCAAAATTTAGACCTTGGTGGAAAAGCAGTGTGCCCTCCCCCGAAGGCCCGATCGACCGGTCCTGGAACCGCGGTCAACCGGTCATAGCAGGCCTAAGACTCTTCTTCCTTTCCCAAAAAAAAAAAAAACCCTTATCATTTATTACCACTAACAGATTTTAAATGCATCAACCAACCATAATTTACCCCAATATCAATTCAAATCAACCTCCAAGGATTTAAAGCCCATAAATCCAATAAAATCCTTAACTTTCTTAAACCATAATTAAACCACAACTATCAACACTACTTATTCAACTTAAATCACATAATAGCAAGTAGAAAACTTGCCTCAAGCTTTCAAATTTCAGATTTGACGAAGATGTAGGCAAGATAAATCTTCAAACCTTCAATCTCTCCTTTTTCTCTTTAGGTTTTCTTCTTCTTCTCTCTCTCTCTCTCTCTCTCTCTCTAGGTCACTAGTTACACTTAAGAGGAATAAGTGGATTTCAAGACATAAAATGTGCCTTTTTCTATAATTGCCAACTTAATTAATAAATACTACGTTAAAACAACACGCAATTACACATTTAAGATAAAACTAGTCAAAAGTGACCGAAACCTCAAAATACAATATGGCACATAATTTGACTATCTCGCACCTTCCGAAACTAACTACGCCCTCCAAATTATCATTTGGAGATTTTTATAACTCATTTTAAGTTTCGATTTCATTTTAAGCTAAGTGTCATTTTAAATCTTATGACACATTAAAACACATTTTATATCTAATTATTGTATCTAGCAAATGAATATAAAATAGGTTCTCAAAAGCGAGGGTTGTTACAAGACTATATGATGTCCTCAAGTCATCATCCTACTCATTATAACTAGATCTATTTACCTCCATCCCGACCAATCATACGGTATCTAATTCTAAGGTGAACAGATACTATAACCCCCTCACCGGGATATGGGACACCATTGGGTCAACCGCACTGACTAAAGGTCCATAGGGGAAATAAACCACATTCAATCTGTATTATTAGAGACTGTGACGATAGGTCCAAATAAAGGTTTAAAGTATCGAATGTTTAATCTACTAAATTTACAATGTTTAAAATAAATTACAAAGCATCTAGCGATGTGGGTTCACCTCTGGGGCCTTACTAGTATCCTTTTCAGTGTCCCTACTTTATGTACTTGGGGTGGGGGTGGGGGTTTTACCATTAACAGAAGGGGTGAGTGAAAGCTCAACAGGGTGGGTAATACTAATCTATACATTTTCAATAAAATATTATACATATATCGTGTATTTTAATCAATTTCCAAAAACGTTCAATTGTTTTGCTAGTATTAATGGAACCATCATGCAATGCAACTGAGCGATAAGCTCACACTCACACTTAACCAATTTCATCACCTTTTACCGGGTCTAGAGACTAATTATTCATATTTTATCCCTTAGTATCATTTATCACATTTTCGTAGGTTGCTTTACTTAAATTACAAGTACAACCAGTATAATTCATTTTTTCAGTATCTTTTCTCGGAATTGTCCAATAGTGGCATACTTTGACAGGATCCACAACACTGGATATGCTACCATCTTCTCTGGCCAGTGATTTTTGGGTCTTTCACCCAAGGACTCCGGGCCCTCCTTAATTTTTTTGGTGTCATCGGAGTCCAATTTAATGTGTGTTAGCATTATATCTAATGTCCATGTTATTCCACCCTTTTACCTTTTTTCTCATTTTATGGTTTAAGTCATTCATTCATTTCATCAGTATGCCATTTATTCCTTTTATTTACTTTATCTATTTTTTTCTAAAACCCCGACTGATAAGGTATAAGAGGCAGGCCAACCACTAAGACCCTCATTTTTGCCAAAATCATCATTTTATCCCTTTATTATAATTTGTTTTTTGTAAAAAATATATATTTAATTTCATTTTGGCACCAAAGCTTAACCCTTCTCTTTCAAAACATCCTCTTACGATTTAATGCTAAAAATCATGTCATCATTTTATATTTTGCCACATAAAATATAGTTACTCATTCAAGACCATTTTTAACCAAATGTCCATAACTTTGCCCTATTATTTGATATGACCCCAAACATTATTTTCTTTAATTCTTATGATATTTAACACATTAGGGCTATTTTCTACACGTATTCCTTTCATCATAAAACCCATTTTAACATGTCTAAACAAGTTAAATATATCTTCCTTTATCTTACTACATGATTCTACATATGTGTAAGAGGATTTCAAGCCTAAAAATACCTCAAAATGCACTTATACAAATACGAATTATGGGTTTAGTGAATTCACATGCTTTATTCCATTTTCAAGGTAAAATGCCCCATTTTTATAAAAAGACACACTCTAAGGTTTTCCTTTGTCAAGAAATTCCATTATTGCAAGACTACAATATTTATCTAATAACTACATTTTAGGCATTTAAATCGATCTAGCATTCATCCTATATATGTTCCATAGCTAGAAAACCTTGAAAACTTGGAAGAGGAAAACTCTTCCTTGGGTTGGAAGAGAAGAAAAAACAAAAGGGATGACTTGAATGCTTCTAAAACTCCTAAGATCGAAGACTCCAAATCTTCTTCAACTCACCCTAAAAATCTTCTCTACAAGCTTAGCTCAACCACTCTCTTCCTTGACCCAAGATTGAGAATGGTGGAATGTGCTTGAAAATGGTGTTATGTATGGTTTGGAGGTAGTAGGAAGGATTGGTTATGGAGGGAAAATGATTTGAGATGGAGAAGATGGGTGTAGGTCACTTATAGATATAAACAATTGTTGAAAATGGCGAGGGAAGACACCCTTACCCTCTCCTCTTATAATCGAATAAAACCCATTTAAAACAATTTAAAAACACCCCCCAAACACACCCAAAATGTGTCTGCCCATCCAAGCCAAAAAAAGTTAACACAGACCTAAATCAAGTGTTAAAAACATGATAGCGCATAAGGGAAAATGTTTTGGACCAATTTCTTCTCAAGTCATTCGAATAAGAATGAGATCATGTTCGAACGAGACAGGCTTCTCGATCAAGCAACACTTCGAACAACCTTCTAATGAGGGTGACCTGACATGGAGAAGGGTCTGCTTCGATTGTTGTTAGAATTCTTTGTTAAATTAGGTGGTCTTCTTATTTTAATCACTGTACATTATTCAAGTGAGATGAAGATCTCGTTCGAACGATGAAGAGGTAAAAATCTCGAGCTAAAAGCTCTGATACCAATTTGTAGAATGTGTGATATTGATTATTTATTTAATTTGCAAATTTTTGATTTTAAAATTATTTAAATAGAGTCAATCTTTTATCCAAATTAATTAAACCCAGATCATGCATTTATGTGGTATAAATCAAATATAAAAATCAAACAATTAAGGGACAAATAAGATTCAGAAAAAAATCGCTTTCCGAAAAAACATTTATTTCACTATATAATATAAATTGCAACTTACAATTAGACAATGAAATCTACAATGAATCTCTTTCCAAATAGCCACGTAGACAACAACCTAGCACCAATAAAAATCCCCTCGAGAACCTCAATGATCATAGTTGTTAGTAAGCAGCTACAACAAGAACTACCAATTCAGAAGTAGAGATGGCACTCCACAAAGACAAGCTTCCAAGAAGTGTTTGAGTTCCAAAAATTATTCACAAAAGGATTTGGATGTTTTGTGAATATAAAACTAGGTTTTTAACCCTAAAAGATGAAGGCTAACAGTCTGCAGATATGTAGTTTTCATGTATCAAAAGTCTTAATGAAAAATTCTTCCAAAGCTAGTATTTATAACAAACCAAAACTCATTAAGGCGGAGGGGTCATTTGAATGACTTCTGCATGTCGTTTGGACAACATTAGATGTCTTTAGAATGATCCAAGAAACGAACTTCAAAAATACAAAACAATATGTGGTCGTTTGAAGCAATAAAGAAATGACCTTTCGACCGACCTATCAAACGACATTACATGATGTTAAAGGAATTCATTTGAACGACTTATCAATGTCATTTGAACGACATAAATGTATTTTTTTTATTTGGAAAATCTCGCTCATAGGTCTTAAAAATTAATTTTGACTTTGAAAACATGCCTCAGTTTTGATAAAAGTACTTTTGAAAATATACCAATACTCAAGTAAAGAATTTATGAAACTTAAACATATTCTATACGAAATTATACCTTATGTAGCGCAAATGTTGAAGATGCTTGAAATTCGGATCCGTCTTCATGAACGTATGAACGTGAACTTCTTTGACGGTTATAGTGATATACGACATATTTTTTGTAAATATGGACAATGAAAACTCTGCCCTTACAAATCTTCCCCTATGTCTATGACGATACAAAATAAAAAATAATCTGAATTACCAATCAAACTATCATATACAAATCTAATACATTCTCTTGAACCCGGAAGTGGAAAGGTACTAAAAATGCAAATCTTAAAAACTCTTCAACATCTTCAAGTCTCTTTAAATCAAATCTCTTTCCTTTCCTTACTCTTCTTTTCTCTTCTTTCCAAATAATCATCAAAGTTCTACACACAATAAACAAAAAAAATAGATTTGTGACGTATCGAGTTTGAAATGAGATAAGCATAAATAAAATCAATTAAAATCTCAAATCTCCCCCATAATTCATAATTTGTTCTCCCCTTTTTTATTTTTTCGAGATAGATAAGGAAAAGAATTAACAAAAATAAATGCAGAGTGTCACAAAAAGCTTAGAAAATTGTAAGGACACAAATTTCCAATTGAGTCTTTTGTAGTTTTGGCTCAATTCCGGACAAAAACGTTTGAGTCATATGATAGAGTTCTTGACCATCCTTCAAGCCTATGACATTCTAAAGTTGAAGACGTAGAAGCCAAGTTTAAAGCTTCATCAAAATGTCAAGTTTATTATGCCTTGTTTCTACATCAACAACATTTGTTTTGTTTACTCCTAAGGTATGAATGCATTACATATATATATAGGAGCTTAAAAAAATATTTATATGGGTGTACTTTGTTTTACACTGTTGTTTATTTTCAGAAAGTTTCATTAAAACTTTAAAATAAAGTTTCTAGGCTAAAACTAATTTTTTATACTTTCTAGAAGTTCGTTCGATATTGTCCTTCAAACGAGTTTTTCGTTCGAACGAGAATGTCGTTCGAACGAGGTTTTGCCAATGAGTTCCATGATTGGCCACTGGAATATCGTTTGAATTGTCATTGAAACGAGAATGCTATTCGAACGATAATTCTAATGAGTTTTCTAATGACTTCATATTTTATACACTGGAACATCGTTAGAAGGGTCGTTCTAACGAGACTTCGTTCGAACGAAATTTTATTCGAATGGGATTTAGTGGGAACAATTTATTTGGCAGTTTTTGATAATTTTTTTATCTTTCCCACTTCTTTACCCCATTAACTTTTTGGCAGACTTAATATGAGCGGGAACCAACTTTTTCTAAGTAACTTTTTCACTATCCTCCATCTCCTAGAGAGAGTTTTAGAGAATTTAATTCCAAAAGAAAAAGTTCAAGTTTGAGTGTTTATTTTTAAAGAAAAATCTTTAAAACACTTTTGTTTACACCCAATTGTATTGTTTATTCCAAGTTTTAATATATATATATATATATATCATTGCTTGGAGTGTTTGGCACCGACTTATCTCTACACCTTGAAGAAGAGAAGTTTGGGTTTACTTCTACATCCCTTAAAGAAGAAGTCTCCTATTTTTCTGAAGCATTCTCACATGGTGAAAGGAACCATGTGTGGTTGATGGTGTAACTAAAGTCTCATTGGTGAAGACCAAGGTTTTGGTGGAGCTCTGGGTTTGTCAACTAGGCGGAGGTGTTTACAAGAAGACGCATCAAGGATTGAAAGGGGTCGAGTCGAGGAAGTAAGTCATCTGT
Source organism: Sambucus nigra (assembly GCA_949130495.1). Taxonomy (NCBI): domain Eukaryota; kingdom Viridiplantae; phylum Streptophyta; class Magnoliopsida; order Dipsacales; family Adoxaceae; genus Sambucus; species Sambucus nigra. The sequence continues at coordinate 113,649,011 of OX422219.1, forward strand.
CTTGTAATCGTAAAACCATAATTAGTGGACTTATGGCTAGGGCCGTCCGAGTTTTTTCCCGTTGTGGATTTTTCCTCGTACATCGCGGCGTAGTGGTTCTTTGTTTATTTTATCTTTTGCAAAATCACCTAGAACGCATGCTTAGGTAAAAAGATAAAATTTGGTTTAAATCACTACTCATGTTTAATTTGGTGCTACATAATAATTTGGGTAAAAGTTAATTTAATTCAAGTCGTCGTGTAATTTGTTAAAACTGGTTTGGCCTAATTTGGTATTATTGAAAATATGACTTAGGTAAATTTCTTGGATGTGGGTTCAATTGGTTTAAGTGAAAAATTCATTTGTTTATTAAATTAAATTCACTTTGAACTTCATTAATTTTAATTTGAAAAGAAATTAGAAATTGTAATTGTTTAATTGAACCATCTACGCTTCTGCATCTTTAAAAGGAAATTACTTTTTAATTATTCAAAATTGGGGGCCTCATGTTTCAACAAGCGGTATCAGAGCATTGATTGAGAAAAGCTCTCATTTTCAAAAATCATCACGAATAAATCAACTACGCTCATGCAAGGATAAACTCGAAAGGCTTTCACAATCTTTTTTATTTTTCAAAATTTTCAAGCAACGAGAATTTACAAAAACAACACATACCATGAATTTATACTAAGATAACCAAATCGCACGATGAATATGGATACTCCTAACGAATGAACTCAAACTCGTCATTAGGTTTAAAAATTGCTGAATTCAAATGACGTTGACTCAATCTAATGAACAAATCAAGGTCTAACATTGTTTCCACACTAATAACGTTTAAAACTAGGTAATGCTTTTTTAAGGCTTTGTCAGGACGTGCAAACCCGTTGATATATTTCTATCCAAACACCCCCATGTATAATAATGATTATGTTTTTCTATTCAATTCTTTTCTTTTGAATGATCATATTAAACTAAACTAGTTTGGCCTTGGATACTTTTTTTCAACGACACACTTTTTTTGTCTCTTTTAAACTTTGGCTTTCATGCAAAGGTTATTTTCTCCTTTAGTAGCCCTTTCCTATGTTCACTCATCATTTTCATATTAAACAAATTCCTCAAAGTTAATGGTTCTTACATGCACTACTTTCATTATCAAGTTCTATCGCACATGGATCATTTTAACGGCATGATTGAGATGAAAACACTTCGACCAACATGTGATAGACATGCATAATAATCACATAAATCTGGGCAAGTGTGCATTAAATCAAGTCCTGAGTAAAACATGTAGAAAGTAATCTCAAATATCATCTTAATGATTCTAAACATTATAAAGCAGATGGATGAAATGATGTATCATCTCAAAACACTATAAACCAGTCACATGGATATGGAATAATGTTGTGACTTGATCATCCTAAATATCAATCCATAAACGGTGCAAAAACGAAGCACAAAAACTTTTTTGTCTTTTTCAAAAATTTTATCAAAATAAAATATTTTTGACTTTTTCAATTTTTTCTCCAAAAAAATAGAAAATATTATGTATTTTTCCAAAATTTTCCAAAAACAAAAAAACTTTTTACGATTTTAAAAAAATATATCAAAATGGAAAATATAAATAAAAAAGTTGTACACACTATAAATAGGCATAAAATATCATCATGAAAAACATTATATGCTAACAAACAAGTCAAAACCTCAACCATTAGGTAGAGAGGAGTTTTGCAAAGGTGGTGACATCCTACGAAAAACATCCATCAACTTGTATGAAGTTTTGACTAAAAATTTAACTTGCTATTGAATGTGTGCAAACCCTCTCATGTGATGTGCATGATCATGAAAAGTATCATACGTGGGAGTGTGTGTAGGAACACGTGTCATAGTGTAATGAGGAAAATCTTTTTGTGACACACTACCCAATAACAGAATTTTGTAAGGTGACCTTTCTTCTTTCAATGGGTGCAAATATACACGGGCCTAGGAACACCTGTCTTAAAATTTCTAGGATGCACTCTCCTATGAAGAAATGGATGCCTAGGAGGGTTAGGTCGAGAACCATATGGATGTAACACAAACTTGAGAACCGACGCGGTGCAATGTGGGAAGTAGACGCACCATCATAACCTATTTGGAATCTCTCAACATTACCCAAAGAGGGACTGACGAGAATCTTTCCAACCTTCTTAAATGTATCCTCTATAGTAACCTTGACCACCCGAGCACGTTGGAGATCTCTCTCGAGTTGGAACGCACGAGATTCAAGTTCACTCTTTTCTCGACCTTAAATGATCAACTGCTCACTTAAAAAACATCCACCTTCTCGAGTTGACTCAATGACACCTCATATCTCCTCAAAACTTTTATCTCCCTCTCCAAATCTAACACCTTAAGTCCCAACTCTTTATTCAATTTCTTCGTCTTTAAGGTCTCGGCGTATAAATATCTAAATGCTTTTTTGAGATTGCTTTCACCCTCATTTTCACACTCACTAGAAACACTCAAATCGTCATCTGGGATGTCACATATATGTAATACCTCATAATTTTATTGATTTTATTTCATGGGATTAATTAAATTAAATGGGATAATTATTTGGAAATTAATTCTGATTTAAATACTAGCGAGATGAGAGTTGGTATTTCATTATGATAATAATGTTGAATATTACTGGGTGAATATAGTAATATATCATTATGGAATTTATTAAAATTATCGCGAGTCATAAATAAAATAATTCGGAAAATTAAGTTGGGGCGCGCGTGTCAATCACGTCAGGAATCATTTTAAATGAATTTAAGAGTAAATTATAATTTTATCATCCGTATGGTCATTTTGAGTATGCCAGTGTGTCCAGAAGGGTCAAAATAGTCAGAAAACACTAGTCGGGAGTTTAGTTTGGGTCCCGGGGCATTTTTAGGCCAAACCGGCAACTCGGAGGGTATTTTAGTCATTTTAATTTTTAAGAGATTTTAACCCACAAAATTCAATATTAAGGCCATTATCTGTCAAAATCAAATAGTGGGAAACGTGGCAAGAGAGGAGAAGTTCCAAGGAAGGTTGCAAAGCCATAACCACCACACACCACCACTATCGCCGAAATTGTGATCGGATAAAGGAAGAGAAACAACCCTTAACGTCATCAACGAATCAGAACATCAAACTCCCAGGAAAGTGATTTGATTCATTAAGTTTCAATGAATAATTTATCCATGATAGTGTAGGATTTGATGATATCCATGAAAATATTGAAAACTAATGAAACATGGAGATGAAACCTTAATTCTGGGTAGGAATTGTATGTAGTTTGATTTTGGAAGTGCTTGATGAACGAAATCAAAAACCATGCTTAGTTAAAAATGGATTTATGAGGAGGTGCATAATTATTCTTGAAGAAAATAGATAAATAGGTTTTTTCATGAATAGGGTGTTCAAAGAGTTCTTGGAGCAGTTCATTATTGTCTTCATCGGTGACATTCTGGTTTACTCCCAGACAGAGGAGGGTCATTCCGAGCACTTGAGGAAGATTTTACAGACATTACATCATCACGAGTTGTATGCAAAATATGATAAGTGTGGGTTTTGGATGAAGGAAGTTCAGTTTTGGGGGCATATCATTTTCGACAGGGGAATATCTGTTGATCCGAGGAAGGTATCAGTGGTGAGGGAGTGGGGACAACCCATGACACCAACAAAAATACGTAGTGTCTTGGGCTTAGAGGGATAATACAAGAGGTTTATTCGGGGGTTCTCGAAGATAGTGGGTCCTTTGACACATCTGACTCACAAAAGGAGTGCCATTCATCTAGAGTGATGCCTACCAGTTGGCTTTCGAAGAGTTGAAGGACAAGTTTACCTCAACATCAGTATTAGCATTGCCCAGTCCGGGAATGGAGTATCTAGTTTACACTGATGCGTCCTTACTAGGAGTTGAGGGTGTACTATAATAGGAGAGTCAGGTTATAGCTTATGTTTCTCGTGAGCTTAATCCTCAGGAGAAGAACTACCCCACCCATGACTTGGAGTTAGCAGCAATCGTGTTTGCACTTCTAATCTGTAGATATTATCTCCTGGGTGGGAAATTTTGCCTATTCACAGACCACAAGTCCCTAAAATACATCTTCACGCGGAAGGATTTGAATATGCGTCAACGTCGGTGGCTCAAGTTTGTGAAGGATTATCACTTCGATATCTAATACCACCCAGGGAAGGCTCACATGGTAGCAGACGCGTTGAGCCGTAGGCCAATAAGTGAGGTGGCCTAGGTGTGGAAAGCAAAGTGGAAGGAGTTGGGACACCAGGACGTAGTGGCCCGATCATTCATGTATGTGATGACAGTAATGCCCCAGATTATTACGAGGGTGATACAAGCCTAGGTAGCAGATTCGTTCTGTCAAGAGAAGATAGTGCGATTATTAGCAGAAGGGGCCGAGTCTTAAACCATTAGTTCATACGGGGAGCTTACGCTTCAATGGAAGGTTAGTTGTTCCTGAGGGGGAAGACTTGCGACACGACGTAATGACAGAGTCGCATAGTTCTCGATTCACGGTACATCCTGGTGGGGACAAGATGTACCAGGATATGAGACGATAATCCTGGTGGAGCGGAATGAAGAGGGATATTGTCGAGTTCGTTGCGAAATGTGCCACTTATCAGCTAGTAACGATGGATCATCAGAGACTGACAGGACTTCTACATCCATTAGATATTCCTATATGGAAATGGGAGAGCATTTCCATGGACTTCATCATGGGATTACCTCCATCACATAGAGGTCACGACTCCATATGGGTAATCGTGAATTGTTTAACCAAGGTTGCTCACTTTTTGCCAGCGCGGACATATTACACCACAGGACAGTACGCCCAGATCTTCATAGTTAAAATAGTGAGACTCCAGGGGGTGCCTCTCAATATTATGTCTGATAAAGACAAAATATTTGGGTCACGATTTTGGTAAAATTTCTAGGAAGCCATGGTTATGAAGTTGCTGTTGAGTACAACCTATTACTCGTAAACAGATGGGCAGGCTGAGCAGATGAATCAGATGTTGGAAGACATGTTGAGTATGTGCATCATAGACTTTGGAGGTGGTTAGGAGCAGTATCTTCCACTGGTGGAGTTCGCCTATAATAACTCCTACCAGTTCACTATTGGAATGGCTTCATTTGAGGCATTGTACGGTAGACCTTGTCGCTCCCTAGCATATTGGCTAGAGGTGGGGTATAACAAACTCCTTGGGCCGGAGGTGATTAATGATACTTGGACGAGTATAGATATGATACGTATCCGTATTCAGGTAGCTCAGGACCGATAAAATAGTTATGTCAATTCCAAGAGGTCCTTTCGAGAGTTCAATGTGGGGGACCAGGTTCTGCTCAGAGTATCTCCTATGAAGCGGATTATGTGTTTCGTGAAGAAAGGGAAGTTAACAACTAGATATGTGGGATCATTCCCTATCATCGAGAGAATTGGGCAGTTGCATATAGACTTGGGTTATCGGAACACTTGCATATGGTCCATGACGTGTTCCACATTTCCTCACTGAGGAGATATCTTTGAGATGATTTGGACCATACTCACATTGCATTAGAGGATATTGATCTACAGCCTAATAGTTCCTATGAGGAGCGGCTAGATGCTATTCTGGACCATAGCGAGAGAAAATTGAGTTCAAAGATAGTATCGTTAGTACGTGTTCAGTGGCGGCATCATAATGCCGAAGATTCTACCTGGGAACGCGAGGATGAGATGCGCGAGCGTTATCCAGAGTTATTTTTGTCATGTATATTTTATTACCAAATTTTGGGATGAAATTCTGTTATTAGGGGGGAAGTGTGTAATACCCCGTAATTTTGTTGATTTTATTTAATGGGATTAATTAAATTAAATGGGATAATTATTTCGAAATTAATCCGGTTTTGAATACTAGCAGGATGAGAGTTGGTATTCGATTATGATAATAATATTAAATATTACTGGGTGAATATAGCAATATATGATTATGGAATTTATTAAAATTATCTCGAGCTATAAATATGATAATTCGGGAAATTAAGTTGGGACGCATGTGTTAGTCGCGTCAGGACTCGTTTTAAATGAATTTAAAAGTAAATTATAATTTTATCATCTGTATGGTCATTTTGAGTGCGCCAGTGTGTCCGGAAGGGTCGAAATAGTCAGAAAACACTAGCCGCGGGTTTAGTTTGAGTCCCGAAGAATTTTTAGGCCAAACCGGCAACCCGGTAGGGTATTTAAGTCATTTTAATTTTTAAAGGATTTTGATCGACAAAATTTAGGCCTTATTTATCAGCCAATATTAGGGCCATTATCTTTCAAAATCATGTAGTAGGCAACGTGAGAAGAGAGGAGAAGTTCCAAGGAAGGTTGCAAATCCATAACCACCACACACCACCACTACCATCGAAATTGTGACCGGAGAGAGGAAGAGAACCAACCCTCAACGGATTAGAACTTCAAATTCCCACGCAAGTGATTTGATTCATTAAGTTTCAGCGAATAATTTATCCATGATAGTTTAGGATTTGATGATATCCTTGATAATATTAAAAATAATGAAAGTTGGAGATGAGACCTTAATTCTGGGTAGGAATTGTATGTAGTTTGATTCTGGAAGTACTCAATGAACGAAATCAGAAACCATGGTTAGTTAAAAATGAATTTATGAAGAGGTATATAATGGTTCTTGAAGAAAATAGAGAAATAGGTTTTTTCATGAAAATAGGATGATTTGATCGAAGAAAAGTCTAATCAATGATGATTTAAGAGTTTTGGAAGGTTAAGAATCATGTAATTAGGTTGTATAATGACCCAATATGCTTACTTTAGAATTTAAAATCTTGTAATGAAGATTTGGAATAAAACTGGGACTGAAAATGAAGAGAACCCGTAACCTGCACTTGCTTGATCGATTGATCGACATACAATGGTCGATTGATCGACGAGCTCGATCGATCGACACCCATAAGTCGATATATCGATCTCCCCAGAAATTGTGACTTTTCCCCCCTTTTGCATTGAAGTGATTTCGGTCATCGAACATTGTAGGTGGCGATTATGTGAATATATTAGGACTTTAGGGAGACCAGTAGGGATATAGCTGAAGCCCAGAACATATTAGAAATTGGTTGGAATGTAGTGTTGAATTTAAGAGTGTCCGACGAGTAATTTCTTATTTTATGATGCGAGAACATGATTTAAATTCTTAGAAGTGATAAGTTACGATTTAGGACCTAGATAAGGACCTCGGAGTACTGAATTGATATGTGGGATACGTAAGAGACTTAGTAACCCCTTCGTATAGTTTTTAAGTGCTCAAAACTATATGACGTGAGACCTATCGACAAAATATATTATAAATAATCTGGAATAATAAATAGTTTACGAATTAGACTAATGGTATAAGGCTAAGAATAAACCTTTAATAATATAACAATTATCTAAGTTGTGTGAATGCTTAGTATATGGATAATTATGTGTGTGACATACCTACCATACTTGCTATCACGGGAGGTCGGCTTTCAGTATAGGACCATCTGATCTTTGTGTTCCTATGGGGGGATTTAGATTGGTACCTTAAGGAAATAGGGCTCTGAATGGCTTATTTGTGAGTTGATAAGTCAGCTGACCATGGGAGCGTAGGTATGTGCATGACTCATGGGTATGTGAACTATTTTCGCCTCCAATATATGTGATTTTGTTTATTGAATGGTTCCTGAGCGATTCAAAGTGCGTAGTCTTATGTACGTGATGTACCAGGATTCGATAGCAGAGTATGCGTGCACCGAAGCTTAGCCTATGGTTGCCCTATTTATATATTGGTTCTAAGAATAATATACTTGCATTTATTTCGGACCGTTTGTTAAAGTGTGAATATGAATTAGTGAAACATTTTGATTGTGATTAGAAATGAGAATTTCCTATCGTAATTGTTGTAAATTAATCCGATCAATGAAAAGGTGAGCTACACACAGTATATATTAGGATGATATGAAGAAACTCCTATATTATTGTATGAGGTTTGAAAGTAGTACAGACTAGTTAGTTAATGACATAACTAGGACGAGTTAAGTATATACGTTACGCGTGCACATTAGTTGAGGGGTGAGGAACTCATGTGAGAGTACGTAACTAACATGCATATAATATTTTTACTTTTTAATGCAATTAAACACTTGCTATATTTTTTAAACTATTTTCACCTCGAGCTCTGACCCGTTTGCTTTCAAATCTATTTTTTTTGGAAAACCTTTTTAGGTGCCCAGCCACACGGATTCCAAGCATAGGGGTTCTATTTCATTGACGTGCTGTAGCAGTTGTGGAAGTTACATGATCTCGATATCTGACGCCTCCACATTCTGCATTTGATTCAATTCAGGGTCATTCATCAGTTAGGTCATGTTGCCCCTTTCCATTTAGAGATAACATTCTCAGACTTTCAGTTTCATTTCATTTTTAGATTTATTTATTTATTCAAACTTTGTATTCGGATTTATTCAGTATTTGGATTATTCAGGGGAGTGTTACTCCAGACTCATTTTATTCATTCCATTATTATTCTATTGTGATTGTGATGTGGATGTGGTATAGTTAGATTACAATTTAATTGGTTGCATGTTAATTTAATTTAATAAAATTTGACAACTCACTTTTTAAATATTAGGTGGCTAGTAATTGTTTAAAAATATTTTTGATGGTGATGCTGTGAACTGAACAAACTTGAAATTTTTTATTAATTTGAATAAAGGAGTAGCTACCCGGTATTTAATTAGTCGGGGTGTCACAATATACAAGTTTCCTCATCATCGTTGGACAAACTAGATGTGCTCACTGACTAGCCATAAAGGCAACAAACATACCATGTGATGATTCATCCCCGGAATCATTCACCTCATTATCACTATCTCTAAGAGTGGATCGCATAGCAATTTTCTTGCCCTTTCTCTTTAGCATAATGGGACATTAAAACTCTTTGTTCCCTTTTACCTCTCACTAAAAAACATATTGCCTCTTCCTCTTTCTCACCGCTCTAATTGTGCTCTTCATTATTTTTATTTTTCGCAAACATCTTTTTATTAAAAGAATTTTCTTCAGAAAATTTGAGAAATTTTTTAACTTTTTTTTATCAAATATGGCCACATCATCAAAAGTAAACTCTATATCACAATCGGGCTCACAAACTATCTCCTTCTTCTTCTTCTTCTCTTTTTTTCTATACATTTCCTCACCTTTTCGAGATTGTGCCTTAAGTGTAATCCCTCTATCCTTACTCTTAACAGTTTTGGGAAACATGTTGATCTCATAAGTTTGAACGTTTCCTACGAGCTCTTCTAACCTAAGTGTATCTAATATTCCTAAAGAATTTTAAAAAGTGACCTTAAGGACTAAAATGGGACGGGGGTGACCTCAAAATGTTTTTAACAACCCTCATGTCCTCAATTTTCTCACCCAAATTAAAACTCATATTGACTATGTCTGATAACCTAGCATAAATCTCGTCGAGACACTTGGACTCTAACATGGTAATAGTCTCAATTGGGTGGTAAATTTTTTTAAGTTAGACGCCTTAATCGTGTCAGTACCCTCATGTGTCAATTGGAGGATATCTCATGCCTCTTTAGACCTGGTACATGTCATGGAGGAACTCGTCAGGGGTGACGGCTGCAAAAATAGCACTAAGGCCACGAGAATTATAGGTACTCCATTTAAAATCATCCTCAATCCAGTCTGATACATGTGTGGGATTGGTGACATTATAGACAGTGACAGTGGGAGGAGTCCACCCTATTTCACAAATAATCCATACACATTCACCAATAGCCTCTAAACTAGATTTCATGTGGGATTTCCAATAGGCATAGTTTGTGACATCACAGACAGGCAACCGATTATATAAGTTCTCCATGAGGAAAATTGATTTTTTTTAAAAACAAATCAATATAAAAAAAAATTGCAAAAAAAGAATCAGTTGATAAATTAGAGTAACCTGCTCAGAAACTAATTTGAAGAGGTAAAAATATTAAGGTAAAAGCTTTGATACCAATTTGTAGAATGTGTGATATCAATTATTTATTTAATTCTCAAATTTCCAATTTTAAGCATTGTTGATGTAAAAAATTAGATTATCTCTAATTATTTAATTACAGATAAAATAAATAAGACAAAAGAATTTTTAAAGTTGTTCAGCCTTAAAAGAATGACCTACGTCCACTGTTTTTGTTATTGTTGAGTTTTTGGAAATTCTCGATAACGAGGTTTTTACCAAGAAATTCCGAGTCCCCTTACAATGAGGATGATACAATGTATTTATAGCCCTAAGGTTGTACATGTGAAAGGATAATACATAGCTGTTCAATAAGCATATACATCTGTACGATAATAATCAGCATTTAATGCGCATTTAATCCTCTTAATTGTCTGGTAAAAAATGCTCTGATCGAGGTGCAGCTCGGACCGCCCAAGTTGGTTGGATCGCCTAAGTATCCCGATATCCATGAGTTGCTCGGTGCAGTAAAGTTCCTCGAAGAGCACCTACTGCTCGGAGTATCTGGGTTGGTTAAGGAAATTGAGTTCCTCGAAGTCAAGGTGTTGTTCAGAAGTGTTTGTTATTGCCACATAGATTGCCACGTGTCTCCACTTAATTGAGCCATGTTAGCAGACTAAATTTGTTATCAACAGAAGCCCCCAATGTTTCAGAGTTCGAGATTGAGGAGTGTGGAACATTTTTCTCAAAATATGGCGGGATTAGATGGTTATCCTGAATTTTAGGAGCATTTTCTTTGCATTTATTTTTCTTTTTGAATTCATTGAATCAGACTTTTCGAAATTTTCTAACTGCTCCGGTCTCCGTGCCCTTTTTGTCCTTTTAGCCGCCGGTAGCGCAAACGTCTCTCTTTGTAGTCATTATTCGTACTCCTTCCCAAGGTAAGATATTTAAGCGTTGCAGAAAATATTATCGTCTTTTACTTTTTCAAATCTGTATCTTTGAGTTTTCCATTTCCTCTCTCTCTTATGCGTTCATCCTTTTCATCGTTCGTTGTCAACAGATCCATCTTTTTTCTATAAGATCTTCTTCCTTCTCTTTTATTTTCTTTATTAACCATGGTTTACCTTGTTGAGTCGCTTGATATGTTTCGTTATGATTTCTCTATTCCTTCATGGGTTGTTTTGAAGGAACTTTCTGAACCTTCAGATTATTTTTGTTTGGCTGAGGGACATTGGATCCCAAGTCTCTTTGTAGCTGAATGTGGCTTTTCTTTTCCCCCAAACCCTTTGTGTCTGGAATTCTGTCAATATTTTGACGTGGTTCCTGCAAAAATAGCTCCCAATACATGGAGAATAGTTAATGAAGTTCATAGATTAATCAGATTCATGAAACTTGTATAGGAATTCCACAAATTATGTTTTGCTATAGATGGGCTGTCAGCAACAGTACTTTTTACTTGAAAACTAGGTTTTTAAATAGGGCTTTAGTGGTCAATCTCCCAGATGCCAATAGGGATTATTTCGAGCATGGTGTTGTTATGAAAAATTGGCAACATGCTACACTAACTAGAAATGATGTGTATCAGGGTCCTAGATGCCCTCCATATGGCAATGGGATAGGTTATTTTTATTTTAATTTATTTTTGAAATTATGTTTTCTTTGTTTTTGATAAAATGTGTCACTGATATTTTAATTTTGATTTATTTTCAGTTGACAGCAAGAGAAGGTCACCAAAAGAGATAGAAGTTAATTTAAAGCATCTAAAACTTATCTGGGGCTTGCATCAAACTGTTGTTGACGAACACATCAGATCAGCTTCATACTTGTTGCAGTACAAGAGTTACACCTCATGTTTTACTGCTCGTCTAGTGATAAGTGACGTAGAACCAATACCAGCTTTTGAAAGTTCTTCACCTGGGTCACATATTCCTCTGAGTGAAAGAATAAAGAGAAGAAGAGCTCCTGCCCTCTTCGAGAAATCTGCCTCTATTGCTGGAGAGGCAAAGAAAAGCAAGCAGGATGTCTAAGAAAGGACAAGACAGCGTGATGCACCTCCTCTAGCTGTTACTATGAAGGTTGCCGAGAAGCCCCCTGTGGCTCCGAGCAAGGTTGCAGCTGTTTCCTCTCCAAGCGAGGCTGTAGTTATATCACCCACCAAGACGACATCCTTGGTTGAGAATGTTCCTGTTCCCATGAGGAAGCTGAAGAAGAGCTCCTAGATTAATTTGGCTGAATTCATCTCTCAGCTCTCGACTACTGGAAGTGGTGTTCCCACTTTTGTTGCTCTGAGCTCTTCCATGAGCTCGGTGAATTATTGGATCATCCTCGAGATCCAAGGTATTGAAGAAAATCTTTCTCGGGATAGGGTTACCACTTTGGCAGCTCAGCACATTGCCTCAGTAAGTATTGCTAATTTAAACTTTCATTTTTCCATGTTATGTGCTACCACTAACTTACAGTTATTTTCTTTTTCCAGTTGGTAACTTGTTTTAATACAATTCTGAAGAAGGACGAAGACATTAAGGCTTCCATCTCCTCTGGTGGTGTAGAGGAGGCTTTTATAGGTCTGACGCAGTCCTTAAAAGATTCTCATCAGAAGTATGTCGATGATAAAGCTGCTTGGGAGAAACAGATTAATTCCATCGAGAAGGATAGGGATCAAGCTATTGAAGTATCTAAGGGGTTGGAGAAGAAAATAAAAGACTTGTAGGAGAAAAACAAAGAGCTCGAGGGGAAGCTCCAAAATGCTGGAGAGATTGAAAGTAAGCTCAAGTCTGCTGAGGAAGAGTTAAACAGGCTTCGTGAAGTAAGTCGTCAGAAGGAAGAAGTGGAGAATAAATTAAAGGCTGCTGAAGAGCTTCTGTGTGAGAAGCTTTCCTCAGAGAAAGTGAAAAGAAAATTGGCTGTTAAAAAGTCCTTCAGTGCTGGCTGGGACAAAGGTTGGAATAAGGGTTTGGCTGCTATAGTCTCACAAATGGAGTATGGCAGCCTCAAATACTTCAGGGATGGTTGGGTGGCTTCTCTGAAAGAGATGAATGTCGATGAGAACTCCGACCTATTTCAACGACACATTCCTGGCCCCCATCCTACTCCCGGGGAAGAAGAAGAGGACGAAGCTGCCTCCGAGGAATCTTCTATGATGGCCGGGGATCAAGTACCTATTGTTGAACTCCGCTACGAACATCCCCAGCCAACTATTACTCCTATCGAACAACTCCAGTTAACCAACATTTCGTTCGAGCAGCTTCCAGCACCCATCGAGCAACCTTCTGTGCCATCCGAGCAACCTTTCTCTTCATCCCAGCCTCCCGAAAAAGTTTTGGGAGACAAGGAGAAGGTGTAGAGTTGTTTGGACTTTTCTCTCTGTTTTATTTTCTTTATCAAATGTAACTCTGAACTATGTACTTCTCTTTTATGATGTAATAAAATTTGAAATTTTGATTGTTCATACTGTTGATTCTCTTCTTCTCGCTCTGTCTGCATTTTATTGATTCTTTTCATCTCTTTTCTTTACTAGTTTATGGCTAGAATGGAACTCTTCTCAGCTCGTGATATAAAATTGTTAAGATAATGCAATGAGTTCTTCAAAGCTGGTCATACAAATATGGCTGAAGCTCAAATCGTTGATATCCTCGGTCAAGATGCTTCAGAGCAAGCAGTTGAAGCCTACCAGTATTTAAAGTGTCTGCTCGACCGATCAGTGGCTAATAATGTAGCGTATTATGAAATGATTGAAGACCTCCAGGTCACTCTTGAGGAGCTTCAACAACAATACAAAGAGTCTACAGCCCTTTTGCACCAGGCATATGAGAAAAAGTATCAGCAACTAAGTGTTGATATAGGATATGATAGATTGATTGATGCCTATGATGTGAGGGAGAGAACTTTGAAGACCGAGGTCGAAGAGCACAGGCAGATAACTAAGTTGCTGGAGCAGGAAAATAATAACCTGCGAGGAGAGATATCTCAATTGAAGTCTGCAGCATCTTCCTCGAACGCCTTAGTCCCTGTTAACGACGAGGGCTTATCTTTCTTAGAGGTCAAAAATGCCAATTTAAGAGATGAATTGGAGACTTTGTAGAGAATTGGAGCCTCTACTTCTTCTTGCGGTCGAGCAAGAGGTTCTCGGGTATGAGCAAGAGTTTCTCAGCTTACTATTAAAGAGCAAAGAACTCAATCAGCTTTGGAGAATCAGGCCTTTCAGCTAAAGGCGAAGAATCAAGCATTAGCAGAGATGTCCAAGAAAATTATGAATTTGGATGAGCAGCTCTCTACACAAAAGTCTGCCTAGGAGAATAAAGAACTTTTCATGAAAAATCTCCACGAGCAGCTGGAAAGGTTGACTTATCAATTCCACAAGCAACCTAGAGAATTTTGGATGGTTGGCTATAATGAAGCCCTCAATCACCTCGATGATCGGATTCAGCAGTCGAACAACGAGGGGTATAAGCAAAGATGGTTAAATGCCTTGGGTGTGCTACAATTGGAACAAGGTCACTATTTGTGGGATTACTATAATCCTAGGTTGCTTGACCTGCCAGTGCCACCATTTAAACTCGACATGAGTTGGATTCCTGCTCGGGCAATCCCTCAGTGTTTTATTTTCAAATATCTTAGTGACTACAGTCTCCATTCCAATGTTAAGATATCTCGCCCAGAGCATCTGCTCGATCGGCCATCTGTGATGAACATCAGGATGCTCAAAGACCTTAATTTCAAAAATTCCCCTTATGCTTTAGATGATCTTCCTGCTGGCGAGGAACCTGCTTCAAAAGCAGAGGGGAAGAAACCAATAGAATAGTAATCTTAATGTAATAATTAATATGTATTTCATTCTCGATGTATTTTGCTCTAGATTTAATGAAAGACTTTTAGTTTTACTTGCAATTTCGATTGTCTTGGAAATATTTTGTAAAACATTTCTTTTATTTACTAATGAATGTGCACGTATATCTGTTAAAAAGATAGAAATATTTTGTGTTACTTTAAATTGTTGATCAACTAAAGTTGGTGAAAATTTATTGTTGACTATCTTAATTTAATGATAATCATTTGTCGAACAACCAGAGTTGATGATATTTCATTTTTTGACCAACTATTTAAAATGCCATAACCAACTGTTTCTGACCAACCGGAGTTGGTGTCATTAGTTCTCGACCAACCTTAGTTGGTAATTTTTTTTTTCCGACCAACTTATAGTTGGTGGATTTTCTTCCCAACCAACCGGAGTTGGTATTTCTGAGAAATTTTTATTCTCGACCAACTTATAGTTGGTGGATTTTCTTCCCAACCAACTGGAGTTGGTAATTCTGCGAAATTTTTGTTCCCAACCAACCAGAGTTAGTATTTCTGGGAAATTTTTATTCCTAACCAACTTATAATTGGTGGATTTTCTTCCCAACAAACCGAAGTTGGTATTTCTGGGAATTTTTTGTTCCCAACCAACCGGAGTAGGTATTTTTGGGAAATTATTATTCCCGACCAACTTATAGTTGGTGGATTTTCTTCCCAACCAATCGGAGTTGGTATTTCTGTGAAATTTTTATTCCCGACCAACTTATAGTTGGTGGATTTTCTTCCCAACCATCCGAAGTTGGTATTTATGGTAAATTTTTGTTCCCAACCAACCGGAGTTGATATTTTTAGGAAATTTTTATTCCCGAACAACTTATAGTTGGTGGATTTTCTTCCCAACCAACCGGAGTTGGTATTTCTGGGAAATTTTTATTCCCGACCAACTTATAGTTGGTTGATTTTCTTCCCAACCAACCGGAGTTGGTATTTCTGGGCTTGATGCGTAGTGTGCAGCACTAGTACTCCGAAAATTTTTCAACAAAAAGAGAGAATTGGGCGAAATAACCAAAACTTTATTCATATCAAAGAAAACTGCATTACATAGAGATGAGACTAATGATAATATTTACGAAGACGCTCTGCATTCCAAGCATTCTTAAACTCCTCCCCTTCTAAAGTTTCAATTCTATATGTCCCTGGTCGAACAACCTCTGTTACTCTATAGGGTCCATGCCAGTTAGCTTCCACTTTATTATGTTTTCAAATTACTTTCTTTAGCACATAGTCCCCTTCTTTCAGTTTGCATTTCTTCACTCTCTTGTTATAGAACAAAGTTGTTCGTTGCTGGTAAGCAGAATTCCTGATGGATGCTTCTTCTCTAACTTCCTCGAGCATGTCCAAGTCTAACCTTCTCATCAAGTCGCTGACAGGGGAATTGAAGTTCAGCACTCGGCGTGTTGGGAGGCCCAGTTTGGCTAGTATAACTGCTTCACTTCCAAATACTAGCATATATGGAGATTCTCCTGTTGCTGCTCAGGGAGTAGTACGATAAGACCACAGTACAAAATGTAGATGGTTGATCTAATTTGCCTTTGCATTATTTAATCTTTTCTTCAATCCATTCATCAGTGTCCTGTTCATTACTTCAATTTTCCCATTGCTTTGGGGATGGCCTGGTGCAGAGTGGGTTTTTAGTATGTTTGACTGATGACAATATGCAACGAACTCCTCATTATCAAATTGTGTTCCATGGTCGGTGATGAATGAATGGGGAAGACCATATCTACAAATGATATTTTTCTAAATAAATTGGTACACTTTTTCGTACGTCATGTCGACAAGAGGCTCGGCTTCCAACCACAATCCACTACGAGGACGAGATATTTAAATCTTCCTTTGGTCGTTGGAAGTGGCCCAACCAAGTCAATTACCCACATGGCAAATGTCTAAGGGGAAGTAATGGGTGTCAACAATGCTTAGGGAGTTCTTCGGATAGTGGAGAAGCGTTGACATTTGTCACATTTTTTTGCATAGGCTATGCAATCAGCCCTCATTGTCGGCCAATAGTATCCCTGCGTTATTATCCTTTGCAAAAGTGTCTGACCTGCTACATGAGCTCCACAAAACCGTTCGTGGACTTCTTCGATAAAGTCTTTCACCTCAACGGGATGTACACATCTCTGCAAGCCAACTATAATTCCTCGTCTATATAGAACACCATTGGTTAATACATAACGAGCAACTTTAAACTTTAGTTTCTTGGCTTCTAGTTTGTCAGTTGGCAAATACCCTTCTTCAATGTATGTCCTGATAGGATCCATCCAAGATGGTCCTAAATCAAGGGTAATAAAGTTCATCATAAGATCTTCATCTATGCTCAGACTAACCAAGACTTCAATTGGGATTGTTCTCCATAGCTCGGTGCGTGTGGCTGATGCTAAACGAGCTAAGGCATCTACTCTGGCATTCTGCAATCTTGCTATTCTAATTATCTGCACTGCCATTAGACTTGATAAAATTTCCATTGCTTTTGCATGATACCTGATCATTAATTCTCCTTTGGCTGCATATACTCCCAGTATTTGATTTACGATCAACTGCGAGTCACTGAATACAATAACTTGATGTGCCCCCATGGTTTTTGCCAGATTAAGGCCTACAATCATAGCTTCATATTCAGCCTCATTATTAGAAGCTTTGAATTGGAATCACAGAGCATATTCCATATCGACCTCATCTGGGCTATTTAAAACAATCCCTGGCCCACAGCCTGTAGTGCAAGATGAGACATCCACATATAGGTTCCATATAGGTACATCGTCTTCAAATTTTTGATTGGACAGAGTTTCTTGGTGAAACATGTGTTGCTTCCTTTGTCCTTATCCAGTACTTCTTGCTGATCGTCAGCAAGCTTCTCTTGCTTGCCAACCAACTTCTCTTGCTCGTCGATCAACTTCTTTTGTTCGTCGACCAACGTAAGTTGATCAGGGTTTAAATTCGATGATCATGTAACATCCACAGGTTGGTCAGTATCTGGCTTTTGCTCCTCGAAGGTATCAGGGTAGGTATACCCTACAATAAAATCTACCACTGCCTGCCCTTTTAGTGCCGATCTAGGCTCATATATTATATCATATTCACCGAGTTCTATTGTCCAATACATCAATCTCCCTGATTTTTCTTGTTTATGAAGAGCTTGCCTCAACGGCATATCGGTATACACGACTATGGTATGATCCTGTAAGTATGGCCTCATTCTTCTACTTGCTTTAATCAGCACCAATGCTAAGTTTTCCATTCTTGGATATCTGATCGCTGCTTCTTGGAAGGCCTTACTAGTGTAATAAATTGGTTTTTGCACTCCGTCATCCACTCTTATTAATGCCGAGCTAACTGAATTTTCTGAAACTGCTAGATATAAGTAAAATCTTTTTCCCATCACTGGCCTGGACAATAGTGGAGGTGCTCCCAGATATTTCTTCAACTCTTGAAAGGCTATCTCGCATTCTTCATTCCATTCAAATATTTTTCGGAGTGTTTTGAAGAATGGAAGGCATATATCCGTTGCTCGTGATACAAATCTGTTAAGTGATGCCACTCGCCCTATGAGACTTTGTATTTCCTTCTTCGTCGTTGGAGATCGCAACCCTAATAGAGCTTTGATCTTTTCAGGGTTTTCTTCAATACCTCGTTGGTTGACAATATACCCGAGGAACATGCCTTCTCGTACTCCGGATATGCACTTTATGGGATTCAACTTCATTTGATATTTATCTAATTGATCAAAGGTCTGGCCTAAGTCAACTAGATGGTAAGTAACTCTCTTGCTCTTTGTTAGCATATCATCAACATAAACTTCCATATTACAACTGATGTGCACTGCAAACACCTTGTTCATCAGCCGCTGATATGTTGCACCTGCTTTTTTCAAACCGAAAGGCATAACATTATAACAATAAGTTCCCCTAGGGGTTATGAAAGAGGTACTCTCCCTGTTTCAGGTTTCATTTTGATCTGGTTGTAACCAGAATAAGCATCCATGAGGCTCTGCAGCTCGTGTCCTGAGGTAGCATCCACTAATTGATCAATTTGGGGCAAGGGGAAATGATCCTTTAGGCATGCCTTGTTGAGGTCGGTGTAGTCTACACACATCCTCCATTTGTTATTCTTCTTTTTCACCATCACCACATTTGCTAACCAGTCTGGGTATTTAACATCTTTAATAAAACAAGCTTTCTGGAGCTTCTCGACCTCCTCCTGTATAGCTTGGTTCTTCTCGGGGCTGAACACTCTTCTTCTCTACTTCACTGGCTTGATCTCCTTATTCACATTGAGCTCGTGACATAAGAAATTTGGGTCTATTCTGGGCATATCCTCATGACTCCAAGCAAAAGTTTGGTTTTTTCTTTTTAGGAAAACTATCAATTCCTGTTTTAGTGAGACATCTAACGATGAACCTATCTGAGTTGTTCGTTTTGGATGCTCGTCGTCCAAAATGATGTTTTCAGTATCTTCCACCACCTGACCTTTCACGAGTTGTGACTCGTCTCTAGGATCCAATGTTTCAATCTCTGCACCTTCATCCACTTGGTAGGTAGTAGTATTTTTCCTAGATTCCTCCAGCTCGACAGATGAGTAGTAACATTCCCGAGCTACGTTTTGGTCACCCTTTAAAACTCCTACTCTAAAATTGGTTGGAAATTTCAGGCATTGATGTACCATAGATGGTACTGCTTCGAACTTCTTCAATCCTACCCTTCCCATGATGATATTGTAAGCTGATCGGACATTCTTATCCATAACGAAGAAGAGTACTCATTCTGTTCGACAAGAAAGCCATGTACCAATGAACATATCCAACTTGATCATCCCAAGTGGAAAAACTTTCTCACCAGAAAAATCGAGGAGGGGCCTGTGATAAGGCTCCAATTGAGACAACTTTAGATTTAAGCTGTTAAAGCACGAGTAGAACATAATATCAGCCGAGCTACCATTATCAACCAGCACTCTCGAGATCATCACTTCCTTCATTCTCATTTTGATCACCAATTGGTCATCATGAGGATACATCACACCTGTAAGGTCATTCTTTGAGAAACTGATGACCAGTTTTTCTTTGTTGACCTTCCTCGAGTGATCATCTTCAGCCAAGTTTATTTGTTGAATATATGAACAGGTATGAGCCTCATTAAGGTAAGCTTTTCTTTCTACAGTAAGGTCTCCACCTCCTGCATCGCCACATGTAATAACATTACAATCAAATGATCCAAAACGTATTGAAAATACCTCACGTTCTGGCTGCCTTGGTATTTTAGGGAGATCGGGGTCATCTTCTAGATCATCTTCATGGTCTCTTTTCTTGTTCTCCTCTTCTCGACGAGGATATCTAGACCTCTCTCTTGCTCGGTTGCTGCTTCTTCTTTCATTTCTACGATCAACATACTTTGCCAGTTTTCCTCGTCTAATGAGTGCTTCGATATTATTCTGAAGAGCTATGTAATTTTTGGTCGTATGGCCATGATCTTTATGGAACTCGTAATATTTGACCTTATTCCTCCTGTCAGGGTCTGACTTCATTTTCTCTGGCCAGTTTAGCTCCTCGCTGTTCTTGATTTCTTCTAAAATGTGGTTGATGTCTACCTTCAAAGGAGTATAATTTTTGAATTTCTTTAATACCTCCCATGATGGCTTTGTTTTTGACTGCTTGTCACCACCATTGTTCTTATGCTCTTTCTTTTTAGCCTTATCAACCTCCACCTTGGTCTCTTTGATGTCTATATTCTTCATCGCAGCCATAGCCTCCTCGGCATTCATGATCTTCGCTGCTTTGGCCATCAGTTCTGACATGGTTCTAGGTGGATCTTTGGCCAAAGTATAGTACAACTTGTTGGGCAACAGCCCACTCATCAGAGCAGTAATCGATGTCTTTTCCTCATAATCAATAACTTCGAGTTTCTCGTTATTGAAACGAGTTATATAATCCTTGGTGATCTCACCTCCTTTTTGCCTAACACTTAACAAGTGTGCTACTTGTTTAACCGGTTTTGCTCCAAAATAGAAGTTTCTAATGAAGAGCTCTGCCAGTTGAAAGAAAGTTGAAATCTTACCCCGAGGAAGATTATTGTACCATATTTGAGCAGATCCTGTAAGAGTTCCTGAGAATGCCCTGCATCTCATCTCATCTGGCACATCATAGATGTCGGTAGCAACTTGGTATTGCTCTATAAAAAGGACATGGTCAGTTTTTCCATCATATTTAGGAGTCACAACAGGTGCTTTGAAATTTGATGGTGTGGGAAAATCCACAATTGCCTGGACAAAAGGTGTCCCTTGGACAAAAGTTCTTTGTAGAGGATTCTTGGCCTTAGCCATTTCCCCTAATCTATCCTCCAACCGCTGAATAGAGCCTTTTAATGCATCATTTCCCTCATCGGGCCTGTTGGTTTGAGCAACTTATTGTGTTGATTTCACCTCCTAGGATCTATCTTGTCGAGCAACTGGTTGTGATTGGGCAGAACCCTCTCTTAGATCAAATGGTCGTCGAAAGTTTCTCAATGTAGCTTTAGGAGGACTTTTATTCTTCTTAGGGCCCAATCAATCAAAAGGAGAGATCCTACTTAGTCTTTCCAATGCACTAATCCTTTCTGGAGAGAGAGTGATGTTTCGTTCAGTATCTGTGGCTCGTACTGATGAAGTTCGACCCAGTTGGTAAGAAAAATCATCAGATTTCTCAGTGAGATATGAATCGCTTTGCCTAATGCATGAAGAAAGTAAACGAGTATTTCTTTGAACACTTCGTTGTCCTGAATGGGTTGACGCTCCACCCTGGATAGTTTGCATGAGTTGTCGCATAGTTTCTTGCATGACTGTCTAGCCTGGAGCCAAACTGGCCATAATTCCAGCTAGATCTTGGACATTTGGAGGAGCAGATGGATTTAGGGGGTTTCCAGCGTTTCGATTACTGGATTCAGGATTGTCAGCCATTGATAATGAATTGTTTTTGGTGAAAAACGATAATTACAGTCGTCTTCCCACAGACGGCGCCAATCTGTTGATGTAAAAAATTAGATTATCTCTAATTATTTAATCACGGATAAAATAAATAAGACAAAAGAATTTTTAAAGTGGTTCATCCTTAAAAGAATGGCCCACGTCCACTGTTTTTGTTATTGCTGAGTGTTTGGGAATTCTCAATAACGAGGTTTTTACCAAGAAATTCTAAATCCCCTTACAATGAGGATGATACAATGTAGTTATAGCCCTGAGGCTGTACATGTGAAAGGATAATATGTAGCTGTTCAAAAAGCATATACATCTGTATGATAATAATCATCATTTAATGAGCATTTAATCCTCTTAATTGTCTGTTAATAAATGCTCTGATCAAGGTGCAGCTCAGACTGCCCAAGCTGCTTGGACCGCCTAAGTATCTTGATATACATTAGTTGCTCGGTGCAGTAAAATTCCTCGGAGAGCACCTGCTGCTCGGAGTATCTGGGTTGGTTGGGGAAATTGAGTTCCTCGAAGTCAAGGTGTTGTTGAGAAGTGTTTGTTATTCCCACGTATATTTCCACGTGTCTCCACTTAATTGAGCCATGTCAGCAGACTAAATTTGGTATCAACAAACATATTTAATCAGAGTCAATCTTTGATCCAAACTAATTAAACCCTAATCATGCATCTATATGGTATAAATCAAATATGCAAATCAAACAATCAAGCAACAAATGAGATTCAGGGAAAAAATATTTCACGTAAAACCTTTATTTCACTATATAACGTAAATCGCAACTTACAATTACATAATGAAAGCGACAACAAATCTCCCGCAAAAAATCCACATAGACTGTACCCTAGCACCAGTAAAGATACCCTCGCGAACCTCAATAACTGTTGTCGTCAGCAAGCAGCTCCAGAAAGAACTACCAATTCAGGAGTAGCGGTGGAACTCCACAAAGACAAACTTCCAAAAAGTGTTTGGGTTCCATAAATAATTCACAAAAGTATTGGAATGTTTTGGTGGGTAAAAAACTAGGTGATTCGTATCGAATATTGCATATTCCCTCCCTATATCTTTATGCATTCTAGAACTTTTACAGTCCTAAATACCTATATTTATGCTCATTAACCATACAACCTTGGATTTGGATATATAAATGCTTTATAGGGGTTAATTGTGATTTTATAAGTATTGGAATGCTAAAAGTGAGGATCGATTGCATTTCAGAGAAGTTCCATCGCCAGAAGTTACTTGAAGGGAATTTCAGTAAAGTCAAAATTCATCTCTGGCCCATGGAAATTCCACGGATGCGTAGTTCATTGATTTAGCATCGCATGGACATAAACGGCGCATCGTTTGGAGTCTGGACGGTGAAGTTATGGCCATTTTTGTTTCCATCCTTTTCCTCCCAATTCATGAACCAAATAGCTGCAAAAAACAGAGTACCGGTCGAACGCGTTTCTGATGCTGGTCGGCCGCGGTCTGGAGTTTTTCCATGGAATGGAGACAATGGTCTTTAACCCAAAGGTGCGATCGACCATGCCCCTGGAACTGGTCGACCGCGCTCACCACATATTTTTCCATTTCTCCTTTTCTTTTCTTTTCTTTTTCCTTTATTTCTTTTGCAATTTACTATATAAACCAATTTATGTTTGCATATTCAGATATAGTTAGTTTTAGATAGTTTAGGTTAGGTTTTGGGGGTTTGGAGAGCTTATCTTCATTTCTTATTGGTTTGATAGCCATTTAGGTTTGTAAGTTGAACTATTCATCTTCCCTCTCCATTAATATAATTTATATTTCTTTGATTATTGTTTTCTAATATATTTTACTTTCTTTATTTACATGCTTTCATTTATTTATTTCTAGTTTAGATTTACCTCTTTTATTTATCACGTTTATTTACCTTATTTTTACCATGCTTTCTATCTAAATTATTCTAGGTTATGTCGGATTGAACTCATTTTGGGTTGAAGTTTTGCTTTGATTTGGTGATGGAGTTTATGGGTCTATTTCGAGTGCATTTTCCTAGTTATTTTGCCTAGGATATTTGACGGGGTATATCATATATGCTCCGTACTTTCGACCTTGCGTGCGTAATTTTTGGGGTATTTGTTGACGCCGAAATCTTATTAGATTTTTATGCGAATTCAGGGGTGTGACAAATCTTAATTTAATTAATTGTCGAAATGAGACTCATTCGTAATAACTCATCGACCCATGTAACCATTTTATACTAATTAACTCGGGTAAGGGATATTCGACGCAACTTATAGTTTTTACCGCTTTTATTAGTCTAGTTTAAATACACATGCCTAGATTAATCTTTCCCTTTTTGCATCTTTTACTTTTTGTTTATATTTATCTTTTACACTTTTATTTAGGAATATGTAAATTCTAGCAACTCGTCTCTGTGGATTTTTCGATACCCGGAGTTGGCCGCTATACTCACCTATTGAGTGTAGTCGTAAGTTTAGGTTTTTGTATTGAGGCAGTGAACAGAAAACAACTATCGGTGTTTTGACATGTGTTGCTTTTCACCCTTGATCAAAGTGGCTCCCTTACCGGAGATGGGTTTGTTTTAGAATTTATTTGATTTAGTATTTCGTAGTATTTTATTTTTATTTTTATTTTTTGGCTAACCTTTTTGCAGGACTTCTACATTTGAGCGTCAAGAAACGCTTGAATTTTTCCCGCGCGCATCTACTTTGTGGAATTCGCCACTTCGAGCCATTTTTGGGGTCACCATGTCTTATTCCGATTCTTTTGGTAGTCATTATGATAATTCTCAAAATCCCCGTACTCCTTTGACTTTTGGTCAATACTTAGAGTCCCAAAAAATAGCAAATTCAAAAATGTCTTTGGGCGAGTATTACAAAAGTCAAGATTTGGAGTGTGTGTATTTTGAGGAGGATGATAACTATTTTGGGCCGTTGATTCCTTATAACAGGAATTTTGAAACAAATTGCAATAGCATTCAAAATTCTTATAATAATGACTTTGAGTATAAGTCCGATGATAATTTTCAAAGTTCGCATCTTCAAGAATTCGTGCCTCGGTCTATGACTTTCAGTGAGGGTTTACTCATGCCCGAGAATGAGAGGTATGAAGACCATTATCGGGAAGAAAATCATTGTTGGTATCAAGATTTGGATTTTTTATTCGAATCTGACGACGATTTCTCTTCCGAGACTTTTGAAGTCGAGGAATGTTTTGAACCACATGAGGATTTTATGCCTACTTTGGAATGAACAATTCTTGACTTGTCCCACCGCTTAATAGAGAATGAAAGTGAGGATGAAATAGATGTAGTATCCATTTGCAATGAAATGATTTCGTATTTGGATCCAAAAAAAGAAAGTTTCATTGAAAATGATCCTATCTGCTTCGAAATTCCAACTTTGAGCAATGATAACTCATCTCTTGAGTTCGAATTTCTTTCCTGTCCCTTTTCATTCTCTGTTATCACACCATCACAAGTACCCGATGAATTTGTGCCGAACTTTAAAATGTTCAACCCTTTCACCGACGAGAAGTACTTGCTCGAGTTTCTTTCCATGAAGGCATCTTTGCCTCCATGTGCACCACCTCCCATTCCACTTGCTAAATCTTTGGGAGGATATTCTGATTTTCTCGATCCGTACATGTTTTTGCCACCTATTCAATTCAAGTCCCCCATCGTCCCTCCAAAACTTTTAATTGACGATGGTTCCTTTCTTATGCCTTACACATGCCTTCCGTTGTTCAAACGGAATTCATATTTTTCGAAAGGCGTGATTTTAAGTGAGGGTACACTGGTTATCCTCCAAAGTCAAATCATTTTTGTGGTGGACCCTCAACTATTTAGACTTCTAGTGTATAGTTAGGGTGAAGTATAAATAGTAGGTTGTATATAGTTAGATTTTATTCTTTCTTTCTTCTTAGTTTTTCTTTCCTCTTTAATATAGTCTCTTGTAATTAGTTAACTTTTTGTTATTTGTTTTTGCTATGCTCGGTACTAACTTGTTTTGTAGAATCACTGGACTTATAATTTCAGGAGATCGCTCCATTGTGGGTAATATCTCTCTTTTCCTCTTTTTAACTTGGTTCTTAATTTACATTGAGGACAATGTCAGGTTTTAAGTTAGGGGCTGTGGGATATTCTATCCATTCATTGGTAGCTTCTTTGATTTGATTACACGTTAGTTACTAAGTATGCTTTTCCTACAAAAATTAAAAATTTTAAAAAGATTTTCTTTCTTTTTCTCCTTTGTTGGGAATTTTGCCTTTGTTTCCAATGATAAATTTCAATAATTGCCCAATCCAATAGACAACTAAATGATGCATGTTCTCGATTTTAGAAGTTATTAGACTTTACTCCACAATCATTGATATTATGAATAATTTTATGAATTAAACTTTAATCCCATGAGCACATGCACTTTTCTTGCTTTATTGATTTGCTTTAAGATTTTTATAACTCAGTAATCTTTTGTTGCATTGTATATACTTACATCGAGTAAGCTTTGTAACTTTCGTCATTTGTGAGTGTTATACACTTTTCTTTCCTCTATGAAAATGTTAATTTCGTAGGTGATCTCTCTATTCTTTCATTTGATCGATCATTATTTGAGTTCATACTTGAAATGTGTTACTTGAGCATGATTTTCATATATTATTTTGATTCGAGAATTGTGTAAACTTTATGAAATGATCATAGTCCATCCTCATTATATCATCCATATTAGCCTTGACCTCACCTTAAATGTTTTGCCTCGTCAACCCCTTTGAGCCTTATTATAGCCTTTCGTTTCATAGTCCAAAATCCCATAACCAACTCTAAATTGGAGTTATAGACCATACTTATTACCCTTACATACCTTTGTTTGGAGTGTACTCGGGATTGAGTGTTTTTGTACTGCGGTTGCAATTTAGGCATGTGAGGGTGTGAAAAGTAAAGAAAGGAAAGAAGTCAAAAA
Source organism: Sambucus nigra (assembly GCA_949130495.1). NCBI lineage: Eukaryota > Viridiplantae > Streptophyta > Magnoliopsida > Dipsacales > Adoxaceae > Sambucus > Sambucus nigra. The sequence continues at coordinate 113,675,750 of OX422219.1, forward strand.
GAGAAGAAAAATAGAAGTGAAAATAAAAAGAAAACAAAAGAAAAAAATGAGAAAAAGAAGAAAAAGAAAAGAAAGAAAAAGTTTTAAATGTTATATATAGTTCAATAAGCTTTGATTGGTCTCCAAATGATATATCCAATGCTTATTTGGAACTTGTTTTCCAATTTTGGTATTGCCCCTATTTCCCATTATTCCATTTTTTCATTCCAAACACTTTGAATCCGTACATGCATTACTTTCATTTCTTACCCTAGCCTAGCCTACATTATAACCCTATTAAAGTCCTATGTGATCTTAGGGTGAATTTAATTTAAAAGTTGAAATAGTTTTGATAATCTGTGAAAATGCATTTCGCCTCCTTTAATGATAGATATCTTTCATTGAGATTACAATTTTTAATTTTCTATATTGCGTTCTTCATTTATGACATGTGCGGGGCCTAGTTTCCATTTATATTTACTCTTTATGCCCGCATGTTCCGTGTGTTAAGCCCCTGTTTCGAGTGAATTCACTTGATGAGTGTAATGCCCGTGAGGATTGAATATATGCTTGCGTTAATTTTATCCGATTTATCTAAGTTTTTTGCCAAATCACACTTTGCATGTGCTCGCTCCCCTCTCACATTTTAAGGTTTCAATTCGATGAGGTGCATTCTATAATGTCAATAATACGGACTTTTGTTTGAATTCGTTCATTGTGCTAATAATGTGTATGAAATCTTTTTCGCTATTGTTGGGTGTGTCGCATGTTATTGGGCATATTTTGAGGAAACAATATGATGTTTGTGGGTTTCATACCTGAAAACCCTCACTAGATGACACTCGTCCACTAGGGTAACCTAGGGGTTTAACGGCTTATTGCATACGCTAAATGCAATCGTGTTCCCTATGAAAGTGGCATTTATATTTCTATGCATATATATGTCTTGTACTGCCTTCAGTGGACTAGTTTTGTTTGTTTCATTACTAGGGAGTAGCAATGTGTAAGTTAGGGGGTGGTTCGTATCGAATATTGCATATTTCAGCCCTATATCTTTATGCATTCTAGCCCTTTTCTGGTCCCAAATGCATATATTTATGCTCATTAACCAAAAAACCTTGGATTTGGATATATAAATGCTTTGCATGTGTTAATTGTACTTTTGTAGGTATTAGAATGCTAAAAGTGATGATCGGTTGCCTTTTAGAGAACTTCCATCGCTAGACGCTACTTCAAGGGAATTTTAGTCAAGTTACATTTCATCTCCAGCTCATATAAATTCAACGTATACATAGTTCATTGAGTTAGCATCGCGTGGCCGCAAACGACGCATCGTTTGGAGTCCGGACTATGAAGTTATGGCCATTTCCGTTTCCATCCTTTTCCTCCCATGTCATGGACATAATAGCTTTCAAAAGCTGAGTACCGATCGATCGCGGTTTGGAGTTTTTCCATGGAAAGGAGACAGTGGGCTTTAACCCAAAGGTGCGGTCGACCGTGCCCCTGCGATCGGTCGACCGAGGTCACCAGATATTTTTCCATTTCTCCTTTTCTTTTATTTTTTCCTTTATTTCTTTTGTAACTTACTATATAAACCAATTTTGTTTTCTATATTCAGATATAGTTAGTTTTAGATAGTTTAGGTTAGGATTTGGTGGTTTGGAGAGCTCATCTTCATTTCCTCTTGGTTTGACACCCATTTGGGTTTGTAAGTTAAACTATTCATCTTCCCTCTCCATTAATATAGTTTTTATTTCTTTAATTATTGCTTTGTAGTAAATTTACTTATTTTCTAATTTAGTTTACTTGCTTTCATTTATTTCTTTCTAGTGTAGATTTACCGAGTTTATTTATCGCATTTTTACCATGCTTTCTAGCTAAATTATTCTAGGTTGGGTAGGGTTTGACCTCATTTCAGGTTGACGTGTTGCTTTGCTTTGGTGATGAAGTTTATGGGTCTATTTCGAGTGTGTTATCCTAGTTATTATTCCTAAGAGATTGGATGGTGTATATCATGTATGCTCCGTACTTACGACCTTGCGTGCGTAATTTCTGGGGTATTTTTTGATGCCAAAATCTTATTAGACTTTTATGTGAATTTAGGGGTGTGACAACTCTTAATTAAATTAACTGTCGAAACGAGACTCAATCGTAATAACTCGTCGATCCATCTAACCATTTTCTACTAATTAACTCGGGTGAGGGATATTCGCCGCAACCTATAGTTTTTACCGCTTTTATTAGTCTAGTTTAAATACCCACGCCTAGATTAATCTTTCCATTTTTGCATCTTTTTCTATTTGTTTGTATTTATCTTTTACACTTTTATTTAGGAATATTAAACCCAGTAAATTATAGCAACTCGTCCCAGTGGATTTTTTGATACCCGGACTTGGCCTCTATACTCACATGTTGAGTGTAGTCATAAGTTTAGGCTTTTGTATTGAGGCAGTGAACAGAAAACAACTATCAGCGTTTTGACACGCGTCGCTTTTCACCCTTGATCACTAGGTTTTTTACCTTAAAAGATGAAGACTAAAAGTCAGCAGATATGCAGTTTTCGTGTATCAAAAGTCTTATTGAAAAACTCTTCCAAAGTAGTTCTTATAACAAACCAAAACTCCTTAAGGTGGCGGGGTCGTTCGAACGACTTTTGCTAGTCGTTTGAACGGCATTGGAAGCCTTTAGAATGATCCAAGAAATGACTTTAAAAAACACAAAACCTTACGTGTCCGTTTGAATTATTAAAAAAATGGCCTTTCGAGTGACCTATCAATTGACATTGCTTATCGTTAGAAGCAATCATTTGAATGACTTATCAATGTCGTTTGAACGACATAATTTTTTTTTTTTTAAATCTCACCTACAGATCTTGAAAAATAACTTTGACTTAGAAAAAAAGATTCAGTTTGATAAAACAGTTTCGAAAAATATCTCAATACTCAAGTAAAGAATTTATGACACTTAAGCACATTCAATACGAAATTATACCTCATGTCACGCAAATATTGAAGTTGCTTGAAATTCGGATCTGTCTTCATGAACGTATGAACGTGAATTTCTTCGATGGTTGTAGCGGTATACGACCTATTCTATATAAACTATGGACAATGAAAATTATGCCCTTACAAATGACCTTGACTTCGACTGAACCACCTAGATTTCTAAAGTTCCCCCATTTTTCCCAATAACTTCCAACAATTTACCTTAAGGCGACCAAAGCAATTGGATATAGTGATAATTTTTTCATATATTAATAATTCAAATCCCAATAATCTCACATGGTTATAAATTGCATGAAAAAAAAATGTTTGGAGCAGGTATTACATTTTCCCCTCCTTAGGGGATTTCTCCCCCGAAATAAGAACAACCGACCAAGGGAAAAATTCTTGGTACTTCTCTTACATCTTCGATTCACATTCCCAAGATGCACCATTAATGCCTTGAAATTCCTAAAGGACCTTTACTAACAGAATAACTTTGTTCCGTGGAACTCTCTCCTCACGGTCTAGAATGGATATGGATCGCATGGGGAAAATGACATATTCCTCTAATTCAATAAGATTCCAATCGCTGACATAATGGTAGTCGTAAAGATACTTCTTCAATATAAATACATGGAATACATTATGCACTTATGATAACTGTGGCGGCATTGTCAAGAGATACGACATGTCCCCGATCTCCTTTGAGATCTCTAAGGTGACTATGTACCATGGGGACAACTTTACCTTCAACCTGAATCGTTGACTACTAGTCCTTGAACTAACCTTCAGAATCGCATGGTCACCTACCCACAATACTAGGGGTACTAGAATATTATCAATATAATTCATTTTCTGACTATGTGCTATCATAGTTCATGAACGAATTACCCGAACCTTCCCAGTCATCTCATGGATCAGTTCTGAATTAGTGAGATTCTTCATAACTACCTCATCCCAACAAAATAGTGATATGCATGACCTTCCATAAAGGTCCTTAAAGGAAGACATTTCAATTTTATCCTGATAGTTGTTGTTGTAGGAGAACTCTGCCAGATGTAGATTCTCGCCCAACTACCTTGAAAGTCAAGCGCGCAAGCTTGTAGCATGTCCTCCAGAATTTGGATGGATAGATTTGAATGTCTATCGATCTCAAGATGGAATGGCGTGCTCATTTTCAGCTCGGTACCCATCTCCTATTGAATTTTTTTTCCAAAATGAAGACACAAAGAGATGATCCCCATTTGAGATAATCGAGAGTGGAACACCGTAAAGCCTGACTGTTTCCTTGACATACAATTTCACCAGCTTAGCCACGTTATCTGTGACCTTAATCGGTAATAAATTTGAAGACTTAGTTAAAAGATCTACTATAACTTTTACTGATTATGACCACACTCAGACCGTGGTAATGCAGTTATGAAATCCATCATAATGTTCTCCCACTTCCATTCCGCCATGGGTAGTGGTTGCAACAAACCTATTGGCTTCTTTTGGTCGATTTTTACCTAATAACATGCGTAGCACTGTGCTACGTACATGTCTTTCACACCCCGCTTAATTTGGGCGTCGGCAGCCACAAAAACTTTATCGGGCGTGAACTAAATAAAATATCATTCTTAACATGAGACAGATATGAGACATTAAAAAAATTAATTCACAAGATAAATGATAATCAAACCTAAAAGATAAACCATCCAACTAAGTGATAAAAGATCCATCTCCATGCTAAACTCAAAGTAAACAAAATCTCTAATAATATGAAATTGAATAATCTCCAACTAAATCCAAGGACATAACTGAATAAAACCCACACAACTTTGGAACTGAATGGACTAATGAAAACAATAAACTGAGTCTCAGTACAAATGCGATGGAATGGAAAACTAATCTAACCATTAAACATAACCAAAATAACTCCAACTGTGCCTCAAAGATAATTTCTAAAAAAAATCCTATGTAACTACTCCAACGCTATTACTTGAAAAAGTAAGTCAATGTAAGAGGTCAGAGCCCCAAGAATGAATACACACTACTTCCCGCAAATAGGGTACATGAACCCAGACAATAGCATTATACGCAATAAATATCACAATAGAGTATTTTAATTACAAATATAATTAAACGCGGGAAAGATAAATTTCTACCTACCCCTAAAGATTCTGATAAAAACACACAAATATCATTTTAATTATCCAACAACCCCAAAGCATTAATTTAATTCAATTAACCCAAAATTATTATTGTTCTCACTTTTTATTATGGCGGTCCTCCCACCCCGGGTGGTAATCAACCAAAGTGTAAAACTTCCCCTTATCAATAGTCAGTCGAATCCGATTAAACTGTCAATCCCTCGCAATATGATAAGGTTCCACACACGACATGACATAAATCGCCCAAGTTGATCCGTTTAAACTGTCAGTCCCTGACACATTATGTCGCCACAAATTTTAATACCTATTTTTATCTTAGGCATTAATTTTCATTTTCTCAATTTCATAATTAACAAAATTACCCCACCAGTTTAATCGATGTAAGATCCTCAAAATACTCCTTAGTCCCATACCTAAGGGTCCCCAAAGTACATATACATCATATCCTACGTATAAGATGAAGTTCGAACTTTTACTTGTCCTAGTCTCATGCCTAGGCTACCGCAACGATAAGAAAACATAAAAATCAGCTACCTCGGGAATATAAAATCCCCACGAATTTACACTAACTAGTCCCATACCTAGCAAGCATAAATTTAATTAAGGCCTACCCAGTAGTCCCATACCTAGTAAGCATCCTAAAATAGAGTTCAGCAATATACTAACAAAAAGCCCCTCGTCCCCGAGATGGCAAATGTGAATAAATTAAATCACACAATGCACAATTCATAAGACTGACATAGCACTTAATCATAAAAGTCCCAATTCAATTTAATTCAATGAATAACACCATTGTTGTTTTCAACATAATTAATTTCGTTCAAAAAAAGTTAAATTTTATTATCATTCAACAATATTCAATACGTCATAATCATTCTCTTTTATAAGTCATCTAATTTTTATAAGTGTGAGAGCACCCCATTAACCATATAAATAATCTCATAAAAAGTCTACATGAGAACCTACACCCCTAGAACCATAAAGACCCCAAAATCTAAATTACTCATCCAGGGGTTTCAATTATTAAATCATATTCAAAAGTTTCATCAAAACAACCCCAAAATTAGTGTCCACTTTCTCTAATGAAGGTACTAATTAATTTTAACAAAATACACGATTAAGGGTTTAGGCGATACTTAATACACATAATACTAAAGGAAAGAAATAGAGTATTCATGCCTGTGATTTAGATGAAGAATATTTGAGTTGATAGTTGGATTCCCCTTGAAAAATTAGCACAAAGACGTTCTTGAACAATCTTGAGAAAACTCGGTTTAAAGCTTCAAAACATGGATTGAAAATAGTTCTCTAATTTAGTTAAGATTTTAAGGGAGGAAGAAGATGTAAAAGAGGAGATTGATGCTCTTAGGGTTTAAAAGAAATTGTTTTTAATAGTCCTAAACCCGTCACTTTTTTTATATACGAAAAATAATTTGAGTCCTAATCAAATACAAACACTCGAAAAATTATTACAGACAATCAGACCATGAGAATGGCCTGAAATTTTATTATGTTGTAGAGCACGGCGAGACGGAACTGCTGTGAAAAATTCTGCTCGATCGGACGAACGAATTTCTAACAATATTATTTTTATCCTCCTTAGCTCGGATCCTCCCCCGATTTTTATACCAAAAGTTATAATTTTCAAATTTTAATCTTGATTTAAATTCCAGTTAAAACCGTATTTTTATATATAAAAATCAATATATTTAATTACTAAGAATAATAAATCCAAAATTTTATTTTTTCTCAAATTTTCTAATTAATTAATTTAATTAACTATTAAAAACACGGGGTGTTACATACTTCCTCACTAGAAAAGGAAGTTCGTCCTCGAAATTAAACGAAGGACAAACATCAAACGTTAATCGCAAAACATAAAATAAGGCTCACATATTCCTAAGTGTTGAATGCCATAATTGGGCTCCCATACACCCAATCTTACGCTTACCTACCCCACGAACAACAAAATAATATATATATATATATATATATATATATATATACATAACTATGAAAGTAACGGCATACCATGCGCTCTCATAAATCACCACTCGATTCTATTTCCAATAATCTTTGCAACACATAAATCCTCAAATCAAATCACATTGCTACTTCGATATAATACTTATCCAAAATTTTTACTAACGATCTACTAAATAATTAACATCTCCAAAATCAACTCTAAGGATCCTCACATCAAGCTTACTAATTCTAAACTCAATGCCTACAACGTCCTTAACACAAAATTATATATCTCCAAGAAACACATCTAACACGTATGCTAGAGCCTCTACCTTAAGGAGTAAGAATTAATAAAGGTAATCAAAGATCGATAACGCGGAAGCTAAATGGACTCACAACCTACGAGACTTAAGACCATGCCCTGATACCATATGTCACACCCGGATTAATTCTGGCGTCGACCGCCACCAAAACTATGCCGGGCATGAACTAAATAAACTATCATTCTTAGCATGAGAAAAATTTGAGACATAAAAAAAATTACTCCACAAGATAAATGATAATCAATCCTAAAAGATAAACCATCCATCTAAGTGATAAAAGATCCATCTCCATGCTAAACTCAAAGTAAATCAAATCTCTAATAATATGAAATTGAATAATCTTCAACTGAATCCAATGAAATAATTGAATAAAACCCATATAGCTTTGGAACCGAATGGACCAATCAAAACCATAAGCTGAGTCTCAATACAAATGAGATGGAATGGAAAACTAATCTAACTACTAAGCATAACAAAAATGACTCCAACTGCGCCTCCAAGATAATTTCCAAAAAAAATCTTATGCAACTACTCCAACGCTATTACCTGAAAAAGTTAGTCAACGCATGAGGTCAGAGCCTCAAGCATGAATACACACTACTCCCCTCAAATTGGGTTCGTGAACCCAGACAATAGCATTATACGCAATAAATATCACAATAGAGTATTTTAATTATGAATATAATTAAACGCGGGAAAGATAAATTTCTAACCACCCCTAAAGATTCTGATAAAAACACACCAATATTATTTTAATTATCTGCAACACCCCGCCTAATTAAATATCGGGTGATCAGTCATTTATTAAATTATAATCAAGGTGAACGGTTGGTTTATTCTTAACATTACTATTGCAAAATAAACATTCTAATTTAAACACTATTAAATCCCATTATGAAATCCTTTAATAAGTAACAGTTTAAGATTCACATAATTATTAAGACTCAAAATAAACAACCATGAATTTAATCATTCCGATAATCTAATATCAACTTTAAAACTACAAAGGAAAACCATCCCGACAGTAATCAAATCCTAAAGAGTAAAAATACTAAATATGAATGAACACAATCTCTGACAAATCCAACTGAATAAGGAAATGGGAAACACATGCCCTAAATAATGAGAACTAGAATGAGAGTAGATTCAACATCGAGGTCGTCTAGGCAATGTCCTGCAACTTCCAAATAAGCTGCAGCGCATCCGGTCCAAAAAATCTATGCAAGACGCCCCTATGGTAGGGCACCTGAAATATATACATATATGTATATATATCCAAGAGAAACGAGATAACAGGAAACGAGTTAGAGCCCGAGTGTAAAACAGTTTAAAATTAGTTTAGCAAGCATTTAAAATGCTTACCGACTAATGCAATAACCATGTTAGTATGCGACACTCTCTTGAGATTTCTCACCTCTCCTCTAGTGTGCACACCTACCGTACTAATAAATCTCATCAATTTCCCTATCTTATTCTCCATAAGGTTTTATCATGTGAAAAGCGAGGTTATGATATTTACCTTAGGAAATCATTCTCTTCAAGATTTCTTGCGTTATTTAATACAACTCATTATTGTTATAAAGTTCCCAAACACTTATAATAAAGTTGAAGCATTTATTCATTTATTATCTACTTATACGCACAGTAGAAATTTACCATATAAATATACGTATATATATTAGTCACACATATAATATATATACTAACGACACCCCACATAACATCTATGGTGATGGAATACTCTGGTATTAAGTCCACGTATCACACAAACTAAGGGAAATACTAGTTCAGAATCACTCTCGAACTGTATTAACACAAAATACATACAAATGGAGGCGAAGCATAGTTCCAAGTCACTAAGAGGTCGTCACATACCCTCACGTCTCTTAGGACCGTCTGACTATCAATCACATAGCCTATACCAAGGAGTCCTATGTTCTAGGGTTCAAGTCAATATCCCCCATAAAGGTCCCATTGAGATAAGACTGTCCCACTACGGTAACCTCCGTGATAGCAAGTAGCACGAGCATGAGTTTTACACAGATACATAATATATGCACAGTCACACAGTCACACAGTCATATATAATATTATTCACATTTTCGAAATTATGTTCACCCACGACCCATAATTATAATTATCACATTTTACTCGAGTATCTCTTATAACGAACTCGTCCCTTTTTACTCTCATTTATAATTTATTTTATACTTACTTCTCATTTCGAAGTATTCCATATCACTAAGTATAATCTCAGTAGGTATACTCTCGCTTACCTAATGGTATAAATCCTAATTACTATTATCTCACTCTCGTGATGTTCGGGGTAAACTTAGCGTCCCAAATGTTTGAATCATTATACCTAAGCAACTCCCAATAATTTTTGCACTCTTCTGGGTTCCCCGGATACTGGTTTTCCTCACTCAAATTAACCATTTACTAAAATAGGGGCACAATAGAAAAATTCCTAAAAAGTAGACATTTCGCTCGAACTCGAATGGATCTCGCTCGAACGACTTCCATGTGTCAATCAAACGACTTCGCGCAACATTGTCATGTCGCTCGAGCAACTACGCGCGAACTGGACTATTTCGTCTTCAACCTTTGGCAGCCTCGTTTTTCACCATTTTTAAGCTTAAAAACCTCTACAGTTTAATCCCGAACATCTCATCTTCAATCCCAATCAATAATAACAAGGTTATATATAATTCATAACCTCCTAGAATCATTAATTCGTCCAGAATCATTAAGATTACATGAAATCCCCAAATTAATTCATAAGAACCCTAATTTCCAAATTTTCAATTAAAGAACCTAACCAACCCCAATTCGTTCATCAATATTATTTCCAATTTCGTGATAAAACCTCTACATATGATCAAAATTCAGGCTATATAAATTCTCCCTACAACACATACGAGTTTTCTTCTAAAACATATAATTCTTCAATTAAAACATATGGTTTTCATTCCTAGACTAACATGGAAGGAACATTAACTAGAAATTAGCAAGATAGATACTTTCCTAGAAATTTTGTTTCTGATTTGTGGAAGAAAGTGGTGTTGTTGTGTTCCTCGTCATGCGATCCACAATTTGGCAGTGACGGCGGTGCAAACGGCGGAGTTTTTCGCCTAGAACTCCTTGGAAAGCTTCTCCACCTCTTCTCCAATGGTCGTTCTTTGGTTTTGCTCTTGTTAACCCTAGATGACAACCTCTAACATCTGATATATCCTTGGCAAATTCATGGGTTTAATTACCCAAAAATATAAAATGTCCAAAACACCCTCCCGGGATGCTAATTAGGCCTAAAAATGCCCCGAGACCCAAACTAAACCCCTGGGTAGATTATTTTGACTATATCGACCCTTTCTGACACATTGACACACTCAAATCGAACATTCGAGTGACTTATAATTTATTCACTTTTAATAATCACAATTTAGTCCTGACACGACATAGGCGCGTCCCGACTTAAATTTCCATAATTGTCATTTTATTCACTCGTGACAATTTTTATAAAATCAATCTTATATATTACTTTACTCATTTAGTAATATTCGATAAATTTCCAATAATTACTAACTCTCGTCACACTAGTAAATAATAAATAATTTTCCAAGTTAAATTTAATACATTCCTAAATTTAAAAGCCACAAAAATATTGGATATTACATTATCCCACAACCCCAAATCGTTAAATTAATTAAATTAACCAAAAATTATTAATGTTCTCACTTTTTATTATGGCGTTTCTCCCGCCCCAGGTGGTAATCCAGCAAAGTGTAAACTTTTCCTTGTCAATAGCCAGCCGAATCCGTTTAAACTGTCGATCCCCCGCAATATGACAATGTTCCACACACGACACGATATAAATCACCCAAGCTGATCCATTTAAGCTGTCGGTCCCTGACACATTATGTCGCCACAAATTTTAATATTTGTTTTTATCTTAGGCATTAATTCTCATTTTCTCATTTTCAGAATTAACAATATTTACCCACCCTTTTAATCGATGTGAAATCCTTAAAATACCCCTTAGTCCTAGACCTGATGGTCCCCAAAGTACATATATGTCCTATCCTACGTATAAGACGAATTTTCAACATGTATTTGTCCTAATCTCATGCCTAGGCTACCACAACAATAATAAAAGATAAAAATTAGTCTACCCCCGGAATATAAAATCCCCACGAATTTACACTAACTAGTCCCATACCTAGCAGGTATAAATTTAATCAGGTCCTACCCACTAGTAACATACCTAGTAAGCATCCTAAAATAGTAGCCCTTCGTCCCCGCGGTGGCAAACTTGAATAAAAAAAATTACACAATACACAATTTATAAGACTAACATATCACTTATTCATAAAAGTCCCAATTCAATTTAATTCAATGAATACAACCATTGTTGTTTTCAACATAATTAATTTTGTTCAAAAAAAGTTAAATTTTATTATCATTCAACAATATTCAATACGTCATAATCATTCTCTTTTATAAGTCAACTAATTTTTATAAGTGTGAGCGCATCCCATTAATCATATAAATAATCCCATAAAAAGTCTACATGATAACCTAAACCCCAAGAACCATTAAAACCCAAAAATCTAACTTACGCACCCAAGGGTTTCAAGGATTAAATCATATTAAAAAGTTTCATCAAAACAACCCCAAAATTAGTGTCCACTTTCTCTAATTAAGTTACTAATTGATTTTAACAAAACACATGATTAAGGGTTTAGGCGACACTTAAGATGCATAATACTAAAGTAAATGAATAGAGTATCCATGCCTGTGATTTAGATGAAGAAGATCTAAATTGGCAGTTGGATTCCTCTCGAAAAATTAGCAAAAGAGACGTTCCTGAACAATCTTGAGAAAACCCGGTTTAAATCTTCAAAACTTAGATTGAAAATAGATCTCCAATGGAGTTAAGGTTTTGTGGGAGGAAGAAGATGTAAAAGAGGAGATTATTGCTATTAGGGTTTAAAATAAATTGTTTTTAGAATTCCTAAACCTGTCACTTTGTTTATATACCAAAAAGAATTTGAGTCCTAAATAAATACAAACACTCAAAAAATTATTACGGACGATCAAATCGCCAGAATGGCTTGAAATTTTAATATGTTGTAGCGAACGGCGAGACGAAGCTGTTATAAAAAATTCAACTCGATCGGAAAATTGTATTTCTAAAAATATTGTTTTTAATCTCATTCGCTCGAATCCTCCCCCGATTTTTATACAAAAAGTTATAATTTTAAATTTTTAATCCCGATTTAAATTTCACTTAAAACCTTATTTTTATATATAAAAATTAACATATTTAATTACTGAGAATAATTAAATCCAATTTTTTTTCTTAAATTTTCTAATTAATTAATTTAATTAACTATTAAAAACAGGGTGTTACAATGGCTACATCTCTTTTCATGATGGACGATCAGAAATCCCTAGAAAGGTCCTTATACATCTTGGTAGGACCTGGATGTATGACGAAGCATGAGTGGTGGTCGTCTACCATGACCTCATCCTGAAGCTCCACGATAATTAGAACAATTATCCAACCCTTGTGTCGCACACCACAGTCCTTATCTACGGTGCGAGTGTGAAACACTTCCCCATTAAGAGTACGGTCCCGATACTGAACAAACTTAAGATCACACGAATGGACATTAAGTACTTTCTACAGAATAAGTGTCCTAGATATCACACCCCACATGTATGCCCCTATTGTAACCCCGCTGAACGTGCAAGTTGAACTTCTGCAGCTCCCCAAACATCTTCACCTGATGACATCTCATCACTTTAAGGGTGAGACTGGAGTTCCTGCTAAGAGCATCGACCACAACATTGGCCTTGCCGGGGTGATAATCCAACTAGAAATCATAATCTTCCATCATTACCATCCACCGTCTCTGGCAGAGATTAAGATCACGCTGTGTGAAATTGTACTGAAGGCTCGTATGGTTGAAAATACCTCAAACCATTCTTCTTACAAATAATACTTATATCTCTTATGGGAAAACACGACAACATCTAGATCCAAGCCATGGGTGAATTGATTACTCTCATGTACCTTTAACTAGATGGATGAATAATATACTACCTGATCCTTCTTCATAAGAATCACTCTGAGCCCTGAATCTGAGGCATCATAATACACCGTGTAACCCCTGTCGCATTGTGGGAGGATAAGAATAGGCGAAGAGGTCAACCTCGCCTTCAGCTCCTGAAAGGACAACTCACAGTCACCTGACCATTCAAAATGTACATCCTTCCGAGTCAACATTTTGAGGGGAAAAGCGATACTCTATAAATCTTGTATGAACCTGCGGTAGTAACCGTCCAAACCCAAGAAGCTACGTACCTCTGCAACTGTCTTTAGCTTATCCCACCCCAGGATGACCTCTACCTTGGAAGGATCGACATAAATACCCTCGAAAGAAACTACATGGCCAAGGAACCTAACCTCCTACATCCAGAACACACATGTATTGAATTTAACGTACAGTTGATTCTCTCAGAGAACTTTCAACATCGTGCAAAGGTTCTCCTCATGATCTATGTCCAAGGCCGAGTAGACCAGTTTCGATAAAGACTACAAAAAAATCAATCTAGGTAGGAATAATATATGCTGTTTATAAAGTCCATGAATGTTCTTCGGGCATCAGTCAAATCGAAGGGAATCATTAGAAACTCATAGTGCCCAAATCTAGTCCAAAATACATTCTTAGAAATATCCTCCTCCCTGACACGCATAGGATGGCACCCGGATCGAAGGTCAATTTTTGAAAATGTGCCCACCCCATGTAACTAGTCGAATAAATCATGGATACGTGGCATGGTGTACATGTTCTATACCATCACCCTGCTCAACTATCAATAATAATTATAAAGTCTCAGGGTGTTGTCCTTTTTCTTGGCAAAAAGGATAGTGGCTCCTCACGGGGACACACTAGGGTGAATAAAACCCTTTTTGGTTAGCTTCTCCAGTCAAATACTTAACTCTTTTAATTTCATCAGAGCCATCCTGTGAGGTGGAATAGATATGGGTGAGATTCCCTAATGCACCTTTATAGCAAGGTCCAACTCTCGTGATGGTGGTAATCTAGGGAGATCATTCAAAAATTCACTGGGCAACTCCCTCACCATGAGGTAGTCTAAAATCATACAATCTGGCTCCTCCTAAGGCACGAAGTTTCTTAACCAACAAAAATACCGTTTATGATCACGAACTGTAGAAAACAGGTAGGGATAATCAATATCTTGGTCACTGCCAAAGCGATGGAAGGCCTATCTGGAATTGATAATAGGACACTCTGTTAATGGCATTCGATAGTAGCTTAAAAACATGACAATGAATTCAGACCAAAGATCACTTCAAACGCATCCACTATGACACCCCGACTAATTAAATACCCGGTAGCTACTCCTTTATTAAAATTAACACAAAATGTCAAGTTGGTTCAGTTCATAGCATCACTATCGAAAAACATTTTAACAATTACTATCCACCTAATATTTAAAAAGTGAGTTGTCAATTTTAATTAATTAAGATTAACATACAGTCCATTTAAATTATGAAATAATAATATCACAACCACAACACGGTCATAATAGAAGAACAATGGAATAACAATTCCTCTAAATAATCCGAATACTGAATACAACCAAATACAAAGTCTGAATCACAAATTAATTAAATCCAAAACTGAATAAATGAACTGTCTCTAAGAGAAAATGGGCGACATGCCCTACAGATAAATAAGTGTGAAATGGAATCAAGGTAGAAAGTGGAGGCGTCTATAATCGAGGTCCTGTAACTTCCACAGCAGCTACAACACATCATTAGAATGGAACTTCTAAGCTTGGTGTCCTTGTGGCTGGGCACCTAAAAGGTTTTTACAAAAAAATAGATTTGAAAGCAAATGAGTCAGAGCCCGATTGTGAAAACAGTTTAAAATATAGCAAGTGTTTAATGTCATTAAACAGAGAATATGAAATACATGATAGTGCGTGCTCTCACATGAGTTCCTCATCTCTCAACTAATTGTGCACGCTTATCGTACCCATACCCGTTCTAGTTATTCCACTATATAACTAGTCGAATCCATAACCTGACTTTACTATACTATTCATGGTTTAATTCCCGACATCTTAATATAAATTGGGAGTTTTACTTTCATTCCTCAGAATTAGTTATAAGAATTACTAAGAGTTTTTCCCATTTTTAACTCTACAAAGATGATACAAATTATTCACACTTACACTTTTATGAACAGCCCATTTTAATTTTTCAATATATCAATCTCATCATAAATATACAATAATGGCACCCCTAGACTAAGCTGTGGTGCACACATACTCTGCTATCAAATCCCGGTACATCATGTACATAAGGACCATGTATTCTGAATCTCTCAGGAACCGTTTCGATAAGTAACAATCACACACAATGGAGGCGAACATAGTTCACATCACATGGTTCACGCACATACCTACGCTCCCATGTTTAGCAGACTTATTAACTCCCCAATAAGTAATTATCTTACCTATGTCCTCGAGGTACCAATCTAAATCTTCCCGTAGGTACACAAAGATTTGATGGCCCTGATCGAACGCCGACGTCCCGTGATAGCAAGTATGGTAGGTATGTTATACAAATATAACCACATATACTAAGCATTCACACATCTTAGAAATCTTATAATATTAATAGAGGTATATTTTATATTCCTAGACCGTCATTAATGTAGTACACTTACAAGTTTTCAATAAATATACATTATAGATTATCAACTCTTCTCACATCGCAAATTCAAGTACTTATCTCCTAACCCCTAGAAGTCACTCAGTCTATTATATAATTCTAAGTTTAAATCCTCATCTTACTCCAATCTTACAATTATACCCACTAATCAAGAAGGGAAGAATAACACTCAATTAAATAAGTTTACGGGAAGTTCGAAACTAAAATCGAGCCTAAAAATATCATTCGGTGAACTCGTTAGAAGTCACTGAAATCTCGTCCGAACGAGTTCGTTCGAACGAATGGCTTCGAACGAACTATGAAATCGTTAGAAGGGGTACTGGTATCTCGTTAGAAGCTCGTTCGAACGACCTGGGTTGGTCTTCTAACCCGATGGCAGAAAACGCCCAGAATTTTCCCAACTTCGTTTTTTCACCAAATTCCTTTCTCCAAATCAATCATAAGTTCATACTAACTACATTTTTGTGTTGATAAACTAATCTAGGTCACCGTAAGTCTTTTCTTAACATATTTTTGGGGCCAAATCTTATTAATTAACATGTAATCGCCATAAATTCCCAAATCTTGCCCCAAACCCTATGAACATGAACCCATAATTTTATTGCACTAAATACTTATCATTAATCCATTTTTAAAATCATCAAAGTTAAGTTTTGGGTACCAATTTCGTCCATAATCATTCTACATGCAATCCCTATCCAAACTTATTAGTTCCATGACAATTACATTGGGGTTTCATCAAAACTTTCAAGGTATATAAAGTTTCTACACTAAACATGGAGGAAATATTCATTGAAATTAATAACATCAAATCACATGCCTTAGGTTCGTTCTTCAAATTTTTTGTCAGTGATTATAGGTTGATTCTCTCCTCTTTCTGGTTGCAATTCCTTCCAAAATGATGGTGATGGGAGATGGTTTGGTTTGGAACCTCTTTTAACCTCTCTTTAACTTCTCTCAAAACTCCCGCAACCCACTCTCTTGCTTTTGGCTGGTAATTGCCCTGGTGGCCTCTCTAATAATATCTAATTTAACTCTAAAATTCGTGGGTTTTAATTCCTCAATTTTTAAAATTACCAAAACACCCTTCTGGGTTGCCGGTTTAGCCTAAAAGTGTCCCATGACCCAAACTAAACTCCTGGCTAGTGTTTTCTGACTATTTCGACCCTTGTGAACACGTTGGCGCAATCAAGATGACCATTCGATTGATAAAAATATAATTTATTTTTTTAATCAAATAAATTTCATTCTTGACGCGACTGACACGCGCGTCCCAACTAAATTTCCCAAATTGTCATATTTCTGCCTCGTGACAATTTTCACATTTTCAATACTCATATATTACCATATATTCTCAGTAATACTTTATTTTAACATCATAGTCAAATACCAACTCACATATCGCTAGTATTTACCTCCAGATTAATTTCTAAATTAATTCTTGTTTAATTCAATTAATCCATTAAATAAAATCAATAAAATTACGGGGTATTACATCCACGTCCTTGGGGATAAAATCATACTCTAAGAAATAATCTCTAACCATGATCACATATATACGACAGACCCTATATCGCCACTCACTGCAACCCAATGAAAATGGGAGGACAAAATTGCTCCTCTTCCAATCCCAAACTAAATGAAAAGGAACTCGATGTGAAGGAATGCGATGTACCAGAATAAAACAATGTTGTTTCCTATGTAGTGTACAAAATTTTTATACCTTCTATCACTGAAGGGTTTCTTGGATATTCAGCCTTTTTTGATGTTCCATAACTACCACAGGCTTGAACCTTCTAGTCTGGCCACTAGGCACCTGACCCTACCCACTGTGCCTTGCAGGTTGTTGATAACTTAAAGAGAACTGCTACTGCTGATGAGTAGGGCTTATATAACTGGAACTCCACCCCGATAAAAAAATTTGTAGTCTTCTAACTACCCTAAGTTTGCGAAGGGAATTTTATATTAAAAGAACCTAGGGAGACACAAGCAAAAGGTCATCTCAGTGGGGTCTATGGGGCTCTGGACGCTAGTGCACTAAGACGATGAATAACCAACCCCCATGGATTCTTTAAGCTTTTTGAATAAGACTCGAGCCCCACTTCAGGACTTCTTGTGCCTTCTTGATTGGGACCCACTAGGTTCCCTCTTTTCCTCCTTGATACCCTTCCTATCTTTCATAACAAGCTCTAACTGTATGGACTTATTCACTTCAGTTCTAAAATCGAGAAGATCCAAACTTGCTAAGATTCGTCAGGTACCCATGTTTAGACCCTTGACAAATAGCCTCGTCTTCTCTACCTCATTTTTCTTTACGGTATCAAAATACTTGCAGAAACTTTCAAACCTCTCCAGATATTCATTTATTGAACTTTTCCCCTAAATTAACTGGTCAAACTCATCCTTTTGGTCATCCTTTAATGACTATGCGAAGTGCCAATCGAGGAAGAACTCCTTGAAACTATTCAAGTCAATTGTCTCAATCGTGCCGACTGAGTAGGCGATCCACCAGCACTGCGCTTGTTCCATGAGTTGGAACGTAGAAATTTTGACTTTTTTCTCTCGTGGCACATCCATAATATCCAATATCCTGGTGACTTCATCAGTCCACTCCTCAGCTTCCTCGGGATAGCTACCCCATTCAAAGTAGGCGGGTGAAACCTCCTGTACTCTTTGAGGATAAAAGGGGATGTGGTGCTCTCAACAGTCCCACTGTGATTTACACGTTGCTGCTGCATGAGAGAGTCATCTAGCTGACGCAGGCCTTTCTCCATGGGTAGAAGCTCATTACTGCCAAGGCTGCTAGTAATGTTACCACGTGAAGGAATCTACACAATAATGGAGAGTTTAATAAACAGTGATATGAACTAAAGGAGATAACGCAAGCGATATAAACATCAACTAAAACAATAAATACGTGGTCATGTAAGTGGAAATCGTACTAAGAAAGCATGAACACTCCATCACACTCGAGGATCATATTGCCTTATTCCATTTGTAATTCCCCAAACCAGATTTGGGTTATCGTTAGGTCAACCCGTATCGAGGCAATGAGCTAAAGGGGTAGGCGAAAAGACCATTTACTTAATTCAAAAAAATTCTTTAATTTTCTTCATTAATTACAAACTTAATTTGTCGATTTTAACTTGAGAAAAAAGTAACCGCTTAGAGTAATTAACCAATTTACATTTTTTATAAAAGTCCAATTTAGTCCATAATTGTAACACCCCAACAAGGGTTTATTAGTTACCCATGAGTCAACCTGATCTGACCCGAGAATTAGGTGTGGAGTGAAAGGGGACAACCAACATAATGTTTGTAGTCCAGTTTTATTTCAGTTAACGTTTCACTTGTTAGCATGCAATTCCAGTCTCAAAATAGGCTATGTGAGGGACCCATGGGGAGCACACCAAAGCCCAAGTAAATAGAGCTACTGACGTAGAATAAATATAGTACTTACCTGTATAACACCCTCAAAATACAAAACCGACCCCAACATGTCGTAACAAAGCGAGGGTGTGAGCCTATACCGAGTGGAAATATATAGCACTATAGAATCGAACTGCAGAAAGGATACCCACGCGCTATAACCACATGCATGCAAAAATATATATGTATCTACATATATATACATATACCTTTGAAAATACATATTCCAATGAAATAACGATTTTACTTCCGAAACCTTACTTATCCAGGTTAATTTACCTAAATCTTGTAAAGACTTCCTGTATTCATAGTTACCATTTCTCACTTTACTGGACGCACCCAGTTCAATAGTTTAAACTACTACACTTGATTTGTCCAACCCATTCCTATATCGAAATCACCATTTTTTTTATTTATTTCAACACACTTAGTATTTTCAATTAAAAACACCATTTAAACATATGCATTCACCGTGTTAGAAAATACTTATATGTCATTTGAAAAACTTTTCAATACATACATATGGAAACTATGGGTTTAACAACTTGGTTGATTAATTCCCCATTTACCCACTTACTTTACCTCTTTTACCTTATCGTATGGACATTAATAGATTTACTCATTTACTTGTCCATTTCACCTTTGCCGAAACATTTATTTCATTCATTCAAATTAGGTTGTATTAACACATTTTACCGCACAACCCATTTCTCGGCATGTTTCAAATTTCTTTATGTTTTCTCAGAATCTTTCAATACTCCACACCATCGGTGACGCCACCATTTTGCTCTTCCCATTGGTTTAGGACTTTTCACCCAAGAGGTCTGGGACCTTCTTACTTTATCATATGTTTCAACATTTTACAAATTCCCACATTATTTCACTTTTCCTTTTACCCGGCCGAAGGCAAAACTAGGGACTTTACCGCCGCAACTTATGTTACACTTTAAAACCTAACCATTTCATGTCCTTTACACTTTAACCTTGATTTTATTCCAATAATCATATTATTTTATGACCTCCCGTGTAACACCTATTCCAACATTTTCATTTCATAAAAATGCTCCACTTTTAGTAGAATTACCATTTTACCCATTTGATTCCAAAATCACGTTTTACTCTATTTTCACGAGTGTTAAGTTTTCCAAAAACAATATTGTAACCCCCCGTATTTTTGATGATTTAAATAATTATGGGATAAATTATTATTGTTGGATTAATTAAATTAAAATATGAGAAATTTATTTATTAATTAATTCGGATTAACATAATTATTAACTAGCGTGCCAAGAGTTAATACTTATTGATGAAAAATTATAGAATATCACTGCGTGGATATGTAATATGGAATTATGAAATTTTATGAATTGTCAAGAGTAATAAATACGACAGTTTGATATATTAAGTCGAGACGCGCATGTGAGTCGTGTCGGAATAAATTTAATGGCTTAAAGAAGTGAATTATTTTTAAGTAACTCATATGGCCATTTCGAATGCACCATTGAGTCCGAAAGGGTAAAATAGTCAGGAAACTCTACCCGAGTATTTTATTTGGACTCCAAAATATTTTTAGGCCGAATCGGAACTCTATAAGGGTATTTTTATCATTTGGATTTTTGAGGAAATAAAATGGACAAAAATTAGATAATTAAGAATGAGTGTACGTGGGTGAGAAGAAGTCTATCGGTTTCTAAACCTAAGAGAGAGGGAGAGACAACCACGGAGGAAGATGGAGAGGGTCCATAAGTGTTCTTGGTGTAAAAATCAAGAAATCACACCACAAATACCATCAAAGCATAGATAGGAAGACGAGGAACAAGTCTATACCAATTTCATCAGCGGTTCTTAACACCATAATCGAAGAAAGTGTTTGTTACTTGCTTTCTATTAGCAATAATTGGGATCATGTTAGTATAGGAATCAAATACATGATTTTTAATTGATTTGAGTGAATTTAGAGAATTTAAATCATGGATGGAGAGTTATTTTGATGAAGAATTGAACCCCTTTGCACGTAGAATAGAAATCCCAGAATTATATGTTGAAATTGAGAAATGAATTTGAGTTTTAATTTAGAATTATGCATAAAATTTATGAACTAGGGTTCTTGATAATTAAATTGGGGATTTCAAATTTAATTGATGATTAGTGATGATTTAATGACGTTATATTGTTGGAAATCAAATATAGATGTTAGGTAGTTGATTGGAATTGAATGATTGGTATTTGGGATGATTATTTTAGAGGTTTTAGGCTTGAAAATGGTGGAAAACAAAACTGTTAAGGGTGTAGAACATAACAGGCCTGGTGGTGGAAGAGTACTGTTCAATCTTGTTCGAACGAGATTGAGCTTCGTTATAACAAGAATGGATCTCGTGAGATGTTGTTCAAACGACATCTGACATGGTTCGAATGATTGGTTCAAAACTTAGTAAACTATAATTTTTTCCCAATTTGGTTTACACAGTTGTTTTGAGATAGGGAACTGTCATTTAGTGATTTTAGCATAGTGCATAATTGTTAGGGAATATTTGTATAGTAATACCTTAAAGATTAGGAAAGGTGAATTAACCTTTGAGATTTTGAGAAAGAGAAAATAATCGAAATAATTATATTATAAGTAGTAATGAAAGAATACTACGTATGAGAAAGATATGTATGGGTTGGGTGAATACCTTGAATTTTAATGGGATGTAGAAATTCCTATTTTATGATTATTATTGTGTGTATAGCATACCTATGCTGCTTTCTATCGGGAGGAGGTTTTCGCGCAGTGGACAGTCGTATCCTGGGCGACCCAATAGGGGGATATTTCACTTATACCCTAAGTATATTAACTTGGTTACCTGCTATCTGAGATATAGGATAGTTTTGACGACCGAATGGGAGCATATGTATGTGTGGAACCCATTTGGTTGGGGAACATACTCGCCGCCAATATTTGTGTTTTGAATTTATGGTTCGTGAGAGGTTGAACCAGTTGTCCTTTATGCAATGATTGATGCACCGGGACATGATAGCAGAGTATGCATTACGCCAAGTGATCTTAACCAAAGGGTGTAGGATTAGTATATATATGTATAAGGATTTATGCAATGATTGATGCACCGGGACATGATAGCAGAGTATGCATTACGCCAAGTGATCTTAACCAAAGGGTGTAGGATTAGTATATATATGTATAAGGATTATGTGACTCTCTCTCTCTCTCTCTCTATATATATATATATATATATATATATATATATATATATGCTTGTGAATATGTCTACTGTGTGTAACTAGTGGGTATGGTAATAATAATTTCTTTGCGCCAAGTGGTATTAACCAAAGGGTGCAGGTGTAGTATACATATGTAGGGATGATGTGAGTATATATATGAATAAACTTGGGAGAATTTTGCAGTGTGAAATTAGTAGATGTAGTAATAAGGAGGAATAAAATAATCTTAGTGGGTAAAAGATTAATCAGTCAAACGATGAATAATGATATTTAGTTATGTCGGATAAACTATTTCAATAACGTATTGTATGGGTGATATGGGTACATTATTAGTGACGTAGATGGTGGTATGGTGACTTCGAACTAGTTAGGCTGGGTAGCATAATTAATGTGGGGTAGATGTACATTAGATATGCATAATAGATGAGTGGTGAGAATCTCATGTGAGAGTTCAACAAGCTAACATGCACATAATACTTGCTTTATTGCAAATTTTAAATACTTTCTAAAACAAATATTTTTACAACTTGGGATCTGAACCGTCTCTTGCTAAGATTCTCTCTTTTTCTATATATGTATATTATATTAGGTTCCCAGCCAAAGGGTTACCAGACTTAGATGCTCGGATTGTTTAATGAGCTGTAGTGGTTGTGGGAGTTACAGCTCCTTGCATTTAGACGCCTCTACCATTTCCTTCAGTTCCACTCAGACATTTCTATTAGGGCATGTTACGCTAATTCTGAGTCATTTTATTAGAGATTGTACTTAGTTTACTTAAGTAGTTTATTTCTGTTACACTTACGAATTTTATAGTTTATTGGCTTAAGACTTTGAACCGGAATGTTTTATCCAGTCTGAATTATTTCAGTAGTTGATTCATGTCCAGTACTCATTATATATATGTGGGAAGTAAATAGTTTATATCTTAAATATGGAAATTTATTAACAGATTATATTTAGTATAACTAAAATTAAATGTTTTGACACTTAGCTTAATTATTTATTAGGTGATAAATAAAGAAAAAATGTTTTTCGGCAGTCATGCTAAGAATGAATATACTGAACATTCTGTTTTAAATTTAATAAAGGACTGATCACCCGGTATTTAATTAGGCGGGGTGTCACAACTATCAAGTTATTCGTACCAGCTTATTAAGTTTTTGACCCTTTAGCACCTTTTTACACTTGGAGTAATATTCTTCTTAATTGGAAACACTCTTACACCTTTAATCATTTTATAATTCCATAAGTGTGAATCATTTACAACATTACTAAGTTACACACTAACTTTCCCATGCTTACCCATTAACAATTAATAAATATTTTTATCAACACTTTCCTAAGCTCACATTTCTTTACTTTCTTCATTCAAGAAATCCATTTACTCTTAACACTACATTTATAGGAAACTAGTCTTATAATATCAAGTTCATCATATCTTCTAGTTCTAATTTCTAACACTTTGAATACCTAAATTCTAACTTTTCTAATTTCATGTTTAGACCCCACAAAAATCTTCTTTAAACTTGTTTATACATTTAGTGCCAAAATACTACAAGTTTATATACATGAAAAGATAGAATTAAAACCCAAAAATTCTAGTACATGGTTTAAACATATTTTTCATTGTAGAATTTCATAACACTTGTAATATTACATTTTCAAGACATAGAAGACATTTATTTTCGCCAAACTTAAAAAATGTCTTAGTTTTTTTTACTTTTTATAAAATCATCATTTTTGCAAGAACATTACTTCATTAATGTAAACCAAAATATGTCATTATCTTCAAACATTTTATTTCACCAAATATTTTCATCAATATTTCTGGAAAATATACCATTTTCATAAAACATCAACTTTTATTATTTCAAAACCTTGAAAGAATACCATTCCTTATTTTATAATAAAAATAACAATTTTCAAAAATTTTATTCCATAAAAATATTTATTGTTTTCTACATAAGAATTATACCATTAAACTAATTACACCTTACTCAAATAGTCTAAATACATTACTACAATGCAAAGATAACATTCTTACACAAAGAGGAAGGTTTACCCACGTCTAATGGCTCTAATGGTGATGTTAGTGTAGGGGGGCAACCCCCACCTCAAAAGGTGGCCTCAAGGGGTTACCAAATGCCGCCTCCAATGCTCCAAATCAAGACCCACTTCAATATCATTAAAACCCACCTTCTTCTTCTCCAAAATTCCACAAATACTCATCCCAAAATTCATAGATCTTTTCTTATCTATGGTGGAAATGGGTATATCTTGTCCCAATGTGGACAAATACATCTTGAAAGTCATGGTTTATAGGTGGCATATGTGGAGGAGTGGTGGTTTAGTGGTGGGTGGTGGTGGAAGACCACTAACCTCTCTCATTCTCTCTCACTATCTATTTCCTTCTTCCATCTTCTCCCAACACAATAAACGCCAAATACACTAAACAAACCCTTAAAAAACCTCCCTTAATATAAAAAATCTCGTTTTATCCTTTTTGGGATGATCTAGACTCAACAACACACAAAATCAACGCTCTAAATTGTGACAGTTCACGGGGGAAATCTGATCTAAAAGAGTGACCAATGTCATCAGAACGACTTTCGTATGTCGTTCGAATGACTTATGCAATGTACTTCCTTACCACCTTTGCATGACCCTTCGCGACACCTGCTACTATAATTCATTGGCACGTCATTATAAGCCTTTCTTTTAACAACCCATATCATGACCAGTGCATTGTCATTCGAACGATATCCCCATTGCATTTGAACAATCTTATTTCTTTTTCTTTTTTTTTATCCTTTTCCCCCATAGTTCCTCCATAATTATAATTAACTCCTTCTCAATTATAATCAATATATAATTTAATTAATTTACTGGGGCGGTATATTCATTCTAAGTCCTAGAAATCCTCTAAGACAATTCATCCAAACTCACAACACTAAGGTCACCAAATAATGTTTCGATGCTACCCGACATGATAATAATGTTTCGATGCTACCCGACCTTAACTACCATTTCAAATCCCCGCATGGCATCGTCACTCTAAGTCTCGAATAAATTTCTTAGTACATCTCGAAACTGAGTAGTATCACACCCATACCAGTCATTCCATGACATTCGAGCATCACTCCTATAACGATACTACTATCGTCCCACCTTAGGGATTGCACCACCCTCCTGTGCTGATTAGAATTCCATATCCAACACGTATACTATACATCTGGAAATCTGGAATCACTATCCGACCCTCAACCCCATCGTTAGTAGAATCCTACTACCTCTTTTTACTAGACATAGTTGGTTTCCTAAGAACACTAAACATATTTCTTGTAAAGTCCCAAAAACTCGACAAGGTTTCATCATCTATAATTTTATCATCATTGGTGCACTCTATAAACTTTTCAATCCCCACGTCAATGTTATTTGGTGCTCGCAAAGATGTTAGTCTATGAGCCTTTAACTATAGTGCAGCTTAATCCCTAAATATCTCGAGACATCATAACATTCGATATTTATCCTCCATGATGGGACACCCGATTTGTCCTATGGGGACCTCAACGTGTTTAAGAACTAGTCACATACTAGGATTTTCTTGCACCTAGCCATGACCTCAGTGGCTAAAATGAGTTTCAACACTTAGATACCAATGTTACTTATTTTTTGAATAGCTGCGACTATAAGTCACAAACAAACCATAATTAGTGCTACTATGGGTCATGGAAGGATACATGACGTCGCATACAACCTATAAACTTTAAGGTCTACCTTACCCGATTCTCGATGACTGCTCAATTATGGCAACCAAATTCGCCTCACTATAATATCATATCAAGTTCTAACATACAAGTTAACAGGACTATATAAATCTTGGTAGGATACGGGTGTCGGGAATCGCCTATAAACATTAAGGCCCTCACCACGGACACCGCACGAGATCCTATTCCCCAATATCATCCCATAACCCTAGTACACCCGATTTAAGTCCTCAACCAAATCGGCTAATACGTATTCACCAAAAAAAATCAATTCTTGTGAATGCTATTCATCTATCTAGTCAACATTTATGGGATGCAAAACCTTTACTACTAAGTTGTAGAAAATATTATTCCTTCTTGCCACTAACAAGGCTACTCTCACCACCAAAGTTATTTAACACCACAACTTAAACAAGGGTTTACAGAATTTCCACTATTAGTTTACACAACTTTGGGTGTTCTCCAAATTACCATCAATTGCGATCTCACCCCAAGGATTGAATTTGCCTAATTACATCACCGATGTTAATCACCCACAAGCACCGTACCTAAGAGTCATATATACCTTCAAATCACCAATCATTAGTGACTAGTCAAGACACCTTAACCATAAACCTCTATTGTGGAATATATGTTATATGCAATTTGTGCCACTTTCCCATTGGGCGCCACTTCATTCTATCTACATCTCACATGACTTTATGACATTGAAATTTAACACAAGCACCTCACAATAATAACCACGGATACAATAATTATAATAAGAAATGAGAAAGCGATTCATAACCATTCGTATAATCGTGTTCCACTTGGCACTAACTTACTTGTAATGTAACCTCTTTGACCTTACCATCGACGACATGAGCTAAACCTTCATGAAACTAGTACGACCAGCCTAAACCATACCGATGCCAAAAAATCCAATACTGACCTCACCATGTTTATCCCGAAAGGAACCTTCAACCTATAGCTCTGATACCATTTGTAATGCCCCAACCCAGATTTATGGGTTACACGTGAGTTAACCCAGTTCAACCCGAGTGTTATGTGTGTAGTGCAAGGGGACAACCTACCTATTATTCCTAGTTTAGTTGTATTTAGTTAACATTTAACTTATCAGCGTGCGGTTCTAGTTTCAAAATAGGCTACGTGAGGTACCCATGTGGAGCACACCAAAGCCCAAATAAACATAACTACTAATGTAGAATAAATAAAGTATTTACGTTTATAACGCCCACAAAATACAAAACTTCTCCCAACATGTTGTAACAAGGCGAGGGTATGAGCCTATGCCTAATGGGAATATACAGCAGTATAGAAACGAACGACATAAAGAATACTCACATGCTACAACCACGTACATGTGAACATATATATGTATCCACATATATATACATATACCTTTAAAAATACGTAGTCCAATGCATAACGGTTTTACTTCCGACATCTTACTTATCCAGATTAATTTACCTTAATCCTATACAGACTTTATTTATTCATAGTTTTGATTTCTCCTTTTATTTAACGGACACGGGTTAAACACTTGAAACCATTGTAATTGATTTATCAACACCACTCCTTTACCAGAATCACCCTTTTTCTTGACTTTAACACACTTAGTATTTTCAATAAAAAGCATCATTTCAAAACACGCATTCATCGTATTAGAAAATACTTATTTGTCATTTGAAAATATTTTCAATACTTACCTATGCAAATTACGGGTTTAACATCTTGGTTGCCTAATCGCTCATTTACCCACTTACTTTGCCCTTTTTATATTATCTTATGGACATTAATGAATTTACACATTTACTTGTACATTTCTTCATTATCGGAATATTTATTTCATTCATTAAAGTTAGGTTGTATTAAGTTATTTAACCACACAACCCATTTATTTACATGTTCCAAATTTCCTTTATCTTTTCTCGGAATCTTCCAATACCCACTTACTTTAATGGGGTCTATACCGCCAGTGACACCACCATATGCTCTGGCCAGTAATTTAAGTCTTCTCAGCTAAGGGCTCCGGGCCCTTCTTCCTTTATCCTGGTGTCATTCAAGTTTACTTTATGTGTTTCAATATTTTACAAATGCCCACATTATTTCACATTTCATTTTTACCCAACTTAAGCCAAAACTCGAGACTTTACTTCCCCAACTTGTGTTACACTTTAAAACATTACCATTTCATGTCCTTTACACTTCAACCTTGATTTCATTCCAAAAAATCATATTTGTTTAGGGCCACCTTGTGTAACACCTATTCCAATATTTTTTTTTCATAAAAATGTTTCACTTTAAGTAAAATGACTATTTTACCTATTTATTTCCAAAATCACATTTTACTCCGTTTTTACAAGTGTTAATATTTTAAAAGACACTATCAAGTTATTGATACCAACTTATTAAGTTTTTGTCACTTTAATACCTTTGGAGTAATATTATTCTCAATTGAAAATACTCTTACGCCTTTAATTCCTTTTTGATTTCATAAGTAATCCTTTACAACATTACTAAGTTACTCACTAATTTTCCCACGTTTATGTATTAACACTTAATAAATATTGTTATCAACACTTTACCCAAAGCAAATATCTTTACTTTCTTCATTCAAGACATCTATTTACTCTTAAGACTTCCTTTATAGGAAAGTACTATTTCTTTTTATCAAGATGTGTAGTCTTATAATCTCATGTTCATCATATCTTTTAGTCCCATTTCACACACTTCGAAGACCTAAATTATAACTTTTCTTATTTCATGTTTAGACCAAACATAAATCTTTAATAAATTTGTTTATACATTTGTTGCCAAAATACTACAAGTTTATATACATGAGAATATGGAATTTAAATCCAAAAATCCTACTACGTAGTCTAAACATATTTTTCATTCTACAATTTCATAACACTTGCAAAATTACATTTTTAAGACATAGAAGACATTTAATTTCTTCAAACGTAACAAATCTCAATTTTTTATTTTATAAAATCATCATTTTTGAAAAAATATGACTTCATCAATGTTTATCAAAATATGTGTTTTATCTTCAAACATTTTATTTCACAAAAAGTTTTCATCAACATTTCTAGAAAATACACCAATTTTATTAAACATCAATTTTTACTATTTCAAAATCGAGAAATAATACCATTCCTTATTTTTAACAAAAATAAAATTTTTCAACATTTTTATTCCATAAAAATATTTATTATTTTTTACACAACAATTATACTATTAAACTAAAGACACCACACTTAAGTAGTCTAAATACATAACTACAATGCAAATATAATATTCTTACACTAAGAGTAAGGTTTATCCACGTCTAATGGTTGTAATGGTGGTCTTAGTGTAGGAGAGGCAACTCACACCTCCAAAGGTGGCTTCAATGGGTTAGCAAATGCCTCCTTCAAATCTCCAAAGTAATTCCCACTATAATTCCATTCAAAGCCACCTTCTTCTTCTCGAAATTCCCTGAAATACCCTTCTCCAAATTCGTAGCTCTTCTTTGTTCATGGTGGAAATGGGTATATCTTGTCCAAATGTGGAGAAATACATCTTAAAAGTGGTGGTTTATGGGTGGTCTATAGTGTAGGAGTGGTGGTTTAGTGGTCAGTGGTGGTGGAAGACCACCCGCCTCTCTTATTTTCTCTCTTATTCTTCCATGTTCTCCCAACACAATAAACCCTAAATACACCAAACAAATCCTTATTAAATTTCACTTAATACAAAAATCTCATTTGACCCTTTTTGGGATGATTTATGCTCGACAACACATAAAATCAACTCTTCAAATTGTGACATCGCATAGGGAAATCGGATCTAAAAGCTCGACCAACGTCGTTCGAACGACTTTCCTATGTCTTTCGAACAACTTATTCTATGTCGTTCCTTTCCTGCTTTGCGTGACCCCCCTTCGCGTGACCTGCTACTGTAATTCAGTATCACATCGTTAGAAACCCTACTTCTAACGACCCATCTCTCGACCTGTGTACTATCGTTCAAATGAAAGCCCCATGTCGTTTAAACAACCCTATTTCTTTTTCTTTTTATATTTCTCCAACTTTTCACCCACAATTCCCCCATAATTATAATTAGTTCCTCCTTAATCATAATCAATATATAATTTAATTAATTTACTGGGGCGGGATATTACAACAATGCTAAATAAATAAAGAATAAACCACATTCAACCTGTATTATTATAGACCGTGGACATAGGCCCAAGTAAAACTTTAATGTACCGAATGATTGAAATACCAAATTTCCAATGATCAAAATAAATTATAGAGCATCTAGCGATGTGGGTTGCCCTTCGGGACCTTACTAGAGTCCTTTCCGGCATCCTTACTAAATGTAACTAGGGTGGGGGTGGGGTCTTTATCATAAAAAGCATAGGTGATCGAATGCTCAGCAAGTTGGGTAATACTAAGCTATATGCTTTCTATAAAATACTATCCATATATAATGTATTTTATTCAATTTAAAAAACATTTAACTGCTTCGCTAGTACTGACACAACTATTATGCATTGCACCAGAGCGATGAACTCACACTCACACTTAACCAATTTCATCACCCTTTATTGGGTCAAGAGACTAATTAATCGCATTTTATCCCTTAGTCTTATTTATCACAATTCCTTAAGTTCTTTTATTTTAATTACAAGTACAACCCATATAATTCATTGTTCATTATCTTTTCTTAAAATCATCCAATAACCGCATACTTTAATGGGCTCTACAACTCTGGCTGTGGTACCATATGTTCTGGCCAAGGATTCTAGATCATTCACCCTAGGGCTCTGGGCCCTCCTTAATTTTTGTGGTGTCATCCGAGTTCAATTCAATGTGTGTCTACGTTTTATCTAATGACCACATTATTCCACCCTTTTACAGTTTTTCTCATTCCACGGTTTAAGTCATTCGTTCATTTCATAAATGTGCCATTTATTCATTTTATCTGTTTTTTGCTAAAAATCCAATCGATACGGTCTAAGAGGCAGTCCAACCACTAGGACCCTCATTTTTGTCAAAATCATCATTTTTCCTTTTTAGCATAAGTTTTTTTCTTCTGAAAAACATATTTCATTTCATTTTGGCACCAAAGCTTAACCTCTCTTAGTCAAAACATCCTCTTATGATTTTATGCCAAAAATCACTTCATCATTTTATGTTTTGCCACATAAAATATAATTACTCATTCAAGACCATTTTTAACCAAATGTTCATAACTTTACCCTATTATTAAATATGACCCCTAATATTATTTTCATCCAATATAATAATATTTAACACATTCTAGGGTTGATTTTCTATATTCATTCCTTTCATCATAAAACCCATTTTAACATGTTTAAACATGTCTAAGATATCTTATTTTATCATACTACATGATTCTACATATGTGAAAGAGGAATTCAAGCCAAGAAATACATCAAAATGGACTTGGACAAATATAAATCACGGGTTTATTGAATTCACATGCTTTTCTCCATTTCAAGGTAAAATGCCATATTTGTATAAACACACCCATTATAGGGTTTCTCTTTTTAAAAAAAACTCCATTTTTTGCAATCCCCTATAATATTTGATAAAATAACTTTCCATCTAGCATTTATCCTTCATAAGCTACATAGCTAGAAAACCTTAAAAACTTGGAACAAGGAAACCCTACCTTGGGTTAGAAGAGGAGAAACACAAAAGGGATGAGTTGAAATATCCTTAAACTTCTAAGATACAAGACTCCAAAGCTTCATCAATTGATCCTAAAAATCTTCTCCTCAAGCTTTGCTCCACAACTTTCTTCTTTGACCTAAGCTTGAGAGTGGTAGAATGGGCTTGAAAATTCTTTGACTTATGGTTTAAAGGTGGTGACAAGGTTTAGTTATGGAGGAAAAATGGTTGGAGAGGGAGAGGATGGGTGTAATGAACACACACACGTAAGGAACACACACACACACACACACATATAGATAGATAGATAGATAGATAGATAGATAGATAGATAGATAGATAGATAGATAGATAGATAGATAGACAGATAGACAGATAGACAGATAGACAGATAGACAGATAGACAGATAGACAGATAGACAGATAGACAGATAGACAGATAGACAGATAGACAGATAGATAGATAGATAGATAGATAGATAGAGAGAGAGAGAGAGAGAGAGAGAGAGAGAGAGAGAGAGAGAGAGAGAGAGAGAGAGAGAGAGAGAGAGAGAGAGAGAGAGATAATTGCTAAAAATGATGAGAGAAAACACCCTCATCCTCTCCTCTTAAATCCCAATGAGACCCATTATAAACTATTTAAAAATTCTCCCCAAACACACCAAAAATATGTCTACCCATCCAAGCCACTAAAAGATAGCAC
This sequence comes from Sambucus nigra, assembly GCA_949130495.1. Lineage (NCBI taxonomy): Eukaryota > Viridiplantae > Streptophyta > Magnoliopsida > Dipsacales > Adoxaceae > Sambucus > Sambucus nigra. Next base: position 113,708,729 of record OX422219.1, read on the forward strand.
ATGTCCAAATCAAGGGTTGGAAACATGACAATGCATAAGGAGAAATGTTTTTGACCAAATTCTACCCTGGTCGTTCGAACGAGACTAGCTTCTCGTTCCAACAGCCCATCAAACGATCTTATAAGGAGGGTGACATGTTATGAAGAAGGGTCTCATTCATTCATCGTTAAAAGTCAATATCCAATGAAGTGGTTTTCTCATTTGAACCACTGTACTTTGTTCGAACAAGATGAGGTTCGAACGACCCTGAGTTTGATTGAACCACCCATATTTTTATAGTTCTCCAATTGTTCCTAATAACTTCCAACAATTTACATTTAGGCCACCAAAGTAATTGGATACATGGATAAAAAGTCTATATATTAATAATTCAATTCCCAATAATCACACATGGTTATAAATTACACGAAAAAGAATAAAATATTAGGAGCAGGTATTACAAATACTATAAGCAGACTGTGTGGCCGAAAGCACAACCACCTATACACAGAAGTTTATGAAATAAAAAGGATACCATAGATAATGGAGCACCCAATTAACGAGTTGCATTAACCAAGCTAGGTCCAAATGCACTTTACTGGGCTAAACCATGATGTACCATAACTTGGTACAAATTCAGGTTTTCGCAATTGTGAAAACACAATTCTCGATTATCGAAGCTAAAAGGAACACAAGGAAGATAATGAAGAACCGTTTGGAAAAAATCCAATTCCCAAGCAAAGGACTATGAGTTATGAAAGCCGAACCTATGCCACACACTTTGAAGTTTATGATTTCTCCCAGACATTCTCACTCGTTATTGACCTAGCCACACAGCCTAGCTCGAGTCACCAACCGTGACAAATCGGATCATAAATCATTCATTATCAAAAGAAGAAATCTACATGAGAACCTATTGTCCTTTGGGAAGTAAAACGATGGATTTCCATACTTAAGAATAAGGTTCCTCCTTACTTCTTCATTTAACATGAGCCACACTAGTCTAAAAATTCCATTATCCTTGTCGAGACTGACATTGTCAATCTTACCAGTGATGATGTCACCGACCTACCACACCTAGGTTACTTCCCGCCTTCTCATGCCAAGATTGTATCCCACACGTCTCCATATGAAGTACCCTTCTAAGAGAAACATTAACCTTATATCTAAACTTTAATTACATAAGGTTTTCACTAAGCTTATTTCCAGGTCAAACTCATACTCAACTTATGTGATAGCAACCCCGATTGCCACTAGCATTCTAAGGATAATAAATACATATAGGGCTACATTCCTTAATTCCTACCAGTTTGGTAAGACGTGCCAAGGGCTAGTCCCTTCCCTATTTGGGCTATTTTAATTTATGCCGTTAACATATGTTGATACCCTAATCATGCCTCGATATCCCATATGTGGCATCATACTCAAGCCATTATTATGACATCATCAATCTAAGTCCAAATTGAATTTCCTAGTTGTGACACCCTGCCTAATTAAACATCGGGTGATCAGGCCTTTATTAAATTAAAAATGGTTTCACATATGGTTCATTCTTAGCATCACTATCGAAAACTTTTTAATTACCAATCACCTAAGTGAAAATTAGACTGGTGCCAAAATTTTATCTTTCTTAAATAGAAAAATCAACCATGCGGAAAAAGTAAAATAATTACCATGTACTAAAACCCAAACCAACAAAGTATAAGTACAACAGAACAAAAGTATTACCGAATAAAACATTGACTAAAAATCTCAAACAACAACATAACAACTACTAGTCTGAAACTGACATCTCAGACTGATACCGGACTACAAGTCCATACATAGAATAGTGTGAGATCCTGTACTAGATCTGAATGAGAGATATCGTCTAGTCAAAATCCGGTAAGCATCCACTATGCTACAGCTTCGAGTCCCTGGAATAGAATCACCATCCATGGTGTCCCTGAGGTTGGACACCTAAAAGGTTTTGAAAATATTTTATAGCAAGAGTTAGTACTCAAAACATTTTGAAAAAATTTAGCAAGTGTTTATCACAATATAAAATGCGGTTATTGATTACACATGTTAGGTTCTCGTCACTCTCTGGAGTTTACTCACTCCTCATCTATTGTGCTCACCTAACATTCTACACTTAGCTTACCTAGCCATACATCCCAAGATAACTAACTAAGGTAATCAACTGAACTTATATGTATCTAAGTTCTCGTACAGCCCATACAATACAAATCCCTTTCACTAACATCTCGCGTATGTTAATTAACTACCAAGTAACATTTCACCTATGTGGTACTTCAAGACTTCTCATTTAGTTTTACTTCTAAAATTATTACAATTCTTACCATTTCTATCTTCCCACTTTTGTAATTAAGTTTCACTACTTAAATTACTAAATAGATATTCTCAATCTAACGTTACGTTTCGTAATTAAGTTTCACTGCTTAACTTACTAGTTTGATATGTATCTTTAAGTACATAATATATATCAATCTACTAATACACAGAAGTAGAATATCATTAAGTATATATTTTACACATAATATATACTAAATATCAGTCATTACTATTTTGTCCTTTTTACACACGTAAAGGACTCTTGGTTCGGAATGATTCATCGACCCCAAGTAAGAATTGGTTCAGAATGATACATCGACCCCAATTATTTATATACACAATGTAACACCCCGTATTTTTTTACATTTAATATTTAATTAATTCGAGAATTTTAAATTACTTGTGTGTTGTAATTTTAATTGAATTAATTATGGCAATATATATATATTTAAATATTAATTGGGGAGTGAATGGTTAATGTTTAGGGAAATTTATTTACTAAGTGAATAATAAATTAATCGCATCATTTCGGGTATTAATGACGGGGTATACACTTATCCCAGCCAGGAGTCGGTATAAACTAAATTGGGTGTGAGATAAGAATTTTTACAAATTAATTGGAATGCCAAGTCTTAGTGCGTGGTTGTGTCCGGATGGGTCGAGATAGTCAGAAAAGAGTACCCAGGGGTAGTAATTAGGTCTCGGGGAATTTTTGAGCATAGCCGGGCCCACACGAGGTGATTTGGGCTATTTTAATTAGGCCCATTAGGTGAAAAATGGGATGGAGGGTTTTAACCTAAGTGAGGGATTAAGAAATCAGCAGCCAACACAATTCTAAGCCGAGGGCTTGAGAGGGAAATTGGGGAAAAGCTTAGCAAAAGCCAATCTGGGGATTTTTGAGCCAAATTGAGGGACTACGCCATCGGATCAGACACTACGAACACTTACAGTCAAGTGGTTAACTGTTGTGATCTATAAATTGATGATAATCAATTCATATCATAGTGATGTGTAAACCAAAATTCGTTTTGGGGATAAATGCGTATAAAAATAGGGGTTTTGTTCATGTAGCTATTGAATGAGATTCAAAGTAAGAAATAGGTGTATTATGTATCCCTAAGTAAAGATAAAATGAAATTTGAATTTAATTGATGATTAAAATGTAATCTTTATGAGTTCTTGGATGAAGAACATGAATCTTGAATGACTTAGGGCTTAATTGATGAACACAAGATGTCAACTTGCCAGAATTTTTGACACAAATTTAAACGTATTCCATTTGAGTTATACTTCGAATTAGAGTGTGAACCATACATTCCTGAAAACTTGTTTCTCTTATCTATCCAATGAACTTGGAATCAGATCAATCGGAGTTCTATTGAGGGAGTAATCGATATTTTACTACACGGCGTTTGATCCATCAACATAGTAATCTGCCAGAATTTTGACGTGACTTTAAACGTGTGCGATTTGAATTATACTTCAAATTAGAGTATGAACCATACATTACTGGAAAGATATTTCTCTTATCTATCCAATGAACTTGGAATCTGGTTAATCGGAGTTCTGTAGAAGGAGAAATCGAAATTTTACTAGAGGGTGTTTAATCTTCCAGAAAAATTGAGATTTTTCTTTTTAAGCCTCAAATGTCTAAAATTTTATCGGGGAAGTGTTTGGGACCTTGATGAAATATATTGATGGAATAATGATATGGAAGTAGGTCTATGATTGAGTGTTGAACTTTAATTTTGTGAGAGAGTTAAGGTGGAGATTCATAGGCTTGATTGTGACGTACTCTAATTCGAGATGATAAGAATATAATTACGGAAAAGCGTGAGCGAGCTTAAATTCGTTAGGTCAGTGTGTTAACAAGGTTAACTACTGAATTGATATAACAAGGGGTAACTAGGACCCTTAGAGTTATGTGAATACTTGAATTAATACGAAAGTGAAATAAATTCGTAAGGCAAACAAGTACGGTGAATATTAGAGAGAAATATATTACGTACAAGTATGAAGAATTGGGTTGTGTAAATACCTACTGTTTTATAGTATTACTTGGGTTGTGAATGCCTATTGTGTGTTTCCTTGTGATAGGAACAAAGACTCAGGAAATATTAAGTTACGGGCTAAGTAAATGAGTCCGGGGATAATGGTTGGGTGACACCAAATTATTAAATTAATGGATGTGATAATTAATGAAGGTAGAGTCGGAGGGTAGACTCGAAAAAGTACTAAATTAATTGATGTTGTAATTAATTAGTTTAGGGTCGGGTTGTAGACCCAGAGTTTGGTATAAATTAATTAATGTCTAAATGAATTAATTGGGAGTCGGACCACAGACTCGGATTTGTGTTGATTAATTTACGTGTAAATTAATTAAATAAGAGTCGGATTGTAGACTCGTGTGGGTATTAAATTAATGGGTGTGTCAATTAATTTAATTAGAGTCGGATTGTAGACTCGGGGAGGTATTAAATTAATGGGTGTGTTAATTAATTTAATTAGAGTCTGACCACAGACTCGGGGAAAGTATTATATTAATTGAGGCGTGAATTAATTATATTAGAGTCGGACATAGACTCGGGAGGATCATAAATTATTAAGTGAGAAAATTAATTACGTTGAGTCGGGCCACGGACTCAGGAAATTACAAGCAGTGTACGGGATTTTCAGTGCATGGTAAAGCCGGAGTTTATATTATATATATATATATATATATATATATATACGGTGTAGTGATAGTATATATATACGTGTTCATATATTGTGTGTGATATTAAATTATAGGTAGTGTACGGGATTGAGTACACGGTAAAGCCGGGGTTTATATTATATATATACGGTGTAGTGATAGTATATATATATACGTGTATATATTGTGTGTGATATTAAATATCAGTGACTAGATATTTTTTCAATTTATATACTCTAATGCTATCAAGGGAGGTTGCGCGATGTGGGTGAATCCCCTAGCTTGAGGAGTAGGGCGAGTATATCCCCAGGTCATAGCGTCCGGTATATATGGGTGAGGGATGTATCTCACTTTCAGGGAAGGAATATGACCGCGTCCACTACGTTTATATTTTGGGCCAAGTTGGTGAGCGATTCCAACATGGATAACTAGGTTTTGTGAGCACACCTAGTGAGATAGCATTTTAGAGGGAATCATCCGGCGAGGGTATACTCGAAGGGATGGATGTACGTATATTGTATGTGTGGATATTGTGGTAAAGGTACATATATAATGGTAGTAAATATTATATACGGGTAATAATACAGTGTGTGATGTATTTACTTTATATCACTTGTGAGACGGTTATATGCTACTATTTAAGAGGAATTAATTAAGTTAATTGTGAGATAACTTATAATTCAAGAAATTATTATACTCGGGTTAGAGTAGTATGGCAAGGGAAGGTTATATCAGGACTAGTTGGATGGGTTAGTACAACTAGGCGGGGTTAAGGTAACCGGTAGGTGTGCACAATAGTGGAGGGGTGAGAATGTCCTCAAGGGAGTTCGACATTAACTTAAATATGAAGCGCATTCATGCATTTTAAATTACTGCAGTTAATTCACTTGCTAAATATTTTTAAAATGTTTTGGGTTCTAACCCTTGCTATAAAACTATTTTCAAAACCTTTTAGGTGTCCAGCCACAGGGACGCCAGGATTGATATTCTATTCCAGGGACACGGAGCTGGCGCATATGTGGATGCTAGCAGGAGTTTGGATTAGACGCATCGTTCATTCATTCCTAGAGTAGGAATCATTTCTCAGTTCAGTTTTATTTAGGGCTTCTCGCCCAGACTTCTCAGTACAGTTTTCAGATCTAATCCTTTAGGTGTTTGATGTTGGTATTGGATTATTTTACTTTCGTGGCCGATGGTTTATTCGGCAAGTTATTTAAATTAATTATTCAGTTGATTTATTCAGTTGTGTGAATGGTTTATATTTAATTCCTCATGTACTATTTTGTTAAATTAAAAACTTAAAATTTGGCACAAGTTTTTGGAATACTGGGTGGTTAGTATGTTTTAAAAAGTTTTCGTCAATGATGCTAAGGACGATCCAATGGGGATTCCTGTTTTAATTTGGTATAGGACTGATCACCCGGTATTTTACTAGGCGGTGTGTCACAGATGGTATCAGAGCATCAGGTTCTAGTGTCCTTAGGATCTGTGCGTCTTTTCACGTTTCGGCTTAGCAATATTTGATATAAAGCCCTATTATAGGATTGTTGTATTCTCATACGTATGCGCATATACGTTCTTCTTCCAAATTTATATTTGAGAGTGAACTCATACAAATTCGATTCTCATTCCAGATGACGCCCAGGAGAGAGAGAGCAGCTAGGGCAGTAGGGGGAGATGAGACGAGGGAGACTCGTTAGGAGCAAGAGTTACCGCAGCTACAGCCAGAGATGATTTTGACAACAAAGGTAACTGAAATAGTGGCACAGACAGTTGAAACGATGGTGGTCACAACGGCAGGGTACTTTCCATGGGATCCGCCACAAGTGTTAGTGGCGCCGGATGTTCAGACTCACGCGGGGTCATCGGGGTGGAAACAGGAAAGAGAGGTTATTTTTAGCAGGAACCCACCAGAGTTGCGAGGGGGTTCAGCGGTAGTACTAGTGTGTCAAGGAAGAGAGATATCCTGCGTCACCTACGCATGGGAGCTTGTGATAAAGTGCAGAAGTAAATGCTAACCACTTTTAGTTTAGTGGGAGCAGCGCTACAGTGGTGGGAGTCGATCACCACAGTTGAGGAAAGGGACACACTATCTATTGCAGAGTTTTGGGTACGGTTCGACCGCAAGTATTCTCCTCCAGTGGTTGAGACCGAAACAAGGAGAAAATTTTGTGAGATGACTCAAGGGGACCGTTAAGTGACCGATTACGAAGAAAAATTCACTCGGTTAGAAAATTTTGTACGAGATGAGGTAAGCAAGGAAAAGAGAAAGAAAGTAAAGTTTATGGACGGGTTAGTCTGGAGAATCAGACAACCTTTAATTGATATTTCCGCATTAGTAAATTATACTGATGTCATTAACGCAGCACTCTGGCACTGTCGGAAATATCGCTTCCACGTGAAAGGAAGCGGGAGAGGAGTGGAAACTATCCAGTCGGATAAGGCAGGAGGGAACATTACCAGTGGGGTATCCCAGCAGCAGACTGGGGGAGATCAGGGGCAGGACTTCCGGCAGGAAAACCACGCCAAATGATTTAGAACTAGAGGCTATCGGCAGGATGGCCAGGGAATTTAACAAGGTCGGCATGGAAGGGACCAGTGGCAGGGTTAATGTATTAGACGGTGTTTCGTCGGTGGCGAAAGCGAGACACTTGAAGAGAGATTGTCTTAAGCAAGGAAGGGGCAACAACAGGACGAGGTCCTGGATGTACAACCACTAAAGCAAGTCATTGGTGCATTCGAGCAGGGAGAAGATGCTCCAGAACTCGAGAACCAGCCGTTGCAGCTGGAGTATGGAGGTAATTATTTTTACCCTAGGGGCATGGGATATATTTTTGAGTGACAGGGAGGATGTCACAATATAAGTCTTATTTTTCACTAAAGTTAGCGGGTGAGTCGAATTTAGTGAGTACGTTGGCGGTAGCAGCCAAAGCATGTCGATAAACTTTTCGTAGAGTAACGGAGTTCCTTGGTGTTCTTAACGAAAGAGTGAAGGTGTACACTAAGTGAAAGTTTGAATTATGTGAGGAATTACTACTTTCAATAATTATGGGAGTAGGGTTGATAACATTTCCAAAAAAAAAATCAGTTGGATAGCGATGGAATTTAACTATGGTGGATAGTGGTGTAAAATTTTGGTGTTCGCGACACCAGGGTATGGTTGGTACTAGGTATCACCTGAGAGGGCGTATAGCCTATATATGTGGATATATATATATATATATATGTTGTATTGCATGGTGCGATAGCACATAGTGAAGTTTTGTGTTCTCACATTTTATCCCGGTAAGTGGGGATGTTTACTGAAGTGAATCAGGGTGGTTAGATTTAATTTCGAGCAAAGAGAGATAGCTCGGGGTTTACTTTGCGCTAGGACTAGTGATAGTAAGGGCGCGGTATTTTATGTTATCTTTAGTAGCATAAGGGTAAGCATATATACTTTTGTGTTGAGAGCCAAGTATTTATGGGGAGATGTTTGGACGTTAGCACATGGGTTGGGTACCCGGGCAGTAGATATATATATATATATGTGATATGACTACGGGATTCGAAGTTATATTACGGGTTACGACTAGCATAGTTGGGTAACTTTCGTGCGGTAGAGCACGGGGATATGGTGTGTGGGCACCCGGGTTAATGAAGGCAAATTTTGTGTGGTTAAGCGCGGGTATAGGGTGTATGGGCGTCCTGGCAAATTTTAAATGCATACTTGTGTAACGTATGGTTAGATGCGGATGGGATAGATATAGCGGGCTTGGAGGCACATCACTAGTGAGTAATATGTGAATATTGGAACACTAGGTTTATCTTAATTTCGAGGACGAAATTCCTTTGTAAGGGGGGAAATATGTAACACCCCGTATTTTTGTACATTTAATATTTAATTAATTCGGGAATTTTAAATTACTTGTGTGTTGTAATTTTAATTGAATTAATTATGGCAATATATATATTTAAATATTAATCGGGGAGTGAATGGTTAATGTTTAGGGAAATTTATTTACTAAGTGAATAGTAATAATTTAATCGCGTCATTTCGGGTATTAATGACGGGGTACGCACTTATCCCAGCCAGGAGTCGGTATAGACTAAATTGGGTGTGAGATAAGAATTTTTATAAATTAATTGGAATGTCAATTCTGAGTGCGCGGTTGTGTCCGGATGGGTCTAGATAGTCATAAAAGAGTACCCAGGGGTAGTAATTGGGTCTCGGGGCATTTTTTAGCAAAGCCGGGTCCACACGAGGTGATTTGGGCTATTTTAATTAGGCCCATTAGGTGAAAAATGGGATGGAGGGTTTTAACCTAAGTGAGGGATTAAGAAAACAGCAGCCAACATAATTCTAATCCTAGAGCTTGAGAGGAAAATTGGGGAAAAGCTTAGCAAAAGCCAATCTGGGGATTTTGGAGCCAAATTGAGGGACTACGCCAATGGATCAGACACTACGAATACTTATAGGCAAGTGGTTAACTGTTGTGATCTCTAAATTGATGATAATCAATTCATATCATAGTGACGTGTAAACAAAAATTCGTTTTGGGGATAAATGCGTATAAAAATGGGGGTTCTGTTCATGTAGCTATTGAATGAGATTCAAAGTAAGAAATAGGTGTATTATATATCCATAAGCAAAGATAAAATGAAATTTGAATATAATTTATGATTGAAATGTAATCTTTATGAGTTATTGGATGAAGAACATGAATCTTGAATGACTTAGGGTTTAATTGATGAACACAAGATGTCAACCTGCTTGAATTTTTAACACAAATTTAAACGTATTCCATTTGAGTTTTACTTAGAATTAGAGTGTTAACCATACATTCCTGGAAAGTTATTTATCTTAGGTATCCAATGAACTTGGAATCAGATCAATCGGAGTTTTGTAGAGGGAGTAATCGACATTTTACTACAGGGTATTTGATCTGTCAACATAGTAATCTGCCAGAATTTTGATGTGACTTTAAACGTGTGCGATTTGAATTCTACTTCGAATTAGAGTGTGAACCATACATTACTGGAAAGATATTTCTCTTATCTATCCAATCAACTTAGAATCAGGTCAATCGGAGTTCTGTAGAGGGAGAAATCGAAATTTTACTAGACGGTGTTTAATCTGCCAGAAAAATTGAGATTTTTCTTTTTAAGCCTCAAATGTCTAAAATTTTATCGGGGAAGTGTTTGGGACCTTGATGAAATATATTGATGGAATAATGATATGGAAGTAGGTCTATGATTGAGTGTTGAACTTTAATTTTGTGAGAGAGTTAAGGTGGAGATTCATAGGCTTGATTGTGACATACTCTAATTCGAGATGATAAGAATATAATTACGGAAAAGCGTGAGCGAGCTTAAATTCATTAGGTCAGTGGGTTAACAAGGGTAACTACTGAATTGATATAACAAGGGGTAACTAGGACCCTTAGAGTTATGTGAATACTTGAATTAATATGAAAGTGAAATAAATTCGTAAGGCAAACAAGTACGGTGAATATTAGAGAGAAATATATTATGTACAAGTATGAATAATTGGGTTGTGTAAATACCTACTATTTTATAGGATTACTTGGGTTGTGAATGCCTATTGTGTGTTTCCTTGTGATAGGAACAAAGACTCGGGAAATATTAAGTTACGGGCTAAGTAAGTGAGTCCGGGGATAATGGTTGGGTGACACCAAGTTATTAAATTAATGGATGTGATAATTAATAAATGTTGAGTCAGAGGGTAGACTCGGAAAAGTATTAAATTAATTGATGTTGTAATTAATTAGTTTAGGGTCGGGTTGTAGACTTGTAGTTTGGTATAAATTAATTAATGTCTAAATGAATTAATTGGGATTCGGACCACAGACTCGGATTTGTGTTGATCAATAAACGTGTAAATTAATTAAATAAGAGTCGGATTGTAGACTCGGGTGGGTATTAAATTAATGGGTGTGTTAATTAATTTAATTAGAGACGGCTTGTAGACTCGGGGAGGTATTAACTTAGTGGGTGTATTAACTAATTTAATTAGAGTCTGACCACAGACTCGGGGAAAGTATTATATTAATTGAGGCATGAATTAATTATATTAGAGTCGGACATAGACTCGGGAGGATCATAAATTAATACGTGAGAAAATTAATTACGTTGAGTCGGGCCACAGACTCAGGAAATTACAAGCAGTGTAAGGGATTTCCAGTGCACGGTAAAGCCGGATCTTATAATATATATATATACGGTGTAGTGATAGTATATATATACGTGTTCATATATTGTGTGTGATATTAAATTACAGGTAGTGTGCGGGATTTTGAGTACACGGTAAAGCCGGGGTTTATATTATATATATACGATGTAGTGATAGTATATATATATATATATATATATATATATATATATATATATATATATATATATATATATATATATATATATATATATACATATATATATATATATTGTTTGTGATATTAAATATCAGTGACTAGATATTTGTTCAATTTATATACTCTAATTCTATCAAGGGAGGTTGCGCGATGTGGGTGAATCCCCTAGCTTGAGGAGTAGGGCGAGTATATCCCCAGGTCATAGCGTCCGGTATATATGGGTGAGGGATGTATCTCACTTTCAGGGAAGGAATATGACCGCCTCCACTACGTTTATATTTTGGGACAAGTTGGTGAGCGATTCCAACATGGATAACTAGGTTTTGTGAGCGCACCTAGTGAGATAACATTTTAGAGGGAATCATCCGGCGAGGGTGTACTCGAAGGGATGGATGTACATATATTATATGTGTGGATATTGTGGTAAAGGTACATATATAATGGTAGTAAATATTATATACGGGTAATAATACAGTGTGTGATGTATTTACTTTATATAACCAGTGACACGGTTATATGCTAATATTTAAGAGGAATTAAGTAATTTAATTGTGAGATAACTTATAATTCAAGAATCATTATACTCGGGTTAGAGTAGTATGGCAAGGGATGGTTATACCAGGACTAGTTGAACGGGGTAGTACAACTAGGTGGGGTTAGGGTAACCGGTAGGTGTGCACAATAGTGGAGGGGTGAGAATGTCCACAAGGGAGTGCGACACTAACTTAAATATGAAGCGCATTCATGCATTTTAAATTACTGCAGTTAATTCACTTGCTAAATATTTTCAAAATGTTTTGGGTTCTAACCCTTGCTATAAAACTATTTTTAAAACCTTTTAGGTGTCCAGCCACAGGGACGCCACGATTGATATTCTATTCCAGGGACACGGAGCTGCAGCATATGTGGATGCTAGCAGGAGTTTGGATTAGACGCATCGTTCATTCATTCCTAGAGTAGGAATCATTTCTCAGTTCAGTTTTATTTAGGGCTTGTCGCCCAGACTTCTCAGTACAGTTTTCAGATGTAATTCTTCAGGTGTTTGATGTTTGTATTGGATTATTTTACTTTGGTGGCCGATGGTTTATTCGGCAAATTATTTAAATTAAATATTCAGTTGATTTATTCAGTTGTGTGAATGGTTTATATTTAATTCCGCATGTACTATTTTGTTAAATTAAAAAGTTAAAATTTGGCACGAGTTTTTGGAATACTAGGTGGTTAGTATGTTTTAAAAAGTTTTCGACAGTGATGCTAAGGACGATCCAACTGGGATTCCTGTTTTAATTTGGTATAGGACTGATCACCCGGTATTTTATTACGCGGGGTGTCACACACAAATTATGGCTCGGACTCTTTCATCACACCACCAGTTCAAAGGTTTGGTTCGGCATTTTACATCGACCCCAAACATATAATAACCCTATGTTAGTTCGGAATACTCCATCGACCGTAACATATAATAACCCTACGTTATTTCGGAATACTTCATCGACCCTGACGTAGTTAATTTAGGTATACATATCTCAACCTACTAGTTCATACAATTTAGTAGGTACACACCCGACCTATCAATCATACTTGTACGTAATATAGTATTCTCTTATATTAACCATAATTGCTTGCTTTACAAATTTATTTCACTTTCATATTAATTCGAGTATTCACACAACTCTAAGGGTCCTAGTTACCCCTTGTTATATCAATTCATTAGTTTCCCTTGTTAACCTACTGACTCAATAAATTTAAGCCCGCTCACAGTTTTTCGTAATTATATTCTTATCATCTCGAATAAGAATACGTCACAATCAAGCCTATGAATCTCCACTTTAATTCTCTCACAAAGTTAAAGTCCAACACTCAATCATAGACCCACTTCCATATCATTATTACAGAAATATATTTCATCAAGGTCCCAAACACTTTCCCGATAAAATTTTAGGCATTTGAGTCTTAAAAAGAAAGATCTTACTTTTTCTCGCAGTCGAAACGAATCGTAAATTTTCGGGCAGATTAAATACCCTCTAGTAAAATTTCGATTTCTCCCTCTACAGAACTCCGATTGACCGGATTCCAAGTTCATTGGAAACCTAAGAGTTATACCTTTCCATACATATATGATTCACACTCTAATTCAAAGTACAACTCAAATCGTACACGTTTAAATTCACGTCAAAATTCAGGCAGATTACTATGTTGGCAGATCAAACACCCTGTAGTAACATGTCGATTACTCCCTCTACAGAACTCCGATTGACCTTATTCAAACATAATTGGATAGCTAAGAGATATAAATTTCCATAAATTTATAGTTCACACTCTAATTCCCAGTAAAATTCAAATGGTATACGTTTAAAGTTATGTCAAAAATTCTGGCAGATTGACATCTTGTGTTCATCAATTAAACCCTAAGTGATTCAAGATTCATGTTCTTTAACCAAGAACTCATAAATATTCTATGTTAATCATCAAATATATTCAAATTTTGTTTCATCTTTACTTAGGTATTCATTCTACATGCAATCCTACCCAAACATATGATCGATTCATACATTTAATTCAAGGTTTTTCAATAAAATCAACCAATTCTTAAAACTCCCTACACATGGGTATTATAACTTGAATTTGATTTGTAATAAATACTTGCCTTGATAGAGGGGTTATTATTTTGTGATTTTTGTTGATGATTTATTATTTTTCTCCTTCAATCTTCCTTCCCCATAAGTTTATGGTGAAAGTCTCCTTTGAATCCTTCCCAATTCTTCCTTTTGCCTTGAGAATTGTTTCTCTCTTCTCTCTAATGGCTATGTTGTGTTATTTTTTCTCTCTAACCCTAGCCTCCAACTCTTATAATCCGACTTAGATTTATTAAATTCGTAGGTCTTCTCACTCCTACATTTTAAAAGACTAAAACGCCCCTGAACGGTCCCGGTTTAGCCCAAAAACGTTCCAGAACCTAACTAGTACCCCTGGGTATACTATTTTGACTATTTCGACCCTTCTGGGGTTAACCGTGACCTCTAAATTTTCACTTGAGTCACTTAAAAATATACTACTCATTCTCACCCCAAAACAGTCTACACGCGTTAAGTAACTATTTACTACTCGCACTAAGTAAATAGAATGAGGCAATATTAATCGGTATCTATCTCTCAATTAATACTCCATAATCACAATTTTTAATACATCTCATTAAATTACTTCTCTTACATAATTTAAATTAAATCGTATTTTCTCATTTAATTCTCCAATTTTTTTAAATATAAATATCCTGAAATACAGGGTATTACATACTTCCCCCCTTACAAAGGAATTTCATCCTCGAAATTTGGATGAGACTAGTATTTAGACTAAGGACCTTAAACATCACTGCACCCTATAATACCAAAAATCAAATCATATCATCCTGATGGTCGCCCCAAGTACATGCCTTGCTTCATTATAAACCCTTATCGCATTTTATCCATATCTCATATATTATAATTAAGTCTCACTTGATTTACCCTTTTGATGTATATCTCTATATATATAACATCCATGTGTCTACTATCACTCATAAGTACAAAATTATAATGTATATATTTCACACACAATATATACTATAAGGACAATTGGTCCGGCAAAATCATCGACCCCAATCATCCTATCATTGACATTGGTTCGGAAATTTCTCGACCCCAAGGTAAATGTAATACATATGTTGGTTCAAACCTTCCGTCGATACCAATATTTATCATCGATTTGGTCCGGAACGTCATCGACCCCAAATCGATCCTTTATGTATTAGTCCGGAACATCATCGACCCCAATACAGAATTTAAGCATACTTATTATCGCACATAAGTAGGAAAATCATATGGTATAGATATCTTACACATAACACATACTATCAACACTTATTTTATAATCACCCCCTTTATAACACTTTTGGGGTTATTGGCTCGGAATCCCACCTCGATCACCAATAGTGATTGGTTATATTGTCTCGGAATCACACCTCGAGCACCAATATATGTATATATATATCTCATCGCACATGAGTAGATAATTTGTGAGCCATATATTTCACACTTCATATATTCTAAAATGTCATACCCCAATAGAATGTCCTCATATCACGCGTTAAGGACTAAGAGTTTGAAATGTCTCCTCGAACCACACCTCAAAGTACATGTAATGTTCGTAATAGGCATCCACGAACCTAATACTTATGTAAAGTCCATATAGGCACTCACACTATTTATAAATATGATTATATAGGTATACATTCAACCTATGAATTGATCAGTGGGTTCCTCCAAAATTCCACCATCGTACGGGCATATTATCTTCCTTTCTCACTATTAATGAGTCGTAGGCGACACAACATACCCAAAATAAAACTTCATCTCCATTCCTCCCTGACCATCTCTCGCAGGGAGGGATTTTAGGATTTCATCCTGATTCACAATCATGTAGAGTGGTACCTTGAACCCATTCTGCTACCCCAAAGAAATGTTGGTTTATTTATGATGTTCACAGCCCATCAATAATATATAATTATGTCTCCTCATTCCATCATTGGAAACGTAGGTTCACTACCAAATTCCGTTTGCCCATTTCGAGCCCATCTTTCTTTATCAACTAGTGGTACGCTTGGAGATAATCTCACTATGTCTCTTCCTCAACACCGCTTCCCACTTACGTCATCTTTCCTCAAGTGGTACTCTATTCCCCTTTCTCTTCGGGTATATTATACTTTTCAATCCGTGCACTCTTCGTAATTGGCTCACTTTTAGGGTTGCTTACCTTATAAGAATCAACATTTTGGTAATGCATAAGTCACTCTCAACACTCAATTAAGTAGCACCTTGTGTCACTTCCTCACAACAGTTAGGCCTCCCATATCAAGAGATAACCTTTGAACGACTTGCCACCGACTTTTATCCCTTAGGGTGTGCTGGCACTCTAAGCATATATAAGCTTGGATTAGCGTCTATCTCCCATGACGTTCAATCCATTTCACCAATACGATTTGCCTCAACTTCCCCACCGGCGTACTTAACAAATAATTTTCCGCATCCCTCTTTGTCGGGTGATTAAGAAAGCCAATTAACTAGGGAGCCCATACACCTTTTTCTCCGTGCACATTTGCAAAAACATTGCAACTGTCGCACTCGTGACACGTTTTTCCTCAACTCTCGCCTTATCTTCACGGCGTGACTACAATCTTGTGGGTATTCTCAATCCCCTATAGACCAAAAATCAAATTCTTGCCCACAAAGTCCCACTTATCCCTTCATGGTGAGATAAGCTTTTTAGTGTTTCCCCACAACACTATCGGATCCACTGATGCCCTAGCATCTAACGTCTCTTCTCCTGACGTGCATAACAATTTAGTTGTATCCCCTTTCGCAACCGAACTTAAATAAGGGACTTCTCCCAATGCATTTTTACTGAGCATTGTCGGAACAACACGTAGTCGAGATACTCAAATTCCATCCCCCAATAATAGGTACAACCATACTCCATCATCTCTAATGGAGTCAAGTGGCACTGCGCTAATACGATCACTAAATCCTTAGCTCTTATTACAACAACGAGCTCGATCTCTCCGCCCTGCGGTCATACGATATACCTTGAATCACATCATTAAGGTTCCTACACACAGTAATCAATCACTATGAGACATCCATAATCTCTGGAGTCTCCCACATATTAATGAATAATGACAGCTCGACCCTCTTTTAGGTGAGGCATCGTCATATAGCCCATTCACTAGAGGCTAAAACTCATATACTTCCTTGCCCATCGCTCTGGTGGTTCAAATGGTTCCCGGATATAATACGCTTGTCCTTTCCAGAATGCAAAACTTATCAGAGTCATTATTTCCTGAAATAACTTCAAGATAAAAAATAAAATGCGTGGTCCTACAACCCACACAAGACATCTTTTCAAAAATCCTCTTACTCCAAGCCACACTGATCGGTTTGGGCATCCCTCCTATCGGACTTAGCAGCCTCGATTCTGAACACTATCATCATGATTCCCTTAGTTAACTGACCCAGAGGAACGCATTATTGGACTTAACAATCCCGACCTAGAATCAAATCAATCAATTCCCTAGTGTATTTCCACTTATGGTTTACACTAACCTCTTTACATTCAGTCTTACTCTTAGACTAAATCCCAAAACTCTTTTAGCTCCTCTTAATTAGGAGCATATCATCAACCTTGTAAGATGCACTGTACTGACCTCATACACATAAGTTCCCATGATTGCGGGCGACAACTCGAGAGTCCATTCTCTCAAGGGCTCTTTTCCCTTGTATCTATTTTATCGGGTACAAGTTCACTCCAACAGATAAATTTCTTCCTCACAATTGGCCTCTACCAGGTTTTCATGTGATGGGTTCAGATATTTCCATTTACTTTGAAAGTGAGCCATCATTGGAGTAATTTGCGGTTAAACTATACTTAATATCCCTCTAACTGTATACTGACCCTGGGTCCGAATGTGGTGCCTGGTACCCCCACCATGTTGCCTTAATAAAAATCTTTACCCAAATTTTCACTTCTAGGTATTCCTACTCTATCCTAAATGCCAAGACCTCTAGGAATTCAACTTTCATGGGTTAACATGCACAGTCGTCGTTTTATCACATTTTTACGATTTGTTCTCATGAAAAATCCTCCATACCTCCTCCCACTATCACTCATTGGGCGGGTCTAGATTAGCATCCCCCTTTGCAGTCGCGACACTTGGGAAATGCCTACTATGCCTCAACAACCCTTGTAGCATCTACTTACAATTTCACACTTGGAGAGACCTCGACAACGGTCATCTCTTCTACGGTTACCATCCTCGAACACTCCATGCCTCATGCCAAGCCCCTTCCTCCTATAGTTCTTCCAACGACTCCGCTAGTTTTATCGCCATGTTCGATGCATCATACCCAATCTAACTCGTATATACTACACTTCATCGACTAAATAGAAGGAGAACATAAACCACGTACGTAGAGGAGTACAACAATCCAAATATAGGGCTCTATATCAATCAAACGATACGCTGAAAACGTAGTAAGCCGTACAGATCCAATGGACACTAGAACCTGTTGCTCTGATACCATCTGTGAGACCCTGCTTAATTAAACATCGGGTGATCAGGCCTTTATTATATTAAAATAGGTTTCTCAAATGGTTCATTCTTAGCATCACTGTCGAAAACTTTTTAATTACTAATCACCTATGTGAAAATTAGACCGGTGCCAAAATTTTATCTTTATTAAATAGAAAAATCAACCATACTGAAAAAGTAAAACAATTACCATGTACTAAAACCCAAACCAACAAAGTATAAGTACAACAGAACAAAAGTATTACCGAATAAAACATTGGCTAAAAATTCCAAACAACAATAAAACAACTACTAGTTTGAAACTGACATCTCAAACTGATACCGGACTACAAGTCCATACATAGAATAGTGTGAGATCCTGTACTATATCTGAATGAGAGATATCGTCTAGTTAAAATCCTGTAAGCATCCACTGTTCTACAGCTTCGAGTCCCTGGAATAGAATCACCATCCATGGCGTCCCTGTGGCTGGACACCTAAAAGGTTTTGAAAGTATTTTATTGCAAGAGTTAGTACTCAAAACATTTTGAAAATATTTAGCAAGCGTTTATCACAATATAAAATGCGGTTATTGATTAGACATGTTAGGTTCTCGTACACTCTCTGGAGTTTACTCACTCCTCATCTATTGTGCTCACCTAACGTTCTACACTTAGCTTACCTAGCCATACTTCCCAAGCTTATTAACTAAGGTAATCAACTAAACTTATTTGTATCTAAGTTCTCGTACCGTCCATACAATTCAAATCCATTTCACTAACATCTCGCGTATGTTAATTAACTATCAAGTGACATTTCACCTATGTTATACTTCAAGACTTCTCATTTAGTTTCACTACTAAAATTATTACAATTCTTACCATTTCTATCTTCCCACTTTTGTTATTAAGTTTCACTACTTAAATTACTAAATAGTTATTCTCTATCTAATGTTACGTTTCGTAATTAAGATTCACTAAATAACTTACTAGTTTGATATGTATCTTTAAATACATAATATATATCAATCTACTAATACACAGAAGTAGAATATCATTAAGTATATATTTCCCACATAATATATACAAAATATCAGTCATTACTATTTTGTCCTTTTTACACAAGTAAAGGACTCTTGGTTCGGAATGATTCATCGAGCCCAAGTAAGAATTGGTTCGGAATGATACATCGATCCCAATTATTTATATACACAAATTTTGGCTCGGACCCTTTCATCATGCCATCAGTTCAAAGGTTTGGTTCGGCATTTTAGATCGACCCCAAACATATAATAACCCTATGTTAGTTCGGAATACTCCATCGACCCTAACATATAATAACCCTACGTTAGTTCGGAATACTTCATCGACCCTAACGTAGTTAATTTAGGTATACATATATCAACCTACTAGTTCATGCAATTTAGTAGGTACACATCCGATCTATAAATCATACTTGTACGTAATATAGTATTCTCTTATATTAACCATAATTGCACGCTTTACAAATTTATTTCACTTTCATATTAATTCGAGTATTCACACAACTGTAAGGGTTCTAGCTATCCCTTGTTATATCAATTCAGTAGTTTCCCTTGTTAACCTAATGACTCAATAAATTTAAGCCCTCTCACGCTTTTTCGTAATTATATTCTTATCATCTCGAATTAGAATACGTCACAATCAAGCCTATGAATCTCCACTTTAATTCTCTCACAAAATTAAAGTCCAACACTCAATCATAGACCTACTTCCGTATCATTATTCCATAAATATATTTCATCAAGGTCCCAAACACTTCCCCGATAAAATTTTAGGCATTTGAGTCTTAAAAAGAAAGATCTTCCATTTTCTCGCAACCGAAACGACTCGTATATTTTCTGGCAGATTAAACACCCTCTAGTAAAATTTCTATTTCTCCCTCTACAGAACTCCGATTGACCTGATTACAAGTTCATTGGAAATCTAAGAGATAGACCTTTCCATACATATAAGATTCACACTCTAATTCGAAGTACAACTCAAATTGTACACGTTTAAAGTCACGTCAAAATTCTGACAGATTACTATGCTGGCAGATCAAACACCCTATAGTAACATGTCGATTACTCCCTCTACAGAACTCCGATTGACATGATTTAAACTTCATTGGGTAGATAAGACATAGAAATTTCCATAAATGTATGGTTTGTACTCTAATTCGAAGTAAAATTCAAATGTCATACGTTTAAAGTTATGTCAAAAATTCTGGCAGATTGACATCTTGTGTTCATCAATTAAACCCTAAGTCATTTAAGATTCATGTTCTTTAACCAAGAACTCAAAAAGATTTTATGTTAATCATTAAATATATTCAAATTTTGTTTCATCTTTACTTATAGACTCATTCTACATGCAATCCTACCCAAACATATGATCGATTCATACATTTAATTCAAGGTTTTTCAATAGAATCAACCAATTCTTAAAACTCCCTACACATGGGTATTATAACTTGAATTTGATTTGTAATAAACACTTGCCTTGATAGAGGGGTTCTGATTTTGTTATTTTTGTTGATGATTGATTGCTTTTCTCCTTCAATCTGCCTTCCCCACAAGTTTATGGTGAAAGTTTCCTTTGAATCCTTCCCAGCTCTTCCTTTTGCCTTGAGAATTGTTTCTCTCTTCTCTCTAATGTCTATGGTGTGTTATTTTTTCTCTCTAACCCTAGCCTCCAACTCTTATAATCTGACTCAGAGTTATTAAATTCGTAGGTCTTGTCACTCCTACATTTTAAAAGACTAAAACGCCCCTGAAAGGTCCCGACTTAGCCCAAAAATGTCCCGGAACCTAACTAGTACGCATGGGTATACTATTTTGACTATTTCGACCCTTTCGGGGTTAAATGTGACCTCTATATTGTCATTTGAGTCACTTAAAAAATATTACTCATTCTCACTCCAAAACGGTCTACACACGTTAAGTAACTATTTACTACTCGCACTAAGTAAATAGAATGAGGCAATATTAATCGGTATCTATATCTCGATTAATACTCCATAATCACAATTTTTAATAAATCTCATTAAATTACTTCTCTTACGTAATTTAAATTAAATCGTATTTTCTCATTTAATTCTCAAATTTATTTAAATATAAATATCCAGAAATACGGGGTGTTACACTAGTATCCATCATCAAGCGCTACACTTCCTACACTAGCACTCTTGTGACAAAAGGTGTTATTTCCATTTGCGGTACTAACGTTCAATTATCCTTACAAAGTTATGTCACCTACTTATAACAAATTGAACGACCTCGACAAGGACTACACGGTTCAAATCCTTTGTTATATATTTTATATTTACGGTTACAAATGATGTAAGTCCTTAAATAAATAATTATTAAAATTAGGTTTATATGTAAGGGTATGGGGGATTTAAAATATTGAAAAATATTTGTGCAACGTGTTTATATAACGTTCATGTAAGGGTGTAATATTGAATAGCACAATTTTCTTATGAGTCGCTAAATTAAATAAATATCAAAATTAATTATTATCATTTTTATCTTTGATAAATAAATTCAATATGAATTAAGCAAAAACATTGAAACATTGAAACAAATATTATGCAAATTACGTAACTGGTTTAATTTTAATCATATTAAAATTAAATAAATCCATTTTAGAATTACCAAATTAATACATTAGATTCAAACTACATATCAGGTAAGAAAAAATAAAAAGATGAAAAATAATAGCGATTACAATCATAAGGGACAGTGTCATTTAACATGGTAACCCTCCCATGAAAAATCACATATGCACCCACTCCAAACACAATTCCACTGGTGCAAAATCAATGTTGCATGAGTTGAAAATGAATAAATACGACTTATAACCCCTGTTCCGACCACAATCACAAATTGTAGTGTTATAAACCTTCCCTTTGTATTGAACTAGCTATATTAATATCAACTCCATCTTTAACTTGCAACCACAAGCCTCGAGCCTTGGTATCCGCCGATCTGATGAATGGATGGGTTTACCTCAATCTCCACTATAACTTTGACTCTTAGATTACAAGTTTCACATTTATGTCTCAGATTTCAGACCTTTATATAATCATTTTATTGAGGACAATCTCAACAACCTTTGATTGCAATCAAAGGTAAAACTTTAAAATATTGATAGTAATATGTGGAAAAAGTTGATTTAAGAAAAAAATAATATGATATTTACATTGTTTCAAAATGTTTCTTAAATACAAAAAAGAACCAAAAATACAATGCACTGGGATTGGGAGATTTTTTAGGTTTAAAGTCTCACAAAGGGTTCTTTATAAAAACAAAATGAGGTCTTAAAATTTTAATTAGAATATTTATCTCGAATGGAAACTTTGAAACAAGACTAAGAGCTTAGTATAATAAAAAATCTCATTTTTAAAATAAAATAAACCAAATTTCATCAGAGCTGATCCGGACACATCCGGGACTACACAATAAATAACTCGTGAACATGATAGTTAGAACATGTGGCTAGGCCACAGGGGACTCCCAGGGACACTGGTTAGAAATCATATTTTATCTTTTCAGAATTTTATAAAAACACTTTAGGGAAAAAAACATTAAGGAAGCTTCTAGGGGCATATACCAAATAGTTCCTCGAACTTTTTTTAATACACATTTAGTCCAAGCCTTTTTATTTTTCACCAAAAAGTCCTTCACAATGCCAAAAATGCTTTATCATGCCGCTAGTGCGGACCTTTAATGAGAAGAGAATAAGGTATTTTTTGGTACAAAATAAAACTCTTGGACCAAGTGTGTATTAAAAAATATTTGAGGGACTTTTTGGTATTTGATCTAAGTTTTTAACTGTTAGTAAAAATATGTCATTGAAAATACTGTATATAAGCATTGAGAAATATCCTTAGATAATTCTAAAAAATTGTTTTAAAAATTGCAGCATGCTTAATTAATTTTATTTTTAAATTTTTTCCCAACATGTACTACTTGTTGATTGCCTTGTACTTTTGTATGATGAACGATTTGATGTCATTTTGCCATTGCTTTTTCCTTAACGTAGAATTAGTCTGCGTGGAAAAATCTTCAATTAATTTGATGTACCTAACAACGTTTTGTCAAACGGAATTATGACAATAACAAAACTTTGTTCTTATAAATCTCTCCCACTGTCAATTTCATTGAGCCCTAGATTTAAAGTTTTTTTTACTCTCCGAAGAAATTAGAAAAGTTCATAATTTGACCTTCCTCAAATACATGGATTAGGGAATGATTGTATAATCGATTAGAAAGTGTTGGTACACTTTATCTATTGTGATTAAAAAATCACATCAAAGAGTTTTATAGAGAAATCGAAAAATAAAATCATAAAATAATTTTAAGTCTACTGCTTAATATTAAATTATTACCTTATGCGCAAAATATGAACCGCAAGCGTTGAGTCCAAAAAAAATTTGTAGAAATAAAAAATAAACAATATTACCTCAATCGTTTATAAATTCACCGTAGACGATTCTTGGGTTGAGTCGCGGAGTAGGTCGCTCTCTTTCAGACGTTTCACGGCTCTACCCTCTTTGTACAGGTAGTATTCAGTTACGTCGTCCCCAGGATAAAATAAGCCCAAAATCACCTTTGTATCATATAACCAAGCACCGTATTTATATTTCTTCTAACAGCCATTCGAAATTAATTGCTCAATATTCGAAATTTCAGTTTGGGGGAACAAACTGTTCTAAAAATATTTTCATGAAGAAAATATTTTCTAACAAAGATAAATTTGCAGAAAGAGAAAAAAAAATCTCTCGTATGTATTCTCTCCTCTTTCTCCTTAATTTTCTGTCAAACCAAACTCAAGAAAAACCATACTTGTCAAAACCAAGCTCTCAAAATCTCTCTTTCTCCTTTTTCTTACTCCTGCCTCACATGTATATGCATGAAAAAAAACTTTGCGAAATAGCAGTTCAAATAAGAGAGCAAAGCAAGTGGGTACATTTTTCTTAGCCGAAAGTTTAGGAGAAGTGGGTAAAAAGTGTGCAAAAGTGGGATAGTGGGGATAAGAGTGATTGAATATTTAGGCAAAGTAATCAGAAGTAGTGGGTATCTAAAAAAAAGATAACCATTCAAAGTCATGTAGGTTCCTTTTTAGCCGATAGTTTAGGACAAGTGGGTATAGTTGGTCTCCCACTTGTATTTAATACAAACATACAACAATCCCCCACTTGGATTTTAAAAACACAATCATCAAAAAACAATCCCCCGCTAGTAAATTTTGAAAAGTTATTGAGCAATAATAATTAATAGAATTGTGCATAAGCAAAAGTGTCTTTCGACTTGAACCTTTACGTAGTAAGATGGTTCATATTATACTAGAGTAACTCGTAGTTTTGAACTCTATCTCTGACAACATCCCACACACAACGCTACTTGGGTGTAGTCATCAAGCCAGCACGTTACGACCATGTGCTTCTATCCTAGTATGTGACCGCTCTAGGGAATTTGCCCAAAATTACCATAGGAAGTGGCCATACTTCCACATCTACATAGGTGATTCTATCAAGAATACTCCTGCAGCTAGGCACCCCACTCAAAATAGAGCTATAGATCATCATTAAGAGTTATAATTAACTCAGCCTTAACTCGCTTCAGGATATCATGCTCCATAGGGATGGACTCAGAGTAAAACCCCGTAAACAATAATTAGCATGATTCAACCCATATCACTTGTCACTTGTTATTACACTTTGAACCTATTTCTTGGGATCTCCAGTCTATAGGTTAGGTTACCACCACAAATGATTCAATATCAATGGGCTTTAGTCTGATCCCTTTCTAGGTATTAAACACCTTATCCTGCACTAGTCCTTTCGTCAAAGGATAAGTCAGGTTCTATTCTCATCACTTTGAACATAATCCACACACGCAACTCATTAGTTTTAAATTCTAAAACTACGTTTTGATTACGACATATTTTTCGTTCTTGCCGTTATGATAACGGTTCTAAAATTTTATAATAGCCATAATTCTATTATTGTGGATAAAATGATTGTGTCAATATCTACCATAAAGGGTATCTTATAATAGGTCTTTCAACCTTTCATTTCATCACTAGCCATAGCTAATGGTATCACCATAAACTCCATCATTAATTATGCCAATAATTAATATTTATGGGAGTTCCAAAAAATAGCATCATAATATGTGTTAAACACATATCCATTATTGATTCAGAATCAATTCTAGAGCTGTGATTTTATCAAAAGAATAACCTTTCGCAATATCATAAGAATGCACTTTTTTTAATATAAACCTTCGTAGTACTCCCACAAAAAATAATTCCAAGTCAACAGTATTTAGTGGCTCGGTTGAGACTACTTAAGGTGTTCGCAAGTTCATCTTTTCTTATCCCTATATATAGTGTTATTATACTTGGATCATGTGGAGTATAAGATGGTTCATAATAAGCATATATCTAATAAATAGATATTCTTTGTATTTCAATGTACTCAATCAATTAATTGATCCATAGTTGGACTTATAATATTAACAAGTAATATTCTTGTTTCATTGAAACTCTTTATGCTAAAACTTTGACTTGGCATGAATTTGGTTTTCTAGGAAACAAAATATTATAACCAAATATTAGCTAATCATTCTTGCATAATAAATAAGAGTGCATTCATATTTCAACATGCTTAGTCATAAACACAATTCATATTATTCTCAATTCATTCTCATTTGATGATTTATGAAAATATCATGCCATTTATTGGTGCCTTCCATATTAATTTTTCAACTTCAAGTTGGTCTATATAAGTTGCCTTACATAGGTCACCATTCGAAAAAAGATATTATATGCGTTTAATTTTAACTGAACTTTATATATAATATTAATGGCAAATAAATTAAATGAAGCTTCTTCATTTTCATGAGAATAATTTAACTTGCAACATATATAACTAAGTTATATCGATGAATTTCGGCTATTAAACAAAGCTCATATTCATAAATGATAATGGTCTCAATATTCCTTTAAGTGGTATGTATACACCTTATTATCTTAATGTTATAAGACAAGTCAATTATAAACTAATTTCTAGTTCATTCCAAGGAATTTAATAAATCATTTATGACATGACTTCTCAAAGGATTTTTTGAATCATTTTCAATAATATAAGCAAGTTTTTATTTTTAACTCACAACTCAAAAAATAAGAGTTCTCTTGAACTCCAAAGCTTCAGATTCCATTAAATGTTCTTTAATTATAATTGAGAGGTACTCGATTGAGTGCCTCCACTATTCTCTATGTATAGCATTGAGAAGCAACATATAATGTGCCCCCACTATATCTTCAATTCATAAAATGGAATCTAAACTTATAAAGTTTAAACATTAACTAAGAATTAATCTTGTTTCTTAAATGAATACATACTTAATGCTTTCGGGTATAGCCGAATAAAAAAATACAAGTTCATTCGTTCTAGTTGTAATTTTAGATTTTCAAGTGTGTGAAAGTCACATATATATTATAAAATCTATTTCATAAAAAATTATAATATGCAATTTTCCACAAGGTATACAATAATACTTCTTATTAGAGTTTAAACCTCTATTCCAACACTAAGCATACGGTTAAAATAATTTTACCCTACTAAATTATTTCTACACGAATATGAAACATACCAAAGTGATTCCAATATAGTAGAATTCAATTTTATTATATACCTTTTCCAACTCATATAAATGAATAATACAAAGAATTATTCATATAAAATTCTAGCGGTCGCACTCCAAACTTAAATATTGTATAAGTCCGTATACAATTTCTTTGAAATTCATCTTCCATAAATTTGAGTCCAAATTTTTCTAAGTACTTTATAAATCTTTGAATAAGAAATTTATAAAGGCTTCAAAATATTTTGAATCCGTTGGGAACACTACATGATAAATTTTTCTAACAAAATGTTGTCCAAAATATTTGTTCAAACGGAAAAACTTCAAGTTTGAAATTTCACCACGACCAAAGCGCTTATTGAAAATTATGAATTTTTTTAGAATTCATCATTTATGAGTTTATTCTTATTGAAAAATAGAATCACTCAAAAATATTAAGTACAAGTGAAGATAAACTTATTTTACTACAAGCTGTCCAAAAAATTCAGCATTGCGCATCCCATTTGTAAAAATTATAATAAAAGATATACAACTCTTTTTCAGAAATTCCAAAGCCCAATATTTATGATCTCAACATACTATATGCATGACAAAATTCACGAAATTCTAGTCTATATATCATCAAAAAACTGAGATGATATTCCAACAAAATTCATAACATAAATTTCAGATTGTTTTTCATCATCGATCACTTTAGTGTGGTTGAAAAATATCAACTACACTTTCACATAAACACTTCAGAAAATATTTGAACATATTTCTTTTGTAGTAAACATAGCGCAAGGAGCAAATGTTTATAGCATACAAATGTTCATTTGTTTTCATATAACAAATTTTCATTTATTTCCAAATATCAAATTTTTAATTTGATTCCATATAACAAATTTTCATTTCTTTCCAAATATCAAATTTCAATTTGATTCCATATAAAAAAAATTTCATATGTTTCCAAATATCAAAATTTTATTTTGATTTCATATAACAACTTTTAATTTGTTTTCTTAACCACAAGTGGCTCAAAATGAATTGTCCAAAAGAAATATACAAATTCATTTCCAACAATAAATCTTATGTGAAATAATATTTCACATTCATAACTAAAAAATAGGATTGACCAATTTAAAAGTTTTCCATGAAGGGGTTCATTTTTGTTCAAATTATAATTTCTCACGAAATTATTGATCGGTTCCGAATTGACCAAAAATACTGAAATTTATATATCTACTTCACAAAATATAATATTTACGAAGTTGGGGGGCTATATGGTATTTTCTAGAGGTAAAAGGTCAGAATTATAATTTCTAGACATAGAAACTTTGTTGGCCTTTTTTCCATTTCGACATCATAAAAATGATCATATATACCCATAAGATTGATTTTTCGGTCTCCATGGTAGACATGACATGTCTTAAAATTGTTGGTATACTTTATCTATTGTGATTAAAAATCACATTAAAGTGTTTTATGGAGAAATCGAAAAATAAAATCATAAATTAATTTTAAGTCTACTTCTCAAAATTAAATTATTACCTCATATGATTATCGCAAAATATGAATCACAAGCTTTGAGTCCAAATAAATACTGCACAAATAAAAAATAAATAATATTACCTCAATCGTTTTTAAATTCCCCATAGACGATTCTTGGGTTGAGTTGCGAATTAGGTCGCTCTCTGTAAGACGTTTCGCGGCTCTATCATCTTTGTGCATGTAGTATTCAGTCACGTCGTTCCCGGGATAAAACAAGACCAGAATCACATCTATATCATATAATCATGCACCGTAGTTATACGTCTTCTAACACCCATTCCAAAGTAATTGCTCAATATCCGAAATTTCAGTTTGGGGGAACAAACTGTTCTAAAAATATTTTGGGAAATAAATATTTTCTTGAAGAAAATATTTTCTAACGAAGACAAATTTGCAGAAAGAGAACAAAAAATCTTTATTATGTATTCTCTCCTCTTTCTCCTTATTTTTCTGTCAAACCAAACTCAAGAAAAACTATACTTGTCAAAACTAAGCTCTCAAAATCTCTCTTGCTCCTTTTTCTTACTCTTGCCTCACATGTATATGCAAGAAAAAAAAAACTTTGCAAAATAGCAATTCAGATAAGAGAGGAAAACAAGTGGGTACATTTTTCTTAGCCGAAAGTTTAGGAGAAGTGGGTAAAAAGTGTGCAAAAGTGGGATAGTGGGGATGAGAGTGGTTGAATATTTGAGCAAAATAATCAGAAGTAGTGGGTATCCTAAAAAAAGATAACCATTAAAAGACATGTAGGTTTCTTTTTAGCCGATAGTTTAGGACAAGTGAGTATAGTTGATTTTCCACTTGTATTTTGAAACACAAACATACAACAGAAAGAACCTGAGGCGGGAATAGCCGCTTTATAGTAGGCCTTTTAACTGAATTAATGCATGTAAAAAACTAAAAGATACCCTCCATAACTAATCAAAATAATAAAAAATAAAATAAAGAGATCAAAGGTATCGTCATATACATCAATTGACACTTATTCCTCAAACCCTCGAGACTTAATATTCATGAAATGATTCAAACGCTAGTTCCCCTTCATTATGTATTTACTGTCCCCGTTGCCTGCACATCTAGAATATTGCATGAAGTACAAAATAATCATGATGATTAATTACAAATCAATGCATAAAATTTACTTTCACTCCCTCCAAATTTAAAATCCTTTTCCTCTCACACTAAAAAATGATCTCACCCTCTTTTTGTCACAAATAGACAAAGGTAAAAGAAAACACTACAATGTATCAAAATTATAGAAATAGCAAGGACATATACTAATCGATTAGCACAATATATTCCCCAAATTTAACTAAACCAAGAAACGTTCATGATAAGTTCACGAAAACTCAAAAATGCAAGGATAGGAATAAATGATATGTATGCAAGGAAATATAAATCATAAAAAATATATATAACAATTATTATACAACATAGAAAATAGATGTATAACCATTTAAGAATAAAAGATTCAAATTCCAGTTTTTAACAAAAAAAAAATATATATATTGATGGAAACTCAAGGGTTTAACCAATTGTGAGATAAATATAAAAAATTGGTAAACCTACTACACAAGCTATCTATCGGGAATGGGAATTATATCAAAATTCAAAACAAGAGATTAACTCACCCCTGTTTTGAAAATAGGTACGTGCCTTAAGGTTCAATTTCAACTAATTAGTTAACGTGTAAATAAAATTAAGTCCTTTTTTATTTGAAACGAATTTTAATTTTACCGAAAAAATTAATTAGTCCAAATTTCATGCACTTAGTGATTGAGAGAGAAAGAAACTAAAACAATCACGTAAGCACATGAGGATTTTATAGAAGAAATCCTTAAGGGAGAAACCACTATTGCCCTTACCCACTTATAAGTCCACTAGCCTTGAGATAAATTTACAAGACATGGCAAGGAAACATAAATGTCTTATATAAATGACAGTGGTTACTACCTTACTTATGCTCCTCCCCCTCTACCTGTTTCTATACAAGGGATTAGCTACTCTAGTCGAGGGACCAGGTACACAACCTCCAAGTCCTTGGTAACCACCAATCTCTATTATTTATTAATGTAGAAGATCTGAGGGTATTTTCAAACTTATAATCCACTTTAATTACATGGAGTGGACATGAAGTGACAAAAAAAAGAATTCTAGCAAATTAAAATTAAGATTTTCAAAAAGAGTAGTGGTATGAGTCTCAAATAACTCCCCGAAAACTCTCCCAAAAAATAATTAATATGGTGCCCTGGTGGGACCTCCTAACAGGTAATACTTCATAAACAGGTGAGAGAGTAAGTGGAATCCACATGAGATTTGGGGGAGATTTTGGGAGAGATTTTTGTAAAAACCTTTAATTTCGTATTCCCATCAAAAGCCTAGTTTTTTTTTAAAGAAACTAAGCTTTTGATGGGAATACGAAATTAAAGGTTTTTAAATATTTTAAAAGTAAAAGACATCCAATTAAGCACTCTTTCCAAGGAAAGGCTCCTTATTCAAGCAGTGATCCCTCGTTTGAATTAGAGCTTTCGATTAAAGGTACCTAGACCATTTTTTTCAATCGAGGGTCATTTTTTGCAGATAGTTTTCCTCATTTAAAACAAACTTTAATCAAGATATCCTCTATTTAAGTTTTCTTTCGATTCACGTTCATTGTCGTTGAAACCATCATATCAATATTACAACATGACTTAAAACATCATTAATATCTTTAAAGCTGTAAGTGTAAGCAATAACCTTGGAACTCAAAAATTCAAGAAGTAGAGACATATAATATTGTAAGAAGATGAATTTAGCAAATCTACAATAATGTCATACAGGTGATAAATATCCACCATACATGTACATATAACTTCCTGAATCATGAAAGTATAAATCAAAGTTGCTTCTTTCTCTAAATAAAACATCAAAAGTAAAAATAAAAAAGGGGCATATATAAAATAATTTCTCGAATATTTTTTAATACACATTTAGTACAAATCTTTTTATTTATTTCAACTTTAAAAATAATATTAATTAAATAAGTATTTAAGGAATTTTTTAAAATAAAATAAAAATATTTAAATATCCAAGAGCATCATGCATATCCATCGTCATCATTACCATCCTGGGATCTAGACGGACCTTCTCCACGTATCCTTTCTCGTTCACGCGGCTCCATCAGCCAACGCTAGTACTGAGCGTCCTCAAAAGATACTCTAAGCTTTTCTCTCTGGTAAAGCAACTGGTTTGTCTGGATAGATGTTGCCTACTGTTCCTGAAGTTGCAAAGACTAGTTCATCTCCCATTAAAATGAGGTCAACTAAGGGGCGAAGACTTACTCCTGATTTGTTGGTTTCATTCGAGTAAGTGATATAATGCTCGGAAATGATGCTATAGGGGATTAAACATGTCTATACTCAGGATCGATGGTATCATCCCCCTCCAATGTTGTTGGAGGATGTACGCAGGCATAATCAGGGGCATGTGTCTCGAAACGATGTGAAGTGGCCTCATTAATCAAAGATAGTGAATCTAAGGTCTGCTCCCCAAATAGGTACATCAGTTTTCATCACAAGGAACATGAGTAAGATCCCATAAGGTAGGGATATATGTAGCCGTCTATCTCCGACATTCCCAATGAATGACATGTGTGTCCAGATAATATATGAGAGATCGATGATCATGGCGATACCAATATCACCCATGAATCATATGTGCTCAGGGTTATAGGTACTATAATTTCCATATGGCAATGATACTGAAACTAAATATCTTATTAAGCAAGTGATAGTCAGAATAAAGGTGGATACATTATGGTAGCTTATTCTGCATAGAAAGATCTATAAAGGGAATGGTCGTGATACTAAGTTGAAGGAACCCTAGGAATGTCTAAGAGATTGTTATGGTATCGAGTAAAATAATGATGTCTACACCTCTAACCCTAGATACAACACACTCCTTATCTACCATGGCATAAAAATAAAACACATGAACCATGTCTATAGATACTAAGCCACTCAACTGCAGGATCATTTCCCATCCCCTAGTACCTAACCTTGAAGGATCTAAAGTCTCTTCATGGTAAGTGTTAAGCTCAACCACCGCCCGCATCTGGTAATAGCAGCTAGATACGAACCTCTCATCTTCCTTATGTGTAGCTCATCAGAGTGTGCCGTAGAGTGGGTGAGGCTAACGATGAACCTTTATGGCTTTCTTTCCTATAGTTGAAAATAAAAAAAGGAAACCTAAGTGTATAGGTTGTGAGGATGAGCTAAGAATATAAAGTAGGTAACCAAAATCCAAGTTCAATCGTGTAATAAAAACCACAAATTCCACCAATAAATCATTGACCGAAAAATAACCGGCATAAAGCCAATGACCCAACATGTATAAACCATAAAAGATTAGTCCTCATCACTATCTAAGTCTAAAGATATAATTTCCCCTTAAAAGAACAAATCCCCCCCCCCCCCCCCCCCCCCACACACACACACACATACATACATACATACATACATATATATATATACCGTCGGGATCTTCGACGGGTCTATATAACGGGTCTAAATGACGGGTTTCGCTACCGTCCAAAAAGTCTGGTACTGCTTATACCTTTTGTCTTGTTCTGAGGTTTTTAAAATAGAAATTTCTACCCCAATGTTTTTTAAAGTCTTTTTCAGCTTATTTTAAAGCCTAATTAATTTTGAAGTGTGTAGGAGGGTACTTTAGATCGTAGATGGAGGCGTAACCTCTTTTAAGTATGTCAATGATAAGTTAATTAGCCCAAAACTTTGGATTAGTAATGGAACATGCCAACACCAGCCTAATAAAGATGGACTCAGTTTAAACTCTCAAAAACTCTCGTGTATAACTCAGGAAATAGTAATGAACTTTAGAAGTAACTTAGCTAGAGGGAGAGAGGAGTAAGAACCCTAGATGCACCTTGGTAGGCAGGTAGAAACACACCCAAAACACCTTTTTTTCTCCCTGTCAAGTATTAAAAGCTTCGTAATTAATAACAATGGCGAGTGCGTGAAACCCTTCTGGTTTGTAGTAACTCTTTCTAGCAATAACTTCTTGATTCTCAAAAGAACATCCCCTCCTCAAAGGTGGTTGGGGTCCTTAAATAGTCCGCTCACACCACCCCCGAAGCAACTCAGTCATTTAAAACTATCAAAGACATCCCTCACACTTTATGTCACAACATTAAATGTGTGATGCACTAGTTGTCTCAACGTCATAAATATTAAATGCCAAGACATGCCTTTTGCCTAACCACTATGCGTCAGGGGGCTGTTGTTGCAGAGGTGGCTCACCAACTGCCTAACAGCCCCAAATACCACGGTGGTTTACTCAAGTGCATGTCTGACATTGTTTAGTTGGCTAGTGACATCACCTACAGTAGATGTGACATTAAGTAGAGGGTTGTTTGGTTCATGACTCAACGCCCGATGGAACTCTAAGCTACTCCCCCTGAGGTTCCACGGTCAGGGTCCTTCGGTGTTTTACCAGGTGTATCTAAGATTGTCAGGACAAGCCCCAACGGTGCCTCCAAACTAAGTCCCACTAAAGTTCCCACGGCGAGGTCATTTGATAGAGCATGAAAGCTCTCCCAAGCCCTGCCAAGATTGGTCCCTCGTGAGTACCGTTTGACCTCACACTAAAACTCATTATTATTCTCGTTACAACATTAAAACCGTTATAGCTTTCAGTCAATATAAACAAATATATAATATGACTAACACAACAAGCTAAAGTATAAGTTTCCATGTCAAGCTGCCTCGCTGAGTTGCCACGCTTGAGCTACCTCGGTTGCTTAATCTCAAATACTATTGCCAATTAGGAAATTATCCCTGATCTGAGAAGTACCTTCAAGCCCCCTCTACATTTTCCCCTTCGTGGAGAGATTTGTTGGAACAAGAAATGTCTGCACGAAACTCGTCAATCCGATGAACCTTCTCTGAGCCGAAGCACTATTATGACCTTTTTTCCTTTGTTAGAGCCGTAGTAATTTAATTTCTTGAGAAAGTTAAATTCTCCCCGATGTACCTCAGGCGAAGCACCGTTCTCATTGGGGCTTGGGCGATGGGACATCGCCACTTTTTCCTCATGTCGGGCCTCAACCGTTCTAGCGTTACTATTTGAAATTCTCCCGAATGGCCTAGCAACCTTCTCAAATACTCGTTTATACTCGTGGTAGGTGAAATTCTCCCCGATGTTACTGAGTCAGTCGTCGTAGCAAAACTATTGGGACATATTTACCGTTAGGCGGTGGTGGATAAGTCTGACACCAATTTGGCGCCAAAACACAAACTTGGTTAGGAAGGCAACCCTTTATGTTCCCCAGATGTCACTTTATATTCGACGTAGCGCTGTCTTTTCAGCTGTCGATACCCTTCCCGATGTGCCACGTATTCATTTGAAATGATTAGAGGTGTCCCTTGCACGTGTGATGGTGGGAAACTCCAACCGTCGAGTTTGAAACCCTTCAAACGTCTCTTTTATTTCAAAACCCTTCCATATCCTCGTCTTCTTTATCTTCTTCAAGCTCCCCACCTCCTTTAGAGAGAGAAACTATGTGGGACCTGCATTGTTGCCTTCTTCTTTACTCAGTCTCCTCCTCCTCTCATCCTTTGCACCACCACTTGTGGTTGTGAACATCCCTATTCATTTCCCACTCTTCTTTAATCAGACATTTTCGTACATCTGTTGTCTATAATGGCCTCTTCAAGCAACCCTGCCACTCCTGCCACCAGTGCTCCTCCTGCCACCTCCGTTGTCACCACCCCCTCTGCTGCCTCATTGACCGCTACTCGTCAAGAATGGTTGCGTTTCTACCGCACATCCCCCATTTTTGGCGAAGGTGATGA
Organism: Sambucus nigra; assembly: GCA_949130495.1. Lineage (NCBI taxonomy): Eukaryota > Viridiplantae > Streptophyta > Magnoliopsida > Dipsacales > Adoxaceae > Sambucus > Sambucus nigra. Next base: position 113,744,262 of record OX422219.1, read on the forward strand.
CTTTGTTGGGTTTGCAAGAGTTGCATTTTTAACACCAAGTATGATGCCATGACGCTTGGTGATGAAGATGAGGATTCTGACGAATGGGGCTTTCTTCCTCCCGAGGGGACTCTCAAGTTTCGTCTTAAGCGAGGGGACTTCCCATGGTCCCACATCGATTTTGAAAGTCCTGGAGGCTCTCCTGCTCACTTTGTTGCTTGGAATTCTCATATGCAGAGTTCCTACGCCAATATTCTCGCTAAGATCGAGCCAAGTGGTTTGGTGAGCTCACCCTCTCCAAGAACAATGATGCTCTTCACGTTCTGGTATTTTGCTGGAAAGTTACTACTCACACGTTCATCGCTGCATGGGGAGAGTTTAAAATAACGTTGGAAGACGTGTGCGAGATCCTAGGCCTTGAGGCAATAGGTCATGAGCTCTATTCCGATGAAGCTCTGGATGCCGAAGAAACTGCTAACCGTTTGGAGCTGGACCGTATATGCCGAAGGTGCATCGGTACTTCAAACAAAGCCACGTTCACTCCCCTAATCAACTACTTCTTCAAGGATCCTTCCGAAGGGAGTTCCTCTGAGGCTGCCCATGGACAATGTACATCGCTATAGCTTCCTGCCTATATCCTTATCATTCTTTCTTACTTCTTTTTAACGGGGAAGACCAATGACCATCTCCGAAGGGACCTATCTCTCCGATTGGCCCTAGGTATCAAGCTGCCTCTAGTTGCAATCGCCTTGGCATCCCTCTACACATGGCTTAACAGGGTCCTTTTTGACATGGAGCGATCTCTGGGTCATTACAACCTAGACAATTTTGCTAATTACGTTCTCCTTACGGGTTTGCTTTATGTGCACTTCCCGGTCGTAGCCGCCAAGACTAATTGTCCTCCCTTGGGGGAAGTAATCCTGCCCCCTCGCTCATTTGTTTACCACAAGAGGCAGAGCAGAAAAGTGCTGACCTCCTTTATTGATGACTTTTCAAGGTTTGTAATGAGGCCTTACGAAGAAGATATTTTTCTTCATTCTTGTGATTTTTTCGAGCATGGGATAAGAGTGGCACAGCCAACCACCGCAGACCTCATTATCGATGACCCTTTATTAGCCGTTGTGCTTCTGTTTTTGCCTGATTACCTGCCCTCATACACCGAGTGGGGATATACCAGCGAACATTACAATCCCAACCGATGCAGCCGTCAATTTGGCTTTGATCAAGGGGCTCCTCGCCTAGTGTTTCAGCTATTTAACCCCAAGGTATCTTTTAGTGAGGCATGTTCTCTATTTTCCTCGACGGTCACGTGGGGAGTGAGTTCGACATTGGCTCGGCGAGTCACCATCCCCAGCATCACTAGGCAAGGGGATGTGACCCCTCTGTTTGCTACAAAGTATTGGCCGAGGCAACTGGACCAAATTGCTGAATTCATCGAGGGTAATCCCGTGTATCCCCCAGTTCTTTCGTTTTCTGAACTAGAGCTGGTCCTGAAGGGTAATTTCGTTCTCGGGGTTGAGTTCCCTCTAAGCCATACCCCTAAAGAACCGCCCACGGAGCTTCCTCCATACTTTCCCATGATCCCTATGGCCACACCCAAAATAAAGGCCACTGTGACCCCCAAATGGTCGAAGCTGCCACGGGAGAAGGGCCTTCTCAACCACCTGCTAAGAAAGCCAAAAAATCCAAGTCTAAGAAGCCCAAGGCCCGAGGTCAAATGGAAACTCCATTAGAGGCATTCCCAATTGCATTCGTTCCCCCCTCCCATGTCTCCAGAAATGGCTGAATATCTGAGAAGGCGGGTGGAGGCCAAAGTTGCCCGAATAAATGTTTAATTCCAACGACGAGTAGTCACCATTCCTCGTCCTGGTACGTTACCCACAATCGTAGTTGATCCTAGTGAGCCCCCAACAAAAAGGAGAATAAGGTCGAAGGTACCTGAAGCTGGTGGTGCAACGAGTTTCAGGAAGAAAATGATGGGTACTAAGTCCCAGAGGAAACAAACACATGAGGAGCTCTCCTCCCCAGTTCTTTCGGCTGCTGCCCCCTCGCCACGTTCACTGGTGATCATACCATCTCGTTCTCCCTCCGGATATGAGGTATATGTGCATTCTTTATTTCTCATTCTTATTTTCTTGACAGTTTACTTACTGATTGCTATCTTTGGTGCAGGGAGTTGAAGAAGTGGGGGTCAGTCCTCCTAGTCCCCCGGTGAGTCGTTTCATGGGGGGCGTTGCGGTATTCCTCTAGCCACTGCCGCCCTTCCACATTCTCCTTTGATAAGCCTCACCTACTCGTGTCGTTCATCCTCCCGCAACGCCATAAATTCCACTATGGGTGCCACCGAGTTGGCCAGCCAACCCGAGGTGCCAATTCTAGATTCCCCTGAGTTGCCCTCGGAGCGGGAGGTTCCTCTGCCCCTGGTTGTGGTCGAAGAGCATATCCCACAGGTAAATGTCTTTTTGAGCCTTGCATTTTCATTTCTTTCTTTGGCCTATTTATCATTTCCACCCTATTGGGCCACTGTAGGTGGAAGTGACGTCGCTGATAGCCCATATCCTCCTTCCTCCTTTATTGCCAAGACCCATCGCTGTAATTCCTCTCTTTAGTGCCATAACGGGGGTAACCTAAGTGCAGTTCTTTCTCTTATTCATTTGTGATTACTCGTTTCTTCTAACATTTTTATTTGCATTTTCATCTCTCTCCAAGTATTTTTCCACCTTTTGCGTTGAGTGGCCTTATCCCTTCTCAGGCGCAGGTTGGAGTAGCTGCTCTCGTTGGGGCATCTGTCGAAGGACCATCATCTCATTCGGAAGATGTGCCCATATTAGCCATAATACCCTATCTTGGCGAGGAGAGTGTGCCTACCTTTGAAGTTTCTACATCCAAGGGCTCCGTTGAGGCTGTTGGGGTAATGAGCCCGCCTCCCACGGTGTCTAGCATTGTGCCTCCCGTAGTGATTATTGATCTCGCTCCTACTGCTGCTGAGGTACTTCTCTAATTTTTTCTTTATTTATCATCTTCTCAAACTTCATTTATGTAGGTGACTTAATCCATGAAAACAATAATTAAGATTTTCCATAAACTCCTATCTTGGTGCCTTAACAACTAAAAAAGCTTGTTAAGTTTTTTCACAAACTCCCACCTATGACAGTAACTTAACAACGAAAATATTTGTTAAGATTTTTTTCACAAACTCCGCCTATAATGGTGACTTAACAACGAAAGCACCTGTTAAGTTTTTTTCATAAACTCCACCTATAATGGTGACTTAACAACGAAAACGCTTGTTAAGATTTTTTCATAAACTCCACCTATAACGGTGACTTAACAACGAAAACGCTTGTTAAGATTTTTTTCATACATTTATTAATCTTTATCAGGTTGCACGAGAGGTTTCTCCACCCATTCTTTCGCCTATAGGCTCACCTCATCGGGAACCTGTGGTCTCGAAAGATTATGACCATCCTGACCAGGGTTCCACGACCGGTGCTGCTGCAGAGAGTGAATTCGGGTGCGAGCTTCCTCCTCCGGATTTTGGCTCCTCATGCATTCTGATTAATGGTGCTTCAACATTCTCCCCAAATGACTTCCACTCATCGACTAGTGGTCGAGGAAATTGCGAATAACCATCCTGAAACCTTCTCAGTGGACTGCTTACGTTCAAACATCTCTGTCATGAGCTATAGGTTGTAAGGCATGGCTACCGTTGTTGCAGAAATTTCTAGCACTCCTACTGCGACCGTTACCAGACTAATCCTTAACCAATTTCTTGGCTATTTGAAGGAATTGGGTCATGATGGTTTTCATTTTAAGTGGCTTATATCGTATTTACAAACTTTAAAGAGACAACAACTGATCAGGCAGAGGAAATTATTGCAGAAGCATCAGCAGGACCAACGGGCAGAGGAAGCCAGGTTGGACGAAATACCACCCCTTCTGGAAGCAGTTGATAAGGAGGTGGATGATGCCGAAGAAGCTTTGCGCCTGGCCAAGCTGAAATGAGAAAGACTCCTCATTGAACGTGCACAAGTGAAAACGATGTTCGAGGTTTCCATCAATGCCCAACAGTCTTGCGCTGCAGCCTCTTCGGGCCATCCTGGAGATTTTTTCTCATCCTCAGACCTATGGTTCCTCTTAGGCTAGTCAACTCTTGTATATATATTTTCCTTTTTCTTCCTTCTATGTAATTCTTGGGCAGTAGTTCCCAATTTTGTAATGCTCTATTGTTTACAAATGAATGAAAAATGTATATTTTCCCATTCGTTTGCATGTTACAACTACTTTATAAATTTCTATATTTATGTAGCTCTTTCATTCTGTTTAAGTCATAACTAAAACTTGTATATTCATAACAATAACTATTTATAATCATGGTTCAAACTTAATTGTCTACACATAATAAACCTTTAGCCATTTATTGTTAATTTTAATTGGCTTATCTTCCTACATTCTAGAAATTAAGCAATAGCCTGAGTCATGAGATTCTTTTACAACAAAATGTCCCTCCCAATTGGCTGCAAACTTCGGTAGAGGAAGCCCCCTGATGTGTTTCACTGCTACTTTCAAAATGAGGTCTCCCTCCATGAACTTCCTGGTCCTTACCAGGTTATCATATGCCCTGAAGAGCTATTTTGTGTACATTTAAAAGTGTTGCATCGCATTATCTCTGTGTTCGTCTAACGCTTCCACCTGCACGTGTCTATTCTGAGGGAGCATACTGCTTCGCAAGGCGTATCGAGTAGAGGGAACTTCCAACTCCACTAGAAGGATTGCCTCCGCACCGTAAATAAGCGAGAACGGAGTGTACCCTGTAGGTTTCCTCTTGGTTATTCGATAGGCCCATAACACAGCTGATATCTTATCATCCCATGATCCTGGGAAGTCCTCCATTACCTTAGCCACGATATTAACCAATATTTTGTTAGTCGTTTTGGCTTGACCATTTCCCTTTGGGTATGCCACCGTTGAGGTATGATGAACAATGGAGTACTTGTTTGTGAGCATTGTTACTTCTGAATTGATGAAGGGCATCCCATTATCTGAGAGAATAACCTTTGGGATCCCAAAATGGCAAATGATGTATTCCTGATGAAGTTGCTCACCACCACAACCGTTGCCCTTTTGAGTGTTATTTCTTCGGCCCACTTTGTAAAGCACTCCGTTGCAACTAGTATCCATATCTTCCATCTCGAAGGAGGATGTATTCCCCCCACCAGGTCAAACGCCCAAGTGTGAAAAGGGTAAGGCGTTGCCAGAGAGTGTAAGTCCAACGATGGGGTATGGATCATGTTTCCATGTAGTTGGCAAGCTTTACATTTTTGAACGAACTCAGCAGAATCTTTTTCCATCGTTGGCCAATAATACCCCAACGTCATCAACTGATTATACAACTTGGCCCCTCCTATGTGAGCTGGATCGTGTGCCTGTTTGAGGACCTCAGCTGCCTCTTCTTTCGTGATGTAGCGCAGTGGTCTGTTGAAGTATCGTCTTCGGTAGAGATTCCCTCCCTAGACATAGAACCTTGGATCCCTTCGTTTTAATCCCATTGCATCAATTTTTTCTGTTGGGATAACTCTATCTTGGATGAAGTCGATATAGGGTTGCCTCCAGTCGGTCTGAGTTTCAATGAAATGACATTCAGCTGCTTCGAAGAAGAGCTGACACTTGTCGCACCTCCGTTGTAGCTCCATCGCGTCCTGCTTCATTCTAGGCCAGAAATATCCCTCTCTTTGGATTCTCTTATATATAGGTACCTCAGTTGTTTCGCAGTGCTCCTCATGTGTTTTCTTTAACCTTTACTCTTCTTCTTCTGGGCCAATACACCTGGATAACCATCCCCCTGCTTTTCTAAAATAGATATTTCCATGGTTTATAAAATATTGGGTCAACTCTCTTAGTCCCATGGCCCCTTTACCAGACTCCAGCTGCTTCCTAATATCTCCCCTCCAGTCCTTGTCCTTCCCCATTGGTAGCATTGATTGCACCACCGAAGGAGCTGTTCTTCGTTGGATCATGACTGTGACAACCCGAATATAATTATGATTAATTATACGTAAATCATGCCTAGCTTGTGTGATATGATTAGTGTGTTATTAATATATGTGATGTTAATTTATTATGTTTAGTCTAATCCTACCTCCAAAAAGCATGAAATGTCGAATTAGTTACAAATACAAAATTTGAAGGTTTCGATAGGAATGTCCATGTTTAAGGCTAGTTTTGACCTTTATGACATAACAATTGACTTGAGGTGAAAACTACATAATTGTAGACAAGTGAGTTATGGTTGTAACACAACAAACGGTGAATGAAACGGAGGTTTGAGTGAGAAGTTATACCAAAATTACGAAACAAGGGCAAAGTAGTCCATCCGTTAAGTAGTATTTTGTCTTAATATGGCAACAAATGTTTTATTCTCATTGGTTGGGAAGGGTGGTGGATTTGGACGACCTCAAACCCTTAGAATTACCTCTTTATTCAGCCAAAATGCAGCCATGAGAGATTTTAAGCCTAAGGAAAGAGAAGTTGGAAGTTAGGAAGAAAAAGTGAGGAGAAAATTGAAGAAAATTCATAGAAAATTATGAAAAAGCCCCTAAGGTAATTCCAACCATGAATCTTGCTATTTTTTCTTTCATTTACGATTTATATGATATAAATCCTTGATTTTTATTGAACTTTCATGTTTGGGTGCATATGTATGGATATATGCAAGTTTAAGTTAAGTTGAATGTACAAAACCCTAAGATTGCTTTGTTTAGAAACTTTGTTTATTCAAACTTCCATATATTTTTGTATAGTTACTGGAATCGATTTCTTCCAATTGGATATTAACATGGACTCATATATGTATGACATATCCGAAAATCATGTGAAAATACCAACAAATGAGTCCTTGGTGAGGGTTTGAAGTTCGGGTAAGAAATCTGCCCTAAGGGTGAAAATATGCCCGCCATGTGTTCGGTGTTTTGCTTGACATAGCAAACGAACCTTAAAAATTATGAAACTTTAATCTTATATTTTTCAATGTGTTTACTGATGTTGGGTGAAAGATCATAGAAATTTATGATGTAGAAAAATCATGAAAATTCCTGGAAGTTGAATGAACGATAAAAGAGCCTATAGGGCAGATTTGCTATGTAGTGAAGAAATAGGCTTATTTTGCTCTAGGAAACTCGGAATGATGTGCCGTCTTTTGTTTTGGAAACATGATATAATAAGGATTGGATTACCAAGAATAATTAAAAAGGGTTTGGGCTGTAATTTGAATATGTTAGATATCAGAACCTGAGTCTAGATGGGACTTCATTTTAATGAATGATTTGAATTGAATAATATGATGCTTATGAATTGAGTTATGATTGAAGTTATTCTTTGGACTATTAATATTCTTATGATGATACTAATATTGTGAGAATGATAGGAAGGGAAGGAGAGCTGATTGAACAAGTACAGGATAAAGGCAAGGGAAAATCCAGTTAAACTGTCAAGGTGAGTGTACTTATGATTTGTTTCATATATAAATATGAATATAGCTCTAAGAGAGGATTTGTTTGAATACTTCGGTATTCAGGATTTGTTTGGATATTAAAATATCCAGGATTGGTTGGGTCTTATGATCCAGGATTGGAATTGGACAAAGATCCAATGATTTGTTGGAACTTATGTTCCAGGATTTGTTATTGCCAATGGGCATGATTGTTCGGATTTTATATCCACTTATTCTATATAGAATTGTTATTACATTGTAGGGAAGGAGTACCTCACTAAGCTTAATGCTTACAGTTATATTTTAACAATTTCAGGTTTCTATGCTGCCAACTAGAATACCATATGACCGGTAACTTTGAGAGTTGCACCGTTGGAAGGAGCCGGGGTTTAAATGTGGGGATTTTATCATTGTCACACTGAAGATTTTAATTTACTCACACATTGTATATTTTGCGTTAGTATGGATTGAGTTGATGATTGTGAAATTTTATCGTAGTTAATCATAGTATTGTATGTCCGCTTAAATTATGACTCTGATATTGATTTCGTTATGGCACAATAATAATATTATGTTGATTATGCGCATTATACAGTAAAATATGGATAAATGAATTATATTTCCAATGGGCTCTAGATTATGATTTAATTATTCTAATAATAAATGATTAGTATGGATATTGGGTTTGGGGTGTGACAATGACGATAGTTGTATCACTCCTCATGACCATTTTTTGGGTAATAGTTGCATACACGGCTGGATGGTGATTCATTATTCAGGTATGTCTCTTGATCTTAGTTTGATGGAACTAGCTGAGGAGTCTCTGAATGATCGTTCTGTATGGTGCCAGGTTCATGTGCTTCAATGCATATTCTCCGTTTACTTGCTAGATCACTAATTTCGAATCACCGTTAATGTATAGTGAATGAATTCCCCTTCGAAGAGCCTCCAGTAACCCTAGTACCAATACCTCGTACTATGCTTCGTTATAGGAATAAGGGAAATCTAACTTGTAGGAAAGGGAAATCTCTTTCGTTCCTTTCGAAAGAATAACCCATGCCCCTCCATTCTTTTCTACCGAAGATCCATCGAACTGCATCGTCCACTCCTCCTCAGTTGCATCCAGATAATTGGCTTGTAGGTCACCTCCTGGGATGTCTTCCTTAGGTGGTTCAAATCTTCCTGAAGGAAAGATTGCCAATAGATTGACACATACCTTTTGTCTATATAACGGGTCTATATAACGGGTCTAAATGACGGGTTTCGCTACCATCCAAAAAGTCTGGGACCGCTTATACCTTTTGTCTTATTATAAGGTTTTTAGAATAGAAATTTATACCCCAATGTTTTTTAAAGTCTTTTTAAGCGTATTTTAAAGCCTAATTAATCTGGAAGTCTAAGTGTAGAATTTAAAGGGCTACTGCTACTTCTCAAGCTTCTTCTGTCACTATCGTATTGGGATTCTGAATAGCGATGATCGTCTATATAAATAGTTTCTTCGAGGAGTTTAAAAATTGCAAGAGGTTTTGATGGGAAATATTCTAGTCTTAAATACCTTATACGGTATCGTGGGTTTATCAGTCTAGTTTCTCTATATATTTGATTAATATTATCTGTTATATCGTTATATATAAATTCGTCTAAATTATTATCATTATAAGATGAAAAAAATCTACGGTATGTTCTAGGGGCAGTTGTTTCTACGTTTTTAATGAGAGGGCGGATTCCTCCTGCTCTAATTAAAATAGCCTTTGTTTCAGGTAATCTTTTTCGTCTAATAAATTTTAATACGTCTATGCTATCTTCAACTATTCTAGTATATTTTTGATATTTTTTAGGTCTTGATAGTTCTTCTCCAAAATCTTCAGATCTTAATTTTTGTCTAAAGAGATCTCGAATCCCAGTTCTAATAATTTCTATTCTAGGTACTTCTCTTGATAACTACTCAATAACCTAGTCTATATATTTGAAAGTACCACCTGCGTATGTTAAAGAAGTTTCTATGAGTTCTTTATCTTTAGGATCTGTAAGAGTCCAATCTTGAATTTCTCTAGTCAAGTCTAAATTTGTTTGATTAACAAATGCTAAAAAGTCTTCAGTGATTTGTAGGCTCATATAAGTTTATTTTAAAACAATAATATGTAAAAATAGTTAAGGGTTTGGTTCGAATTATACCTTCCTTTTGTTCTGCAATATCTTTATCTTCCTTCCTTCTTCTCATCAGCCTTGCTACTATTCTTCTCCGGTCTCGGACTCCTAGAACTCCCTCTTTATATGTCGCACCTCAATCCATTGTTTTAGCGTTGAACCCGTTTCCTGATTGTACGCCTTCACGCCTAGCGTCCACCAGGCTAATGGCTCACGGCAAATCGGCACCTGACAGCGGTTCACCAGTATAACATCTTGTGTGCTACACCACAGGTTCCACACAATAGTCCTCTATGAACAGAAAGTTGCAGACAATTTGGAAAATAATAACAACTTAGCATAAGAGATTTCTGAAAAAAAAATACTTTTATTGCATTTCATATGTAAATACAACTCTCCCATCTCCCCTAACTATGAGAGGTTTACTCACTCATATACATATTACTCACTACAAGCATATTCTCTCTCTAATATCAAATACTGGAAGTTTAACAACCGATATCTAAAACTCAACTGGACTCTCCCTTTTACAGCTCAAAGGGACTGCAAATGGCTGGTAACCAGTTACAAAAAGTGATCCGATTGAAAGCATAGAATTATTAAAGAGAAATATAATAATTAAAAAGTCTGAAGCTTTGGAATCTTTTTGGTTTGATTTTTCAAAAGAAATCTTAGAATTTTGCAATTTTTTTGCACCTAATGTCTTCCACTATCTTCTTTATGAAAGTAGGATGTCTTGGCCCGTATGGGGCAGGTCTGAGCTGTTTTTTATCTTTATTCTACAAGTGGAATCATTAGTCTAAATAATGGAGTCTTCTTGTCTTCTTGCAATATTGATTTGGTCTAGTGCAGGGCATCTTTTGTCTTTAATAATTTTTCTGCTAGAGAGGGCCCCATCTTTGTCCCGCTGTGTCTTCTTCTTCCTTATCTTGGTTTGGTAGGGCATTATTGAAAAATTCATCAACGTGGCCTACAGTTCTAAGGCTAGCTGGAAAAGCTACCTCTACCATTTCTTTGGATTCTTTCTTGAGCCTTCCGTTGAATGGCTCGTCAACTTAGATTATCAGGTCTTCTTTGTGGTAGGCAGTGTACCACCCGTCTTCTCCTGTCAATAACTCCATGATTTTAATTGTGTTCATGGCTTGAGCAATCTGGATTTTGGAATTATCAATACTTAAATCTTTAGTCTCGTCTTCTAATAAAATCTCAACGTCTTCAAATATATAACTGGAAAATCTAATAAGTCTAAATCCTTCAACTCCCATTCCTCTACTGGAACCTTGGAGAAATTTGTTCTAGTAAATAAATGAAGTAAGTCTTCTATCTTCTTAACGTACTCATGGACTATTTTTTTTTAAGAGCGACAGAGTCTTCTATAGTCCCTATTTGGATGAGTCCAATGAACCCATAGTCTTCTAATGTTATATAGGCAATCTCTTCTTTCCTAGAAAGATAAATCTTAGGAACATCTTTGAAGAAACCTTTCATCATTAAGGCATCTCCATTAGTCTCAGATAATAACATATTGAAATGTTCAATAATTCTATTAAATTATTTTTTATAGTCTTCTGATAATGAAAGATTATTATGACCAAAAGTTATAACAATCTTAGTCTTAAAAGTCTTTTTCTGATAACAAAAATTATCAGTGGGTCTAGTTTTGGAGGATTCTCTAAGAGTCTGAGCATAGGTTTGAGTCTGCAGTCTAGGCATAGTAGTACCACTAAGTTAGGTAACTGCAAGTCTTTGAATTCTCATGAATCTGGCAATGGCTACCAAGTTTTGCTTGAACTCTATCCATAGTCTATTCTTCACGTTCCGCCATATAGCGTTCATAAGAGTATTTTCGCCATCTAAAAATTATCGTCTAAATTTGATCAAATTTGGATATCTTTGATCGGTATATATTGGGGAAAATACATCTTCCTAATGAGTCTATTTTGAGAAATAATCTCTTGTCTAAATTTTCTTGGAGGAACCAAGATATCATCGAAGTTCTCTAGAATTGGTCTTTCTTGATAGTCTTGAATATGAGTCTGTCTTTGCGTTGCACCAGCATTTGGTCTTATGTGTCTAAGATAGTGTGCAACGTCTTCTCTGTTTAGTCTATTTGTTCCAGAGGAACTCATGTTGTCTAGGTTTTCTGTTTGCAACATGAAACATGAAATCATATTAGTGTTAGCAAACATTGGCTCTCTTGATATAATGTCTGGAATGGTATTTTTAATTCCCTTAATATGAATAACAAAGAAGTCATAACCATTAAGCAATTTTTGCCATCTAATTAATCTATTAGTCCTTGATTTGGGCAAGTCTAAATCTCTTAATTTTACTGCATAAGAAGAGTCAGTATACACAGTAAAATGTTTAGGTCTAAGCAAAAGCATATATTTTTCTATTGCCTTTACTATGGCTAAAACTTCTTTTTCATGGGCAATATATCTGGTTTCTGGGTCTGTAAAAGTTCCAGAACTATGTCTACAAAGTTTCTTCTTTTTTTTTGATGATCAATGGCAAAGTATACTGCTCCCCATTAATTATCATAGGCATCTGTTTCTATTATAAACTGGTCTTCTGTATTAGGCAGTTCAAGTAAAGGAATATTCTTGACTGCATCTTTAATTTGTTTTATGACTTTAAAATCATCTTTAGTCCAATAAAAGAAAATGATTTTGTCTATTCCTTTTAATTTGGAAGTTAAGCTTCGTCTTTTTTAATCAAGGCCTTTAATAGAGTCTGCAGCACAATTAAGCAATCCTAAAAATGATTGTAATTGTTTTTTATCTTTAAGTTGGTCTGGAAACTTAAGAATCTTTTTGGTTATGTGTTCTACCAAGGATAATTTTCCTTTATTAATATGCATTCCTACAAAGTATATCTCAGTCTGAAATAATTGTATTTTTCTTTCAAAAATAACAATACCATGTCTGTCTAATTCTAAAATAATATTTTTAAGATGGTCTACATGCTCTATCTCAGTCTTACTGGCTACAAGAATATCATTTATGTAAACAAGACAAAATTCTGAATAAGGTCTAAATATATTATCCATTCTTCTTTGGAAAACTTGAGGAGCATTCAAGTATCTAAATGGCATTACTAGCCATTCGTATTTTCCTTGGGGCACACTAAAGGCTGTCCAAGTAATACTGTCTGGATGCATCTTAATTTTCTAGAAGTATGATTTGCAATCAAACTTACTGAATATAATTCTATCTTCAATTAAATTAATCAGATTATTCTTGTTTGGTATCTTATAAGAATCAAATTCACAATTCTTATTTAATTGTCTATAATCTATAACCATGCATCTTTTTCCTCTTTTACGTTCAGATTCATTTTGAACATAGAAGGTAAAGTTATTATGTCTACTTCTACTTTCTCTAATAATGCCTAACTTAAGCATTTCATCTATGTCTTTCTTGAATTCTTCTTTGTCTTCTTGTGAATATCCTTTCTTATAGGTTCCACCATTAATAGTGGCGCCTAGGTTAATAGGGATGATTTCACAATAACTTTGATCCTTACCCACTTATCGATGGGATTTTCTCCTAAAGTGGGCTCTGGTAGTTGCCTAATCTTTTCCTTTTCTACTTCTATATCCATTTTCTTCTGCTTGGATATAGCTTTAACCTATAATAAGGTAAGTTGGGCTTGATCTAAAATGTCTTTTTGTATAAATGCTATATTCTTGTAACACTTTTGGTCTAGACACTTACACTCTTTTTGTAAGGGCTTGGTTATATCTAAGGCTTCTTGTTGGGTTGTAGGTCTAGGTCCACTATGCTCAGATGAAGAACTTTGATGTTTTATGGGTCTATAATTTGGTTTGACCTGCATAAGGTCAAAGGCAGTCTTGTGATCTATTAGAGGGGCTTTAATATTAAATTCATATTTATCACTAATTAATATCTTATCGTTATACTAAGAATAAGGATGATATTTACTAATAAAGTCTTGTCCTAAAATAACGTTTCCTGTGAAACTAGGACGAAGATCCATTATCCAAAACTGATGATTAACGGTTTTGTTGGTCTGATTTCCTAATTTAATATAAATAGGAATATTCTTGAAATATAAGGTAAATGGATATCCATTATCCACTTTACCATAGATTTCTTGAGTACTTTCTATAAAATAGTCTTCAGGAAAGGAATTAGCCTTGCAAATACTCTGAGAGCATCCCGTATCTATAAAAGCTGAAAGGCTTTTGGGATAGTCTTTGTGTGTACATATATTGAGTATGTTTAAATCCCTAAATTTGATTTTTAAATATTTTTTGGGATTTTATAAACATTTTTTAATAAAGGTTTTATTAATTAAAACTTAGTTTTGAAAGTTTGTGGGTTCAATCTACAATTATGGTTTAATGGATTTATTGGCTTAAAGTTGCTTTGGGTAGAAACCAAAAGCGGCAGAGAATTCCGGGTATGGTTGTAATTATTTTATGATGCGCGTTTTATATCGCCTAATTGATCAACACCTGTTGCTTGCTAATTGGTGCATTTTGTGTTTCTTTACTGAGTATATAGTCGCATATGCTTACAACCGTTGGATCAATCCTTATCAGCGATCTGCATGCTTTCTTTGGTAATCCCTATATAACCCTCTTGAACCAATCAGGTGAATTTTAATCACCGCGTACTGTGAGCCCTTAGATCAAATTCAATCCAGCTTGACTCAATCCTGACCCTTATTTTTGAACCATCTTCTCGATCCTTCTCTTCGTCCTATAAAAGGAACCCTCCTCTCAATCGTCTAAGACTTTTGGCCAGTTCATTTTTTGAGAGTAAAAAAGAGAGAGTAGAGAGAAGAGAGAGAAAAGAGAGAGAAGAAAGAAACCAGAGAGAGAGAGAGTTAGAATCCCTAACCCTAATCCTGGTTCATCAAGCCTCTTTCAAACCAAATACTCCTCTAAAAAACTCCTACATATCCAAAACACTACCCTGAGTGTTCTTGAGTTTTTGAGAGATATTTGTGTTGTTGGTTGTGTTGCTATAACCTCCTGTTCGTTAGATCTTGTTTCCAACTTAAACTGTTTACTTAGATCTATTTTATTCTTCTTAAAAATTTCAAATCTATGTTCTGTATGTTACATCACACTTAGATTTGCATGCTTTATTTCTCATCTTGAGAAATATATTGTTGATTCTTTTCTGAAAATTGTTTTTAACTTTGAAATCAACAATAAATGTTTTCTGTTTCTAGTTATCTTAAAACTAAAACTTTGACCTAGTTTATAATCACACTTGGAGGTTTTCAATCTCAAAAATCTTTTCAAAACTATGAGATTGATTAAGATATTGATACGTCTTCTGAGCAAGATATCCGTGGATTCTGGGATTGATTTAAAGGTCAAAAAGTGTTAAAGTTTTGCGAGAAGAGAGAAAAAGAAAAATCACTGCATATAGCCTTATATGTAATTTGTTAGGACTGTTTGTACTTAATAAGTGTGTGTGTGTGTTCATGCATGTGTTAGAGAGCACATCCACAAACACTTTCACCCTACCACACGAAAAGTGTTGGTAATAAGATCTTGTGAACAAGAGTCGACGTAAAGTGCTGGAACAAATCAGAAGTTAACAAACTGGGAGAACAACATCAACAATCCGAACTACAGAGAAGTTATAAGGACACCAGAGGGTGCATTCCTAAACTTATATAGGTCTGAGTTGTATGCATGTTAGTTATATAATTTGTAACTGGTAAATTTATTTTAGTGGATTTTTTTATTTTACTCCGTAGAGGGAGTCGTGGATGTTTCCTCAGTTGGTGAGGTTTTACCACGTAAAAAATCGTGAACTTAATCTTCCTACATCTTCTCATATCATTCTTGGTTGTGCTGAGTTTAAAGTTTGTTTAAACTATTTTATAAACCCGTTAGTCAAATCTTGAATAGATCTCTTGCATACTGTTTTATTAAACACATCTTGTGTTCAAATAGTTTTGGTTTTTAAGAAAAGAGTTTGTTCAAAAAACTGTTCGGAGTTACTTAAATAGTTTATTTTTAATAAACGGCTTTAGTAACAGATTTTCAATTGGTATCAGAGCTTGGTAAACTTCTTTTAAAGAGATCCTGTGTTTCTGAAATTGTTTTCTGAAAATCAAATATGCACGAGAAAAATGAAATATTTGGTAACTTGACCAGACCTCTTATCTTTGATGGAACCAATTTTTCTTACTGGAAAGTAAGAATGATTGTCTTCATTCAAGGAACTCCGGGAGATGATGTCTGGGACATTATTGAAAATGGTTACACTTTCCTATAAAACCAGCCACTGAAGGAAGTAATGAGAGGGTTAAGAAAGTATTAAGTGAGTTCACTCAAGAAGAGAAACAAGCTTCTCGAAATAATAACAAAGGAAAGAATGCCATATTTATGTCCATAAATGAACATGAGTTCAAAAGAATCTCATCTTGTACCACTTCTAAGGAAGCTTGGGACACTTTGGTTACTGCTCATGAAGGTGACACTAGAGTTAAGGCTGCTAAAACTCAAATGCTCATTCAACAGTATAATTCCTTAATTATGTCTTAGACTGAGTCATTTGATGACTTCTATATGAACCTGACTAATATTGTGACAAAACTGCATGCTAATGGGATAACTTATGACAGACAAGAAATTGTATCTAAAATTCTGAGATCATTACCACAGAAATTTGATAACAAAAGATATGTTATTGAGAAAATGTGTGATATTAATATCACTCCCGAACTACTCAGTAGTAAATTAAGAACTGTGGAAATGGAACTGGGATTTAAGAAACAATTGACCCCGTCCCATAGGAAAAAGACTAGTTCCAATCTAAGCTTCTCTTCTAAATTGATTAAACCTGAGTTTAATACTTCCAATGATGACTCTGATGAGGAATGCAATATAGAGAGCTTGGACAATCAGATTGCCTTAATGTCAAAACAGTTTAAGAAAATCATTAAGTTTAGAAACAACATGGTAAATAAACAAGTCAAGTCAAATTATCCAACTCCCTTTAATCACAGACCTCATGAGAAAAGCCATGACAAAAATCACAAGGACTCTCACATTAGACCTAACAAAGACCTTAAGAAGACTGAATGCTATAGATGTGGTAAAATAGGACACATTGCACAAGACTGTAGAGTTAACTTGAACACTCAAAACAAACACACTAGAGCCAACATTTGCAAAACATGGGATGATTCAAGTGACTCTGAAAATGAGGAACCTGAGTCATCTGATGTTTTTGACCCTTGCATGTCTTTCTTTGCCAAGATTATCTATAATGATGATATGCCTGTGCTTGTTAGTGAGGATGAATCTAGTAATTCTATGTTTGATGTTTCGAATATTGCTATTACTGGTTTAGATGCTTTGATAACTGAGAATATTTCTATCTCTTCTTCGGGGTGTGTGAGTCAAAGGGAAAGCGATAATGACGATGTCAATGGGTGTGTGAGTTCAAAGAATGAAGCCTTAGGGGTCACTTCACACACTACACTTAAGACTCGGACAATGAAGACATCCCAGATATTCACACACTTTATGCTAAAACTCTCAAGAAAAGCACTAGACTAGAAAAAATTGTGAAAGATCTTACCAAAAAGTTGGAAGATCTAAGCCTGATGGTCAATTTGAATGCTAAAGAGTATACTACCCAATGCTTAACTCATGAAAGTGAAATTAAAATGTTTGATCAAAAGCTCAAAGATTTGTTTGAAACAAATGAAACTCTGGAGAAAAAATATAAAGGGACATTGTTAGAATTGGAACAAACCAAAGAAAAGACAGCAACTGTTTTCAAAAAATTTACAAAATTTGAAAATAATTCAAACTGTTTTGATGAATTTGTTGCTGATTCTAAAACCAATTCTGATGATCGAACTGGAATAGGATTTTTCCCCAATTTGAAGACACAAATAAAATTGTTTGAACCTATCAAGTTTGTGTCAGGAGGTAAAAGACCTATTGATACATGCCCAGGTTTTCATTCCCTAAAAATTGAGTTTGATTCAAAACATCAAAATTTTAACATTGGGGAATCAAGTTGCTCTAAACGTGTAAGTTCAACTAAGGCTAAATACGTCTGCCCCTCAATTAGGAAGAGTGAATCTACATTCAAACATGTACTACCTAGGAATAGAGTTCAACCTCAAAATTCCTCAAAACCTTTGTTTAGAGACTTTCCTAAGGAGATCCCAATTTTGAGCACTCTTTATTGCTCCTACTGCGACATATATGGTCACTCATTTTATGGTTGCTATACTAGGAGAGTAGTTAAACCTGTCTTAATCCCCCAATCTATCAGAATTTTAACTATTCTAGGAGGAGCCGCAACAATTATATACTTCCTAGACAACCAGACAAAAACTCTAATTATAGGAAGAGAAAGACCAAAGCTAAAAGAACATTCCCTAGAAGGATGCCTAAAAATCTTCCTAAACCAAATGCTCAAGTCTTTCATAAAATTCAAAATCATGCGCAAAACATTTTTTAACAAAAATCGAATGCTCGCAAATTTTATCAATTGAGAGCTAATAGGTGCAAAATGAAAACTAGAGCAATTTGGGTTAGAAAAGATGATCTATTACCCCAGACGAAGTGTAACATTGTTGTTACTGCTTTAAAAGCTGAGCACACATCATCTGGTTGGTATTTAGACTCTGGATGTTCTAAGCACATGACTGGGGATGATACTAAACTTTTGAACAAAACCAGCTTCACTGGTGGTAAAGTCATTTTTGGTGATGGAGTATCATCTCAAATCATAGGCAAATGAACTCTCCAAGAAGATGGACATCCTATTATTGAAAATGCCCTTCTAGTTAAAGGTCTTAAGGCCAATCTACTTAGTATCTCGCAACAATTATATACTTCCTAGACAGCCAGATAGAAACTCTAATTATCGAAAGAGAAAGACCAAACCTAAAAGAACATTTCCTAGAAGGAATACTAAGCACTTTCCTAAACCAAATGCTCAAGTCTTTCACAAAATTCAAAATCATGCGCAAAACATTTTTCAGCAAAAATCCAAAGCTCGCAAATTTTTTCAATTGAGAGCTAATAAGCGCAAGATGAAAACTAGGGCAATTTGGGTAAGAAAAGATGATCTATTACCTCAGATGAAGTGTAATGTTGTTGTTACTGCCTTAAAAGCCGAACACACATCATCCGGTTGGTATTTAGACTCTGGATGTTCTAAGCATATGACTGGTGATGAAACTAAACTTTTAAACAAAACCAGCTTTGCTGGTGGTAAAGTCATTTTTGGTGATGGAGTTTCATCTCAAATCATAGGCAAAGGAACTCTCCAACAAGATGGGATTCCTATTCTTCAAGATGTTCTTCTAGTCAAAGGTCTTAAGGCAAATCTACTTAGCATATCACAATTTTGTGACTCAGATTATACTGTTACCTTTTCAAAGAACAATTGCAAAATTTTAAATGAAAAAGGTGAATGCATAATTACAGGATTCAGGACTCCTGATAATTGCTATACTGTCATGAACAATTCTGAAACCTTTAATGTTGTCAGAATGGATGACAACGAGATATGGCATAACAGAATGGGTCATGTAAATTACGATAATCTTAGTAGACTGACCTCTCAGGAAATAGTTAGAGGAGTTCATAAAATCAAACCCATTCCTAACATTGTCTGTGGTTCCTGTCAAGAAGGTAAAATTGCTAAGGCACCTCATAAGAATGATAATGATATTCTTACCTCTAATCCCTTGGATCTCATCCATATGGACCTAATGGGTCCCTCCCAAACTGTTAGTCTCTATAGACGCAGTTATATTTTAGTTATGGTTGTTGACTTCACCAGATTTACTTGGGTAGCCTTTTTAAAATAAAAGTCTAACACTTTTCAAACATTCCTAAAAATACTTCTTCGGATTGAAAATGAAAAGGACACTGAAGTGAATAGAATTCGCAGTGACAGAGGAGGAGAATTCAAAGATACTGGTATAATAGAGTATTGTGACTATAATGGTTACAAACATGAGTTTAGTGCTCCTAAGACTCCTCAACAAAACGGAATTGCCGAGAGAAAGAATCATACCCTTCAATAGATGGCACGTGTTATGTTACATGCCAAAAATTTTCCTAAATACTTTTGGGTAGAATCTATTCGTACTGCATGTCACATCATAAATAGGGTCTATCTTAGAAAGAATTCCAAACAGACTCCTTACGAACTTTGGTATAATAAAAAGCCTAATCTTAAGTACCTTAAAAGCCTTGGTAACACTTGTTATGTTTGCAAAGATAGGGAGCACTTGTCCAAATTTGAGAGTCGGGGAGATAAAGCTATTTTTCTAGGATACTCGCCTAACAGTAGAGCCTATCGGGTGTATAATCTTTGCACTAAAACCTTGATGGAATCCATAAATGTAATTGTGAGTGACACTACTGTAGAGAACAAGACTGGTGAATCAACTATTGAGGAAGGGCCTACAAACACTTTAGAAAATGACTCTTCTGAAATAGATAATTCATTACTAATTGAGATACCTGAAGTACCTAACTGTGTTTCTAAAGATCATCCCATAAATAAAATAGTTGGTAACCCTAGTGAGCCAGTGCGTATAAGATCCCAAATAAGAAATTATGCACATTATGCATGTTTTGTTTCCCTAGTGGAACCAAAGAATGTAAATGAGGCATTGAATGACCCTCACTGGATTTCTTCTATGCAAGAAGAACTTCTTCAATTTGTCATTCATGATGTTTGGTATCTTGTTCCTCGTCTTGATCACAAAAAGGTTATTGGCACACGTTGGATTTTTAAAAATAAGTCTGATGAAAATTGGATAATCATTAGAAAAAAATATAGATTAGTTGCTCAAGGATACTCTCAAATTTAAGGAATAGATTTTAATGAGACTTTTGCTCCTGTTACTCGTTTAGAATATGTTCGTCTGCTCTTTACTACAGCTTGCCACATGCATTTTACACTTTACCAAATGGATGTCAAATCTGCATTCCTTAATGGAATATTGACTGAAGATACCTATGTAGAACAACCTAAAGCGTTCATTGACCCGCAATATCCAAATCATGTATTTCGTCTTAAAAAGGCTTTGTATGGCCTTAAACAAGCTCCTAGAGCTTGGTATGAGCATCTTTCCAGTTTCCTCTTAGATGAAGGTTTCAAAAGAGGTGGAAATGATCAAACCCTTTTTGTCAAACATTTTGACAAACACATCATTATTGCTCAAGTTTATGTTGACGATATTATCTTTGGATCAACTTCTCCCTTAGAAGTAAAATCCTTTTCTGAAATTATGCATAAGGAATTTCAAATGTCTCTCACGGGGGAGTTGCAATTCTTCTTAGGTTTTCAAGTCAAACAAAATTCAGAAGGATTATTTTTCTCGCAATCTATGTACGCTTTAGAGATAGTAAAGAAATTTGGCCTTGAGAGTGCTAAAGATGCTAGAACACCCATGAGTACTACGATAAAACTTTCTAAAGACGAAACTGGAAAATTCGTAGATCCTACTCTATATCGTTGTATGATAGGAACCTTACTATATATTACTGCCTCGCGTCTTTATATTATGTATGCTATGTGTGTATGTTCTCGTTATTAAAATAATCCTAAAGAGAGCCATCTGAATTCTGTTAAACTTATCATTAAATATGTAAAAGCCACTCTGAATCTAGGACTTTGGTACACTAATGACACACCAAGCACTATAATTGGGTACACTGATGCTGACTGGGCTGGGTGTACTGATGATAGTAAAAGCACATCAGGAGCATTTTATTATTTAGGTAATAACTTGGTAGGATGGAGTAGTAAGAAACAAAATTTCACATCACTCTCAACAGCTGAATCTGAATACATAGTCGCTGGCAGCTGTTGTGCTCAATTACTGTGGCTTAAACAAATGCTAAGTGATTATGGTATTCAAGAAAATGAATTGCATCTTTATTGTGATAATCAAAGTGTGATTAATATTTCTAAAAACCCTGTTCAACACTCGCGAACAAAGCACATAAAAATAAGACATCACTTTATACGTGAATTGGTTGAAACTAAGGAATTAGAAATCAATTATCTTCCTACTAATTTGCAACTCGCAGATATGTTTACCAAACCTCTAGATTATAATAGATTCATTTCCTTGCGTAAATCTATTGGTATGCTTTATGCTGAGTAATATGTTTGCTGTTTATCCATGTTTTTTTTCCCTTTGTCCATTTGAGACAAAATGGGGGAGAAATTTGAGTCTCTATTAATATTTGTATATATGCTAAACAACTTGATCTTAGTGATTCATTGCAGGTTTTTGTACATTTATTCTCAACTGATGTAATAGGGTATTCAATTGTAAATAGTTGAGTTATGTACTTTTGTTTTCTATGATTTGGGTAGATAGAATCTTTATAGGAATATGTTTTTCTTATTTTTGTTACCCTACAAGTTCTAGACGACTCAAAGGAGATTTTGTCTCATATTTTCAAAAGAGGGAGATTGAAGCCCTTATACTCTTGACTCACTTGAGTCTATATTGTATAAGTGTTCATCTAGTTTGGAAATTGTGACAAAATTACGTCTATCCTAGAAACCAAAGAACCTCATAGATTGGTTTGCTATTTCATTCATCTATCTTGTAGTGATCTAGACCAAATTACCAACACTCACACACAGTAGAATTCATCATATACATGTCATACTGCATATTAATGTGTGTGCAAATGTTTAGTATGTTTAAATCCCTAAATTTGATTTTTAAATATTTTTTGGGATTTTATAAACATTTTTTAATAAAGGTTTTATTAATTAAAACTTAGTTTTGAAAGTTTGTCGGTTCAATCTACAATTATGGTTCAATGGGTTTATTGGCTTAAAGTTGCTTTGGGTAGAAACCAAAAGCGGCAGAGAATTCCGGGTATGGTTGTAATTATTTTATGACGCGCGTTTTATATCGCCTAATTGATCAACACCTGTTGCTTGCTGATTGGTGCATTTTGTGTATCTTTACTGAGTATATAATCGTGTATGCTTACAACCGTTGGATCAATCCTTATCAGCGATCTGCATGATTTCTTTGGTAATCCCTGTGTATCCCTCTTGAACCAATCATGTGAATTTTAATCACCGCGTACTGTGAGCCCTTGGATCAAATTCAATCCAGCTTGACTCAATCCTGACCCTTATTTTTGAACCATCTTCTCGATCCTTCTCTTCATCCTATAAAAGGAACCCTCTTCTCAATCTTCTAAGACTTTTGGTCAGTTCATTTTTTGAGAGTAAAAAAGAGAGAGTAGAGAGAAGAGAGAGTAAAGAGAGAGAAGAGAGAAACCAGAGAGAGAGAGTTAGAATCCCTAACCCTAATCCTTGTTCGTCAAGCCTCTTTCAAACCAAACACTCCTCTAAAAAACTCCTACATATCCAAAACACTACCCTGAGTGTTCTTGAGTTTTTGAGAGATATTTGTGTTGTTGGTTGTGTTGCTGTAACCTCTTGTTCGTTAGATCTTGTTACCAACTTAAACTGTTTACTTAGATATATTTTCTTCTTCATAGAAATTTCAGATCTATGTTATGTATGTTACATCACACTTAGATTTGCATGCTTTATTCCTCATCTTGAGAAATATATTGTTGATTCTTTTCTGAAAATATTTTTTAAGTTTGAAATCAATAATAAATGTTTTCTGTTTCTAGTGGATTCCGGGATTGATTTAAAGGTCAAAAAGGGTTAAAGTTTTGTGAGAAGAGAGAAAAAGAAAAATCACTGCATATAGCCTTATATGTAATTTGTTAGGACTGTTTGTACTTAATAAGTGTGTGTGTGTGCATGCATGTGTTAGAGAGCACCTCCACAAACACTTTCACCCTACTGTGACACCCCGCCTAATAAAACCTTGGGTGATCAAGCCTTATTTTAATATAAACAGGTTTCTTAAATGGTTCATTCTTAGCATCACTGTCGAACGCCTTTTTATTTACTAACCACCTACATGAAATTAAAGGGATGCCAAATTTTATCCTTCTTAAAACAGAACATTCACCATACAACCACATTTCAAATTCTAGCAAAAAATAAACAGTTTGTAAAAATACTCTTAAAGCAGGTAAAGTCTTGTCGAAAACCACGACTAATAAAAGACAACTACAAATCCATAACTAGTATAAACTGTAATAGTAAAGGTAAGACAACATGTCCCAACTAAGAATATTAAGACTGAGATCCTGCACTAGAACTGAAAAAGAGGAAGCGTCTAAACAATCCCTGCAACTTCCACACTTGCTGCAACTCCCAAATCTCTGGAATGAAATCACGTTGGGTGTCCCTGTGGCTGGGCACCTAAAAGGTTTTTAAAATTTTACATAGCAAGAGTTAAAACTCAAAACATTTGAAAACATTTTGCAAGTAGTTATCACAATTAAGTTATTGATTACACATATTAAGGTTTCGCACACTCCCTTGAACTTCATCACCTCTCTTACATAGTACGTAACTATCGAGGATACTTAGTCTTCCTAGTTATACTACCCATAACCGTAGTTGACTGATTTACTGTTCGTTATCCTTATTCTTGTAATAATTTCCTCACGCTATAAATTATTACTAAGATATTTACATTTCATTCCACTATCTACTATTCTAAATTAGTAGATTATGCACATAGAATACATTTTATCTCACAACAATGTATTTAATATTAGTTACCACTAACATATCCTTTTATTACATATAAAGGACTCTTGGTTCGGAATAATTCATCGACCCCAAGTGAAGGTTGGTTCGGAATGATCCATCGACCCCAACTATTTAAAAATATAAATATATACACATATTCTGGTTCGGGACACTTTCATCGCGACACCAGATAAATGTTTGGTTCGGCATTTTTCATCGACCCCAAATAAATAAAAATTTTATGTTAGTTCGGAATGTCACATCGACCCTAACATAATCAATTTAGGTAATATTCTCTTAACCCAAACTTTTTATATAATTTAGTAGGTACACACCCGACCTAACAAATCATACCCGTACATAATATATTTTACTTATATTCGTCGTACTTATTAATTACAATTTATTTCACTATTGTATTTATTCGAGTATTCACGCAACTCTAAGGGCCCTAGTTACCCCTCCCTTAATTCAGTAGTTAAGTCAATTTTAACCTACTGGTATTTTCTTTTCGGAATTAAATCTCACTCTTTCCGTAATTAAATTCTAAAAATCTCAACGTACGGCTAAATCGATCGTTCTTTCGTTAATCCATTTCTCCAAAATTTTCTACTCAATCATTTGTGGAGAAACCTAATGATACACCTACTGGTAATTATAAAGTCCCCTCAAAGGTAAAATATCATTTCTAAGGTTCCCATTAAGGGATGGTAATTAAAGAAATTTTTCACAAAATTCTTTAAAGTCCAGCCAGGGTCGATCGTTCGAGGGGATATGGTCGATCGATCGACTGCTCGATCGATCGACATTCAAGGGTCGATCGATCGATCAAGCAGTGACAGACCCAGTTCATCTTCTTCCTATGGGTTTCACCATTTTTAATTCTCTATCTTACATGATAATCCACCATATTCACAACCAACGATTTCTAATCATTCCTACATGTTCTGGGATGATTATTAACGATTTAAAACAACAAAATCATTACAAATCTTGGCCAAATTAACTACAAATCCCTTTAATATTCAAGAACCCTAAAACTGCATTCTTTATATCTTTCATCCAAATTCCAGATTTTCTTACGAATTTATCATCAAGTTTTCTATGATATCAACATACTTGGAAACCTAAAAACGTCCTACATGCAATCCTTATCAATCATGGATCATAATCAATTGTTTTATTCCCAAGAATATCATAAA
The DNA here is from genome assembly GCA_949130495.1 of Sambucus nigra. Classification (NCBI taxonomy): domain Eukaryota; kingdom Viridiplantae; phylum Streptophyta; class Magnoliopsida; order Dipsacales; family Adoxaceae; genus Sambucus; species Sambucus nigra. The sequence continues at coordinate 113,769,722 of OX422219.1, forward strand.
AAGCATTTTCTTACCAAAGCTTAATCATGGGTATTATAACTCAATTATTTTGTAAATAACCACTTGCCTTATGATTTGTAGGGTCTGATTTCGTGGTTGTTGATGATGGTTGATGATTTTGATACTTCAATCCTCCTTCCCCAACAATCTTTGTGGTGAAATCTCCTTAAAAATGATCCTTCCTTCCTTCTTTTGCCTTAGGAATTTGTCTCTCTCCCTCTTCTCTAATGGCTATGGTGGATATGTTTTTGTCTAACCCTAGCCTCCACTCTTATAATCTGATCTAGGGTTACAAAATTCGTAGGTCTTCTTTCCTATAATTATAAAGAGACCAAAATTCCCCCGAACGGTCCTGGTTTTAGCCCAAAAATGACCCGGCACTCAACTAGTACCCCCGGGTACACTATTTTGACTAATTCGACCCTTTCGGGATCAACTGTGGACTCTAAATTTCCGTTTGAGTCTCTTAAATATTTTTCTACTTTCATCCTTAATTTGTCCTACGCGCGACACTCGGTTGAGATAACTCCGGTACGTCCATATAGTCACTAGACCGTACTTATCAACATTGAAAATTTACTACTCACATTTAGTAAATTTTTTTAATCGTTGTATTCATCTTTATTAACGTAATATCTCATTAAATTACTCTACTCACGTAATTTAAATAAAACTCACATTAAATTACTCTACTCACGTAATTTAAATAAAATGTATCTTCCTAATTAAGCAGAATTACGGGGTATTACATACTTCCCCTCTTACAAAAGGAATTTCGTCCTCGAAATTAGAAAATACCTGTTGCAAATAATTCTGGATATTGCTCTCGCATATCCTCCTCCCGTTCCCAAGTGGACTCATCCATATTGTGATGTCCCCATTGTACTCACACTAAGGGTACCACCTTGGATCTTAGTTTGCGCTCACTATGATCCAGGATAGCCACGGGTCTTTCTTCATACGAGACATCTGGCTGCAAATCGATCTCCTCCAATGGAATGTGCCAGAAGGATCTCTCGCTCCTCTTGTATTTCTTCAGCGATGCCACATGGAAGACATCGTGTATTCGCTGAAGATGCTCAGGGATCCCCAATCTGTAGGCTACCGGTCCCACTCTCTCAATGATGGGAAATGGCCCCACATATCTCGGTGCTAATTTTCTCTTTTTGCCGAACCTCGTAATCCCTTTCATAGGAGATACTCGAATTAATACATGGTCGCCCACATCTAGTTCCATGTGTCTCCTACCGGCGTCAGCATAACTCTTTTGCCTATCCTGGGTATTTGAATACGTCCTCGAATCAACTCTATTTTGGAGGAAGTATCCTGTATCATCTCTGGCCCCAATAACTTGTTATCCCCCACCTCTAACCAACAGGCGGGTGAACGACAAGGTCTCCCGTAAAGCGCCTCGAATGGAGCCATGCCAATAGTGAATTGGTAAGAGTTATTATATGCAAACTCTACCAAAGGAAGGTATGGCTCCCAATTTCCCCCAAAATCTAGAATACACATTCTCAGCATGCCCTCTAACATCTGGTTTACTCTTTCCATCTAGTCGTCCGTCTGTGGGTGATATGTCGTACTAAAACGTAAGTCGGTGCCCATGGCCTCCTGAAAACTCTGCCAAAAATGTGACACGAATATCTTATCTCGGTTCAACACAATATTAATAGGAACTCCGTGAAACTTAACAATCTCTGAAATGAATAACTGCGCGTATCGCATAGTATCATAATCCGTACGAACCTACCTTAGTCAGACGATCCACTATCACACATATGGAATCGTGACCCTTCTGTGAGGTTGGTAACCCGGTAATAAAGTCCATTGAGATACTATCCCACTTCCACACGGGAATCTCTAGTGGTTGTAGCATCCCTGAAGGCCTCTGATGGTCAACCTTTATGAGCTGGCATGTAACACACTTTGAGACAAATTCTGCAATATCTCGTTTCATACCTGACCACCAATATACTCGTCGCATATCCTGGTACATTTTGTCCCCACCTGGATGTACCGAGAATTTTGACCCGTGTGACTCTGTCATAAAGGCATGCCTCAAATCTTCATCTTCGGGTACTATCAGCCTACCGTTGAAACGTAGTCCACCCTCTGAACTGATGGAGTAGAACTCTGTCCCCTTGTCCAGTAACAGCCGTACTTTGTCCTGACAAAATGGGTCTTCTGCCTATGCCCTCACTACCCGCATAACGTTCTCGGGAGTGATAGCTAGAACTGCCAAGCATGCTCGCGCCATATCATCCTCGTGTCGGAGTTCACTCCATTTCGCCTTCCAAACTCCTGCTAACTCCCCGGTAGGTCTTCTGCTTAACGCATCTGCCACCACGTTAGCCTTACCAGGATGATATTGTATATCAAATTGGTAGTCCTTCATGAATTCAAGCCACCTTCTTTGCCTCATATTCAGGTCCTTCTGAGTGAACAGATACTGCAATGACTTATGATCCGTGAATAGTGTGAACTTCTCGCCGAGAAGATAGTGCCTCCATATTCTCAGTGCAAAAACAACCGCTGCCAACTCGAGGTCATGGGTGGGGTAATTCTTCTCATGTGGCTTAAGCTTTCGGGACACATAAGCAATAGCCTTCTCCTCCTGCTGTAATACACCCCCAAGTCCTTGTAAGGACGCATCAGTATAGACTCGGTATTCCACTCCGCTCCTAGGCAAAGCAAGAACGGGGGCCGATGTCAACTTGTCTTTTAATTCATCAAATGCTAACTGGCAACTGTCACTCCATACAAAGGGAATTCCCTTCCGAGTCAGATTCGTCAACGGTTCGGCAATTTTTGAGAATCCTTTAATGAAGCGACAATAATAACCAGCCAATCCCAAGAAACTATGAATTTTTGTCGGTGTCGTGGGCTGCCCCCACTCCCTCACCGCCGATACCTTACTCGGGTCAACAATAATGCCTCTGCTAGATACGACGTGGCCTAGGAACTGAACCTCCAGAAGCCAAAATCCACACTTCTCAAATTTGGCGTACAACTGATGGTTCCGCAATGTCTGTAGAACCAATCGTAAGTGTTCTGCGTGTTCTTCCTCCGTACGAGAGTAAATTAGAATGTCGTCTATGAATACAATCACAAACTGATCCAAGAACTCCCTGAATACCCTGTTCATGAGATCCATGAATATTGTCGGCGCATTAGTTAGCCCAAAAGGCATCACTCTGAACTCGTATGACCCGTACCGCGACAGGAAAGTGGTCTTAGGTACATCCTCTTCATGAATGTGCAGTTGATGGTAACCCAACCTCAAATCGATCTTCGAGAAGTATGCAGACCCTCTCAATTGATCAAACAAGTCGTCAATCCTCGGCAAGGGATACTTATTACGTATCGTCACTTTGTTCAGTTCTCTGTAATCTACACATAAACGAAGTGAACCATCCCTTTTCTTTACAAACAACACCGGCGCACCCCAAGGCGATGTACTCCGTCGAATGAAACTCTGTCCTAATAGCTGCTGAATCTGCTCTCTCAGTTCCCGCATCTCCGAAGGAGCCATGCGATATGGTGCTCTGGCAATCGGTCTCGTCCCCGATATTAGATCAATAACGAACTCTATCTCTCTGCTAGGTGGTAACCCTGGTATCTCCTGAAAGACATCCTCAAAATCCCTCACAACTGGGATTGAGTCCAGAGAAACGACAACTCCATGTGAGGTCTCCTCCTCAATATAATATAAATGAGTTCGCGATCCTACCTCGGGAAGTGGCATCTCCATAAGGAACATCTCTTGCCCCGGGATGGAGAACACGATGGTCCTCTCATAATAATTTACCATTGCCCTATTATGTGCCAACCAATCCATGCCTAGGATGACGTTATATCCCTCCATATCCAGCACTAGGATCTCCGCCGTTAGACTCAATCTCCCGACCATAATGTCCACACCCTTACAAATCGAGTGTATAAGGGACCCACTACCCATCGGTGACTCCACACACATAAGATGAGTGTCTACTGTCGCTAATAGGCCGGCTGCCCGTGCAAATCTAGTGGAAATAAATGAATGCATTGCCCCCGTGTCAAACAAAATATTCCCCTCAAGCCCATGAATAGGAAACATACCCGCAACTGCCGGCGGTGCTGGAGGTGCCGACTGAAATAGAATATCACGGATGTTAAACACACGCCCATACTGCATTTGCCCTGTCTGTGGGGCCTGTACTGCTGCTGGAGCTAATGGTGCCTGCTGCCCCTGTTGGGCACCTTGTTGTTGTGCCCTGTCCTGCTGTGGATAATTTCTACTCATGTGACCCTGCTGGCCACAAGTGAAACACTGACCCAGGAACTGTCTCTGTCCTTGGCCCTGTTGGCCCTGACGTTGGCCCTGTCGTCCTTGGCCTTGTTGTCCCCCATTTTGATTACCCTGGCCCTGTCGACCCTGAGGTACTGGTTGTTGAGGACCCTGCTGGCCCTGTCGGTCAAAGCGATGCCTCCTGTGCTTAAACTTCTTGGCAGAGTTCCCCTGACGGGAATCCTGCCCTATCTGGCCCGATGTTTGCTGTTGTGATGCGCTACTGCCACTACCTCCATCCACCTTGCCCGGTTGGCTTTGCTCACCCCTCTTATTTCCCTTCGTATGAAAGCGGTGGTCCTGACAGTGTAGTAGAGCGGCATTGACGGCATCTATGTAGGTCACCAACGCCGGATTACCAATCAAATGTTGTATGATTCTCCAGGTTAGGCCCTCCATAAATTTGGACTTCTTCCTCTCTTCATTGCTCACCTCGTTTGGTATAAAATTGTCCAAGCGGGTAAACTCCTCCTCGTAGTCAGCAACTGAGCGATCCCCCTGAACCACTTCGCTGAATTTCTTCCTCATTTCTGACTCTACTGTTGGAGGGAAATACTTGAGGTCAAACCACACCCAAAACTCAGAAATAGTCAAAGTATCTCTCTCCTCGGTGGTGGTAACTGACTCCCACCATTGTAGGGTTGCTCCTGACAAACGGAAAGTGGCTAGCATCTGTTCCTGTACCCCGGTGCACTCTAGCATGCGCAAGTGGCGCTGGATATTCTTCTTCCATTTACACGCTTCCACTACATCGGTACTTCCTTGAAACTCAGGTGGGTGTCCCTTCTGGAATGTCTCACTGACTCGCTGCCAAGTAGATGGTCCTGCTGGAACTTGCATTACTGGTGCCACACGGGGAGGTACTTGGGGTTGAGGAAAGTGGGCTGCCATGGCCCTCATAGCTGTCTCGACTGCCTGAGCCACTATCACTGCAACCTGAGTAGTAGAGATTAACTCTAGTGGGGGTGGGGGTATCGGTACCTGTGGCTCCTGACGAGCCTCCCTCACCTCCTCTCTAGCTTCAGCCCTCTCTGCTCTCTGTCTCCTCGGTGGCATCTGAAAAAGATTCAATTTGTATAAGCACACAGTTTATACGAAATTTAAGAGCAGAAGTACGATAATGCAATAGTGGAAATTTTGAATCAACAATCCTAATAGTAGGGCTCTAATACAACCAAACGTTACGCTGAATCGTAGTAAGCCGTACAGATCCTATGGACACTAGAACCTGATGCTCTGATACTATCTGTGACACCCCGCCTAATTAAACCTTGGGTGATCAAGCCTTATTTTAATATAAACAGGTTTCTTAAATGGTTCATTCTTAGCATCACTGTCGAACGCCTTTTTATTTACTAACCACCTACATGAAATTAAACGGAGGCCAAATTTTATCCTTCTTAAAATAGAACATTCACTATACAACCACATTACAAATTCTAGCAACAAATAAGCAGTTTTTAAAAATACTCTGAAAGCAGGTAAAGTCTTGCCGAAAACCACGACTAATAAAAGACAACTACAAATCCATAACTAGAATAAACTGTAATAGTAAAGGTAAGACAACATGTCCCAACTACGAATATTAAGACTGAGATCCTGCACTAGAACTGAAAAAGAAGAAGCGTCTAAACAATCCCTGCAACATCCACACTTGCTGCAACACCCAAATCTCTGGAATGAAATCATGCTAGGTGTCCCTGTGGCTGGGCACCTAAAAGGTTTTTAAAATTTTACATAGCAAGAGTTAGTACTCAAAACATTTGAAAACATTTTGCAAGCAGTTATCACAATTAAGTTATTGATTACACATATTAAGGTTTCACACACTCCCTTGAACTTCCTCACCTCTCTTACGTAGTACGTAACTATCGAGGATACTTAGTCTTCCAAGTTATACTAACCATAACCGTAGTTGACTGATTTACTGTTCGTTATCCTTATTCTTGTAATAATTTCCTCACGCTATAAATTATTACTAAGATATTTACATTTCATTACACTATCTACTATTCTAAATTAGTAGATTATGCACATAGAATACATTTTATCTCACAACAATGTCTTTAATATTAGTTACCACTAACATATCCTTTTATTACATATAAAGGACTCTTGGTTCGGAATAATTCATCGACCCCAAGTGAAGGTTGGTTCTGAATGATCCATCGACCCCAACTATTTAAAAATATATATATATACACATATTCTGGTTCGGGACTCTTTCATCGCGACACCTGTTAAATGTTTGGTTCGGCATTTTTTCATCGACCCCAAATATATAAAAATTTTATGTTAGTTCGGAATGTCACATCGACCCTAACATAATCAATTTAGGTAATATTCTCTTAACCCAAACTTTTTATATAATTTAGTAGGTACACACCCGACCTAACAAATCATACCTGTACGTAATATATTTTACTTCTATTCGCCGTACTTATTAATTACAATTTATTTCAATATTGTATTTATTCGAGTATTCACGCAACTCTAAGGGCCCTAGTTACCCCTCCCTTAATTCAGTAGTTAAGTCAATTTTAACCGACTGGTATTTTCTTTTCGAAATTAAATCTCACTCTTTCCGTAATTAAATTCTAAAAATCTGAACGTACGGCTAAATTGATCGTTCTTTCGTTAATCCATTTCTCTAAAATTTTCCACTCAATCATTTGTGGAGAAACCTAATGATACACCTACTGGTAATTATAAAGTCCCCTCAAAGGTAAAATATCATTTTTAAGGTTCCCATTAAGCGATGGTAATTAAAGAAATTTTTCACAAAATTCTCTAAAGTCCAGCCAGGGTCGATCGATCGAGGGGATATGGTCGATCGATCGACTGCTCGATCGATCGACATTCAAGGGTCGATCGATCGATCAAGCAGTGACAGACCCAGTTCATCTTCTTCCTACGGGTTTCACCATTTTTAATTCTCTATCTAACATGATAATCCACCATATTCACAACCAACGATTTCTAATCATTCCTACATGTTCTGGGATGATTACTAACGATTTAAAGCAACAAAATCATTACAAATCTTGGCCAAATTAACTACAAATCCCTTTAATATTCAAGAACCCTAAAACTGCATTCTTTATATCTTTCATCCAAATTCTAGATTTTATTATGAATTTATCATCAAGTTTTCTATGATATCAACATACTTGGAAACCTAAAAATGTCCTACATGCAATCCTTATCAATCATGGATCATAATCAATTGTTTTATTCCCAAGAGTATCATAAAAATCATGTTCTTACCAAAGCTAAATCATGGGTATTATAACTCAATTATTTTGTAAATAACCACTTGCCTTATGATTTGTAGGGTCTGATTTCATGGTTGTTGATGATGGTTGATGATTTTGATACTTCAATCCTCCTTCCCCAACAATCTTTGTGGTGAAATCTCCTTAAAAATGATCCTTCCTTCCTTCTTTTGCCTTAGGAATTTGTCTCTCTCCCTCTTCTCTAATGGCTATGGTGGATATGTTTTTGTCTAACCCTAGCCTCCACTCTTATAATCTGATCTAGGGTTACAAAATTCGTAGGTCTTCTTTCCCATAATTGTAAAGAGACCAAAATGCCCCCGAATGGTCCCGGTTTAGCCCGAAAATGACCCGGCACTCAACTAGTACCCCCGGGTACACTATTTTGACTAATTCGACCCTTTCGGGATCAACTGTGGACTCTAAATTTCCATTTGAGTCTCTTAATTATTTTTCTACTTTCATCCTTAATTTGTCCTACGCGCGACACTCGGTTGAGATAACTCCGGTATGTCCATATAGTCACTAGACCGTACTTATCAACATTGAAAATTTACTACTCACATTTAGTAAAGTTTTTTAATCGTCGTATTCATCTTTATTAACATAATATCTCATTAAATTACTCTTCTCACGTAATTTAAATAAAGCGTATTTAATCACATTAAATTACTCTACTCACGTAATTTAAATAAAACGTATCTTCCTAATTAAGCAGAATTACGGGGTATTACACCTACCACACGAAAAGTGTTGGTAATAAGATCTTGTAAATAAGAGTCGACGTAAAGTGCTGGAACAAATCAGAAGTTAACAAACTTGGAGAACAACATCAGCAATCATAACTGCAGAGAAGTTATAAGGACACCAGAGGGTACATTCCTAAACTTATATAGGTCTGAGTTGTATGCATGGTAGTTATATAGTTTGTAACTGGTAAATTTGTTTTAGTGGATTTTTTTATTTTACTCCGTAGAGGTAGTCGTGGATGTTTCCTCAGTTGGTGAGGTTTTACCACGTAAAAAATCGTGAACTTAATCTTCCTACATATTCTCATCTCATTCTTGGTTGTGCTGAGTTTAAAGTTTGTTTAAACTGTTTTATAAACCCGTTAGTCAAATCTTGAATAGATCTCGTGCATATTGTTTTATTAAACACATCTTGTGTTCAAATAGTTTTTGTTTTAAGAAAAGAGTTTCTTCAAAAAACTGTTCGGTGTTACTTAAATAGTTTATTTTTAATAAACGTCTTTAGTAACAGATTTTCAAATATCTTAGCAAAGAGACTTCAGGTATGGACATAGAGCAAACACTCTACATGAGTATGAAAAGTAGTCCCCTCTACTTGATTGATAGTTGTCTCGATATCGTCTTAAGGTTTGGAGTTTCCAAATGGTATTAAGCATCCCCAAAAGAGTCATACTTGGTTACACTTAAATGTATAATCATATACATGAGTAACAATCTTTCTTGTGGAATTTGGTATTCCTTTCATACCAATGCTCGTTGATCGTCTTATTCGGATGCCGAATTGAGTCGGGGAAGTTGATGGTTATAAAAGCACATCGGGTGTATGCTTTTACTTTGGGAGTGCTCTTGTCTCATGGTTAAGAAAGAAGAAAAACTACATTTCTTTGTCCATGACGGAGGCCAATTAAATAGTCCTAGGGAGTTGTTGCACACAACTCTTATAAATGAAGAAAAATGTTGGAGGATTATGGGATTACTCAAGGAGTAATGATATTTCTTGTGATAACACTAGTCTAATTCAGATTTCTCGTAATCCTATCCAACATTCTCATACGAATCACATTATAATTCGTGAGCATTTTATTCGTGATCTTGTTGAGGAGAAGATAATTTCCTATAGATTAATGAGTACTGAACAACAATTGGCTGATATTTTCACTAAACCTTTAGATGCACTTAGATTAAAGGATCACAGGAAGTCTATGGGCATTTGTTACATTAATTGAGTCCTGTGATTGTTTCTAGTTTAAGATGATTTTTATATTGATGTCATTTATTCCTACTACTAGATTGTATTCTTAGATTTATGCATTGTATTCTTAGGTTTATTTTGTTTAAAAAATTTCAACAATTCAAAAAGATTTACACCTTAAATTTTTGCACATTTATTATGTTCAAATAATAATTTCATTTCAGCCATCCATGTAACTTAATCATGGTGTCATGATACTTGACTTGGTTTTTGCTTCATAATGCATGTTTAGCCTTGCATGATTAATTGTTGGTTACTATCTTCATGATAGACTCATTATATTGCCTTTATTGCACACAAGAACGATGTTCTGAACATTGCACTTGCTTGTCATAGGATGTTCATCTCAATCGTGTTTAATAAAAACCGAATGTACTAGGAACTAATTGTACATGTAAAATTCATTGCCCAAATTTTTTTAATCGGAAAATTTATTGTTACATGTTTAATCAATAAAAATGACTATGAAAGTAATAGTCTTCTTGCCTTAAAAGTCGCCATTACCAATAGACTAACAAATCATTTTAACAAAAATGAGCAATATGATTCTTTCAAAAAATTTGAGATTTTATACTTAATTGTGAGACTTTGAGGGTGTTATATGTTGAAGATGAATGTATTTGCGCAACAAAATTCCTTTAAAAACATTAAATAGTTTGGCGTTATTGATTTGAGAAGCATTAAAATTCATGACATTTTGTATTAGTTGAGTCAATTTTATGTTGTTCAATTGTTTTACACAAAAGGTTGAATTAAGTTGTTTCATCAGGAATGTATCTTTGACATTATGCACCGTCCCTAGGTATGCCTATGTTGACTATCCCATACATTAAGTTTACACCCATTTATTCCATATCCACAATTCAAAATTTCTCGTGCTATTCCACGGTGTGTTTGTTTGTATATATGTATATTCTTATACTAAAAAATTTCAAATTTTTTAGAAATAGTTTCATCGCATATGCTTAATTGTCTATAGTTTGTGATGATATTTTAAAGGAGTATTCTGGTCATTATACCTTTTCAAGTTTATCTTCTATCCCTTTGTATATTATAGACAAAAGGGGGGTAACGTTTTGCAACGGACTTTTATATTTTAAACTCCAAAAGTTACGGTATTTTGCCTACTTTATATATGTAGGTCTCTTTTCCTCATTGATAATATCATGTATTACGTGATGAATCTTTTTAGTAAAGACAAAGTTGCAAATGTCTTTTTGTTTTTTGATTTAGCAGGGACATTATCGGAACTTGTCTTACGTTTTTTTTCATTTTTATGTTTTGTACATGAATAACCAAAGGGGGATATTTGAAAGAGAAAGATTTATAGTCGTTCATTATGTTTTTAAGATTTGGATATTTTGTTACACCTCTACATCTTCATGTACATTCTGAAGAGCTTCAGTCAAATACAAGTTTGTGATCGAATGCAACAATCGCAGATTGAAGAGTTAAAATCTTCATTACAATCATCGGAGAAGGTATATGAGTTTGATTTTATGAAATCACTATGTTTAGGGAACGTTAAAAGTGTTTAAAAACATGAAATAGTTTTTCAAAATTTTTAATAAAAAATTCACTTTTGAGGTAGCTCGTTAGAACTAGGTACTAAAGATCCTTCGGATGAGGTTTCTTTCCTCATTCAATATTGGTTGGTTAAATGAATCTCATGATTACCCAATTTCATCATCGTTTTAGAATGTAGATTATAATCTTGTTAGATGTTCGTTCAAACAACTTTGATTATGTCATTTGAATAAGGTCTAGTTCGTTCGAGCAAGCCTGCAAAAATTTATTTTCTTCTTTGTTTCGAATGTAATCTTTTCAAGTCTATCTATTAGATGAACTTGAACTTCTTTGAAAGAATTTTACATATCTTTTTATGATCAAACACGTTGGTTTTTCACATCAAAACCCATTAAATGTTTTATGATCACTTTATCAATATTTTAAGAACACATCACATGTTCACATACATATGGTGGTTGTTCTTCACTACTGAAGATAGTAAAGGAGTTTCCCGAGGATGATTGGTGAACATCGAGGAAAATGGAGCTTGCTATGGTGCGCGTATTAATCATTAACACTTTTTGTTATCAATAAGGAAGGATAAATAATCGTGATACTTAATGGATTCTATGTCTATAGGTCTGTCAGTGTCAATCCGTAATACCTCAGTCGCAAAAGTTTTGAAAATGATTTTTTCCTCACACGTCCTATTGTAGTTTATTTGATTTGATTTATATCTTATAATGACACGATTTTTTTTGAATTATTGAAATTGTGTTATGAGAGATTATCAGACTAAATTGAATAGAATAATAATTTAATTAAGTTAAAAAGAAACATTTCAAAATGTCACGTACGATGTTAGACACGTTAAATTAAGTTACGTATTTTAAATAGAATTATTGAAAATTATATAGAATAAATTATACAATCACACTTACTATGTTATAATATAATTAATATAAATAAGAGATTCAAAAAATTATTATTATTAGAATGAAAATTCCCACCTGTCACTTGTGAATTGATTCGGGTAGGGCCAAATCGATTTAGAAGCGAAAAATTGCTTCTCCTTTTTTAGATGTCAACATGTGCCATGTTTTGGGATAGAAGGGAACCTATCCCTAATTTTTATCCCATGTTATTAGACTTCCTACCCCATTGTACCAAGTGGAAACATTGTTTGGGGATGGCGAATCATTGAAATAGGATTTTGGGAAATTATGACAGATATGAATGAGAGACTTTGCTCATTTTCATTATCTCAATTTTTTCGAGAGAAAATCAGCCCCAAAATAAAGACTTCGAGTTCTTACTTGCTCATTTCAGTAGCCTAAGGTCCCCATATACACGTCTATATATTAATTATGAAAAAAACCATTCAACCATCACATTATCAAGGATTAAGGAGGTTATATAAGTGTTAATTTAGAGAAGAAAGATTACAAGGTGAAAACGCAACCCTTATGGTGTGTGCTTAGGCAAGTATTGTATGGCAACAAAAAGTCTATTTTTTGAATTTTCAAAATTTAAAGATAAAATTTTTAAGCATATTAACCCAGTTAAACTTGTTCACCAAAATAAACCGTTTAGTTGTGAAAAAATAATTTACCCAATTCTATCTTTTTAAACTAAACCATTCATCCAGGTGATAAGAAGATAAACTAGATAAATCATCCACAACACGCCGGTGTACAAGGAAAACCACAAAGGAGAAAACCTCGATCGATTGAACCAAATAGTTCATTATGATACATAATTAGACATGTTGACAGATTACTTACACATGTTGGTTCCCAAAGATAGGATAATTAAAGCATAGAGAAGATGATACTTGTATCCTAAACTTAATGGGTGAAAACGAGTGTTCTTGTAAAATATTTGGAATTATTTTCTCTCAAAAGAACTCTTAAAAGGCTCTCTTAACAGTCTAATCATGCATCTCTATTTATACAGAAATTTCTTGCAAAAGGATATAAATTAAAGATTTGGAAAGATATGTTTAAAAAAATGTGTTCCTGTTCGAACGAAGTACCCATTCTCGTACATATAACTTCCAACGAAGCTTCAAACAACATTCCAAAGAGTACCCAAGAAAAATGTTCCATATCTCGTTCAAATGAAGGAATATCGTTCTAAACACCTATGCAAACACGTTCGATTGACATTTCAAGTCGTTCCAACGAAACAACAAAATTTTAAAAAAATTTCTTTAAAAACAATTTAAACATTTAAAAAACAATTTAACACCCAATAGTAAAATATCGATGGCTCAAAATAAATACACATTCATTCACGCTATATCCTTGGAACATCTAGACAAAAACCAGCATAAACACGGAACTATGATATAATTTTGAAGCTTTGCCTATATGTCTTCGTCTAAAAATGAAAGACTTGAACGAAAATAACAACCCAAACATAGGATTCAAGATATTTTTTCCTAAATTAAGCTAGAGACAAAAAATTGACGCAATTGGAAATTTTCCCTTACAAATCTCCCCCTATTGCTATTCGAGGACAAAATCAAAATAAATATCCTATGGTCTATCAAGATCTTAAAAGACTCAATCCCCAACCCCAAAATGAAAAAAATATAACTTGTTTGGCTCATAAACTTAAGTATCTTTGCACGCTTGAAAACTTTGCCTCACCTTGTCAAGTTGTAACCCGGCGCACTTAAACATACCTTCAAATGCAAAGAGAATAAAATAGGTACAAATCCAAAAAAGAGTAAAGATTTAAAAATATAAAAAATAATATCAACATAGGCAAGGAATCTCCCCCAAGATAAGATATCCTAATCATGTAAGGAAATATACTATTTCTCCCTCTTTTCTATTCATAAATAGACAAAGTAAGAAGTCATAAATTATAACCCCCCCTAAAAACCATATCACCGACTAGATATGTGAACATATAATACCAATTATGCAATATGTGGGATGGAATAAAATCATGCAATGGTGTAAAGTGTAACGAACGCACAACATGTCAACTCAAGAACACATAATCCAAACTATGATCAACAATATCGATATTGATGAAAAAGGATACCAATATGAGTAAACAATGAAGTATAATACGAGTAGGAAATTACAAATTTTGAGAAGAGGAATTTCAATGCATATGAAAAGATACTAATATGATCATTTACCATGCCAGATAAAATCCATAAATGAAGAAACTACAAAGACTCAAAACAAGTGATACCATATATAGATATGCAAAATATACCAATGAAATAACAAGACATATTTGTAGGTATAAACAACACAAAACTCTACACCAAACACATAAACTTTACACAGTAGCATATAATCGATGTGTTTAAACATGTGGGATGGAATTAATAGCGTGTGAACTAGATATAAATTAATTATGACCCAAAAAGTGAAATATATTTAAGGAGATCTATTTGATCTCAAAACGTTATCAAATTGAGATTTAGACTAAAGTGACAAGATGAAGTGAACTCTTATGAACAAATAAGAACAATGCATACAAGCCTAGAATATTGATGATTATACAAATCAATAATGTAATGACAAAATGAGCATAATTAGGATTCATTGTGCAAACCTTTTGATCTTCAACTTAACATCCTCAAAAGATAAACATATACAATAATTTCTTTTCTCTCAATCATTTTGAAGCAATCATTTTTTAAAATCAAAGAAAGTAAATATGTTGGCCCTAGTAATTTTTCTATTTTTATTTCCTTTCATATTTTCATTATGCTCTTACAAACAATGGCTTTCCCTCAAAGTATATTTCCTCTTTTCATAGTGCTTTCCCGTACACCCTCATAATTTCTAAAAAAATCAAACAAGTTGACGGTCAATGTTCTTACATGAACAAATCCTCCATAGTCGCAAAATATGTAGATAATGAAATTAATGGAAGAACATCTCACATAGATCAAATATATATGTGAAGTTAAAATATAAAGAGCTTGGGCATGTGTGTGCGGATGCATATACAAATTGAATCCATTAAGTAAATAAAGTTCAAAACAACTCCATGCAAGAATTATTAAGAACAATTTAAATATATACAATCATAACCAAATGTCCGACTAGCATGGATATCACATAAGGACTTGAATTCAAACTTCCCAATATGCCACAAAAACGTGTAAAAATATAATACACAAAAACCAAATGTCTTTTTGAGTTTTTCTACAAATATTTCAAAAGAAAATAACAATTTCAAAATTTAAAAACAAACTAACTCAAATGACAAAAAAGATCTTCTTTTATTTTTTAATATTAATCAATATAGGAAAAATGAAAATACAAAAAATACACACGCCATAACATTATCACACATATATCATGAAGAACAAAATAGAGTATGACAAACATGCTAATATAATAAACCTTTACATATAGCATGGGAAGTATCTTGTGCAAGTAAATGAGAATCAACAAGTCTAATATATAAATCCTCCAAACTCTATTTTTGAACCCACAGAGGTGTAACATGATGATTTCGGGCATTGGAAACCTTGGTAAATCTATTATTTGAGTTTTTAGGACCATTTTTATGATCATAGAAAAATCATCTAAGGTGACCATTCCTACTGTAATGAGTACAAGTGTAAACATGACAAGTGGTGTAACCTAAGAGTTGTCATTTCCTAACGTTCCTAATCGAATCTCTCAAACGCATGGTCTTGGATTGGGTATCGAAATCATTATGATCATCAAAATCTATTCCACACTAGTCATCTTTGATTTGTACAGTGCCTAACATCTTATCCAACTTTTTCGAGCTAGTTTCCAAATAAAATTTTATACGACTCGAGTCTCTCAATCTCTCCTCTAGCTCAACTGTCCTTGGCTTGAGAAAATGCCTAGACTTCTTGAACTATAGAATTTATTTCTTCATAGCCTACATCAAACCACAAATACAATCTCTTTCAGATTTTACATATTCTAGATTCTCTCGAAGAGTTATCACATGTGCCATAAGATGCTCAATCAAAACACTATCATCATTCACCCTGGCACGCTATTTTAACCTAGCATCTAACTTTATGTAATCCTTTTTCACCTTCAAAGTTTCCTCATACAACTCAGAGAAGAAACTTGGATTTTACGCTCCTCCTTGTCTTCTTCATACTCATTCCCATCTCCACTCCCTCAACCCTCACTCACTTGGGATCTACAAACCATGTACTAAGTAGTTTCGTGTAAAGAATATCTTTATGGGAAGATTTATCATCAAATATCACATGAATAGCCATAAATACAGTGAAGTTGCGCTCACTGGGGGAATTAGATCCCTCTTCTAGATCACTATTACTAAGGCTGTCATTAGACTCTATAGATTTCTTAACTCCCTTCTTTAGTTTAGTAGGGCACTCAGATACCCTATGACCATAAACCTCACAACCAAAACATCGTTCTGACTCATACCTCTTAAAGTTCTCATTATGGCTCCTACAGATGTCATCGTCCTTGGTATGCACATTTTTATCAAATTTTTTTGAATCTTTTTATTTCTTTTGGAATTTGAGAAATCTGAACAAGAATCGGATTGTATTTTTGCATCTTCACTTTCAATAGGACTACATCTCGCCTTCCACTACCGTGTTGGCAATCATGTCTAAATCCTCAGTCTCGATGTCAGATTCATCATCCAAAATATGTATTTCCTCCTTTTGGGATTTCAAATCAACGCCATTTTCTTTCTTCTTCACATTCTTGGAGGGAAACATGTCAAGCTTATATGTTTGTAGGTCATCAATAAAATATTGATGTTTCGTAAAGACTAGAGTACCCGAAGAATTCAAAACCTCACTTTAGGATTAAATATTTCATACAACGGTCGTAAGATTTCCTTGACTACGATTTTGTCGGGTATATTCTTCCCTAAGTTAAATGACGAGTTATCTATGTCAGACAGCCTAGTGTAAAACTCATCAAATGTCTCACCCTACAACAAATTAATATTTTGAACTAAGTGGTGAGGTTTTAGAGTTTGGGATATTTCAAAGAACTAGTTCCTTCACGGATGAGTTGAAGTACGTCCCAATCCTCTTTCGGCATTTCGCAAGTCATAATACGATGGAACTTCTCTAGGTAATAGAACAAAATTAGGATTTAAACCTCGAAAATTAAATTTATATAACCTATGCTCAACATCACGTCATAACTCTACGGGTTTTAAATGAATTGCTTCTCCATCTCTGATAATAGGTGGAGACCACCCTTTAACTCTTGCTAACCAAACCCACTAATCTAAAGCCTTAAATGATGATTTGATACGCATTTTAAAGGTATTTGTAGTTCAACCCATAAACATCGGGGTTATAATACAAATAAAACCACCAAAATTCATGACTAATAACACATGATAAAAATATAATAACTGAGTGTTGTTGCCCTGATACAAATTTTAAAACATAGCCCCTGGTTGCGTGGTTAGGAAAGGATAGTATTACAAACAAAAAGTCTTTTTTTTTTAATTTTCCAATTTTAAAGATTAAAACTTTGAAAAAGATTAACTCAATTAAAATTGTTCAACAAATTAAACCGTTTAGTTTTCAAAAGTTAATTTACCCAATTTTACCTTCTTAACCTAAACCCTGCATCTAGATGATGAGAAGATAAAATAAATAATTCATCTATAACATCCCTTTTTCCAAGGAAAGTCACAAAAGGGAAAACCCTCAGACGACCTAGCCTTAACGTGTCTTCAATTTTCACTATGAAATGAAATTACAGAAGTTGACAAATGACTTACTCAACGACTCATTCCCCACCAGCCTTAACGTGTCTTCAATTTTCAATTTATCCTCTATAGTGCAACTCAAGAGTCCACCGATGCAAGCTACTATAATACACCAGTCCGCACACGTCGCGATATCCATCGATCCAGGCTCAGCAACCGTCTATGGATTAGAACATGAAATCCATTATCTCGTCACTGTAATACTGTAATGGACGGAGTCCATAACACGAAAAATGTTCTCAACACAATATGTAGAGAACAAACTTTAGTGCCCAAAAATAGGATCTTTAAAGAATATATAAGATGAAACTTATTTCAAAATGATAGGGATTAAATATTTGTAAAGATATGTTTTAAAAAACAAAAATGTGTGTAGTCGTTCGAATGAACTGAGTTCTTATTTGGACGAAGAACCCATTCTCGTTCGAACAACTTCCAACAAAACTTCAAATCCCAAAAAGTGACTTTCCATATTTCATTTTATCAAAGGAATGTCATCCTAATGACCTACAAAAAGTCGTTCAAATGATATTTTAATTCGTTCTAACAAAATAAAGAAATTTTCAAAAAAAATCTTTAAAAACATTTGAAACATTTAAAAAAATTTTAACACCCAATAATAAAATATCGAAGGCTTAAAATAAATATGAATTGATACCTGATAGATCCTTAGAACTTGAAGATGAAAATTAGCACAAAACACTGCAGTATCATACAATCTCTAAAGTTTTACCACTACATCTTCATCCAAACACATCATATGCTTTAATGGAAAACACGAATCCTAATCGATAACTTAAGATTTTTGCCCAGAATTAGTCAAATTATAAACAAATTGAATCAATTGGAAATTTATCCTTACAAATCACCCCCTTTGGCCATTCTGCAAAAAACAAAAATAAAAATTGTATGGGCTCTCAAGACCTAAAAAGACTCAATCCCCAATCCCAAAAGGAAAAATTTCAACTTGACTCATAAACTTAAGTAGCGTTGGACGCTTGAAAATGTTTTCATATGTTGTCAATCTGTAAATTTGCACACTTAAACATACCTTCAAATGCAAAGAGAATGTAATACGTAGAAATCCAAATAAGAGTACACATATTAAAATATCGAAAATAATCTCAACCTTGGTAAGACATCCCTACCCAAGATAAAGATATCCAAATCATGAAAGGAAAGTTAACATTTCTCCCCCTTTTTGTTCAAGAATAGACAAAGTAAGAAAGAATAAATTATTACTTCCCCTAATACCAAATCTCCCACTAAAAATGTGAATATGCAATATCAAATATGCAATAAGGAGGAGGGAATAAAATCATCCAATGGTGTAAATTGTTGCAAATGCACAACAAGCCAACTCAACCATAAATTGTCCCATCTATGATCAATAATATTAATATCGATGCAAAAGGATACCCATATGAGCAAGCAATGCAGTATGATACCAATAGGAAATTACCAATATTGAGAAGAGAAATTTGAATGAATAAGAAGTGATACTAATATGATCATATACCATGACATATAAAATCCAAAGATAAAACATATGGCAAACATGGATTAGATGCAAATCGCAAAAACTCAAAATAAATGATACCGTATATAGATATGCAAAATATACCAATGGAATATCGACAAATATTTATAGGTACAAATAACCAAAAAAGCCGACACAAAACACATAAGTTTTACACACTATCATATTACTGATGTGTCTAAACATGTGGGATGCAATGAGTGGGGGCAAACTATATACAAATGAATTATGACCCACACACTCAAATATGTTTGAGGAGTTCTATTTGAATGTAAAATTTTATCGAACTATATTTAGACTCGGGTGATGAGATAAAGTGAACTCTTAGGAACAAATAATCACGATGTAGACAAGACTAGACTATTAATGATTATACAGATTAATAATGTTATGACAAAATAAGCATAACGAGGATTCATTGTGCAAACCCATTGATCCTCAACTGAACATCCCCAAAAGATAAACATATATCATAATTTCATTTCTCTCAATTATTTTGAAGATATATTTTTTGAAAATCAAACAAACTAAACATCTTGGCCTTGATAATTTTTCCTTTATTATTTCCTTCAATATTTTCATTAGTTTCTTGCCAACAGTGGCTTTCCTACAAAGGAGATTTGCTCCTTTCATAGCCCTTTACTGTGTGCCCTAATATTTTTCAATAAAATAAAACAAGTTCAAGGAAAACGGTTCTTACATGCACAAATCCCGTATAGACACAAAATATGTAGATGGCCAAATTAATTGGACAACATCTCACATAGGTCAAATATTAACGTTAAGTTAAAAATTCAAAAATCTCATGCACGTGTGTATGGAGGCATACGCAAGGTGAATCCATTAAAAAAATGAAGTTTGAAATGACTCCATGGAAGCATGATTAAGAGAAACTAACGCGACTCAAAATGTGTCTCTAGTGTGTGCTAATTACAGTTCAAGTGAAAACCGATTGTGTAAGTAATAAACCCAATTAGACGGGGTAGAATCATCAGGGAATAGGTCGTAGAAAGTAATGACGATAGGTAAGTTGAGGAATCCTAAGGTTGACTCTAGACGAATAAAGGAAAAGGTGATGAGTTTTGAGTTTATCTACAAACTAGATGCAAATTAATTAGACTAGTAATTAAAATACGTATGTAGAAGTAAACTAACTATGAATTAATGAACATGAATGAGAAAATTAGGTTGGACTACACTCCCCCGAACCCTAGTACGTTTACCGAATATAAAATTAGTTGTTAATTAGATAATTAATTAAACCAAAAACTTTATTAATTTCAAGAATTAGATATATGAGGGTACAAACCCGCATCATACATAATCATGAATAGAAATAAAAAGGTTCGAAATAGCTGACACGCGCGTCGCACTCTTAAACACCCCAGTTACCTAGGGCAAATGAGGTTAAAAGTCCTACGAAGGTTGTAACAACTAATAAACTCGATTTAATAATTTATTTAATTTAAGGGAATTACTTTTATATCCATGCTAACCACATCGGGCTGTGTTAATGCATTCCAACCCTTAGAAATATAGTGGGAAATGGTTACGTGAGAAATAACACAAATCTTAAAGTTGCATGGGATGAAAATCATAATTATGTGAAAAGTGTAATGAAACAATCAAGAAAGAATTTTAACTAAGAAATAATGAATCACCAACTAAAAATATGAAAGCAGCGAAGAAAATATTACTTGGAATGAAAAAGAACCTTGAATTAATCCAAAAAGATGAACAAAATGTTGAACAAGATGAGTCCTAAGGTTCTTAGCTTCAAAATCCTCTCAAAACTAACTAAAAAGAAGCCCCCTAATGTCTGGTATGACAAAGAAATAAATACATCACATTATTTGAAGTGTTTTCACCATGCACAACTCTTTTTAAGAGAAAAGAAAAAAATGAAATTTCGTCTAGCTGAACCAGTCGAGTTCTGGATTCTTTAATGGGAGTGTTTGCCAGAGTGATGGATCAATCCGGTTACTTTTTCATTGATTTGGTTTGCTGGTTCTAGTGTTGGGGACCGTCCCGGTAGAGACTCTATGGGGTCGGTTTGCTGTCTTTATATTTTTATTCCTTTTCTTCTTGATTTCTTCTCAACTTTAAAGATCCACAACTTTTCACCTGGGACTAGGATTTGGGTGCCATTTCTTTCTACATGCTTATAGACTCGAGATCTTCCAGTTTCCTTCCGATTTTGTATCTGAATTATTGGTTTGAAATTACCATTTTTCCCTTGACTTTCCTTCACTTGTACCTTTCGTGAGTTTGAGTTTTCTCTATTCTCCAATTCTGTAAAATATATAAAAAATGTAAGATAAATACACGAAACTCGATGCACTATTTTAAAAAGGTCAGTAGCAATGATATGAGATAAATCAACTCGATGAAAAAATCATAAATTAAAGGGATAAATACGAAGAATTTATGCCTAATCAAACCCCCATAACCTAGAACTTTGATCGTCCCAAGCAATGTAATCTAAGCAAGGTCCGACACATAACAAATATATTATTGGGATATAATACCTCTTTCGTGGGCAAGATATTTGTTGATGTAAAAAACTAGATCGCTCTAATTATTTAATCACAGATAAATAAATGAGACAGAATATTTTTAAAGTGGTTCAACCTTGCATGAATGGCCTACATCCACTGTTATGTTATTGCTGAGTGTTTGGGAATTCTCGATTACAAGTTCTCTCAAGAAATTCCCCTCCCCTTGAATGAGGGTGATACATGGTATTTATAGCCCTTAGGTTGTACATGAAAGGGTTGATACATTGAATGATATACATATGAAAGGGTAATACATTTAATGCAGCGTGTGCGTCAAGATAATAAGCATTCAATGAATAGTTGAACTGTTGATTATCTGGCAATCAATGCTGGGGCCGAGATGCAACTTGGACCGCCTTAGTTTCTCGTTGCTCAAGAGTTCCTCGGAGCGCTGGAGCTCCTCGGTGTATCCTTGTTGCTCGGAGAAAACATGAGTTGGTCGGGGAAATGAGCTTCCTCGTTGCTATTTTGCCACGTAGATTTACACGTGTCTTCGTATTATTCGTCCATATCAGCATATTAATTTTGGTATCAACAGAAGCCCCCAATGTTTCATATTTCAAACTTTGAGGAGTATGGAACATTCTTTCTCGGTATATAGTAATATTAAATGACTCTCCTGGGTTTTAGGAACTTTTTCTTCGTATTTAAATTTCCTTCCAAATTCGCAGAATCCGCCTTTTTGTATTTTTAAAAGCGCTTCGATCTTCGTGCTTTTTTTGTCCTTTTAGTCGCCGATAGCGTAATAGTTTCCTTTCTGTAATCATTTCTTTCGTCGTTTCCCAAGGCAAGGTATTTAAACTTCAGAGGCAATCCCATCGTCTTCTACCTTTCCAATTTCTGCTTTCGAGTTTTCTAAAGCTTTTCTCTCTCTTGTGAGTTCATTCCCTCCTTCGTTTGTTTGTCAACAAATCTCATTTTTCTCTGTAAGCTCTTCTTCCTTCTTCTTCATTTCTTTTTATTCACCATGATTTATATTATCGAATCTCTTGATAAGTTTCGTTCTGACTTCTCTATTCCTTCTTGGGTAATCTTGGAGAGTCTTTCTGAACCTTCAAGTTATTTTGATTTGGCTGAGGGACACTGGTTCCCTAGCCTATTTATTGCTGAATGTGGATTTTCTTTTCCACCAAATCCATTATGTTTAGAGTTCTGTCAGTACTTCGATGTTGTCCCTACAAAAATAGCCCCCAACACATGGAGAATAGTTAATGGGGTACATAGGTTAAATCAAACTCATGGAACTCGTATAGGAATTCCTGAGATTATGTACTGTTATAGATGGGCTGTTTTAGACAATGTTTATTACTTAAAAACTAGGTTTTTGAATAGGGCATTAGTAGTCAACCTCCCTGATGCAAACAGGGATTATTTTGAACATGGGGTAGTTATAAAAAATTGGCAACATGCCCCTTTGGTTGGAGATGCTGTATATGAGGGTCCCAGATGCCCCCCATATGGCAATGGGATAGGTTATTTTCATTTTATTTTATTTTTTGAAATTATGATTTCATTGTGTTTGACAAAATGTATGACTAATATTTTACTATGTTTTTATTTGCAGTTGACAGCAAGAGAAAAAGTCCAAAAGAAACAGAAGTTAATATAAGGCAATTGAAACATATCTGGAGTTTGCATCAGAAAATTGCAGACGAGCACATCAGGTCTGCTTCATACTTGTTGCAATATAGGAGCTATAAGTCGTCCTTTACTGCTCGTCCTGTGGTCAGCATCAGTGATCCAGTGCAAATTCCTGAGGACTCTGATCCAGAATCTCATATTCTTTTGAGCCAAAAAATGGGCAAGAGAAGAGTTCCCGCTCTCTTCGAGGAGACTTCCTCTGCTGGAGATGGGAAGAAAAATAAGGTTGATGTCCAAAAAGGGACAAAGAATAAAGATGCCACCCCTCCTGTTGCTTCTCAAAAAGCTGTCGAGAAGCCCCCAGTGGCTCCTGTGCAGAAGGATGCACCTGTTGAAGTAATCACTATCTCACCAACCAAAAGTTCTTCTTTGGTTGAGGTTGTTGAAAAGGCACCGAGGATATTAAGGAAATCCTCCTCGGTCAGTATTTCTGGAGCCGTTCCCAAGCTCCCAACTGGTGGAGATGGTGTTCCAATCATTGTTCCTCCGAGCTCTACGATGAGCTTGGCAAAGTTTTCGCCCATTCTTGAGGTGCAAGGTACTGAAGAAGACCTTACTCGGGATGTGGTTACTTCTCTGGCTGCTCATCATCTTGCTTCAGTAAGTATCTCTATTCTGAGTTTTTCATATTTTCCTTTGTTATTTCCCATATTTGTTTATGATGTCGTTTCCCTTTTCTGATTACAGTTGACGAGCTGTTTCAATATAATCCTTAAAAAGGATGAAGCGATCAGAGCTTCTTGCTCCTCATCCACTGTGGAAGGAGCACTGGAGAAAGCTATCAAATCTGTGAGTGAATCCCGTCAGAAGTATGACGAGGATAAAATTGAATGGGAGAAAAAGTTAGCTGCGTCTGATGCAGAGAAGGTACAATTGGGTAATAAGGTGAAGGACTTGGAGAGAGAGAATAAAGACTATATCGAGAAACTTTCAGGCTTTGGGGAGCTTGAGAATAAATTGAAATCAGCTGAAGAAGAGCTGACCCTCCTGCGAGAAGTAAATCGTCAGAAGGAGGAGGTGGAGACCAAGTTGAAGGCCACCGAGAATCTTATGTCCGAGAAGCTCTCCTCGAAAAAAATGAAGAGAAAAATAGATGTGAAGAAGTCCTTTCGAACTGGTTGGGACAAAGGATGGGACAGGGGGTAGCAGCGATGATGACTCAAGTGAAGTATGGCAGTTTGAAATACTTCCATGATGGTTGGGTTGCTGTCTTAGAGGAACTGAAGGTGAGCGAGGACTCTGAGCTTTTTCAATAACATCTCCCTGGTCCTCCTCCAGTTATTCAAGATGAGGATGAAGACGAAGCTGCATCTGAGGAATCCTCAATGACTGTGGGTGATCAAGTCCTTGTTCCACAACCCAACCAGACGGCCACCGAGGAGATTTCATCCTTGCCTGCTCCTCCAGAACAAGTCCCAGCTTCTACTAATCAGATCATTGTTCCTACCGAGAAACCAAGCTCCTCGTCCCAACCTTCCAAGAAAGTTTTAGGAGACAAGGAAAATGTGTGAAGTTGTTCGGTACTCTCTTTCTGTTTTTCTTTTACTTATCCTCTGTATTCCAAACGATGTAATCTTGTTGATGATGTAGTAAAATCACATATTTTTGTTCCTCTACATTGTTGATGCTCTGTCTATTTTTATTTATTAACTCTTTCCTTCTCCTCTTTATTAGTTTATGGCTAGAAGGGAATTGATATCTGCCCATGATACAAAGCTGATGCAGCAATGCCGTGAATATTATAAGGTTGGTCACACAGTTTTGAGCGTTTCAGAAATTGCTGACATCCTTGTCCATGATGCTTCAGAACAAGCAATTGAGGCTTATCAGTACCTAAAGGATTTACTTGACCGAGCTGTGGCCAACAACGTGGCCTACTATGACTTGATCGAGGAGCTTCATTGTACTTTAGAAGATCTTCAGAATCAGCACAATGAATCGAATGCCCTGTTGCATGAGGTGTATGAGGATAGGTATCAACAACTTTACTCCGAGACAGGCCACAAAAAGATCATTGCTGGGTACGATGTCAGGGAGAGGACCCTAAAAGGTGAAGTTGAAGCTTGCAGACAGATTGCCGAGCTGCTGGAACAAGAGAACAACAATTTGCAGAAAGAGTTAGCACAGTATAAGTCTGCAGCTTCATCTTCCACTGCCTTGGTACTAGTCTCCGACGAAGGGTTCTCATTCTTAGAGGTTGAGAATGCCAAATTAAGGCAAGAATTGGATACTTTAAGAAGGTCTTGTGTTTCTGCTACTGCTCGGGGACTAGGAAGAGGTTATCGTGGGCAAGGAAGAGCTGCCCAGGATGTTAAGGAAGAACAAATTATTCCACTTGGTCGGGGACAATCAAGAGTTCTTCATCGTAATGTTGAAGAAGCTCGCACTCAGTCAACTTTGGAAACTCAAGCATTCCAATTGAATGCAAAAGATCGTGCTTTGTCTGAAATGTCCAAGAAAACCCAATCTTTGGAAGATCAACTTACTGCGATGAAGTCTGCTTTGAATAATAAAGATGTTTTTGCCAGGAGCCTTCACGAGCAACTAGAGAGAATAACTTTCTAATTCCATAAACATCCTCGTGAGTTTTGGATGGCATGCTACAATGAAGCCCTTTGTCACTTGGATGCTAGCCTTGAAAATGCCAATAATGAAGGTTATAAACAGGGATGGTTGAACGCACTGGGTGTGTTAAAGTTAGAGCAGGGCCATTATTAATGGAATTATCATGCTCCTGGGCTACTAGACTTGCCAGTACCGCCTTATAAAGTGGACATGGAATGGATACCATCTCGTGCCATTCCTCGGAGTTTAATTTCAAAATACCTTGGTGACTATAGTCTTCATTCTCAGATTGAATTATCTCGTCCCGAGCATCTCTTGGATACTCCTTTAGTAATGAATGTCAGAATGTTGAAGGACTTGAATTTTATCAATTCTCCCCAAACATTAAATGATCCTCCTGCTGGCGAGGAACCTGTATCGAGGGCTGGGGGGAAAAACCAATAGAATAGGATTTTCAATGTAATAGTTAGCACACATATGTAACTTGTAATTTATTTTAATGAAAGACTTTCATTTTTTGCTTGCAAATCTGTATTGCTTATCGTTTTGTGCTTATCTAATACTTTTTATATTTGTGTTTGCATAACAATATTGTATGGTTCATTGACCAAAATAAAGTATCAGAATTGTTGCTTGATCACTTAATAATAAAGTAATGAGTAAAATAACTGTTTTAAAATTTTTCCAACCAACCAAGGTTGTTAAATTGTGCTCGTCGGCCAATTATAATTAGTGAGAGTTTTTATCCCCAACTAACCATACTTGGTAATTTTTTCATAAAATGTTGTCCGACCAACCAAGGTCGCTAATTTTATCCTCGTTGACCAACTATAGTCAGTGGATTTTTATCCCAGACAAACCATACTTGGTTTAGTTTGGAATATTTTGTATTTTCTGGAATAGTTTTACCTTCCGACCAACATAAGTTGGCATATTTTGTTTCTTAATTAGCTGAAATTGGCATTTTTAAGAATGTTATTATTGCCCTTTTACCAACCAAAGTTGGTCGAGGGTTTGAACTATTAGGTTCTTTCGAACTATCTTGTCCACAAGATCTTTTACCAACCGATGTTGATCACACAAGTGTACGCCTCCTAACCAAAGGAGTATAATTTATTCTCGCTATTTTACCAACCGAAGTTGATCACGCTCGAACTGTCAGGTTCTTTCGAACTATCTTGTACACAAGATCTTTTACCAACCGAAGTTGATCACGCAAGTGTACGCCTCCTAACCAAAGGAGTATAATTTGTTCTCGCTATTTTACCAACCGAAGTTGATCACGCTCGAACTATCAGGTTCTTTTGAACTATCTTGTACACAAGCTCTTTTACCAACCGAAGTTGATCACGCAAGTGTACGCCTCCTAACCAAAGGAGTATAATTTGTTCTCGCTATTTTACCAACTGAAGTTGATCACGCTCGAACTATCAGGTTCTTTCGAACTATCTTGTACACAAGCTCTTTTACCAACCGAAGTTGATCACGCAAGTGTACGCCTCCTAACCAAAGGAGTATAATTTGTTCTCGCCCTTTTACCAACCGGAGTTGGTCGTGGGTCTGAACTATCGTCTTCTTTTTGCTGTCGAGCAGCGTAGTGTACAACACCAGTATTCCCCGAAAAACTTTCAATAAAAGGAGAGAAGATGGCGAAACATCATCGTTTTATTCATATTGATAGAACTGCTTTACATTTTACATTACTGATAATACTTGCGTAGGTGTTCAGCATTCCATGCATTCTTGAATTCCTCTCCTTCTAGAGTTGCTGTTCGGTAAGTTCCTGGTCGAACAACTTCTGTAACTCGATAAGGTCCATGCCACTTTGCTTCCAATTTATTGTGCTTCTGAATGACCTTCTTTAGGACGTAATCTCCTTCTTTTATCTCGCATTTCTTCACCCTCTTGTTGTAAAACAGAGCTGTTCGTTGTTGATATGCAACATTCCTAATGGCTGCTTCTTCTCTAACCCCCTCGAGCATGTCCAAATCTAATCTTCTCATCAAGTCACTGACTGGGGAATTGAAATTCAACACTCCATGTGTCGGAAGACCCAACTCTGCAGGTATTACAGCCTCACTTCCAAAAGCCAGCATATATGGTGATTCTCCAATTGCTGCTCGGGGAGTTGTTCGGTAAGCCCACAATACTGACTATAGCTCATTAATCCAATTTTCTTTAGCCTCATTTAGCCTCTTTTTCAAACCATTTAGTAATGTTCTATTCGTCACTTCCGTCTGCCCATTGCTTTGAGGGTGGCCTGGTGCTGAATGAACCTTCAAAATGTTTGATTGATGACAATAGGCGGCAAACTCCTCGTTATCAAATTGTATTCCATGGTCTGTAATGAAAACATGAGGGAGACTATATCGGGAGATAATATTCTTCCAAACAAACTGGTACACCTTCTCGTATGTCATATCAATAAGTGGCTCATCTTCTACCCATTTAGTAAAATAATCCACTGCAACGACGAGGTACTTGAATCTTCCTCGGGTCGTTGGCAGTGGTCCAACTAAATCAATTCCCCACATGGAAAATGGCCAAGGAGAAGTTATGGGTGTCAACAATGCTTGTGGAATTCGTCGAATGGAGGAAAAACGTTGGCACTTGTCACACCTCTTGGCATATGCTATACAATTAGCCCTCATCGTCGGCCAGTAATATTCCTGCGTCATCACTCTTTGCAAAAGTGTTCGACCTGCTACATGGGCTCCACAGGATCCTTCATGGATCTCTTCAATAAATTCTTTCACCTCGGAGGGATGTACACATTTTTGCAAACCTGCCATAATTCCTCATCTATATAAAACACCATTCGTTAGAACATACCGAGCAGCTTTAAACTTCAATTTCTTGGCAGTGATTTTATCCTCCGGTAATTCTCCTTCCTCGGCATATGCCCTAACGGGATCCATCTAAGATGGTCCTAAATCAAGGGAAATAACATTCATCATCAGGCTTTCATCTATGCTTCGACTTTCTAACACCTCAATTGGTATCGTTCTTCGCAACTCGGTACGAGTAGCTGATGCTAATCGGGCCAGTGCGTCTACTTGCGCATTCTCCATTCTTGGTATTCTGATCAACTGAATGGCATCAAATTCTGCCAACAACTCCATCACCTTTGCGTGATACTTGACCATTAATTCTCCTTTAACTGCATACGTTCCCATCATCTGATTCATAATTAATTGAGAATCACTGAATACCATCACTTGTTGCGCTTTCATAACCTTTGCTAAATTAAGACCTGCTATTAAGGCTTCATACTCAGCCTCATTGTTAGAAGCTTTGAATTTAAATCGTAAGGCATATTCCATGTCAATATCGTCTGGGGTGTTCAAAACAATCCCTGCTCCACAACCTGTTGTACAAGATGACCCATCCACATACAATCTCCACGTAGGTAACTTGTCTTCAAAGTTTTTATCTGACAGCGATGAAATATTTGCTATTTTGTTTCATCCTCCCCTGGTATTTTTCGCTCCTTGTCAACCATCTCTTCTTGTCCTTTTACTAACCGGAGTAGGTCTGGGTTTGAATTTGATGATTTTTCTACATCCACGAGCCCTTTTACCAACCGGAGTTGGTCTGGACTTATGTCTGTTGATCCTGTAACATCCACAGGTTGGTCAGCGAGCAACTTTTGTTCCTCGGGGGTATCAGGATATGTAAACTCTGCTATAAAGTCTGCCACAACTTGCCCTTTTAAAGATGATCTGGTTTCATACACAATATCATATTCACCGAGCTCTATTGCCCAGTACATCAGTCTCCCTGACTTTTTTGGTTTATGAAGGGCTTGTCTTAATGGCATGTCGGTATACACGATGATGGTATGGGCCTGGAAATATTGCCTCATTCTTCTACTTGCCTCAATTAATGCCAAAGCCAATTTTTCTAACTTTGGATACCTGATCTCCGCACCTCGGAAAGCCTTGATTGTGTAATAAATTGGCTTCTGGACTCCATTCTCCAATCTGATCAATGCCGAGCTGACTGCATTCTCTGATACTGCCAGGTATAAGTACAACTTTTCTCCCATCACTGGTCTGGACAGCAATGGAAGTGTTCCCAGATATTTCTTCAAGTCTTGAAAGGCTTTTTCACATTCATCATTCCACTCGAAAGTCTTTCGGAGTGTTTTGAAGAGTGGAAGGCACCTATCAGTTGCTCGAGATACAAATATATTGAGCGCTGCAACTTGTCCTGTAAGACTCTGCACTTCTTTCTTCGTCGTTGGAGATCGCAACCCTAAGAGAGCTTTGATCTTTGCTGGATTTGCCTCAATGCCTCGCTGGTTGACGATGTACCCGAGGAACATTCCTTCTCGTACTCCAAAGGTGCACTTTGTCGGGTTGAGCTTCATCTGGTATTTATCCAGTTGATCAAAGGTCTGACCTAAGTCAACCAGATGATCAGCAGCTTTCTTGCTCTTTGTCATCATATCGTCGACATAGACCTCCATATTGCAACTGATTTGTTCGGCAAAAACCTTGTTCATCAGCCGCTGGTATGTCGCTCCTGCATTTTTCAAACCAAAAGGCATAACATTATAACAATAAGTTCCCCTAGGGGTAATAAAAGAAGTGCTTTCCCTGTCTTCAGGTTTCATTTTGATCTGGTTGTAACCGGAGTAAGCATCCATAAAGCTGAGCAGCTCGTGCCCTGAGGTAGCATCTACTAGTTGGTCAATTCTGGGCAATGGGAAATGATCCTTTGGGCAGGCCTTGTTGAGATCAGTGAAATCAACACACATTCTCCATTTATTATTTTTCTTCTTTACCATCACCATATTTGCCAACCAATCCGGATACTTCACATATTCAATGAATTGGGCTTTCTAGAGCTTGTCGACCTCCTCCTGAATAGCTTGATTCTTCTCGGGGCTAAATACCCTTCTTCTCTGCTTTACAGGCTTGATCTCCTTATTCACATTGAGCTTGTGACATAAGAAGTTTGGATCTATTCCTGGAATGTCCTCATGACTCCATGCAAAAGTTTTCTTCCTGTTTCTCAAGAAAGTTATCAACTCCTGTTTTATTGAAACATCCAACGTTGAACCTATCTGGGTTACTTGTTCAGGGTGCTCGTCGTCCAAAATAACATTTTCTGTAGATTCCACCACCTGTCCTTTTACAAGGTGGGATTCATCTCTGGGGTCGAGAGTTTCAATCTCTGCATCTTCTTCCACCTGGTAGGTACTAGTCTTTTTCCTTGATTCTTCAAGTTCCTCTTCTTCAGTAGATGAATAATAGCATTCCCGAGCTACTTTTTGATCACCTTTCACAATTCCTACTCCAAAGTTTATTGGGAATTTTAAGCACCGATGCACTATAGATGGAACTGCCTCAAACTTCTTCAAACCAACTCTTCCCATGATGATGTTGTAAGCTGACTGCACATTTTTATCCATCACAAAGAAGCGTATTCTTTCTATTCGGCAAGCAGGCTAAGTTCCAATGAATATATCCAACTTGATCGTTCCAAGTGGAAAAACTTTCTCACCAGCAAAACCCAGAAGGGGTCTGTGATAAGGTTCCAGTTGAGATAATTTCAAATTTAAGCTGTCAAAACATGAATAGTCCATGATGTCTGCCGAACCACCATTGTCTACCAGCACCCTTGAAATCACTACTTCTTTCATCCTCATTTTGATCACCAAAGGGTTGTCGTGAGGGTAAAGGACACCTGCCAGGTCATTTTTTGAAAAGCCAATAACCAGCTTCTCTTTGTTTACCTTCCTCGAATGACTCCTCGGCTAAATTTATTTGCTGAATGTACGAGCAAGCTTGCGCCTCTCCGAGGTAAGCTTTTCTTTCTGCGGTAAGGTCTCCTCCTCCTGCATCTCCTCCTATAATAACATTACAATCAAATGATCCAAAACGTATGGAAAATACCTCTCGTTCTGGCTGCCTTTGTTTCTTGGGAAGATCGGGGTTATCCTCTGGATCATCTTCATGGTTTCTCTTCTTTTTCTCCTCTGCTCAACGAGGAGATCTAGACCTCTCTCTAGCTCGGTCATTATTTTTTCTTTCACCTCCCCGATCAACATATTTTGCTAGCTTTCCTCTTCGGATGAGCGTTTCAATCTCGTTCTGAAGAGCTATGCAATTTTTGGTCATGTGACCATGATCTTTATGAAACTCGCAATATTTATCCTTACTCCTCGAATCAGGGTCTGACCTCAGTTTCTTTGGCCATTTTACCTCCTCGTTGTTCTTGATTTCTTCCAAGACATGATGAATACCCATTTTCAAAGGAGTATAATTGTCGTATTTCTTTAGAACTTCCCATGATGACTTATTATTTCTGGAGCGTTTATCACCGCCATTGCCCTTGTGCTCTTTATTCTTAGACTTGTCGACTTCCACCTTGGTGTCTTTATCTATATTCTTCTTTGCAGCCATAGCTTCCTCGGCATTCATAATTTTGGCCGCTTTTGCCATCAATTCTGACATAGTTTTAGGTGGATCTTTCGCCAAAGTGTAATACAACTTATTACGCAACAACCCACTCATCAAAGCGGTGATTGCTGTCTTCTCTTCGTAATCTATGACCTCCAGCTTCTCGTTATTGAAACGAGTTATGTAATCTCTAGTACTCTCACCAGATTTTTGTCTAACACTTAACAAATGTGCTACTCGTTTTACTGGCTTTGCTCCAAAATAGACATTGCCTATGAACAACTCAGCCAACTGAAAGAAAGTTGAAATCTTACCCCAAGGAAGATTGTTGTACCAAATATTGGTAGCTCCAGTAAGAGTTCCTGAGAATGCTCTACATCTCATCTCGTCAGGGACAGCATAGATATCGGCGACAGCTTGATATTGCTCTATGTGTAGAACAGGATCTGTCTTTCCATCATGTTTGGGGGTCACCACAGGTGCTTTAAACTTTGACGGGGTAGGAAAACCCACAATGGCATGGACAAAAGGTATCCCTTGAACAAAAGTTCGTTGTAAGGGATTCTTCGCCTTAGCCATTTCTCCCAATCTATCCTCCAAGCGCAGAATGGAACCCTTCCACGCATCGTTTCCTTCCTAGGGTTTATTAGTTCGAGCAATTGATTGTTCTGATGTGGCCTCTTGAGATTTATCTTGATGAGCAACTGGTCGTGATTGTGCTGATCCTTCTCTTAGATCTGATGGTCATCGAAAACTCCTCGATATGGTCTTAGGTGGACTCCTATTCCTCCTAGGGCCTAATCGACTGAAAGGAGACACCCTACTCAATCTTTCCAAGGCACTGGGTCTTTCTGGAGAGAGAGTGATACGTTGATCAGTATCTGTAGCCTTTATTGACGAAGTTCGCCTAGGTTGATAAGAGAAATCATCTGACTCATCATTCCGATATGACTCAGTATGCCTGGATCGTGAAGAAAGTAAATAGGTTTACCTCTGACCACTTCGCTGTCCTGAACGTGCAGGTGCGCCGCCATGAAGGGTTTGTATGAGTTTCCTCATTGTTTCTTGCATGGCGGTTTGTCCTTGAGCCAGATTCGTCATAATCCCGGCCAGATCTGGAGGTGCAGAGGGATTTGGAGGATTTCCAGTATTTCCAGCATTTCGATTGCTAGATTCTGGATTATCCGCCATTGATGATGAGTTTTGGTGAAAAAACGATAATAACAATCGTTCCCACAGACGGCGCCAATCTGTTGATGTAAAAAACTAGATCGCTCTAATTATTTTATCACAGATAAATAAATGAGACATAATATTTTTAAAGTGGTTCAGCCTTGCATGAATGGCCTACATCCACTATTATGTTATTGCTAAGTGTTTGGGAATTCTCGATTACAAGTTCTCTCAAGAAATTCCCCTCCCCTTGAATGAGGGTGATACATGGTATTTATAGACCTTAGGCTGTACATGAAAGGGTTGATACATTGAATGATATACATATGAAAGGGTAATACATTTAATGCAGCGTGTGCGTCAAGATAATAAGCATTCAATGAATAGTTGAACTGTTGATTATCTGGCAATCAATGCTAGGGCCAAGATGCAGCTCGGACCGCCTTAGTTGCTCGTTACTCAAGAGTTCCTCGGAGCGCTGGAGCTCCTCGGTGTATCCTTGTTGCTCGGAGAGAACATGAGTTGGTCGGGGAAATGAGATTCCTCGTTGCTATTGTGCCACGTAGATTGACACGTGTCTTCATATTATTCGTCCATATCAGCATATTAATTTTGGTATCAACAATATTTAATTTAGCGTATGCAGCAAGCCTTTAAAGTCCTAGGTCACCCTAGTAGGATGAGTTATGTGACAACTCAAATATAATTATGAAAAATTATGTTTAAATCATGATTAGATTATGTTATATGGATAACATGTTATTACTATATATATTGTTAATTCATTATGTTTAGTCTAATCCTACCTTCATAAAGCATGAAATATCGAATTAGTTACAAATACGAAATTTTGAAGTTTTTGGTAGCAATATTCATGTTTAAAACTCATTTTGACCTTTATGACATAACAACTGACTTGAGGTGAAAACTAGATAGTTGTATACCTATGAGTTATGGTTGTAACACAACAAACAAAGTGTGAAACGGAGGTCCGAGTAGGAAGTTATACTGAAATTACTAACCAATGGCAAATCTGTCCACCCATTTTAGTGGTAATTTGTCCTTTATACCCAATAAGTGTCTTAAATTGATTGGTTGGAGGTGGAGGTTGGTTTGGACGAATTAAAACCTTGATATATCCTCCTTTATTCATAAAAATCATTTTGGGAGAGTTTTAGGTTGAGGAAAAACAATTGTGAAGGTTAGAAAGAAGAAAGTGAGGAGAAAAAATTCAGAAAAATTCATAGAAAATTACGTAAAAGACACTAAGGTAATTCCACCCATGAATATTGTTATTTTTCTTGTATTTATTATTTATATGATATAAATCCTTGATTTTTTATTGAACTTTTATGCTTGTGTGCATATGTATGGATATATGCGAGTTTAAACAAAGTTGAATGCGTATACCCTTAAATTGCTTCATTTAGTAACCTGGTTAATTCAAACTTACATATCTTTTTGTATAGTTACTGTAATTGATTAATTATGGTTTTAAATGAGAATATACTCATATATGTTTAACATATCAATAAATTATGTGAAAATACCAAGAAATGAATCTTTGGGGAGAGTTTGAAGTTTGGGTATAAAATCTGCCCCAAGGGTAAAAGTATGCACGCCATGTGTTCGATGTTTTGCTTGACATAGTAAATGAACCTTAAAAATTATGAAAATTTAATTTCTTATTATTCAATATGTTTATCGATGTTGTGTGAAATATCATAGGAATTTATGATGTAGAAAAATTATGAAAATTCCTGGAAGTTGGATTGAACAATAAAGGAGCCTATAGGGAAGATTTGCTATGTGATAAAGAAATTGACATATTTTTCTCTAGGAAAGTTGAAATGATGTGTTGTCTTTTGTGTTGGAAAACTAATATTATGAATATTGGATTATCAAGAATAATTAAAGTACGGTTGGGCTATAATTTGGATATGTTAGATATCATAAAATGAATCTAGATGCGACTCCATCTATGATGAATGGTTTGAATAAAGTCATATGATGCTTATGAATTGAGTTACATTCAAGTTATTCTTTGAATTGTTAATATTATTATGATGATACTAATATTGTAAGAATGATAGGCAGGAAAGAATAATTGGTTGAACAAGTTCCAGACAAAGTAAAATGGGAAAGCCTTTTAAATTACCAAGGTGAGTGTACTTATGATTTAATTCATATATAAATATTAATATAGCTCTAAGAGCGGATTTGTTTGAATACTTAGGAATTCAGGATTTATCTGAATATTAAAATATCCAGGATTTGTTTGGGTCTTATGATCCAGGACTTCGGTGTTCAGGATTTGTTTGAATATTAAAATATCCAGGATTTGTTTCGGTCTTATGATCTAGGATTGGTTTGAATACTTCAGTATTCAGGATTTGTTTGGATATTAAAAGATCCAGGATTTGTTTGGTACTTATGATCCAAGATTGGTTCGAATACTTCAGTATTCAGGATTTGTTTGGATATTAATATATTCAGGATTTGTTTGGGTCTTATGATCCAGGATTGGAATTGGACAAAGATCGAATGATTTGATTTGTCTTATGATAAGGATTTATTGGAACTTATGTTCCAGGATTTGTTATTGCCAACGAGCAGGATTATTTGGATTTCATATCCATGGATTTGATATAAAACTATTATTTCATAGTAGGACAGTATTGTTTGTATTTCATATCCACAGATTTGATATAAAACTGTTATTTCATAGCAGGGCAGGATTGTTTGCATTTGCATCCACATATTTGATATATAATTGTTAATTCATTATATGGAAGGATTGGTTGGATTTAATATCCTCGGATTTGATATATAATTATTAATTCCCTATATGGAAGGATTGGTTGGATTAATATCCACAAATTTGATATAGACTGTTAATTAATTGCATGGAAGGATTGGTTGTCTTTAATATTCGCAGATTTGATTTATAACTGTTAATTCATTGCATAATAGGTTTGTTTAGATTAAATATCCACATATTTGATATAGAACTATTATTTCATTTCAGGGAAGGAGTACCTCACTAAGATTAATTCTTATGGTTTATATTTTGACATTTTCAGGGTTGTACGCTGCCAGCTAGGATATCATATGATTAGTGATTTGAGAGTTGCACCGTTAGAAAGAGCTGGGGATTAGACATTGGAGTTTTGTCATTGTCGTACTAAGGTTTTACTGCACCCGTACATCTTATATATGAAGTTATCATGGATTGATTTAATGATTGCAATATTTAATCATAGTCAATCATAGTATGGCATGCTCGCTTAGTTATGACACTGATGTTAATTACGTTATGGTACAGAGAACATGACTATGTTTATTGTACATGAAAAAAATATTGATAACTAAATTATATTTCGAAGCGACTGAACATTATGATCTAATCATAATACAAATTAAATGATTAGAATAGATTTGGGTTTGGGGTTTGTCAATTAGTGGTATCAGAGCGTCTATGCTATTAATTCTAGACGTGTGTGACGATTAGATGGTAATTGTTGATTTGATATGATATTTATGAATTATTTATGTACTAACAGTAGTTTAGTATTATAATTGTGTTAGTTGTTATTATTCAGTTATTATAGATTAAACCTGGGGCATTGAACAAGATATTAGTTCCAATCTAGGTGGATGAGTCTTTACGATGAAGAAGCTCAGGCTACTCTAGATGTGGTCACACGTACACTTTCTATTACTAATTGAAGTGACTATGTTTTGATTGATCCCGGTTCCAAACATTCTTTTGTTTCATATGCATTTACTATATATCTGAATAGACCATGTACTCGTTTCGATGTGGGGTTGGGTATTTATTTGACTATGGGGCATATGGTTGTAACTGAATATGTTCTTTGTGAGTGTGTTTCGACTGTTGGGGTTAGAGATACAGTTATAGATCTACTTCCATTGTATATTTTTTATTTTTATATAATTCTGTGAATGGATTGGTTATCTAAATATCATGCATCTATGGATTTTTCTCTCCAAGGAAGTTGTTTATAAAATGCCTGGTGAGTCCGAATTTAAATTTGTGGGGAAATGGAAAATTGTTCCAACTTGCATTATCTCTACTATTCAGATGAGGAAATTGGTGAGTAAGGGTTGTGAGGGTTTTATTGCATATGTTCTTGACACTATGAAGCGGGCTTTACAATTATTTGATGTTCCTATTGTACGGGATTTTCCAGAAGTGATTCTTAGTGAGTTCCCCGGGTTACCTCCAGAAAGAGAAGTTGAATTTAGTATTGAATTAGCACTGTGGACAACCCCTATATCTATGGCACCGTATAGATTGACACCTGTTGAATTGAAAGAACTCAAGATTTAGTTACAGGATTTACTTGATAAGGGGGTTCATACATCCAAGTGTATCTCCATGGGGTGCACCAGTTTTATTTATGAAAAAGAAATATGGTACTATGAGTTTGTGTATTGATTATAGGAAAATGAATAAAGCTACAATTAAGGACAAATATCCTTTACCTCGTATAGATGGTTTGTTTGATTAGTTGTAGGGTGCTAAAGTGTTTTCAAATATATACTTACGATCAGGTCAGCATCAGTTGAGGGTGAAAGAGAGTGATATTTCTAAAACTACTTTTCACACTCAGTATGGTCATTTTGAATTTCTTTTGATGCCTTTTGGAGTGACTAATTCTACTGCTGTATTTATGGATCTTATGAATCGGGTACGACATCCTTTTATTGATTCGTTTGTCAGAGTTTTTATTGATGATATTATGATCTACTCACGTGATATGGTTGAACATGAAAAGCATCTCAAAACTATTTTGAATGTGTTAAAAGATAAGCAGTTGTATGCTAAGTTTAGCTAATGTTAATTTTGGCTATCACAAGTTGCATCTTTAGTCCATGTTATTTATGGGGATGGTATATGAGTTGATCCTTAAAATGTGAAAGCCATTGTGAAATCGGAGAGGCCCAATAATGTGATAGAGGTGTGGAGTTTTTTGGGTTTGGCTGGATATTATAGAAGGTTTATAAAGGGATTTTCTTCGACTGCCATGCCAAAGACTAAATTAACCCGAAAGGATGTAAATTTTGAATGGGATTTTGATTGTGAAAATATTTCTAAAGAATTGAAAAAGAGGTTGGTAACTGCACCTGGTCTTATTATTCCACGTGGTGGAGATGGTTTTGTTATTTATACTGATGCTTCGCATCAGGGGTTGGGTTGTGTTTTTATGCAGCATGGTAAGGTTATTGCTTATGCTTCCAGGAAGTTGCATACACATGAACGTAATTATCCTACACATGATTTGGAACTTGCTACTATTGTGTTTTCTTTGAAATTATGGTGTCATTATTTATATGGTAAAGTATGTGAAATTTTTACTGACCATCAGAGTCTTAAGTATTTATTTACTCAAAAGGAGTTGAATTTGAGGCAGAGGTGGTGGATGGAGTTAATTAAAGATTATGATTGTACAATTCACTACCATCCAGGGAACGCTAATGTAGTTGCAGATGCTTTGAGTAGAGATGATTCGTGCAAGTTATCTTGTACACGATGTTCTAGGGTTGCTCACATTATGAACTTGAGATTGATGGGAGGGAAATCATAGCTAGAAGATGGGGACATATTATTTGCTCATGTAAGCGTGAGGTCATTATTAGCTACTCGTATTCGTGATTTGCAAAGTCAAGATCCTTTTCTTGAGAAAAATGAGAAGATGTCAGAGATGGTGAGTTTGGTGATTTTTGTATTGTTAATGATGGCACTTTGTTGTATAAACAATGATTATGTGTGTCAATGTGGATGTATTGGAAGAAATTTTTTTAGATGAGGCTCAGAATTCCATTTATATTATCCATACTGGTAGTACTAAAATATATAGAGATTTAAAGGAGCATTATTGGTGGAATAATATGAAGAAATAAATAGCTGATTTTGTTACTAGTTGCCTTATATGTTAGCAAGTGAAAGTGGAGCATCAAAAACATGCGGGTTTGCTTCAACCATTGCCAATACCGGAATGGAAATGGGATCATGTAATGATGGATTTAGTTATTGGTTTTCCTCGATCTTAGAAGAGGTCAGATTTGATTTGGGAAGTGGTAAACAAGTTGACCAAGTTAGCTCATTTTCTAGTAGTCAAGACTACGTATATAGTTGATAGGTATGCTAGATTGTATGTTAATGAAATTATTCGATTGCATGGTCACCTATATTTTGGGATGGTTTGCAAGATGATATGGCTACAAACTTAAAGTTTAGTACGGCTTTTCATCCTTAGACATATGTGCAGTCTGAGAGGATAATGCAAATTTTGGCATATATGCTTAGAGCTTATGTGCTTGACTTCAAAGGTAATTGGGATGAATATTTGTCTTTGATAGAATTCATTTATAATAATAGTTTCCAGTCTAATATTGGCATGGCTCCATATGAAGCATTGTATAGTAGACGGTGTACGACGCCAGTATATTGGGCTGAAGTTGGTGAAAGGAAGCTAGAGGGTCCAAAGTTGATTCAAGTCACCACTAAAAAGGTGAAGATTATTCAAGATAAAATGAAGAAAACTCAAAGTAGACAGAAAAGTTATGCGGATACACGATGGAAATATTTGGAATTCATTAAAGGGGATTATGTGTTTCTTCGAATATTGCCATGGAAGGGGGTTATGAGGTTTGGAAAGAAAGGTAAATTAAGTCCACGCTACGTTGGGCCTTATGAAATTCTTGAGAAAGTCGAGTTGGTTGCCTATAAGTTAGAGTTACCACAGGAGTTAGATCGATTACATGATGTTTTCAATGTTTCTATGTTGATAAAGTATGTAGAGGATCCTTCAAATTTATTGGTGGAACAACCTATTGAGTTGAAGGAAGATTTGAGCTATGTGGAAGAACCACTCTCAATCGTCGATAGGAAAGAACAATTATTGAGTTCAAAAGTGATCGCACTTGTGAAAGTTGTGTGGATAAGGCATTCCATAAAAGAGTCTACATGGGAGAGCAAGGATACCATGAACATGCATTATCCTTATTTGTATGATTCAGACAACCAAGCTATGTCAATTTTGGGGATGAAATTTCCTATCAGGGGGATAACTGTGACAACTCAAATATAATTATGATAAATTACATTTAAATCATGATTAGATTATGTGATATGGATAATATTTTATTAGTATATATAATGTTAAGTCATTATGTTTAGTCTAATCCTACCTTCATAAATCATGAAATATCGAATTAGTTACAAATATGAAATTTTGGAGTTTTCAGTAGGAATGTTCATGTTTAAAACTGGTTTTGACCTTTATGACCTAACAATTGACTTGAGGTGAAAACTAGATAGTTGTATACAGGTGAGTTATGGTTGTAACACAAAAAATGTCATGTGAAACGGAGGTCCGAGTAAGAAGTTATACTGAAATTACTAACCAATGGCAAATCGGCCCATCCGTTTAAGTGGCAATTTGTTCTTTATACCCAATAAGTGTATTAAATTGATTGGTTGGAGGTAGAGGTTGGTTTGGCCGACTTAAACCCTTGATATACCCTCATTTATTCATAAAAATCAGATTCGGAGAGTTTTAGGTTGAGGCAAAAGAATTGTGAAGGTTAGGAAGAAGAAAGTGAGGAGAAAAAATTTAGAAAAATTCATAGAAAATTACGTAAAAGCCCCTAAGGTAATTCCACCCATGAATATTGTTATATTTATTTTATTTATGATTTATATGATATAAATCCTTATTTTTTATTTAACTTTCATGCTTGGGTTCATATGTATGGATATATGCGAGTTTAAACAAAGTTGAATGTGTATACCTTTAAATTGCTTCATTTAGTTAATTCAAACTTACATATCTTTTTGTATACTTACTGGAATTGATTAATTATAGTTTCAAATGAAAATAGAATCATATATGTGTAATATATCCTAAAATTATGTGAAAATACCAAGAAATGAATCTTTGGGGAGAGTTTGAAGTTCGGGGATAAAATTTGCCCCAAGGGTAAAAGTATGCACGCCATGTGTTCAATGTTTTGCTTGACATAGCAAATGAACCTTAGAAATTTTGAAACTTTAATTTTTTATTGTTCAATATGTTTATTTATGTTGTGTGAAATATTGTAGGAATTTATGATGTAGAAAAACTATGAAAATTCGTAGAAGTTGATTGAAGGATAGAGGAGCCTGTAGGGAAGATTTGCTATATGATTAAGAAATGGGCATATTTTTCTCTAGGAAACTTGAAACGGTGTGCCATCTTTTGTGTTGGAAAACAAATATGATGAATATTGGATTATCAAAAATAATTAAATTAGTTTTGGGCTATAATTTGGATATGTTAGATATCATAGCATGAATCTAGACGCGACTCCATTTATGATGAATGATTTGAATAAAATCATATGATGCTTATGAATTTAGTTATGTTCAAGTTATTATTTGAATTGTTAATATTATTATGATGATACTAATATTGTAAGAATGATAGGAAGCGAAGAATAATTGTTTGAACAAGTTCCAAACAAAGTAAAATGGAAAAACCTGTTAAATTACCAAGGTGAGTGTACTTATGATTTGATACATATATAAATATGAATATAGC
Organism: Sambucus nigra; assembly: GCA_949130495.1. Lineage (NCBI taxonomy): Eukaryota > Viridiplantae > Streptophyta > Magnoliopsida > Dipsacales > Adoxaceae > Sambucus > Sambucus nigra. The sequence goes on from OX422219.1 coordinate 113,812,074, forward strand.
TCTAAGAGACGATTTTTTTGAATACTTCGGTATTCAGGATTTATTTGGATATTAAAATATCCCGGATTTGTTAAGGTCTTATGATCTAGGATTGGTTTGAATACTTCGGTATTCAGGATTTGTTTGAATATTAAAATATCCAGGATTTGTTTGGGTCTTATGATCCAGGATTGGTTTGAATACTTCGGTATTCAAGATTTGTTTGGATATTAAAATATCTAGGATTTGTTTGGTTCTTATGATCCAGGATTAGTTTGACTACTTCGGTATTCAGGATTTATTTATCCAGGATTTGTTTGGGTCTTATGATTCAGGATTGGAATTGGACAAAGATGATATGATTTGATTTGTCTTGTGATAAGGATTTGTTGGAACTTATGTTCCAGGATTTGTTATTGCCAATGGGCATGATTATTTGGATTTCATATCCATAGATTTGATATAAAGTTGTTATTTCATAGCAGGACAGTATTGTTTGTATTTCATATCCACAGATTTGATATAAAATAGTTATTTCATAACATGGCAGGATTGATTGAATTTATATCCACAAATTTGATATATAATTATTAATTTATTGTATGGCAGGATTGGTTGGATTTAATATCCACGAATTTGATATATAACTGTTAATTCATTGTATGGCAGGATTGGTTGGATTAATATCCACAGATTTGATATAGACTGCTAATTCATTGCATGGCTGGATTGGTTGGATTTAATATCCGCAGATTTGATATATAACTGTTAATTCATTTCATGACAGGTTTGTTTGGATTACATATCCACATATTTGATATACACCTCTTATTTCATTTCAGGGAAGGAGTACCTCACTAAGATTAATGCTTATGTTTTATATTTTGACATTTTTAGGTTTGTACGCTGCCAGCTAGGATATCATATGAATAGTGATTTGAGAGTTGCACCGTTAGAAAGAGATGGGGATTAGACATGGGAGTTTTTTCATTGTCGCACTGAGGTTTTACTGCACTCGTATATCTTATATACAAAGTTACCATGGATTGATTTAATGATTGCAATATTTAATCATAGTCAATCATAGTATGGCATGCTCGCTTAGTTATGACACTGATGTTAATTACGTTATGGTACAGAGAACATGACTATGTTTATTGTACATGGAAAAAAATATTGATAAATGAATTATATTTCGATGCGACTGAAGATTATGATCTAATCATAATACAAATGAAATGATTAGAATAGATTTGGGTTTGGGGTGTGACAAGTTATGTCTCGTGAGGGTTTGTAGTGAATATACCCACAAAATTTTTCCTCGACTAAAAGAAAAATCAAAATACTCGAAAATTGAACAATTCAAACACCCCAAAAATGGTCATAAAAAATTTATAATGAAGAATCTCAAAACATAGTGTGCGTGTGTGTGTGTGTGTGTGTGTGTGTGCGCGCGCACGAAGCCAAAAATTAACTCGCTAATTTCCAATGATTGATCATTATGTTACTTTTCCGAAAATTTGTTTTGATTGAATTTCTCATGGATACTCTCATAAATGAATCACTAGGAATGTGGTTATTTCTCTTAGTGCACGTGATATAAAGAGTAAATATAATGGAAAACTAATTCACGTGCACAAATTTGAAAGATGTAATTTTAATAGTGAAAACATCTCTTCATCGGAATACGGTAATTGGAAAACGGGAAACATTATCTCTTTTTCACACCAATTAATCTTTCTTTTTTTTTTATCTTTTTGTGTCTTTTCCCTCCACGTGATACTTATTTTCAAAATCCGATCGCGGTTAGGGCTTTTTTAGGTTGTAAAGTGCATTGGGTAAAATTGGAAATTGTTAGGAAATTCAGAATTGGAAAATATTCTTATGATGTCCGTTAGTGATTTTTCGGGCTCTTGCTCGTTTTTCTCTTCTTTTTTCAGTTTTTCCTACTTTTCACATTTTTCTTTTCTTGTTATTTTTGTTGAGACTTTTTCTTTTATTCTTATTTCTATTTCTTACCCCTTTTTATGCACTCTTTGGATGTAATTGATGAATGTTCAATTTTCACAATTCTTGACCAATTGGTTTTTCGGTTTACAAACGAGAAGGAAAAATTTTATTCGGCTCATACTAGGTGGCAAAGGGATAATTTTTTTCACAAATTTTTATGTCTAATATTTTATGGTAACAAACGAGGGCCTACTTCATTGTCCAAGTTACTAATTATTTTACCATATGAGCCTCGAGATTATATTTAATTTAGAGATATTTTAGCGCACTTTCCAGACAACATCTCACACGTTTCCCGGAACTAATGAAAAAAAAGGAATAGAGATCCTCAACGAGTTGTTAAAAAACCGAAAAGAAAGTTGAGTTAACCATAAACTCATACTGATTTAATTACTCGAAAAAAGTGAAAAGCTGAAAATTTCACCGGATTGATTAATCTCTACATTTAATCGTAATGTCGTCAATTTTCTTTCAATTTCCATCTGTGGTCAATTTTGGCTTCCTCATTAGAATTTTTAATAATTTGAGTCTTCAAACCAATTTTTTTGATATTTTTGAAAAATTTAAATTCCTATTTTTAATTATTTTGAAGAAAAATATTTTTGGCTTTTAATAATTTTTCAATTTTTTTTAAATTATTGATTTTTTTTTAATTTAGGGAATTTTGAAATTTTTGGAGTTTTGAAGCCCATGCATATCCTCCTAGATTAGTCTTTTGCAGAGTCCCTATGCAAAAGGACTAAAATCTAAAATTAAAGGAGGCTGAATAAAAATAAACAAAGGGTAAAATGCAGTTTTTGTATTACTAACTATGGATTACAAGAACTAAAGAGAGAAATACATAACCTGTTATAACAAATCAAGCCAATAAAGTACTATAAAAACAAATAACTACATAAGGAGAACAAAGACAACAACAACAACAACAACAACAACAACAACAACAACAACAACAACAACAACAACAGTAAAGTAGGACCTATTGTGGAGGTGGGTGAGAGGTGTCGGGAGCATTGGGATCATACGGGTCATGAAAGTAAGTGGGGATTGATATACCCTCACTTAAACATAGATTGTACATCTCGGCCTAAAGGCGGACCATCATGCTTGTGTCACGACAATAAGCCTCTTGGTCCTCCCTATAAGCCCTCAAAAAATATTAGAAGCTCATCTTTAAATTCCCAATTCGACGAGTGAGGTATTCTCCCACCGGCTCGTAATCAGAATCCTCCTCCTCATTGTATTCGGGCTCTTCCTCTTCTCTATATCAACATCCTCTTCCACACTCACCGCCGTTTGCATCACCTCTCTTTATCGTTCACTTCGGGTGTGGGATTCTTTTTCAATGGCCTTTGTAAGGCTAGGGAAGACTTGGGTGCTAAATTTCGGCATCTACGAGGAGGGAGGTGATGAAACAGGGATATGGTAGGGGAGCTCATCCTTTAAGATCTATAACCATGTTCATGATGTGAGAATATAAAATGGGTGAAAGATGGATAGGATCACGGAGATCGAAGAGGTGGTATAGAAGGTTGGCTTGCCGAGGAAGCATCGCCTAATCGTTCGATGTTTGGAGAATATTGGAGCAAGCGATGTGGAAGGAAATGCTGGATTTTTCAGGAAGAGACCCCACGGGGAGGGTCTCTTGATTCCATGAGTGTCCGAGAGCGAAGTGAAGGATGAACGCCCTTTTCATACTTGGCTCAGCAATTGTGAGGAAGTCATATCTATTTAAGCATGGGACATCCATGGTTAGAAATTTTTATATTATGATTTCGACTGAAAATAAGATGCGCCTCTCATCAATATAGGACTCGACTTCAAATTCGCCCATTCACATGAGATTGCTATAGAAGGATCACACCTTGTCCTCCCAAACGACATGATTTGGCTCCCCAAAGAATCGACACCATCCCTTTGGGTAAAATAAATTGTTAACTGATTGCTGAAGTTCTGCCAATTTGACTTCGCTCTCAATATGCATTGAGCGGTATGGATAGAAGAAAGCTTCACACCACCTCTTTTCCTGGAAGGAGAATTAATCATTGTTACCATTAAGGATGATGTTGGTGGAGTTGTATTTTTTGGGGAGTGGTCTATCTGCTCTAGCGTCCATTTGATGAGAATTGAAATTGCTGGAAAAATAAGAGAGAGAGAGAGAGAGAGAGCAATAGAGGGAAATGGTAGATGTGAGGTTAAATGGGCGAGATATGGTGGGTATTTATAGGAGGGGTGTGGAGGTGTGAGCGGAAAATTTGGAGGGAAAACAATATAGGGAAAGGTGAATGGATTTAGAGGGAAATGTTGGAGGGAAAGAACTTGGGAATTGGGGGAAAATAATTTGGGAAATAGGGGAAGAACCATTGGAAAATGATGAACTATTGCAAACTATCGAACGATCCAGGTTATTGGGCGAACCGGTCTGGTCTTTTTTTTCTTGCAGCAATGAACAGAACCAGTGTACTTGGGACCAAACTGGTCCGGGATAATGTTAAATCTCCTCTTCTCTTCTCCTAAATGCATTAAGTGTAGGCTTATTCTAACTCAATTTTTTTGGACCCTTCCAAACATGTTCCTACCTATAATTTAGTTTGGAAATACATAATAACTCCCCTCAAAACATGCTACACTCTCTCGTGCGATTCCTTAGAATTTCTCTCTTCAAAGACCTTCCTAAAGACATATAACAACCTCTAATGACCTTAACCTAAAACTAACTAATGTACATAAGAATCACCCCATACGCATTAGGGGCTCGATGACCTCTCAATTCATTCTCACTCAATCCCCATAAATGGGGTTCGACAACCAAATGGTGTCAACTTCTTCAGCACACGACTCTAAGTACGAATTTAGGTGCTGTCCATTAACTTTGAATGTGTCTCCCCTGTTTGTATCTTCCAATTAAACGGCTATGGGGGAAAACTTCTTTCATGACAATGGGCCTGTCCACCGCGAACGCAATTTATCGAGAAATAAGTGTAGATGAGAGTTGTAGAGAAGCACTTTTCACCTCGAATAAAACTCTTTGCATCGGATAATTATATCATGCGCAAGTTTCATCCTTTATTTGGATATCTTAGCATTCTCATACGCATCATTGCACATCTCTTCCAATTCATTCAATTGATGCTTGCAAGCTTTACCGGTTGTCTAAATTATAGTTTAACCTCTTTATTACCCAATAAGATTTGTCTTATAACTTTATGGTGAGATGACAAGGATTTCCGTACATAAAGAGAAATGGGGACATCCCGATGGGGTTCTTATATGCGGTTCTATAAGCCCATAATGCATAATTCAATAGGAGGGACCAATCTTTTTGGTTAGGATCGATGATTTTTTCGAGAATGTTCTTGATTTCATAATTTTCTAGCTCATCTCGCCCACTCGTTTGGTGGTGATAAGTTGTCCCAATCTTTTGAACGAATCCATACTTTCTCATAAGTTTTTGAAACAATCAACTGAAAAAGTGCTTACCGTTATCCCTAATATTTGCCTTCAGAGCACCAAAGCGAGAGAGTATGTGTTATTGGAAGAACTTAATCACCACCTTGTTCTCATTAGTTTTGGTAGATAGGTCCTCTACCCATTTTGATAGATAATCTACCGCAACAAGGATGAATATGAAGAAAAAGGAGGTAGGGAAAGGGCCCATGAATTCAATTCCCTAATAATCAAGTATCTCAATGAAGAGTATGGGGGTCAATGGCATTATGTCTTAGCGGATAATGTCCCCCATTCTTTGAGATCTATCGTATGATTTACAATAAGCATTAATATCCCAAAAGATCGTCGGCCGATATAGATCGCTTTGAAGAATCTTAGCGTCCATCTTATTCCACATGAAGCTCTGTGTCTCGTCATCCGGTATGCAATGTTGAATGATTTGGTTCGTATAAAATTTAAATAAGACTGAATCATCAAAGAAAAACATCTGTGGCCAACTAATGAACTTTTTCTTCTCTCGCGGTGTCCAATCAGGAGGGACGGCTTCCGTGAAACGATAATTAACTATGTCCGCAAACCAGGGGAGGGAAGAAGTGGTAAATAACTTCTCATTAAAAAAATAATTATCTATGGGTAGGGGATCACTAGGTACATCGGATGAAAGCTGAGACGTCAGCAACGACATTTTTTACTATTTTTTTTATCTTTTATGGAGAGGTTAAAATTTTGTAGGAGTAGTATCCACCTTATGAGGTGTGACTTAGAATCATTCTTGGAAAGGAGATATTTTAGCGTTGTGGTTGGTAAAGCATGTGATAAGAGAACCAATGAGGTAGGAGAAAACTTATCTAGGGAAAAAACTACCCTTAGAAATTCTTTTTTCACGGTGGAGTAATTGAGTTGCAGTTCAGTTTATAGTTCGGCTGGCATGATAGATTACATGATCTTTGTTGTCTTTTATTTGGCCTAAAATAACCCCTATAGTGTAATCCCTTGCATCACACATAAGCTCTAATGGAAGGGAGCAATCCGGAGCTTGCGTAATGGGGACAAAAATAAGCATGCTTTTTAGTTTATCAAAAGCACTTTGGCATGCTTCATTCAACTCAAAGGGGCATCCTACATGAGAAGGTTGCTCAAAGGTCTAGCATTGGAACTAAAATCCTTAATAAACCTTCTATAAAAACCCACATGTCTTAAGAAGGAGCACACATACTTTAGTGATTTAGGTGGGGAAAGCTCGGATATGACATATATTTTTTCCCATCAACCTCAATTCCCCTGGACGACACTATGTGGCCAACAACTATTCCTTCAGTAACCATAAAATTTCACCTCTCCCAATTTAGTACAAAGTTCTTTTCCACACACTGGGCTAGAATTTTTTCAAGATTTTTAAGACAAAGGTCAAAAGAGGGTCCGAAGACACTAAAGTCATGCATAAAAAACTCAAGGCACCTTTCAACCATGTCATTAAAGAGACTAAGAATGTACATTTGAGATGTCGCAGGAGCATTGCATAGTCTAATTGACATACATTTATAGGCAAACGTGCCAAAAGGACATGTGAAAGTCATCTTTTATTGATCAAACACATCTACCTCTATTTGATTATATCCAGAATAACCATCTGGGAAGCAATAAAATTGGTGTACCGCTACTCTCTCTAGGATTTGGTCGATGAATGATAAGAGGAAATGATCTTTCCTAGTGCCCACATTTAATTTTCAGTAATCAATGCAAACATGCCACCCGATAATGGTACATTGGGGCATTAACTCACCCTTGGTATTCTTGACCACAGTCATTCTCGACGTCTTCAGAACGACTTGGATAGGACTAACCCATTTGCTATCCGAGATAGGATAAATTATTCCCGCATCCAATAGATTATTGATTTTCTCTTGCACTACCTCTTTTATAGTTGGGGTCAATTTCCTTTGCATTTCCCTTGAGGGCTTCACGTCCTCCTCGAGGTGGATTTTATGGGTTCAAATCAAAGGACTTATACCTTTCAAATCTGATATGTTCCAACCAAAAGCACGTTGGTGCTTCCTCAAAATAGCTAACAACTTACCCTATTGCTATTTATCTAGGCTAGAGGAGACAACAATATGAAATGTCTTATCCTCTCCCAAATAAGCATATTTCACGTTGGAGGGTAGTTTCTTTAATTCGAGGGTGGGAAATTTTTCATCGAAGGGTTCATTGCGGGAATCCCTTGGTGGTAATTCCTTGAATTTAGAAACCCAATTTACATCTCTTACATCCTCATCGAACGCTCTCTCATCTAACGTTCCTCTCCACTCTCCTAGATCCCTCTTGAAATTGATGTACGTCCCATCGCTCTCACCACTCGAAATAAGGCATGTTCCTAAGCCGTATCCAATGAAAATTCCCACTACGTGCTCCTCTACTATCTCCTTAATAAGATCCACTGAGTGAAAATATCCCTCATCACCCACTTGACTAGTGATAATGAAGATATTTGTTTCTAGGGTCATGTTCGCGAAAGTGAGTTGCATTTTTTCATTCTGAGTATTAATCAAGGTTTTATCCGTAGCTAAGAATGGGCGTCCAAAGATGATGGGAACATGATTACTTGAGGTGATGGAAGGTTCCGTGTCCCAAATCATAAAATCTACTGGGAGTTATCAGTGTCAACTTGGACTATTACGTGCTCAATAATGCCTCGTGGTATCATCATTGTGCGATCCATGATTTGGAGAGTGATCTTTGTGGGCTTGAGATCACCCAACTCTAATTTCTTATATATCGAATAAGGGAGAATGTTGCCACTCTCCCCTAAATCAAGCAAGACTTTTTCTATTTGGTTCTCTCCAATGATAAATGAGATGGTAGGTGCAACCAAATGGGTGGGAGGTCATTAAGTAGAACGAAGCTCACATTTTGTGGAATAAAGACGTTCTTTTTCACCTTTAGCTTTATTGTCATCAACAATAAGTCCTTAAGGACTTTAGCATAGGTGGAAATTTTCTTTATGACATCGAGAAAAGGTAAATTTAGCTTTACTTTCTTAAAGATGTCTAGCACATCATCCCGGGAGGCTCCTTTTTGGGGAGGAACCAACCGTTGAGGAAAAGGCATGGTGGTGGGCGGTTTCACTATGACTTCAGGCTCACTAGTGTAATAATTTTCACTCCCCTTGGAGGGGTCATCTTCGGCCTTTTTTGTCCTGAGAGAAACCTCCTTGTCTTTAGGTGTCTCGTCTAGGGGAGGTGATAAATCAACAAATCGCCCACTACGTAGAGTGGTGATGTCTTGACATTGCTCTTGATGTTTATTGGAAGTAGAGATAACACTAGTTTGACCTTAAGGAGGTCTTTGGCCTTGGGCTGAAAAGTTACCTTGCTCGTGGATACTTAAAGATGACTGCAACTTCTAGTCGTTCTCATTCATTTTGGCTAATATGCAAGCATTTTGAGCATTTTTTTTGCATTTTGAGCATTGATGAATTGGTTCACAACATCCTCAAAATTTCTCCGTGGTGGGGTGATATATGGTGCGTGAGGTGGTGCTTGCATATGTGATGCTTGTTTAAAATGTGGAGATGGAAGTGGGACAACGTGCGAATTAGGATTCAATGTAGCATGTGGTTGCCTATATCTAAAACTAGGATGGTTCTTCCATGAAGGTTTGTCAGAATTCCCATGCGGGGATTACCCTTAAATCCTCCTATCTCATCCACTTTCTCATGTAGCATTGCTTTGTAGGTGAGTATCGCCGGGAATTCCTTCATTGAATGGCATGCATCACAAATAGCACACACCTTCTCTTTCATTGATCGAATGGATCTGATTGGTTCTCTTAGCCTTGATCCAACTATGTCTCCCACATGATAAAGATCGGGTACTGAAGGAACGGTGGGAGTTTGTCAAACCCAATTTTGGGTGTTAGGATCGGATGTGTCCCAGACTTGAGTTGTCTTGGCAAGAAACATAAGATGGACATCTGCATTGTGTTCATCTAGTCCCCAAAATCGTCTCTCGCACATTGTCTCAACGAATTGTTTAGAAGATATGCTTAAGCCTTGGTGAAAGAAAGATATGAGATGATACTTCTCAAAACCATGATGAGGTCATATACTAACTAACTTTTTAAAATGTTCATAACATCGATCAAATGGCTCATTTTCTTATTATCGAAATGCTTGAATTTGAGCTTAGATGGAATTTGTTCGATGTTAGGGAAAGAACTTTAAGAGAAATTTGGATTGCATTTCGTTCCATGATATAATTGAGTTCGGCGATGAAGACCATAGCCTTTATTATTCAAGTAGAAGGGAAAAAGTTTTAGGCGAACAACATTTTGTGGGTAAGCTTAATTGATAAAGATATCACATGCCTCTTCGAACTCACGAATATGGAGGTAAGGATTTTCCGAATCCATACCTTGAAAAATGGGTAGAATATGGATCATCCCATTGGGAAAATGAAATTGTCCCGCATTATACAAAAGTAAAATGCATCCCGGAGTGATGGTTCTCTCGGGCTATAGGAGTTCTTTCATGGGACAATACAACATTACACCCTTACTCGTACAAAAACTAGCGTTATTCGACACAACTCTCTCTCCAATTGATTTTAATTCCTCACTTGACACAATCGGAGTGTGACTCAATGTGTGACTTATGATAGAGTTAGGCGGTGTATGAGGTGGAACCCAAAACTGAGGAATGTTTGGAGTGTGTGGGCTATGGGGATTGTACTCTCCTAAAATATTTTCGTGAATTTGGATTGGTGTAGATTGTGGAGTTTGTTGAGGATTTTTAATAAAAGGCCTTTAAGAGATGCTATATGTTTTTCTTATTAATTTCCTTAATTTTTTTAAAAATGTTTTGGATTTTATGATTTTTTGCCTTTTTTAAGAATTAGAGTCATTTTTTTATTAAATCAACCTAACCTAAAGTCTACCTAGTCCCCGAAAATGGCGACAATAAGATAATGCGACTCAAATTTAGTCTCTAGTGCATGGTAATTGCGGTTCAAGTGCAAACCATTCACGTAACTAATAAACTCGATAAGATGGGGTCGAATCCTCAGGGAATAGGACGTAGAATGTAATGACGATAGGTAAGATTATGAATCATGAGGTTGACTCTAGAAGAAGAAAGGAAAATGTGATGATTTTTGAGTTTATTTATGAACTAGATGAAAATTAATTACAATAGCAATTAAATTATGTATGCAAAAGTAAACTAACTATGAATTAATGAACATGACTGAGAGAATTAGGTTGACTACAATACCCCAAACCTTTGTACGTTTACCGGACATAAAATTAGTTGTGAATTAGATAATTAATTAAACCACACACTTTATTAATTTCAATCATTGTATATATGAGGATACAAGCCTGCATCATACATAAGAAATAATAGAAATAAAGCAATGTCGGAATATCTGACAGCGTATTGCATTCTTAAACACCCCAGTTACCTTGCGCAAACGAGTTTAAAGTCCTACAAAGGTTGTAAGAACTAATCAACATAATTCAATAATTTATTTAATTCATGGAATTACTTTTATATCCATGCAAACCACATCGGGTTTGGTTCATGCATTCCAACCCTTGAAATAACACAAATCTTAAAGTTATATGTGATGAAAATCATAATTATGTGAAAAGTCTAATGAAACATGAAAAGAACAATTTTAATTAAAAAATAATGAACAACAAATAAAAATATGAATGCAAATGAAAGCAACGAAGAAAATATTACTTGGAATGTAGAAGAACCTTGAATTAATCCAAAAAGACGAACAAAATGTTGAACAAGATGAATCCTAATGTTTGTGACTTAAAAAACCTATCAAAATTAACTAAAAATAAGCCTCCTAATGTTTGGTATGACAAAGAAATATATACATTGCGTTATTTGAAATGTTGGCACCATGCACAACTCATTTTAAAAGAAAAGAAAAATTGAAATTTTGTCCCGCCGAACCGGTCAGGTGCTGTCTTCTTTAATGGGCCAACCGGTTCGATGTTTGCTAGAGTGATGGATTAGTATGGTTAATTTTTCATTGGTTTAGTTTTCTAGTTCCATTGTTGGGGACCAGTCCAGTAGAGACTCTATCGGTTGGGTTTGTTGTTTTTATATTGCCTTCCTTTTTCTCCTTGATTTCTTCTCAACTTCAAAGATCCATAACTTTTCAGATGGGACCCGTATTTGGATGCCATTTCTTTCTAGATTCTTTTATACTCGAGGTATTTAAGTTTCCTCTAGGTTTCATATCCGAATTCCTGGTGTAAAATTACCATTTTGCTCTTGACTTCCCTTCATTTGCACCTTTAGTGAGTTTGAGTTTTGCCTTTTCTTCAATTTTCTAAAACATTTGTAAAATGTAAGAGAAATACACAAAACTCAATGCACTACATAGAAAAGGTCAGTAGCAATGATATAAGAAAAATCAACTCGATTTACACCGCATAAGATATATAAAAGCCTCCAAATTAAGGGGATAAATACTAAGAATGTATGCCTAATCAACAATCTAAGTATTAACAATCATAACCAAATATTCTATTCACATGGATAAAATGGAATGAATTGGATTCCAACATGATACTATGCAATAGAAAAAGTGTAAACTAAAATACACAAAAATCGAAAGTATCTTTTTAGTTTTCTAAAAAAATTTCAAAAGGAAATAATAATTTGAAAATTTGAAAAAAACCTAACTAAAAAAAAAATTATATTATCCAATATAACTCAATATAAAATAAAAATATAAATATAAAAGATACACAAGTCATAACACTAGCAAACATATATCATGAAACACGAACTAGCGTATGGAAAACTAGTGAAAATAATCAACTATTAGATATACCATGGGAAGTATCATTAGTAAGAAGACGAGAATCAACAAGTCTAATATGTAAAGCCTGCGAATCTGTTTTCCTAAGTCACATAGGTGTCACATGATGCTCTCGAGTTTTGAGAACCTTGGTGAATTTATTCTTAAACTTTTTAGGACCATTTTTAAGATTATAGTAAGACCTTCCAAGGTGGACATTCCTACCACAGTGAGTGAAAGTGTAAATGTGGTGAAAGGTTTTACCTAAAGGTTGAACTTTCCTAACATTCCTAGTCAACTATCTCAAACACACAGTCATGGATTGGGTAGCAGAAGCATTATGATCATGGAATACAATTTCACATTTGTCATCTTTAATTTCAACGGTGCCTAACATCTTATCCAACTTTTATGACCTATATTCCAAATCAAATTTGATACGACTCGAGTCTCTTAATATCTCCTCTACCTCGACTATCCTTGACTCGTGTAAACTCCTAAAACTCTAGAAGTTCGTTCTTCATAACCATCACCAAACCAAGAATCATATCTCCTTCACCCTCAACATACACTAGTTCTGACGTGTCCTAAGATCCTCGATCAAAACACCATTACCATTCATTATAGAACATTATTTTAACCTCGCTTCCAAATTTAAGTTAGCCTTTTTCACCTTTAAATTTTTTGCAGATAACTCACAGAAGGAAACTGGGATTTCACTATCATTCACCTCTTATTCATTCCCAGTCTCATCTCCATCACAACCCTTACTTACATGGTATTCGTAAACCATGGACTTAGAAGTGGCACGTAAAGAAATATATTCATGGCTATACATTTCATCAAATCTCACATTAATAGCCATGAATACGATGAAGTTGCGCTTAATGGGGGAATTTGATTCCTATTTCGGATCACTATCACTAAAGGTGGAAATATATTCAATAGGTTTCTTATGCTCCTGTGAAGCTCTGCTTAATTAAATATCAGGTGACCAGGCCTTTATTAAATTAAAAACATAATATCCAAATTGGTTGATTCTTAGCATCATTGTCCAAAAACATTTTAATATTTACAAACCACCTAGTATTTGAAAAGATGGTGTCAAATTTTCTTTATCATTAACAAGCAAAGATTTAAAAAAATTAAACAATTAGATAACAAATCAACCATACTAAATTAATCAACACCACAAATAATGCAATACTGAATCAAGTAAAATATGACGGGAGCAAACACCCTAGTCTAAAAATCTAATACAATAATCCATATAAAACTAAATCCACAACTCATTAATACAAGAAATATAATGTCTCTAGAAACCACCACTAAAATAAGGTGGGTGACATGCCCAACTGCGATAAAATAAAGGATGCGTCGGATATGAAAGGAATGGAGGCATTAACAAAGTAGTCCTCCAATTGTCCACATCAACTGAAGCAACGCCAAATAGAAATGACCTCCTAACTCGGCCTCCTTGTGGCTGGGAATCTAAAATGGTTTTTACAAAAAGAAATATATTTGGAAAACGAGTCAGAGCCCGAGTAAAAAAGCATTTAAAAATTTATCAAGTATTTAAAATGCATATGTAGAATATATTATATGCATGTTAGGTTCACGACACTCACTTTAGGTCCTCACCCCTCATCTAGTGTGCACGCCTAACGTATACTCCTAACCCGTCCTAGTTATGCTATCCTGCCTAACTAGTTCGAATTAAATCTATCACCACACTGAATAACTCTTGCACTACACCAAAACTGGCGATTGGTCACGGCCAAAATCCCTGACCAAAACTGTGGGTCGCGGACTTTGGCCGTGACCAAAACTGGCGTGACCATTTTCGTGGGTCGCGGCCCAAGTCCGTGACCAAAAAATGGTCACGGCCAAGAGAGGTCACGGGAAATGGTCGCGGACTTTGGCCGTGACCCATGTCGTGACGGGTCGCGGCTCTAATCCGTGACCCATAACCGTGACAAATTGGTCGCGGCCAAAGTCCGCGACCCATGTGCGTGACAAAAAAAAATTAAAAAAATTGGTCGCGGCCCTTGTCCATGACCCACGACCGTGACAAATTGGTCGCGGCCAAAGTCCGCGACCCATGTGCGTGACAAAAAAAAATTAAAAAAATTGGTCGCGGCCCTTGTCCATGACCCATAACCGTGACAAATTGGTCGCGGACTTTGGCCGCGACCCATGTGCGTGACAAAAAAAAAATAAAAAAAATTGGTCACGGCCCTAGTCCGCGACCCATTACCGTGACAAAAAATTAAAAAAAATGGTCGCGGACTTTGGCCGCGACCATTTTTAAGCGCGACAAAAAAAATAAAAATGGTCATGGACAAAGTCCATGACCATATTTATCAGTAATTTAAAAAAAAAAAATTAAATTTTGTCCAATCCTAAAATTGGGGTTCCTGTGAGTGCATCATCCGTTGCTACGAGGTGTTACAAATATTTATTATAGGCAAAACAATAAAAAAAAAATCACAAATTGCGAATTGAGAATGTTGTTAATAAACAAATATATATACAAACTTAAAAATATTACACGTCTTAATAATTCACAGACCAAAAAAAAATTGGGCAGAGTTTCCTCTATTTTCTTGACATTCCAAAACCTGTAAATGAAAAACCTGCTTATTATAAAGCCCGCACGGCTATAAAATTCAACAATCAAATTATAAAAACCCGCACGGCCATAAAACTAAATAATAAAAGCCTGCACGGCTATAACACATAAAAAACATTATCCTGAATGTCCACAACATATAAGTAATCATCATGTTGTAAACCATTGCCTCCTTCATTTGATCCACGTGCAAAAATCCTACAAATGATAGGATACAAAAAACAAAAGAATCAGTAACCAAGTAGTTTTACAAAAAAATTAATCAAGCTGAAAAATTGCATATATGAGTTAAAATTATCAGTAACCAAGTAGAAATATAAAAATTAAGTGTGGAAATAAGCAAATTACCGTCGTACTCTCAAACCGGGACACCCGCGGCTGCGGGGTCAGTTCCTACGAGTTACGTTGGTCCCGTGGGAGGTGTTGGTGCCACCCACGGGGCCGTTCGGGGGCTGTTTCGAGTTCTCACCCTCTAACGCCATGTTTTCAAGCCTAAGTGTGGAAATAAGCAAATTACTGCCGTACTCTCAAACCGGGAGACCCGCAGCTGCGGGGTCAGTTCCTACGAGTTACGTTGGTCCCGTGGGAGGTGTTGGTGCCACCCACGGGGCCGTTCGGGGGCTGTTTCGAGTTCTCACCCTCTGGCGCCATGTTTTCAACCCTAAGTGTGGAAATAAGCAAATTACTGCCGTACTCTCAAACAGGGACACCCGCGGCTGCGGGGTCAGTTCCTACGAGTTACGTTGGTCCCGTGGGAGATGTTGGTGCCACCCACGGGGCCGTTCGGGGGCTGTTTCGAGTTCTCAGCCTCTGGCGCCATGTTTTCAACCCTAAGTGTGGAAATAAGCAAATTACCGTCGTACTCTCAAACCGGGACAACCGCGGCTGCTGGGTCAGTTCCTACGAGTTACGTTGGTCCCGTGGGAGGTGTTGGTGCCACCCACGGGGCCCTTCGGGGCTGTTTCGAGTTCTCACCCTCTAACGCCATGTTTTTAACCCTAAGTGTGGAAATAAGCAAATTACCGTCGTACTCTCAAACCGGGACACCCGCGGCTGCGGGGTCAGTTCCTACGAGTTACGTTGGTCCCGTGGGAGGTGTTGATTCCACCCACGGGGCCGTTCGGGGGCTGTTTCGAGTTCTCACCCTCTGGCGCCATGTTTTCAAGCCTAAGTGTGTAAATAAGCAAATTACCGCCGTACTCTCAAACCGGGACACCCGCGGCTGCGGGGTCAGTTCCTACGAGTTACGTTGGTCCCGTGGGAGGTGTTGGTGCCACCCACGGGGCCGTTCGGGGGCTGTTTCGAGTTCTCACCCTCTGGCGCCATGTTTTCAAGCCTAAGTGTGGAAATAAGCAAATTACCGCCGTACTCTCAAACCGGGAGACCCGCGGCTGCGGGGTCAGTTCCTACGAGTTACGTTGGTCCCGTGGGAGGTGTTGGTGCCACCCACGGGGCCGTTCGGGGGCTGTTTCGAGTTCTCACCCTCTAACGCCATGTTTTCAAGCCTAAGTGTGGAAATAAGCAAATTACTGCCGTACTCTCAAACCGGGAGACCCGCGGCTGCGGGGTCAGTTCCTACGAGTTACGTTGGTCCCGTGGGAGGTGTTGGTGCCACCCACGGGGCCGTTGGGGGCTGTTTCGAGTTCTCACCCTCTGGCGCCATGTTTTCAAGCCTAAGTGTGGAAATAAGCAAATTACTGCCGTACTCTCAAACCGGGAGACCCGCGGCTGCGGGGTCAGTTCCTACGAGTTACGTTGGTCCCGTGGGAGGTGTTGGTGCCACCCACGGGGCCGTTCGGGGGCTGTTTCGAGTTCTCACCTTCTAACGCCATGTTTTTAACCCTAAGTGTGGAAATAAGCAAATTACCGCCGTACTCTCAAACCGGGACACCCGCGGCTGCGGGTTCAGTTCCTACGAGTTACGTTGGTCCCGTGGGAGGTGTTGGTGCCACCCACGGGGCCGTTCGGGGGCTGTTTCGAGTTCTCACCCTCTGGCGCCATGTTTTCAAGCCTAAGTGTGTAAATAAGCAAATTACCGCCGTACTCTCAAACCGGGAGACCCGCGGCTACAGGGTCAGTTCCTACGAGTTACGTTGGTCCCGTGGGAGGTGTTGGTGCCACCCACGGGGGCGTTCGGGGGCTGTTTCGAGTTCTCACCCTCTGGCGCCATGTTTTCAAGCCTAAGTGTGGAAATAAGCAACTGCGGGGTCAGTTCCTACGAGTTACGTTGGTCCCGTGGGAGGTGTTGGTGCCACCCACGGGGCCGTTCGGAGGCTGTTTCGAGTTCTCACCCTCTAACGCCATGTTTTTAACCCTAAGTGTGGAAATAAGCAAATTACCGCCGTACTCTCAAACCGGGACACCCGCGGCTGCGGGTTCAGTTCCTACGAGTTACGTTGGTCCCGTGGGAGGTGTTGGTGCCACCCACGGGGCCGTTCGGGGGCTGTTTCGAGTTCTCACCCTCTGGCGCCATGTTTTCAAGCCTAAGTGTGGAAATAAGCAAATTACTGCCGTACTCTCAAACCGGGACACCCGCGGCTGCGGGGTCAGTTCCTACGAGTTACGTTGGTCCCGTGGGAGGTGTTGGTGCCACCCACGGGGCCGTTCGGGGGCTGTTTCGAGTTCTCACCCTCTGGCGCCATGTTTTCGAGCCTAAGTGTGGAAATAAGCAAATTACCGTCGTACTCTCAAACCGGGAAACCCGCGGCTGCGGGGTCAGTTCCTACGAGTTACGTTGGTCCCGTGGGAGATGTTGGTGCCACCCACGGGGCCGTTCGGGGGCTGTTTCGAGTTCTCACCCTCTAACGCCATGTTTTTAACCCTAAGTGTGGAAATAAGCAAATTACCGCCGTACTCTCAAACCGGGACACCCGCGGCTGCGGGGTCAGTTTCTACGAGTTACGTTGGTCCCGTGGGAGGTGTTGGTGCCACCCACGGGGCCGTTCGGGGGCTGTTTCGAGTTCTCACCCTCTAACGCCATGTTTTTAAGCCTAAGTCTAGAAATATGCAAATTACTGTCGTATTCTAAAACCGGGAGTCCCGCGGTTGCGGGGTCAGTTCCTACGAGTTATGTTGGTCCCGTGGGAGGTGTTGGTGCCACCCACGGGGCCGTTAGAGGGATGTTTCGAGTTTTCACCCTCTAATGCCATGTTTTTAAGCCTAAGACAAGAAATATGCAAATTATCATCGTATTCTCAAATCGGGAGTCCCACGGCTGTGGGGTCAATTCCTACGAGTTACATTGCTCCCGTGGGAGGTGTTGGTGCCATCCACGGGGCCGTTCGGGGGATGTTCCGAGTTCTCACCCTCTAACGCCATGTTTTCAAGCCTAAGTGTGGAAATAAGCAAATTACCGTCGTACTCTCAAATCGGGACACCCGCGGCTGCCGGGTCAGTTCCTACGAGTTACGTTGGTCCCGTGGGAGGTGTTGGTGCCACCCACGGGGCCGTTCGGGGGCTGTTTCGGATTCTCACCCTCTAACGCCATGTTTTTAACCCTAAGTGTGGAAATAAGCAAATTACCGCCGTACTCTCAAACCGGGACACCCGCGGCTGCGGGGTCAGTTCCTACGAGTTACGTTGGTCCCGTGGGAGGTGTTGGGGCCACCCACGGGGCCGTTCGGGGGCAGTTTCGAGTTTTCACCCTCAAACGCCATATTTTTAAGCCTAAGTCTAAAAATATGCAAATTACCGTCGAATTCTAAAACCGGGAGTCCCGCGGCTGCGGGGTCGGTTCCTACGAGTTACATTGATCCTGTGGGAGGTGTTGGTGCCACCCACGGGGCCGTTCGAGGGCTATTTCGAGTTCTCACCCTCTAACGCCATGTTTTTAAGCGTAAGTCTACAAATATGCAAATTATCGTCGTATTCTAAAACCGGGAGTCCCGCGGCTGCGGGGTCAGTTCCTACGAGTTACATTGGTCCCGTGGGAGGTGTTTCGAGTTTTCAACCTCTAACGCCATGTTTTTAAGCCTAAGTCTAGAAATATGCAAATTACCGTCGTATTCTAAAACCGGGAGTCCCGCGGCTGCGGGGTCAGTTGCTACGAGTTACGTTGGTCCCGTGGGAGGTGTTGGTGCCACCCACGGGGCCGTTCGGGGGCTGTTTCGAGTTCTCACCCTCTAACGCCATGTTTTTAACCCTAAGTGTGGAAATAAGCAAATTACCGCCGTACTCTCAAACCGGGACACCCGCGGCTGCGGGGTCAGTTCCTACGAGTTACGTTGGTCCCGTGGAAGGTGTTGGTGCCACCCACGGGGCCGTTCGGGGGCTGTTTGGAGTTCTCACCCTCTGGCGCCATGTTTTCAAGCCTAAGTGTGGAAATAAGCAAATTACTGCCGTACTCTCAAATCGGGAGACCCGCGGCTGCGGGGTCAGTTCCTACGAGTTACGTTGGTCCCGTGGGAGGTGTTGGTGCCACCCACGGGGCCGTTCGGGGGCTGTTTCGAGTTCTCACCCTCTAACGCCATGTTTTCAAGCCTAAGTGTGGAAATAAGCAAATTACTGCCGTACTCTCAAACGGGGAGACCCGCGGCTGCGGGGTCAGTTCCTACGAGTTACGTTGGTCCCGTGGGAGGTGTTGGTGCCACCCACGGGGCCGTTCGGGGGCTATTTCGAGTTCTCACCCTCTAACGCCATGTTTTCAAGCCTAAGTGTGGAAATAAGCAAATTACCGTCGTACTCTCAAACCGGGACACCCGCGGCTGCGGGGTCAGTTCCTACGAGTTACGTTGGTCCCGTGGGAGGTGTTAGTGCCACCCACGGGGCCATTCGGGGGCTGTTTCGAGTTCTCACCCTCTAACGCCATGTTTTAACCCTAAGTGTGGAAATAAGCAAATTACCGCCGTACTCTCAAACCGGGACACCCGCGGCTGCGGGGTCAGTTCCTACGAGTTACGTTGGTCCCGTGGGAGGTGTTGGTGCCACCCACGGGGCCGTTCGGGGGCTGTTTCGAGTTCTCACCCTCTGGCGCCATGTTTTTAACCCTAAGTGTGGAAATAAGCAAATTACCGCCGTACTCTCAAACCGGGAGACCCGCGGCTGCGGGGTCAGTTCCTACGAGTTACGTTGGTCCCGTGGGAGGTGTTGGTGCCACCCACGGGGCCGTTCGGGGGCTGTTTCGAGTTCTCACCCTCTGGCGCCATGTTTTCAAGCCTAAGTGTGTAAATAAGCAAATTACCGCCGTACTCTCAAACCGGGAGACACGCGGCTGCGGGGTCAGTTCCTACGAGTTACGTTGGTCCCGTGGGAGGTGTTGGTGCCACCCACTGGGCCGTTCGGGAGCTGTTTCGAGTTCTCACCCTCTGGCGCCATGTTTTCAAGCCTAAGTGTGGAAATAAGCAAATTACTGCCGTACTCTCAAACCGGGAGACCCGCGGCTGCGGGGTCAGTTCCTACGAGTTACGTTGGTCCCGTGGGAGGTGTTGGTGCCACCCACGGGGCCGTTCGGGGGCTGTTTTGAGTTCTCACCCTCTAACGCCATGTTTTCGAGCCTAAGTGTGGAAATAAGCAAATTACCGTCGTACTCTCAAACCGGGAAACCCGCGGCTGCGGGGTCAGTTCCTACGAGTTACGTTGGTCCCGTGGGAGGTGTTGGTGCCACCCACGGGGCCGTTCGGGGGCTGTTTCGAGTTCTCACCCTCTAACGCCATGTTTTTAACCCTAAGTGTGGAAATAAGCAAATTACCGCCGTACTCTCAAACCGGGACACCCGCGGCTGCGGGTTCAGTTCCTACGAGTTACGTTGGTCCCGTGGGAGGTGTTGGTGCCACCCACGGGGCCGTTCGGGGGCTGTTTCGAGTTCTCACCCTCTAACGCCATGTTTTCAAGCCTAAGTGTGGAAATAAGCAAATTACCGTCGTACTCTCAAACCGGGACACCCGCGGCTGCGGGGTCAGTTCCTACGAGTTACGTTGGTCCCGTGGGAGGTGTTGGTGCCACCCACGGGGCCGTTCGGGGGCTGTTTCGGATTCTCACCCTCTAACGCCATGTTTTTAACCCTAAGTGTGGAAATAAGCAAATTACCGCCGTACTCTCAAACCGGGACACCCGCGGCTGCGGGGTCAGTTCCTACGAGTTACGTTGGTCCCGTGGGAGGTGTTGGTGCCACCCACGGGGCCGTTCGGGGGCTGTTTCGAGTTCTCACCATGTAACGCCATGTTTTTAAGCCTAAGTCTAGAAATATGCAAATTACCGTCGTATTCTAAAACCGGGAGTCCCGCGGCTGCGGGTTCAGTTCTTACGAGTTACGTTGGTCCCGTGGGAGGTGTTGGTGCCACCCACGGGGCCGTTCGGGGGCTGTTTCGAGTTCTTACCCTCTAACGCCATGTTTTCAAGCCTAAGTGTGGAAATAAGCAAACTACCGTCGTACTCTCAAACCGGGACACCCGCGGCTGCGGGGTCAGTTCCTACGAGTTACGTTGGTCCCGTGGGAGGTGTTGGTGCCATCCACGGGGCCGTTCGGGGGCTGTTTCGAGTTCTCACCCTCTGGCGCCATGTTTTCAAGCCTAAGTGTGTAAATAAGCAAATTACTGCCGTACTCTCAAACCGGGAGACCCGCGGCTGCGGGGTCAGTTCCTACGAGTTACGTTGGTCCCGTGGGAGGTGTTGGTGCCACCCACGGGGTCGTTCGGGGGCTGTTTCGAGTTCTCACCCTCTAACGCCATGTTTTTAAGCCTAAGTCTAGAAATATGCAAATTATCGTCGTATTCTCAAACCGGGAGCCCCGCGACTGCGTGGTCAGTTCCTACGAGTTACGTTGGTCCCGTGGGAGGTGTTGGTGCCACCCGCGGGGCCGTTCGGGGGCAGTTTCGAGTTCTCACCCTCTAACGCCATGTTTTTAAGCCTAAGTCTAGAAATATGCAAATTACCGCCGTATTCTAAAATCATTATCCCGTACTCCTTCTAATTATCCCATACTCCTTCTAAAATACTATCCAACAACATTCCAACAACCAATAATTATCCAACAGCCAAACCAAACAAAACCAATAACTATCCCGTACTCCTTCTGTCATCTAAAAGATTTAATAGATAATGCATATCAATTATATAACTACTTTAGTTAATGTACAGAGTACCTGGTGTGTAATGAAGAACTGGTATCCAATTGGTTAGATCTGCAATACGTAAACAATGTGTTATGAAACTATAACTTGAAACAGCCCCCGAACGGCCAATATAACTCGTATGCACTTGAATCATTGAGCCAATATAACTCTTATACACTTAAATCATTTTTAGGGTAATGAGCCATTGAAACTAAATGATCAAAAACAACATAAATTGTTTGAGCTGAAAAATAGTGAATGAATTGAATAAATTATATTCTTTTTGCCAAAAAGCAAACCATGAACCGAAAAATAGTGAATGAACTGAATAAAGTTAGCAAGACTAAAAGATCAAACCATTTTTCACACCAAATGTAAAATTCATACATTCTGAATAAATAATAAATGAAATATCAATGTTGACAGTGATGCCAGCGAGAAACAAATGATTGTAGATTAGAACCCAAACTCGGATACAAAAAAATAAAAAATTCAATACCTCTCAAATACGGAGAAAGCCAAATCAAACTGTTTGAGCGAGAGGACACCAAGGGTGTACACCTACAAAATAGAACTAATTAGAAGAAAAATATACATTCCAAACACAAAAAAAATACTCCAATAATCTAGATACAAAAAATGATTAAAGATACCTCAAGGCAAAGAGAAAACCCCCAAAATTATCAAAATCTAATAAAAACATTACAAAAAAGGCGTAAATACAAACTTATCAATAATTGTAGGAAATTTGTGGGGTTTTTTATACGTGGCTTTTATATCTCAGAAATTTGTATAGAAATTTTTATATAGAAATTTGTGCATATAAAAATTTGTGTGAACAATCTCTTTGTATTTGCAATTTCTGGTTATGTATGGATGAATTGATATGAAATTTTCGCATATTCAGTATTTATATTTTATCGATTGTTGGTTTTTATGAGTTGATTATTTATTAGTGTCGGTAAAAAAAGTTTTGAATCGATTTGGCCCTTGGACTAAAATCCTGGATCCGCCAATGTTTTAAATGATAATATATCCGAATCATAAGTTGGCCTAAAATTTCTGATATTCGAATTTGAAATAATTTTTCAGTGGGTGAAAGACACCGTATTGATTTCAAATATTGTAAATGGAATGAAATTAAGGGAGCTAAAATACCTGTAAGCGCCTCATATTTTTCATTTCCCCGCTCATTTCACCGGAGTTGGGGCTGGCGAGGTAGTTGGCGTCGAACTTGGGGTTGGCGGCGGTGGAAGTGAGGACAGGGAGAGGCCAAAATGGTGAGGTCGGAGGTAGTTGGCGTCGGACTTGGGGTTAGATGACGCCGTCGGCGGTTCTGAGCTGGGATGCCTGTGATCGGGGCTGCCGGCTTGGTCGCGGGGGTTGGACGGAAGGGGTTATCGCTGTCGCTGGAGGTGTTCGTCGGTGGCTAGAGGTTCGTTGGAGAGAGAGAGAGAGAGAGAGATGTGGGTCAGCGGTGGGTTGGTGGGGTACCGGCCAAGAGCGCCGGAGATGGGTTCGGGGCGCTGTGTGGTCGCCGGCAGGTGGAGTAATGATTTCAAATATTGTAAATGGAATGAAATACCTGTAAGAAGCCGTAGATGACGAGAGTGGGAAAAAAAAAAAGAAATGAGCGGGGAAATGAAAAATATGAGGCACTTGAAGTTGTTTTAGGATTCACACCGGTCACGGCTCTAGGCCGTGACCCACCCACCGCGACCCATTAATGAAGCTAAGTGGGATGTGTATAGTCTATTGGTCACGGCCCCTAGCCGTGACCCATACCAAGAAATGGTCACGGCCCATAGCCGTGACCCTCAATCTGTGATGCGCGATCCTTTTTATCAACACTAGTGCTTGAATGAGGGATGGTCACGGCCCATAGCCGTGACCCACACCCAGAAATGGTCACGGCCCTAAGCCGTGACCCTCAATGTGTGTACTTTCTTCTTTGTCATGTCATGGGTCACGGACTTGGGCCGTGACCCATCCGCGACCAAGCTTGGAGGGAATTTTGGCGCGAGTTTGGCGCCAAGATGGTCACGACCTGGTCACGGCCCAAGTCCGCGACCACAGTGGTCACGGCCCAAGTCCGCGACCACTTCCAGAACATAGATAATTTAGTGTGATAATAAATATGGTCACGCCAAATATTGACTGGGTCACGGCCCAAGTCCGCGACCAGCTGGTCGCGGACTTGGGCCGTGACCCACTGGGCGTGACCATTCGCAGGATTTGGTGTAGTGTTGGTGCTTATCTGTATTACCCATACAATAGCTATTGATGTTCTATACCGATTTGACAATTATAAATTCCTGACTTTGGATTTAGGCCTCACATATTTAAATTAATTTAGATATTACAATCTTTCTCATCTACTAAGAACATACATTTGAATTTGATTTAAGTCACAAGTATATATATACATGTCACTCTATTTTCATATAGACCAATATAGCTCCCTTAGGCCGAGACTTGCGGTGCATGAACTCATAAACAGGTACATGACACACTATACAAAGGACTATTGGTTATTTATTGCTCTTGAACCATAAATAAAAATCACATATGTTGGAGGCGAACATAGACCCCAGCCAAATGGGTCACACACATACCTAGGCTCCCATTAAACCTTTGGAACTATCTTAGTCTCAGCTAGCACGTATCCAAGATCCTATGTTCTGGGTACAAGTCTAAAATTCCCCAATGGGATCGTCAGGATAAGACAGTCCATGATGCAAAACCTCCTTCCGATAGCAAGCAACGTAGGTATGTCATACATATAAGAATCATGCAGTAAGTATACACACAACCTATATATTTTTATCATCAGTTTAGGTATACTCCCGATCTATATTATACATTTGATACTTAGTGTGTGTATATATATATATATATATATCCCAAATATCCCACGTACAACTAATAATTAATTATACTTATCATGAAATATTTTCAAAAATTCCTCACCATTCGAAGTGTCCCAATTATTCTTTAACATTTTTTAGTAGGTAACTCACTCATCTCCTACCAGTCTAAGTCATTGTGCTCCCCAGCCCCTCGAGGTATTACAATATTCTCCAAACTAGCTTTTATCCAACAATTATACCTAATTAGTCGTTATCCATAAATCTTTCTCACATGACTAAGCCTCAAGGTCACTCTTGGCCTACTGATATTTTAATATAATTCTCTTTTTTCTTAAAATTCATTCCTAAAATTAATTCGGCCATTTCCCGTGAGTTCTAATCAGAAGGGGGAAAATTTGTAATACCCCGTATTTTTTTATGCTTTATTAATTTGGGAAATTATTAAATTTAATGTGAGTTAATTATTTAATATAAATCCAAAAATTAATTATTTTATAATTATTAACGTGATGTGAGTTAGTAATTATGGGAAACTTGTTGTTGAATATTACTAATGAGTAAAGTAATATAATATTGGTTCTATGAAATGTCACGAGTGAATAAAATGACAATTTTGGAAATTTAAGACGGGACGCGCCTGTGTCGCGTCGGGAATAAATGTTGATTAATAAAAGTGAAATATTTTTAAGTTATCCATATGGTCATTTTGAGTGCGCCAACGTATCTGGAAGGGTCAAGATAGTCTGAAAAGTGTACTCGGGGGTTTAGTTTGGGTCTCAGGGAGTTTTTAGGCCTATTTAACACCCCGGGAGGGCATTTTGGACATTTTGCATTTTTGGGTAATTAAACCCACGAAAATTATTAGGCTATATCAGCCATTTAGAAGATTCCTTTAGGGTTATCAGACTCAAAACCTTATAACGGCCATGGGAGAGGGAAGGAGAAAGCTTTCCAAGCAATCCAAGGCCAAAAAGTCATCCGATTGCATCGCCACCACCACAAACGCATAGATCGCGCAACGGGGAACGCAACAACACCAAAATCGTCAGCAAATAAGAATTCTGAAATTTCCAGGCAAGTATTTATCTTGCTTATTTTCGTTAATGCATCGTTCATGTTAGTCTAGGGTGATTAGGATTAGTTTGGTAGAAGAAAATCCATGTCAGAGTTAGGAAAATCGCATGTAGTAATGATTTGAATGATAATCTGGAAACCCCTTCACATGTAGAGGCTTAACCACGAATTTATGATGAATTAGGAGTATAAATTTTTGGGAAAAGACTGATTAGAACCATGTTTAAGAAATCCTAGGGTTCTTGAGTTTGATATGAGTTTTGGCCTATTAATCTATGGTTATTGATGGAAAATTGCATGCTTTAGAAGATGTATAATATGGGTGTATACTGATTATAGTATGAATTTTTGGGCGATTGGGAATGAAAAATATGGATTTGGATGAGGTTGTGTGATAGAACCCGTAACTGGTTTCCTGCATAATTCGCCATACCTACTTGATTGATCGATTGAGCCAAGAGCTTCGATCGATCGAAGGTTCGATCGATCGAGCCCAGCCATCGATCGATTGACCCCTTCTGGCAGACTCACATTTCCCCTTTGAAATTGTTAAATTCAAATTAAATGAGTGAAAATCTTTGGGCATCCTTATTTAAATACTTTGGAAGATAAAGGAGACCAGTAGGACTTATTAACAACTATGAGACCTTTAATCTAAGACAAAATTTACATTTTTGGGATGCTTACACATAAGGGATGATGGGGTTGTGTATTAAAGGGAGAGACGCGTAAAATAGCTACGTTGGAAAATAGATGAGTACCTACTGAATTATACACTTGGGAGGATAGAGTCCATGAGGGTTACGAAGTGAATTGGATTAATCCCTTGAATTAAAATAAGAGACGAACCATTATAAGAGATGACTAAATAATGAGAAATAAGGATAAATGTTATAATTATGGGTTATGAGATGAACCTAAAGAGATATGGTAAAAGTAGTATGTCTATATGACTGTGTTTATGCATATATTATATACGTGTGAAAATCATGCCCGCGCTACTTGCTATCCCTGAGGTTACCGCGCTGGGACAGTCTTATCTCGAATGGGCCTTCAAGGGGGAAATTGACTCGTACCCTAGAAGATAGGAATCCTAGGTACGGGCTATCGGATCGATAGTCGGACGGTCCTAAGAGACGTGAGGGTATGTACTGACCTCTTGGACTTGGAAACTATGCTTCGGCTCAATATTGTTTGTGTTTGGTTTAATACAGTTCGAGAGTGATTTCGAACTTGTATTTTCCTTAGTACGAGTGATACGGGGATTGGATAGCAGAGTATGCCCACACCATAATTTTTATGTGGGGTGCTGATAGAATATATATATTACGCGAGTATTTAATATATATATGAATTTCTGAAACTTAGATTTTCCTAGAGTGTTTATGGTAAGTAAGAGATGAATAATGATTTCAATTGAGAAATGCCTGTTTCGAATGTATAGTATATTTCTGGAAAACCTTTATTAATAAATAAATTCAAAGATGAGAGCTTTGTCACTAAATAAAATTATCCTCTTAAAAAATTAAATTGTTCAGTTTTAAATCTTACGAATAACCTAAGATAAGTTAAACCATTGGGAAGGTTAGTACGATAGGCGTGCACATTAGAAGATAGGTGAGAATTTCTCAAGGGAGTGCCGCATTAATACGTTGTTGCATTGTCCTGTAAACATTTTAAATACTTGCTAAACACATTTTAAATCATTTACACTATCGGGCTCTGACCCGTTTCCATTTTCTTTTTCTCTCTTGTATATATATGTATATATTACAGGTGCCCAGCCACAGGGGCGTCTTGCATAGGATCCTTTGGAAGGAATGCGCTGCAGCTTAGGTAGGAGTTACAGGCCTCTTACTTAGACGACTTCATTTATTTGATTCCACTCCTAGCATATTTATTCAATTGGGCATGTGTCGCCCGTTTCCGTTATTCAGATATTTAGCTGACATTGTTATTCATTTATTTCCAGTATTTTATTCTTTGGGATTTGTTATTGTCGGGATGTTTTCATTTAAGTATTAAATGTTGGATTCATTTAGTTGGATGTTTAAATTGGATGGTTTGTTCCAGTATAATTGTGGTGTGATTCTTTAATATTGAATTATGTAAAGATTTAAATCTTGGTTTATAAAATAAAATTTGGAAAATAATGTCTAAAAATGGTTTTGACACTTAGCTTAATTATTTAGGGTGTTTAAATTGGAAAAGTTATTTTTTTTCGACAGTGATGCTAAGAATTAACCAACCGTTCACCTTGATTTTAATTTAATAAAGGAGTGATCGCCCGATATTTAATTAGGCGGGGTGTCACAAAATTGTCATATGTTAGGAGCTGAATCGATTCGGCCAAGGAGTCGAATCGGTTCGCCCCTACAGGTCTCATCTTCTACCTTCGAATAGTTACGGGTTTCACCATTTTTACACATCCAAAACTCCATTAATCACTCCAAAACTCCTAAACAATGATGTTAAACATTATACCAACCAATGTAAGGAATTTCTAACGTGGAAGAATCCTTAACTCATCAAAGTTACTCGAAAAATCAAATTATTTCAAGATTATTTATTAAAAACCCTAGTTCATTTTGTATAATTATGATCCTCTACAAACCCAGATTTCTTCATGCTATACTATCAGAATATCATCAAATTTAATCATTCTACATAAAGGATTCAATCTTACCCTTAATTAAACCCAAATCATTATTTAATTCTTCAATTTAATCATCACAATTTATGGATTTAATATAATGAACATCATATTCTAACATAATGTTATATCCTACATGAATTAATAAAGATAAATACTTGCCTCTATTAAAAGGTCTGATTCTCTGCAGAAGATTAGTATGGTTGCGACCCTCTCCTTCTGATCTACGGGATGGTGGTGTTGGTGGTGCAAGAGTAGTGTTTTATGGCCTTGGGACTCTCTCTCAAGGCTCTTCTTCTTCCTCCCCCGATAACCTCTCCATGTTTGATTCATGTATCACTAGCTTATCCCATTCTTAATTTGATTAACACCTCTTAAATTCGTGGCTTTTCCTTCCTAAAAGATACAAATGACTAAAATACCCTCCTGGGGTGTCGACTTGGTCTGAAATTGTCTCAGGACCAAAACTCGGTCCTCGGGTACACTTTTCTGACAATTTTGACCCTTTTGGACACTTTGGCGCACTCGAAATGATGATATGGATGACTTAAAAATAAATTACTTTTTATTTCCTTAAATTGAGTCCCGGCACGACTGACATGCGCGTCCTGACTAAATTACTGTAACTGTAGTATCTTTCACTCATGATAATTTTAATATTTTTATAATCCCATATTACTTTATTCACTAAGTAATAATCAATATAATTCACATCGATAAAGACTAACCCTTGTCTCGCTAGTTAATATTTATTTTAATTCAGATTAATTTCTAATTAATTTTTCCCATGTTTAATTAAATTAATCCCACATTTAAAAATCATTAAAAACAATGGGGTGTTACACCTCCTTCCATAGTTTAATGGGACACTCTAATAACCTATGCCCATAACCTTAAAAAACAATCGTCATTTTGACTCATCCCTCTTAAAGTTCTCATTTCGGTTCATATAGATGTGATCTACGTTGTTATGCATATATTTCTTAAACCTTTTAGCATTTTTTAACGTCTTTTAAAGTTTTTGGAAATTTCTCAAATTTCTTTGCAATCATGGGTAAATCCTCGGTATCGATACTAGGTTTAATATCGAAAAAAGGTACGTATTCTTTCTAGGATTTCAAAGTAACTCCCTTTTCTCTCTTCTTCACCTTTTTTTTCGGTAAACATGCCAAGCTTAAAAGTTTGTGGGTCACCTATAAGATTATCAAGTTTCATAGGATCTAGAGTACCTAACGAATTCAAAACCATCACGTTTGGATGAAATTTATCAAGTAATGATCTTAAGATTTTCTTTATTACTCGGTTGTTGGGTATCTTCTTTCCCAAATTACATAATGAGTAAACTATGTCGAACAGTCAAGCATAAAAATCATGAAATGTTTCACTCTCTAGCATCTTCATCATTTCAATCTAAATGGTGAGGTTTTGGAGTTTGGAATCTTTGACAACACTAGTTCCTTCATGTCCAAGCCTTTTTTGTCATTTTGCAAGTCATAATATGACGGAACTCCTCGGGGGTGATAAAAAAAATTGAGCATATAAACCTCAGGAATTAAAAGTTTCCAACGTATGCTCAGCCTCATTCCATGACTCTATGGGTCTTAAATGAATTTCTTATCCATCTCTATTAACAAGTGGAGACCACTCTTTAACTACCGATAACCAAACCCACTAATCTATAGCCCCATGTGCTTATTTTATAGGCATTGCTCAGCCTCATTCCATGACTCTATGGGTCTTAAATGAATTTCTTATCCATCTCTATTAACAAGTGGAGACCACTCTTTAACTATCGATAACCAAACCCATTAATTTGTAGCCCCATGTGCTTATTTGATAGGCATTGCTTTGTATCTGTAGTTCGACCTATTAAACATCGGGGTTTTAAAACCTTAAAATCCATAAAAAATAATGACTAAAACCCGAATCAAAACACAATAACTGAGTGTTCGTTCTCTAATGCCAATTTAAAAATATAGACCTTACGTTTTGTGCTTAGGCAAGGATGGTATTCAAAACAAAAAGTATATTTTTGAATTTTCCAATTTGATCTACCATTTAGTTGTGAAAAAATAATTTAACCATTTAGTTGTGAAATTTTTTTTTAGTTGATAAGCACATAAAATAAATACATCATCCACAATGCGCTGATGTACGAGAATAACTACAAAGGAAAAAGGCTGGGATGGCTCAACTATAACTTTCACTATGATACGAAATTATACAAGTTGACATATTACTTATTCAAAGACTCCATCCCCACAAGCCTTGGCGCATCTTCAATCTTAAACCACTCCTTCACAATGCGACACAGGACTCCACCCATGCAAGATTTCACAATGAATGAGTCCACGCATATCTTGGCATCTACCGATTAAAGCTCATCAACCATCTATGGATTGGACATACAATCCATCGCTTTTTCATCGCAACACCGCAAAGGTACATAGTCCATCGCACGGAATAAGTTCTGAACAGAAGGTGTAGAAAAACAAACTTTGGTGTGCAGAAATAGGATTTTCAAAGAATATATAAGATGAAACTTCGGTCCTAAACTTATTGGGTGAAAATGAGTGTTCTTAAAAAATCTTTGGAAGTATTTTATCTCAACAAGCAATACCAAAAGGCTCTCTTTAAACTATGATCATGCATGTGAATTTGTAGGAAAAATTTGTTGCAAAAGGATAGCGATTAAATATTTGTAGATAATTGTTTTAAAAAATAAAAAACATACTCGTTTGAACGAATTGACTTCTCATTCGAATGAAGTACCCATTCTCGTTCGAACATCTTTACACAAAATTTTGAATGACATTTTAGAGTTTACCGAAATGTTGACATTCTAGATATTGTTTTTAATGACGAAATATTGTTCTAATGACCTACGGAAACTCTTTCGAGCGATATTTCAAGATGTCTAACGAAAAAATAATATTTTGAAAAAATTTATTTAAAATCATTTTAAACACAATTTAACACCCAATAATAAAATATCGAAGGCTCAAATTAAATAAACATTTATACCTCATAGATCCTTTGAACTTGAAGATGGAAACGAGTAAAAAACACGACACTATAATATAATATTTGAAGCTTTAGTACTACGTCTTCATCTAAACACGTCAAAGGCTTGAAGGGAAAACACCAACACTAACCTTTGATTGAAAAAGTTTTGTTTGGAATTAAGTTAATTATAAATCAACTAACTCAATTGGAAATTTTTCACCTCACAAAGAGAGAGGAGATATGATCTTATATGGATTTCTTTACACCTCTTTTTCAAAGGATTTAATATCTTCAAGAGTTAGGGATTGTACATTATTTTTAAGTTCAACATCCGAGTGTGCTATATATATGTATATATGTATGATTTACATGACTACTTATGCTTATTATCACTACATATGAATATATGGTGAGATATATGTGATAATAATGGTTAAAGGTTGATGATGGAATTGAGTAAAAATTTTAGAATGTTTAAGGTAGTTATTCCTTACAAAAATCATGTTTAAACTAGTTAATTATGTCAAATGTTATGTTGCATAAGAAGAAGAAATGTTAGGATGCATATATGGGCATTATTAGTGTAAATCCCTTCATTCATGACAATGGTTATGGGAAATGGGATTGATATGTTGAAAATGCATTTAAATAAGTCTCTGAACATGAAATAATAACTCTGGAAAAATCAACATGTTACTCATCTAAAATGACACTACTGTATGTGGAGAAAGTTTAATACGTTTAAGAATCAAAGCACTTAAAATGAAAATAATAAAATTTTGAGGTAAAAAAATGAAATAGAGTAATATTTGTACATAAAATGACAAGAATACAAAGTAAAAAATATAAAATTTACAAATTGTAATAATTTTGAAAATGAAAAAGTTAGATTTTTACCTAAATATGTCATTTTATGTTGAGTATGGACTTACACATAAAGTTCATAGACAAAATTGGACACTCCATAGAAACTTAGTGTTAAAAAATTTGATGGAACTCATGTTTGGGAAAATAAAGGTGAAAAGTAGTATTTTGCAAAATAAATGTTAAAAGTAGTATTTTGAAAAGTAAAGGTGAAAAGTTGTGTTTTGGAAACTAAAGGTTAAAGTAGTATTTTGGAAAGTGGAGATTTAAATTTGAATTTTTGACAAGTAATAAAAAATAAGGTTTCCTAGTATTCATGAATAATGAAAATATATGTGAAAAGTGCACAAAAATGGAATTAAAATTAAACTTTAAAGTTACACTAAGAGTTTTTAAATAAAGTTTTTTCTTTAAAAAAACATCAAGATTGACTGAAGAATAGAAACAGGTATTTGGATCAAATGTGAAAATAGTAAATAAAGTGTCTTGGGATTAGTCTCTTTCACTGTAACATGGCCAGAACGACCGAGGTATGAAATAAATAATAAAAGGTTAAATTAAAGCTAATAAAAAAGGATAAGGAAAAGAAAATAATTGCAAAAAACATAACAAATAAAAGTTACACAGAGGTAATTAGGAAATTTAGGAAAGGCTCAGAGCCCTGTGGTGCGGCTTAATTCTCATACTCCATATCACTGATAAGGAGCATATTGCAGCATGTTGCTAGTTCGAGAATTCCCAAGTAGCACTCTTGGATTGGTATCCTGATTAATAATGTAATAATATGATCTTGAGCACAAACCTCACTAATATAAATGGCAAATTTATGAAACAAATTGAAAAATGTGAAAGTATGTTAATGGTGAAATTAAAGGGATATGGATAGTATTAGATAAAAAAACAAGTGTGAGTAGGCTCATCGACCAGGTTGCACAGTCAAAACATCAAATGCATGGTCGTGATACAACTTCATGAGAACATTTAATCAAACAAAGGACGATTTCATAATTTATAAAATAAATTTTTTATGTATAAATATTCCTTTGTACGTAATAGTCTTATAGAATTTCTCCTACTGGGCACACACTTACACCCTACCATTTTGCCAAATCCCCAACAGTACTTCAAGGAAAGATAAACGCAAGGAAATTACGAGAGGAAGTGAATGATTGATGCACTAGTAGAGCTCTATTTACTATTCAATTTAAATGAGTAATTTAATTATAAACAATTATTTTTATCACGTGAACTTGTATGCAGGTATTAGAAATTTAGTTTGTAATAAGACTGGATGACATAGACTTTCTTTAATTTTATTTATTCTATGAAAGTGGCAAAATATTTTATCATTTTTGGTACTATTTCAATCAAATGTCGATATTTCATAAAACGAGAAAATTATTGTTTCTGAGACAAATTAATAAGTCAAGCATGAAATAAATTGGAGTTTCTCAAATGAAATCAAAGAAAAAAAAAAATTCGCATCGCACCCAGAAGCGGGCATCACAACTTGGTATCAGAGCATCGGTTACATGTGTATCTAAAAGTACACTTACGTTTCTTTTTCTTTTCAATAATAGTTCGTTAGATTCTATCCCATTTTGAACTATCACCACTCTTTAGAATTTTCACACATTGAGGACACTGGTGTACTAGTGGAAACACCAATGAGTTATGCCAAATGACTTAAGCAGTTGGGCAATTGGATGATTCGCTTTGTTAACAACACCAAGGCTCTAGTATCTCAACGGAGAGTAGCAGTGAGACCACTATACTAAAGGATTTTCGAACACCCAACCCCCTAGGTTTAACAATACTACAAAATCATAAGAGGGAGAGGAATGGCTAAAATGGACCACTCGTATTTCTAGGTTTTTTAAAGTGTTTCTTCTTGTCGTGTTCGTGTGGCTATATTTTAATTAACGAACCAGGACAATTAATGGTGGATGTACTATCAAACTAATTTGAATGGGGCAGTACTTTGGGACTATTTCAAGGAAGAATTTATGGATTGATACTTTCCAGAAGCTTATCATGATGGAAAGAGGGATGAGTTCCCTAACTTGTTCCAAGGAAATATTTTTTTGGAGAATACGAGGTGAAGTTTCAACCCTATCAGATTATGACCAGTATGGGCCAAGTGATGAGAAAGAAAATCCTCATTTATTCATAAACTATCTTAATCCATTCACCCGAAGACCCATAGTTAAATAGGACGTTCGTGGGTTTAGAGAAATGATCGATAAAGCCCTCGTGTTGGAGATTGAATTTGAGGAAGCTAAACTTATCAAAGAGGACATAATAGGTCCCGATGGTTGGAAAAATAATGGTGAAAAAAACTACAGGCAGTGGGTTTAGTGGGTTATTTGAAAAACTAAAGGGGATAATAGACAATGGTTCCTCCCGAATTCATGGTGTGGGGTCAGCGCAATGAAACAAATGGTGTTTCATATGTTGGGCGCTCAACCGTTGGAAGAGATAATTCCACCATAAACACAATGGTACTCAACCCAATAATTAGGGTTACAACTTTCATCTAGTGAGGAAGTTAAATTTTACTACACCCACCCAACATCAGTAGCACTCAAGTGGATTCCAACAGGGTAGGTACAATAATAATGGTTCAATTCCAAGCCAAGTGTATAGTTGACTGGGACAATCAAATTAACAGGGCATTTAGAACAATACGTTTAAGAAAGGTCATTCTTATGCCCTCACATGATTAACATCTCAACGAGGTGACACAATTAAGGAAGGCAACATATTAATTTAACATATGTCGGAATAATCATTGTTTAATTCTATGACATTACATTTATTCTATAATAACCCAAAAAATTCGTAAATATCTTGATCATACCTGCCATGCAAATCGTGGGAATCAAAAGTTCTAGTAACATTATTAGAATAAGAAAAAAACTAGTATCAACATAATAAAGACTATATAACAAAATATGGAATTTAAACAAAATGACCTCTAATACCAATCACAAACAAAATAACATAAGTCGTCTCTGAAGGTAAATTGACACATACAACGAAATTTAAAAAAAGTATGGGCTACATTTTCTACACTCCTAAATGCTTGGGAGTACGATCTGGGACATTTCTACAAATGATCGTCTAATGATCCCACGTCTACAGGAGATACCACAATAGGGACCTATAACAATAGTTTTTAAAAGAAACATAAAGGGAAAGCCTATGTAAAATAGGATTATAATTAAATTTTTACCACATCATCACTATAGATTTTCCTCTCATGTGTTAACATATTTTTAGTTATTAGTTACCAAACACAAAAACCTAAAATGTCAACAAGTTCTAAATCCTTAACCTATATGCCACCCACATGAATAAAGCTTTACATCTTCATTCATTAATCTTTAGTTTGTGACTTTAAGTTTATCTCTTGCATTTTAAAATATACGTTGTGTTGTACTCTGAAGCCTACATTTAATCCCACCAAATGACCAATATACTAATATCAAGCTTATATCTCAAGTTGATACACATTTGACTATCCCATGCCTATAATGCAATATACACATCTGTAATATATGTAATGCATAAAATCGAATCATAAGTATGTAAGTAGACATCCCAACTATAGTGTAACACCCCGCCTAATAGGATACTGGACGATCATTCCTATACCAAATTAAAACAGGAGTCACATATGGTTCATTCTTAGCATCACTGTCGAAAACCAAATTTATTTCTAATAACCTATTAGGCTGGCGTTAAAATTTTATTTAAATAATATTTTTAAACAAACCGTTCAAATAAAACATTCACACAATTTATAAATATGAAATTGAATTAAGATGAAATAACCGAACACTTGGCTTAACATCATACAACCAAATAAAATGTCCACACTAAAAGGAGGTAAAGGAAATAAGTGTAGTTGGGTTATCAGCCCAAATATTTATACAACACATCCTCTCAAGATTTCAAGAATAAAAGCGTCTACAGTATACCTGCACGCATCCACAACTGCTACAACGAATGTCTGACTCGAAAGTATTTGCATCCAGACATCCTTGTGTCTGGACACCTATAATATGTACATATACAACAGAAGAGGAAAAAAATATAGAAACGGGTCAGAGCCCGAGTTGTGAAAATATTTTGCAAGTTCATAAATGCTGTATAAAGAAAATATATAGTTTGTCTCATATTTAAATTGGTATCGCACTCCAATGAGATACCCCTCACCCCACTTCTAATAGTGAACACCTAACGCATCCGTTTAGGACTTCCTAGTTAGTCTACCCCACCTAAATAATCTAATTCACAGGATTGCTAGAAACCTCGAAGACCCGAGTGCTAAGGGTTAAGCTCCTCTCCATTCTCAACACTACACTGCATTCATGCGTCGGGTGTCTCACGAAGCAAAATCCAAACAAGGAACCCCCCAATACACTACTACTCGGCAGTGTCGATTGTCGAGAACCATTATGCCCTTCGTACCCAAAGTATATAAATAAACTCATTTTATTATACATATCATAAAGATAAGTCCCGATAATGTCTCCCGGAATGAGATTTCATCCATATTCATTTATATATAAATCCGGATCTCAAATTTAATAGAACGAGGAAAATACACATTATTAGGCTTTTCACTTCATACACATAAGTATATTATAT
Source organism: Sambucus nigra (assembly GCA_949130495.1). Classification (NCBI taxonomy): domain Eukaryota; kingdom Viridiplantae; phylum Streptophyta; class Magnoliopsida; order Dipsacales; family Adoxaceae; genus Sambucus; species Sambucus nigra. The sequence continues at coordinate 113,849,141 of OX422219.1, forward strand.
GATGTCTCATTTTCATATACAAACAATATACTATACGCATCTAGTATATAATTATACCTATTGCAAAAATAAGTATAATAACCATCCTACCGAGCTATAACTCGAGGATGCAGTCTCATAGTGTCGATCCCAAATCTGAGTTTATTCATTATACAAGGGTACCAATCTAGACTTACTCAATGATCATGTTAAAATACACACAACCGTGAAGGTGGTCATATTCCCTCTGCAAGTGGAGTACACACATATCACTCGAACGTGGGACGAGATAACCTGGGGATATACTCACCATGCCCCTCAAGTCAGAGGATTCACCATCATCGCGCAACCTCCCTAAATCGCATTAGAGAAAATATATAATCTGGCTTTTCCAACCCTACGCCAAATGAAAGCCCGTGGAAATCAACCTCTAAGGTACACATATACCAATCAAACATAGATATATATGTATTCGTATCATATATTACATATATTGTATTCACATAGTATATATATATATATATATATATATATATATATATATATTTCTCATTCCTCGAATGTATACATGGCTATAATTGCCAATCTCATAATAATATTTATGTAATCTCCTACTGAAATACTACTCCCAAAAGTATTCTCTTACACAAATAGACCTGACACCTTGATAACTTTTTGGGATTTATGAACTCTCCGAATATCCCAAATTCCATCCTAGTCACCTCATGTGATTCTCTCAATCATAGTCGGCATATGACTACATTTTCTATGCGCACAATTATCGACATATAATCGCCCATTGAAATATTCCCTCAGTTGTTACTTGTCCTGACCCCCCTGAATAATAAGTCCAAAATTTTACTTAATTAACCCAAAGTATACATCTCACTCCGATAATAATTTAGAATTCCTCACTCTATTTTTGGGAACCCCAAATGTCTAATTTCCCCACTTTATTTATTTCCCTAGAAATACACTTTAGTGCCACAGGATTTTAGTATCCTTCTAGCCCCCATAAATTCCTCAAATGGATAGATATTAATATCCTAAGTAAATACTTATTTCCCCAATTAATTAATCTATAGAGTATTAAATCTGGAATTTATTCCATTTAACTAAAATAAGCCAAAATTGTCAAATTTTCTGGGCCATCGATCGACCTGGACAGCTTCTTCTCCGAGAAGTTATTTTGGCCATTAAAGCTTCTGCTAAGCTTTTATCTCCTCTACTAACGTCCTCCAACCTAAATCAACTATATATACACACATGAAAAGGGTTCTAAACATCCCATAACCCATAACCAACGACAAATTTCGATTAAATCTTATGTTTTCTAATTGGAATATTTTTCGGGGTTAATCCATTAAACTTTTATGAAAACCCATTTTGGTTCACAGAAACCCATCCCAAAAATCTTTCTGGTTTAATTTCTACCAACTACAATATGAGATTTATGGTTTAAAAGAAATAAAACAAGTAAACACTTGCCTTGTGGATAAAATCCAATGACCTCGAGTCGAATCCTGCGGAGTTTGGTTGAAAATCTCCTTTTCTCTCTTGTTTTCTCTCCTCTATTCTCTTATCTCTATTTCTTTCTTTTCTCCCACTCTCCCTTTCCTTATATAGGGGAGAGTAAGGGTTTGTCCCCTTAAAACCCAAAAATGACTTGTTTACTCAATTACGAGTCCCTATTTGTCTAAATGTTCCTGGAGCCTAAACACTACCCCTGAATACTTTATTCTGACTATATAATCCATACTAAAAACAACTGTGCACTCGGAATATCCATATGAATCACTTAACTACGATTTACTACTTAAACCCAATGCCTCTCAAATCGAAATTTCCAATTAAAATATTAATCGCTGTCGCTTTATCCAACTGTGACTTGTAATTAAAATACTCCAACTCATTTACTTAGTCTCGAAAGTAAATGAAACACACACTAGAAAGAATCAAATGTTCATAAATCCGAAAATTACTATTCACAGAATTTCCTTTAATCTCCTCATTACGTCTGCTCACAAAATTTAATTTTTCCCAAAAGTACGAGGTGTTACATTCTCCCCATCTTACAACAAAATTTCGCCCTTGAAATTCGAGTTTAACCTACACCACTATCCTAGGATCGCTAATTCCACTACGTACTAGTACTCCCATAATCAAAAGGTGCTACCATGATTGTCCCTTACTATACTCCACCTCTCTCAAGGTGTATGCTCAAACGTACTAGCTTCACCAAAAGCTTGTCTAAATTTCTACATGCTAACGCACAACATCAACGTGTCCACCTAGTGCTTCTATAACCTCCGATTCAAAGAACGAGGCTATAAATACCGCTCTAACATCTCCCAAGGTTGATACTCTTTCTACCAATCAAAGCATCCACTCATCCACAGCAGGACAACCGATCTCCTTTAAAAAGGAAACTCCACTTAGACTTGACTACTTACATTAGTATTATCGCTCATCTTAGGTGCGCATACTATTGTTGCACCTATATGATTGGATTATCGCGTGCCTCTTATGACATCACATACAACAAACTTCAATCTCACTTATAACTCCTTACGACATAAACTTCCATTTTATATGCCACGCCCCCTTCAACTCCTGGCGATATGTAATAAATCGACTTACTAAGGTGCCCATACACCTTCTTACCTGATCACATCTACACATCCATAGTGAATGTCCGACACGTAACATTCTCTCTAAACAATGGTACTCATTGCCTTGACTTGGTACTAACATCTGTGTTTTCCTAAACCGAATACTTTAACTCCAATTTTTGTATAACTGGAAATGAAATCTTTTATAAAGTTAACCCACTAATCATCTCGTGGTTAACTTACTACACTCTCTTTATATCGGCGCCACTAGTCCTTTTGGTTTAAAATTCTAATAATCCTACGATCGGTGTGTTTCTAACACACGTAAAACTAGTACTATCGTAAGTATCCCTAGTACCTAAGGACTCTCTCAACCTTCGGCATTTGCTCGATTTCATACATGGGACATCTCGCAAAGATAAATCCAAACAAGGAACCCTCCCGTTATACTACTTTCTCGCATTATCGAACATCGAGATATAACAACCTGAGGCACACCAGTGGGATGTCCTAAATCCTACCTCACTAACCTACTAACACTATCCTACCACCATATCCTTCCACCTTGGACATGGTAAACTTTCCCTAACTGATTCAAAATTTCTTAACTCAATGCCTCATATAGGCACCCCACTCTTGTTCTCTTTCTCCTACCGAGAAAGGACGAACCATGTGGCTCAAAACTCCACATCACCCTATCTCGATCTCAGGCCTTCCTGACCATGTAAAAGTTATCAGTATTATCGAACTCTATAGCCTCGATACTGACAATTACCTTCATACTCCCCTTGACCTCTTAGTTAGAAGGAGACTCCACTACAGGCTTTCGCAACCCTATTTCAATGAATTCCCTGGGTGGGTGCCCACCAATGGGGTGTCCTGAACATACTTTCTCCATAAGTGTTAGCAACACTTACTATTGAGACTATCATTCCTTTAAAGGACTCTCTCTGCATTGTACCTACCTTAATTCGATACAAAGTTTACTTTTCCTCATAACACTTTATTCAGTGTCGGCCTCTTACCGATCCTCATGTAAATAATTCAGGAACTGCATTTCCTCCATATGGTGACCATCATTTTCACCATTTCAACATTGCTCCTATGAGTGAAAATTTGTCCTCAATTTTTGCATCCGGGTATTTTCCATAACCTTCTCTAAGACAAATCTCTCGAGCCCTCTACTTCCACTGAGTAAAGCTACACTAACTTCATATAACTTTTATTCAGGGTCTGGTCCTTATCCAAGACCTTTCGAACCTTTTTCCAACTCAACTTCACCAGGTTGTTCAACTTTAGCGCCACTCTCTACTACAGTGTTACTTGGATACTCACAACTACTATACTTTAGTAGTCGTTGCAAAAATCCTAAACAACGCCCCGAAGGGAGTGACCTCTGATGCGATCCTCATTCCCAACTTCAACTCATAGCTAATAGCTAAGCCCCTCCACCTCATGCCCTCATCACGGCCTTCCTTGGTCGCCCTTCCTCGATTAGCACACGAATCACAAATGGGCTCACAAAAAGGATTTAATCTAATCCTACATAATAGCGGGAGAACGAAATCTCATAAGAGGAATCAACAATCCTAATGCTAAGGCTCTATATAAAATCGAGAGCAATGTTGAAAGCATAGTACGTTGGCACAGATTCCTAAGGACACTAGAACCTGATGCTCTGATACCATCTATAACACCCCGTCTAATAGGATATCGGGCGATCACTCCTGTACCAAATTAAAACAGGAGTCGCATATGGTTCATTATTAGCATCATTGTCGAAAACAAAATTATTTTCTAATAACCTATTAGGCTGGCGTCAAAATTTTATTTAACTAATCTTTTTAAATAACCCATTCAAATAAAACATTCACACAATTTATAAATATGAAACGGAAATAAGATAAAATAATCGAACACTCGTCTTAACAACATACAACCAAAAAAACTGGTCGCACTAAAAGGCGGTAAAAGAAATAAATGTAGTTGAGTTATCATCCCGAATATTTATACAACACCTCCTATCTAGATTTCAAGAATTGAAGCGTCTATAGTATACCTGCACGTATCCACAGCTACTGCAGCGAATGTCTGACTCGAAAGAATTTGCATCCAGCTATCCCTGTGTTTGGACACCTATAATATATACATATATAGGAGAAGAGGAAAAAAATATAGAAACAGGTCAGAGCCCGATTTGTGAAAATATTTTGCAAGTGCATAAATTCTATATAAAAAAAATATATAGTTTGTCTTATATTTAAATTGGTATCGCACTCCCATGAGATACCCATCACCCCTCTTCTAATGGTGCACACCAAACGCATCCGTTTAAGAGTTCCTAGTTGATATACCCCACCTAAATAATCTAATTCACAAGTCTCTTAGAAACCTTGAAAACCCGAGTGCTAAGGGCTAAACTCCTCTCCATTCTCAACACTACACTGCGTTCGTGCGTGGGGTGTATCGCGAAATGAAATCCAAACAAGGAACCCTCCAATACACTACTAGTCGGCATTTTCGATTGTCGAGATCCATTATGCCCTCAGTACCCAAAGTATATAAATAAACTCATTTGATTATACGTATCATAAAGGTAAGTCCGAATAATGTCTCCTGGAATGATATTTCATCCTTATTCATTTATATATAAATTCGGATCTAAAATTTACCGAAGGGAGGAAAATACACCTTATTAGGATTTTCACTTCATGTACATAAGTATATTATATGATGTCTCATTTTCATATACAAATAATATACTATATGCATCCAGTATAAAATTATACCTATAGCAAACATAAGTATAATAACAATCCTACCGAGCTATAACTCGAGGAGGAAGTCTCATAGTGCCGATCCAAAATTCGGGTTTACTCACCATACCATGGTACCAAGCTAGACTTACTCAATGGTCTTGGTAAAATACACACAACGGTGGAGGCAGTCATATTTCCTCTTCAAGTGGAGTACATACATCACACTCAAATGCGGGACGAGATTACCTAGGGATATACTCACCATGCTCTTCAAGTCATGGGATTCACCCATACCGCGCAACCTCCTTGGATCGCACTAGAGAAAATATATAATCTGGCTGTTCCAACCCTACGCCAAAGGAAAGCCCGTGGAAATCAGCCTCTAAGGTACACATATACCAATCACACATAGATATATATGTATTCGCATCATATATTATATATATTGTATTCACATCATATATATATATATATATATATATATATATATTTCTTATTCCTCGAATGTATACATGGCTATAATTGCCAATCTCATAATTATATTTATGTAATCTCCTACTGAAATACTACACCCAAAATTATTCTCTTACACAAATAGACCTTGCACCTTGATCACATTTTGGGATTTATACACTCTTCGAATATCCCGAATTCCATCCTAGTCAGCTCATGTGATTCGTTCAATCATAGTCGGCATATGACTACATTTTCTATGCGCACAATTATCTTCATATAATCACCCGCTGAAATATTGCCTCAGTTGTTACTCGTCCTGACCCCCCTGAATACTAAGTTCCTAGATTTTACTTAATTAACCCAAAGTATACATCTCACTCCGATAATAATGTAGAAGTCCTCACTCTATTTTTGGGAACCCTAATTGTCTAATTTCCCCACTTTATTTATTTTCCTATAAATATACTTTTAGTGCCACACGATTTTAGTATCCTCCTAGCCCCCATAAGTTCCTCAAATGGCTAGATATTTATATTCTAAGTAAATCATTATTTCCCCAATTAAATAATGTAGAGAGAATTAAATCTGGAATTTATTCAATTTAACTAAAAGAAGCCGAAATTATCAAACTTTCTGGGCCATCAATCGATCGATCCCGGGCCATCGATCGATCGATCGACCCGGACAGCTTCGTTTTTGAGAAGCTATTTCGTCCATTAAATCTTATCCCAAGCTTTTATCTCAACTCCTAATGTCCTTCAACCTAAATCAACTATCTATACACATCCTAGAACCCATAACCACTAACAAATTTTGATTAAATCTTAAGTTTTCTAATTGGGATATTTTCCGGGGTTAATCCGTTAAACTTTTTTGAAAACCCGTTTTGGTTCACAAAGACGCATCCCGAAAATCTTTGTGGTTTAATTTCTACCAACGGCAATATGATATTTATGCTTTAAAAGAAAGAAAGCAAGTAAACACTTGCCTCGTGGATAAAATTCGACGACATCGAGTCGAATCCTGTGGAGTTTGGCCGAAAATCTCATTTTCTCTCTTCTTTTCTCCCCTCTCTTCTCTTCTCTATCTTTCTTTCTTTTCTACCACTATCTCTTTTCTTATATAGGGGAGAGTAAGGGTTTATCCCCTTAAAACCCAAAAATGACTCGTTTACTCAATTACGAGTCCCTATTTGTCTAAAAGTTCTCGGAGCATAAACACTACCCCCGGATACTTTATTCTGACTATCTCGGCCATACTAAAAACAACCGCACACACGAAATATCCATCCGAGTCACTTAACTAAGATATACTACTTAAACCCAATGCCTCTCAAACTAAGTTTTCCAATTAAAATATTAACCGTTGTCTCTTTATCCAACTGCAACCTGTAATTAAAATACTCCAACTCATTTAGTTAGTCTCAAAAGTAAATGAAACACACACCAGAAACAATCAAATGTTCATAAATCCCAAAATTACCATTCACATATTTTGCTTTAATCTCCACATTACGTCTGCTCACGAAATTTAATTTTCCCTAAAACTATTGGGCGTTACATATAGGCCATATATATCTTTAATATAGAAAACATTCAAATCGAAAACAAAATAACGTACGTGGGCATCCTGGCTATAAGGCACATAAATATCTAATATAACACATAAACCGATACAACTATCTTTCATCCCACCATACCAAAATCACATATGTTAGGATAAAGACTTTACACAAGGCTAATATCTAAACAAAGGCACAATCCCCAACATGTACAAATAGATGAGTATCTCTCATTCCTTCACATAACGAATGACTACTCTTCTTGACATCAGACACCTCTCCCGCATACTAGTATAGTCTTAGGTGGTCCAAAACCTAAGACCTCAATAACAAAAGGTATAAATTACCACGTCTACCCATCAATCATAAATCCTACCGTACTTAAGACTTATGAAAGTAATATACCTGAAGACCATGTCAATTGCAGGTAGCTAGATGTGTGATCTAGGGGTAAAGTATGACCAAATAAGAGCCCATTTACTCAATGGGGTACTACCACGGTTCACATTTCACATTCCCCTTCACAGAATCCCCACAATATTCTTGTTTAAAAGAAATCACACCTTTTATACATTTCACATAAAACACACCAGCAATTTCCACCTGCACTAACGGGATAAATCATACACATACATAACCCTCATAAATGGGTATAAGTAAATCTCATACATGACAACCATATTCTACCTGGTCATACTGGGATCACTATCATAGAAAGGTATATCACATCTATAACCATGTATCCATCCCATAAAACTTCAACCCTAATGTCTCAGGTACCCAATTGTATGTGTAGACTCACCCTATCGTACATTAAAACCCGCATAATAACTTTATTACATCTCAATTAGCCCTAGTCTAGTCTCCCAACACAGTGCATCTAGGTGTTACTTCATACCTACTCTATATAAAAGTGTCATCCATGACACCTACTCGTATCTAGTTTTTTTTCTTTAAATTTGAATCTCAAATAGGGAACAAACGTCCCACAAGTCAATCATGATGACTCTAAAAATCCCGACCAACTATCCTCATACCTCTACATTTATGAATTTTCAATTTCCAAGTCATCCTACACACGTATATAAAATCAAATGCCCAATCTTCAATTTAACCCCTTTAGATAAATAATTTCCATAATATCTAACTATCTCAAATATCCAGCCCCAACATTTCAACTCATTAAAATATACCACTATTCTATTTGTGAATGAAATATATAAGACAAAAAACCTTATTCATGGGTTTAAAAACCAAGATATCTAACCAAGTACTCAAAAGACCCACCTAGGCCATATTAGAGACCATCGAACGACCGGTGGCCTGTGACCAGTCAATCAGTCGACATATAGCCTCCGAATATTCCCTTGTTACGGGATTTGTCATCTTTAACCACCATTTTCATCTCTTCAACCCCCAATAATTAACCCCAAAACATCATCCAACAACGAAATCGACATTCAATTGATAAAAACCCATCAAAACAACCATTGGCTCCAAATCCCATTATCACATCTCAAATATATCGCAACATTCAATAATAACCCAATTCAAAATTCAAGAACCCTTGATCTCTCCAATTCTATTCCATGGATTAATTTAATCAAATATAGGATTTTATAAATGATTCTCAATATGAAACATATTCAAGTCATAATCTACTAGTCTTAAACAAAATTCTCGAGGAAATCAATGATTATAAAAGGGAATTCATTATAATTAATATATTGATTAGTTTATTATTGAATTAAAAAAATTACTCATTCAAATCAGATTTAGGTTATGATTATATTCAGATTTCAATGAATAATCACAATATCAACTCAGATTCAATCATAATCATATTCTATGTAGAACTTGCCTTGTAGATTATGTAATTCCCCGACCCGAAATTATGGGTTACCCGTAGTTAACCCGGTCCTAATTGATTCGTTATGCGTGAAGTGAAATGAAACAACCTATATAATGTTGCTAATCCAATTTTATTTTATCTAACATTTCACTTGTTTAGCATACGATTCCAATTTCAAGATAGACTATATGTGGGACCCATGGGGAGCAACCCAAGTCAAGGTAAACAGAGTTACTAATGTAAAACAAATAAATTACACTAACCTATACAATGCCCTCAAAATACGAATCTGCATGCTACCTGCCTTAACAAAGCGAGTGTGTGAGCCTATGTCCAGTGAGAATATATAAAGTAGTTTAGAAACAAATGTAAAAAAATGGGTACTCACACGCTACAATCACATGCATGGGAAAATATATATGTATCTGCATATATATATATATATATATATATATATATATATATATATATATATATATATATATATAGATAGATATACCTTTGGAAAAAAAAACATATTCAATGCATTAATCGTTTTACTTGCAAAAACCTTACTCATTCAGATTAATTTACCTTAATCTTCTAAAGACATCCTTTATTCAAACTTAGCATTTCTCACTTTACTTAACACACCCGGTTCAAATTTAACACCACTACACTTGATTTATTCCAACCCATTCCTTTACCAGAACCACCCCCTTTTATTCATCGAAATATACCTTAGTATGTTCACTGAAAACTACCATTTCAACACATGCATTCATCGTGTTAGAAAATACTTGTTTATCATTTGAAAACCTTTAAACGCATACTGATGCAAATTATGGGTTAAACAACTTATGTTACTTAACCACCCATTTTCCCACTTTACTTTACTATTTTTACCTTAACATATGGACATTAATACATTTACACATTTTCTTGACATGTTCCTTATTCCCTCTATCTTTTCTCGAAATCTTCCTTTTTACCATATATTTGCACGGGCTCCACACCGACGACTATGCTCACCATATAATCTGCCATGTGATTTAGGGTTTTTCACCCCAGGTCTCTGGTCCCTTCTTTCTTATTCTCGATTTCATCCGAGACATTATTAATGTGTTTAATATTTTACACATGCCCACATAATTCCATAATTTGCTTTTACCCGGTCGAAGCTAAAACCTGGGCCTAATTGCCCCTTGTATCCCATAAACACTTGAAAGTTTGTTTCTTTTCTTCTTTAAGTCCCTTATCCACACACGCATAATTTATCAAAAAATCATTCACGTTTTAGGACTTAATTCATTATCCCACACATTAGTGTAAAGACATTCTTTAACATTTTTATTCCGCTTTAAATGAATTACCAATTTACCCTTTCTTTGCAAAACTTGCAAATTTGTCCCTTAACAAGTGTTATTTATCAAAATGGTCCTTAAGTTTCAACTTTAACACTTTAAACACTTTAGTCATTTTAAGACTTTTTTAATATAACACTTTTTCCAACTTTCACACTTGTCGCTTTTAACCTTTAACACATAAATAACCCTTTTACATTTAAGCTCCCAAAGTTTTGTCTGTCTTGTTTCATGCCTAAATCCAACAAGACTTTCTTTAAAGTTGCTCACATATATATTATAAAAATTCTACAAGTTTATATATATGGAAAGTGGACTTTAAATAATAAAATCCTACCAGGTGGATTAAACATGGATTTCAAGTAGTAAAGACATTTTATCAATTTCTTTGGACTCGACAATGTACATTTATTCATAAAGTCTCTATTTTCAATTAAACATAAAAATATTTAATTCATAATTATTTTTAGAACATTAACATCATTCCACATTTTCATTTCATAAAAATGTCCATTAGTTCCTTTTACTGGAAATATACACAAATAATATTTCTTACATTTTTATTCCATAAAATTGTTTATTATTTCTTTTTACTAAAAAATACACTTGTTGATACCAAATTTAGTCTGCTCACATGGCTCAATTGAGTGAAGACACATGGCAATCTGTGTGGCAACAACAAACACTTCCAAACAACGCCTTGACACCGAGGAACCATACTACAACGAGGAGCACTGTTTCCCCGAGCAACTCAGACGCTCCGACCAACAAGAACTCTACGAGGAACTTTTTAGTACCGAGCAGCTTAGGCGGTCCGAGTAACTTAGGCGATCCGAGCTGCACCTCGAATAAAGCATTAATAGCAGGATAACCAACAGTTTGAATGTGCATTAAATGCTTATTATTATCATACATATGTATACGCTTAAGGGGCATTTAATGTATTACCCTTTCACATTACAGCCTTAGGGCTATAAATACATTATGTAATCTTCATTGTAAGGGGACCGAAATTTCTTGATAAAACTTATAATCGAGAATTCCCAAACAGTCAGCAATAACAGAAACAGTGGACGTAGGCCATTCTTATAAGGCCGAACCACTTTAAAATTTCTTTGTCTCGTTTATTTTATCTTTGATTAAATAATTAGATATAATCTAATTTTTTACTTCAACAGATTGACGCCGTCTGTGGAAAACGACTGGTAATATCATTTTTCATTGAAAACAATTCATCACAAATGGCTGATATTCTAGAACCCAGCAATCGAAATGATGGAAGCCCTCCAAATCCATCTGCTCTGCCAAATACTCCAGATTTGGCTGGAATAATGACAAATCTGGCACAGGGTCAGACCGTCACGCAAGAAACTATGCGACAACTCATACAAACCCTCCATGGCGGTGCACCAACCCATTCAGGACCGCAAAGTATTCAAAGAAATACTCATTTTCTTTCTTCGCGTACTAGGCATACCGATTCATATCGTACTGAGGAGTCTGAAGATTTTTCTTATCAACCTGGACAAACTTCATCGGTACGAGCCACAAATACTGAACAACGTATCACTCTCTCTCTCCAGAAAGGACTAGTGTGCTAGAAAGATTAAACAAAGTATCTCCTTTTGATTGATTAGGTCCTAGGAGGAGCAAAAGTCCTCCTAGAGCCGCATCGAGGAGCTTTCGACGACCATCAGACTTAAGGGAAGGATCTGCCCAGTTGCGACCAGCTGCTCGTTAAGATAGATCCCAGGAAGCCACATCAACGCGATCAGTTGCTCGAACCAACATGCCCGATGAAGGAAGTGATGTATGGAAAGGCTCTATTCAGAGGCTGGAGGATAGATTAGGGTAAATGGCTAAAGCCAAGAACCCTCTACAATGAACTTTCGTTCAAGGAGCACCTTTTGTCCAGGCCATTGTAGATTTTCCAACACCATCAAAGTTCAAAGCACCTGTTGTGACCCCCAAATATGATGGAAAGACCGACCATGTCCTTCATATAGAACAATACCAAGCTGCAGCCGACATCTATGCTGTTCCAGATGAGATGAGATGCAGAGCATTCTCGGGAACTCTTACCGAATCTGCTCAAATGTGGTATAATAATCTTTCTCGGGGTAAGATCTCAACGTTTCTTCAACTGGCCGAGTTATTCATTGGGAATTTCTATTTTGGGGCAAAGCCAGTTAAACGAGTAGCGCATTTGTTAAGTGTTAAACAAAAAGCTGGTGAAAGTACTAGAGATTATATAACTCGTTTTAATAACGAGAAACTCGAAGTCATTGATTATGAGGAAAAGACGACGATTACCGCCTTGATGAGTGGACTACTACCCAACAAGTTATACTAAACTTTGGCCAAAGATCCACCTAGAACCATGTCAGATCTGATGGGAAAAGCATCCAAGATTATGAATGTCCAGGAGGCTATGGCTGCGAAGAAGAATATGGATGACAAAGAAACCAAGGTGAAAGGTGATAAAGCTAAGAAGAAAGAGCATAAGAACAATAGTAGTGACAAACACTCAAAAACAAGGTCGTCATGGTAAGTAATGAAGAAATTTGATAATTATACTCCTTTGAAGAAAGACATCAACGATGTTCTAGAAGAAATAAAGAACAACGAAGAATTAAACTGGCCAGATAAAATGAAGGCAGACCCTGACAGGAGGAATATGGCAAAATATCACGAGTTTCATAAAGATCATGGTCATATGACCAAAAATTGCATAGCTATTCAGAATGAGATTGAAACACTCATCAGACGAGGAAAACATGCAAAGTATGTTGATCACGGAAATAAAAGAAGGAACAACGACCGAATAAAAGACAGTTCTAGATCTCCTCGTCATGTGGAGGAGAACAAGAAAAGAGACCATGACGTTGATCCAGAAGACGACCCCGATCTTCCCAAGAGACCAAGGCAGCCAGAATAAGAGGTATTTTGGGGTTATTTGACTGTAATGTTATTACAGGTGGAGATGCAGGAGGAGGAGACCTTACTACAGAGAGAAAAGCTTACCTCTGTGATGCTCAAGCTTGATCATACATTCAACGAATAAATCTAGCTGAGGAGGATCGACCGAGAAATGTAAACAAAGAGAAATTGGTCTTTGGTTTCTCAAAGAACGACCTCGCAGGTGTTCTATATCCTCATGATGACCCATTGGTGATCAAAATGAGGATGAAGGAGGTAATGATTTCAAGAGTACTGGTAGACAATGGTAGCTCGGCAGACATCATGTTCTACTCGTGCTTCGACAGTTTAAATCTAAATCTATCTCAACTGGAGCCTTATCATAGACCCATCCTCGGTTTTGCTGGGGAGAAAGTATTTCCACTTGGGATGATCAAATTGGATATATTCATTAGTACGTGGCTTGATTGTCGAACAGAAAGAATACGCTTTTTCGTGATGGATAAGAATGTTCAATCATCATACAATATCATCATGGTAAGAGTAGGAATGAAGAAGTTCGAGGTTGTACCATCTATGGTACATCAATGCCAAAAATTTCCAATAAATTTTGGAGTTGGAGTTGGGAAAGGTGATCAGAAAGTAGCTTGGGAATGCTATTATTCATTCGCCGAGCAAGAGGAACTGAAGGAATCAAGGAAAAAGACTACTACCTATCAAGTGGATGAAGGTGCAAAAATTAAAACATTGGATCCTAGAGATGAGTCGTAACTCGTGAAGGGTCAAGTGGTGGAAGCTACTGAAAACATCACTCTGGACGGCGAGCACCCTGAATGAACTACTCAAGTAGGTTCGTCATTGGAAGCCTCACTAAAATAAGAATTGATAACTTTCCTAAGAAGTAGAAAGAAAACTTTTGCATGGAGTCATGAGGATATGCCCGGGATAGACCCAAATTTCTTATGTCACGAACTCAATGTGAATAAGGAGATCAAGCCTGTGAAGAAGAGAAGAAGAGTATTCAGTCCTGAGAAGAATCAAGCTATACAGGAGGAAGTCGAGAAGCTCTAGAAAGCTTGTTTTATTGAAGATGTTAAATATCCAGACTGGTTAGCAAATGTGGTGATGGTGAAAAAGAAGAACAACAAGTGGAGGATGTGTGTAGACTTCACCGACCTCAATAAAGCATGCCCAAAGGATCACTTTCCGCTGCCCCGAATTCATCAACTAGTGGATGCTACCTCGGGACACGAGCTGCTGAGATTCATGGATGCTTATTTTGGTTACAATCAGATTAAAATGAAACCTGATGACAAGGAGAGTACTTCTTTCATTACCCCTAGGGGAACTTATTCTTATAATGATATGCCTTTTGGTTTGAAAAATACAGGTGCAACATATCAGCCGCTGATGAACAAAGTGTTTACATAACAAATTAGTTGCAATATGGAAGTCTATGTTGATGATATGCTGACAAAGAGCAAGAAAGCTACCGATCATCTACTTGACTTAGGACAAACCTTTGATCAGTTGGATAAATAAAAAATGAAGTTGAACCCGACCAAGTGCATATTTGGAGTACGAGAAGGCATGTTTCTCGGGTACATTATCAATCAGCGAGGCATTGAAGCTAACCCTGGAAAGATCAAAGATCTGTTAGGGCTGCGATCCCCAACGACGAAGAAAGAGGTGCAAAGTCTTACAAGAGGAGTAGCAGCACTTAACAGATTTGTATTGCGAGAAACTGATCGATGTCTCCCATTCTTCAAGACGCTCCGAAAGGCTTTTGAGTGGAATGATGAATGTGAGAAGGCTTTTCAAGACTTGAAGAAATATTTGAAAGCACCTCCACTGTTATCCAGGCCAGTGATGGGAGAAAAAATATACTTGTATCTGGCAGTGTCCGGGAACGTAGTTAGTTTGGCATTGATAAGAATGGAGAATGGAGTACAAAAACCAATCTACTACACAAGTAAGGCCTTTCGAGGAGCAGAGATCAGATATCCAAAGCTAGAAAAATTGGCACTAGCATTGATCGAGGCAAGTAGAAGAATGAAGCCATACTTCCAGGCTCATACTATAGTAGTATGTACTGATATGCCATTGAGGGAAGCCCTTTGTAAACCAGAAAAATCAGGAAGATTGATGTGTTGGGCAATAGAACTTGGTGAATATGATATAATTTATGAACCCAGATCATCGCTAAAAGGGCAAGCGATAGCAGATTTTATAACAGAATTCACCTATCCTGATACCCCCGAGGAGCAAAAGTTACTCGCTAATCAACCTGTGGATGTTATAGGATCATCAAATGCAAGCCCATACCAACTTATCTTGGTAAAAGGGCAATTATATGTTACAAAATCATCAAATTCAAGCCCAAACCACCTTAGGTTGGTAAAAGGGAAAGAAAAGATGATCGACGAATAGCAAGAAATATCAGGAGATGGTGAAAGGAAGTAATAAATTTTCCACCAAGGAACTCTATCAGATCAAAAATTTGAAGACGAGTTACCTATATGGAGTCTGCATATGAATGGTTCATCTTGCACTATAGGATGTGGCCTAGGGATAGTTTTGAACAGTTCGGATGAGGTCGACATGGAATACGCCCTACGTTTCCAATTCAAAGCTTCGAATAATGAGGCTAAATATGAAGCCATGATTGTAGGTCTTAGTTTGGCAAAAACCATGGGGCAGAATAGGTTATTGTCTTCATTGACTCGGAATTGGTCATAAATAAAATTATGGGAGTATATGTAGTCAAAGGAGAATTAATGATCAGATATCATGCAAAGACAAAGGAACGGGTGTCGGAATTTACTGTTATTCAGTTGGTCAGAATACCAAGAATGGAGAATGCAAGAGAAGATGCCTTAGCTCGATTAGCATCAACTACTTGTACTGAGCTATGAAGAATAATCCCAATTAAAGTTTTAGCTGGCCGGAGTATAGATGAAGATCTGACGATAAACTTTAATACCCTCGATTTAGGATTATCATGGATGGATCCCATCAGGGCATATATTGAGAAAGGGGAATTACCAACTGACAAACTTACAGCCAATAAACTAAAGTTTAAGGCTACTCGTTATGCACTGACTATTGGTATTATATATAAACAAGGAATTATAGCAGGTCTGCAAAGATGTGTGCATCCCACCGAGGTGAAAGATTTGATTGAAGAAGTCCATGAAGGGTGCTGCGGAGCCCATGTAGCAGGTCAGACACTTTTGCAAAGAATGATGACTCAGGGATACTACTGGCCGACAATGAGAGCTGATTGTATAGCCTATGCCAATAAATGTGACAAGTGTCAGCGCTTCTCTTCCATCCGAAGAACTCCCCAAGCATTACTGACACCCATTACTTCCCCTTGGCCATTTTCCATATGGGGAATAGATTTGGTCGGGCCACTACCAACGACCAGGGGAAGATTTAAGTATCTCGTGGTCACTGTGGATTATTTTACTAAATGGGTTAAGGCTGAGCCTCTCATTGATATGACGTACGACAAGGTGTAACAATTTATTTGGAGGAACATCATTTGTCGATATGGTCTTCCTCATGTTTTCATCACAAACCATGGAACACAATTTGACAACGAGGAGTTCGCTGCCTATTGTCATCAGTCAAATATCTTGAAGATCCACTCGGTGCCAGTCCATCTTCAAAGCAATGGACAAACTGAAGTGACAAACAAAACACTACTGAATGGCTTGAAGAAAAGACTGGATGATGCGAAAGCAAATTGGATCAACGAGCTACAATCAGTACTATGGGCTTACCGAACTACTCCCCGAGTAGCAACAGGGGAATCTCCATATATGCTAGCATTTGGAAGTGAAGCTGTTATACCCACCGAATTGGGTCTCCCAACAGACAGAATACTTAATTTCAATTCCCCTGTCATCGATTTAATGAGAAGGTTAGACATGGACATGCTCGAGGAGGTTAGGGAAGAAGAAGCCTTTAGAAATGCTGCTTACCCGCAACGAACAGCTTTTTTCTACAACAAGATAGTGAAGAAGTGTGACTTGAAAGAAGGAGACTATGTGCTAAAGAAGGTGATTCAAAAGCACAACAAGCTGGAAGCAAACTGGCATGGACCCTGTCGAGTTAAAGAAGTTGTTCGACCAGGGACATACAGAATAGAAACTTTAGAGGGGGAGGAGTTTAAGAATGCATGGAATGCAGAACACCTGCGCAAATATTATCAGTAATGTAAACTCTCATGTAATGAAGTTTCATCAGTATGAATAAAGTGATAATGTTCTGCCCAGTTCTTTCCTTTTGTTGGAATTTTTTTGCAGAATATTAGTGCTACACACTACTCAGCAGCAAAACTCGGACTACTCAAATCTATTCCCGAAAACGCCAACTAAGGT
Organism: Sambucus nigra; assembly: GCA_949130495.1. Taxonomy (NCBI): domain Eukaryota; kingdom Viridiplantae; phylum Streptophyta; class Magnoliopsida; order Dipsacales; family Adoxaceae; genus Sambucus; species Sambucus nigra. The sequence goes on from OX422219.1 coordinate 113,867,010, forward strand.
TGGTCGGGAAGTAAATGTATTCCCAAAAATGCCAACTAAGGTTGGTCGGGAAGTAAATGTATTCCAAAAAATGCCAACTAAGGTTGGTTAGGAAGTAACTGTATTCTAAAACATGCCAACTAATGATGGTTATGAAGTAAATGTATTCCTGAAAATGCCAACTAAGGTTGGTTAGGAAGTAAATGTATTCCTAAAAATGCCAACTAAGGTTGGTTAGGAAGTAAATGTATTCCCGAAAATGCCAACTAAGGTTGGTCGGGAAGTAAATGTATTCCCGAAAACGCCTACTAAGGTTGGTCGGGAAGTAAATGTATTCCTAAAAATGCCAACTAAGGTTGGTTAGGAAGTAAATGTATTCCTAAAAATGCCAAATAAGGTTGGTTAGGAAGTAAATCTATTCCCGAAAACGCCAACCAAGGTTGGTCGGGAAGTAAAACAATTCCAAAAAATGCCAATCTGTTGGTCGGTAAGAAAAAACCCACTAACTGTAGTTGGTCGAAAAGGAAATTTTACCGACCTTGGTTGGTCAGAAACAGTTTATGAATACGAGAAAGTGATCGAGTAAAATTTTTGATACTCGTAACTTTTTAAATTACTACTAAGTTGGTCGAGAAACAAAACATCATTTTTTGTCAAATGATTACCACAAATTCAAACTAGTCGACAATAAGTTGATCGACAAATAACACAATGTTGTTATCTTTTTAACAGATATACATGCACAGATGTAAAGTGTTTTATAATTACAAGACAATGGCAGTCAAGATTTGTAAAAAAAATTATTTCATTGAATGTAGAACAAAATACATCAAGAATGAAATACAAACTTATTACATCAAGATTCCTATTCTATTGTTTTCTGCCCCTCTGCTTTTGAAATAGGTTCCTCGCCAGCAGGTGGATCATTTAAAGCATGAGGGGAATTTATGAAGTTAAGACCTTTAAGCATCTTGATATTCATCATAAATGGTCGATCTAGTAGGTGCTCAGGACGAGATATCTCAACATTGGAATGGAGATTGTAATCTCCAAGGTATTTGGAAATCAAACACCGAGGGATGGCACGAGCAGGGATCCAACTCATATCAAGCTTGAATGGTGGCACTGGTAGGTCGAGCAGCCCAGGATTATGATAATCCCACAGGTAATGACCCTATTCTAGTTGCAGGACACCTAAGGCATTCAACCATCCCTGTTTGTAACCCTCATTATTTGAATTTTGGATACGATCATCCAAATGGTAGAGAGCCTCTTTGTAGCCAGCCATCCAGAATTCTCTGGGCTGTTTGTGGAATTAATATGTCAATCTTTCCAGTTGCTCGTGGAGATTTTTTATAAAGAGTTATTTATTCTCCAAGATAGATTTTTGCACAGAAAGCTACTCGTCCAGACTCCTGATCTTCTTAGACATCTCATCCAATGCCTGGTTCTTTGCCACTAGTTGGAAGGCCTGGTTCTCTAGAGCAGATTGAGTTCTCTATTCCTCGATAGAAATCTGAGAAGCTATTTCTCGTCCCCAAGAAGATGTAGAAGGGCCAACTCTCTTTAAGGTCTCCAATTCGTCCCTCAGGTTAGCATTTTTTACCTCCAAGAAAGAGAATCCCTCGTCGGTCACAGGGATCAAGGTGTTTGAGGTGGAAGATGCAGACTTTAACTGAGACAACTCTCTTTGAAGGTTATTATTTTCTTTCTCTAACAACTCAGCTATCTGTCTGTTCTCTTCGATGTCAGCCTTCAAAGTTCTCTCCCTCACATTGTAAGCAGCAAATCGTTTATCGTATCCCTTATCGACAATGATTTGCTGATACTTCTTCTCGTACCCCTCATGCAAAAGGACAGTAGATTCTTTATATTCTTGCTGAAGTTCTTCAAGAGTGCCTTGGAGATCCTCAATCATATCATAGTATGCTACGTTGTTAGCCACTGCATGGTCGAGCAGGCACTTTAAATATTGATAGGCTTCAATTGCTTGCTCTGAAGCATCTTGACCGAGGATGTCAATGATTTGAGCTGCACTCATGTCTGTATGACCATCTTTGAAATACTCATTACATTGCCTTAACAGTTTTGTATCATGAGCAGTCAATAATTCCATCCTGGCCAGAAACTAGTAATGGAAGAAAAAGCAATAATCAATAAGAGTTCAAACAGGGCATAAAGAAGAGAAACAACTATATGAATAGGCGAAACTTCAAATTTTATTACATTATAAAGGAGAAGTACAAAGGTCAGAGTTACATTTGACAAGGAAAAATAAAATAGAGAGAAAATTGAATAACTCTACACCTTTTCCTTATCTCCCAAAACTTTCTCGGGAGGCTGGGACGAGGAGGTAGGTTGCTCGGATGGAACAAAGGGTTGCTCAGGAAGTGCTGGCAGTTGCTCGGATGAAGTAACGGGTAGCTGAAGTTCCTCGTTAGTGGGATGGATAGCTGGGGGATGAGAAACTTCATCTCCCATCACCATAGAAGACTCCTCAGAGGAAGCTTCATCCTCTTCTTTGTCTTTAGGAGTTAGAGGGGGGCCAGGGATGTGTCGCTGAAATAATTCAGAATTTTCATCAACTCTCATCTCTTGTAGAGAAGCGACCCATCCATCTCTAAAGTATTTGAGGCTGCCATATTCCACTTGCGACATCATGGCAGCCAAACCTTTATTCCACCCTTTATCCCAGCCGGCACTGAAGGATTTTTTACAAACAATTTTCTTTTTGTCTTCTCCGAGGAAAGATTCTCGAAGAGAAGGTCATCAGCAGCTTTCAATTTATTCTCAACCTCCTCCTTCTGACGACTTACTTCCCGAAGTTGACCCAACTCCTCCTCAGCATCCTTGAGCTTATTTTCAAGCTCCCCAGCATTTTTGAGCTTCCATTCGAGCTATTTATTCTTATCCTCCAAATCATTTATTTTTTTCTCCAACCCCTTGGAGACCTCAATAACCTGAGCCTTCTCCTGCTCGGTCGAAGTAAGCTTCTTCTCCCAAATCGCCTTATCATCGTTATATTTCTGACGAGAATCTTTCAGAGACTACGCCAGGCCCATCAAAGCTTCCTCTACACCAGTCGAGGAGCTTGAAGCTTTAATAGCTTCATCTTTCTTCAGAATTGTATTAAAACAACTCACCAACTATAAAAAGAAAACAAAAGCAAGTCAGTACGCAGATACAAAAAGTAAAGAATGAAAATTTAAGATAATAGGACTTACAGAAGCAATATGATGAGCTAATAATGTGGTAACCATGTCCCGAGAAAGGTTTTCTTCAATACCTTGGATCTCCAGAATGATCCAAGTCTGCACCGAGCTCATAGCAGAGCTCGGGGGAACAAAAGTGGGAACACCACTAGTCAGAGGCTGAGAGATGGATTCAGCCAAATTGATAGAGGAGCTTTTCTTCAGCCTCCTCAGAGGAGCATCAACTTTCTCGACTAACGAGGTAGTCTTAGTCGGAGAAATGACAATCACCTCGCTTGGAGCAGCAGCCTTGCACGGGGCCACTGGGGGCTTCTCGACAACCTTCACAGGAGCAGCCGAAGGAGGTGCATCAATTTTCTTTGTCCCCTCTCCTGGGACATCAAGCTTACTTCTCTTTGCCTCTCCAGAACTAGAGGCAGATTTCTCAAAAATGGTAGGAGGTCTTCTTTTCTTCATCCTTTCACTCAAAGGAATTTGTGACTCAGGCGAAGAACTTATAGAGGCTGGTATTGGTTCTGCGTCGCTTATCACCGGACGAGCAGTAAAAGAGGAGGTGTAACTCTTGTACTGCAGCAAATATGAAGCTGACCTAATATGCTCGTCGACAACAGTCTAATGCAAACTCCATATAAGTTTTAAATGCCTTATGTTAACGTCTGCCTCTTTTGGAGATTTTCTTTTGCTGTCAACTGCAAATAAATCAAAATTAAAATATCAGTGGCACATTTTATCAAACACAGAAGAAGCATAATTTTGAAACTAAAATAAAAACAACCTTTCCCATTGCCATAGGGAGGACATTTGGGACCCTGGTAAACATCATCTCTAGTTAATGGAGGGTGTTGCCAATTTTTCATAACAACCCCATGCTCAAAGTAGTCCCTATTGGAATCTGGGAGATTGACCACTAAAGCTCTATTTAAAAACCTATTTTTTAAATAAAAAGTATTATCACCCACAACCCATCTACAACAAAACATAATTTCAGGAATTCCTATATGAGTTCTATGAATTTGATTTAATCTATAAACACCGTTAACTATTCTCCATGTATTGGGGGCTATTCTTGCAGGAACCACGTCAAAGAATTGACAGAATTCCAGACATAGAGGGTTTGGGGGAAAAGAAAAGCCGCACTCAGCGACAAAGAGACTGGGGAACTAATGTCCCTCAGCCAAACGAAAATAGTCTGAAGGCTCAGAAAGCTCTTCCAAAATAACCCATGAGGGAATAGAGAAATAAGAAGGAAATTTATCAATCGATTCTATAGGATAAACCATGATGAAAGAAGGAAATCAAAGAGAAAGAAGAAAATCTTACAGGAAAGAGATGAGTCTGTTGACAAAAAAATATGAAAGAGATGAACGCACAGGAGAGAGAGACAATGGAAAACTCAAAGAGACATATTTGAAAAAGTAGAAGACGATGGGATTTTCTGCAACGTTTAAATACTCTGCCTTGGGAAAAGGTAAAAGTAATAATTACAAAAAGAGACGGTTACGTTACCGGCGGCTAAAAAGACAAAAAGGGCGCGAGAATCGAAGCGGGTAGAAAAATTCAAAAAAGACCGATTCTACGAATTTGGAAGGAGAAATAAATACAAAAGAAAAGACTCCTAAATTTCAGGATGACCATTTAAAACCACCATATTTTGAGAAAGAATGTTCCATACTCCTCAAATTTCGAACTATGGAACATTGGGGGCTTCTGTTGATACCAAATTTAGTCTGCTGAAATGGCTCAATTGAGTGAAGACAAATGGCAATCTGCGTGGCAACAATAAACACTTTCGAACAACACCTTGAATACGAGGAACCATACTGCAACGAGGAGCACTATTTCCCCGAGAAACTTAGACGCTCCGACCAACAAGAACTCTACGAGGAACTTTTGAGTACCGAGCAGCTTAGGCAGTCTGAGCTGCACCTCGAACAAAGCATTAATAGCAGGATAACCAACAGCTTGACTATGCATTAAATGTTTATTATTATCATACAGATGTATACGCTTAAGGGGCATTTAATGTATTACCCTTTCACATTACAGCCTTAGGGCTATAAATACATTGTATAATCCTCATTGTAAGGGGACCAAAATTTCTTGATAAAACTTGTAATCGAGAATTCCCAAACAGTCAGCAATAACAGAAACAGTGGACGTAGGCCATTCTTATAAGGCTGAACCACTTTAAAATTTCTTTGTCTCATTTATTTTATATATGATTAAATAATTAGATATAATCTAATTTTTTACATCAACAACACTAAAATGACTTTTTTTTTACATTTTATTCCTTAAAATGTTTATTAGTTATTTTAAAAATACATTAAAATAGTATTTTCTTACATTTTTATTTCCCTACAATGTCTATTTTCTGTTTTACAAGAATACACATTAAAATAATATTTTCTAACATTTTTATTCCATAGAAATGTCTATTTTCGGCTTTACTAGAATACATAATTATTTCTCACAATCCCACTCTTAATCATATACAACAATAGGACTACCATATTTATCAATTTTGAGTCTCAAATGTAATAAGAGTAGATTACCCCACATAAATGGTCTCAAGGATGGCTGTGGTGATGGTCAAGATGCGTTATTCCCCCACCTTCAAAGGTGGCCTTAATGGGAGTCACAAAAGCTACACTAACAGTCCTCCATGGAAGCTCTTAGAAATCCCACCAAAGAACCTCTATAAAACCTCTAATAATTTTCTCATCTTCTTCACATAAAATCACCATGATCATCTCTACATTTCTTATCTCCTCTTAATAGTGGAGAAGAATAAGTGTTTTAGTGTGAGTGATTAATATAACATTTAGGAATGGTCTAACATGAATGCCGGAGGAGGAAGAAGCTGTTAACTCTTGAAAGGGTTTAAGGGGGGTGGAAGTGGTGTTACCTTATCCCACACATCTCTTTTCTTCTTAACGAATAAATATCCCGAAGCCCTTATAAATTAGCCCATCCATTCATCCCAAATTTGTAAGGTCCATGGGCTGACACGACTTCTTCATCAACGATCCTAAGAGTGAGATTGATTTTGTCTTCGCAATAAATCCCATAAACTCACCTCAATTGAGATCAGTAGGTGACAGCTAAAAAGTAAGGTTGATAGACCTGCTTGCGTCGACGTCGATTGCAGTGCATCATTCGAATAACAAAGCTCGTTGTTAGAATGAGTCACTCAGTCATTGAAGTGATAACGTCCCTTCGTTTGAGAGACATTATGTTTCTCTTAACAATTATCATAATAAAGGTTGGTTTCTATCTTCCTTCAATATACAATATCCTTTCGTTTAATACCCTCAATCTATATTCCCTTTTAACTAATTCGGGAGGAAGTAATTTCAATGAGAGATTGGGTTTTAGACCTTAATCTTCTTTCTTTGTTTTTTCACTTTGGCCCAACGATTTTACAACTTAAATAAAAGGAATATATATTTTTTCATTAATCAATAGCCAATAATTCTATAACCCATACAATAATCCTATAATTCTCTTTATTTAATTCAACTATAATTTTCGTCACATAATCCATGTATATGATTTAATTAATTTATCGGGACAAGATATTAAGAACTTCCCTCCTTAGGGAATTTGGTCCTCGAAATTCTTGGCTCATCACAAACTATACTCCTGTTACCTATGAATTATTTCCAGTCCTTTTCATCCTCAACACTATAGTCTAAACCCTAGGTTTCTCTTTAATCAACCACTATTGCAAATTCGTTCATGACAACCCCAAGGCTTTATTGCAAACTTTCAAGCATGCCTAACATGTCTTTCTAAACAAAACCTAGAGATGATTCATACTCATTAAAAATCATGATATCAATAATGAATTACTCATCATGGTTCATTACGACTTTAGGATTCACAACCTGCGTTTAATCTAGAATCATGCCTAGCCTACGTTGATATAAACTCAACACTTCTCATTACACATAGGAGTGATTGGTAAGACAATCACCTTACCACATAGGTACACTTGGCCGATACCACTTATGAGATCCTTATGCCAGCCTAGAGTCATTCGAGGCTTCACAACACCAATACACATGAGTAATCACATTGCCATTCTGTACAACCCTTAAAGGAGCGCAACGTTAACATCATCTAATGTTTTGTCAAGTTTCAACATTCTGAATGTCCTCACGTCACAATCTTTGGCGTACGACCAAGTCGTAACTTGTTATCTGTCCAACTTAAAAACATGTTAACCTAAGGTAGTCAAGTAACATATACAAACTAAATGCAAGGACCCAAGACCACGCACACACACACACATATACAGACCGGTGTAGAATAAAGTTGCATTCAAAGAAGAGTGCATTATCATAGTGTGATGCAACATCCATAACCGACCTAACCCGCATCACCACTGAGCTTACATAGTGCCACACCCGAATCAAAGTGATTAACAACTTAACAATAGTCGGATCGAAGGAGACACGAGTAATGCAATGAATTCGGCAATTACCACGCCATAAGGAATCAATCAATTTATGATAATGAATCGAACCACCCTATGTACGAATCTATGATGTATTCTTAAAGTCTCTAACTACCACCAGTACTCATTAAGTACCATGGCCTTGCCAAGAATCCTGACTTGGACTCATAACCCAGACGAGTTCTATTAATAATCATTCGTCCATGCCGAACGGATGGAAGACAAACCAAATTTCTTCGATGAACTGAAACGCTAAGATTCCCTCCTTAGTTCTAATGCAACCTATCCATTACTAGTAGGCATAAATATCCTAAATCAAACGAAGTTACTTCTCTTGACACTTCTCACATCTAGGGCTCCAAAATTTCAACATGTGGTAACTGACCTCAATCTCCGAGATCACTCTCATTAACTGAAACATAGCTGTTACATAGCTTCAAACATTCAACTTATGTACCATTTCTACCACCCTTATCACCGCCTACATGATCCCAGACCATAATAATCCTAATGGAATTCCAACATTCAAGCATCACTTGTGCTTAATAACTTCCTTCACCCAGGTCGTTACTAACTATATAGGTAACACGCAAAGGTGTAATAGTTATGCCTAACATTTCATCCCTAGTGCTATTTTAAAATACGCAACAAATCTCGTCGTGTTTTGAGTCTCCCAAGTGTAACACTTAACATTGATCAATATATTTTTAAAATTATCCTCGAATGTCATATCATGATGCATGCCTGTAACAAAGTTGTATTACTAATTCCAAGGTACTTCAACAAATCGACATGACCTAACCATACTAAAATCATCAATGTTTTACCATCACTTGTGTAAAATTCTATACAACAAAGGTTCCTAATATCTCATGGGAGACGACATTAAACTCAAATGTTTCTCTAAACATCTTACTTATCAATTACAAGGAACTACTAGTCATACCATGACCTTTGTTGCACAACCATGAGTTCATCACCATGAGATCGACAACACTATATAAACCATAATGAAAAAAATAACCCTAAGGTTTCGAAGAGAGATACTATAATTGTTGTAATGCATGGTAAACAACATTGGACTCACTATTACCAGGGAATGACTATCACTCGCATGTACATCCCACTTAGGCTAATTTTAGTATACATTTCCAGGGAAATTATCGACACATCTTCACGATCCCACACCTTTTAACCTTTAATGAGTGTTTAACCACTAAAATTAAAGTTCCTTACTATGTAAACCTCATACTACGTGTTAATTTACCCACCAACACAACTAGACATATTTTGGTAGGATACGAGACGTCGACCATTACCTATGAACACGAAGGTCTATGACCACAAACTCCACAAGGGATCCTATTTGTCGATGCCAAACTACAATCATCAAATAAAAAATTGATATCATCCACAAGATGTCGGGTATTGCCCAAGAGTAGGCCCACCCTAACAATGCCGCAAGAGTTCATATTCTAAAACATCCCAACTCATATACTTAATACTACGTCACCACAATTTTCTAGGTTCACTCCTAGCTTTCCTCAATCATTAATATTATCTAAATCCAAATTATAGTCAAGGGACATGAATAAAGATACACTAAACTCAAACCTGTAAATAATATAGTTAATAATTTCCCACCACGTAGATAACACTTGCAATTACATTCATCAACTGACAACCACTAAGGCGTTCACCCATAATGATAACATTCTATCAATTTAGACTAATTTTTCCTTTAGTCTTGACCTACGTCAATATATATGCTCATTGCCCTTACTATGAATCATGCTAATACCACAAGGACTGAAATTTCCTAATTATCACGCGATATTTACCCTCATATGTGTCACACCCAAGGATACATAGAATTTTAATCACAATTTTCCATTACATCATTAAGACAATGTAACAATCAATCCCGACCGTTTATTGTAAATAATTTGGTGCCATTTTCCCAATGGGAGTCATCTCATTCTATTAATATCTCCAAAGACTAATTTGGAACACAAACACCTCACACTACGAGACACTGTGTAACCACTTTTTGGATTACATGGACACTCGTAAATTATTTACATACTAAATCGGAAATGCGAAAGCGATTTATAACAATTAACTTGGCCGTATGTGTAACACCCCTTACTTTTGAGTGATTATTTTATATTAAATTACCGGGTGTGTAAATTTCATAACATTAAGAAAGTTGAAGTAAATATTATTTTATGTGATTTAAGAGACAATATTTATCATGTTTTGCATATTTACTGTTATGTGAATGTGAATAGCATCATATTGTGTTTTATTGCGTTGTTATGCTTTAAGCGACGGTTATGACTTATATTCCAATTGGATCATTGTTAATGATTTAATTGGTCGTTGGAACATAAAATATTTTATGATATTCCGGATGCCAATTTAGAGGGTCTAGTTAGTCCGAAAATGGTTGAGATAGTCAAAATAAGTGCCTGGTTGTATTTTTGTGTTCCGGGATTTTTTGACTATTTATACTTTAATTATGTTGTTACGAGCCATTTTAATTGCGTAGTAACATTTAAATGAGTAGACTTAATTCAATTGAGTATATTAGTCTTGAAAATTCCTTTATTTCTCATTTTAGATTTCTAAACCTAAGAGAGTTAGAGAGAGAGAGAGAGAGAGAGAGAGATCTTGGGAGAATGGAGAGAAAAGAGAGAATTGGAGATTTGGAGCTTGGAATCATTACTACGGGAAGAGAATCCGAGACTACAAACTTAAGGAAAGTTTCTAACTTGCAAATGTATGATTTAGTGTGGAAAATTTGTATATATAGTTGTGTTTTTGAGATTTAAACCATTTATGGGTTTTGGTGATTTTTTGTGTTTAAACCCTTAATCTTTGATTTAAATTTGATTTGAGATGAATTTACTAGTTAGTAGATGTGTATGAATGATTTTGTGGAATTATTAGTTGTTGATGTTGAGGAAAGTGGAAGAATTAGGTTCTGCGGATTTTAGGGTTATTAAAACCCATAGCCGAAACTGGGCATCCTGGTCCAAGAGAATCGATTCGCCCCTAGCGAATCGATTTGCTAAAGGGGTAGGCTACATGTGTGTGTTGGTCAAATCGATTCGGGTTATCCGAATCGATTCGGTAACAAACATAATGTTGGGTCCTCTTGACTGAATCGATTCAGCCTATCCGAATCAATTCTCTTTCAAGACCGAATCGATTCGGCCAGGGGGAATCGATTCGAAATTCCTGCTGTTTTTGGACACTTTCCGTAACTTAGTTTGTAACCCTTTTCTTGTAGGTTTAGGGCCTCAGAACTTTCTCTTAGGAAGTAATAAAGTGTACTAGAGTCTTATATTAGGTATGTGACCACTCTAGGTTAGAAAAGGGATACTTGAGCTTATCTCGGGGATTAATTAATAGACATTAGGGTAGTCCTTTCTTAAGTAAGCTAGTTTGAGACTAGGGAAAAGTAGGGGTATGTAATCACGGAATTTAGAGACTTATTTGAGGGATATTATACTTGGTGGCTCATAGTAACGTCATTATTTCTCGGAGACTAAATTGGGGGATTTATTAAACATTGAAGTTTGTAATGATAGAATTAAACGATTATGGCTCCGGATATAACATAATGTATATTTTAAAATTGGCACACATTGCTAAGCATAAATGATCTCTGGAAAATGTAAAAAGTGAATGTTTTAAATGGGAATAATTTGTAAATGATAATTTTCATATACACACCTCTCTAAATGATATCATAGGGGAAGTTACGCACATGAGGTGAAGTCCCTTGGCTAGTGAATGCAGGGTGAATATATTCCTCGACCATAGGACCGGTTATTATATATTATGTGATTATTGTTCAAAGTTAGGTAATTTCGGGTGTGGTTATGACTCACTGTCGAAGGTATATGGCCCCTTCCTGACTTCACTCGATGTAGGATGCCCATGTTATCTTGGTGATAGGCCCTGGAAGATGATAGCTATTTAGGGGTGCATCTAGTGGGGGAACCCGAAAGGATGGTCTTAGAATCGTTATGGTGTGATTATAACTATTCTTAGTAAAGTGTAACTTGTAATGATGGTAATGCATTTTGTAAGATAAATTTCTTTGAATATGTTTCCTAATGAGAAATGGAACGGTGAAGTCATATCGTGTAAAATTGAAAAGAAAATCTTAGTAAGTTGAAACTAAGTTATATTCTCTTGCATTAATGTATAGTCCTTATTGTAAGATAAGCATGATTATGGAATTTATCTAATTCCATTATTTAAATAGGAAGTTTAATTCATAATGATCTAGTTGGACGATAGGATGTATATTTAGAGGAGAGGTGAGGATGATTATTATTGATGCGCGAATCCAACCTGTTTAAAACGTTTAGTGTTCATAACTATTATGAATTTTATTCACACGTATATCATATCAAACCGAGCCCTGACCCGTTTATATTTCTTTTCTTGTGTGGTTCTCTTTTATGCTGAGGTGCTCAACCGGAAGGGTTCCCAATATGATCCTTCCTTCTCAGTGTCAGGGAGATACAACATTTTTGCGGATGTTGTAGGGTTTTTTGTTATAGACGCACCCATATTTTCTATACTCTAGTTACGACCAGTCTAGAAATTCGGGCGTGTTATCCAAGATTTGTACTTGCTTATATACTGTGCTATTTAATTGTAATATTGGGTGTAACCGTGTATTGGACTGTTAACCGAAAACTTATTCGATTATTATTTTGTTGTATGATAATTAATCTATTATACACCCTCTTTTTATTGTCTGTCTTTTATAAGTTTGATTGTCTAAATGGTTTTATTTAAACTAAAAAATTATTTGACGTCCATTTTGAATAATATTTGGTGGTTATCTCGTATTCTTACTTTCATGACAGTGATGCTAAAAATGGACCATCTATGATTCCTACATTTATTGGGATATTGGGCTGGCCACCTTTTATTTGAATATGCGGGGTGTCGCAGTATGCCACTTGGCACTAACTTACATATCGTTTTACCCACTTTGACCTTACCGTCTCTAACAACCCTCGCTTTTGAGAACTTATTTTAGATTAATTTACTGTGTGAAGTAATTATATAAAATGTTGGAAAATGGAGAAAATGTTAATTGAAAAATTTGGAAGATAATATTTACTAGAATGTTGCATATTTACTGTATGTGTATGTAAATATCATCATGTTATGTTTTATAGTGTCATGTGCTTTAAATGACACATATGGTTTATATGGAACCGAAACTTGAAATGATTTATAAAATTGTCGGATGCCAACTTAGAGGGCGTAGTTAGTCCCGAAATGTGTGAGATAGTCGAAATAAGTGTCATATTGTATTTTTATGTTTCGGGCACTTTTGACTAGTTATAGCTTAAATGTGTAGTTGTGAGTCATTTTAATGTGGTATTAACCATTTAATTTGGTAATTTAGAGTAAAGCCACGATTTAGTCTTGCTAAGCCTTATATTTCTTAAGTGTATATTTACTAACCTAGATAGTTAGAGAGAGGAGGAGAATTGAGGAGAAAAGAAGAGAAAAAAAAAATTGGAGATTGAAGATTGGGATTGTTTCCACCAAGAGAAATCTAAGATTTCAACCTCAAGGAAAGTTTTCGACTTGCTAATATGTGATTTAAGATGGATAAATTGCATTGATTATTGTGGATTGGGTATAGTTAACGAATTTTAGGGTTTTAATGGAATTGTAGGTTCTAAATCCTTAGAGGTTAATTTGAATGGTTATTAGTGTAAATCATAGTTGTTGGATGCATTTATGTTTAGTTGGTTGCTATAAATGATCTTGGTTTGGGTAGAAATGAGTTTGGGGGATTTGGAGTTATAAAACTCCATACCCAAAATTGGAAATTCTTGGCTGGGCGAATCGATTTTCCCCTAGCGAATAGATTCGCCAAAGGGGAAGCTTACTAGTCTGAGTGGACCGAATCGATTCGGACTATCCGAATCATTTTGGCAATTATGCAAAAAGTTAGGTTCTCCTATCCGAATCGATTCAGCTGGTTCGAATCGATTTGCTTTCTAACGAAATCGATTTGGCCAGGCTTAATCGATTCGGAAATCTTGCTGTTTTGAGTTATTTTTTTAACTCAATTTCGACCCTTTTAGGACCTAGGAACCTTCTTGTATGAAGTAAACTTAGAGTCTTATAGCTTTAGATGAGTTAGTTAACTACCATAGATTAGAAATGGACTATATAGGGACTGTTCCGGGGGTTTTCAAAGTGATGTAAAGGTATTATTCTCCTCTAGTAAATTAATAGGAGACTCGGAGTTGTAAGGTCATATCGGGAGACATTAAAAGCTCATTTGAGGTATGCTAGAGATGGTGGTTTATAGAGACACCATGAATTCTTGGAGTATTAAATGAGAAGCTCATTAATCATTGAAATTATAATGATGGCATGAAATATGTATGGCTCTGGATAAAATGTGATGTGTATATATTAAAATGAAAATGAAAATGGTAAATGATAATTTACTTAAACACACCTCTCTAAATGCTATCATAGGGGAAGTACGCGCATGAGGTGAAGTCCCCTGGCTAGTGAATGCAGGGTGAATATAGTCCTCGACCATATGACCGATTATTATGTATGCTGTATTTTTGCGCTAGTGAGTTAATTCTGGGTGTGGTTGTGACTCATTCGCAGGTATATGGCCACTTACTGACATTGTGTTAGGTTCCCAGGTTGTCTTAGTTGATAGGCCCTGGAAGATGATAGTTATTTAGGGGCGCGCATAGTGGGGAAACCCAGACGGACGGTCCTAGAATCGTTATATGTATATAAATATAACTATTTTTATTCAAGTTGGACTTGATTTATGAAATTCCATAAAAGGGCATATAATTGTGATTATGTTTCATAATGAAAATTGGAATAATTAAATGGAAAAGAGTAAATGAAGGAGGTTTTTAATCAATGTTACTCAATCATATCCTCTTTCATAACTAAATAAAGCTTATGATCATTTAAATTGCCTTAGTTTAAGCATTGAATTGTGTAGGTAGATTCTTATCGTTATCAATCAGGATTTGTTGTTCATAACTGTCATACTCTTTATTCATCTGGTGATTATATAAAACCGGGACCTGACTCGTTCATATTTCTTGTTGTGCATGAATCCTATATACGCACAGGTGCTCCGTCACAAGGATGCCCGTACTGACTTTTTTATTCAGATGTTTTTGGGGAGCCGTGATACTTTGCGGATATTACCTCAAGCCCAACAACCAAGGGCTTAGGATGTACAAGCTCCTACGGGGCCTTCCCCGTGGGATAGAGTTAGAAAATACTTTTTGAAAGCCCATCCACCCGAATTTGAAGGAGGTTCTAATGTCATTAGAGCAAATTCGTGGAAAAGGGATATACAACGCCATCTACGTATGGTGGAGTGTAGTAAGGAGAGGAAATAATTCATTGCTAATTTCAAGATCGTAGGATATGCGTTACATTGGTGGGAGTCGATGACTACACCAGAACAGAGGGATACCATGACTATTAATGATTTTTGGGTTTTGTTTAATCAGAAGTATTTCCCTCCCGCAGTACAAAGGGAGATGAGAAGAAAAATTCAAGATGTGGTGCAAGGGTAGAGGTTAGTTGCAGAATATGAAGATGAGTTCACCTGATTAACAAGTTTTTTACCGGACGAGGTGACACCGGAAGAGAGGAAAATATCAAAGTTCATGGGAGGTTTACACTGGAGGATACGACAAAGTTTACTGGGTAATCCATCTTTGCAGACTTTTGGGGATATAATGAATGCGACATTGCTTCATTGCCAAGAACACATGTTGTATGTCCAGAGTAGTAAGAAGTTTACAGTGTTGGGATAAGGAGGAAAACATGGAGGCAATGGGACTGGAGGAGGAGCATTTTCTTCGTCCCAATCTTCGGGAAATAAGCAAAAAGAGAGGGATCCCCAATAAGGGTACTTGTCAAAACGACAATGTTTTGGTGGGTTTAATGTGGGTGGTAGTAATGTTAGGCATGGTTAAGGTGGCCCGCAACAACAACAAGTAGGTAGGGTGCTAATGGAGGTAGAGGTCATCCGGGACAAGGTGTTGGGCAGTTTCAAAATAATTGGAGCCAAAATCCAAAGAATATGATGAATCGATGTTTTCAGTGTGGAGAGCCGGGCCATTTTAAGAGGGCGTGTCCTCAGTTCGTTGGGCGATAACTTCCTAGGATTCCACAGCATCCACAGGCTCAGCTACCGCCATAAGTACCTAACCCGGTTGTCCCTCCACAATAGGGACAACTACAGTATGGTCGTGTTTACCACATTCAGGATGTTATGCTTCCTCCGGCCCTGCCAGCGCCGCCAGCTATTGAGGATAAGTTTGTCATTTAGGGGCATATGGGTCGTGTATTATTTGATAAGGGTGTGACACACTCGTTTATTTCTAGAAGTTTTTCTCAGTCTATAAAGTTGATTAAATCTATGGAAAGTACCTTCAGTATTGTTGAGTCTTCTATGGGTGATGCTTCACTCATTTTCTTTGTTTGTAAACAAATAGGAATAAATCTTTGTAACATATGTTTTGAGGACGATTTGCTCGTCCTTGACATGGTCGGGTATGATATAATTCTGGGTATGGATTGGCTAGTGAAGTATCGTGCGATAGTTAATTGCTATGGGAAAAGCATAGTTTTTGCCATTTCGGGGCAAGAAATGTTTTTAGTGGCAATGCCTCGTTCGGAAGGAGGTACTAGCACTTACTTGTATTGTATCGCGGAGGAGACTTATCGAGATGGAGTAGTTTCCTTAGATTCTATTCCGGTTGTTAGAGATTTCCAAGTTGTTTTTCAGGAAATACCAGGTTTGCCCCCGAGAATGGAAATTGAGTTTGTAATCGATGTAGCACTGGGAATGGGACCGATAGCTAGTGCTCCGTATCGTATGGCTCCTGTTGAAATGAGGGAGTTAAGGGACCAGATTCAGTAGTTATTGGAACAAGGGTTCATTAGGCATAGTACGTCATCGTGGGTCACTCCGGTGTTATTTGTTAAGAAAAGGGACGGTTCTCTCCGATTGTGTGTTGACAATAGAGAGTTAAATAAAGTCACCATCCGGAATAAATACCCGTTTCCTCGAATTGATGATTTGTTTGATCAAATTAGGGGAGCGTCGTACTTCTCTAAAATATATTTGAGGATGAGGTATCACCAGTTGCGTATACGAGAGCAATATGTGTCTAAAACCGCTTCTCTAACTCGATATGGGTCCTACGAATTTCTGGTTATGAACCAATGGCCCCGCCGTGTTTATGGACCTTATGAATAGGGCGTTTTGGGACTTTCTAGACCAGTTTGTTATCGTTTTTATTGATGACATCTTGGTGTACTCTCTAACAGAGGTCGATCATGCTACTCATATGCGGTTGGTCCTGCAAAGGTTGAGGGATCACCAATTGTATGCCAAGTTCAAGAAGTGTGGTTTTTGGCTACAGGAAGTAAAGTTTTTGGGGAATATTGTGACAGCCCAGGGTATTTTGGTGGACCCAAGTAAAGTTGTTGTGGTGAGGGAGTGGGGTCAGCCCCCGACACCTACCAAGATTCGTAGTTTTCTAGGTTTGGCGAGTTATTACCGCCGGTTTATCAAGGGTTTCTCAAATATTGCTAGCCCTTTGATGAATCTAACTCGGAAAGGAGTGAGGTTTATTTGGGACAATTCTTGTCAGTTGGTTTTTGACAAGCTCAAGGGTAGGTTGACTTCTGCTCCAGTCCTTGCATTACCAAGGTCGGGATTGGAATATTTAGTCTTTATCGATGCATCTCTATAAGGATTTGGAGGTGTAATTCAACAAGAGCGATGCGCTATTGCTTATGCTTCTAGCAAGCTAAATCCCCATGAAAATAATTATCCGGTGCATGATTTGGAGCTTGCTGCAGTAGTTTTTGCCTTGAAGATTTGGAGGCATTATCTCCTAGGGGAGAAATTTAGTCTTTTCACTAACCCCAAATCATTGCAATACTTGTTTTCACAGAAAGACTTGAACATGCGATAACGCCGATGGTTAGAATTTGTGAAAGACTATCAATTTGACATCCACTATCACCCGGGAAAGGCGAATGTGGTGGCGGATGCTTGAAGTCGGAAGCCCGAGGGGGAGTTAGCGGAGGTGTGGAAAGATAAATGGAAGTAGCTTAGTCAGGAGGACGTTGTTGGAGTTTATGTAGGTGTTGACCGTTACGCCTACTATGGTGGAAAAAGTTGTAGGAGCCCAAGGAAGGGACAAAGGTTGTCAGGACCGTGTACGCCAATTGTTGACCGAGGGAGCATAATCCTACTCCATAATCTCATTATCCCGGATGAAGGGGACTTAAGGCGGGCCATAATGACGGAATATCATGGTTCCAAATTTGCAGTACATCCGGGTAATGACAAAATGTACCAAAACATGCGTCGTTAATATTGGTGGGCGGGCATGAAGTGGGATATTTCTGAGTTTGTATCCCAATGTGCTACTTGTTAATCAGTTAAAGTAGATCATCAGCGACCAATGGGATTGTTGCAACCATTGGAGATTCCGGTAAGGAAGTGGGAGAGTATATTGATGGATTTCATCACGGGCTTGCCAACATCACAAAAAGGTCACGATTCTATTTGGGTTATTATTGATCATTTGACTAAGTTGTCACATTTCTTACTGGTATATACCGACTAAAATACTGCTCGCTATGCCCGATTGTTTATTGTGGAGGTCGTTAGACTCCATGGGGTGTCGATTAATATAGTCTTTGACAGAGATAAGATATTTGTTTCCCACTTCTGGCGAAGTTTCTAAGAAGCTATGGGAACCGAATTGAAATTGAGTACTTCTTATCACCTTCAAACCGATGGGAAGATAGAAAGAGTCAACCAAATATTGGAGGATATGCTTCGAATGTGTGTGCTTGATTTCAAAGGTGGTTGGGAACAATATCTCCCTTTGGTCAAATTTTCTTATAATAATTCGTACCAATTTACTATTGGGATGGCGCCCTACGAAGCCTTGTATGGTCGACCTTATAGATCACCCACTTGTTGGTTGGAGGTGGAAGATAATAAGTTTCTTGGACCCAAAATGATCCGAGACACTTCTTTGCAGATTGAGCTCACACGAAAGCGCATCCGAATAGCTCAAGATCAACAAAAGAGTTATGTCGATGCAAATAGAAGGCATATAGAGTTGGAAGTTGGAGACCAAGTCTTAGTGCTAGTATCTCCAATGAAAGGTATTAAGCGCTTTGGGAAGAAAGGAAATCTTGCACCGCGCTATGATGTGTTTACAAGGTAGGTCCAGTGGCGTATCAACTTGCCTTATCGGAACACTTATAACAACTCTATGATGTGTTTCATGTTTCCTCCTTGAAGAAGAATAAGGGGTGTGATGGATCCCATTGGCGTATTCCATTAAACGATAGCGAATTGCAACCCGATATTTCGTATGAGGAACGACGAGTAGCAATCTTAGAGCATAGGGAGCGGCGACTAAGATCTCGAGTGGTGCCCTTGGTTCGGGTTCAATGGGATCATCATAATACCGAGGAATCAACGTGGGAATGTGAAGACGATATGCAGGAAAAGTATCCTCATCTCTTTATACAAGGTACGCCTGAATTTTGAGGGAAAAATTCCCTCATAATGGGGGGAGTATGTAACAAGCCTCTCTTTTGAGAACTTATTTTACATTAATTTACTGTGTTAAGTATTTATATAAAATGTTGGAAAATGGAGAAAATGTTAATTGAATGAGTTGGAAGATAATATTTACTAGAATCTTGCATATTTACTGTATGTGTATGTAAATATCATCATGTTATGTTTTATAGTGTCGTGTGCTTTTAACGACATACATTGTTTAAATGGAACCGAAACTTGAAATGATTTATAAAATTGTCGGATGCCAACTTAGAGGGCATAGTTAGTCCCGAAATGCATGAGATAGTCGAAATAAGTGCCATATTGTATTTTTATGTTTCGGGCACTTTTGACTGGTTATAACTTAAATGTGTAGTTGTGAGTCATTTTAATGTGGTATTAACCATTTAAGTTGGGAATTTAGAATAAAGCCATGATTTAGTCTTGCTAAGCCTTATATTTCTTAAGTGTATATTTACTAACTTAGAGAGTTAGAGAGAGGAAGAGAATTGAGGATAAAAGAGGAGAAAGAAATGAAAATTGGAGATTGAAGATTGAGATTGTTTCCACCAAGAGAAATCTGAGATTTCAACCTCAAGGAAAGTTTTCTACTTGCTAATATGTGATTTAATATGGATAAATTGTATTGATTGTTGCGGATTGGGTATAGTTAATGAATTTTAGGGTTTTATTGGAATTGTAGGTTCTAAACCCTTAGATGTTATTTTGAATGGTTATTAGTGTAAATAATAGTTGTTGGATGCATTTATGTTTAGTTGGTTGCTATAAATGATCTTGGTTTGGGTAGAAATGAGTTTGGGGAATTTGGAGTTATAAATCTCCATAGCCAAAATTGGAAAAGTCTGGGCTGGGTTAATCGATTCGCCCCTAGCAAATCAATTCGCCAAAGGGGAAGCTTACATGTTTGAGTGGACCGAAACAATTCGGCCAATCCTAATTGATTTTGAAATTATGCAGAGAGTCAGGTTCTCCTGTCCTAATCGATACGGCTTGTCTGAATCAATGCGCTTTCTTACCGAATCGATTCGGCCAGGGCGAATCGATTCGAAAATCCTGCTATTTTGAGTTATTTTTCTAACTCAATTCCAACCCTTTTTCTTTAGGATTAGGACCTAAGAACCTTCTTGTATGAAGTAAACTTAGAGTCTTAGAGCTTTAGATGAGTTAGTTAACTACCATAGATTAGAAATGGCCTATATAGGGATTGTTCTGGGGTTTTCAAAGTGATGTAAAGGAATTATTCTCCTCTAGTAAATTAATAGGAGACTCAAAGTTGTAAGGTCATATCGGGAGACTTTAAAATCTCATTTGAGGTATGCTAGACATGGTGGTTTATAGTGACGCCATGAATTCTTGGAGTATTAAATGAGAAGCTCATTAATCCTTGAAATTATAATGATGGCATGAAATATGTATGGCTCCGAATAAAAGGTGATGTGTATATATTAAAATGAAAATGAAAATGGTAATGATAATTTACTTAAACACACTTCTCTAGATGCTATCATAAGGGAATTACGCGTATGAGGTGAAGTCCCCTGGGTAGTGAATGCAGGGTGAATATAGTCCTCAGCCATATGATCGGTTATTGTGTATGTTGTATTTTTGCGCTAGTGAGGTAATTCCGGGTGTGGTTATGACTCCCTCACAGGTATATGGCCACTTCCCGACGTTGCGTTAGGTGCTCAGGTTGTCTTGGTTGATAGGCCCTGAAAGATGATAGTCATTTTGGGGCGCGCACAGGGGGGAAACCCGGACGGGCGGTCTTAGAATCATTATATGTATATGATTATAACTATTCTTATTCAAGTTGGACTTAATTTATGAAATGCAATAAAGAGCATATAATTCTGATTATGTTTCATAATGAGAATTGTAACAATGAAATGGAACAGAGTAAATGAAGGAGGTTTTTAATCAATGTTACTCAATCATATCCTCTTGCATAACTAAATAAAACTTATGATCATTTAAATTGCCTTAGTTTATGCATTGAATTGTGTAGGTAGATTCTTATTGTAATCAGGATTTGTTGTTCATAACTTTCATACTCTTTATTCATCTAGTGATCATATAAAATCGGGCCCTCACCCATTCATATTTCTTGTTGTGCATGAATCGTATATACTCTCCGGTGCTCCGCCGTAAGGACACCCCTACTGACTTTCTTATTCCGATGTTTTTGGGGATCCGTGATACTTTGCGGATATTACGGGATATGTTGTTATAAACGCCTTCATTTTTGCACTCTAGTTATGATTGGGTCATTTACTCGGGCATGTGGCCCAAGCTTTTGTATTTGCTTATTGTAATGTAATATGTAACTTACTGAATTTATATATTATTGTTGTAAGAGACTATTGATCGACAGCATATTCGGTCCCTTTATTGTACACTTATTGCGGACGTAAAATAAGTCCTTTGGGTTTCCACTTTCTTTTCAAATTGGGTTGTTTAAATTCTTTCTTTAACTTATAAAAAAATTGGCAACCCGTTTTTCTGTAATATGGGGTGTTTATCCAGTATACTTACTATATTATGGTGATGTTGAGAATGGTTCATCTATGATTCCCTGTATTATCGGAGTATCGGGCTGGCCACCCCTTATTTTGGTGAGCGGGTTGTTACACTGTCGAGGACACGATCATAATCATCACCAAACTAGCATGATTGACCAAACCAACCCCAATTTTGAAAGATTTGATACCATTTGTAATGCCCCGACCTGAAATTACGGGTTACGTTAAGTGCAATGAAACAATCTATATAATGTTGTTATTCTTGTTTTATTTTAGTTAGCATTTCACTTGTTTAGCATACGATTCCAATGTCAAGGTAAACTATGTGGGACCCATGGGGAGCGCCTCGAGTTCATGTAAACAAATCTACAAACGTAAAATAAATAAAGTATACTTACCTTTACAACACCCTCAAAATACGAATTTTCACCCAACCTTCCATAACAAGGCAAGGGTGTGAGCCTATGCCCATTGGGAATACACAAAGCATTATTGAAACGAGTGACATAAGAGGGTACTAACGCACTACAATCACATGCATGCGATATATATATAAATATATATATATATATATATATATATATATATATATATTGATATACCTTTGAAAAAAAACATATTCAATTCATTATTCATTTTACTTTCGAAAACCTTACTCATTCAGATTAATTTACATTAATCCTATAAAGACTTACTTTATTTATAGTTAGCATTTCTCACTTTATTTAACATGCCAGGTTCCACTTTAACACCACTACATTTGATTTATTCCAACTCACTCCTTTATCGGAATCACCCCCTTTTATTCATCAAAATATACCTTAGTATTTTAACTGAAAAGTACCATTTCAACACACACATTCCCCATGTTAGAAAATACTTTTTTATCATTTGAAAAAACTTCCAATGCTTACTTATGCAAATTATGGGTTTAACAACTCCAGTTACTTAACCACCCATTTCCCCACTTTACTTTACCCCTTTTATCTTAACTTATAGACATTAATAGATTTACACATGTCCTTGACATATTAGTTATTCCTTTTATCTTTTCTCAGAATCTTCCTTTTTACCGCATACTTACACAGGCTCCACCCCGACGGTTATGCGCATCATATGCTTTGGCTAGTGATTTAGGAATTTTCACCCAAGGGCTCTGACCCCTTCGTTGCTTAATTCTGGTTGCATCCGAGTACTTGTTAATGTGTTTAAAATTTTACACATGTCCACAATATTCCATTCCTTTCTTTTACCCGGCCAAAGCCAAAATCCGAACCCAATCGTCCATTTTTCCCATTAACACTTGGAAAATTGTTTCTTTTCTTCTTTAAGTCCCTTATCCAAGCACACACATGATTTATGCTAAAATCATTCACGTTTTAGGACTGAATTAATTTTCACACACATTAGTGTAAAGACATTCTTTAACATTTTTATTCTATAAAAATGTTCCACTTTAATTAAATTATCAATTTACCCTTTGTTTGCAAAACTTGCAAATTTGTCGCTTAACAAGTATTATTTCTCAAAATGGTCATTTAGTTTCGAACTTACACTTTAAATACTTTAGTCATTTTGAGACTTGCTTAATATCACACTTTTGCCAACTATCACACTTGCCACTTTAACCCTTTACATTTAAGCTCCCAAAATTCCATTTGTTTTATTTCATGCTTAAATATAACAAGACTTTGTTTAAACTTTCTCACATATGTATTATCAAAATACTACAAGTTTATGTGAATAGAAAGTAAATTTTATATACCAAAATCCTACCAAGTGGATTAAACATGCATTTCAAGTAGTAAAGACATTTTATCAATTTATTTGGACTCGATAATGTCAATTTATTCGTAAAGTCTCCATTTCGCAAGAAACTTTAAAATATTTATTTCATAAATATTTTTACAGCATTAACATCATTCCACATTTTTATTTCATAAAAATGTCCATTACTAATATACACAAATAATATTCCTACATTTTTATTCCATAAAAATGTTTATTATTTATTTTTACTAAAAAAAATACACTAAAATGACATTTCTTATATTTTTATTCCAGAAAAATGCTTATTATTTGTTTACTAAAAATACACTAAAATAGTATTTTCTTACATTTTTATTTCCATAAAATGTCTATTTTCAATTTCACCATAATACACACTACAATAATATTTTCTAACTTTTGTATTCCATAAAAATGTTTATTTTCAGTTTTACTAGAACACGTCATTATTTATCATAATCATACTCTTAATCATACACAATAATAAGACTAAAATATTTATCAATAAAGTATGAAATGTAATAAGAGTATATTACACCACATAAATGATCTCAAGGATACTGGTGGTGATGGTGAAGATGAGTGACTCCCCTGCCTCCAAAGGTGGCCGTAAAGGGAGTGACTATTCTCTACAAATAAGGATACGTAAGCCCTTATCAACGACTCCATCCATTTCATCCTAAATTTGTAAAGTCCAGGGGATGACACAACATCTTGATCAACGATCCTAGGAGTGACACCAATTTTGGTTGCAGAGTAAATCCCATGAACTGCCATCAATTAAGATCAATGGTTGAAAGCTAAACAGGAAGGTTGGAAGACTTGCTTATGTCGGCATCGATTGTAGTGCGTAAGTTGAATGATCGAGCTGGTCGTTAGAACGAGTTATTCACTCGTTAGAGCGATAACATCCCTTTGTTTGAGCGACCTTGTGTGTCGCTTGAACGACAACAGAATATGGGTTGGTTTCTATCTTACATAGTTCGTTCATTTAATATATAATATCCTTTCTATTAATACCTCAATCTATATTCCATTTTAATTAATTCGGGAGGAAGTAATTTCAAAGGGACATTGGTGTTTTAGACCTTAATCTTCTTTATTCGTTTTCATACTTTGTCCCAACGGTTTTACAACTTAAATAAAAAGCATATATATATTTTGATTAATCAATAGACAATAATTCTATAAACCATACAATAATCGACTAATTATCTATATTAAATTCAACTATAATTTTCCTCACATATTCCTTGTATACGATTTAATTGATTTACTGGGATGGGATATTACAGATTAATCGATAAATTAGTCTCTAATTCCGCCAAATTTTCTTTTTGTCGTAGTTCTTTGACTCTTTAGACCGTCTAATTCTTCCCCATTGTGTTTTTGATATAATGAGAACCCTAATAGCCCCTTTCTACCCGTAAATCCCAAAATCTGGTTTGTGCCCTAATAGCCTCACCTAAAAGAGTACGAGAACAACTCTAAATGACATAAAAACATACTCGAGCCTCATAATATCCCAATATACATTTAAACAGTCATTTTAGAATATAAACGGGCATTTTATGCGTCCCAGAAGACAATTATTAAATATACTTAAAATAACTAACTAACAACACTATTATTAACAATTTCCTAATGAGATTCTAAACGTTAATTTATTCAATTAGTCAATAACCGTGACTTAATGCCAAATTCAAATCCAACTTAAACAAGGCATACCAATATAAATAGAGACATCGCTTGTCGTAAAAAAACATGTAATTAAGTATCATTATTTAATTAATTATATAATGTGCATCAAAATATGAATTGTAACATTGTTCCCCCATTAAGCAAGGAATTTTGCCCTCAAAATTTGAATTTAATTAAATTCCTAATCGATCTTTTAAGTTGGAACCATGCACCTTTTTATAAAATTCTACATATTTTTCTCTTTAACCTTTCATCTAACCCTGATTAGAGTTGGATTCAAACCCTTATATGAATCCCAAATCCCGTTGAATAAATTATTTACATGTGTTATTAATGGTTCTTCTACCTCAGAAGATGTTCTATTAATTAAATTATTATCATACAAATTAGATTTTCTCATAAAGACATGAAAAACTTCCATAGCCATTCCAATACTCTATTGTAGGTAGGTTCTCCCATGTTCGACCTATATAGGAAGAAATAAGGAAAATTTATCACACAATAAGTGTCAAATATGCTTTTCATTTAGTTTAATAAATCATAAACATACTCTCATAAGATTATTTGAAGAGGAATATTTCACATGTTTGTTAATGAGGAACTAATTGTACTTTGGCAAATACCCTTTGAGGATGTTCAAATGGAGTCCACTCTTCAGACCTGAAAGGGAAACTCACATAACCCCTGTATGGATTTACTTTCCATCCCTCCCAATTCACTTTTCTCAAAATACTTTCTATATTTTATTGCTTTGGTAGTTAGTAATCATTTAAATATTGATGGATCAATAGCATCATATAACAAGCCAAGTATTGCTAGAGTTTATGTGGAGTTATACCTTCTAGCCCACATACTTGATCGTATTTGGATTAGATGTGGTGAATATGCCTTTGTGAGAAGACTGGATTTGAAGATATTCTGAGACACTATATTAACTATTTGAAATTTGGCCATGATAAATCTAAGTGTATTTTTAAAAATAATTTCACATATAAATATTGGGATAGAGAAATGTGGAAAGTCAAAAATTGTCCACTAATAGAGACTTTGAAGACATTAAAAAGCCTTCAACCTAAAGGGTTGTTGCAAAAAAAAGCTGAATTATGAAAACTTATTGCCTGTGAAAATCCGACAACCTCATCAAGAACCTCAATCATCTTTCCGTGAGTCTTCTAAAGTTTCAACTAAAATTGAAGAATATATCCAGAAGATCCAAGTTGTTGATGTGGAAAATAAAGAAGTATTAGTAGTGGATGTTATAAATCTTTCACCTAGAGCTACGTATCTCTCACCCTACCCGTTAAAAGAATAACTTTCATTAAAGTTCAGCAGTCACTGGTACTAAAGATGATCGTAAGGATATCCCACCTTCGATTATGAAACTGGGGCTGTTTTCTAAATCCCTTTAAAAAAACGTTGTCCACTTATAGAATGAACAAAAAACTATTAGTAGGGATGATGTATAGATATAATTTTAAATATGAAAAAGGATTGAAATAAAAAATGATATGCTTTAAACCATTAATTATACGTCTAGAATACTAACTAGAGCAACTTTGAAGGTATCATTAGGTTCAACTTTTCTTGTTCTCAATGATAAATTTTCTTCTTTTAAATATTAGATGTTTATCTAATAAGCCCTCTAGGGAAGAGTTATAAATCTCTGTAGACTACATAACCTTCCTTTTACTGCATTACTAGAACCAAAAACTCAATATGGTAGGATCAAAGACTCTAGAAGAATCACCGGTTTTGAAGGTTGTTGTTCCAATTCAACTAACAAAATATGGTTCATGTGGAGATTTGGGGTCAATTGTGAGTTAGTTAAGAATGATGAAAAAAAATCTAACTAAAAATCAAACATGACCACTTTTCAATTGGAGTTTTCATTTATGTGGTATATTCAAAATGCACTAATTCTAAGAGATTTATTTTATGGGATTCGCTGCTTCATAATAAAAGTATTGTAGTTAGATAGCCTTGGTTAGAAGTGAGAGATTTTAATGTAATGACCACTAGTGATGATAAACTGGGAGGCAATGAGACTAACCATCTTGCAGTGGAAGACTTCAACAACTTCTTATCCAATGCAGATTTACTACAAGTCGGGAAAATAGGTTCACAATTTACTTGGAATATTTAGAGATAATGGGAATATTTGGGCTAAACTTGATGGAGGGTAAGGTTCTTCTCAATGGATGTCTTTCTTCCTTAATTTCCATCTCACTCACCTCAATAAAACCATCTCAGATTAGTCCCCCCCTATCTATTCTCTATTAAGTTATTGATGGTGCAGTGATCCAACCCTAAAATAATTAAATTTTATTAAATTTTTTGTTTTTAATATTAATAACGTGACACATTTAGTAAGACCTTAAATTTAATCACACATTATTAATGAATAAACAAAATTATGCTAAGGTTTTTATACACACACACACACACACACACACATACACACACACACACACACACACACACACACACACATATATATATATATATATATATATATACACACACACACACACACAAGGGTATGCCCGTGCCTGAAGGCACATTGATGATTTTGAAAAGCATAAATTCGTGCCTTGGTGCAATGGCAAGTGCCCTCGCCAAAGATATTGATCTAGGGTTCAAGACACGGAAGCAAACTCTGCATATATAGGGGTAAGCAAGCCGACATCCGCCTATTCAAGATCCTGTAGTAATGCGTATTGCCCATGGGATGAAGGCACGAAGTGATTTTTTCAAAATATCAAGTCATGTATAATTTAAGTCTAATGTTTTTATAAAAATAAATAATTGTAAACAATTTAAAAAATTTGGGCAAAATTTCCTTTGTTTATCGGATTAACCACCCTTTATAAGAAATAAAAAAAATACACCAACAACAAAATTAATAGTTTGTAATTCAAATATAATATCATTGTCTATTTATATATGTATACCATATAGAGTACCCATTTGTAGTTGCTTTCACATCTTGCAAGGGACAAACAACATTGTTTAGAATGCGTCCAACTAAAATCAATATTTTACATGAGAAATAAGTAAGTTCTCAATATTACCAACATACATTATCTTGATTTATGAAAACGCTTTTGAAGAAAAAAGGGAAATAACAGATGCTCGATCAACTAGTTTCCTATCTTCCATCCCTCCAAAGACCTCATTTTCATCATCTTTTATATAATGGCGCCAATGTCCATACAACGGGAGTTACTGCACAATGACACTTCTAGTCAGTCGATCAGTTCCTCAAGCACGAACAATAAACAAATAATAACAATAATAATTATTATAGTAGTTATTATAATAATGATTATTATCGGTATGTAAAATTCACATTAAGTAAAAATGTCAAGGATTAATTAATAAGGCAAAGAAATGCAAGGATTTAGAGTAATAACATAAATAGGGTTTAAGTATAACCTTTCCGATGCATCCGGCCAACCATATATTTGGTACACTGCATTATCGCGCTTTCATCAATCCACATGCACTGAACCTACAATTTTACTCGTTAGTATTAACTTTGAACAAATGCTCATGCCTACAATACTTCCTGTAACTTCAATGTTGTCATTTGGACTTAATGTATAGAAATTTTAAATAAACAAATGTACATAAACCATTAAAAAATTAAAAATTATTAAATGAACTTCTGCACATTAGACAAAAGGGCAACTCACCACATTAAAAAATGAATAGACTAATAACCTTTGTGTAACTGGTAGAAAAAAAAGGCAGCGCATGAATTAAAGTAATGCACAATTAAAGCTGAACAACAAGACCCAATATTCCGTGAAAAAGTTATGAAGAATAATCAACCACTCAACTTACCGTATCCTTTACTTTTATTTTCTTTTCGTCCGATACATCTCGTAGTTATGAAGGAATTAGTCAACTTCAACCTACTTACCATATCATAAACAGCTTATTAGTGTCAGTTTTAAGTTACACAAACAGAGGTCAGTGGTTTGATCTAGATCTTCTAAGATGTTGGACAATTATGGAGGTGAAAAAAATATGCCAATTGCCTCCTCATGACAACTTAATGATTAAATAACTATGCATAATTAATAATAAAAATAGAACAACAATGACAACATGTGACATACCAAATACCATTCCAAACAAATTCCACTTACAAAGTTCGGAGTTAATGCCCTGGTTTAGGAGGACTGGAAAAAGGTGGCAACAAACGTGATGGAGCCTTCTTCTTTTTGCCTACAACTTGACCATAGCATCCACGTAAATATTCATCAAATTAACATATAATAAACTGATCTATTACTTCTCTATTAACTTTAGTTAGAATACATATTTATAATAAAAAGAAATTATTAAAACTTCAAAAAAGAATACCTTCAAAAACAGATAATAAACTAACTACTTATAAAATAGGGCTACCTATGAAACATAGTAGGCTACCTACAAAATAGGGACAGTAAAAAGAGAATCTCAATGACACCTACAAAACATCAAATGCTAGTATTAATTTTAGATCCCAAAATAGCAAATGTTAGTATTACATAGGTTAAATGTTAGTATTACTTATCATCGAATGTTAGTATTACTTAGTTTAAAACAATAATTGTTAATATTACTTAGTTTAAAAATAATCAATAGGGTATTTATCAGTTTTGTGGGGATGAAGCCAGAAAATCCAAGAACTCAAAATAACATAATATAAAAACAAAGCTCAGATATATGGGTTAGTATTAATTAAAACAAAGGGTATTTATTAGTTTAGTGGTTTGGTGATGAAGCCCGATCGAGAGGCAAAAGAGAAAAAGGAGTCAAGATTGAAAAAATGAGCCGGAGGAAAGTACCACTGCGTCATAACACTGGCCGGAGGCATATAAAAACTAAGCATGGGAGTAACGAGATCTTAGGAGTGTTAAAACAAAGAAACACTAAATAGTGTTGGTCCCAGGTGTGCAGGATATTATAGCCGCAAGGCTTTAAAAACATATTTATATATTTTTGAAGTGACGTGGCTTAGACACATATCCCGAAGGAACTGAAGGATATGCATAAGGATCCTCCTGCTTCTTGTAGTGCTGGTCCTGTGGTTGAAGAAATGTTCCACTGGCAAGCGACTATCATTGGCCCTATTGATAGCCCATACGTAGGAGGTGTTTTTCAGTTACTATTGAAATAAAACCTGCATATTTTCCTGCATACTTTCTCATAGCCCCGTCGATAGCCCTGTTGTACTAACCTCCTTACTTTCTCAGCTCCTCAAATAAAACCTCATTAAAATCCTTAAAGTGGTCTTGGATTTTACGATGGTTGAGGGGTTGGACCTGAGGATTGAAGCCAGGAGTGATTATATTGGGCCATTGGTACATGTTAGATAGGAGGAGAGTAGTGTTAATGTTGGACTTGGTCGACGGGCAGGGCCTCAGATATCTTGAATGCAAAAAAAAAATATAAACTAAATTAGTAACCTGAACAACTTATTTTAAGGAATGGTAAAATAAATAAACATAGAGAGACGGAGATATATACCAGCTGGAAGGAGAGCTATATCATTTCATCAAAAGTGTGTCAATCACCGATCAACAGTGTTCTTGACTTTGTGATTGACCCGATTTGGTTCGTTGTTTGAGACGTGGCACACGTATACTACAACAAACCAAACATATTCACACACACTTCTTTAGTTGGAGAATGCTGCCAAAATTCTTTATTGTGCACTTTGATGATAAAAAGGAAAGAATGAGAAATGTAAGTCATGTGACCATACCAACTTCTGTAATAGACCAAGATTAACATTAATTCAGTAGTGTATGTTATGTCCTAATGTGGAAGAATGTTATCAACCCAAATGGAAAAGTTATGCCTTAAAGTAACTCAACTATTTTAGATAGGACACAAAGCTACTTAACTGTTACAGAAATCACACATAGTTACTCAACTCTTACAAAAAAAATTTAAAAAAAGAGATGAAGTTATGCTTACGATAAAACACATAATACTGGAGAAGTCGCAACTCGTAATTTTGGTGTACCCGCTGTAGACTTTTACCATTAGAGATCTATTGTCCTAAACATCCAGTTTAATCAAATTAAACTTAAGCACAAACTTTACACTCACAGATATGAAAATTTGTCAACCGAATTACAATCATACAAAATAATGTGGATAGCATACCATATGGGTCTAATCTCTTCAACCTGGGGTTCTTTTCCAGTACCAACAACACCGTCAACATTGATAATAGTAGCAATAACAGTAGAAATAATATTTCATCTTTAAGCTTATGAATTCCAATCCCGTTCAATAATCGATTGGGCAATGATATCCCTACATGAACTCTATTTCACTATAATGTCACAGAGATGTATTTATGGAGAAAAAATCAACATGTAGAAAACATAAATACACCAACTTAACTTAGCAAACAATAATGCATTTGTCTATCAACGATTATATAAAAATGAAAATCAACACAACTGGCCAAAAAGTTCTTTTACAACAAATTCGATTGAAACCTAAAGACAGTGTGCACATGTATATAAGAAATAAAACTAAAAGAATAATACCTAAACACTTGAGACTATGAGGTTGCGTCTGTAAAACGTACCTCAAGGCAGGGTATACATGTATATAAGAAGGAAACTAATGATGCAAGTTGCAACATAATTACGAAATTAAGCTTCGCATTATCCATATTCATACACTCATAAATTGACATAAAATTTAATTTGGGGAAATGACAATAATATATCTCATCATTTACTTGTGAATCTTCTAGCATAAAAAAAATAAACAAACAACCATTTAAACCAGCATAAACTATATAATCACAACCATCCAACAAACACAAATGCATCCATAAATTCAACCCACATTCACACACCCTCATCACAAAGAGAAGGGGAAAGAGAATGGTAATATAATAACATCAAACCTAAAAATATAAACACAATAGAATAGAGTCCTATTATTTTAGGGAGGCTTGTAACAGGGGACTGCAAAATTGTATACATCTATGGGAACCAACATTTGAATTAACGTGGAACGTTGATTTTAGTCCACTTGTTGGGCATACTTCCATTATTGAGGACCTACAGTGAAGCCCCACAAATGCATACTTCCATTCTATACATCTATGTGATGATGGATCATTTTCTATTCGTGATCTTAGACTGCTCAAGGATGGAGATTCTATAGTGGCACATTTTGAAAACCATAAACACCCAAAATCATCTATTGATGGAGCATGCATAAAGCCTCCACATTGGTAGTGTCGTCCGGGGATAATCAACTAACAATACAGGACTTGTATTTAGAAAGACATGAAAAATAGGAGGCTGTGTTAAAGCAAAAATGACATATGAAGTAAATTCCCCGACAGATTTACTACCATATCTTCTCTTTGCTCGTCAGGGATAAAAAGACATAAAAGAACTTCACTGGCACTCACTAATCCCAGTAATCCTCATATCTACTACTACTGATGGATTTAATGTTATAATGCCCTCAAATATTAAGACTGCCCCTCCTCTTGCTACTGAAACTTGAACCTATTATATATAAACCAGTGTTATGAAATAGGGGTCAAGGTGATCACATGGATTGGATCAAGCTATAAAGGAGACATTCCCAGTTGTCATTCGAGTTGATTTTGAAGCCTCAATATTAGCTGGAAATCTGATTAAATGAACCACCTTCTTTGGATCCATTTTCCATTGAACTA
The DNA here is from genome assembly GCA_949130495.1 of Sambucus nigra. Lineage (NCBI taxonomy): Eukaryota > Viridiplantae > Streptophyta > Magnoliopsida > Dipsacales > Adoxaceae > Sambucus > Sambucus nigra. The sequence goes on from OX422219.1 coordinate 113,900,062, forward strand.
TCTTTTGTACTACGTGTAACACCCCGCCTAATTAAATACCAGGTGGCCAGTCCCATTAATTAAATACCAGGTGGCCAGTCCCATACCAAATTAAAACAGAATATACAGTTGGCTCATTCTTAGCATCACTGTCGAAAACATTTACAACTCACCCAATACTCAATTAAGCTGGTGTTAAAAACTTTTTAAATTTTAATTTAACAAAATCCATTTCCAGTTTAATAATAACACAACACATTTTATTCTACAACACTGATAACCAATTAGATAACACCAAATAATTTGAATGCAATTGGAATAAACATTCCCAAATAATATTAATCCATTACAGTAATCCCAACAATATCAAATGTATTAAAATGACACAAATACCATAGTATTTGACCCCGATAGAAAAAGATAACTAAATCCTTTGGGCGACATGCCCTACTAAGAGAATACTGTGAATTAAATGATGATAGGCGTCTAAGCAAAGATCCATAAATCCATAGCCTGTCATAATTCGCGAAGGTCGGCGTCCCTGTTGCTGGACACCTGATATAGAAGATACAATAGAAAAGAAAATATGCAAGGAAACGGGTCAGAGCCCGATTGTGAAAATGATTTTTAAAACAACAAGTATTTAACAAGTGCAATAAATGTTTTATGATGTACATGTTAGACCCAACTCTCACTTGCCATTCTCACCTCTCAACTAGAGTGCACACTTAACGTTTCCCATTAACCTCATAGTTAATGGTTCCTCTTTTCTAGTCTCCGTATTATAATTCCATCCCAATATCATAATCCCCGTATGTCCCATACCATACGTCACATTATTATTCATTTACATTTCTCATCGTTTCTCATTAACATGAATTATTTCTCATTAATATGAATTAAGTTTTTCAATAAACATTCATTAACTTAATTCAATTATCTTTCTCTATTCACCGTTATCTACAATTATCACCGTAGATAGATTTAACCATAATAAATATCCATTCATTCATTTAATCCATTATATATATATAATACGGCACCCTGAGTCACAGCTGCGGTGCAATGCATTACTCTGCTATCATGTCCCAATATCACTGGTTGCTGAATAGGAGACAAAAGGTTCGGTGAGGATACCTCGAACCATTAACAACAACACAATCATTGGAGGCGAACATAGTTCTCATACCCATGGGTCACGCACATACCTACATACCCATAGTCAGCGAACTTATCAACTCCCCGATAAGTCTTTCATAGACCTATGTTCTCGAGCGACAAATCAAAGATCCCATGGATTCATCAGGATATGACTGCCCTCACGCGCAAACCTCCCACCGATAGCAAGTAAGCTAGGTATGTCATACACATAATCATTAATCAATCAAATAGGTATTATCATACCTATAGTATACTAACAACAAGGTAGTCACATTAACCTTAGATTATTCCCTTACATAGCATTATATCTCTTTAAATCCAACGTATTAAAACGTCATATCTTTACTTCATAATTTAATTATCCTCGCATCCTATAACATCTCTCCACTCCCGACGTCGTTAAGGTTCATGCGCGGAGCTTCTCGCAAAGCGAAATCCAAACAAGGAACCCCTCCAATACACTACTACTTAACTTTGTCGATCGAGGAGGTCCGTCAACTTCAAATACGCGATCGGGATAACCTCATACCCTCTTTCAACCAAATGCGTTCTAAACTCCCATCTCTATCCAGGAGCCATACCACTACGCTCTTGTACTACACTCAGCCCTTGCGAAATCAATAATGAGCTTAAACTCAGTCCTTGATGTTTAAATTGTAACCCTAAGGCTACCCAGGTGTTATATTAAATCTCCTCTACTTGAACTATCCTTAATCCTCATACAAACAGATTAGAATCCAACACATGAATCTAGCAACCGAAATATCTTTAACTTTAATTATCATAATTCTAATCAATTAAATCCCAATCAAATTAATTCAAATCTTAACTAGGGCTTACTGATCTTCTCTAAGTCCCATAATATCCAATTAATAATCATCGAAGATCTACAAAAGTTTTGGGATAAGAACCAACATTAAAAAGAAACAACATCATGAATTCTCATATTTTAAATACTCAAAAAAATCAGATCCAAAAATTATTCAAATCATCAATCCAACTTCAGATTTGGATTCTACACGAAAAATTGAGTCAGGTATGTGTTTTGAGTTTTTCGTAAATCTCATCCAAATGCACTCAAAAAGAAGATCTAAACATTCCGAATTGGCTCTTCTCATTCCACTCGTTTTGGCCTCTTTTTCCAGAAAATTATCAACATATTATCTTCAAGAACACTAAATTATTTTCATAATTTCTTCCACAAATTGATGAATATTTATTGGATTACTAACTACCTACAACATGAGTTTAATTCCTATATATTTTTAGATTCCAAAAATCCATTAACAACTATATCCTTTCATCTTCCAAGCATGAAAATCATCTCTTTTTATAACTATCCTAACATGGAAAATATACGAACTTAAATTGCAAATATCAAACACTTGCCTCTAAAGAAGATCTAATCCTTTGGAGTTGAATAACACAGGTGGTGATGGTGGTGGTGACCTTTGACCTTTGGTTCTCCTCCTTCCTAAGCAAACTTCTTTTTCTTTCCAAGCAACCTTCCACTCTCTCTAAGAAGATGACTTTTAAATTTTATGTAGAAGAGATGAAATGAACCTACATACACTAATCTCCAAATACTTATAATAAGACAAAATCCGAAATCACTATTCATCCCCCTTGTAAAAATAACCAAAATGCCCTTTTGGTTTGTCTTTTCATTTCCAAATGACCCGAGACTCAAAATTAACATCCAAATTGACTTTTCTGACTATTTCGAACCTTTCGGACGCAATGACGCAGTCGAAATGACTATAAGGTCGATAGGAAATAAATTTCCTTTTTAATTTAATAAATTAGTCCCGACACGTCACATATCGCGTCTGACTAAAAATTCAAATTATCGAATTTATATCATACCGTCATATCAATGACATCACATTCATATATTACCTAAATATCTTTAAGTAATATTCAGAATCATCCATTTTAATATCCATAATTCGGATAAAACCCAAATGAATTAATTTATAATAAGATCCAATTAATCCATTAATTTAAAATATAACCCATTTTAAAAGTCATTAAAATTACGGGGTATTACACTACGATGTTGATTTGCGATGTTGATACTGGAAAGTCGACTGTTGAATCTACTTGTAGAGGTTGTGAAAATAACTATAATATATCACTTTGACATTTTATCAAGCATCTAAGATGCCAATAAGAAAATGACTTCTTAGTATAATCACTTATTGAGGAAAAAAGCTCTTACAATAAGAATAACAAAACAATATTCCATCATTCAGATGAATACGAATTTAAAACCAAGGTAAGTCTACAACAGCACACGGTGTACTACGACGACATGTTTGAGAGAAGTAACAACGTAAAGTGTATGAACATTGTCTCTACTAAAGCTCCTACTGAATAAACTTGACATCAAGAATCAGTCCTTAGAGATGTACCTCACAAAAGAACATTTTTAGTTGTACAATTTAGAGTTTGCATCTCAATTTATACATGTAGGTAAATATACAAAAGTAATTATTATGACTTAATAAAATAATTTAGTACACCTCAACACTCACCTCTCCATGGACCTAATGAAAAGGAAAACAAACATTACCCAATGTTTATTTTATACGAATAATTGGAAATACTAACCCACAAATACCAACGAATTTCTAAAATCCGAATAACCTGAAACATGAAAAAAAATAGAAGGAGAAATAACGTGGTAATATCATATAGTAGAGGTGACCACACAACGAAGATTTCAGTCCCAGAGTAGAGCTAAAATGATGTACCGTGTCATGGAGAATATTGCAGACTAATTTTGTAGAAAAAATGCACAAATTAATTATCGTGGAACCGAATAAAAACACAAAATCAAATAAAAAACATAAATAAACCCAAAGTCAGTAAATTAACGTTGGTGGTTGTTCAGAATTTCAAACTTCTACAAGCGTATGATCTAAATGAAAAGGGCGTTACCTTAGATCACACATACGTGTAGAAATTTGATACAGAAGAAGATTGCACCTAGAAATAGTGTACAATTTAAACACCAAAATCCAACCATGAATATTACACAATACGCTAATTTAAAACTTAAATTTGTGCAATAAACTAATTACAAATCAATACAATAATGAAATAAAATCGAATCAACAAAAAATGAATGGAGATAACCTAATTTATGGCAAAAACTAAACCTAAGATAAAATGAAATGAAACCAATTCACCTAAAATCGAAAGCAATACGCCTAATTTCTCACAACAACGAAAGTAATTCACCTACAATGAAACCAAAGATAACATTAAAACAATTAAAAACCTAACATCAGCTACGATTTCTAAAATTTCTAACATCTGCAATAGACAAATTAAGAAAACACATCAAAATAAACAAAAAAATTTAATGTCAAAACCCTAACCCCCAAATCAAAATCAAAGTTACCAAAAGTCTAAGATTATTGAGGGATCGGATATTCTAAAATGACTAAAAGTCTTCACAAAAAACACAAATTAGAGAGTTTATGAGAGAGATTTTAGATTCAGAAACAAAAGGAGGTCAAAATCGCCAAAAATAAATGCGTGTGTTCGGTAAAGGAGTCCGAGATGTATACCTGAAAAAATATACCATAATACATTTAGATCACCTGCAAAACAAAAAATAAACAACAAACAACATACACATAAATAGATAAAAAAACAAAATGAACAAAATCAGTAAAAGAAATCTATAAAAAAAAATAACAGAGCTTTGGCGAAATCATAATAAGTGAGTGTGCTTATGTGAATGTGAGTGTGTAAGAGAGTAACCTATAGAAGTATGTGTCGTTAGACGGCGATGAAGACAGATGAAAGAGGAATAGGATGAGGGAGGGAGCATCGGGCGTATGTTTCAAAAATGAGAGAGGGTTTAAAGAGGGAGGGGGAGCATCAGGTGTTTGTGTGATTAATGAAAGACGGTTTAAAGTGGGTTTGATGTATGTTTACCAAAATAGCCTTATGTTAGAATTAAAGTGAAAGAGGGGAATCAATTAGTGAGATGAAAAAGAGGGGGAACTCAAATTTTAAAGGTGTAAAATAGGAAATATAAGAATTAATTCATATGGTGACATCATAGTTTAATCTAATGTCATACATGAGTTTTGTAACTTATTTTATATATATATATATATATATATATATATATATATATATATATATATATATATATATATATATATATATATATATATATATATATATATATATTATAGGGTATGCCCGTGCCTGAAGGCACGTTGATAATTTTGAAAAGTATAAAGTCATGCCTTGGTGCGATGGCAAGTGCCCTCACCAAAGATATTTGTCTGAGGTTCAAGACGTGGAAGCAACATCTTCATATATGGGGGTAAGCAATCCGCCATCCGCCTATTCAAGATCCTGCAGTTATGCGTATTACCCTTGGGCTCAAGGCACGAAGAGATTTTTTCAAAATATGAAGTCATGTGTAATTTAAGTCTAATGTTTTTATATAAATAAATAATTGTAAACAATTTAAAAAATTTGGGAAAAATTTCCTTTGTTTATCGAATTAACCGCCCTTTATAAGAAATACAAAAATACACCAATAACAAGACTAAAAGTTTGTAATTCAAATATAGTTTCATTGTCTAGTAATATATGTATACCATATAGAGTACCCATTTGTAGTTGCTTTAACATCTTGCTAGGGCCAAACAACATTTTATAGAATACGTCCAACTAAAATATATATTTTACAAGAAATAAATAAGTTCTCAATATTACCAACATACATCATCTTGATTTATGAAAACTCTTTTGAAGAAAAAAAGGAAATAGAAGATGTTCGATCGACTGGTTTCCTATCTTCCATCCCACCAAAGATCTCATTTTCATCGTCTTTGATATAATGTCTCCAATGTCCATACAACGCGAGCTACTTCACAACGACACTTCTGGTCAGTCGATAAGCTCCTCAAGCACGAACTATAAACAAATAATAACAATAATAATTATTATAGTAGTTATTATAATAATGATGATTATTGTTATGCAAAATTCATATTAAGTAAAAATGTTAAGGATTAATAAACAAGGAAAAGAAATGCAAGGATTTAGAGTAATAACATAAATAGTGTTTAAGTATAACCTGTTCGATGCTTCCGACCAACCATATATTTGGTACACTACATTATCGTGCTTTCATCAATCCGTATGCACTAAACCTACAACTTTACTCGTTAGTATTAACTCTGAACAAATGCTCATGCCTACCATAATTCCTGTAACTTCAATGTTGTCATTTGGACTTATTATATAGAAATTTTAAATACACAAATGTACACAAAACATTAAAAAATTAAAAATTATTAAATGAACTTCTGCACATCAGATAAAAGGGCATCTCATCACATTAAAAAAATGAATAGCCTAATAACCTTTGCGTAACTGGAAGAAAAAAAGGCGGGGCAGGAATTAAAGTAATGCACAATTAAAGCTGAATAACAACACCCAATATTCCGTGAAAACGTTATGAAGAATAATCAACTTCACTCTACTTACTGTATTCTATATTGTTATTTTTTATCCGTGTCATACATCTCCCAGTTATGAAGGAATTAGTCGACTTCACTCTACTTATCGTATCATAAATGACTTGTTAGTGTATGTTTTAAGTTCCACAAACAGTCAGTGGTCTGATCTATAACTTTTGAGATGTTTGACAGTGGTGGAGGTGTAAAAATTATGTCAATTGCCTCCTCATGACAACTTAGTGATTAAATAACTATGCATAATTAATAATAAAAGTAGAACAACAATGACAACATGTGACATACCAAATACCATTCCTAACAAATTCCACTTACAAAGTTCGGAGCTAATGTCCTGGTTTAGGAGGATTGGAAAAAGGTGGCAACAAACGTGATGGAGCCTTCTTCTGTTTTCCTACAACCTGACCATATCATCCACGTAAACATTCATCAAATTAACATATAATTGTAGCAACCCTTACTTTTAAAAAAAATATTTTATATCAATTTACTGTGTGAAGTAATTGTATAAAATAATGGAAAATGGAGTAAATATTAATTGATTGAGTTAAAAGATAATATTTACTAGATTGTGGCATAGTTACTGTTATGTGTATATAAATATCATCAAGTTACGTTTTATAGTGTCGGGTGCTTCAAATGGCATTTTTAGTTGAAATGAAGTCGGGGCTTGAAATGGCGTAAATATTTACGGATGCTATATTAGACGGCGTAGTTAGTCCCGAAATATACGAGATAGTCAAAATAAGTGTCATATTGTATTTTTTGGTTCCGTACACTTTTGACTGGTTTAACTTAAATGTGTAGTTATGAGTCATTTTAATGTGGTATGGACACTTAAAGATGGTAATTAAGCTTAAAGGAACGTTTAAGTCTTGCACCTTATTTACTATTCTCTTAAGTGTGTATTTGCTAAACCTTGAGAGAAAGGGAGAAGAAGAGAATTGAGAAGAATTGGGAGAAAATTGGAGATTGAAGATTGGAGTTGTTGCTATCAAAAGAAATCTGAGATCTCTACCTCAAGGAAAGTTTCTTACTTGCTAATATATGATTTAGGTTCAATAAATTGTGTGATTATTGTGTATGTGAATCAATTGAACAAATATGAATTTTATGAAATTTGTGGTGTTTGAGCCCTAATCATAGTTTAATTTGATGATTATGTGGAGTATAATAGTTTATAATCATGTAGGATGGTTTTGGTTTGAATAATGGTGGTTGATGTGTGTATAAATGGAGGAGAATTGGGTTTTCGGGAAAACTAGGGTTCATAACTCGTAGCCCCTTTCTTGGAAAATTTGCAAGGGCGAATCGATTCGCCCTGTTTACGAATCGATTCACTAAGGGGTGAGGTTACAGGTCTGGGAACCCGAATTGATTTGGGTTAAGGCCGAATCTATTAGGCCTGATGTAGAATGTTGGTTTCTCCAACGGAATCGATTCGCTTTTGGGCGAATCGATTCGCTAGTTGGGGCGAATCGATTCGGCCCTAGGGCGAATCGATTCGAAATCCTGCTATTTTGAGTTATTTTTCTAACTCAATTCCAACCCTTTTTCTTTAGGCTTAGGACCTAAGAACCTTCTTGAATGTAATAAACTTAGAGTCCTAGATTCTTAGATGAGCTAGGTAACTACCCTACATTAGGAATGGATTAAATATGGCTTGTTCCGGGGGTTTCCAAATTGAAGTTAAGGTATTATTTACCTTTAGTTAATTAATGTGAGACTAGGAGTTGTAAGGTTATATTGGGGGACTTTAGAAGCTCAATTGCGGTATATTAGACTTGGTTGTTTATAGTAACACCATAAATTCTTGGAAAAAGAATAAGAGGCCTCTTAATCATTGAGATAATAATGATGGTATAAATTACATATGGCTCCGAATAAAATGTGATATACATATTGCGAAGATAATAAAATGTAAATGATAATTTATGTAAACACACCTCTCTAAATTCTATCATAGGGGAAGTACATGCATGGGTGAAGTTCCATGGCTAGTGAATGTAGGGTGAATATAGTCCTCGACCAAAGGACCGGTTATTATGTATTGTGTATTTATTTTTCGAAGTGAGGTAATTTTTGGTGTGCTTATGACTCATTGTCGAAGGTATATGGCCATTTCCTGACGTTGCATTATAGGATGCCCAAGTTGTCTTGTTTGATAGGCCCTGGAAGATGATAGCTATTTAGGGGTGCGTCCAGTGGGGAAACTCGGAATGACGGTCTTAGAATCGTTATATATATATGAATATAATTATTCTTAATCAAGTGGGACTTGATGTATGATAAAGTTCTCTAAGAATTAATGGGCTCTAAATACGTTTCCTAATGAAATACTGAACGATAAAATAAAACAAGGTGAATGATGGTGATTCTTAGTTAATAATAATTATCCATATCCTCTTGTATAATTGAATTGAATTCATGGTCATCCAAATTGCTTTAGTTTACGTTCTAGATTCAGTATATAGATTCCTATCATTATCAATGATGATTAACTGTTCATAACTATCATACTCTTCATTTATCTGGTGATCATATAAAACCGGTCCCTGACCCGTTCATATTTCTTGTTTTGCATGAATCTATCATTCGCTCAGGTGCTCCACCGTAAGGACGCCCGTATTGACTTCCTTATTCCGGTGTCTTGGAGCCGTAATACGTTGTGGATGTTAGGGGATATTTTGTTATAGACGCCTTCATTTTTATACTCTAGTTATGATCGGGTTATTTATTTGGGTGTGTGGCCCAAGATTTTGTACTTTCCAACTGTGATGTATTATGTAACTTAATTAACTTGTTATATATATGGTTTGTATTGACTGTTGACCGAAAACATATTTGGTTCCTTTATTGTATACTTGATGCGAATGTAATATAAGTCTCTTTGGGTATCCACCTTCTTGTAACTTAATTAGTTCAAATGTTTCTTTTAAATTACAAATATTATTTTGACAATCCGTTTTTCAAAAATAGTGTGTGGTTATCCCGTATACTTATTATTTTATGTTGATGCTGAGATTATTCCATCTATGATTCCTATCATTATTGGAGTATCGGGCTGGCCACCTCTTATTTTGATAAGCGGGTTGTTACAGATTGTATCAGAGCATCAGGTTCTAGAGTCTTTAGGATATATGCGGACTTTCCATGTTCTACTGTAGCGTTCTTTGATATAGAGCTTATTGTTAGGACTGTTTTGTTGCATGTGATTGCAATCTTCTACAAAATAGATTATTCTATATTGTATTTTAATTCTAGTGTTTCCTTGTCTCACATGCCGCCTAAGAGAGGTCACCCTTCTTGTAGAAACATGGTCGTAGAAGAGGATGTTGGCCCTCCACTGCCGCCTCAGCGAGGAACAGTAAATGCAGCTGAAGTGGACAATATCCTGGCCCAAGCAGTCAATGCTGCTATGACCGCCGTGGTTCAGCAATTTACATAAGCCCAACAACCATGAGCTCAGGATGTACAAGCTCCTGTGGGACCTGCTCCATGTGAAAGGGTCAGAGAGTCCTTTTTAAAGGGCCATCCTCCAAAATTTCAAGGTGGGTGTGACGTTATAGTAGCTAATCAATGGAAAAAGGATATGCAATCCCATCTGCATATGGTGGAGTGTAGGTAGGAAAGGAAATAAATCCTTGCTACTTTTAAATTAGTGGGAGCTGCATTACATTGGTGGGAATCGATCACTACGCCAGAGAAGAGAGATACCATGATTATCATTGATTTTTGGGTCTTGTTTGATTGGAAATATTTTCCTCCCACAGTTCAAAGGGAGATGAGAAGAAAACTTCAAGATGTGGGGCAAGGTGAGCATTCAGTTGCGGAGTACGAAGAGTAATTCACTCGGTTAGGTAGTTTTATACCGGACGAGGTGACTCCGGAGGAAAGGAAAATGTCGAACTTCTTGGGAGGTTTGCACTGGAGGATACAACAACATTTGCTGGGCAATCCAACTTTGCAGACTTTTGGGGATGTAATGAACGTGGCGTTACTCCATTGCCAAGAACATCAGTTGTATGTCCAAAGTAGTAAGAAGGCTTTAGTTGTGGGGCAAGAGAGAAAACCCGGAGACGATGGGATAGGAGGAGGAGCATTACCCTCATCCCAATCTTCGGGAAATAAATAAAAAAAAAGGGACTCCCAGCAAGGGTACTTGTCTAAACGGTAGCATTTTAATGGGTTTAATATGGGTGGCAGTAATATTAGGCATGGTAAAGGTGGCCCGCAACAATAATCAGCAGGTCGGGTTGGCAATGGGGGTAGTGGCCATCCAGGACAAGGCTTCGGGCAATTTAGAAATAATCGGTGTCAAAATCAAGAGAATATGGCGGGTCGATGCTTTCAATATGGAGAGTCGCGACATTTCAAGAAGGCGTGTCCATAGTTGATTGGGGACACCTTCCTAGGATTCCACAGCAGCCACATGCCCAGTTACCACCACAAGTGCCTAACCCAGTTATCCCTCCACAACAGGGACAACTACAGTATGGGCGTGTTTAACACATACAGGATGCCATGCTTCCTACGGCCCCAGCTATTGAGGGTAAGTTTCTCATTCAGGGGCATATGGATCGTGTATTATTTGATATGTGTGCGACACACTCGTTCATTTATAGAAGTTTTTCTCAATCTATAGAGTTAATTAAGTTTGCAGAGAGTATTTTCACGACTGTTGAATCTTCTATGGGAGACGAGTCACTTATTTTCTTTGTTTGCAAACAAGTAGGAATAAATCTTGGTAATTTATTCTTTGAGGCCGATTTGATCGTACTTGATATGGTCTGGTATGATGTAATTCTGGGTATGGATTGGCTAGTAAAGTATCGTGTGATAGTAAATTGCTATGGGAAGAGTATAGTTTTTGCCATTCCCGGGCAAGAAATGTTTTTAGTGGTTATGCCTCGTTCGGAAGGAGGTACTAGCACTTACTTGTACTATATCACGGAGGAGACTTTTCGGGATATAGTCATTTCCTTAGATTCAATTCCGGTTGTTAGGGAATTCGAAGATTTTTTTCAGGAAATACCAGATTTACCTCCATGTAGGGAGATTGAGTTTGTAATTGATTTAGCACCGGGAACGCGACCAATTACGAGAGATCCGTATCGTATGGCACCTATTGAGATGAGGGAGTTAACAAACCAGATTCAACAGTTGTTGCAACGAAGGTTCATTAGGCGTAGTACGTCGCTGTGGGGCACTCCGGTGTTATTTGTGAAGAAGAGAAACGGTTCTCTCTGATTGTGTGTAGATTATCGGGAGTTTAATAAAGTCCCTATCAAGAACAAATACCCATTTCCTCGGATTAACAATTTGTTTGATCAACTTAGGGGAGCGTAGTACTTTTCTAAAATAGATTTGAGGACGGGGTATCATTAGTTGAGAATTCGGGGGCAGGACGTATCCAAGACTACATTCCTAACGAGATATGGGTCCTACGATATTTTGGTTATGCCTTTTGGACTAACCAATGCCTCCGCTGTGTTTATGGACCATATGAATAGGGTGTTTCGGGACTTCCTCAACCAGTTTGTTAATGTGTTTATTGATGACATCCTAGTGTATTCTCAAACAGAAGCCGATCATGCTACTCATTTACGGGTGATCCTGCAGACGTTAAGGGATCATCAATTGTATGCCAAGTTTGAGAAGTGCGGTTTTTGGTTACAGGAAGTATAGTTTTTAGGTCACGTTGTGACAACCCAGGGTATTTCGATAGACCCGAGTAAAGTTATTACGGTGAGAGAATGGGGTCAGCCCACGATACCTATCGAGATCCGTAGTTTTCTGGGTTTAACAAGCTATTACCGCAGGTTTCTCAAGGGTTTTTTGAAAATTGCTAGCCTTTTGATAAATTTAATCCGGAAAGGGGTGAGGTTTGTTTGGGATGATTCATGTCAGTTTACTTTTGATGAGCTGAAGGATAAGTTAACCTCTGCTCCAGTCCTTGTGTTACTAAGGCCAGGATTGGAATATTTTGTCTTTATGGATGCATCGTTGCAAGGATTGGGAGGAGTTTTGCAGCAAGAACAACAGGCTATTGCGTATATTTCCCGCAAGCTAAAGCCTCATGAGAAGAATTACCTGGTTCATGATTTGGAACTTGTGATCGTGGTTTTTTCCTTAAAGATTTGTAGACATTACCTCCTGGGGGAGAAGTTTAGACTCTTCACGGACCATAAATCGTTGCAATATTTATTTTCACAGAAAGGTTTGAATATGCGACAGTGTCGATGGTCAGAGTTCGTGAAGGACTACCAATTTGGCATACACTATCACCTAGGAAAGGCGAATGTAGTGGCGGATGTGTTGAGTAGGAAACCCGAGGGGGAGTTGACCTCGGTATGGAAAGCTAAATGTAAGGAGCTCAACCAAGGGGACACGATTACTAGGGCATTTATGTTGGTGTTGATCGTTACGCCTACTATAGTGGAAAGGGTTGTGGAAACACAAGGAAGGGATAAGAGCTGTCAGGATCGTATACGCCAATTATTGATTGAGGGAGTGAAATATTACTCTACAAGCTCGAAGGGTGGGTTATTTTTCCATGGGAGACTTGTTGTTCCAGACGAAGGTGACTTAAGGCGGGCAGTAATGATAGAATCTCACGGTTCCAAATTTCCAGTGCATCCTGGTAACGACAAATGTACCAAGACATGCGCCGTCAATATTGGTGGGCAGCCATGCAGCGAGATATTTTTGAGTTCGTTTCCCAATGTACTACTTGTCAATTAGTTAAGATAGATCATCAGTGACTGGCGGGATTTTTGCAACCCTTGGAAATTCCGGTATGGAAGTGGGAGAGTATCTCGATGGACTTTATCACCAGATTACCAACATCGCAGAATGGTCACGATTCCATTTGGGTTATTATTGATCGTTTAACTAAGCCGTCACATTTATTACCAGTACGCGGAGATTATAATACTGCTCGTTATGCCCGTCTATTTATTGCGGAGGTTGTTAGACTCCACGGGGTGCCCATTAATATAGTCTTCGATAGAGATAAGATTTTTGTTTCCCATTTTCGGCGAAGTTTCCAAGAAGCTACGGGAATCGAATTGAAATTGAGTACTTCTTATCACCCTGAAACAGATGGGCTGACATAAAGAGTCAACCAAAAGTTGGAGTATATGCTCCAAATGTGTGTGCTTGATTTCAAAGGTGTTTGGGAACAATATCTCCTTTTGGTCGAATTTGCTTATAATAATTCGTACCAATTCAACATCGGGATGGAACCCTATGAAGCCTTGTATTGCCGACCTTGTAGATCACTCACTTGTTGGTTGGTGGTGGGAGATAATAAATTTCTTGGACCTGAAATGATCCAAGACACTTCTTTCAAATTTGAACTCATCCGAAATCGCATCGGAATAGCTCAAGATCGTCAAAAGAGTTATGCCGATGTGAATAAAAGGCATGTGGAGCTAGAGGTTGGAGATCAAGTTTTGGTGAGAGTATCGCCAAAGAAAGGTATTATGGGATTTGGGAAGAAAGGAAAGATTGCGCCGCGCTATGTTGGACCTTTTCCCATTATTGCTAGAGTAGGCCCGGTAGCGTATCAACTTGCTTTGCCCGAAAATTTACAATGAATTCATGATGTGTTCCATATTTCATTCTTGAAAAAGTATAAGAGGCGTGATGGAGACCATTGGCATATTCCCTTGGAGGATATCCAATTACAACCCAATGTTTCATACCAGGAACAGCCAGTTGCAATTTTAGATCATGGGGAACGTAGGTTACGATCTAGAGTGGTACCGTTAGTTCGAGTCCAATGGAGTCATCACAACACCGAGGAATCGACGTGGGAGCGTGAGGACGATATGCGGCGGAAGTATACGCATCTCTTTTTGCAAGGTACACCTGAATTTTGAGGGAAAAATTCCCTCATAAGGGGGGGAGTATGTAACACCCCGTACTAGTAAAAAAATTATTTTATATCAATTTACTGTGTGAAGTAATTATATAAAATTTTGGAAAATGGAGTAAATATTAATTGATTGAGTTAAAAGATAACATTTACTAGATTGTGGCATATTTACTTATGTGTATGTAAATATCATCATACTACGTTTTATAGTGTCGGGTGCTTCAAATGGCATTTTTAGTCGAAATGAAGTCGGGGATTGAAATGATGTAAATATTTCTGAATGCTATTTTAGAGGGCGTAGTTAGTCTCGAAGTATGCGAGATAGTTAAAATAAGTGCCATACTGTATTTTTGGGATTCGGGCACTTTTGACTGGTTTTGACTTAAATGTGTAGTTACGAGTCATTTTAATGTGGTATTGACACTTAAAGATGGGAATTAAGCTTAGAGGCACGTTTAAGTCTTTCACCTTATTTACTATTCTCTTAAGTGTGTATTTGCTAAACCTAGAGAGAAAGCGAGAAGAAGATAATTGAGAAGAAAAGGGAGAAAATTGGAGATTGAAGATTGGAGTTGTTGCTATGAAAAGAAATCTGAGATCTCTACCTGAAGGAAAGTTTGTTACTTTCTAATATATGATTTGGGTTGAATAAATTGTGTGATTGTTGTGTATGTGAATCAATTGAAAAAATATGGATTTTATTGATTTTGTGGTGTTTGATCCCTAATCATAGTTTAATTTGATGATTATGTGGAGTATAGTAGTTGATAATCATGTAGGATGGTTTTGATTAAAATAATGGTGGTTGATGTGTGTAGAAATGGAGGAGAATTGGGTTTTGGGAAAAAACTAGGGTTCATAACCCGTAGCCCCTTTCTTGGCAAATTTGCTGGGGTGAATCGATTCGCCCTTTTTGCTGTGACACCCTGACTAATTAAATACCGGGTAACTACTCCTTTATTAAATTAATACAAAATGCCAAGTTGGTCCAGTTAATAGCATCACTGTCAAAAACATTTTTAATGATTACTAACCACCTAGTATTTAAAAAGTGAGTTGCCAAATTTTAAGTTAACTCTGAATAACATGCAAATAAAAGGATAATGATAGAATAACAACATTCACCATAACGAAACAATAGAATCGCCAACCACATAATAATAAGTCCGGAGGAAAAACTCCTCACAACAATCCCACAACTGAACTAAATAAAACAAAGTATTCTGAATTAATTACATGCCAAATAGTCTGAAAAACTGAAATAGGAAATGTTTCTAATAGAAATGGGCAACATGCCCTACAACTGATGAATCTTGAATATGGAGTCAAGATGAAAGAAGCGTCTACTAGCAAGGTCCTGTAACTTCCACAAATAGCTACAGCTCGTCACCTGAATGACAATCCTAAGCATGGTGTCCTTGTGGCTGGGCACTTAAAATGGTTTTTACAAAAAATAGATTTGAAAGCAAATGGGTCAGAGCCCGAAAGTGGAAATCGTTTTAAAAACAGCAACTGTTTTAATAACATTAAAACAATGAATGCAAAATACATGTTAGGACGTGCACTCACATGAAGTACTCACCTCTCGACTAATTGTGCACTCCTAACGTACCGTACCCATCTAAGAGAAATTTATATTTAACCAAACCGTAATAAGTTCTACCCCTTACTACTCAATTCCCGTTAAACATTCTAGCGTTATCAATTAAATAGAGGGCTTTGCTTAAACTCGGATTTTCAATTATAAACAATACAATTCACTACTGGATATCCCGTCCTATATTCTCAAAACATTACCATAATTATTCTCACAATACCAACATGAAAGTTCTTATTATTTAAGTGTATATTATTCACGTCATAAATATACAATACAAGCACCCCGAGACTAAGCTGTGGTGCACACATACTCTGCTATCCATCCCGGTACATCACGTACATAAGGATTACGCATTCCGAATCTCTCAGGAATCGTTCTCAAATAAAACCAATCACAAACAATGAGGCGAACACAGTCCAATCACATGGGTCACGCACATACCTACGCTCCCACGATCAGCAGACTTATTAACATCCCAATAAGTCCTTCTCTGACCTATGTTCTCGAGGTACCAATCTAAATCCGGGCAACATAAGGATTAGAGGGCCTTAAGCGAACGTAAACCTCCCGTGATAGCAAGTATGGTAGGTATGTCATGCACATAAGATCATATACATATACTAAGTATACACACAGCTTAGTAGTCACCACAATTTATTTATGGTACACATCTCATTCTCGTACCGACTTATAATGTTACACAGTTTACATATTCCCGATTAATATAATTATATAAGCCGTCAATAATTCTCGCATCGTAATGGTCACTCACGTCCTATTCTTCAATTTCCATTCAATTCGAATCACACTTCTATGTTTTACTCCTAAATATATCCCAAATGTCCCAACTATATCAATTTAACATCAAGGGAATGTTATCTCTTTAATTAAACAAGGTTACGGGACACGCGAAATCAAAACAGGCCAAAAAGCTTAAACTGTCAGCTCGTTAGAAGTCTCGTTCGAACGAGGCTGTTCGAACGAGATTTTGTTCGAACGAAGTGGGACTTCTAACGAGATCTCGTTCGAACAAAAGTCATCGAACGGACATCCCTCTTGTTAGAAGTCAAACTGTCAACTCATTAGAAGCTCGTTTGAACGAGCTCGTTCGAACGACCTGGGCAGGTCTTCTAACGAGGGGCCAGTTTCGAGCCCAGATTTTTCCAAATTCTTTTTTCCAACTTTTCTTCACCTCTAACCTCATATAAACATCAATCCAACAATTTTTCATGGGTTCTAATCATTCCTAAACATACTTAGGTCATATATTAACGTTTATATATAGCCAATTCTTTCTAAACATCATTGAATCATCAAATCCTTTCATTTATCCCCAAATCACATGAACATGAACCCTAAAATTTTAAAGTCACTAATGGGCATAATTAAATCCGTTTTGTTATGAACAAGGTGTATTTCCATCAGAATAATCCTCCTAACACAATTCTACATGCAATCCTTTCATCAAAATATAATGTTCTAAATCCAATTAATGGGTTTTTATCAAACTCCCAAGAACAATACAAATTTTGTCAATTTCCTACGCGTGGAAGAAACATTCTTTGTAATAAACAAAATGAATCCACTTTCCTTATGTATATCTCTGATTTTGATGGCGAATTGATGAGTTTCTCTCTCTCTCTCTCTCTCTCTCTCTCTGCAGAATTTTCCTCTCTCTACAAGCTCTTCTTCTCCAAGGTGACAATGGTGGCTAGGGTTTGCCTTAGGAACTTTTGGGGCTAATTCTCATAACCCCCGTAGCCCATTAAGTTATTAGTGGGTTTAGTGGGTAATTACCAAATCAGATATTTATTTCCTAATTTTCGTGGGTTTTAATTCCCAAAAACCCAAAATTACCAAACTACCCTTATATGTTGCCGGTATGGCCTAAAAATGCCCCGGGACCCAAACTAAACCCCCGGCTAGTGTTTTCTGACTATTTCGACCCATTCGGACGTGTTGGAGCACTCAAAACGACCATACGGTTAATAGAAATAAAATTCACTTTTTAAATAAATAATAATATTCCTGACGCGATTGTCACACGCATCTCAACAAAATTTCCAAATTGCCGTATTTCAATCTCACGACAAATTTCATAATTCAATATTCATATATAGCCATATATACTCATTAAAATCAAATACCAACTCGCATCTTGCTAGTATTTTTATCCGGATTAATTCCCAATTAATACACATTTAATTCAATTACTCCCATAAATAAATATCATAAAAATACGGGGTATTACATTTGCGAATCGATTCGCTAAGGGGTGAGGTTACCGGTCTGGGAACCCGAATTGATTTGGTTTAAGGCCGAATTGATTCACCTTTGGGCGAAACGATTCGCTGGTTGGGGTGAATCGATTCGGCCCTATGGGGAATCGATTCGAAATCCTGTTGTTTTGAGTTATTTTTCTAACTCAATTCCAACCCTTTTTCTTTAGTATTAGGACCTAGGAACCTTCTTGAATGAATTAAACTCATAGTCCTAGAGTCTTAGATGAGCTAGGTACCTACCGTACCTTAGGAATGGATTAAATAGGGCTTGTTCTGGGGGGTTCCATATTGATGTTAAGGAATTATTTACCTTTAGTTAATTAATGTGAGACTAAGAGTTGTAAGGTTATATTGGGGGACTTTAGAAGCTGAATTGAGGTATATTAGACTTGGTGGTTTATTGTAACACCATAAAATCTTGGAGAATGAATAAGAGGTCTCTTAATCATTGAGATAATAATGATGGTATAAATTACGTATGGCTCCGAATAAAATATGATATACATATTGAGAAGAGAATAATATGTAAATGATAATTTACGTAAACACACCTCTCTAAATGCTATCATAGGGGAAGTACCCACATGAGGTGAAGTCCCCTGGCTAGTGAATGCAGGGTGAATATAGTCTTCATCCATATGACCGGTTATTACGTATTGTGTATTTATTTTTCAAAGTCAGGTAATTCCGGGTGTGGTTATGACTCACTGTCGAAGTTATATGGCCACTTCCTGACGTTGCGTTATAAGATGCCCAGGTTGTCTTGTTTCACAGGCCCTGGAAGATGATATCTATTTAAGGGCATGTCCAGTGGGGAAACTCAGAAGGACAGTCTTATAATCGTTGTATATAAATGAATATAACTATTCTTAATCAAGTGGGACTTTGTGTATGATAAAGTGCTCTAAGAATTAATGGGCTCTGAATACGTTTCCTAATGAAATACGGAATGACAAAATGAAATAAGGTGAATGATGGTGATTCTTAGTTAATAATAATTATTCATATCCTCTTGTATAATAGAATTGAATTCGTGGTCATCCTAATTGCTTTAGTTTACGTTCTAGATTCAGTATATAGATTCTTATCATTATCAATCATGATTAACAATTCATAACTATCATACTCTTTATTTATCTGGTGATCATATAAAATCGGGCCCTGACCCATTCATATTTCTTATTTTGCATGAATTTATCATTCGCTCAGGTGCTCCACCGCAAGGACGCCGTATTGACTTCCCTATTCCGGTGTCTTGGAGCCGTAATACCTTGCGGATGTTACGGGATATTTTTTTATAGACGCCTTCATTTTTGTACTCTAGTTATGATCGGGTTATTTATTCGGGCATGTGGCCCAAGATTTTGTACTTGCCTACTGTGATGTATTATGTAACTTAATTAACCTGTTATATATATGGTTTGTATAGACTATTGATCGACATCATATTCGGTTCCTTTATTGTATACTTGATGCGGATGTAATATAAGTCTCTTTGGGTATCCACCTTCTTGTAACTTAATTAGTTCAAATGTTTCTTTTAAATTACAAATATTATTTTAACAATCTGTTTTTCAAAAATAGTGGGTGTTATCCCGTATACTTATTATTTTAAGTTGATGCTGAGAATGTACTGAAAATCTATTACTAAAGCAGTTTAGTAAAATTAAACTATTTAAGTAACTCCGAACAGTTTTTTGAAGAAACATTTTTCTTAAAAACCAAAACTAATAGAACAAAAGTTTGTTTAACAAAAGTATGTACGAGATCTATTCAAGATTTGGTTAACATGTTTAATAAAATTGTTTTTTAAAAAAAACTTTAAACCGAGCACAACTAAGAATGAGATGAGAAGATGTAGAAAAATTAAGAACAAGATTTTTACGTGGTAAAACCTCACCCAATTGAGGAAACATCTGCGACTCCCTCTACGGAGTAAACAAAAAATTCCACTATAAACAAATTTTAACAGTTACAAACTATTTAACAAACATGCATACAACTCAGACCTATATATGTTTAGGAATGTACCCTCTGGTGTCCTTATAACTTCTCTGCAGTTCTGGTTGTTGATGTTGTCCTCTCAGTTTGATAACTTCCAATTTGCTCAAGTTCTTTACGTCGACTCTTGTTCTCAAGATCTTATTACCAACACTTTTAGTGTGGTAGGTTGAAAGTGTTTGTGGAGGTGCTTTCTAACACATGCATGCACACACACACACACACACTTATTATGTACAATCAGTCCTAACAAATTACATATAAGACTATATGCTGTGATTTTTCTTTTTCTCTCTTCTCACAAAACTTTACCTTATTTGACCTTTATAACAATCCCAGAATCCACGGCTATCTTGCTCAGAAGACGTATCAAGATCTTAATCAATCTCAGTTGTGAAAATATTTTTGAGATTGAAAATCACCCAGTGCGATTCCAAACTAGGTCAAAGGTCTTGTTTCAAGAGAACTAGAAACATAAAACATTATTGTTGATTTCAAAGTTTCAAAAACATTTAAAGAAAAGAATGACCAATATATTTCTCAAGCAGAGAAACAAAATATGAAACTAAGCGTAATGTAACATGAAGTACTCAGATCTGAAATTTCTATAAAGCAGAAAATAGATCTAAGAAATAATGTTTAAGTTGGACACAAGATCTAAAGAATGAAGAGGTTACAGATACAAACCAACTACACAAACCAACTCACAAAAACACTCAAACACTGAAGATTTTGTTTGGGATATACAGGAGTTTGAAAAGAGTTTTACGTTTGAAAAATGGTTTGGACGATTTAGGGTTAGGGTTAGGGTTTCTGACTCTTTCTCTCTCTTCTGGTTTCTCTCTTCTCTCTCTCTTTTCTCTCTTCTCTCTCTACTCTCTTTTTTCTCTCAAAAGGACAAAATGGCAAAAAGTCTGAGAAGGCTAAGTGAAGGGGTCCTTTTATAGGAGGCTGAGAAGATTCGAGAATAACGTTTGTTGATTGACTTTGATAGAAGAATTCACGATATGCGGTTATTAAATCTCTCCAGATTGGTTCATATGGGATTCAAAGGGATTATGAAAGAGCGCATGCAGATCATTGATAAAAAACGATCCAAGAGTTGAAAACTAGCACTGGTTCCCTCTCTATAAAGAAACACACTCCCCACCAATCAGAAGACAACAAATATTGGCCAATAAAAAGATATCAAACGCGCATCAAAATTAATTAAAAACACACCCTGAAGTATCTGCCGCTTTCGGATTCTACCCAAGGTAACTTTAAGCCAATATAACCATAAAACCTTAATTGCAAATTGACCGCAAAAACTTTTAAAGAATAAGTTTTAATTAATAAAAACTTATTTAAAATGTTTATAAAATCCAAAAAAATATTTAAAAATTAATTTTAGGTATTTAAACACACTCAACATATGTACACACAATTATATGCAATATGAAATGCATGAGATCAATTCTATTGTGTGCGAGTGTTGGTAATATGGTCTAGATCAATCAAACCTGGAGAAATAGCAAACCAAGCTCTGGGGTTCTTTGGATTCTAGGATAAACACAATTTTGTCACAATTTCCAAACTAGATGAACACTTATATAATATAGACTCAAATGAGTCATGAGTATAAGGTGCTTCAATCTCCCCCTTTGGAAATATGAGATAAAATCTCCTTTGAGTCATCTAGAACTCGTAGGGCAACAAGAATAGGGAAACCTATTCCTAAAAGATCTATCTACCCAATTCATAGAAATCAAAAATACATAACTCAACTATTTACAATTGAATACCCTATTACAACTGTTGAGAATAACTTTACAGAAACCTGCAATGAATCACTAAGATCAAGCTGTTTAGCATATGTAAAATGCATTCGACTCAAATTTCTCCCACATTTTGTCTCAAATTGACAAAGGGATAAAATAGAGAGATCAAAGAGATTAATCAGCACACACCATACCAATAGATTTATGCAAATAAATAAATCGATTGTGATCTAAAGGTTTGGTAAACATATCTGCGAGATGCAAATCAGCAGGAAGATAATTAATTTCTAATTCCTTGGTTTCAACCAATTCACGTATAAAGTGATGTCTTATTTTTATGTGTTTTGTTCACGAGTGTTGAAAAGGATTTTTAGAGATATTGATCACACTTTGATTATCACAATAGAGATGCAATTGTTTATCTTGAATACCATAATCACTTAGCATTTGTTTAAGCCACAGTAATTGAGCAAAATAGCTTCCAGTGGCTATGTATTCAGATTCAGCTGTTGAGAGTGATGTGCAGTTTTGTTTCTTACTACTCCATCCTACCAAATTATTACCTATATAATAACATGCTCCTGATGTGCTTTTACTATCATCAGTACACCCAGCCCAGTCAGCATCAGTGTACCCAATTATAGTGCTAGGTGTGTCACTAGTGTACCAAAGTCCTAGGTTCAGAGTGCCTTTTACATATTTAATGATTCTTTTAACAGAAGATAGATGGATCTCTTTAGGGTTATTTTGATAACGAGCACATACACACATAACATACATTATATCAGGACGCGAGGCAGTAAGGTATAGCAAGGTTCCTATCATACTACGATATAGAGTAGGATCTACAGATTTACCAGTTTCATCTTTAGATTGTTTTACCATAGTACTCATGGGTGTTTTAACATCTTTAGCACTCTCAAGGCCAAATTTCTATACTATTTCTAAAGCGTACTTAGATTACGAGACAAATAATCCTTCTGAATTTTGTTCAACCTGAAGACCTAAGAAGAATTGCAACTCCCCCATAAGAGACATTTGAAACTCCTTATGCATAATTTCAGAGAAGGATTTCACTTTTGAGGGAGAAGTTGATCCAAAAATAATATCATCAACATAAACTTGAGCAATAATGATGTTTTTGTCAAAATGTTTGACAAATAGAGTTTGATCATTTCCACCTCTTTTGAGACCTTTATCTAAGAAGAAGCTGCAAAGACGATCATACCAGGCTCTAGGCACTTGTTTAAGGCCATACAAAGCCTTTTTAAGACGAAATACAAGATTTGGATAATGAGGTTCAATGAACCCTTTAGGCTGTTCTACATAGGTCTCTTCAGTCAAAATTCCATTAGGGAATGCAGATTTGACATCCATTTGGTAGAGTGTAAAATGCAAGTGGCAAGCTATAGCAAAGAGAAGACGAACAGATTCTAAACGGGTAACGGGAGCAAAAGTTCCGTTAAAATCTATTCCTTCAATTTGAGAGTTTCCTTGAGAAACTAATCTAGGTTTGTTTATAATGATTATCCCACTTTCATCAGACTCATTTTTAAAAATCCAACGTTTGCCAATATCCTTTTTGTGATCAGGCCTAGGTACAAGATACCAAACATCATGAATGACAAATTGAAGAAGTTGTTCCTGCATAGCAGAAATCCATTGAGAGTCATTCAATGCCTCATTTACATTCTTTGGTTCCACTAGGGAAACAAAACATGCATAATGTGCATAATTTCTTAATTGAGATCTTGTACGCACAGGCTCACTCGGATTACCAACAACGTTATTCATGGGATGGTCTTTAGAAACCCAATTAGGTACTTCAGGTATCCCAATTGGTAATGAATCATCTATTTCAGGAGAGCCACTTTCTAAAATGCTTGTAGGCTCTTCCTCAATAGTTGATTCACCAGTCTTACTCTTTACAGTAGTGTCACTCATAATTACATTTATGGATTCCATCAAGGTTTTAATGCGAAGAATATAAACACGGTAGGATCTACAATTAGGTGAGTAACCTAGAAAATAGCTTTATCTCCCCGGCTCTCAAATTTGGACAAATGTTCCCTACCTTTGCATACATAATAAGTACTACCAAAGGTTCTAAGGTACTTAAGATTTGGAATTTTCTTATACCAATGTTCATAAGGGGTTTGTTTGGAATTCTTTCTAAGATGGACCCTATTTATAATGTGACACACAGTACGAATAGATTCTACCCAAAAATATTTAGTCAAATTCTTGGCATGTAACATAACACGTGCCATCTCTTCAAGGGTACGATTCTTTCTTTCAGCGATTCCATTTTGTTGAGGAGTCTTAGGAGCACTAAACTCGTGTTTGTAACCATTACAGTCACAGTACTCTATTATACCAGTGTCTTTGAATTCTCAACCTCTATCACTACGGATTCTATTTACTTTAGTGTATTTCTTATTTTCAATCCGAAGAAGTATTTTTAAGAAAGTTTGAAAAGTGTCAGACTTATTTTTTAAGAAGGCTACCCAGGTAAATCTAGTGAAGTCATCAACCATAACTAGAATATAAATGTGTCCACAGAGACTAACAATTTGGGAGGGACGCATTAGGTCCATATGGATGAGCTCCAAAGTATTAGAGATAAGGAAATATTTAACTTTCTTATGAGGTGCCTTAACAATTTGTCCTTCCTAACAGGAACCACAGACAATGTTAGAAATGGATTTGATTTTTGGAACTCCTCTAACTATTTCTTAAGAGGTCAGTCTACCAAGATTATCTTAATTTATGTGACCCATTCTGTTATGCTATATATCGTTGTCATCCATTCTGGCAACATTACAGATTTTAGACTTGTTCATGATAGAATAACAATTGTCAGGAGTCCTGAATCCTGTAATTATGCATTCACCTTTTTCATTTAAAATTTTGCAATTGTTCTTTGAAAAGGTAACAGTATGGTAAGAGTCACGAAATTACGAGATACTAAGTAAATTGGCCTTAAGTCCTTTAATTAGAAGAACATTTTCAAGAACAGGAAGTCCATCTTCTTGGAGGGTTCCTTTGCCTATGATCTGAGATGATACTCCATCACCAAAAATAACCTTTCCTTCAGCAAAAATGGTTTTGTTCAAAAGTTTTGTATCATCCCCAGTCATGTTCTTAGAACATCCAGAGTCTAAATACCAATCAGACGATGTGTGTTCAGCTTTTAAAGTAGTAATAACAATGTTACACTTCATTTGGGGTAACAAATGCTCTTTTCTAACCCATATTGTTCTAGTTTTCATTTTGCGCTTATTAGCTCTCAAGTGATAAAATTTGCGAGCATTCGATTTTTGTTGAAAAACGTTTTGCGCATGATTTTGAGTTTTATGAAAGACATGCGCATATGGTTTAGGAAAGTTTTAGTAATCCTTCTAGGAAATGTTCTTTTAGGTTTGGTCTTTCTCTTCCTATAGTTAGAGTTTTTATCTGGTTGTCTAGGTAGAACATAATTGTTACGGCTTCTCCTAGAATAGTTAAATTCTGATAGATAGGAGGATTATAGACAGGTTTAACAAGTCTTCTAGCATAGCAACCATCAAAAGAGTGACCGTATATATCGCAGTAGGAGCAATAAAGATTGCTCAAAGTTGGGGCTACCTTAGGAATGTCTCTAAACATAGGTTTTAAAGAATTTTGAGGTTGACCTCTATCCCTAGATAGGACAATCTTCAAAGTAGACTCAATCTTCCTAATAGAGGGGCAGACGTATTTAGACTTAGGTGAACTTTCATGTTTAGAGCAACTTGATTCCCCAATGTTAAAATTTTGATGTTTTAAGTCAAACTCAGTTTTTAAAGAATGAAAGCCTGGGCAGATTTCAATAGGTCTTTTACCTCCTGACACAAATTTGATAGGTTCAAAAGATTTTGTTTGTGTCTTCAAAATGGGGCAAAATCCTATTCCAGTTCGATCATCAGAATTGTTTTTAGATTCAGAAACAAATTCATCAAAACAGTTTGAGTTATTTTCAAATTTTGTAAATTTTTTGAAAACAGTTGTTGTCTTTTCTTTAGTTTGTTCCAATTCTAACAATGTTTCTTCATATTTTTTTCTCCAGAGTTTCATTTATTTCAGTCAAGTTTTTGAGTTTTTGATCAAACATTTTGATTTCATTTTCATGAGTTAGACATTGGGTAGTATACGCTTTAGTATTCAGTTTGACCATTAGGCTTAGATCTTCTAACTTCTTAGTGAGATCTTTCACAATCTTTTCTAGTCTAGTGCTTTTCTTTAGAGTTTTAGCATAAAGTGTGTGAATATCTGGGAGATCTTCATTGTTCGAGTCACTAAGGCTTCATTTCTTGGACTCACACACCCATTGACATTGTCATTATCACTTTCCCTTTGACCCACACACCTCGAGACATAAATAATAATATTCTCAATAATTAAAGCATCTAAACCAGTAACAACATGATTCGAAACATCATAAGTAGAATTACTAAATTCATCCTCACTAACAAACACAGGCATATCATCATTATAGATAATTTTAGCAAAGAAAGACATGCAGGCTTCAAAAACATCAGATGACTCAGGTTCCTCATTTTTAGAGTCACTTGAATCATCCCATGTCTTGCAAATGTTGGCTCTAGCGTGTTTATTTTGAGTGTTAAAGTTAACTCTACAGTCTTGTGCAATGTGTCCTAGTTTACCACATCTAAAGCCTTCAGTCTTCTTAAGGTCTATGTTAGGTCTAGTGTGAAAGTCCTTGTGATGTTTGTCATGACTTTTCTCATGAGGTTTGTGATTAAAGGGAGTAAAATAATTAGACTTGCCTTGTTTGTTTGCCATGTTATTTCTAAATTTAATGATTTTCTGAAACTGTTTTGACATTAAGGCAATCGGATTGTCCAAACTCTCTATATCGCATTCCTCATCAGAGTCATCATTGGGAATATTAAACTCAGGTTTAATCATCTTAGAAGAAAAGCTCAGATTGGAACTAGTCTGTTTCCTACGGGACTGGGTCAATTGTTTCTTAAATTCTAGTTCCATTTCCACAGTTCCTAATTTACTATTGAGTAATTCAGGATTGAGATTTATATCACACATTTCCTTAATAGCATATCTTTTGTTGTCAAATTTTTGTGGTAATGATCTCAGAATTTTAGATAATATTTCTTGTCTGTCATATGTTATCCCATTAGCATGCAGTTTTGTCACAATATGAGTCAAGTTCATATAGAAGTCATCAAATGACTCAGATTCTGACATAATTAGGGAGTTATACTGTTGAATGAGCATTTGAGTTTTAATAGCCCCTCTAGTGTCACCTTTATGAGCAGTAACCAAAGTGTCCCAAGCTTCCTTAGAAGTGGTACAGGATGAGATTCTTTTGAACTCATGTTCATTTATGGACATAAATATGGCATTCTTTCCTTTGTTATTATTATGAGAAACTTGTTTCTCTTCTTGTGTGAACTAACTTAATACTTTCTTAACCCTCTCATTACTGCCTTTAGTGGTTGGTTTTGTAGGAAAAATATATCCATTTTCAATAATGTCCCAGACATCATCTCCCAGAGTTCCTTGAATGAAAGCAATCATCCCTACTTTCCAGTAAGAAAAATTAGTTCCATCAATGATAGGAGGTCTGGTCAAGTTACCAAATCTTTCATTTTTCTCGTCCATGTTTGATTTTCAGAAAACAATTTCAGAAACACAGGATCTCTTTAAAATAAGTTTACAAAGCTCTGATACCAATTGAAAATCTGTTACTAAAGTTGTTTAATAAAATTAAACTATTTAAGTAACTCCGAACAGTTTTTTGAAGAAACTCTTTTCTTAAAAACCAAAACTAATAGAACACAAGATGTGTTTAACAAAATTATGTACGAGATCCGTTCAAGATTTGGTTAACAGGTTTAATAAAATAGTTTTAAAAAAAATTTAAACCAAGCACAACTAAGAATGAGATGAGGATATGTAGAAAAATTAGGAACAAGATTTTTACGTGGTAAAACCTCACCCAATTGAGGAAACATCCACGACTCCCTCAACGGAGTAAACCAAAAATTCCACTATAAATAAATTTTAACAATTACAAACTATTTAACAAACATGCATACAACTCAGACATGTATAAGTTTAGGAATGTACCCTCTGGTGTCCTTATCACTTATTTGCAGTTCTCATTGTTGATTTTGTCCTCCCAGTTTGATAACTTCCAATTTGTTTAAGTTCTTTACGTCGACTCTTGTTCTCAAGATCTTATTACCAACACTTTAAGTGTGGTAGGGTGAAAGTGTTTGTGGAGGTGCTTTCTAACACATGCATGAACACACACACACTTATTATGTACAACTAGTCCTAACAAATTATGTATAAGACTATATACTGTGATTTTTCTTTTTCTCTCTTCTCACAATACTTTACCTTATTTGAACTTTATAACAATCCCAGAATCCACGGCTATCTTGCTCAAAAGACGTATCAAGATCTTAATCAATCTCGGTTTTGAAAAGATTTTTGAGATTGAAAATCACCAAGTGCGATTACAAACTAGGTCAAAGGTCTTGTTTCAAGAGAACTAGAAACAGAAAACATTATTATTGATTTCAATGTTTCAAAAACATTTACAGAAAAGAATCAACAATATATTTCTCAAGCTGAGAAAAAAAATATGAAACTAAGTGTAATGTAACATGAAGTACTCAGATCTGAAATTTCTATAAAGCAGAAAATAGATCTAAGAAATAATGTTTAAGTTGGACACAAGATCTGAAGAACGAAGAGGTTACAGCTACAAACCAACTACACAAACCAACTCACAAAAACACTGAAACACTGAAGGTTGTGTTTGGGATATACATGAGTTTGAAAAGAGTTTTAGGTTTGAAAAATGGTTTGGACGATTTAGGGTTACTGTTAGGGTTTCTAACTCTTTCTCTCTCTTCTGTTTTCTCTCTTCTCTCTTCTCTCTCTACTCTCTTTTTTCTCTCAAAAGGACGAAATGGCAAAAGTCTCTGAAGGATGAGTGAAGGGGTCCTTTTATAAGAGGCTGAGAAGATTCGAGAATAACGTCTAAAATCAAGGGTTCAGATTGAGTCAAGGTTGATTGACTTTTATCCAAGGGTTCACGATATGCAATGATTAAATCTCTCCTGGTTTCTTCATATGGGGTTCACAGGGATGATGAAAGGGCGCATGCAAATCGTTGATAAAAAATGATCCAAGGGTTGAAAACTGGCGCTGGTTCCCTCTCTATAATGAAGCACACTCTCCACCAATCAGAAGACAACAAATGTTGGCCAAAAATAAGATATCAAACGCGCGTCAAAATTAATTAAAAACACACCCTGAAGTCTCTGCCGCTTTCGAATTCTACCCATGGTAACTTTAAGTCGATATAACCATAAAACCTTAATTGTAGATTGACCCCAAAAACGTTTAAAGAACAAGTTTTAATTAATAAAAACTTATTAAAATGTTGATAAAATCCAAAAAAGATATTTAAAAATTAATTTTAGGGATTTAAACACACTCAATATATGTACACACAATTATATGCAATATGAAATGTATGAGATCAATTCTACTATGTGTGAGTGTTGGTAATATGGTCTAGATCAATCAAACAAGGAGAAATAGCCAACCAAGTTCTGGGGTTCTTTGGATTCTAGGATAAACAGAATTTTGTCAAAATTTCCAAACTAGATGAACACTTATATAATATAGACTCAAATGAGTCAAGAGTATAAGGTGCTTCAGTTACATCTATGATTCTCATCATTATTGGAGTATCGGGCTGGCCACCTCTTATTTTGATAAGCGGGTTGTCACAATAATAAACTAATATATAACTGCTCTATTAACTTTAGTGAGAATACAGATTTATAATAAAAGGAAATTATTGAAACTTCAAAAAAGCATACCTTCAAAAACAGATAATAAACTGACTACCTACAAAATAGGGCTACCTGCGAAACATAATAGGCTACCTACAAAACAGGTACAATAAAAAGAAAATCTCAAAGACACCGACAAAACATCAAATGTTAGTATTGATTTTAGATCCCAAAACAACAAATGTTAGTATTACATAGGTTAAATGTTAGTATTACTTAACATCGATGTTAGTATTACTTAGTTTAAAATAACAATTGTTACTTAGTTTAAAAATAATCAAAAGGGTATTTATCAGTTTTGTGGGGATGAAGCCAGAAAATCCAAGAACTCAAAATAACAGAATATAAAAAATAAGCTTAGATATATGGGTTAGTATTAATTGAAACAAAGGGTATTTATCAGTTCAGTGGTGTGGTAATGAAGCCCGATCGAGAAGCAAAAGATAAAAAGGAGTCAAGATTGAAAAAATGAGCCAGAGGAAAGTACCACTGCATCATAACAATGGCTGGATGCAAATACAAACTAAGCATGGGAGTAACGGGAGCTTGGGAGTGTTACTCAACTCTTACAAAAATTTAAAAAAAACACACGAAGTTATGACTTATGCTAAAACACACAATATTGGATAATTCGCAACTCGTAATTTTGGTGTACCCACTGTAGACTTTTACCATTAGAGATCTATTGTCCCAAACATCCAATTTAGTCAAATTAAACTTAAGCACAAATTATACACTCACAAACATGAAAATTGGTCAACCTAATTAAAATCATACAAAATAATGTGGATAACATACCATATGGGCATAATCTCCAGTAGCAACAACACCATCAACATCTATAATAGTAACAATAACAACAACACCATCAACATATATTGGTCTAGGGTTAAAAACACAGAAGCAGCCTCTTCATATATGGGGGTAAGCAAGCCGACATCCGCCTATTCAAGATCCTGCACTTATGCGTATTTCCCTTTAACTGAAGGCACAAAGATATTTTTTCAAAATATCAAGTCATGTATAATTTAAGTCTAATGTTGTTATATAAATTAAAAATTGTAAACGATTTAAAAAATTTGGGATTTTTTTTTTTGTTTAAAGGATTAACCACCCTAAATAAGAAATACAAAATTACACGAATAACAAAACTAGTAGTTTGTAATTCAAATATAATATCATTTTCTATTTAGATATGTATACCATATTGAGTACCCATTTATGGTTTCTTTCACATCTTGTAAGGGACAAACAACATTGTATAGAATGCATCCAACTAAAATAAGTATTTTACGAAATAAATAAATTGGTTATCAATAGTACCAACATACATCATCTTGATTTATGAAAACACTTTTGAATAAAAAAGGGAAAAACAGATGCTCGATCGACTAGTTTCCTATCTTCCATCCCACCAAATATCTCATTTTCATGGTCTTTTATATAATGGCGCCAATGTCCATAAAACGGGAGCTACTGCACATTGACACTTCTGGTCAGTCGATCATCTCCTCAAGCACGAACTATAAACAAATAATAACAATAATAATTATTATAGTCGTGATTATAATAATGATTATTATCGTTATGGAAAATTCACATTAAGTAAAAATGTCAAGGATTAATAAATAAGGCAAAACAATGCAAGGATTTAGAGTAATAACATAAATAGGATTTAAGTATAACCTATCCGATGCGTCCGGCCAACCACATATTTGGTACACTACATTATCGCACTTTCGTCAATCTTCATTCACTGGACCTACAATTTTACTCGTTCGTATTAACTCTGAACAAATGGTCATGCCTACAATACTTCCCTCAACTTCAATGTTGTCATTTGGACTTATTGTATAGAAATTTTAAATACACAAATGTACATAAACCATTAAAAAATTAAAAATTATTAAATGTACTTCTGCACATTCGGAAAAAGGGCAACTCATCACATTAAAAAAATGAATAGCCTAATAACCTTTGTGTAACTGGTAGAAAAAAGGCAGCGCAGGAATTAAAGTAATGCACAATTCATGATGAATAACAACACCCAATATTCCGTGAAAAAGTTATGAAGTATAATCAACTTCACTCTACTTACCGTATCCTTTATTGTTATTTTCTTTTCGTGTCATACATCTCCCAGTTATGAAGGAATTAGTCAACTTCACTCTACTTACCGTATCATAAACGACTTATTAGTGTCAATTTTAAATTCCACAAACAGTCAGCGGTCTGATCTAGATCTGTTAACATGTTGGACAGTTGTGGAGGTGAACAAATTATGTAAATTGCCTCCTCTCAATAACTTAGTGATTAAATAACTATCCATAATTAATAAAAAAGAAGTAGAACAATAATGACAACATGTGACATACCAAATACCATTCCTAACAAATTCCACTTACAAAGTTCGGAGTTAATGTCCTGGTTTAGGAGGACTAGAAAAAGGTGGAAACAAACGTGATGGAGCCTTATTCTTTTTGCCTACAACCTGACAATATCATCCACGTGAATATTCATCAAATTAACATAAAATAAACTGATCTATAACTTCTCTATTAACTTTAGTCAGAATACATATTTATAATAAAAAGAAATTATTGAAACTTCAAAAAAGCATACATTCAAAACGAGATAATAAACTTACTACCTAAAAAATAGGGCTACCTACGAAACATAATAGGCTACCTACAAAACAGGGACAATAAAAAGAGAATCTCAAAGACACCTACAAAACATCAAATGTTAGTATTAATTTTGTATCCCAAAACAACAAATGTTAGTATTGATTTTAGATCCCAAAACAGCAAATGTTAGTATTACATAGGTTAAATGTTAGTATTACTTAGTTTAAAATAACAAATTTTAATATTACTTAGTTTAAAAATAATCAAAAGGGTATTTATCAGTTTTGTGGGGATGAAGCGGGAAAATTCAAGAACTCAAAATAACGGAATATAAAAACTAAGCTCAGATATATGGGTTAGTATTAATTAAAATAAAGGATATTTATCAGTTCAATGGTGTGGTGATGAAGCCCGATCGAGAGGCAAAAGTGAAAAAGGAGTCAAGATTGAAAAAATTATCTAGAGGAAAGTACCACAGTGTCATAACATTGGCTGGAGGCATATAATAACTAAGTGTGGGAGTAACGGGAGTTTAGGTTTGTTACAAGAAAGAAACACTAAATAGTGTTGGTCCCAGGTGTGTAGGATACTACAACTACTAGTCTTTAAGAACATATTTATATATTTCTGAAGTGACGTGGCTTCGAAACATATCCCAGAGGAACCGAAAGATCTTCATAAGGATCCTCCTACTTCTTGTAGTGCTGGAAGAAATGTTCCACTGGAAAAGAGACTTCATGGGCCCTATCGATAAACCATACGTAGAAGGTGTTTTTAAGTTACTATTCAAATAAAACCTTCATACTTTCCTGCATACTTTCTCAGCTGCATACTTTCTTATAGCCCGGTTGAAGCCCTGTTGTACTAACCTGCTTACTTTCTTAGCTCCTCAAATAAAACCTCATAAAAATCCTTCAAGTGGTCTTGGATTTTATGATGGTCGATGGTTGGCCCTGAGGATCAAAGACGGGAGTGATCATATTGGGTCGTTGGTACATGTTAGATAGGAGGAGAGTAAGGATAATGTTGGACTTGGTCGAAGGGCCGGGCCTCAGATATCTTGAATGCAAAAAATAAAATATAAACTAAATTAGTAACCTGAACACCTTATTTTAAAGAATGATAAAATAAATAAACATAGAGAGAGGGAGATATATACCAGATGGAAGGAGAGCTATATCATTTCATCAAAAGTGTCTCAATCACCGATCAATAGTGTTCTTGACTTTGTGATTGACCCTATTTGGTTCATTGTTTGAGACATGGCACACGTATAGTACAACAAGCCAAACATATTCACACACACTTCTTTAGTTGTAGAATGCTACCAAAATTCTTTATTGTGCACTTTGATGATAAAAAGGAAAGAATGAGAAATGTAAGTCATGTGACAATACCAACTTCTATAATAGACTAAGATTCACATTAATTCAGTAGTGTATGTTAAGCCATAATGTGGAAGAATGTTATCAACCAAACTAGAAAAGTTCTACCTTAAAGTAACTCAACTGTTATAGATAGGAAACACGGATGCTTAACTGTTATAGAAATCACACATATCTACTCAACTCTTACAAAAATTTAAAAAAAAACACACGAAGTTATGCCTTACGATAAAACACACAATACTGGAGAACTCGCAACTCGTAATTTTGGTGTACCCACTGTAGAATTTTACCATTACAGATTTGTTGTTCCAAACATCCAATTTAATCAAATTAAACTTAAGAACAAACTTTACACTCACAAAGATGAAAATTGGTCAACCGAATTAAAATCATATAAAATAATGTGGATAACATAGCATATGGGCGTAATCTCTTCAACCTGGGGTTCTTTTCCAATAACAATAACAGCAGCAACAATATTTCATCTTCAGGCTTGCAAATTCCAATCCCTTTCACTAATGGATCGGGCAGTGATATCCCTACAGGAACTCGAATTCACTATAATGTCACAGAGATGAATTTACGGAGAAAAAAACAACATGTGGAAAAATATAAATACGCCAACTTAACTTAGCAAACAATATTGCATTTGTCTATAAACAATTATATAAAAATGAAAATCAACACAGCTGGCCAAAAAGTTGCTTTACAATAAATTCGATTGAAATCGAAAGACAGTCTGCACATGTATATATGAAGGAAAACTAAAAGAATAATACCCAAGCATTTGAGACTATCAGGTTGTGTCTGTAAAATGTACCTCAAGGTAGTGTATAAATGTATATAAGAAGGAAAAAAAAATGATGCATGTTGTAACATAATTATGAAATTAAACATTGTATCATCCACATTCATACACTCATACATTGACATATTTTTTATTTGGGTTAATGTCAATAATATATCTCATGTTTTACTTGTAAATCTTCTAGAATAAAAAAATAAACAAACAACCTTTTGAACCACCATGAACTATATAATCACAACCATCCAACAACCACAAATGCATCCATAAATTCAACCCACATTCACACACCCACATCAGAGAGAGGGGGAGAAAGAGAATGTTAACTTAATAACATAAAACCTAAAAATATAAACACAATAGAATATATTCCTACTATTTTAGGGAGGCTTGTAAGAGGGGACTGAAAAATTGTATAAATCTATGGGAACCAACGTTTGATTCAACGTGGAACGTTGATTCTAGTCCATTTTTCGGACATACTTCCAATGTTTAGGGGCAACATTGAAGCCCCAAAAATGCATACTTCCATTGTATACATCTATTTGATGATGGCTCATTTTCTATTCGCGGTCTTAGATTGCTCAAGGATGGAGATTCTATAGTGGAGCATTTTGAAAACCATAAACACCCAAAATCATCTGTTCAATGGAGCCTGCACAAAGCCTCCACATTGGCAGTGTTGTCCCGGGATAACCAACTAATAATATGGGACTTGTATTTAGAAAGACTTGAAAAATTGGAGGCTGAGTTAAAGCGAAAACGACAGATGAAGTAAATTCCCCAACAGATTTACAACCATAGCCTCTCTTTGCTCATCAGGGATAAAAAGACTTAAAAGAACTTCACTGGCACTCACAAATCCCAGGAACGCTCATGTCTACTACTGCTGATGGATTTAATGTTCTAATGCCCTCAAATATTGAGACTTCCCTTCCTCCTTCAACTGAAGCTTGAACCTATTATATATATATCAGTGTTATGAAATGGGGGTCGAGGTGATCACATGGATTGGATCAAGCTATAAAGGAGATATTCCAAGTTTTCGTTCGAGTTGATTTTGAAGCCTCATTGTTAGCTGGAAATCCGAGTAAATGGACCACCTTCTTTGGATCCATTTTCCATTGAACCATCTTTTGTACTGCGATGTTGTGGGGATTACATTCAAGCTAATTAAGTAATGAAATATCAAGTGTCATTAAAAATGAATAATGGTCATACATCAGTTCCAATTTTATAAACCATGTCTTATTGTTCAGAAAAATAAACTGAAGAAGAAAATCAACTTTAGGTGTTGTATGGTGTCGCAAAAATAATAATAATAAAGTGGACTTTTGGATCTACTTGTAGAGGTTGTGAAAATAACTATAATATATCACTTTGACATTTTTTCAAGCATCTAGGATGCCAATAAGAAAATGACTTCTTAGTATAATCACTTATTGAGGAAAAAAGCTCTTACAATTAGAATAACAAAACATTATGCCATCATTAAGATGCATACGAATTTAAAACCTAGGTAAGTCTATAAAAACACATGGTGTATTACTATGGAATGTTTGAAGAGTGGTAACAACGTAATGTTTATGAACATTGTCTCTACTAATGCTCCGATTAAATAAACTTGACATCAAGAATCACTCCTTATAGATGTACCTCACAAAAGAACATTTTTAGTTGTACAATTTAGGGTCTGTATCTCAATTATCGGGATCCCATGGATTAGATTTATACCTGTGAGTAAATATACAAAGGTAATTATTGTGAGT
Organism: Sambucus nigra; assembly: GCA_949130495.1. Taxonomy (NCBI): domain Eukaryota; kingdom Viridiplantae; phylum Streptophyta; class Magnoliopsida; order Dipsacales; family Adoxaceae; genus Sambucus; species Sambucus nigra. The sequence goes on from OX422219.1 coordinate 113,936,712, forward strand.
TAGTAAAATAATTTTGTACACCTCAACACTCACCTCTCCATGGACCTAATGAAAACGAAAATAAACATTACCCAATGTTTATTTTATACGTATAATTGGAAATACTAACCCAAAAATCCCAACGAAGCTCTAAACCCCGAATAACCTGAAACATGAAAAAAAATTAGGAGTAGAAATAACTTGGTAATATCATATAGTAGAGGTGACCACACCATGGAGATTTCAGTCCCAGAGTAGAGATAAAATGATGTACCGTGTCATGGGTAATATTGCACACCAATTCTGTAGAAAAAAATGCACAAATAAATTATCGTGGAACCGAATAAAAACACAAAATCAAATAAAAAAACACAAATAAACCCAAAATCAGTAAATTAACCTTGGTGGTTGTTCACAATTTCAAACTTCTACAAACGTATGATGTAAATGAAAAGGGGGTTACCTGAGATCGCACATACGTGTAGAAAACCGGTACAGAAGAAGATGGCACCTAAAAATAGTGTACAACTTAAACACCAAAATCCAACAATGAATATTACACAATACACTAATTTAAAACTTAAATCTGTATAATAAAATAACCACAAATCTATACATTAAATGAAATAGAATCGAAACAATAAAAATTGAACCAAGATAACCTAATTTCTGGCAACAACTAAACCTAAGATAAAATGAAATGAAACCAATACACCTAAAATCGAAAGCAATACGCCTAATTTCTTACAGGAACTAAACTAATGCACCTACAATCAAATCAAAGCTGACATTGATACAAATTAAAATCTAACATCATCTACGATTTCTAAAATAACATAAATTTTTAATGTCAAAACCCTAACCCCCATATCAAAATCAAAGTTACCAAAAATATGAGATTATTGAGGGATCTGATATTCCAAAATGACTAAAAGTCTTAACAAAAAACACAAATTAGAGAGTTTACCAGAGAGATTTAAGATTCAGAAACCAAAGGAGGTCAAAATCACAAAAAACAAATGTGTGTGTTCGGTCAAGGAGACTGAGATGTATACCTGAAAAAAATATTCAATAATACAATCAAGTGACCTGTAAGACACAAAATAAACAACAAACAACATACACATAAATAGATAAAAAACAAAATGAAAATAATCGGTAAAAGAAATCTAATAAAAAATAATAGAGCTTAGGCAAAATCAAAATAAGTGAGTGTGTTTATGTGCATGTGAGTGTGTTAGAGAGTAACCTACAGAAGTCTGTGTTGTTAGACGGTGAGGAAGACGGGTGAAAGAGGGATAGCATGAGGGAGGGAGAATCAGGCGTATGTTTCAATAATGAGAGAGGGTTTAAAGAGGTAGGGGGAGCATCGGGTGTTTGTGTGATTAAGGAAAGAGGGTTTAAAGTGGGTTTGATGTATGTTTACCAAAATAGTTTTATGTCTGAATTAAAGAGAAAGAGGGGAATCAATTAGTGAGATGAAAAAGAGGGGGAACTCAAATTTTTAATGGATAAAATTGGAAATATATGAACTAATTCATATGGTGACATCATAGTTTAATATTATGACATACATAGTGTGACAACCTGCCTACTAAAATAATAGGTGGCCAGCCCAATACTCCAATAATTACAGGAATCATAGATGGTCCATTCTTAGCATCACTGTCGATTAAAATAATAGTATGAGATAACCACCAATCATTTTAGAAAACGGATTGTCATATACCAAAAAATTTTAAAAGTAAAAGAGAAACACTTAGACAATCCTATTTGTAAAAACGGTGGGTATCAAAAATTGATGAATAAAGTATGACAATACAATAAATAATCACCGAATAAGCTGTCGGTGCACAGACCAATACAAATAATATGCTAAGTATTACAATCAATATTTACAATATTATAAATGAGTGCAATACCATGGGCAAACACGCCCGAATAACTATACTGAACATAACTAGAGTACAGAAGAAAGGAGCGTCTACTACAAGTATCCTACAACATCCGCAACATGCTGTAGCTTCATGACAACTGGAATGGAATATGTAAATACAGATGTCCATGCGGAAGCGCACCTGTAACGGCAAAGAATATGCAGAAACAAGGAAATATAGAAACCGGGCAGAGCTGGGTTTGATATGATTACCATGTGACTAAAATGCATGGCAGGTAAGTGCGTAATTCCCTCGCAGATAACAATAATATTCCTCACCTCTCAATCTATCAGCAACCTAACGCAATAACGTGAGATGTTCTAGTTAACCCTAAGTACTAAGGGCTAACTTTTCCCCATTCTCAACACTGTGCCCTATTCGTGCGTGGGGTGTATCGCAAAGCGAAATCCAAACAAGGAACCCCCCCGATACACTACTACTTAGGCAAGGTTGATCGTCGAGATCCATTAGACCCTAAGCACGAAATAATAAATAAATACATGTGTGTGCATAAGTGTGGGAGGTCACAACTACAGCTATTCAAGAAATAAAAACATAAACCCATCCATTATCTAACGGCACAATTCCAAATTCTATATTTAGGAATAAACATATGTGGTAAATTCACTTTATCAAAGGTTTACCAATTAATCCCATTTCAAAACTTTCTTTACCAAATTTTATTTCCTTTCTTCCATCCAGGAAAAATACATAATTTAAAGCAAGTTTTATTATCATAAAAGAATGCTTTACTTTTATATCATAACATCCATTTTCCTTCTTCCATCCGGAAAATGTATTTAACATCCCATTTCCCTTCTTATATCCGGGAAATGTAAATTAAAGCAATTTTATTATAATAAAATGCTTTAATAACCAATAATGTCCCACATTATTGGATCATAGTTATATATCATATAATATAACGAAATCTAAGACCGCCCGTCCGGGTTTCCCCACTGTGCGCGCCCCTAAATGGCTATCATCTTCCAGGGCCTCCAAGACAACCTGGGACCCTATCGAAACGTCGGGAAGCGACCATGTGCCTGCGGGATAGTCAAGACCACACCCGGAATCTCCTAACCAGTGCAGAAAATATATATAAACAAACGCTCACATGGCCTAGGGACTATATCCACCCTGCATCATTAGCCAGGGGGCTTCAACACAACGCGCGCGACTTCCCTTATGATAGCGATTTAGAGAGGTGTGTATCCATAAATTAACATTTATGAAAAACATTACTTTTTCCATTTTTGAAAACTTCCAATTTTACATTTCAAAAATCATCCATTTAGACATTTAGCACCAAGTCTTAAAAGGTGCATTTTATTCTTATTAAGCCATATTTTATTAATGACCTAAGACCCAAAGTGCCACTAACCTCAGAATAGCCTCGAATAGTTTATAAAATTTCATAAATTCTCAAAGTGAGTCTCCACAATGGAGTGCCTCCCAAAAGCTCAACATAAATATTTTAACTTCCCATTTCATCTCTAGGTTAATCTCCTAAATCATTCGGATATCAACCTACGCAACTTAGCCCTCGGGTAAACCTAAATATCCCATTAATCCTAGGGCATTTGGCTACCCAAAACCACCCTCTAGGACTCTTAATTACTTCCCAAAGGAAGGCTCCTAAACCTTGGACTTAAAAGAAAAAGGGATAAAAGTCAAAATAAGAAAATCTCACAAAAACAGGGGAACCGAATCGATTCGCCCCTTGGACCGAATCGATTTGCCCTTGCGAATCGGTTCCCTAAACAGCCGAATCGATTCGGTGAGCAAAAACTGACCTTCTGCAATTGCCGAATTGATTCGGTTTTGATCCGAATCGATTCGGTCTGCAAGACCTGTAACCCTCTCCTTATCCGAATCGATTCGCCCCTTGGGCCGAATCGATTCGGTCCTGAAATTTTGCCCAGTTTGGGCGACGGGTTACATAAACCCTAAAATCCCAAAACCTCCATTCTTTGCTTTTACCCAACATCAACAACATCTAATTCTACCAAATCATTCCTACACCATTTACAACTAATAATTTATCCTCAAGTCAAATTTAAAACTAAGATTTAAGGGTTTAATCATCAAAATCAATAAATACCCATTTATGGGTTAAATCTCCAAAACCTAACTATACATGCAATTTATCACATTAAATCAATATCTAGCAAGTAAGAAACTTGCCTCGAGGTTCGTAGTCTCGGAACACCTCCGGTAGCGACGGATTTTGGCCCAAATCCTCCATTTCTCTCTTTCTCTCTACTTTCTCTTCTCTCTCTCTCTCTCTCCTTTGGCTTCTCCACCAAAAATGAAGAAAAGAAAAAGGGGTGGGGGATTTATAAGGGTCTCGAAATATAAACCCCCACTGTAAAATGTTAATACACCACTAGAATGACTCGTAACCACTAAATTGAGTCATAACTCCTTAAAAATGCCAGAATCTCAAAAATTACAACTGGGCACTTATTCCGACTATCTCGACTATTCTAAAAACAACTGCACCCCCTATATTAGCATTCGGGAAAGTGTGAACTATTTTTACGTTCCAATTTCATTTTAAATTCATTAATTATACCCACATTTAAATATAGGTCATAACCGTCGTTTTACATATAACAACGCAAAATACTCACTATAACACTATTTACCTTCTCATAACGGTAAATAGTCAAAACATAGTGAATATTATCCCTAAGTCTCATGGGAAATAATATTTACTCCAACATTCCCTATTTTATAAAATTAGCCCATTAGGCAAAATAGTATAAAATAGTCGCTCGAAAACATGGGTTGTTACATACTCCCCCCCTTAAAGGGGAATTTTGCCCTCAAAATTCAGGCGTAACCCATAACTATATAAAGGGTATACTATAATAAAAACCGTGCTATCATACTAGCAAACCCCCGAATGGAAAGGTCCCCATAGGACACAAACTAAGGTCATCATTATCGATCTAAGAAACTATCGATCCTACCCTTCTACTACGGGAGGAGATACCCACACAAGCTCGGCACTAATTGCCTTACTTTCCGAAACACGTTATACCTCTACTAGGGAATAACTACACTAACTTACAATCGCTAACCCCAACACTACTAACTTCTATTCGCGTTGGTGTAACCCTCAAAAGTCTACTTGCTCACTGAGCCCAATCTAAAGGAAGGTTCCCGGACCACTCCCAGTCCCAGGAATATACTCTTCGCTGTTTCCATTCCAACGAGTAGACAAGGCATATTGCCATCTATACTAGGCTATGCACGGCCTAACGTTTACTGAAAACGATTCGAACTATTGCACGAAAATTCGATCCATAAAAAACTACTACTCCGATCTCTCCTTTAAATCAAATCCACCCTTCCACTTACGGGTGGTAGGATATACCCCATATCCCAATGGTTCCCATTCTTCCCGGAGACTTTACCTGTACCTTGACACGAATGTCTCGTCTCGGTTCACTACCGTTTGATAGGAACCGCATACAGATCTAAAACTCCTACTAAGAAGAGTTTGGCGTACACCTCCCGCTTAGTCCGCCCATTTCCATCGAGCAAGCAGCGATTGATCAAATGATCCACAGTTTCCTCAACTAGAATCATGACCGTTGCATTATCGAGAATTCGATAAAAATGTCCACGGATATACCCATCCTCGTTCCACACTACTCTCTACATACCAGTAGGTGAAAGGGTCAATCATGGACCTGAATGTCCTTACAATAGTGCCTCCTCGGTGAAGCTCACTCCACTTGGCATTCTATGCCATGAATAAACTCTAAGACGGTATCTACTCGGCGCCTATACTACTCCCATCCGCATTACCTTAGCGAAAGGAAACATCCTAACGAGCTCAAAATCCCATACTTCTCGTCTAGGGACCAAATCCTACTTAGAGTTACCCCACACCCTATGGTGGTCAACTCCCTACCATCTTCCTAAACTAACGCCGCATGCCCTAAGGGCCTCGCATCCTAAGAATCCTAAGGTCAATCTATCTATCCTAACCTAGTCGTATAAGTATAATACTAAATATCCCTAGTGTCCAAGACCTTTCTCGACTTCTGACATTAGCTCGGTTTCATGCGTGGGACGTCTCGCCGAAGCGAAATTCAAACAAGGAACCCTCACGTTACACTACTACCTCGCATTGTCAGTCGTCGAGAAGTGACTGTCGAAGACACATGATCGGGATCGACGGAATCTTAACTCGAAATTCTACTGCTACACATATACGTCTACGTCCTACCATAACAATCGACTGAGGCATTTACCTTCAGTAAGATGCCACCAATACTCTACCCCAAGAGACACATATATCTCTAAACAAATGGCCTTCTCATTAAGACACAACCATAAGTCCCTATCGGACATCCATCATCATAGTCTTCCCCACATCGATCCAGAGGGAAAACTATGATCGTGCTCATATATTGCACATGAACTTAGCCCTTAATCACTCATATACGTGATTATTGGCTAAACCTTCCAACCCAGCTCTTAACCAACAGAAAAGAAAAGAAAGAAGAAAAGAACAGAAAAGAAAATGCACATATCTCCACTCCCAACGTCGTTAAGGTTCATGCGTGGAGCGTCTCGCCGAAGCAAAATCCAAACAAGGAACCCCTCCACACAGTCACCTTAACTAGTCGGTCATGGAGATAAGGCAATAGCATACACAAGCAAAGCAAACAAGGAAGCAAACAAAATAAAAACAAAAATAAAGGAAACTATCTACATATCGTAAACCACCTCTATAAAGTCTCACCCGTATCCAGGAGAGATATTATAGAACAACTAGTCCCCCTCCTAGAACTGGAACTAGGATAGCCTTGCAATTCATTCGCTTGCTACCGCACCCACCAATCTAAGACTATCTCTACTCGTATAATGTATAATACAAGTAGCACGTACCGCACATATCACCACTCGCCCCATAACGAGTGGGAAGGAAATACAGAACTCCCCTATCATGGAAGTCACATAGATATACTTACTATATAAAAATATACGTACCAATACCATCCTAAGCTCGATATACGCACCCTAATCTAGGGCTAACACCAAACTACTCCCATCAATGACTCAACTAGGAGTCCTATTCTTGCCGGTTATCTTCAATCGACAAGATCAAAATGCATAGTTCCCCGGACTTCTTCAGCAAGGAGAACATTCTGTCAGCCTCCCCGACCTTAGCTCCCCGAGCCTTCCCCGGGTGGATGTCCACCAATGGGGTCTCATGTACACTACTTCTCCGGAAAGTGTTTCCAACACTTACTTACGAGCCTAGCATTTCCACTGAAAGGCTCTCCCTATGGGCAAAAACATTCTGCCCCACCAGAAAAAGGCGACTATCATTTCGGCCACTTTCAACCTTATTCATAAGGGTGAAAGGTTTTCCTCAAATCCTCACACCTGGGCACTCCTATACCCAACTCTAGGCCGAAAATCTCGGGCCTTACGTTCTCACCGAACGAGGTTACACTTCCTCGATCCAACCAAACTTCAACATGTGGTTCTAATAAAGAACCTCTCAACTCCGAATTGACATTGCTCGGAGTCCAAAGCATGGTACCACTCTCTACCGGCAGCGGTACTTGGGAAAACTATTTTCACCGTACTTAGTAGTCACGGCAGCATTATAAAATAATGCTACAAAGGGGGAGACCTCCAAAGCGGTCCTTATTCCCGACCACAGCCTACAGCTTATAGTAATCCCATCCCACGACGCCTTTACCACGGCCTTCCTCAACGCCCTTCATCTAACGACTTACAAGTCTCACACGAACGCGTAGAAGATCTTTGGGGTCCTCATACCATAGCAGGAGAATGAAATCTCACAAGAGAACTCAACGACCTTATTCCTAAGGCTCTACATCAAATAGAGAGAAACGCAGAAGACGTAAAACATCCGCACAGATTCCTAAGGACTCTAAAACCTGGATCTGATACCATCTGTGACAACCCGCCTACTAAAATAATAGGTGGCCAGCCCAATACTCCAATAATTACAGGAATCATAGATGGTCCATTCTTAGCATCACTGTCGATTAAAATAATAGTATGAGATAACCACCAATCATTTTAGAAAACGGATTGTCATATACAAAAAAAATTTAAAAGTAAAAGAGAAACACTTAGACAATCCCATTTGTAAAAACGGTGGGTAACAAAAATCGATGAATAAAGTATGACAATACAATAAATAATCACCGAATAAGCTGTCGGTGCACAGACCAATACAAATAATATGCTAAGTATTACAATCAATATTTACAATATTATAAATGAGTGCAATACCTTGGGCAAACACGCCCGAATAACTATACTGAACATAACTAGAGTACAGAAGAAAGGAGCGTCTACTACAAGTATCCTACAACATCCGCAACATGCTGTAGCTTCATGACAACTGGAATGGAATATGTAAATACAGATGTCCATGCGGAAGCGCACCTGTAACGGCAAAGAATATGCAGAAACAAGGAAATATAGAAACCGGTCAGAGCCGGGTTTGATATGATTACCATGTGACTAAAATGCATGGCAGGTAAGTGCGTAATTCCCTCGCAGATAACAATAATATTCCTCACCTCTCAATCTAGCAGCAACCTAACGCAATAACGTGAGATGTTCTAGTTAACCCTAAGTACTAAGGGCTAACTTTTCCCCATTCTCAACACTGTGCCCTATTCGTGCGTGGGGTGTATCGCAAAGCGAAATCCAAACAAGGAACCCCCCCGATACACTACTACATAGGCAAGGTTGATCGTCGAGATCCATTAGAACCTAAGCACGAAATAATAAATAAATACATGTGTGTGCATAAGTGTGGGAGGTCACAACTACAGCTATTCAAGAAATAAAAACATAAACCCATCCATTATCTAACGGCACAATTCCTAATTCTATATTTAGGAATAAACATATGTGGTAAATTCACTTTATCAAAGGTTTACCAATTAATCCCATTTCAAAACATTCTTTACCAAATTTTATTTCCTTTCTTCCATCCAGGAAAAATACATAATTTAAAGCAAGTTTTATTATCATAAAAGAATGCTTTACTTTTATATCATAACATCCATTTTCCTTCTTCCATCCGGAAAATGTATTTAACATCCCATTTCCCTTCTTATATCCGGGAAATGTAAATTAAATCCATTTTATTATCATAAAATGCTTTAATAACCAATAATGTCCCACATTATTGGATCATAGTTATATATCATATAATATAACGAAATCTAAGACCGCCCGTCCGGGTTTCCCCACTGTGCGAGCCCCTAAATGGCTATCATCTTCCAGGGCCTCCAAGACAACCTGGGATCCTATCGAAACGTCGGGAAGCGACCATGTGCCTGGGGGATAGTCAAGACCACACCCGGAATCTCCTAACCAGTGCAGAAAATATATATAAACAAACGCTCACATGGCCTAGGGACTATATCCACCCTGCATCATTAGCCAGGGGGCTTCACCACAACGCGCGCGACTTCCCTTATGATAGCGATTTAGAGAGGTGTGTATCCATAAATTAACATTTATGAAAAACATTACTTTTTCCATTTTTGAAAACTTCCAATTTTACATTTCAAAAATCATCCGTTTAGCCATTTAGCACCAAGTCTTAAAAGGTGCATTTTATTCTTATTAAGCCATATTTTATTAATGACCTAAGACCCAAAGTGCCACTAACCTCAGAATAGCCTCGAATAGTTTATAAATTTTCATAAACTCTCAAAGTGAGTCTCCACAATGGAGTGTCTCCCAAAAGCTCAACATAAATATTTTAACTTCCCATTTCATCTCTAGGTTAATCTCCTAAATCATTCGGATATCAACCTACGCAACTTAGCCCTCGGGTAAACCTAAATATCCCATTAATCCTAGGGCATTTGGCTACCCAAAACCACCCTCTAGGACTCTTAATTACTTCCCAAAGGAAGGCTCCTAAACCTTGGACTTAAAAGAAAAAGGGATAAAAGTCAAAATAAGAAAATCTCACAAAAACAGGGGAACCGAATCGATTCGCCCCTTGGACCGAATCGATTTGCCCTTGCGAATCGGTTCCCTAAACAGCCGAATCGATTCGGTGAGCAAAAACTGACCTTCTGCAATTGCCGAATTGATTCGGTTTTGATCCGAATCGATTCGGTCTGCAAGACCTGTAACCCTCTCCTTATCCGAATCGATTCGCCCCTTGGGCCGAATCGATTCGGTCCTGAAATTTTGCCCAGTTTGGGCGACGGGTTACATAAACCCTAAAATCCCAAAACCTCCATTCTTTGCTTTTACCCAACATCAACAACATCTAATTCTACCAAATCATTCCTACACCATTTACAACTAATAATTTATCCTCAAGTCAAATTTAAAACTAAGATTTAAGGGTTTAATCATCAAAATCAATAAATACCCATTTATGGGTTAAATCTCCAAAACCTAACTATACATGCAATTTATCACATTAAATCAATATCTAGCAAGTAAGAAACTTGCCTCGAGGTTCGTAGTCTCGGAACACCTCCGGTAGCGACGGATTTCGGCCCAAATCCTCCATTTCTCTCTTTCTCTCTACTTTCTCTTCTCTCTCTCTCTCTCTCCTTTGGCTTCTCCACCAAAAATGAAGAAAAGAAAAAGGGGTGGGGGATTTATAAGGGTCTCGAAATATAAACCCCCACTGTAAAATGTTAATACACCACTAGAATGACTCGTAACCACTAAATTGAGTCATAAATCCTTAAAAATGCCAGAATCTCAAAAATTACAACTAGGCACTTATTCCGACTATCTCGACTATTCTAAAAACAACCGCACCCCCTATATTAGCATTCGGGAAAGTGTGAACTATTTTTACGTTCCAATTTCATTTTAAATTCATTAATTATACCCACATTTAAATATAGGTCATAACCGTCGTTTTACATATAACAACGCAAAATACACAGTATAACACTATTTACCTTCTCATAACGGTAAATAGTCAAAACATAGTGAATATTATACCTAAGTCTCACGGGAAATAATATTTACTCCAACATTACCTATTTTATAAAATTAGCCCATTAGGCAAAATAGTATAAAATAGTCGCTCGAAAACCTGGGTTGTTACACATAGGTTTTGTAAAATTAGAAAAAAATCGAAAATGAAAATAGATGAAAAGAGTTATGTGACAACCCGCTCAAAATAATAACGGGTGGCCAGCCCTATAATACATTAAACAAGGTATCTCAGATGGCACGCTCTCAACATCAACTGATATTAATAATAATATAAGGCTAACTACCCGAAACTATTAAAAGCGATTTGCCAAAAAATTTAAACTTTTTATTTAACAATAACAACAAAACCAATAGTGCAACATAACCAACAATACACATCTATCTATGATGACTAACAAGAGCAAACTCTATTAATATACATGAGTGCAATACAAAGAACAAATAAAATACCTGAATATGCTGTCGGGTAACAGACAATACAAATCGGAGAAATGAAATATAAAAGTGTTAATCTACAACACCTTGAATACTAACTCCATACACAACTGAATACTAATCTAGATATACAAAGATAGTAATCGACTAAAGGAAAATGCCACGGAAGATCGCAATTTATACATCTCCACAAATCCTGAATGGATGAACATCAAAGGCGTCCTTGCGGAGGAACCCTAAAGTAGTACAATATCTATACATGGAGGAGAAAATATAAACGGGTCAAAGCCCGAGTTGAAAAACATTTTATAGAAAGTGTATTAAAATGCATAATAATTATAAATGCATTATTACATGATTTAATGGAATCGTCCCCTCCATAAAATCCATCTCACCTCTTAACTAAAGCGCACACTAAGCATATGCACGTGATCTCCAAATGGGTGCCCAATTCTAATTAGGCAAGAGAATCTAATTTAAAACCCAAATGAAATATTTAAATAAAATCATCTAACCTATCTCTCAATCTCTATCTATGATAGTTCCATCTAAATCGTATACTTTAATTTAAAGGTTATAGTTATCTTTATATTTGTTCATTTATTGAACATATAAAGTTGCATAATCAACGACATCATCACAATACATTAACATTCTCAATTACTAGAATTCTATATTCTAGTGATGCCCTTATATGGCATGTAAACAATATATATAAGTATATATGAGTTATTAGCATCAAGAGTTGAGGACAAAACTCCTCTCGATTCTCAACACGACACTGTGTTTCGTGCGTGGGACGTCTCGCCGAAGCAAAATCCAAACAAGGAACCCCCCCTATTACATTACTCCTAACCTTATTGATACCCGAGCCTCATTATGCCCTCAATGCTTGATGCATGTAACCCAATTTATTATCCAGTTTTAATTAATTAATATTCCCAATTTTTAACAGTACATGGTGTTTCATGCGTGGGACGTCTCGCCGAAGAGAAATCCAAACAAGGAACCCCTAGGTGATATATATATATATATAATTATGAGCATTAAGGACTAACTTATACTCAAGTTCCAACATTACACTGGGGTTCGTGAGTGGGACGTCTCACCGAGGCAAAATCAAAACAAGGAACCCCCCCGATACACTAATCCAGGCAATGTAGGTCGTTGAGGTCCATTATGCCCTCGATAACAAAGTAAAAGCACAAGAAATAATAACCATCCAACCGAGCTATAACTCAAAGTACGCAGGTTCACATGCTATCATCTTCCAGCAGCCCATATACGTAGCAAACTGGGGCCATCTGGTGGGGTTCCACGACACCCACTTCGTGATCAACTCACGCACATGACGTCCCGGGAAGCAATCAATGCTCCTAACCGGCAAGTGAAAGTGGCACATACCCACGACCTCTCACCCCTAAAATAAATAAATGTATATCACATAATAATCACATGGACGACTATGACCTGGGGTATATCCACACCCTGCTCTTTAAGACAGGATGCTCACCCTCTACGCACGTAACTTCTCAATGATATCAAGGAGAGGGTATGCCTAACCATGCATGTATACCATCATATAGGGTATACATACGTCCCACATAATAAAGATATACTATCATATAAGGTATACCTGCCACATCATGTTCATATTTATTATACGATCTTAGGTGCAATAAGTTTAATGTCATTGTTTAGTATATCTCTCTCCTTTGATACACTAACAATCAAATCTCACATATCTTCTCCACTTAGTATACGCGATACTATTTCTCACTTGAAGTTCATGTGTCGCTTCAATGGATATTTCTCATCGTGTGAGATATCTCCCAAACAAATCATCATTAAGGATATTTCTATATCCAATGCACACCAATTAGCATTTAATATTATCCATCCATAATAGGGTTCAATTCATTTTATAAACCTTTAAATTTATCCCATTTGGGATTTGATCCTAAGATCTGATGTCTCTAAATTTATCTCATTCTCTCATGTGAATTGTAATTATTATCCCCAAATAGAATCTCCAATTCAAAGTGGGATTCCCCACTTTGAATATACCATAATATCTATTCGGTATTCCTCAAATTTAGTCAATAAGACTCCAATAATTTCTTATACGAGAAACTCTCTAAAAGTCTCCAAAACATATTCCAAACAATTCCTACAGAGGTTCCCAATCAATAACCTCTAACAAAACGGGATGAAATCCTCCTTAGAAAGACAATCCCCCAAAAGTCTTGTTTTCGAATCGATTCGAGCCAATTCTGAATCGATTCGGCCCAACGAATTGATTCGGCCAGGAAGGTGAATCGATTCGGGATATCAGACCTGGGACTCTGTCTAAGGCCGAATTGATTCGACAGGGGTCCGAATCGATTCGGTCACTCAGACCTAGGCACCTTCATATTTTTGAGTCGATTCGGTAGGAGGCCGAATCGATTCGGTCCTTCAGAACTCTCGAAAATGGCTACTTTTTGTAAGCCTAAAATATCCAAAATTCATTTTAATCATTTTCTCTTCATTTCTTTTCAACCCAATCACATATATATCATCAATAATCATTGTATAATACATATAAACTAATTTCTAACCCCAAATCAAAGATCTGAAAATCAAATCTATGATTATAACAAAAAGTTAGGTTTTGTTAGACTAAACCTAAAACCCAAAGATTCAATCCACAAATCATGCAATAAATGGTACACAACAATTATTTAGCAAGTTTAATCACTTGCCTCGGGTTTGTAGGGTCTGAATCTTCCTTGAGATCGTGTATTGGCCGGAAATCTCCACTTTCTCTCTCTTTTCTCCTTCTTTCTCTTCTTATCTCTTTCTTTCTTTCTATTTCTCTTTCTCTCTTTGGAGAAATATCTCACGTAGTCTTAATAAACCCTAAGTCCCAAGATACACATCTTTAAATGATAATACACACTTTAAATGACCCGGTAACTTTAATTCGAGTTAAACGGTCCTAAATTATTTCAGAACCGAAATAGACCCCAAGTACAGTCATTTTGACTTTCTCGACCCTTTCGGACACAACTACACCCTCAGAATCGCCATATGATACACTTTCTAACAACTCCAAGTTTTGACCTCAAGTGCCAAATTTATTTATTCTCCATTAAAATATTATTTATTTCTCCGAAAATAAACAAACCCTCATCTCCAAAACCTCGAGTTGTTACAAACTTCCCCACTTACGAAAATTTTGTCCTCGAAATTTTCATCTAAGCCTAATTCTCCAAAGCTCAACTAATTCTACTACACCCATCATCACTAATCCTATCTCCAAACTTCTAACTTCCCACGACGAGTTAATTTAATGTATTTTATTTTAAGTTGATTTTTTAGTCTTATAGTACCAATTTCCACAACAAGGGCGCCCATACACCCTTTATATTTGAGCTTTATGCTCACATGAATCATAATGAGGCCTTATTTGCCTCCAAGTTCCACGTTCCCATAAACATAATACTAACATTTTTATAGTGTAAAAATTTTGAATGGTCCAAAGAAATAACTCCTTTCAATTCCTGACATTCGCCACTTTCGTGCGGGGGACATCTCGCAAAAGCGAAATCCAAATAAGGAACCCTCCCAATACACTACTATGTGGCGACGTCAGGGATTGAGAGTTTGTGAAATCCAGACTAGAGTGTGAAAAAATTTAATTTTATAAAAATCATTTTGAAAGGGCCTGAAGGCCGATAAAAATTTTATTTTGAAAATGGTTTATTTTGAAAATTTTTTATTTTGAAAATGGTTTATTTTGAAAACGGTTTATAGATTATAATATAATATAAAATGCCTTATGTCCAACACAAGGTCTTTTAAATCATCATACACATAACAATATCTAGCTCAAAAAAATTAGCATAATTATGAGCTAAACTTTTCCTGCGTCCCATCAGTCCACAATCTAACTTTTAATCAAAACAACATCTTATTTCATTTCAAAATATTGCCATTCATAAGGCTCATCCATAACTGGAATACAATAATTATATAAGTCTAATCATGAGTATATAAAAGAAGTAGTTTTTATCATTACTATATATCACCATTACCATTCTTACATTTACCACCAGGTTTATAGCTCTTTTTGAGCACCTTGAAAAATCATCTATTCTTTTACAAAATAATAGCATAAGAGCCTATCTTGCTAAAAATTCCCTTTTTAGGGTCAGTACATACAAAATAGGGCTATAGCACAACCCTTTCACAAATATCTCACATACGATGTTCCCCAAATTCATTTTAGTAATTATCCTATTCATTAAGGAAAATTAACTTACATCATCCATCTCTAGTCCGATTGCCCTTCCTCATCAATGGGCTCCTAAAGAAAGTCCCCGGGTCTAAAATGACCTCGAATCTGCTATAGGGGTTGCACTTCCAAAATTTCATCAAACTGTGGTCCTTTACCTCTTTTAGGACAATCTCTCTTTTTATGACCCGTTTCTTTACAAAAGAAACACTTACCTAGAAATCCTTTCTGCCCACTCACATTACTGGCACTCACATCCCCAAACTTAATTGGCGAACTTGAATCTCCAAAGTTCTTACCCTCTTGCGAATGAAGATGATATTCATGACACTTTAGTAGTTCCGCATTCACTACCTCAACGAAAGTCGCTAACCTGGGACTCTCTATCAAATGTTGTCGGATTTTCCAATCTAATCCTTGAACAAACTTCGATTTACGTTTCTCTTCCATATTTACCTCATCAGGTACAAATTGTACCCATCTAGAAAAATCTTCCTCATATTTTGCCACTATTCTATTTCCCTGAAAAATCTTTATATCTCGAGAAGAGGAAGGAAAATACCTTCGATCAAAAAGTTTCCAAAATTCTATTATAGTCATAGTATCTCTCTGATCAGATGTGGTGACATACTCCCACCATTGAAGAGCTGCACCCGATAACTTAAAGGTGGCTAAAAATTGTTTGTGTACCTCACTAAACTCAACCATACGAAGGTGCCTCTATATACTATTCTTCCATTGACTTGTAGCCACTACATCAACTCCCCCTGCAAAGTCGGGAGGATGCCCCTTACTAAAATCTTCCTTCACCCTCTCCCATAAAGACAATCCTAAATGGGGTTGGGCTGCTCGTGCGGCAGATTGTTGAGCCATCATAGAAACAGTAGCAGTTACTGCATGTGCCACGATATTGGTAACATCATTTGTAGTCATGTTCCTTTGAGGCATTTGGGGTTGCCCTTTGTTTTCCCTGACTGAACGCCTCCCTTCGGTGGCATCAGAAACAAGAACAATTGTATCAGAACGCCTTTCAAATATTTTCGATTCACAGAAGGACATGGACGTATAAATGTAACCTTCCTAACAATAAGGCTCTATATCAAGAACGCTAACGGAAGATCGTAGTAACGCACACAGTTCCTAAAGACACTACAACCTGATGCTCTGATACCATCTGTGACAACCCGCTCAAAATAATAACGGGTGGCTAGCCCTATACTACATTAAACCAGGTATCTCAGATGGCACGGTCTCAACATCAACTGACAATACTAATAATATAAGGCTAACTGCTCGAAACTATTAAAACCGAATTGCCAAAAATTTTAAACTTTTTATTTAACAAAACAACAAAACGAATAGTGCAACATAAGCAACAATACACATCTAGCTATGATGAGTGACAAGTGAAAACTCTATTAATATACAAGAGTGCAATACAAAGAACAAATAAAATACCCGAATATGATATCGGGTAACAGACAATACAAATCGAAGAAATGAAACATAAAAGTGTTAGTCTATAACACCTTGAATACTAACTCCATACAATACTGAATCCTAATCTAGATATACAAAGATAGGAATCGATTAAAGCAAAATGTCGCGACAGACCGCAATTGCCACAGCTCCACAAATCCTGAATGGATGAACATCAAAGGCGTCCTTGCGGAGGAACCCTTAAGTAGTACAATATATATACATGAGGAGAAAATATAAATGGGTCTGAGCCCGAGTTGAAAAACATTTTATAGAAAGTGTATTAAAATGCATAATAATTATAAATACATTATTACACGATTTAATGGAATCGTCCTCTCCATAAAATCCATCTCACCTCTCAA
The DNA here is from genome assembly GCA_949130495.1 of Sambucus nigra. Lineage (NCBI taxonomy): Eukaryota > Viridiplantae > Streptophyta > Magnoliopsida > Dipsacales > Adoxaceae > Sambucus > Sambucus nigra. The sequence continues at coordinate 113,954,189 of OX422219.1, forward strand.
CTAAAACGCGCACTAAGCGTATGCACGTGATCTCCAAATGGGTGCCCAATTCTATTTAGGCAAGAGAATCTAATTTAAAACCCAAATGAAATATTTAAATAAAATTATCTAACCTATCACTCAATATCGACCTATGATAGTTCCATCTAAATCGTATACTTTAATTTAAATGTTATAGTTATCTTTATATTTGTTCATTTATTTAACATATAAAGTTGCATAATCAACCACATAATCACAATACATTAACATTCTCAATTACTAGAATTCTATATTCTAGTGATGCCCTTATATGGCATGTAAACAATATATATAATTATGTATGAGTTATTAGAATCAAGAGTTAAGGACAAATCTCCTCTCGATTCTCAACACGGCATTGCGTTTCGTGCGTGGGACGTCTCACTGAAGTGAAATCAAAACAAGGAACCCCCCCGTTACACTACTTTTGACCGTATTGATACTCGAGCCTCATTATGCCCTCAATGCATGATGCATGTAACCCAATTTATTATTCAGTTTTAATTAATTAATATTCCCAATTTTCAACAGTACACGGCGTTTCATACGTGGGACGTCTCGCCGAAGCGAAATCCAAACAAGGAACCCCTAGGTGATATATATATATATATATATATATATATATATATATATATATATATATATATATATATATATATATATATATATATATATATATATATATATATATATAAGTATGAGCATTAAGGACTAACTTATCCTCAAGTTCCAACATTACACTGCGGTTCGTGCGTGGGACGTCTCGCCGAGGCAAAATCCAAACAAGGAACCCCCCCACCCCCCGATACACTAATCCTGGTGATGTAGGTCGTTGAGGTCCATTATGCCCTCGATACCCAAGTACAAGCTCAAGCAATAATAACCATCAAACTGAGCTATAACTCTAAGGGCGCAGGCTCACATGCTATCATCTTCCAGCAGCCCATATACGTAGCAAACTGGGGCCACCTGGTTGGGTTCCATGACACCCACCTCGTGATCAACTCACGCACATGACGTCTCGGGAACAGGTCATAGCTCTTAAACGGCAAGTGATAGCGACACATACCCACGACCTCTCATCCCCAAAATAAATAAATGTATATCACATAATAATCACATGGACGACTATAACCTGGGGAAAATCCACACTATGCTCTTTGAGCCAGGATGCTCACCCTCTACGCACGTAACATCCCAATGATAGCAATGAGAGGGTATGCCTAACCATTCATGTATACCACCATTTAGGGTATACACACATCCCACATAATATAGATATACCATCATATAAGGTATACCTGTCACATCATGTTCATATTTAATATACGCTCTTAGGCGCAATAAGTTTAATGTCATTGTTTAGTATATCTCTCTCCTTTGATACACTAACCGTCAAATCTCACATATCTTCCCCACTTAGTATACGCGACACTATTTCTCACATGAAGATCATGTGTCGCTTCAATGGATATTTCTCATCGTGTGAGATATCTCCCAAACTAATCATCATTAAGGATATTTCTATATCCAATGTACACCACTTAGGATTTAATATTCTCCATCCATAATAGGGTTCAATTCATTTTATAAACATTTAAATTTATCCCATTTGGGATTTTATCCTAAGATCCGATGTCTCTAAATTTATCTCATTCTCTCATGTGAATTGTAATTATTATCTGCAAATAGAATTTCCAATTCAAAGTGGGCTTCCCCACTTAGAATATACGATAATATCTATTCGGTATTCCTCAAATTTAGTCAATAAGACTCCAATAATTTCTTATGAGGGAAAATCTCTAAAAGTCTCCAAAACATACTCCAAACAATTCCTACAGAGGTTCCCAATCAATAACCTCTAACAAAACGTAATGAAATCCTCCTTAGAAAGACAATCCCCCCAAATCCCTGTTTTCGAATCGATTCGGGCCAATTCCGAATCGATTCGGCCAAGAAGGCGAAGTGATTCGGGTCATCAGACCTGGGACTCTGTCTCAAACCGAATCAATTTGGATGGGATCTGAATCGATTCGATCACTCTAACCTAGGCACCTGCATATTTTCGAAATGATTCGGTCGGAGGCCGAATCGATTCGGCCCTTCAGAACTCTAAAAAATGGCAACTTTTTGTTAGCCTAAAATACCCAAAATTCATTTTAATCATTTTCTCTCCATTTCTTTTCAACCCAATCACATATATATCATCAATAATCATCCTTGAATACATACAAACTAATTTCTAATCTCAAATCAAATATCTACAAATCAAATCTAACATTATACCCAAAAGTTAGGTTTTGTTAAACTAAACCTAAAACCCAAAGATTCAATCCACAAATCATGCAATAAATGGTACACAACAATTATTTAGCAAGTTTAATCACTTGCCCCGGGTTTGTAGGGTCTGAATCCTCTTTGAGATTGTGTATTGGCCGGAAATCTCCACTTTCTCTCTCTTTTCTCCTTCTTTCTCTTCTTCTCTCTTTCTTTCATTCTATTTCTCTTTCTCTCTTTGGAGAAATATCTCCCGCAGGCTTAATAAGTCCTAAATCCCAAGATACACATCTTTAAATGATAATACACACTTTAAATGACCCGGTAAATTTAATTCGAGTCAAACGGTCCTAAATTATTTCAAAACCAAAATAGTCCCCAAGTACAGTCATTTTGACATTCTGGACCCTTCCGGACACAACTACATCCTCAGAATCGCCATACGATACACTTTCTAACAACTCCAAGTTTTGACCTCAAGTGCCAAATTTAGTTATTCTCCAAAAAAATATTATTTATTTCTCCCAAAATAAATAAACCCTCGTCTCCAAAACCTCGGGTTGTTACAAGTTATACGTGTTTAGCTTCTAGGACATGTGTTCATTAAAAGTGTCTACCTTCTAGGACATTTTTCTATGCCAAGATTAAACCACCCATGTAAACAACCATTAAGCTCATGGTTTTGGTCAAGCACTAACAATATTTCATCAGCCAAAATAATTCATTTCATAAAATGCTCAAACAAAGAAATGAAAAAGAAGAAAGAGGAGAAGAGAAGGAGAAGAAGAATAAACAATGACAAAACAAAGACTTCCACCTACAAGCTTCAGCAATATATTTCTTCCACGAGGGGAGATTTATATTCTCCTTGAAACTCATTTTCTTCAAGTATGGTTCTAGAAATGGATAGCCATGAAAGCCCTCTTTAAGGATTAAAGGCTACTTAGAGGGAGAAAATTGAAAATCTATCCATCCTAACTCTAAAAATTTCTAAATAATTAATTAAGTACCCTAAGATAATGAAAAATAACATACTAAAATTTCAGTCCCATCCCAGTTGTATATTTTTATTGAAGATTAGGACAATGATGAATTGTCTTTTAAGCTTGACACCACGTAAACAATTTTTTTGAATTTCTTTATATTTTTTCTAGATAGAGCATAAAATTATCTTTCTTTGGTCACCAAAATTTTTGTTTTTGGAAACGAAATTAGTGATATATGAATATTCGAATTTTATTATAGAAGTATGCCAATTCGGTGTTAAAAATTCTGGGAGCATGCTATTCCCGAATTTTTGTAAATTTTTAGTTCTACTATTTATTTTTTAATCTGTTTTTGTGATATACTAACTCATATGAGAACCTTATATAATTTATTTGGAGCAATTTAAATGGATATAATAATTTTCATAAAATGTGAAAGTTAGTGTTAAGCTACTTTCCCAAATTTATCAATGGTAATAATTGTGTACATAATTTATCTTGTATGAAAAGACTAACCCGAAATAATTGTAATAATTCCATTAGTTGTTAATGTTAAAATTTCATTTCATACATATTACTAATTTTTTAGGGGAGTATTTAACTGGGATAGTAAAGAGACCTTATATCATAAAAATTTGGTTTTATACCTTGGCATATATTTTAGTATCATGACAATTTCAAAAGCAAGCACTTATAATGTAGTATTTTTAGGTATTATGGAAATGTTATGAGCAAGTTTATGTATATGTTATCGCTAATGTTGACACTAAAATTTTATATAAATGTAATATTGGAGTAAGCCCATTATTTATAACACTTCAAAAATATTCTCAAGAATAATAGTTTATTTTTTATGACGAGTAAATTATTGTTATTTTGTGATTTTTGTTAAAAATTATATTTATTCCCATTATCAATGCATATGTTCTTAATCTTATTAATATTGTTGAATGAGTATATGCATGTCGGCTATAACGAGGGTTGAGGCCATTATTTATGTTTTGATCATATTAACACATTATTATTGTGTCGGAGTTGAGGTTACTGCTAAGTTTTCTGGCATTGAGATAATCCTACCTTTAGTGCAATGATATAACCTATACCACCAAAAGTTGTCTAGTGGGTATGTGTATGTACGTATGTAAGTTGGCATATGTGTTATGGCCTAAGGCCAATGAACACTAGAAGTTATTAGTGTACCTATTATATTATTTTGTTATTAGATCTTGCAAAAGAATTCTAGAGGCCTATATGTCTTCAATAAATTAAAAATGTTGAATTATATCGTTGATCAGGTGGTTATATTTTATCCCCGCTTAAGTTTATTGGCGCAATTTTAATAATTGACATATAATATAAATAATTGCAATTGGTATAGTTGGGGGATGAATTTTAAGAGAAATTGGATTCTCATTGGGTTGCGTTACTCATGATGCCATGTACTTTTCTTTTTAGGTTTTGGGGAAAGATTGGGTAACTTTAAAGTTTTTTTTCTATAGTCAAACAAATTTTGGATGAATGTCTTACTTAAATATATTTTTTATTTCCTTATGTAAATTTCAAGTACTTTGTCTAGACATATTATATTCCTAGTAGCTAGTTGAAAATATGTAACTTTAAACCTCTTATATATTATGACCTGATATGTAATATTATTACGCTTTTTTATTTTGACATTATTAATTTATATCTGACAAGTTTCTGTATGCATCGTCTCATATCCAAATTATAGTATGGATTTTAAATTATTATCATTTTCTATAATTTGGGGTGTGAAAAATGGACTCCATCCCAAAGCCACTAATGTTTAAGAATATGAGGTGTGCTCACCATAATATTAAAGATGCCATTCTTTGCTCTTGGATCAAGCCTGTTGAAGGTATTGCATTAAGGTATTTTTCTTCTAAACTGGATAGACTGAAACTACATCATGTTAGATGGAACAAAGCTATGTATAAGGATATTTTTGAGTAAATGCATATGTTTGGGGATGAACTTATTTCTTGTAAGATTTATCTTGAGAAAAATACTTCCTTGGGTGATAGAAAAAAATTGTCTCAATATAAGGCTTACCTTCTATAGGCATTAAAAAATGAAGAATCCTTTTGGAAATAAAAAATGAGGGGAAATGTCATAAAGATGGTGATTCCAAAACAAAATTCTTTCTTGCATGTAGGATTTCTAGGAGTCTTCGACTCATGATTCATAGGATTAAAAAATATGATGGCTTGGATTTATAATATTAATGGCATGAAAGACGAATTGATTCAGCACTTCTAAAATATCCTCAAATTGGATTGAACAAATTTATATATTTCTGAAGTGACGTGGCTTCGAAACATATCCCAAAGGAACTGAAGGATCTGCATAAGGATCCTCCTACTTCTTGTAGTGTTGGTCCTGTGGAAGAAGAAATGTTCCACTGGAAAGCGACTATCATGGGTCCTATTGATAGCCCATACGTAGAAGGTGTTTTTAAGTTACTATTCAAATAAAACCTGCATACTTTCCTGCATACTTTCTCAGTTTCATACTTTATCATAGCCCTGTTGATAGCCCTGTTGTACTATCCTGCTTACTTTCTCAGCTCCTCAAATAAAACCACATAAAAATTCATAAAGTGGTATTGGATTTTACGATGGTCGATGGTTGGCCCTGAGGATCAAAGTCGAGAGTGATCATATTGGGTCGTGGGTACATGTTAGATAGGAGGAGCGTAGGGATAATGTTAGACTCGGTTGAGGGGCTGGGCCTCAGATATCTTGAATGCAAAAAATAAAATATAAACTAAGTTAGTAACCTGAACAGCTTATTTTAAAGAATGATAAAATAAATAAACATAGAGAGAGGGAGATATATACCAGCGGGAAGGATAGATATATCATTTCATCAAAAGTGTCTCAATCACCGATCAATAGTATTCTTGACTTTGTGATTGACCCGATTTGGTTCATTGTTTGAGTCGTGGCACACGTATAGTACAACAAACCAAACATATGCACACACACTGCTTTAGTTGGAGAATGTTTCCAAAATTCTTTATTGTGCACTTTGATGATAAAAAGGAAAGAATGAGAAATGTAAGTCATGTGACCATACCAACTTCTATAATAGACCAAGATTCTCATTAATTCAGTAGTGTATGTTAATTCATAATGTGGAAGAATGTTATCAACCCAACTGGAAAATTTCTACCTTAAAGTAACTCAACTATTATAGATAGGACACAAAGCTACTTAACTGTTACAGAAATCACACATAGCTACTCAACTCTTACAGAAATTAAAAAAAAAAACACGAAGTTATGCCTTACAATAAAACACACAATACTGGAGAACTTGCAACTCTTAATTTTGGTGTACCCGATGTAATATTTTACCATTAGAGATTTGTTGTTCCAACCATCCAATTTAATAAAATTAAACTTAAGAACAAACTTTACACTCACAAAGATGAAAATTGGTCAACCGAATTAAAATCATATAAAATATGTGGATAACATAGCATATGGGCGTAATCTCTTCAACCTGGAGTTGTTTTCCAGTGACAATAACAGCAGCAATAATATTTCATCTTCAGGCTTGCAAATTCCAATCCCATTGACTAATGGATCGGGCAATGATATCCCTAAAGGAACTCGAATTCACTATAATGTCACAGAGATGAATTTACGGAGAAAAAACAACATGTGGAAAAATATAAATATGCCAACTTAAGTTAGCAAACAATATTGCATTTGTCTATAAACAATTATATAAAAATGAAAATCAACACAGCTGGCCAAAAAGTTGCTTTACAATAAATTCTATTGAAATCTAAAGACAGTGTGCACATGTATATACGAAGGAAAACTAAAAGAATAACACCCAAACATTTGAGACTATCAGGTTGAGTCTGTAAAACGTACCTCAAGGTAGTGAATACATGTATATAAGAAGGAAAAAAATGATGCATGTTGTAACATAATTATGAAATTAAACTTTGTATTATCCACATTCATACACTCATACATTGACATAATATTTTATTTAGGGTAATGTCAATAATATATCTCATGTTTTACTTGTGGATCTTCTAGAATAAAAAAATAAACAAACAACCTTTTGAACCACCATGAACTATATAATCACAACCATCCAACAACCACAAATGCATACATAAATTCAACCCACATTCACACACCCACATCAGAGAGAGGGGGAGAAAGAGAATGGTAACTTAATAACATAAAACCTAAAAATATAACCACGATAGAATAGATTCCTACTATTTTAGGGAGGCTTGTATTAAGGGACAGAAAAATTGTATAAATCTATGGGAACCAACATTTGATTCAACGTGGAACGTTGACTCTAGTCCATTTTTTGGACATACTTCCAATGTTGAGGGGCTACATTGAAGCCCCACAAATGCATATTTCCATTGTATACATCTATGTGATGATGACTCATTTTCTATTCGCGATCTTAGATTGCTCAAGGATGGAGATTCTATAGTGGCACATTTTGAAAACCAAAAACAACCAAAATCATCTGTTGAATGGAGCCTCCACAAAGCCTCCACATTGGCAGTGTTGTCCCGGGATTATCAACTAATAATATGGGACTTGTATTTAGAAAGACATGAAAAATGGGAGGTTGAGTTAAACCGAAAATGAAATATGAAGTAAATTCCGCGACAAATTTACCACCATAGATTCTCCTTGATCATCAGGGATAAAAAGACATAATAGAACTTCACTTGCACTCGCAAATCCCAGGAATGCTCATATCGACTACTACTAATGGATTTAATGTTCTAATGCTCTCAAATATTGAGACTGCCCTTCCACCTGCTACTGAAGCTTCAACCTATTATATATAACCAGTGTTATGAAATAGGGGTTGGGGTGATCACATGGATTGGATCAAACTATAAAGGAGACATTCCAAATTGTTGTTCAAGTTGATTTTGAAGCCTCAATGTTAGCTGAAAATCCGAGTAAATGAACCACTTTCTTTGGATCCATTTTCCATTGAACCATCTTTTGTACTGTGATGTTGATCTATGGGTATTACATTCAAGTTAATTAAGTAATGAAATATCAATTGTCATTAATAATGAATAATGGTCATACATCGGTTCCAATTTTATAACCATGTCTTACTGTTCATAAAAATAAACTAAAGAAGAAAATGAACTTTAGGTGTTGTATGATGTCGCAAAAATAATAAAAATAAAGTGGACTTCTGGATCTACTTGTAGAGGTTGTGAAAATAACTATAATATATCACTTTGACATTTTGTCAAGCATCTAGGATGCAAACACGAAAATGACTTCTTAGTATAATCACTTATTGAGGAAAAAATTTCTTACAATTAGAATAACAAAATATTATGCCATCGTTCAGATGCATACGAATTTAAAACCAAGGTAAGTCTATAACAACACATGGTGTACTACTACGACATGTTTGAAGAGTGGTAACAACGTGAAGTTTATGAACATTGTCTCTACTAATTCTCCGATTAAATAAACTTGACATCAAGAATCACTCCTTATAGATGTACCTCACAAAAGAACATTTTTAGTGGTACAATTTAGGGTCTGTATCTCAATTATCGGGATCCCATGGATTCAATTATACCTATAAGTAAATATACAAAAGTAATTATTGTGACTGAATAAAATAATTTTGTACACCTCAACACTCACCTCTCCAAGGACCTAATGAAAAGGAAAATAAACATTACCCAATGTTTATTTTATACGTATAATAGGAAATACTTACCCAAAAATCCCAACGAAATTCTAAAACCCGAATAACCTAAAACATGAAAAAAAAATTAGGAGTAAAAATAACGTGGTAATATCATATAGTAGAGGTGACCACACCATGGAGATTTCAGTCCCAGAGTAGAGATAAAATGATGTACAGTGTCATGGATAATATTGCAGACCAATTCTGTAGAAAAAAAATGCACAAATAAATTATCGTGGAACCGAATAAAAACACAAAATCAAATAAAAAAACACAAATAAACCCCAAGTTAGTAAATTAACCTTGGTGGTTGTTCACAATTTTAAGCTTCTACAAGCGTATGATGTAAATGAAAAAGGCGTTACCTGAGATCACACATAGGTGTAGAAACCCGGTACAGAAGAAGATGGCACCTAAAAATAGTGTACAATTTAAATCCCAAAATCCAACCATGAATATTACACAATACACTAATTTAAAACTTAAATCTGTACAAATAAATAACCACAAATCTATACAATAATGAAATAAAATCAAAGTAATAAAAATTGAACCGAGATAACCTAATTTCTGGAAACATCTAAACCAAAGATAAAATGAAATGAAACCAATTCACCTAAAATTGAAAGCAATACGCCTAATTTCTTACAGGAACTAAACTAATGCACCTACAATGAAACCAAAGCTAACATTGAAACAAATCAAAATCAAACATCAACTATGATTTCTAAAATAACATAAATTTTTAATGTCAAAACCCTAACCCCCATATCAAAATCAAAGTTACCAAAAATCTGAGATTATTGAGGGATCTGATATTTCAAAATGACTAAAAGTCTTAACAAAAACCACAAATTGGAGAGTTTAGCAGAGAGATTTAAGATTCAGAAACCAAAGGAGGTCAAAATCGCAAAAAATAAATGTGTGTGTTCGGTACAGGAGACTGAGATGTATACCTGAAAAAAATATACCAAAATATAATCAGGTCACCTGCAAAACACAAAATAAACAACAAACAACATACACATAAATAGATCAAAAACAAAATGAAAAAAATCGGTTAAAGAAATCTATAAAAAAAATAATAGAGCTTAGGCGAAATCAAAATAAGTGAGTGTGTTTATGTGCATGTGAGTGTGTTAGAGAGTAACCTACAAAAGTCTGTGTTGTTAGACGGTGAGGAAGATGGATGAAAGAGGGATAGGATGAGGGAGGGTGCATCGAGCGTATGTTTCAATAATGAGAGAGGGTTTAATGAGGGAGGGGTTGCATCGGGTGTTTGTGTGATTAATGAAAGAGGGTTTAAAGTGGTTTTGATGTATGTCTACCAAAATAGCTTTATGTTTGAATTAAAGCGAAAGAGGGGAATCAATTAGTGAGATGAAAAAGAGGGGGAACTCAAATTTTTAATGGATACAATTGGAAATATATGAATTAATTCATATGATGACATCATAGTTTAATCTTATGACATACATAGGTTTTGTAAAATTAGAAAAAAATCAAAAACGAAAATAGATGACAAGATTTATACGTGTTTAGCTTCTAGGACATTTTTTCATTACAAGTGTCTACCTTATAGGACATTTTTCTATCCCATGATTAAACAACCCATGTAAACAACCATTAAGCTCATGGTTTTGGTCAAGCACTAACAATATTTCATCAGCCAAAACAATTCGTTTCATAATATACTCAAATAAAGAAATGAAAAAGAAGAAAGAGGAGAAGAGAAGGAGAACAGGAAGAAAGAATGACAAAACAAAGAATTCCACCTACAAGCTTCAGCAATATATTTCATCCACGAGGGGAGATTTATATTCTCCTTGAAACTCATTTTCTTCAAGTATGGTTCTAGAAATGGATAGCCATGAAAGCCCTCTTTAAGGATTAAAGGCTACTTAGAGGGAGAAAATTGAAAATCTATCCATCCTAACTCTAAAAATTTCTAAATAATTAATTAAGTACCCTAAGATAATGAAAAATAACATACTAAAATTTCAGTCCCATCCCAGTTGTATATTTTTATTGAAGATTAGGACAATGATGAATTGTCTTTTAAGCTTGACACCACGTAAACAATTTTTTTGAATCTCTTTATATTTTTTCTAGATAGAGCATAAAATTATCTTTCTTTGGTCACCAAAACTTTTGTTTTTGGAAACGAAATTAGTGATATATGAATATTCGAATTTTATTATAGAAGTATGCCAATTCGGTGTTAAAAATTCTGGGAGCATGCTATTCCCGAATTTTTTTAAATTTTTAGTTCTACTATTTATTTTTTAATCTGTTTTTGTGATATACTAACTCATATGAGAACCTTATATAATTTATTTGGAGCAATTTAAATGGATATAATAATTTTCATGAAATGTGAAAGTTAGTGTTAAGCTACTTTCCCAAATTTATCAATGGTAATAATTGTGTACATAATTTATCTTGTATGAAAAGACTAACCCGAAATAATTGTAATAATTCCATGAGTTGTTAATGTTAAAATTTCATTTGATACATATTACTATTTTTTAGGGGAGTATTTAACTCGGATAGTAAAGAGATCTTATATCATAAAAATTTGGTTTTATACCTTGGCATAAATTTTGGTATCATGAAATTTTCAAAAGCAAGCACTTATTATGTAGTATTTTTAGGTATTATCAAAATATTATGAGTAAGTTTATGTATATGTTATCGCTAATGTATTGTTGAAGGTTTTAGACTAAAAACAAATGAGTGGATTCTTTAATAAAACTTAAATGTGAAAATATGTTGTCGTGTTGACACTAAAATTTTATATAAATGTAATATTGGAGTAAGCCCATTATTTATAACATGTCAAAAATATTCTCAAGAATAATAGTTTATTTTCTATGATGAGTAAATTAATGTTATTTTGTGATTTTTGTTCAAAAGTATATTTATTCTCATTATCAATGCATATGTTCTTAATCTTATTAAAGTTGTTGAATGAGTATATGCAAGTGGGATATAACGAGGGTTGAGGCCATTATTTATGTTTTGATCATATTAACACATGATTATTGTGTCGGACTTGAGGTTACTGCTAAGTTTTCTGGCACTGAGATAATCCTAGCTTTAGTGCAATAATATAACCTATACCACCAAAAGTTGTCTAGTGGGTATGTGTATGTACGTATGTAAGTTGGCATATGTGTTATGGCCTAAGATATTAATGTACTTATGATATTAGTGTACCTATGATATTATTTTGTTATTAGATCTTGCAAACGAATTCTAGAGTCCTAAATGTCTTCAATAAATTAAAAATGTTGAATTATATCGTTAACCAAGTGGTTATATATTATCCCCTCTTAAGTTTATTGGCGCAATTTTAATAATTGACATATAATATAAATAATTGCAATTGGTATAGTTGGGGGATGAATTTTAAGCGAAATTGGATTCTCATTGGGTTGCGTTTCTTATGATGCTATGTACTTTTCTTTTTAGGTTTTTGGGAAAGATTGGGTCACTTTAAAGTTTTTTTTCTATAGTCTAACATATTTTGGATGAATGTCTTACTTAAATATATTTCTTATTTCCTTATGTAAATTTCAAGTACTTTCTCTGGACATATTATATTCCTAGTAGCTGGTTGAAAATATGTAACTTTAAACCTCTTATATATTAAGACCTGATATGTAATATTATTACGCTTTTTATTTTGACATTATTAATTTATATCTATCAACTTTATTTATGCATCGTCACATATCCAAATTATAGTATGACTTTTAAATTATTATCATTTTCTATAATTTGGGGTGTGATAAATGGACTCCATCCCAAATCCACTAATCTTTAAGAATATGAGGTGTTCTCACCATAATATTAAATATGTAATTCTTAGCTCTTGGATCAAGCTTGTGGAAGGTATTGCATTAAGGTATTAATCTTCTAAATTGGATAGACTGAAACTACATCATTGTAGATGGAACAAATCTATGTATAAGGATATTTTTGAATAAATGCGTATGTTTGGGGATGGAGTTCTTTATTGTAAGATTTATTTTGAGAAAAATACTTCCTTGGGTAATAGACAAAAATTGTCTCAATATAAGGCTTACCTTATATGGCCTATAAAAAATGAAGAATCCTTTTGGCAATAGAAAATGAGGGGAAATGTCACAAAGATGGTGATTCCAAAACTAAATTCTTTCTTGCCTGTTGGATTTCTAGGATTCTTTTACTCATGATTCATATGATTAAAAAAAGATGATGGCTTGGATTTATAATATTAATGGCACTGAAGATGAATTGATTCAGCACTTGTAAAATATCCTCAAATTAGATTGTATTAAGGGTGAAGAAAATATTTTAGAAATTATTGACATGGAAGTAAAAGATTGGCAGTGTCAATTTCTTGATGAATTACCACTGGAGGAATAAGTTTGGAGAGTAGTTCAAGATCTTAATGTTGAAAGTAGTTCAAGCCTTGATGGTTTTCATCGCTTTTCTTTCAAAACTTCTAGGATATAATCAAATTTATACTTTTAATGCTATTGTATATTTCTTTTCTTGTGTAGAACTTCCCAAAAGTTGGACTAGTAACAATATCATCTTGATCCCAAAAGCTGAGAATGTTGTCAAATGCTCATACTTCAAACCTATCACCCTATGTGATTTTGTTTCAAAATTATCACTAAAATCCTTACTTCTAGGAACTCTTCAATTTGCCTCTCATTATCAATAAATCTCTAGCTGGATTCAATAATGGCAGGCTCATTATTGATAACAGTCCATTTGTCCAATAGATAATGAGATTAATTGCAAGGAAAATACATGGATCCAATGTGTCTATCAAATTAAATATGTCCATGACCTATGCTTTAGTATATTGGTTATTTTAAATAAAAACTCTTAGAAAGTTTGGCTCTTCGAAAGTTTGCATTGATAGAACATGGAGGTTTATATCCAACATTTGGTTCTTAATTATTAATAATGGTTAGAATGCAAAATTCTTCAAATCTTTTAAGGGTTAAAATAAGGGATCCATTATCCCCTATTTTATTAGTTATAATGATTGAATATCTTAATAGAGGTATTTATAACCTCATTATGAAAGGGTCTATTAATTCATTCTTTCACCCTCAAGTATACCTTCTTATCAGTAATCTTATCTTTGTAAATACTATAATCATCTTCTGTAATGAAGGGACTTGAAGTTTGGGAAGTCTTATGTATTTTTTGAAGAAGTTTGAAAATGTTTTTATACAAATAATTAACTATGATAAGATTAGTTTCACATTCCATAAATAACTGGTAAGAGGAAGAATCAAGGCAACACGTAAAGCATCTAGGCTTTTATATAAGAAAATTATAATTAAAATACCAAGGACGCCAAATATTTTATGGCGAAATCAAACAAATATATTTTGTCCCAAAAATCAATCATAAAGTGGAAGGATGGAAGTTAAAGTTCATATCCTTTGTAGGTAGAGGGAATCTCATTTAATTTGTCCTATCTTCTATACCTTTCAATGATATTACCACTTTAAAACATCCCTGCAAAGCTCTTAATCTGATTCAAAGTATTTTCACTAATTTCCTATGAGGATCATCTAAATAATTTAGGTTGAAACACCACAAGATTAAATGTGATAAAAAAAAAATTCTGTTGAAGAGGATAGATTAGTCTTTAAATCCCTTTCAGACATTTGCAAGACATTTAGTATGAATCTTTGGTGGAATTTCATATCTCACAATAGTCTATAGTATGATTTCTTTTAGAATAAATAGAAGGACTTATCCTCTAGTATTGTTTCAGTTACTTACAAAAGAATTGTAAAGATCAAAGATGCTAAGGATAAAATTATCACTAAGATTGGTGGTTTTATGTGCTCCACAATATCTAATGGGGGACAACACCTCTAAAACTCCTTGGGATTTTATTGGGAAATCTAAACATGCATCATTGATTTGCAGGCACATATAGAACACAGTATATCACCCTAAAATTTCAATTCTATTTTGGAAATGCAAATCCAACATTGTCCCGATTGAAAAGAATATTAAAAAATAAGGATTTTGTTGTCTTCCAAATGCAGTTTCTATGATCAATATGCTAAAAATCTCAACCATTTGTTCATTCATGGTCTAATTAATACTAAAGTGTGGAGTGTTTTTCCTAACCTTTTTGGTTTAAATGTCTCTTTCACCTCTATTAATTTGATGTTTATGTATTGGTGGATTATAAATCCTAAAAAAGACTTCTTGAAATACTTCTTTCTTATTGTTTCCATCCGAGATTCTTGTGTCCATCCGAAATTCTTTCGACACTAGGATGGCCTCGAAAAGAGAGGGAAACATTTTTTTCGGCACATTTGAGAATTTGATGATGAAGGTCCCATTTCTGCCACTCACATGATCTTTTAAGGGGCTACCATAAATATAAATTATTTATGAAAAAGTGAGGAAAAGACCAAAAAATGAAGTCGCCAGCCTATTTTTCTCAAAACAGGTAAAAGAATGTAGCCATAACCAGAAGAACGACATTACTAGACAAATTGATGGACACAAAACCAAATGAATTGAGGATCCGAGACCAATTTACGGAATGGGAAGAGGTTTGGAACCCATTCCTTCCTTCCGATCTCTCATAGGCTATAGTAATATTCTCCTTTTTCTCTAAGATGTGGCTCATATGTATTAAGTGTGTGATATGGAAATAGGTGAGAAAACGAAATCATCGTACTCACGTCATGGGAAAAATGAAGAGGAATCATTCTAAGGAGTATATGACAGAAAGAAATAACAAAAAAATATGATGTTAGTGACCACAGAATCATGATTCATTAGATGTATACATAGGCACATATACTACAAAATATGATGTGTGAATAATGTAGCGCAATGAATAAATAATACATCTCGAATCCCGATAACGATTTGGGAGGCATACGTATCCATAATAGGCATCAACATACACGTAGTTGAACATATCACAAAGGTGAGGTTAAACCCATAACCCCATATTTAAGATTCCTATTTAGTTGGTTTTGAAGAAAAAGGGCTCAAGTGTAAAGGTATAGAAAAAGTGAACAAGTACTACTTTGGAGTTTGTAGTGAACCCTCTTTTTGACTTTTTTTATTAATATATTATGTGAATACTAGTAACAGAAAATGATGTTAGTTGATGTGAGATAATGAAGCCCGACTAGAATATAATAAAAGTGGAAAAAAGTGAATAAACAACACTAATTAAATGACAGAAAAATGAGTAGGAGTGGACCTCCTAGGAGACTTTGCTATTGATTTTTAAAGAGGAGTAGGTTGGTTTTATGATGGAGTAGGATGATATAGGTGGAACAAGTTGGTATAAAATTGAGGTAAGAAAGTCGACGAGATTATTAGAAACTCGGATTTTTTAAAGTGACAACGCACGGATTTCGAGAAAGGAATGTTCTGATTGCTAAAAAAGGGTTCATTGGGAATGTGGTCATGACATCTTTAAATAGGAAAAACTAGGGTTGATTGGTTTAAAATTCAACCTTGGAGCTAGCCTTCCTAACAGCATAACCCTTGTTTGTTGGTGAAATAAATTACACCTTGATCTGGGGTGCCTATACGCAGTAAAAAAAATGACTTTTTTGAAGGGGGGGGGGGGGGAGGGGGGGATGGACATAAAATGCAAACTGTAAGTCCAAACTATGCACGGTTAGGATTGTTAGAAATGAAATTTATATTCTTATGACAATATATTTGGACACTCTTGGGTTCGAGAGTTGACCAAAGTCAAATCGGGCTTGAAAGCTCCCAATGGCCTCTCAATAGGGGTTCCTACAGTAAAAATGGAAGCACACGCGAACCATACGGTCCATTTACACATGGTATGGTTCACAAGAAAAGGTATTTAGATAATGACGTACATTAAATAAGTTATTCTTGGTTTGAGAGTTAACCGAGGTCAAACGGGGATCAAGAGTCCTTGGTGTCCTCTCGACTAGGGTTTAGAGTAAAAAGGTGAGTACACGCTAATCGTAACACTAGTTCGTGTAAGGTGTTTACCTTTATATAGGGGATTCAGGGACAAATGAATGTGCAATACGATGTGATTGTGTTAGAGGTGTAACCAATGTCATACAGGCCTCGGGAGAGCCTGTTTGCCTCTATATTAGTCTTTTGAATAGCATATGGGGTCCAAGATTGGTAGAGATATGGGTAAGTATTTGGATGCTAATAGGATGAGGTGTCTAGAGATCCCATATATAGTAAAACTTTGAATAAGCATAGTTCATCGAAAGATAGACACCTCGTCATGTGATTAAGGGAATGGGTGAAGGTTAGTATCAAGGACCTAAAGAGTGAAAGTGATCAATTTTGAGGGTCAAGAATAATTCCACAGTGCTAAAAGAGTGAAATCAATTGAGCTAGAAGGTTGAGGATGATTCGATGAACCTAGGAAATTTTGTTAACTAAAAGAATAGAAGCAACCGATTAAAAGGGTCGAGGTTGATTATGTACACCTAGGTAAATTCTACAGACCTAAAGAGTTAAAGAAACAAATTAAGAGGGTCAAGGTCAATTTTATGGAGCTAACGAGTGAAAGAAATTGATGCAGAGGGTAAAGTCTTATTATGAGGAACTAAGTCAATTATGGGAACCGAAAGAGGGACAATGACCGATTTAGAGGGTCGAGGCTGATTCTACGGACCTAATGAGTGAATGCGATTGATTCAGACGGTCGAGGAATATTGTATGGACCTAGGTATATTTTTTGAACCTAAAGTGTGAAAGATACTAATTCATATGGTCGAGGTCAATTCTATAAACCTAGGTCACAGAGTGAAAGCGACCGATTTAAAGCGTTGAAGTCAATTCTACAGACGTTGGATGTTTTGATTAGGGTAGCTGACAACTAGTGTTATTCTTCCATTTTGATCATGTTGAAGAGTATGATGGTAGTGAGACCTATGTGAGTTCTAGAGGTAATTTTTTGAATCACTTCTGTACTTGATCCTTTAGGGATTTTTCAAGAATTGTTTACAAATTTTCTGAGTGACCTATGAATTATTCCTAAAATTTTTATAATGAAATTTGAGGATATATGCATAGGTAGAGGTGTGCCTATTGATATAGTGCATGGACTCTTGGGATTATTAAGGATGGTCAAGGTTAATTAGTGATAGGCATGAAAAGGAGGGAGGACAGCGTCATTCTACACATCTTTATTTCATTGAACTTTATTCTATCTATTTATAGCAATCTGTTTCGAGTGTATTTCTTTAAAAGAATAATGAAAGGCACAACGAACAATCCTTGGATGACTGTTGATGATTGGGTTGTCCTGGAGTGGTGTGATGTTGAGGCATTAGTACTAGGAATAAGAACACTAATGATAGTTTTGAGCTTGTTCTTGATAATAGGGTTCTTCAGTAGTTGTCGAGAAACCAACGTTCTATAAGGGTGAGGAAGATAAAGGGTTATATGAGGGCTTGCTCTTTATTTTTATTTTTCTATTTTCTCTTTCATTTATGATTGGGATGCTGAAGGTTTTTTTAGCTTGTCTGCAGGTGGATATCATGTCGTCAAGTACCCATTCTTGTGGATAGACAAGGATAAATAAGGTGTAAAAGAAATTCCCTTGGGCGTTGCAGCTGATGGTGAAGGCAGCTCAATTTGGCCATATGGCTTTGGCTTTGGATGAAATGTCTCAATATTCGACGATACTGTGAGCTCTGGGTGAGAGGTTGTGGGATACCACCCATACATTTCACTTGGGCCTCAGGGAGATGATAGTTAATTCCATAGATGTTCACAAATTGATTAGGATGGAGTGTGGAGGTCATAAAATTATTGTGGGTAGAACATTATGCGTGTCTGAGGTAGCGATTCGATTTCCCTTAGAATATTTGGAGGATCATTTTTAGAGAGTCTGTCAAGATATCACTATTAAAGGACACCTTTTTCGATAGAAAGATTCATGGGCTAGGAAGCTCATTAGTTTATTTTACTTTGTTGGGAGAGTTTATGGTGGTGACGAGTGGTCATATTTTCCATTTTTGGTTTCTCCCCTACTTAAAGATCATCTCGGAGATTAATATATATGACCCGGGGTGATTCACACTTACATCCCTATATGATTCTATTTATGTCATCAATCGATGTCTTTGACCGAATTTTATAGGGCCCACATACTTCCAGAGGTAATTTTTCGCTACAACTTTCATTATATTCTTGTTGTCCCTATTATTTTTCTTTCTCGATATTATCATATCGCTTTCTACAGATGTGCTTCTATAAGGTAATTAGGTACAATATTGTACTTGTGTCCTTGAAGGAGAGTGAGGTGGGTAACTTCCCAAGGATGCACCGATAAAATAAGTGGAATAGGAAATTGAAGGATTTTTTTGCTCTGAAGGAAGTGAGGGTGTTGTTGAACGTTTTGATGAATGACTAGGTTAAGCTCTAGTTTTCTTTGTTTAGATTTTTTTTTATGTTTTAACCTTTTTTATTTTTTACGATTGAATTTTTCTAGGAATGGGTGATGATATACCCTTTGTGTTTATCCTCTAGGGTTGCAAGGGGGTATGGGCATACATGCCCATTAGTGGAGATTACTAGCACATGCGTTTGGGTATGTCTGGTACATGGGTGAGAGGGTGGTGAGAAGGTGATAGAAGGCGAGGTGGATGTCTCACTTTCAGTGCCACCTGAGTTCACGAGGCGAGTGAAGGAGATATTGGATGAGGCAAAAGCAACGATGATGGAGGCTAAACCCTATATGGTACATACATATTGTAATACCCCGTACTTTTGGCTATATATATTTTTGGGATTAATTAATTAAATGTGAATTAATTGGGAATTAATCCGGATAAAATACTAGCGTGATGTGAGTTGGTATTTGACTATATTGAGTATATATGATGTTATATGAATATTGAATTATGAAATTTGTCGTGAGATTTATATACGACAATTTGGTCATTTTATTGGGACGCGGGTGACAGTCGCGTCAGGATATAATTATTTTGATTATAAAAGTGAATTTAAATTCTATTAACTGTATGGTCGTTTTGAGTGCGCCAACGCGTCCGGAAGGGTCGAGATAGTCAGAAAACACTAGCCGGGGGTTTAGTTTGGGTCCCGGGGTATTTTTAGGCCATACCGGCAATGTAAAGGGTATTTTGGTAATTTTGTATTTTGAGGAATTAAAAATGACGAAAATTAGTAAAGTAAATCTGATGTGGGTTTGACCCACTAAGCCACTAACCAACCCATGTTAACCCAATAGGTTACGTAGGTTATTAGAATTAGGTTTCTAATTACTTTCCCAAAGAAAACCCTAGCCACCACAGCCATTGGAGAAGAAGCTTGGAGAAAGAGAGAGAGAGGGAATTCTGCAGAAAGAGAGAAGAAATCGTCATCAAAATCAGAGATCGAATCAAGGCAAGTGATTTAATTTACATTCTTTATGCAGTAAATGTTTCTTCCATGTTAGAAATCTTAATAATCATTCTTGTTTGAGAGGTAAAGGAAAACCCATGAAATTTGAAGTTGTTAGTTTAATTTTGGGTATAGGTTTGCATGTAGAAACGTTATTGGAAGATTGAATTCAGATATTACAAATTTATGTGATGTAAAAACGGATTAAATTCTGGGAATTGTTGATGATAAAAATCTAGGGTTGATGTTCTTGAAAATTTGGGAAAAGAGTAGAGACTTGTGATTTGATGATGTTTAGGATGTATCAATCCCTTAAAATACGTTAGTATGTGACTTTAACATGTTTAGGGACGATTAGAGACCTTAAACAGTTGTTAGATTGAGGGTTGGATGAGATTTGAGGTGTAGAGAAATTGGAAAAATGAATATAGAATTTCTGGGCTTGATTTTGGTCACTCGTTAGAAGACCTACCAAGGTCGTTCGAACGAGCTCGTTCGAACGAGCTTCTAACGAGTTGACAGTTTGGGGTTCTAACGAGAGGGATGTTCATTCGATAATCTCATTCGAATGAAATCTCGTTAGATAACCCAGTTCGTTCGAACGAACTCTCGTTCGAACAGCCTCGTTTGAACGAGACTTCTAACGAGCTGGTAGTTTAGGCCTTTTTGGCCTGTTTTGATTTTTGGAGTCCCGTAAACTTGTTCGAGGATAGAGATAACAGTCCTTTGATGGTGTACTAGTATACTTGGGACATTTGGGATATTATGAGGAGTAAATTATATAAGTATGGATCAAATCAAATAGATATTTGAGTCGAGACGTGAGTGCCTACTACGACATGAGAATAAATTATGGCGCGTATAAATATGGACCGGGATTATATAAGTTGTATATATATTAGGTTAGTACGAGAATGCGATAAGTACTACAATTAAACTACGGGATTACTAAGATGTGTGCTTACATAGTATTGGTATATGAATTGCGTGTATGACATACCTACCATACTTGCTATCACGGGAGGTTTGCGTTCGCTTAGGGCCCTCTAATCCTTGTGTTGCCCGGATTTAGACTGGTTACCTCGATGAACATAGGTCAGAGAAGGACTTATTGGGATGTTAATAAGTCTGCTGATCGTGGGAGCGCAGGTATGTGATAAGCACCCAAAACTGTACAATTTATACCCCAAATAGATATATTTTAGTTGCTAATTCTCGGTAATATGGGTCTTATGTGCTTAAATGTTTATCATGCAGGCTTAACGTCAGTTGCGGTGTCAAAAACTATATTTCAAGGCAATTGTGCGTTTTATGGAGCTATATATCAACCCCGTAACCTTACCCGAGCCTAAAACCTAGCCTAAACCTACCCTAAACCCTCTGTGTGTTTAGTTTGTGTCCTTTTTATTATTTTTTAGATTTTTAGTTTGAGTCTTTTCTATTTTTAGGATTTATTTTAGATTTATTTTAGAATTTTTAGATTTTATTTTCTATTTTATTTTTATTAATATAATTTTATTTTATTTTGATTTTTATTAGTTTCTAGTTTTATTTTATTTTATTAAAATTTTAATTTTTAGGATTTCATTTATTTTTTAGTTTTATTAGATTTTATTAGGACTTTAGTTTTAAGTTTAATAGATTTACATTTTTCTTTTCATTTCTTTTTAGTTTTAAATTTTTATTTTGAGTCTTTATTTTATAGGAATTTAATTTTTTGATTTTTAGTTTTTATAAGTTTTATTTGATTACTTAGATTTTATTTTTATTTTTTTAGTTTTATTTTATTAGGGGCCAAACTAATACACACACACACACTTAATACCCATTAAATTCCCTTCAACCTCACACTAAACCTCCTACACCCTACCACACCATATCCCCCCTACTTCATATTCCCCACTCAACCAACACCTACTCTCTCACTCCTCATCCATTAACCAAAGACCCACCACAAACCCTCTCTATTCTCTCATCTCTCCACCATCCACCATCTGGAACCATCCCCAAATCGTACCTGTTTCCCTTACCCACCGGAAACCCTACAACCCTTTTCCGGCGTGACCCCGACCAGCCCACAATCGGACCTCTCCCCTCTCTCTCTCTACCCGGGCCGAGATCCGAACCCCTGCTACCCTCTCCCCATCTCCCATCTCGATGGCATCCGACCACCAGCCCATCGCCGGAACCCACGAGTTCAACCCTTTCACCGGCGACGTCAAACCATCTCACTCCCTACCGCCGTCGTCGCGACCTTGTCCACCGTCCCGCAGGCGATTTATCCTACCGCGGACCAACCTTTCATTCCCCTGCCAAACTCCGGCCAGCTATCGCGACCTACCTCCGACCTGAACCAAATCCCACAATTCAACAAACCCATGTTCAACCTTTTCCAAACCCTTACCCAAATTCAAAATGAAGACCCATTTCATCCATTCTCCATTTTCTCCCAAATGCAAAATCGTGTTCTGCCAACAAAAACCCAATGCCACTTAATTAAAACCCATGTGCCAAATCTTACCCCACATGCCATTTTACCCTTTTACCCAAAATACCCCTCAACTACCTTTCTAACCCCAATACCCATTATACCCCCATTTAACAAATCAGATTTTATCCTCCCCAACCTCACCCACATGACGTCACACCCCTCATGTGCACACCCTAACCAATTTCCAATTGTACCCATTTGTTCCATTGCATATAAAATGAAGAAGAAGACCCATTTGTTGAAAATTCTAGATTAGAGAGAGGAAATTGTAGAGAGAAATTTTAGGGTTAGAAATAAATAGTAGATTAGAATTAGTTTTTTTTATTTTTATTTTCTTCTTTTCAATTTAAATTGAGTGAAAGTAATTATAGTGAGAATCAATTTGTGTGTCAGTGCTTCATGTGTATTTGTTGATCATTCAAATTGAGAGGTGTATGCTTCAAATTGGAAGACTAGAGTTCAACTTTCTCAAAGACATTTGGTTTGCTTGTTCTATTCTCTTCTCTTTTATTTTAATAGCCTTGATTATTAATTTGTCATGTTTCATATCATGTTAGACTAAATCCCCTTTCAAGGGGTGGGGTGAAACCCTTATTTGATATTATTTTAGTTTAATTAGTTTGTTTACTTGAAATATCCCTTTGAATGTTAATTTTGATCCCTCACCCTTAGATTTACGCCTCGAGAGAGGGTAAATGATTTTCGAGAGAAAATCGAAATTCTAGTGATAATACCCATTTTAGATTCGAACTAGAGATAGGGGTCTCTTAAGTGGGGTATTATCATTTGAATTTCAACTCTAAATTTAATTTCTAAGATTGAAATAAATTCTAATTGATCGATCCTAGCGGGTGATTAATTAAAAGGAGTGTTGATCTAATTTTCTAGAGTTGTGAGGTGTTAATTTTAATTTTCTAAAAGATTAGTATTCTAATTACACTTGCAACGAGAGTTGATTTGT
The DNA here is from genome assembly GCA_949130495.1 of Sambucus nigra. Taxonomy (NCBI): domain Eukaryota; kingdom Viridiplantae; phylum Streptophyta; class Magnoliopsida; order Dipsacales; family Adoxaceae; genus Sambucus; species Sambucus nigra. Next base: position 113,978,078 of record OX422219.1, read on the forward strand.
AATTTTGATATTAATTTGGGAGAATTCAAATAATTAAATTAATTAATTAGAATAACTAAAATGTGTGGTGTAATCCATCTCCTTGATTGTTCTCACAATTATTTTCCTCACTTTATCTCTTATTTTTAGTGTTAGACTGAAATTTTCATTTTAGTCACTTTTTAGTTAGTTGTTTAGATTAGTTTAGAGCTCACCTCACCCTTTTGTTTTAATATTGAAAAAGCTAAAAAAAATAGAAAAGTGAAAAAGCACAAAAAGAAAATAAATAGTGAATTACAATTGAATTTGTTCCTTGTGTTTTACTCCCTAGAAAGTGGATTGATACCCTTACTTACCTCTACACTTGAGTTTATTATTATTTGTAGGTATTTGAGGTTTTGATTAACTTGGCTTCAAACAACGACGATATACAAAAGTCAAGTTATCAGTATGTGCGTGACCCGTGTGATGTGACTGTGTTCGCCTCCACTATTTATGATTTGTGTTATCTGAACTATTCCTGAGAGATTCGGAATATGTGATCCTTATGTACGTGATGTACCGGGATGGATAGCAGAGTATGTGTGCACCGCAGCTTAGTCTCGGGGTGCTTATATTGTATATTTATGTTGTGGAAAATATAGGCTTAATAAACTGGGAACTTTCATATGGTATTGTGTGTAACTATGGAATAACATAGAGGGCTAATCTATAACGAGTTGTATTACTTTTGTATGAGAACCTGAATTTTCGTTAAGCACCTATTTAACTGAGATCGTTATAATGTTAATGGGAACCGAGTAATAAGGGTAGAATCTATGACAGTCTAGCTAGATATGATGTAACTTAGCTAGTGGTTAGATGGGTACTTACGTTAGGAGTGCAAGTTAGACGAGAGGTGAGAATTTCATGTGAGTGCACGTCCTAACATGTACTTTGCATTTAATGTTTTAAATGTTTTTAAAGCACTTGCAGGTTTTTAAAATATCTCCACATTCGGGCTCTGACCCGTTTTCTTTAAAATCTATTTTTTGTAAAACCATTTTAGGTGCCCATCCACAAGGACACCATGCATAGGATACTCATTCAGGTGACGAGTTGTAGCTGTTTGTGGAAGCTACAGGGATTTGCTTTTAGACGCTTCTATCATTTGGATTCCATATTCAGTATTCTTCAGTTTTAGGGCATGTTGCCCAGTTCCATTAGAGTTACTTTTCCATTACAGTTTTCAGAATTTAGCATGTATTGATTCAGTATTCAGTTTAATTATTTCAGTTGTGGATTTGTAGTGAGGAGTTTCCTCCAGATTTTATTTACATTATGTGATGGTTATTCTATTTACTTCGTTATGGTGAATGGTGTTATTATTCTTCTGTACACTTGTTGCATGTTAATCAGACTTTAATTAAAATTTGGCAACTTACTTTTTAAATACTAGGTGGTTAGTAATAATAAAAAAAATTTCGACAGTGATGCTATTAGCTGAGCCAACTTGGCATTTTGAATTAATTTAATAAAGGAGTAGCTACCCGGTATTTAATTAGTCGGGGTGTCACAGGTGGTATCAGAGCATCAGGTTCTAGTGTCCTTTAGGATCTGTACAGCTATTATGTTTCCACTAAGTTTATTTGAAATATACCCCTATATTTTAGGACTGTTGTATTCTTTTTATGTATGCTTCGTTCTTCAGCTATTTTAAGTTTATAACTGCGAACTTATAAACTTCATTCTTATTTCAGATGCCTCCACGACGTGCACGGCGAGTTCCCAGGGATGCAACGCCCGAACCCCAGCCCTCTCCAGTTCAGGGCATGATGAACGCCGCTGAGGTTGGAGCTATTGTAGCCCAAGAGGTAAATGCCACAATTGCCGTAGTCCAGCAGGCACCACCTCAGGCGTCGTTTTCCGTGCCGGTACAGGAAATTGCATTCCTGTCTGCTTAGGAGCGTGTACGTGACGCTTTTCAGAAAGCGCATCCGCCAGAGTTTGCAGGTAGCTCAGATGTGGTAGTCTCGAGCCAGTGGAGGAAGGATATGTAGAGGCACTTGAGGATGTATGAGTGCACGGACGTTCAGAAGCAGGTGCTAGCTACTTTCAAGCTAGTTGGATCTGCACTGCAGTGGTGGGAGTGACCAAGCATAAATTCTTCAGAATTTAGCTCCTTAATTTAGTGATTTTAATATCTCGAACAATGTAATTGAGCCATTTTTATGCCATATCACTCCATTGTTTATTCCTAACAACTTTCCCTAGTTTTTATATAAGTTGGATGAAGTTTTCAGGAATGGAATTCAAGAAAGAATCCAAAAGAAAAGAAAAGTTGCAAGCAAGAAATGTCTAAGGGCAAAAGTGTAATTCCATTCAGAATTCGAAAGTGACACAAAAAGAGAAGTTGAAGAGAATGAGTTCACAAGATCATAGGAAGAAACGGCATCCAAATCGGAGGTCTAGATAAGAAGATATGGCCAGTCAAAGCTGCAAGGAAAAAGTCAAAGGGGAAAAAATTCGGACCGATCCGATTTGCCCAAGTCCAGTGCAACCCGGATGGATGGAAAACCGATGAAACCAATAATCGAACCGATCCGGACACTATCGGACCGATCCGGAAGAAATTAAAAGAACCGATCCGATGGATATCGGACCGATCCGATTAAGACCCGGACCGATCCGGGAATGCGAAAGCCTGGCATTAATTTGCCATTTATTGTGCAGATTTGATGAGTGCGTAGCTGTGAATCTTGTTCCACAAGCACATTTGAGACCGACTTTGGATGATTTGTGCTATAAAAAGCCAAGCTCTACATCATTTGAGCAGCTAGGTTAAGAGGCTAGGGTTACGAATTTTAGAGAGAGTTTTTAGATCAGATTTTTAGGTTAAATTTCCATTTCCTTCAAGATTTGCTGGAACCCTAGTTTGTATTCTGGATCTCAATTCCATTTTTGTGATGAATTCAAGTAATATCATTCTATTCTCTTTTGCTTTAATTTTTGCAAAGTTCTTACAATGTTCTGCAATTTCATAATTTCATATGTGAATTTGTTTTTTCAACCAAATCACGAGTAGCTAATTTCTCAAGGGTTGGGGTACATGAACTCAATCCAAGGTATATTATTTGTATGGAAAATTAGAAAATAAATGAAAATATTGGTTGAATCGTGAATGAAAATCATATATGCATTGTCATATCTTTTAATCTCTCTTGCCCTAGGTAGTTGGGATGTTTAAGAATGCTTTGTATGTATAATTTGTCGTTCACTGCTTTATATTGATCTTTGATTTCATATGATGCGGGCTTGACCCTCATATATGTAATGCTTAGTGATGATAAGGACTGGATTTAATCAAGAATTTTGATTTATAATTCTAGTATTCTAAAGGATAATTTGTTAAGGATTGAGGGATTGTACCCTACCCTAATTTTCTCTAAATTGTTAAACCCAAATTTTGCTATTAATTTCCATTTGTTTCTCATAAGTAAAGTTTTAGAAATTTTCTCAAAAATCAATCATCTTTTTATTTCTTTCAAGAAATCATTTCAAGGTTTGGTAATTTTCCTTGTTATTGTTTGGCAATTTTGATCCCTGTGGAGACGATCCCGACTTACCGGGTTATTACTTGAGCGACAAGGCTTGCACTTGAGCCTAGATAAATACGCACTTTTGAGACAAATTTTAAGTCGCGCCAAGTTTTTGGCGCCGTTGCCGGGGATCTAAAATTGTTAAATTTTCAAGAAAGTTATTGTTATCTACAAGTGATTTCATAAAAAAAAAAAAAAAAAAAGAAAAAAAAAAAATATATATTTTTTTCATTTTTTCTCTTGTGTGCTTATATGCAGAATTCATCTCCCACCCAATTTAAAGAAAATCCTATTGCCGAAGCCGGTTCTGAAAATTCTGAGTCTTTGCCTTTTTGGGTTCCACCCCCTTCGCCTAATAATTCCATCACAAGTCGTTCGTTGAGCCAAACCTTGAGTGAGAATTCTGAACCTTTCGGTAGCGATATGTCGGATCATGGTAGTGTCGGTGTTGGTGCTGGAGAGGATGATGCACCCTATCTTCCCATGAAAGATCTTTTAATTCCGGAGAGAACTACTACCCCTGGTTGCATTTTATTCCCGTATAATGCCGGTCAGTTCCACTTTCGGAATGGAATGATCCAAATTCTTCCTACATTTCATGGGATGGATTCCGAAAAACCATATCTCCATATTCGAGAATTCAAAGATACGTGTGAGACATTTGGAGACCAAACTTGTCCACAAGAAGTAATCCGGTTAAAGCTCTTTCCTTTTTCCTTAAAGGATAAAGCGAAAACTTGGTTATGGTCCCTTCCTCCAAATTCTGTTTTATCATGGAGAGATATGCAAAATAAGTTTATCTCAAAATTTTTTCCATAACACAAAACCAATTCTGTTAAAGCTCAAATTCAAGCTTTTCGTCAAAATGAGAATGAGGCTTTTGATAAGTGTTGGGAGAGATATCAGGAGTTAGTTAATGCGTGCCCCCATCATGGTTTTGAACCTCATCATCTGATTTCATTTTTCCATCAAGGCCTTACTGTAGCGTCTAAACAACTTGTTCAAACCATGTGTGAGAGACCTTTCTGGGAGTTATGTACGAGCGATGCTGAGGCTCATTTGAAATATGTGGCAGAAACTACCCAAGCATGGGATACTTCTGATCCTAATAGTCAAAATAGAAATCGACAAGTGTCCAACTTGCCTGCTGCGTCCGGTATTTATCACTTGGACAAGGACACTTTGTTGGATCGAAAACTTGACCAAATGGAGAAGAATTTCATAGATATGCTAGATATGCGATTGAGAGATGTATCTGGACCCGTAAAAGCCGGGATGGAGAAGGTATGTGCCATTTGTAATGCAGGACATTTTACCGAAGGATGTCCTACTATTCCTGCATACAAGGCCATGTACACGGAACAGGTTGATGCAATAGGAGGTTATCGAGGTAATTATAATGCTCAGTAAGGGAATGCATATAATCAATCGTGGAGGAATCCCGGGTACAATTATGGACAACCCCAAGGTGGGATGGTTCCTAACCCACAGATGACTCTACAACAACCCCCTCAATTTCAGCAAGTGGAAAATCCTATGCAAGTAGCACCTCCTGGGCCTTATGTACCACCACCTAGGAGATCTCTTGAAGATAATTTCAATCAATTCATCCAATCCCAAAAAGAGAGATATGCTAAATTTGAGCGAATGTTCGCTGAAATGCATACTAACATCTCTAGGTTGCAGTCTGCGGTGAATACTCAAAAGAAGGGTAAACTTTTAGCCCAAGGCCAAAGACCACCTCTTCAAGGTCAAACCACGGTTTGCTCCACATCATCAGATTTGCAAGAACAATGTCAAGCTGTTACTACTCTTCGTAGTGGCCGCGTAATTGATCTAGCACCTAAATTGCCAAAGGTGAATGATGATGGAGTGGATCCCGAGATTGTGAAGGAATTTGAAATTTCTGAGTCTGAAGAACCTTCCTTAGAAAAGGAATTGAAAGATGCGGAAGTTGAGCCTGATATTGAAGCCAAGTCGCCTACTGCTGCTCCATTTCCTCAACGCTTAGAGTCACCACAGAAGGTGCTTCGCGTATCGAGGTGATGGATGTGTTGAAGAAAGTAAAATTGAATTTGCCGTTCCTTGATGCTATTCAAAAAATTCCAGCATATGTGAAGGTTATTAAAGATCTTTTGACTGTCAAGAGACGTCTTAAGGTGAAGAAAAATGTTTTCTTGGCACAAAATGTGAGCTCAGTTCTTCTCAATGATCTTCCACCAAAATTCAAAGATCCAGGTTCACATACCATTTCGTGTATCATTGGAGATATAAGAGTGGAAAGAGCATTGCTTGATTTAGGTGCGAGTGTAAACATCCTCCCATACTCCATCTATAAGAAGCTTGATTTAGGTGATTTAAAACCTACCCAAATCACCCTATAGTTAGCGGATAGAACAGTCAAAGTGCCTCGTGGGATTGTAGAAGTCGTAATTGTTCAAGTGGATACGTTCTACTTCCCCGTTGATTTTGTTATTTGGGACACCGAGCCTGTTCCCCATACGAGAAATCATGTTCCAATTATATTGGGCCGACCGTTCTTAGCTACCGCTAATGCTTTGATCAATACATGGAATGGCCAAATGCAACTCACTTTTGAAAACATGACTCTCGAGAAAAATATTTTCAATGTCGCTAACCAAATGGGTGATGAGGATGAGATTCTTGAAGTGGATCTTATTGAAGAAGTGGTGGATGAAAATATTGAAAAAATCATAGGAGGAGATGCTCTGAAAGTGTGCTTAGGGCAAAGTGATGCTCAAATGAGTGATTATACTGAGTTTGAGAGAGAGGTGGAAGAATTAAAAATGTGGTTACAAGAGGAAGAGAGTTTTGAGAGCTTGAGCGCGGTTGACTGGATTTCTAGGTATGAAGAATTGCCTCCGAGGGAGACACCCATGGTCCCCTCTGAACATAGATTTCCTAGTCTTGAGTTGAAGAAACTACCTCCCATGTCAAATATGCCTTTTTAGGTGAGAATGATACATTTCCTGTTGTTGTGTCTTCCCATCTAGAAAAAGGGCAAGAAGGTATGTTGTTAGATGTGTTGAGAAAGCATAGAAGTGCTTTTGGATGGACCATAGCAGATTTGAAGGGTATAAGTCCTTTGATTTGTACCCATAAAATCCATCTCGAGGAAGAAGTGAAGCCATCTCGTGAGATGCAAAGGCGGTTAAATCCAACCATGAAAGATGTTGTAAGAGCGGAAATAATCAAATTGCTAGATGCTGGAATTATATATCCCATTTCGGATAGTAAATGGGTGAGCCCAATTCAGGTTGTTCCAAAGAAATCGGGGATGACTGTGGTTGAAAATGCTAAGGGAGAATTAATACCTCAACGCACCACCACCGGGTGGCGTGTTTGCATTGACTACCGAAAGCTCAATGCCGGAACTCGAAAGGATCATTTTCCCTTACCATTTATCGATCAAGTTATTGAACGAGTAGCGGGCCATCCTTATTATTGTTTTCTAGATGGGTATTCCGGTTATAATCAGATTGAAGTGGATGTTCTTGATCAAGAGAAGACGACTTTTACATGTCCATTTGGTACGTTTGCCTATAAACGTATGCCATTTGGGTTATGTAATGCGCTGGCTACTTTTCAGAGGTGCATGTTAAGTCTCTTTAGCGACATTATTGAAAAAGGTCTTCAGGTGTTCATGGACGATTTCAGCGTTTTCGGTTCATCTTTTGACCATTGTTTAGCTAATCTTGAGAGAGTTCTATTCCGATGTGTGGAAAAAGACTTAGTCCTCAATTGGGAAAAATGCCATTTCATGGTTGCCGAGGGTGTAGTCTTGGGCCACATAGTCTCATCTCGGGGAATTGAAGTTGATCGAGCAAAAATTGAAGTAATATCTGAGTTACCCCCGCCAAAATCACTTAAAGATGTGAGGTCCTTTCTAGGCCATGCTGGATTTTATAGGAGGTTTATTAAAGACTTTAGCGCCATCGCTAGACCTTTGAGTAATCTTCTCATGAAGGACACTCCATTTGAGTGGAGTAAAGCGTGTCAAGAAGCATTTGATAAACTCAAAAGCATGCTTATTTCTGCACCTATCATGCAAGCTCCGGATTGGTCGCTTCCCTTTGAGCTTATGTGTGATGCAAGTGATTACGCGATTGGGGCTATTCTTGGATAGAGGAAAGACAAGAAAGCTCATGTTATTTACTATGCTAGCCGTACATTATCTGGCCCTCAGCTGAATTACTCTACTACAGAGAAAGAGTTGCTAGCTGTCATTTTTGCTCTCGACAAATTTCGCTCTTACATTGTTGGGTCGCCTATCCTTTGTTTCACTGATCATTCGTCATTGAAGTATCTTTTGAGCAAGAAAGATGCCAAACCTCGTTTAATCAGGTGGATCCTAATCCTACAAGAGTTTAATCTCTCGATTCAAGATAAGAAAGGAGTAGAAAACGTCGTTGCTGACCATTTGTCACGACTCTCGTCCGACGTACCTATTGATCCCATTCCCATAGACGAGTATTTTTCGGATGAGAGTTTATTTTCTACCTTTTCTCTCCCTTGGTTTGCGGATATTGTCAATTACCTTGTCATCGGAGTTGTTCCCTCTAGTTGGAATCCGCAAGAGAGAAGGAGGTTCATTAATTGGTCACGCATGTTCTTTTATGATGATCCAAACTTGTTTAAGTATTGTGCTGACCAAATTATCCGGAGATGTGTACCCGATGAGGAAATCCAAGGGGTGATTCGATTCTGTCATTCGGAAGCATGTGGCGGTCATTTCTCTAAAAATAAAACTGCTGCGAAAATCCTTCAAAGTGGTCTTTATTGGCCCACAATCTTTCGGGATGTGAATGCTTTTTGTAAGACTTGCGATAGATGCCAAAGAATGGGAGCTATTACTCGTCGTGATATGATGCCATTATCCCCTATTTTAGTCTTGGAGTTGTTTGATTGTTGGGGAATTGACTTCATGGGGCCCTTTCCCCCTTATTTTGGTTTTCTATACATTCTCGTCGCTGTAGATTATGTCTCAAAATGGGTAGAGGCTATAGCTACACGGACGAATGACAGCAAGGTGGTGATTAAATTTATTCAAGAAAATATACTTTCTCTCTTTGGTATGCCTAAGGCTATAATTAGTGATAATGGAACTCATTTTTGCAATAGGCCGATGGATAAACTAATGCGAAAGTATGGAATTGTCCACAAGGTTAGCACCCCTTATCACCCCCAATCGAATTGCCAAGCCGAGCTTGCTAATAGGGAGATCAAGAATATCTTGGAGAAGACAGTTGATCCTAATCGGAAAGACTGGTCTCTTAGATTGACTGATGCTCTTTGAGATTATAGAACTGCATACAAGAATCCCCTTGGGATGTCCCCATTTCGTTTTGTGTATGGCAAACCTTGTCATCTTCCGGTTGAAATCGAACACAAAGCGTATTGGGATATCAAAAGGGTGAACTTCAAAATAGATCAAGCCAGTGAAACACGTAAACTTCAGTTGAATGAGTTGGAAGAAATGCGCAATGACGCGTATGAAAGTGCCAAAATTTCCAAGGACCGAATGAAACGAGCTCATGACGGAATCATTCGTAAGAAAGAGTTTCATTTGGGACAGAAAGTACTTCTCTACAACTCGAGGTTGCACTTGTTTCCCGGTAAATTGCGGTCTCGATGGTATGGTCCTTACATTGTGAAAGAGGTATTTCCCCATGGAGCCATTAAGCTAATGGATGAGAAAGGGGGAACCACTTTTAAAGTCAATGGGCATCGTCTCAAGCCTTATTTGGAAGCCATGGTTAAAGAAGCCGACACAATCTGGTTGTCGGACCCCATTTATGGGGATTGATTGAAAAAGAGAGTGAGGTCGTCGCACCCCCGACATGTATGGGGTGATTGTTGTACATATGCGTCGTAGGATGTAGAGGTTATAGGTTAGAGTCCGTTCTGAGGGTTGAGAATCCGAAGGGTACGGGTTGTTAGTTATCAATGAGTTGCGAGGTTAGTTAGAAGTTTGCGAGAATTAAAAATCATCATTGGAGTGGAGTATGAGCATTTTTAGGAAGAGAGAAGAAGAATTCTGGAATCCTGAAACCGGATCGGTCTGGTGGAAAAAAAAGAACCGATCCGGCCATCCGGATCGGTCCGGGGTAAAAAAAGAACCAATCCGGTGAGGCGGATCGGTCCGGCCCAAAACCGGATCGGTCCGATTTTCTGCAGGATTATATTCCCAAGAGACACACCTCTTCATTTCCAGCTCCTCAATCCCCACCCATTCACTTAACCCAATCCAACCCTTCCTTCAAAATTTCGTCCCCCCATTTCCCACCCATTCATTCCCTCCATTTCACCCATTCATTCCTATAAATACATACCTCCACTACCCATTTTCTTCACACCTCCACCTATCTTCTCTCTTATATCTCCATAGCTATCTCCTTCCTCCATACCTCATGGATGCTCCCCAGAAGTACACTTCCATTGAAGTTCTCCCCAACGGCAATGGGGAGTATCGTTCCCGCCAAGAGGCAAATTAGTGCCGAATATTTTTCATCCCTACCCGCAGAATCCATATCGAGCGCCAAGTGTTATGGGATCAAATGCCCAATTCGGTCACCGCCCTTTTTCAGTCACGGGGCTGGTGCCGTTTCTTTAATGAACCATATGAGGCTGTGTGGGAAAATGAAGTTCGTCAGTTTTACGGATCTCTCGTCCGTACGGCTGAATTTGAATCCCAAGCCTTTGTGGATTCCATACCTATCCCGTTCTCACTTGACCTCGTGGTGCGCAAACTCGAATCATATGGTGTGCTCACTCCCGATCAGTTTGACTATTCGATTCCCGATCCCGTCCTCACAAAAGAAGTTTGTATCTCGCGAATCCAACCGTGTGCGGTTTGGAACACCGAGACATTTCCTGTCGGCCGCTTTTCCGACAAGGCACGATTCACTTTCCATATCGTTTGTGCCAACATTTTGCAAACTTCTAATGATTCGGCGATGAGGCCTCGCCAAGCCACCATGGTCTATCATCTATTCGACCCGGCGACCATGATCAATTTGGCCCGAACATTTTACACCGATATCCTTTTTGTGGCCTATGATAAAAAGGGCCGCACTCCTCTTCCGTATGGTCGACTCATCACCTCAATGCTTCGAGATGCCGGTATCGCACCACCTCAGGATCTTGTCAAACTTCCTAAACCTTTAGGACAAGAGTCCCGCACTTGAAGTGAGCGGCAAATTCAGCTCGTCCGTGCTCGGCACGGCGACGATTCTAGTGAGGAAGACGACGACGAAGAGGAGAGCGTCGCTGAGGAGGACGTGGAAATGGCGGAGGGTGAAGAGGCAGAATATGATGAGACGGTGGATCTGGATTACATTCCGGAGGATCCGGTCTTGCATGAGCGCGTTCTCTCTCTTGAGATGCGTTTTGGCACACATGTGTCCTCCTACGAGAGGGATATGAGTTTGGTCCTGCGTATGCAGGCCGACTTGTACCATCTCCAAGCGGGACCCGAGGCCCCTCTTCCTCCTACTATTATAATCCATATGATCCTTCTGCTCCCAGTACTTCCCATCCCCCACCCGCCCCTTAGGATAGCTTTCCCTTATTAGGATTTTTATCCCTATGTTGTTGTTTTGATTATACAGTTATTTCCACAGTTTGTTTGTAATCTACAGTTTTAATATGATATTGGCATGTTTTATTTATCGCACTCTTTATGTTGTCTTCTTTTTATCTCTTATCTATTTGATTGAGGACAATGCAAATCATTGAGTTAGGGGGATGACAGGTGCGTATTCATAAAACTTCGCTTATATTCATATATATGTATTAAAAAAAAAATTGAAAAAAATCCAAAAATATTTTTCTTCAAAATAAATAAAAATTGGAATTTAAATTTTTCAAAAATGTCACCTTTATTCTATTTATAGTCTCAAATTTTTAAATCATTTGCACTAAGCCAAAATTGACCGAAGATGGAAATTGAAAGAAAATTGATGACTTAACGAATAAGTGTGGAGATTGATAAAACCCGGTGAGATTTCGAGCCTTTCAATTTTTTATGAGTTTTTAAATCAATCTGAGTTTATGATTAACTCAAAGTTCTTTTCAGCGTTTTAATAAGTCGTTGATGATCTCAATCCTTTGTTTTGATCGATTATGGGAAATGTGTGAAATGTTGTCTCGAAATTCGTGCTAAATATATCTCTAAACTTAATTAATCTCGAGATGCATATGGTAATGTGATTAGCAATTTGGACAATGAAGTAGGCCCTTGTTTGTTACCCAAAATATTAGCCATAAAAAGTTGTGAAATATAAAATTATCCTTTTGCAACCCAATTTGAGCCTAATAAAATATTTTCCTTTCGTTTGATAACCCGAAAAACCCAAATAGCCCGGAATTGTGAAAATTGAATATTCATCAAGTAAGTCCAAATTGTGCAATAAAAAGGGGCAAGAAAAAAAATATATGCTCAACAAAAATAGCAAGAAAAGAAAAAAAAGAAAAAAAAAAGAAAGGAAAAATGAGCAAAATGCCCGAAAAAGCACTAATGGACTTCATAAGAAAATTTTCCAATTCCGATCAACCCATACATTCCCATTTTTACCCTTTACACTTTTTAACCCGAAAAGTCCTAACTGAGTCCGAATAGCGAAATTAATTACTGCGTGGAGAGCTAAGACATGAAAAGATAAAATAGGAGATTAAAATGGTGTGAATTAGAGGTGATGTTCCCATTTCCTAATAATTGTAATCCTATGATGAGATCTTTTCACCATAAATTTCCTTCTTTTCAATTTTGTATGCATGAATTTGTTTCCATTATATTTACTCTTTATATCATGCATACCGAGAGAAAATAGCCACATTCCGAGTGATTCGTTTGTGAGTGCATCCGTAAGAATTTGAATCAAAACGAATTTTCGGAAAGTAACGTAATGCTCAATCGGTGGAAATTGGAGGTTTAATTTTTGGCTTTGCACACACACATTATGGTTTGAGACAGTTGAATATGAATTTATGGTGATTATTTTTAGAAAAGTTTAAATTGTACAATTTTTAGGTATTTCGATATTTATTTGAGTCAATAAAGAATTTTGTGGGTAAATTCACTGCAAACCCTCACGAGACAAAACTCGTCCTACTAGGGTAACCTAGGGGTTTAAAGGCTTGTTGCATACGCTAAATGCAATCGCGTGCCTGCGAAAGTGGAATACTATTTCAATAAAGAAGTTTTCAAGAAATGAATGTTGGTTAGATTCAAATACATTGCCTGGGACGTGCAAAGTCCTAAGTTAGGGGGATTTGACCAAGCATAAATTCTTCAGAATTTAGCTCCTTAATTTAGTGATTTTAATATCTCAAACAATGTAATTGAGCCATTTTTATGCCATATCACTCCATTGTTTATTCCTAACAACTTTCCCTAGTTTTTGTATAAGTTGGATGAAGTTTTCAGGAATGGAATGCAAGAAAGAATCCAAAAGAAAAGAAAAGATGCAAGCAAGAAATGTCTAAGGGAAAAAATGTAATTCCATCCAGAATTCGAAAGTGACACCAAAAGAGAAGTTGAAGAGAATGAGTTCACAAGAGCATAGGAAGAAACGGCATCCAAATCGGAGGTCTAGATAAGAAGATATGGCCAGTCAAAGCTGCAAGGAAAAAGTCAAAGAGGAAAAAATTCGGACCGATCCGGGTAGAAGTCGGACCGATCCGATTTGCCCAAGTCCAGTGCAACCCGGATGGATGGCAAACCGATGAAACCAATAATCGAACCGATCCGGACACTATCGGACCGATCCGGAAGAAATTAAAAGAACCGATCCGATGGATATCGGACCGATCCGATTAAGACCCGGACCGATCCGGGAATGCGAAAGCCTGGCATTAATTTGCCATTTATTGTGCAGATTTGATGAGTGCGTAGCTGTGAATCTTGTTCCACAAGCACATTTGAGACCGACTTTGGATGATTTGTGCTATAAAAAGCCAAGCTCTACATCATTTGAGCAGCTAGGTTAAGAGGCTAGGGTTACGAATTTTAGAGAGAGTTTTTAGATCAGATTTTTAGGTTAAATTTCCATTTTCTTCAAGATTTGCTGGAACCCTAGTTTGTATTCTGGATCTCAATTCCGTTTTTGTGCTGAATTCAAGTAATATCATTCTATTCTCTTTTGCTTTAATTTTTGCAAAGTTCTTACAATGTTCTGCAATTTCATAATTTCATATGTGAATTTATTTTTCAACCAAATCATGAGTAGCTAATTTCTCAAGGGTTGGGGTACATGAACTCAATCCAAGGTAAATTATTTGTATGGAAAATTAGTAAATAAATGAAAATATTGGTTGAATCGTGAATGAAAATCATATATGCATTGTCATATCTTTTAATCTCTCTTGCCCTAGGTACTTGGGATGTTTAAGAATGCTTTGTATGTATAATTTGTCGTTCACTGCTTTATATTGATCTTTGATTTCATATGATGCGGGCTTGACCCTCATATATGTAATGCTTAGTGATGATAAGGACTGGATTTAATCAAGAATTTTGATTTATAATTCTAGTATTCTAAAGGATAATTTGTTAAGGATTGAGGGATTGTACCCTACCCTAATTTTCTCTAAATTGTTAAACCCAAATTTTGCTGTTAATTTCCATTTGTTTCTCATAAGTAAAGTTTTAGAAATTTTCTCAAAAATCAATCATCTTTTTATTTCTTTCAAGAAATCATTTCAAGGTTGGTAATTTTCCTTGTTATTGTTTGGCAATTTTGATGCCTGTGGAGACGATCCCGACTTACCGGGTTATTACTTGAGCGACAAGGCTTGCACTTGAGCCTAGATAAATACGCACTTTTGAGACAAATTTTAAGTCGCGTCAGGGAGTCTATTACCACCATGGAGGAGATGGATACTCTCACTATTCAGGACTTCTGGGTGCGGTTTGACCGCAAGTTCTTTTCGTCCGCTGTTCATATGGAAATGAGGAGGAAACTGATGAATCTGAGGCAAAAGGGTAAGGCCGTGGCCGAGTATGAGGCCGAGTTCACAAATCTGTTGAATATCGTTCTGGATGAGATACCAACAGAGAAGAAGAAGATTGAGAAATTCACCGACGGGTTGACATAGAGGATCCGTCAGCATCTATTAGGGAACCTTTCATTGGCCACGTATTCTGATGTGGTTAACGCTGCTTCGTTACACTGCCAGGATCACCGCTTTCATATGACTGAGAGCAAGAGATCGGGAGAGTCTAGCCATCAGGGCAGGACTGGAGGACATGGTGCCGGTGGGGCACAATCTGTTCAGGGGCAGAGACAGGGTGAGCAGGGTTCCCCGCAGGGGGATCAGAAGAGGTTCCAATCAGGGAACTACAGACAGGGACAGGGAGGTTTCTGTCAGGGCCATCAGGGTCCAAACGGCCATCAGGGCCAACAGGGGCAGAATGGGCAGCAGTTTCAGCAGGGCTAGCAGGGCCAAGGGAGGAACGGTAACGGCCACCAAGGTCGGGGACCGCAGGGGCAGAGAGGAGGGAACTTCCCAGGGAAGTGTTTTATTTGTGGCAAGACTGGCCATAAACGACAGGATTGTCCTGATAGGGGCAGGGCCCCACAGCAGCAGCAGCAGGGTGCTCGCCAGGAGCCGCAGAGGCCTATGTTTCCCGCCGCTCTCCCCGCACTGCCACAGATGGCAGCATTGCCACCCATTCTAGCAGTCCCAGTTCAGCAGGGACAGCTACAGTATGGACGTGTCTACAACGTCCACCAGGCAGCAGTTCCACAGGCACCGCCCACGATTGAGGGTATGTTTCCTATCCATGGCACTATGGGTCGGGTATTATTTGATACGGGGGCTACACATTGTTTTATAGCTACACACTTCGCGAAAGCCTTAGGATTGTTAGCTACGGCAGAGAGCACAGTGACATGTGTCGACTCACCATTGGGGAGTGGGTCACTTATTTTCTTTATATGCCGGGGAGTGGGGGTAGATATTGGTGGTTTGGTATTACCTGCAGATATGTTGGTATTAGATATGCATGTTCACGATGTGATTATCGGTATGGATTGGCTCGTAGCTTATAGGGCCATGATTGATTGCTTCAGCGGGAGCATTGTTTTTGCCATTCTGGGGTAAGAGATATTTGTTGTGGCGATGCCTCTCCCAGAGGGAGGATCGACTGCTCATCTATATTACATAGAGGAGGATACTCTAAGGAGGTTGTGATTCCGTTAGATTCTATCCCAGTTGTCAGGGAGTATTCGGATGTGTTTCAGGAGATACCATGCCTACCCCCCCAGTCGAGAGATAGACTTTGTTATAGATTTACTACCAGGTACGAGAGCTATAGCACGCGCACCGTACCGTATGGCTCCGACAGAGATGCGAGAGCTACGAGATCAGATAGAGCAGTTATTAGGTCAGGGCTTTATTCGCAGGAGTACCTCACCTTGGGACGCTCCAGTTTTGTTTGTGAAGAAGAGGGACGGTTCACTAAGACTGTGTGTGGACTATCGAGAGTTGAATAAGGTCACGATACGGAATAAGTATCCGTTGCCTCGAATCGATGACCTATTCGATCAGTTGAGAGGAACTTCTTTCTTCTCGAAGATTGACTTGAGATCGGGATACCATCAGTTGCGTATCAGGGAGGAGGATGTCTCAAAGACTGCGTTATTGTCGAGATATGGTTCTTACGAGTTTTGGGTTATGCCTTTTGGTTTGACCAACGCTCCAGCAGTGTTTATGGACTTGATGAACAGAGTGTTCAGGGATTTCCTAGATCAGTTTGTCATTGTCTTCATCGATGATATTCTGGTTTACTCCCAGACAGAGGAGGAGCACGCCGAGCATTTAAGACAAGTTTTGCAGACGTTACGTCAGAACGAGCTTTATGCAAAATTTGAAAAGTACGAGTTTTGGTTGAAGGAGGTCCATTTTTTGGGACACATTATTTTCGACCGGGGGATATCTGTTGATCCGGGGAAAGTATCCGCGGTGAGGGAGCGGGGACAACCCACGACACCGACTGAGATTCATAGTTTCTTGGGTCTAGCAGGATACTACAGGAGGTTTATTCGGGGTTTCTCAAAGATAGCAGGTCCTTTGACACATCTGACTCGTAAGGGTGTGCCATTCATCTGGAGTGATGCCTGTCAGTTGGAATTCGATGAATTGAAGGATAAATTGACCTCAGCACCTGTGTTAGCATTGCCGAGACCGGGAGTTAAGTATTTGGTTTACACCGATGCGTCTTTGCAAGGGCTTGGAGGTGTATTACAGCAGGAGAGACAGGCCATAGCTTATGCTTCCCATAAGCTTAAGCCTTATGAAAAGAATTACCCCACGCATGATTTGGAGTTGGCGGCAGTGGTATTTGCCCTACGGATTTGGAGGCACTATCTTTTGGGGGAGAAGTTCCAACTGTTCACGGACCACAAGTCCCTACAATACCTGTTCACGCAGAAGGAGTTGAATATGCGACAGCGTAGGTGGCTTGAGTTTGTGAAGGACTACCAGTTCGATATCTAGTACCACCCGGGTAAGGCTAACGTGGTGGCAGACGCGTTGAGCCGTAGGCCAGCAGATGAGGTGGCAGAGGTGTGGAAGGCAAAGTAGAAGGAGTTGGGACACCAGGATGCAGTGGCCCGATCCTTCATGTTTGTGATGACCATTACACTGCAGATTGTCACGAAGGTAGTATGGGCACAGGCTAATGACTCGTTCTGTCAGGAGAAGATAGTTCGATTACTAGCAGAGGGAGCCGAGTCCTATAACGTCAGCTCAGACGGGGGATTACGCTTCAATGGGAGATTGGTGGTTCCGAAAGGGGAGAAATTGCGACACGAGGTGATGGCAGAGTCGCACGGCTCACGGTTCGTGGTACATCCCAGAGGGGACAAGATATACCAAGACATGAGACGCCAGTATTGGTGGAGCGGTATGAAGAAAGATATTGTTGACTTTGTTTCAAAATGCGCCACTTGCCAGCTTGTAAAAGTGGATCATCAGAGACCGGCAGGACTACTACAGCCGTTGGAGGTCCCGGTGTGGATGTGGGAGAGCATATCCATGGACTTTATTACGAGGTTGCTTATGTCGCAGAGGGGTCACGACTCCGTTTGGGTAATTATGGACAGGTTGTCCAAAGTCGCTCACTTTTTACCCGTAAGGACAGACTCCACTACGGGACAGTATGCCCAGCTCTTCATTTCATAGATTGTGAGACTTCACGGTGTGCCCCTAAATATCGTGTCTGACAGAGACAAGATATTTGTTTCGCGGTTTTGGGAGAGTTTCCAGGAGGCCATGGGCACGGAATTGCGGTTGAGTACGGCTTATCATCCGCAGACCGATGGGCAAACCGAGCACACAAATCAGATGTTGGAGGACATGCTGCGCATGTGCATTATTGACTTTGGGGGTGGATGGGAGCAGTACCTTCCACTGGTGGAGTTTGCTTACAACAACTCCTATCAGTTGACTATTGGCATGGCTCCGTTTGAAGCATTGTACGGTAGGCCTTGTCGTTCCCCAGCATGTTGGTTGGAGGTGGGGGACAACAAACTACTTGGGCCGAAAGTGATTCAGGATACTTCGGCAAGGATTGAGTTGATTCGGAGTCGCATTCGGGTAGCTCAAGACAGGCAGAAGAGTTATGCTGATGCGAAGAGATTTTTCAGGGAGTTCCAAGTGGGGGACCAGGTTTTGCTCAGAGTATCTCCTATGAAGGGGATTATGCATTTCGGGAAGAAGGGGAAGTTGGCACCAAGGTATGTGGGGTCGTTTCCTATTATTGAGCGGATCAGACCGGTTGCGTATAGACTTGGGTTACCGGAGCATTTGCATCGGATTCACGATGTGTTCCATATTTCCTCGCTAAGGAAATACCTTAGAGATAATTTGGCTCATTCTCACATTGCTGTGGAGGACATCGATCTCCAGCCGGATAGCTCCTACGAGGAGGGGCCGATTGCTATTTTGGACCGAAGTGAGAGGAAGCTGCGGTCAAAGATAGTTCCGTTAGTGCGTGTTCAGTGGAGACATCACAATGTCGAGGAGTCCACATGGTAGCGCGAGGATTATATGCGCGAACGTTATCCAGAGTTGTTTTTAGTAGGTACTTTCTAGTCCCGAATTTCGGGACGAAATTTTGTTATTAGGGGGGAAGTATGTAATACCCCGTACTTTTGGCTATATATATTTTTGGGATTAATTAATTAAATGTGAATTAATTGGGAATTAATCCGGATAAAATACTAGCGTGATGTGAGTTGGTATTTGACTATATTGAGTATATATGATGTTATATGAATATTGAATTATGAAATTTGTCGTGAGATTTATATACGGCAATTTGGTCATTTTATTGGGACGCGGGTGACAGTCGCGTCAGGATATAATTATTTTGATTATAAAAGTGAATTTAAATTCAATTAACCGTATAGTCGTTTTGAGTGCGCCAACGCGTCCAGAAGGGTTGAGATAGTCAGAAAACACTAGCCGGGGGTTTAGTTTGGGTCCCGGGGTATTTTTAGGCCATACCGGCAATGTAAAGGGTATTTTGGTAATTTTGTATTTTGAGGAATTAAAAATGACGAAAATTAGTAAAGTAAATCTGATGTGGGTTTGACCCACTAAGCCACTAACCAACCCATGTTAACCCAATAGGTTACGTAGGTTATTAGAATTAGGTTTCTAATTACTTTCCCAAAGAAAACCCTAGCCACCATAGCCATTGGAGAAGAAGCTTGGACAAAGAGAGAGAGAGGGAATTCTGCAGAAAGAGAGAAGAAATCATCATCAAAATCAGAGATCGAATCAAGGCAAGTGATTTAATTTATATTCTTTATGCAGTAAATGTTTCTTGTTTAAGAGGTAAAGGAAAACCCATGAAATTTGAAGTTGTTAGTTTAATTTTGGGTATAGGTTTGCATGTAGAAACGTTATTGGAAGATTGAATTCAGATATTACAAATTTATGTGATGTAAAAACGGATTAAATTCTGGGAATTGTTGATGATAAAAATCTAGGGTTGATGTTCTTGAAAATTTGGGAAAAGAGTAGAGACTTGTGATTTGATGATGTTTAGGATGTATTAATCCCTTAAAATACGTTAGTATGTGACTTTAACATGTTTAGGGACGATTCGAGACCTTAAACAGTTGTTAGATTGAGGGTTGGATGAGATTTTAGGTGTAGAGATATTGGAAAAACGAATATAGAATTTCTGGGCTTGATTCTGGTCACTCGTTAGAAGACCTACCCAGGTCGTTCGAACGAGCTCGTTCGAACGAGCTTCTAAAGAGTTGAAAGTTTGGGGTTCTAACGAGAGGGATGTTCGTTCGATAATCTCGTTCGAACGAGATCTCGTTAGATAACCCAGTTCATTCGAACGAACTCTCGTTCGAACAGCCTCGTTCGAACGAGACTTCTAACGAGCTGGCAGTTTAGGCCTTTTTGGCCTGTTTTGATTTTTGGAGTCCCGTAAACTTGTTCGAGGATAGAGATAACATTCCTTTGATGGTGTACTAGTATAGTTGGGACATTTGGGATATTATGAGGTGTAAATTATATAAGTATGGATCAAATCAAATAGACATTTGAGTCGAGACGTGAGTGCCTACTACGACGTGAGAATAAATTATGGCGCGTATAAATATGGACCGGGATTATATAAGTTGTATATATATTAGGTTAGTACGAGAATGCGATAAGTACTACAAATAAACTACAGGATTACTAAGATGTGTGCTTACTTAGTATTGGTATATGAATTGCGTGTATGACATACCTACCATACTTGCTATCACGGGAGGTTTGTGTTCTCTTAGGGCCCTCTAATCCTTGTGTTGCCCGGATTTAGACTGGTTACCTCGATGAACATAGGTCATAGAAGGACTTATTGGGATGTTAATAAGTCTGCTGATCGTGGGAGCGCAGGTATGTGCATGACCCATGTGATGTGACTGTGTTCGCCTCCACTATTTGTGATTTGTGTTATCTGAACTATTACTGAGAGATTCGGAGTATGTGATCCTTATGTACGGGATGTACCGGGATGGATAGCAGAGTATGCGTGCACCGCAGCTTAGTCTCGGGGTGCTTATATTGTATATTTATGTTGTGGAAAATATACGCTTAATAAACTGGGAACTTTCATATGGTATTGTGTGTAACAATGGAATAACATAGAGGGCTAATCTATAACGAGTTGTATTACTTTTGTATGAGAACCTGAATTTTCGTTAAGCACCTATTTAACTGAGATTGTTATAATGTTAATGGGAACCGAGTAATAAGGGTAGAATCTATGACAATCTAGCTAGATATGATGTCACTTAGCTAGTGGTTAGATGGGTACTTACGTTAGGAGTGTACAGTTAGACGAGAGGTGAGAATTTCATGTGAGTGCACGTCCTAACATGTACTTTGCATTTAATGTTTTAAATGTTTTTAAAGCACTTGCAGGTTTTTAAAATATCTCCACATTCGGGCTCTGACCCGTTTGCTTTCAAATCTATTTTTTGTAAAACCATTTTAGGTGCCCAGCCACAAGGACACCATGCATAGGATACTCATTCAGGTGACGAGATGTAGCTGTTTGTGGAAACTACAGGGATTTGCTTTTAGACGCTTCTATCATTTGGATTCCATATTCAGTATTCTTCAGTTTTAGGGCATGTTGCCCAGTTCCATTAGAGTTCCATTACAGTTTTCAGACTTTGGCATGTATCGATTCAATATTCAGTTTAATTATTTCAGTTGTGGATTTGTAGTGAGGAGTTTCCTCCAGATTTTATTTACATTATGTGATGGTTATTCTATTTACTTCGTTATGGTGAATGGTGTTATTATTCTTCTGTACACTTGTTGCATGTTAATCAGACTTTAATTAAAATTTGGCAACTTACTTTTTAAATACTAGGTGGTTAGTAATAATAAAAATGTTTTCGACAGTGATGCTATTAGCTGAGCCAACTTGGCATTTTGAATTAATTTAATAAAGGAGTAGCTACCCGGTATTTAATTAGTCGGGGTGTCACACATATATGATGGTAGGGTGTGATTATCTAGGCTTCATGATCAATTGGTTGATGATGTCTTCTATTTATGATGTGTATTGTATGCCTCCACCAACGATAGTATTAGGTAGGACTGCTAGTGAACTGATATCTTTAGATCATAACTCCGGGTTGGCATAGCGACGGTAGGATAGGATATTCTCGTTCAATAAATTTTTATTACTTACCACGTCCGACAGTGGTCATTTTATTTTGTTTCCTCATTATTCTTAGGAGATGATAAATGGTTTTATTCCTCTTCATGAGGAGCTTCTTTGGAGATAAGTATGACATTACTTTCTATTTTGCATATTTCGTCTGATTCTCTTCCTCTATACAAGCTTGCTGGATTTTTTGGACTGATTCTTTAATAGACGATTCACGTATTGACAATGTCGTTATGGGTTATTCGAGATTGGATGTCTTCGGTATCTGATCACATGAGAAAGGCAACCAGATCTTGCATGGATCCACCATATACTTTTAAGGAGATCTCTGGTTCTAGGAATGGTGCATACATCTATCACTATCGAGAAAGTACACTCACCGAGGTTCTTAAGATGGCGACATTAGTTTGGCAAGGTTTTGGAAAGGTTTGTCTGCGCCCCGACAAAGATATTTTTTGTCTTTTCCCAGTACTTGAAAAATGTAAGCATAAAGACTAATATATACAAGACTCATTTTCATTTTTGATTTATCTTGAGTTAAATGCCCTAGTCTACATCGCTTTACTTTTCCATAAAGAAAGTGTGCATTTATTTTTATGAACATGTCATTTTTGAAAAAAAGGTATTTATTGGAAAGATATATGCAAGGGGAAGGTAGAAAATTTCCAAAAATAGGGTGATGTCGATTGTCATACAAGTCATGTGCAAATCACTTTTCTACCATTACTGCACTTCTTTTGCATTTAGGTGTAATTAAGAGAAGTATTAATAACAACATGTTGAGCCCTTTATTTCTTTTTGTGAGTGCCTTTGAGAATAAATAGGGGAATCGAATGGTATTTAGATCATTGCACTTCAATTTACTTTCTTTCAATTTTTCCAAATCTTATTATCTATTTGCGATAGCGGTTCCCATGACTAAAGAATTTGCGGTTTACCCTGAGGGTTTAGAGGCCATGTCCCTTTACAACTTAAACTATGAGGATTTTACCTTGGAACCATTCACCTTGTGGAATAATCATGCCATGGATTGGAATCTATTATAAGAGGAAATATAGTTCTAATATCTAGAGGACTATTTGTTTTTCTTTGTCCTGGACAAAGTATGTCCCACCTACGAGGAGTTCTGTATGATATCGAGCATTAACCTTGGTGTTGTGAAAACTTTTCCAGACTTTTCTTGTTCCTCTTGGGCACTATTGGATGATTTGCTTAATGTTTTTCCTTGGAATTCTTGATCATTGGTTCATAAAAAAAGTATTGTCCACCTGACAGTATTTAATTTTATGTGCCAAATAGCCTATACAAATAATGGCTTCACTAGTATGTGGCCATGGGATCTACTACCACTCTTCTCTTAGTAGTTTACTATATAATAGGAGACCCCTAGGTGGAGACGATAGTTTCATGGATGTCTCCTCACTGTAATCCTACTGTTGTCATATAGGTGTACACAATGAATGGATCGAATTCCTGGAAATAGGGTCATGCTAGGTTTTTGCGGGATCTCCGTGATGCTGTTCATATGGTTATCAGAGAGAGTGGTCTTGGCCATCCCCCCTAAGTACCCTATGGTGGTGTAATACCCCGTATTTTTATGATATTTATTTATGGGATGAATTGAATTAAATGTGTATTAATTGGAAATTAATTCGGATAAAAATACTAGCGAGATGCAAGTTGGTATTTGATTTTAATGAGTATATATGGCTATATATGAATATTGAATTATGAAATTTATCGTGAGATTGAAATACGGCAATTTGGAAATTTTGTTGGGACGCGAGTGACAGTCCCGTTAGGAATATAATTATTTTAATTAAAAAGTGAATTTTATTTTTATTAACCGTATGGTCATTTTGAGTGCGCCAACGCGTCCGGAAGGGTCAAAATAGTCAGAAAACACTAGCCGGGGGTTTAGTTTGGGTCCCGAGGCATTTTTAGGCCATACCGGCAAAGTAAAAGGGTAGTTTGGTAATTATGGAATTTTGGGAATTAAAACCCAAGAAAATTAGAAATTAATATCTGATTTAACCTTTACCCACTAAACCCACTGTAATACCCCGTATTTTAATGATATTTATTTATGGGATTAATTGAATTAAATGTGTATTAATTGGAAATTAATCCGGATAAAAATACTAGCGAGATGCGAGTTGGTATTTGATTTTAATGAGTATATATGGCTATATATGAATGTTGAATTATGAAATTTGTCGTGAGATTTAAATACGGCGATTTGGAATTTTGTTGAGACGCATGTGACAGTCGCGTCAGAATATTATTATTTAATTAAAAAGTGAATTTTAATTCTATTAACCGTATGGTCGTTTTGAGTGAACCAACGCGTCCAGAAGGGTCGAAATAGTCAGAAAACACTAGCCGGGGGTTTAGTTTGGGTCCCGGGGCATTTTTAAGCCATACCGGCAACGTAAAAGGGTAGTTTGGTAATTTTAGATTTTTGGGAATTAAAACCAACGAAAATTAGGAAATAAAAATCTGACTTGGTAATTACCCACTAAACCCACTAACTACACCTTATGACCAAATGGGCTACGGGGGTTATTAGATTTAGTTCCAAGAATTTCCTAAGGCAAACCCTAGCCACCATTGTCACCTTGGAGAAGAAGATCTTGTAGAGAGAAAAGAGAGGAGAAATCCTGCTGAGAGAGAGAGAACAATTCATCAATTCAACATCAAAATCAGAGAAAGACATAAGGCAATTGGTTTAATTTCGTTAATTGCATTGAATGTTTTCTCCATGCTTAGACATTTCTGTAATTCCATTGTTGTTGGGAGACTGATAAAAACCCATTTAAATTGGAATTTACATTTTTGATGAGGAATTGCATGTAGAATTGTATTTAGGTGATTATTCTGATGATAATATACCTAGTATGAAACAAAAACGGATTTAATTATGCCCTTTGGTGACTTTAAAATTTTAGGGTTCATGTTCATGGGATTTGGGGATAAATGAAGGGAATTGAGGATTTGATGATGTTTAGGAAGATTTGGCCCTATATAATTGTTTAATTATGACTTACGAATGTTTGGTATGGATTAAAAACCTTAAAATAATGTTGGGACGATTTTTATGTGGGATTAGATGTGAAGAAAGTTGGAAAAATGAATAAAGGAATTATTGGGCTCGAAACTGGCCTCTCGTTAGAAGACCTGCCCAGGTCGTTCGAACGAGCTCGTTCGAACGAGCTTCTAACGAGTTGACAGTTTGCCTTCTAACGAGAGGAATTTTCGTTTGATGCCTTTCGTTCGTACGATATCTCGTTAGATGCCCAGTTCGTTCGAACGAACTCTCGTTCGAACAGCCTCATTCGATTGAGACTTCTAACGAGCTGACAGTTTAGGCTTTTTGGCCTGTTTTGATTTCGCATGTCTCGTAACCTTGTTTAATTGTAGAGATAACATTCCCTCGATGATAGATTGATATAGTTGGGACATTTGGGTTATATTGAGGAGTAAAACATAGAAGTGTGACTCGAATTGAATGGAAATTGTGGAATAGGACGTGAGTGACTATTACGATGCGCGAGTTATTGACGGCTTAAATAATTAAGTTAACCGGGAACTTATGAATTGTGTAACATTATAAGTCAGTACGGGAATCAAAAGTGTACCACAAATAAATTACGGTGATCACTAAGATGTGTGTATACATAGGATATGTATATGATCTTATGTGTATGACATACCTACCATACTTGCTATCACGGAAGGTTTACGTTCGCTTAGGGCCCTCTAATCCTTGTGTTGCCCGGATTTAGATTGGTACCGCGAGAACATAGGTCAGAGAAGGACTTATTGGGATGTTAATAAGTCTGCTGATCGTGGGAGCGTAGGTATGTGCGTGACCCATGTGATGTGACTGTGTTCGCCTCCATTGTTTGTGATTTTTGTTATCTGAGAACGATTCTGAGAGATTCGAAATGCGTGATCCTTATGTACGTGATGTACCGGGATGAATAGCAGAGTATGTGTGCACCGCAGCTTAGTCTCGGGGTGCTTGTATTGTATATTTATGACGTGAATAATATACACTTAAATAATGGGAACTTTCATGTTGGTATTGTGAATATAATTATGGTAATGTTTTGAGAAATCATAACGGGTTGACCGATAGTTAATTGTATTGCTAATAATTGAGAACCTGAGTTCAGTAAGCCCTCTATTTATTTGATAATGCTAGAACGTATAATGGGAATTGAGTAGTAAGGGGTAGAACTTATTACGGTTTGGTTAGATATGTATGTCACTTAGATGGGTACGGTACGTTAGGAGTGCACAAATTAGTCGAGAGGTGAGTACTTCATGTGAGTGTACGTCCTAACATGTATTTTGCTTTCATTTTTTTAATGTTATTAAAACACTTGCTATTTTTTTTAAAATAATCCCCACTTTCGGGCTCTGACCCGTTTGCTTTCAAATCTATTTTTGTAAAAACCATTTTAGGTGCCCAGCCACAAGGACACCATGCATAGGATTCTCATTCAGGTGACGAGGTGTAGCTGTTTGTGGAAGTTACATGACTTTGATAGTATACGCTTCATTTATCTTGACTCTATATTCAGCTTTCATCAGTTGTAGGAAATGTCGCCCATTTCTATTAGAAACATTTCCTATTTCAGATTTTCAGACTTTTGGCATGTAATTAATTCAGGTTACATTGTTTTAATTAGTTCAGTTGTGGGATTGTTGTGAGGAGTTTTCCTCCGGACTTATTATTATGTTTTTGGTTATTCTATTGTTTCGTTATGGTGAATGGGTGTTATTCTTTCATTATCCTCTTATTGTATGTTAATCAGAGTTAACTTAAAATTTGGCAACTCACTTTTTAAATACTAGGTGGTTACTAATCATTAAAATGTTTTCGACAGTGATGCTATTAACTGGACCAACTTGGCATTTTGTATTAATTTAAAAAAGGAGTAGCTACCAGGTATTTAATTAGTCGGGGTGTCACACCCACTAACTACACTTTGTGACTTAATGGGCTACGGGGGTTATTGGAATTAGTTTCAAGAGCTTCCTACGGCAACCATAACCACCATTGTCACCTTGGAGAAAAAGAACTTGTAGAGAGAGAGAGAGAGAGGAGAATTCTGCAGAGAGAGAGAACAATTCATCAATTCGACATCAAAATCAGAGAAAGACATAAGGCAAGTGGTTTAATTTTGTTAATTGCAAAGAATGTTTCTTCCATGCGTAAGAAATTTATACAATTGTTTTGTTCTTGGAGAATGATAAAGACCCATTGAATTGGAACTAGAAAATTACATTTTAATGAGGAGATTGCATGTAGAATTGTGTTAGGGTGATTATTCTGATAGAAATACATCTTTTATATTATCAAAAACGGATCTAATTATAACTATGGAAGACTTTAAATTTCTAGGGTTCATGTTCTTGAAAATTGGGGAAAATTGGAGAGATTTGATGATTAGATGTGGTTTGGGATGATTAGACCCCATATAAATGTTGTTATACGAATTTAATATGTTTAGGGATGAATAGAAACCTTTACACCTTGTTGGAATGACATTTAGATGATATTAGAGGTGAAGAAAAGTTGGAAAAACGTAATAGGAATTTTTTGTGCTCAAACTGTCACCTCGTTAGAAAACCTGCCCAGGTCGTTCGAACGAGCTCGTTCGAACGAGCTTCTAACGAGTTGACAGTTTGCCTTCTAATGAGAGGGATGTTCGTTCAATGCCTTTCGTTCAAACGATATCTCGTTAGATGCCCAGTTCGTTCGAATGAACTCTCGTTCGAACAGCCTCGTTCGAACGAGACTTCTAACGAGCTGATAGTTTAGGATTTTTGGCCTATTTTGATTTAGTGTGTCCCGTAACCTTGTTTAATTGTAGAGATAGCATTCCCTTGATGATAAATTGATATAGTTGGGATATTTGGGATAGATTGAGGAGTAAAACATAGAAGTGTGATTTGAATTGAATAGAAATTGTGGAATAGGACGTGAGTGACTATTACGATGCGAGAATTATTGACGGCTTAAATAATTGAATTAACTGGGAACATATGAATTGTGTAACATTATAAGTCGGTATGAGAATGAGAAGTGTACCACAAAAAAATTATGGTGATTACTAAGATGTGTGTATACTTAGTATATGTATATGATTTTATGTGTATGACATACCTACCATACTTGCTATCACGGGAGGTTTACGTTCGCTTAGGGCCATCTAATCCTTGTGTTACCCGGATTTGGATTGGTACCTCGAGAACATAGGTCAGAGAAGGACTTATTGGGATGTTAATAAGTCTGCTGATCGTGGGAGCGTAGGTATGTGCGTGACCCA
Source organism: Sambucus nigra (assembly GCA_949130495.1). NCBI lineage: Eukaryota > Viridiplantae > Streptophyta > Magnoliopsida > Dipsacales > Adoxaceae > Sambucus > Sambucus nigra. The sequence goes on from OX422219.1 coordinate 114,006,196, forward strand.
TGTGATGTGACTGTGTTCGCCTCCATTGTTTATGATTTACTATTATCTGAGAATGATTCCTGAGAGATTCGGAATGCGTGATCCTTATGTACGTGATGCACCGGGATGGATAGCAGAGTATGTGTGCACCGCAGCTTAGTCTCGGGGTTCTTGTATTGTATATTTATGGCGTGACTAATATACACTTAAATTAAGGAGAACTTTCATATTGGTATTGTGAGTGTAAATACAGAAACGCTTTGAGTAACTATAAAGGGATAACCTGTAATGAATTGTATTGCTAATAATTGAGAATCTGAGTTTAAGTAAAGCCCTCTACTTAATTGATGACGTTAGAATGTATAATGAGAACCGAGTAGAAAGGATAGAACTCATGTCAGCTTAGTTAGATAAAAATATCACTTAGATGGGTGCTATTTGTTAGGAGTGCACAATTAGTTGAGAGGTGAGTATTTCGTGCGAGTGCACGTCCTAACATGTATTTTTCATTCATTGTTTTAATGTCATTAAATCACTTGCTATTTTTAAAATACTCTCCACTTTCGGGCTCTGACCCGTTTGCTTTCAAATCTATTTTTGTAAAAACCATTTTAGGTGCCCAGCCACAAGGACACCATGCTTAGGATCCTCATTCAGGTGACGAGCTGTAGCTGTTTGTGGAAGTTACAGGACTTTGCTAGTAGACGCTTCATCTATCTTGACTCTATATTCAGCTTTCATCAGTTGTAGGGCATGTCGGCCATTTCTATTAGAAACATTTCCTATTTCAGATTTTCAGACTTTTGGAATGTAATTAATTCAGGTTACATTGTTTTACTTAGTTCAGTTGTTGAATTGTTGTGAGGAGTTTTCCTTCTGATTTATTATTATTTTATTGGTTATTCTATTGCTTCGTTATGGTGAATGGTTGTTATTCTTTCATTATCCTCTTATTGCATGTTAATCAGAGTTAACTTGAAATTTGGCAACTCACTTTTTAAATACTAGGTGGTTAGTAATCATTAAAGTATTTTCGATAGTGATGCTATTAACTGAACCAACTTGGCATTTTGTATTAATTTAATAAAGGAGTAGCTACCCGGTATTTAATTATTCGGGGTGTCACAGGTTGTATCAGAGCATCAGGTTCTAGTGTCCTTTAGGATCTGTACGGCTTATTGTGTTTCCGCTGAGCTTTCTTTGATGTAGAGCCCTATATTTTAGGACTGTTGTATTCTTTTGTATATGCTACATTCTTCAGCTATTTGGAGTTTATAACTGCGAACTTATAGACTTTATTCTTGTTTCTGATGCCTCCACGACGTGAACAACTGGTTCCCATGGATGCAACGCCAGAACCACAGCCCGCACTAGTTCAGGGCACGATGAATGCCACCGAGGTTACAGCCATTGTAGCCCAAGCGATAAATGTTGCACTAGCCGTGGTTCAGCAGGCACCACCTCAGGCGCCAGTTGCTGCGCCAGTCCATGCACATGCATTCCCGTCTGCTTGGGAACGTGTTCGAGATGCTTTTCAGAAAGCACACCCACCGGAGTTCGCAGGTAGCTCCGATGTTGTGGTTTCGAGCCAGTGGAGGAAAGACATTCAGCGACACTTGAGGATGTAAGAGTGCACCAATGTCCAGAAGCAGATACTAACTACCTTCAATCTAGTTGGATCTGCACTGCAGTGAGGGGAGTCTATTACCACCGTGGAGGAGAGAGATACTCTCACGATCCAGGAGTTTTGGGTGCGGTTCGACCGCAAGTACTTTTCGTCAGCTGTTCACACAGAAATGAGGAGGAAGTTGATGAATCTTAGGTAGGAAGGTAAGACTGTGGCCGAGTATGAGGGCGAATTCACAAATCTGTTGAATATTATTCCGGATAAGATACCCACAGAAGAGAAGAAGATACAGAAATTTACAGACGGGTTGACTTGGAGGATCCGTCGGCATTTATTGGGGAATCTATCGTTGGCCACTTACTCTGATGTGGTTAACGTTGCACTGTTACGCTGCCAGGATCACCGCTTTCACATGGCTGAGGGCAAGAGATCGGGAGAGTCCAGCCATCAGGGCAGGACTGGAGGACATGGTGCTAGTGGGGCACAATCTGTTCAGGGGCAGAGACGGGGTGACCAGGGATCCCAGCAGGGGGATCATAAGAGGTTCAGATCGGGAAATTTCAGGCACGGACAGGGAGGTTTTCGGCAGGGCCAGCAGGGTCAGAATGGCCAACAACAGTTTCAGCAGGGCCAGGCGAGGAACGGTAACGACCACCAGGGATGGGGGCAACAGGGACAGAGAGGGGGGAACTTCCCGGGGAAGTGTTACGTTTGTGGCAAGACTGTCCATAAACGCCAGGATGGTCCGGATAGGGGCAGGGCCCCGCAGCAGCAGCAGGGTGCTCGACAGGAGCCGCAGAGGCCTATGTTTCCCGCCGCCCTCCCTGCACCACCACAAATGGCAGCATTACCACCCATTCCAGCGGTCCTAGTTCAGCAGGGGCAGCTGCAGTATGGGAGAGTATATCAGCTTCAGCAGGCCGCAGCCCCACAGGATCCACCAGCCATTGAGGGTATGTTCTCTATTCAGGGGACTATGGGGCGTATGTTATTTAACACGGGGGCTACACACTGTTTTATTGCTATGAGATTTGCACGCACCATTGGGTTGTTAGACATCGCCGAGAGTACGGTTACTTGTGTAGATTCGCCGTTGAGTAGGGGTTCCGTGATTTCACGTGTATGTAGAGGTGTGGGTATAGAGATCGGGAGGTTTACTTTAAACGCTGATATGTTAGTATTAGAGATGACCGAGTATGATGCCATTATTGGTATGGATTGGCTTGTTGCGTACCGAGCCATGATTGATTATTTTAGTAGATGTATTATCTTTGCCATTCCCGGGCAGGAGATCTTTTTAGTGGCGATGCCTCGTCCTGAGGGAGGATCGTCCACTCATTTGTACTATAAAGAGGAGGAGACCTCTAAGGAAGTGGTGATACCACTTGATTCGATTCCGGTTGTTCAAGATTTTTCCGACATATTTCAGGATATACCTGGATTACCTCCAAGTAGAGAGATAGACTTTGTGATCGATTTGACGCCGGGCACTCGGCCTATTGCCCGCGCACCTTACCGTATGGCTCCAGTTGAGATGAGAGAGTTACGGGATCAGATTGAGCAACTGTTGGGTCAGGGGTTTATCCGGAGGAGTACTTCGTCGTGGGGTGCCCCTGTGTTATTCGTAAAGAAGAGGGATGAATCGTTGAGGTTGTGTGTGGATTACCGAGAGTTGAATAAGGTCACAATACGGAATAAATATCCGTTGCCCCGAATCGATGACTTATTCGACCATCTGAGAGGAGCTTCTTTCTTCTCCAAGATTGATTTACGATCGGGATACCATCAGTTGCGTATCAGGGAAGAGGATGTCTCGAAGACTGCGTTCTTAACGAGATATGGTTCCTACGAGTTTCGAGTTATGCCTTTTGGCTTGACCAATGCTCCAGCCGTGTTTATGGACTTGATGAATAGGGTGTTCAGAGAGTTCCTTGATCAGTTCGTCATTGTCTTTATTGATGATATTCTGGTTTGCTCCCAGACAGAGGAGAAGCACGCAGAGCATTTGAGGCAGGTTTTGCAGACCCTACGTCAGAACGAGCTGTATGCAAAATATGAGAAGTGCGGGTTTTGGCTGAAGGAGGTTCATTTTTTGGGGCATATTATTTCCGATCGGGGGATATCTGTTGATCCGGGGAAGGTATCCGCGGTGAGGGAGTGGGTATAGCCCACGACACCAACGGAGATCCGTAGTTTCTTTGGACTAGCAGGATACTACAGGAGGTTTATTCGGGGATTTTCGAAGATAGGAGGTCCTTTGACACATCTGACTCGTAAAGGTGTTCCGTTCATTTGGAGTGATGCCTATCAGCTGGCATTTGATGGGTTGAAGGACAAGTTGACCTCAGCACCTGTGCTAGCATTACTGAGACCGGGAGTTGAGTATCTAGTTTACACCGATGCGTCCTTACAAGGACTTGGAGGTGTATTGCAGCAGGAGAGTCAAGCCATAGCTTATGCTTCCCGTAAGCTTAAGCCTCACGAGAAGAATTACCCCACTCATAACTTGGAGTTGGCGGCAGTTGTATTTTCCCTTCGGATTTGGAGACATTACCTTTTGGGGGAGAAGTTTCGATTGTTCACGGACCACAAGTCCCTACAGTACCTATTCACGCAAAAGGAGTTGAATATGCGACAGCGAAGGTGGCTTGAGTTTGTGAACGATTATTAGTTTGATATCTAATATCACCTGGGGAAGGCTAACGTGGTAGCAGACGCGTTGAGCCGTAGACCAGTAGATGCGGTGGCAGGGGTGTGGAAGGCAAAGTGGAAGGAGTTGGGACACTAGGATGCAGTGGCCCGATCGTTCATGTCTGTGATGACGGTTACACCGTAGATTATCACGAAGGTGGTAAAGCAACAGGCAAATGACTCGTTCTGTCAGGAGCAGATAGTTCGATTACTAGTAGAGGGAGCCGAGTCCTATACCGTTAGCTCCGACGGGGGATTACGCTTCAATGGGAGACTGGTAGTTCCGAAAGGGGAGGAATTGCAACACGAGGTGATGGCAGAGTCGCACGGCTCACGGTTCGTGGTACATCCCGGTGGGGATAAAATGTACCAAGACATGAGACGACAGTATTGGTGGAGCGGGATGAAGAGAGATATTATCGTGTTTGTTTCTAAATGCGCCACTTGTCAACTGGTAAAAGTGGATCATCTGAGACCGACAGGACTTCTACAGCCATTAGAGGTCCCAATGTGGATGTGGGAGAGCATATCCATGGACTTTATCGCGGGGTTGCCTACGTCACAGAGAGGTCACGACTCCATTTGGGTAATTATGGACAGGCTGACCAAAGTCGCTCATTTTCTACCCGTAAGGACAGACTACACTACGGGAAAGTATGCCCAGCTCTTTATTCCAGAGATAGTGAGACTTCACGGTGTGCCCCTAAATATCGTGTCTGACAGAGACAAGATATTTGTTTCACAATTTTGGGAGAGTTTTCAGGAGGCCATGGGCACGGAATTGCGGTTGAGTACGGCGTATCACCCGCAAACCGATGGGCAAATCGAGCGTACAAACCAGATGTTGGAGAACATGTTGCATATGCGCATCATTGATTTCGGAGGTGGATGGGAGCAGTATCTTCCACTGGTGGAGTTTGCTTACAACAACTCCTACCAGTTCACCATTGGCATGGTTCCATTTGAGGCTTTGTACGGTAGACCTTGTCGTTCCCCAACATGTTGGTTGGAGGTGGGGGACAACAAACTACTTGGGCTGAAAGTAATTCAGGATACTTCGGCGAGGATAGAATTGATACGGAGTCGCATTCGGGTAACTCAGGATCGGCAGAAGAGCTATGCTTACGCGAAGAAGTTCTTCAGGGAGTTCCAAGTGGGGGACCAGGCTTTACTCAGAGTATCTCCTATGAAGGGGATTATGATATTTGGGAAGAAGGGGAAGTTGGCACCGAGATACGTGGGACCATTTCCTATCATCGAGCGGATTGGGTCTATTGCGTACAGACTTGGGTTACCGGAGCATTTGCATCGGATTCATGATGTGTTTCATATTTCCTTGCTAAGGAAATATCTTAGAGATGACTTGGCTCATTCTCACATTGCTTTGGAGGACATCGACCTCCATCCTGATTGCTCCTACGAGGAGGGGCCGATTGCTATTTTGGACCGAAGTGAGCGGAAACTGCGGTCAAAGATAGTTCCGTTAGTGCGTGTTCAGTGGCGACATCATAATGTCGAGGAGTCCACATGGGAGGGCGAGGATGAGATGCGCGAACGTTATCCAAAGTTGTTCTTACCAGGTACTTTCTAGTTTCGAATTTAGGGACGAAATTCTGTTATTAGGGGGGAAGTATGTAATACCCTGTATTTTTATGATATTTATTTATAGGATGAATTTAATTAAATGTGTATTAATTGGAAACTAATCCGGATAAAAATACTAGCGAGATGTGAGTTAATATTTGATTTTAATGAGTATATATGGCTATATATGAATATTGAATTATGAAATTTGTCGTGAGATTGAAATACGGCAATTTGGAAATTTTGTTGGGACGCGTGTGACAGTCGCGTCAGGAATATAATTATTTTAATTAAAAAGTGAATTTTGTTTCTATTAACCGTATGGTCATTTTGAGTGCGCCAACGCGTTCGGAAGGGTCCAAATAGTCATAAAACACTAGCCGGGGGTTTAGTTTGGGTCCCGGGGCATTTTTAGGCCATACCGGCAACGTAAAAGGGTAGTTTGGTAATTTTGGAATTTTGGGAATTAAAACCCACGAAAATTAGAAATTAATATCTGATTTAACCTTTACCCTCTAAACCCACTAACTACACTTTATGACTTAATGGGCGACGGGGGTTATTGGAATTAGTTTCAAGAGCTTCCTACGGCAACCTTAACAACAATTGTCACCTTGGAGAAAAAGAACTTGTAGAGAGAGAGAGAGAGAGGAGAATTCTGCAGAGAGAGAGAACAATTCATCAATTCGACATCAAAATCAGAGAAAGACATAAGGCAAGTAGTTTAATTTCGTTAATTGCAAAGAATGTTTCTTCCATGCGTATGAAATTTATACAATTTTTTTGTTCTTGAAGAATGATAAAGACCCATTGAATTGGAACTAGAAAATTAAATTTTAATGAGGAGATTGCATGTAGAATTGTGTTAGGGTTATTATTATGATAGAAATACATCTTTTATATTATCAAAAACGGATCTAATTATAACTATGGAAGACTTTAAATTTCTAGGGTTCATGTTCTTGAAAATTGGAGAGATTTGATGATTAGATGTGGTTTGGGATGATTAGACCCCATATAAATGTTGTTATACGAATTTAATATGTTTAGGGATGAATAGAAACCTTGACACCTTATTGGAATGACATTTAGATGAGATTAGAGGTGAAGAAAAGTTGGAAAAACGTAACAGGAATTTTCTGGGCTCAAACTGTCACCTCGTTAGAAGACCTGCCCAGGTCGTTCGAACGAGCTCGTTCGAATGAGCTTCTAACGAGTTGACAGTTTGCCTTTTAACGAGAGGGATGTTCGTTCGATCCCTTTCGTTCGAACGAGATCTCGTTAGATGCCCAGTTCGTTCGAATGAACTCTCGTTCGAACAGCCTCGTTCGAACGAGACTTCTAACGAGCTGATAGTTTAGGCTTTTTGGCCTGTTTTGATTTCGCGTGTCTCGTAACCTTGTTTAATTGTAGAGATAGCATTCCCTTGATGATAAATTGATATAGTTGGGATATTTGGGATAGATGGAGGAGTAAAACATAGAAGTGTGATTTGAATTGAATAGAAATTGTGGAATAGGACGTGAGTGACTATTACGATGCGTGAATTATTGACGGCTTAAATAATTGAATTAACTGGGAACATATGAATTGTGTAACATTATAAGTCGGTACGAGAATGAGAAGTGTACCATAAATAAATTATGGTGATTACTAAGATGTGTGTATACTTAGTATATGTATATGATTTTATGTGTATGACATACCTACCATACTTGCTATCACGGGAGGTTTACGTTCGCTTAGGGCCATCTAATCCTTGTGTTGCCCGGATTTGGATTGGTACCTCGAGAACATAGGTCAGAGAAGGACTTATTGGGATATTAATAAGTCTGCTGATCGTGGGAGCGTAGGTATGTGCGTGACCCATGTGATGTGACTGTGTTCGCCTCCACTGTTTGTGATTTGCTATTATCTGAGAACGATTCCTGAGAGATTCGGAATGCGTGATCCTTATGTACGTGATGTACCGGGATGGATAGCAGAGTATGTGTGCACCGAAGCTTAGTTTCGGGGTGCTTGTATTGTATATTTATGGCGTGACTAATATACACTTAAATTAAGGAGAACTTTCATGTTGGTATTGTGAGTGTAAATACAGAAACGCTTTGAGTAACTATAAAGGGATAACCTGTAATGAATTGTATTTCTAATAATTGAGAATCTGAGTTTAAGTAAAGCCCTCTACTTAATTGATGACGTTAGAATGTATAATGAGAACCGAGTAGAAAGGATAGAACTCATGTCAGCTTAGTTAGATAAAAATATCACTTAGATGGGTGCTATTTGTTAGGAGTGCACAATTAGTTGAGAGGTGAGTATTTCGTGCGAGTGCACGTCCTAACATGTATTTTTCATTCATTGTTTTAATGTCATTAAAGCACTTGCTATTTTTAAAATACTCTCCACTTTCGGGCTCTGACCCGTTTGCTTTCAAATCTATTTTTGAAAAAACCATTTTAGGTGCCCAGCCACAAGGACACCATGCTTAGGATCCTCATTCAGGTGACAAGCTGTAGCTGTTTGTGGAAGTTACAGGACTTTGCTAGTAGACGCTTCATCTATCTTACTCTATATTCAGCTTTCATTAATTGTAGGGCATGTCGCCCATTTCTATTAGAAACATTTCCTATTTCAGATTTTCAGACTTTTGGCATGTAATTAATTCAGGTTACATTGTTTTACTTAGTTAGTTGTGGAATTGTTTTGAGGAGTTTTCCTCCGGATTTAGTATTATTTTGTTGGTTATTCTATTGCTTCGTTTTGGTGAATGGTTGTTATTCTTTCATTATCCTCTTATTGCATGTTAATCACAGTTAACTTAAAATTTGGCAACTCACTTTTTAAATACTAGGTTGTTAGTAATCATTAAAGTGTTTTCGACAGTGATGCTATTAACTGAACCAACTTGGCATTTTGTATTAATTTAATAAAGGAGTAGCTACCCGGTATTTAATTAGTCGGGGTGTCACAGGTGGGTCTTCTAAATTTCTTTGTATGATCATTTTTTATCTTTGTCTAATCTGAGGAGTGCTGGGTGAATTGGATTGTGGAGCATGTGGATAATAATCTTCACTGGTCAGTATCATGGTGGGGCAACTTGTAGCCTATTATCAAACTAGGTGAGTACTAATATGTTTAGTTGATGGGCCTTCGCAGACTTCCCTCTACTTTTATTCACAACTTCATGTCAGGTATAATGGGATAAATTTTTTCCTCCATAAGACCAGACTCAATCTCCGAGGATGATCCTAGGACCTTTGTGGTAGTGCCACTAATTATCTACACATCCATCTCAATCAGTAGAGGAGTCGGGGTATATAGCTAGGGATTATTTAAAATTTTATAGAAGAAGGTAATTACGAAGATGTGTGCTGAGGAGATTGGACAAAGGTGTCTTATCTAAGCAAATCAAGGCATACCATTAAAAGGGCAGATATGAAAGTGTAATCAGAACTGTGATTTGTGGGGTCCTCCAAGAACTTGGAATGATGATAACACAAGTCCTTCGGGCAATTGGAGAAAGTATTGTAAGGAACATGGCGGGAAGAGTTTTGGCACTATGTGGGTTTATTGTCTAAGTTAAGTTTGAGGTAGTTTTACTGTGTTTTTGTTATTTATCATTCTTGTCGTTGATGTGTCATGCAATAATAATATTCCATTATTAATAAAAGATGATGATGGTTATATGGTCGTGTCTTTAAAGTTTTTCTTTCTTTTGAAGTATCTATATCATTCGTTAAGGGATACATAATTCCTTTGTTTGAATATGTGATAACAGGCTAATGTTTTCGATGGAAGAAAATATAATACCCCGTATTTGTGCATATATTAATTTAAATGATTCGAAAATGAATTAGGAAAATACATTTTTTTAAATTACGCGGGTGAAGTAATTTAATGTTATTTATTGAATAAAGGTGATTATTAAATATTAATCAAGAGATAGTTACTCATTAATATTTTGATGAAATTTACTGAGAGTAAATAGTAATTATTAAATGGTTATTATTTTACGACATAGCGAGTGATATGTGCGTATTTTAATTTATCGTCGCGAGAGTCACGTGTAGAGTAATTTGAGGTGAGAAATGAGAAATATATTTTTAGTGATGCATATGATTATTTAGAGGTCACGGATGACTCCCATAGGGTCGAAATAGTTAGAATAGCGTACCCAGGAGTTTAGTTTGGATCCCCGGTCACTTTTGGACCAAATCGGCACATATTAGGGACATTTTGGTCATTTTGAAAATAGATGGTAAATGACCTAAGAAAATTAAAGTCATATATCTGGTGGTTAGGATCGTGGGTTAGGGTTAATAACTCACAAAACATGGAGAGGCCATTAGAGAGAATAGGGAAACCAATTCTAAAAGGCCAAAGGAGAAGTCTTGGAGTTTTGAAGGTATTCTTGCACCCTCATCACCTAAGCAATGATGATTTGAAGAGGAAACATATAGATTCATGACCTCCTTTACGAAATCAGACACTACAGTAATCAAGGAAAGTTGTTTATTACAAAAATTTATGAAGTCAAAATACCCATGTGTAGGGTTTTAAGATTGCTTTATTAAATTCATATTTTTGGGAGAAAAAGAATGTGTTTTATCGTATTGAGATATGATCTGCATGTAGATGAATTTAACGTATGTAAAGGATTAATAATAATAGGAGACTTGATCATTAATAGGAAAAAAATTTGGATTTAATATGTTGGAAGAACACAAAACCAAGGTTTTTAATGAAGTTTTGAGTTTTAATTCGTTCTTAATTAAATTATATGATGACGGAATATGTTTAGAACATTAGAAACCCTCCTAATGCCTGTAGAAATGGTTGGAAATATTTAGTTGTGATTTTGGTGTAGAGTAATGTAAGTTGGTACTAGATTTAGAGAGAAGAAAACATGAACAAATGAAGCTGGTAAGATACAGATGCTGGATCGGTCCGGTAATGGACACATCAGTTGAGTTCATTTATAGAAAATGAACCGGTCTGGCCCTGGGCATATCGATTTGGTCCGGGTCCCAGAAAAACCTAAAATTTCCCTTTTTGGCCTAGACTTTCTATACAAGTTATCGCGGAAAACTCTTGGAACTTGGTGAGAATATAATAAGGGATTTATTATATTACAGTATGATTATATTAGGTTTGTGATTTAGTCTTATTGAGAGGAATGAGATGAAAATAAATTTGGATGAATTATGTCATGATTTATCGGAGAGAAAGATAACGAATTGTGGAAATTTCGAAAGAATTAACAAGTAGATCAGTGGTGTAAATATTTATTTAACTACTGAAACTAAAAAGGATAACTGGGCCGTTGGAGTTGGGTGAATACTCCAATTAATACAATGGTGAGCTAAATCGTAGAAGTAATAAGTACGGCGAGTATGAGAGAGAAAAATACTACATACTAAAAATACATGGTTAGGTGTTTTGTATACCTACAGAGTTACTTATAGGTGGAGTGAATGGCTATTATTTACTTGCATGTGAGTTGATTTTAGGTTAGATAAGACAATTCATATCATGTTTGATGAGAAATTCTGAACCAAGCTTGAGGAGACATTTCAAACTAAAAATAAACTCACATGCAAGTACGTACTAGGCATTCACTCCACCTATAAGTAACTTAGTAGGTATACACAACACCTAACCATGTATTTTAGTATGTAGTATTTTTCTCTTTCATACTCACCGTACTTATTACTTTTACGATTTAGCTCACCATCGTATTAATTGGAGTATTCACCCAACTCTAACGGCCCTAGTTATCCCTTTTAGTTTCAGTAGTTAAATCAATATTTACACCACTGATCTACTTGCTAGACGAGGCAATTAGGACCATGTTTTATGAGACATTCCGAACCAAGCTTGAGGAGATATTTAAAACTAATTTTGAGGGCACATTCTGAACTAGTAGTCCTTAATGTGTGATAATGGGACGTTATAGTAAAGGATTCACTTATAGTATATATTGTGTGTGAAATATGTAATTTATGATTATACTACTTACGTGTGATAGTAGATTGGCAAATGTGATATATATATATATATATATGTGTGTGTGTGTGTGTGTGTGTGTGTGTGTGTGAAAAGAAAACAAAGTAGAGTGACTTAATTGACAGATTAAAAATAGAGGGTGAATATCTAGGAGATTTAAATTAAGTAGTGAGATTTAATTATAAATATTATAGTACAACATGTGTGAGATATTACATGAGAAATAATTAACATATGAGAGATGTAAATAAGATAATATACTGTATGGATAGTATAGGAACTTAGGCATGTAGACAAGTTCAGCTGGATACTTTAGTCTGACTAGATTTGGTAGTATAGTTACGTGGGCCAAGTATAAAACGTTAGGCGTGCACTATAGATGAGAGGTTAGGAGAACTCAAGAGAGAGTGCACGTGACCATGTGTTATCCATAACCAATTTTATATTGTAATAAATTCTTGATAAGTATTTTCAAAATGTTTTGTGTACTAACACTTGCTATAAAAATATTTTCAAAACCTTATAGGTGTCCCTCCACTGGAACGCCAAGCTTGACTTCATTCTAGGGACTTGGAGTTGTAGTATTGTGGATGCTGACAGGATTGATTTGATTAGACGACCCCGCCTTTCAAATCTTGTGTAGGATCTCATTTTATATTCCATGTATGGACATGTTGTCAATTCATATTTATTCAGATATTCAGTTCTTTTATTATTATAGAGTGTTTCGTTTTGGATTTTTAGGCCGATGGCTTATTCGGTAAGATTTTATTCATTTATATATATTGTGATGGTTGGATTCTAGAATATTTTGAATGTTAAATCAAGTTTTCCGATTTGTTCATTTATCTATTTTGTGGAAAGATAAAATTGACACCGGTTTAATGTCACTTAGGTGGTTAGTAATTAAACAGTTTTTGACAGTGATGCTAAGAATGAATAATAAGGGAAACCGATTTTAATTTAATCACGACCTGATCACGTGATGTTTAATTAAGCGGGGTCTCACAAAAAATAATAAGATTTTATAAATGAGAAAGGATTATTCCCAAATAATTTTATGGGCTGAATACATATTTCTGTGGGGTTTTTAAAATTACGGGTTTTCCTTGAAAAGGTAACCTTTGAGAGGATTGGGTCCCACGCAATTCGAAGCAGAGAGGATAGAGGATTTTTTTAGAATATATGGGAGGTGAAAAGAGCCGCAGAGCAATGATATCTTGGACTAGGGGTAATGAAGAGTGCGCGTGCATTCAAATAAATAGATTATTTAATTAAACTCAGTTTTTCCAGTTAAATCCTAAAACATGCATCAAGGTGTGATTGAAATCAATATGATCATGCAAGAACAGTCAGTCACAAACAAAACACATAAGTGAGGAAAAATCCCCCAAATGGGGCAAAACCCTTTATTTTCACTCTAATTTCTAAAGTAACGGTTACACGGATTACAATGAAAATAAGAATGACATATAAAATACCCCCGGGTGTCGGTTCCGAAGTCATCGACTGGAATCTCCCGCAAGAACTCCATGTGGGCAGCAGTAGAGAAGAAGACGACTTCTCCACAAAATACTCCAGATGAGTAGTAAACGATTCTCTTAAAGGTTTAAAGATTCACATACATATATGGGAGTGTTTATGTGAATAAACAAGGTATAAAACAATAAAAGGTGAAGTCTATTTTTTGGGCTATGAAAACGCAGAAACTGGTGCGTAAAAGATGTGGAAAATCGTGTAGAATGCACACAGGTATTTATATGAACATAGAGACGACGATGTCGCTCGAATGCGATAGGCATCTCGCTCGAACTAAGGACACGTGTCGTTCCAACGACATCACATGACATGCTTATCTCACTCGAATGATAGTGCAAACTCGTTTGAACGAGGTCGTCGATCGAGGCAGTCCGCTTCTACACTTAGAAAAATTTCTTCTTTTGATAAAAAATAATTCATATTTGAAAAAAATATTTTCCAAAAAAATCCCAAATATTTATGCAAATATAAACAAGTCCAATAAATCATTTTACCAATAATGCGTAGTGGAGTTGTGGGAATGAGTTGAACAGCATGTTGCATGTAGCATGATGCACGTGTGAAGATGGTGGATGCACGGATTCGGATCAAGGCTGTCAAGGATGATCGTGTTGACATGATGAATGTAGAAGTATCAAACATACAAACTGTGATCTAGGACAAATAGAAAATTCATAGATTCTACCCCAGACATTTATATAATTTTGTCCTTACAAATCTCCCCCTACGTCTATGCCGGTACATACATAAAAAATCCGAATTATGCTGTTTCCATAAAACAAATCATGTACAAAATAATATCCCAATTAAACCCTCAAACTGAGAATACTTGGTAACATGTTGACAATCAAACTTCAACATCTTCAAAGATTCAACTTTTCAAAACATTCTCAAGGCTTTTCTCATCAGGGTGTGCAATCCAATAAGTATCAATTTTGTACCTAAACACATGAGATAAAGAAAATACCCGTGACAAGCAAGAGTTTGAAATATAATGATATCCAAAAATCAAAGATCAATTAAGCTTAAGCAAATAATTGATAAATCAACTAAACACAAAACAAATCTCCCTCATAATTCTTCTCCCCCTTTTTATGATGTCCCCAAATAGACAAATATGAGTAGAACGAATAAATACAAATGGAGAGTGTTACAAGGTAACAAAATTCTATTTTTGTTTTTTTCAAAATTTTCACACATAATATACAACAAAGAATCACACCATGAACAAACACAAAAAAAACCAAGTCGCTGATAGCGAAAATTTAGGGGTGTGATAAAATTCGATAGGAAAATAAATGCATACAAACATAACATATGTGCACAATGAATATCGGATACTCCTAACGAATAAACTTAACATCTTCCTTACGTGTAAAAAGATGGAAATATGAGACATTGACTCAATCATATCAGCAAATCAAAGCTCAAAGTGATTTCCACACCAATAATGTCCAAAACGATTTAATGCTTTTTCAGAACTTTCAAGGAAGTGCAAACCCATATAAATTCTCGAACCAAACTCCCTCAGATTTATATTTTTAATAGAGGTGATCTAAATTATCAAACATTAGAGAATTGATGGTGAAACCTAATGCCCCATATTTGGCATATGTTTCTTTTTATTGACTTCAAATTTTTCTTGCTCTTTTAACCTCTTAGGCCCCGAATAATACAATTCCTCAATTTTTTAGGTCCAATTTAAACTGTGGATTAATCGCAAAGGATAGATATGTACCTTTCGTAGCCCTTCACGGTTAAAATAAAATACCACACAATCTCACCAAACGGTTTTGACATGCATTCCAATCTTGTCAAGTTTTATCGCAATTGGACGTTGTATAGACAGAATTGAGATGAAAACACTCAAGCCAATGTGTGATAGACAAGTGAGATAATCAAATAAAGCCGTGCATGTGTGCAATAAAGGAGATAGGAGCCAAACATGTAGAAAGATATCACTAATCACATCTCAAAGACTCCAAATAATGTAAAGCACATGGGTGCAATGATGTAGTGTCTCAAATCACTATCAAACAGGCACATGGATAATGGAAATGAAGTTGTGACACGGCTATCTTAAATTCCCATCCAAAAAAAAAACATGTAAACAAAATACAAAAATATTTTTGGATTTTTCAAAATTTTATGAAAATCAAATCTTTTTGGATTTTTCAAAAAAATACAAAAAGCAAAAGTAAGAATACAAATTATATAAACTAGCAATATGAATCATATGGTATGAACATGACAAATCATCCTAAGCTAGACACGGACCATCCCATCAGTCAATTATGAAAATCCCTAAAGACTTCCTAAGACTCTCAAATCTAAGGGCATCTAAAGGTTTCGTGAAAATATCGGCTAACTGAAGGTCAGTGGGTACAAAAATCAGGGATACAACTTTCTCCTAAACTAACTTGTGTATAAAGTGCTCATGTATCCTGATGTGCATTGTGCACGAATGCTGGACTGGATTGCGGAATATGTGTAACGCGCGCATGTTATCACAAGAGATGGTCATGGTGTCCTGTGATATCCCATAATCCTCCAGCATATGCTTCATCCACAAGAGTTTCGTGTAACAACTCCCGATGACACTGTACTCAGCCTCCGCGGTGGACAAAGAGTTAGAGTTTTGCTTCTTGCTCAACCAAGAGACAAGAGCATAACCAAAGAAGAAACACTGACCAGAAGTGCTCTTACATCCATATGCATCCCCAACCCAGTCAGCATCCAAGTATGCGGACAACCAGTCAGTGGCATCAAAGGAATACCGAAAGCCATGGGAAAGAGTCTCACTCACGTATTTGATAATATGTTTAAGAGCGCATAAGTAAGACTCTTTAGGGGACGCCTGATATCGTGCATAGATTCCAACACTAAAGGTGATGTCGGGATAACTGGCAGTTAAGTAGAGAAGACTACCTATCATACATCGATACAAGATTGGCTCTACGTCCTTGCCTAAAGTGTCCTTTCTAAGCTTGGTAGTGGTACTCATAGGTGTACATGCATGTTTAACGGAGTCTAAACCAAATTTCTTCACTAGGTCTCTAGCATACTTGGATTGGGATATAAACATCCCATCCTCTAGATGAGGAACCTGGAGACCAAGGAAGAAAGTAAGTTCACCTACCATGCTCATCTTAAATTCACTTTCCATCTCCTCCTCAAAGTGGTGAGCATGCTAAGAGCATGTGGATCCAAAGACTATGTCATCCACATAGACCTGGGCAACCATAATTGCACCGTCATGTCTCTTGATGAACAACATCGTATCAAATCCCCCTCTCTTGAAGCCACGCACAAAGAGATAGGAAGTAAGCCTCTTGTACCAAGCACGGGGTGCTTGCTTTAAGACATACAAGGCTTTCCTCGGAGAATAAACGTGCTCTGGGTGCTTAGGGTCTTCAAACCCTTGTGGTTGTTCTACGTAAACCTCCTCCTACAGAAAGCCATTTAGAAAGACAATCTTGACATCCATATGATATAACTTGAAGCGCAGATGACATGCGATGACGAGTAGTAAGCGAACGGACTCAAGCCTTGCACCAGGCGGAAATATCTCCCCAAAGTCTACACTCACTATCTGTTGAGCGACCAACCTAGCCTTGTTTCCGATTATGGTACCATTTTATTCTTGAAAATCCACTTGATACCTTTCACATTTGTCTCACTAGGTCGGGGAACAAGATCCCAGACATTATTCTTTCTAAACTGAAGCAACTCATCCTGCATGGATGATATCTAGTGTTCATCCTTGAGTGCTTCTTTTTTATTCTTGGGCTCGACTTTGGACGTGTAACAAAAATTTCTAACAACATTCTCAAACTGACCACAAGTCTTGACCCCTAAAGTGGGATCACCTACAATGGCGGCAGGGTCATGACTCGTGCGAACCCAAGTAGGCGTGTCCACTATCATAGGAGTAGGGTCCACATGGTATGAGTGAGGGGAAAGTAAGTCTCTTCCAGAAAAGTCCTCATCCTCACCATGAAGGCTAGGGTCAACAAATGTCAGAGGTTCGTCATCTTACATGGTGACTTTTATTGACTCCATAACCTTAGAGATATTTAGGGTAAAAGCCTTGTATGCTCCACTATTTGATGAATATCCAAGCAGTATTCCCTCGTCGCTCCGGGAGTCAAACTTTCCTAATTGCTCTCTATCCTATAGGATATAGCATTTATTCCCAAAGACATAAAAATATGCAAGGTTGGGTTTCTTACCAGTACATAACTCATAAGTCATCTTAAGTGTGTGTGGACGCAGGTAAAACCTATTCACCATATAGCATGTGGTAGACACCGCCTCTGCCCAAAATGTCCTAGCAACCTTACCACCTAAAAGCATAGATCTAGACATTTCCTGAATTGTTCGATTCTTCCTCTCAACAATCCCATTTTGCTGAGGAGTCCCTACGGCCGAAAACTCATGTTTAATCCCAAGTCTATCACAGTAAATATCTACTTTTGCTTCTTTAAACTCCGTGTAGTTATCACTACGTATCATGTTAATAGTGACTCCATGTTGGTTTTGTAGGACACGACACTTAGTTGTTAAAAACTCTACAACATTGGATTTATCTCTGAGAAAACCTACAATCGAATATCTGGAGAAATCATCTACCATCACGTGGATATACCTCTTACCACCCAGACTCCTAGTACGACTAGGACCCATAAGATCCATGTGAATCAACTCAAGCACATGGTAGGTGGTAATGGAATGCAACTTCCTATGAAGACTAAAGATTTTCTTTCCCAACTGGCAGGGTCCACAAATCATGGAAGTTATCTTTCTAAGAGATGGTAAGACACGTGCTAGGTCTTTTTTAGCTAAACGTGTCAAATATCTAAAGTTCACATGACCTAGACGTTGGTGGCACAGATCCATAGGAGTGATCGTGGCGCTATTGTAGACATGTGAGGATTTGGGGACAGTCTTATAGTAATTATCCTCTGTCCTCACCCCTTGCACTAAAAGTTTACCGGCTTGATTATAGACATTACACGTGTCCCGATCAAACTTTACGGTAAAGTCAGCGTCGCACAGCTGGCTAATGCTGAGAAGGTTTTCTTTCAAACCTTTAATATAAAAAACATTATATAGCTTAGAAAATCCTGGTAACTCTACTGTACATCATCCTACTATGCTAGACTTGCTCCCATCTCCAAAGGTGACTTTACCTTCCTTATGATCCTCTAGGTAGGTAAAGAATGAGACACCCCCTGCCATATGTCTGGAGCACCCACTATCAAAATAACATTGTGAGGTATTATGTGCTTTAAGAGTGACATGAACAACAAGGCACTTTTTGTCTTTCTTAGGTACCCAAGAAGTGGTAACCTTTTGTTTACCCTTGTTGTTACTGGTTTTAGCCGAGATGTGGGAAGTATTCACTAACGACAATGACATCCGTCGGAATTCCTCCATAAAACTTTGCGATGTGGCGGATAAAAACTCAACACCCTCTTTCAGACTTGAGAAATCACTAGTGGTAGGTGGCGGAGTAGTAGTACGTAGTTTCCGACCCAAACTATAGCAAAAATCCCTAAGGTGGCCCTTTCTTTTATAGTAGGTACAAAAGTACACAGTCTTAGCCATACCTTGGTTTGCTTTTCTTGGTTGAACTCTCCTAGGTCATTTTTTACGATGGCCATATGGAGTAATAGTAAACTTAGGAATCGATCCAGGTGCAATTTGGGATGTGGAGCCACCATCAAAACCTATTCTCTTCCTATCGCTAAAACCTAAAGCAGGACCGAGGAGCATCTTTCCCATTTTTCCAGATTTTTCCTCGATTTGAACCTTGACTTCCCGTGCTTTCTCAAGATCATGAGTAAGACGGGCTTCAAGTTTCTTCTGAGTCTCTAGGGAGGAATGGATCTCACACGTAAGATTATCTACTTGTTTAGTCAAGTCACCTTTCTCTTTTTCAAAACAACTCTCTCTCTCTCCAAACTATCTTTCTCTCTCTAAATTGACTTTATCTCTCAACACAGGTAGACTCTCTCCCTCTCAAGGTAGTGCAGGTGGAGGACTCTATCTCTCTCGCTTTTCCTAAATCTCCCTCTAATGCGGTGATCCTAAGAACTAACGATTTGTTACACTTTTTGGTTTTAAATGACTCAGATTATAACTCAGCGTAGGCGGTTGAAGATCACTCTCGCTCTCACTTGCATCATCCTCCCCCTCATTATCTTCGTTCTCACTGTCGAGGTGTCCATGTGAAGCAACATCCTCATCATCGTGACGAGCACTAGAGTTACTCACATGGCTATCCATGAATGCAGTGAAGTTACACTCATGCGGTGACTCGTCTCCAGAATCAACCAACTCGACCTCACTGTCATCACTAAGGGTAGCATTAAGGACATCTTTTACCCTTTTCTTTTGCAAGTCTATTCAGCCTAGTAGCACACTCAAAAGCTCTATAACCCTTACTGTTGCACTCATAGCATCTCTCACTGTCTTTCTTAGGAGTTTCTTTAAAATCGTTTTCATTTTCCTTTTCAAACATATTTTGCTCAAAATTCCTTTTATCTTTGAAATTTCCATTTTTCTTGAAATTGAGAATTTTCTTGAA
The DNA here is from genome assembly GCA_949130495.1 of Sambucus nigra. Classification (NCBI taxonomy): domain Eukaryota; kingdom Viridiplantae; phylum Streptophyta; class Magnoliopsida; order Dipsacales; family Adoxaceae; genus Sambucus; species Sambucus nigra. Next base: position 114,026,217 of record OX422219.1, read on the forward strand.
ATTTTTACCAAACAAGGGCAAATCATCTAAATCAAGGTCACACTCAAAATCAGACAGTTTTATCTCCTTTTCTTTATTGCCGACCCCTCACTCATCCTATCCCGGGCATTAAGTGAAATTCCCCTATCTTTTGGTTTAACGGACATAGGAAACATGTCAATTTCAAAGGTTTGTAAGTTTCCAAACAATTCCTCTAATTTAAGCGTGTTTAAATTACCCATAGAACTTAGCACAGTGACTTTAGGGATAAAACTCTTAGGCAGTGATCTTAGAATCTTTTTAACAACTCTAGCATTAGGAATGTGTTCACCAAGATTAAAGCTAGTGTTAACAATATTAGACAACCTAGCATAAAATTTATCAAAACATTCAGACTCAAGTATGGTGATAGATTCAAATTGAGTTATTAATTTTGCAGTTTAGACTCTTTCACATCATTAGTTCCTTCATGGGTAAGTTGTAAAATATCCCATGACTCTTTTGACGTGGTACACGTCATTATCCACCGAAACTCATTAGGTGTGACGAATCCAGAAATAGCACTTAAACCTTTAGAATTAAAAGATGACCATTTAAATTCATCTTCAGTCCATGAAGTCACGAATTTTAAACTAGTCATGTTCTCAATAGTGATGGAGGGAGGTGTCCACCCTCTTTCAACCAAAATCCAGACTCTTTCATCAATGGCTTTTAAAGTAGATTTCATGCGGGCTTTCCAGTAAGCATAATTAGTCCTATAAAAAACTGGCATTTTATTATATAATTTCTCCATTATGATCACACCCTTTTTCAAAAATCAATTTTTCAAAAAATTGATATCTTAGAAAAATTTTACGGAAAATTACACGGTATAATTGTGTAATTAGCCTTTATACCAATTTGAAGAGTGCGCGTGCGTTCAAATAAATAGATTATTTAATTAAACTCAGTTTTTCCAGTTAAATCCTAAAACATGCATCTAGGTGTGATTGAAATCAATATGATCATGCAAGAACAACCAATCACAAACAAAACACATAAGTGAGGAAAAATCCCCCAAAGGGGCAAAAGCTTTTATTTTCACTATAATTTGTAAAGTAACGGTTACAAAGATTACAATGAAAATAAGAATGACATACGAAATACCCGCGGATGTCGGTTCCGATGTCGTCGGCTGGAATTTCCCGCAGGAACTCCAGGTGGGCAACAGTAGAGAAGAAGATGGCTTCTCCACAAAATACTCCAGATGAGTAGTAAACGATCATCTTGAAGGTTTGAAGATTAACATACATATATAGGAGTGTTTATGTGAATAAATAAGGTATAAAACCTTAAAAGGTGAAGTATATTTTCTGGGCTATGAAAATGCAGAAAGTCTTGCGTAAAAGACATGGAAAATCATGTAGAATGCACACAAGTATTTATAGGCAAATTGAGGGGGCAACCTCGCTCGAATGAGATAGGCATCTCGCTTAAACAAAGAACATGTGTCATTCGAACGACATCGCACGAGATGCTTATCTCGCTTGAACGACAGAGAGAACTCATTTGAACGAGCTCGTCGACTGAGGCAATCTGCTTCTACACTTAGAAAAAATTCATCTTTTGATAAAAAATAATTCAGACTTCAGAAAAATATTTTCTAAAAAATTCCCAAATATTTATGTAAATATAAACAAGGGGTTTTTACCAATTAGTCCCGTTTACTAATTATGTATTTCAATAGGTCCTAATATCTTTTTTTTTCTCCATTAGGTCCCATGAAGTAAGATTTTTATTCCAATAGGTCCTATTTGTAAACATATAGTGAATATTCACTGTATGTACAAATATGACCTATTGAGGAAAAAATCTTGTGATAGGACCTATGAGGAAATATCCCCTTTAAACAAAACTTAATAGGAATGAGTAGTGGATGCATGTAGCATGATGCATGTGTGAAGATGGTGGATGCATGGATTCAGATCAAGGATGTCGAGGATGATCGTGTTGACGTGCTGAATGTAGTGGTTTCAGACATACAAACTGTGATCTAGGATAAATAGAAAATTCCTAGATTATACCCCGAACATTTATAAAATTATGTCCTTACAGGTAAAGTTTCTTGTGACGATTTAGATTAACTAAATATACAATCTCTTTCCCATCAAGGTCTGTGAGCATAGCGGCACATCTTGTCAATATTTTCTTTATGATTTAGGCCACAATCTAGTTGGATTTGAACTTGCTTATAGATCCAATATGTGTTCCATGATTTCTAAGGATGAGATCTCGTTATTGGGAACCATTTCTCAATACGGTGATGGTACCTTTGTATATCATATATGACTTTTAATCTTATTTCATTCAAGAGTTTGAGATCGGCATAGCGGTTTTGCTACCACTCTTCTTATCTTATCTTACGTTTGAGTAAAATCCACAACGAGGGTATTTCAAGTTTGACATGTAATACTACCTCCATTCCATACACTGGGGATTAGGTGTAGCCCATTGGCCATTTTGATTAAGTTACAGTATACCTAGAGGCCATGTGGGATCTGATCGGCCTAGTCTCTACCACGTTAGTCATTTTGCCGATAATGGACTTTAGGCTTTTGTTGGCGTCTTTAACATCCCCATTGGTTTGTGATTGGTAAGGAGAGTATTTGAGCCTTTGGATTCCATACTTGTCAAATAGTTTTATGACTTCGACTTCAACATGGATATCATTGTCTGATACTAGCTCGTGGGGGACTTATTAGAAGTAAATGTGTTTTTATGGATCAACTTATTTACTTTATTTGCATTCGACACTGCATACGGTTTAGATTAAACCCATTTTTTTGAAGTAATAATTGGCTACTAAGATGAATTCATGCCCATTCGGGTCCGTGGTAGTGAATTTCCTGATAATTTCTTTTCCCTAAGTGGCGATGATCAAGGGAGAAGTTAAGTCATACGACTCTTGGTAAGGCAAGTGATGAAGGATGACAAATTCTTATCATTTGAGGCATCTTTTTAAATAATCCTCACAGTCTTGTACCATGATGGTGTAGTAGTATCCTTAACATATCATCTTCTTAGAAATCATAGGACTATGCATTTAGGGTCCACATACCCCACTATGAATTTTTTGCATCACATCTTCAACCCCATCCCATTCATTCCAATGCAAGTTATTTTTATCTCAATTTCTTTTGAAGAGTGCCATATCATAAATCTTGTACTGAGTAGCCAGCCCATGTAGGGTTGCTCGGTGTTTCTAGTTAGCATCGTGAGAGTATCTGCCATAATAAAAGAGGTACCAAATGTCGTAGTACCAAAACCTAGCCATTTCTTGATTTTCTTCCATTGGAAGTTCGATGTCATAGTAGTGAGTAGGTGATGCCTATTTCTAGATTAGAAAGGGGCCATTGTTATTCCTCAGTTATGTCTACCGTGGAGGCCAGAGATAGTAAACATTCATATAGGTTCTTTCTCGAATGAGGAAGTAGTGGAAGGTAAATTTTTTTGACTTAGGAGGCAATATCTTCTAGGTGAGCATGGAAGGGTGGGAGTTACTCTTCTTTAACTTTCCATTCTTTGAGAATTTAATCTACGAGGAGAGAGTAATATCTTTAGACATCAATGTGCTTGATTCCTCTATCGAGGGAGATCTTAATCCCTATGGTACATGCTTCATATGCAATCATGTTTTTGGAACAAGGGACGTAGAGTTGGATAGAAATGAGAGTGTGAAAATCATTAGGAGCGATCAGGAGTATCCCATTAATGTATCACAAATGTACATGGTTTAATTTGACATGATTTCCTTCTGGGTAGGTAGAAATCTCATGTTATGCGAGTTCTGGGTAAATGTCAGGCATATCAGTGAAAGACAATGTGAAGACATCCATGAATTACTTTAGAATCTCTTTAAATTGTTATCACTCATGCTCGTTGAGGGTGGACCCTATCCTAATCTAACACTAACGGGTACTAGAACTGATAATCATAACAATAGTCTAGCAATTATTAGTTTGAATGCAGTTATGTTTTTTAGTTTTTCCATATTAATATCAGTTAGGATTTGTTCATTTATTTGATCCTCTTCATAAATTATTTGACTAGAATCAATACGATTAAGATAACCCACATCAAGATACACGAAATCATCATTCATTTCATTGAAATCATTTTTAATAAATACAATGGTGAATACCTCATCAAAGGATGCCTAATTTTCAATTACATTAGAGATAGAAGATAAAGCGATAGATTTAGGTTTTTCTTGGAGGGTGAGCAACAGGGTTCAGGTTGACTTGGGCAAGATTGACCATATGTACATAAAACATGGGTTTTATACAAAGCATGATGATATGTAAAAAGTGTTAGATATGTGAATACATACAAGTGGGTGTGACATATGTGCAACGTGAGACATGTTAATATGTGAAATTGATGATATATGGGTATATAAATAAGAGAGTGAAATGTCGAAGTTCATTCTAGTGAGACCTAGCTTGGATTTCTATAAGTGGTGTAAAACATGGGAGTGAGCAGGGAGCTATATACAAGTGAGAAGAATGTGAGAGTGCTTGTTAGTGAGTCTGAACATGGGTATCTACATGTAATGTGAATCATATTTAAGATTAAGTAAGTGTAATGAAACAATGTAACTATATACTAGAGAATACAACATGAAGTGTGTAATATGAAATTGGTATATACATGTGCTGAGAAGAATACATGATAGAGAGAGAAATATAGACATCATGGCATGAACAAAGACAAATATATAACATGTAAGTATGAGAGCAAGAAGGATATTAAAATGGATACATATGTACACATGTAGAAAAATAGATAGAATAAGAAATAAAACCTAATGTGTAATAGATTCTAGTCCTTTAAAAAATAAATTCCACAACAGAGTCGCCACTATGGACATCCGGGATCTTCTGGCACGGGGCTCACCCCAAAGGGAGAGGGCGCAAATAACTATCGGAAGGTGTGGGAATTCGAGGATTGAGGTCCTCTTTCCTCCACTCGTGCGATCTTCGTAAGCTACCACAAATATAAATTTACCATTGTGAAAAGAGGAGGCAAAAAATGGAGTCGCCAACCTATTTTGCTGAAAATAGGAAAAAAAAAATTCACCATCCCCAAAAGAATATATCCAAAGATAAAATCACGCATACAAAACCAAATGAATCGAGGGTGAAGGAACTATGTTATGAAATGGGAAGCTGTTATGAACCCATTTCTCCCTTTTCGATCTTTGATGGTCCATATTAATGTTCACCCCTCCTCCTAGATGTGACTCATGTGTATAATGTGTGTGATATGGAAATAGGTGAGAAAAACAAATCATCCTACTCGCATCATGGGAAAAGAAAAGATGAATCATTTTAAGGATTATACGAAAGAAAAAGAATAATAGGTGAACCCTCTTTTTGGCTATATTTTTTAATATTATGAATCATAAGAGTACTAAAGAAAAAAAGGCTTATAGTTAATGCTAGACACTTAAGTAAGACTAGAATAAGCCAAAAATGAAAAAAAGAAGATAAACAATATTGAAGAGGATATAAAAGAGTAGGATTAGACCTTTCGATATCACACACATTAGAAGATTAGACCTTCCGATAGTTATAAAAGAGTAGGATTAGACCTCTTAGTAGATTTTTCTACTCATTATTGAAGAGGAGTAGGATGATTTCATAGTGGTGGGGTGATGGTGGATTAGAGTAATGGGGATGATTGTGGATCAAGTGGGAAAAGGTGTTATAAAATTGAGGTACAAAATGTGAGATTAATGTTGTAAACTTGGATTCTTTATAGTAATGGGCACTAATTTTGAGAAAGGAAAGTTTCAATTACTGAAAAGGGGGTCCTTATGAACGAGGTCATGACCTCGTTTAATAGAAAAAAAATTAAAGTTAGGGTTTGTCGATAGGCATAATCCCTAGCCTGCTTATCTGCATACCTCTTTATTGGTGACAAAGTAATGTACACCTTTACCGATAGGCAAAGGGCCCGTGATGCCTATAAGTAGTCCAAAAAGGGCTTTTTAAAAAGAACGAGCACAAAATAAGAAGTCGGAATCATGCAAGGCTAGGACCGTTGGAAAGCGTATTCATATCCAAATGAGAAATAATTGGGTAATTATCGGGTTTGAGAGATGATCAAAGTCAATGGTGCCTGGAAGGGACTGATGGCCTTTAGACGAGGGGTTCTCCGAGTAAAAGTCAAGTTTGTGCTAATCGAAAGGACGATTTGCATTTGGTATTGTTCGTTGGAAAGTATATCTAGAGCTATATGGAAATGAAATGATCTATGCTTAGTTTAGAGAGATGAACGAAGTCAAATGGGGCTCGGGAGGACACAGTGGCCTCTATAGAAGGGTTTAGATTAAAAAAGGTGGGTACACGCGAACCCTAAGGTCGATTTTCACATGGTATGGATCGCTAGAAAGGGGATTCAAATCCCAATGAAGGTGCAATGATCTTTCCTCAGGTTGGTGAAACAGAGGTCAATTAAGGATCAGGAGAGCCTGATGGCCTCTCGTTTAAGATTTTAAATAGTATGGTGGTTCAAGGTATGAGGTACCTATGGATGTAAATGGATCGTACTAGGATAGGTTGTATACATTGTATTTCTAGTCAAAAATATAATAATACCTCACCCATAGCATCCTCACACTATTAAAAAAGAATTTATTCAGTGTATGGCATACCATACGTTATGGCCTCTCTTATCATATATCACGTTTGGTTATATTCTCAACCAGACTAATCTAATCATTAAAACACCAAGTAGACAATGCATCACCCCGTCACATGCATCGTGGAATCGATTCGGTCTATCTATGACCGGATAAATTTGGAATAAAAAAATGCTTCTTTTTAAGCTTTGAACATATGAAATATTATGGAATAAAAAGGAATCTAACCCCACATTTTTAGCCAACATTACCAGTCTTCCTACTCCCATTATACCAAGTCCAAACATTATTGAGGGATTGGGAATCATTACAATAGGATTTTGGGTAATGATAAGAGGGATTAATCAGAGAATTTTCTCATTCATTATATCAATTTTCTCAAGAGTAAATTAGTTCCAAAACCAAGGCTTTAAGTCTTCTTCCTCACTCACTCTATTATCCTTAGGTCCTCATAAACATATCTATATATGAACATTTCAAGGCCACCCTCTGACCCTTCCATTATCAGGGATTATGGAGGTTGTTGAATGTTTTAATTTGGAATAGAAAACTTGGAAGAATCTAGGAGCTAGGAGTTTATTGGTATTTATTTTTACCCCTTCTTAAAAGAATTTAATATCTTTAAGGGCTAGGGATTGTACACTATTTTCAATTTTAAAATCCAAGCATGCTCTCTACCTCTCTCTCTCTCTCTATATATATATATATATATATATATATATATATATATATATATATATATATATATATATATATATATATATATATATATATATATATATATATATATTACTTATTCTTATTATCACTACATATGAATCTAATTTGATAAATATACGATAAAAATGGTTAAAAGTTGAAGTTGGAATTAAGTTAAAATCTTAGAATGTTTGATGTAGTTATTCCTTGCTAAAATGATGTTTAAACTAGTTAATTCATGTCAAATGTTAAGTTGAACAAGAAGAAGAAATGTTAGGATGCATATATGGGTTTTATTGGTGTAAATGCATTCATTCACGAACAAAATCAAGTGTGGTTATAGTAAATGGGTTTAATATGTCAAAAATACATTTAAACATGCCTTTGAATTTGAAATAATAATTACGAAAAAATTAGCATGTTACTCACATAAAATCACTACACCAAATGGGAGATTTGTGAGTGCTATTAGCCTTCCTAAATGACCTTTATAACTACTATTTACCGTCATAATTTAGGGGGTGACAAAAGAAAAATTATAACTCCTAACATCAGTCATAAATTTTTACAACGGCTATGGGGGTTATGTCTAGTGACCCCAATTTGTAACTGTTGTTCGTAATTACTCTCAGCAGTTATGAATCTAATATTTATAATTGTTGTCAGTAGTTACGAATCTTATATTTGTAACTTCTATTAGCAGTTACAAAATTGAAAGTAATGACAAATTTGTGACTACTAATAGTAGGACAAGAGTTGAATTTGTTAAATATCGTAAGAGTTCTTACAAATCTCTTTATATTTTCACAAAAGTTGAAATGATGAGAGTAGAACAAATATCATGAACATGTAACAAGTCTAAAAAAATTGATAACATTTAATTTATATTTATGATATTCCAAATATTCGGTACACATAAAACTTGTTTAAACTTAACATCAAACTTCCCCTTCTTAGGTGCCAAGTACAAAATGAAAATAAAATAAAAAATAAACTAAAAAAATAACAACACAATATTTTGATGGCGTGAAATTCCATGAACATGTAACAAATCATTCTAAACCTAGACTAGAGGTTACCACATGGTGCATAAGGTTCGTGAAGTCTAGGTATATCAATCGTGGAGGATATTGATGAAGTGACATCCTCCCTCGTGTACTCGGAGTACGCCTAGTGAGCAAGTTCAATGGACTCATGTTTTTACATGTGTCGCCTTAGTATTCATTGACTTGTGCTTGTGTTAATTTTCGAAGTATAAACACATGAATTTAGGCCTTTGAATACTGCGTATGCCGAGTATGCCATGTGTATACCTACGAACAATAAAATATAATTTGATTCAGAATTGTCGGTATCAACATATTTTAAGACAAAAGTGTAATTCAAAATAAACACGAATTCAATCTATCTATGAAGATCCAAGACAAGTGATAAGATAATTTGGCTAACTAGGGTGAAGTCTCATAATTCTTTGCATATGTGTTACTCTTTGACCTATAACGTACACGAAATGGATCAACATAATACTAGTTAAATCTATATATGTATGGAACATCTATTAGTATGCAATATCTATTAGTGAACAGATATATGCATGCGATATCTATTAGTGCACACCTAATGTGTGTGCAATGCGTATTAATATAAAAAAGATGAAAATAAAATAAATCACTTATAAAATTTTTATTAATATCCACTAAACGTAAACAAAATGAAAAATTAAGTTACATGTTATTGTTTTATAGCCGTAACTACAACTATGATTATTAACTAGAAATAATTGCCTCATTCCTAGACTGTGTTAGGTGTTTTTGAGTAAAATCACACGTGACAGCCAATGTAAATTTTACGACTGTCACATGTGAGGACATATAGGCAGAAATGTACTCATCCTATAGGCACGCATAGAGTAAGGTCATTATTAAGAGCCAAATCAAATGCCACTCAATATAGGACTGCTAAAAGTGGAAGTATACATACACATAGCATATACATATATACAAAAAATTGATCTAAATTGTATTTGTAAAATTGATCCACATTGACCAAAACCCTAACCGACCCACCCAAAATTGATTCCCGAACCAGAATGATGAACCAGAGGTCGTACAGCCCAACTGGTTGCCGACCACCACCCTAGACAGCCAAAATCCCAAGAACTCCACTCGGTGGTCAATTATGTAAACACACTATTAAGTTAGGGGAAAACATGCCTTTATTATACCAATTTTGGTGTAGTGATTGTAAATAAAGAATATGGAAGGACCCAAAAGTAGAGTCAATCTACAAAGAAACAACATAATTACCGGGGCATATAATGGACTTTTAAATTCAAATGATGAATCATTGAAACTCGTGCTTTACCTGGAAGGCCTAATAATACCACTGATGTTGTTCAAAATAGAAAATATCTTCCTTGTACCAGGAAAACCCCTGACTTGCCTCAAGAAATCCTTTTCCATTTTTTAAATGATCATGTCAGAAACTAATGACATAGAATGGAAAATATCATTGGAAATTATTTATTCCTCAAAATTTAAAATCCTACCTCGGTTAGGTTGAAAATGAAATTTGGAATAGTGGTAATGTTCTGCTCGGGACATGGACAAATGGAATTATTGTCACATCTTGAAATCAACTTTTGGGAATTTCAAATTAACACTAAGTTATACAGATACTTAGTTAGGTAACATTAAGATTATTTCCTAAGAATATAAAATTTCATTGAAAGTTAACACGAGCATGAAGATCATCGAAAATAAATTCAATGCAATTTGGTACTTTTCACAGGAATATTGATGCTTGAAAACGGAACATAGGAGGCCAAGGAAATGATAAGTGGGAATAGGATATGAACATAGAAATATTAGTCACATCATTAACTATGAACAAATTATTAGGAAAGAAACATGTTTTCTAGGTACAAATTTTTCCCTTAGAAATTCATTAGCACAAAATCGATACTTGCAAAACATATTTGAACGGATGGTCTAAAAGCTTTCGGTTGAGTGGAAAGGAAATGAGCGTTTCCTTCTTTTATAATAAATTCAAAGGTGTTATTTGAAGTGTAAAATAGAGGTAAAAGTTTTTAACCTTCAATGGTATTAGATTATCCCTTTACCTATATGTCAAATATCACATAGATGCAACATGCATCACCCTAGTTAATAAGGGTGGGACATAGTAATTTTAAATTACAATGATCAAATGAATTGAATATTTTCCATGCACGACATGTGGATGTAAATGTCAATGCGAGAGATTGTAATGAGCCCAAAGTAAATGATGGCATGCAGTACTATATGAGCATCATTGGTACTATAACGAACTCCACTACCCTGTTTCCGCCTGACAATTGGAACAACATTTCCAAAAAAAACCTTTCCAAAGTAGCTTTGGTAAGCCAAGGATCATTAGAGGTAGGTAGAATAGTGATCGAGTATTCGCATTTGGAAATATGATCTCTCAGGGAATTGAGATGCGAAAGGAACGACTGCAATAATCTAGAGGTAAGTTTCTCTTTCATTGCTGGAAAAGATAACTACATCACAACTTCAGACACTGATACCAAATGACATATATGTTAATAAAAATAAAGTAAAGATTTTAAAATGAAGAGAAGATGTATCTGGTGCTACTTGGAGCAAGGATAACTAAAATAATGATGTCATACATTGCTGAGAAAAACCCTTACAAGAATGGACAACTAGTAATGAACTTTAAAACAACCAATTTATGTATTCGACAACCTATGAAAGGATGGAAATCATGTATCAAATCGTAAAATATTAATTTTACCAGTAGACATATAGTATTTTTCTGAACAAAGCAACTAGCTATCTCAAATATGTACACGCTTCGTATTGAATGAAATCAAATAGACTCCTCTGTACATGTTAGCATTTTTTTCTCTGATAAGTTTATGTACAGACCAACGAATCTTCTGATTTGGGCCTAAGACAAACATATTATGACATAAAAAGTAGTTTTCCAAAAACCATTTATGAAATTGATGTAATGGTAAAAAAATAATACATGTTGAGAGCACTTAAATTTTCTTGAAGATATGAAACCAAGCTTTTCTACTTCACACGTTGTGATAAGCTCCTTGACAACCATGAGAAGAGCATTACAGTTTCGCCCCAGGTATACTAATTTCTGACAAACACAACACTCGATTTGCATTGAATACAAACAGTTAGATGGCATTGCTATAACAAACCCCAACCAGAAACGAGAACTGAAATAAATTGGTTTATAAATGGTAGATGTTCTCTTGTTTCAAAATAAAAAATAAATTAAAAAAGGTGAATATTCCTCAAGGTAACCCACTTGACCATTTATTGAATCAATGTGAATTCTTATCAATCAAATACAAAAAGATAATATTTATTATATGGGTTGATAATCAATGTGTACGTTTATTGATCAAAAATAAAAATATATAATGTTATTCGATTAAAGGATTTCATAAGCTCCTAGTTGTGCCAAAATGTAACATGAACACGACATACGACATATATTTTAATGCTGGTATATCATTCTCCAATTATTGTTGACCTTGTTACACTTGATCAACCGTTATTGATAATCTTCATAATGGGAGAGATAAATCCATAATATTTATATCCGAAGTGTTTATTTATATAAGAAGAAATGCTCATTCGTCAAGAGGACACTTTCCTCCTCATCATCCTAGCCATATTACACCTCATTTGTATACGCACAAATATACACATATACCCAAAATGCTCACCGGGCCTAGAGTGTACATATATTCATGAAGAACAGACACTTTGTGATACCTCTTTGTGCTATAGACACACTAGAATAAAAAGTCGATCTCCAACCCCCAAGGTATTATCCCATCTCAAATATATGATTAATGTCAGTGAGTTCCTTGTAATGGGAAGGCTAAACCTTTATATATAGTAGAGGACTAGTCGACTAAAAAAGTCTATATTCTAGTTTAATACACCAAGGAGAAAAAAGAAAAGATGGAAAATAATAAGATACTTATAATAAGTTGAGACAATATTTTTAATTGATATTATTTGGATATTATTGATGCAGCCTCTCCCAGCCCTTTAGTTTTCGATTTATTGTCAGTCTCCAAGGTATATTATAGCCAGTGAACTAAAATATCCATTAATCAACATGTCACCAGGACATTTCAATGAGTGGAGTTTACCTTAAGGGTAGGTTAGAACTATAAATGGAACTAGTATGCCTTAAACCTTTGTGGAGTTATTTGTAGATTACATTCTGATGAATCAAAGTTCAGGTTGTAATGAATCTTGAATGGTTGGTTCTAGAAGACTGACATGCCATAAACATTAGCGTTCCAGTGGATGAAAATATAAAAAAACTAATAAGCATTCCAAAATGAGGCATAACACCTCATACACAATCAAAGTAATTTGTGTAAACAACCCGTGTAGTCATCAGACTCACTAGTTGAACCTTTGATCAAAATCTAGAAATTTTAAGTGATAAACCTTGAAAATTGGTCTTTGGTCAATGAAGATATATAAAACAATGAAGCATTATGAAAAGAGGCAAAAACACCTCATAGATGATTAAAGTAACTTATATAAATGACTCATGTAGTCATGAGACTCATGGATTAAGATGTCATTGTAAATTCCAAATTTATAAGTATACAACTTTAGAATTGGGGATTGGAGCATGAAAATGTGAGATAAGAACATAACGGCCCGAAAAGAGGGACATAAACCTCACATGGGGATAAAGTAGGAATATTGATAGGTTGTTTGGGCTATGTGAGACTAAAAAATGGACGAACCTCCATGTCAATGGACTTATTTTTAGCCTATATATATTAAATTCGTGGAAGGGATTTATTGGCAGTTTAATCATGGATTTTTTTATTGTTGAGTTTATTTTAATTTTAAAACAGGTTGGATTTCACGAATAAATAAAGGAAACTCTGTTAAAATTTTTTGAAATTAATAAGTGTTCTGAATTTATCAAGTCGAACATACATGCATTTGAAAATTGGGCATTCGTGGACAAAAACATAAAATAACAAACAAACATATTGAAAAGAGGAGAAAACATGTCATACATTATCAAAGTAAGTTATACAAACAAGTCGTGTAGTCACGAGACTTGTGGATTCATACGTCATTTAAAATTTCAAACTAATTATAAATCTTTTGAATTGGGGGTTTGATCGTGAAAACTTAAGATAAGAACAAAATGATTCGAAAAGGAGAACAAACACTTTAAATGGGACTAAAGTAACTTTTGGAAACAACCCGTTTAGTCATGCTACTCACAGGTTGAACCTTTGATAAAAGTTTGAAAATTCTAAGTGTTAAATATTTATAATTGGGCTTTAGTGGATGAAAATCTAAAACAACAATGAAACATAAATGAAAGAGGAAATACACCTCATAGATGATCAAAGTAACTTATACAAAAGAAATTTCCCACATTTTATCGGTTCAATATAAACAACCTTTCACATTAAATATAATAGAAAAGAAATCTTATTTTCATTTTATATTCAATAGAAAAATTATATACAATCTTATTTTCCCTCCTCAATGCTACTGATTTCTTTTTGGTTGTTTAATGCTTAGCAAAGAACCCTAAACAACAATAGAATCATTATTCGATAGAATCACAACAAAAAGGTAAGAAAATTACAGAAAATCAGTAGAAAAATTAGTAGCATATCCTTTCATCATACCTGATTGGGGATGAAATCAGTTGGAAGAAAACTTTCAAACATTGAAACCTTAAGAGAAATTGCAAAATAAAACTTGAATCGGTACTCAAATAAACAAAACATGAATTAAAGCCTTAAATCAGTAGCAATAAAACCTAAGCAAGCCAAAATGTTCAAACCTAAAACTCAAAAGACCAACAATACCTAGAACTGACATAAATCAACAATACTAGAATCAACCTAATATCATCACAACCCAACCATTTCAACACATTTATTAAGTACATATAATAAATAAACAAGAAACAAAGAGAGGAATAAAGGAGACCATTATAATAAATAAAATTGCTCTTATAGTTGGAAAAAAAACATAGTACATTTGAACATGCATGTAATTATCTATTCAAATAATTTTAAGCCTTAAATAGGTATATGCTACAAATTAAAAAAAAAAAACTACTATTAAACATAGGATGACCTATTGTAAAAAAGAAAAAAACATAGACTTAAATGTTGACAACAGCGAAAAATAAAGGAAATAATGAAATTTTGCATTATTGCAAAAAAGAAAAAATGTGCTGACCTAAATGTTAAAAAAAAATTCACAGCTTCCTCACATTTATGAAATCAAACAAACCTAAAAAGCGCAGACCTAAATGTTCAAACATTTATGAAAGTATAACTAATGAAATTTAACAAACCTACAAACTCACATAGAATGACATTTACATATAACAAAATATTCTATGTAACATAAATAGAATATTCATAACCATAAACTACGACATAAACACAAAAAAAAAAATGTAATGTTCATAAACCTAAAAATGCAGACCTAAAACTTACCCACACAACAAAATAACTGAACCAATGAAACCTTATTTCTTATAAAAAAAATGAGTAGAAGCAAACCCTGAATATTCATATTTTTATGCAATTTTTAGCTTGAATTTCGTGAAATTATTTGACAAAAATGAGGCTGAAATGTGTATAAAATACTATGGATCACACACACATAAACTTTACAGTTGATAAAGAAAACGCTGAGGGTCGGGTACCCAAACTTTACATCCTATATGATCCAAATGAACTCGTAAGATTGACAACAACGAAAGGTTGTTGTGAATGACACTACTTTATGTGAACTCGTAAAACTGAAAGAAATCAAATATTTGTCTTTATCTAAATATTTCCTTACACGGATTTGGCACATAAAAAAAATTGAATATTACATTCTGCTCAAATTCATATAAACATAAACGAAATCAAAATTTTACATTTACATATACATAAACATAAACCAAATCGAAAACTCACATCAAAATGAAACTTGATTTTGTTGTTGTTGAGTTGTTGAGCGGCGGGAGTTATTGAGTTCTTCATATCATCCAAATGAACGAGAGAGGGGCGGGAATTGTGAGAAGAGGGAAATTGAAGTAGACTAAAATTTTTGTGATCCCTTGTAGCAGTAACAAATTAAGTCTTACGTTAAAACTTATGGCTGTCGGTAGCAGTTACAAATTTATGACTATGAATAGCAGTCACAAATTTAGTATTAGGCTAAAACTTTTGCTACCTTATAGAAGTTATAATTTTCTGACTGCTCATAAGAGTCATAATTTACGTCTACTGATAAATTTGTGATTGCTTGTGACAGTTATAAATTTACGACTCCTTATAGAAGTCACAAATTAATTAAATGGAAATTTTTAGGACTCTCATTAGGAATAACAAACTAATTGACTCAAAATTTTTATCACTCTTAATTTTATTACTCCTAATTGGATTTACTAATAATTTTACGACTTCTCTCGGGAGCGATAAGTTTGTCACCCCCATTAGCAGTCACAGAAAGGCAACCACGAAATTAACATTTTGGTGTAGTGAATGACACTACTTTATGTGAAAAAAGTTTAAGTAGTTTAAGAAATACGGGGTTAAAATTAAAAATAGTAAAATGTTAAGGTTAAAACATGGAATATATTAATTATTACACATAAAATGACAAGAATACAAATTAGAAATGTAAAATTATCAAATTGTTGGAATAGTCTGGAAAAGGTTAAGTATGGCTTTTGCCAAAATATGTCATTTTATGTAAATCATGGACCTAAGCTTAAAGTTCCTTAACTAAATTGGACACTAAATAGAATGTTAGTGTTAAAGATGTTAATGAAACTATTGTTTTAAGAAATAAAGGTAAAAAGTAGTATTTTGGAAAATAAAGGTGAAAAGTTGTGTTTTGGGACGTAAAGGTGGAAAGTAGTATTTTGAAAAGTAATGACGATAAAGTGTATTTCTGATAAAGTAAAAAAGAAAGTTTACTAGTATTCATGAATAATTAAAATAAATGTAAAAAGTAGACAAAAATCGAGTTGAAATTAAAGTTTTTTGTTTCAGTAGGAGTTGTTAAATAAAGATTACTTTCTAAAGAAAAACATCAATTTTGAGTTAAAAATGAAAATGGGTATTTTGATAAAATGTGAAAATTTAAAATAAAATGTGTTAGTACGAGTCTCATCGTGGGTAATATGGCTTCATTGGACGTGGTATAAAATAAAATATGAAAGGATAAAGAAAAGTAAATGATAAAGGAAAAGGAAAAGAAAAGAGTTTAAAAACATAACAAATAAAATATACTCGGAGTTAGCCAACAAATTTAAGAAGCACATGAGACTTAAGGTCAGGCTTAATGCTTAGACACTATAAAATTGATCAGGAGCATGTTGTGGCTTGGTGGAAGTCGATGAAAGTCCATATGACACTTGTGGATTGGTATCGCAATTAATCAAGTGAAAATATAATATTGGGCACGACACTCAATAATGTAAAATGGCAATTTTATGAAACAACTTGAACAATGTGAAAGTATATTAATGCCGAAATTAACAGGATATTGGTAGTATGAAATGAAATATTAAGTGCAAATGGGACCATCACCTAGTTGAATAGTTAACATATCAGATACATGGTTATGATACAACTACATGGGAACATTTAATCAAATATGGGATTATGTTATAATTCCCAAAATACACTTTATATGTATAGATTTTACTTTGTACATAATATTCTTACTAGGCACATGATCATACTCCATCATTTGTCAACCCACCCCCCAAGTGCTTAAGGCAAAATAAAGGCAAGGGAATTTCAAGAGGCATGGAAGGATTTATGCGCTAGTAGAGCTCTATTTAATATTCACTTTGATCATTGAATTTAATTTCAAACAATGGTTTTTATCATGAGAAATTTTATGCAAGTATTTTAAATCATTTTTTGTAATAAGACATAATGATATAGATTTTCTTTAATTGTTATTTATCCTATGGAAGTCGCAAAGAACTTTATTATAAATGATATTGCTTTAATCAACGGACACTATTTGATAAAAAAAAGTTAATTATAATATTGGAACACTAATTAATAAGCTAAATATGCAATAAATGGGCTTTTCGCTAATGAAATCAAATGAAAAGGGTTTTCTGCATTGGCACCTAGAATCGGGGCATCAAATGTCTTATACTTTAATATTTACGTTCATATAGTTAATCAAAATAAAATTTGTATTAAATTCAATTTGGCTTGTTTATGGCTTAATCTACAATTTTAACCTTTGACTATATAATCAGACCACTCTAAACGTTTTTCAAAACCACTGATCTTTGACTTATATCACCGTCAACTTTCTTTTTTAAAACATGTCATTTTTTTCTTCTTCTGAAAGTCTAACTTATATAAGAATTTAATTTTTTCTATTCAATTCACAAATATTTTTTTTTATATCTTTTTTACAATGGTAGTTGTATACATCATATCCCAACACCCCCTACACTCTTCCATAGGTTCCAAACATAGTCCATTGAATATCGGATGCTCGGTCCTCGTTCAAACCCTAACCGAAGAAAAACATCGCTCGCCCCAAGCCCGTTTAACATTTGTCAACTCTAAAACCTAAGAATACTTAGATCACAATATCATAGATCTCTTGATCATATTTTTAATTGTCCCAACCATGTGCGAATGCTATGGCCCAAAAATAAATTTGGCAAAGACCTACGTATAGGCATGAAACCTCATCTGCGTAGAGGAAAATAAGGTTTCTTAGCATGCAAGTATGGAAAACCTACTAGCACGTAGTCTATAAGACCTTTTAATTAGGCATACCCTAAGGGAAAATTTGTCTTTTTAATTTTTACGATTTTCCAATATAATAAATCCATGACCTCCATGATTTTAGTGTAATAATTTTGACTTGACCATACATCATTTTTCCTACACCATTTCATATATTATCTTACACCACCCCACCCCACCTCACCATTAACCTTCACTCCACCACCATCATCCATACATAATAAATCAATAAACCAAGAGTTCAAAACAGATTCTAAAAAAGATTGAAGGTCAAAATCATTTTTATATTTCACAATTATCATAAATGCCATTTTTTCTTATTTTTGTGTTATCTTTCAATTTATTATTTTTTTGTTTTATTTCTATATCTAATCCTAATTGTTTACTACAATATATATCCTCCAAATTTATTTTCGTAAACTACAAACCCAAAGAAGGAGGTTTGAATTATAATTCCTAATTTAGATATTTCTCACATATTTTCTATTCTTACCACATTTCACTTCATTGCAATAAATCAAAAGAGACACCTTATATTTGAATTACGAGTTAGACCCCTAACTATACGAATTACATGGACTTTGATGGCTTTTCTAGGCTATGTAGGCTTCCTGAAGCTATTTTGGGATTCAAGTCAATTTTTACCAATCATGTGTGGTCCATTTTTATATTTTAGCATCCCACTAATGTAGTTACTATATTATACTAACTTAATTAGTTTTATCGAGTTTATTCTCGTTTTAGAGATACCATATACCCGTTCTCACTTTCCTACCTTGAGATTATAATTTGGTAAAATGCCTCATATATATTATAATTTTGTACATTTCATTTGTCATATTATTTGTGTTTAATTGATCCTGTCCATAGGAAAATCCATACTCATATTTCCTGATGTGCCCCAAATGCACCACCTCAGCTCTGAGACACCAACCTCGGCTAAGGACATGGCCGACATTGGGAGGGCCATGGATCAATGACCAACAACCTCGGTCATGGCAAGGTCGGCCATGGCCGAGGCTACTACCAACCTAAATAAGAGAAGTCTTCACGACACATGGGAATAGTTATTCATCAGGTCATTCAGGGAATGACAACCTCGGCTAGGAGTAGGCCGGGGTTACAGAAGCTTATCCTCCATCAAGGCCAACTTCAGCAAGGAATCAGTCGATGTTCCTAGCATGTTCCAGCTTAACCTCAGCCCAGTCCAACCTTTTGCCTTGACTTACCTCACCTCGGCTTCACATAAGTCGAGACCATTAGGTCCCATCTCGGATTGAATAAACAACAAGACCTTGCCAACCTCGGACTCTTCCAGGCCGAGGTTGTGACCAAGCTCAGATGGCCGAGCTCTTATTGGCATATGTGTGGATAAGGACACGTGGGCACAAATCAGTGATAACAAATCATTCCCCTCACGTGGGGGGAATATTTCATCATCATTCTCTACATGTGACAGGGACAACTGTCTTCATCGTATTGGCTAGATTAACACACACATGCTCATTGCATGCATAGGGGGTACACTAATACTATACCCCCAGCTACTATATATACTTGTCTTCTCCTTACAAAAAGGGATCCAAAATGAGCAACCCTAGCTGAAGCTCTGTTCAAATATATAGTAGAGAGAGAAAGCTTGAGAGATAGTATCTATGGCCATTAGAGCCCTCATATAGTGATACACATCATACACTTTCACAATGGATGTAGGCCTGATTCGCTGAACCACTTATATTCTGGTGTGAATCCTGTTCTCCTCACCTTCTTCTACTATGTGCATAAACCCTTATACTGCCATTTTTAACATTGAATTGAGCTCACAAACACCTTGAAGGGTAGTGCTATTTCCAACATCGTCATTTTGGCACCGTCTGTGGGAAAGAGAAGCTGTCTCTTCCCCTGCTTTAGCTTAGGCCCACCGGAGACTCTGGTTGTGAACCAGGCCTCCCCACTTTGCGCCAAGTTATTTCACCATTGAAAGAGGTCCTTTAAGGTATTATGCTCACCTGCTACTGAAGCTCTTTTGTGTTAACACATGGCACTAGAATTACCACCGCCTCTTCCGCCGCCTGGTGTAGGGGGACCTAGTTCTAGCCAGGCACTGCCTCAGACCGAAATGGCGGAGGTAGCCGTAGCCTTGAGGTCTTTGGCTGCAACGCAACAAGCTATGCAGGAGCCGTTTGCACAGCTCAGCCAAAATATGATGAGGCCACCTGGAGTTTCACTGGAAATGATCACTCGGGTGACTGTCCAGCCTTATCCTGATGCCAGGGGACCACCCCAGGCACCGAGGAAGGACCAACCTACACCCCAACGGAGGAGGGACGTTGCTAACCCTAGGCACTTACGTCTGGTGAGGCTAGGAAACCGTTTCCCTGAGGACAAGTATGATGATCTAGAGGTGGAAGATGTTCTGGAAGACTGTTGGGAGTCGTATGAGGTTTTGAACAATACAGTTCGCCCTATCCAGCGAAGCCAAGGTGGTGGGGAAAGAAGAGGCGAAAAACTCTAATAGCGAGGATCCGATTTTGATCGATTCAGCATAGGGTCAGCCTTTGAACGGTTAGGCCCAGTAAATGACCTAAGACAAAGGTTATTAAGGACGAGAAGTGCGGCCGACTCGCAAAGAGGAGATGAACAACGTCAACCTCACCAAGTCCGACCTCATGCAGGAAGAGGTAGAGACCAGGAAGAGGTCAATAACTGACGTTGTGCTGCGGTTGGGGAACCCTCAGTCTACCCCTTGGAGGTGGCTGGGGACAACCTCGGACAGGCCGATCTTGTGAGACCCTGGAATTACTCTATTCAACGTCTTGAGAAAAAGATAGGAGATCTCATTAAAATCCGAGACCCATTGCAAATAGGTTTCTCGGAGGGCTCCCCCTTTGTGGCAAGGATAGTGAGCTTTCCAACCTCAACTAAGTTCAAAACACCCACGGTGTCTCCCAAGTATGACGGTAGCACCAACCCTGTACATCACATCGATATGTATCAGTGAGCAGTGGACATCTACTCAATACCTAATGAGATGAAGTATCGGGCCTTCTTCGGGACATTGACAGGAGCACCACATAGTTGGTTTACTTCTCTTTCGAAGAATTCAATTAAGAACTTCAAGGGTTTAGCTGAGCGATTCTTAACAACTTCTGTTTTGGGGTAAGGCCTCAAAAGAGGATCACTCATCCGCTGTATGTCAAGCAGGGGAAAGACGAGAGCCTAAGAGACAACATCGCCCGGTTCAACAAAGAAAAGCTTGAGGTTGAAGATGACAAAGAGAATATAGCCATGACCACCCTCATAGGAGGTCTTCAGAAAGGGAAGTTGTTGTGGAAACTTGTGGAAAACCCTCCCAGATCTATGGTAGAGCTATTAGCAACTGAGAGAAAAGTCATGAATGCCAAAGAGGCAATGGCTGCTAAGTATGAGGATGAGAACCACGGTAGTAGCGGGAAGTACCAAAGAAAGAAAGATGGAAAGAAGAGGTCACCCGATGATAAGTTCACTCACTATACTCCTCTAACTGTGAGCTGTGAAAATATCCTCAACGAGATAAAGAATGACAGGTCTCTAAGATGGTCAAAGAAACTGAAGGTCCCACCACATAATAGGAATAAGAACCTGTGGTGCGAGTTCCACCAAGACCACGACCATGTTACAGACAGGTTCTTCTCCTTGAAGGATGAGATTGAAAAGATGTTAAAATCTGAAAAGTTGAGGAAGTATGTTGATGGCAAGGCTCCTAAGGGTGGAAGACATGACCCTAAAAAGAGGATAAACGACAGATGCCGTAACGATGCCCCAGCTGGAAGAGACAATGATTCAGAAGGTGATGATGAAGACGATCTGGACCTCCCATCGAAAGATGATAACACCCTGGTGAAGAGGGTTGGCATGATCTCCTTTGGTGTTGAAACCATATGCGTAGGACTCGCGGGAGGTGGCTCTGAAGTGGATGACAGAAAAGCTCATGTGGCAGAGACCAAGTCAGTGGCCAAACTTGAAGTTGTAAATCTAACGTCTTCCGATACAGCGCGGAAGAGAAAGAAGGTGGACATGGACACCCTTATAGTTGGGTTCTCTCGACACGACTTCAAAGGTATCTTAGCCCCCCATGATGACCCTTGGGTAATAACAACAACAGTGCATGGATGCAAGGTGCAGAAAATCCACATGGATGGGGTCAGTTCAGCAGACGTGATGTTTTGGCCCTATTTCAAGAGCCTAGGTCTTAGCAGATCTAGGCTGGTACCCTATCACCATCCTTTAATAGGATTCAGTGGGGAAAAGGTCCACCCATTGGGCATGTACGAGATGGACGTACGGATGGGTGATGAGTGGCCTAAGAGGTTGAACCGGAAGATCAATTTTTTTGTTATGGACGAAAACTTCTTCTCGGCCTATAACCTCATCATAGGAAGAGTAGCCCTTAAGGACTTTGAGGCTGTGCCGCCGATGGTTCACCAGATGCTAAAATTCCCCACCCCCTATGGTGTAGGGGAAGTGCAGGGTAACCAGATCGTAGCATGGGAATGCCACTTCAACTCGGTCGAAGAGAGAGAGGCCCACAAGAGGGCAACCACCACTTATAACATTGATACACTTGACCCAAGATACGAAACAAAGTTAAAAAAGGGAGAAGCCGTGAAAGAGAAAGAATCCATCGTCCTCAATGAGGACGATCCGAAAAAAAATGTCTAGATCGGCAAAGCCTTAAAAGCGAAAATCAAGGAAGAGCTGATAAACTTCCTAAGGAAGAGCAGAGTGTCTTCGCTTGGAGTCACGCAGACATGCCCCGCATCGACCCTAAGGTTATGTGTCACAAGCTCAATGTGACTAAAGATGCTAGGCCTATCAAACAAAGGCAAATATTTTACTCCAGGGAGAAGTATGATGTCATCCGGGAAGAGTTTAAAAAATTGGAGGAGGCTGAAATTATCAGAGAAGTCATATATCCTGAGTGGCTATCGAATGCAGTCATTGTGTCCAAAACCAATGGAAAATGGAGAATGTGTGTTGATTTTACTGACTTGAACAAGTATTGCCCAAAAGATAGCTATCCCTTACCTCGGATAGATCAGATGGTAGATGCTACTGCAGGGCATGAGCTCATGATCTTCATGGACGCGTATTTAGGCTATAATCAGATCTTCATGGATACGGAAGACTCAGATAAGACATCCTTCATAACCGACAAAGGGACATATTGCTATAATGTGATGCCCTTCGGTTTGAAAAATGTAGGAGCAACATATCAACGTCTTGTAAATAAGATGTTCGAAGACCAGATAATCAAGACTATGGAGGTGTATGTAGACGACATGTTGAAGAAGAGCTTAAAGTCCTGCACCCACGTAGAAGACCTGGAAAAAGACTTTTGATACCATGGACCTATACAGAATGAAGCTATACCCAATTAAGTGTGTCTTCGAGGTAGGATCTGGTAAGTTCCTTGGGTTCATCGTCAATCAAAGAGGAATAGAAGCAAACCGTGAGAAAATCAAGGTTTTCCTTGACATGAAGACACCAAGGAGTATCAAGGACATCCAAAGGCTCACGGGGAGAGTGTCCTCACTCAACAGGTTTATTTCCAGAGCAACGAACAAGTGCCTTCCATTCTTTAAGGTGATTAGAAAGGCCTTCCAGTGGGACCAGGAGTGCTAAGAGGATTTTAACCAACTCAAGTCTTACCTAGGGTCTCCCTTATTATTATCTCGGCCCATAGTAGGAGAGAAATTATATGTTTATCTAGCAATCTCTGAATCGGCCATAAGTGTAACCATAGTATGGGAAGACGTTGGGATCCAATGGCCTGTGTATTTCAACAGTAAAGCCCTTAAAGGGTCTGAGCAAAATTATCCAAGAATGGAAACGTTAGCCTACGCCCTGATACATGCTTTAAGGAAAATGAAGCCCTGCTTCCAAGCCCATTCCATAGTCGTCCTCACTGATTCCCCACTAAGACACGTCCTCCATAAACCTAAGAAGTCTAGAAGATTGATGACATGGGCCATTGAGTTAGGGGAGTATGACATTACTTATCAGCCTAGGGTAACCATCAAAGGGCAGGCCCTCACAGACTTCGTTGCTGAGTTCACATGGGAAGAGGTCGAGGTAGAGAATGACCTAGAGAATACCGAAGGGTCAAATAATGATGTCTTTCGGGAACCGGAAGAGGTTGCACAAAACATCTTTCCGGATCAGGAAGAGGTTGTAACCAATAAGATCAAGAATGGATTAGCAGAGAACGAGGAGGATCGATACCTCTTTAAGCAAGGAATCATGTCGGAAGGGGACTTCTCATCAGATAAAGACATCTGGACCCTCTTCGTTGACTGTTCCTCCTGTGACAGTGGAAGAGATGTAGGGCTAATACTTTTAGCTCCAGATGGTACTAACATTGAATACGCTTTAACAACAAGTCCGAATATGAGGCCATGATAGATGGTCTCTCATTGGCAAAGACCTTGGGAGTAAGACGACTCCTACTTCATAGCAACTCAAGGTTAGTGGTCAATCAAGTATTGGGGGTCAATGAAGCCAAAGATGAAAGGATGGCTAAATATATGAAGAGGGTAAAAATGATGTTAGAATATTTCAAAGATACAAAACTGAAGAGAGTACCTTGGGAAAATAACATCCATGAAGATGCATTGGTAAGGTTGGCTTCAGCGATGAAGACAGACATCAAAAGGACAGTTTCGATCGAGGTCTTACCAAAGGCGACCATTGAGGAAGAAGAGGTTAGCAACCCTTGCCTCAATTTGAACTTAGGAGACTCATGGATGGAACCCATCGTCAGATATATCAAAGAGGGAGAGCTACCAGAATCCAAGCTAGAGAGGAGGAAATTAAGATACAGGGTTGCCAAATTCTCCATAGTAGGAGACGTCCTATACAAGAAGGGATTCCTATTACCTCTCCTCATATGTATTCATCCCACAGAAGATCCCCACGTCTTACAGGAAGTTCATGAGGGTTCTTTCTCCAGTCACATAGGTAGAAGACCCTTGGCCAAGAGAATTATTACGCAGTGGTACTGGTGGCCAACACTGGCCAAAGATGCTGCAGCTTACATGAAGAGGTGCGATAAATGTCATAGATTCTCCACTATTACTCACCAACCTCATCAACCTATGACTTCAATCACTTCCCCTTGGCCATTTGCAGTGTGGGAAATTTACTTAGTACGACCACTGCCAAGGGCTGCCAATAATTACCAATTTCTGATAGTTACCATTGATTACTTCTCAAAGTGGGTGGAGGAAGAGCCGATAATAATGATTATTGAATAGAAGACCTTCTAATTTATTTGGAGGAACATCAAATGCAGACATGGAAATATAAAAACTCTCATCTCAAACAATGGAACCCAGTTCAAGAACTCTTCCTTTGAGAAATATTGCGAAAGAGTCAGGATAAAGAAGTTTTTCTCTTCTCTTGGCCGACCTCAAGTAAACAGTCAGACCGAAGTCACAAATAGAACAATCCTCGACGGAATCAAGAAGAGGTTACAAGAATCTAAGGAGAGATGGACTGGATAGGTTTATGTTGTGTTATGGGCTTATAGGACAATGGCACGAACATCGACAGGAGAAACCCCGTTCCTGCTAGCACATGGTTCAGAGGCTGTCATACCAACGGAAGTGGGACTCCTTACTCATAGGGTCTTGGCCTATGACCCCGATAAAAATGGAGAAGATAGAAGACTTGACCTAGATCTGATTCAAGAGAGAAAGGAAGACGCAAAAATCAGACAAGCAGCTTACCAGTAGAGAGCAGCAAAATTCTACAATCAGAGGGTGAAATCAAGACCCATTGCCGTGGGAGACTTAGTACTAAAGAAGACGTTATAGAAAATGAACAAAATCCACCACAATTGTCATGGTCCCTATAAAGTGATCGAAGAGGTCATGCCTGGGACCTACAGACTAGAAAACCTAGAAGGGAAACCTTTTTCCAATCCCTGGAATGCTGATCACTTAATGAAGTATTACGTATGATGTTACAAGAAGTTTATGTAAATGTATCATCTTGTGAAGAGATTATTAATGAGAGATCAGTTTCCATTTTAATTCTTGCTTCATTGTGCTCTAATGGTAGAATGTATGAGGATAACATCTTAGTTGATGACCACAGACCTTATAACATCATAATTTGGTGACAAGGTCTGAGCTCAGACATCATACTTGGATGACCTCAGACCCTTAACATCATTAATTTGGTGAAATTACTTATGGGGATAACATCTTAGTGATGACCTCATGCCTTAACATCATTATTTGGTGACAAGTTCTGAGTTCAGACATCATACTTGGATGACCTCAGACCCTTAACATCATTTATTTGGTGAAATTATATATGAGGATAACATCTTAGTGATGACCTCAGACCTTATAACCTCATAATCTGGTGACAAGGTCTGAGGTCAGACATCATACTTGGATGAACTCAGACCCTTGACATCATTAATTTGGTTAAATTACTTATGAGGATAACATCTTAGTGATGACCTCAGGCCTTAACATCATTATTTGGTGACAAGGTCCGAGGTCAGACATCATACTTGGATGACCTCAGACCCTTAACATCATTAATTTGGTGAAATTACTTATGGGGATAACATCTTAGTGATGACCTCATGCCTTAACATCATTATTTGGTGACAAGGTCTGAGGTCAGACATCATACTTAGATGACCTCAGACCCTTAACGTCATTATCTGGTGGCAAGGTCTAAGGTCAGACATCATACTTAGATGACCTCAGACCCTTAACATCATTAATTTGGTGAAATTACTTATGGGGATAACATCTTAGTGATGACCTTAGGCCTTAACATCATTATTTGGTGACAAGGTTTGAGGTCAGACATCATACTTGGATGACCTCAGACCCTTAACATCATTATTTGGTGACAAGGTCTGAGGTCAGACATCATACTTGGATGACCTCAGGCCCTTAACATCATTAATTTGGTGAAATTAGTTATGAGGATACCATCTTAGTGATGACCTCAGGCCTTAACATCATTATTTGGTGACAAGGTCTGAGGTTCGACATCATACTTGTGTGACCTAAGACCCTTAACATCATTCATTTGGTGAAATTACTTATGAGGATAACATCTTAGTCATGACCTCAGGCCTTGACATCATTATTTGGTGACAAGGTTTGAGGTCAGACATCATACTTGGATGACCTCAGACCCTAAACATCATTGGGTTGAGGAAGTCCTCTGATGTGTTTCACCGCTGCTTTTAGAACGAGGTCTCCTTTAACGAACTTCTTTGGCCTCACCAAGTTATCATATGCCCTTGAGAGATGTTTTGTGTACATTTTGAAGTGTTGCATCGCATTGTCTCTGTATTCTTCCAACGCCTTTAACTGTGTGTCTCTACTCTAAGGGAGCATGATGCTTTATAGGGCATAACGAGTGGAAGGAACCTTCAACTCTACTCGCAGGATTGCTTCAGCTCCATACACAAGGGAGAACGGTATGTATCATATGGGTTTTCTCTTGGTCGTTCGGTAGGCCAATAGTACTGCTGGGATCTTGTCATCCAACGATCCTGGGAAGTCTTCCATGGTTTTGGCCAAAATATTAGCCAAAGTCTTGTTAGTCACTTCAGCTTGTCCGTTTCCTTTAGGATATTCCACTGTTGACGTATGATGGACGATGGAGTATTTGTTAGTGAGCATTGTTACCTCTTTATTAACGAAGGGGGTTCCATTATCAGAGAGGATGACTTTTCGGATTCTGAAACCACAAATCGTCTATTCTCTAATAAATTTAGCCACCACACCCGTCGATGCTCTTCTGAGAGGTATTGCTTCGGCCCACTTTGTAAAACACTTCGTTGCCACCAATATCCATATATTTCCTCTTAATGAAGGGAGTATCTCTCCTACCCGATCAAATGCCCAAGTGTGGAACGGATAGGGAGTGGCCAAAGAATTTATATCCACTGCAGGAGCATGGATCATATTCCCATGCAGCTGGCACACGTTGCACTTTTGCACAAACTCAGCAGAGTTCTTTTCCATAGTTGACAAATAATACCCCAAGGTCATCAGTTGATCATATAGCTTTGCCCCTCCATTGTGATCTAAATTATGAGTGTGTTTCAACACTTAAGATGCCTCCTCTTTCGTGATGGATCCCAATGGCCTGTTGAAGCATCCTATTTGATAGAGCTTGTTCATCTTGTATATAGAAGTGTGGGTCCCTCTGTTTGAGTCCCATCACATCTATTTTTTATAGGAACAACTCCGTCTTTGATGAACTCAGTTTATGGATTCCTCCAGTCTGTTTGAGTCTTAACGAAGTGACATTTGAGGCTTGAAAGAAGAGCTGACACCTATCGCATCTCTATTGTAACTCAGCTACATCTTCTTTCATTATTGGCCAAAACTATCCTTCCCTATGTATATTCCTGTATAAAGGGATCTCTGTTGTTTCATAATGGCTTTCATGCATCTTCCTTAACACATCTTGACAACCATCCTTTATGATTAATGAAGTACTGTGCTAGCTCTATCTGTTCCATGTTGCCTTCCCCAGACTCTAACTATTTTTTTGATCTTGCCTCTCTAATCTGAATCTCCCTCCATGGGTAGGATTGATTATACAACTAATGGGGTTGTTCTTCATTGAATATCCACAGTAGTTGTATTAGTCTTCATAATTAACTTTTGCATAATGGTGGCATAGGAATCATCAACATGCTGATTCATCATTCTAAGAAGTCTTCTTATCATGACCAGATACAACTTTTTAATTAGCCGTTGAATGATCATTTCGTAGGGAGCTAGGCTGAGGTGCTTCAATTCATACTCCCCATTCACTTATTGAAACCACCGAGTTTGAGTAACCTTTGATACATAGTGAATGGATGCCCCTTCAAAAGCGCCACTAGTAGTCCAAGTACTAATGCCTCATACTTTGTTTTGTTATTGGAGGAAGGGAAATCCAATTTATAGGAAAGGAAAAATTCCTCCTTTCCTTTAGAGAAAATAACCCCTGCTCCTCCTTTCTTCTTTGTCGAAGAACCATCAAATTGCTTCATCAATTATTCAAGGTCAGCCTCCCAATTTTTTTTCCTGTAAGTCGTCCCCTAGGATGTCCTCTCATGGTGGATCAAATACTCCAGATGGGAAAATTACCAATAAGTTCGCATACGCTTGTCTTTTAATTGTGCGAGGAACCATGCACTTTAAGTCATATTCCGAGTGCATTTCTACATTACTATACCTTGCCTCTGGTCTATGTATGATTCTGCTCAAGTAGTAGACTAGTCTTTCTTCCCCATTGATCTCATATTCTAAGAGTCCTCCGATGGACCTACTTGTAGACGTAAGGTAGAGTTCCAATGGTGTTCAAAATTTTGGAGGAATCATTGTCTCTGGGGAGGTCAGCAGCTTCTTCAACCTGTTTAGAGATTCCTGATGTGCTTCCTCCCACTTTAACTTCGTTCCCTTTTGTAGTAGCTCTCTCAAAGGGTGAGTTATCTCGACCAAACCTGGCACAAATCTCATGAGTAGAAGACTTTATCGTGGAAACTTTTGAGCTCTTTCATTATTTTTATGCACCACATTTCCAGGATAGCTCATTGCTTGTCCTGGTCCAATGTAATATCTACCGATCTACCATGAACCCTAAGAACTTCCCACTTGCGACCCCGAAGGCATACTTTAGTGGGTCCATCTTCAGCATGTATTTTTTGTACCGAGCGAACACCCTTCTTAGATCGTCCATATGGGACTCCTCCTTCTTCGATTTGATAACGAAATCATCCAAAAAGAATTCAAGGAATTTATGGCAAAAATAATGAGAAATGGCTATCGTCTTCCTTTGATACGTCACCCTGTCGTTCTTTAATGCAAACGACATTACCTTGTACATGAAGTTGCCGAATGGGGTCCAAAATTCCATTTTCTCCGCGTCAGACCGATCCATCTTAATCTGGTTTTACCCCACGTACCCATCCATGAAGCTTTATATTTCATAACTAACCATTCCATCAGTAAGGCTATCAATGGAAGGTAAAGGGAACTCATATTTCGGGCAATCTCTGCTTAGGTCCATGAAGTCTATATAAATCTTTATTTGATTCTTATCCTTCTTTCATACTAGAACAATGTATGAAAGGCATAGTGGATATTGGATCGGCTCAGTAAACCCTGCTGCCAGCGATCGTTGGACCTTTTCTTTGATCTTTATATCTAGTTATAGCTTGTATGTTATTGTGACTTCCTTCAATGGTATGGCTGAAGGTATACCGTTTAGTTCGTGGAAACTAACCTCTTCGTCTAACCCTTCCATCTATGTGTACTTCCACACAAAGACATCCCTGAATTCTTGAATCAACTCAATCAAGGCTACTCTCTTCGCTATGCTTAGATCCTTTGAAATGAATATGGGCCTTACATATTTTCCATCGTCGTCCAGGTTCAACTACTCCAACTTTTGCACATGGGGTTTCAGGATATCCATCATATAGTCTAGTTCTTTGGCTAAGTCCTCAATAAACTCTAGTATATTTAAGTTATTGATGACCATGCACTACTCTTACTGGTCTACTAAGCACTCATATATTGGGTCAGCCTCTTAATCGGGTTCTTTGGCTGCCCGTTAACACCCTTATAAGGTAGATCACTCTTCCATATTGTCTACTTGTTATTGTGACTGCCTTTCTTTTCCTTTCTCTCGAATCCTCGACCAACCTATTCCCTGAAAATCTTCTCATTACACTCTACCGTTGGGTCTCATGATCCATCAGATCGATTATGGGTCTCATCTTATCTCTAAGTTACTTCGACAGATTTTACTTCTTAGGATTAGCTAAGTGAACTTCTTCCGTTACTACCTTTCCCTTTGTTCTTTCTTTGCCTTGGCCATTTATAGGCCCCATCCTTTCCCTGATAGAGGGAACTTCTTCTCCTTCCATCCTTTTTTTATCACTCTAACATCTTCTTCAAACTCTGTGTAAAAGGATGCATCTACCAAATGAGCTTCTTCGATGGTAAAAGGATTCTTAGTTGTTCATATAATAATCTAATCCCGTCTAACGTTTGCCTTTACATATTGGTGATATGTCGAAGGGACCAGACCCTGGTTATGCATCCATACTTTCCCTATCAGTAAGTGGTAGGAAGTTGAACTTTCAATCACATGAAACTTGATGTGTGAGGTAAGGTTTCCCCTTATGATCGCCATATTCATGAACCCGATTGATTTGGATGGTTGATTATTATAATAAGAAATCATCAAAGGAATTAGTATCCGTCTTTCCTTTGGAATGTTAGCTATCCGAAAGGAACTGATAGGCATGGTGTTTATCGATGCACCTTCGTCTATTAATGCCCTTACGAAGCTTACCCCGTTGATACTTGTCGTTACGTACATGGGCCTGCTGTGTGGAAATCTCACGGTCCTGTCAGCATCACTGAAAGTTACTTCGGCCAAGAACATTCTCACCACTCTCGCCATGGTCCCTTTTAATTTTAACGAGGGTACTGCATTCTTCTTTGCGGTATTCAAAATTTAATGTGTTATCTCTAGAAGGATTTACTTCGGTATCCGCACTTGGTCATAGAACCATGAGAACTTAAGTAACCGCAAAACAACTTGATACTCTAAACTTGGATCCATGTCCTCCCCTTTCAGGTTATATACCTCCTTCGCATACCTTGCACTTGCCTCATCATAGGCAATGACCACATTGGCTATGCCCTTTGTGCAGTCTTCTAAAGCATCTTTAAAGTCCTCGAGTTGGAACTCAAGTTCCCTCGATTCCCGTTCTGCCTCCTCATCATCGGCAATCACTAAGTTCACCCCATGTGGTGGGAGGGGGTTAACGTTCACGTTGTTCTCTTGAGGGATTTATAATGTCGATGTCTTCATGTGCTTGATGATAATCATTCTTAATGTGAAAGAAGTCTCCATTTGATGACCCACCTTTACATGGATATGATAATATTTAGGATCCTCTCTCGTTGTCGCATTTGGATCCACGAAGGGGATACCCTTAGGTTCATACGCCGTTCCTCCTTAAATCATGTCATTGTAATAGCTAACAGCCTCCTCAATTGTGTAGGGTAACGATGGTGGGTCTTACCTATCTCTCCTAAAATTTCTTTTGTTATCCTTCTTCGGTTGTTTGTTTCCTTCACCTCCATCGACGTATCCCACCCGCGGGGGCTGGCTACGTGCTGCAACAGGTGGCCCAGACTGTCTGAACACCACTGTTACTGCAATAGTGCTTGACTAAACTACCAATGATTTATTCCTTGCTACTTTTAGAAATTTTGCAAAAGTCCCTTGTCGAGTTTCATTAATCAGGTGACATATATTGTCTGGGAGAAAAACCTCGGCACAGAGTTGTAACAGTTTAGACTATTTATTTTCTTCCCTTACATCGAGGGACCTCTCCTTACATCTTCGAACATAAGCCACGACAGATTCTCCCGGTCGCTTCTTCTCCTTTACCAACTGTGTTAACGTGAACTCATCTTCTACCAGAAAGAAATTTTGGACAAATGAAACATGCATCTCTTCCCACATTAAAACACTCTTTGGCACAAAATGAAAGTACCATGTACAAGCTTTATCGGTTAATTATTTTGAGAACTCCCTCATCCCGATCCTCTTGTTATTGCAGTGAGCCCCTAGATGTTCGATGAAACATTTTATGTGCTCTTTCGGGTTTCCACCCTTCCTGACAATAATCATACACTGAAGCTACATCATTGGACAAATACGAGGAAGTTGCTATCATCTTTAGCATCTCTTTTTTCTTTTCTTTCCTCATTTTTTTCTAATGTAGACGCCAGTGAGTGGCTAGAGGGACCACTGATGGAATACTGGTTACATCATTACGCCCGTCGTTGAGGTAGGAGTGGGTGCTGCACTTATGGGTCTAGTCTCCGTCGTAACAGCCAGAGTAGGGTTAATCAGAGCTACTGGGACTACCCCAGCTATCATAAAAATACTAGGATATGTTCCCCCTCCTAGGACCGCGACATCCTCAGGTGTCAGCAAAAACCCAAAAAAACTTACCCATGAGGATGGTCATTTGCGCTGGTCCAAGGACATCACAAGTATAGGCTTGGTTGATCGTTGGGACTCCACACATTATTCGATATTGGGGAACCTCCACCTGAGTACCACTTCTGGGATCTTCTATCTCTCTCGTCGCTTGTTCCTCATTGCGTTGGATATCATCGAAGCTGAGTCTATGATTAACATTATCATGTGCCATACTCTTTTTCCAGAAGAATACCTCCCCTACAGAGTCGCCAAATGTAAGAGGGTAGTTTAGATTATATGGAGGCGTAACCCCCTTTGAGTATAGTAATGATAAGTTAACTTTGAACACTCCTAATTAATTACAGGACGCACAATCATAACCTAATGAAGATAAGCTCAGTTCAAACTAACAAATCTCTCGTATATAACTCAGAAGGTAATAATGAACTTATAAGTAAATCATTTAGAGAGAGAGAGATGTAAGCACCTTAGATACACCCTCGCAGGTAGCCAAACACACCAACGCTCAAAGGTATCCAGTCAGGTATTCAAAACTTTGTAGTGAATGACCATGGTGGGTAAGTAAGAGCTCTGGTTTTTGCAATAACTTCTTTTTCTCTAATGATAATATCTCTCCAGCCAGGAATCTCTTAGAAAAGAACTCACTCTCCTAGAAGTGGTTGGGGCCAATAAATAACACCCACACCACTCCCCAGATGCCTCAGTCCCCTATAACTGTGAAAGACACCCTTCATACTTTATGTCACAAACATTAAATGCCTTATGGACTAGTCAACTATACATCATAAACATTAAATTCCAAGACATGACTTTTCCCAAACCACTACGTGTTAGGGGGATGTTATCACACAGGTGGCCCACTAACTATCTAACAGACCCTAAATACCATAGTGGTTTACTCAAGTGTGGATTTGACATTGCTTAGCTGTCTAGATCTAGTAAAATCACCTACAATAGATGTGACATTAAGTAGAAGGAACCAGTGGTTCATAAATCAACATACGATGGGACTCAAGGCTGCTTCACCCAAGGTTCCACGGTCAAGGTCTTTTGGTGTTTTACTAGGTGTATCTAACATGGTAAGGGCAATCCCCAATGGTGCATAACTTCTCAATCCTCCAAACCAAGTCCCTCTAAAGTTCCCACGGTGAGATCATTCGATAGTGCATGATAGCTATCCCAGGCCTGGTCTCTCATGAGTACCGTTTGACCTCACACTAAAAACCATTATAATCATTGCAACTCATAGTAAATATAAACAAAGGATACAACAAGACTAAGTACAACAACAGAACTAAAGGATGAGTTCTCTTATCAAGTTTCTTCATTGGGCGATCTCTCTGGACTACCATGCTTAATTACCTCGCTTGAGCTGCCTCACTGAGCTGCATCTCTTAAGCTGCATTGCTGAGTTGTATCGCTTGAGCTGCCACACTGAGCTACATCGCTACCTTAATCCCTTGAGTCCATTGTATTAGCTAGGTGGATTATCTCTAATCTCGTGATTATTTTCAAGACCCCCTATATATATGTATAATAATTATGAAAATGTGGGATTTTGAGAAATTTTAGAAAATAGTAGAAATTAGAAAATTAGAAAATTGGACTCGAGTCTCGAGTTTTAATATGAGATGCCTACGTAGCCTATATAGGCATCAATGTCCACATAGTTCGAATGTAGAATAGGGGTGGGGTTTATCCCATAGATTCGAACGGAATTTTATTATGTGTGTGCGTGTAGAAAATGTGTTTTTGTTTTTTGGAAAAAGTGTGATGGATAATTTCGTTCCAAATTTATGGGTGTAACCATATTTTATTTATTTATGAAAAATAGAGTATGTGCAGTATACTGTTAAAAGCGTAGATGTTAATGTGTATGAATAAAACTAGATTATGAATCTAAGGTAATTTATGCAAAACTAAGTGATTTAAAAGAGGAGGAGAAGGAATTAGATCTTCTTTAGAGCCTGAGATTGGATCTTGGGTTAACTCCTTTGAATGTTGATGGATGTTGATGAGAGAGAATGGTATTTTCCAAATTAGGTGTGAAAATCATGGGTATTTACTCTTGAATGGAACTTTCCTGAGATCAGTGATGTTGATGGGTTTTTGTTGTCTTTGTAATGAGGTGATGACCCTTACTTACAGGGAAAAAAGGGGTGATGATCGGCCTACCCTAGGGGGTGCCTATCAGTAGGTCACCCTTGACATTATGTTGATAGGCAGGGTTCAGGACCTATCAATTGGCAGTTTCATGGGAACTTTTCTAGAAAAAGAACTATAGCGCACAAACCGTTGATCCGAATCGTACACGAAGCATACCGTTAAAAATTAATTTCAAAGGCTTTTGAGTCAAATGTGGCTCAGAAGCGCAAGTCGGTCCTTTGGACCGGAGATTACCAGATGCAAACAGATCAGTTGTCCGCATGGCAAGTCAGTATCGCACATGGGGTGGACTATTGGAAAGGTTAGAAGACTTACTTTGACATTCCAAAGAGTTTTTCTTAGTTCAGAAAGTTGACCTTGGTCAACCGGGGCTCGGAAGTGCCCGATGACCTTTTGAAATAAAACGGATCGCTTGTCCATACCATACATCAGAATTGCACATGGGGTGGATCGTTAGAAAGGTTATCTAGTTACCTTAATAGATTCATTCAATCTTGTTCGAGCTGAAGAGTTGAATTTGCTCAAATGGAGTTCGGGAGCACGCGGTGGCCTCCGAATCAATTTGTAGGGGAAACTGATCATTTGTACCAACGGTAATGTTATTTTGCGCATGGGTAGGACCGTTGGAAAGGGGTTTTAGTTTCCTTCAAATATTCAAAGAGCTTTCTCTCTGACGTTTGCATTGATTGGGGTCAATTTGAGGCCCGGGAGCACCGGATGGTCTCTGAATTAGTTTTTGGAAGTGAAATGGTCCATTCGTCTGAACCATTATGTCGATTCACAAATGCGGTGGACCATGGGAAAGGGTATTTAGAACCCTTAAAATATTTAAAGAGCTTTATGTCTTATGAAAAAGTTGACCGAAGGCCCTCGATGGCCTCTAGATTGAAACTCGGAGTACGACCTAGGTTTTTGGTAGAAAGGGGGAATGATAGTTTTCTAAGGAGAGACTTAGGGAATCCTAGAATGTGATTTCTACAATACAAAACCATTTTTAGTCCACTAGTTTCGAAATCATATGAATAAAAAAATTCCCAAAACCAAAATTCCTAAGCACTGAACATAAAAATGGTCAATAAACCATATCATATTCTTTTTCCATATCAATTTTGACGATGACATTACCTCCATCACTTTTCCTTCCAAGAGATTGAATTATTTCTTGAGCAAACAAATTATTGTCTTGGATACTTCTACCTTTCATAAAACCACTCTAGTTAAGAGAGACAATAAGAGGCATGTATAAAGATAATCTATTACATAGGATTTTAGAAATTATCTTATTCGAAAATTACAGAAGCTAATTGGACTAAAATTAGAATAAGAAGCAGGGTAAGGGATCTTGGGGATAAGCATGATATTGTTACTAGACCAACTTTTCGGCATTTCTTCCCCACTGAAGAAATACTGAATGACTTGAATTAAATCCTTTTTTATAATCTCCCAGCAGTGGATGTAGAATTTCCCCCCAAATCCATCAGGACATGGGGCACTGACCTCGTTTATATTTTGAATATCATTAATAATTTCATCTTCCTTAGGAATAGCATACAAAACATCATTTTGATCGGATGTGACAATTTTAGGGATTGAGGAGAAGTACTCCCAATCTAATTTGAAAAAAATAGCTTGCTACGGGGCTTTGAAGTTGCTGATGAAACTAATTGTATTCCTTATTTTGAGGTCTTCATATCGCCTTCACTATCTTTGATCTGATTAAGAAATAGAATCATCCTTCTTGTGTTCACCGATAAATGAAATAGCTATGTGTTACCTTCCCAATCTTTGAGCCATTTAAGATTGCACTATTTCTACCAAAATAATTCTTTCATCTTTATATCATGGTTAACCTTATATTTTCATTTTTGCATTTCCATCCTAGTAATGAGGGTAGGGTCTATTTCAAAAGCAGGCTCTTTGATGATTAGCTTGGCTTCAAGGTCTAGAACATTTTAAAAAATATTCTTTACAAGAAAGACTTTCCAGTCCTTTAATTTAGTCATAAGTCTTCTAAGTTTGATAGAAAATTTTATAATAGGAGGGGCTTCAAAATCAAGATTCCATTATTCATCCACAACATGTAAGAGATATTTATCTAGGAACCCCGTGTTGAGGGATTTGAATGGTTTAGGGATATCATGTATTTTGGTTTTAATGGAGAGTTGAAGGGGGATTTGGTTTGAACAATTCTTATAGAGGTGGGATATTTGAGCATTAGCGAAAGTATAGATCCACTAGCCATTGACTAAGCCTCTGTTAAGCCCACTAACAATAGTACCTATAATTATTTTACCCACATAACTAAGATCAATGAGTTCAAATTTTGATATCATAGCCAAGAAGTCTTGAGAAGCATGAAAATCCAACTCATTACCCCCTACTTGACATATGGATTGGCAATAAAATGGAAATCCCCAATGACCATGAGACAATGAGTATGGGGATGATTATTAAGATCCTTAAAAAGAGTCCCAAAGATGCAATCTTTCTTCTACTGAACATTTGTCATAAACCAAAGTTTTAAAGACTTCATGATTTGTATTTGGACACTCAATTTTCAAACAAAGTGCTTTGTCTTCATTTGTAATCATTTTAACAACAATCTCACTAGACCCAAAAAAATATTTAAGCAAATGTGAATACAGTTTGTGAAGTTCCATTTGAATTGAAACTTTTGAATTTTTAAAGAACAAACTTTAGTCTCAAATTAAGTAATTGTAGGCAGAGAGTAATTCTTTTTCATTCTTTTGAATCTTCTACTAGTTTCTTTTCTAGCAATCCTTCTAGCATTCTAAAAAATAAAATTTATCATTGAGAATAGTGGGAATGAGTTTTTGAGTTTACATTTCCATATGCCCTTGTAAATCTTTTATGTAAGGAATCAAAATGAAGTTGTTTAGTTTGTTTTCTTTCTTTTGTTTTATTGGGGACTGATGGTTCTATTGGATCCTAGATTTAGATTTTCTTCTTGGTTGTTGGAACTTTTTTTAACTAGTAAATGCCCCATTTATCATCAAACTTTGGGGAGAATTATTTGAGATCTTCAATTTTTCGAGGGACAAATTCTTTGACATAATCATCAGTTAAGTAAGTTTTTTCAGCTTCTTGATTATTTTCATAATCAGGTAGAGTTGTGGCTCTAAGGGAAAAGTTACATTTTTCTAACACTTGTACCTGTTCAACAATGATTTCATAATATTAAATCTTATTGATATGTTGTTGGATTAGGGCTTGATTATTTAGTCAAGTGGAACTTTTAATGAGATTTTTATTAGCTTCAAGGGTATATTGTTGTTCAATTGGTATGCTTTCTCAAATTGCATGATTACGAGATTTCTTCTTCAAACTATAAACATATCTAAGGATTTAGTCCTTTTTTTGCAGCATTCATGGTTGGATATTTTGGAGGAGCATTTTTAAATATTCATTTTAGTTATTCATGACCTTTTTTCTTATACCAAGAGAAATACTCTAGTATATTCTCATAATCAAATTATTTCCAGAATCCTTTCGAACCACCCCCGATCCAAACCCTATGTGGGTTTTGGTCTAAGAGGTTTAATTCAACACAAATATAGGGTGTACTAGTTTTGGAGATTGATTCTCTTGAAGAATCAAATTTTAGGGGCTTTCCTAATAATTGGGAAATTGAGAATAAATAGGATTTACAAAGAACTGGATGGGTAGGTTTGGAAAAGAAATCCACATATGAACTATTGGATATTCCTCATCTGGGCTAAATTACGTCGAGCATTTAGAGGTTCGAATAGGGAAACGACCTATAAAATAATGACCCCTTAACCATAAATGAACACAGTCCTCTTCATAGTTTAGTCTTATGAAGATATGTTTGGAATTCATAAGACTTATTGAGTATGGAACTTTAAAGGAAAAAAGTTTCAAGAGTCTTACGTATAACTTCAAGAGATGGTCTCCCATGTGAAAACTTGCCTATGATTTAATATTTGAATGGTTCTTCAAGACCTTGAATATCATCATCCGATAAAATCATAGCAGGCCCACCCTTAAAAGTTGTGGGTTATTTGAGATTAGGTTTTTTGGGTGTATTACAAGCAACCACACACTCAAAACATCATGTCGGGAACTGTATTGTAAGCATAAATGGCCATTATGAAACCCTAGATTGCCTAGGGAGGTGGGGGGGGGGGGGGGGGGGGGGAGAGAGTTTCTTTTTAACAATTTCTTACTGAAGATGAACTCCATGATTTTCCCCGTATTTAAACCGTTCGATCTTATTATTAGCGTAACTGTAAAATGAATTACCATCTAAACGACGTGAAATAATAAAATAGGTATAAGTGTGCTACAATTCTAACCTCTCTTACTTTTATGGTGAGTGATCATCGTTGTGCCTCATTTTTCTTACCAAAAATACACGAGGGTGTGAATACGAGTTCGAAAATAGTGGAGCTAATTAGCATTAACTAATTATTATTTTTCAACTGATTAAATTTGTGTTTATATTATTTTAACATATGAGGTATAAGGGTATATTTATTTGATTTAGGTTTTGCTTCATAACAAGTACCCTTCTCTAAACCGCGTGCGTGGGATGTCTCACCGAAGTTAATTCCAAATAAAGAACCCCCAAATATACTTACATTTAGATAGGGTAATTACTAAGACAGTTCTTTAGGGTTTATTATGAGAGAGTATGGGAAGAGTTTGAAATTATATGTGTATTATAAATCCAAGAAATCCAACATCTCTATCCAACAACCAAACCAATAACTAAAAAATTTCTCGTAGTCCTTTTATGATCTACATGATAAAATACATACCAATATAACAATATCTCAAGTAAGGTCTTATATACGTTCTTACATAAAAGAGACGTGTAATTAATTTGAATGTGCTACATCAAAAGGGATCAAATACGTATAAATGTTCCAAGTCATTAATAGCGTATTCACGTTAATATCAAAAGTAAGCATTAGGTTTTTTTAATTAACTACTCAAAATTGAATTCCATGTCTTACATTATCAAATCTCAATTGTCAAATTCTACAAATGGGGTTCAAATCTTTAATGTCAATTTTTCCATGTTTTTGGTTTTAGAATTTAGGCATTAAGGATTATAGTTTTCAATTTAGAATTTTTGTTATACGATTTAAATTTAAAGTATTAGGGTTTAGGGGATTTGGGGGGTTTTGAAAACAGACCGTGGCCATGACCAAATATTTTTTTCACATCATCAAGATGGTCACGACTATTTTCTCCCATGTTCATTATGTATACAAAATAACTGGTTGTGGTCATTAGTCACGGCCCCCGACCATAAGTCCAAACCTTACAGTATCAAATTTCAATCGTCAAATTCTACAAATGGGTTCCAAATCTTAAATAATAATTTTTCCCATCTTTTTGATTTTAACAATTAGGCATTAGGGATTATACTTTTCAATTTAAAAATTAGGGTATATGATATGTCATAAAAGTATTATGGTTTCGATTTTAGTATATAGGTGTTTGGGTTAAGTCATTAGGATTTATTGATTTGGGATTAATATTTAGGGTTCGGGGTATTCTTCACTAATTTTAAGCTGGGGCAAACTTTTTTCTAACAAGGGTTTAAGAATTAGAAATATATAGACATACATGGACATACATTCACATGCATACACACATACCAAAACATTAACACACATACACACTCGTGCATTCATAGCAGATACATATACGCACACATACATAATTATTATATATATAGCGAGGTTACCATA
Source organism: Sambucus nigra (assembly GCA_949130495.1). NCBI lineage: Eukaryota > Viridiplantae > Streptophyta > Magnoliopsida > Dipsacales > Adoxaceae > Sambucus > Sambucus nigra. Next base: position 114,067,375 of record OX422219.1, read on the forward strand.
TCAGTGGTATAGAGGGAGATGGAGATATTTCAGACGGTTTTAGGATTTAGGGAGAGTGAGAGTGAGATTAAGGGAAAGAGTGTGAGTTAGAGTGAAGTCACGCTGGGGGTTTGGATATTTTAATTAAAGATATTGGTTACAGCCTTAGATCATGACCAATTATTTTTTCCATGTCATCAAAATGGTAATGGTTCAGAGCCGTGACCATCTAGCGCGACTAATTAAAAATGGTCACGACCCAAATACGTGAACCCTGTCAATTAAAAATGTTAAATTATCATTAGACATGGTCACAGTCATGGGCTATGACCATGGTTGGAGGTAATTTCGATACAATTTTATCACCATAATGTCCACGACCTTGTCATGGACTCAAGCTACAACCAACCTCGTCACAGTCATCATCCATGACCATGTCCAATTTATGTCACAAAGGTAAATGGTCGTGGACCTAGTCACGGGCTATTTGACTCTGGTCACAGTCTTGGGTCGTGACCATGTGGTTTTGGTCGTATGTCATGACCACATTTGTGACGGGTTGGTGTTTCTACTACATTTGTGATGATTTGGACTGAACGAGTGTTGGGGTCATCTGATAGATTCCTAATTACTGGCATGAAAAATGTCCACTGTGTCCTCCACCTTATAAGATTCAATTTTATCCTTCCCATGAAGAATAATTTGTTCTCCATTATAAATAATCATTTTATCCATTCTTACTTTAGAGTCTTCTATAAGAGATGATTGAGTTATCCTACCAACTTTGTTCCTGGATCAAATGGTGGATGCCTCTTTCAACAGATTGTCCACGACTTTACTCACATATGTGTTAATCGTCACGAGGACATGTTTTGATATGGTATGCAAAATACTGGGCAGCGAAAAGATACCCATGGTTCTTTAGCTTATGGATAATAGATCTATGCGGAATTCCTTGGTTGATTCATTTTTGGTTTGACAAAATAGGAGGAGGATATAGCAGCAGGTTGAGGAGGAGTTTTCAGAAGGAGAGGATGAGCAATTGCATAGAGGTGTGGATGTACCACAAGCGAAGGTAGTTATGATATTCTGACCTTAGGATGAAAACTGGAGGACATACATGCCTATTTCACATCATTCTAGGTTGGTTTATCTTCTTTCTAAGATGACTACCTGTAGGACATTAACATGATCAGTTGGCTTCAGAAGCACATATATCGTTACCAATGTCAGGCCGATGCACTGATACTTCTATGTTTCTACGATATTTAAACATTGCGTGATCTTGAATCTCTTTGACCTTTTGGTGGTCATTAGGATATTTTACATCCATTCAATTTATCTTTATTAGTAGTGGTCGATTTGGTTTCTCTCCTAGGATATCGGTGGTGCAATTCAAGCTTGTAATGGCTACTTAATGCACTCTTTTTTATTTCAATCCCATTGTATTGCAAATTTTAGGAAATTGATGGCATAACATCATTTCCAAATCTTATTATCATTTATATATCTCTTATAAATTTTTTCAAGTGTTCACACTTGTGTTAATAGGTTTGTTGTTGAACACTTATCGGGGATCCCTCAATATGAGGAGATGCATTTTTCAATGTCTTTTTAATTTTTTCCTTGGTAACATTGAAGACAATGCTCATTTCAAGCTCGGGGTCATGATTTACTCATTTCATATAATTACAAGCTTATAACATGTTTGATTAATTCATATATAAATATTTTTTACAAAACAAAAAAAATAAAAATAAAAAATAAAAAATTTCAAAAATTTCTTTATTTTCTATTTTTCTCTTTCGTCGACATATAGCCTATGTTTCCAATGATTTCTTAAATGATGCACCTATATAATTGTGTAATGGTGATGCATATCTAGATATTGTGAATTATTTGACTTTTGTCCTCAAATTCATAATATTATGACAAACATCATTAATTGAACTTTGAAACCTATGAGCACAAGAACAAATACTTGTTTATGATTCGGTTTAAGGATATTATTGATCATATGATGCATTGTATACACTTATATCAAGTGAGATTTGATACTGGCCTTCATTTTATAATGTTATACAATTACTCTCTATTTATTGTAAAACATAGTTTTGTCGATAATCTCATTAATATTTCAGTGATCGTTTGTTAATTGAGTTCATTTTGAAATTTGATACACTTTCATGATTTTCAATAATGTTGAGTCCCAATAATCGCATGACACCCTCGAAAATATTCATAGGACATCTTTTTATTACACCATGAGTCCCGATCACATTTCATTTCATACCCATATACCTGGACAAACTCCACACGGAGTTTAAATCCTAGATACACCTTCATTTCCTTTACATGGGATTGAACTAGGGAATTTATGATATTGTTGTTGAGTGGTTGTAAAAATCTTGGAGTACACTTAAACAAATAAAATAAAGAAAACAGAACAAAACAAAGTTAGAATCAAATGTTATGTGCTAAAATAAAGAAGTCATAGTCTAATTGTACATTTTTTTTTTCTTACAGAACTTGAATTCTAATTTTAAAATTGCCCACTTGTACCATCATCCCACATTTCTGTAATACCCCGCACTTTTGGGGATAATTAAATTCAATAATTAAGTGTAATTTGGGAATTTAAGAATAATTGTGAATAGTAAATTCTTGGATTTTTTAAGGATTAGATGATTTTCGATGGGTGTTATATTTACTTTTGGGGATAAGTAAATAAGTCAGAGTATTTTAATTATATGTCCCAGCGGTGTAAAGCGAGAGAGGATATTATTTTAATGGAACTACCGCATTAAGTTGTGTGTGGTTAAATTAGTGATTTGAGATCAAGTACCTCGGATGGAGATTTCGAGTGTGCGGTTGGTCTCGGAATGGCCGAGATAGTCAGAATAGAGTATCCCGGGGTCATAATTGAGTTTCGAGAATTTTTGGATTAATAGGGACTCACAATTGAGTAAACGAGTCATTTTTGGGTTTAAAGGGATAGACCCGTATTTTCTCCTTATACATGCACGGGAGATTGAGAGAAAAGAAACAAAAGAGAGAAAAGAAGAAAAGAAGAAAGGATAAGGGAGAAAGAGGAGAGAAAAGGGATTTTCGGTCCAAATTCCGTCGGATTCGACTCGGGGTCATCGAATTTCGTCCCCTAGGCAAGTGTTTACTTGATTTATTTGATTTTGAGCATAAATATCATATCATAATTGGTAATAACAAAGCATACAAATTTTGGGTTGGGTTTTCGTGGATTAAACGTTTTTTTTTCCGGAAGTTTAACGGGTAAATCCCGAAAATTATGAAATTGGAGTAACTTAGAATTTAATCAAAATTAATGGTTGATTCTTGGTTTTAGGACGTTTAGAACTGATTTCCTTAGTGTATATTTAGTTGGGTGTTGTTAGATGTTGGTGAAAACAAAGGAAATTGAGTTTTGAGGTTTGGAAATGGCTGAAACAATCTCGGAGAAGACGATGAACATTAATCAATGTCATTGTCGAATCGATTCGATACGGTCACGTGGGCACCGACCGCGTATTTTTCTGATTTTTTTGGATTTATAAGGATTTTTCTACGGAAGGCTGTCCGAGATTGAAATCGTTAGTTAGAAATCAAGCCTGGTATTGGGAGAATTAAGGCTAGAATTGTTTGGAGATAAATATTAGGGGTTCCTAAATATAGAGTGGGGACCTCTAGATTATTATTTGAGTGAAATATAGACCTCGAGCTTGCGGAAAAATGGAATCCACAACCTATTTAAATTAAGGGTGTTTGGTGACGAATAATTCTTGGGATAATTTCGGTGGGCATTTAGTCCTATATAATTATGCACGTAGAAAACGTAATTATAACGATTGTGGTTGAGTACATCCTACGAGACTATTAGGATAAATTTGGGAAGATACTTATTTACTTTGTGTGAATTGGTATAGTTGGTGAAATTATATAAATCCTTAAGTGTGAATAAGGTACAAGTTATTTATCAAGTGAGGGAATACTTTTGAGTTTAGTATCGTGAGTGTGCGAATACTCGAATATTATTAGTTATGAGGATCTTTGGGATTATTGGCTATCATTATGTGTTATTGGTAATTTTGGCCATATATATATTTGAGGAATGATGTAGAATATATATATATATATATATATATATATATATATATATATATATATATACAATGTGACTACAGTATATATATTATATGATACAAATACATATGTATTTGTGTGTGATTGGTATATGTGTATTTAGAGTCTAGTTTCCACGGGCTTTCCTTTGGTATAGGGTTGGAACAACCAGAGTATATATTTTATCTAGTGCGATCCAGGGAGGTTGCGCGATGTGGGTGAATCCCCAGGCTTGAGGAGTAGGGAGAGTATAGTCCCCAGGTCATTATCGTCCCGCGTTCGAGTGAGATGTGTGTAACTCCACTTGCAGGGGGAACATGACCGCCTCCACCATTGTGTATTTTTGTTTACCTTGTCCATTGAGAGAGTCTGGCTTGGTACCGTGGTATAGTGAGTAAACCCGAATGTTGGATCGACACTATGAGATCGCATCCTCGAGTTATAGCTCATTGGGATGGTTATTGTACTTGTGTGTATAGTACATTGCTTGTGTATTGGGACAATATATCATATATATATGAGAGTAAAAAGATAAATTGAATATGAAATGAAAAAAAGGATTAATTGTCATTCTGGGAGATCGTATCCGGACTTAAAATGTGATATCTATATAAAAGTGATTATGAAAAATAAGGAGGAGTATGTTATGTACAATTATTTATATGAGTGTATATATAAGTTGAGTACCGCGGGTCTGATGGATTTCGACGATCGACCTTGCCAAGTAGTACTGTATCGGGGGGTTCCTTGTTTGGATTTATCTTTACGAGACACCCCACGCACGAACATGGCTTAGTGTTGAGACTGGGGAGAAGTTTAAACCTTAGTGCTCTAGTTTTGGGTTTTCTTATATGAGAGTATATATATGTTGTGTACTAAGTGTCTGATGGATCTCGACGATCGACCTTGCCAAGTAGTAGTGTATCGAGGGGTTCCTTATTTGGATTTCGCTTTGCGAGACACCCCACGCACGAACATGCTATAGCGTTGAGACTGGGGAGAAGTTTAGCCCTTAGTACTTGGTTTGATTAGGACATTTAGAGTTTGGGGGTGACATATTAGTTAGGCAGCGTAGCTCGACTAGGATGTATAGAGGGATGCGCAAGATGTGCACTATCAGAAGAAAGGTAAGGGGTATCTCGTGGGAGTGCGATACCACTTTAAATATGAGATAAAAACTTTAAAAATAAATAAAAAATAAATAAATAATAAGCATTTATGCACTTACTAAATATTTTCACAACTCGAGCTCTGACCCGTTTCAATATTTTTCCTCTCTTGCTATATCTATATATATATAGGTGTCAAGACACAGGGACGCCTGGATGATGATCCTCTTGAGTCAGACGTCTGCTGCGGCAGCTGTGGGTGCATGCAGGTTTATTTTTACACTCTTTTATTCTTGTGATCTAGATAGGAAGTATTGTAATAAAATTCGGGCCGAAATCCCTACTGCCTCTAGTTAATGTTTTACCACCTTTTAGTGCGACATTCGTTTTTGTTGTATTATATTTGAACCGAGTGTTCGATTATTTTATCTCCTTTCAGTTTCATTTATATAAACTGTGTGGATGTTTTAATTGTATAGTTTGTTTAAAAGATTAGTTAAATAAAATTTTGACACCAGCCTAATAGGTTATTAGTAATTAATTGGGCTTTCGACAATGATGCTGAGAATAATCCATATGCGACTCCTGTTCTAATTTGATAGAGGAGTGATCACACGGTATTTTATTAGGCAGGTTGTTCACAGATGGTATCAGAGCATCAGGTTCTAGTTTCCTTAGGAATCTGTGCGGACGTACTACGCTTTCAACGTTGCTCTTGATTTGTTATAGAGCCTTATGATTAGGATTGTTGATTCCTCTTGTGAGATTTCATTCTCCTGCCATACTGTGAGATTATAGTAAATCCTTTGCGCGCTCGTTTGAGATTCGTGTGCTGATTGAGGAAGGGTGATCAAGGAAGGCCATGATGAGGGCAGCAGGAGGTGGAACTTAGCTGGAGCAGCTAGTGGAAGTTATAGACTAGGACCGGAGTAGATGTCATTCTTTTGTGGCATTTGCTATGAAATGCTGTAACGCCTACTAAATAATAGTAGCTACGAGTAACCCAATACCACTATAGTAGAGAGTGGTACTAAAGTTGAATTACCCGGTGAAGCTAAGGGTTCGAAAGGGGTCTTTGATAAGGACCATACTTTGAAGTTAATTCACATGAAGCAAGTGTATCATTACTCAGTGGAAGTAGGAGGATCATAAGTTTTGACTTGGAGAAGGGTGTGGAAATACCCAGATGTAAAAATTTTAGGAAGATTTTTCACTCGTAGGAGAAATATTGAAATGGTGGGAATGGTGATAACTATATTTGGGGGAGCAGGATGTTTAACCCCTAAAAGGGATCTTACAAATAGTTTTAACCGTGAGTCCCCGTGATTTAGCAAGAATGAGAAGAATGCAATTTTAAATTATTCACGTAAGGGTCGGTCAGAGGCCGACAATGAATAAAGAGAGTTATGGATAAGTGAACTTTGTAATGAATCAAGGTAAGTACAATGAAGAGAGAGTTCTTTCGAAGAGTGATAGGCTCACTAGAACAGTGTTGCTAACATTTATGGACAATGTGTGTGTTCGAGGACCCAATGGGTGGACATCCACCTGGGGAATTCGTTGAAATAGGGCTGTTGAGGCCGGTGGTGGAGTTTCATTCTCATAAAGAGGTTAAGGGGAACTAGTAAAGTGATTGTTAAGATCGCGGCTATGGAGTGCATGATACTAATAACCTTAAAAGCGTTAGGGTGACCCAAGATGGGGAATGTTATAATGTGGAGTGTAGAACCTTACGGTTAGTCATTGCCCGGTGGGAGTTAAGGGACAAGAGTGGGGTGCCCAGATAGGGCATTGATTAAAGTAATTTTTGGTTCAGTTACGGAAAGTTTATTAAGTTCGAGAACCTTTTGGAGTAGCTAAGGACATAGGCAAAGTTGTTATTATGAGTTTCAACTCAGTTAAAGGAGGCTTGTTCTGTGTGACGAGATTGAGTCATAGTGTTTTATTAGCCCTAGATTCGTGTGTGATACGAGTTTACATATAGTATCGATAACGTTACGTAGTATGTGTTTATGTGTTTTTCCGCGATAGCGGAAATTTATTTTCTTTCATTCGCTGAGAAGAGAGGGTGCTAGTATTTTGAGTTTATATATCAGACCGTATTACTTATTTTGTGTGTGTTATACGAGTATGGTGTTATTTTGAGTAGAATATGATATTCGTTGTTCGGAGCGATATCAGGCTAATGATGGCAAGACTATCGTGTCCATGGTTCTAGGGTGGAACGGGTTGTTATTGTGATATATCACCTGGATACACTCTGAGTTCTCCTTTATTATGTGCATAGATGGAACTTCGGTGAGCAGATGTTTCATTATTATGATTCGAGTGCATGGCGACCTTATAGGTGTGATTTAAGGTATGCAAGGTTAATTATTGAGCTATGAGTTTAAGATCATTATTGATTATGCAAGGACTGAGTGTTAGTGCGAATGCTTGGTGGTATGGATCCTGGACAGAGATGGGAGTTCAGACCACCTTTGGTTCAATGAGGGGATGGGGTTATCCCAGTTGCATATTTGGAGTTAACGAACCTCCACGATTGACAAAGTTAAGTAGTAGTGTAGTGAAGGGGGGGGGGGTTCGCTTATGAGATGTTCCACGCATGAACCTTAATGACGTCGGGAGTGGAGAGATGTTATAGGACGCAAGGATGATTGGTTTTGTCGATAAGTCATATAGCATGGAGGAAACACTGTAGACTATGATCCGTATGTTGATGGTATTCTTATGGAAATATAACGCTATGGAGAAGAACTAAAATGGTTCTCTCACCGCAAGTAGGTGGGTGAAGCAGGAGTTAAAGAAATTGATTTGAGGCTTATATCCAAGCCTTAATGAAAAGGAAAATTTTGGAGGAAGTATGTTTTGGGTATGATGTTCGTGACGCTTTTACAGAGAGTTGGCGCCTTGATTATTTAGACTTTCCTTTCCATCTAGGTAGAAGGATAGAATAGTAGGAATGCATTAATAGGTTATCGAGGTAAGATCTAGGACATCCCACTTGTTTGCCTTAGGTCGTTATATCTCGGTGACCGACGACGCGGGGGAGTAGAGTAACGAGAGGGTTCCTTGTTTGGATTTCGCTCTGCGAGACGTCCCACGCATGAAACCAAGAAAATGTCAAGAGTTGAGAACGGTCTTGGGCACCAAGGACTCAATTTAGGATAGGACTATTTCACGTAGGTAGGAACGCTTCGATCTCAAAATTTTTGGGCAGTGAGGCCCGTGGAGTTAGTGGAACCGATATAGAAATATTGGTTGGTTAACCTTGAGAAGAATGGGATTTTGTGGGTTGGGAAGACCCATGTATGAGTATTACGCCGAGGAAATACCTATCAGACATTGGTGATAGTTGTGTGGAGAGGCACGAGTTAAAAAGGTGTATGGGCACCTTAGTAACTTGGTTTTATACACTGCCTGAAATAGAAGGGACATAATATATAGAGTTGAAGATTATGCCGAGATGGCAAAATAGTATAGTATCATCCTTAATAGAGGTGAGTGCTTATTGAGGGTACGGCTAAGAGATACTGGGTAGTACCATTCCACTTTGAGGCATTAGGATGTGGAGTGATTCACGATCCTAGGTCAGTGTTGGTAGTATCAGTTATATCGGAATTTCAAGGACGAAATTCCATTGTAAGGGGGAAGTATGTAATACCCCGTACGTTTGGGGATAATTAAATTCAATAATTAAGTGTAATTTGGGAATTTAAGAATTATCGTGAATGGTAAATTCTTGGAGTTTTCAAGGGTTAGATGATTTTCGATGGGTGTTATATTTACTTTTGGGGATAAGTAAATAAGTCGGAGTATTTTAATTATATGTAGCGGCGGGTAAAGCGACAAAGGATATTATTTTAATGGGAATACCGCATTAAGTTGTGTGGAGTTAAATTAATGATTTGTGGTCAAGTACCTCATGTGGAGATTTCGAGTGTGTGGTTGGCTCGGAATGGCCGAGAAAGTCATAATAGTGTATCTGGGGGTCATAATTGAGTTTCAGGAATTTTTGGATTAATAGGGACTCGCAATTGAGTACACGAGTCATTTTTGGGTTTAAAGGGATAAACCCTTATTTTCTCCTTGTAAAGGAACGAGAGAGTGGGAGAAAATAAAGAAAATAAAGAAAAGAAGAAAGGAAGAAAGGATAAGGGAGAAGGAGGAGAGAAAATGGATTTCAAGGCCAAATTCCGCCGGATTTGACTCGGGGTTGTCGGATTTCATCCTCCAGGAAAGTGTTTACTTTCTTTATTTGATTTTGAGCATAAATATCATATCATGATTGGTAATAACAACCCCTAAATATTTTGGGTTGGGTTTTTGTGGATTAAACGGGTTTTTTTTCCAGAAGTTTAACCGGTAAATCCCGAAAATTATGAAATTGGAGTAACATAGAATTTAATCGAAATTAATGGTTGATTCTTGGTTTTAGGATGTTTAGAACCGATTTCCTTAGTGTGTATTTAGTTGGGTGTTGTTAGATGTTGGTGGAAACAAAGTAAATTGCGTTTGGAGGTTTGGAAATGGCTGAAACAGTTTCAGAGAAGAAGATGAACAATAACCAACATCATTGCCGAATCTATTCGGCCTATAAAAATGAAATTTGTAGATATTTTCAATACGGTCGTGTGGGCACTGACCGCATATTTTTCTGATTTTTTTTGGATATATAATGATTTTTCTATGGAAGGATTTCCAAGATCGAAATTGTTAATTAGAAATCAAACCTGATATTGGGAGAATTAAGGCTAGAATTGTTTGGAGATAATTATCAGGCGTTCCTAAATATAGAGTGGGGACCTCTATATTATTATTTGAGTGAAATGTGGACCTCGAGTTTGTGGAAAAATGGAATCCACGACCTATTTAAATTAAGGGTGTTTGGTGACGAATAATTCTTGGGATAATTTCGGTGGGCATTCAGGCCTATATAATTACGCATGTAGAAAACATAATTATAACGATTGTGGTTGAGTACATCCTACGAGACTATTTGGATAAATTTGGGAAATACTTATTTACTTAGTGTGAATTGGTATAGTTGGAGAAGTTATATAAATCCTTAAGTGTGAATAAGGTACAAGTTATTTATCAAGAGAGGGAATACTTTTGAGTTTAGTATCATGAGTGTGCGAATACTCGAATATTATTAATTATGAGAATCTTTGGGATTGTTGGTCATCATTATGTGTGATTGGAAATTTTGGCCATATATATATTTGAGGAATGATGTAGAATATATATATATACAATGTGACTACAGTATATATATTAAATGATACAAATACATATGTATGTGTGTGCGATTGGTATATGTGTATTTAGAGGCTAGTTTCCATGGGCTTTCCTTTGGTATAGGGTTGGAACAACCAAAGTATATATTTTATCTAGTGTGATCCATGGAGGTTGCGCGATATGGGTGAATCCCCTGGCTTGAGGAGCAGTGAGACTATAGTCCCCAGGTCATTATCGTCCCGCGTTCAAGTGAGATGTGTGTAACTCCACTTGCAGGGGGAACATGACCGTCTCCACCATTGTGTATTTTTTATTACCATGTCCATTAAGAGAGTTTGCCTTGGTACCGTGGTATAGTGAGTAAACCCGAATGTTGGATCGACACTATGAGACCGCATCCTCGAGTTATAGCTCGTTAGGATGGTTATTGTACCTATGTGTATAGTACATTGCTTATGTATGTGAACAAGATATCATATCTCTATGAGAGTAAAGAGATAAATTGAATATGAAATGAAAAAGGATTAATTCTCATTCTGGGAGATCGTATCCGAACTTAAAATGTGATATCTATATAAAAGTGAGTATGAAAAATAAAGGGGAGTATGTTATGTATAATTATTTATATGAGTGTATATATAAGTTTAGTACTGAGGGTCTGATGGAGCTCGACGATCGACCTTGCCAAGTAGTAGTGTATCGGGGGGTTCCTTGTTTGGATTTCTCTTTGCGAGACACCCCATGCATGAACATGGCTTAGTGTTGCGACTAGGGAGAAGTTTAACCCTTAGCTCTCTAGTTTAGGGTTTTCTTATTTGAGAGTATATATATGTTGTGTACTGAGGGTCTGATGGATCTCGACGATCAACCTTTCCAAGTAGTAGTGTATTGGGGGGATCCCTTGTTTGGATTTCGCTTCGCGAGACACCCCACGCATGAACATGACATAGCGTTGAGACTGGGGAGAAGTTTAGCCCTTAGTACTGGGTTTGCTTAGGACTTTTAGAGTTTGGGGGTGACATATTAGTTAGATAGTGTAGATCGACTAGGATGTATAGAGGTATGCGCTAGGCGTGTACTATTAGAAGAGAGGTGTGGGGTATCTCATGGGAGTGCGATAACACTTTAAATATGAGATAAAAAAATTTAAAAAAATAAAAAATAAAAATAAAGCATTTATGCACTTGCTAAATGTTTTCACAACTCGAGCTCTGACCTGCTTGTATATTTTTCCTCTCTTGCTATATCTATATATATATATAGGTGTACAGACATATGGAAGCCTGAATGATGATCCTTTCGAGTCAGACGTCTGCTATAGCAGCCATGGATACGTGCAGGTTTAATTTTAGACGCTTCTACTCTTATGATCTTGATGGGAAGTATTCTAATAAAATTCGGGTCGAAAGCCCAACTGCATCCAGTTAATGTTTTACCGCCTTTTAGTGTGGCATTCGTTTTGGTTGTATTATTTTTAAATTGAGTGTTCGGTTATTTTATCTCCTTCCAGTTTCATTAATATAAACTGTGTGGATGTTTTAATTGTATAGTTTGTTTAAAAATATTAGTTAAATAAAATTTTGACGCCATCCTAATACGTTATTAGTAATTAATTGGGTTTTCGACAGTGATGCTGAGAATGATCCATATGTGACTCCTGTTTTAATTTGATAGAGGAGTGATTGCCCGGTATTTTATTAGGAAGGTTGTCATAATTTCTTCCCAATCCCCTTTGTATTCTAAATTGACTTCTTTTCAAAACCAACCTTGCCTACGATAGAACCCTAAAATTTCATATAGGATATTTGGGTGGATGTAATTTGGATGTAATTTGCGATAACCTATGAAATTCATTTTACCACATTTATTGAACAATGTCCTTTCATTAGATTGCATATTTTTCATTTTTATATGTGGAATTCGGCATTGATGATATGTGCACAACCTAGTTTCCTTATACATTTACTCCTTATGCCCACATATCAGTTGTGTGTTACACCCCATCGTGAGTACTTTCATTTGTTGAAGGTAATCAGTGAAGAGGATTTGAGTTCGTGCATGCTTTAACGTCTATTTAGCTTATAAAAGCTTTATCAAATCTAAACTGTCACATCTACCCATTTACCTCACATATATCAAGTTTCAATTTTTTTGAAGTTTCTTTAATAATGTGTATAATTTAGGGCTTTGGGGTGAATTGTAATTTACTATTCTAATAAGTTGTGATATCTTTGTCGTTTTTGAGCTTATGGTATTATATTTTGGGAAATCATGTTTGAGGAGACTTGATGCTTTTGAGTATCATCCTAGAAAACTATCACGATAAAAAACTCATCCTCTAGGGCAACCTAGGGGTTCAAGGCTTATGGCATTCTTTAAATGAAACTGTTCACCAGCGAAAATAGCATTTCTATATTGTACGTAAATTCTTACTTGTAGTTTACTTGTGAATATTGTCTCTTTTCACTTCGTTGATAGGGATCAAAAATTTGCTAGTGAGGGGGTATGATTATTCATGAATATTTCATTTTAAAACACTTTATTTAAGAATTCTAGCATTCCCGCATATATTAATCCTGATATTTACGCTTATTTACTAGATACCATCTATTTACAATACACACACACACACGCATATATATATACACACATATAAATATATTGTTCAAGTTATTTAAGTTTTTGTAGGTATTGGGAATTCTAGGCATGAAGTTTGGTTAGATTCTAGGAAAGCTCTATCTTAAAGTGATACTTCGGGGTTATTGTAATCATTTCAACATTTGGGATTTGAGCCCAAACTCTATACGGAGTTGGTATTACTCTGAGATGTATTTGCGTAGCCACCAACGGTGCGCCATTCTAATTGCTAAAAGGAAGTTATAATGATTTCTGTGAATTGAACCATGTGAAAAAGCAATGCATCTAGTCACATAACCAAACCTCTAGGTATTAAATCGATTTGGTCCTTATCTGAATTGATTTGGATCGTGGCATAAATGGATGTCATTGGATGCAAAATAATGGGGATCTACCCCAAATTGATTCAATGTTGTTCCATTAAAAGTACAATATTCATAATTTTTCTGTTCCCCTGAATACTATTTTTAATTTTTCTTATTTCCTTTTGTACAAATAGTTAGTTATGTTCAGGATTTCTTCATTTTTTATTTTAGTCTGAATAACTCTACTTAGTTGGTTATAAAAGTTTGTATTTTCATTTATTCAAGAAGTTTTGATATGTCTTTTTAATGGGGTTTATAATCTTGTTATTGTTTTTTTCATAATTTATTTTATATTTGCCATGAATAGATAATTATTATACGTTAGGGATTGTAAACCTACCATGGATACTTGAACCCCAAACCTCGGGTTTGTTATTATTTATTTTAATTAAATATTGTGTATTGATATTTGAGTATCATTGCTTCTTAACTTCCCTTTTCATGAAATGGTAGTGTTTCAATGTTTACTACAATTTAGTCACCATAACTAATTGAACTTTAATCTTTTATTATTGAGTTTGATCTCTACATGGTTTATGTTTAGATTCAGTTGGACATGATATTTAGAATTCTATTGAACAATGTCTCTTCATTTATTTAACTAGTCCATGGTGGGTAAGTGATCCCCGATTTTTATTCTACATTTTAATCAGTCGTTAATTTAGTTCTTCCCTTTATTGTTATTGATAAGTACTTGTTTCCTTGTCATTCGTTTTGCACATGCTAGAATATTTATATTTTAACTCACATACCCATTCTTATTACCTTTTACACTTTATTTTTGCGGCAAGTAACTTTATATAACTTGAGTGAGTTCTTTTCTAAGAGTCCAATCCCTAAGAAATCGATCACAAACTTATCCGGTTATTATTTGTTATGAGTGATTTCCACTTAACATAGTTTTCATACACCTATTACCCTGTTCAATACATTACTGAAATGCACTGATCAGAAGCCTTTGTTAAGCCAACCAACAAGTTCTCTAAACATCAAACATATTCCCGTAGTTTGAGATGAACTTTGCATCGCAACTTATCCGATTGGATGTCAACTCCATATTTAGGTTGTGAACTTTTCAATTCAAATAGAATCGGAATTCAAATATCCTTGCGAGCAAGTCGAACCCCACTCATAGAAACTACTACTAATTATGATTGATCGACATGTATACAATACATTTAAACCTAACATAAGGCATTCTCATAACCATTATTTTTATTTTAAAATTAACAGACAAAACTTTACTTAAAATTTTATTACCATACATGGTTTTAAGAATAAAATGCCAACACATAGCTAGTTATATCTCTAGTTATAGAGGTGGTTCAAAATAAATTACCCATTCTTTCCTACTTACATCCTCTAAGATCAGCTTACTCTTTGGTTTGTGATCCAATATATAATCTTACTCTAAATACTGGTGGTTGGTAATAGCAATTTCCCTTCAATCTTTATGTTTATAAAATAGACCACCTTTGGTTTGTTTTGATTAACTTACAACATGAAATATATCTATACTTGATTACAACTTCCTTGTTTAGTCTCAAATCCAATGCATAACCCCAAAATTAATTTGACAACACAAAATAGTTCATCATAAGTTCAATCTTATCTAAAAGAGTCTTGTTCACTTTTTGTGATACACCATTGTTTTTTGAGTGATCGGTGTAGAAAATTGGGATTTTATCTCCACCTTTGAATGTTGATTCCTAATCTATCCTAAGAGGCACTCACCCCACAATTATATTGTAGGGTTTATATTAGTTTACAATACCTACGCTCCACCTCACCCTTATACAATTTGAACTTATCAAAGGCTTTAAACTTATGGAGCATAAGATAAATATACACATACCTTAAGCAATCAATAATGATGGTGATGAATACTCATAACACCATATTGCTTGGTTAGTCATATGACAACATATATTTGAACGAATTGTTTTAACACATCTCTATCTTTATATCCTTTCGCCACTATGGGCCTCATTATCATTACATCTCTAAGATAGGAGTCATATAATTGAATTGCCTCCATTTGTAACGATCTCACTTGACTATTTGAATCCAATATTTTAGATCGTTTTCCATTAATTTGACCTAAGCGTAAGTGCAAAAGATATTTTCAGTTAAACTAGGAAGGTTTATTTTTATTTTAGTTATTCATTTTAGTATTTAATTTTAATGGTAAGAACGACTTTATATCATATAAGTCATTATGCTTTGGATCTATTAAAAATCTAAACGATTGCACTGAATACCAATCTAAGACATCACAAAAACCCATGGGTGAGTTAAAGAAGTCATCTCCTCACGAAGAAGGTTAACTCGAGCAAAGGAATGGGCATAGGAGATGGAATATGCCAGGATTGTTATGCTTATCATCGATTACATCATTTCAAAATGTACCTATACATGTACTCTATGTAATATATTTTATTTTGTTTCTTTTATGTGATTATTAAATTTGTTAAAAGATGGAAAACCAGTAGATTTTTTTTTTGAAAACATATGAAAATACAAAAATATTTTTTCTCTATGGATATCTATTGTTTTTATATGATTGAAAATTTTTGCAACTCATAATTCTATTTCATACCGTAATAGCTAATTAAAAATTTAGTAGGGTAGCAAGACATTACTTTTTTTTCCTTAACCTTTTTAGGACATCGTCAATAACAATTGATGGTGTATATGTAGTAGTCATCGCCATATCAAACACAATTACACATCTTAAACTAGAATGTATCCTCATTATTTATTCAAACTATTTATATTGATTGTATTTGGACCCAATCGGGTCAAATATTTTTTTTGTTGCTAGATTTTAAAAATTGTGCATGTAAGAACAATTGCTTGTGAGAATAAATGTAAAAAGTTAAAAGGGGCGCAATGGGAAGTGCTATTGAAAGTTTGGTAAAATATCCATTGATGTAAACTAATTTTTTATTCTAATGTGAAGAAAAAGAAAAAAATAGTTATTTATGCAAAAGTCATACTCTTTAAGAATAATAATGAAAAAATTTACAAATCACATTCTTCATATAGATATACTCTGGACACCAATAGATGTGGATATATTTCATCTAGCATATTTTTTTTTACCGTATTGACTTTCTTAAGAGCCGCAAGTTGACTTGGGTCTTAATTGGTCTGGAATCTTTACAAATATAACCTTTTTCAGTATGCCCGAACTTTATGTGTGTTCAAATATGTGTTGAATCTTGGGGTCTTGTCAAACATGTAAGGAATTGTTTCACTCTCCCTTAGGTTTTAGTTGTGTTGAATTAACTTCAAAACAAACCTATAAGTCATAGTATATTTGTATATAGTCTATTGACTTTTAATACTGCATCAAGTGGTGACAAAGATACAAGTTAGCGTAAAAGAGATTATTGAACGATATCAAACATATCAATTTCATATCGGAGATTTAGTAAATTTAATATTAATCTAATTTTTGTATTTCCTTATAGTGTAATTTATTTCATGGAAATGATAGGATAAGACTTTAATGAAAACAAATTTGGAATGCATGTTTTAAAATGACTTTTACTTCTTTTTTGGGGATGGGTCAATATTTAGTGACCTCGTTCTAACAAGGTCACCCCCGATCGAAGATTGTTTCAAATAAGGACTTGATTGGAAACAAAATGGACCTCGATTGAAAGAAACCTTCAAACAAGCATCCCTTGATTCAAGTTTTTACCGAATGAGGGAACACTATTTGTTAAAAATGACACTTGAGTGAAAATGTTTTTGATCAAAAGTTCTCATTCGTACGAGGGTTCCCTAGTTAGAACAAGGACCTTTATTAGATTTTTTTAATTATATCCCTTGCAATACTAATCTATTTAAATACCTTTAAATCGTCATTCCAATTAAAAAATCTTTGATTTTGTAAAATCGTAATTTAGTTTTTATCGAGTAATTTTGTTTGTATCTGAAATCCTATCAACTCCGTGAAACTAAATTAGACCTCTATGTTTATAAATCTCTAACATATTCTATGTTCAAGAACATATCACAGTGGATTACATGTGGAATTGTCGTTGTCAATCGAGACTATGGATACTAATGCCTTAGATGTTGTGAAGTTTATTACTAGACTAGAATATCTTTAAATAGTATGGGCTACGTCATAGTAGTTGAATGCAATGGAGTTACCAAACGAGAGTAACCAACATCATGTATGTAATACATGTCTATGTCATTATTAATTCTTGTAATATTGTATTAGTACTAGTGCCCTAGTAATTTTGTTGGGGAGATAATAGTTTTTCCCTTGAGCGTTACCACTCTAAAATCCTTGGGTGCTTTGTGATTTTTATTTACTCCATTGTTAATCACCAACTACATGTAATTTTGAGTAATTAATTTTATTTGGTAAAATAATAATTTTGTTCAAATTGAAAAGAATCTAATTTTATTTATGTGTTATGTAATTAAGAAGTTAATTAATTGAAATTGGACCCTAAGACACACACTTATTTTTTAACCATAATCAAAGCCCACTATATCATATGTTTGGGGGATATGTTTGTTAACGGCCATTTGATCACACATTTGGTTGTTTTTATTGGTAGTAACTGTGCATATTAGAAGGTGCGTTTGCTTATTTTTGTATATTATTAAGATGAGAGTGCGTATTGAACCGTAGTTATGGGTTGAGAAGTCAAACACATATGCTAAGAGATATTTATGTCCCTAAGCCTGAGCATTCCTGTTATAAGGATGATCATTTGGTAGATAGGTACAAATACAAGGGATTTAATGTAAACCTAAGGTGGTGTAACCCAAGACATATTTCAATCTATATCTATATGTACTACGTGACGATGCTGAAATCTAGCACCACCAGGTAAGTGATGATGAGCTCAAACAGTAGTAACCATGGTAGCCATTGAGATGTAAGTGTATAAGTGTGTAGAAGGAGGTGAGTATAATAGGAATAAGACAATAATATATAGTGGTTCAGCCAATTTGGCCTACATCCACTGTGAGTGTGTGATCCACTAAGTATGGGCACTAATGGCCTTGAATACAATGCACATAAGCTCACTTTCTCTCTCTACTGTGTGTACAAGCAGAGTTTTTATTAGGGTTACAATTAACGATCTGTCCATCCCCTTGTAAGGTTGTAGGTGACAAGTATATATAGGTCTTGGGGGGTGTAGTATACCCCCCAAGTATACATGGTGCATGAGAATGATGATTTAGCCAATCTCCTGCTGACACATGTAGATTCCAAATGATGACATAATATTCCCTCACGTGAGGGGGTGATTTGGTTGTAACGGTCTTCCACGTGTCCTGTGAGCCTCATGTACACTGTTCCACGCGTCTCCCAAACCATGCGCTGTGATGATGTCACCCTCATCCTGTAACACGAGGACGAGGTAAAAGTTCCTTCTGATAGTGAGTCAGGCCTAATTTAGGCCTCGTACTGTCGGGCCCTGAGAGGGTCGTCTGGAGCCTGATGTAGGGTGGGCCCCTCGAAGGGTCGTCTGGAGCCTGATGAAGGGTCAGCCCCTCGAAGGGTCGTCTGGAGCCTGATGAAGGATCACCCCCTTGGAGGGTCATCCGGGCCTGATGAAGAGTTAGCCCCTTGAAGGGTCGTCTGGAGCCTGATGAAGGTTCGGCCCCTCGAATGGTCATCTAGAGCCTGATGAAGGGTTAGCCCCTTGAAGGGTCGTCCGAGCCTGATGAAGGGTTAGCCCCTTAGAGGGTCGTCCGGGCCTGATGAAGGTCAGCCCCTTGAAGGGTCGTCTGGGCCTGATGAAGGGTCAGCCCCTAAGGGGTCGTCTGGAGCCTGATGATGAGGTCACCCTGACCCCATCCAGGTACAGGGTGTCCTTGGTCTGGACGTGTGTATATATGGGTATATCAATCACACCCCAGCCCTTAGCCATAGATGTTGTTAAGATGGCTGAGGGATAGTGATGTAATTGAGATAGGTGTATAATCAGTTAGGTGAGTGACACCTGTTAAGCTGATATGACACCTAGGCATGTACTCATTGTCGTTCCAGTTTCTAAGGCATGGCGGCTTCACACTGCCTAGGGCTTTATGCCCTAATGATGCCCTCCTCGTGGGTTATGCTCTTCATTGGTAAGTGGGCCCACTCATTGGCAAGGTACTTAAAGAATTTTGTAAAGAATATTTTGAAGTTTCTCTTTCTTCTTCTTCTTCTTCGCGCCTGAACTCTCTCTCTCTCTAGCTTCCAGCCTTCTTGCCATTTTTGCAGTTTTGAACCATCAAGCTTGGCAGCTTCGCTATTTTTCCCCAGGTAACACCTCGAACCTAGTTCCCTACTTATCTTCATTTCTGTTTGTTTTCCTGTTTTAAGTTTGTAGGGTTAGATTTTCTTAGGCTGTTCCACAGCTTTTCCGGTGTGACCTCTAGTAAGCTGTTCTTGAATTGTTCTTGATAGAAAACCCTTAAATTCCTTGGTTTTGATCGAAAAGTCCACCCTGGTCAATTATGAGATTTTTTTGTAGTTAGGTTACCCAAATTCTTCCAAGTGTAGGGTCTCCCTCTTAATACTTAGGAGGCTTTACAGCTTAGCTGAGGAATTCTGTTCCCTGAGAGAGAAGTTATTTATTGAGATCAGACGGGTAGAGGAAGAGGAGGAGAGGAGACGAGGGGCCGACCCTAATTGGGTACGACCCATTTTCCCCATTCCTCTTGCCAAAATAAAGCCATTTGAGCCATCTGAGTCTTGTGGGTCATCTTGTCGTCCAGTCGAGAGTTATTCTGGAGAGATAGATGACAGAGCGTCGTCGCCAATTGCCGTTGGACCTTCTGGGAGAGGAGAGGCATCTGACCTAATCCCACGTCGACAGGCCGAGGGCATGGTTACTTCCGAGGCTGTCCCTATGATAACCCTATCCCCACACACTTTTCAAATGGCTTTTCCCTAGCGGTCTCTGACAGGTGATGAGGCCGAGGGAGAGGACTCAGATGTTGACCCAGTTGACACCTCCCATGCCTCATCCTATATCTCCTCGGTCAGGGATCGTGACCTCTTGCTATGGAGGCATGCCTATGGAGTGTCCCCCAATATAACTATGAGGGTTCCCTCTGAGTCTGAGAGGGTCTTCGAGGGTGAAGATAGCGATGTTGCAGTATACAAACAAATGTTTAAGGTTGGTGTCAGATTCCCTCTGCATCCTACTGTCGTAGATATTTTGTCAGCCCTCGACGTTGTCCCCTCTCAGCTTCGTCCCAACTCCTGGAGGATGATCCTTGGCTACATCTCCCTGTGGAAGAATGCTTTCACTGATGAGCCCTCGTCTGACGTATTTTTGGCCTGTTACAATATCACCTCCTCGTCCAAACAGCATGTGTACTATCACCTGGGGGCGAGGAGGTCTGACAAAAAACTTCTCCACGTGGCACAAACCTCCAACCATGATTAGAAGAAGAGATTCTTCTTTGTCTCTAGAGAGTGGGAATTCTCCACCGAGGCACAACCTGTAGCCGATGGTCAGAGGGTCCCCAGAAGATGGTCTAACCCTTCAATGAAGGCCAGGTCAGACCCCGGACTTAGTCTGGAAGAGAAAGACAAAGTTGAATATCTGAGAGGATGAGGGAGAGGGAGAGAACTTCCAAAGTTTAAAGATCTAATGACCCCTAGGTTCCTCAAGGAAGTAGGTCTGAGGGTCAGCCCCCTGACAGAACTATGTGAGTTATATTATTTTTTCCCATTCTTTACGTTTTTTAAGTGTTTCATCTTTGCCTATGCATTTTTCTGACGTGTCGTCCTCCGTTTAGGTAGTCCCTCTAGTGTATCGAATCAACTTTGGGAAATTACTTCTCCCAATTTGCTAGCAGGTCTAGGCAAGAAGAAAGGCAAGGAGCCTCAACAGGCCCCGAGGAAGACGAGGGCCATGGGGCCGACGCTTGTTGAGCCGACTGCTGACAGTCATAAAAAGTAAGAGCCTGAAGCTGCTGCTGACCCTCGGCCGGATTCAAGGACGAGGGCGAGGGTAGAGTCATCTGAGGGGACTGGCTCCTCTTCCAGCATGGGGGCCTTCTGGTCCTAAAACTTGGCGCTTCTGAAGGCCGAGTCATCTTCCCTTATCACGAACCTGCGGGTAGCCAAGGCGTCTATGTTTTCTTCCCCCTCGGATACTGATTATGAATTTCTGTCAAAGATGCCTCCAGCAAAAGTGTATGACTATGGTCTGCACGCCCTAGCTCAGGTATTTGTTCTCCCTTCATTCACTTAGTTTCATTCTTTCATGGCTTCTTGACAACTGTTTATTATTTCTATGTAGTTTGTATGCGCCTTTACCTCGGCCACTAAGTGGATAGCTGAAAACCAACAAAAATTCCATGAAGTAGAGAGAGCCATCCATCATAAGGCCAATTTGCAGACAGAGTTGGAGACTGCAAGGGCTGAGCTAGAGAGTGCCAGAATTGAATATGCAAGGGTCTGGACAAGCTGACGAGGCCGCATGATGCAGACATGGCAGCCAAGGACTTTCTTATAAAGGAGCGGGACGAGGCCTTAACCAACATGGGGGCTCAGCACACGACTGAGCTATCTGAGGCAGTGAAGAAGGCAGAGGACGATGTTGTGGAGGCCTACAAACTCTCAGACGAGTTCCAAGGCTTCGGTCATCAGTACTTAGAGAAGGGGATTAGGACGGCCTATCGGTGGGTCGTCCTTAAGTTTGCTGACGCAGTATCGTCCGTCCGCCCCTCTCTTCAGGCTGATCAACTGGACGATCCACTTATTGCTGAAGCCCTAGCCCAAGTGGAATCTCAGCATGTAGAAGGCACAGGCACATCTGAGGCTCGTCCTGTCATGGTCATAGAAGAATCTCCAATAGATGTTGAGGCCTTGCCCTCTGACATTGCTCAATAGGGTGGCTGTCTGTAACCCATACCCTCTTCATGTAATTAATATTTTTGTACTCTTTTATCAGATGAACAATTTCATTTGGTAATGAAATATAATGCCTCTCTTCGTCTTCTGTATTTGTCTCTTGTGTGATTTGTATTGTGAATCTTTACGTTAATATCACTAACCCCTCCCTCGTCTTTCTTGAGGGTGAACGAGGGGTCGTCCCTTGCATTGGCCCTCATTATAGCCGAGGGTTTTTAACCAATTTTAATTGATGCTCAAGTCTTCCCTCGTCTTTCTTGAGGACAATGGTGGGGTCGTCCCCTCCATTGACCCTCATTATAGCCGAGGATTATAATTACCAAATTAATGGTTTTAAAGTCTTCCCTCATCTTTCTTAAGGACAATGGTGGGGTCGTCCCCTCCATTGACCCTCATTATAGTCGAAGGTTGTAATAACAAAATTAATGGTTTTAAAGTCTTCCCTCATCTTTCTAGAGGACAATGGTGGGGTCGTCCCCTCCATTGACCCTCATTATAGCCGAGGGTTGTAATTGCCAATTTAATGGTTTTAAAGTCTTCCTTTATCTTTCTTGAGGATAATGGTGGGGTCGTCCCCTCCATTGACCCTCATTATAGCCGAGGGTTATAATTACCAAATTAATGGTTTTAAAGTCTTCCCTCGTCTTTATTGAGGACAATGCTGGGGTTGTCCCCTCCATTGACCCTCATTATAGCCGAGGGTTGTAATTACCAAATTAATGGTTCTAAAGTCTTCCCTCGTCTTTCTTGAGGACAATGGTGTGGTCGTCCCTTCCATTGACCCTCATTATAGCCGAGGGTTGTAATTACCAATTTAATGGTTTTAAACAAAGTCTTCCCTCATCTTTCTTGAGGACAATGGTGGGGTCGTCCCCACCATTGACCCTCATTATAGGTAGAGGGTTGTAATTACTAAATTAATGGTTTTAAAGTCTTCCCTCGTCTTTCTTGAGGACAATGGTGGGGTTATCCCCTCCATTGACCCTCATTATAGCCGAGGGCTATAATTACCAAATTAAATGGTTTTAACCAAAGTCTTCCCTCCTCTTTGTTGAGGACAATGATGAGGTCGTCCCCTCCATTGAGCATCATTATAGTCGAGGGTCGTTCTCCGAAGATGTTTCCATGCATACTAGAACTGATAAACACAAGATGAGAGAGAGCACTGATATTTCTCATTAATTTTCCAAGCGTTCTATCGGAGCAACACCTATTACAACTGTCGTTCGATAGGACTTTACAAAACTACTGATAGTATTTCTTCAAATAATCTGCATTCCAGGGGTTGGAAAAGGGCTCCCCCTCTAGGTTTTCTAGTCTATAGGTCCCAGGGACGACTTCATCGATGACCCTATATGGGCCATGCCAATTAGGATGGAGCTTTTTAGGCTTCTGCCAAGTCTTTTTGACGACCAAGTCCCCCACCACAATTGGTCTCTGTTTCAACCTTTGATTGTAAAACCTTGCAGTCCTCTACTGGTAGACGGCCTGCCTTATCTCGGCATCTTCCCTCCTTTCCTCAATCAGTTCTAAGTCGAGTCTCCTCTCTTCTGTATTTCTCTGGGGGTCATACATTTGGACCCTATGAGTAGGAAACCCAATCTCAGTGGGGATGACATCTTCTGAGCCATAAGATAGCATGAATGGGGTCTCTCCGATAGAGGTCCTCGTTGTAGTCCTGTAGGCCCATAGCACGACATATAATTCTTCAGCCCATCTTCCTTTTGCCTCCTCAAGTCTCTTCCTGATCCCGTCTAGGATCATCCTATTTATGACTTTCGTTTACCCATTAGCCTGAGGTCAGCCTGGGGTAGAGAAGAATTATTTGATACTCACCCTTTCACAGTACTTCTGTAGAGATGTATTCTTCAATTGAGTCCCGTTATCCGAGATGAGGGTGTTTGGGAAACCATATCCGCATATAATGTTTTTCCATATAAACTAGAAGGTCTTCTGCTCTGTGATCGTTACCATCGGCTCCGCCTCCACCCATTTTGAAAAGTATTCAATGGCCACGATGAGGAACCAATAGTTATTGATGGCCCTGTGTAAGGGTCCTATTAGGTCAATCCCCCATACTGCAAACGGCCATGTGGATGTAATGGAAGTAAGAGGCTGATGGGGTTGGTGAGGGATGGTGGTAAATCTTTTGCATTTGTCACACTTTTTCACATATGCCGCGGCATCTTTCCCCAAGGTCGGCCACCAGTACCCTTGGGTGATCACCCTCTTCGCTAAGGACCTGTCCCCAATGTGGCTTGAACATGATCCTTCGTGCACGTCTTACAAAATGGATGGGACTTCAGATGGGTGCACACACCTATGTAAGGGGAGTAAAATTCCCTTTTTGTACAAGGTGCCCCCAATGACAGTGAACTTTGCAGCCCTGTATCTGAACTTCTTCCTTTCTTTCCTTGCTTCTGGCATCTCCCCCTCTTTAATGTATCTGATTAGAGGGTCCATCCATGAAGCTTTGTTAGAAATATTCAGGCAAGTTCCAAGTGTTCCCTCAGCCTCTTCAATTGTTGGTCGAACAAAAATTTCCACTGGGACTGTCCTCCTGATATCTGTCCTTGTCGCCGAGGCCAACCTAGCAAGGTCATCAGCACGGCCATTATCAAGCCTAAGTATCCTCTTTAATTTCACTTCTCTGAAGCTCTTCAGTAATGATCTCACTTTCTCGAGGTACTTATCCATTCGCTCATCCTTAGCCTCGTAAGCTCCTAGTATCTGATTCACTACTAGCCTTGAATCGCTATGGACCAAAATCTGGCCGACACTAAGGGACTTGGCCAAGGAGAGTCCTGCTATCAGGGCCTCATATTCGGATTCATTGTTGGAGTCTTTGAAGTTGAACCTCAGGGAGTACTCAGTGTCTGTGCCATCGGGTGCTGATACTATCAGTCCAGCCCCACTTCCACTATCGCAGGAGGACCCGTCAACGAAGAGGCTCCACACAGTCTACTCTTCTGAGAAACTTCCCTTGGTGAGGATCCCCTATCTGAAGATATATCTTCCCTCTTCATTTTTGGCCACTTTTCTTCTAGCGGTGCTGGTCTCAGCCTTATCTGCGGGTGTGTCGGCGAGCCTTCCCTGTAGGGTATCTGTCTTCTCGAGGCTCTCATCTTCAACTTCATCATCTTCCCAAGTAAATCCAGCCACAAAATCTGCCAATGCTTGCCCGTTAATGGCCTTCCTAGGCTGATACACTATGTCAAACTCCCCCAGCTCTATAGCCCAGGCCATTAGCCTCTCTGATTTTTTAGGCTTGTGCAAAACCTACCTAAGGGGAGAGTCAGTGAGGATGACCATTGTATGGGACTGGAAGTATGGATTCATCTTTCTCGATGCATGGATCAAGGCATAAGATAACTTCTCCATCCTTGGATATCTTTGCTTTGCCCCCTGGAGTGCCTTACTGTTGAAATACACAAACGTCTGTACCCCGTCTTCGTCTCTCATAATGGTTGCACTGAGGCTGACTCTAAGACGCCGAGGTACACATAAAGTCGTTCACCTTGCACGGGACGTGACAACAACAAGGGAGACCCTATGTATGATTTTAACTCTTTGAAAGCCTCATCACACTCTTCACTCCATTCGAAGGATTTTCTGAGAATTTTGAAGAATGGTAGACACTTGTCTGTGGCCCTAGACATGAACCTGTTCAAGACAACAACTCTCCCTGTGAGTCTCTGAACGTCTTTAATGGTCTTGGGTGTCTTCATCTCTACAAGGGCCTTTATCTTTTCAGGATTGGCCTCGATGCCCCTTTTGTTGACAATGAACCCCAAGAACTTCCCTGCTCTGACCCCGAAGACACATTTGTCCAGGTTGAGCTTCATCTGGTATTTGTCCATCGTATTAAAGGTCCTCTCCAGGTCTGCCACATCATCCTCTGCCTTCAAACTCCTAGTCAGCATGTCATCTACATAGACCTCCATAGACTTCCCAATTTGGTCTTCGAACATTTTATTTACGAGGCGCTGATACGTTGCCCCTGTATTTTTTAGGCCAAAGGGCATGACCCTATAACAGTATATCCCCTTATCAGTAATGAAGGTTGTCTTCTTCGAGTCTTCAGGGTTCATGAAGATCTGGTTGTACCCTGAATATGTATTCATGAAGCTCATGAGCTCATGGCCTGCGGTAGCATCTACCATCTGATCAATGCATGAGAGAGGGAAGCTGTCTTTGGGATAATGCTTGTTGAGGTCTGTGAAGTCTACACACATTCTCCACTTTCCATTGGCTTTTGGGACAATGACAGCGTTGGATAGCCATTCAGGGTAGATGACCTCTCTGATAAACTCAGCATCTTCCAATTTTTTAACCTCATCCCTTATGACCTCATACTTTTCTCTAGAGTAAATTCTCCTCTTCTGCTTTACTGGCTTTGCACCCTCTACCACATTTAGCTTGTGGCTCATAACTTTAGGGTCGATCCCCGGCATATCCGTGTGACTCCATACAAAGACGCTCTGTCTTCTCTTCAACAGTTTAATGAGGTCTTCCTTGATATTTGGCTTCAGAGACTTGCCGACTTGGACGGTTTTTTCTGGGTTATCCTCATTAAGGATTATGGATTCTACCTCTTCAGCGGCCTATCCTTTCTTTAGCTTCGTCTCGTCTCTAGGGTCTAGGGTATGAATATTGTAAGTGGTTGGAGCCTTCTTGTGTGCCTCTCTTTCTTCAGCGGAGTTGTAGTAACATTCTCACGCTGTCGTCTGGTCTCCCTGAACTTCCCCCACCCCGTAAGGGGTTAGAAATTTAATCATCTGATGGACTGTAGATGGCACAGCGTCAAACCCTTTGAGGACTACCCACCCTAGTATAATATTATAGGCCGAAAAGATATGTTCATTCATCACAAAGAAGCTGACCTTCTTTGTAAGCCATCTCGGCCACTCGTCCCTCGTCCTGACATCGGCCTCATACACTCCAAGGGGATGAACCTTTTCTCCGTCGAACTCAATAAATGGGTGATGGTATGGGACGAGTCTAGCACGGCTGAGACCTAAAGCTTTGAAGCATGGCCAAAACATCACGTCTGTAGATGAGCCTCCATCTATAAGGATCCTCGGTACCTCGCATCCGTGCACCCTTGTAGTGATGAGGAGAGGGTCATCATATGGGACCAAGAGGCCTTTGAAGTCTATTCTTGATAACCCTACTATCAAAGTGTCCATATCGACCTTCTTCCTCTTTTCTGACTTTGCCTCCAGAGAGGTGGAGTGTACTGTCTTCATCACTGCGTTGGCTTCAGCCACGTGGGCCTTCCTATCTGCGACCTCAGACCCTCATCCTACTAGACCCCCGAAGATCATTCCCACTCCAAGCGAGATTATATTAAGCCTCTTAACAGGGCCTTGG
The DNA here is from genome assembly GCA_949130495.1 of Sambucus nigra. Classification (NCBI taxonomy): domain Eukaryota; kingdom Viridiplantae; phylum Streptophyta; class Magnoliopsida; order Dipsacales; family Adoxaceae; genus Sambucus; species Sambucus nigra. The sequence continues at coordinate 114,095,109 of OX422219.1, forward strand.
TCGTCTCTCGACGGGAGGTGAGGGTCATCCTCATCATCAGAAGGGTCGTCCCCTTTTTTTTTAGGACCTTCTTTACATGCATCACCTCGCTTTTTCTTGGGGTCGTCCCCTCGGCCCCTCTTGAAGGCACCTCTGTCGATGTACTTTCTGAGCTTCCATTCTTTCAGCATCTTCTCAATCTCATCTTTCACAGCGAAACATTTGTTTGTCACGTGGCCATGGTCTTAGTGAAATTCACACCACAGATTCTTATTCCTCTTGTTGGGGGCTGCCCTCAACTTCTTAGGCCACTTCAGAGACCGATAACTCTTTATCTCATTGAGCATCTGTTCACAGTTGACCATTAGAGGGGTGTAACCAGCAAACTTGTCATCCGTAGACCTCTTATTCCCCTCTTTGTTCTTCTTAGGGTATTTACCCCCACTAGCGCCTCCTTTTTTGTTTTCGTATTTTGCGGACATCGCCTCTTTAGCGCTCATCGCCTTTCCTGCTGTTGACAGCAATTCAACAAGCTTCCATAAAAGCTTCCCCTTTTGGAGTCCTCCGATCAGAGCTGTCATAGCTATGCTCTCCTCATAGTCTTCCACCTCTAACTTTTCTTTGTTGAATCTGGCTATGTAGTCTCTTAGACTCTCATTCTTCCCCTGCTTAACATAGAGCAGGTAGGTGGTCTTCTTCTGTGGCCTCATCCCAAAGCAAAAGTTATGGATGAATCGATCTGCCAACTACTTAAAGTTTTCAATGGAGTTTTTTGGGAGAGACTGTACTAGACATGTGCAGCCCCAGTCAGGGTACCAGAGAAGGCACGATAACTCATCTCATCTGAGATAGAGTATATGTATGCTGCTGATTAATACATCTCAACATGGTGGACAGGGTTGGTGCTCTCGTCATATCTTGGTGTGACCACAGGTGGCTTGAACTTTGATGGCGTAGGGAAGTTGACTATTTTTGCCACAAAGGGTGAGACCATGGTGTATCTCCTCTGAAGAGGGTCCCGAATTTTCAGTATATCACCAATCTTATCCTCCAATTGCCGGATTGAGTCGTTCTATGGCCTCATAGGGTCGGCCTGGTCGATGTTATCCCCTGTCGACTCTTTGAGATGGTCGAAGGGTCCTGCTGCGGCGGTCCTGTGTCGGCTGTTTACTTCTCCCTGGCCCTCGTCCCGTCCTATGGGCCGGCCCCCGCGGGGTCGGTCATTTTCTTCCGCCTTCTGAAACTCTTGGCACTCCTTGACCTGGACAATTTTTTTCGTAGGTCATTTACTCGGCTCATGCTTTCAAAGGTCGACCCCCTGCTCAAGCGATCGAAAGTAGAGCCTCTTGGGAGATCGTCAGGATTTTGCCTTCCACACTTCCCTCTGCTTTCCTGGAGAGGTCGTACAGTATTGTTGGAGACCTCATACGGTTCCCAGCATTCTATGAGGGCCTCCTCCCCCTCCAGATTATCATACCTGTCCTCAGGGCCAAGGTTTCCTTGCTTCCCCAGGCGTAGACACCGGGGGTCAGTAACATCCCTACGCTGTTGAGGGGGTGGCAGGTCTTTGCGTGGTGCCTGGGGTGGTCCCCTGGTCTAATGCTATCCTAGAGCTGCTGCCTGAGTAATCATCTAAGGTGAGACCCCTGGTGGTCTTAGAATGTTCTAGCTTAGAGCTGTGAACTACTCCTGCATCATCCGATGGCTTGTTGCGAGAGACTTCAAGGCTGCCGCCACATCAGCCATCTCAGACTGAGGTGGCGGCTGACTGGAGCTGGGTCCTACTCCACTATTTGGTGGAGGGAGTGGTGATGGTGGCATCTCCGGTGCCATGTGTTTGAGATGTGAACAGCTGAACTGGAAAAAAGACTGGTGAGCTTGAGAACCTTAGTGGGTCTCTTTCAATGGTGAAACATCTCCTCTCAAGGGGAGAACTGGTTCACCACCAGAGTGCCCAGTGAGGCTAAGATGTACAAAGGAAGAGATGTCTTCTCTTTCCCACAGACGACGCCAAACTGATGATGCTGAAATCTAGCATCACCAGGTAAGTGATGATGAGCTCAAACAGTAGTAACCATGGCAGCCATTGAGATGTAAGAGTATAAATGTGTAGAAGGAGGTGAGTGTAAGAGGAATAAGACAATAATGTATAGTGGTTCAACCAATTTGGCATACATCCACTGTGAGTGTGATCCACTAAGTATGGGCACTAATGGCCTTGGATACAATGCACATAAGCTCACTTTCTCTCTCTACTGTGTGTACAAGCAGAGTTCTTGTTAGGGTTATAATTAACTATATGTCCATCCCCTTGTAGGGTTGTAGGTGACAAGTATATATAGGTCTTGGGGGGTGTAGTATACCCCCCAAGTATACCTGGTGCATGTGAATGATGATTTAGCCAATCTCCTGCTGACACCTATAGATGCCAAATAATGACATAATATTCCCTCACGTGAGGGGGTGATTCAGTTGTAACGGTCTTCCACGTGTCCTGTGAGCTTCATGCGCACTGTTCCATGCATCTCGCAAACCACGCACTGTGATGACGTCACCCTCGGCCTGTAACACGAGGCCGAGGGCAAAGTTACTTCTAATAGTGAGTCAGGCCTAATTTAAGCCTCGTACTGTCGGCCCCTTGGAGGGTTGTCTGGAGCCTGATGAAGGGTTAGACCCTCGAAGGGTCATCTGGAGCCTGATGAAGGGTCGTCCTCTTGGAGGGTCATCCGGGCCTGATGAAGGGTCGTCCCCTTGAAGGGTCATCCGGGCCTGATGAAGGGTCGGCCACTGAGGGGTCGTCTAGAGCCTAATGATGAGGTCACCCTGACCCCATCCAGGTATAGGGTGTCCTCGGCCTAGCCGTGTGTATATATGGGTATATCACTATGGCTAAGTGAGTATGGCATATTATAATCTTAACCACAAGGTTACAGACAACGTTCGAGTCAGGAAGATCCAATATCTTACAACTCGGGTTGAATTGTTAAAGATAAAAGAAAATGATACCATTGATGAGTTTTATGGAAAACTCTCTGGCATCATGATTTCTCAATTATATTTAGGTGAGAAAATCACGGAATTCAGGTTCATTAGGAAAACCTTAGGTCACTAGAATCTAGATTCCTTACCCAAGTCTCCGCCTTACATGCCATAGGACGTATCGATAACATAAAGGTAGAGCATATCATAGGGTATATTCAAAACTTTGTGATAGAATCTCTTTTGTCACCAAAGGAAAAAAAATGCATCACTTTAAAGTCATAGAAGAAGTATCACTTAATCTTGGATGACAATATCGATGAGAATGATGCTGAAATTACCTTGTTAACAAAACAATTCAAGAATTTTTCAAATCCATCCTCAAAAGATTACATCTAAAGAACATATAGAGAACAATAAAGTCAATAGGGTAGAGTAGTACTCTTTTAGATGTTAGTATAAGTCTTAAGGAGAATAGAAATAACATAATAAATAGGACGTCCTTTGAATGTAAAGGTTTTAGTCTTTTGACATGTTAATGTCCTACTAGGATTAAGAGAATAAGTAATGAAAATAATGACATGAATGACACACTTAACGATAGTGCCATGAGCTCAAATCAGAAGTTTTAAGTTCAAAGAAACTTCATCGCATTTATATCCATCGGGGATATGGTTGGTACTCAAAACTCCCTTGATGTTGAAAAGGTTGAGAAAAATGGTGCGTAATTAAATACGGATGGATTAAAAAAATTATAGGAAAAGGGTTCTTGTCTACAAGACTATAGAATAACTTCAAGTGGATTTCAATAATCTCCTTGAGTTAATTCGAGGCATGTATATGTTGAATGACAAGCTTAATAGGAAGATTGGTTGGTAAAAGGGTGATATTTGCCCTTCAATTAATTAGAGTTATGAATCACAAATATAGCATCATTGAGAGGTTTAAATTCAGAGAGAAATATATTAAACTTTTTCCCCAGAAGATTAGTACCTTAAAGATGGATCTCCCGGAGTCATCGCGTGCAACTTAGGTGCCAAAGTCAGAATGCAGTGAGCTCAATAAATAATTTTAAGTGCTTAAAAATGGAAAGTTTACCTTAAAGTCAGTTTTCAGAAGATATACAAATGTTTTTTGACCATCTAAATCCTTAAAGGTAAAAATAAATATCGACTATGATTACCTGTGAGATTCTATGCTAAATAATGAGATCATGTTTTTCAAAGGGTCAACAAACACACCTCCTTCTAATCCTCTAGGAATTATTACAAATTTGAATAAGATGGATCCTATACAATCGTAATTTTTCACCTATTGTAAGACGAAGGGTAACCTTAAAGATTACGGGGATTATCTTTTGTAATATAGGTATGTTCCTCCATGAATGATGATTTCTAAGATCTTAAACAACATGTTGAGTGTATTATAAAAACATCATAATTACTTAGGGGAAAATTTAAAAGTATTACTTGTTCCCTTCCTAGTGTTTAAGGTACAAATAAGAGAATCAATAGGTAGAAGGATAAGATAATTAGAGTAGGGGATGAGGGTTTCGACTCTCATCCGTCTCACCTTTCTCGGTGATTTGTCTGTATCACCTTGAATTTAGGTTGGCATTTTTCACGCTTATCTCATGTTATCCTTCCTAAAGCGTATCATAGGTTTTTGGTTTAAAATTTTTATTTCATATTTTTTTTTTAAATATGAAATGGTTTTTGTATTGAAATATTGTTTAGAAAATATATTTTTTGTATTGACAACGATAAAAACCCAAAAATATATTTTTTGTGATTATTGTTGGTTGTGTGCATACGATGATAGAGGATAGGGGAACAATAACATGTAACCTATATCCCTTCTCTAGGAATTTTGACATTCAGAGGATCATGTGAGATTAATGTAGACTTCCATTATTTATTATCTTTGTAATTCTCATAAAAACACCCAATTGAAATCAATTCATCTTATTTACCATATCACACACATGTTCACACAAGTCACCATAATATGAATCATCAATCTTCATTTAAAAAGCTATTACGCCACACGCTTGTACTTAATCATTCATTTTTGGCTATATTTTTCAGATATGCTTATAAGTACCATTGCTTGTGATTTGATTTTAAAAAATTATGATAAAAGAATTGTTATGGGTTACTAAGTAGGGAAATGGGTATTGGACGAAACATAAGAGTCAGTCATTAAAAATATGATGTGTGTGTATGTGTATATATATGATTCACTATCCAATTTTATTCAAAATAGGAAAACGAAGGATCCACCTCAAAAGATATAGCTCAGACACAACGAGTATATGTGAAACCAAATGATATATGGGCTTAGAGACCATGTTATAGAGTGGCAAGGTGTTAGGCACCCACTCATTTGATTTAGTCTCTATTAGGATCTATGCAATGTTATCCTTATCCTAAATTCATTAATATGTGTATATGTGGTTAATCTTTGATTTGTTTAAAGTCAAGAAAGTGGCATAAAAATGAATATATACATATAGGTGCAATCATGTGAGGGTGTGATGGGAGGAATCATCATATCCGCATCATGGGAAATGATAATGCTGGAAAGAGCACCACCCTTAAAGGTGTTTGTGAGCTCAATTCAATGTTAAAAATGGCAGTATAAGGGTTTATGGACACAGTAGAAGGAGGTGAGGAAAAGAGGATTCACACCAGAATATAAGTGGTTCAGTCAATCAGGTCTACGTCCACTGTGCAAGTGTAAGATGTGTATCACTGTATGAGGGCTATAATGGCCATATATACTATCTCTCAAGCTTTCTCTCTCTACTGTATATTTGAATAAAGCTTCAACTAGGGTAGCTCATTTTCGATCCCCTTTAGTAAGGAGAAAACAAGTATATATAGTAGCTGGGGGGTGTAGAGTACCCCCCATGCATGCAATGAGCATGTGTGTGTTGATCTAGACAATACGATGAAGACAGCCATCCCTGTCACATGTAAAGAATGATGATGAAATATTCCGACCAAGTGAGGGGAATGATTTGTTATAACTGATTTGTGCCCACGTGTCCTTATCCACACATATGCCAATAAGAGCTTGGCCATCTGATCTTGGTCACAACCTCGGCCTGGAAGAGTCGGAGGTTGGCAAGGTCTTGCTATTTATTCAATCCGATATGGGACCTAATGGTATCGGTTTATGTGAAGCCGAGGTGAGGTAAGTGAAGGCATAAGGTTGGCCTGGGCTGAGGTTAAGCTGGAACATGCTAGGAACATCGTTTGATTCCCTGCTGAAGGATGCCTTGATGGAGGATAAGCTTCTGTAACCCTGGCCTACTCCTATACGAGGTTGTCATTCCCTGAATGACCTGATGAATAACTATTCCCATGTATCATCAAGACTTCTCTTAATGAGGTTAGTAGTAACCTCGGCCATGGACGACCTTGCCATGACTGAGGATATTGGTCATTGATCCATGGCCCTTCTAATGTCGGCCATGTCCTTGGCCGAGGTTGATGTCTCAGAGACGAGGTGTTGCATTTGGGGCACATCAATCAACCCCCAACCCTTAGTTACATGTGAGAGCAGGTGACTGTGGGTCTACAACTCCGAGGTCTTTCTTCCTCGTGCCAATGTTCACTTGACACTTCTCAATTACTGAAGTGGCTTGCATGTCTGACAAGGGTACTTATGTTGGTTGTCTTTTGGTCTCCCAAGGCGATGATGGGCCTTGGGAGGTGTGTACTCATACTTACGAGTTTTAATCCCTACTTTTCTCTTTCTTCCTCATTTCTCTCTTTCATCGAACTTGGGCGTTCTCTGCAACTCTCTCTCTCTAGAAAAGCTTGGCTGTCTTCATTATTTGGGATTTCTGCATTTCTTCAACTTCTTTTCACTCCACAAGTCTTCAGGTATCGTCTTTACATTGAGCTGTCATTTTTTAGCCCCCTTTTATTCTTGTCTCTTCAATTTTCGGCAATGTTTTAGAGTTTTTCGGCAGCTGCTTGTGTTTTCCGGAGATTGTTGTTCTTGGTTAACATTGTTTGAATTTTGATAGTTTGATCTTTAACATCATTTGCCAATCCTGTTTGTTATTTAAGAGAGTTATAAGTGTAGTGTCCGCCTCTTATGCTCATACCCCTTTACCAACTCTTAGAGGAGTTCCCCTCTCTCAGAGAGAAGACTTTAGAGAAAATTAGGCAAAATAAAAAGAGCCCTTGAGGAAGCTCGTAGGTCAGAGGAATTCCCCCTTAGACCTATATTTCCACCACCTATGAAGGTCATATATCCTGAACCGTCCGAACCAGCTAACCAAGCCGAGGTCCCTGCTGAACCCTCACCAATGTCTGAGTCTAAGTCATTCTCCTAAGACCTTATGTTTGTGGACTCTTTTTAAGAGGCTACGGATTTTACAACTCAGCAAGATCAGGCCCCTGATCAAGCAGAGGTTTCCAGTCGAGCCTCATCCCACAAAAGTTCAAGAATATCAACCTCTTCCTCTGAGGTTGAAATTGTTGGGCCGAGTGTGGCGATTTTGCCAATCCTTGAAGTCATACCCTTGTTGGCTATCACAGGGGCTGAGTTCGCTCAGAGGTTTCCAAGTGGTGCCCCATTATCTGTTTAGGCCGACGTTGAGTTAGATGATGATGATGATGCTGAGTGTGATGTTGACGTCTCTGAGGTAGCCGAGATTGAGGGTTGAGTCAGCGAGATTGACCTCCTATCCTTCAGATACCTATATTCCATAAGCCCCTCCATAAAGCTCAGGAGACCTCTAAGGGAAGAGAGGGATTAGCACGGCCGAGATGGTGAGATCTGCTTGTACAAGAAGATGTTCAAGTTGGGGTTTCGTCTGCCCATCCATCCCATCATTAGGTCTATATTGGCCTATATCAACTCAAACCCTTCCCAGTTGTCACCCAATTCTTAGAGGATGATAATTGGATCCATTGTCTTATGGAGGGTTGTTCATCACTCAGACCTTCCTGTCCAAGTCTTTACAGGATGCTATGTCCCTTCATCTGCCAGAAATCATCTGAGCTATTATCATTTTTTAGCTCGGAAGCCAGAGAAGAAGATGCTTCAAATTACCCAAACCTCGAACCATAATTGGAAGCCACGTTATTTCATTACCTCAGGGCCATGGGAATTTGGTCCATGGGCCACCTCTTCCTCATTGGAGCCGAGAATTCCCTTGAGATGGGGAAAAATTACAATGGATGCTAAGGCCGACCCAGGGCTAAGCCAACAAAATCTTCAGAAGGTCAAAGACCTTTAAGATCAAGGGGAGCATGGCCTACTTGCTAAATTCGAGCACCTGATGACCCCCTACTACATCTCTGAGACTAGTTTAGGGGAAGTCCTCTTATAGAGTTTGGTAAGTTTATTATTTCAATAAGTTATACCTCTGAATATATGTATATCTGATTCTCTAACTCAGACCTGTTTATTTTGCAGAGCGTTCGAAGGGAATATATGACGAGTTACGGGAAATGGAAGCGCCAAGTTTAACGAGGATCATCAAAAAGGCAGGTCTGAATGCTCCTTCTCCCCCTCCATCTATCTCAAGGGCTGAGGCTACTAAGAAGAGAAAGGTTGTCGACCCTGCCCCTGCCCCTGAGGATCAGAGGCCGAAGAAGAAAGGGGGGATCGTGCCATCCCCATTTCTTCTAAGGATCCATTGGCTACTCGTATAGAGCAATAGAAAATTAATGATTACATCATAGGCCATAGTCTACAAGCATTGGATGCCATTGGCTCTACTATGACCGATGCTGTCAAATGATTTTGTCGATCTATGGATACTCCTCTACTAGTTGAGTTTGGCCTTCACAGGTCTATTCAAGTATGACTTCGAATTTCAATTTAGCTCAAGTGTAACCTCTATTTTGAATTTCAACTTATATATATGACCACATGATTTGTAGGGCCTCGTTGCTATGAATCATCTTGCTAACTGGACTTTGAAGAAGTTGCCCCTCATCCAGAAAGGCCAAGAGGCCAAGAAGGTGCAAAGCTCTCTAAATGAAGAGGTAGATCGTCTGAAGTCTGCCTTTGAGGAGTCTGATAAGAAGGTTAAGGAGTTGGAGAAAGAGATATCCAAGCTTAAAAAGGACCAAACTATTGCCTTAAAGGCCAAGGATGACGTTCTCCAGCAGAAAGTTGACGCTGTAGTGAAGGCATCCCTTGAGGATACCTCTGAGGGGATTCTGGCTAAATACAAAGTCTTCGATGAATTCATCAGCTTAGGCTTTGAGTACCTCGAGAAAGGTATTAAGGCTACTAGAAAATGGGCTGTTGTTAAGGAGAAGGAGTCAGGTAGCTTGAAAGCCTCTGACTTCATGGGTTTGGGTTTTGCTAACCCCCAATTTGCCCAAGCCCTTCAGAATGTTGAAGAGGAAGATACTGCCCCTGCAAATACTGTGCTAGAGGATCTTATAGATACTGAAGGAGTCAACACCAGAGATGATGGGGCCGAGATGACCAACGTCGTCCAGGGGAATCAGGCCGAGGATGCCAGCACTCTCCCTGTAAATCCTTAGGCTATTTTTGTGAAGCTTTTGTATTTTTATTTACTATGTATTTGAACTGTAACCTCTGATGAAAAATGTTACTTTCTTTTTGCCATTTCACTTAATCTATCAACCTCTGAGGAGGTCTTTTGTTTCTTCTCTTGCTGGATTGCTTGTTGGACGATTTTCTTTGCCATGCAATAAGGTCTCACCAAATTAACGATGTTAAGGGTCTGAGGTCATCCAAGTATGATCTCTGACCTCAGACCTTATCACCAAATAATGATGTTAAGGCTTGAGCTCATCACTAAGATGTTATCCCTATAAATAATTTCACCAAATTAATAATGATAAGGGTATGAGGTCATCGAAGTATGATGTATGACCTCAGACCTTGTCACTAAATAAGGATGTTAAGGCCCGACGTCATCACTAAGATGTTATCCTCATAAGTAATTTAACCAAATTAATGATGTTAAGGTTCTGAGGTCATCCAAGTATGATGGCTGACCTCAGACCTTATCACTAAATAATGATGTTAAGGCCTCAGGTCATCACTAAGATGTTATCCTCATAAGTAATTTAACCAAATTAATGATGTTAAGGGTCTGAGGTCATCCAAGTATGATGTCTGACCTCAGACCTTGTCACCAGATTATGATGTTATAAGGTCTGAGGTCATCACTAAGATGTTATCCTCATAAGTAATTTCACCAAATTAATGATGTTAAGGGTCTGAGGTAATCCAAGTATGATGTCTGAACTCAGACCTTGTCACCAAATAATGTTTGGAGTGAATTGGGATGGACCTTTCATTATGAAGGAGTCTCACGATTCAGGTTACTATTTAATTTCAAATATGGAACAAGATAAACCATTTACAATTAATAACAAATGGTTGAAGGTCTATCATGTATAAGCGAGTAACCTTAGAAAGATTATGTATCTTGTTTTCATGGATATACAAGACGTTTCAGAAGTTATATTGTTTGTTGCAACTAAACTGAGATGAAAAATTATAAAACTTTTTTTTACAAGTAATTATAACACAGAGGTGGCAAGAAAACAAGATAAACTTATCTTTCACTTATAAACTGAGGGGAATATTACAAAATTGGTAACAACTACCCAAGAATTACATGAGAAGGAAAATAAAAAATTGGTACAAGTGTTGGGGGTGGTCATTGGCCTAGGAGGAACCATAAGTATGGGGAATAGAAAAATTCCCCAGGTAAGCCCAAAGAAGCTGCCAAGCACGCTTAATAGGCGTTGAAAGAGCCCTCCAACCTTGTTTCAACTTGAGCCCTTTCGATAAGAAATTTCTCTCATTTCGACATGGCCAGACTAAGAGCTTCCTCAATGTCCTCCAACTCTCGATTCGTAGCTTTCTGTAGAGGTTTTAACTCGGCCAATCTCACCTCTTCAATCCATTGAGTTTCCAAGTGCTTCTGCAGCAACTCCCTCTGAATTTCCAACTGCTGACTCTTTAGAGTTTTCAAGTGTTCTATCATCCAATTGAATTGGAAGAAATCTCTGCCCAACTCCTTCAAATAGCCCAAGAATTGATTAAGGAGGGTCCTAGTGACATTTTTAGTGGGGATTTTGACAATATCAACAATAATGGTTGACATGTCCTGAAGCCTATAGATCATCACTAAAATATTTGAATGAAGACAATCAACGGTAAAAGTATCAAGATGGTGAGTAGCAACTCGTTCAATCACAAAACGATGGCAGTCAGGTATTTGAGGTGAGTGGTGAAGAACCATGAGGAAAAACTCATGAGGAGATAGTGCAAGGAAATGAAGTTCACAGTCGAATTCACTATCATCTGGAGCACCCATTGTGGAACATTGGTCTTCATGACTTAATTCCTTAGATATAACTACTTCTAGATGAGGGGAGGTGACAGACGAAGGAGTTGGTCGAGATTGCTCTTCATCACAAAGGAACTCCGTATAAACCTGAGGGTAGACAAGTGAAACAATGAGTTCAATGAAAAATATTAACAAATGGTTTTCATTGTTAAGTGACCATTACAGGTGGAGTTTGACAATAAATTTTAACAAGGGGTTTTCATTGTTAATTCACCATTACTCGTGGAGTTTAATGAAAAATCTTAATAAGTGGTTTTCATTGTTAAGTCACCATTACCGGTGAAGTTTTATGATTTACAAAAAATCATAACAAGTGGTTCTTAATGTTAAGTCACCGTTATAGGTGGAGTTTACGCAAAAATCATAATAACTAGTTTTCATTGTTAAGTCACCGTTATAGGAGGAGTTCATAAAAAATCTTAACAAGTGGTTTTCATTCTTAAGTCACCGTTATAGGTGGTGTTTACGAAAAACCTTGAACACATGGTTTTCATTGTTTGAACGTTTGGAAATGAGATTCTTCTAACAAGGAGATTGCACACTGTCAAGATAAAGGACAAACACCACGAAACAAAGAGAAACTAGTGAAATACCTCAGCAACTGCTGGAACGAGAGATATGAAAGAAGATGCAATGGTAGGCACCGTAGTGGGCCAGTTCATCTCCTCAAGAGCCTTCGCAGAATGCAGAGTTAGAGAAACTTCAGACATAGGAACCTCCACACTTGGTAAAGCTACTACTTCAACAAAAGGAACTAGGTCCAAGGTTGGGGGTGAGTTTGAAGGGGTTGTTTGATCTTCCATATACACATCATCCTTTATAAGGGCAGAAGAAGGACCACAGTGAGTAGATATGCTAAAGGTAGCCCTAGTAATGAGTGGAGTCCTAAGGGATGACGATAGAGTTAAGATGGGAATATAAAACTAAGTGTTAGAAGTAAGGAACATCACAGAAAGAAGGGGAAAAGTGCACATTCAACCTACCTCAGTGATGTTAGCAAAATGGGCAAACATAAAGATGGCCCACAGTAGTGCAGGTTGAAGAAAGAAATCAGTCAGCATAGAATCTAGTAACAAGGAAGCTTCAACATAAAATACACCAAAATATTTTGAAGATTGAGCAAAGTGACAAGGGTAGAAAAGAAAGATCTAAAAGTTATTCGAACTTGTTACCTCGGGAGAACTTTGCAAAAATGGAACGATGTCTACAAGAACCACTAGAAAAGAGGGTCAACTAGAAAAGCTAAAGGAGTCTCCTTTGGCTGATAGGAAACTTCCATAGTTTTAATAGGGGCAACAACCTCCTTAGCAACCTCCACCGTACATAGGGAGACCTAACGATGAGAATAAGTGAGCCTGTTCATGGGAGAATGGGGGGGGGGGGGAGAGTTGCATCAATGGAACTACTGCCGAAACAACCCCCATAAAAGGACTCACCAGAGGGTTGGGTCTTTCTTCTTCATCTTCTTGTGCCAAGTTTTCAAGTGTTAGACAAATACAGTTTGTTATTGAAAAATGAGAAAAAACACGTGTAAACCTATGATCCAGGGGGATAATAGGATGATATCATCTTTGATGAGGAAGAAGGGGAACTAGATAGTGAAGACCTATGGTGCCCAGTATTAGGATAGTCATCCAACTCCATAGCTCCAAAAGCATAAGGAGTTAAGGTGAGATGTACATCAGGAGCTCGTTTCTTCTGGGACTTAGTACCAAGAGCCTTTTTCCTCGAACTAGCACCACCAACAGTTGGAGGAACCCTTGAGCTTTTCCTTCACTTCCACCCCCCTTCAAATGGATCTACTAAAATGGTGGGGAATGCAGTAGCAGGAGGAATTGCAGCAGTGTGTCGTTGAAACTTAGAATTTATTCGCTTCACCGTAACTTAAATTTTCTTTCTTAACTACTCGCTCATTTTGTCATACATAGCACAAGGAACGAAGGTAATGGGGAATGCATCCAAGGGCGCTTACGGCTGAGTTTGGGACTTAGACTTTGAAGAAGTCTCACTCTTAGAACTCCTAGTTTATTTAGTTGATGGCTTGGAAGGTCATTCTCTAGAAGCTACATCGGTTGGAACACCCTCACCAGAAATACCTTTAGTAAGGGCATGCTATTTGGGGGTTGCAACATTCTTTGGTTTGGGCATGGCAGTAGGTATCATGAGGCATTAAGTAGGTAGCTCTATGGGAGGATCTTTAGGAGTATTCCTCAAAGGAAACTTAGCTATAAGAATAGAGTTTCCCTTTAGGCCCAATTCCAAGGCAGGGAAATAAAGAACTCGAAGATACTTGGGGGAACTTTGTATATATTCACGAATCCTGGTCAGTTGCATTATCAAGAAGTTGGTGGAAAAAGAAGTGGGCACATCCCCTTTCCTAGTGGCATTGGGGATGGTATCCTGACCATCCATAGTAGATGTTATGCCAAGTACCACCGTAGAAAGGTAGAAAGTGCAAGCCTCATCAAAAGTATACCTTTTAATTCGTTAACTGAAATACAGGCCAAGGAGACCTTTGATCAAAACTGAATTGCCTACTGCACCAGTCGGGGTTGTAAGGTTAAGAAGTACATCCCCACTCAGTGAATGCAAGAAGGAACCCAGGCGTGAAGAGATGAACCACGTATTGCGGAGGATCTTCTATAACCGGAATGAAAGTGACCGTTTTAGATGCAATGGAGAAAAAATTCCATGTGCGGGTGAAGGTTGATTCTCCGTATGGCCTCATGATTAAGGAATCCAAAGAGTAAAAAAATTCCCATTATCTCCTTTCAACTTTGTTTTTTTGTGGAAGTGCATGAGGCGAGGGGGCTTGATGCCTTGTCTAAGGGGATAAGGAATAGATTTGGCGAAAATAGCAGGAAAGTGGGTGCAGAGGAAACCCATTAAAATAATGGTATTGGGAAAATTGTCCAAGTTTTAACGGCCAAGGGACCGTTCCATGTTAAGATGGGTTCGATCCAACCTAGTGCAGAAGGAACACAGAGTAATGGCGGCCAGAGGAAGATTGAGACCTCTAACCAAATGAATGGAGATGTTTATGAAGTCCCTCATAAGCGGGTCATTGGGTTTCCCAGTGAAGAAGAAATGGGAAAGAAAAATAATAAATGTAGGATGATAATTCTAAGGATTTACCTTTACCCTTGCCTATGATAGAAGTTACATCCTTTGCAGTAGGAGCTTCGAAAAATAACTAATTAAGTGAGTAAACGTATCTTTGTTATAAGATCTAGTGCAGTGGCAGAAAATTTAATCCAACTCAGCTCGATTAGCAGTTTCTTCGGCATCCAAGGCCTCGTCAAGATAAGTAAACTCACCCATGGGTTAAAACCCAAGAAGCTCACAAAAATGTTCCAAGGAAATGGTGAATAGTGACATTCAATCTGAAGACCAACACTTCGAGTGTAGTGTTGTGCTTAAAGAGAGTGAACTCCCCAAACCAGTTGGCTCGGTGAAGACCAAATTTGGCAAGAGCTACAGCGTGAAAGCTCTACATATGTGCATGTTAGGAGGAAAAATGAGCTGAAGATCCCCTAGGTGCTTCGAAATCGATCGGGGATCAAGGAAAGTCACCACGATCCAATATAAAGCGCAAAGTTCACTCTCGAGGAAGAAAACCCCATTTAGATGATTCTTTGTCTTCATACATGGATAAAAAATTACAAGTCTTGCATGAATAAGAGAAGCCATCGTATTTGCCAAAGATTGGAGACTGACGGTAAAAACATAGTTTCTATTGGCGAGCAACATCCTAAGCGATGGCGCTCATAGTGGTAGTAATTGTAGAGGCGGTAGTAGTGGAGGTTGGCTGAGCACTAGCATTGATAGCCTAGGGAACTCTTGAAGAAGCTATAGAAGGTGGCGATGAAAAAAAATATTTGAGAAGAAGGGATATGGGTAAAAATAGAGGAGTATGGACAGAGGTGGTGATGAAAGTTACGATAAGAGGAATGAAATAGAGAAAACCTTGATAACAATGGAGGTTTGAGTTTTTTCTCTCTCTATAAGTTATCTGGAAGTTGAAGAAGATGAAGAGAAAGTAGGAAAAAAATCTCTAAATGTCTTGAATAATAGACTTTTTAAATCCTCTAGTTTTCCTTTTTGAGTTTCCCGTCACTGCACATGCAAAGATGTCGAAAATCATTTCAAGTGAACATTTTTGTAATACCCCGTAATTTTTATGACTTTTAAAATGGGTTATATTTTAAATTAATGGATTAATTGAATTTTATTATTAATTAATTCATTCGGGTTTTATCCGGACTGTGGATATTAAAATGGATGATTCTGAATATTACTTAAAGATATTTAGGTAATATATGAATGTGATGTCATTGATATGACAGTATGATATAAATTCGGTAATTTGAATTTTTAGTCAAACGCGGTATGGGACGTGGGGACTAATTTATTAAATTAAAAAGGAAATTTATTTTCTATCGACCTTATAATCATTTCGACTGGGTCGTTGTGTCCGGAAGGTTCGAAATAGTCAGAAAAGTCTATTTGGATGTTAATTTTGATTCTCGGGTCATTTGGAAATGAAAAAACAACCCAAAAGGGCATTTTGGTTATTTTTACAAGGGGGGTGAATAGTGATTTCGAGTTTTGTCTTATTATAAGTATTTGGAGATTAGTGTATGTAGGTTCATTTCATCTCTTCTACACAAAATTTAAAAGTCATCTTCTTAGAGAGAGTAGAAGGTTGCTTGGAAAGAAAAAGAAGTTTGCTTGGGAAGGAGGAGAACCAAAGGTCAAAGGTCACCACCACCATCACCATCTGTGTTATTCAACTCCAAAGGATCAGATCTTCATTGGAGGCAAGTGTTTGATATTTGCAATTTAAGTTCGTATATTGTCCATGTTAGGATAGTTATAAAAAGAGATGATTTTCATGCTTGGAAGATGAAAGGATATAGTTGTTAATGGATTTTTGGAATCTAAAAATATATAGGAATTAAACTCATGTTATAGGTAGTTAGTAATCCAATAAATATTCATCTATCTGTGGAAGAAATAATGAAAATAATTTAGTGTTCTTGAAGATAATATGTTGATAATTTTGTGGAAAAAGAGGCAAAAACGAGTGGAATGAGAAGAGCCAATTTGGAATGTTTAGATCTTCTTTTTGAGTGTATTTGGATGAGATTTAAGAAAAACTCAAAACACATACCTGACTCAATTTTTCGTGTAGAATCCAAATTTGAAGTCGGATTGATGATTTGAATAATTTATGGATCTGATTTTTCTAAGTATTTAAAATATGAGAATTCATGATGTTTCTTTTTAATGTTGGTTCTTATCCCAAAACTTTTGTAGATCTTCGGTGATTATTAATTGGATATTATGGGACTTAGAGAAGATCTGTAAGCCCTAGTTCAGATTTGAATTAATTTGATTAGGATTTAATTGATTACAATTATGATAATTAAAGTTAAAGAGATTTTGGTTGCTAGATTCATGTGTTGGATTCTAATCTGTTTGTATGAGGATTAAGGATAGTTCAAGTAGGGGAGATTTAATATAACACCTGGGTAGCCTTAGGGTTACAATTTAAATATCAAGGACTGAGTTTAAGCTCATTATTGATTTCGCAAGGCCTGAGTCTAGTACAAGAGCGTAGTGGTATGGCTCTTGGATAGAGATGGGAGTTTAGAACACATTTGGTTGAAAGAGGGGATGATGTTATTCCGATCGCATATTTGAAGTTGACGAACCTCCTCGATCGACAAAGCTAAGTAGTAGTGTATTGGAGGGGTTCCTTGTTTGGATTTCGCTTTGCGAGACGCTCCGCGCATGAACATTAACGACGTCGGGAGTGGAGAGATGTTATAGGATGCGAGGATAATTAAATTATGAAGTAAAGATATGACGTTTTAATACTTGGGATTTAAAGAGATATAATGCTACGTAAGGGAATAATCTAAGGTTAATGTGAGTACCTTGTTGTTAGTATACTATAGGTATGATAATACCTATTTGATTGATTAATGATTATGTGTATGACATACCTAGCTTACTTGCTATCGGTGGGAGGTTTGCGCGTGAGGGCAGTCATATGTTGATGAATCCATGGTATCTTTCATTTATCACTCGAGAACATAGGTCTATGAAAGACTTATCAGGGAGTTGATAAGTCCGCTGACTATGGGTACATAGGTATGTGCGTGACCCATGGGTATGAGAACTATGTTCTCCTCCTATGACTGTGTTGTTGTTAATGGTTCTAGGTATCCTCACCAAACCTTTTGTCCCCTTTTCGGCGACCAGCGATATTGGGACATGATAGAAGAGTAATGCATTGCACCGCAGGTGTGACTCGGGGTGTCGTATTATATATGAATATATATATAATGGATTAAATGAATGAACGGATATTTATTATGGTTAAATCTATCTACAGTGATAATTGTAGATAACGGTGAATAGAGAAAGATAATTAAATTAAGTTAATGAATGTTTATTTAAAAACTTAATTCATATTAATGAGAAATGATTCATGTTAATGAGAAACGATGAGAAATGTAAATGAATAATAATGTGACGTATGGTATGGGACATACGGGGATTATGATATTAGGATGGAATTATAATATGGAGACTAGAAAAGAATAACATTTAACTAGGAGGTTAATAGGAAACGTTAAGTGTGCACTCTAGTTGAGAGGTGAGAATGGCAAGTGAGAGTTGGGTCTAACAGTACATAATAAATACTTGCTGTTTTAAAAATCATTTTCACAATCGGGCTCTGACCCGTTTCCTTTCATATTTTCTTTTCTATTGTATCTTCTATATCGGGTGTCCAGCAACAGGGACTCCAACCTTAGCGGATTATGACAGGCTATGGATTTATGGAGTTTTGCTTAGACGCCTGTCATCATTTGATTCACAGTATTCTCTTAGTAGGGCATGTCGCCCAAAGGATTCAGTTATCTTCTTCTATCGGGGTCAAATACTATTGTATTCGGGTCTTTTTAATACAGTTAATATTGTTGGGATTTCTGTAATGGATTTATATTATTTGGGAATGTTTATTCCAATTGCATTTAAATTCTTTTGTGGTATCCATTTGGTTATCAGTGTTGTAGAATAAAATATGTTGTGTTATTCTTAAACTGGAAATAGATTTTGTTAAATTAAAATTTGGAATGTTTTTAACACCAGCTTAATTGAATATTGGGTGAGTTGTAAATGTTTTTCGACAGTGATGCTAAGAATGAGCTAACTGTATATTCTGTTTAAATTTGGTATGGGACTGGCCACCCGGTATTTAATTAGGCGGGGTGTTACAACTTGTCACTTTCAGAAGTGTTCTGACAGTTGAAAAGATGGTACCAGATCATTAATGAAGTGACGCATGGTGAATAGAAAGGGTTTTCTTCCAAAACAAGTTTGTGTTTGGCGCCATAATGTTTTGTCAGACATATCCAATATCCCATAACACAGAAGTTGTTCTAATGGTACAAAGCGCCCTGATGTCCCCTCGCCATAAGTCCAAACTGAGTTTAACTATGACTCAGGTACATCGAAGAGAATTTTATTTCTTTGAGGAGAACTCCATAGGTTTAAATGATAGGAATGCCTAGGAGGAAGATTTCATACTGCTAGGGGAAGTCCTAATGCAAATACCAACTGCATATAGCAATACTGCACAAACGGCACGAATCAGCACAAATAAGGGAGAATTTCACTTTCCAAGAGTCATAACGGATATTTAGCAAAATCCCAGTGAATCTTGGGACAATTACAATCGCTAAGGAAGAAGAGACAGAACGGTTGAGGCTCAACGACAGAAAAAGTTACGAGGTCTCTTCGCCAATCGCTGACAAAAACAACGCTTTGGTTCAGGTACATCGGGGAAAATTTTACTTTTTCCTGGAAATAATAACAAAAAAAATTTGTAACAAATACAGAAATGCCTGAATTTTTTCATAAAAATAAGGTCCATCGGATTGAGAAGTTTTTGTGTAGACATTTCTTGTTCCTACAATAAATCTCTTCACGAAAGGGAAATTGTAAGGGGGTCTTGAAGATGGTCTCTATATTAGAGATAATTCCTCCTAGATAATACAACAGGCTCATGGGATTATGGAAGCGAGGTAGCTCAAGAGGTGCAGCTCAGTGAGGCAGCTCAAGCAAGGTAGTTGAGCGTGGCAGCCCAGGGAGATCGTTCAGCGAAGAAACTGGTTGAGAGAACTCATCCTTTAGGTTTGTTTTTGTACTTAGTCTTGTTGTATCCTTTGTTTATATTGACTATGAGATATAATCACTATAATGTTATTTAGTATGAGGTTAAACAGTACTCGCAAGAGACCAGGCCTGGTAGGTCCTGTGAGAGCTTTCATGCTCTATCGAATGACCTCGTCGTGGGAACTTTGGAGGGACTTGGTTTGAAGGATTGAGAAGTGAGGCACCATTTGGGCTTGTCCTGACCATCTTAGGTACACCTTGTAAAACACCAAAAGACCTTGATCGTGGATCCTTGGGCAGAGAAGCCTTGGGTCGCATCGTACATTGAGTTTTGAACCACTTGTTACTTCTACTTAATATCATATCTACTATAGGTGATGCCACTATCCAGCTAAGTAATGTCAAATATGCACTTGATTAAGCCACTATGGTGACAACCAGTTGGTGGACCACCTCTGTGATGACAGCCCCCTGACACACAGTTGTTAGGCAAAAGGCATGTCTTGTCATTTTATGTTTATGACGTATAATTTACTAGCCCATCACGCATTTAATGTTTGTGACATAAAGTATAAAGGATGTCTTTCACAGTTGTATAGGACTAAGGCATCTCGGTAGTGTTGTGGGTGTTATTTATTGGCCACAACCACTTTTAGGAGAGGGAATTATTTTTTAAGACATTCTTGTCTAGAAAGAGATTATCATTAGAGAAAAAGAAGTTATTGCAAAAATCAGAGATCTTACTCACCCACCATGTTCATTTACTACAAAGTTTTTAATATCTGACTGGATACCTTTGAGGGTTGGTGTGTTTGCCTACCTACCAGGGTGTATCTAGGGTGCTTACACCTTTCTCCCTATAAATGAGTTACTTTTGAGTTCATTATTACCTTCTGAGTTATACATGAGAGATTTGTGAGTTTAAACCAAGTTCATCTTAAATGGGTTGTGATTATGTATCTTGTAATTAATCCGGAGTGTTCCAGATTAACTTATCATTACTATACTCAAAAGGGGTTACACCTCCATCTTATCTAAACTACCCTCTTACACCACATATATTGTCGGTTCCCAATAACGATCAATATCGCGATGAATGCTCATATTATATCTTCTACATTTATTATTTTGGGAATATTCCTATGGATGATCTCACCCTACCTTTTCCATGGTATGGGTCGAATGATTCCAATCTCCATTATATAAACATGTGTACACACTTCACAGGGATAAAGGAAAATATTAACATTTTCCCACGAGAGACTGAAAGGGAGGGATGGGTGCCTAACACCTTTGCATTCCATAACTTAGCCCATGGACCTCCGATCTATTAGTTTCGCACGAATCAATTTGTCTGTGTTGCCCCTCTCATAAGTAGCAACATGTTCTTTTACCTGTCTTGAGCAAAATATGGCGGTGACTCTATCTCTTTACATTCACCCCACACCGACGACGGACGAAGAAGCTTTTTGAGGAGAAGGGTGTGAGACCACGATGTAGTTATTCCTCAGGGGATCCTCCCCCCCCCCCCCCCCCCCCCCGGAATGAAGATTGGGCTTATCGGGATGGCCACAGTGCCAACTCCGCGGTGGCCTATTTTTAAGAGGGATAAACTCCATTTACAATGGTATTTTATTTTATTTTATATTCCCCTATTCGAATGTTCCCCTTTATTATTCATGTATACCTCATGCTTTTACTAATATTCACACACTTGTAGAAGATTCTCTATGTACACTTCATGCCACGTGCACCTTGGATCACGTATATCCACATGTTGCACACATCACTTAGAAATCCATAGTTAGGTGTCACCAACACACACCTCCACTTGTATATATCCCTGCTAACTTATCACACAATCATTTATAGATAGTTACACATCAATTATCCATGCTTGGTATAGCTCTGCTATTGGTACTTGTACTTTGCTCCCTATTTGGCATGATAAAGAAAAAAGATACTCTATCCATAAGATACTAATAAAAGAATCATGCATGATTAACACAAAATCACCAAAGAGAATTGTTGTTGACCAAATTTTGTTCCGTAACTAGAGAGTCACTTCGTGATGGGCAGTGTTCCGACAAGGCTCAATTAGCCTATGCGATATGACTCTCACCTTCCATTGGCCAAGTAACTTCGACGTATATCGAACGGTTCCCCCTCATCATACCACTTGATTAAAGTTATGACGGGAGGTATATCGCAGGGAACTCATTCACGTACGTCGAGTATATCGAATTCTCTCTCATGCGTACCGTCCCCACGAGGTATATAGTGATTCACGTACACTCAGGTATATCATATGGCTTATCCACACGTATCGATTACCCTCAACAGCATGACGTATATCGTGGAAGTCATGTCAAAGGGTGGAACCCCTTCCAATTCACCTAACTAACTTTATACCCACATATAGGTGTCAAGCCTAGGACACGCACGTTAGATTTCTGATTTTGACCTGAAACTTTGCCAAAATTCCAGATCGGTCGGCCACCCAAATTTTCACTCAATTTTTAAAATGGGACCCTACCCATGAGCATGGTTATAAGTACAACTATATATTTACATAGGTTGCAAACCCAATTTTTCGAGGCTCAGATCCCGTCCGACATTTCATTTTGAATTTAGGTAAACTTAATACAGGTGAGAACTTAATAAACATAATAATCATGTTGAAACCCGTCTCTAGTCTTTTCCTCTCTCCTTTTCAATGCGTCTAAAAATCTTTCTCCCTCTTTTGTAAAAAATATCAAAAATATTTTTCCTCTTTTTCCCTCAAAGCAAAAGAAAAACAACCCTTTTCGTCCTCTTCCTTTCCAAAAACGTCAAAAATATTCTCCTTCTTTTCTAAAAATAAAAAATTCCCTTCTTCTGTTTTAAAATTCCAATATTTCTTCTTCTCAAGTCAATCACATACCATTGGCCTGGCTCCCTATTGGCTTAGGTCTTCAGTTTAACCACTCTGAAGTTTTGTCAGTCCCCAAACTTCCTTGGATCAATTTTCAAATGTGTAACAGTAATTGTTGATGGTGCTGGTTCAGCTCACTGCCAAAATTGACAACCTTCAAACATAGCTTCATGAGATGCGAAGAAATTGGGTCACTATCCCCAAAGATCCTGATGTCATTTTCCCTCGCGCCATGGGTCCGCCTGCACCCGAGCCTATCTGGGTTCCTGAAGAATACAATCATTCTCCATAGGATCCTCCTGCTAATGGGACACCGCCAACCTATCTTCCCATTCCAAACCTTGCTCAGACTGGGGCTAATTTACCAGTAATTATTGATCCTAAAGAGGAAGAAATGAATAAGGTCCAGGAAGACCTCAAGATGTTAACCAAGAAATTCGACCAAGTTAGAATCTATAGGAATTACGTAGACTACACCACGTCTCCTTATCCTAACGCCACGTTACCAGAAAAATTATAGATGCCCAATATCGAGATTTTGGAGGTAGTGGACCCCGATGATCCATCTCTGTAGCTATCACTTAGACATGACTCCCCTAGTTGCTTTCGAAGAAATAATGGATCCGATGTTCTAGTAGACTTTGAAAGATAGTTCCCTCCATTGGTTCCTATCCCTTGAAGAATATAGAATCCGCAGTTGGGAAGACGTTTCCCATGAGTTCATGTCAGAGTACAAGTACAACAAAGAGCTAGAGGTTACCTTCCATGACTTAGAGCTACTTAAACAGAATCTTGGGGAATCAATTAGCAACTTCATAGAAAGATGGAGAGAAAAAGTACCAAACATGATCAATCGGCCTTCCAAAAAAGAACAAGTCATCATTGTAAAGAAGAACTCTCTACCTCATGTTCTAGCAACTATGGGGGGATAATATTACCCTCACTTTCGAGCCCTCCGAGAAGTAGGAGTATAAATAAAAAAGGTCATGTCAAGATGGAAGTTGAACTAAAGAAAATCTCTGGACAGTTTTCTCTTAAAAAATTTGAAATGCCTGCTAGTACCTTAGTCTCTACTATAAAAAACATCTCTCAGCCTGCCACTTCGTGGCCATTAGAAAGTCTCCCAAACCCAATTCAAAAGGAAAATACCAAGATTCATGCTCCTTTGTCAAATATCTACCAGGCTCTCTTAAACTGAAACCGGATTAAACCCTTAGACCCTCGTCCGTTACCAAATCCACTTCCAAAAATTTTCAAACCTGATTACCATTGTGACTATCAAAAAACTTCCAGCCATACCATATAACAATGTTTCCATCTTCGAAATAAAATCGAAAGCCTGATTAACCGGGGTATCATCGCCCCACCAGCCAATCCTAAACCAAACACTACCTATAATCCCCTCCCAAATCATGCAAACTCCATCTTCCTAGTAGAAAACTTAGAACTTAATCCATCTACCCAAATTTTTCCAAGTAAATCACTAGTTATACCCATATCCTCTCCTAAACCTCTCCAAACATGCCCACATTTCCTCCTATACCCTATAAGCCTTGCCGATCGAGCTTTATCGCTCCTCACCAGAGCCTGCATTGTTGTTCGTACCCATTTCAGAGTTAAAGATATGGAATTGACAAATATACTGAACCAAATCCTTGAGTTCGGCCTGAAATTTCCTTCTCAGGTGACCATCAATTGTCAGAGATTTAGTGGGTTGTTCTTAGAAGCTCAAAAATGGGCCTGAGAGTCAGACAACTGGGTAATGCCAGCCGACAAAGTCAGTTTAGATGACTTGGTCCTAATCATGGTAGATTTGTTTCGACAAACAGTGATATTTACAACATACCCGAGTTGCTCGATGCTTTGAAATTACAAGAGTAACTAGTCCCTTCTATTATTCATTTCCTCTCCGAATGGGTGGAGTTATATGAAGAATTCATGGAAGTTGTAGAGTGTATTGACATTGCATGGAAATACAATATTGTTTCCATCGGATGGGGAGACAATTATGAAGATTCAGATGATGAGCTAGATTCAGGAAGGACTAGTCTGATAGCTAACTTATGTGCTGTGATATCATTTTAAGAGCTTCTAGGGGAGATCAACCAGTTAACCGAGAAACCCGAAGATGATAAAGAAATAGGGTTTTAGTTTTTTCCCTCTTTCGTAAACCACATGACCAGGTCGGGGAGATATTATCAGAACTCAAACTTACAACCATGAGCAAGAAATATAGGGAAAGGTGTCGAGAATCTCCCTATGCTAGAGATGAATCTTGAAGAAAGTAAGGTTCTTGATCAACTAAAGAAGATCCAGGCCAACATCACTTTATGGGGACTTTTCATGTCTTCCCAACTACACCGAAATGCCCTAATCAAGCTACTCACAGGACCCACAGTTCCTCCCCCAACCACACTAGAAGAAGCAGTGAACCTAGTTGGATCTTTGAACTCTACTCGAATGCTCTCCTTTTTCCAAAGAAGAAATCCCTAAGACTAATCCCAACCACAATCATGCTCTAAATATCTTTGTTGAAGTTATGAGGAAAACTGTCCCCCACTCACTCATCGATAACGGATCAACTCTGAATGTTTGCCCATTAAGAACCCTCAACTCTTTGGGATTGAAAGTGAGTGACCATGATCCAATATGTTCTTCCATGCGTGCCTACAACAACTTTCACTGAGAGGTAATGGTATTTATAAAGCTCGTAATAGGGGTTGGCCCTATAAATCCTATTATTGAATTCCAAGTCATCGACATTCTAACATATTTTAATCTGTTGGTTGGGTGACCAAGGCTCCACAACATTAAAGGGGTGTCTTCTTCCTTTCATCAGAAATTGAAATTATTTTCCAATGGACAAGTTATCACTATATTGGGAGATGATGAAAACACCGAGAATTCTAGTACCAATAATCCGATACTCGAGATACAAGATGGGGTGAACGATATGCTATTATCAAACTTCCAGGTCGAACCACTCCTACTCCCAATAGGGGATGACTTCAAAAATAGGGTTTGTCCATAATATGACTTATGTAAATGTCAATGTAATCTAAATGTTCAAGAAAATGCACTTTACGCCCGGACTAGGGCTAGGGCGAATAAAATAAGGAATAATCGAACCTATTATGTTGAAGGAGGCATTTCATCCTTGTGGCTTGGGTAATCAACCATCAGAAGAACTCAGATTGATCCATCAGCCTCGATTGGATAGAAAGTTAGAATGGGCCAAAACTATCTAGGGAGATTCCCGAAATGGAAGATTCATCAAAGAGGGTGAAGATTTCCCCTTCTGCGGCTTCCCTGGACCTTGGTATGACCCTGTAGACAAAAGGATGAAACCAAGAATGGAGATTTTTTTTCAAGACATCTACTCAGGGGCCAAAAATTCCCAGCACTACGTATAACCATTAACTAGAGAGGCCATGGATGATACTGGGGATTCTGAGGATAGCGACTCTGAGGACTCTTTCAACTTGCAGATACTAGGGCTTGCACTCTGCGTGATCCACTCGAGGAATACATCATCTAATCCATCCTAACTCATCAAAGATGCGGATATACCTCTTCTCAACTGGCATATTGCACATGTGCCACCTGCTGATATTCAACCTAACCCTCATGTTTATCACCTTTCCCCTATAGTTGTTCCATCTCACTCTAATGTAATTGAGACCTCCTATGACGAGGTTCTCAATGCTATTTTACCTATCAATGAAATAAATGAATATTTTGAGTATCTTGTTGTACCTTACATTAATTTCCTTGATTCTAACTAAACTCTTAATGATAAGGACTTAGCATATGAACAATTCTTAACTGATCTGAATAAGGTTAATAACAAACAACATAATTGTGTTCAAGTTAATGAAGATTAAAATGTTATTATTAATCTCTGTTCTAGTAGCTAAATGCGCGAGATTACGATATGGGCTTCCCTTAATAAGAACGAGCGCATGTAACTCAAAGAACTGAATCACCTTATACATTTGACTTGCTTAAATCTACATTGTATAAGTGCTCAACTAATTTGGAAATATTGACAAAATTGGTAGTCTATCCTAGAATCCAAAAATCCTCAGAACCTAACTCTCTAATCCTCTTCAAAGATCAATGATGGTACAAAATGAATCACACAACACACAATTAGAAGTGCATACATGTGTTAATATTGCCTAAAATTGAGTGTGTGTTTAATTCCCCTTGAATTGGAGCTTTAATATTTTTTGGGAATTTTTAAATATTTTTAAACCCTTTTTAAATTTTTTTTAAACATTTTTTAATAAATGTTTTTATTAATAAAATGGGTTAATATAGTTTGTGGGGTTAATATACTATTTTGGAAACTTCATTTTTCACTGAAATGTTTGGTTGGGTACGATCTCAAAGCGCTAGAGACTTAAGGGTGATGTTTTGTAATTAGTTTGATGCGCGTGTGAGAGCCACTTACCAGCCAACACTTGTCATCCTTTTGGTGCGTTAGTTTGTGTTTGTTATGTGAGAGGATAGCCAGGTGGATTGGTGATCGTTGGATCTTTCCTTATCAAGGGTCTGCATGCGTTCGTAGTTAATCCCAGTGCAAACCTTTCGAACCAATCAGAACCATCTTAATCCACCGTTGTTTTATAACCATAGGATCAAGTCAAACCTTGCAAGACTTCATCACAGCCATTAATTTGCCTCGATCATCCAGAACCTTCCCCAGGCACTATATATACCCTTCGCTTCTCAGCCTTAGAGAACTTTTGGTCATTCGTCTTTCTGAGAAAAAAAAATAAGAGAGAAGAGAGAAGTGAGAGAGAAGAGAGAAGAGAGAGAAAGAAAAACCTGTTAGCCAAACCCTAACCCTAACCCTAAACAGTTCATCTTCTCTGAAACAAACCTTCGTATATTCAAACCCAAACACAACCTGAGTGTTTGAGAGAGAGAGAGAGAGAGAGAGAGAGAGAGAGAGAGAGAGAGAGTGGTTTGTTCATATCGTTGATGTAACCTCTTGATCTTTAGATCTTGTACACAACTCAAACATTTGTGTGAAGATCTAGTTTCTTTTTCATAGAAACGTTAGATCTACATACTATATGTTACATTTTGACTAGATCTGCATTTTTTATACTTGTTTCAAGAAAAATCTTACTGATTTGTTTTTGAGAATGTTTTCTGGTTTCTTTTCTTACGAAACATAATTCTGACCTAGTTGGATTCGCACTTGGAGGGTTTTCAATCTCATAAATGTTTTCAAAAATAGATTGAGAAAGGTCTTGACCGATTTCTAAAGCAAGATCTCCGCAGAATCTGGGTTATCTTTAAAGGTCAAAAGGATTTGAGTTCTGTGAGAAAGAAATAAATTAATATCACTGCATATAGACTTTATATGTAATTTTACTAGGACTATTTGTAAATCTAAGTGTGTGTGATTTCATGCATGTGTATAGGAATCATTTCACAACACTTAACACACTACTACACTGGAAGTGTTGTGTTTAAGATCTGAAATCATTGAGTCTACGTAAGGAAGCTAAAGCAAAGGAAGTTAGCAAACTGGAGAAACATCAACAGCAAATCAGATCTATCAGAAGTTAGAAGGACACCAAGTGGGATATATTCCTAAACTTAGAATAGGCTGATTTGTGTGCTTGCATGTTGTATAGTTTGTAACTAATTTTTATTATTAGTGGATTTTTTCTTTTGTGACTTAGAAGTCACCGTGGATGTTTCCTCTGTTGGGAGAGGTTTTACCACGTTAAAATCGTTGTGTTGATTATCTTCATCTACTCACCTCATTCTTTAAGTGTGCTGAATTTTTGAAACTTCCTTGGTTTTAAAAACTGATTACATAATCTTAATTACTCTCGTACATAAGTTTATTTGTAAACACATCTTGTTTATAATTTTTATTTTCAAAAGAAAAGGTTTCTCCAACAAACATTCGGAGTTTCTTATACAGTTTAACCTTGTGTTAAACGGCATTAGCGACGTTTTTCAATTGGTATCAGAGCCCTGTTAACTTTACTTCAAAAGATCTTGTGTTTCTGAAATCGTTTTCTGAAAAACCAAACTATGGACAAGAAGAATGAAAGGTTTGGTAATATGTCCAGACCTCCACTCTTTGATGGAAACAACTTTGCTTACTGGAAAGTAAGAATGGTTGCCTTCATCCAAGGGACTTTAGGAGATGATGTCTGGGACATTATCGAAAATGGATACACTTATCCTACAAAACCAGCCACTGAAGGAAGTTATGAGAGGGTAAAGAAAATCTTAAGTGAATTTACCCAAGAAGAAAAAACTATTTCTCGTAATAATAATAAAGGCAAGAATGCCATTTTTATGTCTATTAATGAGTATGAGTTCAAACGAATCTCATCTTGTGCCACTTCTAAGGAAGCTTGGGACACATTAATCACTGCCCATGAAGGAGACTCAAGAGTTAAAGCTGCTAAAACCCAAATGCTTATCCAGCAGTACAACTCTTTGATCATGTCTGATTCTGAGTCTTTTGATGATTTTTACATGAACTTAACTGATATAGTCACTAAGTTGCATGCTAATGGTATTACTTATGATAGAAATGAAATTGTCTCTAAAATTCTAAGGTCATTACCACAAAAGTTTGACAGTAAGAGGTATGCTATTGAGGAAATGAATGATCAAAACCTTACCCCTGAGTTACTCAGTAGCAAACTTAGGACTGTGGAAATGGAATTAGACTTTAAGAAACAATTGAATCATTCTCAAAGAAAACAACCTAACTCTAACTTGAGTTTTGCCTCTAAGATACCCAAACTTGAGTCCAATTTGACCAACTCTGACACCGATGAGGAGTGTGATATAGACAAACTAGATAATCAGATTGCCTTAATGTCTAAACAATTTAAGCAAATTGTCAAATTTCGAAACAAACAGGCTACTAAACAAGGCAAGCCTAATTATCCTACTCTGTCTAATCCCAAGCCTCATGAGAGAGGACTTGACAAACATCCTAAGGACACCAATTCCAGACCCACTAGAGACCTTAAAAAGATTGAATGTTTTAGATGTGGGAAACTAGGTCACATTGCACATGACTGCAGAGTTAATATGAATAAAGCCAACACACACAATAGAGCCAATGTCTATAAAACTTGGAATGATTCAAGTTACTCTGATGAAGAGGAACTTGAGTCATCTAATGTACTTGACCCTTGCATGTCTTTTTATGCTAAGATCATTTACAATGATGATACTCATGTGTGTGATAATGATGCTTCAACTTCTGCTTATGTGAATACTGCTTTGATTGGCCTAGATGCTTTATTGTCTGAAAATGTTGCTAGTTCTAGTTCCGTGTGTGTGAGTCAAAGTGATCTCGATAATGACGATGCAAATGGGTGCGTGAGTACTAAAACTAAATCGTTAGGGGTCACTACACACACTTCACTTAGCGACTCAGACACAGATGACCTCCCTGATATCCATACCTTGTATGCTAAAACTCTTAAAAAAGGCACTAGATTGGAGAAGACTGTTAGAGACCTGACTAAGAAATTAGATGATCTAAGTCTTATTGTAAAGTTGAATGCTGAAGAGTACACTAACCAGTGTCTATCTCATCAATCTGAAATTCAAACTTTTGATCAAAAATTAAAAGAGTTGACTAAAACTAATGAAATCCTGGAAATGAAATATAAGGGAACATTATTAGAATTGGAGGAAGCAAAAACAAAGACAGCTACTATTTTCAAAAAGTTTTCTAAGTTTGAAAACAATTCAAATTGTTTTACTGACTTTGTTGTTGACTCCAAGACCAATTCTGATGATAGCACCGGTATTGGATTTTGCCCTAAGAACAAACCACAAACTACTAAACTTGAACCTATTAAGTTTGTGTCTGGAGGCAAAAGACCAATGGAAACATGTCCAGACTTTCATTTGATTAAAAATGAATTTGATCAAAAGAAACAAGAGAAAGACATTGGAGAGTCTAGTAGTTCTAAGGCTGAGATTGCACTTAAGACTAAATACGTATGTCCTTTAATCAGAAAGGCTGATTCTAACTATAAGACCATACCTCCTAGGAATAGGACTTCTGAACATAATGTTGTTAAACCCATCTTTAGAAGTTTTCCTAAGGAAATTCATCCCTCAAGCAATCAATATTGCTCATACTGTGACATTTATGGTCATTCCTATGAAGGTTGTTATGCTAGGCATCTAAATACCCCTGTTTACAACACTTCTGTCTACAAGAACTTTAACTATTCTAGGCAAAGTCGTAACAATTATGTCCTTCCAAGTCAACCTGATAAGAACTCTAACTACAGAAATAGAAAGACCAAAACTAAGAGTTCATTTAAGAGAAAGGCTACCAGAAACTTTCCTGAACCAAAAGCTCAACTTTTTCACAACAATCAGTTTGCTGCTCCAAATGTTTTTCGACAAAAAACTGTGTCTCGAAAATTTTATCAAATGAGAGCAAACTTGCGCAAAATTAAAACTAGAGCTATTTGGGTTAGAAAAGATGATCTTTTACCCCAAATGAAGTGTAACATTGTTATCACTGCCTTAAAGGCTGAACACACTTCATCTGGTTGGTATTTAGATTCAGGATGCTCCAAACATATGACAGGAGATGAAACTAAACTTTTAAACAAAACCAGATTTGCTGGTGGGAAAGTAGTTTTTGGTGATGGTGTCTCATCTCAGATCATAGGTAAAGGAACCCTAAAAGAAGATGGAATGCCTGTTCTCGAAAATGTTCTGTTAGTTAAAGGCCTTAAAGCCAACCTCCTAAGTATATCACAATTTTGTGACTCTGACCATACAGTCACCTTTTCAAAGAACAATCGTAAAATTCTAAATGATAAAGGTGAATGCATTATTATAGGATTTAGAACACCTGACAATTTCTATACTGTCAAGACTAGTTCTGAAACCTGTAACATTGTCAGAATGGATGAAAATGAAATTTGGCATAATCGTATGGGTCACTTAAGTTATGATATCCTTGGTAGATTGTCTAGTCAAGAGATAGTTAGAGGTATTCCTAAAATTAAACCTATTTCAAGTGTTGTCTGTGGTCATTGCCAGGAAGGAAAAATAGTTAAGACTTCGCATAAAAAGGTTAAAGACATTCTCACCTCTAGACCTTTAGATCTCATCCGTATGGAACTTATTGGTCCCTCTAGAACTGTTAGTCTTTGTGGACACAGCTATATCCTTGTCATGGTTGATGATTACACGCGATTCACTTGGATTGCCTTCTTAAAACATAAATCTGACACGTTTCAGAATTTTTTGAAAATTCTTTTAAGAATTGAAAATGAGAAGGACACACAAGTGAATCGCATTCGTAGTGATAGAGGGGGAGAGTTCATAGACACAGGAATAGTTGAATATTGTGACTACAACGGTTACAAACATGAATTTAGTGCCCCTAAAACTCCTCAGTATAATGGCATTGCTGAAAGGAAAAACCGAACTCTTCAAGAGATGGCACGTGTCATGTTGCATGCCAAATCCCTACCTAAATACTTTTGGGTAGAATCCATTCGAATTGCATGTCACATCACTAATAGGGTTTATCTTAGGAAAAACTCTAAACAAACCCCTTATGAGTTGTGGTACGGTAAGAAGCCTAATCTGAAATACCTAAGAACCTTTGGAAGTCAGTGTTATGTCTGTAAAGATAGAGAACATCTGTCTAAATTTAAAACTCGTGGTAATAAAGCCATCTTCTTAGGATACTCTCCAAACAGTCGTTCTTATCGTATATACAATCTGCGTACTAAGGCTCTTATGGAATCGATAAATGTTATTGTAAGTGACACTATTGTCAAAAATAAGATATCTGAATCACCTATTGTGGTTGAATCTGAAAATGATTTCAAAACTGATTCACCAGAAATAGATGACTCATTACCTATTGAGAATCCAGAAGTACCTGGCTGGGTATCTAAAGATCATCCCATTGACAACTTGGTCGGTAATCTTAATGAGCCAGTTCGTACTAGATCCCAGTTAAGAAATTATGCTAATTATGCATGTTTCGTCTCCCTTGTGGAACCCAAAAATGTTAATGAAGCATTGAATGACACACACTGGATTTCTGCTATGCAGGAAGAACTTTTACAATTTGTCATTCACGATGTCTAGTATCTTGTAACTCGGCCTCAAAATAAAAATGTTATTGGAACACGTTGGATTTTTAAGAACAAATCTGATGAAAATGGGGTAATCCTTAGAAACAAAGCTAGACTAGTTGCTCAAGGCTACTCTCAAATAGAAGGAATAGATTTCAGCGAGACATTTGCCCCTGCCACTCTTCTTGAATCTTTTCGACTCCTTTTCGCCATAGCGTGTTACTTAAGATTCACACTTTATCAAATTGATGTCAAATCTGCCTTCTTAAATGGGATTCTGTCCGAAGAGACATATGTAGAACAACCCAAAGGGTTCATTGATCCTAAATACCCTAATCATGTCTTTCGTCTGAAAAAGGCTTTGTATGGCTTAAAACAAGCTCCTAGAGCTTGGTATGAACGCCTTTCCAATTTTTTGTTGGATAAGGGTTTTAAGAGAGGAGGAAATGATCAGACTCTCTTTGTCAAACATTTTGACAAAAACATTATTATAGCCCAAGTCTATGTAGACGACATCATTTTCGGGTCAACTTCAAACTCTGAAGTTAAATCCTTTTCTGCTAGTATGCATAAGGAATTCCACATGTCCCTTATGGGGGAGCTACATCTTTTCTTACGATTTCAAGTGAAACAGAATTCTGATGGTCTTTTTGTATCTCAAACCAAGTATGCCTTGGACCTTGTTAAGAAATTTGGCTTAGAAAATGCTAAAGTCGCCAAAACGCCTATGAGTACTACTGTTAAATTATGTAAAGATGAAACTGGAAAGTCAGTTGATTCCACACTCTATCATAGTATGATTGGTAGCCTACTCTACCTAACTTCCTCATGACCAGACATAATGTATGTTGTATGTCTGTGTGCTCGTTACCAGAATAACCCTAAAGAGAGCCATTTATTGAGTGTAAAACGTATAATAAAGTACATAAAATGCACTCTTAACCTTGGACTTAGGTACACTAAGGATACCTGTAGATCCATCATAGGGTATACTGATGCTGACTGGGCCGGTTGTACTGATGATAGTAAAAGTACATCAGGTGTCTGTTATTATGTCGGCAATAATTTAGTTGGTTGGAGTAGCAAAAAACAAAATTGCACATCATTATCTACGGCTGAGTCCGAATATATAGCAGCAGGAAGTTGCTGTGCTCAATTGTTATAGATCAAACAGATGTTAAGTGATTATGGGATTAAAGAACAACAATTACAATTGTATTGTGACAATCAAAGCGCCATTAACATATCTAAAAACCCTGTTCTACACTCGCGAACTAAACATATTAAAATAAGGCATCATTTTATTCGCGAACTTGTTAAAACTAAGGAATTATAAATTCATTACCTGCCTACTGATCTGCAACTTGAAGACATGTTCACTAAACCTTTAGACTATAACAGATTTCTGTATTTGCCAAATTCTATAGGCATGGTATGCTCTAATTAAACTCTTAAAACCTTAGGTTTTACCCTTTGTCCATTTGAGGCAAAATGGGGGAGAAATTTGAGTTTTATGAGTTCATTTTTTTTGTTCACATTTCATCTAAACTGCTTGATCTTAGTGTGTATATTTGCAGTAAGCTCTTCTTCTGATTATCTACCGTTTCTAGTGTACAACTTTGTAAATAGTTGAGTTATGTAATTTTTGACTTTCTAGGAAATGGGTAGATAGTATCTTTTGTATAGGACTAGGTTTTATTTTTTGTTCCCTACGAGTTTTAAGCTAACTCAAAGGAGATTTTGTCTCATATTTCCAAAGGGGGAGATTGAAGCACCTTATACCTTTGACTTGCTTAAGTCTACATTGTATAAGTGCTCAACTAATTTGGAAATATTGACAAAATTGGTTGTCAATCCTAGAATCCAAAAAGCCTCAGAACCTAACTCTCTAATCCTCTTCAAAGATCAATGATGGTACAAAATGAATCACACAACACACAATTAGAAGTGCATACATGTGTTAATATTGCCTAAAATTGAGTGTGTGTTTAATTCCCCTTGAATTGGAGATTTAATATTTTTTGGGAATTTTTAAATATTTTTAAACCCTTTTTAAATTTTTTTTAAACATTTTTTAATAAATGTTTTTTATTAATAAAATGGCTTAATATAGTTTGTGGGGTTAATATACTATTTTGGAAACTTCATTTTTCACTGAAATGTTTGGTTGGGTACGATCTCAAAGTGCTAGAGACTTAAGGGTGATGTTTTGTAATTAGTTTGATGCGCGTGTGAGAGACACTTACCAGCCAACACTTGTCATCCTTTTGGTGCGTTAGTTTGTGTTTGTTATGTGAGAGGATAGCCAGGTGCATTGGTGATCGTTGGATCTTTCCTTATCAAGGGTCTGCATGCGTTCGTAGTTAATCCCAGTGCAAACCTTTTGAACCAATCAGAACCATCTTAATCCACCGCTGTTTTATAACCATAAGATCAAGTCAAACCTTGCAAGACTTCATCACAGCCGTTGATTTGCCTCGATCATCCAGAACCTTCCCCAGGCACTATATATACCCTTCACTTCTCAGCCTTAGAGAACTTTTGGTCATTCGTCTTTCTGAGAAAAAAAAATAAGAGAGAAGAGAGAAGTGAGAGAGAAGAGAGAAAAGAAAAGAGAGAAGAGAGAGAAAGAAAAACCTGTTAGCCAAACCCTAACCCTAACCCTAAACAGTTCACCTTCTCTGAAACAAACATTCGTATATTCAAACCCAAACACAACCTGACTGTTTGAGAGAGAGAGAGAGAGAGTGGTTTGTTCATATCGTTGTTGTAACCTCTTGATCTTTAGATCTTGTACACAACTTAAACATTTGTGTGAAGATCTAGTTTCTTTTTCATAGAAACGTCAGATCTACATACTATATGTTACATTTTGACTAGATCTGCATTTTTTATACTTGTTTCAAGAAAAATCTTACTGATTTGTTTTTGAAAATGTTTTCTGGTTTCTTTTCTTACGAAACTTAATTCTGACCTAGTTGGATTCGCACTTAGAGGGTTTTCAATCTCATAAATGTTGTCAAAAAGAGATTGAGAAAGGTCTTGACCGATTTCTAAAGCAAGATCTCCGTGGAATCTGGGTTATCTTTAAAGGTCAAAAGGATTTGAGTTCTGTGAGAAAGAAAGAAATTAAAATCACTGCATATAGAATTTATATGTAATTTTACTAGGACTATTTGTAAATATAAGTGTGTGTGAGTTAATGCATGTGTATAGGAATCACTTCACAACACTTAACACACTACTACACTGGAAGTGTTGTGTTTAAGATCTGAAATCATTGAGTCGACGTAAGGAAGCTAAAGAAAAGGAAGTTAGCAAACTGGAGAAACATCAACAACAAATCAGATCTATCAGAAGTTAGAAGGACACCAAGTGGGGTATATTCCTAAACTTAGAATAGGTTGAATTGTGTGCTTGCATGTTGTATAGTTTGTAACTAATTTTTGTTATTAGTGGATTTTTTCTTTTGTGAGTTAGAAGTCACCGTGGATGTTTCCTCTGTTGGGAGAGGTTTTACCACGTTAAAATCGTTGTGTTGATTATCTTCATCTACTCACCTCATTCTTTAAGTGTGCTGAATTTTTGAAACTGCCTTGGTTTTAAAAACTGATTACATAATCTTAATTACTCTCGTACATAAGTTTATTTGTAAACACATCTTGTTTATAATTTTTATTTTCAAAAGAAAAGGGTTTCTCCAACAAACATTCGGAGTTGCTTATACAGTTTAACCTTGTGTTAAACGTCATTAGCGGCGTTTTTCAAGAACTACTTAAGGAATTTATGGATGTCTTCATATGGTCCTACGATGATATACCCAGCATTGACCCTGAGATAGCACAACATGAGATTTCAACTCTCCCGAAATGTAAAACATTCAAAGAGAAGTTGCGAGAGTTGTGCACCAAATGGTCATTCAAAGTAAAAGAAGAAGTAGTCAAGTAATTGAATGTGGGCTTCATTCATGTGATCGAATATCCTATATGGCTAGCCAATATTATTCCCGTGATGAAATCCGGAGGGAAGGTCCATAGGTGTATCGACTATCGGGACTTGAACAAGGCATCTCCGAAGGATTATTACCCACTACCCAACATCGATCTGATTGTGGACAGCATAGACAGTCACACTCTTAAGTCATTCATCTACGAGTTTATGAGATATAATCAGATCAAGATGCACCCTAATGATCAGGAGAAAAATGCATTCATCACCCCTTGGGGTACCTTTTGCTACATTGTCATGCCATTTGGTCTCAAAAATATAGGGGCTACCTACCAAAGGGCAGTCATAACCATTTCTCATGATGTGATGCATAAATAAGTTGAGGTTCATGTAGATGACATGATTATTAAGTACAAGACTAGAGAAGGTCATGTTCCCTCTCTCCATAAATTCTTTGAACGACTGTGATAATACCAAATGTGGCTTAACCCACAGAAATTTGTCTTTGGCATTACTAAAGGGAAACTCTTCGGGTTCATGGTCAGTGATAAAGGGATAGAAGTAGATCATGTTGAGATGAAATACATACTTGAGATGCCACCTCCCCGAATGAAGAAAGAAGTTCGAGGATTCCTTGGGAAATTATAGTATATTAGTCAATTCATCAACCAATTAACTTCCATCTGTGAACCCATATTCAAACTCCTCCAAAGGTATTAAACCAAGGTTTGGAATAAAGATTTCCAAGAATCCTTCGATTGAATGAAGAAATACCTAACCCCACCTCCGGTACTCATGCCGCCGCAGCCTAGTCTTCTCTTACTTCTATACCTAACCGTGACTAATACAATAGTCGGGTCTTTGGTAGCCGAGTACCTTGAAGAAACCCACAAGGAGAAATCCATCTACTATACTAGTCAAAAATTGGCTAGTTACGAAGTTAAATACACAGTATTATAAAAAGCATGTGTTTCTCTTATCTGGGTTACCCAAAAGTTATGACACTACATGCTCGCCTTACCCATCAGAATCGTATCTCGAATGGATCCCAAATGGACCTACTCAATAAGCCTTCCCTATCCAACCAAACGTCCCATTACTTGATGCTTCTAGAAAAGTTTGATATCACTTATGTCATATAGAAAGACATGAACGGAAGATCCATCTCTGACTACCTTGTTGACTACCCTATGGAAGAAGCTGATGTTTGGATTTTTGAGTTCCCAGATGAGAATATCCTTTGCGTCTCCAAATAACGTCTTCGATGGAAAATGTTCTTTGATGACACTTCCAACAAAAAAGGATATGGAATTGGAATCCTCCTAATTTCCCATGATGACTCCCACACTTCCATTGCCATCAAATTGGATTTCCCCTGCACCAACGCTAAGACTGAATACGAGGCATTCATAGTAGGCCTCAAAGTTTCCCTCAAGAAAGGAATTCGATACATAGATGTCTAAGGGGATTTAGCCCTCATCATTTATCAAGTACTCAAGAAGTGGAAAGTCAAGGATGAGAACCTCTTAACCTTCCATGACCACATTGAAGAACAAACTTCCCAATTCTAAGAAATCACCTTCCACTACCTACCTCGAGCAAAGAATAACCTAGATGATGCCCTTGACACCTTAGCCTCCATGATTGAGATGCCAGAAGGAATAACCATGACCCCTTCCTTGTACAAAAATAAGACAAACCAACCCATTGCTACCACCTTGAGCTCTGTATAGAGGAATAACCCAAAATAGACGATTGATGGTACTATGACATTTGGCACCTCCACAAACATGATTGGTATCCCCAAGGAGCTGACAAAAATACCAAGAAACTCTTTGCTAACTAGTCGCCCAGTATATTGTCTATGATAAAGTACAGTTTAAGAGAAACTTTCATGGGACCCATTTACACTGCATCGTAGGGGCTGACATTAACGAAATGATGCACAAAATCCATAGGGGGAAATGCAGACCCCACATGAACGGCCATATGCTCACCAAAAAGATCATTCGACAGGGATACTCCTGGACTACCATGGTTTAGGACTGCATAGCCTACGTCCAAAGATGTCTCAAATGCCATCAGTTCTCCAACCTACAGCATCTGCCTCTGCGAGAATAGTACAACATGACTTTTCCTTAGTCGTTTCCCATATGCGGCATCAATATCATAGGGAAAGTTACACCGAAGGCATCTAATGGGCATGAGTTTATCCTAGTCTCTACTGACTACTTCACCAAATGGGTCTAAGCCTAGTTATATGCAGTTCTGAATGAAAAGAAAGTGGCAAAATTCATCATGAAAAACATTATTTGTTTAAATGGGGTCCCACACGAGATGGTATCAAACAATGAGCTACATTTTGAGGTGGAGGTTACATAAGTAGTCGATGGGTATGGAATTCAAAGATATAATCTCTATCCATACTAACCACAAACCAACAGAGCAGTTGAAGTAACCAATAAGAATCTCAAATCCATTATCATCAAGATGACCGGGAGTTATCGTGATTGGGTCGAGATCCCTCGTGCCCTCTGGGGCTACCGCACTTCAGTTCGAACGTCTACTGGGGCTACCCTATACTCTCTTATTTATAAAATGGAAGCATTCCTACCCGTGGAGCTAAAAATACCCTCGCTATGTGTCATGCTTGAAAGCAAGGTTAGCAAGGAAGATTGGTACCAAAGACGTCTTGACGAGTTGTACCTCTTAGACGAAAGGAGATTGAAAGACCTCTATCACATACAAGGATACCATCTTCATATAGCGTGATCATTCAATAAGAGAGTCAAGTACTGCGATGTTTAAGAAGGGTAATTATCCCTAAAAAAAGTAGAGAATATCTGGGACCCTAGAGGGAAATTTAAGCCCAATTGGAGTGGCCCCTACATTATGAAGAAGATCCTGTCGAGCGGCACCGGTGTGCTCACCGACTTGAGGCCAAAGAAATAGCGCGTCCACTCAACCTGGACCGTCTCAAGAAATTATATCCCTAGTTCGAAATCTCGGCATGCTATGACTCTTCTCATCTCCCTTCTATTTAAAAAAAACTCTCTTTTGGGCCTGATCCTCTAAAGAACATTTTAAAAAAATGAATTTCAAAATTTTCCGAAACCCTCAGAGGTATGTAGGTAGCTCATTTGCTTCACGTAAGCGTGGCCCCCCTTCTTTTCATAAAACGTTATTCTTTTCTTATCCTCGAGAACGATAGTTCATTCTAACATATACATGAACAACATGATTATGCATTCCTTAGTGATTCGTATAGATAATTAAAAATTCAAAAAGTCATCAAGAGGCAGAACTAAATAATTAAAAACTTATTTATTTCATTATCTAAAATTTTTGTACGATTACATCGGCGTAAGGAGTCAAATGACTTCCATTGCCTACTAAAATAAACCCAGATAATAACAAGCCCCATTACTCCTGAAAATCACCCCAATTATTCCTCACAAAACCACACCTATTATAAAGAGCTTCCCAAAGCCATACTTGCAGCTACAAGAGGAACCTGCACCGTTATCACCTATCTCCTGGACTCCCCAAACCTCCCCTGCCTGAATGGAGTATCGCAGACATTCCATGGATCAATAAGCCCGGACTAGCTTCGGGTAGACCACAACGCCTACTTCCCTGGTGTCAGATATGGAAAACCACCTTTCACCAGTATCTAGAGCCAGCATCATATCCACTACCTTCTTCCACAGCCACTTCATGTAGTTCCCAGAGATATGCCAGACTCGCCCAGTAGACTAAGAAGGATGGGTCGATGGACGACGATTCTCCCTTAAAGAACCAATATGCATGAGCATACGCCCTGTCAGGTCCTTCATAGGAAAAAAGCTCGGTGTTCCGGGTAGCACATTTTATTCCCAACCATATCAGAGCAACAGCCACCAGGGAAAGTAGAAAGAGGTTTGGCTAAGGACAACCAGTCTCATGTATTGGTACTCTCCAAATTATAGAATGGCAGCAGCTCCCCCCACCAAGGTAGAGAACAGTGTAAGCCTCGAG
Organism: Sambucus nigra; assembly: GCA_949130495.1. Lineage (NCBI taxonomy): Eukaryota > Viridiplantae > Streptophyta > Magnoliopsida > Dipsacales > Adoxaceae > Sambucus > Sambucus nigra. The sequence goes on from OX422219.1 coordinate 114,135,631, forward strand.
CCCCGTGATCTATAAACTAGTTCCCCCAACTATAAATGTCCAGACCTACGGTATTGAAATAGCGCAAGAAGAAGTTTGGAAGCTCCGGTAAGGGATACTCAGGTGGGGCCTCCATACAAAACCTCTCTGATATCCAGATAAACAACATTACATGGCTACCCCTCAGGAAGTCAGAACAACCCTCCCGCCAGGCATCCAGGATATTCAAGGTCTCCTCTAATATCTCCACCATAGGATTATGATTGTACGACATCAGAGAAAAAATGAAAGCCAGTTGGGGGTCCACTAGCATCTCCCCAATCACCAGCAGAACTCTAGAAACAAGGTGACGGCCCCAGCATATCCAGCGTCACCCATGTACTATGAATGCACGGACTGTAACACCGCCATAAGGGATATCATTCCCCTTATAACTAAAGGCCTAGCCACCGAAGGAAAAACATGAAGAAGCCCATCCAACAAATCCCTAGGAGAACGGGAAAACGCATGCAGCGTCGCAGTAATGCTGGGATTTATCACCAGCATGGTAGAAAATTCCTCGTAGGTAGCATAAATATCATCCAACCCGAAGCGAAAGACATGATCCTCGGGATACAAAAATTCAACAACCGCCATCAGTATATTCAACTTAATGGGACAGTTGTGCCACAAAGAGACTCGTCGCATGTGAAAGTCGCCATAATCAACATTGTAAGAACTCATTGCTTCCAAGGCTTCGAGGTAGTTAGGGAAATCAATGCTACCAGGGAGAGCTATCTTACAAGACTAAGAGATAGTAAGAAAGTAATAATGTGGAAAAGAAATAAAGTGAAAGTGTGAAGAGGAAAGACCTATCCACTCTACATTTTATACTTAGAAACTCTCAAACCAAGACAAGGAACCCTGTAGAAATTAGAGTAAAATGTACCCTACCAAGTACCAAGAAATTGAAAAAAGTGCAGTCAAAGCCTTGGAATGATTAGATGGGACTAACATACTGATAGGTAGGACAGGGGTCATGTCGATCAATAACCCCCTATTTTGGGAAATTTCCCTTTTTCCTCTTTTCCCAAAATCAAAGAACTTAATAAAATAATTTTTATCTTAAGGAAATTCCGAATTTCCTTTACACTTTTACTAATCTCTTTTTAGTAAAATCATTCTCAAAATCAATCGTCGAAATTCTTTTTATGGTCTCAGTAGAAAAGTAAAAAGATCATGTGCATTAATCACTAAAGAAAGAAAATTAACAAAAAAATTCATCCTTCGATTGCATATATTTTGCTGTGTTAAATTAAAATTTTATAGGAAAAGAAGAAAAAACAATGGGACTCAGCCTGAACCCAATCTCTCTCTCTCTCTCTCTCTCTCTATGGCCCCCCATCCCTATGGCGTGCCCTCTATCCCCTACGATAAGACGACGTACCACCACTTACAAATCTCGAACCTTCCTCGGACAAGGCATACAACACCAAACAAGAAGGGATCGGAACGACCTCACAGACCCAACTCCTCTAGGTCCATCGTTGAGGGCAATGTGATAGACACATCGATCCCCTATTATCTCACAGAAGGTTGTAGCTAAGAGAATGCAACCATATAAAACAAGTCCATGAAGTCGTCGTCGTCGCTAACATAACCGCACCGTATGCCCTATGAGAAGACAGCACATGTCGATTCGAGCCCGCTCTAGGGAGATGAATCGCATCATATATACTATAGGCATCATCTAACTCGAGACGAAGTCCATATAACGTACATCACAACTATGTCAGTGTAAAGAGAGTATGGCTCTCCCATCATCGCAGCCACTCCGGGCATCATTAGACATCTCCCACACGTGACTCATGAATATTTGGGGCCTCGCTGGTGGCATTGCAACCTCATCCTCCATAATCTCTCGGACTACCCTCTCCCCAAGATACCAGGAATAGCCAAACTCATGTGCCAGCAGGCACCGCATTGGCGCGTGTCCCCCAATCACCCCAGTGTACTGAATAGCCATCCCCCAGGGATAAAAGGTCACCAGTGAATGCCCAGACAAAGTGAAGGATCAATATCAATAAAATATCATCAAAGTAAAAGAACAGTCTCCAGGATACTGCTCGCTCATCGGGCCATTCAAGACTTAACGCATTGCATCTAGAGAAAGGTTCTTCTTTGATTGCCGATTAGACCTGTGGCATCGAAACATTCAAAAAAAGTCCCCAACGGAGTCATTCGTCAAAGAAATAAATTGGGTGTTCAACCCAATCACCTCATAGAACCACGTCTGCAAAGAACAAGGATCAACATGGAAGAAATAAAAAAGAAGTACATGAATGGAAAATGTGATTGCATAAAGGAAAATGTGTAAAATATAGAATACATACAGAAGATACGTGGCCCTAGTATAAGTCGATCGACGGAACTGACTGAATGCACTCATAGAATAGTAAAGGGTCACCAAAGTCAAGCTCCCCTAATCAAAGAAGCGGGTGATTGAAAACACCCCCAGAAATGGCAGAAACCACAAATGAACGACGTCGCCACTCATCGCCACCAAAAAAAAACCCTAACACAAGTAAGATAAACAAATGGTCCATCTGACGCACCTATTTCCCATCACTCTCATTAACCCTCCTCCTCAAAAAAATCTCCCTTGAAGGCGACAAGCAGAGGGAAACTCTAGAAACCACCCTTTGTACGTCACCCAGAGCTGGCATCACCACCTTCGGCATTACCCTTAGTGTCCTATCCACCTCAATATGGGTACCCTCATAATCCATCCCCAGCAAATGCTGAACATCAATGGAAGTCAGCGACATCTCCCCGAAGCCAAAATAGAAGGTGTGGGTAGTGACTTTCCACCTCTCTCCCAAAGCACATAGAACCACAATGGAGTGAGGCGTCCCATCCAAAGCTGACGCTAGCCTCCCAAAACCCATAGAGGACACCATCCAGTGCACCACAACAGGAATGTTCTCCCAAACATCCTTAGGACCTTTCATATCGTGAGAACAAATAGTCATCATGGAGACGTCAGACTATCAAGAAATGAAGAAAACCCTTGTCAAATTCAGCAAATAAACCAATCTCATCAAGAAAAGAAGAAAGGAATACCAAGAGTGATGCAATACTTACATAGCCACCAGGGTTCACCACCCTTGAAGATAAATGATGCAAAAGGCCACAAATAAGAGTCTAATCATCATCTAGAGGCTCAAATGAGTCGAAAGAGTTCTCACTACCCAATGCAAGGGGAACCCAAGTCCTCCACTCCAACCCTGCCCAGTCATCAGCATTGATCCATGCCATATGGGTCACAGTGCTTGAGAAGTCATCCATTTCAGAAGTTAGGATGATTTGCATAGGTTTATAGTAGAAGAAAAGAACTCAGAAAGCTGTGCAAAATGAGGAAAACCCACCCGCTTTTTATAGGAGACCAAGGGTCATGCCGATCGGTAGTCGCCTCCACCTATCGATTTCCACTGATCCTTTCACCTACTCGAGGTATCCCAAAAGTTCGTGCTAATGCTGATTGGTAAACCTCCATATATGCCAACCATCACACCCTTTAAAAGTGCGTAAAAATACTAAGAAATCCCGAACAATTCTTGAACAATTCCTAAAATTGCTAAATTAATTCTAGAACCTTATTCACCAAGGAAAACATTTTTTATACCCCCGGCAGAATTCGGGAGAATATATGTCCCCGGCAACATCTCTAAAAGACACTGTAAATTTTCCCCAACTGAAAATCCTCATATCATTCACTATTCCTAAGAGGAACCTAAAATCTAATCTTCTTCCCCACTGGAGTGCTCAAATTTCCCAAAGGAAATTTACACCTCTTCTAGGTTAAAATTGACCTCGGTCTTAGATCATCACCTTAATTAGGTCAAAATTGACCTAGGTCCACAATCATCACCTCTCATAGATTAGAATTGACCTCGATCTTCAGTCGTCACCTTAGTTAGGTCATAATTAACCTCGGTACTCAGGCGCCACCTTTTTTAGGTCAGAATTGAGCTTGGTATTGAATCGTCACCTTAGTTAGGTCAGACTTGACCTCGATCCTCAGTCATCACCTTAGTTAGGTCAGAATTGACCTCGATATTTGATCCTCACCTTAGTTAGGTCATAATTCACCTCCATCCTCGATATTTACCTCTCTTAGATCATAATTGATCTCGGTCTTGTATCGTCACCTTAGTTAGGTCAGAATTGACCTCAGTCATCGGTCGTCACCTCTTTTAGGTTATAATTGAACTCGATCTTGGATCCTCACCTTAGTTAGGTTAGAATTAAGCTTGGTCCTCGATCATCATATCTTTTAGGTCAGAATTGACTTTGGTCTTGGATCGTCACCTTACTTCACTCAGAATTGACCTCGGTCCTCAGTCGTCATCTCACTTATGTCAGAATTGACCTTGGTCCTGGATCATCACCTTAGTTAGGTTAGAATTGACTTCGGTCCTCGGTCACCTATTTTAGGTTATAATTGACCTCGATGTTGGATCGTTACATTAGTTAGGTCATAATTGACCTCGGCCCTCCGTCGTCACCTCTCTTAGGTTAGAATGACCTTAACCTTGGATCGACACTTTAGTTAGGTCAGGATTGACATCGGTTCTCTATCATTACCTTTGTTAGGTGACAATTGACTTCGGTCTTGGATCGTCACCTTAGTTGGGTCAGAATTCACCTCGGTCCTTGATCGTTACCTCTTTTAGGTCAGAATTGACCTCAGTTTAAGATCATCACCTTAGTTAGGACAAAATTTACCTCGATCCTCAGTCGTCACCTCTTTTAGGTCATAATTGATCTTAATCTTGGAGAATCACCATATTTAGGTCATAATTTACCTCGATCCTTGGTCGTCACTTCTTTTAGGTCAGAATTGACCTCGGTCTTGGATCGTCACCATAGTTAGATCAGAATTGCCTTTATCTTCAGTCGTCACCTCTCTTAGGTTAGCATTGACCTCGGTCTTGGATCATCCCCTTAAATAGGTCATAATTGACCTCGGTCCTTGATTGTCACATGTCTTAGGTCATAATTGACCTCGATATTTAATCATCACCTTAGTGAGGTCAGAATTGACATTGATCTTAGATCGTCGCCTTAGTTAGGTCAGAATTGATCTCGGCCTTGGTCATCACTTCTATTATGTCTCAATTGACCTCGATCTTGGATCGTCACCTTAGTTAGGTTAAAATTGACCTCGGTCCTCAGTCATCACCTCTTTTATGTCAAATTTGACCTTAGTCTTGGATTGTCACCTCAGTAGGTTAAAATTGACCTCGGTCCTCGATCGTCAACACTCTTAGGTCAGAATTGACCTCGATTTTGGATCGTCACCTTAGTTAGGTCAGAATTTACCTCGGACCTCATTCATCACCTCTTTTAGGCCATAGTTGACCTTGGTCTTGATCAACACCACAGTTAGACGAAATTGACCTCGATCCTCGATCATCACCTCTTGTAGCTTTTAATTAACCTTAACCCTCTGAATCGATCATCCACATCCCTTAGGTCTGCATAACTGACCTCCTTCCATCATGTGGTGTCTACTGGATGACCATCACTTGTTCCAATCTCACCCATCAAGGGGCTCTATGGACACCACATTCTATGACCCCCTAAGTCTCTCCTTAGACCCCTAGCACTCCCCCTTACTACAACAAACCTAGGTCTCACTCCCAGAATCGATCTAGATGCCATCGGGCACCGTCAGGCCCCATTTGACTTCAATCAACTCTTTCTTCAGAGCGAAATCTCTTTGAATCTTTTTACAGCTCCAGATAGCCATTCCAATGGTCCCCCCATGCACGAATTGGCGTAATGGTTCGGACAAACGAATAATTTCACTTCCTAAAACTGATTCAGAGGCCATCGGGCGCTCCCTGGACCCGAATTGACCCCAATCAACTCCACCGTCAGATTGAAAGATCTTTGAATCTTCGAAGGTAAGTGAAACCCCTTTCTAATGTTCTGTCCTGTTCACAAAATAGCATAATTGTTCGGACGAATGGTCAGTTTTCCCCAAAAAATTGATCCGGGGGCCACTGGGCGCTTCTGGACTCCGTTTGACCAAAGTAAACTCCTCTGCTCAAATGAGACTAAATGAATCTTTGAACAGTACTGAATACTCTTTCTAATGGTATGATCTGTGCACGATTCGGATTAACAGTTTTTGCGCTACAGTAATTTTTCCAAAAATGTCCGCACGAGACTACCATTTTCTAGAAAATCCATCGGGGAGATTGAAGTGAAAAATTGGGTTAAATAAAAAAACACCCTTCTTTTGATGTCTACTAATTAAAAAATGCACCAAATACATTTGACATGCAAACTCTGATACAATAGTGAGAAACAAAAGTAAAAGCACATTCCAACTTATATATTAGTTTTTCCAATTAAGATATAAAAAAGAAATTGATATTCATTCAACACAACTTCTCCTCGACAAAATACTTTCCAAAAAAATTACCCATCACCTAATATTGCATATTTTGAAAAAAAATAATCAAAAATAAATAACTATCAAAGACCTCTATATAAATGCTTAGTTAGATAAGTTTGAAAAACATTAATCTTTTTGGTTTTACACTTAGATTTGAAAAGAAATATTAAGATGGGTGTGTAGAAAGATTTGTTTACAAAGATATATGGTTACTTTTCTGACAAACCGATGAACTTAGCTCTAGGTGTATGGGTCTACTAATAAGTTGTTCTGTCACTCGGATATGATGTTTACTACCAATCCCAGAAGTTGTACTGTTACTGGGATATGATATTTACAAAGATTTGAGTTTTACTGTTTTATCATAAGAGTGGACAACACTCTGAAGTGTTGTACACCCATTTTTAAAGAAACCTAAAACCTCAAAGTCTCCCAACATTCTTATGAGCTAACGACTCTCTCGTAAACCTCACACCAAACCATATCGTGAGCACCCATGAGCCCTTTACCAAATATACTACCTGTAAAAACAAAGATACACTCTGTATACTACCTGTAACGCAAAATAAAAAATGGGTATAGTGTTGCATTAATAAAGTAAAGGTTTTCTTATACAATAATACGTAGGTACCCATGAGGAGGTGTATAGACTTAAAGAAAAAAATCAAACATGTCATATACATATTTTTCTTCCAAGCTACTCCAATCAAGTTCTTCATGTCACTGAAAATGACAAATGTGGGGAGTAGAGTAACATGAAATTTCTGAATTCAAGAATCCCAGAAGTCCTACATGATGTTTTTGAATCCCAGAAGTTCTTCATGTCATTAGGATATGATGTTTACTATTCGAATCCCAGAAGCCTGTAAAAAAAATTAAGCTAATACAAAGAACATGAAATTCTCAATGGTTTAAACTAAAACTCAAAAGAAATGACCACTAAATTGATATACCTGACATCTCACATAAATTGATTTCTACCCAACACCCCAAAAAATGTCTATGGGCTTGATATTGCAAGCATGTGAAGTAATACAACAACCATAAACAATATTTGTAAAAAATGCTACCCAAAACAAAAATATTTTTTCTCCCAGCAAAAAAAAATATAAAAATATAAAAAATAGAAAATATTAATAGTTGAGATTAAAAAAAGTTACCAACCCATTTTTTGGAACGTAACAACCCTCAAAATAAGACACCAACCCATTTCTTGTAGATTGTTGCTGAAAAATAACAAAATTAAAGAAAATATATAGTACTAATTTATGCTCACATGACAGGTGTCAACATAAAAAGGCGTTGAATGGTAACATACCTCTCTTTGGGGAGTTGAGGATGAACAGCAACAATGATTTGTTTTATTCAACATTTTGTTCTAAAAATTTAACCCCCTTTTAGTAAGTTCATTCCCAAATCTCAGAACATAGAGCTATGATCTAATCTCACGATTCCCAATGTTCGTCGTGTGAAACAGTGACCATTAAAAATAACTCACTATGGGATAGATAGAAATAGAAAACGGAAGCTTGTGGTGGCACCCAGGGAGGTTTTGGACCTTAGAGAAAAATTATTAACCTTAGAAGCAGATACTTGCAGTGAAAGAGAAAAAGAGAATCAACTAGAGTTTGAAAACCTTTTCTCAAGAAATGGACCTTGTCTCAACTTGGGTAATGATTTTATCAGAGGTTTCTGTCAACACAGATGCACCAAATCGAGAACTAAACCCATAGTTGTTTTCGTCAACATGGATGCACAAACCAAGTTCAGATCTTGTTGATAACACACCCATAAAACCGAGTTCAGAACTTAGTTTTGTAAGGGGAGTTCGAGGAGAGCTAAGAGAAAGAGAGGGGATTACATGAGATCTATAAGCCTTTGGTCAAAAATGGGTCTGAAGGCCTTGAGATATGCAAAAAAAATTCAAATAAACGAACACATAAAGTGTTAATTCTATGATTTGAACCACGAAAGAAAAAAACTAAAAAAAATAAAAAGTAGAGTAATGGGGAGTGTGTGGAAGCAGGCCGGTGGATTATTGCAAACAAAGAGAGAGAGAGGGGCTTTGGGTTTGAGGAGAGTTGTGGGGAGAATTAGGTCGGGGGAGTTGTTGCAGAGAGTGAGAGAGAGGCTCTGTGTTTGAGGAGAGTTGTGGGGAGTGGGTGTGAAATAAATTCGGGGAGTGGTTCGAGGCAAGTGGCAAAGAGATTGAGTTAAGGTTTTATCACGGGGTTCTAAATCAAGGTGGACATTTATGATATGGTTAAATATGAGCCATCAGTTGATAAACACCAAAGTCCTCAAGATGTAATCTAAATTGTCAGTTGGGGAGGACAAAAAGTCCCTCCTCCTTTATTATATATATATATATATATATATATATATATATATGTTTTTTCGCGTCTCATCCCACATATATTGTCACTTCCCAATAACGATCAATATCACGATGAACACTCATATTATATATTCTACATTTATTATTTTGGGAATATTCCTGTGGATGACCTCACTCTACCTTTTCCATGGTATGGGTCGAACAATTCAAATCTCCATTATATAAACACATGTACACAGTTCACGGTGATAAATGAAAATATTAACATTTCCCATGACAGACTAAAGGAAGGGGGGATGGGTGCCTGACACATTCCCATTCCATAACTTAGCCCCTGAACCTCCGATCTATTGGTTTTATATGCATCGGTTTTTCCTTGATGCCTCTCTCTCGAAGTGGCAACATGTTCTTTTGCTTATTTTGAGCAAAATAAGTTAGCGACTCTATGCCTTTACATTCACCCCACACCGACGATTGAAGAACCTTTTCAAAGAGAATGGTGTGTGACCCTGATGCGGTTCTTCCTCAAGGGATCCCCCTCCCTCGCCCTCGAAATGAATGTGGCCCCGATCGGCATGGACACATCTATAATCATCAATGGTGAATGTACAGGCTTCTTCAGCTCATGTAGGGGTTTAAGACAAGGAGACCCACTATGTCCTAGTCTTCTCATTTTAGTGAATGAAGTTTTAAGAAGATGGATAAGTTATATAACTCTTACCTAGCTACCCCATTATCCCACCCACTAAGAAGTGTTCTTATCTTTCCTTTGGTATTTTCAGATGATCCCATACTTTTCAGTAATGCAGGCGAAAGATATATCAAAAATTTGTTTCATGTGGTGGCTGAGTTTGAAGCCTATTTTGAGCAATTAATAAATAGAGGCAAGAGTACATTCTACATGGTTAAGGAGATAAAGAAACGTAGGTTGAAGGCTAATTCCCAATTAATAGGGCTCCCTAATAAGTAGTTTCCAATCAAATAGGTGGGTTGCCCTCTTGATATTGGTATAAATAAGATCTCAACTTTTGGATAAATCATAAATAATATCAGGAACAAAGTATTCTCACGGTCTTCATGTTCATTTCTTAAGGGGTTAGTCTAACTCTTATAAATCATGTCCTTTCATTTATTTGATTTCATATTATTTTTGTTATTAGTCCTCTTAAAGTTTTTTATTAAAAGAATCTAAGATATCTTCAGTATGCTCTTTTAGGGGGTATGCTCAAACGAAAATCCCTATTAATGGCTCAAATGGGACCAGGCTTGTTTCCCTAATGATGAAGGGGGTCTAATTAGAAGATTATTATAAAACATCATTGAAGTTGCTAGCTGAAAGGTATACTGGAAATGGAGATTTGACTTAAGGCTTTGGGGTAATTTCCTGAGGAATAAATTTAAATATATTTCTAGTTGTTTCAAAATCTCTAATCTTTCTAAAGAAATATGGAGGTCCAAAAAAAGGTTATTAATCTGATAGATGAGAACAAGGAGCTTTGGCTCCCTTATACCACTGATGATTTCAACTTTAAAATAGCCTATGAAGAAGTGAGGCCCTATAGACCTGTTCATTGAGTTGGAGATATCTCTAGAGAAGTAGTTTTCCATTTTTATTTGAAAAGTTATGCATAAAGCTCTACCTATAGATAATACTGTTCAATAGATTGGTATCAAGCTTATTTCTAGATGTAGAAATTATAAGAAAGATTCAGAATCCCTTAATTATGATCTCATTTGATGCCCAGTTGCTCATGAAGTGTGGAACTACTTCGAAAATAAGATGGGTATGAGGATGAATTTTCAAAATTATAAAAGTATGCATATCTTTTGGTGGCTGAAAATTCCAAACAGAGATCATCAAAAAATTCTTCATACTAATCTGCCCAAGATCGTTTATCTTCTCTTAATGAGTTTAGAAAGCAAGTAATCTGAAGCATTTTGAGGATAGATACTAGCACATAATTTTGAATGTCACCTACTTGATTTATCTTCTCTTAATGAGTGTAAAGATTGAATCAAAGAGGATGATGTCTATCCTATTTAATGGTTCAATTTAAAAATTAAGACAATAGTTCTTCACATTTTCAAATGTGTATGGGCAAAGCCTCTAGAGGTCCATATGGAGCTAAACATAAATGGGGATTCTTAAGGAAAGCCTGGCCAGTGGCATATGTTTAATTATAAAGGACCACTCAAGTAATTTTGTGGCAGCATTTAATATTACAATTGGTAAGAAACACTCAATCCAAGAAAAAGCTCATGTTTTAAGAGAAGGCATCAAAATGTGCAGTCAGTTGAATCTCTAAAATATGATTATTAAGACTCATTCAAAATTGATAGTGGATTTGATATTGAAAAAAGGTAAACCCCCTGGTTGATATTGGAAGAATTGAAAAAATCTCAGTTGGCTCCTACTTTCTCAATAGTCCATGCTTAGAGAGAGTTCAATAATGTGGTTGATTCTCTTGCATCATTGCTTGCTTCTTCTTAAAGTCATAACACCTACAAAATTACTTCATCTCTCCCCCCAATTATTAAAGGCCTTGTTAATCTAGACAAGGAAATATGTCCATCTATTATAAATAAGTGTTGATTTTGTAATGGAGCTACTTATAAATCTCTAAGTTTACATTTTCCTTTAGCTTGTTATAATTGTAATTGGGATAGTTATAAATTACCAAAATTTATGTTTTCTTTTCATTCAGAGCATTGAGCTCAACCTTTAGATCCATCTGTTTGAGTTATGCCATGGAGATACTTTTTCACTATTTTTATTACTAATAAATTGTGTGGGGATACTCTCCTCCCTTTTTGCTAAAAAAATTTTCCAGCAAGAGTACGTGTTCGATCGCATTATATTTTCACTAACAGAAATATGGATGAAGTAATAGATAATATATTCCACTTACATAACCCCAAAGTAGCCTTGACTTTGACATGCTATTAGAGGAGGTAAAAAAATTCACCCATTGTGGGTACAACTATGTAGAGAGAGCATTGACCAAGATAGTGATGTCACATGTCATATTCATGTTAAATTGAATCTTGCCAATAAGTTGAACAACATGGGATTTCGATTTCATGTCACGGACATATATAAATCAATCGTAGATATGCTTCCTCCAAGTTGGCCACATGAAAAGGACCATAAATTTTAATAAAACTAATATCGAATGGATGGTGATCTGACGCACTCAACATATTTTTAAGTCTTAATATGAAAAGGTATATGCATGTATATAGTCATAAACTTGATTAGTTAGTTATAATTTCATATTATTATTATGATTTTGTCGCTTATTAATTTATTTTGTTGATAATGTCAGGCAAGAATGGACAGAACGTACAAGGTGATAAGGTGACACCCCCAACAAAGATTCTCATCTCCCGTGCCACCAATGATAATTCTCATAACCACATGGTGCAAATTTCTCTAGTCCATATTTGGTTTGGTCCACTACTCCAACTGCGAGTAAGCAACAAACCCTGATTACTCCAAGGCCCCTACCAAGTGATCATAACACCTCCTAATCAAATGAGAAGAAGCCTATTGGGTTGTCCCTTTTCAAAAATAATCCCACTAGTGATAAAAATGATTTTTAGAGATTTAAATCCCAATGTTTGTTGTTTGGGAAAATAAATGTGGGAGTTGGGGGGTCAAATAACTGGAGCCTAGTTGATCAAGACATTAAGGATGATATTTAGGAACAACCCAATAAGAATTTTTCATTCCCAGAACGTTCAAAAAAAAATATTCTTTTTCGGGTTACTGAACAACTGAGAGTATATCAAAAAAAGATTCGGCAGAGACATTTCCCGAAGGTGGCATCGAACTCCACCCTTTTGGAGCTAAGAGATATAGTTCCTTCCAATTTTGAAATTTTTATTTATCTTTATAACTACATTCTCGAAAATCTGACGAGGCATAAGGAGTTGGCCTAGAGGGAGAAAAATAAAAAAAAATAGGTCAAACAAATTTATATCCAAAGGCTGGGATCCAAATCCTATGATGAATGAAGGGCCAAATAGGAAAAATAACGGTCCAGATGCTGATAAAGAACCTAATAAGGAAAACTTGTATGTGTATGCCCCCTGATGGGACAAAGATAATAAAGTCCCACCAAACATGGATAAGACTCTAGAATTATTCTTAGCCATTAGCAAACACTCCAGTTCATGCCCTTATGATGACATTGAAAAGGATGCCTTGAATCAGGCCTTTGGAACTAACAAAAAAAGGGGGATGAGAGGAGTAAAATGACATATGCCAAAAACAAAATTAAAACACATTTTACCTCGTGTGGATTAGATTTCTTAGTCCAAGAATCGTATATCGGTCGAAGAGAAAATTTAGTCCATGATAAATGTGGACATCAAGGAGATTAAATTTAACCTGTAGTCTGCATGACTAAAATTAGTTCCTTTGTGTCCTTTACTCAGCATTTTCATCCCCCAATTCCTCCTCAAGATTTCCCCTACCCTCCTTCTAAAGGATTCTCATTCCCTCCTTTTGTAGGTTTCCCCTCACAATTTTCACCCTCATTGACGTTTCCATCATAAATCACACCTCTGTTAAAATTTCCTTTCCTAGTGCCTCCACAGGACGTGGATCATCGTCAGTCACTCACGATGAATATGGAATGCTGGACTATTTCAAGGACCTGAATAATACTAGGGTTATTAGTGTGTGAACACTCATATTCGTAATTGTCTGAACTAAAGTACATAATCAACCTTTATAGATGGGTGAGGCTCTGGTGATGGTTGATTATATATACAACCGTTGTGATGATATGGTTGTGCATGTTGACAACGGAGAAGGAAAAGAACTGAAATACTATGAAAATTATTATATCATTTGTCCAAGTTTTTTTTTTTGTCAAGGCTATGCCATGATCAAGGTATGATATTTGTAATATTTTAGAACAAGTTGTAATAATATTTTTTTAAGTTATTTATAATTTTTTTAATTTGAGTTTAAGTTGTGTTCAATAATTTGATTGAATTATGTATTGTGTGTTTTGTATGCAACATGACCCTTATTTCAACTTATTAATTCATGACTGAAATCAGAAGATATTTAATGAATTTCTCACAATGCAAAAAGTAGATGTAGGAGAGTAATCGAATAACAAATAACCATGTAAAGGGTGTGCAAGAATTTGTCAGAAATGCTTATAGAAATCTAAAAAGTGATAAGATTCCATGTCCTTGCACTCGTTGTATGAAAGAAAATATAAGTCTTTAGAATACGTTGAGTTTCATTTACTAAAGTGTGGAATTTAAAAATTCCTATAAGATAGGGACATACGATGGTGAAAAAAATGTACCGTGTGTCCCGAAAGACTTACTGGTAATGATCGCGTAACAGAACCCCACCGGGTGGATATGGTACATGATTCGCCAATAGTACATCCTTTGACCAACCTAATTGATGATGCTTATGGAGTCCACCACCATCAAAACCATCAACCCATGGATACAGATAATTTCTAATATGACTAAGTCAATGAACAAGTTGATGCAAAAGTACCAGATGATCATTCATACGGTTGAAAGATGATGCTATTAGACCATTGTATAGAGGTTGTGAGGAAGATCACTTGATATTTTATGCAATGATTGGTTTACATAATTGTAAGAGTAAATTTTGTTTTCTGGGGAAACATCATAAACAAAACTCTTAAATGGGTTAAAGACATTCTTCTAAAAGAGAACATGTTACCTGGTAATAATCCTAGCATGAAAAAGATCTTGAAGGGTTTGGGTTTGAAGTATAAATGTATTCATTCAAGTAAGTATGATTGCATATTAACCATAACGAACATAAAAAAGAAGGATGGGTGTCCTATATGTAGTGAGCCGAGCTATGTGAATTTTGAGAATGAAAAGGACAAGACTACAAAAATATTCCAAGTAATCACAAGCTCCATAAAAGGTTTTGAAGTATTTTCCACTTGGGCCATGGTTAAAATGATTTTTCACAGTTCCGTGGATAGCAGAGGCCATGAAATGTCGTGCTCGATTTAAGGTGGGTAGGAATATTATGCGTCATTCGATTAGTTCACTCATATAGAAAATTTCAGATGCATGACATGTAAGGAAAAAATTTCCAATTGAGTCCATTCGTAAGTAATTGTCTTATTAATGGAAAAAAACTTGTTTGATTCATAGATAGATTTTTATTTTTTCACGATACCAACAAATACTATGATGTGTTTGTTTTGAAGATGTAGGGGCCAAGATTCAAAGATAAATCATGCAGAGTTTTATTAGTGAACATTTCACAGAGTTTCATGCAAAGGTAAATCATGTGGCGTTTCATGGAGTTCGAAAAGAGTTTTAAAAAATGGAAAATTTATTAAAAATGATTTGAAAATAGTTTAAATTATTTATTCTGAGCTTATCTAATGTTTAAAGTTATGTGAAATATCATCTTGGTTTTCGAGACTTAAAATGACATGTGATGTCATTTGAATGACATTTCACACTCATTAGAATGACATATGCATATCAATAGAACGACCTGTCGAGTTTATTTTATTATTTAAGGCAATGTTTCCTCAGAATTTTGATAAGTGTGTAGAACCAAAATACAGTTTATAACAATTTCATTTTTTTGAATAATCCTTAGTGTTTAAAGATCCGAGCTTTCATATACAATTTCTATAGAGATGTTGTTTTCATCATCTAGAGTTTGTTCATCCATATTAAGCAATTTGTTTGTTGGGTTTTGCGGTGAAGAAGAAGATGATTCCATGTTCTGAATCGTAGATAGTTGCCAAAGCTGCATCGGTGGACATCGAGGCACTCGTGGATGTGTGTGTTGTGAACGAGTATCATGGAAGGGTTTTTGCATGGGCACTATGGAGGAGAGGTTAAATAAAAGAAGATCATCTACGATTATGGGGATCGAGTCATTGTGTAAATATGTATGTCTTCCATTGTAAAAATATATCATAGTGATTGTCTGACTGGGGTCGTCCGAGATTTATTCCCTTTGTGGTTTCCTCGTACATCTGGCATTTTTATCTTTACTTTATTTTACTTTATTTGTTCACCTAGATGCATGTTTGGGATTAAACAAGATAAAATTGGGCTTAAGTAAAATTAATTCACAAACTTGGTTCTTGTTAAAGTTGGAAAAAAGATTTTTTGAAAGAAAAATGGTTTTGACATCCTTAAAGAACACTTAGGAAAAAAGGGACCTACAAATTGGTATAAGGGCTAGAAATATATTTAGTGCTTGTTAATCCCTTGTTCTTTTAGGGATGAATTTAAAAAACATTGATAGTTTTAGAACTCCTATTTCTTATGACATGAATTATTCTTATTAGAAAATGCGAATGAGAAGTTCCTTAAAATCAATTGATGAGCGTGTTTGGTTAGCGGTTGAAAATGTTTAGACACCACCGGTCACACGAGAGGTAGAGAACACTAATTTAAAAACCGTTGAGTGATGCTAATCAAATACTTTCACTTTATAATGTTAAAGGGTCTCCATGTTATTTACTCACATGTCACACTGGCAGAGTATAATCTAATCATGGCATGTGAAACCTCAAAAGAAGCTTAGGATATTTTTGCACTTACTCACTAAGGCACTAGCACGATTAGGGCATCTTACCTTCAAAACATCACTACCCAATTTGGGGCATTTAAGATGTTAGATAGTGATTCATTTGATTAGTTTTATGCTAGATTGTCTAACATTGTCAACTCGTCGTTTAGCTTGGGAGAGAAAATACTCAACAACCGAGTCATAAATAAAATCTTAAGGACGTTGCCTAATAGATTCGATCCCAAAGCGACCAATTTAAACTCATTGGATATGCTTGAATCTATGAAACTAGAAGAGATTTTAGGTGACTTACAAACATATTAGTTTGACATGTTTTCCTCCAAGAGAGGGCAAAAGAAAGAAAAGGTCATTACTTTGAAAGCCTCGAAGGATGAGACTAAATTTTTGGATGATGATTCTAATTTTGATTCTTATTATAAGGATGTTTCTTTGTGTGCAAAGAAGTTCCAAAAATTTCTTCGGCTTCAAAAGAAATCTAAAGATGCAAAAAGACTTGAGAAATTCAAGAGCAACAAGGCAGATCAAGTCCCTAAAAGTAAAAGTGAGAATGTTAAGATGGATGAGTCCGATAGATGTTTTGGTTATGAGGGTTATGGTCACAAGGTAATGGAGTTATCCACTATACTTAAGGAGGGCAAGAAACCGATAGCATATAATGCTACCTTAAGTGATAGTGAACCAGAAGAGGGAAAGTGCTCCCCCATTGAGCGCAACTTTATAATGTTCACGGAATGTCATGTGAGCGACAAGGATAAATCTTCCCATGAAGATTATCACCAGAATGACACTTTCAAGGCCATAGAGTGTGAATCCAAAGTGAGTGAGGGTAAATCTAGTGAGGAAGAGGAGATATACGAAGGAGAATTGAAAGTTTCCTTTAATGATTTGTATAAAGAAACGATAAAGGTGAAAAAACCAAACTTGAATTTGCAAGCCAACTTTAATAAGCGTGCCATAGAAAATGTAAACTTCGTTTGATAGAGTCTTTGAAGAAGTAGTTTCTAGAGATTGACGAGTCTACAAATTTTCTAAAGCCAAGGATTAGTGAGATTGAGGAGATATTGAGAAACTCGATTAAGGTGAAGTTTGAATTAGAGGCAAGGTTGAAAAAGCTGGATAGGATTTTAGGCACCGTCCAAATCAAGGAAGATAGGTGTGATATAGGATTCGATAGTTGTATTGTAACCATTCCCAAAGCCAATACCAAGCGTGTGAGAGATCCGTCTTGGAACAATAGGAGAGGTTAACATTGAGATCACATTCCTTGTTGTTCTTAAGCTTGTTCTCATTATAGTAGGAAGGGTCACCTTAGGCATTATTAATATGACCATAAAAATGCTCCAAGGAAGTTCAAGATTAAAGTCATTTCGGTTCCAAAAACCCCCGTGCATCATTACACACCTACTTAGGTTACGAAATCAAATTTAGTGGCTTTAGGAATTAAACTTCATGATTCTTGATCGGTTGCACTTGATTCTTCCCATGCTAAATCTAAAGGATGATTGTGCTGTCAAGTTTGTCATACGCCAGTCTTTGCGTCATGATATATATCATGCTAGTTTTATGACATGTGTATCTCTTCGTATTATATTTTTCATTTATTTGAGTCTTATTTGAAAAATATAAAAAGATTTTTGGTTTATATATTTTGAGAAAATACAAAAAGATTTTTTTTTTGAGTTGAAAATATTTTTTTAAAACTACAAAAAGATTTTCATTTTTTTTGTCATAAGTTTTCATGTTTGATGTGGCATATTGGTGTGCTTGGACCCCCTTCATTTCATTTATCTATATGTCTAGGACATTTGGTCATAATTATATATGCTTAGAATGATCTTAACCATCGACTAATGGGGTTGTTTCGAAGTTGATTTCCATTTGGATTCGACTCTATATATATTGAATCATTACACACTAGCATGAGTTTGCATGAATGTATGACTTCTCATGCGTATTTGAGTTTGGTGAGACGTTCTCCTCTTAATTTTGTCATATATGTGTAATAAGACATAGGATGAGGTGTGCATGTAAGAACCGTTTGCCATGAGAATTTAGATTACTTGAATTGGAAATTTATGGAGTGTTCACTAGAAAGGGCTTCGAGAGAATAATAATCTCGTCAAGAAAGAAACATTTCAAAAGAGCCCAAGAACAAATTAAGGCAATAAAAAGAATCATATGCCAAAAAATGGGGCTAATAGGATTTCTCTAAGTTGAGGAGAATAGAAACCTCAAAAGAGATTAAAAAAGAAACTGTGAATATATGAGGGAGTTTGGATGGAAAAATAACAGCCGGTTTGCACCACGAATCCTAATGTTGAAACATCATGTCATGACCCTATTGTTTATTGAATCATCAAAATTTCGGATTTTTGTCAATGTTTTTCATTTAGTTCATTAAGCTCAATATATTAATTGTCACATATTACCAAAACTAAGTTTGATGACATTTAGCTATCAATTAGAGCTTCTTTATTGTTTCAATATGTTCAAGTTGTGATTCATTTTTTGTAGTGCATGCCCATTCATTCCATATCCATGTTTGAGAACATTGATACTATATTAACATGAAACTCACATTGATTTATTTGTTTTATTTTTCAGTTTTGAGTCTGTTTTGCTTCTCTTTTGTATCTCCATTACTTGTCTTGAGGCAATTTTTTTAGTAGGAAAAAGTTTGCCATTTTTAGCACTGAAATAAAGAGTTTTACGAAGTCATTCAAATGACTTCTCGACGTCATTCGAATGACATGTCCAAGTCATTTGATGTTTGGTTCTAACAACACGAGTTTTGAGGCATTAATTTTGTCAGATATGGTCATTAGAAGAGTCATTTTTAAGGTCGTTAGATCAATGCTTCAATTAAGACCTTAATATTTTGGGTTATTTTTTACGTCATTGAAATGACATGGCAATATCTTTCAAACGACGTGTCATAGTCTTTCGAACGACCATGCCTATTTTTTTTATCCCCTAGTCTGTTTCATTACCTGCTATATATATGAGATGATTTTATTCTATTTTGGTACTTCTAGGTTCACTTGGACAATTAACATGCAGTTTATAGTGCTTATTTATGCTTTGATTCTTATACTACATTGATTTATTTAGTCACATCATTGCTTAGATTGGTGATTCATTATTTGTGACTATTTTCTCTCTTCTATTTGGTATCTTCTGATTATTTTTAGCTGGCGTTTCTTGTTTATCTCGTTATGCTTCATTGATTATTTTTTCTAGATATTTTGTGATTTGTTTTTCTTCTTCACTTATTGTATATTGGAGACAAAAAGGGGGGGAGATGTATGTGATGTAGGGGGGAGTACTTTGTTTGATGACCACATATGTTCTTTTTGGCTTTGCAAATTGGTATCATATTTTTGGTCGTATGTTCATATTTTATTGGTGTCATGATGTATTGCACACATTATATTGCTCACATACTTAACAAATGATTTGTTTTACACATTGGTATCTTTATATTATTTATTCCTCCATACTTCATCGGGTATTTGAAAATTTCATGTGTGTAGCTATTCTTCATAGATTCTAGATTTCTAGACTACATCACATTCAGACAACTCATGCTTGTCAGAATTGCATATACTAGTCCTTGTCCTATACTTTTTGATTGTGGGTTTTATGGGATGGGATTTAGGTGTCATACGACTTGATGGCCCGCCTTAGGCACTGTTTGGGTTTTGTCCTGGAATAGTCAAAGGGGAAGATTTGTTAGGACAAAATTTCCAATTGACTCCATTTGTACGTAATTAATTTATTCTGTGAACAATTCTCAAGTGACTCATAGATAGATTTTTATATTGCCACGATGCGCAAGAAGTTTATGACGTGTTTGTTTTGAAGACGTAGCGGTCAAAGTTCAATGATAAATCACACCAAGTTTTATTGTTGCACATTTAACGTCTTCATTCTGATTGCATTTCTATTATTTCTTAGGTATGAATGAATTATGTTTATGGAGTTAAAAAAGAGTTTTAAAGGATGGAAACTTTATTAAAAATGATTTTTAAATGATCTAAATCATTTATTTTGAGCTTATATGATGTTTAGACTCATTTCAAATCTCACCTTGGTTTTTGAGACTTCAAATGAGATGTGATGTTCTTCAAACGACATTTCACAATCATTAGAATGACATATGCATATAGTTCGATTGACCATCCGACTTTAGTTTATTATTTAAGGCAGTGTTTGCTTAGAATTTTCATAAGTGTGCAAAACCAAAATACAGTTTAGAACAGTTTCATTTTTATGGATAAAGTTTTCAAAGGTTTTCAAAGATTAAAATCATCCTTAGTGTTTGAAGATACAATATTTCATATACAATTGATATAGAGATCTTTTTTGAACCATCTAGAGTTTTTTCATCCATATTAAACAAGTTGTTCATTGGGTTTTGTGATGAATAAGAGGAGGAGTTCGTGTTCCGAATCGTAGACGGTTTCCAAAGCTACATCGGTGGACACTGAGGCACTCACGGACGTATGTGCTCTCGACGAGTATCGTGGAAGGATTTTTGTGTGGGAACTGTGGCGGAGAGGTTAAAGAAAATAAGAGCATCAATGATTGTAAGTTTGACTGTCTTCCTTTGTAAAACTGTATCATAATGATTATCTAGCTTGGTCCATATGAGGTTTTTCCCTTTATGGTTTCCTAGTACATCCCGTGTTGTTGAACCTACTTTATTTTACTTTCTTTAATCACCTAGATGCATGTTTAAGATTAAATAAGATAAAATTGCTTCACAAACTTGGTTCGTTTTAAATTTGGAAAAAGATTTTTTGACAGAAAAATGGTTCTGACATCCTTGAAGCACATTTAGATAAAAAAAAAAAAAAAAAAAAAAAAAAGTGGGTTACACGACACTATGAATTTACAAAGGAACCTCTCAATGCTCGTCTTGAATTATCAACATATGGGTTTAACCTGTGGATAATTTAAGTACCAACTAAAGTTATTATCCATTTCTTATGGAGCTTCTAAGTCTCCCTCTAATAATGTGCATGCGAAAAGACTTCACATTATTGTCTTTATTGATTCCCAAGACGAAGGATTCCGATGATGATATTAATATGTTCTTATCCCCATTAATCAAAGAACATAAAGAGTACTGGGATAAAGGCATGACAGCATTTGACTCTCATAAGGGTAAATATTTCACACTCAAAGAAATGGTGATATGGGGGATCTGTGGTATTCTTGTTTATAGAACCTTGTTCGGTTGCAATGTTAAGGCTCATTATGAATTTCCCATATACGTGGAGAAAACTAAAGCCACTTGGCTACATCATACTGTCAAGATGAGTTTTACGGGTCATCGTAGATATTTTTTAACCAACTACCCGTTTAGGAGTGATATGTATAACTTCTTACATGTCAGTAATGAATGTAGGACGAAACCTTCTTGGCTATCTAGTTAGAATAGTGAGAAGAATGTGAAAGTTGTGATTGTAGGGAATAGTTATGTAAGAAAACACCCTTATTTGTAATCCGGAAGCGTAAAATTGTGGAGGATCTGAACTACTCTAGTAAAATGAAAAATGGTCCAAACGATCAATATTGTTTGAGTTGCCATACTGTAAAGATCATTGTGTAAGGCATGTAGTTAATGTGATGTGCACACATAAGCATGTTGTAAAAAATTTTATAGTAAGTCCAAAGATAGAGAGCGGACGCGCCGCGGTCTACAAAATATGAAAATAAAGAAGAAATTGTATTTAAAAAGTGATCCTACAACTGGAATAATTTTTATCCCACGACATCTTTTAGTTTGACTACTAGTGAGAAATAGATCCTCTTAGACACCTTGTTCAACTTGTGATTCCAAGTGGTTATTCTAGTAATTTTCAGAGGGTAGTATGATGCAAAAAAAGATATAAAATAGTGCAAATTTCACGACTAGCCCATGATCATTCAATTAATCACTTTGCTTCTTCGAACACAAAGATATCCGTCAAGCAATTATGAAAATTAGTTTGCACTTCACCCTAATTTATGTGAAAGTGGTAAACATAAAGAACATTAAACCTTCAAAAGTATCTTTAACCCAGGAAATTTTTTTATAAAAGAAATATTTTCCTTCGTCATTCTTCGATATCATTATTCACCTTATTGTGCATTTATGGGATGAGGCTTTGTTATGTGGTCCCGTTAGGTATTGCTGAATGTATCTTTCGAGCGCCTGATTGAGACCTTCAAATATCATGTAGAAAATACACGATATATCGGGGATTGAATTAATAAAGAATAGGTAACATCACGATACGATGGGGAACATATGCTAGAACAAGAGCTGAGGAGGTTTAATCCTGGCGGAGAATGGGCGATCAAGGAAGCAGACAAATTTGAGAATGAATTTCATTTTGGGAACCTTAAAGAGCTAAAACTCACATATCTATAATAAGAGATATAAGATCGTTATGTCTTCGAATCGAAAAATGAAGTTGACTACTGGAAAGAGTAAATATTCACTGAATTATTCTTGTTTGATTATATTTATTCTATATATTATGATCGAAACTTTGCACTTTACCAGTATGAATTATGAGAACAGAATTGCCAAAAATCAGAGGATATATTGCATGATTTTAGGGCTTGGGTATAAAATAGGTATGTTCCACCTCTTATATGTGTAGTGATTTATTCAGGTGTGGTAAAAACATTCCCTAATACAAATTCGTTAATAGATGCAACTTCTTAAAATATGTGATGTTTATTCAAGGCTTTCACGCCTTGCAAAAGGTCCTTAATTTCCAGTGAAAGTGTTTGAGAAATTCCTCACCAACGATTTTGATTTCATTTCATATCCATTTGAGGAAAAGATTTTGATACAAAACAATCGAATTTTAATTTCTTCTTACTTGTGTCGCTAGAAAAAGAAATAACAATCCAAAAGATATGGTGTTAATATTCTATGGGATCAAATCCTAGAACTCGATTATTTAGATTTCACAGAAACCGTTAACAATTGCAACTGGGTGAAGGTGGAGGATACGATGAATGCTTACAAAGTTGATCGTACCTCCAAACTTATCATGGTAGATTTATCAAAGTTTCCTTTCAGAAGGTAAAGAAGGTTCTCTACTCGAAGTGCATAAATGATGGAAATTGGTATAATATTGTGAATGCACCAAGGGGTACTACTTAAAAAGAATCATTAAAGTCTCCTATTGAGTTTCGATCTTCTCTTGATGGCATTCCTAATTTGAAGGATCTTTTAGTTAATTGAGAGGAGAATTGAGTATCAAAACATTATTTTATCATTAGGAATCCTATTTGTATCCTATTATTATATTGGTCATTGGAAATCCTCTTTATATCCTATTATGATATTGTCACTATATTAGCGCTTTTTTATTTATTTATGAATGTTTAGCTTGATTTACGAATCTTTAATTTGATATATGAATGTTATGTCCAAATTATGAATGTTTAAGGGCGCAAACAGCATGCATAGGATGCCCAATTTGATAATAGAGTCTCTTGAGTTTGTTGTTGGACCAAATTGGCCCTGGTACACTCCACATTTACCTTATTTGACTCTGTAGTGGTTAGTGTATCGACGTCTCGTCCCAAGCATAAAACACTAGGGGATAACTCTTTGAATTTGTTCATCTAGGCTCCAGCCTCATCCTCAAATCTAGTTTGGGTACACTTTAACTACACAACATTGTCTTTCTCTAATACTTATTGTATTTCTTTTGAGAACTATTTTCTTGTATGACGTACGTTTGTTAACGTTAATGGGTCCAGTTGCTCTCTTAGGTGTTGGACCTATAACATGCACCTTTTCAAATCAACTTCCACCTCGAGCTTTTCAATAACAATTTACACGTTTGCATGGCGTCATATTGGTTTTAAGGACTAATTCTCGATTCATCCTAACATTTTTGACATTTTGGAACATAGACATGGAAAATGATGATCAAATATCCATTCAATGATCACTTTATCGAACCTCATTTCTACAACTCGATCAACCTTTTTCCAGTGCAACTTTGAGCATATCGAAAAAAATTGTATGAATTGAGAATCAATCATAAAAAGAAAATACGATGCCATGGAAAAGAAAGATGCCAAAACTATAATAAAAATCTTCGTATCTGAAAAGGTGCAAGCTATAGTTCAAACACCCGAGAGAGAAATACACTTGCATTAACGAGGACAAAAAACTATACCTCGTACGAGAAAATATGACTCTTATGAAATATGATAGGCTACAAGATAAACATAATGGTGTGCCATTTAAGTGTGCCAAAATTAATACTGAAGATGAGGCTGAAGCCTTAAAAGACCAAATTCAAAGAGCCGGTGCGTCACGCTTTGTGCTTTAAATGATATACATTGACCAGTGCATTGTCAAAGAAGGTAAACGCGAGGGGTGCCATGAATAATTTGATCCGGCCACAAACTTAGGATACTCTACTTCATTACCTTCTTTGATTGCAGGAACCATGTATTCTTTACTTTAGTCACAGTTTATATACTTCATATGCATAATTTTTAAATCATTTATTCCTATATAATGGTTAATTAAGTGCTCATTTTTAATAATATAACCCCGACATAACTTGTAGGAATTGACCGTATAATCACAGGACTCGCAATTTGAGAATATGACTGAAATTTCCAATAAGTAGACTTAGGCTTGAAAATGTGCTCAAGGGGGAAAACCCAAAAAATCCCCTAAACGACACCACAAGGGGCACGAATATCTCGCGAGGGACCAACGTAGTCAACGAACTCCTAGTGTGAGAATAGAACAGAAATTTTCAAATAGGCACACATAGGCTTGAAAACATGCCCCGATGGGAAAAGCTAGAACAACCCCCAAATGGCCCCGCAAAGGGCATGACACATTGCACGTGATCAGCATAAATTATAGAAATTGATCGCGTAGTCACAGGACTCAAGGTTTAAGAATAAATTGAAAATTGCAAATAAGAAAACTTGGGTTAAAAATGAGCCCCAAGGGGAAAACCACAACATCACCCAAATGGCCCCACAAAGGGAACAAACACCTCGCACAGGACCAACGTAACTCGTAGGAACTGAAACTTAATCACGGGACTCCTAATATAATAATAATACTAACATTTGCAAATAAGAAAACTTAGGCTTAAAGACGTTCCCCTAGGGGAAAACCCAAAACAACCCCCAAACTATCCCATAAAGGGCACGAATAACGTGCACGGGACCAATGTAACCAATAGGAACTGACCGCGTAGTCACCAGACTCTCGGTTTAAGAATAAAATTGAAATTTCCAAATAAGAAGACTTAGTCTTGAAAATGTGCCCATGGGGGAAAACCCTGAATAGGCCCCAAAAATCCTAGTAAGGGGAACAAACACCTCATACAGGACAAACATAACTCATAGGAACTGATCGCATAGTTACGGGACTTTCGATCTGAGAGTAGGACTCGAATATGTAAATAAGAAGACCTAGGTTTGAAAACTTACCCCTGGGGGGACCGGATTAGCCCCCAAATGTCCTGCAAGTGGCACGAACATGTCGCACGGGATTTGTATTTTGAGAGTAGGACTACAATTTTAAAATAAGAAAAGTTAAACATAAAAATGTGCCCCTATGCAGAAAACCGATAACATCCCCCCAACGGCCCTCCAAGGGGCATGAACACCTTGCATGGGACAACGTAACTCTTAGGAACTGACTGCATAATCATGAATTAAGAATAAGACTATAATTTGCAAATAAGAATACTTGGGTTTGAAAATGTTCCCCCAAGGGAAAACCCAGAACGCCACTAAACAGTAGAACAAGTGGCGCTAATACTTCACACGGGATGAACGTAACTCGTAGGAACTTATTACATTGTCATGGGACTCCCATTTTAGAATAGGACTGAAATTTGTAAATAAGCAAACTTAGGATTAAAAATGTTCCCTGAGAGGGAAATCCTAGAATAACTCCCAAGCGATGATGTAAGGGGTAGAAACACCTCGCATGGGACCAACATAACTCTTAGAAATAGACTGCGTAGTCATGGAACTTGCAGTTTGAGAATAAGACTGAAATTTAAAAAAAAAATAGCAGGACCATTGTAGGATGTGTTTCATCTCTCGATTAGTTAAATCATCTTGGTTGGTAGTTTTAGTGTGGTGGGTTGGTCCAACCTTATGAATAACCCCATTATTTTTCATGATGTTGTCAAACGGACCATTGCAGAAATGGGTTTTGTTACCACTAATGATCTCCTTCAGTATCTTGTTCCTTCGAGTAATACCACCCAATTGTTTGCAACACCTTCTTGACTTACATAATTCATGTGCATCCATTAAAAGTGTTGTATAATAGAATCCATATTAAATAATCTTTCTTGGAGAATAAAAAGGCCTCCACATGCTTCCGAATGAGAGATTTGGATTAGTATTTTTATTTGTTCATCCAGGAAAAGCATGTATATTATTTGGTCAAACAAATATTTGAATAAGTATGGGTCATAAAAAAAGAACATGAAAATCCATGTGAAAAACTTCATCTTATATTGAATAATACAATGGGAGGGGATGTATAATGTCTTAAGATAATTCACGATGTTTGTAAACATGGAAAGAAAGGAAGCATAGAATAATTTGTCATTCAGGAAAAACACGTGCATGGTTAATTGATGTTTAGGTCTCTCAAATGTTAACCAAGACACATGGTCGTCCACCACATTCTGTACTTCTTTCTTTTCATTTATCTTGATATTGATTTCATGATATAGTAGGACCCACGTAATCAAGCATGGACCTATGTACTTCTTAAAAAAAGTATTTTAATGTCACATAGCTAATGAAACAAGTGATAGAAGAACCAATCAAATATTCTAGAAACTTATCCATAGCAAAGACTACCACTAGTAACTTGTTATTGGTGATGGATTACTTTAATTGATCAACATTTAAAATTTGACTAGAATAGTATATGATAGGGTTTTTTGTCATTTATTTTCCTCAAAAGATACCTAACTCAAAATCGCTTGAATCACACATTAGTTCAGATGGCCAGGTCCTATACAGGGCTTGCATAACATGTGGTAAGAATGATTTTTAACTTGCCAAAAGCTATTTTTCATTCCTTATTCCATTAAAATATGGCCTCTTAATAGATGATATTACACAAATTCCTAGCTATATTCGAAAATTCC
Organism: Sambucus nigra; assembly: GCA_949130495.1. NCBI lineage: Eukaryota > Viridiplantae > Streptophyta > Magnoliopsida > Dipsacales > Adoxaceae > Sambucus > Sambucus nigra. Next base: position 114,163,152 of record OX422219.1, read on the forward strand.
TTCAAAAATCTTTAATAAAAATTCGCATGTCCTAAGAAAGACCTTACGTCTTTAAATTATTTTGGGGCAGGCGATGCTTCACCCTCACCAAAATAAACATAATTGAGGTAGTATGGCATTTTCTTGAGATCAAGATTTCGAAATCGCACATCTGAGGCCACTTTATAAGTATCTCGAGGGGGGGAATTGTCAAAATTAAAACAGTACTTTACTTCTTCCACTCATTTACTTGATCCAGCATATAACTAACAACGTGATAATCATGATCATAAGGGGAATAATCATTCCCAAAGTCAAGTGAGCTAACCAACCATGCCTCTAGAGGATTCTCAAAACATGTATCATTAAAATTCTAGAGGATAATCTCCTAAATGAGATTTACCTTATGTACATCATCATCATCACCCAATTATTTGGAAATATTGAAAATGTTAAGATCCATGTCGATATTCCAAAAGGTGAGATTCATTTGACCATATATAGCATTAATGAAGGAAATTGAGGTAGCTATAAAAGATTTACATAGGATGATAAGGATATGGTTGCTATTTGGAGCAACAGGTTGAGTAACCAAAACTCCAAAGTCTGGAGGGAAGTAGAATTTGTCAACTTCAATTACGACAACTTCCGTCACGCATCTTGGGACCATAACGTAATGATCCACTAATTGAAGAGTAATTTTTGTTGGCTTAATCTCACCTAGGCAGAGTGGTTCATATATTAGTATGGTAACAAATTGACACTTGTACCTAAATCAAGAAAACCTTGCTCGATTTGTTTTTTGGTAGCATACAAGCTTGTTCGATTTTGTGTTGTCCAACGACCCGCGATATGGTTAAACACCCGAGGTCATTGTATTTTGGAGGAAACTTGGATTGAATGATCGAGATCACATTTTGTGCTAAGAATTCATTTTTCTTCACATAAAGTTTAAGTGTTAGTGTTATTATTTCATAGAGGAACATGGCATAAGAGGTAACTTTCTTGATATTATCGAGAGGAGGGGTGCTTATTTTATATTGTTTAAAAATCTCCAAGATGTCTCCGTTATGGACCTCCTTTTTAGGACACAAATTACTATGAAAATAATGGGAGGGAGTTGGGATTTTATAACCAAATGAAACTCAATTTGTGTCTCTTCACTACTATTTTTGGGTGAAAAGTCTACGACTTTTATGGGGTCAGATGAGAATTTTATAGAATTTGGAGGTGGTGGTGGGTTCATTTGATCAATGACTATCCCACTTTATAAGGTAGTGATAGGTTTCACTTTATCATAAGAAGGATCCAGGTTGTTAGTATTAACGTTGTTTTTATCATTGAGGATTCCTTTGGTGTTGAGAAATAAATTTTCACTTTCCTTTAATACTCAATGAACTAGTCAATTTTGAAAGTGAATAATTGAATTCTTCAAATGTTTTCTCGTTTGATTATTGACGTTCAATTAAGTTTGCATAAATTTTGAATAGTGTCCTCGAGCCCCTTTTATATATAGGCATATAAAGAGGAACCAGAGGAGGACCATCGATTTCTAAAAGTGGCGGTGGAGGTTTTTATTACAAAGGATGTTGATATTATTGAGGCGGGGGGGAGGTTAATAATTTTGAGGTGATGGATGATAAGTTTGTGGAGGTTGGACATAATGAAAATCGGGGAGATTTTTATACAATCGGTAGTACCCCTTGCCAAGAGGAGTTATATGTACTTTTGAAAGTTTCAATCACATTATCTTGACTGTGGAAAATTCGTTTGTAATCTGGAATTTTGGTACAATGCTTGGTCATGTAATCACCAATATCACAAATGACACTTGACTCCTCAATTGGAAAACGAGTTAGAACAGTGGAATTCTGACTCGATAAATCCATTGCCTCAAAGTTTTTTATCGGTTCAGAAAATCTCGTCGACATATCATCATTTTAGGTGAGGTGATATATCCTTTATCCAAAGGTGCTTGGATTAGAAGAACGTGGATTAACATTATTCGGGTCCGAGGTGCACTAACATCGAGTACTATTGTGATAATATATAAACTATTCCTCGATATCATCTTCTCTGTGCCAAACAATTCCCTTGAAAACATGTTGTGCACCATTTTATTGGAGTTGAGGGTAGGCCTATTGTGAAAAAAAGTGATGAGTCTCCATTTTTTAAAATAATGATGGTCACACTATCCCAAGAGATTATTAAACCTCTCCCATTTTATTGGGGGAAGGTTTTAATTTGAGCCTTTACATCATTAATTTAATCGCTTGGGAAGAATTTGTTTTAAGAATTAGGATTTCATGTCGCGCTAACCCTCGATAGAATTTGTGCCAAAGGACCATGTACATGTTTTTGCCTTTTCATTGAGACAAAATGAAAAGGGGTTGAGACGTGTGAATTCATGGGGAAAATTTTGGTCTCTAAATTTAGAGCCCACATCCCCAAACTAACATACATAGTAATGGGGTTGTTCACTTTCCAAGTCATGAAATGTGGGTAGTAAATTTATTAGGCCATTCAAAAAGTTGAATTTCTCGGCATTGTACAATTGAAATTACTCCCTCATATGCTGATAAGTTTTCTCCACATTTTCCCTACTACCATGATCCCTATGATTATCACCTAAGGTGGAAGAATATTAGTTTATTTTGGTATGTCAGAAGGTGGAGGGAGTAGGTGAAGGTCTCCGATATTTAGAAATTTCACTAGAAGAATGATATTCAACAATGGGAATTTGATTATCGTCGTTTCAGTTATGCATTTATGAGATATTTAATTATTTTTGTAACCATGTTGTAAAGGTGACCATTGGGAACGAATACGAGTATAGAAATGTTGTATAACCTAAAATTATTGACAATGCTTGATAACGGTGCTAAAAACTTATGGTAACAGAAACCATGTTTAGTTAAAGTGCAAAGGAATCGCAACAAATAATAACTGAATATGTCTGAATAAGTTTCCCAAGGGATTGGACTATTTTAAAAAAACTCTCTGGGGTTATATGAAGTTACTTTATGTCACAAAAATAAAGTGTGAACGATAATAAGAGTGGGTGTGTTAATAACAACTGCAATTATTATAACATGTACGAAACAAATGTTAAGCAAGGATGTACTTAGGAACGACAATCCTGAGAAGGAAAAAATTAACGATATATCAAAATGCAGAATAAATATTGGGAACCTTCCCCCACCTTGAAATAGTTAAATAAAGGACATGACTTCATTCAATTCAATTGTAAATGTTCATGCCCAATTAAAACTAAACATCATCCACATAGGATTCAAAATCAACAATGAAAGATTAAAGTTCAATTAGTTATGATGACTAATGGCTTTATATTGTAGTAAAGCTTTAAACACTACCATTACATCACAAAGGAAGTTAAGAGGCTATGATACTATAATATCAACACACAATATTTAGTTAAATGGATTAAAGTCAAGCCCTAGCTTTAGGTTTCAATCATCCATGGTGGGTTTACAATCCTCAGAATATAAAAATTAGTTACTCTTGGGAAACATAACATTCATGATGAAAGCAAGAAATAAAAATATATATGACACCATTCAAAAGAGGTAACAAACCAAACTTCCATAATAAATTTAAATCCAAACCATTAGAACCAACAAGGTAATAAGTATCAAGCTTACAAAAATAAATAAATAAATAATAATCTATACTTGTTTAATAAAAAAAGATAGAGGGAAATCAAAGTTGTTAATTAAACCTGGTAAAGAGAAACGTGTTAATTGTTGGTAAAAATCTTAAACGCTAAATATAACTAACTATATCTAAAAAATGAAAGAGGAAAAACTATATATAGTATACGCGGATATTAAAAACTTGTGAATACAATAATCTCAATGGATCATCGGCCAATTAGATTCGAGATAGAGACGAATTGATTCACCTCCAAAGAAATTTTATTCTTCTACAGTCGAGTCGATTAGGATAAGGATAAAATCGATTCAAGACCTGAGGTCTGATTCTTTGGTTGATTGCCTTGCTCTTTAACATGGTTCAACTCACAAAATCACCATAGCTTCTTCATTATGAACCGGAATGGTGCACCATTGGTAGATACACAAAGATAACCTGGACAGGAACAATTTCCATATAAATTGTGAGCTCGAAGCCAAAATTCTACTTAGAATTAAATGCCCCTAAAGTTGCATTTGGAGATCGAATATTTCAAAATTCAATCAAACTACACGCCTAGCATTGCCAGTTGCTGTAAAAGCTCAAATAAACCTTGAACATGATATATATATATGATGAAAATAGTGTTTATCGAGTAAATAACCCTAAGTATCGGGATTAAAGGATGGGAATTTTTGGAATGCATAAATATAAGGGGTTTAAAATTCAATATTCGTTACAAATCACACCCCCTAACTCGAACATTGATAATCCCTAGAAATGAAGTGAAAAGAAAAACTATTCATAAGTAAAAACACAAGTTGGAAATTATTTACATGTTATAAATGTTACTTTCACGGGCTATTAGTTGCACTTAGTAAATTTAATTAGACTTTAAACCCCCACGTGGCCCTAGCGTACGAGTTTATCTTATGAGGATTTCAAGGGATGATACTCACAAACATCAAAAACAATTGATGAAATCCAATATGATAACATTAGAATCAATAAAGATATCACAACTTTTTAGCATGGTGAATTATAATTCACTCAAAGTCCTAAATTATAAACCCTGTTAAACAAAATTCATTGAAATTAAAACTTGAAATATGTGAGATGAGAGTGTACATGTGATAGTTTAGATTTCACAAAACTTTATAACCAAGAAAAGAGTTAAAGCATGGACGAACTCAAATCCTTTTTATTGATTACGCCCAAAAAATGAAAGAACTCAGAATGGGGTGTAAAAAACATGGGACATGCAGGCATAAGGAATAATTTGCAAGGGAAACTAGGTTGCGCATAAGTCATTAATCAAGAACGAGATACATAAAAATGAAAAATATACAATATCATGAATGGAAATTGTTCATTAAATGAGGTAAAAATATCTCTAACAGATTATCGCTAATGTTTGACATTGAAATTACATCCACCTTAGGGTCATATAGGAATTTTTAGGGTTTTGACATAGGCTACATTCGGGATTTGAAATGAAAGGAATTTCGAACACCAATGGGTTAGGAATAACATGGGGAGTAATTTTACGTGTGGGCAATTTTAAAATGGGAATTCATGTTCTGTAAGAACATATATATAATTAAAATATGAATTCTTTATTATAAAACATGACATAGGATTCTAACTTCCATTTTATTTTATTTTATTTATTTTATTTCTTAAAGTCAACTCAATCCTCGATCATAAAAACGCAAAAACAACATCATAAATTTGTTAGTACAATCCCTCACAAAGATGAGGAAGGTTTATGTATGATTTAAACTCCAATGTGGAGTGGGTTAATGGATTTGGGAATGAAACGAATGGCAATATTTGGGCTAAATGGGGCTTGAATAGGGAAAACATATATGGTGATGTGAAGGTAAAGATCTATATGGGTGTAATACAAAGAGGTCATCTTATCCTTTCCTAGGGTTTAATGTATTTGTCAAGACTTGACTTCATTGAAACCATTTTAGAGTATCAAATTTCATAATCAACTCCAATATTAAACTATCAATGAAAGAATAATGAAATTACCAAAAAAATTGCATTTTCCAAGAAACATAGGGTAATTGTATAACACTAACAAATGAAGGTAGGTATCAAATACCTCTTGGTGTAAGTGTAAACAATGCATCATTCGATCACCAAGTTATAATAGCTTTTAGTTGAACCATAAACAAGTATTTGTGCATGTGCTAATTGGTTTCAAAGTTCAATTCATGAAGTTTGTACAAATATTAAGAATTTGAGGACTAAAGTCTAATAATTAATAATATCTAGATATGCGTCATTTTCACACAATTGGATAAGGCAATTATTTAAGTTATCATTAGAAATAAAGGCTATATGCTTAAGAAAGAGAAAATGAAAAAATAAAGATTTTTTTATTTTTAATAGGTATGAATTACACAACACAAGTGTAAATGCATATAAAACTGTACACGAGATATATAAATGATTATATGATTTGGAAATGAAGTTATGCCTTTAATAAAATAAATTTTACAGAAAAATGGATTTGAAACAAAATGAGTACCTCAAAAAGCCCATACAACCCTGAATTGCACTACTAACATCCTATTATAGAAAGTAAATCTACTACCAGTAAAGATAAATGGAGGGGAGGGAGAGGTCATAATGACCACTATAGGGTCTAGGAGAATTAGAATCATGCAGTGTGTAGGTATCATAAAAATATGGTGGTATCGGTGCATCGACCACATTCTAGTAGCGATACATGTCTTTTTGGAGACAGGTGATGATGGTTATGTTCTAACGATAGTCATCTTGGAAACAAGATAAACTTGCCTCAAATGACATGAAATTGGCCTGAAGGCCATCCAGATATCATCCCAAGGTATGAATATCATAAGCAGCCTTAGCCTGTAACATCCCGCTTTAAGAAATTAATTAAATTTTATATAGATTTTATATGAGGAGGAATAAATTATAATTAAAGGGGATTATGAGTAACAAATTGGATTGAACAAGATAAGTAAGTGGATTATAGAGTATATATGGAATTTTTGATGAATTAAGCAATTGAAATATATGTGACTCTTCTGAGAATTTGGAAATAGATTAGGGTGAAATTGCAAAAAGTTAAAGCTAGTCATTCGAATAACCATGAGTGTTGTTCGAACGAGGAGAGAATCTCGCATGAACAATGAGACATGTCGTTTGAACAAAGTCTGACAAATCAACCTCCCTTGTGTGCTGTTAAGAACTTGTTCGTCAGTTATAATCTATGTCAGTTGTTAGATCTGGCTTCCTAATGAAGGCAATACTGAATCGAGCACAAGTTTGTGGACTCATTTGTTTCTCGTGTACAGAGATACACCAGCCATTGATCAGATGTGCTTTCGACTTAGGGACACTCCTAACAAGATCTGGAATGTTTTAAGGGGATAAGGTTTTCATATTTGGTAAACTTCACCTTGTTTGGATAATAAGAGAAAGAGGAACGTGAGATGTTAAACAACCAAAATTACTATATCAATGATAGGGAACTATTTGAGAGCTCACAGCTCTCCTCAATGTTGTCCACTATTATTGTGTCGAATGGTCTGTCAACTACACCACCAAACTAAATATTCACCCTTTCCCATTTTTAAGATTGAGGCTGCCGAAGGGTTTGCGATGTGTATTTGAGAGGGGTTATTTTCAGAGGAAGAAGAATACATTGTTGGGATTTTAAATTGGTATGAAAGGAGGATATTTATAGAAGAGGAATATGGGTTTGTAGTGCATTTTAGGGAGTATTTTAGATCTTTCATGGAGGATTTTTGGTGGATTTTTTGCGATCCCTTTAGGGCCACCTTTGGAGGTTGTTGAATCATCCATCTCCACCATCCTTTAGACCATTGAGGTGGGATTATCTACTCTTTATTTTTAAGAATTCATTTGGTATATATTTGTAGTCTTGTTTAGGTTAAATATTAAGAGTAAGATTAATATGAGATAATCATAGGACTTCTAGTAAAATAAATAATGGACATTTTTATGGAATAAAAATGTAAGAAAATGTCATTTTGGTGTATTTCTAGCAAAAACAAATAGTAAACATTTTTATGGAATAAAACTATATGAAAATAGTGTTTGATACATTCCTAGTGAAAAGAAATAGTAACCATTTTTATGGAATACAAATATAAGAAAATGTCATTTTGGTGTATTTCCAGTGAAAAAAGAAATAATAAACATTTTTCCATAATAAAACTGTAAGAAAGGTTATTCTGGTGTATTTCTAGTAAAAAATAAATCATGCACATTTTTATTGAGTAAAAATGTAAGAAATGTTAATTTTTTGTTTCTACTAAAAATAATTAATAAACATTTTTATGGAATAAAAATGTCTAACAATATTTTTATTATGTTTTCTAGTAATACTACTAACGGACATTTTGGAATAAATTGATGGATATTTTGCGGAATAAAATATTGAATAATGTAGAGTATGAGACTACTAGTGCTAAATGCTACAAATGGTAATTTCTAACAAATAAAAGGGTAGTCTTGTGTAAAGGGTGTTATTCTATGTGTTAGGGGTGCTAAAGTAACAAGTGTGGAAGTTGGAAAAAGGGTGGTGTTAGACAAGGGTTAAAATGTCTAAAGTGTTTTAAATGTTAAGCGGGAAACTTAATAAGCATTTTGAGAAATAAAACTTGTTAAAGAACAAAATTGAAAGTTTGGTAAACAAAGGGTAAATTGGTAATTCACTTAAAGTGGAACATTTTTATGGAATAAAAATGTTAAAGAATGCCTTTACACTATGGTGTGTGAAAATAAATTAATTCCTAAAGCGTGAATGATTTTAATATAAATCATGTGTGTGAGGGTAAGGGACTTAAAGAAGAAAAGAAACAATTTTCCAAGTGTTAATGGAAAACGGACGGTTAAGTTTGGGTTTTGGATTCGACCAGGTAAGAGTAAGGAAATGGAATTAATAAGCACTCGGATGCTATGAGGAATAACCAAGAAGGTCCCAAAGCCCTTGGGTGAAAAGACCTAAATCACTGTCTAGAGCATATGGTGTGCTTAGCCGTCGGTGTTGAGCTAGTGTAAGTTTGTTGTAAAAGGAAATTTCTGAGAAAATATAGAAGGGACATGTAAAGAAATGGGTTTTTTGGTAAAACATGTTAATACAACCTAACTTGAATGAACGAAATAAATGTTCCATTAAGAGGTTAAATGGACAAGTAAATGTGTAAATCTATATATGTCCATAAGTTGAGGTTAGAAGGGTAAAGTAAAGGGGGAAAATTGGTGGTTGTGTAACTTAATTTGTTAAAACCATAATTTTCATAAGTATGAAATGAAAAAGCTTAAAATAATAAACAAGTATTTTATAACATGGTGAATACGTGTGTTGAGTACATTCTAAATGAATAAAAATGGGTGATTTTGGTAAAGGAATGTGTTGGAATAAATCAAGTGTAGTGGTAATAAGTGTGGAACCGGGTTTGTTAAACAAAGTGAGAAATGATAAGTATGAATAAAGAAAGTCTTTTCAAGATTACGGTAAATCAATCTAGATGAGGAAAGTTTTGGAAGTAAAATGGTTAATGCATTTGAATATGTATTTTTCAAAGGTATACATATATATATATATATACACACATGCGTGTGATTGTAACGTGTGAGTATTCCATTATGACCTTCATTTCTATACTGCTTGTATATTTCCACTGTGCATAGGCTCACACCCTTGCTTGTTACGGTAGAATGGGTTTGGTTTCATATTTTGTGGGCGTGGTAGAGTTAAGTGCATAGGTATGTTCACGCACATAATCAATCAAGACCATAGGTATTTACACAACCAATATATGTATATAAATTTGTATGTATACACACACACCACCATATAAGTTCGTACGTAGTAGATATCTCTCGCATACTCATCGTATAAATAATTACCATTTTAGCCTCTTATTATACTTTTTCGGGTATCGCTGACTACCCTAAGAATCCTAGTTACACCTTAATAATACTAGTAGTTAATACAATCATACACTACTAGTCCAAATCCTAGATTCACTTTTATCCGTGATTCGTTCTCATTCCCTCGAATTCATTATTTCCATAATTGATGTCTCAAAGGTATTCACCTTAATTCTCCCATTATGGCTAAGTAACTATCCCACAATAGCCCTACTATAATTTAATATAATCCCCATTATGATTTAGAGATGTCCCAAAAGTCTCCCGATTAATTATTCACAACTTCAAGGCTTAAAAAGGGAAATTTCTCAATTCTAGCAAACCGAATCGATTTGCCCAAAGAATCGATTCGAAATGTAACGGGTCATCTTCTTTCCTTAAGCAGTTTTTTTTCACCATTTTTATGTAACTTTCATGCAAGACTCCCAAACTCCCAACCAACATAAATTGTCATCATTCATATGTATAGGGATCGTTTCTAACCTTTTTAACACAATAAATCCTTAAGCAAACACCCAATAACAAATAAAATCCAATATTGATCAAAAACCCTAGTTTTCTTTATTCTTCCTCCATACTAAATTATTTATCCAGATTTCTTCCATTGTAATTGTGGGTACCCTTTTGCCGACTAGGTCCATAAAAGTAGTCAGCCAATCCCATGTAAATAATAAAAGACGCTCAACAAAAATTATGAGTCCTGAATGCGGTTAGAGGATATGAATGAATCCATCCCCAAAAATCTCGAAAGAGGTATTCAATGGATACTGGGTTAACGTGTTGGTTACAAATATTCTCTTTCTCTCAACTGAATATATATTGTACCTATGGCCCAGGTCATAGGGGCATGTGAAAAACTTTATTGAGAGTTACTCAATACAATAGTAGACCTCTTCGCGGACGTAGGTAATTTTTTGAACCACGTATATTTATGTGTTGTGTGATTATGATTGTGATTATTATTGTTCTTATTATCTTGTTGATTTTTTTTCCTTCATTAATTATTTATTTTGAGATTTTTGTCACCGCTAATGGCGTCGTATATTGGAAACAATTGTTTTTTCTGCAACAACCTTCACCAATAAGAACTAGCGATGTGCTATTACAGCAGTATCGTCTCTCAATCAGGTGATATTCAGCAGCAGCCTAACCCTCCAAGGGTAAGGTATGAGATTCGTCATTCAAACCCAAGACTTTTCTAGGAGAGGCAAGTCTTCAAAGAAAGCCAGCTGCCACCCAGGTCCACGCAGAACTCCAGGTTGAATGATGCCTATAAGGCCAGACTTCATGAGCAGGATGAGGCCGCTCTCCAATAGCAAGATGAAAATGCTCACCTCAAGAGGCACCTGGAATGGATGGTGAGAGAACTCCATCGAAGCACAAGGAGACTCCATAACCACTCCCCTGTCCCATAGGCTGTAAAGTCTATCATCTGAGGAAAGAGCCCGTGACGTGTGTCAGAAAAAATAGAAGAGCATTGGACATATGATGACCATTTCGAGCGATTGCGACTAACTTGCCATTATAGGTGTCCTGATTGATAGAACGATGACATTACAGTTTGGTCTAGAAGGAAATAAACTAGCACCCAGCTCATCGTGGTGCCATATCTACTAGGGAGCTAGCTAGGCGTGCTCTCAAAACCGAGATAAAATCCATTTTTTTAAGGGAAATAGAAGAAAAGGAGGTTCTGAATAAGTTCGCGATTCCCAGGTTCAATATTTACAATGGGAAAACTTATCCCATTGATCATGTCAGGAAATAATATAATGCTATGAATTTATGAAGTCACAATAATGCGCTCATGTGTCGAATATTCCCTTCGAGCTTGCATGATGTGGCCCAGAAGTGGTTCGAGAAGCTAATTCATAGGTCTATCCAAAATTTCAAATCTATGGCTGAGCAATTTATAGATCACTTTATTACAAGAAATTCCAACAAGAAGAGGATGGATGCACTACTTACACTGAAGAAAAAGATGGAAAAGAACCTCGGAGAGTACGCGAAGAGGTATTGGGAAGTATTTAATGAAGTTGAGGATTTCTCGGATCAGGTCACTGTAGCATCCTTTAAATTTGGTTTGCCTAGCTCCTTCCACCTACACCAGTCCTTAACTACGAAGGAGGCGATAACCATTGACGACTTGATGGCTCGTATTGAAAAATACACCAATGTCGAGGACGTGACCTATCTTAATGTAGGGGATAATGGATTGGAAAAGGAACCTAGAAATGAATCACCAAAGTAAGGGAACAAGAATGGGGGCAAAAATGGCTCCAAGAATGGGAACAAAAATGATGCCTCGAAGGCATTTTAGGTTGTAAACAAAGTCTTTAAGAAGCCTATATAAAAAATTCTTACAAAGATCAAAGATGAACCATTTATTAAGTGGCCGGAGAAGATGGGAGGAAGCCCTTCAATGAAAAATAACACACTAAGGTGTGCATTCCATAAGGAGGGTGGTCACAAGACTTGGCATTGTAAATCCCTCAAGTCTCACCTCGAGAATTTGGCCCAAACCGAGCACCTCAATGAGTTTGTGGAGAAGAAGATAGATAAGGTTGTAGTTAACGGCGATCAGAGCCCCGATAATGACCTCGAGTAGGATATCGGTAATAACCTCAAACAAATTCAAGGAAATGCAGCTCAGATGGATGTTAAGAAGCTTACTACAGTCATGCAGGCCTTTTAGATTGACCTAGTCAAGAATCAGGTAAGGAAGCATCGACGGTCAGAGGACGTCGATTATAATAAGCATATTATTTCACGGATGAAGATTTGGTGGGGGTGAGAACCCCTCATCATAACTCACTGGTCATTACACTCATGATAGCAAACTGGGACGTCAACAAGTTGCTCATCGACCAAGGTACATTGTTCGAAGTAATGTACCTAGAATTGTTCATAAAGTTGAAGCTCAGGGTATCCAACCTCAAGAAAGCCACTATTTCATTGGTTAGCTTTGTGAAAAAGATCACAGTACCTTTGGGAACGATCGTCTTGCCAGTCAAGGCATAAAAAACATCTAAAAAATGATTGAGTTTCTTGTTATTGATATCAAATCACCATAACAAGCCATCGTGGGTAGGGGATGGCTCCATGCAATAAAGGTCTTTCCATCGACCTATCATCAGAATTTGAAGTGGGTAAATAATCGTGTAGTTGAGATCCATTAAGACAAGGCTATGTTAAGGAAGTGTTTCATCGATGCCATATGCCCCAAACAGGAGACAAAAGTAGAAGTATCAAAAAGAAAGGAAGAAGCCCAAGAGGGGTTGGTGCCCTCCAAATAGTAGCTAAGGTACAATCAACCGAGAGTAAAGGAGACCAGGATCCTGCCCTCTAAGAGGGTCGTTGAAGAACTAAAAGAAGTCGCAACTGGTAGTAGATCGACTATAAAGAAGTTTTTAATTGGTACCTTCTTGACCGATCACGAAAATAAATAACTAGTCACTCCTCTATGGATTAACATAGATGTTTTTGCATGGAAGACCTACGAGCTGCCTGGGATTAATCCTAATATTTCTTATCACCGATTGCATGTGGACTCAGCCTTGAGGTCAGTCACACAGAAAGTTCATCGTACAACCCCAGAGAAATCTAAAGCAGTGGAGCAAGAGGTCAGGAAGCTACTGGATGTAGGTTCCATATGGGAGGTTAAATTCCCTAAATAGTTATCCAACCCAATAGTAGTTTCAAAGATCAATGGAAAATGGAGAGTTTGTATCGACTTCACAGACCTCAATATGGCATGTCCCAAAGACAGTTTCCCCCTTCCAAAGATCGATAAACTGGTTAATCCTACAGTAGCACATGAGAGGATGAACTTTTTAAATGCTTACTCTTGATACCACCAAATCCCCCTTTACGTGCTGGATCAAGATAAGACCTCGTTCATAACCATTTTTGGTTTCTATTATTATAAACCGATGCCTTTTAGACTTAAGAATGCAGGAGCGACCTATCAACGACTAGTTATGAAGATTTTTAAGATCAAATATAGGATAGTATGGAGGTTTACATTGATAAGATACTCTTCAAGAGAAAGATCAATGATGATCACCTCTCTGTCCGGGAAAGGACTTTTGAAATCCTTAAGAACTACCAAATGAAACTCAATGAAAGTAAGTGTTATTTCGGTGTCTGGTCAAGAAAAATCCTTGGATACTTGGTCAGCAAGAGAGGAATAGAGGAAAATCCCGACCAAATTGATGCCATTAATAATGTTTAGCCCCCTCAAATTGTAAGAGATGTACATAAGTTCACGGGAAGGCTCGTCATGCTCAACTAGTTCATTTTAATAAGTCTATAGAGCGGTGTTAGTCATTTTTTCAGTTGTTAAAAAGAAACAAGGGTGTGACATGGAACGAGGACTACTTGAGAGCCTTAGAAGAACTCAATGACTATCTTAGTAGGCCCCCTTTGCTCGTGATTACAAGAGAGAATGATCCTTTATATCTTCACCTTACATTATCAAACCATGTTATAAGCCCTGCCTTGATATGTGAGAGAGAGGGGAGCCAGAATCCAGTCTACTATGCATGTAAGACCCTTTCAGAAGTCGAGTAGTGGCACCTGCTATTAAAAAACTTCGCTTACGCTCTGGTGATAGCCTCAAGGAAACTAAAGCATTATTTTAAGTCCCACTCCATCTGCATGGTTACTTCTCACCCCCTCAAGGAGGTTGTAAGGAAAGTAGACCTCTCTGGATGACTATCAAAGTGGTTAGTTGAGCTCAATAGGGTTAATATTCATTTCAACCAAGAATAGCTATCAAGGGACAAATCCTAGTCGATTTTATCGTGGAGTTCACATGAGAACAGCTTTGTGATCAGCCAAAAATAAGCCAATCAAGGGAAATCTTACAAGAACCAAGTGTTTGGATCTTATTCATTGATGGAGCCTCCAACTCAAAGGGAAAGAGTAGGTATCGTACTAGTAACTCTTGAAAATACAATGCTCGAACAGGAAATCAGACTAGGATTTGACACCTCCAATAATGAGGCAGAATATGAGGCACTGATCACTGGACTACACAAAGCACAACTACTAGGGGTAAGGCACCTTCAAGACTTCGACGATTCTTATTCGGTATCCAACCATATAAATGGTGACTTTAATAAAAAGGATTAAATTATGGCAACTTATCTCACTGTTATAAAGGGACTAATAGGAAACTTCAATCAAGTGGTCTCATTAGTTCCCTAGAGGACAAAACAACCATGTAGATGCTCTAAAAGCTCTAAGTTTTGCAATAAACTCTAAATTAAGACGAATGATCCAATCATATTTCCTTGCGCAGCCCAGCATTGGTTAGACTACTGAGCCTCTGAATCCTGAGTACGTCCTCCACATTGAAAAGGCTTCAAGATTGATGGAACCCATCGCATACTACTTATGAAGTGATATGATGTCAACTGACAAGAGGTCGGATCATCAGATAAGAGTCAAAGATACTCACTTTCACCTATATCCTGATGGGAAGTTGTATAACAGATCATTCACCGGACCCTACCTCTAGTGCGTTCATCCACAAGATGTCGAGAAAGTTCTTCACGAACTTCATAAGGGAATTTGTGGAAGTCACGTAGGAGGAAGGTCGCTAGCCTTTAGAGAAATGAAGGAAGGTATTGGTGGCCATAAATGCAGAAGGGCGCTTGATTATACATTCGAAAGTGTTAGAAATGGTCCACCAGCCCTCCAGTGACCTAAAGTCACTAACCAACCCGTGGCCCTTCTGATTAGGCATAATTTTTTTTCAATTTACCCCCTTAATTTAGGGATTTTTATTGCATTGGATAATGTAACTCATCTTCATTTATCTCATTTATATGCTACTGGCCTTTCTATGTAGTATCTCGAGTTTTTGCCTTTTTCATGATATTTACAGGTATTTATTGCTAAGTGAAAAAAGGGAAAAGCCAAAGAAAAATGATGAATCAAGGAATAAAAGTCAAAAGCATAATTTCCATTAGAAATCTGGATGGGAACTCAAAAAGAGTTGAAGACCTCGATTTCGCAAGGGCGTAGGAAGAAATGGCGTCCAATTTTTGAGTTCTAGAGCAAAAGTTAGAAGGTTCTAAAGATGAGAGATAATGAAGAGAAATCATGAGAAATTGAAGATAAAATGAAAAATGAAGGAGGACTGGTCCTATTTAGAAGTAAAAAGGACCGATCCAGATTTCCATCACTCACTGAAAAAATTTGCATAGTGGACCGATCCTATTTCCAGAAAAAAGGACTGGTCCAGAATTGGAACCGAACCGATCCGTTGAAGATAAATCCTAATTTTCTTCTTTGAATTTGGAGTTTGGTTCATCTACAACTCTGAATTTTTCATGATGTATTTAACTTCTAGTTATTGTTAGACAAAGGGGGTTCAAACTTTTACTTTTTTTTATTTCTAGAGAGAGAAAGCTCTCTCACCTGTGTTGTAAACCCTAGTTTTAAAGATTGATTGCAAGATTCATATTTGATTTCCAGATTTATTGAATGCAAGTAATTGCATTTCATTTCTTTAATTTAGTTAATTAATTATTTCTATCCTGATTGCACTTTCAAAAATTACCAATTGTTCTTGTTCATCTATTTTATGGCAATCATGAATCTTGTTACTTCTAGAATTAACATTTTTCTTCACATAGTTATGTCTGGCTAAATTATTTAGGGTTGGGGTGTATGAACCCCACCCGATGTGATTCATCATATTGGAAATAGATTTTTGAATTAAATTATAAAGCAATCGTGTGGCGTAATTATCGCAACCATTGTAAGACTTTTGATCTCGTTTCCCTAGTTAATCGGGATGCTTAAGAGTGTGGCACGCGTGTAGTTAATGCGACACTTCTTTATTCTTACCTTTTATTTCGTATGATGTAGGTTGTGATCCTACATATACATAATGCTCAGGATTAATAAAGATTGGGATCCTTGTAAATTCTAATTTCGAAATCTAGTATCCTACAAGGTGAACTACTAGGGTGAGGGGGGTTGTAACCCAACCTCTCGTTATCATTTGCAGTAAAGTTTGTTAATCATTTTCCATCTCTCTTAGTTTAATTAGATCTTTTGCATTTTGTTTTTGCATAGCTTAGTCAGTCCTCAATTTAGATACGCATTTACTTGTTGTAAATCTCCCATTCAAATCATATTTTCATTTCTTTTAGGGTCGAGTTAGGGTTCTCCTTCTTTCCATACGTCGTGATGATTCTCTCATCCTATTTCCCTCACGATTCGACCCCAACTTATCGGGATTATTACTTGAGCGATAGGCTTGCACTTGAGCTTAGATTTCACGTTCTTTAGAACACATTTGTGATCGCATCAAGTTTTTGGCGTCGTTGCCAGGGATTTAGGTAGACTTAGGCTAGATCGAGTCAATCCAAAACTTTGACTTAAAATAAAATTATATATATATATATATATATATATATATAATAAAGTAGAAAACTTAAGTATGTCATCAGCTTATTTGATGATATCATCAATATGCATTTTTCCTGCAATACCCATTTTATCCTTAAAAATTTGGATTCCCCCTCTTTTATTACTTCCCAAACTTAAACTTTAATTCAAAATTGGGGGTATTTTCGTCAAAACTTGTTCATTAATTTGTCCACACTCTCTCATTACCCCTACTCAAACCACTCATTCTCTACCTCTCTCCCATTAGCAACTCTAAAAAAACCATGCCTCAAAAATCAACCCTCTCCCCCTACTTCCGTCGCCTCCGCACCTGTCGCTCCTCTCTTCACGCAGTCATTCTTCGTACGTAATTTTCAAATATCAACGCTTGGTTTTGATTGGTTTTTATCTTAGGTTTAGTTTCTTATTTTGGGTTTAGTTTTTGATTTTGGGTTTAGTTTCTTATCCAAAATGTATCCACCATGTTTTTAGTCAAGCTTTATACCATGTTTTTGATGAAATGCCCCTGTCATTTTGGTTTGAAATTAAAAACTTTTAACAATACCTTTTGTTTTTTAACTTCCTTTCAGATCTGGTATATTCGATTTTGGTACTTTTTTTTAAAATGTTGAATTTGGGTTCCAAGGTTAGGTCCCTCTTCTTTTTGTGGTGGGTATAAATACATTAATAATTTGGGGTTTGGTTTATTTTTTTCATGTTTATTGTGTATATATTGTTACTTTATGGAACAAGAGATTTTATTTTGGCCTTTACATATTTGAATCAATATGAGATACAAAGCTAATGTTGGTGAAGGTCTCAGTCAAGAATCCTACAAATACATGTCTCAAAGCTTAGTAAGTTGACTGAATCTAAACTTTTACATTTTCATTTTTGTTTGACATAATATTCAGGTCGGATTTTGAATATACGTAGGTTGATTTTGGGGAGAGATATGGATTATTTCATAAGAAACTAATGGTGGTGAGGATTTATAGTTAAATTAGTGGTTTAAAGTTTATGTACTTGTTAGATTGATTTTTTTTTTCATTTTGTGACCATCCCCAATCCACGTTGCGGAGGAAAAGGATCCTTCGGGTCCCATGCATCCCTCTCGGGAGAGCACTTCGGTCGGCATCGATTTGTGAGGTGTGAAAAATGTAGAGAGATTCAGAGTCGCCAGTCTATTTTACTCAAAACAGACAAAAGAAAAAGAGGGAAGCCACCCCGAAGGATGGCATCCAAAGGCATACTGGTGCGTGCGAAACCAAAATGATTCGAGAAGGTTTAGGAGGCTTACTTACGAAATGGGAAGGTGTTAGGCAGCCATTCCACCCTTTTCGGTCTCTCATGAATATTTGTTATTTCCTTTTATTTTTACCCTCGTGATATGTGTGCATGTGTATATATAGAAATGGAGGTAGGAATCCTCGACTTGTATCGTGGAAAGGATAAAGCGAGTGATCCGTAGGGAGGTATAAGAATAATATTAGAATAATAGGATTTACGCGATTACCCTCACGTTGATCGTTATAGCGGAACGATAACGCATATGGAGTAATATGTCACTAAGAGCAAATGTATAGAATATAAGGAAAATGGATTTATAGAAGATAGAAAATAAGAGAAAAATGGAGAGAAAGGACTCGAGCCTCGGGTTTTACTCCGAGATGCCTACGTAGCCTATAAAGGCATAAAAGTCCACGTAGTTCGCATACAAAATGAGGGGTGGGGTTTATCCCATAAATCCAAATTAGGATATGTTATTTGTGGGTGTGTATGTGTGTGTAGAAAAAGTGTTTTAGTTATGAGAAAAGTGTGGAAAAAGTGTGAGAATCCTTACTTGGAATTTATGAGCAAACCCTCTTTTTCTTTTTTGGGTTTTTTATTTATATGAAAATAAGAGATGTGCAATAATACTAAATAAAAAGTATATTAGGATGTGTGAGACGAGATAATAAAAGTGCTAAGTAAGAAAACAAGTTATTGGTAATTTAAGAGAATTTAAGAGAGAGTTTGAGAAAGTTGGACCTTCTTGAAGATCTTGAGATTGATCTTGAATGTTAAAAAAAAGCCCTTATACTTGGATGATGATGGAGGGTGGTTAATTCATCATGTTGATGAAAGGGATGAAGAAAAGTTGGGGTAAAGGGAGGATTTGGAAGTTGAAATCACGCTACCTTCGAGAGAGGTTTCTGGGATTCACTAAGAGTGATTTCCTTCTGATCTGGGCTCCCCTTGCAAATGAGTCCAAGGCCTCCTTTTATAGGCACAGGGGTCTGCCGATCGGCATAGAGCCTTCCTGCCTCTCGGCAGGTAGGTACTGATAGGCAGGTTCTGGAACCTGCCGTTTGGTAGTGTGTTTCAGGCTTTTTTGGAAAATCGACCGCCGAGGGCAAACCATTAGTCAGAATCTCACACGGGGAATACCATTGTAAAGGTAATTCAGATACCTTCTAAAGTCATTTGGACCGATCCCGGGTTTGGGAGTTGACTTTGGGTCAAATATGGCTCGAAAGCATTTGTCAGTCCATTGGACGGGAATCATTCGGACGCAAAAAGATCGTTCGTACGCATGGTAAGTCCGAATCGCGCATGGGGTGGATAGTTAGAAAGGTTAGGAGATGTACTTCGACATTCCAAAGAGTTTGACCCAGTTCGGGCAGTTGACTTTGGTCAATCGGGCTCGAGAAGCATTCGGTGACCTCTCGGAGTCAAACGGATCGTTCGTCAGCATGGAAAGTCAGAATCGCGCACGGGATGCAATGTTGGAAAGGGTATTCAGTGTCATTCCAAGATTCATTTATCCTCAGTTGGGATGAAGAGTCAATTTAGGTCAAACAGAGTCAGGGACCGCCCGGTGGCCTTTAGATCGGGTTTCAGACGTAAACGGACCGTTCATCCACATGGCAAGTCAGAATCATGCACGAGATGGACCGTTGGAAAGGGTATTCAGTGCCCTTAGAAGATTCATTGAGTCTTGGTCGAGATTAAGAGTTTGACATTTGGTTAAACCGACCCATGGAGGGCCCGATGGCTTCCAGGTCAGTGCTCAGGACATGACCTGGGTTTGTGGTGATGAGTGGAGGTACTAGGGACCTAAGGAGAGTTAGGGCAAAATATAATGAGGTGTCTACAGAGCCCCTCGATGGGTGAGTTTGGAATAAATGATAGTCGTCGATTAGACACCGCATGATGCTTTCTAGAGAGTATGTCCAATTTAGAGGATGGAGGCCGATTCTGAGGACCTAAGGAAGTGAGGATGACCAATTCAGAGGGTCGAGGTTAGTTATGAGGAGCTAAGAGTGGTGACGATCAAGGACCGAGGTCAATTCTGACCTAACTCGGGTGACGATCCAAGACCGGGGTCAATTTTGACCCAAGAGTGGTGACGATCGAAGACCGAGGTCAATTCTAACCTAACTCGGGTGACAATCCAAGATCAGGGTCAATTCTGACCCAAGAGTGGTGATAACCGAGGACCGAGGTCAATTCTAACCTAACTCAGGTGACGATCCAAGATCGGGGTCAATTCTGACCCAAGAGTGGTGACGAATGAGGACCGAGGTCAATTCTGACCTAACTCGGGTGATAATTCAAGACCGGGGTCAATTTTGACCCAAGAGTGGTGACAACCGAGGATCGAGGTCAATTCTAACCTAACTCAGGTGATGATCCAAGACTGGGGTCAATTCTGACCCAAGAGTGGTGACGAACGAGGACCGAGGTCAATTCTGACCTAACTCAGGTGACGATTCAAGACCGGGGTCAATTCTGACCCAAGAGTGGTGACAACCAAGGACCGAGGTCAATTCTGACATAACTCAGGTGACAATCCAAGACTGGGGTCAATTCTGACCCAAGAGTGGTGACGACCGAGGACTGAGGTCAATTCTGACTTAACTCAGGTGACGATCCAAGATCGGGGTCAATTCTAACCCAAGAGTGGTGATGACCAAGGAACTAGGTCAATTATGACCTAACTCAGGTGACGATCCAATACTGGGGTCAATTCTAACCCAAGAGTGGTGACGACTGAGGACCGAGGTCAATTCTGACCTAACTCAGGTGACGATTTAAGATCAAGGTCAATTCTGACCCAAGAGTGGTGACGACCTAGGATCAAGGTCAATTATGACCTAACTCAAGTGACGATCCAAGACCAGGGTCAATTATGACCCAAGAGTGGTCACGACCGAGGACCGAGGTCAATTCTGACCTAACTCAGGTGACCATCTAACACCGTGTTCAATTCCGACTCAAGAGTGATTGCATTTCCTTGGGAAAAGAAGAGAGTTCCACTGGAGGTAAGAATTTGATTTGAGGTCCTGCTGGGGATAAGAATTGGATTTGAGGTTCCGCTGGGGAACGATGTATGAGTTGGGGAAGATTCGGATCATCCCTTGGGAGAGATCGCCTGGGGTGAGTGATTCTTCTGAATTCTTCTAGGAAAAATATCATCCGATATTGTTTTGCACTCTGTAGCCGATGGCTGGGGAGGATTTGTGTCCCTGATTCGAGCGGAGGAGGTGATTGTTGGGGAGATAACTGGTTTGAGGTTGTAAACTCTGCTAAGGAGGTGATTGCTTGAGAGGTTATTAGCTTGGATTTTGAGGGTTCCATTGGGGAAAAGGAGGTTTCGCCTGAAGGATTGTGAAATTTTCTTAATGAAAATGTTTTAAATCCTTCTTGGGATTTTTAGGAATTTTCTGAGGATTTTGCAGGGTTTCCTGGCATTTTCTAGGAATTTATGTACGAAAGTTTAAGGGGGTGCCGACCGGCATAAATTGAGGGGTTCCATTCGACAGTGGTACAGAATTTTGGACTACCTCGGGAAGGTAAGGAGTCAGTGCCGATCAGTATGGAAGGGGGAGGTGCCGATCGGCATGGCACTTGGCTTCCTATATAAAGGGGGTGAATCCCCTTCATTTTTCACAACTTATTGCCTTCTCTCTTTCTGTGATTTCTCTCTGCGAATTGTTCTAACGTTCCGATCTTTAAGAAATGGCCGCCTTTGTGAGCACCGCTGTCCACCTGGAGTCATTGACCGTTGATGACTGGGCGAATGAGGATTGGATGGACAGGGTGCCCCTTGATTTGGGGAACGAGAATCATTTTGATGCATTTGAGCCGGTTGCGGATGAGCGAACCTTACTACAGGAGCCATCGCATCATCGCTCTTCGAGAGTGATTCCCGGTGGTTATATAAGTAACCTAACCTTTGGCATTCCTTTCTTTTTGGGTGATTTTTTCTTTCTTTCTTGACTTTTGATGAGATTTTTCCTTTTGACAATCTAATATTTCCTTGAGGAACATGCGTGCCTATGGGACGACGGGGCTTAAGGATGTTTCAGATCATCTTCCACCCGTGGAGTGCTGGATGGTATCCTCAGCGGGTTTTGGGAGGTTGGCGGTTGTGCTGGATGAGACGCCTCGTTCGACAGCGGTCCTATGTGTTTTGGGGGAGAGGTGGTGGGACACTACCCACACCTTCCATTTTGGCTTCGGGGAGATGACGGTGACTCCCATAGATGTGCAGTAACTGCTGGGGCTGGATTGTGGCGGGAAGGAGATAGAGGTGGATCACTCCTTACGGGTGAGGCCGGAGGCAGTGCATGTGGCACTTAGTGATGTGAGGAGGATAGTTTCTGGAGATTCTATCCGGTTGTCCCTGCTGAAGGATGTTCTGTTGAGCAGAGTGATTGATGTGGAGGATGGACTGCAGGTGAGGCAGATGGCCTGGTTATTTATTTTTCTGGTGTTGGGAGGTTTCATGGTGGCATCGAGCGATGACGTCATCAATATGTGGTTTCTACCGTACCTGAGGATGTTTTCGAACATCCCTTTTTATGATTGGGGGAGTCTGACATTGGCCACCCTTTACTCTTCTTTGGATGCATTCAGTCGGTGCTGCCGGTAAAGTTTTACTGGAGCCACGTATCTCCTTGAGGTATTATTTACTTTGTGCTTTTTCATTTCATGCATTCGCATTTTCCTTTCATGCATTCGCATTTTCCTTATGCGTCACTTTTTTCTTGTGAATTCAGACGTGGTTCTATGAGGTAATCGGGTGCAACACTCTGCTGATTTCTCTGAAGGATGACACTGTTGGGGACTTCTGCCATTTGTATCGATGGCGTAAGGCTAACCGAAAGTCGAAGGGAACTCGCTCCCTGGAGGCGGTGCATCAGGTTTTGAACGACCTGACCAGTGGTCGGGTAAGGTCCTTTCTGTTTCAGTCTTGGTTTTTTCACCTTCTGATCTTGTATTGACTCACGCCTGCTTGGGGATTTTCAGGTGACCTTTTATCCTTAAGGAACAATCATTCAGGATATGGGGATGACTGGGGTGAACGCGCAGATGAGGTGTTTGTTGGCGCATGAGTTCGGTCATTACTGGTATCTCGGGGAGAGGGTGGTTCGCCAAATTACTGAGGAGGAGGTGATGGTTCCACCCGCGCAGCCTCCTACATCTATGAGGCAGGAATGACAGCTGTCGGAGGATGAGAGGATCATGGTGATGATCGACGAATCCTACTCATTGTACACTGATACGGCTGCGCCGTATGACTACATGGACTTTATGACGAGCTGGTTGATGGCGCCCAGCATACATGATGCCTTGCCTTTCCCTCCTGTGGGTTCGATTTGACTAGTGGGGTCCTCTCATAGCGGTGGCGGTTCATCGTCATCTTCGGTGATGATTTCAGAAGTTCCTTTCGTGTTATTGCACACTCCTTCGTACAACATCCAGTGGGCTGATGGAGGGATGGTGCTGATGTTGCACCGTCATCTTACGATGGATCCCGAGGAGCTGGGTTTGACAGAGGAGGTCCTTTGTCCTGCGGTAAAACTTTTGGCCCTTTTCATCTTTTTATTTCTTTTGCTTGATACTAATTCGGCCTTTTCCTTGCAGCAAGTCCGGGTGTCGACCACTTGGCTGAGAGTCATTAGAGATTAGATATCATCGGCGACTGCCCATATTCGGGATGTTGGCCCTATTCCTTCTTGCCTGGTGCCATCAGCCTCGTTCGAGGAAGACTCTGGCTCGGGTAGAGGGTGCTCCTCGTCTCTTCGTAGGGGGAAGAGAGCGCGTCGCAGGGGTGGAAGCTCTTAAGAGAGAGAGAGAATGTGGGCTTGGGTTGATTCCGTTGTTTTTGGATTTTCTTTCTATTTCCTGCAAAATGATGTAATACAGAAAATAGATATATGCAATGCAATGTAGTTTTTTGGCTATCTTTTATTTTAATGATGAATAAATGCATGCACATGCGCTTTTTAATTTGCTGCTGAGACCATAAAAAGTAATATTTTTGGAATTCTTCAAAGGAAAGCTCTCTCTCTCTCTCTCTCTCTTTTTTTAAAAGGGGGATCCTATAAGGAGAAAACAGGACTCTTGAAATTCTTGAGTTTTCTGATTTGACAAAAGAGGAAAGGAGGTAATTTCCGAAAATGGGGGGTTACCGATCGGCAAGTACCCTGGCCTGCCTATTGGCAGCTTAGTTCAGTACCATCATTTGAAGGTTTTGATTGGTACCCTCTTCATCCCTTGGTACCTTGTGGGGTAGGATTCCCTCCTATTTCTCTAGGGATTATGTCCCTTGTAAGGATTTTTAAGTATAAAAAGGGAGAAGGGTGGAGTGTTCTCATCACACCTTTGCATCCTCATCTGCCTACCCATTATCTTTTAGTCTTGTAAGATGGATCTCCCTGGTAGCATTGAGTTTGCCAGTTACCTTGAAGCCTTAGAAGCCATGTGCTCTTATAATGTCGACTATGATGCCTTCAACATGCGTCGAGATTCCTTGTGGCGCAATCGGTCTTTTGAGTGGAATATGCTGATAACGGCGGTACAATTTTGGTACCCCGAAGACCATGTATTCAGCTTTGGGTTGGAAGAAGTTTGCCCAACCTATGAGGAATTTTCTTCCATACTGGGTGTGAATCCCAGTGTTTCTACGGCTTTGCTCGAATTTTCCCTCTCTCTTAGGGATTTGTTGGTCAAGCTTCTTCATATCTCGTCGTCGGCGGCCAGGTCATTGGTTGCTAGAGAAATGATCTCCCTTCCGACGGTGATGTAGTCCATGCATTTACGGGAAGTAGGTGATGCCGTCTATGCTGGAGCCGTTGTTCTGGTCCTGGTTTCAAAATTATTATTGGTGACTGGGGAGGTGCGTGTGGACCCTCAACTTGCATCCATTACTTCATGGATTTCATACCGTCGCAATCTTGCGGCGGTGATATTGGCGAAGACTCTGAATGGCCTGGATGCCTGGAGAGAGGGTCGTTTTGACTTTTTGAGGGGTAGCCCTGTGATGCTGTTCATGTGGTTGTCTAAAAGATTCCGCTTGTCGAATACTCCAAAATATCCTTTATCGGCCATACCCAACTTCTTTTCTCGCTACTTCATCAATGTTGGCATGTATGTTGAGAACTAGGAGAATTGATTTGTGGAGCATGGGGCTCGTGGGCTGTATTGGTCCGTGCCTTAGTGGGGACAATTGTAGCCTATTCTGGAGCTAGGAGAGTATTCATATGTGCAGCTGGTTGGTCTCAGCCAGACCTCTTTTTATTTCCCTTGGCAGTTTCTGCATCAATTTGGTTGGGCGCAGGTCGTGCCCCCTCGGACCTCAAATTTCTTTCCAGTAGAGGATTTGACTGAGCGTTTGCGTCTTTTGCTGGGATCTCTATGGGAAAATCGGCATCCGTCGACTCGTTCCTCTCAGTCTGTCAGGAAGGTTTGGCATGTCTCCAAAGGTTATATGAAGTGGTTGTGGAGGAAATTAGTCAGCAAGATGTTGGCATTAGAGACTGGTCAAAGGTGGTTTATTTTATCTCACTCTATGGAAGGGGGTGTTGTGGTATTTTCGAAGATGGTTAAGGCTCATCGATCCATGGAATGTTTACGACACTCTATTCATGCAGGGGAAACTTGGGGTCCTCAGGATATAGATGAGAAGGGTGCAGGCTCTTCTGGTAGCTGTGGGTAGGACTCCTAGGGAAGTTTACTTGTGTAACAGATGTGGGAGATTTTATCTGGCTTTTTATGGTAATAGGGAGAAGGGAGTTATCGGCTCCTTTTTCTTATGTAATCCGATCCTTTAATTTCTTATTAATTAAATAAACAAGTTTTTGATCATCCAGCTGTACCTTTCGATGAATTTTGTATTTGTAATTATATATACTGATCGCTAAGGCATACATAATCCTTTTGTTCAAGTAGATGTTTAGAATGAACTCTCGTTCTCAGTGATAAGAAAAGAACATATTTTTGTGAAAAAGAAGGGGTCGCGCTCATGTGAGATATATGAGCTGCCTACGTACCTCCGGGGTTTTTGAAAAATTTTAAAATAATATTTTGTAGAGGATCAGCCCACGTAGTTCTGGGTAGAGGGAAATAAAGAGTTTTTTTTTTATTTATTTTTTTAGAATAGAAGGGGGGTGAGAAGAGTCGTAGCGCGCCGAGATTTCAGACTAGGGGTAGAATTTCTTGAGACGGTCGAGATTGACTGGACGAGCCATCTCTTCCCCATCCAGGTCAGTGAGCATGGCGGCACCGCCAGACAAGATTTTCTTCACAATGTAAGGGCCGCTCCAATTGGGCTTGAATTTTCCTCTAGGGTCCCAGATGGGTTTTATTATCTCCTTAAGGGCTAAATCCCCCTCTCGGACACCGCGATCTTTGATTCACTTGTGGAATGATCGCGCTATTCGACGATGGTACCCTTGTATGTGGTATAGAGCCTTCAATCTCCTTTCGTCCAAGAGGGTCAGCTGGTCAAGACGGCTTTGGTGCCAGTCTTCTTCACTAACCTTTCCTTCGAGCATGATGCGTAGCAAGGGTATTTCCATCTCCACGGGTAGGACTGCTTCCATGCCATAGACCATAGAGTAAGGGGTAGCCCCAGTAGAAGTTCGGATTGAGGTTCGATAGCCCCAGAGGGCGTATGAGATTCGGTCGGCCCAATCCCTACAACTTTCGATCATCTTGCTGATGATGGCTTTGAGGTTTTTGTTGGTGGCCTCAACTGCACCATTGGTCTGAGGTCGGTAGGGAGAAGATTTGTGTCTCTGAATCCCATACTCGTTGACTACTTCTGTGATTTCTGCCTCGAAGTGCAAATCGTTATCTAACACTAGCTCGTGAGGGACTCCATATTGGCAGATGATATTTTCCTTGATGAATTTGGCTACCTTCTTGGCATTCAATACTGTACATGATTCAGCTTCGACCCATTTGATGAAGTAATCGATGGCAACCAGGATAAACTCATGTCCATTTGAATCTTTTTGTGTAACCTTCCCTATGATGTCGATACCCCAGGTGGAGAATGGCCAGGGAGAGGTCATGTTGTATAATTCTCTCAGAGGCAAGTGTTTAAGATTGGAGAACTGTTGGCATTTAGGGCATCTCCAAACATAGGCGGTGCAATTCTGGGCCATGGTGGTCCAGTAGTAGACCTGTTGGATGATCTTTTTGGCGACCATGTGACCATTCATGTGGGGCCCACATTCCCCGCTGTGATTTTTGTGCATTATCTTTTCAATGTCAGCCCCTGCGATACAGTGCAAATGAGTTCCATTGAAATTTCTCTTGAGTAGTGCTTTATGACAGATGATGTACTAGGCAGCCAGCCTTCAGAGGGTAGCTCGGTCATTCTTGTTGGAACCCTCAGGATACCTACCGTACCTGAGGAGGCACCAAATATCATAGTACCAGTAGTTGATTAGCTCAGGATCTTCTATGGTGACGAGCTCAATGTGGTAGCAGTGGGTTGGTTTATCTTTCTTTTGAACTAGGAAAGGGGTCATTATTATTCCCTCGGGCATGTCGACCATGGAGGCCAAGGTAGCGAGAGCAACGACTAGGTTATTATTTTATCGGGGTAGGTAATGGAAGGTGATATCTTAAAATTGGGAGGCTAACTCTTCTAACTGGGCATGAAAGGGTTGGAGCTTTTCGTCCTTGACTTTCCACTTTCTGAGCACTTGACCGATGATGAGGGCATAATCCCCATATACGTCAAGGTATTGAATACCTTTCTTGAGAGAGAACTTGAGGCCCACCGTGCATGCCTCATATTCCGTCATGTTATTGGTGCAGGGGAAATCCAATTTGATGGCGATGGGAGTATGAGAGTCATCTGGGGCAACCAGGAGTATCCCAATGCCATATCCTTTTTTTGTTGGCAGCGCCGTCAAAGAACATTTTCCATCAGAGGTTGTCTTGGGAAGTGCAAAGAATATTCTCATCTGGGAATTCAGAGATCCAAACATTAACTTCTTCTACGAGGTAATTCGCGAGGTAGTCAGAAATGGCTCCTCCTTTAACGGCTTTTTGTGTAACGTACACGATATCGAGCTCAATTAGGAGCATCAACCATCGGGCCATTCGGCTGGATAAGGCGAGTTTCTTAAGCAGGTATTTGATGGGATCCATTCGGGATACGAGTTTAATGGGGAAGGCGAGCATGTAGTGTCGTAACTTTTGGGTGACCCAGACAAGTGCGACACATGCTTTTTCGAAAGAAATGTAGTTGAACTCGTACCCGGCTAATTTGCAACTGGCATAATAGATGACTCTTTCTTTGCGGGAGTCTTCAAGGTATTGGTCTAGCAAAACCCCGGCTGCAATGTCAATTATGGTTAGGTATAGGAGCAAAGGGAGACCAGGATGTGGTGGCATGAGAACTGGAGGTTGGGTCAGATATTGTTTGATTCGGTCAAAAGCTTCTTGGCAGGCCCCATTCCAAACCTTGGTTGAATCTTTTCAGAGGAGCTTAAAGATTAGTTCACTGATAAAGGTTAGTTGGCTGATGAAACGGCTGATATATTATAATTTTCCAAGGAAACCTCGAACCTCCTTCTCTGTGTGGGGAGGTGGCATCTCAAGTATGGCCTTCAGCTTGGCGGGATCTGCTTCTATCCCCTTATCACTTACCATAAATCCTAAGAGTTTTCCCTTTGTAACGCCGAAGACGTATTTCTGTGGATAGAGTCTCATCTGATACTGCCGCAGTCGTTCGAAGAACTTCTGGAGAGCAGGAGCATGACCTTCTCTAGTTTTGGACTTGATAATCATATCATCCACATAAACCTTCACCTCCTTGTGGATCAGATCATGCATGATGGTTGTGGAAGCCCTTTGGTAGGTAGCCCCAGCATTCTTGAGACCAAATGGCATAACGGTGTAGCAAAAGGTTCCCCATGGGGTAATGAATGCAGTTTTTTCTTGGTGGTTGGGGTGCAACTTGATTTGGTTGTATCCAGAAAACCCGTCGACGAATGACTTGAGAGCATTACTGGCTGTATTATCCACGATCATGTCGATATTGGGTAGCGGATAATCATCGTAGGACCATGCTGAGCTATTTCAGGATTAATATTGGGCATATCACCGTAGGACAATGCGAAGACATCCACGAACTCCTTTAGCAATTCTTTGAGTTGTGCGCGCTCATGCTCGTCAAGGGTAGCCCCTATCCTAATCTCGTGCAGTTGGCTACTAGAACCGAGATTAATAACAACAGTCTCTTCTTCATTAACTTGAACGCGGTTATGTTATTTATTATTAACCTTATTTAGATCAGTTAAGAATTGTTCATTTGCAAAATCATCATCATCAAAAGATTGATTAGAATCTAAACAATTAATTTAAGGCACAGTAAGATACTCAAAATCTTCGTTTATTTCATTGATCGGAAAAACAGCATTGAGAACCTCATCAAAAGAGGTCTCGATTACATTTTAGCAAGGATAGACAATAGTTGAAGAAATAGGGTAAACATTGGGGTTAGGGGAGATTTTAAGAGGTAGAACTGGCGCAGTATGCCAGTTGAGGAGAGGTGTATCATCAGTTTTAATCAGACGGGATGGGTCCATTGATGTTGTTCCTGAATGAACCATGTAGAGTGCCAGCCCTAGTGTCTGCAAGTTGAAGGAATCTTCGGGATCACTTTCCTTAGTCTCTTCGGTATCTTTGATGAGAGGTTGTATGCGGTGTGGGGAACTTTTGGCCAATGGGTAGCTATTTTGGAAAACGAACTCCATTCTAGGCTTCATCTTATTGTCTGTGTGGTCGTACCATGGTTCTGAAAAACTGCAAAAGGGAAAATCCTTGCCTCCTTTGATGAATCGTCCAATTAAGGAATTTCCTGAGATGGTTCGGACGTAGTCTAACCCTCTTTTTGATCGAGTCTGGCGGATCATTCTGAGATCTTGTTCTGATGGTTGATACCCCAAACCGTAAGGAAGGAAAGATTTCTTCAGTTCGATGGGCTCAAGTATCCCTTGTTGCCTTCACCCTAGCCCCAGTCTGGGCATGAAGTGCATGTTTCTGAACATCTGAATCACATTGACATTTCCATGAGAGTCATATTCTGGACAAACTCATTCTTTGAAACCATTCCCTACGGGAGTATAGATGGCTCGACTCGGAATCCTGACAGGAGCATATCATTTGACCCATGATGTATCTCAAGAATTGGACTGCTGGTGCTTGCACCCTCGGCATTGTCGTCATCACCCAAAATGGTGATGACTCGTCCATCGACAAAGAACTTCAAATTCTGATGGAATGAGTAAGAGACACCCTTTATACTGTGGAGCCAGGGTCGTCCGAGAACAGGTTGAAACAGGCCAGGATATCAATGACTTGGAATTCGACGATAGGGTTTATAGGTCCAACCCCTATTGTAAGTTTTATGGATCCCATCACCTCACGACGGGTGTTATCGTTGGCACGCACAATGGTGGAGGTTGGAGCGAGGTCGTTTTCTTTCAAACCTAAACATTTGAAGGTTCTCAACGGGCAAACATTCAAGGCGGATCCGTTATCGATAAGAAAGAGTTGCATGGCCTTTCCCATAACTTCGATGGAGATGTTGAGTGCATGATTATGATTCGGCCCAATTCTGGGGATTTCTTCTTCATAAAATGACAGCATGCGGGTGGAGGTCAAGGATCCAACCAAATTTACTGCTTCTTCTGGTGTGGTAGAAGGAGGAACTATGGGTCCTGTCAGCAACTTGAATAAAACATTTTTGTACAGCTGGGAAGACATGAAAAGTCGCCATAGAGTGATGTTAGATTGAGTTTTCTTCAGTTGATCGAGGATCTTGCTCTCCTCGCTGGTCATTTCTGGCATAGGAAGGTTTTCAACGCCCTTCCCCTTGTCATTTGCTGGTAGTGAGCTCGGAATCTGGTAATGTCTCCCTGATCTGGTCATGTGATTTACCGAAGAAGAGCAAAACATGAATCCCATTTCTTCATCGATCTTAGGCTGCTCTGCCACCCTATTTATTTCTCCTAGGAGTTATTCAAACGATATCATCCCACATAAGTCAGTTATTGGGCTAATTCTTCCTAAAGCTTGCTCTTCATTCGAATTTTTGAATTCTTTCCCCCACCCAGTGGCAACAATTATGTTTTCCTTTGTAAGGTTAATGCATTCCATAACTTCGACGGCTTCCTCTTATAGGTCTTCCCATTCTGTGGGGATGTGTAAGGGTGAAGAGACCAGGTGCCCTTGTAGCTTCAAAGTGTCAAGTAACCCGATGATACTGTAAATATTATTGGTTTGCCTGAATGCCTCTGCCATGACCTGGACAACATCATCTAAGCTGACTTCATCGGTGGGTATCACCCAACTATCTGATTCTCGAGCCCATCTCCGCGCTTCTAAAAACAACGCACTGAACTTCTGGCAATTGATATTCATTCGTGAGGGCAATTTCAGCCCTAACTCTAGGAGTTGGTTTAACACCTCTGATAATTCCATACCTCCATTTTCAGAACGGGCATGGACAACGATGCATGCTCTAGTAAGGAGTGACAGTGCCTGATCAGCGGGGATAGTAGGGTGTAGGAGGAAATATGGGCAAACTTGAAGAGGTTTATGAGGGTATAGGGGTGTGATTTGGGATGATGGATCGAAATTTGGGTTTTCTTCCAAGAAGATGGCATTGGTGTGATTTGGAAGTGGGTTGTGCGTAGTGTTTGGCTTAGGGTTGGCTGGTGGGGCGATAGTACCCCGATCGATGAGATATTGGATTATGTTTCGAAGGTGGAAGCATTGGTCGGTGGTATGGCCAGCTGTTTGGTGAAAGGCGCAATGAGCATCGGTCTTGAAATTTCTAGAAAGTGGATTGGGTAATGGACGAGGATCCAAGGGTTTTATAAGGTTTCGTCTTAACAGGGCTTGGTAGACTTTGGAGAGGGGAGTATGGAGCTCAGTGTATTCCCCACGGATGGGAACAGGGAGACTTTCTAGTTCCCATGATATGGTTAGTTGAGAGATGTTGTTGATGGTTGAGACTGTGGCACTGACAGGTTTGTCATATTTTCTGGGGGTGAACTGTCCAGACACCTTCTTCGGTTCTACTTCTGTTTTGGCAAGACCTTCCTCAATTTCTACTCCTGTTTCTCTGAGAACTCGAAAGTGGGAGTAGTACTGTCCTCCCATGATTGCTCGGACATGGGGAAAGAAATTCTTCTTCACTATGTTGACTTTTTCTTCCTCAGATGACCGATTGGTCATGGTAGCTACTTTTTCCCTCCATCGGGCTATGAAGTTACTGACTGATTCTCCAGAGTTTTGTTTGAGCAGCTATAAATCACGAAGGGTGACCATGAGCTCTTCGTTGTATTTGTATTGTGACATGAATTCTTGGGCTACATCCTCCCAGCTATGGATTCTGGATTCCTCAAGAGATAAAACCATCGGAGGGCACTATCCTTCAAAGTTTGCTGAAACAGTTGGGCCATTACCTCTTCGGAAGCCCCTAGGAGACTCATGGAATGGTGATGACTACGAAGATGGACAATCGGGGGTCCGCTCCCCCCCTAACTTCTCGATATTTGGCATCTTAAACTTCTCATGTAACCTCGCTTTAGGATAAGGAGACATGTGGGTGTAGTCCATGTAATTCCCAGACATCCTGACTTGGTCAAACTTTTTGTTGAGCATCTTGAGATCCTCTTTGACTTTATTCAAATCCTCATCCTTTGGATCAGCGACCACAGGCAGGTTAGCCATAGGCTGGGAAATGTTTGGCATTGGAAGCTGGGTAGGCGGTGTCCCATTGGCAGGAGGGGAACGTAGAGCGTGATGATATTCTTTTGTGACCCAAATAGGCTCGGGTGGACCCATAGCACGAGGGAATAGGGCCTTGGGCTCTTGAGGAATAGGAACTTGGTTTCATTGCATTTCTCGGACGTCAGCTTGGAGGTTTTCAACCTTGGCCACGAGCTGAGCCAGGACTATCGGCAGATCCGGTTGTAGGACTGGTGCTTGATCTGAATTCTCCATGGAAGATGGATGGATTCCGGACTCGAAAGAAATAGTAGAGGAGAGAATGAAACTCCGGGGTGATTTGACTGAAGACCGAAGCCAATAAGGAGCCATGCCAAGGGCGTGCGATCGACGTGAGAAGGCATAGGATGAGATTTATTTTTAAGAAAAAGGGAAGAAACTATTTTTGGATTTTTTATAAAGAGGGAGAACTGTTTTGGATTTTTTGATAAAGAATGGAGAAATGTTTTTGGATTTTTTTATAAAGAAGGGAGAAATGTTTTTGGAGACGGAACTCAGTATGATTATTATGTTCTCACTTGTATTTAATTCTCCTAAATGCAATGCCGGACGAGATCCGAGCCTGAAAAAGTGGGGATCCTAATATATGCAGAGCTACATTTGGACTTGTAACCAGGCTTGCGAACAGAGTCCCGTTTTAAAAAAATGCACAAAAATTGGGCGGCGGGCCGACCCGAAATTTCGGCAAAGTTTCGGGTTGAAACCGACAATCTAAAGTGTGTGTCCTAGTTTTGACACCTATATGCGGGTATGCAATTGGTTGGGTGAATAGGCATGGGTTCCCCCCATTTGGCATGACTTCCACGATATACGTCTTGCTCTTGCGGTCAATCGGTACGTGTGGACAAGAAATTTGATATACTTGAGTGTACATGAATTGCCTCACCATATACCTCGTGGGGACGGTACATGTGAGAGCGAATTCGATATACTCGACGTATGTGAAGGAATTCCCTGTGATATACCTCCCGTCATGACTTCGGTCAAGCGGTACAATGCGGGGGAACCGTTCGATATACGTCGAAGGTACTAGGCCAATGGAAGGTGAGATTCATATCGCTTAGGCTAACTGCGACCTACCGGACTAGCGCCCATCACGAAGTGACCCTCTAGTTACTGGGCAAAATTTGGTCAATAGCAATGCTCTTTGGTGATGTCATGTGAATCATGCATGATTCTCTTATTAGTATCTTATGATGAGAATGCCTTCTTGATTATGACAAACATGGAGCAAAGTGCGAGTACCCAAAAGTTACATCAAGTATGGATGGGTGATGCATTCAACATGGGGATATACATGTGATCCTAGGTGCACGTGGTGTGAGGTGTACATGGAGACTATTCTACAAGTGTGTGAATAGAAGCATAAGCATGGGGTACATATGAGAAAGGGGAACATACATGTATGGGGGGAAACATAAGAAAATATAGCATTCATGTAAATAGAGTCAAGCCCTCAAAATATATTAATCCCCAGCGGAGTCGCCACTGTGGCTATCCATGATCCCCGCCGCGGAGGAAAATGATCCTTCGGGTCCTGCGCGTCCCTCTCGGGAGAGCGCTTCGGCCGGCGTCGATTTGTGAGGTGTGAAAAATATAGAGAGATTCAGAGTCGCCAGTGTATTTTACTCAAAATAGACAAAAGAAAAAGGGGGAAGCCACCCTGAAGGATGGCATCCAAAGACATACTGGTGCGTGCGAAACCAAAATGATTCGAGAAGGGTTCAGAGGCTTAGTTACGAAATGGGAAGGTGTTAGGCACCCATTCCGCCCTTTCGGTCTCTCATGAATATTTGTTATTTTCCTTTATGTTTCCCCCCGTGATATGTGTGCATGTGTATATATAGAAATGGAAGTTGGAATCCTCGACTTGTATCATGGAAAGGATAAAGCGAGTCATCCGTACGAAGGTATAAGAATAATATTAGAATAATAGGATTTACGTGATTACCCTCACGTTGATCGTCAAAACGGAACGATAACGCATATGGATTAATACGTCACTAAGAGCAAGTGTATAGAATATAAGGAAAATGAATTTAGAGAAGATAGAAAATAAGCGAAAAAGGGAGAGAAAGGACTCGAGCCTCGGGTTTTACCCCGAGACGCCTACGTAGCTTATAAAGGCATCAAAGTCCACGTAGTTCGCATACAAAACGAGGGGTGGGGTTTATCCCATAAGTCCAAATTAGGATCTCTTATTTGTGGGTGTTTATGTGTGTGTAGAAAAAGTTTTTTAGTTGTGAGAAAAGTGTGGAAAAAGTGTGAGAATCCCTACATGGAATTTATGAGCAAACCCTCTTTTTCTTGTTTTTTTTGGGTTTTATTTATATGAAAATAAGAGATGTGCAATAATACTAAATAAAAAGTATATTAGGATGTGTGAGACGAGATAATAAAAGTGATAAGTAAGAAAACAAGTTATTGGGAATTTAAGAGAATTTAAGAAAGAGTTTGAGAAAGTTGGACCTTCTTGAAGATCTTGAGCTTGATCTTGAATGTCAAAAAGCATCCCTTATACTTGGATGATGATGGAGGGTGGTTAATTAATCATGTTGATGAAAGGGATGAAGAAACGTGGGGGTAACGGGAGGAGTTGGAAGTTGAAAGTGGGGGTTCAGGCAGTTGACTTTGGTCAACCGAACTCGAGATGCATTCGGTGACCTCTCGGGGTCAAACGGATCGTTCGTCCGGATGGAAAGTCAGAATCGTGCACGGGACGGAATGTTGGAAAGGGTATTCAGTTCCCTTCCAAGATTC
This sequence comes from Sambucus nigra, assembly GCA_949130495.1. Classification (NCBI taxonomy): domain Eukaryota; kingdom Viridiplantae; phylum Streptophyta; class Magnoliopsida; order Dipsacales; family Adoxaceae; genus Sambucus; species Sambucus nigra. The sequence goes on from OX422219.1 coordinate 114,198,984, forward strand.
ATTTAGCCTCAATTGAGCTGAAGAGTCGATTTAGGTCAAACAGAGTCCGGGAGCGCCCGGTGGCCTCTAGATCGGGTTTCGGACGCAAACGGATCGTTCATCCGCATGGTAAGTCAGAATCGCGCACGGGATGGACCATTGGAAAGGGTATTCAGTTACCTTAGAAGATTAATTGAGTCTCGGTCGAGATGAAGAGCTTGACTTTTGGTCAAACTGAGCCGGGGAGGGCCCGATGGCTTCCAGGTCAGTGCTCGGGACATGACCTGGCTTTGCGGTGATGAGTGGAGGTACTAGGGACCTAAGGAGAGTTAGGGGGTAACAGATTGAGGTGTATACACATTTCATTGTTTGATTTATTTAGAATCACTAACTTTGTTATTTGTTTGTTGACAGATGATATGGCAATTTTACTACTACTAAAGAATTTTTCATTGGAAACTATGAAGGTATTTGACAACAATATGAATATTGTAGTTGTAAACTATCAACTTGCAATTTTCATTATTCAAGGCCCTTTACATTGTTTCTTAGGTTACTGTTAGCTTGATTGGAGATGTGATATTTTTTTGAGTTTTTATTTTGAAATATTATTCTTGATGGAGATACGAATTCTTGCAAGAAATTATGTTTTTTTTGTGGGAACTAATATTTCACCCTGATTTTTATGGAAGTATTGTTGTTTCTAATTTAAAATGTCATTGGATTTCCAAGGTAATACTAATTACGTCATATAAATCATTATGTGATGATGTGTATTTGTTACTGATTTGGTTACTTTTGTGGTTGTCTTTTCGGGTTTGTTATGGTGATATATGACATGGGTTCACAATAGTTACATTAGGGGTATAATAAAAAGTGTGTCATAATCTATTTGATACCTTACTATCATATTCTCTTCCTTTACCTACATCCCCTGCCTCCATGTTGTAAACATGGATATTACACATCTTCAAATGGAATTTGAATAGTATAAGCTTCCATTTTAGATTAAATGCCGCCATTTTTCATCTTCAAACTTAGTCACCATTTGGGTAGATGAGCTTCAAATGGCTGCTTCACAACACAATCATCATCGTCAATTTCATAATGGATTTTAGAATTTGGTTCCCTATTTTCTTCGAACTCGAACAACTCTCCATCTAAGAAGAAAAGGTATTTATTCTTTATTCTTGAATGATTCTTGAAAAATAAGCTCCAATAGTGCGTTAATTAGTTTATATCAGCTACTGATCAAATCGTGAATTTCAAATCTTCCCAAATAGAAAGAAAAGGACATTGAGAATCATTGTACTTTTAGTTTTGGCAAAATATGAATTTTACCATTCGACTTTTAGTTTTGGCGCATGGGTTTATGCTACTATTTTGAGATTGTAATTCTTTCCTGTAGAAAACCGGAGAGGATGATGGTGAAGAGCAAAGTACCGAGGAGCCTAAATCACAAAATATTATTGTTTAATGGAGTACAAATTTTCCTCTGGAGTTCACTTAAGGTATCATTCAACTCTTATTGTTCATGTATGTTCATAATACCTTTGGAATTTTGTTGATTTTTATATTTTAATTGCAATTTTGTTGACAAAGAAATGGATTATTGAAATATCAATGAACATAAGTAAAGGACGCGTTGCCAAAATAATCTTAGGTACATAGGTATTATGTTCATTTATGTGTTACTAAACTATGTGTCCCTGTCTTGTACAAAATTGAAGGTGCCAGCCAACGTATGAACAAACTAGTGGAAGGGAATCCCGACTCAATAGCTTGTAACAATCATAGAAAGCCTCTAAAGTAAATTGAAACTTTAGAAGAAACCATAGAAGTAGAAAATGTGGTCATTGGTGAAAACGTATATAATTGCCGAAAAATAGGACAACCAAATCCCAGCTATTTCAAAGGTGGAAATCGAGGTACAAAATATTAGTGAAGAGTTCCCCGAAGCTAAACCCCAAACTCCAAAACAGCATGATGATAATCCTCACACCAAAACAAATTTAGTCAAAGTCATCATCAATAATATACAAACTGTTCAATTGCCTAATGTTTACCATTTTAAGGAGTAAGACTTGGAAGAAGGATAAATAATTGTAGGTATAGATGGAACTGAAGAGGTAGTGGGGTTTATAAAAAGTGAGGAAATTGGGCTACGAGACAAACTAAACACTGAAGAAGAATTTTTTTTTGAAATAACCACTATTTAGGAAGAATGCCTAAATGAAGACCCCTTGGGTACACAACTCAACCTCTCCCCTAGAATGTCTCAAAATTCCATATAATTTTGAGCATTGATCTTCAATATTATTTTCTTGATTATATGGATTCTCAATATGTTATTTAACAATTATCCTTTCAAATCTATTTTCTTTATGTCAATATTTACCCTCCATATTCCATATTCCTTTTGAGACAAACTTTTCAGTATGATTTATTATGTTATTGGCATTTTCTTCAAGCCACTAGATTTGGTTTCTAACTATAAAATTATTTGTATATACGTCTTAAGTTCCTTCTTATTATCACTGCATTAAGTTTTCTTTTATAAGTTCAATACTCCACTGAGTAATTTGACTCGTTAATTATAGTATAAAAATATTAACTTGCTTTTAAACCATTGGCTTCTTACCTTTTTGAAGTTACAAGGCAGCTGCCTATAATCATTTTTATTGTTTTTTTTTCTTAGAATCCATGAGATCTTATAAACAATGTTGAGAAATGTGGACCAACGGTTTCTTACAACCCCTGAATGAGTTACATGAGACACAAGATATTAATAGTAATAAATACATAGGTATTAATTATGACTAAGAAGAACATAAGGATGCTCTCAACTTAACAAGTAGTTGCCTTAGCTTTTTTATCAGTGGTGGATTTGAGTGCATATAATCCTAGAATGACTCCCTTAAACTCCCTAACAACTTGACGTTATCATCACTGGGCTTGTTGTTAAGAAACTATGTGGAAAGGTTCTTCCAGAGATCAACTTTCCAATATCACTTCAAAGGTGATTTGGGCAGATAGACGTAGCCATCATCTGAGGATATTTTCTTTTCTATATCCATATATGAGTTGTGAAGCATCACATGAACTATAACACACAAGCTATAGGTGTCTACCTAAAATTTCCAAGGATTATTCTCTTGCATTTGGATATAACGAAAGCTAGAAGTTCGATAGTCTCCCGTGAACATCATATTGTCAGGAAATAGACTCAGGTCTATTCATCTACCCCAGTCAATAAGTAAAAGACCCTGATCACTCCAAGCGCCTTGCAGAATTTCCAGCATAGCGAATAATCAGATTGTCAGGCTTGAAATCACCATGAACAATACCAGCACCATGCAGAACTTCTAGCATGGAAAGAATCTCAATGGTGTAATAAATACACAAAACTTCTTCCATGGATCCACCAACGACTTCATTGGAATTTATGGCATCCTAAAATTTTCCAAGAGCCATATTATTAGAGACGAGTATGCTATAGTCAGAATAGAGATGCAATCGGTGAGCAAACCCAAAGTGCAACATATCCAAATCTGGGATCCTCTTATCAAGTTGACGGTACATGTAGAACTCCCAAGGGAAAGGGGACTTTTGTATCTTTAGAACAACAACATCATCAGGATTACAAAGTCTTGTAGGATATGTTTCAAAGTATTGCTTGGATTCTTTTTGTTAGGAAAATAATATAAGTAAGCTGCCAAATCTAACCATTAAAGAGTTGGGAGCCTATGTCAACCAAATATGGACCATGAAATCCTTCGATAGATCATTGTGGGTGGGCTTCTCTAGACTCATTAGAGTAAAGAGAAATGATGTTGGCAAAACAACATGTCTTCTCATTGCTCCATGAGGCAGCAACCCTATAAGAAGGCGTGGATGGAAGTAGTAATGAGCAATGCATTCCCCATTCTTCACTGTCACGGGAAAAATGCCTATAAGGTCGACCTTCCCCCAGTTTTTTATGTACATATGTATGAATTTTGTTGATTTTAGTAGCTATTAATATATAATTTATGAGGTTAGGTTTATGGGATAGTTAGTGACATTTATGTTAGTAAGGTGAAATCTCATGATTGAACCAAAAATGAACCAAAATAAGGTGAAATTTATGCACTTAAAGCTTTCATTTAGAATTATTTCATAAGGTGAAATTTTGTTAGTAAGAGAATTTGTTTAGTCCCCCCTATTTTCCACCTGTTCTGTCTCCAATTGTTTGTCATGTTTTGTCTTTAGTCGATTGTTGACTATTTTTACCCTTCCAATGTTTCGAGTGATAAGACTTTTTTAGTATGAATTTAATGCTTACGTGTTCCTTTGAATGAGGGAGGTATTTGTAGTTTACCCCTAATTTCATTTGAATGATTTAAACCTTCTTTGAGTAGCATCATGAGTTTGTAAAAAATGATTTTTACATAACTTGAGAATCAATATGAAAGTATGCTCATGTTCCAACTTCTTTACTTTCATAATTCTTTATTTATTTTCATTCATTTTTTTTTAAATATGTTGTTGTACTCAACTCATAAGTTGTTACTTAATTAAATAGCAATTAAGAACATGACGAGTTTTTGCGACACAATGTGCGAGGTTCATGTTGCTTGACGAAGTCCCACATTTTATCGAACGTTTTGAATGTTGCTATTTCTCCAACACGTATAATCAAAATAATATTGTTCGATGATATTTTAAACGGGTATAATCTATCTCATTTCTCCATTAACCATTTTCTATTTGGCAAACTAATCTTTGGTTTTACATTATACCCTCTGTTCTCCTTCTGATTCTCTGCCTTTCTTCCTCTACTTGAGTTTTTTTCTATCACATTGTCTCTTTTTTTATAGATAATTTACTTTTTTCAGTAGAGATAATTGGTTGGCAAGAAAGTTACCAAACGGAGTATTCCTATTTTTGTATTATTTTGGATAATATGACTGCACATTATATTATTTACTACCTTTATTATTTATTATAGTTTGTTTTTTATATTATATTTAGTTTCTTTAAATTTTTTTATGTTTGGCAGGCCCGGTGTCAGTTATATGTACCTTGTCACGTCCAGAAGCTCCAAGGATTCCAAAATCAACAAGTTTGATTGGGGTAGTTCGTAAGCAACAAGTTATATGTAACCTGTCACGTAGGTGTCGTTCTTTCAGTATTATCAAGTTTGATAGGTCAGGGAACATCTCTAGATGTTTTATACCTCCGTATCCACCATTGACTAAATTGTTTTCCTCAATGATTTACTACAGGTGTACCCGCATAACATTTTAACCGAAAGGAGATTGAAAATGTCTACAATTTGACTTAAAACAAGTGGACAATCTACTCAAAACATTCCAGGATGCCCATGAGGAATCAAGAGCTGTAACTTAGGTGATATTATGAAAACGATCAAGCAGCAAGTATGCCTGTATACCAAAGGCCATTCATAAAGGGGAAGCTATATATTCATATTATTTTATGGGCAGTTTTTTAAGGGAATAAATGATGAGAGTATGTCCGAGTCACTTTCTTTCTTTTATTTTATGGGTAGTTTTTTTTGTGTTGGTCCCGGGAGAGAACATTCATATTATATATAGGAGATAAGCTAAACTATGTATGCATCTTTGCTCTTAGAAAAATGATGTGTATTTTGAGAATTCTATTAAGAAAATAATGTTTTTTATTAAAAGAAAAAAAGAAAAAAATTATTTAATGTTGATAAGAGTTGTTTTGTTTTTGTTTATACTTGGTTCTTTCATTCTCATGATCTTTTCTCCTCGGCTTTATTTCAAATTGTTAAGTCCATATTGATGATTTGGTAGTACTGTCTCAAGTGGTATAAAAAAGAACATTCTACGTAGAATAAAAAAGAACATGCTATAAATTTTTTTAACTTAAATTATACATGACTTAATAATAGTATAGTTGATATTTTAGTTCTTAAACAGGACGGATTGTCTCATAAACAATGGAAATTTTGCCCTAACTTTTCTAAAAATAATAGGTTCATACCATATGTTAATTCAAAAAAATTATCTATTGTGAGCTAAATATGACGTATGGTCCTACAAATAGTGTACACTTTTGAAAATTACTGTCGTGCTACATACAACTATTGAAATTATGACCATTGTTTTAAAAATTATACTTTGTTTTGCCAGGGAACAAAAAAAAATCATTTTGAAATTACAGTCTTTGGAAATTTTTTCCGTTTTGTGATTATGTACATTGGAAATTATCAGTGTGCCTTCAGGCACGGGTATACCCTAGTGTGTATATATATACATACTAGGGTATTCCCCTGCCTAAAAATGTAGATTTAAGTCATACATATTATTTACAATGCAGATGTGTAAACAATTTAGAAAATTTTGACAGGATTACCTTTGTTTATTGTATTGTTGACCCTGTTTAAAAAATTCCAACAACAATAGTAATAGTCCATGTTGAACCTCATTCAAATATCATAATCAATCAATGTAACTCAACTTGTCGATATACAAAAATTGCATCAATAAATAAATAAAATTTAGGGAGAGTTTCATTTGTTTATAGTAGTATCCATCCTACTTAAGAAATAAAAACACTCCTAAATTACTAATACATCAAGTGGTTCCATTAGATTTCGATAAATGGCTCATTTAACGGAAAGAGATGACCTCATACTAAATACAGAATGCGTAAAACCACCACTGTCAATCGCAAAACCAAAAAAAATATTTGAAAAATAGTTACGTCTAAAAAAAGTAATATAAACAATTACATTTTATTCTTCAAGATTCCAAAGTAAATGAACTCGATTCAGTTGGATACTTCAAGAGTCCAAAAAGGTACTTTTATACTAAAAATGGCACAATCTAGCTTACCAAATACAGGAAACAATCTAGATTACCATGAAGAAATTCATAATCAGTAGTAACATTGTTGTATCACCTATTAAAAAATTAAACAATAGAGTAAGTGAATAGTTTATAACCTAGTTGAAGTCGTCATAGCCCGTCGAAAGAGTTTGAGAACCTTATTTTTTAGAAGAATGGAAGGTTGGTTAATTGGGTTGAGCATTGTTTTGGAATCTAATGCAATTCTCATCAAAATATCATCCACAATTGAGTGTTTTAATAACAAAATATATCAAAAATGAAATAGAGAGACAAACTCTAATTTTTAGTTTCCCAAAATATCAAAAATCGTCCATTTCCCTCTTGAAACACATAAAACATAACATAGCGGGACCAAGAGTACTTTACCATAACACAAATAGAAATTTTACACCGGGAAAGTTTCATGGTGCAGCATAGAAATTTTGGCAGTAGAAACACCTCACATCCATCAAAAACTTCTCCCGATACTCTGAGCTCCCCTTCAAAAATTTTGGGAGTAGAAAAACCCCTAATTCTGGAAGCTTCGAGATGGAATAAATGTTGACCTGGTATAGGTTCTCCCCTCCAATAACCTTCAAACCTATTCATAAATCCAGTTTTAACTTGCTTGAATTTCATCGAGTAATATTCTCTGTTTCGATCACCTGAAACATGAACTTAGATGGTACCTAACCATATAAAAAACTTCGACAAAGCTACATGCTCCACTTAAACTACCTGTCGCTAACCTTCATCAACCAACCGTAAAAAAAAAATTATCATAGTAGGAATTTCAGAACAATCATAATGAAAATTTTCAGAAACCACAATCAAAAACAAAAATCCAAACAGATGAAATAAAAATACATGTTGTGCATAGAAAAATGACTACATTGGGCGTTACAATACTTTCATTAGAAGATCAACTAAGCTTTGGATAGTCTATGATTAATGAAACGTGGAATCTAATGTGTTATTATCAGGGAACCGCACCCGAATCATGGCCTTAGTCATCCTTGATTTGCAAGAAGCCTCTTCTGCTTCGCGGAGATTTCTTATCCTCGGGTATTTAACTTCTTTTTTGATAGCCAAAATGTGATAATAATCCTCCGAGGTGAACTCATAGAAGTCATCAGGCTCCTCACTTCTGTTAATATCAATCGCTGTTGGAGATGTCAATGGTGTTTCAAATACAGGAATCTCTCATCCGAATGAGTCCACAGGATGAATTGTGGTATGTTTCCTTCTTTTAACCAAATGAGTTCACAGGTGATGGTAAGTTTCACACAAAAAGCTATGTACTGCGATTCAACACCACTGTCGAAACTGCATGGAGAATTACAAAAGCCCAATTTTAGATGCAAAATTGTATTTCCCACTGTGACAATTCGAGGCAGATGTTACAACTCGATACTTGAAGTGGTGGAGACAATAAAACCTTTCTAGAAAATCTACAATTGAGTTTGATAGAAATAGTGCGCATTTTATCACAGTGAGAGTGTTATGACAATGGTAGTACTATCACTGTGACACTATGGATAGTGGTAAAACCACCATTACCTCTGTGAAATCCATGAAATGATCATTTTTCCAGTTCCATGAAATGCTATCACAGTTCCATGAAATGCTATCACAGTGATAAATTTCACTCGATTCAATGAAATGCTTCCTTAGCTCGAATGCTGGTTTTACTTGTGTAACAACCCTCACTTTTGAGAAAATTATTTTATATTAATTTACTGTGTGAAGTAATTATATAAAAAGTTGGAAAATGGAGTAAATATAAATTGAATGAGTTGAAAGATAATATTTACTAGAATGTTGCTGTAACAACCCGCCTAATGGGATACTGGGCGATCACTCCTATATCATATTAAAACAGGAGTCACATATGGATCATTCTTAGCATCACTGTCGAAAATCCATTTAATTACTAATATCCTCTTAAGCGAGCGTTAAAAATTTTTACTTAACTAATCTTTTTAAATAATTATAATAAAACATACACACAGTTTAGGCGTAAATGAAACTGAAAAGAAAATGAAGTGAAATAAAATAACCGAACACTCGGTTCAAATTATACAACCATATCGAATGTTGTACTGAAAGAATAAATAAATGCAATTGAGCCATTGGCTCGTATTTTTATACAGTACCTCCTATCTAGAGTACAACGATGGAAGCGGCTATCAAAAACCAGCACGCATCCACAGCGGTTGCAGCTGATGTCTGACTCGAAGAAAGTGTCATCCAGGCGTCCCTGTGTCTGGACACCTATACATATATATATATATATATATATATATATAATATAGAAAGAAAGGAAAAGTAGATAAACGGGCCAGAGCCCGAATTTTGAAAATATTTTGCAAGTACATAAATGCTTTATTTTTAGAAAAATAGTTTTTTTATCTCATATTTAAATTGGTATCACAATCCCATGAGAAACCCCTTACCTCTCCTCTAATAGTGCACACCTAACGCACCCTAACAATACATCATAGTCAAGCTACCCCACCTAACTAGTCTAATCACCCAGCAACTATCTACCCTAGATAGTCCAAGTGCTAAGGGCTAAACTTCCCTCCATTCTCAACACTGCACTAAGTTTGTGCGTGGGGTGTCTCGCAAAGCGAAATCCAAACAAGGAACTCCCCGATACACTACTACTTCGCAGGGTTAATGGCAGAGATCCATTAGGCCCGTAGCACGTACAAATGTATAAATACATATATATACATACATCTATAATATACATCCGGATAATATCTACCGGACTGAGGTTTACCAATTGAATTTCATCTATATAATACACATCCGGATCTAACTCCCGGACTGAGGATTTATGTACAAAGTATTTATCAATACTTATCCTTTTCATTTCAAAAACTTCCATTTCCCTTCTCATATCCAGGAAATGTGTTTAAAAGCCAACTCATTAACATGAATTGCTTTAACAAACCATATACTTCTTTAAAAGCCAATTTTATTATCATAAAAATGCTTTTCCTTTTTAAATCATCCCATTTCCCTTTTTATACTCAAGAAATGTACCCAAAGCCATTTTCATTATCATGAAAATGCTTTGATCAAAACATATGCTTCCACATCCCTTTTTCCATCTGGGAGTGTTACCGAAGCCAAACCTTTATCCCATTTTCCTTCCTATATCCAGGAAATGTAATTAAAGCCAATCCATTATCATGAATTTCTTAAATAAATCTAAGGCCGCCCCTCTGGGTTTCTCCACTAGACGCGCCCCTAAATGGCTATCATCTTCCAGGGCCTATCTATACAAGACAACCTGGGAACCTAACAACGTCGGGAAGCGGCCATATGCCTGCGGAAAAGTCAGGATCACACCCAGAATCCCCTAACCAGCGCAGAAACAAATATATAATCGCTCATATGGCCTAAAGGACTATATCCACATTGCTCAATAGCCAGGGGGCTTCAACATAACGCTCGCAACTTCCCATATGATAGCGATTTAGGGAGGTGTGTAATCCATATTTTATCAATTATGAAAAACATTTCTCTTTCCATTTTGAAAATATTCATTTTTATATTTTCAAAATCATTTCCATCATATCATATATATATATACACCTTAATCACATAGTATATACATATACCATATATTCCTCCTAGAATATATAAATGGCCGTAATGGCCTATAGCATCTAGTGATGACCAATAACCCCAAAGATTCCCTCCAGTAATCATAATCATGCATTCATATAAGCATGATACTAAACCCAAAATATTAATAATTACCTTAATCCTCTCTTAAGGATTTATTGGATATCTCCAATTATACCATCTTACATTTAGTGAATATATACCTATATTCCCAAATTTCATCATAATCATCTCATAGGATTCACTCAACCAATATCAATATTTATATATTTTCCTGTACTCATAAATCATATAGACCTAAAAGCCCAAAACCATAACTTAGGGATTTATCTTTCCCGAACCTTGAATTTAGTGGGTCATGGAGTTCATTTCCATGAACTCAAGGACCACCTATAGTCCAATTAATCACCTAAAGTCCCCAACATAATTTAGGAACCCTAAACCATTAAATTCTATTTTCCTAGAAAATATCGATTAAGGGTTATACATTTAAAACCCTTACTTTCCCCTCATAATTTCTCTTAATTCGTTGACCATATAGTCATAATAGACTTCTTATGTCATCAAATAAATGACCCCGAATCAATTAGAATTTGAATTAACCCCATCCAATTCACCCTAAGAAAATTATCTATTTTTAGGGTCGATCGATCGACCCTTGGCCATCGATCGATCGATGGCTCGATAGATCGAGCCCCCATGATCGATCGATCGATCATGTCGGGCAGCTTCTTGTCCGAGAAGCTGTTTCGAACATGGAAGCTTACCCCAAGCTTCCATCTCCTCACCCAATGGCCTACAACTTCTACCAAAAACAAATACACTTATAATACGGGTTCTAAACATCCTAGAACCCGGAATCACCTAATATTTTCGGTTAATTTCTAAATTTCTCCAATTATCAAATTTTACGGGTTTATTCGTTTTAACTCCCAAAAACCCATTTTTATCCACGAATACCCAACCCAAAATCATTAGGGTTTTTTATACCAATAATGATATGAGATATTCATGCTTAAAAATAAATAAAGCAATTAAGCACTTGCCTCGTGGATAAAATTCGACATCCTCGAGCCGAATCCCGCGGAGGCTGGCCGGAATCTCCCCCTTTTTCCTCTTTTCTTCCTCCTCTCTCTCTTCCCTCTCTTTTATCTTCTTTATTTATCTTTTTATCCCTATTTTCCTCCTTTTATAAGGAGAAAATGGTTTTAACCCCTTAAAACCCAAAAACGACTCGTTTACCCAATTACGAGCCTATTTAACTCCAAAATTACCCGGAACTCAATTTCGACAATCGGACACTCTTTTCCGACTATCTCGGACATTCCAAGACTCATGGCGCAGTCAAAATTCCCATCCGAGGTACTTTACCATAAATCACTATTTTAACCCATAAAAGTAAATGCGGGTTTTCAAATCAAAATCTTCCCTCTTTTGTCACTATACTTAACGGCGACATGTAATTAAAATATTTCGACCTATATGGTCCCAAAAATAATCTCGACATCCATCGAAAATCATTTAATCCTCAAAAATCCCAAAAATTACTATTTCGAGAAATTCTCCAAATTTCAATTTATACTTAATTATGGAATTTAATGGTCTCCAAAAGGACGGGTTGTTACATACTCCCCCCGTTACAACCGAATTTCATCCTCGAAATTCAGATATAACCTACACCATCCAACTAGGATCACTACGAATCCTAAAACCTCAAGGGAAGGATACTAACCCGATGGTTCCCAACCATATGTTACACGACTACCACGATTGTAAAGTGACTCTAATACGTCACATAATACCCATCATCTATAATGCCTATCGGCATGAATTTCAACCTTATATACTACGCCCATCTATTTCAGGCGGTATATAAAACCATCTTACCAAGGTGCCCATACACCTTTCTAACTCGTGCACATCTGCGCATCCGTAGTGAACGTCTGACACGTAACACTCTCTCCCAATAAGGATCTCCTTTCCTCGGTGTAATACTCATCTATGGGTCCTCCTGACCCATGAAAGTCCAAACTCCTAACCTCGGTATCACTAACTCTATCGAACCTACATCCTACTAATGCTACGGTCGAAGCGTTACCCTACCTATGCGAAACGAGTATCCTAAATATATCCCTAGTGCCCAAGGCCTCTCTCAACTCCCGACATTTGCTTGGTTTCGTGCGTGGGACGTCTCGCCAATGCGAAATCCAAACAAGGAACCCTCCCGTTACACTACTCCCTCGCGTCATCGGTCATCGAGATGTAACGGCCCAAGGCACACCAGCGGGACGTCCTAAATCCTTCCTACACTAACCTATGAACGCGTCTCTACTATCTTATCCTTCCGCCCATATGGAAGGAAACCAAATCAATCGAAGTGCCCACTTTCTATAAAAGTGTCACGTACATAATACCCAAAACATACCTTCTCACAATTTGCCTTTTCATTAAGGCTGGTTATTATCCTCAAACCAATTTCTCTAAGTCCAACCTCATCCACCCACTTGTGGTGAGGGGACCACTTTAGTGCTTTTCCATAGCACCATATCTCCATAAGTAAATCATCATCATGTGTCTCATAGCCTATAGTGGTTCATCCACACTATAAGACATTTTCCACAAAACCAACATCCTTTCATCCTATAACAGCTCCCCACTCCCGACGCCGTTAAGAGTCATGTGTGGAGTGTCTCTCAAAGCGAAATCCAAACAAGGAACCCCTCCACACATTAACCCTTGACTTCGTTGGTTATGGAGTTCCGTTATTTCAACATGCAACCGGGATATACCTATCCCCTAATCCAACAAAAAGGTGGTATGAACTCCTATCTCAAACTAAGAGTCATACCACCCTGCACTCGCACTCATTTTTAAGTCCTTGCCCAAATAGTAATGAGCTTAATCTTACAGCTCAACACAAATCCTGCGGCCTTAAATCATATATATAAGGTCGCCATATAGCCAAATCACGATAATGAAATCTCTACTCATCAAAGTTTCGTATCCCATAATAAATACGGTGAACTCAACCTATATCTAGGTGAGATACCGCAACAATAACCTGTTCCCTCCAGGAACCATAGACACGATAGACTTGTCATTCTTAGCCTGCTATCGCTCCGAAAATACACCATAATGTATTATACTCATCATACCACCATGCTCGTATAGACCTATAAAATGAACATCACTAACCAGATATATATATATATACCATATATCAGCACCCGCTGTAACACCCTGCCCGCCCGGAGAGAGCGAACGGAGCGCTAATGCGATAAAACTAAACTAAATCCACAATATAACAAGGTATAGAGAACCTAAATCCAACAACAACAAAAGAGAAACTATAAATCTCAATATCTTCAAATTAAATACCAAATTACTCGAATTAAAATTACAACTATCTAACTTGAATAAAAATATAAATCTCCAAAGCTCTATACAACAAAATAATACAAATCTTTCCCAAAAATCCTCCCTAAAATCAATCTCCAGAGCGCCCCAAAATCCGCGCTAACCTGCTACTAAAAGAAAATATGGGGAAGTACACAATACGACAAGAAAGATGCTCAACAAATATATACTAGCGATGAATAAAACGTAACAACACGAGTACAAATTTTCAAATCGAAATGCAAATCTCAAAGCATTTATCAATATAATTTCTCAATAACACTTTAACCGGGTCATCAGGCCTCACCACATACGTATATGCTTTATCAAGCCATAGCCCGGGAAACAGAAATTTTGGCGGGTGCCCAACATCCGTGCAATATTAAAATCTCATGACAACGTGCTCAACAATAATATAATGATACCACATGAATCAAAATAATTTCAACTATTATTTTCCATATTTCAATGAATTTATCAATTCAAATATGAGTTCAATTAATAAGAAATCAAAGAGAATGACACTCGCGAGATTTAAGTAGCATATTGTGTAAAACCCCATACCTCAAACCATGATGAGAAACCAACGATCACATCCTCAAGATCAACACAAAAGATCTACAAAATATCCTCCAAGAACCTCCAACAAAATAGCCCTAAGAACACCTCTAATCTAAGGTGGGAACTCACAAATCTCAAGAGTCAATGTGTATATAAAAAGAAGAGGAATATAAAATATATTTGCTGCCAAAATTTGTGCCAAAAGTAGGTTAAAAGGGTTGCCCACGACTTCCTTTTATAATGCAAAGAAATGAAGAGTTGGAATCCAAAAGACTCCTTTAAATAAGGCAATTAAATGAAGAGTTAGAATTACAAGAGTTAAAAACATTTAAAAATCATTTTAAAATCCGTTTTAACTCCGTTTTCGAAACCGTTTGAAATTCTCGCCTTTAAAAATAATAACCAGCAAGTTTGAGTAATACAAATAATTTTATCAAAAACATTATTTTCCTCTATTTTCCAAAAATTAATTAAAATAGCCCAAAAATTACGCGGGTTGTTACACTTCCCCACTACCAATGCAATTTCGCCCTCGAAATTCGCCGAATGCCTAACTCTCAAAAATCAGGCTAACAATCTCCAAAAATAATTTCGTCTCCAAAAATAATTCCTCACCTCTAATCTCGAAACCTAACATGAATATCACCTAAAATTTGCTATCTCCAAAAATTTCTAACCACACAATGAACCCAAAATCCAAGCCCCGAGGGTTGTCGTATACCTAAGCTCTGATACCATTTGTAACACCCGGCCCGCCCGGGGAGATCGAACGGAGCGCTAATGCGATAAAATAAATCCAAATCCACAAGTGACAAGGTATAGAGCATCTAAATAAACCCACAATAATATAAATCCACTAATCTCAATCTCTTCAATTACAACAAGTCTCTCGAATTAAAATTACAACTATCTAACTCGAATAAAATATAAATCTCCAAAGCTCTATACAAAAAAATAATATAAATCTTTCCCACATAATCCTCCCTAAAATCAATCTCCATAGCGCCCCAAAATCCGCGCTAACCTGCCACTAAAAGAAAATATGGGGAAGTACACAATACGATAAGAAAGATGCTCAACAAATATATATTAGCGATGAATAAAACGTAACAACACGAGTACAAATATTCAAATCGAAATGCAAATCTCAAATCATTTATCAATATAATTTCTCAACAACACTTTAACCGGGTCACCAGGCCTCACCACATCCATATATGCTTTATCAAGCCATAGCCCGGGAAACAGGAATTTTTGCGGGTGCCCAACATCCGTGCCATATTAAAATCTCATGACAACGTGCTCAACAATAATATAATGATACCTCATGAATCAAAATAATTTCAACAATTATTTTCCAGATTTCAATGAATTTATCAATTCAAATATGAGTTCAATTAATAAGAAATCAAAGAGAATGACAGTCGCGAGATTTAAGGAGCATATTGTGTAAAACTCCATACCTCAAACCATGATGAGAAACCAACGATCACATACTCAAGATCAACACAAAAGATCTACAAAATATCCTCCAAGAACCTCCAACAAAATAGCCCCAAGAACACCTCTAATCTAAGGTTGGAACTCACAAATCTCAAGGGTCAATGTGTATATAAAAAGAAGAGGAATATAAAATATATTTGCTGCCAAAATTTATGCCAAAAGTAGGTTAAAAGGGTTGCCCACGACTTCCTTTTATAATGCAAAGAAATGAAGAGTTGGAATCCAAAAGACTCCATTAAATAAGGCAATTAAATGAAGAGTTAGAATTCCAAGAGTTAAAAACATTTTAAAATCATTTTAAAATCCGTTTTAACTCCATCTTCGAAACCGTTTGAAATTCTCGCCTTTAAAAATAATTACCAACAAGTTTGAACAATAAAAATAATTTTATCAAAAACATTATTTTCCTCCATTTTCCAAAAATTAATTAAAATAGCCCAAAAATTACGCGGGTTGTTACACCCGCCTCTATGGAGAATGAAGGAAAATAAAATTTCGCTACTGCGAAAAACACATAGGCCTACATTATTATGTTATCGAGACTGAAAAAAAGCTCAAATAACGCACACGAGTCTAGGTCTATCGAACACCACAACTTTATCTAGCCACACCTCTTACTATAATTTCTTACTCTAGGCCCCATCTGGGCACCCTAACCTTGTCCTTTATTCCTACCGGGAAAGGACTAACCATGTGGCTCCGTATTCCACCTTACTATTTTCATCACTGGTCTTCTTGACCATGATAAAGTTGTCGACGCAATCTGACTCTATAACCTCACTCCTTACAATCACCTTACTAATCCTCTTAACTTCTTCGTTAAAAGGAAACTCCACCACCGGTTCCAATAGTCCTATTTCAATAAATCTCCCCACGTGGATGTCCACTCAGGGGAACCTGAACACACCCACATTCTCTGTAAGTGTTTGCAACACTTCTCTAGTGAGCCTACCCTTCCTGGAAATGACTCACTATTCATTGCACCTAACTCACTTAGGTACAAGGTTCACTTCTCCATATTATTCTTTATTCACTGTCGGCTTCCAACCGAACCTTATGTGAATAATCCATAAACAGCATTCTTCTCATCCTGCTGATTCATGGGGACTCACGATTAGAACTATCCGTCGGATCCCTTTTAAACCCTCAACTTCACGGGTAATTCAACTTTGAATGCCTCTTTCTACCATAGTAGTACTTAGATGCTCAGAGCTACTATACTTTAGTAGTCGTTGCAACCATCCTTAATAATCACCATAAGGGGAGTGACCTCTACGGCGGTCCTCATCCCCCAACTTCTAACAATCTCCCCAGCTAAGCCTCGCCTCCTGCTCCACTCTCCTCTCCGAGGTCCTCCTTGGTCATCCTTCTTCGATCGGCACATGATCCTTGAACGCGCACACAAAATATTTCTATAATCTTATGCTATGGTGCTATGGAAGTAGAACGAAGTCTCACAAGAGAAATCAACAATCCTAATCCTGAGGCTCTATAACAAATCTAGAGCAATGCTGAAAGCGTAGTACGTCCGCACAGATTCCTAAGGACACTAGAACCTGATGCTCTGATACCATCTCAATAACTAGCCTAATGGGATACCGGGCGATCACTCCTATATCATATTAAAATAGGAGTCACATATTGATCATTCTTAGCATCACTGTCGAAAATCCATTTAATTACTAATATCCTCTTACGCGAGCGTTAAAACCTTTTACTTAACTACTCTTTTTAAACAATTATAATAAAACATACACATAGTTTAAGCGTAAATGAAACTGAAAGGAAAATGAAGTGAAATAAAATAACCGAACACTCGGTTCAAATTATACAACCATATCGAATGATGTACTGAAAGAATAAATAAATTCAATTTATCCATTGGCTCGAATATTTAAACAGTACCTCTTATCTAGAGTATAACGATGGAAGCGGCTATCAAAAACTTGCACGCATCCACAGCTGCTGCAGCTGACGTCTGACTCGAAGGAAGTGTCATCC
Organism: Sambucus nigra; assembly: GCA_949130495.1. Lineage (NCBI taxonomy): Eukaryota > Viridiplantae > Streptophyta > Magnoliopsida > Dipsacales > Adoxaceae > Sambucus > Sambucus nigra. Next base: position 114,216,926 of record OX422219.1, read on the forward strand.
AGGTGTCCCTGTGTCTGGACACCTATATATATATATATATATATATATATATATATATATAATATAGAAAGAAACGGGCCAGAGCCCGAATTTTGAAAATATTTTGCAACTGCGTAAATGCTTTATTTTTAGAAAAATAGTTTTTTATCTCATATTTAAATTGGTATCGCATTCCCATGAGATACCCCTTACCTCTCCTCTAATAGTGCACACCTAACGCACCCTAACAATACATCGTAGTCAAGCTACCCAGCCTAACTAGTCTAATCACCCAGCTACTATCTACCCTAGATAGTCCAAGTGCTAAGGGCTAAACTTCCCTCCATTCTCAACACTGCACTAAGTCCGTGCGTGGGGTGTCTCGCAAAGCGAAATCCAAATAAGGAACCCCCCTCCCCCCGATACACTACTACTTGGCAGGGTTAATGGTAGAGATCCATTAGGCCCGTAGCACGCACAAATGTATAAATACATATATATACATACATCTATAATATACGTCCGGATAATATCTCCCGGACTGAGGTTTACCAATTGAATTGCATCTATATAATACACATCCGGATCTACCTCCCGGACTGAGGATTTATATACAAAGTATTTATCAATACTTATCCTTTTAATTTCAAAAACTTCCATTTCCCTTCTCATATCAAGGAAATGTATTTAAAAGCCAACTCATTAACATGAATTGCTTTAACAAATCATTTACTTCTTTAAAAGCCAATTTTATTATCATAAAAATGCTTTTCCTTTTTAAATCATCACATTTCCCTTTTATACTCAGGAAATGTACCCAAAGCCATTTTCATTATCATGAAAATGATTTGATCAAATCATATGCTTCCACATCCCTTCTTCCATCCGGGAGTGTTACCGAAGCCAAACCTTTATCCCATCTCCCTTCCTATATCCAGGAAATGTAATTAAAGCCAATCCATTATCATGAATTGCTTTAATAAATCTAAGACCTCCCCTCCGGGTTTCCCCACTGGACGCGCCCCTAAATGGCTATCATCTTTTAGGGACTATCTATACAACACAACCTGGTAACCTAACAACGCCGAGAAGCGGCCATATGCCTGCGGGAAAGTCAGGACCACACCCAGAATCCCCTAACCAGTGCAAAAACAAATATATAATTGCTCATATGGCCTAAAGGACTATATCCACCATGCTCAATAGCCATGGGGCTTCACCATAAGGCGCGCAACTTCGCTTATGATAGCGATTTAGGGAGGTGTGTAATCCATATTTTATCAATTATGAAAAACATTTCTCTTTCCATTTTGCAAATATTCATTTTTATATTTTCAAAACGATTTCCACCATATCATATATATATATACCTTAATCACATAGTATATACATATACCATATATTCCTCCTAGAATATATAAACGGCCATAATAGCATCTAGCGATGACCAATAACCCCAAAGATTCCCTCCAGGAATCATAATCATGCATTCATATAAGCATGATACTAAACCCAAAATATTAATAATTACCTTAATCCTCTCTAAAGGATTTATTGGATATCTCCAATTATACCATCTTACATTTAGTGAATATATACCTATATTCCCAAATTTCATCATAATCCTCTCATTGGATTCACTAAACCAATATCAATATTTCTATATTTTCCTATACTCATAAATCATATAGGCCTAAAAGTCCAAAACCATAACTTAGGGATTTATCTTTCCCGAACCTTGAATTTAGTGGGTCATGGAGTTCATTTCCATTCAAGGACCACCTTTAGTCCAATTAATCACTTAAAGTCCCCAACATAATTTAGCAACCCTAAACCATTAAATTCTATTTTCCTTGAAAATATCGATTAAGGGTTATACATTTAAAACCCTTACTTTACCCTTCTAATTTCTCTTAATTCGTGGACCATATAGTCCTAATAGACTTCTTATGTCATCACATAAATGACCCCGAATCAATTAGAATTGGAATTCACCCCATCCAATTCACCCTAAGAAAATTATCTATTTTCAGCAGGGGTTGATCGATCGACCCTTGGCCGTCGATTGATCGATGACTCGATCGATTGAGCCCCCATGATCGATCGATCGATCATGTCGGGCAGCTTCTTCTCCGAGAAGCTGTTTCGGCCATGGAAGCTTTCCCCAAGCTTCCATCTCCTCACCCAACGTCCTACAACTTCTACCAACAACAAATACCCTTATAATACGGGTTCTAAACATCCTAGAACCAGGAATCACCCAATATTTTTGGTTAATTTCTAAATTTCTCCAATTATCAAATTTTAGGGGTTTATTCATTTTAACTCCCAAAAACCCATTTTTATCCACGAATACCCAACCCAAAATCATTAGGGTTTGTTATACCAACAATGATATCAGATATTTATGCTTAAAAATAAATAAAGTAAGTAAACACTTGCCTCGTGGATAAAATCCGACGTCCTCGAGCCGAATCCCGCGGAGGCTGGCCGGAATCTCCCCCTTTTTCCTCTTTTCTTCCTCATCTCTCTCTTCCCTCTCTTTTCTCTTGTTTCTTTCTCTTTTTCTCCCTCTCTTCCTCCTTTTATAAGGAGAAAAGGGTTTTAACCCCTTAAAACCCAAAAACGACTCGTTCACCCAATCACGAGCCAATTTAACTCCAAAATTACCCGGAACTCAATTTTGACAATCGGACACCCTTTTTCAACTATCTCGGACATTTCGAGACTCATGGCGCAGTCAAAATTCCCATTCGAGGTACTTGACCGGAAATCACTATTCTAACCCATAAAAGTAAATGCGGGTTTTCAAATCAAAATCTTGCCTCTTTTGTCGGTATACTCAACTTCGACATGTAATTAAAATATTTTGACCTATATGGTCCCAAAAATAATCTCGACATCCATCAAAAATCATTTAATCCTCGAAAATCCCAAAAATTACTATTTCGAGAAATTCTCCAAATTCCAATTTATACTTAATTATGGAATCTAATCGTCTCCAAAAGGGCGGGTTGTTATAGTTGCATATTTATTGTATGTGTATGTAAATATCATCATGCTGCGTTTTATATTGGCGTATGCTTTAAATGACATTTATGGTATAAATGAAACTGGAACTTGAAATGATTTATAAAAATGTCGGATGCCAACTTAGAGAGCGTATTTAGTCCCGAAATGTGCGAGCTAGTCGAAATAAGTTCCATATTGTATTTTTTATGCTTCGAGCACATTTGAATGATTTTAATATAAATGTGTAGTTGTGAGTCATTTTAATGTGGTATTAACCATTTAAAATGGGAATTAAGGAGAGAGTCACGATTTAGTCTTGCACGTCATTTATTTCTCTTAAGTGTATTTACTAACCTAGAGAGAAAGAGAGAAGAAGAGAATTGTGGAGAAAAGAGGAAAAAAGAGATTGAAGATTAAAAATTTGGGATTGTTGCTACCATAAGAAAATCTGAGATTTCAAGCTCAAGGTAAGTTTTCTACTTGCTAATATGTGATTTAAGATGAATAAATTGTATTGATAATTGTGTTATGGGAACAAATTAATGAATATGGATTTGTGGTGTTTTAGCCCTAATCATAGTCTAAATTGATGATTATGTGGAGTATAGTAGTTGATAAACATGTAGGACGGTTTTGGATTGATTAATGGTGGTTGATGTGTGTAAAAATGGAGGAGAAATGGGTTTTGGGGGAAATCTAGGGTTCATAAATTCGCAGGGGAAAATCGATTCGGCCCAAGGGTGAATCGATTCGCTAAGGGGTCAGGTTACAAGTCTGGGACCCGAATCGATTCAGGTTAAAGCCGAATCGATTCGGCTGAAACAAAAAGTTAGGTTCCTCACCCGAATCGATTTGAATCGATTCTCTTTTGGGCTAATCGATTCGCTGCATGGGGCGAATCTATTCTGCCCTAGGGAGAATCGATTCGGAATCATGCTGTTTTGACTTATTTTTCTAACTCAATTTCACCCTTTTTCTTGTGGCTTAGAACTTAGGAACCTTCTTGTATGAAGTAAAATTAGAGTCCTAAATTCCTAGATGAGTTAGTTAACAACACTACATTAGAAATGGATTAAATGGGGACTATTCCGGGGGTGTACAAATAGATTCTAGGTCATTCCTTTCCTTTAGCTAATTATTATGAGATTATGAGTTGTAAGGTCATATCGGGAGACTTTAGAATCTCAATTGAGGTATGCTAGACTTGGTGGTTTATAATGACACCATAAATTCTTGGAGTATGAATAAGGGGTTCATTAATCATTGAAGTTATAATGATGGCATGAAATATGTATGGCTCCGGATAAAATGTGATGTATCTATTAAAAATGGAAATGAAAATGAAAATGGTAAATGATAATTTACTTAAACACGCCTCTCTAAATGCTATCATAAGGGAAGTACGCGCATGAGGTGAAGTCCCATGGTTAGTGAATGTATGGTGAATATAGTCCTCGACCATATGACCGGTTATTATGTATGTTGTATGTATTGTGCGACTGTGAGGTAATTCTGGGTGTGGTTATGACTCACTCGCAAGTATATGGCCACTTCCTGATGTTGCGTTAGGATGCCCAGGTTGTCTTGGTTGATAGGACCTGGAAGATGATAGTCATTTAAGGGCGCGCACAGTGGGAAAACCCGGACTGGCGGTCTTAGAATCATTATATGTAGATGAATATAACTATTCTTATTCAAGTTGGACTTGATTTATGATAAATGCCATAAAGAGCATATAACTGTGATTATGTTCCTAATCAGAAACGGAATGATGAAATGAGACAGTGAAAATGATGAATATTTTCAATTAATGATATTCATTTATATCCTCTTGCATAACCAAATTAAATTCATGATCATTTAAATTGCCTTAGTTTATGCCTTGAGATTTTGTAAGTAGATTCTTATCTACATCTATCATGATTAACTTTTCATAATTGTCATACTCTTTATTCATCGGATGATCATATAAAATTGGGCCCTGACCTGTTCATATTTCTTGTTGTGCATGAATCTTGTTTTTGCTCAGGTGCTCCACCGCAAGGATGCTCGTACTGACTTTTTCTTTCCAGTGTCATGGAGATACAACACCTTGCGGACGTTGCAGGATATTTTGTTGTAGACGCCTTCATTTTTATACTTTAGTTATGATTAGGTCATTTACTCGGGCGTGTGGACCAAACTTTTATAATAGTTTAATGGAATGTATTATGTAACTTAATGAACTTGTCTTATATGGGTTGTACAGACTGTTGATCGACAGCATATTTGGTTCCTTTATTGTAGACTTGTTGCGGATGTAATAGAAATCTTGTTGGGTATCCACCTTCTTGTAAAGTATTTAATTCAAATGTTTCCTTTTAAATATAAATATTATTTTGACGACCCGTTTTCCAAAATTTAAGGGTGGTTATCCCGTATACTTAGCATATTGTTGTGATGCTGAGAATGATCCATCTATGATTCCTGTTTTTATTTGAGTATCGGGCTGGCCACCACTTATTTTGATAAGCGGGTTGTTACAACTTTATTCAAGTATAACGACAATTTAAATAGGTATTCTTATTCTTATTCTTATTAATCTACAGTATAGATATAGGTCCCTAATGACAACTAACGACAAAGTAGAGATATAGGGACCTTAATTATTATTCTTCTACAGTAGAGAGGATCCAATTAATGATAAAGCAGTGAAATGAGAGAAGTACCTTAAATTAGACCTGCTCATCAAGTGTTTTCTTCTACGTGTAGACCTGCTCTGCGTTTCTAGACCTGCTTTGTGTTCTTCTACATGTAGACCTTAAAGCAATACCTTAAATTAGACCTGATTTGTATTCCTAGTAACCTCACACCACCATTAACATCTTTGCATACTGCGAGCAACCCAAAAATATAAAGTTAAAAATGTTTGCTAGCAAAAGTGAAAAATTAAGAACCTAAAAGGAACTTTTAGAAAGAGCACAATGCTATTAATAACAACATCTCGGATGCAAAAGAAAGCTAGATGCAACTATATGAAATCAAAGTATCATTGTCAAAGTAAAATAAATGGAGTTCACAACAACATAAATCTTGATGCAAAATCAACAATGTAATTAATACACCACTCGGTTATGGATCAAGATATTCTCTCATTATTGCATATTTTTCCATGCGATTTGCACGACAGTTTTCCGTATGAATCAAAGAAGGTTCAACTGTTAAAGATAGTACTGGATTTAGGACGATTGCTAGAAGCACGTTCCCTAGGTGATTTGGGTGCGTGTAATCTTCCCCCAACTGCATCAATTCCAAAATCATGTATTTGGCAGCTAACGGAGAGAGATCATGTATTTGGCATCTCCTAGATACCACTTTTCTGGTATTTGGCTATTCACATTCCCATTAATTGTAGTTCTTGTGTGACCAATTATTTTCCTAAAATCTAGAAATATTCATGTTTTCATAACATAACTTCATTAATAAATGTCTCATCATCATTAAATGAGTATGCCTATCACAAATATCTTAGTTAATACGACAGCAAGCGTTGATGGCGAAGGCGCTGAACTTAAAATGTTTCAAGATACTCAATTTCCATTTTTCTAGGCAACCTAGGCGACGAATTACCAACTTGATTAGGTACCTGCTCAGGCATCTGTTCGACATCTGTGTTTGAAAATTCATCTTTTAGGTACCTGCCCAAACTCACCTTAACAATATTACCATTGGAAAATATAAAATAAAGGAATTGAGAGAAGAAATCAAAATTATAAAAATTCCAAGCATAGAAAACATCATAGTTAAGTCAAAGAGAACACTAGGAAATCAGCTATATTGAAACACAAAAAAAGGGGGCTTTGTAAATTTAGGACCTATTGTGATATGTATTTTGTAAATAGGACTATAAACATTTTATTTATAGTTTTAGTCCCTGTTTTTTAATAAAGTCGCTGGAAATGAAATGTTTATTGTCCTATATCCATAATCAATATTATTTTAAGTCCTAAAAGTACATAATCTAAAAAAAACTATCACAACATCATTTTTTAAATTTATCTTAAGTAAATTCTCTAAACCAAATTAACCACAAGTATCTTCCCAAAAATATTTTCATGTTTGTCTGTATTTTCAATCTAATTGTGTAGTAAGAACAAAATTAGCACACTCAAAGTTTCTTTCCAATTTGATCGGATTAATAGGATAACTTGTGTACAAAATGTGATTAAAAATAATATCACCTATTAAATATAATATCACCCACTACATTCCCCCAATTTGTGATTAAAAGAAAGATTAAGAGGGACATGCAAAACATTGTTACCATACTCGATAACATTTCAGCCATCTCATAGTTTACATTTCTAATCCTATATTTAAAACATTTCAAGCATTACCCTTAGTATGAAGATAACCCACAAAGAAATGAAAAATCCTACATTTCTAATAAGGTCAATTATCAATTGAACCTGAAAAATCAAACCAAAATGGAACAAAATCAATTAAGGTTAGCCCTTAAACACAATCCAATAATAAGAACCTACTGTGCTATATGTTCAAGATATTGATTTTGGAGGAACGGAATGGTATCATCATTTATAAACAAAACAAAGTCTAGTCATTAAAATCATAGAATAACATGCTACGAACCCCAAGACAATTAGTATTTGTAGGAAAAAACATATATCACACCATAACATTCTAATAAGCACAAAAGGAAACAACATAGAGGTATGGTTCAAATGTTTCAAATAAGGGTCTAATGGTCAAAAGTATGCCTAATCATGCTGTGATCTTTTGTATACCTAAGCCCACTAAAAGATTCAATTCGCTTAATAACTAATAAACAATACATATGCTTTGTTTTCTTGTTAATGACTAATTTGAATATATGATGTTCGCCTGATACAATTCACTAGAAATAATATACCAACATGACAATAATTGGGACCTAAAAGCTACGGGACTCTTACGATAAAAATCAAAGAAACACAATTTGTATCAATTTATTTGGCAGGTAGTTAGTCGTATACCTCAATCTGGTAAGTTTCCACTACTGGTTTCAAGCAAGAAATACCTAAACTAATATACAAACAGACTTCAACTTCATAATGAATGAAATTGAAATGCATAATTAGTTGTACAATTTGGTTCAAATAAATTGCAAAACAAATGAAAACTCATGATTTTATAATTTGTATACCTAGGTAAAACAAATTGTATACCTACACATGATTTGTTCAATATACAAAATTATTCATGAATAGGTATGCAATTTGGTTTGCATTACTTTATCTGAACAAATTGAATAATAACATAATGAATACAATTTCATGATATTACTACGGCTACTATCTAACTAGAACGAAAAACTCCATAACTATCTCAATATAAAAGTAAAAATTAAGAACAATCAAAACATAGCTGGAGTGTTTAAATTCCCAAACCCACATTGTTTACCTATAAAAATACATTCACATATAATATTAAATCGTAAGTTCCCAAGCACAAAAGTGAAAATTTAACAAATTTGGGGACAAACATGTTTTTAATGTTTTTATCAGATTCATCATTACATGTTTAATTGTCGAGTCTCAAAAACAAATCATAAAAATAAAAAATAGATATCTGAAATGAAACTTGAGATGTAATACATAATGTTTTAATAAAGGAAAATATATCCACAACATGCAATACATTCACACTACTCGAAGTGGTGGATGGAGTATCTGTGTATGTAGATAAAGAGGGGGGAGAATACCTTAGTTCAAACTTTCGATCACCTTCGCCATATTATCAGATCCGAAAACCATAAAACCATAAAACACAAATCAAATGACCATAAAACCTAAAATTAAAAAACAAAAGAGAGATAATATGATTGTAAGAGATTCAAAGATATGGTTACCTGAGATTCAAACCCAAATAGCCAAAATTGAACCTAAAATACAGAAATCTAAACCCAGATTTATGTGTAGATAAAGAGCATGGATAGCCATGAATAGATTTGAACAAAAAAATAGGTCAGATTTAGAAGAAACTGAAAAAAATAGAGATTATACCTGGTAACCAAAATCGAACCAACCATCGAACCAAATAGCTCAGATTTTGAACTAAGAATCGAACCAAAACTCCCAAGAAAGGGTTATGCCAAGAGAGAGCAGCGAGGGAGATGGTTTTGTGTTGTAGGGATGAAATGAATGAGGAAACAAAAGATAATAGGGTTTTGGTGTGTATCGGAGTGTCTCGTTAGAAAGTGTGCTTTTTGGGTGTGTTTACGAAAATAGTCTTATGTTTGAATTAAAGTGGAAGAGGGGGAATTAATTCATGAGAAGAAAAAGAGGGGGAACTCAAATGTTTGAGGGGTAAAGTAGGAAGTACAAAAAAAATAATATGGATGACATCATCGATCAAACTTATGACATACATAAGTTTCCTACTTTATTATACAGATATATATCAAAAACCCGTTCATGCATGATCAACCTCCTAAAAATACTCCAACCATAATTCATGAAAATCCAATCATTGAGTATAATCCGGACAGTCCTCACACCCCTCGCGTTCCACAATTATGGGTCCCACCTCCTACACCACCAAATTCACTATCCAATTACACTTTGAGTGACCCATCTCGTTACCTTTCAAGTTACACGCCTAGTGCACCGAGTGAGGATACTGAGTCGTTAAGAGAGAGAGAGAGGAGGGAAATCCACCATATCGTTCCATGAAAGAACTCCTTTTTTCTGAGCGAACTATCACCCATAGTTGCATTTTACTCTCGTATAATGCCGGTAAGTTCCACTTCTGTAATGGTATGATACAAATTCTGCCTACTTTTCATGGCATGGATTCGGAGAAACTATACCTTCACATACGTGAGTTTGAAGAGGCGTGTGAGACATTTAGTGCTCAAGCTTGCACGTAATATGTCGCTCACCTTAAGTTTTTCCCTTGTTTCATAAATGACAAAGCTAAGACCCAACTATGGTATCTAACCGCGAACTCCATTATATCTTGGAAGGATACGCAATCGAAATTTCTCTCAAAGTTCTATCCACATCACAAGACCAACTCTATCAAGACTCAAATTCAAGCTTTTCGACAAACAAATAATGAGTCTTTCATAAGTGTTGGGAACGCTTTCAATAATTTATTAGTGCTTGCCCCGATCATGGATTTGAAAAACATCACTTAATCTCTTTCTTCCGTAATGGGATAACAGTAGCGTCAAAACAACTTGCGCAAACCATGTGCGAAAGACCATTCTGGAAATTAGATGAAAGTGATGTTGAGGCCTATCTTAAGTTTGTCATTGAGACTACTCAAGCATGGGATGTATTTGATCCTAATGCCCAAACCCAGCCTAGAGAAGTATCCACCACTCCAGCTGCATCCGGTATCTACAAGCTAGATAGTAATACTTTACTAGACCGTCAATTTTCTCAGTTTGAGAAAGAGAGATTTACTTGAAGTCCAATTGAGATACATTATCGGATCCAACCAAGCTGTAAAAGAGAAGGTGTGCACTATCAGTGAGGCTAGCCATTCCACAAAGTCATGCCCAACGATTTTCTCTTACAAGGCCATGCATACCTAGCAGGTGGAGGCTATAGGAGGGTTTAAGGAAAATTTTAAAGCCCCGCATGGGAACACATACAACCCTTTATGGAGAAACTATCCTGGTTTTATCTATGGGCAATAACAAGCTTCGTTGAATCCTAATTCATAGGTTGCCCCACCTCCACCCCCTCCTCAATTTCAGTAAGCACCACCTCCAAGCCCATACCTTACCCCACCGTGGAGAACTCTTGAGGATAACTTGAATCAATTAATCCAATCCCAAAATGCAACCAATGCTAGATTTGAGTGCATGTTCATCGAAATAAATGCGAACATTTCAAAGTTGCAATCGTCGTTGAGTGTCCAAGAGAAGGGAAAGTTTATGGCTTAAGGACAAAGACCTCCCCAAGGTCAAAATAGTGTAAGCTCTATTTCTAATGCAAATAAATAGCAATTTTGTGCGATAACCACTCTACGTAGTGGGAAAGTTGTTGATTTATCACCTTTCCCTCACGACACACCTAAAGGCAAGGAGGTTTCGCCCAGCACAAAATAGGCCGAAGATGCCTCCTTGAACGAGAGTGATAATGAGAACACTAGTGAGCCTAAAGTCGTATAACCCCCCCCCCCCCCCCCCCCACACACACACACACAACCTTTCCATTTCCCCAACGGCTAGTATCTCATGCCAAAGAGTCCTATCGTGAAGATGTTTTAGACGTTTTTAAACAAGTAAACATTAATTTACATTTTCTCGACACCATAAAGAAAATTCCCGCGTACGCTAAGTTTCTTAAGGACTTACTTACGGTCAAATGAAAGATAAATGTAAAGAAAAATGTGTTCCTAGCATAGAATGTCATATCAATACAATCAAGTGACCTTCCACCCAAATTCCAAGTTTTGGGTGCACCCACTATTTCGTGCATTATGGGGGGAAATCGAATTGAAAGAGTGCTAATAGATTTAGGTTCGAGTGTCAACATTCTCCCCTACTCCATCTATAAGCAATTAGGTTTGGGGGACCTTAATCTCACAAACATGACTCTCCTGTAATACCCTGTATTTTTAATGACTTTTAAAATAGTATTAATTAGAAGTAATTACGTTATAATTGGAAATTAATAATTTAATTATTACTCGAGAATAAAGTAATATGTGATTTATGTAGAATATTAATTAGTGACTAAATTAATATATATGGTTATGACTATACAATTGATTAGGACCTTATATAATTATCGCGAATTATGTGTACGATAATTTTGGTAATTAAGTCAGAACGCGCATTTGAGTCGTGTTGGGATTATAATTTAATGAAATAAAAGTGAATTTTTATTACATCATCCGAATTGTCATTTTGACTGCGCCAAAGTGTCCGGAAGGGTTCAAATAATTGAAAAAGTCTACTTGAGTGTTTGATTTGGGTCTCGAGGCACTTTGGAACCGAAAGGACACCCTAGAGGGGTATTTCGTCATTTTACAAGGGAGGTGAATAGTAACTACGAAAATTTGAGTTTATTTAATATTTAAAGAGATTATAGATCTTGGCTTCATTCACAAAAAATAAGAGGAAAAGGTTTAGGGTAGATTGAGAGACTTTCTATGGGAAAAGAAGAGACTTTACTAGGAAACCAAAGGACAACCACTTTGAACCACCAAGAGCCACCACCACCAGTGCCAACAGTTGGCCGCAAAAAGAGAGGACCACCAGTAGAGTATCAACCCCAATGGATCAGACCTACAATCTACAGAAAATTGATTAATTATTGCAATATTAGCTTTTATATTGTCCATGTTAGGATAGTTAGGAAAAATTCTGAAAAGTTGCATGAACAAAGATAAATTTGTGATAATTTTAAATGGATCTTTGAAATGAATATTATCTAGGAGTGATCTATTTTGAGTATAGAATAAACTCCATGAATGTTATATTATCTTGTGAAGAAATCTTGGATTTACACTCTTATTGATGATAAAGTCAAAAATTAGTGTTCTTGAGAATAAAATGGAATTTGAGTAAATTGATTCATGTTAATGATGTTTAAATGATTTTGGTTACATTAGAACTTATCCATATATAATCGTATATGATCTGAATATTGTGAGATTAAATTGGGAATCATTTTGTGAAGAAAAATCGGAGTTTATATGATGTTCATTGATAAATATAAAAATGAGTTTTTCTGGGAATAATATGTTTTAAATCCAACCATCTTGATGATTCTAGGTTGTTTAGATCAGTAGGAATCATTTACGTATGTGGATATGTCATGTGGTATGGATTATAAGAAGTTTGGGACACTAAAACAGAGGTTTGATTGATGAAAAGATGTGAAACCCATAGAACAAAAGTTGCAGAATCTAGGCTGATATTTGGGTGATCGATCGATCGACCCAGGACCATTGATCGATCGACCTCCCCAGAAAAGATGAAGTTGTTTCTTTTTAATTCTTATTTAATCCAAGAACTTTTAGGAATAATTTTTTATTATTATTCGAACATAATGGAACATAGGTAAGGACAATAGGCCATAGAAAAGACCTGGAAAATAATATTTTTGGGATTTTGGAATGAAGGGAATTTAACGAGTGTTAATTAAATGAGTTATTATTGAGACTCGTGTTACTTGGGAATTAAATTGGATAAATTTTAATTTAAGGCTGGGACCAGTAGTAAGAGAGTTATTAATTACTAGTATAACCTTAGAAAAAAGTGGTATTAACCCTAAGAGATAGAATGAAGTGTCAAAAACGAATTAAGGGTTATCAAGAATTAAACCTAATTAAAGATGAGTTTAATTCTTAGAATTTTAAAAGTTCTGATGACAAGGACAAGTAGGGTGTAGACAGTTACCTACTGAGTTAGGGTGAGGAATACTTATTTAATCTTCGAGTAATGAGTGAGGCTGGGGAATATAAAATTAAGAAGTAAAGTCACAATCTTTAATACATAGGATTTGATAGATAAAAATACTACGTATGAGAATTATCATATTGTTGTGTGAATACCTTATGGATGTTATAATTATATAGGTGTGATGAATACCTATATGATTATTTGTATGTATGAAATACCTACGCTGCTTGCTATCAGGGTGGAGGTTTCGTGTTATGGATGGTCTTATCATACGCACCCATTTGGGAGGATTTTAGACTCGTACCATGAGCATAGGACCTTGGATACATGCTATCGGCGTATATGATAGTTTCGACAGTTGAATGGGAGCATAGGTATGTGCGTGACCCATTTGGCTAGGGAGTATGCTCACCTCCAATATGTTTGTGTTATTTCATATGATTCATGAGAGACCTAATCATTAGCCCTCTATACAGTGACATTATATATCAGGAAAACATAGCAGAGTATGCATGCACCATAGCTATGACTGAGGAGGTGCCGTATTAGTATATGTATAATTAGTGTGATATTTTATATATATAAACTGTGATGTAATCTATTGTGTGACATTGTAGATATAGAGATGTAATCTTTTGTGTGAAATTGTCGATTAAAAATATAAATTGTGATTTAATCTACCATGTGATGTTGTAGATAGAATTAAATAATAAAATTTGAATTGAATTAAGTAAGTGAACACTTAATTCAAAGGTTCTAACAAGAATAGTTCGTATTAAAGAGAAATGAATATGAATGATTAATATACATGGTTAATACGAGAATATGATATGGGTTAGAATCATAGTGATATTAAGGTTAGTTATGAGGGAACCTTAACTAGGAAGATAATAAGATACGATAGGTGTGCACTCTAGATGAGAGGTGATAATTCTCAAGAGAGAGCCCTAGAAACTAACATGTATATAATAAAGGCTTAATTGTAATTGTTGAGCACTTACTATTTTTTAAAATCTTTTATAATCGGGCTCCGACCCATTTCCTTGCATACTGTATTCTCTACTATATCTTGTAAATCAGGTATCCAGCAGCAGGGATGCCCAGCATAGAATATGAATGTTCCAATGGATTATAGCTACTAGTAGATATGCGGATTTTGTTTAGACGCTTCCTTTCTGTTGATTCACTCATCTGTAGTGTCTACTTCAATTAGGGCTTGTCGCCCAAGATTCTAGAGGTTGTAATTATTTATGTAAGCATTGTGGATATCAGTTTTATTTAGTGTAAAAGTTATAATTTAGCTGGAGAGTTATTACAGTCACATTTATTCTTGTTATAGTTGATTCAGTTATGATGTGTTGTTTCATATTATTGTTATTCCGAGTCGTGGAATGGCTTTAATTAAATTAAAAATGGAAAGAATTTTTTACATTTAGATTAATTAATTATTAGGTGATTAATAAAGAAATTATTTTTGACAGTGATGCTGAGAATGAACCAATTGAATATTCTAATTTAATTCAATAAAGGACTGATCACCCGATATTTAATTAGTCGGGTTGTTAATGGTGGTATCAGAGCATCAGGTTCTAGTTTCTTAAGGATATGTGTGGCTTTTCAGTGTAGCGTTCTTTGATGTAGAGTCCTATTATTAGGATGTTAAATTCTTCTGCGTATTTCGACTTACGTTCTCTTGCCATGAAGTATGTGGGATGTAGTGCTTATACAAGTTCGGTCGGGCATCATGCGCCAAACACATTGGGATGACTAGAAAGAGGCATTAGAAGGACAGCAGGAGGAAGACTCATCCAAAGATATAGAGTAATTTGGTAAATGGTGTTGGAGATAGAAACCATCATAATTGTTGTTTGGGCTGAAAACATTAAGGAAGCTCTTGGGAGCTATAGTTTCCCAAGCGCCATCATAGTTGATGGTTGTGTCATTCGTAACTCACCCAGACCTGTATGTGAAAGGTGAGGTAGTTGAAATTATTCTTGTGATGGAAGAAATTCAAAGACAATTATGAAGGGTAAAGTGTAGTAACACGCAGGATTTGAAAATTTTCTAGAAATTTTTTTTCTAGGAAGAAAAAACTTATGTGATGAGAATTAGACATCACATATAAAGAACATGTGTGAATCTGGAATAAGAATTTTAGGTACGGGTCAATAGTGAAATCGTTCATTTGATGTTTTAAACAAGATATGAATGGAATTTCAAAACTTATCTCTTATGGGGAGGAAAGAGAGAAGTAACTTATTTAACGAACTCCTTACCCTAGGAAGAACGGGTACATAGAAGATAAAATAGAGTTCATTGTGTAAAAGGACTCGTGAGTGAAATACTCTAGTGTGAGTGGAAATCTGACGAAGATAATTAGGATTAATGTCACTAAGAAATTGGATGATACTTCCAAATGTAGGGGATCTAGAAGAGTTAGGAAACCTAGCTGAAGGGAAATATTGAATTCAATACTATTAATATAACATCACCGGAAGGTGTACCCAGTACGGGACGCATTTAAAGTGACATGATTAAACCCCTAATTAGTGGCGATGAAATCAGCCAAGACTAGTGTAGTTGGTAATGTATCCCATAGGACTCGTAGAGAAAAATAATAATGGGAATAGCAATTGGGAGCTAAGATTGATAGGTCCAACGGGAGGATGTTCAAATGGTCAGTAACGACGAAATAGTAAGGGAAATTACCCTATGCATAGACAGAGATACTACCAAGTGTTAAATGTATTCACATTGAGTAGTGAGATCGATAAATTTTTGGGAATAGTAAACCATACAAATTAGGCATAATAACTAAAGGACTGAGACTTTTAGGGGAGTAATTGGGTCAAGAGAATTAAGCCCATGAAATTTACGAACCAAGAGTGGTAGGTTTAATTAGGACCATTGGAGTCCTTGGTGATTGTAGCATGCTGTATTTCAAGGTCGGCGAGGTCCAAAAAAAAAAAGGGAGGTCGGTAAGAACATAATTTAGGCCTAGATATGTTGGGCCAACGTTTCAATAATGAGTGTGTAAACCATAGGAGTGAATAATTTGTTCACAACGGGTGTGTACAACTATAGGATGAAATCCTAGATGTGTAACAGGTGCAACTGATCATGAGTTGTTTTGACTGTGAGAAGTGCATTTAATATGATTAGGAGAGACTGTTGAAGTTATATTTCATCCTTGTGAATAAAGGATTAATTCTAGTGACATGGTGTGTCACAACAGACATATATAAATTTAAAACCCTAAATTCACGTGCGAGTTGAGGCTAGTTGAAACGATAATTTTAACAGTCTGGTCACAGAAGTATTTATCATTGATAGCGGGACTTTTTGGTATCGCACGTGAGTGAATCGAGTGGGTCCTAAGAGTATATTTTGTTATTATAATTTTCTATTTCTTTGAGTTAGCATAATATAACTTATTATGGTAGTATGTAGTGATAAATTACTAAATGTTTTAACAATATTTGATTGAGTGATAAAACTATCATGTTGGATACTCCGGGGAGAGTAAAATTAATTTTGTGCGGCGCCAACTAAAATAGGGTTAGGCCTATATTTCATGATATCATAGACCATAGTGAAAACATTGTATACTTATATGTGTGAGTATAAATTTATATTACTGATGTGACTCAGGATATATTATGTTTTTGTCAAACAGCGAGAAATAGCTCATTATATAGAGCGCCGAGAATTTGGGATAGTCAGAGCAACATGTTTTATGCTATTTTTAGGGATATATAAGCATGGACGAGTAGACTTTTATGTCAACATACATAAATTATGGGAAGGTGCAGATTATGAATTAGGGGCCATTATGGATCTCGAGGACCAACTATGTTAAGTAGTAGTGTATTGGGGGGGTTCCTTGTTTGGATTTCTCTTTGCGAGACATCCCACACATGAAACTAGCGAACGTCGAGAGTGGAAGGGAAGTTTGCTCGATGGTGTATAAGTTCATACCTTAGTTATTTTATATATACACACATAAGTTTAAAGTTGATAATTCTATTATGACTTAAGAGTCGCCTAGTCCTAGTAACTTTATGAATAAAACAATGATGCCAGTGATAGAGTGATTAAGTTATGACTAGTGGGGTGATTGAGTGCACCCCTACCATTTCAGTATGCCAAATGAGCAAAAATTGATTCAAGAAGAGTATATATTATTTTTGCAACAATGCGAGAAATATAGGGTGTATGGGTGCCCTAGGTAAGTGAATATGATATTGTTCCCCATTTTGGAGATATGGGATAAGGAAAATAAATATAGACGTTTAGATATCAGGACTTGAATGTATGTTCATTTATGAAGATTAGAGATATAGTTGGCAGAATAACAAATGTATCAGGCTATAAATGACTATGGTAATATGATTTAAATGAAGAGATGTTTGGCTAGATTACTCTTGTAGTAGGCCACCTGTCTCTTGGAATTAGGGTGGATAATTCGAAACCAGCAGAGGTTTCTCCAACCGTTAGGGATTTCTAAGTAGTATTCTGAGAGTATTCGTCAGGATTTTATCGTGACGATGGTTACAATTTTGTACGGGTGATAGTGGATCAGTTGACTGAAGTAGATCACGTTATGCTAGTTACGGTTGATCATACTACGAGACAATATTCTTTGATCTTAATTTAACCATGATAGTGTGGTTAGATAGGGTACCGTTTAATATTGTGTCCATTTAGGACGAGATTTTGCCTCCCGATTTTGGAAAAATTTTCACGAGGCATGGGTATCGAGTTGTCATTGGGTATAATCTATCATTCGCAGAATAATGGGCAGACTAAGCGGAAAAATCTGATGTTGGAAGATAAATTATGTTTGTACCCTTGAATCTTCAGGGAGGACGAGAGACGTACGTTCCACAAGTGAAGTTGGTGTACTATAACTCTTATAAGTTTACTGGTGGGCATGGTGCCAGTTGAAGTATGGTATGGTAGGTCTTTTGTTTCTCCTACTTGTGGGATAAAGGTGAGGAACCAAAAACTATTGTGAATAGTAGAGATGATTTGAAACGTATAGTATATATTATGTGTATAATATATACTGCACAATTAACCTACTTGTGTATGATAATCACAAGACGAGATGGTATTTATCTAAAGAACGGTTAATCTATTTAAGTGCATATAGTAGGAGGTTAGATAGTGAATATCTAGAAAAAAGTATAAGTAGTGAAATTTAAACTGTAAGGCTTGGATAAAAACCTACGTCATATGGTAACCTGGAGTTAAAATGATCATAAGTGAGGTGTTCATTATTGGGGGGTTTCAATAGCATACTATATGGGCGGTACATAGTAGTCTACTCAGGAGCGCGAGTATGTGGTGCGCAATACATATCCAGAATTGTTCTTGCCTTCTATACTTTTGTGTTTCGAATTTTGGGACGAAATTCCTTTGTAAGGGGAAAAGTATGTAATACCCCGTATTTTTAATAACTTTTAAAATAGGATTAACTAGAATTAATTGTGTTATAATTGGAAATTAATCCGAATTTAATTATTACTCGAGAATAAACTAATATGTGATTTAAGTTGAATATTACTTAGTGATTAAAGTACTATATATGATTATGACTTTACAATTGATTATGACCTTATATAATTATGGCGAATTATGTGTACGATAATTTTAGTAATTAAGTTGGGGCGCACATTTGAGTCATGTCGGGATTATAATTTAATGAAATAAAAGTGAATCATTATTATGTCATCCAAATGGTCGTTTTGACTACGCCAAAGTGTCTGCAAGGGTTCAAATAGTCGAAAAAGTCTACTTGGGTGTTTGATTTGGGTCTCGGGGCACTTCGGAATCGAAAGGACACCCCGGAGGGGTATTTTGGTCATTTTACAAGGGAGGTGAATAGTAACTACGGAAATCTGAGTTTATTTTATAAGTAAAGAGATTAGAAAGCTTCGGTTCATTCACCAAAAATAAAAGGAAAAGTTATAGGGGAGATTGAGAGACTTTCTATGGGAGAAGAAGAGACTTTTCTAGGAAATCAAAGGACAACCACCTTGCACCACCAAGAGCAACCACCACCACTACCAGAAGTTGGACAAAAAAGGATAGGACCACCAGTATAGTATCATCCCCAATGGATCAGACCTACAATAAAAAGGCAACTGATTAATTATTGCAATCTTAGCTTTTATATTGTCCATGTTAGGATAGTTAGGAAAAAATTTGAAAAGTTGCATGAACAAAGATAAATTTGTGATAATTTTAAATGGATCTTTAAAATGGATATCATCTATGAGTTATCTCTTTAGAGTATAGAATAAACTCCATGAATTTTATATTATCTGGTGAAGAAATCTAGGATTTACACTCTTATTAATGATAAAGTAAAAAATTAGAGTTCTTGAGAATAAAATGGAATTTGAGTAAATTGATTCATGTTAATAATGTTTAAATGATTTTGGTTACATTAATACTTATCCATATATAATGGTATATGATACGAATATAATGAGATTAAATTGGGAATCATTTGGTGAAGAAAAAAAAATAGAGTTTATAAGATGTTCATGGATAAATATAAAAATGAGTCTTTTTGGGAATAATATGTTTTAAATCCAACCTTCTTGATGATTCTAGGTTCTTTGGATCAGTAGGAATCATTTACATATGTGGATATATCATGTGGTTTGGATTATAAGAAGTTTGGGACACTAAAATAGAGGTTTGATTGATGAAAAGATGTGAAACCCGTAGAACAAAAGTTGTAGAATCTAGGCTGATATCTGGGTGATCGATCGATCGACTCAAAACCATCGATCGATCGACCACCCTAAAAAAGATGAAGTTGTTTCTTTTTAATTCTTGATTTAATCCCAAAACTTTTAGGAATATTTTTTTATTATTATTTGAACAAAATGGGACTTAGGGAATGACAATAGGCCATAGAAAAAACTCGAAAAATATTATTTTTGGAATTTTTGAATGAAGGGAATTTAACGAGTGTTAATTAAACGAGTTATTATTTAGACTTATGTTACATGGAATTTAAATTGGATAAATGTTAATTTAGGATTGGGACCAGTAGTAAGAGAGTTATTAATTACCGGTATAACCTTAGGAATAGGTGGTATTAACCCTAAAAAATACAATGAAGTGTTTACAATTAATTAAGGGTTATTGAGAATTAAACCTAATTAAAGATGAGTTTAATTCATAGAATTTCCAGAAGTTGTGATGACAAGGACAAGTAGGGTGTTTAATTTTACGTACTGAGTTAGGTTATGGAATACATATTTAATCTTCGAGTAATGTTTGAGGCTCGGTAATATAAAATAAAGAAGTAAAGTCATAATCTTTAATATGTAGGATTTGATAGATAAAAATACTACGTATGAAAATTATCATATCGTTGTGTGAATGCCTTATAGATGTTATATTTATATAGGTGTGATGAATACCTATATTATTATTTGTAGGTATGAAATACCTACGCTGCTTACTATTGAGGTGGAGGTTTCGCATTGTGGACAGTCTTATCCTGTGCGCCCATTTGGTAGGATTTTAAATTCGTACCCTGAGCATAGGATCTTGGATACGTGCTCTCGGTGTATATGATAGTTTCGATGGTTGAATGGGAGCATAGGTATGTATGTGCCCATTTGGTTAGGGAGTATACCTCCAATATGTTTGTGTTATGTCATATGATTCGTGAGAGACACCGAATCAATAGTCCTCTATACAGTGACATTATGTATCAGGACATGATATCAGAGTATGAATGCACCGCAGCTGTGACTGGGGAGGTGCCGTATTAGTATATATATTATTAGTGTGATATTATATATATAAACTGTGATGTAATCTACTGTGTGACATTGTAGATATAAAGATGTAATCTTCTGTGTGAAATTGTAGATTAAAAATATAAATTGTGATTTAATTTACTATGTGATGTTGTATATAGAAGTAAATAATGAAATTTGAATTGAATTAAGTAAATGAACACTTAATTCCAAGGGTGTAACAAGACTAGTTCATATTAAAGAGAAATGAATATGAATAATTAATATACATGGGAAATACGAGAATATGATATGGGTTAGAATTATTGTGTTATTAAGGCTATTTATGAGGGAACCTTAACTAGGAAGATAATAAGATACGATAGGTGTTCACTCTAGATAAGAGGTGAGAATTCTTAAGAGAGAGCCCGAGAAACTAACATGTACATAATAAATGCTTAATTGTAATTATTGAGAACTTGATATTTTTTAAAATCATTTACAATCGGGCACTGACCCGTTTCCTTGCACACTATCTTCTCTACTATACCTTGTAAATCAGGTATCCAGTAGCAGGGATGCCCAGCATAGATTATGGTTGTTCCGATGGATTATATCTACTAGAAGAGATGCGGATTTTGTTTAGATGCTTCCTTTTTCTTTATTCACTCATTTATAACGTCTACT
This sequence comes from Sambucus nigra, assembly GCA_949130495.1. Lineage (NCBI taxonomy): Eukaryota > Viridiplantae > Streptophyta > Magnoliopsida > Dipsacales > Adoxaceae > Sambucus > Sambucus nigra. Next base: position 114,238,775 of record OX422219.1, read on the forward strand.
TCATTTAGGGCTTGTCGCCCAAGATTCTAGAGGTTGTAATTATTTATGTAAACATTACGGATATCAGTTTTATTTAGTGTAAAAGTTGTAATTTAACTGGAGAGTTATTCTAGTCACATTTATTCTTATTATAGTTAATTCAGTTGTGATGTGTTGTTTCATATTATTATTATTCTGAGTCCTAGAATGGCTTTAATTAAATTAAAAATTGAAAAAAATTTTGACACTTAACCTAATTAACTATTAGGTGATTAATAAAGAAATTGTTTTCGACAGTGATGTTGAGAATGAACAACTGGATATTCTGATTTAATTAAATAAAGAAGTGATCACCCGATATTTAATTAGGCGGGTTGTTACATCTCCGACTCACAGATAGTTTCGTAAAGATACCTAGGGGAATCGTTGAGGACGTGATCGTCCAAATTGACACATTCTACTTCTCGATGGATTTTATCATTTGGGACAAGGAGCCCTCCGTTGTAGAAACTAATCCTATCCCCGTCATTTTAGGCCGCCCATTCTTGGCTACGGCTAATGACTTGATCAACACTCGAAATGGGCGCATGCAACTTACGTTCAGGAATATGACCCTCGAAACAAATATGTTCAACATCACCAACCCAAGAGTGAGAAGTACGAATCATAAGAAATGGATCTTATGGAAGAGACAGTACACGAGCATAAGAAGTCCCACAAGCAAGATCCGTTAGGGGTGTGCCTTATTTCATCAAGTGAGAGTGGTAGTTTTGATGATGAAAGAAAGGTGGGGGAGGTGTGTGAAGTGTCTGCGATTAAGAGCAAGAGAGAGTGGTTAGAGAAGAAAAAAGTAGTGGAGTTAGAGATCGAGCAAGTAAGCAAGTATGTAGGCATTCCTCGGGAGATAGAGTTAAGGGACATGAGCATGGAAGATTTTGAAAAGGAATTTGGGCCTGTGAATGAGAGCCTGAATGTAGAAGTCCAACCTTTATTGGACTCAATTAGTTACTTGGATGAGAGATAATGTCAAGATACAATAGATGAATTCCTTCGTAATGACCATCCCTCCACATCACATAATCCTTTAGAAGAGAGTGAAAGAGAATGCTCAAAACACATTAGAATATTATTGATGAACACAATCATAAACTCTTTAACGGAATCTCTAAAGATCCGGTTCATCAAGTCCATGAATAATGCTGGCATATTGGTGATACGGAATGGCATCACTCTAAACTCGTATAACCCATATCGAGTCAAAAAATTAGTCTTAGGTACGGCCTCCTCTTTGACATGCAACTAATGATAATAGGACCTCAGATCAATCTTAGATAAGTAAGTTTCTTCTATTAGATGGTCGAATAAGTCATCAATCTGAGGTAGTGGGTACTTATTTTGGGTTGTGTACTTGTTTAACTCTCGATAATTGATACACAATCGAAGCAATCCATCCTCTTCGTGACAAACAACACTGGTGCACCCCAGGGTGAAGTACTTCTTTTGATAAAACCCTACCCTAGGAGGTGTTGAATCTTATCCCTCAACTCCCTCATCTCATATGGGGCCATGTGATAAGTCACTCGGGATATAGGCATCATACCCGGTTCTAGGTTAATCAAGAACTCTATTTCTCAGCTAGGTGACAGCTCGAGTATCTCTGGGAATACATCCTCAAACTCCCTCACTACTGTAATTGAGTCTAACAAAACAACCGCCTCATGTGAGATATCCTCCTCAATATAGTATAGATGTGTGCTCGACCCTCCCTCGGGAAGAGGCATCTCCACTAAGAACATCTCATGTCCTGGAATTGAGAACATAATAGTCCTCCGAAAACAATCCACCATCACTCCATATCTAGATAACCAGTCCATACCTAATATAACTCCATACCCCTCCATACATAACACAAGGAGGTTTGTGCTAAGCATAATCTACCCACGTCAATGTCCATACCCCTATAGATTGGATGTATAAGCGACCCACTGCCCATCGGTGACTCCACACACATAAGAAGACTATCGGTTGTCTCTAATAGGATGGTAGCTCATGTAAATTTGGTCGTTATAAACTCGTTCGTATTGCAATTATCCCTGATACGATAGGGAAGGTGGGGCTAGTGCTACAGGTGGCCTCTATGCCTACTGGTTCTATGGACCACCCTACTACTGCAGTGCTCTACCCTGTTGTGGGAAATCTCTCCTCTTGTGTCCTGTCTGACCACAAATAAAGTACTAGAATAGAAAATCTCTCTACATATGGCCCTGTTGTCCCTGATGGTGTTGACCCTACTGTTGGCCCTGATGGCCTCGGCCCGACTTGCCTCCACCATTATTCCCTTGGCCCTGAGGAAACTACTGCTGCTGAGGACCCTGATGTCCCTGCCTATAACCTCCCTCGGGTTAATAGCCCCTATATCTGAACCTCTTGGCCTGATCCCCCTATCAGGAATCCTTCCCCTAGTGTCTTCCTGACTGTTGTTGCTTTTGTTGTGGTGCTCCAATAGTATCGCTACCTCCTGTCTTGACTTGTCTTGCTAGCCAGGCTCACCTCCTCTCTAACTTCCCTTCACATGGAAGCGATGGTTGTGGAAGTGTAACAGTGTTGCATTAACAAACATCTTTAAAAGTCACTAATGCAAGGTTTCCAATCAAATTCTTCCTGATCCTCTAGGCTAAACAATCTATAAACTTCACATTCGTCGTTTCTTCATTGTTCACCATGTCTGGAATAAAATTATCCAAACGAATGAATTCATCCTCATACACGGCCACTAATTTATCGCCCTAGGTCACCTCACTGAACTTCCATTGTATTTCTGTCTCAACTACTGGTGAGAAGTATTTGTGATCGAACCACACCCAGAACTCTGTAATAAACATTGTGTCCCTTCTATCAATGGTGGTAACTGACTCCCACCACTGTAACGCTGCCCCAAATAGCCTAAAAGTTACTAGCATGTGCTTTTGCACCTCGCTACACTCTACAATGTACAGGTGGCACTGTATATGTTTCTTCCACTGGCATGCCACAATAACATTCAAACTCCCTTGAAACTTAAGTGGGGTGGCCCTTCTGAAAAGCCTCCCTAACCTTTTGTCACTGAGAAGGCCCTGGGTGGGTCTGGACCACTGGGCACTGGCTGAGGTGGCTACTCGGCCTATGGAAAATGGAGAGCCATGGAAGTCATCCTCGTATTAATTGTATGTCCTACTATCATTGCCATCTCTTCTACTTTCACTGTTCCATGTAATTTCTATAGTCAAGGTGCCTATGGCTCCTACTAAGCCTCCCTTACATCATCCCTAGATGCTACTCTCATCGCTCGCTCTCTCCAAGGTGGGATCTGAAAACAAATCGAATTTTATGAGTTCAAATTCAATACATATATAACAGAAGAAGAAGAAGAAGAAGAAGAAGAAGAAGAAGAAGAAGAAGAAGAAGAAGAAGAAGAAGAAGAAGAAGAAAATCTCAAATGCATTATCGTGAATAAAAAGTCATAAAAAAGGGCTCTATGTCAAAGAACGCTACGCTAAAAATTCTAGTAGGCCGTACAGATCCTATGGACACTAGAACCAAATGCTCTAACACCATTTGTGACACCCCGCCTATTTTAACCACGACTGATCAGTCCTTCCTTAAAACAAATGGATATACCATCTGGTTAATTCTTAGCATCACTATCAAAAAACTTTTTTAATTACTAATAACCTATGTTTTATTAAGCCGGTGCCAAATTTTATCTTTCATTATAACAACAACATGCGAAAATAAAATAAATTAAATAAATCTTCCACACAAATATAATCTGAGCAATCACACGAAAAATACATAAAAGAATGAGACTGAATTTCTATCGGTTCCCAAATAATCCAAATATAAGTCTGACATAATAAAACTGAATCTAAATATAGTCTGACAAATAAACTGAAGAAGTAAATAGCCTGAAAAGACAACACGCCCAAATGAAATACTGAGAAAAATCCTATCTAGAAGTCAATGAGCTAAAGTGTCTAAAGAAACTCCTGCTTGCCTCTATAAATGATGCGGCTACACATCCCTAGATAGAATCAACAAGCTTGGCGTCCCTATGGCTGGACAGCTAAAATGTTTTGAAAATATTTTGACATGGGTCAAAGACCAAGAAAACAATTTGAAAATATTTTGCAAGTGTTTAAATGACAATTTAAATCCGTTATTAGATACACATGTTAGTTACACGTACACTCCCTTCAGATGCTCACCTCTCAAATAATGTGCATGCCTAACGTGCCCTATCTAGTTATGATACCCATCCCAACTATCGAAATAACCTTAATAAGTCTAGCTCTCTCATAATTACCATACTACACACTACCACAGTATCAATAAGTAACATATCCCACATATTACTATTGATTCAATCAGTTAAGTTTCTCTAGTTAATTTCTTTTAGATGTACACAATCTATCAGTTCTGCTATCACACAAATGAGTAGATATAACATACTTGTATATATTTAACAAACATATAATATTTATAACTAGAGCATCCTTGAAATGGCCACTCGTGACGCTAGCATACTCTACTATCAGGTCCATGTACTTCCATACTAAATCAAGGACAAATTGTTCGACATGTCTCCTCGAACCCAAAATAAATCAACACACAATGGAAGTGAATATGGTCCTAAGCCTCTGGAATATGCACATACCTAACATACCTAAACGACACGCCAATCACACTAATACACGACATATAGTGAGCCGCCCTAAGTTCTATGTTCTCGGGCATAAATTCAGAACTCACTGGAATCACCAAGGTGGGATCGCCCTCTGCGCAGAAACCTCTGGATAGCAGGAAGCGTAAGTATGTTCACACACATAATAAATCATAGCCATATGTATTCACACAACCTATATATGTATATACATCAGTAGGTATACACACACCCCATAGTATAAGTCCGAACATTGTATATATCTCTCGCATACTCATCTTACAAACAATTACCATTTTAGCCCCTTATTATACTTTTTCGGGTATTGCCCACTACCCTAAAGGGTCCTAATTACCCCTTAATAATATCACTAACAAATACACTCATACATTACTTATCCAAATACTAGAGTCACTTATCTCCGTGTCCATTCTCATTCGCTCAAATTCATTATTTCCACAATCCATGTCTCACGGGTATTCACCTTAATTATCTCCTTATGGCTAAGCCACTATCCCACATTAGGCTGACTGTAGTTCAATATAATCCTTATTATGATTTAGAGATGTCTCAAAAGTCTCCCTATTGACTATTCACAATTTCAGGCCTTAAAATGGGAAAATTCTCAATTTTGGGCAAACCGAATGGATTCGTTCAAAGGCCAAATCAATTTTCCTGCCAAATCGATTCGCCCTTGGGCTTAATCAATTGAAAATATACTAGGTCATCTTCTTCCTTTACTCTGTTGCGTTTTTTAACATTTTTATTTATGTAACTTTCATGCGAGACTCCCAAATTCCCAACGAACATAACTTGTCATCATTCATATATATAGGGATCGTTTCTAACGTTTTTAACACAATAAATCCTTAAGAAAACACCCAAGAACAAATTAAATCCAATATTTATCGAAAACCCTAGTTTTCATTATTTTTCCTCCATACTCAAACATTTATCAAAATTTCTTCCAAGGTAATCATCACACATCGTTTAATTATGAGTTATTAATATCAATGGATCCATTCTACATGCAATCCTATCCCAATTCATTAGTTTTATTCACTTAAACCTCAAGAACACAATTAAAATCATGATATTATAATTCCTGCTCTACATGGCTACTATAACTAAATCAAAGCGTGCAAGGTAAACACTTGCCTTATACTGTAATTTATCAATAACAATACTACAACATGTATATATGATAAATAAATTAAAACTCATCAATGTCAGCATCGGTCTATCTAAAAATTTATTGGTCCTTTTTTCCTCTTGGGCATGCAAGTACAAGTTGACCTAATTATATTCTTTACCTTCTTTCGAAGTCCCCTTGGGTCGTTCCAACTATTCAACCTTAGTATCATCATAAAAAATTTCTCCGAGCCTGTGGGCATTAACTTTTTTTATCTATTCAACTTATTTCCTACTCTCTTATTCAATTTTCCCTCCCAGGACTCATTCTCAAAGGAGTCTATCCATTGATGAGTGGGCATTCCAATATTTTGATAAACTTTATCTTTTAGCCCTAAAATATCAAAACTCGTTGCCTCCTTGGGGAAAATATTCTTCCAATGGTTCTTCCCTTAGATTTTCAAAGCATCGGTTACTTTGGAAAGAACCTTTGAATTCAAACCGATTGGGAATGAAAATTTATTTTTCAGTTTCTCCCAAATATCATCCTTTAATATAAGATCAACATTTTTCAATTTATCTACGCCTTCGATGCTTGTAGTCATCTTTCCCAGTGACAGACAACAGGTTTTAGAAAGACGAATTTTGCCTTTATCACGGGTTAGATTATCCCCTCCAATAGAGAAACCAATCCACTTCTTATAGTCAGCTTGGGATCCCTCAGTAGCAGATGTTGGGGGTGTCAGATTAGTAGAGGTTTCTTGAGTTTGAAGACTCAGAGATGGAGTAGAATAAATCTTTGGTGGACTATAATATTGATAACCGGAGGAGTTGAGAATTGAGCTTAGGGTGTAGGAGAGTGCCCATTTGGCAATATTCTACTATTTCATTGATTCTTAATGTTCATGTTCGACATTTTCTACAATTAAAACTAAATTAGTGATATATGCAACAAAATGCATTTTATGACTCTCTCTTTATATATATATATATATATATATATATATATATATATATATATATATATATATATATATATATATATATATATATACTAGCGGAATGCCCATGCCTGAAGGCACGGAGAAAATTTTCCAAAGTATTGAATGTGTAAACAATTTAAGCCAAAAAAAAATTACAACGCGTGAATTATTTAAAAAAAAATTAGCCATAATTTCCTTTGTTTATATGACTATCCATGTTGTTAAGAAATAAAACTAGTCCACAGTAATAATAGTAATAGTCTGTGTTGAACCTCGCATAAACATCATATCCATCAACACCTCATAATACAGAAATATAAATCTATTCAAGTAGACAAACAATTATGAGATCTTAAATGGAGTAAAAATTAGAAATATGGCCTGTTTGTTGACAAAACTTTACTAATAGTTTGAACACACGAAACAAACTATGACGCCATCCAAAATAAATACCGTTAATGTACCCTATTTAGATACCAAAATAAGTAGAGTCCAATGTGAAACCAATGTTAATAAATTAACATATTGCACATCAAAATTCTTTCAATAGAACCCTTTGGAGGTAGGAAAATGCAAAACAGAGTGCGTAAATGGGTAAATCAAACACCTTTTTATTCACATGGGCCTCAGCGATCTCTCGTGTCTTCGTGAGAACCATAGTTGGCTTCTTAACAGTGAATTGCTTGTCCTCCCCTTTTTAGTTGACCACAATCCTGGTCCTATCATCGGGGCATGCACTGACCCTAAATGGCGAGAACTTCATGTCACACTGTACACACGAATCACTAAATCTCCTACCAACCAATCGCTTTTCATGAAATACCGTGTTGGTGGGGTTTATCTTGGTCTGGCCTTCAGTTCTATCACTGATGAGGTGCTCTATGTTGGTTAAAGCTCCATAAGATGGGGTTGTCCTATTTCCCTGATCGTTGGTGATTATTTCAACATGGTTCTTATTCCACACCCGATGCATGAGTTGGTCATCCAGAGATCTATTCTGATTGCCCAACCTTCGCTTTTTCTTCCCATTCTCAGTACTCTGTAAAATCAAGTTTATGAATAGTTTGCACTATTAGGATAATGTGAGAATGCATAATCAAAGGCATCATTCTCTGAAATTGATTATTCAGTGTAAAACGCACTTATGTGAATCTATTATTTAACATTTTAAAAGAGAAAGTTATGCTAAATTGGAATGTAAATCTTATATGGATCCAAGACTGGATCAGTGGTAAGATCTTATCCAAATAAGAAAGCAAGAAAGCACGTTTGAAACTCACCCCAAGAGCATGTAGTCTTGACTATTCTGCTCAGTTAATTTTTAGGTATATACATGGAGCCCACTTTTTATGTTTGCCCTCTCCTGTATAATCCCATGTCCATCGCACGATATTGTTATTACTTGGTTCTCTCTCAGTGACATCTCACATTTCACTTTTTTCCCTGACTCTTTCCTGCTACTAGAACCATAACAAAACCATTGAATAATCTACTTGCACTTGAAGCAAAACAGAATTACTGAACATAAATTTTAACATTAACTAAATACCACATTAGAGAGAGAAACATATCAATATAGATGAAAAAGTAAATCCCAATCACATTAGCTCAAAATACAATATTCATATAACACCCACACATACAAAAGGAAAGAAAAAACATAAATGGAATTGGTTTTACATTGGTTGTTATAGAGAATAGCATTAAAATTAACAGATGTTACTAACTAAAGGTTTAATTGGTAAATGCCAACGTTCAAAGTGTTCTTTATCGCCCCATTTGGTAATTAAATTAATATCCATCATCATATTAGCAAGTTTGGTTCACCTTTCCACATTAAAGCATAACACAATTGTATCATATCATATCATATAGCACACCATTACAGAATTCCATATCACAATTTATATCATATGGCATTTATAATAATTTACTTTTATTAGGGAGTTTCACTAACTTTGTCGAAAAATATGTTACATTGGATATCATGTGATATCATATTAGGGAGTTTCACTAACTTTTATTAGGGAGTTTCACTAACTTTGCAGAATAATTTACTTTTGAACTCTAATTTAGTGAAAATATTCACCCAGAACCAAATAGATGCTCAAGTCATTTGCAAATTTCAAAGGATTGAGTATTGTACTTTTGGCTTCTAGTTCAAGGACTTTATCTTAGAATCTTAAGAAGTGATGCACTTAAACCCCAAATGAATAAGGGATAACAGAGGACGCAGTTGCTGGAAGCATTGTAGACGCAGCAGCAGCAGCAAAATTGCATCCTTTTCGGAAATTTGGTTTGTCGATTGCTTCCAAATATGTATTTAGAAATGGCAGGCTCATTGCTTTCACTGCAATATAACAACATATATATGAGGGGGAGGTTCAATATAAATAAATCGAACTATTTAGTTCATGCGAGAAACATCCCTAAATTATCTTTGATGCAATTCCCCTTGATCTATGCCCCTTTTTTTGGCAAATGCTCCCTTCTGGTGCATTTTTATAGTCAAGCAGGGGACTTTGCACTAAAATGCATGATTTAAAGGATTCTTGTAATAAAATACTAAAAATTTCATGGGTTGCATTTTGCCAATATGTAGTGTCGATGCGTAAGCATTTATATATAGTATATCTTCAATTAAGTACTAATATTCCATAAGGAGCTCTTAGTTTCTAATCCTTAGGGGGGGGAAATAAGTAGAGTTAGATCAAATATGATTTTGGCTTTAGGATGCTCTCTGGGTTCTAGACCCAAAGATACCATATGCAATGAGCATTCGTAGGAGTGGAAAGAAAAATCAAAATTTCAGCATAAAGAAAACAGAGGAAACATATTAGAAACCCAACATTTTCTAATAGAAACCCAACACTTTATTTACTCGGGAGTATACTCTCATAGAATCACAACATTTTCTCACTTGTTTCTTGATTTTTTGAATGCCCGACCTTCGGCATTTGAGAGATAGTCTTGGATCCATGAATGATGAGTTTTTGCTCCATTACCTTGGCCAATTCCTTAAGGTTTTTCCTAAAGTTTCCAGCAGGTTTCCTTGGTGTGTCGAGGATTTTTGTAGTACGTAAACAACACCCCATATCAGTTGAAAGGTTTTGAGATATCATTATTCCCATTATCGACACTATTAACACTCCTCTCATTGGTATTCTTGATAGTAATTTCACTACATCAGCTCATGCCTGAATAAAGAAGAATGTCCAAAACAAAAAATTGGAGAGAATTATATTTTCCAAAAATCTGAATTTGTTAAAATTATTGATCAGGAATAATAAGGGTTGAGAGAGTATCCAAGTACTAACCATGTTAGCAATGTTGTTGGAGAGCCAATCCAACCCCTCGTACTGAAGGTTACACAGGTTCTCTGGATAAACCTGGAAGGAGTGTAGAATGTGTTTAAAACATTGATAAACTGGATATATTAATACTCATTATTGGACGAAAATAATTTGAGAATTAATACCGGTGGCGCTACATGAGGGAATGGAGGCCAATCTTATCAGTTATTTCCGCATCAACCATTGCATTTGGAAAAACAAACGCAACCTAAGCTCTTAATTTACATCTTCCAACAATTAACCATATGAGGGATTATCTTGACCTCTTAAACACTTCAGTCGAGGGTTGGTTTCCCCAATATAGCTGCCGAGGTTTATTTGGTGTAGAGACTGTTCCCCAAATTCATATAGGCTTATTTCCATGTCAAAATCGCAAATGCGAATCTTCCAAATTAAATTGTAAAACAACAATGATCTGTCACGTGTCAAGCGCCAAAAGGGTTTCCCCATTAAGTTCCTTCAATCATGGCTGACCCTTCGGATACTGGAGAATCAAGCTTGACATTTCTTTTACCTTCCTCTTCTCTCTGATGACCAAAAAACGATCATTGAGAGAAGGAAAAGTTTATTTTCTTAGACCATGGACCCAAACGTGTTCAAGAGGGGGGTATATTCAAGAAATCCAACACCTGAAACAATAAAAAAATCTCAATAAATTTCTTCCGATATAAACAACAATAGGCAATCTAGGTCAATTAGATCATTAGAGATCATAGTGTGGTACGCAACTTGTTCACCCACAACATGAATAAATCTAAAAAATGTAAAAATCATTTACAAAGTGGGATAAAAAAATTACACTTATTCTTAGTCATTCCATACATGTAATATCCATCAATAACAACAATCATATGTATCTTTCAATGAGTTCAAAAGTATAAAATTGATGCATTCTTCCCTTGTAACTCAGATTTTCAGCAGAACAAATGATGATTAATCTGAAATTTTAGATCTTTTTCATGGAATATATCACTAGATGAATTCATAATAAGAAAATGTGTCATGCATAACCATCTGAAATTCCAACTACCATAGATACCAAAGAAAGTATACATCACTTCCTAAAATTAAAAAAAATTATAAATGTCCCAAAAATAAATATTAGTAACAGAGTACATATCTTAAAAAACATCAGAGACCAAAAAGGCTATGACAACAGAGTAAATTTAGAGAGCTAAAACAATTGACACTGTTGCGCTTTCATTTTTATCTGGTTCTTTAAGTTATCATCAACCAGGGGGAAAAGGTACTTAGTTGTTAATCAAGGGGAAAAGGTGGATTAGGGGGAAAAGGTACTATGCTTCAAGTTAAATTCTGACCTCTCCATCATTTGTATGTCAATCAGGGGGGAAAAGGTGGATAAATCTAGTGTTAGTAATACATTTAGAGAGCTAAAACAACAGAGAATAGTTATCATCTTATTGAAAATTAGAGGGAAAAGGTGGATAAGCACAACAGAGTATATTCAACTTTGAGACATGTCCTAAAAATATCTTAAATAAAATTATACAGTAAAATTTTTGTGCGTCTACTTAATCAAAAGTGTATACACATTTTCACCCCCTAATTTTCAACAAAAACAAACCCAAACAGAAAATGGGAAACACAGTTAAACTGTTGTATTACTAACACCAGATTTATTTTTGAATACATAACACCATATTTTTCACACTCCAAATAGTGGTACACACTATGCCCTTGAATACTTTGATCATACAAATGTTATTTAGCTAACTCCAAATCCGACGACAAACCGGCCAACTATGAGTAAGACAGTGGCGAAACCCATCAAGCGTGCTCCTGCAAAATATATATATACCCATATCTAAAACCCCATATAAAACTCGAAACCCCCGTAAGGGAAAAATCTCTAAAAAAAATACATACCCAACAAAAAATATCTCAAATCCATACCTTCTCACTCCAAACGGACTAAAAGAAAGAGAGGGTCTTTCCATGGATCTTCCCACATGGATTGTTGGTCTGTTGATGTGGATTGAGGGTGTTGATGTGCTTTGAGAGAGTGGGAGTTGTGGGATGTTGGGGTGAGGGAAGATGAATGGGGTTGGAGGTCATATGGAGTCCGTTTGCTTCGTCGCTGAGTTAACGACCATCTTCGTCATTGAGCTCCTGCAATGGGTTAGAGAGAGAAATAGGAGTCTAGATGTTTGGCTCTTTGTATCCTGAAAAAGAGTTCAAATTAAAGTAAGAGAGAAGTCAGATTTTTATGGGCGGATGTTGAAAAGTAGTCAATGAAATCATGTTCCCTTTTTCTCTTTTTAGTGTGTTATGAAAATGACCTTCATATTTGAATTAAAGTAAAATTTTAGGAATAAAATGAGAGGGAAAATAAATTTAATTAGGATAAAATTGTAATTACAATTAGAGTATAAAATAAGATGTGGTGAGGTACATAGTATTATTGTATATATCTTGATCTCACCATCCATTTCTTGTTTTGTTGGCACAATCCTCACCCCTGATTAAGTTATCATCTTATTAAATAGTAAAAACATCCTACTCCTTATTTTATATATATATATATATATATATATATATATATATATATATATATTATATGAGAGGGGGTGTTTTACTGTTCCAAAAAATCAATGGTTGGGAGGGAATTTTTTGGGACAATCTAAGGGTTTCAGATTGTTCCATGTAGGATTATACCCATTGTGACATGGCACATCGATAATGAACTAAACCTCTACGCTACCTCCACCACTCTCATTTTGTCCAAAAAAAACCCACCCCCGTCTTTACTCTCATTCTCTTCATCTGCTTCTCTCTCAACACAAAAAAAAAACCTACCCTACCCGTTATCTGCCGTCACCCCCTCCCCGCCTCCGCCTCTCCTACCCTCCGCTCCTACCAGCCCCTTCCCCACTTCCGCCGCTCCTACCCTACCCGTATAGGTAATCTCTCAACCACCTCCCTTACATGCACACACACGATCACTCCCGTACACACACACAGAGATCTATCGCACACACAGATCTCCTCACTCACGCACACACACGCACACACACGCACACACACACGCACACGTACACAGATCTGTCGCACTCAGATCTGTCACACACGCAAGCATATCATTTTGAATCGTTTCGAATCAGATCTGCAACGGTATTTCAAAAAATTTCAGTTTGTAAGATTTGGGGATGATGCTTGAGATCGTTTTGAATCAGATCTGCAACAGGTATTTTCGAAAATTTTCAGTTTGTACGATTTTGGGGATGATGCGATTTGGGTATCTATTTTTTTTTGTAGTTAATTGTTTATTGGTCTTTTATATAAGACATGATTTGATTTATTTTTTTGGGGTTCGAAGATTTTCAATTTGTGCGATTTGGGGATGATGCGATTTAGGTATCTGATTTTTTTTTGTAGTTTATTGTTTATTATTGTTTTATATAAGAAAAACGATGCTTGAGAAATTTTCAGTTTGTAAGATTTGGGGATGATGCGATTTGGGGATTTGATTTTTTTTTGGGTTTATTGTTTATTGTTGTTTTATATATTTGTTGTTTATTGTTTTTTCATTAATTAATTTTTTATTTGTTAGTTTGTTAACGATATGCTTGCTTGTTTGTTTGTCGTAAACCAGGTTGTTGAATTCATGTTTTCTTGGGCTTGTTGGATAATATGAAATAAAGATCATAAATAAATCATAATGTTCATGTTGTACTTTTAAATATTTTGTATTATTCATGTATTAAATTGTGGAGAATAGCATGGTTATTTAGGTTGAAGAATATAGTTCTACATTTTATATTATTCATGTATTAAATTTATCACCCTGTTTTATTGGATGTGTTTTTGTATATGTGGTTGTTCATTATTCTTAATTTGTGCCGATGGAGCATGTGTATATTGTCTCGAGCATGGGGCATCCCTTCTGACACTCGAAAGATTACATAACTGAAATTCTCAATCCCTCTTCCATTTTTTAAATTAAAAATAACATAAACTTCTTTATATTCTCTATAATATTTCTCCAAATATCTGACCTCATTCTTCTTTCAGGGTTGATACCAAAGTTTTCGAATGACGACGTTCGAGAGATTGATAAGGTAATCTAAGTTTGTACTTCATTTTTTTGGCATTGAATAATGTGACTCCCACGTTTAATTTAAATGTGATGTTATACATGTTTAATGGGAGAGAGGTTTTTTATTTGGGATTACGAATTTCATTTATTCTATTATTGTGGGGGAAAAATATATGCCTACGTAATAACATGACACGTGGCGAGCACCCCGGTCAAGATGGCGAGCAACAGACGCGCCAGCAATATAGGGACGACTAGAGTCCTTGATAAACTAGAAGACCGAGGAGCAGTAACGGATTGGAATAAAACTCCATGAAGTTAGGACTCAGCCATATTTGTTACTCATACATATTTGTAACCCTAATGTAACCCCTAACTCTATATAAAGGGGACACCCCCCATTGTGAAAGCGGGCTTAGAAGCTAGAGAAACACTCTTATGTAAAACTCTCTCATCATTCTAATAGAACACATCAGTAGCCCCGTGGATGTAGGCCATTCATGGTCGAACCACATAAATATTTGTCTCTCTCATATTTATTTTTATGCTTGTATCGTGAGGAATTGACCCCCCTACGGGTGAGATTTTTTGCACATACAATTGGCGCCGTCTATGGGAAACGACATGAAAAGTCTTTCCTTCCTCTTTACGAGATGGAGATTTACGTTGCGACCTCATGGTGTACACGTACGATAATCAAGAGCTAAGTTTACTTTTTTTTTCTCCATACGAATGATTATATATTTTTTATAAACATCGTTCTATTGATGCACGATTCTCTGATCATTTGTATTCTTGCATTTCGTGTATTCAATTTTTATGCATCTACAAATCTGCAGAAACAGCTTTGATTCCAGACAATTTTCATTGTTTGTTTCAGATAAAATTCACTATCGAAGATGTCTATGAAGACTCTCCAAATATTTGGACTCTTTGGATACTTTTCTGGGTATAAACGTTATTTTCTAGGCACATCATATATTATGATTCCAATATCCCATATTTTGTAATAAACATTAAAAACGGCCCTGTGACATTGACCAAATCTTTACAAGCATATTTGGTGAGTTTCCTTCAAGAAGGTATTTTTTCAAAAAAGATGGACAGATTTTGGGCGCACAATCAGGCGTGAATTTCTCACAATCTTCCACGGCAAAAGAGAAATCACAAAAAAAATGATTTTCTGTTTCGATCATCTCCGACCTACAGCATAAGGTTCTCCGACCTGTAATCCGAGATTGTTCTCCAGATGGGCTGAACCAACAATGATGGAAAAGGTACGAGTTCATGAAAATATGGACTATCGCAACACGTGGGTTACATCAATTTTTCGAGTCCCAACACGTTTATATCTTTCCATAATTTTAGGAAGTGATAAGATATCATTAGATATCTCTTAAAAAGTTTGCTCCCTGCAAATCGTACCGACCTGAGACCTGGGATCACTCCGATCTTCCTCGACCATCATCATTGGTCGGTGGCAAAAATAAGGGCAACCTCAGCTATGTTACCAGCCATCCATGGTGGTCAGCGACTACGTCAATAGAAAAAATCACAACCAGTCCGTGTCCCAACTCGCCAGGAAACCACAACTCTTCGATCGAGCACCAGCGAGGGATTTACTGGAGCCTCTAATAGTCGACGACCAGCTTGCGACTACCATCAGGTGGTCGGCGGCAGGAACGAGCAAGGAGGAGCACATCAGCTGGTCGGCGGACAGGATGAGCAGCGATGAGCTCGCCCCTGTGAAAAGGTTACAGCGACGACCTAGGAGGTGCTCTGGTCGGTTACCACTATTGTGCTACGGCGACGAGCCAGGAGGCAACAGTTCTTATGGTCCATTTCTCTAGATCACGACCACCAGACCATAATCACTGGTCAGCAACAACAACAGAGATCCGCCCCTACCTGAGTGTATCAGAAGCATCACCAGACAGCCCATCATGATGGGTGATCACTGGGCAATCAACTTCGATGGCCAAAAACAAACAGTATTGAGATTTTTTGCACCGCTATCTCGCTTGTGCTATCTCGCGTGTGGTCTTTCCGAATCATTTTGGTTTACAAGTCTTTTATATTGGTTTACAAGACCACCCCCTTTTTTATCTTAATTCACATCTTCATGTGAAAGTACATTTTTGAAACCAAACTTGTATTTAAGTATCCATTTTGGACTTCAAATAATTTTGCAAAAATTCTAAATGAATCATTGTCTTACACTTGGAGTATATTTGACTAATTTTTGCATTTCTAGGTTCTCTCTAAAATTAAATTATTTTAAGGGACCGTGTGATTTTATTACAACGATTTTAGTTGGAACTTTTTTATGCGACCTTATTACAAATTATTTTGCTCACATAAATAAGTGGGGCACAATTATATAGAACTCATGTCGTTTATTCGAACATTTTAATTTTAAATAATGTCATTCAACTACAACAATTTAATCTCACCAGAAGGAGATTATTGGTTATTTAACTCAACCCCGATGGATGCTCGGGCACGGTTATCGCAGGATGATTTTTATCATAAAAATCATTGGACCATTTATTACATTCATACGCTACTATGAATTTTTTTCTCCGACAAATGGCCGAGCGGATGCATATCTTATGTACTTTGCTGAACATATCATTTTCATGATAACTTCTATTTTGATTTAGCCTCAACGGATGGTCGGGGAATTTACTAACTTCCACAGGTATAAGATTCAGTCCCGACGGATGCTCGGCAACAATCTTGAGTTCTTGTAAATCTCATCGATTTTTCAATAGATGCTCGAGCATGAATTACTCGCTATATCTACTCGGTATCCTACAACCTTGCCCCGACGGACTATCCAGGCACCATTCATTTTATTAATGCTCCGATCGAAGAGTCGAGCACACTATATGTGACAGCTTTACTAATAAAATACTGGGTGATCAGTCCTATATCCAATTAAAACAGGTTTCTCATCTGGTTCATTCTTAGCATCACTGTACAAAACTTTTTAAAACATTACTAACCACCTAGTATTCAAAATGCCGATGTCAAAACTTTAATCTTTTTATTTAACAATGAACAACAAAACATTATTACATAAATACATCCCATGAAATAGTAATATAAATCCATCCACAATATAAAAGACTGGAATGAAATAATACCGAATAAACCATCGATTACAAAATCCAATATAAAGTCCAACCTGAATAAAAGTCTTAATACAAGGTGTAACTATCATAAATGAAATAACTGTGGTCAACATGCCCGAATAAAGTACTGCCCCTGCACCCTACACTAGGAGTGAAGTAACTGAATCATCTAAGTCCAAATCCTGCAAGCATCCACAAGTGCTGCAGTTACGCATCCCTAGAATAGATTTATCCTACTTGGCGTCCTTGTGGCTGGACACCTAAAAGGTTTTGGAAAAAGGTTTTGCAAGTACGGGTCAGAGCCCAAGTAAAAATCATTTAAAAATAAAATATTTAGCAAGTAATTAAATAACAGTTTAAATGAACAGTTATTAGATACACATGTTAGGTTGAGAATACTCCCTTGAGTTTCTCATCTCTCATCCATAATGCGCACCTAACGTTTTCTACTCAACCCCACCTAGTCAATTCTAGCCAATCTAACTAGGCAGCCATTATCTAATAAACCCAAATCAATATAGCTCCTCCGTACCTCCCATACAGTACGCTATCGAATACCCTTAATAATTAACATCTCTCTTATGTTATTATCAAACCCCAGTTACCCTTTCTACGTAGGTTATTGTTCAAACTTTGCCATTTAAGTTTTTCTACTTAAACTTCATTGTAGATATTCACTATCTTCCTTCCTACTATTCACATATTAGTAGCTTCATCATTATATAGATATACCCTATTTAAGCTCCCTACTAATTACTCTTTAGTAGATTAATCATTCTTTAGATACATACTATATCGTCTCTCTACTAGCACACATAAGTAGATTATTCGTGTTGTATATATATTTTACACACCATATATAGTATAAGTACACACTATATTATTATATCCCTGTATCACACATTAAGGGCTATTGGTTCGTAATGTTACCCTGACCCCAATAGTTATTCCATATGTATTAGTTCGGAATGTTACCTCGACCCCAAAATTCAGATTACTTTTAGTTTAGATACACACAACTAACTAGTTTGAAATCATAAGTCTGCTACCCATGAATCATAGCGTCCACCAGTATTTCCATACAAATACGTTTATTAAATATATATCCATTTCTCTTTAATATGGGCAAGGCTTTTCAAATTTCAGAATTAAGTGTTCACATATTTAAGTCAAATAAGATTTCACTATCTTTCTCGTCCATTAATTTTACACAGTAGATAACATAACAAGTATATATATATATATATAACACGGCACCTCCCAGACCCAGTTGCGGTGCATACTGTAAAACATATCAAAGGTATATGTATTTATCATCCATTATATCTATACTAGTACGGCACCCCTAGGCACAGCTGCGGTGCATTCATACTCTGCGATCATGTCCGGGTACATCTCTCATTGTATAAGGGACTATTGGTTCGTCTTCTCTCACGAACCATATATATCAAATCACACATATTGGAGGCGAACATAGTTCACATATCCATGGGTCACGCACATACATACGCTCCCACAGTCAGCAGACTTATCGACTCACAAATAAGCCCTTCACAGTCCTATGTTCTTGAGGTACCAAATCTAAAATCCCCCCGAAGGCAACACAGGATAAGAGTGTCCTCTTTCGAACGCCAACCTCTCGTGATAGAAAGTATGGTAAGTATGTCATACACATAATAAACAATAATATAGGTACACATTCCACCTATATAAATATGACATCAGCGAGGTATTCACACAACCATATAATAACGATAGGTATTCACTCCACTTATATATATATATATATATAATAACAATAGTTCATACACACATCCCATATCACAAGTCTCATATATAGTATATTTATATCCCAAATATTCTACGTATTCCATAATTTATAACTTCGTTTATTACCATACATTCCCGAGTATTTCTCACCACTATAAGGGTATCCTTTATTCCATATATAATATCATAAGGTAAACTCTCTACCCCCTACTGGTCTAAGTCCTCATTCCTCTCGAATTCTCTTAACTCGAATTATCCTTCAATTTAGATTTTCCTCTCTATTAATCCAAATTAATTTAGCCCTTAAACTTCCCTCGTAGTCCACACCTAAAACCCAAACTAGGCCTGCTGGTGTTTCAATATAATTTCCTTATATTAGAAATTAAATCCCACAAATTACTTTCAAACGATTTCCAAAGGTCCTAAACAAAAAGGAAATTATTGGCCAAAACTGGGCAACCGAATCAATTAGAAAATTTTCTGGCAGATTAAACACCCTGTAGTAAAATATCGATTACTCCCTATACAGAACTCCTATTGACCTGATTCAAAGCTCATTTGAAAGATAAGACATAGATATTTTCAAGAATGTATGGATATCACTCTAATTCTAAGTAAAATTTAAATGGCATATGTTTAAAGTTACGACATAAATTCTGGCAGTTACTATGCTGGAAGATCAAACACCCTATAGTAAAATATCAATTTCTCCCTCTATGAAAATCCGATTGACCTGATTCAAAGCTCATTAGAAATCCAAGACAAATACCTTTCCAAACATCTATGGCTCTTATTTTAATTTTAAGAAATTAAAATGACATACATTTAAAGTTACATTAATAATTCTGACAGATTGACATCTTGTGTTCATCAATTAAACCCTAAGTCATTCAAGATTTATATTCTTCAATCAAGAACCCATCAAGATTCAATCTTAATCATCAAATATATTCTAATATCAGTTTATCTTCATATAGAGATAAATTTCCAATGAAAATTTACACAAAAACATCAAAGATTCAACCCAAGAATCAAATTCTCCTTTAGTTAACATAAAACCCTAATTTTCTCATGTTCATCAACCTTATAAATCAAGAACTCATATTTATCTCTTATTAATCAATACAAACCCACTAATTTCATATTATCATCATTAAGGAACATCTCTACATGCATTCCCACTTTAGTTTATGAATTAAACCCTCCTAAATTCATATAAAACTTCCAAAAGTATGAAATCAAACGCTGTCCCACATGGGTATTATAACATGATTGATATAAATTTCCATTTAAATATTTTCCTCTCAATAGCAGGTCTGAAATTCGTTGATAAGATAGTGTGGTGGTCCTCCCCTCGCTCCGTTCTCGATTTCATTGCGTTCGGGGCGAAGAACTGTGTAGGAAGCTTAGTTCTCCTCTCCTCTTCCTCTCCTATGGCTTCTATCCCTTTTGATTTGTGTTAACCCTAGCCCATATCTCTAATCTGATGATATACACTTACAATTTTCGGAGTTTTCTAAATCCCAAACTCCCGAATGATCGAAATGCCCTTAAACGATGCCGGGATGGTCTAAAATCATCCCCGGACCCAAACTATACACCCGAGTACACTTTTTCGACTATTTCGACCCTTCCAAAACCAACCGTGACCTCAAAATCACCATTCTAGTCACTTTATAAAATCCTCTTATTTTACCTCCAAATACGCCACGTGTGAAATTAAACTTAGAGTGAATTAATTTAATCTGAATCATCGAATTAAAAAATTTCTCCAAATTAAATAAATTCTTAGGTCATCAATTTAATTAATTTCTATTTTCTCCAAAAAATATGGGGTGTTACACTATAGTACTTTAGACCCAAAGAAATGCTAGGGCAAAATTATTATTACTCCGACGAAAGCTCAGATGATTCTTAACCTGAAGGACGGTCAGGCACATTCAAGATTCATCTCGGCAGATAATCGGCAAAATATTTCTATATATTTAGTCCCAAAGATATTTGCCACACACGCCACTTTTTATCCCCAACAAATGGTTGGTCAGGATAATTCTTACATTTAGCACAACCACAATTGATGGATACGCACATTTATTTGTGCATTGTTCGTTTCTGTCTCATAATATTTTATTTGCTCACAAATTATGCTCACGATTTTTATCATCATAAATTTGTTAACAGGGGGCTATCTATACTGCATACTTCACAATTGTCACTACACAATTTTCTATCAAAATAAATTTTTGAAACCAACTTGCAATTGAGCATTTTCTTGGAGCTATTTGCAAAAATTCCAAATTAACTCCTATGTCGTACATCTGGACATATTTGATAAAATTTAGCATCTTTTATTCAACTTTATTACAAATTATTTTGCTCACATAAATAAGTAGGGCGCACTTATATAGCACTCATGTCATTTATTCGAACATTTTAATTTTTAATATTTCCATCTAGATATTATTGGTTATACCGATGGATGGTCACTATAATATTTTTACTAATACCTAGCGTAGCCCCGATGGATGCTTGGGCACGACCATCCTCATGAGATTTTATCATACAAATTATGGGATCATTCATATCATTCATGCAATACTATGAATATTTTCCTCAACACATGGTCAAGCAGATGCGCATCATATTGCATGATAAATTCTATTTTAATTAGCCTCGATAAATGGTCGAGCAATGTATTAACTTCCACAGATAAAAAATTCAGTCCCGACGAATGCTCGACCACAATCTTAAGCTCTTGGAAATCTTGTTATAATGCACTGATAGATGCTCAAGCAAGAATCTCTCTCTATATCTACTCGGGCCTATACAACTTCTCCCCGACAGACCAATCTGGCATCACTTATTTTGTTAATGCTCCGACGGATGCTCGGGTTCTTTACACCACTTTGGACCCAACAAATACCTGGGCAATATTATTTACCATAACCGACGAATGCTCGGATGTTGATATTTCTTCAATTTTAGTATTGATGAAATGGCTCTATGATTCTTGACATGAAGGATTATTAGGAATACTCAAGGTTCATATCGACAAATGATTGGCAAAATAGTTCTATATATTTAGCCCCGAAGATATTTGCCATACACATTGCATTTTATCCCCAACAAATGGTTGATTAGGATAATTCTTATATTCAGTCCCGACAAATAGTTGGCACAATCGATTAATGATCAACGCCACATTTATTATTGTTATTCAACCCTAACAACTGGTTTGGAAATTTAGTTTTCACTAACACTCAGGATTGTTCGTAATACTTGCTTGGTCCTTTTTGCCTCGACGGACGTTCGAGCATGGATCACTCGCAATATCTACCAGATCCTCTACAATTTTATCTATAATTTTTGCCTCGACAGGCATTCATGTGTCATTTATCTTATCAATGCACAAACATATGCTCGAGCATTGATCGTTCGCAACATCTACTGGATCCTTTGCAAATTTTGCCTCGCGGAGCCTCGTCTTCGATGGATAGTCGACATTATGTGATCATGTCTCAAGCTCTAGTGGACACTTGGGAAATAAAATTCTTATTTAATTCAACCTCGGCGAATGATAAGTTGGGAGATCTATATAACAAAGATCCAATAACACATAAAGTAGTATGAAGAGCAACTATCAACCATATTTTATCAACAAGGATGAATCCAACCTGTAAGAAGTCACATATCCAGCAAAATCACAGTCAATGAGAAAAACATGTTGATAACAATACAAAACCACCCTAAATGTATCGAGCAACATCGTCAGACAACCCACGGTGATCGACGATCACAAAGCAATGAATTAACGCGTCATCAGCACCAAGATATCCACTCTAGAGGAACAACATTTCTTAAACGCCATATCAGATTAACGCATTTCTGCACAAGGACGCTTTGAACTCATATCAATTGCTTTAGGTACACGAGCTATATGGAGTTTTCCACAGCCTCCTGGAACCACCATGCATGGTCGACGAACAAGTGCGCCCCTAGGAACGATAGATTACATGGAAATATATGAGCAAGATAATCTTATATTATATCCAGCTCGACGAACGATCAACGTGACACTTTTCAACAGAACAAAGCCCCGAGGAACGATCGGGCACACTTATCATCTCGGTTATACATATCAAATAACTTGATAAACGGTCAGACAATCTTCTCTTCATATCCCGATTGGGGGCTCCATGGCAACGATGACACGTAAATAGATTCACTTTAACATTTAAATAAAAATAAAAGAGGTCAGCTCAGGTTGGATGCCAACATGGTTAATACCATAATTAGTCTTTCAAATGATGATCAAGACTGAGCTTGATTTAATTACAACAGCCTTCTTGCTTGTTCCCATTAAATTAAGTACGTCCAAAGGCCTTTGTCATCTCCAAACACAAATGGACTCACGAGTTGCCCCGACAATAATAAAAACCCTACGGGGGATCCATAGGAAAAAAGCCAACTCAGATTGGTCGCCAACTATGTTGGTCGATTAAAATCCTGAACGGGTTGACGGCCCTTGAACCAGGTGCATTTTTGCCATCGCCTTTTAGGCCTAAGAAAGTGTGATGACACAACCTAAAAGGTAAAATAGGCGGATATTTACATGCAAAGCATTAGAAAATGCAAAAATGCAAACATATCATATGTTAGAAAACCTAAGGCAGGGTCTTACCCCTACTAGGTACATGCTCGAGCAAGGCTCGACACATAGGCTTTTGGTCGGCCTCTCCAGTTGGACCATATAAAAACCTAAGGCAGGGTATTACCCCTACTAGGTACATGCTCGAGCAAGGCTCGACGCATAGGCTTTCGGTCGGCCTCTCCAATTGGACCATATGAAAAACCTAAGGCAGGGTCTTACCCCTACTAGGTACATGCTCGAGCAAGGCTCGACGCATAGGCTTTTGGTCGACCTCTCCAATTGGACCATATGAAAAACCTAAGGCAGGGTCTTACCCCTACTAGGTACATGCTCGAGCAAGGCTCAACGCATAGGCTTTTGGTCGGCCTCTCCAATTGGACCATACGAAAAACCTAAGGCAGGGTCTTACCCCTACTAGGTACATGCTCGAGAAAGGCTCGATGCATAGGCTTCTGGTCGGCCTCTCCAATTGGACCATATGAAAAACCTAAGGCAGGGTCTTACCCCAACTAGGTACGTGCTCGAGCAAGGCTCGACGCATAGGCTTTTGGTCGACCTCTCCAATTGGACCATATGAAAAACCTAAGGCAGGGTTTTACCCCTCCTAGGTACATGCTTGAGCAAGGCTCGACGCATAGGCTTCTGGTCGACCTCTCCAATTGGACCATATGAAAAACCTAAGGCAGGGTTTTACCCCTACTAGGTACATGCTCGAGCAGGGCTCGACGTATAGGCTTCTGGTCGGCCTCACCAATTGGACCATATGAAAAACCTAATGCAGGGTCTTACCCCAACTAGGTACATGCTCGAGCAAGGCTCGACGCATAGGCTTTCGGTCGGCCTCAACAAATGGACCATACACGATCAAAATACAGGGAGATGCACTAAACTTGATGCACGCTCGAGAAAGCCTCAGCAAACGAATTCTAAACAATCCTATGGTCAGCCTCACGAATTGGGACATGCAATAATACAAAACAATGAACTACGTTCGACCTGATCCCAAGAGGGTACATAAGCAGCTCGACACTCTCGAGTCTAGTTCCCATATCAATTCAACGTATCTCAACTCAAGCCAAGCATTCATTTAAAAACCTATGAAGGCGAGAAGATCAACCAAATAAGGCTTAAAAGTTAAACGACAGCTCAAAGAACGTCAGTCCAGTTCACATCAACAACTTCATACGTTTAAAGAGATTGTGGATCAACTCCCAGCTCATCTCAGAATCAACTCAACTGAACTACGACCTGTGGGGCTATTGTGGGGGAAAAAATATATGCCTACGTAATAGCATGACACGTGGCGAGCACCCCAGTCAAGATGGCGAGCAACAGACGCGCTAGTAATATAGGGACGACTCGAGTCCTTGATAAACTAGAAGACCGAGGAGCAGTAACGGATTGGAATAAAACTCCACGAAGTTAGGACTCATCCATATTTGTTAATCAACCATATTTGTAACCCTAATGTAACCCCCAACTCTATATAAATGGGACACCCCCCATTGTGAAAGGGGGCTTAGAAGCTAGAGAAACACTCTCATGTAAAACTCTCTCATCATTCTAATGGAACACATCAGCAGCCCTGTGGACATAGGCCATTCATGGTCGAACTACGTAAATCTTTGTCTCTCTCATATTTATTTTTATGCTTGTATCGTGAGGAATTGACCCCCCTACGGGTGAGATTTTTTGTACCTACAATTATATTAACTAAATATACATGGTATGCTTTATATTGTTGGTGAGAATGGGTTACGGATGATTTAATTGCATTTTGCAAACCCACTTTTATGTATATACTCTTATTTGAGAATGTGTTTAATTCAGTGTTTTAATAATTTTTTGAAAAAATAGAAAGTTTGAAATAATAAATAAGACTTCAATCTTCTTTTTATTATATCTTTCGGTTGAGTTTGCGTTATGGTAACTTTCTCAACAGTGTTGATTATTGTTTATTTGTTTTTCATGAGCATTCGTAGGCATGAGGGGTAGGGTATATAAACTCAAGTACATGCATAAGTCTCTCAGTTGTTTGTCAAATTTATCTAAATGGTTGTTTTACTTTGTCTCTCAGTTGTTTGTCAAATTGTCTAAAAGGGATATGTATGTAAGCGTGTTATCCTGATTTTTGGTTGCAAATCTGATATTGTTCTTATGCTTTGCAGCAGCTACGGGGCTGCTACAGGGCTGCTATGGTAATAGCTACTACATGGATGCTATGGGGCCGCTATGGAGCTACTATGGGGCTGTCACGGAGCTGCTATGGAGTTGTTATGGACTTCTGAAGGCACGGATATTTCGCTAGCGGCACGGTGTGTTAGCAACACAGTGTATTTGCTATATAATTAATAATTAGCTTTGTTTATATAATATTTGACTAGCTCTTTCAATTTAGTAACTATAGTTTCTTTCATGTATCATGTCTCATTTAGAAAAGAACGGACAATAATTATAGTGGAACATAATTATTTGGGCTTCCATCCATTGATATATATTTATTTTTTTAAGATGTTTGTTTCATTGAGGCTTTTGTTAGGCGAATTTTTTTTTATATCGTTATCCGTTAAGAAGGGTGGATAGTCCAATAAACAAAGGAGATTTTACCTAATTTTTTTAAAACTTTGACACTTTATATTTTTTAGACACAATGAGAATTAATTTGATGAATATTATATATTTCATGTTATATGTGACTTTGTTTGATGAATTTAGATTATTTGAATGGTGTTTGACAATTTGTTATTTGTTATAAACAAGGGAGATTATGAACATTTTTTTAAATAACACTTTTGTTTTGTTTTGTTGAGGAACGATATTTTTGTCATTTTACAATTATGTATTTTGAAAATTTTCTTCGTTTCACGATTATGTACATTCGAAATTTTCGTCGTGCCTTCAGACACGGGCATTTCGCTAGTATATATATATACAGTCTTGCTCTTATGCGGACTAGTTCGCATTTTAAGAATGCGAACCGAACATGTGTCACCTGATGGTGAGTCCAGAAAAGAGAGGAAGTGTGTGCCTATAATTTATGCGATAATTTCTAGGCGCACCTTTAGGGGACACATGTCCGGTTCAAACTCTTAAAATGCGGACTACTCCGCACAGGAGCATTATATATATACATATATATATATATACACATACACCTTTACAACAACTTTTAAAATATGCTCGATGTGTCTGATTTCCATCGAATTAGTATTAGATTTTTAAAATCTACGAAATTTTGCACGCGACCAAGTAGGCATGAACGTGTCTATGATTGACGTATAAAGGTCCGTGACATGAACTCAGAATCCTTTCTTCTTCAATTTCTTTGAAAGCTCGTTTTTAATATGCATGTGTCACAAGACGTCGCAATCTGGGTGAATGCTCTCTTTGTGGAATTTTATTCCCAAAGGATAAATATTTTTTCAGCCTATTGCCTCATCCCAACATTCTGGAAATAAAACAGAATACGATCGAATAGATAGTCTTGCGAGAGATGAACTCAACAGTTTGTAAGATGAATAAGTTTTTCAATTTTGCTATTACGACACTTGTAAATCGGAGTTCCCTCCATGTGGCACACACAAATGAATGATATTTTCGTGCAATCAAATTGTACCCTCTCATACTCTTATTTTCTGTAATTACTACTATGACTTATTTTTCTCGAGAAAAAATATATAGAAGGGGTTGAATATGAGTCTTAAGGGTGAAGACAAAAAATATTATGGATCTAATTAATCTTAAGGAAATTATGATTTTTCGTGCAATCAATCAGACACAACAAGTTCATTTTAATTTTATTTTAAAGATGGGGTGAACAAAGCCACAACATGTTAACCAAACGACTTTATGCTAAAAAATTATTCGTTATAATACGGTCGTTGTTAAGACAAAGAATTAGTTAAAGATTTATTAATAATAATTTATAGAGTGAGAATTTGAAGTATCTATCATGCGTATCAAACATCAACCCAACAATTCAACACAAGATTATCCTATACTCCTTCTAAATCGTCTACTTGATTGATTTCTAAGAATATAATTAATGAAAATGAGTTTTTATATACAGTTTTACATCAAGGGGTTCATATACAATTTCTAACAATAAATAGGGACATATTTCAATACCGAACATATGATGTACACCTAAACATGATGTACACATTTGTCATGTACATTAGTTATTGTTTATTATAAGGACTAACATATATATTTAAAAAATATTCACCACGTCAAAAAAATTCAAGTTATGAAAATATATATATTGGTTGTTCTTGATTACGTGCCCGGGTCCACGGAAGGTACATCTAGTGATGTGCTGATGTTGGGGGACTGTGGCCCATTATTAGCATGGTTGTGTCCCTTTGACGTTGGCGTCCTATAGGCTTCATGACCTGTATGTACACCAGGCCGTGGCCTTCAGTGTAAAATGGGGAAAAGAAATGAATGTCACGACTTGGTTGGGGAGAGACCGTGTCCTTTGGTTAGTACTCTGGTATATCTCCATTATGCTTTCGTGGGCTCCTATGCGACGTGTCATATATCTATTTATTGACATATTTTGAGTATAATAACGATAATTACTTTTAAGAAGGTGAGAGAGAGAATATAGATGCTCGTTTACCAAAGTAAAATAATTTGTCTCATGTTGTCCTATTTGGATGGAGCAAAAAAGCGCCGTAAGTTATCCAATTGAGTGTACAATTTTGAAGGTACTATTCTCTTCCCCATTTACTAGGATAAAAGTTTAAATGGTTGGGGGGGGGAGGGAGTAAACCCACATCCTCATTCTTGGAGTTGTGGGGCCTGATCGACCACCATGAAATGAAGTTCCGTGGGGAACTTTTTTATATCTCTTGTTATTTTTTTGGGTAGTGTGAAGAGAGCTCCACCACAACACTCTAGAATGCATTGAATTTTAAAGGTAAAAGTGGTGAGATGATAATCAGTAAGAAAGGTTTTGCTGCCTATATATATGGCTCTCTCGGGTTAGGGTATGCCACGAGCCAAATATGCGCTAACTTTTGCCTCTCTCTCTCTCTCTCTCTGTATCTGTGTGTGTGTGTGTGTATGTGCCAACTTCCGATTTAGTAAAACTAAACCAAGAAATGAAGAAACAGCAAGTGGTTCGGAAAACAGATGAGCAATCAAGGACTTCATCTACCACAAATGGAAACGTGAGATATGCAGAATGCCAGAAGAATCACGCCGCGGGTGTAGGAGGATACGCTGTGGATGGGTGTATGGAATTCCTAGCAAGTGTGGGGAACGGCACAAGCGCCCCCCTTACATGTGCTGCTTGTGGCTGCCACAGGAACTTCCACAAAAGGCAAAGGCAAACATAATATATATATATATATACACACACACAAAGTTTGTATTGCTTTTAATATATTTTTTTTCCTTCAAATTTTGGTTTGTTGTGTGTTTGTGTGGAGACTGGTGTAGAAAATTTGATGGAAAGTATGAGCACGGGTAAGCTAGTTCTATAATGAACAAAGAGTGATAAGAACTGTATGTATGGGGAACATATGATGTGCTGTGTTTTTTTATTGTCATTTACCAAAAGGCCATATAATTAGGTTTTTCTCATTACCATTAAACACGAGCAAAGGCCAGGAAAATCCATCTATTAATCTTGTGTTTATAGTATAGAGATGGCGGGGAAAACGAGCCTTAATAGATCTATATTTCGCACTATAGGCTCATGGATTATAATTTTGTTGTTCCCTTAGTTTCAAATTATGAGTGAGTGATCATTTATAAGATATTCTCATTTGTAACTCTGCTATGAAAATTAATGCTGCAAATTCTTCAATGCTTAGGTTTTGATGATGGACATTCATTATATATATATATATATATATAAGGAAATGACCAATTGAGGTTTTTTTATAATGGTTTTTAAATATTTCAGTAGGATCATAAAAAAATAATCATTTCAAAATGAATTTTTTTGCTATTTTAAAAAAAATGGTCAAATTTTATTAGTTTTTAAATTGTTAAAAACCTACGAACTTTGAACGATTTTTTTAAATAGTAAAAAAATATATTTTGAGCTGATTATTTTTTTATGATCCTACTGAAATGTTAAAAAACTATAGAAACAAAGCAGCTCCAAAATATTTTTTTACTATTATAAAAAAATGGACTTGGATCTCAAATTATCTCTCTCTCTCCCTATATATATATATATATATATATATATATATATATAGAGAGAGAGAGAGAGAGAGAGAGAGAGAGAGGGTCAAGGGAACACTAAGTTTGCACATCATTTTTTTAAAATAGTAAAAAAAAATATGTTTTAGTTGATTTTTTTTTTTGTGATATTTAAACATTTCAACACACCCATGTAAAAAAATCAGTTTAAAAATTTTTTTTTTACTATTTTTAAAAAATTGGTCAAACTTTTGCTACTTTTAAGTACTTTGAAAGCTACGAAAGTTTGACCGATTTTTAAAAAATAGTAAAAAAAGTTTTTTCTAGTAGATTTTTTTTACATGTGTCCGTTGAAATGTTTAAATATTACATAAAAAAAATAAACTTAAAAATATTTTTTTAATGCTTTAAAAAAATTGGTGTGCGTCAGCACTATGCAAACTTAATGTGCACAGAACCCCCTCTCTCTCTCTCTCTCTCTCTCTCTCTATATATATATATATATATATATATATATATATATATATATATATGGTTTTGAGGAAAGTGTTAAATATAACAGTTGTATGAATGAGAAAGTATCACATACAATTTCTTTACTCTATTGGTCTTTCTCCCTCCTTCCAACTTACAATTCCTTAAAGTAATAAATTATATTACATTATAACAGAATACAGTTCAAACAATCGTTGTATTCAATTTTGCTGTTGTTGTTAAAGATTTGTCGATTAACGTTTGCATCTCTCACCAATTTTTTATTTAAAGGTGTTTTGCGCTTTAATGGCTCTGTTTCTTTCTTTCCCCTCACTTTCTTGAAAGCTCCCTCTATATGCACGTGAGTAATTGAGTAACTAAAGTTGCAATTAAATACGAATAACAATATATGTCCCAACTAATCCCGAATGAGTTGAGATAAAATCAATCGTTGTACTTTTAATTGTAATAATGAAACTGTACAATATTTTAATATTATTTCAAGTCATTTGCAGAATGATTTGAGGAAAAAATACGAGATTCTTTAAATAAATCAATGGGATGAACAAAAAACATGCTTTATTCATATGTTATTTTCATTGATGCTTTTAACGTAAGCATTCAACATTTGCAACCTTTGTCTATGGTTAGGCCATCATAAAGCAGGGATTGGTATTTTTGAGAAGTCGATTGTTTCCACTCAGCGTGTAAAAACTCACAAAGTATTTTTCAATTTTCAAAAGTTAACCATAGAAGGCAAATGTCACTCTTGCCTTTTTTATTTTACATAATTGTTACATATGCAAAATTGAATGTGCATGGTACGCCTAAATACAAAGTGCATGAAATTGTTGTGGATAGTTATTGAAAGAAACATTGTGTTATTTAAAAACAGATTCATAAGCATCTAGTCCCCAAGAAATAATTTCATGTGTGATGGTCATCGCATGTCCGTATTCTACACGAATTACGTGTCCCACATTTATCTCACCATACAAATAAGAATTTTAAATATGCATACGTGTCCAATTTTTATTTGTATTAAACACGAACATATGATACTCCACACATGTTACTCCTTGTCCTAATTCAGAAATATCCTTGCTAGTTTTTGCTGTTATGTCTACTAGTTATAAATAATAATTGTACAGAATTATGAACAATTAATATAATGACAGAATTGAAACAGAATTATAAAAATGAAATAGTTACTAGAATTTGCAGAAATAATATTAGAATAGAAAAAATAATCCGAGCCCTGTTTAGAACAGTGTCCTTAAGACAAATTTACTCCCTCCACAAAGTGCCAAAGGTAATGAATAATTGTCTCCCAAGATAGAACGGATTTCCAAATTAATCAAGTAGCACAACAATGATTAATTTCTTCGAACACAATTATGTGTTTATACTCAACCAGACCAAAGAGATGATATGCAGGAATGTATGCAGTAGCAATAGAAAAAGGATTTATTTTTCTGGAAAAAGTGGCAGCATAAATTCGGAATTATGGGAGGGCAAATTTTCAGTAGTCAATTTTGTAGGGGGAATGTTTAATTTATACCTTTTGTGTTGACTGTTGGAACAGTCAACCGAAATTAACTGTCAAAAACAGTTAATCAGTTAAACGAAATTAACTGTTGACTGTTGGCAATAACTGCCAACAGTTTATTAATTAATTAATTAATTTCGTAATTAATTAATAATTAAACCCAGAAAATTAAATAAATTCGGCCCAAAAAAGTAGGAGATTTTTATAAGCCCAAGCCCAAGCCCGAACCGAACCGAGCCGAGCCGAGCCGGGCCGGATGCGCGCGCGCGTGGACTTTTGACCGAAAGTCAACCCGTGCATAGCTTAGGTCATCTCCCCTTCAAAGAGTTGGGATACCCCCAAGGCATCCAAGCCTTAGTCCATACTTGGGGTGTTATTAACTCATCAAAATTCCACTACTCTTCCAATGTGGAACAAGAGTTAAAACACACTCAATTCATTAACTTTCATTGCTTTGTGAGTCACTTTGGGGACCTAATTATCATTCATAACTTATTGAAATTGGACATATATATATATACTACGTTAATCTCCTTACGGAGGTGAACGCGTTCGTATATGGTCCCACAATTTCCGTAGTGTGGGTACCACCTAAATTTGAGCTCAAAGTTGCTCAAAAATCTATCCAGATTGACAGCTTTATAATACCCATTTAAGTCCAATTTTCCAACAATCCCCCACATGAATGATATATCGCTATAAATAAAACAAAACAGATGCTGATGCAGATGCATACACAAGTTGAGTAAAACTGAAGACTTATTGCATTGGGAGAAGTAGCCTAGTGGCCTTGAACTTTCCTTAGTGATATACTATCGGATTTACTTGGTTAATCAGTAGACTTCACGTCCTTGAACCGTCAACCGTTTTTGTAAACCTAGACAACAGTATTCACACAATAATTCTTCAACACAGTTGGTTCTCACGTTTGTGTTCATTTTGGCCGTGAACACCACTTGGTTCTACAAGTATTTTAGAGAATATGCCTTTCATTATTCTCATAGAAGTGGCCCACTTCTTACTTACGTAGGTGACTTCCATAAAGAGTATTCTGCAATACCCCACTTAGACGTATTAAGATATAGATGTCATTAAAAGCATAATTTATCCTAATTTCGCGGCAGATATGCACTGTCTCATCTTTGGAATGGATAGGATGATATATCCTCCAGTGCTTACTGAATACAACGTAGTTCGGTTTGCCCATTGAACATAGATCTTGGGATCTCCAGTCAGCTAGGTTGGGTTGCCATTATATTGATTCTTATTTATTTATAGGCTTTAGACCCATTCCGCTCGATGATCTTTCAACTTGCTCTCGGTTTAAACCTTTCGTTAGTGGATTCGATATATTATCCTTTGACTTTACATAGTCAATTGAGATAATTCCGTTTGAGAGAAGTTGTCTAACGGTATTGTGTCTACGACGAATATGTCGTGACTTTCCGTTATACATTTGATTTTGTGCCCTTCCAATCGCTGATTGACTATCACAATGTATACATATTGCGGGCACAGGTTTAGACCAATTTGGAACATCCTCTAAGAAATTTCGAAGCCATTCGGCTTCTTCTCCAACTTTGTCTAGTGCAATGAATTCAGATTCCATTGTCGATCTAGCAATGCACGTTTGTTTTGAGGATTTCCAAGATACGGCTGCACCTCCGAGGGTAAACACATACCACTCGTAGACTTAGAGTCTTTTGTATCAGATATCCAATTTGCATCGCAATGTCCTTGAAGAACAAGTGGATATTTTGAGTAATGCAATCCATAGTTTTGAGTATATTTTAAATAACCCAAAACTCTCAATATTTCTTTCCAGTGATCTCTTCCTGGATTACTCGTAAATCGACTTAGCTTACTTATTGAGTATGCTATGTCCGGTCGCGTACAGTTCATGATATACATTAAACTGTCGATAATACAAGAATATTCTAGTTGAGATATGCTTTCACCATTATTTTTTGCTAGATGTAAATTTACATCTACAGGTGTCTTGGTAGGACTAATATCATACTTCTTGAATTTTTTAAGTACTTTCTCAATGTAATGAGATTGAGATAATATAAGTCCATCCGATGTTCTAGAAATTTTAATTCCTAATATAACATCGGCGATTCCCAAATCTTTCATATCAAATCTACTACTCAACATTTGTTTTGTAGTTTTGACAATTTCCAAGTTACTACCCATGATAAGCATATCATCAACATAGAGGTATACAATGACATATCCATTATGAATGTATTTAAAGAAAACACATTTATCGCATTCATTAATTTTGAAACCATTTGATAACATTGCATTATCAAATTTTTCATGCCATTGCTTAGGTGCTTGTTTTAATCCATATAGTGATTTAACAAGCTTACATACTTTTCCTTCTTGTCCGGGAGCTTTGAACCCTTCAGGTTGCTCCATATAAATTTTCTCGTCTAGTTCACCGTTTAAGAATGCAGTTTTTACATCCATTTGATATATTTCAAGTCCATTAATAGTAGTTATTGCTATTAACATCTGAATGGACGTTATTCTTGTTACCGGTGAATATGTGTCGAAGTAATCCAACCCTTTCTTTTGCCTATAGCCTTTAGCTACAAGTCTAGCTTTATATTTATCAATTGATCCATCGGCCTTCAATTTCTTTTTGAAGATCAATTTATAACCTAACGGTTTTGAACCTGGTGGAAGATCCACTAGTTCCCATGTATGATTTTGTAATATGGATTCAATTTCACTATTAATTGCTTCTTTTCAATTGGAAGCATTGGGTAAGGATATAGCTTCTTTATACGATTGAGGTTCATTTTCTAACAAATATGTTAGAAAATCCGGACCGAAAGAAGTCGAGGTTTTTGCTCTTTTACTACGTCTTGGTTCATCCTCTATTGATTCAATAGGTTGATGAGTACTACTTGTAGTAGCTTGATTTGTCCTTTTAGAAGGACCAGATTCTCGGGTCATGTTATACGGAAATTCATTTTCAAAAAATGAAGCATCCCTCGATTCAATAACCGTATTTACATAAATGTCCGAAATCTCAGATTTACAAACTAGAAATCGATATGCACTGCTATTAGTAGCATAACCGATGAATACACAATCCACGGTTTTTGGCCCTATTCTTACCTTTTTAGGTTTAGGAACCATCACTTTGGCTAAGCACCCCCACACTCGTAAATATTTATAGGAAGGTCTTCGACCTTTCCATAATTCATAAGGTGTCTTGTGAGTCTTTTTGTGAGGTACTTTATTGAGAATGTAATTAGCAAAAAGTAAGGCTTCCCCCCCACAAATTTTGTGGAGCTCCTGAACTTAATAACATTGAGTTCATCATTTCTTTCAAAGTACGGTTTTTGCGTTCAGCAACACCATTTGATTGAGGAGAATAAGGAGCGGTTGTTTGATGAATAATCCCATTTTCAGAACAAAATTTCTCAAATGGATATTCATATTCACCTCCTCTATCACTCCTAATAGCCTTTATTGTTTTGCTTAATTGATTCTCAACTTCATTCTTATATTGTTTAAATACATTAATAGCCTCATCTTTACTATGTAACAAATATACATAGCAATATTTTGTGCAATCGACAATAAAAGTAATAAAATACTTTTTCCCACCTCTAGTTTGAACAAATTTCAAATCACAAATATCGGTGTGAATTAAATCTAAAGGTTCATTTGTCCTTTCAATAGAATGTAAAGGCAATATAACTAATTTAGATTCCACACAAATATCACATTTATGATTTTTATCAATATTAAATTTTAGCAAAAATTCCAAGTTAATTAATTTACGCAATGTATCAAAATTAACATGTCCTAATCTAGCATGCCAAATATTAGATGACTCAATCAAGTAAGAAGAACTAGCAATTTCATTCATTGAAACAGATGTTTTAGGGGTTACAGTAAGAACATTCAGTTTAAAGAGCCCCTCATTTAGGTAGCCCTTTCCTACATACATGTCATTTTTAGACAACACAAAGCGATCAGACACAAACACAAGCTTGAAACCATTTTTAGTAAGGAGAGATCCAGAAATCAAATTCTTTCGGATATCAGGCACGTGAAGAACATTGTTGAGAGTAAGTTCCTTTCCAGAAGTCATTTTCAAAGCAATCTTTCCTTATCCCACCACCTTAGAAGTGGAAGAATTTCCCATAAAAAGGTTCTCCTCATTTTCCAAAGGCTTATAGGTGGAGAACATCCATTTGTTTGCACAAATGTCGTGTGGCTCCAGTGTCCACCCACCATTTCTTGGTATTTCCAACCAAGTTACATTCAGAGACAACGGCAAAAAGATTCATATCCGCCAAATCATTGGTGATATTCTCACCCTCAGTCATATTTGCTTGAGAGTTATTTTTATTTTGCTTCTTAGGCTTACGACACTCACTTGAGCGGTGTCCCGGTTTACCGCAATTGTAGCATTTGCCTTTGAACTTTTTCTTGTTATTTTTGGAAGTGCCTTCCCCATCATACTTTCGTTTGTTCTTCTTAGGACCTTCAACGACATGGACCTTTGTTTCCATCGGATTCTTCCCACTTTTCTTTTGAGACTCACGGTTGTCTTCTTAGATTCTTAGCCGGACCACCAACTCCTCCACATTCATCTCCTTACGCTTGTGCTTGAGATAGTTTTTGAACAAAGTCCAAGAAAGTGGCAACTTTTCAACAATTGCAGCAACTTGGAAAGTTTCACAAATTGACATTCCTTCAGCATGAATGTTGTGGACGATCACTTGGAATTCTTGCACTTGCGAGATCACAGATTTAGAATCAATCATTTTGAAGTCCAGAAAACGCCCAACGATAAATTTCTTCATCCCAGCATCTTCAGTTTTATACTTCTTTTCCAAAGAATTCCATAATTCCTTGGAAGTTTTGATAGTGCAATAGACATGGTACAAAGTCTTGTCCAAGTAGGCCAAAATATAATTTCGGCATAAGTAGTCCGAGTGCTTCCAAGCATCGACAGCAGCAACCTTTTCAGCGTCATCTCCCTCTTGAATAGAGGGGCAATCTTCATATACAAACCTGCCCAGTTGGCATGTAGTGAGATAGAAGTACATTTGTCCTTGCCAACGTTTGAATTCAGCCCTAATGAACTTTTTCGGTTTCTCCCCGTATGGCATAGATACGGGTGCAGTCACATTTGTGTTGGTGACAATCAGTTTCGTCGGAGTAGTGTTCGTACTTTGTGATTCCATTTCTGTTACAAAAACATAAATTTTATCAATGATAAAATTCATATATAATGAATTAATCAAAACAGAATACAAAATTCTGTGCACCAATTTCCTCCAAATATAATTCACAATAAATGAATTCCAAAAGAATTCAAATAATAATTCAGAATTAAAGTATAATATAAAACAGAATTCCGTACAAAACAGAATTAAATTTTTAAAATCTGTGTCACACTAATTTTTAATAATAAAAAGAATTCCGTACAAAACAGAATTATAATTTAACAAGAGTACACAAATAAAATTTTATTTTCTAAAACAAAATATAAAAACAGTATAGAAATTAATTTCTATATCAAAAATGTATTACTAATTTCTACAATAAAGCAGTAAATTAATTCATTTTATTCTGTCAAAACAGATTTATTTCCAACAAATAAATTTTTGTAATAAAAAAAATTATGTACACTAAAAACAGTAGAACTAAATAAATTTGTCTTAAGATTGTTATGTCTATTATTTATAAATAACAATTGTACAAAATTATGAACAATTAATATAATGACAGAATTGAAACAGAATTATAAAAATGAAATACTTACTAGAATTTGCAGAAATAATATTAGAATAGAAGAAATAATCCGATCCCTGTTTAGAACAGTGTCCTTAAGACAAATTTATTCCCTCCACAAAGTGCCAAAGGTAATGAATAATTGTCTCCCAAGATAGAACGGATTTCCAAATTAATCAAGTAGCACAACAATGATTAATTTCTTCGAACACAATTATGTGTTTATACTCAACCAGACCAAAGAGATGATATGCAGGAATGTATGCAGTAGCAATAGAAAAATGATTTATTTTTCTGGAAAAAGTGGCAGCATAAATTCGGAATTATGGGAGGGCAAATTTTCATCAGTCAATTCTGTAGGGGGAATGTTTAATTTATAGGTTTTGTGTTGACTGTTGGAAGAGTCAATCGAAATTAACTGTAAAAAATAGTTAATCAGTTAAACGAAATTAATTATTGACTGTTGGCAATAACTGCTAACAGTTTATTAATTAATTAATTAATTAATTTCATAATTAATTAATAATTAAAACCCAGAAAGTTAAATAAATTCGGTCCAAAAAATGTAGGAGATTTTTATAAGCCCAAGCCCGAGCCCGAACCGGACGCGCGCGCGTGTGAACTTTTGACCGAAAGTCAACCCGTGCATAGATTAGGTCATCTCCCATTCAAAGAGTTGGGATACCCCCAAGGCATCCGAGCCTTAGTCCATACTTGGGGTGTTATTAACTCATCAAAATTCCACTACTCTTCTAATGTGGGACAAGAGTTAAAACACACCCAATTCATTAACTTGCATTGCTTTGTGAGTCACTTTTGGGACATAATTATCATTCATAACTTATTGAAATTGGACATATAAATATACTACGTTAATCTCCTTGCGGAGGTGAACGCGTTCGTATATGGTCCCACAATTTCCGTAGTGTGGGTCCCACCTAAATTTGAACTCAAAGTTGCTAAAAAATCTGTCCAGATTGATAGCTTTATAATACCCATTTAAGTCCAATTTTCCAACATTTGCAAGGTATTGGACCCTTTTATATGTAATCATGTTCTTCACTATAGTCTGGTTTTCTTCCGTGATATTGAAACTAGTGTTTAAATCATGAACTAAAGCCCCGTTGATGTGTTGGTGGATTTTGCTTTTCTACATACGATAATGGAACTCACTGATGGCAGAAGATTAAACAAAGATCCGTGTTAAACATGTGTTATTCTATTCATACTGCAATAATAAATTGCATAAAAAACTGACAGACGTGTGTCAATTAGTTCGTATTTTGGTTCGTTAAAGGATAGGAGGTGTGCCAAATTCGTGTCTTCAATACAAAACCATACAAAACCACCTGTTCATCAATACGTATGGTTAAAAAATGAAGTATAAATAAACTTACTAGGTAAACATATCATATTGTTTGAAATATAATAAATTTTCTAATGGGTCTTGATAACACTTAAAAATACACATTTAAAATAAAAAAAGTAATAGATACAGAATTTCCACATATATTTAATACAGTATATATACTCATATGAAGATATGATACTTACTATTTTAAAATACAAAAAATATATCCTTAAATAACAATGTTTTTGTGCGGACTGGTGCGCATTTTAAGAATACAGATCAGAAATGTGTCATCTAACGGTACGTTCCTAGAAATTATCGCCGAAATTATAGGCACACTCTCTCTCTCTTTTGGCCTAACCGCCAGATAAAACATATTCAATCCGTGTTTTTAAAATACGAATTAATTCGCACAAGAGCATGTTTGTATCCTTAAAACACACATTAATAATTTCCTTTTTTAATATTCAACATTTATGCCGAACTATCATTTTTGTAACATTTTTGAATGAGTAATGGTACTTGTCCCCATCAGAATCAGTGCATCATTCGAGCACTTCATTGGTACAACACATAATTCCCACACTTTATTCGTATGCA
This sequence comes from Sambucus nigra, assembly GCA_949130495.1. Taxonomy (NCBI): domain Eukaryota; kingdom Viridiplantae; phylum Streptophyta; class Magnoliopsida; order Dipsacales; family Adoxaceae; genus Sambucus; species Sambucus nigra. Next base: position 114,278,440 of record OX422219.1, read on the forward strand.
ACATCCGTTGGGATTGATTTGAGAACGTCTGCATTTCAATCTTTTAAAATTAAACATAAATCATTCACCAGACAATTTATTTATTTAATTTTTTTTTCATGTTAATCGACTTAAGCAAACTAACACTAAAATAAAACTATTGTCTATTCTATTGCAAATAATTTTTATTTATATCAGTACTGTAATTCAGGGGCGGATCCAGCCCTGATCGAAGAGGGGCTGCCACCCAGTTCAACTTTTATAAAAAAAATTATATTTATTTATAATTTTGTTTATATTTTATGTTTGTTTATATGTTTATTTATCGGAATTTATTAATAGAGATAGATGTATGTTTATCAAGGTTTTTAAAAATGCGGGGCGTGATTGAGACGTGGAGGCCAAGCCTTAAGCCTTCGAAGCCTAGGCGGGCCTAGGTGTAAAAAGGCGCCAAAAGGCGTTTAGGTCTTCTTAATATATTTTAATATTTTTTAACCATAACAAGGTTATTAAAATACAAAAATTGCACATATCATAAAAATATGTCTGAATATATGCAAATTAAAATACTATTTGATTATTTTGGATGAGATAATGGTCCGGTTAGTAAACAAATTCTTTAAAAGGCAACATCGTTTCACTAAAGCATTGTTGTTTATAGAAAAAAGTGCGCCTTAAGGGTTTTACCAAGAATAAGGCGTGAAAAGCGTAAGGCGAGACGTTTCTCCCAAGCCTTAAGCCTAGGCATGTCTAGGCGGAGTTTTTAGAACAAAGATGTTTATATGTGTTGCCTTGCAAAATAAAATATGTGTTATTATTTATGTGTTTAAATTTATAATGGATATTGAAATTAAAATCCTTAGATTCTATTAGTGTGAAATTTAGTTTATAATGTAAAATTAGTCTGAAATGAAATTAAATTTAGTGTGAATCTATTTCTCTGAAATTAAATTAAAGTTGTTGTAAATATAGGAAGTCAATGAAAAAAATTTTAAACAAAAAAGAGGAGACAACACACTAACCGTATTCGAAGATGTGGTTCAACCGCATCAGAAACGGAAAAATTTAGAAATTCAAATTTAGTTAATAAATCGAGACCGGTAATGTCAGTTAACTGATCCTAGTCGGTTCGATTTTTTATAGGATCGGTTCGGTCTAACCGGTCGTTCCTCACATCAATGAATTACATCATTTATAATAATAAAAATATACCCGATTCTATTTTTTCCAAATCTTAAAAATGAAAACATATCAAAATTTCCAATTAAAACAAACGTATTATTGGATTAAACTATAATTTAAACTAATCAAATATTAAAATATATATTTTCACTATTAACTTATCTTATATATATACATATATATGTAAAAATATATTATTTTATATAGAGTCGGTCCGAGTCGGTAATAACAGGGTTTTTGAGGCTGTAAAGCGTGGACCGGAGCGATTAGGTCGGTCCACCAAAAAAATAAATCGAGACCGGACCGATTAAGAAAAAAGATCAAAAAAAGTGAGTCGGTTCGGCTCGGTTCGGTCCATCGGTCCAGTCGATTTTTTAAACACCCCTAGATAACATTAATATTTGTGGTGATAAAAGTGGGATGTTTGATAGCCTTAATGGAACGGACTAATACGAAAAGCTCAAATGTAAAAATATTACATATATATACAAAAAAATAGTTTTTAACCAAATAAAAACAGTTTAACAAAAAATAATAGTTTTTAAAGAAGAAAAAAAATAAGGTTTAAAAAAATAATAACAGTTTTAACATAAAAAACCAGTTTGTAAAGAAAAAAAGGAGCTTATAATGAAAAAAATAGTTTTAACAAAAAAAACTTTTTATTAAGCAAATAGTTTTTAATGAAAAAATAGTTTTTAATTGAAAAAAAGTTTTTTTAAGGAAAATAGTTGTTAACAAAATCAAAACCATTTTAACAAAAAAAATATATATATTTGAATCTTTTTTTTTTTAAAAAGATGACAAATTTGTGGAAAAAAATTTCTTTGATATATAGGTAAGCAAATATTTCTAATAAAAGTGGGAAAATGATAACAAATTTGCATGTGGCATGGTTATATCCATGAAAAAAAATTCATGACAAATAAGGAGAATCAAAGACACAAATAATAGGCAAATCCTTCATTTGTCATCATTTTTCACCTTTTTCATGATAAATAGCGTGTGTCAAACGGACCCTAAAAACTTTAGGTGTGCCCCTTAGGTCTTATCACAAGGGGTGTGGGTTTGTATTTTAAGAGATTCTTGACGTGGGAATTACGATAGTATTACAAGCGGGTAAAGTGTTAGGCACCCCCCTTATTCCTTATATATGCATGTGTGTATTAATTATTAAATATCTTATAACTACTTGACTTAGAAATTATAGATATCGTACTTGTAAATCATATTATTAGGCTCCGTTGACTACAGATGTGCCTTCTTAGACCATGTAAGTGAGGTGAGAGAGTGCCAATCTATTGTAGGAATCTCGCTTTGTGTGCGCGCTTTTGAGTGCAAATGTGTAAGTTATGTGCGGACTTGGGCTTACGACTGAGGCTCGAAATTTCCCACCAACGACTTTTACCCAAGATGTGATTAAAGTGACAGAATTCACAATAGACAAACGACGTTCAAAATAGTCCCCAACTAAAGCTACAATAATACGCGAGGAGAAAATATGATTAATTGAATCACACTTGGGGAGAATACCACAATAACGCATTGAAGGTCCTCTGAAACCATCTAGAGGAAGCAAATTCTTAAGGACTAGGTGTAAACCCGTGTGATGCGCGATCGACTCTATCACTTACAGTTAATATACGTTTGAGTTAAAAAAAATCAGCTTGCTATGTGATTATACCTTATTTACATACATAAAGAAGACCTAACAAATTATAAATAGGGACATCAAATTTTATAAATATCATAAAATTATTATTCTCAAATCTAAAAACACTGAACAAATAAATAACATTTGTACGAAGAAAAAAATCAGATTAGTTTAAAAAATAAAATAAAGGATTCTCACAATCAAATAACTAAAAATCCAATCATCGTCAATACACCAAAAAATAAAATAACAATTTTTTATTTTTGGTATTTAGAGAATCTTGAGACTTCAAAATGTCAATAAGAGAGATCAGAGGAAAACAACAAATAATAAATGTATACTAGAAATAAAAAGTTTGTGTTGGTAAGGTTTATGTGGCTCACATGTGTTTAAATAATTTGGAAGTAAAAGAACAATAACGGAAAGATGGATAAAATATCAACTCATATAGCCAAACCAAATCTGATATGCTAAGCTATAGATTGCTAGTGTTACAGAATACTCACCCCTCCTTTTTCTTCCCCAAATTTTATAAACCTACCATATAAACAAAATACCATTGTGCAACAGTTTTAGACTAACATAGCTAATATCACATAAACCTTCAAATACTTGACAAAAAAATATAATCCTTAAAATTAAAACATAAAATTTCCCATTTTACATACACAATCACATCAATTGAAAGACCCACTACAAAAACACCTTGCTGAAGGAATCAGACATATATGCTACAAAATTGCCTTCTACAATCGTTATCATTTTCACAGATAATATGTGCCCATTTATTTTTTTATTTTAACCATTTAGCTTGCACCTTCTTCCTCATTTTACATTCATCCCCAACCAAAAAGCGTTGTCCCCAGCCTAATTCTAACTTTAACTCCCAAATTCTATCTTTTTTCTAGATCTCTAAAAATGCAGAAATGACATTTTTACAAACACAACGCTATAATAGTGTATTGAAGACGGTTACCCAAATTTCATTGATGAAAAATTCTCTTTCTCGGTTGAAGAGCCCTCAAACTCCACACTCCATTCGTCCAGGCTGGATGCTATGAAATTGGCCTGAAGGTCATCACCCGGGAGCTCTTCAATGGGCAGTTCGAATGTCCCAGATGGGAAAATAGACAACAGATCTACATATGCTTGACTTCTGATGGCCCGGGGGACCACACACTTGAGATCATACTTCGAGAGGATTATGAACCATTTTGCTGCCCTGCCTATCAATAAAGTTCTAGCAAGCAAAAATTTTATGGGGTCACATCTAGTTACAATACGAACTGTGAATGATAACAGGTAGTGTCTAAGATTTTGTGCTACAAATACAAGGGCTAAGAAATGCCTCTCGATGCTAGTGTATCTGTCCTTAGGCCCGTGTATAATTCTACTTAGATAATAAACGGGTTTTTCAATGCCCTTGCTCTCTTGGGCCAACAAAGCCCCAATGGACCGTTTTGTTGACCTAATATATAAGCGTAAAGAAGTGACTGCCATCGGAGGGATCATTGTTTGAGGGGAGGTAAGTAGCGCATCCAACTTGTCAATGGCCTCCTGGTGCATTATTTCCATGCAAACTTCACGCCCTTCCTCATTAGCTCCATCAAGGGATGCGTTACCTCAGCTAGCCCCGGGACGAATCGCCTCAAGTAGGACACCTTGCTAAGGAAACTCTTTAGCTCTTTCGCAGATTTTGTCTTGGCATATCAAGGATGGCTCTTCATTTATCCAAGTCCATTTGTACCCCCTGGAGGTTTACAACGAACCCGAATAATTTTCCGCGCGTTACCCAAAGGCGCATTTAAGGGGGTTCATCTTTAACTTATACTTTTTGTAGAGAGTGAATACCCTCCTCAAGTCGTCTAGGTGGGATTATTCCTTCTTGGACTTAATCACCAAGTCGTCGACATAAAACTCCACAGTCTCGTGGAAAAGGTCGTGGAATATGGACATCATCGTCCTCTGATAGGTGGCTCCTACATTCTTCAATCCAAAAGTTATGACCGTGTACATGAAATTGCTTAAGGGTGTTCGAAAAGCAGTCTTCTCCGCGTCAGTTGGATCCTTTTTTATCTGATTATAGCCCACATACCCATCCAGGAAACTGTACATCTCGTGACCTGCTGTCGCGTCGATCAAACTGTCAATGGGGGGCAATGGGAATTCATCCTTCGGGAACGTCTGGTTCAGATCTCTGAAATCTACACATATCCTGATTTGACTTTTGGCTTTTGGCTTTCATTCCCACCGGTACAATACTGGAGAGCCATATCGAGTGTTGTATCGGAAATATAAACCCTTTCACAAGCTACCTCTATAGTTCTTCCTTGATCTTCAAATCCAACTCTACTGTGTATATTCGAGTGGCATATTTAACTGGAATTCCTGAGGGCAAGACATTCAATTTGTGGTAACTTACCTCCATGTCAACCCCAGGCATCTCGGTATACTTCCATGCGAAGACATCTTTGAACTCTACTAATAGTTTGATTAACCCCTCTTGAGGGGCTCCTTCCAAGTCCTTCGAAATGAAGATGGGATTCGAATCCCCTTCTCTATCCAGATCGATCTTTTCCAATTCTTGGATCCGTGGCCTAGGGCCGTCTTTCATACATTCCAGCTCTTTCTCCATTTTTTCTACAAACTCTTGGATCCCAGAGTTGTCAATTACCAAGAATTGCCCCTGGTTATCTACCAGGAAGCATTCATACATCGGGTTAACTTCATCATCCAGTCTCTCGACTGTCCGCTCACACCTTTATAATCTATAAATAATTTTGCCATTAGGCAAAATAACCCGTTTGCACTGTCGGGTTGCGTCTCTTTTGTAAGGTCTCTTCCTACAATTCTCATCCACCTACTTTAACGTTCGCCTACTAAGAATGATCTGTGTTTGCATATGGTGCTCAATGGGATCAATTCGTGGGGTCATCCAATTGCGAAGTTGTCTTCACAGGCTGGGGGGCCTTATTGCCCCTAGATCACGTTCTTCTTTATTAGTCATAATCGTCCGAGTAGGCACTCACGCCTTATCTCAAGTCGACGGGATGCTTATCCCCCTGGTATATCTTGTTACCATAGTAGCTTCTTTCGCCAGATCGATATAGAAAGTTGCGTCCACCATATGGGATCTTCCTTTTCAAAAGGTTTCTTGGTGGCTCATCCCACCACCTCCTTACCCTTTATGTTTGCTTTAGTACATTGATGATATATGGAGGGTAGGTACCAACCCATGGTTTTGCATCCATACCCTACCTACCAACAACTGATACGATGGCTTGCAATTCATGATGTGGAATTTAATATGGGAAGTGATATTCCCCATCATGATGCCCACATTGACGTAGCCCACCGACTTGGAGGACTGATTATCATAACCCGATATTGCGAAATAGTGGGGCACTATTTTTGTTTTTGAAAACTCGGTGGCATAGAAGGATCCCCCAGGATTATGTTAATAGATGCCCCTCCGTCTAACAATACTTGTGAGAAAACATAATCATTCACCGATGTAGTAACATACAAAGGTCTATTGTATGGGTACCTGACCATCCTATCTGCCTCCAAGAATTTTACTTCTGAGAGATATCTACTCACAACTTTAGTCATATGCCCCTTTCATTTCAAATGTGGGGCCATATTTTTCTTTGCAATCTCCAAAATGGCCCTCGTAACTTCCAACCAGGAATCATCAGGAAGGGTAACCTAGTCGAAGAACCAACTAAATTTTGGCGAGCGAGCCATAGTTGCACATTAAATCCACGGATCAATCTGATCATCCTCAAGATCATAAACTTCTTCCCCGTTTCTATACATAACCTCATCGTACGCTATTACTGTGTTGACCTCCCCTAGAGAATAAGCTCCCATCTTCCCACTGAGTATCTCAATAACATTGTATGCTCCTCCTTTTTTGTATTCTCTATCTTTAGCCTTATCATCTAAATGCAGGCAAGCCAACTCGAAAGTGCACTCCTCGAGAGACTCTGGGAATCCACTATCCAGAGTGCCTTAAGAGTTATTCCCCCAAGACACTGTTACATCATTGACCGTTCAACCTCCTCATCAAAGGTGCTAGCCATATGGTCCCCGTGGGATGGTAAAGGATTGTTGTGTACATTAGTCTGTGGTAACTCAATATCTCCATTCTTCACATAGCGATTAATCAACCTTCTAAATGAAAAACACACCTTAGTAGGATGATTTACTCGGTTATGGAGCACGCAGTAATGGGGCTTCTCTCTGTCTTCTCGGGTGAGTGGCGTGGTGTGGACATTTATCGACCTACAAAATTTATCACAGACCATGAGATCGTACAGGTTCATGTGACACCCCGACTAATTAAATACCGGGTAGCTACTCCTTTATTAAATTAATTCAAAATGTCAAGTTGGTTCAGTTAATAGCATCACTGTCGAAAACATTTTTATGATTACTAACCACCTAGTATTTAAAAAGTAAGTTGCCAAATTTTAATTTAAGTCTGATTAACATGCAACAAGTGTAATGAAGAATAATAACACCATACACCATAACGAAGTAAGTAGAGTAACCATCACGTGAAGTAAATAAAGTCTGGAGGAAAAACTCCTCACTACAATCCCACAACTGAAATAAGTAAACCGAATACTAAAACAATACATGACAAAGTCAGAAAACTGTAATGGAAAGATGTCTCTAATAGAAATGGGCAACATGCCCTACAACTGATAGATAATAATCTGGAATCCAAGTGATAGAAGCGTCTACAAGCAAATCCCTGTAGCTTCCACAAACAGCTACAGCTCGTCACCTGAATGAGTATCCTATGCATGGTGTCCTTGTGGCTGGGCACCTAAAATGGTTTTACAAAGAAAATAGATTTGAAAGCAAACGGGTCAAAGCCCGAATGTGGAGATATTTTAAAAACCTGCAAGTGCTTTAAAATCATTTAAAACATTAAATGCAAAGTACATGTTAGGACGTGCACTCACATGATATTCTCACCTCTCGTCTAACTGTGCACTCCTAACGTAAGTACCCATCTACAACGACACAAACCACTAGCTAAGTGACATCATATCTAGCTAGACTATCATAGGTCCTACCCATATTACTCGGTTTTGTTAACATTATAACGCTCGTAATTAAGTAGGGGTTCAACGTAAACTCAGATGCTCAATATGAAATATATTTCACTATCAGCTAACTCGTTATGTTTTTCTCGAAACAGTACCGTAATTATATTCACAACATTTACATGAAGGTTCCCATTAATTAAATGTACATGATTCACATCATAAATATACAATACAAACACCCCGAGAACTAAGCTGTGGTGCACACATACTCTGCTATCCATCCCGGTACATCACGTACATAAGGATTACATATTCCGAATCTCTCAAGAATAGTTCACGAATAACAACATCACAAATAATGGAGGCGAACACAGTCACATCACATAGGTCATGCACATACCTACGCTCCCACGATCAGCGGACTTATTAATATCCCAATAAGTCTTTCTATGACCTATGTTCATCAAGGTAACCAGTCTAAATCCGGGCAACACAAGGATTAGAGGGCCCTAAGCGAACGCAAACCTCCCGTGATAGCAAGTATGGTAGGTATGTCATACACACAATTCATATACCAATACTAAGTAAACACACGTCTTAGTAATCCCTTAGTTTAATCGTAGTACTATTCTCATTCTAGTACCAATATATAATTTACACACTTTATACGGTTTCGGTTTATAATGATACGCGCCCTAAATTTATTCTCACGTCGTAGTAGACACTCACGTCTCAACCCAAACGGTTCTTTGATTTAAATCACTCGTATATAATTTACTCCTCAATAATAACCCAAAAGTCCCAAATCTAGCCATATATCATCAAAGGAATGTTAACTCTACCCTCAAACAAGTTTACGGGACTCCCAAAATCAAAACAGGCCAAAAAGGCCCAAACTGCCAGCTCGTTAGAAGTCTCGTTCGAACGAGGCTGTTCGAACGAGATCAAACTGTCAGCTCGTTAGAAGTCTCGTTCGAACGAGATCCAGTTCGTTCGAACAAATTGTACCTTCTAACGAGATCTCGTTCGAACGAAGTTATCGAACGAAGTTCCCTTTCGTTAGAAGCGACTGGTCAATTCGTTAGAAGCTCGTTCGAACGAGTTCGTTCGAACGACCTGGGGAGGGGCTTCTAACGACCTACCAGTTTCGTCCCAGATTTGTCTTAATCTCATTTTTCACCATTTTTACTCCTCAAATCTCCTCCAAAATTCGTCCAATCAATGTTTTAAGGTCTCCAATCATCCTAAAACATACTAAGGTCATATACTAACACCTTTTAAGGAATTAATACATCCTAAACATCATTAGATCACAAGATTCTACACTTTTCCCCAATTCTTTTCAAGAACACAAACCCTAACAATTTAAATCATGAATTAACCCAATATAAATCCGTTTTAATTTCTTCCAATCACAAATATCATGAGAATAATCATCTACCTATCATTCTACATGCAATTCTCCTCAAGATTTTCAAGTTCTAAGTTCCAAACTACATGGGTTTTCATATTTCACCAAGAACAAATATAAACTTTGAATTATCTAACATGGAAAGAACATTCTCTGAAATTAAATGGAATTAAGTCACTTGCCTCGAGTTTATCTCTGATTTAGATGTTGGTTTGGTGAAGATTTCTACAGAATTCCTTCTCTTTCTCTCCCTCTCCAAGCTTTCTTCTCCAAAAAGGCTATGGTGGCTAGGGTTTGATTTGGGGAAATTTAGGAAACCTAATCTAACAACCCCCGTAGCTTGTTGGGTTAATATGGGTTGGTTAGTGGCTTAGTGGGTCAATCCCCAATCAGATTAAAACTCCTAATTTTCGTCACTTTTAATTTCCCAAAATACGAAATTACCAAAATACCCTTTATGTTGCCGGTATGGCCTAAAAATACCCCGGGACCCAAACTACACCCCCGGCTAGTGTTTTCTGACTATCTCGACCCTTACGGACGCGTTGGCGCACTCAAAACGACCATACGGTTTATAGAATTTAAATTCACTTTTATAATTAAAATAATACACCATGACGCGGCGGTCACACGCGTCTCAACAAAATTTCCAAAATGCCGTATATTAATCTCACGACAAATTTTTCATAATTCAATATTCATATAAAAACATGTATGCACATAATCAAATACCAACTCGCATCTCGTTAGTATTTTTAACCCGAATTAATTTCCAATTAATACGTATTTAATTAATAAATCCCAAAAATAAATATAGCCAAAAGTACGGGGTATTACAGTTCAAAGCTTTCTCCACCAGTACCCCTTCAGTAACAGTTGGAGCTGGTATGTTAGGTGGTGGTCTGGTAAAGGAGCTCACTCCTATGGTGGCTCCCAACATTCCATGGGCTATCGGAGTCTTAATGAACTCTGTGAATAGTCCCATCAACCCATGCATCTGTGCCTGGCCTATTCCCCTTTGAGTGGCCATCGTCTTCGTGATACCAATGCCAGGTGCGCTAGGCTTTATCCTTGTCATTCTCCCCGCTTCAGGCAATGCAATGTTACCTCCCCAGTGGAGTCACCGAATGTAAGATGTGGGTTCTTCAAATACTATTAGTATTAAGTGAGGCATAACCCCTTATCAAGATCGGGACTAACACCGTTAGATATAGAGTATAGGTCAGAGCCACAGGTGAATTTGAGACAGAGATATTTAGTATTCAAAGTTGCACTAAAGAACATATTGACATGAGAAAACATATGGAAAACAAAATAAATGAATGGGACCAGCAGGTAGCGTGGTCAGAGGGAGGAATAACAAGCACTCTAGGCCCAATAAAGAAAAGGAAAGAATTTCAAGCTCGGTTAATGCCCAATGATGGGTGCATTGAATGTGTAGGGGAGTTAATGTTCTCGGGAGATTTCTATGGTACAAGGAGAATTGGACAACAGTTATGTGCTCTGGATCCTCTCACTTGATTTGTTTATTTTGGTCTTATTTATATGGAGGGAAAGGTTGCTCGAGTCAGCATGCCCTCGATCCATTTGGCCTGGTGCATTAAATGCATGAGATACTACATTTAATGCGTGGGATCTGTTAGTTTTGGCGTGAAATCATTCTATTGGTTGGAAGTATTGCAGTCATTAATGAAGGATATGACTTGTCAGCTTGAGGCTTACTCTAGAATGGCTATACGATCAGATTTGTTGAACTGGACTTGCCATCCTAAAGATAAAGGCACTTGAGTGTTATATTCTTGAGTTCCTAAAGACGTCAGGAAGTAGTTCAAATAGTGGCTATTGTTTGGTATCTAGTCAAGTCAGTCGGTCGGGCTGGCACCCGAGGTACCTCGGGGGTTTGACTTCGAGGGGCAAGTATTAAGGGAGATCGAATGACTTGAGGAGGTTCATTCGAGTAGGTAAGGAATGAGTAGGATCGAATGACATTCATCTTTCGAATGACATTCGTCTTAGGTGAAGTTTTGTCCAAGTATGCCAAGAGGGTTAGTGATAGTTCCCAACGTTGCCTTACTCCCAATCCTCCAAACCATGTCCCTCCGAAGATCCCAGGAGGAGGTTGCTTTATAGGGTATGAAAGCTCTCCCATGCCCTGCCAGGCATGGACCCTTGCAGGTACCAAGCGACCCCGCTCAACATATATATATATATATATATTTATTAGATAAAGTACATAATAAAGCATTCTATATCTTATTACAAACTATTTTCATCAGGGCGACCTTTTTTCTTCGTGTCGGGCTCTTCAAGCTATGTCCGTTGGAAGCCCTTGGAGGTAGAATGTTGCGAGCTGCTTACTTGTACATGGTGTTCGAGGCGGGTCCTGTAAACCACCGGCATGGAGAATATTTGAACTGAGATCATTCGACGTGATTCTTTATGAACAATCAATTCTCTTAGCTAAGTTAATCATCCATATGGAGGGGGACACCCCCACACATTTGCCCCTTTGTAGAGATATTATTTTATTTCAAATGAAGAAATATCTGTACTAAACCTCCGTTCATCTATGATTTTCTCTCTTGGGGAAAATGAAGAGATTGATTCAAATTTCTCCCAAAGATATTCGTTCCCCAAGGTAGACAAGACCCCAGGCATGTCTCATTAAATGCATCTGTCATTTGCATTTCAGTTCGTCACACGTGGCAGCGCCAGAGCGGGAGCGTGGAGACGACACAACTATTCTGCACGTCATTCCTTGAATCATCATCATAGCAACCTTTAGTCTTCTGTGATCACGCGCATTTGGCCAATATGCCAACCACATAATTTTGAAACGCCGTCATTGCTCTTTTCCAAACGTCACCTTTGTTGTCGTCTTTTAGAATTCATGTTTCTCCTATAAAAGGGGATGCACCTTTAGCTAGGACTCACCTTTGGGTTTAACTTTCTGAGTTCAAGCTTTTTTGTGAGAGTTTGGCAAAGACAATCTCCCCTTCTTCAAGCTTTTTTAATTACCTTCCATTCTCTTTTCTTTCATTTGCTATGGCACCAGTAAAGAGAATTCTTTCTGTCAGGGGTGCCTCTCACTACACCAAATCTGCCCATTTGTCAAGGTCATTGACCTTGACAAATACACCTTGTCAAGGTCAATGACCGTGACATTTCGAGGCGAGACAACTTTTTTTGTCACGGTCGTGTCACGATCATTGAACTTGACACAAAACTCACGTTTTGTGTCACGGTCGTGTCAAGGTCAATGACCGTGGCACGTTTGTCACAGTTTATAACCGTGACAAAGCCGTGACCTTTTGTCAAAAAAATTGTCACGGTCATTGACCGTGACAAGTCCGTGGCAAGATTTGTCAAGGACTTGTCACGGTCAATGACCGTGACAATTCTGGGCAGAATTTAAAAAAAATCTGCTGGGCAGTATGGCCACTGCCACTGCCCAGCAGTATATTTGTACCTGTTATATCAACTTTGTACCTGTTCCAAACATCATATATCCAACACAAACTAAAGATAATGTAAATATATATTCATGACAGTATAATCCAAATATTCAAAGTAAAAATAATATACACGACGATATAATCCAAATATAATTAAAATGGACAAACTTGAAAATAATGTTACTACATGTCTTGGATAAAACTGAGGAGGTGAGTAGGCCACACGACATAAGAATTGACGCACCCACTAATATACGTCGTGCCGCATTGTTCGCGCAACCACAATAGGGAGTTCTCCTTCCCGGGTATGACATGCGTGACGAGCACCCTGGACTCCATCTCTTGAAGCACACGTCCATGGACTATTCCACCCTCGACGATATTCGGGTCCCTCAACCCCCGCCCTATCCGCTGGCCATCAAATATGTCCAATATGAACACGCTCGGCCAACCAATTGTCGACAATGGTCTGTTGGAGGGCGTCAAATAGGGAAGTGGATCGTCGAAGTACGAACGTGTCGGTGATGAAGCAGCGAGGTCCACATCCTCGTCATCCTGCGCCTCGTCCTCCCGCACCTCTTCCTCCACCGCCTTCTCCTTCCCTTTCTCTTTCCCTTTACGGTCTCCACCCAACGTACGTTTAATGAATGCGTACATATCTTAGATCGTCGCCTCCAAACGGGACAGCTTCGCGTCGTTTGAATCCACCGTTCAAGCCAAGCCGGTGTCGCTCGTCTCCAATCCGATGATCCTAGATTTGGCCACCCGCGAGCTCACTCCCCTTGTCCTCCCCTTGCGATCAGAGCCAAGCACTTGGCTGAGTGCCTCTGTGGACAAAGATGCCTTGTCGGCATCAGACTGCGACTCATGCACTTCCTTAAGCTTTGCCTGAAACGACAAAAAGCACATGATTAGTAAAATAAGTAAACTAAAAAATTATAACATAATTAACAATAATTAAACTGTCGGATTACTTACAATCGTGGTCGCGACGCTCAGGGACACCTCCTTGTCCTTCCCCTTCTTCGTCCGAAGAGCCACATAAGTATCGAGCCTATGTGGCTTACCCCCTGGCCCACTCTCTACCCCCTGAAATAAAATAAAGTAAAGTAAAATTAGTATCGGCCCCACAAAGTAAAATAATATCCAATAATATATTTCCGTAGTTATAGATAAATTAAATCTTACCTGCATCCTATGCTCCACCTCAGCGTAAGGGGTTCAGCCGGAGTAATGCACGTCCGTCTGTTTAGCCCGATTTTCCCTCCCCGATTGGCGAGATGCCAATTGTCGATCCTCGATCTCATTGTCAATGAATTTTTTCCATTGTGCCAATGAGATCGGCTCCTTGGGCGGGACAGATCCGCGCCATTGTAAAATGGACTCTCGTGTTTTTCCAAAGTACCGTGTCCGCATATTTTTCTTCCACGTCTTGTGTTGCTCCCTCAACTGCTCCAAGACGGAATCGCGTAGCTTTGGATCCAAGTTGAATTGTTCCTGTCCAACAAATACAATGTTAGTTGCGAATAAATATAAATATAAATATAAATATAAATATAAATTGAAATATTCATATAAATATTACCTGTAGTGCCGCCCAAACAGCTAACTTGAGCTAATACGGCTCCTCCTTCCAACTCATAAACCCCGGGCCGATGACCGTCTTTAGCAACTCGAGGGATCTCGCTAAAAGCTCCGACTTGTTTTCGACGGTAATCCCAAATTTTCCCTATTTGGGGAGCCTAGGGGTGGAGGAGCCCTCGTCGCCTCCGCTACCACCGAACCCAAACGACATCATCATAAACAACATCATCATCTTCGCCCTAACATCTGAAGGAGACACTTTTGCTGTAAAAAAAATGTTATTAGTACAGATAAAAAAAAATGTTAATAGTACACATTTCGTTTTACCTAATTGAATTAATAGTACAGATAAAAAAATGTTCTGTCTATATTATAACGTATGTGTAAGTTCCGTCAATACCATTTCGTTTCAATTTTGTAATATTATGTTTTTTCCAAAAATTTAAAGAGTTATTAAATGGGTGCCCCACCCCCACCACCACCCCCTGCCCCCCTCCCCCCGCCACACACACACGCACACCTACGCACACACACACACACACACACACACACACACACACACACACACCACCCTTACCCACCCCACCCCCACCCCCTCCCCCCACCACGACCGTGACAACTACATATATTGTTTATCAATAAAATTATGACATGAGATAATTATAATTGTAGCATAAACTTCATTAGCATGGGTTTTACCTAATTGAATTAATTTCATGAATAAAATTATTATCAATTTAAATGAAAATATCAATTATTATCCAATATTTTTGAATGAAAGATTTATTTTGAATGAAAATATCAATTATTATCCAATTATTATCCAACTATTATCAATTATTTATTTTGAATGTAAATAATATTCAAAACCCCACCCACCCCCACCCCCTCCCGATGTTTATTATCCAATTATTATCCAACTATTATCAATTATTTATAAAATTGATGTCTACTTTTAGTGTTGTGTATATATGTTAGTTGATGCCATTATATTTTTAGCCTAATTAGATTCTAACGTTATCTCAATTTATATTTTTCTTTTTCTATCTAATAATTTTCAACGTAAGAGCACAGTACATAACGTATGTGTAAGTTCCGTCAATACCATTTTGTTTCAATTTTGTAATATTATGTTTTTTCAAATATTTAAAGAGTTATTAAATGGGTGCCCCACCCCCACCCCCTGCCCCCGCCACACACACACGAACCTACTTTTAGCCCTTGTTATTCATCAAATTTGAGGCAAGTTAATTAGAATATTTGTAGGACTGAAATTGATTTAGATTGTGCCTATCTATGTAACTCTAAAACCTAATTGTGATTAAAATCTGATTTATATGGATTAATTCTATTACATTTATAATTTAACTAATAGAGTTGAAATTGGTGGCAATTTACTTTGGTTTGGTTTATTTCTAGTTGAATCTGAGTTAGAATTTTTAGATTATGTATACACACACACCCCACCCCACCCCCTCCCCCACCACACACCACCACACACACACACACAGACACACACACCACCCCACCCCACCCCACCCCCTGCCCCCCTCCACCACCCCCTCCCCCTCCCCCCCCCTCCACCACCCCCTCCCCCACCACACACACACACACACACCCCACCCCCTGCCCCCCTCCACCACCCCCTCCCCCACCCTGCCCCACCCCGCCCCACCCCCCACACACGCACACACATACACACATATATATATACACATACACACATAAATATACACACAAATATATATATAAATGGAAGAGAGAGAGAGAGAGAGAGAAAATGGACCTGAAAGTAGAGAGAGAGAGAGAGAGCAGCGTCGAGAGAGAGAGAGAGAGAGAGAGAGAGAGATGGAGGGAACGGCGCGGGAGGGAAAAAAGAAGGGGGATAGGGTTTTTGCTGCAAATATTGTCACGGTCCTGTCAAGGTCTTTGACCATGACAAGTTTTTAAATTATTGTCACGGTCATTGACCGTGACAAGTAAATTTGTCACGGACTTGTCACGGTCGTGTCAAGGTCAATGACCGTGACATAAAACGTGTGTTTTTTGTCACGGTCAATGACCTTGACAAGGCTGGCCGGCTGAAAGGTGGCAATTTGCCCATTTTGGTGTAGTGTCTTCTGCCACCCAGGAATGCTAGGCTCAGTGGGAATGATACTGTCGTTCCCCTTACTTTGGAGAGAACGATCATTTTTGGACGATGATCGAACGGTTTCCTGGTGCTTTAGTGCCAACTAAGGAGCCAAACTTGTTAATGAACAAAGGTGAAGATATTTTAGACCTCGCTTATATCCCTACCGCTACTGTCACCCATTTTCGTATAGAGTACGATGATTTTCCCTATTCTAAGGTGGAATTTTAGGCGCCCTCTGGCGCCAGTGAAGGGTTGGTCCCTTGGAGAGAGTATATCCATGCAAAGTACTCGGTTTAACTGGACCTCGTAGGTTTGTCTTATTCCATGTGGTTGGGTGACCATACATTGGCCAAAACTAACACTTCTTTACAACTGTTAGTTTCTCGGTGGAGCCATAGGTCACAAACATTCATGGATGCTTGGGGAAAGTTTACTATTACCTTTGAGGATGTGTGCAAAATATTGGGACTAAAAGCTGCTGGATTTGACAGCTTCTTCGAGGAGGCTGTTTCTAGTGAAGAGAAAACTATGAGGAAAGAGTTAGAGGCCATTGTGAGGGAGTTCATGGTTAGTTACAACAACTGCACCAACTTTGTTGTTATCCGCTACTTTTACTTTATTGAAGAGAAGGCTATCATTGGAGCCCGTGAGGCTACTAGGGAGAACCTTCAAAGGAAAGAAGTTTTCGAGCAGCCTCCAATTAGGAAATGATATGAGTCCAAAATTAAGTTGGATGGGTATATATGGGTGATGCTGTTGAAGGTATACCTCCTGGGTAAGCCCCACGACTGTCCTCGTAAGGACCTGATCAACCTGGTCGTTCGAATGGCCTGAGGTGTAAAGATCCCTCTCGCAGCCATTATTCTTGGGTCTCTATACACTTGGCTAAATTGTGTCTGCCGACTCCACTCGAAGTATTAGTAGGTTTTATGTGTCTAGCTATGCTAATAATGTTCTTTTAACAGCATTCCTTTATGCTTATTTGAAGGATTATGCCCCCGCTCGCTAATTCCCCAATTCACAGGATGTGAAATTCCCCCGTATTTGCTGTTGGAAAAATAAGAGTGTGAAGAAACCTATGTTAGCTCTTATTAATCGAGTTGAACGGTTCAATCCTTGCCTTTATATTGGGGTAAGCTAGTTTTTACCAACAATTTCTTTAGTGAAGAGGAGCGTCCCATTGCTCCTATCGAAGAATCCGTTATAAGAAATTTCCCCGAGAACAGTGTCCCGTTGTTGTTAATCCCTTCCTATTTGCTTTCATATACCAAGTGGTCATCATTTTACTCTGTTTATAGACCCCATCGGGTAGCCATGCGGTTCGACTATGATCAAGTGGACCCCTTGCTAAGCCATTTCATAAGAGAGAAACCCACTAATTTTTCATTTGCTTATTCAAATTTCCTTATGTCTACTGTTGCCAATTTGTGTGCCCATTATCGTGCTAACCATGTAATCTCGAGCAATAAATCTCGAGTAGGGATATCAGCGTTGTACATCAATGTATTCTGGCAGGACCAATTGATTCATTTCCAAACTAACCTCCTTAAGGAACCCAGTTATACCGAAGTTGAGAGATTTCTGCCCATTGAGTTGGGTTTGAGAAACTGCACCACCCAATCATCTATTTTCCCCTTCAGTACAGCCAATAACACTGCTCCCCCTGAGATGCCACCCCTAGCACCTATGGATCAGGTAGTTGTGAAGAGAAATAAAACTACTCAATCTTCCATTCTTCCGATCGATGTTTCCCTTGGTCCTTCGAGGACAATTGGAAGGATCGAATCTCCTCGTGCTACCTCAACAGGCACAAGAGTTAGGGCCACTCAGAAGGCACCTTTGAAGAAGTTTAAAACCATTTCAATGCCTTCATTACCCTCTACTCCTGACCGAGATATTTCCAAAGCAGTGATCCAGATGGTGGATCGTCTTCGCCAAACTTGGGGAATATTTTAGTGAAGAAGACCTGGCTTTTATATCAGTGGAGATGTCTGCTCGTGGGTTTTCCTACGAGCCCCAATCTGCCGAGGGTATTAAAAAGAGGAAAGCGATTAGCCCCCTCAAGCTTGTGATGGAGGAGTCGAGCGGGTCCAGTGAGGAGGAGATTGCTGAGGAGCATTTTTCTGGTGGAGATGTTGATGAAGGTAATGATGATTATGAGGAAGGATAGGAGGAAGAGGAAGAATAAGAATAAGAAGAGGAAGAGGAAGAGGAAGAGGAAGAGGAAGAGGAAGAGGAGGAAGATACTACCTTAGTATGTAGGCATAGGTTGAGGGTAATGGTTTCTTCCTCGAAACCTGCCTCGCTCCCCCAAGATTATGAAATTTTTTAGGATGTGATGGAAGAAGAGGTAAGTCTATTACATCTCTTACCCTAAATTTCCTCCTTTTATTCATTTTTTCTTAAGTTGATGTCCTCAGTTTATGGTAACTTTCTCTCTTTTTTCTTTCAAGTTGGTGTATAGGTTGATGTGCGTGATGGTGCTGAGGAAAATCTCCCTCTCGAAGCAGTTGCCCCTACTATTTCTCAGGTAGTCACCCATTTTACCCTAGGGGCAGTTGTATCTGATACCTCATCTAGTGGAAGCTATTTTCCTGACCTTTATTTTTTAGATGAGCAGGCTGGCCTTGAGAGGGGTGTGCCTTTGATGAAAGTTGTTGAAGTTATGCCTGTACCTGTTGTTGCTATGACTTCAATGCCTGCAATGATGAATCGTTGTGTTACAAAAATAGGATTTGTGTACCGAATGATCCACCCTTAAAGAAAGATATATTAGAAGAGGCACATAGTTCTATTTACTCTATGCATACTGGAGGTACCAAAATGTATAGAGATTTGAAAAAATATTACTAGTGGAATAATATGAAACGTGAGATTGCAGAATTTGTTGCTAAATGTTTAGTATGTCAGCAAGTGAAAGCGGAGCATCAGAAGCCGGCATGATTATTGCAGTTGTTGCCTATTTCGGAATGGAAGTGGGAGCATATAACGATGGATTTTGTTACGGGATTACCACGGTCACCAAAGGGGCATGGTTCTATTTGGGTTATTATCGATCGATTGATGAAATCGACCCATTTTCTTCCAGTTAAGACCACCTACATTGTGGACAAATATGCACGCATGTATGTTGATGAGATTATCCATTTACATGGGGCACCAGTGTCAATTGTATCTGATAGAGGTCCAACATTCACTTCTAAGTTTTGGCCTCGTCTCCAGAATGCCATGGGCACAAGTTTGAAGTTCAGCACTGCGTTTCATCCACAAACTGATGGGCAATCAGAAAGAACGATTCAAATATTAGAAGACATGTTACGAGCTTGTGTATTTTACGTGAAAGGTAGTTGGGATGATCATTTGCCATTGATGAAATTTTCATATAATAATAATTATCAGTCGACTATTGGTATGGATCCTTATGAAGCTTTATATCGGAGGAGATGTAGAACGCCTTTGTGTTGGGATGAAGTGGGTGAAAGGAAAATATTGGCACCTGAATTAATAGATGTGACGACTAAAAAGATTAAAGTTATTCGGGAATGGATAAAGATAGCGCAAATCAGGCAGAAATTTTATGCAGATAAGAGGAGGTATCCATTGGAATTTCAGAAGGGAAATTTTTTATTCCAGCGTATTTCACCATGGAAAGGCGTCATGAGATTTGGGACAAAGGGGAAACTAATTCCAAGATACATTGGACCATATGAAGTGCTGGAAATAATTGGGACCCTGGCATATAGATTAGCTTTACCTCCGGACTTATCCTGTTTACATGATGTGTTTCACGTATCGATGCTTCGTAAGTATTTGGTGGATCCATCTCATTAGTTAAAAACTCAACCAATTGAACTGAAGGAAGACTTTTCGTACATCGAGGAACCAATGGAAATTATTGATCGTAAGGAGAAAGTGTTGAGGAATAAATTTATTCCCTTATTTAAATTTATGTGGATGAGCCATGGGGTTAAAGAAGCAACTTGGGAAATGCAGGATAGCATGAGGAAACGGTATCCCCACTTGTTTGGTAAGTGACCTTTATATTATGATAAATTATATTTAAATCATAATTATCTTATGTGATATGAATAATGTGTAATTATTATATTTAATTTTAAGCGATTATGTTTATTATAATCCTACTTTCATAAATCATGAAAGGTCGAATTATTTGCAAACACAAAAATTTGTTGTTTTCGGTAGAAATGTTCCTGTTAGAAAGTAGTTTTGACCCTTATAACATTACAATTGACTTGAGATAAAAACTATATAGTTGTATAAAGGTGAGTTAGGGTTGTAACACAACAAACGGTGCATCAAACGGATGCTAGAGTAAAGAGTTATACCGAATTTACGAACAAGGGGCAAATCTGTTTATTCCCTTTAAGTGGTAAATTGTCTTTTAGTAAACCAAATGGCTTAATTTTATTAGATGGAAAGGAGGCATGACTTTGCTGACTTAAACATCTCCCTTTAACTTATTTCTTCAGTAAATGTAACCCTAGGTTCAGTTTTGAGAGATTTAAGCTTAAGGAAAGAGAAAGTAGAAGTTAAGGAAGAAAGATTACAAGGAAAGGCTAGGAAAAGAATTCCGAGAAAATTCTTAAGGTGTTTCCAAGGTAAAATTATATGTTAATATAGTTTCAATCTTGTATTATACTTATTTCAAAGTATATAAATCTTAGATTATTCACTGAAATTCCATCATCGTTTGTGATAATATGTATTGGTTCATATGTGAGATAAGTGGTGTTTATAGGTCAAATTGCTTTGTATTGAAACCCCTTGTATTCAAACTTGCATATCTCCTTGTGTGATTACTGTAATTGATAAATTCCAATTGGATATGAAATTATACTCATATATTCAAATCATATCCAAAAATTAGAATTTATATCCTTGTGGTTAGTCCGTAATGATGATTTCAAGTTGGTACATAGTTTCTATTTGTATACTTCATTTTGGTATGCCCTGAGTTTAGTCAAGATTTTGAGATAGAAAATGAAGACAAAAAGTTATGCGACTTTAATTATGTACTACTCAGTATATATACTGAAAATGGGTGAAAAATCATGGAAAGTTATGCTGGAGAAAAATTATGAAAATTCTTGGAAGTTAAAGGAACAATAGAGGAGCTTGTAGGGTAGATTTCTTGTGTTGTAAATAAATGGCCATAACTTGCTCTAGGAAGCTTGAAAGATTACACTGTCACCTGTACTGGAAAGTAGATTCATATATGTTTTCATATTGATAAGGTTGGACCCCTATATTTATACAATTTAGGAATATAGGATGGTTGAGTATAGAGGGCAATAATCTGAGGCCATACTGGATACCCCATGAAAGAATATTGTTATCTCCTCTTTCCAAAGAGTATTTTGAGTACATGTTTCATGTGTATATACATTGAGAAGTATACTTTCATGTTACTTGGTTTTGGTAATAAATTCCTTACGAGTTATTTCTTACGGTTGAATGTTCATAACTTTATTAACATGTATAGCCTTGTTTTGTCTTTACTCATGGTTTATGAAATGGGACTTAAGTGGAATTATATTGTCGGTGTATAGTCATGAAAAATTACATAATTATGTTAGGATAATACTTATAATTGAGATTCAGTACTGATTTAGTTAGATTGACAGGTGTAAGGTCTAATCAACCCAGTTAAGCTCCTCCTGAAGGAAACGTGAATACATAGTTGACAACCCAAGGTGAGTGTACTCACTGGGAAGAGATATTTGTATCGTGTTGTTGATATGATAAGAATATAATGAATATGAAATTGTTCATTTCGGTTTACGGAAATGGGAGGTTACTCCCCGACCCGGAATGGGGGAGATTTGTCTATTAATGACAAGGGGTTACTCCTCGACCAGGAATGGGGGAGAATTATCTATTTAGACAGGATATATGAATCATGATTAAAAAAAGTTGGTCATTCATTATGAATGAGCCAGATAAGTTAATATATAATTATATGGACATGATTTATTGCATTTAAATTCATGCAGTAGTATAGTAGTGATGCATTCACTAGGCTATTTTGCTCAAGGTTCCTATATTCATATTTTTCAGGTAATGCGATGTCACTGACAAATCTAGGAAGTCGGGTTGGGGTAGCCAGGAATGGGAGAAACAAATATTTTGTTTAAATGTAAATGATGTAATTAAGTTAAATTATCCTTCAAGCAAGTTTGTATAAGTATCACTACTCTGATGTTGTAAAAAGCATTTCAGATATATTGATTTACAATGATGACTCTGAAATTAAAACTCGTGTTTATGGTTTGGTTAAATTAATCATGGTTTGATTCACTTTGACTTTCAAACTTAATTATAAGTAACTGGGTTGGGGTGTGTCAATTTCCTCAAAGGTTGGTTCCTTCCCACAAAGGAAACCCCCGTGATGAAGTACTAGACGTACTAAAGCAAGTGAAGCTGAATTTACCTTTCCTCGATGCCATTAAGCAAATTCCAACTTATGCAAAAGTCATCAAAGACTTGTTGACGATAAAAAGGAGGATGAAGTTAAAGAAAAATGTCTTTCTATCACAGAACATGAGTTCGATCCTACTTAATGGTCTCCCGCCCAAGTTCAAAGATCCCGATACACCCATCATTTCCTGCATCATTGGAGAAAATAAAATTAAGAAATCCTTACTTGATTTGGGAGCAAGTGTCAATATTCTCCCTTACGCCATTTATAGGCAACTTGATTTTGGCGACCTCAAGCCCACAAAGGTCACTCTCCAATTAGCGGATCGAACCTTGAAGATGCCAAGAGGTATAGTTGAGGGCATGATCGTCCAAGTTGACACTTTCTACTTCCCGGTAGACTTTGTCATTTGGGACATAGAGCCCTCTTTCACCTCGAGAAACTATGTTCCCATCATTCTTGGGAGCCCGTTCTTAGGTACGACTAACGCAGTCATTAATACTCAAAATGGGCAAATGCAACTCACGTTTAGGAACATGACTTTAGAGACTAACATCTTCCATATCTCCCAACTTACGGGGGGAGAAGATGATCTTCACGCGGTGAGTCTAATAGACGAGATCGTAGAGTATTATTTCGAGGAAACTTATTATGGAGATGCCTTAGGGTCCTGTTTAGTGTTGCGCCAGGAGAGTGAAAGGACGTACACCGCATTCGAGAGGGCGGTTGAGGAGTTGAGAGAGATATTTAATGAGAAAGCGTCGGACGAGGACACGAAAGATGTAAGTTGAGTTTCGAGATTCGAGGAATTACCACCGAGGGATACACGCATGGTTCCCTCCAACGATAAATTTCCAACCCTCGAGTTGAAGAAACTCCCCTCCCATATTAAATATGAATACCTAGGAGAGGATGAGACATTTCCATGTTGTTCTCTCCTCTAGCCTAGATGAAGAGCAGGAGGGTAAATTTCTAAAAATTCTGAGGAAGCACCAAAGTGATTTTGGTTGGTGCATTAATGATTTGAAAAGGATAAGTCCTTTGATTTGCACCCACAAGATCCATCTCGAAGAGGATATTAAGCCCTCGAGAGAAATGCAAAGGCGGCTAAACCCTAATATGAAAGAAGTGATGGGGACCAAAATAATTAAGCTATTGGATGCGGGGATTATCTACCCAATCTCGGATAGAAAATGGGTGAGCCCTATTCAAGTTGTCCCGAAGAAGTCGGGCATGATAATGATTGAGAATGCTAAGGGAGAGCTAGTTCCCCAACGTACCACCACTAGGTGGCGTATTTCCATTGATTACGGGAAACTCAATGCGGGAACTAGGAAAAACCATTTCCCCTTGCCATTTATTAATCAGATGCTTGAGAGAGTAGCGGGCCACCCTTACTATTTCTTCCTTGATGGTTATTTCGGATATAACCAAATTGAGGTAGATGTACTTGACCAGGAGAAAACAACCTTCACTTGCCCTTTTGGTACGTTTGCCTACCAACGTATGCCATTTGGCTTGTGTAATGCACCCGCGACCTTTTAAAGGTGCATGTTGAGCCTATTTAGCGATATGGTCGAGAGAGGACTTGAAGTGTTCATGGACGATTTCAGCATTTTTAGCACCTCTTTCGATCTTTGCCTTGAAAAACTGGAAAAGGTACTGTCCTAGTGTGTGGAAAAGAACTTAGTGCTGAATTGGGAGAAATGCCACTTCATGGTCACCGAGGGAATAGTTCTGGGCCACATAGTTTCATCCAAGGGGATAGAATTTGATTGAGCTAAGATAGATGTCATAGCCGATCAACCCCCACCAAAATCGCTCAAAGACGTGTGCTCCTTCTTGGGCCACGCAGGGTTTTATCGAAGGTTCATTAAGGACTTTAGCGCCATCGCTAGACCCTTAAGCAACTACTTATGAAGGACAACCCATTTGAGTGGAATGAAGCATGCCAAAGTGCTTTCGAAAAACTAAAAACCATGCTTGTTTCCGCTCCCATCATGCAAGTTCCAGATTGGTCTTTACCTTTCGAACTTATGTGTGATGCTAGCAATTATGCGATAGGGGCTGTTTTGGGTGAAGGCAAAGACAATAACCCTCATGTCATTTACTACGCTAGTCGGACTCTTACCGGACCACAACTCAATTACTCCACTATAGAGAAGGATTTGCTAACGCTCGTCTTGGCCCTTGACAAATTTTGGTCCTACCTTATCAGTTCTCCCATTACTTGCTTCACCGACCATGCGGTATTGAAATACCTACTTGCAAAGAAAGATGCAAAGTTGCGCCTCAAAAGGTGGATCCTACTCCTACAAGAGTTTAATCTCTCCATTAAAGATAAGAAAGGAGTAGAAAACGTCATCGCCGACCACTTATAATGGCTTTCGTCCTACGTACCTAGTGATCCAATACCCATAGACGAATTCTTTCCAGATGAGAAACTCTTTGCTACCTCTTCTTTGCCCTGGTTTGCGGATATAGTAAACTACCTTGTCACGGGAGCCGTTCCTCTCGACTGGACACCACAAGATAAGAATACGTTTATTACTTGGTCGCGCATGTTTTTCTGTGACGATCCCTTCTTATTTAAATATTGCACCGACCAAATCATTCAATGATGCATACCGGATGACGAGATCCCAAAAGTCATCCAATTTTGACATTCGAAAGCTTGTGGAGGCCACTTTTTGATGAAAAATAAGACTGTTAAAATTCTGCAATGCGGCCTCTATTGGCCCAAAATATTCCAGGATGTGAACAATGCTTGTAAATCTTACAATAGGTGCCAACGGATAGGAGCTATTACCCGACGAGACATGATGCCTCTTACCACCATACTCATTATTGAGATCTTCAACTGTTGGGGTATTGACTTCATGGCCCTTTCCCCCCATCCTTTGGTTTCCTATACATCCTTGTCGCGGTAGACTACGTTTCCAAATGGGTGGAAGCTATAGCTACCAAGATAAATGACAACAAAGTGGTGATTAAGTTCCTGCAGGAACACATACTTTCCCGCTTCGGTGCTCCGAAAGTGATAATCAGTGATATTGGCATGCACTTTTACAATAGGCCATTTGTGAAGCTCATGAGAAAGTATGGTGTCTTTCACAAGATTGGAACGAATCACCCACAAACAAATGAGTAGGATGAACTAGCGAATCGAGAAATCGAGAACATTCTCGAAAAGACCGTCAATCCTACCCGAAAAGATTGGTCACTTAGATTGAACGATTCGCTATGGGCTTATCGTACCGCATACAAAAATCCTCTCGAAATGTACCCTTTCTGCTTTGTGTATCGTAAACCTTGCCATCTTCTCATGAAATTAGAACAGAAGGCGTATTGGGCAATTAAGGAGTTAAACTACGCCATGGATAAGGCTGGTGAAGCTCACAAGCTTCAAATAAATGAGTTAGAAGAGATATGCAATGAGGCGTATGAGAATGAAAAAAATTCCAAAGAAAGGATGAAACTCACTCACGATAACATCATTCAAAGAATAGAGTTTCTTCCCAGACAAAAAGTGATTCTTTATAACTCTAGGCTTCATCTCTTTCCGGGCAAAGTTACGGTCAGGATGGTTTGGCCCGTTTGTTGTGAAGATTTTTTTCCCTCACGGATCTGTTGAGTTAAACGATTTGAAAGAGGGAAATACCTTCAAAGTAAATGGAAAATGCCGAAAGCCATATCTAGAGGCGTGTGTGGAAGAAGTTGACACTGTTTGGTTATCAGACACTGTTTATGGGGTAGAGTGAGCTGATACTGTGAGGTCGTCGCACCCCCGACGCATATGGGGTGAATTATTGTGTATAGTAGATGAGAGTCGTGTGAGTAGTGAGAGTCCATAGGATTATGGTACAATAAGGTGAGATCATTCAAATGTTTTAGGCATTTGAGTCAAGTTGTGTTGACTATAGATATTGAGAGGATTTTGAGTCCAAACTGATAGGGAGCATGATGAGAATTGAAAACTTTTGAAGATGAGCGATCGCAAATAAGTTAGGGGAGAAATCCATCTCAGTCAAAGAACCGGATCGATTCCTTTCTTTTTGAGCCGGACCGGTCTTCCCCAGACCGGTTCCTTTATTTTATAGCCAGATCGATCCGATAATTGAAAGCTCGAAGTTTAAAGGACCGAACCGATTCGGTCCCCAGCCGGATAGGTCCGCCTTCTACATAAATGGATTTCCCCTATTCCCTAGGTGCACCCCCTTCTCCCCAATCCCTTTCCTTCCCTCCCAATTCTCTTCCCCATAATCAACCCTTTAATTTCCCTCCCAAATACACTCCCGCTTTCCCTCCAAACCCTTTCCCTCCAACTCCAAAACCCTTCCCACTCCTCCCCTATAAATACCCACCCAAAGCCTCCACTTTGCTTCACACCTTCAACCACATCCCTCTCTCTTCTCTCTCCCCTTAATTTTCTAGCAAACTCTCCCAGTCTTCATTGCCCAAAGACCCGCCCCCGCCAAATATGAATCCACTGAAATCCTTCCCTCTTGCCATGGTGAATTTCGTTCCCGCCAAGAGGAGCAGTGGTGAAATCAGTTCTTTCGTTCGGATCGCAAATCTGTCCAATTCCTTCACCGCCCTCTTCATGCCTAGGGGTTGGTGTCGATTCCTTAATCAACCGTATGAGGAGGTCTGGGCAGTCGAGGTTCGATCTTACTATGGCTCCCTTATTCGAACGGGCTAATTTGAATCTCAAGCATATGTTAATGGTACCGTCATCCCTTTTTCGTTGCCCTTTCTCATGTCCTAGTTGGCCGAATACGACGTTCTCGATGTTCAAGATTTCACCTACCCAAGGAATGTCTCCTCGGTCACGAAAGAACTAATTATGGAACGCATTACCCCCGATGTTGCATGAAGGGGCGAGATTGTCGCTGTTGGACGTCTTAACGAGAAAGCACGCCTCACCTTCCAAATTGTGTGTGAAAATATTTTGCAAATGACCAAATATTCAGTGATGCATCCCCATCAGGCCACATTGACCTACCACCTCTTCGATCCCAACACTTCCATTAACCTGGCTCGCACCCTATACACCGACATCCTCATCGCAGCCATTGATGAGAAAGGTGCATCACCACTTCCATATGCACGATTGATTACCTCCGTTCTCAAGGATGCTGGCATTGAGGCCCCGCTTGATCATACTCGCCTCCCCAGTCCTTTTGGATAGGGAACCCGCATGCAGAGTGCCAAACAGCTAGCCATCCTCCGGGCGAGGCGGGGAAGTGATGACGAGGACGATGCTGCCTCGAGTGAGGACGAGGAAGAAGAAGAAGAAGTAGGTGTTGATGTAGAGATGGGTGACGTACGTGCGGATGAAGAGTCGGCCGAAGAAGAAGACGACCCATATTTTGAATGGGCAGGTAGCGACCTCACTAACCGTATGTTGGCCCTTGAGACGAGATTCAACAGCTTTTTGACCGACTACCGTCGCGATACAAGCATGATGTTTCGTTTCCAAGCGGACGTGTATCGATGCCAAGGGGACCCCAACGAGCCATTGCCATCCTATTTCTATGACCCTTATAGTCTCGACATGTCCGACTCTTCCCCACCACCGCCCCAGTGAAGCTTTGTTTGGTTGTGACAGTTTTTAGTTGTTTCCCTTATCCACATGCTGTATGCTCTTTGTTGTTTTCGTACCACGGTCCTGTTTTATAAAAATCTGCATTTTCTCCATTTGTTTGTTTTATTTATAACACTTCTTATTTTGCTTTGTTTAGATTTTAGTCCTTTTCGCTTGAGGACAATGCAAAAGTCTAAGTTAGGGGGGGTCACAAGTGCGTATTTCTAAAACTTCACAAATCTTCAAAAATGCCCAGAAATTTCAAAACAATCATAAAATTTTGAAAAATTCGAAAATATTTTTGTTCGAAATAAATAAAAATTGGAATTCAAATTTTTCAAAAATATCATTAAAAGTTGAATTGAAGTCTCAAGTTGTAAAATTCAACATACACAAAGCCGAAATTGACCAAAGATGGAAATTGAGCGAAAATGGATGACTTAACGAATAAGTTTGGAGATTAACAACCCCGGTGAGATTCGAGCCTTTCATCTTTGTGAAATTTATACATCAATCCGAGTTAATTGTTAACTCAAAGTTCTTTTCAGTGATTAAAAAGTCGTCGAGGATCTCAATACTTTCATTTTGATCGGTTATGAAAATTGTGTGTGATATTGCTTTGAAAAACATGCCAAAATCGATCTCTAAACCTAATTCATCTCGAAATGCATATGGTAATGCAATTAGTACTTTGGACAATGAATTAGGCCCTCGTTTGTTACCCAAAAATATTGTCCATAAAAAGTTGTGAAAAATTATCCTTTTGATAACCCAAATTGAGCCAAATAATAGATATCCTTTTCGTTTGGTACCTTGAAAAACCCAAAAAGCCCGAAATTGTAAAAATTGAATATTTATCGAATAAAGTCCGGAAAGTGCATAAAAAGGGGCAAGAAAAAATAGGTATGCTCAACAAAACTAGCAAGAAAAGAAAAAAAGTGAAAAATAGAAAAATAGAGAAAAAGAAGAAAAAAAAAGAGCAATAGCCCGGAAAAAGAACAAATGGACATCTTAAATGACTTTTCCAATTCCAACCTTCCCTACCATTTTCATTTTACCCAATATACCTCAAAACCCGAAAAAGTCCTAACCAAGTCCGAATTGCAAAATTGGTTACTGCGTGGAGAGCTAAGACACCAAAAGATAATAAAAGAGATTGAATGCGTGAATAAGAGGCAATGTTCCCGTTTTTAAAATCGTCATCCGTTGATGAGATCCTATCACTATAAAATTTTCGTCTTTCTACTTATATGCGTGACTTTGCGTCCATTACATTTACTCTTTTTATCACGCATACTGAGAGAATAGCCACATTTCTAGTGATTCATTTGAGAGAGCATCCTGTGAGAATTTGAAATCAAAACGAATTTTCGGGTAAGTAACGTAATGATTAATCGGTGGAAACTGGCGGTTAAATTTCTGGCTTCGCACACATGCACTATGATTTGAGACTACTGAGTATGAGTTGATGATGACTATTTTCTGGGAAAGTTGAATTATACAATTTTTGCATATTTTGAAAGTTCTTTGAGTCGAATGTTGTGGGTATATTCACTGCTAACCCTCACGAGACACAACTCGTCCTACTAGGGTAACCTAGGGGTTTAAAGGCTTGTTGCATACACTAAATGCAATAGCCTGCCCGCGAAAAAGGTATTCTATCCCAATAAAATGATTTTCAAGAGTTCAGCCTTGCTAGGCTTCTTTTACATTGCTCGGGACGTGCAAAGTTATAAGTTAGGGGGGTTTGATTAGGCATAAATTCTTCCAAATTTATCCCTTTAATTTTGGTACTTTTAGCACCTCGAACAACGTAATTGATTTGACTTTATCTCATAATCTTGCTACTGACTTATCCTAACGAGTACACCGAGTTTTTTGTATTTCGTGCTAATTTTGCAGGTATTTGATGTCAATTAAATAAAGAAAGAAACCGAAAGAAGCGAGAAGAAAAAGAAGGAAAGTCAAAAGGGAAAAAAGTGTAATTTCTACCCGGAATTTGGATGAGGCATATAAAAAGAAGTTGAAGATCCTTCAATTATGAGTACATAAGAAGAAACGACACCTCAATCGGAGTCCCGGTGTGAAATTTATGAGCAGTCAAAGTTAGAAGAAAATGTCAAAGGAAGCCCAGACCGATTAGGGACGGACCGATCCGCAATGTCAAATTCCAGAGAACCCCGAACCGAAGACGGATCGAAGCTGAAAGAAAACAAATGAACCGGTCCACAACGGATCGATCCGCCCAAGAATTAAAAGAAACGATCCATATTCCAGCTAGACCGAACTGCAGGAGGACCGGACCGGACCGGTCCGACTGTCGAATTTTAATTTTCTAATCTTCTTCTAATGGAGAGTCCTAGTGCAGCTAAAACTCCTGAAGTTTTGAAGGGTATTTAAACCCATTTTATTATCATTCTTAGTATGGAGAATTTAGCTAATTTTCCATTCTTTCTGTAAAAACTCTACTTTGAAGATTGATTACAAATTTAATTCCAAGATTGAAGATTGTTCAGATTTCTATGGTTACAAGTAAATTTAATTGCTACTTTTAATGCTTTGGTAAGATTAGTAGTTAATTTCTTCTGTCCAATCTCTATTCTACATCATTCTACAATTCTTCCTTAGTTTAATAATGGTTTTCTGTAATTCAAAAATTATTTTCATTAGTTTCAGCATGTTAGGCTAGATTTTCTAAGGTCGGGATGCATGAACCCAACCTGATGTGATAGTTGTACGTACATAAAATTAATCCTCTAAATTTAATGGTTTGATTATGACCGTATTGCGTATAAACACGACAATTGTAGATCTTTGGATCTCGTTTGCTTTCGGGTAATCGGGATGCTTTAGAATACAATTCGAGTGTAAATATTGCAATACCGATTTACTCGTCCTCTGATTAAGTATTATGCGGGCTTGAACCTCATATACGTAATGCTTGGGAGTACTAAATTATGGGTCTAATTAATCATTTAAATTTACGATTAGTATTATATCTGCAATACACTAGGGTTGGGGGATTGTATTTCCGTCATGTTTTCTTCATCATATAGTTTTAAGTTTTAAATAATTCTTCGTCAGTATTTTAGGTAATTTAGAATAGTTGCATTTTTTTGATTTTTTCATAATTTCATAATTGCATATAGTTTAGTTATTCCACAAATCAAATCATCTTTTTCTTTTGCTTTAGAGTCAGAGTTAGGATTAATTCATCCGTCCAACGTCGTTACAACCCTGTTGTTCTATTTCCCTGTGGATACGATCCCGACTTATCGGATTATTACTAACGCGACAGGCTTGCACTTGAGCGTAGAGAGTACGCAATTCTGAGACACATTCTTAGACACATTCTTAGTCGCGGTCATCACTACATTAACGTCTTGTGCCACCATATTTGTAACTTCTGTGGCAGTCATAGTCGCCTGAGGCACTTGGGGTTCCACATTCTCGGCTTCTCTATTTTCCCTAGAAGGGAGACCTCACTTTAGCTGCATCTGTAGAAAGAACAAATTGTATTAACACACAATTGAAACAATTTATCAAAGCAAAAGACCGAGGACGCAATATGAGGACAACAAGCCTAATAATAAGGATCTATATAAAAAATGCCACGGTAGAACCTAGGAGTCCACACAGATCCTAAGACTCCTAAACATGATGCTTTGATACCACTTGTGACACCCTACCTATTCAAATATACGGGTCCTATAAGGGATCTCAAGTGTATCATTCTCAACACCAATTCACAATTATAAATATATCGGTAACCACCTTATATAAATAAATAAACAGGTGCCAAAAAATTTTCTTTTTTAAAAGCGTAGATATAAAAATCAAACACATACATCGAAACATGAACAACAAAAGACAATAACAGACTAGATCATTATCTTTCTAAGAGTATACATATAAAAGAATATTCCTGAATATACTGTTGGGAAACAGACCATGAAACAATGAAAATACAATTACAAAAGAGAGCAACATAAGACCTTTGGGTACACACACCCGATTTATAACTGTGATTTCTTAACTAGATTATAAAAAGAGATGCGTCTATAACAAAAATCGTGTAACATCCCACACATGCTATAGCTCACAAAAACTCTGGAATAGATAACCATTGTGGGCATCCTTACGGAGGAACACCTAAAATATACACAATATGCGCATAGCAGGGAAAATATATAAACAGGTCAGAGTCCTAGTTTTGAAAATAATTACAGCAAGTGAATTAAATTCATAATAATTAAATATGCAAAACTTCATAATTGACGTGGAATTTCACTCCCTTGAGACTCAACCTTCCCTCTCAGCTACAACGTGTATCTAAACGTATACAAGTATATAGTTAAGCTACCCCACTAAATCTACGAACCAAACCCCCTCGAGCCTAAGATTAAATCCGAAATGTGTAACTTCAACCTATTAACGGTTCACTGACATTTCTCTATAATTAAGTAAATTAAAAATACCCCATGAACTGATGACCAAACATTTCCCCACTTCCAACAAACAGCTAGGTTTCGTGCGTGGGACGTCTCGCAAGAGAAATCCAAACAAGGAACCCCCCGATACACTACTACCTAACATAGTTAGTCATGGGAATCCGTTTGGTCCTCAGCCCATAAATCATACTCCTAAGTTCCAATCTATAATCATCCAAGCATACATATACAATAATGTGCTAAAAAGGAGTAATACATATCTCACATAACATACCAGTAGGACAATACATAATCCACATCATACAAATATACTAACAGTCTGTACAATGCTATCATCCTCCAGGTAATTACTCACTTATCATCCTGGGTTACCAGCAATCAAACTCTCGCACCGACTTGGTATAAAACCTATTTACAAGCGTATGGGAAGCGGTGATCGTTCCTCACCTAAAGGTAAGAATAATCATACCCAAGACAACTTACCCCTGCCTCACACGCGGTAAAATACTGGACGCTATGACCTGGGTACCGGACTCTCTCTCCGCCCCTTGAGCCGGAGGAGTTTCCCACATGGCGCAACTTCCCATCATAGCACTAGAGGGGTATGCACCACATAGAATATATTACACATCCAATATACGTCCACATTATATATACAGGCTGACACACCTTAAAATGTATATACCTATATTACTAATCCTTGCTATATTAAATATCGCACCTTACACTAGCTAATGATCCATACAAACATATAAAGTTCATATGATTATTAACTCATCACACTTATGATTATGACACCAATTTACCCTTGTAATGACCCACGAACTCTCACTAAGTAGCTCGTAATTCTTCTAAAAAAACTTTCCATTCCATAGTGGATTTACACAAAGGAAGCGATATAATACCCTCACAAATATACCTCGATAATAGCCCCAAGGTAACCCCTGCATCGAGCCATATCACACCCATATTCTTCCCCATAGATATGTGTACACACTAACCTAGAGGAGTTTCCTAAGTATTTAAATCATCTAGAAGAGAATAGCATCAAAATTCTTAATGACAGTAACCGGACAGGACCGAAGGTCCCAAAAAATGAACCGACCCGATTCCTTAAATCTTACAGAATGTTTTACCCTCGGAATGATTCGGTACCCCCTAAAAGCAAATCGATCCATTCCTTAAATCTTACAGAAAATTTAACATCTGGACCAATTCGGTATCCTTAGAAAACGAACCTGTCCGGATCGCCCAGTTCTGGATCCTATGAAATTTTACCAATTCTCTAACAAACCCTCCTTCTACATTGATTCACTACATAATCCACCCAAAATATGAGCTCCACCATGTCTATACCTTCAAACCCGTATACACACAACAAGAACTAAACTTCTATACTAGATTCTAGGGTTTAACACATATATCCCTAATGTTACCAAATTTGATACCACAAATTATGAAATAGGTCACACAATTAAACATTTAGCAAGTTAATCCACTTGCCTCAAAGATTGTGGGGGATGATTCTTCCTCAAAGTTAAGAATTCTACAAGATGTTGAAGATTCTTAAGCTTCCTATTGTTTCTCTCTCTCTCTCTCTCTCACACACGCACACACACACACACACACACACACACACACACACACACACAAACTCAAAATAGGTTTTCTCTTAATTGAGATTAATTACCCACTTAAGCCTAATAACCCTTTATCAATAGTAATCCAATCCTTAAATGAAAATACACACATAAAAATAACGAGTATACTCCAATTCGAGTCAAACTAGTCGAAAGATTTCGGGACCCAAATAAAACCCTTAGGGCAGTCATTTTGACTTTCACGACCCTTTCGGAGTCAACCGTCCCATCCAAATTTTCATTCGAAACTCGGAATATAGAAAAAACATCTCACGACTTCGAAAAATTCATTATAGTAAGCCACGGTTGAGAAATAAATAAATCCCGCTGCCCATACACGTATATACAACGAGATCGCATAAAACAAGATTATATTTACCCTATCTCTCAAATAAATGCGTAATTCCCGTAAATATTAACTATTTTAACCCAATCAATATTTATTTTAAATCCTTATTTCAATTCTCAATTATAATAAATCACCCACACCCAATAATTCAATATAAAAATAAATACACTAAAGTAAGGGTATTACATGCATGTTACATGTAAGAAACCACCCTACACAAAAAAAATTAGTGTAAATCTATCATTCAAATAATTTCGTACTTAATCCATCAATACAATTAGTTAATCAATAGAAAACAAAAGTTAGTTTGTTTGCGATAGTATTATTGATGTAGATGATGTACCACTAATAGTTTGATTAGTTTACAAAGTTGAGTAGTAGTCTCCACGTGTATTAAGAAGCTTAGATCTTAAAATTCTCGATAAAAACAAAGAGGTATGGACTGCAATCCCAAAAAAAGCTTAAGCTAACACCACCTCCCAATACAACTAAACTCTCTCTATATGAATCTTTGTCCGACAAAAATCGGAGTACCAAAATTAGGGCTGACAATTTTTGACACGATAATCTGTTTATGGTAATGACTCGAAATGACCCGAATTTGACACGATTAGCTCGTATAGATTTAAGAGTACCCAAATCTTATACTCAAATAAAAATCAATGCGACCTGAAAATGACACGACTAACCCGAATTGCCACCTATAACCGGAATAACCTAAAGAAAATAACCAGAGTCAGTAAACAAACACCAGATCTACTATCAAGTAAAACATTCAAGATTCATATCTTATCGATTATGCATTCTCCAGAGAAAATACGGAAACAAAAGTGTTCCATGAGACCTTCACGTCATTTCCTCTTTGTAAGGTCTCTTATCTTGTGCTTCGAATTCATTAGCATCTTCTAATTATTCTCCTATCGACTTCCCATAACTCCACCCTCGTTCCACCCCCGTCCTCGTTAATTTAAGGAGAAAAGGGATAGAGGATCAGTTTAAGGGAAATGCAACAGGAATCGTAGGAGGTGAGATATTGATATTATTATTTTGAAAGAGGAATCGTACGAGGTATGAGAAATCGAACAATTGGGAAAATAACTTAATATTTTGGAGGAGGTACATTTTAATAGACAATGACAAAAAAGAGGTCCACATGGACACTCTAAACAAAGAGCTATTTTAATTTTTAGAGTATATAAATATATTAGATATAAATTTCATATTGATGAGTCTTTGTTCGATTTTTTTCATTGGGAAGTCAAACCACTTGGCTTCACAACAAGATGGTAGATACTTTAAATGTATTTGACAAGTTCTGCATTGAATTGGAACATTTTCAGACATAAAAGTAGTAACATGTGTAATCGGGACCCCTTTTAAACTTATATAACAATAGTTATGTTGGTTTATATTTTTTTTTTTTACATTTTTGAGTTCTATATAGTGCTATTTTTGCATTATTATTACAATAGATCTGATTGGTGACTTTGAAAGATTAATTAAACCTCAACATTCATTAATATGTTCCTATTTATAAATCACATTACACTACACACTTTCAAGAGGAATCGACATTCTATTAATCTCATATAATATATTACTAAACAGACAATAGAAACACACTAGAAATATCGAGATTCATCTTTAACATTTATTCTCCTTTGCATCGCCTATTACTTCTATTGGTGGACACCTTCACCATATTATTCATGTACACATACGTAAAATCCATTTGTTTTCATATTATATATATTTTATTTTACTTTACTTTATTATGTGAGTTATAGTTCGAGTATGTATATCATAGTGGTCTTTGCAAAAACCCATTTCTTTTTCATATTCTACTCCATCCTTGCTACACATGTATTTCATTAATTTTCAAACAATTTTATCTCCACCATTCAAATTACAACAACATTGAATTAATTCAGATAAGAAGTAATTATAACCCTTAATTATTCATTTGTAGTGGTGATAAAAGGTTGAGGGTAAGACAATTGAAAACCCAAATTGTCAATTGGTTATTGTGGCATAGTTTTTATATTAATATATGAGAATATGTATTTATTGGTTTGTGCCAATTACATTTAGAGTTAATGTTATGTTTGATTACAATTGATCATATATTTCATGTCTTTTTCAAAGAGGTTATGCTAGTAATGGGGCTTACTATTCGATTATGATTTTATTTTGCGATACATATGGTTAATCCAATTAATATCCACATGCATAATTGTCGAAAAAATTTCCCATGTTATACAAGACCATATCAAATGATAGATATAAACATTAAAATAACTAAGTGTTAGGATACAAACTCCAAGATATGAGGTGGTACATGAAATCAATAAATAGAAAGACAAAAGAATTAGTTCTAATCATTTTTTAAACATAAATAAAATAAATGCAAATAAGTAATATAAAAAACATTGTACAGAGAAACCCCAATTCTAAATTAGTTTTAACCTTTGAATTAAAAATTATAAACCATGGAATAAGTTCTTAATAATGAGAATAGAGCATCAAAAGATTAATATGGTTCTAATGTCATGGTGTTTAAAGAATCTAAGAAGATAAAATCGATATATCAATATCTCTCTCAGCCTTCGTCTTTCTCTAAATGCAGATCCTCTATCAAAAAATGTATATGACAATGAAGGAGTGTTTAAAAAAATTGTAGAGTATATAAAAACAATTGAAGGAATTATGAGTACATTAATGTTTAATGATGTAGATGTTAATTTATTGACTATTTGACTTTTTAATTGCATATAATTCTTTCCTTTCTTATGCTTTTGTGCTGTAGTATTTCATTATTTCAAATTCAATAATTTTATATTATAGGGTTTAGTTTGATATATAAATTCGTCAATTGATTTGTTGAATAATTGGAATATATCATTATTTTAATTTAGATTACTATCAAATTTCTTAAATTGATGTATAAATCTCTTTAGAAATATCACGTTTATGAATCGATTTGGCTTTATTTATCCCATGGAAAAATTATGAATATTTCTCTCTTAGTTTGATAATGAATATAAATCAACGGACATGCATTTTTTTTAAAATCACAGTAGGTATCATGGAGAAGAGTTCTATGGGATTTACATAACCCAGGTTTAAAATAATACATTCGAATTGATCTCG
The DNA here is from genome assembly GCA_949130495.1 of Sambucus nigra. Lineage (NCBI taxonomy): Eukaryota > Viridiplantae > Streptophyta > Magnoliopsida > Dipsacales > Adoxaceae > Sambucus > Sambucus nigra. Next base: position 114,316,515 of record OX422219.1, read on the forward strand.
CCTACCAAAAATTAGTACCCATGTGCATTTTCTTGAGGAACATGTTAGCCTCTCATTACATCGGCCTCAACGGTATTGAGTTACAACCACGTTCGAGTTTCGAGGATCAACCCAAACGTATTCTTTATTGGAGAGGGTAGAGTTTGATAGTGAAGGTCATTTGATTATTTAAAATCTAGTGGGGACACCAAAACGAGGCTGAATCTATATGGAAGAAAGAAAATGACATGCAGTCGAGGTATCCTTATATCTTCGAGTCATGTATATAAACGTTGGATTTTGAGGATGACATTCCTTATTTAAGGGGAGGAATGTAGTACCCATATTTTCCTTTAGTTTATTTAATCATTTTCTTATAGATAATAAATATTTTCTTGTAAAAGGTGATATGTCGCTTAATATATTTATATACATTGCTATGTGATTCGTATATGAGTTACGTGAATTCATGTCTTTTAGAAATATACATAATACACTCTAATTCATAAAGTAAATCTTTTAAGTGACTTAGTAATATGGGAGAATATGGAATGGTTAGGGACTAGGTGTAGGGGGTTTCCTTGTTTCCCACATATCGTGAAGTATTTTCTTATAATGTTGTGATACACCTAACTAATTAATAATTAAGTTTCAACATGATCTCCACGTGCCAACTTATAAATCTAGTTAATGATTTAATTAATTTATAAAATGTGTTCTCTTTTACGATGTACTTTTAGGACGTTTATAAAGCCCATTTTATCTTCAAATAGGGAATTTTAAGTTTTTTGGGTTAGTATATGGTTTGGGACAAGTTTGGGCCTTTTGGAACATATTTTGGGCTCATTGTGTTAAGCTTGTTTGTGGGACTAGGATTAATTTCATAATAAGAGCTCTTAATTACTTAATTTAGAAAACCTAAACACTCATATGATCTCACATATTTTCCCTAAAATCTAAGTATGTCGACATAGAATATGACAGTTGAAGAGATTGAGGATTTAACACTCGATTCATATAATTAGTCGTACACAAGTTTAATTTGGTTAAGAATTTAATTAAGTTGTATTAGGATTATATTAGTTCATTTGAATCTGAACTTAAACCATGAACATGTAGTTTTTAATCATATTATAACCCAATTTAATTATTAGATTAATTGCATGTTAAGCCTTATTCATATATGGATGAACTAGTGTAATTATGTTTCACACCTAGCTTATTAAAATAACCGGTGGCCATCCCTATACCAAAATAAAAAAAGAATCTCAAGTGTATCATTCTCAGCATCAACTGCCGAATATTAAAGTAACATATTAACCATCCAATAAAAATAAACAGATGCCATTTTTTTTTAATTTTCAATTACATCAATCATAACAACTACGAAATATGACCATAAGACAAATAACTATGAACTATGAACATATCGATACAACATATGTACTACAAAAGGATATACCCAAATAAGATGTCGGCAATAGATAAAACAATATCAAGTATCTGAAATATAAGAGATATACATCTATACAACTCTTGGGTACACCCACCCAATTTACAAATATGGATCCTTAACTAGATTTACAAAAAGGGACGCGACTATAAAAAAAAAAACTCTGCAACAGTTAGCACATGACACTGGAATGGTTAATCATCATTGGCGCCCTAGAGATTGGACACCTAAAATATATAACAAAATAAAAGTAAGAGAGAAGATATGAACGGGTCAGAGCCCTGGGTTTGAAAATAGTTTTAGAGAGTGAGTTAAAATGCGTAATAATTATAAATGCAGAATGCAATAATTAAAGTGGTGTCGCACTCTCTTGAGACTCAACGTTGCCCCTCAACAACATCATGCAACTAAAAATATGCATTTTAATCCTTATTATGCTACCCGACTCATCTATGTATAACTTAACCTCTAGCCTACACATTAACCTGACTCCCGTATCTAGCTTACCCACAGAATAATCATTTAATATCCCTCCAAATGATAATATACCAATTCATAATTAGTAAATTTCTCTAGTTATAAGTATAAGGTATCACACATTATCTTTAAGGATCGTATAATATTACTCTCAATATATTATACAAGATTTATCATTCTCTAGCAAGTACACATACGCAACACACATAATATATGTATACTAACCATCCCTTAGAGCATTAACTCAATGGATACACTCTCTACAATGCAATCATCTTCCAGGGAATCACTCACATACAATCCTAGGTTACCAGCAGTCGGAATCTCAAACCGCCTTGGTAAAAAATCCAAAACACAAAGTATGGGAAGCGGTCATAGTTACTCACTGGAAATAAGATGAATCATACCCAAGACGTCTTACCCATGATAAATGCCACACAATATAAATAAATGGACGCTATGACCTAGGGACTATATGCAACCTTCTTCTCAAGCTAGGGACCTCACCCACATCTCCTAACTTCCCATGATAGCACTAGAGGGGTATGTATCATATAGTGTATATCATCTACACAAGATATATATACAAATCATATATACAAACCATCTCATATCCGAATGTATATATTAATAATCCTGGCTATATGTATATACCACACATTACAGTAGCTGATAAACCACATAATTATTACCAATTCAATTTATGATTCAATCGCTCACTTGACATTTATAATCAATCACACATATTAATGTTTGCCATTAAATTGATCATCATAAGGACACAAAACCTCTCACTCATTATCCTGTAACCATCCTTAAAAGAATCCCCACTCCTCGGAGATTTTACGAAAGGAATCAACATAAAAACTCCTAAATATACCTGTATGATAGTCTCGATGCAACCCCACCATCATAAAATCTGTCATGACCGAACCAAACCGATGGGTTCCAAAAATGAACCATTCCACTACACTAAAAGGGGAGAACCGAATTGATGACTTTTAAAAACGAATCGGTCCGTTGTTAAAATAAACCAATCCGAGGTTCATAGCCAAACCGATTCTACCTGTTCAGATTTTGTTCCTACAAGATTTTCCTACATCTCCGAAACACATTTCTACCTAAATCCCATAATATTTAAACCATCTAAATAATATATCTAACATGCCAACCATTCTATATAGGATCCCAACCAACAAATCCATATAAACACATCAAATGTAATATTGCTCAACAATTTCAAGGGTTTAACCATAAATGCTAAAAATCAACTAGTTCACCAACAAATTATGAATTGATTCACATATGCAATCATTTAGCAAGTTAAATCACTTGCCTTAAAGTTGTAGAAGTAGAATACTCTTCGTAGTCACGGATTTGGCCAGAAATCCCAAACTTCTCTTCTCTTCCTCCTTTTGTATGGTATCTCTCTCTCTTTCTCTCTCTCTCTCTCTCTAGGTTTTTCTCTTAAATGGGTTTCTCTCTTTCTAATGAGATTGGTTAACTTCTCTTTTAAGACTAGTAAACTAATCTCTAATAAATACCAACAGTAAATGATAATACACACTTAAAATGACTCGTATACCCTTATTCGAGTTCAACTAGCCAAAAAGACCCCGGGACCCAAATATAACCCCCAGACACTCACTTTGAATTTCTCGGCCCATCCCGGATCAACCTTGCACTCCAAATTATCATCCGAGACTCCGATAATAAATTCCTCTCCCAACCTCATATACTCACACATATATACCCTGGTTGAGAAATAACCAATTCCCGTCGCTAATATATATGACGTAATAGTAATTAATATGGTTCAATATACTTTATCACACTAGTAAATATACAATTCCTATAAATATTAACTCTTCTACACAAATTGATATTTATGCTAAATTCTCATTTTAATTCTCAATTCTATTAAATCACACACACGAGGTAATTTAATATTTAAAAAATAATTACTCAAAAGTAAGGGGTATTAGATTATGATGCTAAATCCTTTAACTCAACCATAAAATCATGTAATACGATTACAATAATTAGATATGATTCACAGTAACGATTTTCTATAAAAAAACTCATCTTTTTTAGTTATTAAATTAAATATGTGAATGAATTTGATAAACCATGTTTAGATGAAGAACTTACGGTTCAATTACCATGATCTCAAATTAGATCATTAATTATAGACTTAGTCACCTAAAACATATTAATAGATGTTAGTAACGATGTTATACATATTAGTTTTGAAGGATAATGGATATTATGAAATTTAGAGGCTTTAATTTTAGGTTTGTTTTGGGATATGGCCATTTCTACACAATGGAGAAGATAACTATTATGACAAACTCGCTCCAATTACATTGGGTTCTCTTTGAATGAGAAAGGACATATCATTTTAATGATAAGTTTTTCTAGTTCAAATGACTTAGGCCTCTAGTTTAAACGACTTGGGGATTTCATTTGAACGTCATTGTGTCTTAGTTCACGTGATTTTAAGGTTTCGTTTGAATGAATTTTTATCAGTTATTTTTAAATATTTAAGTAATTAAAGCTAATTAAAATGAGATTTAAGTCACTATTTTAATATTCCTTGATTTATGTCGAAGCATACTAAGGGGGTATGTGTAACATCATGGACTAGGTAGTAGGAGGAATTTGATTAGGAACTGATGACATTGATTGCATAGGAAATCCAACAATTGAGACAGGTCATGACTTGCTCCAATTTATCCGCTGTACTATTAACGTACTAGTATCCTTAGTGAGGCACCCGAAGGAGTCATTTCCTATAGCCTTAAGTATAGGGCTAAAATATAGACATGAAGGTCTAGTGATTTCCCTTAGTTAATGCTTGATGCTATATGATTAGGACATCCTATAACTATAATTAGTATGCACGAGTGATCCCTGAAGGTAATAGTTATAGTCTGTTTTGCTTTTATTTACATGCTTGAGCATAGTCCACCTTTTTTTCATGTGAGTGGGGCATACTTACTTGATCATTGGATTTTTATGATTTTATTTCTATACAAAGATCATATCACTGATGTATAGATGATATATTATCTTTTGTAACCGTGTGAGTAATAAATACTTGAGAAGATATTTTATTATTTAGTATGGGTTCACTTGGGTTTGGGATTAGACTTACATGTTGTATTTAGGTTGTTTGGGTTTGTCATCTCAAAGACACCTCAAGTGTGGGAGGATGATGCGTTATAGTTATTGTTTCCAAAATTTAATGACACTCTTACTTACTCTACACTTGCTAGGCTTAATCTTATTCCTGGAATTATTTTTTAGGTCCTATAGAACAACCCTAAAACCATAAGAGGTCGCGACCCAAGGGGAGTCCACGGTGCGTAGTTGATCTTATGTAAAAGCTATTAGAGGAGGTGTCTGCAAACTTATGAAACCCATAGTATATCATAGAGTTAAATTATTGTAGACAGACATTAAGCAGACCACGGTCTAAATGTAAGGCTGTGGAGCTTAGTTTCCTAACAGCACACAGGATGATGATGTGGCCAATATATGTCGTGACTTGAGGAGCAAGTTTTGTTGATTCTAGAAGCCTTTTTAAAAAAGCGATAGTTATGGAAAAGTTTTCCCCCAATAGGAAACCCTAGGTTCCTTACTAGAATCACCCACCATTATCATACTTTTCAAAAGCATTAGAAAACCTAAAAACCATTCTAGAGAGCTAAAGTAAGGTTTGAGTGTAGAAGAGAAGGGTGATGAAGAAAAATCCGATGGAGCGACACTGTTCACCGGAGCAAGGCAACAGAGGGGCATTATTCACAAGAGAAGGAGACGTTAAAGGGATACTATTCACTGAATTCAATACACTACGATATGGGATCTAGCATCATCTTATTATTCCTTGATAAACCTCTAGTATTCTATGTTTTTATTAATTTGGATGAGCCATTGTGTGAAATCTGATAACCATCCATGGAGTTTTACTATTCATTTTAATTTCTACATTTTTGGGTTAAGTCTATGGAAGGGTACTATTCATCAAGGATGGAGACTCGAGAGATTGGGAGAGTTAGGTTCATTTAGTAGGTCGATGGTTTTTAAAGGGTTTCTACCAAGATTCTTGAGGTGAGATTGTAGGATTGGAGACTAGTGTTACAAGGATGTTCTTACTTGATCTTAGGATATTTATTTGTGATTTTTTCTTTAATATTCAAAGATTTAAGTTGAGAGTAAATTTGGGTTTAAAATTTTTTTTTTACTTTAATACCCTTGTTGTTGCTGACTAAGAGTTACAACACTTTACTTGAGGAGGTGGCCTATTAAAGGAGGCCATGAAGTTGGGAGGCAGTGTCATATTATGCCTTTGTTGAGTTGGGGATTCGGTTAAAGGCCGTGGAATTCATTAGATAGTGGATCGCTCATCCTTGATTTGGGTAGTAGAGGAGGTGGAGTCTTATCACCGAGTATGAGACATCCAAGACTATAAAACTACATGTCACAGACTATAAGGGAGAATTACAGGAGATTGAGCCATGGTAGAAGACGTGGAGTTAGAAACTTTGGGAGATTGAGCCATAGGTCACTGGGGGGTTTATGGGGCTAGGAAATACTATTCTTTCCTTTCCTTTTTTACTCTTCTTGGACAATTATTGTTTTCTATTTGGTACCAGTTTAATTTTATCTTTTTCATAACTGTTACCTTTGCAATTACTAACTTTGGCAGGTGAATGAGGACCTTCGAGTTAACCCTTACTGAGATATTAGATCTCATCCCTTCTATATTCTATGTTTCCTCAGGTTAGAAACTGGGGAGATTAGTTAAGGTCACGGAGGGTGAGAGGCTACACAGAATAGTTTCACATAGTACCTGTTTTAGAATTTTTATTACCTAGATTTCACTCTTTGTACCCTGAGAGATATGTTATTTTTATAAGAACTTGTACAAATTGGAATATCATATGGCATGTACTATGAAGTTTTATTATCAAATTCTTATTGAATGAATTGTTGTTTGAGTTAAATTACTAAACTATGAATGATATTTAAATTTTCCAACTCTACTGTAGAAGCTGGGGTCTTTCCCAGGCCACGGAAGTGTAATTATTTACCTATCATAAGTAAATCTTAAAATCCTGGTAAGATAAAGAGACATAACATTCACAGATGAATAGGGAAGACAATCGGATGCTAGAGATTGTATCAGTGCATTCAACTTAGGACAAATTTAGGAGCATTATGAATATATTAATCATGAAATTTTACTTAGAGAACTAGTGATAGACATATGAACTTATGCATACATGATTCTTTATTGTTAAGAAATCCATGGCAAGAGGAAACCGTAGTGCTAATGGTGTCGAAAACCATAATATGTTATGGCGCAGCAAGAGCCAAAGGCTGTAGTGGGGTTCATGGAACCCCTAGTTAGGGACATGGGTGCTAGATTAGTTGATCAAAGTCCAATGGACTGCACCATTGAATATTTTAATAAATTGGGACCATATGATTTTAAGGGAGGGTATGACCCTATAAATGTTGACGTTTGGATCAGAAAGATGGAAAATATTTTTCTTGAATTAAATTGCACTGAGGAGCTGAAGGTCTCCTTAACCTCCTTTATGTTTGAGGATGAGATGGATCATTACTAATCCATGAATAAAAGGACACAATTAAGAGGATAACATGTGGTTGTGTATAGGGACAGATTTAGAGTGGTACTTCCCCTACGTGGCTAGAGAGAAACTAGAAGTATATTTTATAGAATTAACTCAAGGAATCATGTTAGTAGTCCAGTATAAAACAAAGTTCATGGAATTATCCCACTTTATCCCAATCTTGTTGACACTAAGCAAAAGAAGTCCAAGAAGATTGAGAGTGTCTTAAAGTGGGGAATCCGCAAAAGGTAATGGGACATAAGCTAAGAACCTATGTGGAACTGACCATAGTAGATCAAATTAGGGAGAAAATTTTTGGGGTTGATTAAAGGAAAATGGAGAAAAGAGAAAGGGAGGAGAGTAATGACAAAAAAGGAAGAAACGCCATAACAACAAACTCAGAAGACATAAGACGATTCAAAGGACCACAAGTGGAAAGGTTAACATTTTAAACATTGTGTGCTTCAACTGTGGTACCAAGGGTAATTTTGCAAAATCTTTCCCACTACAAATGAGATTCTACAACTGTGACAAACCTCGTCACAAGGTCAAAGACCATAGTCTGTCAATGGAACATGCAAAGAAGTTGAGGAATCTTTCCAAAGTCTTTACCCCAATGCCAATGATGATAGGAGAGATAAAGACATGATAGAAGGTACAATTACTATTAATAACATAAATGCTTATGTAATTTTTTATTTTGGGGCCATAAATTCCTTTATATCAACGAAATTTTCATGAAAATTTCAAAAGGGGCCGCAAACCTTAGACCCACCACAAATAATTAATACCCAAGTAGGAACTTTGTCAGAGCTCGCGGTCATATATGAGATTTATGTCATAGAAATAGGATGTCAAGATTTTGAAAATAGTTTAATTCCCTTGGATATGGAAGACTTCGATGTGATCTTAGACTTAGATTTATTAGCCACTCATTTTACTAGAATAGATTGTGCTACTAAGGAAATTAATTTATGAAGGCCTAGGTGGACCGAGGTGATGTTTATGGGAACTCAGCCTAGTAGAAAACCTTCGATAATTCAGCTTTGAGGGATAGGAAGATGATTTAAGGTGGGTATCACTGATACTTGTCATACGTCATGGATGGTGAGAAGATAATTGAAACTTTGGCATATGTCTATGTGGTCATGGACTATAATGATGTTTTTCTTAAAAGAATTTCTAGGGTTGCCATCGAACAGAGAAATTAACTTCATCATTGACCTTACCCTAGAGGTCGCGCCTACTCCAAAGGCTCCACATAGAATGGCCCAACAGAGTTAAGGGAATTGAAAGAACAACTCGATGACTTGATAAGTCCTAGATTTATTAGGCCTGGTACTTCTCCTTGGGGTTCCCTTGTGTTATTTATAAATAAAAATGATGGTTCCATGAGAATATGCATATATTATAGGGATTTGAATAAGATAATGGTAAAGAATAAATACCCTTTCCCTAGGACTGATTATAAGGATGCTAAATATTTCTCTAAGATTAATTTAAGATCGATTTATCACCAACTTAAGATTAGAAATAAGGGCATTCATAAACAACCTTTAGAATTGGGTATGGCCATTATGAGTTTGTAGTATTGCCTTTTAATTTTAATGAACGTCCCGACGACTTTTACGAATTTAATGATTAGAGTGTTTAGGACATTCTTAGACAAACTTGTGATTGTTTTCATCGATGGTATACTAATTGTATGAGGGTAGCTGTTATATGATCTATGAATAACTGGAAAGGGTGAGGCGTGACCCACTCCAATGGACTCTGCCTTCAAGGTCTTTTAAGAATTTCTAGAGTAACACCTGGTAAAACCTTCTCCTTTTTGTAAAACTGAAACAAAATTAAGTAACTACTTCCTATAAGAAGATGAACTTCATAATAATAATAGTAACTTTTCTCAAGAAGAACTCCTAAGAATGATGCCTATCAGTGTGGAGTTAAGGAATAAGGCACTTAGCACCTATAAAAAGAGCAAGGATAGAACACTAGGTATCTAGGGTAATTTTGATAGAGTAATGATATGACTTGAGTTATGATTACCACTTGAACTTGCCCAAGGGTCCTATTTATACTTGGGAACTATGGATGAGTTGGTAGTTTTTGGGTGCCAAAACTGAGGGGGTTGGTGAGGGACAAGGTCTGCAATGTACCTTTTGTCCCTCCATGTGTGCATCCTCATATCCCCTCTAATAGGTGCCACCTGGTGCAAACGAAAGTCAAAAAGCAAATATGTCTGCACTTGAAGACAAAATATATTATTTAGTAAATATCTTTTAAAATGGTAACTTTTTGTACAAACTTTGTAAAGATGTGGAGGGTCTCATTTACCACCTCCTCTAAAATATTTTATAAACTTATGGAGAGGCCTCAAGGACCACTTCCTATAAAATCATATTATAAACCTGAAGAGAGGTCTAAAGGACCACCTCCTCTAAAATCATTTGTAAACTTGAGGACAGGTATTTAACACCACCTCCTCTAAAATCATTTCATAAACTATTCTTTTCTTATGAAAAACCTCTTGGTTGCTCACTTCAGTTATGACTGGGTGTGAACTATGTATGTACTAGGTGACCCTTAGGGTTTATCTACTAGTGTTCTCTCAATATTAAAATGATAAGTGGTTGAGCTTGCTCAACAAAAATTTTTCCTAGATGTAATACCCCGTGATTTTAATGACTTTTAAAATGGGTTATATTTTAAATTAATGGATTAATTGGATTTTATTATTAATTAATTCATTTGGGTTTTATCCGAATTTTGGATATTAAAATGGATGATTCTGAATATTACTTAAAGATATTTAGGTAATATATGAATGTCATGTCATTGATATGACGATATGATATAAATTCGGTAATATGAATTTTTGGTCAGACGCGGTATGGGACGTGTCAGGACTAATTTATTAAATTAAAAAGGAAATTTATTTTCTATCGACCTTATAGTAATTTCGACTGCATCGCTGCGTCCGGAAGGTTCGAAATAGTCGGAAAAGTCTATTTGGAAGTTAATTTTGAGTCTCGGGTCATTTGGAAATGAAAATACAATCCAAAAGGGCATTTTGGTTATTTTTACAAGGGGGGTGAATAGTGATTTCAGGTTTTGTCTTATTATAAGTATTTGGAGATTAGTTGAATGTGGGTTCATTCATCTCTTCTACACAAAATTGAAAGGTCATCTTCTTAGAGAGAGTGCAAGGTTGCTTGGAAAGAAAAAGAAGTTTGCTTGGGAAGGAGGAGAACCAAAGGTCACCACCACCATCACCACCTGTGTTATTCAACTCCAAAGGATCAGATCTTCATTAGAGGAAAGTGTTTGATATTTGCAATTTAAGTTCGTATATTGTCCATGTTAGGATAGTTATAAAAATAGATGATTTTCATGCTTGGAAGATGAAAGGATATAGTTCTTAATGGATTTTTGGAATCTAAAAATATATAGGAATTAAACTCATGTTGTAGGTAGTTAGTAATACAATAAATATTCATTAATTTGTGGAAGAAATTCTAAAAATAATTTAGTGTTCTTGAAGATAATATGTTGATAATTTTCTGGAAAAAGAGGCAAAAACGAGTGGAATGAGAAGAGCCAATTTGGAATGTTTGGATCTTCTTATTGAGTGCATTTGGATGAGATTTAAGAAAAACTCAAAACACATACCTGACTCAATTTTTCATGTAGAATCCAAATCTGAAGTAGGATTGATGATTTGAATAATTTTTGGATCTGATTTTTCTGAGTATTTAAAATATGAGAATCCATGATGTTGTTTCTTATCCCAAAAATTTTGTAGATCTTTAGTGATTATTAATTGGATATTATGGGACTTAGATAAGATCAGTAAGCCCTAGTTAAGATTTGAATTAATTTTATTGGGATTTAATTGATTAGAATTATGATAATTAAAGTTAAAGAGATTTCGGTTGCTAGATTCATGTGTTGGATTCTAATCTGTTTGTATAAGGATTAAGGATAGTTCAAGTAGGGGAGATTTAATATAACACCTGGGTAGCCTTAGGGTTACAATTTAAACTTCAAGGACATAGTTTAAGCTCATTATTAATTTCGCAAGGATGGAGTGTAGTACAAGAGCGTAGTGGTATGGCTCCTGGATAGAGATGGGAGTTTATAACACATTTGATTGAAAGAGGGGATGAGGTTATTCCGATCGCATATTTGAAGTTGACGAACCTCCTCGATCGACAAAGTTAAGTAGTAGTGTATTGGAAGGGTTCCTTGTTTGGATTTTGCTTTGCGAGACGCTCCCCGCATGAACCTTAACGACGTCGGGAGTAGAGAGATGCTATAGGATGCGAGGATAATTAAATTATGAAGTAAAGATATGACATTTTAATACGTGGGATTTAAAGAGATATAATGCTACGTAAGGGAATAATCTAAGGTTAATGTGAGTACCTTGTAGTTAGTATACTATAGGTATGATAAGGCCTATTTGATTGATTAATGATTATGTGTATGACATACCTAGCTTACTTGATATCGGTGGGAGGTTTGCGCGTGAGGGCAGTCATATCCTGATGAATCCATGGGATCTTTGATTTGTCGCTCGAGAACATAGGTCTATGAAGGACTTATCGGGGAGTTGATAAGTCCAGTGACTATGGGTACGTAGATATGTGCGTGACCCATGGTTATGAGAACTATGTTCGCCTCCAATGTTTGTGTTGTTGTTTATGGTTCGAGGAATCCTTACCAAACCTTTTGTCCATTATTCGGCGACAAGCGATATTGGGACATGATAGCAGAGTAATGCATTGCACCGCAGCTGTGACCCGGGGTGCCGTATTATATATGAATATATATATAATGGATTAAATGAATGATTGGATTTATTGTGGTTAAATCATCTATTGTGTGATAATTGTAGATAACGGTGAATAGAGAAAGATAATGGAATTAAGTTAATGAATGTATATTCTTAAAGAATTAAAAATCTTAATTCATATTAATGAGAAATGATTCATGTTAATGAGAAACTAATCATATAAATGAGAAATGTAAATGAATAATAATGTGACGTATGGTATGGGACATACGGGGATTTTGATATGGGAATGGAATTGTTAAAGAAGAACCATTAACTAGGAGGTTAATAGGAAATGTTAAGTGTGCACTCTAGTTGAGAGGTGAGAATGGCAAGTGAGAGTTGGATCTAACATGTACATAATAAAAGATTTATTGCACTCGTTAAATACTTGCTGTTTTAAAAATCATTTTCACAATCGGGCTCTGACCCGTTTCCTTGCATATTTTCTTTTCTATTGTATCTTCTATATCAGGTGTCCAGCAACAGGGACGCCAACCTTAGTGAATTATGACAGGCTATGGAGTTATGGAGTTTTTCTTAGACGATTATCATCATTTGATTCACAGTATTCTCTTAGTAGGGCATGTCGCCCAAAGGATTCAGTTATCTTCTTCTATCGGGGTCAAATACTATGGTATTCGTGTCATTTTAATACATTTAACATTGTTTGGATTACTATAATGGATTATAATTATTTTGGAATGTTTATTCCAATTGCATTTAAATTATTTGGTGTTATCTAATTAGTTATCAGTGTTGTAGAATAAAATGTGTTGTGTTATTCTTAAACTGGAAATGGATTTTGTTAAATTAAAATTTGAAAAGTTTTTAACACCAGCTTAATTGGGTATTGGGTGGATTGTAAATGTTTTCGACAGTGATGCTAAGAATAAGCCAACTGTATATTCTGTTTTAATTTGGTATGGGACTGGCCACCCAGTATTTAATTAGGTGGGGTGTTACAGGTGGTATCAGAGCATCATGTTCTAGTGTCTTTTAGGATCTGTACGGCTTACTGTGTTTTCAGCTTTGCGTTCTTTGATGTAGAGCCCTATGTTTAGGATTGTTGATTTCTTTGGTGGGATTTCGTTCTCCTACTATAACGTAGATATTAGTGAATATTATTTGCGTTCGAACGTGATCGAACAAAGAAGTATGGCAGATGATGGCCATTGAATGGATAGCGGAGATCGTACTTAGGAGGTTATGATGTATGTTCAAGTATGATGACCATAGTCGAGGTCACCCCTATTATGGAAAATTGAGGAGAGACATCAGTAGATGTTCTTGAAATGCGGGAATTATGTGTGTTACCTAACGAAGGCAATATATTCAAAGGCTTGGGCATATAGTGGAGTGTGGTGAACTAGAACTGAAAATTTGGGGGTAAAATTTTTCTTGACTCGTTGGAGAAAAGTTATAATTGTGGGATTCAACAACCACCACCCACGAATGAGGGTATGTTTTCTATTTAAGGAATTATAAGGCGTATATTGATTTTTGTAGCGATTAATATTATATGGGAAAATGGGTTGCTAAACTTTGATAATAGCACTGTTATTTACGTAGACTCATCAAACGGGTGTAGGATACCTATATTTTCATGTCATCACATGGGTTTGATTTTTATCGCGGAATTAGTTACCTTGGGCATGTTTGAGCATGATATGACTATCGGCATGCATTGACTTGTGGTATAGGAGAGCGTATGTACTACTACTATAGCTAGCATCTTGTCTTTTATAAGAGAGTAGATGAGTAGACTTTATTCGAATTAATATAACCTGTAGAGAGGTTATAAACTATTGACTAAAGACCTGAGGAGTTTCGATGACCGACTACTTTAGGTAATAGTGTATCGGAGGGGTTCCTTGTTTGGATTTCGCTTGCTAGACACCCCACGCATGAAACTAATAACCTTTGGGAGTCGAAATAAGTTAGGTCCTTAGTATATGATTTTATAACCTTTGCGAAAAATATTATAACAAAAGTGGTACGATAGGGTGTATGGGCGCCCTGGATGGTTGAATGGTAGTAGTTTTCATTATTGTGAAACAATGAGTAGTTGTGACTTCAGGATGTATTTACTTGATGATTGAGGATCATTTTTCTGAACTTGGTTACGTAAATGGTATAGGGAAGATTGGGTAAAGTTTATATTCGATACACTTGAAACTATATGGCGAGGTTGGGCGTATAACATCAATAGGGATTTTCGTTAATGTATTGTATGGGCGGTACATCTTAGATTTCTTGTGATGTGAGATTTCTACTCGGAGTTGACCTTACTGGTATGACTTATATTCCTGAATTTCGGGACGAAATTCTGTTATAAGGGGGGAAGTATGTAATACCCCGTGATTTTAATGACTTTTAAATTGGGTTATATTTTAAATTAATGGATTAATTGAATTTTATTATTAATTAATTCATTTGGGTTTTATCCGAATTGTGGATATTAAAATGGATGATTCTAAATATTACTTAAAGATATTTAGGTAATATATGAATGTGATGTCATTGATATGACGGCATGATATAAATTCGGTAATTTGAATTTTTAGTCAGACGCGGTATGGGACGTGTCGGAACTAATTTATTAAATTAAAAAGAAAATTTATTTTCTATCGACCTTATAGTCATTTCGAACGCGTCGTTGCGTCCGAAAGGTTCGAAATAGTCAGAAAAGTCTATTTGGATGTTAATTTTAAGTCTCGGGTCATTTGGAAATGAAAAGACAACCCAAAAGGGCATTTTGGTTATTTTTACAAGGGGGAATGAATAGTGATTTCAGGTTTTGTCTTATTATAAGTATTTGGAGATTAGTTGAATGTGGGTTCATTCATCTCTTCTACACAAAATTGAAAGGTCATCTTCTTAGAGAGAGTGGAAGGTTGCTTGGAAAGAAAAAGAAGTTTGCTTGGGAAGGAGGAGAACCAAAGGTCACCACCACCATCACCACCTGTGTTATTCAACTCCAAAGGATCAGATCTTCATTAGAGGCAAGTGTTTGATATTTGCAATTTAAGTTCGTATATTGTCCATGTTAGGATAGTTATAAAAAGAGATGATTTTCATGCTTGGAAGATGAAAGGATATAGTTGTTAATGAATTTTTGGAATCTAAAAATATATAGGAATTAAACTCAAGTTGTAGGTAGTTAGTAATACAATAAATATTCATCAATATGTGGAAGAAATTCTAAAAATAATTTAGTGTTCTTGAAGATAATATGTTGATAATTTTCTGGAAAAAGAGGCAAAAACGAGTGGAATGAGAAAAGCCAATTTGGAATGTTTAGATCTTCTTATTGATTGCATTTGATTGAGATTTAAGAAAAACTCAAAACACATACCTGACTCAATTTTTCATATAGAATCCAAATCTGAAGTCGGATTGATGATTTGAATAATTCTTGGATCTGATTTTTTCGAGTATTTAAAATATGAGAATTCATGATTTTTTTTTTAATGTTGGTTCTTATCCCAAAACTTTTGTAGATCTTCGGTGATTATTGATTGGATATTATAGGACTTAGAGAAGATCAGTAAGCCCTAGTTAAGATTTGAATTAATTATATTGGGATTTAATTGATTATAATTATGATAATTAAAGTTAAAGAGATTTCGGTTGCTAGATTAATGTGTTGGATTCTAATCTGTTTGTATGAGGATTAAGGATAGTTCAAGTAGGGGAGATTTAATATAACACCTGGGTAGCCTTAGGGTTACAATTTAAACATCAAGGACTAAGTTTAAGCTCATTATTGATTTCGCAAGGACGGAGTGTAGTACAAGAGCGTAGTGGTATGGCTCCTGGATAGAGATGGGAGTTTAGAACACATTTGGTTTAAAGAGGGGATGAGGTTATTCCAATCGCATATTTGAAGTTGACGAACCTACTCGATCGACAAAGTTAAGTAGTAGTGTACTGGAGGGGTTCCTTGTTTGGATTTCGCTTTGCGAGACGCTCCGCGCATGAACCTTAACGACGTCGGGAGTGGAGAGATGTTATAGGATGCGAGGATAATTAAATTATGAAGTAAAGATATGACATTTTAATATGTGGGATTTCAAGAGATATAATGCTACGTAAGGAAATAATCTAAGGTTAATGTGAGTACCTTGTTGTTAGTATACTATAGGTATGATAATGCCTATTTGATTGATTAATGATTATGTGTATGACATACGTAGCTTACTTGCTATCGGTGGGAGGTTTGCGCGTGAGGGCAGTCACATCCTGATGAATCCATGGGATCTTTGATTTGTCGCTCGAGAACATAGGTCTATGAAAGACTTATCGGGGTGTTGATAAGTTCGCTGACTATGGGTACGTAGGTATGTCCGTGACCCATGGGTATGAGAACTATGTTTGCCTCCAATGTTTGTGTTGTTGTTTATGGTTCGAGGAATCCTTACCGAACCTTTTGTCCATTATTCGGCGACAAGCGATATTGGGACATGATAACAGAGTAATGCTTTGCACCGCAGCTGTGACTCAGGGTGACGTATTATATATGAATATATATATAATGGATTAAATGAATGATTGGATTTATTATGGTTAAATCATCTACTGTGTGATAATTGTAGATAACGGTGAATAGAGAAAGATAATGGAATTAAGTTAATGAATGTTTATTCTTAAAGAATTAAAAAGAGATGATTTTCATGCTTGGAAGATGACAGGATATAGTTGTTAATGGATTTTTGGAATCTAAAAATATATAGGAATTAAACTCATATTGTAGGTAGTTAGTAATACAATAAATATTCATCAATCTGTGGAAGAAATTATGAAAATAATTTAGTGTTCTTGAAGATAATATGTTGATAATTTTCCGGAAAAAGAGGCAAAAACGAGTGGAATGAGAAGAGCCAAGTTGGAATGTTTAGATCTTCTTTTTGAGTTCATTTGGATGAGATTTAAGAAAAACTCAAAACACATACCTGACTCAATTTTTCGTGTAGAATCCAAATCTGAAGTCGGATTGATGATTTGAATAATTTTTGGATCTGATTTTTCTGAGTAGTTAAAATATGAGAATTCATGATGTTGTTTCTTTTTAATATTGGTTCTTATCCCGAAAATTTTGTAGATCTTCGGTGATTATTAATTTGATATTATGGGACTTAGAGAAGATCAGTAAGCCCTAGTTAAGATTTGAATTAATTTTATTGGGATTTAATTGATTAGAATTATGATAATTAAAGTTAAAGAGATTTCGGTTGCTAGATTCATGTGTTGGATTCTAATCTGTTTGTATGAGGATTAAGGATAGTTCAAGTAGGGGAGATTTAATATAACACCTGGGTAGCCTTAGGGTTACCATTTAAACATCAAGGACTGAGTTTAAGCTCATTATTGAATTCGCAAGGACGGAGTGTAATACAAGAGCGTAGTGGTATGGCTCCTGGATAGAGATGGGAGTTTAGAACACATTTGGTTGAAAGAGGGGATGAGGTTATTCCCATCGCATATTTGAAGTTGACGAACCTCCTCGATCGACAAAGTTAAGTAGTAGTGTATTGGAGGGGGTTCCTTGTTTGGATTTTGCTTTGCGAGACGCTCTGCGCATGAACCTTAACGACGTCGGGAGTGGAGAGATGTTATAGGATGAGAGGATAATTAAATTATGAAGTAAAGATATGACATTTTAATATGTGGGATTTAAAGAGATATAATGCTACGTAAGAGAATAATCTAAGGTTAATGTGAGTACCTTGTAGTTAGTATACTATAGGTATGATAAGGCCTATTTGATTGATTAATGATTATGTGTATGACATACCTAGCTTACTTGATATCGGTGGGAGGTTTGCGCGTGAGGGCAGTCATATCCTGATGAATCCATGGGATCTTTGATTTGTCGCTCGAGAACATAGGTCTATGAAGGACTTATCGGGGAGTTGATAAGTCCAGTGACTATGGGTACGTAGATATGTGCGTGACCCATGGGTATGAGAACTATGTTCGCCTCCAATGTTTGTGTTGTTGTTTATGGTTCGAGGAATCCTTACCAAACCTTTTGTCCATTATTCGGCGACAAGCGATATTGGGACATGATAGCAGAGTAATGCATTGCACCGCAGCTGTGACCCGGGGTGCCGTATTATATATGAATATATATATAATGGATTAAATGAATGATTGGATTTATTGTGGTTAAATCATCTATTGTGTGATAATTGTAGATAACGGTGAATAGAGAAAGATAATGGAATTAAGTTAATGAATGTATATTCTTAAAGAATTAAAAATCTTAATTCATATTAATGAGAAATGATTCATGTTAATGAGAAACTAATCATATAAATGAGAAATGTAAATGAATAATAATGTGACGTATGGTATGGGACATACGGGGATTATGATATGGGAATGGAATTGTTAAAGAAGAACCATTAACTAGGAGGTTAATAGGAAATGTTAAGTGTGCACTCTAGTTGAGAGGTGAGAATGGCAAGTGAGAGTTGGATCTAACATGTACATAATAAAAGATTTATTGCACTCGTTAAATACTTGCTGTTTTAAAAATCATTTTCACAATCGGGCTCTGACCCGTTTCCTTGCATATTTTCTTTTCTATTGTATCTTCTATATCAGGTGTCCAGCAACAGGGACACCAAACTTAGTGAATTATGACAGGCTATGGAGTTATGGAGTTTTTCTTAGACGATTATCATCATTTGATTCATAGTATTCTCTTAGTAGGGCATGTCACCCAAAGGATTCAGTTATCTTCTTCTATCGGGGTCAAATACTATGGTATTCGTGTCATTTTAATACATTTAACATTGTTTGGATTACTGTAATGGATTATAATTATTTCAGAATGTTTATTCCAATTGCATTTAAATTATTTGGTGTTATCTAATTGGTTATCAGTGTTGTAGAATAAAATGTGTTGTGTTATTCTTAAACTGGAAATGGATTTTGTTAAATTAAAATTTGAAAAGTTTTTAACACCAACTTAATTGGGTATTGGGTGAGTTGTAAATGTTTTCGACAGTGATGCTAAGAATGATCCAACTGTATTTTCTATTTTAATTTGGTATGGGACTGGCCACCCAGTATTTAATTAGGGGAGGTGTTACACTAGACACCAAGACAAAACTCCCAAGATATCCCAACTTTTCTTTTGGAGCCCTGCTTGCTAAACCAGGATACATGTACAAGAACGTAACTTGTTAGGTCTTTAACATACACGTGAGTAAAAAATCTTGGGGAGGAGTTCACTTTAGGTAGTCCTCTTCGCCCACTGGTTCTTTTCTGTAAGGGATTTAAATTTATGGGGATGAGGAGCTCCTCTCGGTGGGACTCCTCATCCAAAATTTGTTCCTGTGACTTTTGAAAATTTGGGGATGAGGAATAACTTGTGATGGGACTCCTCGTCCAAACATCATTTTGGTGTTTTCTCAGTTTATTGGTACGAGGATCCCTTCTAGGTAAGGCTCCTTACCCAAGTTCCAAGTTGCAAGTTCTAGGCATTTTTGGACGAGGATCCCTTCCTGATGGTCCTGCTTTTCCATGTTCAATATCTGCGCACTTTGAGTATATTGGAACAAGGAGACCTTCCTTATGGGACGCCTCATCCAAATTCAATTTCTGCTAATTTTGATTAAATTGGCACGAGGATCCCTTCCTAATGGGCCTCTTATCCCAAGCTATATTTCTGTTAACCTTGGATAAATTGGGGTGAGGATCCTGGTGTCTCTCCTCTCCCAAGTTCCATTTCTATGAGCTTTGAGTCCATTGTGGCGAGGATAACTTCCTAGTGGTCCTTCTCACCGAACGTTACTTTTCTCTATAGTCAGGACACTTCTTTTTAGGAGTTTCTAGTGATGAGCCCCCCCGTCTACCGCCAATTGGGCTTACTCGCCCAACTATTTGGGCCATTGAGTGTGTACCCCTCTACATTAGTCCCCTCGTACAAAAATTTGTGTGTTGGGCATACAAAAGGTTTGTGTACGCAATGATTCATTATTTCTTGGAATAGGAATAATCTACTCGTGATGATACTTATCTCATTAATTAGGCATGTCACCTCACCCCACTTTTATGGTCTTGAGGTGGCACGTGTCAAATGGTGAACACACATCTTGTCATTGGAAAATATTTAGGTCTTTTTTTAATTAGCAGTATGCGTGTAGCTTCATAGGGTAAAAAAACCTTTTAAACTTTCATTCTTTTTTTATCGTGACATTTTGAGTTCAAATTGTAAGTTTTTTTAGAGAGAGAAAGAGAGAAAAAATAGTCGAAATCTTAACAACCCCCATTCTTCCTTCATTTTCCTCTATTGTAATTGGAACTTTCAACCTCCTAAAACCATTCTTTCACCATTAGCACTGCAACTAGTAATGTTCTAGCGGGCGTGGTTCCATTTTCTATCACTGCATTGACCGTTTTGGCCACCATCACCACCACCATCACCTCTATAATGTTGGAGGCAATTTATGGGAGTTTTAAGGGTTCAACTTTTAGGATGCCCACAAGGGGGGGATCCCTTACTACCTGATATGTCTATGAGGGGGAATCCTCGTCTTCTATGCCACTTACCACTAGAGCCTCCTCGTATGTTGGGGTGCTTGCCACATGAGACTCCTCGTCTATTTGGGTGCTCACCACGAGTCCTCCTCGTCTATGGTTTACTCGAAATATCAAAGGGAAACTTAGTTTCTCGCCAATAGAGGGATTTTGGCTTTATCGTCTGGCACCGTATTTTGGCAAGGAGGATGATTTTATGACATTGATTACGAATTTCATGAAGGATTTTGTGGCCAAGATCAATGAGCGACCCCAAGTCGGTCTAGGTGAGTCTTTTGACTTTCCTATTTTTCTACTTGATTCAATATTGAGGGTGAGAATAGACAGGGGTGACTTTCCCCATTCCAATATTGAAGTCAAGGCACGTGGGTTGCCACAAAAGAATGGGGTATCTAGGTGGATCATGTCTTATCCCCTCCCTCACATAGAGCTATTATTGGGGGACTAGGTCTTCTGACCACCATTAGCAGTCTCAAGGGTTCCTCTATTTTCAAACAGGAACATTCTTTCACTTTGCTGACCTATCACTGGAGTAGGGATTCCCACACTTTTATTACTAGTTAAGAGGAATTTACCATTACCTTGGAGGACATTTGTGAGTTGCTCAATCTTATCTACGCGGTGAACCCTATTCTTACTAATGGTTTTGAGGACGAGGTCGAGAATAAAATGGTGGTGGAGCTCACTCTTCTTTGGGTGAGTGCTCAAAATATGGAGCTATCAATTTGACTGGGACCACTAAATATTCCTTCACAAAGTGGCAAATATACTAGTTCAAGGATTTCAAGTAGCTACCCAAGGGTGAAAGTTTGAGAAGGGCCTTGAAGAGTAAATAGGGCCAAAAAATTAACTCCCCCTCACACTTGATGATATTTTTTGTCACTTTTATTGATAATTTTCTTCTTCCTGGGAGGCCAGATGATTCTCCTCATGGGATTCTATTCAAGCTTTTTATGAGGCTTGCTCGAGGGAGGGAAGTCCCCCTCGCAGCTCTAACCCCGGGGTATATATACACTTGGTTAGACTAGATGCATGTGGATGTTGAGTGCTCTTGTGGTTGTTATGATGCTATCCACTTTGTCAACACTTTTATCATCATGTCCTTATTTTAGAGAATTCCCAAATTTGCTCCAGAGGCTAGGTTTTTTCATAACATAATTACTCGTGCTGCAAGATTGCACCAAAAGACTCCTAAGACTCCTCTAGGGTTTTTGATAGAAAACATCGATAAGTTTTCCTTCAGGCCTTACTGCAAGACCGTGGGAGGTATTTTTCTTAGAAATCCTTCTCTAATAATGGGGGCACCTTCTACTGCCCTGCTACTGCTGATTATGTTTCTACTTTCCCCCACATTTATGTGATTGTTATGCTTCTTTCCTTCACCTTACCTTCTCTGATTAACTCGGGTGAAGGTGTAGAGTTCTTCCACTCTGAGGGAGTGAGGAGGCAGTTTGGTTATGACCATGGGGTCATACTCCTATTTATCCTTCGATCACTTCCTCCTCCGAGCTATACCTGAGGCTTTTGCCAACATCACATTTGAGGGAGTGGTTGAAAGATTTGGTGATCTTGGCAACTTGTTTGTACCCTCTCGAGATTACCTACCCTCTTTTACTCTCTTATTGTTTACCCCTTGGCATAAGAAGGTCCTCTTGATTCAGAACTGTGTGAGGGATGCCCCTCATGAAACTATTTACACCAAAATTCCCAATAATCATCGATACTTGGGTAAGAGGACCTAAAGGTCAGTATGGTAATGGATTGCCATCCCCAAGAATCATCTTGAGTAGCTGACTCCAATCCTGGTGACACCTCTAATCGACGAGTCAATCTATTTTAGGAAACCTGAGCCTCAACCTACTAGGCCCAAGTCGAAAGGAAAGCCAAGATCTTCTGCTGGTCGAAAGAGGAAGCATCCTGATGTGGATGTTTCTAACTTTGTACCAGCTATCAATGCTAGTTCTACCACTATTATTCCCACTGTTGCTACTACTTACTAGTACTGGGGTCGATGCTCCCTCTCCTGTACCATACTAGGGGTCTGACATTCATAACCTCGGGGTGGAGGAGACATATAGGACTATGCGAGTGTAAGATGTGGGTTCTTCGCCATCTCTTCATAAAATGACTCCATATCCCCATTCCTTCTCGGCTAAAGAACCATTAAATTCTATACTCCACTCGGTCAGGCTAGAGGCTATAAAGTTGACCTTGAGATCATCACCCGAGAGTTCTTTTATAGGTGGCTTGAACATTATCGATGGAAATATGTCTAGTAAATCTGCATATGCTTGGCACCTGATGGCTCGGGGAACCACACACTTGAGATCATACTCTGAGAGGATTAAAAACCATTGGGCTGCCCTACTTATTATCATAGTTCTAGCAAGCAAAAACTTTATAGGATTGCACCTAGTTATAATATGGATTGTGAAAGCTAGTAGGTAGTGCCTAAGTTTTTATGCTACAAATACAAGAGCAAAACAGTTCCTCTTAATACTAGTGTATCTGGCTTCAGGCCCACGTACAATTTTGTTCAAGTTTCTCTACAATGTCCATCTCTTAGGCAAACAAAGAACCAATAGATCATTCAGTCGATGTAAGATATAGATGTAAAGGGATACCTGCATTCATGGGGATCATCGTCTGAGGATAGTTAAGGAGTACTTTTAGCTTGTCCATGGCATCTTGGTGCATTGCCTCCTATGCGAACTTAATGCCCTTTCTCAGCAACACGATCAACACTACACCAAAACTGGCGACTGGTCACGGCCAAAATCCCTGACCAAAACTGTGGGTCGCGGACTTGGTCCGTGACCATTTCGGGCGTTACCATTTTCGTGGGTCGCGGCCCAAGTCCGTGACCAAAAAATGGTCACGGCCAAGAGGGGTCACGGCAGATGGTCGCGGACTTTGACCGTGACCCATACCGTGACGGTTCGCGGCCCTCATCCGTGACAAATTGGTCGCGGCCAAAGTTCGCGACCCACGTCCGTGACAAAAATAAAAATAAAAAAATTGGTCACGACCCTCATCCGTGACCCAGAACCGTGACAAATTGGTCGCGGCCAAAGTCCGCGACCCACGTCCGTGACAAAATAAAAAAAAAAATTGGTCGCGGCCCTCATCCGTGACCCACAACCGTGACAAATTGTTCGCGGACAAAGTCCGCGACCCTCGTCCGTGACAAAAAAAATTAGTCGCGGCCCTAGTCTGCGACCCATAACCGTGACAAAAAAATAAAAAAAAAAGGTCGCGGACTTTGGCCGCGACCATTTTTAAGCGCGACAAAAAAAATAAAAATGGCCATGGACAAAGTCCATGACCATATTTATCTATAATTTAAAAAAAATGTATTTTTTTTCTCCAATCCTAAAATTGAGGTCCTGTGAGTGCACCGTCGGTTGCTACGAGGTGTTACAAATATTTATTATAGGCAAAACAATAAAAAAATCACAAATTGCGAATTGAGAATGTTGTTAATAAACAAATATATATACAAACTTTAAAATATTACACGTCTTAATAATTCACAGACCAAAAAAAAATTGGACAGAGTTTACTCTATTTTCTTAACATTCCAAACCCTGTAAATGAAAAACCTGCTTATTATAAAGCCCGCATGGCTATAAAATTCAACAATCAAATTATAAAAGCCCGCATGGCCAAAAAAATAAACAATAAAAGACTGCACGACTATAACACATAAAAAACATTATCCTGAATGTCCACAACATATAAACAATCTTCATGTTGTAAACCATTGCTTCCTTCATTTGTTCCACGTGCAAAAATCCTACAAATGATAGGATACAAAAAACAAAAATATCAGTAACCAAGTAGTAATACAAAAAATTTAATCAACCAAAAAAATTGCATATATGAGTTCAAATTATCAACATATCAATGTTTTTAAGCGAAACTCTAGAAATATACAAATTACCGTCGTATTCTCAAACCGAAAGTCCCGCGGCTGCGTGGTCAGTTCCTACGAGTTACATTGGTCCCGTGGGAGGTGTTGGTGCCACCCACGGGACCATTCGGGGGCTGTTTCGAGTTTTCACCCTCTAACGCCATGTTTTGCCTAAGTCTAGAAATATGCAAATTACCATCGTATTCTCAAACCGGGAGACTCGCGGCTGCAGGGTCAGTTCCTATGAGTTACATTGGTCCCGTGGGAGACGTTGGTGCCACCCACGGGATCGTTCGGGGGCTGTTTCGAATTTTCATCCTCTAACGCCATGTTTTTAAGCCTAAGTCTAGAAATATACAAATTACCGTCGTACTCTCAAAACGGAACTCCCGCGACTGCGCGGTCATCTCCTACGAGTTACATTGATCCCGTGGGAGGTGTTGGTGCCACCCACGGGGCCACTCGGGGGTTGTTTGGAGTTTTCACCCTCTAACGCAATGTTTTTAAGCTTAGGTCTAGAAATATGTAAATTACTGTCGTAGTCTAAAATCGGGACTCCCGCGGCTGCGCGATCAGTTCCTACGAGTTACATTGGTCCCGTGGGAGGTGTTGGTGCCACCACCCACGGGGCCCTTCGGGGGTTGTTTAGAATTTTCACCCTCTAACACCATGTTTTTAAGCCTAAGTCTAAAAATATGCAAATTACCGTCGTAGTCTCAAACCGGGACTCCAGCGGCTGCGCGATCAGTTCCTACGAGTTACAATGGTCCCGTGGGAGGTGTTGGTGCCACCCACGGGACCGTTCGGGGGATATTTCGAGTTTTCACCCTCTAACGCCATGTTTTGCCTAAGTTTAGAAATATGCAAATTACCGTCGTATTTTGAAACCGGTACTCCCGCGGCTGCGCGGTCAGTTCCTACGAGTTACATTGGTCCTGTGGGAGGTGTTGGTGCCACCCACGGGATCGTTCGGGGGCTGTTTTGGGTTTTCACCCTCTAACACCATGTTTTTAAGACTAAGTCTAGAAATATACAAATTACCGTCGTATTCTCAAACCGGAACTCACGCGGCTGTGCGACCAGTTTCTACGAGTTACATTGGTCCCGTGGGAGGTGTTGGTGCCACCCACGGGGCCGTTCTGGGGTTGTTTCGAGTTTTCACCCTCTAACGCCATGTTTTTACGCCTAAGTCTAGAAATATGCAAATTATCGCCGTACTCTCATACCGGGAGTCCCGCGGCAGCCCGGTCAGTTCCTACGAGTTACATTGGTCCCGTGGGAGGTGTTGGTGCCACCCATGGGGCCGTTCAGGGGTTGATTTGAATTTTCACCCTCTAACGCCATGTTTTGCCTTAGTCCAAAAATATGCAAATTACCATCGCATTCTCAAATTGGAACTCCCGTAGCTGCGCGGTCAGTTCCTACGAGTTACATTGGTCCTGTGGGAGGTGTTAGTGACACCCACGGGATCGTTCGGGGGCTGTTTCGGGTTTTCACCCTCTAATGCCATGTTTTTAAGCCTAAGTCTAGAAATATACAAATTATCGTCGTATTCTCAAACCGAAACTCCCGCGGCTACGCGGTCAGTTCCTACGAGTTACATTGGTCCCGTGGGAGGTGTTGGTGCCACCCACAGGGCCGTTCGGGGGGTCTTTCGAGTTTTCACCCTCTAACGCCATGCTATTAAGCCTAAGTCTAAAAATATGCAAATTACCGTCGTACTCTCATACCGGGAGTCCCGCGGCTGCGCGGTCAGTTCCTATGAGTTACATTGGTCCCGTGGGAGGTGTTGGTGCCACCCACGGGCCGCTCGGGGGTTGTCTCGAATTTTTA
This sequence comes from Sambucus nigra, assembly GCA_949130495.1. Classification (NCBI taxonomy): domain Eukaryota; kingdom Viridiplantae; phylum Streptophyta; class Magnoliopsida; order Dipsacales; family Adoxaceae; genus Sambucus; species Sambucus nigra. The sequence goes on from OX422219.1 coordinate 114,343,202, forward strand.
CCCTCTAACGCCATGTTTTTAAGCCTAAGTCTAGAAATATGCAAATTACCATCGTACTCTCATACCGGGACTCCCGCGGCTGCGCGGTTAGTTCCTATGAGTTACATTGGTCCCGTGCGAGGTGTTGGTGCCACCCACGGGGCCGTTCGGTGGTTGTTTCGAGTTTTCACCTTCTAAGGCCATGTTTTTAAGTCTAAGTCTAGAAATATGCAAATTACCGTCGTACTCTCATACCGGGAGTCCCGCAGCTGCGCGGTCAGTTCCTACGAGTTACATAGGTCCCGCGGGAGGTGTTGGTGCCACCCACGGGGCCGTTCGGGGGTTGTTTTGAGTTTTCACCCTCTAACGCCATGTTTTGCCTAAGTCTAGAAATATGCAAATTACCGTCATATTCTCAAATCCGAACTCCCGCGGCTGCGCGGTCAGTTCCTATGAGTTACATTGGTCCCGTGGGAGGTGTTGATGCCTCCCACGGGGCCATTCGGGGGCTGTTATGGGTTTTCACCCTCTAACGCCATGTTTTTAAGCCTAAGTCTAGAAATATGCAAATTACCGTTGTACTCTCAAACGGGAACTGTGGGTCGGCTGCGCGGTTAGTTCCTACGAGTTACATTTGTCCCGTGGGAGGTGTTGGTGCCACCCACGGGGCCGTTCGGGTGTTGTTTCGAGTTTTCAACGTCTAACGCCATGTTTTTAAGCCTAAGTCTAGAAATTTACAAATTACCGTCGTACTCTCATACCGGGAGTCCCGCGGCTGCGCGGTCAGTTCCTAGGAGTTACATTGGTCCCGTGGGAGGTGTTGGTGGCACCCACGGGGCCGTTCGGGGGTTGTTTCTAGTGTTCACCCTCTAACGCCATGTTTTGCCTAAGTGTAGAAATACGCAAATTACCGTCGTATTCTCAAACCGTAACTCCCGCGGCTACGCGGTCAGTTCCTACGAGTTACATTGGTCCCGTGGGAGGTGGTTGTTCCACCCACGGGATCGTTCGGGGGCTGTTTCCGGTTTTCACCCTCTAACGTCATGCTATTAAGCCTAAGTCTAAAAATATGCAAATTACCGTCGTACTCTCATACCGGGAGTCCCGCGGCTGCGCGGTCAGTTCCTATGAGTTACATTGGTCCCGTGGGAGGTGTTGGTGCCACCCACGGGCCGCTCGGGGGTTGTTTCGAATTTTTACCCTCTAACGCCATGTTTTTAAGCCTAAGTCTAGAAATATGCAAATTACCATCGTACTCTCATACGGGGAGTCCCACGGCTGCGTGGTGAGTTCGTACGAGTTACATTGGTCCCGTGGGAGGTGTTGGTCCCACCCACGGGGCCGTTCGGGGGTTATTTCTAGTTTTCACCCTCTAACGCCATGTTTTGCTTAAGTCAAAGCCTAAAAATATGCAAATTACAGTCGTATTCTCAAACCGGGAGTTTCGCGGCTACGCGGTTAGTTCCTACATGTTACATTGGTCCCGTGGGAGGTGTTGATGCCTCCCACGGGGCCATTCGGGAGCTGTTATGGGTTTTCTCCCTCTAACGCCATGTTTTTGAGCCTAAGTCTATAAATATGCAAATTACCGTCGTATTCTACAACTGGGAGTCCCACGGCTACGGGGTCAGTTCCTACGAGTTACGTTGTTCCCGTGGGAGGTGTTGGTACCTCCACGGGGCCGTTCGAGGGCTGTTTTGGGTTTTCACCCTCTAACACCTTGTTTTTAAGCTTATGTCTAGAAATACGCAAATTGCCATCGCATTCTCAAACCGGAACTCTTGCGGCTGTGCGGTCAGTTCCTACGAGTTACATTGGTCCCGTGGGAGATGTTGGTGCCACCCACGGGGCTGTTCGGGGGTTGTTTCGAGTATTCACCCTCTAATGCCATGTTTTTAAGCCTAAGTCTAGAAAGATGAAAATTACCATCGTACCCTCATACCGGGAGTCCCGCGGCTGCGTGGTCAGTTCCTACGAGTTACATTGGTCCCGTGGGAGGTGTTGGTCCCACCCACGGGGCCGTTCGGGGGTTGTTTCGAGTTTTCACCCTCTAACGCCATGTTTTTAAGCCTAAGTCTAAAAATATGCAAATTACCGTCGTACTCTCATACCGGGAGTCCCGCGGCTGCGCGATAAGTTCCTACGAGTTACATTGGTCCCGTGGGAGGTGTTGGTTCCACCCACGGGACCGTTCGGGGGTTGTTTCGAGTTTTCACCCTCTAACGCCATGTTTTGCCTAAGTCTATAAATATGCAAATTACCGTCGGATTCTCAAACCAGAACTCCCGCGGCTGCGCAGTCAGTTCCTACGAGTTACATTGATCCCGTGGTAGGTGTTGGTGTCACCCACGGGATCGTTCGGGGGATGTTTCGGGTTTTCACCCTCTAACGCCATGTTTTTTAGCCTAAGTCTAGAAATATACAAATTGCCGTCGTATTCTCAAACCGGAACTCCCGCGGCTGCGTAGTTAGTTCCTACAAGTTACATTGGTACCGTGGGAGCTGTTGGTCCCACCCACGGGGCCGTTCGGGGGTTGTTTCGAGTTTTCACCCTCTAACGCCATGTTTTTAAGCCTAAGTCTAGAAATATGCAAATTACCGTCGTACTCTCAAACCGAAACTGTCGGTCGGTTGTGCGGTTAGTTCCTACGAGTTACATTGGTCCCGTGGGAGGTGTTGGTGCCACCTACGGGGCCGTTCGGGTGTTGTTTCGAGTTTTCACCCTCTAACGCCATGTTTTTAAGTCTAAGTCTAGAAATATAAAAATTACCGTCGTACTCTCATACCGGGAGTCCCGCGGCTGCGCGGTCAGTTCCTACGAGTTACATTGGTCTCGTGGGAGGTGATGGTGCCACCCACGGGATCGTTTGGGGGTTGTTTCGAGTTTTCACCCTCTAATGCCATGTTTTGCCTAAGTCTAGAAATATGCAAATTACCGTCGAATTCTCAAACCGGAACTCCCGCGACTGCGCAGTCAGTTCCTACGAGTTACATTGATCCCTTGGGAGGTGTTGGTGTCACCCACGGGATCGTTCGGGGGCTGTTTCGGGTTTTCACCCTCTAACGCCATGTTTTTAAGCCTAAGTCTAGAAATATTCAAATTACCGTCGTATTCTCAAACCGGAACTCCCGCGGCTGCGCGGTCAGTTCCTACGAGTTACATTGGTACCGTGGGAGCTGTTGGTCCCACCCACGGGGTCGTTCGGGGGTTGTTTCGAGTTTTCACCCTCTAACGCCATGTTTTTAAGCCTAAGTCTAGAAATATGCAAATTACCGTCGTACTCTCAAACCGAAACTGTGGGTCGGCTATGCGGTTAGTTCCTACGAGTTACATTGGTCCCGTGGGAGGTGTTGGTGCCACCTACGAGGCCGTTCGGGGGTTGTTTCGAGTTTTCACCCTCTAATGCCAAGTTTTTAAGTCTAAGTCTAGAAATATGCAAATTACCGTCGTACTCTCATACCGGGAGTCCCGCGGCTGCGCGGTCTGTTTCTACGAGTTATATTGGTCCCGTGGGAGGTGTTGGTGCCACCCACGGGGCCGTTCGGGGGTTGTTTCGAGTGTTCACCCTCTAACGCCATGTTTTGCCTAAATATAAAAATATGCAAATTACCGTCGTATTCTCAATCTGGAACTCTCGCGGCTGCGCGGTCTGTTCCTACGAGTTACATTGGTCCGGTGGGAGGTGTTGGTGCCACCCACGGGATCGTTCGGGGGCTGTTTTGGGTTTTCACCCTCTAACACCATGTTTTTAAGACTAAGTCTAGAAATATACAAATTACCGTCGTATTCTCAAACCGGAACTCACGCAGCTGCGCGGCCAGTTTCTACGAGTTACATTGGTCACGTGGGAGGTGTTGGTGCCACCCACGGGACCATTCGGGGGCTGTTTCGAGTTTTCACCCTCTAACGCCATGTTTTGCCTAAGTCTAGAAATATGAAAATTACCATCGTATTCTCAAACCGGGAGACCCGCGACTGCAGGGTCAGTTCCTACGAGTTACATTGGTCCCGTGGGAGACGTTGGTGCCACCCACGGGATCGTTCGGGAGCTGTTTCGGATTTTCACCCTCTAACGCCTTGTTTTTAAGCCTAAGTCTAGAAATATGAAAATTACCATCGTACTCTCATACCCGGACTCCCGCGGCTGCGCGGTCAGTTCCTACGAGTTACATTGGTCCCGTGGGAGGTGTTGGTGCCACCCACGGGGCTGTTCGGGGGTTATTTCGAGTTTTCACCCTCTAACGCCATGTTTTTAAGCCTAAGTCTATAAATATGCAAATTACCGTCGTACTCTCATACCCGGACTCCCACGGCTGCGCGGTCAGTTCCTACGAGTTACATTGGTCCCGTGGGAGGTGTTGGTGCCACCCACAGTGCCGTTCGGGGGTTATTTCGAGTTTTCACCCTCTAACGCCATGTTTTTAAGCCTAAGTCTATAAATATGCAAATTACCGTCGTACTCTCATACCGGGAGTCCCACGGCTGCGTGGTCAGTTCCTACGAGTTACATTGGTCCCGTGGGAGGTGTTGGTACCACCCACGGGGCCGTTCGGGGGTTGTTTCTAGTTTTCACCCTCTAACGCCATGTTTTGCTTAAGCCGAAGCCTAGAAATATGCAAATTACAGTCGTATTCTCAAATCGGGAGTTCCGCGGCTGCGCGGTTAGTTCCTACGTGTTACATTGGTCCCGTGGGAGGTGTTGGTGCCTCCCACGTGGCCATTCGGGGGCTGTTATGAGTTTTCACCCTCTAACGCCATGTTTTTAAGCCTAAGTCTATAAATATGTAAATTACCGTCGTATTCTACAACCGGGAGTCCCGCGGCTGCGGGGTCAGTTCCTACGAGTTACATTATTACCGTGGGAGGTGTTGCTGCCTCCACGGGGCCGTTCGGGGGCTGTTTTGGGTTTTACCGTCTAACACCATGTTTTTAAGCTTAAGTCTAGAAATACGCAAATTGCCGTCGCATTCTCAAACCGGGAGTGCCGTGGCTGTGCTGTCAGTTTTTACGAGTTACATTGGTTTCGTGGGAGGTGTTGGTGCCACCCACGGAGCCGTTCGGGGGCTATTTCGGATTTTCACCCACTAACGCCATGTTTTTAAGCCTAAGTCTAGAAATATGCAAATTAACGTCGTATTCTAAAATCGGGTGTCCCGTGGCTGCACAGTCAGTTCCTACGAGTTACATTGGTCCCGTGGGAGGTGTTGGTGCCTCTCACGGGGTCGTTCAGGAGCTGTTTCCGATTTTCATCCTCTAACGCTTTATTTTTAAGATTAAGGCCTCATATTTTAAAATTATCGTCGTATTCTCAAATCGGGAGTCCCGTGATCACGCAGTCTATTCCTACATGTTACATTGGTCCCGTGAGAGGTGTTGGTGCCTCTCACGGGTTCGTACAAGGGTTGTTTCATGTTTTTGCTATCTAACGCCTTGTTTTTAAGCTTAAGTCCTAATATTTTTTAATTATCGTCGTATTCTCAAACCGGGGGTCCCGTGATCTCGCGGTCAGTTCGTACGAGTTTCATTGGTCCCGTGTGAGGTGTTGGTGCCATGTTTTTAAGTTTAAGTCTCGACATTTGCAAGTTATCCTATCATCGTATTCTGAAACCGGGAGTTTAAAATATTTTCAACATATTATCCAACAGTGAAACCAATAATTATTCCGTACTCCTTCTAATTATCCTATACTCCTTCTAAAATACTATCCAACAACATTCCAACAACCAATAATTATCCAACAGCCAAACCAAACAAAACCAATAACTATCCCGTACTCCTTCTATCATCTAAAAGATTTAATAGATAATGCATATCAATTATATAACTACTTTAGTTAATGTACAGAGTACCTGGTGTGTAATGAAGAACTGGTATGTAATAAAGAACTGTTATCCAATTGGTTAGATCTGCAATACGTAAACAATGTGTTATGAAGAATGGGTATGTAAAATTAAATAAAGTACCTCACAAAACCGCTGAATTATTTTTTAAAATTAAAGAAAGTACGGTACCGTACAGGTACTGCTACAAAAAAATATAGGGGACGCTACAAAACTTCCTTAAAAAAATAGGGGTTGGGGTTGGTTTTTGCGTAGGTAGAGGAATGTTTGATTTGGATTCTTTGGTTTTCTTGGGATGCGGTACAACCCTTCTTTGCTGCCAATTCATTAACCCTTTCAGAAACGTGTTTATTGTGATCCAAATTCTCAGATTGAAAACGTGGTATAGACTACAATAGTAATACACAAGAAGAGATACAAATTTCATCAATCAAGCTCACGAGATGTTAATATTAGTATTCATTACAAAACCAAAAAACAAACCTTTCGCCAATCATCATTCGAAAGACTCTCCACCAACTTTGGGCCATCCGAAAAGAATCCTCGTGCTAGAGGACTATACGCGACAACGCCTATCCCAAGTTCTCTATATAATAACAATGATAGGAAACAATTTAGATTTTGAAAAAAAAAGCACGCATTACTTAAAAAAAAGACAATATTGGATATGAAGAGAAATGACTAACCTACAAGTAGGAATTATGTCCTCTTCAACATCTCTTGTCCAAAGAGACCATTCCAACTGGACTGCTGTTATAGGATGAACTGCATGCGCTCTTCTGATGGTTGAAGCCGAGGCTTCAGAAAGACCGATGTATTTTATTTTACCTTATTCAACTAATTTCTTGAGTTCTCCCATCTTGACAAAAGGCATCATTACATAGAATTAGACACAAACTTGAATAAATAAAGAAGAGGGGTTTCAGAAAAGGAGAAAGAAAAATATGAATGGATGATAAATATTTCAAGGGTCTTTATAAATTTAGGACCTATTGTAATATGTATTTTAGAAATAGAACAACAAACATTTTATTTATAGTTTTAGTCCCTATTTTTAAATAAAGCCGCTGGCGCGGACTCATATTCATAAAGCATCAATCAATCATAACATGCCACGTGTTCCTTTAATTTGAAAATAGGGACTAAAAATGGAAACGAAATGTTTATTGTCCTATATACAAAATCAATATTATTTTAAGTCCTAAAAGTACATAATCTAATATTTTTCAAGTGATTGTTGGGTGGTAATATTGAAAAAAATAAAAAAATGGGCGCATTAGTTAGTTGTCACTCATGTTTCCCCTGCCTTAATTTTTCATAATTCGGAAACCAGCATTTATAGAAGAAAAGCAGAGGAGAGCAAGCCCAAATTGAGAAAACATGGAAGGATAAAATAAAATGAAAATACCGTGAGTTCAATGGGTATACGAGTGTCGATGCGATGCTGATAATAAAGATCAATACAATCGACGTCAAGTCTCTTTAAGCTGGCCTGACAGGCTTGTCTTACATAGGCAGGATCACCGCATATCTCCATCCCACCATCCCCAAACTTGCAACCAAATTTGGTAGCCAGCTCAACTTTTTGTCTAATCCCTTCCCTTTTCAAAGCCTTTCCAATGAGGATCTCGTTAGTGTGTGGGCCATACACATCGGAGGTATCAAGAAAGGTAACTCCGGAGTTGACAGCGTGGTGGATAAGGGCAATCATATCCTCATCCGGTTTGCGAGTCCCATAAAATGCGGACATACCCATACACCCAAGTCCCTGGGTTGATACCTCCAAACCTTGAGAACCCAATTTCATCATTTTTGCCATTCACTCTCTCTTAATCTGTGTTTCTTTCTTGCTAACTTTGAATGATTGTGTATATGTTCCTTCCTCTACACAGAGAAGAGAACCTCCTTTTATACACAACAGTGGACCGAAGCTTTGGGAAAAATAACGAAAAAGGAAGGTTCAATGTGCACATTAATCAGACCGACCAAAAACCCACCCAACCTCCATATAGGGCCATACCTGCTACCAGCGTTTGGGGAAGAAACACCATACCTGCTACCAACGTTTGGGGAAGAAATAAACCAGATGAGCGGGGAAATGAAAATTTTGAGGCGCTTTGTTTTGTTTTAGGTTTAACAGTGGTCACGGTCTAGAGCCGTGACCCACCCACTGCGACCCATTAATGAAGCTAAGTGGGATGTGTACTGCCTATTGGTCACAGCCGATAGTCGTGACCCATACCAAGAAATGCTCATGGCCCATATCCTTGACCCTCAATCTGTGATGCGCGACCCTTTTTATCAACACTATTGCTTGAATGAGGGATGGTCACGGCCCATAGCCGTGACCCACACCCAAAAATGGTCACGACCCTAAACCGTGACCCTCAATGTGTGTAATTTCTTCTTTGTCATGCCATGGGTCACGGACGTGGGCCGTGACCCATCCGCGACCAAGCTTGGAGGGAATTTTGGTGCGAGTTTGGCGCCAAGATGGTCACGACCTGGTCACGGCCCAAGTCCGCGACCACTGTGGTCGCGGACTTGGGCCGTGAGGTCACGCCAAATATTGAGTAAGTCACGGTCCAAGTCCGCGACCAGCACCGTGACCCACTGGGCATGACCATTCGCAGGATTTGGTGTAGTGCAATGGTGTGTTACCTCAGCTAGCCCTGGGATAAACCTTCTCATATAGGAGACCTTGCCAAGGAAGGTTTTTAATTCTTTTGCTGACTTTGGTCTTGGCATTTCAAGGATGGACCGATGCCTATCCAAGTCCATTTGCACCCCTTAATGGTTTACCACGAACCCCAATAATTTCTCGTTAGTCACTTCGAATGCGTATTTGAGGGGGTTCACCTTTAGTTTGTATTTTCTGTATCGAGTAAACACCCTTTTCAAGTCATTCAGGTGAGACTCATCCTTCTTAGATTTTATTACCAAATTATCGACATAAAACTCCATGGTCTTGTGGAAAAGATCATGAAATATGACCATCATTGTCCTTTGGTAGGTGGCTCCCGCGTTCTTTAATTCGAAAGGCATGACTGTGTACACGACGTTACTGAAAGCCATTTAAAAAGCGGTCTTCTCTGCATCGATCGGATCCATCTTTATCTGGTTGTATCCCACATAACCATCCATGAAGTTGTACATCTCATGGGCCATAGTTGCATAAATTAAACTATCAATAGAAATCAGCGGGAATTCATCTTTTGGGCATGATCGATTTAGGTCCCTAAAGTCCACACATATTCTCATCTGGCTTTTATCTTTCTTTCCCACAGGTACGATGCTAGAAAGCTAAATTAAATATTAGATTATAACTATGAAAGCAATCATATTTAGTCTTTGAACTTCCTCTTAGATCTAACTTTTCCTTATATGTTCGGGTGGCTTGTTTCACCGGGATGGATGATGGCAAAACGTTCAAACTATGATAGATCACCTCATTATCTACTCCAGAAATCTTAGTGTACTTCCACGTGAAGATCTCTTTTAACTCTAGTAGTAATTTGATCAACTCCTCTCTAGGTGCTCCCTCCAAGTCCTTCGAGATAAAAAGGGGTTAGGATCATCACCTTCTTTGGCTAGGTTAATTTTCTCCAACTCTTGAATTTGTGCCCTGGGACTGTCTTTCATGCACTTAGGTTCTTCTTCTACCTCTTCCACAAGCTCTTGCACTCTAGAGTTATCAATCACTAAACATTTCCCCTAGTTATCCACCAGGAAGAATTCATAAATCGAGTCAGCCTCATCGTTCAAGCCTTCAGATGCCCGCTTACACATTCATAACTTGTAGATATTTTTGCTGTTAGGCAAAACTACCCATTTGAGTGGCCGGGAAACTTCTTCTTTCAAGGTCCTCTTCCTATGATTCTCATTAACTTCTCTCACCATTGGCCTGCTAACGATGCTTTGAGTCCGAACTTGGTTCTCGATTGGATAAATGTGTGGGATCAGTTAATATCGGATCTACCTTGATAGACTATGGGGCCTCATTGTACCCCAGTCGCGTTCCTCTTCGTAAGCCACCACCATTCAGGCGAGTTCTCGCACCCTCTCTAGAGTGGACGGGACCATTATTCCCCTGATGTACCTTGTTACCAAAATAGCTTCCTCTGCCAGATCTTTATAAAAAGAAGCGTCTACCATATGAGCTTCCTCATTAGAAAAGTATTTCTTAGTAGCTCTAATCACCACCTCTTTGCCTTTTATGTTCGCCATAGCACACTGATGATAGGTAGTGGGTACCAACCCATGGTTGTGTATCGATGCCCTGCTCACTAAAAGCTGGTACAATGACTCATTCATGATATTGAATTTCATATGAGAAGTAACATTCCTCATCGTGATGACTACATTAATATAACCCATTGATTTGGATGACTAATTGTCGTACACTGAGAGTGCCAATAAATGTGTTATTATTCTTGTTTTCGACAGTCTAGTAGCATAAAAGGACCCAATAGGCATTATATTAATGGATTCTCCTTCGTCTAACAAAACACGTGAGAAAACACAATCATTTACAGATGTTGTAATGCACAAGGGTCTATTACAGGGATACCTAATCAATTTGTCAGCTTCTGAGAATGTGACTTCAGAGAGGTACCATCTCACAAGCTTGGCCATAGGCCCTTCCATTTTAGGTGTGGCACCACATTCTTCTTTGTAATTTCCAAAATGGATCACGTAACTTCTAGCCAGGAGTCCTCAGGGAGGTCAAATTAATCAAAGAGCCAAATAAACTTTGGTGAGTGAGAAACTGCCATGCATTCGACCCATGGGTCTGCTAGTTCATCTTTTAGCTCATGAACTTCCTCTACATCTCTATACGTAGCCTCATTGTAGGCTATCACTGTATTTACCTCCTCTATAGATGAGGCTACCATATGCCTAACTCTTTTGCCTCATCAACTAAATTGAGTTGAGCCAGCTCGAAGGTACATTCCTCCAGAGATTGTTCGAAGTCAACCTCTTTAAACCACTGCTCTCTGATCAATCGTTCAGCCTCTTCATCAAAATCACTGTCCATATGGGCTCCATGTGGTGGTAAAGAGCTATCATTCACAATAGTTTGTGGCAACTCGATGTCTCCATTATTCACGTGATGGTCAATCAATCTCCTTAGTGATAAACACACTTTGATAGGGTAGTTCACCCTATTATGAAATGGACAAGAGTGAGGTTTCTCCCTGTCCTCCTGGGAGAATTGCTTTGTGTTAACATTGATCGGCTTGCAACCTCATCACGAACCATAAGATCATACATGTTCAAAGCTTGTACCATCGTGCAAGGTATCTCGGGGGGATCTTCTTTATCTTTGAATCTTCTCTTGTTGCTTCTCCCCCTTCTTCTTCGTCGACAACCACTATTTTCCTCGTTATCCCCATCATCTACGTAATTGACCCTCAAGAGTACTCCACTCCCCAAGGCAACCGTTGGCCTTAGTAGCAATTGTGACAAAGAAAGCGGGAGTAATACAGGATTAACCGTCGGGGCGATGTTACTCGTTGCTTTCAAGAACATTGCGAACGTTCCTTCTTGTGTTTCATTAATAAAATGGCATATATACTCAGGCAACAAGGCTTCTGCACAAATATGCAAAAATTTATCTTCTCTCCTTTCCTCTCTTATCTCTAGAGAGTGTTCGCGAAACCTCCTAATATAGGTCACAACATCCTCCCTGACTTTTGCTTCTCACGTGCTAGCTGTGTGAGTCTAAACTCATCCTCAACTAAAAAGAACTTTTGTATGAACAAAATGTGCAATTCATCCTAAGAGGCCATGCTGCCTGGGGTCAAGTGGGAGTACCACGTGTATGATTTCTCTCTCAATGATTTTGAAACTTCCCTCAACCTTATCTTTTTATCGTTGCAATGGCCCCGAAGTCTTTCGATAAATCTCTTCACATGATCTTTTGGGTTTGCACCTTTTCCTTGTACTTCTCAAAGATTGGAGGAATATACCCTACTGGGTAGGGTGTGTTGTTGTGCGCCAATGGGATATAGTATGAAATTCATCATACACCGAACAACTATCTCCCCCTTTGGACACCTCTATGAGATTTAGCAAATTTTTCTTCATTTCCTCCAAGCTGGACGATGAAGAGCTAGTTGGCTGCATTTTTGCTACTGTTGGAATCGCCGACGAAAAGCTAGTTGTGCAAAAAATGGCAAAAATCACGGAATACTGATTGAAATCGAGTAATTCTACTTGGATATTTAAATATACTCGTATGTGTATAATGTATCTGAAAATCATGTAAAAATACCAAGGAATGAATCTTCGGTGATAGTTTGAAGTTCAGGTATAAAATCTACCCCAGTAGAGTAAGTATGTCCACCACGTGTTATATAATTTGCTGACATAGGAAATGAACTCAAAAAATTATGAAACGTTAATTTTGTGTTATTCAATATGTTTATTGAGATTGGGTGGAATCATGGAAAGTTATGATGTGATTTGTTACTCAGTTTAATGTTATTTGGTGTATTCAAATACTAATGATGTTGAATTTTAGGTGGGCAAGGAGATAATACTGCCACACCAAGGAAATAGTTTGGTATTAATCTTTGTACCAACTTAAAGGTGAGTGACCTTCGCTATGAAATATAAATACTTATATTTTCATATGGAATTGTGCAGTTAAATACATGCGTCAAACTGTTTATGGAATGTGGCGAAGTTATTTTCATTGGTATTTGTGAAACATATCCATATGATTAAAATGTTAAGCGAAGTTATTTAATGTTATGGACTGTGGCGGGTCCTCTATTTAATGTTAAGGACTTTAGTGGGTCCTACGGGATGCGGATATCCCATTAATCAAACTTAAAGGTTTGTTGTACTCGGGCCTAATTATGGGATATGGTGGTTCCCATTAACTGTGTTGGGTTAATTGGACTATGGCGGGTCCAGGCTTGCGAGAGTTACACAATTCCTATTGGGTTATAACATTAGAAAATAAAAATGGTTATTCAAATGGGTTATATTTGTGGTGTATGTGTGGTATATGGTCATTCATTAAGATTGTGTTGCTTACACTCCTATAATGTTATGTTTCAGGTATGCCTGTCATTTGGAGTTCATTGCCAAGTTAGGGCCTTAAAACGGGGGAGTGACGAATGTCGAATATGGTTTGACTATCAAGAATCATTTTATGTAAATGATAAAAAAGGAACTTGTATATGTAAAGTTATTTAATATTTGTAAGTTGTATGTACAGCTAGTTATGTTTTTATCAAAGCACGCCTTTGGAAAAAAAAATCTTGCGCTATTTTTGAGAGATTTAAAGTCAAGTATTAATATAGGGAATTTAAGTCTATATAAATGGATAATATTAACTTAATTAAATCGCGGTACAACAATAATAATTTAACAAGCGATGTCCTTTTTATCTTTCATTAATAAATAAAAACATTAACTAATCTATCACAATACCCTGCACAATAATCATAGTAGATTAACCCGTAATATAATGTCTAAAGTTGAGTTAAATAAATAAAGTCCCCGAAATAACCATCGGGTAAAAAGAAGTACATCCAAACCATTTGCCTAAAATAAATGGAAATACATAAGTCTTAAATAGACGGCAACGTGTCCAACTCACAATCTGAAATAAAGAAACTAATCTAGATAGAAATAAATGAAGTGACTAGTCCAAAACCTGCAAGCGTCCACATCACCTGCAACTACACGTCTGAGGAAAAAATTATCATCCTTGGAATTCCTATGGATGGACATCTAAAAGATTTTTAAAATATTTGATACGGGTCAGAGCCCAAAACCTTTGAAAAATATTTAGCAAGTGTATAAGATACGGTTATTGAAAATGTAAAGAAACCTTCATATTTTAAGTTTATAGCTTACTCACATGAGATAATCATCACCCCATATCTAATATGCACACCTAACGTATAGTCTTTACCCTCCTAGTAATGATACCCCACCTAACTAGCCTTGTCATTACACTAATGCTATACTTACAAGACCGTTCATTAATTAACTTTTCACGACTGCTTAATTAATATTTCCTTAAGTTATCACTATTTAAGATATAATTTTAGTCTAGTTATTTTTCCCTCATTACATTTTTTTTATACACTAATATATATTTATTCTCATATTTATATATGTCATTAATTCTCACAATTTACGTGCACCTATATATAATTATTCACACATTTATATATGTAATTATTTTATACAAAAGTAAATATACATATATCTCTTCATATAAATGTAAAATCACTAGCATTCTATCAAGATCAAGGAATGCCCTCCAGATTCTGGGGAAGTAGGTCAAAATTTAGTTACCAAACACAAAAATATAAAACGAAAATCGGAGGCAGTCATGGCCTTAAATCCGTGGTCGTAACCATACCACGTTATGCTACAAAACTCGAAAACCTACATCACGCGGTTGGGCACAAAATTTATGACTCAGGGGAACAATACTATCTCTGTTGGGATTCAATAGAGGAACCTTTCATAGTGTGATATCTCCACCGATAGCATATCTTCTAGGATGGGTATGCTTTACATAAATATCATGCACACAAATATTAAGAGTATTCTTTTACCCGTATATATATCTCCCGAGTCCAACGAATTCGCGCCTAATACCCGATGCATTAGCCTATAAATCACGAGTTTAACCCCGACTTTTACACATTTATTTATTCACTAAATAAATTATGCTCCATTACATAACCTTTTTGAAATACACAGACTTTCCCAACCAACTCATAAATAATAATAATAATAATTATCTTTAAATTGTTCTATCACAAATTAGTAGTTTATATTCCAAGTGTTACCCCTCCTAAAAACTCGTAACCATTATTTGAGTCTACACTCCCCTACCCAAGGCCGAATAATAATATATAACATTCCTAGAATTTATACAATACCCTAAGGTCCTCCTTATAATTTTTGATTTCTCAAAAGCCCCTCAAAATATGTTAAAACACCTGACTGCCCCTTACAACAAGTTCGAATTGATTTGGATTCATATCTGAATTGATTCTCCTACCAAATCGATTCACATATGAGGCCGAATCGATTCAATTCTGCACAGGAGCCCAGTTCTTGAATTACACTGATGGGTTTTCCAAACCCCAACATTAAATTCCAAACCTTTAACAAGTCCAACCATAATTTTAGTCTTGCAAGGGTTCTTATACAAAAAAAATAATCTAAATTCATCCCATGATTCATAAATCCCATAATCATCATCCGAATTTCATTAGTTTAACATATTCAATGATTTTATCCTAATTTCCAGATTTCTTCCTTTTTGAAGTTTTTTCTCTAATTAGATTCTTTCCCAAATCATTTTTCACACAAATTAAACTATCAAAAATATTTAATTTCACAGTAATCATGAGTAATTTCAAGAAATCAAGATCCATTCTTACACAAATCAAGATTATAATCATCACGCAATTCGTATGTGACTCGATTCCAAAATCTCATTTTACATGTTGAATCCCCATCCCAAAATTAGTTATTACTATAAAAACATTGATATGAATCCTAAAAAACCCAAAATCAATAAGCAAGTTATACACTTGCCTTGAATGGTGGTTGAATTTTAGTCTCCTTCTTGTTGAATCTAGCCCAAGAATGCCTTTTTCCTCCCAACCTTGTGTTCTCCCTCCTTATTTCCTCACCAAAAGAGTCTCAGCGATTTAGAATGTGTAAAGTGGTTGCCCCTTAACCCTAATATTCCATTTAAACCTCCGAATACCGAAATTAGGTTAATCTCTTAAGAAAAAGTGACTTAAATCCCTCCGAATAGATCTTGCCTAGTCTAAAAACGTTCCAGTAACCAATATTTACCCACGATACTTGATTCTGACTATTTTGACCCATTCTGGATCAACCGCACACTTGAAATCACCATCCGAGTCACCAATCATCAATATTCCATCTCAACCTAAAATAGCCTACCCGTATGTCCATGTTGAGATACCGTCAGTTCCCGTCATTATTACCCACTACAACGTACTATCGATTTACAAAAATGCGTTTACTTAATCACACTTAGTAAATTTTATTTCCTCATAAATATTAATTTTATTCTCGCTAATTAATATTTATGAAATAAGCAAACACGCGTGGAAATAGAATGCTAAAATTAATTATATTAAAATATGGGGTGTTTCATATATATTTTTCTTCCCAACTAAAATTTCAATTTTTTTCATAAACAGTTAACTTGATTACTCTCTACCTCAGTTTTATTATTGTGTAATTCACTTTATTAACTTGATTACGATGTTATATGTTCATATACGAATCCATGGCAGAGAAGCATCGACATTGTTTGAATATGTGTGAAGCCAATGCCGAAGAAAGAATACTTGAGAAACAACCACTTATAGCCTATGTGGAAGATAAATTATAAATGCATGGATCGATT
Organism: Sambucus nigra; assembly: GCA_949130495.1. NCBI lineage: Eukaryota > Viridiplantae > Streptophyta > Magnoliopsida > Dipsacales > Adoxaceae > Sambucus > Sambucus nigra. Next base: position 114,359,454 of record OX422219.1, read on the forward strand.
TCCCATCTGATAGAGACGTTGCAGCCCAACATAAGGTCCCGAGCAGCTCGAGAGATGTGTGAACATATTACTTCCATTAAGGATGCCATGGATGTTTATGTATTAACATCCCAATCAGAGATGTCACATCAGAAACTCAAAGGATGGGGTTGCTTTATTTCAAGATCTTACATTCCAAATTTCCCAACATATTGAGAAAATTAATGATCCACTAGAAATTTATGATCCTTCGTGCAATGACATCTTTTGATAATGAGGATCCCACATGCACATCAAGTTACAAATGCACATTTATTACATAACTCATTTCATGTTACATTTCACGTAATAATAGTTATCTAAAATAAAGTGTTATAAACATAATTATCAAATTTTTATTTAGGCGTAGAGTACCCCTAATATTTCTAAAAGGGTTACAAAAAGGGAAAAGCCTCGGATAGAATGGAATAAAAATAATAAGAATATACTCGAATGAAATGAGTTTAGTCACCTAGTTTATGGCCTTGGATGCAAATTGATGTCATAGTTAGACCATTATGAAAGGAATGAAAGTTTTTTTCTTTGCCAATGTTATCTTGTGATAAGATGAATGAGAAAACTCTTGAGGGGGGAAGGGGGATGAACTGTATGTACTTTATTAATTTGATTTGATTTTTTTTTGTTTCTTTTCTTATTATATTCGTATACCCCCCGGAGTCAACAAAGATTAATGACCTACATTCGTGAAGTATTAGGTTTTAAAGAAGACAATTGCATAAGAGCTCAGTCAGTTTAAAAATAATATATTTACATTTACTTCGTTAATAACATTAAATTTATTATTTTCTCTAACATGTTTTATATGATGAAGTGAATAACACTACAAGAACAATGGAGGTGAATGTACTTCCTCAAGGACACAGGTGTAGCCATAAAAAAAATAAAGAAATAGGTTAAAAGTTTTGTATATTAAACACTTAGTGCCAAGTTATAATTTGTAATAATATAATGTTTTTTTTGTTGTGCGCTTGTGCTTCTGGCTATAGTCTTGGAGTTGGTGGGCATTGTTCGGAGTCATCATAGGATTGTTGTTTGTTGCAAATTTAAACATAAATGAAAAATAATTTTGAAATGATTGAGAAATATACTAATGATATAGTGTTATAAAGTTAATTACACTGAAACATTAACATATTATTATCGGACTCATGATTTATCAAATCGACAAGTGGAAGCTTCTTAAGGTTTGAAATGTTAGGTGATATGGATGGAGATTGAAAATTACAACCAAGTGAGTCGAAAAGAGGTAAGAACACCCACAAGAGGTATGCAAGTGATTTGTGGGAAATAAATGTCCTAATCGAACACCCAGTTTGTCAAATTAACAAGTATACAATTCCTTTAAGTTTAATATGGGATTTTAGGTGGCCGTGGAGGTGGGGGAAAAACACTGAAGACAATAATTAATAGGCCATGGTGAGGCACGAATAGACCCAAATGTTTCAAAGTAACCTGAGTCATCCAACTCTCAATTTCTAACATTTACTTGTATACACTTTTTTAAGGTTAAAATGGGATTTGGGAGGTAAAAACTCAAAATAGTAGCAAAGTTTCCCAAAAAGAAGTATAAACACACCCAAGAGTTACCAAAGTATTATGTGGGAAGCGGCTGAGTCATTATTCGAAATTTGGTTTAAGAAATTCACTAGTAAACGATCTATTCCGGGGTTAAAATATGCTTTTCGATGCAAAAACTTAAATCATTATATAAGAGCTACAAAAAGAGGAAAAAAAAATCAAAGAGGTAGCAATGTTAATTGTTAGAAGTGACCTTTTCCTCGTTTGACTTCCAATTGCAGAAATTTACTAATACAAGTTCATATTGAGGTTAAAAATGGGGTTTAGAGGGTAAAATTATAATGGCAATGGAGTGGCCCCAATAATAGACTCAAATATTCTTCAAAATTAATATGCGAGAAATAATTGTGTCCTAATCGGACAACAAGTTTCCAAAATCAACTAGTATATGATATTTTTGGTTTAAGAATGAGTTTTAGGGTCAAAAACTCAAAACAATATGAGAGTGACACAAAAGGAGGCACAACCACCCCCGAGATAAATAAAGTAACGCGCGGGAAGTCGTTGTTTCATAATCAAACTACTAGTTTTCAAAAATGACCAGTATACTCTCGTTTTGTTGTTAAAATTGGACTTAAGGGGTCAAAACCTCAAAACATCTATTAGGTGGCCTCGAGAGAGGCACAAAAATACCAAGAGGTGCAAACTAACTTATAAGATGTATTTGTATTCTCATAAGACTCTCAATGTTTATAATTGACTAGTGGATGATTGTTTTTAGGTTATAAGTGGGCTTTGAGGGGTGAAAAAAAAACAATGAAGCTCTGACACCCCATAAAATTTAATACTAGATTAATCAGGACTATTACAAACTCATGATAATCAAAACAATTAAATATCATTCTAAGCATGGATATAAAACCAAACTGAAAGCATAAATAAGTAACTCAACATAATAGTGATGAACCATACAATCTTTGATACGAAATCCAATATAAGTGATGGAACCCTCACATACTATCAATATATAATTTCAAACCCTACATCATAATAAAAGAAACATCAATCATGAGTATGCAGATCAACAATGGATAGAGTAGCTCAATACTAGATCAAGAAAGAAGCAAAATTGTTCCCATGACATGAATAATCTTAATGGGAGATGTTAACATCAAGTTTAAGTAGTATAAAGATATAATTTATTTTTGGCCTATAATAAAACTATTAATTTGTAACACCCCGCTTAAAATAATAACGGGTGGCCAACCCTATACTACATCAAATCAGGAGTCTCAGATGGCTCAGTTTCAACATCAACTGTCATTACTAAATAGTATACGACTAACTACCCGATATCATATAAGCGAGATGTTAAAATTAAATAAAACATAGAACAGACAACAAACCAACACTAATCTACTAACAAAGAAAAGAAAGACGTGCATACAAGAAATATGATAAATGAAATGAATAACAAGAAATGAATATGCCATGAAGAAATAAACCCGAATAAGTTGTCGGGTCACAGACAATACAATAACTGAAATGGAATAAATATAAACATTTATAAATATCCCTTAGGTACACACCTAGTATACAATATGAATCCTACCTAGAATTTACAAGAAGTAGGAAGCGACTACAATCTAAGTCCAGTAACAGTCCGCACCTGTCACGGCTTCCAAGACTCTGGATAGAGGGCATCCGACATCCATGTGGTAGGACACCTCTAATAGTGTATATATATATATATATATATATATATATATATATATATATATATATATATATATATATATACACACACACACACACACACACACACACACACATGCAGGAGAGAAAAGTAAATGGGTCAGAGCCCAAGTTGTGAAAATATTTAGCAAGTGTGTTAACCGTGCATAATAAATATCAATGCGCATATTTCATAATTAAAGTGGAATCGCACTCTCATGAAACCCCAACTCACCTCTCATCTAATGGTTCGCACCTATTCGTGTCCTGAAATCTTAATTAAGTCACCCCACATATAAGGACAACCTCACTTACCATAGGCATAGCCTATACCCACAAGACCTTCCTTCCTATCATAACCCAAGAATCCAACTCTTTCTAAACAGACTTAATTATTTTTACAAACATATATGCCATACTAGGCTTAATGGATTCCAGTTTATAATTAAATCAATTATAATTCTTAACATGTTACCCATATACATTTGGGTTGAATCATATGATTTAACTTCTAAATAACATGCATACAGATTATTAATGACAAAACTTCTCTCCAATCTCAACATTGCACTACGTTTCGTGCGTGGGGCGTCTCGCAAAGCGAAATCCAAACAAGGAACCCCCCCGTTACACTACTCCTTGACAATGTCGATCCTAGAGATCCATTTTGCCATACATATAATCCTAATATTACAACTACTAAATTTATATTACCATATAAAAACAACTCAAAATCTCCATTAATATCCTTGGGATGATGTAACCAAAATATTCCTTAAATGCGATACATCAACCCCCAATAATTTGGTTCACCATAATCATCCAAGATGTACTCCATGAAAATCCCATATCCTTTCACCTATAGGATATATAAATATATATATTGGCATTTATTCTTACCATATATATATACAACCATCCATTCCCATAGCCAAGTGTACATACCACATATGATGTACAATGGCCATGCACATAATATACCCGGCTATATATATCGCCGATAAACTGCACCATACTATCATCTTCCAGGGCATTACTCATATACCGTCTGGGGACCACGGTCGGACTCAATATCACCGACATTGGGGCCAAACACACACACAAGATGTCCCGGGAAGTGGTCATAGCTCCTAACCGGTCAATGAGACGAGACATACCCACCACGACCCACCCCAAAAGATATGCATATCAAATAATAGCACAATGGACGACTATGACCTGGGGAAGCTCCTTGAGCCAGGATGCTCACCCTCTGCGTGGAAACTTCCCAATGATAGCATGAGCGGGGTATTCTTAACCACATAAGTATATATATCGTTCTCATTCACAATATATATACATCGATATGATCCCATCATATGATTAAACCATCACATAAGGTTTAGATATTCACAACATAAATATATCCATATATTCATATCTATACAAATATATATCCACATATCCATATATATATATATATATATATATATATATATATATATATATATATATGTATGTATATGTATACAAACTATTCCTCGTTTATATGTATAAGATATATAAACTCGGCTATAAGTATACATAATCCTCAATATACTTTCCATCTCCCCAAACTCATTTATTTTACCTCGATATGTGAATACAATCCCTCACTTGAAGCATATTCATCCATTTTTCCTATGATGAATAGTCTCCCAAAAATATATGTTTATATTCAACATTTGGGTTATCACCCAAAGTTTAGTGCAGGTAACAATCACTACACATCACATCTGTATTCGAAAGTATATTAATATCTCCAATACAAATTTTGACTAAAGGTATACACCTAACCAATATTCTACAAACCTCAAATCAATCTTAAATTCATCTCATGATTCCCATCACGTAGGGAAATACCAAACGAATATATAGTCACTAACCCGACTACGGTTCAATCATCCTTATGAACCCTCAAATCTTATTGCGTTACCGTTTGTTCCTTAATTTAAATGTTTCTAAGGATACGTGACCATCCTCTCTCGTTGGTCCCCAATTATAACTTAATAGATTCCAATCGCTAATATGGATTCGACATGACTATCGACCTATAATTTCCCAACATTCCCTCGCAAATCTCTCTCTAGGGGCCCTTAACTTCATATCGTCTCTAGACTCACTTTTGACGTATAAACTGGATTTTCCATCTCCAATGAGGTTTCTCACGGTCTCCATATGGACACATACTCCAATGCATACCTCTAAACATATACCTTCCTTAATCTATTTAAAGAAGTCCCCAAAATCATAATGAGGGAGAAGCCCTTTATAAGTATCCAAAACATAACTCTTACATCATAAAAGAAAACCCCAAATCAATAAACCCAACCAAAAAGGGTTTGGAATCACTATAAAGAAAATTCCTCAAAATGCCCAATTTCTGAATCGATTCGGCCCTATTCTGAATCGATTCGGCCCAGTGAATCGATTCGGTCTAGCGAATCAATTCGGCCTCCGAGGCGAATCGATTCGGTTCCAAAGACCTGGGCTTTTGTCTCGGGCCGAATAGATTCTCCTTGGGTATGAATCGATTCGGTCAATGCAGACCTACCAATTTGCCTAAGCCGATTCGATTCGCTTAAGGGGCGAATCGATTCGGGTCTGCAGAATTTGAAAGGTTCTTCTTCTTCAACAAAACCCACGAATTCTAAACCCTAAAATTTCACTCCTAACCCTTAAACCTTCATCACAACATGATTCTAAGCCAATAAATCAACCCAAAGTTGATCCCAAACATTTCTACACCATCAAACCCATATCTAAACATCAATTTTCAAGATTTAAACCCAAAAATTTAGGTTTTGATATTAATACCCAAAATCCATTTCTTTAACCCACAAATTATGAAATTAAATACACAAATGACTTATTTAGCAAGATTAAACACTTACCTCGATTTTATAGAGGTTGGATCGTCCTCATTTGGGCCGAAAATCTCCAAGCTTTTCTTCCTCTCTCTCTTCTTTTCTTCTTCTTCTTTCCTTCTTCCTTTCTCTTTCTCTCTTTCTCACAAATGAGAAGGCTTGATCCGTAAGTCTCTTAAGCCTTTACAACATTAAACCCAATTTTAAATGTTAATACACACTTTAAATGACTCGTTTACTCCAATTCGAGTCAAACTGACTTAAAAACATTTCGGAGCCGAAATAAAACCCATTGACAGTCATTTTGACTATCCCGACCCTTCCGGGATCGATGGTACCCTCAAAACCATCATCCGAAATACTTTGAAATGTTGTCTACTTTTGGACCTCAATTCGCAAATTTTAAAATTCTCCAATTTAATTAAATTTTATTTTCCCACAAATTTAATTTCTCAATCTCCAAAATCACAGGTTGTTACATACACCCCCCTTTAAAAAAATTTTGCCCGCAAAATTTAAGATATGTCTAGGACCTCAATCGCATCTAGTCCTTACATCAACCCTCAGGATCATTATACCAATCCTTTCTAGTTCCCACGTCGAACCATGTAGATTTTTAAAACAAACTAACTACCCAGGGCAACCATACACCCCGTACCCGAGATCCACTCATAGGATTACAATCAGGCTCCATTAGCCTCAATTCGTAATATAACTATCAAAAATATAATCTATAACAACTTATTAAATATATAAATGTTCAAAATTTACCATGGTTGAACTCTTCTCAATTCCTGACACCAGCTACCTTCGTGCGGGAGAGGTCTCCCAAGCGAAATCCAAACAAGGAACCCTCCCAATACACTACTGTGTAGCTAGATCGGGGATTGAGATTAGTTGAACCACAGTTAAGGTTGTATATTTTTTTTCATATTTTAGATATTGCCCGAAGGCCTATGCAACAGTACAATATAAATAAAGTCCACGTCTTTCGACATGCCAAACAAACGCCTTGTGTTTAAGACACAAGGTCTCAACAAATACAATACTCTAAACAATACCTAGTTCTCAAAACTAGCACAACTATAAGCTAAATTATCCGCTCAACATAAATCTACTAAACTCTGAACCTCTCAGCTATACTAATCCCTTGCATTGCATCAAAGCATTTTACACAAGGTAAGTCCTCCTCTGATTGGATTACTACAATTACACACCCGAACCTATCCATAAGACAATAGTATATAACCACTACTCAACAAACCTCGACATTCTGCACTTCTGGAATTCAATATTATAACTCTCGACTATCTCCTCATGAGATGATTTATTTTCTCAAAATATGCCATACAAAGGCCATACTTACTCACTCCTTCCTCCAAGTAAATTATATACACCCTAGGGGCGTAGCGGCTAACCACTTATTATACCTAACGCGCGACGTTGCCAATATCGCACGAAGCGTGACTTAAACCAAAAGAAAGGTATTATACCTTATACTTCCATAATCCAATTGCTTTACTTCATCCTTGGACCCTTATTTAAAGTCCTCTACTTCTTCCAGGACAATCATTATTTCTAAACCTATTTCTCCACAAGAGAAACATCTTCCTCAAAATCCTTCCTAACAAAAGTTGACGGGTTTCTCAATCTAAACCTCCCAAGGACTACACTACATACCTCTCCTCAGACTTACCTTACTAAGTCCAAGATTTTCCATTCGAGTAAGTTTCCTTTCTTACTCAACCACTGATAGAACATCCTGAACCACTGCTAGAGTTCTCTTTCTTATTTCTGCCTGAATCGAGGAAAACAAATACCTCCAATCAAAGCGTACCCAAAATCTATCATGGGTATTGTATTTCTGATCTTGTTCTTTACTAGACAACATAATCTAGGCGACGTATGAAACAAAATGAGAGCAACTATTATCAGAATGTCGATCAGGTGAATACACTTCGCAGAAAAAGATAAACGCTGTGAACACAACAATCCTAATAGTAGGGCTTTATATTAAGAACGTTAACGGAAGAACGCAGAAAACCTGCACAGATCCTAAAGACTCTATAACCTGATGCTCTGATACCATCTGTAACACCTCACTTAAAATAATAACGGGTTGCCAGCCCTATACTACGTAAAATCAGGAGTCTCCGATGGCTCAGTCTCAACATCAACTGTCAGTACTAAATAATATATGACTAACTACCCGATATCATATAAGCGAGATGTTAAAATTAAATAAAACATAGAACAGAAAACAAACTAACAATAAGCTACTAATAAAGAAAATAAGCATGTGCATACAAGAATTATGATAAATGAAATGAATGACTACAAATGGATATGCCACAAAGAAATAAACCCGAATAAGTTGTCGGGTCACAGACAATACAATAACTGAAATGGAATAAATATAAACATTTATAAATATCCCTTGGGTATACACCCGATATACAATATGAATCCTACCTAGAATTTTCAAGAAGTAGGAAGCGACTATAATCTAAGTCCAGCAACAGTCCGCACCTGTCACGGCTCCCAAGACTCTGGATAGAGGGCATCCGGCATCCATGAGGTAGGACACCTCTAATAGTATATATATATATATGCAAGAGAGAAAAGTAAACGGGTCAGAGCCCGAGTTATGAAAATATTTAGCAAGTGTGTTAACCATGCATAATAAATATCAATGCACTTATTTCATAATTAAAGTGGAATCGCACTCTCGTGAAACCCCAACTCACCTCTCATCTAATGGCGCGCACCTATTCGCGTCCAAAAATATTAATTAAGTTACTCCACATATAAGGACAACCTAACTTACCATAGGCATAACCTATACCCACAAGACCTGCCTTCCTATCATAACCCAAGAATCCAACTCTTTTTAAACACAATTAATTATTTTTACAAACATGTATGCCATACTAGGCTTAACGGATTCCGGTTTATAATTAAATCAATTATAATTCTTAATACGTTACCCATATACATTTGGGTTGAATCATATGATTTAATTTCTAAATAACATGCATACAGATTATTAATGACAAAACTTCTCTCCAATCTCAACATTGCACTACGATTCGTGCGTGGGGCGTCTTGCAAAGCGAAATCCAAAGAAGGAACCCCCCTGTTACACTAGTCCTTGACAATGTCGATCCTAGAGATCCATTATGCCATACATACATTTCTACTATTACAAATACTAAATTTAGATTACCATATAAGAAGAACTCAAAATCTCAAATAATATCCTTGGGATGATGTAATCAAAATATTCCTTAAATGCGATACATCAACCCCCAATAATCTTGTACACCATAATCATCCAAGATGTACTCCATGGAAATTCCACATCCTTTCACCTGTAGGATATATAAGTATATATATAGGCATTTATTCTAACCATATATATATACAACCATCCATTCCCATAACCAAGTGTATATACCACATATTATGTACAATGGCCATGCACATAATATACCCGGCTATATATATCACCGATAAACTTCACCATGCTATCATCTTCCAGGGCATTACTCACATATCATCCTGGGGACCACGGTTGGACTCAATATCACCGACATCGGGGCCAAACACACACAGACGATGTCCCGGGAAGCGGTAATAGCTCATAACCGATCAATGAGATGAGACTTACCCACCACTTCCCACCCCAAAAGAAATGCATATCACATAATAACACAATGGACGACTATGACCTGGGGAATATCCACACCCTGCTCCTTGAGCCAGGATGCTCACCCTCTGCACGAAAACTTCCCAATGATAGCATGAGAGGGGTATGATTAACCACATAAGTATATATATCGTTCTCATGCACAACATATATACATCTATACGATCCCATCATATGATTAAACCATCACATAAGGTTTAGATATTCACAACATAAATATATCCATATATATATATATATATATAAACTATTTCTCGTTCACATGTATAAGATATATAAACTCGGCTATAAGTATACATAATCCTCAATATACTAGCCGTCACCCTAAACTCATTTAATTTACGTCGATATGTGAATACAATCCCTCACTTGAAGAATATTCATCCATTTTTCCTATGATGAATAGTCTCCCAAAAATATATGTTTATATTCAACATTTGGGTTATCACCCAAAGTTTAGTGTAGGTAACATTTACTACACATCACATCTGTATCCGGAAGTATATCAATATCTCCAATACAAATTTTGACTAAAGGTATACACCTAACCAATAGTCTACAAACCTCAACTCAATCTTAAATTCATCTCATGATTCCCATCACGTAGGGAAATACCAAACGAATATATAGTCACTAACCCGACTACGGTTCAATCATCCTTATGAACCCTTAAATCTTATTGTGTTACCGTTTGTTCCTTAATTTAAATGTTTCTAAGGATACGTGACCATCCTCTCTCGTTGGTCCCCAATTATAACTTAATAGAATCCAATCTCTTATATGGATTCGACATGACTATCGACCTATAATTTCCCAACATGCCCTCGCAAATCTCTCTCTAAGGGCCCTTTACTTCATATCGTCTTTAGACTCACTTTTGATGTATAAATTGGATTTCCCATCTCCAATGAGGTTTCTCACGGTCTCCATATGCCCATATACTCCAATGCATACCTCTAAACATATACCTTCCTTAATTTATTTAAAGAAGTTCCCAAAATCATAATGAGGGAGAAACCCTTTATATGTCTCCAAAACATAACTCTTACATCATAAAAGAAATCCCCAAATCAATAAACCCAACCAAAAAGGGTTTGAAATCACTATAGAGAAAATTCCTCAAAATGCCCTGTTTTCGAATCGATTCGGCCCTATTCCGAATCGATTCGGTGCAGCAAATCGATTCGGCCTCCGATGTGAATCGATTTGGTTCCAAAGACCTGGGCTTCTGTCTCAGGCCGAATCGATTCGCCTTGGGTTCGAATCGATTCGGTCAATGCAGACCTACCAATTTTCCTAAACCTATTGTTAGGTGTTCTCCTACCAATCTTATCATCTACTTATTATGAGACCTAGGAGGACTAGTGCATGTCAAAATAGGCTGCACGTGAGATTTGTGTGAAAAATAAAAATTGATAAATATAAATGTGCATGGGGAAGGGCTCCGAAAATATTTATTATTCTTTGCGAATAGTAAGCCACCATTTGCTTGGACCTAAAAGAAATACGTGGTCCAAAGGCCTAAAAACAGAATAATGGCATTTAAAGAAAATATTTTCCAAGGCCTATGTTTAATTGATATTATCATTCAAAAATAATATATGCTTATTAAGGGAGATTGGATGGTATATTAACGGTTTGCACAATGTCCGTTTATCCTAGTTGTACTTTCAATGTCATAACTCTATTGATTTGTAGAATCATCAAAAGTCTAGGCTTGTATCCATTGTGTATGTTTGTTCATTGAGTTCAATCTATATTATCACATCAGATTATATTCAAATGTGATGAAGTTTGCAAATAATTGAGAACTCCGTGAACATGTTTTAAGTGATAGGGTCTAAATTTACTTGTTGCTAGTTCACAACCCAACACTTCCGTTTCCATATGACACATTTATGCTATACGGGTGGGAAAATCTTATCTTATTTTGTGTCACTTTTGTGTTTATATATATATATATATATATATATATATATATATGTGCATGTGCATCCTTGGTATATCTAGAGTATGTAGATATATGATATTTTTATTTGGTCTTTGCCTTGGTTTCTAGACCATCTATGCTTTAATTAATAATTGGTATCTATCTAGTTGCATTCTTTGATTGATATCACATGCTTAATACTTATGTATAATATTGGTATCTGTTTCTTGCATCATAGTTGGTATCCGATATTATTTGTTGGATTAGTTATGATTTTGTTGTCCATGTGCTTTAATGTTCTCATCACTTTATGCACAATTGCATGTTTTAGCTTGTTATCCCATTCTATTTATCCCTTGATTAGTTTAGAGGGTGTATAGGATATAATTGGGAATATAAGTTAATGTTTAATTCTTTAGCCTTTGTCTATTCCTGAACAAAAAGGGGGAGAATGATAGGGGGAGAAATGATATCTAATCCTATTGTAATTATATCTTAGTTTGGAGGAGGAGATTTTACTTAGGGGAGAGAAGTATGTTCTTAGGTTGATCACAGTTGATTAAGGGGAGAATTAATTTAGGGGGAGTAATTATTTTAATTGCATTTAATATTTTGATATTCCCTATGCGTTTAATGTGTTTGCTTAAGTGTGCATGAATTATATTCTAAGTGGCAAATTTCACTGGCAAAGATTTTGATCCTTGGGTCTTGTGTCAAGTATTGGGTGGGATTATTTTTGAGTCTAGTGAGCTTGATGGCCCTTTAGAATATTTGTTTTGTTTTTGTCTCGGAATAGGCAAAGGGGGATACGTGTTTTTTGAATACGTAGCAGCTAAGATTATAAAGCTTCATCATAGTGCCCAGTTTCATGTGCCTCGTTTCTACGTCAACAACATTGGTTCCATTGCTCCTAAGGTATGAATGCATTTTGAATATACATATAGGAGCTTGGAACATTTTATATTGGGTGAGTTTTTATTTTAAACTGTTGTTTATTTTCAGAAAGATTTTATTAAAACTTTAAAATAAAGTATATAAAGTTTCTGGGCCAAAAAAAGAATTTTTTCTACTTTCTGGAAGTTCATTCGACTTGTCGTTCGGACGAGTTTGTCGTTCGAACAATAATGTCGTTCGAATGAGTTTGCCAACGAGTTCCCATATAGGCCACTGGAATGTCAAAGTGTCATTCGAACGAGAATGATGTTTGAACGAGATTTCCAATAAGATTTCTAACGAGTTCACACTGGAACTTCGTTAGAAGCCTCGCTCTAATGAAAATGTCATTCGAACGAGTTTTGGCGGGAATAGGTAATTGGTAATTTTGAGCAGTTTTTCCCATGTTTCCCACTATCTATTGACAGAACTTCTTATGTGCGGGAACCAACTTCTTACACTTAACTTTTTCACATCTTTCCATCTCCAAGAGAGAGTTTGAGAGCAAAATTTCAAAAGGAAAAAGTTCATGTTTTGTGTGTCTAATTTTTCAAGGAAAAATCATTTAAAACTCTAGTTTACACCCATATTGTTTATTCGAAGTTCCAATATATATATATATCATTGCTTGTAGTGTTTGGCACCGGGTATTACTCTACCATTTGAAGAGTTCATTTGGGTTTGCTTCTACATCCCACAAATAAGAAGAAGTTTGTGTTGATTATCCACTTGGAGAAAGGGTCCTAGTTTGGGTGACGGTGAGCATAAAAAGTCCGATCGGTGGATACCGAGACCGCGGTGGAGCTCTGTGGTTATTCGCTAGGCGGAGGTGTATACAAGAAGAAGCATCGGGGCTTGAGAGGGATCGAGTCGAGTGTTGTAAGTCTTACTGTCTTGTATTTGTAAAACCATACTTAGAGGATTTGAGTCTAGGGTCGTTCGAGGTTTTTTTCCCGTTGTGGGGTTTTCCTCGTACATCGCAGTGTAGTTATTTATTATTTATTTTATCTTGCTATACTCACCTAGAACGCATGCTTAGGTAACAAGATAAAATTTGGTTTATTCACTACCTACTTAATTTGGTGCTAATTTAACATTGGGTAATGTTTAGTTAATTTAATTCAAGTCACTTAATTTAAATTGATAAAATTGGTTTGGCCTAATTTGGTAAAATTGGAAAATATGACTTTGGCAAATTTCTTGAACTTGGGTTAATAAATTGGTTTAAGGGAAATTAAGATAAATGTGTGTTCCATTATATTCCACTTGGTTTAGTTTTAATTTGAATAAAAATTTAAATTTGGTAATTCATTATTTTTGTGAACCATCTCACGCTTTCGTATATTGAAAAGAGAAATAATTACTGTTTGTGAAGTAAAAAGGCTTTAAATTAAAATTGGGGGGCATTCGCCTTTTTCACTCACTTTGGCAAAAAAACATTGATTTGTTAAATTTCCTCTAGAAGTCATCATCTTGGTCTTAATGCTAAAGCCATTGACTGCATGCCGGGAAATCATGAGGTCAGTAATTCTAAGGCGAATAAATATTATGAGAAACTATGCGGCCACAATCGCACCCATCCGTACATAACTTTGTGCAATAGAAAGGATTCCACAGATGAGGGAGCACCAATTTATCGAGTTGCATTGACCATTCAAGGTCCACCCTCACTCTATTGGGCCAAATCATGTCGTACAATGACATGGTACACATCCGGGCTACCACATTCGTGGGAATACCAATCCTTAATTGCAATAACTGAAAGGGACACATAAGAATCAAAAGGAAAATCATCCATTCCAAAAAATGACATACATATGCGTCGGACTATGGTTTACAAAAATAAAACCTAAGTACAATTCCTCCTAGACATTCTCACTAGGTACTAACCTAGCCGCAGTCCCTTGCTCGAGGCACCAACTATGATGAATCGGATCATAACCATTTGTCCTTACCACATGAAAGATACATACAAACCCATTATCCATTGGGATGTTAAACACTTGACTTCTCTTTTTAATGTTAAGGCTCCCGGCTTACAACCTTGGCGATCGTAAGACACTCAGGAAAACGAATCCCAATGCTTTTGTCCATGTCAACTTTGTCCATTTTTCTAGCGATGTAGTAATGAACCTCGTACACTAATGTTGTTGTCCATATTATTATACCATTATCGTATCCTAAAATTTCCTTAGTAAGAACACCGCTAAGAGAAACATTCACCTTATAGTAACCTTTACCTACACGATGCTGTCACCAAGCTTATCTCCAAGTTCTAACCAAACTAAACTTTCATGATAGCCACATCATTCTCCATTGGCATTCTAAGGATAGTAAGTATCACATAGCACAACATCTTCTAATTCGTACTAAATTGGCATGATGTGCCAAGAATTAGTACTTACTGGGGATATCTTAACTTATGTTGTCGACACATGACAACATTTTAATCTTCAGCATCCCTCTTGGGGTTCCATTTTAAAGTCTCTAATACGACATCAACAATCTAAGTCCTGAATGCTTTTCCTAGTAGTCCTCAAAATCAAGTGTTACACCTCCTACACTAGTCATTCCATGATATCTGATTATCAATCCCACTCACGACACAAGCTTCTAATTTCTCTTTTAAGGTTACATCACCCATCTATTCCAATTCGGATGATAGCACCTAACATGTAGACTATTTGAGTCTATTAAACCTTGAACAATGACCTGAGATCATTTCCTGACCTTCAATACAATCA
The DNA here is from genome assembly GCA_949130495.1 of Sambucus nigra. Lineage (NCBI taxonomy): Eukaryota > Viridiplantae > Streptophyta > Magnoliopsida > Dipsacales > Adoxaceae > Sambucus > Sambucus nigra. The sequence goes on from OX422219.1 coordinate 114,374,946, forward strand.
TCACCAGAACACTATCACTTCTTAATACTAGGCTTCATAGGTTCCCTAAGGACACAAAAAATACTCCACGTCAATGTCCTCAAAACCCGACAGTATTTTATCATTCAAAACTTTCTCATCATAGGTATGCTCTACAAACTTCTTAATGCCCACATCGTGATTACTAGGTGATCATAAAGACACTAGTCTAAGAGCTTCTACATATGGTGTAACTTAACCATTGAATACATTAAGACCTCAGAGTAAGTGGATTTATATTCCTAATGTTGCCACACACAATTTGTCCTACGGACAATCCAAGATGCCAATAAATCACACTCATACTGGGATTACCCCGCATTTAGCAATTTCTTAGGCCACTAAAACGGGCACTGACACTTAGATAATGATATTATCACCCTTCGAAATGGATGTGGTAATAAGCCACAAACCAAATAACAGACTGACACTAATAAGGATTCTGACATGATACAGGTCATCGCCTATAGCCTATACACCTCTAGGTCTAAATCACCGACATCTCTAAAGATCCTATAATATCCCACCCCAATATTCTATTATTTTCTCTCATAATATGAGAACCTTGGGATTATGATCATGTTGATTATGTTTGTATTCTTATCTAGCTATTTTTGGTGGCATGATAATAATTGTTGGAAGTTTTAGGGGAAATTGAGAAATTTGAGGAAACTAAAGAAGGGTCGTCCGAATGAGTTTGGAATCATTAAGAAGGGAATTACATGTCGTTAGAAGAGGGGATTTAATGTTTTTCTAACTGGGGCTATATGCATAACAAGTTCGGGTCATTCGAAGGTCATTCGAAGGGCATTTGAACGAGGAGCCATTCTTATTCAAACAAGAGGCGATTCTCGTTTGTACAATGTTGTACACATTTTAATGTTTTGGTTTTCCCTTCTACACTATCACATTGTTGGCCCTTGATTTAGTGAGGTGTCGAATTCTGGCGTGCACATATTAAGCAATATGGGGATTTTGGTGTTTGGGGGAGCTTATAAGACTTGTTTGGGGTTTATTTTGAGGATGTAGTGTAAGAATAAGAGAGAGAGTGGGTGAGGGTGGGTCTTCCCCCATTTTACATTTCTCCTTTCCACCACCACCATAAACCACCATGTAGCCACCATATTTTAGAGGTATTCCACCATATTTAAGACCAATTAACCCATTTCCCCCATGGTTATACCGAGATACGAAATTATTGAGTTGTTGTTAGGGTTCATAATGATGGAATTGGAAGATTAATGGAGTTTGAATGGGGGTTATCTTGGAAGAATAATGGATTATGCTTGTTGTGTGGGGAAACCTCCTTAAGGCCACCTTAAGACATGGGAGGTTTCCCTCTTCTTAAACATTTCAATCAACGTTTTTAGAGATCCATTTAAGGTGGGAAACATTGTATTCTTAAACTTATGACTATATGTTCTTGGTATTAATCATACATGTAAAACTTAAAAGTAGAATGCATACGGGATATAAGATTGATATTCTTATGAGTTGTGAAAAAGTGTGTTTTTATGGTTTTGGAAAAAAATGAGTTATTTAAAGAAAACTTGGTGTTTAAACATTTTTATAAAATAATAATGTTGGAAAATGTTATTTTGTTGGGAAAATATTTTAATATTTTCTTAAAATAATGATTTGGGATTTTTATGAGAAATGGTGTATTTCAAGAAATTTGATGCAAACATTTTATGGAATAAAATGTTTGGAAATGGTTTATCTTACTAAAATATTTGTTGAAATAATGTTCCAAAGTTTCTTGCAAAAATGTAGATTTTATATAAGTGGAAATTTGTTGGGTTTTGAAGAAAAAAAAATGTCCCTTAATCTTGAAAAGGGTATAATTTGTAAGTAATATGAATTTCTAAACTAAAGTATATGTTTGACCCATCTAATAGGATTTTAGAGCATAATCCATCTTATAATGGATAGTATCTTAATGATGAAAATATAAACAAGTTTAAAGAATTTTTGTCGGGTTTAAACATGAAATAAGGAAAATAGAAATGCTAATCTTTAAAGTTTGTGAAAAAGAGGAAGGAAGTGTGATAAGTGCAAGGTTGTAAGACAATATGTGTTAATAAAAGGGAATGGTAATTTTCTTATAAAATGAGTCTTTATATGTATTTGAGTTTCTTGACAAATGAAGTAAATAAATGTCTAACTTGAAAAAGTGGTCGGTAAATAAGTGTTAATAGGTTGAAACATTGATAAGTTAGTGTGTGTAACTTAATAATGTTTTGGGAGATTAACAGTTACGAAGTTGGAAGAAAAAGGCAAGTTTATAAATAAAAGGGTAAAATGGTAATTTTATGTAAAGTGGAACATGTTTACGAAATAAAAATGTTGGAAAGGGTTTACACTGAATGGTCCTAAATGAAAACAATTTTTGGAATAAAATCAATGCTAAGTGTAAAGGACATGAAATGGTGATTTTCAAAGTGTAACACAAGTTGGGGTGAAACCCTAGATTTTGTCTTCGACCGGGTAAAAATGGAAAAGTGGAATAATGTGACATTTGTAAAATGTCAAAACACATTAAAAAGGAACTCGGATGGTACCAGGATAATTAAGGATAAGTTGGATCGCTGGAGTGAAAGACGCAAAATCACTGGCCAGAGCTTGTGGTGGCATCGCAGAGTATAAGGTTTATTAAAAGATTTCGAGGAAAAGATAAATGAATAAGGAACATGACAAGAAATGGGTTGTATGGTGAACATGTGTTAAGAGAAGCTACCTTGAATGAATTAATAAATATTTTGAAAAACATTTAAATGGACAAGAAATGCGTAAATTGATTAATGCCCATAAAGTAAAGGAAAGGTGAAGTGTGATGATTAAATGGGTCGTTACAAAATCTAAGAAGGTTTAAACCATGATTAACACAAGGGTGTGTTTGTGAAAGGTTTCGAATTAAATAAGTATTTTCATAAAAGGTGTTCGCGCGTGTTGAGAGGGTGTTTTTCAATGAAAATACAAAGGTGAATTGGTATAATTGAAAAGGGTAATATTGGTAAATAAATGGATCTTGGTAAAACAAGTGCGGTTGTTTCAAGTATTTAACCATGTGTGCTAAATAAAGGGATAAATGTAAAAATAGGAAAGAGTGAGTCTTTATCAAATAGGAATAGATATCATTTTCACAAGTAAAATATCTTTATGCATTAACTGTGTATATATGTGAGCGTATATATATATATATATATATATATATATATATATATATATATATATATATATATATATATATATATATATATATATATATATATATATGTATGTATGTATGTATGTATGTATGTATAAGTTAGTTGAATATACATGTAGGTATAACGTGTTGGAGTCTTCTCTCTATCTTTCTATTTTACACTGCATTGTTGTATATTTCGCACTGAGCATTTGGCTCATATACTCATCTTTGTTATATATATATATATATATGTATCTATATATGTATGTATGTATGTATGTATAAGTTAGTTGAATATACATGTAGGTATAACGTGTTGGAGTCTTCTCTCTATCTTTCTATTTTACACTGCATTGTTGTATATTTCGCACTGAGCATTTGGCTCATATACTCATCTTTGTTATGGAAGGTTGGGTGCAGCTTCATATTTTAAGAGTGCTACACAAGTAAGTTTTAATATCCCGCCCCGGTCAATTAATTAAATTATACATAGATTCCATATGAGGAGGAACTAGTTATGATTATAAGAATTTGTGGGAAACAAGTTCAATTAAATAAAGAGAATTAGTGGATTATGGATTTTAGAACAATCGGTTATAAAATAATTCAAACTATAAATACCATTTTTACGATTTTGGAAGTTGTTAGGGGAAAAATTATGAAACCTGAGAGTGGTCATTCGAACGATGATAATGGTCCTTCGAATGAGGCGGAATCTCAATTGAATGACTAGATATGTCATTCCATCAACATTAACGAAATCTCACACCCACTTTGTTGTCAAGCTGTCTATCATGGGTTTAAAAACCTATGTTTGCATGGACAAAATTCTTGGAGACTTATGGGTAGTTAATTTAATATCAGAGAGAGACGTGAGTTGTGGATCAACCACAACTAACCTACCATTGTGATATCACCCGTAGGACCATTAGATGTTGTGTGTTGTCGATTGGCGAAAGGTTCAATACCCGATATAGGATGGTTTTTGGGTTATTAAGGTTTCTTTTAAGGTAATCACCCATTGGCTTGGGGTGTACGAAGAGGAAATCATGCAGGGTTGTGGGAAAAATCCAACAGACTTGATGAGTCTTTTCTCTCTAGTCTAGAGCTCCCATGGATAAAATACTTCACCCCTAGACTTCTACCACACACTCCCACCATTACCAACCCCTATAACCTTGATTATAGAGAATATAAACCATAGGTGACTTTGGAGTAAACATGAGGATGGTGTTATTGATTTTTGAATGGGTATTGAAGAGAGTTCCATGGAGGTTCAATAATTGCTTCCATGAAGATGGAGAATGGATTCGTGGAGACAAGTTTAAGAGCGCTTTTATAGACCTCCTTAAGGCCACCTTTGGAGGTGTGGGATCCCCCATCTTGTACACCATTTCACCATTATTAGAGTGGGAGAAACTAGAGTTGATATAAGTTTTAAGTGCAGTATAACTCAAAAATGTTATTAAAATGTATATTAGACTAAATATATATGAAATAGATGTTTGTGGAAATCTTGTGTTGATTAGTAACCAACTTAGCGTTCCTATGAATTTGAGTTACAAAAGGATTATTTAAATAGATCTAGAAAACATAGAAAATTTTAGAATATGATTATTCAACATTTTCTGCAATAAAATGTGTTCTAGTGATTCTAAAGAAATAATAAACCTTTTTATGCAATACAAACGTAAGAAAATGGTATTTGTGTGTATTTTTAGTAAAACGAAATAATGAACATTTTATGGAATAAAAATGTGAGAAAATTATATTTTATTGTGTTTCTAGTAAAAAGAAATAATAAACATTTTTATGGAATTAAAATGTAAGAATATAGTATTTGTGTGTATTTCTAGTAAAAAGAAATAATAAACATTTTTATGGAATAAAAATGTGAGAAAATTATATTTTGGTGTATTTCTAGTAAACATAAATAATAAATATTTTTATTAAATAAAAGTGTAAGAAAATAGTATTTGTGTGTATTTCTATTAAAACGAAATAATAAACATTTTTATGGAATAAAAATGTGAGTAACGTTATTTTAGTGTACTCCGGGCAAAAGGAAATAATGGACAATTTATGGAATAAAATATGGAATGACATTACTCTTGTCAAAATATTTATGAAATAAGTATTTCCAACTTTCGAGTTAAAGATTTATGTTTAAACCATTTAATAGGATTTTAGGATTTTAATGTCCACTTTCTCATGCATATAAACTTGTAGCATTTTGTAACTAAATATATGTACAAATTTAAAGAGAGTTGGATTTCAACATGAAAAAAGACAAATGGAAATTATGGTCTTTAAAGAATATGTGAAAATGAGAAATTAATATGTAAAGGTGCTATTTTATATATTTAAGGTGTAAAAGTGTCAAGCGTAAAAGTTGGGAAAATATGATATTAAACAAGTGTTAAAATGGCTAAAGTATTTTAAATGTTTAGTTGGAGACTTGATAATCATGTTGAGAAATAACACGTGTTAAGGAACTAAATTGTAAGTTTGTTAAACAAAGGATAAATGGTTAATTTACTTATAGTGGAACTTTTTAATGGAATAAAAATGTTAAAGAATGTCTTTTCACTCATATGTGTTGATGATACGAGAAGTTGTCCACTTGTCATTCTCGTATCATCAAATCATGAGTAAAGTGTGTAATAAGTAAGCAAAGCAAGTAAATAGAGAGAAAACAAGATATAGAGTGGTTCAGCCTCTAAAATAGGCCTACATACACTGTGTTGCTCCGTTCTCATTATATGCATTGCATTATACAATATAATCATGCCTAAATAGGCGTACAAGCATGAGAATAAAGGAGAGTACATGATGGTATTGAGGATTTTGGTGTGCTGGAAAGGTGGCAGAAATGTAGACGAGTAACCCCAGAACTATCTGTTGAGGTTGTGAAAAGAGAGTATGTATTGTGGAGTCTGACTCGGGTGTATGGAAATAGATCCCCCCTATTTCGAGGTGTGGTCCTCTATTTATAGGAGATATGCCCACGTGCTCTGATCACGTGACGTGTGTAAAATCTGGAGTTTCTATAATAGGTAGGGATGCGGCCTGTAAGGCAAGCAATGTGAGTGCTGCATCCTGTAATAGGCTATAGACAAAGGTACCGCTCTCTATACTAGGTTGTTCTGCAATGTGTTGAGGGGGGGCCCGCGACATGTAAGCATGTGCAGAGCAGAATACCTTTTGCAATAGGGTGCTATATTTGTACTATCAATAAGCCTCCAAGTCATAGTGCCAAGAAAGTTCCATTGGGACTGCGGCTTAGTTCAGTCTTCTTAGGTGTCGCGGTACTTATTAGGCGACGTTTCATCTTCCGCGCTCTCTTATATAAATTGTTCAGGCCTTGGAATTCATTACGTTTTCTAAAACATTGAGAGCAAATTGAAAGCTGAACTCTGTTCGTCCATTCTCTTGTGTTTTTCGACGATCTTTCAAGGCCGTGTGTGGTGGTTCAAGGCAAATTGAGGGTGATTATTGCCATATTCTTCATTTGCAGGTAATTTTTTAACCAATCATCCTTTTTAAATAGCTTTTGTAGTTAGTACTTCTTCTATAGTAGTCGAACACATGAACTTTTGCATTTATGAACTTTATGAAAAAAAAACCAATTGCCTGATAGGAATCTAAGGCTTTGTTTGGATAATCTGTCAACTTCCAAGAATCGAACATATATCCGTGATAAATAATTGTAATTGTTATAAATTTTCCTTTAATCGACCTTCATAATACGAATCGAATAACGGTTCCTCCACTTCCTTGAGTTATATTGAAATCAAACTGTTCTTCGATGTTCTTTAAGCACACACTTCACATTCTTGGTCTTCGATCCTTAAATGTATCATCATTTCGACACTAAATTGTTTGAGTGAGATTCCGCGGCGTGGTAGAATACACCTTTAGTAATTTTGGTGATGGGTGCGGCCTATAAACTCTGAATAATCCCTTGGGTTTCAAATCATACCCTGTGGCAGTTAATCCCATTGATTCATGACTGCCTCAAGGTGTTCCAACCTATTTCAGTTAGTAGCTACGGCCCTGGAAGATCCCTTACTAATTTAGGGGATGGCTGTATCCAGTAGACTCTGAGGGTACTCCCTTAGGTTTAATGAATAGGGTCATCAATGTTTTAGCCCATTAGTAACTATGATTAAGAAATAACCCCCATCAAACCAATATGCCGCGGCGATAATTGTCTTTTAGGGCTCTTAAACCACACACTTATCATTTAGCCAGTCTTGTCAATCATTTCTATTCGCTATTCATATAACTAATCTTACTGCAGCTTCTTAAAGTTTTTTATGAACCATACTGGCTGCGATGCCTAAATACAAACTCTTCTTTTCAGGTACTGCAGCAACCATATGAAATTTGACCCAAACGAATTTCTGAGAGGTTTTTGGGCAAAAAACTTCGGAGCTTCTCCCCTTGAACTTCCTTTCGTGCCCACTTTGAAGTCAATATGGCCTTTCCAATTGAAGAATTATCCCAACTGTGTAGTACTAGACTCAGAATCCACAGACTCTACCTGCAAGAAGGATTTTGAGTCCACGCCAATGGAAGAGGAGGCCAATGCAAGTAATCATCCATTGGGTTTAGCAGAGATGCCGCGGAAGTTAGGGATAACCCAGTTGGTCCTTTCGGGAGGACTGAGAGACCCCTAGCTACAGTTGATATCCGTAGAATCATAACCCAAGACTGGGTTGACCAGGTACCTGAGGCCTTCGAGTTTCTAGAAAACTTGATGTGCTAAGTACTTACCGCGAACCAACGATCATGCATGATACTTTTTGACGATGGGGTCAGCTTTCCATTGCATGCGTTTGTTTATAAGTTGTGGCTACTAGTTCCTGTTCCCATTAGACGTATTTTTCAAACCATTAAACTAGCACCAGCCCAGTTAGATCCCAATGGCTGAAGGGCCATCCTTTCAGCAATCGTTCTTTGGGAGAATCGATTAAAAAAGGACATTACTCCCGTGGAGTTTTTTCACTTTTATCGCCCAAAGTAAAACTCCGTGAAATTTGCTAGGTACTACTACTTCCTCGGAAGCGGTAGGGATAAGACCGTTTACTCTGGGAGGCCGATCAGCTTAAAGAACTGGAAGGGGAAGTATTTATACATCTACGGAGAAGGCTGGGAGATTCATCCAGAGGAGCACGAGAGGGAGAAATCATTTCGAATGCCGCGGCATTGGGGTTGTACCTCTAAACTAGGTAATTTGATTATTGTCGCGTCCCCTCTTTGTAGTTTCTTATTAATCTCTACTAACCTTTGAAATGTTTTTCTGTAGTTCTCGATAACTTGCAACTGAACGGGAGGAAAGAGAAAAGATTTGACAAGGCCGCGGCCATTCCTGCTCAAGAAAAGATGTTCAGTGTCCTTGTAACATCTACAACTATATTCACAGTAGGTTTCTTTCCCAACAAGTCCATTCCAAAAGAGATAGCTGCGAAAGGTAATACTCTGATCATCATTCTTTATCCGCGATAACTTATGTTGCAACCAATTACTTACTATTGCTTTTTCTCTTTCAAGTGAGGAAGTTGATAGGGAGCTGTTGGCCACCCAACTACAGGAAATGGATAAGGACGTAATCGTTATAAATAACACTGTGGGGAGAAGGAAAAGGAAGAGTTCTAAGACCAAGGTGCCAGTCGCGGACCTTTCCAGCGATCAGAATCCTCCTACTGCGACCCCAAATCTGGCCGCAGAAAAAACTAACCCTGCTGCCCCTGAACCAAAATCGAGTTCGACGATGACATCGGAGCCAATCTAGCCGCGGTGGGTTTGATGTCCATGTTTGATGCTCCCCTCCATTCATATTCTCCTCCACTGCCACCTATAGTTGAGGTTATTGCAAACTTGGGATACTACTGGGTCCTCATGGGATACTACCATGAAGGCTACGAAAAGGATGAATAAGGCCCTTGATGCTGTGGATCTTGACAGGTTGGTCGAAGAAGACCATTATGATCTGAAGGGCTACGGCCTATATAGTCTTTTGAGGGTTAGTGCTACTGTTTTCTCAGTTTTAATTTTACATTCCATACCTTTCTCCTAACTTTCTCTTTTCAGGCCATGAATGTGATAGTGGCTCAAAAGAGGAAGTACGAGGCCCTCTAAAAACTAAAAGAGGCAATAAAGAGGGTACACACCACTGACTTAGAGACTGCACGAAATTGCTCTTTTGAAGCTGGGAAGCAGTCTGCAGTCGCGAATCTTCAGTTAGTCAAGATGAACATGGGAGCTACAATAAAAGCCATACAGGAGGCAGAGGAAAACTTTAAACAGGCCGCAGAATCCTTCAAGGTCTCCCAGTCTCAGACCGTGGAAGCTGCATAGACTGTGGAAACTCCCAGTACTAAGCTCAGGCTGCTTCAAAACAAATTTGACGAGATGGAGGCCAAGGATACGAATAATGTCGAAGTCCATGCCGCGATAAAGAAGAAAATGGAGGAAGATCATGCCGAAGCCCTTCAGCTGGCCATCGATAGTACGGTGGAGTCATTTAAAGGTTCCAAAGATTTCTTCCTCATAAATAATTGGGCCTGCCTCTGCGGCTACAAGGATCTAAGGAATAGAATCATAAAGAACTTCCCCAAGACTAAGGAGAAGGTTCTTGCCTGGAGACTTAGTGATGTTGAGCATCAAGAATGCATATCTAAGCTCAAGGCGATGGCTGAAGAGAAATCCAGATTAAAGTTCGAGGCTGAGGCAGCTACCGCGGATGAAGAGATAATGACGGTCGCGGAGGCGGAAGAAGGGTATGAAGCTGATGATGCTGAATCTTAGGGCTGTGACCCTCTTTAATTTTTTTTCAATTCTCTATAGTGGTTGCGACCCTCCTGCCTATAAGCTATGATATTATCAAGGCTGCGACCACCTTTTATTGATTATTTTTGCCTCATTTTCTTGTAGTTTTTTGTTCTTCTACTTTGCTTGCTTCAATGATTTAATGAATGCTTTTTCTGTACATCTTTGATTTCTTTAACACAACTTCTTTTATATTTGAAAATTCTTTCTTGATTGAATGAACTTGTAGAACTAATAGATTAAGTTCGCGGGACCATAGTATACAAGGTTTCTTCACCTATGGTTGCAACCTCTTCTTGAACACCCATGACACCTTAGAGTGTGTAGTCTAATCCATTAATGGCCGCATCCTCTTAAATAATGCTATATCCCCTTTAACCATACAAGACATAGGTTGTGGCTTAATGTGTATAGCTCATGTACATGAGCCGCGACCCTTTTTCCATTTTCTTATGACTGAAAGGGCCGCAGTTGTGAATTAATTTACATAATAGCCGCAACCATGTTGACAGGAATGTCACATTTGAATGCTTGAATTCCTTCTGTTGTATATTTACTTGGATCTAAATCTAAGTCATTACCGCATCAACTCTTAGCCTTTTTGATGGCTGCAGCTGTATTGACAGGGTTACTGCCCTCTTTTAGCCCATTTCATTTAAACATGGGCCTTTGTACATATATGGGATACTTTCAAGCCTCCCCAGGATGGGTTATGTTATTAATACACCCACAGCTAACATAAAGGATACTTTCTAGCCTCCCCAGGATGGGTTAAGTTATTAAGCCACCCACAGTTAACATATATGATACTTTCAAGCCTCCTTAGGATGGGTTATGTTATTAAGCCACCCACAGCTAACATACATGATACTTTCTAGCCTCCCCAGGCTTGGTTATGTTATTAAGCCACCCACAGCTAACATACTGGATACTTTCAAGCCTCCCCAGGCTGGGTTATGTTATTAAGCCACCCACAGCTAGCATACATGATACTTTTAAGCATCCCCAGGCTGGGTTATGCTATTAAGCCAGCCACAGCTATGGATATATATAAATCCATCCATGGCTAGATATTACAAGTCCCTCAACTTATTGACGCATACTGAAAGCTAAGAACGGGCATTGGAAACCCTTATGAGTGATGTTTTAGTCAAATTTGGATAACTGTTTCAGTATTTGCTTTCACTATTTTTAATTATCTTTAGCTCTTGGGAAATCAGGTGCCTTATCGGGCGTTGCAGTCCATTTAGATATTATCATTCCCGATATAACATGTATCGAATCGAGATCTATTTAATTCAAAAATGGTCTTTATAAGATAACATTTCATGGAAATGAGAATTAAGATATGGCACTATAAGAGTGAACTTGATTTCATATAACTATTTATATATATATATATATATATATATATATATATATATATGTAAGAGAGTAGTCTAATTTTGGGGAAATACTCAATTTTAGCACGTGTTTGACTTGAGCAACTTCGGTTGCGCCTACGTATCCGTTATACTCGGAATCAAAGTCAGCGTAGTTCGTGGGTTCGTACTATTTGCCAGAAAACTCATTGTGGTGGTTTTTTGGAGAGATGGGAGGTGTTTCCACTCTTCTCAAAGAACTCATCTCAAAACTCTCTCTAAAACCTCATAAGATAAAAATCACCCTCCTCTTCCAAGAAGATCTCTCTCAAATGTATGGGGGTAGGGCCTATTTATAGCAAAACCAACCCAAGTGGGTCGCCACATGTCAATTAACTCGTGATGACACATGTCCTATTTTAAGTGGCATGTGTCCCATAACATATGTCAAAACTCTCAATACTAGAATATTGTCTAGTTAATTTGTAAATAACACACAAATGCGCGTGATATGTCCGACGCGCATAATAATACCTCAGTCGCATAAACACATGGAGTTTTGTCAATATTAATCATCTCTAATCTCATTTAATAATTTAATGAGAGGTTTATCATTAAGCCCCTCCTACAATATATATATATATATATATATATATATATATATATATATATATATATATATATATATATATATATATATATATATATATATATATATATATATGTATATGACTTTGTGAGGCCAGTACAATGTTTAATTTAAAATAGCGAAAGAAGAGTTGCCACTATAAAGTAGAGATAGATGGAATATAAGAGATAAGCATGAAAAATGAGCATGAGGTCGGTGAGACTAGACTTCATCCCCTAAACATTTTTTAGGAACCTCCACAACATTCCTTGCCCGATTAGCCTTTCAATTTCATCCTTCAGAGCATAACATTACTTAGTGTCATGTCCATGGTCCTGATGGAATCTTCACCAAGTAGCTTTGTTCCTATTGTGGGGTGGAGCTCTCAATTTTTCTGGCCACCGCAATAGCTTGTCCTCTCTGATGCATTCAAAGATTTCTTCTCTGCCTTCTCCTTTCTCCTTTTCTGGCACCTGCTGACTACTTCCACGATCGGGTCTTCTTGAACTTCCACGGCATCAAAGCCAGTTGAAGCGATTCTCCTGGGCGCTGCTCCCCCACAGGTTGAGGCCGTGACCTCTAGCATTAGGACCCTATGAGTCAAATAGTTGACCTGGGTCTAGAGTGAGGCATGATTGTCGTAGAGGTGGTTGAGGTGATTGTATAGCTACACAATCTCATCTTTGATTTTTGTACTCTGGCTGGATTCTCCTTCCATTTTCTTCTTTTTTTAGTCTCTACAAAGTATACTTAATCTGAGACAAAACTGATAGGGGTGAGTAATCTCAGGAATATTGGAGTAACCAAGTATGAAATGGGAATGAACCATTTGCAATGCAATATGGCATTGCTGCTGAGGCCGCGACCACTATGGCACATAAGTGAATTATCATGGCCTTTGTATGATATTCACCAAGGATGAGTTGGAGACCACCTGAGTTCGTTCATTGATGGTTTGAAGCTTCTGTAATACAACTACTTTAGTAGAGGCCGTGGCATGTAAGGTAGTTCACCTTTGCACTTTTCAGAAACTTGAGTTTTTCTCTCAGAACTCGCAGAGAGCATACCTACTAGGGTCTATCCCTGAGTGAATAACCTCTCGGTGCAGAAAATGGCACAATTCCAATGATAGACCGTAGATCATAGGAAAATAATCAACTAAAAGAGAGTAAATATAACTCTTCCCTAATCACCCACCTTTGCGAGGCTATTGACCTTTGCACTTTTCAGTGTCATCTTGGTGAGGTAACATCATTGGGGTATGTAAAAATATATCTAAGGTCATAAAAAAGGATATCCTTGTACAGATCTGAAAATACACGATACCCATTTGAGAGTGTGTATACAAATTACGAGTTCAATAACCGGAATCCACCCATGAGATAATGATTGAAAGTATCACCATGTGTAGAATAAGGTGTTTAAGAAGCCAAAACATAGAGAAACAAGATCGATACATCTCGTTCCCACAGACGGCGCCAAATTGATGATACGAGAAGTTGTCCACTTGTCATTCTCGTATCATCAAATAATGAGTAAAGTGTGTAATAACAAAGCGAAGCAAGTAAATAGAGAGAAAAGAAAATATAGAGTGGTTCAACCTCTAAAATAGGCCTACAACCACTGTGTTAATCCATTCTCATTATATGCATTGCATTATACAATATAATAATTCCTAAAGAGGCGTACAAATATGAGAATAAAGGAGAGTACATGATGGTATTGAGGATTCCGGTGTACTGGAGAGGTGGCAGTGATGTAGACGAGTAACCCCAGAACTGTGTGTTGAGGTTGTGAAAAGAGAGTATGTATTGTGGAGCCTTCCCCGGGTGTATGGAAATAGATCCCCCCTATTTTGAGGTGTGGTCCTCTATTTATATAATATATGCCCACATGCTCTGAGCACGTGACACGTGCAAAATCTGGAGTTGCTATAATAGGTAGGGATGCGGCCTGTAAGGCAAGCAATGTGAGTGTTGCATCCTATAATAGGCTAGAGACAGAGGTGCCGCACCCTGTACAGGGTGGTTTCCTGGCATGTTGAGGGGGGCCACACCCTGTGATGAGGAGGGCCACGCCCCTATATTCGGTAGGGCAGCACCTCGAGTTCAGTCGGGTTGCGCCCTATGTTGAGATAGGCCACGACATGTAAGCATGTGCAGAGAAGAATACCTTCCCCGGTCTATATTTGTACTATCATGTGTGAAAATGAATTAAGTCCTAAAGTTTGAATGATTTTAGTGAAAATCACGTGTGTGTGAATAAGTGACTTAAATAAGGAAATTAACAATTTTTGAAGTGTTAATGGAAAAATGGATAGTTAAGCCTGGGTTTTGGCTTTGACCGGGTAACAGAAAAGAAGTGGAATAATGAGGACACGTGTAATTCTTAAACACATTAATAACGAGTCGGATGCAATCGAGAAATAAGTAAGAAGGGCCCGAAGCTCTTGGTGAGAATCTCTATATCACTGGCCAGAGCATATGGTGCACATAGCCGTTGGTGTGGAGCCCGTGTAAGTACACGGTAAACAAAGATTCCGAAGAAATATGAAATGGAATAAGTAACATGTCAAGAAATGGTATGTGTGATAAAATGTGTTAATACAACCTAACTTGAATGAGTGAGATAAATATTTCGGTAAAGGTGAAATGGTTAACTATATGTGTAAATCTATTAATGTCCAAAATTTGAGGTAAAAAGGGTGAAGTAAAGTGGGAAACTGGGTGGTTAAGTAACCCAAGTTGTTAAACAAATAATTTGGATAAGTATGTATTGAAAGGTTTTCAAATGATAAATGAGTATTTTTATACACGGTGAATGTGTGTATTGAAATGTTACTTTTCCACGAAACTGCTAAAGTATATTTTAATGAATAAAAAGGGGCGATTTTGATAAAGGAATGAGTTGAAATAAACCAAGTGTAGTGGTGTTAAAGTGGAATAGGTTATGTTGAACAAAGTGAGGAATGATATGTATGAATAAAGGAAATCTTTTTCAAGATTGAGGTAAATTAATCTGGATAAGTAAGGTTTTCGGAAGTAAAATTGTCAATGCAATTGAATACGAAATTTTCAAAGGTATATCCAAATATTTGTAGATACATATGTATTTTCACATGCAAGTGATTATAGTGTGTGAGTATTCGTTTCTGTCGTTCGTTTCTATACTACTCGTATTTTTACACTAGGCATAGGCCCACACCCTCACTTTGTTATGGCAGGTTGGCTGAGGATTAGTATTTGAGGGCGTTCTAGAGGTAGGTGGACTTTATTTATATTACATTAGTATCTCTGTTTACTTGGACTCGGGGTGCTCCCCATGGGTTCCTCACGTGGTTTGTCTCGAAACTAGAATCGCATGCTAAACAAGTGAAATCTTATTTAAAAATAAAACTGGACTAGCAACATTATATAGGTTGTTTATTGCACTTGACACCTAACGACTCGATTCAGATCGGGTTGACCATAGGTAACCCATAGATCCAGGTCGGGGCATAGCATTACTATGCATTGTAGCTTTGTACGCTTGGATTTCAGGGAGGCTTCCCATAGGGCCCTCATGTAGTTTAATTTAAAATTGGAATCACATGATAAACAAGTGAAACGTTAAGCAAAATAAAACTAGATTAGCAACATTATATATGTTGTTTCATTGCACTTCACACATAACGATCAGGTCTGATCGGGTTGGCCATGGGTAGCCCATAACTTTGGGTATGGTCATTATAAATGGCATCAGAGATCTGGGTTCACGGTTCCTTTCTGAAGTGATGTGGTGAGATCGGTTATGGATCTTCCGATGTCAGTGTTAGTTTTTTGGTTGGTTACTCTAGTTTTTGTGACGGTTTAGCTCGTGACCTCAACAGTGAAGTCAAAGAGGTTAGCACGACGATTCAATTATTGATAAGTAGTATATAACAAGTTATTTGTCATTAATCGCTTCCACACTTTTGATTAAATATGATAGTAATTTAAGGGTGTCCTTACGAGCCAATAGAAGTGACACCGTGGTTTTAAGTGCGAGGTTCTTATGTTCCAACCATCAATGATATAAAGTCATTAAGAAGTTAATAGAATGGGATGACGCCTATTGGGAAAGTGGCACAAATTAGGTATAGTTAACTATGGATATTTGTAATTAGGGTGCCATGACTCAACAAATATGAGTTTTGATTGGAGTACGTATATACCTAGGTGCTGAACTTATGAGTAGTAAATATCGATGACGTAGCTAGGCAAATCCAATAAATGGTGGTGATACCTGGATTGATGGATAGTTTGATGAGCATGTGAAATTGCGAGGGTCAATGGTTTAGGTTATGTACACTCAGTTTTTATTGAAAGGATGTTATCCTTGTGGAGCCCGTAGTGATCATCGACCGATGGATATATCTCATGAGTTATGATTAAAGTTATGGGCCATTAATGGGAACGGTGTCACATTTGTAATAATGATGAATTGTAGTGACAAGAGAGTGAACCCTAGGGAGCCCTTTATGGGGTAGTTTTGGAAATAATGTGTAACAACCCGCCCTTTTGGAGACGATTAAATTCCATAATTAATTATAAATTGGAGATTTGAGGAATTTCTCGAAATAGTGATTTTTGGGATTTTTGAGGATTTAATGATTTTCCGTGGATGTTGTAATTACTTTTGGGACTATATAGGTCGAAATATTTTAATTATATGTCGCCGTTGAGTAAAGCGACACGAGGTAAGATTTTTAATTGAAAAATCCGCATTTATTTATTTTGGGTTAGAATAGTGATTTGCGGTCAAGTACCCCGGATGGGAATTTCGACTGCGCCATAATTCTCGGAATGGCCGAGATAGTCGGAAAAGAGTGTCCGATTGTCGAAATTGAGTTTCGGGTAATTTTATAGGTAAAAGTAAGTCGTAATTGGGTAAACGAGTCATTTTTGGATTTTAATGGGGTTAAACCCTTTTCTTCCTATATAAAGAGGGAGAGAGGGAAAGAAAAGAGAAAGAAAGAAAGAAAAGAGGGAGAAGAGAGAGAGGAAGGAGAAAGAGGAGGAGAAATGGAGATTCGGGCCAAACTCCCTCGGATTTGACTCGAGGTCGTCGGATTATATCCACGAGGCAAGTGTTTACTTGCTTTATTTATCTTTTTGCATAAATATCTCATACCGTAGTTTGGTATAAACAAACCCTAAAGATTTTGGGGTGTATTATCGTGGATAAAACGGGTTTTTGGAAGTTAAAACAATTAAACCCCAATAATATGTCAATTTGTGGAACTTAGGTTTTAACCTAAATTAATTGATGGTTTTGGGTTCTAGGATGTTTATAACCCTTAATATATGTGTATTTGTAGTTGGTTGAGGTTGTAGGACATTGGGTGAGGCGAAAAAAGCTTGGGAGAAGCTTTAATGGCCGAAATCGTCTTGGAGAAGATGATGAATAGTAACCCATCACTTTAGGGGGACTTTTTGGCCAGGAAAAGAATTGATTTAGCTTTCGGCCAAAACATAAAAGTTGTAGAACTTTTCGATACGGTCGCGTGGGCGCTGACTGCATATTTTTATGATTTTTCTACGATTTGATATGATTTTTACAAGATGGCAGCTCCGGATTGAAATCATCAACTCGGAAATCAAATCGGGAATTGGAAAAATTACGGCTAGAATTAATTGCGTAGATGTTCGGGATAATTTTTGTGGTAGTATAGAAATCCCGAAAATGAATTTGGGTTGTTGGATAAGGGAATTGAGGATTTAAATTTGGGAGACCTGGTGTGACCGGTCGACCGCTCCCCTAAGGCCGGTCGATCGCGTCAAGGAGGAAGGGCCTACTCCTTTGTTTCGTAGGCTTATTTACAACCTGCGGTTGACCGGGGGTCTAGGACCGGTCGACCGGTGTACTGTTTTCAACCCAAGATTTTGGAGATTAAGATTATTTCTCCTCTTTGAGTTTAAAGTTTAAGGGCCCTCTAAATTAGAGTATTATAGAGGGTTAAGTCCTAAAGGACTTGAGGAATTGGGAATGTATATATATGTGTATATTCACTTAGAGTGAATTAGTATAATTGGAGATATCCAAATAAATCCGTATATGGGATTTAAGTATGTATTACTTATTAAAGTAAGAAAATACTTTGGGTATAGTATCATGCATATATGAATGCATGATTACGATTCTTTGAGAGAATCTTTGGGATTATTGGTCATCGATAGATGGTTTGGCAAATATGGCCATTTTTATATATTTAGGGAGGAATATATGGTATATATATATATATATACTATGTGATTAAGTATATATGATATGATATAAATGATTTTGAAAATATATAGATGAATATTTTCAAAATGGAAAAAAAAAAGGTAAATGATTTTCATAATTGATAAATTATGGCTACACACCTCCCTAAATCGCTATCATAAGGGAACTTGCGTGCGTTACGGTGATGCCCCCTGGCTAATGAATGCAGGGTGGCTATAGTCTTATAGGCCATATGGGCGGTTATTTGTTTTCTGCGTTGGTTAGGGGATTCTGGGTGTGGTCCTGACTTTCCCACAGGCAATATGGTCGCTTCCCGACGTTGGTAGGTTCCCAGGTTGTCTTGTATAGATAGGCCCTGGAATATGATAGCCATTTAGGGGCGCGTCCAGTGGGGAAACCCGGAGGGGCGGTCTTAGTTTTATTAAAGCAATTTATGATAATAAATTGGCTTTAATTTACATTTCCTGAGTATAAAAAGGGAAATGGGATAAAGGTTTGGCTTCGGTAACACTCCCGCATGGAAGAAGGGATGTGGAAGCATGATTTGATGAAAGCATTTTCATGATAATGAAAATGGCTTTGGGTACATTTCCTGAGTATAAAAAGGGAAATGGGATGACATATAAAGGAAAAGCATTTTTATGATAATAAAACTGGCTTTTAAAAAAAAGTGTATGATTTGGTAAAGCAATTCATGATAATGAATTGGCTTATATATTTACATTTCCCGAGTATAAAAAGGGAAATGGGAAGTTTTGAGAAAATGAAAAGTATTGATAAATACTTGATATATGAACTCTCAGTCCGGGAGATAGATCCGGATGGTTATGGTAAAATATGATTATATACATATGGATGAATCGAGTACCGAGGGTCTAATGGATCCCGATAATCGACCTTGCCGCATAGTAGTGTATCGGGGGGGGGGGGGTTCCTTGATTGGATTTCGCTTTGCGAGACACCCCACGCACGAATATGGCAATGTGTTGAGACTAGGGAGAAGTTTCATCCTTAGTGCTCTTATATTGATATTTATTATATAATGTATATATATATATATATATATATATATATATATATATATATATATATATATATATATATATATATATATATATATATATATATATATATATATATATATATATATATATATTCTGTACTGAGGGACTGGCAGATCTCGACGATCGACCGTGTCGTGTAGTAGTGTATCAGGGGGGGGTTCCTTGTTTGGATTTCGCTTTGCGAGACACCCCACGCACGAACATTGCATAGCGTTGAGACTGGAGTGAAGTTTAGCCCTTAGTACATTGCTTGGACTATCTAGGGTTGATAGTGGGTTGGGTGATAGACTAGTTTAGCAGGATAGCTTGACTAGGATGTTTAGAGGAATGCGCTAGGAGTGAACTATTAGTGAAGAGGTGAGGGGTATCTCATGGGAGTGCGATACCAAACTTAATTATGAGATAAAACCTTTTTCAAAATAATAAGGCATTTATGCACTCGCTAAATATTTTCAAAACTCGGGCTCTGACGCGTTTATCTACTTTTACTTTCTTGCTATATATATATATATATATATATATATATATATATATATATATATATATATATATATATATATATATAGGTGTCCAGACACAGGGATGCCTAGATGGCACTTCTTTCGAGTCAGACGTCAGCTGCAGCAGCTGTGGATGCGTGCAGATTTTTGATAGCCGCTTCCATCGTTGTACTCTAGATAGGAGGTACTGTATAAACATTCGAGCCAATGGCTCAATTGTATTTATTTATTCTTTTAGTACCTCATTCGATATGGTTGGATATTTTGACCGAGTGTTCGGTTATTTTATATCATTTCAGTTTCATTTCGGCAAAACTGTGTGGATGTTTTATTTATTGTTCTTAAAAAGAGTAGTAAAGTTAAAATTTTGACACCGGCCTAATAGGTTATTAGTAATTAAATCGATTTTCAACAGTGATGCTAAGAATGATCCATATAATACTCCTGTTTTAATTTAATATTGGAGTGATTGCCCGGTATCTTATTAGGCGGGGTGTCACAGATGGTACCAGAGCATCAGGTTCTAGTGTCCTTAGGAATCTGTGTGGATGTATTACACTTTCAGCGTTGCTCTCGATTTGATATAGAGCCTCAGGATTAGGATTGTTGATTCCTCTTGTGAGATTTCATTCTCCTGCTATGTTAGAAGATTATAGAAATCTTTTGCGCGCTCGTTTGAGAATCGTGTGCGGAGCTTGGATGGCAGCAGGAGGTGAGGCTTAGCTGGAGCAACTGGTGGAAATTGGGGACGTGGGCCTTAGTAGAGGTCACTCTCCTTGTAGCAGTTGTTAAGGATTTTGGAGGCGACTACTAAAGAATGGTAGTTAGGATTATCGTAGTACCGCTAAAGTAGAGACTGGTACTAAAGTCGAATTCCTCATTGAAATTGAGGGTTCGAAAGGGACCTTACGGATAGTTTTAATCGTGAGTCCCCATGATTTAGACGGAATGCGAAGGATGTTGTTATGAGTTTTACCTCAATCGAGGAGGTATATTTGGAGTGACTAGATAAAGTCGCGGTATTAGTTAGCCCTATACTCGTGTGTGTAATTTGAGTTATGGCGGTCACGATAACATAATATCATGTATGTTTATGTGTTTTTCGCGATAGCGAAATGTTTTATTTTCCTTCATTCGCCATAAAGGCGGGTGCTGATATATTGTATATATATATATATATATATATATATGGTTAGTGATGCTCGTTTTATATGTCTATACGAGTATGGTGATATGATGTATATAACACATCATGGTGTATTTTTGGAGCGATAGCAGGCTAAAAATGGAAAGTCTATCGTGTCCACGGTTCCTGGAGGGAACAGGTTATTGTTGTGGTGTCTCACCTAGATATAGGTTGAGTTCACCTTATTTATTGTGGGATACGAAACTTCGATGAGTAGAGGTTTCATTATCGTGATTTGGGTATATGGCGACCTTATATATATGATTTAAGGCCGCAGGATTTGTGTTGAGCTGTAAGATTAAGCTCATTACTATTTGCGCAAGAACTTAAAAATAAGTGAGAGCGTAGGGTGGTATGACTCTTAGTTTGAGATAGGAGTTCAGACAACCTTTTTGTTGGATTAGGGGATAGGGATATCCCGATTGCATGTTGAAATAACGGAACTCCATAACCAACGAAGTCAAGGGTTAATGTGTGGAGGGGTTCCTTGTTTGGATTTCGCTTTGCGAGACACTCCACATATGACTCTTAACGGCGTCGGGAGTGGGGAGCTGTTATAGGATGCAAGGATGTTGGTTTTGTGGAAAGGTCTTATAGTGGGGATGAACCACTATAGGCTATGAGCCACATGATGTTGATATACTTATGGAAATATTGTGCTATGGAAAAGCACTAAAGTGGTCCCCTCGCCACAAGTGGGTGGGTGAGGTTGGACTTAGAGAAATTGATTTGAGGATAATAACTAGCCTTAATGAAAAGGCAGATTTAGAGAAGATAAATTTTGGGTATTATGTTCGTGACACTTTCTACAGAAAGTGGCACTTCGATTGATTAGGTTTCCTTCTGTATTGGCATAAGGATAAGATAGTATGTATGCGTTCATAGGCTAGCCTAGTAGGATTGAGGACGTCCCGCTTATGTGCCTTGGGTCGTTATATCTCGATGACCGACAACGCAAGGGATTAGTGTAACGGGAGGGTTACTTGTTTGGATTTCGCCTTGGCGATACGTCCCACGCAAGAAACCGAGCAAATGTTGGAAGTTGAGAGAGGCCTTGGGCACTAGGGACATATTTAGGATACTCGTTTCTCTTAAGTAGGGTAACGCTTAGATTGAAGCATTTGTACGATGTAGGTTCGATAGAGTTAGTGGCGCCGAGGTTAGGAGGAATGGAATTTCGTGGGTTCGGAGGACCCATAGGTGAGTATTACACTGAGGAAAGGAGATCCTTATTGGGAGAGAGTGTTACGTGTCAGACGTTCACTACGGATGTGAAGATATGCACAAGTTTGAAGGGTGTATGGGAACCTTGGTAAGATGGTTTTATATACCACCTGAAATAGAATGGGCGTAGTATATAAGGTTTAAATTCATGCCGATAGGCATTATAGATGATGGGTATTATGTGACGTATTAGAGTCACTTTACGATCGTGGTAGTCGTGTAGCATATGGTTGAGAACCGTTGGGTTAGTATCGTTTCCCTTTAGGTATTAGGATTTGGAGTGATCCTAGTTAGATGGTGTAGGTTGTATCCGAATTTCAAGGACGAAATTCCTTTGTAAGGGGGGGAGTATGTAACAACCCGCCCTTTTGGAGAGGATTAAATTCCATAATTAATTATAAATTGGATATTTGAGGAATTTCCCGAAATAGTGATTTTTGGGATTTTTGAGGATTTAATGATTTTCCGTGGATGTTGTGATTACTTTTGGGACTATATAGGTCGAAATATTTTAATTATATGTCGCCGTTGAGTAAAGCAACACGAGGTAAGATTTTTAATTGAAAAATCCGCATTTATTTATTTTGGGTTGGAATAGTGATTTGCGGTCAAGTACCCCGGATGGGAATTTCGACTGCGCCATAATTCTCGGAATGGCCGAGATAGTCGGAAAAGAGTGTCCGATTGTCGAAATTGAGTTTCGGGTAATTTTATAGGTAAAAGTAACTCGTAATTGGGTAAACGAGTCCTTTTTGGGTTTTAAGGGGATTAAACCCTTTTCTTCCTATATAAAGAGGGAGAGAGGGAAAGAGAAGAGAAAGAAAGAAAGAAAAGAGAGAGAAGAGAGAGAGGAAGGAGAAAGAGGAGGAGAAATGGAGATTCGGGCCAAACTCCACCGGATTCGACTCGAGGTCGTCGAATTATATCCACGAGGCAAGTGTTTACTTGCTTTATTTATCTTTTTGCATAAATATCTCATACCTTAGATTGGTATAAACAAACCCTAAAGGTTTTGGGGTGGATTATCGTGGATAAAACGGGTTTTTGGAAGTTAAAACAATTAAACCCCAATAATATGTCAATTTGTGGAACTTAGGTTTTAACCTAAATTAATTGATGGTTTTGGGTTCTAGGATGTTTACAACCCTTAATATATGTGTATTTGTGGTTGGTTGAGGTTGTAGGACGTTGGGTGAGGCGACAAAATCTTGGGAGAAGCTTTAATGGCCGAAATCGTCTCGGAGAATATGATGAATAGTAACCCATCACTTTAGGGGGCCTTGTTGGCCAGGAAAATAATTGATTTAGCTTTCGGCCAAAACATGAAAGTTGTATATCCTTTCAATACGGTCGCGTGGGCGCCAACCGCATATTTTTATGATTTTTCTACGATTTGATATGATTTTTACAAGATGTCAGCTCCGGATTGAAATCGTCAACTCGGAAATCAAATCGGGAATTGGAAAAATTACGGATAGAATTAATTGCGTAGATGTTCGGGATAAATTTTGGGGTAGTATAGAAACCCCGAAAATGAATTTGGGTTGTTGGATAAGGGAATTGAGGATTTAATTTTGGGAGACCTGGTGTGACCGGTCGACCGCGCCCCTAAGGCCGGTCGATCGCGTCAAGGAGGAAGGGCCTACTCCTTTGTTTCGTAGGCTTATTTACAACCCGCGGTCGACCGGGGGTCTAGGACCGATCGAACGGTGCCCTGTTTTCAGCCCAAGATTTTGGAGATTAAGATTATTTCTCCTCTTTGAGTTTAAAGTTTAAGGGCCCTCTAAATTAGAGTATTATAGAGGGTTAAGTCCTAAAGGACTTGAGGAATTGGGAATGTATATATATGTATATATTCACTTAGAGTGAATTAGTATAATTGGAGATATCCAAATAAATCCGTATATGGGATTTAAGTATGTATTACTTATTAAAGTAAGAAAATACTTTGGGTTTAGTATCATGCATATATGAATGCATGATTATG
This sequence comes from Sambucus nigra, assembly GCA_949130495.1. Lineage (NCBI taxonomy): Eukaryota > Viridiplantae > Streptophyta > Magnoliopsida > Dipsacales > Adoxaceae > Sambucus > Sambucus nigra. The sequence goes on from OX422219.1 coordinate 114,399,184, forward strand.
ATTCTTTGAGAGAATCTTTGGGATTATTGGTCATCGATAGATGGTTTGGCAAATAGGAATATTTTTATAAATTTAGGGAGGAATATATGGTAGATATATATATATATATATATATACTATGTGATTAAGTATATATGATATGATATAAATGATTTTGAAAATATATAGATGAATATTTTCAAAATGGAAAAAAAAAGGTAAATGATTTTCATAATTGATAAATTACGGCTACACACCTCCCTAAATCGCTATCATAAGGGAAGTTGTGTACGTTATGGTGATGCCCCCCGGCTAATGAATGCAGGGTGGCTATAGTCCTATAGGCCATATGGGCGGTTATTTGTTTTCTGCGTTGGTTAGGGGATTCTGGGTGTGGTCCTGACTTTCCCGCAGGCAATATGGCTGCTTCCCGACGTTGGTAGGTTCCCAGGTTGTCTTGTATAGATAGGCCCTGGAAGATGATAGCTATTTAGGGGCGCGTCCAGTGGTGAAACCCGGAGGGGCGGTCTTAGTTTTATTAAAGCAATTTATGATAATAAATTGGATTTAATTTACATTTCCTGAGTATAAAAAGGGAAATGGGATAAAGGTTTGGCTTCGGTAACACTCTCGGATGGAAAAAGGGATGTGGAAGCATGATTTGATCAAAGAATTTTCATGATAATGAAAATGGCTTTGGGTACATTTCCTGAGTATAAAAAGGGAAATGGGATGACATATAAAGGAAAAGCATTTTTATGATAATAAAAATGGCTTTTAAAAAATTGTATATGATTTGGTAAAGCAATTCATGATAAGGAATTGGATTTTATATTTACATTTCCTGAGTATAAAAAGGGAAATTGGATGTTTTGAGAAAATGAAAAGTATTGATAAATACTTGATATATGAACTCTCAGTCCGGGAGATAGATCCAGATGGTTATGGTAAAATATGATTATATACATATGGATGAATCGAGTATCGAGGGTTTAATGGATCCCGATGATCGACCTTGCCGCATAGTAGTGTACCAGGGGGTTCCTTGTTTGGATTTCGCTTTGCGAGACACCCCACGCACGAATATGGCAATGTGTTGAGACTAGGGAGAAGTTTCAACCTTAGTGCTCTTATATTGATATTTATTATATAATGTGCTCTTATATTGATATTATATATATATATATATATTCTGTACTGTGGGACTGGCGAATCTCGACGATCGACCGTGCCGTGTAGTAGTGTATCGGGGGGGGTTCCTTGTTTGGATTTCGCTTTGCGAGACACCCCACGCACGAACATTGCATAGCGTTGAGACTGGAGTGAAGTTTAGCCCTTAGTACATTGCTTGGACTATCTAGGGTTGATAGTGGGTTGGGTGATAGACTAGTTTAGCAGGATAGCTTGACTAGGATGTTTAGAGGGATGCACTAGGAGTGCACTATTAGTGAAGAGGTGAGGGGTATCTCATGGGAGTGCGATACCAAACTTAATTATGAGATAAAACCTTTTTCAAAATAATAAGGCATTTATGCACTTGCTAAATATTTTCAAAACTCGGGCTCTGACCCGTTTATCTACTTTTCCTTTCTTGCTATATATATATATTATATAGGTGTCCAGACACAGGGACGCCTGGATGGCACTTCTTTCGAGTCAGACATCAGCTGCAGCAGCTGTGGATACGTGCATGTTTTTGATAGCCGCTTCCATCGTTGTACTCTAGATAGGAGGTACTGTATAAACATTCGAGCCAATGGCTCAATTTTATTTATTTATTCTTTTAGTACCTCATTCGATATGGTTGGATATTTTGACCGAGTGTTCGGTTATTTTATATCATTTCAGTTTCATTTCGGCAAAACTGTGTGGATGTTTTATTTATTGTTGTTAAAAAGAGTAGTAAATTTAAAATTTTGACACCGGCCTAATAGGTTATTAGTAATTAAATGGATTTTCGACAGTGATGCTAAGAATGATCCATATGAGACTCCTGTTTTAATTTAATTTTGGAGTGATCTCCCGGTATCTTATTAGGCGGGGTGTCACATAATGATCCAACGTTTGATGAATAGGATTTTTAATGACATTCGTAGTATATACCTAGAGATGTAGTAGTTATACACAATGTCATGGATCCTACCAAAATCCTTAGTAGTTTCTATTTGTGGTTGAATGCATGGTGCACAACAATAGTTATTCTAAGGAGGTCCTTAGAATATCCCTGGGATGAAAGGTCAACTCGTTGTGACACCTTGAGGTGTTTGACAACTATGACCTACCATGTCAAAAAATTTCAGAATGATACTTGGGTCAAGTGGCTTGCAATCATTGAAGGGAATATTGAGAAATCATAGGGCATAATCTCTTTATGGAAATAATGGTTGATGAAAGCTTACGTAATTTTTAATGATAAATTCTTGGTTATACTTGGTGACCTCAGGGAACCATTCATGCTAGATTTTGTGGAATGTGTTGTGTCCCATGATAGGATGTTGAAAATTTGGTAATGACCTTGGGTTGTCGAATAATTTTAAAGTAATCTCTTCATATATCCTTGTTTTAGGCTGTCAATGTTTAATGTAGATTGATATATAATAGCCCTTACTTTTGTGTATTTATTTTTATATTAAATTACCGGGTGTGTGTGTAATTTAATCTAATTGATAATTAAAACGAGAACTTAACATAAATATTAATTTCGATAGAATAGTTAATATTTATTCGAATTGTACATTTACTAGTGTGATGTTGTAAATATAATCTTGTTGTATGCAATTACGTCGTATGTATGTATTAGCAGAGAGAATTATTTATTTCTCATTTGGGCCATTTTTGAGTGAGTTATATGAGGCTGAGAGATGTTTTTTATATTCGGAGTCTCAGATGATTATTTGGAGTGCATAGTTGATCTCGAAAGGGACGAGAAGGTCAAAATGACTCTCCCGGGATTATATTTGGGTTCTAGTGTCTTTTTGGGTAGTTGGACTCAGATAGGGGTTTACGCGTTATTTTAGGTGTGTATTATCATTTAAAGTTGGGGTTAATAGAAAATGGGTTATTAGGCAATCTTATTTTGAGGAAAAGTCATTTGAGTGAGTGTGAGAGAGAGAGAGAGAGAGAGAGAGAGAGAGAGAGAGAGAGAGAGAGAGAGAAAGTGAACAAGGAAAGAATAAGAGAAAGAGAATAGAAAGCCTTGGAACTTTGGGAATCCTTAGCAAATCCGTGATTTTGTGGAAGATTCAGACTCTACATCTTTGAGGCAAGTGATTAAAATTTCTAAATGTTTATATGTGTGAATTATTTCATAATTTGTGGATAAATTATGGTGATATTTTATAAATATGATAAACCCTAGAGTTTTGTGCGGAAATCTAGCATTTGATGAGTATGTATGGGTTTGATGGTGTAAAAATGGTTGAGAATATATTTAGGTTGATCAATGATGTTAAAGTTAGGTAGAAAAGGGGTTTTGAGATGTAGGACAAACAGTGTAGGAACAAAATCTGAACAGGCCGAATCGGTTTGGTTGTAGACCTCGAATCGATTGGTTTTAGCAATGGGACAATTCATTTTTAAAGGTCATAGCTTGGGTTCACCCTTATTAGTGTAGAGGATTGGTTTGTTTTTATGAACCTACGGTTCGGTTCGGTCATGTCAGATTTCTAAGTCTTCTGTAACACCTTTCCATTTGAGTTTGGTGCTTGGAAACGCTTTGAAATAGTACGATAAACATGCTTATGAGTTTCAATGTAGGATAATGTTATGACATGATGGTTGGGGAGACATTGGGTCAATTATTGAGGCATATTTGGGAGTTTGTTATGCGAATTTTATTCGTAAATTCTCCTAGTGATAGGAATTCTCTTAAGGATGGATACATGATAGTAGAGAGAGGTCATGTGTCCTGTAAAGTGTTAAATTGGAAACTATTTATGTTATATGTGTGATGGATAATAAAGGTTTACGTGTGCGATTGAATCATAAAATGAATCGGGAATAATTATGTGGATTATCGTCTAGTTAAAGGTGTGTATATACATGTAGACGAGATTAAGGTGTGGATATATATCTTATGTGTATGATATACCAAGTTGGTGTGAGAGTCCGACCGCTGGTAACCCGGGATGGTATGTGAGTAATTCCCTGGAAGATGATATCATTGTAGAGATTTCATCCATCGAGTTGAAGATTTGAGAATTGGTTAGTATACATATGTTATATGTGTTATGTATGTGTGCTTGTTAGAGATGATTTATCTCGTATCATAGTGAGACTGATATTATATAGACTTAAAAATAATGTGTGGAGTGTTATTAGAATAAATAGTGAAAGGTATTAAGTAATGAATTGTCATATAATCATTTAGGATGTGATTAAAATGCTTATGTTTTGGATAAACTAGATACACGAGTGGGGTAAATGCGTAGAATTTAGGTGGATTTATCCTTAGATGAGTTAGGTAGCTTGTTTAAGTTTAAAATGCATACATTTAGGTGCACACTTTAGTAAGGGGTATTGTTGCTTCTCAAGAGTGTGCGGGAACACTTTATATTATGAAATTGTGCATTCATAATTATTATGCATTTTAATTGACTTGCTGAACTATTTTAAACCTCGGACTCCGACCCTTTTATATCCTCTCTCTTTATTTTATTTATTATATCAGGTGTCCCACTGCAAGGATGCTAATGTTGAATCTTCCATTCCTGTGTATATGGAGCTGTAGCATGTGCGTACTATTGCAAGACTTTTATTGTAACCGCTTCTCATTTTTATAAATCTAGTTAAGGATCCAAACTCATAATTCGGGTATATACCCAAGGGTTGTACAACTTTATATCTCTTATATTTCAGATACTTGATATTGTATTGTCTATTGCGCGACCGCTTATTCGAGTATATTCTTTTGTTTTACATGTTATATATATATATATATATATATATATATGATCACTTTCCATTATTGTATATGGTTTGAGTTTTCTATATGTTTTAAAAATTTGGCATCCGTTTATTCTGATATTGGGTGGTTAGTTACTCTCTAATATTTTTGGGAGTTGATGATAAGAATTATACACTTGAGATTCCTATTTTGTCTTAGTATAGGGACGGCCACCCGTTATTATTATAACCGGGGTGTCACAGGTGGTATCAGAGAATCAGGTTCTAGAGGGTTAGGATCTGTGAGGATTTTCTATGTTCTACCGTAGCATTTTTAAGATAGATCCCTATCATTAGGACTATTGTGTTCATTATGCTTTGACGATCTTCTTCGGTGATAATTGTTTAAACTATGGGCTAATAGAGTTTGTCTTTATTCCAGATTTCGCCGAAAAAGAGGTCGCCTGGAAAGGGAAAATAGAGTGGTTGATAATGTGGAACCCTAAATGCCTCAAGGGACAATGACTATAGCTGAAGTTGCCAATATTGTGGCACAAGAAGTCAATGCTTCCATGAAAGTGATGGAATAACAGTTTCCTCGGGTTCAGTAACAACCTGTAGCTCCAGTAGCTCAACCCCATGCGGGGCCATCGATGTGGGAGAGATTATGGGAATCTTTCAGAAAGGAAATCCTCTAAAATTCCAGGCGAGAGATGATGTGATTGTTGCAAGTCAATGGAAGAAGGATATTCAATGGCCTCTTCGAATGGCTGAATGTAGTGAGGTACAAAAGAAAATACTTGCCACTTTTAAACTTGTGGTGAGGCTTTATAGTGGTGGGAGTTAGTTACTACCTCTGAGCAGAGAGATACAATGCCCATAGAAGAATTTTGGGTACATTTTGATCATAAATGTTTTCCTCCGGTAGTTCAGATTGAGATGATAAGGAGATTGTTAGACGTAACTCAAGGAGATCGAAGAGTGGATGAGTATGAAGAAGAATTTACCCGTTTGACAAATTTTTTGTCGGATGAGGTAAATACAAAGGATAAGAGAATTTTGAAGTTTATGGGAGGTTTGAATTGTAGAATTTGACAAAATCTATTACGGAACCCTGCTTTGCTAACATTCACATATGTAATAAATACTGCGTTGTTACATTTTTAGGATCGCTGTCTACATCTGAAGGGGAGTAAGAAGTTTGTGGACCCGGGCTCATCGATCAAGTCAGGAGTAAATGATGCTAGTGGGGCATAGCAAGCCCAACCATAGGGAAATAGGTAGAAGGAATGGGATCTCCATTTCAGGAGGCTTCAAATTTGATGTTGGTGGTTTCTAGCAGAGTTTTCAAGGGTCCTAGGAGCAGCAATAGAATAATGTTCCCCAAGGCCAAGCAGGTCGCGCAAACAATGGGGGAGGCCGATGAGGTCGTTACGGCCAACGATAAGGGCAGCCCAGATATAGGCAGCATGGCCAGAGATAAGATAATTTTGTAGGTCATTACTTTTAGTGTGGGGAGGCGGGCCACAAGAGAGCTGTGTGCCCACAACAGAATAGAGTACAGGCACCAGGAGCTGAGCAGATTCAATAGGCGACTTTACCCCCTATAGCACCTATATCAGTTGTTCAACCTTAGTACGGTGAAATGCAATATGAGTGAGTTTATAATGTCTAGAATGTGAGATTACCATAGGGGAAACAACCTCCACCAGTAGTTGAGGGTAAGTTTCCTATCCATCGGTGTATGGATCGGGTGTTATTTGATACACAAGCATCCCATTCATTTATATACGTTCATTTTGCACGAGTGGAGGGATTGTTAGAGTCCATTGATTTTCTTTTGATGTGCATAGATTCTCCAATTGGTAACGGGGCACTTATTCATTTCATTTGTATAGGAGTGGAGACAGATGTAGGGAGATTATATTTAGCTTCTGATTTACTGGTGCTAGATATGGTTGGGTATGATGTTATTCTGGATAAGGATTGGCTACCACAATACCGATCTATGGTGAATTGATTTCAAAGGTCCATTTTATATGCTAATCCCGTCCAGGAGATGTTTTTAGTGTCCATGACTCTTTCAGAGGGAGGTTCGAGTACTCATTTGTATTAGATCGAGGAGAAGACTTCATAGGAAGTGGTAGTTTCATTAGATTCGATGGTTAAGGAGTTCGATGATGTTTCTCAAAAAATTCAAGGCTACCTCCTAGTAGAGATATCGAGTTTGTTATTGATCTAGCGCCTAGGACTAGGTCGATTGCGCGAGCTCATTACCGTATGGCTCCTTTGGAGTTACGTGATCAAATCCAATAAATTTTGGGTTGCATTTTATTCGTTGGGGTACGTCACCATGGGGAGACCCTGTGTTATTCCTGGAGAAGAGGGACGATTCTTTACAGTTGTGTGTAGATTATCGAGAGTTGAAGAAGATAACAATCCGAAATAAGTACCTATTACCTTGAATGGATGATTTATTTGATCAATTGAGAGGATCCTATTACTTCTCAAAAATATATTTGTGTACGGGGTATCACCAGCTTTGTATGTCTCTAAGACTGCATTTTTGACTCGTTATGGATCCCATGAGTTCTTGCTTATGCCGTTTAGGTTAACAAATTCCCTTGTAGTGTTCATGGATCTGATGAACAGGGTCTTTCAGGATTTCTTGGATGAGTTTGTGATTCTGTTCATTGATGATATCCTTATCTATTCTCGGTTAGAGTGTGAGCATGCATAGATTTGCAGTTGGTTCTGCAGATATTACGGGACCATCAACTATATGACAAGTTCAAGAAATATGTGTTTCGGTCACGAGAAGTGTAGTTTTTTGGTCACATAGTGTTATAGAAGGATATCTCTATGGACCCAAGTAATGTTGTAATGGTGAGGGAGTGGGGTCAGCCCACAACACTGATGGAGATTTGTAGTTTTTTGGGTTTGGCAGGATATTATCATCATTTTATTAAGGTCTTTTCGAAGATTGTCGGCCCTTTGACGAATTTGCTAGATTAGCATTTGATGAGCTAAATGACATATTGATGTTGACAACCGTTCACGCATTGCCTAAAATGGGAGTGGAGTATTTAGTCTTTACGGATGCCTCTCTCCAGGGATTGGGCTGTGTGCTTCAATAAGAGGAGAGGGATATTTCTTATGTGTTCCATAAGTTTAAGCCCTATGAAAGGAATTATCCTATACATGATCTGGAGTTGGCTGCAGTAGTCTTTGCATTAAGAATATAGAGGCATTATCTCCTTGGGGAGAAATTCAGTCTTTTCACGGATCACAAGTTCCTGCAATATTTGTTCACATAGAAAGATCTAAATATGAGGCAACATAGGTGGTTGGAATTTGTAAAGGATCACCAATTTAATATCCAATACCATCCAGGGAAAGCTAATGTAGTAGCTGATGAGTTGAGTCTTCGACTCACTAGGCAATCAGTGGAAGAATGGAAAGCCAAGTGGAAGGATCTTGGATAGGATGATGTAGTGGCTAAAGCATGCATGTCAATGTTGATAGTCACAATCGAGATGGTGATACATGTGGTGAAAGATCAAGCTGAAGATAAGGATTACTAAGATAGGGTGCAGAAATTGTTGATGGAGGGACTAGAATCCTACTCTATCAGTTCTGAGGATGGATTAAGCTTCAACGGGAGATTGGTAGTCTCGGATGATAAGTATTTACGGCATTCTGTTATGTCAAAGTCTCACGGGTTAAAATTTATGGTCTATCCAGGTGGAGATAAGATTTATCAAGACATCCGTCAACAATACTAGTGGGAAGTTATGAAAAGAGATATAATTTAGTTTGTTTCCCAATTCACCACTTGTCGGTTAGCGAAAGTGGACCACCAGCTTCTTTCTAGAATGTCACAACAGTTGGAGATTCCAGTGCGGAAATGGGAAAGCATCTCCATGGATTTTATCACAGGATTACCTATGTTGCAGCGTATTCATGACTATATTTGGGTTATAGTGGATCGCTTCACTAATTCGGCACACTTTTTACCTACGAGAACGAATTTCATAATGGCATAGTATGCCCAACTCTTTATTGTAGAGATTGTAAGGTTGCATGGAGTGCTGATCAATATTGTGTTCGACCGAGATAAATCGTTGTCTCCCATTTTTGGTAGAGTTTTGAGGAAATAATGGTAACTAAATTGCGATTGAGTAGTGCATACAATCCCCAAACCGATAGGCAAACTGAGCGAGTAAATCATATGTTGGAAGATATGCTCCTTATGTGTATGTAGGATTTCGAGGGAAGTTGGGAACAATTCCTAGTGCCGGTAGAATTTTCTTATAATAATTCGTACCAGTTTACCATAGGTATGGCTCCTTATGAGGCATTATATTATTTCGCATTTCGTTCTCCCTCATGTTGGTTAGAAGTTTGTGATAATAAACATCTTGAACTGGAAGTGATAAAAAAACACTTCGTGAAAATTGAGTTAGTTTGGAACCGCATACGCATTGCGCAAGGCCGACAAAAAAGTCATGCCAATGCAGATCGTAGACACGTGTAGTTAGAAGTGGGAGACCAGGGGTTTCTAAAGGTATCCCCCATGAAGGTATAATGAGATTTGGGAATAAATGAAAACTGGCACCGAGGTACGTAGGAACTTTTCCAATTATTGAGAGAATTGGTCATGTGGCCTATAGACTTGCTTTGCTAAATCATTTGTAGAGAATACATGATGTGTTTCATGTTTCGTACTTGAAAATGTATCGAAGAATTGAGAGGGCCCATTGGCATATCCCATTAGAGGATATTGAGATGCAACCTGATATCTCGTATAAAGAACAACCATTTGCCATTTTAGACTGTGGTGAGCGTAGGATACGATCGAAAGTAGTGATTTTAGTTCGAGTCCAATTGGGGCACCATAGAGCCAATGAGTCAACATTGTAACAAGAGGATAAAATAGGAACCAAGTATCCTTACCTCTTTCCATAAGGTACGTCTGAATTTTGAGGACTAAATTCCTTTGTAAGGGTGGGGTGAGTATGTAATACCCCTTACTTTGGTGTATTTATTTTTATATTAAATTATTGGGTGTGTGTGTGATTTAATATAATTGAGAATTAAAATGAGAACTTAACATAAATATTGATTTAGGTAGAATAGTTAATATATATGTGAATTATACATTTACTAGTGTGATATGGTAAATATAATCTTGTTGCATGAAATTATGCCGTATGTGTGTATTAGCGGCGGGAATTAGTCATTTCTCAACTGAGGCATATTCGAGTGAGTTATATGAGTGTAATAACCCGTATTTTTATGACGTTTAAATTTGGGGATTTATTAAATTTAAATTGATTTATTAATATAATATTAATTCAGAAATTAATTTAAATATTTACTAGCATGACGAGAGTTAGTAATTATTGGGAAATTATTGAATATTACTTAAGGGGTAAAGTAATATGTATAAACGAATTTATTAAAGTTATCATGAGTGTATAATTTGATAATTATGGAAATTGAATCGGGACGCGCCTGTGTCATGTCGGGATTAAATTATAATTATTAAAAATGAATACATTATAAGTCGCTCGTATGGTCATTTTGAATTATCCAATGTGTCCGAAAGAGTCGAGATAGTCAATATAATGTACCCGGAGGTTTATTTTGGGTCTCGGGGCGTTTTTAGCCTAATTGACATCCCAAAAGGGTATTATAGACATTTGACATTTTTGGGTAATTAAACCCACGAATTTATTAAGGATATATCAGGTTATAATAATTTTCTTATAGGGTTAAGAAACACAAAATCAAAGAGCGGCCATTAGAGATGAAGTTGGAGAGCTTCCCAAGCAACTCAAGGCCAAAGACTCACCTATTCGCACCGCCACCACTACCAAAACGTAGATCGCGTGACAAGGAACACAACCATACCTCTTTTGTCCACAAATCAGAAACTCGAATTCCAAGCAAGAATCTATCTTTCTTTATTTTATTTAATATATCAATCATGTTAGTCTAGGGTTGTTTAGAACGTGTTTCATGGAAGAAATTAATATTTTTGAGACTCAAAATCACATGTTGTATAGGAAGTAGACATATTTTGGACATCTAAATCACATGTAGAGGATAAGCCACGAATTTGTATGGATTTAGAAGCAAGTAATCTGGAAAAGAATTGAAAGAATAGAAATTAAAGGAAAAAGTAGGGTTTTTGAAGTTTATGTCAATTATACTACATTAAATCGTTATAATTGATGAAATCGGACATATTTTATGTTGAAAAACATGTAGTTAGGTATATAGTACTTGTAGTAATGTTGTTTGGGGGTTTGGGGATCGGTAATGGAGATTTGGTTGAGGTTGGAGGGGTAAACCCGTAACTGGACAATGGCAGTTTTCATCATAACTGCTTGATCAAACGATCGATCAAGAACATGGATCGATCGATCGACCCCCTTTCCTCGATCGATCGATCCCTCCTGGAAAATAACTTATTTTTCTTCTTTAAGTTTAATTCGATTAAAATGCGTAGGAACTCTTAATCATCATTGAAAGAGAATAATGAATTATAATGAGGACCAGTAGGGTCCTGGTAGACCCCGTTGAGTGAAATTTAAGGTAGGATGAAATTATGGGTTAACGGGGAGTTATTCACACCCAAGAAATCATACGTACACTTAATAAAAGATTGAGAGCCGTGAGGGAGTTAGACCAGACGGTAAGTGAGAGTATGCCTACTGAAATTGTACTTAGGGAGATAGAATACTTCGAGAGATGAGAAGTAAGTATGGAGTACCTTATATATGAGAATAAAAGTGTTCGTTATGAGAGATAATCGAGTAAAATGAGCTAAGAACGGATAATTATAATTATGGGTCATGGGCGCACCTAATTTTGAAATGTGAGTATTTATATATATATGATAGTATGATTATGCATATATTATATAGCTGTATAAAAAAAAGCATACCCGAGCTACTTGCTATCACAAGGTTTTTCGCGCTGGGATAGTCTTATCTCGATTGGGCCTTTATGGAGGATAACGACTTCTACCCTAGAAGATAGTATCCTTGATACAAGGCATTTGAGTGATAGTCAGATGGTTCTAAGAGACGTGTGGGTATGTACCGACCTCTTAGTGACTTGGAACTATACTTCGCCTCCAATTGTATGTGTTTTATGTTAATACAGTTCGAGCGTGATTCCGAACTAGTATTTCCCTTAGTACGAGTGATACGGGGACTTGATAGTAGAGTATTCCAGAACCATAGATTTTATGTGGGGTGCCGATAGTATATATATTATATGAGCGACTAATATATGTATACTTAAGTATGGGAACTTGCTACTGTGCATAAAAGTAGTTAAGTAATGAATAAATACTCCAACTTTATTATAAGTGTTTGAGAATTTTGTGACATCACTGGGTTATTCTAAATAACATAAGATATATGAGAGAGCTTAACTTTCAGAAATTAATTATCTTAACCATAGTATTTATCGGAACGAAACCTTATGGGAAAGTTAAGTTAAAATAAACTTTTGAGATTAATAGTACGGTAGGCGTGCACACTAGATGTGAGGTGAGAATTTCTCAAGAGACTGTCGCATACTAACATGGTTGTTTCATTAGCCGATAAGCATTTTAAATACGTGCGAAACTATTTTCAAACTGTTTTACACTCGGGGTCTGACCTGTTTCCTGTTATTTCTTTTCTCTTGTATATATATGAATATATTACAAGTGCCCAGCCACAGGGGCGTCATGCTTAGATTCATTGGAAGGGACGCGCTGCAGCGTATGTGGGAGTTGCAGGCCATTGCTTAGATAAATTCGTTGTTGACTCTAATCTTATTTTAGTTCTGATTAGTTAGGGCATGTGTCACCCGTTTCCCTATTCATTTGGATTTGTTAGAGATTTATGTTCATTTATTATAAGTATTTGGTACTCTTTAGGATGTAATTCGTGTCGGGATGATTTCATTTGTAGTTTTTAAACTTTGTATTGGTTTATCTGAATGGTTAAATTATTGTGTGTTAATTTCCATCTTTAACATTTATATGATCCTTAAACTGTTAATAATTGAAAACATTTTCATAATGTCATTAAATAAAATAGAAATAAGTTTTAAATTGTTTGGACACTTAGCTTTAATTATTCGGGGTGTTTAAACATGAAATATTTTTTGTGACAGTGATGCTAAGAATTATCCAACCGTTCACCTTGATTTTTAATTTAGTAAAGGACTGAGCACCCGGTATTTAATTAGGTGGGGTGTCATAGGTGGTATCAGAGCATCAGGTTCTATTGTCATTTAGGATTTGTATGGCTTATTTTTCTTCCATCTTAGCGTCCTTGATATAGAGCCCTATTTTTAGGACTGTTATATTCGTATATTTACGCTTATATCTTCAACTATTCAAAATTTGATAATAACTGTAGACTAATAAACTCCCTTCTCATTTTAGATACCTCCTAGACGCGCACTCTGAGACGGGAAATCCCAGGTCGAGTAGGTAGTAGTTTCGGCTTAGGGAATGATGAAGGCAACTGAGGTAGCCACTATTGTTGCTCAGGCGGTGAATGCCACATTAGCGGTAGCGCAGAAGACTCCACCCCAGATTCAGGCAGTGGCACATGTACCATCACAACTTCCATCTTCATGGGAGTGGGTTAGGGATGCCTTTCAGAAAGAGCATACCCTGGAGTTCTAGGGTAGTTCGGACATCGTAGTCGCCAGCCAATGGAAAAGGTATATCCAGAGGCATTTGCACATGTACGAGTGCACTGATGTTGAGAGACAACTATTGGCTTCCTTCAAGCTGGTGGGGGCTTCTTTGCAGTGGTGGGAGTCCACCACCACCTTGGAAGAGAGGGACAACATCACAATTCAGTCATTCTGGGCGCGATTTGACTGCAAGTACTTCCCATACGCCGTGTAGACTTAGATGAGGTGGAAGTTACGGAATCTAAAGCAGGAGAGTATTATTATTGCTGAGTATGAGGATGAGTTTACTAGACTTCTCACTATAGTGCCAGATGAGGCACCCATTGAGGAGAAGAATATACTGTTGTTTGTTGATGGATTAGGCTCAAGGATCCATCAGCACCTCATCGAAAATCTATCATTGAGTACCTACGTTAATATATCATTCAGACTCTACGAGAGCATCAACTATATGCTAAGTATGAGAAGTGAGGATTTTGGTTATGGGAGGTACATTTTTTTGGGCATGTTGTGTCAGAATTGGGAATATCGGTTGAACTGAACAAAGTGTCGGCGGTGAGGGAGTGAGGATAGCCCACGACATCAACGAAAGTGCATAGTTTCTTGGGATTAGTCAGGTAGTACATGAGATTTATCCGAGGCTTTTCGAAGATAGCGGGTCCATTGACTAATCTAACTTGCAAGGGAATTCCATATGTTTGGGATGAGGCTTGTCAATTGGCTTTTGATGAGCTGAAAGATACATTGACTTCGGTGCTAGTACTTGCTTTACCCAAGATGGGAGTAGAGTATCTAGTGTACACTGACGCCTCCTTACGAAGACTCGGGGGTGCACTTCAGGAGGAGGAGAAGGCTATAGCTTTTGCCTCTTGCAAGATAAAGCATCACAAAAGGAATTACCCCACCCACGACCTAGATCTAGCAGCGATCATTTTTGCATAAGGATTTGGAGACATTACTTATTAGGGTAGAAGTTTTGCTTTTTTACATACCACAAGTTAGTGAAGTACTTGTTCACTCAGCGAGAGCTGAATATGCGTCAGCGTAGATGGTTGGAGTTTGTGAAAGACTATCAGTTCGAGATACAATACCATACCGGAAAGGATAACATGGTTGCTGATGCGTTAGGCCGTATACCGGTGGGCGATGTAGACGACGTCTTGAAAGAGAAGTGGAAAGAGTTGGGTCACCAGGATGCAGTAGACCTTTCCTTTGTATCTTTCATGAAAGTCACACCAGAGATTGTTACGAGGGTGATACAGGCACAGTCAACAGATTCATTTTATCAGGAACAGATTGTACGGCTTTTATTTGAGGGTGATGAGTCCTATTCAGTAAGTTATGATGAAGGTTTGAGGTTTAATGGGAGATTAGTGGTCCCAGAAGGAGAAGACTTACGTCATGCAGTGATGACACAGTCTCACGGGTCCAGATTTACGGTACATCCAGGAGAATATAAGATGTACCAGGATATGAGACGACAGTACTAGTGGAGTGGGATGAAGAAGGACATTGATGAGTTCATGTCCAAGTATTCTACATGCTAAATGGTAAAGGTAGACCACTAGAAATCGTCGGGGTTGCTTCAGTCGTTGGAGGTACCTACGTGGAAGTGGGAGAGTATTTTCAAGGACTTCATTAATGGGCTGCCTACATCACAGCGGTGTCACGACTCCGTATGGGTTATAGTGGATCGATTGACTAAGGTATCTCATTTTTTTCTAGTACGAACAGACTATACCACAGGCCAGTATAAATAGTTATTCATTGCTGAGATTGTTAGGCTACATGGGGTGACCCTGGATATCGGGTCTCATAGAGACAAGATTTTTGTTTCGCGCTTCTGGGAGAGCTTTCAGGAGGCCATGGGTACATAGTTGAGATTGATGTAATACCCCGTATTTTTATGCTATATTAATTTGGGGATTTATTAAATTTAATGTGAATGATTATTTAATAAAAAAATCCAGAAATTAATTATGTTATAATTATTAACGTGACGAGAGTTAGTAATTATGGGAAACTTGTTGAATATTACTAATGAGCATGGTAATATATTATATTAGTTATATTGAATGTCATGAGTGAATTAAATGACTATTTCAGAAAATTAAGTCGGGACGTGCCCGTGTCACGTCAGGACTAATTTTGTTAAATAAAAAGTGAATATTTTATAAGTTATTTGTATGGTCATTTTGAGTGCGCCAACGCGTCCGGAAGGGTCGAGATAGTCAGAAAAGTGTACCCAGGGGTTTAGTTTGGGTCTCGGGGCGTTTTTAGGCCTAATTGGTACCCCGGGAGGGCAATTTAGTCATTTCACCTTTTTGGGTAATTAAACACACGAAATTTAGCAACCTATATCAGCCATCTAGGTTAGTCCTTTAGGGTTAGAATATCTAGAAATCAAGTGACGTCCATTGGAGAAGAGAGGAGAGAGCTCCAAGGCAATTCAAGGCCAAAAAGTCACCGGTTTGCACCGCCGCCACCACCAACGCGTAGATCGCGAGAAGGGGAACGCAACCACACCCGATTCATCTGCAAACCGGACTTTTGAAAATCCTAGGCAATTATTTAACTTACGTATTTTCGTTAATGCAATCTTCATATTAGTTTGGGATTGATTAGAGATGAAAACTATGGAAGAAAACCCAATTTGTGTTAGGAAAATGCATGTAGTTTTGATTATATGGAAATTTTGGAACCCTTGCCGTGTAGAGGAATATAACCCATGAAATTTTGATGATATATTAGAAGGAATTTCTGGTAAAAATAGGTTAGAACCTTGATTAAGAAAAACTTTAGGGTTCTTGATGATTAGATGGGATTTTGGGTTAATTATCCATGTTTAATGTTAGATATACACATGCTTTAGGTTATAAACATCTGGTATATTGATATAATGATAGTAGTAGGATTTTTGGGACGATTAGAATGGAAAAACATGGTTTTGGATGAAGAAATTTAGTAGAACCCGTAACTGTATTCTGCAGAATTTTTCGCAGACCTGCTTGATCGATCGATTGAGCCTAGAGCTTCGATCGATCGAAGGTTCAATCGATCGAGCCCCAAGCTTCGATCGATCGACCCCTCCTGGCAGACTCCTAATTCCCTCTTTAAATGAGTTAAATTCAATTTGTCGTGATATAATTCTTGGGCATTCTTGATAAAATGATTTGGGAGACATTGAGGAACAGCAGGGTATATGAATAAATGTTGGGACCTTTAATCTTCAACGAGAATGGTATTTATGGGATATTTACTTTAGGTTGGTAAATTTATGAATTTAAAGGGTGAGGTGCGTAAGAGAGTTACGTTGGAACCTAATAAAGTCACTTACTGAATTTCAGATTTGTGAGGATAGAGTCCACTAGTGTCATGTAATAAGTGAGAGAACCCTTCAAGTTAAGGTTAGTGACACAACCTTATATAAAATACTTAATGCGAACATTAAGGATAAGTATCGTAATTATGGGTGATGAGAGAAACCTATATTGATATAAAGGATATGTGGTATATTTATATGGTTGTGTATGCATATATTATATACGTGTGAAAAACGTACCCGCGCTACTTGATATCCCTGAGGTTACCGCGCTGGGACAGTCTTATCTCGATGGGACCTTTATGGTGGATATTGACTTGTACCCTAGAAGATAGATATCCTTGGTACAGGCTATTGGACCGATAGTTCATACGGTCCTAAGAGACGTGAGGGTATGTACTGACCTCTTAGAGACTTGGAATCTATGCTTCGCCTCAATCTTATTTTGTGTATATATGTTATTACAGTTCGAGAGTGATTCCGAAATCGTATACCCCTTAGTGTGAGCGATACGGGGATTGGATAGCAGAGTATGCATGCACCATAGTTTGTATGTTGGTGCTGTTAAGATATATATATATATATATATATATATTATACGAGTGCTTAATATATATATCTGAATTGGGGAATTTAAACTGTTGCTGTAACGTAGTAAGTGAGAAATAATTTTGGACTATAAATTATGAATACTTGTTATGAGAAAGTGTATTATGTCACTGGAAAAATTTATTGATTTTATAAAGTTAAAAATGGAGAACTTTGGTTACTGATTGGAACATCCTTTTTAAAAATGGAATCGTTAATTGTAAATCTTATGAGTAATCTAAGATAAGTTAAATCTTTTAGAAAGACTAGTGCGATAAATGATAAAACAAACCGTTGGGAAGGTTAGTGCGATAGGTGTGCACATTAGAAGAGAGGTGAGATTTTCTCAAGAGATCGTCGCACTAATATGTTGTTGCATTGGTATGAATCAATTTAAATACTTGCTAAACGTATTTTTAATAAAACACACTTTCGGGCTCTGACCCGTTTCTTTCTCTCTCTCTCTTGTATATATATATGTATGTATTATAGGTGCCCAGCCACATGGGCGACTTGCTTAGGATCTCTTGGCAGGAACGCGCTGCAGCTTAGGTGGGAGTTGCAGGTCACTTGCGTATACTGCTTCCTTTCTTGACTCCATTTCTAGCATTCTCATTTATTGGGCATGTGTCTCCCTTTCCATTATTTCATTTGTTATTGGGACATTTATATTTCAGTTGTTTCCAGTATTGTTCTATGGGATTTGTTCAGTTTGGATTTGCGACTTTAGTTTTCATATGCTGACATTCGATTGACGAATGTATTATATTATTTGGCTTATTGTGATGTGATTCTTAATTGTAGAAATGTTGTTTTTAAATAAATAAAACTTTTTCTTTAATTAAAATTTGGAAAGTATGTATGAAAATGGTTTTTGACACTTAGCTTAATTATTTAGGGTGTTAAATTGAAAAATGTATTTTTATCGACAGTGATGCTGAGAATGAACCAACTGTTTACCTTGATTTAATTTAATAAAGGAGTGATCGCCCAGTATTTAATCAGGCGGGGTGTCACAGGTGGTATCAGAGCATCAGGTTCTAGTGCCCATAGGATCTGTACGGCTTATTTCGCTTTCAGCTTAACGTTATTGCTATAGAGCCCTATTTTTAGGATTTTTGTATTCTTGCTTTTACATTTAAGTCTTCAGCTATTTGAGATTTGATAATAACTATAGACTAATAAACTTGTTCACGTTTCAGATGCCTCCGAGACGTGCTCCTAAGGATAGGCGTGCCCAGGCCGAGCAGGCAGCAGCTCCGGCACAGGGTACTATGAATGCAAACGAGGTAGCCGCCATTGTTGCTTAGGCGGTGAATGCCGCACTAGCGGTGGTTCAGCAGGCTCCACCCAAGATTCAGGCAGTGGCGCCAGTACAAGCACAACTTCCATCCGCATGGGAGAGGGTTCGGGATGCTTTTCAGAAAGCGCATCCCCCTGAGTTTTCTGGTAGCTCCGATATTGTTACATTTAGACAATGGAAGAAAGACATCTAGCGGCATCTCCGTATGTATGAGTGCACTGACGTGCAAAAGCAGTTATTGGCCTCCTTCAAGCTGGTGGGAGCCGTATTACAGTGGTGGGAATCCACTACCACTTTGAAGGAGAGGGACGCGATCCCTATTCAGTTGTTCTGGGAGCGGTTTGACCGCAAGTATTTTCCACCCGCAGTGCAGACTGAGATGAGGCGAAAATTACTAAATCTGAAGCAAGAGAATCTTACCATAGCGGAGTATCAGAAGGAGTTCACGAGACTTCTCACCATTGTGCCAGATGAGGCACCTACTGAGAGCAAGAAGGTTATGCTGTTTTTCGACGGGTTAGCTTGGAGGATCCGTCAGCACCTTATCGGGAATTTATCCCTGAGTACTTTCACTGATGTACTCAATGCTGCATTACTACATTGCCAGGATCACCATTTACACCTTCAAGGAAGCAAGAGAGCAGGAGAGTCTAGCCAGCAGGGAAGGACCGGGGGTAATAGTGCCGGTGGGGAATCAACTCATGGACAAACTTGTTAGCATGAGCAGAGTTCCCATCAGGGGGACCCTGCTAAGCGATTCCATTCAGGTGATTCTAGGCAGGGATATGGGGGCTATAGGCAGGGCCATCAGGTCCAGCCTAATCATCAGGGCCAGCAAGGCCAACATCGACAGCAGGGGCAGCAGCAGGGCCAACAGTGTGCTAATCAGGGCCAACAGGGCTAGTGGCGGGGAGGTAACGGCCAGCAAGGCCGTGGTCAGCAGGGACAGAGGGGAGGAAACTTCAGAGGCCGATGTTTTGGGTGCGGCAAACATGGCCATAGACGTCAGAATTGTCTTAAGAGTGATCGGGACCCACAGCAGCAGGGAGCCCATAATGAGCCACGGAGACCACTTTTTCCACTTGCCCTCCCAGCTCTACCAGCCATTCCAGCGGCTCCAGTACAACAGGGGAAATTATAATATGGACGTGTCTATAACGTCCACCAGGCAGCAGCTCCACAGGCACCACCCGTGATTGAGGGTATGTTTCCTATCCATGGTACTATGGGTCGAGTTTTGTTTGATACAGGGGCAACGCATTATTTTATACTTACGCATTTTGCAAAGTCCTTAGGATTGTTAGCCACAGCAGAGAGCACCGTGACGTGTGTCGACTCACCACTGGGGAGTGGGTCACTAATATTCTTTATATGCCGGGGAGTAGGGGTAGAGATTGGTAGCTTGGTATTACCTGCAGACATGTTAGTCTTAGATATGCACGAGCATGATGTGATTATTGGTATGGATTGGCTCGTAGCTTATAGAGCCATGATTGATTGCTTTGGTGGGAGCATTGTTTTTGCCATTTCGGGGGAAGAGATGTTTGTAGTGGCGATGCCTCGCCCAGAGGGAGGTTCGACCGCTCATTTGTATTACATAGAGGAGGATACCTCTAAGGAGGTTGTGATTCCCTTAGATTCGATCCCTGTTGGCAGGGAGTATTCCGATGTGTATCAGGAGATACCAGGCCTACCCCCCAGTTGAGAGATAAACTTTGTTATAGATTTATTGCCAGATACGAGACCTATTGCACGCACACCATACCGTATGGCTCCGGATGAGATGCGAGAGCTACGAGATCAGATAGAGCAGCTATTAGGTCAGGGCTTCATTCGTAGGAGTACCTCACCTTGGGGCGCTCCAGTCTTGTTTGTGAAGAAGAGAGATGGTTCACTGAGATTGTGTGTGGACTACCGGGAGCTGAACAAGGTAACGATACAGAATAAGTACCCGTTGCCTCGAATCGATGATCTGTTCAACCAGTTGAGGGGAGCAACTTTCTTTTCGAAGATAGATCTGAGGTCGGGGTACCATCAGTTACGTATTAAAGAGCAGGATGTTTCAAAGACGGCCTTCATGTCGAGATATGGATCCTATGAGTTCAGGGTGATGCCGTTCGGACTCACAAATGCCCCAGCCGTTTTCATCGACTTGATGAACCGAGTATTCAGAGAGTTCTTGGATCAGTTTATCATCATTTTCATAGATGACATCTTGATATATTCACACTCCGAGGAGGAGCATGCCGAACACTTGAGGCAGGTTCTTCAGACCCTAGGAGAGCATCAGTTGTATGCTAAGTACGAGAAGTGTGGATTTTGGTTGCGAGAGGTACAGTTCTTGGGCCATGTTGTTTCTGAGCAAGGGATAGCAGTTGACCCGAGTAAAGTGTCAGCGGTGAGGGAGTGGGGACATCCCACGACACCGACGGAAGTGCGTAGTTTCTTGGGATTAGCCGGATACTACAGAAGATTCATTCGGGGATTCTCCAAAATAGTTGGTCCATTGACGAATCTGACTCGCAAAGGGGTACTATATGTTTGGGATGACGCTTGTCAATTGGCTTTCGACGAGCTGAAAGACAATCTTACTTCAGCGCCAGTCCTTGCTTTACCGAAACCGGGTGTGAAGTACCTAGTTTACACCGATGCGTCTTTACGGGGACTTGGAGGAGTACTCCAGTAGGAGGAGAAGGCTATAGATTTTTCTTCCCGCAAGCTTAAGCCGCATGAGAAGAATTACCCCACCCACGACCTGGAGTTAGCAGTGGTCATCTTTGCATTGAGGATATGGAGGCACTATTTATTGGGGGAGAAATTCCGTTTGTTCACAGACTATAAGTCACTGCAATACCTGTTCACTCAGCGAGAGCTGAATATGCGTCAGCACAGATGGCTAGAGTTTGTGAAGGACTACCAGTTCGATATACAGTATCATCCGGGTAAGGCCAACGTAGTTGCTGATGCGTTGAGCCGTAGACCGGTAGACGATGTAGCGGATGTCTGGAAAGCAAAGTGGAAAGAGTTGGGTCACCACGACGCAGTAGCCCGTTCTTTCATATCCGTTATGTCAGTCACACCCGAAATTGTTACAAGGGTGATACAGGCATAGACCACGGACCCATTTTGCCAGGAGCAGATTGTGCGACTTCTAGCCGAGGGTGCTGAGTCCTATTCTATTAGTTCTGATGGAGGTTTGCGGTTTAATGGGAGATTGGTGGTTCCAGAAGGAGCAGAGTTACGCCATGAAGTGATGACTCATTCTCATGGGTCCCGATTTGCAGTACATCCAGGAGGCGATAAGATGTACCATGATATGAGGCGACAATACTGGTGGAGTGGGATGAAGAAGGACATTGCTGAGTTTGTGTCCAAGTGTTCTACCTGCTAACTGGTAAAGGTGGACCACCAGAAACCGTCAGAATTTCTTCAGCCATTGGAAGTACCCGCGTGGAAGTGGGAGAGTATTTCCATGGATTTTATTACAGGGTTGCCTACATCACAGCGAGGCCACGATTCTATCTGGGTGATTATAGACCGTTTGACCAAGGTGGCTCATTTTCTGTAGGTGTGGACATATTATACCACGGGTCAGTATGCTCAGTTGTTCATCGCTGAGATTGTCAGATTACATGGGGTGCCCCTGAATATTGTGTCAGATAGAGACAAGATTTTTATATCACGTTTTTGGGAAACCTTTCAGGAGGCTATGGGTACTAAGTTGAGGTTGAGTTCGGCTTACCACCCACAGACAGACGGACAGACAAAGCGTACTAATCAGATGTTAGAGGATATGCTACGCATGTGTGTTCTAGATTTTGGAGGAGGCTGGGAGCCACATCTTCCGCTGGTAGAGTTTGCTTATAATAACTCTTATCAGTTTACGATTGGTATGGCTCCATTTGAGGCTTGGTATGGTAGGCCTTGTCGTTCTCCAACTTGTTGGCTCGAGGTGGGGGACAACAAGTTGCTAGGACCAGAAGTGATTCAGGAGACCTCCGCGAGGATTGAGATAATCAGGAGTCGTATTCGGGTAGCCCAGGATAGGCAAAAGAGCTACGCTGATGCGAAACGGTTCTTTCGGGAGTTTAATGTGGGAGATCAAGTGTTATTGCGTGTATCTCTTATGAAGGGAGTGATGAGGTTCGGGAAGAAGGGGAAGTTGGCTCCGAGGTACGTGGGACCATTTCCCATCATCGAGAGGATTGGGCCGGTAGCATACAGGTTGGTATTGCCAGAACATTTACATCGCATCCACGATGTATTCCACATCTCGTCGTTGAGACGATATCTTCGGGATGATATGACCCATACTCACATTGCGATAGATGAGATAGACTTACAGTCTGATAGCTCTTACGAGGAGAAACCAGTGGCTATTCTAGACTATAGTGAGAGGAGATTGAGGTCGAAAATAGTTCCACTTGTGCGAGTCCAGTGGGAACATCGTAATGTGGAGGAATCCACTTGGGAGCGTGAGGCAGATATGCGCGAGAGATATCTAGAGTTGTTTTTACCAGGTATGCCTTATTTTCCAAATTTCGGGACGAAATTCCGTTATTAGGGGGGAAGTATGTAATACCCCGTATTTTTATGCTATATTAATTTGAGGATTTATTAAATTTAATGTGAATGATTATTTAATAAAAAAATCCGGAAATTAATTATGTTATAATTATTAACGTGACGAGAGTTAGTAATTATGGGAAACTTGTTGAATATTACTAATGAGCATGGTAATATATTATATTGGTTATATTGAATGTCATGAGTGAATTAAATGACTATTTCGAAAATTTAAGTCGGGACGTGCCCGTGTCACGTCAGGACTAATTTTGTTAAATAAAAAGTGAATATTTTATAAGTTGTTCGTATGGTCGTTTTGAGTGCGCCAACGCGTATGGAAGGGTCGAGATAGATAGAAAAGTGTACCCGGGGGTTTAGTTTGGGTCTCGGGGCATTTTTAGGCCTAATTGGTACCCCGAGAGGGCAATTTAGTCATTTCACCTTTTTGGGTAATTAAACCCACGAAATTTAGCAACCTATATCATCCATCTAGGTTAGTCCTTTAGGGTTAGAATATCCAGAAATCAAGTGACGACCATTGGAGAAGAGAGGAGAGAGCTCCAAGGCAATTCAAGGCCAAAAAGTCACGGGTTTGCACCGCCGCCACCACCAACGCGTAGATCGCGAGAAGGGGAACGCAACCACACCGGATTCATCTGCAAATAAGACTTTTGAAAATACCAGGCAAGTATTTAACTTGCGTATTTTCATTAATTCAATCTTCATATTAGTTTAGGATTGATTAGAGATGAAAACTATGGAAGAAAACCCAATTTGTGTTAGGAAAATGCATGTAGTTTTGATTATATGGAAATTCTAGAACCCTTGCCATGTAGAGGAATATAACCCACGAAATTTTGATGATATATTAGAAGCAATTTCTAGTAAAAACAGATTAGAACCTTGATTAAGAAAAACTCTAGGGTTCTTGATGATTAGATGGGATTTTGGGTTAATTATCCATGTTTAATGTTAGATATACATATGCTTTACGTTATAAACATATGGTATATTGATATAATGATAGTAGTAGGATTTTTGGGACGATTAGAATGGAAAAATATGGTTTTGGATGAAGAAATTTAGTAGAACCCGTAACTGCATTCTGCAGAATTTTTCGCAGACCTGCTTTATCGATCGATCGAGCCTAGAGCTTCGATCGATCGAAGGTTCAATAGATCGAGCCCCAAGCTTCGATCGATCGACCCCTCCTGGCGGACTCCTAATTCCCTATTTAAATGAGTTAAATTCAAATTGTCGTGATATAATTCTTGGGCATTCTTGATAAAATGATTTGGGATACATTGGGGACCAGTAGGGTATATGAATAAATGTTGGGACCTTTAATCTTCAACGCGAATTGTATTTATGGGATATTTACTTTAGGTTGGTAAATTTATGAATTTAAAGGGTGAGGTGCGTAAGAGAGTTACGTTGGAACCTAATAAAGTCACTTACTGAATTTCAGATTTGTGAGGATAGAGTCCACTAGTGTCATGTAATAAGTGAGAGAACCCTTCAAGTTAAGGTTAGTGACGGAACCTTATATAAAATACTTAATGCGAACATTAAGGATAAGTATCGTAATTATGGGTGATGAGAGAAACCTATATTGATATAAAGGATATGTGGTATATTTATATGGTTGTGTATGCATATATTATATACGTGTCAAAAACGTACCCGCGCTACTTGCTATCCCTGAGGTTACCGCACTGGGACAGTCTTATCTCGATGGGACCTTTATGGGGGATATTGACTTGTACCCTAGAAGATAGATATCCTTGGTACAGGCTATCGGACCGATAGTTCAGACGGTCCTAAGAGACGTGAGGGTGTGTACTGACCTCTTAGAGACTTGGAATCTATGCTTCGCCTCAATCTTATTTTGTGTATATATGTTATTACAGTTCGAGAGTGATTCCGAACTTGTATACCCCTTAGTGTGAACGATACGGGGATTGGATAGAAGAGTATGTCTGCACCATAGTTTGTATGTTGGTGCTGTTAAGGTATATATACATATATATATATATATATACATATATACATATATATATATACATACATATATATATATATATATACATACATATATATATATATATATACATATATATATATATATATATTATACGAGTGCTTAATATATATATCTGAATTGGGGAATTTAAACTGTTGCTGTAACGTAGTAAGTGAGAAATAATTCTGGACTATAAATTATGAATACTTGTTATGAGAAAGTGTATTATGTCACTGGAAAACTTTATTGATTTTATAAAGTTAAAAATGGAGAACTTTGGTTACTGATTGGAACATCCTTTTTAAAAATGGAATCGTTAATTGTAAATCTTACGAGTAATCTAAGATAAGTTAAATGTTTTAGAAAGACTAGTGCGATAAATGATAAAACAAACCGTTGGGAATGTTAGTGCGATAGGTGTGCACATTAGAAGAGAGGTGAGATTTTCTCAAGAGAGCGTCGCACTAATATGTTGTTGCATTGGCCTGTATCAATTTAAATACTTGCTAAACGTATTTTAAATCAAACACACTTTCGGGCTCTGACCCGTTTCTTTCTCTCCCTCTCTCTTGTATTTATATATGTATGTATTACAGGTGCCCAGCCATAGGGACGACTTGCTTAGGATCTCTTGGCAGGAACGCGCTGCAGCTTAGGTGGGAGTTGCAGGTCACTTGCGTAGACGGCTTCCTTTATTGACTCCATTTCTAGCATTCTCATTTATTGGGCATGTGTCGCCCTTTCCATTATTTCATTTGTTATTGGGACATTTATATTTCAGTTGTTTCTAGTATTGTTCTATGGGATTTATTCAGTTTGGATTTGTGAGTTTATTTTTCATATGCTGACATTCGATTGACGAATGTATTATATTATTTGGCTTATTGTGATGTGATTCTTAATTGTAGAAATGTTGTTTTTAAATAAATAAATCTTTTTCTTTAATTAAAATTTGGAAAGTATGTATGAAAATGGTTTTTGACACTTAGCTTAATTATTTAGGGTGTTAAATTGAAAAATGTATTTTTATCGACAGTGATGCTGAGAATGAACCAACTGTTTACCTTGATTTAATTTAATAAAGGAGTGATCGCCTGGTATTTAATTAGGCAGGGTGTCATAATTGAGTTCAGCTTATCACCCGCAAATGGATGGACAAACAAAGCGTACCAATCAAATGCTGGAGGATATGCTACACATATGTGTCCTAGATTTTGGAGGAGGATGAGAGACGTATCTTTCACTGGTGGAGTTTGCTTACAATAACTCCTATCAGTTCACGGTAGGCATGGCTCCATTTGAGGCATTGTATGGCAGGCCTTGTCGTTCTCCCGCTTGTTGGCTAGAGGTAGGGGACAACAAATTGCTCGGTCCTGAGGTGATTCAGGAAACTTTATCTAGGATTGAGATCATCCCGGGTCGCATTCGGGTAGCACAGGATAGACATAAGAGCTATGCTAATGTGAAGTGGTTTTTTTGAGAGTTTAGAATCGGGGACCAAGTCTTAATGTGTGCATCTCCTATGAGAGGAGTAACGAGGTTTGGAAAGAAGGGGAAGTTGTCTTCGAGGTACGTGGGACTATTTCCCATTATCGAGAGTATTGGGCTGGTGGCATACAGATTGGGATTGCCAGAGCACTTGCACCGCATTCACGATGTATTCTACATTTCGTCATTGAGAAGATACCTTTGGGATGATATAGCCCACACCCATATCGCAGTAGAGGAGATTAATTTACAGCCCGACAGCTCTTACGAGGATAGACTAGTGGCTATCCTAGACAATAACGAGAGAAAATTAAGGTCGAAGGTAGTTCCACTTGTACGGGTCCACTGGGAGCATCATAATGTGAAGGAATCCACTTGGGAGCGTGAGGCAGATATGCGCGAGAAATATCAAGATTTATTTTTACCACGAATGCCTTATTTTCGGAATTTCGGGATGAAATTTCGTTATTAGGGGGGATGTAGGTAATACCCCGTATGTTTATGACTTTCAAATTAGGGGATTTATTAAATTTAAATTGAGATATTAATTTAATATTAATCCAAAAATTAAATTTAAATATTTACGAGCATATCGAGAGATAGTAATTAATGGGAAATTGTTGAATATTACTTAAGGGGTAAAGTAATATGTATAAACGAATTTATTAAAATTATCATGAGTGTATAATTTGATGATTATGGAAATTAAATCGGAACGCGCCTGTGTCGTGTCGGGATTAAATTCTTATTATTAAAAGTGAATAAATTATAAGTCACTCGTATGGTCATTTTGAATCCACCAATGTCTTCAGAAGGGTGGAGATAGTCAAAATAATGTACCCAGGGGTTTATTTTGGGTCTCGGGGCGTTTTTAAGCCTAATTGACATCCCATGATGGTATTATAGACATTTGACATTTCTGGTAATTAAACCCACGAATTTCCTAAGGATATATCATCCATTAGGAGTTGTCTTATAGAGTTAACAAACACAAAATCATAGAATGATCATTAGAGACGAAATTAGAGAGATTTCCAAGCAACTCAAGGCCAAAGACTCACCCGTTCGCACCGCCACCACCACCAAAACGTAGATCGCGTGACAAGGAACACAACCATACCTCTTTCATCCACAAATCAGAAACTTAAATTCTAGGTAAGTATCTATCTTGCTTTATTTTAGTTAATGTTTCAATCATGTTAGTCTAGGGTTGTTTAGAACATGTTTCATGGAAGAAATTAATATTTTTGAGACTTAAAATCATATGTTGTAGAGGAAGTAGACATATTCTAGAAATCTAAATCACATGTAGAGGATAAGCCACAAATTTGTATGGATTTATAAGCAAGTAATCTGGAAAAGAATTGAAAGAATGAAAATTAAAGGAAAAAATAGGGTTCTTGAAGTTTATGTCAATTTTACTACATTAAATCGTTATACTTGATGAAATCGGACATATTTTACATAGAAAATCATGTAGTTAGGTATATAGTACTTGTAGTAATGTTGTTTGGGAGTTTGGGGGTCGTTAATGGAGATTTGGTTGAGGTTGGAGAGGTAAACCCGTAACTGGACAATTGAAGGTTTCGTCATAACTTCTTGATCGATCAATCGATCAAGAACATCGATCGATCGATGGTATCGATCGATTGACCCCCTTTCCTCGATCGATCCATCCCTCCTGGAAAACAGTGTATTTTTCTTCTTTAAGTTTAATTCGTTTTAAAAGTGTAGGAACCCTTGATCATCATTGATTGAGTATAATGATTTATAATGAGGACCAGTAGGGTCTAGGTAGACCCTGTTGAGTGAAATTTAAGGTAGGATGAAATTATGGGTTAACAGGGAGTTATTTACACCTAAGAAATCATGCGTACGTTTAATAAAAGATCGAGACTCATGAGGGAGTTAGACCAGACGGTAAGTGAGAGTATGCCTACTGAAAATATACTTATGGAGATAGAATACTTCGAGAGATGAGAAGTAGGTATAGAGTGACTTATATATGAGAATAAAAGTGACGAGTTCGTTATGCGAGATAATCGAGTAAAATGTGCTAAGAACGGATAATAATAATTATGGGTCATGGGCGCACCTAATTTAGAAATGTGAATATTTATATATATATGATTGTGTGATTATGTATATATTATATAGTTGTATAAAAAAATCATACCCGAGGTACTTCCTATCACGGGTGTTTTCGCGCCAGGACCGTCTTTTCACGATTGGGCCTTTACGACTTGTACCCTAGAAGATAGTATCCTTGATACAGGCTATTTGAGTGATAGTCAGTTGGTCCTAAGAAACGTGTGGGTATGTGCTGACCTCTTAGTGACTTGGAACTATACTTCGTCTCCATATTTATGTGTTTTATGTTAATACAGTTCGAGAGTAATTCCGAACTAGTATTTACCTTAGTACGAGTGATACGGGAACTTGATAGTAGAGTATACCAGCACCATAGATTTTATGTGGGGTGACTATAGTATATATATTATATGAGCGACTAATATATATATATATATATATATACTTAAGTATGGTAACTTGCTATTGTGCATAAAAGTATTTAAGTAATGAATAAATACTCCAAATTTATTTTAAGTGTTTGGGAATTTTGTGACATCACTCGGTTATTCTAAATAACATAAAATATATGAGAGATCCTAATTTTCAGAAACTAATTATCTTAACCATATTATTTATCGGAATGAAACCTTTTGGGAAAGTTAAGTTAAAATAAAATTTTGAGATTAATAGTACGGTAGGCATGCACACTAGATTTGAGGTGAGGATTTCTCAAGAGAGTGTCTCATACTAACATCGTTGTTTCATTAGCCGGTAAGCATTTTAAATACTTTCTAAATTATTTTCAAACTGTTTTACACATTGGGCTCTGACCCGTTTCCTATTATTTCTTTTCTCTTGTATATATATGTATATATTATAGGTGCCCATCCACAGAGGCGTCATGCTTAGATTCCATGGAACGGACACGCTGCACCCTATGTGGGAGTTGCAGGCCATTGCTTAGATGACTTCGATGTTGACTCTACTCTTAATTTAGTTCTGATTAGTTAGGTCATGTGTTGCCCGTTTCCCTATTTAGTTGGATTTGTCAGGGATTTATGTTCATTTATTTTCAGTATATGGTACTCTTTGGGATGTAATCCGTGTCGGGATTATTTCATTCCTAATTTTTAAACTTGGTATTGGTTTATCTCAGGGGTTAAATTCTTGTATGTTAGTTTCCATCTTTAACATTTATATGATCCTTAAACTTTTATTAATTGAAATGGTTTTCGTAATGGAATTAAATAAATTAGAAATAAGGTTTAAATTGCTTTGACACTTAGCTTAATTATTTGGGGTGTTTAAAGTGGATTTTTTTTACGAAAGTGATGCTAAGAATGAACCAACCGTTCACCTTGATTTTTAATTTAATAATGGACTGATCACCCGATATTTAATTAGTCGGGCTGTCACAATGAGGTTGGGAGATGATTTTTATATTAGGAGTCTCGGATGATTATTTAGAGTGAGCAGATGACCTCAAGAGGGCTGAGAAAGTTAAAATGACTCCCCATGGGTCATATTTGGGTTCTAGGATCTTTTTGTCTAGTTGGACTCGGGTAGGGGTATACGAGTTATTTGAAGTGAGTATTATCAGTAAAGTTGGGACTAATATATAATGGGTTATTAGGCAATCTTATTTTGAGCAAAAATCATTTGAGATAGGCAAAGAAAGAGAACAAAGAAAGAAGAAGAAAAGACAATAGAAAAACTTGAATCTTTGGGAATCCCGAGCAAATCCCTGATTTTGAGGAAGATTCAGACTCTACATCTTGAGGCAAGTGATTAAACTTGGTAAATGTTTATGTGTGAATTTTTTCATAATTCGTGGATAAATTATGGTGATGTTGTATAGATATGATAAAGCCTAGATTTTTGTGTTGAAATCTATTATTTGATGAGTATGTATGGGTTTGATGGTGTAAAAATGGTAAGGAGTATATTTAGGTTGATCTATGTTGTTAAAATTCGGAAGAAAATGGGTTTTGAGATGTAGGAAAAATGTCGTAGGAATAGATTCTGAACAGGCCGATTTGGCTTGGTTGTAGACATCAGATCGGTTCGTTTTAGAAGCAAACCGTTTCATTTTTAAATGTCATCGATTCGGTTCACCCTTATCAATGTAGCGGATCAATTTGTTTTTGGGAACCTGCGATTCGGTTCGATTGTGTCGGATTTCTAACTCTTCTGTAACTCCTTTCCATTTGGGTTTGGTGCATGGAAAACCTATAAAAGAATACAATAAATATATTTATGAGTTGAAAGGTAGGATATTTTTATGACATGATGTTTAAGGAGACATCGGGTCAACTATCAAGACATATTTGGGAGTTTGTTATGCCGATTTCATTCGTAAATTATCCTAGTGATATGAATTTTCTTAAGTATGGATACGATCTAGTAGAGAGAGGTCGTGTTTCATGCGAAGTGTTGAATTGGTAACTATTTATGTCATATGTGTGAGGGATAATAAAGTTTCAAGTGAACGATTGAATCATAAAATGAATTGGGAATAATTTTGTGGATTATCGTCCAGCGTAAGGTATGTATATACATATAGCCAGGATGAATAATATATACATTCGGATATGAGATGGTTTGTATATATGATGTGTATAGATATCTTGTGTGTATGATATATATCTATTAAGAGGACATACCCCTCTAGTGCTATCATGGGAAGGGCAGGGGGCATATAATCCCCAGGTCATAACGTCCATTTATTTATTGTGTGGTATTTATCAGGGGTAAGACGTCTTGGGTATGATTCATCTTATTTATGGTGATGAACTATGGTCGCGTACCCTGCGTTTGTGATTTATTTTATACCATGTCGATGTGAGAGTCCGATCGCAGGTAATCCGGGATGGTATGTGAGTAATTCCTTGGAACATAATAGCATTGTAGAGATTGCATCAATTGAGTTCAATCTTTGAGGGATGGTTATTATACATATGTTACATGTGTTATGTATATGATCTTGGTAGGATGAATTATCTTCTTTGATAATGAGACTGATATGATACAGACTTGAAAATAATGTGTTGTGTGTTATTAGAATAACTAGTGAAAGTTATTAAGTAATGAATTGTCATAAAATCATTTAGGAAGAGATTAAAATGATTATGTTTTGGATAAACTACATACGCGAGTGGGTTAAATGTGTAAATTTGAGGTGGAGTTATCCCTAGATGAGTTGGGTAATTTATTTAAGATTAAAATACATACGTCACTACAAGAAAAATGATTTTTTTATGGCACACGTTTTTGCACCTAATTATAACAAATTCGCCACCAAATATTTTAGTGGATTTTTTTTGTCATGCTATTGCCACTAATGGTGTGCTGCGGATTGTTTTCGTGGAAATTTATTAAAATCGCCACTAAAAATTGATTTTTTAGTGATAAAATCACTTCGTCACCAAAACATCTCTTTAGGTGGAATTTTTTTTTGCATCTAATAAAGATTAAATTTCCACTAATAGTTGATAGTTTTCCACCAAAAGTCTATTTTTTGTAGGAAAATAAAAAATCACCATCAAAAGGGACCTTTCATGGTAAAACAAATCGCCACAATTGAACCTAAATTTGAATGGAACGATTTTTTAAGTATTAAATTGCCACCCATAGTTGATAATTTTCCACCAAAAGTCTAATTTTTATTGAAAACCAAAGAATCGCCACCCAAAGTGTTGTTTAGTGGCAAACAAATCACCACATTTGATCTTACATTTGTATGGAACAACTTTCTTAGCAATTTAAATTCGCCACTAAATGACTTTTTTATTGCAAAGAAATCTCCATAAATTGATGCAATATTTTCACAATACATATACACGTTGCTTTGGTGACAACTTAATTTCGCCACATGTTTTTATTACTTGTCATCCAATTTCATATAATACTCAAAATAACTCATATACACAATTTTAATAAAGTCATTGACATTTATATAGCAATCTTTGAAAAATAAATTTTTGCCTCAAAAGTTTCTACACTAAACACTATTTCAAACAAATGATTTACAAATGTGCTACCATTCAAAAAAATAAATAAAATAGGTCTAATACATCATTCTTCTTTATTGTTACTCTCCTCTACAAAATCATCCACTAAATCTGAAAAAAACACAAAGAATTTGTTTAGAATAATCACTTAGAAAAACAACGACAATAAATTTTGGAAGATTAATCAAAGTACATTTATAAATTTCACTTACAAATCTTGCAAAATAATAATAAAAATATGATAAATCACATTCATTAACATCAAATTCGTTTCCCAATTATACCCCACCTACCCACAATTTTTTTTTTCTTCTCTGTGTATTAGTATTATTATTAGCGGATAACAAGAGAAAGAAAAAATTGTGCACGTCAAATATAAAACGAGTTTGGGGTTTTTTGCGTACCACAAAGAGTTATATTGTTTTGTTACGAGGTTACATAATGCCTCATGTTTTCCATTAATCTCATCCATTCTTCCTTTCATTATCGCGCTCTGCCTTCTTGCTTCATTAGCTTCTCTCATTGATTCATCTACTTCCATCCTTGCCTATCAGCTGTAATAACCCGAGGTTTTAGGATGACGATTTATTAATTTTGGGAGAAATATATATCATTTTATTTGGAGAATTATTAAATTGGCAATTGAGGTCAAAATTTGAAGTTGTTAGAGAGTGTTTCAAATGGAAATTCTAAGGGTGTAGTTGTTAGAGAGTGGGCTGAGAAAGTCAAAATGATTGTACTAGGGGTCTATTAAGGTTTCGAAATATTTTAAGTGCATTTGGCTAGAATTAAAGTTACCGAGTCATCTAAAGTGTGTATTATCATTTAAAGGTGTGTATATTGGGAGACAAGGCTTAAAAGCCTACGGGAGATCAATTATCCTTAGAAAGAAAGAGAAATAGAAAGAGAGAAAGAGAGAAGAAGGAAAGAAGAAGAGAAAGTGGAGATTCCGGCCAATCCGTGACTTCGAGGAGGCTTCAGACCCGAAGAACTTGAGGAAAGTGATTAAACTTGCTAAATAATTGTTGTGTACCATTTACTTCATGATTTGTGGATAAAATTTATGGGTTTTAGGTTTAGTTTGTTAAAACCTATTTTTTTGGGAAAATCTTAGATTTGTAGGTTTTAAAATGAGTTTGAGGGTATAAATTAGTTGGGTTGAATTAGATAATGAGTTTTGATGATAATATTATGTTTGGGTTGAAGAAAAATGGTTAGAAGATGATATATATGAATTTAAGGAAATTTTGGCTTTGGAAAAGTAGCCATTTTCGTGACTAATGCTAGGCCGAATCGATTCGGCCCCTTACCCAATCGATTCGGAAAGTTGCAGGTGCCTAGGTCTGAGTGACCGAATTGATTCGGATCCCAGCCAAATCGATTCGGCCTAAGATAGAATCCTAGGTCTGATGACCCGAATCGATTCACCTTGAAGGTCGAATCGATTCGTAGGGCCGAATCGATTCAAAAACATGGCATTTTGGGGGATGTTATTTTAGGGAGAATTTCATTCCGTTTAGTTCGAGGTTATCGATTGGTAACCTCTATAGGAGTTGTGTGAAGAGTGTTTTGGAGACTTTTAGGGAGTTTCCCTGATAAGAGGTTGTTTGGGTCATATGGACTTAATTTGAGAAATACCGATTAGGGAATATCGTATATACTAAGTGGGAAAGCCCACTACCATTGATTTTTCCATTTAGCGATAATTATGGAATTATGTAAAACAGTGAGAATGCGCTTAGTGATATTGGATTTTAGAATCAAATCCCAAATGGGATAACTTTAATGGTTCATATGATTGATTGAACCATATTATGGATTGAGAATAACAAATGCTAATAAATGAGCATATGGATATAGAAAATATCCTTAACGGTGATTAACTTGGGAGATGACTCACATAATTGAGAAATGCTAATCGAGGTGCATTAGGATAGAGAATATCCTTAACATAAATAGAATCGAGAGACGATTCATATGAATAGAAGTGATGTGTGAACTTGAAGTGAGAAATAGTATAGTGTATACTAAGTGGGGAAGATATCTGAGTGATTGACGATTAGTATATCGAGAGGGAAATATACTAAATAATGATGTTATTTCATTTACGCCTAAGAGCGTAATACTAATATGTAAATCATGTGGTAGATATACCTTATATGATGGTATATCTTTATATGATGTGAATG
The DNA here is from genome assembly GCA_949130495.1 of Sambucus nigra. Classification (NCBI taxonomy): domain Eukaryota; kingdom Viridiplantae; phylum Streptophyta; class Magnoliopsida; order Dipsacales; family Adoxaceae; genus Sambucus; species Sambucus nigra. Next base: position 114,434,324 of record OX422219.1, read on the forward strand.
ATATATATATATATATATATAAGTGAAGCATACCCCCTCCTTGCTATCATTGGGAAGTTGCACGATGAGGGTGAGCATCCTGGCTCGATGAGCAGGGTGTCGATATTCCCCAGGTCATAGTCGTCCATTGTTTTAGTATGTGATATGCATTATATTTTGGGTGGTGAGAAGTCGTGGGCATGTGTCGTTCTCACTTGACCGGTTAGGAGCTATGACCGCTTCTCGAACGTTATGTGTGTGTGTGGCCACGATGTTGGGGATATTGAGTCCGACCGCTGGTCCCCATGACGGTATATGGGTGATGCCCTGGAAGATGATAGCATTGAGAACCTGCCTCCTCGAGTCATAACTCGTTTGGATGGTTATTATATTATTGGTGTGATTATTTACTTGGGTATTGAGGGCATAATGGACCTCGACGACCAATATTGCCAGAAGTAGTGTATCGGGGGGGGGGGGGGGGTCCTTGTTTGGATTTCGCCCTGCGAGACGTCCCAAGCATGAAATGTAGTGTAATGTTGGGAGTGAGGAGAAGTTAGTCCTTAATGCTCATATATACATATATAGTATATCTCGATGATTGACAGTGTCAGAAGTAGTGTATCGGGGGGGAGGTTCCTTGTTTGGATTTTTCTTTGCGAGACGTCCCACGCACGAAACGCCGTGCACTGTTGAGAATTAGGAATAATAAATTAATTAATTAATTTATAAATAAGAATTTGGGTTACATGCGTCACGCATTTAGGGAATAATGAATCTCGAAAATCAATACTGTCTAGGAGTAATGCAATGGGGGGGGGGGGGGTTCCTTGTTTGGATTTTGCTTTGTGAGACGTCCCACGCACGAAATGCAGTGCAGTATAGAGAATTGGGAGAAGTTTATATAGGATTACGTAAATGACTAGAATATGAAAAATTCTAGTAAAGAGAATGTTTATGTATAGTGTATATGTTAGTACGTGAATGTTTATGTAAACTGTATATGTTAAGTAAGTGAACGAATAATTGAGATCAATAAGATTTGAAATTTAAGTATATGATTTAGATGGAATTTAGAAAAGTGTACATTGAGGGATAAGTTAGATGCTTTTAATTGAATATATAAATTGGGTTTATGTTAGATCCGCTTGCCTAGATAGATTTGGGAGTCTATTTGGAGATCATGTTCATACGCTTAGTTGCGCGCTTTAGTTGAGAGGCGAGTTGGATTATTATGGAGAGTGCGACTCCACCTTAATTATGTCATAATGGATTTATAATTTTTATGCATTTTAAAGCACTTGCTATAAAATGTTTTCACCTCAGGCTCTGACCCATTTATATTTTCTCCTGCTATATATGTTGTATTATTTTAGGTGTTCCTCCGCAAGGACGCCATTGATGTTTATCCATCCAGTGTATTCGTGGAGTTGTAACAGTAGCGGATTGTTGCAGCATTTTCTCATGCTCGATTACTATCTTTTGTATATCTAGATTAGGATCAAGTTTGTATATCGGGTTTATGCCCAAGTGTTGTGGAGTAACCCTTTTATATTTTTCTCCCTCAGATTATTGTATTTCCTGTGACCCTACAGCATATTCGTGTAATTTACTTTGTACATTGTGTAGTACACTTTATATTATTGGAGTTTATATGAACCACTCACCATAATTATATGTTGTATTGTTGGTTAATGGTTGCATGGTTGGTTTTAATTGGTGTTAAATGAAAGTTTTAAATTTTTTTGACACCCTCTTTCTATAGTAATGGGTGGTTAGTTGTGTTTATTGTTAGGGTCGTCAGTTGGTGCAGAGTATGATCCACTTGAGATTCCTGATTATTATAGTGTAGGGATGGCCACCCGTTATTATTTTAAGTGGGTTGTCACAGGTGGTATCAGAGCATCAGGTTCTTGTGTCTTTATGATCTGTGTAGGTTACTACGGTCTTCCATAAGCGTTCATGATGTAGAGACTTATTATTAGGACTTTTGTGTTCATACGTCCATATTTATTCTATTATGAGAAAACATTTGAAAGGCGTTCTGATACAATTGTTCTTATTTCAGATGCCACCGAATAGAAGTCGTTCAGTAAGGTAAAATAAAGGGGCTGAGAATGTGGAACCCCAAATGCCTCAAAGGAACATGACTACTGATGAAGTTGTCGATATTTTGGCACAAGCAGTAACTGCTGCCATTTCTACGATGGTGCAACAACCTTCCATTCAAGCAGCTGAAACCCATGTAGGACTATCTTTGTGGGAAAGAGTGAGGGAAGATTTTAGTAACGGGCATCCTCCAGAGTTTTCAGGGGGAGTTGATGCAATGGTTGCAAGTCAATGGAAAAATAGTATGGAGGGGAACCTCCGTATGGTTGGGTGTAGTGAGGTGCAGAATAAATTTTTAGTCACCTTTAAATTAACGGGGGCAGCTCTCCAATGGTGGGAGTCTGTCACCACATCAGAACAGAGAGATACTTTGCCTATAACAAATTTTTTGGAACTCTTATTTTCCTTCCCCAATTCAGAAGGAAATGAGGAAGAAACTAATGGATGTGTTTCAAGGTAATAGAATGGTGGCAAAATATGAAGAAGAATTTACTCGCTGGGCGAAATTAGTAGATGATGAGGTAAATACGAAAGAGGAGCGTATATCAAAGTTCATGCGAGGGCTAGATTGTATAATCCGGCAGCGTTTGTTAGAGAGCCCAACGTTAGTAACTTTCATTAAGGTAGTAAATGCGGCACTGTTACAATGTCATAAATATCGTCTTCGTTCGCAAGAGGGTAAGAACTTGAGAGATTTGGGTTCATCAAGTATGTTTGGTGAAGAGAATGCCAGTGACACGAGTGAGTGTAAGTCAGACTATAGAGGGTCACAACAGCATTTTGTTCCTCAAGGTGAGTCAAGAGGACGTGCGGGTAGATCTTTCTTTTATAAAGAAATAGGTCATAGAAAGAGGGATTGTCCTAAAAGAGGTAAAATACCACGTTTTGATGAAGTTTTAGAAGTGCAACCCCTACAGCAGATTTGAGGTCATTTTAGGCCAGGGGACTTTGTTTGGGATCCCAATGATGAGGAAGGGCAATCGGACAAGATATGGATGATGTAAGTTATTTTCCTTTATAAATATGATTAGTAATATATGTAGTTTTGGGAATATCGTAAGGGAGATATTTATGAGAGGGTAGTGTTGTAACCCTATTATGTATGGAATGTCACGAAAGGGAATCTTGACCAAGTGAGGCTCTTATGTTTCTATCTTTTGAGAGATTAGATTATTATGTAATGTGCCCAAAGAGAGCTATAACTTTATTGTGAATGTATGAACTGTTATTGTGTATTGAGTAGTAATGATAAAGTTACTTATTTTATATAGTTATGTTAGACTTATATAAATGTTGTATTGCAGCTATGGAAAAGCCTAATAAATGCAATATATTAATATGATAGAAGATATTATTACTGAAAAGAATTCAGAAATTTTTGGACTATCAGGGCGCAGGAAATTTTAGCTCATAATTATGCTAATTTTTGTGAGTTGTATGTAGACTATGTGTAAGATGATTATTGAGACCTTGTGTTATGGGCATAAGGTATTTTATATATGTATCGAAAGACATAAACTGTTTTTTTTAAATAAAATCTTTTCAAACATCAAACTTTTTATAGGCCTTTAGGTCATATCAAAATGATTTATACAAAAATATTTTTTAAACTCTTGTCTGGATTTAACGAACTCTCAATCCCCAACGTCGCTACTTACTAGTGTATTGGGAGGGTTTCTTGTTTGGATTTCGCTTGCGAGACCTCCCCCGTATGAAAGTAGCGAATGTTAGGAATTGAGAGGAGTTATTTCTTTAAACCATTCAATTTTTTTTTGTACTATTAAAATGCTAGTATAATCTATATATCTTTAGAATTATGGAATTTTGGAGGAAAATCAAGCCTCATTATGATTGATACAAGTAAATCTCGAATGAGGGTGTATGTACGCCCTAGTAAGTTATAATTGGTTTTATAAAACTTAAAATAAATTAAAATTATTCGTCGTGGGAAGTTAGAGGTTTGGGTATAGGATTAGTTAGGATAAGTGTATTAGGAACTAGTTGAGCTTTGGAGAATTAGGCTTAGCTTAATTTCGAGGACGAAATTCTTGTAAGTGGTGAAGTTTGTAACAACCCGAGGTTTTAGGATGACAATTTATTTATTTCGGGAGAAATAAATATCATTTTATTTGGAGAATTATTAAATTGGCAATTGAGGTCAAAATTTGAAGTTTTTAGAGAGTGTTTCGAATGGAAATTCTGAGGGTGTAGTTGTTTTCGAAAGGGTCGAGAAAGTCAAAGTGATTTTACTTGGGGTCTATTTAGGTTGCGAAATATTTCAAGTGCATTTGGCTCGAATTAATGTTAACGAGTCATCTAAAGTGTGTATTATCATTTAAAGGTGTGTATATTGGGAGACAAGGCTTATAATCCTATGGGAGATCAATTCTCCTTAGAAAGAAAGAGAAATAGAAAGAGAGAAAGAGAGAAGAAGGAAAGAAGAAGAGAAAGAGAGAGAAAGTGGAGATTTCGACCAATTCGTGAATTCGAGGAGGATTTAAACCCGACGAACTTGAGGCAAGTGGTCTAAATAATTGTTGTGTACTATTTTCTTCATGATTTATGGATCAAATTTATGGGTTTTAGGTTTAGTTTGTTAAAACCTAACTTTTGGGAAAAATCTTAGATTTGTAGTGTATAAATGATTTTGAGTGTATAAAATTAGTTGGGTTGAATTAGGTAATGAGTTTTGATGATAATATTATGTTTGGGTTGAAGAAAAATGGTTAGAAGATGATATATATGAATTTTAGGAATTTTTGGCTTTGAAAAAGTAGCCATTTTCGTGACTTCTGCTAGGCCGAATCGATTTGGCCCCTTACCGAATCAATTCAGAAAGTTGTAGGTGCCCACGTCTGAGTGAACGAATCGATTCAGATCCCAGTCGAATCGATTTGGCCTGAGACAGAATCCCAGGTCTGATGAGCTGAATTGATTCACCTTGAAGGCCTAATCGATTCGAAAATAGGGCATTTTGGGGGATGTTTTTCTAAGGAGAATTTCATTTCATTTCGTTCGAGGTTATCAATGGTGAAACTCTATAGGAGTTGTGTGAAGAGCATTTTGGAGACTTTTAGGGAGTTTCCCTTATAAGATATTGTTTGGGCCATATGGACTTAATTTGAGAAATACCGATTAGGGAATATCGTATATACTAAGTGGGGAAGCCCACTACCATTGAGTTTTCCATTTAGAGATAATTATGGAATTATGTAAAAGTGTGAGAATGCGCTTAGTGATATTGGATTTTAGTATCAAATCCCAAATGGGATAACTTTAAAGGTTCATATGATTGATTGAACCATATTATGGATTGAGAATAACAAGTGCTAATAAATGTGCATACGGATATAGAAAATATCCTTAACGATGATTAACTTGGGAGATGCCTCACATAATTGAGAAATGCTAATCTAGGTGCCTTAGGATAGAGAATATCCTTAACATAAATAGAATCGAGAGACGATTCATATGAATAGAAGTGATGTGTGAACTTTAAGTGAGAAATAATATAGTGTATACTAAGTGGGAAAGATATCTGAGTGATTGACGATTAGTATATCGAGAGGGAAATATACTAAATAATGATGTTATTTCATTTAAGCCTAAGAGCGTAATACGAATATGTAAATAATGAGGTAGATATACCTATATATATATATATATATATATATATATATATATATAAGTGAAGCATACCCCCTCCTAGCTATTATTGGGAATTTGCGCGATGCGGGTGAGCATCCTGGCTCGATGAGCAGGGTGTGGATATTACCTAGCTCATAGTCGTCCATTGTGTTAGTATGTGATATGCATTATATTTTGGGTGGTGAGAAGTCGTGGGTATGTGTCGTTCTCACTTGACTGATTAGGAGCTATGACCGCTTCCCGGACATTGTGTGTGTGTGTGTGGCCACGGTGTTGGTGATATTAAGTCCGACCGCTGGTCCCCAAGACGATATATGAGTGATGCCCTGGAAGATGATAGCATTGAGAACCTGCGTCTTCGAGTTATAACTCGTTTGGATGGTTATTATATTATTGGTGTGATTAGTTACTTGGGTATTGAGGGCATAATGGACCTCGACGACCAACATTGCCAGAAGTAGTGTATCGGGGGGGTTCGTTGTTTGGATTTCGCTTTGCGAGACGTACCATGCACGAAACGCAGTGTAATGTTGGGAGTGAGGAGAAGTTAGTCCTTAATGCTCATATATACATATATAGTATATCTCGACGATCGACAGTGTCAGAAGTAGTGTATCAGGGGGGTTCCTTGTTTGGATTTCGCTTTGCGAGACGTCCCACGCACGAAACACCATGCACTGTTGAGAATTGGGAATAATAAATTAATTAATTAATTAAAAAATAGGAATTTGGGTTACATGAATCATGTATTGAGGGCATAATGAATCTAGAAAATCAATACTGTCAAGGTGTAGTGTAACGGGGGTTCCTTGTTTGGATTTCGCTTTGCGAGACGTCCCACGCACAAAATGGAGTGCAATATTGAGAATTGGGAGAAGTTTAGTCCTTAGCACTTAGATTCCAATAACTCATATATATAATTATATATGATTACATAAATGACTAGAATATGAGAAATTTCATTAAAGAGAATGTTTATGTATAGTGTATATGTTAATAAGTGAATGTTTATGTAAACTCTATATGCTAAGTAGGTTAATGAATAATTGAGATCAATAAGATTTGAAATTGAAGTATATGATTTAGATGGAATTTAGATAAGTGTACATTGAGGGATAAGTTAGAGGGTTTTAATTGAATATATAAATTGGGTTTAAGTTAGATCCGCTTGCTTAGATAGATTTTGGCATCTATTTGGAGATCACGTGCATACGCTTAGTTGTGTGCTTTAGTTGAGAGGCGAGTTGGATTATTATTGAGAGTCCGACTCCACCTTAATCATGTCATAATGCATTTGTAATTATTATTATTATGCATTTTAATTCACTTGTTATAAAATGTTTTCAACTCGGGCTCTGACCCGTTTATATTTTCTCCTACTATGTATATTGTATTATTTTAGGTGTTCCTTCGCAAGGTTGCCATTGATGTTTATCCATCCAGTGTATTCGTGGAGCTGTAACGATAGTGAACTGTTGCAGCATTTTCTCATTGTCGATTCCTATCTTTTGTATATATAGATTTGGATCCGGATTGTATATCGGGTTTATGCCCAAGTGTTGTGGAGTAACCCTTTTATATTTTTTTCCCTCAGATTATTGTATTTCCTGTGACCCGGCAGCATATTCGGGTAATTTACTTTGTACATGGTGTAGTACACTTTATATTATTGGAGTTTGTATGTATCACTCATCATATTTAGATGTATTATTATTGGTTAACGGCTGCATGGTTGGTTTTAATTGGTGTTAAATGAAGGTTTTAAAATTTTTTGACACCCTCTTTTTATAGTAATGGGTGGTTAGTTGTGTTTATTGTTAGGATCGTCAGCTGATCAGAGTATGATCCACTTGAGATTCCAGATTATTTTAGTATAGGGTTGGCCACCCATTATTATTTTAAGCGGGTTGTCACATTAGCGTCCTTCCCTGCCTCAACAACTTGTCTATCTATCAATGTCTTTCTTCTTTTGCATAGCAACAACTGCGGATGATGCCACTTAATAAATAAATTAAAAGTCACATTTAACCTAAAAAAATTTGTCCGCAAGTGTTCAACAAAGATCATGCCATTTAGCCTCACTTAATTTTGGAGGATGATGCTGAAGAGCCCGTTCCAATATCTAATACTCACCTTTGCAATATTGGAATATTTGTTTTCTTAGGCTAAGAATTTTAAATTCCTAGTTTTGTATTTTTAATTGTAGAATATCACATACTAACTATTTTCCAAGAAAAAGATTACAATGGGAGAAAAGTGTGTAATATCTGTGTTGAAATTATCCTGAGCTCATGACCATGGAATAAACAAAGTTTATTTAGTTGAATGCTAATTATACAAGCTAAGGACCCAATATTTGATTTGTATATCACTAAAACAATTCTTTTGAAAAGTGTCAATAGTATGAACACAGAGTATGAACATATATTTATCTTAACAGTGTTGAGTGTCGATAGTTAATATGTCAGGTTTGGCTTTGACCCCCTTCACCCGTTAAAATTCATCAAAACCCGTTAAAACTCACAATTTTATGTAAATAAGATATATTATTGGATCTTCGAAAGATTTTATGTATTTTAATGGTAATTTAACCATAGTGAATTTTACTAGATGAGAGTTTTAGTAATGTTAATGAATATAATTTTGTTTGTCAACCTATGTACGATTCATCTTAATGGAGAATAACGATGAACACGACATGTTAAGTTAACCGATCAGATTTAAATATGATTTTTCCACACGATAAAAAAGTCACCCGTTTAGGCACAAACTCGATAAAAACTCACACTCGTTGTCAGGTATAATATATATGTATGCATTATGTAAATATATGCGTGTGTGCGCACATGTTTTTAATGCATTTGTGTATCTTTTTTTCCTTTTTGTATCCATATCATGTATCTATTTTTATACTACACTGAGTTAATGCATAGACATAACTCAACTAACCTTCCACTGTGACACCCCGACTAATTAAATACCGGGTAGCTGCTCCTTTATTAAAATTAATACAAAATGCCAAGTTGGTTCAGTTAATAGCATCACTGTCGAAAACATTTTAATGATTACTAACCACCTAGTATTTAAAAAGCGAGTTGCCAATTTTAAATTAAATCTGATTAACATGAAGTAAGTGAAGAATAAAAGAATAACATAACCATACACAATAAAGTCCCAATAGTGTAATCAACAAGTAATAAAGAGTCTGGAGGAAATACTCCTCACAACAATCCCACAACTGAAATAATAAAACAAGTCTGAATCCTGAATTAATTACAATCCACAATCTGAATAACTGAAATATAAAATGTCTCTAAAAGAAATGGGCGACATGCCCTACAAATGATGAAACTGAATATGGAGTCAAGACTAGAAAAGAGGCGTCTACTGTCAAGGCCCTGTAACTTCCACAAACAACTACAGCTTGTCACCTGAATGGAAATCCAATGCATGGTGTCCCTGTGGCTGGGCACCTAACAGGTTTTTGCAAAAATAGATTTGAAAGCAAACGGGTCAGAGCCCGAATGTGGAGAATATTTTTAAAAACAGCAAGTGCTTTAATAACATTAAAACAATGAGTGCAAAATACATGTTAGGACGTGCTCTCACATGAGATACTCACCTCTCGACTAATCGTGCACTCCTAACGTACCGTACCCATTCAAGTGATTCTCCTGTCTATCTTGACCAAAACAACTTCTAACCTTTCTACTCGATTCGCATTATAAATTCCAAAGCTATCAATTAAATATATATCTTTATTTAAACTCGGATTCTCGATTATTAGCATTACCATTTACTGGAGGTTGTCCCCTTATTTATCTTCTCAAGGAGTTACTATAAATTATTCTCATAATTAAACATGACAAGTCTGTTCATTTAACCGTATATCATTCACATCATAAATATACAATACAAGCACCCCGAGACTAAGATGCGGTGCACACATACTCTGCTATCCATCCCGGTACATCACGTACATAAGGATCACGCATTCCGAATCTCTCAGGAATCGTTCTCTGATAACAACAATCACAATCAATGGAGGCGAACACAGTCACATCACATGGGTCATGCACATACCTATGCTCCCACGATCAGTAGTCTTATTAACTTCCCAATAAGTCCTTCTCTAACCTATGTTCTCGAGGTACCAATCTATATCCCCCCGTAGGCACATAAAGATTAGACGGTCCTAAACGAACGCAAACCTCCCGTGATAACAAGTATGGTAGGTATGTCATACACATAAGTCATATACTAAGCATTCACACATCTTAGATATCTCAATATTAATAAAGGTATATTCTACATCCTTATACCATTATTCCAATTTTTATACATTTTTAAGTCTTTCGATAATATATAATGTAGACTATAGACACATCTCACGTCATAGTTTCTTGTAATTAAAACCTATCTCAAAGGGATTACTATGTCTCCTATTATTCCCACATATAACATCATTATTCTTAAGATCCTTACTTCTGCCCGAAACCTCATTTCATCAAATTATTCGAATTTACTCTTTTAACCTTAATAATATCTCACTCATCGAATTTTATTAGATTTCATAATAATTCCTTAAATTGAATTCTAACTCAGGTCCAAATTTTATAACCATACCTACAGGTCTTCCTTAAGTCTAAGGATATTCATAAAATCTCCATTAATAATTTTCTAAGGGTTAACATCATTAAAATTTAACTAGGGAAATTATTTCTCATTCTGGGAAGGTCGATCGATCGACCTTGAACATCGATCGATCAATGCTGGTCGATCGATCGGCTGATGAATGTCGTTCGATCGATTGCACTAGATAAGTTACGGACTGCTTCGTTTTGCAGTCCTTAAATCGTCCCAAAAATCCATTACGATGCATGAAACTTCATTCTAACGTTATAATATCATCAAATAATCATCCTACAACATTGTTAACATTCTAAAACTAATTAATCATCACCCAAAGGCCTTATTTAGATCAAAATATCATGAAGAACCCTAGTTTTCTATTTCTTTCAAAATCACCAATAATCCTCTTCTTAAATCCGTTTTTGAATTATCAAGGGCTATAGTATGAATTCACAATTCATCCAGAATATGTCTACATGCAAATCCTAACATGGTTTATAGTTTTAATCCTCAAATTTCATGGGTTTTTATAAATCTCCCAATACAATGCGACTATATAAATTTCTAAGCAGGGAAGAAACATTTTCTTGAAATTAACGTAATTAAATCACTTGACTCGGATTGTTCTCTGAATTTGGTATTGGATTGATGAAGGTTGCTCTCTCCTTTTTCTCCCAAGGTTGAAGGTTGAAGATAGAGGTTAAGGTTTTCTCTTTTGGGAACCTCTCCTAACTTCTCATGAAACTCCCGTAGCCCTCTAATCACTTAAGTGTTGGTAATGGGTTAGTGGGTCATTAAATTTCCTATTTTAAACTCCCAAAATTCGTTGGTCAAAATTCCCCAAATTCCAAAATTACCAAAATACCCTTTTAAGTTGCCGGTGTGCCCCAAAAATGCCCCGGGACCCAAACCAAACCCCCGGCTAGTGTTTTCTGACTATTTTGACCCTTACGGACTCGTTGGCGCACTCAAAATGACCATACGGTTGATAAAAATAAAATTCACTTTTTAATTTAAATAATTACCTTCCTGACGCGACTGTCACGCGCATCCCAACAAAATTTCCCAAATTACCTTATTTCAGTCTCGCGACAAATTTTAATATTTTCAATATTCATATACTGCCATATATACACATAATAATCAAATACCAACTCACATCTCGTTAGTATTTTATCCGGATTAATTCTCAATTAATTCACATTTAATTTAATTAATCCCATAAATAAATATCCATAAAAGTACGGGGTATTACATACTTCCCCCCTAATAACAGAATTTCATCCTGAAATTCTGATAAGTAAGGCACACGTGGAAAAATTAGGTATCCTCTAGTATTTAAAACAATTATAAAGAAAAGCCCAAATCACGAAAACCCTCGCTCCACAATAAGCTTGTTTAACATACTTGATACCTTATCAGAATAATCTTTGATAAATTCACCTCACGTTGTGCTCTTATTAAACAACATTCGAATAAAAATAGCCTATACATCATTAGCCGCATTATTTTTTATTAGTATTGCGAGTCCGCACCTCACTACCAACTCCCGCGTTTATCAAAACTCCAAACTCCCATCCTAGGATGAATCAATAACACATCTGACTACGCTTGTCCATTCCTTGAAATATCCCGACGTTGTGACTTTTACACAAGGGAAAACCACTTCAGCCTGTTCGTGTCACACAAACCTTTGTAAGCACCTTGTCCACCATAAATAGATACGGGTGCTTTTCCCCCAACTCTACCATTAGGTAATATCTCCTCCTTATGATTACAATATACCTCACTAGTTACACCCGATTTGGAATTGAAAATATCGCAATGAATCCAAAATTTCTTTCATACAATCCATCAGTCGTTAGTCACCTTGCGCCTGCACCTCGGGTTATAGGTGATACAACCCTCAGTTTGAATAGTTATTTCCCACTACTTATTGTCACCGCACCTAAATGTGGATTTCGGGGATTTCATCCCAGTTCTAAATAATACTACGTCGAACCACGTACCGGCGTGTTCACTATCTAATAGTGTAAATCATTCAAGTATATAACAATTTGTCTCCTTCTGAACAACATGACTCACGTATTTGAAGGAGTTTGTTACCCCTCAAGGAATTTACTAACTTGACTCTTCCATCCCTGGTATTATCGGTTGGATACAAAATTAATTGGTTAATCATCTAACACCCAACCGTTCTACTACTTACTACACCCCTTTAAATGCTGACTTTCTTGTAAATGTTCCTTCCCGTTAAGTGATACTTAACGATCCTCTACTTCTCTTGGCGTATGCCAAAGTTTTGACCCTTACACTTTCTCACCTCTTTGTGAAAATCCGGACTCCTTATACCTTATTAACATTCTCACTCTATTTACTCTTGAGTCACCCTAAACATTCGATTGATCGAAACTCTACTCCAAATTGCTCATAATAATTTATTCGTCTTCTCAAGAGATATCCTTTTATTAAATGGCTTTCTACTGACTTTCCTCCAAATTTGAACGTGCTACACTGACTACACACACCCTTTCTTATGACGTTTAATCTCATAAGTAATAATCTCATCCGTCTATGTTCCCTCTTCCTTGGATTTACACTTTAGCAAATCAAGATGTCTACGCCCCTTATAACCCAACCATATGGTTTTTAAAAATATACGCTTCATACAAATCCCAAACTCTTTATTGTCACTGTAAATACAACGGTGCTATACCACTTGGGCGTTCTCAATCGCTTCTGAATTAGAAATCCTAAATCCTCCTTATCCTCAATGCGTCCTTCAACACGCCGTGACAAAACAAACATTATTAGTACTTATATCGTAATTTACTAACAACTAGTTCTTATGGCCGTACATCATAATTTACTCCTTGTAACTTCCTGTTATAACTACGTACTCCCATAACGATAGAGGTATCCAAATCATGAACGAAGGGCCACACATTTCCTTACTACCAACCTTATGCTAAGTTTCATGCGTGGGGTGTCTCGCAAAGTGAAATCTAAATAAGGAGCCCCCCCCGATACACTACTACCTAACATTGTTGGTCATCGGAATCCGTTAAGACCTGTCCATAATATGTACCCCTACACTCTCATCTTTTAACAACAAAGTTTCATCTCAGTTCACAATTATACATAAACAAAGAACTTATTCTGAAAGGCACTTTTCTCTTTACAGTGATGGAAATCACATTTCATATACAATATGCGAGATATTTGAGACCCTCAAATTCCCGTCCCCAGACACTCAACTATGAGTATAAACTTCCAAATCTCTAACGGGTGATAAAACAATGCACTCTTTTTGTTACGACCTCTCTATCGTTAATTATAAAAACCAACTAACTCTTTGTTGACTAGTAAATCAATTACATACGACTCATAATAATGAAATCCCTACGCATACTGGGATTAAATATCCTAGACCATTATACTTTGAAATCACAACATATATATATATATATATATATATATATATATATATATATATATATATACACACACACACACACATATATGCATGAAAGTACAATTGCGAGCCCGGCCCTCGCCAGAACAAAACATGTTACCCCGATGTAGTAATCCCAATAAACTTGAAATACCAGCACACTATCGGTATAGTCATATATATATAAAAATAATTAAGATCATATTATACTCGTATAACACAACACTAAAATGAGTAATTTCGATGAGCATAAACCGTTATTAATATACCCATTCATCCTCCGCGGATGACAATAAAAGTAACCCCCACACTATCAGGGAAAAATGTTCTTATATATAATAAACTTACTAATATACTCACTAAACTCGACTCTCAAGTGAATATACAATTGTAACAAATGTAGTAACTCATTCATGCCACAAATAACATGCATCCTCATCTGAGGATATAACTCATACTTCTATCCTAATAATCGTCCTGACTGCTCAAATGGTTCCTGGACTTACCACACATGTCTGTCCCAAACCGGATATTTCAATAACTGTTGCCCTCGCCAGGCACAATACCTTGATCCCTACTCTTGTATCGGGAAAATTTTTATAACGCACGGGTTTCACTCCCCATAGAAATACCTCTACACATACCCCACTTATCTTTTGTCTCACAAATCATGTTAAGGTGGTCCATCTCTCGGACGTTGGTAGTCTCGACTCAGACGACTACCTCCGTTGTTCCCTTAGTTTTGACGGCCCTAAGGAACACGCTACTAATTTCTACATCTCTCACTGAAATCACCTTTGCCCGGTAGTAATTCAGCTATCCGAATCATTTTAACGGTTTCTCCATTGGGTCTTCCCATGGTGGTGCTTCACCAACACTGTTTTCCCCAATCTTACTTTATAAAAATTCTTCGATTTTTGTATCTCCCTACCCAAGGGAACATTTACCTCCAAATTTACACCCCACGATATAATTACTATCTGTATTTATCTTCCAAGCAGAATTCCCCATAAGAGCTAACAATTCTTCTTGTATGTAGATTCTCCCTTTAACATCCTCTTCTCCATACCACCTTCTCCACCCGGTGTAAGGTTCGCTACAACATTAAATTTCTCCTCACAAGTTGACCCCTGTTTGGCCCTCTTATGTGAGTTCAGAATAACATTCGCCTTTCAACCTGAACATCTGATGAAGGAACTTATGGTCAAACCATATGTGTACACCCTCTCGACATCACATTCCACTTTTAAGTGGGTTGCTTGTTTCTCACCATTGAATCTCCGCTCTTACGAGTCAAGGAAAAAATTCTCTAAATTTTCACTCTCAATTGGTCATATCCTGACATATGTCCAAGCCTTTGGATACATTGCGTTCGTTTGGCTAGCACATGCCGTCTTCGCCTTTCGAGTATTGCTACTGCTGATTCTCTTCAATGTTACACGTAACTCTTTCTCTCCCATTCCAACCTTGTTGGATGTGTCTAATTTGACCCCATTCCTACTATAGCTGTACCCGAAAGTCTCAAGTCGCACCTTAGCCTTCTATATCATCCAGGACTTCCGTGCCATAATATCGGTGAATTCAACTACGGTCATCCTTCTTTAAATAAATCAATTAACCTCAATATATATTTGCCTCCTGCTGTTCACCCAACCGTCTTCTCCTGACATACTACATTGTTCGGCACACGAATACACCCGATTGCAATACGATTCGCAATCATATACATCATAGCAGGAGAACGAAATTTTACCAAAGGAATCAACAATCCTAAACATAGGGCTCTATATCAAATAAAGTTACGTTGGAAGCATAATAGGCCGCACAGATCCTAAAGGACACTAGAACTTGATGCTCTGATACCACCTGTGACACCCCGACTAATTAAATACCGGGTAGCTACTCCTTTATTAAAATTAATACAAAATGCCAAGTTTGTTCAGTTAATAGCATCACTTTCGAAAATATTTTAATGATTACTAACCACCTAGTATTTAAAAAGCGAGTTGTCAATTTTAAATTAAATCTTATTAACATGAAGTAAGTGAATAATAAAAGAATAACATAACCATACACAATAAAGTCCCAATAGTGTAATCAACAAGTAATAAAGAGTCTTGAGGAAATACTCCTCACAACAATCCCACAACTGAAATAATAAAACAAGTCTGAATCCTGAATTAATTACAATCCACAATCTGAATAACTGAAATATAAAATGTCTCTAAAAGAAATGGGCGACATGACCTACAAATGATGAAACTGAATATGGAGTCAAGACTAGAAAAGAGGCGTCTACTGTCAAGGCCCTGTAACTTCCACAAACAGCTACAGCTCGTCACCTAAATGGAAATCCTATGCATGGTGTCCTTGTGGCTGGGCACCTAAAAGATTTTTACAAAAATAGATTTGAAAGCAAACGGGTTAGAGCTCGAATGTGGAGAATATTTTTAAAAACAGCAAGTGCTTTAATAACATTAAAACACTGAATGCAAAATACATGTTAGGACGTGCTCTCACATGAGATACTCACCTCTCGACTAATTGTGCACTCCTAACGTACCGTACCCGTTCAAGTGATTCTCCTGTCTATCTTGACCAAAATAACTTCTAACCTTTCTACTCGATTCTCATTATAAATTCCAACGTTATCAATTAAATAGATAGCTTTACTTATACTGGAATTCTCAATTATTAGCATTACCATTTATTGGAGGTTATCCCCTTATTTATCTTCTCAAGGAGTTACTATAAATTATTCTCGTAATTAAACATGACAAGTCTGTTCATTTAACCGTATATCATTCACATCATAAATATACAATACAAGCACCCCGAGACTAAGATGCGGTGCACACATACTCTGCTATCCATCCCGGTACATCACGTACATAAGGATCACGCATTCCGAATCTCTCAGGAATCGTTCTCCGATAATAACAATCACAATCAATGGAGGCGAACACAGTCACATCACATGGGTCACGCACATACCTATGCTCCCACGATCAGCAGTCTTATTAACTTCCCAATAAGTCATTCTCTCTCCTATGTTATCGAGGTACCAATCTATATCCCCCCGTAGGCACATAAAGATTAGACGGTCCTAAACGAACGTAAACCTCCCGTGATAGCAAGTATGGTAGGTATGTCATACACATAAGTTATATACTAAGCATTCACACATCTTAGATATCTCAATATTAATAAAGGTATATTCTACATCCTTATACCATTATTCCAATTTTTATACATTTTTAAGTATTTCGATAATATATAATGTAGACTGTCGACACATCTCACGTCATAGTTTCTTGTACTTAAAACCTATCTCAAAGGGATTACTAAGTCTCCTATTATTCCCACATATAACATCATTATTCTTAAGATCCTTACTTCTGCCCCAAACCTCATTTCATCAAATTATTCGAATTTACTCTTTCAACCCTAATATTATCTCACTCATCGAATTTTATTAGATTTCATAATCATTCCTCAAATTGAATTCTAACTCAGGTCCAAATTTTATAACCATACCTACTAGTCTTCCTTAAGTCTAAGGATATTCATAAAATCTCCATTAATAATTTTCTAAGGGTTAACATCATTAAAATTTAACTAGGGAAATTATTTCTCATTCTGGGAAGGTCGATCGATCGACCTTGAACATCGATCGATCGATCGATCGACTGATGAATGTCGATCGATCGATTACACCAGATAAGTTACGGACTGCTTCGTTTTGCAGTCCTCAAATCGTCCCAAAAATCCATTACAATGCATAAAACTGCATTCTAACGTTATAATATCATCAAATAATCATCCTACAACATTGTTAACGTTCTAAAACTAATTAATCATCACCCAAAGGCCTTATTTAGATCAAAATATCATCAAGAACCCTAGTTTTCTATTTCTTTCAAAATCAACAATAATCCTCTTCTTAAATCCGTTTTTGAATTATCAAGGGCTATAGTATGAATTCATAATTCATCCAGAATATGTCTACATGCAAATCCTAACATGGTTTATAGTTTTAATCCTCAAATTTCATGGGTTTTTATAAATCTCCCAATACAATGCGACTATATAAATTTCTAAGAATGGAAGAAACATTCGCTTGAAATTAACGTAATTAAACCACTTGCCTCGGATTTATCTCTGAATTTGGTGTTGGATTGATGAAGGTTGCTCTCTCGTTTTTCTCCCAAGGTTGAAGGTTGAAGATGGAGGTTAAGGTTTTCTCTTTTGGGAACCTCTCCTAACTTCTCATGAAACTCCCGTAGCCCTCTAATCACTTAAGTGTTGGTAATGGGTTAGTGGGTCATTAAATTTCCTATTTTAAACTCCCAAAATTCGTTGGTCAAAATTCCCCAAATTCCAAAATTACCAAAATACCCTTTTAAGTTGCTGGTGTGGCCCAAAAATGCCCCGGGACCCAAACTAAACCCCCGACAAGTGTTTTCTGAATATTTCGACCCTTCCGGACTCGTTGGCGCACTCAAAATGACCATACGGTTGATAAAAATAAAATTCACTTTTTAATTTAAATAATTACCTTCCTGACGCGACTGTCACGCGCGTCCCAACAAAATTTCCCAAATTGCCGTATTTCAGTCTCGCAACAAATTTTAATATTTTCAATATTCATATACTGTCATATATACACATAATAATCAAATACCAACTCACATCTCGTTAGTATTTTATCCGGATTAATTATCAATTAATTCACATTTAATTTAATTAATCCCATAAATAAATATCCATAAAAGTATGGGGTATTACATCCACATATTCTAGTTTCATAACAATGTAATGTCTGTTCTTTATGTAATCCAGATTCTAGGAAATCTTGCATTATATTTTAAAGGAATTGTATGGTAACGATTTAATTACCTTACAAAGAATGACAAAAGTGGTTGTAATGTTGGGCTCACAAAAGGTTCACGAACATGAATACACAAGTAAAAGTAAAGCCAATGAGAGGTCCAACACACCACCAAAGGTAACACTATAATGCAGTAGGAGGTCAAAGAGTAACTACATTCAACAACATGTATCGACATAACCTACTAGACACATGATAGACAATAGTAAAATGTCATGATAAGTGTATATAGTGCCATTGTACTATATACTATGCATCGAGCAGGCCAAACAATACCTAATTATTTTAAAGGGAGAAAAAATTGATACCAGTTGTATTCGCCCTTTAACTAGAATACGTAGGAGACTCTTGTCACTTCCTAGATCATAATTTCGAAGGCCTATTTTTAAATTTTTTCCTCTGTACTTGTTCAAAGGAAAATTCCCAGTGAAGTTTATAGATGCATAATACAGTAAATAACTATCTCCATCAACACTGGTTGCTGCAAGAGGAAGTTTCTGTGATTTAGGGGAGAATCATCCTCCAGTTAGGACAACTAAAAAGACATAAATTCTCTTCACAATAAAGATACCAAACATGTGCTTTAGAAATTATGTCAAGCATATAAAAAAGCGATTTGCAAAGGCGAAATGATAGAAACAATACATAGTGAAACTAGTCAAGTTACATCAAATAAAAAGGGTGCACCAGAAAATTTTGGACCAAGGGGAGACAGAGAACAAAATGGCAAGGCCACCTTTTCTGAAGACATGGATATTTCACCATTTTTGGATCTTACCTCACTTGATTCGCTTAAGATATCAAGTCCAGGTGAAGCTAAACAAGTACTAGGTAGTAGTTCATCTAGTACAGGGCCATTAGTGAAAAATACATTGGTCGTTCTACTGTAATCAGATATCGGCATGTTGATATGATGCAGAATCAATATCATAGTCCCTATGAACAAGCTCAAGTCCAACTTGATGGAAAATATCTCTGTTAAAGTAATAAATAAGTAGATACATGAATTTTGAGGTACAAGCTCCTAAACCTCCTTGGGACATTTTTTGTTCAAGGCGATATACCTACTTGGATGCAAAATAAAATCGTGAAAGATAATTTTACCTACATGGAGTGGAATCTATTTCATTATTTTTATCCAAATCACATAATTATAGCATATTAAGTTGTTTATGAACATAATTTACTCTGAATAGGACAATTTTTTTCACCATTTTACTTTTCACCCTGAACTAAATAGCGCCTTAAATAGATCAGAGGAATGATTATTTTGTAGAGGGTTGCTTCTTAGGTTACTTACAAAGATAATAAGAGGTGATAAGGAACTCATGGAGCACTATTAATTTTATTAGTATCATCATATTATTAGAATCCTGTTCGAAAGTTATAATTGAGCTAAATAATCATGAATAACTGTTCTTACAAAGAAGCCTAGAAGATCATTCATCTTTTGAAGCAGTATCTAACCTAGCTGAAGATCTGTAAGCAAAATACTCCTGATGTTTCACATTCATACCATATTCTAGAAGATCTTTTCAAAGGTCATCTATTGCCAAGATTGGTCATTTATCCTTTTGCTGCTTGTCCCTCTTTTCCCTGACTAATGCCGATTGTCTTGCCTTGCAGTGCTGAAATGCCTTAGTCGAGACCTCTGTAATAAACTTTTGTGAAGCAACGGCTACCAGCCTGATTAATCAAACATCAGGATATTAAAATTAGTTCTTAGGCAAGTAATGCCCCTCTAATTCAACAGGAATAGTGGGGGTGTACTCCACAAGAGAAGCGAGAAAATTGAATAAAGCAGTGTCGTCATCGTGTTTTCCTTCGTTCGATGGCTACCCATGGAACATAATCTCTATTTCTCTCCTAAATGACACATCAATATGGTGTTGGTGTGAGTAAGTGATATGAAATTCGTAATGTGATCCAATCACTTACAATTTCATAAGCATAAGTTGTACAAGAGCAGTTCATATGGCATTTATCAAGGCACATTATCAAATGATCAATTAATTTGTCTATCCCCCATATTCTCCACTATCATAACACATGGTACTAATTGGACTTCGTGTTTACTAGACAATACCTTCTCTAAATGACACATTATTAGGGTGTTGGCATGAGTAAGTGATATGAAATCCGTAATGTGGCCCAATCATACAATCACTAACAATCGTATAAGATATGAAATCTGTAATGTGGCCCAATCATACAATCACTAACAATCGCATAAGCACAAGTTGTACACATGATCCTCTAGATGTACATAAGCATAAGTAGAGGATTATAACAATCTTCACTGCACATGATCCTCTAGATGTACATTATAGAAAAATACCATAATAATGAAGAGAAGTAGGTCCTTTTTAGCTCTATTGAAATGATTGACCATAGAAAATTGAAACACAGATATTACAAAGTAAACACTATAATTATTCAGAGTATTTATTAGGAGGCAGAGCCATATGTCAGTGTGCTACCTAATGCCTTATGTCTCTCAATTGGCCATATCGCTTTAGTCTCTTCATCACTCAAACCATTTGAGATTGTTGGCTATATAGTTTATTTTGTATTTCTCTTAGTCTACCTCTGTTTATACGTATCCCTCTTTTCGTGCTATGTTCTAGTTATGTCATGAGCTCTAGTAAGGATCTCGTGTTTGCTAGTTTCATGTCTCAAACTAGAGTCTTTAGTATAGTGTCTAAAACCTGTTGGGGGAGGGAAGGAAAGTAGGGCTTCCTTCGGGGAATGGAGATGGTCAATCTCCAGATGAGCTGCCAAGTTTTTCCCACGCTATGGTTGAACAAGATTGGACATATTTTGTTCAACCGAAGTTAAGGATTTCTAGAGCACGAGTGAATGGACTTTCATTCTGGGGACCGCGTCATCTATGTACTCAGCGCCTCCCCCGATTGTTGGAAGGTGCGCGCGTGACACAATAAAGGCCATGGGAGAAACCAATGAAAATCTAGGTAGAGGAAGACTACTTTTCAACTTTTCATGAAGATAAATTCCTTTTTTCAAAACATTTTTAAGTTGTTACACAAATACACACTAATTGAAATTGGGCTTACTTATACTTTCAAACTTCAACATAATCTATTGTCTATACTTGAGCTTGTAGTTATCCAATGATACCCAAATCATATGATGTAAATGTGAAATTCTCAATCACATATTTACTCGAATATCACCTCCTTATTATTCCAATCACTCAAAGAAATATTCTTAAATAACAATTAAGAGCCACTTCTCACAACTTACGAATTAAAAACCATAGAAAATATTGTACACTTTAAATACTCCTTATTTCATCATTTACCAGTGAATTAGTTGACATGTGCATTCGATTTTGTACAGGTCTATTCGATGAATCGGTGAATCAATTCATTATATATTTGTATATATAATGAATAATTTTGACTATTTGCTAGATATTATATCAATAAACACTTTCACAAATACACACGATATCTATAGATCTCATTACAACAAACGAAGAAGAATTTAAATTTACACTTAAAAAACAAGAATTAAAATCATTGAAACATGGGGTGAGAATATAAATCAGATAACCAAACCAAACCAAACCAACCAACAAAGACAAGAGAGAAATGAGAGGAACACACCTATCCGATGAATCTCCCGCAAGAAATCAGAGAAAAACACCTATATGAACGCATACAAAGACATCAAAGGATGAATGCATACAAAAAAATCAGAGGAACACACTATGTATACAAATATACATACAAAAAAAGCACCGCGTTCATATACAAATCAGAGGAACAAAACTAAATATGAACACACCTGTATATATCAAATCAGATGTATATCAAATCAGAGGAGCGCAAATTGCAAATCAGACATATATTTGTATATGAATGCAAATTTATGATATTTATTTAGTGTTGACAATGTACCTGTATAAAAATGCAAAATGCAAATCAAATGTACATCAAATCAGAGGAACTCAAATTACAAATTGAAAATCAGATGTATATTTAAACATAAATGCTAATTTGTGGTATTTATTTGATAATGCACCTGTATATAAATGCAAACACACTTGATAAAGAAAATTTCAAAAACACCTGATATAACGCACCTGATAATTGCAAATCTAATGCACATAAAATAAGAGGAACAAATGTTTGTTGGAAATGAAAATAAAAAATAGAAACGAAAACTCAAAATAGAAAACAGAAAACAAATTTTTGTTGGAAATACGATTGGGGGTCATATATCCAATATGGATATAAACCCATAATGGACAAGGAGATTCATATCTCAAACAAGTAATAAATACTACCACACAAAAACTACTACATTGAACAAAAAAATAAAAATAAACCTATTTCAGCTATAAAAAATAACCCCTATTAAAAAATAACTATTTCAGCTAAAAATAATGTTTCAGCTATTAGAAAAAAAAATTAGATATAAAAAAAAATTCTATCTACATCATTTTTTTTTTTATTAAAATCCATTTAACATGGGCTGAGTGGAAGTTCACACAACCACAAATTGAGTAATGGGTATATATATATGTGTGTGTACATTTAAGAAAATAAATGGTATAACCTTGAATTTAAAATAAAAAAATTATAGAAATGAACATACCTAAAATCTCTAGCAACCAACTGAATTAGGAAGAAAACTTTTGTCACAAATCACGTACTGAATTTCATGAAAAAATTTCAAATAAGAGATGTTACCATAAAATTGCAAGAACGGTAATAAAATTTAGCAAAAGCAATGAAACTGGAAAAAAAAAATTCAAATAAGATGTATAATACATATGTATACATATGTAGCTATTTGTATCTGTGATTCAAATCAACCCGTCAATAAAATAGGTAAAGATTTCATAATACCCATTTAAAACTAGATCAATAAAATAGGTAAAGATTTCATAATACCCATTTAAAACAAGATTCAAATCAAACCTATGACACATATATATACATATATAGTTATACATAGCTGATTCATATAAGCAAAGATTAGAAAGCCAACCTTCAATGCAACTTTCAAAGCCGACCTTCAATGAGAGAGAGAGAAACCCTAGGTTGTCTTTTAAGGAGAAAAGAACAAAGAATAGAGAAAAGTGTGAGGTGGATATGCGGTTATGAGCGATTGTGGGGTTTGTTACTTTTGGTGTATTTGAGTATTTCATTGCAATGATTTCTAATTTGAGCGGTACTCCTAACAAGTCTTTACCTTTTTTTTTTCTAATTTAGTATTTGGAGGCATAGGTAAATTCTTAATTAAATTTAATTTATGAAATATTTTGTTGTAAAATTTCAAAATCACCACTAAATGTTGATTTTTAGTGGCAATATTTTTAATTTGCCACCTACTTCACTACAATTTATTTCCCGCCATCTAAAATTTTTTGCGGCAAACTTTTAGTGGCAATTTTTGTGACAATCTCACATTTTTGCTACTAATACTTCCTCTGCAATTATTTTTAGTGGTAATGAAATTTTTTGCCACAAATTATTATAGTTCATGGAGAAAAATTGTTTTTCAACCAATTGGCAACTTTCTTGTAGTGCATTTAGGTGCGCACTATAGTTGAGGGATAAGGTTGAGTCTTATGAGAGTGCGACACCACTTTATATTATGAAATTGTGGATTCATAATTATTATACATTTTAATTCACTTTCTGAACTATTTTAAATCATTGGGCTCTAACCCGTGTATATCCTATCTCTTTCTTTTATTTATTATATTTGGTGTCCCACCGTAAGGACGCCAATGTCGAGTCTTCCATTCTTGTGTATATTGAGCAGTAGCATGTGCACACTGTTGCATGCCTTTTGTGGTAGTCTCTTATCATTTTTGTTAATCGAGTTAAGGATCCAAAATTATAACTCGGGTGTGTACCCAAGGGTTGTATATCTATATATCCCTTATATTTTAGATACTTGATATTGTATTGTCTATTTCCCGACAGCTTATTTGGGTATATTCTTTTATTGTACATGTTCTCTCTCTCTCTCTCTCTCTCTCTCTCTCTCTATATATATATATATATATATATATATATATATATATATATATATATATATATATATACATATATATGATCCCTTGACATTGTTGTATATTGTTTGATTGCTCTATATGT
This sequence comes from Sambucus nigra, assembly GCA_949130495.1. NCBI lineage: Eukaryota > Viridiplantae > Streptophyta > Magnoliopsida > Dipsacales > Adoxaceae > Sambucus > Sambucus nigra. The sequence continues at coordinate 114,459,174 of OX422219.1, forward strand.
TTTAAAAATTTGACATCCGTTTATTTTATATTGGGTGGTTAGTTACTTTTTAATCATTTCGACAGTTGATGCTGTGAATGATACACTTGAGATTCATGTTTTATATTAGTATAGGGTTGGCCACCCGTTCTTCTTATAAGCGGGGTTTCACATGGTAGTGCAATCTTCTAAGGTGAAATTAAAGATTTTTATCATGATTTGGTATAATACTCGTTGTCTTAATGGGACCGATGTAAGGGGGTCAGGTTAGATTTTGATGAGTACGAGGAATGCCTTAGATATTTTGGCCAATGATGTTATGTTTGAGGCCTTGCGTGTATCAAATGTGATGGGGTGTTGTAGCGTGACCAATATGTGTTAGGATGACACTAGTAGGTAAACGTGTAGATCTTGGGTTATCTTATTGAACTCATGTGGACTCAAGGGTGTATATCCGAGTGGTACTTTTCACCTTTATGGTGTTATTGAAGAACCATTGTTCGTCATGTGGAGTTAATTGAGTTGAACTTTGGGGATAGGCGATAGTAATATTGTGACGATGATAGCTGTGATAGGGTAAGTGTTTCGCTGAATCGGGTAGTACCTAAGGAGATATTGGGTACGACTATTATATGATAACATAAGATTGTAATCTTGGTGTATTACATTATCTATGTCATCACTAATGAGATGGATAAGTTTAGTGTCGGTAAGGACGTTAACACTCGTCGATAGGGTGGTTCGAGTTTGCTAAAGATTTAAGGAGGATGCCTTACTCCTAAGGAAGGAAGTCTAGCGTTTAACTTTATAGAGAACACCAAGTTTTAATGTTGCTTTCGTCTTGCGAGGTGTGACAACCCTCTCAAAATAATAACGGGTGGCCAACCCTATACTACATTAAATCAGGTATCTCACATGGCTCAGTCTCAACATCAACTGACAATACTAAATAATATAAGTCTAACTACCCGAAACTATTAAAAGCGGATGCCAAAAATAAATAAAACATACCACGAACAATAAACCAACACTATATAACTACTAAGAAAAAGGAAAAATGCATACAAGTACGATGATAAATGAAATGCTATAATAAAATGAAATGAGTACCAACAAGAAAATATACCCGAATAAGCTGTCGGGTCATAGACAGTACAACATCCATGGGGAAGAAACATAAATAGATGTAAATAACTCTAAAGTATGATCCCGATGTACAAAATGAATCATATATACATTTACAAGGAAATAAAGGCGACTACAATCTAAATCCCACAACAGTCCGCACCTGTTACGGCTCCCAATACTCTGGATGGAATAACATCCGTCATCCATGCGGTAGGACACCTGTAGTAATCTATATATATATATATATAGCAAAAGAGAAATATAAACATGCCAGAGCCCGAGTGTAAAAATGTTTAGCAAACGTGTTAACCTTACATAATAAATATAAATTCACTTATTTCATAATTATAGTGGAGTCGCACTCTCGTGAAACCCCAACTCACCTCTCATCTAACAGTGCGGACCTATTCGCGTCCTGAAAACTTAAGTAAGTTACCCCACCCATAAGGATAACCTATTTTTATCCATACCCTGGATTCCTTTCTATTCTAGTCACACTCAATTATTTTTACACATAAATGCCATATTTGGCTTACTTGATTCCGGTTTATAATTTAATCAGTTATAACTCTTAATACGTTACCCATTTACATTAGGTTTCAATCATATGATTTAATCTATAAATAACATGCATATAAATTAATAAGGACAAATCTTATCTCCACTCTCAACATTGCACTACGTTTCGTGCGTGGGGCGTCTCGCAAAGCGAAATCCAAACAAGGACCCCCCCCCAATACACTACTCCTTGACAATGCCGATCATGGGGATCCATCATGTCACACACACAATTCTACTACTACAACTACCTACAAATACAAGGACTGAACTTCTCTCTACTCTCAATATGGCAATGTAATTCGTGCGTGGGGTGTCTCGCAAAGCGAAATCCAAATAAGGAACCCCCCTATACACTACTCCTTGACCACATTGATTGTAGGGATCCATTATGTCATCTACACAATTTCTATTTCTACCACTACTGAAATTAGATTTCTCTCTAAGAGTGACCTCCATATCTCCAATAAATATCCCTGGGATGATGTAACCGAAATATTTCTTTAATGCGATACATCAACCCCCAACAATCTAGTACACCATAATCACCCAAGATGTACACCATAGAACCTTTATATCCTTCCATCTATAGGACATGTATAAGTATATATGTATTTACTCTAAACACACACACACACACACACACACACACACACACACATATATATATATATATATATATATATATACAATCATTCATTCCCATAGCCAAGTGTACATACCACATATGATGTACAATAGCCATACACATAATATGACCGACTATATATATCGCCAATATACTGCACCATGCTATCATCTTCCTAGTGCCCAACCCACGTAGCATACTGGGGACCACCTGGTGGGGCTAAACGACACCCACCTCGTGATAAACTCACGCACACAACGTTCAGGAAGCAGTCATAGTTCCTAACCGGCAATGAGACGAAACATACCCACCACGTCTCATCCCCCCAAAAATGTAAATCAGATAATAACACAACGAACGACTATGACCTGGGGAATATCCACACTCTGCTCCTCGAGCCAGGGTGCTCACCCTCATTGCGGAAAATTCCCAATGATAGTATGTGCGGGGTATGCTTAACCACATAAGTATATATATCATTCACATGCATAATATATATATATATAGATAATCATATCATATAACTATACCTTCGTATACGGTTTAGCTATTCACGCCATGAGTAAACACATATATTCATATTAGCTTAATTCGTTATGTGAATACGATCCCTCACTTGAAGTATATTCACCCATTTCCCTCTATGATATAAATAATCTTCCAACATAGATATATCTCCACCATTAAGGTTATCACCCAAAGTTGAGCATAGGTAACAATCACTACGCTTCTCATCTATATTCGAAAGTACATCAATATATCTAGTACTAATTCGACCATTTGTATGCACATAACTATTATTCTATAAACCTCAAACTCAATCTTAAATTCATCTCAAGATGCCATCACTTTTAGGGAAATACTACATCGATATGTATAATCAATATCCCAACTATGGTTCAATTATTCATATGAACCCTTAAATCTTATTGCGTTTACAATCTATTCCTCTAGTTAAACATTACTAAGGATACGCGACCACCCTCTCTCGTCGGTCCCCAATTCTTAATCTCAATAGAATCATAATTAATCTCAATAGAATCCTAATTACAATCTATTCCTCTAGTCAAACATTACATATCGTACTCTCACCATTCTATTGAAGGTACCTTAACCTTACATCATAACTAGGCACATTTATGACCCCTACATAGAACTCTCGTTCTCAATGAGATTCCCCACTATATCAATATGACCCTCTCCAATACATATGGATATAAGTCCCCAGAATAACTCGATAAGTACCCGCGGTCCCATCATGTGAGAAACTTTTAATAAATCTCCAAAACATCTTTCTTACATCATATAATAATGTCCCAAATCAATAAACCCAAGCAAAAAGGGTTAGAAATCACTCTAGAGAAAACTCACAAAAAATCCCTGTTTTCGAATCGATTCGTCCTGGCCCAAATCGATTCGGTCTCAAGGGCAAATCGATTTGATCCAACTGCGAATTGATTCGGCCCAAAGGACCTAGGACTCAGTATCAAGCTAAATCAAATCGCCTTGGGTCCGAATCGATTCAAGCTTGCAGAACCCTAAAGGTCTCTTCTTCTTCATTAAACCGGCGAATTATAAACCGTAAAATTTCACTTCTAACCCCTAAACCTTCATCATACTATGATTCTAAGCTAATAAATCATCCCGAAGTTGATCCCAAGCATTTCTACACCATCAAACCCATATCGAAACACCAATATCATGATTAAATCTTAAAAATCTAGGTTTTGTTATTAATACCCAAAATCCAATTATTTTATCCACAAATTATGAAAAGAAATACAAAAATGAAATATTTAGCAAGATTAAACACTTGCGTCATATTTGTAGGGGTTGAATCGTCCCCGAGATCGGGTTTGGGCCAAAAATCCGTAAGCTTTCTTCCTCTCTCTCTTCTTTCTTCTTCTTTCCTTCTTCCTTTCTCTTTTCTTTCTATTTCTCTTTCTATCAAATGAGAAGGCTTGATCCGTAAGCCTCTTAAGACTTTAAAACAATAATCCCAATTTTAAATGTTAATACACACTTTAAATGGCTCGTTTACTCCAATTCGTGTCAAACTGACTTAAAAATAATCTGGAATCGAAATAAAACCCAATGACAGTCATTTTGACTATCTCGACCCATCTGGAATCCATGGCACACTCAAAATCCTCATCCGACAAACTTTAAAACGTCCTCAATTTTTGGACTTCAATTTCCAAAATTTAAAATTCTCCAATTTAAATAAATTTTATTTCTCCCAAAATTAAATTTCTCAGTCCCAAAATCGTGGGGTGTTACACTCTCCCCCACTTACAAGAATTTCGCCCTTGAAACTTAAGATATGCCTAGGACTTCGAATCTCCTCTTGTCCTTACATCTTCCCTCAAGATCACTATACCCATCTCTCCCCATTGTCACGTCTAACCGTATGGATTTTAGAATCAAACCGGCTACATAGGGTTCCCATACACCCCGTACGTCGAGCTCAACTCGTACCATAAGAACTCGAAACCACTAGGCTCAATTCTTAATATAGCTCTCAATAATATAATCTATAGCGGCATATTATCTATATAAAAGTTTGAAATCCCCAATGGTTGAACTCTTCTCAATTCCTGACACTAGCTACCTTCATGCGGGGGAGGTCTCGCAAGCAAAATCCAAACAAGGAACCCTCCTAATACACTACTGGGTAGCTATGTCGGGGATTGAGATCAGTCAAACCAGGGTTAAGTTTTTATAAAAGATTTTTTGAGTTTTAGATATCACCCAAAGACCCATGTAATAATATTATATAAAACAATTTCCATGTCTTTTGACACGCCAAACAAATACCTTATTTCCAAGACACTAGGTCTCAACAATTACAATATTCTAACTAACAACTAAATCTCAAAACTCACACAATCTTTAAGCTAAATCTTTTTTCGCTCAACGTGGATTCTACTTAAGTCTGAACCTCTCAGTTATACAATTCCTTTACGTTACATCAACACTTTTCCACAAGACAAGTTCTTCCCTCCTCGGAACACTAGAATTACCTGCCCTAGCCTATCTATAAACCAATAACCTTAACAATTCACACTCCCAAAAATCGATAGAGCAACTCTCTACTAGCTCATTACAAGACGATTTAATATCCCTAAAAGATGCCATACAAAGACCACACTTGCTCACTCCCTCCCTCTTCCCAGAAGGCAATACTCCCGATATTGGGACAACTTCACACACCTCACATGGGTACAAATCACCAACACCAGGTTTCCTAACAAATGTTGGAGAATTTCTCAATCTAAGCCTCTCGAGGGCTTCCTATGTCTCCTCATCAGTACCTACCTTATCGATCACAAAATTATCCTTCTTATCTCAGCCTAAATCATGGAAATAAATAGCGCAAATCAAAATGTACCCAAAACCTATTATGGGTATTACATCTGTCATCTTGACCCTTCCTAACCAACTTATTCCCGACGACGTCTGAGATGAGAATAACTCTGTCAGAACGCCATTCGAGAGAATGCATCCCGCTAAAGAAGATAAAAGTAATGAACACAACAATCCTGATAGTAGGGCTCTATATCAAGAACGTCAACGGGAGAACGCACAAAACCCGCACATATCCTAAAGACTCCAGAACCTGATGCTCTGATACCATCCGTGACAACCCGCTCAAAATAATAACGGGTGGCCAGCCCTATATTACATTAAATCAGGTATCTCAGATGGCTCAGTCTCAACATCAACTGACAATACTAAATAATATAACTCTAACTACCCGAAACAAGTAAAAGCGGATACCAAAAACTAAATAAAACATACCACGAACAACAAACCAACACTATAGAATTACTAAAAAAAAAAAGAAAAAATCCATACAAGTATTATGATAAATGAAATGCTAGAATAAAATAAAATGAGTACCAACAAGAAAATATACCCGAATAAGCTATCGGGTCACACACAGTACAACATCCATGGGGAAGAAATATAAACATATATAAATAACTCTAATGTATGATCCCGATGTACAAAATTAATCCTATCTAGATTTATAAGGAAGTAGAGGCGACTACAATCTAAATCCCGTAACAGTCCGCACCCGTTACGACTCCCAATACTCTGGATGGAACAGCATCCAACATCCATGTGGTAGGACACCTGTAGTAATATATATATATATATATATATATATATATATATATATATATAGCAAAAGAGAAATATAAACGGGTCAGAGCCCGAGTGTAAAAATGATTAGCAAGCATGTTAACCATGCATAATAAATAAAATGCACTTATTTCATAATTATAGTGAAGTCGCACTCTCGTGAAACCCTAACTCACCTCTCATCTAACAACGCACACCTATTCACGTCCTGGAAACTTAGGTAAGTTACCCCAACCATAAGGACAACCTAACTTTTAACCATACCCTGCAACCCTTTCCATTCTAATCACGCTTAATTATTTTTACACATAAATGGCATATTAGGCTTACATGATTCTGGTTTATAATTTAATCAGTTATAACTCTTAATACGCTACCCATTTACAATAGGTTTCAATCATATGATTTAATCTCTAAATAACATGCATATAAATTAATAAGGACAAAACTTCTCTCCACTCTTAACATTGCACAACGTTTCGTGCGTGGGACGTCTCGCAAATAGAAATCCAAACAAGGAACCCCCCCAATACACTACTTCTTGACAATGTCAATCATGGGGATCCATCTTGTCACATAGACAATTCTGATACTACAACTACCTACAAATACAAGGACATAAATTCTCTCTACTCTCAACATGGCACTGTAATTGGTGCGTGGGGCGTCTCGCAAAGTGAAATCCAAACAAGGAACCCCCCCGATACACTACTCCTTGACCACATTGATTGTAGGGATCCATTATGTCATCTACACAATTTATATTTCTACCATTAATGAAATTAGATTACTCTCTAAGAGTGACCGCCATATCTCCAATAAATATCCTTGGGATGATGTAACCGAAATATTCCTTAAATGCGATACATCAACCCCCAACTGTCTAGTACACCATAATCACCCAAGATGTACACCATAGAACCTTTATATCCTTCCATATATAGGACATATATAAGTATATATGTATTTAATCTAAACATATATATAGATACAATCATTCATTCCCATAGCCAAGTGTACATACCACATATGCTGTACAATATCCATACATAATATAACCGTCTATATATATCGCCAATATACTGCACCATGCTATCATCTTCCTAGTGCCCAACCCATGTAGCATACAGGGGACCACCTGGTGGGGCTATACGACACCCACCTCATGATAAACTCACGCACACAACATTCGGGAAGCTGTCATAGTTCCTAAACATCAATGAGAAGAAACATACCCACCACGTCTCATCCCAAATAAAAATGTAACTCACATAATAAGACAACGGGTGACTATGACCTGGGGAATATCCACACTTTGGTCCTCGAGCCAGGGTGCTCACCCTCATCGTGAAAACTTCCCAATGATAGCATGTGGGGGTATGCTTAACCACATAAGTATATATATCATTCACATGCATAATATATATACATCAAGATAATCATATCATATAACTAAACCTTCGTATACGGTTTAGCTATTCACTCCATGAGTATACACATATATTCATATTAGCTTAATTTGTTATATGAATACGATCCCTCACTTGAAGCATATTCACCCATTTCCCTTTATGATATAAATAATCTTCCAATATAGATATATCTCCAACATTAAGGTTATCACCCAAAGTTGAGCGTAGGTAACAATCACTACACTTCTCATCTATATTCGAAATACATCAATAACTCTAGTACTAATAACACCATTTGTATGCACATAACTATAAGACTATAAACTCAAACTCAATCTTAAATTCATCTCATGATCCCATCACTTTTATGGAAATACTACATCGATATATATAATCACTATCCTAACATTGGTTCAATTATTCATATGAACCCTTAAATCTTATTGCATTTACAATATATTCCTCGAGTCAAACATTACTAAGGATACACGACCACTCTCTCTCATCGGTCCCCAATTCTTAATCTCAATAGAATCCTAATTACTATAAGGATTTGGCACAACCTCGGCCTACAATTTTATATCGTACTCTCGCCATTATCTCGAAGGGACCTTAACCTTACATCGTAACTTGGAACATTGATGACCCCTACATAGAACTCCCGTTCTCAATGAGATTCCCCACTATATCAATATGACCCTCTCCAATACCTATGGATATAAGTCCCCAAAATAAATCGATAAGTACCCGCGGTCCCACCATGTGAGAAACTTTTAATAGATCTCCAAAACATCTTTATTACATCATATAATCATGTCCTAAATCAATAAAACCAACAAAAAAGGGTTAGAAATCACTCCAGAGAAAATTCACAAAATAGCCCCGTTTCCGAATCGATTCGGCCTGGCCCGTATCGATTCGGTCTCAAGGGTGAATCGATTCGCTCCAACTGTGAATCGATTTGCTCCAAAGGACCTAGGACTCTGTATCAAGATAAATCAATTCGCCTTGGGTCCGAATCGATTCGGTCATGCAGACCTGCCAATTTTGCGTAATCGGAATCGATTCAGGTCTGCAGAACCCTAAAGGTCTCTTCTTCTTCATCATTAAACCCATGAATTCTAAACTCGAAAATTTCACTTCTAACCCCTAAACCTTCATCATACTATGATTCTAAGCTAATAAATCATCCTAAAGTTGATCCCAACCATTTCTACACCATCAAACCCATATCTAAACATCAATATAAAAATTAAATCTTCAAAATCTAGGTTTTGTTATTAATACCCAAAATCCAATTATTTTATCCACAAATTATGAAATGAAATACACAAATGAAATATTTAACAAGATTAAGCACTTGCCTCGGATTTATAGGGGTTGAATTGTCCCCGAGATCGCATTTGGGCCGAAAATCTCCAAGCTTTCTTCCTCTCTCTCTTCTTTCTTCTTATTTCCTTCTTCCTTTCTCTTTTATTTCTATTTATATTTCTCTCAAATGAGAAGGCTTGATCCGTAATCCTCTTAAGCCTTTAGAACAATAATCCCAGTTTTAAATGTTAATGCACACTTTAAATGACTCGTTTACTCCAATTCGAGTCAAACTGACTTAAAAATAATTCGAAATCGAAATAAAACCCAATGACATTCATTTTGACTATCTCGACCCATCCGGAACCAATGGCACACTAAAAATCCTCATCCGACAAACTTTAAAATGTCCTCAATTTTTGGACTTCAATTTCCAAAATTTAAAATTCTCCAATTTAAATAAATTTTATTTCTCCCAAAATTAAATTTCTCACTCCCAAAATCATGGGGTGTTACATGAGGATGCATGGTTGTGATTCAATTCATCATGGTCCATTACTCAAGCCAGGGCATGTGTCTAGTACTAATGAAAACGTCTGAGAGGAGTTGTAAGACTTCAAGTATATCCCACAGGTTTACTTTTCATAGACTATAGTTCATTGTGCACGTATGGGATTTTCTAGGAACAGTTTTTGTTCCTTTTATTCTTGTATGTGCATCCCTTTCAGTTCCAATAATCAATGATTGCAATTCGTACGACTTTGGTAACTCGGATTAGTACCATGTCATTGTATGATGTGATTAGGCATAGTAGAGTGAGGGTGGACCTGGGATGGTCAATGTTGCTTGGTAAGTAAGTGCACCCCTATCTGAGGTGTCCTTGATATTGTACAAATCTCTATGCACAGTGGTTGTGCTTTCAGTCATGTGGTTTTATTGCAACCTTTGCTTTTCTTAGAATTAGCAACCCTAAGAATAACCGATATGACAATTAGTGGATCTGATTGTAAAGAGCAGGATGGTGACCTGAGGACATTGTATAGTGTTAGAACCGGATGAAATTTATCACATAGTGTTACCTTGCCATAGTGAGTGGATTGAATCAATACTCAAGTGAGACGCCTAGAGTAACACTAGGGTCATCTGAATGACGCATCAGATGGTATCAACCAAGTGAATGATGATGATTTTATTGGTGTGTTGCTACATATATTAGTGAATTACGATATGAGGTTATGCGGTCATGATCACCCAAGGATTTGAGGAAACTATGAATGTGTAGTTCTTAGATGCAAGCTAATTCTTGATGATGAGTTGGGGATGACTTGTATCATGGACCGCTCTTGGGTGAGTGTAAAGCACTTGAGAGGCTAATTGATAGGATCACCGATATGATTTGGGCATTATCAAAGGTAGTTCTAGGACTTGTTGGCATTCAATCATCAATTGAGTAAAGACCCAAGATGGTTGTGTAATTATAATTGTTAGTATCGGTGAGGGTTAGAGCATGTCGTAAGATAAGCTTTTGGTGACAACCCCATGTAACAGCATATGATGTGAACCTAGCTATCGGAGACTTCGGAGATTTATAATTCAAGGATTCTTATGATCTAAAGAATAAATTAGTAAACCCCATACAGTTGAAGATTGGCGAATCGATAATTTTAGGATGAAATTTCCTAAAAAAGGGAAAAATGTAATACCTTGCACCAATATTTTATTATTTTCTTGTATAAGTTTAAATAATATGATCACCTTAGGACTAGGATAATGTTGATTGGGTTTGTATTCTTATCTTACTTTTTTTGGGGCCTAATAATAATTATTGGAAGTTTTGGGGAAAATTAAGAAATTTGGAGAAATTAAAGAAGGGTTGTTAGAACGAGTTCACAGTCATTTGAATGAGAATTACCTGTCGTTCAAAGTAGGGTTCGAACGAGGGTCATCTACATAACAGGTCCTGGTAGTTCAAAGGGAATTTGAATGAGGAGACATTCTCGTTCGAGTGATAGGCGATTCTTGTTTGAATAAGGTTTCCCAAATTTTATTATTTTGATTTGCCCTTGTGCGATGTCACATTTTGGGCCCTTGATTTAGTGAGGTTTTGAATTATGGTGTTCAAATTGGGCAAGAATGGGATTTTGGTGTTTATGGGAGTTTATAAGGCTTGCATGGGAATTATTTTGGGGATTTAATGTTACAAGAAGAGATATATAATGGGGAAAGGTGGGTCTACCACCATTTCAACATTTTTCCCTTTCACCAGCACCATAAACCACCATGTAGCCACTATATTTTATTAGTATTCTACCATATTTAATCATAATGAACCCATTTCCTCCATGGTTAAACCTAGTTATGAATTTATGGAGTCGTTATTGGGGTTTTTGAAAATGGAAATCAAAGATTAATGGAGTTTCAAGGTGTTTTTGCGTGGAATCTTAGTTGAGCATGCTTGTGGAGTTGGGCAACCTCCTTATGGCCTCCTTAGGAGGTGGGAGGTTTCCATATTCTTCGAAATTTTAACCAACATATTTGGAGATCCATTTGAGTTGGGAAATATTATATTCTTAGATTTATGACTCTATTTTGTTCATATTAGTCATACTTGTAGAATTTAAGAGTAGGATGCATATGAAATATAAAATTGATATTCTTATGAGTTATAAGAAAATAGGTGTTAAAATTTTGAATAAAAATGAGTTATATCAGGAAAACTTGGTATTTAAACATTTTTATGAAATAATAATGTTGGAAAAATATTATTTTGTTGGGAAAATATTTTACGATTTTCTTGAAATAATGATTTGGGATTTTTATGAAAAATGGTGTATTTCAAGAAATTTGATGTTAAACATTCGATGGAATAAAATGTTTGGAAATGGTATTTGTCTTGCTAAAATATTTGGTGAAACAATGTTTTAATGTTTTTTTGTAAAAATGTAGATTTTATAATAGTGGACATTTGTTGGGTTTTGAAAAAATAAAAATGTCCCTTGATCTTGAAACTGGTATGATTTGCAAGTAATATGAATTTCTAGACTAAAGTATATGTTTGACCCAATTAATAGGATTTAAGAGTAAAATCCATCTTCTCATGCATATAAACTTGTAGTATCTTAATGATGATAATATAAACAAGTTTAAAGAAGTTTTTTTGGGTTTAAACATGATGTAAGGAAAATAGAAATGCTAATCTTCGAAGTGTGTGAAAAAGATGTAGGAAGTGTGATAAGTGTAAGGTTGTAAGAATACATGTGTTAATAAAAGAAAATTGTAATTGCCATATAAAAGTAGTCTTTAAATGTAATTTAGTTTTTTGGTAAATAAAGTAAAGAAATGTCTAAATTGGAAAAGTGGTTGGTTAAGCTGTAATAAGTGTTAATGGGTTGAAACATTGAGAAGTTTATGTGTGTAACTTAATAATGTTTGGGGAGATTAACACTTATGAAATTTAAATGCTGGAAAGGGATGTTACACTAAATGGTATTGAACGAACACAATTTTTGGAATAAAATCAATGCTAAGTGGAAAGGACATGAAAGGATGATTTTTAAAGTGTAACACAAGTTGGGGTGAAACACCAAATTTTGGGTTCGACTGTGTAAAAATGGAAAAGTGTGGACATTTAAAAAATGTTAAAATAAATTAAAAAGGAACTCGAATGACACCGATAGAATTAAGGAGGGCTCAGAGCCCTGGGGTGAAAGCCCCAAAATTGCTGGCGAGAGCATATGGGAGTGTCGTTGGCGATGTGGAATTCATTAAAGTACGCAGTTTATTGGATGATTCTTAGAAGAAGGTAAAGGAATAAGGAACATGCCCATAATTGGTTTTTATGGTGAAAATGTGTAAAGAAAACCTAACTTGAATGAATTAATAAATGTTCCAATACAGGTTTTAATTGACAAGAAATGTGTAAATTGATTAGTGTTCATAATGAAAAGGAAAGCTAATGTGTGGTGATTCAATGGGTTGTTAAGAAACCTAAGAAGGTTTCACCCATGATTAACACAAGGGTATGTTTTGAAAGGTTTCAAAAGTTAAATAAGTATTTTCTAACATGGTGTTCAATAAAAATACTAAGGCAAAATGGTGTAACTGAAAAGAGTAATTTGGATAAAGAAATGGCTTTTGGTTAAACAAATCATAGGTGTTTCAGGTATTTAACCATGTGTGTTAAATCAAGGGATAAATGTAAAAATAGTAAAGAGGAATGCTCTATTAGATTAATCTAAATTAATCGGAATAAATATCATTTTTGGGAGTAAAATGATTTCATGAATTATGTGTGTGTGTGTGTCTATATATATATATATACACACACACACACACATATACACAAACACTAGGGTATGCCCGTGCCTGAAGGCACGAAAAAAAATGTTCCAAAGTATTGAATGTGTAATCAATTTAAGTCGGTTTTTTTATAACACAAATGTGAAAGTAATTTAGAAAATTTAGACAAAATTTCCTGTAATACCCCATAATTTTGTGTGATTTGATTTTAATTATGGAATTTGGATTAATTGATTTAAATGGAGAAAATTTAATTTATAAATTAATTCGTATTTAATTATAATAATTACTAGCGTGATGAGAGTTAGTATTTATCAGGAAATAATTATGTTGAATATTACTTAGAGAGTAAAGTAATATATGTATGTGAGATTACTATTTTGGAAGGGAGTGAAAAATATGGCAGTTGCAACACACTTAGTTGGGATGCACGTGTGAGTCGTGTCAGTAATACATTATTGGGCTAAAAAAGGATGATTTTTTTTATTAACTCTCATGGACATTTTGAGTGCGCCAGTGTGTCCCGAAGCGTCAAAATAGTCAGCAAACACTACTCGGGTATATAATTTGGATTTCGGTGCATTTTGGCCCAAAACGACACCCCGGAGGGATATTTTGGTCTTTTAGGATTTTTAGGAATTAAAATGGACAAAAATTAGGAATTAAATAAGGGATGTACATGGGTTAGAGATTACATTTAAATTCAGATTAATTATAAATATTTTTTTCTCCATTAAATTTAATTAATCCTAATTCCATAATTATAATAACATCCCTAAAAAATACGGGGTATTACATACTTCCCCGCTAATAATGAAATTTCTTCCCGAAATTCGAAAAATAACATAATTAAGGTGTACCTGGTAGGAATACCACTGGATATTTATCCTTCATGTCATCCTCGTGCTCCCAAGTAGACTCATTTACATTATGATGGTGCTAATGCACTCGTACTAACGACACTATCTTTGTCCTAGTCTCCTCTCACTATGGTCTAGAATCATAACTTCCCCTTCCTCGTAGGAACTATCGGGCTATAGATCAATCCTCTAAGACAATATGGGTGTGGTCCAATTCATCCCAAAGATATCTCCTTGGCTAGGAAATATGGAACACATCATGAATCCTATGCAAGTGCTCTAGTAGCCCAAGTCCGTAAGCTACTGGCCCAATCCGCTCAATAATAGGGAATGACCCAACATATCTCGGCGCCAACTTCCCTTTCTTCCCAAACCGCATTACCCCCTTCATAGGAGATACTTGTAACAATACTTGATCCCCCACCCTAAACTCTCTGAAGAACCTTTTGGCATAAGAGTAACTCTTCTGCCTGTCTTAAGCAACCTGAATGCGACCCCGTATCAGCTCAATCTTACTCGAGGTCTCGTGAATTACCTCCATCCCAAGTATCTTGTTGTCGCCCACCTCAAGCCAACATTTTGCGGAACGACAAGGTCTACCGTATAAAGCATCGAACGGAGACATGCCAATAGTAAACTGGTAGGAGTTATTATAAGCAATCTTGCTGCCACCCCACTCTAAAATCAAGGATACACATCCACAACATATCCTCTAACATATAATTCATACACTCTATCTTCCCATCCGTCTGCGGATGATAGGCCGAACCTAATTGTAACTCCGTACCCATGGCCTGCTTGAAACTCTCCCAAAATCTGGACACACAAATCTTGTCCCGATCGAACAAAATATCACAGGGCACCCCGTGAAGTCTAACGATCTCTATAATGAAGATATAATCATACTGCCCCAGTGTATAATCAGTCAAACCTGGAATAAAATGACCTACCTGGGTCAATCGAGTCATAATTACCCATATTAAATCGTGACCCCTTAGTGATATAGGCAGCCCTTTGATGAAATCCATGGAAATTCTCTCCCAATTCCACATAGGGATCTCTAATGGCTATAGTAATCCTCTTGGTATCTGATGGTATGTCTTCACCAGATGACAAGTGGCACACTTCAAAACAAACTCGGTGATATCCTTCTTCATGCCACTCCACCAATACTATTGCCTCATATCCTGGTACATCTTATCCTTTTCGGGATATACCGTAAACTGTGAACCATGTGACTTAGCCATCACTATATGTCGTAGCTCCTCCCCCTCTCGAACTACTAGTCTAATATTAAAGCGTAAACCCCAATTCGATGTCACGGAGAAGGACGCTAATCCCTCAGCTAGAAGCTGGATAATCCAATCCTGAAAGAAGGGATTCGTTGCCTGAGCCTGTATTACCCTGGTAACTATCTCAGGTGTAATCGTCATCACCGATATGAATGAGCGAGCAAATGTATCATAATTCCCGAGTTCTTTCCATTTTTATTTCCACATATCGGCCACCTCACCTACTGGCCTATGTCTCAACGTGTCTGCTATCACGTTAGCCTTCCCCGAGTGGTAATGTATTTTGAACTGGTAGTCCTTCACAAATTCAAGCTACCTCCGCTGATGCATATTCATCTATCGACGTGTTAATAGATATTGCAGTGACTTATGATCGATGAATAAGAGAAATTTCTTCCCCAAGTGATATTGTCTCCATTTTTGTAATGCAAACATGACTGTCGCTAACTCTAAGTCGTGGGTGGGGTAACTTATCTCGTGAGGATTTAGCTTGCGGGAAGCTTAAGCAATTGACGTTTCCTACTACTGAAGGACACCCCACAACACCATAATGGTTATTTTGAAACTAACATATTATTTAATTTGTAAGATCTTATAACAATTACAAAATTTACAATGGTTTTAATCACTTACAAAATTTGTAAGTGTCCAAAACCATTGTGAATTTTGTAATAGTTACTTAATTTGTAAGTGGGATAACCTAAAAGGGTTACATAGTAAAAATAATTATGTCAAAATTTTCACACTAAATTTCCCCTCCAAAACCTTCCCACCAAGCGTTCCTATCAAACATTTGTGCCTCCATACCTTCCCACCACGCGTTGCAAGTGAAATCCCGTTTCAAAAGGCATTCAACATTTTTTTGATTCGATTTTTTTTATTAAACATTTCACCAACCGTTCCTATCAGATAACAATTAGAAGGTAAACCATTTGTACTTTTTATTCGACGTTCGATCTTTTCGATTTGATTTGCGAAATCAAAAGATATTCATTAAAGTTTGTGTTCGATTTGATCTTTTCATTACAGTTTGAGAAGTTTCTTGCAACAATAGTTTAATTGGGGTATGTATGCACTTCTTATGTATTTTTTCTTGTGAAAGTTTCTTGCAAAAATAGTTTAATTAGGGTATGTATGAGGTGTATTTTGGATATCCACAATAACCCTTTTGATATTCAATAATTGTTCTGGTGCCCCTTTTGATATCAACATACCCTTTTGATTACAAAATAGTTTAATTGATTTTTATGTTATCAAAAGCTTCTAATTATAGAGTATTATGAATTGTTGAAGGTGATTGTGTAGAAATATGTTCACTGGTAATTAATAATATTTTAAAATTTTGTAGTAATATCTTTTAGTACATGATAAAACTATGTCCAATATCTTCAAATGTTGTGTTGGAAGAGGGCCTTAGGTATAATATAAATTCTCTAATATTGCCAAGTATGAAGTTGTTTATGTATGGGTATGAATCTTTGTTGTTTAAGGATCACGTGCCTCTTTTTAGAATGTGTGATATGTTTTTTATTTGTTTTTTTTTCAATTTTTCATCTAAATATTTGGGGTATATTCTAATTCATAAAACGATGGTATTCACTTTCACTTTTTTAAAATACAAATGAATGTGCAGAAGCTATGTTGGCACTCACTTTAACTATAATTTGGCTTCTTCTTTTTGATTATGGAAATTAAAATGGTGTGTTCTATGCGGCAGGACTTTTAATTGTAGATTATGAACAAAGCATAGGATGATTGGTCGTTGTTGTGAAGCTTTATTTATTTAGTGTTTTGCATATAGATTACATTTTAGTTTTCTTAGATTGTTAATTTATGATCTTTAAGGGTAGTTAATTTATGATCTTTATGGGGGTGTATTCCATAATTTTGGTCTTTTATCAGTAGTTATAGATACATGTGTGTGTATTTATAGGTGTTGAAAGTTAAAGAAACAAAAAGTAATGCTGAGTTGGGGTTTGACATGCTTGGGTTGAAGGTCGAGTGTATTTATGTTATCTTTCGAATGTAAAGAAGATTATTTCTGGGTCTTGTAAGACTTGCAGTTTTAATTCCAAGTATGATGCCCTGACGCTTGGTGATGAAAATGAAAGTGCTGATGACTAGGGGTTTTTACCTCCACAGGGGACTCTCCAATTTCGTCTTGAGCGAGGGGACTTACCATGGTCCCACATCGAGTTCGAATGTCCTGGGGGCTCTCTTGCTCACTTTGCTACTTGGAACTCCCATATGGAGAGTTCCCATGCTCTCACTCTAACCAAAATTGGGCTTCATCGAGCCAAGTGGTTTGGTGAGTTCACCATGTCCAAGAATAATGCTTCCCTTCTCGTTTTGGTATCTCGCTGGAACATTACCACTTATACGTTCATTGCTGCATGGCGCGACTTTACAATAATGTTAGAGGATGTGTGCAAGCTCCTAGGCCTTAAGGAAATAGGCTATGAGCCCTATTCTGATGAAGCCCTGGATATCTAAGAGACTGTTGACCATTTGGATTTAGATCGTATATGTTGAAGGTGAATCGGTACTTCAAGCAAAGCTACCTTCACCCCTCTTATCAACTATTTCTTCAAGGATCCTTCTGAAGGTAGTTCCTTTGAGGCTGCCCCTGGTTAAGGTACATCCCTAGAAATTTTGGCCTATATTCTTATCGTTCTTTCTCATTTTCTTTTAACTGGGAAACCCAACGACCAACCTCGAAGGGACCTCATCCACCTATCCTTTCATTTGGCCTAGGGTATCAAGCTTCCTCTTGCTGCAATCGCCTTGGGATCCCTCTACACATGGATTCACAAGACCCTTTTCTACATGGAATGATCTTTGGTTCGTTATAACCTGGCCAACTTTTCTAATGGTGTCCTCCTAATAGGCTTCCTCTATATGCGTTTCCCCGCTGTAGCATCCAAGACCAATCTCCCTCCTTCGGGGTAAATAATTATGCCCCCACTCTCCTTTATTTATCACAAGGGACAAAGACGAAAGGATTTGACCTCCATTATTGATGATTTTTTAAATTTTGTGATGAGGCCCTTTGAAGAGGATATCTTTCTCTACACTTGTGGTTTTTTCAACCCTTAAGCAAGAGTAGTCCTGGAAACTACTCTGGACCTCATTATTGTACACCCTTCACTAGTTGTGGTCCTTCTATTTTCACTAGGATACCTGCCCTCTTACACCGAGTGGGGATACACCAATGATTACTATAATCCCAACCGATGCAACCATCAGTTAGTCTTTGATCAAGGGGCTCCTTGCCCATTTTTTAAATCATCTAACCCCAAGGTCTCTTTTCGCGAGGCATATTTCATGTTCTCCTCAATTATTGCATGGTGAGTGAGTTCCACAATGGATGGGTGAGTCACCATTCCCACCATCACCAGGCAAGGGGACGTGACCCCTCTATTTGCAACAAAGTACTGTCTGAGGCAACTGACCTAAATTTCTGAGCTCATCGAGGGGGATCCCGTGTATCCTCTAGTTCTTTTGTTTTCTTCCTTGGAGTTGGGGTTAAAGGGTAATTCCATTCTTGGGATTGAGTTCCCTCTAATCCAGACTCCCAAAGTACCTCCTATTGAACTTTCTCCACATTGCCCCGTGATCCCCATTGCCACACCCAAGACCAAGGCTGCTGCAACCCCTAAACCACCTGCCCTTTCGACCGAAGATGAAACAGGGGAAGGGACTTCTCAGCCACCTGTTAAAAAGACCAAAAAGTCCAAAAGTGAGGTTTCCTCAAAATCCAGGCCCTCCAGGTCCAAGCCCCAAGCTCAGGCATAAATTTATTTGGAGGCATTCCCTATTGCCTCCGTTCCCCGTCTTATGTCTACAAAGGTAGTTGAAGAGATGAGGAGGTAGGTTCAAGCTGAGGTTGAAAGAATAAAGGCTAAGTTTCAATGACACGCTGTCGTCATTCCTCCTTCGGCTTCCTTACCCACGATCGTGGTTGATCCAACTGAGCCAACGGTAAAGAGGAGAAAAAGGTTGAGGGTACCTCAATGAGATGATGCAACGTGCACAAGGAAAAAAACTTTGGGCACTAAGTCACAGAAGAAACGAATAACTGAGATACCTCCATCCTAAGGTCCCCCTATTGTTGCCTCCTCTCCGCCTTCACCAGTGGTTATACCTTCTCCTTCTCCCTTCGGATCTCAAGTATGTGTGCATGTTTTATTTTTGTTCCCCTTTTCTTAAGGCAAGATGTATTTGCTTATTTCTTTGATAACTTTGGGGTAGTGAGTTGAAGAAAGTCCCAGTCCCCATGATTCCCCTAGTTCCCCCATGAGCCATTTCATGGGGGGATATTTTGGTGTCTCACAAGTTGATGTTACTCCTCCCTGTTTCCCCATGATAGGTCTTACTTAATCTTATCATTTGTCCTTCCAAAGGGCCAAAGAATTCGCTGTAGGGGATGCTACCATTGGATCTATTGAAATATCTAGCCAACCAAAGGCAACTAATCCAACCTCTTCTAAATTACCATCTGAGTAAGAGGTTCCTCTGTCCATTGTTGTGGTCGAGGAGAGTGCTCCTGAGGTAAATTTCTTGTCAAGTCTCACTTATTTTCCTTGTCCCATTAATTTGTTTATCATTATAATATGCTGGGATGTTTTAGGTGGAAGTGGCGACTCTGATAGCTAACATTATCCTTCCCATGGCATAGAAAAGACCCCTAACTGAAATTCTACTTTTTGGTGCCATAACGAGGGTAAGTAATGCCTAGACACATTGCTGCCCTTTTCTTGTACTTGCTCCTTGTGTCTAACACTTGGTTTTGTATTTGTAGCTTTCTCCAACCCTTACCCCACACTTTACTCTTAGTGGCTTTTTCTTTCTGAGGCCAAGGCTGATGCTGCTATCCCGTGTGGTGATTCTTCAGTGTCTGCCCATGTTGGGGCATCTCTTTTGGGTTCCTCATATTCTTTTAGGGAAATTCCCTCATTGTTCTTGGTACCGTTTGTTAGAGAGGGAGCTTTGTCGACCGTTGAGGCCTCCACGGTGGCTCCTATTCTCGCTGATGCTACTGCTGAGGTACTTCGCTAATTTCTCTACATTTCTCAGTTTCTCAAACTTCACCTATGTTGGTGGATTAAAAACGGAAACACTTGTTAAGGTTTTTTCATAAACTTCACCTATTTCGGTGACTTAACAACGAAAACACTTGTTAAGATTTTCCATAAACTCCACCTATATCGGTGACATAACAACGAAAACACTTGTTAAGATTTTTTAGTAAACTGCACCTATATCGGTGACTTAACAACGAAAGCACTTATTAAGGTTTTCCATAAACTCCACCTATATCGGTGACTTAACAATGAAAACACTTATTAAGATTTTTTAGTAAACTCCACCTATATCGGTGACTTAATAACAAAAGCACTTGCTAAGATTTTTCATAAACACCATAAATATTGGTGACTTAACAACGAAACACTTGTTAAGATTTTTTTAGTAAACTCCACCTATATGGGTGACTTAACAACGAAAACACTTGTTAAGCCTTTTCATAAACTCCACCTATATCAGTGCCTTTACTATGAAAACACTTGTTAAGATTTTCCCATAAACTCATTATTTCCTCTAACTGTTCTCAGGTTGCTCGAGAGGATTCTCCACCAGTTCTTTTGACTACCTCCTCACCCCCTCGAGAACTCGTTGTTTCAGAAGACTCCATCCACAACGATCAAGGTTCCACAACCGGTGCTGCTACTGAGTGAGAATCTGGCTGTAAGCTTCCTCTGACCAACTTGGCTTTTCATGCCTTCTGCCTGATGGTGCTCCAGCTTTCTCCTCAGATGCCTGCCTTCCATGGCTTGGTAGTTGAGATTCTTACAAACCACCATACCTAAACATTTACCGTGGATTAACTGTATTCAGTTGTCTCTATGATGAGTTACAGGAGTCAGGGTATGGCTACCGTTGTGGCTGAGATTTCCAGTACTCCAACCTCAACCGTTACTAGAACCCTTCTTAACTAATTCCTGGGTCACCTGAAGGAGTTAGGTCGTGATGGCTTTTATCTTGATTGGCTTATTATACATTTGAAAACTCTTAAGATCCAACGACTGGATAGCCAGAGGGAACTGCTCTAGAAATATTAGGAGGATCAACAAGCGGAGGAAGATAAGTTGGCTGAGTTAGCACCACTTCTTGAAGCCGTTGACAAAGAGGCGGGGGGCCTCTAAGAAGCTCTATGCACGGCCAAGTATAAATGAGAGAACCTCCTCATCACGCGCACATAATTATAAACGAGGCTGGAGATTTCTATGAATGCCCAACAGCCTTTCCTAGTAGCTTCTTGAGGCCTTCCTAGAGATTTTTTCTCTTCCCCAGATCTATGGTTCCTCTTAGGCTAATGAACTTTTATATATATTTTTTTGTTCTTCTCATGTAATTTTTGGGCAATAGCTCCCAATTTTGTAATGCCCCAAAGTTTATGAATGAAGAAAGATATTTATTTTCTCATGCCATTTCTTTGTTACAACTGTTTGCAAAGATTGTGAAATTCTGTAATTATTTTATCTCTACTTGAGTTGTAATAAAAAGAACTTGCATACTCATCATAAAAATAACTTTTGTACTCATAGCAACAGCCAAATACATCAGTGGTCCAAACATAATTTCCTACACACGATAGACTTTCAACCATTTGTTGTTAATCTTGAATGGTTTATCTTCTTCTATCCTAGAAATTAAGCAATAACCTGAGTCATGAGCTTCTTTTACAATAAAAGGTCCTTCCCAATTTGCTGCTTTCAATATAAGGTCTCCCACCACGAACTTCCTTCGTCTCACTATGGTATCATACGCCCTAGAGAGTTGTTTCATATACATTTGAAACTATTGCATTGCATTATCTCTGTGTTCATTCAATGCTTCCAACAGCACATGTCTATTCTGAGGGATCATGCTACTTCTCAAAGCATATCGTGTAGAGGGAACTTCTAACTCCACTAGGAGAATCTCCTCGGCCCCATAGATAAGGGCGAACAGAGTATACCCTGTGGGATTTGTCCTAGTTGTTCGATAGGCCCATAATACAGCTGGTATCTTATCATCCCACGCTCCTGGGAAATCCTCCATTATTTTAGTCAAGATATTAACCAAAGTTTTGTTAGTTGCTTCAGCCTGACCGTTTCCCTTTGGATATGCCACTATCGAAGTAAGATGGATAATGTAGTATTTGTGTGTGAGCATCGTTACTTTTGAATTGAATAAAGGGGTTCCATTATCTAAAAGGATGACCTTTGGGATCCCAAAATGACAAATGATGTATTCCCTAAGGAAGTTGCTCACCACCTCCACCATTTCCCTTATCAATGGTATCACCTCAGTCCACTTTGTGAAGCACTCCGTTGCTATTAGTATCCATATATCCCCCTCAAAGAAGGGAGTATTGCCCCTACCAGGTCAAACGCCCAAGTGTGAAAAGGGTAAGGCATTGCCAGGGAGTGTAGGTCCACTGACGGGGCATGGATGAATTTTCCATGAAGTTGACAAGCTTTGTATTTTCGGATGAACTCAATGGATTCTTTCTCCATTGTTGGCCAGTAATATCCCAATGTCATTAATTGTCCATATAACTTGGCCCCTACTATGTAAGCTGGATCGTGTGCCTGTTTGAGGACCTCGGCTGCTTCTTCCTTCATGATGCAACTGTAATACCCCGTACTTTTGGTTATATTTATTTTCGGGATTAATTAACTAAATGCGTATTAATTGGAAATTAATCCGGGTTAAAAATACTAACGAGATGCGAGTTGGTATTTGATTATGTGCATACATGTTTTATATGATTATTGAATTATGAAAAATTTGTCGTGAGATTGATATACGACATTTTAAGAATTTTGTTGAGACGCGTGTGACCGCCGCGTCATGGTGTATTATAGTAATTATTAAAGTAAATTTAAATTCTATAAACCGTATTGTCGTTTTGAGTGCGCCAACGCGTCCGGAAGGGTCGAGATAGTCAGAAAACACTAGCCGGGGGTGTAGGTTGGATTCAGGGGTATTTTTCGGCCATACCGGCAACTTAAAGGGTATTTTGGTAATTTTGTATTTTGAGGAATTAATAATGAAGAAAATTAGGAGTCTTAATATGATGTGGATTTAACCCACTAAAACAACTAACCAACCCATATTAACCCATTAAGCTACGGAGGTTATCATTTAGGTTTCCAACTTTCCCAAAGAAAACCCTAGCCACCATAGCCACCTTTGGAGAAGATAGCTTGGAGAAGGAGAGGAAGAGAAGGAATTCTGCAGAAATCTTTACAGAAATCAACACCAAATTCAGAGACAATAAAGGCAAGTGATTTAAATTACATTCTTTATGCAGTGAATGCTTATTCCATGTTAAAAATTTTGATAATCTATCTTAATTAAGAGTTAAAGGAAAACCATGAAATTGGAAGTTATTAGCTTAATTTTGGGTATAGGTTTGCATGTAGAAACATTGCTTGAAGATTGAATTCAGAGATTTCATTTTTATGTAGTGTAAAAACGGATTAAATTCTGGGATTTGATGATGATAAAAATCTAGGGTTCATGTTCTTGAAAAATTGGGGAAAAGTATAGAATCTTGTGATTTAATGATGTTTAGGATGCATTAATGCCTTCAAAAATGTTAGTATATGACCTTAGCATGTTTTAGGATGATTAGAGGACTTAAAACATTGTTGGAACGAACTTTGGAGAAGATTTGAGGAGTAAGAATGGTGAAAAACGAAATTTAGAGAAATCTGGGACGAAACTGGTAGGTCGTTAGAAGCCCCTGCCCAGGTCGTTCGAACGAACTCGTTCGAACGAGCTTCTAACGAATTGACCAGTCGCTTCTAATGAAAGGGAACTTCGTTCGATAATCTCGTTCGAACGAGATATCGTTAGAAGGTACAGTTCGTTCGAACGAACTGGATCTCGTTCGAACAGTCTCGTTCGAACGAGACTTCTAACGAGCAGACAGTGGAATCTCGTTCGAATAGACTCGTTCGAACGAGACTTCTAACGAGTTGGCAATCTCGGCCTTTTTGGACTGTTTTGATTTTTGGAGTCCCGTAAACTTGTTCGAGGATATAGATAACATTCCGATGATAATGTAATGATAGAATTGGGACTTTTGGGTATTTATGAGAAGGATATTATATACGAGAGTTAAATTAAATGGACGGTTTGGGTTGAGACGTGGGTGTCTACTACGACGAGAGAATAAATTATGGCGCGTATGATTATAAATCGGAATAGTATATATATTGTGATAATTATAAGTGGGTACGAGAATGCAATATGTACTACGATTAAACTACGGGATTACTAAGATGTGTGTTTACTTAGTATTGGTATATGAATTGTGTGTATGACATACCTACCATACTTGCTATCACGGGAGGTTTGCGTTCGCTTAGGGCCCTCTAATCCTTATGTTTCCCGGATTTAGACTGGTTACCTTGATGAACATAGGTCATCAAAAGACTTATTGGGATATTAATAAGTCCGCTGATCGTGGGAGCGTAGGTATGTGCGTGACCCATGTGATGTGACTGTGTTCGCCTCCATTATTTGTGATGTTGTTATCTGTGAACTATTCCTGAGAGATTCGGAATATGTAATCCTTATGTACGTGATGTACCGGGATGGATAGCAGAGTATGTGTGCACCACAGCTTAGTTCTCGCGGTGCTTGTATTGTATATTTATGATGTAAATAATATACACTTAATTAATGGGAACCTTCATGTTAATGTTTTGAAAATAATTACGGTATTGTTTCGAGAAACATAACGGGTTAGCTGATAGTGTAAAATATTGCATATTGAGCATCTGAGTTTACGTTAAACCCCTACTTAATTACGAGCGTTATAATGTTAATAGAACCGAGTAATATGGGTAGGACCTATGATAGTCTAGCTAGATATGATGTCACTTAGCTAGTGGTTTGTGTCGTTGTAGATGGGTACTTACGTTAGGAGTGCACAGTTAGACGAGAGGTGAGAATATCATGTGAGTGCACGTCCTAACATGTACTTTGCATTTAATGTTTTAAATGTTTTTAAAGCACTTGCAGGTTTTTAAAATATAACTCCACATTCGGGCTCTGACCCGTTTGCTTTTCAAATATATTTTTCTTTGTAAAACCATTTTAGGTGCCCAGCCACAAGGACACCATGCATAGGATACTCATTCAGGTGACGAGATGTAGCTGTTTGTGGAAGCTACAGGGATTTGTTTGTATACGCTTCTATCACTTGGATTCCAGATTCATTATCTATCAGTTGTAGGGCATGTTGCCCATTTCTATTAGAGTTACATTTCCATTGCAGTTTTCAGACTTTGGCATGTACTGTTTTAGTTTTCGGTTTACTTATTTCAGTTGTGGGATTGTAGTGAGGAGTTTTTCCTCCAGACTTTATTTACATTGCGTGATGATTATTCTATTTACTTCATTATGGTGAACGGTGTTATTATTCTTTATTACACTTGTTGCATGTTAATTAGACTTTAATTAAAATTTGGCACTTATTTTTTAAATACTAGGTGGTTAGTAATCGTTAAAATGATTTCGACAGTGATGCTACTAACTGGACCAACTTGGCATTTTGAATTAATTTAATAAAGGAGTAGCTACCCGGTATTTAATTAGTCGGGGTGTCACAAGTGGTATCAGAGCATCAGGTTCTAGTGTCCTTTAGGATCTGACGGCTTATTATGTTTCCGCTAAGTTTCTTTGATATAGAGCCCTATATTTTAGGACTGTTGTACACTTTTTGTGTATGCTTCGTTCTTCAGCTATTTTAAGTTTATAAACAGCGAACTTATAAACTTTGTTCTTATTTCAGATGCCTCCACGACGTGCACGACGAGTTCCCAGGGATGCAACGCCCGAACCCTAGCCCGTTCCAGTTCAGGGCATGATGAACGCAGCTGAGGTTACAGCTATAGTAGCCCAAGCGGTAAATGCCGCAATTGCCGTTGTTCAGCAGGCACCACCTCAGGCGCCGGTTGCCGCGCCAGTACAGGCAAATGCATTCCCGTCTGCTTGGGAGCGTGTACGTGACGCTTTTCAGAAAGCGCATCCGCGAGAGTTTGCAGGTAGCTCAGATGTGGTAGTCTCGAGCCAGTGGAGGAAGGATATGCAGAGGTACTTGAGGATGTATGAGTGCCGTCTAGAAGCAGGTGCTAGCTACTTTTAAGCTAGTTATATCTACTCTGCAGTGGTGGGAGTCTATTACCACCATGGAGGAGAGGGATACTCTCACTATTCAGGACTTCTGGGTGCGGTTTGACCGCAAGTACTTTCCGTCAGCTGTTCATACGGAAATGAGGAGGAAATTGATGAGTTTGAAGTAAGAGGGTAAGACTGTGGCCGAGTATGAGGCTGAGTTCACAAATCTGTTGAATATCGTTCCAGATGAGATACCGACAGAGAAGAAGAAGATTGAGAAATTCACCGACGGGTTGACTTGGAGCATCCGTCAGCATCTGTTAGGGAACCTTTCGTTGGCCACGTATTCTGATGTGGTTAACGCTACTTTGTTACACTGCCAGGACCACCGCTTTCATATGGCTGAGGGCAAGAGGTCGGGAGAGTCTAGCCATCAGGGCAGGACTGGAGGACATGGTGCCGGTGGGGCACAATCTGTTCAGGGGAAGAGACAGGGTGAGCAGGGTTCGCATCAGGGGGATCAGAAGAGGTTCCGATCAGGGAATTATAGACAGGGACAAGGAGGTTTCCGTCAGGGCCATCAGGGTCCAAACGGCCACCAGGGCCAACAGGGGCAGAACGGGCAGC
The DNA here is from genome assembly GCA_949130495.1 of Sambucus nigra. NCBI lineage: Eukaryota > Viridiplantae > Streptophyta > Magnoliopsida > Dipsacales > Adoxaceae > Sambucus > Sambucus nigra. The sequence continues at coordinate 114,486,595 of OX422219.1, forward strand.
AGTTTCACCAGGGCCAGCAGGGCCAAGGGAGTAACGGTAACAGCCACCAGGGCCGGGAACAACAGGGGCAGAGAGGAGGGAACTTCCCAGGGAAGTGTTTTGTTTGTGGAAAGACTGGCCATAAGCTACAGGATTGTCCTGATAGGGGCAGGGCCCCATAGCAGCAGCAGTAGGGTGCTCGCCAGGAGCCACAAAGGCCTATGTTTCCCGCCGCTCTCCCCGCACTGCCACAGATGGCAGCATTGCCACCCATTCCAGCAGTCCCAGCTCAACATGGGCAGCTACAGTATGGACGTGTCTATAACGTCCACCAGGCTGCAGTTCCACAGGCACCGCCCGCGATTGAGGGTGCGTTTCCTATCCATGGCACTATGGGTCGAGTATTATTTGATACGGGTGCTACACACTGTTTTATAGCTACACATTTCGCGAAAGCTTTAGGATTGTTAGCTACGGCAAAGAGCACAGTGACGTGTGTCGACTCACCATTAGGGAGTGGGTCACTTATTTTCTTTATATGCCGGGGAGTGGGGGTAGAAATTGGTGGTTTGGTATTACCTGCAGACATGTTGGTATTAGATATGCATGTTCACGATGTGATTATCGGTATGGATTGGCTCGTAGCTTATAGGGCCATGATTGATTGCTTCAGTGGGAGCATTGTTTTTGCCATTCCGGGGCAAGAGATATTTGTAGTGGCGATGCCTCGCCCAGAGGGAGGATCGACCGCCCATCTGTATTACATTGAGGAGGATACCTCTAAGGAGGTAGTGATTCCTTTAGATTCTATCCCAGTAGTCAGGGAGTATTCGGATGTACCACCCAGTCGAGAGATAGACTTTGTTATAGATTTGCTATCGGGTACGAGACCTATAGCACGCGCACCGTACCGTATGGCTCCAGCTGAGATGAGGGAGTTACGGGATCAGATAGAGCAGCTGTTAGGTCAGGGCTTTATTCGCAGGAGTACCTCACCTTGGGGCGCTCCAGTTTTGTTTGTGAAGAAGAGGGACGGTTCACTGAGATTGTGTGTGGACTACCGAGAGTTGAATAAGGTCACGATACGGAATAAGTATCCGTTGCCTCGAATCAATGACTTATTCGACCAGTTGAGAGGAGCTTCTTTCTTCTCAAAGATTGATTTGAGATCGGGATACCATCAGTTGCGTATCAGGGAGGAGGATGTCTCGAAGACTGCGTTCTTGTCGAGATATGGTTCTTACGAGTTTCGGGTTATGCCTTTTGGTTTGACCAACGTTCCAGCTGTGTTTATGGACTTGATGAACAGAGTGTTCAGGGATTTCCTAGATCAGTTTGTCATTGTCTTCATCGATGATATACTGGTTTACTCCTAGACAGAGGAGGAGCACGCCGAGCATTTAAGGCAAGTTTTGCAGACACTACGTCAGAACGAGTTGTATGCAAAATATGAGAAGTGCGGGTTTTGGTTGAAGGAGGTCCAGTTTTTGGGACATATCATTTCCGACTAGGGAATATCTATTGATTCGGGGAAGGTATCCGTGGTGAGGGAGTGGGGACAGCCCACAACACCGAATGAGATTGGTAGTTTCTTGGGCCTAGCAGGATACTACAGGAGGTTTATTCGGGGTTTCTCGAAGATAGCAGGTCCTTTGACACATCTGACTCGTAAGGGTGTGCCATTCATCTGGAGGGATGCCTGTCAGTTGGTATTCGATGAATTGAAGGATAAATTGACCTCAGAATCTGTGTTAGCATTGCTGAGACCGGGAGTTGAGTATTTGGTTTACACCGATGCGTCCTTGCAAGGACTTGGAGTTGTATTGCAGCAGGAGAGACAGGCCATAGCTTATGCTTCCCGTAAGCTTAAGACTCATGAGAAGAATTACCCCACGCATGATTTGGAGTTGGCAGCTGTGGTATTTGCCCTACGGATTTGGAGGCACTATCTTTTGGGGGAGAAGTTCCAACTCTTCACGGACCACAAGTCCCTACAGTACCTGTTCACGCAGAAGGAGTTGAATATGCGGCAGCGTAGGTGGCTTGAGTTTGTGAAAGACTACTGGTTCGATATCAATTATCACCCAGGTAAGGCTAACATGGTAGCAGACGCATTGAGCCGTAGACCAGCAGATGAGGTGGTAGAGGTGTAAAAAAGAAAAGTGGAAGGAATTGGGACACCAGGATGTAGTGGGCCGATCTTTCATGTCTGTGATGACCGTTACACCGCAGATTATCACGAAGGTAGTACGGGTACAGGCTAATGACTCGTTCTGTCAGGAGGAGATAGTTCGATTACTAGCAGAGGGAGCCGAGTCCTATACTGTTAGCTCAGACGGGGGATTGCCCTTCAATGGGAGATTAGTGGTTCCGAAAGGGGAGGAATTACGACACGATGTGATGGCAGAATCGCACGACTCACGGTTCGCGGTACATCTCGGAGGGGACAAAATGTACCAAGACATGAGACGCCAGTATTGGTGGAGAGGTATGAAGAGAGATATCGCTGAGTTTGTTTCGAAATGCGCCACTTGTCAGCTTGTAAATGTGGATCATCAGTGACCGGCAGGATTGCTACAGCCGTTGGAGGTCCCGGTGTGGATGTGGGAGAGCATATCCATGGACTCTATCACGGGGTTTCCTACCTCGCAGAGGGGTCATGACTCCGTTTGGGTAATTGTGGACAGGTTGTCCAAGGTCACTCACTTTTTACCCGTAAGTACTGACTACACTACGGGACAGTATGCCCAGCTCTTCATTTCAGAGGTTGTGAGACTTCACGGTGTGCCCCTAAATATCGTGTCTGACAGAGACAAGATATTTGTTTCGAGGTTTTGGGAGAGTTTCCAGGAGGCAATGGGCACGGAATTGCGGTTGAGTACGGCTTATCATCCGCAGACTGATGGGCAGAAGAGCGCACAAATCAAATATTGGAGGACATGCTACGCATGTGCATTATTGACTTTGGAGGTGGATGTGAGCAATACCTTCCACTGGTAGAGTTTTCTTATAACAACTCCTATCAGTTCACTATTGGCATGGCTCCATTTGAGGCATTGTACGGTAGGCCTTGTCGTTCCCCAGCATGTTGGTTGGAAGTGGGAGATAACAAACTACTTGGGCCGAAAGTGATTCAGGATACTTCGGCAAGGATTGAGTTTATTCGGAGTTGCATTCGGGTAGCTCAAGACAGGCAGAAGAGTTATGCTGATGCGAAGAGATTTTTCAGGGAGTTCCAAGTAGAGGACCAAGTTTTGCTCAGAGTATCGCCTATGAATGGGATTATGCGTTTCGGGAAGAAAGGGAAGTTGGCACCAAGGTATGTGGGGCCGTTTCCTATTATTGAGCGGATCGGACCGGTTGCGTATAGACTTGGGTTACCGGAGCATTTGCATCGAATTCACGATGTGTTCCATATTTCCTCGCTGAGGAAATACCTTAGAGATAATTTGGCTCATTCTCACATTTCTGTGGAGGACATCGATCTCCAGCCGGATAGCTCCTATGACGAGGGGCCAATTGCTATTTTGGACCGAAGCGAGAGGAAACTGTGGTCAAAGATAGTCCCGTTAGTGCGTGTTCAGTGGAGACATCACAATGTCGAGGAGTCCACATGGGAGCGCGAGGATGAGATGCGCGAACGTTATCCAGAGTTGTTCATACCAGGTACTTTCTTGTTTCGAATTTCGGGACGAAATTCAGTTATTAGGGGGGAAGTATGTAATACCCCGTACTTTTGGCTATATTTATTTTTGGGATTAATTAACTAAATGCGTATTAATTGGAAATTAATCCGGGTTAAAAATACTAACGAGATGAGAGTTGGTATTTGATTATGTGCATACATGTTTTATATGATTATTTAATTATGAAAAATTTGTCGTGAGATTGATATACGGCATTTTAGGAATTTTATTGAGACGCGTGTGACCGCCGCGTCATGGTGTATTATAGTAATTATAAAAGTAAATTTAAATTAGATAAACCCTATGGTCGTTTTGAGTGCGCCAACGCATCCGGAAGGGTCGAGATAGTCAGAAAACACTAGCCGGGGGTGTAGGTTGGATTCCAGGGTATTTTTAGGCCATACCGGCAACTTAAAGGGTATTTTGGTAGTTTTGTATTTTGAGGAATTAATAATGACGAAAATTAGGAGTCTTAATCTGATGTGGATTCAACCCACTAAACCCACTAACCAACCCATATTAACCCATTAAGCTACGGAGGTTATCATTTAGGTTTCCAACTTTCCCAAAGAAAACCCTAGCCACCATAGCCACCTTTGGAGAAGATAGCTTGGAGAGGGAGAGGAAGAGAAGGAATTCTGCAGAAATCTTTACAGAAATCAACACCAAATTCAGAGACAATAAAGGCAAGTGATTTAAATTACATTCTTTATGTACTGAATGCTTCTTCCATGTTAGAAATTTTGATAATCTATCTTAATTAAGAGTTAAAGGAAAACCCATGAAATTGGAAGTTATTAGCTTAATTTTGGGTATAGGTTTGCATGTAGAAACATTGCTTGAAGATTGAATTCAGAGATTTCATTTTTATGTAGTGTAAAAACGGATTAAATTCTGGGATTTGATGATGATAAAAATCTAGGGTTAATGTTCTTGAAAAATTGGGGAAAAGTATAGAATCTTGTGATTTAATGATGTTTAGGATGCATTAATGCCTTAAAAGATGTTAGTATATGACCTTAGCATGTTTTAGGATGATTAGAGGACTTAAAACATTGTTGGAACGAACTTTGGAGAAGATTTGAGGAGTAAGAATGGTGAAAAACGAAATTTAGAGAAATCTGGGACGAAACTGGTAGGTCGTTAGAAGCCCCTGCCCAGGTCGTTCGAACGAACTCGTTCGAACGAGTATCTAACCAATTGACCAGTCGCTTCTAACAAAAGGGAACTTCGTTCGATAATCTCGTTCGAATGAGATATCGTTAGAAGGTACAGTTCGTTCGAACGAACTGGATCTCGTTCGAACAGTCTCGTTCGAACGAGACTTCTAACGAGCTGACAGTGGAATCTTGTTCGAACAGCCTCATTCGAACGAGACTACTAACGAGCTGGCAGTCTGGGCCTTTTTGGACTGTTTTGATTTTTGGAGTCCCATAAACTTGTTCGAGGATATAGATAACATTCCGATGATGATGTAATGATAGAATTGGGACTTTTGGGTATTTATGAGAAGGAAATTATATACGAGAGTTAAATTAAATGGACGGTTTTGGTTGAGACGTGAGTGTCTACTACGACGAGAGAATAAATTATGGCGCGTATGATTATAAACCGGAATAGTATATATTGTGATAATTATAAGTGGGTACGAGAATGCGATATGTACTACGATTCAACTACGGGATTACTAAGATGTGTGTTTACTTAGTATTGGTATATGAATTGTGTGTATGACATACCTACCATACTTGCTATCACGGGAGGTTTACGTTCGCTTAGGGCCCTCTAATCCTTGTGTTGCCTGGATTTAGACTGGTTACCTTGATGAACATAGGTCATAGAAAGACTTATTGGGATATTAATAAGTCCGCTGATCGTGGGAGCGTATGTATGTGCGTGACCCATGTGATGTGACTGTGTTCGCCTCCATTATTTGTGATGTTGTTATCTGTGAACTATTCCTGAGAGATTCGGAATATGTAATCCTTATGTAAGTGATGTACCGGGATGGATAGCAGAGTATGTGTGCACCACAGCTTAGTTCTCGGGGTGCTTGTATTGTATATTTATGATGTGAATAATATACACTTAATTAATGGGAACCTTCATGTTAATGTTGTGAAAATAATTACGGTATTGTTTCGAGAAACATAACGGGTTAGCTGATAGTGTAAAATATTGCATATTGAGCATCTGAGTTTACGTTAAACCCCTACTTAATTACGAGCGTTATAATGTTAATAGAACTGAGTAATATGGGTAGGACCTATGATAGTCTAGCTAGATATGATGTCACTTAGCTAGTGGTTTGTGTCGTTGTAGATGGGTACTTACGTTAGGAGTGCACCGTCAGACGAGAGGTGAGAATATCATGTGAGTGCACGTCCTAACATGTACTTTGCATTTAATGTTTTAAATGTTTTTAAAGCACTTGCAGGTTTTTAAAATATAACTCCACATTCGGGCTCTGACCCGTTTACTTTTCAAATCTATTTTTCTTTGTAAAACCATTTTAGGTGCCCAGCCACAAGGACACCATGCATAGGATACTCATTCAGGTGACGAGCTGTAGCTGTTTGTGGAAGCTACAGGGATTTTCTTGTAGACGCTTCTATCACTTGGATTCCAGATTCATTATCTATCAGTTGTAGGGCATGTTGCCCATTTCTATTAGAGTTACATTTCCATTGCAGTTTTCAGACTTTGGCATGTACTGTTTTAGTTTTCGGTTTACTTATTTCAGTTGTGGGATTGTAGTGAGGAGTTTTTCCTCCAGACTTTATTTACATTGCGTGATGATTATTCTATTTACTTCATTATGGTGAATGGTGTTATTATTCTTTATTACACTTGTTGCATGTTAATTAGACTTTAATTAAAATTTGGCACTTACTTTTTAAATACTAGGTGGTTAGTAATCGTTAAAATGATTTCGACAGTGATGCTATTAACTGGACCAACTTGGCATTTTGAATTAATTTAATAAAGGAGTAGCTACTCGGTATTTAATTAGTCGGGGTGTCATAGCAACGCAACTGCTTGTTGAAGTATCCCCTTTGATAAAGCTACCCCTCTTTAATATTGAATCTCAGGGCCCTCTGTTTGAGTCCCATCGCGTCAATTTTCTATGCTGGGGTAACTCCATCTCTGATGAAATCAATATCGGGAAGCCTCCAATCAGGTTGAGCTTCCACGAATTGACATTCAACCTATTTAAAGAATAACTCGCATTTATTGAATTTTTGTTGTAGCTCCGCTGCGTCCTGTTTCATTCTGGGCCAAAAATACCCCTCTCTTTACATTCTTTGATTAAGGGGTATCTCAGTTATTTCGTAGTGCTCTTCATGTGTTTTCTTCAATCTCTGCTCTGCCTCTTCTGGATCGATGCACCTCGATAACCATCCTCCTGCGTTCCTGTAGTAAAGGCTTGCATTGTTCGTGATGTATTAGGCTAATTCCCTCCGCCCTATCGCTCCTTCCCAAGATTCAAATTGCCCTTTAATCTCCCCCTCTAGTGTGCGTCATCCTCCATCAGTAAAATTAACTGTACTATTGAAGGAGTTATTCTTCGTTCGATCATGACGATAGTTTTATTGTTTCTCTTGACCCTCTCTGGGCAATGGTGGCATAGGCATCTGGGTGAAGATTCATCGTTCTGGGCTGCCTCTTGATCTTGGTCTGATGGAACTGGAAGAGGAGCCTCTGAATGAATATTTTTTATGGTGCCAGGCTCATGTGTTTTAACGCGTACTCTCCATTCACTTGTTGAACCACCATGTTTGAATCCCTTTTGATGTAAAGTGAATGAACCCCCCTTCGAAGAGCCTCTAGCAATCCCAACACCAATGCTTCATATTATGCCTCATTGTTGGAATAAGTGAAATCTAATTTGTAGGAAAGGCAAATATCCTCCATTCCTTTTGAAAGAATAACCCATGCTCCTCCTTTGTTTTTTACCGAAGATCCATTGAACTGCATTATCCATTCCTCATCCATTGCGTCTAGGTAGTTTGCCTGCAAATCGTCTCCTAGAATACTTTCTTTGGGTGGCTTAAACGTTCCTGAGGGAAAAACTACCAACTAATTGGTGTACGCTTGGCTTTTAATCGCGCGATGAACCACACACTTCAAGTCATACTCGGAGAGGATAAGGAACCACATAGATTCTCTACCAATCAATATAGTTCTTTCTAGTAAATATTTAATAGGATCACATCTAGTTACAATATGAATTGTAAAAGACAACATATAATGTCTAAGTTTTTGTGCTATAAAGACTAAGGCTAAATAATGCCTTTTCAAGCTACTATATCTGATTTCTAGCTCGTGTATGATTCTACTAAGGTAGTAGACCAGTCGTTCTTCCCCATCAATTTCATGTACCAATAAATCTCCCACGGACCTCATGGTGGATGTGAGGTATAGCTGTAATGATATTCCTGCTTGTGGGGGAACCATGATCTGTGGTGAAACGAGCAGCTTCTTCAGACCAATGAGCGAGTCCTAGTGAACCTCCTCCCACTTGAACTTCATGTTCCTTCATAATAGTGGCATCAACGAATGTGTTATCTTGGCTAATATAGGAACAAATATCCTAAGATAGGAGACTATACCGAGGAAACTCTTCAGCTCCTTCATCATTCTAGGACTTGGCATCTCTAAGATTGCTCGTTTCTTATACTAGTCTATCTGCACCCCTTATCGTTCAACCATGAAGCCTAGGAATTTTCCACTTGTTACTCCAAAGACACACTTCAGTGGTTTCATCCTCAATTTATACTTCCTGCATCAGGCAAACACCATCCTTAAATCGCCCTGATGGGATTCCTCCCTCCTTGATTTAATGAATAAATCATCCACTTAGAATTCCACAAATTTATGGAAGAAGTCATGGAAAATGGCCATCATTGTCCTCTGGTAAGTATCCCCAGTGTTCATCAGTCTAAACGGCATTACTATGTACATGAACTTACCCAATGGGATCCTGAACATCTTTTTCTCTTCATCCGAGGGGTCCGTCATGATCTGGTTGTACCCTACATACCCATCCATGAAGATATACATCTCATGACCAACCGTTGCATGTATCGGGCTATCAATGTAGGGCAGAGGGAACTCATCCCTGGGGCAAGCTCTATTCAAATCTCTGAAGTCCCCGTAGATCCTTATTTGGTTTTTGTCTTTCTTTTCCACTAGGACAATGCTTGACAGCCAAAGTGGGTTCTATATCGATTTGATGAACCCTGCAACCAATAGGCGCTGGACCTATTCCTTTATTTTTAAGTCTAGCTCAGGCTTGTACGTTCTTATTTCTTTTTTCATTATAATGGCTGAAGGCATCACGTTCAATTTGTGATAGCTGACTCCATCATCCATCCCTTCCATCTCTGTGTATTTCCACGTAAAGACATCTATAAATTCCTGAATCAACTCAACGAAGGCCTTTCATTTCTCCTCACTAAGGTCTTTCGAGATAAAAATGGGCCTTAGGTCCTCCTCTTCTTTCACCAGGTTTAACTGCTCCAGTTCTTGTGCCTGCGATTTCGGTCGATCCCCTATGTAATCTGGTTCCTCGACGACTTCCTCCATAAATTCCTATATGCTAGACTTGTCTATCACCATATATTGTCCTCGTTGATCCACCAGAAAGCATTCATATATCGGGTCAACCTCATCATTAGTTTCTTTGACCGCCCGCTCACACCATTATAATTGATATACCACTTTTCCTACTTCGATAATGACCTTCTTGCAATATCTGCTGGTAGCTATAGCTGCCTTCCTCTTATTCTCTCTAGAAGCCTCGGCCACCCTTTTTACTGAGAACCGACTCAACACGTTTTGTCATTAGATCTCATGTTCCATTGGATCAACTCTGGTCCTCATCCTATCTTTGAGCTATATCAAAATATTTTGAGGCCGAGGGATCGCCTGGTCAGCTTCTTTAGCCATTACTCTTGTTCTTCTTGCGATCTCCTTATTTTGCTCATTCAAGGGCCCCATCCTTTATCTGATCGAGGGTATCCAGGCTCCCTCCATTATTCTCATTAGGACCCGAACATCCTCCTCCAACTCTGTCTAAAATGTTGCATCCACTAAGTGAGCTTCCTTGACATCCAAGGGCCTCCTCGTAGCTCTAATGGTCACCTCTGTCGCCTTGATGTTAGCCTTAGTGCATTGGTGGTACGTAGAAGGAACTAGCCCTTAGTTGTGCATCCACACCCTTCCTATTAGGAGATGATAGAAAGTTGCACTCTCTAGTACGTGGAATTTGATATGGGAACTCAGATTTCCCATTAGAATCCCAACATTAACGTACCCAATGGATTTGGAAGATTCATTATCATACCCCGAAATCACCAAAGGCATGGGGACTAACCTTTCTTCTGGAATATTGGCTGCGTGGAAGGAGTTGATTGGCATAATATTGATAGAAGCTCCCCCGTCCATAAGAGTCCTTACGAAACTAATTTCATTGACGGTGGTGGTTACATACAATTGTCTGTTATCAGGGAATCTTATAGCCCTATCCGTATCGCTGAAGGTTACTTATGACAGAAACCTTCTTATCAACCTGGCCATGGGTCCCTTCCATCTCTGCGAAGGGACTGCGTTCTTCCTCACAATGTCAAGTATTGCCTGGGTTATTTCCAACCTACTCTCTTTCGGTATTCCCACTTGGTCGAAGAACCAGGTGAAATTTGGGGATTTTGAAATGGCACAGTACACTAGGACTGGGTCTTCTTCCTCACCTTCAACTCTGTATATGTCCTCCACGTCTTTGGCACTTGCCTCATTGTAGGCAAGTACAACGTTAGCCATTCACTTCATACAATCTTCCACAGGTTCTTCGAATTCTCCCTGCTTTGTAGTTGGATTTATTTCTTCTCTCTCTACTTCCTCGTCATAGGCAACAACTAGATTGGCCTCATGTGCTGGGAGTGGGTTGTTGTTAACATTTTGTGGAGGGATTTTCAATGTCCCTGCCTTGACATACTTATCGATGATTTTACTCGGTGTGAAACATCTCTATATTGGATACTAGATCTTCCGATGAATATGGAAATCTTTGGGGTCCGCCCTTGTTCCCGCATCGGGTTCCCCTACGGGAATGCCCTTTGGTTCATAGATCGTTCCTCCTTGGACCATCGCATTGTAACAGCTGACACCTTCCTCCATTGTATAAGGAAATGGTGGTGGGTCCTCCCTGTCTCTTCCAAACTTCCTCTTATTGTCCTTCTTTGATGCCTTACCCCCATCTACTCCCTCGGTGTACCCTACCCTTGGGGTTGAGACCTCCCCCCACAAGTTGTATCGGATGCCAAAACATCATGGGCACCACCACCGGATTTGGTCTCACCACCAAGGAAATATTTCTTACCACTTTTAAGAACGCCGAAAAAGTCCCCTCATGCGTTTCATTAATGAGATGACAGATTCACTCAGGGAGCAGTCCTTTCGCACAAATCTGTAATAACTTGGACTCTTTAGCCTCCTCCCTCACATCGAGGGATCTTTCCCTGAACCTTCGAACATACGCCACCACTTCTTCCCCGGGTCGTTGCTTCTCCCTCCCTAGTTGGGTCCAAGAAAATTCATCTTCTTCCAGAAAGAAATTGTGGACAAACAAAACATGCATCTCCTCCCATGTAGAAACACTTTTGGTAGACAAATTAGAATACCGGGTATATGCTTTATTCGTTAAGGATTTAGAAAACTCCCTCAACTCGAGCTTCTTATTATTACAATGTGCCCCCAAGTGTTCAATGATGCGCTTAATGTGCTCCTTCGGGTTTCCCCCTTTCCATGTGTATTTTTCAAAAATAAGAGGAATATAGTCCTTTGGATAGGGGTCATCATTGTATTCTTGGGGATAAGGTGTTCGAAATTTATCACAGACCGAAGCTACCTCGCCAACTGATTGTGAGGAGTCCTGTATGAACACCAGCATCTCTTTCTGCATCTTCTTCCTCATTTCCTCCATGGGTGATGCTAATGGGGCAATAACTAATGGGACCATGGGCTGAGTGACCGTTGTAGCTGGAGCAGTCGTCACAGTTGGGGCCGTTGATACTCCCAAGTTCTTATGTATGGATTCATAATGGAGGGTATACTTGCTGGGACTGTTCCCGTTAACCCTGCACTTGATGGGGTCGTTGGGGTTGCCCCTGGTGTTACAATAGAGTTGGACTTAAATCTTCCCAACACTGTCAAAGCTATCGTAGTTTGCAAGAGCTCCTAAAACTTATTCATGAGGAGTGCCACTTGAGCTGGTCCCAATGCGATACTCGTGGAGGCTTATGTCACCCATGGAATGCCGGTCGTCACCTGAACTGGAGGTACCTCTATTCGAGAGTCCCCATCCCTTAGATCCTCCAGCTCTCTCGTCGCCTGTTATTCATTGTGTTGAATGTCATTAAAGTTGAGCCTTCGATTAACGTTATCTTGTGCCATACTCCTTGCTTTATAAGAATGCCTCCCTAACAGATTCTCCAAATATAAGAAGGTAGTTTAGATATGATGGAGGTGTAACCCCTTTGGAGTATAGTAATGATAAGTTAAATAGTAACACTCTTGATTAACCATTGGACATACAAACACGACTCAATGAAGATAGACTCAGTTTGAACTCACATTTCTATCGTGTATAACTCAGAAGGTCATAATGAACTTTCAGAAGTAACTTAGCTAGAGGGAGAGATAAGTAAGCACCCTAGATATACCTTGGCTGGCAGCCAAACACACCAACTACCCTCAAGAATCTCTATCAAGTATTAAAAGCTTTGTAATAAATGACAATGGTGGGTGAGTAAAACTCTCTGGTTCGTAATAACTCTCTCTAATGTATATTATCTCTAGTAATAACTTCTGAACTCTCAAAAAGATCATCATCTCCTCAGAGGTGATTGGGGTCCTTAAATAGCCTCCCATTCCACCCTTGAGGCAACTCTTCCATTAATGCCTATGAAAGACATCCCTCATAATTTATGTCACAAACATTAAATACCTAATGCACTAGTTGTCCCCAGATCATAAACATTAAATGCCAAGACATGCCTTTTGCCTAACAACTGTGTGTTAGGGGGTTGTTGTCACAGAGGTGGCTCACTAACTATCTGATAGCCCCAAATACCACAGTGGTTTACTCAAGTGCAGGTCTGACATTTCCTAGGTAGTTAGTGACATCAGATAAAGTTGATGTGACATTAAGTATAGGGTTGTTTGGCTCACAACTCAACGCCCGATGGAACTCCAAGCTGCTCCGCCCGAGGTTCCACGATAAGGGTCCTTCGGAGTTTTACCAGGTATATCTAGGATTGTTAGGACAAGCCCCAATGGTGCCTCACTTCTTAATCCTCCAAACTAAGTCCCTCTAAAGTTCCCACGACGAGGTAATTCGATAGAGCATGAAAGCTTTCCCAGGCCCTACCAAGCCTGATCTCTCGCGAGTACCATTTGACCTAACACTAAAACTCATTATTATTCTCGTTACATCATTACAAATGTTATAGCTTATAGTCAATATAAACAAAGATACGATATGACTAACATAACAAGCTAAAGTATGAGTTTCCACACTAATCTGCCTCGCTGAGTTGCCACGCTGAGCTGCCACGGTTTCTTAATCCCAAACACTGTTGCTAATGGGGGAATTATCCTTAATCTCAAGGTTACCTTCAAGCCCCCTATACATACTTCATTTGGGTATAAATTCTATTATATGAGATTTGAAAATCATGTTATATATGTTGATAAAAAAATTTGTACCAAAATAGTGTTGTCATTTTGAGTGACTATCAAGTTCTAAACTGGTTCATGATTGTTTGAAAAATTCACTTCTAATCACCTCTTTACTTCATTAAATATTAATCAAAGCTTGTGAACAATAGACTATTGCTTTGCCTATTGTCGGACCCTTAGATATTAAATAGTATATATTATTTTTTTACTAACGTATGTCAACCTACAGAATGTCATTAGAAGTTAGTAAATAGTGGATGACGGAATATGAAAGAGGAAGTGCAAAATACATTAATGGGGTTGCTACATTCATTGATTTTTGAAGAATAACTGTGGTGGAGAAACCTTATTTTCAAGTCCATGGATAAAATGTGAAAATGGAAAGCTGTTGGAGCTCGAGGACGTGCATTTTATTTGCTTTGTTATGGTATATCCAAGTCTTACACATTTTGGCATTTTCATGGCGAAAAGGAAGTCGTTATAAGAAAAGAAAAGAACCCACTGAAAGTGTTGAATGCAATGACCCTATCCTCGATAATCCAATAATGGAAGAGCTTGTTTATGACGCATTCGAAATGTTTACTCATGAAGTAGATCATTTATCAAGTGAGAATGTTAGAATAGGGGGAGGTGACAATCGTCTCGTGACTGATGAGGAGTTAAAATACAAAAAGTTAAGTGATAAGGCATTTAAAAAGGTCTATTATGATAAGTATTCAATGGATGCCTAAAGATTGGCCGATGTACCTCCAGGTGTTAAGCCAGAACAGTGAAAAGAGTTCCTGTAGCATGAGAATATGGAAGAGGCTAAAAAAAGAGGAAAGCAGGGAAAGATAATAGGGAAAATATTGGGGCCACTCACATAAGTTGGCGTGATGGGAATGCCCAAGTCGAGTACAATATGGTATGTACAACTCCATTTTATTTCTTTATTTGATTACTATTACCTTGAAGATAATATATGTTATGTTTTTTTTATTTGTAGTCAAACAAATTGCGTAAAAACCCATTTCCTGTTGATGTATGGATAGCTAGCCACACATGTAAAGATGGTTCAGTCACAGAGAGGATTGTTCCAATCAAGGTGATTTTCTATAAATGGTGAATGATGATTGTTACAAGAAAACATTATACATTCAAATGATTAGTCTTGACACTTATACATATTTGGCATTTTAGAGGATAAGGTGCTCACGAAGAAAAAAGAACTAGAAGAAAGTTGTAGTGATAACACTAACCAACAACAATCATTGAGAAATGATGCCATGTCTGAAGTATTTAGTATTGACAAGTGATGGCACACTCGTGGTGTGGGTTCCATAGTTTCGCTATCATCCATCGAGGCTTCAGCTCCATCGTTATCTTTCCTTGCAAGTTAAAAGGACAATAGGAACCAAATGAAAGGTCGGCTCGATACATTTGAATCTAAGATCAAAGGAATGAATAATAAACTAAGCAATATAGAGACAATGATATGTATGGTGTTGGGTAAGTCCCATTCCTCCCCAGCTATTGGAACAACTGCAAGTGATGGGACAGTTGCATCATTTAATGTATAATCCTGCTCACTAGAAGATGGTGCCTCACGTGATGTGCTTGGGTTTAATGATAAGGTTATTAGTAAGGTAAGGATGGACGCTACCCCTCGAGACATAGTGCACAATAACATAGTGAATAACCAGAAAGAGGTGGTAATATTAGTGGACAAAGTGCTTGAGGAAAATTCTTCTCTTTACTTGGGAACACAAGGTGGTGCTGAGCTTCTCAGAGATGTTGGTAGTGTAAGTTGGGTGGTGTGGCCGAAGAGTTTAGTCATATGAATTGTTGGATCCCAATGACTTGTTTTTTTTAATTTTTTGGCGACTTGTTAAAGTCATGCTTGTGTTGAGTATGCTATGGACTTTATTATGCTAATATTTGTTATGGACTTTATTATGTCGTGGACTTTATTATGCTATGGACTTTATTATGCTAGACTTTGTTGTGTTATGGATTTTATTATGCTAGTATTTGCTATGGACTTTAGTATGTTCGTTGTGTTTTGCATTTTTGAATTACTTGAGTTTCTTTTTGCTATATGGTATAACATTTTTTAACTCTCCTAATGTAAATATTTCCTTTGCATTGCCGATCCCAAGCCCGAATAAAGGAGGAGGGAAGATGTTCAATTTTTTTATATCTCTTATGATACCTATATCTTTAATCTGTATGACAACTTTATGTGTGTTGTGTTTTAGCATGAATAATGCATTCAGGGGCACATGTTGAGGCCTTCACAGCTCCCCTAAATAGGGACACTGAAGGTGATATCTCCACATCTCAACCCTTTGATTATGATAGTGTTATGTATCTTCCCACCTCTCTTTCTTTAAATTGTTTGATTCCATATGCCATTGAGTATTTGCATAATTCAAATCTGTTATGATGAATGGTGAAAACTCATAACCCTAATACTTGATGTGTTGGTTTACAACATTTGTTTTCATTTTTAATTTCATCATTCAAAGAATTCACGGTGTTCCTGGTGTTTTTTTTACTATGTTTACAGATCTGAATTTTCATGATGTAACACCAAACAAAGTGTTATTTGATGATGGGGTGTTATTTTGTAGTGAATGTTATTTTTTGATTTTGTAGTCAATGTTATTTTTTGATTAAGTTTTGCAGATCTTTCCAAGGTATTTATGAAATTTTCCTCTACTGAATATATTTGGTTCTCTGTGTATCTTGGTTCTGAAAGGGGGTTGAAAATATTTCTTTATTCTTCCAGTGTGTAAAGGTGAAAGTTATTTATTACCGCATCATTTTTACTTATTTATTTTGCATCTCTTTAATTAAGTGAGAATTTGTATTTTTCAACGTTCTCATGTTATGATGTCTGATGTTCATTTTATAATGTTGGTTAGTTGTTTTAGTAAATTTGTACAAGATAGTTCACTTTGTATATATAGATAGACAGATGTTATGATTTTTTTCCCAGTGGTTCAAGTGCTTGGTTTCTCTACTGCTGCTTCTTTTGGGTTTGTCTATGTGGTGGACGAGGCATTCATGGTAAACGAAAATATGAAAACGCACCGTACCAAATTTTTTGGTATGTTACTTAGTTATGTGAAGTCAGTTTTACCTTGACTACTTACTTGTTACTCTATAAATATTTACTTATTACTCACGGTTAATAATGGTTGACACTTAACTACTCATTTTACAGAACTTGACTTGTATAACGTGAGGAACATATAGTCTATGACATTGACTTGGCATATTCGTGGAATATTCTTTACTGAAAGCCATTCCATGGATGCCATCTGAAGGATTTGATGTGTGATCTGGCACTTCAATAGTTGCTCAAGTTAATGCGCTCAAGCTTAGCCTATTAATAATTTTTTTGATGATGTACTAACGTATTCTTACTCGGGTGTTGTGTATTGTACATTGATGCTAAAAAATATAGGTGATCAATGGTTCTTCCAGTCAGTTCTTAGGAGTTATGAAGTTACTGATCAAATGTGATGATGAGCAAGTATGGGTTGTTAAATGAGAGCGAGAACAAGCTTCATTACGTGTTGGAAATCACTATGGAGAATTTTCTAGAGCAGCGATGTCAAACAATTGTGTTCAAGACTGGTATGGCTAAGTCTACTCACCATACTAGGGTGATCATCAGACAAAGGCATATATTTATTTTTATTGAATATTTGTTTTAATTATTGTATGCCTATCTTAAGGTGCTAATTTATTTATTTTTATCGTGCGCGTAATACGTGTTCTAAAATGACGTTTGAACACTTGACAACTTACAAGAAGTGGAACAAAATTTATGTTAGCCCGCTGACATTAATGACAGAGAAATGATAATTTCAAGGAGAAGCACGTACCAAAAAATTCTAATTAATATTTAGAAGTTCAAATATCTATCTATTTAAATTATTCATATATTTCTTGATGTTCACGGAAAGATGAGATACAATCTGCATTGCCCTTGTTGATGACACTTGTGATGAACTAAAGATTAGGATGAACAAGGCCATTAAAAGTGGTAATTTTTTAAAATTTTACTTGTTTGTGTTACCATGTCATCCTTACGGTTCCATGCCATTTTTTGCTCCCTAACCTTCACTATGAAAATTTTCGTAAGGTTGTTGGTGACATATTTTCATGTTTTCTTCTTATTATGCTTCTACATTTTACCCTTAATCATCCAAAGATTTCTAATAGAGAGGCAAAGAGTTATCGAGTTTGTAGATTCACTTCGCATTAAGCTCAATTACTTTGACCAATTAGAGAATATTGCTACCAGATTTTATTCTTCAAACATGAATGTTGTATATGGGGACTTTCTCCCATTACTCAAAATACTCGATGAGTGCATATCATATGTTGAAAATAATCCATAGTATGCTTTACTTGGTCAAATTTAAGCAACTTTAGTCTCGAGCCCTTGGCATGATTCATTCTCACGTGCTTTCTATTCTCAAAAGTACTTCTTCTCGGGTCAAGGCATCAATCCAAAGCAGTGGTAGCAACAACATAGATGTTTCTAAGGGTGTAGAGGCATCTATCATTTGTGTCCTCTTCAAAGAATATGTTCAAATTCTCGTAGAGTTCCATAAGCTATACTGTGAAGAGCGACTTAACTTAGTAAGAGACATAGTGCGATTCTGGATTCCGGAGTTTGCAAAGAAAGAGGCATTGCCAACATTGACTAGATCTAGATGTGCATACTTAGGGAAGATCTATCATCTTGAGCACCAACTCTTCGACCATTTTTCACCAGCATCTTTGGAAAACATTTCAAGTTTAGACCCTTTAATAGATCCTTTGTCTATA
Organism: Sambucus nigra; assembly: GCA_949130495.1. NCBI lineage: Eukaryota > Viridiplantae > Streptophyta > Magnoliopsida > Dipsacales > Adoxaceae > Sambucus > Sambucus nigra. The sequence goes on from OX422219.1 coordinate 114,504,828, forward strand.
TTCTTGTATGATATATTGTGCCCAAAGTTTAAACATGAAACATGATATTCTTTTTGTTTGAGTAAAGTAAGGTGTAAATAAAACTCCTGAAAGTCGTAATGAATTTGTTTAGGGTATTCTCTCTTTCTCTTCATATATACATGTATGGGTGTACTTAATATATACTTATTCTGTAGCCTTTTTCCACATGACTCAAACAAGGAAGTTCAGCTAGAAGCATTTCACATGTTCAAGGAGTTGTAGATAATGTAGAAATTCCTTTAATATAGAATACTAAACTATATGATCATGTGGTGCCTTTTCTGAATCGATTTTACCTTATTTTCCTGTCATTATAGCCTTTTTCTAGTAATCAATATAAGCATACTGAGATTGTCAATGTTCTTATCACAAATAGAAGCAAACTCCTTCGATATTTTGGTGACTTCAGGTTTAATAAAGGTAACCGACTTCAGATCCTGTGATATAATTATCTTTGGGTTCAGATCTTGTGATATAATTTTGAGTGGTAATTTGCTGAAAAGTTGGGTAGTTTGAAGTTGATAATCCTAAATTCAATTGTCCTTCGCAGATGTAATTAAACCATCATCCCGTAGTACCGTACCTTGTAATTGCTTCATTTCTAAATAAGGAAGACTCTAACTTCATTCAAACCAGATTACTATTTGTACTTTGCTTTGTAGTTGTATACGACCAATATTCCTATTTTTTAGCAGAATTCGAGCTACACGATAGGTTTAAAGAAGTGTTTAACATATTTAAAATTAGGTGTTAATAACTTTTGGATTGTTTTTGAGTTGTAAAGCTATAGTCAAAGGCTACTGAGATTTGAATCTCCAAGGTATAATCTGTCATAGTGCTACAGGAGTTGTAACTTTATGTGCATTATATCCATTGTTTTATGTTTTTATTTACGTTTTTTGAAATTTTGATTTGTTACTCACAATCTTTCTTTTGAACTTAGAATAGGTAACTTGGGGCATATCCAAAGGTATAATCTTTTGAATGTTTCTAACAGTTGTTGCTGATCATACAGACGATGGATTTCTTATTTGTTATGAAAGTGTGAAGCTTTTTTCTATTCGATGGGTGGGGGCTTCTGCACATTATCTCAGTTACGTATAATAATCGTCTCTTTGCGATATCTTTCAACAATTGTATATTTTTAAAATCTTTAATGCCACATCTATCTCTTTTAATAACCACTGTTTAAAATTAGTTTTTTTCCCATCACCTACTATGTTGTGTAAACATTTGCTGATTATGAGGTTGGTGAATGTTGATTGTTTTTTAGATTGATTTGGCATTGGGCATGTCAATTTTGGAAGATTAATGTGTATATGAATTTGCAAGATTAATGTGTATATTAATACACATACAAGAATCTGATAGTAATGTGTATATAAACTTTTTTTGAAGATTAATACAACAAGACATGTGCTAAATTTCCGAAAATTGAACTCCTGTAGTGAATTAAAGAGTGCATCTCTTTATCGTCATTTGATTTATAGTGGGATTAGTCTCGCGTTTTGTTTATAAGGTCTGAAATTCATTCTAGCCAAGTGGTTTCTAACCAGTATGCACAACATTTTTTCCTAAATAAGTTTTACTGTAATGGGAAATTGATGTTTTTCTTGTGCCACTGATGGTGTTCATATCTAATATTTTTTTTCACTCCTTTTTTTGCCTTTTTGCAGCTCCGGCGTTGAATGACATCTTCCCAGTTTGTTAAATGCACAAATAATCTTGCAAAGATACCTATGGTTTGTATTTTCCAATCTTCCTGGTTCCGTTAAGGGAACTAATGACAATGCTCTTATCGACATGATTTCCTTGTCATACTAATAGGGTTGTGGCACATGTGTATTAAAATACAATAACTAGATGTACGAAGTTTGTTAAGGAGAATAGTCAATAGATACCTTTGGTTCTTGCTTCCTTTCTTGATGAGCATGTCTGTTTATGTCGAAGATATCGTGAAGTATTGTATGAAAGTGTTTGGATATAATTGTTATGTTTTTAGCCATTTTTATTGTTTGTTATATGTGAGTTTGGTGGTATGCGGTGGATAATTTTTATTTTTTTAATATTTTAATTTATGTAAGTGTTTATAACACTTACAAAATGATGATTGTTTTTCTGACATATTAATATTTGTAAGTGTTTTGAACCATTACAAAAGAAAAAAAATATTTTTTTCTTTTACAAGTGTTTATAACTGTTGTAAATTAAAACAGGTTGTTGAATTTTGTAAGTGTTCTAAACACTTACAAATGAAACTTTTGCAGGTGTTTAAAACACATGCGAAAGTTTAATATGCAAGTGTTCATAACACTTATAAATTTTTTTGTAATGGTTGTCTGAAACGGATATGTGTTCCCAATGAACACTTACAAATGACATTTGAAATGGTTTTGAACACTTATAATTTTTTTGCAACACGCCTATTTGTAAGAGTTTGAAACACATAAAAATGGCATTTGTAAGTGTTTAAAACAGTTACAAATCACCTGTTTTGGTGTAGTGCCCCCAAGTCCTATTAAGGATGCATCAGTGTAAACTAGGTACTCCATCCCTGTCTTGGGTAGGGCTAGAACTGGTGCTGAAGTCAGCTTGTCCTTCAGCTCGTCAAAAGCCAACTCGCATGCATCATCCCATATAAATAGCACCCCCTGCGAGTCAAGTTTGTCAAAGGACCCGCTATCTTTGATAATTCCCGAATAAATCGCCTGTAGTATACTTCCAACCCTAGGAAACTATGTATATCAGTCGGCGTCATGGGATGTCCCCACTCCTTCATCGCTGACACCTTCACTTGATTCACCAATATCCCTTCCGTAGAAACGACGTGCCCCAAGAACTGAACCTCTCTCATCTAGAACCCACATTTCTCATATTTGGTATATAACTCGTGCTCAGATAGAGTCTGTAGAAACCATACTCAGATGATCGGCATGCTCCTCCTCAATCCGGGAATAAATCAAAATATCATCAATGAAGATAATGGAAAATTGATATAAGAACTCTCTGAATACCGTGTGCATCAAGTCCATGAACACTTTTGGTGCGGTAGTTAGACCAAATGGCATAACCATGAACTCGTAAGATCCATACCTTATCTGAAAAGAAGTCTGAGGTACATCCTTATTCGTAATAGGAAACTAGTGGTACCCCTGCCTCAAGTCTATCTTCCAAAAAATAAGAATCTGCCCTCAACTGGTCGAATAGGTCATCTATTCAGAGGAACATATATTTATTCCGTATCATGACTTTATTCAACTCTCGATAATCAACACATAACCGTAGCGACCCATCTCTGTTCTTCAGGAATAATAAGGGAGCACCCTAAGGCGAGGTACTCCTACGGATGAAACCTTGACCCAATAGTTGTTCGATCTGATCTCGTTGCTCCCTCATCTCTTCCAGAGCCATATGATAAGGTGCACGGGCTATCGGATGAATTCTTGGCGCTAAATCTATCACAAACTCTATCTCCCTGCCTGGCGGTAATCCCAGTATATCCTGAAATACATCAACTAACTCACGAATAACTGGAATCGAATCAAGCGGGATCACCACTCCCCTAGAGGTCTCCTCCTCTATATAGTATAAATGGGTCGAAAAATGTCCCTCAGGAAGAGGCATTGCCACCAAAAACATATCCTGACCCGGTATTATAAACACAATACTACGACTATAACAATCAATCATTGCCCTATAGATAACTAGCCAATCCATCCCGATAATAGCGTCTAACTCGTGCATCTATAAGACAAGCATGTCGTCCGATAAAATCAATCTCCCAATCTCTATGCCTACTCCCCGACATATAAAGAATATCAAAGCCCCATATCCCATCGTTGAGTCTACACTAGTAATATGCTATCGTCCGTGTCTAATAAACCAGTGGCACGTGTAAAACTGGTGGCAATGAAACTATCTGAAGCCCCTGTGTCAAATAATATCCGCCCCATAGTCCCCTGAATAGAAAACATACCCTTAAATGCGGGAGGGGACTGATGAATCGCGACCCTATGGACGTTATAAACATGCCCATACTGCAACTGTCCATGCTGTATCGGAGCTACTGAAATGACTAAGAAAGCTAGTACCTGGGGTGATGCTGGGAGGGCGGATGGAAATAGTGGTCGTTGGGTCTCCTAACTAGCGTCCTACTTCTTCTGCTACTATTGTGGGGATCTAACCCCCCCCCCCTGAGGACAATAGTGGTATTTGTGGGAAGTTTTGCCATAATTAAATCACCTCCGTGGGAAGTGATCTTCCCTCTTCCCCTACTGTCGTCGGCCCAGATGGCCATTTCCACCCCTATTATAGCCCTGTTAAAATAGTTGTTGCCCCTACTAGCGCTGCTGACCAGGTTGGCCCTGTATAAAACCTCCCTGCCCCTATCTGAAGTCTCCGGAATGGGATCGCTTAGCAGGGTACGCCTGATGGGAACTCTTCTCACCCTGTCGGACCTATCCCTGGGCTGCGGGTGCCTCAATGGCACTACTACCTCCTATCCGTCCATGCTATTTGGGATCTCCTACTCATTTGCTTCCCTACTGGTGGAAGCGGTGGTTCTGACAATGTAGTAGGTCATCATTAACTGTATCAAAATTGGCGGCCAAAGAAATATTCCCTAACAGATGCTGGAAAATCTTCCAAGTCAATCCATCCATAAACCTCTAGATCTTCTTCTCTTCCATTGGTATCTCATCTCGCACTAAATTCAGATGATCGGTAAACTCTTCGTCATACTCAGCAACTTTCATCCCTTTCTGTTTAAGGTTTAACTGCTTTCACCTCATCTTGGCCTTCACGGTGGAAGGGAAGTACTTGCGGTTAAACCGCACCCAAAAAATCGAATAGTCAAGATATCTTTTTGTTAGTGATTTAAGAGTGTCTATACGAGCCAATAATGGTGACACCACAATTTTTGATGTGAGGTACCAATGCATCAACCCTTGATGATATTAGAGGTTTGTCGAGATGTTGATAAGGCTTGATGAAGTCCATTGAATTAGAAATATGAATTGTGTATAGTCAACCATGGAGATTAGGTTACTAGAGTGTTCTACCTAAGTTGTATGTATTTATGATAAGGATGCATTAAGTTTCGGGGTGAAGTACTTTCGAATAGTTAATAATTATGTTGTAATTAGGCAAATTCGATCCTTCGGGTCATATCAAATTGTAAGATAATTGGTGATTCGATAGACATGAGGAAAAGTGTTACTCAACATTTTGGGATTCATACTTAGTCCGAGTTAGTAAAATACTATTGTTGTGAGAAACTGTCTTATTGATTGTTGACTGGAAGTTATACTTTGCGAGAAATGATGAGAGTTACGGGAAAAATTCATTAAGTATATTACATGTGAAACAACGATGATTGAGGAGACTTAGGAGTGAACTGTAGATAGTATTCCATGTTAGGGTTTTATAAAATGTGATGAAACTATAAGGGATAGGATCTTTAATGCCCCGGTCAGGAGTTATGGGTTACCCATTCTCAAGCTAGTTTAACCCAAGAGTTAGGTTTGAAGTGCAATGATACATCCTATATAATGTTGCTAATCAAGTTTTATTTTGATTAACGTATGGTTTGTTTAGCATGTGATTCCATTTCCAAATTAAACTAGATGAGGGAGCCGTGGGAAGCGTACATGGAATCCAACCACACAGAGCTACTAATGTAAAGTAAAGGAGAGAACTTACCTGTGTAACACTCTCAAAATATGAAACTTCACCCAACCTATCGTAACAAAGATGAGGGTATGAGCCGAATGCTCATTGGGAAATATAAAATAATGTTGTATAGAATGGAACGAAAAAAGAAGACTCTAACATGTTATACATACGTGAGCTTGCAACTAACTTGTATATAATAAAGGAGGAGGGTGTTTTTGCCATGTCATAAGTTAAAACTTCCACATCACAAGAGCGACTTATGACATGTTAAATGGACTTTGGAACTTAAAAAACTACATCTCATGGTACAAAAAACCCACCTAGAACCTCTTACCCTTCTTGCCAAACCGTCTGATCTCTCACCCACTCCATCTTAGACACATACTACCTTCTCCGGCTCCACAAACTATATTTTCTTAGTTTTTTTAGTGTAGGTAACATCTCTCAAATAATTTCTCTTCTCAGATCTGAAAAACACCAAGTGAGATTAAAGGGATTTCATTTTCTACATTTCTCTCATATGGTGGGTCCCCAAATGAGCTTACATTTTCATTTTTTGCATTTCTCTCTCAGATATGGAGGTTAATTAGTTTTTGGAACATGTTATATGTTGTTTAAATTTGGTGTACTTTGCGTATATGACTTCTGAACTTATCCCATCACTTTTTGCCGATATGAACTTACTGCCTCATATGTTTATGTTTGTTGGTGTGCATTTTGATTTTGGTTTTCAGATCTGAAGTGTATTTTTCATTCTCGTTTCATGTGTTTTAATTTTGATTTTGATTTTGATTTTGGACAGATACTTCGAGTTTATTGGTAACTAGGACACGGAGGTGGATATGAAATGGGTTTATGTATGATGAGAGATAGAAGGATGTTCTAGGTTTGGGTACGATTATGATGAGAGAGTAGAAGATTTTATCATCCAACCAGCGGTGTCACAACTCTAAGACGACTCGGTATTATAGGTTCGTTATTCTTTAGATGACTCAAGGCATTATTTTAATTTCATTTTATTTTTATTTTATTTTTTCCTTTATGGTGCGAGAATAGGAATTAGTAGGTTGAGATCGTATTTGGGTTTGATTCATGTTACAAATATCCATTTTAGATCTGATGTTAATTATGGTAGCATTTTTGGGTTTGATTCATGGTACTTCACAAGATCTGTCAGACTCTTTTATGGCGTATGAGGTGTGAAACCCCACCTAATAAAATACTGGGTTCGGTCCTATATCAAATTAAACAGGAAGCTCAAATGGTTTCATTTCAGCATCACTATCGAAAACCAATTAATTAATAATAACCTATTAAGCCTAGCATCCAAATTTTAAACTTCGTAATATTTTTAACCTAAATGCACATGTAAAATCCTTTCATAAAAAAATATGAACAACAACTGAAATGAATAAATAGTAACCGATAACGGTAGATAAAATATTTATATAACCAAAAAAAGTAGACGTAAACAAAAAATGCCCGAATATTACAACAATACCTCCTATCTAGATCACAAGGAGAAAAGCATCTAAACAATTTCCTGCCAACATCCATAGTTGCGGCAACAACATTTGACTCAAAAAAATAGTCATCCAGGTGTCCCTGTGTCTGTACACCTAAAAGTATAATAAAGGAGAAAAGAAAAAGATAGATACGGGTTAGAGACTGGGTTTTGAATTTTTTTAGCAAGTGCTTAAAATACTTTAGTATTTTAAAATATGATACTCTCCATATGTAAACTGGTGTCGCACTCACATGAGATACCCCTCACCTCTCATCTAACAGTGCACACCTAACACATGTATTTTAAACACCCTAGTTATGCTACCCAACCTAACTAGCATCTCACCACACCATTAAACACCATAAACTATCTTAACAACCCGCATATATAATATCCTAAGCTATCACCCTACCTTATAGATTGTAATCTCTCACTTATAATTTACTCTTACATTTTGAATAACTTACACTAGTTAATATATACTAATCACAATTTAGTGTTATTTATACCGTATATCACATTCTCAACTTTATATACGACTATCACATATATTATTTCAGATTTTATACTCCCGGATGATCCAAAAATTATTACACAATTCATTCTTTTATTTGTCCATATATATATATATATATATTCACATCTCATATATATACAATATACTTTACACATCAAGTATTTACATTCCTATATATCACACAGTATATAAGTATAATAACCATCCCTCGGAGATATAACTCAATGGATTCAGTCTCTCAATGCTATCATCATCTAGTGAATTACTCACATACCATCGTGGGTTACTAGCGGTCGGACTCTCACACCGACTTGGTAAAAACAAAATCACAATGTATGGGAAGTAGTTATAGTTCCTCACCGAAAATGAGAACGAAACATACCCACCACGTCTCACCCCTGATAAAAATCACATATTATAAATGGACTCTATGACCAGGGGACTATAAGCTCCCTACTCCTCAAGCCAGGGGCCTCACCCACATCGGGCAACTTCCTATGATAGCACTAGAGGGGTACGCTTCACATAAATGTATCATTCACACTCAAATATATTCATAATCATATTTTATATATACAATCTCTAGACCCGCATATATATATATCATTAAATTCGACAATCCATATCTATCTCTCGTGGAATGAGCTTATAATCCCGAATATATGAATTCACATAGATTAATAAGTATACACAAAACTTATTTTAATCCCATAAGTATTCACTCACTTATGATACAATTCTCACATAAATATATCTTCCTAAACAATAGCTTATCACCACTACCTAATATTCTAATTTCATCCTACTCTAACATTCGGATATTATATATATATATATATATATATATATATATATATATATATATATATAATATCGGCATACATATATTTTATGCACATACAAATCTATATAATAAGGAGTAGAATTTGGATACTATTCAATAAGATCATAAGCTATTTAGAGGTTGAGATTAAAACACCAATGCAAGAAATCAAGGGTTGAGATTGTCTCATTCCATTTTACTCTTTTTCCCCTTCATTTTTTGTTTCCCTCTCTTTCGTTGAACTCTTAATAGATTTGTACACATTCACTTTAATTCAAAAAAAGGCTAAATTCATAATGCCACAAACAGATGTGCATATTTCACCAACTCTCCCCTCTTTTCACCCACGTCTTCCTCTCTCTCCCCACGAAAAATGAGGTATTCTCATTTGTGTCAAAAGAAAATTTGGAAGTCTAGGTAGTGTGAGCGTTCGAAATGGAACCCCCCAAACTGTTTGAGGAGATTACGGTGTACTTTGGATACCCTTTTTTTTAACAGGTGAGCATTGTTAATAACGGAGTTGCTTGCAATAACCCTTTTTGACAATCTTCATGAAAAAAACCCATATGGTATATGTCGGCCTTTCAGTTTGGATTATTTTTATTTGTTTCATTTATATTATATTATGGAATTGATATTTGATTACTCTTGTAGGGAATAAATACTTGCAAAAATGAGCATCAAACAAGATCGAGGAAATCAGTATTGGTGTTCTTGAATTTTTCATTTATCTTGGCTTTAAGAATTTTTCCAGAATGGATCTTAACTCAAATTTAGACCTTAACTTAGGTACACACTCTCTCTTTAAGATTATTATTTCAATTTTGGATCTAACATGTATTTTATTTTTTTGATTTTTGATCTCAGATCTAATCGCATATTACGTCACCGATTTATCCACACATGTAGCTACTTCAAATGAGGAGAAAATAACTAACATTAAAAGAAAATTTTGAGGGGATGTTTGCTTCAAGAGAGGGGATTACTGCTGTGTAACACCCCGTATTTCTGAATAGTCCAAATATTCAATTTAATTCTATTGGAGAATTAAATGAGAAAATACCGGCTTAATTTAAATTACGTAAGGGTAGTAATTTAAAGAATTTTATTTAAAATGGTTATTGGGGAATATTAATCGATAGATAGATACCGGTTTATATTTCCTCATTATATTTACTTAGTGCGAGTGGTAAATAGTTACCTAACACGTGTAGACCGTGTTGGGGTGAGAACGAGCAATATTTGTTAAGTGACTCAAATGATAATTTAGAGGTCACCAATGAGTCCGGAAGGGTCAAATTAGTCAAAATAGTATACCCGGGGGTACTAGTTGAGTTCCGGGGTAATTTTGGACTAAACCGAGACCGTTCGGGGGGCGTTTTGGTCTTTTAACATAAGAGGGTATGGAGACCTACGAAATTGAGAGTTTTATATCAGCCGTATGATAGAGGAATTAGGGTTAGAACACCCATGACAACACCAATACCATTAGAGAGAAGAGAGGCACAACTTTCAAAGGCAAAAGGAAGAATTGGGAAGGATTCAAAGGGATTTTTATCATCAACTTGTTGGGGAAGAAGGATTGAAGGATGAAGATCATCAATCATCAACAACAACCACGAAATCAGACCCTACTGATTATAAGGCAAGTTGTTTATTGCAAAAATTATAAAGTTATAATACCCATGTGTAGGGTTTTTGAATAGTTTTGTTTAAATCATTATTTTGATTGGAGAAAGACGATATTTATACATGTTGGAATAGGAATCACATGTAGAATGATTTACCTTATGTAGAGGATTAAGATTCAGATTAGACTTGATGATTTATCAGATTAAAATCTGGATTTTGACTGATAATATGGGAAGAACACCATAACTAGGGTTTTCAAGAAATTCTGGGTTTAATTCATTATTTCTTTAAAGGAATTGGAATTTTGATGTATTTGATACGTTAGAAACTGTCCTAGTATATGTGGAATCATGTTAGGATCATTGGGTCAAAGTTTGGTGGACAATAATGGAGTTTGAAAATTTGTTAATGGAGGAGAGGATCAACGAAGAAGACAGACTGTGTCTGTCCCAGTTCGATCGATCGATCGATCGACTATGTCGATCGATCGAACCCAGACGTCGATCGATCGACGCAAGCTGTTTCTCGAAAATTTTGTGTTTAATCCTTCGTTGAGTTCGGGAATGAATGAGTATTCTAGGATTTACATTATACTTATATGGGAGTAAGAATAAGACCAGTAGGTATATTGTTGAGGTCCAATAAGGCCATTGGGTGTAGGGCTTGGATTACGGACCGAGGAGAATAATCCGATTTAGTAGAGTATCGGGGACTTCGGAAATTGAGTTATGGGGTGAAGTAAATTCAATTTAAGTAATAGACCAGTAGGGTAAGCAATAACTACTGAAATTATATGTAAGGGGTAACTAGGACCCTTAGAGTTGTGTGTATACTCAAATAAATACGATTAATGAGATAAATCGTAAAGCGAATATTGTACGATAAATATATGAGATTAAAAAATTACGTACATATATGATTAATAGGTCGGGCATGTACCTACTGAATTATGTGATCTTTTAGGTAGAGAGATTATACCTAAATTAATTATGTTAGGGTCGATGAGACATTCCGAACTAACATAGAGTTATTATATGTTTGGGGTCGATGAGAAATACCGAACCAAACTTTGAACTGGTGTCGCGATGAGAGAGTCCCGAACCAGAATATGTGTATATATATATTTTTAAAATAGTTGGGGTCGATGAATAATTCCGAACCAACTCTCACTTGGGGTCGATGAATCATTCCGAACCAAGAGTCCTTTACGTGTATAAAAAGGACAAAATAGAAATGACTGATATTTAGTATATATTGTGTGTGAAATATATATATACTGGATGATATTCTACTTTCGTGTGTTAGTAGATTGATATATTTGATGTATTTGAAGATATATACTGAATTGGTAAGTTAAGTAGTGAAACTTAATTACGAAAGGAACCTTTAGATAGAGAAAATCTATTTAGTAATTCAAGTAGCAAAACTTAATTACATAAGTGGGAAAGTTAACAATTGTGAGAATTGTAGTAATTTTAGTTGTAAAACTAAATGGGAAGTCTTGAAAAATAACATTGACGAAATGTTACTTGAGAATTAATTAGCATACGCGAGATGTTAGTGAAAAGGTTGTACTGTATGGGCGATACTGGAACTTGGGTATAGATAAGTTCAGTTGACTAATTTGGTTTTAGTTATCTTGGGAAGTATGGCTAGATAAACTAAGTGTAGAACGTTAGGTGTGCACGAAAGATGAGGGGTGAGTTAACTCAAGAGAGTGTACGAGAACCTAACATGTGTAATCAATAACCGCATTTTATATTGTGATAAACGCTTGCTAAATATTTTCACAATGTTTTGAGTACTAACTCTTGCTATAAAATATTTTCAAAACCTTTTAGGTGTCCAGCCACAGGGATGCCACATATGATGATTCCATTCTAGAGACTTCGGAGCTGTAGAACAGTGGATGCTTACAGGATTTTGACTAGGCGATATCTCTCATTCAGATCTAGTACAGGATCTCACACTCTTCTATGTATGGACTTGTTGTTCGGTATTAGTCTCAGATATTAGATTCAGACTAGTGGTTACTCTATTGTTGTTTGGGATTTTTAGCCGATGGTTTATTCGGTAATACTTTTATTCTGTTGTACTTTTACTTTGTTGTTTGAATTATAGTACATGATTATTTGTACTTTGTTCCGCATGGTTGATTTATCTGTTTTAAGAAAGATAAAATTTGGCACCGGTCTAATTTTACTTAGGGGATTAGTAATTAAAAAGTTTTCGACAGTGATGATAAGAATGAGCCATTTGAGAAACTTGTTTTAATTTAATGAAGGCCTGATCACCCGATGTTTAATTAGGCGGGGTGTCACATGCTGCTGATATAAGAGAAAGGATGGGTGATTTTCATAAGATTATAAATGTGTCAAAATATGCTGCTAAATTTGGTCAATCTTTTAGTTCTTCCCAGAACTTTTAACTGTTAATAGACATGAAATTGAGGTTATTGATTTTATATATCATTTTTTCATTTTTTGTTATCTATAGTTCATGATCTGAAATTGAGGTTATTGATTTTCATTTGTTTAGTTCATTGGAGATTGATTAACAACCTCCAATTATCCTTTACAGTTGAATCAACTCTTTTTCTCTCTCTGATGAGGATGTGTGTTAAATTGATTTATCAGAGTATGTTCAGCAACTCGTTGATCGACACGAACTAATTCAATTAAATATGAAGCAAGTATGTTTCGATCTATGTTTTCTTTATTTGTTAGTTCATTGTATAATAGGATGATCACTTTTTCATCATTAGCTAATCATGACTAGGAGAGCTGAATTTTGTTTCAATTTATTTGTTCAATTTGTGACACGGAGTAGCCTGTATGTGTCTACCGACTTGAAAATCCTGTATGTTTTCCATTAATATTTGGGTTTGGATTTATGGATTCTTTTCTCTTGGTCTTCCAGGTTGCTCGCGCTTGTACTAACTGTAGTGTCAATATGGGAGAATATTTTTGTGGTGCGTGGAAATTCTACGGTGATGGTGTAATTATACAACTAAATAAAATTGAAATTTCTTTTCTCGAATTTGCTATAGAGCATCTAAGCTCAAGATGATTTAATATTTTCTACTTTTGGATGTGATTTTTAAGTGTTATTATTAATTTTTTCATTGCTTGAGAGGAATTAGTTATATTTCAATATCTGGATAAGACTTGGATCTTTGGTTTTTAATTAACCTAAGGTTAACCATGTACAAACGAATTGCAAATTGACAAAGGGAAATTTCATTGTGAAAGATTGTGGAATATGTAGGTCAGCAAATAGCATATTTGTATTTCTTTTTTGTCTTAATTGATGTATTACATTTGTGATATTATGAAGTGTTAATCTGAGTTATCATATTTTTTATAGAGTTGGTGGTCGTGAGAACTTCTTCCACTATAAGAAGTGTCTTATAGCTGCTAATGTTATGTCTCAGGGTGATTAATGTTAGGGATTTCGGACAGTATGGTTTGGACTTTTGGTTCTGGGGTGTTCAACATCCCTTACTATTTTATTGCCTCATTTTGACTCAACAAAAATATCACGTTAAAAAGTGGGGTCAAAGCCTGATAATAAATTAGAGTTTTGGATTAGTTTGAACATTACTGTTGTTGTTATTAATATAAGTATTTTATTGACTTGGGTGATATTGCATGAAGTGTGGCTGGATAGGGTTACTGGAAGGGTTTGTATGTCTATCTTAACAAAGGGCATGACAATAACTGGAATTGAGGATCGGAGATACTGGAATTGGATTCCTACGGGAGAATCTAGGTTAGATTCTAACTATCTAAATTTCATATCCATATATTTATATAAAAAATATATGACACTGAAAAGCTATGTAAGGAACCTTTACATTTTAGTGAAGAGGTCTTTTTTTTTGTTATTTTATCGAAAATTTAAGCAATTCTATGAAATTGGAATTCGATGTGTACACTTTATAGTGAACAAGCCTATTAAAGCTTTTGTATAATTTCATGACTTTTTATTTTCATCTATGCCTTAATCTATCGTTCTTTGTTGTTTTTACCTGTATTAGTTGGACCAGAATTTGTGTATCAGCTCATTGAAAATATTGGGAACACTCTTACAGAGCCTTTCAATGATTTTCCTAATGCTAAGAAATGTTGAAGAATGTATTCTGTTTGAAGAATGTATTCTGTTAGGGACCAAAATTTATTAACATTGGGTTGATTTGTTCATATTTAAGGTATTTGTGAGGAAACTTTGTTCATTTTCCATATTGTTGCAAATGTATGGTATTGAAAATTTACCCCCGTAATTACCTAAGAAATTAATGTGAATAGTTTTCTAAAATTTCCAATGACTATTGATGTTACATATGATTTTATTTTTGTTGTTCTTTCATCTTATGGATATGGTTTTTTGTGATTTTGATTAGCGTTTTTTTGTGGGTTTCATCATTAACAGTTTTTTGTGGTTTTGATTATAGTTGAGAATTTATAGGGTAAAAAATGTAGATATGGATCTATTTTTTTGTGGTTTTGATTAATGTTTTCATGGCTTTTATTATAGTTCATATGTATCTTAGTACTGGTTTTATTATAGTGGGTGTTCTTATACTCTCTTACCATGAATTCAGAATCTGCTACTCATAATGATAATGATAATGCAGAATTTGCTACTCATAATGAGGGTGTTTGATAAATATGACTCAGAAGAAGTGTATGGACATTCATAATGAGGAAGGTCGAATTGAAAATCATAGCCCCATTAACACCTCTATGGACATTCAATGTTGCCTTCATTTCAAACGGGAGGCTGCTTTGCAGCCCTAAAGGACAAAATGTCTAATCCTTACACAGGTATTTTGGTTTTATTATTAACTGCTATAGTTGTTATTTTGTCTTTGAAATATGAGTTGTCCCTCACTTTCATTTGTTTACATAAGTGGGGTGAGATTGGGAAATTCACAAAATTGAATTATGATATCAATATTTATTGCTAAAGATATGGATCACCTTGTATAGAATTTTTTAACACACTAATTTATGTATTGTTTGGTGTTATTTTAGATTGGTCAGGTATTGTTAGTATATAAAAAATCATGGTGCAAAGAATAGCTTGATAAATTACTTTATTTCCTCTGTTATTTTTGGGTTTGAAGTCTAAAATCTTTAACATATCGTCGGCTTACCAAGGTACTCTCTGAAGTTTATAACAAGGGTTGTAATGCTAAAGTTTCTTCTCACCTACATTCCACCACCATTCTTTCACTGTTATCAAGTCTTTTTTCCCCGTATTTCACTCCCCTTCAGGACTATATATTCATCATTTTCATTATTTTAATATTTTTCTACAAATTTTAATTATTTCCTATTAAGTTGTTTGTTCTTTGAAATTTGTCAAAAGAAAATATCATTTGCTATGTTTATATAGTTATGTAATCCCAACAAGATGGTACACATTTACAAAGGTTATGGGGCATGAAGCCAAAGGGAGTATTTAAAAATCATATGTAGGAAACAAATTACACTCCACTTTGCATTGCTGAAAACTTACTGTTAGTGTATGCTTTTGTTTTTTTATTTGTTGATTCCTCTCTTAAGTTCATATTATTTTGATATTCATGCTATGCCTTTACATATTTTGAAGGTAATAACTACACCATATATGATTTAAATGAAATTTTCATACGCATACCGAGTTAAGTGAATTGCAGAGTTTGATTATTTAGCCTTTTGCTTTCAGGGGCTTTTATTGGGATGTTCTGATATTAACGTGCAGGGGGTGCATTTTCTTGGGATATTTGGATATTGTTAGTTATTATATGTATTCTTAATTTGAGTTCAAAATATGGTCTATATCTTTTTAGGATAGATATTTATTTTTAAATCTAAATGGTTTAGTTTCTATTTGACAGGTGTCCAAACAATATGCAAAGGTATGGGTCAATTTTCATTCATACGTTTCACCCAGACCAATTGTGATACTGCCACCAGTAAAGTTCCCTACGTTTAATGATGGACCAAGGAGATGTACAGGTATGGAATCTCTAGATAATATTACATTTCCACACGTTCAAAGCTCGGGTAATAGACTAACTTTGTGCAAGTTCCAGATCTATTTGGTTTAAAAGACTTTTTTACTGTTAATGCTTAAATCGAGTTTCATCACTTAATTAGAATTTTTTTAATTTATTTTAATAGTTTCTCAGGAGCATAACTGAAATTATAACGGTCTCTAGCACATAGAATGAAGGTAGATAAGATCATATTAGTTGTATCTATCATGTTACCCCCAAATTATAAAATTCGTGTGGGTTTGTGTGTCTGCCATTGGTAAATTCATATTTGATGACCTGTTTAAAATGCATAATTTAAACTTCATCAATTTTTTCTTAAAACGGGAAGGAAACAAATGTTTGGCAGTTTGTCTAAAACGTTATGCCCTATAACAAAGATAAAGATGGATTTAAGTCTAACTTCACACCCTCTTATATCCATGGAATGCCAAAAAAATCTACACAGTTGTAATTTTATTATTCAGCAGAATTTCAAAGAACTATTGTTTAGTCATATATCTATGAGTAGGGTCATTGCTTTTTTCTTGGTCCTTTTTTTCAGTCCAAATGATATAGTGCACAGTTCGACCTCAAATAGCATGAATCTTTTAGCTATTTTTCTCCTATCTTTAAATACAATAAATGCGTATATACCCTGAGATTTATAGTTAATTTTCAATATCTTAATGGGTAATTGCAGGATCCTAGACCTCATGTATTAGTCGCCTGGGTATTTGGTGACATCAGTGATTTGATGTCATCAGTTTCATCAGCTAACAAGATCATAAACTAATGCACTCATGTCCGCTACACCATCGACAAAATTGTAAAGGTCCACAATTCCCATCTACATTTCTTATTGCATTCTTAATTTAAATTGTTTGAATTTTTTTTGTGTAATTTGAAATTTGGACTTTGATTATAAACTAATGTTCACTTATGAAGCCAAATGGTTGGATTATAATGGATTGATTTTGATTTGGTTTCATGTTCACACTAGATCGGTAACTCAACTGTTATTCTGATCAATTTTTAATTTGCAGACTAAAGGAGTCGAATAAAATGTATAGGCTGGAAAAAATGTTGTATGAGTTCGGTGATAAGGCAACATAGTGGACACGATTGAATAAAAATATGGGATATTTTTTGTATTTTATTTTATATTACGATTATTTGTTCAAGCTTCTGTTAATCGGGGACTCTTTTGTTGACAAATCGTATCTTCTCAGATTCGCTTATGATTCCTATGCTGATCTTATGATTCCTATGTTGATAGTTACATTGGTTCCATTGGAGTAGATTTTAAAATTTAGACTGGAGCTGGATGGAAAGACACTCAAGCTATAAATTTGGGATACTGCTATCCAGGAGCGATTTGGGACTTAAACGAGCAGTTACTACAGAGGTACTCATGGGATCATTATTGTGTATGATGTGCCAGGGATGAAGAGCTTCAACAATGCTAAGTAGTGGCCGAATGAGATTGATAGATATGCAAATGACAAGTGAAAGATACATGGAGCTTCAACAATGTTTTCATTTTTTATTAACTTGGATGTCCGATCAAGATAAGTACTAGAAGAGATATGTTAATATGGTAGAGTTTTTTATTGGGTTGTAGAGACATAAGGCAACATTGTAAATATAGGGGCTTATGATCTCAAAACGTACATTTTCGTTGTGCAAATTGCTATTAGAATGGTAAATTGTGTTGTATATTGTGTGGTAGTAAAATGTACCATAGTAGTACATTGAACATGCGGATAGTTCAATATTTTTATATCTTAAATAGGTGGATAGTTATATAAATAAAGGAAATTTGTCCAAATTTTATAAAAATTCAACTTATATGTATTGAAATTAAATTGGGTCAACTGCTATTTTGGAATCGAAATGATAACAGGAAACGAAACGAAACGAAATGAACACAAAATGGACCCACTACTTAATTATACAAGATTAAAAAACTGCATATTTTTTTTAAATTAATAGGTTCGTACAATAGTTTTTTTCAAAAAATATTTATTTGTTACGAACAAAGTACGTAGTATGGTCCTATCAACGATGTATACACGACATCATATAATTTTTAAAAAAAATTATTTGTTGTCAACTAAATATGACGTATGTCCTATCAATAACGTATACTTTTGATTTTTATTGGATTATTTGTTATTTGTTAAGTATGGTGGATAGTCCTATAAACAGATAAGAGTATGACTATTTTTTTTTAAATTAAATTATTTTATCGGGGAATGAAATTTTTTCCACTTCACGATTACATACTTTGAAAATTATTTCAGTTTCGCGATTACATACTTTGTAAATTTTCCCCGTGCCTTCAGGCACGGGCATTCTGCTAGTATATATATACCTACCAAAATAATCTCCCAGGTGTTATTCATCCCAAAAACTCCTTAAATTCATAGCCCAGATCTAATTAACATTAACCCAATATTTATACATCACTCACTTCATCATTTAAAGGTCCTCACACTCTATATTGGATCCCCTACTACTCATCTACCAACAGGAGTGCTTTTACAACCCTTTTCGTCCAAGAAAATCTCTCAACTTTTTCTTTCATAACCGAACTAAACCCATGGCCCAAAAATGAACCGATCCGGTTCTAAATAAATGAACCGAACCGATTATACAAATTAATGAACCAGTCGAAACATGATGAGTTCGGGAATTCCTTTTCTCCTCCAACTCCGAAATTTATGGTTTTTACTCTCACCAACCATTATTATAAACATCTACACACTTAGATATACCCAACACCCTAATTTATTCTTGGTTTCATAAAGTTAATTAAGATTTAAAACCTACCTTAATTAAACCCTAGTTGTTACTCAACCCTTCCAATTTCTCACCAATAATTTGCACCATTCACATGGTTTCAAGCCTAGATTTCATATGGATTTCATAACACAAAAATCTTATATGAAATTATCTTCCAAAAACCCATTGTGATTAAAGAATCCCAAACCCAAAATCTTATAGTTTTCATCACCAACTATAATATGAACAATAAACACACTTAATAGTTAAAGCGAGTTAAACACTCGCCTCGTTGGATAAATCCGGCGACCTTATGCCGATATTCGACGGAGCTTTGCCCGAATATCCTCTTTTTCTCACTTTTATTCCTTCTTTCTCAACTTTCTTCTTTCTTTCTCGTCTTTCTTCTTTCTTTATTTTTATCCTCTTTTCTCTTTCTCTAAGGACTTATAACAAAGAAAATAAGAGTTATCCACTTATTAAACCCAAAATTGACTCTTATACACAAATGCAAGTCCCTACTGATTTAAAAAGCCCTCGGAACCCAAACACTATCCATGGGTACTCTATTTTGACTATTTCTTCCATCCGAGACCAACCCTGCACTCGAAATCCTTATTCGAGTAACTTATCAAAAATTCCCCTTTTAAATCCAATAAAACTTCACATGTATTTTTACTGAGTAAAATATTATTACTTGTCACTTTTCCCAACTTCGACATGATATAAAATAATTCAACTTCATTTACTTATTCCCGTAAGGAAATGTAACACACATCAATATTAATCCAAAACTCTCCAATTAATATTTAACCCGCACTTCAAATTCTCTTTCACTAAATTTTTTTAATTTATTAAATTACACCCACTCAGGTAATTTAAATGTCCATAAAAGTACAGGGTCTCACATTCTCCCCCCCCCCTCCCCCCCCCCCCCACTCACAAGGGAATTTCGTCCTGAAAATTCGGACAAGATTGGTACCAAAACTTAGGATATTGAGCCACACACAACACCCTTTAGTACCCAAAATCAAATCAAAATAACATAAGGGTAACTCCACTATATGGCCTCTAGTGGTACCCAAAATCAAAGAATGTCCTCCTACTCTCCCCATAAAAACATATGTTCATCTAATGCACCTATTCTTGGCCATACTGACCATATTAGGGTTGTCCTTCTCTCGAACCCTAGTAGCCTCGACCGAATCTATCGTCACTTAGTAGGAATTTGACTATCTGAATCATTTACATGGGTGCCCTGATGGGTCTCCCACTACAGTGTTTCGCTAGCACCGTTACATCAAGTCTTTCTCCGTGGCTAAATTTTCCAATTCCTTTAGCCCCTTCACAAAGAAGCATTCATAACATCACTGCTAAAAGCACAACATCATCACCATCTGCATCAATCTTCAAAATAGGGTTTCCCTCAAGTACTGGTGACTTCTGTCATGAGTCCATTACCCACATAAGGACTCTTTTCTCCATTATACTTACCTCTATCGGGCACTAAATACACTAGACAAGACCCCCTATCCGTCCCTCTAGTGATAAATTTATAATTTCATCCACATCTCTTTCTGAACAAAAGATGAAGGCACTTGCAGTCAAACCATGCCTAAGGTCCTTCCATTAGCACACTATTTCACTTTCCAAACTATGGTGATCGACTCCCAGCAATACAACACTGCTCCCCCAAGTCAATAATTTTTTTACCCAACTCACTTTTGGGTATTCTACTCCCTTCTATATGACAAAGCCTCTAGGTATTTTACATCCCTTATCTACACACATAATCTCTGAATTTACAATAATTACAATAGGTGGTCCTATTCAAAGACTCCTCTGACTCCCTTCCATATTAAACACACTGGGTGAGTCTAGTTTAGCACCACTTTTTTCTATTGTGGTACTTGAAAACATATACGGCACCCTAGCATTCCATACAACCCCAACTTCCCGATCAACAATAGGGGTCACCTCAACTGCGCTCATCGACCCCAAAGTATTCTTAAACACCTATTAAGCCCTGCCTCCTGCTGCCTTCCCAATGGCCCTCACTAGTCGCCCTTCGCGTGTCGGCCTACGAAATGCACCCGAACACATATAATATTTACTATAATATATGGTAGGATAACAAAATCTCATCATAGGAATCAACTATCCTAAACATAGGGCTCTATATTAAATAGAAAAAAATGTTGGAAATGAAGTACGTCCACACAGATTGCTAAGGACACTAGAACCTGATGCTCTGATACCACCTTTGACACCGCACCTAATAAAATACTAGGTGATGAGTCATATATCAAATTAAGTAGGAATCTCAAATGGTTTCATTCTCAACATCACTGTTGAAAACCAATTAATTACTAATAACCTATTAGGCATGGCGTCAAATTTTAAGCTTTCTAATCTTTTTAACCTAAACACATAAGAAAAATCTATTCATACAAAATTATGAACAATAACTGAAATGAATAAATAATAACCGATAACTCTCAGTAAAACACTTATGCAACCATAACGAGTAGGCATAAACAAAAAATGTAGGAAACAAAATTAACGACAACAGTTAGGCAGTATGCCAAAAGATTACAATAATACCTCGTATCTAGGCCATAAGGATAAAAGTGTCTAAGTAATTTTCTGCCAACATCTACAACTGTGGCAACAACGTCTGACTCGAAAGAATAGTCATCCTGGCGTCCCTGTATCTGGACACCTAAAAGTATAATACATGAGAAAAAAAAGAAAAGATAGCTATGTGTCACAGCCCGAGTTTTGAAAAATATTTTAGCAAGTTCTTAACACACTTTAATATTTTAAAATATGATAATCTATATATTTAAACTGGTGTCATACTCACATGAGATGCCCCTCACGTCTCATATAATATTTCACACCTAACGCACATATTTTAAACACCCTTGTTATGCTACCTAGCCTAACTACAATCTCACCACACCGTTAAACACCATACGCTATCTCAACAACCCGCGTATATAATATCCTAAGCTATCCCCCGATCTTATACATCATAATCTCTCACTTATAATTTATTCTTACATGATGAGTAACTTTCACTAGTTATTGTATACTAATCACATTTTAGTGTTATTTATCCCGTATATAATATTCTCATCTTTATATACGTATATCACATATTTGTGACACCCTGCCTAATTAACCCCAAGTGATTAGTCCTAAATTAATTTGGAACAGGTTTCTCAGTTGGACCATTCTTAGCATCACTGTCGCCTTTTTAATTACTAACCACCTAAGTGAGAAAATTAGTCTGGTGCCAAGTTTTATCTTTCATTATCTTAAATGAAACTCATGCGAAAAATGAAGCAACAATATAATCTTAATTAACTGAAACAACCATACACAATTAAATGACTAACCGAATAAACCACCAGCCCAAAATCCAACAAATATAAAATAATGACAAGTAATCAATCACAACAAGTCTGACAAAATCTAAATGGACCATGAGCGGCATGCTCGAAATAACTAATAGGAGTCTCAATACTAGAATGAAAGAGTGAGGCGTCTATCAATCTCCTGTAACATCCAAAATATGCTGCAGCAACGGATCCCTGAAAGTCAAGCCTGGCGTCCCTGTGGCTGGACACCTGAAAGATTTTTTAAAATTTTATAGCAAGGGTTAGTACCCAAAAACATTTGAAAACATTTAGCAAATGATTATATTGCAGTAATAAATAAATATGCATGCTCTCCATATTTTAGTTAGTGTCGCACTCCCTTGAGGATATCCTCACCCTTCCTCTAATGTGCACTGCTAACACCTTAATTAAATTTACCTAGGTCTTACTCTCCTAACTTGATCACTTATGTAACCCCTTGCAATTAACCTACTCTAACCGAGTATGCCCTAGATCATGATTTTTAAGTTATTATAAAAATCAACTTTAATGAAATCATTTCCCTTTCTAATTCCATATAACACTCACACCTGTTATACACATGATACATCATATACATTGCATTAATTATCTCGTATATAATTATTTACCTGATTATATATTTTGTCATATTGCAGTATTCACAAACATACTGAAATAATGCTTAATAATAGTATTTTCCCCTATTAAAGTCTCAACGGGTATAAATTCTCTAAAGTGCTATCCCACTAGGTGCAATCACATAACCTAGTTACCCCAAGTTAGAATTGCTCACTAGCTTGGTTAATATATATATATATATATTGGAGGCGGTCATATTCCTTCCTTTAAAGTGAGATCCCCCTCACCAATATAACAGACACTATGACCTGGGAATATACTCGCCCTACTCCTCAAGCTAGGGGTGTCATCCACTACACGCAACCTCCCCCTATAGCACTAGAGTATAATAATAATAATATCTATCCACTGATATTAATGTACACACCATATATATACTACCACATCCCGTATATATATATAAAATATCCTGGCTATGCCATTTGCTAAATTCGTAACAAATGCCCATTTAAATTATTAAGATTTTATGGTCCAACTCTAATTATTAATTAATTTGCACATTAATTAGTTAATTTACTATTGGTGTCGCTCCCACCATAAATTTGGACTTACTCTCGTAGCGCAAAATAACCTCACCCGAGTCTAAATCCCCGACACTAAATTATTTAGCCTTCACCTAAATAAAAATTTAACTTAAGTGTGACACTCCTAATTTCCTCCAAACTCTAGTTACTTTTAAGCATGACGTGTCGCACAAAAACTCCCAGAAATCCTAATTAATGTTATTCACAATTAATTAGATTTAACTCATGTATAAATTTCTCAGTAATCATAACATAATAGATTTTATAATATAATTTTCCATTTTATAAACATAACTGGGCGAAGTTGTCAAAATCTGCCGACCCCCGATCATTCGACCCCAGACCTTCGATTGATCGATCGAGCGGGACTTCCTCTTCTTCACGAAGACAGATTCAGACATGGACGAAAACCTCAAAAACCTAATTCTTTCTAATAGCAACCTCAAGCCTTCTTATCAATAATACATGTTAGAAACCTCATTAGGGACCCCCCAGAATGTGACAGCCCGAATATAATTATGATAAATTATATTTAAACCATGATTATCTTATGTGATATGAATAATGTGTTATTAGTATATCTAATGTTAATTGATTATGTTTATTATAATCCAACTTTCATAAATCATGAAAGGTCGAATTATTTACGAACACAAAATTTTGTTGTTTTCGGTAGAACTAGTTTGACCTTTATAACATTATAAATGACTTGAGTTGAAAACTCGATAGTTGTAGACATGTGAGTTCGGGTTGTATCACAACAAACGGATCATCAAATGGATGCCCGAGTAAAGATATATACCAAATTTACAAACAAGGGGCAATTTGGTCAATTCCCTTTAAGTGGTAAATTGTCTTTTATTAAACCAAATGGTTTAATTTGATTGGTTGGCTTGGGAGGCAGCCTTGGCCGAAATTATACCCTTGAAATAGACTTATCCTTTAACCAAAAATCAGCCATGAAAGGGTTTTAAGCTTAAGGAAAGAGAAGGTAGAAGTTTAGGAAGGAAAAGTGAGGAGAAAAGGTGTAGAAAAATCCGTAGAAATTACGTAAAAAGCCCTGAAGGTAATACTAATTACAATTATAGTTATTTATCTTATATTACTGATTTATATGATCTAAATCATCATAGGTTTATGAAATTTTCATCCTTTTATATGTATGTATGGTTATATGCAAGTTTATGTTAAGTTGAATGTAGAAACCCTTAAAATTTCTTTGTATTAAAACCCCTTGTATTCAAACTTGCATATCTATTTGTGTACTTACTGTAATTGAAAAATTACAATTGGATATGAAATTAGACTCATATATTCATATCATATCTGAAAATTAGAATTTATATCCTTGTGGTTAGGCCGTAATGATGATTTCAAGTTGGTACATGGTTTCTGTTTTTATACTTCATTTCGGTATGCCCTGAGTTTAGTCAAGCGTTTGAGATATCAAATGAAGTCAAACAATTATGAAACTTTAATTCTGTAAGATTCAGTATGTGTACTAAAAATGGGTCGAAAATCATGGAAAGTTATGCTGGAGAAAAATTATGAAAATTCTTGGAAGTTGAAGGAACAATAGAGGAGCTTGTAGGGAAGATTTGCCTAGGAAGCTTGAAAATTACACCGTCACTTGTACTGGGTAGTATATTCATATATGTGTTCATATTAATGAGGTTGGACCCCTGTATTTGTACAATTTAGGAATATAGGATGGTTAAGTATGTAAGACCATAATTTCAGGCCATACTGGGTACCCCTTGAATGAATGTTTGTATTTCGTCCTTACAAAGGGTACTTTGAGTACATGTTTCATGTGTATATACATTGAGGAGTATAATTTCATGTTTACTTGACTTTGATTATAAATTCCTCATAAGGTATTTCCTACGGTTGAATGTCCGTAACTTTATCAACATGTACATCATTGTTTGCCTTTACCTATGTTTTATGGAATGTGACTTAATTGGAATTATATTATTGATATATAGTCATGGAAAGTTACATAATTATGTTTGGATAATATTTATGATTGAGGTTCAGTACTGATTTAGTTGGATTGACAGGTGTAAGGCCTAATCAACCCAGTTCATCTCCACCAGGAGAAAACGTGAATACATAGTTGTCAACCAAGGTGAGTGTACTCACTGGAATGTTGTGTTTGTATACTGTTATGAATGTGATCATAATGTTATGAATATAAAATTGTTCATTTCGGTTTACCGAAATGAGGGGTTACTCCTCGACTAGGAATGGGGGAGATTTGTCTATTAATGATAAGGGGTTACTCCTCGACCAGGAATGGGGGAGAATTGTCTATTTAGACAGGATATGTGAATCATGATTCGGAAAAGTTGGTCATTCATTATGAATGAGCCGGATAAGTTAATTCATAATTATATGGACATGATATATTGCATGTAAATTTATGCAGTAGTATAGTAGTGATGCATTCACTGGGCTATTTTTCTCATGGTTCCTATGTTAACATTTTTCAGGTAACACGATGTCATTGCCAAATCTAGGAGGTCGGGTTGGGTTAGCCAGGAATGGGAGAAACTATGATTTTGTGTAAATGTAAATGATGTAATTAAGTTAACTTATCCTTCAAGAAAGTTTTTATGGACATAATTACTCTGATGTTGTAAAAAGGTTTTCAGTTATATGGATTTACAATGATGACTCTGAAATCAAAACTCGTGATTATGGTTTGGTTAGATTAATTATGGTTTGAATCACTTTGACTTTCAAACTTAATTATAAGTAACTGGGTTGGGGTGTGTCAGCTTTTGGTATCAGAGCCTAGGTTTCAGAGGTTCTGGAGTGAGAAGAGTCTAGATTTGGCAGTGAATGTTAAAAGTATATTTTGTTTGATACTAACGATTATGGTAGGAAAAATATGTATATATGCATGTTGTTATATCTTTGATCCATTTCATATATAAAAGAATGGAAAGAGGGAATGTAAATGAGGAAATAGAAGATGAGGCTTCAAATATGGCAGCAGAGGCAGAGGTTGAGCAACCTGTTCATGGAAATGTAGAACCTGACCCAGAACAATTGACAGACATGCAAAAAATGGCACAAGCTATGACTCTAATAGTAGAGCACCAAGCTAGATTTATGGCACAAATGGAAGAACAATAGACCAGGCAACTGGAGGCACAAGCATTGGCTAGGGCTGAGGAGGTGATATACCGGGAAGAAAGAAGTACTTCACATGAGAAATTTATTAAGATGAACCCACCCTCATTTGAAGGAGCAGTTGATCCAGCAGAGGCAGAAGTATGGGTTAAAGAGATTGAACTTATTTTTGGGGTCATGAGAATGCCTGAAAATCAACGAGTGACCTTGGCGACGTATATGATGAAAGGAGAAGCTAAGTACTGGTGGGATGCCACAAAACATTTGTTGATTACTCCAGGAGGTGAGAATCTGATCTCATGGGATGCTTTTGTCAAAGCTTTGTATGATAAGTATTTCCCCCCAATGTATCAAAAACAAAAGGAGAAGGAATATTTCCTGTTGAATCAAGGGAGTATGACAGTTAGAGAATACAAAGCTAAACTTACAGCTTTATCTCGGTTTGCTTCGAGGTTTATACGAAATGAGGAAGATATGTGCAGCCGATTTCTCGATGGGCTTGAGTTAGTCATTAAATATAGATTGTCGTCTTTAGAGACTTCTAACTATTCCTCCTTGGTGAACAAAGCCATGCTAGTAGAAAGGGACGTGAATGAAGCTAGAGGGAATCGAGAGCGAGGTGTAAAGAGAAGCAGATTTGATCCAAATTAAGAAAAGAGTAGTGGTACAGAATATTCGAGGTTTGGAGGGCAGAAATTCCAACAGGGTAGAGGTGGAAGTAGTTTGCAAAGGGGTGAAGCTAGTGGTGGAAGAGGTTCAGGAGTTTCAGCACAAGGAGATCCGAATGTTTGTTTCTTTTGTGGGGCATCAGGTCATATAAAGAGAAATTGCCCAAAGTTACTGAATATAGAATGTTTTAACTGCCACCCGAAGGGTCATTTGAGAAAGAATTGTCCTATGTTAGTGAGAACAGTTTCAGTCAGTAGTGTGGGGCCTCATAAAGGATATTCTCCAGGGAGTGCCACCAGGGGGAGAGGTACAGAACAAGCAACTGGATCGAGGGCAGGAGGAAGAGTGTTTGCGATGACACTACAAGATGCCCCTGCTACACCTGAAGTGGTTACAGGTAAACTCTCTATTGCGAACAATGATTTATATGCACTCATTGATCCTGGATCTACGCATTCATTTGTGGCATTAGATATTGTTTCATATTTGGGTAGACCATGTTCATTCCTCAATTGTGCCTTATATATTTCTACCCCAATGGAAAGTGTAATTCTAGTTGAGCACGTTTATAAAGATTGTATCTTACGAGTGGGTGAGAGAGATTTCTATGTTGACTTGATACTGTTGGCCATTCGGGATTTTTATATTATATTGGGGATGGATTGGTTATCATCGTATCATGCTTCCATTGATTGTTTTCGAAAAGAAGTTACATTTCATCTGCGAGGTGAACCTGAGTTTCAGTTTACAGGAGAAAGGAATGTTGTCCCTAATTGTCTTATCTGAGCCATTAAAAGTAGAAAGTTATTGAGTAAAGGTTGTACAGGGTATTTAGCTTATGTTGTTGATGTTAGTAAGGAAACACTTAAAGTTGAAGATATACCAGTGGTTAGAGAATTTTCTGATGTCTTCCCAGAGGAATTGCCAGGATTGCCACCCGATAGGGAAGTAGAGTTTTCTATTGAATTAATTCCAGGTACTGGTCCAATTTCTACTGCTCCATATAGAATGGCACCATCAGAGTTGAAATAATTAAAGGTGCAATTACAAGATCTGATAAGTAGTGGTTTCATCCGGCCTAGTGTTTCTCCATGGGGAGCATCGGTGTTATTTATGAAAAAGAAAGATGGGACAATGCGATTATGTATTGATTATCGACAACTGAATAAGGTGACCTTTAGAAACAAGTACCCTCTACCTCGTATCGATGATTTGTTTGACCAATTACAGGGGGGCACTGTATTTTCGAAGATTGATTTGAGATTGGATTACCATCAACTGAAAGTGAAGGATAATGATATTTCCAAAACAGATTTTCGGACTCGATATGTGCACTATGAGTTTTTGGTGATGCCATTTGGATTAACTAATGCTCCAGCAGTTTTTATGGATTTGATGAACCGGGTGTTCCACCCTTTCATTGATTCATTTGTGATTGTATTCATAGACGATGTGTTGATTTACTCGCGTAGCATGGAGGAACATGAGAAGCATTTGAGACTTGTATTACAGATTTTGAGAGAGAAGAAATTGTTTGCTAAATTTAGCAAGTGTGAGTTTTGGTTGAATAAAATTGGGTTTTTAGGGCACGTGGTCTCGATAAATGGGATTTATGTTGATCCAAAGAAAGTGGAAGAACTTGTTGAATGGGAAAGTCCTAAGAATGTGACAGAAATTAGCAGTTTCCTAGGATTGGCAGGTTACTATCGTAGATTCATTAAGGGATTTTCAGCAATAGCATTACCACTGAAAAAGTTGACTCGTAAAGAAGTGAAGTTTGTATGGGATGAAGAATACGAGAGGAGTTTTAAAGAATTAAAGAATCGGTTGGTTTCAGCCCCTATACTTACTATTCCATGTGGGAATGAGTCTTTTGTGATCTATACAGACGCTTCATTTTAGGGGTTGGGATGTGTTCTTATGCAGAATGGGAAGGTAATAGCATATGTTTCCAGACAATTAAAGACGCATGAACGAAATTACCCTACACATGACTTGGAGCTAGCGGCCATTGTTTTTGCTTTAAAGTTGTGGAGACATTACTTGTATGGAGAAACTTGTGAGATATTTACGGATCATCAAAGTTCGAAATACTTATTTACACAGAAAGAACTGAATTTGAGATAGAGGCGTTGGATAGACCTGATTAAAGACTATGACTGTACCATTCATCATCATCCTCGGAAGGCCAATGTGGTAGTAGATTCTTTGAGTCGAAAATCATCAGGGATGCTTGGTTGCATACGGTGTGCCCATGTTGGAAATATTCTTGATTTGGCATCGATGGGGATTGAATTGAAGTTTTCAAAAAGTGGAGGATTATTAGCACATGTCACAGTGAGGCCTTTATTGGCCGAACGCATACGAAATTTGCAGACCAGTGATCTATTCCTTGGGAAGGAGAAACAAGCTGTCCTGGATGGTAAAGAGAGTGACTTTGAAATTAAGAATGATGAATCGTTGTGTTATAAAAATAGGATTTCTGTACCTAATGATCCACCCTTAAAGAAAGATATATTAGAAGAGGCACATAGTTCAATTTACTCTATGCATCCGGGAGGTACCAAAATGTACAGAGATTTGAAAGAGTATTACTGGTGGAATAATATAAAACGTGAGATTGCAGAGTTCGTAGCTAAATGTTTAGTGTGCCAGCAAGTAAAGGCGAAGCATCAGAAGCCGACGGGATTATTACAGCCATTGCCTATTCCGGAATGGAAGTGGGAGCATATAACGATGGACTTTATTACAAGATTACCCCGGTCACCAAAGCGGCATGATTCTATTTGGGTGATTATAGACCGATTGACGAAGTCAGCTCATTTTCTCCCAGTTAAGACCACCTACACTGTTGACAAGTATGCACATATGTACATTGATGAGATTATCCGTTTACATGGGGCACCGGTGTCAATTGTATCAGATAGAGATCCAACGTTCTCTTCTAAGTTTTGGCGTCATCTCCAGAATGCCATGGGCACAATTTTGAAGTTCAGCACTGCGTTTCATCCATAAACTGATGGGCAATCAGAAAGGACGATTCAAATATTAGATGGCATGTTACGAGCCTGTGTATTTGACGTCAAAGGTAATTTGGATGATCATTTGCCATTGATGGAATTCTCGTATAATAATAGTTATCAGTCGACTATTGGTATGGCTCCTTATGAAGATTTATATGGGAGGAGATGTAGAATGACTTTGTGTTGGGATGAAGTGGGTGAAAGGAAAATTTTGGGTCCTGAATTGATAGATATGACAACTGAAAAGATCAAAATGATTCGGGAACAAATAAAGATAGCGCAGAGCAGGCAGAAATTTTAAGCAGATAAGAGGAAGCATCCATTGGAATTTCAGAAGGGAGATTTTGTATTCCTGCGTATTTCACCATGGAAAGGTGTTATGAGATTTGGGAAAAAGTGGAAACTAAGTCCAAGATACATTGGACCATTTGAAGTGTTTCAAATGTTGGAAAGAATTGGGCCCTGGCTTATAGATTAGATTTACCTCCAGATTTATCTCGGTTACATGATGTGTTTCACGTATCGATCCTTCGTAAGTATTTGGCAGATCCATCTCATCAGTTGAAAACTCAACCAATTGAACTGAAGGAAGACTTATCGTACATCGAGGAACCAATGGAAATTATTGATCGTAATGAGCAAGTATTAAGAAATATAGTTATTCCCTTAGTTAAAGTTATTTGGATGAGCCATGGAGTTAAAGAAGCAACTTGGGAAATAGAGGATAGCATGAGGAAACAGTATCCCCATTTGTTTGGTAAGTGACATTTATATTAAATTTCGGGGACGAAATTTTCTAGGGGGGGGGGGGGGGGAAGTTATGACAACCCGAATATAATTATGATAAATTATATTTAAACCATGCTTATATTATGTGATATGAATAATGTGTTATTAGTATATCTAATGTTAATTTATTATGTTTATTATAATCCTACTTTCATAACTAATGAAAGGTCGAATTATTTACGAACACAAAATTTTGTTGTTTTCGGTAGAAAGGTTCCTGCTAGAGACTAGTTTTGACCTTTATAACATTATAAATCACTTGAGGTGAAAACTAGATACTTGTATACATGTGATTTAGGGCTGTAACACAACAAACGGATCATCAAATGGATGCCCGAGTAAAGAGTTATACCGAATTTATGAACAACGGGCAATTTGGTCAATTCCCTTTAACTGGTAAATTGTCTTTTATTAAACCAAATGGTTTAATTTGATTGGTTGGCTTGGGAGGAATCCTTGGCCGACCTTATACCCTTGAAATAGACTTATCCTTCAGCCAAAAATCAGCCATGAAAGGGTTTTAAGCTTAAGGAAAGAGAAGGTAGAAGTTTAGGAAGGAAAAGTGAGGAGAAAAGGTGTAGAAAAATCTGTAGAAATTACGTAAAAAGGCCTGAAGGTAATCCTAATTACAATTCTAGTTATTTATCTTATATTACTGATTTATATGATCTAAATCATCATAGGTTTACGAAAGTTTCAGCCCTTTATATGTATGTATGGTTATATGCAAGTTTATGTTAAGTTGAATGTAGAAACCCTTAAAATTGCTTTGTATTGAAACCCCTTGTATTCAAACTTGTATATCTATTTGTGTACTTACTGTAATTGAGAAATTCCAATTGTATATGAAATTAGACTCATATATTCATATCATATCTGAAAATTAGAATTTATATCCTTGTGATTAGGCCGTAATGATGATTTTAAGTTGGTACATGGTTTCTGTTTTTATACTTCATTTCGGTATGTCCTGAGTTTAGTCAAGATTTTGAGATAGCAAATGAAGTAAAATAATTATGAAACTTTAATTATGTACGATTAAGTATGTGTACTGAAAATGGGTTGAAAATAATGGAAAGTTATACTGTATAAAAATTATGAAAATTCTTGGAAGTTGAAGGAACAATAGAGGTGCCTGTAGGGCAGATTTCTTGTGTTGTAGAGAAATGGTCATAACTTGCCCTAGGAAGCTTGAAAAATTACACCGTCACTTGTAATGGGTAGTATATTCATATATGTTTTCATATTGATGAGGTTGGACCCCTGTATTTGTACAATTTAGGAATATAGGATGGTTAAGTATGTAAGACCATAATTTCAGGCCATACTGGGTACCCCTTGAATGAATGTTTGTATTTCGTCCTTACAAAGGGTACTTTGAGTACATGTTTCATGTGTATATACGTTGAGGAGTATAATTTCATGTTTACTTGACTCTGTTTATAAATTCCTCATAAGGTATTTCCTACGGTTGAATGTCCGTAACTTTATCAACATGTACATCATGGTTTGCCTTTACCTATGTTTTATGGAATGTGACTTAATTGGAATTATATTGTTGATGTATAGTCATGGAAAGTTACATAATTATGTTTGGATAATATTTATGATTGAGGTTCAGTACTGATTTAGTTGGATTGACAGGTGTAAGGCCTAATCAACCCAGTTCATCTCCACCAGAAGAAAACGTGAATACATAGTTGTCAACCAAGGTGAGTGTATTCACTAGAATGATGTGTTTGTATACTGTTACGAATGTGATCATAATGTTATGAATATAATATTGTTCATTTTGGTTTATCGAAATGAGGGGTTACTCCTCGACCAGGAATGGGGGAGATTTGTCTATTAATGACAAGGGGTTACTCCTCGACCAGGAATGGGGGAGAATTGTCTATTTAGACAGGATATGTGAATCATGATTCGGAAAAGTTGGTCATTCATTATGAATGAGCCGGATAAGTTAATTCATAATTATATGGGCATGAAATATTGCATTTAAATTTATGCAGTAGTATAGTAGTGATGCATTCACTGGGCTATTTTTCTCATGGTTCCTATGTTCACATTTTTCAGGTAACGCGATGTCACTGCCAAATCTAGGAGGTCGGGTTGGGTTAGCCAGGAATGGGAGAAACTATGATTTTGTGTAAATGTATATGATGTAATTAAGTTAACTTATCCTTCAAGAAAGTTTTTATGGACATAATTACTATGATGTTGTAAAAAGGTTTTCAGTTATATGGATTTACAATGATGACTCTAAAATCAAAACTCGTGATTATGGTTTGGTTAGATTAATTATGGTTTGACTCACTTTGACTTTCAAATTTAATTATAAGTAACTGGGTTGGGGTGTGTCAAAGAATGTCCACAACCATTATTAATTCGTCCATTATCTACTGATTTCATAATTTGGGGAAAAATCTATCTTTAACCTTTAACCCATTCAAACCTCAAATTTCTTCCTTAAATTCATGTCTAGTTATCCAGATTACATCCTACAAGATATATATCAAGTTACTACTATCATATTTTAAATGAATCCTTACCCAAATTCGTAAATCAGATTATTGGTTTTCAAAACCTCATGTTTATGCCATTAACACCCAAAACGAATTTTAATCAACCACATCGCGTAAATATGAATTAAAAAATAGATTCAATACTACAAAAAGTTAACCACTTGCCTTAGGTTTCGTAGAGTCTGATTTTGGAGATGAATGTCCAAGGTTGAATATGACCCTCTTTGGCTCTCTTGTGATCCCCAAATTTGCCTCTAACTGCTATTAGGGTTTCCTAACCCACTAAGCCTTTTTCTAAAATCACATCAGCCGTTCTCTTAGCTCTTATAGTTGTTCAATTATCCTTAATTCCGTTTTTTGCCTAACGGGCCAAGCCCAAGTGACCCAAATGCCCCCGTGTCGGTCCGGCTATGTCTAAAAATGTCCTATGACCCGTTTACTACCCCCGGGTACACTTTTTCGACTATCTTGGTGCATGCGGACTCAACCGTACACTAAGAATTGGCATCAGAATTAATATATAAAAAATCCTTATCTCACACCCAATTTAGTCTATACCGACTCCCGGACTGAGATAAGTGTATATCCCGTCATTAACACCCAAAATGACCTAAAATAAATTATTACAATTCTCTTAGTAATTAAATTTCCCTAAATATTAACCATTCACTCTCCGATTAATATTTAATTATATTTTTCCATAATTAATTCAATTAAAATTGTGACACACAAGTAATTTTGAATTCCCGAATTAATTAAATATTAAATGCATGAAAATACGGGGTGTTACATACTCCCCCCCTTACAAAGGAATTTCATCCCCGAAATTATGTCGTACCTGTTGTGAAAAGCTCTGGATATTGTTCCCGCATACCCTCCTCCCGCTCCTAGGTAGACTCGTCAACTTTGTGATGACCCCATTGTACTCTAACTAGTGGAACAACCTTGGATCGTAACTTCCGCTCACTACGATCCAGAATACCCACCGGTCTCTCCTCGTATGAGATGTCTAGCTGTAAATCAATTTCCTCAAGTGTAATGTGCCAGAAAGCCCTCTCGCTCCTGTGATATTTCTTTTGCGATGCTACATGGAACACGTCGTGTATCTGCTGAAGGTGCTTTTGCAATCCCAACCTGTAGGCTACTGGCCCCACCCTCTCGATAATAGGGAAAGGTCCCACGTACCTTGGTGCTAACTTACCCTTGTTGCGAATCTCATAACCCCTTTCATAGGGGACACTCGGACCAACACCTGATCCCCAACCTCCAACACCACTTCTCTCCGTGAAGCATCAGCGTAACTTTTATGCCTATTCGGAGCAAGCCGAATCCTTCCTCGGATCAGCTCTATCTTGGCAAATGTCTCCTGAACAATCTTTGGCCCCAATAGTTTGTTCTCTCCCACCTCTAACCAAAAAGCGGGTGAACGACAAGGTCTCCCGTACAGTGCCTCGAATGGTGCCATACCGATCGTGAATTGGTAAGAGTTGTTATACGCGGACTCTACCAAAGGAAGATATTTCTCCCAACCTCCCCTAAAGTCTAATATGCACATTCTGACCATATCTTCCAGCATCTGATTGACTCTCTCAGTCTGCCCGTCAGTCTGTGGGTGATAGGATGTACTCAAATGTAACTCCGTTCCCACGGCCTCCTGGAAGCTCTGCCTAAAGTGGGCCACAAAGATCTTATCTCTGTCAGACACAATATTAATCGGTACCCCGTGTAATTTAACTATCTCAGCTACGAACAGCTGCGCATATCGCATCGTCTCAAAAGTCTGTGTGAACCGGTAGAAAGTGGGCCACTTTGGTCAATCGATCCACAATGACCCATATGGAATCGTGACCCTTTTGCGATGCAGGTAACCCTGTAATGAAGTCCGTGGAGATGCTCTCCCACTTCCACATGGGAATCTCCAGCGGATGTAGCATCCCTGATGGTCTCTGGTGGTCAACTTTCACAAGTTGACACGTGGCACACTTCGAAATAAACTCTTCTATGTCTCGTTTCATTCCTGCCCACCAATACTGCCTCCTCATATCCTGATACATCTTATCCCCACCGGGATGTACCGCGAATCTCGACCCATGGGACTTTGTCATAACGGCGTGCCTCAACTCCTCATCCTTTGGCACAATCAAGCTCCCATTAAGGCGTAAGCCTCCCTCCCAGCTGATCGAGTAACCCTCTTCTACCTCATCTAGAAACTGGCTCACCCTATCCCTGCAGGTCTGATCCTCTGCCTGATCCCTCACAACCCACATAATGATCTCAGGTATGATGGATAATGCTGACATGCAAACCTTAGCTACATCATCCTCATATCGAAGTTCTCTCCATTTCTCTTTGCAGACTTCTAATATTTCCCCAGTTGGTCTCCCGCTTAATGCATCTGCTACCATATTAGCCTTACCGGGATGATACTGAATATCAAACTGGTAGTCCTTCACGAATTCTAGTCATCACCTCTATCTCATATTCAGATCCTTCTGCGTGAAGAGATACTGAAGTGATTTGTGATCCGTGAATAACATGACTTTCTATCCCAGAAGATAATGTCTCCATATCCTCAAAGAAAAAAGGATCGCTGCTAGCTCCAGGTCATAAGTGTGGTAATTCTTCTCGTGGGGCTTTAGCTTCCTGGACGCATAAGCTATAGCCCTTTCCTCCTGCTGAAGTGCACCCCCAAGTCCTTGTAAGTATGCGTCAGTGTAAACCCGATACTCTAATCCCCCTTTTGGTAATGCAAGCACGGGTGCAGAAGTCAACTTGTCCTTTAACTCATCGAAAGCTAATTGACAATGATCGCTCCAAGTGAAAGGTACCCTTTTCCGGGTTAGATTCGTCAAAGGGCCCGCAATCTTTGATAATCCTTTGATGAACCGCATGTAATAATCGGCCAATCCCAGGAAACTGCGCACTTCAATTGGGGTCGTGGGCTGCCCCCACTCCCTCACCGTCGATACTTTACTCGGATCCACAGCAATACCCCATTCTGACATCGCATGGCCAAGAAACTGTACTTCCCGTAACTAAAATCCATACTTCTAGAATTTGGCATAGAGCTGATGATCCAACAGTGTTTGTAGTACCATACGTAAATGCTCCTCATGCTCCTCCTCGGTGCGCGAGTAGACTAGGATGTCATCAATGAACACAATGACAAACTGATCAAGGAATTCCCTGAAAACCCTGTTCATAAGGTCCATGAACACTGTCGGTGCATTGGTGAGCCCGAATGGCATCACCCTGAACTCATAAGATCCATACCGCGATAGGAAAGAGGTCTTAGGAACATCCTCCTCTCGGATACGTAGTTGATGATACCCTAACCTCAAGTCGACCTTGGAGAAGTAAGACGCCCCTCTCAACTGGTCATCAATCCTAGGCAACGGATACTTATTCCGTATCGTCGCCATATTCAACTCTCTATAGTCCACGCATAATCGTAGTGAGCCATCCCACTTCTTTACAAACAACACTGATGCACCCCACGACGATGTACTCTGCCGAATGAAACCTTGACCCAAAAGCTGTTAAATCTGCTATC
This sequence comes from Sambucus nigra, assembly GCA_949130495.1. NCBI lineage: Eukaryota > Viridiplantae > Streptophyta > Magnoliopsida > Dipsacales > Adoxaceae > Sambucus > Sambucus nigra. The sequence continues at coordinate 114,542,080 of OX422219.1, forward strand.
TCAACTCACGCATCTCTGACGGGGCCATACAGTATGGGGCTCGAGAAATCGGCCTCATTATCGGTGCTAAATATATCACAAACTCAATTTCCCTGTTAGGTGGCAACCCCGGTATTTCCTGGAACACATCCTCAAAGTCCCTCACTACCGGGATTAAGTCCAACGGAATCTCCACCTCCTATGAGGTCTCCTCCTCGATGTAATACAAGTATGTGCATGACCCTCCCTCAGGTAGCGGCATTGCTATCAAGAACATCTTCTTCCCTGGAATCGAGAACACGATGGTACTCTCGTAGAAATCCATCGTCGCCTGATAACCTGCCAACCAATCGATACCCAAGATGACATCGTACCCCTCCATATCTAACACTAAGAGGTCTTATGCTACACTAAGTCTCCCAATCAAAATGTCCACACCCTGACAAATTGAGTGAATCATAGCCCCGATGCCTACTGGTGACTCTGCACACATCCAATGACTACCCGCGGTCTGTAGTAGTCCGGCCCATTTAGAAAAATTAAACATAATGAATGAATGTGATGCTTCCGTATAAAAAAGAATACTACCCTCATAACCATGAATGAGAAATATACCCTCAACTGTTGGCGGTGCTTGCGGCGCTGGAGGATTGGGAACATCCCGGACGTTATACACACGCCCGTAGTGCATCTGTCCCTTTTGCGGTGGGGTGGGTGCTTCTACTACTGCTGCTAGAGGCATCTGCCCCCATTGCTCCTGTTGGGCCTCCTGCTGTTGACCTCTGCCCCTCTGTGGGAAATCCCTCTTGAAATGTCTTGGCTGGCCATAGACAAAACAACATCTCTGACCATCCCCCTGTCGTTGGCCCTGGCCCTATTGGCCTCCCCCATTGTTCCCTTGGCCTTGACGGCCCTACGAAACTTTCTGCATCTGATTTGGGCCCGGCTGCACCTGCCTGAACCCCTGTCCTGCCGGTCGGAACCCACCAGGCTTAAACTTGTTATCCTGATTCCCTTGTTGACTCCCCTTCTGCTACTGAGCACCACTTGTGTCACCACTAGAAACTTCCTTGCCCTGTTGGTTCGGCTCCCCTGCTCACTTGCTCCCTTTCGCATTGAAGCGATGATCCTGGCAGTGTACAAGTGCGGCATTAACGACATCTATATACATCACCAATGCTAGATTCCTAATTAAATGTTGCCTGATCTGCCAGGATAATCCATCCTTAAATTTCGATTTCTTTCGCTCCTCATCGCTCACCTTATTTCGCAAAAAGTTTGCCAATCGAGTGAACTCTTCCTCATAGTCTTCCACTGATCGGTCACCCTGAACTAAATCATTGAATTTATTTCTCATCTCAGTCTCTACTGCTGATGGAAAGTATTTTCGGTCGAACCGCACCCACAACTCTGCTATTGTCATGAAATCTCGCTCCTCGGCAGTTGTAACTAACTCCCACCACTGTAAGGCTTCCCCTGACAGACGAAAGGTAGCAGGCATCTATTTCTGTACTTCGGTACACTCCAGCATGCGCAGATGGCACTGAATGTTCTTCTTCTAGTCACATGCCTCTACTACATCTGTGCTACCCCGAAACTCAGGTGGGTAACCCTTCTGAAAGGTCTCCTTAACTCTCTGCCAAGATGGTGGCCCCAGTGCAGCCTGAACTGCTGGTGCCACTGAGGTGGTGCCTAGGGATGTGGAAAGTGAGTTGCCATAGCTCGCATTTCTGTCTCGACTTCCTGGGCCACAATCACTGCCACCTGGGTAGTGGAAATCAACTCAGGTGGGGGTGGTGGTGGCGGTACCTGTGGCTCCTGATGAGCCTCCCTTACCTCATCCCTAGCCTCAGCCCTCTCCTCTCTCTGTCTCCTCGGTGGCATCTGAAATAGATTGAATCGTATAAGTACACAATTTATACAAAAATATTCACAACAGAAATACGATATCTCAGAAGCGGAAAAAAGAATCAACAGTCCTAATAATAGGGCTCTATAACAACAGAATGCTACGCTGAAACGTAAAAAGCCACACAGATCCTAAGGACACTAGAACCTGATGCTCTGATGCCATCTGTGACACCCCGCCTAATTAACCCCAGGTGATCAGTCCTAAATTAAGTTAGAACATGTTTCTCAGTTGGACCATTCTTAGCATCACAGCCGCTTTTTTAATTACTAACCACCTAAGTGAGAAAATTAGTCTGGTGCCAAGTTTTATCTTTCATTATCTTAAATGAAACTCATGCGGAAAATGAAGAAACAATATAATCTTAATTAACTGAAACAACCATACACAATGAAACGACTAACTGAATAAACCATCGGCCCAAAATCCAACAAATATAAAATAACGACAAGTAATCAATCACAACAAGTCTGACAAAATCAAAATGGACTGTGAGCGACATATTCGAAATAACTAATAGGAGTCTCAATACTAGAATGAAAGAGTGAGGCGTCTATCAATCTCCCTCAACATCCACAATATGATGCATCAACGGATCCCTAAAATTGAGTCAAGCCTGGCGTCCCTGTGGCTGGACACCTAAAAGGTTTTTAAAATTTTATAGCAAGGGTTAGTACCCAAAAACATTTTAAAACATTTAGCAAATGATTAAATTGCAGTAATAAATAAATATGCATGCTCTCCATTGTTTAGTTAGTGTCGCACTCCCTTGAGGATATCCTCACCTTTCCTCTAATGTGCACTGCTAACGCCTTAATTTTACCTAGGTCTTACTCTCCTAACTGGATCACTTATGTAACCCCTTGCAATTAACCTAATCTAACCAAGTATGCCCTAGATCATGATTTTTAAGTTATTATAAAAATTTACTTTAATTAAATCATTTCCCTTTCTAATTCCATATAACACTCACACCTGTTATACACATGATACATCATATACTTTGCATTAATTATCCCGTATATAATTATTTACCTGATTATATATTTTGTCATATTGCAGTATTCACAAACATACTGAAATAATGTTTAATAATAGTATTTTCCCCTAGTAAAGTCTCAACGGGTATAAATTCTCTAAAGTGCTATCCCACTAGGTGCAATCACATAACCTAGTTACCCCAAGTTAGAATTGCTCACTAGCTTGGTTAATATATATATATATATATATATATATATATATATATATATATATTGGAGGCGGTCATATTCCTTCCTTTAAAGTGAGATCCCCCTCACCCATATAACAGATGCTATGACCTGGGAATATACTCGCCCTACTCCTCAAGCTAGGGAATATATATATAAAATATCCCGGCTATGACGTGTACTAAATCGGTAACACAAGCCCATTTAAATTATTAAGAGTTTATGGTCCAACTTTAATTATTAATTAATTTACACATTAATTAATTAAGTTACTTTTGGTGTCGCTCCCACCAATAACCTCACTTGAGTCTAAATCCCCGACTCTAAATTATTTAGCCTTCACCTAAATAAAAATTTAACTTTAGTGTATCACTCCTAATTTCCTCCAAGCTCTAGTTACTTTTAACCATGATGTGTCACACAAAAACTCCCTCAAATCCTAATTATTGTTATTCACAATTAATTAGATTTAACTCATGTATAAATTTCTCAATAATTATAACATGATAGATTTTATAATATAATTTTCCTTTGTATACACATAACTGTGCGAAGCTGTCAAAATCTGCCGACCCTCGATCGATCGACCCCAGACCTTCAATCGATCGATCGAGCAGGTCTTCGTCTTCTTCGCGAAGACAGATTCAGCCATGGACGGAAACCTCAAAACCCTAATTCTTTCTACCAAGAACCTCAAGCCTTCTTATCAATAATACATGTTAGAAACCTCATTAGGGACCCCCAGAATGTCCACAACCATTATTAATTCATCCATTTTCTACTGAGTTCATAATTTGGTGAAAAATCTATCTTTAACCTTTAACCCATTCAAACCTCAAATTTCATCCTTAAATTCATTTCTAGTTATCCAGATTACATCCTACCAGATATATATCAAGTTACTACTATCAGATTTTACATGAATCCTTACCCAAAGTCGTAAATAAGATTATTAGTTTTAAAAACCCAATGTTTATGCCATTAATACCCAAAACGAATTTTAATCAACCACATCGCATAAATATTAATTGAAAAACAGATTCAATACTACAGCAAGTTAACCACTTGCCTTAGGTTTCGTAGAGTCTGATTTTGGAGATGAATGTCCAAGGTTGAAGATGACCTTCTTTGGCACTCTTGTGATCCCCAAAGTTGCCTCTAACTGCTATTAGGGTTTCCTAACCCACCAAGCCTATTTCTAAACTCACATCAGCCGTTCTATTATCTCTTATAATTGTTCAATTAGCCTTAATCCCGTTTTTTGCCTATTGGGCCAAGCCCAAGTGACCCAAATGCCCCCGTGTGCGCCCGACTATGTCCAAAAACATCCTGTGACCCGTTTACTACCCCCGGGTACACTTTTCTGACTATCTCGGTGCATCCGGACTCAACTGTACACTCAGAATTGGTATTCAAATTAATTTTAAAAAAAATCTTATCTCACACCCAATTTAGTCTATACCGACCCTCGGGCTGAGATAAGTGTATACCCCGTCATTAACACCTGAAATGACCTCAAATAAATTATTACTATTCACTTAGTAAATAAATTTCCCTAAATATTAACCATTCACTCTCCGATGAATATTTAATTATATTTTACCATAATTAATTCAATTAAAATTACGACACACAAGTAATTTGGATTCCCGAATTAATTAAATATTAAATGCATGTTAAATATTAAAAACATGGCGTTAGAGGGTGAAAACTCGAAACAGCCCCCGAACGGCCCTGTGGGTGACACCAACACCTCCAACGGGATCAATGTAACTCGTATGAACTGACCCCGCAGCCGCGGGACTCCCGGTTTGAGAATACGACGATAATTTGCATATTTCTAGACTTAGGCTTAAAAATATGGCGTTAGAGGGTGAGAACTCGAAACAGCCCACAAACGGCCCCTTAGGTGGCACCAACACCTCCCACGGGACCAATGTAACTCGTAAGAACTCACCCCGTAGCCGCGGGACTCTCAGTTTGAGAATACGAAGGTAATTTGCATATTTCCAGACTTAGGCAAAACATGGCGTTAGAGGGTGAAAACTCGAAACAACCCCCGAATGGCCCCGTGGGTGGCACCAACAACTCCCACAGGACCAATGCAACTCGTAGGAACTGACCCCGCAGCCGCGGGACTCCCGGTTTGAGAATACGACGATAGTTTGCATATTTCAAGACTTAGGCTTAAAAACATGGTGTTAGAGGGTGAGAACTCGAAACAGCCCCCGAACGTCCCCATGGGTGGCTCCAACACCTCCCACGGGACCAATGTAACTCGTAGGAACTGACCTCGCAGCCGCGGGACTCCCGATTTGAGAATACGACGGTAATTTGCATATTTTTACTTGGTTACTGATAATTTTAACTCATATACGCAATTTTTCAGCTTGATTAATTTTTTTGTAAAACTACTTGGTTACTGATATTTTTTTGTTATGTATCCTATCATTTGTAGGATTTTTGCATGCGGAACAAACGAAGGAGGCAATGGTCTACAGCATGAAGATTGTTTATATGTTGTGGACATTCAGGATTTTGTTATTTGTGTTAAAGCCGTGCGGGCTTTTATTGTTTAGTTTTATGGACGTGCAGGCTTTTATAATTTGATTGTTGAATTTTATGGCTGTGCGGGCTTTATAATAAGCAGGTTTTACATTTACAGGTTTTGGAATGTCAAAAAAATAGAGGAAACTCTGCCCAATTTTTTTTGGTCTGTGAATTATTAAGACGTGTAATATTTATAAGTTTGTATATATATTTTTTTATTAACAACGTTCTCGATTCGCAATTTGTGATTTTTTTTATTATTTTGCCAATAATAAATATTTGTAACACCTCGTACGCATCCAACGTTACACGTAGCAACCGACGGTGCACTCACAGGACCTCCAATTTTAGGATTGGACCAAAAATATGTATATATATTTTTAAATTATATTTAAATATGGTCATGAACTTTGCCCATGACCATTTTTATTTTTTTCGTCGCGCATAAAAATGGTCGCAGCCAAAGTCCGCAACCATTTTTAAAAAAAAAAAATTTCAAGGTTGTGGGTCGCGAACTTTCACCGCGACCAATTTGTCACAGTTGTGGGTCACGGATGAGGGCCGCGACCAATTTTTTTTAATTTCTTTGTCACGGACCATGGGTCGCGGACTTTCGCCGCGACCAATTTGTCACGGTTGTGGGTCACGAATGAGGGCCGTGACCAATTTTTTTTTTTTTTGTCACGGACGTGGGTCACGGACTTTGGCCGCGACCAATTTGTCACGATTGTGGGTCACGAATGAGGGCCGTGACCCGTCACGGTATGGGTCACGGCCTAAGTCCGTGACCATTTTTTGGTCACAGACTTGGGCCACGACCCACAAAAATGGTCACGCCCGAAATGGTCACGGCCCAAGTCCCCGACCCACAGTTTTGGTCAGGGATTTTGGCCGTGACCAATCGCCAGTTTTGGTGTACGGATACTCCCAGATGATCCATAAATTATTACACAAATTCATTATATATTATATATGTGTATATATATATATACACACACACACACGCACACAATATACTTTACACATCAAGTATATCCATAAATATTTATCGCACACTATATAAGTATAATAACTATCCCTCAGAGCTGCAACTTAATGGATGCACTCTCTCAATGCTATCATCATCCAGATAATTACTCACATACCATCCTGGGTTACCAGCGATCGTACCCTCACACCGACTTGGTAAAAATTAAATGACAACGTCTGGAAAGTGGTCATAGTTCCTCACCAAAAATTAGAACAAAACATACATAATAATACACAAACATTGGGTATTTCATCCCTCGAACCGACGCATTTCAGCCCCCTCGGATATCTTATTCCCTATATTTATGCTCGTTAACCAGACAACCTCAGATTTCTATGTTAATATGTTTCTTTAATACCCCGTACTTTTATTGATATTTATTTGTGGGATTAATTAAATTAAATGGGAATTAATTGAGAATTAATCCGGATAAAATAATAACGAGATGTGAGTTGGTATTTGATTATAATGTGTATACATATGATGTTATATGAATATTGAAACTATTGAAATTGTCGCGAGATTGAAATACGGCAATTTGGGAAATTTTGTTGGGACGCGCGTGACAGTCGCGTCAGGAATATAATTATTTTAATTAAAAAGAGAATTTTATTTTTATCAACTGTATGGTCATTTTGAGTGCGCCAACGCATCTGGAAGGGTCAAAATAGTCAGAAAACACTAGCCGGGGGTTTAGTTTCGGTCCCGGGGCATTTTTAGGTCATACCGGCAACTTGAAAGGGTATTTTGGTAATTTTGGAATTTTGGGATTTATGACCAACGAATTTTGGGAGTTTAAAATAGGAAATTTAATGACCCGCTAACCCATTACCAGCAATTGACTGATTAGAGGGCAACGGGAGTTTCATGAGAAGTTAGGAGAGGTTCCCAAAAGAGAAAACCTTAACCTTCATCTTCAACCTTCAACCTTGGGAGAAAAAGGAGAGAGAACAACCTTCATAAATTCAACACCAAATTCAGAGAATAATTCAAGGCAAGTGGTTTAATTACGTTAATTTCAAGCGAATTCTTCTTCCATGCTTAGAAATTGATATAATTGCATTGTATTGGGAGACTTGTAAAAATCCATGTAATTGGAGTTATAAATTCATGTTTTGATAAAGAGATTGCATGTAGAATTATGTTTGGACGATTATATTGTTAAAAATACATCTTTTATATTACAAAACGGATTTAATTGTGGATATTGATGACTTTAATTTTCTAGGGTTCATATTCATAAGGGTTGGGGGAATATTGTGAGATTTGATAGTTGGGTGTTGTTTAGGGAGACTTGACCCCATAAATATGTTAAAATATGGACTAAGTATGTTTAGGAATGATTAGGAACCTTAAATCACTATTGGGATAATGTTTGGATGAGTTTTGAGAAGAGAAAGTTGGAGGAAAAACGAATTTAGGAATTCTGGGCTCGAAACTGTCAGCTCGTTAGAAGACCTGCCTAGGTCGTTCGAACGATCTCGTTCTAACGAGCTTATAACGAGTTGACAGTTCGACTTCTAACGAGTTGGATGTTAGTTAGATGACCCTTTCGTTCGAATGAACTCTCGTTCGAGCGACCTCGTTCGAACGAGACTTCTAACGAGTTGACAGATTGGACTTGCCTGATTTGATTTCTAGTGTCTCGTAACCTTGTGTAATTGTAGAGATAACATTTCCTTGATGACTAATTGATATAGTTGGTATATTCGTGATATATTGAGGAGTAAAATATAGAAGAATGATTTGAACCAAATTATATTGGTGGATTAGGACGCGAGTGACTAATCACGATGCGAGGATAATTAATGACTTGAATACATATAAACCGGGGACATATGATTTGTGTGACATTAAAAGTTGGTATAAGAATGAGAAGTATACCACTAATAAATTATGGTAATTACTAAGATGTGTGCATGCTTAGTATATGTATATGATTTTATGTGTATGACATACCTACCATACTTGCTACCACGGGAGGTTTGCGTTCGCTTAGGGCCATCTAATCTTTGTATGCCTAGGGGGGATTTAGATTGGTACCTTGAGGACATAGGTCAGAGAATGACTTATTGGGAAGTTAATAAGACTGCTGATCGTGGGAGCGTAGGTATGTGCGTGACCCATGTGATGTGACAGTGTTCGCCTCCATTGATTGTGATTGTTGTTATCTGAGAACGATTCCTAAGAGATTCGGAATGCGTGATCCTTATGTACGTGATGTACCGGGATGGATAGCAGAGTATGTGTGCACCGTAGCTTAGTCTCGGTGTTCTTGTTTTGTATATTTATGATGTGAATGATATACGGTTAAATGAACAGACTTGTCATGTTTAATTATGAGAATAATTTATAGTAACTCCTTGAGAAGATAAATAAGGGGATAACCTCCAGTAAATGGTAATGCTAATAATTGAGATTCCAAGTTTAAGTAAAGCTATATATTTAATTGATAACGTTGGAATTTATAATGCGAATCGAGTAGAAAGGTTATAAGTTATTTTGGTCAAGATAGACAGGAGAATCACTTGAATTGGTACGGTACGTTAGGAGTGCACAATTAGTCGAGAGGTGAGTATCTCATGTGAGAGCACGTCCTAACTTGTATTTTGCATTCATTGTTTTTATGTTATTAAATCACTTGTTTTTTTTAAAATATGCTCCACATTCGGGCTCTGACCCATTTTCTTTCAAATCTATTTTTGTAAAAACCTTTTAGGTGCCCAGCCACAAGGACACCATGCATAGGATTTCCATTCAGGTGATGAGCTGTAGCTGTTTGTGGAAGTTACAGGGCCTTGCTAGTAGACGCTTCTTTTGTCTTGACTCTATTCAGTTTTCATCATTTGTATTGCATGTTGTCCATTTCTATTAGAGACATTTCATATTTCAGTTATTCAGATTGTTGGCATGTAATTAATTCAGGATATATTGTTTTATTTATTTCAGTGGTGGGATTGTTGTGAGGAGTTTTCCTCCGGACTTATTATTATTTGTTGGTTACTTTATTGAGACTTTATGGTGTATGGTTATGATATTCTTTCATAATTATTTTATTGTATGTTAATTAGACTTAATTTAGAATTTGACATCTTACTTTTTAAATACTAGGTGGTTAGTAATGATTAAAATGTTTTCGACAGTGATGTTGTTAACTGAACCAACTTGACATTTTGTATTAATTTAATAAAGGAGTAGCTACCCGGTATTTAATTAGTCGGGGTGTCACAGGTGGTATCAGAGCATCAGGTTCTAGTGTCCTTTAGGATCTGTGCGGCTTATTATGTTTCCACTGAGCTTTCTTTGATGTAGAGCCCTATAATTTAGGACTGTTGTATTCTTTTGTATATACTACGCTCTTCATCTATTTTGAGATAATAACTGCTAGCTTGTAAGACTATACTCTCATTTCAGATGCCTCCACGACGTGCGCAGTGAGTTCCTAGGGATGCACAGCCCGAGCCACAGCCGGCACCAGTACAGGGCACCATGAATGCCGCCAAGGTTGCAGCTATTGTAGCCCAAGCGGTAAATGTTGCCCTAGCCGTTGTACAGAAAGCACCACCCCAGGCGCCGATAGCCGCGCCAGTTCAGGCACATGCATTCCCATCTGCTTGGGAACGCGTTCGTGATGCTTTTCAGAAAGCACACCCTCCGGAGTTCGCAGGTATCTCCGATATTGTGGTATCTAGTCAGTGGAGGAAAGATATTCAGAGGCACTTGAGGATGTATGAGTGCACCAATGTTTAGAGGAATATACTAGCTACTTTAAATCTAGTGGGATCTGCATTGGAGTGGTGGGAGTCTATTACCACCGCAGTGGAGAGAGATACTCTCACGATACAGGAGTTCTGGGTGTGGTTCGACCGCAAATATTTTCCGTCGGTTGTTCACATGGAAATGAGGAGGAAGTTGATGAACCTTAGACAGGAGGGAAGGACTCTGGCCGAGTATGAGGCCGAATTCACTAGTTTACTGAAGATTGTTCCGGATGAAATACCGACAGAGGAGAAAAAGATTCAGAAGTTTACAGATGGATTAACCTGGAGGATCCGTCAGCATTTATTGGGGAATCTCTCGTTGGCCACTTATTCTGACGTGGTTAACGCTGCATTACTACACTGCCAGGATCATCGCTTTCACATGGCTGAGAGCAAGAGATCAGGAGAGTCCAGCCATCAGGGCAGGACTGGGGGAAATGGTGCCACTGGGGCACAATCTGCTCAGGGACAGAGGCAGGGTGACCAGGGTTCCCAGCAGGGGGATCATAAGAGATTCAGATTGGGGAATTTTAGAAGTGGACAGGGAGGTTTCAGGTAGGGCCATCAGGGCCCGAACGGCCATCAGGGCCAGCAGGGTCAGAATGGTCAGCAGCAGATTCAGTAGGGCCAACACGGCCAGAGGAGGAATGGTAATGTCCACCAAGGCCGAGGGCAGCGGGGACATCAAGGGGGAAACTTCCCGGGGAAGTGTATGTTTTTGGCAAAACTGGCCACAAATGCCAGGATTGTCCTGATAGGGGAAGGGCCCCACAGCAGCAGCAACTGGGTGCTCGACAGGAGCCGCAGAGGCATAAGTTTCTCGCCGCCCTCCCAGCACCACCACAGATGGCAGCATTACCACCCATTCCATCAAGCCCAGCTCAGTAGGGACAGCTTCAGTATGGGAGAGTGTATCAGCTCCAGCAGGTCGCAACCCTATAGGATCCACCAGCCATTGAGGGTATGTTCTCTATTCAGGGGACTCTGGGGCGTATTTTATTTGACGCGGGGGCCACACATTATTTCATTGCCATGAGATTTGCACGCACTATTGGGTTATTAAACACCGCAGAGAGCACCGCTACTTGTGTAGACTCACCGTTGAGTAGGGATTCCATGATTTTGCTTATGTGTAGAAGTGTGGGTATAGAGATCGGGAGGTTTACTTTACCCGCTGATATGTTAGTGTTAGAGATGACCGAGTATGATGCCATTATTGGTATGGATTGTCAAGTTGCGTACCGAGCCATGATGGACTATTTTAGTAGGAGTATTATCTTTGCCATTCCCAGTCAGGAGATGTTTTTAGTGACGATGCCTCGCCCTGAGGGAGGATCGTCCACTCATTTGTACTACATAGAGGAGGAGACCTCAAAGGAAGTGGTGATACCACTTGATTCGATTTCGGTTGTTCGAGAGTTTGCCGATGTATTTCAGGATATACCTCGATTACCTCCGAGTAGAGAGATAGATTTTGTGATCGATTTGACGTCGGCCACTCGGCCTATTGCCCGTGCACCTTACAGTATGGCTCCAGCTGAGATGAGAGAGTTACGGGATCAGATTGAGCAGTTGTTGGGTCAGGGGTTTATACGGAGGATTACTTCATCGTGGGGTGCCCCTGTGTTGTTCGTGAAGAAGAGGGATGGATCATTGAGGTTATGTGTAGATTATCGGGAGTTGAATAAGGTCACGATACGGAATAAGTATCCATTGCCCCGAATCGATGACTTATTCGACCAGCTGAGAGGAGCTTCTTTCTTCTCAAAGATTGATTTGCGATCGGGATACCATCAGTTGCATATTAGGGAGGAGGACGTCTCGAAGACTGCTTTCTTAACGAGATATGGTTCCTACGAGTTTTGGGTTATGCCTTTTGGGTTAACCAATGCGCCAGCCGTGTTTATGGACTTGATGAATAGGGTGTTCAGAGAATTCCTAGATCAGTTCGTCATTCTCTTCATTGATGACATTCTGGTTTACTCCCAGACAGAGGAGGAGCACGCCGAGCATTTGAGGTAGGTTTTGCAGACACTACGTCAAAATGAGATGTATGCAAAGTATGAGAAGTGCGGGTTTTAGCTGAAGGAGGTTAGTTTTTTGGACATATTATTTCCGACCGGAGGATATCTATTGATCCGGGGAAGGTATTCGCAGTGAGGGAGTGGGGACAGCCCACAACACCGACTGAGATCCTTAGTTTCTTGGGCCTAGCAGGATACTACATGAGGTTTATTCGGGGTTTCTCAAAGATAGCGGGTCCTTTGACTCTGACTCGTAAAGGTGTGCCGTTCATTTGGAGTGATGCCTGTCAGTTGGCATTCGATGAGTTGAAGGACAAGTTGACCTCAGCACCTGTGTTAGCATTGCCGAGACCGGGAGTTGAGTATCTAGTTTACACCGATGCGTCCTTACAAGGACTTGGAGGTGTATTACAGCAGGAGAGTCAGGCCATAGCTTATTCTTCCCGTAAGCTTAAGCCTCACGAGAAGAATTACCCCACTCATGATTTGGAGTTAGCAGCAGTTTTATTTGCCCTTCGGATTTGGAGACATTATCTTCTAGGGGAGAAGTTTCGATTGTTCATGGACCACAAGTCCCTACAGTACCTATTCACGCAGAAGGAGTTAAATATGCGGCAACGGAGGTGGCTTGAGTTTGTGAAGGATTATCAGTTTGATATCCAGTATCACCCGGGGAAGGCTAACGTGGTAGCAGACGCGTTGAGCCGAAGGCCAGTAGATGAGGTGGCAAGGGTGTGGAAGGATAAATGGAAGGAGTTGGGACACCAGGATGCAGTGGCACGATTGTTCATGTCTGTGATGACTGTTACACCGCAGATTGTCACGAGAGTGGTGAAGGCACAACAAAATGACTCGTTCTGTCAGGAGCAGATAGTTCGATTACTAGCAGAGGGAGCTGAGTCCTATACCATTAGCTCAGACGGGGGATTACACTTCAATGGGAGACTGGTAGTTACGGAAGGGGAGTAATTGTGACACGAGGTGATGGCAGAGTCGCACGGCTCACGGTACATCTTGGTGGGGACAAAATGTACCAAGACAAGAGACGTCAGTATTGGTGGAGCGGGATGAAGAGAGATATTACCATATTTGTTTCTAAATACGCCACTTGTCAGCTGGTAAAAGTGGACCATCAGAGACCGGCATGACTTCTACAGCCATTAGAGGTCCCAATGTGGATGTGGGAGAGCATCTCCATGGACTTTATCACGGGGTTACCTACGTCACAGAGGGGTCACGACTCCATTTGGGTAATTATGGACAGGTTGACCAAAGTTTCTCATTTTCTATCCGTAAGGACAAACTACACTACGGGACAGTATGCCCAGCTTTTTATTGCAAAAATAGTGAGACTTCACGGTGTGCCCCTAAATATCGTGTCTGACAGAGACAAGATATTTATTTCACGGTTTTGGGAAAGTTTTCAGGAAGCCATGAGTACAGAATTGCGGTTGAGTACGGAGTATCACCCACAGACCGATGGGCAAACCGAGCGTACAAACCAGATGTTGGAGGACATGTTGCGTATGTGCATTATTGATTTTGGGGGTGGATGGGAGTAGTACCTTCCACTGGTGGAGTTTGCTTACAACAACTCCTACCAGTTCACCATTGTCATGGCTCCATTTGAGGCATTGTACGGTAGACCTTGTCATTCTCCAGCATGTTGGTTGGAGGTGGGGGACGACAAACTACTTGGGTCGGAAGTGATTCAGGACACTTCGGTGAGGATAGAATTGATACGGAGTCACATTCGGGTAGCTCAGGATCGGCAGAAGAGCTATGCTGATGCGAAGAGGTTCTTCAGGGAGTTCCAAGTGGGGGACCAGGTTTTACTCAGAGTATCTCCTATGAAGGGGATTATGCGATTTGGGAAGAAGGGGAAGTTGGCACCGAGATACGTGGGACCATTTCCTATCATCGAGCGGATTGGGTCTGTTGCATATAGACTTGGGTTACCAGAACATTTACATAGGATTCATGATGTGTTTCATATTTCCTTGATAAGGAAATATCTTAGGGACGATTTGGCTCATTCTCACATTTCTTTGGAGGAGATCGATCTCCATCCTGATAGCTCCTACGAGGAGGGGCCGATTGTTATTTTAGACCAAAGTGAGCGGAAACTGCGATCAAAGATAGTTCCGTTAGTGCGTGTTCAGTGGAGACATTATAATGTCGAGGACTCCACATGGGAGCGCGAGGATGAGATATGCGAACGTTATCCAGAGTTGTTTTTACCAGGTACTTTCTAGTTCCAAATTTCGGGACGAAATTCTGTTATTAGGGGGGAAGTATGTAATACCCCGTACTTTTATTGATATTTATTTGTGGTATTAATTAAATTAAATGGGAATCAATTGAGAATTAATCTGAATAAAATACTAATAAGATGTGAGTTGGTATTTGATTATAATGTGTATACATATGATGTTATATGAATACTGAAACTATTTAAATTATCGCGAGATTGAAATACGGCAATTTGGGAAATTTTGTTGGGACGCGCGTGACAGTCGCGTCAGGAATATAATTATTTTAATTAAAAAGTGAATTTTATTTTTATCAACCGTATGGTTATTTTGAGTGCGCCAACGCGTCCGAACGGGTCAAAATAGTCAGAAAACACTAGTCGGGGGTTTAGTTTGGGTCCCGGGGCATTTTTATGTCATACCGGCAACTTAAAAGGGTATTTTGGTAATTTTGGAATTTTGGGATTTATGACCAACGAATTTTGGGAGTTTAAATTAGGAAATTTAATGACCCACTAACCCATTACCAGCAATTAACTGATTAGAGGGCAACGAGAGTTTCATGAGAAGTTAGGAGAGGTTCCCAAAAGAGAAAACCTTAACCTTCATCTTCAACCTTCAACCTTGGGAGAAAAAGGAGAGAGAGCAACCTTCATAAATTCAACACCAAATTCAGAGAATAATCCAAGGCAAGTGGTTTAATTACGTTAATTTCAAGCGAATGCTTCTTCCATGCTTAGAACTGATATAATTGCATTGTATTGGGAGACTTGTAAAAACCCATGTAATTGGAGTTATAAATTCATGTTTTGATAAAGAGATTGCATGTAGAATTATGTTTGGATGATTATATTGTTAGAAATACATCTTTTATATTACAAAAACGGATTTAATTGTGGATATTGATGACTTTAATTTTCTAGGGTTCATATTCATAAGGGTTGGGGGAATATTGTGAGATTTGATAGTTGGGTGTTGTTTAGGGAGACTTGACCCCATAAATATGTTAAAATATGACCTAAGTGTGTTTAGGAATGATTAGGAACCTTAAATCACTGTTGGGATAATGTTTGGATGAGTTTTGAGAAGAGAAAGTTGGAGGAAAAACGAATTTAGGAATTCTGGGCTCGAAACTGTCACCTCAACGAGCTCGTTCGAACGAGCTTTTAACGAGTTGGATATTCGTTAGATGCCCCTTTTGTTCGAACTAACTCTCATTCGAATGACCTCGTTCGAACGAGACTTCTAACGAGTTGACAGATTGGCCTTTTTGGCCTGATTTGATTTCTAGTGTCCCGTAACCTTGTGTAATTGTAGAGATAACATTTCCTTGATGACTAATTGATATAGTTGGTATATTCGGGATATATTGAGGAGTAAAATATAGAAAAATGATTTGAACCAATTGATATTGGTGGATTAGGACGCGAGTGACTAATCACGATTCGAGGATAACTAATGACTTGAATACATATAAACCGAGGAGCTATGATTTGTGTGACATTAAAAGTTGGTATAAGAATGAGAAGTATACCACTAATAAATTATGGTAATTACTAAGATGTGTGAATGCTTAGTATATGTATATGATTTTATGTGTATGACATACCTACCATACATGCTATCACGGGAGGTTTACGTTCGCTTAGGTCCATCTAATATTTGTGTGCCTACGGGGGGATTTAGATTGGTACCTCGAGGACATAGGTCAGAAAAGGACTTATTGGGAAGTTAATAAGACTGTTGATCGTGGGAGTGTTGGTATGTGCGTGACCCATGTGATGTGACTGTGTTCGCCTCCATTGATTGTGATTGTTGTTATCTGAGAACGATTCCTGAGAGATTCAGAATGTGTGATCCCTGTGTACGTGATGTACCAGGATGGATAGCAGAGTATGTGTGCACGACAGCTTAGTCTCGGGGTGCTTGTTTTGTATATTTATGATGTGAATGATATACGGTTAAATGAACAGACTTGTCATGTTTAATTATGAGAATAATTTATAGTAACTCCTTGAGAAGATAAATAAGGGGATAACCTCTAGTAATTGGTAATGCTAATAATTGAGAATCCGAGTTTAAGTAAAGCTATCTATTTAATTAATAATGTTGGAATTTATAATGCGAATCGAGTAAAAAGGTTATAAGTTATTTTGGTTAAGATAGACAGGAGAATCACTTGAATGGGTACGGTACGTTAGGAGTGCACAATTAGTTGAGAGGTGAGTATCTCATGTGAGAGCACGTCCTAACATGTATTTTGCATTCATTGTTTTAATGTTATTAAAGCACTTGTTGTTTTTAAAAATATTCTCCACATTCGGGCTCTGACCCGTTTTCTTTCAAATATATTTTTGTAAAAACCTTTTAGGTGCCCAGCCACAAGGACACCATGCATAGGATTTCCATTCAGGTGACGAGCTGTAGCTGTTTGTGGAAGTTACAGGGCCTTGCTAGTAGACGCTTCTTTTGTCTTGAATCTATTCAGTTTTCATCATTTGTAGGGCATGTCTCCCATTTCTGTTAGAGACATTTCATATTTCAGTTATTCAGATTGTTGGCATGTAATTAATTCAGGATATAATGTTTTATTTATTTCAGTGGTGGGATTGTTGTGAGGAGTTTTCCTCCGGACTTATTATTATTTGTTGGTTACTTTATTGAGACTTTATGGTGTATGGTTATGATATTCTTTCATAATTCTTTTATTGTATGTTAATCAGACTTAATTTAGAATTTGACATCTTAATTTTTAAATACTAGGTGGTTAGTAATGATTAAAATGTTTTCGACAGTGATGCTGTTAACTGAACCAACTTGACATTTTGTATTAATTTAATAAAGGAGTAGCTACCCGGTATTTAATTAGTCGTGGTGTCACAATTTTGCTGGAAATAATTGAGCCTTTTATAGGTATTTGGATGCTAAGTGTGAAGTTCGGATGCATTCCGCTCGATTTTCATACGTGATCTCACATTCAAGGGTATTTTAGTCATTTCACAGCTTAGGCACTATCCGAACATCGGCACGGAAGTTGTATCCCACGTCGCAAGATTCGTGTGTCCATAAACGGTGCACGATTAGCGGAGGACAAAAGCAAACATGCCAAAACAGGAGGAATTGAGAAGTTGCCCCGCTTGATCGATCGATCGATATCCTTTTGATTTTGGCCATCGTGGGGAGACAGTGGGCTGATATTTTTTCCATCGATCGATCGATCAAAGGGATCGATCGATCGATCCCCTATTTCCAGCTGATATTTTGGCTTTTCTTTTCTTTTCTCTTTTCTTTTCTATTTTAATTTCGCTTACTATAAATTCCAATTTTGTTATAAATATCAGATTATGAAGTTGTAGAATTCGGTTTTAGGTTAGAATAGCTTAGGGTTTGAGGGTTTTTGGAGAGTTCTTCTTCATTTCACTTTGGTTTGACACCCAATTATGTTGTAAGTTGCAGTATTCATTACCCTCTCCATTAATATAGCTTATACTACATTAATTCTTTCTTTGTATTTAATTTACATGCTTTGTTACTCAGTTTCACATGCTCTATTTCCTTGCTTTCTAGGTAGTTTTATTGCATTTATTTACCGCATTTGTTTACCGCATTTTTACCATGATTTCTAGCTAAATTAGTCTAGGTTGTGTTTGAATGGAACTCACTGGGGTTGACACATAGCTTGGCTTTGGTGACGGTGTTTACGAGTATATTTTGGGTACGTTGTCCTAGTTATTACGCCTAGGAGATTTGACGGGGCATATCATGTATGTTCAGTGCTTATGACCTTACGTTCGTAATTTCTAGGGTATTTATTGACGCCAAAATCTTATTAGGCTTTTATGCGGATTTAGGGGCGTGACAACCCTTGGTTCAATTAACTGTCAAAACGAGATGCATTCGTAATAACTCATCAACCCATGTAACCATTTTATACTAATTAACTCGGGTGAGGGATGTTCGACACAACCTATAGTTTTACTCGCTTTGTTAATCTAGTTTCAATACACTTGCCTAGATTAAGCTTTCCCTTTTATGCATCTTTTCCTTTTCAGTTTGTAATCACCCTTTTCCTTTTTATTGAGAAGTGTTAAATCAATTAAATTCTAGCAACTCGTCTCAGTGGATCTTTCGATACCCGACTTACTGCTATACTTGTACCGCAAGTGTAGTCGTAATTTACGTTTTTGTATTATTACGGTGAAATGAAAACAACGACTGCGTCCTTACACAAGCATAACTTTTCATCCATGACATTCGGTGAGGGCTTATGTATGTATGATAATGAGAAAATTGAACTCGTTATCAGGAAGAAAACCGTTTGTGGGAACATGACTTGGATTTATTATTTGAGTCCGACGACGGTTTTGCTTTCGAGACTTTTGAAGTCGAGGAATGTTTTGAACCAAATGAGGTCTTTGTGCCTACCTTGGAACAAACCATTCTAGACTTTGCCCATTGCATAATATATATTGAAAGTGAGGATGAAAATGACGTAATATCTATTTGCAACGAAATGATTTCTTCTTTGGCCCCCAAAGAAGAACATTTCATTGAAAATGATATTATTTCCTTTGAAACTCAATCTTCATGCGATGATGATTCATCTCATGAGTTTGAATTTCTTTCATCCCCATTTTCATTCTCCGTTATCAAACCATTACAAGTACCCGATGATTTAGTTTCAAACTTTTATGTTTTAAACCTTTTCGTCGATGATGAGTACTTGCTCGAGTCGCCCTCCATAATCGCATCTTTGCCTTTGTGTGCGCCCCCTCCCATTCCAATTTCAAAATCCTTGGGAGGATATTTATCTTTTCTCGATCCCCACATTCTTTTGTCACCCGTTCAATCTAAATCCCTCATCCTCCCGCCAAAATTTTTAATTTGGGATGGTTCCTTTCTTTCGTCTTACACGTGCCTTTCGTTGTTCAAACATAATTCATATTTTTTGAAAGGCATGCTTGTGAGTGAGGGTACACCGGTTATCCTCCAAAGTCAAATCGTTCTCATGGTGGTCCCTAAGCTATTTAGACTTGTAGTGTATAGTTAGTGTGAAGACTAAATAGTAGGTTGTATATAGTTAGTTTTTTATCCTTTCCTTTATTTTTTAATTTAGACTAGTTTAATTAGTTAACTTTTTGTTTTTTGTTTTTGCTATGCTCAGTACTAACTTGTTTTGTAGATTCTTTGGACTTGTTCTTATGGGGATCGCTCCAATTTTGGGTAATATCGCTTGTTTCCTCTCTTTAACTTGGTTCTTAATTTACATTGAGGACAATGTCAAGTTTTAAGTTAGGAGGTGTGGGATATTCTATCCATTTCTTTATTTTAGTCCATGTTTTTGCTCACATGTTAGTTACTTAGTATGCTTTTCTTAGAAAAATTGAAAATTTCAAAAATATTTTCTTTCTTTTTTCTCATTTATTAGGAATTTTGCCTTTGTTTTCGATGATAAATTTCAATAATTTCCCGATCCAATAGACAACCCAATGATGCATGTTCTTGATTTTAGAAGTTATTAGTATTTAGTCTTAATTATTGATACTATGAATAACTTCATGAATTAAACTTTAATCAACTGAGGACATGCACTTTTATCGTTCTAATTGATTTGGTTTAAGATTTTTATAACTCGGTAATCTTTTGTTGCATTGTATATAGTTAAACCGAGTAAGCTTTGTACCTTTCGTTGCTTGTGAGTGTATACACTATTATTTTCTCATTGAAAATGTTGAATTCGTCGGTAATCTCTCTATTCTTTCAATTGTTCGTTAATTAATTGAGTTCATATATGAAATCTGTTACTTGAGAATGATTTTCAAAGTTTTTTTTGACTTGATAATTGCGTAAACTTTTGAAAATGATCATAGATATTCTTTGTTATATCACCTATATCATCCTTGACCTCACCGAATATGTATACCCTCGTTAACCCCTATGAGCCTAAATATAGCCTTTCGTTTCATACCCTAATATCCCATAACCAACTCTAAATTGGAGTTTTAAACCGTATATACACTTTACATACCTTTGTTTGGAATGTTGCTTGGGATTGAATGATGTGGTTGTGTGTCGGTTTCAATTTAGGCATATGAGAGTGTGATAAGTAAAGAAAATAAAAAGTGAAAAAGAGATGAAAAAGAGAAAGCAAAAATCAAAAGAAAATAAAAGAAAAACATGAGAAAAAGAAGGAAAAAAGAAAGAAAGAGAAAGTTGTATATGTTGTGTATATAGTCCAATAATCTTTTATTACTCTGTCCATTGTTATATTCAATGCCTTTTTGGAACTTGTTTTGCAATTGTGATATTTCTCGCATTTTCCAATTATCCTGAGTTTTCATTCCCAACACTTTAAATCCATACATACATATCCTTCATTTCGTACCCTAGCCAAACCTACATTATAGCCCTATTCAAGTCCTATGTGATCTTAGGTTGATGTAATTCAAAAGTTTAAATAGTTTAGATAATCTGTGAAAATACATTTCACCTCTTTTAATGAGCGGTATCTTTCATTGAGATTACATTTTTAATTTCATATATAGTGTTCTTCATTTGTGACATGTGTGCGTCTTAGTTTCCATTTACATTTACTCTTTATGCCCGCATGTTCCATATGTTAACTCCCTGTTTCGAGTGAATTCACTTGATGAGTGTAATGCCTGTGAGGATTGAATGCATGCTTGCTTTAACATTTATTCGGTTTATATAAGTTTTTTTTAAATCACACTTTGCATATGCTCGCTCCCCTCCCACATTTTAAGGTTTGAATTCTATTAGGTGCATTCTATAATGTTAATGATTCAGACTTTTGTGTGAATTCATTATCTTTGCTAATATTGCGTATGAAATCTTTTCGCTATTGTTGGGCTTGTCGCATGTTAGTTTGGGCATATTTTGAGGAAATCATGTGATGTTTGTTGGTATCATACCTGAAAACCCTCATGGGATGACACTCATCCACTAGGGTAACCTGGGAGTTTAATGGCTTATTGCACATGCTAAATGCAATCGAATCACCCGCAAAAGTGGGTTTTTTCTTTTATACCATACTTTTGTACTGTCTCCTATTTTTGGTTTTCTTGTAGTTCTTGTTGCATCCTATTTCATTGCTAGGGACTAGAAATTTGTATGTTCGGGGGTGTGATAATACGTAAATATTTCGTATTTCATCCCTTGAACCGATGCATTTTAGCCCCCTCGGGTATCTTATTCCTTATATTTATGCTCGTTAACCAGACAACCTCATATTTCTATATTAACATGTTTTGCAGGAGTTAATTGCGATTTTATAGGTATTTGGATGCTAAGTGTAAAGTTCGGACGCATTTCGCTCAATTTTCGTACGTGATTGCACGTTCAAGGGCATTTAATCCTTTCACAGCTAGGGCACCTGGCTCAACATCTCACGAAAGTTTTGTACCTCCTCACAAGCTTTGCGTGGTCATGAACAGTGCACGATTCTAATTTAGAATGAAGAAGTTACGGTGATTTTAGCAAAGGAGAAACGCAAACATGCCAAAACAGGAGGAATTGAGAAGCAACCTTGCTTGATCGATCGATCGATCGATCAAAAGGATCGATCGATCGATCCTTCAGATTTTGGCCATCGTGGGGATACAGTGGGCTGATATTTTTGCCATCAATCGATCGATAAAAGGGATCGATCGATCGATCCCTTGTTTCCAGCTGATGTTTTGGCTTTTCTTTTCTTTTTTCTTTTCTTTTCATTTTTAATTCCACTTACAATGAATACCAATTTTTATGTAAATATCAGATTATGAAGTCATAGAATCCGGTTTTAGGTTATAATAGCTTAGGGTTTGAGGTTTTTTGGAGAGTTCTTCTTCATTTCTCTTTGGTTTGACACCCAATTATGTTATAAGTTGCACTATTCATTACCCTCTCCATTAATGTATCTCGTATTTCATTAATTCTTGCTTTGTAGTTAATTTACATGCTTTGCTAATTAGATTCACATGTTTTCTTTCCTTGCTTTCTAGGTAGTTTTATTGCGTTTATTTACCGAGTTTGTTTACCGCATTTTTACCATGCTTTCTAGCTGAATTAGTCTAGGTTGTGTTTGAATGGAACTCACTTGGGTTGACGCGTTGCTTGGCTTTGGTGATGGTGTTTATGCGTCTATTTCAGGTCCTTTGTCCTAGTTATAATGCCTAGGAGATTTGGTGGGGCATATCATGTATGTTCCGTGCTTACGACCTTACGTGCGTAATTTTTGGGGTATTTGTTCACGCCAAAATCTTATTAGGCTTTTCTGCGGGTTTAGGGGTGTGACAACCCTTGGTTCAATTAACTGTCGAAACGATACGCATTCGTATTAACTCGACGGCCCATGTAACCATTTTATACTAATTAACTCGGATGAGAGATATTCGACGCAACCTATAGTTTTACTCACTTTGTTAATCTAGTTTCAATACACTACCCTAGATTAAACTTTCCCTTTTATGCATCTTTTCTTTTTTAGTTTGTAGTCACCTTTTTCCTTTTTATTGAGAAGTATTAAATAAATTAAATTCTAGCAACTCGTCTCAGTGGATCTTTCGATACCCGACTTACCGTTATACTTGTATCGCAAGTGTAGTCATAATTTAGGTTTTTGTATTATTGCGGTGAAACGAAAACAAGAGTGTGTCCTTACACGATCACACCTTTTCACCCTTGAAAAAAATGGATCAATCGATCGATCAAGCAGGGTTGCTTCTCAGTTCCTCCTGTTTTGGCATGTTTGTATTTCTCCTCCGCTAAAATCGTTGTAACTTCATCGTTCTGAATTGGAATTGCGCATCGTTCATGACCACACGAAGTTTGCGAGGAGGAATAATACTTCTGTGAATTTTGGGCCAGGTGCGCAAGTTGTGAAAAGACTAAAATACCTTGAACATGCAATCGCGTACGGAAATTGAGCGAAATGCGTCCGAACTTCACACTTAGCATCCAAATACCTATAAAAGCTCAGTCAACTCCTTCAAAACATGCTAACATAGAAATCTGATGTTGTCTAGTTAACGAGCATAAATATATGGAATGAGATACCCGAGGGGGCTAATATGCATCGGTTCGAGGGATGAAATACACAATATTTGCGTATTATCAATACACATCACGTCTCACCCCTGATAAAAATCACACAATATAAATGGACACTATAACCTGGGGACTATACGCTCCCTACTCTTCAAGCCAGGGGCCTCACCCACATCGCGTAACTTCCCTTAATATCACTAGAGGGGTATGCTTCACATAAATATATCATTCACACAAAGATATATTCATAATCATATTATATATATACTATCTCTATACCCGTGTATATACATACTGTCTCTATACCCGTGTATATATATATCATCAAATACGACTATCCATGCTTATCTCTCATGGCAGTAGCCTATAATCCCGAATATATCAATTCACATAGATTAATAAGTATACACACAACTTATTTTAATCCCATAAGTATTCACTCATTTATGATACAATTCTCACATAAATATATCTTCCTAAATAATAGCTTATCAACACTACTTAGTATTCTAATTTCATCCTACTCGAACATTTAGATATTATATACATATAATATCGATATACATATATTCTATGCGCATACAAAATATATATATACCCACCAAAATAATCTCCTGAGTGTTATTCATCCTAAACACTCCTTAAATTCATACCCAAATCTTATTAACACTAACCCGAGATTTATACATCACTCACTTCGTCATTTAGAGGTCCCCATACTCTATATTGGATACCCTACTACTCATCTACCGGAAGGAATTCTTTTACAACCCTTTTAGTCCAAGAAAATCTCTCAATTTTTATGTCATAACAGAACTAAAACCATGGCCCAAAAACAAACCTATCCGGTTACAAATAAACGAACCGAACCGATTATACCAATTAATGAGCCGGTCGGAACGTGATCAGTTCGGGAATTCCTCTTCTCCTCCAACACTGAAATTTATGATTTTTACTCTCACCAACAATTATTATAAACATATACACACTTAGATATACCCAACACACTAGTTTATTCTTGGATTCATGAAGTTAATTAAGATTTAAAACCTATCTTAATTAAACCTTAATTTTTACTCAACCCTTCCAATTTATCACCAATAATTTGCACCATTCACATAGTTTCAAGCCTAGATTTCATATGGAGTTAATAACACAAAAATCTAAAATGAAATGATCTTCTAAAAACCCATTTTGATTCAAGAATCCCAAACCCAAAATCTTATAGTTTTCATCACCAACTATAATATGAACAATAAACACACTTCACAGTTAAAGCATGTTAAACACTTGCCTCGTTGGATAAATCCGGCGACCTCATGCCGAAATCCGCCAGAGCTTGGCCCGAGTCTCCTATTTTTCTCCCTTTTCTTCCTTCTCTTCTTTCTTCTTTCTTTCTCTTCATTCTTCTTTCTTTATTTTTATCCACTTTTCTCTTTCTTTATGGACTTATGAAAGAGAAAATAAGAGTTATCCACTTATTAAGCCCAAAATTGACTCATATACATAAATGCAAGTCCCTACTGATTTAAAAACTCCTCAAAACCCAAACACTACCCCCAGGTACTCTATTTTGATTATTTCTACCCATCCGACACCAACCGTGCACTCGAAATCTTTATCTAGGTAACTTATCAAAAATTCCCAATTTGAATCCAATACAACTTCAGAAGTATTTTTCCTGAGTAAAATATTATTACTTGTCGCTTTTCCCAACTGCAACATGATATAAAATAATTCAACTTCATTTTCTCATTCACGTAAGGACTTGTAACACACATCAATATTTAACCAAAACTCGCCAATTAATAGTTACCCCGCACTTCAAATTCTCTTTCACTAAAAATTCTCAATTTATTAAATTACACCCACTCACGTAATTTAAATGTCCATAAAAGTATAGGGTATCACATCCCTGTGACACCTCGCCTAATGAAATACCGGGCGATCACTCCTATATCAAATTAAAACAGGAGACTCATATGGTTCATTCTTAGGATCACTGTCGAAAACTAATTTAATTACTAATATCCTATTAGGTCGGCGTCAAATTTTTAATTAACTAATCTTTTTAACCAAACCATTCAAATAAAAATTACAACAGTTTATATGCAGCAACTGAAATGAAATAAAAGAAAATAACCGAACACTCGGTACAATAATACAACAAAATCGAATACCGCACCAAAAGGCGATAAAAGAATAAATGAGTACAGTTGGGCCATAAGCCCGAATGTTTCTACAATACCTCATATCTAGATCTCAATGATAGAAGCATCTAATATAAACCTGCTTGCATCCACAACTGCTACATCAAACGTCTGACTCGAAAGAATCATCATCCAGGCGTCCCTGTGTCTGCAAACCTATATATATATATATATATATATATATATATATATATATATATAGAGAGAGAGAGAGAGAGAGAGAAAGAGAGAGATAGATAGATATAGCAAGAGGGGAAAAATATAGAAACGGGTCAGAGACCGAGTTGTGAAAATATTTTACAAGTGCATAAATACTTTATTTAGGAAATTATGTTTTATCTCATATTTAAATTGGTATCTCACTCCCATGAGATACCCCTCACCCCTCTTCTAATAGTGCACAACTATCGCATACCTTTTTAAACAACCTAGTTAAGCTACCCTGCCTACTAAGGTATTTCCCTTATCTTCCAAAATCCCCAAAAATCCGAGTACTAAGGACTAAGCTTCTCCCCATTCCTAACATTACATTACGTTCGTGCGTGGGGTGTCTCACGAAGCCGAATTCCAAATAAGGAACCCCCCCGATACACTACTACGTGACAATGTTGATCATCGGGATTCATTAATCCTTAAGTACATACCACATTTATACCATCCCATATATATTAATAGTTCTCATTAACTTATGATCCCTATTCATATAAATCCGGATATAAATCTACCGGAAGGGGTATATCACTTTATTCATTATTTTCCCTTTGATACAGGGTTACGTTATATGATATCTCATCTCTATATATAAATAATATACTACATGCAACAAGTATATTAATCATCCACCGAGCTATAATATTAAGCAACCGTGGATTATCTCAAGTACATATATTTTAATCTCAATACATATATCCATATCCGACACCCATATTCTTAACAGCGGTGCCCACATACTCTTCTATCCAAATCCAAGTACATCTCGTACAAAAAGGATTACCCGTTCCACATCACTAAGGAACTGCAACAATACAAATCACACGTATTGGAGACGAACATAGTTCACGTACCTATGGGTCACGCACATACGTACGCTCCCATAAGCATAAGACTTAATGACTCACAAATAAGCCTTTCACAGCCCTATGTTCTTGAGGTACCAAATCTAAAATCCCCCCGAAGGCAACACAGGATAAGATTGTCCTCTTTCGAACACCAACGTCCCGTGATAGCAAGTGTGGTAGGTATGTCATACACATAATAAACAATCATATAGGTACACATTCCACCTATATAAATATACCATCAATAAGATATTCACACAACCATATTATAATTATAGGTATTTCTCACACCTATACGTAATTCCCCATACGTAATTATTTAACCCACGTATATAATAACATTTGGGTATACGCACAACCCGTATAACAAATTTCCCAGGTATTATATTTATATCTCGAATATCCTACACGTTTATTGATTTTAAATCATTCCTCAATATTTTATATTCCTAACTTTTCTCACCACACGATGATAATACCAACAACATCGATATATTTATCCGTCCCATAAATAACAGTAGGCATTCCTCTCACCTATAAATAGACGTATCGGATAACTACTCAATTCTCTTTATCCCGTATCCTAAATTTCATCCTAGTCACCTCATAGGATTTTAATCAACCAAAATCAGCATATAAGTCTATTTTCTACTCGTACAATTACATATATAAAATTTTGTCCACCGACACATCACTCCGAGTGTTACTCCTCCCAAACACCCCTATTTCGGTAAATCTTGGGGTTTACTTTCATCTAACCCTAGATACACATCTTAATATAAAAAATATTTAGATGTCCCCGCAAAATTTTTAGGAATCCCAAATATTTATCTCCAAAGAATTCTAGCCTTTTTTTTTTCAATTTCTGAGTGCATTTCCGAGTTGGTGATTTCACCCCCGAACTGCCATCTTGTAAAAATAATAACAATTTGAAGAAAAATAAAAAAAAACACGGGGTTGGCGGCCACGCGACCATATCGAAAAGATCTACAACTTTTTTGTTTTCACCGAGAGCTTAATCTGCCTTCTTCCTGTTCGAATTTACCCCACAAGCTACGGAGTTGCTATTCATTATCTTCTCCAAAATCCCAACCTCCATTTTTCTCCTTTTTTGTTGTTTCTAATATCATCCAACAACTCCATAAATATATAATCTATGTTTTACAACTAACACATCAATTAATTTGGGTTATTAAACCATTTCCCTTAGATTTAAACCCTAAAAGCATAAAAACCCCAACTTATGATTTTAACACATTTTAATCCATTTCTTCACTCTATTTACATGGATTTAACACTAGAAATCATTAAGAATTTACATTACATCAATATGTAAACTCATATTCAAATTTTCCCAAATTTATTTTAAGGGGTTACCAACCATAATATTAAATAAATGTACAAAATGAAATAAAGCAAGTACACACTTGCCTGAAGGATGAAATCCGATGACCTCGAGTCGAATTCAGCGAAGTTTGCCCGAAAATATCTTCTTCTTCCTTATTCTCTTCTCTTCTTCTTCTTCTTCTTCTTCTTCTTCTTCTTCTTCTTCTTCTTCTTCTTCTCTCCTTTCTCCCTTCTCTTTCTCTCTCTCTCAAATCTGATTTTGGGACAAATATGAGGGTTTTCTCTTATTAAACCCGAAATTGGGTGTTTACCCAATTGTTAAATGACTCGTGTACTCATTTACGAGTCCCTACTAGTACGAAAATGTCCAGAATCCAAATACTATCCCCGGGTACTCTATTTTGACTATCTCGGCCATTCCGAACATAATGACGGAGTCGAAATCTCCATCCGAGTCACTTAACAAAAATTCACTAATTTGACCCAACACGTTCAATACGCGCGTTTTCCAATTTAAAATATTTTTCTTTGTCGCTTTACCCAACTGCGACATGCAATAAAAATAATCCACTCATATACTTAATCTCGAAATATAATCCACGTAAATATTAATGTGTCACTCGAAAACCAATATTTACTATTCAATTTATAATATCAAATTTATTTAATTTCACTCATTAATCCCAGAATTACTCTTCATAATAGTTCCTCAAATTACCAAATTACATCCACAGTGTAATTTAAATACCTTAAAACGTATGGGGTATTACATACTTCCACCCTTACAACAGAATTTCATCCTCAAAATTTATATATAGCATGTGCCACTTACTCTAGGATCGGTATATACATTACGTCCAAGCTTAACCAAATTTAGATATAGCTTAACACGATGGTCTCCCACTATATTCCACCCATCTCAAGGCGTATGCTCATAAATATATTTTCATTGTCGCTATGCATATATATACTAATCCTGCACCCCTGGGTTAACACCCATCAGTGCTCTTAATAATCATATCACATAATAGGCAAACACACCTCCAATTAAAATTTATAGGTATTCTCCCAACCTATTTGTATACTTACCATACGTATTTTTATTCTCATCGCTACGTATTGTATAAATATTCGGATTACTATCTCTCTCTTAATCTCCAAGGTACATTCCCTATACAATATAATTAAAGTATTAACTCTCATATACTCTTCCGGAATTTGGTACTACATACACTCCTTTACTTGGAGTATTCTAACAATACAATCATGTGCAAGCCACTCTTCAACACTCATTCGAGTCATCTTCCGCTCTACTTTCTCACATTATTTGGTATCCTTTTCATTAAGAGGTAACTTTTAAGTGGCTTTACATAGACTTCCAACCCATGTAGGGTGTGCTAGCTCTTGTTGCACATAAATGCTTGAATTATTGTCATTCTCACACGACATTCAATTCGTGATACCATATTAACCTTGTTTATAGATGCCCTCAGGAATATATTCTACACATTCATTTTTACGTCCTTCTATCTCAGATATTGTTTTTTTAAAAATTAACTAACCAGGGTACTCATACCCCCTATCATTCGTGTATATCTACACAACCGTTGTAAACGTTTTGATACCTTACACTCACTCTAAATTATGGGCATCATTTCATCGGCCTGGTACTAACACCTGGGTATCCATTAACCCGAATAATTTGAAATTTAATTCTCCCAATACCTGGAAATTCAATCCTTCTCAATATTATCTCATCGATCTTCTTGTGGTTAGCTCACAATAGCCTTCCTATATCCGTGTCTATAGTCTTATTGCCCTTACTTCGTGGTAGTCCTAAGATTAAGGTGTTTCTAACACACGTAATATGAGTACTATTCTAACAATATCCCTAGTGCCCAAGACCTCTCTCAAATTCTGAAATTTGCTTGGTTTCGTGCGTGGGACATCTCGCAAAGCGAAATCCAAACAAGGAAACTTCCCGATACACTACTCCCTCGCTTTGTTGGTCATCAAGATATAGCAGTCTAAGGGACACCAACAGGACATTCTAAATCCTACCTCGTTAACCTACTAATGTACTTCTACCACTATATATTTCCATCTTGTACAAATGGAAAGTCCAAATAATTAGGGCACCTACTCTCTGCAAAAAAATATTATGAACATCATACCCAAAAATGTATTTCCTCTGATTTTCAGCATATTTAAAGTCTGGCTATAAGTCTCAAATTAATTTCATTTATCTTAACTCACCCACGTACTTGCGGTGAGAGGAAAATTTCAGTGCTTCTTCATAGCACTTATATCTATATATAATTATATAGTCATCAAATGGCTCTCACTCTATAGGGTTTCCTCTACACTAGATGACTTATCGTCAAAACTCACATTCTTGCATTTTCTAACATTTGTCCACTCCCGATGTCGTTAAAGTTCACATATGGAGTGTCTTGTTATCTTGAAATATACAACCGGGATAAACCCATCCCATCTACCAACACAATATGGTCAGAACTCTCAATTCTGTCAAGGGGCTATACCACAAGCGCTTGCACTAACACTAAGTCCTTCGCGCGAACACCAACAAGCTTAAACTCCCAGCTTAACTATAAATCCTGCATACCTTAAATTATATCCATAAGGTCCCCACTCAAATCATGCTAAAGAAACATCTCCTCATCGAAGTTCCATCTAAACATATAATCAAGGTGAGCTCAGTCATAATTTATCTCGCATTCCATTCTTTAATATGTCCGTATATATATGTTTCACATCTCATATAAATATATATATAATATACTATACACATAAAGTTTATCCATACTTATATATCATACACTATGTAAGTATAATAACCATCCCTCAGAGCTATAACTCAATGGATGCAGTCTCTCGATGCTATCATCTTTCAGGAAATTAATTACACAACATCCTGGGTACCAATGGTCGGACTATCACACCGACTCGGTAAAAACCAGATCATATAAGTATAACAATCACACACATATATACTTAACATATCTCATATATACGTCTGAATATGCCCGTATATATATATAAATAATATATATAATATTTTGTGGCTAATCGTGCATATTCTTCTCTCACTTGTAAATTTTAAGTTACTCGACATTCGTACGGGCTTAACACTCATTTAAGTAAGCCTACGAGAAGTTCAGAACAAAAATTGGGCCTTAAGAGTCATTCTGGAATCTCGTTAGAAGACCCAAAATTCTCGTTTGAACGACATTTTGTTCGAACGACATTTCCAACATCGAACGAACTACCTACTGGAACCTCGTTAAAATTCTCGTTAGAAGTCTCGTTCGAACGACCTGGGCAGACTTCTAACGAGAATTCTGTAGATTCACTGTTCATCTTCCAAAATTTGTTCTTCCCATTTTTCCTTCTTCCAATTCAATCCAAAACTCATTCCAACCCAAATACAAGGTTCCAAAACCACTCTAAGTCACCCTAAAACACTTCTTAGTATAGTTTAGGGATTAAATCCTTTCAATCTACAAGTCAATCCAACAAATCCATAAATTTTCCCATGAGTTATATTAACATAAACCCAAAAATATTTTCTTCATCTATAAAAAACACCATTTTTATTTAGTGATTAGCATCTAATTCACCAAATTTCACATTCTTATTAAGGGAAAACAATCCATCTGTAAGATTAATTTATGAGCAATACGTCATGCTCCCCCGAATATGGTGATTATCGTCCCCACCATTTAAACATTTCTCTCACGAGCAAAAAATTTTTCTTTAATTTTCACTTATGGGTAATTCCATACCGAACTCTAAGCAAGAGCTTCTGAGTCTTGTACTTGTTAATCCAAGTTTAGCACCATTCTCAAGTACAATGGTTCTTGATAGTTTTAACTACTATATTTTAGTAGTCGTTGCAGCAATCCGACAATGCCACAAGGAAAATGACCTTTACCGCGGTCCTCATTTCCAATATCAACTTATAACTCTAACTAAGCCTCGCCTCCTGCTGCCCACACAACGAACTTCCTTAGTCCCCTTCGTCGATCAGCACACGAATCCCGAATGAGTGCGCAAAAGATTAATAATAATTTTACATAATGGCAGGAGAATGAAATCTCACACGAGGATATCAGCAATCCTAATCATAAGTTTCTATATCAAATCAAAAGTAACGCTGAAAGCGTAGTAAGTCCGCACAGATTCCTAAGGACACTAGAACCTGATGCTCTGATACCACCTGTGATACCCCGCCTAATGAAATACCTTGCGATCACTCCGATATGAAATTAAAATAGGAGTCTCATATGATTCATTCTTAGCATCACTGTCGAAAACAAATTTAATTACTAATAACCTATTAGGCCGACGTCAAATTTTTAATAAACTAATCTTTTTAACCAAACCATTCAAATAAAAATTACAACAGTTTATATGCAGAAACTGAAATGAAATAAAAGAAAATAACCGAACACTCGGTATAAAAATACAACCAAATGGAATGCCGCACTAAAAGGCGATAAAAGAATAAATGAGTAAAGTTGGGCCATAAGCCCGAATGTTTCTACAATACCTCCTATCTAGATCTCAATGATAGAAGCGTCTAATATAAACCTGCTTGCATCCACAACTGCTACAGTAAACGTCTGACTCGAAAGAATCATCATCCAGGCGTCCCTGTGTTTGGACACCTATATATATATATATATATAAATATAGCAAGAGGGGAAAAATATAGAAACGGGTCAGAGACCGAGTTGTGAAAATATTTTGCAAGTGCATAAATACTTTATTTTGGAAATTATGTTTTATCTCATATTTAAATTGGTATCTCACTCCCATGAGATACCCATCACCCCCCTTCTAATAGTGCACAACTATCGCATACCTTTTTAAACAACCTAGTTAAGCTACCTCGCCTACTAAGGTATTTCCCTTATCTTCCAAAATCCCCAAAAATCCGAGTACTAAGGACTAAGCTTCTCCCCATTCCCAACATTACGTTACGTTCGTGCGTGGGGTATCTCGCGAAGCGAAATCCAAATAAGGAACCCCCCCCCCTCGATACAGTACTACGTGACAATGTTTATCATCGGGATTCATTAAGCCTTAAGTACATACCACATTTATACTATCCCATATATATTAATAGTTCTCATTATCTTATGATCCATATTCATATAAATCCGGATATAAATCTACCGGAAGGAGTATATCACTTTATTCATTATTTTCCCTTTTATAAAGGGTTACGTTATATGATATCTCATCTCATATATATAAATAATATACTACACGCAATAAGTATATTAATCATCCACCGAGCTATAATATTAAGCAACCGTGGATTATCTCAAGTACATATATTTTAATCTCAATACATATATCCATACCCGGCACCCATATGCTTAACAGCGGTGCCCACATACTCTGCTATCCAAATCCATGTACATCTCGTACAAAAAGCATTACCCGTTCCACATCACTCAGGAACTGCAACAATACAAATCACACGTATTAGGGGCGAACATAGTTCATGTACCTAAGGGTCACGCACATACCTACGCTCCCATAAGCATAAGACTTATCGACTCACAAATATGCCTTTCACAACCCTATGTTCTTGAGGTACCAAATCTAAAATCCCCCCGAAGGCAACACAGGATAAGATTGTCCTCTTCCGAACGCCAACCTCCCGTGATAACAAGTATGGTAGGTATATCATACACATAATAAACAATCATATATGTACACATTCCACCTATACAAATATACCATAAATAAGGTATTCACACAACTATATTATAATTATAGGTATTTCTCTCCCCTATACATAATTCCCCATAGGTAATTATTAATCCCACGTATATAATAACATTCGGGCATACGCATGTCACAACCCGCTCATCAAAATAAGGGGTGGACAACCCAATACTCCAATATAACAGGAATCATAGATGGAATCGTTCTCAACATCACAATAAAATATAGAGTATCCAGGATAACCACCCAAAATTTCAGAAAACGGGTTGCCAATTTTTTTTTTGTTTTAAAGTGAATAAAAGAAAATATACAACCCAAATCCCGAAAAGATAAGGGAAACCTCAAGGATGTATATGCATTATTATAACAACAAGTGACAAATAAGAGGACCAAATATGTTATCGGTCCGCTGATACAAACAACATTGTTAAACAATTTCAATAAATTTATATAATACATTACATTAATCAATTACAAAAGCTTGGGCCTCTCGCCCGAGTAAAAGAGACCCGATCTTAGCTAGAATACAAAAATGAAAATGTTTATACCAAATGTATCCCGTAATGCATCACGGCTCACTGAGGACATCGGAATAGGAATTCAAATCAGTCATCCTTGCGACGGAGTTCCTGAGCGGAGACAAGATGCATATGCAACAAGAAATCTAAACGGGTCAGGGCCCGGTTCTATATGCTTACCAGATGAATAAAGAGTATGATAGTTATGAACGATAATTCATGAAGAAAGAGAAATAAGAAGCTACCGAAACAATTTAAAACATAAGCTAAGAAGGAACAATAAAATAAGTAACATTAAACTAAAATCTTCATCGAATATACCAATTATCTCATATATCTTTTCCTTAACAGGAAGTATATATATATAATCACAATCTTTTGCTCTTTATGGAAAATTTTATCTCAATTTTACATTTTGTAAAAACCCTTTCCTTATCATAAAAATAATCAATTTCAAATGCTCTTTGTGGCATTTATATGTGCTCTTAGTGGCATTTCAGTAAGCTCTTTATGGCATAATCCATCAAGTCCCACTTGATGATGAATAGTTATATTTATATACATATAATGATTCTAAGACCGCCCGTCCAGGTTTCCCCACTATGCACGCCCCTAAATGACCATCATCTTCCAGGGCCTATCATAAGACAACCCGGGCACCTATAACGTAAAACGTCGAGAAGCGGCCATGTGCATGCGGGGTAGTCAAGACCACACCCGGAATCTCCTACCCATCGCTGAAAAATATATCAACAAACGCTCACATGGCCTAGGACTATATCTACCCTGCATTCATTAGTCAGGGGGCTTCACCTCATGCGCGAACTTCCCTTATGATGTCATTTAGAGAGGTGTGTTCAACCATTTTATTGACCATTTTCAAAATCAAGTAAATCATCATTTATCGGTTTCATGATTACGTAAATTATCATTTACTAAAATCAATTCCATTTCCATGTATATTTTTCATTTTATCCGAAACCATTACCATTTACTTTTTGTAATTAATATAACTTAATATCCGTAGACACACGATAGCTTATATCGACTCTACAACCTCAAAGGAGTAAATAAACTCTTCATTATCTCCAAGCATTTTAGGGTGTTATTTTAAAACCCCAAGACTATCATCTTTCAAAGGAATGAAGGAACTTTCAATTTATTCTCCAAACTCACCTTTATGGTGTTATTATGAACCACCAAGGTTAACATAGCTCAATTGAGCTTCTAAAATCTCCCAACATTCTTTTGGGGTGATAATATAAACCATAAAAACTAGTATAGCTCAATTGAGCTTCTAAAGTCTCCCAAACATAACACTACATCTCCTAGTTTTATAATAATCAACTAGAAGAAAAAGTGCCCAAACATCAATAGGCATAACCCCGAAAAAACCCAATATAAACCAATTCTACTCTAGGGTATCTTCTCAACTCATCTATAACTTTAGGACTCTAAGTTTACTTCATTCAAGAAGGTTCCTAGGTACTAACCCTAAAGAAAAAGGGTCAAAATTGAGTTACAAAAACAACTCAAAAATTGCCGAAAAACGAATCGATTTGCCCAAAAAGCGAATCGGTTCCGACCACAAACCCAACTTTTTGCAATTAGCCGAATAGATTCGGCCTTAACCCGAATCGATTCGGGTTATGTAGACCTAGAAGCTACCCATTAGCGAATCGATTCTCCCTAAGGGCCGAATCGATTTGGCCTGCAGAAATTGCCAAGAATGGCCTACGTGTTGTAAACCCTAGATTTTCCCCAAAACCAAATTCTACTCCCTTTTTACCCACAACCAACATCATAAATCCATCCCAAATCCACCTACATGATTATTAACTACTATATCAACAATTTCATCATCAAAACCCAAAATTAGGGTTAAATCACCACAAATTCTATTTTTGATCCATAAATACAAATACACAACTATCAGACAATTTAGTCGTCTTAAATCATATATTAGCAAGTAGAAAACTTGCCTTGGGGTTGATATCTCAGATTTCTTTGGGGAAGAAGCAATCCCCATTCTTCAATCTTCTTATCTCTCTTTTTTATCCATTTTTCTCCCAAGCTCTCTTTCTCTCTCTTCTCTCTATGTTTAGGACATAAAATGAGGAAAAAGGAAATAAGGGGCAAGACTTGAAAATCATGGCTTAAGTCTAAAGTCTCCAACTTAAGTCGTTAATACCGCATTAAAATGGCTCCCAATACGCATTTAAGTTAAAACCAGGTAAAAGTGCCCGAAACCCAAAAATACAATATGGCACTTATTTTGACTATCTCGCACCTTTCGAGACTAACTACACCCTCTAAACTGGCATCCAAAATTTTTATAAATTATTTTGAGTTCCAATTTCATTTAAACTATCGTGCCATTTTATATACATGACACTACAAATCACACCACATTATGATATTTACCTACATATACGGTAAATATACAACATCCCAGAAAATATTAACTTCTAGAGTTAATATTTACCCCGGTACCAACATTTTATATAATTACCTTATGCGGTAAAATAATATAAAATGAGCCTCCTAAAATCGAGGGTTTTTACATACTCCACCCCCCCCCCCCTTATGATTGAATTTTACCCCCAAAATTCGGGCGTACCCAATACGCAGAAAGGGTAAACTATTCTAAGCTCGGATTCTACCATCCTACACAAACCCCTCGTTATCGCTACGTCCCAAAAGGACTCAGACTAAGGTCGACTCTATCGATCTTAGTATAACTCCCTTGTGCTCTAACATAGCACAAGCGTTCCTCACTATTCATCAATCCTATCTTCCTACAACAGAAGAAAATACCCACAAGACTCGCCGCAACATAGCCTAACCTCTAGAATCATGTTACCTCTCACCTCGGGGTACCCATACCAACTCTAAGTGGCTTAACTCCAGCACTTGTCAACCTCTCTTCACGTAGGTGTATCCCTTTCGAACATATGGCTCAAAAGCCCACTCCTTGAAGAAATGTTCCGAAACTATTCCAAGCCCAAGGAGCACATTATCCGCTGGTTCCACCCAACGAGTATGCGAATTCCTCTACTAACTACACGAGGCCACTCACGGCACCATACCTTGGAAAATGGTCCAAATCCTTGTATGGGAAATTTCCTTCCACACAACTCATTGTTCCCTTCCATCCATATATCCCAAGGCGTACATTCAAGATATGCCTTTTGGCATTGGGTTAACCATCCCCATTTCCATCCACTTTAGGGTGGTAAAATATACTCCATTCCATACAGTTCCCATTTCTTCATGGAAACTTTTACCAAACC
This sequence comes from Sambucus nigra, assembly GCA_949130495.1. NCBI lineage: Eukaryota > Viridiplantae > Streptophyta > Magnoliopsida > Dipsacales > Adoxaceae > Sambucus > Sambucus nigra. The sequence goes on from OX422219.1 coordinate 114,580,030, forward strand.
TTCGACATGAATATCTAGTCTCGGTGCACTACTATTTTATTAGGCACCTCTTATAGTTCTACCACTACTCCATAAAGAGCGGGGCATACTCATCCACCTCTAGTCCGCCCATAATAGCCGAAAAAGCAATAGTTTGGTCCAACGATCAATAATTTTCTCAAGTAGGATCATCACCATAACGGTCCCGTCACTATAATGCAAACGTCTATGAATATACCCCTCTTTATTTCACCGCTACTCTTCTTCACGTGAGTAGATGAAATGGTCAATCATAGACTGGAATGTTCTTGCTACAAAGTCTCCCTAGTCATGCTCGTTTCATTTGGCTTCCTATGCCAACACAAATATCTACGACGGGTTTCTTACTCAACACATCTACTACCCCAATCTCCTTTCCTTAGCGAATGAGAATACCCAAATGATAGTTCTTTAAGAACTCCAAACACTAACTCAATTTCTCCCCCGACATACTGCAACTACTTGTTGCTCACGAGAAAGACTAAATTTCCCTTCCCAGGAAGTAGTGCCTCCATTTCTTTAAGGTGACTTCCACCGCAATGAAATTTTAATTTAAGCGTGGGATAATACTTCCCACAAGTTTAAGCTTGTGAGACACGTGGACAACGGGTCCATGCGCCAGTATTATTACTTCCTGCTCCTGGCAGAGACTTATTCATCAAATTCACCCCTCGAGCTTAGCCACATGAACTCGGAAGTGAAAGTCAATTCATCCATTTAACCACCCAAAAGTTAGGTTACCAATGTAACACTTTAACTAGGAGAGGTCTCACCTTCACCGTCCTAACCTTCTAAATCTCTCCAGATTCCACACTTCTCATTCCTAGGGACTTAATCCCTCCTTGAGTTAACCCACAACCTATTTGTGGTCAGCTCCTTACAGCCTTCCTAAACTAACGTCTCATACCCTAAAGATCTAACATCCTAATAGTACTAAAGTCGATATATATATGCCCTATCTAAGTCATAGATATATAATACTAAATATATCCCCAGTGCCCAAGACCTTACTCAACTCCCGACATTCGCTCGGGTTTGTGCGTGGGATGTCTCGTCGAAGCGAAATCCAGACAAGGAACCCTCCCGTTACACTACTACCTCGCATAGTCGGTCATCGAGATATGACGATCTAAGACACATGATCGGGATCGGTAATAAAAGTACAAATTCACAACCCTGCTAATAAGATTCTACTTCTAGGCTTTACCATAGCATCGTTAAAGATTTTTAACTGATCAGACATTCACTTTCTGTGAAGTCTTTCAAATATATATCCCCTTATATAAACATGGCCTTCTTATCAAGGCACAATCCCGAAGTCTCAATTCGACTTCGTATCTCAGTCTCCCTCACATCGATCAGAGGAGAGAACTATATATAGTGCTTCTATCTCGCACTTTAATAGCCCTTAATCACTCTTCTACGTGATTCTCGGCTAAACCTTTCAACCCAACTTCTAGCAAGAGAAAAATAAAAGAAAGAAAAATAATAGCGCCTCTCCACGTACAACATCGTTAAGTGTTCATGCAACGGAGTGTCTCGCAAAGCAAAATACAAACAAGGAACCCTTCCGACACATGCTTACTTAACTAGTTGGTCATGGAGATAAAGCGTAACAAGCATACAAACGAACAATCAAACACTCACGCAAATTAACACAATCAAATAGAAATCTCCTACCTACCTCGATCCACCTCTATAAAGTCTCAACCTGTATCCAGGAGAGATATCATAGAACAACTAGTTCCATTTCGAACTAGAAGTGAGATAGTCTTACAATTTTATTTTCTTGCTATCACCCCAAAACAACCAAATATCTTTACTCGCATACTATACATAAGATAAGAGAAAAGAAAAGTAACATCTCTCCACTCCCAACGTCATTAAGGTTCACGCGTGGAGCATCCCGCAAAATCGGATTCCAAACAAGGAACCCCTCTTGTGCATTACTACTTAAATTTGTTGGTCGTGGAGACAAGTCATAACAATCACATATAATGGAAACAAGCAATAGATCACTTACCAAGGGACACATATGACACATATACATTTAAAATATTATCACTCGCTTCATAACAAGTGAAGAAAAGGTAGAACTTCCATACCACGGAAGTCATATCATTACCCATATATAATAGCGTCAATATTACTATAAGCTCAATATACACACCCGAATCTACAGTAGATATAATACTACTAAGTCTTATGCTAAGGAATACACCACCCACAACTAAGGTGGAATTCCCATCAACATTCCTACCAAACACTCTGCATCATAGCCATTACTCCGACTCTGGCCGACAATAATTGCCCACGCAGTCCCTCATACTTTCTCAATAAAAGAGGACACGATCTCGACCTCCTCTTCCTTAGTTCAATGAAACCTCCCCGGGCGGATGTCCACCAAAAGGGTTTCATGATCATTACCCCATCAGAAGTGCTAACGACACTTATTCTGGAGCTTATCATTTTAGGGTTCACGGTCTTCCTAACCGTAAAACACTTTATTCTCTATCGGCCTTTAACCGAACATTGTGTAAACATTCGAAAATCCACCTTCTCCTCAGTCCAGTTTTCCCAGAGAAACTTTTTGCATGTATCCACCGGGATTTTCTAGGGTCCAAACTTCCAGCACCCACGAATATGGTGACCACAATTTCACCGTCTCAACACTACTCCTACGGGAGGAAGGATTTCCCTCCATCCTATTTCTGGGAACTTCTCCACTTCAATTTAACATTGCTTGAAATATCAAGCTTAGTACCACTTTCCGCTTCTAGCGGTACTTAGAAAACTAAATCTACCGTAATCAGTGGTCGCTGTAGCAAGACAAAAAAGTGCTATAAAAAAGGAACCAACTTTACAGTCCTAAAAATCCTTCCCACGATGCCCTTCTTCAATCGACCTACTATTATCACATGAATACGCAAAAGATTTTATAAGTTTAACCTTATGGCCGAATAACGAGACCTCACTAAAGAAACCAACGATCTTAATCCTAAGGCTCTATGTCAATTCAAAAGAAACACGGAAAACTTAAGGCATTCACGCAGATTCCTAAGGACTCTAGAACCTGATGCTCTGATACCATATGTGATAACCCGCTCACCAAAATAAGGGGTGGCCAGCCCAATACTCCAATATAATAGGAATCATAGATGGAATCGTTCTCAGCATCACAATAAAATATAGAGTATCCAGGATAACCACCCAAAATTTCATAAAACGGGTTGCCAATTTTTTTTTGTTTTAAAGTAAATAAAAGAAGATAAACAACCCAAATCCTGAAAAGATAGGGGAAACCTCAAGGATGTATATGTATTACTATAACAACAAGTGACAAATAAGAGGACCAAATATATTATCGGTTCGCTAATACATACAACATTGTTAAACAATTTCAATAAATTTATATAATACATTACATTAATCAATTACAAAAAAATTGGGCCTCTCACCCGAGTAAAAGAGACCCGGTCTTAGATAGAATACAAAAATGAAAACGTTTATACCAAATGTATCCCGTAATACCCGTAATGCCTCACGGCTCACCGAGGACATCGGAATAGGAATTCAAATCAGGCATCCTTGCGACGGAGTACCTGAGCAGAGACAAGATGCATATGCAATAATAAATGTAAATAGGTCAGGGCCCGGTTCTATATGATTACCATATGAATAAAGAGTATGACAGTTATGAACGATAATTCATGAAGAAAGAGAAATAAGAAGTTACCTACACAATTTAAAACATAAGCTAAGCAGGAACAATAAAATATGGAAAATTAAATTAAAATCTTCATCGAATGTACCAATTATCTCATATATCTTTTCCTTAACATGAAGTATATATATAATCACAATCTTTTGCTCTTCATGGAAAATTTTATCTCAATTTTACCTTTTGTAAAAATCCTTTCCTTACCAGGAAAATAATCATTTTCAAATGCTCTTTCTGGCATTTATATGTGCTTTTTGTGGCACTTCAGTATGCTCTTTATGGCATAATCCATCAAGTCTCACTTGATGATGAATACTTATATTTATATACATATAACGATTCTAAGACCGCCCGTACGGGTTTCCCCACTTTGCGCGACCCTAAATTACCATCATCTTCCAGGGCCTATCATAAGACAACTTGGGCACCTATAACGCAAAACGTCGGGAAGCGGCCATGTGCCTGCGGGGTAGTCAAGACCACACCCGAAATCTCCTACCCATCGTAGAAAAATATATCAACAAATGCTCACATGGCCTAGGAATATATCCACCATTCATTCATTAGTTAGGGGGCTCCACCTCACTCACGAACTTCCCTTATGATGTCATTTAGATAGGTGTGTTCAACCATTTTATTTACCCTTTTCAAAATCAAGTAAATCATCATTTACCGGTTTCATGATTACGTAAATTATCATTTACTAAAATCAATACCATTTCCATGTATATGTTTCATTTCATCCGAAACCATTACCATTTACTTTTTGTAATTAATATAACTTATTATCCGGAGCCACACGATAGCTTATATCAACTCTACAACCTCAAAGGAGTAAATAAACTCTTCATTATCTCCAAGAATTTTAGGGTGTTATTTTAAAACCCCAAGATTATCATCTTTCAAAGGAATGAAGGAAATTTCAATTTATTCTCCAAACTCACATTTATGGTGTTATTATGAACCACCAAGCTTAACGTAGCTCAATTGAGCTTCTAAAATCTCCCAACATTCTTTTGGGGTGATAATATATACCATCAAAACTAGTATAGCTCAATTGAGCTTCTAAAGTCTCCCAAACATAACACTACATCTCCTAGTTTTATAATAATCAACTAGAAGAAAAAGTGCCCTAACATCAATAGGCATAACCCCGAAAAAACCCCATATAAACCAATTCTACTCTAGGGTAGCTTCTCAACTCATCTATAACTCTAGGACTCTAAGTTTACTTCATTCAAGAAGGTTCCTAGGTCCTAACCCTAAAGAAAAAAGGGTCAAAATTGAGTTACAAAAACAACTCAAAAACTGTAGGAAAACGATTCGCCCTAAGGGTCGAATCGATTCGACCTGGAGAAATTGCCAAGAATAGCCTACGGGTTTTAAACCCTAGATTTTCCCAAAACCAAATCCTACTCCATTTTTACCCACAACCAACATCATAAATCTATCCCAAATCTACCTACATGATTATTAATTACTAGATCCACAATTTCATCATCAAAACCCAAAATTAGGGTTAAATCACCAAAAATTCTATTTTTGATCCATAAATACAAATACACAACTATCACACAATTTAATCATCTTAAATCATATATTAGCAAGTAGAAAACTTGCCTTAGGGTTGATATCTCAGATTTCTTTGTGGAAGAAGCAATCCCCATTCTTCAATCTCCCAATCTCTCTTCTTTTCTTCATTTTTCTCTCAAGCTCTCTTTCTCTCTCTTCTCTCTATGTTTAAGACATAAAATGAGGAAAAAAGACATAACGGGCAAGACTTGAAAATCGTGGCTTAAGTCTAAAGTCTCCAATTTAAGTGGTTAATACCACATTAAAATGACTCCCAATACGCGTTTAAGTTAAAAGCAGGTAAAAGTGCCCGAAACCCAAAAATACAATATGGCAGTTATTCTAACTGTCTCGCACCTTCCGAGACTAACTACACCCTCTAAACTGGCATCCGAAAATTTTATAAATTATTTTGAGTTCCAATTTCATGTAAACTATCGTGCCATTTTATATACATGACACTATAAATCACACCACGTTGGGATATTTACCTATATATATGGTAAACATACAACATTCCCGTAAATATTAACTTCTAGAATTAATATTTACCCCGGTACGAATATTTTATATAATTACCTTATGTGGTAAAATAATATAAAATGAGACTCCTAAAATCGATGGTTGTTACAAAGCACAACCCGTATAATAAATTTCCCACGTAGTATATTTATATCTCGTATATCCTACGCATTTATTGATTTTAAATCATTCCTAAATATTTTATATTCCGAACTTTTCTCACCGCACGATAATAATACCAACAACACCGATATATTTATCCGTCCCATAAAAAACAGTAGGCATTCCTCTCACCTATAATAGTTGTCATAAATAGACGTATCGGATAACTGCTCAATTCTCTTTATCCCGAATCCTAAATGTCATCCTAGTCACCTCGTAGGATTTTACTCAACCAAAATCGGGATATAAGTGTGTTTTCTATGTGCACAATTACATATATAAAATTTTGTCCACCGAAACATCACTCCGAGTGTTACTCCTCCAAAACACCCCTATTTGGGTAAATCTTGGGGTTTACTTTCATCTAACCCAAGATACACATCTTAATAAAAAAAAAATATTTAGATGTCCCCACACTATTTTTAAGAACCCCAAATATTTATCTCCAAAGAATTCTAGCCTTTTTTTTTTCAATTTCCAAGTGCATTTCCGAGTTGGGGATTTCACCCCGGAACTACCATCTTGTAAAAATCATAACTATTCGAAGAAAAAAAATACGCAGTTACGGCCACGTAACCATATCGAAAAGATCTACAACTTTCTTGTTTTGACCGAGAGCTAAATCTGCCCTCTTCCTGTTCGAATTTACCCCGCAAGCTACAGAGTTACTATTCATTATCTTCTCCAAAATCCCAACCTCCATTTTTCTCCATTTTTGTTGTTTCTAATCTCATCCAACAACTCCATAAATATCTAATCTATGTTTTACAACTAACACATCAATTAATTTGGGGTATTAAACCATTTCCCTTAGATTTAAACCCTAAAAGTATAAAAACCTCAACTTATGATTTTAACCCATTTTAATCCATTTCTTCACTCTATTTACATGGATTTAACACTAGAAATCATTAAGAATTTACATTACATCAATATGTAAACTCATATTCAAAATTTCCCAAATTTATTTAAGGGTTTACCGACCATAATATGAAATAAATGCACAAAATGAAATAAAGCAAGTACACACTTGCCTGAAGGATGAAATTCGATGACCTCGAGTCGAATCCGACGAAGTTTGGTCCTAAAATCTCTTCTTCTCTTCTCTTCTTCTTCTTCTTCTTCTTCTTCTTCTTCTTCTTCTTCTTCTTCTTCTTCTTCTTCTTCTTCTTCTTCTTCTGTCCCTTCTATCTTCTCTTTATCTCTCTTAAATATGATTTTGGGACAAATATCAGGGTTTTCTCTTATTAAATCCGAAATTGGGTGTATACCCAATTGTTAAATGACTCATGTACTCATTTACGAGTCCCTACTAGTCCGAAAATGTCCGGAATCCAAATACTACACCCGGATACTCTATTCTGACTACCTCGGCCATTCCGAACACAAAGACGGAGTCAAAATCTCCATCCGAGTCACTTAACTAAAATTCACTAATTTGACCCAACACATTCAATACGCGCGTTTTCCAATTTAAAATATTTTTCTTTGTCACTTAACCCAACTACGACATGTAATAAAAATAATCCACTCATATACTTAATCTCGAAATATAATCCACGAAAATATTAATCTGTCACTCGAAAACTAATATTTACTATTCAATTTATAATATCAAATTTATTTAATTTCACTCATTAATCCCATAATTACTATTCATCATAATTCTTCAAATTACCAAATTATATCCATAGTGTAATTTAAATACCTTTAAAAGTATGGGGTATTACATACTTCCCCCCTTACAACAGTATTTCATCCTCGAAATTTATATATATGATGTGCCACCTACTCTAGGATCGGTATATACATTACGTCCAAGCTTAACCAAATTTAGATATAGCTTAACACGATGGTCTCCCACTATATTCCACTCATCTCAAGGCATATGCTCATATATATATTCTCATCGTCGATATGCATATATATACTAATCCTACACCCCCGGGTTAAGACCCATTAGTTCTCTTAATAATCATATCACATTTTAGGCATACACACCTCTAATTAAAATTTATAGGTATTCTCCCAACCTATTTGTATACTTACTATACGTATTTTTATTCTCATCTCTACATAATGTATAAATATTCGGATTACTATCTTTCTCTTAATCTCCAAGGTACATTCCCTATACCAAATAATTAAAGTATTAACTCTCATATACTCTTCCGGAATTTGGTACTACATACACTCCTTTCCTTGGAGTATTCTAACAATACAATCATGTGCAAGCCACTCTTCAACACTCGTTCGAGTCAGCTTCCGCTCTACTTTCTTAGATTATTTGGTATCCTTTTCATTAAGAGGTACATTTTAAATGGCTTTACACAACCTTCCAACCCATGTCGGGTGTGCTAGCTCTTGTTGCACATAAATGCTTGAATTATCGTCATTCTCACACGACATTCAATTCGTCATACCATATTAACCTTGTTTATAGATGCCCCTCAGGAATATATTCTACACATTCATTTTTGCGTCCTTCTATCTCGGATATTTTTTTTTAAAAAATTAACTAACCAGGGTACTTGACGCGACTAAGAATTTGTCTCAAAAGTGCATTTTCTATAGGCTCAAGTGCAAGCCTGTCGCGTTAGTCATAATCCGACAAGTCGGGGTCGTATCCACATGGATAAAAAATTGGCACTTTTGTAGGAGAAGTTATTAAATCTTGAAATGATTCCTCCAAAGAAATATAAAGATGATTGATGATGAGAGATTGCAATTGGAATAAAATATACTCAAAGAAAAGAAAACCCTAAAAAATTGTGGAGAAATTAGATTGAAAAATAAGAGAAAATAGGGTGGGGTACAATCCCTCAAACCTTAACGAATTACCGTGTAGAATACTAGAATTGTAAATTAAAATTCTTGACTAAATCTAATTTTATAAATCCTAAGCATTACATATATGAAGGATCTAGCCCTCACCATATGAAATCAAAGGTAAATATAAAGCGGTGAATGGACAATTACACTTGCAAAACGATCTTAAACATCTCAAGTACCTAGGGCAAGAGAGATTAAAAGATTGGCATGTTCAGGTAATTTCCTTCCACGATTCGGTCCATATTTAATTTACCCTCTATTTTCTACATAAGTAATTTGCCTCGGAGTGAGTTCATGTACCCCGGCCCTTAACAATTTAGCTAGACATGATTTTATTTGAAGACAAATTCATACACAGAATTATAGACCTACCAAACATTGGAAATAATTTGCAATACAATTTAAATTTAACTAACATAGATACCAACTAAGTGAATGGAATTGTTATACTTGTTTTCAGTAACAAGAAAAGACTTTGAATCCAGAAATTTTGTCTCTCTCAACCTTGCAAACTAGGGTTTATGAAAACTCCTACCCAAGAAAATGAAAATTTCCTAACTTCTGAATTTCTCTCTCTAAATCGACCACCTAGAATGAGGTAGGGCATGGGATTTTATAGCACCAAGTAGTACGAATTTGACAGCCATAATCGCTTGTTGCGCAAGATTTCACCAGCTATTCACATCAAAATCTTCATAATAAATGCCAGGATTTCTCATGACCGGACCGGTCCGGATAGCCCTCGGATCAGTCCATTTTTCAGCCACCGGATCGATTCTTTTTTTATTCTACCGGATCGGTTCTGCTGTCATCGATTTGTCATCCATCCGGGGTCTACTGGTCTTGGGTCATTTCGGATCGGTCCGGATATACACCGGATCAGTCCGATTTCTTCCAGGTTGACTTTTTCCTTTTCATCTTTGACTGGCCATAACATTTGATCTCGAGCTTCGATTTGCGTGTCATTTCTTTAGATGCTCTTGCGAAATCAAGATCTTCAACTTACCTTAGGTGTCGAATTCGAACTTTGGGTATAACTTTACGTTTTTGCCCTTTGACTTTTCTTCCTTTCTTCTGTTTCTTTCTTCCGGTTTCTTTCTCTCTTTCTTGCACTCCATTCCTAAAAAAATTCATCAAAAATACACGAAACTCGGGGAAATTGTTAGAAACAGTCAATGGCAACGATATGGAATAAAAATGGTTCAATTACCTTGTTCGGGATATAAAAATCACTAACTTAAGGGTCTAAATTCAGAAGAATTTATACTTGGTCAAATCCCCCTAACTTAGGACTTTGCACGTCCCGGGCAATGTAAAAGAAATTAGTTTAGCGCCCAACTCTTGAAAATTCTTTTATTGGGATAGAATACCTTTTTCGCAGGCAACTGATTGCATTTAGCATATGCAATAAGCCTTTAAACCCCTTGGTTACCCTAGTAGGACGAGTTTTGTCTCGTGAGGGTTTGCAGTGAATATACCCAAAAAATTCTTTATTGACTCAAATAAATATCAAAATACTTAAAAATTGTACAATTTAAACTTTTCGAAAAAATAATCACCATAAATTCATATTCAACTGTCTCAAACCATAGTGTGTGTGTGCAAAGCCAGAAATTAAACCTCAAGTTTCCACCGATTGAGCATTACGTTACTTTCCGAAAATTCGTTTTGATTTAAATTCTTACGGATGCACTCACAAACGAATCACTCGGAATGTGGCTAATCTCTCTCGGTATGTATGATATAAAGAGTAAATATAATGGACACAAATTCATGCATACAAAATTGAAAAGAAGGAAATATATGGTGAAAAGATCTCATCATCGGAATACGGTTATTAGGAAAGGGGGACATCGCCCCTAGTTCACACCATTTAGTCTCTCATAATATCTTTTCATGTCTTAGCTCTCCATGCAGTATTTAATTTCACCATTTGGACTCAGTTAGGACTTTTCTTGGGGTTAAGGTGTAAAAGGGAAAAAATGGAAATGGTAGGGAATGTTGGAATTGGAAAATGTCCTTGTGATGTCCATTAATGCTTTTTCGGGCATTTGCTCATTTTTCTCTTTCTTTTTATATTTTTTTTCACTATTTTTTTTCTTTTCTTGCTATTTTTGTTGAGCATATCTATTTTTTTTCTTGCCCCTTTTTGTTGCACTTTTCGGACTTAATGAATATTCCATTTTCGCAATTCCGGGATATTTGGTTTTTTTTTGGGTTACCAAACGAAAGGGAAATATTTATTAGGCTCAACTTGGGTTGCAAAGGGATAATTTTGTTTTGGTAACAAACGAGGGCCTACTTCATTGTCCAAATTGCTCATCAAATTACCATATGCATCTCGAGATTAATTAAGTTTAGAGATATATTTAGCACGAATTTCGAGACAACATTTCACACATTTCCCATAACCGATCAAAACAAAGGATTGAGATCATCAACGACTTATTAAAACGCTGAAAAGAACTTTGAGTTAATCATAAACTCGGATTGATTTAAAAACTCATAAAAAATTGAAAGGCTCGATATCTCACCGGGTTTGATCAATCTCCACACTTATTCGTTAAGTCATCAATTTTCTTTCAATTTCAATCTTCGATTAATTTTGGCTTAGTGCATTATGATTTAACAAATTGAGATTTTGAATAGAATAAAGGTGATATTTTTGAAAATTTTAAATTCCAATTCTTATTTATTTTGAACAAAAATATTTTTGGCTTTTTTTTTTTATATACATTTATGCGAAGTTTTATGAATACGCACTTGTCATCCCCCCTAACTTAGTGATTTGCATTGTCCTCAATCAAATGGACGAGAGATAAAGAAGACAACATTAGGAGTGCGATAAATAAAACAAGTAAATATCATACTAAACCTGTATATTACAACACAATTGTGGAAGCAAAGGATCACAAACATAATTAATAGAACATAAAGGGGTAGCGGGGCATCCTAAGGGGCGGGTGGGGGACGGGAAGTTCCGAGTGCAGCAGGATCATAAGGATTGTAATAGTAGGGAGGAAGGGGGGCCTCGGGGCCCAAATAAAGACGGTACAAGTCAGCCTGCATACGCAGGACCAAACTCATGTCCCTCTCGTATGAAGTAGTAAACCCGTCGAAACGCATTTCAAGAGAAAGAACGCGCTCAGTCAAACCTGTACCAATCGGAACATAATCCAGATCAGCGATTTCATCATATTCTTCCTCCTCCCCTTCTTTCATCTCAACGTCCTCATCAGCAACGTCCTCTTCCACATTAGACTCCTCATCACTCGAATTGCCGTCGCGCCGTGCACGGATTAGCTGTATTTGCCTTTCACTTCGAGTGCGGGATTCTTGCCCAAATGGCTTGGGCAAGTTGATAAGATCTTGTGGTGGCACAATCTCGGCATCCTTGATTAAGGATGTAATGAGACGGCCATAAGGAAGAGGGGCCCGACCCTTTTTATAGTAGGCCACAAAGAGAATATCATTGTAAAATGTGCGGGCCAAATTAATAACAGTTTCATGGTCAAACAAGTGATACATCATTGTAGATTGATGCGGGAGCATTGCCAAATCATTAGAGGTTTGCAAAATGTTGGCACGAACAATGTGAAAAGTGAATCGTGCCTTGTCGGATAACCGACCAACAGGAAAGGTTTCGGTAGTCCAAACCGCACCTGGTTCGATTCTTGAGATGCAAACTGCTTTGGATAGAACGGGATCGGGACTAGGATAATCAAATTGAGCTGGAGTGATCACACCTTTAGACTCGAGTTTCTGGGCCAGAAGTTCAAGTGAGAACGGTATTAGTGTGGAGTCCACAAAAGCTTGGGATTTGAATTCATCGGTGTGGACAAGAGTACCATAAAACTGACGCACTTCATTCTCCCAAACTGCCTTAAATGGTTCATTAAAAAATCTACACCAGCCTCGTGATGTGAACATGCCTGTGACAGAATTTGGCAGGTTATCCCAAAGTACTTGACGCTCAATGTGGATTTTTCGTGTCGGACTGAAAAACCGCTGGCACAAATTTGCCTCACGGCGAGAACGATATTCTCCATTACCTTCGGGCAGGACTTCAATGGACGTATATTTCTGGGGAGCAGCCATGGGTATGAGAGAATTATGCAGAAAGTGAGATAGAAAAGAGGAAATATAGGTGGGAAGTAATAGGGATAGGAGGTGTGGGTATTTATAGGAGGGATAAGGAAATAGGAGGGAATGGATGGGGGGAAATAGAGGAGACGAAATTTTTGGGGAAAGGAAGTGATTGGGGGAATGAATGTGATTTGGATTGAAGAGGTGTGAACCTCGGGAAGTAGCACCTGTAGATTATCGGATCGATCCGACTTAACCGGATCGGTTCTTTTTTTTCAGGACCGGACCGGTCCAATCTGCTGAATTTCCAGAATTTCCCCTTTTTTTTCTTCTCACTATTAAGTTGCTTTTCTCCATTCCAATGATTCCTTTACAACTCCTCGCACTTCAAAACTCCCACAATGCTCATCGAAACCTTAACACCCCTCAAAACATTGGATTCGCTACCCCGGGCGTAACACATATTTACGACTCCTAACATCCTAAGACTATTATGTACAACCTTCACCCCATACACGTCGGGGGTGCGACGACCTCACCTCACTTTTTTTCAGTCAATCCCCATAAATGGGGTCCGACAACTAGATTGTGTCGGCTTCCTTGACGATCGCTTCCAAATATGGCTTGAGATGATGCCCGTTGACCTTAAATGTGTTTCCCCCTTTTTCATCTTCTAGTTCAACAACTCCATGGGGAAATACTTCTTTCACAATGAATGGACCTAACCACCTTGACCGCAATTTTTCGGGAAACAAGTGCAACCTCGAGTTGTAGAGAAGTACTTTTTGTCCCGAATGAAACTCTTTCCATCGAATGATTATGTCGTGAGCTCATTTCATTCGATCTTTGGATATTTTAGCACTTTCATACGCATCATTGCATATTTCTTCCAACTCATTCAACTGAAGCTTACGTGTTTCACCGGCTTTATCCATGTTAAAGTTCACCCTTTTAATAGCCTAATACGCTTTGTGTTCGATTTCAACTGGAAGATGACAAGGCTTGCCATACACAAATCGAAATGGGGACATCCCAAAGGGATTCTTGTATGCAGTTCTATACGCCCAGAGCGCATCATTCAATCTGAGAGAGCAGTCTTTCCTCTTAGGTTCGACTATCTTTTCCAAGATATTTTTGATTTCCCGATTGACGAGCTCGACTTGGACATTCGATTGAGGGTGATAAGTTGTTCCAACTTTATGGATAACTCCATACTTTCGCATTAGCTTCTCCATAGGCCTGTTGCAAAAATGGGTTCCATTATCACTAATTATAGCCTTAGGCATTTCGAAAAGATAAAGTATGTTTTCTTGAATGAATTTTATTACCACCTTATTGTCATTCATCTTTGTAGCTATTGCCTCTACCCATTTTGAGACGTAGTCTACATCGACGAGGATGTATAGAAAACCAAAAGAATGTGGAAAGGGCCCCATGAAGTCAATACCCCAACAATCAAACAACTCCAAGACTAAAATTGGGGTCAATGGAATCATGTCACGACGAGTAATAGCTCCCATTCTTTGGCATCTATCCCGTGATTTGCAAAAAGTATTCACATCCCGGAAGATTGTGGGCCAGTACAGACCGCTTTGAAGGATTTTTGCAGCAGTTTTATTTTTGGAAAAATGACCTCCACATGCTTCCGTATGACACAATCGAATTAACTCTTGGATTTCTTTATCAGGGACACATCTCTGAATGATTTGATCAGCACAATACTTAAACAAGTATGGATCATCATAAAAGAACATGCGTGACCATGTAATGAACTTCTTTCTCTCTTGCGGAGTCCAATTAGGGGGAACAATTCCAGTGACAAGGTAATTGAATATATCTGCAAACTAGGGAAGAGAAGAAGTAGCAAATAGATTTTCATCTGGAAAATACTCGTCTATGGGAATGGGATCAATAGGTACGTCGAACGAGAGGCGTGACAAATGGTCAGCAACGACATTTTTTACTCCTTTCTTATCTTGAATTGAGAGATTAAACTCTTGTAAGAGTAGGATCCAGCTGATTAGACGGGGTTTGGCATCTTTCTTGCTCAAGAGATATTTGAGAGCCGAGTGATCAGTGAAGCAAATGATGGGCGACCCAACAATGTAAGATCGGAGTTTATCGAGAGCAAAAATGACTGCTAGTAACTCTTTCTCTATAGTAATGTAATTAAGATGAGGGCCAGATAATGTTCTGCTAGCATAGTAAATAACATGAGCTTTCTTGTCTTTTCTTTGCCCAAGAACGACCCCAATCGTATAATCACTTGCATCACACATAAGCTCAAATGGGAGTGACCAGTCAAGAGCTTGCATGATTGGAGCGTAAATTAGCATGCTTTTAAGTTTATCAAAAGCTTCTTGACATGCTTTATTCCATTCAAATGGAGTGTTCTTCATGAGAAGATTACTCAAAGGTCTAGCGATGGCGCTAAAGTCTTTGATAAATCTTCTATAAAATGCAGCATGGCCTAGAAAGGACCTCGCATCTTTAAGCGATTTTGGCAGGGGTAACTCGACTATTACTTCAATTTTTGCTCGATCAACTTCAATCCCGCGAGATGAGACTATGTGGCCTAAAACTACGCCTTCGGTAACCATAAAATGGCATTTTTCCTAATTGAGGACTAAATCTTTTTCCACACACCGGAATAGAACTCTTTCAAGATTAGCTAAACATTGGTCGAAAGATGGACCGAAAACGCTGAAATCGTCCATGAACACCTAAAGACCATTTTCAATCATGTCGCTAAAGATACTTAGCATGCACCTTTGAAAAGTTGATGGTGCATTACATAACCCAAATGGCATACGTTTATAGTCAAACGTACCAAATGGACATGTAAAAGTCGTATTTTCTTGATCAAGTACATCCACTTCAATCTGATTATAGCCAGAATACCCATCTAGGAAACAGTAGTAAGGATGGCCCACCATTCGTTCAATCACTTGATCGATGAATGGTAAGGTAAAATGATCTTTTCTTATTCCAGCATTGAGCTTTCGGTAGTCAATGCATACACGCCACCCGATAGTGGTGCGTTGAGGTATTAGTTCTCCCTTAGCGTTTTCAACCACGGTCATACTCGATTTTTTTGGAACGACCTGAATTGGGATCACCCATTTACTATCAGAAATGGGATAGATAATCCCGGCATCTAGAAATTTGATGATTTTCGCTCTTAGTACATCTTTCATGGTTGGGTTTAATCGCCTTTGCATCTCTCGTGAGGGCTTCACCTCTTCCTCAAGATGGATTTTATGGGTACAAATCAATGGACTTATACCTTTCAAATCTGCTATAGTCCAACCAAAAGCATTTCTATGCTTCCGTAACACATCCAACAACATGCCCTCTTGCTTTTTTTTTTAAAACTGGAAGAAACAACAACAGGAAATGTATCATTATCTCCCAGAAAAGCATATTTGACATGCGAGGGTAGTTTCTTCAACTCAAGACTAGGAAATCTATTTTCAGAGGGAATCATGGTTGTCTCCCTCGGAGGTAATTCTTCAAATCGAGAAATCAAGTCAACATCTTTTAATTTCTCAAAACTCACTTCTTCTAGTAACCAAGTTTCCAACTCTCCCACCTCACGCTCAAACTCAGTATAAAAGCTCTTTTTCTCACCACTTTGCACTAAACACACTTCCGGTGCATCTGCTCCTATGATCTTCTCGATGTGCTCATCCACCACTTCTTACATAAGATCAACCTCAAGAATTTCATCCTCATCACCCATTTAGTTAGCGACATTGAAAATATTGGTCTCGAGAGTCATGTTTCCAAAAGTGAGTTGCATTTGGCCATTCCTTATATTGATCAAAGCATTAGCAGTGGCTAAAAATGGACGGCCCAATATTATTGGAACATGATTTCTCGCATGGGGAGTAGGCTCAGTGTCCCAAATAACAAAATCAACAGGGAAGTAGAACGTGTCCACTTGAACTATGACGTCCTCCACAACCCCACGAGGCACTTTCACTGTTCGATCAGCTAACTGTAGAGTGATTCGGGTAGGTTTTAAATCACCTAAATCAAGCTTCTTATAGATGGAGTCTGGAAGGATGTTCACACTCGCACCTAAGTCAAGCAATGCTTTCCACTCTTTTTTCTCCTATGACACATAAAATTGTAGGTGCACCAGGATCCTTGAATTTTGGTGGTAGATCATTGAGAAGGACCGAGCTCACATTTTGTGCTAAGAAAAAGTTCTTCTTCACCTTGAGCCATCGTTTGACAGTCAAAAGATCTTTCATGACCTTGGCATATGATGGAATTTGTTGAATAGCATCAAGAAATGGAAAGTTTAATTTTACTTGCTTCAAAACATCCAACACTTATGTACGCGAAGCCCCTTTTTCAGGTGGTGCTAAGCGCTGAGGAAATGGAGCAACAGTGGGCAGTTTGACTTTAATTTCAGGTTCAACTCCCTCATCTTTGTCTTTTGTATCCAATGGAGTCTCAATAGACTTGGAAGTTTTAGATTCCTTGGGAATTTTTGGTTCAACTCCCTCATCTTTGTCTTTAGATTCCTTGGGAGGTTTTGGTGCTAGATCAATTATGCGACCACTACGAAGAGTAGTAACAGCTTGACATTGTTCTGGCAAATCCGATGATGTGGAGTTACCGTGGGTTGTCCTTAAAAAGGAGGTATTTGACCTTGAGCTGGGAATTTACCCTTCTCCTGAGTATTCACTGCAGATTGCAACCTAGATATGCTAGCATGAATTTTAGTGAACATTCGATCATATTTAGCATTGCTCTCTTTTTGAGATTGGATGAATTGATTCATATTATCTTCAAGAGATCGCCTAGGTGGAGCAACATATGGACCAGGAGGTGGTACCTACATGGGAGGATGCATCTGAGGAGCCACTTGCTGAAATTAAGGGGGTGGTGGTGGTAGAGTCACTTTTGGGTTAGGAGCCATCCCCCCTTGCGGTTGTCCATAGTTGAAACCAGGGTGATTCCTCCACGATTGATTGTATTCATTCCCTTGCTGTGCATTATAATTTTTGCAAAAACCCCCTATTGCCTCAACTTGTTCAGTGTACATTGCCTTGTATGCAGGGATGGTAGGACATCCTTTGGTAGAATGACCAGCAGCACATATGGCACACACTTTCTCCTTCCTGGCTTGCACGGGTCCAGTTACTTCTCTCAATCGCACTTCAAGCATGTCTCTGAAATTCTTTGCCAATTGGTCAAAGTTTTTATCTAACAAAGTGTCCTTGTCCAAATGATAGATACCGGACACAGCAGGTAAATTGGACACTTGTCGATTTCTATTTTGACTATTAGGATCATAAATATCCCATGCTTGGGTAGTCTCTGCTACATATTTCAGATGAGCCTCCACATCGCTTGAGTCTAACTCCCAAAAAGGTCTTTCTCACATGGTTTGAACAAGTTGTTTTGGATGCTAAAGTAAGGCCTTGATGAAAAAATGAAATCAAATGATGTTTTTTGAATCCATGATGTGGGCAAGCACTAACTAACTCCTGAAATCTCTCCCAACACTTGTCGAAGGCCTCATTCTCATTTTGTCGAAACGCTTGTATTTGTGCCTTGACAGAATTGGTTTTGTGTTGTGGAAAAAACTTGGAGAGAAACTTGGTTTGCATATCTCTCCAGGATAATACGGAATTCGGAGGTAGCGACCATAACCAAGTTTTATCTTTATCCTTTAAGGAAAAAGGGAAAAGCTTTAACTGGATAACATCTTGTGGGCAAGCTTGGTCACCAAACGTCTCACATGATTCCTCGAACTCTCTAAGATGGAGATATGGTTTTTCCGAATCCATCACGTGAAATGTGGGAAGAATTTGAATCATACCATTTTGAAAGTGGAACTGACCAGCATTATACGGGAGTAAAATGCAACCAGGGGTAACAGTTCTCTCTGGAAATAAAAGATCTTTCATGGGAAGATATGGTATCTCTTCCTCTCCAGCACCAATACCATCACTACCGTGAACCGACATATTTCTACCGAAAGATTCAGAATTCACACTTAGTGTTTGACTTAATGAGCGACATGTGATTGAATTGTTAGGTGAAGGAGGAGGAACCCAAAAATGAGAAGAGTCAGGGTATTGGAATTTTCAGAATTTTCTTCGGCAATCGGATTTTCGTGAACTTGGGTGGAAGATGAATTCTGCATGAAAGCGTATAAGAGATGAGATGTAGAAAGAAATATATTTTTTTTAAATCACTTGTAGATTAAAATCACTTTCCTAATTTATACCAATTGGTAATCCCCGGCAACGGCGCCAAAAACTTGATGCGACTAAGAACTTGTCTCAAAAGTACGTTTTCTATACGCTCAAGTGCAAGCCTGTCGCGTTAGTAATAATCCGACAAGTCATGATCGTATCCAGAGGGATAAAAAATTGGCACTTTTGTAGGAGAAGTTATTAAATCTTTAAATGATTCCTCCAAAGAAATATAAAGATGATTGATGATGAGAAATTGCAATTGGAATAAAATATACTCAAAGAAAACAAACCCTAAAAAATTGTGGAGAAATTAGATTGAAAAATAAGAGAAAATAGGCAAGGGTACAATCCCTCAAACCTTAACGAATTACCGTGTAGAATACTAGAATTGTAAATTAAAATTCTTGACTAAATCCAATTTTATAAATCCTAAGGATTACATATATGAAGGATCTAGCCCTCACCATATGAAATCAAAGGTAAATATAAAGCGGTGAATGGACAATTACACTTGCAAAATGTTCTTAAACATATCAAGTACCTAGGGCAAGAGAGATTAAAATATTGGCATGTTCAGGTAATTTCCTTCCACGATTCGGTAAATATTTAATTTACCCTCTATTTTCTACATAAGTAATTTGCCTCGGAGTGAGTTCATGTACCCCGGCCCTTAACAATTTAGCTAGACATGATTTGATTAGAAGACAAATTCATACACATAATTATAGACCTACCAAACATTGGAAATAATTTGCAATACAATTGAAATTTAACTAACATAGATACCAAATAAGAGAATGGAATTGTTATACTTGTGTTCAGCAACAGGAAAAGACTTTGAATCCAGAAATTTTGTCTCTCTCAACCTTACATACTAGGGTTTATGAAAACTCCTACCCAAGAAAATGAAAATTTCTTAACATCTGAATTGCTCTCTCTAAATCGACCACCTAGAATGAGGTAGGGCATGGGCTTTTATAGCACCAAGTAGTACGAATTTGACAGCCAGAATCGCTTGTTGCGCAAGATTTCACCAGCTATGCACATCAAAATCTTCATAATAAATGCCAGGATTTTGCATGACTGGACCGGTTCGGATAGCCCTCAGATCGGTCCATTTTTCAGCCACCAGATCGGTTCTTTTTTTATTCTACCGGATCGGTTCGGTCCCCACCGTATCGGTTCTGCTGTCATCGGTTTGTGATCCATCCGGGGTCTACTGGTCTTGGGTCATTTCAGATCGGTCCGAATATACACAGGATCAGTCCGATTTCTTCCAGGTTGACTTTTTCCTTTTCTTCTTTGACTGGCCATAACTTTCGATCTCGAGCTCCGATTTGCATGTCGTTTCTTCAGATGATCTTGTGAAATCAAGCTCTTCAACTTCCCTTTAGGTGTCGAATTCGAACTCTGGGTATAACTATACATTTTTTCCCTTTGACTTTTCTTCCTTTCTTCTATTTCTTTCCTCCGATTTCTTTCTCTCTTTCTTGCACTCCATTCCTAAAAAAATTCATCATAATTACATGAAACTCTGGGAAATTATTAGAAACAGTCAATGGCAATGTTATGGAATAAAAATGGTTTAATTACCTTGTTCCGGATATAAAAATTACTAACTTAAGGGTCTAAATTTAGAAGAATTTATACTTGGTCAGTACTCATACCCCCTATCATTCGTGTATATCTGTACAACCATTGTAATCGTTTTGATACCTTACACTCACTCTAAATAATGTGCATCATTTCATCGGCCTGGTACTAACACCTGGGTATCCCTTAACCCGAATAATTTGAAATTTAATTCTCCCAATACCTGGAAATTCAATCCTTCTCAATATTATCTCGTCGATCTTCTTGTGGTTAGCTCACAATAGACTTCCTATATCCGTGTCGATAGTCTTATTTCCCTTACTTCGTGGTAGTCCTAAGATTAAGGTGTTTCTAACACACGTAATATGAGTACTATTCTAATTATATCCCTAGTGCCCAAGACCTCTATCGACTTCCAACATTTGCTTGGTTTCATGCGTGGGACGTCTTGCAAAGCGAAATCCAAACAAGGAACCTTCCCGATACACTACTCCCTCGCTTCGTTGGTCATCGATATATAGCGGTCTAAGGGACACCAATAGGACATTCTAAATCCTACCTCGTTAACCTACTAATGTACTTCTACCACTACATCCTTCCATCTTGTACAAATGGAAAGTCCAACTAATTAGGGCATCTATTCTCTTCAAAAAAAATTATGAACATCATACCCAAAAATGTATTTCCTCTGAATTTTCCTTATACTCAAAGTTTGGCTATAACTCTGAAATTAATTTCATCTATATTACCTCACCCACATACTTGCGGTGAGAGGAAAATTTCAGTGCTTCTTCATAGCACTTATATCTCTATATAATTATATAGTCATCAAATGGCTCTCACTCTATAGTGTTTCCTCTACACTAGATGACTTATCGTCAAAACTCACATTCTTGCATTTTCTAACATTTGTCCACTCCCGACGTCGTTAAGGTTCATATATGGAGTGTCTTGTTATCTTCAAATATACAACCGGGATAATCCCATCCCATCTACCAACACAATATGGTCAGAACTCTCAATTATGTCAAGGAGCTATACCACAAGCGCTTGCACTAACACTAAGACCTTCGCGCGAACACCAACAAGCTTAAACTCCGAGCTTAACTATAAATCCTGCATACCTTAAATTATATCCATAAGTTCCCCATGCATCAAATCATGCTAATGAAACATCTCCTCATCGAAGGTCCATCTAAACATATAATCAGGGCGAGCTCATCCATAATTTATCTCGCATTCCATTCTTTAATATGTCCGTATATATATGTTTCACATCTCATATAAATATATATACAATATATTATACACATCAAGTATATCCATACTTATATATCATACACTATATAAGTATAATAACCATCCCTCTGAGCTATAACTCAATGGATGCAGTCTCTTAATGCTATCAACTTCCAGGGAATTAATTACACAACATCTTGGGTACCAGTGGTCGGACTATCACACCGACTCGGTAAAAACCATATCATATAAGTATAACAATCACACACATATATACTTAACTTATCTCATATATACGTCTAAATATGCCCGTATATATATACAAAATATATATAATATTTTTCGGCTAATCATTCATATTCCTCGCTCACTTGTAAATTTTAAGTTACTCGACATTCGTACATGCTTAACACTCATTTAAATAAGCCTATGAGAATTTCGGAATAAAAATCGGGCCTTAAGAGTCATTCTGGAATCTCGTTAGAAGACCCAAAATTCTCGTTTGAACGACATTTTGTTCGAACGACGCTTCCAACATCGAACGAACTACCTACTGGAACCTCGTTAGAATTCTCGTTAGAAGTCTCGTTCGAACGACCTGGGCAGACTTCTAAAGAGATTTCTGCAGATGCACTGTTCATCTTCCAAAATTTGTTCTTCCCATTTTTTCTTTTTCCAATTCAATCCAAAACTCATTCCAACCCAAATACAAGGTTCCCAAACCACTCTAAGTCACCCTAAAACACTTCTTAGTATAGTTTA
Source organism: Sambucus nigra (assembly GCA_949130495.1). NCBI lineage: Eukaryota > Viridiplantae > Streptophyta > Magnoliopsida > Dipsacales > Adoxaceae > Sambucus > Sambucus nigra. The sequence continues at coordinate 114,602,758 of OX422219.1, forward strand.
GGGATTAAATCCTTTCAATCTTCAAGTGAATCCAACAAATCCATAAATTTTCCCATGAGTTATATTAACATAAACCCAAAATTATTTTCTTCATCTATAAAAAACTCCATTTTTATTTAGTGATTAACATCTAATTCACCAAATTTCACATTCTTATTAAGGGAAAAAAAAATCCATCTGTAAGATTAATTTATGAGCAATGCGTCATGCTCCCCCGAATATGGTCATTATTGTCCCCACCATTTCAACATTGCTCTCACGAGTGAAAAATTTCCTTAAATTTTCACATATGGATAATTCCATACTGAACTCTAGGCAAGAGCTTCTGAGTCTTCTACTTGTTAATCCAAGTTTAGCTCCATTCTCAAGTACAACGATTCTTGATAGTTTTAACTACTATATTTTAGTAGTCGTTGCAGCAATCCGACAATGCCACAAGGAAAATGACCTTTATCGCGGTCCTCATTTCCAATATCAACTTATATCTCTAACTAAGTGTAATACACCGTATTTTTATGCAATATTAATTTGGATATTTATTAAATTTAATGTGAATGATTTATTTAATAAAAATCCAAAAATTAATTATGTTATAATTATTAACGTGACGAGAGTTAGTAATTATGGGAAACTTGTTGAATATTACTAATGAGCAAAGTAATATATTATATTGATTATATTGAATGTCATGAGTGAATTAAATGACTATTTAGGAAATTTAAGTCGGGACGTGCCTGTGTCACGTCAAGACTAATTTTGTTAAATAAAAAGTGAATATTTTATAAGTTGCCCGTATGGTCGTTTTGAGTGCGCCAACGCGTCCGGTAGGGTCGAGATAGTCAGAAAAGTGTACCCGGGGTGTAGTTTGGGTCTCGGGGCATTGTTAGGCCTAATTAGTACCTCGGGAGGGCATTTTAGTCATTTTACATAATGGGGGTAATTAAACCCACGAATTTCAGCAACCTATATCAGCCAACTAGGTTAGCCTTTAAGGGTTAGAATATCCAGAAATCAATTGACGGCCATTGGAGAAGAGAGGAGAGAGTTCCAAGGCAATTCAAGGCCAAAAAGTCACCGGTTTGCACCGCCGCCACCACCACCGCGTAGATCGCGAGACGAGGAACGCAGCCATACCAAAATCAGCCGTGAATCAGAATACCAAAAATCCTTGGCAACTGTTTAACTTGCGTATTTTCATTAATGCAATCTTCATATTAGTTTAGGATTGATTAGAGATGATAACTATGGAAGAACACCCAATTTGTGTTAGGAAAATGCATGTAGAAATGATTTATATGAAATTCTGGAACCCATGCCATGTAGAGGAATATAACCCACGAAATTTTGATGATATATTAGAAGGAAATTTTGGTAAAAACATATTAGAACCTTGATTAAGAAAAACTCTAGGGTTCTTGATGATTAGATCAAATTTTGGGTTAATTATCCGTGTTTAAATGATGAATATGTACATGCCTTACGTTAGAATCATCTGGTATAGTGTTATAATGTTAGTAGTAGAATTCTGGGACAATTGGAACTTGAAAATATGGATTTGGTGTAATTTTGGTGATGAAACCCGTAACTGCATTCTGCAGAATTTTTCGCAGACCTGCTTGATCGATCGATCGAGCCTAAAGCTTCGATCGATCGAAGGTTCGATCGATCGAGCCCCAAGCTTCGATCGATCGACCCCTCCTGGCAGACTCCTAATTCCCTCTTTAAATGAGTTAAATTCAAATTGACGTGATATAATTCTTGGGCATTCTTGATAAAATGATTTGGGAGACATTGAGGACCAGTAGGGCATATGAATAAATGTTGGGACCTTTAATCTTCGACAAGAATGGTACTTATGGGACATTTACTTTAGGGTTGGTGAATTTATAAATCTAAAGGGTGAGGTGCATAAGAGAGTTACGTTGGAACCTAATAAAGACACTTACTGAATTTCAGATTTGTGAGGATATAGTCCACGAGTGTCAGGTAATGAGTGAAAAAACCCTTCGAGTTAAGGTTAGGAATGAAACCTTATACGTAATTCTATAAATGTGAAATTTAGAAGAAATGGTATAATTATGGGTGACGAGAAGAACCTATATTAATATGATAAAGTGGTATATTTATATGATTGTGTGTGCATATATTATATACTTGTGAAAATTATGCCCACGCTACTTGCTATCCCTGAGGTTACCGCGCTGGGACAAGTCTTATCTCGATGGGACCTTTATGGGGGATATTGACTTGTACCCTAGAAGATATATATCCTTGGTACAGGCTATCGATGTGATAGTTCAGACGGTCCTAAGAGACGCAGGCATGTGCCATCCTCTTAGAGACTTGGAATCTATGCTTCGCCTCAATATTGTTTGTGTATTTATGTTAATACAATTCGAGAGTGATTCCGAATGTATTCCCCATAATATGAGTGATATGGGGCTTTTGATAGTAGAGTATGAACGCACCATACTTTTATGTGGGGTGCTATTATTTTATATATATTATACGAGTAGTTTTATGTCGAACCGCACCCAGAACTCTTGTATCGTGAGAGTATCTCTCTCCACTGCGGTGGTAATAGACTCCCACCACTCCAATGCAGATCCCACTAGATTTAAAGTAGCTAGTATATTCCTCTAAACATTGGTGCACTCATACATCCTCAAGTGCCTCTGAATATCTTTCCTCCACTGACTAGATACCACAATATCGGAGATACCTGCGAACTCCGGAGGGTGTGCTTTCTGAAAAGCATCACGAACGCGTTCCCAAGCAGACGGGAATGCATCTGCCTGAACTGGCGCGGCTATCGGCGCCTGGGGTGGTGCTTTCTGTACAACGGCTAGGGCGACATTTACCGCTTGGGCTACAATAGCTGCAACCTTGGCGGCATTCATGGTGCCCTGTACTGGTGCTGGCTGTGGCTCGGGCTGTGCATCCCTAGGAACTCACTGCGCACGTCGTGGAGGCATCTGAAATGAGAGTATAGTCTTATAAGCTAGCAGTTATTATCTCAAAATAGATGAAGAGCGTAGTATATACAAAATAATACAACAGTCCTAAATTATAGGGCTCTACATCAAAGAAAGCTCAGTGGAAACATAATAAGCCGCACAGATCCTAAAGGACACTAGAACCTGATGCTCTGATACCACCTGTGACACCCCGCCTAATGAAATACCGGGCGATCACTCCTATATGAAATTAAAATAGGAGTCTCATATGGTTCATTCTTAGCATCACTGTCAAAAACTAATTTAATTACTAATATCCTATTAGGCTAGCGTCAAAATTTCAATTAACTAATCTTTTTAACCAAACCATTCCAATAAAAATTACAACAGTTTATATGTAGCAACTGAAATGAAATAAAAGAAAATAACCGAACACTCGGTACAATAATACAACCAAATCGAATGCCGCAGTAAAAGGCGATAAAAGAATAAATGAGCACAGTTGGGCCATAAGCCCGAATGTTTCAACAATACCTCCTATCTAGATCTCAATAATAGAAGCGTCTAATATAAACCTTATTGCATCCACAACTGCTACAACAAACTTCAGACTCAAAAGAATCATCATCTAGCGCGTCCTTGTGTCTGGACACCTATATATATATATATATATATATATATATATATATATATATATATATATATATATATATATATATATATATATATATATATATATATATATAGATATAGCAAGAGTGGAAAAATATAGAAATGGGTCAGAGCCCGAGTTGTGAAAATATTTGCAAGTGCATAAATACTTTATTTAGGAAATTATGTTTTATCTCATATTTAAATTGGTATCGCACTCCCATGAGATACCCCTCACTCCTCTTCTAATAGTGCACAACTATCTCATACCTTTTTAAACAACCTAGTTAAGCTACCCCGACTACTAAGGTATTTCCCTTATCTTCCAAAATCCCCAAAAATCCGAGTACTACGGACTAAGCTTCTCCCCATTCCCAACATTACGTTACGTTCATGCGTGGGGTGTCTCGCGAAGCGAAATCCAAATAAGAAATCCCCCCGATACACTACTATGTGGCAATGTTGATCATCGGGATTCATTAAGCCTTAAGTACATACTACATTTATACCACCCATATATATATTAATACTTCTCATTAACTTATGATCCATATTCATATAAATCCGGATATAAATATACCGGAAGGATTATATCACTTTATTCATTATTTTCCCTTTTATACAGGGTTACGTTATATGATATCTCATCTCATACATATAAATAATATACTACACATAACAAGTATATTAATCATCAACCGAGCTATAATATTAAGCAACTGTGGATTATCTCAAGTACATATATTTTAATCTCAATACATATATCCATATCCGGCACCCATATGCTTAATAACAGTGCCCACATACTCTTCTATCCAAATCCAAGTACATCTCGTACAAAAAGGATTACCCGTTCCACATCACTCAGGAACTGCAACAATACAAATCACACGTATTGGAGGCGAACATAGTTCACGTACCTATGGCTCACGCATATACCTATGCTCCCATTAGCAGCAGACTTATCGACTCACAAATAAGCCATTCACAACCCTATGTTCTTGAGGTACCAAATCTAAAATCCCCCCGAAGGCAACACAGAATAAGATTGTCCTCTTCCGAACGCCAACCTCCCATGATAGCAAGTATAGTAGGTATGTCATACACATAATAAACAATCATATAGGTACACATTCCACCTATATAAATATACCATCAATTAGGTATTCACACAAAGATATTATAATTATAGGTATTTCTCTCACCTATACATAATTCCCCATAGGTAATTATTTAACCCTCGTATATAATAACATACGGGCATACACACAACCCGTATAATAAATTTCCCACGTAGTATATTTATATCTCGAATATCCTACGCGTTAATTGATTTTAAATAATTCCTCAATATTTTATATTTCAAACTTTTCTCACCGCACGATGATAATACCAACAACACCGATATATATATTCGTCCCATAAATAACAATAGGCATTCCTCTCACTTATAATTATTGTCATAAATAGACGTATCGGATAATTTCTCAATTCTCTTTAGCCCGTATCCTAAATTTCATACTAGTCACCTCATTGGATTTTACTCAACCAAAATCGGAATATAAGTGTGTTTTCTACGCGCACAATTACATATATAAAATTTTGTCCACCGAAACATCACTCCGAGTGTTACTCCTCCCAAACACCCCTATTTGGGTAAATCTTGGGGTTTACATTCATCTAACCCAAGATACACATCTTAATAAAAAAATATGTTTAGAAGTCCCCACACTATTTTTAGGAACCCCAAATATTTATCTCCAAAGAATTCTAGCCTTTTTTTTTTCAATTTTCGAGTCCATTTTCGAGTTGGTGATTTCACCCCGAAACTACCATCTTGTAAAAATCATAACAATTCATAGAAAAATAAAAAAAATACGCGGTTGGCGCCCACGCGACCATATCGAAAAGATCTACAAATTTCATGCTTTGATCGAGAGCTGAATCTGCCCTCTTCCTGTTCGAATTTACCCAAAGCTACGGATTTACTATTCATTATCTTCTCCAAAATCCCATCCTCCATTTTTCTCCATTTTTTTTGTTTCTAATATCATCCAACAACTCCATAAATATATAATCTATGTTTTACAACTAACACATCAATTAATTTGGGTTATTAAACCATTTCCCTTAGATTTAAACCCTAAAAGCATAAAAACCCCAACTTATGATTTTAACCCATTTTAATCCATTTATTCATTCTATTTACATGGATTTAACACTATAAATCATTAAGAATTTACATTACATCAATATGTAAACTCATATTCAAATTTTCCCAAATTTATTTTAAGGGGTTACCAACCATAATATTAAATAAATGCACAAAATGAAATAAAGCAAGTACACACTTGCCTGAAGGATGAAATCCGATGACCTCGAGTCGAATTCGGCGAAGTTTGGCCCGAAAATATCTTCTTCTTCCTTCTTCTCTTCTCTTCTTCTTCTTCTTCTTCTTCTTCTTCTCTCCTTTCTCCCTTCTCTTTCTCTCTCTCTTAAATCTGATTTTGGGACAAATATGAGGGTTTTCTCTTATTAAACCCGAAATTAGGTGTATACCCAATTGTTAAATGACTCGTGTACTCATTTACGAGTCCCTAATAGTCCGAAAATGTTCGGAATCCAAATACTACCCCCGGATACTCTATTTTGACAATCTCGGCCATTCCGAACACAATGACGGAGTCGAAATTGCCATCCAAGTCACTTAACTAAAATTCACTAATTTGACCCAACACGTTCAATACGCACGTTTTCCAATTTAAAATATTTTTCTTTGTCGCTTTACCCAACTGCGACATGTAATAAAAATAATCCACTCATATACTTAATCTCGAAATATAATCTATGTAAATATTAAACTGTCACTCGAAAACTAATATTTACTATTCACTTTATAATATCAAATTTATTTAATTTCACTCATTAATCCCAGAATTACTATTCATATTAATTCCTCAAATTATCAAATTACATCCACAGTGTAATTTAAATACCTTTAAAAGTACGGGGTATTACAATCCCCCCCCCCCCCCTCACAAGGGAATTTCGTCCACAAAATTTAGATAAGACTAGTACCAAAACTTAGGATATTGAGCCACACAACACCCTTTAGTACCCATAATCAAATCATACTAGTGGTACCCAGTTGTATAAAGGATTACTCACTATAGCCCCAGCTTAACAACAAGCTTATTCAATTCGCTTCACATTGATATACTCCAGCAGTTATAAGTTTTTACCTCAATAACAACACATTACAAAATGTTCTTCTACCAATGAAATCTAAATAAGACGAGCCTATCAATCATTAAATCTATCACCTCAACTCTATTGGAAAACATCACATCACTATGTTCCAGCTTCCCATGTCCATCCTAATAGTTTATGGTTACCCCACTTACCAACGGACCCTAACTCTCATCCGATCCAAAAGTTTAGCTATTCGATCACCTATAAACAACCAAAGGGAGAACGACCACGATTTCACACACAAAATCGTAATAGGCACCTTATCGATAACAAATAGGTATGAGTGAATATACACAACTCAAAAATTTGGTAATTTCCGTCCCAATTACCGTACCATGCCTTACTTCAATTACCAGTTAGGTCATTTGCGAAAGTAAACTAACTACAGTGACTCTAGAGTCACATTCATTCCGCTTTACTAGTCGTCAATCACCTTCCGTCTACTCATCAGGCCAGAGGTGACACGACTTACCGACAACAAAGAGTCATCTCCACTACTTATCAAAAATCCCTATTGAAGGTGAGTTCCAAAGATCTTTATCCAAATTCATAACATTATTGGTCGGCACATTACACCGGTGTCGTTCTTCTTTACCAGACTATTGGCCCATTCCATCACTGGAATCATCGCCTTAATATAAAAAATTTCTGGTTGATCATCTCAAATCAAATTATTTTCGTCTATGAGTGTTGCGCTCGAGAAAAAATTCACTATATCCCGACGAACACAAACTTCCACTTATAATGTCTTATAATGAGTGGTACTTATACTCCCCTTCTTCCCTCGGGGTATACCAAAAGTTTTTGCCCATCCATTTTTTCCACGATGTGCACTTTTAGGCCCATTTATCTCATAGATATTAACATTCTATTTATGTTCAATCCACTCTCAACATTCAACTGAGTAAGACTTCTCTCTACTTTCACACAATAGTCATATTTTCCTCTTCTCAAGAGATATCCGAATAAATGGCTTCCCAAAGCCTTTCAACCCATCTCATGTGTGACAACTCTCATTATACACATACACTTGGATTATCTCCCTTCTCACACGACGTTCAATCCATCATGCCATTCTAGCTTGTTTATAACTTCCCCATAAGCATACATTCCACACATTTATTTCTATGTTCTCCTATTTCGAATGATTTGAAATCAACTAACCAAGGCGCCCACGCACCCTATAATCCGTGCATATTTGCATAACACTCGAAACGTCACGCACTTTCCTCAAAACTTGCCTCACATTCTCGACCTGGGTATAATACATGGGTATTCTCAATCACCCCGTAAATCAAAATTTAATTCTCCTTGATATTGTTCTGCCCTTCAATTCGTGGTGAGAAGAAAATTTTCAAGTGCTCTCTCACAGCACTACTGGCTCCACTAGCCTTATATTATATAATAACTCTCAGCTTATAGTTTCTTCTCCACATTTTCATCGATTAACATTCGAAACTAATGCCCTAGAATCCACCAACGTCTCTCTACTCATGACTTTCATCAAGGTTCAATAGTATCTCATCCCACAATAACATCCAAATAAGGTACTTTCCTCAATGCACTATCACTCGGCATTGGCGGTAATCACATTGCATAAACAGCAAACACATAACCAGGACTCTCAAAATCCTTTCCCCATACATATAAATATAAATCCCAACTCCCACGTCTCCAAAGGAATGATAAAATAATAAACCCTTCCTATCACCAAGTTCTGAGCGCTAAACATAATAACGAGATAAATCTCTCCGCTCAACAGCAAACCCAATATACCTCAAATAACTTTAATAAAGTCCCCACACATTGGGATAAAATATCACTAGACAACTATACTCTCCGAAGTCTCTATGGTAATATAATATAAATATGATATCAACCCTCTTTCAAGTGAGGCATCGCCAAAACAACCCATTCTGCCCTGATATAGCAAACACGATAGCCTTGCAATATCATCCCACTATCGTTCTAACCAGTCTATACACAGGATAATATCATACTCATAGAATACATCACTTAAATGAGTAATTCAAATAAAATATATACCACTATGCGTACACCAACTTCCCCATTGATGAAATAAAAGATAACCCCCGCTACACAACGAAAAATATAAACTTAACAATGTCATCGATATTTACACTAAACTCGTCTTACACGACAATCTAGTGTTAATCAAGATACCGCGGCTCACTCGTGCCACACAAAGTATACCTCATTCACCCAAGGTTAAAACTCATTTCTCTACCTTGCCAATCACCCTCTCGACTCCAATGGTTCCCATACATAACATGTTTGTCTGAACCGAACCAAAAATTATGTTAATTATTACCCTAGCTAGGCACCATACTCTTGTCCCTTTACTCACTTTGGGCAAAAATCAAAGAATGTCATCCTACTCTCCCGATAAAAATATCTCTTTATATAATCCACTTATTCCTGGCCATACTGAACATATTAGGGTTGTCCTTCTCTCGAACCCTAGTAGCCTCGACCGAATCTATCGTCACTTAGTAGGAATTTAACTATCTGAATCATTTACATGGGTCTCTTGATGGGTCTCCCGCTACAGTGTTTCGCTAGCACCATTACATTTAGTCTTTCTCCTTGACTAAATTTTCCAATTCCTTTATCTCCTTTCACAAAGAAGCATTCCTAACATCACTGCCCAAAGCACAACATCATCACCATCTGCATCAATCGTCAAAACATAATTTCCCTCAAGTACTGGTTACTCCTGTAATGAGTCCATTACCCACTTAAGGACTCTTTTCGCCATTATACTTACCTCCTTTGGGTACAAAATTCACAAGACAAGTCCCCCTGTCCGCCCCTCTAGTGATAAATTCAGAATTTCATCCACATCTATTTCTAAACAAAAGATGAAGGAACTTGCAGTCATACCGTACCTAAGGTCCTTCCATTGGCATACTATTTCACTTTCCAAACTATGGTGATCGACTGCCACCAATAAACACTGCTCCTCCGAGCAAAGAAATTTTTTACCCCAACTCACTTTCAGGTATATTACTCCCTGTTATATGAAAAAACCTCTGGGTATTTTACATCCCTTGGCTACACACACAATCTTCTCATTTACAAACATTCCAATAGGTGGTCCTCTGCAAAGACTCCTCCGACTCCTTCCTATATTAAACACATTGGGTGAGTCTAGTTTAGCACCACTTTTTGCTATAGAGGTACTTGAAAATATATAATGCACCCTAGCATTCCTTACAACCCCAACTTCCCGAGCAACAACAGGGGTCCCCTCAACTACGGTCATCGGCCCCAAAATATTCTTCAACATCTATTGAGCCCTGCCTCATGATACTTTCCCAATGGACCTCACTGGTCGTCCTTCGCCTGTCGGTCTACGAAACACACCCGAACGCATATAAGATTTACTATAATATATGGAAGGAAAACAAAATCTCACCATAGTAATCTACCATCCTAATTATAGGGCTCTATATTAAATAGAAAAAAATGTTGGAAATGTAGTATGTCCACACAGATTCCTAAGGATACTAGAAACTGATGCTCTGATACCACCTGTGACACCGCACCTAATAAAATATTGGGTGATGAGTCCTATATCAAATTAAATAGGAATCTTAAATGGTTTCATTCTCATCATCACTATCGAAAACAAATTAATTACTAATAACCTATTAGGCATGGCGTCAAATTTTAACCTTTCTAATCTTTTTAACCTAAACACGCAAGAAAAAACCATTCTTACAAAAATATGAACAACAACTGAAATGAATAAATAATAACCGATAACTCTCAGTAAAACATTTATACAACCATAATGAGTAGTGTAAGGACATTTTTCTGATGTCCAACATGTTACATTTGTGTATGTCGTACGCCGCTACATTTGGCACGTCACCTCACGATATCACATGACGGCCTCTATCCGAATTTCGAGATTCAAGCATTCAACATCTCCATTAATGTGTCCCACATCTGCCTCAACGACTTCACGTTCCAAGATTTTAGGGACATAATGCAAGTGGTACGCAAGGGAAGTCAAAACAGTGAAATAAGGCTTTATAGGGAAGTTCAAGGGCATTTTCGTAATTTCACGTCCATAGTTCGGAGGTCTGGTCAACTGGAAAGTTGAATATCTCACCGCAACGAAGATACTGGAAGAAACGGCACCTCAATCCGAGCTACGATGAAGAAGTTATGACCTTTTGAAGTTGGAGAAAATTCCTTGAAGAATGCTATTTTTTTAACCCCATACCAGAATGGTACATCCAAACCGGTTCGGTGTACCCCAGAACCGGTTCGGTGTACCTGTACGCTGATAAGATTTTTAGAGTTTTAAAAAAGTGGAACTCTTCATCTGTTTTTCCTATAAATACCAACTTCGGGGGGGCTGTTTTGCAAGACTTTAGAAGACGTTTTTGAGAGTCCAAATACATCTAGTCTTCATATTTTTGAGTACCAAGACTCATGTTTTGATTCACACAATTTCCAATCCTTTGTGAATCTTTTTGGTAACCTAAGAACACAACCTTGTGTTTGTTCAAACCTTTATGGAGAGATCTTTGCAACCGAGGGCTGCGTGTCTTTGCTGAGGGAGTCTCTACAAAGTTTCATGGTTGCGTGTCATTGAGGAGTGCTGCGGTTCTTCCTTTGTTGATTGGACTGAGGTTCATGTGGGTTTGCTACGAGTGGATTCATTGCTGCCCTCTTAGAAAGGGATATTTCCAGCCGCCGACTACAGAATCCGATACCTTAGGGTAATTCTTAGTCACTGTATTTTCATTGTAATCCGATTGTAAGCCGTTTTCTTACAAATTATAGTGAAAATAAAAGGTTTTGCCCCTTTGGGGGATTTTTCCTGAAATTGTTTGTTTTTATCCTGCATGCTATATTTTATTTGATAAATCATCTAGATGCATGTCTTAGGGTTTAACTAAAATTTGGGTTTAATTAAAATTGGTTTTTATTTGAGAAGTCGCAATATTTCCGCTATAGCTGCACTCTCAAATTGGTATTAGAGCGGGTTATGCTAATTTATCGCGTGATCCTGATTTTTTGAGGATTTACTTTCTTATACAATTTGTGTACTCACGTTTTCAAATTGGTATCAGAGCCTGTTGCACTAAGTTATTGTGTTTTGATCCTGATTTTGCACAAAAATGGCTTTTGATGGTTTTGATGATCTTCGATGTCAAATTTTTGAAAAAATTAATTGGAAAATTCACACGAACTCTTGTTTTAAATCTTCTGTTGAAAACGAATCTGAGAGGTGTCCTTGTTGTGAGGGTGTTGGTCACACGTTACATGAGTGTACCACAAATTTAAAGAAGAAATTGAACAAACCGATTTCTCATGTTTCTACCCTTAGTGATTGTGATTCAGAAGAAGAAGTGTTTTATGCTTCGAGGCGAGAGTTTCCCATCCATGTGATTAGTTATGATAGTGAAGGCGATGGGAGTATGGATGAAAGTGAGGAGGAAAGTGTAGATGAGCATGACTTGAAAACTGCTTTCAATGAACTTTATGTTGAAACTTTGAAAACAAAGAAAGAAAATTTGAAATTGAAAGCTCAGTTGAAAGAGTGTGCCATAAAAAATAATGATTTTTTAGTTGAAGAACTTAGGGCTCATGTGAAAATTTTGAAAGAGAAGCTTGAGTACGTCGAGGGTGAGAGAGATAGTCTTAGAGGGTTGATGGAGACTATGAAAAAGGAGCTTTTAGAGTTTGAGGATTCTAAACGAGTACTTGAATATAGGATAGGTGAACTTGAGGTGAAATTGAAAGATTCAAGTAAAGTGAAATTTGATTTGGAGTCTAGGTCTGAAAAACTTGATAAGATTTTAGGCACAGTCGAGATCAAAACGGATAGGGGTGGGATTGGTCTTGAAAAATATGTTGCACCCATTCCCACACGTGTGAGAGAGCCTCCTAGGTTTGTTAAGAAAGAGGCACCGAAAGTTGTTAGGAAAGCACCCCTTTAGAACATTGTGAGAGAACCTTCTAGGATCATTAGGAGAGACCCACCTAGGCAAATTCGGAAAGATCAACCGATAAATTTGAGGAGAGGGCCACCTTTAGGTAACACACACCGCCCGATTTACACTTGCACACATTGCGGTAGGCAAGGTCATCTTAGGCGATTTTGTTACAAGCTTTTAAATGGACCTAGGAAGGTTAATGAAAGAATAAATTCGATTCCCAAAACCCCCACACTTTGTTACACGTCAATTTGGGTTAGAAAATCGGATTTAGAGGCTTATGGTTTATTTGTCCACGATTCCCGTTTGCTTGCACGTGATTCACCCCATGTGAAATCTTTTGGTTGATTGTGGTTGCATGTCTGTCATACACTAGTTGTGGTTTCATGATATATTTTTACTAGTGTGATGACTTGTACTTTTTGTATAAATTCTTGTTTTTAAATTTTTTTGAAAAATACAAAAAGATTTTATTTTGATAAAATTTTGAGAAAATCCAAAAAGATTTTTGTATTGCACCATTTATGGATGAACACTTTGGATGACCATGTCACAACATCATTCCATTTTTTTCATGTGACTATTTGATAGTGTTTTGAGATAATAGGTCAATTCATCCTTGTGCTTTATAATGTTTGGAGTCATTAAGATGTCATTAAGTGTTACTTCCTACATGTTTGACTCATGTTTCCTTATTGCACACATGCACGGATTTGTTTGATTAGTGTGCTTGTCTTATCACATGTTGGTTGGGTGTTTTCACTTCAATCCTGTCCTTAAAACAAACCAAGCGCGATAATTTTTAATAAGGAAATTGTGCATATAAAAACTGTTTTGTGAGATTGGGTGCTTTGTTTATGAACGGGGAGGGGCTGCAAAAGGTAATTTTCTATCCTTTGCGCAAAAGCCACCGTTAAAAAGGATCTAAAAAATGGAGGAATTTTAATATCCGAGGTCCAAAGAGCCCGAAAAAATTTAAAGGCAATAAAAAGATATTCATGCCAAAATATGGCCCATTTAGGTTTTTGCACAAATTCTCCAATGTTTGAGAATTTAGATTACCTCTAAAAGAATATATATATGAGGGAGTTTGGTTGGAGAATTAAAACGGGTTTGCACGTCCTTGAATTGCTTGAAAATGCGTTACATAGTTTTGGACGTTATTGGTGTGGAAATCACTTTGACTTTGATTTGTTGATTTGCATAAGACGATGTCATCTAAATTCAACAAATTTTTACACCTAAGGATACTTTTGATGCTCATTCGTTAGGGGTACACATATGCATCGTGCACATATGATTGATTGAGTTGATTTACCTATCGAATGTGTTCACACCCATTCATTCCGTTATCATGACTTGGTTGTTTGAGTTTAAATCCATGGTGTGATTTTTGTATCATGTTTTACACTTTTTTTAAAAAATGGTATCTATTTTTTGAATAAAAAATTAAAAAAAAAAATCAAAAATAGCTTGTGTATTTTTTTGTATACCGTGACACCCCGATTTTTCTTTTTTGATTCATTCTTCTTATTTGTCTATTTGGGGACATCATAAAAAGGGGGAGAAAGAATCTATCATTTTATAGGGGAGTTTGAATTTTGGGGGAGTTTTGAGATTTGACATTATGCTTATCATATATTGGTATCTATGTTTATCTCATTTCAAACTCGATACGTCACTTGGTATTTTTTTCTTTATCTCATGTGTGTAGGTACTACATTGATGATCTCTGAATTGCACACCCTGATGAGAAAAGATTTGAGATTCCTGAAGATTTGTAGAACAAACGATAAAGACTATTCATTTGTACCTTTTCCAGTTTTGGGTTCATGGGAGGGTAGATTTGTATAGGCAATTTCATATTCGATAATTCGGATTTTTTATGTATGTACCGGCATAGACATAGGGGGAGATTTGTAAGGATATTTTTCTCATGTCCAACATGTTACATTTATGTATGTCGTACGCCGCTACATTTGGCACGTCACCTCACGATATCACATGACGGCCTCTATCCGAATTCTGGGATTCAATCATTCAACATCTCCATTAATGTGTCCCACATCTGCCTCAACGACTTCACGTTCCAAGATTTTAGGGACTTAATGCAAGTGGTACGTAAGGCAAGTCAAAACAGTGAAATAAGGCTTGATAGGGAAGTTCAAGGGCATTTTCGTAATTTCACATCCATAGTTCGGAGGTCTGGTCAACTGGAAAGTTGAAGAGCTCGCCGCAATGAAGATACTGGAAGAAACGGTACCTCAATCCGAGCTACGATGAAGAAGTTATGACCTTTTGAAGTTGAAGAAAATTCCTTGAAGAATGCTGTTTTTTTAACCCCATACCACAATGGTACATCCAAACCGGTTCGGTGTACCCCAGAACCGGTTCGGTGTACCTGTATGCTAATAAGATTTTTAGAGTTTTAAAAAAGCGGAACTCTTCATCTGTTTTTCCTATAAATACCAACTTCGGGGGAGCTGTTTTGCAAGACTTTAGAAGACGTTTTTGAGAGTCCAAATACATCTAGTCTTCATATTTTTGAGTCCCAAGACTCATGTTTTGATTCACACAATTGCCAATCCTTTGTGAATCTTTTTGGTAACCCAAGAACACAACCTTGTGTTTGTTCAAACCTTTGTGGAGAGATCTTTGCAACCAAGGGCTGCGTGTCTTTGCTGAGGGAGTCTCTACAAAGTTTCATGGCTGTGTGTCATTGAGGAGTGCTGTGGTTTTTCCTTTGTTGATTGGACTGAGGTTCATGTGGGTTCGCTGCGTGTGGATTCATTGCTTCCCTCCTGGAAAGGGATTTTTTCAGCCGCCGACTACAGAATCCGATACCTGAGGGTAATTCTTAGTCACTGTATTTTCATTGTAAACCGATTGTAAGCCGTTTTCTTACAAATTATAGTGAAAATAAAAGGTTTTGTCCCTTTGGGGGATTTTTCCTGAAATTGTTTGTTTTTATCCTGCATGCTATATTTTATTTGATAAATCATCTAGATGCATGTCTTAGGGTTTAACTAAAATTTGGGTTTAATTAAAATTGGTTTTTATTTGAGAAGTCGCAATATTTTCGCTGTAGCTGCACTCTCAAGTAGGCATAAACAAAAAATGTGGGAAATAAAATAAACGACAATAGTTGGGTAGTATGCCCAAAAATTACAATAATACCTCCTATCTAGATCACAAGGATAAAAAGTCTAAAAAATTTCTTGCCAACATCCACAGTTGCGGCAACAACGTCTGACTCGAAATAATAGTAATCCAGACATCCCTATGTCTGGACACCTAAAAGTATAATACAAGAGAAAAAAAGAAAAGAAAAATGTGGGTCAGAGCCCGAGTTTTGAAAATTATTTTAGAAAGTTCCTAACATACTTTAATATGCTTGTTTAATCATTTTCTAGTATATGCTCCATGCTTATCACATACTAGAATTATGGTTTTTGTTTATCTTTTGTATTATATTTCCTACATTTTGTTTGCATCAAATGAAAAATACAAAAAGATTTATCTTTATCATTTGGATTTTATCTCTTAGTAATTTAAGCTTAATGAAAAAATTGAAATGATTTTTGGTATGTCTTTTGAGTATATAATTTTATTTTTGGTTATAAATGTCAAAAACTCAAAAAGATTGTATTTTGTGTGTATTTTTTAGGTTTGACACACTTTATGTGGCATATACTTGTGTTTGAATCCCTCCTTTAATGCTATCATGTGGCTAGCTAGAACTTTTGGAGTAGATTATCAATCCTTCTTATGTTCTTTACCATGCTTACATGGAGTAGTTGGATTTTGTGTTGTTTTAAACGGATTCTATTTTTATATGCCTCTATTCATACATGCACAAGCTCTTTTGAAATTTTAACTTCATATGTATATTTGTGCTATGTGATGTGTTCTCCTTCCAATCTTGTCATCTACATATTTGTGACTTAGGAGGACTAGTGCATGTCAAAACCCGTTGCACGTGAGATTTGTGTGAAAAATGAAAACATGATAAATATAAATGTGCACGGGGAAGGGCTCCGAAAGGACTAAGTGATCCTTTGCGATTGTAAGCCACCGTTTTGAATGGACCTAAAAGAAATACGTGGTCCAAAGGCCTAAAAACAAAAAATATGGCATTAAAATGAAAAATAAATTGCCAAGGCCTATGTTTGATTGATATATTCATTCAAAATTAACACAAATGCTTATTGAGGGAGATTGGATGGTATATCAACGGTTTGCACAATGTCCGTTTATCCTAGTTGCGTATCTCATGTCATAACTCTATTGGTTTGTAAAATCATCAATATGCTAGGCTTGTATGCATTGTGTACGTTTGTTCATTGAGTTCAATTTATATTGTCACATGAGGTTATATTCAAATATGATGAAGTTTGGAATCAATTGAGAACTTCGTGAACATGTTTTAAGTGATTGGGTCTAAATTAAATCGTTACTAGTTCACACCCCAACACTTCCGTTTCCATATGACACATTTTTTCCATACAAGTGTGAAAGACTCCTAGTATAGTTTGTGTCTGTCATTTGTGTGTTTATATCTATATATATGTGCGTGTGCATTATTGATATATTTCTACTACATACATATATGATATTTTGTTTTGCCTGTGCCTTGCTTTCTAGTCCTTCTAAGCTTATACTTTTGTTTTGGTATCTCTTTAAGCTTCAACATGCTTTTATATTTGTTCTTTATCCTTTGCCTATTCCTGAACAAAAAGGGGGACAATGATAGGGGGAGATTTAAACGGTATCTTATCCTATTATACTCTTATCTAGTTTAGGAGATTTAAATGGTATCTTATCCTATTATACTCTTATCTAGTTTAGGATATTTAACTTAGGGGGAGTAGCTAACTTCTTGGGTTAATCTTTTTGATATAGGGGGAGAATTAATTTTAAATACTTTGATATTCCCTACGCATGTGGTATCTTATCCTATTATACTCTTATCTAGTTTAGGAGATTTAACTTAGGGGGAGTAGCTAACCTCTTGGGTTGACCTTTTTGATAAAGGGGGATAATTAATTTTAAATGCTTTGATATTCCCTATGCATTTGATGAGTTTGCTTAAGTGTGCAGGAATTATTCTAAAGCGACATCTTTCAATGGCGAAGCGCTTGATCCTTGGGTTGAGTCAAGTATGGGTGGGTTATGTTTTGAGTCTAGTGAGCTTGACGTCCCTTTAGGATATTTTTTGGTTGGTTTTTGTCCCGGAATAGCCAAAGGGGTTGGTTTGTAAGGACACAAATTTCCAATTGAGTCCATATATTGTTTTGGCTCAATTCTGGACAAAGACATTTATTCATAGGATTATTTTTAATTGTAATTTTCTCAAGCCTATGAAAAGTTTGTTGAAGACGTAGCGGCAAAGAGTATAAAGCTTCATCATCATCCCGGTTCCGTGCCTCGTTTATACGTTATCAACCAAAGTTCCATGCTCCCAAGGTATGAATGCAATAATATATATATATATATATATATATATATATATATATATATATATATAGGAGCTTGGAACTTGATTACTGGGTGTTAGGTTTATCTAAAACTGCATTTTTATTTTCGGAAAGATTTCTAATTAAAACTTTAAATAAGTTTATAAAGTTTTTCTAGGCTAAATATGAATTTTCCTACTTTCTAGTTTTTCGTTTGATAGAGTCGTTCAAACTAGTTTGTCGTTCGAACGAAAATGTCATTCGAATGAACTTACCAACGACTTCCCATTATGTCATACTGGAACTTCTTTCAAAATGTATTTCGAACGAGATTATCGTTCTAACGAGATTTCTAACGAACTTCTAACGAGTTCATACTGGAACTTCGTTAGAAGACTCGTTCGAACGAGATGCCATTCGAACCAAATGTCGTTAGAACGAGTTTCCAGCGGGAATAGTTTTCTGGCAGTTTTGAGTAGTTTTCACCCACTTCCCCACTTGATTCTTAACCAACTATTTTCAGACTTTAATATATGCGAGAATCACTTTTGTAAAATAATCTTTTTCATATCTTACTAACTCCTAGAGAGTGTTTTGAGAGAAAAATCAAAGAGGAAAAAAGATCATGTTTTGAGTGAGTTTTTATCAAAGAGAAAAATATACACCACTCTAGTTTACACCCAAATTAGTTTCTTCCAAGTTCCCATATTCATATATCTTGTTTGGAGTTTGGCACCGGGTTCATCTCTTCCTTTCAAAGAGAAGTTTTGGTTTCTCTTCTACATCCCATAAAGAAAGAAGAAGAGTTTTGTTGCAGAATTACCCACTTGGAGAAAGGCACCTCGCTCGGGTGACGGTGACCATATAAAGTCCAATCGGTGGATTCCGAGACCGTGGTGGACCTCCAAGGTTATCCTCTAGGAAGAGGTATCTACAAGGAGAAGCGTCGGGGCTTGAGAGGGATCGAGTCGTGTGTTGTAAGCCTTTATGTCTTGTATTTGTAAATTCCATACTTAGTAGATTTGTGGCTAGGGCCGTCCGAGGTTGTTTCCCGTTGTGGGTTTTTCCTCGTACATCGCGGCGTAGTGGATTGATTATTTATTTTATCTTTTACAAACTCACCTAGAACACATGCTTAGATAAAAATATAAAAATTGGTTTAATTTAATCTCTACGTGTTTAATTTGGGTAATGTGTAGTTAACTTGGTTTAGGTGAAAATGATTTTAATGCGTTAATTTAATTTCACTCGGTTTATTTTAATTTGTTTAAGAAAATTAAAATTTGGTAATTTGTTTGTTTGTGAACCATTACACTTCTTTACGCTTCCGCATCTTGATATATATATATATTTTAATTGTGAAAATATTTTAAATGTGAAAATACAAATCGTCTTCTAACTGGTATCAGAGCTAAAGCGATAAATTATTTCGTTAAAGATCCTTTTAATAATTTTTGGCTAAAATGTAATTTTCCCCATTTTCTAAATTTCCTATTTTCGATGGTTCTAACTATGCATATTGGAAAGCGAGAATGAAATTGGCACTAAAATCTATCGATGAGAGAGTTTGGATGTCTGTTGTTAACGGGTGGTCCCCACCAACTCACTTAGTTGAAAATGAACGTGTTCCCAAACTGGCCGATAGATGGACTCAAAATGAGTTTAAACATTCTAATTTTAATTCTCGTGGTTTTAATGCCTTGTTTAACGCTGTCACACCGGATGAATTCCGACGTATTATGACGTGTGAAAACGCTAAAGAAGCTTGGGATATTTTACAACTAACTCATGAAGGAACTAGTGTCGTTAAAGCATCGAAACTCCAAAACCTCACCACTCAATTTGAAACTATCAAAATGAACGATAATGAAACTTTTGATGAATTTTATGCTAGTCTTTCCAAAATTGTCAATTCATCTTTTAATTTGGGAGAGAAAATACCCGACAACCAAGTTGTAAAGAAAATTTTAAGGTCCCTACCCGATATATTTATTCCAAAAGTGACCGTTTTAAATTCTTTACCAACTTTAGTCTCTACGAAATTAGAAGACCTTGTAGGTGATTTACAAACCTATGAACTAGATATGTTTCCCTCTAAAACTAAAAAGAAAATTGAAAAGGGCATTGCTTTAAAAGCCCGAAAAGAGGTCAAACAAGTAGTAGAGAGCGAGAGTGATAGTGACTCGGAACACATGACTTTGTTTGCTCGTAAATTTAGAAAATTTCTTAAATTTAACAAAGATAAATTTTAAAATGATTTTACGAAGTTTGAAACTTCTAAGCATGACAAAGGCAAGAAGATTCCTAAAGCCGAGAAGATCCCTAAACCTATTAATGAAAATTTAAATAGGGACGAGTCTAATAGGTGTTTTGGTTGTGAGGGTTATGGCCATAGGTCTTCTGAGTGCCCCACTAAACTAAGGAAAGAGGGTAAACGACCCATTGTATATAATGCGACCCTTAGTGATAGTGATAAGGAAGAGGGACCCGATTCCCCCACTAAGCCTAATTTTGTGACTTTTATGCCTAGTCATGTGAGTGATAGTGAGAACTCATCGATTGATGAAACGTTAATACATAACACTTCCAAGGTCATTGTTTATGATTCTTTTGTGTTTGATGATAGTGAGAGTGGAGAAGAAAGAGAGAGTGAAAATTAGGAAGAGGTTAATGTGAGTGAACTTCAAAATGCTTTTCATGAACTTTATAAAGAATCTATTAAATTAAAAAGAGCTAATTTGAAGTTATAAGATGGTTTAAAAGAGCTTGTCAAGGTCATTGATGATAGCATGTTGGTAGAAGACCTTAAGACACGTGAGAGGTCTCTTCAAGAGAAGCTTGAATATGTAGAAGGCGAGAGAGATAGCCTTAGGGGTTTAATGGAATCCTTGAAAAAGGAACTCATTGCTTTTGAAGAGAGAAATGTTTTATTAGAGTCTAACATTTTAGAATTGCAAAATAAATTAAAAGACTCTAGTAATGTCAAATTTGATTTGGAGTGTCGTTCAAAAAAATTATATAAAATATTAGGAACGGTACAAATTAAAAATGACACTTGTGGTTTAGGCTTCAACACCTGTAATGAACCAACTCATAAAGCCAAAACCAATAGTTTAGGAGAATTTACTAGGAAAGCATTCAGAGATCACTCCTTAGGTAAATCTTTTCGACATGTTTTTACTTGTACACATTGTGGTCGAAAAGGTCATCTTAAGAGATTTTGTTTTTATGTTAAACGAATTCATAGAAAATCCCAACGTAAAAGAACCAATATATTTAAAATTCCTACACCCCAAGATAGTCATTCTTTATTAATTTGGGTTAGGAAATCTAAATTGGTTGCCTTGCAAAATAGCGTTTTTGATTCCCATTTACTTTCACATGCTTCCTCCCTTGCTAAATCTAAAGGATGAATGTGTTAGTTCTTGCATACTTTAGCTTTTGTACTTTATGCTATATTAACATGCTAAATGTATGCTTGTTTAATCATTTTCTAGTCTATGCTCCATGCTTATCACATACTAGAATTATGATTTTTGTTTATCTTTTGTATTATATTTCCTTCATTTTGTTTGCATCAAATGAAAAATACAAAAAGATTTTTGTTTATCATTTGGATTTTATCTGTTAGTAATTTAAGCTTAATGAAAAATTCAAATGATTTTTGGTTTGTCTTTTGAGTATATAATTTTATTTTTGGTTATAAATGTCAAAAACTCAATAAGATTGTATTTTGTGTGTATTTTTTTGGTTTGATACACTTTATGTGGCATGTACTTGTGTTTGAATCCCTCCTTTAACGATCTCATGTGGCTAGCTAGAACTTTTGGAGAAGATTACCAATCCTTATTATGCTCTTTACCATGGTTACATGGAGTAGTTGGATTTTGTGTTGTTTTAAACGGATTCTATTTTTATATGCCTCTTTTCACACATGCACAAGCTCTTTTGAAATTTTAACTTCATATGTATATTTGAGCTATGTGAGGTGTTCTCCGTCCAATCTTGTCTTCTACATATTTGTGACTTAGGAGGACTAGTGCATGTCAAAATCCGTTGCATGTGAGATTTGTGTGAAAAATGATAACATGATAAATATAAATGTGCACGAGGAAGGGCTCCAAAAGGACTAAGTGATCCTTTGCGATTGTAAGCCACCGTTTTGAATGGACCTAAAAGAAATACGTGGTCCAAAGGCCTAAAAACAGAAAATATGGCATTAAAATGAAAAATAAATTGCCAAGGCCTATGTTTGATTGATATATTCATTCAAAATTAACACAAATTCTTATTCAGGGAAATTGGATGGTATATCAACGGTTTGCACAATGTCCGTTTATCCTGGTTGCGTATCTCATGTCATGACTCTATTGGTTTGTAGAATCATCAATATGCTAGTCTTGTATGCATTGTGTACGTTTGTTCATTGAGTTCAATTTATATTGTCACATGAGGTTATATTCAAATATGATGAAGTTTGCAATCAATTGAGAACTCCGTGAACATGTTTTAAGTGATTGGGTCTAAATTAAATCGTTACTAGTTCACACCCCAACACTTCTGTTTCCATATGACAAATTTTAGTCATACAAGTGTGAAAGACTCCTAGTATATTTTGTGTCTGTCATTTGTGTGTTTATATCTATATATATGTGCGTGTGCATTATTGATATACTTCTACTACATACATATATGATATTTTGTTTTGCCTGTTCCTTGCTTTCTAGTCCTTCTATGCTTATACTTTTGTTTTGTTATCTCTTTGTGCTCCAACATGCTTTTATATTTTTTCTTTATCCTTTGCCTATTCCTGAACAAAAAGGAGGAGAATGATAGGTGCAGATATAAATGGTATATTATCCTATTATACTCTTATCTAGTTTAGGAGATTTAAATGGTATCTTATCTTGTTATACTCTTATCTAGTTTAGGACATTTAACTTAGGGGGAGTAGCTAACTTCTTGGGTTGATCTTTTTGATAAAGGGGGAGAATTAATTTTAAATACTTTGATATCACCTATGCATATGGTATCTTATCCTATTATACTCTTATCTAGTTTAGGAGATTTAACTTAGGGGGAGTAGCTAACTTCTTGGGTTGATCTTTTTGATAAAGGGGGATAATTAATTTTAAATACTTTGATATTCCCTATGCATTTGATGAGCTTACTTAAGTGTGAAGGAATTATTCTAAAGCGGCATCTTTAAATGGCAAAGCGTTTGATCCTTGGGTTGAGTCAAGTATGGGTGGGTTATGTTTTGAGTCTAGTGAGCTTGACGGCCCTTTAGGATATTTTTTGGTTGGTTTTTGTCCCGGAATAGCCAAAGGGGAAGATTTGTAAGGACACAAATTTCCAATTGAGTCCATATATTGTTTTGGCTCAATTCCGGAAAAAAACATTTATTCATAGGATTGTTTTTAATTGTAATTTTCTCAAGCCTATGAAAAGTTTGTTGAAGACGTAGCGGCAAAGAGTATAAAGCTTCATCATCATGCCGGTTTCGTGCCTCGTTTATACGTCATCAACCAAAGTTCCATGCTCCCAAGGTATGAATGCAATAATATATATATAGGAGCTTGGAACTTGATTATTGGGTGTTAGGTTTATCAAAAACTGCATTTTAATTTTCAGAAAGATTTCGAATTAAAACTTTAAATAAGTTTATAAAGTTTTCTGGGCTAAAATTGAATTTTCCTACTTTCTAGTTTTTCGTTCGATAGAGTCGTTCGAACGAGTTTGTCGTTTGAACGAAAATGTCGTTCGAACGAACTTTCCAACGACTTCCCATTATGGCATACTGGAACTTCGTTCGAAATGTCGTTCGAACGAGATTGTCGTTCTAACGAGATTTCTAACGATCTTCAAACGAGTTCATACTGGAACATCGTTAGAAGACTCATTCGAACGAGATGTCCTTTGAACCAAATGTCGTTCGAACGAGTTTCCAGCGGGACAGTTTTCTGGCAGTTTTGAGCAGTTTTCACCCATTTCCCCACTTGATTCTTAACCAACTATTTTCAGACTTTAATATGTGCGGGAATCACTTTTGTAAAATAATCCTTTTCATATCTTACTAACACCTAGAGAGTGTTTTGAGAGAAAAATCAAAGAGGAAAAAGATCATGTTTTGAGTGAGTTTTTATCAAAGAGAAAAATATACACCACTCTAGTTTACACCTAAATTAGTTTCTTTCAAGTTCCCATATTCATATATCTTGCTTGGAGTTTGGCACCGAGTTCATCTTTTCCATTCAAAGAGAAGTTTCGGTTTTTCTTCTACATCCCATAAAGAAAGAAGAAGAGTTTTGTTGCGGCATTACCGACTTGGAGAAAGGCTCCTTGCTCGGGTGACGATGACCATATAAAGTCTGATCGGTGGATTCCGAGACCGCGGTGGAGCTCCAAGGTTATCCGCTAGGAAGAGGTATCTACAAGAAGAAGCGTCGGGGCTTGATAGGGATCGAGTCTTGTGTTGTAAGCCATTTTGTCTTGTATTTGTAAATTTCATACTTAGTGGATTTGTGGCTAGGGCCGTCCGAGGTTGTTTCCCATTGTGGGGTTTTCCTCGTACATCGTGGAATAGTGGATTGATTGTTTATTTTATCTTTTACAAAATCACCTAGAACACATGCTTAGGTAAAAATATAAAAATTGGTTTAATTTAATCTCTACGTGTTTAATTTGAGCAATGTGTCGTTAACTTGGTTTAGGTGAAAATAATTTTAATGCGCTAATTTAATTTCATTCGGTTTAATTTTAATTTGTTTAAGAAAATTAAAATTTGGTAATTCGTTTGTTTGTGAACCATTAAACTTCTTTACGCTTCAGCATCTTGATATATATATATATATATATATATATATATAAAAGGAAATAATATTTTAATTGTGAAAATACAAATCGTCTTCAAACTGGTATCAGAGCCAAAGCGATAAATTATTTCGTTAAAGATCCTCTAAATAATTTTTGGCTAAAATGGAATTTTCCCCATTTTCTAAATTTTCTATTTTAGATCGTTCTAACTATGCATATTGGAAAGCGCGAATGAAATCGACACTAGAATCTATCGATGAGAGAGTTTGGATGTCTGTTGTTAACGGGTGGTCCCCGCCAACTCACTTAGTTGAAAATGAACGTGTTCTCAAATCGGCCGATAGATGGACTGAAAATGAGTTTAAACTTTCTAATTTTAATTCCCGTGGTTTGAATGCCTTGTTTAGAGCTGTCACACCGGATGAATTTCGACGTATTATGACGTGTGAAACTGCTAAAGAAGCTTCGGATATTTTACAACTAACTCATGAAGGAACTAGTGTCGTTAAAGCATCGAAACTCCAAAACCTCACCACTCAATTTGAAACTATCAAAATGAATGATAATGAAACTTTTGATGAATTTTATGCTAGACTTTCCAATATTGTCAATTCATCTTTTAGTTTGGGAGAGAAAATACCCGACAACCGAGTTGTAAAGAAAATTTTCAGGTCCCTACTCGATAGATTTATTCCAAAAGTGACTGTTTTAAATTCTTTACCAATTATAGTCTCTACGAAATTAGAAGATCTTGTAGGTGATTTACAAACCTATGAACTAGATATGTTTCCCTCTAAAAATAAAAAGAAAATTGTAAAGGGCGTTGCTTTAAAAGCCCGAAAGAGGTCAAACAAGTAGTAGAGAGCGAGAGTGATAATGACTCGGAAGACATGGCTTTGTTTGCTCGTAAATTTAGAAAATTTCTTAAATTTCACAAAGATAAATTTAAAAATGATTTTAAGAAGTTTGAAACTTCTAAGCATGACAAAGGCGAGAATATTCCTAAAGCCTAGAAGATCCCTAAACCTATTAATTAAAATTTAAATAGGGACGAGTCTAATAGGTGTTGTGGTTGTGAGGGTTATGGCCATAGGTCTTCTGAGTGCCCCACTAAACTAAGGAAAGAGGGTAAACGACCCATTGCATATAATGCGACCCTTAGTGATAGTCATAAAGAAGAGGGACTCGATTCCCCCACTAAGCCTAATTTTGTGGCTTTTATGGCTAGTCATGTGAGTGATAGTGAAAACTCATCGATTGATGAAACGTTAACACATGACACTTCCAAGGTCATTGTTTATGATTCTCTTGTGTTTGATGATAGTGAGAGTGGAGAAGAAAGAGGGAGTGGAAATGAAGAAGAGGTTAATGTGAGTGAACTTCAAAATGCTTTTGAAGAACTTTATAAAGAATGTATTAAATTGAAAAGAGCTAATTTGAAGTTAAAACCTGGTTTAAAAGAGCGTGTCAAGGTCATTGATGATAGCATGTTGGTAGAAGACCTTAAGACACGTGAGAGGACTCTTCAAGAGAAGCTTGAATATGTAGAAGGCGAGAGAGATAGCCTTAGGGGTTTAATGGAATCCTTGAAAAAGGAACTTCTTTCTTTTGAGCAGCGAAATATTTTATTTGAGTCTAACATTTTAGAATTGCAAAATAAATTAAATGACTCTAGTAATGTCAAATTTCATTTGGATTGTCATTCTAAAAAATTAGATAAAATATTAGGAACGGTACAAATTAAAAATGACACTTGTGATTTAGGCTTCAATACCTGTAATGAACCTACT
Source organism: Sambucus nigra (assembly GCA_949130495.1). Lineage (NCBI taxonomy): Eukaryota > Viridiplantae > Streptophyta > Magnoliopsida > Dipsacales > Adoxaceae > Sambucus > Sambucus nigra. The sequence continues at coordinate 114,629,658 of OX422219.1, forward strand.
CATAAAGCCAAAACCAATAGTTTAGGAGAATCTACTAGGAAAGCATTTAGAGATCACTCCTTAGGTAAATCTTTTCGACATGTTTTTACTTGTACACATTGTGGTCGAAAAGGTCATCTTAAGAAATTTTGTTTTGATCTTAAACGAATTCCTACAAAATCCCAACGTAAAGTAACCAATATATTTAAAATTCCTACACCCCAAGATAGTCATTCTTCATTAATTTGGGTTAGGAAATCTAAATTGGTTGCCTTGAAAAATAGGGTTTTTAGATCCCATTTACTTTCACATGCTTCCTCCCTTGCTAAATCTAAAGGATGAATGTGTTAGTGCTTGCATACTTTAGCTTTTGTACTTTATGCTATATTAACATGCTAAATGTATGCTTGTTTAATCATTTTCTTGTCTATGCTCCATGCTTATCACATACTAGAATTATGATTTTTGTTTATCTTTTGTATTATATTTCCTTCATTTTGTTTTTATCTAATGAAAATTACAAAAAGATTTTTGTTTATCGTTTGGATTTTATCTCTTAGTAATTTAAGCATAATGAAAAATTCAAATGATTTTTGGTTTGTCTTTTGAGTATATAATTATATTTTTGTTATAAATGTCAAAAACTAAAAAAAAATTGTATTTTGTGTGTATTTTTTTGGTTTGACACACTTTATGTGGCATATACTTGTGTTTGAATCCCTCCTTTAATGCTCTCATGTGGCTAGCTAGAACTTTTGGAGTAGATTATCAATCCTTATTATGTTCTTTACCATGGTTACATGGAGTAGTTGGATTTTGTGTTGTTTTAAATGGATTCTATTTTTATATGCCTCTATTCACACATGCACAAGCTCTTTTGAAATTTTAACTTCATATGTATATTTGAGCTATGTGAGGTGTTTTCCTTCCAATCTTGTCATCTACATATTTGTGACTTAGGAGGACTAGTGCATGTCAAAATCCGTTGCACATGAGATTTGTGTGAAAAATGAAACCATGATAATTATAAATGTGCGCGGGGAAGGGATCCGAAAGGACTAAGTGATCCTTTGCGATTGTAAGCCACCATTTTGAATGGACCTAAAAGAAATACGTGGTCTAAGGCCTAAAAACAGAAAATATGGCATTAAAATGAAAAATAAATTGCCAAGGCCTATGTTTGATTGATATATTCATTCAAAATTAACAAAATTCTTATTGAGGGAAATTGGATGGTATATCAATTGTTTTCACAATGTCCGTTTTTCCTAGTTGCGTATCTCATGTCATGACTCTATTGGTTTGTAGAATCATCAATATGCTAGGCTTGTATGCATTGTGTATGTTTGTTCATTGAGTTCAATTTATTTTGTCACATGATGTTATATTCAAATATGATGAAGTCTGCAATCAATTGAGAACTCCGTGAACATGTTTTAAGTGATTAGGTCTAAATTAAATCGTTACTAGTTCACACCGTGTGTGTCATTTGTGTGTTTATATCTAAATATACGTGCGTGTGCATTATTGATATATTTCTACTACATACATATATGATATTTTGTTTTGCCTGTGCCTTGCTTTCTAGTCCTTCGATGCTTATACTTTTGTTTTGGTATCTCTTTAAGCTTCAACATGCTTTTATATTTGTTCTTTATCCTTTGTCTATTCCTGAACAAAAAGGGGGAGAATGATAATGGGAGATTTAAATGGTATCTTATCCTATTATACTCTTATCTAGTTTAGGAGATTTAAATGGTATCTTATCCTATTATACTCTTATCCAGTTTAGGAGATTTAACTTAGGGGGAGTAGCTAACTTCTTGGGTTGATCTTTTTGATAAGGGGGAGAATTAATTTCAAATACTTTGATATTACCTATGCATATGGTATCTTATCCTATTATACTCTTATCTTGTTTAGGGGATTTAACTTAGGGGGAGTAGCTAACTTCTTGGGTTGATCTCTTTGATAAAGGGGGAGAATTAATTTCAAATACTTATATATTCCCTATGCATTTGATGAGTTTGCTTAAGTGTGCAGGAATTATTCTAAAGCGGAATCTTTCAATGGCAAAGCATTTGATCCTTGGGTTGAGTCAAGTATGGGTGGGTTATGTTTTGAGTCTAGTGAGCTTGACGGCCCTTTAGGATTTTTTTTTGGTTGGTTTTTGTCCCAGAATAGCCAAAGGGGGAGATTTGTAAGGACACAAATTTCCAATTGAGTCCATATATTGTTTTATCTCAATTCCAGAATAAAAGATTTATTCATAGGATTATTTTTAATTGTAATTTTCTCAAGCCTATGGAAAGTTTGTTGAAGACGTAGCGGCAAAGAGTATAAAGCTTCATCATCATGCCGGTTTCGTACCTCATTTATACGTCATCAACCAAAGTTCCATGCTCCCAAGATATGAATGCCATAATAAATATATAAGTGCTTGGAACTTGATTATTTGGGTGTTAGGTTTATCTAAAACTGCATTTTTATTTTCAGAAAGATTTCTAATTAAAACATTAAATAAGTTTATAAATTTTATGGGCTAAAATTGAATTTTCCAACTTTCTAGTTTTTTGTTCGATAGAGTCGTTCGAACGAGTTTGTCGTTCGAACGAAAATGTCGTTCGAACGAACTTGCCAACGACTTCCCATTATGGCATACTGGAACTTCGTTCGAAATGATGTTCGAACGAGATTTTCGTTCTAACAAAATTTCTAACGATCTTCTAACGAGTTCATAGTGGAACTTCGTTAGAAGACTCGTTCGAATGAGATGTCGTTCGAACGAGTTTCCAGCGGGAACAGTTTTCTGGCAGTTTTGTGCTGTTTTCACCCACTTCCCCACTTGATTCTTAACCAACTATTTTCAAACTTTAATATGTGCGGGAATCACTTTTGTAAAATAATCTTTTTCATATCTTACTAACTCCAAGAGTGTGTTTTGAGAGAAAAATCAAAGAGGAAAAAAGATCATGTTTTGAGTGAGTTTTTATCAAAGAGAAAAATATACATCACTCTAGTTTACACCCAAATTAGTTTCTTCCAAGTTCCCATATTCATATATCTTGCTTGGAGTTTGGCATCGGGTCCATCTCTTCCGTTCAAAGAGAAGTTTTGGTTTTTCTTCTACGTCCCATAAAGAAAGAAAAAGTGTTTTGTTGCGACATTACCCACTTGGAGAAAGGCTCCTTGCTCGGGTGACGGTGACCATATAAAGTCCGATCGGTGGATTCCGAGACCGCGGTGGAGCTCCAAGGTTATCCTCTAGGAAGAGGTATCTACAAGAAGAAGCGTCGGGGCTTGAGAGGGATTGAGTCGTGTGTTGTAAGACTTTCTGTCTTGTATTGTGAATTCCATACTTAGTGGATTTGTGGCTAGGGGCGTCCGAGGTTGTTTCCCGTTGTAGATTTTTCCTCATACATCGCGACGTAGTGGATTGATTGTTTATTTTATCTTTTACAAAATCACCTAGAACACATGCTTAGGTAAAAAGATAAAAATTGGTTTAATTTAATCTCTACGTGTTTAATTTGGGCAATGTGTAGTTAACTTGGTTTAAGTGAAAATGATTTTAATGCGTTAATTTAATTTAACTCGGTTTAATTTTAATTTGTTTAAGAAAATTAAAATTTGGTAATTCGTTTGTTTGTGAACCATTACACTTCTTTACGCTTCCGCATCTTGATATATATATATATATATATATATATATATATATATATATATATATATATATTTTTATATAAAAGGAAATAATATTTTAATTGTGAAAATACAAATCGTCTTCAATATCCTAAGCTACCGCCCGATCTTATACATTGTAATCTCTCACTTATAATTTATTCTATCATTATGAATAACTTTCACTCGTTATTCTATGTTAATCACATTTTAGTGTTATTTATCCCGTATATAATATTCTCATCTTTGTATACGTATATCACATATTTTATTCTGCATTTTATACTCCCGGATGATCCAAAAATTATTGCACAAATTCATTGAATATTTTGTCCATATATGTGTATATTTACATTTAATAAATATACAATATACTATACACATCAAGTATATCCATAATTATATATCACACACTATATAAGTATAATAACTATCCCTCTGAGCTACAACTCCATGGATGAACTCTCAAAATGCTATCATCTTCCAGGGAATTACTCACATACCATCCTGGGTTACCAGTGGTCGGACCCTCACACCGACTTGGTAAAAATTAAATCACAACGTATGGAAAGTGGTCATCGTTCCTCACCGAAAATGAGAACGAAACATACCCATCACGTCTCACTACTAATAAAAATCACATAATATAAATGGACACTAAAACCTGGGGACTATATGCTCCCTGCTCCTCAAGCCAGGGGCCTCACACACATCGCATAAATTCCCTTGATAACATTAGAGTTTTATGCTTCACATAAATATATCATTCACACAAAGATATATTCATAATCATATTATATATATATATATATATATATATATATAATCAAATGTGGCTATCCATGATTATCTCTCGTGGCGTTAGCCTATAATCCCAAATATATCAATTCGCATAGATTAATAAGTATACACACAACTTATTTTAATCCCATAAATATTCCATCACTGATGATATGCCTCTCACATAAATATATCTTCTTCAATAAAGGCTTATGACCACTAGCTAGTATTCTAATTTCATTCTACTCGCACGTTCGGATATTATACACATATATTATCGGTATACATATATTCTACGTGCATACTAATATATATATGTACCCGTCGAAATAATATCCCGAGTGTTATTCATACCAAACACTCCTCAAAATCATACCGCAGATCTTATTCACAATAATCCGAGATTTAAACATTACCCACTTCATCATTTAGAGGTCAGCACACTCTATATTGGATGCCCTACTACTTATCTACCAAATGGAATGCTTCTACAACCGTTTTAATCCAAGAAAATCTCTCAAAATTTTCTATTAGAATCGAATCGAACCCATGGCCAAAAAACAAACCGATCCGATTCGAAATAAATGAACTGAACCGATTATACAAAAAAAAAAGTTTGGACGTGATCTGTTCGGGAGTTTATCATCTCCTCCAACTCCAAAATTCATGGTTTTTACTCTCACCAATCATCTTTATTAACATCTACACGCTTAGATATACCCAACACACTAATTTATTCTTGGGATTCATCAAGTTAGTTAATATTTAAACCCTATCTTAATTAAACCTTAGTTTTTACTCAACCCTTCCAATTTATCACCAATAATTTACACCATTAACATGGTTTCCAGCCTAGATTTCATATGCATTTAATAAGACAACAATCTTATATGAAATCATCTTCCAAAAACCCATTTTCATTCAAAAATCCCATACCCAAAATCTTATAGTTTTCATCACCAACTATAATATGAACAATAAACACACCTAATAGTTAAATCAAGTTAAACACTTACCTCTTTGGATAAATTCGATCACCTCGTGCCGAAATCCTCCAGAGCTTAGCCCCAGTCTCCTCTTTTTCTCCCTTTTCTTCCTTCTTTCTCTTCGTTGTTCTTTCTTTATTTTTTTCCTCTTTCGCTCGTGACTCATAAGGGAGAAAATAAGGGTTATCCACTTATTAAACCCAAAATTGAACTGTATACACAAATACGAGTCCCTACTGATTTCAGAAGTCCCCGAAACCCAAACACTACCTCCGGGCACTCTATTTCGACTATTTCTACCCATCTCAGACCAATCGTGCACTCGAAATAACTTATAAAAAATTCACCTTTAAAATCCAATACTACTTCATACGTATTTTTTCAAGTAAAATATTGTTACTTGTCTCTTTTTCCAACTGCGAATTCATTTACTTATTCCTATAAGTAAATGTAACGCATTTCATAAGATGATAACTTAATGAGGGGCTAGGATTGAAGACACCAAAATTGAATCCAATGGCTCACATTTTGTTAGAATAAAATGGTGAGAGTTCCCCCTCTTTTCTCATTATCTTTTTCACTTTAATTCAAGTACGAGGACTTTTTGGTAAACAACCCTACTATCCCCTCAATCACTTCGCGATGAATCACCTCATACCATACCCAATGAACCTCCACTACACTCAACCTATCACGAATAGGTCTGCTCATATAATTTCCCTTTTCATATCCACTCAACTCTCTCTCTCTCTTTCCCGATTTCCTCTCTCGCTATCGCAACATTGTGGAGGTACATCTTGCAACATTGTCCAATTTTTGTTTGTTTGGTTTGTTTGATTCATGTGCCTGTATAAGTTACCCGATTTACATCTTGCAACATTGTACGATTTTTTTTTGTTTGGTTTGTTTGATACATTTTTTTTGGTAGCATACTTTGTTTGTTTTATTCATGTTCCTGTATAAGTTGCCCAATTTTTGTTTGATTACTTTTGTTGCTAAACCTGTATAAGTTACCCGATTTACATCTTGCAACATTGTACAATTTCTGTTTGTTTGTTTTGTTAGATTCATTTTGTTTTTGTAACATACTTTGTTTGTTTGATTCATGTTCCTGTATAAGTTCCCCGATTTTTGTTTGATTATTTTTGTTGCTAAATTCTTCTCTATTAGTCATTTTGGTATCACTATTTTCTTCTCTATTGGAGTTCTTCTCTATTGGAGTTCTTCTCTACTTTGTTGCTAAATTCGTCTCTTGATTGCTATTGAAATTTCACATGAGTTTTCACATGTGTTTGTTCACCATGTGTTTGAAAAAATGCCTAAACAACATCTTATTGACTTATCATCTTATTGTCTGACACATATATGATGTAGTTGCGCATGAGTTTTCACATATTATGATTTTTCACCATGTCTTTGAAAAAATTCCTAAAACAACCTTCTCATTCCCTGTTTTTTAAAATAGGGATTTGGTATTCCTTCTCAATTTCTCGCATATTTGAATGCATTTTTTAACAACTCATATTGGTAATTTTTCTAGGTTTTCTATTTCTCTCAGAGTACTACGAAGAAGGAAAGAGATTTTGCGATCTCATAATCTTCACGGTTCATCTCATTATTATAGGGTATGGTTTTTCGTTTTTGTTCATTTTGTATTGTTAATTTCTCATGTAAGGGATAGATTGTTTGAAGTTGCTGCGCATTTCTATTTACACGATTTGCTCATTTGACCAATTTATTTTTTATCATATTTATGGTATTTTTCATGTATTTGGCATATTTTTCATGTATTGGGTGTATTTTTCATGGGCTCCTTCATCTTTTTTCAATTAAGTTTGGGGTATCATGTAAAGGGAAACGCGTATTAATACTCAGGAAAAGGGGTATTTTCATGTATGTGTTTGGAGTATTAGTACTAATACTCAGAAAAAAGGGGTACTAAACCTCATATCGGTGTTTGGGGTTGGGGGTACTAAACCCCTTTTTCATGTCTGTGCTAATGCATTTGGTGAGTACTAATACTCAGAAAAATATTTCCAAACAGGGGCGCGATGCACACCCTCCAAACAGAAAAGAAAACCACCCAAATTCTCAACATAGTGGAAATAAGAAAAATGTTCATTTTCTCTCCTTATGTATGTGTACTAATTCTAAGAATTGTATCTTCAGTAGTCCATTGTATTGATATGCGCAGTAGACTAATCTCCTGCTCCCTCCTTATGTATGTGTTGCCGTAGCTCCACTAAACTAAATTGAGAATCGTGTGTAATATTAGATTAGTATATTACGCATTTCTATTACACGATTTGCTCATTTGGCCAATTTAGTTTTTTATCATATTAATTTTATTTTTCATGTATTGGGGGTATTTTTCATTGGCTCCTTCATCTTTTTTCAATTAAACTTGGGGTATCATGTAAAGAGAAACGCGTACTAATACTCAGGAAAAGGGGTATTTTCATGTATGTGTTTGGAGTATTAGTACTAATACTCAGAAAAATGGGTACTAAACCCCTTTTTCATGTCTGTGCTAATGCATTTGGTGAGTACTAATACTCAGAAAAATACCTCCAAACAGGGGCGCGATGCACACCCTCCAAACAGAAAAGAAAACCACCCAAATTCTCAACATAGCGGAAATAAGAAAAATGTTCATTTTCGCTCCTTATGTATGTATACTAATACTCAGCATTATATCTTCAGTAGTCCATTGTATTGATATGCGCAGTAGACTAATCTCCTGCTCCCTCCTTATGTATGTGTTGCCGTAGCTCCTCTAAACTAAATTGAGAATCGTGTGTAATATTAGATTAGTATATTGCGCATTTCTATTTACACGATTTGATCATTTGTCCAATTTATTTTTTATCATATTTATGGTATTTTTCATGTATTTGGGGTATTTTTCATGTATTGGGGGTATTTTTCATTGGCTCCTTAATCTTTTTTCAATTATGTTTGGGGTATCATGTAAATAGAAACGCGTACTAATACTCCGGAAAAGGGATATTTTCATGTATGTGTTTGGAGTATTAGTACTAATACTCAGAAAAAGGGGTACTAAGCCTCATATCGGTGTTTGGGGTTTGGGGTACTAAACCCCTTTTTCATGTATGTGCTAATGCATTTGGTGAGTACTAATACTCAGGAAAATACCTCCAAACAGGGGCGCGATGCACACCCTCCAAACAGAAAAGAAAACCACCCAAATTCTCAACATAGCGGAAATAAGAAAAATGTTCATTTTCGCTCCTTATGTATGTGTACTAATACTCAGCATTGTATCTTCAGTAGTCCATTGTATTAATATGCGCAGTAGACTAATCCCCTGCTCCCTCCTTATGTATGTGTTGTCGTAGCTCCTATAAACTAAATTGAGAATCGTGTGTAATATTAGATTAGTATATTGTGCATTAGACCATGCTTTTCCTTATCTTGGTATAATAGTTATCAAGTACTTTAACTGTGTAATATTAGATTACCATATTACATTACTACTGAAACTCAAAACAGTTTATGCATATATGATTAATATATAAGTATATTATGTAATATTAGATTAGTATTAGTATAACAGTTTATGTATACAGTTGTTCAATAGGCTGAATAACAGTTAAATGTAAGGTATATCAGGTATACCAAATGGACTGCTAACAAATGCCAGGTATAGCACTTATAGCTTCAATAGTCCATTGTATTTCCACTCCCCTGCTCCCTCCTTATGTATGTGTTCCCGTAGCTCCTCTAAACTAAATTGAGAATCGTGTGTAATATTAGAATAGTATATTAGACATTAGACCATGCTTTTCCTTCTCTTGGTATAATAGTTATCAAGTACTTTAACTGTGTAATATTATATTACCATATTACATTACTACTGAAACTTAAACAGTTTATGCATATATGATTAGTATATAAGTATATTATGTAATATTAGATTAGTATTAGTATATTAGATTAGTATAACAGTTTATGTAATATTAGATTAGTATAACAGTTTATGTAAACGCTTTATGCATAACAGTTTATGTAATATTAAATTGGTATATTAGATTATGTATGTTATTTTAACTATTCGTGTATGTTATTTTTGTTTTTTAAATTGTTGATGCAAAGTGCACTTCTTCAGGACACATTAGACCATTTCCTTACCATTTTCAGTTATACTATTTGACCATTCTCTTCAAGAAACATTAGGCATTAGGCCATTTTCAGGACACATTAGACCATGTTATAACAGTTATCAATTACTAAAACTGTGTAATATAAGATTAGTATATTAGATTAGTTATCAAGTATAACAGTTATCAATAGGGGGTATAAAAGGTATATCAGGTTTAGAAAATTGGTGTTTAGAATAGGCAGGTATAGCAGTTATAGTTGAATTGTTATGTTTTCGGTAATATAGTTGTTTAGTAGGGTGAATAGAAGTTCAATATAAATTGTATCACGTATAGAAGGTATAAGGTATAACAAATGCCAGGTATAACACGTATAGCAGGTATAGAAAATGTAAAATAACGGTTCGATTGGATAGCAGTTCAGTTCACATGGCAGGTATACCGTGTATATCAGATATAACATATATAGTAAGCGTTTGGTTTGTTAGGAGTTCAGATATAGCATGTATATCAATCTGACATGTATATCAGATATATAATGTATGTCAGACCTTCATGACAATGTCATATTGCACATGTTTAGATCATTTTACTTTAATAAACATAATGTATGTTTACATTGCACGTGTTTCGATTAGTAAACAGTTTAATTTCTATTAATAACTTATCCATCTTTTTATTTTGTAGTTGATAGTTGACTTCTTTCTCCACATGGAGGACATTACTGTATTGGCATAGTACGTTACTTATAGTTCTTCTGTCCCGGTCCTTAAATTATGTCATTTTCAACCTACTAACTCTGTTCTTTACTCTTTTTTTCCTTAAAGGTTGATGATGACGCACAAAATGATGTAACAACTACCCCCTCTCCTCTATTCTTCTATTTTTCAACTACATGTTTTGCTTTTGACTTTAAACATTGCATTTTCACTCAGATTCAAAGGCTGCGCATAAATAATATCGGTGTTGTTATCCATGATGAATCCCGCCTCAATGCCATTCGTTCTGTGGTAAAATAATGCAACTATTTTGTGTCTTCATACTTATTAACAATTTCCTTCATTCTTATTTTATTTTCCTTTTTTCCTTTTTCCATATTTGCAGGGGAATGGAAAAGAAAACGTGGCACCTAATGTGGATAAAGGGAAAGGGAAGGAAAAGGAATCTTCACAAGTGGTATGTTTAACATTTCAATGGTTATGACTCTATTTGTTCTCATTATTTTCTTATCGTGTTTTTCATTTTTTCTTAATCTACCCACTTTGTCTTAATTGTAACTCTCAACTTTTCCTTCGTATTATATAGATTCAAAGACCGCGGAAATATACTGGAGGTATTGTTATACGTGATGATGTTCAACTTGATGCTATTTGTGTTATGGTAACTAATCGTCTCTATATGTTTTTTCCCTTCACAATTATTATAATCAAGTTCTTATTCACATTTCATTAATGTCGTCGATGTTATTTCAATTACATAGCCGCACACTCAACATAACAATGGAAATGACAAAGGCAAGGGGAAAGAGAAAGCAAATGTGGCGCCTATTAGGGTAAATATTTCTCAGCAACTTTCCACAGTTTTTTTTTCAGTTAAAAAAATTCGCACCTTATAATTATTTCATCTCTTTTTATATGCTTTAATTATTTCTATAGGCATCTTGGATGGGTAAGGGGAATGTCTCTTTTGGAGCGGTATGTTTCTAACATTACCTTATTTGCTTTTATATTGCTCCTTTTACTTATAGGGTCACATTTTGCATTACCATGTTGGGTGACTTTAAATGTTTACACCATTATGAATAACGTACATCTTGCTATACACCATACGATTTAAAATATTTACCTCATTTTAAATACCAAACTATTAGCACTTTCCATTACTAAAAGTACTATATAAGACCATTATTCAAAACCCATTCATTATTGTCACATTATGTGCTGATAATCTTTTTATTCTTTAGGCACCCTATGTACCCTTAATCTCAAAACGTGCCCTGGCACAACAAATGTGAAGGGAACGAGAACGGGAAACATATATTCCTTTGCCAACTACAAATGAAGTCAGCTTGCCATCTCAATCTCTCCTGTCTACTGAACATTTAACACTATCCGATAACTTAATCTCAAGTCGTGTTCTGGCTCAACGACAACGTCGAGAACGTTAAAGACTTTCTCGCTTTCAATCTTCGTGTGATGTTGTGCCTCCAGAACCTACATTCGTCAATCCACATCACTCTATACCACAATCCAACACAACTGTTGAATATATGGCACCATGAAATACCTTAAACTCAAAACGTGCACTTGGCCAACGACAACGACGTGATCGAGAAAGAGCACTTCAGTTACACAATAAACTAGACAATCAATCATCTGCTCAGGATCCTAATGTTCGTAAGTCAATAACACCACCTACCCTTGCTAGCACATAACGTTTTCCTAAGAGATTAAGGGTTTCATAATAGTTCTATATTGATGCAAGGGTTTAACTCCCTTCTACAATAACTGAGAATTTTATACAACTAAGAAACCCTGATCAATCGTACTTTCCTCTACAAAGACTTAGTCCTTTGACTTATAGTTTACCAATCCCAGTTGATCAAATTTATATGCCCCCAATAGTTTTGTCTCGCAACCTCGGTCAAGATTTTAACCAAATTGAAGTCTACCCATTTATTAATCATGTCGTCCTTTTTGAACCATATGAAACTGTTCAAAATCTACTTGCCATTGATACAGATAGTACTGAATGTCTCCCCCATACTGAAGATAACCACCCTAGGTAAATCTTTTATGTATCTTTTATTATTTGGAAATTTATCTAATGACATTTTTTATATTCCTTAACACTTTCCTTTCATTTTATACTTAGATCCACTCTATCAGACGTCAGCAATGTTGCAAGTACGAGTACATCTCGAGAATCATATGTCGACTTTAGTAGACATTTTCTTAGCCCCATGACTGTGCCATGCCCTTATTGTCATGCTTTACATTGGATGGATGAAAGGTTATCTGTCACATCGAAAGTGCGCCCCCTATTTGGAAAGTGTTGCAAACAAGGACAAGTTCGTTTGCCAAATCTCATTGAACCCCCATCGAAAATTAAACATTTATTTGATGGCAACGATGTTCAATGCAAGTCTTTACAGAATCATATTAGGGAGTATAAAGCTGCTAATGTATTTACGAGTCTAGGTGTCCAGATGGATGATAGAGTCCTCACAGGTAAGGGTACCACATCTTTCACCATTCATGGTGAGCTACATCATCGTATTGGGGCCTTATTACCGGAACCAGGGCTTGAAGATGAAGCTTCATATGCACAATTATACATATATGATCCAGATGTGGAATTGCAAATTAGGCAACGTAGAAATCCACGTTTACGTACTGATGTCTTCCAAATAATTCAAGGTTCCATGGAGGCGAATAATCCGTTTATATACAAATATCGTCAGGCATTTGCAATATTGGAAGAATCCTCTCGAGCAGGCCAAAACTTACCAGCATACCTTCATTACAATACTGCAGCAGATCGTAGAAGGTATAATTTGCCGTCGGGCGATGAAGTTGCTGTTATTTTGCCTGGCGATGGCCACAATTCCTCTGCAATGAGAGATATTATTGTTCGCTTACATGAGGGAAATCAATTGATGCAAATTAGTGAATGTCACCCGACATACCTTCCATTGCATTATGTACTTCTATACCCTCACGGACAGGTTGGATGGGAGCCTGAAATGAAGCTATGGGATGTAGTAAATAATGTTGAGCAAGATAATCGACTTACTCAGTTGCATTACTACGGTTATCGTTTGTTTCAACACGGTACTAAGTACTCTATAATTTTGAGAGGAGGTAAACTTTTTCAGGAGTTCATTGTGGATGCCTAGGCTTCTACAGAACAAAATCGCTTAACTTATTTCAGACTAAATCAGAACACCCTTCATGCTGAATTATACAAAGATCTTACGGATTGTATATCTAAGGGTGTTGAACCATTGCAAATTGGTAAACGCATGATTTTGCCCTCTTCTTTCACTGGTAGTGCATTAAATATATTTGAGATCTACCAAGATTCGATGGCCATAACACGATTCCATCAACACCCACATATTTTTCTCACAATGACTGCCAATCCTAAATGGCTAGAAATAACTAAGGAACTATTACCGGGTCAGAATGCAGTCGATCGTCCCGACTTGGTCACACGTGTATTTGAACTAAAGAGAAAAGCATTAATGAAGGAGATCAAGGATAAAAATGTTTTTGGTAAGAAAGTTGCCCATGTTTTTACGACCGAATTCCAAAAATGAGGTTTACCCCACATGCACGTTATTCTTTTCCTGGATAGCCAAAGCAAGATTAAAACATGTGCCCAGGTAGATAACATCGTTTGTGCAGAGTTTTCAGACCCCATAGACGACCCAATGCTTTTCCAAACCATTCTTGGTTGTATGGTCCATGGTCCATGCAGCTCCTTAAATCCTAATTCTCCTTGCATGGAAAATGGTAGATGCATGAAGAAATATCCACGATCATTTGCGGATGCCACTTCAATGGACAGTAACGGATATCCAATGTATCGTCGTCGTAACGATGGTAGGGAATATACTACTTCCAGTGGGAAAAAGGTACGAAACAGTGATATTGTGCCTTATAATCCGTATTTGTCTCGGTTATTCGATTGTCACATCAATGTTGAGGTTTGTGCCGGTTTAAGATGCGTTAAATATATTAACAAGTACATATATAAAGGCCATAATCGCACGACTATGGTCTTGGGAGCTGCTGATGAAATCCAACAATATTTAGATGCAAGGTACATCGAACCCCCAGAAGCGGCCTGGCGAATTCTTGGTAATCACATGCATCAGGAAAAACCACCCATTACCCGATTAGATTTACATTTACCTGGGATGCATAATGTTATGTTCAATCCCACAGAATCTCCAAGTACGATTGCAGATAGGGCCAGGGATCAAATGAGTTCTTTAACTGGATTTTTTGCTTTCTGCTTATCGAATGTTTCTGCACGATCTTACACCTATCAAGAGTTTCCGTAACATTATGTTTGGAGTAATACAACAAAAGACTGGACTATGAGTAAAACACGCGAGTTTGCTATTGGTAGAATGTACTATGCTAGCCCTAATTCAGGTGAAAGATTTTATTTGCGATTGCTTTTAACTATTGTCAAAGGACATACATCCTTTGAGTGCTTACGCATGGTCAACAATGTCGTGCACGATACTTTTAACTCTGCGTGTATAGCGAGGGGATTTCTTGAAGACGATAATGAATGGGTTCAATGTTTACAAGAGGCATCAATCATCCGAACTAGATATCAACTTAGTCGTCTTTTTGGTGTTATACTTACACACTATTTCCCTTTGCATCCGGATTTATTATGGAATCAATTTTCCATTCATATATGTGACGATCTAATGCATAAGTTGCGTACACTCTTTGCTATTCCAAACCCAACGGATGTCCAATTTCAAGATTATGGTTTGTTTCTTCTAAATGAGGTGCTTCAAGAGTCTGGTAAGACTTTATCTGACTTTCCTCCAATGCCTTTACCAACTTCAAATTGGAGTACTGTGGGTGGGAATAGGTTAGTGTGGGAACATCAACAATTACAATCGTTAGCAGAGCAAGGTGACGCACAACTTGATGTTGCCCGCCTTAATGAGGGGCAACATTTGGCTTTCACGGCAATAACTTCATCCGTTTTTGAAAATAAAGGAACTACTTATTTATTGAATGGGGGTGCTGGCACAGGCAAAACGTTTTTGTACAATACTATTGCAACTTTTTGTCGTAGTTTGGGTCATACGGTTATTACCGTCGCATCATCCGATATTACTTCTTTATTGTTGGTTGGTGGTCGAACTGCACATTCAACCTTCTGCATTCCATTAGACATTCTTGAAAACTCCAATTGTGGATTTACAAAGTAATCAATCCATGTTGATTTACTTAAATTAGCCAAACTTATCATATGGGATGAAGTCCCAATGCAACATAGGAATTGTGTTGAGGCTGTTGATCGGACTCTTCAAGATATATGTAATGTTAAAAAGCCTTTCGGGGGAATAACTGTTGTTTTAGGTGGCAATTTTACACAAATCTTACCGGTTATCCCGAGAGGAGTTCGTGAGGAAATTATAGCTGCGTCACTGAGGTGATCTGCACTTTGGAAACACATCCATGTGTTGACCTTACATCTAAACATGTGACTCAATCATTTGGAGGCTGAAACTATGCAGTTTTCAACATTCTTGAATGAGGTATCACCTTTTATTTTATAGATATGTTCAATATTCTTGATTATACCTACTATGTTAGTTTGACTTTCCCCCCTTTTCATTAGATTGGGTCCAACCCACTGGAAAATGTAATGTTACCTTCAACCATATAGAAGTGTAATGATGTTGAAGATTTAATTGCCAAGGTGTATCCATTGTTGAATGTGAATGGCACTGTTACTCCAAGCTTCCTCACTGAACGAACAATTCTTTCTGCGCGAAATGATGATGTGAGCGCTATAAATAATTTAGCCTTAAATATTTTCCCAGGTGATACAAAAATGTATTTCAGTGCCGATAAATTATGCGATGATGAATCGGGCACCGACATACATACCGAACGAGTTTTTGAACTCTCTTAATCCTTCTGGTTTACCCTTATTTAAGTTGGACCTGAAAGTAAGGTGTCCAATTATGTTGTTGAGAAATATTGCACCGAAAGATGGTCTTTGCAACGGCACACGTTTGATCATTACGAAGCTTAGAGAGCATGTTATTGAGGCCCAAATACTAACTGGGGATAAGTGTGGAATTTAGTCTTTATTCCAATAGTATCCTTAACTCCGTCGTCTGCAGAAATGCCTATCAAAATGACAAGACGTCAATTTCCAATTCGACTCGCATATGACATGACAATTAACAAATCACAAGGTCAATCTGTAAAGTTTATGGGAATTGACTTGCGCACACCGTTTTTCAGTCATAGGCAATTATATGTAGCGTTATCTCGATGCACAAGTGCTAATCAAATCAATATCCTCCTTCCCGATGATGGTTTGATTTTCACGACAAACATTGTGTACCCGGAAGTACTCTTATAAACCCCAACGAGATGTATGTCATTAGTTTTTTATGCGCAATATCTTTATACATGTGACGATTCGATATCAACTTCTAACCATTTTACAACCTTTATTAGGATTGGGAGCCGATGGCTAGGCATTAAAAGTGGATAAATTCATGCAGATTATTTAAATGGCATTCCCACAACAAGGTACATCATCTATATGTCGTTTATATATCGCTTTTCCATTTCATGTGTTTTCTTTAATCAATACTAACTATTAATGTTTCTTCTAGATTATCGTGCACAACCCTACTCTTCATTGGAAATACGTCGAGATCGATACAGGGACATTTCGTAGAGTGGTTCAGAGAATGTATCCCATGAGTGCAATGTGATTGACTATCAATGGGATATTCGTTTTTTGTTGCCTATCTATACTACTTTTGTAAACTCTATGCTCCCACTTTTGTATAGTCTGCTAGCCCTTTCTTTTACCTTAAATACTCCGTAGGTATTTTTGTATGGGAAAATTGCCAAAACTTGGTTTGTGGCCTTTGGTTTAATGCATTGTAAATAACTATGGCATAATTATAAAATGGCTCAATCGTGTCTTTTATTTCACAAGTGTTTCAAGTTCTTCATTTTTATTATTTTTTTGGGTGATGCTTCAAAAGTTCAGTTGTCGTATTTCTAGGTATGATTACTCATTCACATCACTTTGTGTTAATATTTCCATGTTAATATTAACACAAAGATCAGTCACGCGTGATGGTTTTTAACCATACAAATCTGTTTAACACGTACAAATTATGTTATTGATTATTTGATTTTTGTTTTTGTGCAGTGTCGCAGCCGTCATAGGATTTGCAATACCCTACCCCCCCTCCCCTGTTGTCCCCTCACCACCAGTTGCTGCAAACCAACGACTCATGTTTATGAAGTTACTTAATGCATCATACTGTAGTCTTTATTTTGTTTTCATTTAAAAATTATTTAATCATTTCATTTTGCTTAATTTCATTAGTATGCGACTTTGTCATTCTTTAATTATTTTTCTTATAAACTTTGCACCACAATTGATTACAGTTTGCTATTACAGTTGTGTTGGTCGAATTCAAAGATCTTATAAACTTTGCACCACAATTTTCAAAGCAGGAATTTTTCAGGGGATTACAAGGTCTCAAAATTGATTACCTTGAGAAGTTCTGTGAAAGAATACCTTTTATGCACTCTGAGCTGAAAGTTGAACAAAAGTTGTGCAAGATTTATAACTTTGGCTTTCGGTTGGGCAAAAGAGTGGGGTCAAAAATCATTAGCATTGGATTCAACGATTGCGATATGGCAGTTGTTATTTGCAGAAACAGTGTCCATTAGTCGAATATTGGTGCCAATTCTTACAGGTACGACAAAATAAAATAGCAGGCTCTACTAAGGACTTGATCACTGCTCACTTGAGGCATGTTCAGCTGATGTTGCTTTTGTAACCACTGAGAAACTCATTCTCTTCTGTTAGAGATACAAATCTTTAGTTTCCTACTGATCGATTTGACCACATACCAGCATCTTCCAAGGACTTGATCACTCAGTTTTCGCCAAATGATGTGATGTTGTTCCAAAGGTATTTTTTTAATTGCGGTTGTTTTTTATAGTTTAATGGTAATTCTTCTTTTTCATATTCTTTTAACTTTAGTCTACTAAGAGTGTTTAATGTTGGGTGTGGATGTTTAGTGTCGACAACATCTCAGTTATTTTGCCCAAAAAAACATCTTAGTTATTTTGTATAAAAAAATATATCTTAGTTATTTGAATTTGGAAACTAGAACCATGTTAACGCTTTCATTGACTTTCCTTCGAAGTGAACTATCTCATTTTTTAAATGTGATTTGTGGAATTATATTTCAATATATTTAGTTTTGATGAATGCTCTTATTTAAAACTTTACACTTTCCATTGCGTGCGAACCGAAGCGAAGGAGAGTTTAAATACTTTCCTCGCTAACAATTTGTGTTATTTGGTTGTTTATATTTCAGGTGACCCATAGACTTATTCCAATTGCACTGCCCGTTGTCCAAAGATTACCTAGGTAAGTATGAAAGTTTCACTTTTCAAACAAGTGTTTAATAAAGTAGGCATCTAAGCATTCTAATTTCGTCACTGCTATTAATTTGTCTCACCCTCACCCCCTTTTGATTCTGCAGATAGGCTCCTTGAAGGAAGGTGCTGGTGGCTGGGTGCAGAGGACCCTTTTGAATGCCTGGCAACATGTATTAATCCCTCTGACACATTGACAAGATCCTGGTTGAGGCTATTATGGTTGGGTGCAGAGGCTATTATTGTTGGTTGGGATCGGGAAGCGGTGGTTAGACCGATTGGGTAAAGTACCAAGTAATTAAAGGGGAACGATTAGAAGGATGAGAAAAATCATTAGTCTCGATGAAGGGATAAATAAGTTGGAAGGGTGTATTATGAAGGACAAGATGAAGTATTTGTTCGATGAAGGCACGACAATTTACATATTATTGAATTAATTGTTATCTCTTAAGTAGGGTGGATAGTCCACTAAATAAAAAGGAGACTATGTCCATTTTTTTTTAATTTATATTGTCAGATTTTATGTAATTTTACCCAAACAAAGGGAATTTTGCCCAATTTTAGGTCGATAGTCCTATAAACAAAGGGAATTTTGCCCAATTTTTAAAAAATTATTTACACATTTGTGTTGTAAAAGAAATTTTATGACTTAAGCTTAGACAATTCAATACTTTGAAAATTTACACTTATAATATGCAAACCATTTATTATTTATATTTTACACTACTTTATACTTTTCAAATTTATAATCGTGCATTTATTGGAAATTTTTGTTGTTTTTCGATTACGTAGTTTTAAAAATTTTGCCTTTTCGCTATTATGTACTTTGGAATGTTTTGCCGTGCCTTTAGGCACGGGCATTCAGCTAGTGTATATATATATATATATCAAATGTGGCTATCCATGCTTATCTCTCGTGGCATTAGCCTATAATCCCAAATATATCAATTCGCATAGATTAATAAGTATACACACAACTTATTTTAATCCCATAAGTATTCCGTCACTCATGATATGCCTCTCACATAAATATATCTTCTTGAATAAAGGCTTATGACCACTAGATAGTATTCTAATTTCATTCTACTCGCACGTTCGGATATTATACACATATACTATCGGTATACATATATTCTACGTGCATACAAATATATCTATATGTACCCGTCGAAATAATATCCCGAGTGTTATTCATACCAAACACTCCTCAAAATCATACCACAGATCTTATTCACAATAATCTGAGATTTAAACATTACCCACTTCATCATTTAGAGGTCAGCACACTCTATATTGGATCCCCTACTACTTATCTACCAAATGGAATGCTTCTACAACCGTTTTAATCCAAGAAAATCTCTCAAAATTTTCTATCAGAATCGAACCGAACCCATGGCCCAAAAACAAACCGATCCGGTTCGAAATAAATGAACTGAACCGATTATACAAAAAAAAAAGGTTTGGACGTGATCAATTCGGGAGTTTATCATCTCCTCCAACTCCAAAATTCATGGTTTTTACTCTCACCAATCATCATTATTAACATCTACAAACTTAGATATACCCAACACACTAATTTATTCTTAGGATTCATCAAGTTAGTTAATATTTAAACCCTATATTAATTAAACCTTAGTTTTTACTCAACCCTTCCAATTTATCACCAATAATTTACACCATTAACATGGTTTCCAGCGTAGATTTCATATGCATTTAATAAGACAACAATCTTATATGAAATCATCTTCCAAAAACCCATTTTTATTCAAAAATCCCAGACCCAAAATCTTATAGTTTTCATCACCAACTATAATATGAACAATAAACACACCTAATAGTTAAATCAAGTTAAACACTTACCTCTTTGGATAAATTCGATGACCTCATGCCGAAATCCTCCGGATCTTAGCCCCAGTCTCCTCTTTTTCTCCCTTTTCTTCCTTCTTTCTCTTCGTTGTTCTTTCTTTATTTTCTTTCCTCTTTCGCTCATGACTTATAAGGGAGAAAATAAGGGTTATCCACTTATTAAACCCAAAATTGAACTGTATACACAAATACGAGTCCCTACTGATTTCAAAAGTCCCCGAAACCCAAACACTACCTCCGGGCACTCTATTTCGACTATTTCTTCCCATCTCAGACCAATCGTGCACTCAAAATAACTTATAAAAAATTCACCTTTAAAATCCAATACTACTTCATACGTATTTTTTCATGTAAAATATTATTACTTGTCTCTTTTTCCAACTGCGATTTCATTTACTTATTCCCGTAAGTAAATGTAACGCATTTCAATATTAATCCAAAAGTTGCTAATTAATATTTAACTCGCACTTCCAATTCTCTTTCACTAAAAATTTTCAATTTATTAAATTAGACCCACTAATGTAATTTAATTATCCCTCAAAGTACGGGGTATTACATGAGGGTTGTGATTTGTTTCAGATCTGATGTTAATTATAGTAGTATTTTTGGGCTGTAAATTTTTTTGAGAGTTTTGGGTTTGATTCATGGGTTTTTAAAAACGAGTTTGGGGGGTTTTAATTTAGGTTGTTTTAGATTTATGTGCTTTCACAATCTCAACAATCCCATCACTTTTGTGTATGGGTATTTTCCTCTTTGATGTTAGGCTTTTCAAATTTTTTAGTCAACATGGTGAAACCATATATATGTTTGATATTAAGTATTGACAAAGGATAGAGGAGAGTATATGCACCACACAACATATACCCAGCGAATAAAGAAACACATGAAATACCTCCATAGCCAAACATTTGTTTGGTTATGTTTTCATTGGTTTATTTCCTTTATTTGTTTGTCTTGGGTATTTGGGTTGTTTCTATTTCTTTCCTTCACTCCTAAATCAATATATTATGGTTAGAGGTATTAGTGATATTGGAGTTTGGTTTGCGAAGAATTTGCGTGCCTATGGTAAT
Organism: Sambucus nigra; assembly: GCA_949130495.1. Taxonomy (NCBI): domain Eukaryota; kingdom Viridiplantae; phylum Streptophyta; class Magnoliopsida; order Dipsacales; family Adoxaceae; genus Sambucus; species Sambucus nigra. The sequence goes on from OX422219.1 coordinate 114,651,335, forward strand.
GGTTTTAGAGAGTTTAAATATGGTCCAATTAGCGAGAGAACGGAAGGTTTTGTATTCGAGGAATTTTATTAGTGTACTCTCTCCCCCATATTTTGGCATGCAGGTGTGATTTTTGAATTAACAACTATGGAAAATGGAACAATAATAATGGTCCTATTTTTTTATGTATTTTTAGTTAAGTCAGATATGATTATGATGTCTAATAGTCATAATTATAGTCATGATTGTTGCATTTTAGTCACGATGTCTAATAGTCATAATTATAATCACCTTGCTTAAGAAAAGATTATCATCTCTTGGTTTACTCTTGCTCTTGGTTTGCTACACTTATGGATCAAGATCTAGTGACATATCCGAATCCAAATGAGAAACTAAACGAACTCGCAATGAAGCAATAACCCAAAAGAATGAAGCAAGGGACGAGAAATTTTTTTTATCTTAAAAAGTTATTTTTCTTATATTATTCTTATTCTATATTTTCTTTTGCTATTATTGGCTTCTTTCTATCAATTTTATATTTTATTTGTTTGATTGAAAAATTATTAATTTTTTTGTCTAAACGTAATAAATTTATCAGTTTGATTACATTTTCCCTTTTTTAAATTTATTTAATTGAGAATTAGGGTCTTGGATTTATTAGTACATGGAACGGAGTTTTGTTTATTACTATTTGATCTACTAAGAACATCTATTATAATGTTCAATATCCTTAAGTTTAAACTAATTTCGAGGAAAAAGAATATTATGCCTCAAGGTTTCCTTTCAACTCAGTTTTCTTCTTTGCCTTTTTCTCTGCAGATGATATTTCTCATCCTAAAAGGATATGGATGTTAACAGTTCTAACTGCCTATAGTTATGTATGAAACCATTTTATTTTTTATTATTTTTATAATTAAAATATATACACATGTTCCAATATTGTTTCTACCTCTAATTATGCATATTTTTCTATATTTTTAAATATCCATTGCTTTTAATTGTATATTGAAATATGTGTTTTTGTTCAAATTAAATTTGAATATATATTTTTTACTGTCTTTATAACCTAAAATAAAAAAAAAATGAACCCAGTTATATTAACTCCCTTAAAAAAACTACTTGAAAACCTTCTAAACCGAGCTCGTTTTTTTCCTGTCTGTCTAAATCTTTTAGTTTTATGCCAACCCACTTGGAATCCAATTAAAAAACTGAACCCATATCTGAACCCATCATTTCTCTCACTAGCTTATATCCTTCCCATTCTACACAATAGATGCTTTAAACCAACTTTTAGGTAGAATATGTAGTGTTACAAAACTTATACCTAGAATATGTAATGCTACATACTAAGGTGTCAAATGATTAATATCATCCATGTGAGTGTGTGTTTTATAACCACAAGTACTAAGAATGTGCTATAAAGATAAATATTCAGGAGTAAAATTATAATCATGCCATCGACACGGGTACACCCTGATGTGTGTATGTGTGTGTGAATATATCTATATAATAAGTTACAAAACTTATGTATGTCATAATATAGCACTATGATGTCATCAATATGAGTTTTTCCTTCATTACCTCTGTTGCCCTTGAAAATTTTGGATTCCCGCTCTTTTTTCACTTACTAAATTTACACTCCAATTCAAAATTAGGGTACTTTGGTAAACATGACTTCATTAATTTCTTCACACCCTCTCTCATTTCTCACACAAACATAATATTCCTCCCACTCTCTACGTCTCCCATTCTCTCTTCAGCAGTCCCAAAAAACCCTACCTCAAACATTAACCCTTCTCCCCCACTGATTCATCCGCAGCCGCATCCACCTCCATCATGCGGCTCCTCTCTCCATGCCTCAACTACTATCTTCACGTTGTCGCTCCTCTTAGGTAAGTTTCAAATGGTTTGGATTTTAACTTTTTATTATTTTTTTTTGTAATAGTTTTGGATTTATAAATTCATTTCTGATTCGGATTTGTGGAAATGGGTTTCTTTGATATTCTTTGTTGAAAGATTTTTCATTGGGTATTTTATCACTTTCTCATATGGTTTTCTTCCTTTTTCCTTCAAGTGTTTTGGTTGATAAATTTCTAATATATAATTTGTAATTTATAATGATGTTTACATGGAAATTTATAATTTGTATTTGCGTTTTGCAGTTATTTTTGTGGACAGTGAACATATGGATTAGATTCAAGATTGATGTATGGCCTTTACAAACCACATTTCACAGGTATATATTATTGTTGATTTCATTATTTTGAATACATAGTAGCAATCCATCTTATTTCAATTTAATGATACCATTCGGGTATTTTTATTAATTGATGACATTCCTAATTTTAATGAGCATTGCTTGTTTTTTTAAGTTTAAGGTTTTACCCGACTAAAGATATTTTTATAGTTTCTTATATATTGTCTGATTTAATTTTTAAATCAACTATTCCATTGACATTTGTTTTTTAAGTTTATATATAAAAGAAAATAAGAATGATTGACATATGTTTTTAGTTCAAATATGTTTTTCTGTGATTTTTTTGTAGATTCAATACTTGAACATGATTTTTTTCTTCAGATTTGATATATATTATTTTCTAAATTATTTGTGTTTCTGTGTTTGGATTTTCTTGGTTTAAATCAAATCCTAAAACTAATTTTTTAGGCATGTGTGGTTCTTTAAATTTTAGTAGTACACAAATAGAGGAGTGGGAGTGTCTAAGTATGACCGCTGACAATTTTTTACGTTTGTCTTTGGTTCATTCTATAGAACATTGATAATCTATTTTGACATGTACATTTGCTTGGTTGTACTAAAATTTCCTGTTTGTCGGTAATCTTCAATGCATCGCTATGCTAACTATATTTGAGTGTTGATTTGGCATTGACGTGATGCTTAGGTAGCCCTCTAATATGCTTGATATTCTTATACTATTTTATTTTTGACTTCCTGTTTATTGGTCTTCCTTATTTCTCTTTGTGGGATTTAAGAGAATAGTTAAATTTATTATGTTGTTTTTTGTTTCAACATTTTTCTAATTGTTTGTTGATTTTGGATGTTTGTGTATTCAATTTTACCCAAATTCTTTATTTAATATGCATGTTTGATTGAGATGTTATTCATTGGGTATTGGTGGTGATTCTATTTGTATATGAATATCTCAAATGAAGGTACATACCCCTCCCCCTAATTATCTCCTTAAAGTATGGGTTAAATTTTAACAATTGGATACCTTTATTCCCCCACTTGGATTTGGTTCCAAGTATCATGCATGTACTTAATTTAATGATATCAAATTTGTGGTTTATGAGAATACCTTAATTAGAGTATTTTTGGTTCACTAGTTTGTCATACATTTTTGGAATGAATTTGGATTTCGAAGAGGACCAAACTAAGAAGTGAGGCCACAAGATGTTCAAGAAGATCCAACAGAAAGGCAAAAGGAAAATCAAAGCAAAAATATGTTTATTTTGTTCTTACCAAATAAATTACTAACATTTTATCGCTATACAGAAATCCTAAATTGGATGTAGCTTTGTTGAGGATTTCATCATTGGTTTAGCTTCAGCGTTATGGTATGAAAATCTAATTGTTACTCAAATTGATTAACAAGTCAGTTTAGGGGATGATAGTTAATTTTGTAATCAAGTTGATTAACAAGTCGGTTAAAATCATTTAATATGGTTTTTGGATTAGAGTTCATGAATATAGTTCAATTTTAGGATGGAATATTAACAAGTTCATAATATCTTGATAGTAGCCTTCTTTAGAGTTCAATAATATATTTTTTGGTTCGTGTCCTTCGACTATGCACCTTTTGCAGCTATATCTAGCCTATCCCTATCAAACTCGAACTTATAATATGTTTTTCTCTAAACATTGCTTGGTTTAACTATGGTTTGTATTATGTTTTACAGGGAAAAATTGTGATCATCGTGGTATGGTTAAAACACAATACCTGTAAGAGTTCTTATGCTCATGTCACAGTTTGCTTGTTTCGTTGGTTAAGAAATTGTAGTTGTATGGTTTTCTTTGTTAACAGTTTGCATGATTGATATTTCAAATATATTATTTTCTTTCAAGTAATGGTTATGTGTGCGATACGCTCAGGTACAAGAAAAGAGTGGTCATCGGGACTTGAGGGGGTTGTCGACCTAAGGTAAACATTTAATGCTAGCCTATAATTTTATTTTTCAATGATTATTATAAATGATGTAGTCTTTGTTGTGTAGCGTTCTGTGTTTATTTTAAGTTTAAATTTGATTTTGGGTTTGCCCTATTTTCATACGAAACATTTGCTCCACTCATTTTATCTCTTTTAATCAGACCTGGATTTCGGAGATGCACAATCCAAAAATACAAGGTGGAATGGATGTTGTTTTTTTCTCATGATTAGACTTTTAAATTTTTCTATAGGTTCTGAATTTTTGTTTTTTCTCATGCTTTGGCAGATCGAGTATTGACAGATCTATATTCTAATGTTTTTCCTCATGCTTTTGCACCTTACACATGTATGAACGTTTGTACCAATAAAGAGATTAGTTTGATAATGTGAAAGTATAGTGATCTTAAATGAATGTTTCAAATCAAAAACAAAAACATATTTCATAGATAACATTAAAGAAGCAGGAAATTATGTATTTTAATAAAAATAATTAATTGTATATAAAGTACATTATATTTCAGGATCACATGTGTTGCTGTAAATTAAACGTATATCTGAAAAATCACCTCAACAGCTGCATTTATTCATAACCAAACAACATCTTTCAAACCTGGTTGACAAGGATCCTACATTGCAAGAAAATAATATAACCTAGATATAAATATTAATCATTTCAATAAATATATAGAAAGGGACTACAATAATATTTGAACATTGACATGAAAGCATTACATTTGTCTAAAGTCTGAAAAACAATAGTGAAAACCATTACACTGGGAGAATTCTAGCATAATTAGGCATTGTACATAACTTGCTCTCCTCTCTGGCATGTGTTTTTTATTTATTAAAGATGGTCCTGTTCCTGAGAGTAAAGTTTGGGCTAATTTAGTCAACGATAGCAACTTGTTTTAATGGACATAACTATTACCGAACTTCTTATACGTTATGATATATCTAAAAAGTCTATTAATTTGATTGAATGTCCAGTTTACTACGATGTCATTAAAATTATGATAATATGTTTACCAATTATTAGTAACTATGCACTACTAGATTTTAGCAAGTATTTTCTTTTCAAATGTGTTCTAATTGTAAAATAAAATCCTCAGAATGACATATTTGGTAGGTATGAAGCTTACTCTAGGTTTTCAAATTCAGATATAATGTTTTTTTACCTGTTTTCTTGATTTGCGTAATTTAGATGTTAACAATTGTGGTCGTGATTAACATGAACGAACATTATCCGACGGTATATCTTCTTTTCTTTTATATTCAATGTTTCTTCTTCTCTTCTGTATTCATTTCTTCAGTTTTGTAGGTGTGCATTGGTTATATATCGTAAATAGATAAGCATAGAGGATTGTAACACCCCATATTTTTTAGGATAAATAATGTAACTAATTTTGAAAATGAGAATTCAAACTAAATTGCTGATTTTGAGAAACTATTTAAATTGGAGAATTTAATTAAATTGGAAGATTCAATTTATTTCGAGAATTGAGATTTAAATTAATTCGGGTTATTTCTTTTAAGAATACATGTGTCGTAATTTGAGATTTTAGTTATGTAACACGGATGATGATTCTGAGTGTAAAGTTGAGTCCGGAAGGGTCGAGATAGTCAAAATAGAGTACCCAGGGGTAGTAATTGGGTGTCAGGGCGTTTTTAAGCATAATCGGACCCACACGGGAGTGATTGGGCCATTTTAATAAAGCCCACAAGCCTAAAAACGGGATTGACACAATAAAATTAAAACATGAGAGGATATGGCAGCCATAATTCATTTAAAAAAACCTAGTTGTAGAGGATAAAAGAGGGATCAAGTGGGAGAGCTTTTGGGAGTCAAGCCAAGAGGAGATTGATGTGTTCTTAGTCAAAATCTCTATCTACATCAAAGGATTAGACTATACGAAATTTCCAGATAAGTAGTTAAACTTTCTTTCATATAAATTGTGGTATTGCGATTCATATCTTGGTGGGTGTAAACCATATTCATTTTGGATGAGTTATTATAGCAGAATTCGTTTTTGGAGGGTATCACGTGTTAAATCTGGGTTTGGGGGATTTAAGCTTTAAGGTGAGATTGTTGTTTAATCAATGGGAGAATGCAATCATATGATGTTATAATATGATTTATAATCGAAAACCCAGTAGGAATTGTTGTTGAATTTGAATTATTGAATCGAATTGAATTTGTGATTTAAGAAATTTTGAGAAAAAAAAAATTTAGGAACCCTAGATGTTTTAATGAGAATAAATGATGATGGGTGATATATATTAGTGTTAGACCCTGTTTATAGATGTAATAAACTTGGGGTATAAATTGGGTTGATGTTTGGGTTAATTCCATGGAGGTTTTAGGGCTATAAATGGAGAAAAACGAGTTAGAGAAGAGGATGATTCGTAGTCTATCGGAACGGTCAAATTTTAAGGCAGAACCGATCCAATTTACATGTTTGTAAAAACATGAAACTTTTAGATCTATTCGTCACGGTCGCGTGGGCACTAACCTTGTATTTTTCTAATTTTTTTTTGAATTATTAATGATTTTTCTATGAAAGAGTGTCAAAAATCGAAAACCTTTCAAAGAAATAAAATTTGGATTTTTAGGGATGTCCGTAGATGAGTGAAGGACTTTGGAAAAATATAAAGGAACATTATTTATCCTTGAATTAGATAGGAATGAATAAGGGGTACGGATTTAGTAGTATTTATAATGAACGACACTCGATAATATATGTCAAAAATATACGAACGTATTCGAATGAGAATTTTGGATGAGTTTAGCATATGGATTGGTATCTTAAGGTGGAATTTAATTAATAGAAATTAAATGGAACCTAATACTTAGAGTCTTATGGGATGATTATTAAGGACTATTAAATTTAATTATTTTAAACTTATTAACCAAATTTGGTGAAATGAATTCTAAAAGGTTATAATACGATCCAATAAAGGGAGTTCGAGCATTTTGGTTGAGTGATACTACTTAAAAAAATAATTGCGGTGATAGTAATTAAATTAATTGTCGGGTTTTGACTCTGATATTTGTCAGGCTAGTGCTACGCGAGTTAGGCACATATTAGCGAGTAAATTTTCTTATAGAGATCCATAACAAATATTCGAATAGTGAATTTAACGAGAGGTGTTAACCTTAATAGTGAATTTTTTTTAAACAAATTCTAAAGGGTGAAGTACATACCGTATGAGTGAGAGAAAGTATTGTTGTTTGGGGACACTACTTTAATAAATTAATTAATGTGAAATTGATTAAATTAATCGGTGTAATTTCAAATGTAATAAATTCGGGGGATAAGCGAACCTATGACTTAGATCAATAGGATATGAGTGAATTACCTACTGCAATATTTTAAAGGAAAATTGGCACACTTCGAGTAGTGAGGGATACTAGGGAATATACGATGAGACGTATAATTGAAATTAAATAATACGTAAGATTTTTGGGAGATATATATGCTATGTATAGTATATATGATATAGGTTTTGTGTATACCTATACTGATTTGTATGATTTGTTATGTTTATGACATACATACCATACTTGCTATCACGGGAGGTTGATTTTCAAAAAAGGGACATCTTATCTTTGTGTGCCTTCGGGGGGATTTAGATTGGTACCTTAAGGACATAGGTCTGTGAATGACTTATTTGTGAGTTGATAAGTCAGCTGACCATGGGAGCAGAGGTATGTGCGTGACCTATGGGTATGTGAACTATGTTCGTCTCCAATATGTGTGATTTGTATTGATACAGTTCTAGAGGTATTCAAAATACGTAGTCCTTTATACAGTGCGTAATCTATCGGGACTTGATAGCAGCGTATGCATGCACCGCAGGTCCCAGCCCAGGGGTGTTGTATTGTGTATATATAATTAATGTGATAAATATATATACTTGTGATTTATTCTACTACGTGTGCTTGGTAGATGATGTACCAGGACATGATAGCATAGTATAGACATAACATAGCTCAGCTTAGGGGTGTCGTATTAGTATATATATAATAGTGTGATATATGTATACTTGTGATTTTATTCTACTGGGTGAGTTTAGTAGAAGAGAAAGCAAGATTAAAAATAACTATATTATGGGGAGAAATAAATATACACTAAGAAATTTATAATGGGCTAAACGACAAGGAAATTAGATAATGTATTGTATCAGCAATACGGGTAGGCATAACGAATTATTTTGTAAAAGGAGATTCGATATGGCTAATTAGGTGGGGTAGCTTAACTAGGAATGGTAGAAGGCGAGCGTTAAGTGTGAACACTAGATGAGGGGTGAGATATGTCTCAAGAGAGTGCGACACTAGCTTAAATATGAAAAGTGTGCACGCATATTTAATTATTGCAATTTAATTGATTGTTAAATATTTTCAAGACATTTTACTTGGGCTGTGACCCGTGTCAAAAATCTTTTCCAAAACATTTTAGGTGTCTAGCCACAGGAACGCCCAGTTTGAGGATTCTATCCAGGGATGCGCAGCTGCAACTCATGTGGGAGTTGCAGGACCTTGTTATATACACTTCGTTCATTTACTCCTAGTGTAGGAACTTTTCTTTAGTACTCATTTGGGCATGTCACCCTTAGATTTTGTATTTTGTTTATTTATTAAACTTTATGTATCAAGGTTAATTCTTCAGGGACTATTGTATTTTATTGTTGAACTGATAGTTAGATCGGCTATCTTTATTTATGATTATTCATTTGTGTTGGATTCCATTATCAGTTACATTGATGGTTTAAATGGGCATTGATTATTGCATGTTGTTAATTAATGTAAGATAAAATTTGGCACCGGTCTAATTAAATTACTAGGTGGTTAGTAATCTTAAAAAAAAATTGACAGTGATGCTAAGAATGAGCCATATGAGATCAACGTGTTATTTTAATCACGGGATAGCCACCCAGTATTTTAATAGGTGGAGTGTCACATAAGGTATCAGATGGTGAGACTTTGTGTTCGCTGTTCTGATATATGATTTACTTGTACTAGTACTACCTGAAAGAGGGTCTAGTCTATATATTCATGTATATATGTTATCGTGTATTGCATAATAGACTAATGAGGAAGTGTTTGTATTATTACATTTGATCCCGGTAAGTAGGGATGTTTACTGATGAGATTCAGAGTGGATATGTTTAGCAACGAGCGAGGATATATAACTTGTGATTGACTCGCGCTAAGATACTAGCGATAGTACGGGGTGCTAAATTGTACGATGTCTTTCGTAACATGAAATGGTGGAGTATACTTTTATGTCAGGAGACGGGATTTGTGGGTACATGCTATGGACTTAGGGACAAACGAATCTCATCGATCGGAAATGCTAGGTAGTAGAGTATCGGGCGGGTTCCTTGTTTGGATTTCGCTTTGCGAGACAACCCACGCATGAAATTTAGCGGAACGTTGGAACTGGGGAGATGTTTGGTAACTATGAAATAGTTTTGGTACCTTGGATATTATGCATTCATGTAGTTATAACTATAAATAAAAAAGTTGTATTACAATTTAAGACAAGTGGAGTTGGGTAACCTTTGTGCAATTATGCATGGGTATAGGGTGTATGGGCACCCGGGACAATTAAAAAATATTAATAAAATTCGCGATTAGAGGAGGTAGAAATATGTGTAGCGATCTTAGAGACATGTGTGTAAGGAAGTATTCGAGGCTATGAGTAATAGACTCATCTTAATTTCGAGGATGAAATTCCTTTGTAAGGGGGGGAGTATGTAACACCCCGTATTTTTTAGGATAAATAATTTACCTAACTTGGAGAATTAGAATTTAAAATAAATCGATGATTTGGAGAAACTATTTCAATTGGAGAATTTATTTAAATTGGAAGATTCAATTTATTTCGAGAATTGAGATTTAAATTAATTCGGATTATTTCTTTTAAGAATACAAGTGTCGTAATTTGAGATTTTATTTACATAACTCGAATGATGATTCTGAGTTTACGGTTGAGTCCGGAAGGGTCGAGATAGTCAAAATAGAGTAATCGGGGTAGTAATTGGGTCTCGGGGCATTTTCAAGTATAATCGGACCCACACGGGAGTGATTGGGCCATTTTAATAAAGCCCACAAGCCTAAAAACGGGATTGACACAATAAAATTTAAACATGAGAGGATATGGAAGCCATAATTCATTTCAAAAAAACCTAGTTGTAGAGGATAAAAGAGGGATCAAGTAGGAGAGGTTTTGGGAGTCAAGCCAAGAGGAGATTGATGTGTTCTTAGTCAAAATCTCCATCTACATCAAAGGATCGAACTCTACGAAATTTCCAGGCAAGTAGTTAAACTTATTTTCATTTAAATTATGGTATTGCGATTCATATCTTGGTGGGTGTAAACCATATTCATTTTGGGATGAGTTATTATAGCAGAATTCATTTTTAGAGGGTATCACATGTTAAATCTGGGTTTTGGGGATTTAAGCATTTAAGGTGAGATTCATGTTTAATTAATGGGAGAATACAATCATATGATGTTGAATATGATTTATATTCAAAACCCCAGTAGGAATTGATCTTGAATTTGAATTATTGAATCGAATTGAATTTGTGATTTAAGAAATTTTGAGAAAAACCCAATTCAGGAACCCTAGAAGTTTTAATGAGAATAAATTATGGTTGATTATATATATTAGTATTAGAAACTGTTTATAGATGTAATAAACAAGGGGTATAAATTGGGTTGATGTTTGGGTTAAATCCATGGTTGTTTGAGGGTAATAAATGGAGAAAAACGAGTTAGTGAAAAAGATGATTCGTAGTCCGTGGGAACGGTCCAATTTTCAGGCAGAACCGATCTGATTTACCTTTTTGTCAAAACATAAAACTTTTAGATCTATTCTTCATGGTCGTGTGGCCACTGACCTTGTATTTTTCTAATTTTTTTGGAATTATTAATTATTTTTCTACGAAAGAGTGTCTGAAACCAAAATTCTTTGTGAGAAATAAAATCTGGACTTTTAGGGATGTTCGTAAATGAGTGACGGACTTTGGAAAAATATAAAGAAATATTATTTTATCCTTGAATTTGATAGGGATGAATTCAGGATATGGATTTAGGAGTATTTATATTGAACGAGACTCGATAATATATGTAAAAAATATACGAACGTATTTGAATGAGAATTTTGGATGAGTTTGGAATACGGGCTAGTATATTAAGGTTGAATTTAATTGATAGAAATTAAATAGAACCTAATACTTAGAGTCTTAGGGGATGAGTTGACTATTAAATTTAATAAGGGTGTTAAACTTATTAATCGAATTTGGTGAAATGAATTCTAAAAGGTTAAAATATGATCCAATAAAGGGGATGAGTGATACTACTTAAAAAAATAATTGCGGTGATAGTAATTAAATTAATTGTCAGGTTTTGACTCTGATATTTGTCAGGCTAGTGCTACGCGAGTTAGGCACAGATTAGCGAGTAAATTTTCTTATAGAGATCTATAACAAATATTCGAATAGTGAATTTAACGAGAGGTGTTAACCTTAATAGTGAATTTTTTTTAAACAAATTCTAAAGGGTGAAGTACACACCGTATGAGTGAGAGAAAGTATTGTTGTTTGGTGACACTACTTTAATAAATTAATTAATGTGAAATTGATTAAATTAATCGGTGTAATTTCAAATGTAATAAATTCGGGGGATAAGCGAACCTATGACTTAGATCAATAGGATATGAGTGAATTACCTACTGCAATATTTTAAAGGAAAATTGGCACACTTCGAGTAGTGAGGGATACTAGGGAATATACGATGAGACGTATAATTGAAATTAAATAATACGTAAGATCTTTGGGAGATATATATGCTATGTATAGTATATATGATATAGGTTTTGTGTATACCTATACTGATTTGTATGATTTGTTATGTTTATGACATACATACCATACTTGCTATCACGGGAGGTTGATTTTCCAAAAAGGGACATCTTATCTTTGTGTGCCTTCGGGGATATTTAGATTGGTACCTTAAGGACATAGGATTGTGAATGACTTATTTGTGAGTTGATAAGTCAGCTCCCCATGGGAGTGTAGGTTTTTGCGTAACCCATGGGTATGTGAACTATGTTCGTCGCCAATATGTGTGATCTGAATTAATACGGTTCCAGAGTGATTCAGGATCCATAGTCCTTTATACAGTGCATGATGTTCTGGGACTTGATAGAAGAGTATCCGCGCACCGCAGGTCCCAGCCTAGGGGTTCTGTATTATATATATATAATTAGTGTGATAAATATATATACTTGTGATTTATTCTACTATGTGTGTTTGGTAGATGATGTACCAGGACATGATAGCAGAGTATACACGTACCACAGCTCAGCTTAGGGGTGTCGTATTAGTATATATATATAATAGTGTGATCTATATATACTTATGATTTTATTCTACTGGGTGAATTTAGTAGAAGAGAAAGATAGTGACATTAAAAATAACTATATTATGGGGAGAAATAAACATACACTAAGACATTTATAATGGGCTAAAAGACATGAAAATTCGATAACGTATTGTATCGGCAATACGGGTAGGCATAACGAATTATTTTGTAGAAGGAGAATCGATATGACTAGTTAGGTGTGGTATCTTAACTAGGAAAGGTAGAAGGAGAGCGTTAAGTGTGCACATTAAATGAGCGATGATCTATGTCTTAAGAGAGTGCGACACTAGCTTAAATATGAAAAGTGTGCATACATATTTTATTATTTTAATTTAACTTATTGCTAAATATTTTCAAAACATGTTACTTGGGCTCTGACCCATGTCAAAAATATTTTCCAAAACATTTTAGGTGTCAAAACACAGGGACGCCCAGTTTGAGGATTCTATCCAGGGATGTGCAGCTGAAGCTCATGTGGAAGTAGCAGAACCTTATTATAGACGCTTCGTTCATTTATTCCTAGTGTAGGAACTTTTCTTCAGTACTCATTTGGGCATGTCTCCCTCAGATTTTGTATTTAGTTTATTTATTGGACTTTATGTATCCAGATTAATTCTTTAGGGACTATTGTATTTTATTGTTGAACCAATAGTTAATTCGCCTATCTTTATTTATGATTATTCATTTGTGCTGGATTCCATTATCAGTTCTATGGATGCTTTAAATGAGCATTGATTTCTACATGTTGTTAATTAATGTAAGATAAAATTTGGCACCGTTCTAATTAAATTACTCGGTGGTTAGTAACCTTAAAAAGTTTTCGACAATGATGCTAAGAATGAGCTATATGAGACCAACGTGTTATTTTGATCACGGGCTGGCCACTCGATATTTTATTACGCAGGGTGTCACAGATGGTATCAGATGGTGAGACTTTGTGTTCACTGTTCTGATATATGATTTACTTGTACTAGTACTACCTGAAAGAGGGTCTAGTCTATATATTAGTGTATATATGTTATCGTGTGTTGCATAATAGACTTATGTGGAAGTGTTTGTATTATTACATTTGATCCCGGTAAGTAGGGATGTTTACTGATGAGATTTAGAGTGGATATTCTTAGTAATGAGCGAGGATATATAGCTTGTGATTGACTCACGCGAAGATACTAGCGATAGTACGGGGCGCTAAATTGTACGATTTCTTTGGTAACTTGAATTGGTGGAGTATACTTTTATGTCCGGATACAGGATTTGTGGGTACATGCAATGGACTGAGGGCCAAATGGATCTCATCGATCAACAATGCTAGGTAGTAGTGTATCAGGCGAGTTCCTTATTTGGATTTCGCTTTGTGAGACATCCCACGCATGAAATTTAGCGCAACGTTAGAAGAGGTGAGATGTTTGGTTACTAACACATAGTTTTGGTACCTTGTCTATTATGAATTCAAGTAGTCATAACTTTAAATCAAAAGTTGTATTACAATTTAAGACTAGTGGAGTTGGGTAACCTTTGTGCAATTATGCACGGGTATAGGGTGTATGGGCGCCCTGGACAATTAAAATAATTTTAATAAAATTCGCGATTAGAGGGGGTAGAAATATGTGTAGCGATCTTAGAGACATGTGGGTAGGGAAGTATTCGAGGCTAGGAGTAATAAACTCATCTTAATTTTGAAGACGAAAATCGTTTATAAGGGGGGAAGTATGTAACACCTCTTATTTTTTAGGATAAATAATTTGGCTAATTTGGAGAATTAGAATTTAAACTAAATTGATGATTTGGAGAAACTATTTAAATTAGAGAATTTTATTTGAATTGGAAGATTCAATTTATTTCGAGAATTGAGATTTAAATTAATTCGGGTTATTTCTTTTAAGAATACATGTGTCGTAATTTGAGATTTTAGTTACGTAACTCGTATGATGATTCTGAGTGTACGGTTGAGTCCGGAAGGGTCAAGATAGAGTACCCAGGGGTAGTATTTGGGTCTCGGGGCGTTTTTAAGCATAATCGGACCCACACGGGACTGATTGGGCCATTTTAATAAACCCGCAAGCCTTAAAACGGGATTGGCATAATAAAATCAAAACGTGAGAGGGTATGTCAGCTATAATTCATTTTAGAAAAACTCCAGTTGCAGAGGAGAAAAGAGGGATCAAGTGGGAGAGCTTTTGGGAGTCAAGGCAAGAGGAGATTGATGTGTTCTCAGTCAAAATCTCCATCTACATCAAAGGATCAGACTGTACGAAATTTTCAGGCAAGTAGTTAAACTTGCTTTCATTATTTTGCGATATTGCGATTCATATCATGGAGGGTGTAAACCATATTCATTTTGGGATGAGTTATTATAGCAGAATTCGTTTTTGGAGGGTATCGCTTGTTAAATCTGGGTTTTGGGGACTCAAGCATTTAAGGTGAGATTGATGTTTAATTAATGGGAGAATACAATCATATGATGTTAGAATATGATTTATAATTAAAAACCGAGTAGGAATTGTTGTTGAATTTGAATTATTGAATCAAATTGATTCTGTGATTTAAGAAATTTTGAGAAAAAAAGGAACCCTAGAAGTTTTAATGAGAATAAATGACGATTGATGATATATATTTGTGTTAGAAACTGTTTATAGATTTAATAAACAAGGGGTATAAATTGGTTTGATGTTTGGGTTAAATCCACGGAGGTTTAAGGGTTATAAATGGAGAAAAACGAGTTAGAGAAGAAGATGATTCATAGTCTGTGGGAATGGTCCAATTTTGAGGTAGAAGTGGTCCAATTTACCTATTCGTCAAAATGAACCTTTTAGATCTGTTCGTCACGGTTGCGTGGCCGCTGACCTTGTATTTTTCTGATTTTTTTGGAATTATTAATGATTTTTCTACGAAAGAGTGTCTGAAATCGAAATCCTTTGTGAGAAATAAAATCTGGATTTTTAGTGATGTCTGTAGATGGGTGAAGGACTTTGGGAAAATATAAAGGAACATTGTTTTATCGTTGAATTAGATAGGGATGAATGTGGAGTATGGATTTAGTAGTATTTATAATCAACGACACTCGATAATATATGTAAAAAATATACGAATGTATTCGAATGAGAATTTTGACTGAGTTTAGCATACGGGCTGGTATCTTATGGTGAAATTTAATTGAGAGAAATTAAATGGAACCTAATACTTAGGGATCGGTTTTCTGGACTATTAAATTTAATAAGGGTGTTAAACTTATTAACTAAATTTGGTGAAATGAATTCTAAATGGTTAAAATACAAGCCAATAAAGGGAGCTCAAGCATTTTGGTTGAGTGATACTACTTGAAAAAAAAATTGAGGTGTTAGTAATTAAATTAAGGGTCGGGGTTTTGAGTCTGATATTTCTCCGGCTAGTGCTATGGGAGTTAGGCACTGATTAAACGGTTTAATTTATTATAGAGATATATAATAAATATTCGAATAGTGAATTTAACGAGAGGTGTTAACCTTAATAGTGGATTTTTATTAAACAAATTCTAAAGGGTGAAGATACAGACCATATGAGTGAGACAAAGTATTGTAGTTGGGTGACACTACTTTAATAAATTATTTAATGTGAAATTGATTAGATTAATCGGTGTAATATGAAATGTAATGAATTAAGGGGATGAGCGAACCTATGACTTAGATCAATAGAATATGAGTGAATTACCTACTGCAATATTTTAAAGGAAAATTGGCACACTTGGAGTAGTGATGGGATATTGGGGAATATACGATGAGATGTTTAATTGAAATTAAATAATATGTAAGATCTTTGGGAGATATATATGCTATGTATAGAATATATGATATAGGTTGTGTGTATACCCATATTGATTTGTATGATTTATTATATGTATGACATACCTACCATACTTGCTATCATGGGAGGTTGATTTTTGAAAAATGGCCATATTATCTTTGTGTGCCTTCGGGGAGATTTAGATTGGTACCTTAAGGACATAGGACTGTGAATGACTTATTTGTGAGTTGATAAGTCGGCTCACCATGGGAGCGTAGGTATGTGCATGACCTATGGGTATGTGAACTATGTTCGTCTCCAATATGTATGATTTCTATTGATACGGTTTAAGAGTGATTCGGAATACGTAGTCCTTTATACAGTTTGTGATGTACCGAGACTTGATAGCAGAGTATGCGTGCACCGCAGGTCCCGTCCTGGGGGTGTTGTATTGTATATATATAATTAGTGTGATAAATATATATATATATATATATATATATATATATATACTTGTGATTTATTCTACTATGTGTGTTTAGTAGATGAAGTTCTAGGACATGATAGCACAGTATACACGTACCAAAGCTCAGCTTAGGGGTGCCGTATTAGTATATATATAATAGTGTGATCTATGTATACTTGTGATTTTATTCTACTGGGTGAGTTTAGTAGAAGAGAAAGATAGTGACATTTAAAATAACTATATTATGGGGAGAAATAAACTTACACTGAGAAATTTATAATGGGCTAAAAGACGTGGAAATTCGATAACATATTGTATCGGCAATACATGTAGGCATATTGTAGCTTATATGCGACCTACTTTTTAGGTGTGACTGAATGTTAAAACTTTAATTAATAGTAAAAATGATATGTTCTTATGTAAATTCAATTAGTTAAATTCAAGTAATGAGTTTTAATGCTAGATGTAAAATGATTGGTTTTGATTAAGATATTTGATATTTTCTATTTATACCCAAAAGTTAATTAACTCTATGTTTTCTCATTTCAGAGGTAACAAAAGAAAAGATCTACCGAATTAAGCTAAGAAAATGTTGGGTGATGGACTTCAACTACATGAAATTATTATGAAGTTTATAAGATTAGGTGAGTGTGTATAACAGCGTGTTTTTGTCAGAAGATAAGGTCAATGGAGTTGTGAATTGCTATGATGATATCCTATAAAGGATTGCTACGATGAGAAGTTACGATGATTGGATGAAAGGAGATCATTGTAAATGCGCATGTATAAGCTTGGTGGCGGGGTTTGCATTGATCCTTCCCAATTGGAATTAAGAGACATCTGAAAAAGTCTTGATCATTCTTGTGGTTTTCGTCCTTTACTCATTCGTGATGATGGTTGCTCATAGTGCACTAAGAGGAAACCAAACTCAACAAATGCACATGGTATTTATCGCTCAACAATGCTTAGTTTGTTGATTTTGATATCTTCTATAATCTAATACTCTATCAAACACATATGAAGATATAGAGTGCGTAAATATTTTTACCATTCTTTGTATTTTTCTTATTTATAACTTTATTTTTCTATTTTTCCAAATTTTGAATATGTTTTATATATTTGTGTAATTAGTTTGAGCATTACCAGATTCATATTGAATGTGATCTCTCGTATTCATCTCTTTTTCTGCAGGAGAATGTACGTTAAAATTAGAAGGTGGACTCGATTATAAGCTTCACGATTTTTTTGTGCTTACGTGAAATGAAAGAAGGTATTCGGATTTTGGTAGTATATATTTGTTTGGCAGTACACAATATGTTGTTGCAGACTTACCTTGGTTTTAAATTCATATGCATTACACTAAGAAGTCATTTCTTATTGGCATCGACGAAATGCCAAAGTGATCAATTTTAGTTATTTTTGAAACCTCTAGCAGTAGATCTGAAAGTCCTATATGATAAAATACATACTCATAGTGTTATCTTTACTAGGTATGATATATGCCCTTTCTTCATTTCTTTTGGATGTTGCAGCACCATACAACACCTGAAGTTTATTTTATTCTTTAGTTTATTTTTCTGAACAATAAAACATGGGTTATAAAGTCCAAACTGATGTATGCCCACTCTTTATTTTTAATGACACTTGATATTTCATTACTTAATTATCATATTAACAAGGTTACTACATCACGTGAGATTTGAGCTTGAATGTAATCCCCATAGATGAACATAGAAGTACCAAAGATGATTTAATGGAAAAAGCATTTGAAGAATGTAGTTCCTGCCATAAACGAAGAAGAACTTCTTCTGCAAAATTACCCTGGATCATTAGCTCAAACTCTCTCCAGAGTTCAGATAAGCACTATGGATGTTAAAGATAATTTGATGGTGGATGGTGGTTTTCAAGGGGAACTCATTTATGAGGTATGATGATGCGAGAATAATCAAAACTCCAAAGGTTCTATGTACTTATATCTGCAGTTGGGTGTGTAATTTATCTGTGTATTTTCACTTGGAAGTATTTAAACCAACATGAAGTCGCCTTTAGCACAAAAATAACCACAGGTGAAAATGCCATAAGTAATGTTGTGGACATATACCATAATTCTAGGTAAGAGTTTCTATCCTAACTGCATGCATTTTATATTAAAGCCCTTATATCTTCTCTTCATGAAGCAATAAAATATTTCTGATATATTTGGAACTGCACTACCCTTTTACCTGGCTTATTATAACCATATGTGCATCTCATAAATAAGATGATGAAAATTTGATGTCAAGGTTTATGTATCTTAAAGCCAAATACTCTAGGCACATAGATCTGTGCTTCCTTTGGGGGCTTTAGGTGCCAATATTTTATCAAAAATAGGTGAGGAAATGTAGTTCGAAAGTAAACATCCTCGAATTTGGGCCTTGGATCGAGGATAGTGAACATCCCCGCATTTGGGATAGTTTATTTTTACTGTACTTAACCATGCAATGTCTAACTGACCAACAGGAAAGCAGGGCTATCCACAACAACACTACTTCTGTAATCATATATGTACACTCCGTGTCAAAAGGATAAATAAAACGACTTATCGATATCTAATTGACCAATCCATTGAATAATTGAACTGAGGAAAATCTTAGGCTTTAGTATATTTCGAATTTTCAAACTATGATTTTGACTGTGTTATATACATTGAAAAATATTGTTTTACAAAATTGACAATGCATTTTTCTTAAAGTTCTTCATAATATTTTGATTTTCAAGTCACATTCATATACGCCCTCCCTCACCTAAAAGTCACACTTATAGCGCGGTTTGCATGTTAGTTAGAAATAATTCTTTATCTATTTCGGGAAATTTATGATATTTAGTACTCACGTTGGTGTTGTGATTTTGAGTTATCAAATAGGTAAATGGAGAATAATCCTCAGTATACCATTGTTTCCCAACCTCCCTCATCTGACCTATGATTTCACATGAGCAGGGGTTGGCTATATTACAATTAACAGGTGACACTAATCAAGTTAGAGAGTATACGTCTGCTAGAATGGCCACTGGATTTCTATTTGACGTTTATCACTCTAGTGCTGATGAAGTCAAAAAAATACGCATAATTGCATATGAGGGGGTTCGAGGTGGAGTTTTTGATCATCCGATAGTTTCGAGGGCTTTTCTTATCAAGATAGGTCTAGGGCTGAGTAATATAAATTAGCTACTTTTTTGGTAACATATGTTTCATTTATCTCTCTCTCTCTCAACCTTTGCTTCATTAATAAATTATTTTTAAAACAATGTATTCACTTCTGTCTCTTACTGGATGCTTTGTCCTTTTTATGCAACTATTTTATAGTTTCAATTCAATCATAGTTTTCTCCTATTTTCAAGTTTCATCCAAATTTTACGGTTTTCAATCTTTTTGTTTTCTTTTCCATCTTCTTTCTGACTTATTTTCTTGGTGTTTTTGTGTCAAATGTGTTTATCCTTTGTTTTACAGGAGATCCAGTATGTGAATAACTTGATTATCGAACTCGGGGGTCATATGGAAATGATAACTAAATCTAAAAAATGAAGCTTTTAATTAACAATGGTGTGTTGTAATGATTTTTTATGCAATAACAAATGTCGTTTTATTCTATGTGTTTAATTTGTTTGTGTTATTGAGTTATTTCAATCCCGTTGTCCCATGTGTAATAAGGAAGGAAGTACAACTTTGGTTGTGCACGAACTACTTAAGTGCTAATATGTAGTTCTAAAATATTTACACTTTTGTGATGTAAAAAACTTTACAGCTTAAATTTGTATTTGACGGCAATGATGTTTATTCCTGGTTTGAGATGGACTATTACTATTATTATTTTGGACCATTTTTATTTCTTAATAGGGTGGATAGTCCTATAAACAAAGGAAATGTGACACCCCGCCTAATTAAATACCGAGTGATCAATCCTTTATTAATTAAAATTAGAATATCCAATTGGTTCAGATTATGCATCACTGTTGAAAATTTTATTATTAAAACTGACCACCTAATGTTCAAAAAGGTCGATCTCAAAATTTTATCTTTTCAATTAATATAAAACTATATAAGGAAAATAACTAAACATTCACCATTCAATCCAATCTCATAAGAAATTAAATAACTGACATAATAAAAGGGACTAGAGTAAACACTTATATCCTAAAGTCAAATATAGTAATCCAAGTAAATAAATCAAACAACCGAAGAGAAAATAACTAAGTCCATAATCTCTGAACCTATAAATAAGAAGGGACGACATGTCCAACTGATGTAATTAACTCAAAGGTAATGGATGATAGACTAAGAGGTGTCTACTACCAAAGTCATGTAGCCTCCACAACAGCTACAACTCATCGAATGAATAGAATTCCTAAGCCTGGTGTCCCTATGGCTGAGCATCCAAAATAATTTGACAAGAAAAGAGATTAGTAGAAAACGGGTCAGAGTCCGAGTTGATAAGAGTTTAAAGATCAGCAAGTGCTTAAAATGATTTGATAGTACATATATTTTTCATGTTAAATTATCGAACTCACTTGGAAGGTCTTCGAACCAGATTTCCGAGATCATCCATGTCAGGACAATTCTGCATTTTTCCCAACATTCTCATCCTATAATACACCCAAAACATATTCTAACCCTCAAACAACAATCCTAGACTATTCCTCATCATCATAGAGTAATTTCCCATGTGTTATCAGCATTAATTCCTAATGTAATCATAGGGTATAAATGAATTCTTCAAACATCTAAAATCTTCAGAATCATAAACCCACCATTAATATTAAATAAAAACCCCATTTTAAATTTCGTGATTTTAACCTATAATTCCATATTTATTATTCTTAGAACAGGGTAATTCATCTACATGCCAACCTATACTCCTAATTTAAAATAAATTCCCAATTCAGTCTCAAATTCATAACATTTTGGTTATCTCATCAACTAATGTTAACATGAATTACATATGCTCAATAAAATAGCAAGATAAACACCTGTCCTTTCGTGAACCTCTGAATCGTTGAACGGAATTGGTATGAGAATGAACCTCTCTTTGTGATCGATGTGTTGGTCTGATATCCGGTGGAAGAACTTAAATTCTTATTCCAAAGCACCTGTTGAGTTCTCCTTATCCTCTTTGGTTCTCTCCCTCTCTCTCACATAGGTTGGAAACTGACAAATCCCCTATAAACCACGTAGATCCCTTATTTAATTCCTAATTTTCGTCCATTTTAATTCTTAAAAATCCTAAAAGACTAAAATACCCCTCTGGAGTATCGTTTTGGGCTAAAATGCCGTGGAATCCAAATTAAACTCCCGAGTAGTATTTTCTTAAAATGGCCACGTACATCCCTTCCGAACACACTGGCGCACTCAAAATGGCCATACGAGTTACTTGAAAACAAATAATCCTTTTTAGCCCAATAAAGCACTACTGACATGGCTCACACGTGCGTCCCAACAAAGTGTGTTGCAACTACCGTATGTTTCACTCCCGACGAAAATAGTATTCTAGCATTCATATATTACTTTACTCTTTAAGTAATATTCAACATAATTATTTTTGATAAATAGTAATTCTCATCACCCTAGTATTTATTACAATTAAATTCGGATTAATTTATAAATTAATTTTTTTCCATTTAAATCAATTAATCCAAATTCCATAATTAAAATCAAATCACACAAAATTATGGGGTATTACATGCTTCCCCCCTAATAATAGGATTTCATCCCGAAATTAGGAAAATAATCAAATAATAATATATAGAGTAGGAATAACTCTGGGTATTTTTCCCGCATGTCATATTCACGCTCCGAGGTAGACTCCTTTACATTATGATGCTGCCACTGCACTCGTACTAACGACACTATCTTTGATCTCAGCTTCCTATCACTATAGTCCAGAATGGCAATTGGTTCCTCCTCGTTGGAACTATCGGGTTGTAGATTAATCTCCTCTAAGGCAATATGGGTGTGGGCCAAATCATCCCGAAGATATATCCTCAGCGACAAAATGTGGAACACATCATGAATCCTATGCAAGTTCTCCGGTAATCCAAGTTGATAAGCTACTGGCCCAATCCGCTAAATAATTGGGAATGTCCCAACATACCTCGACGCCAATTTCCCTTTATTCTCGAACCGCATTACCCCCTTAATAGAAGATAAACTCAACAACACCCGATCCCTAATACTGAACTCTATGAAAGATCTTTTGGCGTCGGCGTAACTCTTCTGCCGGTCTTAGGCAACTCAAATGCCACTCCGTATCAACTCGACCTTCGCCGAGGTGTCCTGAACCACCTCCAGCCCAAGTAATTTTTTATCCCCCACTTCAAGATAACATGCTGGAGAACGGCAGGGTCAGTCATACAACGCCTCAAATAGAGCCATGTCAATCGTAAATTGGTAGGAGTTATTATAAGCAAACGCCACCAGTGGAAGGTACTCCTCCCATCGCCCTCCAAAATCTAGGACACATATCTGCAACATGTCTTCCAACATCTGATTTGTTTGCTTTGTCTTCTCGTCTGTCTGCGGGTGATTGGCTGAACTCAAACTTAACTCCGTACCCATGGCCTTCTAAAAAATCTCCTAAAATATGGACATAAAAATCTGGACTCGATCGAACACAATATCAAGGGGCAACCCATGGAGTCTCAGTATTTCGACAATGAATATCTGAGCATACTGCCCCGTGGTGTAGTCTGTTCGAACTACCCGAAAATGAGCTACCTGGATCAATCGATCCACAATCACCCTTATAAAATCGTGACCTCTCTATAATGTAGGTAGCCCCACAATGAAATCCTTGGAAACACTCTCCTATTTCCACATACGGATCTTCAACGGCTGTAGTAGTCCTCCTAGTCACTGATGGTCTGTCTTCACTAACTGACAAGTGGCACACCTCCAAAAAAACTCGGTGATGTCCTTCTTCATTCTTCTCCACTAATACTGTCGCCTCATAACCTGGTACATCTTATCTCCTCCGAGATGTACTGCAAATCATGAAGTGTGAAACTCTGCCATCACTGCATGTCGTAACTCCCCCCCCCCCCCCCCCCCCCCGCTTCTAGGACTACTAGTCTGCCATTAAAACGTAGGCCCCTATCCGAGCTCATTGAGAAGGACTATGTTCCCTTGGCTAGAAGCTGGACGATCCGATCCTAACAGAAGGAATCCACTACCTGAGCTTGTATCACGCTAGTGACTATCTCGGGTGTAACCATCATCACTGACATAAATAAGTGGGTAACTAGATCCTGATGCCCGAGTTCTTTCCATTTAGCCTTATATGCCTCGGCCACGTCACCTATTGGTCTACGACTCAATACGTCTGCAAACAAGTTAGCCTTCCCTGGGTGATAATGAATATCAAACTAGTAGTATTTCACAAATTCAAGCCACCTCCGTTGACGCATATTCATTTCCCTCTGTGTGAACAGATTCTGTAGTGAATTATGATCCATGAGCAGGCGAAATCTCTCCCCTAAGAGATAATTCTTCCATATTCGCAATGTAAACACGACTGTTGCTAACTCCAAGTCATGGGTAGGGTAATTCCTCTCGTGAGGCTTAAGCTTACATGAGGCATAAGAAATTTCCTTATCCTTCTGCTGAAACACACCCCCAAGTCCTAACAAGGACACATCAGTGTATACCATGTAATCCAACTCGGGCCTGAGCTGTTTTAGAACTGGTACTGAAGTCAGCTTGTCCTTAAGCTCGTCAAAGGCCAACTGACAGGCATCATCCCATATAAATGGTACCCCTTTGAGAGTCAAGTTTGTCAATGGACCCTCTAGCTTAGAGAACGCCTAAATGAACCATTTGTAGTATCCTCCAAGACCCAAGAAGTTGTGCATCTCAATCGGCATCGTGGGCTGTGATTAGGCATAAATTCTTCACATTTATCCCCTTCATTTCTGTATTTTTATGATCCCGTGCGGTGTAAATAGCTTGAATTTATCTCATATCTTTGATACTAACCATTTTTGTCAAGTATTTCGTATTTTGTGCATCTCTTATGTGTTTTACAGGTATTTCATGCAAGAAAGATGGAAAAGAGAACTAAAAATAGTGAAAGAAACCAAGAATCGGGGAGTTGAGGGGCATTTTCGTAATTTTATAGCCTTATTCCGGAGGTGGGGACAACTGGAAAGTTGAAGAGCTTTCAATTACAAGAATACTGGAAAAAACGGAACCTCAATCCGAGTTACGGTGAAGAAGTTATGCCCATTTGAAGTTGAGAAGAAATTCAAGAAAAAAGCTGTCAGACCCAAACCGAACCGAAGCTGAGGAAAAAAAAAACGGTCCGCCCATTTGTCACGCACCAGATCCGTTACTAAATCAGTCACGCTCCATATCCGTTACTAAATTAGTCACGCTTTCTAAGTGTAACAAATTGGCAGATACGGGATTTTTATTTTGTGCTTATCTTTTAGCCAAAAGAGTTTTATGTTTTGGGGACTCTTCTAAACGACCCTTAGCCTATATATTTAGTCATTATGACTCTTTTTATTCAGATTTCATTCATGTAAAAGCTCCATAACAAGGAGGAACATCTAGGAACATCAAGGGCTAAAATTGCTTCAAGAATTCATTGTTTCGGGTTTGTTTTTGCAAGTTTTAATTCAAGATTCTGGTTTCTTATTATTGTTCTTGCATGCTTAGTTTTTCCTATTTGATTCAACTTATTTACGCATTCATAATATATATTTACATGTTTAAATCTAGTTTCATCATGAATTCATACACATGCAACGTCATTATTTCATGCATTAGTCAATGTATCATGTCCGGCTAGGTTTTTCAAGGTTGGGATGCATGAACCCAACCTGATGTGTTAGTGCATGTGTATAACGTCGATCCGCTGAATTTAATGATTAATTTTGACCGTATCGCGTAATTTCATAAGAATTGTGGATCTTTATATCTCGTTTGCCTATGGGTACTCGTGATGATTTAGAGTACAATTTGAGTGTAATTACCGCGATACCGATTTACTCATCCTCAGATTAGGTATGACGCGGGCTTGAACCTCGTATACATAATGCTTGGGAGTACTAAATTCCGGGTTTGAATTAATCGGATAAATTTATGATCAACGTTGTCACTACACTACACTAGGGTTGGAGGATTGTATTCCCATCCTGTTTTCTCATCATTTAGGTCCAAAAAGTTTTTTGATTCAACTCTTCATTCCTCATTTAGATAACTTAGTTAGTTGCATATTTCAATCATAATTTCATAATTGCATTTAGTTTAATCAATCCCAAAAACCAAAACCAAATCTTTTCCTTTCTTTTAGAGTCAACGTTAGGATTCCTCAGTCTTATCCCGTCGTCACAACTTCGTTGTCCTTTTTCCCTGAGGATCGATACCCGACTTGTCGGATTATTACTTGAACGACAGGCTTGCACTTGAGCCTAGAGAGTACACACTTTAGAGACACATTCTGAGTCGTGTCAAGTTTTTGGCGCCGTTGCTGGGGAATTAGGTAGACTTAGGATTAGATTGAGTCCATCCAAAGCTTTGACCAAAAATCTCTAAAAATCCAAAAACATATAAAACAAAAATAAAAAAAAAAAGAAAAAGATTCTTCATCACCTCTCCCAATCCATTAATGCAAAATTCTGAACTCACTCCAAACGCTCCACAGTTCTGGATCCCACCTCCCACACCGTCACACTCAATCTCAAACAACACTCCGTTTTTCTTCTTAGGACACACCCCCGAGTACACCTCGAGCACACCAAGTGAGAGCACTGAGCCATTAAGAGAGAGAGAGAGAGGGGTTAGAAGAAAGGAAAATGGTGGAGTTAGAGATCGAGCAAGTAAGAGAGGACGTAGGCACTACTCGAGGGAGAGAGCTGGGGGACATGATCATGGAAGAATTTGAAAAAGAATTCGGTCCGGTGGATGAGAGCCTTAACGACGAAGTCCAAACTCTATTAGATTCATTTCTTCACCTAGAAGAAAGCGAATGGAAAGCTAAAATCGATAAATTCCTTCTCTGTGACCATCCACCCATACCACTAGAGGTCCCGAAGGCGAGTGAGGAAAAAAGTTGTGGTCCATCCGACATAGAGCTCGAACCATGGGTCTTAAAAATTGAAAGAAACATAGGTGTGCCCTCCGAGTCAGCGCACGCAGACCCCACTTTGAGTCAGCATCACGAGGATCCTTTTTCAATTAATAACGATGAGTCTCCCGGTCTATCCTTTATCTATGGGCGAGGTCCCAACTTATTCCGATTGTTAGTATATGATAGGAAGATGGGGGTGATAAGGAGAGCATCATTCCCCGTGCAAGGGGTCGGGTGAGTTTGTGGAGAGATGAGAGGTCGTCGCACCCCCGACGCGTATGGGGTGATTATTGTTGTATTTTTGAGTCATGCATGAGTGTCATATAGTGTCTTGTTGCATTTTAATATTTGTTTGTTTTATTTTTTCCGCACTTTTCATTCGCCTTGAGTTAGATTTTAGTCCTTTTTGCTTGAGGACAATGCAAAAGTCTAAGTTAGGGGGGGTCACAAGTGCGTTTTTCTAAAACTTCACAAATTTTCAAAAATGCCCATAAATTTCCAAAAAAATCATTAAATTTTGAAAAACCCAAAAATATTTTTGTTCAAAATAAATAAAAATTGGAATTCAAAATTTTCAAAAATATAATTAAAAGTCAAATCGGAGTCTCAAATTGTAAATATCCAACATACACAAAGCCGAAATTGACCAAAGATGGAAATTGAGCGAAAATTGACGACTTAACGAATAAATGTGGAGATTAACAAACCCGGTGAGATTCGAGCCTATCACTTTTTGCGAGTTTTTAAATCAATCCGAGTTAATTGTTAACTCAAAGTTCTTTTCAGCGCCTAAAAAGTCGTCGAGGATCTCAATCCTTTTATTTTGATCGGTTATGAAAAACGTGTGTGATTTTGCTTTGAAAAATGTGCCAAATTAGTCTCTAAACTTAAATTCACCTCGAAACGCATATGGTAACGCAATTGGCATTTTGGACAATGAAGTAGGCCCTCGTTTGTCACCCCAAAAATATTGGCCAGAAAAAGTAGCGAAAAATTACCCTTTTTGTAACCCAAATTGAGCCAATAAAAGTTATCCTTTTCGTTTGACAACCCGAAAAACCCAAATAGCCCGGAATTATGAAAAATAAAAAAATTCAGCATTTAAGTCCGAAAAGTGCAAGAAAAAGGGGCAAGAAAAAAAAATAGAAGAATGCTCAACAAAAATAGCAAGAAAAGAAAAGAAATGAGAAAAACAGAAAAAAAAAATAGAAAAAGAAGAAAAAAATGAGCAATAGCCTAGAAAATGCACAAATGGACATAACGAATGACTTTTCCAATTCCAACCTTCCATACCTCCTCCACTTTACCCAATGCAACCTTCAACCCGAAAAAGTCCTAACCGAGTCCAAATTGCGAAGATTGATTACCGCGTGGAGAGTTAAGACACCAAAAGATAATATAAGAGGTTAAGTGCGCGAAATAGAGGCAATGTTCCTGTTTTTAAAATCGTAATCCGTTGAAGAGATCCTTTCGCCATAAAATTTCCGTCTTTCTAATTGCATGCGTGAATTTGCTTCAATTAAATTTACTCTTTATATCATGCATGCCGAGAGAATAGCCATAATCCGAGAGGTTCGTTTGAGAGAGTATTCCATGAGAAATTGAAATCAAAACGAATTTTCGGATAAGTAACGTAATGATCAATCGATGGAAATTGACGGTTATATTTCAGGCTTCGCACACACACACTACGGTTTGGGACTTGTAAATATGACTTGATGATGACTATTTTCTGAAAAAGTTTGAATTGCTCAATTTTTGCGTATTTTAAATTTTCTTGAAGTCGAATTTTGTGGGTATATTCACTGCAAACCCTCACGAGACACCACTCGTCCTACTAGGGTAACCTAGGGGTTTAAAGGCTTGTTGCATACGCTAAATGCAATCGCTTGCCCGCGAAAAAGGTATTCTATCCCAATAAAGTTTTTGAAGGGTTCTTAACTCATACTCTCGTTCTTTTACATTGCTCGGGACGCGCAAAGTTCTAAGTTAGGGGGGTTTGATTAGGCATAAATTCTTCACATTTATCCCCTTCATTTCTGTATTTTTATGATCCCGTACGGTGTAAATAGCTTGAATTTATCTCATATCTATGATACTAACCATTTTTGGCAAGTATTTCGTATTTTGTGTATCTCTTATGTGTTTTACAGGTATTTCATGCAAGAAAGATGGAAAAAAGAACTCAAAATAGTGAAAGAAACCAAGAATCGGGGAGTTGAGGGGCATTTTCGTAATTTTATAGCCTTATTCCGGAGGTGGGGCCAACTGGAAAGTTGAAGAGCTTTCAATTACAAGAATACTGGAAAAAACGGCACCTCAATCCGAGTTACGGTGAAGAAGTTATGCCCATTTGAAGTTGAGAAGAAATTCAAGAAAAAAGCTATCAGACCCAAACCGAACCGAAGATGAGAAAAAAAAATGGTCCGCCCATTTTTCACGCACCAGATCCGTTACTAAATTTGTCACGCTCCAGATCCGTTACTAAATTAGTCACGCTTTCTAAGTGTGACAAATTGGCAGATACGGGATTTTTATTTTGTGCTTATCTTTTAGCCAAAAGAGTTTTATGTTTTGGGGACTCTTCTAAACGACCCTTAGCCTATATATTTAGTCATTAGGACTCTTTTTATTCAGATTTCATTCATGTAAAAGCTCCATAACAAGGGGGAACATCAAGGGCTAAAATTGCTTCAAGAATTCATTGTTTCGGGTTTGTTTTTGCAAGTTTTAATTCAAGATTCTTGTTTCTTATTATTGTTCTTGCATGCTTAGTTTTTCCTATTTGATTCAACTTATTTACACATTCATAATATATATTTACATGTTTAAATCTAGTTTCATCATGAATTCATACACATGTGTAAGGACACAAATTTCCAATTGAGTCCTCTTTTAGTTTTGGCTCAATTCCGGACAAAAACATTTATTCATAGGATTTTATTTAATTGTAATATTCAAGACCTATGAAGTGTTTGTTGAAGACGTAGTGGTAAAAAGTATAAAGCATCATCAACATGCCGTAGTTTATGTGCCTCGTTTGTACGTCATCAACTTAGGTTCCATGCTCCCAAGGTATGAATGTATTTATATGTATATAGGAGCTTGGAACAATTTGTATTGGGTGTTAGGTTAATAAAAACTGCATTTTATTTTTTTAGAAAGTATCAATTAGAAACTTAAAAATAAGTATATAACAGTTTATAAAAGTTTCTGGGCCAAAAATCAAATTTTACAAACTTTCTGGAAGTTCGTTAGAAATGTCGTTCGAACGAGTTTTTTCGTTCGAACCAGATTTCGTTCGAACGAGTCTTGTCGTTCGAACCAGGTTCGTTCGAACGAGTTTGCCAACGACCCTTATCTGGTCAGTCGTTCGATATGTCGTTCGATATGTCGTTCGAACGAGTTTTCGTTCTAACGAGATATCTAACGAGATTCTAACGAGCCCAGGCTTGTCGTTCGTTAGAAGTCTCGTTCGAACGAGAGTCAAGTTCGTACGAACGAGACGTCAGGCGGGAACGGTTTTCAGCAGTTTTTGACAGTTTTTTCCCCACTTCTCCACTTGGTTTTCAACCAACTTTTTCATGCATTATCATGTGCGGGAAACACATTTTCCAAGACAACTTTTCCAACTTAGTTTATCTCCTAGAGAGAGTTTGAGAGCAAAAATATTTTTAGGAAAATGTTCATGTTTTGAGTGTAATTCTTTCAAGAAAAATTTCATACACTCTAGTTTACACCCAATTGTTTATCCAAGCTTCTATATAAATATCAATTGCTTGGAGATTGTTTTGGCACCGGTTTTTCTCTACACCGAATTGAAGAGAAGTTTGTTTCATTTCTACCCATTTGGAGAAAGGCTCCATGTTAGGGTGACGGTGTGCCTAATTGCCCGATCGATGAATTTCGAGACCACGGTGGAGCTCCGTTGGTTATCCGCTAATTGGAGGTTGATACAAGAAGGATCATCACGGCTTGAGAGGGTTCGAGTTTAGGAAGTAAGTCTTTTGTCTTGTATTTTGTAATACCATTTTTAGTGGATTTGAGGCTAGGGCCGTCCCGAGGTTTTTTCCCGTTAGTGGGTTTTTCCTCGTACATCATGGTGTTGTGTGACTTTTTTTATTTTATCTTGGTCATCATTTAGAACGCATGCTTTAGGTTTAATTCAAGATAAAATTGGGTTTAATTATCACACTCATTTAATTTGGGACTTAAATTAAATATTGGGTAAAATTGGTTTATTCAAGTCTCTTGCATTAATTTGGTTTCGCCTAATTTTGGATACAATTGTTAATCATGACTTAGGCAAATTCTAGGACTTGAATTTTGTTTTAATTTGTTTTGTAAGATATTAAAACCCGGCCTTGTTATTTTGTTGAACCATCACTTATTATACGCTTCCGCATTTGTTTTAAAAAGGAAATTAAATATTTTATAATTGAGATTATTATTGATACCCCCCGGGGATTATCTTTTACAACATGCAACGCCATTATTTCATGCATTAGTCAAAGTATCATGTCCGGCTAGGTTTTTCAAGGTTGGGATACATGAACCCAACCTGATGTGTTAGTGCATGTGTATAACGTCGATCCGCTGAATTTAATGATTAATTTTGACCGTATCGCGTAATTTCATAAGAATTGTGGATCTTTATATCTCGTTTGCCTATGGGTACTCGTGATGATTTAGAGTACAATTTGAGTGTAATTACCGCGATACCGATTTACTCATCCTCAGATTAGGTATGACGCGGGCTTGAACCTTGTATACATAATGCTTGGGAGTACTAAATTCCGGGTTTGAATTAATCGGACAAATTTATGATCAACGTTGTCACTACACTACACTAGGGTTGGAGGATTGTATTCCCATCCTGTTTTCTCATCATTTAGGTCCAAATTTTTTTTTGATTCAACTCTTCATTCCTCACTTAGATAACTTAGTTAGTTGCATATTTCAATCATAATTTCATAATTGCATTTAGTTTAATCAATCCCAAAAACCAAAACCAAATCTTTTCCTTTCTTTTTAGAGTCAACGTTAGGATTCCTCAGTCTTATCCCGTCGTCACAACTTCGTTGTCCTTTTTCCCTAAGGATCGATACCCGACTTGTCAGATTATTACTTGAACGACAGGCTTGCACTTGAGCCTAGAGAGTACACACTTTAGAGACACATTCTGAGTCGTGTCAGGCTGTCCCCACTCCCTCAACGCTTTCACTTTCCCTGGATCTATCGATATACCTTCCACAGAAATGATGTGCCCCAAGAACTGAAACTCTCTCAGCCAGAACCCACATTTCTCATATTTTGCATATAACTCATTCTTATACAGAGTCTACAAAACCACCCTCAGATGCTCAGCATGATCTTCCTTAGTTCGAGAATAAATCAGACTGTTGTCAATGATAATGAGAAGCGGATATAAGAACTATCTGAACACTCTATTCATTAAGTCCATAAAATTAGCTGGATAATTCGTCAGTCCAAATGGAATCACCCGGAACTCATTGGATCCATATCTCATCAATAAATCAGTCTTTAACGCATCCTATTCACGAATCCTTAGCTGGTGATATCCCGATCTCAAATCTATCTTTGAGAAGAAGGCAGTTCCTCTCAATTGGCCGAAAAAGTCATCGATTTAGGGCAACGAACACCTTTTTCATATCGTGACTTTGTTCAACTCTCGATAATCCACACACAGCCTCAACGACCCACCTCTCTTCTTTACAAACAATACTGGAGCACCCCAAGGCAAGGTACTCCTACGAATGAAACCATATCCCAACAGCTACTCAATCTCGTCCCGTAGCTCTCTTATCTTAGCTGGAGCCATACAGTAGGGTTCTCAGTTTATCGACCGAGTGCCCGACATTAAATCTATGAAAAATTCAATCTCTCAGCTAGGCTGTAGTCTCGGTATGTCTTGTAACACATCGTAAAACTCACGAACTACAGGAATTGAATCAATGGGAATCACTATATCTCTAGAGGTATCCTCCTCTATGTAATATAAATGGTTGAACGATCCTCCCTCAGGATGAGGCATCACCATTATGAACATCTCATATCCCGGTATAGCAAAGATAATACTCCTACTAAAACAGTCTATCATGGATCTATAAGAAGCAAGCCAATCCATGCCAATAATGGCGTCATGCTCGTGCATATCTAAGACAAGCATATTTAGTGGCAAAATCAAACTCCCAATCTCGATACCTACTCCCCTTCATATAAAGAAAATTAATGACCCATTCCCTAGTGGTGAGTCTACACAAATCATTGTACTCTCTTCTGTGTCTACCAACCATGTGGCCCGTGCAACACTAGTAGCTATAAAGTAGTGTGATTCCCTTGTTTCAACAAAATATGCCCCATAGTACCATGGATAGGAAGCGTACCCTCAACAGCAGGTGGTGCCTGATGAACTGCGGCCTGATGGACATTATAGACATGCTTGTACTGTAATTGCCCCTGTTGCATCGGAGTTACCAAACTAGTTGGTAAAGATGGAATCTGTGGTGATGCTGGGAGGGAAGATGGAAAAAATGATCGCTGGGGCTCGTAATGAGCACCCTGGTGCTACTGCTAGTGCGGGGCTCTACCCCTCTGGGGAAAGTCCTGACATTTATGGCCAGTATTGCCACATGTAAAACACCTCCCAGGAAAGTGTCCTCCCCTCTGTCGTTACTGCCCTCGGCCCTAATGGCCGTTACCTCCCCCCCCTTGTCCCTGATGACCTTGATGAAAATGTTATTGTCCCTGCTGACCAGGCTAGCCCTGATGGCCCTGCCTAAAACCTTCTTGTCTCTATCTAAAATCTCGATAATGGAATCGCTTAGAATGATCCCCATACTAGAAACCCTTCTCAGCCTAACGAACCTGCCCCTGAGATATGGGTGTCCCACTAGTACTACTACCTCCTGTCCAGCCCTACTGGGAGGACTCCCCAACTCGTTTGTTTCCCTTCTGGTGGAAGCGGTGGTACTGACAATGTAGTAGGGCAACATTAACCACATCAGAGTAAGTGGCCAATGGAATATCCCCTAACAAGTGCTGGCGTCTTCCAAGTCAAACCATCCATGAATCTCTCAATCTTCTCCTCCTCTGTCGGTATCTCATCTGTAACTAGATTCAGATAGTCTATAAACTCCTCTTCATACTCAATAACTATCTTTCCTTCCTTCTTGAGGTTCAGTACCTTTTACCTTATCTCAGTCTGCACGGCGGAAGGGAAGTACTTAAGGTCAAACTGCATCCAAAAATCTCTGATAGTCAAGTTATCTCTCTCCTAGAAAGTCATGATAGACTCCCACCACTATAGAACTACTCGTACCAACTTAAAGGTGGCTATAATCTTCTTTTGCACCTCGGTGCACTTATACATTCTCAGGTGCCTCTGTATATCTTTCCTCCACTGGCTTGCCTTTACCAAATCTGAACTCCCTGCGAACTCTAGAGGATGTGGCTTCTGAAAGGATTCTCTGACGTGCTCCCATAAACAAGGGAGAACGTGGGTTAATGCTGGAGCCACTATTAGTGGAGCCCATTGTACCACGGCTAATTCTGCATTAACTGCATGTGCTATAATAACAGCAACTTCCGCAGTGTTCATCATTCCCTGGGTCGGAGCTAGCTGGGCATCCCTATTGGCTCAGTGTGCACATCTGGGGGCATCTGAAATGAGAGAGAAGGTTTATAAGTCCACACTAAATATCTCAAATAGTTGAAGACGTAAAATGCATGAATAATGAATACAAAAATCCTAAATATAGGTCTATACATCAAAGATAGCTACGCAGAAAACATAATAAGCCGTACAGATCCTAAGGACTCTAGAACCTGATGCTCTATACCACCTATGACACCCGGCCTAATTAAATACCGGGTGATCAGTCCTTTATAAATTAAAATCAGAATATCCAGTTAGTTCAGATTATGCATCACTGTCGAAAATTTTATTATTAAAACTAACCACCTAGTATTCAAAAAGGTTGATGTCAAAATTTTATCTTTTTAGTTAATATAAAACCATATAAGGAAAATAACTAAACTTTCACCCTTCAATACTATCTCATAAGAAATGAAATAACTTACATAATAAAAGGGACGGGAGTAAACACTTCCAGCCTATAGTCAAATACATTAATCCAACTAAATAAATTCAACAATCGAAGAGTAAATAACTAACTCCATAATCTCTGAACATATAAATAAGAAGGAATGACATGTCCAACTGATGAAATTAACTCAAAGGTAAGGAGTAATAGACTCAGAGGCGTCTACTACCAAAATCATGTAGCCTCCACTGTAGCTACAGCTCGTCAAATGAATAGAACTCCTAAGCCTGGTGTCCCTGTGGTTGAGCACATAAAATAGTTTGATAAGAAAAGAGATTTGCAGAAAATGGGCTAGAGCCCGAGTTGAAAACATTTTAAAGATTATCAAGTGATTTAAATGATTTATTAGCACATACATTTTTTATGTTAAATTGCTGAACTCACTTTGGATGCTCACTTGTCATCTAGTGTGCACGCCTAGCGAATATTCAAATCCCACTAATTTTATTCCCATGCTAACTAGTTCATTCTGTATAATAGCCCATCATACTCTTATATCGTTCCCGATTATTTCCCTCGCAATGTATAATACATAGAACGAATTCCTCTTTTGCATAAATAGACACTTTCAGTTTAATATAATTAAGTTTTTTCTACTTAATTCATTTCATATTTTATTATAATTCTTCCGACTTAATTCACACAGTAGATATTGTGGTGACAATTAAGTTCAGCACAAATTATCAAGAAAAGACAATCACCAGAACAAATAAAGAAATTAAGGAATATCAATCACACAACACAAAATTTTACATGGTTCAGCAAGAATGGCTACGTCATTGGTGATGCTCTCAATATTATTCATCTATACTCTAGGGAGTGTTTTATAGGAAAAATAATACATTCCCTTTGCCCCGGTCTCAGGGTTTGTAATATACATGTTTGTTTTCGAGGAGTGGGGGTGTTGGACTCCCCAACATCAATCCACAACTCCTAGAATATCTCCTTACGAGATTTTAGGAATATACTAGGTCATAAATGAATGAGTTGGGGCGTGAGGCCTCCAGACTTTGGGCCGTAATTTATTGGGCTACTCGTCTGGGCCCAAGTTGATAAATCGAGGTACCCATAATTTCCCCTAAAGTTGTTGGGCCATAATTTGGGCTCAGTAAGTTTAAATGATTTGTCACAATGGATATTTTGTAAATCATGCAACATTTCTTTAATATCAAAGAACCTCTTTTGAACCGATTTAGGCAGTAGACTGCCTCATTGCCCATGCGTTATGATTAGAAACTTTTAAATTTCCTTCAGAGAAGTCTTTTCTTGTTGTCGCTTCAAGTTTCTTTATAATTCTAAACTTCTCCAAGCTTCCGCCGTTGATCTTTCATTCCCAGGTCTTCGTCTTCCAATTTCAATCTTCTTCATCATCCTTGCTTGTGACTTTGCATCGTCCTAAGCTATGTTTTTACTTCGTCAGTTCCTCTTGCTCTTTCTATTTGTTTTTTCTTTTGAAATTTCTTCGCATTTGTAATTAGGGTTGGTATCTTTCAATGGCAAAAATAGGCAATAGATCAATATTCGAATTTAGGAAGTTCTATAATATTCCAAATTGGGTAGACATGGAGTGTGCCCCTATCCCTCGTAATGTTAGAGAAGTTGAGGATGCTCACTAGATTCACATTCTCTTGTTGTCCCAAGGAGGTCTTACTTTTCCTCTAAGCAATTTGTTTTTGCACTTTTTTGGTTATTTTAATGTTGTCCTTGCATAGTGTTCGCCTAATGTCTGGAAGATTGTAAATGGTGTACATAGAATAAATCATCTCTATGGCACCAGTTTAGAGCTTGCTGAGATCTACTTTTTTTATTCTTTCTCGCGACCAAGTTCTGGTCCTCTTTACCTCAAGGCCAGGAGTCCTGATAGGGTATTGGTAGTAAACCTACCAGATTCTCGTAAGGATTATTGGCATGAGGGTTTTATTGCTAGAATTGGCAGTTTCCTCCCCATACTGAGGGGTCGAGGTCTAGAAGATTTATGGTCCCCTTATATGGGGAGGAGTGCATAGGTAGGCTTAGTCTTTACTCTGCTCATCCATCCTCTGTTCATGTACGATTTCTCTAATATTTTTCTCTCTTTCTTTTCAGCGAGGACAAAAAACTTGGAACCTACTCTCAATGAGGTTCGAGCTGCTGAGTTAGTCAAATCTTGGAACATCAGGGAGATCTTGGATGATGGTGAACACCCTCGATCAATGACTTTTATCTTTGAATACAAGAACGTTGGGTCCAACTTTATTACGCGACCTGTGGATAGCATCCCTGAGCTAGACATTACTGAAGAGGTTGCTATCGATCCTATCTAATTGGTCGAGGAAAAAAATAGCTCTGGTGATGACAGTGAGGGTGCTGACAGGGGCGGTGCTGAGGGTGGTTCAAATGAAGAGATCTTCGGTGGTGAAGGGTCTTCCAGCTCAGAAGAAGTTTCAAAGACTCGAGAGTCTTTGAGGGAATCTTGTAGTTCCAGTGAGGATGATATGGTTCCTCCTAGGAAGAATCTGATTCGTGATGATGATGATGATGATGATGTGCTCCTCTCTCACCGATCAAAGAAGCAAAAAATGGGCAGCAAAAGGGTTGTAACTGGTTCTCAGTCTGCTTCTCATGATCAGTAGAAGAAGAGGAGGGAGGAAGAGCAGTTTAGAGAGGGGGATAAAGAAGGAGGAGGGGAAGCAGGTGGAGGATAGAAAGAAGGTGAAAGAGAGAAGGAGAGCTGATAAGGAGAGGAAGGAGAGGGAAGAGGAAAAAAGTAGAAAGGAGGTTAGGACGAAGGTAGGGCAGGCTCTGGTGCCTGTATTCGCCTTGCCCGAAGGGGCCTTTGTGGCCCTTTTTTCCTCAGTTGGCTCCTGCATTACTCAAAAGAGCAGTTCTACTGAATGATCGTCAAAAAGCGATGGGGACTGACCAGTTAGCTCTGAAAGTGATTCAGAGGCTAGCCTTTGTAAGTATACTCTCACTTTGCTATTTTCGTAATACTTTGATCTATGCTTCCCTTGCTAATATTTCTCTTCTTTATAGTTTGTGACCGACTTCGTTGTCATCTACCGCAGTCCTGATGAGTTGGTAAAGAGGAATTCTTATCTTAAGAAGAAGAATGTCGAGATAGAGGTCATCTTGAAGGCTAATGATGCTTCCCAAAAGTTATCTGATCTCGCTTTATCTGAAGCCAATCGAATAAAGGAGGCATCAATCAAGGACTTTGGGGAGTTTAGGCAGTCCTATGACTTGGTCTGCTCGAGCAAGTTGGCTATAGTGGAGGAGAATAAAGTTCTAGCGGAGAAGGTGAAGAAGGTGGAACCTAAGGCATCCACCCTGAAGGAAAGCTCGTAAATGCTAGATGGGCTTCTATGTACGAGGATGTCGATGTTCAGACAGTCTAAATCAGCCGACTGAACTTTAAGAAGGTCTGGAATAAGGATCTTTTGCCTGCTAGAGTGGATATCGATTCTCCATTGTTTGACGAGCATGATCCAGGCTCGAAGCCTGTTATGGATGAGGCACCTGCCCCGACCATTGACGGTGGTGTTCTTGCTTCTCAGAACATTCCTGCTGATGCTTCTTCTATCCAGGGAATATCAGTTGCTCCCCCTAAGGGAGGTGTTCTTGCTACTATAGATACTACAGATAAGGGAAAATAATCGACGACCTCGGAGCAAACTGAGGTTGCCAGCTAGCCTGTTCTGAGGAACTTCTTTGTAGTTTTTCTTTGTTTTTACTGTCCTTCTGATTACTGATGTACTTGGAATGTTCCATTTTAATGAAATGAAAACAATTTCCTTTCTTTATACTGATTCTTCTTCTCTTTAATACTTTTTATGGCTTGTAATTGATTAATGTGGACGAGTATATACCTTCTACCTCCCAAATGAGAAGGACCATCGGTCCTAATGCGAGAAATCAAGTTCGCCAGGACTTTATAAGGTTTGTAAGTCCTTTAGGTCGAGGAACAAGATCTTTAAAGATTAGTTTGAGCTCGTCGCCAAACTGAAGGATAGACTGCAGGAGAGGGAAGAGGTTAGTTCTTCTGTTCAAGAAGAAGTGAACCTTCTGAAGGCTAATCTTCTGGATGCCTCCGAGATCAATCAAGTCATAGAAGTTCTTTAACAGTAGAATAAAACTCTAAGGAGGGAGGTGTCACAACTCACGAGGTTCCTCTTCATCTCCTTATCAGCAAGATGGTACGGCATCGAGCTTCACCCCTTAATTTGTGCAAGGTTCCACTTCATCAGTTGGTCCGTAAGCTGGTACAGATGCCAAAGGTCCAGCTAGGGAGATGGACGAGCTTCGAGGAGATGTTTTCCAAGCATACATGATAGCTGTCGGGCTTAAAAGAGATGTTATGCGACTAAGGCATCTATTTAAGAAAGGTCCTCGGTGAGTGTGGGCTGACGGTTATGATTAGGGTTGGGCAGATACTCCGATGAGGTTGACAGAGTTTGAAGAGCTATCCTTTATTAGGGGATGGTTAAATGCTCTCAAGGAGATGAAAGTCCCCAAGAACTCACTCCTATGGAATCGTCATGAGATGATCCCTTCGACTCTGATGCCTAACCCTTTTCGGTGGGATGACCAGTGGGTCCCCATAGATGTTATTCCCAGGTAGCTACAGGAGCTGGAGGAAAATGAATTAGAGTTGGAGTTGTCTTTCTACCCAGATAACGACCGAAGAGCGTAAGTAGATGATAACCTTTATCGGATATCCAATCCTCAATAGGATTTACTTAATTCATTCAATGTAACTCTGTTGTAAATGCAGTGAGGTAATAAAATATTTATGTTTTGGGTGATTCACCGGCTAAACATGCGTTGTGTATATTTTACTTCATTAATTTTGGTTTGATTATCTTTGGCTCTTCATATCCAACTAGATTTGATGTGGGTTGAGTTATTTTATTACATGAGTATCCTCCCAGCCCAGTATGCTTATGAGATACCATTATGCCCTACTTTACCTTTTAGGTTGTGTCATCACACTCCCTTAGGCCTAAGTGTGGCAATGGAGAGGGCACACCTGGTGTTGGGTGTTCTATCTGATCAGGTTTTCTGAACCAAACATCATTTGATGACCAATTCAATTTGGTCGAGTTGCCTAAGGATCCCCTATAGGGATTCGTATAATGTTAGGGGAAATGGTAAGAGGATATTCATGTTTCATTACAAAAACCGGAGGATGGAGGATCCCTACTTTTATATATTGAGTAATGTGCATGTCGCTTGGAAAAGATGTGCAAGTTATAAAATTCATAATACACAATTAACACTTTATGGAATGCTACTTGCAATCAATCTTTTATTAATCCAACACAATAAAAATGAGTTGACAATTCCAGTAATGTGATAAAAGATCAATGAAGAGAAACTAGAAATAGAATTTCTTCAGGTTGGTCGTGTTCCTACCTCGGGGTATCTCTCTGCCCTCTATCATTTCTAAGTGATAGGCTCCTTGTAGGTCATCTCTTGTCGCCTTGAATGGTCCCTCTCAATTTGGACCCAGCTTGCCATCAAATGGTTTTACTGCACTGGAAATAACTTTTCTTAGAACCTAGTCCCCAACTTGGAATGTTCTTGTACTGAACTTTTTGTTATAGTGCTTTGCTAGCTGGTGTTGGTAGCTCGCAAGTTTCACTAGAGCTAATTATCTTCTTTCATCAGCTAGGTCAAGTTCAGCAAGTAATGCTGCATCATTCTGGCCTTGGTCTACCAAGGTGGACCTCATGGTTGGGAGGCCAGCTTCTAAAGGAATGATTTCCTTCATTCCATATGTTAGTGCGAATGGGGTTTCCCTAGTTGATCGCCGTGGCTTGGTGCGATAAAACCATAAAATATGTGGTGGCTCGCTCACCCATGCCCCTTTGGCTTGCTCTAATCGCATCTTCAGTCCATCAATCACGGTTTTGTTAGAAGCTTCAGCTTGTCCGTTTCTCTAAGGGTATGCCACAGAGCTGAAATGGTACCTGATCCCGTGGTCATTGTAGAAACCCTGGAATAGAACGCTTTTGAACTGGGTTCCATTGTCAGTGATGATCGTTCAAGGGATCCCAAAATGGTTAATTAAGGTTTTCCATATTAATCTCATCATATCTGCGTCCCTGATGTTTGTCAGGGGCTCCGCCTCAATCCATTTGGTGAAGTAGTATATCACGGCCAACAAATACTTTCAATTATTGACAGTGGTAGGAAGAGGGCCGACGATGTCTATTCCCCACTGGGCGAAGGTCCAGGGGCTGGTAAGTGATTTTAGGTCACTGGCAGGTTGGTGAACCATAGGAGCGTGTAGTTGACATTTCTCGCAGTTATGAGAAAATATCCCAAAGTCTTTCTGCATGTACGGCCAGCAGTAACCTTCCTTTATTTCTCGAAAGGCTACCGATCTGCCCCCAATATGTCTCCCATAGATTCCTTCATAAAGGTCATCTAGGACTTGACTTCCCTCGTGTGAACACATTGGAGGTAAGGGCCGGTGAAAGATTTTTTGTACAATTTTCCTTTAGGAGATAAGTGAAAAAGAGTATCTTTGACTCTCATCTAATGAGCGAATTTCTTATCGTTTGGTAGTGCACCATCCTTCAAATAGTCCCTTAGGGGGTCCATCCAACTAGGTGTTGATTAAATCTGAAGAATATGGCCCATGTCTAGTAGCTCGTCACTCTAGTTGATGCTCGATTGGGCAAGGAAGTCGATAGGGATTTTTCTCTTTAAGTCAGAGTTGATTGTTGAACTCAAGTCTGCAAGGGCGTTAGCATGACTATTTTGTCCTCTAGGAAAGTGCTAGACACTGAATTCCTCAAAGTTGGACATTAATTTCTTTGCTAAGGTGAGGTATGCTTCTATTCTCTTATCCCTCGCGTTGAAGTCTCCACTTATCTTATTGGAGACAAATTTTGAGTCATCAAACACCTGTAGTTCTTTTGTACCCAATGCTTGTACCTTTTGCAGGCCTACTATCAATGATTCACATTGCACTTCGTTGTTGGAGTCTTCAAATCCAAGTATGATTCCTTGCTCGAGGATTATATCTTCTGGGGTAACGAGCACAATGCCTACTCCTTAGGGTTGGAGGCTCCATCAAGAAACAGTCGCCCAATACCTTTTGTATAATGGTCTTCCCTCTTACCCACAGTTTGTAGTTGGTCAGAAGGTTGTTCACCTGTAAACTCCGAGATGAAGTCCATGAGGACCCGCCCCTTGATTTCATTCTTTGGTTGGAAATGGATGTCAAATCGTTCGAGATCGATCGACCACTTCGATAGTCTGCCTGACAGATCCGCTTTCCGTAGGACTACTCTAAGGGGGTGTGACGTAAGGACGATGATAGAGTGTTCTTCGAAGTGGTGCTTTAGTTTCCTCGAGGCTACCACTAGTGCAAAGGTGAGATTCTCCAGTGGTAGGTATCGTTGCTCGGTGTCTAAGAGGGTCTTTCTCATTTACTATAGCGGGTGATGGATTCCAGTTCTTTTGCATAGCAGTGCAGAACTGACAGCGTGGCTAAAAACAACAAGGTATAGGTATAGGGAATCGTTCTCTTGAAGTATCATGAGCAACGGTGGTGTGCTGAAATAAGCTTTGAGATTTTCTAATGCTTTTCAGGAATCTTGATTCCACTCCACTGTTTTGCTCTTCTTCAATAGATGGAAGAATATATGGCACTTTTTGGATGACTTCAAGATGAATCGATTCAAGGCGGTGAGCATGCTCATGAGTTTCTATACGTCTCTTATCATGCAGGGAGGCTGTACCTTATTGATTGCATCAATCTGGTTCGAGATGGCTTCAATGCCTCTCTCGCTAACCAAGTACCCGAGAAATTTTCATAACTGGACACTAAAGGAACATTTAGTCGCGTTGAGCTTCATTCGGTATTTCCTTAGGATTTTGAAGGTCCTTGACAGGTCTGAGAGGTGGTCTTCTTTTTGCCTTCTTTTGATAAGCATATCGTCGATGTAAACTTCCATGGTATCTCCCATTTGGTCTTTAAACATCTTGGTGACCAACCGTTGGTAAGTTGCTTCAGCATTTTTTAGCCCAAAGGGCATAACTTTATAACAGTATAATCCAATGATAGTGATGAACGCTGTCTTATCTTGGTCTAGTGCATACAGAGGAATCTGATGATATCCCGAGTATGCATCCAGGAAACTCATTCTTCATGAGTTGTTGTGGAATCCACCAACTGGTCGATTTTTTATAAGGGAAACTGTCCTTAGGGCATGTCCTCTTAAGGTTAGCGAAGTCAATGTAAACTCTATATTTCTCATTGCTTTTTAGAACTACTACTGGGTTGGACAACCATTTAGGGAATTGAACTTCCCATATGGATCCTGCATCCAAAAACTTCTCTACTTCTTTTTCCATAGCCTAGGCCTTCTCGGGCGCAGTTCACTGAGCCTTCTACGCGACAGGCCAAAAATTCTGGTCGACGTGTAACCGGTAATAAACCACACTGGGGTCAATTCCAGGCAGATCGTAAGGTTCCCACGTGAAATCATCCATATTATTCCTCAAAAGTACCATTTATTCCTTTTTTTCTCGACCTTTGAGAGAGGCTCCAATCAAGAACATTCTGTGTTTTTTTCTACCACCGGCTACAACCTCTTCTAGGTTTTCAATGACCCGCTCAGAGGGGAGGAGCCTGGTTTTCTCCACTCTGAGTCTTCCATACTTTAATTGCTACTTTTAAGGTATCAAACCTTCTTGTTCCCCAACCTTCTCTTTAGCCTTCTCGGCCTTCTTTTTTGGTTTTGGGCGGATGGTCACTATGAAGCATCTTCTTGCCATCTCTTGATCTCCGTGGATCTTTATTACTCTTCACTCAGTCAGGTACTTCAGTTTCTGATGGTAGGTCGAGGGTACGACCTTTATTGTATGTAGCCATCCTCTACTGAGGATAGCTTGGTAGGGCGAGTCAATATCGACTAGTAGAAAGTCGATCATCTTATAGGCACCTCCTTCCCTCATTGGCAGTACGATCTTTCCCAAAGGTATAGTTACTTTCCCAACGAAGCCAGCTAGAGGGATAGTGGCTTCCTTCAAGTCGGCAACGCTTAACTTCAATTTCCTAAACAGGTCGAGATACATTATCTCGGAGGAGCTTCCCTGATCGATGAGAAACTTGTCGACCTCATAATTTGTTATCCGGAGTGTAATGATCAAGGCGTCATGATGTGGGGTTCTTACTCCCACTAAGTCTTCATCCGTGGATATGATGTGTTTGCTGTAGTCGACGCCATTTTCTCACCGACGCTTTCCTGACTGTGTTTTTGCTGGATCAATTTGAAAATCTTGCATTACTTCCGTAAGCTTTTTCACTTCCATTCAGGTTGAATTCCCTTGAATCTTCTTTAGATCAGATGCCCCATGAATCACTACGAACTCATGGACAACATCATCTTCGAGCATGTTGTCGGGCCTTGTGTCTCCATTAACAACGACCTTCTCTGCCTTTTTTTCCACAAACTCATGTAGGTGCCCGGTCTGGGATAGCTCTTCAAGATGAGACTTAAGAGCCTTGCAGTTCTCAATTTTCTGTCCTCCTTTGTTATGAAAATTGCATCTTTGCACGTTATTTCTCTTTGAGGGATCTCCTCCCATCATTCGGGGCCACTTGACGAATTGCTCGTCCATGATCTTCGTTAGGATCTTCTAGATTGGTTCTTTGAAGATAGTGTTTACCACCTCAAATGCTTTCGAAACATCGTTCTTATTTCCATTCCTGGAGCCACCCTTGCCCCCATTCTTACTTCATCTCTTCTAGTTTTTATCCTTGTCATTGCCCTTGGCA
The DNA here is from genome assembly GCA_949130495.1 of Sambucus nigra. Lineage (NCBI taxonomy): Eukaryota > Viridiplantae > Streptophyta > Magnoliopsida > Dipsacales > Adoxaceae > Sambucus > Sambucus nigra. The sequence goes on from OX422219.1 coordinate 114,696,140, forward strand.
GCGAGCTTAGATCGACCATTATCCCCAGCATTAAGGCGGGTAACATCCTCAACTTTATCATACTTCTCAATGCGAGCCATCAAGTCATCGATGGTTAGAACCTCCTTCTTAGTCAGGGATTGGTTCAAGAGGCAAGAGCTGGGTAGGCTAATCTTGAAAGAGGCCACTGCTACCTACTCTAAGCAGTCCTCGACCTCATTAAACAACTCGCAGTATCTTTCTGTGTAGTCTCGGAGGCTGTCCTGGGGCGTCTTCTTTATTGTTAACAAGGTATCCATCCTCTTTGGATTGGAGTTGCTGGTAATAAAGCGAGCCATGAAGATCTCTGCTAGGGACTCAAATCTATAAGGGAGTCTCTTGAACCACTTCTGGGCCACATCATGCAAACTCGAGGGAAAGATCCGGCACATTAGTGCATCCCTGTGGTTCCAGAGAGTCATGGCTTGCCTGTACTGCCTAACGTGATCGATAAAGTAAGTCTTTCCGTCATAGATCTTGAATCTCAAAATTGCGAACTTCTTAGGGGCTTCTTCTTCTATTTCCCTTGAGAAAGGGGATTTTATTTGGGTCCTGAGAGCTCACCGGGCTAGCTCTCTAGTCAATTTGGTACCCCGATGTGCTAGGTGCTAGTCCATTTATCTTCGGACCAAATTTTGTATGTCATCATTTCCTTGAGTCGGGCTCCTGTAACGGCGAGCTGGTCATTGTTGCTCGAGTAAGTCATCATCTGACACATGTTCCACAATCCTTTGGGATCCGCGTCTAGGGATCCTTCCTTAGCTGTGAGACTTGCTCGTCTGAGGGCTAGGAGTGCAGTATTGACATCGCCTGGTGCTATGATGGTTCTCTTTTTTCATCCTTTCCAATCTCCTTTTGAGGTGAGCATTCTCAGCTTCTTGATTGCGAGCAACCTCTCTTTTCTCCTGGAGCCTTACCTTATAGGCATCGATCAACCTGGAGATTTTCATGGACCTAGCAAGTCCCTGACTTTCCTCTAAGGCTTGTCACTTTGGGCGAGCCCTCTGATCTGAACGTTGAGCTGCAGATCTGATCCTATGAGTGGAAGGATGCTCTTGGATATCCCTTGCTTGAGGGGCATTGCTACTGTGACCAGACATTTTGAATTCTTTATTGGTGAGGGTTTTCTAAAAGGAAGACAAACGTTCCCACAAAAGTCGCCAATTGTGGTGACAATTAAGTTCAGCACAAATTATCCAGAAAAGCCATCATGAGAAAAAAATAAAGAAAGTAAGGAATGGCAATCACACAACACAATATTTTACGTGGTTCAGCAAGAATGCCTTCGTCCACGGTGGTGCTCTCAATATTATTTCTCTATACTTTGGGGAGTGTTTTACAGGAGAACTAATACATGCCCTTTGCCCCGGGCTCAGGGTTTGTTATATACATGTTGGTTTTCGAGAGTGGGGGTGTTGGACTCCCCCACGGCAATCCACAACTCCTAGAATATCTCCTTACAAGATTTTAGGAATATACTAGGTCGTAACTGAATGAGTTGGGGCATGAGTCCTCCAGACTTTAGGCCGTAATTTATTGGGATACTCGTTTAGGCCTAAGGTGATAAATTGAGGAACCCACAAATATCATCAAAAGTATATATATATATATATATATATATATATATATATATATATATATATATATATATATATATACTATCTATCTCATATATATATAATATTGCAGCCCGAGACACAACTGCGATGCTCGCATACTCTGCTATCATGCCATGTTGCATCGCTCATTTGAATAAATGACTAAAGGTTCAATCTCTCGCGAACCATAAAAAATAACACACATATATTATAGTCAAACATAGTACCAATTCGATGGGCTACAAGCATACCTACGCACCCATACGACCGTCATCACTTTCGTTCTCAAAGATAGTATGTACCTAGGTTCTATGCTCTTAGTGGTACAAACCAATATCCCACCCAAAGGCTCCTCAAGGAATTATTGTCCACAATGCGCAACATTCGCTCGATAGTAAGCACCGTAGGTAGGCTATACAAATAATAGTTCAATTAGTAAGTATACACACCACTTATATATAGAATAGGAATTCACGTAACCCAAATCCGTGAGTTTATATGTAGCCTTATCATCTCTACTACTCACAATGTTCCAACCATACAACTTATCTTTCTAACAAGTACATTCTATTTAAGGCACTATTATCCCACTATATCCCCTTGAATAGTCACGCTCTCAACTTACTAATAACTAGGAATTTAAGTCATTCGATGATAGCGTAGATTAATTTCTCTCAATTGGACCAACTTGGAAGGATTCTAAATTGTCGGGGCCATAAATAAGCATTCTGGAATCTCATTAGAAGCCTAGGATTCTCATTCGAACGAGTTCATTCGAAGAGACTTATCACTTCGAATGAACTCAAAAATCTTGTTGGAAATTTTGTTATAAATCTCCTTCGAACGAGGTCGTTCGATCGACCTGGCAGGTCTTCGAACGAGATTTCCGAGATCGTCCCTGTCCTCCCAATTCTGCATTTTTCCCAACTTTCTCATCCTACAACACACCCAAAACATATTCTAACCCTAAAACGACAATCCTAGACTATTCCTCATCATCATAGAGTAATTTCCCACATGTTTTCAGCATTAATTCCTAATGTAACCATAGGGCCATAAACCAATTCTTCAATCATCTACAATCTTCATAATCATAAACCTCGCATTAATATTAAATAAAAACCCCAATTTAAATTTCATTATTTTAACCTATAATTCTAGATTTCTCATTCTTAGAACAGGGTGATTCATCTACATGCCAACATATACTCCCAATTTAAAATAAATCCCCAATTCAGTCTCAAATTCATAACATTCTAGTTATCTCGTCAACTAATGTTAACATGAATTACATATGCTCAATAATATAGAAAGATAAACACTTGACTTTTTGTGAACATCTGAATCGTTGAATGAAATTGGTATGATAATTATCCTCTCTTCGCGATCTACGTGTTAGTGTGATTTTCGGTGGAAGAACTTGAATTCATATTCTAAAGCACCTGTTGAGTTCTCCTTATCCTCTTTTGTTTCTCCCTCTTTCTCACGCAGCGTGACGAGAGTTAGTATTTATTGATGTTAATTATGTTGAATAATACTTTTGCGAGTAAGGTAATATATGATTAATAAAATATTATTATGGCCAGGAGTGAAAAATACGACAGTTACAAAATACTTAGTTGGGACGCGCATGTGAGTCGTGTCGGTATTACCTATTGAAAATTTATTATAAAGTAACTCATATGATCATTTCGAGTGCGCCAATGAGTCCGGAAGGGTTGAAATAGTCAGAAAATTCTACTCGGGGGTTTTATTTGGGTTTCAGGGAAATTTAGGCCCAACTGATACCCCATAGGGGTATTTTAGTCCTTTGAGAATTTAGGGAATTAAAATGGACAAAAATATAAAATTAAAAAGGAAGATTACGTGGGTAATCGGCTATCTGTGAGTTTCCAAACCTACGTGAGATAAAGATAGAGAACCAAAGAGGAAGAAGAAGAACTCCATAGGAGCCAAGGGATAATAACTCAAGCTCTCAAACAAAAAATTACGCCAACGTACAGATCGTGAAGAGAGGATCACCCCTCTACCAATTTCATCCAGCGAATCAGAACTTCACAAAAAGGCAAGTGTTTATCTTGCTGAATCTTTAGAACATATACGGTTCATGTTAATATAGTTGATGGAACAACCATGATATGATGAATTTGGGATTGAAATTGGGTATTAATCTTTAATTGGGAGTATACGTTTGCATGTAGTTGAATAACCATGTTCTGGGTATGATAATTCTGGGTTTTAGATATTGATTTGCATGAAATTTAATCTAGTATTAATGTTTGCTAATGGAGATTATGTGAAATTGGAGCTTGTTAAAGATTTGAGAAATTAATCAAAATTTATGCAATACTTTTGGGGATTTGATGTTAAAACAGATGGGAAAGTATTATAATTCTAGGGAATATAGATTAGAGTTGTTGAATGTGAGTTAGGATGAGTTTGAAGAAATTTTGTGTTGAATGAATTGGGAAAAAATGAAATTTTTGGAAGACATGACACTCTCGGAATTCTCATTTGAAGACCTGCCCAAGTCGTTCCAATGCCCTCGTTCGAACCAGTATTCCAATGAGATTACTAACAAGATTCTTGGAGTTTCTTTAAAGTGACAAACTCGTTCGAGCGAAATCATTCGAACAAGAATCCTCAGGTTCTAATGAGATTTCAGAAACTCTATTTTTTTCCCAAATGAGTTAAAAATCCTTCTAGGTTCCTTTAAGTAAGAAAATAGGACCTACGTTATTCTAGATTAGCTTCTTTTTATAATTTAGTAGTGAGAGGAATTGCGTAACTACTAAGGCAATGGGCTGGAATGGGAGAACCTTAAAGAGTATATACGATATAGAGGTAATAGTACAATTAAAGTATTGTGGGTAGTAGAGACGAATAGACTACATATCAATTCGAGAACTTAGGTTGCCTGAATGCCTAATGAATATAATAAGTTGTGTGTATACTTATTGATTCAACCATTATGTGTACGGCATACCTATGCTACTTGTTATCGAGCAGAGGTTGCGTGTTGTGGGCAATCATGCCTTAAGGAGATTTCGAGTGAGATGTTGATTTGTACCACTAGAGCATAAAACATAGGTACAGGCTATCAGTAAGAATGATAGTGATGTTGGTCATATGGGTGCGTAGGTATGTGCGTAGCCCACCGGCTTGGAACAATGTTCACCATCAATATGTGTGTTTGTCTTGTTGGTTCGCGAGAGATTGAACCGTTAGTCCTTTATGAAATGAGTGATGTACCAGGACATGATAGCAAAGTATGAATGCACCGCAGTTGTGACTCGGTGTGTAGTATATATATATATACTTCTGATACTACCTACTATGTGAATTAAGTACACATGTATAATAATGGAATATGAAATGAATTAAGTTGGTGAGAACTTTTCCTATATTAAATTGAAAGGGCACTTATCCATGTTAAAGAGAAGTTTGTGACACCCTGCCTAATTAAATATCGGGCAATCAATCCTTTTTTAAATTAAAATCAAGGTGAACAGTTGGTTCATTCTTAGCATCACTGTCGCAAAATAAAATATACCAATTTAAACACCCTAAATAATTAAGCTAAGTGTCAAAACAATTTTAAACTTTATTTCCATTTTATGGAATTCAAATATGTAAACCTTATTAACAACCAACATCTTAAGAATCGCATAAATACTAAGGATGGCAATAACACCCAAGAATTTAAACCATCTAGATAAGCCAAACCAGCTGAAAATTATAAATGAAACCATCCTGACAATAGGTAACTCCCAAGGAGTACTAAATACAGAAAATACAAATAAACATAGATCTCTGACATAACCAAACTGAAATAGGGAAAGGGGTGACACATGCCCTAACTATGAAGAACTAAAATAGGAACTGAATCAATGAAGAGGTTGTCTAAAAAAATGGCCTGCAACTCCCACATAAGCTGCAGTGCGTTAAATCCAAAGAACCTATGCATGTCCCCCCTGTGGCTGGGCACCTATAATATATATATATATATATATAGAGAGAGAGAGAGAGAAATACAGGAAACGGGTCAGAGCCCGAGTGTAAAATAGTTTTAAAATAGTTTAGCAAGTATTTAAAATGCTTACCTGCTAATGCAACAACCATGATAGTATGCGACACTCTCTTGAGAATTCTCACCTCTCATCTAGTATGCACGCCTACCGTACTAATAAATCTTATAAGTTTCTCTAACTTATCTTCCATAAGGTTTTATCACATGAAAAGCAAAGTTATGATATTTACTTTAGGAAACCATTATCTTTAAGATTTCTTACATTATTTAGAACAACTCATTACCGTTATAAAGTTCCTAAACACTAATAATAAAGTTGAAGCATTTATTCATTACTTATCCACTTATACGCACAGTAAAAAGTTTCCATATAGATATATGTATATATATTAGTCACATATATAATATATATACTAACGTCGCCCCACATAAAATCTATGGTGCTGGCATACTCTGCTATCAAGTCCCCATATCACTCAAACTAAGGGAAATACTAGTTCGAAATCACTCTCAAACTGTATTAACACAATACACAAACAAAGGGATGTGAAGCATAGTTCCAAGTTCTAAGAGGTCATCACATACCCTAACATCTCTTAGAACATCTGACTATCATTTTCAGATAGCTTGTATCGAGGATACTATCTTCTAAGGTACGAGTCAATATCCCTCATAAAGGTCCAATCGAGATAAGACTATCCCGGCGCGAAAACCCCCGTGATAGCAAGTAGCTCGAGTATGATTTTTACACACATATATATAATATGCACAATCATACAGTCATATATATATATATATATATATATTCACATTTTCTAAATTAGGTACGCCCACGACCCATAATTATCATTATTCTAGACATGCGTAACATATAATGCTCGAATTCTATGTATAAGTAAATAACGGTTTTTATTCCATTAAGTATAACAAATGTGACACCCCGCCTAATAAAATACTGGGTGATCAGTCCTATACCAAATTAAAACAGGAATCCCAGTTGGATCATCCTTAGCATCACTATCGAAAACTTTTTAAAACTTACTAACCACCTAGTATTCCAAAAGCTGGTGCCAAATTTTGACTTTTTAATTAAACCAACTAGTACATGCAGAAATAAATATAACCCATTCACACAACTGAATAGAACTTGATAGAATAAATAATCAAAAACTTTGCTGAATAAACCATCGGCCACCAAAGTGAAATCCAATATAAACATCAAACACCTGAATAAATACATTTGAAAGTTGTACTGAGAAGACTGAGCGACAAGCCCTAAATAAAACTGGAACTGATAGATGATTCCTACTCTAGGAATAAATGAACGATGCGTCTAATCCAAACTCCTGCTACCATCGACAAATGCCGCAGCTCTGTATCCCTAGAATAGAATAGAAATCCTGGCATCCGTGTGGCTGGACACCGAAAAGGTTTTTAAAATAGTTTTATAGAAAGGGTTAGAACCCAAAACATTTTGAAAATATTAAGCAAGTTAATTAACTGTAGTAATATAAAATTCATGAAGGCGCTTCATATTTAAGTTAGTGTCGCACTCCCTTGTGGACAATCTCACCTCTCCACTATTGTGCACACCTATCGGTTACCTTGACCCCTCACCTAGTTGTACTACCCCGTCCAACTAGTCCTGGTATAACCTCCCCCTTTGCTATATTACTCGAACACGAGTACAATGATTCTTGAATTATAAGTTATCACATAATTAACTTAATTAATTCCTTCTTAAATAGTAACATATAACCATGTCACAAGTTATATAAAGTAAATACATCACACACTGTATTATTACCCGCATATAATATTGAATACCATTATATACGTACCTTTACCAAAACATCCACACATATAACATACGTATATCCATCCCTCCGAGTATACCTTCGTCGGATGATTCCCTCTTAAGTGCTATCCCACTAGGTGTGCTCACATAACCTAGTTACCCAAGTTGGATTCGCTCACCAACCTAGACTAAAACATAAACGAAGTGGAGGCGGTCATATTCCTTCCCTAAAAGTGAGATAATCCACTCACCCATATACCGGACGCTATGACCTGGGGATATACTCGCCCTACTCCTCAAGCTAGGGGATTCACCCATATCGTGCAACCTCCCTTGATAGCACTAGAGTATATAAATTAAATAAACATGTAATCACTGATATTTAATATCACACACAATGAATATACACATACACACACACACACACACACACACACACACACACACACACACACATATATATATATATATATATATATATATATTATAAACCCCGACTTTAATGTGGACTCAAAAACCCATAACACTAGCCTGTAATTTCCCGAGTCTCTGGCTCAACTCATCTTAATAAATTTTCTCACTTATAAAATTATCATTACCCCAAGTCTGTGATCCAACTCTAATATATTTAATTCACATCTCAATTAATATAATATTTTTCCCAAGTCTATGGTCCGACTCTAATTAAATAAATTAACACACTTATTAATTTAATACCTCCCCGAGTCTATCGTCCGACTCTAATTAAATTAAATAACACACTTATTAATTTAATGCCTCACCGAGTCTATCGTCCGACTCTAATTAAATTAATTGACACGCCTATTAATTTAATACCTTTCCGAGTCTGTGGCCCGACCCTCCTCTAATTAATTTACACATTAATTAATTAACACAAATCCGAGTCTGTGATCCGACTCTAATATAATTAATTTACACATTAATTAATTAACACAAATCCGAGTCTGTGGTCCGAGTCTCATTTAATTAATTTACACAAATCCGAGTCTGTGATCCGACTCTAATATAATTAATTTACACCTTAATTAATTAACACAAATCCGAGTATGTGGTCCAACTCTCATTTAATTAATTTACACATTAATTAATTGACACAAATTCGAGTCTGAGATCCGACTCTAATATAATTAATTAACACAAATTCGAGTCTGTGGTCCCACTCTCATTGAATTAATTTACACCTTAATTAATTTAATAACTTGTTGTCACCCAACCATTATTCCCGGACTCGCTCTCTTGGCATATGGCTTAATACTTCCCGAGTCTATGTTCCGACTCCAAATTAATTTACTCTCTCAATAATTAATTTAATACTTTGGTGTCACTTAACCAACATACCCGGACTCACTCACTCGGTCCATTTTTACATCTCATAATTTCATTCCCACATTTTCACCCACAATGTGTCACACATTCATCTCCCGAAATTTCTGAATTATATTTACCTATAATTACCAACATACCCGGACTCACCCACTTGGTCCATAATTAGATATGTCATCTAATTTTCTTTAATAATGTAGCGTCATCTAACTACAATACCCGAATATCATTCCTCCGCCCAATATTAATACTTATGAATTATTTCCCCAAATTCGTTCATCTCATGACATACCGTTAACACCCTTGTAAATCCAATTATGTTACCCTATAACCGTTAAGGAAAATATATGCCACATATGAATTTGTCAGTAAATAAAAGTAAGGGATTAAATCTTTAATAAAATCCTCTTTATATAAAAAATTGGCCGAATTACCAAGTTTTTGGGACTGTCGATCGATAGATCCCCCTGGGTCTATCAATGGATCAAACATGTGATCGTCTTCCCCGGCATGGTGTTTCTACCATTAACGAACCCTCAAGCTTTTGGTTTCTTATCAAACCTTTACCCCTTTCACAAACAACATATTCTCCACACCAGAAAAGATTCTAAACACCCTAGAGACCTTAATCCATCAACAAATTTATACAAAAACCCTAAGTATATCTGATTTGGGTTTTACACCCGGACCTCTTTCTACCAAATCTGACCCTACCATATTCAGTCAATGTGATCACTATAAATATTGTAATCCACTCTACAGTTTAATCTTAACAGAACAAAATCATAACTTAACATCCATTGAGCAATTAAATCTGCCCATTACTCTAAATTCATAAAAACCCAATTTTCATTATGGTTATACACCCAAAACGAATTTTCCTTTACACATCACTATGATATGAATTGATTATCATCAATTTAGAAATCACAACAGTTAACCACTTGCCTGGAATTGTTCGTAGAGTCTAATCCGTTAGTGTATTCCCTTAATTTGGCTCCAAAATCCACAAATTCGCTCTTGATTTTCTTTCCCCTAGTTTCCTCTCAAGCCCTATGCTTAGAATTTTTGTTTGCTGCCGTTTAACACTTATACATTTAGGTTAAATACCTAAATCCCGTTTTTAGCCAACTGTGCCTAATTAAAATGGCCCAACTCACCCCGTGTGGGCCCGGTTATGCCCAAAAATACCCCGAGACCCAATTACTACCCCTAGGTACTCTTTCCTGACTATCTCGACCCATCCGGACGCAACCGCGCACTCGGAATTGTCATCCAAAATACTTTTTGACATATCCAAATTTCGACCCCAAAATGTGACACACATTAATTCGAACAATTAAACTTAAAGTCGCCAATTATAATTAATTCGGCTCACTCAAATAAATTCTCCAACTCATGAATTTAAGTTTCTCAAATTTAAATATTTTTATCACTCCCAAAAATAATTAAATATTAAATCATCAAAATTACGGGGTATTACATACTCCCCCCCCCCCCCCTTTCAAAGAAATTTCGTCCTCGAAATTGAGATGAGCGTAATGTTCCAAGCTTCTCATATTACTCTTTAGTCATGTGCCTCTAAGCTCGCTATATCAATCCCATCTGCTTCTAACCATAACCAGGGCGCCCGTACACCCTATACCGGTGCTTAACCGCACGAAATTTTCCTTAATTAACTCGGGTGCCCATACACCCTATCCCCGCGCTTTACCGCATGAAAGTTACGCGACTATGCTAGTTGTAACACATAATATAACTTCGAATCCATAGTCATATCACACACACACACACACACACACACACACACACATATATATATATATATATATATATATACCGCCCGGTTACCCAACCCATGTACTAATGTCCAACATCTCCCCACAAAATACTTGTCTCTCAACACAAAAGTATATACGATTACTCTCATGTTACCAAAGATGACATAAAGCACCGCACCCTTATCATCACTAGTCCTTGCACAAAATAAACCTCGAGCTATCTCTCTTTGCTCGAACATAAACCTAACCACCCTAATTCACTTCAGTAAACACCCCTACTTACCGGGATAAAAATGTGAGAACACAAGACCTCACTTTGTGTCTATCGCACCACACAATATAACATATATACACACATATACATAGGCTAAACGCCCTCTCAGGTGATACCTAGTACCAATCATCTCCTGGTGTCGCGAACACCAAAACTTAACACCATTATCCATAATAGTTAAATTCCATCGTTATCCCGCCGATATTTAGGAAAATATTATTAATCGTACTTCCATAATTCTCGAAAGTAGTAACTCCTCACATAATTCAAACTTTCTCTCAGTGTACACCTCCACTCTCCTGTGAAGAACACCAAAGAAACTCTGTTGCCCTATGGAAAGTTTATCCACATACTATGGCTACTACAACCAACACACTCACTAAGTTCGACTCACCTGCGAACTCTAGTGAAAAATAACTCTTATACTATGACATCCTATTTGTCACTCCAAAAATATACCCCATGCCCATAAGGTAAAAATTTTACCTCCATACTCCAGCTGCAACGGCTGATCCTCGGGTTCCGGAGCATCTTCTCCTTGACCGAATGCGCCAATGACTTGTTGTAGTGGCTGCACATCCAGGACCTCGTCCTGTAGTTTACCCCTACCTCTCTTAATGCAATATCTCTTCATGTGTCTCGCTTTCTCCACAAATGAAACACCTTCTAATACATTCACCCTGCCACTGGTTCTTTCCATGCCGACCTCGTTGGAATTCCTGGCCATCCTGCCGATAGCCCACAGTTCTAAATTGTTTGGCATGATTTCCCTGTCAAAAATCCTGCCCCTGATCTCCCCCAGTATCCTTCTGGGATACCCCACTAGTACTATTCCCTCCTGCATTATCCAAATGGCTAGTTTCCACTCCCCTCCCGCTTCCTTTCACGTGGAAGCGATATTTCTGATAGTGCAGGAGTTCTGCGTTAATGACATCAGTATAAGCTACTAATGCGGGATTACTAGTAAAAATGTTTTCTGATTCTCCAGACTAACCCATCCATAAACCTTGCTTTCTTTCTCTCTTCATCGTTTACCTCATCCTGTACCAACTTTGCCATTCGAGTAAATTCTTCCTCATAATCGACCACTGAACGATGGCCCTGAGTTACGTCTCTAAATTTTCTCCTCATTCTGGTCTCAACCGCTAGAGGAAAATACGTGCGGTTGAACCACACCCAAAACTCTGCAATAGTTAGCGTATCCATTTCCTCAACTGTGGTGATCGACTCTCACCTCTGTAGCGCTTCTCCCACTAAACTAAAATTGGCTAGCATTTGCTTATGCACCTCATTGCAATCTCTCATGCGTAGGTGATGCTGGATATCTCTCTTCCTTGACACGCTAGCACTACAGCTGAACCCCCTCACAACTCTGGTGGATGCCCACTCTTGAAAAATCTCTCGTACTTGCTGCCACCCTAACGACCCCGCACGAGCCTCAACATCTGAAGCTACTAATACTTGTGGATGATTCCGTGAAAGGTACCCTAATATTGCAACTACCGTGGCTTCAACTGCCCGTGCCACTAGTTTAGTTACCTGTGCTGCCAAAATCATCTCTGGTCGTTGCTGCCGTAACTCTTGCTCTTGATGAGCCTCCCTAGTCTCATCTCCCCCTGCTCCCCTAGCTGCTCCCTCTCTTGGGCGGCGTCTGGAATGAGAATCGAGTCATATGAGTTCACCCTCAAATATAAATTTGGTAGAAGAACGTAAATGAACATACATATAAGAATACAACAATCCTATGATAGGGCTCTATATCAAATAATTCTAAGCCAAAACGTTAAAAGCCGCACAAATCCTAAGGACACTAGAACCTGATGCTCTGATACCGTCTGTGACACCCCGCCTAAGAAAATACCGGATGATCAATCCTATACCAAGTTAAAACTAGAATCCTAGTTGGATCATCCTTAGCATCACTGTCAAAAACTTTTTAAAACTTACTAACCACCTAGTAGTAAAAAAGTTGGTGCCATATTTTAACTTTTTAATTAAACCAACCAGTACATGCGGAAATAAATATAATCCATTCACACAACTGAATAAAACTCAACAGAATAAATAATTAAATAATTTATCGAATAAACCATCGGCCACCAAAGTGAAATCCAATATAAACATCCAACACCTGAATAAATACATCTGAAAGTTGTACTGAGAAGACTGGGAGATAATCCCTAAATAAAATTGGAACTGATAGATGATTCCTACTCTAGGAATAAATGAACGATGCGTCTAATCCAAACTTCTGCTACCATCCACAAAAGCCGTAGCTCCGTATCCCTGGAATAGAATATAAATCCTGGCGTCCCTGTTGCTGAACAACTAAAAGGTTTTGAAAATAGTTTTATAGCAAGGGTTGAACCCAAAATATTTTGAAAATATTTAGCAAGTGAATTAACTGCAGTAATTTAAAAGGCATGAATTTGCTTCATATTTTAGTTAGTGTCGCACTCCCTTGTGGACAATATCACCCCTCCACTATTGTGCACACCTATCGGTTACCTTGAACCCTCACCTAGTTGTACTACCCCGTACAACTAGTCCTGGTAAAACCTCCCCCTTTGCTATACTACTCTAACCCGAGTACAGCGATTCTTGAATTATAAGTTATCTCACAATTAACTTAATTAATTCCTTCTTAAATAGTAACATATAACCGTGTCACAAGTTATATAAAGTAAATACATCACACACTGTATTATTACCCGCAGATAATATTGAATACCATTATATACGTACCTTTGCCAAAACATCCTCACATATAACATATGTATATCCATCCCTTCGAGTATACCTTTGCCGGATGATTCCCTCTAAAGTGATATCCCACTAGGTGTGCTCACATAACCTAGTTACCCAAGTTGGATTCGCTCACCAACCTGGCCTAAAACATAAACGAAGAGGAGGCGGTCATATTCCTTCCCTGAAAGTGAGATAATCCCCTCACCCATATACCGGACGCTATGACCTGGGGATATACTCTCCCTACTCCTCAAGCTAGGGGATTCACCCACATCGCGCAACCTCCCTTGATAGCATTAGAGTATATAAATTAAATAAATATCTAATCATTGATATTTAATATCACACACAATGAATATACACACACATATATATACTATCACTACACCGTATATATATATATATATATATATATATATATTATAAACCCCGGCTTTACCGTGCACTCAAAACCCTGTAACACTAGCCTGGAATTTCTCGAGTCTCTGGCCCGATTCATCTCAATAAATTTTCTCACTTATAAAATTATCATTACCCTAAGTCTATGGTCCGACTCTAATATATTAAATTCACATCTCAATTAATATAATACTTTCCCCGAGTCTATGGTCCGACTCTAATTAAATTAATTAACACACCCATTAATTTAATACCTCCCCGAGTCTATCGTCCGACTCTAATTAAATTAATTAACACACTTATTAATTTTATACCTCCCCGATTCTATCGTCAAACTCTAATTAAATTAATTAACAGACTTATTAATTTAATACCTCCCCGAGTCTATCGTCCGACTCTAATTAAATTAATTAACACACTTATTAATTTAATACCTCCCCGAGTCTATCGTCCGACTCTAATTAAATTAATTGACACATTTATTAATTTAATACCTTTCCGAGTCTGTGGTCTGACCCTCCTTTAATTAATTTAGACATTAATTAATTAACACAAATCCGAGTATGTGATCCGAGTCTAATATAATTTATTTACACATTAATTAATTAACACAAATCCGAGTCTGTGGTCCGACTCTCATTTAATTAATTTACACCTTAATTAATTAACACAAATTCGAGTTGTGGTCCGACTATCATTTAATTAATTTACACATAAATTAATTAATAGAAATTCGAGTCTGTGAGCCGACTCTAATATAATTAATTTACACCTTAATTCATTAACACAAATCCGAGTCTGTGGTCCGACTCTCATTTAATTAATTTACACATTAATTAATTAACACAAAGCCGAGTCTATGATCCGACTCTAATATAATTAATTTACACATTAATTAATTAACACAAATCTGAGGCTGTGGTCCGACTTTCATTTAATTAATTTGCACCTTAATTAATTTAATAACTTGGTGTCACCCAACCATTATTCCCGGACTCGCTCACTTGGCCTATGCCTTAATACTTCCTGAGTCTATGTTCCGACTCCAAATTAATTTACTCTCTCAACAATTAATTTAATACTTTGGGGTCACTTAACCGACATACCCGGACTCACTCACTCGGTCCATTTTTACATATCAAAATTTCATTCCCACATTTTCACCCCCAATGTGTCACACATTGATCTCCATAAATTTCCCAATTATAATTACCTATAATTACCAACATACCCGGACTTGCCCACTTGGTCCATAATTAAATATTCCACCTAATTTCCTTTAACAATGTAGCGTCACCCAACTACAATACCCGAATATCATTCCTCTGCCCAATATCAATACTTATGAATTATTTTCCCAAATTCGTTCATCTCATGACATACCGTTAACACCCTCCTAAACCTAATTATGTCACCCTATAATTGTTAAGAAAAATATATACAACATATGAATTTGTCACTAAATAAAAGTAAGGGATTAAATCTTCAATAAAATCCTCTTTATATAAAAAAACAGGCCGAACTGCCAAGTTTTTGGGACCGTCGATCGATCGATCCCCCTGGTGGAATATGGTCTTCCACGGCTTGCTGTTTCAGCCATTAACGAACCCTCAAGCTTTTAGTTTCTTCTCAAATCTTTACCCCTTTAACCACCAACATATTCTCCACACCAAAAAACGTTCTAAACACCCTAGAGACATTAATCCATCAACAAATTTATACAAAAACCCTAAGTATATCCGATTTGGGTTTTTCACCCGGGTCTCGTTCGACAAAATTCGACCCTACCATATTCAGTCCAAGTAATCATTATACATATTGTAATCCACTCTATAATTTAATCTTAACAGACCTAAATCATAAGTTAACATCCAATGAGCAATTAAATCTGCCCATTACTCTAAATTCATAAAAAGCCAATTTTAATTATGGTTATACACCCAAAACGAATTTTGTTTTACACATCACTATGATAAAAATTGATTATCATCGATTTAGAAATCCCAACAGTTAACCACTTGCCTGGAATTGTTCATAGAGTCTAATCCGTTGGTGTCGTCCCTTAATTTGGCTCCAAAATCCCCAAATTGGCTCTTGATTTGCTTTCCCCCAATTTCCCCTCAAGCCCTAGGCTTAGAATTTTTGTTTACTGTCGTTTAACATTTCTTCATTTAGGTTAAAAACCTAAATCCCGTTTTTGTCCATCTAGGCCTAATTAAAATGGCCCAACTCACCCCGTGTGGGCCCGGCTATTCCCAAAAATACCCCGAGACCCATTTACTACCCTCGGGTACTCTTTTCTAACTATCTCGACCCATCCGGACGCAACTGGGCACTCGAAATTTTCATCTGAAATACTTTTTGACATATCCAAATTTCGACCCCAAAATGTGACACACATTAATTCGAACAATAAAACTTAAAGTCGCCAGTTATAATTAATTCGGCTCACTCAAATAAATTCTCCAACTCATGAATTTAAGTTTCTCCAATTTAAATATTTTTATCACTCCCAAGAATAATTAAATATTAAATCCTCAAAATTACGGGGTGTTACATTCTCCCCCCTTACAAAGGAATTTCATCCTCGAAATTAAGATGAGCGTAATGTTCCAAGCTTCGCATATTACTCTCTAGTCATGTGCCTCTAAGCTCGCTATATCTATCCCATCCGCTTCTAACCATACGTTACACAAGTATGCATTTAAATTAACCAGGGCACCCATACACCCTATACACGTGCTTAACCACACGAAATTTTCCTTAATTAACCCGGGTGCCCATACACCCTATCCTCACGTTTTATATTCCCGAAACCCCATGGTTAGATCACCTTTGAATCGTATCACCCTAACCTTTCCTACGATCCTACTGGTCCTTCCCAAGTCCCGTTATTGCAGATAAAACATCTATAAGGGTTCCTATAAGGTGGAATAGGGTTAATCATTAAGAGTAAAGAACAAGCTTCAAAATTCAGAAGAGGTCGATCGATCGAAGGTAGGGGGTGGATCGATCGGCATTCAAGGTCGATCGATCGATCACCCAGATATTTCCCAGATTCTGCACATCCATCCTACTGGTTTCATCCCCACAAGTCCTCAAAACATCTATCAATTTCACCCAAACTCCCAATTAAGGTTACTAGTGGTTCTATTTACATATATGGATGAATTTCTACGTAAGACATGTATAGTTTCATCAGTGGGATTATATTAATTGGCCAATATGCCTTAATTATCAAGAACCCTAATTTTTCACTAAACTTCCATTGTTCTAATTCTTTTTCCAGATTTCTCACTTCTAAATTGTTCAAATTTCGTGGGTAATTCTCTACATATGATTGAGATTCCAGAATATATTTATTTTCTCTACAACATGTGATTTAGGTTCTCTAAATCATTAAATTCTTCCATGAATCCTAGGTTCAACAATCCTAATCTAACATGGCGAGACATTTACTAAAAGAGAAGAAAGATAAATACTTGCCTGGAAATTTGAGTTTCTGATTTGTGGACAAAAGAGGTGTGGTTGTGTTCCTCGTCGCACAATCTACGCTTTGACGGTGGTGACGGTGAAAACGGGTGAGTCTTTGGTCTTGAGTTACTTAGAAAGCTCTCCAACTCCTTCTCTAATGACCATTCTTTGGTTTTATGTTTGTTAACCCTAGAAGACAACTCCTAAAGGCTGATACAACCATAAGAAATTCGTGGGTTTAATTACCCAAAAATACAAAATGACTCGTATACCCTCCCGGGATGTCAATTAGGCCTAAAAACGTCCTGAGACCCAAACTAAACCCAGGGTACACTTTTCTGACTATCTCGACCATTTCGGACATGTTGGCGTACTCAAAATGACCATATGGACGATTTATATTTTATTTATTTATAATAATAATAATAATTTTGTCCCGACACGACACAGGCGCATCCTGACTTAATTTCCATAATTCTCATATTATTCCCTCGTGATAATTTTAATAAATTTAATTCTACATATCACTCTACTCAATAAGTAATATTGAACAAATCAACAATTTTCCAATAATTACTAACTCTCGTCACGTTAGTAACATTTATAACAAATTTCCAGATTAATATTAAATTAATTTATCTCAATTAAATTGAATAAATACCTAAATTTAAAAGTCATAAAAATATGGGGATATTACATACTTCCTCCCTAATAACGGAATTTCGTCTCGAAATTCGAAAAATTAGGCCTATCTGGTACCATCTGTAACAAGGTATAGAGCATCTAATTTCCACAACATCGAAAGAGAACTACAAATCTAAATCTCATCATATTAATACAACAAAATTCTCTTGAATAAATATAACTAAAGTAAATCTCCAATGATCTATACAAAAAAATAAATAAATACAATTCGTCTCATCTTGTATTAAAAATTCTGGATACCTTATCAGTACGCAAACTATGTACATAGTAAGGCTCTTAATCAGTATTGCCCCTGCCTCACAGCAAGCTTGTTTAACACTCTCATTAAAGAAACTTCTCATTGTGCTTTTAACCAACAACATTTGAATAAGACATTCCTATACATTATTAATTCCTTATTATTTCAATATCATTGGGAGGCCGCATCTCACTACCTGAGAACTACTCGGATTTATCTAAACACAAAACTCCCATTGTGAGAGAAACCATACGAACATCTGACCACTTTTTTTGCCTAAATAGTCGTGGAATTCCACCATAGCCATCAGACTCTAACTCAACCAATACAAAAGTTTTATTATCCGCACATCTCTTAACATTCAGAGTGAGAAAAATTAAGGGTTTTCCACACCAAAACCTCAATAAGCATCTTGTTCACAATAAACAAGTACGAGTGCTCCCATGGAACCTCACCATTAGGTAATATCCTCCCCCAATTACCATACTATACTCCACTTGTTAGCTATAACCGTTGTGGAAAATAAACGATCACAATGAATCCAAAATTAATTTCACACTGCGCCACTAATGGTTAATCACCGCTTGCGTACTCCCTAAATTATGGGTGATACAACCTGCTCAAAATGAAACGATATCACCGCTGCTTCCTGAAATCCCGTATTGAAGGTAGGATTCAAAAATCTTATCCTAATTCAGAAAATACTGTGTAGGACCACGTACTGGTGTGATTCTCCCTTTCAAAGGAAAACTGGGGCACTCTAGCTAATATTGTAACTCATCCCAAAGGAATGTCAATCACTTCCTTCTTGGGCATATTGTTCCACACGTTTGAAGGACCTCTTGATCTTACCTTGAGGTTGTCAACTCATCTAAGAAAATTTACCAACTTTACTGGCTTCTTCCATTATAGGAATTGTCCATAGCCACAAAATTATTTTGTTATTCCTCTTATTCCAATCGATTTATGTTTATGAGTAGTGCCCGCAGAGAACACTCAATATGTTATGCTTGACATCGACTTCTACTTGTTATGTCTCACATTAAGTGACACTTAATACTCCCCTTATTTCCTTTGCGTATACTGAAAGTTCCGAGCCATTTACTTTTCTCCACGATGTGCACTTCCAGACCTTTTTATACCATACTAACATCTTCACTCTTTTTACGCGTCAGTCTCTCTAAACATTTTAATAACTTCAACTCCGTTCAAAGTGTTCTCCATACTAATTTGAATTCTACCCTTCTCAAGGAATACCCCTTTTTAAATGGCTTCCCACGGCCTTCCAACCATATTCGGTGTGCTACTTTGAATACAAATATATGGATTTATCGTCTTTCACACGGCTCTCAATCCACCCTACCACTTCCACTTCGTTATGTTAATCCCACAAACATTTATTCGACACGTCTATTCCCACATCCCTACAACTCGGATGATTCTAATATCATCTCACCAGGATGCCCACACACCCTAAAAACCGTGCATATTAGCATAATAATCACATACGCTTCACACATAACACCAAATTATTTATTTCCCTTGTGCTCACAACGTGCTACAACACTTGGGTACTCTCAATTACCCTAGAAATTGAAATTTTAAATCCTCTTTATCATCGTTCCACCCCTCAACTCGTGGTGATAAGACAAAACCTTCAATTCTTTAGTACCACCCAACCGACTCCACTGGCCTTAATTCATAATTCAACTTCCAATTTACAGGTATAATTACATGCTCCTATTACGACTGAGGTACTAAACTCATAGACTAACGACCAAATGTCTTCCTACTCCCAACCTTACGTCAAGTTTCATGCATGGGATATCTCGCAAAGCAAAATCCAAACAAGGAACCCCCCGATACACTACTACCTAGCATTATCGATTATCAAAATTCATTAGGCCCTATGTCTATAGCATGTACCCCTTTATTCCGTCTCTTGACAGAAAAGTTACATCTCTTCCTGTAATTACACTTAACAAAGAACATTCTGTCAATTGCACTATCATTCAGCATTGGTGGTAATCACATTCCATAAACCTCGAATACATACAATCGGGATTCTCGAAATCCCATCCCCAATCATATGGGTATAACTCTCAACTCCCACATCTCTAAAGGATAGATATATCAATGCGCTCTTCCTATCACCAAGTCTTGAGCGCTAAATATAATAATGTGTTAAATATTTTCACCCAATGGTAAACCCATTACATACTGAATCAAAACAACAAAGTCCTTACACACACCTGGATCGAATATCTCGATCCCATTATCCCCTCCGAAGTTTCTAGAATAGATAATTTAAGTGCGACTCCGACCCTCTCGCAGGTGAGGCCTCTCCAAAACAAAACATGTTGCACTAATGTAACCATTTCGATAGCCTTGCAATAACTGCCTACTATCATACTAACCATTACTATAAAGTTGTAACCAAGACAATATCATACTCATATATCATATCACTAAAACGAGTAATCTCAATTCATACACCCATTTATCCTCCGTGGATAACACTAAAGATAATCCCGCTACACTAGGGAAAATATTCACATAATAATAATGTTTATAGTTATACGCACTAACACATCTCACATGCTAATCTAGCAATGAACAAAATATAATGACTCGCTCGTGTCACATAAACACGCCTCATCCTCTAAGGATAAAACTCATACTTCTACCTTGCCAATCGTCTTGACTACACAAATGGTCCCCGGACATAACACGTCTGCCAAACCAAAACAAAAACTACTTTAATCGTTGTCCTTTACTAGGCATCCTACTCTCCTCCCTTTACTCACTTCGGGAAAACATTAACGCATGTGAATCACTCTCCAAAAAATACCTCTACACATGATCCACTTATCACCTGTCATACTAACCATATTAGGATTTTCCGTCTCGTACTTTGGTACTCTCAATTCCTGGTGGCTACCCCCGTTGTTCCCTTAGAAAAATTATCCCTAAGGAACATGCTACTGGCTTCAATAACCGTTACTTAATTCACCATCGTTTGGTAAGAATTTAGATATTCGAATCATTTAAATGATCCCCCTGATGGGTCTCCCCCTTGTGGTGTTTTACTAACTACTTTTCATCTAGACTCACTCTCCAATAAGTCTTTCGATTATTTTAGCTCCCTTCGTAAGAGCGTTAACATCTCTATGGATGACGCGTGACATTGTCACCATATGGATCGACTATCTAACATAATTTTCTTTAAGTGTTGTCAATCTTTCCTCACGAGTTTATTTTCCTCTTTAAATATTCTCTACCATTGGTATCCACTCCAGCTGATACAAATTTGGTAAAAGTCTAAATCCATTTCCAAATGGACCCCTGTCCGGCCCTTCTGTAATGGGTTCAGCACAACGTTCATATCTTATCCTGAACAACTGATGAAAGCACGTGTGGTTAAACTGTCCCTACGGTCCTTATATTAACGCAACATTTCACTACAAATGGTGGTAGTTGACTCCCACTATTATAACTTTTTTCCCCATAGTCAAGAAAAATTTTACCCCAAATTTTCACTTCTGGTTAACCACACTCCACTATATTTCCAAGACTTTGAATATATTACCTTCGTTGGTTAACACACACAATTCCGCAGGTCTGAAATTTCCGCTGATGACTCTCCTCAATTTTTCCTATCGACCCTCTCACAAGCGCACCACGTTGGGTGGATCAAATTTGTCCTCACTTTCGACTATAGGAGCACTTGAAATTTGTAGGCTGGATCCTAGACGTCTTTATAGTCCTGGCCTCTCATTCCCTAATAGAGGTGACCTCGACTACGGTTATCATCATCGAATATACTTTACAACATCAACTGAGCCCTGCCTCCTGATGTCCGCCTAACGGCCCTCGTCTGACATCCTTCATCGCTCGGCACACACACACATCCGAATGAAATTAGAATTCACTAATATACAAACATTATAGCTGGAGAACGGAATCTCACCATAGAAACCAACAATCATAAACATAGGGCTCTATATCAAACAAAGCAACGCTGGAAGCATAATAAGCCGCAGAGATCCTAAAGGACACTAGAACCTCATGCTCTGATACCACCTGTGACACACCACCTGATTAAATACCGAGCGATCAGTCCTTTATTAAATTAAAATAAAGGTGAACGGTTGGTTCATTCTTAGCATCACTGTCGCAAAATAAAATATACCAATTTAAACACCCTAAATAATTAAGCTAAGTGTTAAAACAATTTTCAACTTTATTTCCATTTTATGGAATCCAAATATGTAAACCTTATTAACAACCAATAGTTTAAGAATCACATAAATACTAAGGATGGAAATAACACCGAATAATTTAAACCATCCAGATAAGCCAAACCAATTTAAAACTATAAATGAAACCATCCTGACAATAGTTAACTCCCAATGCGTACTGAATACAGAAAATACAAATAAACATAGATCTCTGACATAACAAAACTGAAATAGGGAAATGGGCCACACATGCCCTAACTATAAAGAACTAAAACAGGAACTGAATCAATGAAGAAGTCGTCTAAAACAAAGGCCTACAACTCCCACATAAGCTGCAGCGCATCCAATCCAAAAAACCTATGCATGTCGCCCCTATGGCTGGGCACATGTAATACATATACATATATAGATAAGAGAGGGAAAAGTACCGGAAACGGGTCAGACCCCTTGTGTAAAACATTTTTAAAATAGTTTAGCAAGTATTTAAAATGCTTACCTGCAAATGCAACAACCATGTTAGTATCCGACACTCTCTTGAGAATTCTGACCTCTCACCTAGTATGCACATCTACCGTACTAATAAATCTTATAAGCTTCTCTAACTTATCTTCCATAAGGTTTAATCATGTGAAAATTAAGGTTATGATATTTACTTTTGGAAACCATTCTCTTCAAGATTTCTCACGTTATTTAGAACAAATCATTACCATTATAAAGTTCTCGAACACTTATAATAAAGTTGAAGCATTTATGCATTACTTATCTACTTATACACACAGTAGAAAGTTTCCATATAGATATACGTATATATATTAGTCCCACATATAATATATATCAAACGGAACCCCACATAAAATCTATGGTGCTGGCATAGTCTGCTATCAAGTCCCCGTATCACTCAAACTAAGGGAAATACTAGTTCGAAATCACTCTCGAACTGTATTAAAACAATACACAAACAAGGGGAGGCGAAGCATAGTTTAAGGTTCTAAGAGATCAGCACATACCCTCACGTCTCTTAGAACATTTGACTATCATTTTCAGATAGCCTGTATCGAGGATACTATCTTCTAGGGTACGAGTCAATATCCCCCCATAAAGGTCTAATTGAGATAAGACTGTCCCGGTGCGAAAACCCCCCGTGATAGTAAGTAGCTCGGGTATGATTTTTACCAGATATATCATATGCACAATCACGCAGTCATATATATATAAATATTCACATTTTCGAAATTAGGTACGCCCACGACCCATAATTATCATTATTCTAGCCATGCGTAACATATAATGCTCGAATTCTACATATAAGTAAATCACTTTTTTTATTCCATTAAGTATAACAAATCTTTAAGTACTTCTCGACTCTCTAAGTGTATCCTCTCAAAATCATATAAAATCAGTAGGTGCACCCTCACTACTCTACTGGTCTAAGTCTTCCTTAATTCTCATAAGATAGACTATAATGTACACACGATTTCCCACTAAATTTATATTCTCGAAACCCCACGGTTAGATCACATCTGAATCGTATCACCCTAACCTTGCCTACGATCCTACTGGTCTTTCCCAAGTCACATTAAAGGTCGATCGATCGATCGCCTAGATATTTCCCAGATTCTCCATATCGATCCTACGGGTTTCATCCCCACAAGTCCTCAAAACCTCTATCAATTTCACAAAAACTCCCAATTAAGGTTGCTATTGGTTCTATACACATATATGCATGAATTTCTACGTAAGACATGTATTGTTTCATCAATGGGATTGTATTAAAGGGGCCAATATGCCTTAATTATCAAGAACCCTTATTTTTCGTTAACTTCCATTGTTCTAATTCTTTTTCCAGATTTCTCACTTCTAAATTGTTCAAATTTTTTGGGTAATTCTCTACATATGATTGAGATTCCAGAATATATTTATTTTCTATACAACATGTGATTTGGGTTCTCTAAATCATTAAATTCTTCTATGAATCCTCGGTTCAGTAATCCTAATCTAACATGGTGAGAAATTAACTAAAAGAGAAGCAATATAGATACTTCCCTGGAAATTTGAGTTTCTGATTTGTGGATGAAAGAGGTGTGGTTGCGTTCCTCGTCGCATGATCTACGCTTTGGCGGTGGTGACAGTGCAAACGTATGAGTCTTTGGCCTTGAGTTGCTTGGAAAGCTCTCCAACTCCTTATCTAATGGCCGTTCTTTGGTTTTATGTTTGTTAACCCTACAAGACAACTCCTAAAGGCTCATATAACCTTAGGAAATTCGTGGGTTTAATTACCCAAAAATACAAAATGACTATTATACCCTCCCGGGATGTCAATTAGGCCTAAAAACATCCGAGACCCAAACTAAACCTCCGGGTACACTTTTCTAACTATATCGACCCTTCGGACACGTTGGCGCACTCTAAATGACCATACGGGGGATTTATAATTTATTCATTTATAATAATAATAATTTTGTCTCGATAAGACACAGGCGCAACCTGACTTAATTTCCATAATTTTCATATTATTCCCTCATGACAATTTTAATAAAGTCAATTCTAGATATTACTCTACTCAATAAGTAATATTTAACAAATCAATAATTTTCCAATAATTACTAACTCTCATCCCGCTAGAAACATTTAAAACAAATTTTCGAATTAATATTAAATTAATTTATCTCAATTGAATTTAATAAATCCCTAAGTTTAAAAGCAATAAAAATACGGGGTATTACAAAGTTGACTAAAGGTATTATGTATATTGTGAGGGAATTACATGGCGATGATATTGGTCTATGGTTAGATGTTAGAAGGGAAAGAACTAGTTAACATGGGAATATAAACTAGTAGGGTTTGATGGAGCGTTAGGCGTGCAGATTAGATGAGAGGTGATCATCTCAAGTGAGTACGATAACTTTACATGATTAATATTTGTTCTATAAACTCATTTTAAGCCCTTGCTGATTTTTAAACTTTTTTCAACTCGGTCTCTGACCCATTTTTTGCAAATCTCTTTTTCTTGCCATATTATTTTAGGTGCCTAGCCGTAGGGACAACAATCATACGAGTTCAATTTACTCGACGAGGTGTAGCTACTATGGAAGTTACAGGACCTTGGTAGTAGCCGCTCCTATATTTATCGTTTCTTCCTTATGAATTATTTCATCAGTTTGGGCATGTTTCCTTTTTTCTATTCAAATATTTAGAGATTTGTGGATTTAAATATTTATTGTATTCAGTTGTTGAGATTATTTTTATAGGATTATTTTATTTGGGACTTAGAAAGGAAATAATTTATCCAGTTTGATTTATTATTGCAGTTATTTTCCTACTTATGAGATTGATGTGAATGGTGAATGTTTAATTATTTCATTAACCTAGTGTTATTAATTAAAAGATAGGATTTTGACATCAACCTTTTTAAATATTAGGTGGTTAGTATGTAATAATAAATTTTTTGATAGTAATGCATAATCTGAACCAACCGAATATTATGATTTAATTTAATAACGTACTAATCAGCCGGTATTTAACTAGGCGGGGTGTCACACCTGATGGTGCCACAACTTGCTCCGGCACAACCTTTTGTAGAGGAATCATCTTTGTCGGAATCGCAACTGGGGTGGATACCCCTCCAGAGGGGCAGCAGCTGGTGCTACACATCCTTCACCTAAACTTGATAGGTCTACATTATTTATCTTCTTGAAGTCAAAAAATATTATCATAAGATTCATACATACCATCGAAGCCGCTGCCGGTGAGCTGGTCTACCCTCCCTGAGGAGTAGGTTCCTTGGATTAGATCACCACCACTTCTTCCTGAGTAGTTTTGTCACTGTGATCTCCATTCCTAGATGGAATGTCTTCAAAAACTACATGCTGAGAAATGTTGAAACCTTTTTTATCCATGAAGGGAATAATACCTCCCTAGAAGAGATGCCAAATGTAAAAATGTAGTGAGATTGGGGTCTATGAATACTTGGAAAGGGTGAGGTGTGACCCACTCAGTAGATGTTGTCTGCAAGGTTCTAAAGAACTTCTAGAGTAGCTTCTTATGAAACCTTCTCCTTTTGGTAAAAATGGAGCTCAATATGGAACTTCCTCCCTGCAAGAAGATTAACTTCCACAAAATAAAAGTAACTTTTCTCAAGAAAAGCTCCTGAAAAAGATTGTTATCAGTGAGGAGTGAAAGAACAAGGCACTTAGCACTATAGACAAAGCGGAGACATAATCCTAAGAAGTTCTGGTGTGATTTTGACAGAGTAACAGTGGTATTGAGTTTTTCTATACCTTTTGACCTTGCCATGGGGTGCTATTTATACTTGGGCACTAGGGTTGAGTTAGAACTTTTGGGTATGAAATTTTCCATTTGTCCTTACCTGTGTGCAGTAGCCTATCCCCTCAGATAAGTGTCGCCTGGTGCTAACCAATGTCAGAACGCAAATATATCTGCGATTGAAGACAAAATATTTGATTTGGTAAATATCTTTTGAAACTGTAACTTCTGGTAAAATCTTTATAAACTTGAGAGAGGATTCCTCGAGGACCCCCTCCTCTAAAATTATCAATCTTGAGGGGGGGGGGGGGGGGGGGAGGGGGGGCTTCATTACCCCTCTCCTCTAAAATCATTTTTCTTGTGAGGGGCCTTGAGGACCCTCTCTTCTAAGAAAATCATTTTGTAAGGTTTCATTTCTTGTGAGAATCCCTTTGGCTTCTCACTTCACTTGTGACTAACTGTGAGATGTGTGTGGTCTTGAGTGACTCCTAGGGTCTACCTACTAGTATTCTCTCAGTCCTAAAGTGCTAAGTGGTTGATCTTGCTCAACAAACCTTATTTCTCAACTTCCAAACCAAAACTCCCAAGAGATCCCAATTTGAGCCCTGTCGGCTCAACTAGGCTACCAGTACAATAAAGTAAGTGTTAGTACTTTTATTCTTTTAAAGAATGAATTTTCCTGATGAAGGGTTGATCATGGTATCCACTCCTTCATTCTAGCTTAATTTCTAGAAGTTCAGGTGGAGGAACTTGAGTGTCCTTTGCCCCAGGTTTTGGTTGAGGACCTTGAGGGTTCCCCACTAAAATGTGTTCTTGTAGTTGAGGGAGGGGAACCTAAAGGGTTATATGATAGAATGTTTTCTGAAGTTTGAGGGAACTTGGGGGTTCCTTCTCAAATATGAGTTTTTCTACAGTTGAGGAACCCTGGGGGTTCCATCTCCAATATGTTTTTTCTACGATTGAAGATCCCCGGGGGTTCCTTCACCAATATGAATTTTTGAGGTTGAGGGACCTTGGGGGTTCCTTCTAAAATAAGGATTTTCTACCGTTGAGGGACCCTAGGGTTCCTTCACTAATATGAATTTCTACGGTTGAGGGACCCTTGGGGTTCCTTCTCTAAAATGGATTTTTTGCGGTTGAGGGACCCTAGGGGTTACATCTCCAATATGGATTTTTTGCAGTTGAGGGACCCTGGGGGTTCCTTCAGCAATATGAATTTCTGCAGTTGAGGGACCCTAGGGGCATCTCAACCTCATATTTTTTGTACACGAATAGGGGGTATTTGATTGGTCATAAATATTGTATATTTATTCCCCTAATTTCGATACATTTGTGAACCCGAGTGATGCAACCGATATGGATTTAATGCACATTTATGCTACTAACCTTCGTTGGCAAGTATTTCATGTTTCGTGTTTCTCCTATTTGTTTCACAGGTTAATTATGCAAGCGGTGTAAAATAGAAAGCGAAACGATGAAAGAAAGGCTAGGAAGGCAAGTTCAAGGGCATTTTGGTAATTCTGCAGCCAGATCCAGGAGGAGGAGTCAACGGGAAAGTTGAAAATCATGGAACAACGAGAACACTAAAAGAAATGGCACCCATATCCGATCTACGATTGATGAGTTATGACCAGTTGAAGTTGAAGAAAAATCCAAGGAAGAAAGGAAGAAAACAAGAAAAAAATTCAAAGTGATAGAATGAAAGAAAAGGACATCCAAACCAGTGAAATTTCCCAAACCCAATGCGAATCGGTTTGGGGGGCGAACCGATTCGGGGAACATGCGAACCGGTTCAGGGGTCCTGAAGCGCGAATTTTTTTCCTTTATTCTGATTGGTTGAAAGAATCCCATTAGGTTAAAAACTCCTCCTAAAACAGTTTTGGACGTACGGAGTGACCTAGGAACAACAGTTCTGAATAGTTTTTCTTTAGTTTTTGTAGAGAAAAATGGAGAAGAACAACTAGGAACATAACTTTAATTAATTGCTGCAAGATTAATACAATTCTGGGTTTGTTTTCAAGTTGTAATCCAAGTTTTATTTTTATGATTATTGTTCTTGCATGGTAATTTTCCTACGTGATTTGAATAAATTTCTGCATTCATAATACTTATCTAAGTATTTCAATCTAGTCTTATCATGAGTTCTTTCGCATGCAACGTTACTATTTCATGCATCCTTCAGTTTAATATGTCCGTCTAGGTTTAAAAGGTCGGGATACATGAACCCAACCTAATGTGTTAGTTGCATGTGTATAACATTAATCCTCTGAAATTAGTGATTGATTACGACTGTATTGCGTAGGAACATAACAATTGTAGGTCTTTATATCTCGTTTGCCTCTGGGTAACCGTGATGATTTAGAATGCAATTCGAGTGTCACTATCGCGATACCGATTTATTCGTCCTCAGATTAGGTATGACCCGGGATTGAACGTCGTATATATAATGCTTGGGAGTACTAAATTTCAAGTCAAATTTCATCAGTTAAATTTATGATTAATATTATAACTACAATTCACTAGGGTTGGGGGATTATTTTCCCGTCCAGTTTTTCTCATCACTTAAACAAAAGTTTCAAATCATCTTGCATTCATATTTTAGGTAGTTTAGTATAGTTGCATTTCTATATGACTTCATAATTGCATTTAGAATAATCATTCTCAGAAACCAAATCATTTTTCCTTTCTTTTTAGAGTCAGAGTTAGGGTTCCTTCATCTTTTCTCGTCGTTACAACTCCGTTTCCTTTTTCCCTGTGGATACGATCCCGACTTACCCGGTTTATTACTAACGCGATAGGCTTGCACTAGAGCCTAGAGTGAACGCATATTAGAGACACATTCTGAGTCGCGTCAAGTTTTTGGTGTCGTTGCCGGGGAATTAGGTAGACTTAGGATTAGATTGAGTCAATCCAAAGCTTTGATCAAAAATTTCAAAAAGTCCAAAAACATAAAAAAAAAATTAAAAAGAAAAAAAAGATTCACAATCATCATCTCTCCTAAGCTTTAATGCAAAATTCTGAAACGACTCCCATACACCATAATACTCCAACCAACATTCATGAAAATCCAATTGTTGAGTATAATCCCGATAGTCCCCACACTCCAAACGCCCCACAGTTTTGATCCCACCTCCCACACCGTCGCACACAATCTCCAATAACACTCCATTTTCCTTCTTAGGACACACTCTGAGCACACCTAGTGAGAGCATCAAGTCGTTAAGTGAGGAAGTGATGTCGCGACACGGCAGTGCACCCGCCGGTGAGGAATATCCCCCATACCGACCGCTGAGAGAATTCTTATATCCCGAGCGCACTGTCACTCCGGGATACATTATACTCCCGAATAATGTCGGGCAATTCCGTTTCAAAAATGGGATGATCCAGATGTTACCGCATTACCACAATATGGATTCTAAAAATACATACCTCCATATTAGGGAATTTGAGGACGTGTGTGATACTCTCAATGATCAAACCTGCACACAAGAGGTGATCCGCCTCAAACTCTTCCCTTTCTCGCTCAAAGATAAAGCTAAGACCTGGTTATGGTCTTTACCTCCAAGCTCGATTCCATCTTGGAATGAGTTGCAATCGAGATTTCTCAAGAAATTCTTCCCACCACATTGAACAATCTCCATAAAGGCTCAAATTCAAGCGTTTAGACAAGCTGAAAATGAGTCATTTCATCGATGTTACGAGCATTTTAATGAGTTAGTTACTTTATGCCCCCATCATGGATTTGATGCAGCACAAATCATCTCTTTTCTCTATAATGGGCTGAATCTTAACTCCAAATAACTTGTTGAAACCATGGGATATGGTCCGGTTGTCGATTTAGATGCCCACGATGATGAGCTTCACCTAAGGTATGTCGCTGAGACTACCCAATCCTGGGATACTTCTGATTCTAATGCTCAAAATTGAAATCGTCAAGTGAATACCACTCCGTCGGCGTCCGGTCTATTCCACGTAGATAAGAATTGTATGACGGATAGTCGATTGGATACCCTTGAGAAAGGATTTCGAGACCTATGCGAGATATATGGAAAAGGACAAGCTGGATTCGTACCAAACCCCGTCAAAAAGGTGTGTGTTATTTATGAGATGGGCCATTCAACAGAGGAATGCCCGACTATACCCGCCTACAAAGTAATGCTTCAGGAGCAAGTTAGTGGTATCGGAGGTTTTAAGGGTAATTTCGGTGCCCCGCACGGGAATTCATACAACCCTTCATGGAAAAACCATCCCGGTTTTAGCTATGGGCAATAACATGTCGCAATGAACCCTCCTTTACATGTTGCCCCTCCTCCACCACAACACTTTCAGCAAGCTATACACATACAAGGACATGTGCAAGCACCACCACATCAAGGATATTATATCCCGCCACCACGGAGAACTCTCAAGGATACCATGAATCAATTCATAGCAAGCTAGACCACAACCACTGCCAAATATGATCGTCTGATTGGCGACATAAATGTGAGTCTGTTAAAGATACAATCCTCACTGAGTGTCCAAGAGAATGGCAAGTTTCTTACCCAAGGCCAAAGACCTCCCCAAGATCAAACTAGTGTTAGCTCCACCTCTACTGAACATCAGGAGCAATGTCAAGACGTGACCAATCTTCGTAGTGGGAGAGTTGTTGATTTATCACCTCCTCCACACGACACAATGAAAGATAAGGAGATTTTGCCCGGCACAAAAGAGGCCAAAGATGTCCCCTTGAACAAGAGTGACAAAGAAGACGCTAGTGAGCCAGAGGTGATAGTGAAACCACCCTCCGCGGCACTGTTTCCTTAAAGGTTGATTCTCTCCCATAAAGCAAACCCGCGTGAAGACGTTCTAGAGGTGCTAAAGCAAGTAAAGATGAATTTACCTTTCCTCGATGCCATTAAGAAAATTCCAGCTTATGCTAAAGTTATTAAAGACTTATTAACAGTAAAGAGAAAGATGAAGGTAAATAAGAACGTCTTTCTAGCACAAAATGTGAGCTCCATTCTACTGAACGAGATCCCGCCTAAATTCAAAGATCCCGGTGCACCCACCATATCCTGCATCATTGGAGAAAAAAAAATTGAAAAAGCCTTAGTTGACTTGGGAGAAAGCGTAAATATCCTCCCTTACTCCATCTATAGGCAACTTGACTTGGGCAACCTCAAGCCCACAAAGGTCACTCTCTAACTAGCGTATCGAACAATGAAGATACCACGAGGCATAGTCGAGGACGTGATCGTCCAAGTTGACATTTTCTACTTCCTGGTAGACTTTGTCATTTGGGAGACGGAGCCCTCCTTAAACTCGAGCAATCATGTTCCCATCATCCTTGGGTGTCCATTCTTATCTACGTCTAACGCAATCATCAATACTCAGAATGGGCGAATGCAACTCATATTTTGGAACATGACCTTGGAAACCATCATCTTCCACATAGCCCAACATACGGGGGAGGAAGATGATCTTCACGCGGTGAGCCTCATAGATGAGATAGTAGAGGAGTATTTTGAGGAGACTTATTGCGGTGATGCCTTAGAACCCTGTTTAGCGGCGATGAGGGGACGTACACCGACTTAGAGAGGGAGGTTGGAGAGTTGAGAGAGTTACTCAATGAAAGCACGTCAGACGAGGACGTGAGAGCTGTTAGCTGGGTTTCGAGATTTGAAGAGTTACCTCCGAGGGATACACGCATGGTTCCCTCCTGTGACGAATTTCCAACCCTCAAGTTGAAGAAACTCCCCTCCCATATTAAATATGCATACCTAGGAGAGGATGAGACATTTCCTATTGTTGTCTCCTCTGGCCTAGACGAGGCAGATGAGGGTAAATTGTTGAAAATTTTGAGGAAGCACCAAAGTGCTTTTGGTTGGTGCATTGCTGATTTGAAGGGGATAAGTCCTTTGATTTTCACTCACAAGATCCATATCGAAGAGGATGTTAAGACCTCTAGAGAAATGCAAAGAAAACTAAACCCCAACATGAAAGAAGTTGTGAAATCCGAGATTATTAAATTATTGGATGCCGGGATTATCTACCCAATCTCGGATAGCAACTGGGTGAGACCTATTCAAGTGGTCCCGAAGAAATCGGGTATGACTGTGATCGAGAATGCTAAGGGAGAGCTAGTTCCCCAACGTACCACCACCGGGTGGCGCATTTTCATTGATTACCAGAAGCTCAATGCGGGAACTAGGAAAGACCATTTCCCCTTACCATTTATTGATCAAATGCTTGAGAGAGTAGTGGGCCACCCTTATTATTTCTTCCTTGATGGTTATTCCGGATATAACCAAATTGAGGTGGATGTACTTCACCAGGAGAAGACTACCTTCACTTTCCCTTTCGGTACGTTTGCCTACAAACGTATGCCATTTGGCTTGGGTAATGCACCCGCGACTTTTAAAAGGTGCATGTTGAGCTTATTTAGTGACATCGTCGAAAGAGGAATCGAAGTGTTCATGGATGATTTCAGCATTTTTGGCACCTCTTTTGATCATTGTTTAGAAAAACTAGAAAAGTACTTCCCGGTGTGTGGAAAAGAACTTAGTGCTGAATTGGGAGAAATGCCATTTCATGGTCACCGAGGGAATAGTTCTTGTCCACATAGTATCATCCAAGGGAATAGAGGTTGATAGGGAAAATATAGATGTAATAGTTGATCTTCCTCCACCTAAATCGCTTAAAGACGTGCGCTCATTCTTGAGTCACGCGAGGTTTTATCGAAGGTTCATCAAGGACTTTAGCACCATTTCTAGACCCTTAAGCAACCTACTCATGAAGGACACCCCATTTGAGTGGACGGAGGCATGCCAAAGGCCTTTTGAAAAATTGAAAAACATGCTTGTGTCCTCTCCCATCATGCAAGTTTTGAATTGGTCCTTACCATTCGAACTTATGTGTGATGCAAGCGATTACGCGATCGGGGCTATTTTGGGCCAATGAAAAGATAAATAAGATCATGTCATCTACTACGCTAGACGGACCCTTACCGGACCTCAACTCAACTACTCTACCACGGAGAAGGAGTTACTAGCGGTACTCTTTGCCCTTGATAAATTCCGGTCATATCTCATTGTTTCCCCCATTACTTGCTTCACCGACCACGCGACTTTGAAATACCTACTTGCAAAGAAAGATGCCAAGCCGCGCCTCATAAGGTGGATCCTACTCCTATAAGAGTTCAATCTCTCCATCAAAGATAAGAAAGGAGTAGAAAACATCATTACTGACCATTTATCTCGGCTTTCGTCTGACGTACCTAGTGATCTCGTACCCATAGACGAATACTTTCCGGATGGGCAACTTTTTTCTACCTCTTCCTATCCCTGGTTTGCAGATATAGTGAACTATCTCGTCACGGGAGCCGTCCCTCCTGATTGGACATCGTAAGATAAAAAGAGGTTTATTACTTGGTCATGCATGTTCTTTTACGATGATCCCTTCCTTTTTAAATATAGCACCGACCAAATCATCCGACGATGCGTACCGAATAACGAGATCCCGAAGGTCATCCAGTTTTGTCATTTGGAAGGTTGTGGAGGACACTTTTCGACAAAAAAGACGGCCGCTAAAATTCTGCAATGTGGCCTTTATTGTCCCACAAGATTCCGGGATGCAAATGATGATTGCAAATCGTGCAATAGGTGCCAATGGATGGGAGCCACTACTCGATGAGACATGATGCCTCTTACCCCATACTCATCATTGAGATCTTCAACTGTTGGGGTATTGACTTCATGGGCCCTTTTCCCCCTTCCTTTGGTTCCCTATACATCCTTGTCGTGGTAGACTACGTTTCTAAATGGGTGGAAGCTATACCTACCAAGACAAATGACAACAAAGTGGTGATAAAGTTCCTACAGGAACACATACTTTCCCGCTTCAGTTCACCGAAAGCGATAATTACTGATAATGGCACGCACTTTTGCAATAGGCCATTCGCGAAGCTCATGAGAAAGTATGGTGTCGTTCACAAGGTTGGAACAAATTATCACCCACAAACGAATGGGCAGGCCGAACTAGCGAATTGGGAAATCAAGAACATTCTTGAAAAGACCGTCAATCCTACCCGAAACGATTGGTCACTTAGATTGAACGATTCGCTATGGGCCTATCGTACCTCATATAAGAATCAACTCGGCATGTCCCCATTCCTCTTTGTATATGGAAAACCTTGCCATGTTCCCGTTAAGCTCGAACACAAGGCGTATTGGGTGATTAAACAATTGAATTATGCCATGGATATGGCCGGTGAAGCCCGCAAGCTTCAATTGAATGAGTTAGAAGAACTACGCAATGATGCATATGAGAATGCCAAAATTTTAAAAGAAAGGATGAAACTCGCTCATGATAGCATCATTTGACGAAAAGAGTTTCCTCTCGGGAAAAAAGTTCTTTTGTACAACTCTCGACTTCACCTCTTTCCGGGAAAGTTGCGATAACGATGGTCTGGCCCGTTAGTCTTAAAGAATGTTTTCCCTTATGTAGCTGTTGAACTAGACGATTTAAAAGGGTGAAATACGTTCAAAGTGAATGGAAAACGCCTAAAGACATATCTTGAGGCGTGTGCGGAAGAAGTCGACACCGTTTGGTTGTCGGACCCCGTTTACGGGGTCAATTGAGCTGAAAAAGTGAGGTCGTCGCACACCCGACGCGTATGGGGTGAGTTCTTTTGTATAGTAGTCGTGTGTGAATAGGTTAGTTAGGAGTCCAGAGCATGGGTCACGAAAGATACCGATTATCACGCACTTTGAGGGAGCTAGCACGCAATACGAGGTTGTGTTCAATGAATTTTTAGGGAGCCCGAGGGTCTAGGACGTCTTTAGGGGCATTACGCACAAGAATGAGCATGAGAGCACACTTAGAATTCGAGAGAAGAGAGAACCCAAGAAAATGAACCAACACAGTTTCCCGAACCCCAGGCAGTACCGGTTCGGGGGGAGAACCGGTTCGCGGTACCTCCGAACCGGTTCGGGGTACCTGGCAGATTCCCCCCCTTATTTCCAAATTCATCCTCTTCCCTCATTTTTCCCCTCCATTCATTCCCTTTCGTTTTTCTTCCCTCCAAACTCTTCCCCCTTCCAATTTCCATCCTAATTCATTACCTCCATCACTTCCCTCCTACCCACTCATATTTCCCACCAACCCACCCCTCCACAACTATAAATTACTCCCCAACCCTCCTCCATTTCTCACACCACAAATTCCCTCTCCCTCTCTCTTTCCATCATCATCCCCGTCCTCGCCAAGAAAATTTTCGCCCCAAGAAATATGATGATACCACCTTCCTTGATGACGAGGGTAAAGGGGCATTTCGAAGCATCCAAGAACGCCATTGGGACGAGCAATACTTCTCGGCTATGCACCCAATCCACATCGAACATTTCGTTAATTGGGAACAACTTTTGGGCGATGTCACCGCCCTATTTGATCGCCGAGGGTGGTGCTCTTTCCTAGCTCCAACGAGCACTCACGTGTTTGAAACATCCATCCACCAGTTTTATGCGACCTTAGTTCTCAAATCTTCTACGCTTCACGAGGCATACCTTGATGGTATCCAGATTCCTTTTTCAGCGGCCATCATAGCGCGCAAAATGCATGCTAAAGGGGTGACCCTCCCCGTGCCATTCCAATACCCCACAAATGGTGTCCCCCAAACCAAAGACGAATTCATTGCTCGTATGGCACCCGGGGAGGAATGGGTATGAGAGTCTTTTCCCATCGAAGGTTTGGCGGCTACAGTGCGATTCACGCTCCTCATTGCTTGTGGAGCCATCCACCAAACTACCAATGACTCGGTGGTCCCGTTACGTCACGCCAATTTCCTCTACCACTTTTTAGACCCTTAGAGCACCATCAATCTCACACAACTTTTCTACACGGACGTCATCAATGCCGCCTACGACGAATGGGGCAAATTTGCACTCCCTTACGCCCTTTTCATTACGGATCTCTTGATGGAAGCCGGGGTGGATGACCCGGGGCAGTAAATTCGACTTCCCCGCCCCATTGGAGGCACCTCCACCACTCGAAGAAAATGCCAAATGCACGTAGCTCACCCAGACCGTCCCATTATCGACAAGGGTGCGGGAGGCGAATCACATGATGCCCCGGTGATGGACGTTGAAGAGGAGGAGTTTGAGGACGAAGAGGAGGATTTCGATTTCGAGCCTCCGGGGGCAAATTTTGAGCGACGCCTCTCGGTGGTTAAATCCCGCCTTGACGGGTTCATCACCCAATACAATCAAGATCAATCGGCTTACCGGAGGGACACACGGATGATGTACCAACTCTAAGTCCACCTTTACCAACTCAACTTCGGCGGACCTCCACCCCCTTCTTTTATGACCCGTATGATCCCAATGCACCCGGGTCCTCACATCCGCCTCCATAATGAACCCATGACTGTTTTGATGTATTTGTTTGATTGTTAGTTGTTGCTAGTGGTTTCAAATCGCTATCAGTTGCCTCCCATCTCTTATGTAACACATGCTCACCCATTGTTATTATCAAATTTGCATTTTCCATATTTGTTTGTTTTAATTTTCTGCACTTTTTATTCGCTTTGAGTTAGATTTTAGTCCTTTTTGCTTGAGGACAATGCAAAAGTCTAAGTTGGGTGGGTGGGGGGGTTACAAGTGCATATTTCTAAAACTTCACAAATTTTCAAAAATGCCCAAAAATCTAAAAAAAAAATCATAAAATTTTGAAAAATCCAAAAATATTTTTGTTCAAAATAAATAAAAATTGGAATTCATATTTTTCAAAAATATCACTAAAAGTTGGTTTTAAGTCTCAAATTGTAAAAATTCAACATGCACAAAGTCGAACTTGACTAAAGATGGAAATTGAGTGAAAATTGACGACTTAACGAATAAGTGTGGAGATTAACAAACCCGATGAGATTCGAGCCTATCACCTTTTGCGAGGTTTTAAATCAATCTGAGTTAATTGTTAACTCAAAGTTCTTTTCATCGCCCAAAAAGTTGTCGAGGATCTCAATCCTTTCATTTTGATCGGTTTTAAAAAATGTGTGTGTTATGGCTTTGAAAAACATGCAAAATTGATCTCTAAACATAAATTCTTCTCGAAACACATATGGTAACGCAATTGGTATTTTGGACAATGAAGTAGGCCCTCGTTTGTCACCCAAAAATATTGGCCAGAAAAAGTAGCGAAAAACCACCCCTTTTGCAACCCAATTGAGCCAAATAAATTTTTCCTTTCGTTTGATAACCCGAAAAACCCAAATAGCCCGAAATTGTGAAAAATGGAAAAATTCAGAATTTTAGTCCGGAAAATGAGTATGTAGGGGCAAGAAAAAAATAGATATGCTCAATAAAAATATCAAGAAAAGAAAAGAGTGAAAAACAGAAAAAAGAGAAAAAGAAGAAAAAAATGAGCAATAGCCCGGAAAAAGCACAAACGGACATCATTAATTATTTTTCCAATTCCAACCTCCCTACCTTTGACATTTTACCCCATATACCTTAAAACCCGAAAAAGTCCTAACCGAGTCTAAATTGCGAAATTGGTTACCACGTGGAAAGTTAATACACCAAAAGATAATAAAAGATATCGAATGCGGGAAAAAAGAGGCAATGTTCCCGTTTTTAAAACTGTAATCCGTTGATGAGATTCTTTCACTATGAAATTTCCGTCTTTCTAATTGTATGCGTGATTTTGCGTTCGTTACATTTACTCTTTATATCACTCATACCGAGAGAATAGCCATAATCTGAGTGATTCGTTCGAGAGAGAATTCCGTGAGAAATTGAAATCAAAGCGAAATTTTCGGAAAAGTAACGTAATGATCAATCGGTGGAAATTGGCGATTATGTTTCCGGCTTCTCACACATGCACTATGGTTTGAGACTTGTAAGTATGACTTGATGATGACTATTTTCTGGAAAAGTTTGAATTGCACAATTTTTGCGTATTTTGAATTTTCTTTGAGTCTAATTTTGTGGGTATATTCTCTGCAAACCCTCACGAGACACAACTCGTCCTACTAGGGTGACCTAGGGGTTTAAAAGTTTGTTGCATACGCTAAATGCAATCGTTTGCCCGCAAAAAAGGTATTCTATCCCAATAAAATGTGATTTTCAAGAGTTAAGCCTTGCTAGAATTCTTTTAAATTGCTCGGGACGCGCAAAGTTCTAAGTTAGGGGGGTTTGATTTGGCATAAATATTGTATATTTATTCCCCTAATTTCGGTACATCTGTGAACCCGAGTGATGCAACCGATATGGATTTAATGAACATTTATGCTACTAACCTACGTTGGCAAGTATTTCATGTTTCTCCTATTTGTTATACAGGTTAATTATGCAAGCGGTGCAAAAGAGAACGTGAAACGATGAAAGAAAGGCTAGGAAGGCAAGTTCAAGGGAATTTTGGTAATTCTGCAGCCAGATCCCGAAGGAGGAGTCAACTAGAAAGTTGAAAATCGTGGAACAACGAGAACACTAAAAGAAACAGCACCCAAATCTGAGCTACGGTTGTTGAGTTATGACCAGTTGAAGTTCAAGAAAAATCAAAAGAAGAAAGGAAGAAAACAAGAAAAAAATTTAAGTGTTAGAATGAAAGAAAAGGACATCCAAACCAGCGAACTTTCCCAAACCCAATGTGAACCGGTTTGGGGGGCGAACCGGTTC
This sequence comes from Sambucus nigra, assembly GCA_949130495.1. NCBI lineage: Eukaryota > Viridiplantae > Streptophyta > Magnoliopsida > Dipsacales > Adoxaceae > Sambucus > Sambucus nigra. The sequence goes on from OX422219.1 coordinate 114,735,707, forward strand.
GGGGAACAAGCAAACCGGTTCGGGGGTCCTGAAGCGCGAATTTTTTTCCTTTATTCTGATTGGTTAAAAGAATCCCATTATGTTAAAAACTCCTCCTAAAATAGTTTTGGACATACGGAGTGACCTTGGAAGAGCAATTCTGAATAGTTTTTCTTTAGTTTTTGTAGAGAAAAAAGGAGAAGAACATCTAGGAACATAACTTCAATTAATTGCTGCAAGATTAATACAATTTCGAATTTGTTTTCAAGTTGTAATCCAAGTTTTATTTTTATCATTATTGTTCTTACATGGTAATTTTCCTGCGTGATTTGAATAAATTTATGCGTTCATAATACTTAGCTACGTATTTTAATCTAGTTTTATCATGAGTTCTTTCGCATGCAACGTTACTATTTCATGCATCCTTCAGTTTAATATGTCCGGCTAGGTTTAAAAGTCTGGGATACATGAACCCAGTCTGATGTGTTAGTTGCATGTGTATAACACTAATCCTCTGAATTTAGTGATTGATTACGACCGTATTGCGTAGGAACATAACAATTATAGGTCTTTATATCTCGTTTGTCTCTGGGTAACCGTGATGATTTAGAATTCAATTCGAGTGTCACTATCGTGATACCGATTTACTCATCCTCAAATTAGGTATGATGCGGGCTTGAACCTCATATATATAATGCTTGGGAGTACTAAATGCCGGATCAAATTTAATCAGTTAAATTTACGATTAATATTATAGCTACAATTCACTAGGGTTGGGGGATTGTTTTCCCGTCCTGTTTTTCTCATCTTTTAAACAAAATTTTCAAATCATCTTTCGTTCATATTTTAGGTAGTTTAGTATAGTTGCATTTCTTTATAATTTCATAATTTCATTTATCATAATCATTCTCAAAAACCAAATCATTTTTCCTTTCTTTTTAGAGTCAGAGTTAGGGTTCCTTCCTCTTTTCCCGTCATTACAACTCCGTTGTTCTTTTTCCCTGTGGATACGTTCCCGACTTATCGAGTATATTACTAACACGACAGGCTTGCACTTGAGCCTAGAGTGAATGCACATTAGAGACACATTCTGAGTCGCGTCAGTATTTGAGGGACCCCCTCCCCAAAATATAATGGCCAAACTTGAGGCACTCCTCTACAGACATCACCATTCTATTTACGCGCAATCCACCCTCAACAATCGACTGGGTAAGGCTCCGTTATACTTTCTCACAACAGTTTTCTTTTCCTCTTCTCAAGAGAATCCTTTTAAGTGGCTTCCCATAGTCTTTCAACCCATCTCAGGTTTGCTGATCTCATTGCACAAATATACTTGGATCATCATCCTTCTCATATGACGTTTAATCCATCATGCCATTTTAGCTTGTTTATAATTGTCCCACATGCACACATTGCACACATTCCTTCCAACGTCCTTCTATGTCGGACAATTTGAAAATCAAACTAACCAGGGCATCCATACACCATATAATTCGCGCATATTTGCACAACACTGGAAACGTCACACACTTAACACACTTTTCTCAAAATTGGACTCACATTCTCGACGTAACTATAATACATGGGTATTCTCAATCACCCCATAAATCGGCATTGAATTCTCCTTAACATCATTCCACCCATCAACTCGTGGTGAGAAGAAAAATAAAAATTTAGTGCTATCTTATGGCACTACCGGGTCCACTGGCCTTATCCTATATAATAACTCTCAGCTCGGAGTGTTTTATCTACACTTTCATTGATTAACATTCAAAACTGATGCCCTAACATCCATCAATGTCTCTCTACTCACGTTGTTTATAAAAGTTCATGTGTATCTCATCCCGCAATAACATTCAGATAAGGAACTTTCCCAAATGCACCATCACTCAGTATTGGCGGTAATCAAATTCCATAAACTTCCAACACGTACCCCGGACTCTAAAAAATCTTGTCCCCAAACATATAATTATATATATTAACTCCTACATCTCTAAAGTAGTGATATAATAATGCTCTATTCCTATCACCAAGACCTGAGCGATAAACATAATAAGGAGCTAAATCCCTCAACTCGATAGTAAACCCAATGCACCCCGAATCATATCGGTAAAGTCCATACACACTAGGATCCACAATAACAAGACAACTATATTCTCCTAAGTCTCTATAATAATATAATATGAATGAGAGCTCGATCCTCTTTCAGATGAGGCATCGCCAAAATAACACATCCTGACCTGGAACAGCAAACACAATAGCCTTGCAATATTATCCCACTATCATTCTAATCAGTCTATACCCATGATAACATTATACTCGTTTAACACATCACTAACATAAGTAATTTCAATAAAATATATTCCCACTGACTACACTTACTCCCCTGAGGATAAAAGTAAAGATAACCCCTCTATTGCATGAAAAATACATAAACATAATAATGTTACTGATAAAACAACTAATCTCTTCTCACTCGTGAATCTAGTGCTAATAAAATAATGTGACTCGCTCGTGTCACATAAACCATGCATCATTCACCTGAGGATAAAACTCATACATCTACCTTGCCAAATCACCCTCGCTGCTCAAATGGTTCCCGAACATAACACGCCTATCCGAACCGAACCAAAAACTATCTTAATCATTGCCCCTGCTAGGCACCATACTATTGTCCCTTTATTCGCTTTGGGAAAAATCCTTACATTTGGTCCTACTCTCCACATAAATTATCTCTCCATAAAGTCCGCTTATCTCCGATCGCACTGGCCGTATTACGGTTGTCCTTATCTCGAACCTTAGTAGCCTCAAACCTGATAGACACCATCATTGTTCCCTTGGCTTTGCTATCCCTAAGGAACACACTATTAGTTTTAATAGTCCCAACTGAATCCACCATCACTCAGTAGAAATTCAACAATCTAAATCTTTAAATGGGTCCCCTGATGGGTCTCCCTTGTTGTGTTTCGTTAACACCATTTCATCCAGTCTTACTCTCTAAATAAATTGCTTTTTCAGAAATGGGTCTCTGTCCGGCCTTCCTATGATAAGTTCAGAATCTCATATACATCTCCACCTGAACAATAAATGAAGGAACTTGCGATCAAATCGTACCTAAGATCCTTCCATTGGCATAATATTTTACCTCTAAAATGTGGTGATTGACTCCGACCGCTACAACACAGCTCCTACAAGCGAATTTTTTTTACCCCAATTTTCACTTATGTGTATACTACACTCTACTGTATGCCAAAGCCTTTAGGTATCTCACATCCATTGGCCAACACACACAATCTCCGCATTTTCTAAAATTCCAACAGGTGGTCCTCTTCAAAGACCCCTTTGACTCCTTGGAAAAAATATATGTTGCACCCTAGTAGTCCTTACAACTCCAACTTCCCGAGCAATAATAGGAGTGGCCTTGACTACGGTTCATCGTCCCCTAAATGCTTTACAACTCCAACTGAGCCATGCCTTATGTTGTTCTACCAATGACCCCACTGGTCATCCTTCACTATTCGGCATACGAATCACACCCGAACGCATATAAGATTCACTACAATTATACTTTATATAAGGAGAACAAAATCTCACCATATGAATCAAAAATCCTAAGCATAGGGCTCTATATCAAATATAAAGAAACACTGAAAATGTAGTACGTCCGCATAGATTCCTAAGGACACTATAACCTAATGCTCTGATACCATCTATGACACCCCACCTATTTTAATCTCGGGTGATCAATCCCTTATAAAAATAAAATAGGATTCTCATATGGATCATTCTCAACATCAGTGTCGAAAACCAAATTAATTAGTAATAACCAATTAGGCCCGGTGTAAAATTTTAAACGTTCAAATCTTATTAACTTAAACACACAACAAATCCAACCACATAATTAATATAAACATTAATTGAATAAGACAATAACTGATAACTCTCGTTAAAACAATAATACAACCATATTGAACATGCATCAACGAACATAGACAAGAAATAAAATAAATGACAGTAGTTAGGCAACATGCAGGAATATAACTCACAATAACTCATCTCTATATCATAAGGATAGAAGCATCTAAACAATCATTGCTAGCTTTCATACCTGCTGCAGCATCATCTAACTCGAAGGAATAATATCATCCACGCGTCCCTGTGTCTGGACACCTAAAAGGTTCTAAAATATTTGCAAGCGGGTCAGAGCCCAAAAAGTTTTGAAATATTTAGCAAGTGTTTAAAATACTTTAACATTTAATATATGATATTCTCCATATTTAAACTGGTGTCATACTCACATGAGATACCCTTCACCTCTCATCTAACAGTGAACACCTAACACACATATTTTGAACACCATAGTTATGCTACCCAACCTATCTAGCCTCTCTCAAAACCATGAAGTAACCATACACTATCTCATACCCCGCGTATACATTATTTTAAGCTTTCGCACGAGCTTAAGTATATAAATTCTCCAATATAATTTATTCGTTTATTATGAATAACTTTCACTAGCTATTATACATTATTCTCATTTTAGTGTTATTAATCTCGTATATAATATTCTCATCTTTATATACGTATCTCACTTTTTATTCTAAATTTTATTCTCCCAGATACCACAATTTACTTCTCAATTATATCCTTTATTCTCTCTCTCTCTCTCTCTCTCTCTCTCTATATATATATATATATATATATATATATATATATATATATATATATATATATATATATACACACACAATATACTATACTATACACATCAAGTCTATCCATACTTATATATCACACACTTTATAAGTATAATTACAATCCCTCAGAGCTAAAACTAAATAGATGCAGTCTCTAGAGTGCTATCATCTTACAGGGAATACACACATCAACTTGGGTACCACTAGTCAGGATCTCACACCGACCTGATAAAAACATAACACAAACGTAGGGGAAGCGGTCATAGTTCCTCACCTTAAAGTGATATTGAATCATACCCAAGACGGCTCACTCATTATAAAAATCCATACTGCATAAAATAACTGGAAGCTATGACCTGGGGACTATACTCACCCAGCTCCTCAAGCCCAATGATTCACCCACGTCGCGCAACTTCCCATGATATCACTAGAGGGGTATGTTTCACATAAATATACCATTCACAAACAGATATATTTATAATCATATCATATATATACTGTCTCTATATGGTATATATTTATCAAATCCATTTATTCATGCCTATCTCCCGTGGCATTAGCCTGTAATCCCGAATTTACCAATTCACATTAATTCAGAAGTATACACACAACTTATTTTTAATCCCATAAGTATTCACTCACTTATGAAACAATTATCCCATAAATATATTCCCGAATATTAGCTTATCACATCTAGCAAGTATTCTAGTTTAATCCTACTCACACATTCAGATTCACTCATATATAATTGGCATATATATTCTACAAGCATAAATGTATATATACTCGCCAAAATGACTTTCCCAAGTGTCATTCGTGCCAAACACTCCTAAAATTTATAATTCAGATCTTATTCCCATTAACCCGAGATTTTTATGTCACTCATTTAATCTTTTGAAGGCACTCGCACTCTATTTAGGGTCCCCTATTAATTATCTCTAAAACGAAATTCTTCTCTAGTCCTTTTAGTCCAATAAAATTTTGCAAATTTTTCTGCCGTAAATGAACCGAACCGATGGCCAGATAAACGAACCGATCCAGTGACCAAAAATGAATCGAATTGATGACCCAAAAAATGAACCGGTCCGGTGACCCAAAACGAACCACATTTCACTAGTTTGACATGTACAAATTTGGTAGTTTATCATCTTCTCCAACTCCAAATTCAATCCAACACTCATCCAACCCAATATTTATGTTTTCTAATCTCACCAACCATCAATATAATCATCTACACACTATGATTTACCAAACACAACAATTAATTTATGGGATTCCTCAATTTCACTAAGACTTAAACCCATACATAGTTAAACCCTCAATTTTATTCAACTCTTCCAATTCTCACCAAAATTTACACCAGACACATGGATTTAAACTTAGATTTCATATGGAGTTGTTATCACATCAATTTATATGAAATCAATTCGAAAAAAAGAACATTTTGATTCCATAATCCCAACCCAAAATCCAAATAGTTTTCACCAACCATAATATGAATAATAAAAATAATTAAATAATTAAAGCAAGTTAAACACTTGCCTCATTGGATAAATCCGACGACCTCGTGCTGGAATCCGTCGAGGCATGGTCGGAATATCCTCTTCTTCTCCCTTTTGTTCTTCTTTTCTCTTCTTTCTTTATTTTCTTTCGTTTCTCTTTCTCTCGCGCCCTTGTAAGAGAGGAGTAAGGGCTATTCGCTTATTAAACCCAAAATTGACTCCTATACTCAAATGCGAGTCCCTATTAGTCCAAAAAGTCCTCGAAACCCAAACACTACCCTCGGGTATTCTATTCTCACAATTTAGCCCATCCGAGACCAACCGTACACTCGAAATCCCCATCCGAGTCACGTATAAAAAATTTACCTACCTAAACCCAATACAACTCCGCACGTATTTTCCAAATAAAATATTATTACTTGTCTCTTTTCCCAATCCCGACATGATATAAAATAATCCAACTTCATTTACTTATTCCCATAAGTAAATATAGCACACATCAATAATATTTCAAAAATCGCCAATTAATAATTATCCATTCACTTTAAATTCTCAAATTGATAAATTACACACACTAATGTAATTTAAATGTCCATAAAAGTATGGGGTATTACAAAGTGACCATTTCTTCATTAGACTATTAGTTTATTAAATTGACTAGTAAACGTTTGTTTTATAGTTAGAATGGTATTTTGAACACTTTGCACTAATTATTGATCGTGACAGACCCCACTTATTTTAATATTAAAATTGATGAAGACCAAATATAAATATATGCAAAATGTTATATTTAAAATATCAGTCTTAGAAAGTGACAAAATAATGCGGAGGTTTAAAAGTTTTTCCATTCAACAGAAGATACGAGGGAAGAATATGAATAAATTGCAACAATAATGTTTGAATATAATATCCATAAAAATATCAATTGCAATACAACCAACTCAATACAAAAATCCCTAAATTGAATGGTGGAGTCACAAGTGACTCATAAATCCAATAGATATCTCATATAAAAAGCAATGTAAAGGAAACTACACTGGAAAGTAAATCTCAAAGCATCACCCTTGTCTTCTAAGATCCAATATATCCTAAGACTTAAACCTATCCTAAGATATTATTAAACACTACGGGACAGGGCCCACTACAAGAATATGAACTATGTTGCCCAAATCGAGTAATATAACCAAACAAAAAGTACTAATTGAAATAAATACAATAAAATAGTCTTTAATTTAATAACAAAATTTAAATTTATAATATTCATCAATGTTTATTAGATAATACACTGAAACGAGTATTTGAATAATAATAATAGGATTAATAGATTTTTAGAGGTCCTAGAATTTTCTCGTCATAAAAAATAACAATTTACAATATATCGGGAGTATAAAGGGACATCTAGTTACCAATGAAGTCTAATGAAAAATCATATAGTATCACTTCACTTTCCATAATGTGCTTATTGTTCAGTATCAACACCACTTATTTATCAAACGAATCGTATCGATCGTTCATTAATCCACCGACTCACCATTATCACAAAATGTTTAATTCAAAGCTATGATCAATGTACTTTTATCCACTTTCCATATTTCATCTATTCAATTTCATTTAATTATATTATTTCATATTTTATTTCCAATCCATTCAATCAGCCTCTAGCTAAATATTCCGATACCATATGTTAATAATTTACTATTTCATAATTCATTCATATAATCCTTATTATGATGACTTCATTCTCATTAACTGACCCATTATATGGCCCCAAATATCCCATGATGTGCCCCACATGTATATTTATAATAATATAGTACACCATCATATTATTCATTTCTAAACATTCATATAGTATGCATCATGGTTATATATATCAAAATACAATCCACCCGCCTATATCCTAGCCCAAAACTACCATATATGTAATGCCCTGACCCGAATTTTGGTTACTGTTGGATACACACGAACCAAGTCAAGAAGTTAAACTGGTAGGGGGAAGGTCCATTTACTTATTCAATAAAATCATTTGCGTTATTAATTGCGAAATAAATTTTCCGTTTTTAACTTGGGAAAAGAAATGATCACATTAAGTAATTAGCCAATTTAAAAGGTTTAATTATACAAATTCAATTTGGTTCGCAATGATAAATAAATAGGAAATGAAACCTATTCAATTTGTATTTTTAAAGAATGTGGCCGTATATCCAAATAAAAGATTAAAGTACCGAATGTTTGAAATACCAAATTTCTAATGTTCAAAATATATTACAGAGCATGTGACGACATGAGTTGCCCTCTGTGGCCATACTAGCATCCCTTACATCATCCCTACTTGATGTACATGTGGTGGGGGTGGGGCTTTTATCATAAAAAGTAAGGATGAGAGAATGCTCAGCAGGGTGGGAAGTTCTAAGTTATACGTTTTTTTTATAAAAAATACGATAATGTTTAATAATTTAACTATTATTCATTCAACTAATATGCAATGCACGTGGGTGATGAGCTGACACTTACAATTCACCGGTTACACTACCCTTTACAGGGTCTAGAGACAAGCTAGTCACATTTTTATCCTTTAATCTCAATTATCGTATTTCATTAGGTAATCTTAATTAAACATTACCAAATACAACCCTTATCATTTTCGTTTTACTTTATTTATTCTAGGAATCGTTCAATAACTGCATACTTTAACGGGCTCCACACCGTCAGCTATGTTACCATATCCTCTACCCAGTGATTTTGGGTTTTTCACACTAGGTCTCCAGGCCATCCTTTATTTTTCAAGTGTCATCCAAGTCCAATTAATAATGTGTTTTAACATATTTATCTAATGTCCACATTATTCCATCATTTCTACCTTTTTTCTCATGCTAGGATTGTAAGTCATTTGTTTACCCTTTCAATGTGGCAATATTTCACTTTCTTATATTTTCACCTAAAACCAACCGGTAGGGTCTTGAGAGGGGGCCTAACCATTAGGACCCTCAAGTATGCCAAAGTCACCGTTTTATCCCTTTTTTGTCATAATTTGTGAAAAAAACATATTTACTTACATTTGTCACAAGAATTAGGCCATTTTCTTCCAAACATTATTTCTATAGTTTTATGTCCAAAAATCATTTTCACACATTTTATGTTTTACCACATAAAATACCTTCCAACTTTCAAGACCATTTTTAGGCAAAGTTTATAGTCTTGCCTTATGATCATATTTGAACCCCAAATATTTCTTCATAATAATATTCAGTATACTTTGGATATGTTTTTCCATTCTTGTTTATTTCTTTGCAAAACCCACTTTAACATGTTTCATTAAGTCTACAACATCATCATTTATCATAGTGCATGATTCTAATTGTTTTAAAGAGGATTTCAAGGCAAGAAATACCTCAAATGCATTTAAATCTAAAATAACCAAGGGTTTATCTATATTCACATGCTTTCTTCCAAATTTCAAGGGAAAATACCATATTGAGTAAAAAGACCCATTTAAGGGTTTTGTCTTGTTAAGGAAACTATATTTTTGCAAGATTAAATATCTTACTAAAATCCATCCACCAATCATCCTACATAATATCCGTAGATAGAAAATATTGAAAAATGGATGAGAAAAATCATACCTTTGATTGGAAGAGGAGAATCACAAAAACGGATGACTAAAAAACTCTTCAAATTCCTAAGATCCAAGACTCCAAAATGATTCTTCAAAATCTCCCAAAAACCTTTTCTAAAAACATATATCCACCACTTTCTTTGTTTAAGTAAGCTTGAAAATGGTAGAATGTGTTTTAATATGATGTAGCTTATGGTATAGGAATGGTGGCAAGGCTTATCAATGGAGCAACAAGTGTTGGAATGAGGGAAAATGGGTGTTCACACCATAAAGAGAGAGAGAGAGAGAGAGAGAGAGAGAGAGAGAGAGAGAGAGAGAGAGAGAGGCTGAAAATGTGAGAAAGTGGCCCTCCCCCATTCTCACTCTAATAGCCCAACAATCCCTCCTAAAATTCATTTAAAAACTCATTAAAAAAAACCATCTGATTGATCAATCCACAATAAGTTGACACGTCATAAAATCAAGGCCTAAAAGCGTGATAGCACACAAGGGGAGACATTTTTTACCAAATTCCCGCAGGTCGTTCAGACGAAATGGTCTTCTTATTCGAACGATACTGGCCTTTTATTCAAATAACCCTTCGAACGACCTTCTAACGAGAGAGGCATGTTATGCAAATGGGTCTCATTCAAACCTCGTTAGAATCCTGCATTAAACAATGTGGTTTTGTCATTCCAACCACTGAACTTCATTTGAACTAGATGAGGATCTCATTGGAATGACCTTGGGTTCGTTCGAAGCTCCTAGATTTTAAAATTTTCCAAATTTGACCAATAACATCCAACAATTTAAATTAGGGACACCAATGCAATTGGATGTAGGCATAAAAGTCCATATATATATAATTCAAATCCTAATAATTTTTCATGGTTACAAATTACAAAAAAAAAAGAATAAAATATTAGGGGCAAGCATTATTCTCCCCTTATTAGGATATTCCATCCCCTAAATGAGAATAATCGGCTAAGGGATGGGTTTTAGGTGGTTCTCCTCCATCTTGGACTCGCATTCCAAAGTCACACCTTCAAAGCCTAGAAACTCCTAGAGGACATTTACTAACGACATAACCTTGTTGTGTAGGACTCTTTCCTCATGGTCTAGAATGGATATAGGTCGCCCAAGGAAAGTGACATATTTCTCCAACTCGTTGAGGTTCCAGTCGATCACATGATCGAGGTCGTGGAAATATTTATTCAGCATAAAGACATTGAATACATTATGCACCTAGGATAATTGTGGAGGCAGCGCTAAATGGTATAAAACTTCCCTGATCCATTATAAATTTCAGAGTGGTCGATGTACTATGGGGACAATTTCCCCTTCTGCCCAAACCGTTGACTACCAGTCTTTGCTCTAACCCTTAACATCACATGGTCACCTACCAAAAACTCTCAGGGTACCCGACGATTATTAGCATAATTATATTATCGAATCTTGGACGTCATGATCCTCTGCCGAATTAATCGAACCTTCTTAGACATCATTTTAATCAATTATGAATTGGTCAGACACTTTTCGCACATCTTGGCCCAACAAACTAGAGAGCATTACAATCTTACAAAAAGGGCCTCAATGGGGGCCATTAAATACTCGTTCGATAGTATTTATAGGAGAACTCTCCCAGATGTAAATTCATCGTCAATTTACCCTAAAATTTTAATGCGCAAGCTGTTAGCATGTCCTCCGGAATTTGGATAATTCACTCTAATTGTCGGTCTGTTATAGGATGGAAAATAATGCTCATGTTTAGCTCAATACTCGACTTTTGTTGAAATATCTTCCAAAATCGATATATAAATCAAGGATATCAATCTAACACAATCGAGAGAAAGGCACCATGAAGCCTGGCCATTTCCCTAGCATACAACCTCACCAGCTTAGCCACATTATTCGTGACCTTGATCGGTAAGAAATATGAAGACTTTGTGTGCTTCTCTACTATAACCCATTCCGCATCATGACCTATGTAAGACCATGGTAGATGCATCACAAAATCCATCATAATGTGTTCCTACTTCCATTCCTCAATGGGTAGTGGTTGCAATAGCCTTGATGGCTTCTTGTGCTCGGCTTCTACCTACTCACATGTGTAGAACTTTACTACGTGTGCTGCCACATAGTTTTTCATGCCGGATCACCATATATCCCTATAGAGGTCCTTATACATCTTGTTAGCTCTAGGATGTATGTTAAAGCGTGAGTGATGGGACTCCAGCATCACATCATCCCGAAGCTCCTCAATTATAGGGACAATCAGTTGACCCTTATGTCGCATCCACCGTCCTTATCTATAGTAAGAGTGTTGAACACTTCCTGATTAAGAATACAGTCTTGATACTAAGAAAATTTGGGATCACTCGACTAGGCATCAAGGATGTTTTAGTCCATAAGTGGACTACCTACCATGCCCCAAAGGTATGACCTGTCATTACCCCGCTGAACGTGAAAGTCGAACTTCTATAATTCAACAAACATCTTTACCCATTGACAACATCGTTGAAAGGGTGAGATAGACTTCCTACTAAGAGCATCGGCCACCACATTGGCCTTACTTGTGTGATACTCCAATGAGAAGTCCTAATCTTTCATCAACTCCATCCATTATCTCTGGCAGAGATTATGATCATGTTGTGTAAAAATGTACGAAAGGCTCTATCGTCAGAAAACACCTAAAAATGTTATCCGTACAATTAATACCTCCATATATTAAGTACAAACACTACAACAACCATATCCAAGTAATGACTAGGGTAGTTCTTATCATGCACCTTTAATTAGCGATATGCTTAGGCTACCACCTGACCATTCGGCATCAGCATTACTTCGAATCCTGAACCCGAAGCATCGCAATGCACTATGTAACCCCTATCGCCTTCTGGAAGGATGAGAATAGGCACAGAGGTCAACCTCACCTTTATCTCTTGAAAGTAAGACTCGCAATAATATGAGTATTTAAAATACACATCCCTCCCAATCGACATCGTGAGTGGAAAAGCAACCCTCAAGAAATATTGTACAAACCTACGATAATAACTAACTAAACTTGAAAATCTACATACCTCCATTATTGTCTTTGGCCTATTCTCCCCAAAGATGGCCACTACTTTGGACGGAATAATGGAAATACCACCGCTAGAAACCATATGGCCGAGGAACCTGACCTCTTCTACCCAAAACTTTCATTTACTTAATTTAATATAAAGTTGATTCTTTCGGAGTACTTACAATGTCGTGCGGAGGTGCTCCTCGTGGTCAATGTTCGAGGATGAATAGACTAGTATGTCATCCAAAAAGATGACAAAAACCAAGTCCAGTTAGGCATTATAGATGTAGTAAATCAAGTCCATGAATATTGTTAGGGCATTGATCAATCTAAAAGGCATCACTAAAAACTTGTAGTGATCATACCCTGTCCGAAATATAATTTGGGGAATATCCTCCTCCCTCACATGCAACTGTTGGTACCCAGACCGATGCCACTGATCGAATAAATCAATAATCTGGGGCATGGGGTACTTGTTCTTTATCTTCACTGTCACCCCCTAACCCCATTAGTATATAATTAACTAAACAGTTTACAAACCCTAATTATAATTTATATATATTATTTAGGTAATACATATTGAAACAACTTCATGGTTAAAATGCGGAATATAAAAACAAATCCAATCGTTTTAAGGAGACATAATATCACCAGAACTCATATATCATTTACTTAATTACAACTAGTACAGTGTGTAAAACAAACTAACAAGACCCTACTTCTATTTACTCAACCTCCTAGACCTGGCAGTGGCAGCTGGAAAACCTGAAAATGTAAACATATAAAACCATGAGTTTAAAAACTCAGTGAGTATACTACAACTATCTATAGTAAAAGTACTATATTAACATCTCAACATATTAATATATACATCTCTGTGCCAAATTAGGCCATATACATATCCGGAGTTAATAAACCCCACATCTCCTGCCCGTAGGCAATAATCATATCCATAGGTTTTAAAAACCTAACATCTCCTGAATTGCATAGCAACTCAACATATCCTGGCTTTTATAAAGCCATAACATCTCAACATCTATTGGCTTTTAAATAAACCATAACGTATCAACATCTCATGACTTTTAAATAAGCCATATAATCTCAACATATGATACATATATGTCATATCCAAAATCAACTCAGTAAGTACACTCACCTTGTGTTGTCAACTATGTATTCGCGTTTCCCTCGGGTGGAGCTAAACTTGGTTGGTTTGACCTTACACCTGTTAATCCAACTAAATCAGTATTGAAACTCAATCATAAGTATTATCTTAATAAAATTATGTAACTTTAAATAAGTAACCAACCACAATATGATTCTACTCAAGTCATATTTCATGAAACATATGTAAAGACGAAACGATGGTATATATGTTGATAAGGTCATGAACATTCAACCCTAGAAACTACCTCGTAAGGAATTTATAACTAAACTCAAGCAAACATAAAAGTATACTTCTGAATATATACGCACGTGAAACATGTACACAAAATACCCTTGGGAAGGAGAAGATAAAAATATTCTTTCATGGGGTATCCAATATGGCTTCAAATCATTGTTCTCCATGCTTAACCATCCCATATTCATAAATAGTACACATACAGGTGTCCAAGCTTATCAATCTGAAAACATATCTGAATATACTTTCTGTTACAAGTGACGGTGTAATTTTTCAAGCTTCCTAGGGCAAGTTATGGCCATTTCTTTACAACATAAGAAATCTGCCCTACAAACTCCTCTATTGTTCCTTCGACTTACAATAATTTTCATAATTTTTCTACAGCATAACTTTCCTTGATTTTCAACACAATTTCAGTAGACATAATGAATAGTACATAATTAAAGTTTCATACTATTTGGACTTCATTTGCTATCTCAAAAGCTTGACCAAACTCAGGACATACCGAAATGAAATATACAAACAGCAACTATATACCAACTTGTAACCATCACTAAGACCTAACCATAAGGATTTAAATTCTGATTTTCGGATATGATATGAATATATGAGTCTATTTTCATATCCAATTGGAATTTCGTAATTCCAGTAAACACACAAAGAGTTATGCAAGTTTTAATACCAAGGGTTTCAATACAAAGCAATATGACCTATAACACCACTTATCTCACATATAAACCAATACATATTATCACAAAGGAGGATGGAATTTGGATCAATACTTCACGATTTATATACTTTGAAATAAGTATAATAGAAGATTAAAACAATATTAACACATAATATTACCTTGGGAACACCTTAAGGATTTTCTTGGAATTGTTTTCCTAGATTTTCCTTCTAACCCTTTCTTCCTTAACTTCTACCTCTCTTTCCTCAAGCTAACATCACCTCAAACTGAACCTAGGGACTTATTTGCTGAAGAAATAAGGTTAAGGGAGAGTTTTAAGTCGGCCAAGGCTGCCTCCCAATCCATCCAATCAAATTAAAACATTTGGTTTAGATAAAAGACAATTTACCACTTAAGGGAATTGACAAATTCGCCCCTTCTCGTAATTTCGACCTAACTTCTTACTCGAACATCCGTTTGATGCACCGTTTGTTGTGTTACAACCCTAACTCACATATCTACAACTATGTAGTTTTCACCTCAAGTCAATTGTAATGTTACAAGGGTCAAAACTAGTCTTAAACAGGAACATTTCTATCGAAAATAACCAAATCTTGTGTTCGTAAATAATTCGACAATTCATGATTTATGAAAGTAGAATTATACTAACCATAATAACTTAACATTAGATATACTAATAACACATTATTCATATCACATAGGATAATTATGATTTAAATATAATTTATCATAATCATATACGGGTTGTCACAACCTCCCCCCCTTAGAAAATTTCGTCCCCGAAATTTAATACGAATGACACTTACCAAACAAATGGGGATACTGTTTCTTCATGCTATCCTCCGTTTCCCAAGTTGCTTCTTTAATTCCATGGCTCATCCACATAACTTTAACTAAGGGAATAACCTTATTCCTCAATACTTGCTCCTTACGATCAAGAATTTCCACCGGTTCCTCGATGTACGACAAGTCTTCTTTCAGTTCAATAGGTTGGGTTTTCAGTTGATGAGATGGATCTGCCAAATACTTACGAAGCATTGATACATGGAAAACATCATGCAAACGAGATAACTCTGGAGGTAATGCCAATCTATAAGCCAGGGTCCCAATTCTTTCCAACACTTCATATGGTCCAATGTATCTTGGACTTAGTTTCCCCTTCTTTCCAAATCTCATAACGCCTTTCCATGGTGAAATACGTAGGAATACAAAATCCCCCTTATGAAATTCCAATGGATACTTCCTCTTATCTGCATAAAATTTCTGTCTGCTTTGCGCTATCTTTATCCGTTCCCGAATCATTTTAATCTTTTCAGTTGTCATATCTATCAATTCAGGACCCAAAAGTTTCCTTTCACCTACTTCATCCCAACACAAAGGCGTTCTACATCTCCTCCCATATAAAGCTTCATACGGAGCCATACCAATGGGGGACTCGTAACTATTATTATATGAGAATTCCATCAATGGCAAATGATCATCCCAACTGCCCTTGAAGTCAAATACACAAGCTCGTAACATGTCTTCTAATATTTGAATCGTCCTCTCAGATTGTCCATCGGTTTGTGGATGAAATGCAGTGCTGAACTTCAAACTTGTGCCCATGGCATTCTGTAAACGAGGCCAAAACTTAGAAGTGAACGTTGGATCTCTATCTGATACAATTGACACTGGTGCCCCATGTAAACGGATAATCTCATCAACGTACATACGGGCATACTTGTCAACCGTGTAGGTAGTCTTAACTGGAAGAAAATGGGCCGACTTTGTCAATCGATCTACAATCACCCAAATAGAATCATTCCCCTTTGGTGACCGTGGTAATCCTACAACAAAATCCATCGTTATATGTTCCCACTTCCATTCCGGAATAGGCAATGACTGCAATAATCCTGCCGGCTTCTGATGCTCCGCTTTCACTTGCTGACATACTAAACATTTAGATACAAATTCTGCAATCTCACGTTTCATATTGTTCCACCAGTAATACTCTTTCAAATCTCTGTACATTTTGGTACCTCCCGGATGCATAGAGTAAATAGAACTATGTGCCTCTTCTAATATATCCTTCTTTAAGGACGGATCATTCGGTACACAAATTCTATTTTTATAACACAATGATTCATCATTCTTAATTTCAAAGTCACTCTCTTTACCATTCAGGATTTCCCGTTTCTTCTTTTCAAGGAATGGATCACTGACTTGCAAATTCCGTATGCGTTCTGCCAGTAAAGGTCTCACTGTAACGTGTGCAAATAACGCCCCCATTTCAGATAAGTTCAACTCGACTCCCATCAGTCTTAATTCCATAATATTGCCAACCCGTGCACATTGAATACAAGATAACCTCCCCAATGACTTTCGACTCAGAGCATCTGCAACAACATTGGCCCTCCCGGGATGATGGTGAATGGTACAATCGTAATCTTTAATTAACTCCATCCAACGTCTTTGTCTCAAATTCAAGTCTCTCTGTGTAAATAAATACTTCAAACTTTGATGGTCAGTGAAAATTTCACACGTCTCTCCATATAAATGATGTCTCCATAATTTCAAGGCAAAAACAATAGCCGCAAGTTCTAAATCATGTGTAGGATAATTACGTTCATGCGTCTTCAACTGTCTAGATGCATAAGAAATTACCTTTCCATATTGCATGAAAACACAACCCAGGCCCTGATGTGAAGCGTCAGTATAAATCACAAAACCTTCTCCACTGGATGGAACAGTGAGAACTGGAGCTGATACTAGCCTATTTTTCAACATTTCAAAGTTGTGCTGACATTCATCACTCCACACAAATTTCACTTCCTTTCGGGTCAATTTAGTCAACGGCAAGGCTATAGATGAAAACCCCTTTATGAATCTTCTATAATATCCAGCCAATCCAAGGAAACTCCTTATCTCCGTTACATTCCTCGGTCTTTCCCATTGCACAATTGCCTCTACCTTCTTAGGGTCAACATAAATTCCATCTCCCGAAACAACATGCCCCAGAAATACTACCTGATTTAACCAAAACTCACATTTGCTAAACTTCGCAAATAATTGACTATCTCGCAAAACTTGCAATACAACTCTTAGATGCTTCTCATGTTCCTCTTGGCTAGGTGAGTATATCAAAACATCATCGATAAAGACAATCACAAACGAATCTATGAAGGGATGAAATACTCGATTCATTAAATCCATAAACACCGCAGGAGCATTTGTTAACCCAAATGGCATTACCAAAAATTCATAATGACCATAGCGAGAACGAAAAGCTGTCTTAGAAATATCACAATCTCTCACCCTTAATTGATGATAACCCGATCTCAAATCAATTTTTGAAAACACTTTAGCACCCTGTAGTTGATCAAATAAATCATCAATACGAGGCAATGGATATTTATTTCGAATAGTCACCTTGTTCAACTGTCGATAATCAATGCAGAGTCGCATGGTGCCATCTTTCTTCTTCACAAATAATACTGGAGCGCCCCATGGTGATACACTGGGTCGAATAAAACCTCTATCTAGTAAATCTTGCAGTTGAACCTTTAACTCCTTTAGTTCCACAGGTGCCATTCTATATGGAGAAATAGAAACTGGAGCTGTACCAGGCACTAAATCGATAGTAAACTCTACCTCTCTGCTAGGTGGCAATCCTGGTAATTCATCTGGGAACACATCTGCAAAATCCTTAACCACTGGGATATCTTCTAATTTTTGCAATTCTCTGTTTGTATCCACAATATATGCTAAAAAGCCTTGACAACCCTTATTTAACAATTTCCTCGCCCGAAGGGCTGAAATAAGACAGTTCGGAACCACATTTCTTTCCCCAGTAAATTTGAATTCTTCCTCCCCTGGCATATTAAATGTAACCTCCTTACGAAAACAGTCAATTGATGCATGGTAGGAAGATAGCCAGTCCATACCCAAGATAATATCAAAATCTCGAATATCTAGGGGAATTAAATCAATGGTCCACTCCCTCTCCCCCATATACAATACACAATTTTTATACACAAGGTCCACTAGCATCACATCCCCCATAGGTGTAGAAATATATAAACCACAATCTAGATAAGAACATGGTCTACCCAAATGCATGGTAAATGACAGTGCTACAAATGAATGAGTAGAACCTGGATCAATAAGCACGTAAGCATGTTTGTTCATGACAGAAAATGTACCTGTCACCACCTCTGGAGTAGCCTGAGCATCCTGTAAAGTCATAGCAAATATCCTTCCCGGAGCCCTGGATCCACTAACATGTCCTCTACCCCCTCCTCTCCCTGTGCCTCCAGGTGATGAGCCTCGACTAGTAGTAGCTGATGGAATCCCTCCCAGTAGCATAGGACAGTTCCTTTTGGTATGACCAATTTGATGACAGTGATAACACTCTACCCCCTTTAACTTGGGACAATCCGGACTGATATGGCCCTCAGCTTTGCAAAAATAGCATGTAACAGGCTTAGACTGCGCATTGTCATTCTCCTGTTGTCTATTCTGTTGGCCCATCGATCCTGCACCCCTAAAACTGCTTGGTGTCTTATTCTGAACATAATTTCCAGTCCCTCTACCGCGCTGAAATCTTTGACTCCCCTGTTTTGAATATTCTGTATTGCCTTCCTTTTGCTGATATGGATCAAATCGACTCCTCTTTCCCCTTTGTTCCCTATTCTTTATTGCATCATTAACATCTCCTTCAACCATCATAGCTTTGTTAACTAAAGAAGTATAATCCACCATTTCAAGTGCAGTGAGTCTAGACTTGATAACCAAATTCAACCCATCCTGAAATCTGGTGCATTTATCCTCCTCATTGTGTAAGAAACGTGATGAAAATCGAGACAAAGATATAAATTTAGTTTCATACTCCCTGACCGACATATTCCCCTGAGTCAATGATAAAAATTCTCTCTCCTTTTGCTTCCGATACATACGAGGAAAATACTTTTCATATAAGACTTTAATAAAGGAATCCCAAGTAATTACCTCACCTCCCTCCGGAGTAAGCAATAAATGTTTGGAAGACTCCCACCAATATTTAGCTTCTCCCTTTAACATGAAAGTAGCCAAAATCACCTTCTGCGCGCCAGGTACATTCATCACCCCGAAGATAGTTTCTGTGTCTCTAACCCAAGCCTCAACTTCTAAAGGATCTACAGAACCTGAGAATGATGGAGGGTTCAATTTGATAAACTTCTCGTACAGAGTATTCTTCTCCTCTCGTTGTATTTCCCTTTCTCTTCTTGCCAAAGTCTGCTCCTCCAAGTACTTGGCTTGTTGTTCTGCTATTTGCACCATAAACATGTTTTGTTGTTCTGCCATTAAAGTCATGGCACGAGCCATCTTCTGCATATCTGTAAGTTGTTCAGGAGCCCCCTCCACATTATTTGGATTTTGCTGGTTTACTGTATTTGAAGACTCCTCATCTACCCTCTCATGAACATTTGCTCCTTCCATATCTTACTATCTGTCATAAACCACAATTATAGAAACAAGAATACAACATTTATTTCTAACATAATGGTTAGTATTTCTCAAAAATTAATATAAATGACCCACACGACGCTATTTCTGCCACTGCCATATCTAGACTCTCTAACCCCAGAATACAAAAACCTAAAGCTCTGATACCAAGTTGTCACCCCCTAACCCCATTAGTATATAATTAACTAAACAGTTTACAAACCCTAATTATAATTTATATATATTATTTAGGTAATACATATTGAAACAACTTCATGGTTAAAATGCGGAATATAAAAACAAATCCAATCGTTTTAAGGAGACATAATATCACCAGAACTCATATATCATTTACTTAATTACAACTAGTACAGTGTGTAAAACAAACTAACAAGACCCTACTTCTATTTACTCAACCTCCTAGACCTGGCAGTGGCAGCTGGAAAACCTGAAAATGTAAACATATAAAACCATGAGTTTAAAAACTCAGTGAGTATACTACAACTATCTATAGTAAAAGCACTATATTAACATCTCAACATATTAATATATACATCTCTGTGCCAAATTAGGCCATATACATATCCGGAGTTAATAAACCCCACATCTCCTGCCCGTAGGCAATAATCATATCCATAGGTTTTAAAAACCTAACATCTCCTGAATTGCATAGCAACTCAACATATCCTGGCTTTTATAAAGCCATAACATCTCAACATCTATTGGCTTTTAAATAAACCATAACGTATCAACATCTCATGACTTTTAAATAAGCCATATAATCTCAACATATGATACATATATGTCATATCCAAAATCAACTCAGTAAGTACACTCACCTTGTGTTGTCAACTATGTATTCGCGTTTCCCTCGGGTGGAGCTGAACTTGGTTGGTTTGACCTTACACCTGTTAATCCAACTAAATCAGTATTGAAACTCAATCATAAGTATTATCTTAATAAAATTATGTAACTTTAAATAAGTAACCAACCACAATATGATTCCACTCAAGTCATATTTCATGAAACATATGTAAAGACGAAACGATGGTATATATGTTGATAAGGTCATGAACATTCAACCCTACAAACTACCTCGTAAGGAATTTATAACTAAACTCAAGCAAACATAAAAGTATACTTCTGAATATATACGCACGTGAAACATGTACACAAAATACCCTTGGGAAGGAGAAGATAAAAATATTCTTTCATGGGGTATCCAATATGGCTTCAAATCATTGTTCTCCATGCTTAACCATCCCATATTCATAAATAGTACACATACAGGTGTCCAAGCTTATCAATCTGAAAACATATCTGAATATACTTTCTGTTACAAGTGACGGTGTAATTTTTCAAGCTTCCTAGGGCAAGTTATGGCCATTTCTTTACAACATAAGAAATCTGCCCTACAAACTCCTCTATTGTTCCTTCGACTTACAATAATTTTCATAATTTTTCTACAGCATAACTTTCCTTGATTTTCAACACAATTTCAGTAGACATAATGAATAGTACATAATTAAAGTTTCATACTATTTGGACTTCATTTGCTATCTCAAAAGCTTGACCAAACTCAGGGCATACCGAAATGAAATATACAAACAGCAACTATATACCAACTTGTAACCATCACTAAGACCTAACCATAAGGATTTAAATTCTGATTTTCGGATATGATATGAATATATGAGTCTATTTTCATATCCAATTGGAATTTCGTAATTCCAGTAAACACACAAAGAGTTATGCAAGTTTTAATACCAAGGGTTTCAATACAAAGCAATATGACCTATAACACCACTTATCTCACATATAAACCAATACATATTATCACAAAGGAGGATGGAATTTGGATCAATACTTCACGATTTATATACTTTGAAATAAGTATAATAGAAGATTAAAACAATATTAACACATAATATTACCTTGGGAACACCTTAAGGATTTTCTTGGAATTGTTTTCCTAGATTTTCCTTCTAACCCTTTCTTCCTTAACTTCTACCTCTCTTTCCTCAAGCTAACATCACCTCAAACTGAACCTAGGGACTTATTTGCTGAAGAAATAAGGTTAAGGGAGAGTTTTAAGTCGGCCAAGGCTGCCTCCCAATCCATCCAATCAAATTAAAACATTTGGTTTAGATAAAAGACAATTTACCACTTAAGGGAATTGACAAATTCGCCCCTTCTCGTAATTTCGACCTAACTTCTTACTCGAACATCCGTTTGATGCACCGTTTGTTGTGTTACAACCCTAACTCACATATCTACAACTATGTAGTTTTCACCTCAAGTCAATTGTAATGTTACAAGGGTCAAAACTAGTCTTAAACAGGAACATTTCTATCGAAAATAACCAAATCTTGTGTTCGTAAATAATTCGACAATTCATGATTTATGAAAGTAGAATTATACTAACCATAATAACTTAACATTAGATATACTAATAACACATTATTCATATCACATAGGATAATTATGATTTAAATATAATTTATCATAATCATATACGGGTTGTCACAGTCACCCTGTTCAATTATCTATAATATATACAAAGTATCAGAGTGTTATCCTTATTCTTCTAAAAGAGGACAGGGACTCCCCAAGGGGACACATTACGGTGAGTGAAGCCCTTGTTGTTTAGCTCCTCCAACTGAATCCCAGCTCCTATAATTTTATCAAAACCATAATGTGAGGTGGAATAGAGATGGGCAAGACAACCAGATGCACCTCTATAGCCAAATCTACCTCCTATTATGTTGGTAATCCAGGGAGATCATCTAAAAATGAATCGGGAAATTCCCGCAGTACCAGGCAGTCCAAAATCATAACATTTGGATCATCCTGAGGCACCAATCTTCTCAACCAACCAAAATACCATTTCTTCTCTCAAACTGTATAAAACTTGCAAGGGTATTAAGTACACTACTCAGTACTAATGTGATAGAGATACATGTCTGGAAGTGTTGCTATGACACGGTATCCATGACATTTGATGGTAGCTTGAAAACATGACAGGCAATCCATTTTGAGGATCATATTGAAACCATACATTTCCATGAAGATCAGATGATACACTAAGACATAATCTCCATCCATGATCACACATCTACTATAGACCCTATCAAGAACTACGTCGCCACCCACTATAATCCCGATGAAGATAGGATGACGAAATTGATCCACCTCTAATCCCAAATTAAAATCCAATGAACTTGATATGAAGGAATACAATGCACCAGAAGCAAACAATTCCTCTACCTATGTATTGTTCAAAAGTATCATGCATTCAATTAATGAAGGGTTGTTAGTAGGTGCAACCTGCTATGATGTGGCTTAAGCTATCTTAGGTTTAAACCTGCTAGCCTATCCACTGGGCACCTATCCATGCCTATGGCCACCTTAACCATAGCTTTGGCGTGAACTATCCACGCTATCCCTCACGAGCTATTAATAACCTAAAGATAACTACTACTACTATTACTACAGAACGGCGTGAAATTAACAGTGTAATGACTACCTGCAGTCCCCAAGGGTAGTCTCTCTTAAAATGACCCAAGGACGGGCAAGAAAAATAGGTCCTCTCAGTGAGGGGGCTTTGCTCGCTAGTGCACTAGGTCAATGAATATCTAACCCCCATGGTTGTCTTAAGATTCGTGAAGAAGCCTCAAGCTCCACTTTGGGACTTCTTGTACCCATTAAAAGCCTATTTAAAAACCTATTAAAAACCTATCTCATTGATCAATCCACACGAAGCTGACACGTCATAGAATCAAAGGGGAAAAAAATGACAGCACCTAAGGGTAAACATTCTTGACCAAATTTGTGTAGGTCGTTCACAAAAAGAGGTCTTCTCGTTCGAATAACCCATCAAACGACCTTCTAACTAGAGAGACCTATTATACGAAAGGGTCTCGTTCGAACCACGTCCGCAACCTTCATTGAACGTGGTGGTTTTCTCATTCAAAATAGATGAGGATCTCTTTCGAATGACCTTATGTTCATTTGATCGACCCAGATTTCCAATGTTTTCCATTTTCCCAATGACTTCCAACGATTTACATTAGGGCCACCAAAGAAATTAGATGTAGTGAGAAAAAACCATATATATATAACTTAAATCCCAATAATTTCTCATGATTTCACATTACACAGAAAATAATAAAATATTGGTGGTGGGTATTACAATATTGTACGTTTCTCAATTATTCTTATAATAATATAAATTCTTACCCATATCTCCACTAAAAAGAACCTTGAAAACTAAGGTGAAATAAACCATCATTATCATTAAACCATCTAGTTCTTTCACAAGCGACATATACATAGCAAGTCGATAGTAGATCCACCACAAAATAGTCAATAATCATCAAAGTAGTCTGTCCCCATTATACCCCGAACTATAAGAGACGCCCAAGATAACTTTATGAAGGAATTAAAATATCCTAAACTTTTAACATTAGATCTTTCCTAGACTCCATGTGTAGTAAGTCTCATAAATGAATTCCAAATAAGGATCTCCTTAATACACTCCTATCTAGGTCAGGCGATTGTCAAACTTCTATAACAATCACATATTAACTAAATATTTACATAAAAAACAATAGTCAACTTATAACTCCTAAACTCCTAACTCCTAACCTTTTTTAGACTTCATGCATTGGGAATTTCATAAATGAAATAAAAATAAGGAACCCCCATACACTCATGTCTGGTCAGACAGTTGTCCAGACTCTACAATGATCTCATATTAACTAAATATTTACTTAAAAATCACTGGTTAACTTATACCTCTTAGACTCCTAGCTCTTGACCTTCCCTGGACTTCATGTGTGGCACATTTCATAAAAGAAATCAAGACAAGGAACCCTCTCCTCCCAATATACTTCTGTCTATATTAGGTAGTTGTCTACAATGATAAAAAGCTAAACAAAACCTTATATATATCCTTTAGTTTAAAGTAACATAACCTGACACATTTTACCTGCATGGAACTTATAACTTACTCAATGGTTAATAAATCACATGATACTATAATCTATCCAAATTATTTTATCATTTCCCAAGTATTGTTATTCACTTGTACAATTTCTCATTTACTACAACCTCATATTCCCTTCAATATCAAATGTTTTAAAATATTTCCAGTTAGCGACTACTACTTTAAAATATTAAACAACTTTTGATACTAATACAATTATACTCATTGTGACAGATCTTTCATTCCAACCTTACATGTACATATCCTTTAATTTATAACTTAAAACGCACCATTATAAAATCCCAAGTAACTTGTAATAAAAATTATTCCATCACTATGAAGTGAATAAAATATCACCGTTAACATCTTATATATAGCCTCACAACATCATTTATCTAACAACGTGTGTTCCTACACTTAATATTATCATTTAATAAATTATGTACCACTGATAATAAACATCAATGAAAAATCCATATATTGAATATGTAACCATTTATCCAGTCAAAATTTCTTCCCTTATCACAACTCATAATTCTTTGACATTTAACGACACCAAAAAACCAACAATTTCAACTATCTACAATATAAACCAATATCGTATAATGACGTATCCCCAATAATAAAAATTAATTGACATGTGATTTCCAATTCCAACAGCATACAATTAGAATTAAAATTATCAACACAATATTTTCAATGATACATAATAATCAACATACAACTTCCAACTCATACAACGTGGGTCTGGAACCAAAATTCGTAAATAATAATTTTTAGTCTTAAAGAACTTACTATTTTGTTCATTATGTGTAGAATGACAAATTTACATGAGTATTAGCCAAATTTCCAGGTTTTCCAGTGCAATTCTATAACACGTAATTTAATATGTATATAAAGTGGGATTTGTTTAAAGTTACCGACAACTAATAGTGTCCTAAGATAAACCCAAGTAATTCATATTACTATTATATGGGACAAATTATAATCATATTGATATGCCTAGTACTAGTACATTCACCGTAGAAGTCTGAAATCCATAGCTACTACCTGGGGTTCAGACAGGCCGCGGCAATCCCGATGACTACATCTCATAATAAGGCCGCAACCGCGTCCTCAGCAGTGCATAGACACATAATCCTTAGGTAGTAATCCTGTTGACTACAGGTTGCATCCCGTACCACACAAGGCTACATTTCTCACGTATTAAGCTCTCTCTCTCTGTCTCTCTGTCTCTCTCTCTCTTTCTATATATATATATATATACATAAAATCTCCAGTAAGGACTCCTTATGGTGCAGACCCCGGTACATACCATTTTTTTTAAATAGTAAAAAATGAATTTTTTGATGAAACTGCCTGGATATGATGTCCACGGTTAGAATATCATCTACAATTTTTTCATCACAGAATTCAATAAAAACACCGTTGAGATAAAGTGATATGTAAAAAATGATATAAATATTCATTTTCAATTGTTGAAATGTTCGGATGGAGCCAGCCACTTTATTAATTGAATTATTTGATGAAACCTCATGGATATGATATTTTCACTATCGAGATCATATCCATGAAGTTTCATAAAAGAGTTCAATCAAAAAGTGGGTGGGATGATCGCTAACAATTCAACGGTCGAAAATACATATTTATACCATTTTTTCTACATATCACCTCATCTCAACGGTGTTTTTATTGAATTCTTTGATGATACCCTATGTTTGAAGAATGTATAGGGATAGAACCTACATGGAAATACCCCTAAAAAGGAGGTCGGACCATCCACAGCCAATATTGCTCTAATGTCATCATCAACAACTAGGGGGTCTGCAGTAAAAACTTCAGCCTCTGGCATAATTGCGGCAGCACCATCAGTGGTAGTTTTCTCCTTTTAAGCTATAGGAGAAGCCTCTTTAATAGACCTCTTCCTCTCCGTTATCTTCTTCTTTGGGGCTTGGTTAAGTCCTTCGACAACACCGTCCAACTCATTAAGTTGGTAATTAAGAGCTCCCTATTGATCTCCTCCGTAAAACCAACTGAAATAGGAGAAATGTTAGTATTCCAAGTCCATGAATACTGTTAGGGCATTGGTCAATCTAAAAGGCATCACTAAAAACTTGTAGTGCTCATACCCTGTCTGAAATATATTTTAGGGAGTATCCTCCTCCCTCACATGCAACTGTTGGTACCCAGACCGATGACACTGATCGAATAAATCATTAATCTGGGGCATGGTGTACTTGTTCTTTATCGTCACCCTGTTCAATTATCTATAATATATACAAAGTATCAGAGTTTTATCCTTATTCTTCTACAGGGGCTCCCCAAGGGGGCACATTACGGTGAGTGAAGCCCTTGTTGTTTAGCTCCTCCAACTGAATCCTAGCTCCTATAATTTTATCAAAACCATAATGTGAGGTGGAATAGAGATGGGCGAGACAACCAGATGCACCTCTATAGCCAAATCTACCTCCTGTTATGTTGGTAATCTAGAAGTTCATCTGAAAATGAATCGGGAAACTCCCGCAGTACCAGGTAGTCCAAAATCATACCATTTGGATCATTCTAACACACGAAGCTGTAATACCCCGTATTTTTGTGAAATTTATTTATTGGATTAATTAAATTAAATGCGTATTTATTGGAAATTAATCCGGATTAAAATAATAGCGAGATGCGAGTTGGTAATTGAATATAATGTGCATATATGATTATATATGAATATTGAAGTATGAAATTTGTCGTGAGATTGAAATACGACAAGTTGGAAAATTTTATTGAGACGCGTGTGACAGTCGCGTCAGGGAAACTTTTATTTTAATTAAAAAGTGAATTTTAGTTCTATTAATCGTATGGTCATTTTGAGTGCGCCAACGCGTCCGGAAGGGTCAAAATAGTCAGAAAACACTAGCCGAGGGTTAGGTTTGGGTCCCGGGGCATTATTGGGCCATACTGGTAACTTATAAGGGCATTTTAGTAATTTCAAAAATTGGGTAATTAAAACCCACGAAAATTAGAGTTAAAAATCTGACTTAGTATTAACCCACTAAGCCATTTCCAACCCCAATTTAGGTAGTGGGCTACGGGAGAAGTTAGAAACTTTATAACTTGGCAAAACCAACCCACCTCCATTAACACCTTGAGAAGAACTTGTAGAGAGGGAGAGAAAGAGAAGGATTCTGTAGAGAGAGAGAGAGAAGGCAATTCAACCTTCAAGATTCAACCTCAAATTCAGAGATTCAAATAAGGCAAGTGATTTAATTTCGTTTTTATAGAGAATGCTTCTTCCATGCGTAGGAAATTCAATTAAATTGTATTGTTCTTGGGAGTTAATGAAAAACCCATTTAAATTGGAAGTAGAAAGTTCATTTTGATGAGGAATCGCATGTAGATTGGCATTTAGATGTTTATTCTGATGATATTATATCTTGGATGAAACAAAAATGGATTTCATTAGGCTCATTGATGATTTATAAATGTTAGGGTTCATGTTCATATAATTTGGGAATAAATAAAGGGATTTGAAGATTTGATGATGTTTAATATGAGTTGGCCCTATATAAACGTTTGATTATGACCTATGTATGTTTAGTACGAATTAGGAACCTTAAAATGATGTTGGAACGATTTTTTATGTGGGATTAGGAGTGAAGAAAATTGGAAAAACGAGATAGGAATTTCTGGGCTCGAATCTGGCCACTCGTTAGAAGACCTGCCCAGGTCGTTCGAACGAGCTTCTAACGAGTTGACAGTTTGGGTTCTCACGAGAGGGATGTTGGTTCGAATACTTTCATTCGAACGAGATCTCTTTAGAAGGCCTAGTTCGTTCGAACGAACTCTCGTTCGAACAGCCTCGTTCGAACGAGACTTCGAACGAGTTGACAGTTTAGGCTTTTTAGCCTGTTTTGATCCCGAGTGTCCCGTAACCTTGTGTATATATAGAGATAACCTTTCCTTGATGATTAATTGTTACATTTGGGATGTTTGGGATATAATGAGGAGTCAAACCTAGAAGTGTAGTTTGAACCTAAGGGAAAATATGAAGTAGGACGTGAGTGTCTATTACGTTGCGAGAACTATTAACGGCCTAATTTATTATATTAACCGGGAACATATAAATTGTGTAGTATTATATTCCGGTACGAGAATGAGAAGTGTACCACCAATATACTATGGTGATTACTAAGATGTGTGAATACTTAGTATATGTATTGATTTTATGTGTATGACATACCTACCATACTTGCTATCACGGGAGGTTTACGTTCGCTTAGGGCCTTTTAATCCTTGTGTTGCCCGGATTTAGATTGGTTACCTCGATGAACATAGGTCAAAGAAGGACTTATTGGGATGTTAATAAGTCTGCTGATCGTGGGAGCGCAGGTATGTGCTTGACCCATGTGATGTGACTGTGTTCGCCTCCATTATTTGTGATGTTGTTATCTGAGAACGATTCCTGAGAGATTCGGAATACGTGATCCTTATGTACGTGATGTACCGGGATGGATAGCAGAGTATGTGTGCACCGCAGCCAGTCTCAGGGTGCTTGTACTGTATATTTATGACGCGAATAATATACACTTAATTAATGGGAACTTTCATGTTAATATTGTGAATAATATTATGGTAATGTTTTGAGAAAACAAAACGGGTTAATTGATAGTGAATGGTATTACTAATTGAGAATCTGAGTTTAATTAAAGCCCTCTATTTATTTGATAACGCTAGAATGTAATATGGGAATCGAGTAGTAAGGGGTATAACTTATTATGGTTTGGTTAGATATGGATGTCTTATAGATGGGTACAGTACGTTAGGAGTGCACATGTAGTCGAGAGGTGAGAATTTCATGTGAGTGCACGGCCTAACATGTATTTTGCATTTAATGTTTTAATGTTATTAAAACACTTGATGTTTTTAAAATGATTTTCACTTTCAGGCTCTGACCCATTTGCTTTCAAATCTATTTTTGTAAAAAAAACCATTTTAGGTGCCCAGCCACAAGGACACCATGCTTAGGATTATCATTCAGGTGACGAGTTGTAGCTATTTGTGGAAGTTACAGGACTTTGCTTGTAGACTCTTCATCTATCTTGACTCGATATTCTTCAGTTATCAGTTGTAGGGCATGTCGCCCATTTCTTTTAAAGGCATTTCATTTATTTCAGTTATTCAGACTTCGGGCATGTAATTATTCAGGATTCAAACTGGTCGTATTATTTTTCAGTTGTGGGATTGTTGTGAGGAGTTTTCCTCCGGATTTATATTTATGTTGTTGGTTATTCATTACATCATTATAGTGAATGGTTGTTATTCTTTCATTATCCTTTTACTGCATGTTAATCAGACTTAACTTAAAATTTGGCACTTACTTTTTAAATACTTGGTGGTTAGTAATTATTAAAATGTTTTCGACAGTGATGCTATTAACTGAACCAACTTGGAATTTTGAATTAATTTAATAAAGGAGTAGCTACCCGGTATTTAATTAGTCGGGGTGTCACAGGTGGTATCAGAGCATCAGGTTCTAGTGTCCATTAGGATCTGAACGGCTTATTATGTTTTCGCTGAGCTTCCTTTGATGTAGAGCCCTATATTTTAGGACTGTTGTATTCTTTTGTATATGCTACGTTCTTCAGCTATTTTAAGTTTATAACTGCGAGCTTATAAACTTCATTCTTATTTCAGATGCCTCCACGACGTGCACAAAGGATTCCAAGGGATGCAATGCCAGAACCACAGCCCGCACCAGTTCAGGGCACGATGAATGCCGCCGAGGTTGTAGCCATTGTGGCCCAGGCAGTAAATGCTGCACTAGAAGTAGTTCAGCAGGCACCACCTCAGGCGCCGATAGCCGCACCAGTTCAGGCACATGGATTCCCTTCTGCTTGGGAACGTGTACATGATGCTTTTCAGAAAGCACACCCTCCGGAGTTCGTAGGTAGCTCCGATGTGGTAGTTTCAAGTCAGTGGAGGAAGAAAATCCAGCGACACCTGAGGATGTATGGGTGCACAGATGTCCAGAAGCAGATACTAGATACCTTTAAGCTAGTAGGGTCTGCACTGCAGTGGTGGGAGTCTATTACCACAGTGGAGGAGAGAGATATTCTCACTATTCAGGAGTTTTGGGTGCGGTTTGACCGCAAGTACTTTCCATCGGCTGTTCACACAGAGATGGGGAGGAAGTTGATGAGCCTCAAGCAGGAGGGTAAGACGGTGGCCGAGTATGAGGCCGAATTCACTGATCTTCTGAACATTGTTCCGGATGAGATACCGACAGAGGAGAAGAAGATATAGAAATTTACGGACAGGTTGACATGGAGGATGCGTCAGCACTTGTTAGGGAACCTCTCGTTAGCCACTTATTCTGATGTGGTTAACGCTGCATTGCTCCATTGCCAGAATCACCGCTTTCACATGACTGAGGGAACGCGATCGGGAGAGTCTAGCCATCAGGGCAGGACGGGAGGAAATGGTGCCAGTGGGGCACAATCTGTTCAGGGGAAGAGGCAGGGTGATCAGGGTACCTAGTAGGGGAATCACAAGAGGTTCAGGTCAGGAAATTTCAGGCACGAACAGGGAGGTTTCCGGTAGGGCCATCAGGGTCCAAACGGCCATCAGCACCAGCAGGGTCAGAATGGTCAACAACAGTTTCAGCAGGGCCAACAGGGCCAGTGGAGGAACAGTAACGGCCACCAGGGCCGGGGAAGCAGGGACAGTGAGGGGGAAACTTTCCGGGGAAGTGTTTCGTTTGTGGTAAGACTGTCCATAAACGCCAGGACTGTCCTGATAGGGGCAGGGTCCCGCAGCAGCAGCAGGGTGCTCGACATGAGCCACAGAGGCCACTTTTTCCACCAGCCCTCCCAGCTCTTCCAGCCATTCCAGCAGTTCCTGTGCAGCAGGGACAGTTATAGTATGGACGTGTCTATAACGTCCACCAGGAAGCAGCTCCGCAGGCACCACCCGCTATTGAGGGTATGTTTCCTATCCATGGTACTATGGGTCGGGTTTTGTTTGATACGGGGGCAACACATTTCTTTATAGCTACACATTTTGCGAAAGCCTTAGGGTTGTTAGCCATAGCAGAGAGCACTGTGACATGTGTAGACTCACCATTGGGGAGTGGGTCACTTATTTTCTTTATATGCCGGGGAGTAGGGGTAGAGATTGGTAGTTTGGTATTACCTACAAATATGTTAGTATTAGAGATGACCGAGTATGATGCCATTATTGGTATGGATTGGCTTGTTGCGTACCGAGCCATGATTGACTGTTTCAGTAGGAGTATTATCTTTGCCATTCCCGGGCAGGAGATGTTTTTGGTGGCGATGCCTCATTCCGAGGGAGGATCGTCCACTCATATGTACTATATAGAGGAGGAGACCTCTAAGGAGGTGGTGATACCACTTGATTCGATTCCGGTTGTTAGAGAGTTTGCCGATGTATTTCAGGATATACCTGGATTACCCCCCAGTCGAGAGATAGACTTTGTCATAGACTTATTACCAGATACAAGACCAATAGCACATGTACCGTACCGTATAGCTCCAGCTGAGATGAGGGAGTTACGGGATCAAATTGAGCAGTTGTTGGGTCAGGGGTTTATACGGAGGAGTACTTCGCCGTGGGGTGCCCCTGTGTTATTCGTGAAGAAGAGAGATGGTTCACTGAGATTGTGTGTGGACTACCGAGAGTTGAATAAGGTCACGATACGGAATAAGTATCCGTTGCCTCGAATCGATGACTTATTCGACCAGTTGAGAGGAGATTCTTTCTTCTCAAAGATTGATTTGAGATCGGAATACCATTAGTTGCGTATCAGGGAAGAGGATGTCTCGAAGACTGCGTTCTTATCGAGATATGGATCTTACGAGTTTTGGATTATGCCTTTTGGTTTGACCAATGCTCCAGCCGTGTTTATGGACCTGATGAATAGGGTGTTCAGGGATTTCCTAGATCAGTTTGTCATTATCTTCATCGATGACATTCTGGTTTACTCCCAAACAGAGGAGGAGCACGCCGAGCATTTGAGGCAAGTTTTGCAGACGCTACGTCAGAATGAGTTGTATGCAAAATATGAGAAATGCGGGTTTTGGCTGAAGGAGGTCTAGTTTTTAGGACATATTATTTCCGACCGGGGAATATCTGTTGATCCGGGGAAGGTATCCACGGTGAGGGAGTGGGGACAACCCACGACACTGACAGAGATTCATAGTTTCTTGGGCCTAGGAGGATACTATAAGAGATTCATTCATGGACTCTCGAAAATAGCAGGTCCTTTGACACATCTGACTCGTAAAGGTGTGCCGTTCATTTGGAGTGATACCTGTCAGTTGGCATTCGATGAGTTAAAGGATAAGTTGACCTCAGCACCTGTGTTAGCATTGTCGAGACTGGGAGTTGAGTATTTAGTTTACACCGATGCGTCCTTGCAAGGACTTGGAGGTGTATTACAGCAAGAGAGTCAGGCCATAGCTTATGCTTCCCGTAAGCTAAATCCTCACGATAAGAATTACCCCACTCATGACTTGGAGTTGGCGGCAGTTGTATTTGCCCTTCATATTTGGAGACATTACCTTTTGGGGGAAAAGTTTCGATTGTTCACAGACCACAAGTCCCTACAGTACCTATTCACGCAGAAGGAGTTGAATATGCGGCAACGGAGGTGGCTTGAGTTCGTGAAGGATTATCAGTTCGATATCCAATACCACCCGGGGAAGGCTAATGTGGTAGCAGACGCGTTGAGCCGTAGGCTAGTAGATGAGGTGGCAGGGGTGTGGAAGGCAAAGTGGAAAGAATTGGGACACCAGGATGCAGTGGCCCGATCATTCATGTCGGTAATGACTGTTACGCCACAGATTGTCACGAGAGTGGTAAAGGCACAAGTAGATGACTCGTTCTGTCAGGAGATGATAGTTCGATTACTAGCTGAGGGAGCTGAATCCTATATCGTTAGCTCAGATGGGGGATTACTCTTCAATGGGAGATTGGTAGTTCCGAAAGGGGAGGAATTGCGGCAGGAGGTGATGGCTGAGTCGCACGGCTCACGGTTCGCGGTACATCCCGGTGGGGACAAAATGTACCAAGACATGAGACGACAGTATTGGTGGAGCGAGATGAAGAGAGATATTGCCGAGTTTGATTCTAAATGCGCCACTAGTCAATTAGTAAAAGTGGATCATTAGAGACCGACAGGACTGCTACAGCCGTTGGAGGTCCCGACGTGGATATGGGAGAGCATATCCATGGACTTTATCATGGGGTTGCCTACGTCACAGAGAGGTCACGACTCCATTTGGGTAATTGTGGACAGGTTGACCAAAGTAGCTCATTTTCCACCCGTAAGGACAGACTACACTACGGGACAGTATGCCCAGCTCTTTATTTCAGAGATAGTGAGACTTCACGGTGTGCCCCTAAATATCGTGTCTGACCGAGACAAGATATTTGTCTCACGGTTTTGGGAGAGTTTTCAGGAGGCCATGGGCACGGAATTGCGGTTGAGTACGGCGTATCACCCGCAGACTGATGGACAGACCGAGCGTACGAACCAGATGTTGGAGGACATGCTACGTATGTGCATTATTGATTTCGGGGGTGGATGGGAACAATATCTTCCACTGGTAGAGTTTTCTTACAATAACTCCTACCAATTCACCATTGGCATGGCTCCATTTGAGGCGTTGTACGGTAGACCTTGTCGTTCCCCAGCATGTTGGTTGGAGGTGGGGGACAACAAATTACTTGGGCCGGAGGTGATTCAGGATACTTCGGCAAGGATAGAACTGATACGCAGTCGCATTCGGGTAGCTCAGGACAGGCAGAAGAGCTATGCTGATGCGAAAAGGTTCTTTAGAGAGTTCCAAGTGGGGGACCAGGTTTTGCTCAGAGTATCTCCTATGAAGGGGATTATGCGTTTCGGGAAGAAAGGGAAGTTGGCACCGAGATATGTGGAACCATTTCCTATTATTCAGCGGATTGGACCGGTTGCGTATAGACTTGGATTATCGGAGCATTTGCATCGGATTCACGATGTATTTCATATTTCCTAGCTAAGGAAATATCTTAGATACAATTTGTCTCATTCTCACATTGCTTTGGAGGACATCGATCTCCAGCCTGATAGCTCTTACGAGGAGGGGCCGATTGCTATTTTGGACCGAAGTGAGCGGAAACTGCGGTCAAAGATAGTCCCGTTAGTGCGTGTTCAGTGGCGACATCATAATGTTAAGGAGTCCACATGGGAGCGCGAGGATGAGATGCGCGAACTTTATCCAGAGTTGTTCTTACCGGGTACTTCCTAGTTCCGAATTTCGGGAAGAAATTCAGTTATTAGGGGGGAAGTATGTAATACCCCGTATTTTTTTGATATTTATATATGGGATTAATTAAATTAAATGTGTATTAATTGGAAATTAATCCGGATTAAAATACTAGAAAGATGCGAGTTGGTATTTGAATATAACGTGCATATATGATTATATATGAATATTGAAGTATGAAATTTGTCGTGAGATTGAAATACGGCAAGTTGGAAAATTTTATTGAGACGCGTGTGACAGTCGCGTCAGGGAAACTTTTATTTTAATTAAAAAGTGAATTTTATTTTTATTAACCGTATGGTCATTTTGAGTGCGCCAACGCGTTCGGAAGGGTCGAAATAGTCAGAAAACACTAGCCGGGGGTTACGGGTCCCGGGGCATTATTGGGCCATACCTGTAACTTATAAGGGCATTTTAGTAATTTCGGAAATTGGGTAATTAAAACCCACGAAAATTAGAGTTAAAAATATGACTTAGTATTAACCCACTAAGCCATTTCCAACCCCAATTTAGTTAGTGGGCTACGGAAGAAGTTAGAAACTTTATAACTTGGCAAAATCAACCCACCTCCATTAACACCTTGAGAAGAACTTGTAGAGAGGGAGAGAAAGAGAAGGATTCTGCAGAGAGAGAGAGAGAGAAGGCAATTCAACCTTCAAGATTCAACCTCAAATTCAGAGATTCAAATAAGGCAAGTGATTTAATTTTATTTTTATAGAGAATGCTTCTTCCATGCGTAGGAAATTCAATTAAATTGTATTGTTCTTGGGAGTTAATGAAAAACCCATTTAAATTGGAAGTAGAAAGTTCATTTTGATGAGGAATCGCATGTAGATTGGTATTTAGATGTTTATTCTGATGATATTATATCTTGGATGAAACAAAAATGGATTTTATTAGGCTCATTGATGATTTATAAATGTTAGGGTTCATGTTCATATAATTTGGGAATAAATAAAGGGATTTGAAGATTTGATGATGTTTAATATGAGTTGGCCCCATATAAACGTTTGATTCATACCTATGTATGTTTAGTACGAATTAGGAACCTTAAAATGATGTTGGAACGATTTTTTATGTGGGATTAGGAGTGAAGAAAATTGGAAAAACGAGATAGGAATTTCTGGGCTCGAATCTGGCCACTCGTTAGAAGACCTGCCCAGGTCGTTCGAATGAGCTCGTTCGAACGAGCTTCTAACGAGTTGACAGTTTAGGTTCTAACGAGAGGGATGTTCATTCGAATACTTTCGTTCGAACTAGATCTCGTTAGAAGGCCCAGTTCGTTCGAACGAACTCTCGTTCGAACAGCCTCGTTCGAACGAGACTTCGAACGAGTTGACAGTTTAGGCTTTTTAGCCTGTTTTGATCCCGAGTGTCCCGTAACCTTGTGTATATATAGAGATAACCTTCCCTTGATGATTAATTGTTACATTTGGGATGTTTGGGATATAATGAGGAGTCAAACCTAGAAGTGTAGTTTGAACCTAAGGGAAAATATAAAGTAAGACGTGAGTGTCTATTACGTTGCGAGAACTATTGACGGCCTAATTTATTATATTAATCGGGAACATATAAATTGTGTTGTATTGTATGTCGGTACGAGAATGAGAAGTGTACCACCAATATACTATGGTGATTACTAAGATGTGTGAATACTTAGTATATGTATTGATTTTATGTGTATGACATACCTACCATACTTGCTATCACGGGAGGTTTACGTTCTCTTAGGGCCTTCTAATCCTTGTGTTGCCCGGATTTAGATTGGTTACCTCGATGAACATAGGTCAAAGAAGGACTTATTGGGATGTTAATAAGTCTGCTGATTGTGGGAGCGCAGGTATGTGCGTGACCCATGTGATGTGACTACGTTCGCCTCCATTATTTGTGATGTTGTTATCTGAGAATGATTCCTGAGAGATTCGGAATACGTGATCCTTATGTACGTGATGTACCGGGATGGATAGCAGAGTATGTGTACACCGCATCTAGTCTTGGGGTGCTTGTACAGTATATTTATGACGCGAATAATATACACTTAATTAATGGGAACTTTCATGTTAATATTGTGAATAATATTATGGTAATGTTTTGAGAAAACAAAACAGGTTAATTGATAGTGAATGGTATTACTAATTGAGAATCTGAGTTTAAGTAAAGCCCTCTATTTATTTGATAACGCTAGAATGTAATATGGGAATCGAGTAGTAAGGGGTAGAACGTATTACGGTTTGGTTAGATATGGATGTCTTATAGATGGGTACAGTACGTTAGGAGTGCACATGTAGTCGAGAGGTGAGAATTTCATGTGAGTGCACGGCCTAACATGTATTTTGCATTTAATGTTTTAATGTTATTAAAACACTTGCTGTTTTTAAAATGATTTTCACTTTCGGGCTCTGACCCATTTTCTTTCAAATCTATTTTTGTAAAAAAAACCATTTTAGGTGCCCAGCCACAAGGACACCATGCTTAGGATTCTCATTCAGGTGACGAGCTGTAGCTGTTTGTGGAAGTTACAGGACTTTGCTTGTAGACGCTTCATCTATCTTGACTCGATATTCTTCAGTTATCAGTTGTAGGGCATGTTGCCCATTTCTTTTAGATACATTTCATTTATTTCAGTTATTCAGACTTCGGGCATGTAATTATTCAGGATTCAGACTGGTCGTATTATTTTTCAGTTGTGGGATTGTTGTGAGGAGTTTTCCTCCTGATTTATATTTATGTTGTTGGTTATTCATTACTTAATTATAGTGAATGGTTGTTATTCTTTCATTATCCTTTTACTGCATGTTAATCAGACTTAACTTAAAATTTGGCACTTACTTTTTAAATACTAGGTGGTTAGTAATTATTAAAATATTTTCGACAGTGATGCTATTAACTGAACCAACTTGGCATTTTGAATTAATTTAATAAAGGAGTAGCTACCCGGTATTTAATTACTCAGGGTGTCACACAAGCTTCTCATCCAACCAAAATACCATTTCTTCTCCCGAACTGTAGAAAACTTGCAAGGGTATTAAGTACACTACTCTATACTAATATGATAGCGATACTTGTTTGGGAGTGTTCGTAGGACATTGTATCCATGACATTCGACGGTAGCTTGATAACATGATAGCCAATCCATTTTGAGGATCACATTGAAACCATACATGTCCATGATGATCAGATCATACTCTAAGACATAATCTACATCCAAGATCACACATCTACGATAGACCCAATCAAGAACTATGCCACCACCCACTAGAAACCCGATGAAGATAGGAGGACAACATTGATCCACATCTAATCCCAAATTAAAATCCAAGGAACTCGATATAAAGGAATTCAATGCACCAGATTCAAAAAATTCCTCTACCTATGTATTGCACAAAAGTATCATGCATTCAATTAATGAAGGATTATTAGGAGGTGCCCTACTATGGCGCGGTTTAAGCTAGCTCAGGTTTGAAACTGCTAGCCTATCCACTGGGCACCTATCCATGCCCAAGGCCACCTTGACCCTAGCTTTGGCGTGAACTATCCACACTATCCCTCGCGGGCTATTAATAAACTAAAGAGAACTACTGCTACTATTGCTATAGAACGACATGAAATTTATAGTGTATTGACTACTTGTAGTCCCCAGAGGGTAGTCCCTCTTAAAATGACCCGAGGACGGGTAAGAAAAATAGGTCCTCTCAATGAGGGGGCTCTGCTCGCTAGTGCACTTGGTCAATGAATATCTAACCCCATGGTTGTCTTAAGCTTCGTGAAGAAGCCTCGAGCTCCACTATGGAACTTCTTGTACCCATTCAAAACCTATATAAAAACCCATTAAAAACCTATCTCATTGATCAAGCCACACGAAGCTGACACATCATAGAATCAAGGGTAAAAAACTTGACAACACCTAAGGGTAAACATTCTCGACCAAATTTGTATAGGTCGTTCACACAAAAAGGTCTTCTCGTTTGAATTACTCATCAAACAACCTTCTAACTAGAGAGACCTATTACACAGAAGGGTATAGTTCGATCCTCATCAGAAACCTACATTGAACGTGGTGGTTTTCTCATTCGAATTAGATGGAAATCTCTTTCAAATGACCTTAGGTTCGTTCGATCGACCCAGATTTTCAAAGTTTCCCAATTTTCCTAATGACTTCCAATGATTTACATTAGGGAC
Source organism: Sambucus nigra (assembly GCA_949130495.1). Lineage (NCBI taxonomy): Eukaryota > Viridiplantae > Streptophyta > Magnoliopsida > Dipsacales > Adoxaceae > Sambucus > Sambucus nigra. Next base: position 114,775,585 of record OX422219.1, read on the forward strand.
ACCAAAGAAATTAGATGTAGGGAGAAAAAACCATATATATATAACTTAAATCCCAATAATTTCTCATGGTTTCACATTAAACAGAAAATAATAAAATATTGGGGGTGGGTATTACAATATTGTACGCTTCTCAATTACTCTTATAATAATATAAATTCTTACCCATATCTCCACTAAAAAGAACCTAGAAAACTAAGGTGAAATAAACCATCATTATTGTTAAACCATCTAGTTCTTGCACAAGCAACATATACATAGCAAGTCGATAGTAGATCCACCAAAAAATAGTCAATAATCATCAAAGTAGTCTGTCCCCATTATACCCCGCATTATAAGAGACGCCTAAGATAACTTTATGGAGGAATTGTAATATCCTAAAATTTTAACATTAGATCTTTCCTAGACTCCATATGTGGGACATCTCATAAATGAATTCCAAATAAGGATCTCCCTCATACACTCCTATCTGGGTCAGGCGATTGTCAAAATTCTATAACAATCATATATTAACTAAATATTTACATAAAAAATAATAGTCAACTTATACCTCCTAAACTCCTAACTCCTAACCTTCTTTAGACTTCATGCATTGGGAATCTCATAAATGAAATAAAAATAAGGAACCCCCCATACACTCATGTATGATCAAATGGTTGTCAAGACTCTACAACGATCTCATATTAACTAAATATTTACTTAAAAATCACTAGTTAACTTTCACCTCTTAAACTCCTAGCTCTTGACCTTCCCTGGACTGTAACACCCTGCCCCCCCTCGGGGAGAGCGAACGGAGTGCTAATGCGATAAAATAAATCCAAATCCACAAGTGACAAGGTATAGAGCCTCTAAATAAACCCCACAATAATTTAAATCCACTAATCTCAATCTCTTCAATTACAACTAGTCTCTCGAATTAAAATTACAACTATCTAACTCGAATAAAAATACAAATCTCCAAAGCTCTATACATCAAAATAATACAAATCTTTCCTAAACAATCCTCGATAAAATCAATCTCCATAGCACCCCAGAATCCGCGCTAACCTACCACTAAAAGAAAATATGGGGAAGTACACAATACGGCAGGAAAGATGCTCAACAAATATATATTGGCGATGAATAAAACGTAACAACACAAGTACGAATATTCAAATCAAATGCAAATCTCAATAGCATTTATCAATAAATTCCTCAACAACACATCAATGGGTAACCAGGCCTCACCCCATTCGCATATGCTTTATCAAGCCATAGCCGGGAATAGGTATTTTGGCGGGTACTCAACATCCGTGTCATATTAAAATCTCATGACAACGTGCTCATCAACAATATAATGATACCACATGAATCAAAATAATTTCAACAATTATTTTCCAGATTTCAATGAATTTATCAATTCAAATATGAGTTCAATTAATAAGAATTCAAAGAGAATGACACTCGCGAGATTTAAGGAGCATATTGTGTAAAACCCCATACCTCAAACCATGATGAGAAACCAACGATCACATCCTCAAGATCAACTGAAAAGATCTACAAAAGCTCCTCCAAGAATCTCCAACAAAATAGCCCCAAGAACACCTCTAATCTAAGGTTGGAACTCACAAATCTCAAGGGCCAATGTGTATATAAAAAGAAGAGGAATATAAAATATATTTGCTGCCAAAATTTGTGCCAAAAGTAGGTTAAAAAGGTTGACCATTACTTCCTTTTATAATGCAAAGAAATGAAGAGTTGGAATCCAAAAGACTCCTTTAAATAAGGCAAAGAAATGAAGAGTTGGAAGTCAAAACAACTCCAAGAGTTAAAAACATTTAAAAATAATTTTAAAATCCGTTTTAACTCCGTTTTCGAAACCGTTTGAAATTATCGCCTTTAAAAATAGTAACCAACATATTTGAGCAATAAAAATAATTTTATCAAAAACTTTATTTTCCTCCATTTTCCAGAAATTAATTAAAATAGCCCAAAATTACGCGGGTTGTTACACTTGCCCAGCCGAATGCCTAACTCTCAAAATCAGGCTAACAATCTCCAAAAATAATTTCATCTCCAAAAATAAATTCCTCACATCTAATCTAGATGCCTATCACGAATATCACCTAAAATTTTCTATCTCTAAAAATTGCTAACCATGCAATGAACCCAAAACCCAAGCCCCAAGGGTTGTCGTATACCTAAGCTCTGATACCATTTGTAACACCCCGCCCTCTCGGGGAGAGCGAACAGAGCGTTAATGCGATAAAATAAATCCAAATACACAAGTGACAAGGTATACATCATCTAAATAAACCCCACAATAATATAAATCCACTAATCTCAATCTCTTCAATTACAACAAGTCTCTCGAATTAAAATTACAACTATCTAACTCGAATAAAAATACAAATCTCCAAAGCTCTATACATCAAAATAATACAAATATTTCCCAAACAATCCTCGCTAAAATCAATCTCCATAGAGCCCTAAAATCCGCGTTAACCTGCCACTAAAAGAAAATATGGGGAAGTAAACAATACGACAGGAAAGATGCTCAACAAATATATATTAGCGATGAATAAAATGTAACAACACAAGTACGAATATTCAAATCAAATGCAAATCTCAATAGCATTTATCAATAAATTCCTCAACAACACATCAACGGGTAACCAGGCCTCACCCCATTCACATATACTTTATCAAGCCATAGCCGGGAATAGGTATTTTGGCGATTACTCAATATCCGTGTCATATTAAAATCTCATGACAACATGCTCATAAACAATATAATGATACCACTGTAATACCCCGTATTTTTATGCTATATTTAATTTGGAGATTTATTAAATTTAATGAGAATGTTTATTTAATAAAAAATCGGAAATTAATTATGTTATAATTATTAACGTGTCGAGAGTTAGTAATTATGGGAAACTTGTTGAATATTACTAATGAGCATAGAGATATACTATATTGGTTATATTGAATGTCATACGTGAATTAAATGACTATTTCGAAATTTTAAGTTGGGACGTGCCTGTGTCACGTCGGGACTAATTTTGTTAAATAAAAAGTAAATATTTTATAAGTTGTTTGTATGGTCATTTTGAGTGCCCCAACGCTTCCTAAAGGGTCGAGATAGTCAGAAAAGTGTACCCGGGGGTTTAGTTTGGGTCTCGGGGCATTTTTAGGCCAAATTAGTACCCCGGGAGGGCATTTTAGTCATTTTACATAATTGGGTAATTAAACCCACGAATTTCAGCCATCTTTATCAGCCATTAGGTCATCCTTTTAGGGTTAGAACTTTTAGAAATCAAGTGACGGCTATTGGAGAAGAGAGGAGAGAGCTCCAAGGCAAACCAAGGCCAAAAAGTCACCGGATTTCACCGCCACCACCACCACCGCGTAGATCACGAGACAAGGAACGCAGCCATACCAAAATCATCCGGGAATCTGCATACCAAAATCCCAGGCAAGTGTTTAACTTGCGTATTTTGTTAGTGCAATGTTCATATTAGTTTAGGATTAATTAGGAATGTAATCCATGTAAGGAAACCCCAAATTTGGATAGGAAATTGCATGTAGAGAAGATTAAAACCTTATGCTGGAAACTTTTGGAGATTTAGATGTATTACCCACGAATTTTTATGTTATATTACGAAGAAATTCTGGAGAAAAACTGAATTGAATCATAGTTATGAAAACTTTAGGGTTCTTGATGATTAGATGAGATTTTGAGTTGTTTAACCATGTTTAATGATGAATACACGCATGGTGAACGTTAGAAACATCTGGAATTATGTTATTATGTTAGTAGTAGAATTTGTGGGTCGATTAGTGTTGAAAAGTATGGAATTTGATGAAGAATATGGGTAGAACCCGTAACTGTAATTCTGTAGAATTTTACCCAGACCTGCTTGATCGATCGATCGAACATAGAGCATCGATCGATCGAAGGTTCGATCGATCGAGCTCCATGCTTCGATCGATCGACCCCTCCTGGCAGACTACTAATTCTCTCTTTGAATGCGTTAAATTCAAATTGTCGTGATATAATTCTTGGGCACTCTTGATAAGTTGATTTGGGAGACATTGAGGACCTGTAGGGTATATGAATAAATGTTGGAACCTTAATCTTTAACGAAAATTGTATTTATGAGACATTCACTTTAGGTTAGTGGACTTATGAATTTAAAGGGTGAGGTACGTAAGAGAGTTACGTTGGAACCTAATAAAGACACTTACTGAAATTCAGATTTGTGAGGATGTAGCCAATGAGTGTTAGGTAATAAGTGAGAAAACCCTTCGAGTTAAGGTTAGGAATAAAACCTTATACGAAATTCTATAATTGTGAAATTAAGGATATATGGTATAATTACGGGTGATGAGAAGAACCTATATTAATATGATAAAGTGGTATATTTATATGATTGTGTGTACATATATTATATGCATGTGAAAATCATACCCACGCTACTTACTATCCCTGAGGTTTCCGCGCTAGGACAAGTCTTATCTCGATGGGACATTTATGGGGGATATTGACTTGTACCCTAGGAGATAGATATCCTTGGTACAGGCTATCGATGTGATAGTTCAGACGGTCCTAAGAGACGCCGGTATGTGCCATCCTCTTAGAGACTTGGAATCTATGCTTCGCCTCAATATTGTTTGTGTATTTCTGTTAATACAATTCGAGAGTGATTCCGAATGTATTCCCCTTAATGTGAGTAATATGGGGCTTTGGATAGTAGAGTATGCATGCACCATAGTTTTATTCGGGGTGCTGTTATATATATATATATATATATATATATTATACGAGTAGTTAATATATATATGAGATTATGATATTCAACTGTCTACTGAGATTTGATAAGTAGAACCTAATTGTTGACTCAAATTATTAAATACTTGTTTTGAAAAAGTATAAGATGTCACTGTAAAACTTTATTGATTTTATAAAGTTAAAATGGAGGACTTTGATTACTGTTTGGAACATTCTTTTAAAATGGAGTCGTGAATTATAAATCATGCGGGTAATCTAAGTTGAGTTTAATCTTTTAGAAAGACTAGTGCGTTAAATGATAAGAAACCGTGGGGAAGGTTAGTGCGATAGGTGTTCACATTAGAAGAGAGGTGAGTATTTTCTTAAGAGAGTGACGTACTAATATGTATTGCATTGGCCGGTATCAATTTAAATACTTGCTAAACGTATTTTAAAATCAAACACACTTTCGGGCTCTGACCCGTTTCTTTTTCTCTCTCTCTCTCTTGTATATATATGTATATTTTCAGGTGCCCAGCTACAGGGGCGTCTTGCTTAGGATCCCTTGAGAGGAACGTGCTGCAGCCTAGTTGGGAGTTGCAGGTCACTTGAGTAGACGGCTTCTTTTATTGACTCCACTTCTAGCATTCTCATTTATTGGGCATGTGTCTCCCTTTCCATTATTTCATTTATTGTTGGGACATTTATATTTCAGTTATTTCCAGTATTGTTCTATGGGATTTATTCAGGATGGATTTGTGATTTTTAGTTCCATATGTTGACATTAGATTGATGAATGGTTTATGTTATTTAGTTTTTTGTGGTGTGATTCTTAATTGTAGAAATGTTGTTTTAATTAAATAAATCTTTTTCGTCAATAAAAATTTGGAAAGTTTGTATAAAAATGTTTTTGACACTTAGCTTAATTATTTAGGGTGTTAAATTGGAAAATTTATTTTTATCGACAGTGATGCTGAGAATGAAGCAACTATTTACCTTGATTTAATTTAATAAAGGAGTGATCGCCCGATATTTAATTAGGCGGGGTGTCACAGGTGGTATCAGAGCATCAGGTTCTAGAGTCCTTTAGGATCCGTGCAGCCTATTATGTTTCAGCGTTGCTTTCTTTGATATAGAGCCCTACTACTAGGAATGTTGTGTCTATCTCTATACTTTGGAATTTCGTACTTCTGCGATTTGGTTATTTGAATGATGAACTCATCCAAATTTACTTAAATTTTCAGATGGATCGTCAAGAAGAACTAGCTAAGACGGTTAAGGGAGTCATCGAGCAAGATCGACTCACACCTCAGGAATCCCGAGGGAGAGTATCAACCGCCGAGTTAGCAGGTATCGTGGCACAAGAAGTTACCACTGCAGTTTTACAATACCAAGAACGCAGCCTACAACTTAAAGGAGGCAAAAGACCTAGAGAGGTTAACCTAGTGCATGTGACTGACGTTGAGAACTTTGCGAAGGCACCGAATTTGCGACAACAAAACAATCAAGATAGATTCAGTTCCAGTAGTAACGAGATTTATGTACAGGGACAAAAGTGTCAGGGACAACGAAGCCAGGTTCAGAATGAAATCACCAAGAGGTGTTTCGGTTGTGGAATGGAGGACCACAAACGTAAATCTTGTCTGAATCAGACTGGGGATAAACTACACCTGACCGGCAAAGAATTTCGAAACTCTGCTATAAATGTGTACAACCGGGTCACAAGTGGATGGATTGTCCTCGCCCTGACATAGTTTTTCCACAGATTTCCCTTCAAGGCCAGCAAGACCAGGGAAAAAGAGAGACTAGTCAATACCATAAGGAAGGGAAGCAGTTTCGGGGGAGGTGTTTCCAATGTGGCAGGAATGGCCATAGGCGTCAAAATTGTCCAGAGAAGAATAAGGCCCCACAGCAGGAATGTGATGACAATGTACCTCAGAAGCCAACTCCGCCACCCTTTCCAACAGCCTCAGTTCAGCAGAGAAAGCTACAGGGCGGACGTGTCTATAATTTCCCACAGGCAGCAACCCCGTAGGCACCACCCGCGGTTGAGGGTATGTTTTTCTATCCATGTTACTATGAGTCGAGATTTGTTTGTTACGAGTGCAACGCACTATTTTATAAGATAAATTTTTGCGAAAGCCTTAGGGTTGTTAGCCACAGCAGTGAGCTCAGTGACGTGTGTAGACTCACCATCTTGGGAGTGGGTCTTTTATTTTTATTTTTTTTTATGCCCGGAAGTGGGGGGTAGAGATTGGTAGCTTGGTATTACCTGTATTTATGTTAGCCTTAAGATATGCATTAGCATGATGTTATATTCAGTATGGATTGGCTCGCCGCTTATAGAGCCATGATTATCTACTTCGGTGGAGCATTGTTTTTGCCATTTCGGGGTAAGATATGTTTGTAGTGGCGATGCCTCGCCCAGAGGGAGGTTCGACCGCTCTTTTGTATTACATAGAGGAGGATACCTCTAAGGAGGTTATGATTCCCTTAGATTCGATCCCTGTTGTCAGGGAGTATTCCGATGTATTTCAGGAGATACCTGGCCTACCGCCCAGTCGTGAGATAGACTTTGTTATAGATTTACTTCCAGATACGAGACCTATAGCACACGCACCGTACCATATAGCTCCGGCAGAGATGCGAGAGCTACGAGATCAGATAGAGCAGCTGTTAGGTCAGGGCTTCATCCGTAGGGGTACCTCACCTTGGGGTGCTCCAGTCTTGTTTGTGAAGAAAAGAGATGGTTCACTGAGATTGTGTGTGGACTACCGTGAATTGAACAAGGTCATAATACGGAATAAGTATCCGTTGCCTCGAATCGATGATCTGTTCGACCAGTTGAGGGGAGCAATTTTCTTTTCGAAGATAGATCTGAGGTCGGGGTACCATCAGTTACGTATTAGAGAGTAGGATGTTTCAAAGACTGCCTTCTTGTCGAGATATGGATCCTATGAGTTCAGGGTGATGTCGTTCGGACTCACAAATGCCCCAGTCATTTTCATGGACTTGATGAACCAAGTATTCAGAGAGTTCTTGGATCAGTTCGTCATCGTCTTCATAGATGATATCTTGATATATTCACACTCCGAGCAAAGTGTCAGCGGTGAGCGAGTGGGGACAGCCACGACATCGACGGAAGTGCGTAGTTTCTTGGGATTTGCCGGATACTACAGGAGATTCATTCGGGGATTCTCCAAAATAGTGGGTCCATTGACGAATCTGACTCGCAAAAGGGGTACCATATGTTTGGGATGACGCTTGTCAGTTGGCTTTCGACGAGCTGAAGGACAAGCTTACTTCAGCACCAGTCCTTGCCTTACCGAAACCGGGTGTGGAGTACCTGGTTTATACCGATGCGTCTTTACGGGGACTTGGAGGTGTACTCCAGCAGAAGGAGAAGGCTATAGCTTTTGCTTCCCGCAAACTTAAGCCGCATGAGAAGAATTACCTCACCCAAGACCTGGAGTTAGCAGCGGTCGTCTTTGCATTGAGGATTTGGAGGCACTACTTATTGGGTGAGAAATTCCGTTTGTTCACAGACCATAAGTCACTGCAGTACCTATTCACTCAGCGAGAGCTGAATATGCTTCAGCGCAGATGGATGGAGTTTGTGAAGGACTACCAGTTCGATATACAGTATCATCCGGGGAAGGCCAACGTAGTTACTGATGCATTAAGCCGTAGACCAGTAGACGATGTAGCGGACATCTGGAAAGCAAAGTGAAAGGAGTTGGGTCACCAGGACGCAGTAGCCCGTTCTTTCATATCCGTGATGTCAGTCACACCCGAGATTGTTACGAGGGTGATACAGGCACATACCACAGACCCGCTTTGCCAGGAGCATATTGTGTGACTTCTAGCCGAGGGTGCTGAGTCCTATTCTGTTAGTTCTGATGGAGGTTTGCGATTTAATGGGAGATTAGTGGTTCCAGAAGGAGCGGAGTTACGTCATGAAGTAATGACTCATTCTCATGGGTCCCGATTTGCAGTACATCCGGGAGGTGATAAAATGTACCAGGACATGAGGCGTCAATACTGGTGGAGTGGGATGAAGAAGAACATCGCCGAGTTTGTGTCCAAGTGTTCTACCTACCAGCTAGTGAAGGTGGACCACCATAAACCATCAGGATTGCTTCATCCGTTGGAAGTACCCACGTGGAAGTGGGAGAGTATTTCCATGGATTTCATTACAGGGTTGCCTACATCAAAGCGGGGCCACGATTCTATCTGGGTAATTGTAGACCGTTTGACCAAAGTGGCTCATGTTCTGCCAGTGCAGACAAATTATACTACGGGTCAGTATGCTCAATTGTTTATTGCTGAGATTATCAGATTACACGGGGTGCCCCTGAATATTGTGTCAGATAGAGATAAGATTTTTATGTCACGTTTCTGGGAAAGTTTTCAGGAGACTATGGGTACCGAGTTGAGGTTGAGTTCAGCTTACCACCCACAGACAGATGGACATACAGAGCGTACTAATTTAGATGTTAGAGGATATGCTACGCATGTGTGTTCTCGACTTTGGAGGAGGTTGGGAGCCACATCTTCCACTGGTAGAGTTCGCTTATAATAACTCTTATCAGTTTACGATTGGTATGGCCCCATTTGAGGCTTTGTATGGCAGGCCTTGTCGTTCTCCAACTTGTTGGCTCAAGGTGGGGGACAACAAGTTGCTAAGACCTGAAGTGATTCAGGAGACCTCCGCAAGGATTGAGATAATCAGGAGTCGTATTCGGGTAGCCCAGGACAGGCAGAAGATCTACGCCGATGCGAAATGGTTCTTCCGGGAGTTTAATGTGGGAGATCAAGTGTTATTACGTGTATCTCCTATGAAGGGAGTGATGAGGTTCGGGAAGAAAGGGAAATTGGCCCCGAGGTATGTGGGACCATTTCCCATCATCGAGAGGATCGGGCCGATTGCATACAGGTTGGGATTGCCAGAACATTTACATCGCATCCACGATGTATTCCACATCTCATTGTTAAGACGATATCTTCGGGATGATATGGCCTATACTCACATTGCGATAGATAAGATAGATTTACAGTCTGACAGCTCTTACGAGGAGAGACCTGTGGCTATTCTAGACTATAGTGAGAGGAGATTGAGGTCGAAAATAGTTCCACTTGTGCGAGTCCAGTGGAAGCATCATAATGTGGAGGAATCCACTTGGGAGCGTGAGGCAGATATACGCGAGAGATATCCAGAGTTGTTTTTACCAGGTATGCCTTATTTTTCGAATTTCAGGATGAAATTCCGATATTAGGGGGGAAGTATGTAATACCCCGTATTTTTATGCTATATTTAATTTGGGGATTTATTAAATTTAATGAGAATGTTTATTTAATAAAAATCCGGAAATTAATTATGTTATAATTATTAACATGTCGAGAGTTAGTAATTATGGGAAACTTGTTGAATATTACTAATGAGCATAGAGATATACTATATTGGTTATATTGAATGTCATACGTGAATTAAATGACTATTTCGAAAATTTAAGTTGGGACGTGCCTGTGTCACGTCGGGACTAATTTTGTTAAATAAAAAGTAAATATTTTATAAGTTGTTCGTATGGTCGTTTTGAGTGCGCCAACGCGTCCGAAAGGGTCGAGATAGTCAGAAAAGTGTACCCGGGGGTTTAGTTTGGGTCTCGGGGCAATTTTAGGCCTAATTAGTACCCCGGGAGGGCATTTTAGTCATTTTACATAATTGGGTAATTAAACCCAAGAATTTCAGCCATCTTTATCAGCCATTAGGTAATCCTTTTAGGGTTAGAACTTTCAGAAACCAAGTGACGGCTATTGGAGAAGAGAGGAGAGAGCTCCAAGGCAAACCAAGGCCAAAAAGCCACCGGATTTCACCGCCACCACCACCACCGCGTAGATCACGAGACAAGGAACGCAGCCATACCAAAATCATCTAGGAATCTGCATACCAAAATCCCAGGCAAGTGTTTAACTTGCGTATTTTTTTAGTGCAATGTTCATATTAGTTTAGGATTAATTAGGAATGTAATCCATGTAAGGAAACCCCAAATTTTGATAGGAAATTGCATGTAGAGAAGATTAAAACCTTATGCTGGAAACTTTTGATGATTTAGATGTATTAACCACGAATTTTTATGTTATATTACGAAGAAATTCTGGAGAAAAACTGAATTGAATCATAGTTATGAAAACGTTAGGGTTCTTGATGATTAGATGAGATTTTGAGTTGTTTAACCATGTTTAATGATGAATACACGCATGATGAACGTTAAAAACATCTGGAATTATGTTATTATGTTAGTAGTATAATTTGTGGGTCGATTATTGTTGAAAAGTATGGAATTTGATTAAGAATATGGGTAGAACCCGTAACTGCAATTCTGCAGAATTTTACCCAGACCTGCTTGATCGATCGATCGAACATAGAGCATCGATCGATCGAAGGTTCGATCGATCGAGCTCCATGCTTCGATCGATCGACCCCTCCTGGCAGACTACTAATTCTCTCTTTAAATGCGTTAAATTCAAATTGTCGTGATATAATTCTTGGGCACTCTTGATAAGTTGATTTGGGAGACATTGAGGACCAGTAGGGTATATGAATAAATGTTGGAACCTTAATCTTTAACGAAAATGGTATTTATGAGACATTCACTTTAGGTTAGTGGACTTATGAATTTAAAGGGTGAGGTACGTAAGAGAGTTACGTTGGAACCTAATAAAGACACTTACTGAAATTCAGATTTGTGAGGATGTAGCCCATGAGTGTTAGGTAAAAAGTGAGAAAGCCCTTCGAGTTAAGGTTAGGAATAAAACATTATACGAAATTCTATAACTGTGAAATTAAGGATATATGGTATAATTACGGGTGATGAGAAGAACCTATATTAATATGATAAAGTGGTATATTTATATGATTGTGTGTACATATATTATATGCATGTGAAAATCATACCCACGCTACTTACTATCCCTGAGGTTTCCGCGCTGGGACAAGTCTTATCTCGATGGGACATTTATGGGGGATATTGACTTGTACCCTAGGAGATAGATATCCTTGGTACAGGCTATCGATGTGATAGTTCAAACGGTCCTAAGAGACGCCGGTATGTGCCATCCTCTTAGAGACTTGGAATCTATGCTTCACCTCAATATTGTTTCTGTATTTCTGTTAATACAATTCGAGAGTGATTCCGAATGTATTCCCCTTATTGTGAGTAATATGGGGCTTTGGATAGTAGAGTATGCACGCACCATAGTTTTATTCGGGGTGCTGTTATATATATATATATATATATATATATATATATATATATATTATACGAGTAGTTAATATATATATGAGATTATGATATCCAACTGTCTACTGAGATTTGATTAGTAGAACCTAATTGTTGACTCGAATTATTAAATACTTGTTTTGACAAAGTATAAGATGTCACTGTAAAACTTTATTGATTTTATAAAGTTAAAATGGAGGACTTTGATTACTGTTTGGAACATTCTTTTAAAATGGAGTCGTGAATTATAAATCTTGCGTGTAATCTAAGTTAAGTTTAATCTTTTAGAAAGACTAGTGCGTTAAATGATAAGAAACCGTGGGGAAGATTAGTGCGATAGGTGTGCACATTAGAAGAGAGGTGAGTATTTTCTGAAGAGAGTGACGTACTAATATGTATTGCATTGGCCGGTATCAATTTAAATACTTGCTAAACGTATTTTAAAATCAAACACACTTTCGGGCTCTGACCTGTTTCTTTTTCTCTCTCTCTCTCTCTCTCTCTTGTATATATATGTATATTTTCAGGTGCCTAGCTACAGGGGCGTCTTGCTTAGGATCCCTTGAGAGGAACGTGCTGCAGCCTAGGTGGGAGTTACAGGTCACTTGAGTAGATAGCTTCTTTCATTGACTCCACTTCTAGCATTCTCATTTATTGGGCATGTGTCGCCCTTTCCATTATTTCATTTATTGTTGGGACATTTATATTTCAGTTATTTCCAGTATTGTTCTATGGGATTTATTCAGGATGGATTTGTGATTTTTAGTTCCATATGTTGACATTCGATTAATGAATGGTTTATGTTATTTAGTTTATTTTGGTGTGATTCTTAATTGTAGAAATGTTGTTTTAATTAAATAAATCTTTTTCGTCAATTAAAATTTGGAAAGTTTGTATAAAAATGTTTTTGACACTTAGCTTAATTATTTAGGGTGTTAAATTGGAAAATTTATTTTTATCGACAGTGATGCTAAGAATGAACCAACTGTTTACCTTGATTTAATTTAATAAAGGAGTGATCGCCCAGTATTTAATTAGGCGGTCTGTCACAACCACATGAATCAAAATAATTTCAACAATTATTTTCCAGATTTCAATGAATTTATCAATTCAAATATGAGTTCAATTAATAAGAATTCAAAGAGAATGACACTCGCGAGATTTAAGGAGCATATTGTGTAAAACCCCATACCTCAAACCATGATGAGAAACCAACGATTACATCCTCAAGATCTACTCAAAAGATCTGCAAAAGCTCCTCCAATAATCTCCAACAAAAGAGCCCCAAGAACACCTCTAATCTAAGGTTGGAACCCACAAATCTCAAGGGCCAATGTGTATATAAAAAGAAGAGGAATATAAAATATATTTTCCGCCAAAATTTGTACCAAAAGAAGGTTAAAAAGGTTGCCCATGACTTCCTTTTATAATGCAAAGAAATGAAGAGTTGGAATCCAAAAGACTCCTTTAAATAAGGCAAAGAAATGAAGAGTTGGAAGTCAAAACAACTCGAAGAGTTAAAAACATTTAAAAATCATTTTAAAATCCGTTTTAACTCCGTTTTCAAAACCGTTTGAAATTCTCACCTTTAAAAATAATAACCAACATATTTGAGCAATAAAAATAATTTTATCAAAAACTTTATTCTTCCTTTATTTACCCGAAATTAATTAAAATAGCCCAAAATTATGCGGGTTGTTACATCGACTTCATGTGTGGGATATTTCATAAAAGAAATCAAGACAAAGAACCCTCTACTTCCGATATACTTGTGTCTATATTAGGTAGTTGTCTAGAATGACCAAAAGTTAAACAAAACCTTATATATATCCTTTAGTTTAAAATAACATAACCCGACAAATTTTACCCGAATGGAACTTATAGCTTACTCAATGGTTAACAAATCACATAATACTATAATCTATCCGAATTATTTTGCCATTTACCAAGTATTCATATTCACTTGTACAATTTCTCATTTACTACAACCTCATATTCCCTTCAATATCAATTGTTGTAAAATATTTCTAGTTAGCGACTACTACTTTAAAATATTAAACAACTTATGATACTAATACAATTATACTCAATGTGAAAGATCTTTCATTCCAAGCTTACATATGCATATCCTTTAATTTATAACTTAAAACGCACCATTATAAAATCCCAAGTAACTCGTAATAAAAAATAGTCCTTCACTATGTAGTGAATAAAATATCACCGTCAACATCTTATATATAACCTCACAACATCATTTATCTAACCATGTGTGCTCCTACTCTTAATATTAACATTTAATAAATTACGTACCACCGATAATAAACATCAAGGACAAATCCATATATTTAATATGTAACCATTTATCCAATCAAAATTTCTTCCCTTATCACAACTCATAATTCTTTGACATTTAACGACACCAAAAAACCAACAATTTCAACTATCTACAATATAAACCAATATCATACAATGAAGTATCCCCAATAATAAAAATTAATCAACATATGATTTCCAATTTCAACAACATACAATTAGAATTAAAATTATCAACACAATATTTCCAATGATACATAATAATCAACGTACAACTTTTAACTCATACAACATGGGTCTGAAACCAAACTTCGTAAATAATAATTTTTAGTCTTAAAGAACTTACTATTTTGTTCATTATGTTTATAATTACTAATTTACATAAGTATTAGCCAAATTTCCAGGGTTTCCACGGCAATTCTATAACGCGTCGTTTTATATGTATATAAAGTGGGATTTGTTTAAAGTTACCAGCAACTAATAGTGTCCTAAGATAAACCCAAGTAATTCATATTACAGTTATATGGGACAAATTATAATCATATTTATATGCTCAGTAGTAGTACATACGCCGCAGAAGTATAAAATCCATAGCTACTACCTGGGGTTCAGACAGGCCGCGGCAATCCTTGTGACTACATCTCATAATACGGTCGGAACCGCGTCCTCAGCAGTTCATAGCCACATATTCCTTTGGTAGTACATTCCTAGCCATATACTTAGCCATGTCAGCGCACACTTTTCATCTATCCAACTTCTAGAAGGATTCCCCACTTTCATCATTTATCCACATGTCACGTACTCCATGCATGTGATCCCTCCTTTTGTATTATATAAACAGAAGTTCTCACTCTTAATTTGAAAAGACAATATTTGGTAGTGAAGTCCCACCCAAATATCTTTTCACTCTCTCTCTAGAAGCTCCCTGGTTACCTGGGCCACTACAGTCCATAGCCCTCTACAGACTTGCACTATAAGTTGCACCCCGTACCGCACAAGGCTACATTTCTCATGTATTAAGCTCTCTCTCTATCTCTCTCTCTCTCTCTCTCTCTCTATATATATATATATATATATATATATATATATATATATATATATATATACAGAAAGTCTCCAGTAAGGACTTCTTATGGTGCAGACCCCGGTACATACCATTTTTTTAAATAGTAAAAAATGAATTTTTTGATGAAACTGCCTGGATATGATGTCCATGGTTAGAATATCATCACCAATTTTTTCATCAAAGAATTCAATAAAAACACCATTGAGATGAAGTGATACGTAAAAAATGATATAAATATTAATTTTCAACTGTTGAAATATTCGGATGACGCTAGCCACTTTATTAATTGAATTTTTTGATGAAACCTCATGGATACGATCTTTTCACTATCAAGATCATATCCATGAAGTTTCATAAAAAAGTTCAATCAAAAAGCGGGTGAGATGATCGCTAACATTTCAACGGTCGAAAATACATATTTATACCATTTTTTTACGTATCACCTCATCTCAACATTTTTTATTGAATTTTTTGATGAAAATTTTTGGAGATATTCTTCTCACCGAGGACATCATATCTATGAAGTTTCATCAAAAAAATCATTTTTTTACTATTTAAAAAAATGGTATGTATCGGGATCTGCAAAGTAAGAAGTTCTTACAGGAGAGGGCCTATATATATATATATGTGTGTGTGTGTGTGTGCGTGTCTTGTACTCTTATAATGGCACACCAATCTTGTATTACTGATTTAATAGTATAATAGTAAGGCACCAAAATTGACGTAGGCTCCTTTTATAGCCGAAGCACTCTATATTTTGCATTATACTTCTCTTAATTACTTTATAATTTTACTTTTACACTTGATGTGATGGTTGATAATGACCTAAATATGATTTCTCGCATCAATATTTTTTCATCTATGTGGGAAACGAGGTGTTCTGCCATTTTTCCTCTTATATCATGTCCCCAAGACCTTATTTCATCCACGGCGACCTTCGAGTTATTATCGTGTGGGTGAGATTTTAGTCACTTGTCCCATATTTTACACACAGGCTCCCTAAGGGGATTTTTTATTTCTATATCTATTTTCTAAACCTTTTTCTATTGCCTCAGAACTAATTTTCTTATCCTAATGATGTTACCCTACCTAGTTTGTGTGCAAAATCTCAGTAGGCCATGGCCTTATAAAGGTGGATAACTGGGCGTGAACCCCTTTTCACCTATCTTTATTTTTGGGCATCTTATGCTATTTAATTTCTTATACTTTGGGATTTTTGCTACCAAATTTGTGTTATAAGGACTCTTATGTCTTTGGGTAGTTCCTTAAGGACCTTTTTCATCATGTCTTCAAGGATAAAACCAAAATTTTGGGCTTCTTCCTCGAAAAACCCTACACTACATCTTGTTGAATGTGGCTTGTCATGTTGACTACCCATATACTGCATCACCTGTGCAACAACCTTACCAATTTTGGTGTGCTTTTGGTATATTGTTATTTTTAATTACTAAAATTGGAAATCTCGGGACCGAATATTCCATGAGATGCTTGAAAAAGTCCCACCACCGACCTTATAGTTTGTAAAGGGGTATAATTTGCAAAAGTCTAGGTCAAATCATTAAGAAATCGATGATTCGACGGACAAAGTTGAACGGGGCAGTTGCCCTAATTACCGATAAACTATCCAAGATATGTTACGATCCCCTTTTTATTAACTTTTCATATACTTTTCCACCCAGAGAAAAGAGCCCGATAAGTCATCCAATCCGGTTAAACCATGTGTTCTTAAATCAGTTTTACTGAACAGTCCCTCATAAAGACCTCAACGAAATCCCTATTATACCCAGAGGCCGCAATCTCACACTTCATACCTCAAGATGTCATAGAAGCCTGCTCTTATTTAAGATAAGCCATAGTTAGTGATAAAAAGGTTGTATACCTATGTTCATACTTTTCTTTTTCTCTACATATATTGGTTTTCTCACCATGGTTTAGTTCATCTCAGATAACCTATTTCAAAAGACTAACATTAAAGAAGCCATGGAAGGCATCTCTGGATTAGGTCCTCATCAAAATGAAGATGTGGCCCAATTGTTGAGTTGTATCAACCATCTATATGATAGCCAAGCCTCACTACAGGGTTAGATTCACCTCCTAGGGCAGAGGGTTATCATGTTGGAGTTTGCAACCTTCACTTCCATACAGAAGGCCGCAGCACCAGAAGCTTCAGAAGAGATGGACAAAGCCTTAAAGAGGAAAAGAAATCAAGGGAAACAAGGGATAGAAAGTCCCTACAGGAAATTCACACCGTTGAGTTATAGTTTAGATGAAATCCTTGAGAGTATGAAAGAGGAAAAAACACTCAAATGGCCAGAGAATCTGAAAACCCCGCCTCATAAGAGGGACAATATCAGATGGTTCGAGTTTCATTAAGACCATGACCACACCACAAATAGTTGTTTCTTATTTAAGAATGATATTAAAAGTCTCGTCAAGAAGGGCATGATACAACAGTTCCTAGGGATGCATCCCCTAACTGAGACACCTACATAGCTATCTTTTCTTTAGAATATTTTTATATTTGAAGTTTTGCAAATGAAGAATACTCTGAGTTTAAGCTTATATGTTTTCTATTTCTTGAACAATCATATAAATATATATGTGCACACACAAACACACACACACACACACACACACACACACACACACACACACACACATATATATATATATATATATATATATATATATATATATATATATATATATATATATATCATCTTTGAGTTCTCACTTAACCCATCTAAAGTCTTTTGAAAGATTCTTAACTTAAAATGTTTGAAGAAAACCTAAAAACTAATTATCCCGAAGGGACAAGGTGTCGTTAGAAGAAGAGGGCATGACTGCCTTAAGTGTCATTTAACACCCCTTTTATCATTAACACTTTCAAAGGCACGAGGTTCTTCTATTAACCATGGGGGGGGGGTCATAATTCCCATTCTATTATAGCCATGGGGGCTCATAATACCCATTTTTTATCCATGGCGTCTCATAATACTTGTCCCATTATCCATGGGAGCTCATTATACTCCATCTATTAGCCTTTGGAGCTCATAATACCCATTGTATGAGCCATAGGGGCTCATAATACCCGATCTATTAACCTTGGGGCTCTTAATACCCGTTTTATTAGCCATGTGGGCTCATAAGACTCATCTAGCGATGGCTTGACAATCCCCATATGTAGAAAAACATTGAACTATTTACATATTTACCCCTATCCACAGTCTTTTAGGAAGCTTGAACTAACTAGTTGTGGCCTGTACCATTAACTTCACCTTCCTATGCTAAAATCTTGATTTCCTTCTTTTTTTCGTGGTTGTGTCCCATTAGGAAACATGAACTGACTGGATATAGCCTTTACCTCGAAATGAACTTGTAAGTTTTTCATTCACTTTCATAATTTCTTCATATATTGTCGTGGTCTTAATAATTTGGTAGACTTTTATATTTTGTTTCTCGATCATGATGGTTGCGACACCTAACTATAGAGTCCTTCTAATTTTACAGGTTCTGACTGTGGCCTTATGCATTGGAATACTTGGGAGTACCTGGAGGACTTTTGGAAGAGATACTTTGGTGGTCCTCCTCCCGCCGTGCTTCATATAAACCCTTTGAAGACCAATGGGCCATAAAGGCTTAAAGACTATCAAAATTACATCAAAGTAGACTCTGACTCCGTGGCTTCATCAAACTGCAGAGATCCAAATGTGGATGACGCGACTAAGAATTTGTCTCAGAAAGGCATTCTATCTAGGCTCAAGTGCTAGCCAAGCCTGTCGCATTAGTAATAATCCAACAATTCGGAATCGTATCCACAGGGATCAACAATTGGCACTTTTGAGTGACATAGGAATAGTTATTTAACCTTGAAATGATTTCTCCGAAGAAAAATAAAGATGATTAATGGTTGTAAATTTCCACTTGGTGATGAAATAAAATGTGCACAAAAACACTAAGAATCGTAAAGAAATTAAATTTGAAAATGGGAGAAAATAGGGTGGAGTACGACCCCTCAAACCTTAGTAAATTACCGTATAGAATATTAGAATTGTAAATTAAAATTTTTTGACTAAATCCAATCTTTGTAGATCCTAAGAATTACTTATATGAGGGAACTAGCCCGCATCATATGTAATCAAAGGCAAATACAAAGCGGTGAACGAACAATTACACTTGCATAGCGTTCTTAAACATCCCAAGTACCTAGGGCAAGAGAGATTAAAAGATCGACTATGTTTGTATAATTTCCATACACGATTTGGTCAATATTTAATTTACCCTCTATTTTCTAATTGGATAATTCACTACGCAATGAGTTCATGTACCCCAACCCTTGAAAATTTATCTACCCTTGGTTTGATGAGAAAACAAATTTATATTGATGCATATAATCGTAGATCTAAGAAGCATTGTAAAAACAAAAATGACAAAACAAGTGAAAATTGAATTGAGACTAATTAAAGGAATGGAATTTGATACTTGAAATCTGCACTAGAGAAAAGATATGATTGAATCCAGAAATGCTTCCTGTTCCTCAACTTAAAAATTAGGGCATTTCTAAGAATATGAAAGTTGTCTAAAAAATTCTCTAAAATCTGACTACCTCTTTATAGAATTCGACTCTCTTGGTAATGATGTAGGGCTTGGCCTTTTATAGCGCCAACTAGCACAAATTTGACAGCTACAATCGTTGGCTGCATAATATTCTCCAAGATATGCACCTCTTAAGCTTCATAATTGATGCCAGGAATTTTAACAGTCGGACCGATCCGAATCCCCTCGGATTGGTCTGTTTTTCAGCAACCGGATCGGTTCTTTTTTATTTCCACCGGATCGGTCCGGATCCCATCGGATCAGTTCTGCTATCATTGGTTCGGCATCAATTTGGGGTCTAATGGAAATGTGACATTTCGGATCGGTCCGATATAAACCGAATCAGTCTGATTTTCTTCAAGTTTGAATTTTTCTTTGACTGGTCATAACTTTTGATCACGAGCTCTGATTTGACTGTCGTTTCTTCCAATACTCTTGTGAATCAAGGATATTAAACTTTCCTTAAGGCTTCGAGTCCGAAATCTTGATGTAAATTTACGCTTTTTCCCTTTGACTTGTCTTCTTTTCTTTTCTTCCTTTCTTCCGATTTCTTTATTTCTTTTCTTGCACTAAATTCCTGTAAAATCAATAAGAAATACACGAAACTCTAGGTACTCATTAGAAATAGTTAATGGCAATGATATGGGGTAAAAACAATTCAATTACATTGTTCGATATATAAAAATTACTAACTTAAGGGGCTTAATTCAGAAGAATTTATGCTTGGTCAAATCCCCCTAACTTAGAACTTTGCATGTCCTGGGCAATGTAAATGAATCTACCCAAAGTTTAATTCTTGAGAATTCTTTTATTAAAATGAAATTCCACTTTTGCAGGCATGCGATTGCATTGAGCATATGCAACAAGCATTTAAACCCCCAGGTTACCCTAGTAGGACGAGTTTTGTCTCGTGAGGGTTTGTAGTGAATACACCCACAAAATTCTTTATTGACTTAAATAAATATCAAAATACTTAAAAATTGGACAATTTAATCCTTTCGAAAAATAATCACCATAAATTCATATTCAAATGTCTCAAACCATAGTGTGTGTGTGCAAAGCCAGAAATTAAACCTCAAATTACCACCGATTGAGTATTACATTACTTTATGAAAATTCGTTTTGATTCAAATTCTTACGGATGCACTCATAAACGAATCACTCGGATTGTGGCTATTTTCTCTCGATATGCATGATGTAAGGAGTAAATATAATGGACACAAATTCATGCATAAAAAATTGAAAAGAAGGAAATATATGGTGAAAAGATCTCATCATCGGAATACAATTATTAGGAAACGGGAAACATCATTTCTTAATCACACCATTTTAATCTCTTTTACTATCTTTTCATATCTTATCTCTCCATCCAGTAATTAATTTTGCCATTCGGACTCAGATAGGACTTTATCGGATTATAAGGTGTAAAAGGTAAAAATGGGAATGGACGGATTGTTCGGAATTGGAAAATGTCTTGATGATGTCCATTAGTGCCTTTTCGGACATTTGCTCATTTTCGTCTTTCTTTTTCTCTTTTCATTTTTTTTCTTTTTTTCTTTTTTTTTGAGCATTTTGTTCTGTTTTTTTCCCCTTCTTATGCACTTTTCGGACATTATTTGATGAATATTCAATGTTCACAATTCCGGGCTAATTGGGTTTTTCGGGTTATCAAACGAAAGGGATATACTTTATTAGGCTCAAATTGGGGTGCAAAGAAATAATTTAATTTTTTTTCACAACTTATTATGGCTAATATTTCCGGGTAAGAAACGATGGCCTACTTCATTGTCCAAATTGCTAATCACATTACCATATGCATCTCGAGATTAATTAAGTTTAGAGATATATTTAGCATGAATTTTGAGACAACATTTCACACATTTCCCATAACCGATCAAAACAAAGGATTGAGATCATCAACGACTAATTAAAAAGATGAAAAGAACTTTGAGTTAATCATAAACTCGGATTGATTTAAAAACTCGTAAAAAATTGAAAGGCTCGAAATCTCACCGGGTTTGATCAATCTCCACACTTATTCATTAAGTCATCAATTTTCTTTCAATTTTGGCTTAGTGCATTCTGATTGTTAACAATTTGAGACTTTAAATAGAATAAAGGTGATATTTTTGAAAAATTTAAATTCCATTTTTTATTTATTATGAAGAAAAATAATTTTTTGGTTTTTTTCAATTTTTTTTTAAAATTTATATGCGAAGTTTTATGAATACGCACTGATCATCCTCCCTAACTAAGTCTTTTGCATTGTCCACAATCGAAAGGGTGATAGAGCTAAAGAAGACAAAATAAGTAGTGCGATAAATAAAACAAGCAAGTAGCATAAGAAAACGGTGTAGTACAACACAACTGCGTAAGCAAAAGAAAAAAAAAATAGGACACCACAAAGAACACAACATAACCAGAGAAACGGGGCAGACTACGGGGCAGGTGGGGGGTGGGAGGGTCCGGGGGCAGCAGGGTCATATAGATCATAGAAATAGGCAGGAAGGGGGGCCTCGGGACCCGACTGGATACGGTACAAATCATCTTTCATACGCAGTACCGAACTCATGTCTCGTTGGTATGATGACATAAACCCATCAAAATGCGTCTCAAGAGAAACAACGTGTTGAGTCTGACCCGTACCAACTGGAACATAATCCGGATCAGCTATTTCATCATACTCATATTCCTCACCTTATTCCATCTCGATATCTTCAGCAGGAACATCCTCTTCCTCAGTAGCAGCCTCATCACGCGAGGTATCACTGTCATCACGACGCGCATGGATCAGCTAGATTTACTTGTCACTTCGGGTGCGGTATTCTTTCCCAAGTGGCTTGGGTAAGTTGATCAGGTCTTGTGGGGGAACAATATCAAATCCTTAAGAAAGGAGGTAATGAGACGGCCACAAGGAAGAGGGGCCCGACCCTTTTTGTCCAGCGCTGTACAAATGATATCATTGTAAAACTTGCGGGCCAAATTGATAACTGTGGCATGATCAAATAGGTGATATACCATAGTAGCTTGACGCGGGCGCATAGCAAAATCATTGGATGTTTGCAAGAGATTGGCACAACTATGTGAAAAGTGATACGTGCCTTGTCGGGTAACCGACCAACATGATAAGTCTCGGTCTTCCAAACCAATCCCGACGCAATGCGGGACATGCAAGCATCTTTGGAAACTGCTGGATCATGGATGGGATAGGTAAATTGGGCTGGAGTTATCACACCTTTAGACTCGAGTTTTCGGGCCAAAATTTCAAGTGAGAACGGTATCGGTGTTAAGTCGACAAAAGCTCGAGATTCGAAATCGGTGGTACGGAGGAGCGAACCGTAAAACTGACGCACTTCATTTTCCCATACAACCTCGTATGGTTCGTTGAAATATTGGCACCAGCCTCGGGACATGAACATCCCAGTGACATAATTAGGGAGCTGATCCCAAAGCACTTGGCGCTCAATGTGGATTTTGCGTCCAGGACCGAATAAACGACGGCACCAATTTTGCCTCATGGCGTGAGCGATATTAGCTATTGCCATCGGGCAGGACTTCAACGGAATTATATTTCTGTGGAGCAGCCATGGTAAGGGAAGAACTAGACAGAATATGAGAGAGGAGAATGGAGATGGAGGTGTGAAGAAATTAGGTTGGGGTATATGGGTATTTATAGGTTGGATGGTAGAAAGGGGGAAAAGAATGGGGGGAAATAGGGGGGATGAATTTTTGGGGAGAGGAAGGGATTGGGGGAATGAATGGGGTGGAGATTGAAGAGGTTTTAACCTCGGGAAGGTGCGCAGACTGCATATGGTCGGGTCGATCCGGATTCAAACCAGACCGATCTAGTGCCTTTTTTATTTATTTCCTTTTGATACCGGATCGGTTCTTTTTATTTAGGGACAGACCGATCCAGTATGTTGAAATCCCAGATTTTGTCGGCTTTACTTCCAGCTTGCATTTGCAACTTGATTTCTTAACTTCAACACTCCCTCCAAGGTAATTGATCCTCAAACTCTCAAAACTCTCACCGAAACACCAAAAATTCCCGAGACATGTGTTCGATTCCCACCTCTGGTTGTGACACACAACTATTAATAGCCTAACATCCTAACATCCTATGACGACTATACACAATATTCACCCCATACATGTCGGGGGTGCGACGACCTCACCTTAC
Organism: Sambucus nigra; assembly: GCA_949130495.1. Taxonomy (NCBI): domain Eukaryota; kingdom Viridiplantae; phylum Streptophyta; class Magnoliopsida; order Dipsacales; family Adoxaceae; genus Sambucus; species Sambucus nigra. The sequence continues at coordinate 114,799,770 of OX422219.1, forward strand.
TTGTTCAGTCACTCCCCATAAATGGGGTCCGACATCCACATTGTGTCGCCTTCTATTACAACCGCTTCCAAATATGGCTTGAGTCGGTGTCTGTGAACTTTGAATGTGTTGCCCCCTTTTTGATCCTCTAGTTCAACAGCTCCATGGGGGAATACCACCTTCACAACGAATGGACCTGACCATCGTGACCGAAATTTCTCGGGAAACAAGTGTAACCTCGAGTTGTATAGAAGTACTTTTTGGCCCGAATGAAACTCCTTACGTCGGATGATTCGTTCATGATCTCGTTTCATTCAGTCTTTTGAGATTTTAACACTTTCATACACATCATTGCGTATTTCTTCCAACTCATTCAACTGAAGCTTACGTGTTTCACCGTCTTTTTCCATATTAAAATTCACCCTTTTGATAGCCCAATACGCTTTGTGTTCAATTTCAACAGGAAGATGACAAGGTTTTCCATATACAAAACAAAATGGGGGCATCCCAAGGGGATTCTTGTATGCAGTTCTATAAGCCCAGAGCGCATCATTCAATCGGATAGACCAATCTTTCCTGTTAGGTTCGACTGTCTTTTCCAAGATATGCTTGATTTCTCAATTAGCTAACTCAACTTGGCCATTCGATTGAGGGTGATAAGTCGTTCCAACTTTATGGACGACCCCATACTTTCGCATGAGCTTTTCCATCGGCCTATTGCAAAAATGAGTACCATTATCACTGATGATAGCCTTAGGAACTCCGAATAGAGAAAGTATGTTTTCTTGAATGAACTTTATCACCACTTTATTGTCATTCGTCCTTGTAGCTATGCCCTCTACCCACTTCGAGACATAGTCTACTGCGATGAGGATGTATAGAAAACCAAAAGAGGGTGGAAAAGGCCCCATGAAGTCAATACCCCAGCAATCAAACAACTCTAAGACAAGTATGGGGGTCAATGGCATCATGTCACGACGAGTAATAACTTCCATTCTTTGGCATCTATCAAATGATTTATAAAAAGTATTCACATCCCGGAAGATTATGGGCCAATAGAGACCACTTTGCAGGATTTTTGCAGTAGTTTTATTTTTGGAGAAATGACCTCCACATGCTTTCGTATGACAAAATCGAATTACCCCTTGAATTTCTTCATCAAGTACACATCTTTGGATGATTTGATCAGCACAATACTTAAACAAATATGGATCATCATAAAAGAACATGTGTGACCAGGTAATGAACTTTCTTATCTCTTGCAGGGTCCAAATTGAGGGAACGACTCCAGTGACAAGGTAATTTACTATATCCGCAAGCCAAGGAAGAGAAGAAGTAGCAAATAGATTTTCATCCAAAAAATACTCATCTATGGGGATGGGATCAAGAGGTACGTTGGACGAGAGACGTGATAAATGGTCAACAACAACATTTTCTACTCCTTTCTTATCTTGAATCGAGAGATTAAACTCCTGTAGGAGCAGGATCCACCTGATTAAGTGCGGTTTGGCATCTTTCTTGGTCAGAAGATATTTCAGGGCCAAGTGATCAGTGAAACAAATAATGGGGGACCCAACAATGTAGGAGCAAAATTTGTCGAGAGCAAAAACAACAGCTAGTAATTCTTTCTCCGTGGTGGAGTAGTTAAGCTGGGGGGCAGATAATGTCCTACTAACATAGTAAATAACATGAGCTTTCTTGTCTTTTCTTTGTCCAAGAACAACCTCACTTGCATCACACATAAGCTCAAAAGGAAGTGACCAATCGGGAGCTTGCATGACAGGAGCAGAAATTAGCATGCTTTTGAGTTTATCGAAAGCTTCTTGGCATACGCTATTCCATTCAAACGGAGTGTCCTTCATGAAAAGATTACTCAAAGGTCTAGCGATGGCACTAAAGTCTTTGATAAATCTTCGGTATAATCTAGCATGGCCTAAAAAGGACCTCACATCTTTAAGTGATTTTGGCCCGGGTAACTCAGCTATTACTTCAATTTTTGCTCGATCGACCTCAATTCCCCTAGATGAGACTATGTGTCCTAGAACTACGCCCTCAGTGACCATCAAATGACATTTTTCCCAATTGAGGACTAAGTTTGTTTCTCAAACCGGATTAAAACTCTTTCAAAATTAGCTAAACATTGTTCGAAAGATGGACCGAAAACGCTGAAATCGTCCATGAACACTTCCAGTCCTTTTTCTATCATGTCACTAAAGAGACTCAACATGCACCTTTGAAAGGTTACTGGCGCATTACATAACCCAAAAGGCATATGTTTGTAGGCAAGCGTACCAAATGTACATGTAAAAGTCGCCTTTTCTTGATCAAATACATCCACTTCAATCTAATTATATCCAGAATACCCATCTAGGATACAATAGTAAGGATGGCCCGCTACTCGTTCAATCACTTGGTCAATAAATAGCAAGGGAAAATGGTATTTTCTTGTTCCGGCATTGAGCTTTCGATAATCAATGTAAACACGCCACCCGGTGGTGGTGCGTTGAGGTATTAATTCTCCCTTATCATTTTCAACCATGGTCATACCCCACTTCTTTGGAACGACCTTAATTGGGATCACCCATTTACTATCGGAAATGGGATATATGATCCCAGCATCTAGTAATTTGATGATTTCCGTTCGAACTACATCTTTCATGGTTGGGTTCAGTCGCCTTTGCATCTCTCGCGAGGGCTTCACCTCCTCCTCGAGGTGGATTTTATGGGTAAAAATCAAGGGATTTATACCTTTAAAATCTGCTATAGCCCAACCAAATGCACTCCATGCTTCCTCTACACATTAATTAACATGCCCTCTTGCTCTTTTTTTAAACTGAAAGAAACAACAACAGGAAATGTATCATCTTCTCCTAGAAAATAATATTTTACCTGAGAGGGTAGTTTCTTTAACTCAAGACTAGGAAATTTCTCTTCGGAGGGGATCACGAGTGACTCACTGGGGGGTAATTCCTCAAATCAAGAAATCCAGTCAACATCTCTTAACTTCTCAAAACTCACTTCTTCTTACAACCAAGCTCCCAACTCTTCCACTTCACACTCAAACTCAGTATAAGAACTCTTATTCTCAACACCTTGCACTAAACAAACCTCTAGAGCATCTCTACCTATGATCTTTTTTATGTGCTCATCCACAACCTCTTCAATAAGGTCAACCTCATGAATTTCCTCCTCATCACCCATTTGGTTAGCAACATTGAAAATATTGGTCTCGAGAGTCATGTTTCCAAAAGTGAGTTGCATTTGTCCATTACGTGTATTGATCAAAGCATTAGCAGTAGCTAAAAATGGACGTCCCAAAATTATGGGAACATGATTTCTCGAATGTGGGGAGGGCTCTGTGTCCCAAATGATAAAATCAATAGGGAAGTAGAATATGTCCACTTGAACTATCACGTCCTCAACAACCACACGAGGCACTTTCACTATTCGATCTGCTAACTGTAGAGTGATTCGGGTAGGTTTAAGATCACCTAAATCAATTTGCTTATAGATAGAGTATGGAAGGATGTTCACACTCGCACCTAAATCAAGCAAAGCTTTTTCGACTCTCCTTTCTCCTATAACACATGTAATTATAGGTGCACCAGGATCCTTGAACATTGGTGGAAGATCATTAAGAAGGATCGAGCTCACATTTTGTTCCAAAAAGACATTCTTCTTCACCTTAAGCCGCCGTTTGATAGTCAAAAGATCTTTGATGACTTTGGCATATGCTGGAATTTGTTGAATAGCATTCAGAAATGGCAACTTCAACTTCACTTGCTTTAAAACATCTAACACTTCCGTACACGAATCCCCCCTTTTGGGTGGTGGCAAGCGTTGAGGAAATGTAGCAGTAGTGGGCAGTTTTACTACAACTTCAGGTTCAACTCCTCCATCCTTATCTTCCATGTGCAAGGAGATCTCCTTAGGTTCTGAAGCTTCTTTAGCCTTAGATTCCTTAGGAGATAGTGGCGCTAGATCAATTATGTGACCACTACGTAGAGTAGTGACAGCTTGACATTGTTATGGAAAATATGATGAAGTAGAGCTAACCGTGGTTTGCCCTTGAAGAGGGGGTCTTTGGCCTTGATCTGGGAATTTACCCTTATCCTGAGTATTCAATGCGGATTGTAACCTAGAGATGCTAGTGTGAATTTCTTTGAACATTCGATCATACTTAGCATTGCTCTCCTTCTGAGATTGGATGAATTGATTAAGATTACCCTCAAGAGATCTCCTAGGTGGAGTGACATAAGGCCGAGGAGGTGGTACCTTCATATGATTTGGAATTAGAGGATCCATTTGCTAAAATTGAGGATGGGGTGGTGTCATAGCCACCTGTGGATTGGGAGCCATCCCACCTTGTGGTTGTCCATAATTGAACCCATGATGATTCCTCCAAGATTGATTGTATGTATTCCCTTACGGCACATTAAAATTTCCGCAAAACCCTCCTATTGCTTCTACCTGATCAGTGTACATTGCCTTGTATGCAGGGATGGTAGGCCATCCTTTGGTAGAATGACCAGCAGTACAAATGGCACACACCTTCTCTTTTCCTACTTGCACGGGTCCAGCTACTTCTCTCAATCGAACTTCAAGCATGTCTCTGAAATTCTTTTCCAATTGTTCAAATTTACGATCTAATAAAGTGTCCTTGTCCAAGTGATAAATACCAGATGCAGAAGACGAATTGGACACTTATCAATTTCTATTTTGACTATTGGGGTCAGAAACGTCCCATGCTTGAGTAGTCTCTGCTATGTATTTCAAATGAGCCTCAGCATCGCTCGAATCTAACTCCCAAAAAGGTCTTTCGCACATTGTCTGAACAAGTTGTTTAGATGCTAAGGTAATCCCTTGACGGAAAAATGAAATGAGATGATGTTTTTTGAATCCATGATGGGGTCAAGCACTAACTAACTCCTGAAATCTTTCCCAACACTTGTCGAAAGCCTCATTTTCATTTTTCCGAAAAGCTTGTATTTGAGCTTTGACAGAATTGGTTTTGTGTCGTGGGAAGAACTTAGATAGGAACTTAGTTTGAATATCTCTCCAGGATAAAACAGAATTCGAAGGTAGTGGCCATAACCAAGTCTTAGCTTTATCCTTTAAGGAAAAAGGGAAAAGCTTTAACCGGATAACATCTAGTGGGCAAGTTTGGTCACCAAAAGTCTCACATGCTTCCTCGAACTCTCTAATATGGAGATATGGTTTTTTAGAATCCATCCCATGAAAAGTAGGAATAATTTGGATCATCCCATTCCGAAAGTGGAACTGACCGGCATTATACGGGAGTAAAATGCAACTAGGGGTAATAGTGCACTTCAGAAATAAAAAATCTTTCATGGGAAGATATGGTATTTCTTCCTCTTCAGCACCAACACCAACACTACCGTGAACAAATATATTGCTACCAAATGACTCAGAACTTTCACTCAGTGTTTGACTCAAAGTATGACTTGTGATCGAATTATTCAGCGAAGGAGGTGGAACCCAAAAGTGTGGAGAATCGGTGGTGTGAGAATTTTCAGAACTAGCTTCGTCAACAGGATTTTCGTGGACTTGGGTGAGAGGTGGATTTTGCATGTAATCGTACAAGAGATGAGATGAAAATTGATTTTCTTTTTCTTTTTTTTAGGGAAAACACTTTAGGATTAAAATCACTTTCCAAAGAATTACCAATTGACGATCCCCGGGAATGACGCCAAAAACTTGACGCAACTAAGAATTTGTCTCAGAAATGCATTCTATCTAGGCTCAAGTGCAAGCCAAGCCTGTCGCGTTGGTAATAATCCGACAAGTCGGGATCGTATCCACAGGGATCAATAATTAGCACTTTTGAGTAACATAGGAATAGTTATTTAACCTTGAAATGATTTATCCAAAGAAAAGAAAAGATGATTAATGGTCGTAAATTTCCACTTGGTGATGAAATAAAATGTGCACAAAAACACTAAGAATCATAAATAAATTAAATTTAAAAATGGGAGAAAATAGGGTGGAGTACGATCCCTCAAACCTTAGTAAATTACCGTATAAATATTAGAATTGTAAATTGAAAATTTTGACTAAATCCAATCTTTATAGATCCTAAGCATTACTTATACGAGGGAACTAGGCCGCATCATATGTAATCAAAGGCAAATACAAAGCGGTAAATGAACAATTACACTTGCATAGAATTCTTAAACATCCCAAGTACCTAGGGCAAGAGATATTAAAAGATCGGCTATGTTTGTATAATTTCCATACATGATTTGGTCAATATTGAATTTACCCTCTATTTTCTAATTGGGTAATTCACTATAGAATGAGTTCATGTACCCCAACCCTTGAAAATTTAGCTAGCCATGGTTTGATGAGAAAACAAATATATATTGATGCATATAATCGTAGATCTAAGAAGCAATGTAAAAACAAAAATGACAAAACAAGTGAATATTGAATTGAGACTAATTAAAGGAATGGAATTTAATACTTGAAATCTGCACTAGAGAAAAGAGATGATTGAATCCAGAAATACTTCTAGTTCCTCAACTTACAAATTAGGGCTTTTCTAAAAATATGAAAGTTGTCTAAAAAATTCTCTAAAATCTTACTATCTCTCTCTAGAATTCGACTCTCCTTGGAATGATGTAAGTATTGGCCTTTTATAGCACCAACTAGCACGAATTTGACAGCTAAAATTGTTGGCTACCCAAGATTCTCCAAGAGATGCACCTCTTGAGCTTTATAATTAATGCAAGGAATTTTTTTAGCCGGACCGGTCCGGATCCCCTCGGATCGATCTGTTTTTCATCAACCGGATCGGTTCTTTTTTATTTCCACCGGATCGGTCCGGATCCCATTGGATCAGTTCTTCTATCATCAGTTCGGCATCAATCCGGGATCTACTGGAAATGTGACATTTTGGATCGGTCCGATATAAATCGGATCGGTCCGATTTTCTTCAAGTTTAACTTTTTCTTTGACTGGTCATAACTTTAGATCACGAGCTCCGATTTGACTGTCATTTCTTCCAATACTCTTGTGAATCAAGGATCTTCAACTTTCCTTAAGGCTTCGATTTCGAACTCCGGGTGTAAATTTATGCTTTTGCCCTTTGACTTGTATTCTTTTCTTTTCTTCCTTTATTTCGATTTCTTTCTTTCTTTTCTTGCACTAAATTCCTGTAAAATCAATAAGAAATACACAAAACTCGGGGTACTCATTAGAAATAGTCAATGGCAATGATATGGGATCAAAACGATTCAATTACATTGTTCAAAATATAAAAATTACTCATTTAAGGGGCTAAATTCAGAAGAATTTATGCTTGGTCAGTGACTGCGAACAATATTGACATGGTGGACACTTGCTCAAGCAATAATCCCTCCACAACTGTTGATGTCGCGATAGATACCCCAATGACAGTTGTGTTTGTAGAGGAAAGAAACACTGAAATTATGGACACGACCTAGAGTCTGAAAGAAAGACTATGACATTTCACCACCCTTATATTATGAATGAGTAATGATTGATTACCTTGGATGAGGACTATGATATCCTAGAGGGAACAATTTTTACACTTCATTCTCCATAGAAAAGGTTATGCTCCGCAATCCTAAATAATGGGGTCTCCTTCCCCCTTCACGTATTTCTATTAGACTGATGGCTACTTATCCTAGTGCCTATTAGAAACATTCTAAGTGGCATGAAATTGGACCCAACCCAAGTTGATTCCAATGGCTGAATGTCCATCCTTACTTCCTTGGTCATCTAGAAGAAATATTTCAAAAGAGATATAACGGCTGATGAGTTGTTTGAGTTTTATAGACCAAAAGAGATCTTCATGGAGAATCGATGGTATTTTACATGGGTTTTTAATCTGGTAATAGATACTTGATAATATGGAATCGTTCTAGCATTAAAACTATAAGGGCAAGTTCTTCTTTATTTCTAGGGATAGCTGGGAGATCCACCAAGAAGAAAATGAGATAACGAAAGAGTTTTGAGTGAGGCAAACTTGGTCCCGTCCACCTAAAGAACTTTACTTTTAATTTCTTTATTGATAATATTTATGGCCTTTCTATCCCCTTGTAATAGTTTATGGAAGTCTAATACCCTCCAAGAGATATAGGGAAAGAATTGAGATTACGGTCTCAATTGACGACAATAAAAAAAGTTTCTCTAATCCAGTGACACCGCGATCATTATACAAACACGAATACTACCAGGACACGAAGCACCAATGAAGGTTGTGAAAAGTAATCTCATATCTCAATCATTTTTGCAACATTAATTTTTAACTTGGAATAGTAATATTTCTCCTCTTTCAGTTGGTTTCGCGGAGTAGATCAACAGGGAGCTCTTAATTTCCAACTTAATGAGTTGGAGGGTGTTCTCGAAGGACTTAACCAAGCCCCAAAGAAGAAGGTGACGGAGAGGAAGAGGGATATTAAAGAGGCTTCTCCTCTAGCTTAAAAGGAGACAACTACCACTTATGGTGCTGCCGCCATTATGCCAGTCCTAGTTGTTGATGATGACATTGGGGAAGAACTAGCTGTGGATGGTCTGACCTCCTTTTTTGGGGGGATTTCCATGCATGTTCTAATCCCATACATGCTTCAAACATAGGGTACCCTTTTTGGACTATTGTTATGGTGAATGCCAACCTACCCACTCTATAAATCAAGGCAAACAGTTGTATTAAACGGAACCCATGGCCTCGTTTGAGGAAGCCAAATCCTATATCCCCTTGGTACACAATAATAAATTCCATCTAAAGGATGAGGCAGCATGGGAAAGTCTATGATATCAATCGCCTGGTAGAAGAGAATATGGAGGACCTTGAGGAATGTTCTCTGCATAGTCCGCTGAGGGTAAGGATTCCTTCACTTTTTTTCTTTGTTCAGTTATATTGTTGTTCTAGTACTTTATACTAATTACTTTAAACTTTTTTCTTTTTGACTGTGGAAACTACTATGGCCCAAAGGGTCATGTAGGAAAAAATCCATGCATTGCATAAGGTTATGGAGTTTAGCCACCTGTTTAAGCTATAGGGTCCAAGGTCTGCATCCTAAGTTTGGGAAGAAGTCTTAGGAGGATGTCCTTTAAACCTACAAGATGGAGGCAGAAAAAAAAATGGAGGTTGTAGTCAAGGCCCAAGGTGAGGAAGAATAAAATTTTAATCAGGCTACGGAAGCCTTAAAAATATCTTAGCCCAAAGAAATGGATGCAACAGTACCGACTGCAGGCTTTCAAAAGAAATTGAATGCGGTAGAGGCAAAGAATTGAGAGCTTATAACCAATAATGACATAGCCTTAAAGATACTTCAGTATTAAACTTACTATCGCTGATTTAAAGAAGGATAAAGATCATGCCGCGACTATCAAGAAGGCCGTTGAAGATGCCGTGGCCTCTTTTAAGACCCAAAAAACTTCTCCCTCATCAACACGAAATCCTACCTCTACAGCTATAAAGGATTGAGGCATAGGGTATCAAGGTATTTTCCACAGTCTAAGGATAAAATTTATTCCTAGAGGGTTCACATACCCCAAGATCTTAGATTGCGTAGTAGAGCATAGGGCTATAGATGAACTTGCAATAAAACACTAGGAAGAGGCTGCAACAGTAGAGGAAGAAGAAACTGAGACTGCGACCGATGATACTAAGGATGATGAAGACGAGGAAGCGACCTCTTAATCTATACTTTCCATTTTTGAACTTCTTCTTGCCTTCCATAGTCTTGTATTTCTGAACTTGTATTTTTTTAATTTTCCTCAACTCTAATATGTAATTTTTATTGAACTACATGGGACCTCAGTGGACGTTAACGTTATAATGATTTTTGCCATATTTAAACACTTATTTAGTTTTATTAGATTTGTATATGTATATCTCTACATTACTTTTTCTGTGCTGCGGCTTCTAGCTTGTTTGCTTTGTATGCTTATTTGTACTACAGATTTAGGTAGTAGGTTCTAATGCTAGGATAATTGTTCTGTATCCTTTTTAATAGTTTGAATACATTGCCACAATACTTATAACATATCGAATAAAATTAGCTGTGACATTAAGGGCGCAATCATCTGTGCAAAATAGCCTCTAGGTTTTCTTGAGATGCTGGTCGCAGTAGTTATAAACTAAAGTTGGATGTTGAACTACCACTCCGTGGACTAGATTATAGGATTAGCACTTGTATAATTCGTGTTGTAGTGCTGCTAGATTTGGTGGTTCTTTTGAGAATGGATTCCCTTGCTACGGACATCATGTCCAAAGCCTACCTTCCTTATCATAGAGATAAGATATTTTCTGCTCTAGGGAATTTTCAAGCCTCACTAGAATGGGTTCATATATATCCACCCGCTTCTAAAGATCAAAAGCTTAAAACCCTAGAATTTTGGCCAAGAACGTCAAGAATAGCCTATTGGTGTTCTTGGCCAAAAAATAAATCCAAATTAGGGCTCAAGCCAAAAATCTAAACTGCAAAACTCCGAACATGTCAAATCTACCCATTATTGGTCACCAAACAACCTAAAATTATGTGCCAAACATTTCTAAATTGCCCAATTTTATTAAAAAAAAAAACAATTTCAAAAAACCTAGAAAATTAAAACAACTATTCAATTGAATAGTTTTCCAATACTAGAACCCTAACAACCAAACAGTTACAACTTCGATCATTATTGAGGCAAAAAAGAAATTAAATTCCTAAGCAAAGCAAGGGTTTATGAAATCATACGAAGAAGTTTTCAAAATAATACATAGATTGAAAATATCCCATGTAGATAAATCTCAAAGCTCCCTAGGTATAGTGAATAAAGCATTGAAATACCAACTTGGAAATTGAGAAATCGATCGAATAAGAGAATCAGTGTTAAGAACAACCATAACCTAGCTTGAACAATCACCAAAAATTGCATATGTACTAAATCTCTCAAAGGTGTTTGTAAAATAATGAGGCCATGAGTTTACCCCATTTATATAAAAGGGCGTTGAAAGTTGAAGCTTCATATAATATTGATAATGACATCCCTCTGCATCCCAATTAAAGGAACAAATGAGACTACCTGAAATGACACCAACACATATGGGCCTAAAACACAACCGTGACACCAGCTCACAACCTCTTCGCACTAAGTCTTGGAGGCATATTGATATGGCCAATACTAGTACATAGGCCTCAGAATGTTTAAATCCATATTCATTGCTTGGGCTCAGACAGGCCGCGATGATGCCTCCCCTTCCCACTCTTCATTTAGAAAGACAAGATTTGGCAGTGAAGCCCTTCCCAAATCTCTACTGACTCTCTCGATAGAATCTCGCGGGTTACCTAGGACACTACAATATGCATCTCTCTCTAGACATGCTCTACAAGCTGCATCCCGCACCACATAGGGATACATTTATCACGTATTCATCTCTCTCCCTCTCTCTCTCTATCTATCTATCTATCTATCTATCTATCTCTATATCTATCTCTATCTATCTATCTATCTATCTATCTATCTATCTATCTCTATATCTATCTCTATCTATCTATCTATCTATCTATCTATCTATCTATATATCTATCTATCTATCTATCTATCTATCTATCTATCTATCTATCTATCTATCTATCTATCTATCTATCTCTATCTATCTATCTATCTATCTATCTATCTATCTATCTATCTATCTATCTATCTATCTATCTATCTCTATCTCTATCTCTATCTCTATCTCTATCTCTATCTCTATCTCTATCTCTATCTCTATCTCTATCTCTATCTCTATCTCTATCTCTATCTCTATCTGTATTTGTATATGTATTTCTATCTATCTATCTCTTATACGCCTCTAATGTAATACCAATCTTGTATTAATGATTGTATATAATGAGATTGAGGCACTAAAGTGGACGTTGGCTTATTTTATAGTCGAACCACTCTATATCTTGCATTCTACTTATCTTATTTACTTTATTTATGTTTTTACACTTGATGTGATGGTTGAGTATGAACTAAATATGATTTCTGACATCATCGGATATTTCACATTTCATTTCTCACAAGATTAGAGTTTGAATATCATTAAATAAAAACACGGGGATAATTAGGTTCATCTTGACCTAATTAAATCTTTATTTTTTATTTAATAACCAAATAGTTTAAAGAATATCTAAATCATTTAGTTACTAAAGGAGAAAATTATAGTATTCGATCCTTTGATTTAAATTCTAAAATTTTTATTTAAAATTCTTAATCTTTTCTTTCAAATATATAAATTTGTCTCTTACATATTCTTCAAATTCTTCTTGTAATTGATCCTAATTCAAACTTGAAAATATGTTTTAATGGAGGTTTTAAGGTTTATAGTGAGAGGATGTGGGAGAAAATACGTGGTGGTGACTTTAGGTTGAGATGAAGTAATGTTTATATATATATATATATATATATATATATATATAGGAGAAGGATCACAAGTGGACCAAAAGAATGGACTTAACAAAAAAGATTAATAACCCACTAATTTTAATTCCTTGGTGTAATGGATCCGCGCCAGCGGCACCCAATAACCGAGACTTATTAGTCTTTTTTGTTAAGTCCATTAAAAAGTCCATTCTTTTGGTCCACTTGTGAACCTCTCCCTATATATATATATATATATATATATATATATATATATATATATATATATATATATATATATATATATTGTGTGATATATTTGGCATCTGATTGAATGATTTATTATGTTATTAAACATAACCCCATAACATTTTACCCAAATGTAGTACATTTATGTGTACATATGTGAACAAAAATTGGAACAAAACCCTTATGTATGTATCAATGAATGTATGTATATACATTTGTGTATGTAAGTAATGGATTGAAACCATAAAACATCTATTTTATATGTGGTACTTGAATGTGTATGTATGTGAACAAAAATTGAAGCAATACCCTTGTGTATGCATGAATGGATGGGCATTTGTGTATGTATGTTATTTTTTAATGATTTGGCCACTACGCAATGATGCATTTATGTGTGGAACAATATTTTACATAAACCTATTATAGTACGACATAACCCAGTAATATGTTAAATTAATTAAGGGTGTTTAGTTATTTGTTTAAATATTTTTCTTATTACAATTATACTTTTTCTAACATTTTTTCTTCGTGTTCCATGCGCTTATATAATTGGAGAAAAATTATTGAAGATCATCTAATTCGAGAATATTTCTTTATTCAAGTTATTTTACTTACCTTTTCTTTTATGAAAAATCCATGTTCACCCCTTCTTTAAGTGGTTAATGTTTAGGTGAACAAAAATTGGTGGAAGGGATTTGTCATTGGTGGACACATAGTAATTCTAGGATTAATTGAATTAAAATTGAACTAAAATTGGACTTGTAATTTTTTATTTATTAATTGGAACATGTTAATTACTTAGTGGACTCATAGTAAGTTTAGGATTAATTTGAGACGTTACTCCTAGTATTTGTATGTTTTCCCACATGCAAAATACCTTATGTACCTTTTTTGTCTTCTCACTCATGTTATAAAAACTGGCCATGTTCACACCCCTCCTTTTATATATCTTCTGAGGAAAAAAATGAGTGATGGTAATAATTACTTTCAATGGAAAATCGAGAGATTAAAATTGGCCTGCCCAAAAACTGCTTTTAATAGTATGCGGCATATGGAGGATACTCTTATTTATTGATATGGGAATACAAAAATTGAATAGTTTAATTAACTTATAAATCATTAAGCTAACCTCTCGCAACCATACCAACTCTATTGTATAATATTTTCCTGTCCACAATGATGGGATGGGGTAATAGAGAATATATTTCTCATTCATAATCCTGACTGTGCACTAGCATCAGTGAAATTGTTAGAAAAAGAATAAAAAAATATTCATTGATCACGTATAAAATTACATAGATACACCATTCACCCAGATTTCAATGTCTCATAACATATAAAAAATAAATGTGATCTTGCAAAAAAATTGAAGAAGAAAGGATTTCGAGTTCTTGTCGCAAACATATATACGGAACTCATAAATACTCTTTCGCCCAATTTTCCACATGCATATTTGCACAGATTATTTAAAAATAATATCATGTGTATGGATATCATGTACATCGATCATGTTTTAAAGGACCTTGATGGGGTATATATATATATGTAGTCTTTAATGTGATCGTCGTACATTTTTTGCTAAATTTTTTGTTTATTTGTCTGTAGGAAGTGCTGAAAAGGAACAAAGATAATCAATTAAATAAATACACTCCTACTACATCTCAATTCTCTCCTAATCCATGGCCTAAAACCTGGATACCTACGGGTTCTCAATTTTCTACTCCACCATAGGTTAGTTTACTCAACTTACACTATATCCAAGTCAGAAAATTCCACAAAGCCATGTTAATCCAACTCCCTTAACTCCCGTTACAAATGAATCCAAGATATAAGAGAAGAATATTGTTGGTTTCACTCCTAACGGGAATCTTGCTCTCGATAAAAATGTCACCCAAAATTTTAGAGCGCACTTTTTAAGTCTCACAAATATTATTGTGGGAATTGTGGGGCCAGGAAATTCGAAGAGTGTTTATCTTGTAATAAAGGATGACATGTGGGATCAATTGTGCAAAACTTTTACACTCCCAATGGGTTCGAAGTCAATTATTCTTTTCGGAGTAGGTGATGAATTGAAAACCTATCAGAAGAACATTCGGAGGCATAAGTTCCCGACAGGGACATCAAGTTCTAACATTTTGGCCTTAAATGACAAAGTTCGACAAAATGTTAAAGTTCTCATCCTCCAATGGAACGAATTATTAGAGAAAGAGTCTAGGGAGGAAAAGCTTTCAAAGAGGAAGGAAAATATAGTGGACAAGGAAAATGATGTCCGTGTCAATAACCTTGGGTCCAAATCATATCATGATCCTAAGGATAAATGAATGAAGAGAATCAAGGGGACTCAGGCATAAGGGATAAAACTTAATGAGGTCAACATGTACTTACGTGCCCAACAGGATAAAAAAAATTAACAACTTCTTAGACAAATTGGCGTTGATTCTTATGAGTTTGAATTCAATGATCATATACACGCTATAATGATATAATGTTCAAATTATTGTCCTAAATATTTTATTTTACCATAGGAAATAATAGATGGTATGAGGAGAAAATAGTCGGATTGAAGCCCTGATGACATTAACTCAGATGCCATATCGAAGGTGTTTGGGAAAAACAAAAAATGAGGAAAAAATTCTTGATCTCCAAGATGGTGAGGAAGAAATTACTACACACTGCACCTATATTTGAGGATCTAAGTTCGATGAAGATTAACATGACAAACCATGCAGTGGAAATAGGACATTTTAAGGAGGAAGCAACAAGTCTTAAGATGTACATGAATTTTATTAACTATACCTTAGGATGTTCAGTGGATGGACTAAATGGATTTCTCCAAAAGTTTAGTCAAACACAAAGCGACTCTAAATTCATACCTTAAGGTTTCCCATTCCTTACACCTCAAGGTTTCCCCTCCAAAATGCCTCCTCCAATATGCACATCTCCTATGCTTCAAGTTTTTTTAGAATCATCATCTTCCATGCATGGTGCCTATGTTGGAGAGTAATATATAATGAACTTTACCAATACCAAGGTCATTGGGAAGTTCGAGGTCGTTTCTACGATTTCAAGAACAAGTGTACACTATCACTCTTTGGAAAAAATGTGAGGCTAAGATATTAGTGAACAAAATATACCCATCTTGGGAACATGAGGGTGTGTTTGTTGACCATTTGGGTGACCAGACTTAATTTATCAAGTATAAGAAGACATATATGGCATGTCCAATTTATCTACTGAAGAATATTATGCAATGAACAATGTTTTATTTTAATATTATGGGACGAATTTTTAAGTATTTTTATTTACCGGGACACATAATTTCATCTTAATTTGTTTTAATTTTAATTTCCTGGATTTAATGAAATCGTAATTTTTTTTCATATTGATTAAATACTTGGACTGGATGATTTAGAATGAATTTTCAACTAAGAGCTCTTTCATGAAATATAACATTAATTTCAACCTATTTATATCGACTATTGAAATTTGAAGAACGCTATCATGGATTTCCCACACTACAAAGAGTGGATGGACAAGAGTAATATAGTTTTCAATAAGCATGTAAAAGGGGTTCGTGATTTTGTTAATTATGAGGATAAAAATTCTAATAGTGACCAGATTGCATTATTTTTCACCCGTTGTATGAACGATAATTTTAAATCTTTGGAATATATTGAGTTTAATTTTCTAATTTGGGGCATGTCACCAGATGATAAGATATAAACATTCCATAGGGAAAAGTATTTGCCATATGTTCTGAATTAATTTTTAAAACTCAATCGGTGGAAGTGGTTAATGATTCGCTAGTAAATTGTACTTTGATTGACCTAATTGATGATAATTGTTGATGTAAAAAACTAGACTACTCTAATAATTTAATCACAGATAAATAAATGAGACAAAATATTTTTAAAGTGGTCTAGCCTTATGTAAATGGCCAACGTCCACTGTTATGTTATTGCTGAGTGCTTGGGAATTCTCGATTACAAGTTCTCTCCAGAAATTTCGGTCCCCTTGAATGAGGGTGATACAAGGTATTTATAGCCCTTAGGCTGTACATGAAAGGGTTGATGCATTAAATGATATACATATGAAAGGGTAATACATTTAGGGCATCGCGTGCGTCAAGATGATGAACATTCAATGAATAGTTGAACTGTTGATTATCTGGCAATTAATGAAACGGCCGAGATGCAGCTCGGACCGCCTTAGTTGCTCATTGCTCAGGAGTTCCTCGGAGCGTTATAGTACCTCGGAGTGCTGACGTTCCTCGGTGTATCCTCGTTGCTCGGAGAGACTATTAGTTGGTTGGGGAAATGAACTTCCTCGTTGTTATTGTGCCACGTAGATTGACAAGTGTCTTCGTATGATTCGTCCACATCAGCATAGTAATTTTGGTATCAACAGAAGCCCCCAATGTTTCATATTTCGAACTTTGAGGAGTATGAAACATTCTTTCTTGGTATATGGAAATATTGAATGATCTTCCTGGGTTTTAGGAGCATCGTATTTGAATTTATTTCCAAATTCACAGAATCCGCCTTTTTTCGAACTTTTAAGAGCGCTTCGATCTTTGTGCCCTTTTTGTCCTTTTAGCCGCCGGAAGTTCAATAGTTTCTTTTGTGTAATCATTTCTTTCGCCGCTTCCCAAGGAAAAGTATTTAAACTTCTTAGGTAACCATACCGTCTTCTTCTTTTTCCAATCTTCTGCATTCAAGCTTTCTATTCTCTCTTTCTTTCTTGTTCGTTCATCTTTTCCCTCGCTAGTTGTCAGCTCTTCCTTTTTCCCTGTAAGATTCTCTTCTTTTCTTCTGTATTTCTTTTATTCAGTATGGTTTATATTGTGGAGTCTGTTGAGAAATTTCGTTCCGATTTTTCCATTCCTTCTTGGGTAACTCTGGAGGTTCTTTCTGAGCCTTTAGATTATTTTCGATTGGCTGAGGGACATTGGTTCCCGAGTCTATTCATTGTTGAATGTGGATTTTCTTTTCTCCAAATCCCTTATGCTTAGAGTTCTGTCAATACTTTGACGTTGTTCCTGCAAAAATAGCCCCCAATTCATGGAGAATAATTAATGGGGTGTATAAATTAAATCTAACTCATGGAACTCGTATAGGGATTCCTAAAATTATGTTTTGCTATAGATGGGCTTTTAGATAATGTTTACTACTTAAAAACTAGGTTTTTAAATAGGGCTCTTGTAGTTAACCTCCCTGATGCAAATAGAGATTATTTTGAACATGGGTTAGTTTTCAAAAATTGGCAACATGCTCCTTTAGTCGGAGACAGAGTGTATGAAGGTCCCAAATGCCCCCCATATGGCAATGGGATAGGTTTATTCTCATTTTCCTTTACTTATGAAATTATGCTTTCATCATGTTTGACAAAATGTATGACTGATATCTCATTATGTATTTATTTACAGTTTATAGCAAAAGAAAAACTCCAAAAGAATCAGAGGTTAATATTAAGCATCTGAAACTTATCTGGGGTTTGCATAAGAACGTTGCAGATGAGCACATCAGGTCTGCATCATATTTGCTACTGTATAGGAGCTATACGACTTCTTATACTGCTCGTCCTGTTGAGCCAGCTTCAACTCCAGAGGATTCTTCTTCAGATTCTCACATCCCTTTAAGTCAAAGAATGGGCAGGAAAAGAGCTCCCCCTGCTCTATTTGATGACACTACTTCTGTTGCTGAAGCCAAGAAAAGCAAAGTTGATGTCCCAGAAGGGACTAAGAAGGTGGATGTTGCACCTTCCAAAGCTGCCGAGAAGCCCCCAGTGGCTCCGAGCAAGAAGGTTGCTCCTGTCGAGATGATTGCTATCTCTCCGACCAAGAGCTCTTCCTTGGTTGAGACTGCCGAAGTCCCTTTGAGGAGATTGAGGAAATCATCCTCAGTCAATTTGGCTGAAACTGTCTCTTCTCCACCATCTGGTGTTGTTGGTGTTCCAACCATCATTCCTCCGAGCTCTGCAATGAGCTCGGTAAAAACTTGGATCATACCCGAGGTCCAAGGAATTAATGAAAATATTTCTAGGGATATGCTGACATCCCTAGCTACTCGTCACCTTGCTTCGGTAAATTTCTCACATTCTGAATTTCCTTTCTGTCTTTGAATACTTGTATTTTTGCACTGACCTGTCACTTTTTCCTTTGTTTAGCTGGTGAATGGTTTTAATAACATTGTGAATAAAGACGAAGCTATTAAAGCTTCCAGCTCCTCGTCAAGTGTAGAGGATGCTCTGTTGGGTTTAACCCAATCTTTGAAGGATTCTCGTCAACAGTATAACGAGGACAAAGCTGAATGGGAGAAAAAGTTATCTATAGTTGAGGCCGAGAAGGTGAAGTTGGCTGAGACCTCCAAGAGTTTGGAGGACAAGGTGAAAAATTTAGAGGTCGAGCATCAGAAATATGACGACAAGCTCAAGAACTTTGGAGAGATTGAAGATAAGCTGAAAAAGGCAGAGGAAGAATTGTCCGCCCTGCAAGATATCAAGGGCCAGAAGGAAGAATTGGATGTGAAGCTCTCCTCGGAGAAACTGAAAAGAAAGTTTACAGTTAAAAAATCCTTCAGCGCTGGCTGGGATAAAGGATGGGACAAGGGGATTACTGCGATGACGTCCCAAGTACAATACAGGAAGTTGAAATACTTTTGAGATGGCTGGGTAGCTGCCCTGCAGGAATTGAAGATCAAAGAAGACTCTAGGCTATTCCAGCTACACCTCCCTGGTCCTCCCCCACCAATTGTAGAAGAAGAAGAAGATGAGCCTATCTCTGACGAATCTTCCATGGCCATAGGTGATCAAGTCCCTGCCTCTCTTCCTTCTGCTAACGAGGACATTTCTTCCATGCCACCTCCTCCTGAAAAAATTTTGACTCATGCTGATCAGGCTGCTGTTACCACCGAGCAACCAAGCTCCTCGTCCCAGCCTCCCGAGAAAGTCTTGGGAGACAAGGAAAAGGTGTGAAGTTGTTCGGTATCATTTCTATCTTTCATTATTTGTAATCAAACAATGTAATCCTTTTGTGATCTAATAAAATACATCTTTCTTCATCTCTGTTGTTGATGATTTGTTTTTGTTGATTGTTGTCTTCTTCTCATCCTTAGTTTGTGGCTAGAATGGAAATGATATCTGCACATGATACAAAGCTGATGCAGCAATGTCATGAGTATTATAATGCTGGTCATACAAATTTGAGTGTATCAGAAATTGTTGACATCCTTGGCCATGATGCCTCAGAACAAGCAATTGAGTCTTATCGTTACTTGAAGGATTTACTCGACCGAGCTGTGGCCAATAATGTGGCCTGCTATGAATTGATCGAGGAACTTCATTATACCTTAGAAGGTCTACAACATCAACACAATGAATCAACTGCTTTGCTGCACAAGGAATATGAAAATAGATATCAACAGCTTTCTTCTGAAACAGGCCATAAAAAGATCCTTGCTGGATACGATATTAGGGAAAGAACTTTAAAAGGTGAAGTTGAGGCCTGCAGGCAGATTGCTGAGTTGCTGGAACAAGAGAACAATAATTTGCAGAAAAAGTTGGCACAGTATGAATCTGCAGCGTCATCTTCCACTGCTTTAGTACAAGTTACCGATGAAGGTTTCTCGTTCTTAGAAGTTGAGAATGCCAAATTAAGGCAAGAGTTGGACGTTCTGAGAAGATCGGGTATTTCCACTACTGCTCGGGAACGAGGAAAAGGATCTCGTGGGCGAGGAAGAGTTATTCAAAATGTTGTCGAGGAGAAAAATTCTCCACCTGCTCGGAGTCGATCAAGGGTTCTCAGTCGTAATGTTGAATAATCTCGTACTCTGTCAACATTGGAAACTCAAGCATACCAATTGAACGCCAAAGATCGGGATTTATCTGAAATGTCCAAGAAAAATCTATCTTTGGAAGATCAACTTACTGCGACGAAGTTTGCTTTGAATGACAAAGATGTTTTTGCTAGGAACCTTCACGAACAATTGGATAGATTAACCTTCCAATTCCATAAACAGCCCAGGGAATTTTGGATGGCAGGATACAATGAAGCCCTTGTTCATTTAGATGCTCGTATTGAACATGCCAATAATGAAGGTTATAAGTAGGGGTAGTTGAATGCCCTAGGTGTACTAAAATTGGAGCAAGGGCATTTTTTATGGGATTATCATGCTCCAGGGTTACTAGACTTGCCTGTGCCACCTTTCAAATTGGACATGGAATGGATCCCAGCTTGTTCCATTCCTCGGAGTTTAATTTTAAAATATCTTGGCGACTATAGTCTTCATTCTCAGACTGAATTATCTCGTCCCGAGCATCTCTTGGATACACCTTCTGTGATGAACGTCGGAATGCTCAGAGATATTAATTTCATCAATTCTCCTCTTTGCCTGGAGGATCCTCCTGCCGGCGAGGAACCTGTTTCAAAAGCTAAAGGAAAGAAACCAATAGAATAGGTTTTTCAATGTAATAATTAGCACATATATGTAGCTTGTAATATATTTTGACCTTAATGAAAAAATTTCATTTTCTGTTTGCAAATTTGTATTGCGATTGTCTTGTGTTTATCAAACATTTTTACATTTGTGCATATGTATCTGTTAAAAAGATAACAATATGGTGCTGTTCATCAACCAACTTAGTAATCAAACTTACAAATATCAATGTTGCTCAATCACTTAATAATAAAGTAATGAGTATAAAATGTTTAAAATGTTTCCAACCAACCAAGGTTGTTAAATTGTGTTTGTCGACCAACTACAGTTGATGAGTTTTTATCCCCGACCAACCATACTTGGTATACTTTTTCATAAAATGTGCCCGACCAACCATGGTCTATAATTTATCCTCGTCGACTAAGTATAGTTGATCACCGACTAACTATACTTGGTTCAGTTTGGAATTCTTTGTATTTTCTGGAATGATTTTACCTTCCGACCAACTTGTTGGCCTATTTTCAAATCAAATGATATTGTTCTTCCCTCAACCGTAGTTGATTATTGAACTATCAGGTTCTTTCGAACTATCTTCTCCACTAGTTATCTTACCAACCTTAGTTGGTCACGCTAGTGTATGCCTCCTAACCAAAGGAGTATATTTTTTGGTTCTTTCAAACTATCTGTCCACTAGTTATCTTACCAACCTTAGTTGGTCACGCTAGTGTACGCCTCCTAACCAAAGGAGTATATTTTTTGTTTCTTTCGAACTATCTGTCAACTAGTTATCTTACCAACCTTAGTTGGTCATGCTAGTGTACGCCTCCTAACCAAAGGAGTATATTTTTTTGTTCTTTCGAACTATTGTCTTCTTTTTGCTGTCGAGCAGCGTAGTGTACAACACTAGTATTCCCCAAAAAACTTTCAAACAAAGGAGATGAAAATGGTGAAAACATCATCGTTTTATTCATATTGATGGAACCGTTGTACATTTTACATCATTGATAATACTTGCGAAGGTGTTCAGCATTCCAAGCATTCTTGAATTCTTCTCCTTCTAGAGTTGCTATTCGGTAAGTTCCTGGTCGAACAACTTTTGTAACTCGGTAAGGCCCATGGCAGTTTGCCTCCAATTTATTGTGTTTTCGAATTACCTTCTTTAGCACATAATCTCCTTCTTTTAAATCGCATTTCCTTACCCTTTTGTTGTAGAAAAGAGCTGTTCGTTGTTGATAAGCAGCATTCCTAATGGATGCCTCTTCTCTGACCTCCTCGAGCATATCCAAATCCAGTCTTCTCATCAAGTCACTGACAGGAGAATTGAAATTCAGTACTCTATGCGTTGGAAGACCCAACTCGGCAGGTATTATAGCCTCACTTCCAAATGCCAGCATATATGGTGATTCTCCAGTCGCTGCTCGGGGAGTTGTTCGGTAAGCCCACAATACTGATTGTAGCTCGTTAATCCAGTTAGCTTTAGCTTCACTTAGCCTTTTCTTCAAACCATTTAACAGTGTTCTATTCATCACTTCAGTCTGTCCATTGCTTTGAGGATGGCCTGGTGCTGAATGAACCTTCAAAATGTTCGACTGATGACAATAGGCAGCAAATTCCTCGTTATCAAATTGGGTTCCATGGTCTGTGATGAAGGCATGAGGGAGACCATATCGACAGATGATATTCTTCCAAACGAACTGGTATACCTTCTCGTACGTCATGTCGATAAGGGGTTCAGCTTCTACCCACTTAGTAAAATAGTCTACTGCGACGACGAGGTACTTGAATCTTCCTCGGGTGGTCGGTAATGGTCCCACCAAATCAATTCCCCACATGGAGAATGGCCAAGAGGAAGTTATGGGTGTCAATAATGCTTATGGAGTTCGTCGGATAGAGGAAAAACGTTGGCACTTGTCACATTTCTTAGCATAAGCTATACAATCAGCCCTCATCGTCGGCCAATAGTATCCTTAAGTCATTGCCCTTTGTAAAAGTGTTCGACCTGCTACATGAGCTCCACAAGACCCTTCATGGATCTCTTCAATCAATTCTTTCACTTCGGAGGGATGTACACATCTCTGCAAACCTGCCATAATTCCTCGTCTATATAAAATACCATTAGTTAATACATACCGAGCAGCTTTATACTTCAATTTCTTGGCAGCAAGCTTATCCTCTGGAAATTCTCCCTCTTCAATATATACCCTGATTGGATCCATCCAAGATGGTTCTAAATCAAGGGCAATAACATTCATCGTCAAGTCTTCCTCTATGCTCCGACTTTCCAGTACTTCAATTGGTATCGTTCTTCGCAGCTCGGTACGAGTAGCTGATGCTAGTCGGGCCAGTGTGTCTGCCTGTACATTCTCTGTCCTCGGTATTCTCACCAATTGAATGGCATCAAATTCTGTCAATAACTCCATCACCTTTGCATGATACTTGACCATTAATTCTCCTTTAACTGCATACGTTCCCATCATCTGATTCACAATCAATTGAGAATCACTGAATACCATCACTTGTTGTGCTTCCATAATGTTTGATAAATTAAGACCTGCTATCATGGCCTCATACTCAGCCTCATTATTGGAGGCTTTGAATTGGAATCGCAAAGCATATTCCATGTCAATCTCGTCTGGGGTGTTCAAAACAATTCCTGTCCCACAACCTGTTGTGCAAGATGAGCCATCTACATAGAATCTCCATATGGGCAACCCGTCTTCAAATTTCTTATCTGATAGAGTTCCTCGGTGAAATATTTGTTTCTTCTTTTCATCCTCCCCCGACACTTTTCGCTCCTCGTTGACCATCTCTTCTCGTTCTTCAACCAACCGGGGCTGGTCTGAATTTGAAGTTGATGATCCTTCTACATCCACAAGCCCTTTTACCAACCGGAGTTGGTCTGGACTTATGTCTGTTGATTCTATAACATCCACAGGTTGGTCAGCGAGCAGTTTTTGTTCCTCGGGGGTATCAGGATATGTAAACTCTGCTATAAAATCTGCTACAGCTTGCCCTTTCAATGATGCTCTGGGCTCATACACAATATCATATTCACTGAGCTCTATTGCCCAGTACATCAATCTCCCTGACTTTTCTGGCTTATGAAGGGCTTGCCTCAGTGGCATGTCGGTATAAACGACGATGGTATGGGCCTGGAAATATGGCCTCATTCTTCTACTTGCTTCAATTAATGCCAATGCCAATTTTTCCAGCTTTGGGTACCTGATTTCTGCACCTCGGAAAGCCTTACTTGTGTAATAGATTGGTTTCTGGACTCCATTCTCAAATCTAATCAATGCTGAACTGACTGCATTCTCTGATACTTGCCAGATACAAATACAATTTCTCTCATGTTATTGGCCTGGACAACAATGGAGGTGCTCCCAAATACTTTTTCAAATCTTGAAAGGCCTTCTCACATTCATAAGTCCACTCAAAAGTTTTTCGAAGCGTTTTGAAGAATGGGAGGCATTTGTCAGTTGCTCGGGACACAAATCTATTGAGCGCTGCAACTCGTCCTGTAAGACTCTGCACTTCTTTCTTTGTTGTTGGAGATCGTAACCCTAAAAGAGCTTTTATCTTATCTGGATTTGCTTCAATGCCTCGCTGGTTGACAATGTATCCGAGAAACATTCCTTCTCGTACTCCAAATGTGCACTTCGTCGGGTTGAGCTTCATTTGGTATTTATCCAGTTGATCAAATGTCTGAGCTAAGTCAACTAGATGATTTGCAGCTTTCTTGCTTTTTGTTAGCATATCATCAACATAGACTTCCATGTTGCAACTGATTTGTTCAGTGAAAACCTTGTTCATCAGCCGCTAGTATGTCGCTCCTGCATTTTTCAAACCAAAAGGCATAACATTATAGCAATAAGTTCCCCTAGGGGTAATAAAAGAAGTACTTTCCCTGTCTTCAGGTTTCATTTTGATCTGGTTGTAACCAGAATACGCATCCATGAAGCTGAGCAGCTCATGTCCCAAGGTAGCATCCACTAGTTGGTCAATTCTGGGCAATGGAAAATGATCTTTTGGGCATGCCTTGTTGAGATCAGTAAAATCAACACACATTCTCCATTTATTGTTCTTCTTCTTTACCATCACCACATTTTCCAACCAGTCTGGATATTTCACATCTTCAATGAATTGGGCTTTCTGGAGCTTCTCAACCTCCTCTTGTATGGCTTGATTCTTCTCGGGACTAAACACTCTTCTTCTCTGCTTCACAGGCTTGATCTCCTTATTTACATTGAGCTCATGACATAAGAAGTTTGGATCTATTCCTGGCATGTCCTCATGACTCCATGGGAAAGTTTTCTTCCTGTTTCTCAAGAAAATTATCAACTCTTGTTTTATTGAAGCATCCAACATTGAACCTATCTGGGTTATTCGTTTTGGGTGCTCGTCGTCTAGAATAACATTTTCTGTAGATTCTACCACCTGTCCTTTTACAAGTTGGGATTCATCCCTGGGATCAAGAGTTTCAATTTCTGTACCTTCCTCCACCTGGTAGGTAGTAGTCTTTTTCCTTGATTCCTCAAGCTCCTCTTGTTCGGCAGACGAATAATAGCATTCCCGAGCTACTTTTTGATCACCTTTCACAACTCCTACTCCAAAGTTTGTTGGGAATTTTAAGCACTGATGCACTGTAGATGGAACTGCTTCGAACTTCTTCAAACCAACTCTTCCCATGATGATGTTGTAGGCTGACTGCACATTCTTATCCATCACAAAGAAGCGTATTCTTTCTGTTCGACCAGCAGGCCAGGTTCCAATGAATATGTCCAACTTGATCGTCCCAAGTGGAAAAACTTTCTCGCCAGCAAAACCCAGAAGGGGTCTGTGATACGGTTCCAACTGAGATAATTTCAGATTCAAGCTATCAAAGCATGAATAGTACATGATGTCTGCCGAACTTCCATTGTCTACCAACACCCTTGAAATCACTACTTCCTTCATCCTCATTTTGATCACCATAGGATCATCGTGTGGATAAAGAACACCTGCCAAGTCATTTTTTTGAAAAAACAATAACTAGCTTCTCTTTATTTACCTTCCTCGGACAATCATCCTCGGCAAGATTTATTCACTGAATATATGAACAAGCTTGAGCCTCTTCGAGGTAAGCCTTTCTTTCTGCAGTAAGGTCTCCTCCTCCAGCATCTCCTCATGTAATAACATTACAATCAAATGACCCAAAACGTATGGAAAATACCTCTCGTTCAGGCTGCCTTGGCTTTCTTTGGAAGATCGAGGTCTTCATCAGGATCATCTTCATGATCTCTTTTCTTTTTCTCCTCCGTCCGACGAGGAGATCTGGAACGATCTCTAGTTCTATCATCATTCTTCCTTTCACCTCTGCAATATACATACTTTGATAACTTTCCTCTTCGGATGAGCGTTTCAATCTCGTTCTGAAGGGCTATGCAATTTTTGGTCGTATGGCCATGATCTTTATGGAACTCGCAATATTTGGCCCTATTCCTCAGGTCAGGATTGGTCCTCAGTTTATCTGGCCATTTGATCTCTTCGTTATTCTTGATTTCTTCCAAAACATGATTAATACCCATTTTCAATGGAGTATAATTATCGTATTTCTTCAGGACTTCCCAAGACGTCCTATTATTCTTGGAATGCTTGTCACCACCATTACCTTTTCGCTCTTTCTTCTTAGATTTGTCAACCTCCACCTTGGTTTCTTTTATCCATATTCTTCTTCGCGGCCATAGCCTCCTCGGCATTCATGACTTTGGCCGCTTTTGCCAATAACTCCGACATAGTTTTAGGTGGATCTTTGGCCAAAGTGTAGTATAACTTGTTAGGCAACAATCCACTCATCAAAGAAGTGATCGCTGTCTTTTCTTCGTAATCTATGACTTCCAACTTCTCGTTATTGAAACGAGTTATGTAATCTCTAGTACTCTCACCTGATTTTTGTCTAACACTTAACAAGTGCGCTACTCGCTTTATCAGCTTTGCTCCAAAACAGAAATTGCCAATGAACAACTCGGTTAACTGACTAAAAGTCAAAATCTTACCCCGAGGAAGATTGTTGTACCATATCTGTGCAGATCCGGTAAGAGTTCCCGAGAATGCTCTACACCTCATCTCATCGGGGATGGCATATATGTCGGCAGCAGCTTGGTATTGTTCTATATGAAGAATAGGATATGTCTTTCCATCATACTTAGGGGTCACTATAGGTTCTTTGAATTTCGATGGTGTGGGAAAATTCACAATGGCCTGCACAAAAGGTGTCCCTTGAACAAAAGTTCTCTGTAAGGGATTCCTTTCTTTAGCCATTTCTCCAAGTCTATCCTCCAACCGCTGAATGGAACCTTTCCATGCTTTATTTCCTTCCTCGGGCCGCTTAGTCCGAGCAATTGATTGTTCTGACGTAGCTTCCTGAGATCTATCTCGACGAGTAGCTGGTCGTGATTGTGCTGATCCTTCTCTCAAACCTGATGGTGGTCAAAAGCTTCTCGATGGGGCTCTAGGTGGACTCATATTTCTCCTTGGTCCTAACTGACTGAAAGGAGATACCCTGCTTAATCTTTCTAGGGCGCTGGTTCTCTCCAGAGAGAGAGTGATATGTTGATCTTTATCCGTAGCCCGTATCGATGAATTTCGCCCAGGTTGATAAGAAAAATCATTAGATTCTTCATTACGATATGACTCAGTACGTCTGGATCGCTATTGCCCATGATCACTCCTTTGCCTTGAATGGGTAGGTGCACCGCCGTTAAGAGTTTGAATGAGTTGCCTCATTGTTTCTTGCATGGCGGTTTGTCCTTCAGCCAGATTCGTCATAATTCCAGCCAGATCTGGAGGTGCAGATGGATTTGTTGAATTTCCAGCATTTCGATTACTGGATTCTGGATTATCTGCCATTGATGATAAATAATTTTTGGTGAAAAACGATAGCAACAGTCGTTTACCACAGACGGCACCAATCTGTTGATGTAAAAAACTAGATTACTCTAATAATTTAATCACAGATAAATAAATGAGACGGAATATTTTTAAAGTGGTTCAGCCTTATGCAAATGGCCTAT
Organism: Sambucus nigra; assembly: GCA_949130495.1. Classification (NCBI taxonomy): domain Eukaryota; kingdom Viridiplantae; phylum Streptophyta; class Magnoliopsida; order Dipsacales; family Adoxaceae; genus Sambucus; species Sambucus nigra. Next base: position 114,827,863 of record OX422219.1, read on the forward strand.
GTCCACTGTTATGTTATTGCTGAGTGTTTGGGAATTCTCGATTACAAGTTCTCTCCAGAAATTACGGTCCCCTTGAATGAGGGTGATACAAGGTATTTATATCCCTTAGGCTGTACATGAAAGGGTTGATGCATTAAATGATATACATATGAAAGGGTAATACATTTAAGGCATCGCGTGCGTCAAGATGATGAACATTCAATGAATAGTTAAACTATTGATTATCTGGCAATTAATGATACGGCCGAGATGCATCTCGGACCGCCTTAGTTGCTCGTTGCTCAGAAGTTCCTCGGAGCGTTATAGTACCTCGGAGTGCTGACGTTCCTCGGTGTATCCTCGTTGCTCGGAGAGACTATTAGTTGGTCGAGGAAATGAACTTCCTCGTTGTTATTGTGCCACGTAAATTGACAAGTGTCTTCGTATGATTCGTCCACATCAGCATAGTAATTTTGGTATCAACAATACTTATGGAGTCTACCAGTATAAAAACACCAGCTAGTTGATTTGGATAATATTCATTATGACCAAGTGACTGAACACAATGATGCTCAATTACCCAAAGATTAAGAATACATATGATTGAAAGCCGATATGACTATACCTTTGTATTAAATATGCGATGAAGATCACTCAATATTGTATGAATAATTGATTTGTAAAATTTGAATAGTCACTACTTTTGTTGGGAAATATCAAAACAGTAATTCTTAAGTGGGCTAAAGACATTCTCATGAATGAGAACATGCTACCAGATAATTATTCGACCATGAAGAAGAGATTGGGGAGTTGGATTTGAAGTACAAATATACTCATGAATGGAAGTATGATTGCATATTGTTCTGTAATGAAAAAAAACTAAAGTATAATTATCATGTATGAAATGATCCAATATTTTTGACATGTGAGAGTGGAAATGAAAAACCCATTATATTACACAAGTACTCATAAGTTCCACATAAGGTATTGAAGTATTTTACCTTTGAGACATGATTAATACAAAGATTTTCCACTATACCGTGGCTAACGGAGGCCATAACATGGAACGCCCAAGCTAAGGTGGGTGGGAATCTCACCCATCATCCAAGTTATTCAATCACAGGGAAACTTCCATACACATGGCAACGTGAATTTGTAAACTAATAGTGCAATGTGTGACAACCCGGTATCCGAAATAAGGGGTGGCCAGCCCGATACTCCAATAATACAAGAATCATGGATGGAAATCATTCTCAGCATCGTGACAACATAAAGAGTACACGGGATAACCACTCAATATTTCATAAAAATGGTTGTCAAAAATTTCGTTTTGTAAATTAAAGAAAGCATTATCAAGAACCCATAATAGAAAAGAAGGTGGAAACCCCAAAAGTATATATATGTAACAACAATAATTATACAGGAAAAGGACCGAATATAATGTCGGTCAATAAATTTTCATACAAGGTAAAACAAGTTCAATGTATTACATATTACATCCATTATACAATTACAACAGTTTGGGCCACTCGCCCGAATACAGACCCGAACATAACTAGAAAGCAACAATGAAAGCGTCTACACAAAATATCCCGTGATATCCGCAAAATGTCACGACTCCTCAAAAGACACAGGAATGGGGAGGTCATTACGGGCGACCTTGCGGTGTAGCACCTGAGCGGATATAATATATATATACACAACAAGAAAGAAGAACGGGTCAGGGCCTGATTTTATGTGATCACCAGATAAATGACAAGTATGACAATTATGAACAGTTAACCATGGATGGTAAAGATGATATTCTAGCATGATAACATCATATAATGAACTAAGACAATTGAATGATTATAAAGTAAAATTCAATTATATAAGAGAATAAGAATAATCATAAGCCTTTTTTCATCTTTCACCCTTTTCATTTTATCTTTCCATTCCTTATCAGGAATACAAATTTTATCATGTGCTCTTTGTGGCATGTATCTCAATTGTATGCTCTTTGTGGCATGTACTATGCTCATTATGGCATTGCGTTATGATCCTTATCGTATTAATATCAATTAAGTCCCACTGAATGTTAGAATACTTATAAATATACATATATAACGATTCTAGGACCGCTCGTCTGGGTTTCCCCACTGTGCGCGCCCCTAAATAACCATCATCTTCCAGGGCCTATCATTAAGACAACCTGGAATCCTATCAAAATGCCGGGAAGCGGCCCTATGCCTGCGGGGTAGTCATAACCACACCCAGAATTACCTACCCATCGCAGAAAATATAAAACAAGCGCTCATATGGCCGAGGACTATATCCACCCTGCATTCATTAGCCGGGGGGTTTCACCTTACGCACGGACTTCCCTCAAGATGGTATTTAGAGAGGGTGTGTTCCAACCATTTTATTAATTCTCATGATATGATTTAGTAAATTATCATTTACTTTCTCCATTTACATTTTATCAAAGTCATTATGGTTATCCGGAACTATACGTGCTTCACCTCATCCTAATAACCTCGATGAATATCTAAAATCCCATGTTATTTTCCAAAATCTCCTTTTGGGCTTTATAATAGACCGTTATGCCTCAAATTAACTTCTAAAGTCTCCAAACATAACTTCATAATCTCCTAGACTCCTACTAGGTTATAAAAGGAAAGTAATGCCTAAACATCACTTCACGCACCCTCGAAATAAATCCCAAATATACTAATTCTAATCTAGGGTAGTAAACTAATTCACCTAGAACTCTAGGACTCTAAGTTGACTTCATACAAAGAGTTCCTAAGTCCTAAGACTAGAGAAAAGGGGTTGAAAATGAAAAAGAAAAATAAATTAAAAATGCAGATTTCTTAATCGATTTGGCCTGGCCCAATCGATTCGGCCAGAAAATATGAGATACTGCATAATTACCGAATCGATTTGGACCATCTGAATCGATTCGGTCAAGGAAATTGTGTTTTTGCATAAATTTCGAATCGATTGGAATAGTCGAATCGATTCGGTTCACCTAGACCTGGAAGCTGTCCCCATGCGAATCGATTCGGCCTAGCCGAATCGATTCGCCCCTGCGAATTTTTGCCAATTTTGGCTATGGAGTCTTGGACTCCAAATCTATCCCCAACTCAAATCCAGTCGAACCAACTCATTTTTTGTCACCAACACATCATAAATACCACTAACTACAACCATAAACCTCATTAATCATTCGAATCATTCTTGAATGATTAAAGACCCTCAAATCCACAAAAACCCTAAAATAGTTAAACCATGATTAATACACAATTATCACAACTAATCATTTATCTTAAACCACATATAGCAAGTAGAAAACTTTCCTCAATCTAGAAAATGCAGGTTTTCCTTGTGTAGTAGCAAGAATCCCTCCTCAATCTTCAATCTCTTCTCCTTTATCTACTCTTTCTCTTCCTCTTTATTATTCTCTCTAGGTTTAGGAATACAATTAAGTAAAATGGAAGACTTAAATCAATACATAAATCATGCCTTTAGTCTACAATTTACAACTTAAGTTGTAAATACTACATTAAATGATTCGCAACTACACATATATGTTAAAACCAGTCAAAAGTGCCCACAACATCAAAATACAATATGGCACACATTTTGATTATCTCGCACGTTCTGGAACCAACTACGGCCTCCAAATTGTCATTTGGATATTTTGTAATTCATTTTAAGCTCCAGTTCCATTTTAAACCATAGGGTCATTTTAAATCTTATGACACTATAAAGCTCAACATGAGGATATTTACATACTGATACAGTAAATATACAACAAGTTCGTAAATATTAACTTTTCTTCATTAAATTAATACTTACTCGATATTCCAACATTTTATACATAATTACCTCACATAGTAAGTAAATATAAAATAGGCTCTCATAAGCGAGGGTTGTTACATACTCCCCCCCACCTTATGAGGGAAATTTTGCCCCCAAAATTCAAGCGTACCTTGTAATAAGAGATGCGGATACTTTTCCCGTATGCCGTCCTCAGGTTCCCACGTTGATTCTTTAGCATTGTGATGACTCCATTGGACTCTCACAAAGGGCACCACACGAGACCTCAACTTGCGCTCCCCATGCTCGAGAATAGCAACTGGTTGTTCTTCATATGAAATGTCGGGTTGCAAGTCAATATCCTCGAAAGGGATATGCCAAAGGGCTCCTTTGCATCTCTTATAATTCTTTAGAGAGGAAACATGGAATACATCATGAATATTTTTCAAGGGTTCCAGTAAGGCAAGTTGATACGCCATGGGATCGACATTCACAATAATTGGAAAAGGTCCAACAAAGCGCGGTGCCCTTTCTTCCCTAAACGCTTAATGCCCTTCATTGGTGACATTCGCACCAAGACTTGGTCCCCATTCTCCAACTCCATGTGTCTTCTACCCGTATCGGCATAGCTCTTTTGGCGATCTTAGGCTATCCGAATACGATTACGAATGAGTTCAATTTTTGAAGAAGTATCTTGGATCATTTCAGGTCCAAGGAATTTGTTGTCACCCACTTCCAACAAACAAGCGGGCGACCTACATGGCCGGCCATAAAGAGCCTCATAGGGCGCCATTGCAACAGTAAATTGGTATGAGTTGTTATAAGCAAACTCAACCAATGGGAGGTATTGTTCCCAACCACCCTTGAAATAAAGCATGCACATACGGAGCATATCCTCCAACATTTGGTTTACTCTTTCAGTTTGACCATCTGTTTGAGGATGGTAAGAAGTGCTTAACTTCAATTCGGTTCCCATGGCCTCTTGGAAACTTCGCCAAAAGTGAGAAACAAAAATTTTTCTCGGTCGGAAACTATATTTAAAGGTACCCCATGAAGTCTAACGACCTCCTCGATGAACAACTGGGCATAATGAGCGGTATTAAAATCCGTACGCACGGGTAAGAAGTGTGCCGACTTAGTCAAGCGGTCGATAATCACCCAAATCGAATCATAACCCCTTTGTGTCCTTGGTAAGCCCGTAATAAAGTCCATCGATATGCTCTCCCATTTCCACACCGAAATCTCTAACGGTTGCAACAAACATGTCGGTCACTGTTGATCGATCTAAACCAGTTGACAAGTAGTGCATTGGGATACAAACTCAAAAAATATCCCGTTTCATGTCGGGCCACCAATACTGGCGGCGCATGTCTTGGTACATCTTGTCCCCACCAGGATGTACCATAAATTTTGATTAGTGAGATTCTTCCATCACCGCTCGTCTCAAATCCCGCTCTTCCAGAACAATAAGTCTTCCATGGAAACGTAATCCACCTTCTGAACTTATCGAGTATGATTCCTCTCCCTCGGACAGTAATCGGTGTATATGGTACTGACAGCCCTTATCCCTTCATTGGTCTTCGACAACCCTTTCCACAATGGTAGGAGTAATGGTCATCACTGACATGAATCCTCTCACCACCGCAACCTCCTGACTGAGGTCTTTCCACTTAGATTTCCATACATCAGCTAACTCCCCCTCGGGTCTCCTACTCAAGGCATTCGCCACTATGTTCGCCTTGCCCGGATGATAATGGATATCAAATTGATAATCTTTCACGAACTCCAACCATCGGCGATGACGCATGTTCAGATCTTTCTGTGAAAATAAATATTGCAGCGATTTATGGTCTGTGAAAAGACTGGATTTCTCCCCTAGGAGATAATGCCTCCAAATCTTCAAGGAAAAGACAACCGCGGTGAGTTCTAAGTTATGCACCGGATAGTTCCTTTCATGAGGCTTGAGCTTGCGGGAAGCATAAGTAATAACCCATCTCGCTTGTTGAAGCACACCTCCTAATCCTTTAAGAGATGAATCGATGAAGACTAGATATTCCAATCCTGGCTTTGGCAAAGCGAGGACTGGAGCCAAAGTCAATCTGCCTTTGAGCTCATCAAAAGAAACCTAGTAAGAGTTATCCCAAACAAATCTCACCCCTTTCCGGGTCAAATTTATCAAAGGGCTTGCAATTTTAGAGAAATCCTTGATAAACCAACGGTAATAACTCGCCAAACCCAGAAAACTACGAATTTATGTAGGTGTCGTGGGCTGACCCCACTCCCTCACTGCAATCACCTTACTAGGATCCACCGATATACCCTGGGATGACACCACATGACCCAAAAACTGAACTTTGCATACAATTAGTGATCCCTCAATCTTTGTAGGACCAACTGTAAGTGAGTAGCATGGTCAGATTATGTCTGTGAATAGACTAAGATGTCATCGATGAATACAACAAAAAATTGGTCAAGGAAATCCCAAAACACCCTATTCATGAGATCCATAAATACAGCGGGGGCATTGGTTAGTCCAAAGTGCATAACTAAGAATTCATAGGATCCATATCTGGTCAGAAATGCGGTCTTGGATACATCCTGTTCCCGTATCCTCAATTGATGATACCCTGTCCTCAAATCGATCTTAGGGAAGTACAACGCTCCCTTAAGTTGGTCAAATAGATCATCAATGCGAGGCAACGGGTATTTATTTCGGATGGTGACTTTATTCAACTCTCTGTAGTCCACACATAACCAGAGAGAACCATCTCTTTTCTTTACAAACAACACCGAAGCACCCCATGGCGACGTACTGGGCCTAATAAATCCATGCTCCAACAACTGATGAATTTGATCCCTCAACTCCCTCATCTCCACAGGAGCCATGCGATATGGATCTTTCGCAATAGGTCGAGTTCCCGATGCTAAATCAATCACAAACTCAATCTCCCGGCTCGGAGGTAATCCCAGTATTTCCCGGAAAACATCTTTAAAATCTCTAACAATTGGAATAGAATCCAGGGCAACAACTATATCCCTAGAAGTATCCTCTGCAATACAATATAAATAGGTACTCGTACCTCCTTCCAAACTGGGCATAACTACCAAGAATAGTTCTTGTCCCATAACGGCGAAGACTATACTCTTCCCATAAAAATTCACTATCGCGTGATATTTCACTAACCAATCCATGCCCAAAATCACGTCATACCCGACCATGTCAAGGACGAGCAAATCGGCCTCAAAACACAAGTTACCAAGATTAGTTCCTATGTTTTAACAAACAAAAAAAATCAATGAACCATCACCCATTGAAGATTCATCGCTAGTGAAAGTACTCTCAGCAGATTTTATCAACTCTGTGGTCTGAGCAAAACTCCTAGAAATGAAAGAGTGTGTCGCGCCCTTATCAAATAATACCCAACCCATATGCCCTTGGATGAGAAACTTACCCTCAATCGTTGGCAGTGCCGGAGGGGCTGGAGGGAGCATAGCCTCCTGAATGTGATAGAACTGTCCATACTGTAGTTGCCCCTGCTGTGGAGGAACAACCGGATTAGGTGCTTGTGGCAGAAACTGAACATATGGTTGCTGTGGAGCCGTAGGAAGATGTCCTCCAATCAACTGAGGACACGACCTCTTATAATGGCCCAGATCTCCGCACTGAAAACATTTGTTCACCACATTCTCCTGGTTTCGTCCTTGATTGTTTCGGAACTACCCCGAACCTTGACCATGCTGGCCTCTACCAACATTCCCACCTCTACCTTCTTGTTGTTGTGGCGGTCCACCTTGACCCATCCTATTATTGTTACCATCCACATTAAATTCACCAAAGCGTTGGCTTTTAGACAAATCCCCTTACTGGGGGTCCCTCTCTCTTTTCTTACTCCCCGAAGATTGGGATAAAGGAGATGCTCCTCCCCCAATCCCATTACCTCCCGGTTTTCCCACTTGTCCCATCGTGGTAGCCTTCTTGCTATTTTTCACAAACAATCTATGCTCTTGGCAATGAAGTAATGTCGCATTCATCACATCCCCAAAGATTTGTAAAGCCATATTTCCCAACAAATGTTGTTTTATCCGCCAATGTAAACCTCCAACAAACTTGGAGATTCTCCTCTCTTCTGGAGTCACTTCATCCGGTATAAAAGTTGCCGACCGGGTGAACTCCTCTTCATACTCTACAACAAATCTCTCTCCCTGCACTACATCTTTAAGCTTCCTTCGCATCTCCCTTTGAACTGCGGGAGGGAAGTACTTTCCGTCAAACAAGGCCCAAAAATCAATGATTGGCATCGTATCCCTTTGCTCTGGTGTAGTCATCCACTCCCACCAATGTAATGCCGATCAGACAAGCTTGATAGTAACAAGGATTTTCTTCTTCTCCTCACTACATTCTACCATTCGAACATGGAGTTGCATTTCTTTCTTCCACTAATTTTCCCTTATAACATCCGAGCCTCCATCGAATTTCGGGGGATGGCCCTTTAGAAAAGACTCTCTAACTCTTTCCCACGGAGAAGGTCCCGTAGGAGCTTGTGCCTCTTGTTCCCATGGTTGAGCTTGTGGCATTTGTTGTACCACTGTAGTCATCGCTGCATTGACTGCTTGGGCCACTATGTTTGCCACATCAGCAACATTTATACTCCCCGGTGGCGGAGGTGGAGGACCAACCTCCTCTTCCACAACTCTATTACGTCGCGCAGGACGTCCTCTCTTAGGCGGCATCTGAGATGGAGAAACAATAGATTTAGGATACTATATAAAACAATCTATCTTTCAGAAGATCACAAACATAAGCAATAAAGTAGTCCTAACATTAGGCTCTATATCAAAGAACGCTACATTAGAACGTGACAACTCCTCATAGATCCTAAAGACTCTAGAACCTGATGCTCTGATACCATCTGTGACAACCCGGTATTCGAAATAAGGGGTGGCCACCCCTTATTTCGGATATCAGGTTGTCACACAATGCCCATCTTGGGCTATCAATCGATAAGTTTAATTATCTCGATATTTTATGTATTAATTATAGTTATTAGCCGCTTCTCTGGTTGCCTTTAAGTATTATCCCAACACTATGCACGACAAAAGAGTTCACATTATTATTGTTGTTGATACCTACTCCACAGGCCCCCAACGATGATATTGATATTTTTTATCCCCATTAATTGAAGAACTGAAAGAGTTGTATGATGAAGGCGTGAGGAAATTTAACGGTCTTAAGGGTGAAGAGTTCACACTTAAATTAATGGCATTGTGGGTGATCCATGACTATATTACCTATGGTAACTTATCTTGTTGCAATGTTCATGGTTATTATGAATGTCCCATATGTGGGGAGGAAACTAATTTCACTTGAATGATAAGATAAGTTATGCTAGTTATCACAGATTTCTACTGAACAATCACCCTTTGGGTAAATACAATTTTATTTTTTACATGTTGTCTATGAGTGTAGGATGTAACCTACTTGGCTTTCTAATTATCAAATTGATGAAAAGGCAAATGAAAAAGGTACGACTTCATGGAATAAATATTTAGCCAAAAACCCTTAGTTTGAAAGAATGAATAAAAAATAGAGAGGATAAAAAAGATCGTAGTACAATGAAGGCATGGTCTAGACGATCAATGTTATTTTCCTTATTGTATTGGAAGTAGAACTTTGTAAGGCATGTCATTCATGTGATGTACATGAATAAGAATTTTGTGAAACCATTGATAGGAGAATGTTAGGGTGGATCTCATTCAAAACATGGCCAGAAGGTGTGCCGCTAGAAAAAGATCCTCTTAGAAAAATTGTTCATCTTTAATACTGTGACCAATTATTTCGATAATTTGTGCAGGGTTGTAAACTATCAAATAAATGATTTGATCATGATCGGCATGTCATCGTTCAATTAATACCATTGTTTCTTAGGCATTAATTTTCTGAGCAATAACAACTCTGAAGGGAAATTATGTACATTGGTATATGCTTAATCTTACTGTGTACAGAAGTTGTAAACAGAAATGACATTATTGATTTGAAAGAAAAATTAGTTGAGGTTACTTGTATCTCAGATAAATATTTTCCTTTTTCATTATTTGAAATCAAAGTCCACCTTCTTGTGTAACTATATGATGGGGCATTATCTTGTGGACCTATCAGGATTCGTTGGATATATCCTATCGAGTTCCTGATGAAAACCTACAAAGGATACATCAAGAATACATGATATATTGGAGGGTAATTTGTGAAATAATCCATAAGAGAAGAATCATCATTATATACTAAAGAACACATGTTGAAACAAAGGATTAGGAGCTTAAATCCTCTTAGCAAATGAGTGGTCGAGGAATTTCATGAGTTTGAATATGAATTTCTTTCTGGGAACCCTAAAGACGTGAGACTCATAAATCTACAATTTGAGCAAGAAGCTCATTATGTCTTTGAAACATAGGATGAAGTCGAATAATGAAGAGATTAAGTACCCACATATGTAATAGGTTTTTAATTGTGTATGTGTATTCTCTATATTACCATCCAAATTCTAGAATTTCATAAACATCTATAGGAAATATGAGAGAAAACTGGATCAAAATTACAAGCAACAAGGTTTCACGAACGTTATGCGTGATTTTAGGTCACGGGTATCAAAAGAGGTAATTGTCAAATATTTTGTTGTGGTCACTTATTCATGTGATGTAAAACATACACCAATAAAAATCCATTAAAAATTATGCTTTCCAATACGCGTAGTTGGAACCATTGAAAACAGAAAATTTTGAAAATGGGGAAAATTCCATTTTTTAACCAAAAATATTTAAACGGCCCTTAACGCAATAAATTAGCGCTCCCGATCTGATACCACTTGTTGAAAATGTAGACCCCCAATTTCTAAAAATCTTTCACTTTAATTTCCTATAAGTGGTTCCTAATAACAATTTAATTTTTAAAATTTATTTGATTTTCTTTTCTTAAGAAGATGAAAAATTAAATTAAACACAAATTATGATTTCTAAAAATAAAATTAAAATTAAACCTAAATAAGTGAATTATGCTGAACACACACACACACAAAATTCACACAAACCAATTTTTGGATTTTCTCAGAAACAAAAATAACACTTGAAGTTAACTATGAGAAATTTACTTTTAGCCCAAAATTAATTTAACACAAGTCCTAAAACTTGCCTACACAATTTTTTCAATATTACCAAACTAGGCCAAATCAAATTTAACAAATTAAATTACCGACTTGAATTAAATTAACTTAAATTGCACCCAATTTAATTTTAGTTCCAAATTAAACAAGTAGAGATTTAAACCAAAATTTATCTGTTTACCTAAGCATGCATATAAGGTGAATTTTGCAAAAGATAAAATAAACAAAAACCACTACACGACGATGTACGAGGAAAACCCACAATGAAAAAAACCTCAGACGATCCTAGCCTAACAAATTCACTAAGTATGGAATTACAAATTACAAGACAGGAAGACTTACACCACCAACTTGAGTCCGTCCAAGCCTTGACGCTCCTTCTTCTAAACACCTTCGCTTAGAGAATAATCCTGGAGTCAACTCGAAACTTGAAGTCCACCAATTGAGACCAAGCAACCATTAACCACAGATGGTGCCATTCACCATGTGAGAATGCCGCAGCAAAACAAAATCTTCTTCTTCTTTGAGGGATGTAAAAGTAAACCCAAACAACTCTTCAAACGATAGAGTAGAACTCGGTGCCAAACAAACTCCAAGCAAGATATATATATTTAAGAACTTGGAATAAATATTAACAAATGGGTGTATGTGTTTTGGTAGAAATTAATTCATGAAGGCTTGAAAACACAAAAACATGAACTTTTGATTTTGGAAATTCTCTCTCAATATTTCTCTCTCAAAGTGTGTCAAAAGTTATCTCAAAAAGGTTGGTTCCCGCACATAAAAAATCTAGGAAAAATTTATTGGGAACAAAAGTAGTGGGAACATAGAGAAAACTGCCAAAAAATTCCCACCAGAAATTTCGTTCGAACGAGATTTTCGTTTGAATGAAGTCTCGTTCAAACGACATTCTCGTTCGATCGAAGTGTCAGAATGACCAATTTTACATTTTAAGCCCAAAATTTTTTTATACGAAGTTCTAAAAACATTTTCTGATAATAAAAGTCATTTGACCTAAAAATACACCCATAAAAATATTATTCCATGTCTCCCTATATATATAAAAATGCATTCATACCTTTTGGAGGCTATGGAATCTTCAAGTTAATGACGTAGAAACGAGGCACTAGAAACTCGACAATGATGTGGCTTTACAAATCTGGCCGCTACGTCTTCAATAAACATGTCATAGGCTTGGATGGATACACATGAACTCTATCCTATGACTCAAGTGTTTTTGTCAAAAATCGAGGCAAAACAACAAAGGACTCAATTGGAAATTTGTGCCCTTACAAATCTCCCCCATTGGCTATTCCGGGACAAAAAAATAACAAAAAACCTAAAGGGCCGTCTAGCTCTACTACACTAAAAAACATACCACCCAAAATAAAAAATTACATAGCTTGACTCAAAACCCAAGGATGAATAACTTTTTCATTATAAAGTTCTTGCTAGAAAAAAAATCATGCACACTTAAGCAAACATTAAAGGTATAGGGAATATCAAAGTATTAAATGCAATGAAAATAAATACTCCCCCTAAATTAAGTCTCCCCCTTTATCAAATATGATCTACTTAAGAAGGTCGCGACTCCCCCTAAGTTGAATCTCCTAAACTATAGGTTTAGATACCATTTATCCCTCTTTTTGTTCAGGAATAGACAAAGGATAAAAAAACTAATAAAGTACTCATTTCTCCTACAATTTAACTAAGTACCATTTCTCCCCCTATAAACTACATAAGGGATATAAGTATGGGGAAACAAGTAAACAAGATGAAGCATAAGATGATAAGAGCATGAAAGAATATGGGCAACAAAATCATAACTAATCCATACAAATATTAAAGGATACAACCTAGGATGCAAAAAAATGAGACCAATTTGATACATAACATACTAAGCATGTGATATCAACCAAAATGTGAAACAAGATATATACCAATTATGAATTAGAAGAATAGATGGACAAGCAAGCAAGGAAGAGACTAAAAAAAATTACCATATATATGTAGACATAATGAATATCACTAATGCACACGCACATATATATAGGTAAAAAATCACACATGACACAAAATACATTAAACTTTTCACACTAGTGTGACAACCCGCCTACTAAAATAATAGGTGGCCAGCCCAATACTCTAATAATCACAGGAATCATAGATGGTCCATCCTCAGTATCACTGTCGATTAAAATAATAGTACGAGATAACCACCAATCATATTAGAAAATGGATTGTCAAATTTAAAAATTTGAAAGTAAAAGAAAACACTTAGACAATCCCATTTGCAAAAACGGTGGATATCAAAAATCAACGAATAAAGAATGACAATATAAAAAAATAATCACCGAATAAGCTGTCGGTGAACAGACCAATACAATCAGTTACACCAATTATTACATTTCAATTATTACAATATAATAAGCTTGGGCAATGATTTGGTCCACACGCCCGAATAAATAAACTGAACATGACTAGAGTACAATGGGAAGAAGCGTCTAATACAAATAACCTACAACACCCGTAATATGTTGTAGCTCCGTGACAACCGGAATGGAAATGTAAATACGGGTGTCCATGCAGTAGAGAACCTATATGACAAGGAGTATATGCAGAAACAAAGAAATATAGATGGGTCAGGTCCCGATTTGATATGATTCCCATGTGACTAAAATTCATGACAGTTAAGTGTGTAATTCTCTCGCAATTAACATAATATTTCTCACCTCTTATTCTAAAAGCACAACCTAGCGCAATATCATGAAATGCTCTAGTTAACCCAAATACTAAGGGCTAACTTCTCACCAGTCTCAACACTATTCCCTATTCATGCGTGGGGTGTCTCGCAAAGCAAAATCCAAACAAGGACCCCCCCCCCCCGATACACTACTACTTAGGCAAGGTATATTGTCGAGATCCATTAGACCTAAGTACAATATTGATGTATATTATCATCTAATTTAATTTCCCTGAAAATAGTACTAAGGGTTACACTTCTCCCCAGTCTCAACACTACGCCAAGTTCATGCGTGGGGTGTCTCGCAAAGCGAAATCCAAACAAGGAATCCCCCCCCCCCCCCCCAATACACTACTTCTAGGAAAGGTTGATAATCGAGATCCATTAGACCCTCAGCATGTAATCAATATATACATACAAATCTAATTATGTACACATAACCAACTTCATTCACCCTCTTAAGGCACAATTACTATATCTGCTTAAGGAATATATATAAATGGTACAACATTTTATCAAATGTTTACCAATTAAATCTCATTACAAAACTTTCTTTACCAATTTTATTTCCTTTCTTCCATCCAGGAAAATACATCTTTAAAGCAAGTTTTATTATCATAAAGATGCTTTATCCTTTTTCATAAAATCCCACTACCCTTCTTCCATCCAGGAAGTGTAATCAAAAGTCATTTTTATTATCATAAAAATACTTTTGTATACCATATGCTTCCATCTCCCTTCTTCTATTCGGGAAATGTATTCAAAGCCAAACCATATATCCCATTTCCCTTCTTCCATCCGGGACATGTAATTAAAGTCAATTCATTATCATGGATTGCTTTAAATTTATCTAAGACCGTCCCTCCGAGTTTCCCCACTGGACGCACCCATAAATGGTTATCGTCTTCCAGGGACCATCAAACAAGACAACCTGGGAACCTAACAAACTTCAGGAAGTGGCCATATGCCTACGGGAAAGTCAAGACCACACCCAAAATCTCCTAACCAGCGCAGTATAATAAAATCCCATATGTCCTAGGGACTATATCCACCCTGCATTCATTAGCCAGGGGGCTTCACCACGCGCGCGCAACTTCCCTTATGATAGAGATTTAGAGAGGTGTGTAATCATAAATTAACATTTATGAAAAACATTACTTTTTACTTTTGAAAACGTTCACTTTTACATTCTCAAAATCATTTGTACTTATTTCTTTTAGTACTACACATTAGCATGTGTCTTTCTTATTCTTAGTGTCATATTTTATTAATGACCTAAGACCCTAAGTGCCATTATCCTCAAACTAGTCTCCAAGAGTTCATCTAATTTCATGAACCATCAAAGTGAGTCTTCACCAATAATAGGATCCCAAAAATCCCAACATTAACATTTTATCTCCAATTTATCTTTAGGTTAACTTTCCTATATCTTTTGAATATTAACCTACACAAATTAGCCCTCGGGGTAAGCCCAATTATCCCATTTTATCCTCGGACATTAGTCTACCCAAAACATCCCTCTAGGACTCCCCATTACTTCCCAAAGGAAGGTTCCTAAACCCTGAACCTAAAAGAAAAAGGGCTAAAAATCAAACTAGGAAAAACTCACAAAAACAGGGTAACCGAATCGATTCGCCCCTTGGGACAAATCGATTTGCCTAAAATACGAATCGATTCGGTCTCCCAGACCTGTAACCTACCCTTAACGGAATCGATTCGCCTGGGAGCCGAATCGATTCGTCTTTAGGAATTTGCCCTGTTAGGGCTACGGGTTGTATGAACCCTAAATCCCAAAAACCCCAAACCTTGATTTCTTCCCAAATTGACATCAATAATTATTCCCAAATAATTTCTACACAATTACTAACTAATATTTATTCCTCAAATCAAGTTAAAACTAAGATTTAAGGGTTATATGTAAATATGTAAATATATGTAAATATATGTAAATATATGTAACTAATATTTCTACATAATGTGTATATATGTAAATATATGAATATTGGAACTATTGAAATTGTCGCGGGATTGAAATACGGCAATTTGGGAAATTTTGTTGGGACGCATGTGACAGTCGCGTAAGGAATATAATTATTTGAATTAAAAAGTGAATTTTATTTTTATCACCCGTATGGTCATTTTGAGTGAACCAACGAGTCCGTAAGGGTCGAAATAGTCAGAAAACCCTAGCCGGGGGTCGAGTTTGGGTCCCGAGGCATTATTGGGTCATACCGGTAACTTATAAGGGCATTTTGGTAATTTTGAAAATTGGGAAATTAAAACCCACGAAAATTAGAGTTAAAAACCTGACTTAGTCTTAACCCACTAAGCCATTTCCAACCCCAATCTAGGTAGTGGGCTACGGGAGAAGTTTAGAAACCTTAAAACTTGGCAAAAACCAACCCCACCTCCATTATCACCTTAAGATGAACTTGTAGAGAGAGAGAAAGAGAAGAATTCTGCAGAAAGAGAGAGAGAGGAATTCAACCACCTTCAATCAACAACAAATCTGAAGAACGATTAAGGCAAGTGGTTTAATTACATTTGATTCAAAGCAATGCTTTTCCATGTTTAGGAAAATTATCAAATTTATCTTGGAAGATTGATATAGACCCATGAATTGGAAGGTTAAAACTATGAAGTATGTTAGGGACTGCATGTAGAAACATTCTGGACGAATTATGAATTCAAAATTATGACCCTTGATGATCTAAAAACGGATTTAAGAAGAGATTTATTAATGTTCTTGAAAGAAATAGGAAACTAGGGTTCTTGATGAAGTTTTGATCCAAACAAAGCCCTTGGTTGATGAATTATTGGTTTTAGAACGTTAACAATGTTGTAGGATGGTTGTATGATGATACTATAATGTTATATTAGAGTTTCATTCATCAAAAGGATGTTTTGTAATGATTTGAAAACTGCAAAACGAAGCAGTCCGTAGCCATACCTGGTGCGTTCGATCGATCGATGCTCATCAGTCGATCGATCGACCACCATCGATCGATCAAAGGTAAAGGTCGATCGATCGACCTTCCCAGAATGAGTAAAGTTTTCCCTATTTAAATTTTAATTATGGTAACCCTTGGCAAATATTATTGGAGACCTTATGATTACCCTTAAACTTAAGGAAGACCCGTAGGCATGGTTATGAAATTTGGACCTTAATTAGAATTCAATTTGAGGAATTTTTCTAAATCTAATGGAATCTGATAAGTGAGATAATACTTGGGTTAAAAGTGTAAATTTGAATAATTTGATGAAATGAGATTTGGGGAAGAAGTAAGGACCTGAGGAATAATGATGTTATATGTGGGAATAATAGGAAACTTAATAATCTCTTTGAGATAGGTTTTAAGTATAAGAAACTATGACGTGAGACGTGTCGACGGTTTATAATTTTATATTTTCGAGAGACTTAAAATATATAAAATTGGAATAATGGTATACGGATGTAAAGTATGCCTTTATTAATATTAACATATCTAAGATGTGTGAATGCTTAGCATATAATTTTATGTGTATGACATACCTACCACACTTGCTATCACGGGAGGTTTACGTTCGCATAGGGCCTTCTTTTCCTTGTGTTGCCCGGATTTAGATTGGTAACTCGATGAACATAGGTCAGAGAAGGACTTATTGGGATGTTAATAAGTCTGCTGATCGTGGGAGGTTAGGTATGTGCATGAACCATGTGATGTGACTGTGTTCGCCTCCATTATTTGTGATGTTGTTATTTGAGAACGATTCCTGAGAGATTCCGAATGCGTGATCCTTATGTACGTGATGTACCGGGATGGATAGCAGAGTATGTGTGCACCGCAGCTTAGCCTCGGGGTTCTTGTATTGTATATTTATGATGTGAATAATATACGGTTAAATGAAATGGAATTTGCTATGTTAAATTGTGAGTATTGTTATTGTAACGTTATGAAAAGATAAAAGGGGGCAGATATCAATAAATGGTTTTGTTAATTATTGGGAATCTGAGAATTAAAGTAGAACTCTCTATTTAATTGTTAAGGTTGGAATTAAAACGTGAATCGAGTAGAAGTGTTAGAAACTCTTTTGAACTAGATAGTTATGAGAAAACACATGAATGGGTACATGAACGTTAGGAGTGCACAATTAGACGAGAGGTGAGTATTTCATGTGAGAGAACGTCCTAAGATTTTTTTTGCATTTATCGTTTTAAATTTTATTAAAGCACTTGCTATATTTAAAATACTTTCCACTTTCGGGCTCTGACCCGTTTGCCTTCAAATCTATTTTTTTGTAAAAACCTTTTAGGTGCCCAGCTGCAAGGACACCATGCATAGTATTTCCATTCAGGTAACGAGATGTAGCTGTTGTGGAAGTTACAGGGCTTTGACAGTAGACGCCTCTTTTCTAGTCTTGATTCCATATTCAGTTCCATCATTGTAGGGCATGTCGCCCATTTCTATTAGAGACATTTTATATTTCTGTTATTCAGACTTTTGTTTGTATTTATTGAGGTTACACCATTTTATTCTTTTCAGTTGTGGGATTGTTGGGAGGAGTATTTCCTCCAGACTTATTATTAATTGTTGGTTATTCCATTACAACTTTATGGTGTATGGTGATGTTATTTTACATTTCATTCATCGCATGTTAATTAGATTTAATTTAAAATTTGACATCTTACTTTTTAAGTACTAGGTGGTTAGTAATCATTAAATGTTTTTGACAGTGATGCTATTAACTGAACCAACTTGACATTTTGAATTAATTTAATAAAGGAGTAGCTACCCGGTATTTAATTAGTCGGGGTGTTACTGGTGGTATCAGAGCATCAGGTTCTAGTGTCCTTTAGGATCTGTACGGCTTATTATGTTTCCGCTGAGCTTTCTTTGATGTAGAGCCCTATGTTTTGGATTGTTGATATCTTTGGTGAGATTTCATTCTCCTGCTTTAATACATATGGTAGTGAATCTTATTTGTGATCGGGTGTATTCGTGTGCAGAACAATGCAGTATGTCTAGCGAAGATAGTTGGGTGAACAGCAGGAGGTAAACATATATTGAGGTTAATTGATTTATTTAAAGAAGGACGACCATAGTTGAAGTCACCGATATTATGGCACGGAAGTCCTGGAAGATATAGAAGGCTAAGGTGCGACTTGAGTCTTCCAGATACGACAATAGTAGGAATGGGGTCAAATTAGACACATCCAACAAGGTTGGAATGGGATAGAAGAATTAAATGTAACATTGAAGAGAACCAGTAGTAGAAATACTCGAAAGGCGAAGACGGAAGGTGCTAGCCAAACAAACGTAATGTATCCAAAGTCTTGGACTTGTGTCGGAGTATGGCCAATCGAGAGTAAAAAAAAATGAGGAAAATTTCTTCTTGTCTCGTGAGAACGGAGTTCCAATGGGGAGAAACAATCCCCACACTTATAAGTGGAATATGACGTCGAGAGAAGGCGTACACGAATGGTTAGACCATAAGTTCCCTGATCAAATTCTTAGGATGAAAACTGAATGTCTTTCTGAACTCACACGAGAGGTCCGGACAGAGGTCACTCTGTGAGAAGAAATAAAATTATTTAGTGAACCCTACACCGGGTGAAGTAGGTGAAATAGGGAAGGGGATATTAAAGGGAGAATTTAAATAGAAGAATTGCTAGTCCTTCTGGAAAAATTCTTCTTGAATTGTTAAAGCAAATGGTGTTGTCGCAATGTTATTTTGGAGGTAAATAACCCCGGGTGGGGATATACCAGAATCGAGAACTTTATATAAAGTAAGACTGGGGAAAACTTGTGTTGGAGAAGCACCACAATGGGAAGACCCAATGGAAAAACCGTTAAAATAATTCGATAGCAAAATTACTACTGAGCGATGGTAATTCCAGTAAGAGAGGTGGAAAATTAGTAGCATGTTCCTTAGGGCCGTCAAAACTAAGGGAACAACAGAGATAGTCGTCTGAGTCGAGACTACCAACGTCCGAGAGATGGACCACCTTAACATGATTTGTGAAACAAAAGATAAGTGGAGTATGTGTAGAGGTATTTCTGTGGGGAGTGAAACCCGTGCATTATAGAATTTTTCCCGATGCGAGAGTAGGGATCAAGGTATTATGCCTGGCGCAGGGAATAGTTATTGAAATATTCGGTTTGGGACAACATGTGTGGTAAGTCCAGAAACCATTTGAGCAGCCGGGACGATTGATAAGATAGAAGTATGAGTTACATCTTCAGATGATGATGTAGGTCAATTGTGGCATGAATGAGTTGTTACCTTTGTCATAATTGTTATTTTCACTTGAGAGTCGAGTTTGGTGAGTATATCAGTAATTATATTATATATAAGAACATTTTTCCCTGCTAGTGTGGGGGTTACTTTTATTGTCATCCGCGGAGGACGAATGGGTATATTGATAGCGGTTTATACTTTAATGAAATTTCTCGTTTTAAGTGCTGTATTATACGAGTAGAATATGATATTATTTATGGTTTTATATAAATGATTATACCGATAGTGTGCTGGTATTACGAGTTTATTGGGATTGCCACCTTGGGGTAGCATGTTTTGTTCTGGCGAGACCCCATCTGTGAGAGGGCCGGACTCGCAATTGTACTTTTGTATATAGGTATATATACATATTTATGAATATGTAGTGATTTATAAATGGTATACTGGTCTCGGATATTTAATCCCGTGATGCGTAGGGATTTCATTATTATGAGTCGTATGTAATTGATTTACTATTCAACAAAGAGTTAGTTGGTTTTATAATTAACGATAGAGAAGTAGTAACAAAAAGAGTGCATTGTTTATTCCCCGTTAGAGATTTGGGAGTTTATACTCATAGTTGTGTGTCTGGGGACGGGATTTTGAGAACCCCGATTTTAGTTACATGGTGTATATGGAATGTGATTACCATCAGTGTCAAGAGAAAGTGTCATTCGAAAGGAGTTCCTTGTTTAAGTGTCATTGCGACAGAATGTAACTTTGTTGAGAAATGAAAGTGTAGGGGTACATATTATGGACAGGGCTTAATGGATTCCGATGACCAACAATGTTAGGTAGTAGTGTATCGGGGGGGTTCCTTGTTTGGATTTCGCATTGCGAGACACCCCACGCATGAAACTTAGCGTAAGATTGGTAGTAAGGAGAAGTGTGGCCCTTCGTTCATGAATTGGATACCTCTATCGATATGGGAGTACGTAGTTATAACGGGAAGTTACAAGGAAGAAATTATGGGGTAAGGCCATTAGAGCCAGTTGTTAGTAAATTACGATATAAGTACTAATAATGTTGGTTTTGTCACAGCATGTTAAAGGACGCATTGAGGATAAGGAGGATTTAGGATTTCTAATTCAGAAGCGATTGAGAACGCCCAAGTGGTATAGCACCGTTGTATTTACAGTGACAATAAAGAGTTTGGGATTTGTATGAAGCGTATATAATGTTTAAAAACCATATGGTTGGGTTATAAGGGCCATAGACATCTTGATTTACTAAAATGTAAACCAAAGGAAGAGGGAACATGGACGAGTGAGATTATTACTTATGAGATTAAACCTCATAAGAAAAGGTGTAAGTGGATATCATATGTCAGTTTAACACGTTCAAATTTGGAGGAAAGGCAGTAGAAAGCCATTTAATAAAGGGATATCTCTTGAGAAGGCAAATAAATTATTATGAGAAATTTGGAGTAGAGTTCCGATCAATCGAAGGTTGAGGGTAACTCAAGAGTAAATAGAATGAGGATGTCAATCAGTTATAAGTCCAGATATACACAAAGTAGTGAAAAGGGTAAAGGTCCAAACTTTTGGTATTCGTCGGGAGGATAAGATCATTAAGTATCATTTAAAATTTTATGTGAATATCGGCATTGAAGGAGGTATAGTAAGTATTAGAACAGTTGGGGTTAGATGATCAACCAGATAATTTTGTATCAAGACGACGATTCCAAGAATAGGAGGGTCAAGTTGGAGAATTTTCTTGAGAGGAAGCCAACTTATTGATAAGTAATGAGTTCCTTCGATTATGTGGGACATGTTGTCCAGGAGGAGAGAAATTTTTATATACTTGGGGTGATTTACACTATTAGATAGTGAACACGTCGGTATGTGGTTTGACGTAGTATTATTTAGAACTGGGATGAAATCCCCGAAACCCAAATTCTGGTGGGGTGACAATAAGTAGTGGTAAATAACGATTCAAACTGAGGGTTGAATCACCTATAACCCAAGGTACAGGCGCAAGGTGACTAACGACTGATGGATTATATGAAAGAAATTTTGGATTCATTGCGATATTTTCAATTCCAAATCGAGTATAACTAGTGAGGTATATTGTAGTCATGAGGAGCAGATATTACCTAATGGTAGACTTGGGGGAAAAGCACCCATATCAATTTTATAGTGAACAAGGTGCTTACAATTATTTTGTGCAACACCAACCGGCTGTAGTAGTTTTCCTTATGTAAAGGTCACAACGTCGGGGATAAAGATTCAAAGAGTGGACAAGAGTAGTCAGATGTGTTATTGATTCCTTCCAGAATGGGTGTTTCATGTTTTGATAAACGCGGGAGTTAATGCGTAGTGAGGTGCGGACTCATAATGATATTGAGATAAAATAACCAATGAAGTATAAGGTATTTTTTATTCGAACGTTGTTTAATAAGAGCACAACGCGAGGTGCATTTATCGATCATTATTCTGATAAGGTATCAAGTTTGTAAAACAAGCTTATTGTGAAACGAGGGTTTTACTGATTTGGGCTTTTCTTAATAATTGTTTTGAATACAGGAGGATACCTAATTTTTCCAGGTGTGCCTTACTTTTATGAATTTCGGGACAAAATTCTGTTATTAGGGCGGAAGTATGTAATACCCCGTATTTTTATGGATATCTATTTATGGGATTAATTGAATTAAAAGTGAATTAATTGAGAATTAATTTGAATAAATTATTAACAAGATGTGAGTTAGTATTTGATTATAATGTGTATATATGGCAATATATGAATATTGGAACTATTGAAATTGTCGCGAGATTGAAATGCGGCAATTTGGGAAATTTTGTTGGGACGCGCGTGACAGTCGCGTCAGGAATATAATTATTTGAATTAAAAAGTGAATTTTATTTTTATCACCCGTATGGTCATTTTGAGTGTGCCAACGAGTCCGGAAGGGTCGAAATAGTCAGAAAACACTAACCGGGGGTCAAGTTTGGGTCCCGGGGCATTATTGGGCCATACCGGTAACTTATAAGGGCATTTTGGTAATTTCGAAAATTGGGTAATTAAAACCCACGAAAATTAGAGTTAAAAATCTGACTTAGTCTTAACCCACTAAGCCATTTCCAACCCCAATCTAGGTAGTGGGCTACGGGAGAAGTTTAGAAACCTTAAAACTTGGCAAAAACCAACCCCACCTCCATTATCACCTTGAGAAGAACTTGTAGAGAGAGAGAGAAAGAGAAGAATTCTGCAGAAAGAGAGAGAGAGGAATTCAACCACCCTCAATCAACAACAAATCTGAAGAACGATTAAGGCAAGTGGTTTAATTACATTTGATTCAATGCTATGCTTTTCCATGTTTAGGAAAATTATCAAATTTATCTTGGAAGATTGATATAGACCCATGAATTGGAAGGTTAAAATTATGAAGTATGTTAGGGAATGCATGTAGAAACATTCTGGACGAATTATGAATTCAAAATTATGACCCTTGATGATCTAAAAACGTATTTAGGAAGAGATTTATTAATTTTCTTGAAAGAAATAGGAAACTAGGGTTCTTGATGAAGTTTTGATCCAAACAAAGCCCTTGGTTGATGAATTATTGGTTTTAGAACGTTAACAATGTTGTAGGATGGTTGTATGATGATACTATAATGTTATATAAGAGTTTCATGAATTAAAAGGATGTTTTGTAATGATTTTAAAACTGCAAAACGAAGCAGTCCGTAGCCATACCTAGTGCGTTCGATCGATCGATGCTCATCAGTCGATCGATCGACCACCATCGATCGATCGAAGGTAAAGGTCGATCGATCGACCTTCCCAGAATGAGTAAAGTTTTCCCTATTTAAATTTTAATGATGGTAACCCTTGGAAAATATTATTGGAGACCTAATGATTACCCTTAAACTTAAGGAAGACCAGTAGGCATGGTTATGAAATTTGGACCTTAATTAGAATTCAATTTGAGGAATTTTTCTAAATCTAATGGAATCCGATAAGTGAGATAATATTTGTGTTAAAAGTGTAAATTTGAATAATTTGATGAAATGAGATTTGGGGCAGAAGTAAGGACCTTAGGAATAATGATGTTATATGTGGGAATAATAGGAAACCTAATAATCTCTTTGAGATAGGTTTTAAGTATAAGAAACTATGACGTGAGACGTGTCGGCGGTTTAAAATTTTATATTTTCGAGAGACTTAAAATATATAAAATTGGAATAATGGTATACGAATGTAGAGTATGCCTTTATTAATATTAAGATATCTAAGACGTGTGAATGCTTAGCATATAATTTTAAGTGTATGACATACCTACCATACTTGCTATCACGGGAGGTTTACGTTCGCATAGGGCCTTCTTATCCTTGTGTTGCCCGGATTTAGATCGGTACCTCGATGAACATAGGTCAGAGAAGGACTTATTGGGATGTTAATAAGTCTGCTGATCGTGGGAGCGTAGGTATGTGCGTGACCCATGTGATGTGACTGTGTTCGCCTCCATTATTTGTGATGTTGTTATCTGAGAACGATTCCTGAGAGATTCGGAATGCGTGATCCTTATGTACGTGATGTACCGGGATGGATAGCAGAGTATGTGTGCACCGCAGCTTAGCCTCGGGGTGCTTGTATTGTATATTTATGATATGAATAATATACGGTTAAATGAAAAGGAATTTGCTATGTTAAATTGTGAGTATTGTTATTGTAACGTTATGAAAAGATAAAAGGGGGCATATATCAATAAATGGTTTTGTTAATTATTGGGAATCCGAGAATTAAAGTAGAACTCTCTATTTAATTGTTAAGGTTAGAATTAAAACGTGAACCGAGTAGAAGTGTTAGAAACTCTTTTGAACTAGATAGTTATGAGAAAACACATGAATGGGTACAGGAACGTTAGGAGTGCACAGTTAGACGAGAGGTGAGTATTTCATGTGAGAGCACGTCCTAACATGTATTTTGCATTTATCGTTTTAAATGTAATTAAAGCACTTGTTTTTTTTAAAATACTCTCCACTTTCGGGCTCTGACCCGTTTGCCTTCAAATCTATTTTTTTGGAAAAACCTTTTATGTGCCCAGCCGCAAGGACACCATGCATAGTATTTCCATTCAGGTGACGAGCTGTAACTGTTGTGGAAGTTACAGGGATTTGACAGTAGACGCCTCATTTCTTGTCTTGATTCCATATTCAGTTCCATCATTGTAGGGCATGTCGTCCATTTCTATTAGAGACATTTTATATTTCTGTTATTCAGACTTTTGTTTGTATTTATTCAGGTTACACCATTTTATTCTTTTCAGTTGTGGGATTGTTGGGAGGAGTATTTCCTCCAGACTTATTATTAATTGTTGATTATTCCATTACGACTTTATGGTGTATGGTGATGTTATTTTACAATTCATTCATCGCATGTTAATCATATTTAATTTAAAATTTGACATCTTACTTTTTAAATACAAGGTGGTTAGTAATCATTAAATGTTTTCGACAGTGATGCTATTAACTGAACCAACTTGACATTTTGAATTAATTTAATAAAGGAGTAGCTACCCGTCATTTAATTAGTCGGGGTGTAACAGAAACTTTCCTCGAGGTTGTAGTCTCGGATCCTCCTCCGATAGCAATGAAATCCGGCCTCATATCTCCATTTTTCTCTCTCTCTCTCTCTTGGCTTCTAACACAAGAATGAGGGAAATAAAGAGGTGGGAGACTTAACCGGGTCTTAAAACATAAATGCCCTCTTTTAATTGTTAATACACCATTAAAATGACTCGTATCCACATAATTGAGTCATAACCCACAAAAGTGCCCAAATCTCAAAAATACAACTTGTCACTTATTTCAACTATCTCGACTAGTCTAAAAATAACCGCGCCCCCTATTTTGGCCTCTGGAATAACGTGAAGTATTTTTGTGTTCCAATTTCATTTTATTTCATTTATTATACTCCAATTTAATTATAATTCATAACCATCGTTTTATATACAACGACGCAATATATCACAATATAATGCTATTTACCTTCTCATAACGGTAAATAGACAAAACATAGTAAATATTTATCTAAATCTCACGAGAAATAATATTTTCTCCAACTTCCCCTATTTTATAAAATTAGCCGATCGGGCAAAATAATATAAAATAGACACTCAAAAACCTGGGTTGTTACAACTAGTTTGGTAAAAATGTGTCCAAATACCTGTGGTAAACGGAAGTGTGGGGGTGTAAACTAGTAACAATTAAATTTCGACCCAATCACTTAAAACATGTTCACAGAGTTCTCATTTGATTGCAAAACTTTATCAGATTTATATATGGCCTCATGTGACAATATAAATTGAACTCAATGATCAAACATACACAACGTACATATGCCTAGAATTTTGACGATTCTACAAACCAATAGAGTCATGACAATAAAAGCATAACTAGGATTCAAAGTCATTGTGCAAACCCATTAATATATCTAACCAAACTCCTTATAATTTTTCTTTTCTTTTTGAACCTATTAACTAAACAATTTTTCGCCTTGGCAAATATTCTTTTTAATGCCACATTTTTAAGGCCTAAAATTCAACGGTGTCTTTTTACGCAAAGTAATTTTGTCTTTCGCCAAATAAATATATTTTTTTATTTTTTTAAATCCGAAAAACGGTTATTATGTCCACAAATCCTCCATAGTCATAGCAAAATGTAGATGACTAAATTGATGGGAGAACATCTCAGTTAGCTCAAATATACATGTGACATTTAAATATTAAATGATCTCGTGCATGTGTGAAAAGAGACATATAAAAATAGAATACATTAAGAAAACACAAAATACAACTACTCCATGTAAGAATGGTAAAGACCATTTTAAGGATTAACAATCTTAAACAAATGTTCCAACCACATGGAAGCGAATAGGAAAGGATTCAAACACAAGTGTATACCACATAAAGTGTGTCAAACTAAAATACAAAAAAAAAACTTTTTGAGTTTATCAAAAAATTATAACCAACTAAACAAAAATATTTACTCAAAAGACAAACAAAAATCATTTGTATTTTTTATTAAGCCAAAATTACTAAAAAGATAAAACACAAATGATAATCATAAATCTTTTTGTATTTTTCATTTAATGCAAACTAAAATAAATAGAATACAAAAGACAAACAAGTCATAATTTCTAGCATGATATATGAAATAAAGTAATGAATAGAAATGACTAAACATGCATACACCTAGCAATGATATATAATATAAAGGAAAAAAAGCTAGAGTATGCAAACAACTAACACATTCCACCTTTGGATTTAGCAAGGGGTATCGTGTGAAACTAAATGAGAATAAAAAATCCTATCTTGTAAAGATACCAAGTCGGATCTCCTAACCCAAACTAATGATGAATGACGGTCTTGGGATATAGGAATCTTGGCTACCTCGGTTGCCTTACGGTGGGATTTTCTAGGACCTCGTTTAAGATCAAAACAAAATTTCCTAAGATGACCTTTTTGACAAAATTGTGAACACCTAAAGTCTCGGTGAAAAGATTAACCTAAGGAATGATATATAACATTGTTCCTAGAGGATTCCCCTAAAAATTTGGTTTTTACTTGAATAAAGGAATCGTTACAAGAATCGAAACCTAAACCATAAGTGTCATTTTTAATTTGGAGCGTTCCTAATATTTTATCTAATTTCTCTGAACGATTCTCCAAATCAAATTTGACTTTACTAGAGTCTTTTAATTTATTTTCTAAATCTAAAATGTGATACTCTAATAAAACATTGTGCTCTTCAAACGCGAGAAGATCCTTTTTCAAGGATTCCAATAAGCCCTTAAGGCTATCTCTCTTGCCTTCTACATACTCAAGCTTCTCTCAAGAGCTATCTCTCGTGTCCTAAGGTCATCAACTAGCGCACTCTCGTCGACAACCTTCACACACTCTCTTAAACTAGCTTCTAACTTCAAATTGGCACTTTTTAATTTTATAGATTCGGCATATAATTCTTGAATCGTAATTTGAAGTTCACTCACATCAACCTCATCTTCACTTACACGCTCTCTCTCTTCTCCACTCTCACTACCATCATCTTTTAGAGCTTCGCAAACAAAGGCCTCGGAAGTGTTATGTATTAAGATGTCATCATTGGATGATTTCTCACTATCACTAACATAACTAGCAATGAACGCGGTAAAGTTGCGCTCAATGGGGGAATTGGGTCCCTCTTACTTTTCACTATCATCACTAAGTGTGGCATTATAGGAAACTGAATGTTTGCCTTCTCTCCTTGGTTTAGTGGGGCACTCTCTCGCCCTATGGACATACCCTTCACAACCATAGCACTTATTTGACTTGTCCCTATTAAGATTTTCATTATAGGAATTAGGGATCTTTTTGGCTTTTTCATGCTTAGAATTTTTAAATTTCTTAAAATCATTTTTAAACTTTTGTTTATTAAATTTAAGAAATTTTTGAAATTTCCTAGCAAACATAGCCATGTCCTCCGAGTCACTATCACTCTCATCAACGCCAACTTATTTTTCCTCCTTTCGGTATTTCAAGGCAATGCCCTTATCAATTTTCTTTTCATTTTTCGAGTGGAAGATATCTAGTTCATAGGTTTCCAAATCACCCACTAGTTCCTCAAGTTTGGTAGAGTGTAGGGGGGTAAAGAATTTAAAATGGTCACTTTAGGGATAAATCTCTTTTGTAGGGACCTTAAAATTTTCTTTACTACACGGTCGTCGGGTATTTTCTCTCCTAAATTAAATGAAGAATTTACTATATCGGAGAGTCTAGCATAAAATTCATGAAATGTTTCTTTTTCATTCATTTTGATGGTTTCAAATTGAGTGGTGAGGTTTTGTAGTTTCGAAGCCTTAACGACACTAGTTCCCTCGTGAGTGAGTTGTAATATATCCCAAGCTTCCTTAGCGGTTTCACATGTCATGATACGTCGAAATTCATCCGGTCTGACGCCGCTAAATAAGGCGTTTAAACCTCGATAATTAAAAATAGTAAGTTTAAATTCATTCTCATTCCATCTATCTATGGGTTTGGGGACACGCTCATTTTCTTCTAAATATGTGGGTGGGGACCACCCGTTAACAGCTGACAACCAAACCCTATCATCAATATACATTAGTGCCGATTTCTTACACGCTTTCCAATATTTTAGTTCGAACCATCGAAAATAGGAACTTTTGAAAATGAGGAAAATTCCATGTTTTTACTAAAAATATTTAAACGGACCTTAACGCAATAAATTAGCGCTCCCGCTCTGGTACCACTTGTTGGAAACGTAGACCCCCGATTTTTAAAAATCTTTCACTTTAATTTCCTATAAGTGGTTCCTAATAACAATTTAATTTTTCAAATTTATTTGATTTTATTTTCTTAAGAAGATGAAATATTAAATTAAATACAAATTTTAATTTCTAAAAACAAAATTAAATTTAAACCTAAATAAGTGAATTATGGTGAACACACATACACACACACAAAATTCACATGAACCATATTTTGGATTTTCTCACGAAGAAAAATATCACTTGAAGTTAATTATGAGAAATTTACGTTTAACCCAAAATTAATTTAACACAAATTCTAAAAATTGCCTACACAATATTTTCAATATTACCAAATTAGGCCCAATCAAATTTAACAAATTAAATTACCGACTTGAATTAAATTAACTTAAATTGCACCGAATTTAATTTTAGTTCCAAATTAAACAAGTAGAGATTTAAACCAAATTTTATCTTTTTATCTAAGCATGCATCTAAGGTGAATTTTGCAAAAGATAAAACAAACAAATCACTACACGGCGATGTACGAGGAAAACCCACAACGAGAAAAATCTCGGACGACCCTAGCCTAACAAATTACACGACAGGTAGACTTACACCACCAACTTGAGTCCATCCAAGACTTGACACTCCTTCTTGTAAACACCACCGCCTAGAGAATAATTCCGGAGTCCACCGGAACCTTGGAGTCCACCAATTGAGACCAAGCAACCATTAACAACACATGGTGTGTTTCACTATGTGAGAATGTCATAGCAAAACAAAATCTTCTTCTCCGTTGAGGGATGTAGAAGTAAACCCAAAAAACTCTTCAAACGATAGAGTAGAACTCGGTGCCAAAACTCCAAGCAAGATATATATATTTAATAACTTGGGATAAATATAAATAGGTGGGTGTTTGTGCTTTGTTAGAAATTAATTCATGAAGGCTTAAAAATACAAAAACATGAACTTTTGATTTTGGAAATTCTCTCTCAATAGTTCTCTCT
Organism: Sambucus nigra; assembly: GCA_949130495.1. NCBI lineage: Eukaryota > Viridiplantae > Streptophyta > Magnoliopsida > Dipsacales > Adoxaceae > Sambucus > Sambucus nigra. Next base: position 114,858,054 of record OX422219.1, read on the forward strand.
CAAATTGTGTCAAAAGTTATCTCAAAAAGGTTGGTTCCCGCACATATAAAATCTGGGAAAAAGTTAGTAGGAACATGGAGAAAACTGCCAAAAAAAATTCCCGCCAGAAATCTCGATCCAAACGAGATTTTCGTTCGAACGAAGTCTCATTCGAATGACCATCTAACGATAGTCTAGTGGACAAAGAGGGAAAAATCATTGGCAAACTCGTTCGAACGAAATTCTCGTTTAAACGACAATTTTGAAAGAAATGTCAGAATGACCAATTTTACATTTTAAGCCCAAAACTTTTTATACAAAGTTCTAAAAACATTTTCTGATAATAAAAGTCATTTGACCAAAAAATAAACCCATAATAATATTATTCCAAGTCTCCCTATATATAAACAAATGCATTCATACCTTTTGGAGACTATGGAATCTTCAAGTGGATGACGTATAAACGAGGAACTAAAAACTCGGCAATGATGAGTCTTTACAAATGTGGTCGCTACGTCTTCAACAAACACGTCATAGACTTGGATGGATACACATGAACTCTATCCTATGACTCAGTTGTTTTTTGTCCAGAATTGAGCCAAAGCAATAAAGGACTCCATTGGAAATTTGTGTCCTACAATATTGGGAGGTTAAAAATGGACTTTAAGGAAAAAACTAAAATCAATAACTAAGAGCGGAAAACAGAACCGCAAAGCCCCTAAAGGTATCAAAGTTACTTGTTAAAAGTGACCTTGTCCTCATCAAAAACTCCAATTGTAGAAATTGACTACTATATGATCAGTATATAGAAAGCTATGTTGTGTGGAGGCAGTGAGACTCTTTTGAATTAAATCCTTATCTTGGACATGAGTATGATGAACCTTAATGTTAATTGAATTCTAGTTTGAACTTTGCATTATAGGTGGTAGGAATTTTCTAGTAGTTTATTTCGGCTATTGTTGTAGTTGTTTTTAGTTAATTTAATGTTTAAACACATTGGTTTCATAAATAAATAAACGAGACTCTACCTATTTTTTTAATAATATATGTTTTCAAAGATGATTAATAAGAAGATATGAAAATTTTATGATCTTTTCAAAGGCTCTCGTCAATGGGAAATATTGACAAATAAATCTTATTTTTTTAAGGTAATTGACATTAAATACATCTTCATGCGGGTGGAAACCTTTTCTGTACTGATCAAATATTTTAATTCATTTTGTTGAAAGTTGTATGAATTTAAATCACGATCTACTTTGCTCACAACATTTTATATTATGGGTAAATAAGTTGTTATAGATTTTTTCGACATATACTAATGGAATATTTAGAAAAGAACTTATTATTACCGTAAATGCTTTTATTAAAGAAGATTTGATTTAGGTTAGAGGACACAAAGTTGGAAGTGGTTTTACTTGAATAAACTCTATTAACAGTTAATGAGTTGTTCCGTTTATGATTAAGGTTGTAAATGAGAAATTTTGAAATGGGTTCCAAAAAGGTTATATATTGTTTTTATGTCCTTTTTTATGATTATAAAATATACATATTGGAATGTTATTAAAGCATTCTATGTATTAAATTGTAAACACATTTTCAGTGACATTTTTGCAACGTGTCTCAAAAGATATCTTTAATTCTAAATTAAACCTTATAGATAAATTTAACCATTCCTAATACTTTGGCACCAAAGTATTGATATCCCACATTTTTTTAGGATGGCCAATAGCCGAACAAAATACATTTTTTAGCACATATTTCTTGTTATCTTAAAAGGGTCGCAAAAAAATGATATTTGGAGTCAACTTTCTTTCCCATATCAATTAATCCTTTTTGGACAGCTATTATCGTCTCAAAAAATATTTAAAATGGGTTCCTCATAAAACCCCATTGAGAGGTCCTAAATAGTATTTGGGATGGATAGTGTATATTTTCGAACGGATTTTTGCCCTCACAAGTAAAACTATAAGAATCGATGATTTGATCTTTTATGTCTAAGTCGAACTCTACACACCAGATCATCTATTGGGTAGAATAAAAGACACCTATGCATCTATATATAAATAATATAATTCAAATATTGCTTGTAAAGATTGTAATTAAATGGGAATATTAGAATTAACTAATAACCTATGACTCTTGAATATAAAAATAACAGTATGAATATTATTCTTTTCTTGTAAGAAGATTTAACTTCGTCCATAGATCTATTATGCTCATTGAGCTCAGATTCCAAATTTCTTTCGGATAGTTGAAGTTCCAGTCCATCCCATATCATATTTTACATGCAATAAGTCATGAGATTTATCTCATTAACCATACAAACTATTTTATTGTCTTTAATAACGTCTTGTTCTTCATCACTTTATCATGATTGTCGAGGAATTAAATTTTTGCTCGAACTTAATTAAACGTGTTAGATTCCTATTGAAAGGGTTTAATGGATACATCCCAAGTTAATGTGATAATTTAGAATTAAAAATATACTAAAAATATAAGTTAAGGTGAGAAATAAGAGAGGCTTACCAACACCATGTATTGCATGCCTTATTTGATAAGATAGTATTTTATGAATATTCTAAGGTCTAACATGTTTTTAGGCATAATCGAGGCCCTAATTATAACATAACTGACCTCCATGTCTCAATATATCGATTGGTCAATGATGATAGGATTTTCACCATTTAAAAAGTCCATAGACCCTTAATGGTGATGGGTGAGAAGATGAGGTGGACTTCCCTAAGACAGTCCCTAAAGGAAGGTGTCCATGCATAATGGGTTAGGCTGGAGGAGTAAGAGAAGTATTATAGTTTTTTCTTATTTTATCCTTTTTGACATTCCCTAATCTCTCCTTTTTTTGTTTCTATCTCGCTCTTTCTCTCTATCTCTATCTCTCTCTCATCTCCCCCACTCTCAGAAATGAGTCTTCCCCCTCTTATGGTCTCCATATTTTTTAGGGGTTAAATTATTTCTCCTTTGGTAGATTAAACCTAGAATCCTCAAGATCAACACTAAGGCACAACATTTGGTCATGTCGTCCGGATTAGAGTCTAAGTAAACCATGTTATGTTAGTTGACCTCAACTTCCTCCGAAGTCCAACCTAAAGTTGATTATTTAGTTTTTTTAAATGATAAAATAAGATCAATTAAAGTTTTTAATCATCGTGATGATGGACCGACCTACTTGCCTTTGAATCACTTGAAATGAAATGAGTGGGGGATTCACTCACTCTGAGGAAAATTCCCCATAGTGTCTACATTAATAATGGGAATGGTAGTAGGAGTATTGGAATAGCCAAATTATACATAATCGATAGTTCAAACCAATGGTACTATTGCAAATTTCTTGGTCAAAGTAATTATGAGTTTGTAGCCATGAACCATGTGCACGATGTAAGTACAAGATGTCAGATCAACAAAGCATTTGGGTTGTTTGTCACGACACATGGTATCATAGGTAGAAATATTATGGTTGTTTGTGAGACCTTAGTCGCTTACCTTTTTTATAAGTGAAAAAAGTCCATCCCTGTAGTAAAGAATTCGTGAACCAATTAAATTTAAAGATTATCTATTTTTAGGGCTTGAAATAATATGGATTATAAAAATAAAATAACACATATTTTATTTACACTTTTAGTTCCTATATTTAAATAATTCATATTTTGATTGGTTAATACATTATGATAGTGGATCTGCGATATCGATATTAATGTAGGTTGTCACCAAAATTAGGGAGTAAAAGTGTAAATGAAAATTTTGTTGTCCTTTATCTATAATATGTATTACTATAAGTCCTAAATTTACGACGTCCCTTAAATTTAATACATTTTGTATCTTTTCCCATATTGATCTCATTGGGAGTTGATCCTTGACACAATTTTTGTTGACATCAAATATAGATTGCTTCTAAGCTAATTAGGTTTCATCACTTTACTGGTATCCCTCGTGTCTTCATACACAAATACTATACATACTATTTCTTGCCTTTACAATGAACATTTACAAGAAAAGAAGTTGGAAAATATTCAGCTCTTTAAATAAGCAATTTTCTCAATTTAACTCTTGTTTTTAGTTTAGTCTTTGTGATTCATTCTTGAATTATTAATATCAAGACTTTTGTACTCAAGATAATTTTGACATATCACTTTCTAAAATACTTTTTTCTTGACTAAAATATTCTTTTAAGCTATAAAAACACACTAGTGATTTTTTTTTTAACAAAACCAAATCTCTTAGTACATCTTTTCAACCATAGGATATCCTCACACAACCTAGTTATAGTAGGTGGTTACTCAGTGGTTCCATTGCCCCAGAACATGGACTCATCAACTTTAAACAAGGATTTGTTGGCCTGAAACTTGAAGATACTCAGTGAGTCTAAAATCGATCACGGTTGTGTTGTGTACTCAAGTTGTTTGTGCTCTCCCCTGTGAATATGGTAAAAACAAATAGATAGTCAGTTAGTGCATTGTGTGATTGTAAGTCATCTTTTTTATGTATAAAACTTTACCATAGTATGTTTGTTATTCATTTTGTCCCTAGGTTTTTCCCCTTAGTAGTTTTTCCTTGTACATCCGGTATCGTGTGGATTATTTTATCTTTTTGCCTGTTAGAATACCTTTTCCTTATTTGAAGATAACATTTACTAGACTCTAATATTGATATAACAATTTTGATACATAGACTTTTAAAATGGTTTTCACCCATTGACTAATGTAATGGAAGATTGTGCCAAAAATAGTTATTTATTTTTATTAGGTGGCTACCGTCGAGAGCTCGCATTCCCATTGATATACACCATCCCCATAATGATACAAGAGAAGGTCCCGTTATCTTGGAGGGGCATAATTCCATAATAATGGAGTGCCTCCACCTGTAGTGGTTTAAAGGGGAAACAAACTCACTTTTGAATTATGACGATGATATATAGTAGAATATGACCAGGAATATGGTCATAACGGTTGGCATCCTCAAGGGAAAATCTTAATCTCAGTATTCTTTGAAATATTGTACTTAGCTAAAAATCTCTTAAATCATCCTCATATGAGACCTCACACTTACTTGATATCTTAGTAATAATCATCATTGAAGATATACAAAAGAAATTATCTTAAAGAGGTAGAGTTTTGAACAAGTTGTGGACAAAACTCTAAGACAACAAGAAAACAAGAAATGAGATAGGTAGTAACTAGAGCAAAATGGGCGAAGAAAATGGGGGCAAATGAATTTGACCCCTTATATGCTTCTATCACTAAAAGTCAGTGAAGTGTGAGTGAATTATTTAGATCTTTCCTCAATCACGCCCCTATGTTATGCACTTCACCTGAAATTATGACCTATGAGTTTGTTAAAGTTGTGCACGTAGCCCTAAACCTAGGGATTGTTTACAAATCTCCGAGGATATGCTTCGTGTTAGAAGTGTTTTAAAAAAACAATTATTGTGGGTTTATGATAAATCAACTTAATTTGGATGACTTGGCCTAAAGACCAAATGCCTATATATAGGGGTAATTGAAGGGGAAAAAAACACCTTAGCCCACTTAGTATGAAATTTTAAAGTGACTTCCCAAAGTACCATTGGATCAAGAATTGATGATTAGATTTGGGCTCTCTTATTACACTTTTATGACTTCGAATTATTTTTGTCAGTAAAATGGTCCTACTCCATATCCATTGCATGAAAGAATATGAACTTAAATGGATACTGTTAATAGTCAAACTCAATTTCCTCATCCTTATGACCCCATAGTATCCATTATTTGCATGAATAAAACTCCATGTCGTGAGGGTCATCAAGTATGAACAATGATTTTACACATAACACCTTGTACCTATGGCCTAGACTTTTATATCACAACCAAATCATGCAAAGTTATTTATCTTCTTCTACTGAAATAGCTCCCCCATTTTTCCTTGTGGATATAGACAAGGATGACCTGTTGAATCACTTGCACACTGTATTCACACTAGTTTAGTAATTTTCATTATTGTACACTTAACAACGCCCCCCCCCCCCCCCCCCCCCACACACACACACAAAAAAAAAAAAAAAAAAAATTGTATTAAAAATTAGGGCCTTTTCACTAATAGCCCATCCCGGTCCTTTTCCTAATGAATTTAGGACAGTCCAAAAACAATTATAAACTTAGTCCCTGTAAACTAAAAAGACAAAATTTCCCACAACATTAAACGAAATACCCAAATTGACCTAAACCCCTAAATCTATTCCTGATCTAACTCAAAATAGCTTTCCTCTTCTAAACACTCAGTAAAGAAATGACCTAGTTTCTCTCTATCTGGGTCAGCAAAAACACCGATCCATCCCCTCATTAGCTAAATCCGAGCAGATTGTCAATTTTGGAATTAAAAGGTAACTTTAAACTTCGACTAATTTCTGATTATCTACATTTCTCATCGTCAAGGAAAGTTTTAATGTTCAAAACCATCTAAATTTTACATATCATTGCAAGTATTGTTTAGTTAAACCTAAAAATGCCTGTACAATTTTTCTATGATTTATGAATAGTTTATGAAGAAGTAGAATTTGTACTAAAATATTTCTTATTTAATAATACTTATAGATTTTTGTTTTTTGTTAGATGAAGATCAAAATAAAAATGGTTGAATGTTGATCTTCACCGAGAAAAAAAAAATAGATCAGAAAAAAGTCCAAAAACTCGTAGTCCGTTGACAAAAGTAAGAAGATCTCCAAGGCTAGGGTCAATCTACGGACATAATGAAGATAATATGGGACATAATGAAGATAATATGGGGCCCGATTGTCGAATACAAGGTAAAAAATTATATCTTATAAGTAGTAAATGCTTTATATTTTGCAAATGAAATGTTGCATTTAAATAACGTGGAAAATAGTTTGCTTGCAAATCAGAAATTGCATTTCAAAAAGTTTCATTAGAGAAAAAAATAGTATGTCTTAATTCTGTTTCGTAAATGATTTGTTGCAAATTAAATAAGATCAATGTATTTATAATTAGGGGTTTGCAAATAAGAAGTTGCATGTGTAAAAAATTAAGTTTCATTTTGAAATTAAAAGTTGCAAGCCATAATATGATAAATATTATATTGTGACTTTTTTGTTTGAAAACTCAACTCGGAATAACTTTTATTTTCAAAAATTTAACCTTAAGTCAATTAACTTTTATTTTCAAATTAAAAGTTGCATGCCATAATATGCCATTTCAAATTAAAAGTTGCAAGCTATAATATGATAAATGTTATATTGTGCCTTTTTTGTTTGCAAATAAAAAATTTCAAATTAATATACTTCATGATTTATGGGTTTGCAAATCATAAGTTGCATTCGAAAAAGGTTGCATTATAGACACAACAACTATGACTTTTTTCTGTTGCAAATAAATATTTGCAAAGCACATAAGTTCAATGGATGTACTTTTAAGAGTTTGCAAATAAGAAATTGAGTTTGATAAAGTTGCATTGAAGAGACGTTAGAGTAGTATTTATCTTTTTGCATATAAATTGTTGCAAATGAAATAACCTATATATGTTATGCTTTATGTTTTCGTAAATAAAACGTTGCATTAAGTCAATTCACTTTTATTTTCAAATTAAAAGTTGCATGCAATAATATGCTATTTGAAATAGATGAATTGTACACAAAGTACTATGACTTATATGTTTGCAAATGAAATGTTGCATTTAAATAAGCTGAATATTAATTTGTTTGCAAATATGAAATTGCATTTGAAAAAGTTGCATTAGAGAAAAAATAGACTCTCATATTTCTGTTTGCAAATGATCTATTTCAAATCAAATAAAATCAAAGTATTAATAGAGAATTAGAGTTAAAGTCATGTACCACAGTGTATTTTTAGGAAAAGGCCCTAGTATTAATTGTTTGCAAATAAGACTATTAATAATTAGGAGTTTTCAAATTAGAGGTTGTATCTATATAAAATTAAGTTTTATTTTCAAATTAAAAGTTGCAAGCCATAATATGATCAATATTATATGGTATTTTTTGTTTGCAAATAAAAAGTTTCAAATTAATATACTTCATGATTTATGAGTTTGCAAATCATAAGTTGCATTCGAAAAAGGTTGCATTATAGACACAACAACTATGACTTTTTTCTGTTGCAAATAAATATTTTCAAATCACATAAATTCAATGGATGTACTTTTAGGGGTTTGCAAATAAGAAAGTGAATTTGATAAAGTTGTATTGAAGAGACATTAGAATGGAAATTTTTCTTTTTCATATAAATTGTTGCAAATGAAATAACCTATAAATATTATGATTTATGTTTTCGCAAATAAAAAGTTACATTAAGTAAATTCACTTTTATTTTCAAATTAAAAATTGCAGGCCATAATATGCTATTTGAAATAGCTAAACTGTACACAAATTATTATGCCTTTTATGTTTGCAAATGAAATCTTGCATTTAAATAAGCTGAATATTAATTTGTTTGTTAATAAGAAATTGCATTTGAAAAGGTTGCATTAGAGAAAAAAATAGACTGTCTTATTTGTGTTTGAAATGATCTGTTGCAAATCAAATAAAATCAAAGTATTAATTGTTTGCAAATAAGACTATTAATAATTAGGAGGTTGCAAATTAGAGGTTGTATCTATATAAAATTAAGTTTTATTTTCAAATTAAAAGTTGCAAGCCATAATATGATAAATATTATATTGTGCATTTTTTGTTTGCAAATAAAAAATTTCTAATTTATATACTTCGTGATTTAAAATCATAAGTTGCATTCGAAAAGGTTGCATTATAGACATAACAACTATGACTTTTTTTTGTTGCAAATAATTTTTTGCAAAGTACATAAGTTCAATGGATGCACTTTTAAGGGATTGCAAATAAGAAACTGAATTTGATAAAGTTACATTGAAGAGACATTAGAATGGAAATTTTTTCTTTTTGCATATAAATTGTTGCAAATGAAATAACCTATATATGTTATGATTTATGTTTTCGCAAATAAAAAGTTGCATTAAGTCAATTCACTTTTATTTTCAATTTAAAAGTTGCAGGCCATAATATGCTATTTGAAATGGCTAAATTGTACACAAAGTACTATGCCTTTTATGTTTGCAAATGAAATATTTCATACTAAATAACCTGAAAATTAATTTTTTTGCAAATAAAAAATTTAATTGGAAAAAGTTGCATTACCGAAAAAAGTTGCGTTAAGTGTATACTGTGCCTTTTTTGTTTGCTAATAAATGTTTCAATTTAAATATCCTCAGGATTTATCTTATTGTAAATCAGAAGTTGCATTATATAAAAAGAAGGACTTCCAAGTTCTGGTATATTTGTTAAGATATTGTTATGGATTTGTTAAGATATTGTTATTGATTTTATAATGCTCAAAATCAACAATTTGTAGTATATTTGTTAAAATATTGTTATGAATTTTATACAAATTTTGCATTTTGATTAGTATGAAAAAATATTATATTCATATAATGCAGCAGGAGAATGAACTTCAAATTCATGATATGGATCATGAATTCAAATCAGGAAAAAAAGAAGAAACTCGAAAAAGGAAACAAGAAACTGGGTGTAGTAGTTCGGAGGTAGAATCAAAAAGAAGGAGAAAGAAACCAAGGGCAAACAAAGAAAAAAAATGAAAAAAACCGAATTTAATTAATAGATGCAGCATCGTGCCAATCATAGCTTCGGTAATGGAAAAAAAGAAGAAATGAAAACAAAATTGGGATCTTTAATGTCAACATAATTTGGAATTTTTTTTAAGACAATCTACAATGAAAGATTAAGTGATGAAATGGAATCAAATGGATCAAGAGTAGCTGCTCAATGTAACAACCCTCACGCTTGATAGCATATTTTATATTTATTTACTATGTGTAGTAATTAATTATAAAATGATGAATGTTGAGTAAATATTAATTTAATATGGGAAAGGTTAATATTTAATAAAATATTGTATGATTACCTGATGGGTAGGTAAAAATATCCATGTGGTGATTTATGGTGTCATAAGATAAAATGACAATTTGGTTTAATATGAAATCGGAAGTAAAATGAGTTAAAAAATTTCCAAATGATAATTTGGATAGTGTAGTTAGTCCCGGTAGGTGCGAGATAGTCAAAATAAGTGCCATATTACATTTTGGCATTTCGGTCACTTTTGACTGGTTTTGGCTTTAAAGTGTAGTCGCGTATTATTTTATCGCGTATTAGTCACTTAAGTTGGCTTTTAGGACTTAAGCCCTATTTTATTTCCTGCCCCTATTCCCATTCTTCCACTTTTAAAATTGAGAGAGAGAGAGAAAGGAAGAAAGCCTTGGGAGAGAAAGAGAAATTTGGAGACTCAAGCTTGGATCATTGCCTACACAAAATTAAATCTGCAGTTGTATGATCAAGGCAAGTAATCTACTTGCAATTATGAGATTTAAGGAGAATAATTAGTTTTGATAGTATTGAATTATTATGGTTTAATCATTTTAGGGTTTTGTTAGATTTTTGGGTATTAACCCTTGGAAATTGATTTGGAAGATAAATGTAGTTGATGATGGTAGATAGATATACTTAGGGTGTAGTAATTGCAGCATAATGATTTGAGTTTGGTTGGTTTTAGGTTTGGGAGAAATTTGGAGCTTAGAACTCCATAGCCAAACTTGGCTATTCTGCAGGGGCGAATCGATTCGGCCCCTTGGGCGAATCGATTCGCATAGATGCAGTTTCCCAGGTCTGTTTATCCGAATCGATTCGGGTTAAGGCTGAATCTATTCGGCAATTGCAGAAACTAAAGTTTATTATCCGAACCAATTCGTTTTCAGAGAGAATCGATTCACTAGGGCGAATCGATTCGGTTCCAGTTGTTTTGGGTCTTTTTCCTTTAATTTTCATCCTTATTCTTTAGGATTAGGACCTAGGAACCTTCTTGAATGAAGTAACCTTAGAGTCCTACAGTATTAATGGAGTTTGGTCGTCACCCTAGACTAGAAATGGGTTCATCTGGGGTTTATTCCGTGGAGGTTTAAAGTAATGTTAAGGCCTTACTTCTTCTATTTAATTTGTAGAAGTTAGGAGTTAAATGCCCTAACTTGGAGACTTAGGGGCTTATCAAAGTTATACGAACTTTGGGGATTTATAGGATTATAATGATCATTTAGAGATTTAGTTGGGACTTGAAATTGAGGAATATTAATGATATTATTCGATGGGAATTAGGTTCGCATAAAATGAACCCAAATTGTTTAAAGAGGATAGTTCCAACTAAAATGAACCAAAACTATGTTAATGATGATGGGTTCAAATAAAATGGACCCAGTTGTTTAATGATGATAGGTTCGAATAAAAACAACCAGACATATGGAATTTTGGTAATGGTAAATTGAAATGAAAATGAGATATAATATGGTAAATGTTAATTTACTTAAACACACCTCTCTAAATGACATCATAAGGGAAGTTCGCGCGCTTGGTGATGCCCCCTGGCTAGTGAATGCAGGATGGATATAGTCCTAGGCCATATGCGGGGTTTTTATATATTTTTCTGCGCTGGTTAGGGGATTTTGGGTGTGGTCCTGACTTTCCCGTAGGCATATGGCCACTTCCCGACCTTGCGTTATGATCCCAGGTTGTCTTGTATAGATAGGCCCTGGAAGATGATGGTCATATAGGGGCGCGCCCAGTGGGGAAACTCGGAGGGGCAGTCTTAGAATCGTTATATGTATATGAATATAACTTTTCTGTATCAAGTGGGACTTGATGGATATATGCCATAAAGAGCATGATATGTGCCATAAAGAGCACGGGAATGAGATTAATGAGATATGTGCCATAAAGAGCATGGGAATGAGATTAATGAGATATGTGAAATAAAGAGCACTTGATATTAATAGTATTCCTATTAAGGAATGGAAAGATGTAATGGTAAGATAATTAACTATGGAAATTAATAAATGGTTTTATTCCTAGTAAGGAATCCAAAAGGTAAATGGAAATTTGTTAAATGAGGAAGGTTTTTAATTTAAGTTATTACTTTTCTTTCATTTATGTAAATGACATTTCATTTCATCATTTAGTTAGATTGTATAGTAAAATTTTCATCCTTATCATTCATACATAACTGTTCATATCTATCATGCTTTTTACTTCTTTTGGTGATCATATAGAACCCGACCCTGACCGGTTTACTTTCCTTGTTGTATATATGATTGTATCCGCTCTGGTGCTCCCCCGCAAGGACTCCCGTTTTGATGTTCCCCTTCCTTTGCCTTCGACGAGCTGTAAGATTTTGTGGGTTATTACAGGACGTTGTATTAGACGCTTTCATTCTTGTTATTCTAGATATGATCGGGTCTTTTCACTCGGGCGTGTGGCCCAAGCATTTGTATTTGATTAATGAATGTATTACATAAGATATTAAATTATGGTACGGTGTTCTATGTAGCTGTGGACCGACAGCTTATTCGGTCCATTTGTGTACATTCGTTTTAGTTGTATTATATATTTTTTTGATGGAATTCCACTTTCTTATCAGATTGGGTAATTTAATTTAATTTTCTTAACTGCATTTTAAATTTCTAAACTTTTTGGCAACCCGTTTTCTAATTTATTGGGTGGTTTTCCCATATACTCAGTATATATTTGCGATGCTGAGAATGATATCCATCCATGATTCCTATCACGTTTGAGTATCGGGTTGGCCACCCCTTAACTCGGATCGCGGGTTGTCATAGATGTTATCAGAGCATCAGGTTCAATGGTCTTTTAGGATCTATGTGGATTCGTCACGTTCAACCGTAGCGTTCTTTGATATACGGCCTAAGGTTAGGACCATGTAGTTGTCTATGTTGGCGATCTCCTGCGAGATAGATAGTTTCTGATACTATTTTAACTCTATACTTTCTTTATCTCGAACGCCACCTAGAGAGGTTGCCCAGCGAGATGTAATAGGGTTGTAGAAGAGGAGGTAGATTCTCCACCATCGCCACAAGGGACCGTAACGCTACGGATGTAGAAAATATAGTAGCTCAAGCGGTTAGCGCTGCCATGATCGAAGTGATACAACAATTTCCAGGGACTCATGATGTTCAAGCCCCTATGGGAGTCCTTTCTAAAGGGCAATCCCCCGAAATTCGAGGGAGGCCTGAATGTTATTAAAGTAAATACATGGAAAGAGAACAGACAACGCCACCTTTGAATGATTGAATGTAGCGAGGAGAAGAAACCAGTCCTTGCCACTGTTAAGCTTGTCAGATCTGCGTTACGCTAGTGGGAGATGATAACCACACCAGAGCAGAGAGACAATGACGATCACTGAGTTATGGGCTTTGTTCGATCGTAAGTACATTCCTCCCACAGTTTATAGGGAGATGAGAAAGAAGCTACAGGATGTTGTGCAATGAGAGAGATCTGTGGAGGAATATGTAGAAGAGTTCACCCTCTTGGCGAGGTTTGTACCGGATTAGGTGACTCCGAAAAATAGGAAGATCTCAAAGTTTATGTGAGGTCTAAACTGGAGAATTCGGCAACAATTGTTGGGTAATCCAGCTTTACAAACTTTTGGTGAGGTTATGAATGCAGCATTGCCCCATTGCCATGAGCATCGGTTATATACACTGGGTAGCAAGAAAGCTACTGTCGTGGGGCAAGCAGTAAAGCTTGGAAGAACAGGGGATTGGAGGAGGAGCATCTCCCTCATCCCGATCCTCTGGTAGTAAGAAGAAAGAGAGGGACCCTCAGCAAAGGGGTTTCGTCTCAAATACTACATTTTGGAGGATTTATTGCTGGTGGCAATAACATTAGGCACGGTAAAAGGTGCTTTACAACATGTTGGTCGGGATGGTCATGGAGGTAAAGACAATTTGGGCCAAGGCATTTCCCAGTTTAGAAATAATGGGGGTCAGTTTCCTAGGGCTCCGTAGCAGCCATACGTTTAAATTTCCACCTCAGGTACCTGATCCGGTTGTTCGCGTGCATCAGGGACAGCTACTGTATGGGAGAGTTTATTATATTCGGGAGGTTATATTTCCTCCAGCTTCGTTAGCACCGCCCGCTATTAAGGGTAAGTTTTATTTTAGAGGTACTTGAGTTATGTGTTATTCGATGCGGGTGTTACGCGCTCATTTGTTTTATGAGCTCTTCTCAGGCTACAGATTTGATAAAATCTGCTGAGAGTAATTTGACTAGTGTTGAGTTTTCTATGAGTGATGGTTCGCTAAATTCCTTTTTTGTTAACATATAGGGATTTATTGTGGTATTTTGTGCTTTGAGGCCGATTTACTCGTCCTTGACATGGTCGGGTATGATGTGATTGGTATGCCCTATCTCCACGACCAACATATTTGAGTAGTAGCGTATAGGAGGGGTTCCTTGTTTGGATTCCGCTTTTGCGGGACGCTCCATGCGTGAACCTCGATGACGTTGAAAGTGGAGAGATGTTGTTCTTGCTTCTTTTAGTTAATTTTATTTTTATTTTATTTTTGTTGGGTGGAAAGGTTTAGCCAAGAATCACGTAGAAGAGTGGTTAATGGCTATTAAAGTGCAAAATAGAAGCACTATATACAGTTCTCTCCTCTGAATGATGCGAGGGAGACTGGGATGCGAAGTCAAATTAAGACTTCGGGTTATGCCTTGATAAGAAGGCTATTTGAATATATATATATATATATATATATATATATATATATATATATATATATATATATATATATATATATATATGTATATATATATATGTATGTATGTATTGTGGGGTATATAATTCGAAGGCTTTATGAAAAGTAAATGTTTGATTTATTAACTCTTCAGTTATTTAGATGGTAATGTATATAAGTAGAATCTTTTCGGTCCCTAACATGTGTCTTAGACCTGTATATCTTGATGACCGACAACGCGAGGTAGTAGTGTAACGGGAGGGTTCTTTGTTTGGATTTCTCTTCGGCGAGACGTCCCACGCATGAAACCGAGCAAATGTCGAGAGTTGAGAAAGGTCTTGGACACTAGGGATATACTTAGTATTATGCGTATACGACGTAGTTAGGGTATAAGTAGGTAGACTTTAAATTTTTTGGACATAAAGCCTTTAGTTCATGTGACGTTTGTTTAGGAGGGTTGTCTGGAGTTGACCACGAATAAGTTGTGTGTTGACTCTAAGAGGGATTGGATCCCTAGTGACGAGAATTTTGGTTGGGTAGGATGAAGGAGATGAGGCCTCTCATAATTTGAATCTTATGTTGGCGCTCAGCCTTCATAAAGAAGGGTGAATTGACTCTCACTCCTGAGCCCATGTTTTTAAACTCGAGGATGGGTTCAATTGACAAGTCTCTGCCACGATGGGGGTATAATAATACTGAAGTATCGACTTATTGTTGATGCGCCTCATAAGTTTAAACGTGTGAGAATTATTATTCTCTGTTTGAACTGAAGTTCAGCGTGGGGGTGACTGCTGTGTAGGAAAGGGAAGTGTTACTTCCTGGGTAGAATTTAGTCTTTCGTGCAAGCAACACTTCGTTGCAAGTTGTAGTAGGAGAGACAGGTGTGGTTAAGACCACATATAAAAGTTGATGATTTGAGGAAACAGAACTCTACTCTTTTGATATTGAGGGTGGGGTGCGTTTCCATAAGAGAATTTTTGTCCCGAATGAGAAGGACTTAAGAA
The DNA here is from genome assembly GCA_949130495.1 of Sambucus nigra. Taxonomy (NCBI): domain Eukaryota; kingdom Viridiplantae; phylum Streptophyta; class Magnoliopsida; order Dipsacales; family Adoxaceae; genus Sambucus; species Sambucus nigra. The sequence goes on from OX422219.1 coordinate 114,873,665, forward strand.
AGGCAGATATGGTGGAATCTCGTGGTTCTAAGTTTACGGTTCTGCCGGGTGACGACAAAATGTGTCAAAATATGCGTCGCCAGTAGTAGTGGCCGGGCATAGAAAGGTTGTTGGACTGCATGGGGTGCCTTTGATTATAGTTCCGACTGAAATAAGACTTTCTTTTCCCATTCTTGGCAAGTTTTCAAGAAGCCATGGGAATCAAATTATGGTTAGGCACTTCTGATCATCCTCCACAGACGGACAGACCGAAAGGGTAAACCATATGTTGGAGGATATGCTCCTTATGTGCGTGCTTAACTTTAAGAGTAGTCGGGAACAGTGTCTCCCACTATTTGAATTTGCTTATTATAATTTTCATCGATTCACTATCGGGATGGCGCTTTATAAAGCCTTCTAGGGTAGGCCTTGTGGATCTCCTGCTTGTTGGATAGAGGTGCGAGATGATAAGTCTCTCGGACCTGAAATGATCTGAGATACTTCTTCAAAAAAATTGAACTCATTTAGAATCGCATTCGTATAACCAAGATCGACGAAGGATTTATGTCGATGTGGGGAGAAGACATGTGGAGATTGAGGTCGTTAGACCAAGTGTTGGTGCGAGTATCGCCTATGAATGGCATTGAGCATTTGGAGTAGAAGGAAAACTTGCACCGTGTTACGTTGGACCTTTCCTATATATGTTTAAGGTGGGTCCGGTAGCTTATTAACTTGCTTTACCGAAACAATTGCAGCAAGTTCATAACGTGTCCCATATCTCTCCTGTATAGTAGTACCAGAGATGTGATGGTGCCCTTAGGCACATTTCGTTCGAAGTAGATGCAACTTTACGTTCCTTATGAGGAGTAGTCTGTTGCCATTTTAGAGCGTGGAGACTGGTGATTTAGATTGCAGATAGTACCTTTAGTTATGTTGCAAGATATTCAACACAGTGTCGAGAAATTGACATGGGGTCGGGAGGATGACATGTGGGAAAAGTATCCGCATTTCTTCTTACGAGGTATACCTGAATTTTGGGGGCAAAATTCCCTCTTAAGGGGGGGAGTATGTAACAACCCTCACGTTTGATAGCATATTTTATATTTATTTACTATGTGTAGTAATTAATTATAAAATGATGAATGTTGAGTAAATATTAATTTAATATGGGAAAGGTTAATATTTACTAAAATATTGTAAGATTACCTGATGGGTAGGTAAAAATATCCATGTGGTGATTTATGGTGTCATAAGATAAAATGAAAATTTGGTTTAATATGAAACCGAAAGTAAAATGAGTTACAAAATTTCCAAATGATAATTTGGATAGCGTAGTTAGTCCCGGTAGGTGCGAGATAGTCAAAATAAGTGCCATATTACATTTTGGCATTTCGGTCACTTTTGACTGGTTTTGGCTTTAAAGTGTAGTCGCGTATTATTTTATCGCGTATTAATCACTTAAGTGGGCTTTTAGGACTTAATCCCCGTTTTATTTCCCACCCCTATTCCCATTCTTACACTTTTACAATTGAGAGAGGGAGAGAAAGGAAGAAAGCCTTGGGAGAGAAAGAGAAATTTGGAGACTCAAGCTTGGATCATTGCCTACACCAAATTAAATCTGCAGTTGTATGATCAAGGCAAGTAATCTACTTGCAATTATGTGATTTAAGGAGAATAATTAGTTTTAATAGTATTGAATTGTTATGGTTTAATCATTTTAGGGTTTTGTTAGATTTTTGGGTATTAACCCTTGGAAATTGATTTGGATGATAAATGTAGTTGATGATGGTAGATAGATATACTTAGGGCATAGTAATTGCAGCATAATGATTTGAGTTTGGTTGGTTTTGGGTTTGGGAGAAATTTGGAGTTTAGAACTCCATAGACAAACTTGGCTATTCCGCAGGGGCGAATCGATTCGCATAGATGCAGTTTCCCAGGTCTGTGTATCCGAATCGATTCGGGTTAAGGCCTAATCGATTCGGCAATTGCAGAAACTAAAGTTTGTTATCCGAACTGATTCGCTTTCAGAGAGAATCGATTCACTAGGGCGAATCGATTCGGTCCCTAGGGCGAATAGATTCGGTTCCAGTAGTTTTGGGTCTTTTTCCTTTAATTTTCATCCTTCTTCTTTCGGATTAGGACCTAGGAACCTTCTTGAATGAAGTAACCTTAGAGTCCTAGAGTATTAATGGAGTTTGGTCGTCAACCTAGACTAGATATGGGTTCATCTGGGGTTTATTCCGGGGAGGTTTAAAGTAATGTTAAGGCATTACTTCTTCTATTTAATTTGTAGAAGTTAGGAGTTAAATGCCCTAACTTGGAGACTTAGGGGCTTATCAAAGTTATACGAACTTTGGGGATTTATAGGATTATAATGATCATTTGGAGATTTAGTTGGGACTTGAAATTGAGGAATATTAATGATATTATTCGATGGGAATTAGGTTCGCATAAAATGAACCCAAATTGTTTAAAGAGGATAGTTCCAACTAAAATGAACCAAAACTATGTTAATGATGATGGGTTCAAATAAAATGAACCCAGTTGTTTAATGATGATAGGTTCGAATAAAAATAACCAGACATATGGAATTTTGGTAATGGTAAATTGAAATGAAAATGAGATATAATATGGTAAATGTTAATTTACTTAAACACACCTCTCTAAATGACATTATAAGGGAAGTTCGCGCGCTTGGTGATGCCCCCTGGCTAGTGAATGCAGGGTGGATATAGTCCTAGGCCATATGCGGGATTTTTATATATTTTTTTGCGCTGGTTAGGGGATTTCGGGTGTGGTCCTGACTTTCCCGCAGTCATATGGCCACTTCCCGACGTTGCGTTATGATCCCAGGTTGTCATGTATAGATAAGCCCTGGAAGATGATGGTCATTTAGGGGCGCGCCCAGTGGGGAAACTCGGAGGGGCGGTCTTAGAATCGTTATATGTATATGAATATAACTTTTATGTATCAAGTGGGACTTGATGGATATATGCCATAAAGAGCATGATATGTGCCATAAAGAGCACGGGAATGAGATTAATGAGATATGTGCCATAAAGAGCACTTGATATTAATGATATTCTTATTAAGGAATGGAAAGATATAATGGTAAGATAATTACCTATGGAAGTTAATAAATGGTTTTATTCCTAGTAAGGAATCCAAAAGGTAAATGGAAATTTTTGAAATGAGGAAGGTTTTTAATTTAAGTTATTACTTTTCTTTCATTTATGTAAATGACATTTCATTTCATCATTTAGTTAGATTGTATAGTAAATTTATCATCCTTATCATTTATACATAACTGTTCATATCTATCATGCTTTTTACTTCTTCTGGTGATCATATAGAACCCGGCCCTGACCGGTTTACTTTCCTTGTATATATGATTGTATCCGCTCAGGTGCTCCCCCGCAAGGAAGCCCGTTTTGATGTTCCCCTTCCTTTGCCTTCGACGAGCTGTAAGATTTTGCGGGTTATTACAGGACATTGTATTAGACGCTTTCATTCTTGTTATTCTAGATATGATCGGGTCTTTTCACTCGGGCGTGTGGCCCAAACATTTGTATTTGATTAATGAATGTATTACATAAGATATTAAATTATGGTACGGTGTTCTATGTAGTTGTGGACCGACAACTTATTCGGTCCATTTGTGTACATTCGTTTTAGTTGTATTATATATTTTTTTGATGGAATTCCACTTGCTTATCAGATTGGGTTGTTTAATTTAATTTTCTTAACTGCATTTTAAATTTGTAAACTTTTTGGTAACCCGTTTTCTTATTTATTGGGTGGTTTTCCCGTATACTCAGTATATATTTGCGATGCTGAGAATGATATCCATCCTTGATTCATGTCACGTTTGAGTATCGGGCTGGCCACCCCTTATCTCGGATCGCGGGTTGTCACACTCACGTGATATCGAATTACAATAAAGAAGATAGAGGTTTTATGATTGGAGGAAAGTTGTTAAAACTTTTACCAGACGATGTAGCTGTGGTTTTTGGGCTGCTAAAAGTTGGGAAAAAATCGTTGTTCATCCAAGAACAATAACGAAAGTTGTAGGTGAACAAAGAAGCTTCTATAAGAGGATTTTTGAAGGAGAAATAAAGTTGACAAAAGGCACAATCCTTGACGCCATTGAGAGGGTATTTCCAATTGAAGGATTTGAAGTTGAACAAGACTTTGCACGTTTGGTTATATTGTATATGGCTGCAACTATATTTTTCCCTAAATCAACTTTAGGCATTGGATGGCCATTTCTTAGACATTTAGACTGTTTTAATGAGATATCTAATATAGATTGGGCAACAGCTATACATGATAATCTCATGAGTTTTTTTTAGAAGCACCATAGAAATGCAGAAAAAACAGCTGGTTGCACCATAATCTTACCGGTAAAAAATTTTCCTTCATACTTTTTATACATAATTTTTTTTGTTAAATTTACGCAAATTGGACTCATATTCCCAATTAAATAGTATTTCTTGTGTGAGCATTACTCATTTATGAAGCCATTGAAAAATAGAGAGAGGGATTTCCCAACAATTTCAAGATGGAATTTTGAACAAAACGATGGTCAACTTTTCTGTCAACGATTTCGATATGGAAAAAGTAAGTAGACAAATCAATTTATTTCCCATACCAACTTCTTTTTTCAATATTTTAGATAAATAGTAGATGAGGTTTTTGTGATTTATTTTATGTCTGTTGTTCGTTGTCTGTTTCGCATTAGCCTTTTGGCGTTTTCAACTATTAATGGTGATGGGTGTGTGTAACACTAGATAATCAATTGAAAATACTCTATAATCTTCTTTTACTTTTGGTTTCATATCACTCCAATATTATTAGGTATTCTTTAGTGTTGAAGGTAGGTTTTGTATAATGCTAACCATTACTTGATGAATTATTATAAAAAAAAAAAGTTTTACTGAGTGGTGAGCTTGTGTTTGTCCTTCTTTACTTAGTTTGCATTTAAGCTTTCTAGATGTTCATGTTCATGTAAGGACATATTTTCATAGGTCCATTATCAATTTATTATGTCATATACCGCTACACCGTCGAAGAGCATTCAAGAAACATCTACATCAAAGACGGATCCGAATTACTCAAGTTCTTCATCATCTAAGACTCCGCAAAGTTTACTTTGGTAAGGTTATGTTTTAAATACCTTAACTTTTCACTTAAAGCTTTTGGGATATTTTTACAAAATATTTTTCTAAAGATTTTGTTCTCGAACATCTTTTCATAGAAAAATCAAAACTAATTCATAAAAAATCAAAAAGAAATGAAATTGGTGGCCACGCGTTCGTATCAAAATTTTCGACAAGTCCACATGAAATCTCATTTGATAGGTCGTTCGATTGACCTGCAATTGTCGTTCAAATGACATAGCATCTCGTTAGATCTCGTTCGAACCACATTCGTCCTTTGTTCGAGCAACTTGCTAATCTCGTTTGACGAGCTCGGTTTTCGAGACGGCACGATTTTTTATAAAATATCATTCTATAGTTCCATTTTCATTAAGAAGTCACAGCATTTTGACGAACAGAAATACTGCAAAAGCATAATCCTTTTTGGCTTCTTCCTTCAGGGTTTTAATCCTTTTTGTCTTCAATTCACAAAACGCCCATATGCTTTAGTGAATTGTTTAGTGTTTAAGAACAACTTTGCTTTTGTTCAACCTCTGTGGAGAACGGATCTCCATATTTGATCGATGGATACCGAGCGTAGTCATTCTGCGTGTGGACGAGTCGAAGACGACGAACCGATGCCTAGAGGGTATTTCGCTGTCTCTCATATCTTTGAAGATTTACTGATGGCACCGTGCATTACACACTTATGGGCGATTATCAGGTTGTATGTAAGTCAAAGGTCTTTCTAACACCCCACTTAAAATAATAACGGGTGGCCAGCCCTATACTATATTAATTCAGGAGTCTCAGATGACTCAGTCTCAACATCAACTGTCCGTAAATATACGACTAACTACCCGATATCATATAAGCGAGATGTTAAAATTTTAAAAAAAATGCAACAGACAACAAACCAACACTAAACTACTAGTAAAGAAAAGAATGATGCATGAAAGAACTAAGATAAATGAAATGCTGGAATAAAATGAAATAAATGACTACAACAGAGTATACTACACAAAGTAGACCCCAATAAGCTGTCGAGTCACAACCAATACAACTACTGAAATGGAATAAGTATCAACATGTATATAAATATCCCTTGGGTACAAACCCGATATACAACATGAATCCTACCTAGAATTTTTTCAAAGGAGGAAGCGACTACATTCTACATCCGGCAACAGTTCGCACCTGTCGCGGCTCCCAAGACTCTGGATAGAAGGTCATCTGGCATCCATGCGGTAGGACACCTGGAGTAATATATATATATATATATATATATATATATATATATATATATATATATATATACAAGCAGGAGAGAAAAGTAAACGGGTCAGACCCCGAGTGTGAAAAAATATTTAGCAAGTGTTTTAACCGTGCATAATAAATATCGGTGCACTTATTTCATAATTAAAAGTGGATTCGCACTCTCGTGAATTCCCAACTCAACCCTCACCTAACGGCGCGCACCTATTCGCGTCCTCAAGTTTTAGTTAAATTACCCCCATTTATAAGGACGACCTAACTTATCATAGGCCCAGCCTATACCCACGAGAATTGCCTTCCAAACTTAACCCAAGAATCCACCCCTTTTCTAATCATATTAGATTATGTTTACAAACAATTACGCCATAACAGGCTTAATGGATTCTGGATTATAATTTAATTAATTTTAATTCTTAATACGTTACCCATTTATATCAGGGTTGAATCATAAGATCTACTTTCTAATTAACATGCATACAAATTATTATTGACAAAACTTCTCTCCAATCACAGCGTTGCGCTACGTTTCGTGCGTGGGGTGTCTCGCAAAGCGTAATCCAAATAAGGAACCACCCTGTTACACTACTCCTTAACAACTTTGATCCTAGAGATCCATAATGCCAAAAATAAATAATTGGCAGAACTTTTCTCCAATCTAAACACTGCACTACGTTTCATGCGTGGGGTGTCTCGCAAAAGCGAAATCCAAACAAGGAACCACCCCATTACACTAATCCTTGACAATGTCGATCCTAGAGATCCATAATGCCATACATACCATATAATACTACCACTACTACTAAATTTTAGACTACAATATGAAAACAACTAAAAATCTCCAATAATATCCTTGGGATGATGTAACCGAAATATTCCTTAAATGTGATACATCAACCCCCATCAATCTAGTACACCATAATCATCCAAGATGTACTCCACAACGATACCATATTCTTTTTATCGATACGATATAAATATATATATATAGGCATTTATTCTAACCATATATATATATATACCATCATCATCCATACCCATGACCAAGAGTACATATCATATCTGATGTACAATGGCCATGCACAAATAATATACCCGGCTATATATATCTCTGATAAAACTGCATCAATGCTATCATCTTCCCAGTGCACAGCTCACGTAGCAATACAAGGGCCACCATGGTGGGACTAAACGACACCCATCGCGTGATAAACACACGCACACGACGTCCCGGGAAGTGGTCATAGCTCCAAATAGGTAATGAGACGAAACATACCCACCACGTCTCATCCGAAAAATATAAATCATATAATAAAACACGGGACGACTATGACCTGGGGAATATCCACACCCTGCTTTTCTAGCCAGGATGCTCACCCTCTATGCGTGCAACTTCCCAATGATAGCATGAGCGGGGTATGCTTAACCACATAAGTATATATATCTTTCACATGCACAATATATATACATCCATATGATCCAATCATATAATTAAACATTAAACCATCATATGCGGTTTAAATATCCATACCATGTATGTCCACTACATAAATATATCCATATATTCATATTTATATAGATATATATACAAATATATTCACATATCCATATCTCTATATAAGCAAGATAATTCTCATTCATGTGTATAAGATATCTATATACACTCGGATATAAGTATACATAATCCTTGATATACAAGCCATGACCACAATTTCCTTTAATTTTACCTCGATATGTGAATACAATCTCTCACTTGAAACATATTCAACCATTTTTCCTATGATGAATAGTCTCCCAAAATCATATGTATATATATACATATATATACCACATTGAGGTTATCACCCAAACTTTTGTGTAGGAAGCCATCACTACACATACCACCTATATCCGAGGGCATATCAATACCTCCAATACAAATTTTGACTAAAGGTATACACCTAACCAAAAGTCTACAAACCTCAACTTATTCCAACTTTGTTTCAAGAGTTGGAATCCCATGTGATTATTTCCACCTAATTATGTGTAAACTATTCTAACTAGAATTATACGACCATATATTCTAGTTGATAGTACGATCCTATGCCGTTCCCAATTTTTCCTACAGTTCAATTAATTTCATGAATCCTTACCCCTATTGGGTTACCTATTGTTCCTTAATTTAAACGTTTCTAAGGATATGAGACCCCTCACTCTCTAAGAGCTCTCAATCTCACATCATATTTATACCTTTTTATCTATAATTGGTATTCCCAACCTCAATGAGGTTTCCCCACAATCTCCATATGCAACTCCAATACATACATGGATACATTTCTCCCAAATTACCCTAAGGAGTCCCCAAAATCCATATATGTGAGAAACTCCGTATATGTCTCCAAAACATATCTCTTACATCATAAGAGAAGGCCGACAAATCAATAAACCCAACCAAAAAGGGTTTGAAATCACTATGGAGAAAATACCTCAAAATGCCCTGTTCTCGAATCGATTCGGCCCTATTCCGAATCGATTCGGCCTAGTGAATCGATTCGGACTCCAAGGCGAATCGATTCGGGTCCAAAGACCTCGGCTTCTGCCACAGGCCTAATCGATTCGGCTTGGGTCCGAATCGATTATGTCAATGCAGACCTGCCAATTTCGCTAAACCAAATCGATTCGCTTAGGGGGCGAATCGATTCGAGCCTGCAGATTTTGAAGGGTGCTTCTTCTTTAATGAACCCAAGAATTTTAAACTCTAAAATTTTAATTCTAACCCCCAAACCTTCATCAAATCATGATTTTAAGCCCATAAATCAACCCAAAGTTGATCCGAACCATTTCTATTCCATTAAATCCATATTTAAACATTGATTTCAAGATTAAACCCAAAAATCAAGGTTTTGATATTAATACCCAAAAATCCATTTATTTAACCCACAAATTATTAAATCAATTACACAAATGACTTATTTACCAAGATTAAACACTTGCCTCAGATTTGTAGAGATTGGATCGTCCTCGATGTCGCGATTGGGCCGAAAATCTCCAAGCTTTTCTCCCTCTCTCTCTTCCTTTCTTTTTCTTTCTCTTTTCTTTCTCTTTCTCTCTTCTTTCTCAAATGAAAAGGCTTCATCCGTAAGCCTTTAAATCCCTTAAAACATAAGTCCCAATTTAAATGTTAATACACAATTTAAATGACTCGTTTACACCAATTCGAGTCAATCTGACTTAAAATATTCCGGAGCCAAAATAAAACCCAATGATAGTCATTTTGACCATCTCGACCCTTCCGGGATCAATGGTACCCTCAAAATCATCATCTAGAATACTTTAAAACGTCCTCTATTTTCGAACTTAAATTCCCAATTTTAGAATTCTCCAATTTAATTAAATTTTATTTTCCCAAAAATTTAATTTCTCAGTCTAAAAAATCATGGGGTGTTACAATCTTCCCCCTTACAGAAATTTCGCCCGCGAAATTTTAGACATGCCTAGGACCTCAATCTCATCTAGTCTTTACGTCAACCCTTAGGATCACTATACCGATCCTTTCTAGTTCTCACATCAAACCAAATAGATTTTAAAACATACAACTACCCAGGGCGCCCATACACCCCGTACCCGAGTTTCCACTCGTAGAATTATAATCAGGCTCCATTATCCTTAAATCGTAACATTGCTACCACTAATATAATATATAATAACATATTAATTATATAAAAGTTTTAAAATTTCCCCTAGTTTAACTCTCCTCAATACTTAACGCTAGTTACCTTCGTGCGGGGGAGGTCTCGCAAGCAAAATCCAAACAAGGAACCCTCCCAATACACTACTGTGTAGCTAGGTCGGGGATTGAGATTAGTTGAACCAGGGCTAAGGTTTTATAAAAGGATTTTCATATTTTAGATACTGCCTGAAGGCCTAGGTAACAATATATAATATAAATAAATCTCGTGTCTTACGACACGCCAAACAAATACCTTATGTTTAGAACACAAGGCCTCAACAAATACAATACTTCTAACCACTACCTACTTCTCAAAACTAGCACAGCTATGATCTAAATTCTCCGCTCAACATACACCTACTAAACTCTGAACCTCATAGTTATAAAAATCCTCTACATCATATCAACACCTTTCCATAAACTAAGTTCTTCCCTTAATGAACCAATAACCTTAACAATTTACATTCCCAAAATCAATAGAGCCACTCTTTACTAGTTCATTATAAGACGTTTTACTATTCCAAAAAAAAATGTCACATAATGACCACACTTGCTCACTCCTCCCCAAGGCCTAATTCTCCTCAAAGAAATACCTTCCTCATAAATCGTTCCTAACCATTTTGAAGGACAAAGTGCAATTGCAACTATCAAAAACTCCCTCTGTCCTACACAACAAAACTGAGTCTCCAAATTCTTTCTCCCTCTTCCCAGAAGGTAATACTCCTGATATTGGGACAACTCCACCCACTTCACATCGGTAAAGTCACAAACACCAGGTTTCCTAACGAAGGTTAATGGCTTTCTCAACCTAAACCTCCTAAGCACTACACTAACCTCTCCTCATACTTTCCTTACTGAGCCCAAGATTCACTATTCGAGTAATTTTCCTTTCTTACTCAACTGCCGATAAATCACCTCGAACCACTACTAGAAATCTCCTCAATATCTCTTCCGAAATCAGGGAAAACAAATACCCTCGATTAAAGCGTATCCAAAACATGCTATGGGTATTGTACTTCTAATCCTATCCTTTCCAAGACGACAAAATCTAGGCGACGTCTGAAACGAAACAAGAGCAACTGTTATTAGAACGCCAATCAAGTGAATATACTTCACAGAAGAAAACAACGCAGTGAACACAATAGTCCTAATTGTAGGGCTTTATGTCAAGAACGTAAACAAAAGAAGGCAGAAAAATCGCACATATCCTAAGGACTCTAGAACCTGATGCTCTGATACCATCTGTAACACCCCGCTTAAAATAATAACGGGTGGCCATCCCTATACTATATTAATTCAGGAGTCTCAGATGGCTCAGTCTCAACATCAACTGTCCGTATAACATAATATATGACTAACTACCCGATATCATATAAGAGAGATGTTAAAATTTAAAAAAAAAAATGCAACAAACAACAAACCAACACTAAACTACTAGTAAAGAAAATAAGGATGCATGAAATAACTAAGATAAATGAAATGCTGGAATAAAACGAAATAAATGACTATAACAGAGTATACTACACAAAGTAGACCCGAATAAGTTGTCGGGTCACAGCCAATACAACTACTGAAATGGAATAAGTATCAACATGTATATAAATATCCCTTGGGTACAAACCCGATATACAACATGAATCCTACCTAGAATTCTTTTCAAAGGAGGAAGCGACTACATTCTACATCCCGCAATAGTCCGCACCTGTCGTGGCTCCCAAGACTCTGGATAGAAGGTCATCCGGCATCCATGTGGTAGGACACCTGTAGTAATATATATATATATATATATATATATATATATATATATATATATATATATATATATATATATATATAGGGAGAGGTTCAAAAGTGGACCAAAAGAATGGACTTTTTAATGGACCTTAACAAAAAACACATAATAACACATTAATTTAAATTCCTATAGTGTAATTGGTCCACGCCAGCGGCACCAAATACGAGTGTCGATCGATCCCCCACTCCCCACACCCACCCACCCCACCCCCATGGCAGCCCCGCTGTCATAAGGGCTGCCACAAGGGCTGCTATGGTGATGGTGGTCGTTAGGGGGGGTGGGGGTGGGTGGGGGTGGGGTGGGGGGTTAGTGGGGTGAAGGTGTGGTCTCGGGTGCAGCTGGCGCGGACCAATTACACTATAATAATTAAAATTAATGTGTTATTATGTGTTTTTTATTAAGGTCCATTAAAAAGTCCATTCTTTTGGTCCACTTGTGAACCTCTCCCATATATATATATATATATATATATATATATATATATACACACACACAAGCAGGAGAGAAAAGTAAATGGGTCAGAGCCCGAGTGTGAAAAAATATTTAGCAAGTGTTTTAACCGTGCATAATAAATATCGGTTCACTTATTTCATAATTAAAAGTAGATTCTCACTCTCGCGAATTCCTAACTCACCCCTCATCTAATGGTGCGCACCAATTCGCGTCCTCAAGTTTTAGTTAAATTACACCCATTTATAAGGACGACCTGACTTAACATAGGCCCAGCCTATACCCACGAGAATTGCCTTCCAAACTTAACCCAAGAATCAACCCCTTTTCTAATCATATTAGATTATGTTTACAAACAATTACGCCATAATAGGCTTAATGGATTCTGGATTATAATTTAATTAATTTTAATTCTTAATATGTTACCCATTTATATCTAGGTTGAATCATAAGATCTACTTTCTAATTAACATGCATATAAATTATTATTGACCAAACTTCTCTCTAATCACAGCGTTAGGCTACGTTTCGTGCGTGGGGTGTCTCGCAAAGAGAAATCCAAATAAGGAACCACCCCGTTACACTACTCCTTGACAACGTTGATCCTAGAGATCCATAATGCCACACATAAATAATTGGCAGAACTTTTCTCCAATCTCAACACTGCACTACGTTTCATGCGTGGGGTGTCTCGCAAAAGCGAAATCCAAACAAGGAACCACCCCGTTACACTACTCCTTGACAATGTCGATCCTAGAGATCCATAATGCCATACATACCATATAATACTACCACTACTACAAAATTTTAGACTACAATATGAAAACAACTAAAAATATCCAATAATATCCTTAGGATGATGTAACCGAAATATTCCTTAAATGCGATACATCAACCCCCATCAATCTAGTACACCATAATAATCCAAGATGTACTCCACAACGTTTCCATATCCTTTTTATCTATAGGATATATATATATATATATATATACCATCATCATCCATACCCATCACCAAGAGTACATATCATATCTGATGTACAATGGCCATGCATAAATAATATACCAGCTATATATATCGCCGATAAAACTGCATCAATGCTATCATCTTCCCAGTGCCCGGCTCACGTAGCAATACTGTGGCCACCATAGTAGGACTAAACGACACCCATCTCGCGGTAAACACACGCACACGACGTCTCGGGAAGCGGTCATAGCTCCAAACCGGCAATGAGATGAAACATACCCACCAGATCTCATCCTAAAAATATAAATCATATAATAACACACGGGACGACTATGACCTGGGGAATATCCACACCCTGCTTTTCTAGCCAGGATGCTCACCCTCTACGCGCGCAACTTCCCAATGATAGCATGAGCGGGGTATGCTTAACCACATAAGTATATATATCATTCACATGCACAATATATATACATCCATATGATCCAGTCATATAATTAAACATTAAACCATGATATACGGTTTAAATATCCATATCATGTATGTCCACTACATAAATATATCCATATATTCATATTTATATAGATATATATTCAAATATATTTACATATCCATATCTCTATATAAGCAAGCTAATTCTCATTCATGTGTATAAGATATCTATATACACTCGGCTGTAAGTATACATAATCCTCGATATACAAGCCATCACCATAATTTCCTTTAATTTTACCTCGATATGTGAATACAATCTCTCACTTGAACATATTCAATCATTTTTCCTATGATGAATAGTCTCACAAAATCATATGTATATATATACATATATATACCACATTGAGGTTATCACCCAAAATTTTGTGCAGGAAGCCATCACTACACATACCACCTATATCCGAGAGCGTATCAATACCTCCAATACAAATTTTGACTAAAGGTATACACCTAACCAAAAGTCTACAAACCTCAACTTATTCCAACTTTGTTTCAAGTGTTGAAATCCCATGTGACTAGTTCCACCTAATTATGTGTAAACTATTCTAACTAGAATTATACAACCGTCTATTCTAGTTGATAGTACAATCCCATGTCGTTCCTAATTTTTCCTACGGTTAAATTAATTTCATGAATCCTTACCCCTATCGGGTTACCTATTGTTCCTTAAGTTTAACGTTTCTAAGGATATGAGACCCCTCACTCTCTAAGATTTCTCAACCTCACATCATATTTATACCTTTTTATCTATAATTGGTATTCCCAACCTCAATGAGGTTTCCCCACAATCTCCATATGCAACTCCAATACATACATGGATACATTTCCCCCAAATTACCCTAAGGAGTCCCTAAAATCCTAATCTGTGAGAAACTCCTTATATGTCTCCAAGAACATATCTCTTACATCATAAGAGAAGGCCCACAAATCAATAAACCCAACCAAAAAGGGTTTGAAATCACTATGGAGAAAATACCTCAAAATGCCCTGTTCCCGAATCGATTCGTCCCTATTCCAAATCGATTCGGCCTCCAAGGCGAATCGATTCGGGTCCAAAGACTTGGGCTTCTTCCACAGGCCAAATCGATTCGTCTTAGGCCCAAATCGATTCGGTCAAAGCAGACCTGCCAATTTCCCTAAACCGAATCGATTCGCTTAGGGGACGAATCGATTCGGGCCTGCAGATTTTGAAAGGTTCTTCTTCTTTAATGAACCCAAGAATTTTAAACCCTAAAATTTTCATTCTAACCCCCAAAACTTCATCAAATCATGCTTTTAAGCCCATAAATCAACCCAAAGTTGATCCGAACCATTTCTATTCCATTAAATCCATATTTAAACATTGATTTCAAGATTAAACCCAAAAATCTAGGTTTTGATTTTAATACCCAAAAATCCATTTCTTTAACCCACAAATTATGAAATCAATTACACAAATGACTTATTTAGCAAGATTAAAATCTTGCCTCAGATTTGTAGAGGTTGGATCATCCTCGATGTCGCGATTGGGCCGAAAATCTCCAAGCTTTTCTCCCTCTCTCTCTCTTCCTTTCTTGTTCTTTCTCTTTCAATTTTCTTTCTCAAATGAGAAGGCTTCATCCGTAAGCCTTTAAATCCCTTAAAACATAAGTCCCAATTTAAATGTTAATACACAATTTAAATGACTCATTTACACCAATTCGATTCAATCTGACTGAAAATATTTCGGAGACGAAATAAAACCCAATGACAGTCATTTTGACTATCTCGACCCTTCCGGGATCAATGGTACCCTCAAAATCATCAGCCGAAACATTTTAAAACGTCCTCTATTTTTGGACTTAAATTCCCAATTTTAGAATTCTCCAATTTAGTTAAATTTTATTTTCCCAAAAATTTAATTTCTCAGTCTCAAAAATCATGGGGTGTTACAGTCTTGTGAACTTTTTGAAGTGTTTATAAAAGGTTTTTACCCCAAAGGGTTTTTTTCCTATATCGGTCGTCTTTATTTTTCATGCATGGGTTGAATTTCTTATGATGTTTAGATGCATGCGTAGGGGATAAATTAGTTTGTTTAAAAATAGACTCTAATTAATTAAGTCTGCCAAATTGAATACTTACGAATTTAATCAATTATCACACAGTCACGTTTTCTCAAATTGGTATCAGTGTGGGTTACGCTAATTTATTGCCTCATCCTAATTTTTCATGGATTTACATTCTGATACAATTTGTTTACTCACATTTTCCCAAATTGGTATCAGAGCTTATTTAAGCGATCAGCACTTCACAAATTGGTATCGCGTATTCCTATTTTTAGCAAAATTGTGTGATATTGATTTTTTTGAAAAATCGGTTTTGTGAAAAATCGCAATTTTTCAATGGAACGCCCATTTAATGAGGAGGCTATTTTTGAAAAAATTCACGACCGTGCTGAAAAATTTAAAAAGTTTGAATTTGAAACTTTTCAAAAGAATTAATATTTTGGAAAAAGAAAATTCTCTCTTTAAAAGTAAGATTGAATATTTGCAAGCGTTTCAAACTCAAAGTGATATTTGTAGTGAGCACTTTGGTAATTTGTGTATTGATTTTGATTCTTTGAAAATTGCCAAAAAGAATAGTGATTAGAAAGTCCTAGTTTTAGAGAAGGAGTTAAAGGGCTTAAAAAATTCTAGGGTTTCCGTTTGTGTCGTCGAGGATAAAAAATTAATCGATGATTTTACGGCACGTGAAAAGACTCTTAGGGATAAGTTTGTTTTAATTTAGGGGGAGCGTGATTAACTGTTAAGTTTAATTGAAAATTTGAAAAAGAAATTCATGTCTTTGGAAGAGTCTAATTCTTTTCTTGAGTTAAAAATTTTGACGTTAAAAAATGATTTGACAGACTCAAGTAGGTTTGATAGTGATGGTAATGGCTCATCGTGTCTCATGCTTCTAATGCTAAAGCCAAAACTATTATTTATTTTAAAGGGTCAACTATTCGAACGATGTTAGAAAAGATCACACTTTAGGTGTCGTTCCACCCATTTACACATGTTCATACTGTGGTAAGAAATGTCACCTTAAGAGATTTTCTTTTGATCTTGGAAGAGGTTCTGGGAATTCGAAGTCTAGTGTTTTGTTGGTTCCCAAAACCCCGTGTCGACGTGTTACATCCACTTGGGTTAGGAAATCACTTTTGGATACGCTAGATTTAAAATACTTGATTCTCATTTAGTTGCACATGATTCTTCTCTTTCCATATCATATAGATGATTGTGTTTGCATGTTTGTCATACACTAGTTCTGGTTTCATGATATATATTTGCTAGTCTAATGACATGCACTTTTTGTATATATTTTTTGTTTTGAAAAATTTTAAAAAATACAAAAAGATTTCATTTTGATAAAATTTTTAAAAAATCCAAAAAGATTTTTATATTTTGTTTGCACCGTTTATGGATGGACACTTAGGATGACTAAGTCACAACATCATTCCATTCTTCATGTGACTATTTGATAGTGTTTTGAGACAATAGGTCAATTCATCCTTGTGCTTTACAATGTTTGGAATCATTGAGATGTAATTTAGTGCTACTTCCTACATGTTTGACTCATGATTTCCTTTATTGCACACACGCACGGATTTGTTTGATTATTGTTCTTGTCTTATCACATGTTGGTTGGGTGTTTTCATTTCAATCATGTAATACCCCGTATTTTTATGATATTTATTTATGGGATTAATTGAATTAAATGTGTATTAATTGGAAATTAATCCGGATAAAAATACTAGCGATATGCGAGTTGGTATTTTATTTTAATGAGTATAGATGGCTATATATGAATATGGAAATTATGAAATTTGTCGTGAGATTGAAATACGACAATTTGGAATTTTGTTAAGATGCGTGTGACAGTCGCGTCAGGAATATTATTATTTAATTAAAAAGTGAATTTTAATTCTATTAACCGTATGATCATTTTGAGTGGGCCAACGCGTCCGGAAGGGTCGAAATAGTAAGAAAACACTAGCCGGGTGTTTAGTTTTGGTCCCGGGGCATTTTTAGGTCATACCGGCAACGTATAAGGGTAGTTTGGTAATTTTGGAATTTTGGGAATTAAAACCCACGAAAATTAGGAATTAAAATATGACTTAACCTTTTCCCACTAAACCCACAAACTACACTAATTGACTTAATTGGCTACGGGAGTTATTGGAAATAGGTTTAGGGTTTCCTAAGACAACCTCTAGCAACCATTGTCATCTTTAGAGAAGAAGTTGTAGAGAGAGAGAGAGGAGAAATTCTACAGAGGGTGAGAGAACAATTCAATCCTCAACATCAAATTCAGAGATATATCAAAGGCAAGTGGTTTAGTTTGGTTAATTGCATTGAATGTTTCTTCCATGCTTAGACATTTCTGAAAATTTCATTGTTTTTGGGAGATTGATGAAAACCCATTAAATTGGAATTAGAAATTACATTTTGATGAGGAATCGCATGTAAAATTGTATTTAGGTGATTATTCTAATGATAATATATCTTGTATGAAACAAAAATGGATTTAATTATGACCATAGATGATCTTAAAAATTTTTAGGGTTCGGGTTCTTGAGATTGGGGAAAAATGTAGAGACTTGATGATTGGGTGATGATTAGGATGAATTAATCCCATAAACACGTTAGTATATGACCTAAGTGTGTTTAGGAATGATTAGAAACCTTGAACAATTGTTGGATTGATGTTTACAGGAGATTATAGGTGAAGAAGAGATGGAAAAACGAGAATAGGAAAATCTGGGCTCGAAACTGGCCTCTCGTTAGAAGACCTGCACAGGTCGTTCGAACGAGCTCGTTCGAACGAGATTCTAACGAGTTGACAGTTTTCCTTCTAACGATAGGGATGTTCGTTCGATGCCTTTCGTTCGAACGAGATCTCGTTAGATGCCCAGTTCGTTCGAATGAACTCTCGTTCGAACGGCCTCGTTCGAACGAGACTTCTAACGAGCTGACAGTTTAGGCTTTTTGGCCTGTTTTGATTTCGCGTGTCCCGTAACCTTGGTTAATTGTAGAGATAACATTCCCCTGTTGATAAATTGATATAGTTGGGACATTTGGGATATATTGAGGAGTAAAACCTAAAAGTACAATTCGAATTGAATGGAAATTGTGGAATAAGACGTGAGTGACTATTACGATGCGAGAATTATTTACAGCTTAAATAATTGAATTAATCGGGAACTTATGAATTGTGCAACATTATAAGTCGGTATGAATGAGAAGTGTACCACAAATAAATTACGCTGATTACTAAGGTGTGTGTATACTTAGCATATATATATGATTTTATGTGTATGACATACCTACCATACTTGCTATCATGGAAGGTTTACGTTCGCTTAGGGCCCTCTAATCCTTGTGTTGCCCGGATTTAGATTGGTACCTCGATAACATAGGTCAGAGAAGGACTTATTGGGATGTTAAGCTGATCTTGGGAGCGTAGGTATGTGCGTGAACCATGTGATGTGACTGTGTTCGCCTCCATTGTTTGTGATTTTCTATTATCTGAGAACGATTCCTGATAGATTCGGAATGCGTGATCCTTATGTGCGTGATGTACCGAGATGGATAGAAGAGTATGTGTGCACCGCAGCTTAGCCTCGGGTGCTTGTATTGTATATTTATGACGTGAATGATATACACTTAATTAATGAGAACTTTCATGTTGGTATTGTGAGAGTAAATACGGAAACGCTTTGAGTAACTATAAAGGGATAACCTGTAATGAATTGAATTGCTAATAATTGAGAACCGGAGTTCAGTAAGCCCTCTATTTATTTGATAACGCTAGAACGTATAATGGGAATTGAATAGTAAGGGGTAGAACTTATTACGGTTTGGTTAGATATGTATGTCACTTAGATGGGTACGGTACGTTAGGAGTGCACAAATTAGTCGAGAGGTGAGTACTTCATGTGAGTGTACGTCCTAACATGTATTTTGCATTCATTGTTTTAATGTTATTAAAACACTTGCTGTTTTTAAAATAATCCCCACTTTCGGGCTCTGACCCATTTGCTTTCAAATCTATTTTTGTAAAAACTATTTTAGGTGCCCAGCCACAAGGACACCATGCATAGGATTTACATTCAGGTGACGAGCTGTAGATGTTTGTGGAAGTTAGAGGACTTTGCTAGTAGAAGCTTCATCTATCTTGACTCTATATTTAGTTTTCATCAGTTGTAGGGCATGTCGCCCATTTCTATTAGAGACATTTCCTATTTCAGATTTTCAGACTTTTGGCATGTAATTAATTCAGGATACTTTGTTTTATTTAGTTCAGTTGTGGGATTGTTGTGAGGAGTTTTTCTTCCGGACTTATTATTATGTTGTTGGTTATTCTATGTTTTCGTTATGGTAGATGTTGTTATTCTATCATTTCCCTCTTATTGCATGTTAATCAGAGTTAACTTAAAATTGACAACTCACTTTTTAAATACTAGGTGGATAGTAATCATTAAAATGTTTTCGACAGTGATGCTATTAACTGGACCAACTTGGCATTTTGTATTAATTTAATAAAGGAGTAGCTACCCGATATTTAATTAGTCGAGGTGTCACAGGTGGTATCAGAGCATCAGGTTCTAGTGTCCTTTAGGATCTGTACGGCTTATTATGTTTCCGCTGAGCTTTCTTTGATGTGGAGCCCTATATTTTAGGACGGTTGCATTCTTTTGTATATGCTACGTTCTTCATCTATTTTGAGTTTATAACTACGAACTTATAAACTTTATTCTTATTTCAGATGCCTCCACGACGTGCACAACGGGTTCCCAGGGATGTAATGCCAGAACCACAGCCCGTACCAGTTCAGGGCACGATGAATGCCGCCGAGGTTCCTGCTATTGTGGCCCAGGCGGTAAATGCCGCACTAGCCATAGTTCAGCAGGCACCACTTCAGGCACCAGTAGCCGTGCCAGTTCAGGCACATGCATTCCCGTCTGCTTGGGAACGTGTACATGATGCTTTTCAGAAAGCACACCCATCGGAGTTCGCAGGTAGCTCCGATGTTGTGGTTTCGAGTCAGTGGAGGAAGGACATTCAGTGGCACCTGAGGATGTATGAGTGCACCGATGTCCAGAAACAGATACTATCTACCTTTAAGCTAGTGGGGTCCACACTGCAGTGGTGGGAGTCTATTACCACCGTGGAGGAGAGAGATACTCTCACTATACAGGAGTTTTGGGTGTGGTTTGACCGCAAGTTCTTTCCGTCAGCTGTTCACACCGAAATGAGGAGGAAGTTGATGAATCTTAGGCAGGAAGGTAGGACTGTGGCCGAGTATGAGGCCGAATTCACAAATCTGTTGAATATTGTTCCGAATGAGATACCAACAGAAGAGAAGAATATACAGAAATTTACAGACGGGTTGACTTGGAGGATCCGTCAGCATTTGTTGGGGAATCTATCGTTGGCCACTTACTCTAATGTGGTTAACGCTGCACTGTTACACTGCCAGGATCACCGCTTTCACATGGCTGAGGGAAAGAGATCGGGAGAGTCCATCCATCAGGGCAGGACTGGAGGACATGGTGCCAGTGGAGCACAATCCGTTCAGGGGAAGAGACAGGGTGACCAGGGTTCCCAGCAGGGGGATCACAAGAGATTCAGATCGAGAAATTTTAGTCACAGACAAGGAGGTTTCCAGCAGGGCCATCAGGGTCCGAACGGCCATCAGAACCAGCAGGGTCAGAATGGTCAATAGCAGTTTCAACAGGGCCAGGGGAGGAACGATAATGGCCACCAGGGCCGGGGGCATCAGGGACAGAGAGGGGGGAACTTCCCGAGGAAGTGTTACATTTGTGGCAAGACTAGCCATAAATGCTAGGACTGTCCTGATAGGGGTAGGGCCCCACAGCAGAAGCAGCAGGGTGCTCGACAGGAGCCGCAGAGGCCTATGTTTCCCGCCGCCCTCCCGGTGCCACCACAGATGGCAGCATTGCCACCCATTCCAGCGGTCCCAGTTCAGCAGGGGCAGCTACAGTATGGGAGAGTATACCAGCTTCAGGAGTCAGCAGCTCCACAGGCCCCACCCGCGATTGAGGGTATGTTTCATATCCATGGCACTATGGGTCTGGTTTTGTTTGATACGGGGGCAACGCATTGTTTTATAGCTACACATTTTGCAAAAGCCTTAGGGTTGTTAGCCACAGTAGAGAGCACAGTGACGTGTGTAGACTCACCATTGGGGAGTGGGTCACTTATTTTCTTTATATGCCGGGGAGTGGGGGTAGAGATTGGTAGTTTGGTATCACCTGCAGACATGTTGGTATTAGATATGCATGAGCACGATGTGATTATTGGTATGGATTGGCTCGTAGCTTATAGAGCCATGATTGATTGCTTTGGTGGGAGCATTGTTTTGGCCATTCCGGAGCAAGAGATGTTTGTAGTGGCGATGCCTCGCCCAGAGGGAGGCTCGACCGCTCATTTGTATTTCATAGAGGAGGATACCTCTAAGGAGGTTGTGATTCCTTTAGATTCGATCCCAGTTGTCAGGGAGTATTCCGATGTGTTTTAGGAGATACCAGGCCTACCCCCCAGTCGAGAGATAGACTTTGTCATAGACTTATTACCAGATACGAGACCTATAGCACACGCATCGTACCGTATGGCTCCGGTAGAGATGCGAGAGCTACGAGATCAGATTGAGCAGTTGTTGGGTCAGGGGTTTATACGGAGGAGTACTTCGCCGTGGGGTGCCCCTGTGTTATTCGTGAAGAAGACGGATGGATCGTTGAGGTTGTGCGTGGATTACCGAGAGTTGAATAAGGTCATGATACGGAATAAATATCCATTACCCCAAATCGATGACTTATTCGACCAGTTGAGAGGAGCTTCTTTCTTCTCTAAGATTGATCTGCGATCGGGATACCATCAGTTGCGTATCAGGGAAGAGGATGTCTCAAAGACTGCGTTCTTAATGAGATATGGTTCTTACGAGTTTCGGGTTATGCCTTTTGGCTTGACCAATGCTCCAGCAGTGTTTATGGACTTGATGAATAGGGTGTTCAGAGAGTTCCTTGATCAGTTCGTCATTGTCTTCATTGATGATATTCTGGTTTACTCCCAGACAGAGGAGGAGAACGCTAAGCATTTGAGGCAGGTTTTGCAGACGCTACGTCAAAACGAGCTCTATGCAAAATATGAGAAGTGCGGGTTTTGGCTGAAGGAGGTCCAGTTTTTAGGACACATTATTTCTGACCGGGGGATATCTGTTGATGCGGGGAAGGTATCCGCGGTGAGGGAGTGGGGACAGCCCACGACACCAACTGAGATTCATAGTTTCTTGGGCCTAGCAGGATACTAGAGGAGGTTCATTCGGGGATTTTCGAAGATCGCGAGCCCTTTGACACAACTGACTCGTAAGGGTGTGCCATTCATCTGGAGTGATGCCTGTCAGTTGGCATTTGATGAGTTGAAGGATAAGTTGACCTCAGCACCTGTGTTAGCATTGTTGAGACCGGGAGTTGAGTATCCAGTTTACACCAACCCGTCCTTACAAGGACTTGGAGGTGTATTGCAGCAAGAGAGTCAGGCCATAGCTTATGCATCCTGTAAGCTGAAGCCTCATGAGAAGAATTACCCCACTCATGACTTGGAGTTGACGGCAGTTGTATTTGCCCTTCGGATTTGGAGACATTATCTTTTGGGGGAGAAATTTTGATTGTTCACTGACCACAAGTCCCTACAGTACCTATTCACGCAGAAGGAATTGAATATGCGGCAGCGGAGGTGGCTTGAGTTTGTGAAGGACTACCAGTTTGATATCCAATATCACCCGGGGAAGGCTAACGTGGTAGTAGAGGCGTTGAGCCGTAGTCCAGTAGATGAGGTGGCATGGGTGTGGAAGGCCAAGTGGAAGGAGTTGGGACACCAGGATGCAGTGGCCCTATCATTCATGTCGGTGATGACTGTTACACCACAGATTGTCACGAGAGTGGTAAAGGCACAAGCAGATGACTCGTTCTGTCAGGAGCAGATAGTTCGATTATTAGCAGAAGGAGACGAGTCCTATATCGTTAGCTCAGATGGGGGATTATGCTTCAATGGGAGATTGGTAGTTCCGAAAGGGGAGGAATTGCGGCACGAGGTGATGGCAGAGTCGCACGGCTCACGGTTCGCGGTACATCCCGGTGGGGACAAAATGTACCAAGATATGAGATGACAGTATTGGTGGAGCGGGATGAAGAGAGATATTGTCGTGTTTATTTCTAAATGTGCCACTTGTCAGCTAGTAAAAGTGGATCATCAGAGATCGACAGGACTTCTACAGCCATTGGAGGTCCCGATGTGGATGTGGGAGAGCATATCCATGGATTTTATCACGGGGTTGGTCACGACTCCATTTGGGTAATTATGGACAGGTTGACCAAAGTCGCTCATTTTCTACCCGTAAGGACAGACAACACTACGGGACAGTATGCCCAGCTCTTTATTTCAGAGATAGTACGGTGTGCCCCTAAATATCGTGTCTGGAAGAGACAAGATATTTGTTTCACGATTTTGGGAGAGTTTTCAGGAGGCCGTGGGCACGAAATTGCGGTTGAGTACGGCTTATCATCCACAGACCGATGGGCAAACCGAGCGTACAAACCAGATGTTGGAGGACATGCTACGTATGTACATCATTGATTTTGGGGGTGGATGGGAGCAGTATCTTCCACTAGTGGAGTTTGCTTACAACAACTCCTACCAATTAACCATTGGTATGGCTCCATTTGAGGCGCTGTACGGTAGACCTTGTCGTTCCCCAGCATATTGGTTGGAGGTGGGGGACAACAAACTACTTGGGCCGGAAGTGATTCAGGATACTTCGGCAAGGATAGAGCTAATACGGAGTTGTATTCGGATAGCTCAGGACAGGCAGAAGAGCTATGCTGATGCGAAGAGGTCCTTCAAGGAATTTGAAGTGGGGGACCAGGTTTTGCTCAGAGTATCTCCTATGAAGGGGATTATACGTTTCGGGAAGAAAGGGGAGTTGGCACCGAGATATGTGGGACCATTCCCTATTATTGAGCGGATTGGGCCGGTTGCGTATAGACTTGGGTTACCGGAGCATTTGCATCGGATTCAGAATGTGTTTCATATTTCCTCGCTAAGGAAATATCTTAGAGACGATTTGGCTCGTTCTCATATTTCTTTGGAGGACATCGATCTCCAGCCTGATAGCTCCTACGAGGAGGGGTCGATTGCTATTTTGCACCGAAGTGAGCAAAAACTACGGTCAAAGATAGTTTCGTTTGTGCGTGTTCATTAGAGACATCTTAATGTCGAGGAGTCCACAAGGGAGTGCGAGGATGTTATGTGCGAACGTTATTGAGAGTTATTCTTACCAGGTACTTTCTAGTTTCGAATTTCGGGACAAAATTCTGTTATTACGGGGGAAGTATGTAATACCCCGTATTTTTATGATATTTATTTATGGGATTAATTGAATTAAATGTGTATTAATTGGAAATTAATCCGGATAAAAATACTAGCGAGATGCGAGTTGGTATTTGATTTTGATGAGTATAGATGGCTATATATGAATATGGAAATTATGAAATTTGTCGTGAGATTGAAATACGGCGATGTGGAATTTTGTTGAGATGCGTGTGACAGTCGCGTCGGGAATATTATTATTTAATTAAAAAGTGAATTTTAATTCTATTAACCGTATGGTCATTTTGAGTGCGCCAACGCGTCCGGAAGGGTCGAAATAGTCAGAAAACACTAGACGGGGGTTTAGTTTTGGTCCCGGGGCATTTTTAGGTCATGCCGGCAACGTATAAGGGTAGTTTGGTAATTTAGGAATTTTGGGAATTAAAACCCACGAAAATTAGGAATTAAAATCTGACTTAACCTTTGCCCACTAAACCCACTAACTACACTAATTGACTTAATGGGCTACGGGAGTTATTGGAAATAGGTTTAGGGTTTCCTAAGACAACCTCTAGCCACCATTGTCATCTTTAGAGAAGAAGTTGTAGAGAGAGAGAGAGAGGAGAAATTCTGCAGAGAGAGAGAGAACAATTCAATCCTCAACATCAAATTCAGAGATATATCAAAGGCAAGTGGTTTAATTACGTTAATTGCATTGAATGTTTCTTCCATGCTTAGACATTTCTGAAAATTTCATTGTTTTTGGGAGATTGATGAAAACCCATTAAATTGGAATTAGAAACTCACATTTTGATGAGGAATCCCATGTAGAATTGTATTTAGGTGATTATTCTAATGATAATATATCTTGTATGAAACAAAAACGGATTTAATTATGACCATTGATGATCTTAAAGATTTTTAGGGTTCATGTTCTTGAGATTGGGGAAAAATGTAGAGACTTGATGATTGGGTGATGATTAGGATGAATTAACCCCATAAACACGTTAGTATATGACCTAAGTGTTCTTAGGAATGATTATAAACCTTGAAAAATTGTTGGATTGATGTTTAGATGAGATTAGAGGTGAAGAAGAGATGGAAAAACGAGAATAGGAAAATCTGGGCTCGAAACTGGCCTCTCGTTAGAAGACCTGCCCAGGTCGTTCGAACGAGCTCGTTTGAACGAGAGTCTAACGAGTTGACAGTTTGCCTTCTAATGAGAGGGATGTTCATTCGATGCCTTTCGTTCGAACGAGATCTCGTTAGATGCCCAATTTGTTCGAACGAGACTTCTAACGAACTGACAGTTTAGGCTTTTTGGCCTGTTTTGATTTCGCGTGTCCCGTAACCTTGGTTAATTGTAGAGATAACATTCCCCTATTGACAAATTGATATAGTTGGGACATTTGGGATATATTGAGGAGTAAAACCTAGAAGTGCAATTCGAATTGAATGGAAATTGTGGAATAGGACGTGAGTGACTATTACGATGCGAGAATTATTTACAGCTTAAATAATTGAATTAATCGGGAACTTATGAATTGTGCAACATTATAAGTCGGTACGAATGAGAAGTGTACCACAAATAAATTACGCTGATTACTAAGGTGTGTGTATAGTTAATATATATATATATATGATTTTATGTGTATGACATACCTACCATACTTGCTATCACGGGAGGTTTACGTTATCTTAGGGCCCTCTAATCCTTGTGTTTCCCGGATTTAGATCGGTACCTCAAGAACATAGGTCAGAGAAGGACTTATTAGGATGTTAATAAGTCTGCTGATCGTGGGAGCGTAGGTATGTGCGTGACCCATGTGATGTGACTGTGTTCGCCTCCATTGTTTGTGATTTGCTATTATCTGAGAACGATTCCTGAGAGATTCAGAATGCGTGATCCTTATGTACGTGATGTACCGGAATGGATAGCAAAGTATGTGTGCACCGCAGCTTAGCCTCGAGTGCTTGTATTGTATATTTATGACGTGAATGATATACACTTAATTAATGAGAACTTTCATGTTGGTATTGCGAGTGTAAATACGGAAACGCTTTGAGTAACTATAAAGGGATAACCTGTAATGAATTGTATTGCTAATAATTGAGAACCAGAGTTTAGTAAGCCCTCTATTTATTTGATAATGCTAGAACGTATAATGGGAATTGAGTACTAAGGGGTAGAACTTATTACGGTTTGGTTAGATATGTATGTCGCTTAGATGGGTATGGTACGTTAGGAGTGCACAAATTAGTCTAGAGGTGAGTACTTCATGTGAGTGTACGTCCTAACATGTATTTTTCATTCATTGTTTTAATGTTATTAAAACACTTGCTATTTTTAAAATAACCCCCACTTTCGGGCTCTGACCCATTTGCTTTCAAATCCATTTTTGTAAAAAACATTTTAGGTGCCCAGCCACAAGGACACCATGCATAGGATTTTCATTCAGGTGACGAGCTGTAGCTGTTTGTGGAAGTTACAGGACTTTGCTAGTAGACGCTTCATCTGTCTTGACTCTATATTTAGTTTTCATCAGTTGTAGGGCATGTCGACCATTTCTATTAGAAACATTTCCTATTTCAGATTTTCAGACTTTTGGCATGTAATTAATTCAGGATACTTTGTTTTATTTAGTTCAATTGTGGGATTGTTGTGAGGAGTTTTTCCTCCGGACTTATTATTATGTTGTTGGTTATTCTATGGTTTCGTTATGGTAAATGTTGTTATTCTATCATTTCCCTCTTATTGCATGTTAATCAGAGTTAACTTAAAATTGACAACTGACTTTTTAAATACTAGGTGGATAGTAATCATTAAAATGTTTTCGAAAGTGATGCTATTAACTGGACCAACTTGGCATTTTGTATTAATTTAATAAAGGAGTAGCTACCCGGTATTTAATTAGTCGGGGTGTCACAAATCATGTCCTTTAAAATGAACTAAGTGCGATAAATTTTGATAAGGAAATTGTGTATATAAGAACCATTTTGTGAGTTTGTGTGTTTTGTTTAAAAATGGGGAAGGGCTGCGAAAGGTTCATTTTGCCTTTGCGAATACTAAGCCACCACTAAATTGGACCTAAAAATGGAGGAATTTTATTCTTCGGGGTCGAAAGAGATTTAAAAGAGCCCTAAAAAAATTCAAAGGCAATAAAAAAAATTCATGCCAATTATGGGCCATTTAGGTTTTTACACCAATTCTCCAAAGTTTGAGAACTTAATTTAACACCTCTAAAAGAAAATATATATGAGGGTATTTGGTTGGAGATTTTATAACGGGATTGCACGTCCTTGAAAGTCTTGAAAAAGCGCTACATAGTTTTGGACGTTATTGGTGTGGAAATCACTTTGACTTTGATTTGTTGATTTTCATAACACGATGTCATCCAAATTCAACAATTTTTACATCTAAGGATATTTTTTATGTTCATTCGTTAGGAGTACAAGTATGCATCATGAACATATGATTGATTGAGTTGATTTACCTATCGAATATGTTCACACCCATTCATTTCGTTTCCATGACTTGGCTGTTTTACTTTAAATCCATGGTGTGATTTTTTTTAGTATCTTATTTTTGTATGAAAAATTGAAAAATCCAAAAATAGCTTGTGAAATTTTTGGGGACATACCTTTGCATGCACGTAGTTTGATCCATATTTGCTATGCATTTTATCGTGACACTCCATGTGTTGATTTTTTTTTCTTCTTATCTGTCTATTTGGCGACATCATAAAAAGGGGGAGAAAGAATTATCATGTTATGGGGGAGTTTTTGCATTATGGGAGAGATTTGATTATTAGTGCTTTATTCTTATAGCATTTCAAACTCGATGCACCGCGAAGGTATTTTTCTTTATCTCATGTGTGTAGGTACAAAGACTAAAGATTATGAAGTTGCACACCCTGATGAGAAAAGCTTTGAGATTTGATGAAGATTTTTAAAGAACAGTTTGAGATCTTACAAATTTATTCATGGGAGGGTAGATTTGTATAGGTATTTTTGTGTTTGATAATTCGGATTTTTTTATGTATGTACCGTCATAGACATAAGGGGAGATTTGTAAAGACATATTTTCATAGGTCTGTTATCAATTTATTATGCCATATACCGCTACACCGTCGAAGAGCATTCAAGAGACATCTACATCAAAGACGGATCCGAATTACTCAAGTTCTTCATCATTCAACACTCCGCAAAGTATACTTTGGTAAGGTTATGTTTTAAATAACTTAACTTTTCACTTAGAGCTTTTGGGATATGTTTACAAAATATTTTTCTAAAGATTTTGTTCTCGAACATCTTTCCGTAGAAAAATCATAACTAATTCATAAAAAATCAGAAAGACACGAAAGTGGTGACCACGCGTTCGTATCGAAATTTTCTATAGGCTCTCATGGAATCTTGTTTTATAGGTCGTTCAAACGACTTGAAATTGTCGTTCAAACGACATAGCATCTCGTTTGATCTCGTTCGAACCACATTTGTCCTTCGTTCGAGCGACTTACTGATCTCATTCGAACGAGCTCTGTTTTTTAGGCGGCATGATTTTCTATAAAATCTCATTATATGGTTCCATTTTCATTAAGAAGTCACATCGTTTTGACGATAAGAAATAGTCCAAAAGCATAATCCTTTTTGGCTTCTTCCTTTAGGGTTTTAATCCTTTTTGTTTTCAATTCACAAAACTCCCATATGCTTTAGTGAATTTTTTGGTGTTTAAGAACAACTTTGCTTATGTTCAACCTCTATGGAGAAGGGATCTCCATATTTGATTGGTGGATAACGTGCGTAGTCATTCTGCGTGTGGATGAACCGAAGACGACGAACCGATGACTGGAGGGTATTTTATTGTCTCTCGTATCTTTGAAGATTTGCTGAAGGCACCGTGCATTACACACTTGTGGGAGATTATTAGGTTCTATGTAAGTCAAAGGTCTTTTGAATTTTTCAAAGTGTTTATAAAAGGTTTTTACCCGAAAGGGTTTTTTTCTTATATCGGGCGTCTTTATTTTTCATGCATGGGTTGAATTTCTTATGATGTTTAGATGCATGTGTAGGGGCTGAATTAGTTTGTTTAAAAATAGACTCTAATTAAATAAGTGTGTCAAATTAGATACTTGAGAATTTAATCAATTATCACACAGTCACGTTTTCTCAGTTCATCTCCTTTTGTGCAGCTATGAAGTATTCTACATGACCAACGATGCGATAAAAGATATATAATTTATTTTTGAGAGAAATGTATTTAACTTGAGCTTGACTCCTTTCATCAAACATCAACATCTTCAATTTATAGAATATGTTAGTTGTTACCTGTTGCATGCTTCAGTTTGTGCCCATCTGCTGACTAGCATCCCCCTGAGCACAACACCTGGGCTATTCGTGACCAATAGGCACATTCTGACGACAACCTCGATATCCAGACCCGAATGATTCTCCCATAAAAAATGATATGACCCACTTTTACGCTTGTTGAAGTGTAGTATGCAGGGAATGAGTAATTTATTCACTTATTTTATCACGAACATAAATCCAAATATTCTGTAAACTATGATGGACACACTAAATCGAACCACAAAATAAAAAATAAATGATATCAAATCTATAAACCCTGAAATAATATACAATTGAAATATATAGTTTCATAATGAGAACTAACAACTTAAAAAAGCAGGGTACTCACAACAATGATCATATAATTCCCGTACTTGTTTAGAATAGATGTAGACTTGGACAAAATAACAAGAATGGTAAATAGCAGAAACAAAACACTAGATATAATTAAGTTAAGTGTATAACCAGATCTGTGAAACATAATCAAGGTAGCCAGGGTCATCACTAGTATTCCCACTGTCCAATTTTTCTTCTAGACAGCATCACATCTGTAACTTTTTAAACCAATAAAATAACTAAATTATATTATAAAAAAGTTCTATAATGTTCATCAATAAAACAGTTGTCACTGTTTTACAATCTACATTGTTTGGCATTTATAAGTAAAAGTTTTGCTGCATAATAACATTCATTCTCATACAATATATACAATATATATATATATATATATATATATATATATATCATTCTCATACAATATATGTGTCCTAATATAGTTTATAGAAAATCTTATATGTATATTTTTATCTTATGTAAGGTATTGGTTGAAATACCAAATCTGAGCAAAGTTGAGATGGATCTTTTATTTGATAGTTATGGGCTTAAGATAAAGACTATTGGAAAAGACAAATTCAATAACAAATTTCAAAAGTCATTGAAATTGAAGAATGAAAGGTTGGTGAAAGAAAACAATCAGTTGAGAGCTCAAATTGAGAGTTTGGAAAAGAAGCTGGAAATTGCTACCCAACATACATCGTCAAGCAATAAATCTCGAAAAGGGAAAAATGATAAAGAGGAAGAAAGAGAAGACAACACAAGGAATGACATGAAAGAAAATGTGAAGGACAATAAGTTGGGAGCAAGAAGAAAGAAAAAAATTCTAATACCTAGGGAGAAGAAACAGAAAATATCTTCGTGTTTGCTTCAAATGAAAATGAGGAAAAGAAATCTGATAAAGAAAACAGATTTTATTTACTAGGACACAAAAACAAATGAATGCCATGGGAAAGAAAACAAAGATATCATGAAGTCAAGTGGAAAAGTTGATGAATTTCCAACTTATCAACTTATAACACCGGATCAAGTCAAGAAAAAGATGTCATATTTGTGGAAGACAAATTGTAATTGAAGAAGGAGCCAAAAAAATTATGTCCAAAAGTAATGACAAGTAGAATCTATTACTTCCTAAGAAGCAAAGATAAAATCTTGTTGTTGATTTTTTTTGTAAAGGCAACTCCAGAGTATGAATACTAACTTCTCATATTTGATTGAGATATTAATAAATTTTGTTTTCATGAAAGACTAATAAATTTTGTTATAATAGTTAAATATTAATATTATAATATTACTATTGAACTTTTATTGAAATACTGTTGTATACTAAAAATATGAAGTTTTCTTATGCATATAACAATACTATTGTATGGGAGGACGAAATCAAAAATCGCTGCATTTCTGGATCACTCATTGGAGATTTAATTATGCCGTACAGATTCATAGATGCGCAGGTAACAACTATTTTATAATATATATAAAATCATTACATGATTTATTTGATAGTTGTATTAAAATATTTTGTGTTTCTTATTGGCATTTCACAGATTATTGACTGGTTTGCGTATGACTTGATGCAAAAAAGGTGCTTGACAGATGCAAATGTAGTAATATTCAGTTCGCTTGGATGGGTAAATTTTTTACAATAAATATTTTTTAAAATAATGCTGATATATTTATGATTTCAAGTAATTAATTATTTTTCTTTATTCTATACTTGTGTTAGAGATCATATTGCAGCTGCTAGAATAAGATACGTCGACAAAGTGATTGAAAATATTACAAAAGATGTGGAGATGGTGTTTTTTCCAATGAACACAGTAAGAAGATCTCCAGAATTGAGAGGTTATCATTGGACACTTCTAGTTCTAGACTTGAAGTTAAAAGAATGGAGACACTACAATTCAATGACCCAAAGAAGCGTGAACAACATGTTTACCAAGGATGCAAAAGAAATGGTAAATTTCAGTTATTCATTAACAAAATTATATTTTCAATGAAATGTGTCTTGTACTAATTCATTGAATAAATTTGCAGAAAAAATATGTCACACCGATATTCAATGTCCAATTTTAAGAGCTTGGGATGTAGTTGCTTAGTGATGATCTTGTTTTGAATACAATAAAATGCCCAGATCAAGGAGATACGTAAGTAACATCAACCATATATTAAAATTACAGTTGACATGTTGTAACAAAAATATCATGAAATAATATATATGCTAATTTAATTATGCTTAACCTCATTACAATAAGGATTATACATATGAGATGTACGTTTTTCTGATTAAACCAAGATACACCCATCTGAACCAATCTGGTGCTCGGAAAAATAAGTCTAATCATTTTTAAAAATTGGATATACAACCTTCTGAAGTATGAAATGTAAGCCGGTTGAAATGGTACAAGAAGTTTTTAATAAAACTTTGAGCAAACATAATTAGTTGATCCTCTTTAATACCAAGATGGTTCAACTATATTTATCTCCATAATTTAGTCCAGTATATTGGAGTTTCTTCACAACCTTACATTCTCAGACCAAATCGCTAATGATTCTATATTGTTTCATCAGTAATTGCATGACAAGAATTAATTAAGTGAGTAGGAGAAAAATGAGTTCTCTTAATTAACATTAGATTCAATGCAACTACTTTGTTACTGAATTCATGATTTTTGTTATGTTACTACAAAATTTGATAATACGTGGAAACTGGCATCATTAGTCATTAAACTCAGGATCAAAATGTATCCATAATGTCTCGACAACTTATCATAAACTCCAGCGAGGGTGCCACCCCTTCATTATACTCATTATCCTCTCCATTCTGTTTCCCACAAAATAAAATAAAAATATCTACTGTCACCCAACAGCAAATACTTAAAATAATCAACATTTCAGAAATTTCAGTAGAGCGCTTATTTGCAACACATACCTCTGTAAGTTCCATGAGGAAATGAACATCATTAGCGTATAGTCCAGCAGAAAGATGTTTAACAGCCCGATGAAAATCCTCAAATATTAATAAATTGGGTTCCCCTCCGATTGAAAATTTCTTCCTCCGAATGTCCTCTTTGTATTTTTTCAGTGTTGCCATTACAAAAATATCCTCAGATTACACAAAGCAATTGTAGTTACTAAGTATATGAATAATGTATATAGTTTGGCTATATATCTGCTCTTCGTAGTATTGATATATATAGTGAGTAGGGTGAGCTGTGGAAGAATGTTTAATGAATATTGTATGGGACTATATAGTATTACAAAATGATATTATGTTTCCACATTAGTGTTGTCCAATATAGTATTACAAAATGATATTAAGTTTGTTTAATATCTCTAAAATATAATAGATTAATAAATACATTTTGATCCTGAGTCTAATGTCTTATTCCAACTGTTAGTACTAATATTTTATCTTCATGATATATGCAGAGTGGATTGTGCTTTATACACGTGTCACGTCATGGAAAACATCTAGAGGAGGCCAGATATATATATGATAATTACCCAAAAAATTTCATACAAGAGATGAGAGGAAGAATAGCAATTGATATATTATTAGATTGCAAATCATTATGGTCAAAAGGGATTGATGAGAAGGAAAATGTCAAAGAAAAGAAGAAGAAATCAAAAAGAACAAAAGAACAGATGATATAAGAAGATTTGAAGTACATTGCTGATAACTTGAATGAGTTTTCATATCATGAAAACAAATGAAGTTCTAATTTTGGTGCTAAATTTTCAAAGTTGAATATTACATTTAATATTTCTGGGTTTTAGATTAAGAGATTTAACTATACTACATTCTGATGAAAGTATGCTACATATGGTTTAGTATTGCAAATTTTGATTTCAATTTTAAATTTAGATAATTTATATTTTGATTAGAATATAATATAGTTTAATTGAAATGTGCTACAAAATAGTTGGATATCGTAGCACCTTGCGAGATAATTTTGCAGTGTTATGTGTTTCATGAGTATTGTTTTACTTGTTATGTTTTGAATGCTTCAATTGAACGTATTTTAATATGTGGTGTTGTACAAATAATTAATAAATTGTGCATTATTTGACAAAAAGGATTTTTAACAATGTTATTATTATTCATTTAATAATAACATTGAAATTTGATTGCTATTTAATAATATTAACCTAGGTGTACCAATTGAATATTAGCGATGAAGCTATAATCATGTTTTCTTCTTCACATTCTCTATTATACTCACTACTTCTCTTGATGAGAATGAATGCTTTTCCCATCAATTAATGCTTGGAAAAAAAATATTTTTTTTGAATGAAGAAACTTTATATTTGAAAAATTAAATTTGCAATTAAACATTTACATTGAATAATGCGTGTTTGTTTTCACAAGCAATTGGACGCTATAAACAGAAAGATTCTTCTCAAACAAAAGAAGAAATTCATGGATACTAAGAAAATCAACAAGATCCGTTGAGGGGTTCTTGACAGCGGCCACTGTGGGAGGAATTTGTTAAAGGAAATTTAACAAAATGAAAAATTGCATTTTCATTCTCTGTCGAGAATGAAAAATCGGGTTGACAACGGTATTGGGTTTCAGACTGAAGCATAAGGGGTTTATAGAAGTATAAGATCAAGATGGATGTCGGAACATATAGGAAATTATTTGAACAGAACTGGAAGTAAATTACTCGGGTTGGAGATAATTCAGATGCAAACAATGTTTTTTTTTTCCAAGGGGTGGGGGTGCCGGGGGGTGTCCGAAAATACACCTCCAATGCATCCCATTAACTTTTTCATGTACAAAATTAAAACTCAAAAGCATCCCAATTACATAATCAACATTTGAATGAGAATACAGGAAACCATATTTTTTTCGTGCATTTTTTTTTGTGAACTATGTCATGAATTGCGTGACAAAAATATTTACCAATGCTTGAAAAATTTAACATTTGTTACAATCCAAATGCAGTAAAATCATAGGATCTCGTATTTTAGATTATAAGGTAAGATTGAAGTCGATAATAAGTACTATTACATCACAAAACTTTACCTTTCCATATCAAATGTTACATATATTGCTGCAACTACTATACAACAACGACCTGAACTTCTTCATTAAGCTTTTTTCCTGTTACTAAGATCAATGAAGCTTATTGAATCTTTCCAGCATGCTCAAACTTTATCAAAATAACTCCCCTCGCGTAGAGTGACTATATAAAAATATGCTGAATTTTTATTCGGTTCACAATTCCACTATGATTCATAAGAACAACTTCATCGCTTTCACCATATCTGATAATGAAAACCCAACTACGAACGCTTCCACAAGTCAATCTTCAGATGAAAACTTGTAACATATTAAAATAACTCTATTTAGACGCCACTAGAGAAAGATGCTAAGAGGAACCATTAAACAATAAGACTGTCATCAAAGCAACAAGCAGTGACGGTTCTTTTTTAGAAATGTCAAAATTTTGTGCAAAATCAACTGTCTTGCTCCAAGTCAGCCAACAAAATTGCCTCCATGAGTGCTTCCAGTCTGCACTTTGTATAATGCATTGCTGCAAGAGGATTTGCATCAATAGAACCAAAATTCCCATGAGCACGGATGTGTGGGCAACACAAAAATATATCCTCTAGTATTCGGACGAATGAATCATAAACAACAGTATCCCATGCAGATTAAACTTACCAAGAACCTCCACAACAACCCTATCACATTCTTGTAATTGAACACAACACTTGAATAACACAATATGGTGCTAAAAAAGTAAACTTCAATAACACAATCACATTCACAATGACAAAACAAGTTGCATAATCCAATTCCCTTTAATCACAAACACCAAACATAACAAAATTTCTGCATAAAAAACCAATGGCTTAATCGAAAGAAATATGCAACAGTTGTGCCAAACAATGATCAAACAACCAAACAATTCATATGCAGCAGCTCAAATATCAGTAATATTTTTCCCATTCATTGAATAATCCACAAAAATGATATTTCCACGATTTAAAACTAGTACAAAAATTGAAACATAGAAGAAACATATACGATTTAATATTTTTAGTAACACATCCAAATGAAATTCAATATTAAACTATGATCAAACACTTTCAATACTAATATCTTATTTCTTTCGAAATCATTACAAAATCTTCAATTCAACTCAATGTTCAAGTATATATCAAAAAACATTAAAAATGAATCATATATTCTTTACAAAAGAAAAACAAGAAGTTTTCCCTTGATGGTCCTATTAAAGCATCACATGTTTGATTATTATTCTTTACATAACACTTGCATCTGCTGGACTTGCGAGGTTTCTTTGGGGATTCACCGCTACTCTCAATCCTTTTCTTCCGTGGTCTTCCAGGAGCTCTTTTCACTTCAGGTGGCTTTAAAGAAGGTTTTTCTAGTGACAATGGCAACACAAGAGGCTTCCCATCTATCGGAACAGGCTCGATTGGCTGTGAATATGAATCACTATATGTTGAGACAAAAAAATACCGCTCACAATATCTATAAACACTTTGTTCATCACCTATAATGCAACGCACTGCATGTGCACATGGAAATCCCTCTATGTGCCACAAATTATAATCACAATGCATTTGTCTAATATCAACTCGATTAATAGTATCAGACTGAACCTCAAACACATATTCACTAGACTTTTTCAATTTCGACGTCCTTCCATATTCAACATTTGAAGCTAATTTCTTCTCCAAATTTGGACATAACGTAGTATTCAACTTTTTTTATTTTTCTCATCTATTCGACATCATTATAATCAACCTCTTACGAATGCTCTCCATCATTGATGTGGTTGGGATGCTTATTTCATCCAATATCCAATTATTGAAACTCATAGATATGTTTGAGCACATTTCACCATACCTACACCCTCGAATGTACGCATTTGCCCAGTGCTTAGGGGCTGCATTTTTCAAGAAATCAACAACAACATCTCCACCAACTGCTTCCAAATTTGCTATGCACTTTACAAATATCTCATGTGTTGGTGCATAAGCACAATCGGTAAATAACTTCAAGATAAATGATAGCCTGGGATTTTTCTTAGGTATCACCAAAGTCAAGTTACACTTTAAATGCCACAAACTATATCCATGAAATGAGTTTGGGAAGACCCTCGAAATAGATGGCAGCAGGCCCTTATGTCTATCTAAAATAAAAGTAAGTCTTCTTGCATCTGAAACAATTAACATGAGATTTTCAAGAAACCATGACCAATTTGCTTCTGTTTCACTATCAACTACAACAATTGCTAATTGAAACATTTCTACAAAACATAAACCATGCAAAATAATTCATTACCAATTAAAAAAAATTGAAAAAATAATAAATAGTGTACCAATTATAAATAAGCAAACCTATATATGCATATAATACCTTATCAACCAAATAAACTATATTTTTATAAAACTAAAAATAAAATTAACATAATCAAATACCTTCATTTCCAGTTTTTGCCATTGCTGCAAGCATACAACCTTTATATTTTCCTTTCAAAAATGTCCCATCCAAGACAATGAGAGGACGGGAAAAATTAAAAGCAAAAATTAAAGCCCCAAAAGATATGAAAAGTCGTTCAAAGCTCATACTCTTAGCATTAGATTCAGGAACAACATGACTACTTGGATTTGTTGTGACAACCCGAATATAATTTTGATAAATTATATTTAAATCATGTTTATATTATGTGATATGAATAATGTATTATTAGTATATCTAATATTAAGTGCTTATGTTTAGTCTAATCCTACTTTCATAAATCATGAAATGTCGAGTTATGTACGAACACAAGATTTGGTTATTTTCGATAGAAATGTTCTTGTTTAAGACTAGTTTTGACCATTGTAACATTATAATTGACTTGAGGTGAAAACTAGATAGTTGTAGACATGTGAGTTATCATCAAATGGATGTCCGAGTAAAGAGTTATACCGAAATTACGAACAAAGGGCAAAGTTGTCCATTCCCTTTAAGTGGTATTTTGTCCTTTATTAAACCAAATGTTTTAAATTGATTGGTTGGCTTGGGAGGCAGCCTTGGCCGACTTAAAACCCTCCATCTAACATATTTCTTCAGCAAAACAAAGTCTAGGTTCAGTTTCAAGTGTTGTTAGCTTGAGGAAATAGGAAGTTGATGTTTAGGAAGAAAAAGTGAGGAGAAAAAGTGTAGAAAAATCCGTGGAAATTACGTAAAAAGCCCTGAAGGTAATCCTAATAGAAATTCTTGTTATTTATCTTATATTAATGATTTATATGATATAAATCATCATAAGTTTACGAAAGTTTCAGCCCTTTATATATATGTCTGGTTAGATGCAAGCTTATGTTAAGTTGAGTGTAGAAACCCTTAAAATTGCTTTGTGTTGAAACCCCTTGTATTCAAATCTGCATATCTCTTTGTGTGATTACTGGAATTGAGAAATTCCAATTGGAAATGAAATTAGACTCATATATTCATATAATATCTGAAAATTAGAATTTAGCTCCTTGTGGTTAGGCCGTAATGATGATTTCAAGTTGGTACATAGTTGTTGTTTGTATACTTGATTTCCGTATGCCCTGAGTTTGGTCAAGATTTTGAGATAACAAATGAAGTCCAAATATTATGAAACTTTAATTATGTACGATTCATTATGTGTACTAAAAATGGGTTGAAAATCATGGAAATTTATGATGGAGAAAAATTATGAAAATTCTTGGAAGTTGAAGGAACAATAGAGGAGCTTGTAGGGCAGATTTCTTGTGTTGTAGAGAAATGGTCATAACTTGCCCTAGGAAGCTTGAAAAATTTCACCATCACTCGTAATGGATAGTATATTCATATATGTTTTCATATTGATAAGTTTTGACCCCTGCATTTATACAATTTAGGAATATGGGATGATTAAATATGTAAGACAATAATTTCAGGCCATACTAGATACCCCTTGAATGAATGTTTGTATTTCTTCCTTACAAAGGGTACTTTGAGTACATGTTTCATGTGTATATAAATTGAGGAGTATAATTTCATGTTTACTTGACTTTGGTTATAAATTCCTCATAAGGTATTTCCTACGGTTGAATGTCCGTAACTTTAGCAACATGTATATCATTGTTTTGCCTTTACCT
Source organism: Sambucus nigra (assembly GCA_949130495.1). NCBI lineage: Eukaryota > Viridiplantae > Streptophyta > Magnoliopsida > Dipsacales > Adoxaceae > Sambucus > Sambucus nigra. The sequence continues at coordinate 114,913,668 of OX422219.1, forward strand.
ATGTTTTATGGAATGTAACTTAATTGGAATTATATTGTTGATGTATAGTCTTGGAAAGTTACATAATTATGTTTGAATAATATTTGTAATTGAGGTTCAGAACTGATCTAGTTGGATTGACAGGTGTAAGGTCTAATCAACCCAGTTCAGCTCCACCAGAAGGAAACCTGAATACGTAGTTGTCAACCAAGGTGAGTGTACTCACTGGAAAGAGATATTTGTATCGTGTTGTTGGTATGATCATAATAAAATGAATATGAAATTGTTCATTTCGGTTTACCGAAATGAGGGGTTACTCCTCGACCAGGAATGGGGGAGATTTGTCTATTAATGACAAGGGGTTACTCCTCGACCAGGAATGGGGGAGAATTGTCTATTTAGACAGGATATGTGAATCATGATTCGGAAAAGTTGGTCATTCATTATGAATGAGCCGGATAAGTTAATACATAATTATATGGACATGATTTATTGCATTTAAATTCATGCAGTAGTTTAGTAGTGATGCATTCAGTGGGCTATTTTTGCTCATGGTTCCTATGTTCACATTTTTCAGGTAATGCGATATCACTGCCAAATCTAGGAAGTCGGTCTGGGTTAGCAAGAAACGGGAGAAACAAAGATTTTGTTTTAATGTAAATGATGTAATTAAGTTAAATTATCATTCAGGAAAGTTTGTATAAATATGACTAGTGTACTGTTGTAAAAAGGTTTTCAGTTATATGGATTTACAATGATGACTCTGAAATCAAAACTCGTGTTTATGGTTTGGTTAGATTAATTATGGATTGACTCACTTTGACTTTCAGACTTAATTATAAGTAATTGGGTTGGGGTGTGTCATTTGTTCTCCTCAAAATGTCAACATACCAAACTAGTTTATGGTAGGAAAGTTCGTCATTCCCATACATCTCCTTTAACGCAAGCTCCTTCCCAGTATATGCAAAATAGTAATTCAGTTTCAGCCCATAATCTCTTCGAAAAACATCAATAATCTCTTTAGGCTTCACTAATGGCTTTTCAAGAACTTCTTATATAATAACAGACTTCACAAGTTGGCTATTAAATGCTGGATTATTCAAGTCTTTATAACCAATACCGCATTTATACTCACTTGTGAAAGTTTTTATCTCAAAGAAATAAGGTAGATTAAACTAATCACTTTCATTAATTCTCCACTCACAACCAGTAAAATTCTTTGAACCACATATAGCTATAAATCTATGAGTGTCATGCTTCAAGTATTTGTACCTAAAGCCCTTCTCAATAGAATATTGTTTTAATTTTGTTCAAAATTCAGCTACCCCGCCATGAAATCTCTTACCAACTCCAACTATCAGATTACCCCAAGCACCATACTTTAATGGTTGTTGAAACCCAGATACATTAGCTAAAGCTAATGTGAACCCTGAAGAACTTGAACTAACATCACCACTACTCGTTACGCTACTAATATCATTAATCAATTGCAAGCATACTGTAACAACCCTTGACTTTGGAGACTGAGAAATTAAATTTTTGGGAAAATAAAATTTAATTAAATTGGACAATTCTAAAATTTGGGAAGTGAAGTCTAAAAATAGGGGACATTTTAAAGTATTTCGGATGATGATTTTGAGGGTACCATCGATCCCGAAAGGGTCGAGATAGTCAAAATGACTGTCATTGGGTTTTATTTCGGCTCCGGAATATTTTAAATCAGTTTGACTCGAATTGGAGTAAATGAGTCATTTAAAGTGTGTATTAACATTTAAAATTGGGTTTATTGTTTTAAGGGATTTAGAGGCTTACGGATCAAGCCATCTCCTTAGAGAAAGAGAGAAATAGAAAGAAAAGAGAAAGGAAGAAAGAAAGAAGAAGAAAATAAGAGAGAGAGGAAGAAAAGTTTGGAGATTCCGGCCCAAACGCGACATCGAGGATGATCCAACCTCTACAAATCTGAGGCAAGTGTTTAATTTTTCTAAATAAGTCATTTGTGTATTTGATTTCATAATTGTGAGCAAAAGAAACGGATTTCGGGTATTAATGGCAAAACCTAATTTTTGGGGTAAAAATCTTTCAATTGAGGGTATAGAAATTGTTGGGTAGTTATATGATGATTTTTTAGGTTAGAAACATGTTTGGTATGAAAATTGATGGTTGGGTAATAATATATAGGAGTTTTGGAAATTTTAGGTGTATAGAAAATCAGCCATTTTCGTGATTTTTTGAACTGGGTGAATCGATTCGCCCCCACCGAATCGATTCTCCATGTTGTAGAAGAAACAGGTCTTTAGGGCCAAATCGATTCGCTCCTAGAGAATCGATTCGGTATGTAGCAGACTATCAGGTCCCTTTGAACCGAATCGATTTGGATGGGCCGAATCGATCCGCTGATGGGCCGAATCGATTCGGGATCAGGGCATTTTAAGGAATTTTCTCTATAATGATTTATAACCCTTTTTGGTTGGGTTTTATTGATTTGGGAAATGATTATATGATGTGAGAGTTATGTTTTTGGATATATACAAGGGGTTTCTCAATTATTATGATTATGGGGACTTCTTTAAATAGTTAAGGAAGGTATGTATTTACGTGCATGCTTTGTAGTTGTGTGTGTTTATGGAGATAGTGGGAGACCTCATTGGGATTGGAAATCCTAATATTAGATCAAAAGTGAGTCAAGATATGATACGAAATTAAGAGCTCTTAGAGAAAGATTTGCGAGGGTATGTTGGGAAATTATAGGCCGATATTAATGTCGAATCCTTATAGCGATAGGATTCTATTAAGTTGTAAATGGGGGCTAACGGGAGAGAGAATGATCAAGTATCCTTAGAAAATTCTAAATTAATGAACAAACTGTAATGCAATAGGATTTAGGGTTCATAAGAGAAATTGAACGATAGGTGAAATTGGGAACGATTGGATCGTGCTATTAACTAGAATAAGTGTAGTATAATTCTAGTTTGGATAGCTTATACATAAAATTGTGTGGGAGTAACAACTAGAACTCCAATAATTGAAATGGACTTGAGATAAGCTTGAGGTTTATAGGCTATTAGTTATCTGTATACCAATAGTCGAAATTTGTATTAGAAATATGGATGTACTTTCGAATATAGAGGAGATGTGTAGTGATGATTCCCTACACTAAACTTTGGGTGATAACTCTAATGTTGGATATATATGTATATATATACATATGATTTTGGGTGACTATTCTTCATAGGAAAAGGGGATGAATATGCTCCAAGTGAGGGATTGTATTCACATATTGAGGTAAATTAAATGAGTTTGTGTTGACGGCTTGTACATTGAGGATTATGTATACTTATAGTCGAGATTAGATATCTTATACATATGAACGAGAATTAGTTTGTATATATAGATATATGGAGATGTGAGTATATATATATATATATGTATGGATATATTTATGTTGTGGATATACATGTTATGAATATCTAAACCTTATGTGATGGTTTATTTATATGATTGGATCATATGGATGTATATATATTGTGCATGTGAATGATATATATACTTATGTGGTTAAGCATACCCCTCTCATGCTATCATTGGGAAGTTTCCGCGCAGAGGGTGAGCTTCCTGGCTAGAAAAGCAGGGTGTGCATATTCCCCAGGTCATAGTTATCCCGTGTGTTATTATATGATTTATATTTTTGGGATGAGACGTGGTGGGTATGTTTTGTCTCATTGTCGGTTAGGAGCTATGACCTCTTCCCGGGACGTCGTGTGCGTGAGTTTACCAAGAAATGGGTGTCGTTTAGTCCCACCATGGTGGCCCCAGTATTGCTACGTGAGTCGGGCACTGGGAAGATGATGGCCTGATGTAGTTTTATCGGCGATATATATAGTCGAGTATATTATGTGTATGGCCATTGTACATCATATGTGGTATGTACACTTGGCTGTGGGAATTGATGATTGTATATACATATATGGTTAGAATAAATGCCTATATATATATTTATATATCCTAGATGAAAGGATATGTAATCTTTGTGGATTACATCTTGGATGATTATGGTGTACTAGACTGATGGGGGTTGATGTATCACATTTAAGGAATATTTCGGTTACATCATCGCAAGGATATTATTGGAGATTTTAAGTTGTTTTTATATTGTAATCTAAATTTAGTAGTAGTAGTAGTAGTAGTAGTAGTATAAAATTGTATGCATGGCATAATGGATCTCTAGGATCGACATTGTCAAGGAGTAGTGTAACGGGGTGGTTCCTTGTTTGGATTTTACTTTGCGAGACACCCCACGCCCGAAACGTAGTGTAGTGTTGAGATTGGAGAGAAGTTTTGTCAATAATAATTTGTATGCATGTTATCTAGAAATTAATTCGTATGATTAAACCCAATGTATATAAATAACAGTAATACCCCGTATTTTTGTGGTATTTATTTATGGGATTAATTGAATTAAATGCGTATTAATTGAAAATCAATTCGGATTAAAATACTAGCAAGATGAGAGTTGGAATTTGATTATAATGTGCATATATGATTATATATGAATATTGAATTAAGAAATTTGTCGTGAGATTGAAATACGGCAATTTGGGAATTTTGTTGAGACGCGTGTGACAGTCGCATCAGGTATATATTTATTTTAATTAAAAAGTGAATTTTATTTCTATTAATCGTATGGTCGTTTTGAGTGTGCCAATGTGTTCAGAAGGGTCGAAATAGTCAGAAAACACTAGCCGGGGGTTTGGTTTGGGTCCCGGGGTATTTTTAGGCCATACCAGCAACCCAAAAGGGCAGTTTGGTAATTTTAGAATTTGGGGATTTTTTATTAACGAATTTTAGGAGTTTTAAATGGAAACTTAAAAGACCCACTAAACCATTACCAGCCATTAACTGATTAGAGGGCTACGGGGGTTATTAGAATTAGCCCCAAAAGTTCCTAAGACAAACCCTAGCCTCCATTGCCACCATTAGAGAAGAGCTTGGAGAGGGAAGAGAGGAGAATTCTGCACAGAGAGAGAGAACCACTCATCAATTCGTCATCAAATTCAGAGATACACATAAGGCAAGTGGTTTAATTTCATTATTTTGCAGAGAATTCTTCTTCCATGCGTAGGAAATTCAAATAAATTGTATTGTTCTTGGAGTATGATGAAAACCCATTTAATTGGATGTAGAGATTTAAGAATCTATTGAGGAAATTTCATGTAGAAAACTGATAGGATGATTAGTCAGATGAAATTACATCTTTTACATCATAAAAACGGATTTAGTTATGTCTATGAATGACTTGATTTTTCTAGGGTTCATGTTCTTGAGATTTGGGGAAAATCGTGGAGATTTGATAATTTGATGTAGTTTAGGGTGATTTGAACCCATATAAATGTTGTAATACGGTTGAAACATGTTTAGGAAGGATTAGATACCTTCAAACATTGTTGGAATGACATTTAGGTGATATTAGAGGTGAAGAAAAGATGGAGAAACGGATTAAGGAAAATCTGGGCTCAAATCTAGCCACTCGTTAAACCTGCCAAGGTCGTTCGAACGAGCTCGTTCGAACGAGCTTCTAACGAGTTGACAGTTTGAATTCTAATGAGGTTGATGTTCGTTCGATGAATTTCGTTCGAACGAGACCTCGTTAGAAATCCCACTTCATTCGAACGAACTCTTGTTCGAACAACCTCGTTCGAACGAGACTTCTAACGAGTTGACAGTTTAGGCTTTTTAGCCTGTTTTGATTTCGCGTGTCCCGTAACCTTACTTAATGGTAAAGATAACCTTCCCTTGATGATAAATTGATATCGTAGGGACATTTGAGATATATAGAGGAGTAAAACCTAGAAGAATGATTCGAACCAAATGGAAATTATGGAGTAGGACGTGAGTGTCTGTTATGATTCGAGAACATTTACGGCCTAAATAATTATATTAACCGGGAACATATAAATTGTGTAGCGTTATATGTCGGTACGAATGAGAAGTGTACCACCAATATATTATGGTGATTACTAAGACGTGTTCATACTTAGTATATGTATTGATTTTATGTGTATGACATACCTACCATACTTGCTATCACGGGAGGTTTACGTTCGCTTAGGGCCCTTTAATCCTTGTGTTACCTAGATTTAGACTAGTACCTCGATGAACATAGGCCAGAGAAGGACTTATTGGGATGTTAATAACTCTGCTGGTCGTGGGAGCGCAGGTATGTGCGTGACCCATGTGATGTGACTGTGTTTGCCTCCATTGTTTGTGATTGTTGTTATCTGAGAACGATTTCTGAGAGATTCGGAATGCGTGATCCTTATGTACGTGATGTACCGGGATGGATAGCAGAGTATGTGTGCACCGCAGCTTAGTCACGGGGTGCTTATATTGTATATTTATGACGTGAATAATATACACTTAATTAAGGGGAACTTTCATGTGTTATTGTGTGTATAATATGGAAACGTTTTGAGAAAACATATAGGGATAACCTGAAATGAATTGTGTTACTAATTGAGAATCTGAGTTTAAATAAAGCTCTCTATTGATTTGATAACGCTAGAATGTAATATGGAAATCGTGTACTAAATGGTAGAACTTATTACGGTTTGGTTAGATATGTATGTCATTTAGATGGGTACGGTACGTTAGGAGTGCACATGTAGTCGAGTGGTGAGAATTTCATGTGAGTGCACGTCCTAACATGTATTTTGCATTTGATGTTTTAATGTTATTAAAACACTTGCTGTTTTTAAAATGATTTCCACTTTCGAGCTCTGACCCATTTGCTTTCAAATCTATTTTTGTAAAAACCATTTTAGGTTCCCAGCCACAAGGACACCATGCTTAGGATCCTCATTCAGGTGACGAGCTGTAGCTGTTTGTGGAACTTACAGGACTTTGCTTGTAGACGCTTCATCTATATTGACACTATATTCAACATTTATCAGTTGTAGGGCATGTCGCCCATTTCTTTAGAGGCATTTCATTTATTTCCGTTATTCAGACTTATGACATGTAATTAATTCAGGATTCAGACTTATTATTTTAGTTTCAGTTGTGGGATTGTTGTGAGGAGTTTTCCTCCGGACTTCTTCTTATTATTTGTTAGTTATTTCATTACTTCGTTATGGTGAATGGATTATGTTGTTCTTCCATTATTCTTCTATTGCATGTTAATCAGACTTAAATTAAAATTTGGCAACTTACTTTTTAAATACTAGGTGGTTAGTAATTATTAAAATGTTTTCGACAGTGATGCTATTAACTGAACCAACTTGCCATTTTGTATTGATTTAATAAAGGAGTAGCTACCCGATATTTAGTTAGTCGGGGTGTCACAGGTGGTATCAGAGCATCAGGTTCTAGTGTCCATTAGGATCTGTATGGCTTATTATGTTTTCGCTGAGCTTTCTTTGATGTAGAGCCCTATATTTTAGGACTGTTGTATTCTCTTATTTATGCTACACTCTTCAGCTATTTTAAGTTTATAACTGCGAACTTATAGACTTTATTCTTGTTTCAGAATGCCTCCACGACGTGCACAGAGGATTCCCAGGGTTGCAACGCCAGAACCACAGCTCGTACCAGTTCAGGGCACGATGAATGCCGCCGAGGTTGCAGCCATTGTGGCCCAGGCGGTAAATGCCGCACTATCCGTAGTTCAGCAGGCACCACCTCAGGCGTCGATAGCTGCGCTAGTTCAGGAACATGCATTCCCGTCTTCTTGGGAACGTGTATGTGATTCTTTCCAGAAAGCACACCCTCCGGAGTTCGCAGGTAGCTCCGATGTGGTAGTTTCGAGTCAGTGGAGGAAGGATATTCAGCGGCACTTGAGGATGTATGAGTGCACCGATGTCCAGAAGCAGATACTAGCTACCTTTAAGCTAGTGGGGTCTGTACTGCAGTGGTGGGAGTCTATTACCACCGTGGAGGAGAGAGATACTCTCACTATCCAGGAGTTTTGGGTGCGGTTTGACCGCAAGTACTTTCCGTCAGCTGTTCACACAGAGATGAGGAGGAAGTTAATGAGCCTCAAGCAGGAGGGTAAGACTGTGGCCGAGTATGAGGCCGAATTCATTGATCTTCTGAACATTGTTCCGGATGAGATACCGATAGAGGAGAAGAAGATACAGAAATTTACAGACGGTTGACTTGGAGGATCCGTCAACATTTATTGGGGAAACTATCGTTGGCCACTTACTCTGATGTGGTTAACGCTGCATTGCTCCATTGCCAGGATCATCGCTTTCACATGGCTGAGGACAAGCGATCGGGAGAGTCCAGCCATCAGGGCAGGGTTGGAGGGAATGGTGCTAGTGGGGCACAATCTGTTCAGGGGAAGAGACAGGGCGACCAGGGTTCCCAGCAGGGGGATCACAAGAGGTTCAGGTTAGGAAATTTCAGGCACGGACAGGGAGGTTTCCGGCAAAGCCATCAGGGTCCGAACGGCCATAATAACCAGCAGGGTCATAATGGAAAATAGCAGTTTCAGTAGGGCCAGTGGAGGAACGGTAACGGCCACCAGGGCCGGGGGCAACAGGGACAGAGAGGGGGGAACTTCCCGGGGAAGTGTTTCATTTGTGGCAAGACTGGCCATAAACGCCAGGACTGTCCTGATAGGGGCAGGGCCTCGTAGCAGCAGCAGGGTGCTCGACATGAGCCACAGAGGCCACTTTTTCCACCTTCTCTCCCAGCTCCAGCCCAGGTGCCAGCTCTTCCAGCCATTCCAGAAGTTCCTGTGCAGCAGGGGCAGTTACAGTATGGACGTGTCTATAACGTCCACCAGGCAACATCTCCACAGGCACCACCCGCGATTGAGGGTATGTTTCCTAGCCATGGTATTATGGGTCGGGTTTTGTTTGATACGGGAGCAATGCATTGTTTTATAGCTACACATTTTGCGAAAGCCTTAGGGTTGTTAGCCACATCAGAGAGCACAGTGACGTGTGTAGACTCACCATTGGGGAGTGGGTCACTTATTTTCTTTATATACCGAGGAGTGGGGGTAGAGATTGGTAGTTTGGTATTACCTGCAGACATGTTGGTATTAGATATGCATGTGCACGATGTGATTATCGGCATGGATTAGCTCGCTGATTATAGAGACATTATTGATTGCTTCGGTGGGAGCATTGTTTTTGCCATTTCGGGGCAAGAGATGTTTGTAGTGGTGATGCCTCGCCCAGAGGGAGGTTCGACCGATCATTTGTACTACATAGAGGAGGATACCTCTAAGGAGGTTGTGATTCCTTTAGATTCGATCCCAGTTGTCAGGGAGTATTCCGATGTGTTTCAGGAGATACCAGGCCTACCCCCCGGTCGAGAGATAGACTTAGTCATAGACTTATTGCAGGATACGAGACCTATAGCGCGCGCACCGTACCGTATGGCTCCGGAAGAGATGCGAGAGCTACGAGATCAGATTGAGCAATTGTTGGGTCAGGGGTTTATACGTAGGAGTACTTCACCGTGGGGTGCCCCTTTGTTGTTCGTGAAGAAGATAGATGGTTCACTAAGATTGTGTGTGGACTACCGGGAGTTGAACAAAGTCACGATACGGAATAAGTATCCGTTGGCTAGAATCGATGACTTATTCGACCAGTTGAGAGGATCTTCTTTCTTCTCGAAGATTGATTTGAGATCAGGATACCATCAGTTGCGTATCAGGGAGGAGGACGTCTCAAAGACTACGTTCTTAACGAGATATGGTTCTTACGAGTTTCGAGTTATGCCTTTTGGTTTGACCAATGCTCCAGCCGTGTTTATGGACCTGATGAATAGGGTGTTCAGGTATTTCCTAGATCAGTTTGTCATTATCTTCATTGATGATATTCTGGTTTACTCCCAGACAGAGGAGGAGCACGCCGAGCATTAGAGGCAAGTTTTGCAGACGCTACGTCAGAACGAGTTGTATGCAAAATATGAGAAGTGCGGGTTTTGGCTGAAGGAGGTCCATTTTTTAGGATATATTATTTCCGATCGGGGGATATCTGTTGATCCGGGGAAAGTATCCGCGGTGAGGGAGTGGGGACATCCCACGACACCAACGGAGATTCGTAGTTTCTTGGGCCTAGAAGGATACTACAGGAGGTTCATTCGGGGATTTTCGAAGATAGCAGGTCCTTTGACACATCTGACTCGTAAAGGTGTGTCGTTCATCTGGAGTGATGTCTCTCAGTTGGCATTCGATGAGTTAAAGGATAAGTTGACCTCAGCACTTGTGTTAGCATTACCGAGACCGGGAGTTGAGTATCTAGTCTACACCAATGCGTCCTTACAAGGACTTGGAGGTGTATTGCAGCAGGAGAGTCAGGCCATAGCTTATGCTTCCCTTAAGCTTAAGCCTCATGAGAAGAATTACCCCACTCATGATTTGGAGTTGGTGGCAGTTGTATTTGCCCTTCGGATATGGAGACATTACCTTTTGGGGGAGAAGTTTCGATTGTTCACGGACCACAAGTCCCTACAGTACCTATTCACGCAAAAGGAGTTGAATATGCGGCAGCAAAGGTGGCTTGAGTTTGTGAAGGACTTTCAGTTTGATATCCAGTATCACCCGGGGAAGGCTAACGTGGTAGCAGATGCGTTGATCCGTAGGCTAGTAGATGAGGTGGCAGGGGTGTGGAAGGCCAAGTGGAAGGAGTTGGGACACTAGGATGCAGTGGCCCGATCGTTCATGTCTGTGATGACCGTTACACCTCAGATTGTCACGAAGGTAGTAAGGGCACAGGCAAATTACTCGTTCTGTCAGGAGCAGATTGTTCAATTACTAGCAGAGGGAGCCTAGTCCTATACCGTTAGCTCAGACGGGGGATTACGCTTCAATGGGAGATTGGTAGTTCCGGAAGGGGAGGAATTGCGGCACGAGGTGATGGCAGAGTCGCACGGCTCACGATTCGCGGTACATCCCGGTGGGGACAAAATGTACCAAGACATGAGATGACAGTATTGGTGGAGCGGGATGAAGAGAGATATTGCCATGTTTGTTTCAAAATGCGCCACTTATGAGCTAGTAAAAGTGGATCATCAGAGACCGGCAGGACTTCTACAGCCATTGGAGGTCCCGATGTGGATGTGGGAGAGCATCTCCATGGACTTTATCATGGGGTTGCCTACGTCACAGAGAGGTCACGACTCCATTTGGGTAATTATGGACAGGTTGACCAAAGTCGCTCATTTTCTACCCGTAAGGACAGACTACACTATAGGACAGTATGCCCAGCTCTTTATTGCAGAGATAGTGAGACTTCACGGTGTGCCCCTAAATATCGTGTCTGACCGAGATAAGATATTTGTTTCACGGTTTTGGGAAAGTTTTCAGGAGGCCATGGGCACGGAATTGCGGTTGAGTACGGTGTACCACCCGCAGACCGACGGGAAAACTGAGCGTACAAACGAGATGTTGGAGGACATGCTACGTATGAGTATCATTGATTTTGGGGGTGGATGGGAGCAGTATCTTCCACTGGTAGAGTTTGCTTACAACAACTCCTACCAGTTCACCATTGGCATGGATCCATTTGAGGCATTGTACGGTAGACCTTGTCATTCCCCAGCATGTTGGTTGGAGGTGGGGGACAACAAACTACTTGGGCCGAAAGTGATTCAGGATAATTCGGCGAGGATAAAATTGATTCGGAGTCGCATTCGGGTAGCTCAGGATCGGCTGAAGAGCTATGTTGATGCGAAGAGGTTCTTCAGGGAGTTCCAAGTGGGGGACCAGGTTTTGCTCAGAGTATCTCATATGAAGGGGATTATGCGTTTCGGGAAGAAAGGGAAGTTGGCACCGAGATATGCGGGACCATTTCCTATTATTGAGAGCATTGGACCGGTTGCGTATAGACTTGGGTTACCGGAGAATTTGCATATGATTCACGATGTATTTCATATTTCCTCGCTAAGGAAATATCTTAGAGACGATTTGGCTCATTCTCATATTTCTTTGGAGGACATTGATCTCCGTCCTGATAGCTCCTACGAGGAGGTGCCGTTTGCTATTTTGGACCGAAGTGAGCGGAAACTGAGGTCAAAGATAGTCCCGTTAGTGCGTGTTCAGTGGCGACATCATAATGTTGAGGAGTCCACATGGGAGCGCGAGGATGAGATTCAAGAATGTTATCCAGGGTTGTTCTTACCTAGTACTTTCTAGTTCCGAATTTCAGGACGAAATTCAGTTATTAGGGGGGAAGTATGTAATACCCCGTATTTTTGAGATATTTATTTATGGGATTAATTGAATTAAATGCGTATTAATTGAAAATTAATCCGGATTAAAATACTAGCGAGATGCGAGTTCCTATTTGATTATAATGTGCATATATGATTATATATGAATATTGAATTATGAAATTTGTCGTGAGATTGAAATACAACAATTTGGGAATTTTGTTGCGACGCGTGTGACAGTCGCGTCAGGTATATATTTATTTTAATTAAAAAGTGAATTTTATTTCTATTAACCGTATGGTCGTTTTGAATGAGACAACGCGTTCGAAAGGGTCGAAATAGTCAAAAAACACTAGCCGGGGGTTTGGTTTGGGTCCCGGGGTATTTTTAGGCCATACCAGCAACCCAAAAGGGCAGTTTGGTAATTTTAGAATTTTGGGATTTTTGATTAAATAGTTTTAGGAGTTTTAAATGGAAAATTAAAAGTCCCACTAAACCATTACCATCCATTAACTGATTAGAGGGCTACGGGGGTTATTAGAATTAGCCCCAAAAGTTCCTAAGACAAATCCTAGCCTCCATAGCCACCATTAGACAAGAGCTTGGAGAGGGACGAGAGGAGAATTCTGCAGAGAGAGAGAGAACCACTCATCAATTCGTCATCAAATTCAGAGATACACATAAGGCAAGTGGTTTAATTTCATTATTTTGCAGAGAATTCTTCTTCCATGCGTAGGAAATTCAAATAAATTGTATTGTTCTTGGAGTATGATGAAAACCCATTTAATTGGATGTAGAGATTTAAGAATCTATTGAGGAAATTGCATGTAGAACATTGATAGGATGATTAGTCAGATGAAATTACATCTTTTACATCATAAAAACGGATTTAGTTATGTCTATTAATGACTTGATTTTTCTAGGGTTCATGTTCTTGAGATTTGGGGAAAATGGTGGAGATTTGATAATTTGATGTAGTTTAGGGTGATTTGAATCCATATAAATGTTGTAATACAGTTGAAACATGTTTAGGAAGGATTAGATACCTTGAAACATTGTTGGAATGACATTTAGGTGAGATTAGAGGTGAAGAAAAGATGGAGAAAAGGTTTAAGGAAAATCTGGGCTCGAATCTGGCCACTCGTTAGAAGACATGCCCAGGTCGTTCGAACGAGCTCGTTCGAACGAGCTTCTAACGAGTTGAAAGTTTGACTTCTAACGAGGGTGATGTTCGTTCGATGACTTTCGTTCGAACGAGACCTCGTTAGAAAGCCCACTTCGTTCGAACGAACTCTCGTTCGAACGAGACTTCTAACGAGTTGACAGTTTAGGCTTTTTAGCCTATTTTGATTTCGCGTGTCCCATAACCTTATTTAATGGTAGAGATAACCTTCCCTTGATGATAAATTGATATCGTAGGGACATTTGAGATATATAGAGGAGTAAAACCTAGAAGTATGATTCGAACCAAATGGAAATTATGGAGTAGGACGTGAGTGTCTGTTACGATGCGAGAACATTTACGGCCTAAATAATTATATTAACAGGGAACATATAAATTGTGTAGCATTATATGTCGGTACGAATGAGAAGTGTACCACCAATATATTGTGGTGATTACTAAGACGTGTGCATACTTAGTATATGTATTGCTTTTATGTGTATGACATACCTACCATACTTGCTATCACGGGAGGTTTACGTTCGCTTAGGGCCCTCTAATCCTTGTGTTGCCCGGATTTAGACTGGTACCTCGATGAACATAGGTCAGAGAAGGACTTATTGGGATGTTAATAAGTCTGCTGATCGTGGGAGCGCAGGTATGTGCGTGACCCATGTGATGTGACTGTGTTTGCCTCCATTGTTTGTGATTGTTGTTATCTGAGAACGATTCCTGAGAGATTCGGAATGCGTGATCCTTATGTACGTGATGTACCGGGATGGATAGCAGATTATGTGTGCACCGCAGCTTAGTCTCGGGGTGCTTATATTGTATATTTATGACGTGAATAATATACACTTAATTAAGGGGAACTTTCATGTGTTATTGTGTGTATAATATGGAAACGTTTTGAGAAAACATAAAGGGATAACCTGAAATGAATTGTGTTACTAATTGAGAATCTGAGTTTAAGTAAAGCTCGCTATTAATTTGATAACGCTAGAATGTAATATGGAAATCGTGTAGTAAAGGGTAGAACTTATTACGGTTTGGTTAGATATGTATGTCATTTAGATGGGTACGGTACGTTAGGAGTGCACATGTAGTCGAGTGGTAGAATTTCATGTGAGTGCACTTCCTAACATGTATTTTGCATTTAATTTTTTAATGTTATTAAAACACTTGCTATTTTTAAAATGATTTCCACTTTCGGGCTCTGACCCATTTGTTTTCAAATCTATTTTTGTAAAAACCATTTTAGGGGCCCAGCCACAAGGACACCATGCTTAGGATCCTCATTCAGGTGACGAGTTGTTGTTGTTTGTGGAAGTTACAGGACTTTGCTTGTTGACGCTTCATCTATATTCAACATTTATCAGTTGGAGGGCATGTCGCCCATTTCTTTAGAGGCATTTCATTTATTTCAGTTATTCAGACTTATGGCATGTAATTAATTCAGGATTCCGACTTATCATTTTATTTTCAGTTGTGGGATTGTTGTGAGGAGTTTTCCTCCGGACTTCTTATTATTATTTGTTAGTTAATTCATTACTTCGTTATGGTGAATGGATTATGTTGTTCTTCCATTATTCTTTTATTGCATGTTAATCAGACTTAAATTAAAATTTGGCAACTTACTTTTTAAATACTAGGTGGTTAGTAATTATTAAAATGTTTTTGACAGTGATGCTATTAACTGAACCAACTTTGCATTTTGTATTGATTTAATAAAGGAGTAGCTACCCGGTATTTAATTAGTCGGGGTGTCACAATAACGTATTAAGAATTATAATTGAATAAATTATAAACCGGAATCTATTAAGCCTAGTATGGCATATATGTTTGAAAAGAATCAATTATTACTAGAAAGGGTGGGATTCTGGGGTATGCTAGGAAGCCAGGTATTGAGGATATAGGTTGTGCCCATGTTTAGTTAGGTTGCCCTTATAGGTGGGGAAATTTGACTAAAATTTCAGGACGCGAATAGGTGCGCGCCGTTAGATGACAGGTGAGTTAGGGTTTCACGAGAGTGCGATTCCATTTTAATTATGAAATAAGTGCACCGATATTTATTATGCACGGTTAACACACTTCCTAATATATTTTTCACAACTCGGGCTCTGACCCGTTTACTTTTCTTTCCTTCCTGTATATATATATATATATATATATATATATATTACTACAGGTGTCCTACCGCATGGATGCCGAATGACATTCTACCCAGAGTCTTGGGAGCCGTGACAGGTGTGGACTGTTGCGGGATGTAGAATGTAGTCGCTTCCTACTTTTTGAAATTATAGGTAGGAATCATGTTGTATATATCGGGTTTATACCCAAGGGATATTTATATATGTTCATATTTATTCCATTTCAGCTATTGTATTGGATGTGACCCGACAGCTGATTCGGGTTTACTTCTTTGCAGTATATTCAGTTGTAATTATTTATTTCATTTTATTCCAGCATTTCATTTATCATAGTTCTTGTATGCATCTTTCTTTTCTTTATTAGTAGCTTATAGTGTTGGTTTGTTGTCTATTTTATGTTTTATTAAATTTTTAACATCTCGCTTATATGATATCGGGTAGTTAGTCTATATTATATTTGTACCGACAGTTGGTGTTGAGACTGAGCCATCTGAAACTCCTGATTTAATGTAGTATAGGGCTGGCCACCCATTATTATTTTGAGCGGGGTGTTACACATACATTCACACTAGTTTCTCTTTTTAAATCACAATGTAATTGCAGATCCGAATTACTATCAATGACTCACTTATTTTCGTCACGAGTAATCGACAATTCAAAACACAACGGAGTCAAATCAGTCCACATTTCACAAATTGGATGCCTAACCTCAATAAGCGTTGAATCCAAACAAATACGTACTCCAAACGTACTACCCTCATATGAAATCAACGCCAAGATACCTCTACTAATATCCCTGCACAATAAAAACAAAAAGATGTCAAACAAAACACTAAATTAAAAACATACAAACTCAATAGTTAGCAGTCAATAATAATACAACTAAATAGGTTACTACTGTAACACCCCGCCTAAAATTATAACGGGTGACCAGCCCTATACTATATTAAATCAGGAGTTTCAGATGGTCCAGTCTCAACATCAACTGTCGGTAAACTATAATATAGGATTAACTACCCGATATCATATAAGAGAGATGTTAAATAAATTAAAACATGCAACATAACACAACCCAACACTATAAAGCTACTAATGAATAAGAGAAAGACGCAAGAAAGAACTATGATAAACTAAATGCTATAATAAAAAGGTATAATTTACTACAAATGAGTATACTACAAGGAAGAAAACCCGAATAAGCTGTCGGGTCACGGCGAATACAATAACTGGAATGGAATAAGTATAAACATTTATATAAATATCCCTTGGGTACAAACCCGATATACGACATGAATTCTACCTAGAATTTGAAAGTAGGAAGCGACTACCAGATACATCCCACAACAGTCCGCACCTATCACGGCTCCCAATACTCTGGATAGGAAGTCATCCGGCATCCATGCGGTAGGATACCTGTAATATTATATATATATACAAGCAGGAGAGAAAAGTAAACGGGTGAGAGCCTGAGTTGTGAAAATATTTAGCAAGTGTGTTAACCGTGAATAATAAATATCGGTGCACATATTTCATAATTAAAATGGAATCTCACTCTCGTGGAACCCCAACTCAACTCTCATCTAAAGGCGCACACCCTATTCGCGTCCTCAATTTTATTAGTTAAATTACCCCCATTTTTTTTTATAAGGACAACCCAACTTGTAATAGGCCTAGCCTATACCCACGAGATCTACCTTCCTATCATAACCCAAGAATCCACCCCCCTTTTCTAAACACAATTAAGTATTTATTTTCTATCATATGTGCCTTATTAGGCTTAGTGGATTACGGTTTATACGTTAACCAATTATAATTTAATAAGTTACCCAATATGCATTTGGGTTGAAACATATGATTTTAAATTTCTAATTAATAAGCATACGAAGTTATTATTGACACAACTTCCCTCCAATTTCAACGCTGCGCTGCGTTTCATGCATGGGGTGTCTCGCAAAGTAAAATCCAAACAAGGAACCACCCCGTTAAACTACTCCATGTCAACGTCGATCCTGGAGATCCATTATGCCACACATAAATATCGACAGAACTTCTCTCTACTCTCAACAATGTACTACATTTCGTGCGTGGGGAGTCTCGCAAAGAGAAATCCAAACAAGGAACCGTCCCGTTACACTACTCTTTGACAATGTCGATCATAGAGATCCATAATGCCGTGCATACCATAACTGGCAGAACTTTTCTCCAATTTCAACACTACACTACGTTTCATGCGTGGGGTGTCTCGCAAAGAGAAATCCAAACAAGGAACCACCCCGTTACACTACTCCTTGACAATGTCGATCCTAGAGATCCATAATGCCATATATACAATATAATACTACCACTATTACCAAAACTCCAATAATATCCTTGGGATGATGTAACCGAAATATTCCTTAAATGCGATACATCAACCCCCATCAATCTAGTACACCATAATCATCCAAGATGTACTCCACAAAGATTCTATATCCTTTCATCTATAGGATATATATATATAAATATATATGTAGGTATTTCTTCTAACCATATATATATTCACACCATCATCCAATCCCATGACCATGTATACATACCATATATGATGTATAAAGGCCATGCACAAATAAATACCCGGCTATATATAGCACCGATAAACTATATCAATGCTATCATCTTCCCAGTGCCTGGCTCACGTAGCAATACTGGGGACACCATGGTGGGACTAAACGACACCCATCTCGTGGTAAACTCATGCACACGACGTCCCAGGAAGCGGTCATAGCTCCAAATCGGCAATGAGACGAAACATACCCACCACGTCTCATCCCAAAAATATAAAAATGTAAATCACATAATAACACACGGGACGACTATGACCTGGGGAATATCCACACCCTGCTTTTCTAGCCAGGATGCTCACCCTCTATGCGCGCAACTTCCCAATGATAGCATGAGCGGGGTATGCTTAACCAAATAGGTATATATATCATACACATGCATAATATATATACATCCATATGATCCAATCATAACCCATCATATCCGGTTTAAATATCCATACCATGTATGTTCACAACATAAATATATATATATATATATATATATATATATATATATATATATATATATACACATATTCCCATATCCATATATCTATATATAAACTAGTTCTCATTCATATATATATATAAGATATACAAACCCGGCTATAAGTATACATAAATCCTCAATATACAAGCCGTCACCACAAACTCATATCATTCACCTTGATATGTGAATACAATCCCTCACTTGAAACATATTCAATCATTTTTTTCTATGATGAATAGTCTCCCAAAACCATATGTATAGATCTATACATATATATTCAATCATTAGGGTTATCACCCAAGAATTTGTGTAGGAATCCATCACTACACATTTCACCTCTAAATGTGAAAGTACATAATTTCCTTTAGTACAATTTAACCATAGGCACACACATGACCTAATAGTCTAAAACCTCAATTTATTTCAACCTCATTTCAAGTATTGGAATCTCAATGGTCATAACCCCACGATTTTGGTGTAAACTATCCTAACTAGAATTTATGCTACCACTTATTCTAGTCGATAGTACAATCCGAATCGTTCCCAATTTCACCTATGGTTCAAATAAATCTCAGGAACCCCTTACTTCTATTGAGTTATCAATTGTTCCTTAGTCTAAACATTTCTAAGGATATGAAACCCCTCACTCTTTAAGAGTATGCGACCACTCCCTTCCATTTGGCCCCAAATTGTATCTTAACAATATCATATCCTTATAAGGATTTGACATAAAGGTCGTCCTAGAAAAATTCACAACATACATGGATAATTCTTATCCAATTATTCCAAGAAGTCTCCACTATCATATACTAAGTGAGAGGCCCCCTATAAGTCTCCAAAGTATCTCTTACTTCATAAAAGAAAACCTCAAATTTATAAACCCAACCAAAAAGGGTAGAAATCATCCTAGAAAAACCTCATAAAACAACTCATTAAGGAGGCCCTAAGAATAAACTCCAAAAGAAAAGGGAAAGAAAGAAATCCCAAATTTTGGGCTAAAAACAGGGGATCGGTCGACCTGTCCCAGACCCTCGGTCGACCGCGGGCCCGAATTTTGCCTACGAAGAAATGCAGTAGGCTTTTCCCTTAAGGTGCGGTCGACCGGTCCCCAGACTGCGATCGACCGGCCATACCAGATATTCTGGCCGATTTCCCCTTTCTCATCAAACCCACGAAAATAATACCCTAAAACTTTCATTCTAATCCCTAAACTTTCATCAAATCATGATGTTAAGACCATTAATCAACCCAAAGTTGATCCCAACCATTTCTAATCCATTAAATCCATATTTAAACATTGATTTCAAGATTAATCCTAAAATTTAGGTTTTAACATTAATACCCAAAAATCCATTTCTTAATCCCACAAATTATGAAATGAAATACACAAATAGCTATTTAGCAAGATTAAACACTTGCCTCAGATTTGTAGAGGTTGGATCGTCCTCGATGTCGCTGTTTTGGGCTGGAAACTCCAAGCTTTCTCTCTTCCTTTCTTCTTCTTTTTCTCTTCTTTCTCCCTCTAGGGCTTTTTCTCTCTTCCTCTAAAATGAGAAATGGCTTCATCCGTAAGCCTCATAAACCTTTAAAACAAAATCCCAATTTTAAATGTTAATACACACTTTAAATGATTCGTTTACACCAATTCGAGTCAAACTAACTTAAAAATATTCCGAAGCCGAAATAAAACCCCATGACAGTCATTTTGACTATCTCGACCCTTCCGGGATCAATGGTACCCTTAAAATCATCATCCGGAATACTTTAAAACATCCTCTATTTTTGGACTTAAATTCCCACTTTTAGAATTCTCCAATTTAATTAAATTTTATTTTCCCAAAATTTAATTTCTCAGTCTCAAAAGTCTTGGGGTGTTACAACTACCCACTCATAAAAACAGTAACTAATACAACTTTTTCAAATGAAATTTCTTATTTGAAAACAAATTTATCTTCAACTTATTTAATATGTAACATTTTATTTTCAAACAAAAACTAATATATGTGAGTTTGTCTTTCAAATTCACATACATTAAAAATTGGAACACGCCTACTATTATATTTATACTAGGTTTTTTCATTTCTTCTTTTTTTTTTTTGTTTTTCCCGACATCTACTAACTGATTTTGTTGTACTCCTTTTTTGATGTTATAACGAAGATAGGCATAACAAAACATACCCTGAGGGGAAGCTACTATTGCATTATGGAGATAAATGGTCACTAAAATCCGTCATTTCTATAGAATAGAATGTGGGAGATTATATAGGGGTGACTTTAGATGTAGTTGAAATTGATTCATCTCATATTTGTTTACTGACTATAGAGACTATTTTTACTGATTGTTTCATACTAATGTAACTTTGGATAGTTAAAAACATGTTCATATATAATGAAAGGTGTTATGATCAAGATTGATTGTGATTTTGATGTTTTATTAGACTGGGATTCTATGAGATAAGTGAAGATAACCATGGCCAGTTGTTTGTCAAACTAATTGGCATTATGCCTCTAAATGTAACTGTAACCCCTAACATGACTAATAAGGCTTGTGTTGGTTAAACACAAGCCCCACCAAAACTCCAAATGGTAAAGTTTACTATAAGAATTTTGGATAGACAAATGGTAGAGTTATTTAACCAAATAAACCATCGAAGAGTGGGGAATTAGTTCCTAAACAAAAATCATATAAGAGTCCCAATTTCTTATTTGCAAACAAATAAATCTTCGGCATATTTAATATGCAACATTTTATTTGCAAACAGAAAAAGAAATATTTACATTTTGCACCGTTGTTTTCATCTCATAAACATTAGATACAAAAAAGTTGATAAAAAATATTAAGATTAACTAAATCAATAAATCTTCTATGCACAAAAACACACCATAAATTACCTTGAAATTACGTGACAATCCATCGAACCAAACTAAAATTATATTTCTTCAACCGAAAAGCACCTCAATCAATGAATCGCTAACGAATCTGCAAAAGATTTATACAATGAACAATACAAAAACTCTATTTCAAAATCAAATAGAAAAATTACAAAAAATACACAATTATTGATTCAAATAGGTTTATAAACCCTAAATGACGGATCTTTCAATTGATATAACCATACCTAATCGATGAAAATTAATCATATAAACATTGATTTCAAATTTTGTTTGCTATAACAATCCATAAAGAATCGATCATAAGAAGAAAGAGAAACGAAAATGGGAAAAATGTGTTGAAGAGAAAACGTAGGTGGAAAATCTCTAAGGGTATTAACGGAATTTGACATTTAAATAAGGTATATATATATATATATATATATATATATATATATATATATATATATATATATATATATTAATTTATATATGAATATATTTGTGGGGACCACGCTAATAATTGATATTGATTTATAGGGACTACATTTATAAAGTTCAAAACTGATGTCGTATTCTTAAAAATACACTGTGGTACATGACTTTAACTCTAATTCTCTATAAAAATTATGCTAATTTTCTAAAACTACAATTATATTTTTCTGGAGTAAATTTTGAGATGAATATATATTTTACAATATTGATGAACAAGTTATTGAATGTATTCCGAAGTTAATCTATACTAACTTAAAATATCTAATAAACTAGATGCATCGATTTGGTACTAAATACCCCTTTAATTTTGAATAATTAGATATGCAATTTATACTTATTTATTCTCTCTTTACTATAACGACGCCACTTTCATCTCCTCTCACTCCAATTCTCCTCGTTTCTTTTCCACGGTCATCTCCATTAATAAAACTGTTCCACTTTATCTTCATAATCTCAATTCATTTCCCCTCATATTCACTAACAAAGGTTCTTCACAACTCCATACCTTTTTACCTACATCTTCCTCTTTCGCAGTTAAGAAAAAGGTTTTTTTTATAGAGGAAGTTAGGAGATTATTGGCAGGGGCGTAACCAGGAATTTATATCCGGGATGGCTGACTTAACACTGATTTCTGAGGGTTTGGGGGCGAGAGCCCCAAAATTGATTTTTTTTAGGTTATTTTTGAATATTTAATTAAAAATAATGAAAAATAATGTTAATTAAAAAATAAAGGCGCAAAATAATGCCCAAAATAATGGTTCATGTAGTTTTTTTTTTAAGTGGATCATTAAGGTTTGATTGGTTAGACGGGCTAAATTTTTTGTTTGTTGGGTGGGGTGGGATGTATTGGGCCTTAAAATTTAGACTAATTTTTTTTAAAGTAACCCGGGCTTGAGCCCGGCTAAGCCCCCCACTTAGCTACGCCCCTAATTATTGGCCCTAATTATGGGATATTGTTAAGCTCATGGGTTATAAAAAAACAACTTACAAACATGTTGAATGCTTGAAGGTTGAAGCAAGCTTTTGGAAAGGTACTTCCATTTAGATTTTTGATATCTATGGTATACAAAAAAGGTTTTAGCTACACCACCAAAGTAGGGGCCTCATTTAAGTTTCACTTTTATGTGTGTCTTGTTAATAACAAAACTCATATCTCTTTCATCCTAGACATAATTTCAAATTACTCTTTCAAAATATGTACAAATTATGAATGAAACTAACCTACATTATAAACTTATTTTAAAAATAATCCAAAAACATAAAAGAAAACCACCATACGATATATATATATATATATAATAAAGTAGATTGGTTTTTGAAAATGTACACATTTGTAACGGTCAAGATGTGTGCCACCTCCTTACATATTTTGAAAAAATGGATGGTTGGGATCACATCTATTTTATTTTTACAAACCTACTCCTCTATTATTTGGTTTCCCCCTCTTTTTTACTCATCAAAGTTACCCTTTAATTTGAAAATGAGGGCATTTGTGGAATTCATTATCCCTCACACTCGAACACACGCACGCGCTCATCTATTTGACTATCTCTCTAATTCTCTCGCTCTAAACCACAAACCCACCCCCGTCTACCTCATTCTCTCCCTTTCACTCCAAACCCACAAACCCCAACCGTCGTTGCCCACCCTTCGCCACTGCATTCAGGTACTTTATCTCACCCTCTTAAACATGCACATACACACATACACATCTACCTTCTCGCATCTGCCTCACACTCACACTCATACTCACTCACACACACATACACACTCATAAACACGCTCATACACACGCGCATATCAATTTTAGATTTCTGATTGTGTGTGTGTGTGTGTGTGTGTGTGTGTGTGTGTGTGTGTGTGTGATTTTTGAGTTTTGCGTGTTTTGTGATTTCTCATACACACACACTTATACATATTTTGTAAACTTGATTGTACATATTGATTGTAAACTTGATTGTACATATTTGAGGGCTTTGTACACTTGATTGGGTTTTGTAAACTTGGTTCTATAGATTTTTAAGGCTCTGAGTGTACACTTAAACATAGCCCTAAAAATTCGGATCGAAAATTCAGAAATTCGGAATCCATATATGATTTCCAATTCCATTCCATTTTTTTTCAGAAAATTCGGAATCGAAAAATTCAAAAATTGAAAAATTAAAATGGTGCCAAAATTGGAAAAATTCGGGTCGAAAAAAGAAAAATTCGGAAGTTCGAAAATAACTGACACCCCTACTTAAAACTATAGCCCTAATTTTTAGGGCTGTGATTTTAGGGCTATGGTTATACATATTTTTCGGGCTATGATTTTAGGGCCCTTTAGGAAGTTTGATATGATATGGCTACAATGACACTGATGACCTCTTGCAGTGGTATGTTTTTAAAACTTCTTTAATTTTAAATTTCTTTTTGTTTTTAATGTTCAAAACTAAGACGTTTAAGTATTTGGAGCATTGCAGCACTCTATCTTTGGCTTAATATTTTTGCGAATTCAAGTTTCCTTTTCTTTTTAATACATCACTCTATCTTTGGCTTAATATTGTTGTGAATTCAAGTTTCCTTTTCTTTTTAATACGAATTAGTATTGGGACTCTTTACATACCTTTGTTATAACATGTGTTCTGATATCACATCTTTTTTCTTTTTTATATACAACCATTATTCATTTGGCACTTCTAACCATGTTACTTATACCTGTTATATATTCATTTGGCACTTCAACATTATACCTGTTATATATTCAACATTGAAGTGTGTTGCATTTTGAATTTGAAATTAATGTGCCCCCTATTTATCCAACAAACGCAGAAAGTTGAATGTTTCTCTCTTTATTTTAGAAACTATATATGAATGTTTCTCTCTTTATTTATTTTTTTCCTTTTTGGATGTTTTCCCATTTAATATCAGGGAGTGAGTTTTTTTAATATTGCTTCAACATCATGGTTTTGTAAACAGTTCAAGTCTCCATAACTGTTCAACATCAAGGTTTTGTTGAACTTTTGGGTTGTGCATATGTCAATATTTACATTTCTGATAGTTCAATTTTGATTTATTTGTAGATACAATGAAAATTGATGTGGATGTTAGAGACATTAATGGCAATGGATGATGATTGCAGTTTGCGATTTTGCACACGGTAACTAATTTCTTCAACTATTTGTAATCAACTAATTTGTTATTGCACTTAATTGTGTTATTTATATAAAAACGAAAGCCATATTGATTTGACAATTTGGTTATGAACGATCGAATGGGAGGATGAAGTTTAAGAATGTTTAATGTGTACAGAATTGTATGGTCTTTTCTATTCTTTACATAGTATATTGGTTATTTTATTTTTCTCATATTTATTAGAATTTTGACATAATTTTTCTATATTGCTTGCATATACCGTTATTCTCGATCAAAATTCTCCACTAGTTTTCATCTCGAGAATATCTAAAGCTTTTAAGTATGTGGCATACTCATTCAATGAGGATGATGAAGAAGAAAAAGATCCGTCTAAAGCCCTTGAACCTATGTTGATATATATATTATTTTTGTTATGAAGTTTGTTTCGTCGAAGTTTTTGTTAGATGAATTTGAGATCATTTAATGTTGTTGGATTTGGTGTTATCCCTAAAAGGGTGATTAGTCCAATAAACAAAGGAGACTATGTCCAATTTTTTTAAATGGACACTTTATTTATTAGAGACAATGTGAATTCAGTTGATGAATATAATAAATTTTCGTTGTTTTTTGAGACACAGTGAATTTGATTGATGAATATTGTATATTTCATTTTATATGTGAATTTTTTTTATGAATTTGGACAATTTGGATTTTGTTGGACTTTTAGTATTTGTTAAGAAGGGTGAATAGTTCCATAAACAAAAGAGACTATGCCCATTTTTTTTTAAAAATTTGACACTTTATTTTTTTGAGACACAATGTGAATTCGATGGATGAATATTGTATATTTCGTATTATATGTGAATTTATTTGATGAATTTAGACTATTTGAATGCTATTGGATTATTTGTTATTTATTAAACATGGTGAATAGTCCTATAAATAAAGGATATTATGACCAATTGTTTTAAAATTACACTTCGAAAATTTTTGCGTTTCGTTATTACGTACTTTGAAAAATTATCGCCGTTTCGCGATTACGTACTTTGGAAAATTTTCGTCGTACCTTCAGGCACGGGCATACACTAGTATATATATATATATATATATATATGAAGATTATCACAAGTGAACCTAAAAACCAAACTTTTTAATGAACCTTAACAAAAAAACACCTTACAACCCATTAATTTTAAATTCCTATGGTGTAATTGGTCCGAGCTAGCGGTAATGGACACACGTGTGACTCAAGAGCCCCTTACCAAACCTACCCCCCCCCCCACCCACCCACCCTAACCCCTCCATGGCAGACAACTAGTTAAAAAAATTAAGTTGTTGGAATGTTTACTCAGGAGTAAGAGCTGTCGGGGGTGTAAAAAAAATATTCGATCGGCACGTGTGTCCGTTGCCACTGGCACAGACAAATTACATAATAGTAATTAAAACTAATGGGTTGTTAGTTTTTTTTTTGTTAAGGTTAATTAAAAAGATAGATTTTTAGGTTCACTTGTGATCCTCTTCCATATATAGAGAAGGATGGTATAAAGGTTTGTTTGGTTTTTGCAGGAAAATTGAAATACAGATATATAAGGAAGGTGGGGTGAGAAAGAATAAATGGTAAGAGAGACAAATTGGTGCTGATGGAGAATTTTTTGAGACACGTTGCGTTGACAGATTGCATCATTTTGTAGCGGGTGTAAAGAGAACAAAACAAAAAAAAAAGAATGTGGGTGAGGGAGAAAACAAAGGATTGTGAAATAAAATATTGAGAAGTAATAATAGAGGTAGAGTATAAGCATGGGGGAGCCTCGTACCTCACCTGCTAGGTGTCAAATTAGGGAATGAGAGAATATATGAAGAAAAATTGATATGGAGAGAGAGAGAGAGAGAGAGAGAGAGAGAGAGAGAGAGAGAGAGAGAGAGAGAGAGATGTGAAGAATGATGAAGGGGGAAGATATAGGTGAGTAAAATGAGGAACGAAAGATGAGAAAATGACATGATTTTGTTTGTAGCTTGTCTTGAAGGGTCGTGATATGATAATGTGTGAGAAGGGAGGGAGAAATCATGTACATAGTTATGAGAAAGGAAATAATATAGCCCATGTAGCTATACAAGGGGTTAAATGGGGGATTGGGTATGATCGAGTATATGTGAGAGGAAAGAATTGAGAGAGATGGGGGAAGTTATCCAGGATTTATGAAAATGGGGAAGAAGGTTTGTAATTTTAATTAGTTTACTTATGTTTTGTGGTCATTTTATTATTGATATTAAAGTCAAATCTGTTACACATCTTCGAAGATGGTTTCTATGTGTTAAAAATGGTGAGGGTCATACCTATAGGTTTAATAAATAGTATATAATTTTTTGTTAGTTTTGGAATTTTCACATACAAATATTCTAATTTATTTACCTTAATAAAATGTGTATGTATTTTATTTGGATGTTTCAACTCTTCGTCCTTTATCTCCAATTTAAGGAGACAATTATATATGAAGATGTAGTTAAGATCTCCTAATATATATACAGTCGTGCTCCTGTGCGGACTGGTCCGCATTTTAAGAGTGCGGACCGGACATGTGTCACCTGGCGGTGACCCAGAAAAGAGAGAGAGTGTCACTATAATTTAGGCGATAATTTCTATAGGCACCGTTAGGTGATACATGTCTGGTCCGTATTCTTAAAATTCGGACTAATCCGCACAGGAGCATTGTTATATATATATATTATATTTTTCTTCTTTTTTCATATTTTTTTCACTCTTACATTGTCTAAAACTCCTTCCCATCATATGTCATTGTCTAGAGATGTGGTAACTTTTGTGTACTGTAAATGACTCTTACTATGATAATTCTTGTTGGACCGGTATTAATACCAAGAGGGGTGAATTAATTGTAATACCCCGTATTTTCTATGATATTTATTTTTGGGGATTAATTGAATTAAATGTTTATTAATTGAAAATTAATCCGGATAATAATATTAACGAGATGTGAGTTAGTATTTTATTATAATGTGTATACTTGGCATTATATGAATATTGGAAAATATTGAATTTGTCACGAGATTGAAATACGACAATTTGGGAAACTTTGTTGGGACGCGCGTGACAGTCGCGTCAGGAATATAATTATTTGAATTAAAAAGTGAATTTTATTTTTATCACCCGTATGTTCATTTTGAGTGCGCCAACGCGTCCAGAAGGGTCGAGATAGTCAGAAAACACTAGCCGGGAGTTTAGTTTGGGTCCCGGGGTATTTTTAGGCCATACCGGCACCATAAAGGGTATTTTGGTAATTTTGTATTTTTGGGAATTAAAAGTGACGAAAAATAAGAATAGAAATATGACTTCTTCTTTAACCCACTAAACCCACTAACTACACTAAGAGACTTAATGGGCTATGGGAGAAGTTGAAATATAGTCCCAACTTACCAAAAACCAAACACACCTCCATTGTCATCATCCTTGGGAAGAACTTGTAGAGAGAGAGAGAGAAAGGAAAGAATTCTACAGAAAGAGAGATAGAGGACAGATTCAACCTTCAAATTCAACATCAAATTCAGAGAAAGATTAAGGCAAGTGTTTTAAATTCATTTGATTCAAGCTATGCTTTTCGATGTTTAGGAATTTTCGAAATTGATCTTGGAAGATGATTTAGACCCATATATTGGAAGTTAAAAGTTATGAATTATGTTAGGGATTGCATGTAGTAATATTCTGGACGAATTATATGTTCTAAATAGAACCATTGATGATCTAAAAATGGAGTTTAGAAGTAGTTTATTGATGTTCTTGAATGGGGAAGAAATCTGGAAAATTTTGATGTAGTCTTGATCTAAATAAAGCCTTTGAATGATGAATTATGGGTTTTAGAATGTTAATACCGTTGTAGAATGATAGTATGATGATATTGTAACCTTGTCTTAGAGTTTCATGCTTGAAAATGATGTTTTGGGACGAATTGGTAACTGCAAAACGAAGCAGTCCGTAACCATACCTGGTGCGTTCGATCGGTCGATGTTCTTCAGTCGATCGATCGACCACCATCGATCGATCGAAGGTAAAGGTCGATCGATCGACCTTCCCAAAATGAGTAAAGTTTTTCCCTAATTAAATTTTAATGGTGTTAATCCTTGAATGATATTATTGGAGACCTTATGAATACCCTTAACCATAAGGAAGACCAGTAGGCATGATTATGAGATTGGACCTTAATTGGAATCCAATTTGAGGAATTATTCTAAATTAATGAAATTCGATAATTGAGATAATATTTGGGTTAATAGGGTAAATTTGAATAATTTGATGAAATAAGGTTTGGGGCAGAAGTAAAGACCTTAGGCGTAAAGATGTTATATGGGGGAATAAGAGGAACTTAATAGTCTATTCGAGATAGGTTTTAAGTTTAAGAAACTACGACGTGAGACGTGTCGACGATTTAATTTCTATATTATCGGAATACTTGAAATATATGAATTTGGAATAATGGTATAACGATGTAGAGTATACCTTTATTAATATCGAGATATCTAAGATGTGTGAATGCTTTGTATATACTTGTATGTGTATGACATACCTACCATACTTGCTATCACGGGAGGTTTACGTTCGCTTAGGGCCTTCTTATCCTTGTGTTGCCTGGATTTAGATTGGTTACCTCGATGAACATAGGTCATTGAAGGACTTATTGGGATATTAATAAGTTTGCTGATCGTGGGAGCGTAGGTATGTGCGTGACGCATGTGATGTGACTGTGTTCGCCTCCACAATTTGTGATGTTGCTATCTGAACAATTCCTGAGAGATTCGGAATGCGTGATCCTTATGTAGGTGATGTACCGAGATGGATAGCAGAGTATGTGTGCACCGCAGCTTATCCTTTGGGTGCTTGTATTGTATATTTATGATGTGAAAATATACGGTTAAACGAGAAGGAATTTACTATGTTAAATTGTGAGTATAGTTATGGTAATGTTATGTAGATAAAAAGGGAACTTATATCTATAAATGGTTTTGTTAATAATTGGGAATCCGAGAATTAAAGTAGAACTCTCTATTTAATTGTTAAGGTTGGAAATTAAACGTGAACCGAGTAGTAGTGTTAGAAACTCTTCAGAATTAGATAGTTATGAGATAACACATGAATGGGTACAGGAACGTTAGGAGTGCACAGTTAGACGAGAGGTGAGTATCTCATGTGAGAGCACGTCCTAACATGTATTTTGCATATACTGTTTTAAATGTTTTAAAAGCACTTGCAGGTTTTTAAAATATCTCCACATTCGGGCTCTGACCCGTTTTCTTTCAAATCTATTTTTTTGTAAAACCATTTTAGGTACCCAGCCTCAAGGACACCATACATAGGATACTCATTCAGGTGACGAGCTGTAGCTGTTTGGGGAAGCTACAGGGATTTGCTTTTAGACGCTTATATCATTTGGATTCCAGATTCAGTATCTATCAGTTGTAGGGCATGTTGCCCATTTCTATTAGAGACATCTTTCCATTTCAGTTTTTCAGACTTTGGCATGTATTGATTCAGTATTCAGTTTAGTTATTTCAGTTTGTGGTATTGTAGTGAGGAGTTTTCCTCCAGACTTTATTTACATTATGTGATGGTTATTCTATTTATTTCGTTATGGTGAATGGTGATATTATTCTTGCTTTAAAACTTTTACTGCATGTTAATCAGACTTAACTTAAAATTTGGCACTTACTTTTTTTAAATACTAGGTGGTTAGTAATCATTAAAATGTTTTCGACAGTGATGTTATTAACTGAGCCAACTTGGCATTTTGATTTAATTTAATGAAGGAGTAGCTACCTGGTATTTAATTAGTCGGGGTGTCACAGTTGGTATCAGAGCATTAGGTTCTAGTGTCCTTTAGGATCTGAACGGCTTATTATGTTTCCGCTGAGCTTTCTTTGATGTAGAGCCCTATATTTTAGGACTGTTGTATTCTTTTGTATATGCTACGTTCTTTAGCTACTTTAAGTTTATAACTGTGAACTTATAAACTTCATTCTTATTTCAGATGCCTCCACGACGTGCACGACGAGTTCCCAGGAATGCAACGCCAAAACCACAGCCCGCACCGGTTCAGGGCACGTTGGACGCCGCAGAGGTTGCAGCCATAGTAGCCCAAGCGGTAAATGCCACACTTGCCGTAATTCAGCAGGCACCACCTCAGGTGCCAGTTGCCGCGCCAGTACAGGCAATTTCATTCCCGTCTGCTTGGGAACGTGTACGTGACGCTTTTCAGAAAGCGCATCCGCCAGAGTTTGCAGGTAGCTCAGATGTGGTAGTCTCGAGCCAGTGGAGGAAGGATATACAGCGGCACTTGAGGATGTATGAGTGCACGGATGTTCAGAAGTAGGTGCTAGCTACTTTCAAGCTAGTTGGGTCTGCATTTCAGTGGTGGGAGTCTATTACCACCGTAGAGGAGAGGGATACTCTCACTATTCAGGAGTTCTGGGTGCGGTTCGACCGCAAGTACTTTCCGTCAGCTGTTCATACGGAAATGAGGAGGAGATTGATGAGTCTGAAGCAGGAGGGCAAGACCATGGCCGAGTATGAGGCCGAGTTCACAAATCTGTTGAATATCGTTCCGGATGAGATACCTATAGAAAAGAAGAAGATTGAGAAATTCACCGACGGGTTGACTTGGAGGATCCGTCAGCATCTGTTAGGGAACCTTTCATTGGCCACTTATTCTGATGTGGTTAACGCTACTTTGTTACACTGCCAGGATCACCGCTTTCACATGGCTGAGGGCAAGAGATCGGGAGAGTCTAGCCATCAGGGCAGGACTGGAGGACATGGTGCCGGTGGGGAACAATCTGTTCAGGGGCAGAGGCTGAGTGATCAGGGTTCCCAGCAGGGGGATCATAAGACGTTTCGATCAGGGGGTTTTAGGAACGGTCAGGGAGGATTCCGAAATGGTCAGTAGGGTCATAACGGCCATCAGGGCCAGCAGGGTCAAAATGGTCAACATCAGCAGTTTTAGCAGGGCCAGCAGGGCCAAGGGAGAAATGGTAACGGCCACCAGGGCCGGGGATAGCAAGGGCAAAGAGGATGAAACTTCCTAGGGAAGTGTTTCGTTTGTGGCAAGACTGGCCATAAACGCCAGGACTGTCCTGATAGGGGTAGGGCCCCACAGCAGTAGCAGCAGGGAGCTCGCCAGGAGCCGCAGAGGCCTATATTTCCCGCCGCTCTCCCCGCACCGCCACATATGACAGCATTGCCACCCATTCCAGTAGTCCCGGCTCAGCAGGGGCAGCTACAGTATGGACGTGTCTATAACGTCCACCAGGCAGCAGTCCCACAGGCACGGCTCGCGATTGAGGGTACGTTTTCTATCCATGGCACTATGGGTCGGGTACTGTTTGATACTGGGGCTACACATTATTTTATAGCTACACATTTCGCGAAGGCTTTAGGGTTGTTAGCCACAGCGGAGAGCACAGTGACGTGTGTCGACTCACTATTGGGGAGTGGGTCACTTATTTTCTTTATATGCCGGGGAGTAGGGGTAGAGATTGGTAGTCTCGTATTACCTGCAGATATGTTGGTATTAGATATGCATGTTCACGATGTGATTATCGGTATGGATTGGCTCGTTGATTATAGAGCCATGATTGATTGCTTCGGTGGGAGCATTGCTTTTTCCATTCCGGGGCAAGAGATGTTTGTAGTGGCGATGCCTCGTCCAGAGGGAGGCTCGACCGCTCATTTGTATTACCTAGAGGAGGATACCTCTAAGGAGGTTGTGATTCCTTTAGATTCGATCCCAGTTGTCAGGGAGTATTCTGATGTGTTTCACGAGATAGCAGGCCTACCCCCAGTTGAGAGATAGACTTTGTTATAGACTTATTACCAGATACGAGACCTATAGCAAACGCATCGTACCGTATGGCTCCAGCTGAGATGAGGGAGTTACGGGATCAGATTGAGCAGTTGTTGGGTCAGGGGTTTATTCGGAGAAGTACTTCACCGTGTGGTGCCCCTGTGTTGTTCGTGAAGAAGAGAGATGGTTCACTAAGATTGTGTGTGGACTACCGGGAGTTAAACAAGGTCACAATACGGAATAAGTATCCGTTGCCTCGAATCGATGACATATTCGACCAGTTGAGAGGAGCTTCTTTCTTCTCAAAGATTGATTTGCGATCTGGTTACCATCAGTTGCGTATCAGGGAGGAGGACGTCTTGAAGACTGCATTCTTATCGAGATATGGTTCTTACGAGTTTCGAGTTATGCCATTTGGTTTGACCAACGCTCCAGCAGCATTTATGGACTTGATGAATAGGGTGTTCAGGGATTTCCTAGATCAGTTTGTCATTGTATTCATCGATGATATTTTGGTTTACTACCAGATAAAGGAGGAGCACGCCGAGCACTTGAGGCAAGTTTTGCAGACACTGCGCCAGAATGAGTTGTATGCAAAATATGAGAAGTGCGGGTTTTGGCTGAAGGAGGTTCAGTTTTTGGGGCATATTATTTTCGATCGGGGAATATCGGTTGATCCGGGGAAGGTATCCGCGGTGAGGGAGTGGGGACAGCCCACGACACCGACGGAGATTCGTAGTTTCTTGGGCCTAGCAGGATACTACAGGAGGTTTATTCGGGGTTTCTCCACGATAGCGGGTCCCATGACACATCTAACTCGTAAAGGTGTGCCGTTCATTAGGAGTGATGCCTATCAGTTGGCATTTGATGAGTTAAAGGACAAGTTAACCTCAGCACCTGTGTTAGCATTGCCGAGACCGGGAGTTGAGTATCTTGTTTACACCGATGCGTCCTTACAAGGACTTGGAGGTGTACTGCAGCAGGAGAGTCAAGCCATAGCTTATGCTTCCCGTAAGCTTAAGCCTCACGAGAAGAATTACCCTACCCATGACTTGGAGTTAGCGGCAGTGGTATTTGCCCTTCGTATTTGGAGACATTACCTTTTGGGGGAGAAGTTTTGATTGTTCACGGATCATAAGTCCCTACAGTACCTATTCACGCAGAAGGAGTTGAATATGCGGCAACGGAGGTGGCTTGAATTCGTGAAAGATTATCAGTTCGATATCCAGTATCACCCGGGGAAGGCTAACGTAGTAGCAGACGCGTTGAGCCGTAGACCTGTAGATGAGGTGGCGAAAGTGTGGAAGGCAAAGTGAAAGGAATTGGGACACCAGGATGCAGTCGCTCGATCATTCATGTCTGTGATGACTGTTACATCGCAGATTGTCACGAAGGTAGTGAGGGCACAGGCAAACGACTCGTTCTGTCAGGAGAAGAGAGTTCGATTATTGACAGAGGGAGACGAATCATATACCGTTAGCTCAGACGGGGGATTACGCTTCAATGGGAGATTGGTGGTTCCGGAAGGGGAGGAATTGCGGCATGAGGTGATGGCAGAGTCGCACGGCTCACGGTTCGCAGTACATCCCGGAGGGGACAAAATTTACCAAGGCATGAGACGTCAGTATTGGTGGAGCGGTATGAAGAGGGATATTGCCGAGTTTGTTTCTAAATGCACCACTTGTCAGCTAGTAAAAGTGGATCATCAGAGACCGGTAGGACTACTACAGCCGTTGGAGGTCCCGATATGGATGTGGGAGAGCATATCCATGGACTTTATCACGGGGTTGCCTACGTCACAGAGAGGTCACGACTCCATTTGGGTAATAGTGGATAGGTTGACCAAAGTCGCTCATTTTCTACCCGTGAGGACAGACTACACTACAGGACAGTATGCCCAGCTCTTTATTTCTGAGATAGTAAGACTTCACGGTGTGCCCCTAAATATCATGTCTGATCGAGACAAGATATTTTTTTCACGGTTTTGGGAGAGTTTTCAGCAGGCCATGGGCACTGAGTTGCGATTGAGTACGGCGTACCACCCACAGACCGATGGGAAGATCGAGCGCACAAATCAGATGTTGGAGGACATGCTACGTATGTGCACCATTGATTTTGAGGGTGGATGGGAGCAGTACCTTCCACTGGTGGAGTTTGCTTACAACAACTCCTACCAGTTCACCATTGGCATAGCTCCATTTGAGGCGTTGTACGGTAGACCTTATCGTTCCCCAGCATGTTGGTTGGAGGTGGGGGACAACAAACTACTTGGGCCGGAAGTGATTCAGGATACTTCGGCCAGGATAGAATTGATTCGGGGTCGCATTCGGGTAGCTCAGGATAGGCAGAAGAGCTATGATGATGCGAAGGCATTCTTCAGAGAGTTCCAAGTGGGGGATCAGGTTTTGCTCAGAGTATCTCCTATGAAGGGGATTATGCATTTCGGGAAGAAAGGGAAGTTGGCACCGAGATATGTGGGACCATTTCCTATTATTGAGAGGATTGGACCGGTTGCGTATAGGCTTGGATTACCGGAGCATTTACATCGGATTCACGATGTATTTCATATTTCCTCTCTTAGGAAATACCTTAGAGATAATTTGGCTCATTCTCTCATTGCTGTGGAGGACATTGATCTCCAGCCAGATAGCTCCTACGAGGAGGGGCCGATTGCTATTTTGGACCAAAGTGAGCGGAAGCTGCGGTCAAAGATAGTTCCGTTAGTGCGTGTTCAGTGGCGACATCATAATGTCGAGGAGTCCACATGGGAGCGCGAAAATGAGATGCGCGAACGTTATCCAGAGT
Source organism: Sambucus nigra (assembly GCA_949130495.1). Lineage (NCBI taxonomy): Eukaryota > Viridiplantae > Streptophyta > Magnoliopsida > Dipsacales > Adoxaceae > Sambucus > Sambucus nigra. The sequence continues at coordinate 114,949,325 of OX422219.1, forward strand.
TATTCTTACCAGGTACATTCTAGTTCCGAATTTCGGGACGAAATTCAGTTATTAGGAGGGAAGTATGTAATACCCCGTATGTTCTATGATATTTATTTTTGGGGATTAATTGAAATAAATGTTTATTAATTGAAAATTAATCTGGATAATAATATTAACGATATGTGAGTTAGTATTTTATTATAATGTGTATACTTGACATTATATGAATATTGGAAAATATTGAAATTGTCACGAGATTGAAATACGGCAATTTGATAAACTTTGTTGGGACGCGCATGACAGTCGCGTCAGGAATATAATTATTTGAATTAAATAGTGAATTTTATTTTTATCACCCGTATGTTCATTTTGAGTGCGCCAACGCGTCCAGAAGGGTCGAGATAGTCAGAAAACACTAGCCGGGAGTTTAGTTTGGGTCCCGGGTTATTTTTAGGCCATACCGGCACCATAAAGGGTATTTTGGTAATTTTGTATTTTTGGGAATAAAAGTGACGAAAAATAAGAATAGAAATCTGACTTCTTCTTTAACCCACTAAACCCACTAACTACACTAAGAGACTTAATGGGCTACGGGAGAAGTTGAAATATAGTCCCAACTTACCAAAAACCAAACACACCTCCATTGTCATCATCCTTGGGAAGAACTTGTAGAGAGAAAGGAAAGAACTCTACAGAAAGAGAGATAGAGGATAGATTCAACCTTCAAATTCAACATCAAATTCAGAGAAAGATTAAGGCAAGTGGTTTAAATTCATTTGATTCAAGCTATGCTTTTCCATGTTTAGGAATTTTCGAAATTGATCTTGGAAGATGATTTAGACCCATATATTGGAAGTTAAAAGTTATGAATTATGTTAGGGATTGCATGTAGTAATATTCTGGACGAATTATTTGTTCTAAACAGAACCATTGATGATCTAAAAATGGAGTTTAGAAGTAGTTTATTGATGTTCTTGAATGGGGAAGAAATCTGGAAAATTTTGATGTAGTCTTGATCTAAATAAAGCCTTTGAATGATGAATTATGGGTTTTAGAATGTTAATACCGTTGTAGAATGAAAGTATGATGATATTGTAACCTTGTCTTAGAGTTTCATGCTTGAAAATGATGTTTTGGGACGAATTGGTAACTGCAAAACGAAGCAGTCCGTAACCATACCTGGTGTGTTCGATCGATCGATGTTCTTCAGTCGATCGATCGACCACCATCGATCGATCGAAGGTGAAGGACGATCGATCGACCTTCCCATAATGAGTAAAGTTTTTTCCTAATTAAATTTTAATGGTGTTAATCCTTGAATGATATTATTAGAGACCTTATGAATACCCTTAACCTTAAGGAAGACCAGTAGGCATGATTATGAGATTGGACCTTAATTGGAATCCAATTTGAGGAATTATTCTAAATTAATGAAATTCGATAATTGAGATAATATTTGGGTTAATAGGGTAAATTTGAATAATTTGATGAAATAAGGTTTGGGGCAGAAGTAAAGACCTTAGGCGTAAAGATGTTATATGGGGGAATAAGAGGAACTTAATAGTCTATTCGAGATAGGTTTTAAGTTTAAGAAACTACGACGTGAGACGTGTCGACGATTTAATTTCTATATTATCGGAATACTTGAAATATATGAATTTGGAATAATGGTATAAAGATTTAGAGTATACCTTTATTAATATCGAGATATCTAAGATGTGTGAATGCTTAGTATATACTTGTATGTGTATGACATACCTACCATACTTGCTATCACGGGAGGTTTACGTTCGCTTAGGGCCTTCTTATCCTTGTGTTGCCCGGATTTAGATTGGTTACCTCGATGAACATAGGTCATAGAAGGACTTATTGGGATATTAATAAGTTTGTTGATCGTGGGAGCGTAGGTATGTGCGTGACCCATGTGATGTGACTGTGTTCGCCTCCACAATTTGTGATGTTGTTATCTTAACGATTCCTGAGAGATTCGGAATGCGTGATCCTTATGTACGTGATGTACCGGGATGGATAGCAGAGTATGTGTGCAACGCAGCTTAGCCTTTGGGTGCTTGTATTGTATATTTATGATGTGAAAATATACGGTTAAACGAGAAGGAATTTACTATGTTAAATTGTGAGTATAGTTATGGTAATGTTATGTAGATAAAAAGGGAACTTATATCTATAAATGGTTTTGTTAATAATTGGGAATCCGAGAATTAAAGTAGAACTCTCTATTTAATTGTTAAGGTTGGAAATTAAACGTGAACCGAGTAGTAGTGTTAGAAACTCTTCAGAATTAGATAGTTATGAGATAACACATGAATGGGTACAGGAACGTTAGGAGTGCACAGTTAGACGAGAGGTGAGTATCTCAAGTGAAAGCACGTCCTAACATGTATTTTTCATATACTGTTTTAAATGTTTTTAAAGAACTTGCAGGTTTTTAAAATATCTCCACATTCGGGCTCTGACCCGTTTGCTTTCAAATCTATTTTTTTGTAAAACCATTTTAGATGCCCAGCCTCAAGGACACCATGCATAGGATACTCATTCAGGTGACGAGCTGTAGCTGTTTGGGGAAGCTACAGGGATTTTCTTTTAGATGCTTATATCATTTGGATTCCAGATTCAGTATCTATCAGTTGTAGGGCATGTTGCCCATTTCTATTAGAGATATCTTTCCATTTCAGTTTTTCAGACTTTGGCATGTATTGATTCAGTATTCAGTTTAGTTATTTCAGTTTGTGGTATTGTAGTGAGGATTTTTCCTCCAGGCTTTATTTACATTATGTGATGGTTATTCTATTTATTTCGTTATGGTGAATGGTGATATTATTCTTGCTTTAAAACTTTTACTGCATGTTAATCAGACTTAACTTAAAATTTGGCACTTACTTTTTTTAAATACTAGGTGGTTAGTAATCATTAAAATGTTTTCGACAGTGATGCTATTAACTGAGCCAACTTGGCATTTTGATTTAATTTAATAAAGGAGTAGCTACCCGGTATTTAATTAGTCGGGGTGTCACATTAATATTATGACATTGATATAAGTCTTTGCAAATTAATGTTTCTTACATTCTTTTCATAAATTATTTTATATTTTTTCAACTTTGTTAAAATATTCCCTTAGTAAGTTGATAAAATGATATCTCTGTTCATTGTTGTTCAGCCCACACACACATTCACTACAAAAAAAAGTAGTTTTTAAGACGGAACCTTTTGAGACGGTAAAAATTAACAGTCTTAAACGCTACTTTTTTTAAGACTGCATTTATTTTTCATCTCAAAAAATATTATCAAAAGAGACTGCCAATTAGTAACCATCTCAAAAGGTATAACTTATGAGACGGCTAAACAATTTTCATTCCCATCTTCTACAATTTTAGCTTCCCGCTTCTTCTAACTAAGCCTAAGAAAATAAAAAGACACCAAAAAAAACCTCATCGTTCTTCTCCTTATTTCTTCCCCGCACCAACCCCTTGTCCCCCTAGCTCTCTAGCCCTAGTAGCAGCCCTCGCCATCTCCCATGTCACCAGTTAATCTAAGGTAAGTTGTATAGCATCCTATGTTTTTTTCTTATTACTAATGAAATATCACTAGATGGAAGTCGAGGTAAGCTGATTAATAGCTCTAGAGGGAGATTGAGTTTGCTGGTTACACTGAGTTTGCTGTAGACCCGTGTTGGGTGCAATTTCTATTTATTTTTGTTGAGGATTTGGAGTGAAGACTTATGTTTGAGATTATTAGTTTATTTTAACTCATGTTTGGAAATTTTTTTATTCTCTTTATATTGTGAATATTTATTTGTGTTTTTAGGCAGAAAGACAAACTATTAAATGATATGATAGACTGAGTTAATTTAATTTTGGGCATTCAAGATATAGTATCATCGAGTTGATGTGGATAAAAGGTAATTTTAATTGTTGGTTATTTATTAACATCATTAGTTTTTGTATATGATTGATTTGTAGTGGTGATAGGAGGTTGAGGGTGAGCTAATTGAAAATCTGGATTGTCAATTGGTTGTTGTAGTATAGTTTTAGGATTAATAATATATTTGTATACTTGTTTATGTGAATTTTAGTTAGAATTATTTATACGTTTGTTTTTGTTAATTAATTCATGTCATTTGCAAGTACTTTATGCCATTAATTTGATTTACTATTCGATTATGATTTTATTTTGTGATATATGTGATGGACCCAATTAATTCAAATATGCATCACCGTTGAAAAAATTACCAATGTTATCCAACACCATATCAAATGCTAAATCTTAACATTCGAATCACTAAGTGTTGGGACACAAACTCCAATATATGAGTTGGTACCCGAAAGAAATAAATAAAAATACAAGAATTAGTTCAAATTCTAGTTTAAATCAAAAGTTAGTAAACACAAAAAAGTAATGTCATGGCCTTTTAACAATCTAAAAAGATAAACGTGATATTTCACGATCTGAGTCAATGTTTTAAAAGGCGAGAGGCGTAATTGAGGCGAGGATTAAGTCTCGAGGTGATTCAAAGCGTAAGCATAAACATTTTTCAACACATGTCCCTAACAAGAGGAGGATGAACAAGTTAAACTTAAAACTTTCACAACAAAACTTGTCAGCTGGAGTTTCATCTTTGAATCGAATTTTTGTTTTTTAAGCAAATAAAAAAACAATCCATGCGACTTTTTTATTTAATCAGCAGCAAAAAAAGAGGTGCACGCCTCAAGGCATGCGCCTCTTCCATACAAGGCGTAAGCCTAGTCCTCCTAGCGTTCGTCTCGCCTCGAGGCATGCCTCGTTTTGCCTTTTAAAACATTGCTCTGAGTGGCAAGAAATGAGGCACAAATACCCCAAGACACACAAAAGTAACCTAAGTGAAGTGATCGCGTCCTCCCTAAACTTTTGGTCTTCAATTGACTACCATATGATTATTTTAGAATTAAAAATAGGGTTTAGGAGTCAAAAACTCAAAATAGTAATCGAGTGGCCTAAAAAGAGGCGCGAACACCATAATGGGTACCAAAGTATGGTACCTCATCATATTTGGATTAATCTCAGATCTCAAATCATTTCTCTTTCATGGATGGTCATGTCAGATGGGTTAGTTTTTTGTGAAATCAGATCTGGTGTAGATTAGATCTAATGTTGGTTATGATTTTTAGGGATTCGATATAGTGCAAGTGGGCGAATTTGATTCGCTGACATATGGTTGACTAACCAAAATCGCAAGTTTGTTATCCTTTTAAGGTGTTCTCACTGTGAAAGCATGTTGATACTCTAAAAATAAGATATTTAGAGGTAATGTAGACCCTTTACAAAAATTCAACATCTTCCTTAGAATCAATGAGTGTGTCCATGCGCATAGCATTAAATGTGATGAAATGTGATACATAAGGGGAACAGTGCTTGTAAGAAATTGAATTCCTCAAGAATGTTTCGGTGAAGTCATTATTACACAACGATGCTAATTTTAAAAAACAACCCTGACACCAAACAGCAACTACATGATATTAGAGTTGTCTCCTATTTACAGGTAATGTCAGAGTCGTCTCCTCTACCACGGCCATATGTAATGTTGGAATCATCTCCTCGACCACGGCCATAGGTAATGTTGGAGTCGTCTCTCCTCTGCAATGTATTATTAGGGTCTCACAACCTCAAAGATATAATTTGGTAAGGATATTCTATCAAATAAGTTGTGATTTGATAATGATTCATCAAACAAGAAAACAATAAACAAGAAGTTTGAAATTTCACCAGTAGAGAGTCCGGGACCTCGCTCGCTTCGAATTTGATACCCGCCCTATCAAGATCAGTTGTAGAGTAATACATGCCGAGATAATTTCCTGGACAAAAAGGAACTTAATTCTCTAGTAGTATCATGTCATGTTTCATTACAATGTGATTTAAATCCTTAATGAATATTGGGTGCATAACATTATGACCCTCTATTGCAATGGCACACAGAGGGACTCTAATAAGTGTTCTTGAAACTTTTTTTTAAGACCCTCTAGTGCACTGGACTAAAACTCACGATTTTTAAAGTTTTGTTGAGTAGGTGCTAAATCTCGCAAATTTTCCTCTTTATTGTAGCATTTATGCTTGCGTTCTATAAAGTTTCATCCAATAGATACTAAATCTCATAGATTTTTAATACTTGAACCTCACTGACTCTGACGTGGAAAAGTTAATCCGCAAATCTGATCTTAGGTTGGTTCTTTTGCTGGAGAAAACATTTTTCCTTCTTTTATTTTTTTTGTGTTACTGCTCAGCTGCCTTAGAATTAAAAGTCTCTTTTGTTGAAAGAGACTGGTTGAACCTCCATCAACATTCAATTTGAAATGCTCCACAGCGGGTTAGATCCAGTAAATTATTCTAAATGTTCTCTCTTTAGGAATGATTCTGCCTCGAAACATGTTAATCAGGAACAAATTTTCTTTAGGGCCTAAACTTTTGAAAACAACATTTAGTGCTTTGTTGGATACCATTTAAATCACTAAAATTGTGATTGGAGCCTTCTTTATTTGTTTCCTTTCTAATAAGAAATTAGTTTTAGACTTTCAAATTTTCCTTAGGAATATAAGGGAAATTAGGTGGTGAATAAATTTTAAGTAGTCTAGATTTGGAGTATGAACATCCCAAGTCAATATCATATTCCCACACACGATTTGATATCTAGATGAGATATAACGCGTAGAAGATTGCCAAATAAATCCCATACATATATAGCACAAGAACTATAAAGGAAAGTGTGATTAATGGATTCTTCTTATGTGAAGCAACAATTGCATCTAGAGGCTAATCTGATGGTTATTCTCTTAATCTTGGAGCCAATAGGGATATCATTAGTATAAGCTTCCATATAAATATTGAAACTTTGATAGGGACGGAGACACATTGGGACGAGTGGGGGCCCCTACAACTTTCTTCAAAAAATAAATTTCAAATATAAGGTTCTTCATGTTGTTCATTATTTTTTCTTCATTCAAACATTTCTAGATTTTGTTTTTGTAGATTTTCATACATTTCGAGTTTGTTAAACTCGTTTTTGGGTGAAAAGTAGCCCAGAACATACAAAGTGGAAAAGATCGAACTTCACACTGTCCTGTCTAGATAATCTGTTGGCCAATAGTCAAAATTTAACATTTAATAACATCTTAACATCTGATCATTTATGGTTTAAACAATGTCAAACAATGTTGTTTGTCATATTTTTTACATTCTTTTGAGGACATGTCTAGAAATTTTAAACAGCTTGAGAGAAATTAATTGACGAGGAGTTCAATTTTTGTCCATTCATTAAAATTGTAAAACACTTGGAACTGTAAATCATAGTCACTCACTCCCAGTCATTTGTACTTTTATATAAAGTATAAATATTAAATATAGAGATAGAGATAGATAAAACATGAGATAATTTGAATTTAACAAGCATTAAGTCTGCCTCTTATTTTATGTTGATAGTGTGACAAGGTGGAAGTGAGATTTTGTGCTGGAAATTGAAGTCTGTGATGTCACTCCTCATTGAATCTGTAGGATAGAAGTAAAGGGAGAAGAAATGTTTCTCAAGTTATGACTTAAACCAAATAACATGCTAACTGGATATGTATAACATCGTGACATATTATGTCATATCCAGCATATTGCAACTCACTACATAAAACTAAAAATACCAACTTTCCCCTAAATGGATAGAAACTAAGTAGACTACTTCATTATTTTTTTAACATCGAAATAGACTGTTCATATATGTAAAATAGAAAGTTAAACATGAGAATCAATATTGGGAAAATATGCTAAATAAAAATGATTTGAGATAGTCCTAAATTCAAATATCGTGTTTCATTTAGCTGGGCCCTTCTACCCGAACTAGCTTTGAAATGACCACTACCCGTTAGCCTCAAAGTTATCAAAAGAAGTTAATGTTTAGTTTAGAGTATTATTCCTTGGTATGTCTATCTATTCTTCATGAATTGAATTAGTTTTTATTATGTAAGCCTAGCAGCACTCTTTTTTTTCAAGACATAATTTAAAAGAATAATAAGTTCTATGTGATGGAATGTGTTGTATTTATGGCAAAAAAAAGACCAACTCTGGCTAATGTGACAATTCAGAGGCACGGTTCTCAAAATGAGTCAGGTAATAACTTCGGTTTAATGGAATTATGTGTGTGTGAATTATAAAAACCTCGTACTCTTTGCGGCGTAGAAGGAATTAATGAGAAGATAAATTATAATCAGGTGTTGTATAATTCTCAGGGAATTATACAACACCCGATTATAATTATGAAATATAATTAATTTCCATCACATCACAGTTCTTAGATATGGTTTAAGGGAATTAATTTGGCAAGACAAAATTCACACACACACACACACACCTCAGCACTCTATAATACAAGTATTATAGAGATCAGAACTCAACATTACAAACTATAGGGCCTGCTTTGACGTGGAGTACTCCTATAGTGGGCTATAGGAGTTTCCTTGTATTATGGGAGCCAAGATGTTTATAAAGCCGACAAATTTGAGACTGATGTTGCCTAAGATCAGGGAACACAAGATGAGGCCCAAAACTTATAGTATTCTTCAAAATAGCAAATGTATGGGAAGAATTGGAACCCAAAAAACAGTTTCTAGGAAACTTCTTCTATAACCCATGATAAGTATGATGTTGCAGGCCTTGACATACCAGTTTAACTGTAGTGGTGACAGATAATTGTTCCTCTAATAATGTGAGATACGAAATTGGCAACAAAAGCCATCTGGTTCAGACTTCCAAATTTCTATTTTTCCCGATTTAGTTCTTAAGTTTTCACTTTAATGACTTTGAACTAGTGTCATGCTCATTTAGGACATGCCAATTTTTGTTTTTATGCGTGATGTTTCTCTTTATAATAAATCTCGTAAGGATCATGGGTTGCATTGTGTGTTTTGTGAACCTTCTAAACACACCAGAAAGAGTCGTATTGCTCTTGCCATATATAGCATGGAGAGAGAGAGAGGTCATATATCAAAAGGATAGTTGGTTTAGGCTTCAAGTCTTTAAAGTTGTTTAACCAAGCCCTTTGAGAAAAACAAGGGTGGAGGTTATGTCAGTATCAAAATTCTTTGGTTGTTAGAGTACTTAAGATTAACAGTAATTCCTTATTTATGTGTGTATATTTGTGTGTGTGTGTGTGTGTGTGTGTGTGTGTGTGTGTGTGTATATGTACATGTCTTTCTGGTTAGAAAATTAACATGATGAAAAGTAGCTTTACAATTGAACCCAAATCTTTAATGAAATTCATAAATAAAGTGGAAATTTGTACTGGTCTTTCTTTCAAAGCTCTCCTTCTCAAATATTTGGGCTCTCCTCTGATTAAGGGCATAAATAAAGAAGTGTATTATATTAGTATGCTGGAGTCTTTTATACAAAGAATTAGTGGTTGGCAAGCTAAATTTTTATCCTGTGGAGGAAAATACACTCTTATCCAACATGTCTTGTCCTCTTTACCAATATACCTGTTATCATCCCTTTAGCCTCCTAAAGCTGTGATTAATTCGATTCATAAGATGATTAGAAGGTTTTTCTGGGGTGGTTCAGAAGATAAAGGTTTGGAAACATTAGTGGGATAGCTGGAGTTGTCTAACCAAACCTAAAATTGAAGGAAGTTTGGGATTCAAAAGCTTTTTCACCATTGCTCAGGCTTCTAGTATGAGATTTGTTTGGAAATGGTATTCTGATAAGTCCCTTTGGTCCACTTTTATGAAAAATTAGTACAAATCTTGGAACTTTCATTCCAATGGTTGTTCTCTAGCTTGGAGAAGCATGAGGAAGATTAAAGATGTTGCGCTTGAGTTAATGGAAAGGGTAGATGGCAAATGTATCTAGAAGCCCTCAAATACAAGCGTCTTTAATTTTTCATCTGCTTGTAATGCTCTAAAAAATGTCCATTAATTCTAAGGTGTCTTTATTGATACGGGATGCTAATATTCCTACAAATATCTCTATTAATCAATGTAGGATCCTAGATAATTTCCTGCCATTAGATGATAATATTTAGAATATTGGTATTCAAATGGTGTCAAGATGTAAAGCCTGCCTCCATTTTTTTTGTATATATACTTTTTTATTTATTTCCTTTGTATACATTTCACTTGCGAATTGAATTATTATGAAGATGGGAAGAAAAATGAGCACATATCTTTTGATTAGAAACTTTACATTGTGGAGTAGGGATCCTTTTTATTGATTTGTGGAAGTATTAACAATTAACATTAGTTTTGTACATAGTTTAATTTGTAATTGTTCTGTTTGTGAAATTTAAGCCTGATATATTCATCTTTTGGAAGTGTATTACTAATAATCAACTTGAGATGATAGCTCTTAATCATATATCTTTTGACCCCGAAGAACTCAATATTAAAGGATTTATCTATCATTAGTGGCAATATGATGATGTGCTGTGATTTTTCTCACCCAGGATCAGATGCGAATTGGACTTCTTGCATCACTTTCTATCATGGAGCCCGGTTTAGTTTGTATACGATGCTCTTTATGAAAATGGTAAGCTTAAACTTTATTGTTTGATCATTATTAATATACTTTTTACTCACTAATGTTGGTTTATGTTGGCCTTTTGGTATTCAATGATATTTTCAAATTAAGAATAAAACTAAGATGATAAATGATTAATTTTCCCCTATATGTGTGTATATATGATGCCGTATGAATAGAAATAAAAACATTGTTTTTCATTGAACTGCATATTTAATAATTCCCATCCTATTGTTTCATGAATGATTTTGTTATATCTACATTGTTTTACTTCCCCCAATCGCCTTGAATGTGAAATATGCGAGATTAGGCAAAAATAAATTTCAGTGAAATAATATACGGAACCCATGAGAGCCCACATTTTGATTACGTTGCATCAATTGATGTTGAGATCATGAATGTTTAGTTGCGCAACAATTAGAAAAAGGAGTCTGACAGTTAATAAAGCATTATTTTCATATTTCTGGCCTTCATAACCTCGTTGAATTAAAATGTTCGCGGAGGTTCCAACCATCTTAGGAATGCATATCACTGCCATATATGTGTAAACCATGCCAAAAATATAGACATGAATTGACATTCAATTTGTAATTGCATTTACCCACTCCCTAAAAGAGTCGGGACTCACGTATAAGGCATCAAAATTTCTATCTTCTACCCGAAGATTATTATGCTGCTCATGACCTGACACAAATTTGTAAAAGGAAGATGTTGAACATACCTCTACTAACCCTCCTGTTAAAAATTCAATTGAAAGGAAGGAGCGTGTGTGACCATCGTTGACAAAAATATCCCACTTATTAAAATCGATCCAGTACTTGTTACATTTATAATATTTATGCCTATGATTAAGATTCAATAAGTCATGCCAATAACAGATCCGAGAATGAATAAATGTTGATTTCATTTTTCAATCCATGGGCCATAGTATGATTTTAATAGGTTAGAATTGGGGCAGCCTTTGGTATAGCATATGGAAATGCATAGAAACGGCTGGAAGGCATAACTGGTTCTTAATTTGATATAGATGCAACTTCATAAATTCTGATTAATATTTTTATTATTTTTTTCTTGTATGTGTGTTGTTTCATTTAATTGATTGAGTTGTTCTGTACTTCTATTTGCATTTTAGCCTTATTCTCTATTGATATGAGTAGTTAATGTTTAATAAGACAATGTGTGTATATATTGGCTAGATTTAAATTTGATTAGAAGAATACATTACTGGAATACATGTTCGTTCTTTTAGGCCAATATCCAGACGTGCTATTATTTATTATGCACTTCTCCAAACATCGATCTTAGCAGGTACTTGAAATGGTGGGTAGGCTTAGTTTCTTTATTACTTCGTTGATCGGTTATAGGTCATTTCATTACTCTTTTTGTGGTTGTTTTAGTATTATAAGTATATTGTTTCAGTCTTTAAGTCGGGTTATTAGTTCAGTTTGTAATCAGGCCATTAAGTGTTAAATAGTTAAATCAGCTAGGTTTTTACTGTTTGTTCTTATTTTATATTTATATAATCATGACATCTTTGGAGCTAGTTTTTATATTGGGTTTTAAACAAGTATTGTCCAAGTATCTAAATCAAGTTAATGTTTCTTGACTTTTTCAGAACCATAGCTAATTATGTTTTGTATCCCATTTGTTGCAGGAAGTTTACTATCCCACGAGGACTTGTTATACGTATACTTGAGCCTTTTACCATTAGAGTTTTTGCATCTATTCTCTTGAACAAAGACCTTATCGCTTAAGTCCTCTTTAGCCTTGTTCTCAACCACAAGCAGGGGTGAGACATATTCAAGTTAAATTGTGTTCATTATGTTGTCCAACGGTAAAGGGAATCGTAATGTGTATTTTTATTTATATTAGTTGTTTAGAAAGTTGTGTCTATTTCTGTCGTTGTTTTGAGTTAATTTTTATGTTTAAACATGATGGTTTTCATGAATAAATAAAGGAGACTTTGCCGAATTTTTTTTAAAATATGGAGTATTTTTAAAAGTAAATAATGGGAAGATATACAAATTTGATAAGGTTTTTAAAGATTGTCATCTATAGAAACTATTAAAAAAATTACTACTTTGTTTAAGGTAACTGACACTTTATAAATTTATTGCAAGTGAAAACCTTTTGTGGACAAGGCAATATATTGGAGTCGTTTTGCTGGAGGTCGTATGCTTGAAGATTGCGAGTTTACTTTGCGTACATCATTTTATGTTAGGGATAGATGAGTTTGTATGTATTTTTTCTAATGAGATGAGTGAAATTGTATAGAGAGATCTATGTTGGACACAATGTTTAAATTGTGTATTTTTTCTTTGTACAAACTTTAATTATAATTGAATGGAAAATTATATGTTATATGTTGAAATAGGATTCAAAATATGTCATACTGTTTTTAAGAGGTTTTGTTTATAATTATATAGAGTATATTATGGAATGGATGAAATTATAATTTTGGTGCCAAAATTATTAAAGACTGCTTCTTTGCCATCTCAAAAGGGTTCCATAAATGGGGACTTTTTGAGACAGTTAAGTTATCGTCTCAAAAAACTACTTATGGACGTATCTTGGTGTCTCTAAAAAAAATTTAAAAGAAGGATTTTTTGCCGTCTCAAAAGGGTCCTATAAGCAATAACCTTTTGAGACGGCGTATTTTCTGTCTCAAAAAAACATTTTGAGACGGCTACCGTCGTCTCAAAAATCTTTTAAAATGGGGTCTAATACTACGCTTCTTTGCCGTCTGAAATGGTGTCACAAAAGGCTTTTGAGACGGCCAGAGGACTTTTTGAGACGTTTGGAGCATCGTAGTAAAAAGAAATTTTTTTTGTAGTGACATTCACATTCAAGTAATAAATATGTTTAACAATATTAATGTAAAGCAAGGATTTAAATATAGTAATGGACAAGAAAGGGTTTAAATTAACGTTGCAAATTGGTATTTTTACGTGGTTTGGTCCTGACTAAATCTATGCTCGAGACGCTACTCGAGACATTTCACTATTTTTGGTTCACTTAAGGCGGAATCAAAATCCTCACAAGGAATTATGACACCTTTCAAACCACAACCAACAAGTTACTAAACTCATCCTTGCCCAAGCAATACCAACGCAAGCGAACAAACTATTAAAATCACCGTAATAAAGGCACTACCATTGAAGGAGATACAATGAAATGCACGCAAGTAATAATAACAAGATTTGTAATCGAAATGTAAAGAAACGATGCTTCACAAATGTAATGCCCCGACCCAGATTTAGGGGTTACATGTGATCAACCCGGTCCGACCCTAGCATTAGGTTTGAAATGTGATGAAACAACTTATATAATCTTGTTAATCCAATTTAATTTCAATGAATGTTTCACTTGTTTAGAATGAGATTCCAATTTCAAATTAAACTATGTGAGGGACCCATGGGAAGCAGCCCCAGAATCCAAGCATACAGAGCTAAAGTAAAAGAGAGAACTTACGTGTGTAATGCTCTTAAAACATGAAATGCACCCAACGTACTATAACAAAGGCGAGGGTGTGAGCCAAATGCTCAATGAAAAATATACAACAATGCAGTATAGAATCGAACGGAAGAAGGTAGACTCTAACACGTTATACCAACGTGCACATGCACTAATTTATATATATATATATATATATATATATATATATATATATATATATATATATATATATATATATTCTTAATGCATGAAACCATTTTACTTTCGAAAACATGAATTTAAATTTATCCCTTTGTTTAACACATAGAGTTAAATACCTGAAAAAACTACGCTTTGTTTAACCGAAAGTCGTTTCCTTACAGATATTACCCATTTCAATTATACCAATTCTCCTTAGATTTTTTTTTTATAATCACCCTTTCAACACATGCGAACATCGTGTTAGAAAATACTTATTTAACTTTCAAAACCGTCCACAGACACACCCTTACGTTAACCATGGTTTAAGGCTTCTTAGGTTGCATAACGACTCATTTAATCATGACACTTTACTTATCTTTTACTTTACGAGCATTAATCAATTTACACATTTCAGGTACATTTTAACCTTTACCAGAACAATCATGAGTTCATTCAAGTTAGTTTGTCTTAAATCATTTTCACCACGCAACCCATTTCTTGGCATGTTCTTTATTCCTTTATTTTTTTCTCACAATCTTCCAATAAAATGAGTAATTTAATGGGCTCCACACCACCGGCGATGCCACAATATGCTCTGTCTAGTGATTTGGGGTCCTTCACCCCAGAGATCCAAGCCATCCTTAATTATCCCTCGTAACACCCCTTAATTCTGAGCTATGGAGTTATTATTTTGGTGAAATATAATTTTTTTTAATTTGGGGAAATTATTTAATTTGGAGAATTTAAATTGATGATTTGGAGAATAAATTTATTTGTAAAATTGAGGTTTAATTAATTCAAGTTATTTTTAGATTTCACGTGTCGTATTTTGAGGTCGAAATTGGAGAATTTTATAAAATAACTCGGATGGTGATTCTGAGTCCACGGTTGATTCTTAATAGGTCGAGATAGTAAAAAAAGAATACCCTGGGGTAGTAATTGGATCTCGAGACATTTTTAGGCACAACCGAGCTCACACGGGGGTGTTCGGGTCATTCGGTCTTGGCACATTAGTCTGAAAACGGTACTAAAACTATTTAACCTAAGGTTAGGAGTCAGTGGAAACCACAACTCATTTAGTCAATCCTAGATCTATAGCGGAGAAGAGATTGAGAAATTGAAGAGACTTTTGGGAGCCAATTCGAAGAGGTATCAAGGTGCTTGTGTCAAGTCCATCATCTTCCTCAAAGAAATCAAACACTAAAAAAATTATTAGGAAAATGGTTAAATTTCCTTTAATGTAAATCTGTGATAATCAATTCATATCATAGTTAGTGTGGGTGAAAATCAGATTTTGGGTGGGTGTTGACATGAAAATGCGTTTTTGGATCATTGGAGTAAATTGTGTATATTAATTACTCAATTACTATTACGTACGATTGTTAAAATCATACGACTTGAACTCGTGTAATTTGAATTGATAGAATTGATTCTAGGATGAGTTTCGTATAAACTCTTACAAAACTCGATTTGGAAAATATATGGGAAAGTTATAAATTAATGATGTTTGAAGATCATTATGATGTTTAGAACTTTTTTGGAGGATAAATATATGTTGGGAGAAATCGATTAATTTCTGGGTTTAGGGATTTAAAAGCTTGAGTGCATAACAATGGTAATAAAAGTAGTCTAGGAAGGAGGTTGGTATATGGTCGATCAATCGATCGACCAAGTTCATCATTTGATCGATGCCTTCCGTTATCATGAAAAATGAGATTTTAGATCCTTTCGTCATGGTGGCGTGGGCACCGGCCTTGTATTTTTTGGATTTTTTTAATTAGTTATGATTTTTCTACGAGAGGGTGCGTGAGACCGACATCTTTAGGAAGAAATATATTCAAGTTGTTATGAGAGGTCCATAGATGAGTGAAGGGCTTTGGAAAATATTAAGGAACATTATTTTATCCTCGAATTAGATAGATATGAATCCGGGGTATAGATTTTGGAGTATTTAGGATGAACGACACTCGAAAATATAAGTAAAAAATATATGAACGTATTCGAATGGGAATTTCGGATGAATTTAGCGTACGAGATGGTACCTTAAGGTGGATTTAATTGATAGAAATTAAATGGAACCAAATACTTAGAATCTTATGGGATGAGTATTAAGGTACTTAAAAGTTAATGAAGGGGGAAACTTAAGAAGTGAATTTTGAGTAATAAACTAATAAGTATGTAATTACGGGCCGAGCGAGCGAGTTCGGGCATTGGAGCTGAGTGAAACTACTTTAATGATTTAATTAATGTGAAATTTATTAAATTAAGAGTCTGTAATTTGACTCAGGTAATAAGGTTTAATGCCATGGGAAATAGACACAGCTTATCCAGGTTAATCAGCTCATATATATAAGCGGTGATCGTGTATAAGAAATATGTATTTTTGTAATTTATTAATATTGATGTGAATAATATTTATAGGAATACATACCCCTCTAGTGCTATGAAAAGAGGTTGCATGATATGGGTGAATCCCCTAGCTTGAGGAACATGGAGAGTATAATCCCCAGGTCCTATTGTCCATAATATTATATTGTAATTCTTTTCGGAGTGAGACGCTTTGGGTATGATTCGATCTCACAGCCGTGGAATTACGGCCACCTCCGCTACACTTATTTTTTTATTACCTAATTCAGTGGGAATTAATCATCTTAGGGTATCTAGGTGGATGAGTACACCTGGGATTATAGCATTTTAGAGAAAACACTCGGTGAGTCCTTACTCGGTGAGTCCTTACTCGGGAGGATAGATATATATATGGCATGTGTGTGAATGTTGTAGTATATTTGTAAGTATATAATAATATAGATTGTTATACATGGGTGAAATGCATGATTGTATTAATTATGTTCATATATAATCGCGTAGATATTCATACACGGTTGAAATACCTGAAGTGCATTTGTATTAAGTACATACCTATGTAATAGAGTAGATTTATATATAGGTTAATTACATGAAGTAAAATGGGTTATCTATATATAACTAGTGAGACTATTATATAGTTATATGTAAAAATGATTAATGAAGTTAATGCGATATATATCTTATAAAGTAATAGTAAGACTTACTCGGCTAGAGTAGCGTGTCAGGGAGTTTGTAGAACAAGGCTAGTTGAACGGGGTTGTAAAACTAGGAAGGTTAGGAAGAAAGCATTAGGTGTGCTACCTCAAGGGAGTGCGACACTAATTTAAATATGAAGAGCATTAATTCATTTTAATTCACTTGTGAAATATTTTTAAAAGGATTTGGGCTCTGACCCGTACTTGCAAAAATATTTTCAAAAACCTTTTAGGTGTCTATCCACAGGGACGCCAAACTTGATGATTTATTCCAGGGATACATAACTGCAGCACGTGTGGATGCTTGTAGGATTTGGACTTAGTCGCTTTGGTTACTTCATTCCTAGAGCAGGATGAACTTCAGTTGTTTCATTGGGAATTTTGCACTGTCTCTTTCATTTATTTTTTCAGACTTTGTATCCATGTTATTTATTCTGTTGGATTATATTTTTGATTTGGAATTTGTAGCCGATGGTTATTTGTCCAGTCTTTTATTTATTGATTCAGTGTTGATTTAGATCGGTGATTGTGTGAATCTTTTAATTTATATTTTTTGTATGTTGTTATTGTTTAATAAAAAATAAAAAATGTGGCACCGATTTTTGAATACTATGTTGTTGGTAAGCTTTAAAAAGTTTTTGAAAGTAATGCTAAGAATGAACCAAATTAGAAACCTCTTCTAATTTAATAAAGGACTAATCACACGGTACTTAATTGAGTGGGGTGTTACACCTGTGTCATTTGAGTTCATTTTTAATGTGTTTTCACATTTTGGAAGTGTCCACATTACGTCACTTTTCCATTTTTACCCTGGCAAAGCCAAAATTCAAGATTTCACCCCACCTTGTGTTACACTTTTAAAATCATCATTTCATGTCTTATACACTTAGCATTTATTTTATTCCCAAAATCATGTCCATCTAAAATCATTTAGTGTAACACCCTTTCCAACATTTTTATTTCATAAAAATGTTCCAGTTTACGTAAAATTACCATTTTTCCTTTTATTTCCAAACATGCCTTTTTCTTCCAACTTCATAAGTGTTAATCTCCCAAAACATTATTAAGGTACACACACACACACACCAAATTCCCAATGTATTAACCCATTAATACTTATTCCACCTTTACTAACCACTTTTCCAAGTTCGACATTTCTTCGTTTTCCTTATCAAGAAACCCAATTACATTTAAAAACTACCTTTCCAAGAAAATTTACATTTCATTTTATTAACACATGTAATCTTACAACCTTACACTTATCACACTTCCTACCTCTTTTTCACACACTTTAAAGATTAGCATTTCAATTTTCCTTATTTCATGTTTAAACCCCACAACACTCCTTTACATTTGTTTATATTTTCATCATTAAGATACTACAAGTTTGTATGCGTGAGAGGATATATTTTACTCTAAAAATCCTATTAAATGGGTGTAACATATACTTTAGTCTAGAAATTCAGATTATTTTCAAATTATACCCGTTCCAAATTAAAGGACATTTTTATTTCTTCAAAACCCAATAGAAGTTCACTTTTATAAAATCAACAGTTTTCCATGAAACTTTGGAACATTATTTCACAAAATATTTTAGCAAGAAAAATTCCATTTCTAAACATTTTATTCCATAAAATGTTTAACATCAAATTTGTAGAGATACACCATTTTTCATAAAAATACCATATCTTTATTTCAAGAAAACCTTAAAATATTTTTCCAACAAAATAACATTTTTTTTTCATAAAATATGTAAACACCATGTTTTCTTGAAATAACGCATTTTTGTTCAAAACCACTAAAACAAATTTTCTTGCAATTCATAAGAATATCAATCTCATATGCATCCTAATCTTAAATTCTATAAGTATTACTAATAGCAAGAAAATAGAGTCATAAATCTAAGAATATAATGTTTACCACCTCAAATGGAGCTTGAAAAACGATGGCTGAAATGTCTAAGAAGATGGAAATATCCCACCTCCTAAGGTGGTATCAAGGAGATTGCCCCACTCCACAAGTTTACTCTATTAATCTTCTGAGCAAAACCCCCCTTTAAACTCCATTAATTTTCCAATTACATCTTCAAGAACCCCGAACAACAACTCCATAAATTCATAACTAGGTTTAACCATGGAGGAAATGGTTTCATTGGGATTAAATATGGTGGAATAGCTCTAAGATATGTTGGCTAGAAAGTGGTTTATGGCAGTGGTGGGATAGAGAAATGCTGAAATGGAGCAAGACCCACCCTCAACCACTCTCTCTCGTTTCTTCTAACTCTAAATCGCCAAAATAAACCCCAAGTAAACCTTATAAACCCTCGGCATGCCAGAATTTGACACCTCACTAAATCAAGGCCCCAAAATTTGACAATGCACAAGGGAAATAAAAAATAATAAAATATGGGCAAACTCGCTCGAACGAGAATTGCCTCTTATTCGAATGAGAATTGCCTCTCGTTCGAATGCCCTTCAAACGACCTTCAAATGACCTAGACATGTTATGCAGACGATCCTCGTTCGAACTGTGTTCGATACCCACTTAAAACGACCTTTCATATTCGTTCAAAATACTTATCTTTATTCAAACAAAAATCCAATCTCGTTCAAATGACCTTGAACTCTTTGAATGATAGTTTTTCTGAATTTCTCCAAATTGTCCTATTTTACCGAAAACTTCTAATATTGTCATCAAACCTACAAAATCAGTCAAATAATATGTGAACCCAATCATAATGATCCAAATCCCAAGGTTTCCATATCTTTACAATTTATGCTGGAAAAATAATTAATTATATGGGTGGGGTATTACATTAGTCTTTGCTTAGACAATTTCGTCCCCAAAATTATTGACTCATCGATCATCAATCTTATGGGTTTACCATATTCTACTCTAATTCATAGAAGTTCTCTAAGAATAAATCATCAATTTCTCAAGTGCTAAGATAATGTCATACGCTCTTTCACGGATTTTTCACCAAAAGATTCATTCCGTAATGTTATCTAATGCTCACCATCAATCTAGTCAACAAATTCACCTACCAGTCCTCGAGCCTCCACTTCTCAATGACCATGCTCAATCGAATCTATGGATACCTTTACTAATACCCAAGGCATATCAGTACCTACATCGGGCAAGCATCCCTAGTGATCGATGCTCACCCAAGTATAAACCGCAACATAATCAACACTTGATTCATCATCATGAATTTTCTCAAACACTTGGATTACCCACCCTGATTTTCATGTATTTTTGAGTCATCCTAACTACATGACTTTGTTCAAACATAACACTAATATTGTATCATTAGTCACTCACATCAACAGTTAACAAACCACTAAGCCTGAAATCATACATCTAACAATTACCCTTTAATAGGATCCTCACATGAATCTAAGATCACTCTAGGCATCTAACCAAGGAACACACGCCCAAGCATTACCCAATCCACACATGGTGAAAAGTAACGCTTAGCGCTATGATTTTTTTGAGTTCTAAAATTCTACAATTTCCTTAAGTCATCGACCTACTATTCACGGCTATTGACCTTAACTACCATACCGGCCAAATCCTAGGTCACTAGGCCGAATAAAAGAGTACACATTGAGCAACCGGGCAGTAGAAAACGTAGACACTGAACACATAGCTCGATGCAAACAAAACGATACCTTAGACAAGGGCACACTCAGTTACCAAGCTTCTTTAATCGTGCCAGGTCAAATCGCGCTTTGTTAAACCAAATCTCTTCGCACCACGTCGTGGTACAAGTTCGGGTTATCACAACCAAGGGATATAATTCTTTAACATCGGAGCCAAAGGTAAACACAAGAATCAAAAGAGATAAATAATAGATCTAATAGGACTCCGCTCACATATAATGGTGATAGTTTATGAAGACGAGCCTAGGATACACATTCGGAATCCAGATCCCATCCTGTGTAAACTCAAAGAATCATATCCTAGCCATGTTCCCTATTTTAAGTCACAAATAACGATGGACCAAACCACGACCCACTCATTTCCTCGAGAAGGAAGAAACATACGAACTTAATGTTCTTTGAAAAGTCAAGAGATTTACTTCCCTTCTTAAGAATAAGGTTTCTTTTTTACATGGTGAATACAAACCACTCCGATCAACAAATGTCAACACCCTAATTGATACTGACCTTGTCCATCACATCAACAACGATGTCATCAACCTAATATACCTAGGTTACTGTCTCACTCTATCGTACCATTATCACATCCCAACGTCTCCTTAGGCACTACCTAATTCAGCGAAACAGTTACCTTATTACCACTATCCATATCACAAAGTCGTTGTTGCCTATCCCAAGTTCAATTTAATTGACTCCTTGTGATGGCCAACCTCTCTTCACTAAAACCATAAGGGTAGTGAGTACCACTCGAACGTGCACCCTCAAATCCACACGAATCTATCAATATGACCCAAGGTCTAAACGTCCCCTCACTAGTAATATTCTAACATATATTGTTGACTTACATCGATATCATCATTATGCTTTAACATATCATCAAATTTGTTACGTGCATGGACTAAATCATAACATCAATAACCTAAGCCCCTAATGCATCTCTTAGTACTCTTCCTAGTCTGACATGATCCCCTCTACACCAATCGCCTCAAGACAACGAGTATTATTCATAATTACGACATAAATCTCTAATTTGACCTCAAAAAATTACACCACAAATCAATATCAAATTTTGATGGTCTCACCCAAGACTATATGAAATGACTCCTTCAAACTTAACAAATTACCTAAGGTCATCACCAAACTTTCCCACATCTTATCACCAGACACGACACATTCCATAAAATCGAACCTGATTGGTTCCCTGAGGTCACCAAGTACACCCAAGCAATGTTCATAAAAAACTAGTTAAGAATTTATGGACCATAATTTTTACAAAACGGTTACGCCCTATGGTTTCTCAATATTCATTTCAGCGATTGCTAGCCACTCACCTAAATTCTCATTCTATGATTCTCTAACATGGTAGGTCATATCCATCGGACACCTGAAGGGGTCACAACGAGTTTACCTTTCATCCTAAGGATACTCCATGAACCTCTTTACTACATTAATTTTAGGCATCACGCATTGAACCATAAGCTGACACTACTAAGCATTTTTGTAGGATATAGGATATTGTGTATAACCATCACATCTCTAGGTATAAGCTAACGATGTCGCTAAGGATCATGTTCAACAAACTTTGCATCATGCTTTCCAAAACTACCCCAAAAAGGGCTTCCTAAGGTTCACTCCCCTCTCACGATAATTCATCATTGTTACACACGTGACACCTTTGTCATTAATGGCTCGTAACTCTAATCATGGATCATAAGATACATCCATCGATCGACAATCACTAAAGAACTCACTCACAAGGATAGAATCCTATAAACTAAAACTAAGTGTACATAACCTCTTGCATTAACCCACACAATTTCACATGCTCATCGAGCATCCACCAATCCTGGTATTACCCATAAGGATCGAATTTGCCTAAATACATCATCGATATTCACTACTTATAAGTGTAGTCCCTATAGACTATACGCACTCTAATCCCAACTCATCCTTGCTCAGTCAAGGAACCCTAATTATCAATCTCTATAGTTGAATATACCTAATTTCTGCCACTTACTGATTGAGCATCATCCCACTCTATTAACATCTCAATGACTCTATATCATCAAATATCTATATGCAAGCACCTCACACTAAAAACTACTGTGTCACTTCTATTAGCTTGTAAGGATACACATAGGTTACTAACATATCTAATCAGAAGTGCGAAAGCGATTAATGACAAGTAACTTGGTCGTATGACACTTGGAAATAATTCACTCGTCGTGCTAACCACTTTAACTTCGTCGTTGAGGACACGAACTAAACCTTCATCAAAACTAGCATGATCGGCCCAAAACCAGCACCAAAATCAAAAGATCCACCACCGACCTCACCACATCACTCCCAAAAGGAACCTTGAACTTAGACGTCGGAAACCATTTGTAACCCCACGGGCTGGATTTATGGATTACCCATGGTTAACTCTGTCTGACCTGAGTGTTTGGTGTGAAGTGAAATGAAACAACCTATATAATATTGCTAATCTAGTTTAATTTTAATCAACTCTTGATTTGTTTAGCATGCGATTTTAATTTTAAATTAAACTACGTGAGAGACTCGTGGGAAGCGTCCCCAGAATCCAAGCATAAAGAGCTACTAACATAAAGTAAAAGAGAGAACTTACCTATGCAATACTCTCAAAATATGAAACTGCACCCAACCTTCTATAACAAAGATGAGGGTGTCAGACAAATGGTAAGTGGGAGATATACCAAAATACAATATAGAATCGAACTGCAGAATGAAGATTCTCACACATTACACCTATTTTCACATGCAACTTACACACACACACACACATATATATATATATATATAATAAGGAGTAAAAGGTTTTGCACTATTCCATAAGATGATAACTTAATTAGGGGTGAGGATTGTGCCAACAATGCAAGAAATGGAGGGCTGAGATTGATTTATTCTATTTTACTCTTTTGGCCCTTTACTTTTTATTTCTACCATTAATTGATATCTCTCTTCTTCTAAAAACAAAGGCTAAATCAGTAAGTGTACAACACAGATATTTCGGCTAAATCCAATGGTGTATAGGGTGCCTACGTTTCACTTTCTCTCTCTTACTTTAATTTAAAAACACCACTCCCAATGTCACACCCTCTTCTCTCACATGATCCTCCCAGACTGAGAAAAATCGCATCGGGTTTGCTCTTATCTCCATCAATCAACTACAATCCTCACTCAGTTCATATTCGGTTTGTTCAAATAATAATTTTTAGAGCTTCCAGCACCCACACCTTGGTAAGGAATTTTTTTCTTTGTAATTTAGGGTTTTCGTATTTTTTTCTCTTTCTCTTGGCTCCACGTTGATTTTGATTTTGGATCTAACCAATCAAACAGGTATTTCCTATATATTTTTTTTTATTTTGTATCTCAAATCGTGAGTCGATGGTAGCGATTACCATTCAGCCACCAATGTCTGAATCTACGATTGTTAGTCGATGGGCTCTTAGATCGTTAGTGGATGCTAACGATCGTGAGTTGAAGGGGACATTGAAAGGTTGAGATCGATCCATTGACTATGTTCCCTTCACTGTCAGTGTCAGTGTTATCTTATATGAGTTCTTTAGTAGATCATGAGCGCGGTGCTATATATGTGTTCGACAGGGAAGGGAGGCTTGGTTAGTTTCTACACAAATTTTGATATTATCAGGTTTTAATTGAGAAAATGAACTTTGTTGTTTGGACACTACAGTAGGTTTCTTTGGATCATTATACAATTTTTTTGGCTTATGTTTAGCTTTTTGGGGGTTTCATCATAGGGTTCTAATTGTTTTAAATTTTTTTTTTTGTATTTTTAGGTTTAGGATATAAGCACACTAATCATCCATTATTTTTTTAACTTTAGATTGTAGTTTTCATTAACATTGAACTAATTTGGGTTTGCTTTTACTCATGATCTAATGTAGTAGAAAGAGATGGGACACTCTATTTATTAACTGTTTGAGTGTGCCTTTAAGTAGTTTTGTGACCAACTTTTTTGTTTCTACTTACCCTTCAAGACATTGCAAAACTTTTTTCCATTTAGCTCTAATTTTTTTATTGTTTGAGTGTGCCTTAAGTTATTGTTTTTTGTTTTTTCATTCATAATTTGGTCACATTTATTGCATTAAGTGGCCAATTAATGATATGTTTCCATTTTTATTATGTTTCTGTTCAAATTAGAGTTACAGATTTGTTCAAATTAGAGTTATAGATTTGTTCAAATTAAGTTTTATCTACAGATTTAGGGCTTTGTAATACATTGTTTTATAATGTAGGGCTTTGTAATACAGATTTAGAGCTTTGTCATACAGATCTGTTTATGTTTATAATTGTGCTTTGGGATCTAATTAGTTTTTTTTTTATTTATAGCTTAAGATATGTATACTCTCCTATGTACATTAGCCACACCACACTACTACACACATCACTATGTTTTAACATCTGAATTTTTGGGTTTGTAATTTCGATTTACGTTTCCATATTTACTTTCTTACTTAATCTTCATAGTAGTAAATTAGATTGTAATGGACGTTTAGAAAGTATTTGTTATGATTGAAGTATCATAATATTTATATGTATGTTTATTTATGTCTTATTGAAGAGGTAAATTGTTTATATAAAATTCTCTGCTCAATCTCTTATTTTCCTTTTAGAACTATCTGTGAGGAGTCAGTGTCTATGTTTCTACATATCTCTATTTCAGATTGTTCGAATGATAAAATTCTGGTATTTTTTAAATGTCTTAGTCCCTCACTATTTCTATACGTGTTTCTTCGTAGTTTGATGAAACAAATCTTCTTCACTGATCAACATTCGAGATTTCATGGGATTTCACAGGGGTGAGCTTCTTTGGATTTCTTAATATTCTTAAAGTAATGAATTTTTTCTTTCATTATTGTTGATTTTAATTCTACTATGTTCACACTAGACACTCATATGGTTCTCACATTTTGTTTCCAATTTTTTTGAATTCTTAGTTTCAGTTTAAAACTCTAGCTTTCGAAATAAGGATATCTCACGTTATAGATTATTCAATAGAAGCATTTGTATTCACATCATAGATGAGAGACCTCTCTTATGTGTTCACACTACTTCTGTAATTAAGGGTTATTTCATTTTAGGTGTACAGTTGAGGTGAAAGATGCATATTCTAATGAGTGTTGATGTGTGTGGAGGTATACCATCGTAATTATTTATTTAAATATGGTTCATCTATGAAAAAATAGTTTCAGTATACATATATTTTTTACGCATTTGGGATGTAAACTTAAGTCTTGATTATTGTATTAATCCCTCCAAGACACTTTAAATTTTTAGATATTGTGATTGACATAAGTGGTACAACTAACTCTATTTCATACAATACTATTTGGGGATATGGGATGAACGAGACTCATTTTGATGGTTTACATTTTGGCTGTCTGGGACTTTTCTTGGGATCTTTTCATATAAGGTGCAGGTTTGTGCTCCCTGGGATATTTGGATATTATTGTTTAGTTTCTAATATGTCGTGGTCCCCATTTGCAACATGATTTGTACTATTATAGACAATGAAGAGCATATGATTGCCAAGTTAGAGGGTGTTAATTTTTTCTGGTACTACAATATTTTAATCATTCGATTGGCAGTTTGTGGCGTCGTTAAATAGTTAGACCTTGGCAGTTTGGCTTGATATGGATGATTCTAATCCTACGCATGCGGTTGTAGATTTTTGGCTCGATTTATGATTTGAGTTTTGGTTCAATTTTTGTTCATTTTTTTTCAAATAGGGTTTTGTCTTAATTTGTTACAATTTACCTATTTTTGCAGTTAACACTACAATGGCTTTTGTCCATCTCCTGCTCTCTATTCACTCACTATTTAAGGTCCAATATCCCCTCAAGTTATAGGGCTCAATACACCTAGCAAACTTTATGTTTGACAAAATGGCAAGGTGAGCCATTTTATCACTTTTTACCACAAAGCTTAATAACATCCAAATATTCTACTCCCCCCCTGTCAAATCTATTTTGCATAATTAATTATAGCATTCTTTCGCTTGCTTTATATTTGTCTTTATATTCTTTGTAAGAAGATAATTTCCCAACCTAACAAAGATGATGATGTTGATTTTTGTTCTTTGAGGTCTTATTATAGTTATTGGATCTATATCATCTATACTCCACACAATAGGGCCTTATCAGTAGTACTTAGTTCAGGGTGTTGTGGACAAGTTCCTTCTTAGTACTGAGTTCTTTAACCCATAGGGTTTGACTTCAATAATTTGATTGTTTTTTATATCCCTTTAATTGATGGTAGTCATCTTTAGTGTTCCTTTTACCACTTCCTATGGTGGTTTCCCACTCTCAACATTCACCATACCACTGAGGCTAAAATACATTAAATATATTGTTGGACTTTTTGGCTTCAATGAACAAGTATTTTGGTAACTAATGGGACACAGTTATTTAAAAACTCACTACATTAATCTGGGAAAGGGAGGATAATCATTTATGAATCATACACCAACTGTGTGCAAATAATTTATCTGGGTATTTAAGAACACTTCTCTTCTTCTTTTTTTGATAAAATCTTAATAACAACCCCGATGCAAAACTGATCTTACCGAGGTGGAGCTTTTGATCCAGGTGTGGTGTATGTTCATCTTGAAGTCCCTTTTATTTATAGGTATTTTTAAACATCTTTTTTTAACAATATTGTGAGAATTTATAGGTATATGTGTTACTTTCCTGAATGAAATTTAGATTTTGTTACTGAGCCTTGGAGTTTTTTGGGGTATGTTATGATGAAGTTGTTTAAGTTTTTTGGGGTATGTTATAATGAAGTTGTTTATCATCTATTGTGGTTTAATTATCTTTTAGGTATTTTCCCTTAAATAATTTGTTTGTTTAAGAATTTTTTTTACTCACTGTCATATTTGGATCCTTAGTTGGTGTATCTAACAGGGTTGACGCCCTCTTATTTTCCTTGACAACACCCCTCTGATGAACTCAAAATACCAAGGGATTTTATTGGCTGCAATAACAACAGATGGTGATGATGGTGTTTTTCCTATAGCTTTTGTCGTCATAGATGCAGAGGCAGTTTTTGTTAGAACTGAAATCCGCAGTCTCAACATCTAGCCAAATTACGTTTGTTGCAGATTTTCTGAAGGGTATAAAAGAATCACTGCGTGAAGTATTTGGAGGTGAGTGGTACCAAGGTTATTTTCTATGGTATCTTATCGAGAAACTTAATAGAGATCTATGGGGAAGTTTTCACATTAAGCCATGTGCCTCCTGATACAACTTAAAAGGTATGAATACTCTTTTTATTCGAATCTTGAATTGAGGCAATACATAAATTATTAGTTTTTTCCTGTCACAGAGGGGACGTATGTAGGCTCATTAGTTTAAAAGTAACATACATGTCTACATATTTGTGTTTCTGATTTGTAAGCTATGTATATTAACTTTGTATTTGCAAGATTGTGGAGATTTGAGTGTCTTAAAACTGCCATTTTTTATGGCCTCTCCAGCTAACACCTCAAGTTGAATCCACCATTTAAAAGGCACTCACTTGGAACCCACATCCATTCATAGTCTACAAGCCATAGTCGTAGTCGAGGTTACTTTATATGCACATCTAGAGGTTCCTAATTTTACTATTTTACAGATTTATAACACTTAAGTGTGGTGATTGAAACATCAATTTCGTTTCTTTTTTATTTATATATTTAGTTCAATTACACAGTGATTTCTTAATACGTAATTTGAATTTATATATTGGGGAATCCGGTTCATATGAGGACGTGTACTATGAAAATAGCATGATAGTGACTACTACAGCCTTAACTGAGGCAATCAGTAAGGTGTGCACTGATCTGGAGGCATTATGAATCACAAAAGTTTAAACATTTGATGTTTTTTAGCACAAGTTGTATGAGGAATCCCTCATCTTCTATGGACACAAGTTTAAAACATTTATGTATTCTAACAGAAGTTGTGCAGGTCCCTTTTATTTAATGGCATATTATCTTCTTGAGAAATGCAAAGTTCGACATTTTTATTATGTTTTTCAACCTCTAGCGGTATACAGTTTACTAATTTTTTTATTGCAGTTGCACCCTGTTTCTAGCTCAGCTCTGTTTTTTCACAGGCCTAAACTTTTATAATTTGTTGGGATTGCTTCCGTTCCTTTACATTAGGACCCATATATTGGTCTTATTGTTTGTTAAAATAAGATTAGTGTACTTGTCTGCTTCATAGCAAAGAGAGCGTTTTTTCTCTTTTTTCATTTAGTAAATATTTAGTTTACATGAATGTGTTCTTTTTAATGTCAAGGGTTGGTCTTTGATAATTTTTTATTTTATCAAATCATAACTATTTGACACCCTTTGACAAGGACGGATTTTTTCATATTGGAGGTGTATTAAGTGTCAGTGAAAGAACATTCTAAAGATGCACCATTATTCATTACAAGTTTGAAGTTGAAGATGGTGAAACACCACCATGTATTTTTTACCCAATACAAATGTATAAGGATCTGATTTTTTTTGTCGTGAAACCATGTATTTTTTATTCCATACAAATGTATAAGGATTGTATAGTTTATTTTTGTGTTTCTTTGGTAAGTTATAGTGCCATAAAAATTGTGTTTTTTGATTGTCTATGCCGAATATAGTGAAACAACTATAGTGCTGTAAGAGCCTTATCCGAAAGTCTTCATAGTTCACTGTTTGGGTGTAAGAGAGAGAGAGAGAGAGTTGGTGGGTTCAGTTTTGGGATAGGACAGTTGGTGCATTCATCTAGTGAGGGTAGTCAGTTTCATGATAGGCAGGGGAGGTAGCTCGATCTTGGCTTTCGCCCAGTTAAGATACTTTGGCTGCTGGCGGGATGGGGCTGTGTGGGTATTATGTGCAGTGTGTTAGCTTAGCATATAAGTATTATGTGTATAGTGTGTAATGCAATATATATGTAGTGTATATGAGTTGTACGTGTGTGACAAATAGTTTATATAAAACACTTTTTTAAAAATAATAGGTAAAATGAATATGTATATAAAATATTTTTTTAATAAAAAATCAGTTAAAACATAGTTTTATATATTTAAAAAAAAATTAAATATTATTTTACCCCTATTGTATTATGAACGGAAAAAGAAATAGCACACAGTAGTTTTTGAAAAATGTAAAAAGAAATAGGGCATTTTTTTTGGATTTTATAAAAAATATAGCGTTTCGTGATTTTTGCGCCCACTTTGGAAATTTTACCCATTTTATAATAATGCACTTTGGAAATTTTACCCATTTTACGATTACGTACTTGGAATGTTTCTCCGTGCCTTCAGGCACGGGCATTTCGCTAGTATATATATATATATGTACACACATATACATACTTAATACATGAAACCATTTTACTTTCGAAAATGTTATTTATTCCAATTAATTTACCTCAATCTTATAAAGTCTTCCTCGTTCCTATTTTTAGATTTATTCCTTTATTTAACACATAGGGTTAAATACTTGAAACAACAACGCTTTGTTTAAGCAAAAGTCATTTCCTTACCGAAATTACACTTAATTATACCAATTTGCCTTAGTATTTAATTAAAAAACACCATTTCAACACACATGAACATCCTGTTAAAAAATACTTATCGAACTTTCAAATCTTTTCAAAAACACACCTTTGTATTAATTATGAGTTAAGCCTTCTTTGGTTGCTTAACGACCCATTTAATCACCACACTTTGCATTTCTTTACTTTATGAAGATTAATCAATTTACACATTTCTTGTCCATTTTAACCTTTACTGAAACAATCATTAATTCATTCAAGTTAGGGTTTCTTAACATATTTTTACCACACAACCCATTTCTTGTCATGTTCCTAATTCCTTTATCTTTTTCTTGAAATCTTCTAATATATCGCGTAGTTTAACGGGCTCCACACTACTGGCAATGCCACCATCTGCTTTAGCTAGTGATTTTGGGTCTTTCACCTTAGGGTCCTCCTAAATTATCCTAGTGTCATCCGAGTTCCTTTTTAACGTGTATTAACATTATACAAGTGCTCACATTATTTCGCTTTTTCATTTTTACCCGGCTGAAGCCAAAATTCGGTGTTTCACCCTAACTTGGGTTCACTTTGAAAATCTTCATTTCACGTCCTTTATACGTAGCATTGATTTTATTCCAAAAATAGTGTTCATTTAGGACCATTTAGAGTAACACCCTTTTCTATATTTTTATTTCATAAAAAAATTATACTATAGGTAAAATTACCATTTTTCCCTCTTGTTTCCAAACTTGCCCTTTTAATCCAATTTCATAAGTATTAATCTCCCAAAACATTATTAAGTTACACACACACAAACTTCTCAATGGTTTAACCCATTATATCTTATTCCACCTTTACCAAACATTTTTCTAAGTTGGAAATCTCTTTACTTTCCTTATCAAGAAACCAAATTACATTTAAGGACTACTTTTATAAGAAATTTTTCATTTCCTTTTATTAACACATTTAGTCTTACAAACTTACACTTATCATATTTCCTACCTATTTTTCACACACTTTAGAGATTAGAATTTCTATTTTCCTTATTTCCTATTTAAACCCAACAAAACTATTTTAAAATTGTTTATATTTTCGTCATTAACATACTACAAGTTTATATGCATGAGAGGATGGATTTTACTCTAAAAATTTGTTTAAATGGGTCAAACATATACTTTAGTCTAGAAATTCATATTACTTGCAAATTATACCCGTTTGAAGATTAAGGGACATTTTTACTTCTTCAAAACCAAACAAAAGTCCACTTTCATAAAATCTAGATTTTTGCAAGAAACTTTTGAACATTATTTCATGAAATATTTTAGCAAGATAAATTCCATTTCCAAACATTTTACTACATAAAACGTTTAACATTAAATTTCTAGAAATACACCATTTTTCATTAAAATCCCAAAAGAAAATTTTTAAATATTTTCCCCCAAAAATAACGTTGTTCCAACATTTATATTTCATATTAATACTAAAAACCAAGTTTTCTTGAAACAACTCATTTTTATTCAAAACCATTAAAAATCCTTTTTCTTACAACTCATAAGAATATTAATCTTATATATCATATGCATCCTACTCTTAAATTCTATAAGTTTGGCTAGTACCAAGAAAATTGAGCCATAAATCTAAGAATTGAATGTTTTCCACCTCAAATGGATCTCCAAAGTGGTTGGTCAAAATGTTTAAGAAGATGTCAACCTCCCACCTCCTAAGGTGGACTGAAGGTGGTTGCCCCATTCCAAAATCATGCTCCATTAAGATTCCAAGAAAAAACCCCTTCAAGCCCCATTAATCTTCCATTTTCATCTTCAAGAACCCCCAATAACATCAATTTGTAGCTAGGCTTAACAATGGAGGAAACGGGTTCATTGGGATTAAATATGGTGGAATATGTTTAAGATATGGTGGCTACATGGTGGTTCATTGTAGTGGTGGGAGGGAAAATGATGAAATTGTGGAAGACCCACCATCAACCACACTCTCTCTCTTGTTCTAACTGTAAATCCTAAAAATAAACCCTTAACAAGCCTTATAAACTTCCCCAAGAACCAAAATCCCCATCTTGCCCAATAAGGGCATGCCAAAATTCAACACCTCACTAAATCAAGGGCACAAAATGTGACAACGCATAAGGGCATTCCAAAATAATAAAATTTGGGCAGCCTTGTTCGAACGAGAATGGCTTCTCATGAGAACGCCCTTTGAATGCCCGAGGCATGTTATGCATATGGTCCTCGTTCGATTCCCACTTTGAGCGCCCTTGCCTACTCATATGAACGAAACTCCATTCTTGTTTGAATGATAATTTTTCCTGAATTTCTCCAGATTATCTAATTCTACCCAAAACTTCCAATATTATTATCAAACCTCCAAAATCAGTCAAATAGAGATATGAACCCAATCATAACTATTACAATCCCAAGGTTTCCATATTATTACAACTTGTGTAAGAAAAATAATAAATTATTAGGGCAGGGTATTATAAAAAAATAATGGTTAAATGGGTTTACTTTCTCTTTCTATAAATGTAAACAAATAAGTTATCCCAATTAAGTTTCTCAAGTGGGAATTGGTTTTGGATCTTTGTCTTAGTACATTGGGATTTTAATCTCTAAGCTCAAATGGTATTTTAGGTATGTTCGTATAAGGGAGATTTTTTGTTTAAATAGTGTTGAAGATTAAGTGAGTTTTTGTTTTGAATTTTTATACTAGGATATTGGGTTTT
Organism: Sambucus nigra; assembly: GCA_949130495.1. Lineage (NCBI taxonomy): Eukaryota > Viridiplantae > Streptophyta > Magnoliopsida > Dipsacales > Adoxaceae > Sambucus > Sambucus nigra. The sequence continues at coordinate 114,982,488 of OX422219.1, forward strand.
TACTTTCTAAGGTAAAAATATATTTTAGGTATCTTTTTTTAAGAGAGATTTTTTGTTTAAATCACCATGAACATCAAAGGGGTTTTTAGGTTTGGATCGTTTCTTTTTTTTAAATCAGTATCGATTTCTCTTTCTAAAAATTTTAAAAGTTTGATTTTTGGTTTTTTTCTATGTCAAAATTATATGATATTAGAATCCTTAGCTCAAATGGGTATTGGGTTTGGAATTTGGTAAAAGATATCTTGAATTTTGTGAATTTTTTCACATGGGTTTTGGGTTTGAATCTTTGCTTGAATGGAGTTTTTTCTTCGATGGAGATTTGGGTATGAATCTAACATATATGGAAATAGGTTTATGAACTTGGTTTTTCTTTCTAGAAGCTCTAGTAGTAGGGTGATACAAACTTTGGTTTAGGCTTGGTTTTTCAGAATGAAAGTTATGAGGTCTATTTATAGTCTTAAGAAGAAACTAGTTGTTGGAGGTTATTAGGGTAAATTCTAGGGATTGGGGAGTTGGAAATTTGAAAAATAGCCATTGTAATTTTGAGTTTTCAAACACTTAAAGTCAACTATGTAATGTTATAGTCAACTATACCACCCTTTAACAAAGTGAGTTTTTGGATTTTTACAGCCAGTCCAGATTTAGGTAGGTTAGATTTGATCATACAAAACATCAAACAAATTCAGTTACCATTCTATAAATATTCGTAAAGAGCTTCAATGTTCTTAGAGTGTCTTCTGGAGTTTGATGATTTCTTTGGATTGCATGCAACATGTGATTTTTCTACTACATGATGGTCTTGAGATTTAATTATTTGATTGGATATGAAAGTCTTATATTGATGCTTAATTGATGAACTTGGTTTTATCTTTATCATAGGTTGAATGTGAGTTTTGTTTTTTCAACTTCTAGTGTTTGTTATTGTATTTGATATTGCTAGGGATATTGCAGTGCTTTGTTGATGATGTTAATCAAGACATTGTTCTTCTTGGTTCATGAACCATGCTTGAGGATATCTTGGTATGACAGATATTGGTTGAATGCTTTGTATAGTCATTGCAATTCTTAGGAAATTGATGTCATGGTTGCATGGTAGAAATGATCAAGACATTGTAATATGGCTCATGATGTATTGAGTGCTTATTTTTATCTCCAGTACATTTTAGAAAAGATAGTGAAGTATGATCATATAGAATTGCGTCTTTATCATAGAAAATATTTTTCTTCAAATATTCTATGTTTCACAAGTCCCCATTTTTTATGATGATAACTAAATTGATATGGTACGAGAATATATTTGCAAGTCTCCCTCTTTTTTTGAGACTTGGTTTGGAAAAATAATTATCCCCCCCCCCCCCCCCTTGTTTTAGCTTCATTATTTTTCTCAAACTATATTGTGTCTCCCCCTTTTTCATTAGAAAAGAGATGTAATGATTTTTATAAAACATGGATTTTTTTTGAAGAAAAATAGATAATCTCCCAAGTATTTAGGCATACCAGTCACAATGATGGTTAGTACGACTTGGTAATAGATAAATCATATGCATAAATTATATTCTAAACAATGTATTTTGTTCATCTCACTTAGTTGCAATCCTTATTTTTAAGGTAATAATTATTGTTTTAGTCAAATATGATATGTATGAACTCTAGGCTTGAATATATGGCTTCTTGTATAGATAGGTTTGAAATCAACCATTGGATATACGGGTTATTTTTTTCGTCAAATATGATATGTATGATCTTCTTCCATATGATGCCTAAAAACTAGTTATGCTTTTAGCACCACCATTGCTCGAAATTCGTTATACTTTGATCACCGTTTACATGTTCAAGACTGCGACCCACTCAATAACAGAGAATTATTTGCAAGTATACAATTTTTCATCTTCTTATTATAGAGGATTTTTTCAAAAAAAAATTACATTCATAGGTGGACCAAATTGTTCGTGTTAAAATATAACATATATCAATGGGGTGCATGCTCTGTTCAGTTTTGTACTTCACTTAATGCAACAACGAGCTTCCACATTCACACCTCTTTTTTCAATGGTATATTTCTTGACCCAGATACTAAAAGTATATCTTTTATTCATTTGTATGCATCTATATATCCCTTTCACATTTGTGAATTTTGTAGTTTGTCCCATGAGAACCTGAGGATCCAAGCTCGTACATTCTTGCCCTGGATGGAAGGTACACCATCAACTCGAAAGCAAACTCATTATCCATTTATTTCACATCATCCCTGCAACGAATAATTTCAGTCCATAATCCTTTTTATTATATGATCAAATTTTTTGTCATGATGATATTGCTATATTACAAATACATTAATAGTATGAAATAGTGTTGATGAAGTTAAATCTAATTTAAATATGTTATTTTTATGTATTTATGTTGATATATAGAAAAAGGGATGCAACCCGCATTTTAAGTAGTTGTTTTCATCATATGGGTTGTTATAGTCATTTAATGTTCATACATGATGATGGTTGTTGAAACACGGTATATGATTTATGTATATTAAATGTATTTGTGGAAGCATATAAATAAATATTCATATAAGTTAAGCCGAAAGCTAAACACAGACTGAGACTATATGTGAGAATATTACACTTATAGTCATTTAGTTGATTCTAATGTTCATTATAAAATTGGATTGAGGCGAAACACATGCTAATATCTTGATTAAACACTTTAGACCTATTTTGAGAAAATTAAATAGTTAACATTAAGACTATTTACCATCTTATGAAAATCTTTAGGCAAAAAACACAGATGCCAAAATTATGGGACCATGATAGATGAGTTAAAGGGTAGTATATCTTTATAATTTGAATATTATGTGATGACTATTAAAGATTACATAATATTTTGACAATTTAAGAAATTTGCCAAATTAATATTAAGTCAACAATCCAATATTCAACCCTTGCAAATTATTGTTGGGTATATTTTTTAATAAGTGAACCTTCTTAATAGTTGCAGTTCCCCTAAACCTCTATTTGCATGCTTAGTCATATTCCATATTTGATGGAACTAGTTTCTCTGAATGGAATGAGCCGATTAATTTCAGCTTCGGGGTTTTCGACCTAGACGTGGAAATTAAATGGGATGAACTCGATGTTATTACTGAAAATAGTAGCGAGGATAAAATTGTTGGCCATGAAGCATGGTCTTGATCCAATAGGTCGGCCTTTATGTTTATGCGAATGAGCGTAGCTGCTAACATAAAGACCTTCCTACCTAAAACTATAAAAGCGAAAGAGTCTTTAAATAGCATAAAGGAATGCTTTCGGACCACTGATAAATTCTTTGCTAGGAAATTGATGTCTGGCCAGACCACTATGATATTCGATGGCACTCGAACCATAAATGAACACATTATAGAAATAACCAATCTGGCTACTAGACTTCGAGTTTTGGTCATGACAGTGGACGAGTCTTTTCTCATTAAATTCATCCTAAACTCCCTACCTTCTGAGTTTAGGCCTTTCCAAGTCAATTACAACACTATTAAAGATAATTAGAATGTAAATAACATGAAAAGCATGTTAGTACAGGAGGAAGGCAGACTCAAGTAATAAAATGGTCATATGTCTAAAGGACACATGGAAAATCTGATGGTCAAAATAGTTTGTTTTAAGAAGAATACTGGAAAGAGCATTAATAAAGGTCCTGGGCCGTCTCATCAAAATGTACCCTCATCTGCTATGAAGAAGGAAAAGAATGACAAGTGTCACTTCGATAAGAAGAAGGGCTATTTCCAAAAGGATTTTCATAAATGAAAGTTCTAGTTTGAGAAAAAATCCTTTTATTTTTGTTTGTTTCGATTCAAAGCTTATTAATGTCCCTTTTAACACTTGATGGATTGATTACGGTTCTATGTGTCATGTTTCTATTTTTATGAAAAGCTTCATTACGATTCGCAAAACAAGTCCAAATGATCATTTTTTTAACATGGGAAACCTAGCAAAGGCTAAAGTGGAATCTATTGGAGTCTTTTTCTTAATTTTAAGTTCTATTTTATTTTATATTTGCAAGAAACCTGTTATGTTCCCTTTGTTGCTAGACGATTTTGCAGTTGAATTTAAGAAAAATGATTTTGGATTGATTGAAAATTTTGTTAATGTTGGTTCTGATTTTTTATTGGATCGTTTATATCAATTCAATCTTTCAAATAATTTTTTCGTGTCCCTTGTAACCTTGCATCCTAATGTTGGTACGAAACGTACACTAAATAATGAAAAAATTGCTTATTTGTGGCATAAACAATTAGGTCACATATCTAGGCCAAGAATTAAAAGACTTATTAAAGATGGAATTCTCCATCACCTGGATTGGGTCGCTTATGATGTATGTGTGGACTGTATTAAAGGAAAACAGACCAAACATACAAATAATGGATCCACAAGAAGCACCCAACTACTTGAAATAATACATAAATATATATGTGGACATTTTTATGTTCGATCTATTAGTGGGAAAAAATATTTCATCACTTTTATCGATGATTTTTTATGTTATTTCATTTTAGACTTATTGTATTATAAATATTAGTCTGTGAATGTCATTTAAATAAGACAAATTAGGTCGAGAGACAACTAGGCAAAAAGGTGAAAATTATTAGGTTAGATAGAGGTGTTGAATTTTATGGTAGATATGATGAGTCAGGGCAACACCCTATCCCTTTTGATAAGCTCCTAGAAAAATTAGGTATTTGTGCCCAATACATAATGTCGGGATCACCTTAGTAGAATGGTATCATTGAAAGGTGTAATCGTACCCTCATAGAGATAGTTAGAAGTATGATAAGAAGGACTTAATTGTCTACTTTTTGTGGACACATGCTCTAATGATCGATGTGCACATCTTGAATCAGGTTCCTAGTAAGTCAGTTTCAAAAACACCTTTTAAACTTTGGAAATAATGGAAACCCAATTTAAGGTATTTATGTGTATAGGGTTTCCCAGTGAAAACTTGAATTTGTAACCCTCAAGATAATAAATTGGATTCTAGGACATTATCTTGTCATTTCATTGGGTATCTAGAAAAGTCAAAGAAATATAAATTTTAATGTCCTAATCATACAACTAGAATAATAGCAACTAGAAATGCTAAATTCATTGAAGATGGTGAAGTCAGTGGGAGTGAAATAGAAAGTAAGGTAATAATTCAATAATTCAGGGTACAAATTTATATACACCGAGTTCACAACGTACCTGTTATTCCTAACGTAATCGTTGAATTTCTCATTGACCTAATCAATAACGATGAAAATATGTGAATGATCAACTAACTTAACAACCACATAATGAGACTATAACAAATGAACTTGTTGAAGTACCACATGAAGTTCCATTAAGAATATCTCAAAGGGAAAGGAGATAAAAAATTCCAGATGATTATGTGGTGAACCTTCAAGAGGCCGGATTTAACACATGGAATATTAATTATCCGATTTCTTATGAAAAAACTATAAATAGTGATGATTATGATAAATGTATTCATGCCATAAATGAATAAATAAAATCTATGAATGACAATAAAGTTTGGGAGTTGGTTGAATTTCCAAAAGGACAAAAATGAGTCGAGTGTAAATCGATATTTAAGACCAGACTTGACTCAAAAGGTAGTGTCAAACGACATAAAGCTAGACTTGTTGCAAGAGGCTTTAATTAATGAGAAATCCTTGATTATAATGAAACATTCTCTCCAGTATCAAAGAAAGACTCATTAAGAATCGTATTAGAAGTGGTAGCTCATTATAATTTAGAGTTTCACCAAATGGATGTGAAAATGGCTTTTCTGAATGGGAGTTTAGAAGAAGAAGTCTACATGGCACAATTATAAGGCTTCATAAAAGAAGGAACGGATAACATGGTATGTATGTTAAAGAAGTCAATATATGGTCTAAAATTAGCTTCTCGTCAATGGTACATTAATTTCCATGATAACATTACATCCTATGGGTTTAAGGAAAACATTATTAATCGATGTATATACCTGAAGATCGGTGGAAGTAAGTTTCTATTTTTAGTACTATATGTTGGCGACTTGGTTATTGCCAACAATGATCTTGGTTTATTACGTGAAACCAAGAAATACCTTTCTAAAAATTTGAAATGAAATATTTAAGTTAGGCATCCTTCGTTATCGGGATAGAAATATCTCAGGATAGATCACGAGGAACTTTGGGATTATCTCAAAAAGCTAACATGAGCAAAGTTTTAGAAATATTCGGCATGCAAAGTTGTAATCCAATTAATGTTCCACTTCAGAAAATTGATAAGTTCAGCTTAAGTCAATGCCAACAAAGAGATTTATAAAGGGATCACATGAAAGGCGTTCCTTATGATTTTCTCGTATGGAGCTTGTTGTATGCACAAGTCTACACTAGATTAGTTATCAAATTAGTCCAGGGATTTACCATTGGAAAGATGCAAGAAAGTTCTGAGGTACCTGCAAGGGTCCTAGGATTACATGCTCACAAATGGGAAGACTGATGACCTTAAGGTGGTTGGTTACTTAGACCTAGATTTTGGAGGATGCCTTAATAGTGGGAATAGCACTTCGGGTTACGTTATCCTTCTTCCTGGAGGAGCCATTTTATTGAAAAGTGCTAAGCAGAGTGTCATTTCATCATCTACTATGGAGGCTGAATTTGTAGCCTGCTTCGAAGATATAAAAAAAGCATTATGGTGGTGCAACTTCATTTTAGAACTTAGAATCAAGGATTTAATATGTAAGCCACTAAAGATATATTGTGATAATGTTGCAACATTCTTTTTTAAAAAATGATAGTTATACTAAGGTGGCTAATCATATCGAGATGAAATAACTATCAGTGAAAGAAGAAGTTCGGAAACAAATCACGTCAACTAATGACATTAGTACGAGTGATAATATAGCAGAACCTCTTACGAAATGACTATCTTTGAAGACCTTTATGGATCATATCAAAGAGATGGGTCTCGAATAGTTAGACCGTGATTTCTATTTGGCTTAGTTTTTTGACATTATTACTTGAATTCAATAAAAGTGTTTTTGATTTAATTTATTTATGTCTTTTATGAATGCATGCATGTGATTATAATCTATTGTTTGGCATAAATAGTCCTTTATTCAAAAGGACATTATGAAGCCATTACAACACCTAATATTAAAGGCCTAATTGACTAAAACATTAATGTAGTTGTACATGGAATGAACTATGCTCTAGAATAACATGTATCTGCTATAACTCACATCCGTGAATCGTTTGAATCAAAAGACTATATTTATCATGTATTGTGCACCCAATGATACCTAATCTAATTATATGCGTATTAAGATCAAGTGGGAGACTTTTGGAAATTAATAATTAAAGATGGAAATAATTTTTTTCAATTTCAATTGTAATAAAATAAAAAATTTTGAATTTCCCAATTATGTGGTCTTAATAAATATCAAATAATAAATTAGGCATGTGATAAATGAAAAAATTAAGGGACTGAGCTTGTTCATTTCTTTAAGCCACTTGATGGTTATTGAAAACCTTGAAAAGAGGTCTATTTTGACTAGAATTTTTGGTACTCTTACCCTTATACATAGAGTGGCCTTGCAGCATCTAGGGCCATCTCATAACATTTAATGTGGGAGAGAAAATCCGAAATTTACTTTACCAAATTTTCTCAAAATTCTGGCTACACACAAAGCAATTTTGGGTTGTTTTTTCCAGAGGTTCCAAGGAGAAATTTATAGGATCATTCAATTCATCTTCCTCATAGTAGCAATGGACAAAGGTTGGTATTCGAATCATAGTAATATAGCATAATTAAATATGTTATTGCATGAAGATAGAACATCCTGAAAGTCATGTCAAAATTGTTTTAAAGTTGATATAACAGATTGGTTATTATCTTAATTGTGATTAAAAAACAGTCTTGTCTAACCCAACCATCTGCAATTATTCCAAATCATGGAAATCCAGTGCTGAGTGAAGACAAAATTTCTCAACACTTTATCTACAAAAATCACAAGACCTTATCATGCGCCTTAGGCATGTGTAACTTGATAACCACATTTCCTCCCAAAAAAATTATAATATATATATATATATATATATATATGGAGAGGATCACAAGTGGACCTAAAAAGAGGACTTTTTAATGGACCTTAATAAAAAACACCTAACAACCCATTAATTTTAATTCTTATGTTATAATTGGTCCGCGCCAGCAGCAACAGACACGCGTGTGACCCGAGACCCCCTTACCCCTCCCCCACCCCCACCCCTTACCCCCACCATGGCAAACCTAATTTTGCATCCGTTGCCGCTGGTGCGAAGCAATTACAATATAGGAATTAAAATTAATGAGTTCTTAGGTGTTTTTTTATTAAGGTCCATTAAAAAGTCCGCTTTTTAGGTCCACTTGTGATCCTCTCCCTATATATATATATATATAATGAGATATTTCTAAGGGATATTTTCAATAATGCACATCACTTTCACAAAACTACTTTGACTTTCATAAATAAGCTTTGGGAGAAATAATTCAATCTTCTTGACTAATATCTTTGTAAAGATATTGTTCAAAAAATTACAAAGGATAAGAGGTCTCATGTATGAAAGAAGAGTGGGGATCATATTTTTGGGGTACAAAATCAATAAAAGTATAATATATTATCTTAGGAAGCTTCAGACCCGCAAAGACAACTTTGATAATGTTATGAATATCAAACCCAGTTCTATCCCAATATGTAGTGAAAAACTTGTCGGTAAATTAATATGCACGTAGATCACTTTGCAAATTTAGTAAGAAAACTTCCTTTTCACCTACATCTATCTCAAAAAAATTTGATAGGAGATCATTATCTTTTGTAGTGAATGTGCATTATACAGGTGCGCACCTGCAACATAATGTTTTATAATGTTTGACTTAAATTATTATATTATATTTTTTGTTGTTTAATTGAATGTCTTGGGTAATATTAATAGGGTTGATGTCCTACGAGCTTTCACATATGGTTGATGCTCTATGAGCTTTCGCAATAGCATATAAGATTGTAAAATGTTTAGAATTTCTTCCAACTGATTGTTTAAAAGAGTGAGGTTTGTTTTATGGATGTGTTATCATAATTAATGTTTTACTATAATAATGATAATGTTAAACATTTTATTAATATGAGTATGTCACATCATTTGGTGGATAATTTATAATCGTACTCATATCATATCTCAAAACATATAGGAAAAAAACCATGTATCTAAACTACATACACATTATTGGCTGCCTAATATAGTATAGAATATATATATATATATATATATATATATATATATATATATATATATATATATATATATACACACACACACACACACATAAAACTCTATGTGTGTGTGTGTGTGTGTGTGCGCGCGCGCGCGTTAGACAAGGAAGCTACAATATGGGGAACAAAGTTACATAAATAATTTGGCAATGCCTTTTATTTATAAAAATAAATCTTGTTTAAATTAGAATTACAAAACAAAAAAATATTTCTAGAAAAATTTTTGTATGAAAACAACACAATTCATACGTGATCAAACTTAACTATCTTCTCTCTAATGTACTTGATAGAATAATAAATACTCAACACATGATGATATATATTACAAGGATAATTTATGTCTGGCAACTATGCCATTAGTTGCCCAAGATTTGCAATGAAGATACAAAGCATTCAACCGTGATCTATCAAGATCAACATATCATCAAGCATGCATCATGAACCAATAAGAACAAAGTCTTGACCATCATCATTAAATAAGCAATGAAAACATCCCTAGCATCAACCAAATACATTAACAAGCCCCAAACGTTTAACCATAAACCTCACATTAAACCTATCATAATGATCAAATCATATAGGCTACTCGAGTTAGGCAATGAATTTCTCAATGCTAAGGTGTCCCAAATTTTTCTACCATGGTAAAACTTTAGACATTAAAAATAAAGAACAAACGATTGCTATAATTCTTTTGTAAAGCTACATATCTCTCTTCCCATACTGTAATAAACTAATTTCTGACATAACTCATATAGGATACTAGAATACTTTAATAAAATAATAAAAAGGTGGAAAAAAGCATCGAGACAAGGGTTAAAATGCCAAACGAACAAAACCAATGGGGACTTTTGTGATAAAATTCATAATTTTATTGGAGAAGAATGTGACACCCCGACTAATTAAATACCGGGTAGCTACTCCTTTATTTAATTAATTCAAAATGCCAAGTTGGTCCAGTTAATAGCATCACTGTCGAAAACATTTTAAAGATTACTAACCACCTAGTATTTAAAAAGTAAGTGCCAAATTTTATTTAAAGTCTGATTAACATGCAACAAGTGTAATAAAGAATAATTAATACCATACTGAAGTAAAACGAATAACCATCACATAATGTAAATAAAGTCTGGAGGAAAACTCCTCACTACAAATCCACAACTGAAAAGTAAACTGAAAACTAAAACAATACATGCCAAAGTCTGAAACTGAAATGGAAATGTAACTCTAATAGAAATGGGCAACATGCCCTACAACTGATAAATAATGAATCTGGAATCCAAGTGATAGAGGCGTCTACAATCAAATCCCTGTAGCTTCCACAAACAGCTACAGCTCGTCACCTGAATGAATATCCTATGCATGGTGTCCTTGTGGCTGGGCACCTAAAATGGTTTTACAAGAAAAAGATTTGAAAAGCAAACAGGTCAGAGCCCGAATGTGGAGTTATTTTAAAAACCTGCAAGTGCTTTAAAAACATTTAAAACATTAAATGCAAAGTACATGTTAGGACGTGCACTCACATGATATTCTCACCTCTCGTCTAACTGTGCACTCCTAACGTAAGTACCCATCTAGAGTGATACAAACTACTAGCTAAGTGACAACATAACTAGCTAGACTATCATAGGTCCTACCCTTATTACTCGGTTCTATTAACATTATAACGCTCGTAATTAAGTAGGGGTTTAACGTAACTCAGATGTTCAATATGCCATATATATAACTATCAGTTAACTCGTTATATTTCTCGAAACAATACTGTAATTATATTCACATCATTAACATGAAGGTTCTCATTAATTAAGTGTATATTATTCACATCATAAATATACAATACAAGCACCCCGAGAACTAAGCTGCGGTGCACACATACTCTGCTATCCATCCTGGTACATCACGTACATAAGGATTACATATTTCGAATCTCTCAGGAATAGTTCACAGATAACAACATCACAAGTAATGGAGGCGAACACAGTCACATCACATGGGTCACGCACATACCTACGCTCCCACGATCAGCGGACTTATTAATATCCCAATAAGTCTTTCTATGACCTATGTTCATCGAGGTAACCAGTCTAAATCCGGGCAACACAAGGATTAGAGGGCCCTAAGCGAACGCAAACCTCCCGTGAAAGCAAGTATGGTAGGTATGTCATACACACAATTCATATACCAATACTAAGTAACACACATCTTAGTAATCAACGTAGTTTAATCGTAGTACTATTCTCATTCTCGTACCAACGTATAATTATCATGATTTATACCATTCCGGTTTGTAATCATACGCGCCATAATTTTCTCACGTCGTAGTACACACTCACGTCTCAACCCAAACCATCCATTTAATATAACTATTGTATATAATTTACTCCTCATAATAACCCAAAAGTCCCAAATCCATCAATACATCATCAAGGAATGTTAACTCTACCCTCGAACAAGTTTACGGGACTCCAAAAATCAAAACAGTCCAAAAAGGACCAAACTGTCAACTCATTAGAAGTCTCGTTCGAACGAGGCTGTTCGAACGAGATTGGACTGTCAGCTCGTTAGAAGTCTCGTTCGAACGAGGCTGTTCGAACGAGATCCCAGTTCGTTCGAACGAACTGTACCTTCTAACGATATCTCGTTCGAATGAGATATCGAACGAAACTATCCCTCGTTAGAAGAGACTGGTCAACTCGTTCGAAGCTCGTTCGAACGAGCTCGTTCGAACGACTTGGGGATTGCTTCTAACGACTGATCAGTTTCGGCCCAGATTTTTCCCCAATTCGTTTTTATCCATTTTCATCACTCCTAATCTCTTCCAAAGTTCATCCCAACAACATTTTAGGGTCTCTAATTCATCCTAAACATATTCAAGTCAACTCCTAACATGTTTTCAAGGATTAAATCTCGTTAACATCAATCAAAATATAAATCTCTACACTTTTTCCCCAATTATTTCAAGAACATGAACCCTAACTTTTTGAATCATGAATTAACCCAATAAAATCCGTTTTAAATTTCACCCAATCATAAATATCATCCGTAGGAACATCTACCTATCATTCTACATGCAAATCCTCCTCAAGATTTCAAGTTCTAAGTTCAATTAACATGGGTTTTCATTATCTTTCAAGAACAATTGATATTCTCCAATTTCTAACATGGAAAAGACATTCTCTGAAATTAAATGGAATAAAGTCACTTGCCTTGGTTCAATTTCTGATTTTGGTGTAGGTTTGATGGAGTTTTTTTCTGCAGAATTTCCTCTCTTCCAAGCTCCTTCTCCAATGGTGGCTTAAGGTGGCTAGGGTTTTCTTTAGGAAGATTGTAAAACCTAATGTTAGCCTCCGTAGCTTAAAGGGTTAATATGGGTTGGTTAATGGGTTTAGTGGGTTAAATCCACATCAGATTAAAACTCCCAATTTTCGTCACTTTTAATTCCTCCAAATGTAAAATTACCAAAATACCCTTTATGATGCCGGTATGGCCTAAAAATACCCCGGGACCCAAACTATACCTTCGGCTAGTGTTTTCTGACTATCTCAACCCTTCCGGACGCGTTGGCGCACTCAAAATGACCATACGGTTTATAGATTTTAAATTCACTTTTATAATCAAAATATTATACCGTGACGCGGCGGTCCCACGCGTCTCAACAAAATTTCTAAAATGTCGTATATAAATCTCACCACAAATTTTGTAATACCAAGTTCATATATAATCATATATGCACATAATCAAATACCAACTCGCATCTCGTTAGTATTTTACCCGGATTAATTTCCAATTAATACGCATTTAATTAATTAATCCCAAAAATAAATATAGTCAAAAGTACGGGGTATTACAAAGAACAAACATGCAATAAAGTAAATTTTATGAGTTAAAGAAGATGTTAAAAATGTTTAACCCAACATTTTGATTTGGGGTTCTTAGATGAATCATCAATTTGAATCGAAAAATAACACATTATTTTGGATGAACTCGTAAACAAAGACATACCTCCAAAAGAAATGCTGAGAATTGGAATATTGGTTTGGAAGAGGGTCTATAGATATGTACATACAATTATAGAGTGTCAATCATTTATTGGATACATGTATAAATAGTTCCTTTAATGCGATGGAGAATGAAAATAGCCGTCGGTGGATAATGGTAACAGTCATTAGACAGAGAGAGAGAGGGGGGGGGAGAAAGAGAGATAGCGAGAGAAGGAGAGAGAGGGATAGAGAGAGAGACCCCACACTCGAAACTTTGTTATAATGAGTAGTGATGGTTAGTTAGGGGGGGGGGGGGAGAGAGAGATTGAGAGCGAAAGAGTTCAATTTGAGAAAGGGGTTAATAAGATAAATAACATGAATTATATTAATGAAACAAATATGGGTAAAACGGTCAAATATATGGTTTATCAAGTTTTCATGCTTTTAAAGTAGTGTATATATATACACACAACACACACACACACACACACACACACACACACACATATATATATATATATATATATATATATATATATATATATATATATATATATATATATATATATATATATATATATATATATTATGGTTCTACTCATCAATATTGTTTCAAAAACTGCTTTGAGATTTTTCTCTTAAGTATTATTGTGCGAAGAGCACGATCTCTTAATACATACTTCTGATTCGTGGGGAAGAATTCTTAATTTGTACCAAAAATGACCAATTTAAGTTTTCACCATTGAATCGATGTAAAACATTCTAGAAAACCAATACTTTTTGTGGCATGTTAAAATCAATTTTCTGTCAAAAATAATAAGCCCTAATATTATTATCCAAAACGACTAAAATGGGGTTTTGAGAGCCTTAACGTCCCCAGATCTCCTAATAATACTTTACATAATGACCAAAGGTCATGAAATTTAGTTGTTGGCACGTTTCCAGTCAACCCACCAAGTTTCAACTCAATCGGACACCAAAATTTTGAAAAACACTATTCACTACGGAAAAAAAAAATTCTACCCCAAATTCTTTTGCTCTAGTTCTCTATTTTCGCTCAATAAGTCTTAAAAATATATTTTTCTGCATATCATAATCATCATAGGTATTTCTCAGAATACTTTAAATACACGAGTCGTATTAATCATACATGGGACAAATTAGGGTTATAGCATTTTAAATGGGCTACAATCAGGTGCCTACTATCACAGAACAAAGGTTATTTATATACAATTTTCGTACTCAATTTCACATAGCTATGAGGACTTAAATTTGATGCTCTAGTATTATATATCATATTCATATCAGCCTAAAAAAATAATCAAATACATATTCTGAAATGTTGTTATACATAAGGTTTAAATTCTGCAATTTTCATAAGTTCTAATATATGTGTCCAGAATTCTAGATTTTGAGAAAACAATTAATCTATACAGTTTTAAGAAAATTTGTATATGGATAGCATGAGATTATAAACCTTAAGATCTGATACCACTTGTTATCCAAGACTTTTTTCTAATCACAATTAAGACATAAATCAATTTATTATGTCAAGCTTAAAATAGCTTTGACATGACATCCAGGATGTTTTATCTTCATGCAATCATGAAGTTAATTATGATATATAACTATGATTCTAATACCAACCTTTGTCCATTTTTAATTTTAGGAAGGTGACTTGAATGCTCCTATAAATTGCTCCTTGGAACCTCTTGGAAAAACAACCATAATTGCTTTGTGTGTACCCAGAAATTTGAGAAAATTTAGAAAAGTGAATTTTGGATTTTCTTTCCCACCTTAGATAATTGTATGTTATGAGATAGCCCTATATAGTGCAAGTCCACTCTATATATAAGGGGAAGAGGTCCAAAAATCCTAGTCAAAATAGACCTATTTTCAAGGCTTCCATTAACTATTTAGTGGCTTAAAGATAGGAACAAACCCAATCCATTAATTTTTGCATATATCACGTGCCTACTTATGTAAGGACACAAATTTCCAATTGAGTCCATATATAGTTTTGGCTCAATTCCGGACAAAAACATTTATTCATAGGATAGTATTTATTGTAATATTCACAAGCCTATGAAGTGTATGTTGAAGACGTAGCGGCAAAGAATTTAAAGCTTCATCAAAATGCCGATTTGCGTGCCTCGTTTCTACGTCATCATCTAAGGTTCCATGCTCCCAAGGTATGAATGTAATTATATTGATATAGGAGCATGGAACAATGTTTAGTTGGGTGTTAGGTTTAATAAAAGCCATGTTTATTTCAGAAATAATTTAAAAAGAACCTTATATTAATATATATAAATGTTTCTGGGCCAAAATAGAATTTAACAAAAATTTCTGAAACTCGTTCGAAATTTCGTTCGAACGAGATTTTTGCGTTCGAACCAAACTTCGTTCGAACGAGACTGCTTTCCAACCAAACTGGTCAGTCGTTAGATAAGTCGTTCGAACGACTTTCTCGTTCTAACGAGGTTCTAACGAGCCCAGGCTGGTCGCTCGTTAGAAACCTCGTTCGAACGACAGTCAAAGTCGTTCGAACGAGAATGCCAGGCGGGAACAGTTTTGAGCAGTTTTTTGGCAGTTTTTCCCCACTTCTCCACTTGGTTTTCAACCAATTTTTTCAGACTTATTTATGAACGGGAATCTTTTTTTCTAACTTATCTTTTTCATACCAAACAAACTCCTAGAGAGTGTTTTGAGAAAAAATTTATTTAAGGAAAAAGATCAAGTTTAAAGTGTCATTTTTGAAGAAAAATTCTACACACTCTAGTTTACACCCAATAGTTGTTTTATCCAAGTTCTCTATATTCATATCTTTACTTGGAGTTTTTGGCACCGGTGTTTCTCTACCGAAATTAAAAAGGAGACGTTTCGGGTTTGCTTCTATTTCCCATCACAAAGAAGAAGACATTTGTTGCGGTTTTACCCGTTTGGAGAAAGGCTCCATGTTCGGGTGACGGTGACCGTTTAAAGTCCTATCGGTGTATTCCGAGACCACGGTGGAGCTCCGTTGGTTATCTGCTAATTGGAGGTTGATACAAGAAGGAGCATCACGGCTTGAGAGGATTCGAGTTTAGGAAGTAAGTCTTTTGTCTTGTATTTTGTAATACCGTTTTTAGTGGATTTGAGGCTAGGGCCGTCCCGAGGTTTTTTCCCGTTAGTGGGTTTTTCCTCGTATATCGCGGTGTAGTGTGACTGTTGATTTTATCTTGCTCTATATCACTTAGAACGCATGCTAGATTATTTTCAAGATAAAATTTTGTTTTACAATCACACTAATTTAAATTGGGACTTTATTTTAATATTGGATAAAATTTGGTTTATTCAAGTCACTTGCATTAATATGGTTTCGCCTAACTTTGAATAATTGTTAATGATGACTTAGGCAAATTCTAGGACTTGAATTATGCTTTAATTTGTTTTCTTAAGATATTAAAATCCGGCCTTGTTTGTTTGTTGAACCATCACTTGTATTCAACGCTTCCGCATCTATTTGTTTAAAAAGGAAATTAAACATTTTTAATTGTGATAATTAATGAAACCCCCCCCCCCCCGGGGATTCCACACCTTACAAATTGGTATCAAAGCCAAAAACGATAAATTATTTCGTTAAAGATCCTTTACTTTTTGGCTAAATATGGATTTTTCCCCATTTTCAAAATTTCCTATTTTTGATGGTTCTAACTACGCGTATTGGAAAGCGCGAATGAAATCGGCACTTAAATCTATCGATGAACGTGTTTGGATGTCTGTTGTTAACGGTTGGACCCCACCAACACATTTAATTGAAAATGTACATGTTCCCAAACCCGTTGATAGATGGACTGAAAATGAATTTAAGCTAGAAAACTTTAATTCCCGAGGTTTAAATGCCTTGTTTAGCGCTGTCGCACCGGATGAATTCCGACGTATTATGACGTGTGAAACCGCTAAAGAAGCTTGGGATATTTTACAATTAACTCATGAAGGAACGAGTGTCGTTAAAGCTTCTAAACTCCAAAACCTCACTACTCAATTTGAAACTATCAAAATGGATGAAAAAGAAACATTTGATAAATTTTATGCTAGACTTTCTGATATTGTTAATTCATCCTTTAACTTGGGAGAGAAAATACCTGACGACCGTGTTGTAAAGAAAATTTTGAGGTCACTACCCGATAGATTTATTCCAAAGGTGACCGTTTTAAATTCTTTACCCACTTTAGCCTCTACGAAATTAGAAGAGCTTGTAGGTGATTTACAAACCTATGAACTAGATATGTTTCCCTCTAAAATTGAAAAGAAAATTGAAAAGGGCGTTGCTTTAAAAGCCCGCAAAGAGGTTAAACAAGTAGTAGAGAGCGATAGTGATAGTGACTCGGAAGATATGGCTTTGTTTGCTCGTAAATTTAGAAAATTTCTTAAATTTAACAAAGATAAAGTTAAAAATGATTTTAAGAAATTTGAATCTTCTAAACATGATAAAAACGAGAAGATTTCTAAAGCCGATAAGATCCCTAAACCAAGTAATGAAAATATTGATAGGGACGAGTCTAATAAATGTTTTGGTTGTGAAGGTTATGGCCATAGGGCTTTTGAGTGCCCCACTAAACTAAGGAAAGAGGGTAAACGACCCATTTCATATAATGCGACCCTTAGTGATAGTGATAAGGAAGAAAAGCCCGATTCCCCCACAAAGAAAAATTTTGTGGCTTTTATGGCTAGACATGTGAGTGATAATGAGAACTCATCGAATGATGAAATTATAGCACATGCCACTTCCAAGGTCATTGTACATGATTCTCTTATTTTTGATGATAGTGAGAGTGAAGAAGAAAGAGAGAGTGAAAATGAAGAAGAGGTTGATGAGAGTGAACTTCAAAATGCTTTTCATGAATTATATAAAGAATCTATCAATTTGAAAAAGGCTAATTTGAAGTTAGAAGCTTGCTTAAGAAAGAGTGTCAAGGTCGTTGATGATAGTGCCTTAATAGAAGACCTTAGGACACATGTGAGGACTCTTCAAGAGAAGCTTGATTATGTAGAAGGCGAAAGAGATAGCCTTAAGGGTTTAATGGAATCCTTGAAAAAGGAACTTCTTGCTTTTGAAGAGCGAAATGTTTCACTAGAATCTAACATTGTTGAATTGGAAAATAAATTAAAAGATTCCAGTTTTGTCAAATTTGATTTGGAGTGTCGTTCGGAAAAACTAGATAAAATGTTAGGAACGGTCCAAATTAAAAATGACACTTGTGGTTTAGGCTTCAATCCTTGTAATGAATTTACTCATAATGCCAAACCAATGTTTTAGGAGAATCAACTAGGAATACCTTTAAAGATCACTCCTTAAGTAAATCTTTTCGACATGTTATCACTTGTACACATTGTGGTCGACAAGGTCATCTTAGAAAATTTTGTTTTGATCTTAAACGAATTCCTAGAAAATCCCATAGTAAAGTAACCACGATAGCTAACGTTCCTACACCCCAAGATAGTAATTCTTCATTAATTTGGGTTAGGAAATCCGACTTGGTTGCCTTACAAAATAGGGATTTTGATTCTCATTTACTTACACATGCTTCCTCCCTTGCTAAATCTAATGGATGAATGTGTTAGTGTTTGCATACTTTAGCTTTTGTACTTCATGCCATATTCATATGCTAAATGTATGCTTGTTTAGTCATTTTCTAGTCATTGCCTTAATTCATATCACATGCTAGAAATTATGACTTGTTTATCTTTTTGTATTATATTTTGTGTTTGAATCGATTGCATAATATAAAAAGATTTTTGTTTATCATTTGTGTTTTATTTATTTCATTTATGCTTAATGAAAAATACAAATGATTTTTGTTTGTCCTTTTGAGTAAATATTTATTTTTGATTAAAAATGTTAAAAACTCAAAAAGATTTTGTTTAGTGTGTATTTTTGTTTGACACACTTTATGTGGCATATATTTGTGTTTGAATCCCATCATTTACGCTCCCATGTGGCTAGAACTTTTGGTTTAGATTTTCAATCCTTAAAATGTTCTTTACCATGTTTTATATGGAGTAGTTGGATTTTGTATTGTTTAAATGGATTCTATTTCTATATGCCTCTATTCACACATGCACGAGCTCTTTTGAAATTTTAATGTCACATGTTATATTTGAGCTTTTTGAGGTGTTCTCCTATCAATCTAATCATCTACATATCTATGACCTAGGAGGACTAGTGCATGTCAAAATCCGTTGCATGTGATATTTGTGCGAAAAATGACAACATGATAAATTAATATATATGCACGGGGAAGGGCTCCGAAAGGATGAATTAAATCCTTTGCGATAGTAAGACACCGTTGATTGGATCTAAAAGAAATACGTGATCCAAAGGCCTAAAAACAGAATATTTGGCATTTAAAAGAAAGCAATTGCCAAGGCCTATGTTTGTTTGATATATTCATTCAAAAACAAAAGAATATATATGCTCATTGAGGGAGAATTGGATGGTATATCAACGGTTTGCACAATGTCCGTTTATCCTAGTTGTCTTTAAATGTCATGACTCTATTTGGTTTGTAGAATCATCATCATGCTAGGCTTGTATGCATTGTGTATGTTTGTTCATTGAGTTCAATCTTTATATTGTCACATGAGGTTACATTTAACTGTGATGAAGTTTGCAATCAAATGAGAACTCCGTGAACATTTCTTAAGTGTTTGGGTCTAAATTTAATTGTTACTAGTACACACCCCTACACTTCCGTTTCCATATGACACATTTTTGCCATACGAGTGTGCAAACTTATTGTATTTTGTGTCATGTGTGTGTTTATATCTATATATATATGCAAGTGCTTCATTGATATATTTCTAGTATATATATATATGATATTTGTTTGTCTTTGCCTTGTTTTTTATTGCCCATATGCTTTCATGTCGTTTCACTTTAAGCTTCCACATGTTGTTTATTAGTTCTTTATTCTTTGACTATTCCCGAACAAAAAGGGGGAGAATGATGATAGGGGGAGAAATGGTATCTAATCCTATTATTATCGTATCTTCGTTTGGGGAGATTTATCTTAGGGGGAGACGTCTTTCTAAGTAGGTCATGTGTTTAAAGGGAGAATAAATTTAGGGGGGGTTATTAATTGCATTTAATATTTTGATATTCCCTATGCATTTGATGAGTTTGCTTAAGTGTGCAGGAATTATTCTAAAGTGGCATCTTTCTATGGCAAAGCGTTTGATCCTTGGGTTGAGTCAAGATTGGGCGGGGTATGTTTTGAGTCTAGTAGAGCTTGACGGCCCTTTAGGATTTTTGTTTGGTTTTTGTCCCGGAATAGCCAAAGGGGGAGATTTGTAAGGACACAAATTTCCAATTGAGTCCATATATAGTTTTGGCTCAATTCCGGACAAAAACATTTATTCATAGGATAGTATTTATTGTAATATTCACAAGCCTATGAAGTGTATGTTGAAGACGTAGCGGCAAAGAATTTAAAGCTTCATCAAAATGCCGATTTTCGTGCCTCGTTTCTACGTCATCATCTAAGGTTCCATGCTCCCAAGGTATGAATGTAATTATATTGATATAGGAGCTTGGAACAATGTTTAGTTGGGTGTTAGGTTTAATAAAAGCCATGTTTATTTCAGAAATAATTTAAAAAGAACCTTATATTAATATATATAAATGTTTCTGGGCCAAAATAGAATTTAACAAAAATTTCTGAAACTCGTTCGAAATTTCGTTCGAACGAGATTTTTTGTTCGAACCAAACTTCGTTCGAACGAGACTGCTTTCCAACCAAACTGGTCAGTCGTTAGATAAGTCGTTCGAACGACTTTCTCGTTCTAACGAGGTATCTAATGAGGTTCTAACGAGCCCAGGTTGGTCGCTCGTTAGAAACCTCGTTCGAACGACAGTCAAAGTCGTTCGAACGAGAATGCCAGGCGGGAACAGTTTTGAGCAGTTTTTTGGCAGTTTTTCCCCACTTCTCCACTTGGTTTTCAACCAACTTTTTTCAGACTTATTTATGAACGGGAATCTTTTTTTCTAACTTATCTTTTTCATACCAAACAAACTCCTAGAGAGTGTTTTGAGAGAAAATTTATTTAAGGAAAAAGATCAAGTTTAGAGTGTCATTTTTGAAGAAAAATTCTACACACTCTAGTTTACACCCAATAGTTGTTTTATCCAAGTTCTCTATATTCATATCTTTACTTGGAGTTTTTGGCACCGGTATTTCTCTACCGAAATTAAAAAGGAGACGTTTCGGGTTTGCTTCTATTTCCCATCACAAAGAAGAAGACATTTGTTGCGGTTTTACCCGTTTGGAGAAAGGCTCCATGTTCGGGTGACGGTGACCGTTTAAAGTCCTATCGGTGTATTCCGAGACCACGGTGGAGCTCCGTTGGTTATCCGCTAATTGGAGGTTGATACAAGAAGGAGCATCACGGCTTGAGAGGGTTCGAGTTTAGGAAGTAAGTCTTTTGTCTTGTATTTTGTAATACCGTTTTTAGTGAATTTGAGGCTAGGGCCGTCCCGAGGTTTTTTCCCGTTAGTGGGTTTTTCCTCGTATATCGCGGTGTAGTGTGACTGTTGATTTTATCTTGCTCTATATCACTTAGAACGCATGCTAGATTATTTTCAAGATAAAATTTTGTTTTACAATCACACTAATTTAAATTGGGACTTTATTTTAATATTGGATAAAATTTGGTTTATTCAAGTCACTTGCATTAATATGGTTTCGCCTAACTTTGAATAATTGTTAATGATGACTTAGGCAAATTCTAGGACTTGAATTATGCTTTAATTTGTTTTCTTAAGATATTAAAATCCGGCCTTGTTTGTTTGTTGAACCATCACTTGTATTCAACGCTTCCGCATCTATTTGTTTAAAAAGGAAATTAAACATTTTTAATTGTGATAATTATTGAACCCCCCCCCCCCCCCCCCGGGGATTCCACACCTTACAACTTAATTATCTGATATTTATCAAGACCAAATAATTGGGAAATTCATAGTTTTAACAATTGAAATTAAAAAAATTAATTTACATCTTTAATTATTAATTTCCAACAATTTGGTTCTTTATCACTGTTAATGGAGTTGTGGTTGGTTTTTTCAGGTTCAGTGGAGGTTTAAGGCAAGGAGATCCATTGTTCTTGGGCTTTTCATTTTCAGATTTTGAATCTCTCAGCATAATGTCATGTAATTTATTCTCTCATCCGATGTTTAAAGGATATAATCTTATATTGGATGACCTCTTGTTACTAATCTAGCTTTTGTAGATGATGTGTTAATTTTCTCTTCAGGACGTACGTAATATTTTAAGGCGATTATGGATTCTATTTAATTATATGAAAAGAATTCTAGGTTGTTGCTATATTAGTTCAAAAGGTGGTTGTATATATTGTCTAAAATCTCCGTTTCCAAAAGTAAGAATTTTTTGGCATGTCGTCTATTCCTATTAAAAGTCAGCCTAAATTATACTAGTTGACATACTTTCATGGGCCAAAAAAGAGATTCAAAATAAACTAAATGAGTAGAGGTACATATTTTTATCACCTAGTGATAGACATATTATTATCAAAATTGCTCTTCAATCTCTCCATATTTATACTCTTACATCCTGGACCCCACCACCACCACCACACAAAAAAAAGTTTTTTTTATCAAATTGAAAATATTGTTGCTCACTTTTTTTTGGTAAATAAGGATTGCATCTTTGAGCGATTTGTTTATTTCTATGTTTGCCAAATTCAAGGAGGTTCTTTCTTTGAGTCAATAGGTGATGTAGGTAAAGCCTTAGGTATGAACCTTTTTTGGTGTTCCATAAACAAGGCTCCATGTTGGAAAAGTTTATATGGGCAAAGTACTGTAGAAAATTTAACCCTTAATCCATTACTTCTCAAATCGGTTCATACACTTGGACGAGAGTATTTAGTGTCGGTGAATTGGTTGAATCTAACGTTGTCTAGTTAGTGGGAAAAGATAATGTGGTTTTACTTTGGGTAAATTAGTGAAGCACGGGGATATTACATGAAGTTTCTTTTCCTCGAGATATGTGGAAAGTTAAAGAATTTTAGGGCCAAATGGGGAGGTGGGATTATGCTAAAATCTCTCCTATTCTTCCTCTTAATATATTTTTTTATAATTTAAGGTTGTTGAATTGTAGATCTTGGAAGTGGGAGATGAAATGGTCTAGGCTTCTACACAACCAGGTTTATTTTCTTTGGCATGGAAGGATGTGAAAAGAGGAAAGGTTTTTTGTTGGTCTGATAAAGTTATCTGGCACAAGATATTTCCCTTAAAATATCGATTTATGTTTAAAGAATCTATATATTATTCTAAAATGATTTACAAGTAATTAATAGTGTTAATCAACAAAGTTATCCACATGGCACTAGATAATTTCCTTTCTCTCTCCTCTCTTTTCTTCTATCTAAATATCTGAAGAAATCTCTCCTCATTCTAAATTTAATTTTCCTTTTTTTGATTCCTCTACCATAGAAACTAAATCGTCTAAAGCATATATTAAATAGAAATACCTACAGCTGAGCCACAGAGATAGAGATGGAGAATAAGAAAAAAAATCACTTGCTTCTAAAAATAGTTGATGGACAACATCTGCCCCATCCACCAGCCCCAACCTCAACCACTCTCTTTAACTGAATTCCCGTGTTGATTACTCCAACATCGTTGCTCAAGCAAAAAACTATTTCACCAATATGTTCATATATATACTAGAAAAATGTCCGTGCCTGAAAGCACGACGAAAATTTTCAAAGTATGTAATCATAAAATGGCAAAATTTTCGCTCCCCAATAAAACAATGTGTAATTTAAAAAAAATTAACCATAATATCTTTTGTTTGTAGGACTATTCACCCTGCTTAACAACATTCACGTAGTGTAAATCTACCCTCAATATTAGTACTTGGACTTACGACACGACACCATCCCAAGTACCACAAACATAGCAACCAACAAAAAATATTTTCCAAAGTATTGAATCCGTAATCAAATTACATCATAAAATTTAATGTAATACACATCCAAATAATGAGCCCAATAAAATTTGCAATTTACATCATTAAATTACAACAATACATAAAGTCCACAACAACAATGCATCGCAATACATAAGCAATTGATCTTAATATAGGCAATTTGAGAAATCTAAGGAGTCGTTTAGTCGTGGAAAACTATTTTCCATCTTTCATTTTCATTTTTTGCTCTATATCTTTGCCAATGGACCATTAAAATGGGAAGGAGTGGAAAAATGTTTTTCAACTTAAGCAATTTTAGAAAACACGTATTTTATAATTTCTAGATTAGCTGAAGTTGGAAATTAATTTTCCATGGAACCACAATCTTATTCCCATTTAAAGGTCATACTTTGCCAAATTATATAAGAAAATATGGAAAATGGAAATAGAGAACTATTTTCCACGACTAAACGAGCCTTAAGAATTGTGATCATGAAGATGACAAACCACTCACGTGTTTTAAAACAACTCTAAAATAACTCTGTAACTTTATGTCATTCACACTAATTAATTCAAATTGCACAACTTGGAAACACACAGTTAACTAATGAGTAGTTAAAAAAAGGTCGTAAGTAGTGCACAACCACATAGGTCTAGAAACAAAACAAAACAAAAAATGCATGCCACATTCAGATGGTAAATCGGGGACCTATACATCTCAATTGTTATTTTATAATTTCTAGAGAGGATTAAACTATATAATAAAATGGTCACTGTTAATAAATATTTAAAACCATTGGCTAAAAAAGGAACAACAAAAAGAAAACCACATAAAGTACTAAACATAGCCCACTTATATTGGAAACATAAAAAACACCTTAATATATTGGAAAACAAAAGATGAAACCATTGATTTGTCACGTATTGACAAAAAAAAGGCAATCATAGAAAAAAGGAAAAAATTAAAGCATATCACACCTTATAAAACAACAACCCCTCTAACATACACCCTTATTTACCCCCAAAGCAGAGTATAATCACAACTACCCTACAATCATTCACCCCTAGAGGGATTAAAAGATGTTTTGATTAACATTAGCCTCAATAGAATTGATATCATGACCAAAATAAGAATTATTATTTGTGTGAAAATGGAACATAGGACCAAAGAGGCTAAAGGTTTTGAGTAAAATCATCACCAACAAAATAGAATCTGAAACTATAAAAATATTATGTCATTGTTATGACTCAAACACGTATGAAAGATCAATAGACAGAGAAAGATGGATAATGTGTAAATTCTAATGGGTTGAGGTCGAGAAAAAGTTAGAGAAGTAATTAAAGAAGGATATATCATAGTATACATGAAACAATATAAGAACAACAAAATATGAAAACATTGTCAGATGAGACAACTCCAATTAAAAATTATTATGAACCATCCATCATAATTTTTTTTATAACTTAAGGCATGAATTAAATGAACTTTAAAAGTATCACCTTTCATTTATATTGGGTTTGATTAACCATTTTTAAAGTTGGCTCAAATAGTGGGAAATAATTGAATCGAACATAAAATAGGACAGACAATAAAACTACCTGAACCAAAGAGAGAAACAAAAATAGAAGGAAAATAAAAAGTAATAGTCAATCTCTAGACCAAGATCATGCATTAATTCAAGTAAGATTGGAATTATTTATTATGACTATACAATTCTTCAATACTTAAGTAACATGTAGGATACTATTAAACACAGCACAACATTTTCCAATGTTAACAATCTAAGGTCAAAACCTATCTCAAACCAAACACAACCTTTAAAAATTGACAAATGAGCAGTGGAACATTTGTTCCAAGTGTGGTACCTGCTGTAACTGTCGTACCACTTGTTTAAAAAAGACACAACATCTACTCAAAAGAAACACAACATTTTCCGGTATGTTGTAACAGTAATGTACCACTTGTTACAAGTGTCGCACAACATTTGAATGAAATATTACTCAAGGATGACCAAAATGACCCCATTGTAATTTATTATCATCTTTATTTATTTTTGTCAGTAGTATCTCCAGCCCTCCATTTCCCGCATTTCTAGTATCCCAAAGTCAGAGTCATATATACATCAGACTCGGACACGCCACTGACACACTGGAAGATGTGAAAAAGAGAGTACATGTCAGAGAAATAATGAAGATACATGCTTATATTAAACCATGTTGCAACTATAAAGGATGAGATAATGCTTCAAACAAAGTATGAACCATGTTGCCATTAAAGTCATACTTAGTATTTGGGAATATAACATTAAAAATAAGTATATAAAATGTCAATTCCTATAAAAATATTATCACCAAAAATAAAATACCAATTCTAAAATAAACCACAGTAGAGTGAAGATAGAGTAACAATATAATGGTGTATCGTTCCTAAAGTAGAGTGACAACACTTCAATGATAAAGTGACAATCGCGTTTCAATGATAGTATATCCATGGTTAAACTAATATAACAGTTTAGACTGGCTAACGGATAAATATTTTGATAGTATGCTCATATGATTCACCATCACACAATTCCAATTAGGAAAAAAATAAAAGGAAAAGGATAACATAAATGCAAAACTTATAATATTATAGTCAAGAGGTTGTTCATTTGTTGAAAACGTGAAAAAAAATGAATAACTAAACACACATTTAATGAACAAATGAGTATTTACCTTCAAAACAGAGAAAGGATGTGAAATAACATTTATGTTGAAACTACAAAAAAGGTCCAACTGTACAACCAACTGAATTTCAAACGAAGTGTAAACACTCTATTCAATTTCAAACTAAGTGTAAACAAAGAATCCTTGTTGATCCAATAAAAGCTGGCTATATCCTTGTTGATCTCTTGGTATAAAACAAAGCATCCGATCATGATTCTCTCGATGATATGTGATCTGGTCAGGGTGCACTGATGTCGACTTGTGACGGAGCCGAGCCAAAAGGGAAACGGTAGGCTTGGCGCTAATGATGGTCTGTCTAAACACTGGGAGCAGAGAGAATAAGGTGTTGTCTCCCAAGTTCTGCTGCATGATGGACCTCCAATCTAGCAAGCCAGTATCTGTTATGCCAAGGGCGCCATCAAGTGGAAGATTCAGTCCTAAGTTATAATTGTCGTTGAGCAAAATCATCATCGTGGGGGATCTCACTCACCACGATACTGCCTCTGATATCTGATCCACGTAGCATAGGAGAGACATCTTTAACCATCATGACATGTCCAATTATGTTAGATGTTAAGTCCCTTTACATGCTGAAGTGCGCCATATATTTGAACCACTAACACTGCTTAATAAGATGAAGAATTTCAAGTAGCATATGTAATTAGAGAAATATAAAATTATACAGTTAGCATAAGAATAATTAGTACCAAATGCTACATGTAAGAATAGTCAGTGTGAATCTAGTGTCAATGGTAGCTCAAAGACAAATCTGAACTTAAGATTCAACTTCCTACATCCCCAGGTCATGTATAAAAAACTTAAGATTCAAATAGTAAACTTACACAAAAATTAAAATAATAGAGTATTAGGAAAATGTATAAATTTAAAGAACGCCTTGCGAATTCATTTTCTAAAGCTTCTAAACACCTACGTATGGTAAATTAAGTACAACAGAAGACTAACATTGACCCTAACCAACAACTATCTAAAACACTATAGGAAATGGGCATAAGTCATATTAGACAATGAGTACATGTACTAAAAATGCAACACAGAATTGAGAGTACAAACATTCAAGACCAATCAAACCCAAAAGCCTTTTACTCACTTCAAAAATCAAATATGAAAATCAGTCCTCACTTCTTCCTTCCAAAACATCAAAGTAAAAAATAACAAAGAGAAAATGAGAGATAACCACGGAGAGAGGCGAGCTACTAGTGGTTGGATCCATTGTCGATGTCGACTGTTTAGAGAAACCCAAATGTTACCTAACAACTGATAGCATATAAAAGACGTCAAACACTTTCAAGACCCGTC
The DNA here is from genome assembly GCA_949130495.1 of Sambucus nigra. Lineage (NCBI taxonomy): Eukaryota > Viridiplantae > Streptophyta > Magnoliopsida > Dipsacales > Adoxaceae > Sambucus > Sambucus nigra. The sequence goes on from OX422219.1 coordinate 115,010,776, forward strand.
AGCTCCATAAATAATGTTATAAAATTTAAAAACAGTTAAAGTACCTTATGTTTTGTTTCCATATTGCCATGGTGGTGGGGTTAGGATCATCACTCTAGCCAGGAACAAGGCGGGGGAAACACTGAGAAGTGAGATGGAAAAAAACATGCATATCATTTTAGTAGGATGAAATAAATTGGTACCTAAGTATATAGATCTGAACAAAAAAATAATGGGAAGATCTAAACAAAAAAATCCCATTTAATAGATCAGACGCAACTTTGCTGGTAACTTCTCAATTATGTACACGCAACCCAGTTTATGAAAGGATATTATGGTTGGAAAAAAAAGAAAGTGTACCTGATTTTTATCATGGTGTGATAAAGAATCATGAGCCTTCCTTAGATTTCAACACAGAGCCATTTCCACATGTATGTGTTTATGAGAATGGGGGAGAGCTAAGCTATGATTTCTAATCATTGAGTGCTCAAAAATTTAGCAGAACACATAAAATTTATACAAAATCTGAAAGTCAAGAGAGTAGAGATAGGGATTTTGACTTTGTAGTTGAAATGGGAATAAAATAATGGAACCCTAATTTTTGTTCAAATCTCTTAGACTTTTACGGAGCCAAGACTTTTTACAAACCACGCACCAGCAATGAAAAAAATGGTCTACGTTTTACCTAAACCATGCTCCAGTAATGAAAAAAAATGTAAGGAGCCAAGACTTTTGACCCAAACTTTTCAAACATGAGATGTGCTTATATTAATGGTCTGATGGAGTGAGCTGGGAAACATTTTATGGTGTGCATTTTTAAATTGTAGGTACTCATCTTCTCCTAAATGTAGCTACATAAAAAATATGCAAAGAATGATGTTGCTCAAAGAATCCACTTGGAAGGCCTCTAGGAAGTCCAGACCAACATAAACATTATTCCAATTGAAGATCTCATTCAGTTTAAAGTCATATACATTGCATTTATATATAGGTGTTGTCATAGTCAAGCTGAAAGCTTTAATTACCTATTTCTCGATGGTCCTATTGCAATAAATGTTTGGACCTTCTTGTCCAACTTCTTTGGCCTATAAACACATAAAAAAAAGGTCAACCAAGCAAAGTTAAATAAACCAAAAACCACAACTTCACAGAATGAAATCCACAAAAAAAACTAAATAAATAAAAAAATCTAATAAGAGCATTAGAATTTATTGAGATTCAAAAAAAAAAGTTGCAGTCATATTCTCTGTTATCAACTCATTCAAATGCTCTTATACCTGTCTTGTTCATGCCCAAACATGGATGTTTTCTAGACATGTCTATGTATGCAAGTTTAAAGCCCATATGCACTCGTTTGTAGTCCGAACAGGGCAACCCTGTAGACTTGGTTGTCATGGAATAGTATGTAACAACCCTCGCTTTTGAGATTTTATTTTATATTTAATCTTCTAATTATAGTGATTAGATAAAGATTTTGATTTGTGGAGTAGGTATTGATTTAAGAAAGATAAGTTAATATCTACTATGATGTTGCATATTTACCGTATGTAGAGGTGAATTTTGTTATGTTATGTTTTATTATGTCCTAATAATTTAAAATGACATTGGGCTTAAAATGAAATCGGAACCTAAACTGAATTATAAAATCTCCAAATGATAATTTGGAGGGTGCCATTAGTTCCGGGAGGTTTGAGATAGTCAAATTGTGTGCCATATTGTATTTCTAGTTTCCGGGCACTTTTGACTAGTTGTAGTTTATATGAGTAGATGCGTATTATTTTACCGCATATTAATCACTTAAGCTGGAATTTTAAGCCTAAGACACGATTTATGTCTTCAACTAAGTTACTATTCCTTTAATTAAATTGGTAAACCTAGAGAGAAGAAGAAGAAGAAGAAACCTAAGGAGAGAAAGAGAGATTAAAGCTTGGGTGTTGATCTTGCCTACAATCCTCACCAAATCTGAAGTTACAACCTTGAGGCAAGTTTTCTACTTCTTGGTGTATGATTTAAGTAGAGTAATTTGCATTGATAGTTATGGTTATGTATGGTTTATGGATATTAGGGATTTTTAGTGGATTCATGGGTTTTAACTCCTTTGAGGTTGATTTGAATTGTTATTGGTATAGATTTTGAGTGTTGGAAGCATTTAGAATCTTTTGGTAGCAAAATATGATGTGGAGACTTGTTGTTGGAAGAGGAAGGGTTTTTGGGTCTGCTATGACCGGTCGACCGCGTGTCCAGGACCGATCGACCGGGCCTTCGGGGGAGGGCACACTGCTTTCTCACTAAGGCCTGATTTTTGGCATGCGATCGACCGCGGTCCATGACCTGTCGACCGACCCCCTCTTTCCTGGACTTTCTGCTTTTCTTCGAAGGTAAAGATTTGAGACGCGGTCGACCGCGGCCTTAGTACCGGTCGATCGGTCCCCTGTTTTTCACTCTTAGACTTATTTTTGTTTCCTAGATTTCTTCTTTTAAATAGGAAATAGGAACCTTCTTGCATGAAGTAAACTTAGAGTTTTAGTTCAGTTTGGTTGTTACCCTATAGTTGAATGGAATCACTTGGGGTTAATTCAAAGGGGGTGGGACTTAAAGTGATGCTTAGGTATCACTTCTCTTTTGGTAAATTAGTTTAAGTTAGGGTTCTAGCCCATGATTGGAGATGTTTGAGGCCCTATTGAGATATGTAGCTTTTTGGGGAATAGTACAATTTCGGAAATCACTTGGAGGTTTACTTGGGACTTAAAAAAGGATGAATATTAATGAGAACATTCAAGGATAATGGTTTCAAATAAAATGAAACACATGTGATATACGGTAATGAAAATGAGATTAAATTGGAAATTGTTAAATTACTTAAACATACCTCTCTAAATGCTATCATAAGGGAAGCTCGCGCATGAGGTGATGTCCCCTGACTATTGAATGCAGGCTGACTATAGTCCTCGGCCATATGCGGGGTTTGTATACATTTTTCTGCACTAGTGAGGTAATTCGGGGTGTGGTTATGACTCACTCGCAGGTATATGGCCACTTCCCGATGTGCGTTAGGTACCCAGGTTGTCTTGTATAGATAGGCCCTGGAAGATGATAGTCATTTAAGGGCGCGCCCAGTGGGGAAACTCGGAGGGGCGGTCTTAGAAACGTTATATGTATATGAATATAACCTTTCTAACTCAAGTGGGACTTGAGGTATGTAAATTTCCATAAGATATGTGATGGTAATTATATTCCTGTTAAGGAATGGAAATTTATAAGGTATGGGAAGAAATGAGAATTAACTTAATTTCTCTTGCTTAATTTTATAATTGTTAGAAACATATATAATTGCATTATCACATTTTATGATTAGGTTGTTAGATTCTCATTTCATATCATTTACGATTCATGGTCCACATCTATCATGTTTCTTACTCTTCTGGGAATCATATATAAATCGGGCCCTGACCGGTTCATCTTTCTATGTTGTGCATACTGTGGTATCCTCTCAGGTGCTCCTCCACAAGGGCGCCCGTTATGAATTTCCCTTATTATGCTTTTGACGAGTTGTATGACCTTGCGGATTATTACAGGATGTTGTTAGACGCCCTCCTCTTTGGAATCTAGTTATGATCGGGTCTTACATTCGGGCTAGTGGCCCATATTTTGTAATTGTTAATGGATGTGGTATGTAGCATATATTAGATTGTGAAACACTGTGATGTAACTGTGGACCGACAGATTATTCGGTTCTTTTATTGTATATTGTTTTGGTTAACTATCTATAAGTTCCATGGAAATTCCACTTTTGTCAGATTTGGGTTGTTTAATTTATTTCTCAAATCTTTTTAAAATCAAAATTTTGACAACCTGCTTTCTGATTTATGGAGTGGCTTACTTATATACCTAATTATTGTTATGATGCTGAGGATGATATCCATCCATGATTCCGTTATGTCGAGGTATCGGGCTGGCCACCCCTTATTTCGGAGAGCAGGTAGCCACATAGTAGTCACTGAGCTTCCCATTATTAGTGCTCCCATAACATCCACCGTGATACATCATAATTATGAAATTATGAAATTATAGACATTGTAAATATGATCCCGGTATCTAAATTTTAAATGTTTATTTGAGAAACGTAAAATATGACAATTTTTTTAACAATCTTAATCAGATTAGTTGCACTAATACCAACTGAACAGATCATTTGTTGCCTTTGTAAAATCCGAAAGGCCCAGAATCTCAAAAAATATAATCTGATTTCCATAGTTGAAATAAAAATCGCCGCCCAATCCCAAACCTGGAAATTTTTTTAATAGTAATAGGAGATACCAATTACTTGACATTAAATGACAAAATTAATAGAATATAATGTTCAACTCTCTTCACATATCAAAATTAGAAATTCGAACCCTACATGTTTATTAACGAATTCAAAAAACATAAAGCATAACAATTTAATTTTAGTGTTTTGGTCATTGTTTCCTCCCATATAATATTTTTGGGAGTGGTCTTCATTATTTCTTCACGTGTGCTTTCACAATTTCAGTTATTGAACCAAATGCAATCCTCCTACATCATGTTATTCAAACTACTTTTCTTGAACAGTGCAACTGGTTACATCTGGTTACATTCTTCATACTTGATTATTTATGAAGAAAAAATTAGGAATAATGTTTTGCTTTTAGACAAATATAATTATATTATCATATTTTAATTACTATATTATATTATTTATACTATTGGTTAGTTGCCTTTTATTAATAATTTTTTTATGAGATGAAAGTAAATAAATAAATAGCAGCATATCCATAAAAATTAACAATAAAAAAGATCATGGCCATTCTAGACCTCTAGCACAGATATGGGAATCAAAGCTCTTCGTGATTGTGTCTTTCCCATTTCAAACCGATCGACTTGAGTTACAGATTGTGCTTTTCTTATATAAAGGGAAAAAATGAAAATAACATACTCACTAACTCAAGCATCTAATCCGAGAAGATCAATCATCTAAATTGTGGATTTTTACTCCTTGGATCTGCACCAAATGAAAAGAGGATAATGAAATAGAACCTCTGAGTAAAATATAGATCCACGAATATAATGAGACTTACATATATCTGTTACCAGCGAGTTTGAGATCTACAACTTGAACAAAGATTTCTAGAATATTAAATGAAGAATTCGGAGCTGGGATCGATAGTATGGTGGAGATCTCATCTCTCTTTTTCAAGTAGTAAAAATAAAATAAATGTGTTCATGAAAATCATTGGTAAAAATAAAAGTAAACGTGTGAACTTGAATCACACAAAGAAAAACAAAAATCAGAATTTTGATCCACTAAAAAAGGATTTAACCCCCACCCCCCCCCCCCCCCCCCCAAAGGATATAAATCACCACATTCATACCATATTTCATAAAGCTCTCGGAGAATCCCAGATTTCATGTCACGATCGTAAAGCTCTTGGATAATGCCAGATTTATACGTGTTCGTTGAACAAATTTCATAACTGTACGAATATTACAGATTTCATAAATCAAAATTTTGAACCCCCAAACATTAAATCACATGAGTCAGGAAAAAATGAGTTCCTAAGAAATTAAAGCCCCAAATGCGTAAAAAAATTGAATCCACAACCAAAAAAGAATACAAAAAACTCCAAAAGATAGTGTGTTCACAGGATTAACACTGCTTAGAATGCTTAGAAATGAAGCATTCTAACAAAAAATTGCCAATCTAATACACCTCATCAGAGCACGCGATGAAACTTGTACAAAAAATTTTGACTTACAAAACCTTACGTTTATCAATAGATCTATAAAATCATACATGTGATGATTCTTTAGGGGTTCTCCAAAGGGATTCATGGAGGTGGAGACATAAACCGTGTGAAATTAGAACCCAAATGAGAACCCACATGTAATATGAAAAATTACGTGAAACCAAAACACAATACCGGTTTGGTGTGAAGAAGAGGCATGTGTGTGTGTGTGTGTGTGTGAGAGAGAGAGAGAGAGAGAGAGAGAGAGAGCTTGATTTTTGGTATGAGAAACAGTGTGATGAGGAATAAATGGTGTGAATCCTTGCCATCAGTAGGTTAAAATGGAGGTTGTGAGCAAGCATTTGCGTGAAAGAAATAGAGAAAGAGGGGTCTTAGGACTTTTGTGGTGAGTGATAAGAAGGAAGCAGGTGAGAGAGGATGTGATTGAGAGAAGTCTTAAAAGGACATAACTCGATTCACACACTTCAATCTCCACCATTCCTTTCCTGCCTTATTGGCAAGGTCTTGACCCCTAATTAAGTTATCAGCTTGTGTAACAGTAGAAAAACACTTACTCCTTATATATATATATATATATAAACCTCTTCGTATGTTATTCAGCCCTTGCTCATAATTGAAAAGTTTTTTAATGAAAGGATTGTTTCGTGATATTGGGTCTGGTATTTGTCTTTCCATTGGTTGTTTGGTTAATGGGATTTATAAAAAAATTGTTGATTGGTGTTGGTGTTGAGGTTTTGATCTTCGTCATTCATAGTGTTTTAAGAAACCTAGATGGATTGTTTCTTGATAATAACGGTGGTTTATCCGATGGTTTGATTGGATCAAGCCCGAGTTATCATAGACTTGACCTATCTAATTAGTGTCAACATATTTCACTAACCTATCCAATTTATCATTTGATTTTTTTATAAACTTTGACTTGTCATACTTATTTTTTATCTAGACACAGGGAAAGGTAGGTGTGGATGTGTGAAGCTTTTGGTTGTGTTATTGGTTATGATGTTATTGAGAATTGTGGTTTGGTGGCCCATAGTTATATTTGGAATGTGGGTTTGTTTTTGTCATGTGATCTTATCAATGTTGTCATTTGTTTATTTTCCAATTTAGAAGACAACTTCTTTAAGTTAATGATATTTTAAAACTAACTGAAGAATTAAAAAAATATATTTTTCTTTCTTTTTTCTTTATCAATGTATTATTATTGTTGTTTGATTATATATATTAGAACCAAAATTAGTTAGAAGTTGATGAAATAATCAAACTTTCCAACAAGGTAAAATTTCAAGCATGGCCTAACTTTAATCTTATTTATTTTATTTTTGGTTTAAGTTTCTTTTTCTGCTAGACATAATATAGACTAGATGATTTTTGGTATTTAAATGATTTGTTTTATGATATTATAATTAAATTATCTGAGTTTTGTAGTGATAGAAATTAAAATTTCTCCTTTTTTCGATTGGGTGTTGTTTTGGGAGGCTCTTGGTGCGAATCCAATTGATAGCTTATTTTTGTATGTTGGAACGTCATATAGATTTGAAATGAATCAGCCATGTGATATTTATGAATAGTAATATATGTATTTTTACTAATGTTTGAGTTAGTCTATATGGACCAATGAAAGTCGACACATTTCCATGGACATTATTTATATGGTTGTGGATATTGACTAGAAGTTCAATTATTAAATTCTATAAGAGTTGTGATTTTATTTAGTTTATTATTTGTTTATCATTTTATTTTTTTACCTAATGTTCAGATTTTCTCAAATTTGTATTGGTGAAATCTTAAATTATTTGGACATTTTATTTAAGAAAGTTCCTTAATAATTGAAACTTTAGATTTTTTTGTAAATGAAATTAAAGATTTTTTTCTGACATAGTGATAGTTTTAATAACATGGCGACAGTGACTTATATAGGTTAATTATCAATTTTTATTTTTAATATATTTTAACTAAAGAGAACCATATGATTGAGTGTGTTATATACCGACCTTGGCATGGGTTTATCGTCGTGCCTTCAGGACTTGTTAGGTACGTGTTAGTTTGGGTTTTATATTGTCTGGAATTTTCTACACGACGTGTTAATTTGGGTGTTATGATGCATTTTGAAAGTTCTTATGAATGCCATTTAACTTCTTTAGGGTATAAAGAAATCGGATTCTTTGACCCATATGTTTTAACTATGCTAAAGTGAAAATCAGCCAATATTATTTATGCGCTGATTGTTTTTTTCTTTATTTTTTATTTGCTGATCGTTGTACTACTTAAACCTATAGAACCATATATATATATTAATTTATTTTATATTATATGATAACATTAAAGATTGTATTGAATAAAAGATAATTCAATACCATATTATAAATATGCTTTATTGCTACTGTTGAGTCTTATGATCTTATTCCGTATGTTCTTAATATTCCAAAGTTGACTTGGAGGAAGATCACAAGAAGAAAGCTTCGAATTACAATATTGGGTTCGCAACCACTCTTATTGATAACTGACTCATCAATGAAATAATCATTATATGATGGTCATGTATGCTAGAGTTAGTTAGTGGATATCTAATATTTGCTAAGATGTTCGAGTTGAATTTTATTTCCATAAAGTCTTTGTTACTCTTTATATTTCAAGTGGCATTAGCTTTGATTTGTGTTAGCTAAGGTCATTCTAAATGAATTATCTTATCATAATAATTATGTTTAAATTCATATTTAAAGATATTTTGCTATTTTCCTATAAATTTAATACACCTAGCATGTACGTATACCGTGTGAGATCCTTGGTTGTTTAATACTGGTATGTACTTTAAAATTTGATCAAATGCTCTTTATTTTTTCTCTTATTTCATTCATTGCGAAAGATGTGATGCTTGACTATAGAAATGTGAAGTTCTTAATATTGAGATATACCATATTTTTAGCCGTTAGATAGATCATTTTTCATTATGCATGTTTATGACTAAAGTAATAGGTTGATTGAATGTTAACACCAATGTTTTTTAGTTTTTAGATCATTATGCGTACATTGAAATGTCAGTCACTAGGGTGTATTTTACAAGTATTACTTGCGACATTACTTGTTGTTTTACACAAGTAAAGTTATACTAAGAAAGTGAAGATGATGAAACTTTTAGTGATTTTCAAAGCAAGGTGATTGTAGTTCATTTTCATTAAACATTATCTACCTCCTATTTTTATATTATGGTTTTGGTCCATTTTCTTATACATGTTTTGTTTCTCTTTGGTTTATTGAGTAGCCGTTTTCAATTATTCATCATATTTCTCCTATCTAAAATTCCCACACTCACTCGATGATGACATATGAGGACATCTCTCAGGTCTCTGCTGATCTATTCTCTAATTTTTAAATGGATACTGGTACACAAACATTGTTCATAATGCCTAAATCCTCACACCAATTTCCCTCTTTTCAGTTACAAATCCATGGAGAACAAGCCATTTTAATAATGTTTTTATTTTTTATTTTTTTGCAATCCCTCTACTGAAATAAAATAGGAATCTCAAAAGGCTCATTCTTAGCACCATTGACGCATGGACCAAAAATACAACTAACCACCCAAATATAATGTGGATGCCAAAAGTTCCAATTATATAACACATTTAAATCCATTAACGGGAAGTACAAAACATGAACATGTATACATGTAACAATAACTGCATAACAAAAATAATCAAATAAGCTATCGGTTCGCAGACCGATACATTATAACAAACGTATGAAATATAAAGTATATACATCAATACAACACTTGGGCAACAAACACCCGAGTAACGCTGCTGGTCATTAACTAGATTAACAAAAATGAGATGCGACTATATAAAAAATCCTGCAACATTCCAAAAATGCTGCAGCTCCATAGACTCTAGAATGGAAGCTCATACATGGCTTCCTTGTGGTGGGACACGTAAAGGTACAACAAAGGAAAATAAAAAGAAAATATAAATACGGGTCAGCGCCCGATATAAAAATATTTTAGCAAGTGAATTAAAATGCATAATAATTATGAATGCTAAATTCCATAATTAAGTTAGTGTCGCTCTCTCTTGAGACTCATACTCACCCCTCAACTTCAACGCGCACTTAAACGTATGCATTTTAAATCTTAATTAATCAACCCAAATCATCTATGGATAACCTGCTCTCATGCCTACACATTAACCCACACTCGTGTATCTAGTTTACACTATAACATAACCGTTTTTAATATCATTCTCGAAGATCATTCACCAATTAAATACAAATAACTTTCTCTAGTTATAAGCACAATATTTCACACATTATATTTGAAGTTTTTATAATATTACTCTTGTTATTATACATGATTAATCATTTCCTAACAAGTACACATACATATCACTCATAATATGTGTATACTAACCATCCCTCAGAGCATTAGCTCACTCGATGAAGTCTCTAAGTGCTACCATCTTCCACAGAATACTCACACCATCCTGGGTACCAACCATCGGACTCTCACACCGACTTCGTAAGACAAAGCACAAACGTATGGGAAGCAGCCATTGTTCCTCAGCTGAAATCAAGACGAGTCATACCCAAGACATCTCACCCATTATAAAAGCCACTCTAAAAATACTGGACGCTATGACCTGGGAACTCCTACATAGTTCAAGTTCCCATGATAGCACTAGAGGGGTATGTTCCATATTATATATCATACACACAAGATATATATATATATATATATATATATATATATATATATATATATATATATATATATATATATATATATGTGTGTGTGTGTGTGTGTGTGTGTGTGTGTGTGTGTGTGTGTATACTAGGGTATGCGCGTGCCTTAAGGAACGCTAATAATTTTGAAAAGCATAAAGTTGTGCCTTGGTGCGATGGCCAGTGCCCTCGCCAAAGCTATGGCTGGTTTAGGGTTCAAAAAATGGGAGTAGGTGTGACACCCCGCCTAATAAAATACTGGGCGATCACTCTTATATAAAATAAAAATAGCAATCGCATATTAATCATTCTTAGCATCACTGTCGAAAACCAATTTAATTACTAATAACCATTAGGTTGGCGTCAAGAATTTACTTAACTAATCTTTTTAAACAAACTATACAATTAAAACATTCCCACGGTTTATATAAATGAAACTGGAAAGAGATAAAATAACCTAACACTCGGTTCAAATATGATACAACCAAATCGAATGACGCACTAAAAGGTGGTAAAAGAATAAATAAATACAATTGTGCTTTCGGCCCGAGAGTAACTACAATGCTTCCTGTCTAGATCGCAAGAATAGAAGCGTCTAAATCAAACCTGCACGCATCCACAGCTACTGCAGTAGACGTCTGACTAGAAGGGATCATCATCAAGGCATCCCTGTGTCTGAAAACCTATACATATATAGATATAGCAAGAGAGGAAAATATAGAAATGGGTCAGAGCCGGAGTTGTGAAAATATTTAGCAAGTGCATAAATGCTTTATTTTTAAAAATATGTTTTATCTCATATTTAAATTAGTATCGTACTCCCATGAGATACCCGTCACCTCTCTTCTAATAGTGCACACCTAGTGCATCCCTATAAACATCCTAGTTAAACCACACTCCCTGACTAATCCATCACCCCGAGGATATAGAAATCATAAACAACCCAAGTACTAAGGGCCCGACTTCTCCCTAATCTCAACGCTATGTCATATTCATGCGTGGGGTGTATCACAAAGTGAAATCCAAATAAGAAACCCCCTCCCCCAATACACTACTACTTGGCAAGGTCGATCGTCGAGATCTATTAGACCCTCAGTAAACGAAAGATATATATATACACATATAATTATATTCATTATCATACTAATCTTTTATTTTTCATACTCAATTTTACATACGTATCATGTTACACTTCCAGATATATCTCCCGGAATGAGAATTCATTCTTTTACATTTCATATTCATTTTATCTCGTTCCTCTCATAGAGATATTATAACTTGTTCTCATACACAAGTAATGTACTATCACACAAGTACAGTAACCCTCCCAACGAGCTATTACTCGAGGATGCGGTCTCTCAATACTATCATCTTCCAGGGCATCACTCACATACCATCTTGGGGACCAGCGGTCGGACTCAATATCACCGACACCGCGGCCAACACACGCACACAACGTCTTGGAAGCGGTCATAGTTCCTCCTCAGCAATGAGACGAAACATACCCACCACGTCTCACCTCTAATAAAAATCACACAATATCATAATGGACGCTATGACCTGGGGAATATCCACACCCTGCTCATCGAGCTAGGGTGATCACCCTCATCGCGCAACTTCCCAATGATAGCATTAGAGGGGGTAGGCTTCACACACACACACAGAGATATACATATATATATATATATATATATATATATATATATATATACATATCTGTATCATATAATATATATACTTTACTCACATAGTATATATATAATCCACATAGTTCCTTAAAAAAATATAAATAGCCATAATTGCCAATCACACATAATGATGGACAATAATCCCAAAGATTCTCATAATTAATAATATTCGAGTATTCGCACTCTCACGATACTAAACTCAAAAGTATTCCCAAGCATTCATTAAATCCATACTCCAGATCGTACACTAAATTAATCTGAGGTTCCTTCTTTCATCCCGTGGTTTACTCACCCTCCATACCATTATCTAGTGGTCCTAATATCATATCTAGAATCCCCTATAATAGTCTCCAAAACCATAGTTTAAATTTCCCTAAACTTAAAGGAGAAAACCTCAAAAATATCCCGAAATCGAATCGATTCAGCCTGTCTGAATCGATTCACAGGCCACCGAATCGATTCGTCTTGTCCGAATCAATTCGGCTGGTCCGAATCTCCCAATCTTCTTAGGTTTTATATATATCCCCAAAACCCAAAACTCAATCCAATATCCATTTAAATTATAACTCGGATATATTTCAACAAACCCAAAGTTTTCATATCTCCTCAATTCCTTTAGAGGTCCTAATACTCTATTTGGGAACCCCTAATATTTATCTCCAAATATTTTTTTCCTTAATTTCTGACTAGCGATTTCGATCTCGGATAGCCTTTCGTAGAAAAATCATTATAAATCCAAAAAAATCAGAAAAATACGCAGTCAGCGACCACGCTACAGGATCGAAATGATCTACAATTTTCATTTTTTGTCCAAGAGACGAATCGATTTGCCCTGGCCGAATCGATTCGGATAAGACACATGTCACTATTCACCTTCTTCACCAAAAATCCAAACCTCTATTATTCTGCATTTTTGTTGTTTCTAAACTCATCCAACAACTCAATAAACATCTAATCTATGTTTTACAACTAACACATCAATTAATTTGGGGTGTTAAACCATTTCTCTTAGATTTAAATCCTAAAACCATAAAAACCCCAACTTATCATTTTAACCCATTTCAATCCATTTCTTCACTCCATTTACATGGATTTAACACTAGAAATCATTAAGAGATTACATTACATCAATATGTAAACTCATATTCAAATTTTTAAATTTTATTTTAAGGGTTCTAACCCAAAATCATATAGTTTACCAACTATAATATGAAATAAATACACAAAATGAAGTAAAGCAAGTATACACTTTCCTGGAGGATGAAATCCGACGACCTCGAGTCGAATCCGACGGAGTTTGGATGAAATCCCCCATTTCTCTCTTCTTTTCTCCTCTTCCTTCTTTCTCTCTTCCTTTTCTTTCTTTTCTTTCATTCTCTTCCTCTCTCTCGTGACTTATAAGAGAGAAAATAAGGGTTTATCCCTTATTACCCCAAAAATGACTCGTTTACTCAATTACGAGTCCCTATTTATCCAAAAATTCTCGAGACTCAATTTTGACACCCGAATAGTCAATTCTGACTATCCCGACCATTTCGAGACTCACCGCGCACTCGAAATCTCCATCTGAGGCACTTGACCGCAACTCACTAATTTGACCCACATAACTTAATGCAGTATTCCCGTTAAAATATTATTCTTTGTCGCTTTACCCAGCTGCGACATATAATTAAAATACTCCGACTTATTTACTTAACCCCAAAAGTAAATATAACACCCATTGAAAATCATTTAATTCTTGAAAACTATAAAAAAATACTATTCACGATAATTCTTGAATTTCCCAAATTACTCTTAATTATTGAATTTAATTCTCCCATAAAAGTGAGGGGTATTACACACTTCCCCCCTTACAATGAAATTTTGTCCTCGAAATTCAGATATAACCAATACTACCAACACTAACCTAGGATCGTGAATCACTCCACATCCTAATACCTCAAAGTGGAATGGTACTACCCAATAACTCTTAACCTTGCTCAATAAGAACTCACCTCTAACAGGGTTTATACTATACTATACTATACTATACTATACTATACTATACTATACTATACTATACTATACTATACTATACTATACTATACTATACTATACTATACTACCATCTCGGCATACTCTTCAACTCTATATACTACATTCCATCCATGTCAGGTGGTATACAAAACTAACTTACTAAGGTGCCCATACACCCTTTTTAACCCATGCCATTCTGTACACTAACACACATGTCTGACACGTACACACTCGTTAAATAATGGACCTTATTTCCTCGTCGTAATACTTATACATGGGTCTTCCCAACCCGTAAAATCTCATCCTTCTTAAGGTTAACTAACTAATCCTTCTATATCGGTGCCACTAACTCCACGAGCTTCACTACCCAATAATTCTAAGATCGAAATGTTCCTACCTATGGGAAAGAGTACTATCCTAAATTGTGTCCCTGGTGACAAAGACCTTTCTCAAATCCCGATATTTGCTCGATTTCATGTGTAGGACGTCTCGCAGAGCGAAATCTAAATAAGGAGCCCTCCCGTTACACTACTCCCACGCGTCTCCGATCATCGAGATATAATGGCCTAAGGTGCACCAGTAGGACGTCCTAAATCGTACCTCGCTAACCTATCAATGCATTTCTACTATTCTATCCATCCACCTAGGCGAGCAGGAAAGTCTAACTAATCGAGGTGCCCACTCTCTGCAAAAGTGTTACAAACGTCATACCCAAAGCATACTTCCTCAAAATTTACCTTTTCAAGTCCTGTCAATAATCCTCAAATCAATTTCTCTAAGTCCTACTTAGCCCACCCACTTGTGGTGAGAGGACCACTTTAGTGCTTTTCCATAGCACAATATTTCCATAAGCATACCATCATCGTATAACTCACGGCCTATAGTGTTTCCTCCACACTATATGACTTATCCACAAAGCCAACATCCTTGCATCCTATAACATCTCTCCACTCCTGACGTCGGTAAGGTTCATGCGTGGAGCGTCTCGCAAGAGAAATCCAAACAAGGAATCCCTCCAATACACTACTACTTAACTTTGTCGGTCGTGGAGGTCTGTTAACTTTAAATATGCAATCGGGATAACCCTATCCCTTCTCTCAATAAAATGTGGTATGAACTCCCATCTCTAACTAGGAGACAAATCACTAAGCGCTCGCACTTCACTCAGTCCTTGCGCAATCAATAATGAGCTTAAACTCACAGCTCAATAATTAACCTTGCATACCTTAAATCATGTCTATAAGGTCGCGACTCACTCAAATCACAATAATGAAACATCTGCTCACCGAAGTTCCATCTATGTACATAATAAAGGCGAACTCCTCCTGTATCCAGGTGAGATATCGCAATAAAAATCCATTCTACCCTAGAACCGCGGACACGATAGTCTTGCTATCATTAGCCTGTTATCGCTCCGAACAACGAATGTCATATTATACTCCAAATAACACCATACTCGTATAATGCACACAAAATGAGTACTGCCAATCTTATATAAACTTAAAACACTAACACCCGCTCTTCTCAGCGAATGAAACAAAATAGATTCCCGTTATCGCGGAAAAGCACATAAACACATACTACATTAAGTAATCGATACTACTTATAAACTCGAATCCCACATAGGAATCTAGGGCTAATAAAACACTGTGACTCGATCTCATCACACAGAACAAGCCTCCTTTAACTGAGGTGCAACTAATTACAACAACTTCGCCTATCACCCTAGCGAGTCCAAAATTTTCTCGGACTTAATGCACTGGTCGCAACTGAACCAAATATTTCTTTAATCAATTCCCCATCTCGGGTCACCCCGACCCTTTCAAGGTTATTCGTATCTTTGACTCCATTGCCGCGATCCTGAAAATCACTTTACTAGTTCCCCTTAACTTCTTCATGAAAAGGAAACTCCACCACCGGCCTCAACAACCCCAATTAACAAATTCCTCGGGAAGATGTCCACCAATGGGGTCCTCATATCATTCCTCGGAAGGACTCTCTCTTCATTGTACTTACCTCGTCTCAGTACAAAATTCTCTTATCCATAAATCTCTTTATTCACTGTCGGCCTCTTACCGAACCTTATGAGAATAATTTAAAACTGCATTCTTCTCATTCCTACTAAATCATGGGGACTCACGGTTAAAACTATCCGTAAGATCCCTTTTGAACCCTTAGCCTCACTGGGTAATTCAACTTTAGTACCACTCTCTACTACGGCGGTACTGGGGTACTCATAACTACTATTTTTTAGTAGTCGTTGCCACAATTCTTAGCAAATACCATAAGGAGAATGACATCTACTACTGTCCCAGTCCCTAACTTCAACTCACTGCTCCAGCTAAGCCCCGCCTCCTGCCACCTTCCTCGATCAGCACACGAATCTCGAACGAGCACGCAACATATCACTATAATATTATAATATGGCACGAGAACGAAATCTCACAAGAGGAATCAACAATCCTAGTCATAAGGCTCTATAATAAATCAAGAGCAACGCTGAAAGCGTAGTACGCCCGCACAAATTCCTAGGGACACTAGAACCTAATGCTCTGATACCATTTGTGACACCCCGCCTAATAAAATACCGGGCGATCACTCCTATATCAAATTAAAATAGGAGTCGCATATGGATCATTCTTAGCATCACTGTCGAAAACCAATTTAATTACTAATAACCTATTAGGTTGGCGTTAAAATTTTACTTAACTAATCTTTTTAAACAAACTATACAATTAAAACATTCACACAGTTTATATAAATGAAACTGGAAAGAGATAAAATAACCAAACACTCGATTCAAATATGATACAACCAAATCTAATGTCACACTAAAAGGCGGTAAAAGAATAAATAAATACAATTGGGCATTCAACCCGAGATTAACTATAATGCTTTCTGTCTAGATCGTAAGAATAGAAGCATCTAAATCAAACCTGCATGCATCCACAACTGTTGTAGTAGACGTCTGACTCGAAAGGATCATCATCTAGGCGTCCCTGTGTTCAGACACCTATATATATATAGATATAGCAAGAGAGGAAATTATAGAAATGGGTCAGAGCCCGAGTTGTGAAAATATTTAGCAACTGCATAAATGCTTTATTTTTAAAAATATGTTTTATCTCATATTTAAATGGGTATCTCACTCCCATGAGATACCCCTCACCTCTCTTCTAATAGTGCACACCTAGCGCATCCTTCTAAACATCCTAGTCAAACCACACTGCCTAACTAATCCATCACCCCCAAGCTATAGAAATCGTAAACAACCCAAGTATTAAGGGCTCGACTTCTCCCTAATCTCAACTCTATGCTATATTCGTGCATGGGGTGTCTCGCAAACAGAAATCCAAACAAGGACCACCCAATACACTACTACTTGGCACGGTCGATCGTCGAGATCCATTAGACCCTCAGTACACGAAAGATGTATATTTACACATATAATTATATTAATTATCATACTCATCTTTTATTTTCATACTCAATTTTACATACGTATCATGTTACACTTTCGGATATATCTCACGGAATGAGAATTCATTCTTTTACATTTCATATTCATTTTATCTCCTTACTCTCATAGAGATATTATATCTTGTTCTCATAACAAGTAATGTACTATCACACAAGTAAAATAACCATCCCAACGAGCTATAACTCGAGGATGCGGTCTCTCAATGTTATCACCTTCCAGGGCGTCACTCACATACCATCCTGGGGACCAGCGGTCGGACTCAATATCACCGACATCGCGGCCAACACACTAACATAACGTCTAGAAATCGGTCATAGTTCCTCCTCGGCAATGTGATGAAACATACCCACCATGTCTCATCCCTAATAAAAATCACACAATATCACAATGGACGCTATGACCTGGGGAATATCCACGCCCTGCTCATCGAGCCAGGGTGCTCACCCTCATCACGCAACTTCCCAATGATAGCATTAGAGGGGGTATGCTCCACATATATATATATATATACCATCCACACATAGATATATATATACATATCTGTATCATATAATACATATACTTTACTCACATGGTATATATATAATCCACATAGTTCCTTTAACAAATATAAATGGCCATAATTGCCAATCACACATAATGATGACCAATAATCCCAAAGATTCTCATAATTAATACTATTCGAGTATTCGCACTCTCAAGATACTAAATTCAAAAGTATTCCCAAGCATTCATTAAATCCATACCCCAGGCCGTACACTAAATTAATATGAGGTTCCTTCTTTCATCCCGGGGTTTACTCACCCTCAATACCATTATCTAGGAGTCCTAATATCATATCTAGAATCCCCTATAATAATCTCCAAAACCATAGTTTAAATTTCCCTAAACTTAAAGGAGAAAACCTCAAAAATCTCCCCGAATCGAATCGATTCGGCCTGTCTGAATGGATTCAATGGCCACCGAATTGATTCGTCATGTACGAATTCATTCGAAAGGTTTCTACTTTCCTAATGTCTCATACCGAATCGATTCGGCTGGTCCGAAATCTCCTAATCTTCTTAGGTTTGATATATATCACAAAAACCTAAAACTCAATCCAATATCCATTTAAATTATAACTCGGATATATTTCAACGAACCCAAAGTTTTCATATCTCCCTAAGTCCTTTAGAGGTCCTAAAACTCTATTTGGGAACCCTTAATAGTTATCTCCAAATAATTCTAACCCTAATTTCTCACTAGCGATTTCGATCTCGAACAGCCTTCCGTAAAAAAATCATTATAAATCCAAAAAAAATCAGAAAAATACGCAGTTGGCGCCCACGTGACGGTACCGAAAAGATCTAAAATTTTCATTTTTTGACCAAGAGCCGAATCGATTCCCCTTGGCCAAATTGATTTGGATAAGATGCAGGTCACTATTCACCTTCTTCTCCAAAAATCCAAACCCTCATTATTCTCCATTTTTGTTGTTTCTAAACTCATCCAACAACTCAATAAAAATCTAATCTATCTTTTACAAATAACACATGAATTAATTTGGGGTATTAAACCATTTCTCTTAGATTTAAACCCTAAAATAATAAAAAACCCAACTTAACATTTTAACCCATTTCACTCCATTTACATGGATTTAACACTAGAAATCATTAAGAGTTTACATTACATCAATATGTAAACTCATATTCAAATTTTTCCAAATTTATTTTAAGGGTTCTAACCTAAAATCATATAGTTTACCAACTATAATATGAAATAAATGCATAAAATGAAATAAATCAAGTATACACTTGCCTGGATGATGAAATTTGATGACCTCGAGTCGAATTCTGCGGAGTTTGGAGGAAATCCCCTATTTCTCTCTTCTTTTCTCCTCTTCCTTCTTTCTCTATTACTTTTCTTTCTTTTCTTTCTTTATCTTCCTCTATCTCGTGACTTATAAGAGAGAAAATAAGGGTTTATCCCTTATAACCCCAAAAAATGACTCGTTTACTCAATTGCGAGTCGCTATTAATCCAAAAATTCCCGAAATTCAATTTTGACAACCGGATACTCAATTTTGACTATCTCGGCCATTCCAAGAGTCACCACGCACTCAAAATCTCCATCTGAGGCACTTGACCGCAACTCACTAATTTAACTCACACAACTTAATGCGGTATTCCCATTAAAATATTATCCTTTGTCGCTTTACCCAGCTGCGACATATAATTAAAATACTCCGACTTATTTACTTAACCCCAAAAGTAAATATAACACCCATTGAAAATCATTTAATCCTTGAAAACTGCAAAAATTACTATTCACGATAATACTTGAATTTCCCAAATTACTCTTAATTATTGAATTTAATTCTCCCATAAAGTGCGGGGTATTACATACTTCCCCCCTTACAACCGAATTTTGTCCTCGAAATTCAGATATAACCAATACTACCAACACTAACCTTGGATCGTGAATCACTCCACCTCTTAATACCTCAAAGTGGAATGGTACTACCTAATAAATCTTAATCGTGCTCAAAAAGCACTCACCTATAGCAAGGTTTATACTATACTATACTACCATCTCGGCATACTCTTCAACCCTATATACTACATCCCTTCCATCTCAGGCAGTATATAAAACTAACTTACTAAGGTGCCCATACACCCTTTTTAACCCGTGCCTTTCCTCACACTAACACACACTTCTGACACGTACACACTTGCTAAATAATGACCATATTTCCTCGGCGTAATACTCATACATGGGTCTTACCAACCCGTAAAATCTCATCCTTCTCAAGGTTAACCAACCAATCCTTCTATATCGGCGCCACTAACTCCACTGTCTCCACTGCCCAATAATTCTAAGATTGAAACGTTCCTACCTACGAGAAAGAGTATTATCCTAAATTGTGTCCCTGGTGCCCAAGACCTTTCTCAACTCCCAAAATTTGCTCCGTTTAATGCGTAGGACGTCTCGCAGAGCGAAATCCAAATAAGGAATCCTCCCGTTACATTACTCCCTCACGTCGCCGGTCAGCGAGATATAACAGCCTGGGGCGCACCAGTAGGACGTCCTAAATCGTACCTCGCTAACCTATCAGTGCATTTCTATTATTCTATCCATCCACCTAGGCGAACAGGAAAGTCTAACTAATCGAGACGCCCACTCTCTGCAAAAGCGTTACAAATGCCATACCCAAAGCATACTTCCTATAAATTTGCCTTTTCATTAAGGCCTGGCTATACTCCTCAAATCAATTTCTCTAAGTCCTAATTCACCCACCCACTTGTGGTGAGAGGACCACTTTAGTACTTTTCCATAGCACAATATTTCCATAAGAATTCAATTATCCTACGACTCACAGTCTATAGCGTTTCCTCCACACTATATGACTTATCCACGAAACCAACATCCTTGCATCCTATAACATCTCTCCACTCCTGACGTCATTATGGTTCATGCGTGGAGTGTCTCGCAAGCGAAGTCAAAACAAGGGACCCTTCCAATACACTACTACTTAACTTTGTCGGTCGTGGAGGTCTGTTAACTTTAAATATGCAATCGGGATAACCCTATCCCCTCTCTCCACAAAATGTGGTCTGAACTCCCATCTCTAACCAGGAGCCACACCATTAAGTGCTCGCACTACACTCAATCCTTGCGCTATCAATAATGAGCTTAAACTCATAGCTCAACAATTAACCCTGCATACCTTAAATCACATATATAAGGTCGCCACTCACTCGAATCAAAATAATGAAACATCTGCTCACGGAAGTTCCATCTATGTACATAATAAAGGCGAACTCAACCTGTATCGAGGTGTGATATCATAATAACAACCCATTCCACCCTAGAACCGCGGGCACGATAGTCTTGCTATCATTAGCCTGCTATCTCTCTGAACAACGAATATCATATTCTACTCAAAATAACACCATACGCGTATAACACACACAAAATGAGTACTGCCAATCTTCTATAAACTTAAAATAATAACACCCACTCTTCTCAGTGAATGAAAGAAAATAGATTCCCGCTATCGAGGAAAAGCACATAAACATATACTACATTACGTTATCGATACCGCTTATAAACTCGAATCACACACAAGAATCTAGGGATAATAAAACACTGTGACTCGATCTCGTCACACAAAACAAGCCCCCTTTAACTGAGGTGCAACTAATAACAACAACTTCGCCTATCACCCTAGCAAGTCCAAAAGGTTCTCGAACTTAATACACTTGTCGCAACTGAACCAAATATTTCTTTAATCACTGCCCCATCCCGGGTCACCCCGAACTTTTTAAGGTTATCAGTATCTTGGAATCCATTGCCGTGATCCTGACAATCACTTTACTAGTTCCCCTTAACTCCTTCATGAAAAGGAAACTCCACCACCGGCCTCAATAACCCCGTTTTAACAAATTCCCCGAGTGGATGTCCACTAATGGGGTCCTCGGACATACACATTCTCCATAAGTGTTAGCAACACTTCCCTAGTGAGCCTCTTATTCCTAGAAAGGACTCTCTCTTACCTCGTCTCAGTACAAAATTCGCTTATCCATAAATATCTGTATTCACTGTCGGCCTCTAACCAAACCTTATGTGAATAATTTAAAACTGTATTCTTCTCATTCCTACTAAATCATGGGGACTCACGGTTAAAAATATCCGTAAGATGCCTTTCGAACCCTTAGATTCACTGGGTAATTCAACTTTAGTACCACTCTCTACTATGGCGGTACTGGGGTACTCATAACTACTATTCTTTAGTAGTCATTACCACAATTCTTAGCAAATTCCACAAGGAGAATGACCTCTACTACGGTCCTAGTCTCCAACTTCAACTCACTGCTCCAGCTAAGCCCCACCTCCTTCCACCTTCCTCGATCAACACACGAATCTCGAACGAGCACGCAAAAGATTACTATAATCTTATAATATGGCAGTAGAACGAAATCTCATAAGAGGAATAAACAATCCTAGTCATAAGGCTCTATAACAAATTGAGAGCAATGCTGAAAGCGTAGTACGTCCACACAAATTCTAAAGGACACTAGAACCTGATGCTCTGATACCAATTATGACTCCCCCGCCTAATAAAATACCGGGCGATCACTCCTATATCAAATTAAAACAGGAGTCGTTAATGGATCATTCTTAGCATCACTGTCAAAAACCAATTTAATTACTAATAACCTATTAGGCTGGCGTCAAAATTTTACTTAACTAATCTTTTTAAACAAACTATACAATTCGAACAAAAACACGGTTTATATAAATGAAACTGGAACAAGATAAAATGACCGAACACTCGCTTCAAATATGATACAACCAAATCGAATGCCGCACTAAAAGGAGGTAAAAGAATAAATAAATACAATTGGGCTTTCGGCCCCAGAGTAACTACAATGCTTCCTGTCTAGATCGCAAGAATAGAAGCGTCTAAATCAAACATGCCTACATCCACAGCTGCTGTAGTAGACGTCTGACTCGAAAGTATCATCATCCAGGCATCCCTGTGTCCGGACACCTATATATATATAGATATAGCAAGAGAGGAAAGTATAGAAACGGGTCAGAGTTCGAGTTGTGAAAATATTTAGCAAGTACATAAATGCTTTATTTTTAAAAATATGTTTTATCTCATATTTAAATTGGTATCGCTCTCCCATGAGATACCCCTCACCTCTCTTCTAATAGTGCACACCTAGCGCATCCCTCTAAACATCGTAGTCAAACCACACCGCCTAACTAATCCTTCAGCCCCAAGCTATAGAAATCCTAAACATCCCAAGTACTAAGGGCTAGACTTCTCCCTAATCTCAACGCTATGCCATATTCGTGCGTGGGGTGTCTCGCAAAGAGAAATCCAAACAAGGACCCCCCCAATACACTACTACTTGGCAAGGTCGATCGTCGAGATCCATTAGACTCTCAGTACATGAACTATATATATTTACACATGTAATTATATTCATTATCATACTCATCTTTTATTTTTCATACTCAATTTTACATACGTATCAAGTTACACTTCCGGATATATTTCCCGGAATGAGAATTCATTCTTTTACATTCCATATTCATTTTATCTCCTTACTCTCATAGAAATATTATATCTTGTTCTCATACACAAGTAATGTATTATGACACAAGTACAGTAACCATCCCAGCTAGCTATAACTCGAGGATGCGGTCTCTCAATGCTATCATCTTCCAGGGCGTCACTCACATACCATCCTGGGGACCAGCGATCGGACTCAATATCACTGACATCGCGGCCAATACATGCACACAACGTCTGGGAAGCGGTCATAGTTCTTCCCCGGCAATGAGACGAAACATACCCACCATATCTCACCCCTAAAAAAATCACACAATATCACAATGGACGCTATGACCTGGGGAATATCCACACCCTGCTCATCGAGCCAGGGTGCTCACCCTCATCGCGTAACTTCCCAATGATAGAATTAAAGGGGGTATGCTCCACACACACACACACACACACATATATATATATATATATATACCATCCACACATAGATATATATACATATCCGTATCATTTAATATATATACTTTACTCACATAGTATATATTTAATCCACATAGTTCCTTAAACAAATATAAATGGCCATAATTTCCAATCACACATAATGATGGCCAATAATCCCAAAGATTCTCATAATTAATAATATTCGAGTATTCGCACTCTCACAATACTAAACTCAAAAGTATTCCCAAGCATTCATTAAATCCATACCCCTGATCGTACACTAAATTAATCCAAGGTTCCTTCTTTTATCCCGAGGTTTACTCACCCTCAATACCATTATCTAGGAGTATTAATATCATGTCTATAATCCCCTATAATAATCTCCAAAACCATAGTTTAAATTTCCCTAAACTTAAAGGAGAAAACCACAAAAATCTCCTAGAATCGAATCGATTCGGCCTGTCCGAATGGATTCGCTGGCCACTGAATCGATTCGTCCTGTTCGAATCGATTCGAAATGGTTCTACTTTCTTACTCTCTCATACCGAATCGATTCGGCTGGTCCGAAATCTCCAAATCTTCTTAGGTTTTATATATATCCTCAAAACCCAAAACTCAATATAATATCCATTTAAATTATAACTCGGATATATTTTAACGAACCCAAAGTTTTAATATCTCCTCAAGTCCTTTAGAGGTCCTAACACTCTATTTGGGAACCCCTAATATTTATCTCCAAATAATTCTAGCCTTAATTTCTCACTAGTGATTTCGATCTCGGACAGTCTTCCGTAGAGAAATCATTATAAATCAAAACAAAAATCAGAAAAATATGCTGCTAGCGCCCACGCAACCATATCGAAAAGATCTATATTTTTATTTTTGACCAAGAGCCGAATCGATTCGCCATGTTCGAATTGATTCGGATAAGACGCATGTCACTATTCACCTTCTTCTCCAAAAATCCAAACCTCCATTATTCTCCATTTTTGTTGTTTCCAAACTCATCCAACAACTCAATAAACATCTAATCTATGTTTTAAAAATAACACATCAATTCATTTGGGGTATTAAACCATTTCTCTTAGATTTAAACCCTAAAACCATAAAAACCTCAACCTACCATTTTAACCCATTTCAATCCATTTTTTTCACTCCATTTACATGGATTTAACACTAGAAATCATTAAGAGTTTAAATTACATCAATATGTAAACTCATATTCAAATTTTTCCAAATTTATTTTAAGGGTTCTAACCTAAAATCATATAGTTTACCAACTATAATATGAAATAAATGCACAAAATGAAATAAAGCAAGTACACACTTGCCTGGAGGATGAAATCCGATGACCTCGAGTCGAATTCGACAGAGTTTGGACGAAATCCCCCATTTCTCTCTTCTTTTCCCCTCTTCCTTCTTTCCCTCTTCCTTTTTCTTCCTTTTCTTTCTTTATCTTCCTCTCTCTTGTGACTTATAAGAGAGAAAATAAGGTTTTATCCCTTATAACCCCAAAAATGACTCATTTACTCAATTGCGAGTCTCTATTAATCCAAAAATTCCCGAAACTCAATTTCGACACCCGGATACTCAATTATGACTATCTCGGCCATTCTGGGACTCACCGCGCACTCGAAATCTCCATTTAAGGCACTTGACCGCAACTCACTAATTTAACTCACGCAACTTAATGTGGTATTTTCGTTAAAATACTATCCTTTGTCTCTTTACCCAGCTACGACATATAATTAAAATACTCTGACTTATTTACTTAACCCCAAAAGTAAATATAACACCCATTAAAAATCATTTAATCCTTGAAAACTCTAAAAAATAGTATTCACGATAATTCTTGAATTTCCCAAATTACTCTTAATTATTGAATTTAATTTTCCCATAAAAGTGAGGGGTATTACAGTAGGTTCTTCATATATGTGTGTACCAGAGTGCAAAACAAAAATTCTAAAGTATGTAATTGAAAAATGGTGAAAATTTCGATCCTCGACAAAATTTCCAAAATGCGTTGGAATTCTCACTATTTTTCTGTTAAAAGATTAACACAACAAAGAGAGAATAAAAATAAAAAAGTTTATTATTATTATTTTTGGATAAAAAACTATTTTTGTCTCCAAATAACAAAAATAAAATAGTTTGTTTTTAAAAAAATTTAACACCCATTTTGTTATTTTTTAATAAAGAGGGGTAATTCATAATATTTCTGCAGGTGTGGGGTGATAAAATATTTTCTCCATTTAATGTCAGGATATATTTTCTTTATTTAACTTATCATTTTTCTTTGTTTAAATCTTCATATTAGTTTTAGGTCTTTTTGGACAATTACAAAGGCCACATCTAATAAAAAAAATCAGTTTTATCTCTCTGCAATGAGAGTTATGAGGATCAGCTCACACTAAGAAGCCAAACTAAGTCTTCCATTTATTTATGGTCGGCGTGTATACTATTTGTGGTGCGAAAAAAAATAATATATATACTTTACACACTTTAAATCTGGTAAGAAAACATGGTCGGCGTGTATACAGATAACAAGTGTCCCATCACTGCGATCAGTAATTACAAAGTAACACTTTATGTTTAAGAGGCTCAAGGATGGAATATAAGATTTTAATCTTAACGACACACGCTTCCTTTGATAAATCATTGTGAAACTCGAGGAAAATCAATTAATATTTACACCACCAATATTTTTAATATAAATTGATAAACATCATATTCACATTAACATTCATTTTATTCAGAATTGCAACTCCACACAATGATATAACCATAAATTTTTTGAACTAAAACAAATTTAAACAAATTCTCTAGAAAGAATGAAAAAAATGCAACAATCGCCCTCACAATACTCAATAAAACATTTACTTTTGACAAATAAAAATGACATTCTTTATTGGCTCTTTCAAAATCTACAGATGACAAATGTGAATACCTACATACAAAGGAAATCGTAAGTGTTCAAAAATAGACAATGGACGCACCCGCCACAATATAATTTTTGTAATGTACACCCTCGCTAAAATAAATAGTGCATACAAAGAAAATTGGAAGTTGTCAAAAATATAATTTTAATTAGGCTAAAAATGTGATCAACATCGGCAATGTACGCACTCGCTACAAAGACTTTTGGAACGATATATTACCTAATATATTACATTCAAGCCATTTCAGATGCTAGTCGGAATGCCAAGTTGAATTGCGTATGTAATGCCACACTTGTTCAAGGAGATCTCATAATCAAACTACTTACCCATTGTATTGCTCATGAAGATTCATATCAGACATGTTCTTTGCTCATTTTTCATACAAGGAGGCAATATTAGCAACCCCTATAACAATTATTCCATATATAATAATAAAGAAACCCATGTGGAAATCCATAATAAAAGAGAAAAACGAAGATATTTTTTCCCTGGAGATGAAGTTAAGTGGAGTATGGAAGTTTAGTAAGTATATCACTTACACATTCCATAGGGTCGTATGGAAGTTGACGGGTCAACATCTCTAAGACAGCGCAACCGAGGCTCCATATATCTGCAGGAATCACATGCCCTGATTCTTCTGATTAACAACCTGCGGTGGCAAAGCTTGATCATTAGAAACAAATTTTGTGGATCTAGAACACGTTTATCACCGACATATGTCAACAAAACAATCAACTTCATCAATTGACATAACAAACCTAACAAAGACAATCTTGCCTACTACAATCCTTACAAAAACTACTTTAAAAAAATAATGATCCAATAAATAACTAAGGTTATAAAAAATAAATTAACAACCATGATCAAGCATTAAACCTCCATATCCTATAATAATCAGAATTTAAAAACAACTATGAGTAGAAAATAATTAATATGCCCCATCCAAGTAACTTTAAGTTTGACCAAAATCAAGACTCCCCCTGTAGTAACGAAGTAAAATCAATTCCAAAATGCTTAAACCAATGATGAGTCAATGATACATTATCTTTGTCTTTTCAGTGTCTACGTTCGTGAGTGATCATGTTTTCGAATCAGCATATTGGAAGAAAAAATGGAAATAACATCAATAGAGAGATCGTATTTCTTTAGACAAACTATTAATTCAGTGGTCTTCTTCCTAGTTTGGAAAAAATAAATGGGGGTTGGGGGCTAAACCTACTCATACTTTCCACAAAATAATAAGGGAAAAAATAAAAATACATTTTTTGAAAAAGAATAAAGAAAAACTAAGGAAAAAATAATTAACATTTACAATGAAACGATAAGGAAGATAATTACTTCCTTGAATAAGAGGACGATTACAAATAGTTCAGCAAAAAGAAATAGAAAAGTGTACGTTAAAGTCTTAAACGGCCTTGGGGAGCCTTCTAATTACCTTCATACGACCTTATCTCGCTCAGATTACTCTATAGAACCTTTATTAATCCTCATCTGGAGAAAAATAGATAGATAAAATCTTGGAGAGATAAGCTCGGGCCACATTGAAGAAATCTTCTCTTTGAAACCAATTATTCTTAGAAGTAGAGTTGGAGTTGGGCCTTAACATTTTCTTTCACTAAGATATCTAGTTTATTCTACTTCATGCTAACCTTATCCATCTTCTACCTGAAGATAAAATACTGGTCCAAATCTAGTTTATCATCAATTAGTAGAGCCTCATTCTCTACCAAGTCCACTATGCCCTCCAATCTAGCTTTTGATTATTCTTTTCCATGTTAAGTAAACAGGACTTTACAATCTCATAACTCTCCACTATAACCCCATGGATTAGATTTAAATCATCATGATCAGAAAGGAGTTCCATATGGGCCTTTTGTTGATCATGGTTAATTTGTAAGTCCTCGAACATAAACCTTCGATTGTTAAAGATTAACTCCCATTTTAACCAAGATTGCTCAACCACATGGAAAAGATATTAAATTTATCCATGCTTTCTCCCCTTCTGAAGTTCAAGATATCAAATCCTCAACTTAATGATGACACCGTAAGTCAATAATGAAAGTACAGAGTTAGTAAACTAAGGTATAAAGAATATAAAATGAAAACCAAAATAGAGGTATAAATGTACACCTTCCCCATATAATAAATGAACTTCTTGGCATTGGCCTCAACTCCCTGGCTTTAACCATAGGAAATAAATTCTTTACCATGTCATAGGCATCCTTAGTTAAGAATTTCGATTGAACCGGCAAAAATGATGCTAAAAATTAATCAGATCTGCCAAACTACAAAATTAGCTTTGTCTAATAAAAATATTAATTTCATAAAGAACATTCTGAAGAGGTGAAACAAATGATTGTCTAAACTTGGATACCATCAGCATATGATTGTCTCAACTTCGGTACCATGAACATATTGTGTAGCAATGCAACAATATGCAAATACCAATAAATGCAATGCAACCTGCAACAGTATGAAAAATTGGGAGATTTAGTAATGCAATGCAACTTGCAATAGTATGCAAATACCAATAAATGCAATGCCCTCAATTTTCAACAGTGCGAAAAATGCAGCATACTGTGTAGCAATGACCTACAAAACAAATGCAAATACCAATAAATCCTAAGAACAGTTTGAACCATAATAATCTTAGCAAGTATAAAATACAAAGAATGAAAGTTTATGATACCTTGAACACCGAATATATGAACCCAAAATAATCAACCTGAAAGAAAAATTAAAACAATCAAACAAAATAAAATTATAAGAACATTATTAAATGCAAAAAAAAAATCAAACAATCGAACCTAAGCATAAAAAATAGAATGTTACCAGAAATATTTTAGGATTTTGAACCTAAACATTCAAAAAATAAACCAAAAACATAAATCCAAACACAATATTATGAAACCAAAAATACACTTTCTACGATCATACCTAAGTAAACCCTAGATTTATGGAGGAACCCAAATTTCAGATTTACATAATAAATTAACATAAAAATGGAAGGTGTAGGTGTGTTCATCTCCGAACATAAACCCCAAATCTATAGTGAGATAAAACCAATTTAGATGGTGTAGGTGTGTTCATCTACGGAAAACAAGTCGAAGAAAGAAAAAATTGTTGGTAGGGAGTATGGAGTTCTATGTTGGCGGGGTTGGAGCTCAAGTGGGTTTGGAGGAGTATGGAGAGGGTGAATCGAGAGAGAGAATAGAGTTTTTGTGTTTCATTGTTAGAGAGTAGGAGAGGGACTTTAGTTTAGGTAATTTTACTACTTTACCCCCGATTTTAAATTTTAAAGAGAAAGGGGAAACTAATTAGTGTGTGTCAAATGAGGGGGGATCCAAATTTGTAAGGGGAAAAATAGGTAGTGAAGAAAAACTCATAAAGATGACATCATAGCTCTATCTTATGACATACATAAGTTTTGTAACTTATTATATATATATATATATATATATATATATATATATATATATACATCATACTTATACATACCATCTCATATCTGAATGTATATATCAATAAACCCGGCTACCTGTGTATAACACTAATTACACTAGTCGATACTTCCCCACATATATTCCCAATCTGCTTTATTACTCAATCACTCATTTAAGCTTTAATAATCAATGGCACATTTGATTTATCATCAAGTTTGATATAACTCAGGACACACGACTTCTCCCAACTAGCCCGTATCCAATATCTTAAATGAATTCCTCCTACCAGTTGAATTTATAAAGGCACCGGAATATTAATCTCCCTAATATACTTCCATAATCGTCCCGATATCTCCCTACCATCGTGTAGTATCATTATCCTTCTTTCTACATCATAAACATTAATATCAATTCAAATTCACGGGTTCTCAATCACTAAGCCTGATTTGAAAGGATTAAAATAAGAGTTTGAAATATGTAATGCGCGAACCAAACCGATGGTTTCATAAACAAACCAATCCGATGCTTCATAAACGAACCAAACTGCATTTTATTTTCGAACCGGTTCAGCATTATCAATGTAACAACCCGCGTAATTTTTGGGGTATTTTCAAAATTAAGAGGAAAAATAAATTTGAGAGAGCATTATTTTTATTACTCAAATATTTTGGTTATTATTTTTAAGGGCGAGAATTTCAAACGGTTTCGAAATCGAATTTAAAATGGAGATTTAATTGAATTTTTATTATTTAGAAGAGTCCTCAAAATATAAAACTCTCTAAGAATCCTCAAAACATAAAACTCTCTAGTAAAAATAATATTTTTAGAAATCCGACCGTTCGATCAAGCTGAATTTTTGTCAGCAGTCCTGTCTCGCCGTTTGCTACAACATACTAAAATTTCAAGTGATTCCAATGATCCGATCTTCCGGAATAAAATTTTTAGTGTTTGTATCTGATTAGAACTCTTTTCCTAATCAAACTCTTAATCCTTTATATATCAAATAATTCGTGGCTTGGCTTTTCAAATCTCTTTTTCTCCAATTTTTCAACCAGAAGACCTCTCCAAAATTACTCCCTTTCATCTACAAACCATAGCCCCAAACTTATTCAAGATTTTAACCTTAGATTATAAGGCTTATTTGGTGTTTTCTCGAGTTTGGGCTAGAACTTGATTGGATTATTTTCGCGAGAGGAACGTGATGGTGTGATTAGATTTTGAGGCTGAATTATGTGGTGATTTTGAGGTATGGGGTTTTACACAATATGCGCCTTAATCTCGCGAGTGTTATTCCCTTTGTTTTCTTGTGATTATGGACTCATATTTGAATTGATAAATTCATTTGGAAATCTGGAAATATTTGTTGGAATCTAATTTTGATTCATGTGGTATTATATTTGGTGTTGAGCATGTTGTCATGAGATTTTAATATGGCACTGAGGTTGGGCACCCGCCAATATTCCTTTTTTCGGATATGCTAAAAAAATGCATAGGCGCGGTACGGTGGTGAGGCCTGGTGACCCGATTAATGTGTTGTTGAGAAATTATATTGATATAATTGCTTATGAGATTCGCTTTGATTTGAATATTCGTATTCGTATTGTTACGTTTTATTCGCCACTAATATTTGTTGAGCATCTTTCCTGTCGTATTGTGTACTTCTCCATATTTTCTTTTAGTGGCAGGTTAGCGTGGATTTTGGGAGCTTTGGATTTGATTTTAGCGTGGATTATTTTGGGAAGATTTTTAATACAAGAGAGAAGACTTGTATTTATTTATTTTGATGTATAGAGCATTGGAGATTTATTTTATTTTCGAGATAGTTAGATTGTTGTAATTATTTCGAGAGATTTGTTATATTAATTTGAAAATGGGAATAGTGGTTTCTTGTTTTATTTTGGGATTTAGATGCTCTATACCTTGTTATTTGTGGATTAGTTTAGTTTTATCGATAGTAGCGCTCCGTTCGCTCTCCCCGGGCGGGCGGGGTGTTACAATCAGGTTTTGTTCTTCAATCTTTACGAGATTTACCCAAATCTCTATAACTCATTTCTAACTTAACTCCACCAATATTTCCACCATCCAAATCATATAACTAACATCAAATTCAAGCATTTATCAACAAATCAAGATTTAACCCTTAATACCCAAAACACAAGAACCCATCAATTAATTATACAATAATTCACACACAAGAAACATTTATCAAGGTTATTCACTTTCCTTAAAGTTTTAGAATCCTAATCCTCTTCATAGTTGTGGATATGGCTGAAAAATCCCAAGGTTTCTCTTATCTTATTCTTCTTTCTTACGTTTCTCTCAAGTGGGTTTTCTCACAAGTGATGTTGGCCAACTCTTTCATAAGCCTAATAACTAATATCTCTATTAATCCCTACTTTAAATGATAACACACACGTAAAATGACTCGTATACACCTATCCAAGTCCAACTAGGCAAAAAGACCTCGAAACCAAAATACAACTTATGGGCACTCATTTTGACTATCTCGACCCATCCCGAATTAAACGTGTACTCCAAATTGTCATCCAAAATTTAGATAATAAAAAATCCTACTCCAACCTCATATAGCTCACACATATATGCCCCGGTTGAGAAATAATCAATTCTCACCGCTAATAGTCACATACGACGCAATAGCACACTGTATGATTCTATTTACTTTATCACACTAGTAAATACGCAAATCACAAAAATATTAACTCTTCTACCCAAATTAATATTGATCTTAAATTCACATCTTAATTCTCACTTATTTTAAATTACAACCCAAAAGGTAATTAATGT
The DNA here is from genome assembly GCA_949130495.1 of Sambucus nigra. NCBI lineage: Eukaryota > Viridiplantae > Streptophyta > Magnoliopsida > Dipsacales > Adoxaceae > Sambucus > Sambucus nigra. The sequence goes on from OX422219.1 coordinate 115,044,110, forward strand.
GAATAATAAATACTCACAAGTAAGGGCGTATTACATACCCCCCACCCCATAGAGGAATTTTGTCCTCAAAATTTAAGCGTACCTGGTAAAAAGAGGTAAGGATATTTGTCTCGCATATCGTCCTCTCATTTCCATGTCGACTCCTCAGCATTGTGGTGCCCCCATTGGACTCGAACCAAGGGCCCTACCTTCGACCGTAGCTTACTTTCACTATAGTCTAAAATGACAACCGGTAGCTCCTCATATAAGATATCGGGTCGTAAATCAATTTCTTCCAACGGAATATTTTAATAAGCCATTTTACTGTAACAACCTGTCCTTTTGGGGACAATTAAATTCCATAATTGGGTATGAATTGGAGATTTGGGATATTTGCCGGAATAGTGATTTTTGGGATTTTCGAGGATTAGATGATTTTCGATGGGTGTTGTAATTTCTTTTCAGATTAAATATGTCGAAGTATTTTAATAATATGTCACCATTGGGTAAAGCGACTGAAGATGATATTTTAATTGGAATACCGCATTTATTTGTTTTGGGTTGAAATAGTGATTTGTCATCAAGTACCTCGGATGGAAATTAAGACTGCGCCGTGAGTCTCAGAATGGCCAAGATAGTCGAAAAAGAGTGTCCGATTGTCGAAATTGAGTTTCGGGTAATTTTAGAGTTAAAAGGGCTCGTAATTGAGTAAACGAGTCGTTTTTAGTTTTTAAGGGGTATAAGGCCTTTTCTCCTTATAAAAGGAGGGAGAGGGGGAGAAAAGAGAAAGAAAAGAGAAAAGAGAGAGAGGAAGGAAGAAGAGGAGAGAAAAGGGGAAACTCCGTCCAACCTCCACGGGATTCGACTCAGGAACGTCGGATTATATCCACGAGTCAAGTGTTTACTTTATTTATTTACTTTTGAGCATAAATATCATATTGTGGTTTGGTATTAACAAACCCTAAAGATTTTGGGTTGGGTTTTCGTGGATAAAATGGGTTTTCGGGAGTTAAAACGAATAAACCCCAATAATTTTCCAATTCGAGAAACTTAGGATTTAATTGAAATTAGTTATTGGTTTCGGGTTCTAGGATGTTTAGAACCCTTGTGGCATGTGTATATGTTGTTGGTTGAGGTTGGGGGCGGTTAGGAGAAGAAATAAAAATCTTGGAGGTATGTTAATGGCTGAAACAGTCTCGGAGAAGATGATGAACAGTGACATGCGTCCTTGCCGAATCGATTCGTCCTTGGGGCGAATCGATTGGGCTCCTGGTCAAAAAATGAAAATTGTAGATATTTTCGATACAGTCGCGTGGGCACCGACCCGTATTTTTTTGATTTTTTTTTTATTTATAGTGATTTTTCTACAGAAGGTTGTCCGAGATCGAAATCGTTAGTTAGAAATTAAACCTGATATTGGGAGAATTAAGGCTAGAATTGTTTGGAGATAAATATTAAGGGTTCCTGAAAAATAGAGTAGGGGCCTCTAAATTATTAGTTGGACGGGATGTTTTCCTTGGGTTCGTGGAAATAGAATCCACGACCTATTAAATTTAAGGGTATTGGGATAGTTTCAGTGGCCATTTTGGCCTATATGATTATACGTGCGGGATAACATAATTTTGTCAATGATGGTTGAGGGAATCCTATGAGATTATTAGGAGGAATTGGAGAATATACTTATTTAGTTAATGTAAATTGGTATATTTGGAGATATCGACTAAATCCTTAGATGGGATTAAGGTATGTATTATTTATCAGAGTGGGGAAATACTTTGGGTATAGTATCATGCATATATGAATGCATGATTATGATTTTTTGAGAGAATCTTTGGGATTATTGGTCATCGCTAGATGTGATTGGCAATTATGGCCATTTATATATATATTCAAGGAAGAATATATAGTATGTATATTATGTGATAAAAGTATATATATATATAATATGATATAAATGACTTTTGAAAATGTAAAATATGAATGTTTTCACAAGGGAAAAAAAGAAATGATTTTCATAAATGATAATTTATGTATACACACCTCTCTAAATCGCTATCATAAGGGAAGTTGCGCGCAAAAGGTGAAGACCCCTGGCTAATGAATGTAGAGTGGATATAGTCCTAGGCCATATGAGCTATTATTATATGTTTTACTGCACTGGTGAGGTAATTCCGGGTGTGGTTATGACTCTCCCGCGGGCATATGGCCGGTTCCCGACGTTGTTGGATCCCAGGTTGTCTCGATTGATAGGCCCTGGAAGATGATAGCCATTTAGGGACGCGCCTAGTGGGGAAACCCGGAGGGGCGGTCTTAGAATCGTTATATGATATGAAATATAACTATTCTCAATAATGTGGTACATTATTGGTGTTAAAGCTATTTATGATAATAAATTGGCTTTAAATACATTTCCTGGATGGAAGAAGGGAAATGGGATAAATGATTTGGCTTTATATACATTTCGTAGATGGAAGAAGGGAAATGGGAACATATGAGATGAAAAAGCATTTTTGTGATAATAAAATTGGCTTTTAAATAGATTTCCTGGATAGAAGAAAGGAAATGGAAAGTTTTGAAATGAAAAAAATGAAATTGGTAAACATGTTGTAAATGAATTCTCATTCCGGGAGATATATCCGGACGTGTAACATGATACGTATATAAAATATGAGTTTGTATGTATATATAAATTGAGTACCGAGGGTCTAATGGATCCCTAAGATTGACCTTGCCACGTAGTAGTGTATCGGGGGGTTCCTTGTTTTGATTTCCCTTTGCGAGACACCCCACGCACGAACATGACTTAGTGTTGAGACTGGGGAGAATTTTAACCCCTAGTGCTCTAATATTGGGATTTCTCATATGGTGTGTATGTGTGTGTGTATATATATATATATATATATATATCTTTCGTGTACGGAGGGTCTAATGGATCTCGACGATCGACCTCGCCGCGTAGTAGTGTATCGGTGGGTTCCTTGTTTGGATTTCGCTGTGTGAGACACCCCACATACGAATATGGCATAGTGTTGAGACTGGGGAGAAGTTTATCCCTTAGTACTTGGAATCACTAGGGTGGTTAGAAGATGGGTGACGGTTTAGTTAGGAAGTGTAGGTTTATTAGGATGTTTAGAGGGATGCGCTAGGAGTGCACTATTAGAAGAGGGGTGAGGGGTATCTCACGGGAGTGCGATACCAAATTTAAATATGAGATAAAACCTATTTTTTAAAAATAAGGCATTTATGCACTTGCTAAATATTTTCAAAACTCGGGCTCTGACCCATTTATCTACTTTGCCTCTCTTGATATATATATATATATATATATATACAAGGACGCCTGGATGACACTTTTTTCGAGTTAGACATCAGCTGCAGCACCTGTGGATGAAGGCAGGTTCTCGATAGATGCTTCTATCCTTGTACTCTAGATAGGAGGTACTGTATAAATATTCGGGCCAATGGTCCAATTGCATTTATTTATTCTTTTTATACGGCATTCGATTTGGTTGTATCACAATTGGACCGAGTGTTCGGTTATTTTATCTCATTTCAGTTTCATTCATATAAACTGTGTGGATGTTTTAATTTAGTAGTGGCTTAAAAAGAGTAGTTAAGAAAAAATTTAACGCCGGCCTAATAGGTTATTATTAATTAAATGGATTTTCGACAATGATGCTAAGAATGATCCATATGCTACTCCTATTTTAATTTGAGATAGGAGTGATCGCCATGTATTTTATTAGGCGGGTTGTCACAGATGGTATCAGAGCATCAGGTTCTAGTGTTCTCAGGAATCTGTGCGGACGTACTGCGCTTTCAGCGTTGCTCTCGATTTGTTATAGAGCCTTAGGATTAGGATTGTTGATTTCTCTTGTGAGATTTCATTCTCATGCTATAGTATAAGATTATATAAATATTTTGCTCGCTCGTTCGAGATTCGTGTGCGGGGCCTGGATGGCAGCAGGAGGCGGGGCTTATTTGGAGATGTAGGAGAAGTCGGGGACGAGGACCGTAGTAGAGGTCACTTCCTTTGTAGTGTTTGCTAAGGATTATTGCAATGACTACTAAATAATGGTAGTTATGAGTACCACAGTACCGCTGTAGTAGAGAGTGGTACTAAGGTTGAATTTCCCAGTGAAGTTAAGGGTTCGAAAGGGATCTTACAGACAGTTTTAACTGTGAGTCCCCATGATTTAGCATGAATGAGAAGAATTATGTTTTGGATTATTCACATAAGGATCGATCAGAGGCCGACAGTGGATAAAGAGTGATATGGAGAATGTGTATGTGTGGGGACCCCATTGGTGGACATTCACCTGGGGAATTTATTGGAATTGGGTTGAAGCTTGTAGTTGAGTTTCCTTTTAACGAAGAAGTTAAGAGGACTAGTAAGATAATTGTAAGGAGATTGGCGAAATTATTATTATGAGTTTTACCTCGGATGAAAGAGGTATAATTAGTGTGGCTAGATAGAGTCGTAGTGTTTGTTAGTGACCGGGCGGAAAAAGTGTGCGCGTGTAAAGTGCACAATCGTCGTGTGTTTCGCCGCCGAGATACAAAGAATATAACCTAAGCTACTACTACACTTGACAAGCAAGTACAACGGTAAGTCGGGTATCGTAAGAAATCCACAGGGAGTGATTAAATTTTAGACTTTAATTGTTTTAATTACTTCAGGAATAAAAGTGTAAAATAAATAAAAGAAAAGGTGATAGGGTGGTTGTGGTGACAAAACAAAAGAATAAGTTACGCTACACAAAAGTAAAGCGAGGATCGGGATCGCATTCTACCACACGGATCAAAACAACTACTAATTAGAGTTAAGGCTCGAAAGCAATTTAATCGAGCATTTTCAATTAAGCGTAAACATCACACAAGAAGGAATTTAACCCAAAGTTGCGAGATAAAACATTTAACTGAAAAATGGTCACACGCGGATTAAATTCGGATTGTCGCTATAAACTCTAACGTTGCGTGACAAAGAAAGATAAACGCTTAGCAATCCAACTTTGATATCCGCGGTTTCAATTAAACGCAATTTTACACAAAACCTAATTTTCGAGGTCCAAACCCGTAAATGGCTGAAACGCAATCCCGACCCTATTTATCTAAGGGCTAAGCATGAATAAACTAATTAAACTATAAAAGCAATAAATAAAGAATGTAAACCTAATTATGAAAGCATGTAAATTATCTAGAAAGCAAGAATTAATGGAAAACAAGCTATATTAAAGGTAGAGGAGATGAATAGTCAACTTACAAACCAATTAGATTGTCAATCCAAAGAGAAATGAAGAAGAACCATCCAAAACCCTCAAAACCCTAACTATTCTAACCTAAAATCGTGCCTCTACTGATATTTGTTCTTATTACAACAAAATTGGCTTATATAGTAAGTTGGAATAAAAATAAAGAAGAAAGAAAATAAGGCAAAATATCTGCAAAAAACAGAGCATCGATCGATCGACCCCTTTGGTTGATCGATCGACCTAGGAAAAATTTCGGCAATCCAGAATGGTCGATTGATCGACCAGAAGTGTCGATCGATCGATCAAGCAGGGCAGATTGCAGCAGCACACACTGCATTCCTTCTCTTCCTCTTCTCTTCTCCTCTTTTGCTTTCTTGTTTTCCCTCCGCTGAAATCGTCGTAACTTCTTCGTTATGAATCGGAATCGCGCACCGTTCACGGCCACGTGAAGATAGCGAGGAGGGATACAACTTTCGTGAGATGTTGGGCCAGGTACCCAAGCTGTCAAAAGACTAAAATGCCCTTGCGCGTGCGATTGTGTACGGAACTTCGCCGGAATGCATCTGAACTTCATACTAAGCATCCAAATACCTACAAAAGCTCAATTAACCCCTGCAAAACATGTTAACATAGAAATACGAGGTTGTCTGGTTAACGAGCATAAATATAGGGATTAAGATACTCGAGGAGGCTAATAACGCGTAGGTTAACGGGTGAAATACGCAATATTTGCGTCATATCACACCCCCTAACTTACACATTGTTAGTCCCTAGCAATGAAATAGGAAACAACAAGAACTACAAGCAAACCAAAAGCAGGAGAAGTTCAAAAGTATGGTATAAAAGTAATAAAAAGATAAGGCCACTTTCGCGGGCGATTCGATTGCATTTAGCATATGCAATAAGCCGTTAAACCCCTAGGTTACCCTAGCGGACGAGTGTCGTCTCGTGAGGGTTTTCAGAGATGGTACCCACAAACATCACATGGTTTCCTCAAAATATGCCCAACAACACATGCGACAAGCCCAAAAATGGCGAAAAGGATTTCATACGCATTATTAGCAAAGTGAATGAATTCACACAAAATTCCAAATCATTAACATTATAGAATGCACCTCATAGAATTGAAACTTTAAAAGTGGGAGTGGGAGTGAGCACATGCAAAGTGTGATTTGGCAAAAACTTAAATAAACCGGATATACATTAAAGCAGGCATATATTCAATCCTCACGGGCATTATGCTCATCAAGCGAATTCACTCAAAACAGGGAGGTAACACACGGAACATGTGGGCTTAAGAGTAAATGTAAATGGAAACTAGGACGCACACATGTCACAGAAGAAGAACGCTATATATAAACTGAAAAACTGTAATCTCAATGAAAGGATACCGCACACTAAAAGAGGCGAAATGCATTTTCACAGATTATCACAACTGTTATGACTTTTGAATTACATCAACCTAAGATCACATAGGACTTTAATAGGGTTATGATGTAGGTATGGCTAGGGTGCGAAACGAAGGAATGTATGTACGGATTCAAAGTGTTCGGGATGAAAACTCGGGATAATGGGAGAATGCGTGCAATAACAAAATTGGAAAAACAAGTTCCAAAAAGGCATTAGATATATCATCGGGGAGAGTAATCAAAGCTTATTAAACACTATACACAACATTTACAACTTTCTCTTTCTTTTCTTTTCTTCTTTTTCTATTGTTTTCTTTTCTTTTCTTTTGCTTTTTGCTTTTTCTTTTCTTTTTCACTACACTTTCTTTACTTTTCAAACTCTCATATGCCTAAATTGCAACCGACACTACAACAACAATATTCAATCCCAAGTACCATTCCAAACAAAGGTATGGAAAGTGTATGTATGGCTTAAAACTCCAATTTGGAGTTGGTTATGGGAATGGGGTTATGAAACGAAAGGCTATATTTTGGCTCAAAGGGGTTAACTAGGGAAAACATATATGGTGAGGTCAAGGCTAATATGGGTGATATAACAAAGAGGGCCTATGATCATTTCCAAAAGTTTACGCAATTATCAAGTCAAAACAATATATGAAAATCATGCTCAAGTAAAACATTTCGAGTATGAACTCAATTAATGAACGGTCAAATGAAAGAATAGAGAGATTACCGATGATTTCAACATTTTCAAAGAGAAAAGAATAGTGTATAACACTCACAAACGACGAAAGGTACAAATCTTACTCGGTGTAAGTATATACAATGCAACAAAAGATTACCGAGTTATAAAAATCTTAAACCAAATCAATATAACCAGGAAAGTGCATATGCTCACGGGATAAAGTTTAATTCATGAAGTTATTCACAATATCAATGATTTGAGGACTAAGGTCTAATAACTTCTAAAATCAAGAACATGCATCATTGAGTTGTCTATTGGATCGGGCAATTATTGAAATTTATCACTGGAAACAAGGCAAAATGCCCAACAAAGGAGAAAAAAGAAAGAAAATATTTTTGAAATTTTTCAAATTTTTCACAAAAAGGCATACTTAGTAACTAAAAGTAAGCAAATCCATGGACAAAACAAATAAATGGATAGAATATCCTACACCCCCTAACTTAAATGTTGCATTGTCCTCAATGCGCATTAAGAACACAACACAAAGAGAGGAAAAGAAAGATATTACCCAAAATTGGAGCGATCTCCATAAGCACGAGTCCAAAGGAATCTACAAAACAAGTTAGTACCGAGCATAGCAAAAACAAATAACAAAAAGTTAACTAATTACACTAGACTAAATTAAAAGGAAAGAAAAATAGGAAAGAAAGAAAATTAAAAAGCTAACTATTTACAACCTACTATTTAGGCTTCACACTAACTGTACACTAGAAGTCTAAATAGTTGAGGGTCCACCCAAAAAGGTATTTGACTTTGAAAGATCAACGGTGGACCCTCCAAAGCGAACATGCCTCCCGAAAGATATGAATTTCGTTTGAACAACGGAAGGCATGTGGGTGGTGAAAATAGTGAACCATCGCCAATTTGAAATTTTGGGCGGACGATGGGGGATTTGGATAACAAGGGGGACAAGTACACTAGAGGTCCAAGAAAATTTGACTCATCTCCCAAAGATTTTTCAAATGGAATGGGAGATGGTGCACGCATCGGGATAACATCCATCGAAAACAAGTTCGGTAAGGAGTCCTCATCGGCAAAAAGTGTAGAAGTTTTAAAAGTTTCTACTGACTCATGGGAATCAACCGGTAATTCTAATGGTTCAATGACGGAAAACGTATATGGTGATGAAACAAATTCAATCTCAATCGACTCATCGTCGGAAGGAGATTGAATTTCGGGGGAGAAAGACGCACACTCGATGAGAAATTCTTTGAAAAATTGAGGTGAAACACAAGTTTCCACCTCCTCGTTGTTTTGTGCATAACAATTCATCTCATCGCAAAGTGCACCAAGTCTCATTCCAGCATCATTTAGGCTTTCCAAACCTTGGGAGTAAAGAAGCAAAGTTTCTTCCAAAGTAGGCTTCCTCGGCTCAAGAGCCTCGGACTCCTCATTTGGTTGAAACTCGTCTTCGAAAGTAATGAAATAAGAATCGTCATTGGATTCGAATAATGAATCCAACTCAAGCTCCCAATAACGATTTTCATTCCGATAAATGTTTTCAAGTCTTTCATTTTCAAGAAAATCTTGAAAATGGAAAACTTGAAAACTATCCCCAAAGTAAGAATCATTAGAATAACCGTAATAACTATAATAGTAGGACATGATTACCTCGTTGTTGAAAGATGGAGAATCCAAGAAATAAAGTGAGCAACCGCGAATCAAAGTTTCTTAGCTCTCAAAGTATGAAAATCCTGCAAAAAAGGTTAAAACAAAGAATACAAATACAAAAGGAAAAATACTACGAAAAAATAAAACAATTACAATCTAAAACACACTCCCCGGCAACGGCGCCATTTTGTGACCGGGCAAAAAAAGTGTGCGCGTGTAAAGTGCACAATCATCGTGTGTTTCGCCGCCGCGATACAAAGAATATAACCTAAGCTACTACTACACTTGACAAGCAAGTACAGCGGTAAGTCGGGTATCGTAAGAAATCCACAGGGAGTGATTAAATTTTAGACTTTAATTGTTTTAATTACTTCAGGAATAAAAGTGTAAAATAAATAAAAGAAAAGGTGATAGGGTGGTTGTGGTGACAAAACAAAAGAATAAGTTACGCTACACAAAAGTAAAGCGAGGATCGGGATCGTATTCTACCACACGGATCGAAACAACTACTAATTAGAGTTAAGGCTCGAAAGCAATTTAATCGAGAATTTTCAATTAAGCATAAACATCACACAAGAAGGAATTTAACCGAAAGTTGCGAGATAAAACATTTAACTGAAAAATGGTCACACGCGGATTAAATTCGGATTGTCACTATAAACTCTAACTTTGCATGACAAAGAAAGATAAACGCTTAGCAATCCAACTTTGATATGTGCGGTTTCAATTAAACGCAATTTTACACAAAACCTAATTTCGAGGTCCAAACCCGTAAATGGCAGAAACGCAATCCCGACCCTATTTATCTAAGGGCTAAGCATGAATAAACTAATTAAACTATAAAAGCAATAAATAAAGAATGTAAACCTAATTATGAAAGCATGTAAATTATCTAGAAAGTAAGAATTAATGGAAAGCAAGCTATATTAAAGGTAGAGGAGATGAATAGTCAACTTACAAACCAATTAGATTGTCAATCCAAAGAGAAATGAAGAAGAACCATCCAAAACCATCAAAACCCTAACTATTCTAACCTAAAATCGTGCCTCTATTGATATCTGTTCTTATTACAACAAAATTTGCTTATATAGTAAGTTGGAATAAAAATAAAGAAGAAAGAAAAGAAGGCAAAATATCTGCAGAAAACAGAGCATCGATCGATCGACCCCTTTGGTCGATCGATCGACCTAGGAAAAATTTCGGCAATCTAGAATGGTCGATCGATCGACTAGAAGTGTCGATAGATTGATCAAGCAGGGCAGATTGTAGCAGCACACACTGCATTCCTTCTCTTCCTCTTCTCTTCTCCTCTTTTGCTTTCTTGTTTTTCCTCCGCTGAAATCGTCGTAACTTCTTCGTTACGAATCGTAATCGCGCGCCGTTTACGGCCACGTGAAGCTAGTGAGGAGGAATACAACTTCCGTGAGATGTCGGGCCAGGTACCCAAGCTGTCAAAAGACTAAAATGCCCTTGCGCATGTGATTGTGTACGGAACTTCGCCGGAATGCATCTGAACTTCATACTAAGTATCCAAATACCTACAGAAGCTCAATTAACCCCTGAAAAACATGTTAACATAGAAATCCGAGGTTGTCTGGTTAATGAGCATAAATATGGGGATTAAGATACCCAAGGGGGCTAATAACGCGTAGATTAACGGGTGAAATACGCAATATTTGCGTCGTATCAGTTAGCCCTAGACTCATGTGTGTAATTTGAGTTGTATGGTGGTCTCGATAACATTATATAATGTATATCTATGTGTTTTCTGCGGTAGCAGAGTTTTAGTTTCCTTCATTCGCCATAAATGTGAGTGTTGATATTTTGAACACGTATCTATATTTGGTTTGTGATACTCGTTTTATATGTGTCATACAAGTACGGTAATATGGTGAGTATAATATGTTATGTTGTATTCAGAGCGATAGTAGGCTAATGATGGCAAGACTATCGTGTCCGTAGTTCCAGGGTGGAATGGGTTGTTGTTGCGATGTCTCATCTGGATACAGGTTGAGTTCGCCTTTATTATGTGCATAGATGGAACTTCGATGAGCAGAGGTTTCGTTATCATGATTTGAGTATGTGGCGACCTTATAAATGTGATTTGAGGTGTGCCGGGTTAATTATTGAGCTGTGAGTTTAAGCTCATTATTCATTGCGCAAGGACCGAGTGGGGTGCGAGCGCTGAGTGGTATGGCTCCTGGATAGAGATGGGAGTTCAGACCACATTTGGTTGAAAAGGGGGATAGAATTATCCCGGTTGAATGTTCGAAAATAACGGACCTCCATGACCAACGAAGTTAAGTAGTAGTGTGTGGAGGGGTTCCTTGTTTGGATTTCTCTTTGCGAGATGCTCCACGCATGAATCTTAACGACGGCGGGAGTGGAGAGATGTTATAAGATGCGAGGATGTTGGTTTTGTTAATAAGTCATATAGTGTGAATGAAACACTATAGACTATGAGCCATATGATAACGGTATGCTTATGGAAATATTGTGCTATGGAAAAGCACTAAAGTGGTCCTTTCGCCACAAGTGGTTGGGTGAAGTAGGACTTAAAGAAATTGATTTGAGGATTATAGTCAGGCCTTAATGAAAAGGCAAATTTTGAGGAAATATGTTTTGGGCATGATGTCCGTGATGCTTTTACGGAGAGCTGGCACTTCGATTAGTTAGATTTCCTTTTCGTATAGGTGGAAGGATAGAATAGTAGCAATGCGTTCGTAGGTTAGCGTGGTAGGATTTAAGACGTCCCGCTGGTGTGCCTTAGGTTGCTATATCTCGATGACCGACAACGCGAGGGAGTAGTGTAACGGGAGGGTTCCCTATTTGTATTTCGCTTTGCGAGACATCCCACGCATGAAACCGAGAAAATGTCGGAAGTTAAGAGAGGCCTTGGGCACTAGGGATATACTTAGGATTTTACTTGTTTCGCGTAGGTAGGGTAAGGCTTAGACCGTAGCATTATTAGGATGTAAGTTTAATAGAGTTAGTGGCGCTAATGTAAGGAGAATTTAATTTCGCGGGTTGAGAGGACACATGTGTGAGTATTACTCCGAGGAAAAGAGACCCCTATTTAGAGAGAGTGTTACGTGTCAGACGTTCATAATTGTTTTTCAGATGTGCACGGGTTAGAAAGGTGTATGGTCACCTTAGTGAGTTGGTTTTATATACCCCTTGAAATAGAAGGGGCGTAGTATGTAAAGTTGGAGTTTATGTCGTAAGGCAGTCACGAATGGGTTTGGAGTGTGCGAGATGGAACGTCGTTATTGTGCGTTAGTAGGAGGTAAGTTAGATGAGCTTCTAGTGAAGGTAGTAGGTTTGAGTACACCTTGAGGTAGGTGGAATATGGTAAGGGACTATCGTGTTAGCACCTTTTGATTTTGGGGGTACTAAGACGTAGTGGAATTTATTATCCTAGTTTGGTGGTGTAGGTTATATCCGAATTTTGAGGACGAACTTCCATTGTGAGGGGGGAGTATGTAACAACCCGTCCTTTTGGGCAGAATTAAATTCCATAATTGGGTATGAATTGGAGATTTGGATAATTTCCCAGTATAGTGATTTTTGGGATTTTTGAGGATTAGATGATTTTCAATGGGTGTTGTAATTTCTTTTTGGATCAAATATGTCAAAGTATTTTAATAATATGTCGTCACTGGTTAAAGTGACAGAAGATGATTTTTTAATGGGAATACCGAATTTATTTATTTTGGGTTGAAATAGTGATTTTGGGTCAAGTATCTCGGATAGAAATTTCGACTGCGCCGTGAGTCTCGAAATGGCCGAGATAGTCGAAAAAGACTGTCCGATTGTGAAAATTGAGTTTCGGGTAATTTTAGAGTTAAAAGGGCTCGTAATTGAGTAAACGAGTCATTTTTGAGTTATATGGGGTATAATCCCTTTTATCCTTATATAAGGAGGGAGAGGGGGAGAAAAGAGAAAGAAAAGAGAGAAGAGAGAGAGGAAGGAAGAAGAGGAGAGAAAAGAGGAGAAAAGGGGAAACTCTAGCCAACCTCCATGGGATTCGACTCGGGATCGTCGGATTATATCCACGAGGTAAGTGTTTACTTGCTTTATTTACTTTTGAGCATAAATATCATATCGTAGTTTGATATTAACAAACCCTAAAGATTTTGGGTTGGGTTTTCGTGGACAAAACGGGTTTTCGGGAGTTAAAACGAATAAACCCCAATAATTTTCCAATTCGAGAAACTTAGGATTTAATCGAAATTAGTTGTTCATTTCGAGTTATAGGATGTTTAGAAACCTTGTGATATGCGCATATGTTGTTAGTTGAGGTTGGGGGAGGTTAGGAGAAGAAACAAAAATCTTGGAGGTATGTTAATGGCCGAAACAGTCTCGGAGAAGATGATGAACAGTGACCTACGTCGTTGCCGAATCAATTCGGCCTAGGGACGAATCGATTCAGCTCTTAGTCAAATGAAAATTTTAGATATTTTCGATACGGTCGCGTGGGCCCCAACCACGTATTTTTCTGATTTTTTTTGAATTTATAGTGATTTTTCTACGGAAGGTTGTCCGAGATCGAAATCGTTAGTTAGAAATTAAACCTGATATTGGGAGAATTAAGGCTAGAATTGTTTGGAGATAAATATTAGGGTTCCTGAAAAATAGAGTAGGGGCCTCTAAATTATTAGTTGGACGTGATGTATTCCTTGGGTTCACGGAAATAGAATCCACAACCTATTAAATTTAAGGGTATTGGGATAGTTTCAGTGGCCATTTTGGCCTATATGATTATACGTGCGGGATAACATAATTTTGTCAAAGATGGTTGAGGGAATCCTATGAGATTATTAGGATGAATTTGGAAATATACTTATTTAGTTAATGCAATTTGGTATATTTGGAGATATACACAAAATCCTTAGATAGGATTAAGGTATGTATTATTTATCAGAGTGACGAAATACTTTGGGTATAGTATCATGCATATATGAATGCATGATTATGATTCTTTGAGAGAATCTTTGGGATTATTGGTCATCGCTAGATGTGATTGGCAATTATGGCCATTTATATATATATTCAAGGAGGAATATATAGTATGTATACTACGTGATTAAAGTGTATATATAATATGATATAAATGACTTTTGAAAATGTAAAATATGAATGTTTTCACAAGGGAAAAAAAGAAATGATTTTCATAAATGATAATTTATGTATACACACCTCTCTAAATCGCTGTCATAAGGGAAGTTGCGCGCGTAAGGTGAAGCCCCCTGGCTAATGAATGCGGGGTGGATATAGTCCTAGGCCATATGAGCGATTATTATATGTTTTACTGCTCTGGTGAGGTAATTCCGGGTGTGGTTATGACTGTCCCGCATGCATATGGCCGTGTTCCGACGTTGTTGGATCCCAAGTTGTCTCGATTGATAGGCCCTGGAAGATGATAGCCATTTAGGGGCGCACCCAGTGGGGAAACCCAGAGGGGCGATCTTAGAAATATAACTATTCTCAATAATGTGGGACATTATTGGTGTTAAAGCAATTTATGATAATAAATTGGCTTTAAATACATTTCCTGGATGGAAGAAGGGAAATGGGATAAATGATTTGTCTTTATATACATTTCCTGGATGGAAGAAGGGAAATGGGAACATATGAGATGAAAAAGCATTTTTATGATAATAAAATTGTCTTTTAAATACATTTCCTGGATAGAAGAAAGGAAATGGAAAGTTTTGAAACGAAAAAAATGAAATTGGTAAACATGTTGTAAATGAATTCTCAATCCTGGAGATATATCCGGACGTGTAACATGATACGTATACAAAATATGAGTATGTATCTATAAATTGGGTCCCAAGGTTCTAATGGATCCCGACGATCGACCTTGCCGCGTAGTAGTGTATCTAAGGGGTTCCTTGTTTGGATTTTTCTTTGCGAGACACCCCACGCACGAACACGGCTTAGTGTTGAGACTGGGGAGAAGTTTAACCCTTAGTGCTCTAATATTGGGATTTCTTATATGGTGTGTGTGTGTGTGTGTGTGTGTGTGTGTGTGTATATATATATATATATATATATATATATCTTTCGTGTACTGAGGGTCTAATGGATCTTGACAATCGACCTTGTCGCGTAGTAGTGTATAGGGGGGTTCCTTGTTTGGATTTCGCTCTGCGAGACACCCCACGCACGAATATGGCATAGTGTTGAGACTCGGGAGAAGTTTAGCCCTTAGTACTTGGAATCACTAGGGTGGTTAGAAGATGGGTGACGGTTTAGTTAGGCAGTGTAGCTTGACTAGGATGTTTAGAGGGATGCGCTAGGAGTGCACTATTAGAAGAGGGGTGACGGGTATCTCATGGGAGTGTGATACCAAATTTAAATATGAGATAAAACCTATTTTTTAAAAATAAAGCATTTATGCACTTGTTAAATATTTTCAAAACTATGGCTCTGACCCGTTTATCTACTTTTCCTCTCTTGCTATATAATATATATATATAGGTGTCCAAATACAGGGATGCCTGGATGACACTTCTTTCGAGTCAGACGTCAGCTGCAGCAGCTGTGGATGCAGGCAAGTTCTCGATAGACGCTTCTATCCTTGTACTCTAGATAGGAGGTACTGTATAAATATTCGGGCCAATGGTCCAATTGCATTTATTTATTCTCTTTGTACGGCATTCAATTTGGTTGTATCACATTTGGACCGAGTGTTTGGTTATTTTATCTCATTTCAGTTTCATTCATATAACATGTGTGGATGTTTTAATTTAGTAGTGGTTTAAAAAGAGTAGTTAAGAAAAAATTTGATGTCGGCCTAATAGGTTATTAGTAATTAAATGGATTTTCGACAGTGATGCAAAGAATGATCCATATGCGACTCCTGTTTTAATTTGATGTAGGAGTGATCGCTCGGTATTTTATTAGGCGGGTTGTCACACTTACTTCTTTTATACTTCTTCAACGACGAGAGGTGAAACACATCATGAATTATCCGTAAATGTTTCGACAATGCAAGTCTATATGCCACAGGCCCTATCCTCTTAATAATTGGAAAATTCCCTACATATATACCTTGGCGCAAGTTTGAATTTCTTCCCAAATCATCACGCCTTTCATAGGGGATATCCTTAACAACACCTGGTCTCCCACTTCCAGTCCTACATGCCAATGATCCGCATCAACATATCTTTTCTTTCAATCTTGCGCAACTCGTATGCGATTACAAATAAGCTCAATTTTAGCATAAGTATTTTGGATTAACTCTGGTCCAAGAATTTTATTTTCCCCCACTTCCAACCAACAAGCGGGTGAACGGCATGGTCGATCATATAATGCCGCGTAAGGTGCCATACCTATAGTGAACTGGTAAGAATTACTATACACGAATTCTACCAGCAAAAGGTATTGCTCCTAACTATGACACCCCGCCTAATAAATTACCGAATGATCAATCCTATGCCAAATTAAACAGGAGTCTTATATGGTTCATTCTTAGTGTCACCGTCGTAAACCAATTTAATTACTAATAACCTATTAGGATAGCATCAAAAGTTTATATTAACTAATGTTTTTAACGAAAACATTCAAATAAAACATTTACACAGTTTATATATACAAAACTGAAATGAAATAAAATAACCAAACACTCGGTTTAATATAATACAACCAAATCGAAAGCCCCACTAAAAGGCGATAAAAGAATAAATAAATACAATTGGGCTTTCGGTCGGAGAGTTACTACAATACTTCCTATCTAGATCACAAGAATAGAAGCATCTAAAAATAAACCTGCATGCATCCACAGCTCCTGCAGCAATGTCTGACTCGAAAGAATCATCATCTAGGCATCCATGTGTCTGGACACCTATATATATATATATAGCAAGAGAGGAGAAAATAAGGAAAAATGGGTCAGAGCCCGAGTTTGAAAATATTTTAGCAAGTGCATAAATGCCATATTTTAAAATATTATTTATCTCATATTTAAATTGGTATCGTACTCCCATGAGATACCCCTCGCCCCTCTTCTAATAGTGCGCACCTATCGCATACGTTTTAAACCTACTAGTTAAGCTATCTTTCCTAACAAAAAGCTATTACCCATCTTCTAAAAATCCTCCTACCCGAGTACTAAAGGCTAAACTTCTCCCCATTCCCAACATTCATCTACGTTCGTGCGTGGGTTGTCTCATGAAGCGAAATCCAAACAAGGAACCCCCCCCCCCCCCCCCCCCGATACCAAACTACCTGACAATGTTGATCATCGGATTCATTAGGCCCTCAGCACATAACGCGGATATATATATATATATATATACACACACACACTAGTGGATGGCCGTTCCGAGGGCACGAAGATAAATTTTCTCCCGTAATAAAACTCAATCCATAATTACCCGCCTTTTTAAAAAAATGAAAACAAAAATTAAAAAATATATATTTTTTATAAATTTTAAAAAATAATTTAATCAAAAAAATTATTTAATAGCATGTGTTTAAAAAATAATAGTAGTATAGTATATATAATAGTATAAATTTATTATGTATGATATTTTACCTTTTAGCATGATATTTCATGCACCCATGGAAGGCATGACATATCATGCATAAAAAGGTAAAAATATCATACATATATTTTGGCTTCAACATCACTTATATATATATATATATAGTTATAGTTATAGTTATAGTTATATTTATAGTTATAGTTCTTACTAGAACCTATAATTCATTTTCATATAAATCCGAATATGAATCGACCGGAAGGGGAAATACACCTTATCAGTATTTTTGCTTCATATACATATATTTACTCTATATGATATCTCATCGTCATATACAAGCAATATACTATGCTCAACGAATATAATTATACTTATTGCAATCACAAGCATAATAACCATCCCACCGAGCTATAACTCGAGGATGAAGTCTCATAGTGCCTATCTGAATTCGGATGTACTCACTCAACCACGGTACCAAGCTAGACTCACTCATGGTCATGGTAAGAATACACAACGGTGGAGGCGATCATGTTCCCTCTGCAAGTGGAGCACACACATCACACTCGTACGCGGTACGAGATGACCGAGAGATATATTCTCCCTGCTCCTCAAGCCATGGGATTCACCCACGTCATGCAACCTCCCCGAATTGCACTAGAGAAAATATATATAACCTGGTTATTCCAACCCTACGCTAGAGGAAAGCCCGTGGAATCAACCTCTAAGATACAAATATATCAATCACACATAGATATATCTGTATTTCCTTATCATATTATATATACTATAATCACATCATATATATATATATATATATATATATATATATATATATATATATATATATATATAATCTACGTCACTTCTCAAATATATACATGGCTATAATTGTCGAACATTCATAGCGATGGCCAATAACCCCGAACGTTTCCATTCGTTATCGTATATAAGCACTCATACATTTAAAATACTAAACCAATAAGTATTCTCTTACTTGATATATAACTCTCGCCTTAATCACTTTTAAGGATTTGTATACTCTCTGAATATACCAATTCATACTAATTAATTAAGTATACTCTCAACTTATTTTAATCCTATAGGTATCGCGTTACCTATAAACATAGTCGTCAACCGACCCCAGATAGCCACTCATGTATCTCTAGACCCTATCCTCAATTTCCATCATATTCACATCCTAGGATTTACTCCAAACATATAGGCGTTATATAAATATATATATATATTTTCAACACGTATATAATCGCCCGTCGAAATATTTCCCCGAATGTTACTCATTCCGAACACTCCTAAATTAGATAGCCCTTGGGTTTTACTTTCAACTAACCCAAGGTATACACCTCACTCCAATAATAGTTTAGAGGTCCTTTCACTACATTTAGGAACCCCAAATATTTAACTCCCCAATTTATTTTCCTCCAAACTATTCCTTTAGCGACACGCCATTTTTACACCTTCCTAACCTCAATTAACTCCCTTAAATGGATAGGAATAAATTTTCCTAATTGGATATTTATTTCCTCAAATAAATAAGATAAAAAACATAAATTTGGGAATTTATCCCATTTAAACAACACAAGCCGAAACTGCCAAAATATCTGTAGGGTCGATTGATCGACCCTAACAGTCGATTGATCGATCGAATAGGGAAGCTTCTTCTTCGAATCCCGTGTTTCGGCCATTAAAGCACACCCAAGCTCTTATCTCCTCTCATATCATCATACAACCTCAAATAACCATATATACACCCATGAAAAGGGTTATAATCATCCTAGAACCCATAACCAACAATTTGTTTCAATTAATTTCCTAAGTTTATCACTTGGATATTATCCGAGGTTTATTCATTAAACTTTCGAAAACCCATTTTGATTCACAAAAACCCAAACCCAAAAATCTTCATATTTTTTCAATACCAACTATAATATTAGATTTATTCTTAAAAGAAATAAGCAAGTAAACACTTGCCTCGTGGATAAAATACGACGACCTCGAGTCGAATCCCGCGGAGTTTGGACGGAATCTCCCTTTTTCCTCTCCCTTTCTTCCATTATCTCTTCTCCTCTTTCTTTTATCTCTTTTTCCTTCTTCTCCTGCATTCTCGCGTGCCTTATATATAGAGAAATAAGGTTTCATCCTTTATAAACCCAAAAGTGACTCGTTTACTCAATTGCGAATCCTTATTAGTCCAAACGTCCCCGGAATCTAAACACTACTCCCGAATACTCTATTCTGACTATCTCGGCCATTCTAAAATCAACCGCGCACTTGAAATCTCCGTCCGAGTTAATAACCTACAATTCACTAATTAAACCCAACATATCTCAATACGGGTTTTCCAATTAAAATATTATCCTTTATCGCTTTACTCAACTGCGGCATGTAATAAAAATAATCCAACTCATTTACTTAATCCCAAAAGTAAATGTAACACACATCGGAAATCATCTAACACTCATAAACTCCAAAAATTATTATTCACAGAAATTCCTCAAATTTTCAAATTACACTCACTTACGTAATTTAAATATCCATAAAAGTGCAGGGTATTACACCAACCTCCCCTAAAATCAAGTATACACATTCTGAGCATATCTTCCAACATTTGATTTACTCGCTTAGCCTGTCCATCAGTCTGCGGGTGATATATCGTACTTAATCGCAACTCAGTCCCCATTGCGTCCTAAAAACTCTTCCAACAAATGGGACACAAAGACCTCATCTCGATCGGACACAATATTAATTTGCACCCCATGTAACCTCACAATCTTGGCTATAAAAATATGGGCATACTATTCCGTCATGAAATCCGTTCGCACTGGTAAAAAGTGTGCCGCCTTGGTTGAACGATCCACGATAACCCAAATGGAATCATGACCTCTCTATGACATTGGTAATCCCGTGATATAATCCATTGATATGCTTTCCCGTTTCCTTACTGGAATTTCTAACGGCTCCATTATTCCTATCAATCACTGATGGTCCACTTTCACTAACTAACAAGTGGCATATTTGGAGACAAACTCATCTATGTCCCTTTTCATGCCTGTCCACCAATACTATTGATGAATATCCTGGGACATCTTATCCCCACCGAGATGTATCGCAAATCACGACCCATGGGACTCTAACATAATAGCATACCTCAAATCCCCATCATCTCCGACTACAAGTCTCCCGTTGAAGCGTGACCCACCCTCAGAACTAATAGAGTGGGATTCATCCCCCTCATTCAATAATTGCTACACCTTGGTTTTGAAATCTTTATCACCATATTAAGCTTTCACCACTCGCAGCACAATCTCGGGTGTGACAGTCAACACTACCATACACGCCCTGGCAACTGCATCATCCTGGAAAATCTCAGTCCACTTAGCTTTTCATGCTTCCGCTAACTGTCTGGTGGGTCATCGACTCAACACGTAGGCTGCCACGTCAGCCTTCCTTGGGTGGTATTAGATATCACACTAATAATCTTTCATGAATTCCAAGCACCTGCATTGCCTCATATTAAGATCATTCTGAATGAACAAGTACTGTAGCGATTTATGATCTGTGAAAAGACTAAACTTCTCCCCCAGTAGATAATGCCTCCATATGCTAAAGTCAAATACTACCACAGCAATCTCCAAATCATGTGTGTGATAATTTCTCTCATGGGGCTTGAGCTTGCGAGATGAATAAGCGATAGCCCTGTCCTCTTGTTATAGCACAACCCCTAGTCCCTGGAGGGATGCATCAGTAAATACTAAATACTCAACTCTGGCTTTAGGTAGCGTGAGTACGGGTGCTAAAGTCAACCTATCTTTTATCTTATCAAATTCTAACTGATAGTAATCATCCCACACAAACTTCACTTCTTTCCTGGTTAAATTCGTCAAAAAGTCTGTAATTTTTTAAAAGCCTTTAATAAAATGACGATAGTACAACTCCAATACCAAGAAACTATGAATCTCCATCGGTATCGTGGTCCGATCCCACTCCCTCACCTCTATAACTTTGCTCGTGTCCACCAAAATTCCCTTGCTGACACCATATGACCTAAAAACTGCACTTCACGTAACTAAAACCCACATTTCTCGAACTTGGCTTACAATTTATGGTCCTGTAGTGTCTACAGAACCAAATGAAAATGCTCAGCGTGTTCTCCCTCTATTTAAGAATATACCGAAACATCATCAATGAACACAATCACAAAATGGTCCAAGAAGTCTCGGAATACCCTGTTCATCCGATCCATGAACAGTGCATGGGCGTTGGTTAACCCAAATGGCATATCCAAATATTTAAAAGATTCGTAACGGGTCAAAATGCAATTTTAGAGACATCCTTATCTCTAATACGTAGCTGGTGATACTCTGATCTCAAATCTATTTCATAGAAGAATGTTTCCCCTCTCAATTGATCAAATAAATCGTCGACATGAGGTAACATGTATTTATTTTGGATGGCCACCTTATTCAGCTCTCTATAATATATGAACAACCTAAGGGAACCATCCATCTTCTTTATAAATAACACGGGGGAACCCCACAATAACGTACACTGCCGAATAAAACCCTACCCCAGAAGTTACTGAATTTGGTCTCGTAATTCCCGCATTTCCAAAAGAGCCATACGGTATGTCACTCGTGCAATCGGCTTAGTCCCAAGCGTTAAATCAATAACAAACTAGATCTTTTGACTCAAAGGTAATCCTGGTATCTCCTGAAAAACATCTGCAAACTCTCTGACTACTGGAATCGAGTCTAAGGAAATAACTACTTCCTATGAGGTATCCTCCATGATATAATACAAATGGGTGCTCGAACCTCCCTTCGGAAGGGTCACAACAACTAAAAACATTTCTTGGAATGGAATGGAAACTACAATGGACCTCTTAAAATAATCCACCATCGCTCGGTATTATGCCAACCAGTCCATACCCAAAATAACATTGTACCCGATCATATCTAACACAAGTAAGTCAACTGATAAACTCAATCTTCTGACATCTATCTCCACCCCTCTACATATGTAGTGGATAAGTGCCCCACTGCCAAAGGGAGAATCTACACACATTAAAAGGGTATCGGTTGACTCTAACAATCCCGTTGCACATGCAAAATGAATAGCTATGAATGAATGTGATGTTCTCGTATAAAATAATACCCGAACCATATGCCCATGGATAGGGAACATACCATCAACAGCTGGTGGAGGTTTCTTCACCTGTGGTAACATCGTATTTTGGAGATTATAATCTCGCCCAAACTGCATTTGTTCCTGCTGTGGTGGGATGACTGGAATGGGTGATGGAGGTGGTAAAGGTTCTAAAGGCGCATGTTTTACCTGTTGGACTCCTGGTATATGTACCATGTTCTGTTGTGGTCACTCTAACTTCCTATGACCCGCCTCCCCACACCTAAAGAAACATCCCATAAAATTATCAAACCTATGGCCCTATTGGCTGACTTAAAAATCGTGTTGTCCTCACTCATTATTCCCTTGGACTTCTTGGCTCTGGGGAACGCCCTATTATTTTTGGGAGCCTTGATGGATCTGCCTAAAGCCACTGCCATTGGATCTAAAACCTCTAGGACGTTGTCTCTTAGCCGAATACCCTAGATGGATATCCCGCTCTTTTCGATATTTACCATGCTGCTGAGACTGTTGTGACCCACCAGCACTATCTACTCCCGACCTACTCGACTAGGTAGAATCCCTAAGTTTCTTACTCCCTTCTATGTGAAGACAGCGATCCTGACAAAGTAATAATGCAACATTCATCATATCTGTAAATGTCAGCAATGCTGAGTTCCCTAACAAATGTTGTTGAATCCTCCAATTTAAACCACCCATAAAATTTGATGTTCTCTTCTACTCAGTATTTACCTCGTTGGGCACAAAATTTTCCAGTCGGGTAAATTCTTCTTTATATTCGACCATCGACCGATCCCCTTGAGTCACATCTAACAGTCTCCTTCTCATTTCTGTCTGAAACGCAGGTGGAAAATATTTACGATCAAATCAAACCCAAAACTCTAATATAGGCATCATGTCCCTCTTCTCCGAAGTAGTAACCGATACCCACCACTGGAGAGTTGCACCTATTAACTTGAAGGTGTCAAGTATTTTCTTCTGAACATCACTACATTCGACCATACGAAGGTGACATGGGATACCTTTTTTCCACTAACTCGCCACTATAACATCACCTCCGCCTTGAAAATTCAAAGGATGCCTCTTTTAGAAGGCTTCCCGAACTCTCTCCCACGTAGATGGCTCCATGTGGGTTTGAACTACCGGTCCTATCGGCTGCTGCTGAGACTGAGGAAACTGTTGAACCATAGAGGTCATTGATGCATTAATAGCTTGAGCCACTATATTGGAAACCTTTATGGCAGTCATAGTTCCCTACAGTAATTGGGGGCCCACATCATCTTCCCCTCTATTTGTCCTAGCCGGGGGACCCCTTTTTTGGCAGCATCTGAAATCATAGCAAACTATATCATACTGCCGTTAATGCAATTTATCATAACAGAAGATCTTAAATGTGTAATTGAATACAACAATCCTAATAATAGGTATCTGTACCAAGAAAACTACGATGGGCTATACACAATCCGCATAGATCCTAAGGAAACTAGAACCTGATGCTCTGATACCATCTATGATACTTCACTTAACACTAGAATCTCAAATGGCTCATTTTTAGCACCATTGTCGCACGGACAAAAAATATAACTAACCACCCAAATTAAAATAAAGTGGATGCCAAAACTTCTAATTATATAACACATTTAAATCCATTAACGAGAACTAAAACACATGAACAAGTATACATGCAACAATAGCTGCACAACAAAAATAATCGAATAAGTTGTTAGTTAATAAACACATACAATATATCAAATGTGTGAAATATAAAGTGTACACATTAATATAACACTTGGGCAACACACGCCCGATTAACACTACTAGACCTTAACTAGATTGACAAAAATGAGATGCGACTATATCAAAAATCCTGCAACTTTCCACAAATACTGTAGCTCTATAGACTCTGGAATGGAAGCTCATACATGGCATCCTTGTGGTGGACACCTAAAGATACAACAAAGTAAAAGAAAAATAAAAGATAGATATGGGTCAACGCCTGGTTCTAAAAATACTTTATCTAGTGAATTAAAATGCATAATATTTATGAATGCGAAATTCCATAATTAAGTTAGTACCACCCACTCGTGAGACTCATACTCACCCCTCAACTATAGTGTGCACCTAAACGTATGCATTTTAAATTTTTGTTAAGCTACCCAACTCATCTATGAATAAACCACCCTCATTCCTACACATTAACCCACACTTGTGTATCTAGTTTACACTATAACAAAATCGTCTTTAATATCATTCCCTAAGATCATTTACCAATTCAATACTAATAACTTTGTCTAGTTATAAGCACGATCTATCACACATTATCTTTGAAGTATGTATAATATTACTCTCATTATTATACATGATTAATCATTTCCTAATAATTACACATACATATCACTCATAATATGTGTATACTAATCATCCCTCAGATCATTAGCTCACTCGATCCAGTCTCTAAGTGCTACCATCTTCCAAGGACTACTCACACCATCCTGGGTACCAACCGTCGGACTTTCACACCGACTTAGTAAAACAAATCACAAAGGTATGGGAAGTTGCCATAGCTCCTCACCTGAAAGCGAGACGAATCGTACCCAAGACGTCTCACCCATGATAAAACCAACATTGTATGAATACTGGACGCTATGACCTGGGGACTATACTCTCCCTGCATTCACTGGCTATGGGATTCACCCACATCGCGCAACTTCCCGTGATAGCACTAGAGGGGTATGCTCCACATAATATATCATACACACACACACACACAATATATATATATATACACACACACACACACACACATCATACTTATGCATACTATCTCATATTCGAATGCATATATCAATAAACTCGGCTACTTGTGTATTTCACTCATTACACTAGCCGATACTTCCCCACATATATTCCCAATTCTCTTTATTTCTCACTCACTCACTTAAGATTTAGTAATAAATCGCACATTTAATTTATCATCAAGTTTGACCAAACTTAGGATAAACGACTTCTCTCATCTAGCCCGTATCCAATATCTTAAACAAATTCCTCCTACCAGGAGAATTTATGAACGAACCAGAGTACTAATCTCCCTAATATACTTCCATAATCATCCCAATGTCTCCCTACCATCGTGTAGTATCATTAACCATCTTTTTACATCACAAACATTAATATCACTTCATATTAGAGGGTTCTCAATCGCTAACCCCAATTGGAAAGGAGTTAAAGAATAATTAAAAATCTGTAATGTGCGAACCAAACTGATGGTTTCATAAACGACCAGTCCGACGCTTCATAAATGAACCGAACCGCATTTTATTTTCGGACCGGTTCAGCATTATCAGTTTTTGTTCCCCATACCTTACGAGATTTACCCAAATATCTATAACCTATTTCTAACCTAACTCCACCATTATTTCCACCATCCAAATCATATATCTAACATCAAATTCGAGAATTTATCAACAAAATCACGATTTCACCCTTAATAGCAAAAACAAAACAACCCACCAATTAGATATTCAATAATTCACACGCAAGAATCATTCATCAAGTTTAATCACTTGCTTTAACTTGTAGAATGCGAATCCTATTCGTAGTTGCGAATATGGTCAGAAAATCCCAAGGTTTCTCTTCTCTTCCTCTTCTTTCTTAGGTTTCTCTCAAGTGGGTTTTCTCACAAATGACATTGGCCAACTCTCTCATAAGCCTAATAACCCATATCTCTATTAATCCCCACTTTAAATGATAATACACTCATAAAATGACTCGTATATCCGTATCTAAGTCCAACTAGCCAAAAAGACTCCGAAACCCAAATACAACCCCCGGGACCTCGTTTTGACTATATCGACCCATCCCAGATCAACCATGCACTCCAAATTGTCATTTGATAGTTTGATAATAAAAAGTCCTACCCCAACCTCATATAGCTCACACATATATGCCCCGATTGAGAAATAATCAATTTCCCCCGCTGATACTCAGATACGACACAATAGCATACAATATGATTCTATTTACTTTATCACACTAGTAAATACGCAAATCACAAAAATATTAACTCTTATACAAATTAATATTTATCTTAAATTCCCATTTTAATTCTCACTTATTTCAAATTACAACCCCAAAGGTAATTTAATATGAATAATAAAATGAATCCATTTATCTTAAATTCCCATTTTAATCTCACTTCTTTTAAATTAAAACCCAAAAGGTAATTTAATATGAATAAAAAATTGAATAATAAGTACTCACAAGTAAGGGGTATTACATAAGTCAACATTTGGTGTGATAACTATTGTGATTACATTAGTAAGAACTATAGTAATCATATAGGTCATTGCCCTCCTTTTTATCAAAATGTTTATATTGTGTTCATCTGTTTTTTGTTCTTTGTTTAAAGAGTTACGTATGCATTATGTCCTTTAGTTACTTCCAACGCTACTTAATCTATTGGGCTGATTAGTGTGTATAGGGTCATCGACATTGAACTTTGACGTGGGACAACACTGGACATTTGGCAATTTCCCATTAAATGATGTTTCTTGAGTTGTTTTTTTGTGCTTGCTCTTGAGTTCCAATTGTCAAGTTACATCATATTGTTACTTTATTCCATTATGTTTTACACAGTGATCAAGTATATTCCAGTATGTTGTCTGGCAAGGGATTCAGTCTATGTCTGCTAGCAGGGATCCTCTTAGATACTGGAAACTTGATTGAGTAATACTTTAAATGAAATGTATACTTCATAAGCATTTCTTGCATTTTTAACTGACTAATAGTACTAGATAAGTATCTATGTTCATTTTTGGTTCTTGGATGTCAAGTTAAAGGTTTTTATTGTGTCATCCGTTCACAATTTAGTCTACAATTTAGTTCATTTTTGGACTAAACTACATATACAGGTTTAATATGTAGTTCACAATTGGTTAAATGTTCTCCTCTTTAGACTATTCATTCACTTTAGATTATATCAAATTTTACAGGTGTCTTTTTAGGTTTGTTAAGGTATTTAAATGGTAGGTTTTATTTTTATATGTTCCCTTATAATTTGCTTAAGTATTCCACACTTGAAAAGCACCGCAGGTAGATCATTTTCACTCACTTACCCAATATTTATATTTATTCGATGTAAGTTTTTATATTCAAATTATTGTTTATCTTCTCTATTTGTTATATTTCCATTTTCAATTTAGTGCTTTACATTGTGGTGCCCTTAGCTTGTTTTTATTTTTCACACCACTCTTCATGAAAATATGATACTATCCGAAGACTGGTATTGGTAGGTCCAACATAACCTAATTCTTATATAGATAATACCATTCATAGTTAGTGATATATACTATTTTGAATGTATGGCATTTACATTGAATTAATATTGTTGTGGGGGCAAAAAATATGCCTACATAATAGCATGGCACGTGGCGAGCACCCCGATCAAGATGGCGAGCAACAGACGCTCCAACAAGTTAGGTATGACTAGAGTCCTTGATAAACTAGAAGACTGAGGAGAAGTATCTGATTGGAATCAAACTCCACGAAGATAGGACTTATCCATACTTGTTACTTATCCATATTTGTAACCCTAATGTAACCCATAACTCTATATAAAGGGGACACCCCCCATTGTGAAAGGGGTCTTAGAAGTTAGAGAAACACTCTCATGTAAAATTTTCTCATCATTATAATGGAACACAACAGCAGCCCCATGGACGTAGGCCACTCATGGTCGAACCACGTAAATCTTTGTCTCTCTCGTATTAATTATTGTGCATACATCGTGGTACATGGGCACCCCTCACGTAAATTTTTTGACATCACAATTGGCGCCATCTCTAGGAATCGACACAAAAAGTCTTTCCTTTTCATTGACGAGACGAAGATTTACGTTGCGATGCAATGGTTTACACGTGCAATATTCAAGAGATAAGTTTTCTTTTATATATCTTCATGAACAGTTATATGGTTGATATAACACGTCGTTCCATTGATCCACGATTTTTTAGTACATTTGTATTCATAAATACTTTATTCTGTTTATATGCATCTGTAAATCTGCACAAGAGTGTTGATTCCAGATAATTTTCATTATTTATTTCACATAAATTTGATTACATGTGGTCTTTCACGACTCCTTGAATATTTTGATTTTTACCATAATTTTTGGGGGAGATACGGTTGTTCATCGTATTCTTTTATCTGCAACTGAAAAATAGGAAGGGATAAAGATCACAAAACAATTTTCTCTCTCCTGGGATACCATATACCCACATCCGAAAAAGAATGAAATAATAACTGACGTAACTGTTTCTCCTGACTATGAGAGGAAACCACATCAATTTGTGGCTCCGGGCACAAATTCGAAATTGGATATTCCTGGAAAATCTATCATTCTATGAATTAAACCATTGACTTACAACGATCATGTGTTCTACCTGGAAAATCTATCATTCTATAACATCCGTGTTGAGCAAAAGGTCAGAACATAATCAGGTAGATGGGTTTATTGTCTACTTGACTTACAACGATCATGTGTTCTAGCTCATCGTGAGAGGAATCACAACTCAACGTGTATTAATTATTCCTTCAAATAAGCACCAACAGATTTTAATCAACTGTAAGGATGAGCTCAGCACACTCAATCTCAGTGAGGCTGATCAGGTCTTTGCCGAAACACCATCATCTGGTCGGCGAAGAAATTTAAGGACAACAATAAAACACCACTTGGGTTTTCGTTATTTTTGACTTTGTCAGGATAAAACGCTTGCTGATTATTGTTGCCTTTGGTCTACAGTACCAAATATCTATGCGAAGAAGAAGACATCAGATGTGATTGCCGAGCAGCCCCCAAATCTATTTCCTAAGTCTATGGACTTACCTGACCTCGACGAACGTCGAACAAACCACTTTACTCATCATCGATCAACATGCGAGGATACAGACCAAGATTTTTTGGTCATTATCTTGGTCGCCATTTTCATCAATCAGGTCTCCACCAGACCATAATCAACTGGTCGACAGCTCTCCTCAAACTCAAGCTTTTGCTCGGCGGCTGGAACGAGCAGGGCATCAATTGGTCGGCGAACAAGGTACCACAATCCGAGATGAGCTCCCACTATAGCATCACCCCCACATCATATCTTGATGATCGGCGAGCAGGGTACCACCTGGACAAGCTCGGCGAACAGCTCAAGGGAGCTCACCAATGGGGTCAGCAGTGACTCTTTGAGGCTTCTCAGCACGCCTTGTATGTTTTAATTAACACATTTGGAATATATTTGGTAAACAAGTCCATCTGGGTTTTAAAACTCTTTGACTTGCTCAAAATTAAATGTGTTATTTTCTTCTTCCTTGATAGCTTTATGTTGCTTTACGAGGAAACATATTTTTGAAACCTATATTAGACTATTTGCTTGGAGTTCAAATATTTTGGCAAAAATTCTAAATCATCCCTATGCCTTACATTTGAGGCATATTTGACTAATTTTTGCATTGCTCAGTTCTCTCTAAAAAAAATTTAAGGGATTATGTGATTTTATTACAATTTTTACAACGATTTTAGTTGGCAGTTTTTATGCGACCTTATTACAAATTATTTTGATCACATAAATAGTGGGGCACATTTATAGAGGACTCATGATATTTATTCGATCATTTAATTTTCAGTATTGTCCTCCAGCTACAACTATTTAAATTTAACTCAGCCCCGACGGATGCTTGGGCACGGTTATCTCAATGGGATTTTTATCATAAAAATCATTGGATCAATTAATACATTCATACGATACTATGAAATTTTTCCCCGAAAAATTGCCAAGCGGAAGCATATCTTATATACTTTGCTGAACATAACATTTTCATGATAAATTCTATTTGAATAAGCCTTAACAGATGGTCGGGCAATTTACTAACTTCCACAGGTACAAGATTCAGTCCAGACGGATACTCGACAATAATCTTAAGTTCTTAGAAATCTCATCGATGTTTCGACAGATGCTCAAGCACGAATGGCTCGCTATATCTACTCGGTATTGTACAACTTTGCCCCGATGGTCTATCCAGGAACCATTCATTTTATTAATGCTCTGACGAATAGCCGAGCACACTATAGCGCTTTAGAGCCAAAGAAATGCTTGGGCAAAATTATTATTACGCCGACTGAAGCTCAGGTTATATGACTCTTAACCTGAAGGACGTTCAGGAACATTCAAGATTCATCTCTACTTATGATCGAAAAAATATTTCTATATATTTAGTCCCGAATATATCTACCATACAAGTCTCATTTTATCCCCAATGGATGATTGGTCAGGGTAATTATTATATTTAGCACAACCCCAATTGATGGATACACGCATTTATTTATGCATTGTTCGTTTATATCTCATAATATTTTATTTGCTCACAAATTATGCTCACGATTTTTATCATCATAAATTTGTAAGCAGGGGGCTATCTATATACACTGCATACTTCACAATTGTCACTACACAAATTTTATGTCAAGAGTCACTACACAATAATTTTTTGAAACCAACTCACAATTGAGTATTTTCTTAGAGCTATTTGCAAAAATTCTAAATTAACTCCTATATCGCACATCTAGATATATTTGATAAATTCTACGTATTTTATTCGACTTTATTACAAATTATTTGGCTCACATAAATAGTGGGGAGCACTTATAGAGAACTCATGTCATTTATTCGATCATTTAATTTTCAATATTATCGTCTAGTTATTATTGGTTATACCAATGGATGGTCGGTGCAATATTTTTACTAATACCTAGCATAGCCCCGACGGATGCGAGGGCATGGCCATCCTCGTGAGATTTTGTCATAAAAATTATGGGATCATTGATGTCATCCATTCAATACTATGAATCTTTTCCTTGACACATGTTCGATCAGATGCACATTATGTATTCCTTGACTGAATAAACGAATTTCATGATAAATTCTATTTGATTCAACCTCGACAAATGGTCGAGCAACTTATTAACTTTCGCAGGTACAAGATTTAGTCCCGAAGAATGCTCGACAACAATCTTAAGCTCTTGGAAATCTTATTAATTCACTGATAGATGATCGAGCATGGATCTCTCTCTATATCTACTCGGACCTATGAAACTTCGCCCCGAAAGACCAGCCTGGCACCACTTATTTTGTTAATTCTCCAACGGATGGTCGAGCACTTTATGCCACTTTGGACCCAATAAATACTTGGGCAATATTATGTATGATAACCGAAGAATGTTCAGATGTTGATATTTCGTCAATTTCAGTATTGATGACCTGGCTCTATGATTCTTGACCTAAAGTATGATCAGGCATATTCAAGGTTTATCTCGACAAATGATCAGTAAAATATTTCTATATATTTAGTCCCGAAGATATTTGTAACACACGTCGCATTTTATCCCCAATAAATGGTTGGTCAGGATAATTCTTATACTCAGTCCCAACAGATGGTTGGCACAGTTGATTAATGATCGACATCACATCTATTGGAAAGTTAGTTTACACTAACACTGCAGGATCATTCATAATATCTGCTCGATCCTTTTTTGCCTCGACGGATGCTCGAGCATGGATCACTCGCAATACCTACTAGATCCTCTAAAATTTTCACCTCGACAGGAATTCAGGCATCATTTCTTTAATCTGGAAATCTACTTTTCACCTTGACGATCTTGCCTCGACGAATGATCAGGCATAATTTATCTTATCAATGCTCCGATAGACGCTCGAGCATGGATCGTTCGCTACATCTACTAGGTCCATTGCAATTTTGCCTCGACGGACCCTTAGCTTCGATGGATAGTTAACATTATGTGATCACATCTCAATCTCCAATGAATAGTTGGGCGATTTGTAGAACAAAGATACAGTACACATAAAGCAGCACGGAGAGCAATGATCAGCCATATTTATCAACAAGGACGAATCCAACATGTAAGAAGTCACATATCCAGCAAAATCACAGTCAACGAATAAGAACATGTGACCCCTCTGAATGTATCAGTAACATCGTCGGACAACCCATGGTGATTGGCGATCATTGGGCGATGAAAATTCACTTGTCGACGTCAAAAGGGCGTCATCAACACTAAGATATCCACTCTAAAGGAACGGTGTTTCTTGGGAGCCACATCAAATCAACGCGTTTCTTCCCAAAGATGCTTTGAACTCATATCAATTTCTTTAGGTGAACGAGCTATATGGAGTCTTCCACAGCCTCCTGGAACCACCATGAATGGTCGATGAACCAGTGTGCCCTGAGGAATGATATATTACATAGAGCTATATGAACAAGACAATCCTTAATATATCCATCTCGACAAACAACCAAAGCGATACTCTTCAACCCATTAAAGCCCCAAAGAATGATTGGGCACACTTATCATCTCGGTTATATAAATAAAATAAGTCGATGGACGGACGGGCATCCTTCTCTTCACAGCCCGATTGGGGGCTCCATGGTAACGATGACACGTGAATAGATTCACTGAAATATTTAAACCAAAATAGAAGAGGTCAACTCAGGATGGATGCCAACATGGTTAACACCGAAATTAGTCCTTCAAATGACGATCAAGACTAATCTTGATTTAATTACAACGGCCTTCTTTCTTATTCCCATTAAATTAAGTACGTCCACAGGCCTTTGTCATCTCCAAACACAAATGGCCTCACGAGTTGCCCTGGAAACAATAAAAGCCCTACGGGGAATCCCTAGGCAAAAAGACAACTCAGGTTGTTCACCAATTATATTGGTCAGTTAAAATCCTGAACGGGTGGATGGCCCTTAAACTAGATGCATTTTTGCCATTGCCTTTTAGGCCTAAGGAAGTGTGATGGCACAGCCTAAAAGGTAAAATAGGTGGATATTTACATGCGAGGCTTTAGAAAATGGAAAAATGCAAACGAAATTAGTATTACATTGACTTACGGGAAAGGTCTAAGTACAATTGGCATACTAATTACATATCAAATATGAAAAACCTAATGCAGGGTCTTACCCCGACTAGGTACCTGCTCGAGCAAGACTCGACACATATGCCTGTGGTCGGCCTCTCCAATTGGACCATATGAAAAACCTAATGCATGGTCTTACCCCGACTAGGTACATGCTCAAACGAGGCTCGACCCATAGGCTTTTGGTCGGCCTCTCCAATTGGACCATATGAAAAACCTAAATGCAGGGTCTTACCCCTACTAGGTACATGCTCGAGAAAGGCTCGATGCATAGGCTTCTGGTCGGCCTCTTTAATTGGACCATATGAAAAACCTAATGCATGGTCTTACCCCTACTAGGTACATGCTCGATCAAGGCTCAACACATAGGCTTCTGGTCAGCCTCTCTAATTATACTATATGAAAAACCTAATACAGGTTCTTAACCCTACTAGGTACATGCTCGAGCAAGGCTCGACTCATAGGCTTCTGGTCGGCCTCTCTAATTGGACCATATAAAAAACCTAATGTAAGGTCTTACCCCTACTAGGTATATGCTCGAGCAAGGCTCGACACATAGGCTTCTGGTAGGCCTCTCGAATTGGACCATATGAAAAATCTAATGCAGAGTCTTACCCCTACTAGGTAAATGCTCGAGCAAGGCATGACGCATAAGCTTTTGGTCGGCCTCCCCAATTGGACCGTATGAAAATCCTAATGCAGGGTCTTACCCCGACTAGGTACATGCTCGAGCAAGGCTCAACACATAGGCCTGTGGTCAGCCTCAACAAATGTACCATACAAGATCAAAATATAGGGAGATTTCCTAAACTTAATGCACACTCAAGAAAGCCTCGGGAAATGAATTCTAAACAGGCCTGTGGTCAGCCTCACGAATTGGACCATGCAATAAAATAAAATAATGAACTACGTTCGACCTGATCCCATGAGGGTACGTAGGCAGCTCGACACTCTCGAGTCCGATTCCCATATTAACTGAACATATCTCAACTCAATCCAAGCATTCATTCAAAAAACTTATACAGAAGAACAACCAAATAAGGCAAAAAGTTGAATGACACCTCAAAGAACGCCAATCTAGTTCACATCAATAACTTCATACGTTTAAAGAGATTATTGACCAGCTCCCAGTTCATCTCAAAATCAACTCAGCTGAACTGCGACCTGTGGGGCAAATGTGGGGGCAAAAAATATGCCTACATAATAGCATGACACATGGCGAGCACCCCGATCAAGATGGAGAGCAACAGATTCGCCAACCAGATAGGGACGACTAGAGTCCTTGATAAACTAGAAGATCGAGGAGCAGTATCTGATTGGAATCAAACTCCACAAAGATAGGACTCATCCATATTTGTAACCCCTAACTCTATATAAAGGGGACACCCCCATTGTGAAAGGGGGATTAGAAGTTAGAGAAACACTCTCATGTAAAACTCTCTCATCATTCTAACGGAACATAGCAGCAACTTTGTGGACGTAAGCCATTCATGGTCGAACCACGTAAATCTTTGTCTCTCTCATATTAATTATTGTGCATACATCATGGTACATGGGCACCCCCCATATCCCAGATTTTTTGACACACCACAATTGTAATTTGAGTTAGTGATATATACTATTTTGAATTTATGGCATTTATTAATTTCTCTTTCTTGAGTTTTAAATAGATTATTATAGTAAACCTTTAGGTGTTTGATGAAATGGTTG
This sequence comes from Sambucus nigra, assembly GCA_949130495.1. Lineage (NCBI taxonomy): Eukaryota > Viridiplantae > Streptophyta > Magnoliopsida > Dipsacales > Adoxaceae > Sambucus > Sambucus nigra. The sequence continues at coordinate 115,079,456 of OX422219.1, forward strand.
TATGGTTTTAGATTGGAGTAGACTTCTAGTTCATTAATTGTTTAGATTTGGCTTGAATTTGTTAATTTAGGAATATTAAGTGATTGTATCTGGTTTGGTTTGTGAAATTGTATGTTAGAAAATTGAAGTGATTGAATGTTGTAGGTTTATATATAATATTAATTTAGTTTTTCATATTTTCTCTCTATGTATATATATATAATCTTTTAGTTCTTCTGAAAAGTATGATATTTCTCTATATCATATTCATCTCACTCCACAAATTTGCTGAAGTTCATTTTTTTGTTTTTAATTTTTAGATTCGGTATTCATGATACAACATCAATTCGTTTGATTGTGAGTAATCGCTTCAAAGATGGACTGAACATTTACTAAAATAATAAAATTGTCTTCAAATTGTTCTCATTTTCCTACCAATTTACATAAGCAGTGAATATAGATGAATGCATACAGGTAGGAAGCAATATGAGTGGAGTAAATTAGATTATACTATATAGTATCTATTACTGCCTCTTTAATAAAGCATTCTTCAATCCCTTAATGAATTTTCAAACCATAACAAGGTCATGGTAGCAAGGACAGATGTTACCACAAGCACTAGGACATAATAAATTATGTGCATCTAGATAACTCATTCATAGTGCAAGTAGACATGATAATACACGTACACGAACAATAAGATTCTTGCAACCAGCCAGGAAATAAATGTCTCCACACCATTAATCAAATCGCATTAGACCTCTTTAAACCTACAGTGTAAATGTACCATCTCTTATTGATCTTTGTAGTTTTCGCCTCTAAGATGAGGACCATAAATGTATAAAGATGCCCCTCCCAACTAAACATTGCAAATCCTATTGCTATTCAAAAAAGAGAGTGATGAAGAACATAATCTACTCTTCCTAAAGAAAAAATATAGCCAACAAATCATGCTAAGATATGAAAGGAAGTACCTAACAAAATCTCCAATGCAAATGTTGAGAGTGGTGAACTTTGGAATGTCATGGGCCCAGCTATCCGATTGTCAGAAAAATATATGACCAAAACATAGTGTACAAAGATATGGTTGTAATTAAAATGGCATGAATGGTAGAGATACCATAGTTGTTCCACTCAATCCGGAGGATTTTTGTAAGACCAACATAGCTCCCGAAGTAATAGTTGCTGATCAAATGAGTAAGATCATAGACCACGTTGGTAGCAAATATACCATAAAGGACGAAAGTGTATGGAATAAAAGGATATTCTAATTAGTATCTCTTAACCAACTCCTTATCATGGTTTTAATAAGATTTTAAAGCCATAGTTGACTTTTCCAAACTGATGTGTTTATTGAAGCAAATGTGGAATTGGCTTAAAGAATATGATTTACTTTTCTGAGGACATGTTATTATCTATGCATATCCTAATGAACAAATGTATGTCCATTTGAATCACAATGCCTTAAAACAAAATCTAGTGTATAATGAAATAAAGAAATTTTGTATTTGAGAAACGTTGAAGGAGATTCCAATGGATAAGGCTACGTAGTAGAAACATAGGTATTATTTGTGATTCCAGGGGTAGGGAGCAAAAGTAGTTTTTTTTTCTTGGAGTTTTTTTGTTTTTTTAATATATTTGGGATGTAAATGGAATTCATTATTTCATGTTGCATTCCTTTGTAATTTTAATCCTGTAATGTTGAGTTTGAATCGCGGGTGTTGCAATTGAAGGAAACGAATGTTATGCTTTTTAGAGAAGAGGTATTGTTTTGGGGTTTATATTCTTTTGAGCATGTATATATTATTTCGGTATATATTCATGTTTGATATGTACATCTTAGAATTTAAACAATTTACTGGATACTAACACTTGAAGTTGTATATCTTAGAAAAATTGAGCATGGAACATATCAAGTCTACCTAATAGGTATGTAAGAATTTCCCTTTCCTCTTTCCGATATTCTTCTTCTTTATATTATCATTATTAACATTTGGGTGTGTGTAGTATTGATCATGTTTCTAGGTTTTTAACTCAAGTTTCAACAATTTTATATAATGCAGAGACTTTGAATTTTGAGGAATAAGAATAAGAACCTATGCACAAATTTTGTTTGTTTAGTGTTTAAACACGCTGACTTGAATTCAAATGTCCCTATAAAAACCTATGCATAAAACTTTCAATTCAAAGACGCGGACATGAATGAGAATGAGCACACAAGTTGTAACATTTTTTTAATTTCAAACCCTCAAATTTTGTGTCTTAGTTGCATCATTTGTACTCTAATTTCTTTTTAAATGTATCCATTGATTCGTTAGGCATGTAAAAGTTGGTCTTTGAGTTGTTACTCGAACCGAGCCAGACCAATTACCCAAATTTTATCGAACTCTTGGTGAGAACTATAATGAAAGAGAGCCTTCAATCATTGTAAAAACTTTCAAAGTTATGGTCTCTCAATATAATGCAAGGGATATCATTATTTAGAGAGCGGTAGGCAATAAAGCATTTTCTGTCATCAAACCTAGTTTTGTTCCCATTATGCCAATACTAGCTTCTGTGCTCATTGAGATTGAAAATTTGGAAAGGTTTTGGATTTGCGTTTAGGGGGTTTGGTGGTTTGGAGAGGGTGGATGAATGAGTAGTTGGAGTAGTGGAGAGAGACATAGGTGTGTTTATGGAGGTGGAGAGGGAGAGGGAGGATTGAGTTATTTGGAGATGGTGATAATGTGGAGATATGTTTTTTTTTTTTTTTTTTTGGGGGGGGGGGGGGGGGGGTGTCCCCCTCCACATGGATGATTAACTTAGCTAAGAGAATTGATTGTTCACAAAGAAGCATGTCAAACGATATCAGTTCAAATATTATCCATGCGGGTGTTTTGCAGGACTTGCCTTAAAGACCCTATACAAGTAAGTAGCATTCTACCTCGAAGGGCTTCCAACGGACCTAGCTCGAAGAATCCAGCTCGAAGAACAAAGGTCGCCTGGATGACAATAGTTTGTAATAACAAATATAATGCTTTATTATGTACTTTATCTAATAAATGTATATGTTGAGCAGGGTCTCTTGGTACCCGCGAGGGTCCATGCCTGGCAGGGCATGGGAGGGCTTTCATGCCCTATCAAGCGACCTCCTCCTGGGAACTTCACAGGGACATGTTTTGGAGGATTGATCAAGGCAACGTTGGGAACTATCATCAACCCTCTTGGCATACTTTGATAAAACTTCACATAGGAAGAATGTCATTTGAGCCTACTCATTGCTTACCTGCTCGAATGAACCTCCTCGAGTCATTCGATCTCCCTCAGGACTTGCCCCCTCGAAGACACCCACACCCCCCACCCCCGAGGTACCTCGAGTGCCATCCCAACGGATTGACATGAATAGATACCAAATAATAGCCACTGTTTGAACCACTTCCTTATGTCATGACGTATGACATTTAGGAACTCAAGAATATAGCACTCGAGTGCCTTTATCTTCAGGATGGCGAGTCTATTTCACCAAATCACGACTCAAGCTGACAAGTCATATCCTTTATAATGACTGCAATACTTCCAACCAATAAAACGCTTTACTGCCAAAACTAACAGATCCCATGCATTAAATGTAGTATATCATGCATTTAATGCACCAGGATAAAGGGATCGAGGGCATGCTCACTCGAGCAACCTCTCCCTCTATATAAATAAGACCAAAACAAACAAATCAAGCGAGAGGATCCAGAGCACAGAACTGCTGCCCAATTTTCCTTGTACCAAAGAACTCTCTCAAGATCATTAACACCCATACACATTCAATGCACCCATCATTGGGCATTAACCGAGATTGAAGTTCCTGCCTTGTTTTTATTATGCCTAGAGTTCTTGTTCTTCCTCCCTCAGACCATGCTACCTACTGGTCCCATTCATTTATTGTGTTTTCCATATGTCTTCTCATGTCAATATGTTCTTTAGTGCAACTTTGAACATTAAATCTCTCTGTCACTAGTTCACCTATGGCTCAGACCTATACTCTCTATCTAATGGTGTTAGTCCCGATCTTGATAAGGGGTTACGCCTTACTAAATACTAATAGTATTTGAAGAACCCACATCTTACATTTGGAGACTCCGCTGGGGATGGTATTCTCTTTTGAAAAGATGTCAGACGATAACACCATTAGAAACATTGATTTCGACGCCATACAATGTGAAGAAGGGGCAAGTAATGCTGTGTTTCCTAAGCAGGGAAAACTACAAGGATAGAGCCTACTACACCTGGTGTTGGTATCACGGAGATGATGGCCACGCAAGGGGAAATAAGCCAGGTACATATGCATGGGTTGGTGGGACTATTCGCAGAGTTCATTAAGACTCCGGCAGCCTAGGAAATATTGGGAGCCACCACGGGAATGATCTCCTTTACCACACCACCATCCAATATAATAGCTCCAACTATTACTAGAGGGGTGGCAGCGTCTGCCTTCGTTAGCACTCTCCCGACAGTTCCACCTGTAATAAGAGAATCAACGTAGCAAAATGGGGGAGTGACTGCAGTTTCTCTAGCTATCGTGGTAAGTCAAGGTGTATGCATGCCAGCCTCAATGACCCCAATAAAAATAGCATTGTCGTCAGCTAGCTCCTCGCCAGATAGTTTAGAAGATATGAAGAAAGAGTTATTAAATATCATAGCTATGTCTAAAGGAGAAAGATCTTCCACATATGACAAATTTCGTACTCCCTACCCAGAGGAGTATAATAACGAACCCTACCCAGTGGTATATACTCCCCCAATCTTTGAAAAGTAAGCGAGGAAAGGAGTGAATCCCAAGGAGAATGTGAAGAGGTTCATCGAGAGCTTGGGGGCCCATTGCAATGACAAAAGGTTGAGGTTAAGAGAGTTCTCAAAATCCTTGATAGAGAAAGCCTACACATGGTATTCCCACCTAGCTTCTGGTAGTGTAAATTCTTGGGATGAGTTACATGTTTTGCTTGTGCAAAAGTTTTTCTAGGCGGAGGGCGAGTTCTCACTCACCCAACTCGTGTGTGAGAAGCAGAAGACAATAGAGGATGTTGTGGCCTATATCCGGAGGTTCCATGAGTGCTCCCTAGACATGAGGGAGGAGATGCTAGAGGACAATCTTTTACTAGTCTGTACAGAAGACTTGTTGCCCGAATACATATGTCATTTGATTAACGAGATAAGAGAAGGCACATTTGCAGCCTTTTTGAAGGTAGCATGTAATATCGCATTAATGGTGAAACCCGTAGTACCACCACCCACTTTGTCCAGTTTACTGATGAGGCCAACAGTTACCTCAGGGAGGGGAATACCCTTGAGGATCAACTACGCGAATGACGGGGGTAGAGAAGGAGGTAATGGCAGTCGAGGAGGTAGAATGGGTAAAAACAACAAGAGAAGATTAGAAGACGAGGAAGATCCTCCTAAGCTAGCTTGTACGGTGGAGTAAGCTTTGAAACTGCACAATCTCATGGTCCGTGATAAAGTTTGTAGGATGATTAATGCCCAAACCTCACCACTCACCCGAGAAGACATAGATAAGCCCCATTATTACGCTCTCTATAATCGGGTAAACCATCATGCTATGGTGTGTTTTTCATTAAGAAGGTTGATTGACTGCCATATGAAGAATGGAGACATTGAGTTGTCATAGACTAATGTAAATAATAATCCTTTACCGCCCTGCGGGGCCCATATGGCTAGCGCCTTCGATCAGGAGGCCGAACGGTCAATGATGGAGCAGTGGCTTGTGGGAATAACTCTGAAGGCACTCTGGATAGTGGCTTCGAAGAGTTTATCAAGAATGCACTTTTGATTTGGCTTGCCTGCGTTTAGACGATGAGGCTGAAGATGAAAAATACGAAGAAGGAGGAGCATACGATGTTACTGAGATGCTCAATGGGCATATGGGAGTTTGTTCTCTGGGGGAGGTCAACGCAGTAATAGCATATGATGAGGCTGCGTATAGAGACGTGGAAGAAGTTTATGAGCTTGAGGATGATCGGATGAATTCGTGGATTTAATGTGTAGTTGTGGCTCGCTTTCCAAAATTTGGATGATTCTTCGACCAGGTTGGCCTTCCTGATGATTCCCGACTGGATGTTACAAGGGCCATTCTGGAGATTACAAAGAAAAATTTGGCCCCACATTTGAAATGGAAGGGGCCTATGGCTAAATTAGTGAGTAGATATCTCTCAGAAGTCACATTCTCGGAGGCAAATAGGATGATCAGGTACCCACACAATAAACCTTTGTATATTACTGCATCGATAAATGATTAGATTTTATCATGGGTATTGTTAGCCGGAGGGGCATCCATCAACATAATGCATGTGGGATCCTTCTATACCACCGGGTTATCAGAAACAAGAATAGTTCCCCACTCATTAGAAATATCGGGTTATGATAATTAGTCCTCCAAGTCAGTGGGCTACGTCATTGTGGGCATCACGATGGGGAATATCACTTCCCATATTAAATTCCACATCATGAATTGTGAGCCACCGTATCAGTTTTCAGTAGCTAGGGTATGGATGAACAATAATGGGTTGGTAACCTCCACATATCATCAATGTGCTAAACCAAACATAAAGGGTAAGGAGGTGGTGGTACGAGTCACCAAGAAACCTTTTGCAAAGGAAGAGGCCCATATGGTTGACGCAGTTTTCTATATCGATCTAGCGGAAGAAGTTATTATGGTGACAAGATATATCGGGGGGATAAGGATCCCATAGACTTGAGAGAAGGTGAGGGAACCTATTTGAATGATTGTGACTTATGAAGAAGAATGTGATCTAGGGCCAATAAGCCCCCCCAGACTATCAAGACAGCTTTGCGATTGGATGACCCCGTGAATTGATCCCATTGAGCACCAGATGCAGACACAAAGCGTTCTTAGTAGGAAAACGGTGAAGAAGGTGGATGAGAATCATAGGAAGAGACCTTTGCAAAGAGACGTGTCCCGATAGTGCAAACGGGTTGTTTTTTCTAATGGAAGAATTATTTATAGATTGTGAAGGAGCGAGCGGGCAGCCGAGGGACTAGACAATGAAGTTGAACCGGTGTATGAATGCTTCCTAGTAGATAACTAGGGGAAATGCCTGGTAATTGACAAATCTGGGTTCCAATAGTTTCTAATAAAAGTGGAGGAAGAGATGGAATGTATGAAAGATGGCCCTAGGCCATGAATCCAGGAATTAGAGAAGATCGATTTAGTTAGAGAAGGGGATTCGAATCCCATCTTCATTTTGAAGGACTTGGAAGGAGCCCCTCGAGAGGTTTTAATCAAACTGTTAGTAGAGTTAAAAATGTCTTCGCATGGAAGTACACCCAGATGCCTAAGATTGACACGGAGGTAAGTTGCCACAGATTGAATGTCTTGCCCTCGGTAATTCCACTTAAACAAGCCACTCGAACATACAAAGTAAAGTTAGATTTGAAGATCAAGGAAGAAGTACAAAGGTTGCTTGCAGTAGGGTTTATAGTTACGATACAACACCCGATATGGCTATCCAGTATTGTATCGGTGGGAAGGAAAGATAAAAGACAAATCAGGATATGTGTAGATTTTAGAGATCAGAACCGAGTGTGCCTCAAGGACGAATTCCAACTTCCCTCCTTTGACAGCTTGATCGATGCGAGAGCAAGTCACGAGATGTAAAATTTCATGGACAGGTATGTGAGATATAATCAGATAAAAATGGATCCAGATGACGCGAAGAAGACTGCCTTTCGAACACCCTTGGGCAATTTATTATACACGGTCATAACTTTTGGATTGAAAAATGGAGGAGCTACCTATCAGAGGAGGAGGATGGCCATATTCCACCACCTTTTCCATTAGACTGTGGAGTTTTATGTCGATGACTTTGTAATTAAGTCCAAGAAGGAAGAATCCCACCTAGACGACTTGAGGAGGGTATTCAGTCGCTGTAGGAAGTATAAGTTAAAGATGAACCCCCTCAAATACGCCTTTAGGGTAACAAGTGGGAAATTATTGGGGTTCTTGGCAAACCGCCAGGGGGTACAAATGAACTTGGATAAACGATGAGTCATCCTTGATATTTCAAGACCAAAAACCGCAAAAGAGCTAAAGAGTTATCTTGTCAAGGTGTCCTACTTGAGGCGGTCTGTCCCGTGGTTGGCTGAGGTAACGCATACCTTGATGGCTATGCTGAGGAAGGGCGTGAATTTTTCATGGGAAATAATGCACCAGGAGGCCATGGACAAGTTGAAGGCGCTACTTACCTCCCCTCAAACAATGATCCATCCGAAGGTAGGTACTCTTTTACGCTTATATCTTATGTCAACAGAACAGTCCATTGGGGATTTGTTGGCCCAAGAGAGAGAGGTCATAAAAAAAACTATTTATTGTCTAAGTAAAATTATGCATGGGCCTGAGTCCAGATACACTAGCATCGAGAGTCATTCCTTAGCCCTCATATTTGTAGCACAAAAGCTTAGACACTACCTGTTATCATTCACGGTTCATATTATAACTAGATGTGACCCTGTAAGTTTTTTCTTTCTAGAACTCTATTGATAGGCAGGGAAGCTAGATGGTTCTTAATTCTCTCGAAGTACGATTTCACGTTCGTGGTCCCCTGGGCCATTAAAGTCAGGCATATGCAGATCTGTTGTCTATTTTCCCATCTGGGACATTCGAACCGCCCATTGAAGAGCTTCGAGATGATTACCTTTAAGACAATTTCGTTGCATCCATCCTGGACGAATGGAGTATGGAGTTCGAAGGCTCTTGATTCGAGAAAAAAAGAGGAGCGGGAGTCATTCTTCGAAGAGACAGTGAAAAGATTCAGTTGTCTTTCAAACTATAGTTTGATTGCTCAAATAACGAAGCTGTATATGAGGCACTGGTCCTTAGGTTACTCGAAGCACTGAGGAGGGGCGTCTAGGTTCCAACAATCAAAGAGGACTTAAGCTTGGTGGTGAAGCAAGTGATGGTGGAATTTATATTGAAATACAGGAGTTTGGAGCCTTATCGCGCGATCATCAAATGATTAGTGGGCCAGTTTGAGGTGGTAAAGATAAAGAGGCATCCCCGAATGATTAACAGGCATGCGGATGCCTATGCAACCAATATTTCAAAAACAAAGAGGGTTGGTTGTTTAGGTTTGTGGACCCTAAATAGGTTAAGAGAAGATTGATCTAAGTGTATGATAATAGTTATGAGGCCACGGAGATCCCTTTGTACGAAAGGATACAATGAGCGGGATACTACTGGCCCTCGATGAGATATGAAGCCGTTGTAATACAAAGAGAGTGCTTGAAGTGGTGCCTTTTCTATCATGCGACAGAGTGCAACTTCATTGACCAACCACAAGACTGGAGATAACCCTATATGGACTTCTTGATAGAAGAAGTAGCGCGAGTAGATAAAGAAGATGCTATGAAAATAAGGAGGTGAGCACCGACGTACTTCATGCAAGCTGAGTGGATGTACCAACGTGGCTATCACGACAGGCCCCTAAGGTGCATAAGAGGTGAAGAGGCCCAAAAGCTGTTGAACAAAGATCGCGAGCTAGGTTATATTGGGGGAGCCAAACTTTATGACCAACTAATGACCTTAGGCTATTACTAGCCTTCGATGGAGAAAGACTCAGCCGATTTTGTTAGAAAGTGCAAAGTCTGCCAGTTACACAGGAATATGATCCACACTCCTTCAGTGGACCTGCACTCTTTATCTACACCATTCACATTCGACACTTGGGCCTTTGACCTGGTAGGGGCCATCAACCCTTCGTCAAGGGGAAAGATATGTATTTTAGTGGCCATAGAATGCTTCACGAAGTGGGCGGAGGTCATACCACTCAAGAAGGCCACCGTGGTGGTAGTAACTCGATTTATGAAGGAATACATTTTTTGCCACTTTGGCATCCCGAAGGTGTTTATGTTAGATAATTGTACTCCCTTTATGAATAGCAAAGTACGCTTACTAACAGAAAAGTACTCCATCATCCATCATAAGTCAACAGTGGCTTACCCAAAATGCAATGGGTAGGCAGAAGCTACAAACAAAACGTTGGTGAATATTTTGGCAAAGATGCTAGAGGACCTCCTTGGAATATGGGATAATAAGATCCTCAAAGTTTTGTGGGCCTATCAAGCGATAAACATAAATCCAATAGGGTACACACCATTCTCCCTAGTATTTAGGGCAGAAGTTGTGGTGCCATTCGAACTCGAGGTACCTTCGGCTCGTTACGACCTACAAATGGCTATGCTCCCTCACAGTCACCATGTGCAACTCGAAGCCTTAGAAGAACATAGGGATAATTCCGTAAGACACTTCGAGATATATAGGAAGCAGTTATCCAGATCTTATGACCCATTGGTAAGTCCAAGGAGGTTCAAATAAGGAGACTTGGTTCTTAAAGTATGCATGAGACACATAGGAGGCTTGTCGCTACCAAAGTTCGAGGTAAAATGGGAAGGACCTTATATCATTCGAGCAGCCCATGAATATTGAAAATTCTATCATTGACTGATGGCCATCGGGTATGTGAAGCACTATCACTTTCTTGTACTTGAGGAACGGGTGGTGCAGAAGTATCACCAAGTACATGGGCCCCGCCCAAAGAAGCGAATGAAGCTACTGGTGGTTCTTGAACTACATCCTTAACAACAGGCTCCAGTTCGAGCCTATGAGTTGCTAGTTAATTGACCTCCTCCTGAAATACATCAAACAGTTAAAGTTCGCATTAGAGATAAAAAAAAAAGCACGAAAAAATATATACTATGCTAACTTAGAGATTTATGCCTATAAGACTAGGCCCACCTGACCCTCGGTTATAGGAGATTTATGCCTATAAGACTAGGCCTGTCAGACCCTTGGTTATGGTAGATTTATGCCAAAAAGATTAGGCCCGCCTGACCCTCGATTATGGGATATTTATTCTTATAATACTAGGCTCGCTTGACCCTCGATTATGGTAGATTTATGCCTATAAAACTAGGCCCGCCTGACCCTCATTTATGGGAGATTTATTCCTATAAGACTAGGCCCGCTTGACCCTCGGTTATGGTAGATTTATGCATATAGGACTAGGCTCGTCTAACCCTAGATTATGGGAGATTTATGAAATATAAGGTCCTACATTCCTAGGCCCGCCTGACCCGCTGTTATGGGATATTATGATTTTAAAGATAATATATTTATATATGGAAGATAGATAGAACAATGGAAATACCTCAGGTTTTCTCACCTCTATAAACTCGCGAGTGACCATCTGAACCACGTCCTCCTCCGCAATTACCTCGAGGGCCACTAATGGGGGATGACTCTGAGGGGCAATCGCATTCTCCCCAACCTCAGCTACCTGATCCTGCCTATCCTCCACTGTCTTAATAACATGTTCTTGTTCACCATCTCCTTGGGTAACCACATCTGGATCAACACCTTTTGGGTTTGAAATCGAAGGCCCGAATAAAGTAACAAGAATTTAATCGTTCGAAGGTGGAGGTACCACGAGGACGGTTGAAACAGGCGTGGGAGCCTAAAAAGAAGGAAAGAAAAGCAGAAATTGAATCAGAACAATCGATGTAGCAATAAAAAGTGGGAGATAAGTGAAGAAAATAAAGGCTTACTATTAATCTCAAAGTCACTCTCTTTACCATCTAGGACATCTTGTTTCTTCTTCTCAAGGAATAGATCACTGATCTACAAATTTCGTATGCGTTCTGCCAATAAAGGTCTCACTGTGACATGTGCTAATAATCCTCCCCTTTTTGAAAAATTCAATTCAATCCCCATCGATGCCAAGTCAAGAATATTTCCAACACGGGCACGCCGTATGCAACCAAGAATCCCTGATGATTTTCGACTCAAATCATTTGCTACTACATTAGCCTTCCCATGATGATGATGGATGGTACAGTCAGTCTTTAATCAGCTCTATCTAACGCCTCTGTCTCAAATTCAATTATTTATGTGTAAATAAGTATTTCAAACTTTGATGATATGTAAATATCTCACAAGTTTCTCCATACAAGTAATGTCTCCACAACTTTAAAGAAAAAACGATGGCTGCTAGCTCCAGATCGTGTATAGGGTAGTTTCGTTCATGCATCTTTAATTTTCTGCAATCATATGCTATAACCTTCCCATTCTGCATAAGAACACATCCTAACCCCTGAAATTAAGCGTCTGTATAGATCACAAAAGACTCATTCCCACATGGAATAGTAAGTATAGGGGCTAAAACCAACCGATTCTTTAATTCTTTAAAAATCCTCTCACATTCTTCATCCCATACAAACTTCACTTTTTTGCGACTCAACTTTGTCAATGGTAATGTTATTGCTGAAAATCCTTTAATGAATCTGCGATAGTAACCTGCCAATCCTAAGAAACTCCTAATTTTTGTCGCATTCTTAGGACTCTCCCCTTCAAAAATTGCTTCCACCTTCTTTGGATCAACATATATCCCATTTCTCAAGACAAAGTGCCCTAAAAATAGAATTTCATTCAACCAAAACTCACACTTGCTAAATTTAGCAAATAATTTCTTCTCTCTCAAAATCTCCAATACAAGTCTCAAATATTTCTCATGTTCCTCCATGCTACGCGAGTAAATCAACACATTGTCTATGAATACAGTCACAAATGAATCAATGAAAGGGTGGAACACCCGGTTCATCAAATCCATAAAAACTAATGGAGCATTAGTTAATCCAAATGGCATCACCAAAAACTCACAGTGCCCATATCGAGTCCGAAAAGATGTTTTGGAGATATCATTATCCTTTACTTTCAATTGGTGGTAACCCGATCTCAAATCAATCTTCGAAAATACTGTGCCCCCCGGTAATTGGTCAAACAAATCATCGATACGAGGTAGAGGGTACTTGTTTCTAATGGTCACCTTATTCAATTGCCAATAATCAATACATAATCGCATTGTCCCATCTTTCTTTTTCACAAATAACACTGGGGCTCCCCATAGCGAAACACTAGGCCGAATGAAACATCTGCTTATCAGATCTTGTAATTGCACTTTCAATTCTTTCAACTCTGTTGGTGCAATTCTATATGGCGCAAGGGAAATCGGACCAGTACCTAGAATTAATTCAATGGAAAACTCTACTTCCTTATCGGGTGGCAATCCTGGCAATTCCTCTAGGAAGACATCAAAAAATTTTCTAACCACTGGTATATCTTCAACTTTAAGTGCTTCCTTACTTACATCAACCACATACGCTAAATACCCTATGCAACCCTTACTCAATAACTTTCTGCTCTTAATTTCTGAGATGAGACAATTAGGGACAACATTCCTTTCCCCTATAAACTGGAACTCGGGTTCACCCGGAAGATGAAATGTAACTTATTTTCGAAAACAATCAATGGAAGCATGATATGATGATAACCAATCCATCCCCAATATAATATCAAAATCTCGAATGGCCAACGGTATCAAATCAACATAAAAATCTCACTCCCCCATTCGTAAGACACAATCTTTATAAACATGCTCCAGTCGAATTACACTTTCCATTGGGGTAGAAACATATAAGGCACAATTGAGAAATGAACATTCTCTACCCAAATATGAAACAATATGTAATGCCACAAATGAATGCGTAGATCCAGGATCATTGAGTGCATATAAATCTTTATTGGCAATAGAGAGTTTACCTATAACCACTTATGGTGTAGCATGGGCATCTTACAATGTCATTGCAAACACTCTTCCTCCTGCCTTCGATCCACTTGCTTGTCCTGTATCCCTTCCCCTGGTTGCATTCCCTGACGATGATCCTTTATGAGGCCCCTCACTACTAACTGAAACTTCTCTAGATAACATAGGATAATTTTTTCTCAGATAGCCCTTCTGATGATTGTTAAAACATTCTATATTCTGTAACTTTGGGCAATTTCTTTTTATATGGCCCGATGTACCACAAAAGAAACAAACATTTGAATCTCCTTTCGCTGAAACTCTTGAACCTCTTCCACAACTAGCTTTACCCCTTTGCGAACTACCTCCCATACCTCTACCATGCTCAAATTTCTCCCTTCCAAGTCTCGAATATTCTTTACCACTACCTTTTTGATAATTCAGATCAAATCTGCTTCTCTTTACACCTCGTTATCGATTCCCTCTCGCTTCATTCACATCTTTTTCTACCAGCATGTCTTTGTTCACCAAGGATGAAAAACTATCAGTCTCTAAAGCCGATAAACGTGATTTAATGACTAACTCAAGTCCATCGAGAAATCGACTGCACGTATCTTCCTCATTACGTATAAACCTCGAAGCAAACTGAGATAAAGCTCTAAGTTTAGCTTCGTATCCTCCAACTGTCATACTCCCCTGATTCAACATGAAATATTCTTTCTCCTTTTATTTTCTATACATCGGAGGAAAATACTTATCATACAATGCTTTAACAAAAGCATCCCATGAGATCACATTCCCACCTCCTGGAGTAATCAACAAATGTTTTGTGGCATCCCACTAGTATTTAGTTTCTCCTTTCAGCATATACGTCGCCAAGGTCACCTGTTGATTTTTAGGCATCCTCGTTACTCCAAAGATAAATTCAATCTCTTTAACCCTGACTTCTGCCTCTGCTGGATCAACTGCTCCTTCGAACGATGGTGGGTTCATGTTAATAAATTTCTCATGTGAAGTATTCCTTTCTTCCCGGTGTATCACCTCCTCAACCCTAGCCAATGTTTGTGCCTCTAGTTGCATGGTCTGTTGTTCTTCCATCTGAGCTATAAATCCAGCTTGATGCTCTGCTATTAGAGTTATAGCACGTGCTATTTTTTGCATGTCTGTCAATTGTTCTGGCTCGAGTTCTACATTTCCATGAATAGGTTGCTCAACCTCCGCTTCTGCTTCCATATTTGAAGCCTCGTATTCTATTCTCACATTAACATTTCCTCCTTCCATACTTTTATATCTGAAATAAATCAAAGATATAACAGCATACATAGAGAGAGATCTTACCTAACATAATCGTTAGTATCAAATAATATATATTTCTAACATTCACTGCCAAATCTAGACTCTTCTCACTCTAGAAACTCTAAAACCTAGGCTCTGATACCAAAAGCTGACACACCCTAACCCAGTTACTTATAATTAAGTTTGAAAGCCAAAGTGAGTCAAACCATAATTAATTTAACCAAACCATAAACACGAGTTTTAATTTCAGAGTCATCATTGTAAATCCATATAACTGAAATCCTTTTTACAACATCAGAGTAGTGATACTTATACAGACTTGCTTGAAGGATAATTTAACTTAATTACATCATTTACATTTTAAAAAAATCTTTGTTTCTCCCATTCCTGTCTACCCCAACCCGACTTTCTAGATTTGGCAGTGACATCGCGTTACCTGAAAAATGTGAACATAGGAACCGTGAGCAAAATAGCCGAGTGAATGAATCACTACTATACTACTGCATGAATTTAAATGCAATAAATCATGTCCATATAATTATGTATTAACTTATCCATCTCATTCATAATGAATGACCAACTATTCTGAATCATGATTCACATATCCTGTCTAAATAGACAATTCTCCCCCATTCCTAGTCGAAGAGTAACCCCTTATCATTAATAGACAAATCTCCCCCATTCCGGGTCGGGGAGTAACCTCCCATTTTGGTAAACCGAAATGAACAATTTCATTTCATTATATTCTTATCATATCAACACCACAATACAAATATATCTTCCCACTGAGTATACTCACCTTGGGTTGTCAACTACGTATTCACGTTTCCTTCGAGAGGAGCTTAACTGGGTTGATTAGACCTTACACCTGTCAATCCAACTAAATCAGTACTTAATTTCAATTATAAGTATTATCCTAACATAATTATGTAATTTTTCATGACTATACACCAACAATATAATTCCACTTAAGTCACATTTCATAAACCATGAGTAAAGACAAAACAGTGTTATACATGTTAATAAAGTTATGAACATTCAATCGTAAGAAATACCTCATAAGGAATTTATTACCAAAACCAAGTAACCTGAAAGTATACTTCTTAATGTATATACACATGAAACATGTACTCAAAATACTCTTTAGAAAGAGGACATAACAATATTCTTTAATGGGGTATCCAGTATGGCCTCAGATTATTGCCCTCTATACTCAACCATACTATATTACTAAATTTTATAAATATAGGGGTACAACCTTATCAATATGAAAACATATATGAATATACTTTCCAGTACAGGTGATGGTGTAATTTTTCAAGATTCCTAGAGCAAGCTATGACCATTTCTTTACAACACAAGAAATCTTCCCTATAAGCTCCTCTATTGTTCCTTCAACTTCCAAGAATTTCTCCAGCATAACTTTCAATGATTTTTGACCCATTTTCAGTACACATATTTAAAGTACATAATTAAAGTTTCATAATTTTTTGACTTCATTTGCTATCTCAAAAGCTTGACTAAACTCAGGGCATACTGAAATGAAGTATACAAACAGAAACTATGTACCAACTTGATATCATCAGTACGGCCTAACCACAAGGAGATAAATTCTAATTTTTGGTTAATATTTGAATTTATGGGTCTACTTTCATATCCAATTTTAATTTATCAATTCCAGTAATCACACAAAGAGATATGAAAGTTTGAATACCAGGGTTTTCAATACAAAGGAATTTGACAACACCACTTATATCACATATGAACCAATACATATAATCACAAAGGATGATGGAATTTCAGTCAATAATCCAAGATTTATATACTTTGAAATAAGTATAATACAATATTGAAACAATATTAACACATAATTTTACCTTGGAAACACCTTAAGAATTTTCTCGGAATTCTTTTCCTCGCTTTTCCTTGTAATCTTTCTTCCTTAACTTCTACTTTCTCTTTCCTTAAGCTTCAATCTCTCAAAACTGAACCTAGGGTTATATTTACTGAAGAAATAAGTTAAAGGGAGAAGTTTAAGTCAGCAAAGTCATGCCTCCTTTCCATCCAAACAAATTAAGCCATTTGATTTACTAAAAGACAATTTACCACTTAAAGGGAATGGACATATTTGCCCCTTGTTCGTAAATTTGGTATAACTATTTACTCGGGGATCCGTTTGATGCATAGTTTGTTGTGTTAAAACCCTAACTCATCTTTCTACAACTATCTAGTTTTCACCTCAAGTCAATTATAATATTATAAGGGTTAAAACTAGTTTCTAATAAGAACATCTCTACCGAAAATAACAAAATTTTGTGTTTGTAAATAATTTGACCTTTCATGATTTATGAAAGTAGAATTATAATAAAAATAATCACTTAACATTAGATATAATAACAACACATTATTCATATCACATAAGATAAGCATGATTTAAATATAATTTATCATAATTGTATTCGGGTTGTCACAGAAACGGTACTGCGGTGGGTGGTTTCACTACTACTTCGGGATCACTAGTGTCCTCTTTATCACTCTCCTTCAAGGGGACATCTTCGGCCTCTTTCGTGCCGGGTGAAATATCCTTGTCTTTGGTTGCATCGTATGGGGAAGGTGATAAATCAACGACTCTCCCACTACAAAGAGTGCTCACAGCTTGACATTTCTCCTGATGTTCTGTCGAGGTGGAGCTAACACTAGTTTAACCTTGGGGCGGTCTTTGACCTTGGGCAGGAAAATTGCCCTTCTCTTGGATACTCAATGATGATTGCAACTGTGAGATTTTTGCATTCATGTTGTTCATCATGCGCTCATGCCTAGCATTAGTTACAGTCTGGGTATTGATCGTATCCTCGAGACTTCTCCGCGATCGAGGGATGTATGCTCCTTAAGGTGGTGGTGCCTGCACATGTCCTTGCATGTGTGGAGCTTGTTGAAAGTGTAGTGGTGGAGGAGGGGAAACATGTGAATTAGGATTCATCGCATCATGTTATTTCCTATAGCTAAAACCAGGGTGGTTTTTCCATGAAGGGTTGTAAGACTTCCCGTGCGGAGCATCGAAATTACCCTTAAAGCCTCGTATGTCACTGACTTGCTCTTGAAGCATCACTTTGTAGGCGGGTATAGTCGGGCATTCCTCAGTTTAATGACCCGCCTCACAAATCTCACACACCTTCTCGATGGGGTTTGGGATGGATCCAGTTGGTCCTCTTCCACATTCCTCACATAGGTCTCGCAGTCCTTTCTTAAGCATATCGAGTCGACTGTCCGCTATAGAATTCCTTTCTACATGAAATAGGCCAGATGCCAATGGAGTGGTGGTCACTTGACGATTTTGATTTTGAGAATTAGGGTCAGATGTATCCCAGGATTGGGTAGTCTCGGCGACATACCTCATGTGAAGCTCAGCATCGTGTGCGTCTAAGTCGACAAACGGACCACTACCCATGGTTTCAACGAGTTTCTTGGAATTAATGCTCAGCCCATTATCGATAAATGAAATGATTTGTGTTTAATCAAAACCATGATGGGGACACGAGGCAATTAACTCATTGAAACGCTCGTAGAATTGTTCAAATGACTCATTTTCTAATTGTCGAAATGTTTGAATTTGAGCCTTGATGGAATTCGTTCGATGTGGAGGAAAGAACTTCTTGAGAAATTTGGATTGTAATTCGTTCCATGATGAAATCAAATTGGGAGGTAAAGACCATAGCCAGGTCTTAGCCTTATCCTTTAGTGATAATGGGAATAGTTTGAGGCGGAGCACATCTTTTGTACAAGTTTGATCACTGAGCGTCTCGCATGCCTCCTCAAATTCCATAATGTGGGCATATGGCTTTTTTGAATCCAGTGCATGGTAAGTGGGAATTATCTGGATCATCCCATTTCTGAAGCGAAATTGCCCAGCATTGTACGGGAGTAAAATGCATCCCGGAGTGACAGTGCGCTCGGGATATATGATGTCTCTCAAAGGGAGATACGGGGCATCTCCCTCGTCAATAGCTGCACTACCGTGTTGTGACATGTCTCTCTCACTCAATGATTTGGTATCCTCACTTGGTATACTTGGAGTGCTCTCTGAAGTGTGTCTTAAGAAGGAAAACGGCGTGTTGTTTGAGATTGAGTGTGATGATGTGGGAGGTGGAACCCAGAACTGTGGAGCGTTAGGAGTGTGAGGTCTATCAGGATCGTACTCAATAATTGGGTTTTCGTGAATGTGGGTTGGAGTATTATGGGGAGTTAGAGTGAGTTCAGAATTTTGCATTAACAGATTATGAGAGATGATGATGAATCTTTTTGTGCTTTTTGAATTTTTATATGTTTTCGGATTTTTGGAATTTTTTTGTCAAAGTTTAGACTAACTCGATCTAATCGTAAGTATACCTAATTCCCCCGCAACGGTGCCAAAAACTTGACGTGACTAAGAATGTGTCTCAGAAGTGCGTACTCTCTAGGCTCAAGTACAAGCCTATCGCGTTAGTAATAATCCGATAAGTCGGGATCGTATCCACAGGGAAATAGAACAACATGGTTGTAACAACGTTGGAAAGATGAAATAATCCTAACTCTGACTCTAAAGCAAAAGGAAAAGATGATTTGATTTGTGGAATAACTACACTAGATGCAATTATGAAATTATGAAAAATTGCAACTATTCTAAATTACCTAAAATACTGACGAAGAATGATTTAAAACTTTAAGCTATATGATGAAGAAAACAGGACGGGAATACAATCCCCCGACCCTAGTGTATTGTAGATATAATATTAATCATAAATTTAAATGATTAATTAGTCCAAAAATTTAGTAATCTCAAGCATTATGTATATGAGGTTCAAGCCCGCACCATACTTAATCAGAGGATGAGTAAATCGGTATAACAATAGTTACACTCGAATTGTATTCTAAAGCATCCCGATTACCCGAAAGCAAACGAGATTCGAAGATCTACAATTGTCGTGTTTCTACGCAATACGGTCATAATCAAACCATTAAATTTAGAGGATTAATTTTATGTACATACAACTATCACATCAGGTTGGGTTCATGCATCCCGACCTTAGAAAATCTAGCCTAACATGCTGAAACTAATGAAAACAATTTTTGAATTGTAGAAAACCATGATTAAACTAAGGAAGAATTCTAGAATGATTTATAAAGGATATTGGGTAGAAGAAATTAACTACTAATCTTACCAAAGCATTAAAAGCAGCAATTAAATTTACTTGTAACCACAAAAATCTGAACAATCTTCAATCTTGGAATTAAATTTGTAATCAATCTTCAAACTAGGGTTTTTACAAAAAGAATGGAAAATTAGCTAAATTCTCCATACTAAGAATGATAATAAAACGGGTTTAAATACCCTACAAAACTTAAGGAGTTTTATCTGTACTAGGACTCTCCGTTAGAAGAAGATTAAAAAATTAAAATTCGACTGTCGGACCGGTCCGGTCCTCCTGCAGTTCGATCTGGTTGGAATACGGATCGGTTCTTTTAATTCTTGGGCGGATCGATCCGTTGCGGATCGGTTCATTTGTTTTCTTTCATCTTCGATCCGTCTTCAGTTTGGGGTTCTCTGGAATTTGACATTGTGGATCGGTCCGGCCCGGATCGGTCCGGGCTTCCTTTGACTTTTTCTTCTAACTTTTACTGCTCATAAATTTCACACCGGGACTCCGATTGAGGTATCATTTCTTCCTATGTACTCATAATTGAAGGCTCTTCAACTTCTCTTTTGATGCCTCATCCAAATTCAGGGTAAAAATTACAATTTTTCCCTTTTGACTTTCCTTCTTTTCCTTCTCGCTTCTTTCGGTTTCTTTCTGTCTTTAATTGACATCAAATACCTGCAAAATTAGCACAAAATACAAGAAACTCAATGTACTCATTGGGATATGTCAGTAGTAAGATTATGAGATAAATTCAAATCAATTACGTTGTTCGAGGTGCTAAAAGTAACTAAATTAAAGGGATAAATTTGGAAGAATTTAAGCCTAATCATCACCCTTCGGAATTTTAAGGAGGAGGTGACATTATCATTGTCAATCAGTGGGAAAATGACATACAAAGACATTTACATATGGTTGAATGTAGTGACATTCAGAAATAGGTAGTTTCCACTTTTAAATTAGTTGGTGTGGCTCTCCAGTGGTGGAAGTCGGCTACTACTCCTGTCCAAAGAGATATGATGCCCATAGCTGATTTTTGGTTACTTTTTTATCGTAAGTATTCTTATCACGCAGTTCAGATAAAGATGATGACGAGGTTATTGTATGTGACCCATGGGGATCGAACTGTGGCTGAGTTCGAAGAGGAATTTACCCGTTTAGAAAATTTTGTTCCTGATGAAGTAAATACCGAGGAGAAGAGAGTTTTGATGTTTATGGGAGGCCTAAATTGGAGGATTCGATAACACCTATTGGGGAATCCGTCATTGTTAACGTTTGCTGATGTGATGGGTGTTGCGCTGTTACATTGTCAGTAATGCAGATTGAATTTAAAGGGGAGAAAGAAATTTCGGGTTCATCAAGTAAGACGGGAACATATACTGCTAGCGGGGCAAAGCCTGTGCTGCAGCAAGTGAATAAGAAGAAAGATAGGGATGTATCTTCGAGGGATTCATCAAAAATCAATGTTCAGGAGGCTCGTGATTTAATGGTGGTGGTTTTAGGTAGAATCTTCAAGGAAATCAGCAGCAGCAACAAAACGTTCCTCAAGGCCAAGCAGGTCGGGGGAACAATGGGTGAGGTCAACAAGGCCGAGGTCATCCAGGCCAGCGACATGAACAACCTTGATTTGGGAAACAGGGCTAGAGGCCAGGGAACTTTACAGGCCATTTTTCAGTGTGGTGAGGTGGGGCCAGGAAGGTAGATTGCCCTCAGCAGAATAGGATGAAAGTGCAAGGAGCTCAGCAGGGTCAGCAAGTACTTTTACAACCTCCAGTGCCCGTTCAGATTGCCCCACCTCTGTAGGATTAGTTGCAATATGGACGAGTGTATAATGTTTAGGATGTAGCGCTATCGCAGGTGAAGTAGTCTCCACCAGCCATTGAGGGTAAGTTCCATATCCATGGGCATATGGGTCGATTATTATTTGATACCAGGGCATCCCATTCCTTTATCACTGTACATTTTGCGCGTGCGGCGGGAGTGTTAGAGTTAGCTAAAAATGTCCAAATGTGTGTAGAATCTCCCTTGGGAGATGTGTCGCTTGTCCATTTCATTTGTAAAGGGGTCGAGGTAGATTTTGGGAGATTGTGTTTAGCTACCGACTTACTTGTATTAGATATGCATGGGTATGATGTTATATTAGGTATGGACTGGATGGTTAGATATCGAGCTATGGTGGATTGCTTAGGTAGGTCAATCGTATTTGCTAGTCTGGGTCAGGAAATGTTTATTATTGCCATGCCTCTTCCAGAGGGAGGTTCAAGCACCCATTTGTATTATATCAAGGAGGAGAATTTGTAGAAAGTGGTTATTTCCTTAGACTCGATTACCGTGGTTCGTGAATTTGCATATGCTTTTTTAGGAAATTCCAGGCTTACGTCTGAGTCATGAGATCGAGTTTGTTATAGATTTAGCTCTAGGGAATAGGCCAATTATGCGAGATCCATGCCGTATGGCTCCTATGGAATTGAGATAGTTACAAGACCAAATCTAATAGCTTTTGGGACAAGGTTTCATTCGTCGAAGTACTTCCCCTTGGGGAGCCCCTCTGTTGTTTGTGAAGAAAAAGGATGGTTCTCTATGGTTACGTGTAGATTATCGAGAATTAAATAAGGTGACAATCAGGAATAAGTATTTGTTACCTCGTATTGATGATTTATTTGATCACTTCAGAGGAGCCTCTTACTTCTCAAAAATAGATTTGTATACTGAATATCACCAGCTTCATATTAGGGAGCAAGATATCTCAAAAACTATATTTTTACCCGATACGGATCCTATGAGTTTTTGGTTATGTCGTTTGGGCTCACCAATGCCCTTGTAGTGTTTATGGATCTGATGAATAGGGTATTTTGGGATTTCTTAGACCAGATTATAATCGTGTTTATTGATGCTATTTTAGTATATTCTCGGACGGAGGGAGAACATGTTGAACATTTGAGGATGGTTCTAAAGACATTACGGGATCATCAATTGTATTCCAAGTTTGATAAATGTGGATTTTGGTTACGAGAAGTGCAATTTTTGGGTCATGTAGTGTAAGAGAAGGGTATTTTCGTGAACCCGAGTAAAGTTACAATAGTGAGGGAGTGGGGTCAACCCACAACGCTGACGGAGATTTGAAGCTTCTTGGGTCTAGCAAGTTATTATCATCGTTTTATAAAGGGATTTTCAAAAATTCCCAGACCTTTGACGAATTTAACTCGAAAGGGAGTCTCGTTTGTATTAGATGAATCATGTCAATTAGCATTTGATGAATTAAAGGACATGTTGACGTCGGCACTCGTTCTAGCTTTGCCTAAATCTAGAGTGGAGTATTTAGTCTTTACCGATACATCTCTCTAGGGTTTAGGAGGCGTGCTTCAACAAGAGGAGGGGGCAACTGTGTATGAGTATCGTAAACTCTAACCCCACGAACGTAATTATCCTACTCATTACTTGAAATTAGATGCAGTAGTTTTCGCATTGAGAATTTGGAGGCATTATCTTCTAGGCGAGAAGTTTAGGCTTTTCACGGACCATAAGTCATTGCAATATTTGTTTACCCAGAAGGAATTAAACATGAGTTTTGGCAAGAAATTCAAACTTTCTCTGAGATATGTAGGGCCTTTCCCAATTATTTAAAGGACTGGTTATGTGGCTTATAGACTTTCCTTGTTTGAACATTGACAAAAAATTCAAGATGTGTTATATGCTTCATCCATGAAGACGTATAAACAATGTGAGGGAGCTCATTGGCTTTTTCCATTGGAACAAATTTAGTTGCAACCGTACATCTCATACGAGGAACGACCAGTTGCCATTTTAGATCACAGTGAGCGTAAGCAACGATCGAAAGTAGTACCTTTAGTCCGAGTTCAGTGGGGACACCATAACACAGATGAGTCAACGGGAGAACGAGAGGATAATATGAGATCCATGTACCCCTACCTTTTTCCATAAAGTATGTTTAAATTTCAAGGGCGAAATTTCTTTAGGGGGGGAATATGTAATACCCTTACTTTTGTGTAATTATTTTTATATTAAATTATCAGGTCTTGGTGATTTATTATAATTGAGAATTTAAGTAAGGATTTAAAATAAATATTGATTAGGTTAAAATAGTTCATATTTATGTGAATTGTGCATTTATTTGAGAGAGAGGGTAAATATATTCTTGTTTTATGTGATCTCGTTGTATATACGTGTATGGGAGGTGGGATTTATTTCTCAGCTGTGGCTTATTTTAATGAATTGTATGAGGCCGAGAGATTTTTTTATATTCCGAGTTTCGAACGAAAATTTGGAGGGCTCTGTTGATTCTGGAAGGGCCGTTAAAGTCAAAATGTTTGCCTTGGGGGTTTTATTTGTGTTCCAAAATCTTTTGACTAGTTTGACTCGAATTGGGGTATACTAGTTATTTTTATGTGTATATTTTCATTTAAGGATAGGATTACTATTGATAAGGTGTTATTAGGCTTAAGTGGGTAATTAATCTCAATTAAAAGAAAACCCATTTTGAGAGAGAGAGAGAGACCGTGCGAATAAGAGAAAGAAAAGGAAGATTAAAAATCTTCAACAACTTGTAGAATCCTTGACTTTGAGGAATAATCATCCCCTACAATCTTTGAGGTAGTGGATTAACTTGCTAAATGTTTAATTATGTGAGCTATTTCATTATTTGTCGTATGAATTTGGTAACATTAGGGATATATGTGTTAAACCCTAGAATCTAGTATAGAAGTTTAGTTTTTGTTGTGTGTATATGGGTTTGAAGGTATAAACATGGTGGAACTCATATTTTTGGTGGATTATGTAGTGAATCATTGTAAAAGGAGGGTTTGTTGGAGAATTGGTAAAATTTTGTAGGATGCATAACTGGGCAATCCGGACCGGTTTGTGACACCTTGCCCAATTAAATACCAGCTGATCAGTCATTTATTCAATTTAAAACAAAGTTTTCGATTTGTTCAGTCTTAGCATCACTGTCGAAAAACATTTAACTTTAATAATCACCTAATAAATAATTAAGCTAGTGTCAAAACATTTTCCATTTTAAGTTATACCCAAAGAAAACATTAATAATTTCTTAAATATTAAAACATCATCTATTTACCATTCACAGGAATACAATAAATATTGAATATAACTTAACTGCACAAATAAATATGACTGGATGAAATATTCTAGTTTAAAGTCTTAAGCCAAATAAACCATAAAATACCCAATCCAACTGAAATGAACTACAAAAATAAACTAAGTACAATCTCTATAATAAAACGATGGAAACTGGGCGACACATTCCCTAAATGAAATATATGGACAGAAATAAAAGAAAAGATAGAGGCGTCTAAATTCATGGACCTGCAACTCCCACAACCGATGTAGCTCGATACATAGTTTGGTAAACATATGGCTGGGCACCTGGTATAATACATATATATAGCAAAAGAGAGAAGTATAGCAAAAGATGGGTTAGAGACTGAGTTGTAAAAATATTTGTTTTAGCAAGTATTTAAAACAACAGTAAAGAAAGTATTATGTGCATATTAGTTTCGAACTCTCACATGAGATCCTCACCTCTCCACTATTATGCACGCCTAACGTGCATCTACTCCAACCTAGTCATCTATAACACTCCCAACTAGGTCATAAACTTATACTTTTAATTATATCTCATAAAGGAACTCCGTATCGCCCATACAATACGTTATTAAAAATAGTATACCCGGATAACTACATTTCATTTTCACTGTTCTACTAAATAATCTTTTACCCAACTAAGATTATTTTATTTATCAACATTAATATATCAACTAGATCCACACAATAGAATTATTCACAAGTATATATATATATATATATATATATATATAGTAATCTTGCACCCTTACTTGGCATAATGCATACTCTACTCTGCTATCATGTCTCGATGCATCGCTAACTGCATGAAGGACTGCTGGTTAAATATCTCACGAATCATAAAATTCAAATCACAAGTATTGGAGGAGAAGATAATCCCCAGTCAAATGGGTTATGCACATACCTACGCTCCCATTCACTTGTCGAAACTATCCTACATCTCAGATAGCACGTAACCAAGTTCATATGTTCTGGGTATAAGTTAAATATTCCCCCAATGGGAAACACAGGATAAGACTATCCTCTACGCGAAACCTCCTCCTGATAGCAAGTAGTGTAGGTATGTTATACACATAATAATAAACCTATAATAGGCATAGACACGTCCTATTAAAATGAATAGGTATTCACCCAACCCGTACATATATTATCCATACGTAATATTTTCTCATTACTACTTATAATATAATCATTTCGATTACTCTCTCTCGAAATCTCCAAGATTAACTTACCGTTGCAATATTAAAGTATTATTTCTCAAATACTTTCCAATAATTTTGAACTATGCTAGATTCATCAAAATAATAGTTTCCTCACTGAAATTAATTGTGTAACTCGAATTGTGCTGAAATTGGATTTTTTAGATTTTTGGACATGTCGTTCGAATTAGGTCTCATGTCATTTGAACGACTTCTCATGAGATCCTGTCTCGTTCAGACCAAGCCCAATCTCGTTCGAACGAGATTGAGCAATTCCCCTCCCTAACTACACCTGCTACGTTTTTCCACCATTAACAACTCAAGAACCTCTACTGTTCATTCCCAATCACCAAAAAGGTAGTCCAAATTAATATCCTAACATGTTTAGATGATTTCTAACAATATAACATCATTAAATCATTACTAATAATCAATCAATTTCGAAATCCCCAATTTAATTATCAAGAACCCTAGTTCTCAAATTTACATGCATAACTCTAAATTAAAACGTAGATTCGTTTAAAAAATATCATAAATTTGTGGACATCATCTTAACTACATGAGGAATCAAACTCTTATCAATTCAGTCCTAATTTATGATCAATTCTCCCAACTTTTCATCAATTTCAACTTCATAGACATGGTGTAATTACTTATTCTACCATGAACACAATTATTGCTAAATAAAGCAAGCAATAAACACTTGACTCAATTATGATGTTCTGATCCGTTGATGAAATTGACGTAGACTTGTTCCTCGTCATCTGATCTACACTTTGGTGAGATTTGTGGTGTGAGTTCTTTAGTTTTGCACCAAGAACACCTATGGACTCTCCTTCTTCCTCTGTGGTTCTTCCTCTCTATCTCTCGTAGGTTTAGAAACTGACAGACTTTCTCTCACCCATCTACACTCCCTTTTATTTTTGTAATTTTCATCCATCTTAATTCCTAAAAATCTAAAAGACACAAATACCCCTACGGGGTGCCGGTTTGGCCTAAAAATATTTCGGGGTCCAAATCAAATACACGAGTAGAGTTTTCTGACTATCTCGACCCTTTCGGACTCACTGACTCACTCTAAATGACCATACGAGTTACTTAAAAATAATTTACTTCTATAATTCATTAAATTAGTTCCGACCCGACGCACACGTGCGTCCTGACTTAATATACCAAACTGTCGTATTTCCCACTCTCGAGAATTTATAAAATTTCATGATTCCATATTACGTAATCACACAGTAATATTAAGTAATTCTCAACAATAAGTATTAACCCTTGGCACGCTAGTTAATATTTATTTTAATTTGTATTAATTAACAATTAATTTGTCTCATTTTATTTAATGAATCCAACAAAAATAATTAATCCCATAATTATTTAATATCATAAAAATACGAGGTGTTACAAGATTCATTTTCTAAGGATACCGGATCGGTTCGAAGGTTAAATTTTCTGTAAGATTGAAGGAACCAAACCGGTTCATTTTTAGGGGTACCGATCCGGGGGTAAAAAATTTCTATAAGATTTAAGGAACCGGACCGGTTCGTTTTGGTGGACCTACGGTCCGATCCGGTTACTGTAATTAAGATTTTTGATGCTATTCTCTTCTAGATGATTTAAATACTTAGGAAACTCCTCTAGATTAGTGTGTAAACATATTTATGGGAAAGAATGTGGGTGTGATATAGCTCAATGGAGGGGTGTCCTTGGGGCTATTATCGAGGCATATTTGTCAGTGTATTATATCGCTTCCTTCGTTTAAATTCTCCATGGAATGAAAAAAAAATTAGTAGAGTTACGAGCTATTTAGTGAGAGTTCGTGGGTCATTAAAAGGGTAAATTGGTGTCATAATCATAAATGTGATGAGTTAACAATGAACAATTAAGTGAGTAAATTATAATATGAACTTCATATGTTTGTATGGATCATTAGCTAGTGTAAGGTGTGATATTTTCATATATCTAGGATTAGTAATATAGGTATATACATTTTAAGGTGTGTCAGCTTGTATATATAATGTGGACATATATTGGATGTGTAATATATGCTATGTAGTGCATACCCCTCTAGTTCTATCATGGGAAGTTGTGCGATGTGGGCAAATCCTCTGGCTCGAGGAGTAGAGAGAGAGAGTACGGTCCCGAGGTCATAGCGTCCTATATTTGACCGCGTGTAAGTTAGGGGTAAGATGTTTTTGGTATGATTCTTATTTCCTTTAGGTGAGGAACTATGGCCACTTCCCATACGCTTGTGAATAGGTTTTATACCAAGTTGGTGTGAGAGTCCGATCGCTGGTAACCCAAGATGATAAATGAGTAATTCCCTGGAATATGATAGCATTGTAGAGACTATTAGTATTTTTGTATGATGCGTATTATGTATTGCCCTACTAGTATGTTATTTAAAATGTGTATTACTCCTTTTTAGCACACGGTTGTATATGTATGCTTGGATGATTATAGACTAGAACTTAGGAGTATGTTTTATGGATAAAGGACCGAAGGGATTCCCACGACTAACTATGTTAGGTAGTAGTGTATCGGGGGTATTCCTTGTTTGGATTTCACTTGCGAGACGTCCCACGCACGAAACCTAGCGCTTTGTTGGAAGTGGAGAAATGTATGGTCACCAGTTCATGGGGTATTTTTAATTTACTTAATTATAGAGAAATGTCGGTTCACCATTAATAGGTTGTAGTTACACAGTTGGGAGTTAAGCTTAGATTCGAGGGGGTTTGGTTCGTAGATTTTTAGTGGGGTAGCTTAACTATATACTGGTATACGCTTAGGTGCGCATTGTAGCTGAGAGGGGAGGTTGAGTCTCAAGGGAGTGCGATTCCACATCAATTATGAAGTCTTGCATATTTAATTATTATGCATTTAATTAACTTGCTACAATTATTTTCAAAATCAGGGCTCTGACCCATTTATATATTTTCCCTGCTATGCGTATATTGTGTATATTACAAGTGTTCCTCCACAAGGAGGCCTATGATGGTTATCTGTTCCAAAGTTTTTGGGAGCAGTAACATTTTTGGGATGTTACGGGATTTTTGTTATAGATGCGTCTCTTTTTCTAATCTAGTTAAGAACTTATGGTTATAAATCCGGTGTGTGTACCCAAGGGTCTTACGTTGCTCTCTTTTGTAATTGTTTTTCATTATTGTATGGTCTGTTTCCCGATACCATATTCAGGAATATTCTTTTGTATGTATACTCTTAGCATGGTAATGATCTAGTCCATTATGTCTTTTGTTGTTCGTGTTCCGATGTATGTGTTTGATTTTTGTATCTACGCCTTTAAGAAGAAATTTTTTTGGCACCTGTTTATTTATTTATAGAGGGTGGTTACCGGTATATTTACACTTGTCAGTGGGTGTAGAGAATGATACACTTGAGATTCCTGTTGTATTTTAGTATAGGGATGGCCATCCGTATATTTGAATAGGCGAGGTGTCACAATGCAGTCACATCAACCATTTATGCAGGTGTAGGTGATGATTAAGGCCTTTTGAAATCAATTTCATTTCGGTAGAGTAATTTATAAGTAATCTTTTTAGGTGTTGTTTGTTAAGTTTTTTAATAAAGGATACATATGACTATTCTAAGGTTTGCGGTGTTCAAGTATGGTATCTGAGTATATTGGCCTATTTTTCAGAAGCATAACATATGTTCGATGAAATGTTTACTTGAATTTTATTATCAAGTGAGATTTAATAAGTTTTTATATTTTATTTTTGTGTGTTTTGCCCTTTGTTTTGTTGTTTATTAGTAATATTTTCCTAATTGTTGTCATAAAAACTCCATTGAGGTGTATTATTTTTCTCTTGTAAGTAAAAGTTCCAGGTGGAGATCAGGTCCATCATAGGGGAAAATGGATCAACCGATATGCCTATCTCTCACAATATGCAAAGGTTTGATTCATTTCCTTAATGTTGCACTTTTCATTGTATTTGATTATCATAAGTTTGTTATGTACTCGATAATAGATGCTTCTTAAATAGTGAAACCAATTGTATATGATGAGTACAATATTTTGTTTTGTACATTCATTGAAGAAGGATATTGTGCCATGGAAGAATCTAATTGTATAAACTTTTGTTGATTATGAAAATTGCATATAATAATTCAATATTGGTTTGTTGGTCATTCTTTTGTTATGCAAAGTAACACACATAAATTTTTCATTTGTTACATTGGTTTAGTGAATAATGTTTTCTTGATGCGTTTTATTATAAAGTTTGAATAAGTAATTTTTTTATGAAAAATTGGAAAATGCGAGGAAACATATAGAAAGTTTGGTCCTTTACTTTTAAGAAATTTAACAAATATGACGTTTTGCATTTTTTTTCTTTATCACGAAGAAACATTGGTAAGAACATATTTTCCTTTTCAAATAATTTTTAGATGATTTTGATTATTAAAAGATTTGGGTTACTTTTTAGTTTCTAGTGAAAACTATTCAATTGACAAAATCATAGCGATATAGATCTCTTGTTATATTTATTTGACTAGCATATAACCCGCGCAATGCGCGGGCGTATATAGTTTTTTTTTCTACCATACTTCGATACGTAAACGTGGTCAAGATCGTAGTTATATCGGGGTGGTAATTTTAAAACTCACACGAACATGAGTAAATCGATATAAGTTTTACCCGAACATAATATGATAAATAATGTTATTTTCATTTAGTTTAGTTCGATCAATAATATTAATTTCTAAATAATAATTAATTTTATGTTGTGTTTTCATGTTCCTATTATATTTAATATCAATTTATACAAATAATTCCAAATTATTATCTTATACAATACATGGATGAAACAAAATCCATTATTTAAGTAAAATAATAAATTTTGATTGGCAAAAATTTATTCATAACAACTTGCATAATTAAATCCTACATATTATATTATCTCAAATATCATTTAACTTTTAAACTAAAACATATCCCATTTTCATTTAGTTCAGTTCGATCAATGGTATTCATGTGTAAATCACAATTGGTTTTATGTTGTGTTTCTTGTTCCTATTATATTTAATGTCAATTTATACAAATAATTTCAAATTAATCTCTTACACAATACATGGACGAAGCAAAATCAATTATTTAAGTCAAACAATAAATTTTGATTGGCAAAAATATATTCATAATAATTTGCATAAATAAAACCTACATATTATATTATCTCAAATATCATTTAAGTTTTTAACAAAAACATGCCTCATCTAGAGGTCTATACATGAACATTCTAATACATGAACCAACTAAATACATGTATTGACTAAATACACGAACCTGCATTTAAACTTCTATACATTAATTTCATAATACATGAACCAACTAAATTCATGTATTGCACAAATATAAGAGAAATTATTATGGGAGAAGAAACGTAAATAGTCAATCTCGAGATATACTTTTTTTTTTAGATATTGAAAAATTTAGGAGCAGTGAGAGGTTTTTAAGAGATTAATTAAAATGAACTTTAAATGATAATAAATGCTCTTCATTAAATTGTCTTTCTATTGTTTTTAAAGCATAACATAGATTTGTAATTTTCTCCCCGCCATTTACTATTTTTTTTGGAATCATAATGAGCTATCCATTATTTTTAATTTTCTTGCATTATCATCCATTGTGTGTTCTGTTTCGTCACAACCTTATTTTATACTAGTTAATTATGTGTATAATACACCTTCTCAAAATGCATACATCCATATATACTTCACATTTTTTTCACTGGCCTTTTTTTTTGGTAATAATGCAATCTTATTGTTGGTACTTTATTTTTTCTTTCTACGTTTGTTTTATAACTTTTCCATCTTAGTTGTTTACAAAGGATTTCATTCTTTTTTTTTTACAGGAATCAAATAATGGGTTTTGTATCTTTGTTAGAGTTTTTAGATCTCACTCAATTATTCATAATTTGTTATCATGTAAAACTGAGGTTGTAGAAAGCTCCTCAATCCTAAGGATGTCCACGTAAGATTTATTGGATAGAGTCTCAATGAATTTGGAGTGGCTCAATAGTTCACCCGCCATAAACACAAAACCCAAACGTATCTTTCTCATTTTCACCATTTCCCCTTTCTAAACCACTTCTCAATCTCAACCCCTCCGTTTGTATTTCCGTTCAATTGTTATAAACACAATACCCAAACGACTTTCTCTCCGAGATTTATTTTATTTTCTTGAAAAAGCTTTCCTATTGTTCGTCACCGAGATTTGGTGTCATTTAATTTTTGGTTGTTTAGTATCGATCCGACACCTATCAGTGATTCTTCCTCATTTCCCCAAGTTTGAAGCTTACCCAGGAAATGAAGTATCTTAAAAATGCAATTTCTCTGAAGGATGCCTTGATTGTAAAAGAGGGGCAACTGATTCACAATGAGTGAATGAATGCTTGATGGTGAAATAAAACCTAGTCCTTTGATTTTAATTGATAAAATCCACCCAAATATTGTTTTGTTGATAAAGATTGTCTGTTGATTACAGTTTTATATGTGAAACTCAATCATCTTCAATGTTGTAATTCATTTAGATTACTATTTGAATACCTATGTTGTCATTCATTTTGTGTGCTACTGTCCCTATTATTGTGGGGAGCGGTTTAAAAGGGATAGTAAAGTATTTTTACCATCTTTTTATTTAAACTAATGAAAACTTCTCATTGGGGGTCTCTAGGAAGTTTGTATGGCTTTATATAAAAACAAGCTTCCTCTTATTGAGCTCTTTAAAAAAAGGACTTTTCAGTCCCGTTCTTCAACGATTAGTTTCTCTCTGCTCGATGTCTGCTAATCATATATTTACGTTGATATCTTTTTGTGTTATTAAATATATTTGTGATCCATTTTCCATATTATCCGTTCCCTTGGTGTATATATATATATATATATAATGCCCAATTTGCCCATTAATTTTATATAAGTCTGAAGTGTTTATCACCAGAACCTCTTATTCTTGGAATTTATGGTCTTTTTAAATCTATTTTTTAAGTGAATATCAAATATGTGTAATTGTTTGACGGGATTTGGAAGATAGACAAATATTTGAAATCAAAATATTTTCTTTTGGGTTGAATACTTTTTTATATATTCTAATCAATTAGGTTTTTCATTTATATCATGATCTAATTCAACTAATTAATCCATTGAAAACATTAATTTAATCTTCTATGAGATTGTCCACATAATATTAGCTGATACCCAAAAGTAAACGTTCAGTGATACAACTAATATTTTTAGCATTTCATAATTTTTTAGAAACCTTTTTATGTCTCTGTCCTTTCACATCTCTTCTCTTTTATATAATAATCCTTTATCATCGGCCTCCAACTACTCAAATTTTTTCCAAGAAAATTTAAGGTTCATTTTACTAAATTATATTTATGGGTTTATATAACTGATATGCTTTTTCTATTTTGAACGGGAAGGTAATTGATATGTTAGATAATCATACACCCACAAAATTTTATTGAGTATGTGCTCACTTGACTATCTATGAACTCAAAATGAAGATCTGAGGACAGAAAAAAAAATTCAGTGAACATATGCAACTCATAATGGAGAAATGGAAATAGACTTTTTGTGTTTAGATGTTATGTGGTTTCACTAATTATCAGTCATATTACAATAATAGATAGTTTGGTTACCTCCTTGGAAGAAAATAAAATTGTTTTATACAACTTTCGATTAATATTACTGTGGGTACCCGGAAATTAGTATTATAGGCCTGGACGAGTAGCCCAGCCCTAGCGGCCCAAAGTCCAGGCCCCTCATATTTTGTATTGATCCGATTTCCCCACGACCCCATGAAGGGAAGTTATAGGGGAGAACGATCCCATGGAGGGAAGTTATAGGGAAGATGGCTAATAAGGAGGAACCCTTCATCTCCACTAACTAACATACACATATATAAATTAAGCCCTAGGTCCGGGGCAAAGGACAAGTTGTATTCTCTGTACTCATTCTCCATAATATTGAGAAATAATACTAACTGTACCACCGTGGACGTAGGCACATCTTTCCTGAACCACGTACATACGTTGTTGTGTGATTGGCGTTTTATTTTCTTTGTTCTTTCTTGGTCATTACTTATCTCATATTTATTTGTGTTGCACAATCATTGTCTCCACAATTGGCGCCGTCTGTGGGAAACGTTCATCTTTCCCTAAGAAGAGCCCACGCCAAGAAAAGAATCTAAGATGTCTGGTCACAGCAGCAACGCTCCTCAAGAAGGAAATATTCAAGAGCCACTTGCTCCTCGCAGGATTAGGTCTGAAGTCCGACGTTCAGATCATGGGGCTCGCTTGGAAAGGCCGGCCTCAGAAGAAGGTCAAGGACCAGCAAGGTCCACGCAGATATCCAGATTGATTGATGCATACGAGGCAAGGCTCCATGAGCAGAGGGAGTCTTCTCGCAGATACGAGGTTGAGAATGCTCGCTTGAAAAGAAGACTGGAAAGACTGGAGAAGGAACTACGTCCTGATACCAGGAGACACCCCTATCGCACTCCTAGCCCTCAGGCGAGCAAATCTTGCAGCCGAGGAAGGAGCCCTAGGTGGGAATATCAAGGGGTCGAAAGTGGCGACTCAGACGATGACCACCGCGAACAACTAAGAAGAGCTCGCCGCTACCAGAGACCTGCTCGTAGCGACGAAAACATACGGAACCTGGTCCGCAGAGAAATGGACCAACATCCAGCTCACCGCGGCACCAGGTCGACCAGAGAACTCACCAGGAAAGCCCTCAAGACCCAGATGAAGTCACCCTTCACGAGGGAAATTGAAGAGGAAGAGGCTCCCAAGAAATTTTCCATTCCAAGGTTAAAGATTTACGACGGGAAGACTGATCCCATTGATCATGTCAGGCAGTACTGGCCGGGCATGACCCTCTGGAATCACCGGGATGCACTGATGTGCCGTATTTTCCCCTCGAGCCTCCATGACGTGGCCCAGAAATGGTTCGAAAAACTCCCTCACCGATCCATCAGAAATTTCAAATCCCTAGCCGAGCTCTTTACGGCCCGGTTGATCACCAGTAGCTCCCATCCCAAAAGGATGGATGCTCTATTAACAATGAAGAAAACACCTCAAGAAACACTCTGAGACTATGCGAAGAGGTACTGGGAGTTATTCAATGAGATCGAGGACTGTGCGGAAGAGGTGGCAGTGGCTTCCTTCAAAATTGGGCTACCTAGCTCTTCCCTCCTTTACCAGTCCTTGACGAAGAAGGAAGCTATGACCATTGACGACCTGATGGCCCAGATTGAGAAATACGCAAAGGTGGAAGATGTCACCCGCCTTAATGTAGGAGAAAACGGTCGAGCCAAGCTCACTACAAAGGGAAGTGAGAAAGTTGAGAACCAGAAAAAAGGAGAAAAGAGTGGGGGCAAGAATGGCTCCAAAAACGGAGGGAACCCTGACGTAACAAAATTGTTCCAGGCGGTCAACACCGTCTTTAAAAAGCTAATTTACAAAATTCTCACGAAGATCAAGGATGAGCCGTTCATCAAATAGCCCGGGAAAATGAGAGGAGACCCCTCAAAAAGAAACAATGCATTAAGATGCGCTTTCCACAAAGAGGGAGGGCATAAGACCGAGCACTGTAAGGCTCTTAAGTCCCACCTCGAGGAGTTGGTCCAGTTTGGACATTTGAATGACTTTGTGGAAAAGAAGGTAGAGAAAGTGGCTGCCCACAGAGAGGCGAAACCCGACAACGTGCTGGAGGATGATGCCGAACATGAATTCGCAGTAATCCACGGAGTATCTGACGTCAAGAAAATACAAGGGAACTCAGCTCGAATGGAGGTAAAGAAACTGACAGCGGTAATGCAAGCTTTTCAGATTGATCCAGCAAAATCACAGTCAGGAAAACGTCGGCGAGCAGAGGACATCAACTACAACAAGCATATTGTTTTCACGGATGAAGACCTAGTGGGAGTAAGGACCCCACATTATGATGCCTTGGTCATTACACTCGGGATAGCTAACTTTGGCATCGACAGGCTGCTCGTCGATCAAGGAAGCTCATCCGAAGTAATGTACATCGACCTGTTCAGGAAATTGAAGTTGAGCGTCGCCGACCTAAAGGGAGCTACTGTCCCTCTGGTCGGCTTCGCTGGAAAAATGACCATGCCCCTGGGCAAAATAGTACTACCAGTGCGCGCTGGAAATGTTTCCAAGATGATTGAGTTTTTGGTGGTCGACATTGATTCACCGTATCAGGCCATCCTCGGCAGGGGATGGCTTCATGTGATGAAGGCAGTCTTCTCGACCTACCATCAGAAGCTCAAATCTGTTATCGAGCGAGGAGTAATGGAGATACACGGTGACCAGGCGATGGCAAGGAAGTGCTTCATAGCAGCCATCCGACCAAAGCCAGAGAAAAAAGCTGATCAACCCAGTGAGAAAGTGGAGGAAGGTGCAATTCCTTCCAAATAGCAATTAAAATACGGAAGGCCTGGAGTAGAAGAGACCAGGATCCTCCCCTCCGAGCGTGTCGTCGAGGACCTGGTAGAAGTGGCGGCTAGGGAAGGCGACAATAGCAGAGTATTCCTGATCGGAGCGTCACTCACCGACCAAGAGCAAAAGGAGTCGTCAACCTTACTTAGAAGCAACATAGATGTTTTCGCTTGGGAACCTTATGAGCTGCTAGGAATCGATCCCAATATGGTCTGCCACTAGTTGCACGTCGATCCCATATTCAAGCCGATAACGCAGAAGGCACGGCGAACTGCTGTCGAGAAGGCCAGAGCAATAGAAAAAGAAGTCGAAAAACTGCTGGATGCAGGATCCATACGGGAAGTGCAATTCCCCAAATGGTTATCCAACCCAGTGGTAGTTCTGAAAAGCAACGGAAAGTGGAGAGTTTGCATAGACTTCACTAACCTCAACAAAGCATGCCCCAAGGATAGCTTCCCTCTTCCACAAATAGACCAACTAGTAGATGCCACCGCAGCTCACGAACGAATGAGTTTCCTGGATGCATACTCAGGGTATCACCAAATTCCCTTGTATGCCCCAGATCAGGACAAAACGATGTTTATCACGACGGTTGGTTTATATTGTTACAAGGTCATGCCTTTTGGGCTCAAAAATGCAGGGGCAACCTATCAGCAGCTAGTTATAAAAATGTTCAAGAATCAAATGGGAGACACAATGGAGGTCTACATCAACGACATGCTCGTCAAGATCAAGGAGAAGGAGAATCACCTCTCGGACCTGTCAAGTACCTTCGAAATCCTCAGGAAGTACCGAATGAAACTTAATGCGAGCAAGTGTTCCTTCGGTGTCCAGTCAGGGAAGTTTCTTGGGTATTTGGTCAGCAAGCGAGGCATAAAGGCTAATCCGGACCAGATTGATGCAATCAACAGAGTGAAACCTCCTCGCACAATTCGGGATGTACAGAAGCTCACTGGAATGCTCGCTGCTCTAAATTGTTTCATTTCTAAATCCTCCGAGAGATGCAAGCCTTTCTTCCAACTCTTAAAGGGAAGCAAAACAGTGGAGTGGAGCCCAGATTGCTCACGAGCATTGGACGAGCTCAAGTCCTACCTAAGAACTCCACCACTGCTTGTCATACCACAGCAAATGGACTCTTTGTACCTCTACCTCTCTGTATCCAGTCATATTGTCAGCTCGGCGCTAATGTGCGAAGTTACAGGAATCCAACATCCCGTTTATTACGCGAGCAAAACCTTATTAGATGCCCAGCAGCGCTACCTACCATTGGAAAAGCTCGCATTCACCCTAGTAATAGCCTCGAGAAAGCTGAAGCATTACTTCGAAGCTCATACGATCATCGTCCTTACATCACACCCCCTTAAGGCTGTCCTAAGGACGACGGATTTGTCAGGCAGACTGTCTAAATGGTCAGTCGAGCTCGGCCGGTTTGACATCCAATTTCAACCAAGGACAGCTATCAAGGGTCAAATCCTCGCTGATTTCATAGCTGAATTCACAGGCGAAGAACCCTCCGACCAGCCTAAGCCAACAGAGCAAAACAACCAAGCTACAGTGGAAAGCTGGAAACTATTCGTTGATGGAGCCTCCAACTCAAAGGGGGCAGGGGTAGGAATTGTTCTCATCACTCCAGAAAACACAGTCCTTGAGCAAGGAATCAGGCTGGGATTTGCAGCCTCCAACAACGAAGCAGAATACGAAGCCCTAATAGTAGGTCTCCAAAAAGCGCAAACTCTGGGAGCAAAGCGTTTGCTGGTATTCGACGATTCGTAACTAGTTTCCAACTAGATAAGTGGAGACTATAACGCAAAGGATGAAAGAATGGCAGCCTACCTCTCCTTGGTGAAAAACTTAATGACGAGCTTTGAAGAGATCAACATCCAGCAGTTTCCCAGGGGGTAAAATAGCCACGCTGATGCGTTAGCAGCCCTGAGTTCGGCAGTTGATTCTAGCCTTAAAAGGGTTATCCCTATCGATTTCCTCAGTTGCCCAAGCATTTACCCCAACTGTGAGCTGCCAAACGCAGAACCAATACTCCAATTGGAATCAGCCCCCAGCTGGATGGATCCCTTGAAGGACTATTTAAAGGACGGAACGCTTCTAGAGGACAAGAGAACTGCCCACCAGATAAGGGTCAAAGCTGCTCGCTTTCACTTATCCATAGGAGGCGACTTGTATAAAAGACCTTTCTCCGGTCCCTACCTTAGATGCGTCTTCCCAGGCACTGCCAAGGCAGTGCTTCATGAGCTTTACGAAGGAATCTGTGGAAGTCATGTCAGAGGAAGGTCTCTAGCCTTCCGAGAAATGAAGGAAGGTTATTGTTGGCCATACACGCAAAAGGACTCCGTAGTATATGTCCGTAAATGCCTGAAATGCCAACTTCACGCTCCTATGGTCCACCAGCCCGCCAGTGAATTAAAATCCCTGACCAGCCCCTGGCCTTTAGCCCAATGGGGAATGGACATCGTGGGACCACTGCCCACCGCTGCCGGCAATCGCAAATACCTATTGGTTGCAATTGACTACTTTACCAAGTGGATCGAGGCAGAACCACTGGCGAACATCCGAGATGCTGACATGATAAGGTTCGTATGGAGGAATATAATCACTCGATTTAGAATCCCCAGAACCATCATCACTGACAATGGAACACAGTTCGAGAGTGGCCCTTTTCAGGACTTCTGCAACGAACACGGGATCAGGCACCACTTCAGCTCGGTGGCCTACCCTCAAAGCAACGGACAAGTTAAAGCTTCCAATAAAACAGTGATCGCTGGATTGAAGAAGCGGTTGGAGCGAGCCAAAGGCGCATGGGCAATCGAGCTACCGCATATCCTATGGGCATACAGAACGACTCCTAGGCGAGCAACAGGAGAAAGGCCATTCTCACTAACATATGGTATGGAGGCAATCATCCCACTAGAAGCGGGATTACCAACAATGAGATCCGACCTTGTGGAACAAGGCCAGAACGATGAGGCTTTGCTCGCTGAACTCGACCTGGCCGACGAGCGCAGGGAACTTGCCCTAGTGAAACTAGCGAGCTATCAGCAACAGCTCGCGAAGCACTACAGCAAAAGGGTTAACCCGAGGAGATTCAAAGTTGGGGACTATGTTCTAAAAAAGGTCCTGGGCAACACAGTGAAGCCATCAGACGGTAAGCTGGGCCCAAACTGGGAAGGACCTTATAAGATAATTAGAGACGACCTGCAAGGTGCCTATCATTTGGAAACGTGGAGGGCAGGGAGATACCACGAGCATGGAACACAGCTAATCTCAAGAAATTCTATTTTTAGGAATTTTATTATTAAATCTTTTATTGTATTCGTTATGTGAAAGGACAGTTCATTTCCCATTTCACTAATGAAAATATCTCAGTTGATCACTCCCTAATTAGTAACAGTTATATTTTATTACACATCCCTTCCAAATCACAGGCATAATGGTCGACATAGCAGGGGAACACCCCTCCTCAGGTCATCGTCATGAAGCACGACAGACCTCTTAGCATTGCACCTGGCAATATATGAAGCCCTACAGAGTATTCTTAGGCATCAAACCTACTTTGGTTAAATAAAATCCTGATCGGATGAAGACATCCAATACCAGGTGTGTCCTCGCCAATTGACCTACTTAGGCCTAAGGGAGTGTGACGACACAACCTAAAAGGTAAAGTGAGGGCACGATGGTATTCTTGCATTATACTGGACTGGGGGGACACTCGCATGACAAAATAAAAAGGATTATGAAGCAGCAAAAATATAAAAAGATTAGATGAACACGTTTAGTCGGCAAAATTGCCCAAAACGCGAACTTTTCATTAATCCTTTATATTTACAAACAATGATAATACATATTTAGTCGGAGAAGCTCGCCCAAAGCATTAACATTATCAAAAAGAAAAAGAATAACGAAATCTCAAGGAGGTGGAAGCCTCCGAGCAAGATAATCAGCAACTTTAGCTCTCCTTCCATCATCAGGAGCGGGGGCTAGCTCTTCCACGACCTTATTTGCGTCCAACTCCAATAGTTGCCGGGGAATAGCATCAATGGGGATCCATTGATCATCCCTCCTGATTGGATTGGGCATCAGAGTAGAGGAAGACATCTTGTGTCGATACCATAACACCGAGTTCCTCGGGACCTGCAGCTCTCTCAGGGAACTCAACCACCCTATGATGAAAGAAAGTTCTTCAAACTCTGATAGTCTCGTGGGAGCATCCAGCCAGCCCTGATCGTAGCCATCAGACCACACTTGGCGAGGGTCCTTCTTGAATAGATGCCGCAGTCGGGAAACGTCCCTCTGGAGCCCAGTAGCAATTACATAAGCTCGTCGAACATCATCGCGCAGCTCCCCAATCTCCCGCTATTCGACGGCTTCCCTGTTCCTACCCCTGGCACTCCTGCCAGCACGCGGGAGGGGAGGCCGAGCAGCTCGCGATGAAGAAGAGCCTTGCAGGACTTTTGGAACGGTGCTCGGCGAATGCTCCTTAAGCTTCGAGACCTCCCGCCTCAGGTCTTCGTTCTCCTGTTGTAGGAACTCCCCAACTTGGTTAATCTCGGTGGCCTCCAGTAACTTTGCTCTCAGTGCACTAACTTCTTCTGGTACTGAGGCACCGATTTCTTCCATTTCCTGGAGCCTATCCTTCAGCTTAGCCACCAGCTCGGATTTCTCCTTATATTTCTGATTCCTAGACCTAAGTGACTTACAAAGTCTAACAAAGGCCTGGCGAACAGCAGGGCTTGCATTAGGACCAAGAGTCCTACCCAGTTGGGAGGTAGCAGGAATATAGTCATCAACATCAACCAACTACAAGTAAAAAAAAGAGAAGAGAAAGAGATCAGCATAAACAAAAATAAAGTCTTTTCATTAATAAGGAACGAGGTTACATCAGATTGAAAAAGAAAAAATTACAAAGCAGCCCTATCAATTAGCAACCTCGGGTGGCCCAGAGGTGGATGGTCCCTTATCCTTATCAGCATCAGCAGGGGCATTACCCTCTGCAGGGGTGTCCTCTGTCCTCTCAACCAAAGGAGCGTCGGCAGGAGTCGCCTGAGAGACAGGATCAGTGCCTTCAGCATTTGGGGCAGGGTCCTCATCTACGACTAGCCTTGGCCCTGGATCGTGCTCGTCAAAGAGTGGGGATGCAACGTCCACCCCAGCAGCCACAAGAGCCTTATTCCACACTTTCTTGAAGTTCAGACGGCTGATGTAGCCTATCTGAACTTCAGCGTCCTCATACGCAGCAGTCCAGCCAGAGTTGTACGATTCCTCCTTAAGGGTGGCTGCCTGGGCTTTCTCCGCCTCCAGTTGCTCGGCCAGAACCCTGTTCTTCTCTGCAAGGTCCATCTTATTCGTGCACACCAGATCATAAGCCTTCCTCAGCTCGCCCAGCTCCCTGACCGCATCATCTCTCTCACGAGAAGAATTGACAAGGTCCAGGTCAGATGAAACTCGAGCTGCATCAGCAGCCTTCAGGTCGGCCTCCAGCTGAGAGGCCCTGGCTTCCAGAGCAGATTTTTACTATTCCAGCTTACCATTCCTCCTCACCAGCTCGTCACGAGAGCGATAGAGCACAGCGAAGTCGGTCACAAACTGCAAAGAATAAAGAAGAAATCAAGAAGAAGAAACCATCAAGACTTGTTAAAAGAAATTGAGAATTAGAAGAGAAATTTACCAAGGCAAGCCTCTGGCTAGCTTGCAGAGCCAGTTGATCGGACCCCAATGCCCTCTGGCGATCCGCAGGAAGGACTGCTCTCTCGAGCAGCGCAGGGGCTAGCTGAGGAGAAGTGGCCACCGAAGCCCCCTCAGGCAAGGTAGATACTGGGACCAGGGCTTGACCTGTTTTGGTCCTCGATTCCATCTTCCTCCTCTCCTCCACTTTCTTCTTCTCCTCCACCTTCCTCCTATCCTCCTCCTTTTTCCTCTCCCTCTCACTCGCCTGCTCCTCCTCTCTCCTCTTCTTCTCTTGCTCCTGAAAAGAAGGTCGAGAACCAGTAGCTATGACCCCAGGTGCAGACTTCAGTTTCTTGGACCTCTGTGCAAGGAGCACATCATCATCATCATCATCTCTGATCAAATTCTTCCTGGGAGGCATATCTTCACCAGAACTGTTGGAAGTGCTCGACGATCCTTGAGCTTCAGAATTCTCCTCAAAATTAGAAGAACTGCTACCGACAGAGCTCTCTCCACCAAGATTACCGACAAGCTCACTTTCAGAGCTCCTCTCCTCTTCGTCCAACTGGATTAGCTCGACAGTAGTCTCTTCGAGGGAAGCAAACTCTGAAACACTGTCCACAAGTCATGCTATGAAGCTGGAGCCTACGTTCTTATACTCTAACAAGAAAGCGACAGATCTGGGATGCTCGTCGTCACCCAAAGGCTTTCTGATGTTCCAAGCTTTAACCAACTCAAAAATTCGGACCTCGATAAGAGCAGGCTCCACGTTCCTTGACGTCGCTGTAAAAGAAAACACAGAAAGGAGTTAGAAAAGTCATAAGTCAGCAGAGATTGAAGCAACAGTACAAATATCTACCTATATATTCTTCCCCATAAAAGGGAACAGTGAATCTTTCAGACCTTGACCCTTCAGATTGGGGAGAGAACTGCCAATTCCTAGCAAGAAAACCTTCCTGCCAGTAGTCCTTATAGGAATCAGGTAGATTTACTACCAATACCCTATCAGGGCTCCTAGCTTTGAGGTACAGGACACCTGAACTAGTTCGAGAGAAGGAGTAACAAAAGCAGACCTCGGCAAGCCCTAACCTTATGCCATACAATTGATTTATCCTATGCACGCCGTTCACTGTTTTCCATACATTGGGTGAAAATTGTGCAGGAACAACACTAAAATAGCTAAAAAAATGCAAAAACAGATCATTAGGGGGAAAAGTAAGTCCCCCCTGGGAAAGCAACAAAGCATGAATCCAGTGGGCATCCTCTATATCCCTAACGTTCCTAGGAGGCGAGCAAAACACTCAATCTCCACCCACTCAGGAATGTTGTAGAATTTTCTAAATTCCGAGATTGACCTATTTCCAATCTTCGCCATTGGAAAATACAAGAAAAGCTACAAACCAAAGAGAAAATGCAAAGGGAACGAGAGACTTACAAGATAGAAGATTAGGTCAAATGATGAAGAAGCAACGAGAATGGAGATCGAAAGTAGAAGGTACGAAGCGCAAGAGTTCTCAGAAGATAGAAGAGTGCTGGAAAAGCTAAAACGATGAAAATAAATGAGCCTTATTCCAACAAACCTTCAAAATCTAATCATATCGCACAGTAGACGAAGTGGCTGCCACTAGAAATCGACTCTACAGCTCACGAGGAATTGCAACACGACTATTATAGCTAATCATTTAAATCTGTTGGGCCCACATGCATAGCACAACAAATTTAGGGTCAATTGTGGGTACCCGAAAATTAGTATTATAGGCTTGGACGAGTAGCCCAGCCCTAGCGGCCCAAAGTCCAGGCCCCTCATCTTTTGTATTGATCCGATTTCCCCACGACCCCATGAAGGGAAGTTAT
Source organism: Sambucus nigra (assembly GCA_949130495.1). Taxonomy (NCBI): domain Eukaryota; kingdom Viridiplantae; phylum Streptophyta; class Magnoliopsida; order Dipsacales; family Adoxaceae; genus Sambucus; species Sambucus nigra. Next base: position 115,123,864 of record OX422219.1, read on the forward strand.
AGGGGAGCACGATCCCATGGAGGGAAGTTATAGGGAAGATGGCTAATAAGGAGGAACCCATCATCTCCACTAACTAACATACACATATATAAATTAAACCCTAGGTCTGGGGCAATGGACAAGTTGTATTCTCTGTACTCATTCTCCAGAATATTGAGAAATAATACTGACTGCACCACCGTGGACGTAGGAACATCTTTGCTGAACCACGTACATCCGTTGTTGTGTGATTGGCGTTTTATTTTCATTGTTCTTTCTTGGTCATTACTTCTCTCATATTTATTTGTGTTGCACAATCATTGTCTCCACAATTATGTACTTATTTAGATTAATATTACGTGTTCAATTGTTATATTTGACCAATTTAGTTTGATTTATCATTGTGAACACTCTATATATCTTTATGCTATCCAGTAAAATTTTCATATACTGAGTTGTTTTACATTTAATTTTACCTATTATGTTTTGTTGGAATTATAAAAAAATGTACTGAGTTGTATTACATTTAATCGTTGAGTATATATATAAACGAAAGATGCAGATTATAACAAAGGCTGAATATTTATCCTATTCTCTCTATTTTTTCAGTCACATATACATTTGTCCTCAAGTTCAATCATTGTTAGAGATGAATAAAAACAAAGGTTGTATATTTATAACCTTTTTGGATCCTATATTGATTTTTAGGAATCACACCAATATATTATGTTTAGATATAACATTTTTTAATCTAATTTAGATTATCATATTTGCATCGATTTCAGCATAAGAGTTTCAATTCTTCCAAAGGTATTCACTTCTCTCTTTTTCTCTATTTTTTCTCTATTTTTTTGTATTTTGGCGTTTCTTTTATTTGGAAATCATTTTTTTTTTTGAATCCTATATCGATTTGTAAGGGGTTTCAAAACCCAAATTTTAAAATACACCAATATATCATGTTTAGATCTAACATTTTATTAATCTAATTTATATTCTCACATTTGGATCGGTTTCAACATAAGAGTTTCAATTCTTCCAGAGGTATTCACTTCTCTCTCTTTCTCTATTTTTTTAAAATATTTTTTTTGTATTTTAGTGTATTTTTCTATTTTGAAATAATCTTTTTGGAGATTAATATTTTTCTATTTTAAAATATTTTTCTATTTTGAAATAATCTTTGGGTATTTTGGAGATTAAACTTATTTTTCAAAAGAACTTTATACTCCCAAAATCCTGAATTAAAAGCTAAAGTACTGGGAAAGTTCCAATGCGTAATGAGATGATAGAAACATCCCAATGCGTCAGTATATTTGTGAGTGGTAACCGTCGCTTTAAAAAGCTTTGATACCAATCTGTAAAATCGTGTGCGATATCGATTCGAATAAATGCGCAAATTTCAATTATAAACTTATTTAATTAGAGTCAATTTTTAAATTTAATTAATTCAGTCCTTAAAAAAATAACTACGTGTGTGCGTGTGTCAAACCAACATAAACACAAATATGTGGCACAAATTTCAGGAAAAATCCTCTCAGGGCAAAACCGTTTACTTCACTATAATTTGTAAATCACAATTTACCCGGATAATAATGAATCTGCAATACGTTTACCTCAGTAAACCTACATAGATACGCAATCTAGAGTCAACAATGAATTCCACACAGCAAAACCACATCAACCGCAGTCCAATCTTCAGCAGAGATCCACACGCAGCGAACCTTGATGACCTCGGTCTTCAGATGTAGAGACGCACTCCACAAATGTTGAACAATAGCAAAGTATGTTCTTGGGTTCCAAAACAATTCACATAAACATTGGGATCTTGTGAATTGAAAAAAAAGGTTTAAGAATGTAAAAGTGAGAAGACATATGTTTCCACAGTAGCAGTTTCATAACAGTTTAAAATCACAGGTCTTCTTGAGGAAAAGGGAGTTGTTTAACACACTCAAATAGAAAAATTAAGGCGGCAAATCGCTCGAACGAAATTGAACCTCGCTCGAACGGTCATAAGTGTCGCTCGAATGAACTTCGTGCGAGATGGCCTGTCATTTGAACGACATAGGTTGTCGCTCGAACGAGCCTTAAATACATATTTTTCCTTTTCTTTTCCTAGAAAATGCAGCGCCTTAAAACTTTGAAAAATAATTTTGACGAAAAAACTTTAAAACTCCTCTCCAACACTTAGAAAATTTTTGATGAAAAATATCCCAATATTCTAAGTGAATTGCTAAGGAATAAAAACCCAAACTTTACCAAGTTCATCTCACTGAGGCTTGATTGTTGAAGAAAATTGATATTTGGATCCGACTTGTTTCATATGCGATCTTAGCACTGCATTTTGAACATTGTAAACTCAATGATATTACAATTGTCCCTGTTAGGGGTGCACAATGGAACGGGTAAAATTGATAAATCGAACCGAACCGAACCGATTATATTAGGTTGGGTTGGTTAAATTTTTTAGACTATTGGTTCGGTTCCAGTTCCAAAAAAAAACCCCGATATTTTTTGTTAGGTTCTCGATTCCACTATAAATCCAACCCGAACAGATCCGCTACCCAAACCGATCAGAACCGATATGGTATATTTTATAAAATAAATAAAAATATATGTATATAAAACTTTTAATTTATATTTTTGGGATTACCTGAGTTTCTAACTTATGTTATTAGGTATCCAAATTAATTTTGACGTTAAAAAAATTATTTTTGAAATACATTAATATTAATATTTCACTAAGTTTAAAATATGAATTTGGAACTGAAAACCGATCCGATCAAATCCAGGAACTGTTGGTTCGGTTTGGTTCGGTTATACATAACTATCGATTCAATTACGTTTCCAAAAATTTACAAATAACCCATCACAGTTCGGTTCTCGGGTTAGTATCAAAAACGAACCAAACTGAATCGTGTACACCCTAGTCCCTATGGAGGTGAGGCAATCTGAGCGGGTGTTGGAGGTGGTAAAGGTGCTTGTTGGACCTGCTAAGCTCCTTGTACCTATACTCTTTTTTGCTATGGGCATTCAAATATCTTGTGACCCGCCTCTCCACACTAAAAGCAATAAACCCTTAAATTCTTCGGTCTTTGGCCCTGCTACATAAATTTGGGATGGTCTTACCGCTGAACCTGGCAAGCTCGGCCCTATTGGACTCCCCCGTTGTTCCTTTACCCTACTTGGCCCTGAGGAACATTCTGTTGTAACTGCTATTGGGCCCCTTGGAAATTATGTCTAAAACCACCACCATTGAATCTGAAGCCTCCTGAACGTTACCTTTTAGCTGAATCCCCTGAAGGGAGATCCCGCTCCTTCTGCCTATTTCCTTGTTGTTGAGCATGTTGTGCCCCATTGGAACTATGTACTCCTGACTTACTCGACAAAGTTGTGTCCGCAAATTTCTTACTCCCCTTCAAATGCAAACGATAATATTGACAATATAATAGTGCAACATTCATTACATTTGCAAATGTTAACAAATTCGAGTTCCCCAACAGATGTTACGGAATTATCCAATTCAAACCTCCCTTAAACTTTAAAGTTCTCTTCTCCTCAGTATTTACCTCATTCGACACAAAATTTTCCAAGCGGGTAAACTCTTCTTCATACTCAGCCACTGTTCGGTCTCCTTGAGTTATATCTAACAATCTCCTTGTCATCTCTATCTGAACTACTCAAGGAAAATACTTATGATCGAAGCGTGTCCAAAACTCTGCTACGGGCGTTTTATCTGTCTGCTTAGAGGTAGGAACTAACTCCCACCACTAGAGAGTCGCACCAACTAGTTTAATAGTGGCGAGTATTTATTTTTTAACATCGATCCATTCAACCTTACGAAGATGCCATTGAATAGACTTTTCCATTGAGTAACAATGATAACATTATCTCCCCCTAGAATTTTGGAGGGTGTCCCTTATGAAAAGCTTCTATCACTCTCTTCCATGTAGATGGCCCCGTGTGGGCCTGAACTGCTGGAGATGTAGGCTGTTGCTGAGCCTTAGGATGTTGCTGTGCCAGCGCGATCATGGACACATTGATGGATTGTGCCACAATATTGGCAACTTTGACTGCAGCCCTAGTCCCCTGAGGCATTTGGGGTTTAACATTCTCAACCCCTCTATTTGCCCTAGCCGGGCGACCTCTTTTTGGCCTCTATATCAACCCCTCTATATTAGCACACAATTCAAGCAATTGATCAAACCAAAAGATCGGGGATGTAATATGAACACAACAATCCTAATAGCAGGCCTCCATATCAGAAATGCTACGGCAGAACCTGATGCTCTGATACAACCCGTGTCACCCCGCTTATTCAATATAATGGGTGGTCAACCCTATACTAAAATAAAATAGGAATCTCTAGTGTATCCTATTCAGCATCAACTTGCGAATATAATTATAACCATTAACCACCCTATATAACATAAACAGGTGCAAATTTTTTTTAATAAGTGATATTATTATGGAACATTCTCAAACTGCGAAGCATGATCATAATAAGTACTAAGAGATGTGAGCATGTACACACAATCCCTAGTTTTACAAAAGAATATGCTTGAATAAGTTGTCGAGTAATAGACCATACAATATCAAGACACAAAAAATATAAGGGATATATATATATATATATATATATATATATATATATATATATATATATATATATATTCTCTATGATGCTATCATCTTTGAGGGACTTATTACACATTCACCTAGGCAACCAAGTCGGAATCTCACCATCGAACCCAAAATAAATCACAAGAGTATGGGAAGTGGCCATAGTTCCTTCCCTAAAGGTAAGACGAATCATACCCAAGACTTCTTACCCCTGTAAAGTAACACACGGTAAAATACGAGACGCTATGATCCAGGGACTATAAGCTCCCCGCTCCTCAATCCAGGGCCCTCACCCACAATGCACAACTTCCCATGATAGTACTAGAGGGGAATGAACCATCTAATATATATCATACACACAAGATATATATTCACATCATATATATACAAACCATCTTATCTCTGAATGTATATGCTACCAATCTCGACTATATGTGCATACCACACATTATACTAGTCGATAATCTACATAATTATTCCCAATTTTTTATTTTATGATTCAATCACTCCCACGAATATTTATAATCAATCATGCATATGTTTTTTCATCAAATTATCATCATTAAGGACACATGACCTCTCACTCATTAGCCCGTAACCATTCTTAAAAGAATCTAGACTCCTTGGAGAATTTACAAAAGGAAACAACATAATAAACTCATAAATTATACCTTCATATTCGTCTCAATGTATCCACAACATCACATCATATCATAGACCCCCATTTTTGTTTTAAATGTGTTTATAGTGTATCTTAGGGGGTTTCTCAAACTCTAAACCCAAAAAGAAAAGAGTAAAACAAGAGTTAAAAATCTACAGTGACCGGACTGAACCGAGGGTCCCAAAAATGAATATGTCTGATTCCTCATAAATGAACTTACAGAAAACCTGTTATCACCGGGCCGAACCGATATCCTTTAAAAATGAACCGGTCCAGTGCTAAAATGGATTTATCTGACCTATTCAGATTTTTTTTCTACGATATTTTCCTACATCTCAAAAACCCCTTTTTTACCAAATTTTAGCAACATAAATCATCCCCAAATATGAACTCAACATTTTACACCTTCAAACCCATATACACACATCAAATGCTAGACTTCAACCCAAAAATATAGGATTTATTATTTATACCCAATACTACCATAATTTATCCACAAAATTATGAAATAAATCACACACATAAGAATTTATCAAGTTTAATCAAATGCCTTAAAGATGTAGGGTCTGATTCTTCCTTAAAGTCACAGATTTACTCAAGATTTCAAAAGCTTCAAGGTTTTCATTTCTCTTTCTCTTCTTCCTACATTTTTCTCTCAAATGGATTTTCTCTTAAGATGAGATCAATTAACTTTCTCTTAAGGCGAATAACCTAGATTACTATTAATCCCATCTTTAGATGATAATACACACATAAAATGACGCGTATGCCCCAATTCGAGTCAAACTAGCAAAAAAGATCCTGGAACCCAAATAAAACCCCCGAACAGTCATTTTGACTTTCTCTTCCCCTTTTTGGATTAACCGTGCACTCCCAATTGTTACTCGAGACTCTGAATATAAAAATCATCTCCCAACCTCATATAACTCGCTCGAATATGCCCCAGTTGAGAGATAACTAACTCATTCCCATTGCTAATACACATATATGACGTAATTTCATGCAACAAGATTATATTTACCATATCATAGTAGTAAATGTACAATTCGCATAAGTAGTAACTATTATACCCAAATCAATATTTATGATAAGTTCTCATTTTAATTCTCAATCATATTAAATCACACTTAGCCAATAATTTCATATAAAATATAAATACCTGAAAGAAAGGGGTATTAGCGAGTACAAGTATGCATCGTGCACATATGTTATGTTTCATTGGGCTGATTTGCCTATTGAATATGTTCACACCCATTCATTTTGTTTTCATGATTTGGTTGTCTTAGTGTAAAATCATGGTGTGATTTTTTTTTAAAAAAAATTGAAAATCAAAAATAGTTTATGGAAGCTTTTCATATTTGTCGTGACAACTCTATGTTTATGTTTATTTTTATATAATCATTTCCTTGTCTATTTTGGTCAAATAAAAAGGGGGAGAACGAATTCTGGAATTTTTTACATTATGGGGGAGATTTGATTATTAATTGATTTATTATTATACCATTTGAAACTCGATGTGTCACGAGGCATTTGCTTTGTCTCGTGTGTGAGGTACAAAATTGAAGATTATTATTTTTCACACCCTAATGTGAAAAGTTTTAAGGTTTGAAGATTTGATTTGAAGACTTTGAAGAAACATTTTGAGACCTACATGTTTAGTACCTTTTCATTTTTGGGTTCATGATGATATTAGATTTGTATATGCATTTTATGTTTTGATAATTCAGATGTTTTTATTTTGTACTGGTATTGACATAGGGGGAGATTTGTAAGGTCTTGATTTTAAAAATGTCCATTATCAATTAAGTATGTTGTATACCGCTACAACCGTAGAAGAATGTTCAACCTCAGGTGGAGCAACCTTCACCAACCATTGAGGGTAAGTTCCCTATCCATGGGCATATGGGTCGAGTGTTATTTGGTACGTGAGTATCCCATTCCTTTATAGATATTCATTTTGCACGTGTGGCGGGAGCATTAGAGTCAGCTAGTACAATTCAAATGTGTGTGGATTCTCCCTTAGGATGTGGGTCGGTGATCCACTTCATATGTTAAGGGGTGGAGATAGATTTTGGGAGATTATGTTCAGTTGTCGATTTACTTATATTAGATATGTATGGGTATGATGCTATTTTATGTATGGACTGGTTGGTTAAATATCGGGCGATATTTGATTATTTTGGGAGGTCGATTGTATTTTCTATTCCAGGCCAAGAAATGTCTCTTATTTCCATACCTCTTTTGGAGGGACGTTCAAGCACCCATTTGTACTATATCGAGGAGGAGACTTCATAGGAAGTGGTTATTTCCTTAGATTTAATTCCACTGGTTCGGGATTTTGCAGATGTTTCTTAAGAGATCCCAGGATTACATCCGAGTCATAAGATCGAGTTTATTACAGATTTAGCACCGGGTACTAGGCCAATTTCCCAAGCTCCATACCGTATGGATCATGTGGAAATGAGGGAGTTACGAGACCAAATCCAATAACTTTTGGGATAAGGTTTCATTCGATGGAGTACATCACCTTGGGGAGCCCCTGTGTTGTTTTTGAAGAGAAGGTACGGTTCTCTGTGGTTATGTGTAGATTATAGCGAATTGAATAAGGTGACGATCAGGAATAAGTACGCGTTACCTCGTATTGATGATTTATTTGATCACTTGAGAGGAGCCTCTTACTTCTCAAAAATAGATTTGCGTACAGGGTATCACCATCTTCGTATTAGGGACCAGGATATCTCCAAGACTACATTTTTTATCTGATACAGATCCTATAAGTTTTTTATTGGGTTAACCAATGCCCCTGCAGTGTTCATGGATGTGATGAACATGATCTTTCGGTACTTTTTGGGACAATTTGTAATTATGTTCATTGATGGTATTTTGATCTATTCTCGAATGGAGGACGAACATGTTGAGAAGTTGAGGGTGGTTCTGTAGACATTACGGGATCATAAATTATATGCTAAGTTCGAGAAATGTGGATTTTGGTTACGAGAAGTGGAATTATTGGGTCATATAGTGTCGGAGAAGGGTATTTTTATGGACCTATGTAAAGTTACAGCAGTGAGGGAGTGGGTTCAACCCACGACACTGACCAAGATCCGTAGTTTCTTGAGTCTGGGGGATTATTATCGTCATTTTCTAAAGAGATTTTTGAAGATTTCTGGCCCTTTGACGAATTTGACCCAGAAGGGAGTATAGTTTATATGGGATGATTCCTATTAATTAGCATTTGATGAGCTAAAGGACAAATTGATGTCAGCACTCATTCTCACGTTGCCTAAAATGGGAGTGGAGTATTTGGCCTTTACAGATACATCTCTCCAGGGACTTAGGGGTGTGCTTCAACAAAAGGAGAGGGATATTGCTTATGCGTGTCGCGAGTTAAAGCCCCACGAGAGGAATTATCCTATGCATGATTTGGAGTTAGTTGCGGTAGTCTTTGCAATGAGAATTTTGAGGAATTATCTCCTAGGAGAGAAGTTTAGTCTTTTCACGGACCACAAGTCGTTGCAATAATCGTTCACCCAGAAAGATTTACATATGAGGCAGCGTATGTGGTTGAATTTTGTAAAGGATTATCAATTTTAAATCCAATATCATCCGGCGAAAGCTAATGTGGTTGCTGACACATTGAGTCATCGACCCACTAGGCAGTTAGTAGAGGTATAGAAAGCCATGTAGAAGAAGCTTCGTCAGGATGATGTTGTGGCCAGGGCTTGTATAGCAGTGTTGACTGTCACACTCGAGATGGTGATGAGGGTGGTAAAAGCTGAAGATGAAGATACGAATTGAAAGGACAAGGTGCATAAATTATTGACCAAGGGAGAATAATCCTACTCTATTAGTTTTGAGGGTGGATTACATTTTAATGGGAGGTTGGTAGTCTCGGATGATTCAGATCTGCGACATTCTATTGTGTCAGAATCCTAAGGGCCAAAATTTTATGTTCACCTAGGTGGAGACAAGATGTATCAGGACATGCATCGATAATACTGGTGGGCATGTATAAAAAGGGACATAGCTGAATTTGTCTCTAAATGCACCACTTGTCAGTTAGTAAAAATATACCACTAGTGACCTTCTGGAATGTTGCAACCACTTGAAATTTCGGTATGGAAATGTGAAAGTATTTCCATGGATTTTTTCATGGGATTGCTAATGTCACAGCATAGCTATGATTCCATTTGGGTTATCGTGGATCGTTTGATGAAGTCGGCACACTCTTTACCGACGAGGATGAACTTCATGATAGTACAATATGCTCACCTCTTTATTATCGAAAATGTAAAGTTGCATGGAGTGCCGATCAATATTGTGTCCGAGCGAGATAAAATCTTTGTTTCCCATTTTTGGCAGAGTTTTCAAGAAGGCATGGGAACTGAATTGAGGTTGAGTACGGCATACCGTCCCCAGATCGACAGGCAAACGGAGCGAGTAAATCAAATGTTGGAAGCTATGCTCCATATGTGTATGTTAGATTTTAGAGGAAGTTAGGAACAATACCTGCCATTGGTAGAATTTGCTTATAATAATTCTTACTAGTTTACTATTGGTATGGTGCCTTATAAGGAATTGTATGGACGCCCGTGTCGTTCACCCGCGTGTTGGTTGGAAGTCGGTGACAAAAAACTTTTGGACGAGAGATGATCCAAGATACTTTGGCAAAAAATGAGTTGGTTTGAAACCGCATACGCATTGCACAAGACTGATAGAAAATTTATGTCAACGCGAATCGCAGGCATGTGGAGTTAGAAGTGGGAGACAAACTGTTGCTAAAGTTATCCCCGATGAAAGGTATAATGATATTGGGAAGAAAGGGAAACTTACACCGAGGTATGTAGGACCTTTTCCCAATTATTTAGAGGATCGGTCATGTGGCTTACAGACTTGCCTTGCCAGAACATTTGTAAAGAATTCATAACGTGTTTCATGTATCGTCCTTGAAGAAGTATAGAATATGTGAGAGGGCTCATTGGCATATCCCGTTGGAGGAAATTTAGTTGTAACCTGATATCTCGTATGAAGAACAACCGGTTGCCATTTTAGACCATAGTGAGCGTAAGAAATGATAAAAAGTTGTGCCTTTAGTTTGAGTTCAATGGGGTAACCATAACGCTGATGAGTCAATGTGGCAACGAGAGGAGGAAATGCGAGCCAAGTGTCCTAACCACTTTCCATAAGGTACGCCTGAATTTCGAGGACGAAATTCCTTTGTAAGGGGGGGAGTATGTAATACCCCTTACTTTTGGGTATTTATATTTTTATATTAAATTATTGGGTTTGTGTGATTTAATATAATTGAGAATTAAAATGAGAACTTAGCATAAATATTTTTTTGGGTAGAATAGTTTAAATTTATGAGAATTGTACATTTACTAGTGTGATTTGGTAAATATAATATTATTGCATGCAATTACGTCGTATGTGTGCATTAGCGGCATGCATTAGTTAGTTATCTTTCTAACGGGGCATATTTGAGTGATTTATATGAGGTTGGGAGATGATTTTTATATTCGAAGTTTTGGATGATAAGTGAGAGTGCATGGTTAATTCAAAAAGGTCCGAGAATGTCAAAACGACTACCAGAGGGTTTTATTTGGGTTATGGGATCTTTTTTGGATAGTTTGAGTCGAATTGGGGTATACGAGTCATTTTATGTGTGTATTATCATCTAAAGTTGGGATTAATAGTAATCTGGGTTATTAGGCTTAAGAGAAAGTTAAGTAATCTCATTTTGAGAGAAAACGCATTTGAGAGAAAAACGTAGGAAGAATATAAGGACAAGAGAAAACCTTGGAGCTTAAGAAATCTCGAGAAAATTCGTGACTTTAATGAAGAATCAGACCCTATATCTTTGAGGCAAGTGATTAAACCCTCTAAATGCTCATGTGTGTGATTTATTTCATAATTTTGTGGACAAATTATGGTAGTGTTGGGTATAAATGATAACCCTAGATTTTTGGGTTGAAGTCTAGAATTTGATGTGTGTATATAGGTTTGAAGGTGTAAAATGGTTGAGTTCATATTTTGGGATGATCTATGTTGCCAAAATTTGGTAGAAATGGGGTTTTTGATATGTAGGAAAAAATCGTAGAAACAAAATCTAAATAGGCCGGATCGATCCATTTTAGCACCGAGCCTGTTCGATTTAGCACCAAATCGGTTCGTTTTTAAAGGATATCGGTTCGGTTCGGTCCGGTCATAAAAGGTTTTTTGTAAGTTTTTTTATGAGGTATCGAACCGGTTCGTTTTTGGGACCCTCGGTTCGGTCCGATCATTGCAGATTTTTAACTCTTGTTTTACTCATTTCTTTTGGATTTATAGTTTGAGGAACCCTCTAAGATGCTACTATAAACACATTTATGAGAAAAATGGGGGTCTATGATATGATGTGATGTTGGGGATACATCGAGACGAATATGAAGGTATAATTTAGGAGTTTACTATGTTGTTTCCTTTCATAAATTCTCCGAGGAGTGGGGATTCTTTTAAGAATATTTACAGGCTAATGAGTGAGATTTCATGTGTCCTTAATGATGATAAATTGATGAAAAAGCATATTTGTTATTGATTATAAATGTTCGAGGGAGTGATTGAATCATAAAATAAATAAATTAGGAATAATTATGTGGACTATGGGCTTGTATAATGTGTGGTATATAAATATAGTCGGGATTGGTAGCATATACATTCATAGATGACATGGTTTGTATATATATGATGTGAATATATATCTTGTGTGTATGATATATATTAGATGGTTGTTACCCCTCTAGTGGTATCATGGGAACTTGTGCGTTGTGGGTGAGGCCCCTGGCTTAAGGAGCAGGGATCGTATGGTCCCCGAGTCATAGCATCCTGTATTTTACCATGTGTGACATTATAGGGGTAAGGTGTCTTGCATATAATTCGTCTTACCTTTAGGGATAGAACAATGGCCGCTTCCATACGCATGTGAGTTATTTTGGGTTCGGTGGTGAGATTCGGACCTAAATGCCTAGGTAAATGTGTCTGAAGTTCCTGGAAGATGATAGCATCACAAAGAATATATATATATATATATATATATATATATATATTTCGGTGAGCTAAAGCCCTGTAAGAGGTTTGAAATACATATCTTATATGTGTTATGGATGTGCACTTGATACGGAGTAATTTATCTTGTATATGTATTTAGATTAACGTTATATACACCTTCAGAATAATGGGTGTTATCTTATATTTATAACTAGAGAAAGTTATTAAGTAATAAATTGGTATATAATCCTTAGGATTTAGATTGTAATGATTATGATATGGGTAAGCAAGATATGCGAGTTGGAAAAATGCATAGGTTTGAGGGAGAATTATCCTTAGCTGAGTCGACTAGTCTAATTAAGATTTCATGCACACGTTTAGGTGCACACTGTAGCCGAGAGGTGAGGTTGAGTCTCAAGAGAGTGCTACTCCACTTCAATTGTGAAATTGGGCATTTTTAATTATTATGCATTTTAATTAACTTGCTATAACTATTTTCAAACCCAAGGCACAGAGTCATTTATATCTTTTCTCTTGCAATATATTGTGATATACTATAGGTGTTCCACCGCATGGGCTCTAATGATGGTTATTTGTTCTAGAGTCTTTTGGGGAGCTGTAGCATGTGCGGGCTGTTACACGACTTTTGTCATAGACGCAACTCTTTTTGTAATCTAGTTAAGAATCTACGATTGTAAATCGAGTGTGTATACCCAAGGGTTGTGTATGTATATCCCTTATATTTTTTATATCTTGATATAGTAACGTCTGTTACCCGACAGCTTATTCGAGAATATTCTTTTGTAAAACTAAGGATTGTATGTACATGCTCACATCTCTTAGTACTTATTTTATTCATGCTTAGCAGTTTGAGAATGTTTTATGGTCATATCTCTTATTAAAAAACAAAATTAGCACCTGTTTATTTTATATAGGGTGGTTATTGATTATAATTATATTCATCAATTAATGCTGAGAATGATAAACTTGAGATTCTAATTTTATTTTAGTATAGGGCTCGCCACCCGTTATATTGAATAAGCAGGGTGTAACATACTCCTATCGAACGAATCTCAAAATCATCCTTAGGTGTTGAAAGTGTTGAATTTAGATGACATCGACACAATATATCAACACATCAAAGTCAAAAGTGATTCCCACACCAATAACGTCTAAAACAATGAATTATTTTTCAAGACGTTGTCAGGACATGCTAACCCATTTTTCATTTCTTTCCATGCAAACTCCCTCATATATAATAATCATTATATTTTTATTTTTGAGGTGGCCCCTTTTCGGTATATTTATCTTTTTATTACCTTTGAAAAATTTTGGGCTCTTTTAAACGGGGACTTTCACGACGAGTTAATTTTGAACTCTCGCAGCCCTTTCCCATGAATCACTCATCATATTTTGTTGCAATTAAATTCCTCACAGTAAACAGTTTTTACACACACTACTTCCATTGTCAAATTTTATCGCATATGGTTCGTTTTAAAGAAAGAATTGAGATGACAACACTCCTACTAATATTTTATGAACAAGTATGATAATAAAACAAATTTTTGCAAGTGTGCATTAAAGGAATTTATGAGTCTAATGTGTAGGGGGTATCAACAAATCGCATCTCAATGACTTCAAACATTGTAAAGAAGAAAATGAAAGGATGGCGCACATCAAAACACTATTAAATCATCATGTGGATATGGAATTAGATTTTGACTCGGTCATCCTAAATGTCCATCCATAAACGGTGTAAAAACAAAATACAAAACTCTTTTTGTGTTTTTCAAAAATTTTATGAAAATAAAATATTTTTGTGTTTTTCAAAAGTTTTCTTTAACAAAAAAACGTATACACAAAACTACATACTAGTAATAGACAAAAGTAATATCATCATGCAAATCAACCTATACTAGAAAATAAGTCTATAACTCAACCGGTAGGTGCGGTGGAGTTTTCAAAAGGTGGTGACATCCTAGGGAAAACCTCCATCAAGTTATGTGAAGTCTTGACCAAAAACTTTACCTACTCCCTAACATGTGCAAAGTCTCTCGTGTAATCATCCGGAGCATCAGGTGTGTGTGCGTGTGTGTGAATACGTGTAGTATCAAAATGTGAGACATGACCCCACTTAAAACAAAACTCCCAAAGGCGTCCTCTCTTATTGCAGTGTGTGCAAACATAAATAGGCATAGGTACACATCTCTAGAAACGTCTCTTACGCGATCTCTTAATAGGTATGGGATGCCTAGGTGGGTTGGGTTGGGAGAAATGTGAATCAAACACTAAAGCGAGAATCGTCTCGGGTGCAACATGTGATGTGGATGCACCATCATGACCTATTCCTAAACACTCACCACTACCCCAACTGGGATTGAGAACCATCTTTCTAACCTTCTTAGATGTTTTCTCTATAGTGACTTTGATCTCTCTCTAATTATGACACGCGGGTTATAAGTTCACTCTTTTCCCGACCTAAAGTTATCAATTTTTCACTCAAAGAAACCTTTACTTTCTCGAGTTGACTCGTTTTTGCCTCAAACTCCTTCAAAACCTCTAAATCTCTCTCCAAATATCTTAACCTAATACTTAACTCCTTATTCAATTTTTTAGTCTTTAAAGTCTCCTCGTACAAATCTCTAAAAGCGATCTGGAGCTCACTATCACCCTGGCTAGCGCACTCACTCTCAGACTCACTAGGAACACTCAAATCATCCTTTGGGATTTCACATGCACAAGTATCCTCATCGTCATGGGATAAACTGGGTGTTCTCACATGACTAGTAGAAAAAGATACAAAATTCCCTTGTGAAGACTCATCCCCAGAATCTTTCACATCATCCTCCAATTCACTAAGGGTGACTGGCATAGCAACTTTCTTGCCCTCTCTCCTTTTTCTAGTGGGACACTCAAACAACCTATGCCTTTTTCCCTCACACTTAAAACTTGTCACATTTTTTAAATCACCCTCTCCCTCTTTCTCTTTCTCACCGATTTCTTTGGCCTTGTCTTTCTTTTTCTCAATTTTTTTTTTATTGGAAGAATTATTTGTGTTGAAAACATTTAAAAAATTTCCAAGCATTGCCATATCAAAATTAGACTCATCCTCAGACTTGGACTCACAAAAATTCACTTTCTTTTTCTTTCTAGACTGGGCTTTAAGTGCTATCCCTTTTATCCTTAGGCTTGACAATGTAAGGGATCATGTCAATCTCATATGTCTTGAGGTCTCCTACTAGGTCTTCTAATTGTAAATTGCCCAAATTACCTAAGGTATTTAAAACGGTCACTTTAGGGATAAAACATTTTTACAGTGATCTTAAAATCTTTTTAACCACTCGTGCATCGGGTATAATCTCATCAAGGTTAAAACTAGTGTTGACAATATCAGACAAACGTGCATAAAAGTGGTCAAAACACTCAGTCTCAAGCATCATAATCATTTCAAATTGAGTAGTTAGATTTTTAAGTTTAGACTCCTTGACAACGTTAGTGCCTTCGTGGGTGAGTTGTAAAACATCCCACGCTTCTTTAGACATGGTGCATGTCATAATACATCGAAACTCTTCGGGGGTGATATGTCTAGAAATTACATTAAGCCCTCGTGAATTAAAAGTGCTCCACCTAAACTCATCCTCATTCCAGTCTGACACAAGTTTTAAATTTGTGACATTATTTGCAGTGACAGTGGGAGGTGTTTAACCTCTTTTAGAAAGTAACCAAACTCTCTCATCGATCGCTTTTAAATGCAACTTCATGCGGGCTTTCCAATAAGCATAATTAGACCCGTAAAAAAATTGCAATCGATTATATAAGTTTTCACTTGGAAACATTGCGGAAATTTTTACAAATATGATTTAAAAAAAAATCAACATCACAAAAATTTTGCGAAAAACTAGGAATACACAATAAATTATTGTTACCTACTCTGATACCAATTTCTGAATGGTAATCGTCGCTTTAAAAATCTCGATACCAATTTGTAAAATCGTGTGCGATAACGATTCGAATAAACGCGCAAATTCCAATTATAAACTTATTTAATTGAGTCATTTTTTAAACTGAATTAATTCAGCCCTTAAAAAAACAACTATGTGTTCGCATGTGTCAAACCAACATAAACACAAAAATATGCGACACAAATTTTAGGAAAAATTCCCTCAGGGAAAAAACATTTATTTCAATATAATTTGTAAATCGCAATTTACACGGATTACAATGAAAATCTGTAATAAGTTTACCTTAGCAAACCTAAAAAAACACAGTCTAGAGTCAACAATGGATTCCATGCAGCAAACCCACATGAACTGCAGTCCAATCTTCAGCAAAGATCCACACGCAGAGAACCTCAATGACCTCAGTCTTCATATGTAGATACGTACTCCACAATGGTTGAACAATAGCAAAGTATGTTCTTGAGTTTTAAAACAATTCACATAAACATTGGGATCTTGTGAATTGAAAATAAAAAGGGTTAAGAACCTAAAAGTGAGAAGACATATGTTTCTACAGTAGCAATTTCGTAACAGTTTAAAATCGCAGGTCTTCTTAAGAAAAACAGAGTTGTTTAACATGCTTAAATAGAAAATTTAAGGTGGAAGATCACTCAAACAAAATTTAATCTCGCTAGAACCGTGACAGGTGTCGCGCGAACAAACTTCGCGCGAGATGGCCTATCGTTTGAACGACATAGGCTATTGCTCAAACGAGCCTTTAAATAAATATTTTTCTTTTTCTTTTGCCAGAAAATGCTTTACCATGTTCATCTCGCGGAGGCTTGATTGATGAAGAAACTTGATATTCAAATCTGACTTGTTGCATATGTGATCTTGAACATTCTTCGACGGTTGTAGCGGTATATGAC
The DNA here is from genome assembly GCA_949130495.1 of Sambucus nigra. Classification (NCBI taxonomy): domain Eukaryota; kingdom Viridiplantae; phylum Streptophyta; class Magnoliopsida; order Dipsacales; family Adoxaceae; genus Sambucus; species Sambucus nigra. The sequence goes on from OX422219.1 coordinate 115,141,014, forward strand.
ATACTTAATTGATAACGAACATTTATAAAATCATGTCCTTACAATATTTCATTTGTTTTATTTCCTTTTTCCCCCTCTTCTTTGTATTGTTTTTTTTTTGTTATTTTTGTTTCGTTAAATATGATTTATGTCGCTACTTACATGTCCCTTTATAATTACTAAACTAAATTTTCCATTAGAAACTTGAATTTAAATAGCGTAATTGTATTTGGGATGAGATTTTGACATGATAGACATGATTGTTTATTTTTCTTAAGTCTTTTGTCAATTACATTACAATATTAATTTTTACATTGACCATATTTTTTGGGAATTTCAATTAGTTGCAGACTATAGTCCATGAACTTTGAAGTTTTATATGAATTTCTGATCGAATGAAGTTGTTATGTAAAGGAGATCCAATTCAAACCAATGTCTTCTAAGAAACTCCATAAATATAGGGTATGGGACACATAAGCTAGGGGAGTTTGAAGGACCAACTTTTGACACTGATAATAATATTGTAAAATTAGTATGAATATTAGAGGGTCAAGTATGTTATGAAATTTTGGATAAGTGGTATATTGGGTAACTTTAATTCATTAATTGAAATTTCTATGGCAGCTTAGGAAATAAAATTTACATTGACCAAATCTCATATGAATTACCTCATTGAAGTAGATAATTATATTTTGGTTTCTTTGATTTGTGTTATGGTGTTCTACCAATTAGAAAATAAAAAACTTTATCGCTCTTTACAATTTAAAGCCTTGAGAAATTTAATAATGTTATAGTTGTTAAGGGTATGCTTTGAAATCTCTTTTCCTATACTTTGTTTTTACTAAATCGCAAAATATAGATTGTATTACAAAACAAAATTTTTCAATGAGAAAAAAGGAAAACAATCTTACAATTTGACCTCTGCGTCTTTGTAAAATTGGGTTTGGTCATTGTGAGAATTATATGATGATTATGTTTTCATGTCTCTTAAAACTATAATTTCCACAAGCAACGTTTCTATATAGTAAGTTAAGGAACATGATTTTCAATACCTAATGATATTAATTTCAATTAATTTTATAATACATATTCATGCAATTGTGTATGATTAATCATATCGTTTTTACATATCATGTCAATTACACTTAAGTTTTTCAAACCCTTCTTCATAGATAATATTCCTTGCACAGATTTATAGTCCTATAATGATTGACACATATTCTGCATATTAATCAGGAATGTAGTAATCGTCGTTAATTACGACATTTTGGTCGTTATGTACCAAACAAGATACTTATTTTTATAATAATCATGATCATTTCCACATGTTCAAGAAAAAATCATACTTGGATCCCTCTTATTGGAGGCAGTGTACAACAATCCTTACAAAGCACCCGCGCATCGCGTGGGGCTTAAAACTTGTTATACATTCTAATACAATATTATTAAAGGAATAAATTATATTTAGTGCCCCTCCTAAATTTTCACTGTCGTCCTCTCTCTCATTCACTCAGGCCTCTCCTTTATATCAGAATGTATATCGAACTCTTCTTCCCCGTGTTTCTCTTATCCATGACCCCTCAATTCCTTGGAAATGAAAATGTTATCTATCTCCTTCTCAAATCATTTGATAATCCAAACTACATTAATACCTTAGAAAAGTGGTTCATCATTCACGCAAAAATATAGACAGATAACCTATTCTGATTATAGAAGTACTTCGATTCATCCTGTGACTATATACATTCTTAGTAATTCAACTCCCAATCACTTTCGCTAGATAATACAAAATTTATATGAGAACTTTTCCTCCGTAATCTGTTCTCTTCGCTTCACAATTAGCTTTTTAACTTTCTCCTCTATTATGAGACTTATCTCATCTTTATATCAGAAGGATTGTTTGGTTCCTCCGGGCAGAAATGTACAAAAATTATGCTATGGCCCGAACTATTGTCACCTTTTATCTAATTCCCATTATGAGGTTTGCATCTTCTATTTTGATTATGTTCTTTTTTAGTCTATGAATGTGTATATGTGCTCATTATAGTAAAATTCGGCATTAATACTTGATTTCTCAGTTGGAAAATTTGAATACCTAGTTTATGATTTTTTTTGGTACTGAGTATTATGTGGCTCTATGTGACTTTTTTAAACTTCAGAATTTTACCGTGCAAACAACTCATCTTTCATAGTTTTATTTCCATCACTCAACATTTAGATTACTCATCAATAAAATTCTTGCTCCCTGTCTCTCTCGCTCTCTACACACACACACACACATGTATATATATGTGTGGGGGGGGGGGGGGGGGGTTAGGTTTGGGGATGTCAAGATGAAAATTTATAAGTATGATCATCAAATTTGCAGTGAATGTGATGATATTGAAAGGTGTTTTGAATCAGTCTATGGTCATGCAAGTTTATTTTACGGTCTTTGATAAGTAGAAGCTTTCATGGCATTGCTTTAGGTATGCACAAAAAATGTGGTAGTATTACTGCAGTCATACATGGTGGTGAATCATGTGAGCTTTCAATGTAATTTGAGTGGAGAAATTTTTTTTTATGATGAAGTCATCTATTGGGTTGCCACTGTTTGGGCTTTGAAACCATATTGGTGGGTCTTTCCATTTATTATGGGCTTAATCACTTGCTAAATTATAGCTTTACTGTTATATTATGCCATAATTTTTTGGAAGAATATCACAACTTTATTATTACATGTTATAGTTTTTGCGATAAAATATTGTTTTTGTTCAGTATAAATATACTATTTGCTTGAATTCATTAATTTTTATAATACGGAAGCCTATAATTAATATTTCTCAATGTTGTGTTTAGAGCATGATGGGTTTTAGATGTCCGATATTCTTTTATTTTTTGACATACATTAACTTTTGCCTAACATTACAATGATATCATAAATTTTCATGTTTTCAAAAAACCCCAAGGGTTCTATTTCTATTTATAACAGGTTAATTGTTCAAGTTTTATGCCCAACAATAGTATGGTGGAATATAAACGTGGAATTAAAAGAGTTGAGAGGAAATTACGAACTCATCGATATCTCAACATTTAATTCCACCATTTTATAATTTGATTTTTCTTATTTTCTTTTAGTGTGATAAACTTTGATGTTTAAATTGTGTTATTGGTCAAATTTTTATAATTTGATGTTAAATACAATAAGAACACAAAAACACAGCATAAATGAATTATATTTTAAACATGAACATTATTGATCATACTAGACTAATCGAAAAGAACATGATTTATCTTATTATGTTAGGGTCAAGCTCATATCAATCTACTCGCATTCGTTTGAGTTTTAAAATTACCAAGATCGATATCACTACGTGCCTAAAAAGATGTTGGTATCAAAGTATGGTAAGAAAAAAACTATATGCGCCCACGCATCGCGCGGGTTGCATGCTAGTAATTTACTAATAACATATTCTAATAACTACAAATTATGATATATTTTAATTTTTACAACATTTTCTTGCTACAGCTTATCGTTATGAAATAATTTACTTTGCATACAGAAGAGTGCAAAAAATACTCACATGAGCTAACTTTATGCAATACAAAGAATGAGTAATTGAGAGATATGAAAGTTATATAACAAACCCTATTTAAAAAATATATAAAACTAAATTCAGATTTCACGAATCAGACCTGATGCACGTCCTATTGATTCCTCTTTTGATAACCCTTAAATTAGGATGGTACATGAAAATTTTAATTAAAAAAATAGTTATGTTAAACTATAAATAATTCTAGTTCACTTGTGGTGACTGGGTGGAATGCGGTGATGGTGGTGGGGGTGGTCCATAGCATCATTGGTTTGTTAGGGGTGGAGACATAGAGAGATAAGAATGTTATCTTGAGAAACGTGGTGTAGAGAATAAGAATGAGAGGTGGAAACCTAGCGCATAGGGTCGCCCTTTTTTACTAGATGGAAGAGGTAATGGGAGAGAAAGTTAATGGGTTAACAAGGACAAGGTTTTGACCTTTTTTTATAACATCACAAGGAAGATTTAGATGAAGCTGGACTAGAAGCTAAGATGGGAACCTAAATGTAATACCCCTTATTTTTGAGAAATTGTTTTTATATTAATTTGCCATGCGGGTTAATTATATAAAATAAAGGAAGCTGGAGTAAATATTATTTTAAGTGATTTAAGAGATAATATTTACTGAGTTTTGCATATTTACTGTTAAGTGAATGTAAATAGCAACATATTATGTTTTATTGCGTCGTTGTGACTTAAGCGACGAGGATGGCTTATATTCCAATTGAATCATTATTGATAAATTAAAATGATGTTGGAACATGAAATAATTTATGTTATCTCGAATGCTAATTTAGAGGGCGCAGTTAGTCCGGAAATAGTCAAGATAGTCAAAATAAGTACCATGTTGCATTTTTGGGTTCCAGGTACTTTTGACAGGTTATGACTTAATTATGTTGCTACGAGTCATTTTAATTGGGTAGTAACATTTAAATTTGGAATTTAGAGTTAATGGGAATTTATGTCTTCCAACAATAATTATTCTCATTTATGTCTTCTAAACCTAGAGAGAGAGAGAGAGAGAGAGAGAGAGAGAGAGAGAGAGAGAGAGAGAGAGAGAGAGAGAGAGATTGGGAGAAAAAGGAGAGAAAAGGAAGAGAATTGAGGATTTGAGCTTGGGAATCGTTGCTACCGGAATATAATCCGAGACTACAACCCTAAGGCTAGTTTCTAACTTAAAAATGTATGATTTAGTGTGGATAATTTGTATTGATAGTTGTGTATTTGGAGAATTGAACAAATTGTGGGTTTTGATGAATTTTGGTGTTTAACCCTTAGATTTTGATATTTATATGATTTGAGTTGAATATATTGGTTTGTTGTTGTGTAGAAAGTTTGGGGTAATGTTATTAAATGATGAGGTTGAGGAAAGTGGAGGAATATAGGGTTAGGATTTTGGGTTTGGAATGTTAAACGAAGGGTTGGCCGTGAGAACTGGTGAGGTCGATCGATCGTGGTCTAGATCCCGGTCGACCGGGCCTAAATAGAAAAGCCCACTGCTTCTCTCGATAGGTATATTTACAAAGCATGATCGATCGCGGTCTAAGGACCGGTCGACTGGGCCTTGGGGGAGGGGCTTGCTGCTTCTTTTACAAGGCCATTTTCTGAAAGTGCGGTCAATCGAGGGTCAGAGGCTGGTCGACTGGTACCCTGTTTTTCACGCCAAAAACTTTAGTTTTCTTTAGCTCCCTTCTTTTAAGGTTTAGGCTTAGGGACCTTCTTGCATGAAGTAAAACAAGAGTTTTGGAGTCTTGTAATATGGTAATCAATATCCTAAGTTAGTAAAGGGGTGTTCGGGCTTATGTCGGGGATTCATTAATAGAATAAATGTAAATGGTAGTAAGTGCCCATTTGATTTAATAAGATAGTTTAGGACTAAGGGAAGGCAGGGATATATGGTTTTGGACCTTTAGAGACTTGGATGAGGTAAATTACACTTAGTGGCCTATGATGTTGTAGTGAACTCTTCGGAGTTAGTATGGGGATAATTAAATGTTATGGTTTATTATTTATGTCATTAAAATCTTATGGATCCGGATATTATGTAATGCACATTTCATTGGCATATCTTATGAATATTGATTTGCATATACATACCTCTCTAAATGCTATCATAAGGGAAGTTATGCGAATGAGGTGAAGTCCCCTAACTAGTGAATGCAGGGTGAATATAGTCCTCGGCCATAGAACCGGTGGTTATCTTGTGATGTTATTTTATTCGAAATGAGGTAATTCCGGCTATGGCTATGACTCACTGTTGAAGGTATATGGTCGTTTCCCACGCGACGCGATTTAGGATGCCCAGGTTGTCTTGGTGATATGCCCTGGAAGATGATAGTTGTTTAGGGGCGCATCTAGTGGCGTGACTCCCGAATGGATGGTCTTGGAATATTTATAAATTGTGAATATAACTATTCTCCTGAATGTGACATTTTATGAATGGCTAAAGCATTTTATAAATCAATTATTTTTGAATAAGTTTCCTAATGAGAAATGGACTTCTGAAGTCATATTGTGCAAAAGCTAAAAAATAAGCTTATTAAGTTGAAATTGGGTTATTTCTCTTGCATTGATGAATAGTTATCATTATAAATGACATTACGCTAGGTTGTGCATTTTGATGAGAGGTGAGGATTATTCTTATTCTGAAGAGCGAGTTACGCTTGTTTATGATGTTAGAATTCATAACTATCATGCATTTTATTCACATGTATATCATATCAAACCGGGCCCTGACCCGTTTTATCTCTTTGTTTTGTATGGATCCTTTTACGCCCAAGTGCTCCGCCGCAACGACGCCCGTGTTGATCCTTTCTTCCAAGTGTGCAGGAGCTATAACATTTTTGCGAATGTTGTACGATATTTATTATAGACGCCTCTATATTTTGTGTACGTTAGTTATGATCAGTCTAAACATTCAGGCGTGTTGCCCAAGTTTTGTACTTTCTTATATACTGTGATATTTATTTGTAATACTCGGTGTAACCTCTTGTTTTGGTTTGTTAATCGATAACTTATTGGGTTATTCTTTTGCAAATGATTGTTAAACTGTCATCTATCTTTATTTATGTCCACCTTGTTTTAAAATTGGATTGTCTTAATGGTTTTATTTAAACTTACAAAATTAATTTTGTCATCCGTTTTCTAAACAAAAATTGGTGGTTATCTCATATTATTATTTTCACGACTGTGATGCCAAGAATGGACCATCTATGATTCTTGTATTTATTGGAGTATCGGGCTAGCCACCTCTTATTTTAATAAGCGAGGTGTCACACTAAAATTTTTATCCCTCTTAGGAGCTTTATTATTTAGGATGATGTAATACCCCGTACTTTTGGCTATATTTATTTTTGGGATTAATTAATTAAATGAGTATTAATTGGAAATTAATACGGGTTAAAAATACTTACGAGATGCGAGTTGGTATTTGATTATGTGCATATATGATTATATATGAACTTGGTATTATAATATTTGTCGTGAGATTTATATACGGCATTTTAGAAATTTTGTTGAGACGCGTGGGACCGCCGCGTCACGGTATAATATTTTGATAATAAAAGTGAATTTAAAATCTATAAACCGTATGGTCGTTTTGAGTGCGCCAACGCGTCCGGAGGGGTCAAGATAGTCAGAAAACACTAGCCGGGGGTGTAGTTTGGATTCCGGGGTATTTTTAGGCCATACCGGCAACTTAAAGGGTATTTTGGTAATTTTACATTTTAAGGAATTAAAAGTGACGAAAATTGGAGATGTAAATCTGATGTGGATTTAACCCACTAAACCCATTAACCAACCCATATTAACCCTTTAAGCTACGGAGGCTAACATTAGGTTTTACAATCTTCCCAAAGAAAACCCTAGCCACCTTAAGCCACCATTGGAGAAGGAGCTTGGAAGAGAGGGAATTCTGCAGAAAAGCCTATCAAACCTACACCAAAATCAGAAATTGAACCAAGGCAAGTGACTTTATTCCATTTAATTTCAGAGAATGTCTTTTCCATGTTAGAAATTGAGGAATTTTAATTGTTCTTGAAAGATGAATGAAAACCCATGTAGTTTGGAGTTTAGAACTTGAAAATTTTGAAGAGATTTGCATGTAGAATGATAGGTAGATGATTTATCTCATGATAGTTGTGATTAGAAGAAATTAAAACGAATTAAATTCTGGGATTTGATGATGATATTAAGTTAGGGTTCATGTTCTTGAGATATTGGGAAAAAGTGCAGAAATTTGTAAATTAAATTGATGTTAGGATGGATTGATCCTTTAAAAACATGTTAGGATGTGACTATATATGTTTAGTATTGATTATAGACCTTTAAACGATTGTTGGGACTTAGTTTAGAAGAATTGAGGTGTTAAAATGGATGAAAAACGAATTGGGGAAAAATCTGGGCCGAATCTGGTAGGTCGTTAGAAGCCCCTACCCAGGTCGTTCGAACGAACTCGTTCGAACGAGCTTCTAACGAGTTGACCAGTCGCTGCTAACGAGAAGGGATTTCGTTCGATATCTCGTTCGAACGAGATATCGTTAGAAGGAACAGTTCGTTCGAACGAACTGGGATCTCGTTCGAACAGCCTCGTTCGAACGAGACTTCTAACGAGCTGACAGTCTAATCTCGTTCGAACAGCCTCGTTCGAATGAGACTTCTAACGAGTTGACAGTTTGGTCCTTCTTGGACTGTTTTGATTTTTAGAGTTCCGTAAACTGGTTCGAGGGTAGAGTTAACATTCCTTGTTGATGTAAGGATAGATTTGGGACTTTTGGGTTATTACGAGGAGTAAAATTATATACGAGAGTTATATTAAATGGACGGTTTGGGTTGAGACGTGAGTGTGTACTACGACGTGAGAATGTATTATGGTGCGTATAATTACAAACCGGAATAGTATAAATTCTGATAATTATAAGTTAGTACGAGAATGCGATATGTACTACGATTAAACTACGGTATTACTAAGACGTGTATTACTTAGTATTAATATATGAATTGTGTGTATGACATACCTATCATACTTGCTATCACGGGAGGTTTACGTTCACTTAGGGCCCTCTAATCCTTGTGTTGCCCGGATTTAGACTGGTTACCTCGATGAACATAGGTCATAGAAAGACTTATTGGGATATTAATAAGTCCGTTGATCGTGGGAGCGTAGGTATGTGCGTGACCCATGTGATGTGACTGTGTTCGCCTCCATTACTTGTGATGTTGTTATCTGTGAACTATTCCTGAGAGATTCGGAATATGTAATCCTTATGTACGTGATGTACCGGGATGGATAGCAGAGTATGCGTGCACCGCAGCTTAGTTCTCGGGGTGCTTGTATTGTATATTTATGATGCGAATAATATACTTTTAATTAATGGGAATCCTCATGTTAATGTTGTGAATATGTATTACGGTATTGGTTCGAGAAAAACATAACGGGTTAGCTGATAGTGAAATATATTACATAATGAGCATCTGAGTTTACGTTAAACCCCTATTTAATTACGAGCGTTATAATGTTAATGGAACCGAGTAATATGGGTAGGACCTTTGGCAGTTTAGCTAGGTATGCTGTCACTTAGCTAGTGGTTTATATCGTTATAGATGGGTACTTGCGTTAGGAGTGCACAGTTAGACGAGAGGTGAGAATATAATGTGAGTGCACGTCCTAACATGTACTTTGCATTTAATGTTTTAAATGTTTTTAAAGCACTTGCAGGTTTTTAAAATATAACTCCACATTCGGGCTCTGACCCGTTTGCTTTTCAAATCTATTTCTCTTTGTAAAACCATTTTAGGTGCCCAGCCACAAGGACACCAAGCATAGGATACTCATTCAGGTGACGAGCTGTAGCTGTTTGTGGAAGCTACAGGGACTTTGCTTGTAGACGCTTCGATCTTTGGGATTCCAGAGTTATTATCCATCAGTTGTAGGGCATGTTGCCCATTTCTATTTGACATTTTCCATTTACAGTTTTCAGACTTTGATTTGTATTGTTTTAGCATTCGATTATTTATTTCAGTATGGGATTGTAGTGAGGAGTTTTCCTCCAGACTTTATTTACACTATGTGATGGTTATTCGTTTTACTTCAGTATGGTGAATGGTGTTGTTATTACATTTGTTGCATGTTAATCAGACTTTAATTAAAATTTGGCACTTACTTTTTAAATACTAGGTGGTTAGTAAAATTAAAATGTTTTCGACAGTGATGCTATTAACTGAGCCAACTTGGCATTTTGAATTAATTTAATAAAGTAGTAGCTACCCGGTATTTAATTAGTCGGGGTGTCACAGATGACTATTAATAAGAAGTCCAAGTAATATCTATACAATACTATAAAATTCTTTAAAAGCCTTCAATTTTGTTAAACATCGAAGAGGTCAACGTTTCATATGAGAAAAGCAAGCCAGTTTTCACTTCTCCATCTAAAACCAACACCCTCAATATACATAATCTCTCTCTCTCTCTCTCTCTCTCTCTCTCTCTCTCTCTCTCTCTGCAGATCTATGCCCAACTTGACCAACTTTTAACATTTCAACTCTTAATCTCCCCTTATCTTCGTCCTTCTCCATTCCTCTTCTATGTTTAACCTGATAAATAAAATGCGGGTGAGATATTTTCCATTTAACAACCCACAAACTCATGAATCAGCAGGAACCAAAAAAGGAAGCCATTCATCGCTCTCTTTTTATAAGGTGACTCCCAAATCATTTTATCTACTGTTTCCACTGATTAATTTTTTAACTAAGATTCGTATATGTTCAGTTCAATCTCGATTATATTTGTTGAGGATATTTAATTACGTTTTGTGTTTAGTTATAACCATTTTATTAGGCTTTCCTCTGAAACTACCCATCAAGATTGCCACATATTTTTTTTTAATTCCTTTTTCGGTAGATTCCAAAGTATGAATGACGCAAATGGAATTTTTGGTGTACAATTTTATGTTTTTCTAATATGGGTTGAATTTGTGATGTTGGGAGAAATTTTTTAATTTTAATTAAAAATTAAGTAGATTTGTCCAGATAGTGAGATATTATTATTTAGATAACCGACGGTAGCGACAAGCCTTTGTACTACTGGGGGTCTATATTCCACCGTGTGGTCCCCGAATTCATGTGCCATGTAGGAGATTTCACTGTTGGGAACTAAACAACATTCTTTCATTAATTTTTTTGGTGTTAAGTTTGCCTGGTGATGTGGGCTTCTTCCATAATTTTTTTTGTATGGTATGTTTGCACGGTGATGCGGGTTTCTTTTGGTTTATGACTATAAAAGAGAGAGAATGGCGAATGTAGTTGATTTCTAGGTAAATAGTAATGTGTTGTTGTTACTGTTATTGTGGGTGTATGAGTGAGGAAATAATTGGTAAAAAAGAGAAAAAGAGAGAGAGAACAGTTGATAAAGTAACGGGTGAGAGTGAGTGGAAGGCCAAGGCATATAGTTATATTGATTAATCAATATTTTATCTGAATAAAATTGGGATTATGATGATTCTTACAAAAAAGGTGAATAATGAGCTATTATCTTCTTCTACTTTTTCAGATTGTCAAAAAGGCTAATAATCTGATATGGTTCTTTATAGCTTGTTTATTTTTATTTTATTTCTGATGAAGTTTCTGCATTTACTTTTGGTGAAAATTTCTGTTTTTTCCTTTTTTAGTCACACCAAAGTAATTTTTTTCTTTGAACTGAGAAATAAAGTACGACAGATACTGTTTTAAGTCTTCTCCCATGAAATCAGAAGAAAAATTAATGTTCATGATTTGTATGTGAAGAACTATGCATATACATGCACATATGCATGTGTTACATACCAGATTTGGGTTTTGATTTTGTTTGTTACACAACCATTTTTTTTTATTATGCTGGTAGACAACAATTTTTTCCTTACATTCTTTCACAGACCATATCTGAGTTGGTTTGGTTTGTATATCTTCACCAACACATACTGCTCTGAAATGGGCATTTGATGTGCATTTTAAGATTTTTTTTGTACTACACAAGCTATCCCGTCGTATATAATACTAAAAGATGGAAGAGAAAGCGTATGAGGATGGATATATAGAGATGTTTTAAGGTTTCTTTTACAATTTGATTTGTGTTGACGTATGGAGTACTAATACGTGGAAACAAAAAAAACATGGTTTGTATTCTTTTGAAGATATGAAAAGAAAATTGGTAATGGCTTATCTCTAATTTGGTAACTAATTACAGGGAGCTTGATGTGATGGGGTTTCTTGGGAAATGACTTCTCCATTTTTGAGTAATCAAATTTGGAGTATGTATAAATTTATAAAGAAATGAATCATATCGGATCCCTAATATTGCACTCAAGGCTTATGATGAATTTCCTAGGAGAAAATATTTTTTGAAAAGGAAAAGAGGTATATGATGGAGATTGGTAAGTGATCAATCCTACTTTTTAGTAGATGAATGACTTTGATCTTTATTGAATTATAATTGAGTTTGAAATTTTTAATTACATTTCTCAAATATTTGAATTTCTATTTTTTCTATTCTGGAATTTACTTTGGCTTTTTACATGACAAAATGGCTATTACAATTGTCTAGCCCGTGCATCGCACGGGTTTACACCTAGTTACGCTATAAAATGGGTAACAAGACAATTTTAATCAGTATTAATTTTTAGGATGGTTTATTACTCCCCAAAACATCAATCCCTAAAATTATTTTTTGTACTATTTGGTGTGTAGAGTTTGACATACACACGCAAGATCAGATCATCAATTCTTTCATAATATAATTGCGGTTTAAAATCTTGTATGATGATGAACACACAAAAAGTATGATTATACACAAATATTTTATTATGTATATCTAATTAATGGGACGAGTTTGATATTATTGTCTTTATACAAACTATATAAGTAAGTCATGTCTAATTGTTATTATGAGTGCTTAAGCTTTAATCCAGACATAATTGATCAACAATTGCATTGGTTGTTTATTACTTTGACCTACTGGTGTGCTTGATTTATGGATCAATAATCTTAGTTGATTGAGGAATGGTAATGGTGATTAATATATGGTTGAAGGTAATTATCTATGGAATTCACGTCTCGATATTGGTACTAATGATACCTTCTTTATCTAACTTATAAGTTTTCATTATGCCAAACCCATCCGATGGGTTAATTTATCAGACAAATAAAATATGTTAAGAGGATGGTATGAACAAACTTATAGGAGGTCAATTAAATATAAAATGTTACTAATTTAATTTAGTCGACGGGAATTTGTAATCTTCACAGCGGAAGATTATTAATCATTTAATAACAAGGAGCTCGAAACTATAATTCTGTGATGGTAAACTATAGTGTATAATGAATACAAACATATAGAATTATTGAATTAATTATATAGTTTAATTAGGAAACTAGTATCTAATTTTACAAGAAACTATTTTCTAATTTCTATCAGGGATCTCCAAGCTAGCCTATAAAATTTATCTCGTGTCTCTTAATTACGGATGGGATCATTATAATTTAGAAAAATAAATCAAAAGTAGTGGTAGGGTCATGATAGATGGTGCCCATATATCAATGGCATCTCTTGTCTTGAATGGACTATCGTGGAAGATGTTGAGGTCTATTTCGTATCATTGACCTTATAAAATAGATTACGGACAATGATACAGGAAGAAACACTAAAAGTCATGTCATTCAAACACCATTGGAATTTTTTTAGATTCTACTGGCCCTCCAATTGTCCGTGAAACACTAAAATTACAAAGATTCCTATAGATAGAGGAAGAAACACTAAAAGTCATGTCATTCAAACACCATTTTATCCATCTTCTTCACGCATTTTTATAAAATAGTGATTCGTGAAACAAGATTGGCCACACAAACTAGATCGACAATCAAATCAAGAAGAAATCAAGAATGTTGATTAAATATTAAAGAATGCATTATAATACATATAAACCTTAATATTATAACTGAATTTCAATGGATAAGAATATTGGAGGATAAAATGAATTCAAGAGAAACATTTTTTATTTCCGAACAAATTTACAACATGCCACGATGTTTACCTCATCAGAGGCATAACTTAAGATTCGTTTGTTGGAATGGGATAAAACTTTTTTTGGAATATCCAAAGGCCAAAAGTTTTAAAAAATTGAGAAAGAACTGATTTTTTGGTCATTCAGATTTACGAAAAATGTAATTTTGATTTTTTGATAACCGCGCATACAAATTCATGATACGAGATAGTGTGACATGAAAGTGATCAAATATTGATGTTTCGAACTAGAAAGAAAAATAAAGGTATGCGATATTGAATCTCCTCTATATGTCCACAGTATAAATATAAATCAACGGATTTAGTAAATTAAGAGCACTAGCAATTGGTATCAGAGAAGGATTTTGATTTACATCATAATTAGGAAATCAATGTTGTTCATCAAAATTGTTTTCACTGATTTAGATTTTAATATTTCATGACTATTAAATAAATTATTGATCTAGGTTTTATTTGTTTTGAATAGATGCATTAGTCTTTTCCTTTCATCAAGGTCAAATGCATGATTTTTTTTTAATTTTATGAGATTGGATCCTACAGTGATATATCCTTAGTTATTTTTTTCTCTTAAATTGGATTAAAATAATTAATTTCTTTTGTTTTAGATCATTAGATCCTTTTATAATTAATACAAGTGATTTTTGTCTTCATCTGGGCCTATATAGATTGATGAGTTGGAAACCGAAGAATATTTTAAGGACAAATGAGATTTGTTGGACAACAATTTGGAATTTTTTGGTAGAATTATATTATGTCATAACTAACTATGGTAATGTCAGTTGTTGATTATAACATCATACAAAAATCATGACAGACGTTATAGGCAAAGTAGGCACCCTGACAACATGGCACAGTGGAGTGGTAAGGCATTGCTTAAGTGCAACCAACCTCCAAGCGTTTTTTGGTGGTGGTGACATGGTAGGAGCATAGTTCTAGTCCCCATAGATATCCTATTTGGCATGGTTCCTTTCATGGGAAGGATTACTAAAGTTTAAGTTTGCATGAGACAAGTAATTAGGGACCATAGTCGATAGGGACTTTTTTTAGATTCCATATTTTTTGTGGATTTCATCTCCTATTTCCTTATAAAAATTATCATTGTGGTTCATATTTAAAATTTATGTTATATATAATGGAATGCTAAAATTAATTAATTTTAGGGAACCCATTAAATTGGACAACATAGATAAATATTATTGGACACAACCATTGATCACGATTTTTTTAAAATTAGAAATCATATAGTTCGTTTTTAGATTAATTAAAATTAATTGGTTTTAATCTATGAATTATAAAATCCATAACTTGATTAATCAGTTATAAATATAAATAATACGAGAGTCAAAACAATTGGTATTATTCTAAGCACGCCTTAAATAAAATAAAATAATAAGTATACTTATATGATGAAATAAAATAATAGACAATAAAATTCTTATACCAAAATCGAAATCATAAACGTTAACAACTACAAGACCCAACTGCAAAAAAATAAAATAATTCGAGCACAAATAATCCCAAATACAATAATTCATCTCTAGAGATACTAAAAGGAAATATAAATATTGAAAGGAATGCGATAAATAAAAGTGAGCACGCAGGGGTGACACCTGCACCCTATGAATCAGAACTAGAATTGTGAATGAAATGGTGAATAGTTTAGGGATGAGGTAGTTGATACTACTTATGACCTAAAAACAATTCCACAGATAGGATGAGAACACTTGGATTCTCGTCTCCTAAGCATGTCTCAATATAAACTCTGAGAGGTGGGAAAACTAACATCACTATTTTATGGTGACATTAAATATCATTCTTTTATAACAAAAAGATGAAAAGATTGAACAAAGATGTATTCCAATGAGTGAGAATGTGACTAATTTTGGGATGCAAAAACAATAATGCATCTTCCTCCTGTATTTTAGTTATTTTTAAGTTAACCCAAACCAAACAACCTAAATATAATTAAATATCTTCTGAAGTAATCACTACATACACGGTTCTAAAAGCCAATTTCTCATCTAAACATCTCTAGACTGATATCATTAAGGGAATAGAATCGTAAAAATCCAATTACCAATTGAGTATGCCATGGTCACATCGATAATAAGTGGGTTATGCTCAATCCCAAAAAAAAAGCACGAATGCCTATCCCTGCTGCCTTCGGGGATCACTCATGCATTCAAGGTATAGTTATAGCATGTACCAAACCTATAACCTTAAATCATCAATTAAGGGACATCTTCTCGCATATTGTATAGCCCTCATACCTAAGGATAAACAAAAGGATTCACCCATTTACCCTAATCGGAATTCAAGTATGTCAACAATAGGATCGGGGAAAATACGACTAAGGTAAGTCCCATCTCAATCGCCAAGGTGAGGATATGGGTATTCAATACAAATGTTCAATGGTGAATAAACCTAAGGGTAGGTTTATATGCTATTTTCCATATTTTTAATAATAAAAAAAATTTATTCTCAATATTAAGAAACTTTTCTCATTAATCAACTATGTGAAGTCATTTTGGGCATGGATAGAAAAATAAAGTCATGATTAGGAGATCCAGGTCAACTTACTAGATAAATGAATCCTAATTCAATTTTATAGATTTAACAAGATCTATGTGAGATGGAGGTGTAGTGTGTGATACAAGTGAACAAAATAGTAAGAAAACCATACAATCAATCCATAATGCAGACTATATGAGTAAAAACTCCCCAGTGGGGGTAAAAAAACCTTAACACACTATAATTTATTATTCAACTTGAGAAAGCAAACAAGAACGAAGGTAAAAATCCAAAATATAGGGATTTAAATAATGCTTGTGATTAAGAGGTAGGCTAGTATGACAAGCCTAAAGGTCCTAAGGAATACCTACACTTGATTTCATTTGGAACATATATGATCTCAGCAAGAGTCTTTGGTGGAGGACCTATACTAAACAATAAAAAGGAATATGTGGAATAGGAAAGAGATAGCACTCGGTAAATAAATATAAATCATATGACACAAAAGGAAGAAAAAAATTCATCCTAAGAAGGTGAACGTCGATCTGCTAATCATTGACCTTTCGATGATGGATTATATGAACATCATTTACCCACATGATGACCCATTAGTTATGAGACTTATGGTTCACCAATATACCGTTTCTCGAATCCTCGTTTATGGATAAAGCTTAGAAAATATAATTTCCTAGTACTGTTTCAATGGTATGAAGAGAAATGGTGTAATACCCCGTATTTTTATAACCTTTAAATTTGGGGATTTATTAAATTGAAATTGAGATATTAATTTAATATTAATCCATAAATTATTTTAAATATTTACTAGCATGATGAGAGTTAGTAATTATTGGGATTTTTTTGAATTTTACTTAATGGATAAAGTAATATATATAATCCAATTTATGGAATTATCATGAGTGTATAATTTGATAATTGTGGAAATTAAATCGGGACGCGTATGTGTCGTGTCAGGATTACATTATTATTATTTAAAGTGAATAAATTATAAGTCACCCGTATGGTCATTTCGAGTGCGCCAATGTATCCGGAAGGGTTGAGATAGCCAAAATAATGTACCTGGGGGTTTAGTTTGAGTTTCGGTGCGTTTTAAGCCCAACTGACATCCCGGGAGGGTATTTTAGACATTTTACATTTTTGGGTAATTAAACCCACGAATTTCCTAAGGATATATAAGCCTTTAGGAGTCATCTTCTATGGTTAACAAACATAAAATCAAAGAATAGTAATTAGAGAAGGAGTTGGGGAGCTTTCCAAGCAACTCAAGGCCTAAGACTCACCCGTTTGCACCGCCGCCACCACCAGCGTAGATCGCGGGACGAGGAACGCAACTATACCTCTTTCATCCACAAATCAGAAACCCAAATTCTAGGCAAGTATCTATCTTGCTTTATTTTAGTTAATATTTCAATCATGTTAGTCTGGGGTTGTTTAGAACGTGTTTCATGGAATAAATTATATTTTTGGAATTTCAAATCATGTGTAGATGAAGTAGACATATTCTAGACATCTAAATCACATGTAGAGGATAAGCCACGAATTTGTATGGGTTTAGAAGCAAGAAATCTAGAAAAGAATTTAAATAATGGAAACTAAAAGAAAATTAGGGTTCTTGTAGTTTATGTGAATTTTATCCCATTAAATCATGATACTTGATGATTTTCGACATGTTTTACGTAGAAAATCTTGTTGTTAGGTATATAATACTTGTAGTATTATTAATTGCGAGTTTGGGAATCGTTAATGGAGATTTGGTTGAGGTTGTAGAGGTAAACCCATAACTGGAAAAGACCGGGTTTCGTCATAACTGCTTGATCGATCGATCAAGAACATCGATCGATCGACGATCGATCGATCGAACCCCTTACATCGATCGATCGACCCCTCCTGAAAAACTGCATATTTCTCGTTCGATGGTTTAATCCGGTTAAAATGCATAGGAACCCTTGATTATTATTGTTGGGTTATAATGGGATATAGAGAATACCAGTAGGGTCTAGGTAGACCACGTTGAGTGAAATTTAATGTAGGGTGAGATTTTGGGTTAACGAGGAATTATTCAGGCGTTTAAGAAAATAGGCGTACGTTTAATAAAAAGATCGAGGCTCGTAAGGGAGTTAGACCAGAAGGTAAGTGAGTGTATGCCTACTGAAACTATACTTAGAATACTTCGAGAGAGGAGAAGTGAGTATGAAGTTAATTATAAATGAGAATAAAAATGACGAGTCCGTTATGCGAAATAATCGAGTAAAATGTGTAAATGGCGGATAATTATAATTATTGGTTGTGGGCGCACCTAATTTAGAAATGTGGATATTCATACATATATGACTGTGTGATTGTGAATTTATTGTATATTTGTATAAAAATCATACTCGAGCTACTTGCTATCACGAGGATTTCTGCGCCGGGACAGTCTTATCTCAATTGGGCCTTTATGGGGGGATATTGACTCGTACCCTAGAACATAGGATTTCTTAGTATAGGCTATCTGATTGATATTCAGACGGTCCTAAGAGACGTGAGGGTATGTGATGACCTCTTAGTGACTTGGGTATATGCTTCGCCTCCAATTGTATGTGTTTTTTGTTAATACAGTTCGAGAGTGGTTTCGAAATAGTATTTCCCTTAGTACAAGTAATACGGGGAGTTGATAGCAGAGTATGCTAGCACCACAGATTTTATGTGGGGTGCAGATCGTATATATATTATATGAGTGACTAACATATATATATATATATATATATACACACTTAAGTATGGGAACTTTCTACTGTGCATAAAAGTAGTTAAGTAATGAGTAAATACTCCAGCTTTATTATAAGTGTTTGGGAATTTTGTGACATCGCTGGGTTATTTTAAATAACGTAAGATATATGAGAGAGCTTAATTTTCAGAAATTAATTATGTTAGCCATGGTATGTATCAGAATGAAGCCTTATGGGAAAGTCAAGTTAAAATAAACTTTGTGATTAATAATTCGGTAGGCATGCACACTAGATGAGAGGTGAGAATTTCACAAGAGAGTGTCGCATACTAATATGGTTGTTCCATTAGCTGGTAAGCATTTTAAATACTTGTTAAACTATTTTAAAATGTTTTACGCTCGGGCTCTGACCCATTTCCTGCTATTTCTCTTCTCATGTATATATATGTATATATTATAGGTCCCCAATCACAAGGGCGTTATGCTTAGATTCTTTGGATCGGATGCCCTGCAACTTATGTGGGAGTTGCAGGTCATTCCTTAGACGACCTCATTGTTGACTGCACTCTTATTTTTAGTTCTTATTATTTAGGGCATGTGACACCCGTTTCCCTATACAGTTGGATTTGTCAGAGAATTATGTTCATTTATATTTCCAGTATTTGGTACTCTTCGGGATTTAAGTATTGTCATAATGGTTTTATTTATAGTTTAAACTAGTTTGGTTTATCTGGATGATTCAAATTCTTGTGTGTTATTATCCATCCTTAGTATTTCGGAAATTCTTAAACTGTTGGTTATTTAAAAAGGTTTTCATATTTGGATTTAATAAAATGGAAATAAGGTTTTAAAATTGTTTTGACACTTAGCTTAATTATTTAGTGTGTTTAAATTGGAAATTTTATTTTGCGATAGTGATGCTAAGAATGAACCAATCGTTTACCTTAATTTTAATTTAATAAAGGACTGATCACCCGGTATTTAATTAGGTGGGGTGTCACAAATGGTAAGAAACTCAAACCTTATCAGCAACCCTTTATCATCGTTAGTGAAAAAAAGTCTCCCCTCCCTGTGATAGAGTTAGATGTGTGTATGGGTAAGTGGGTGACTTGTTTGATAGAGAAAGAAAACTTCTTTATCATGGATCATCATGTGATACTTCCTTATAATGTTATTCTCAAAGGAGTCTCCCTAAAACAATTTGAGGTTGTTCTTTTGATCGTTCATCAAATGACAAGGTTTACTACTCATTTTGGGGTAGGATTGGTATGCAGAGATCACGTTGAAGTAATAGAATTCTACTTCACATCCGCGAAACAGAGGGAAGCTTACATGTGAAAACTACTCCATATAATATTGACACCCTTGACACAAGGGATGCGAAGCAATTAACAAAGGGGAGGTAGCTCAACAGGTAGAAACGGTGATTTTCGATGAAGACAACCCTTAAAAAATTGTGCAAATTAGCTCACCCTTGAAACTTAATGTCAAAGTTAAGATATTTAAGCTCTTAAATGAGAAAAACAACATCTTTGCATGGTCACACAATGATATTTTAGAGATATTCAATGAAAAAATATGCCATCATCTTAATGTGGACCCCTCAACCAAGGAGTTAAAAAGAAGTGGAAGTCGTTCGCCCTGGATTGGTACAAAATCATCTATGAAGAAGTAAAAAAAGCTTCTAGATGAATGGTTTATTAAAAAAGTCAAATATCTCTCATGGTTGTCCAATATGGTTCTCATACCAAACAAAAATGGCAAGTGGCATACGTTTGTTGAGTTCACAAATATAAATAAGACTTGCCCAAATGATTATTTTTATTTTCCTTAAATAAATCAAATGGTTGATGCTACTGCTAGCCATGAACGCTTGAGTTTCATTGATTCATAAAGAGGTTACAACCAAATATCTATAAAAGAGGATGCCTAAAATCATCCTTCATAAATGATAAAGGCAACTATTTTTACAAAGTGATGCCTTTCGGCTTGATGAATGATAGAGCAACATGCCAGCGGTTGGTCAACAAATTTTTTGAAGATTTAATAGGACAAACTATGAAAATTTGTGTCATTGATATGATGACAAAGAGTTTTAAAGTCGAAGATATTGTGAAATACTAGGAGAAAACTTTTAATAGCATTGAACCACACCAAATGAATTTAAATCCTTCCAAATGCATCTTTGGGGTTAAATCTGGAAAATTCCTCATCTTCATCGTAATTAAAAGATTAATAGAATCTAATCCAAAAAAATAAGTACTTAGGAGACATCAAGTTATTCAGAAGATATAAAGAAGTTTAAAGTCTCATGGGGTGCTTAACGACCTCAAACAGATTTTTCTATAGACCCATTGATAAATACATACCATTATTTGAAGTATTGACGAAAGCCTCTTTCGTTCTTGAATGGAATGAAGAATAAGAGAGAGTATTTCAAAAGATTAAGGTATGCTTGGGTTCTTCTTTTCTTTTACGGTGACCCTTGTATAGTGAAAGGCTATACTTATACTTAGATGTCTTAAAATTAACGATAACTTCAACAATGGTTCACATAAACCAAAAGGTTCAGAATTTGGTATATTATATAAGAAAATCTTTTTATATGGTAGAGAGTCGATTCCCATACAAGAATGAAGATTCAACCATACTTCCAGTCTCATGAAATTATAATGCTGGAAGATCAACCTCTTAGGAAAATCATGCATAAACTAGAGAAGTTTGTTCAGCTCATTAGGTAGAAAATTCAACTAGGTTCCTTTGACATTTACTAATAACCTCATGTGTCAATTAAAGTATAAGCATTAACATATTTTATTAAAAAATTTAAATAGGAGAGTCCAAGTTTGGACAAGCTAGGATCGTCATTTGATCCGATACATTCAGTGCAAGACTTGGCTCTAATAAATAATGTTCCCTCTCAATCCAGGGCTCCAGCAAATGAGTCTCACTCTCAAGCTTTGGCTCTAATAAATAAATCCCTCTCAATCATATACTTCAGATCGGGCAAGTCAAAATCAAGGGAAGGGAAAATAAATTATCGAAGATAAAGACACAGACATGACCTTAAATGGACATCAAGAGGAAGATGGTGAACCATTTTGTAAGGACATAAATTTCCAATTGAGTCCCTGTATTGTTTTGACTTAATTCCGTGAACAAAACTGTGTTTGTAATATGTCATAGGGAGATTTTTATTTTCTCACGATCCCACTTGGTCTATGACGTATTCAAGAAATTAAAGGCGTTGCGATAAAGCTTCAAAGAATTAATCATGCTGAAGTTTAATTGGTGCAAGTATAATCGTCTTCAAAGTTAATTTCATTCCGAGATCACTCAGGTATGAATGCGTATAATTAATGGTGCTCGAAATTATTTTATAAAAGATAAGGATGTAATTTTTATAAAGAAAAATGTTTTTAAATGTTTTAAAGGTTTACACTACGCTTTATGATGATAAGCTCGTAAAAGAGTTTGACATTTTTGTATCTCTCATTGGAAGAGACGTTTTAAATAAAAAGTCAAACTTTCGCGTTGTCATTCAAATGACATCTAATCTCGTTCGAACAAGATGGGATGTCACTTGAACGAGTTCCTCAAGCCGTTCGAATGACACATTTTTTGAGGCAGCATTTAAATCCAATTTAAACGTGTCTTCATTATAGTTTCGAAGGGTGTGCTTTCTGGAAAACAGTTTTACGAACCAGAACATTGTTTGCACATGTTTTCTAAGGTTTAAAAGTCTTAAACACATCCTTAGAGTTTGCAAAGATCCGAGTTATCATTCTTATATGTTTAAGTGATCTTGCTGCACCAAAGTTGTTTGTTCTACACATTGAACATCAAAGGCTTTTGCGGTGAAGAAGCGACAGACATCGTGTTCGACATCATAGACGAATCAAAGCCATTCGGTGGACACCGAAACATACGTGGACGCGTGTGTTATGGACAAGTATCGTGGAAGACGTAGTTTCTACGTGGTAACTATTAAAGAATGGTTAAAGATCAGAAAGAGCGTCAAGACTCGTGGGGATTGAGACTTAGTGTAAGGCTAATCTGTCTTTGTAAAACCATTGCTCATAGTGATTGTCTGGCTTGGGCCGTCCGAGATTGTTTTACCGTTTTGGGTTTTTTCCTCGGACATCCAGCATTGTGAGTATTATTTACTTTACTTTACGTGCTTTAATCACTAGATGCATGTTTAGGATTAATCAAGATAAAATTTGTTCAAAGTAAGAATTGGGTTTTCACAACTTGGTTTGCTGCATAATTAAAAGTTAGATAATTTTCGATGAAAATTTTGGTTTTGTTTGAAACATACATATTAGGCACTCTTTAGATTTTGTTTAAAGATTCTTGTTTCAAAATTATATGTAGATGGATCCTCAAGCTCTTCATGGAGCCGTGCATGGATCATACTCTCAACCACAGATGAATCAAACTTTGAATATGCTCTTCCATTCGACTTCGTTGCCTTCAATAATGAGGCAAAGTATAAAGCTTTAATAAATGTATTCCATCTTACTCAATCAATTGGAATTAATCTGATTCAATATCACAATTATTTGTAATTGGCGGTACATAAATATCAGGCGAATATGAAGTTGTGGATGAAAAAATGGCTAAGTATTTAGTCAAAGTGAAGTATCTCATGACCCAATTTATAAAAGTTAAAATTTTGAGATCTCTAAGACTATAAAATGCTAGAACTGATGCCTTAGCAAGTCTTATTTTGTCCACAAGGACATAACTAAAAAGGGTAGTGCCGATCGAGATGTTAATTGAACCCATCATTAAACGGTAATACCATATGATAAGGAAATTTAATTTAAACCTTGGACTTTCGTGGATGGATTCAATCACAGACTTTCTCAGAGATGGAAATCTCCTTGAAGAAAAAAGGGAGGCTAAATTAACTTTATTTGGAGATATGATGTACAAGAGGAGTTTCCTTCTTTCTCTCTTGAGGTGTGTTCATCTCTCTAAGTTAGAATATATTTTTAAATAGGTGCATGAGGGTTCCTGTGGCATTCAATTTATAGGGCATTCAATGGTGAAGATAATTGTTGTGATGGGTGTTAGTAGCATAGCTTGGATAAAGATGATCATTCATATGTGAAGAAATGCAACTCCTACTAAATATAGGTAAACATAAGTCTTCAACCTTATCACCCTTTCGTGCCCATCCCTATCTCATGGCCATTTTCTTAGTCGGGTATGGATATCGTCGACCCTTTACCCCATCTCCAGGATGATTCAAGTACCTAATAGTGGAAGTTAATTATTTAATGAGTTCGGTAGAGGTCGACCCTTTGATAGACCACTAATAAAAAGTGTTTTCAGTTTATGCTTCAAAACATCATGTGCAGGTATGGGATCCTTTATGTCTTTATCACCGATGATGAAAAGTAGTTTGATAATGATGCACTAGAGGCCTATTATGAAAATGAAGGTATAAAGCATTTCTATTCGGCTCTTGCTCGTCCTCACACCAATGGTCAAACATCTATTAGGAACCAAGCCCTGTTCTCTGTAAGCAAGGGTAGGATTAATGAAGATAAAGGAAAGTGTTGTTTGTAGAAATCTATTGTGTCCTATGGGCATATCAAACCATGCCTTAGACATCGACGGGAAAAACCCATTTATGTTCGCATATGGGTCCGAGATTGTTGTGCTGACCAAAATTGGCCTCCCAAGTCAAAAAGTTTAACATTTTAATGAGAGAAAAACTGACGAGGAGATAAGGTTTGACCTATACTTATAAAAGAATCTAAGGAACAAGAATATGTATGACATGCATCATATTAGAAAAGAGCTGCTAGATACTACAATAAGAAAGTGAAGATCCGACCATTGAAAGTGGATGATTATGTCCTCATTAAAGTGATTCAAAAGAAGAACAAGCTCCACCCTAACTGGAACGACCCCTACAAGATCACTAAACAACTAGTTCTATTTAGTTAGAGGCTTGAAAATCATGAGGGGGAACCCATTGTTAACCCACAAAAAATAGAAAATTTGAAGAAATATTACCACTAGAGATAGGAAAGGTGGTTTATGTAAATAAAAGCAGTGAAATGATATAAATGCTCCATATATGAATTAATAGAAATAAAGTTCCCATCCTATCCTACGTGTTAATTTCTTATAACTTCTTTTGCTAATATTAAACCTCGTTTATATCATAAAAGGAAATTCTTAAGGTTCTGAAATCATAGGCATTTCTCATACTATGGCATAGATTAAGGTCAAATCCTGAAAAAAATTAACCCAATGAAAGTTCGGCTCATCCTAAGGACAAAACTACAACGGTATAAGCCTAATTTTAAAATATTTAGGCTGAGTCCCTATAGACGGCATGCGACCTAATAGGTCTTAATCAAGTTCGCTAATGATAAAAATATTTTACAATAAAATGGTATAAATAAATGCCCCTAGTAAACATTATAAATAATAACTTAAAAGTGGTAGACATATGATTTTCCATGTCACCCTCTCCTTGATGTAAAATATGGATACTTTCTAGGATAAAATTAAGAGGGAAAAATTAATCAATTCGACCAATCTTATAAAAATTGTCTTGACAGAAAAGATAATTATCCCATTGATAATGAAATCACCCTCGTCCTGATGCAAAATCTAGTTACGACCTAGAACAAGCATAAGAGGGATAGGAAAATTCAAGTTTACATGTAGAAAATATTATAATTGGTTTTTTCGGTTTCAACAAAAGTTGGTTGAAGGACAAATTGACATTTCAATAATTTATTTATCTAATTTAAAAGGAACTGGTTGAATGAGAAATTATTTGAGGCAATAAGTACACAATCACTGCATAAGGTTCATCTCGATAAGGTTCGGCCTAAGACTCATAAGTGACCTAGAGTAATGAGGTCACAGATATGGGGAATACCAATAGGGAACCCTACAAATAACATGATCGACCAAAATACTCAAATGAGACCAAACACGTTGACAAAGTGTAAATGGAATAAATAAAACCATGAGCATTTCAAAAATCAAACTCCAAGAAGTTAAGTTTAATATCCCTCAAATGGGGGGAGTTATTAAAGGTTACAAGGCACGTATTTAATCACAAAATATTTCAAAGCCCATGTAGGGTAGTGTTATCCCCTCTAGTAAGGTCATCAACATTCTGAGGACTCTCAGGAACAACGTTGATGTCGAAAGTGACTGTTTCCCTAGCGCCTTCTTGTGCATCAAATTCCAGGGAGATGTCCCTCCTAATATTATTATGAATATTCCAAGTTCCAACCAATTCAACAATGAAAATGTAATTTTGTAATTAATATTATTTGTCTTATTCTTGTGTTAAAACAATTGAGTTATTGAAGTCACATAAACTTGATTCGATATGAGTTAGGCACGATCATTTATCTTAGATAGACTTAGATGAAACTTTACAGATTGAATATTTTTCAAGACGCTCATTGAAGACTTTTGTTTCCATGAATTCAAATTGAAGTTAAGATTATATCCTTTGTTGTAGAGATTGTGAATTGATTATGTCTAAATACACATGTGTACAAATGTTTTTAGAATGTGAAATTATTTTAAATATTGATGGAACAAGAGTTTTAAATGTTGTAAATTTTCTCAGATGATATTTAGAAAAGATTTTGTGAGTTGATCAAGGGTTGAACTTTGTTAGGCCTATTTTGAAAACTATTTTTGGCCTAACTGTCCCTATGGTTCACAATTTATCCCGTGCACACATCCCATTCACATGACTGTGATTTAAGACCACGCGCTCAATTTTGCCTCAATTTCCATACTAGATAAAATCGTACACATGGCCAAATCTAACCGTGCACACGACGACATCAGAGTTTTAAATTTTTCTATAATAGACCATTTCCTTCCCATTTCATATGATATGAAAACCTCATAACTCAAATACATTTATGAGAACATTTTTGAGGTTGAGATCATTTTTCCTTTGCTTCTCTTTCTAATTTTACTTGTTCCCTCCAAAATAGTTAAAAGTTGGATCTATAATTGACCTAAGATTTGGAGAGATAATTGGGAGTGTTTTGGTTCAAATTCACACAACCTTTTCAGTTCAAATCAATTTACCTTTGTATCTTATAATCATATACTCCTTGATCAACATTAGTAGGCATGCCATGTTATTAGAGAATTTGTAATGAGCGACTTCCAAAGAATATAATGGACCCTTTCGCTCACGACATGCAGCTTGTGGTGGATTATTGGAGTGCATAGATGTTGTTTACCTATTAGTAAGGTGTTTTCCTCATAAACCTTATCTTGTGGTTGATTGTGAATAATTAATACTTTTATGCACATATTTGATGACACAAGTCACTTATATCCAAATTGAATACAGTGAATGAAACTAAAAATGATTTAAATGTGTTATATCTAGTTTTGTTCATCTTTATTCACCTAATTACATTATTCTGTATGTTAATCCAATCAATTTGGTGAAATTTATGCCGGGGAACTTGAATTTGCAAGAAAAAATATTTTAAATAAAAAATTGGTCATAATATATCTTCAAGACCATTCACCCCACTCTATGTTTGTTGTAGATATTTTACTCACATATAATACACATTTCTTCAATTAAAATAGAGAAACTCCCAGTTGGCTCGCACCTTTATCTTTTAGTACCCTCGTTGTATGTTGTAAGGACCAAGTTTTTGAAAGTCATCAGAGTTGGGCTACTCAACGATGACTTTATTTTTATTTTTTCTCCATAACATCAACAATGACCTCATCCCTTTTCCTTTCAAAGTTTACATTGGCTTTTTGAAGGGATGACCTATCCTCATCCCTCCCAGTGGTAAGAATATTAATCTCAATATTTTTTGTCCTTTTATTGGCTTCCAACTCGAAATTCCTCTTGCTCTTCAAAGACTCACATTTACCACGGTAATAGTGCAAGGAATTCTTATAATTAGCTTTTGAAATGAGGGAATCATTGTTCTTCCTCGTTCACTGTTGCATGTCTACCATTAACATTAGGCCATGAAGATAGAAAATACATGGGAGCAATAATAAACAAAGGAAATATGTAAATTAAAAAGTGAACGATTAAATAAAAGGAATAAAGATGTCAAACCTTATTAATGGCAAAATTGACCTCTTCTCCTCGTTTTAAGTTGGCAAAATACCCTTTTATCATAGTCGGGTAGGCTATCGACCAGAAAATCACGTGCCCTCATAGAGTTGGCATAGATGGTGTGGGGATTGTTGTATAAATCTGTTAACAGCACCATGGGTAAGGAAATTCTCTGTTGCATTAAAGACCGAGTGGGGATTTAAGTTATGTCAGTTCTTTTAGAAGAACCGGTCCCCTTCCTCGACTTCTTAGCTCGTGCCACACACAAATTTCTCGAGTGCAGGTTTTATCTTAAAACAATGCTAAACCACAATTAAGCCTTAAAGCCTGAACTAGCTGAAAGATTTATTAATGCTAAAATGTGTTACAACTCTACATAAAAACATTCATCCCTTTATCAAACTTCTATGCATATTTCTTATGTTGCTCTATGTTTTCTTTCTTCTTATGAGACCTCTTCTTGTCTCTGTGTATTAAGTGATTCTTGAAGCGTTCATTATTACTAATAGGTACCTATGAAAAATAACTGGAAGGAAAAGAATAATTAAGGATACGGAGTATATTTTAACCAGTTCTATAACAATTTTATACATAGAGAGTTTGTCTAGTATCTGGATTCAACTATTTGCCAAATGAAGCATAAGCAATGTGTCTCGTAAAAATATCAACGATCTCATAAAGGAAAACAAGGATTTTTTAGATGATAATCCCATACTTACTAGTTCCCTAAGGGGCATAGAAATAAATAAGCATGATCAGTATAACCGAATAGTAATGTCGGACCAAAACCTTTGGGGAAAAATAAATAACCATCTAGGCACATTAACTAGAGTGGCACTCATACGCATATAGAAATAACTCCGTCTCTCAAACATCTAAGACCTTAGGCTAAGTAGAAAAGTTTCTTGGGAAAACATGATAGTATACTCCCCAGTTAATACTTATTCTTATAATGTGAACATTTACACATAGCTACAGGGGGTGAACTGATTCAATCATTTCAATATTCTCATGAAATCAGTTTTTAGATGAGAAGGGGTTTGATCCATATGAGCCATATTAAAATATCAATGATATTCAATAATATATGTATTATGACAGTATCATAACATCCACATACTAAGAGTAAATTGGATCTATCACAATGTTATTACTGCAATAAAATACGATGAAAATTAGTATCGAAATGGCAAAACTTACCCGAAACTGGTTCCAAGCTCAACTTGTTCTTTGTTGTTTTTCATGTTTGACAGTGATTTTTAGGAAAAGGGTTACTACGGATAATCCAAAATAAATGTTTCACTTTGTATATGCCTTGTTTCTTAATTAAATTAAACTGACGTGGGTATTCGGGTAACAAACTCATAATTATACACAATCTATATAGGATCCAATTTATAACTTCTATTTGACGGTTACAATATATCGGGATAATTCTCTTATGAAAAAATACAATTAGAATAATATTTTAATAGGTATTTGGGACCCTTTATTGACACAACGGTCCAAATTTGACATTGTAAAAATAGTGTTAAATACAGAATGTTTATACATAAAAATGTTCCTTTTGACACTACGGACCTAACGATACATTTCGTGTATTTGTCTGAGTAATGGTTTAAAATATGTGAATTTTTATAGATAGAAAAACTCGCTTTTAACATGTACATTTATATTTAATGTTGCTTTTAAAAATAACAATATTTTTTTCTCTGGTCAAAGATATGTATAGTAAAATTTTATCCCGACCAATAATTTGTCCCTTTTGTGATTTACACTCGGTTTTTGCATCTATATCCTCATAACACACATGTATAAACATAAATATATACATATTCATATATACCTATATATATTTATATATTTATTTGCTCAGTTTGGTCTCTAAACACACACACACACACACACACACAGATATATATATATAGTTAAAATAAATAGGGCACATAGAAAATTTAGAGAGAGGAAGATTTGTCATTAATTGGTGTGTTAACATTATTATTATTTTTTTTGGGGGGGGGGGGGGGGGGACCTTATTTATAGTACAAATTGGTAATGTCCTAATAGGACTTGACATCCACTCAAATAGGATAAATATAAATTTTATAATACCCTCCTTAGATGTACACTATTTACACCATTCAATGATTATTGCCTCATTAAAAATGTACTAAGAAAAAACCATTAGAAAAAAATCAAAGTGAAGGAAAAAGAGCACAACTTTTCTTATCGTCGAGTCAGTGTGGGACGTGCTTAATATTGCCTCGTTAAAACCTTTACTAGGAAAACCTAGTGGGATAAAAACTAGTTAAAGGAAAAAGCATACAGTACACAAACACCCCAAATTACATGTTATTGTATCCTCCCTTGATAAGATGCTTCCTCTGATTGATGTGTTCCATTTCACTTTTAGTGGAGTCAACGTAATGCAATGTCGTATACAAAATTTTGAAATGTCATCTTTAGTAGTGACTTTGTGAAGCAATCAGTTAGTTTATCACTTGAACAAACTTTCATGACTTTAACCTTATTTTTCTTCTAAAGCGCGTGAGTGCAGAAAAAGTTTGGTGAAATGTGTTGGTTCTATCTCCTTTAATGAATCTTTCTTTTATTTAGGATATACATTATTCATTGTCTTCATATATGACATATGGAGCATATATAATGCAAGGCAATTAATAAGATCTATGAATATGTTTGATTAAATATCTCAGCCAAACATATTCACAACTAGTTTCATGAAGAGCTAAAATTTCATAGTGGTTAGAAGAAGTATCTACTAAATTTTGTTTAGTAGAACACCAGGAAATTATAGTATTATCACAATAAAATACATAACCAGCCTGCGACACACTGTTATGAGGATTGGAGAGATTCCCAGAATAATGTAAACCGATGTCAATGGATCCACATAGGTATCTTAGGATATGCTTGACACCATCACAATGCCTCTTGGTTAGTTTAGAACTATATCTAGAAAATAAGTTCACAGAGAATGAAATATTCGACCTAGTTCATTCTGCTAAGTACAACAATGCACCAATTGCACTTAAATAGGGTACTTCTAGACCCAATATTTCCTCAGTTTCTTCATTAGGACAGTATGGATCTTTCTTTATGTCCAAAGACTGGACAACCATAGAGGTACCTAGTTGGTGAGTTTTATCCACATTAATACATTTTCGGTATAATCAGACAGATTGACTAAAATCTCACTAGAATTTTTCATCATTCGTAACCCGAGGCAAATTTTAGTTTTCCCAAGGTCTTTCATCTCAAATTTATTTTTCAGATAGTTAACAGTTGTTCCTAGATCTTTATGTGACACCCCGCCTAATAAAATATCAGGTGATCAATCATATACCAAATTAAAATAGGAGTCTCATATGGTTCATTCTCAGCATCACTGTCGAAAACAAATTTAATTACTAATAACTTATTAGGTTTGCGTCAAAATTTTAATTAACTACTCTTTTTAACCTAACCATTCAAATAAATCAATCCCAACAGTTTATATGCAACAACTGAAATGAAATAAAATAACCGAACACTCGGTAGAATATAATACAACCAAATCGAATGTCTCACTAAAAGACGGTAAAAGAATAATTGAGTACAGTTGGGACATCAACCTGAATGTTTCTACAATACCTCCTGTCTAGATCTCAATGATATAAGCGCCTATAATAAACCTGCTTGCATCCACAACTGCTGCAGCAAACATCTGACTCGAAGGAATCATCATCCAAGCGTCCCTGTATCTGGACACCTAATATATATACATATATAGCAAGAGAGTAAAATGGAAAAAACGGGTCAGAGCCCGAGTTTTGAAAATGTTTTAGCATGTGCTTAAAATCCATATTTTAAAATATGATATCTCTCATATTTAAATTGGTATCCCACTCTCATGAGATACCCCTCACCCCTCATTTAATAGTACTTGAAAGGATGGAGTATTTATTCTGCAGTGTTGCTCGGTGCTCGTGAAATTCTTAATCTACCTTCTTGATTTGTTCAACATAAAGTGCATTATCTCCTGGATGACATGTGATGCAGGTTGATCGATGGTTGCTAATCTTTCTTTTGAGGAACTCCGTGTGCTATGTATCACCCCTGAGAATTTGGATGCAGCCATGCCATAGTATGCAGCTTGTAGCTTATCATAATCTTCAAGTATGTTGATTGGTTTGCTAGCCGACCAACTGCCTCCTGTGTCGAGCAACTGAGTGTTAACTTCACGTGCTTGATTCTTCTGATTTATGATCCTCTGAATACTTTGTTGAGTAACATACTAGCTTTTGAACTCAACTCTTCAATATGATTAGTACCAAGCTAGTGGTGGACTTCGAAACATTTTCATACAACTTCTTCTTCAATGTTAGGCGGGACAGTAGTAGTAAAGATCTCAGTGCTGTAGATGCTAAAGTTGACTTCTGAACTTCAATAGTATGTGCATAATAACTCCTAAATATGCCTCCTGAACTTCTGAATGCACCTCCTGAACTTCTGAATACGCCTCCGTGTGAGTTTGTGAAGTTGAATTTGGTGCTCGACTGCATGATGTTATAAGAATGTGCCACCAAATGAACAAATATATCTGTAATAGAAGCCCCCAAATGAACAAATACTTTATCGAGCACCTCCTAGATCGACCATCCGTGATGAATATCAGGATGCTCAAAGATCTTAACTTCATAAATTCTCCTCTTGCTTTAAATGATCCACCTGCTGGCGAGGAACCTGTTTCAAAAGCAGAGGGGA
Source organism: Sambucus nigra (assembly GCA_949130495.1). Taxonomy (NCBI): domain Eukaryota; kingdom Viridiplantae; phylum Streptophyta; class Magnoliopsida; order Dipsacales; family Adoxaceae; genus Sambucus; species Sambucus nigra. The sequence continues at coordinate 115,173,722 of OX422219.1, forward strand.
AGAAACCAATAGAATGGGAATATTGATGTAATAAATTTGCATTTCATTCCTGATGTATTTTGTTTTTTATTTTAATGAAAGAATTTCATTTTTGTTCGCAATCTTAATTGTTATTGTCTTGTAAAATACTTTACATCTGTGCATATGTAAAAGTTAAAAAGATAACAATATTGTGTTGTTCATCGACCAACTTAGTAAAAAGTTACAAGTATTGGTAACGTTGCTCGATCACTTAATAATAAAGTAATGAGTATAAAAATGTTTAAAATTTTTCCAACCAACCAAGGTTGTTAAATTGTGCTCGTCGACCAATTATAGTTAGTGAGAGTTTATCCCCGACTAACCATACTTGGTAAATTTTTGTCTTTTTCATAAAATGTGTCCGACCAACCAAGGTCGATAAATTCTCCTCGTCGACCAACTACAGTTAGTGGGTTTTTATCCCCGACCAACCATACTTGGTTCAGTTTGGAATATTTTATTCTTCGAGGAACTTTTATATTTTCTGTAATAATCTTACTTCCCGACCAACATAAGTTGGCATTTGAGATAATATTTTGTTTTCAAACCAACCGAGATTGGAATTTTTAAGAATGTTGTTCTTTCCCTTTTACCAACCAGAGTTGATCATGGGCTCGAACTATCATGTCCACTAGTTATTTTATCGACCGGAGTTAATCACGCTAGTGTACGCCTCCCAACCAAAGGAGTATAATTTGTTCTCGCTCTTTTACCAACCGGAGTTGATCACACTCAAACTATCATGTCCACTAGTTATTTTACCAACCGGAGTTGATCACGCTAGTGTACGCCTCCTATCCAAAGGAGTATAGTTTGTTCTCGCCCTTTTACCAACCGGTTGGTCGTGGGTTTTTCAGGTGAGAGAAAATTATTTTTTATATTGATCCCTTCCTATTCCCTATTTAAAGAAATAAAAATAGGCTGAATGATAGAAGTTATTACCAAATTTATATAAAAAATCAATCAATTTGACTTTATTGACATAGATGGAAGATGAACCAAATTAAGTATAGAGTTCATAAAAGTGAATGAAAAGAGACTCAAACTTGAAGAGAGAGAAAATAGATCTGGGTCATGATTTCCATGAGAAAACTTTTTATTGTCTTTAACCTTTTCCCATTCTTTTATTAAAAATATTATGGGAATTTGAATAGACATCAAAGATCTTACAAAATTTATAATGAAAATTATCAAATCTTATCATCGTCGTATATATTGGTATATGTAATCATTTAAAATATTTAATCCATGATATAAAATTGAAGCTTGAGAATCAAGCAAAAATTTATGATTTATGAAATCCATTATTTTTCAGATTTCTAAATAAGAATTAATCTAATAGTTATGATTTAAAAATCATGATATGCAACATTTTGCAGATAAAAATTGGACAATTAATTTATGTATATAAACATAAAAATCATGATTGAATTAGAAGATGTATGTATAATTGATTATACGTAGAGAAAATAAAAACTTAGCTTTTGATGGAGAACAATGGTTGTAACACGTTTCCACAGACGGCGCCAATCTATTGAAGACAGAAAATGGCCACTGCCATTTTAGTGGCGTCAACAGCAGATAAAAGATGAGGATGAGATTGAAGATGAAGATAAACATTCACATCAAACATATAAGAGACAGATTTTTAAAGTGGTTCGGCTATAAGGAAAAGCCTACGTCCACTGTTATTTTAATCCCAGGGGTTTACAATAGCACAATGTGGTGTAGAGAGAGAAAAAGGTGTGGATCTTGTGTATGGTGTCTCTCATCCTTGTCGGATCTCCTTGGTTCTCTTGGATCTCTTGGATCTCTCCTTTTTGGCTTAGGGAATACATGTATTTATAGTGATGGGAGATAAAGAGATTCATTGTATGTAGACATTTATACATTATGTCTACATTCAACGAATCTAATTGTTGAATTTCTTGGTATGCTATGTGTTGTCATCTACAGTATAAATGTACATTAATGCTCATTAAATGCATAGTCATCTTCATTAATGCACATTAAATGCATATTTATCCCTTGATCTTCCTGGTTGGTATACCGACCAACTCTCCTCGGGTGCCGACTAACTCTCCTCGTAGGCCGACTAACACTCCTCGGGTGCCGACCAATTCTCCTCGGATGCCGACCAACTCTCCTCGGATGCCGACCAACTCTCATCGGGTGTCAAATATTGCCACATAGGATGACATGTGTCCTTTTCTGATTGGTCCTCGTAGATGGAGAATTTTTACGTTAACAATTACCCCTGGGTACTTCATTTTGACTATTTCGGTCGTTCCGAAACAAACCGCGCACAAGAAATCTCCATTCGGGTCACTTATCTAAAATTAACTAATTAAACCCAACACATTCCAAAACGCGTGCTTTCCAATTAAAATATCATCCTTTGTCGCTTTACCCAACTGCGACATGTAATTAAAATAATCTCCCTCATATTCTTAGTCTTGTAAGAAAATATAATCCATGTAAATATTAATCCGACACTTGCAAACTAATATTTACTATTCACTTTAAAATTCTCAATTATTAAATTTATACTTATAAATTCTAAAATTACTATTCATAGTAATTTCCTCTAATTACCAAATTACGTCATTTAAGTAATTTAAATATCCATAAAAGTACGGGGTATTACACTTTAGGAGTCCTGATTAAGTATATGTCATCCATATAGACTGCTACTATTGTATACCCTTTTGAGGATTTCTTTATGGATGGCAAATTGGATTGTTTTTATACCATTCTTTTGACAAGTATTCACTAAGACGACTGTACCACATTATTTCGGATTGCTTTAAATCTTACAATGAATGCCTTAGCGATATACTGAAGTATGAACTCATCCCATCTTATGACTCACTCGGCCAAGGATGACCTTATAAACCATCATGGCAGACATTTAAGAGCCTTCTATAGTGGTCTTATATAAGGAGTCTCAGCCCCGTCCAGTCTCATGTATCGAAACCAATCACATAGCCCAGAGGCCTTCACAAGTCTCATCTCATCTTGGAAACCCCAGGAAGTTGAGACCAATCATCTCACCCGTTATCCCCTCACAAATCTCGTCTCATCCTGGGACTACTAGATATTAGAGATCACATTTCTTGTTCATAAGCTTCCCAAACAGGACATGAACGATATCATCCTCAGCCAGGCCGAGACCTCCCAAGATGACATACAGCCATGCGTGATAAAGGTTTTTAGCATAGCCCAATCCACATGGACAAGTAGTTATTACAAGATCACAGGAGCACGTGAGGGGTATATTTACATCATCATTGCATACATGTTCCCAATAAAGGTGGCTACTCCTCATTGGATACTTCATTAAGGACATGAACCATGCATGCTTGGGGGTGCATTGTGCACCCCAAGCACTATAAGTATTCATCTTCTTCCCAAGAAGAAGGGATTCAAAAATTAAAAAAGCCCTAGAAAATTTGTATCTCACTTACAGTAGAGAGAGAAATCTTGAGATTTGTACATTTTGGGACATTAGAGCCTCTTTTCTAATGAAAACTACACTCACTTCCAAAGTAGAGCAGGCTGATACAACTGAACCACTTAAATTCTAGTGTTTTTTCTCTTATCCTCGCTTCCTTCTCCTATTTACATTGTTGTTCTTCTATATATCTCCATTTTTTGTTATGCTTTTTCTTGAGCTTCTTTTACAAATTTAAGTGATGATTTTTTAGCGTCATCATTTTGGCGTCATCTGTGGGAACGAAGGTTCATTATTTTATTCCTCTTCATTTTCATCTTATTTCTCACTTGATTCTCTAGTGGTGATCCAGTACCACACTTAGTTGGATCTCAATCACCATTAAAATAGATCTTGTTGGGTTGTTCAAGATTTTTTCTTTCTCACTTGCCTCATTTGTCTCGCCCTTTGTTTCATTCATTCATCAGAGACAATGGCCTTCGATTTTGCTCATGGCGCTGGCCCTAGCTCCTTCTAAGAGCCTCCTTAGTTAGAAATGGTTGAGGTGGCGATGGTGATGCACTCACTAGCATCCATCTAGTTGAAAATAGAAGAAAAACTTGCTTTCTTTAGCCAAACTATGATGGATACACCCACCATCACTTTAGCGGAGATGATAACTCCGATCGACAAAGACATGGCTCTGGTTATAAGGGGACCATCCCTAAACCCACACAAAGAAATGACACAACAATAAATATGTAGAGATTTAGCTTACCTTAGGCAATTGCACCTGGGAAGGCAGGGCCAGATGCAAGAAAACCCATATGACTAGTGTTGTGATGAGGACAACTACTGGGAGCCCTATTAAATTTTTGGAAACAAAGTGTGATAAGTTCAAGCTAGAAATGGAAAGAGTGGTTGTCCGAGCTAAGATAGCCAGGCCAAGGATTCAACATTTGATAGATAGAGTCGAGGGTTAGATTTTATTCAACTTGTCCTAGTCGGTTACCTACGAGATTGACTCTTTATATCACGCAGTATTGCGACTTCTAGGTGGAATAGAGGTTATTGTAATCACTAGCCTTCATAAGGTCGGATGGAAGAGAAAACAAAGGTGAATAGCCATCTGAGGATAGTTGGTCGAGAGACTAGGTATCGCCTAACCCATAAATAAGGAGCCGGAGATAACATTGTGGTAGGGGAAGGATATAATGCAGCAACGACTAAGAAACCATAATACAATTCCATATAAAGGCTGGAGGAAAAAATTATTGGTACTTTAAAAAGCTAAGACCCCATTCAATGGGGGTATGTGGAAGGGTCCCCAATTGTAGCGAGGATTGTGAGCCATCCCATCCCATCCAAGTTGAAGATACCGACTGTCAAACCCAAGAACAATGGGAGCAAAAACCCTTTTCATTATATAGAGATGTACCAGTCTACGATCGACATTTACTCTATTTCTTATGAGATGAGATTTCGAGCAGTCTCAAGTACTCTAACCCGTGAAGCTCATATATGGTATACCTTTTTTCCTAAAAACTCCATAGAAAATTTCAAGCAACTACCTGAGAAGTTCATTCACAACTTATGGTTTGATATGAAATCCTAGAAAAAGTTTATCCATCTGTTGGATGTTAAACAAGGAAAGAATGAGTCCCTGAGAGACTATATTACACGATTCAACGAAGAAAAGCTTGAAGTTGAAGATTATGATGAAAATGTTCGCATCACTGCCCTTACGAGTTAATTGCAAAAAGTAAAACTACTTTGAAAGTTGGTCGAGGATCCTCCAAAGTCCATGGCAAAACTTGTGGCTACAGTCGGGAGAGTCATGAATGTGGAGGAGGCCATGGTAAAGAGGAGGATGAAAATAAGGCCAGTGGGATTAAAAATCAAAAAGGAAAGGGTAAAGACAGGAAGAAGAGGTCGGCTGATGAAAAATCTGTCATCTACACTGCATTCGCAATTAGTTATAAGTTGATTTTAAATGAAGTTAAAGATGATATATCTTTAATATGGCCTAAAAATCTTAGGTCTCCTCCTCATAATAGAGAAAAAAGCAAGTGGTGTGACTTCCACGAAGACGACAACCACACCACCAATAAATGTTTTGTGTTGAAAGATGAGACTCAGAAAATGCTTAAATAAGGGAAGCTTTGAAACTATGTTGATCGAAGTAGGTCCAAGGATGATGCTAAAAAACACGATAGACCAAGAGATGATAGGCCAAGACTACAGTCTTAGGCCGACAAGAAGGATGATCAGTGTGATGATGATGAATAAAACCTAGAACTCCCACCAAAAGTCCCTAACCCAAAGAGATGTTGTAGTATGATTTCACTTAATGTGAAATTTATAAGTGGGGGATGGCCGACATAGGGTCAGAGTAGGTGGACCACAAGTCACAAGTCGTTGAGGCCAAGTCGGCGCTAAAGAGAATTGAAGTAAACTCGACTACTTTAGAGCCGAAGTTGGAAAAGATCAAAAGGTGGATATGGTTACTCTGATTATGGGATTCTCAAGGATGGATTTCGTGGGAATATTGCTCCCCCATGAAGACCCTCTTGTAATCATCATTAGGGTTCATGGGTATGATGTATTCAAAATTTTGGTGGATGCGGAAGCTCAGCTGACATCATGTTTGAGGATTGTTTTGACGCATTAAAGATCATCAAGAAGAGATTGGTTCCTTACCATCAACCTTTAATAGGATTCAACTAAGAAAAGGTACAACCTCTCGGTGATTAACAAAGAAATGGATGTTTTTGAAATGGATGTTTTCATAGGCACCTAGCTGAGGTGATTAACAAAGAAATTCAAATTTTTTATAATGTAAGAAAATGTGTTTTTAGCCTATCACATCATACTCGATCATGTATTCCTCAAATAATTTAAAGTAGTTCCCTATATTATACACCTAATGGTAAAATGATGAATCCTTACGGAGTAGGGGAAGTCCAAGATAACTAGGTAGAGGCCAGGGAATACTACTTCAACTCGATCGAGCAGAGAGAGGCCGATAAAAAATTCACCACCTCCTAAAACATTAATACTCTTAACTAAATGGATGAGAGGAAACTAAATAAGGGTGAAGCCATATAGGAGGTAGAATCCATCATCCTCAATGAGGATGAGCCAAAAAAAACCATCCAAATTAGCTCTTCGCTGAAAAAGGAGGTGAAAGAAAAATTGATCAAATTTTTAAGGAAGAGGCAAAGTGTGTTTACGTGGATCCATAAAGACATGGCAAGGATAGACCCTAAGGTCATATAACAAAAGATGAATATTGATGAGAAGGCAAAGCCTATGAAGCAAAGAGGGACATATGCAAGAGAAAAGTATGAGTTTAACCAGGAAGAAGTTAAAAAACTACAATCAGTCGAATTCTTCAGGGTGGTGCACTACCCAAAGTGGTTGTCCAATGTTGTGATAGTCCCAAAGGCTAATGGATAGTGAAGAGTGTGCATAGACTTCACTGATATGAATAAAGCTTGTCGTAAAGATGATTTTCCTTTCCCCATATCGATTAAATCGTGAATGCTACGGCTTAACATGCATTAATGAGATTTATGGATGCATACTCAAGCGATAATCAGATTTTCATGGATGAAACATATGCAGAGAAGACTTCCTTTATCACCGATAAAGGAACCTACTACTACAAGGTCATGTATTTTGGACTTAAGAATATCAAATAACCTACCGAAGGTTGGTCAATAAAATGTTTGAGAAGAAAATCAGCAAAATTATGGAAGTCTATGTTAATGATATGCTGACAAAGATCCTTATGGCCGAGGAATATGCGACCGACCATGAGAGTACATTTGAAACAATGGATCTTAACCAGATGAAGCTAAACTTGGCTAAGTGTGTGTTCAGTATGAGTGCATGCAAGTTCCTCAGTTTCATTATCAACCAAAGGGGTATTGTGCAAATCCCAGAGAAAATCAAAGCTCTGATTGAGATGAGGACTCCAAAGACTACAAAAGATGTGCAGAGGCTGACAAGAAGAGTTGTTGCACTCAACAGGATAATCTTAAGGGCCACAGATAGGTGTCTTACCTTCTTCAAAATTTTAAGAAAAGTGTTTGAGTAGGATGAAAATTATGAGAGAGGCTTTCAAGAGATTAAGGCTTACCTGGGTTCTCCAATGCTCTTATCTCGTCCCATTCAGGGAGAGAATTTATTCTTGTACCTATTAGTGTCTGAGTCAGCTATTAACGCTTCTATCATTCAATATGATAAAGGAATTTAGAAGCTGGTGTACTTCAACAGCAAATCCCTTAAGGGGAGCCAAGCAAAGATATCCAAAAATGGAAAAGTTACCGTATGCCCTGATTCATTCCTCAAGGAAGATGAAGCCCTAATTTTAGGCTCATAGTATGGTGGTGCTCATCGACACTCCATTGAGGTAAGTCATCCATAAACCCAAAAAATTGTGTAGGCTGGTGGCTCGGTCAATTAAACTAGGAGAGTTTGACATCATTTATCAACTTTGAACGGAAATCAAAGGGTAAGAATTAGACAATATTGCAGCAGAGTTTACTTTGGATGAGGCCGGTGATAAAGAAAACAAGATGGAAGTTTTTCTTAAAAAAGAAATTATGGGTCTGATTACAGCCGAACGTGTATGAGTCGACCTTACTGAAAATGATATTTTATTCAAAAATGTATAGTAGATGAAGTGTCTTTCTCAAATAATAGCCCAGTCTAGAGTTTATTTGTAGATGGCTCCTCATGTGAAAGAGGCAGTGGGTGCAGGGCTCATAATGTCGACTTTAGATGGGATGAACATTGAATACGCATTGAGGTTCAACTTTAAGGCCTCCAACAACTAAATTGAGTATGAAGTGTTACTGGCAGTCTTATCCCTGGCCAAGGTACTCAATGTCGATCACATGATAGTTCATAGTGACTCCTAGATAGTGGTGAACTAGATTTTGGGGATTTATGAAGCTAAGGATGAGAAGCTGGCTAAATACCTAGCAAGGGTCAAAAAGGTTTTGTTATATTTCATAGAGGTGAAATTGAAAAGATTCCTTCATTTTGAAAATAGTCGAGATGATGCACAAGCAAGATTATCTTCGGTCAATAGAGCCTAAATTAGGATAACCATCCCAGTTGAGATCCTACACAAACTGGGTGTTAATGAAGACGAGGATAAAGTTGAGTTTTGTTTGAATTTGAATCTTGTAGATTCTAGGATGGACCCTCTCATTAGGTATGTCAAAGATGGGGAGCTCCCATAACCGAAGGACGATAGGAAGAAAATGCGATATAGGGAAACAAAATTCACTATCATAGGGGATGTCCTATATATGAAGGGTTTTCTTCTCCCTCTACTATGATGTGTCCAACCCTTAGAGGTGGAGTATGTCTTAAAAGACATGAACGATGGATCATGCTCCAATCATATAGAGGGATGGTCAATTGCAATCGAAAATCGACGCACGAATATTGGTGGCTGAACCTTGCTAAGGATGTAGTTGGCCATGTAAAAAAGCATGACTAGTGCTAGATATAGGCCTGTATCCCCCATCATCCCCATCATCCTCTATTGTCCATTACATCCCCTTATCTATTCGTAGTATAGGGATTAACTTGGTGGGACCTCTGCCTAGAGTGACGTGCAACTAGAGAATCTTAATAGATGTGATCGACTACTTTTTCAAATGGGTAGAAGTTGAGGCCTTGGTTTACATAACATGAAGACCTTCAAATTCATTTGGAGGAATGTCATATGCAAATATGGCCTACCTCACACTCTAATCTTAGACAACGAAAACCAGTTCAAGAACTAGTCCTTAAAAGCTTACTATGGAAGGGTTAGCATTAAGAAGTTCTACTCAGATCCAGGCTGAGGCCAAGTAAACGGCCAAATAGAAGACGTTAAGAGAAAAATTCCAGACATGATTAATAACAAGTTATAAGACGCCAAAGGCTTGTGGACCGAAGAGGTGCATATCATCAGGTGGGATTACAGGATGACATAAAGTATGCCAACAAAGGAGACCCCCTATATGATGACTTATGGTTTTGAAGCTATGATACTAACTGAAACCGACCTGCCCAACCATAAAGTCTAGACCTATAATTTAGAGACAAATAACAAAGAGAGAAGGTTGAATTTAAATCTGATAGAAGATAGAAGGGAATATGCTGAGATGATATAAGTAGAGTACCAACAAAGAACGACCAATTTCCATAACAAAATAATTGAAACTAAGACGATAGCTATGGGGACCTAGTTCTAAAGAAGGTTTGGCTGAAGCCAAACAAGTGACACCCGAATTGGAATAGCTTCTACATGGTCACTGTAGTGGTCATTTTAGGGACGTATCGGTTCGATAATTTAGAGGGAGAACCATTCTCCAATCCATGGAATGCTGACCATCTGAAAAAGTATTATCAGTAGATTTGTATATACAATTTATGTAAATTTCTCCTTGTATTTGAAACATTTAAAGTAATGAATCAAAAGTATTTCCTCATATTTTTCTTTTACTAGATATACTTTCTCCAATCCATGGAATGATGACCATCTGAAAAAAGGTATTATCAGTAGATTTGTCTATACAATTTATGTAAATTTCTCCTTGTATTTGAAACATTTAAAGTAATGAATGAAAAGTGTTTCCTCATATTTTTCTTTTACGAGATACATGTGAGACTCGTCTCGTCCACAAGTTCTCAATAACACCGAGATAGAGGAATAAGGTGGTGAAAAACACTAACTCTCTTTCAAATCATTAAGTTCGTTAATCGTCTTGGCTAAGGACAAGATTGGACTAAAAAATAACACCATTAATTTGGTGATCTCCGATTTAAAATTATTTCATTATGGTTGTCTTAAACATCATTAATTTGGTGGTTTCCAAATTAAAAATCATTAAGTTGGTTATTTATCTCCCGGATAAAGATGAGAGTAGACTTCAAATAAAAACAAAAAATTTGGTAGACTCCTGGTGGTCTCTATTAAAAACCATTAAGTTGGTTATTCATCTCGCCCAAGGATGAGATCAAACATTAACTTCATTAATTTTGTTATCTCCAATTAAAAATCATTAATTTTGTGGTCTCCAATTTAAAAATGGTTAAGTTGGTTATTTATGACGTCTAAGGACGAGATTCGATCTTCAATTAGAAATCACAAGTTCATTAATGGTTATCGATATGCATTGTAAAACAGGTATGAAACCATAAGAGAAATAAGTGATGATACATAAGAGATGACAAACATAGAGTTTTTCATTCATAAAACCATAAAGAATATTTATCGACATCCATTTTAGACAATGATATAGATACATTCATTGTTAAAAAATAAACCACTAAACATGAGTTGTTAAAAAATTATGCATATAGAGAGGGAGAGGGAAATTAAGGCCACAGAATACCGCCCAACAAGTATTGAAAAAATAAAAATCATAGAGTATCTTCTAGAGGTGCATCGTATTGATTGATGATGAGAGCATCTATAGTGGGTTCAGTGTCGACCCCATCGTCATTGCCTTCACCTTCGACTGTATCAATACCAACCTTCTTAGTTGTCTCGGCTACAGGCTTCTTACCTGTCTTTACAGGGTCACTCCCAATGTCTTTGAATACGTCCATAGCAATGCGAGAAAGGGGTTTCAAAGATCAAGTACCTCAAAGTGTTCAGGGGTCAATGTCCCAACCTCGACTTATTTAAGGACGGTCCAACGAAAAACTGTCTTCATGCCCCTTTCGAGTTATTCAAAAGCATACTCCCCAAACTCCTCGGAGGACTTGAACTCGACCACAACTTGTTCCTTAGTCTCATCCAAAGATTCCTTAATCGCAACATCAATATCGACATGTCTCTTCTCTGCCAGCTCCGGTAAGACAATAGCATTCTCCTCTATCAAACTGTTCAACTCATCTGGGTGCCTCTGCTATTTTTCACCCATGGATATCTTTTGGGAGGCATCCTAGGAGGCCACCTTATCCCTCAAGATCTTTTATGGATTCTCGTTATCCATACCCTTATGGATTAGGGGAAGCTTCTTCTTAACCCAGTCACCAAGGAGAGAGGGTAAAAAGAGATTACAAAAAAGTTAAATAAAATGGGTTAGTGTGAGACAACACTAGTAGTTAAAAAATAAGTGTTATAAATGATTACCTGAGTGGCCCTGTGGAGACTAAAATAAATGACAAGAGAGACATCCATCACCTCCAAAAATATCCTGTCGACGTTGGGCACTATGGAAGAAATAGTGGCTCATGAGCTCCTGGATTCACCCATTAGAGTCTCACCGCTGAATTTTAGTTGGGAGAGACGGGCGACAAGAACATCATTGGATGATATCAGTGTCTCTTTGTCGAATCCTCCCTTTAATGGGACATCCTTCCTATTCTTTTTCTGGGGCAGTGAACTGTAGCGCCATCCACCACCTCCTTTCTTTTCGTAGAAGCCTTGGCATTTTCGAGGCCACTTACGGTTGTCTTCTTTATTTCGGCAAGAGGAGGTGATTTCTTTACAAATTAACTTAAGAATTGTCAAGATATTGGGGGTATCCATATTCCAGATAGCATTAGAAGTACTATCTGTGTGATCTTAAAAAAATTAGACAATTTCATAAATTATATATACATAAATGACACCACAGTTCAAAATTAAAATTCACAAGTCTTACATCAACGTTAAATAAAGACAAGACTACAGTTCGACACTTAATCCTATCTCGTCTAGGACTTTGGGGGCCATAAGTTACTCCAATTCAACAAGCCCACTATCGTTCCCTTGAAATCTGATTTGTTTTATATTGTCCCGATTGTCTACGCTCAGACCGGGATCAAGTTTGGAATCCATGAAAACTTTTCCCCATTTTGGGGTACCCTCGGCTCTGAGGTAAAATAGGTGACGTTTGATGGAAATTTCCATGCACACGATGCGAAAAAGTATCTCGTTTTTCAGTAATGGTTTGACGTCTGATTAATGAAAATAACTTTTTTTGTCGATTTCCTAGCCACGAAGTGATAGTGTCCAGGTTGGGCTTTCGTACAGGAGATGTTGTAGCATTCCTTGAAAACATCGATTGGAAGTTCGGTGGATATGACAATACTTCAACATGGATATAAAGCCCATCAGAATCCTCTATGCATTGGGAAAAAACCGAGTTAGGACTAGACCCGTAGTGGCGAGGATCATCTGCACAATAGGGTAAATAGTAAGGCGAAAGACGACTTGAACATTTGTTTGTAGACGATAATCTCACTAGTTTAACCATAAAATGTACTATTGGACTCTTGACGGACCCTCATTATAATATCAAATTCGATCCCACACAGGCGCCTCTAGTACCGAAGGTCAACATCAGTCATAGTGCTCCAAAAATCTTGAGCATAGGACATATCAAGTGTTTCCTCGGCCTCATCTTCGGAGTTGACACCTTCAACGATCGATAATTCACTAGGAAACGTACTATAAAATTCCCCCTCAGTTACAGATTAAATGGGAACATCTGATTGGATAGGGGATGAGAAAGAGTAACTCTCGACCCCTTAGGGACCGAAGTCTCAATAGATCGATTAGCCTCTCCAGACCCAGTAACCCCTGAGTCGACGGTACAAGAGGTAGGGACCCTCATGGCTTACTCATAGGATTTAACTTCACCAGAGACCTTAGAAGCATAAGGTAGGGGTGTTTATGGGACGATTCGGGTAAGTTTTGGACCGTAATTCAAATCGAACCGATCGGTTCAGTTTTGGAAAAAGTCAGACTGAAACCGAATCGACGATGGAAAAAACCGTCGATTTCGATTCACATTGGTTTCGATTCGGGTCGGTTTTCTATTTTTTCCAATTTGTTTAAGATCAATTTTCAATTTTGAGGGTGTTTAATGGTTTTTGGATATAAAATATAAGTTATTTAGTTTTTTTTAATATAAATATTGGTTTCGGATCGGTTCGGTTTGAATTGGTTTTTCCCATGTCTAAACCATCAACCAAACAAACATGGTCGTTTTTTTATATCCGTAAATTGTAGGCTGAACCTGGCTAAAAAAAACCGTCGGTTTCGGTTCGGTTCGGTTTGGTTAGGGTCGGTTCAGTTCAGTTTTTAGGCTGATCGATATTTTTACACACCCCTAGCAGAAGGGCTACAGGCCTCTGAGGAAGAGATGTGGATGGTACTCTCGCTATGAACCGAGTTCTAACTCATTGAATCCTCACTTATGTTAATAATAGGAGCACGAATTACAGCTAAAGGAATAGGAAATATATGATGTGTGAGGTCAGTCCTGGCTTTCCTTCTAGTCTCACCCTCAGGCTCACCCTTAAGATAGGGTAATTAGTCGATTAGTTCATAAAAAGTATTAAACATTCAAAGGGTTTGAAGTAAATTGACCTAAAGATCAAAAAGGGGAAATGAATCGTTTCGATGAAGAACAGTTCAAGAATAGTGGGTTGAATGCCACCGGAGAGGATGATCGAAGTATATATGGTAACCATGACAAGACGAAAATAAGATGACAAATTCACTACAAATCTAGTAAGCACTACCCTCATCCCTAAACCTCTTCTAGAACCACATAGAATAGTCCAAAAGGTAACTAAAGAGGCTATCGAAAAACTCAAAGCTTGATCAAAAAATAACATAAGCATAAAATCACTAAAACATGGAGAAAACTTAAGAGATATGGGAGGTGGAGGTTATCTTATGGACGATGATGCCTAAATAACCTAAGGTGGAACCTAAATTTGGTCGACAAAGATTGATTGGAGGAGATAGAAATAGAGGAAACTAGGTTGTTGTGGATATAGACAGTTTACCCGCGATTTGAATAGAGAAGCAAGAGAAAATTAAGGGTTTAAAAAACAATTAAATAGTAGCAATGATGGCACGCAACTTCCAAGTCACTCATCATTAGGGGACAACTCCCCAAATATACCTACACCCACCACTATTGGACAACACTCGAAACCATATAATGCATGCCAAGTGTCACTATACAAATCTCACTCATTATTTCAGACTTGGCATTGAAGAGACATCTCAGCCATCAATCAGGGACATCTAGTCAATACCTACCCTCAGACATTTTTACCCCTCATCCTTCAACTCACATTGAAGGCTAATGGATAGGGGTAATTGATATACCCAAGTATGAACTCGTCCTATCTTGGGACTCACTCATCTAAATATAACCTTAAAAACTATCATAGCAGACAGTTAAGGGCCTCCTACAATGGGCCTATATCACCAGTCTCGGCCTTGTCCAGTCCTGGCCTGAGACCCATTAATTAGCCTCATTGCCTTCACAAGTCTTATCTTATCCTGAAGACTCTAGGTAATCGAGACCCATCAGCTAACCCATTATACCCTCATAAGTCTCATCTTATCCTAGCACCACCACAAAGCTAAGACCACATTTCTTGATCATCGGCTTCCCAAACAGGATGTTAACGATATCATCCTCGATCAGGATGAAACCTCCCCATATGACATACAACCACGTGTAACACAAGTTTGTAGCATATCCCAAGCCACTTGGATTGGACATTATAATAATATCACACGTGCATGTGAAGGGAATATTTTTATCATCATTACATACTTATGCTTAGGACATGTATCTACTCCTCATTGTATACTTCATCGAGGACATCCTCCATGCATGTTTGGGGGTGTATTTTGCACCTCAAGCACTATAAATATTCATCTTCTTCCCCAAAATAGGGGATCAAAAAACTATAAAAACCCTAGAAAAACTATATTTCACATCCATTAGAGACATAAATCTTAAGAGGTGTACATTTTATTCCATTAGAGCCTCTTTTCTAGTGAAAACTATAATCACTTGCACACTAGAGTAGGATGATAAAGCTGAACCACTGAAATTATGTTGATATTCCTCTTCTCATCTCCTCACCTCCCTCCCCTATTTACATTGTGATTCTTATATATATCTCCATTGTTATGTTTTTCTTGAGCATGAGTTGCTTGTAAAAATTTAAATGATGATTTCTTAGCATCATCACTTTGTCTGATTGAATGAATACTCCTTAACTTTGCTTTAGGTAAAGGAAATCCTTAAGGTATTCTTTGTATACTTTTGTGTCTAAGTCCCCGTATAAATAAGATATCACCACATCCATGAGTCTCATATTAATATTTTCAAAAATCTCTAAGCTAATTAGATATCTAGAAGTTATACCATCTATAACAGTGGAGTAAGTTTCCTCAAAATCAGTCCCAGATTTCTGGAGGAAACCTTGTGCCACAAGTTGTGCCTTATATTAAGTGATTTCATTATTTTCATTTATTTTTGTTACAAAAACCCCCTGGTAACCTACCGGGTTAAAATATTTTGGGCCTTGTAATGTAGGTCCAAATACACCACGTTTATTTAGATAATCAAGTTCTATCTTGATGGGAATTTCCCATTTTGGCTAATCAATTTTTTGTCGCCAAGAATTTAGAGTTTGTGGTTCATTATGATTATCACTGCCCTTTGAAATTCATGTATCTGTTATATATGAAAACATTTCTTCGATGAAAGTTTCTTTACGATCCCACATTTCTCCCAAATATGAAAAAAATATAGAGATCTCATTATTATTATTAGGTACCTTTGCCTCCTTATGGTCTTGTATAGTCACTTTAGTGATTAGTGTGTTTTCAGAGACAATAACCTCTTTATGGGTTTCAGAGAAAGTGGATCTTTCTATTCACAACCTCTCTCGAGGGTTATTCGGGCATGATTTTTCATTTGATCTCCGATTTTGGGGGGAACAATCTTTGGAACCTATAGGCCTTCTTCCTTTAGGGTGTGCAACGGATTCATTTGTTACCAAAGCCAATGTTGGTCCCACTGGGACATCAATTATGGATGGCACATTCGTAACGGGTACATGAGAATTTGTTACTTTCTCAGCATCATTGAATCCATTGGGTTACTATTTACAATTTCTTGAAGATGAAACATCCTTTTAACTTCATGCTAATATTGAGTAGTACGAGGGTTTAAATGAGATAAAGCATAATTATTCCATGTTAATTCTCACCATTATTCAGAAACAAACCATACTTCTTGTATGTTCTTTCCTCCCCCCAACGGCGAGAAGAGTGTCTCATCAAAATCACAATCCACGAATCTAGCGATAAATGTATCACCAATTAATGGCTCAATATATCGAATGATTGATGGATCATCATAACCAACATATATTTCCAAATGACGTTAGGGACCCAATTTAGTATGTTGGGGTAGGGTGTGGGTACATGCACCGCACAACTAAATTTACGCAAGTGTGATATATTTGGGTGATATCCAAACACAAGTTGAAAGGGTGAAAATGGGAGATAAGAAATAGGTCTAAGCTTAATTAACCTAGTATCATGTAGGATAGCATGCCCCCAAGTAGAGACTTGGAGTTATATTGCATAAGTAAAGGTCGTGCAATAAGTTGCAAACATTTAATTAAATACTCGACCAAACCATTTTTGTTGTGAATGTGAGGGATTGGATTCTCTATATAAATTCCTT
This sequence comes from Sambucus nigra, assembly GCA_949130495.1. NCBI lineage: Eukaryota > Viridiplantae > Streptophyta > Magnoliopsida > Dipsacales > Adoxaceae > Sambucus > Sambucus nigra. The sequence goes on from OX422219.1 coordinate 115,190,693, forward strand.
ACAATAAACAATAGTCATCAAAAAATTTAGAAGTAAATTCTCATGCATTCTCTAAATGGATGGATTTAATGCGTTGATCAAGAGAACGTGCTCTAAGTTTTATCATTTGAGCAAGTAATTTTTCAAAGGACAAATTATAAGTAGATAATAAACAAAAATGTGACCAAATAGTGGATGCATCAATTAAAACCATAAAATATTTAATAGGTCCACTAAAAGGGTGGATGGGACCACACATATCCCCTTGAATTCTTTGCGAAAAGAATGGTGACTCAGGAGCTATTTTGAGAAAATATGTCTTAGTTATTAATTTACCTTGAGAACAAGGGGTGCAAAAATGATCATCGAGTAAGGTAAGATGTTTGTTTGTGAACGAGTGTGCATATGAGTTATTTATGGTTCGACTCAACATATTTGATCTATGATGACTGAAGAGGTCATGCACTGATATTAAATTTTAAGAATCATTAGTCTTTCCACTCGTGACAATATGTGATTATACAACATTGATTGTTGATTGGTATAACCCCGTGGATAATTAGAGAAATTTCTGTTGTGTGAGCTTCTGGATTCCAACACTAAAAGTAATGCAAAAGAACTATTTATTACCTTCATTACATGTTTGCATATGATACCCGTTGATTTTTATGTCCTTAAAATTCAATAAATTTCTTCTGAATGTTCTTGAGTATAGAGCATTATTTATGAATAAGTAGGTACCATTAGGTAACACCACGTAGGCTCTTTCGGAGCCTTCAATGATCTAAACATGACCAACTATAGTGGAAACATATGCTGCATTGTATACCAAGTATAAGAAAATCTTCAGGTTTTTCAAAATGGCATGGGTTGTCCCACTGTCTACTGGACAATTATTATCGCTTGCTCTTACTTTTGGATCCATATCTTTAACATAATTATATATTAATTGAAATTGAATCCACCAATCATATCAGCATTGTGGAAAAAATGATCAAACCCCTTCAATTAACTAATAAATGCTGAAATAAAAATATTAAATAAATTTGTTTGCATTCTAATGCTAAACTAATAATGTTTCAATAGTATATATGAAATAAATAAATAAATAAATCATAATCATTTTGTTCTTGAGGATCGTTTTCGGTGGTTCTCCAAGAATGTTATCAAATGTCTCGTGGGTATAGGCTGGGCCTATGATAAGTTAGGTTGTCCTTATAATTGGGGTAATTTAACTAAAATTTAAGGACGCGAATAGGTACGCGCCTTTAGATGAGAGGTGAGTTGGGGTTTCACGAGAGTGCGATTCCATTTTAATTATGAAATAAGTGCAGCGATATTTATTATGCACGGTTAACACACTTGCTAAATATTTTTCACCACTCGGCCTCTGACCCATTTACTTTTCTCTCCTGCCTGTATATATATATATACTACAGGTCTCCTACCACATGGATTTCGGATGACCTTCTATCTAGAGTCTTGGGAGCCATGACAAGCGCGGACTGTTACAGGATGTAGAATGTAGTCGCTTCCGGTTTTTTTTTTTTGAAATTCTAGGTAGGAATCATGTTGTATATCAGGTTTGTACCCAAGGGATATTTATATATGTCTATATTCATTTCATTTCAGTCATTGTATTGGCTGTGACCCGACAGCTTATTCGGGTTTACTTCTTTGTAGTATATTCAGTTGAATTTATTTATTTCATTTTATTCTAGCATTTCATTTATCACAGTTCTTTCATGCATTTTCTTTCCTTTATTAATAGTGTTATTATGTTGGTTTGTTGTATGTTGCATATTTTATTTAATTTTAACATCTCGCTTATATGTTATCGGGTAGTTAGTCCTATATTATATAGTACCGACAGTTGATGTTGAGACTGGACCATCTGAAACTCCTAATTTAATGTAGTATAGGGATGGCCACACGTTATTATTTGAGCGGGGTGTTATAGATGGTATCAGAGCATCAGGTTCTAGAGTCTTTAGGATCTGTGCGAGTTTTCTGCGTTCTTCCGTTAACGTTCTTGATATAAAGCCCTACTATTAGGATTGTTGTGTTCCCTGCATTTATCTTATTCTGTGAAGTGTATTCACTTGATTGACGTTCTGATAACAGTTGCTCTTATTTCAGACGTCGCCTAGATTATGTTGTCTAGGAAAGGACCAGATTAGAGATGCAATACCCATAACTGATTTTGGGTGCGCTTTGATTAGGGGTATTTATTTTCCTCGGTTCAGGGGAAAAAAGAAAGAGAACTCTAGCAGTGGTTCAGGATGACCTATAGGTGGTTGAGTAAGAAAGGGAGAATTGCTCGAATGGTGAACCTTGGACTTAGTAAGGTAAGTCCGAGGAGAGGCATGTAGTGTAGTCCTTGGGAGGTTTAGATTGAGAAACCCGTCAACCTTCATTAGGAAACCTGATGTTAGTGACTCTTACCGATGTGAGGTAGGTGGAGTTGTCCCAATATCAGGTGTATTGCCTTCTGGGATGAGGGAGAAAGAAATTGGAGACTCGGGTTTGTTAAGTAGGACTGAGGGAGTTTTCGGTAGTTGCAATCGCATTTTGTCCTTCAAGATGGTTAGGAAGGATTTTGAGGAAGATGTTCCTCTTGTGAAGAAATAGGTTTAGGAATAATGATTGTCCTGGAAGAAGTAGAGGACTTTAAATAAGGATCCAAAGATGAAGTGGAGCAATTGGATTATGGAAGTATAAGGTAGAATACATTTCTTTGGGTTTAAGTCACGCTTTGTGCGATATTGACAACGTCGTGCATAAGGTATGATGAGCGGTTAGCCGCTACGCCCTAGGGTGTATAGGATTTTCCCTGGAGGAATGAGTGAGTAAGTGTGGTCTTTGTAGGGCATCTTTTGAGAAAATAAATCATCTCGTCAGGAGGTAATTGAGAGTTATAATATTGAATCCCGAAAGGGCGGAATGTCGAGGTTTGTTGGGTAGTGATTATAAGGTTATTTGTCTCATGGATGGGTTAGGAAGTGTAATTGTAGTGCTCCAATGAGGGAAGAACTTAGTTTATGGAAAGGTGTTGATGTGATGTAGAGGAATTTTATAACTGAGAGGTTCAGAGTTTAGTAGATTTATGTTGAGCGAATAATTTAGCTCATAGTTGTGCTAGTTTTAAGAACTAGGTAGTGGTTAGAAGTGTTGCATTTGTTGAGTCCTTGTGTTCTAAACATAAGGTATTTCTTTGGCATGTCGAAAGACGCGGGATTTATTTATATTATATACTATTACATAGGCCTTTGGGCAATATCTAAAATATATGAAATCTTTTTATAAAACCTTAGCCCTGGTTCAACTAATCTCAATCCCCGGCCGAGATACACAGTAGTGTATTGGGAGGGTTCCTTGTTTGGATTTCGCTTGCGAGACCTCCACCGCACGAAGGTAACTAGCGTCAGGAATTGAGGAGAGTTCAACCATTGGGAATTTTCAAACTTTTATATATAAATATGCTGTTATAGATTATATTGGTGATAGTATATTACGATTTGAGTCTAATGGAGCCCGGATATAATTCTACGAGTGAAGCTCGGATACGGGGTGTATGGGCGCCCTGGGTGGTTAGTTGATTTTTAGAATCTATATGGTTCGACGTGAGAACTAGAAAGGATCGATATAGTAATCCTGAGAATTAATGTAAGGACTAGATGAGACTGAGGTCCTAGGCATATCTTAAATTTCGCGGGCGAAATTTTTGTAAGGGGGGAAGATTGTAACACCCCATGATTTTTTAGATTGAGAAATTAAATTTTTGGGAAAATAAAATTTAATTAAATTGGAGAATTTTAAAATTTAGGAATTGGGGTCTAGAAATAGAGAACATTTCAAAGTATTTCGGATGATGATTTTGAAGGTACCATCGATCCCGGAAGGGTCGAGATAGTCAAAATGACTATCATTGGGTTTTATTTTGACTCCGGAATGTTTTAAGTTAGTTTGACTCGAATTGGAGTAAATGAGACATTTAAAGTGTGTATTAACATTTAAAACTGGGACTTATGTTTTATAGACTTAAGAGGCTTACGGATCAAGCCTTCTCATTTGTGAGAAAGAGAGAAAGAGAAAGGAAGAAAGAAAGAAGAAGAAAAGAAGAAGAGAGGAAGAAAAGCTTGGAGATTCCGGCCCAAACGCGACATCGAGGACGATCCAACCTCTAAAAATTTGAGGCAAGTGTTTAATCTTGCTAAATAAGTCATTTGTGTATTTCATTTCATAATTTGTGGATATAAGAATTGGATTTTTGGGTATTGATATCGAAACCTAGATTTTTGGGTTTAATCTTTAAATTGATGATTACACATGGGTTTAAGGGATATAACTTGATGAAACTAGATATAGTATGAAAATTGATGTTGGGAACACATTTGGGTTAAGGAAAATTGGGTAGAAGTTGTATAATTTGGGTTTTGGAAATTTTGGTTTTTGGAGAAATTAGCCATTTTCGTGGTTATCTGAACTGGCCGAATCGATTCTCTACTAGCGAATCGTTTCGCCAGGTTGCAGAAGCCTCAGGTCTTTAGGGCCGAATCATTTCGGAGGGACCGAATCGATTCGCTGTTGGGGCCGAATCGATTCGGAGGGGTCGAATCGATTCAAAAACAGGGTAGTTTTGCTAAAATTTTCCTAGAATGATTTTTAACCCTTTTTGGTTGGGTTTATCGATTTAGGAAATGATTATATGATGTGAGAGTTATGTTTTGGAGACTTATAAGGGGTTTCTCAATTATTATGATTATGGGTACTTCTTTAAATAGTTAAGGAAGGTATGTGTTTATGTGCATGCATTGGAGTTGTATGTGTTTATGGAGATAATGGGAGACCTCATTGGGATTGGAAATCCTAATTATAGATCAAAAGTGAGTCCAGATATGATGTGAAGTTAAGAGCTCTTAGAGAGAGATTTGTGAGGGTTTGTTGGGAAATTATAGGCCGATATTCATGTCGAATCCTTATAGCGATAGGATTCTATCAAGTTATAAATGGGGGGCTAACGAGAGAGAGAGATGGTGAAGTATCCTTAGAAAAGTTTAAATTAAGGAAAAAACTGTAATGCAATAGGATTTAGGGTTCATAAGAGAAAGTGAACGATAGTTGAAATTAGGAACGATTGGATCGTGCTATTAACTAAAATAAGGGTAGTATAATTCTAGTTAGGATAGCTTATACATAAAATTGTGTGGGAGTAACAATTGGAACTCCAATAATTGAAATGGACTTGAGATAAGCTTGAGGTTTATAGGCTATTAGTTATGTGTATTCCATTAGTCTAAATTTGTATTAGAAATATGGATGTACTTTCGGATATAGAGGAGATGTGTAGTGATGGTTCCCTACACTAAACTTTGGGTGATAACTCTAATGTTGAATATATACATACTATTTTGGGTGACTATTCTTCATAGGAAAAGTGGATGAATGTTCTTTAAGTGAGGGACTGTATTCACACATCGAGGTAAATTAAATGAGTTCGTGGTGACGGCTTTTATATTGAGGACTATGTATATTTATAGCCGAGTTTATATATCTCATACATATGAACGAGATTTAGTTTGTATATCTAGATATATGGATATAATTATGTTGTGGATATACATGAGATGAATATCTAAACCGTATATGATGGTTTAATGTTTGATCATATGATGGGATCATATGGATGTATATATACTGTGCATGTGAATGATGTATATACTTATGTGGTTAAGCATACCCCTCTCATGCTATCATTGGGAAGTTTTTGCGCAGTGGGTGAGCATCCTGGCTAGAAAAGTAGGGTGTGGATATTCCCCAGGTCATAGTCGTCCCGTGTGTTATTATATGATTTATATTTTTGGGATGAGACATGGTGGGTATGTTTCGTCTCATTACCGGTTAGGAGCTATGATCGCTTCTCGGGACGTCGTGTGCGTGAGTTTACCACGAGATGGGTGTTGTTTAGTCCCACCATGGTAGCCCCAATATTGCTACGTGAGCCTAGCACTGAGAAGATGATGGCATGATGCAGTTTTATCGGTGATATATATAGCCGAATATATTATGTGCATGGCCATTGTACATCAGATATGACATGTACACTTGGTCATGGGTATGGATGATGATACATATATATATATATATATATATATATATGGTTAGAATAAAATGCCTATATATATATATATATATATCCTATAGATGAAAGGATATGGAATCTTTGTGGAGTACATCTTGGATGATTATGGTGTACTAGATTGATGGGGGTTGATGTATCGCATTTAAGGAATATTTCGGTTACATCATCCCAAGGATATTATTGGAGATTTTTAGTTGTTTTCATATTGTAGTCTAAAATTTAGTAGTAGTAGTATAATATGGTATGTATGGCATTATGGATCTCTAGGATCGACATTGTCGAGGAGTAGTGTAACGGGGTTGTTCCTTGTTTGGATTTTGCTTTGCGAGACACCCCACGCACGAAACGTAGTGCAATGTCGACATTTGGAGAAAAGTTTTGTCAAATATTTATGTGTGGCATGATGGATCTCTAGGATCAACGTTGTCAAGGAGTAGTGTAACAGGGTGGTTCCTTGTTGGGATTTCGCTTTGCGAGACACCCCACGCACGAAACGTAGTACAATGTTGAGATTGGAGAGAAGTTTTGTCAATAATAATTTGTATGCATGTTAATTAGAAAGTAAATCTTATGATTCAACCCAAATATAAATGGGTAACGTAATAAGAATTATAATTAAATAAATTATAAACCGAAATACATTAAGCCTATTATGGCATAATTGTTTGTAAACATAATCAAGTATGATTAGAAAAGGGGTGGATTCTTAGGTTAAGATAGGAAGGCAATTCTCGTGGGTATAGGCTGGGCCTATGATAAGTTAGGTCGTCCTTATAATTGGAGTAATTTAACTAAAATTTAAGGACGCGAATAGGTGCGCTCCTTTAGATGAGAGGTGAGTTGGGGTTTCACGAGAGTGCGATTCCACTTTAATTATGAAATAAGTGCATCGATATTTATTATGCACGGTTAACACACTTGCTAAATATTTTTCACAACTCGGGCTCTGACCCGTTTACTTTTCTCTCCTGCCTGTATATATATATATATATATATATATACTACTACTACTACAGGTGTCCTACCGCATGGATGCCGGATGACCTTCTATCTAGAGTCTTAGGAGCCGTGACAGGTGCGGACTGTTGCAAGATGTAGAATGTAGTCGCTTCCTATTTTTTTTTAAATTCTAGGTAGGAATCATGTTGTATATCGGGTTTGTACCCAAGGGATATTTATATATGTCTATATTCATTTCATTTCAGTCATTGTATTGGCTGTGACCCGACAGCTTATTCGGGTTTACTTCTTTGTAGTATATTCAGTTGTATTTATTTATTTCATTTTAGTATAGCATTTCATTTATCATAGTTCTTTCATGCATCTTTATTTCCTTTATTCATAGTGTTATAGTGTTGGTTTGTTGTATGTTGCATATTTTATTTAATTTTAACATCTCGCTTATATGTTATCGGGTAGTTAGTCCTATATTATATAGTACCGACAGTTGATGTTGAGACTGGACCATCTGAAACTTCTGATTTAATGTAGTATAGGGATGGCCACCCGTTATTATTTGAGCGGGGTGTTACATTTTGGTGGTCATAACTCTCCTTCAGTGTGTTCCATAAGTCAAAAGGATATTTTATAGTCAGGTACTCACTTTTTAAATCATTGTGTGTGTGATGCCTAAGGAATATCAGGGCCTTAGCTTTGTCCTACAGGGACATGGTATTTTCAAGTGTGATTTCATCATTAAGATTTAGAGCTTGGAGGTGGAGTTCAACGTCTTTAGACCAATTAAGATAATTCACCCAAGAAAGTTCAAGTGCTTCAAAATCGAGTTTTGAGATATTTGGTATTTTTAAATTGTTCAATAAATAAATTACAATCAGAAATATGTAATGCGTAATAAAGAAAAAATAATGATTCAATAATCGTTGGAATATCATGTGTTCAATTAGGACTTTTAAGTCATTGATTTAATAATTTAGAACTTCAGGTTCGTGCTATTTATTTGTAGGAACTTCAGATTTACACATAAGATAATTAAACTTTAGGTCAATTTTATTTATTATAAGGACTTTAAAGTCTCTATCGTATTCTGTCAAAACTTCAAGTTTGATCAGAGTTTTAAAAAAAATTACTTCAAACTTCAGGTCCAAATTGTAAATTAGTTGGGGACATTTAATGTCCCTTACTCTATAATAGAAATAATAAAAACTTCAAATTTTGTTTGAGAGTATATATTATTTGGAACGTTGGGTCCGTAATTTACATAACAATTCAATCCTAGATTTTGAGTCTAATTGAGAACTTAGGCTTCAATTACTGGAAACTTCAAGTCCTAAATTTTAAAGATAATTGAGAACTTTAGACCCCAATTAATGGAAACTCCAAGTCCCCAATTTTAAATCAAAACTTCAGGTTTTATTACAGATTTTTTTTTGGAACTTCGGGTTCAAAATATAAATAATTATTGGAGAACTTCGGGTCTCAAATTTTAATTAATTTGGGATCTTCTGGTCAACAAAATTGATTAAGTAACTTAAAATCCAAATAATAATGATTATTGAATTTTAATAGTCAAAATTGCAATTATGCTAAAAAAAGTAAACTATGAATAAGTAAAAAAAATGAGGGAATATTACAACAACATTTGTGTACTATTCAATGTTATAATATAAATTAACGTATAATAAATATTCAAGAGTTTCTAAAATCGTTTATGAAATTATACACAAAAAAAAGTTTATGTTCATAAACACATAAATATATGCCTATTTTACCTATTGCACATAATAAAAAAAATAAAAAATAAATGGGCGGCACTATTACCAATTGTGTCGCCCAAAAAAACCTAAGGCAAAAGAATGGTTTTAAAGGCTTATATGTTGCCCAAGGTGATAGGATAGTCAACTCATACTAGGATTATGACTTAAGACATAGGGTTAAAACCAAGATCTAGGTCCAACAAGAATTGTACAAAATGTGACTAAACTATGAATATTTATATAGGCTTTTAGCATGTATAAGGTAACCTATAACGGTTCTTGGCATGCGGTTGTGAAGAAATGTCTACAAAAAAAGGTTGTGCAGTCATATCAATAATATATGAAAGATGTTGATAGATTTTTTAGCAAAAGCTATCATAACACTACAAAAAAACTACTTTTTGAGACGGTGCTCCAGACTTCTCAAAAAGTCCTCGTCCGTCTCAAAAGCCTTTTTTGATGCAATTTGATACGGTAAAGGAGCGTCATATTAGACCCCATTTTTGAAAGCGTTTTCAGCCGGCAATAGTCGTCTCAAAAAGTTTTTTTGAGACGGGAAATATGCCGTCTCAAAAAGGTCATTGCTTATAGGACCCTTTTTAGACGGAGAAAATCCATCTTTTAAAGTTATTTTTAGAGACAATGTATGTCGTCTCAAAAGAGTCTTCTTAGACGGTAACTTAACTATCTCAAAAGGTCCTCATTTATGGAATCCTTATGAGACAGAAAAAAAAGTCGTCTTTATTAATTTTTGCGCCAAAATTAAAATGGCATTCATTCCATAATATGCTAAATATTCTTTTAAACAAAAAATCTCAAAAATAGTATATGACATATTTGGCTTCCCATTTCAACAAATATAACACACAATTTTCCATTTAACTAAAATTAAAGTTCATACAAAGATAAAATAGATAATTTCAACATTGTGCCCGCCAAACTAAATATCTCAACAAAATTTCACTTGTCTCATTAGAATATATGCATAAAAATCCATATATTCCTGACATAACCTTGCAATCTTGAAGCATACGACATCCATTAAAATGTGTTTTGCCTTGTCCACAAAATATTGTGACCTATAATAAATTTATTTAGTGTCAGTTATTTTAAACAAATAAGTAATCCTTTTAAATAGTTCCTTTTAAATGATCTTTAAAAACCTTATCAAATTTTTATATCTTCATATTATTTACTTTTAAACACTTAATATTTTTGAACAAATTTGGAAGAGTCTCATTTGTTTATTCATGAAAATCAACCTGTTTAATAATAAAAATTAACTTAAAACAAAGATAGAAATAGCCACAACATTATAAACAACTAAGAGCGGAATAGCCACAACATATATCCTACCTAACACTCCATCACATACATAAAAATAATATAAAGATGTGTTATTACCTAGTCGGTATGGTCCGTTGACGTAATGGAAGCATGATTAGGGTTAATACTATGAAACAAACTCCGCATTCCACTTCTCATGTCAGTTTTCATCAGTAGTAGTGCTTGTTGGTGGAAAAATTCTAATTTTTCAAGCTCGTTTCGATGTCTAGCCTCTCGATCTTCAGCATCTTGACTATGTCTACCCTCTCGATCTTCAGCATCTTTCTTTAGTTGATTAAAAACCTCCAATAATGCAATAGATGAACTTGTTCGTGTAGATGTTAGCCTGATACCTACCCATTTAAGTAAAGTATAACCATGGCCTCCTTGTCCTACCATATCCTTAAAAATCTCATTCCTCACTATTGGATCATTTTTCTTCTCGTTTGGTAGGTCATTTAGTCGTCTCTCGAGCATTCCTACCAATTAAACATATATTAGAAATTAATGAATTTAATTTAAACATATATTAGAAATTAATGAATGGTTTCGGTTAGAATATATGCATACCATTTTATCTTATGACCCATCTTCAACATTGAAAGGTTTATTGTTCAAAGCCCGAGTGGCTTGCCACATGCTGATTTTGTCAATAGGGACTCCTGTCTCCACCCTTTAACTAAAGTAATGCATATATTAATATTTATTAAACTAAAAAAATAGAAGTGTGTATAATACCAAAATTCTAACCTCCTTGATAATTTTTACATGTGGCTTTCTCCCAATCCTTGACTAAGAACATTCACCTTCACGGTTCTTGGAGTTTTGCTTCTCTATATCCGATAAAAAGTTAGAAAAATTAATAAATTTGATTTTACTAATGAATTATATGTAAATAGACTCGTCTTAAACTTAGTGAGTTGTCATACAATTATCTTTTGTAGACCCCAATAGTTCCCTAAAGTATTCCGGGGGGGGGGGGGGCGTATTTTTTAACTTCTCTTCATCGATTTGAAACTTTTCATACTGATATATCTTTAATCATTACTTCCATTCCCTCCAAGTAGCTCCCATGCTTGCAAAGAAAATTGGTTTAAAACCTTCTGGTGCATTTGTGTTTTCTTTAAAATTTATAACGAAATAAAAAAATTGGATTAAATAAATAAATTGGTTAGAAATTTAACAAACCCATATATAACGATAAAAATAAATCAAATTGAATTCATAAACTACCTTCACTTCGTTCTAAATCCCTTCAAAAGTTTCCTTTTTCTCCTTAGTCCAAGATAACATTGTCAATGGAAACAAATTTTCACTCCTAGCATAGTAGCCTTATTGCAACATCAATTTTCATTCAACCCTACAAACTGGTTAACAAAGCTCATTCCATTCTAGTATCTTTTTTTTTTATTCCATTCAATTTAAGGTCTGGAAGCTTTTTTAACATTTTTCGCATTAGTCGGGGTACTCTCTATACCTAAACAAATATTCAATAAACCATTATTATGTGAAATATAATATCAAACGAGTGTGATATGAAAATTGCATTAATGACATATGATATACCTGCAGGAACCTCAATATCTAAAGTCGAGTCATTGTATGAAGGATTAACATTTTCTCGTAGATCATTAATTTTCCCGATATATTGGGTTTGTTGGTATATAGGGCTATGAAATAAAGAAACATGAACCCTTGAGTTGTGATGTAACGTGTCTAACTGGGGTGCCACTGGGGTCATTGGTTTAGGTTACAACACCTCACTCGGATGGGATATCAATATATGCATCTCTAGATCGTCTTCCACTGGTGTTGTGAATGGTTGTTTCTCAAGTGATCTTTCCTCGGAAATGATATCGCACATATTCAAATGATGTCGATGCTTTCCTACCATTGATCGGTATACGTACATATAAGATACAAAATAAATTGAATTACGCAATAATAAAATTAAGAGAGGGAGAAATCACGTTAATTATACATGAAACAATACCTCTCTAAATCGTCCCCCACTAGGGTTATGAGTGGTTGTCTTTCCTCAGCTATAAGATCACACACATTCAATTGACGTCGGTGCTTTTCTGTCATGGATCTTCATATTTACATAATAGGTGTAATAAGGCACGAGCATAGATAATTATAATGAAGTAGAGTGAAATCAAAACAAATATTCTATAAACTATACAAGTGACCATATATGTTCTACTAACCATATCAAATAGCCACGTCTCTAAATTTTTTCAGTTCCATATGTTCTACTTACCATATATGTTCTACTCATACACATTGATGGTAATGTAATGTGCTCTGGTCTATGCAGGCATGCTATAAAAACTAGCTATGAATAATCAAACAACATATTATCATTTGAACAAAAAATACTTTTTCATAAAAATATTAATACACTGCTTTGAGAAATCACACCACTTATTGTCATTTCAAAAGCATACTTTTCATAAAAAAATTGATACATTAAAATGAAGCATACCACTCCTGCAATCGGTTTCATAACATTTACCCTCCTTTTCAAGTGCTTAGCGTGGAATTAAAATAGCAAGAGTTTAACATTGTAGGGCTGCAATGAAATATATATCTTTCACTTTGTGAAATAATCAAAGATAAACTCGGTTAAAACAACTAAACAGTAGGCAACCAAAATTGATTCTGTACACTCCCAGTTCTTACTTCCCATAATATAAGTTTGTGGCTTTAATTTAAGATCGAACCCCTCATGTTCTATAATATCTTCTAATTTTTTGTCTAGGGGCCTATCCATATGACTTATGTTCTAGATTTACAACATGTGATTATCATGGCTCTTTAATCCTGAGATATTTCTTTCTTGAATGTTCACGCACTGTGAAATGTTCGATGAGTAACCATCGGGAGTTTTAGCATCCCACAACACTTCAAAATAAATTCCTTCTCCTTGTTACTCATCATGAACTCAATTGGGGAAATGTACGGTAAATTTGACCCCCGTAGTTGAGGATATAACTCAGGTCTAATATTCAATTCTTTGAGGTTTTTTCGAGACTTTAAATTGTCCTTTGTCTTACCTTTAGTACCCAATAGTGTAAATAGGACATTATGGCACATGTGCTTCTCAAAATGTATGTCATCGATATAATGGCAAATGATATTATCCTTACAGTACGACAAATAAAAAATATACTTTTCTTCTTCCAACCCATTCTAGGTTTCAAAATTTCTTCATTTTCTTTTCTAACACCTCTCTTTCCCTCATTCTAAAGACATCTTCCATCTTATATTCAGTTTCGATGTCAATATCATTCAACTGTTGTAATAATTGCAAGCTCAAAAGTTGTAATGGGGATGGTCGTAATTCTACCCTCCCATTAAATTGTGTTTTCTGCCTACGAAGCCTATGGCATGGGTTTATGAGTCTATACTGACCCTAATAATATAACTTTTGATCGTGCCATTGCCTGATGGTTTTCATTATAGTAAGGACAAGAAAATGTACTTTTTGTCCTCCATCCTGATAACATGGCATATGCGAGAAAATCATTAATAGTCCACATCAAGAATGGATGCAACTGAAATAATTCCTTACTAAATGCATCATAAGTGCGTACACCATCATTCCATAACTCAATCAACTCAGCAATCAATGGTTATAAAAATACATCAATCTTATCTCCGGGTCCATTTGGTCCATCTATAAAGGTTAAATCATGCACAACCACAGAGGTAAATTGTAAATAATGAGGATAACAAGCCATGTATTGTTCATAATTCTCATTTGACCAAACGAATTAAATCCAGCAGAAGCTAACCTAAGTTTAACATTACGATTGTCTCTCACAAAATGTTAGTTTTGATCATCAAATTTTTTCCAAGCACGTGAGTCTGTCGGATGCCTCAAGATACCGTCGTCAATCCGTACCTCGGCATGCCATTTCATAGGAGAGATTAATGCGATGACCAAAATAATGTCTGCAATATAGGTTGCAAAAGAAAATATCTTAATTTTTAAGTCTACTTTAGGGCCTTGGTGTAACAACCCTCGCTTTTGAGGTCTTATTTTATATTTAATTTTCTAGATATAGTGATTAGATATAAAGATGTTGGTATGTGGGGTAAGTATTAATTTAAGAAAGAAAAGTTAATATCTACTATCATGTTGTATATTTACCGTAAGTATAGGTGAATTTTGCTATGTTATGTTTTGTAATGTCATATGATTTAAAATGACATTTGGCTTAAAATGAAACTGGAACCTAAAATGAATTATAAAAATTTCCAAATGATAATTTGGAAGGTGCCGATAGTTTCGGGAGGTTCGAGATAGTCAAATTATGTGCCATATTGTGTTTCGAGGTTCCGGACACTTTTAACTGGTTGTAGCTTATATGAGTAGTTGCGTATTATTTTACCGTGTATTAATCACTTAAAGGTGGAAATTTGGACATAAGCCACGATTTATGTCTTGAACTAAGTCACTATTCCCCTAATTGAATTGGTAAACCTAGAGAAAGAAAGAGAAGAAGAAACCTTGGGAGAAGGGAGAGATTGAAGCTTTGGTGATTGTTCTTGCATATAACTCCATCAAAATCTGAACTTGCAAGCTTGAGATAAGTTATCTACTTGCTATTTTATGATTTAAGTAGAGTAATTAGCATTAATAGTTATGGTTATGTATGGTTTGAGAAACTTAGGGCTTTTAATTGATTTATGGGCTTGGAATGTTTGGAGATTGATTTGAATGGGTATTGAGAATGAAATTATGGTTGTGGGATGTATTTATACCCAATTAGTAGCAATAAATGATAAGGGTTTGGGTTGGTTGAGTTTGGAAGAGATTAGGAGTCCAAGACTCCATAGCCAAAATTGGCAAAATTTGCAGGACCGAATCGATTCGGCCTGGCCGAATCGATTCGCATAGAGGCAGTGTCTAGGTCTAGGTGAACCGAATCGATTCGGTTATCCCCGAATTGATTCAGCTTTTATGCAGAATGTTGGTTTCCTGACCGAATCAATTCGGCTAGGTCGAATCAATTAGCTTGTCTGGCCGAATCGATTCGCCCTAGTCCGAATCGATTAAGAAATCCTTTATTTTTCCTTTCGTTTTTCTTTTCAAATTTTGACCCTTTCCCTTAGGATTAGAACCTAGGAACCTTCTTGAATGAAGTAAACATAGGATCCTAGAGTTTTAGTCGAGTTTTTTCGTTACCCTATAGTTGAATGGGATCACTCGGGGTTAATTCAGGGGTACTTAAAGTGATGTTTAGGCATCACTTCTCATTTGGTAAGTAAATTGGAAAATAGAATTCTAAGCCCATATGTGGAGATTTTAGAGGCCTTTTTGAGGTACATAAAACCTTCAGACCTATGAGATTTTGGGAGATTGTTTAGAGAATACTTCAGGACCTAAACATATGATGAAATTGAATAAGAAATATTCAAAGATGATGGTTTCAAGTAAAATGAAACACATGTGATTAATGGTAATGTATATGAGATTTAAATTGGTAATTGTTAAATTACTTAAATGCACCTCTCTAAATGCTATCATAAGGGAAGCTCGCGCATGAGGTGATGTCCCCTAACTATTGAATGGAGGCAGACTATAGTCCTCGGCCATATGCGGGGTTAGTATATGTTTTTCTGCGCTAGTGAGGTAATTTCGGGTGTGGTTATGACTCACTCGCAGGCATACGGCCACTTCTCGACGTGCGTTAGGTGCCCAGGTTGTCTTGTATAAATAGGCCCTGGAAGATGATAGTCATTTAGGGGCGCGCCCAGTGGGAAAACTCGGAGGGGCGATCTTAGAAACGTTATATGTATAAGAATATAACCTTTCTAACTCAAGTGGGACTTGAGGTATGCGACTTGCCATAAGAAATGAGATGGTAATTATATTCCTGCTAAGGAATGGAAAACGGAAAGATGTGATGGAAATTATATTCCTATTAAGGAATAGAAAACGATAAGATATGAGAAGAAATGAGATTTAATTTTATTTCTCTTGCTTAATTTAATAACTGTTAGAAACCTATATAAATGCATTATCACATTTCATGATTAGGTTGATAGATTCTTATTCACATTATTCATGATTCATTGTCCATATCTATCATGTTTCATACTCTTCTAGGAATCATATATAAATTGGGCCCTGACCTGTTCATTTTCCATGTTGTTCATGTTGTTGTATCCGCTCAGGTGCTCCTCCGCAAGGGCGCCCATTATGATTTTCTTATTCCGATGATTTTGACGAGCTGTATGATCTTACGGATTATTACAGGATGTTTGTTAGACGCCTTCATTTTTGAAATCTAGATATGATCGGGTCTTTCATTCGGGCTAGTGGCCCATCTTTTGTACTTGTTAATGAATGTAGTATATAAAATATTGAATTGTTGAAACACTTTGAATGTAACTGTGGACCGACAAATTATTCGGTTCTTTTTATTGTATGTTGTATTTGGTATTTATCTATATGTTCCTTTGAAATTCCACTTTCATCAGAATTGGGTTGTTTAATTTATTTTCTTAACTCGTTATCAAACTAAAAAATTTTGACAACCTGCTTTCTGATTTATTGAGTGGTTTTCCCGTATACCTATTTTATTTTTATGATGCTGAGGATGATATCCATCAATGATTCCGTTATGTCGAGGTATCGGGCTGGCCACCCCTTATTTCTGAATGCAGTTGTCACACTTGGACACCCACACTTGAATCATCATCTTTATATCTAGAAGATATACATATGTCACACTTTTCATGATTCTCATATTCATTTTGAAACAACATACAATTTTTTGGGCACGCATCCCACGTCTCGTACTTGAATCCCAAATCTTTCATTAGCTTATTGGATTAGTATTAAGACTTGGGAATTCTAACATTCGAAAACACCATCCCTAAAAATTCCAACAACGTAGTGAAAGGATGATTTTTCCATCCATTAAGTCACTTCATGTGCAAGAGTTCAATACCAAATCATAATTTCGTAACCCCCTTTGGACAATTTTCATAAAAATCACATTCCACCTCTTGTCTAGAATACTCTGGAACATTTTTGTCTGATTCGAATACATGTTTGGTTATACATTCCTCATCATTACTCATATTGTCATATGTGTGAGGAATGCCCTTCCCTCTTGAACGACTGTAACCATGTTATCTCAAGCATTCAATTCAATAGGATATCATTAACTAACATATCATCCCATTAAGAATTCATATTTCTTGCTATACCACCGAAAGTCTCTTCGTAGAAAACCCTAACCTTATAAGTCTTGTCAAAACCATGTTTCTTCAGGTGACTTCTCACCATTTTTTGGGTGTGGTATCCTCGATTTTCACATCTCTAACACACGTAATAGATTTCTATGGTTTCAATGTTCATGTTTTCGTATGCATAGGTAAGAAATCCTTAAATCCCATCAATGTATTCTTTTGAACACAAATTATGTTAATTAATTGAACTCTTATCCATGATACCTAATAATGAAAAAAACATATGATTCTCAACAATTTGACGTAAAAATTCAAAACAAACTAATTGAAATAATAATAATATAACCCAAAAATTCAACGTATCAATTTTAATATCTACATCATTAAAAAGTCACTCAATCAACATAAAAAGTCAAGAAAGGAAAGCATGTTATGCAATTAAAATTTCACACAATCAACATTTTAGTACTAATGCACCAAATCTTAAGAAATGACAACATCTAACGCAATTAAAAAGTCACACAATCAACATTTTAATATCTACATCATTAAACATTTATACATATGTAAACACAACCAATATACCAATTTTCATCCCTGCTCGAATCAATACGTTCATCTTCTAATTTGTATGGCACATACACTTCACCAACATCAATCAATTTTTTATTAGTGTTTCATTTACTTTTCTTACTTTTAGCACGATCCCGCATTGGCGAATACAATTTATGGAATCCCAATTCTTTCAATTTTGATCTACACTCTTCTATTTTCTTCAACCTCTACATCTCGTACTCCTTCAATGTTATAAACATTTTCTGGTAAAAGATAAGTAATTAGAGAATAAATGATGCAGAGAGAATGAAAAATCAAGTTCATCTTTATAGATTCTTTAAAGATCGTGATATTAATTTTTTGTGTGTACTATTTTTTTGTATAAACTAGAATTTTAACTAATGATTGCTTTCGGGAACCACCTCATATGTTGGAGCTTGTGTCCCAATATTTAGGGTCCGTTTTATTGGCGTTGAATTATTTTCCATGGAAAATACTCATGTTTTACTTTTGAGGTGCTTGATTTCATATGCATTATATTAAAACGCTACTTATAAATATGAAAAGTGTTCCATGTTTTTATCAATTTTTACAAAAAAACATTTCTCACCCACCACCCAACGAATTGATTTCCATGTAAAACTTCAAAATTAAGACCAAATTGCCCTTATATTTTCCACTCATTTTCCTACCTCTCATAAAAACGAATTATTTCTCAACCATTTCCCAACTTTGTAATCTAACACAACCTTAGTGATTTAAATGTTAAAGATTTAGCATTTGATATGGTATTGGATGTAACCAAAAATATATGGTATTTAAACATTGGTGATTTTTTCAACGGTGATGAATGTTTGAATTACTTTGGGTCCATCACATAAATCACAAAATAAAATAATAATCGAATAGTAAATCAAATTAATGGCAAGAACTACTTGCAAATGCCTTGAATTAATTAACACACACAAACATATCAATAATTCTTACTAAAATTCACACAAACAAGTACACAAATATTTTCATAAATTAATCTTAAAAATATAATACAGCAACTAATTAACAATCCAAGTTTTCAACCTCAACCTCTTATCACCAGTACAAATCAACAAAAATAATTAAAAATTGCACCCAACACGAATCTATATGTAACTCGAGTAATAAAAAAAACACATATGAATCCATATACGACTTACATAAGTAGATGGCGATAGCCGGTGGCAAGGGTGGGGAGGATAAGGCCAGATCGATGAGGCTAGGGCTAGATGTACGCGGCTAGGGATAGAGCTAGTGTGTGAGGCGGGTGAAGAAGAGAAGTATAACACGTAGGTTTTTTTTGTGTCATTTTTATTTCATTTTTTTCTTTGTCTTACAAGAAGCGGGAAGCTAAAATCTCACAATGGGAAACTGAAATATTTTTTGTCCATTTAATTTGCAGACTCTTTAGGTACTACCTTTTGAGATGGGGAATAAAGTTTGTCTTAAAAAGAGTATTTTTTAAGATGGTTCATTTTAGCCGTCTCAAAAGGTTAGTTTTAGAGACCCAAATTTTAACCGTCTCAAAAGGTTCCATATTGAAAAGTACATTTTTTGTAGTGTAAGTGACGTGTATTTGTAAACAAACTAATTCTAAAGCTACAGGACATGAAAGCTAAAGTGTACCCACAGGTTATTGACAAAGAAAGGAACGGTCATTTGATATCTTCACCTGTTTGTTTCTTAGAATCTATCTTAGTTGGGTTGTAAAATAAGAAAGTTCGTGTTAATAACATGTTAAAATAAATAGGCCACAGAAGGAGTTTTATAGATGGGAAGAGTTTTCATTAATACGTGTGTCAAAAATTTTGGGGGGGGGGGGGGGGGAATGGGTGGCATGCCACCCCTCATTTATAGTACGAGTTGGTAGAGTCCGGATAGGAGTGGACATCCACTTATATAGGATAAATACAAATATTTATATCATATATGTATGTTTATGTGTGTGTGTGTATATATATATATATATATATATAACAGAGAATCAAAAAGGAGGAAAACTATGAAGAAGATGAAGGAGGTTTATGGTTTTTTTTTTATTATGGGCTTCAACCCATGTTCGTGCATATTTGTAGGAGATAAGGTTTGGTTTTGGTTTTAAATAGAGTAAAATGTATGGTTGATATAGTGGAAGAAAGATCGTTTTATATTGGGTAGGTTTGAGGTTTTTTTTTATCGTAACAGTTAGAAAAAAGGGGGGTTGTGTTTAAGTTGGGTTTATAGTGGGAGACTTAGGAGAGTTATGAGATTAGAATGTGTAAATTGTGGGTATTTATATGTTGTTTTTTTATATAACTTAAAATGAGTGGATAAGCGTGAAAATATATTTTCATATAGGTTAAAAAAGGTGGATAAACGTGAAAAGGATATTGTCATAATCGGGCCAGACAAGATGAGGGGTATCACAATTTACCCACCTTAAAAAAAATTCATCCTGAACATTTCATATACGCTTAGAGTTTCAAATTCTCGTGGTGCTTACATCTTTCAAGGTATAAAGAATTTTTAAATGATAACTTATTGACTTATTAGTTTTGAGGTTTGTAGATTTATCATGTAGATATGACATTTTACTAAAGTCCTTCCTCTCGTGATTTGATAGGCAACATAATCGTATAAAGGATAATGATGTAACGAGGATTGAAACAAATGGGGTCTTAAGATATTTCATCGACATTTTTACAAGCTTTTCATGTATCGTGTATGGTAATAAAGTTTTTATTAACGAGGGTCTATGTATAGTATGGTTGTCTAAAGTTCGTATCACACATAATATACTTCATGCAATAAAAAGGGTATCGATGAAAGGATACTATATGTTTGAAACATTGATCTTCTAATAACGGTAATTCACATCTGGTTGTACAATAGTTACATAGAAGTATAAGTCCCTTTGAGAAAGGACAGATGATAGTTTATACTACGATCATTAAAGGATGGCTTCCTGCATTCGATTAACACTAATTTGATGATAAGCAAATTGTAAATCACTGTTTCCAAAATAACTAAGATTCTTGTAAAAAGAAATTGATTTTCTATCACAAACTACCAAGTTTACTAAAAGAATTCCTATTGTTATTCTTGTGGTATGGTACTTTATTCTTGTTTCTCCTATTGGCATTTCTCTATGTAGTGGACAATCTAGGGAACTTATTAGATGGTTTTACTATGGTTATAAACTCACATGTCAGTTTAATCGGGAAAATACATTGACTAGTTGATAATTTCGTAAAGACGTTTCTTTAGAATTATCGAACACTAAGAGAAATTGTATCTGGTATCTTAATGTAAGATTTACTTATCTTACAAATTCTAAAATAATGTATATGTAGATTTGACTTTTAATAAGATAATATTTTGGTATAGAACTTAATGTTTGATAGTTTTGGGTATTTCAAATAGGCATGTTGGTTCGATTTGGTTCTTATATTTGTATGGTACTACAAAACATCATAAAATGTATGGTGTCTAATATTGTAGAAATCATCTCGTGAAATCTACCATAGACATACAAAGGTAAAGGGGTTCTTTAAAGTACATCAGTGCTACTCTTGATATATCCTATAAATTTGGATAGTTTTTGGACCAAATAGATGGATGTTGTTTACATAATCTAAGTTGTACTATGTGACATCTTGCCTATTCTAATCATGTGTGATGAGTTCAATATTAAATTAAATAGGAATCATTAATGGTTTCATTCTCAACATCAGTGTCAAAATCCAATTTATTTTACTAATACCTAAATGGTCCAGTGTGAAAATTTTAAATCTTATTATTAACATGCAAGTAGTTTAAACTAAATAATTAACATTCACCATCCAAATAAACATAGTAATAATGATAACACAATGAGATGAATAAATAGGTCTAGAATAACACGGTGGATAAAAATCCGAATGCAATCATCCATAATAATAATCGAACTCCAATACTGAAACTAAATAAAATTATAGTGTCTCTAAGAAGTAAACACTAGATAGAGATGGACGAGATGCTCGATTTAGATAAATAAAATGATAAATAGGAACTGAAAGATGGGAAAGCATCTACTACAAAGGTCCTGCAACTTCTACAATAGTTATAGCACGTCAAATGAAAGAACTCCTAAGCCTGGCGTCCCTGTGACTGGGAACCTAAAATGCTTTTACAAAAATGGATATGAAACAGGCCAAAGCCCATGTAAAACAGTTTGAAAATAGTTTAGAAACTATTTCAAAAGCATTAACGAGTAAAAATCAGATACATCTTGGCTTCACGTGCTCTCACTTGAGATCCTCACCTCTCAACTATTGTACACACATAACGTACTCTTCTAAACCCACCGAGTTACGCAACTCCACCTAACTAGTTTGACTTAATCCTTTTTCCCGACTATTAATTCACAGTGCCCATCCGTATTTTTCATACAATACGTTACTAAATTTCCAATCCATTTTATTTATTTAGAGTCACCAATTAATTATGAAGTTCATACATACTGAGATCAATTTAGATATCACTATATATAGTATCTACTAAAACACCCATATATATATATATATATATATATATATATATATATATTGACATCACTATTACAATATATACGTATACAACATACCTAGGTGCAGACCTGCGATGCGGGCATACTCTGGAGGCAAACATAGTTATAAGACTTTCGGCTACGCACACACCTAACACACCCAAATGGCCGGTCACATCCTTATTTACACAAGTGGTGCTCAATCCTAAGTTCTATGTTCTGAGGTACAAGTCAAAATCCCCCCATTGGGCTCATCTGGATAAGAGTGTCCACGATGCGAAACCTCCCGTGATAGCACGTACCCTAGGTATGTTTGTACATGAAAATTAATCCAATAAGTATTCACAAAACCTATATAAATATAACATCAGTATAGGCATACTCTCAACCTATAATACATGTCCCGTACGTAGTGTATAAAACTCACGAATGTCTTACGTATTATTAAATTTCAATTATACTTCTCATCATATATTCCTGAGTATCCACTACTAGAAGGGTCCTAAATACCCATTAAATTATCTCACTAATTATAATATCTCACTTTTACTGGCCCGGTATAAGGTTCACTCGTAATTCCCGTGACCCAATTTGAATTCTCGAGAAATTATTTAATATCAACACATGTCCAAAAATTTATAATCTTAATTCTTATCATTATGGTAAGGTTGAAATCCTGACCTTTTGAAAAAATATAAGACAAACTAGGGCCTAGACTAACAGGTCATCCGAACCGGTTTGAGGGACAGGCCTAACCAGTTCGGGGACCTGGTATTTCATCTTCTTCATAGCTACGGGATTAACCATTCTCAAAACCCAAAACATCCATTACACAATCCTAAACTTCCAACGAAGTATTCTAAACGTTATACAAACATATATGAATGATTTCCAATGTGATAGAATCATCAAATTGTCAAATAACACCTCTAAATCGAATTAATTCAAGAATAATCTTCAAAAACCTTAGTATATAATTTTTATTCAAGATCCTTAATAAAACCCAGATTTCTTCACATGTTAACGTTACTAAATCATCAAATTCATTCTACATCCATAAATAGATTTCACCTATAATGCTTTCTACGCAAGAACATGAATTAAACCTTCCCAATTAACATTAAATCTTTATGTATTCATGAATTTGTTCATCTTATACTAACATGGATAGTATATATGTATTGACCACAATAGAAAATAAAAAGGACCTTTTATAAATAACATATTTTCAAGGACATTTAAGAAATATTTAAAATATGAAGTGTGAAATTACCAAAATACCCTTCATGTGTAAAATGATTCTTATACCCTTAATTGACACCTCATGTTTACACTTATCGTCGATATAGTTAAATCCAGAAACACGTGTCGCTGCTCAGTAAAATAAGACTGGAAGACCCCTCCATAACTCGACAGCTCAACACTGACTCGTCGTTGTAAAGGCTTGGTCAGCTAGACACGTGTCAACACCTAAAATCTTTGGAAAACTATAAATATGGCCTTTAGGATAATTTAAACTCATACCATTTCCTCGATAATTATAGTAAGAAAGAGTGATATCGTAAGATGGAGTTATGTAAGTTTAAGAAGAGGTTTCATCTTAACAAAGTGATCCAAGACTCAATATCTGTAACTTCAAACTTCAGTTTTAGGTGAGTACTCTAAGAAATTCCTTGCGTATTTTGATTTTATGATATTATCAAAACTATATATATTTTGTGAAAAAGCTTTTATTTCTCAAAATACATATGATATCGATGATTCCATCATTTGTTATATTTGTGTATCTCTTGATATATACATCTTATTTGAATTCTAAAATTATTGATTCCGCCTATGGAAGCTCTCTTACTATGTTGGTCTTGACTTCCGGCTAGAAATAATTGGGTGATACCTTCCCAGCTGGTTTATCATTGGTGTGCCCTAAACAAGGCATTGTTCCAAAGATCATCATTTTATATCTGTGTTGTTACCGGGAGGAAACATTTGGTAACACTATATGTCTGTCTGGGTATTAGAGCATATAGGGACATCAAAATAAAATTGAATAATTAACATATTTCTCAATTATTTTATCTGTTCTATTCTGTATTATTTATTCTGAAAATATATAGTGTCAGTTACTTATATATATTACTGCAAATTCATGTCCATATATATACATGCCTTATGTTCTAAATTGAATATGTATTAATTTTCTGAAAAACCCTGGACTATCTGGAGATTGAATCTCATTAGGCTTTCAGTTGATGTTGTATTTGTAACCATTTTCAGGAAATTAGTAGGCTCGCAAAGGGAACATAAAAGGACTATGTTGAACATTCAACTTTTAGAGATCTTTTTGTTACTTTAAGAAAAATAATTGTTTTATCATCTAGACTATGTTTGGCTCTCTTGTAATAAGTTTTAAATTTTATCTTAAGTTGAAACTCGTTGATACTTTAATGTATATGAAGTTTCCTTTTAGAAAACTCTTATGGCATAATTCCTTCATTTTCAGTATTTTACGATTCATAACCATGTGAATGTATTTCTGTTGCATTCATTATAAGAAATAATTTAAGTCGAAATATTTGTTGCCTTGGCGGCATGTCTAGACACTCGTTCCCTACTACTATTTTGGGTCGGGGTCGTGACAATATATTCTCTGAATTTGGGAAGATAAATACTTACCTCAATTAGTAGGTCAAAATCTATGCACTAGAATACTATGGTTGGTTTGCTGTCCTCCTGATCTACGTTACGATGGTGGTTGTGGTGCAAAACGGTGTAGAAAGCCTTAGAACTCTCCTCCTGCATTCTATGATAGACTCTCTTTGGTTTTGTAACTGATAACCCTAACTTCCCCAACACATATTCTGATATACACTTGTAAAATTCGTAGGTCTCTTTCCCATAAAATTTCAAAAGACTAAAATATGCCTTCGGGGTGCCGGTTTAGCCTAAAAATGCCCCGAGACCCAAACCAAGCCCCCGGTACACTTTTCTGACTATTTATACCCTTCCGAACACACTGACAAACTCGAAATCACCATTTGAATTATTAAAAATTAAATTAAATTTTATTTCATAAAATTAAGTCCCGACAAGACTAACACCCTTGTCTCGACTAAATTTCTTGTAACTGTCGTATTTCTCACTCACGACAATCATAATACTTTATTATCAATCTATTTCTTATTCACTAAGTAATAATTAATATATATAAATATTAACCCTTGTCTCTCTAATTAATATTTATTTAAATCTGGATTAATTTCCCATTTTAAATTTTATTAATCCCAGTTAATCCCATATCAAAAACTATTAAAATTAAAGGGTGTTACCTTCTAGTGAGAATAAAAATGCATTTAAATATAACTTATACAACTACGCAAAGGAGGTTACCATCAATGATATTTTTTAGCAAGATGATACTACCGCTTGAGGTATATTAAATCTAATTACTGATGTTTAAGAAGTCTTAGTTAACAATGTTTGGAACCTTACTAAAAAATGATTTGTGTATTCAGGGTTAGATAACGTCAATTCATAATGATGTTCAATCTAACTCATTCACTTGGAGTGGGTTGTACAATCTAAAAGCTTGTCTTTATTCCAATATTTAAAGTAATCTAAGTTTCTATGTACGTGACTAAATTTTTCATTTTAATAACCTTATGACGTATCCTAGTACCAAACATTTGGAAAGATTTAATAGTTTCCATTTAGAGAAATTATGCATATTTGAGGAGTCGGTCTATTATCATCCATACACATAATTGCATCACTGGGACATACGAGTTAGTTTATTAACAATATACATGGTGACGTGATCCTATTTCCTTTTTTAATTAGGGATCGAAAGAGGTTGGAAGTCCATTAGGACACTAATGTTCTATTCTTACTTGCTGACGAGTAAGA
The DNA here is from genome assembly GCA_949130495.1 of Sambucus nigra. Taxonomy (NCBI): domain Eukaryota; kingdom Viridiplantae; phylum Streptophyta; class Magnoliopsida; order Dipsacales; family Adoxaceae; genus Sambucus; species Sambucus nigra. The sequence goes on from OX422219.1 coordinate 115,217,082, forward strand.
GATCTTCTTTCAAGGTTCTCAATATTACTTCTTATGTTAGCTATTAATACCGTTTCTTTAGCATATGCTATATTCTTAAGCTTTCGGGATGTATCATGAATTTATAATAAGGAGCTTCTTCTAATATCTTTTATTATAGTGACCATTCATCATGTAAATAGAATCTTTATCTAAATCACAGATTTGTTTCCTAATTGTATGATAACTCTCAATCTTACTTTTTGTTTATTTTATTATCACAAAGGTATCTGAGAGTGGTTATTCTAAGATTTTCTTTCTCATGTTTGGATAAGAAATAATATTGATTAATTTTTAAAAATGTGGGATTGTCTGAAGATCATATTGCTCTATGGTAGCAGCAACATCATAGGAAATCCGATTATTAAGTCTTCCAACAGGGTTATGGCTTAAGGTGTTGGCTATAACATTTCCTTTTTTTGGGATAGTTGTCTAACTTGAATCAATAATCCTCCAAAAATTCCATTCAATGTCTCTGTTTCATCTCCAAGTCCTTTTAGCTGAAGATGCATTCAAACTTTTGTGACCTTAACATACTTGGAATTCTTCATCGTATAATAAAATATTAGGGCTTCGTATATATATATGCAGGAGATAGCATAAATATGAAAAATCCAAATAACTTTTGAATAGGTACTAATTGGCCATCTAAAAACCTGTAATAGGATTAAGGTAAATAAATGGGATGGGGTATGGGGTATGAACTAGTGGTTACTTTGTTTAACTTTTCTTAATTTAAATGGTTATCATATACTGTTTAAAACTCTAGAAGGTCATAGGGTAATATATTTGAAAACTTTTATCAGGATATTTTGTATATGTACTTACATTGGAGTTAGGAAATTAATATACCATCTATCCAACACATTTCTTATTCGGTCCAAGAACATTTACTTTGAGATCTTGCATAATTTAAAAGCAAATGAACTGCAAAAAATTAGGAGCAGGGTAATGTTATGAAGTAAGGAAAATCTACGTTCTCGGATGAGTTTTATTTGCAAGGACGTAAGTTATCGGTTTGTTTATAGGGTTCTTCATATATCAAGTATGAGATTTTCATAAGTTTCTATAACTTGGTTTGCAGCTAACTAGTAATTCTCTACTTATTCATAATAGCTTAAGAAGGAAAAGAATGAGTAATCTGTGGCTAAGGGTTTAAAAAATGACACAGTATGGTATAAAATTCTCGTTGTTTAAGATCAACAAATATTTATTTAGGATAAAACTTTGGCAGAATTAGGAGAGTATAAGAAGTTAATAATTGAAATAAAAATAATTCATCTGAAGAAATACTCAATAATAAGTATGATGATATTACTATAAATATTAAGTTTAGAACGGTTAACGTAGCAGATGGTTTTTAAAAGAGGATATAAGGTATAATTATCTAAAGGATTAGGGTTATTAGCAATAGAAATAACAAATCAATCCAAATCTTTTGGAGATAAAGTAACAGTGTTAAGCCAAAGCTCCGAAGAGAGGCATCCATATGGTAAATAAAACTAGGGACACAATACTCTGAGTCCTTATAGGTAAAATAATATTATCGTGGGTATAATAGTAGTTTATTCCTTGGTTATATCGTATGCTATGTACGAATAAGTTTAATGGAATTAGGTTAAATGGAATTCATTATTTCAAAATAAACATAGGTTTTTTAAAATCGAATTAAGTGTAACGTATTCTAAACCATTAAAATGAGTTCATAAATGAGAACAAGTTATCTGGGGGAATCATATAATGATAAGAGAATTTCATGAAATAATTTTGAATGAGAATCAACTACCATGGGGGGCAAATTGTGCTTCTCATTAATAAGATTATCTAGGTTTTAGATAGTGGTTTCCATGGGAAAATGATTTATAAGGGAAACACCTTTATAGTATCAAGGTCGTGTAGAGGGTTTATATAAGGGTCGAGCATTTATATAAGGGTTCATGATATCACAATTATTCTAGTTATTTATTGGGTAAGAAATTATGTTTCACTAAACCCGTAATGTTTCTGGTGATATTAAATTTTCTCTGATATTTAGAGTCACAGTGATTTCAAAAAGTAATTAATGGTGATTATAAGGTATATGGTATTAATTAGCTACTCGCAATTAATATCAAGGGTTGTGTAAAACATGGGAAAATTATAATTGTGGGATAGTATTTAGTAAGTAATGTCATTATGCTCTAAAGAGTAGAAATGTGTATCTTCATATTTTGAATGCTTCTTCTTTTTCTTAAAGACATTCCTAATGCTTATGAAGGAATTCTCATCTGATTTCCTATCTAATCCGATTCAGGTACCATTCTAACAATAGTAATCTAGTCTCGTAATCTAGTGGGAATAATATAGAGTGTAACAAGAGTACCATGCAGAAGACGAAAATAAAGATCAATAGAAAAATGTGATAACTTTCAAAGATGAAAAATGGAGTTCCAAATGAAGTAATTTATTGTTAAAGAGATTATCAATTGAAAAATTCAGACAAAAGAACTATGTTGTATGTAAAATCTTGTGGAGTATAATCCCTTCCTATGATAACTTTCATAGTATGCCTCTAAATCACTAATCACAACTTAATTATCCTAAAATTTTTAATGATTCTATCGACTGTAGAATTCAGTCTTGAAACTATAATTATATCCTTAAAATCTTTCCATAGGAAAAATCTTAACATCCTATTTATCCATCATGTAACTTGAATATCGGCTTTCCTTAACTCGTTAAAATATCTTATTCCCACTTATCCTTATAACAGGAACAACGTTCCTAGTCATAAGCTCAACCCATACCCTACATAGGATAACTTAAACCTAGATAGGTTTTGATACCAACTTGTCACACCCTAATTTCTTGGGTGCGGGTTTAATCATAAAACATTACTAAACCATAATTGAGCCACACAGACTAAACTAACTGAGAGATTTATTGATGCAAAAATGTCTTACAACTGCACATAAATCATTTATCCTTCTTTCAAATTTCAATTCATATTTCTCCTGCTACTCTGTCTTATTTCTTCTAATAAGATCTCTTCTTGTCTCTATGTATCAAGTGATTCTTGAAGCCTTCATCATTGCTATAGGTTCATGTGTAAAGTAACTGAATGGAAAATAATCAACAAAGTTGATGAGTGGATTTTAACTAGTTTAATAAAAAATTTATATAGAAAGAGCTTGGAGTGTGTATGGATTTAATTATTTGCCAGATGAAGCATAAGAAGTGTGTCTCATAAAGATATCAAGGATTCATAAAGAAAGTCAATGATCTTTGAATAGATAATCCCATACTTTTCGGTTCACTAAGTGGTATAAAAATTACTAAGAATGATCAATATAACCGACTAATAATGTCGATCCGAAACCTTTGGGGAATAATAAATAACAAGGTAGCCACGCATATGTATGTAGCAATAACTTCAACTCTCAAACATCTAAGACCATGATATAAGTATAAAAGTTCCACAGGATAACACGACAATCTACTCCCTAGTTAACACTAATGCTTATAGTGATAACATTTGCACTTAGGGATATGGGTGAACTGATTCAATCATTTTAATATTCTCATGAAATCAGTTATTAGACGGGAATGGTTAATTTGATCCATATGATCCATATTCAAATATCCATTATATTCAAAAATATATGTAGTATGGAAGTATCATAACATTCATATACTAAGAGAAAATTAGAGCCATCATAATATGAAATAAAATAACAGTATATCAAATACCCTGAAAATTACTATCGAAAATGTAAAACCAATTAGAAACTGATGCTTATCTCGATTGGTTCTTTATTGCTTATCATGTTTGGCTATGATTTCTAAGACAAGGGTTACTATGGATAATCAAAGAAAAATGTTTCACTCTTTACATAGCTTGGTTCATAATTAAATTAAGCTAACGTGGGCATTCGGGTGATAGACTTATATTTATACAAATCTATGTAGAATCGTAGTTACAATTTATGTTTAACGGTTACAATTTATCAGGATATTTGTCATGGAAAAAAATATAATAAAAATAGTATTTTAGCGAGTACTTGGGACCCTTAGTTGACACAATGGACCAAATTTGACATCGTTGAAAATGGTTTCAAATAAAAGATGTTTATATACAAAAATGTTCCTTTTGACACTGCGAACCCAACGGTATGTTCCGCGTGTTTTTCTGAGTAATGGTTTAAAAGATACGAATTTTTAAAGATTGAAAAACTGGATTTTAGCATGTACATTATATTTACCATTTGTATTTAAAAGAACAGTATTTTTTCTATGTTCAAAGATTAGTAAAATTTTATCCCGGCCAATATTTTGGCCCTTTCGTGATTTACACTCGGTGTTTTAATCTATCTCCTCGTAACACATGCATATATACATATTCTTATATACTTATATATATATTTTTATATGTATATACATAGTTTGGTTTCTAAAGACACACACACACTATCACGCGGGTGCCCGCGCGCGCGCACACACACACACACATATCTATAAACCTCCATGGATTCCCAAACAAGAAAACAAAACATCCATAACAAAACCGATTTACCATATATATATATATATATATATATATATATATGTATATACGTGTGTGTGTATATGATAAATTATAAAACTTATGTATGTCATAAAATCAAAAGACGATGCCATCTAAATAATTTTTTTTTGCACTTTCTATTTTGCCCTCCAAATCTTTTGATTTCCCCTTGTTTTTCTCTTCATAATTTGACCCCCTTTTACTTTAATTCAAACAAAGGCGTATTTATGTAATCTCACCTATAATACACAAACTAGGGCTGTCAATGGACCGGGTCTGGACCCGGACCCGACCTAAATTAACGGATCTGAGCAAATTTTATAGACCCGATTATCCGATTACCCGATTACCCGATTAGTTAATGGATCGGATCTGGATATACATGACTCCGATCCGATAAGGACCCGACCCGAATGTGTATATATAATATAATAAATATATATTTATATATAATATTTTATATATATATATATATATATATATATATATATATATATATATATATATAAGTTATATTTTATAAAAAACTGTTTTTATATATATATATATATATATATAAAAACAGTTTTATTTTATATAAAAACATTTATATAAAAACATTATTTTATATAAAAAACAGTTTTTATATAAAATAAAACTGTTTTTTATATTTATATATATATATAAAAACAGTTTTATTTTATATAAAAACATTTATATAAAAACAGTTTTATATAAAAAACAGTTTTTACATAAAATAAAACTGTTATATATAAAAACAGTTTTTATATTGTTTTTATATAAAAATGTTTTTATATAAATATAAGTTATATTTATATAAAAACAGTTTTATTTATATATATATATATATATATAAAAACAGTTTATATATATATATATATAATCGGGTCGGGTATTCGGGTCGGGTCTCCGGGTCCTTAACGGATTCGGATCTGGATCTATTTTCTGAGACCCGTCGGGTAATCGGGTAAGACCCGATCCGTTAAAAATATACCCGGATCGGATCTGGATATACCCAGACCCGATCCAGACCCGATCCGTTTACACCCCTAACACAAACCCTCGTACGCACCTCACTCCCTGATCTCTCCCTCTTCACCTTCGTCCCCCCCCCCCACGGTAAGTTCTCTCTCAAACGTACACGCACCCCATTTATTTCTTCACACCCTTAAACATGAACACTCCATGGTTATTTTTTGGATTTAGCATTTTATCTGATTTTTTGCTTTTAGGTACTTTGGGGTGCTAATCGCAATTCACGTATCTTGGATGTACTACTGGAATCATGCACGTAAGCTTTTTTTGTTTAGTGTTTTTTGAATTTCTAGGTTTTGAGTTGTATATTTAACTTTTCTCTGATCTTTTTCTCAGATTCGACGATCAAAGGAACGTCCACCACCATCGTTACCACATATGTAATACCTAGGGTTTCTAACATATTTCTTGATTTATTATTATTGTTGTGTTTACATTTCTATCATATTGTTCATGAGTTTTTAATAGTCACAATTATATCTCCATTTTTTAAGGTTTAATTTGGGTTACTTCATGCATTTTCTTTCTTTAACCAAGTTCTTCAACTCTCCAACCAAAGATAGCAACCACCAGGTACTTTTCATATGTTGAAGTTTTTAGATCTTTAATTTTTAACGGATATTTTTCAGATCTTAAATTTTTTGTGTTTTTTCGTTCCCAAATTTTTTTACATGGTCATAATTTTGTGCAAATTAAATGATTTTTATGGTCATAATTTTTCATATGACCCTTTTCATCTCCTTTATTATTTGTGTATTGTGTTTTAAATCCAAAGTAAGAATTGATTTTTCCTTTTGTGCTAGCTAAAAATCTCATGGATGGTGACAATAGTCTTATAGAGCTTTGGGAGACCTATGTGTACTTTGGTTATATAAAATGAGGAGATATTGACGTATTACTAGAATTCCTATATTTCCACACTCTATATTGTTTGTTTGTTAAATGTGACAGAATTGGGTTTGATAGAGTATATACAAGAGGAATATTACTAAATCTTAAAGATTTGGTTATGCCACGTTCAATTTGAAAATACTCGGTGCATCGTTACAATATACGTGATTGGTAACTATCTCTTAATAAAAGTTCTATAATTATCTTTTAAAATATGGCTCGAATTGTAAAGATATCTGTTTCATCATTTTGTCAATTGAAAATTTTAGTTACTTTTAAAAATTTCTTACTGACTGCTTTATTATTTGGTTATAATGTTTTGAAATTGATAAAATGACCATAGTGTCGTTCATGAGATTCTTAGAGTAATTAGATCAACATTTCTTTGCACAATTTACTTAATTCTCAGGTGAGGCAGTAACAGGTACATGTTAGAACTTAGTTTTCTCTTTTTTCTTCAATTGCATATTTTTGGTTATGCCCTTTGAACTAGATGGAGTGGTTATGTACTTTGAACAGGATACATCCATAACTTAGTTTTATATCATTTGCATCAACATGGGTCTATGAGTTCTGAATGATATTTAGTTGTGCTCTGTATTTTCCAATGGCCTATTATTTTGGATGTTTTTGGTGTATGATTTCAGATTCAAGAGCGGTGGGGAGCTTTGGTGGAAACACACTATCATCTATTTTTTTAACATTAAAAAGGTAAGTTGTTTTAGAAAATATACTATCATCTATATAGAAATCGTTTAGTGGCCATATACAAAATTAGACATGATTTGTTACTTTTTCTGTTTCTGCAGGCCTTACAAAAAAACAGAACCCCGCCACATGGATCTATACTTTCCTTTTAGGGAATTCCTTTTTCGAATTAATTTGAAGGAGTTCTCCAAAACCCCACTAGCCATGGACAAAGTGGTTGATTTTATGGAATAGGGTGTCCCCTCGGGGATGGCTATCTTCCCTGAATATTTTCAAGAACGGTGGGGTTTGAGCTATAATACTTTTTTTTTTGCATTCCTTGATTCTTGGATGTGTCCATGCTATTATATTGTGCTTAATATATATTGTTAGAGATCTTTCTAATCCTGGATTAGTTTCCTCTATATCTTACATGGTGTTAATATGTAAAATTAGTATACATTCATTTTCTCCATTGAACACCTTGGAGTGGAAATTTGGCTAGATTTACTTCCCAATGCATAGAGGATGATCAAGAATTCTACATTGTTGACCGTGCATTATTAAATTTCACTTTTTCTGTTTGTGCCATATTTATATTGGGTGAAGTTTTGTTGTATATTTTAAGACATTAGTAAACCTTTTTTTCTTCTTCTCAATGACAGTAATTCAAGAAAAGTGTATTCTGCTATTATTTTAAATTCATATAATTTTGTTCTTTATCATCACTTTGGATATAGCTTAGAACTCTTTTTGTTACATGTAGAGGATATATTAAGGGGTAAGTTTGTGCAGCTCCAAAAGTGAACTGGTGAGGAGGCGAATATTTGAAGCAAAAATTGAGTTGGTGATGCAGGTAGTATTAAAAGCATGAACAAGAACGGGATTGTTAGGCTTTGAGAAGCCATAGCTGAAGCATGAGGAAGATGAAAAGTTTGGCAAAACAGACCTGCTGTTCTCAATCGACCCAAATGTGTTCTGCTCAAACTCCTGTAGTTGTTGGTATACAACTAAAGTTCATGCATAAAAAGTGTTGAATGTCAGACATGAAAGAATTCTTCCTCTTGAAGACACTATAAAACCATTAAAATATTGGGGCGTTCCAACAAGGTCTGATCATTAATACAAGATGACCCTAATAGGTATGAATCGGGGCGTGCCAACAAGGCCTGATCATTTTTACTTCAGTTTCTCACTTGGCATTTAATTTATTGCACCTCAAAAGGTCTGATTAGAGTTGTATTTATTTCTATTTTTACAGTTTGCAACTGAAGTCTCCTGTTCTATGAATAAATTTTTCTATTTATGTGCCACGATACTTTGATGTTGAGCTTTTTCTGGCGAATAACGATCGCCCATACATGACCTGGCGATTTGGCAGAGGTTTGTGAATGAGGTGTTGAGGAGTAGTCCATAGTGGAATGAAATGGTGTTGTTGATTGCGGAATCTCCCTAGCGATTAGGTGGAATGCGAGCTCACGCCATTAGAGGGGATTAGAATTAGAAATGTCCCAGGTACCTGGAGTCTTTCTTTGATCGACTACCTGAATTAGATGCTGAAGAAGATGTTGGCAGTAAGAAAATGAGTTGATAAAAAATAGCATTTTTCAAGTGGCTGTGCAGTTTATGGAGTGGCAATGGTAGCAACATAATTTGATTATTTTGAGTAGGTGTTTGTAGAAGGATTAGGAATTGGGTTTAAGATCGATTAAAATGGTGAAATTGCAGATTCTTTTGGTTAATTTTTTTTCTAAGAACCTACATGAATGTGCAGAGTTACAGTCTACTAAATTGGTAAAGAGTGTTTTGAGTTACAGTCTACTAAATTGGTCACTGATTCTTTTTTATAGGAATACATTAAGTTTTTCCCTTTTTTCTAGGAAGAGAAGGATAAGAAATCAAAGATCTTGGCGATGACCTTCAGCCGAAAAGAGAAAGATTTGCAACATATCAGATCTACAAAAAATTGGTTCTATATATGCTGCTGCAATCCCTGCATATTCGGCTGCATATGTTGCTCAATGCCAAGTTAGGCCCAATAAATTGGTTCCTATCATTAGTTACCCGGTTAATGGCAGGTGGCAGGTCATGCCCCCCACCGCTGTCGATACCCTGGTATTGATTTGGGTTTAAAGAAGTCAGCACTTGGCTCGCCAATGATCTTAGGTCAAAATTTATGGTGGACCAAAAATGAATTAGCAGGCTTGATGAATCAGTCGACACTTGAATCCCATAAACTTGATGGGTTTTTTCAAGCAGAGGGTAAGATTGGTTGCCAATCGTCACTTGGCGAGGCTAAATTTCGTTCAGCTGGTGTATTATTTGTGTAGGTATATTCTAACTATTTATTTTGTCATCTCAGTCATAAAATACAAAGAAATATGTCTATATCACTCATTATTTGCGTTTAAAGCTGCGTGTTTACACCTATTTTCCTATTATTTTTTGAGTTTGATATGAGTGTGAGTGTGAGTGTGAGTGTGAGTGTGAGTTTTAATAAGTTGGACACATCCATTTTAAAAGTTATATATATGTTTTTATTTTATTGTTGTTGTTGGTAGTCCTATCTGTTACATTTACTTAGTAATGTAACTACCACTAGAATTACTATTATTTGACATTTGTAGATATAATTCCTATTGTTTAGGTAATTTTACATTAATGAACCTTTAATTTTATAACAAATAACATGAAATCTTTCTCATTTGTAGCCCCTGTTTTACCCAATTGAATATAATACAAACATTGATGTCTTATTTTGTTGAAATGCCAGAATAGTCTCCAATGAGATCATGTTCCTCTATGGTTCTAGCATCACACTTTGGTCTAATATATAATGAGTCAATGTATTTTATATGCGATTTTTTTTTCATTCATCTCTTATATTCATGCATTATTAACTGTTGTTGATTCTGCATTATTTGCTGTGTTTAATATTTTTTTACCAATTTTGTATTTATAGACAATTTAACATCTAAATAATCCTATCTTGAAATTTATGATTCCAGATTTCATTTGTGTGTAATATCCCATGATTTTTAATGACTTTTAAAATGGGTTATATTTTAAATTAATGGATCAATTGGATTTTACTATAAATTAATTCATTTGAATTTTTATCCGAATTGTGGGTTAAAATGAATGATTCTGGTTATTACTTAAAGATACATAGGTAATATATGAATGTGATGTTATTGATATTGCTGTGAGTTGTTAATTTAGTAATTTGAATTTTTAGTCGGACACGGTATGGGACGCGTCGGGACTAATTTGTTAAAATTAAAAATGAAACTTATTTTTCTATCAACCTTATAGTCGTTTCGACTGCGTCGTTGTGTCCGGAAGGGTTAAAATAGTCAGAAAAGTCTATTTGGATGTTGGTTTTGGGTCTCGGGTCATTTGAAAATGAAAAGACACTCTAAAAGGGCATTTTGGTTATATTTATAGGAGGGATGAATAGTGATTTCGAGTTTTGTCTTATTATAAATATTTGGAGATTAGTTGTACGTAGTTCATTCTTTTCCTCTACACAAAAATTGAGAGGTCACCTTTTGAGAGAAAGTGAAAGGGTGCTTGGGAGAAGAGATGCTTACTTGGAAAGGAGGAACCAAAGACCAAAGGTCACCACTACCAACCACCACCGGAAGTTGACTGGAGAAAGGGAGAACCACTAGTGATACATAACCCCAAAGGATCAGATCTTCATTAGAGGCAAGTGTTTGATAATGGCAATCTAAGTTTGTATATTGTCCATGTTAGGATAGTTATAAAAAGATGAGATTTTGCATGTTTGGAAGATGAAAAGATAGAGTTGTTAATGGATTTCTAAAAATTGAAAATATATAGAAATCAAACTCATGTTGTAGGTAGATAGTAAAAATTGAAATAATCATAAATCTATTGAAGAAATTCTGAGAATCAATGTTGTGTTCTTGAAGATATCATGTATTTAATTTTCTGGAAAAAAGAGGTTAAACATATGCTTTTAATTCAAACTCTTGATGATTCTAGGATGTTTAGAGCATTAGAAATCATTCACATATGTTACTATATCATGTAGTTAGGTTTATAAGGAATTTGGGTAGTTAATATGAAGTTTCAGATGATCAAAAGGGATGAAACCCGTAGTAGAAGAAATGTAGAAAACTGGGTTGTTATCTGGGTGATCAATCGATCGATCCCCTGCCTTCGATCGATCGACCTCCCCAGAATTCCTAAAGTTGTTTCTTTTTAATGTTGATTTTTGTCCCAAACCTTTTTTTAGATCTTTGGTGATGATTAATTGGATATTATGGGACTTAGAAAAGATCAGTAGGCCCTAGATAAGATTCGAATTAATTTGATTGGGATTTAATTGATTAGAATGATGATAATTATATTGAAAGGTATTTCGGTTGCTAGATTCATGTGTTGGATTCTAATTGGTATGCATGAGGATTAAGGATAGGTCCAGTAGAGGAGATTGAATATAACACCTGGGTCGCCTTAGGGTTACAATTTGAACATCAAGGACTGAGTTTAAGCTCATTATTGATTGCGCAAGGACTGAGTGTAGTACAAGCGCTTAGTGATATGGCTCCTGGATAGAGATGGGGGTTAATACCACATTTGGTTCAGAGAGGGGATGAGGTTATTCCGGTTGTATATTTGAAGTTGACGGACCTCCGCCATCGACAAAGTTAAGTAGTAGTGTATTGGAGGGGTTCCTTGTTTGGATTTTGCTTTGCGAGACGCTCCGCGCATGAACCTTAACGACGTCGGGAGTGGAGATATGTTATAGGATGCGAGGATGTTGATTTTGTTGATAAGCCATATAGTGTGAATGAAACACTATAGATTATGAGTCATGTGATGGTATTCAATCTTAGTTGATAGAAGAGGTGCTTATAAGAGATTTGAAACTATCGATTTTAACCCTATTAAAGGTAGAGTTTAATTCGTGGTAATTTGGGAGATAAGATGATATGGACCAGTAGGATACTAGTGATTTCTTACTGAATAAAATGTTGAGGAAAAACCTATTTGAACCTTGAGTAATGAGTGAGGCTCGGGGATAATTAAATTAAAGATGTAAAGTTATAATACTTTAATACGTAGGATTTATAAGAGATATAATGCTACGTATGAGAATTATCTTATGGTAGCGTAATTACCTTGTTAATATTATATCTATAGGTAGATGACAATACCTATTTGATTGATTGAAGATTTATGTGTATGACATACCTATCTTACTTACTATCGATGGGAGGTTTGCGCGTGAGGACAGTCATATCCTGATGAATCCATGGGATCTTTGATTTGTCGCTCGAGAACATAGGTCTATGAAAGACTTATCGGGGAGTTGATAAGTCCGCTGACTGTGGGAACATATGTATTTGCGTGACCCATGGATACGAGAACTATGTTCGCCTCCAATTTGTATGTTGTTTGTGGTTCGAGAAATCTTTGCCGAACCTTTTGTTCTCTATTCGGCGACCAACGATGATGGAACATGATAGCAGAGTAAAGCATTGCACCGCAGCTGTGATTCGGGGTGCCGTATTATATATGTATATATATATATATATATAATGAATTAAATGAATGTGTATATAATGGTTAAATGATCTACTATGTGATAATTGTAGATAACGGTGAATTGAGAAAATAATTGAATTAAGTTAATGAATATTTATTCTTATAGATTTGAAACGCTTAATTCATATTAATGAGAAACGATTCATGTTAATGGGAAACGTATATGAATGATTATATTACGTATGGTATGGGACATACGGGGTTATGAAATGGGAATGTAATCATATTATGAAAATTCGTGAAGAGGAACCATTAACTAGGAGGCTAATAGGAAATGTTAAGTGTGCACTCTAGATGAGAGGTGAGAATAGCAAGTGAGAGTCTGGATACTAACATGTACATAATAAATGCTTTATTGCACTTGTTAAATACTTGCTGTTTTAAAAATCATTTTCACATCAGGCTCTGACCCGTTTCCTTGCATATTTTATTTTCTATTGTACCTTCTATATCAGGTGTCCAGCAACAGGGATGCCAACCTTAGAGGATTATGACGAGCTATGGAGTTATGGAGTTTTGGTTAGACGTCTATCTTCATTTGATTCACAGTATTCTTATAGTTAGGGCATGTCGCCCAAAGGAATTCAGTTATCATATTTCTATCTGAGTCATACAGTTTTGTATTCATGTCGTTTTAATACATTTCACATTGTTAGGATTATTGTATTGGATTATTATGTGGGAATGTTTATTCCAATTGCATTTAAATTCTTTTGAGTTATCTGTTCAGTTATTAGTGTTGTAGAATAATATGTGTTGTGTTATTCTTAAACTAAAAATGGATTTTGTTGAATTAAAATATGGAAAGTTTTTAACACCAGCTTAATTGGGTATTGGGCGAGTTGTAAATGTTTTCGACAGTGATGCTAAGAATGAGCCAACTGTATATTCTGTTTTAATTTGGTATGGGACTGGCCACCCGGTATTTAATTAGGCGGGGTGTTACATTGTGTGAATTTTAAAGTCCATTTCTTTTTCGGAGTGTGCTTTAACAAAGAAAGTTCTCGGAGGAAGTTTTCCTTTATTGCTTACGATTTCTGACTTCCCAAGATGAAGATTTAACATTTTTAGTTTCATTGTAAGTGTTTGAATAAATCCCCTTACGGATATAAAAAATACATGCTGCCCAATCTTCCTTTAGCATCATGCATACAATCTTAAAAAGACGTGTTATACGACTTTCCGTAGTATCATGTTGCACACCTTTCAGTATTATGTATTAATTTTCACTTTTTGCCTCGCATGTGTTTTAAAACATACCATGCCTGATTGGCACATGTGAAGAGACACCTACCTGAATCAGAGCCATAAATCTCGATAAAAATAACCTTTATTGGTGTTATTAGTCTTCTTTTGTTGTAACCAATTGTATATATGTATAACCAAGGTGTCTATAGGACTATGTGTATGGTTGTTGATGGAGTGTTTTTTAAATAGAACGAAGGGAACTTTGTCCAATTTTTAAAAATTTGTTTACACATTTGGTTTGTAAAAAAACCGTTACGACTCCATTTAATATTTGATGGCTTCGATATTGTTTATATAAGGTCTAGGATAGATTATTAATATTATTGTTGGAGTATTTTTTTTTCTTCTTAAGCAGGGTGGATAGTCCTATAGACAGAGGTGGTTATGTCCAAATTTTCTAAAATATTTACACATTTGTGTTGTAAAAAAAGCTTATTCCTTAAGTTATTTAAACATTCACTACTTTGGATTTTTTTTTTCTCATATCTATTTTCAAGATATATAAATGTGTAGCACTAATTTAAAATTGATTTTTCTATAAGTCGTTATGCTCTTTGCTCATTAGTCACTGATACTTATAATAATTATAAAATTCATAGTTTGGGAAATTAGTAATTGTTCTTTCAAAATTACATAAATTGAACAAAAACTGTAGTTAACTGTCGTATTGACCGCTGGTCACATAGTATGGTTGTTGCGAGAAAGTGAATAACACGTCATATTGTTCGTGGTTCACATCAATATCGTTCATATGGTTAAAATTAGCGACGTACGATTTCGATGTACACATCAATGTCGTTGGCACGGTTCCTATCAAAGACGTACACTTTTGAAAATTAGTGCCGTGCCTTACAGCATGGGCACACCCTAGTGTGTGTGTGTATATATATATATACATACATAATATATATCTATGTGGAATTACGTGTTATAGATTTCTATTTATGATGATATTTTGATTTCCCCCTTTTTAGGTAAAATTTAGGGATTTAAATTGGGTTATATGATCATATTTCACAAATTGTTAATGGAAATTTGGGGAGGGTTATACGATTTATAAATGTAAATAATTAAACTTTGATTATCTTGTTGGAATTATTTGGTCCTCTATTGCCCATGATATATCACATGTTAACAAATGAGCACTCCCATATAATATTAATAATTAAAATTTTCTAAAATTAAGTAAGGATAATTGACTAATGGGTAGTGTTAAAATACAGTAATACGTATGGAAATTGGGACATAAAGTATACACACTACAAATGTTAATATTATAAACATTAGACATAAGTTGTATGTTGACTTAGGTGCTCAGTGCTTAATGTACCCGACTTAAATTTCCACTCGACCATTCAGTCTTTTATTCCAATCATCATCAAATTTTTGAGATGTAGGTGTTGATCCTATATTTAATTCATTGTGTTAAGAGATGCAAGGTTTACTTTATTCCTAACATTTTTTCTATGTTTTAGAGACAGCATGGTTCTAATAATTATGGCATGTGTCAGTTATTGTGTGACATTATTGGTGATTCACTCTTATTCATTATATATCCGTATTTGACGATTTCTCATATCAATCTTTATTGTGGTTTATCAATATTCATTGATTCATGTTACATTCTAAGCATGATATATGATTGTTTTAATGACTTGAGTAGTTTTAATAAATATACTGGATAAATTTACTTATGAAAAATATATGGGGTGTTACAGTTAGTATCATAGCATTGTCCTAGGCAATGTAGATTCGATAGGCTGATTCTAGTTTTCTGCCTAGAATTTTTTGATACATTCACATACTTTGTTTTCTCATTGTATGGTGTGATTTTTAGGGAGTATAGTGTGAGTTGTTCTTAAGATGTGAAACCAAATCTATTTCAACTAAAAGGATTTTTTATGGTGAGGACACAATTAATATACGATCATAACATGACTATCTTCTTTCTAATTTACTTGAGATAAAATTAATCCCTCTATACATTATTAAATATGTTACCAAGAACAGAAAAATCCATGCAATAATATTGACATTACCAAGAAACATAATGAATATTCTAATAAATACAAGATCAACATCTACCTATCATACAATCTGGCTCAATCATACATACAAGCAAGCATCAAATAAGGAACACAAGGATCAATATAAGAAAATATCTAAATCAGATAATATCATAAAGAAAATATCTAAATCAGATAATATCACAAGAATCAATAAAGTCTCAAACATCTAACGAAGAGAAGTTCAAAGCTTAACAAACATCATCACGACGCCAAGCATTTCATGCTCTCAAAACATCACACATTACAACATAAACAACTCGACAAAAAGTGTAAAATACTACATGACCATTATTTTATTTATTTTTTGTATTTTAGGGACTATTGTACAAAAGTAAAGTCACATGTTTTAACATGTATATGCTCAAAACCTACACACACCCCCTAGTTATCCCCAAAACTTGTATCAAAACCAGACAACATTAAACTAAAATTTGATTGGTTTAGTGGACAAAAAGTCCTAGAAAAAAGTTTAGCTAACTAAACTTTTGGGAAACCAACTAAAACTTTAGAGCAACCTCACCTAAAGGAGTTTTAGTTCACAACACTCCACTTTTAGTTTAGTAAAAGTGCAAGATTTCACCTATTAAATTTCGTATAAATCTCTAACCTTTTAGCTTAATACCCTAACCTTTTCCAAACTTATTACCACATTATTACAAACATTTGGTTGCCTTTGAACATTATAAATATATATACAAACCTACAACAAAAATCACCAAGACTCAACACAAGAATGTCTCTTTCTACTTGAGATTCCTAAAAAAGAAACCAAGTTTATTACACCCCCCCCCCCCCCCTCAAAATTGTGAGATTAATACATAAATATCAATTATAGACAAAGATCCAATGAAGCAAAGATTCAAGCCTAAAACTAATTATATTAATGTTCCAAACCAAATCCCATGAGTTTTAACAATCAAAAGACGTTTCATCCAAATAACACACCTAAACCCATATAAGCCATGTTCTTTATAATGCTAGAATTGATGCATTTATACAGAGATAAAGTTCCACCCACCTTGCCTGATTGGTTTTAAGCAACAAAACCATCACAACCCAAAAACTACATGTCTTTCAAAGTTATTTAAACCCAAATTATCTCTTGAACCAAGTACCCGAAAACAACATGTGTGCTTAGAGGTTAAAACCCAAATCTCATTAGACATTGATCCAAATTTAAATACCCCCTTTGAGCAAATTACGTGGGAAATTTGGGTGGTTTACTTTTTTAGAAAGAGAAAGTACACCCATTTCACCATTTATTTTAGTAATTCTACTTTGATGTATGTTTTGGTTACGAATCTCATTATTGTTGATTACTGTGAAATTCATTGTATCTTTGCGGCTGATAGTGTCGTTGTTGTAGGTAGTCAAGGCATTTAAAGTACTTGGGATATTATATGGGTACTGCTTAAGCAAGGAATAAGGTATCGTCTTGTTGGTTGAGGTTTTTCAAGGTGTTGGTCCTTGTGAAGTTTTTGTTCCACCATAAGTGAACAAATGACAATGAAGGTATCAAGGTGTCGGTTTGAAAAGTTCCTTAAACCCTCTCACCCCCTTACTCTATTTACCTACATGTTTACTTTAAAACGCTTAATACCTATATTGCTTTAATATGAATGTGAATGGATGAAGTGAAATATTACATAAGTCTTTTTATCAAGAAAATAAGATAAGGCTTTTGACTAAGTCACAAAGTTACTGAAATAACGATGCAAAGAAGAAAAAAATTGAAATTGTGAAAAGTCGACAAAATGGAACTATCCTAATCTCCCCCCCCCCCCCCATTGGGATAATATTTGGGCCAAAAATTGGTATCCGAGCCTAGCTCATAGATAACTTTTTAAAAAATGTATATTTTGATTTTAAAGATCACATTCAAAAGAGGGGATTTGAAAAAAAAATGACATTTGTATAGATTTTGGAAAATGATGGATCTTGTTTGACAAAGGAAGTGATTTTTTTAAGATGAAAAACTTTTGAAAGATTTATGTGAAAAAAAAGAAAAGTATTTGAGAGTAAAAATTGATTTGGAAAATTGAATTTAAAAATTCTTGTCAAATATCATACACATTAACTTTCATGTGAAAATATGCTTACTTTGATTTAATATGATCATTGATGTTCTTACACATAGCTCAAACGTGTACTGCACTCAAACTTATACTTTTTAAAGCTACACACAAGAACTTATGAACATCAATGAGTATATGAAGAACTTATCCCTTTACCACACATACATAGAAGTCATATTAACATGAAGATAAAGACACACATATCTCTAACAACTTAAATCCAAAATTAGTGAGTAAATCAAACTTGTAATTCTTGAATCCCATTATATATGTTTTCCTCAAAGTAGTTTCATTAGCAAAAAACACAAAACGATGAAATATTGGAACCAAAACAAGACTTGAAAAAAAAATCACTTCGGAATCTTATAAGAATTTTAAATGCCCATTTTTCATATACACATTGCGAATTTTCTTCAAAAATTAGAAAGATACACTTTTTGAAAGATACACTTAAGTGTTTTACACACTTAACCCTTTATCCTCACTTAATTTATCCCTATATATTGTCACACTTCCCTATAATGTTAATACCATGTTAACGTGATACATTCCATCACTAAGTGTCTTCATTCATAGTTCAAATATGAATATTGATTGTTGTGACACATGTCCATTTGTTTGCACTCATCATTGAAATATGCTTGAGACATGCTACACGGGTAGTTCATGTTGTTCACTAGTACGTTTAAAGAAATACTTCCATTATTGTTATATGACTCGTATATGAATATGATTACACTCTACGATGTCGGTGCCTAGAAATTGTTATAAGTAAATAGTAATATACACTTGATATGACATATCCCTAGAGAACAAACTTCTACATCCATAAAAACATACTAACAACTTTTTTATCATATGCTAAAAAATACGCTCCAATGTGTTTACATGAATAAAAATAGATCTATATTAATAAATTCTCTTTAGATAATTAAAATCACATACTAGAGAAAATATATAATTGAATATATTCTCACAAAAAGTCAAAATATGTTAGACACCAGATTTACAATCAAGTCATACGTGAACCATATTCACATTATATGAATTTTGATGGCATTTCCATCATTATGAAATTTGAGTGGAAATCCCACTCGTAAGATCAAGGTGACAATCCCAACTTAGTAAATATCAGATGGTAATCCCCTCCTCATGATATTTCAATAGAAATCCTACTCGTAATTTTGTAGAATGCAATCCCTTCTCATATGAAAACATTCTTAAATTGAAAATACATTCTCACCAATGACATGATGGCAATCCAATCATTGTTGCACAATATTGAGCTTCAGTGATATACATGCACAATTGAATATTGATGGAAATCCCATCACCGTAAGTCATTTTCTTATTAATTGATTACCATAAAATATGGAACTCCCATATTTACATGATATATTAATTTGTAGTGAATGTGTAAAAGTAGGGATATTAGGGATCAAGGATGAGATAAATGGAATATATATAAACAAGGTGAGGCAACTAAACAACCAAGTGAATTCATCAATCAACATAAAGTAAACCCTTTCATTTAATTTTCTAGAAAGATAAAGTAAGCCCATTTCACGATTTATTTTAGTAAAGCTACATTTGTGTACGTTTTGGTTACGAGTCTCATTATTGTGGATTATGGTGACCCTCATTGTATCTTCATGGTCAGTAATGCTATTACTGTAGGTACTCAAGGAATATAAAGTCCTTAGTCTATTGTGTGGGTACCAATTGGGTAAGGACGAAGGTATCGTCTTGTTGGATGAAATTTTGCAAGGTATTGTTCCTTATGAGGCTTAGGTTTCACCATAAGTGAACTATAGTTAAAAAATGATCAAGTACCCGGCTCGAGCGTGGATGTGACAGGACCAAAGATTGTTAAAAACTCAATTTTCAATGTTCCATAAACCCTTTGACTTACATTACTACATATACATTAACACTATAATATAAAATTCTTAATACATATGTAGCTTCAATGTGAAGATGAATGGATAAAAAAAACATAAGAGAAGTCATTTGATCAACAAACTAAGAAAAGAATGCCTGTGCTAAGTTGCCAAGTTTATAAAATGAAAATGAAAAGAAAAAAAGAAATTTGAAATTGCGAAATCTCAAAAAAATTTCATTATCCTCAACTTAACCCCCCCCCCCCCCCCCCCCGATAATTTTTGGGTCAACCCGGAATAGACCTAAGAGGGTGTGTATTAGGATTATGACATTTATTTAACTTTTTATGAATTAAGATTTCTTTAATTTTTTCATTGTCATTTCATTAACACTGCAACTTAGGGGAAAAAAACTTCTCTTTTTTGTACATAAAATGCATACTCCTTTGTTGTCTTGCATGTATATACATTCACATTCAATCAATATAAGTAATAATCATATTAAAGTTAAGCATGAATGTAAATATAGTAAGGGATGTGAGAGGGTTTAAGGAACATTAAAAATTAAGGTTTTAACGTGGTTCGGACCTGCCTACATCCTCACTTAAGACGGTACAAGATAACTTCATTATCTTCGATTCACTTACCATGGAACCAAAACCTCACAAGGAACACACTGTAAAATGTCAACAAATAAGAAGATACCTTAGTCCTTACCCAAGCGGTACCCTTGCAAAAGATCAAAGAATTTAAACACCACGACAACTCGCAACAATGATGACGCTATCAGTCGTGGAGATACAATGGCATTTCCAGCAATCAATAGTATAAGAGTTGTAACAAAGGCATAAAGCAAGTTATTTATTTAAATAAGGGAGAAATGCGTTTATTACTTTATTATTCTAGAAAATTAAAGAAACAAGTAATCCCATGTCTTTTGCTAAAGTGGGTATCTAGGTTGGGGTATATATCTTAGGAGATTTGGGTTTTAGTCTCTAAGAACATATGTTTGTTTACGTATATTAGTTAAATAATGATTTTGTGTTAAACCATTTTGAAACACAAGTGGGTTTTTGGGTATGGATATTTATCCTACGAGATTTATGTTCTAATCTTTAATCATAGATAGGTTTCTTGGTCCAAGAGTTATTTTCCGTCCAAATAACTCTGAGAAAAAAAGTTGTTGTTTGTGTTGTGATGGGTTTATTGCTCAAAATCAATATTGTAAGGTGGGTGGAACTTTCTCTCTCTAGAAATGGATTGTTTCTAGCATTATCAAGAAAAAGGATTACATGGTTTTGGGCAGTGTAATTTGAATGGATTGGGGTTTAATTATCGGATATTTGGGGATTTCCTTTGGAACTAATTTAGTAGTTAGACTTAGAGTCTACGATGAGGAAACAATGGTGTTGAAGGATAAATTAGGGAGTTAGAGGCTACATTGAGGGAACAATATCCCGAGTTATTTATTTGAGTAGTATGATTTTTGGGGATGAATGTTACTAATATGGGGAGATTGTAACACTCGTACCCGTAAAATAAATAAAAAAAGTACTAGTTTTCGATCATTCGTATTTAATTGCTTCAGAAAGTTTTCACCATGTGTGGGTATAAATGAATTTATTCAAAAACTATTTCCTATATATTAATGTTATAAAGATCATGGTGCAAAAGTAGAAATTAAAAAAAAATAATAATATTAAGAGATGAAATTCATATCGATCTTAGGCAATTATGGATCCTGGGAGGAAATTCTGATTGGTCAATAAAAAATCAATTTCAATGCTATTTTTTTGTTTTTCTTACTTTAGCTAATTTCTCGTGAAATGTGAAAGGCGAGAGATGAACAATGTGTTAATTGTCCTCCCAGGTTGATTTTTCTCTCATTTAAGAAAAGTCTGGAATCTTGGGTTACAAATTGGTGGTATACTAGGCAATCCAAACTATTTTTGAATGATATTTAAGAAACGAGTATTGTAGAAAAAATCATAGAATTAGAGGAACTTGTCCTATTGGACAAAATGATCAAAGGAATACTCAGAGACACATCTAAAAAACCTTCATATAGGAATCCATAAAGAAATGATCCTCCTAAGACAACAACATGCATTTTTTGTTAATCTGTCACCACGTGTAATGTTTAGGGTGTACAAGGCAGTCGACCCTCCCACGAATTTTACCCATAATTCTTGAATCCCTACACCATTGAACATGGTGGTTTTATAATTGAGTGATGGGGGAACATTAGTATATCTCTTGGGACATTGTAAAATAGAAGAGTTAGGGACTTTTCCTTCACATTTGTCTCATATCCGTAGAAAGTAATTGAACCCCTAAACCAAGACCTTTAATTCTTCTTCCTCACCCATTTCAGTAGCTTAAGTCCTCGTAATTGTCTCCATACATCAATCTTGCAAGACCACCATTCCACCCTTCCATTATCAAGGGTTAAGAAGGGCGTTGAAGGTCTTCATTTAGAGAACAATGTTTTCTAGGATCTACGAGATATGAACTCTTTTGGATTTAATTCTACCTCTTCTTCACATAATTTTTTATCTTTAAGAGGTAGTGGTTCTTCGCTATTTTCAAGTGTCAATACAAGCACTATAGATATATGTGTGTCTATATATATAATTAACATTATTACTTATGCTTATTATTACTACCTATGAATATATGTTGAGAAATGTGTGATAAAAATGGTTAAAAGTTGAAGTTTGAATTAAGTTGAAATCTCATAATGTTTAAGCTGCTTATTCCTTACAAAAATCATGTACAAACTAGTTAATTCATGTGAAATTTTAACTTGAACTTGAGGAAGAAATGTTAGGATGCATATATGAGTTTTATTGGTGTAAATCGTTTTAATCACGAATAATATGTTCAAAATACATTTAAACAAGCATTTAAACATGAAATAATAAATTTGAAAAAATTAGCATATTACTCACATAAAATGACACTACTTGATGCGAAGAAAGTTTAAAAAGTTAAGAAAAAGTGATTAAATGTGAAAATAGTAAAATGTTGAGGTTAAAATAAAGAATACATTAATATTTACACATAAAATGACAAGAATACAAATTGTAAGAAATGCATTAATATTTACATATAAAGTTATAAAATTGTAAGAATAATCTTAAAAATGCTATATTAAGGTTTTTGTGCAACTTTTCCATTTTATGTAAAGTATGGACTTAAGTATAAAGGTTCAAGACTAAATTGGACACTATGGAGCTACATTTAAATAATGTGATGAAACTCATATTTTGGAAAGTAAAGGTGAAGAGAAGTATTTTGGAAAGTAAAGGTGAAAGGTAGTACTTTATAAAGAAGGTAAAAAAGTGTATTTGTTTAAAAAGTAATGGAAAATAAGGTGTGGCCATCACGGGGTCTCGAATTTCCTCCGGCGTGCACGCGGGGTGCGCCCTTTCTCGAGGCGCTCGACCGTCATCATTGTGGGCGATAATGTAAAGAGATAGAGTCTCCAACCTATTTTTCTTAAAACAAGCAAATGAGTGTTGCCGACTTGAGGAAATGCATCGAGGCCAATATTGATGATTGCGAAACAAAATAGTTCGAAGGTTCGGGGACTAAGCTACAGAATATAAAGGTGTTAGGCCCCCATCCCCCCTTTTCGGTCTCTCATGGGAGAATGTCAATCTTCTCCTTTTAGACTCCATTATGTTTGTGAGCATGTGTATAATATAGGTGGAGAATGGAATCGTTCTAGTCTCACCATGGAAAAGGACATAGTGAATTAATCCGAAGGAATTTTCCTGAAAATAATAAATCAAAATATAATATGAGTGTTTCTAGAATCATACGTCTCTATGGAAGAGATAGTGTTTGTATCAGACGAAACATAAGCATGTAAGAATATGAGATTCATAAATAATATATATATATATATATATATATATATATATAAGGAGTATAATAGTTAACACTATTCCATAAGTTGACAACTTAATTAGGGGTGAGGATTTGGCCACATCATTCACAAATCAAGGGTTGAGATCATTTCTTCTCATTCTCCCCCTTACCCTCATTTGGCCAAACCCTAGCCGTCAACCCATTCTCTCCCTTTCAATCATTTTAGCTATGTCCCTCTGTAAACACAAACCCTCCCAACTAAAATCCTACCTGTCGTCGCCGCCACCCTCCACCTCCAACGCTACCGCCACAGGTAGTCTATCTATCACTCTCTTACACACGTATACATTCAAAAATGCACACACAAACACACACACATAGAGATATTTAGATTTGGGTTTCCTTTCCTTTTTGTACATGAGGAACTGAAACCCTTGATTTATACTTATTTTGTCTTTTGCAGATCTAACAGAACGTGTTATTTTTCGATTTCGAGTAAACTCTTTGTCTTGGTACTTTTTTTACCATGCTTTAGATTTTTATCTTGGTCTTGTGATACCTATATTTTTTTTGCTCCCCCCCATAAATAGTTAAATGTAGGATCACCTCTCAACAAAATGACCTTGAAGGCTTTAAGAGTTCATCATTGGGTTGGGTAAGCTTTTTTTATTTATCTTCTTTTATGCTCTTAATACTGTTGATTCCACATTTTTATTACGAAAGTTGATGTTTAATTAATATTTTTGTGTGTTTTGGATGATCTGAAATGTATATGTTTAATATTGCGGTGTTGAAATTTTTCATTCGTAACGATTTAAGCAGACTTCATGCTCGGTTTTGATTCTTAGCATCAACACTTTTTTTTCAAGTGTTATTTACGATTTACGCTTTCTAACTTGAAATAAATTTTTAATTCATTTATACAACTCCAAATATTTTGTGTGGACAACAATAGCTGTAGTTTTGATTTTGGCTTAGGGTTTTATGAAGTTCGGGTTTGATGCGATGGTTATATTTGAAGTTATATTTACCAATCATATTTGAAGTTTTGTTAATGTTTGCTTTGCATTTTGTTTAGGTTTGCTCAAGTGAAAAAATAGACAATGGAGATTTAAGACCCAAACAAAGCTTTTTAGGTTTTCAAGATTTCCCTCATTTTTATTGTTTTTGTCTTAAATTTTTCAAAAATTTAGGTAGTTTTTATTTCAACCCATTGTCTACACACCCAACTTTTATTAAACCTACGATAACAATTTGAAATTCTATTTACTGAAATCTATTAGTTAGTAGTTAATTGCTTTGATCCATATAGATCAAAGGAAGTAACAGAGTTTCGAAATTCTATATTTGGTAGGCGCTCTTTTTTTCTTTGGAATTTTATCTGTTTTTTTTTTCGCTCAAAGGAAAAGTGATGGGAAAAGTTGCGGTTGAAAGAAAATGAAGCAGAAGATACGTGGTAATCTATAAAAAGTATATAATTTCTTGAAGAGTTATTTGTTAGATATGATTACCAATAAAAGTATATCTAATTGCTTTATAGGGTTCATTCTTAGTATTGTGTTCGTAAACTATATTGGGTTCATTCTTAGTATTGTGTTCATTCTTACAATTAATAACTGAGTTGTTCAATCATTTTTCATTTATCGTAAAGGTGAAATGAATAGAACTAGAGTTTACTAAGTGAGTGTAGAGCAAATGAGACTTATTCTTTAGAGGGTGCTTATGAAATGTTGGCTTGGGAGTAAATTATTCACATTATGTTAATGTTTTCTCTCTGTACCATCTAGAAAATCTTCTTTATATTTAACCTTCTTAAATCTCTCAGAGTATAGTCATTTTTTCTTTTGAAATTGCCCATGACAAGTCTCTACTATATTTGAGTCACTAACACCATTGTTGATCATCAAAGTTTTATTGGTGGTATTGAAGAGCGTGAATGAAGATAAACAGGCTTTCATTGTTAGTCGTTCTTAAGTTATGTTTAATTTTTTTCCCCGATTTTGATTTCGGTTTTCTTTTTCACATTTAGACCCTCCAACCCACATGTACTATGATTATCTTTTAAAGGCATATCCCTACCATTTAATTTGTGCATATATCTTAAAAAAATTGATTCAAGATTTAAGAAGCAAGAATTTTGAATCCAAGACAAACTGTTAGTACTTCGATGTGTACCTTAGTTGATTTTGTTTTTGTTGCTGGACAAAATATTTAATCCCATATTGGGGCTTTCTTTCTACCTGAATTAGAGGATTTTACACCTTAGACAATAACATTTAACATCTTAAATTCGGGCCTTTAATCCGAGGTCAATGTTATTATTAATGATGAAAATGTTTGTTCGTATAGAATAGATAGGCTAAGGTTCTTTGCAATTAGTATTCATGGTAAACTAACATTGCTTTGGTTATTTTACTTGAGGTTCACGGTAAACCATGAATAGAAAAAAAATGATTCACAGACATAAACTTCTTCTTTGTTTCCTTGCTATATTCGCACTTACAAAAAATTCACGCCCACAGTCGCACAGGTAACTCTATTTTGACATTAGACTATTTGTTTTGAATTTGAGTTGGGGATTTTCAAAATTGAGACTTCGAACAATTTCGTTTGAATCGGTAATGGATCTGACTATATATTTTGTTTCATAATTTCCACCTTTTGAAAGATGTAGTTAGTTTTTTTCACCATTGACAAGTATACATGTTAGTTCCCTATTGCTACTTGGAGGTCTGGCTTTTGTTCAAACTCGACCAAAGCATGGATTTGTTATGGATAATTGGTGTACTTGAGTTCTTAGTGTATACCAACCGTTATGTGTTATTGTTGAAAAGAGATTTTTTTTTGGCAAGCTATTACCAAGCTTCCTTCTTTTTTGGAATGTCATTGCAATACAGAGGCCCTGTTACAAAATTAGAATTCAAAAGTATGAATTGTGCAGTTATTTTGATATGAAAATAATATAACTTTTTATTTATTATTAGTACTCTCGCTTAAGTTACATATTCCTAATGTCATATACTCATCTCATCATGCCCTTTTCAATTTGATGAATAAATTGTTTATGGATCTGGTATTCAAGTTTTATTCAAGACATAGCATGTATTTAGGTTCAATCATTTTTGGTGTTTATATACAATGTTTATATATTATGTTTAATTTTGTTTTGTAGATAAAAATATATTTTATTATTTGATTTAAACGCATCTCACCCGTGCATTGAGCTTTAACATTTAGTCAAATGTAATATTTATCACTTTCTTTAAAAAATTTGTGGCAATAGTTTATTGTATAACTGATTTTTAGTGCACATCATTACCTGTTACGAAGTATAGTCAGTGATGCGACACAATTATTGCATTTTTTCACCCGTTAACATACACGTTATTAGCCCCCTCGGGTATCTTAATCCCTATATTTTTGCTCGTTAACCAGATAACCTCGGATTTCTATGTTAACATGTTTTGCAGGGGTTAATTGAGCTTTTGTAGGTGTTTGGATGCTTAGTATGAAGTTCGGTTGCATTCCGGCGAAGTTCCGTACACAACCGCACGTTCGAGGGAATTTTAGTCTTTTCACAACTTGGGTACCTGGACCGACATCTCACGGAAGTTGTATCCCTCCTCGCTAGCTTCGCGTGGCCGCGAACGTTGCGCGATTCCGATGCATAACGAAGAAGTTACGGCGTTTCTTGCGGAGGAAATACAAGGAAGCAAAAGAGGAGAAGGAGAAGAAGAAGAAAAGAAGCAGGGGCTGCTGCTGCATTATTCTGCCCTGCTTGATCGATCGATCGACGTTTCTGGTCGATCGATCGACCTTTCAGGATTGTCGAAATTTTCCCTTGATCGATCGATCGACCAAAGGGGTCGATCGATCGATCCCCTATTTTCTGCAGATATTTTTCTTTTCTTTTCTTTCTTCTTTATTTTTATTCTAACTTACTGTATAAGCCAAATTTTGGCTTTGTAATAAAGAGACCAGTCCTTATACGTTTTTTAGCTTAGTTTTTAGTTAGGGTTTGTGGTTTTGATTGGTTTTTCTTCTTCCCCTCTTGGATTGACACACTAATTGGTTGTAAGATTAACTATTCATCTTCCCTCTCCATTAATCTAGTTGTATTTCATTCTTTCCTTGCTTTCTAGATAGTTTCCATGCTTTCATAATTAGATTTATTGCTTTATTTCTTGCTTTTCTAGTTTAATTAGTGTAAATTAGTTTAAGTCATGCATAGACCTTAGATAAATAGGGTCGGGATTGCTTTTCCGCCATTTTCGGGCCCCGAGCTCCGAAAACTAGGTTTTGTGTAAAACTGCGTTTAATTGAAACCACGCGTATCAAAGTTGGATTGCTAAGCGTTTATCTTTCTTTGTCACGCAACGTTAGAGTTTATAGCGACAATCCGAATTTAATCCGCGTGTGATCATTTTTCAGTTAAATGTTTTATCTCGCAACTTTGGGTTAAATTCCTTCTTGCGTGATGTTTATGCTTAATTGAAAATGCTCGATTAAATTGCTCTCGAGCCTTAATTCTAATTAGTAGTTATTTCGATCCATTTGGTGGAATGCGATCCCGATCCTCGCTTTACTTTTATCTAGCGTAACTTCTCTTTTTGTTTATTCACGATAACCACCCTTTCACCTTTTCATTTATTTATTTTACATTTTTATTCCTGAAGTAATTAAAATAATTAAAGTCTAAAATTCAATCACTCCCTGTGGATTTACGATACCCGACTTACCGCTATACTTGCTTGTCAAGTGTAGTAGTAGCTTAGGTTTTCTTTTGTATCGCGGCGGCGAAACACACGACGATTGTGCACTTACACGCGCACACTTTTTCCGCCGCATCAGTCAAAATACCTATTATGAAGGTTTTGTGCACATCATCACCTGTTACGATGTCTTGATTATGAAGGATCTGTGCATAGGAGATGATGTGTTTCTTGAGTAGGATCAATGCTGCAGCTCAGGTTTCTGTGAACATATGCATTGTTGGAGGTCTATTGAGGTTGGTTCAATATGATTCTTTTAGTATTTGTGATATATTGATCAATTGTTATTTGTTATTTCCCTTTTATCACAAGTATATTTGAATATTTTGATTGACATTTCTTATGTTCTGTTATGTTTTGTGATAGACATTTCAAACGCCATATTAGTGGATTGTTGTAAATGACATATTAGCCACTAGAAGAACAAACTATGAAGATCAGCTAGGAAGGCAGAAGGGAAACCAACCCGACAATTCTATATTGGACCGAGCTACTATAAAAGAACAAATAGAATTGGTGACAGATAAATAAAAAGACCTCCTGTAGGAGGACCAAGCTGCTCAATAAATCAGGAGGGTTAGAAGGAACAATCACAAGACTCAGAACTGATCCCACTTATGGAGTCACAGGCAAACCTACGCCTTGAACTTACATTTAATACTCTTACACTGGAAGTACCGACTGGGGAGGATAGTGAAGCAATTCAAATTCTCTTACCCACACAAGTCGACCCTTTTCAAGATGAGGTTTCACCCCAAGATAAACACGTGTCCTTATAGCAGTGGCCTGCAATCGATATTCCATCCCATTTTGATGTTGCACCCTAGAAATCTATGCTTTTACAGTATTGCCTGACATTCCTACTACACACATGCCCTCGAGAGATATCAGTTTGCCAAGTTGCAGCCATATTGACTCGGATGCGGGGATAAAGTGCAGATGAGTTTCACCAGTGGTAGAGTGATAGAGGTAATTACGGATGAATTTCACCAGTGAAGATGAGTTTTCTGAAAATGGTCTTTGATATACAATATGCATTGTGTTTATCAATTAATTTTGGAATAATTGATCCCAGAACCAACATTACGGTTGTAACAGGTATGAAGGCTGCTTTCTTTAGTTCCATATTAGTAGAAACTTTGAGTTCTTCTTATTCATCTCTTTCATCATCTTTCAATTTTCCCAAGCATGACTAGAGAATTCGCCTCATATAATTTCCCTCCTGATATGCGTACGGGTTGTCTCCGTGTTTACAAATGTGACTTTAAATCCATTTGGCACGTCATTGCGTCCACATACATGGATCGGCATAGATGCTTTACCCCTCAGTGGACGCGAGTTTTTCTTCAATTGTGTGTTCAATGTACATTGAATTTTATTTACCATTTTTTCACTAAAATATATACTTTCTTATTTACACAGGTACAGTATTTGGAGAAATGGTAGCTCATTCTTACAACGCATTATTTCGACAGTAAACCTGAGTCTGATCATCAATATTAAATGGGTAATCATGAGAACTCATTCTTACCATGCCTATTATTTATTTTTCATGTAGCAAGTTGTTTAACATGATGAGGACATGTAATGTAGGGAAATTCTTTAAGTTATAAATATGTAATTTTAAACTGCATTTACCTTTTCAGTATACTCAAGTGACGGGCTGCAATTTTTGTTTGGATTAAGATGATAAGATTTCACCCTATTTTTCCATTCTCACTTTCTTTTTCATTGAAATTAGTGGGTATTTTAGTAAAAAGGCCTACTCTTCCATCAATCACCTCACGATCAAATCAATCTCTCACCATACCCACGACTGAGATTGAATGTTGATAACTTAGATCTAATGGTTCCAGATGGTGTGACGGTTGAGAATTGTTTTGGGTGAAAATGGCCAGATGTTAAATTAAAGAGTACACAATGGGTGGCTCGAGAAAGATTGGTAGTAGATTTTTACTTTAATTTAAAACCCACTCCGTTATCATAACTCTACCCATTCAACCAAAAGCTTCCTACTCTCTATTTGAACTCAACCTACAAAAAAGTCTCTTTTTCACAAACAAACCATCTGGTACAAATCCAATATCATCAGTCTCTCTCTAAGTTGAGACGGTGTTTTGGGTATTATGGTTTTTGTTTTTATATGTGGGTTTCTGACTTATTTAGATCCAGAGGTGTGTTTTATAAGTTGATTTCGACGGAGAAGAATTTATTTTGATGGTGTGTTTTTCGTGTTATTTGACTTGGTTTCGATGGAGCGGTGTTAATATAATGGTTGCGGGCTTCTTTTGCTGCTTTATTTATTTTAATGGGTTAACTTATTATGAATTCTGATTACAATTTCTGCTTCAGTTAGAAGCTCCTTGACAAGTTTCTTAACACGTCAGCTATTATTTTATGGGTCTTTAGTTTACAAGTTTACAATCTCCTTTAGGTGGTGGAACGGTTGAGGTTTGAGGTTTGTTCTCTCCCTAGATTTTCTCTCTTTATTTATTCTACTGATGGGCCATAACTGATCATGTTTTGTGTTTGTGAAGACCATGATAAATGGTCGTTGGGAACGCTTGCATCTCAGATGTTTGAAAAAAATCCAAGGTTAGAATTTTGACAACATAACCAACCCCATTTTCTATCCCCATCAATGCTTTATGTTTGTGATTTTCTTTTTGTAACCTTTTGCAACTTATCTCAAGCAGGGAAGAATTTTTGATTCATACATTTTTAACCAACTGTTACACCAGGTAAAACATGAAGAAATGGTATTTCCATAGGTGGTTTATATACATCTAACTATGCTTAAAATTCATCTTCATGGTAAGTTTTTCAATCTTCCTTTTATATTTATCCATTTCTGATATATTGGCAATGGCCTTATGTTGTAGAAATGGGATTCGGCTCTGTCTGGGGTTAAAAATCATTTTTTTTGGGGGTTAAAAGTCATTGTATATAGGGTCCAGTTATTTATTTATTTGTTTCATTTCATTTTTTCGTTTCATTTTTGAAGCGAAAGGTCCATTTTTAGGATTTTATTTTTCGTTTGTTATTTTCATTTTTTTGAAGCAAGCTATTACTCTGTTAGTTTCATATATTTTCAGCGGAGATGCGTTCAGTTCCATATATGTGAAGAAGTTGATTTCAGTGTAAGTTCTTACACTTTACTATTTGATTCTGAAGCTTTTTATACATCATTTTTTAATATACTTGTGTGTCACTTTGTCTCAATTTTAATGACAGTAAACAGTTATAATAATGCTTACGAGGATGAAATTTGAAGGTATGCATATGATGTTAGAGTTGGGTATGTAGCAAGGTGTGTGTTAAGTTTTATTCAACTGTTGTTGTTTAATGTTTCTTTTTTTAGTTTAGATTTATGTTTTTTTTCGTATATTCTATTTAGTTTTCTAATGACATTCCAAATATTTTAGTTTTCTTTGCAGGTCATTAAAATTGCCTATTGTGGAGACTTTATAGTTTTGACCATTCTGTGGTGTTTGTATATTATTTGGTTTTTGTATATTATGATCAAACTACGGCATGCTTTAAATGCTTATTTGCCCTAAAAAAGGGGAGAAATGCCCATTTGCCTGCCTTTTTTTTATCATTTGACACATTAATACCACATTTGACAGAAAACATTGGAATTTTTTACCTCATCTTGCGAGACTTCCAAATACCATTTAGCCCCCCATTGTGGTCATCTACACTTCAAATTCAGTTAAAAATGTTGTTGACTTTAAACAGAGCTTGATCTATTGTCATATATTAATCAAATGAATCTATAGTATTCTTACATTTTTAATCCACAATCCATTATGATTTAGGTTACCATATATTCAGATAGTTTGATGTTTTGCCTTTATATTTAGAAATTTAAATGTAAAAGGTTACACAGGTTGTCTTTGCATTTGAAAAATTGTTGCCGACATCAAATGCTTATTTATGCCATTAAATACATTTTATTCAATAACTATTTTACTTTTCTACAAATTTTTTAAGTTTTTATAGAAATTGAATTTATGTATGTTATCTTTAGTCAATATTTGGGCATATATATACTTTGGTTTTTCTAAGTGATTACAGTTGTGCGTTATCTTTTTTTCTAGAGGGTGATACTCGAACTAGGCATATATATAATTAGGCATATATTAAGGGTTGGATCATGAGATTTTGGGCACCCTTACTACGCCCCCTATATCTAAGTGTCGATGGATTATGACACGTTGAAAGATGTGAGAATACATACACTTTTATTTCTTAAAATGGATATATTTAGTGTTTGGATATAATTTGGATTTATGTTTGTTTGGTTACTTTGGATGTGAAATTAGTAGATTTATATGAATGATGGAGTTCGAGCTTAGTCGGTTCATACATAAGTATTAGTGTACGCATTGAAATTTGAAGACGAATGTTTGACTAATTAGCATGGTTTATATAGTATGTCATGTAACACCCCAAGACTTTTGAGACTGAGAAATTTAATTTTGGAAAAATTAAATTTAATTAAATTGGAGAATTTTAAAATTTGGGAATTTAAGTCCAAAAATAGAGGACGCTTCAAAGTATTTTGGATGATATTTTTGAGGGTACCATCGATCCCGGAAGGGTCGAGATAGTCAAAATGACTGTCATTGGGTCTTATTTCGGCTCGGGAATGTTTTTAAGTTGTTTTGACTTGAATTGGAGTCAACGAGTCATTTAAAGTGTGTATTAACATTTAAAACTGGGACCTTGTTTTAAAAGGTTGGAGGCTTACGGATGAAGCCATTTTCTCATTTGAGAGAAAGAGAGAAAAGCCCTAGAGAGAGAAGAAGAATAGAAAGAAGAAGAAAGGGAGAGAGAGAGGAAGAAATCTTGGAGATTCCCGGCCCAACCGCGACATCGAGGACGATCCAACCTCTACAAATCTGAGGCAAGTGTTTAATCTTGCTAAATAGCTATTTGTGTATTTCATTTCATAAATTGTGGGGTAAAAAAATAGTTTTTGGGTATTAATGTCAAAACCTAGATTTTAGGTTTAAATCTTGAAATCAATGATTAAATATGGATTTAATGGAATAGAAATGTTTGGGATCAACTTTGGGTTGACTTATGGGCTTAAAATCACAAATTGATGAAGGTTTAATTGTTAGAAATGAAAATTTAGGGTTTAGAATTCGTGGGTTTTGATGAAGAAGAAGAACCCTTCAAAAATTGCAGGTCCGAATCGATTCGCCCCCTCAAGCGAATCGATTCGGTTTGGTAAAATTGGCAGGTCTGCATTGACCGAATCGATTCGGACCCCAAGCCGAATCGATTCGGCCTATTGCAGAAGCCCAGGTCTTTGGACCCGAATCGATTCGCCTTGGAGGCCGAATCGATTCAGAAACAGGGCATTTTGAGGTATTTTCTCCATAGTGAATTCAAACCCTTTTTGGTTGGGTTTATTGATTTGGGGCCTTCTCTTATGATGTAAGAGATATGTTCTTGGAGACACATAAGGAGTTTCTCACACATTAGAGTTTTGGGGACTCCTTAGGGTAATTTGGGAGAAATGTATCCATGTATGTATTTGGAGTTATGTATAGAGATTTTGGGAGAAAACCCTTTGGGATTAGGAATCCTAATTGTAGATTAAAAGTAAGTGTAGATGTGATGTGAGGCTAAGAACTCTTAGAGAGATCTTAGATTAGGGTATTCACAAAAGTGATCGAACCATAGTCGAAATCGAGGGAAATGAGATTATTCGATGATTGAAAGAATGAGCTTGAGGCTGATAGACTATTAGTTATATGTATACCGATAGTCAAAATGATTACTAGATTCTTTAATGTACTCGGAGATATAGATGATATGTGTAGTGAAAGATTCCTACACAAACTCTTGGGTGATAGCCCTAATGTTGAATATATATAGGTATAGATATATACATATGGTTTTGGGAGACTATTCATCATAGGAAAATGATCGAATATGTTTCAAGTATGGGATTATATTCACGTATCGAGGTAAATTAAAGGAATTGTGGTGACGGCTTGTATATTGAGGACTATGTATACTTATAGCCAGGTATATATATATCTTATACATATGAACGAGAATTAGTTTATATATATAGATAAGGATATGTGAATATATATATATATATATATATATATATATATATATATATATATATATATATATATATATATATATATATAGATATATGGATATCTTTATGTTGTGGACATACATGGTATGGATATTTAAACCGTATATGATGGTTTATTACTTGATCATATGATTGGATCATATTGATTATATATTATGCATGTAAATGATATATATACTTAATTGGTTAAGCATACCCCGCTCATGCTATCATTGGGAAGTTGCGCGCGTAGAGGGTGAGCATCCTGGCTAGAAAAGCAGGGTGTGGATATTCCCCAGGTCATAGTCGTCCCGTGTGTTACTATATGATATATATATTTATTTTGGGATGAGACGTGATGGGTATGTTTCGTCTCATTGCCGGTTTGGAGCTATGACCGCTTCCCGGGACGTCGTGTGCGTGAGTTTACCACGAGATGGGTGTCGTTTAGTCCCACCATGGTGGCTCCAGTTTTGCTACGTGAGCCGGGCACTGGGAAGATGATAGCATTGATGCAGTTTATCGGCGATATATATAGTCGGGTATATTATGTGCATGGCCTTGTACATCATATGTAGTATGTACACTTGGCTATTGGATTGATGATGATATATATACAGTTAGAAATAAATACCTATATATATATATATATTTATATATATATCCTATAGATGGAAGGATATGGACTTTTATGAAGTACATCTTAGATGATTATGGTGTACTAGATTGATGGGGGTTGATGTATCGCACATAAGGTATTATTTCGGTTACATCATCCCAAGGATAT
Organism: Sambucus nigra; assembly: GCA_949130495.1. Taxonomy (NCBI): domain Eukaryota; kingdom Viridiplantae; phylum Streptophyta; class Magnoliopsida; order Dipsacales; family Adoxaceae; genus Sambucus; species Sambucus nigra. Next base: position 115,252,655 of record OX422219.1, read on the forward strand.
TATTGGAGGTTCTTTTATTTTATCTTATTTGTTTTCTTTCTTTTCTTTTCTTTCTTTCTTTCTTTAGGAGTTATAGTTAGTAGTAATGGTAGTATTAACTTGTATGTTGAGGATTATGGATCTCTAGGATCGACATTGCCCAGGAGTAGTGTAACGAGGTGGTTCCTTGTTTGGATTTCGCTTTGCGAGACACCTCACGCACGAAACGCAGTGCCATGTCGAGATTTAAGAGAAGTAATTCCATAGGTGGCATCACGGATCTCTGGTCTTGACCTTATCAGGAGTAGTGTAACGGGGCGGTTCCTTGTTTGGATTTCGCTTTCCGAGACTCCCCACGCACGAAACGTAGTACAATTTTAGGATTAGAGAGAAGTCTTGCCAATATTCCATGTGCATATTATTAAGTATATTAATTCATACGTTTTTAGCCTACATAGGTATATATATATATATATATATATATATAGGGGTAATGTTTTAGGAATTATGATAATTATAATTCATGAGATTATTAATCGGAATTCATCAAGCCTTTTATGGCATGATTGTTGTAATCATAATCTAATAGGATTAGAAATGGGTGGATCCTTAGATTATGACGGGAAGGTAGCTCTCGTGGATATAGGCTAGGCCTGATAAGTTAGGTTGTCCTAAAATCAATGGGGGTAATTTAACTAAAATTTGAGGACGCGAATAGGTGCGCGCCTTTAGATGAGAGGTGAGTTGGGATTCCATGAGAGTGCGGTCTCACTTATTTCTGAAATTAAGTACACCGGTATTTATTATGCACGGTTAATGCACTTGCTAAATATTTTCACATTCGGGGCTCTGACCCGTTTTCTTTTCTCTCCTGCTTGTATATATATATGTATTTCCAAAGGTATCCTACCGCATGGATGCCGGATGACTTTCTATCCAGAGTCTTGGGAGCCGTGACAAGTGCGGACTGTTGCGGGATGTTTCATGTAGCCGCTTCCTACTTCTTTAAAATTCTAGGTAGGATTCATGTTGTATATCGGGTTTGTATAATAGGGATATTTATATACATGTTTATATTTATTCCATTTCAGCTATTGTATTTGCTGTGACCCGACAACTTATTCGGGTTTATTTATTTATGGCATATTCATGTATAGTGATTCCTTTCATTTCTTATAATGCTTCTTGCATCTCTCTCTTATTCTTTAGTAGTTTCATTGTGTTGGGTCATTGTATGTTGCAAGTTTTAATTTATATTAACATCTCGCTTATATGATATCGGGTAGTTAGTCCTATATTATATAGTACCGACAGTTGATGTTGAGACTGGACCATCTGGAATTCCTGATTTAATATAGTATAGGGCTGGCCACCCGTTATTATTTTAAGCGGGGTGTTACATGTCACTAGCTATTTCAATTGACTAACTATATTATTTGTTTTGTATGAGGTTGCATTTTAAAAACTATGGACAATCATTATAGTGCAACATGTGGGACGACTTCAATTGATAGATGTGATTTTTTTAGGAAGTTTGTTTCGTAAAAGTATTTTAGTTAGATGAGTTTTGGCTCTTTGAATATTGTTGGATTGGTTGTTATTCCTTAAGCAGGGTGGATAGTCCAATAAATAAGGGAATTATGCCAATTTTTTTTTAAATTGACACTTTGTTTATTTGAGTCATAATGTGAATTCGGCTGATAAATATTATATATTTCATATTATATATGGATTTGTTTGACGAATTTAGACTATTTGAATTTTGTTACTTTTTGTTATTCGTTAAGGGTGAATACTGATATAAAAAAAAGAGATTATGGTAATTTTTTTAAATTACACTTTGTTTTGTTGGGGAACGAATTTTTTACCGTTTTGCAATTATATACTTTGGAATTTTTTGTCATTTTACGATTATGTACTTTTTAATTTTTCTCCGTGCCTTCAGGCCCAGGCATTCTGCTAGTATATATATATAGACACACACACACACACACACACACACATACATACACACACTAGGGTATGCCCGTGCCTGAAGGCACGATGCAAATTTCCAATGTACGTCATCGCAAAAAGATAAACATTTCAGGAGTACGTAATTACAAAGTGGTAAAAATTTCATTCCCTAACAAATCCCACTGGCTTAGCATTCTTCATGAATTTTGCCAAAAATGTATCCCCTTAGATTAGGAAAGATGTTTATGTGCTGAACTAATCCCGAACTCCATCATTCATATAAATATACTAATTTCACATCAATTAAGAACTTATTGAATGTTAGCCTTGAATTATCCCGGTCATTTACAAGATCACCAAAAGAAATTATATACTAATGTATGTTACTTGTGAGTTTTAGGTTGGATTAAGACATGGCAGGAGTTCATGAGCCTCACTATTATAATAGTGAACCCGATGATAGTCTACACCGGGCAGATGACATGGATGTATCTCAAATGCAGCATATTACTTATGCAAGTTAACATTCTCGTGACATTTTGGTCAACGTGTCTAATAATTGGAAACATATGGATTTGAACAAATCAACTCCAAACACAATCTCATAGAAGCAGTTAAGTGATAACTATGGACTTGCACAACCACCCCCTCCCTTGTAACCAAACTCAACTCCAAACCCCACACCTCCCTCTACCCCTACCCCCACCCCTTGGTCCCACACACACCTTATGAGAGTTGCATCTACTTAACAAAATAATAAAATTAAATTAGATTGAAAACTAACACAAATTAATTTAGAGATGGACAACTTTAACCACTCAACTAAATAAGTTAAACGAAAACATGTACTTTCCCTATCTGAAGTAAGCCAAATCATAATACTTTAAAAAAACAAACACTAACTAAAAGAAATAGGAGAATGTAATTACATCCACCAACTGTTAACAAAACGCTGAACTAATATATTTAAATAGTTACCAAAATTACAACACATGCATACAACTCCAGAAATCAGAAATAAAAATGAAAAATAACTCACCAACAATTACTTGCATATATCATTTATCTTGGACATGTTCATATAATAATTAAAAAAAGAATAACTAAACTCCACAACAACAATATGAAATCTAAGATAGAATACCCGTTTTGGTAAGAAAACTCCAACTTTTTAGAGTATTTGGCCTGAACTTTTATTGATTGTAATGCAGAAAGATGGTAGAACAAGAAGTTGTCTTGACTTCAAAATGAACAGACACTTCGGATCGATTGCGGTCATTATAATTATGGGAATGAACCTTGTCCCCAATATTTGATTTAGTTATCATTCTGCATTCGATAACCAATGGAGCCAGTTGAGTGATGATTAGGCGTGTTACGTTGCATAGCCCAACAATTGGTTTACCTTTTCTTAATAAAATAACAGGAATTATGATCTTCAAGTCCAATTCAATTCTAGATTCTCTACCACAGTTCACAGTCCCTACCACTAAGCGGACCTGAAGGAGGGTTGAAAGCTCATCCAAGTCTTCTGTAGATGTGTGGGGATGGACAAATAAAATCCTCATTTTCTTCCTTAGGACAACACAATCCTTACTAATGCATTTAGCGGATGAAAAACAACATCATCATGATTGAGTAATACACTACCTTTTCAGTGGAGCATTTGGAAAAAATAACATATCTAGAATTATTTTTGTGAATTGAAGATCATTTATTTCGAACGTTAAAAATAAATATATATCTCTTAACCTCTAAATTTAAATAAATGCTTACAAAACGGGCATGACAATGGCTCTAGATTGTAACAATATCTTTTTATTCGAAAAATGACATATTAGAATCATTAAAACATTAATCCTGACCAACTATCCGCAGTCTTATCTTAAAGGAAGCTTTACCAATAGGTCTATAAAAGATCTAACATGCATCCAAAATCCAAATCATAATTAATGCCGATAGAGCTATTGATATCCAACTCAAGAAGGCCAATGAAATCTCCCTTTGGTATCTTCATCATTCTTCACCAAAACCACAACTTCCCAAGTCATTAAAGTACAGCACCATAATTCCAACCGATGAAGAAGCTGCTGCAAGGAACAACGTTGCTGTAACCAGCGAATAAATTCGTATAAAAAAATATACAAAATGAAAACCATTGTGACAGGTAACTTTCTTCTTTTACTTAATAAAAAATATTTTTTCTAATATTTATATAGGCTTACCCAGTCTCCGACCGCAAAGAGGCTGACCAAGCTATGATTGTGGAGGACTTTTTCTTTGCTAAAGCATAAGCATCCAAGAATGCGAGTCCTGAGCCCCAGATGAATTGCAAATCCAGTGAAGCAATCAAGTAGCTCAAAAGGCAATATCAGTTCAAGAATTACTTCCTACACCATTTATTAATTTTCAATCTATTTATAACATTATTTATTAATTTTCAATCTACTCTTCTTCAGATAAAAGCAGTGTTCTAAAAAGCGCGCCTAGGCGCGCCTAGGCACGAGGCTTTTTACATACGCCAAGTTTTGTACCTAGGCGTGGATCAAGGCATGGTCAATGGTGATCAACGTTTTTTTGGGTAAGGCGTGAAAAAACGCGCATTTTTTAGGGGTAAGGCATGAAAAAACGCGAGTTTTTTAGAAGTAAGGCGTGAAAAAACGCAAATTTTTTTGTTTTTTTAAAAAAATTGTATTTTAATTTATAAATATTTAGACATATTTTTAAGTTATGTACCATTTTAGTATTTTTAATAGACTTGTCATAGTAAAAAATATTAAAATATATTAAAAAAGGCCTATACGCCTTTTCACGCCTTTTTACGCCTAAGGCCCGCCTAGGCTTCTAAGGCTTATGGCTTGGCCTTCACGCCTTGGTCATGCCCCACGTTTTTTAGAACCTTGGATAAAATCAATTATTTTAAGAGTGAATTATAACAACATTAACATGCATATATAGAAATTTCTATTAGCCAAATGATCATGACTCGAATAAGGTTGTAGAAATAGATAGATGACTATTAAAGGCTTGCAGTTAATGTATGGATATGTTCTGGGATAAGAAGAATTGATACCACTGTGAAGGCGATGTAGAAGCACTAATATCATTGTCTTCTGCTATATTTTATGCACTAATTAGTGCTAAAGCCATCTTCCCTTCTAATACTGCTAATTTTGCACATAACGACTGGAACCTATGCTGGGCAGGCGTCAACTCATTTTCGTGAAAGTCACATTCATCAAAAAGATTTTGAGAATCACTGTAGCTACTTTCATGATCCGTGTGAAGAAGCATAAGGGAATCAATTAGCATGCTCTGCTCGATGAAAATAAAAGCATTATTAGTACTATATCTCATGTGTTAGGGAATCATGGGTGTTATGTTTTAAAAGTGCTATTAAAAAAAGGCTTGATAGGTTATGTAGAAAGAAAAAATAGAGAATGATTTCCTTTCATAAAAAACAAAAACGAAAGGCAATCAAAAACATAATTTACATATATCTCTACAAACTCGTTTATCAACAATTGGGTTAGTTCACTGAGTAAAAGGGTAAAATACGTCAAATAAAGTACGAACAATGAGTAAAAAGCCAGTCTTGGTTGTTTTATCAGCTTGTGTTTGAACATGAACTCGACGTCATTGCCATATCATTATTTTTAGTTGGCAAAGTTTTAGGGCATGTAAGGAATTTTATGGATACTAACACATTGTCATTGCCATGGTATCTATTAACATAAAATGATACAAAATGAAATGATTAATCTCTATAATTAGGACTAAATATAAGAAAATACATAAAAGATAGAGTGATACATAAAGAAAATCCAAAATCTCTAGAATATAATAAAGTAAGGGATAACAAAAGATCCAACATTTACCTTATATTCATCTGAATCTTCACTTTTACTATGCTATAAATATGAAGAGGCTTCAACATAATTCGAACAGCTAATCCTAGAATGAACAAAAAGAAGGGAAAACACCCATCCTCAGTACAAAGGATGATTTCACCACGTAATAAATTTAAAAAGAAATAGTAAAACACTTTAATAAAGTATTCCAACTAAAAATATCAAAACATATTTGTTGATTTTTCCTTGCAATAGGAAAATTAATGGACCATCCTAGAAGTTTTCTATACTTTAAAGTCATATAACACAACATTAGTGAAGGCACAATGATAATTTTGTTTTAGGTGTTCTTACGCTGATGACATGTTTCATAATTAACCACGCGTCATGTGGTTAGGTACGAAACATTCGATTCCAAACAACATTACATAATATTATTTAACCATAACACATGATTACCTAATTAATCAACACTTTTAAAATTCATGAACCAAATCAAGCAATAGATTACTCTTAAAACTGACATAAAAATATACTCTTAAAAACCAAATCAAACAATGATCACCAAATCTCAATGTTATGCAACTGATGTCAGACTACCATACTCTAGATCCTTCTACCCCATGACTATCCTAATATGCTCCAGAATATGACAATTGATCATTTTCATCTCAACTACCAACATGATTACAACCGTCATCAATATTAATTCCCCTTTCCAGTAGAAAATCATAATAGCATGTTGAATAAGAATCAGTGAAGAGAGGGAGAGTTAGACCAAACCAACTCAAATTATAAAATCTGGAAAACCCAAAAGTCTCAAAGATAAGGCCAAAACAATGAGCATAAAACATTAATTATAAGGAAAGAGGTTGGATTTTCAAATCTGGAATTGGTATTTTAAGAGAGTTGTACGCATAGACTAACAATGTTGTTATATTAATAGGATTAAGGAACTAATTGAACATAGGTATCACAAAATTAAGCTGACATTACTAATATCAATGCTGGAAAATGTAAAATAGAAAAATTGAGAAAAAACGCCAAAATCTATAAATCCCAAACCATAGAAAATATCCCCATTGAGTTAAAAGGAACAGTATGCTAGTGTATTCTATAAATATGAAGATGGTTCAACATATGCAAGTTACTAATCCAAGAGAATTCAAGACTGAACAAAGTCTAATTTAAAATAGCAAAACCATAAATAAGCTATTAGAATAATATTCCTCTTCATTGATTCAATTAAAAAAACTAGAACCTAAAAAATTGTTCCCCGGCTTGTACTAATGACTTATTCCACTTTGTGTACAAACTGATTGAATGACTAATAAGGAATGAGATGTGAGTGCCATTCAGTGTATAATCCAATTAGGCTACCCAAATCAGTAACCTCATGTCCGTTCCCATGGTACTTGAAAGAGAGAGGGAAGTACTTGAACGTAACCGAGGAAATAATATGATCAATAAGAAAAAACATGAAATAATATGAGCAAAACAAGAAATAATATGCGAAGTTTCCATAAGATGAGAAAAATAGGAAATAATGTGATCAATAGTGGCGATCACTTGTAGATTTGAGACTTTATGGTGTATAATGATAAAAAGTATACTCACGTAAAGTATAACGGCTAAACTAAAACTTTAAGGTGTAAAGTAAATGTAATTAATCATGTAGTTAACCTTTATTCAAAGACTTTGTATACTAAAGCATTTGTATATAGCACACAAGATATATTCAATAGAAAGTGTAGCTCACCACCATTCTGATGGAGAATAGGTGATGTTCATTGTATTCAATGGTTTAATTCTCAAATGTAAAGTTTTCAACATATAATAACCACCATGAATCCTGAAAGGGATACACAAAAGTCTAAACATTTCATCTAACTTCCAATATTAAACTAATTTTAATGCAAAACTCTCAATATTCGAGCCTTGGAGGAGGTACTATTGTTGACAGCCTCAGTTTATAACCTCGGTACAAAACATTAAAAACTCAATTGATAAACTCAATACAAAAATTTAGAAACTATTTAGAGAACTCACCAACCAAGGAGAGATAAAGTGAGTGAGAGATACATGAACTAACAAAATCTTACGTACTCGGGTTCCTACCGATTATCCGGATTAATAATAATCATTACATGCTCGAGTTCCCATTAAAAACTGAAACTCTGATATGATCTGTTACAGCTCAGTACCTATTAACCTTATAAGGAACTCGAACATTAAATAAAAATAGTTCAAATTTGTTAACATCAGTAGCAGCAGTTCAAACTACTGAAATGTAGTAAATGTTAGAAAAAATTATATACCTTTACAACATAGTTTATTGAAACCTAACAGGACGCTTAAGATTCTCAATGTGGTTATGACGAAAGGCAACATAATGATTATGCTACAAATAGTAAAAATGTGTAAAAATAATTGCATAAATATCAAAATATTGCAAGGCAAAGTCTTGAAAAGAACCATTTAGAGCAAATGGAAAAATAAGTTTTGTTTTAAATAATGATGGTTAGTGTAAAGATGTCACACATGTATAAAATTGAATGTATAAAACTAAACTAAAAATGAGCTGTATTTTAACAATAATCTTGTTAGCAAGTAAATTAGGACAACAACATTAAAAATCATCTCGCTAACAATATGTTGAAACTTACTAAGTTTACACCCTATTGGTTTACTACTTTTCCACCACTCAGCACTGTTGAATCAAGACACATCATTACTGATTGTGAAGCCTAGAGCTGGCCTTACAAAGATTTGGGTAGTTATTCAACCAATTAGTGTTATGACCCAGGTCATTGTTAACTAATGAATGTTTACTAAGGTAAAAATCTCTCCTTAAGTGGTGGACAACTCTATAAAGCTAAGGATTTGCTACATACTTCCCATATATTATTCCACAACCTCAAAAAACATAATACTCAATTGTCTTAATCTATTGTTCCCACAATCTCAGAAAATGGCCAGTGAAAGGTCATTAGCTTCATACACCTCAATGGTCATAATATTTCCTAATGCTGGTGATGCTACTGCTGATTTGTCTGAATCTCTCCTAATGCTGCTTCTAATTTATCATTTAATTTACTCGTCTCACTTGTATTTTCATTATTGGCCACCATTTTGTTCAACTAACAAATAACAAATAAAACATTTATAAAAGAAAATTGTGGTCATCATCGATGGAAACTCCACCTCGATGATTTCAACACGAAATACATTATAAACACAACAGTATAGGAATATCAAATAATTATATATCATTTATAGAAACCATAATAATTAAACAAATACCAATTTTTCATTGAGTCCAGTTCAAATATGAGTACTAATTTTTTTTGTTCAATCAAGCATTTTAGCAAACAAATAATGTGTACCAATAAACCATATAGAGTTTCAAACATATTGCAAGATGGTGTGTAACTATAAAACTCATCAAAACAATGTTAACTTAAGCAAAGAAAAATAAACTAATAGGTTTAGTACAAACCATAAAGAACACTATATCCATAACTATATGAACATCAATACCAAATTTTACCTGGAAATAAAAAATAAACCCAAAGGAGAGATTACCTGAGACATCATGAACATTAAAAATTTATTTTTTAATTAACTCTGAATATCGTTTCCAAGAAAACGACCACAATTACTCAAGTGAAACAAAAACAATATTAGGGTACAAATCACAAAATGCGTTGGTTGGGTAGAATCTAACACAATGCACTAGTAATGAACCATAAAACTATGGATGAAGACGTTAACAGGAGAGCTCTCAAATGTACCTATGATCCTATATTAATCCAAGCGTACCATTTCTTGATGTCGTGATAATAAATAAAAATACCATGTAGAATAAAATTAAAAACACATGTTTCATCATAAACATAATACCAAAAACCCTAAAATGAAATTGAAATAATCATCCATAACACGTTGCAAAATAATCATCATAGTTGCAAAATAACTACAGTGGAACCCTAAACTTATCTATCAATCAAATATTGTAAGAAATGATAAAATGACTAAAAATTCAAGATATTTGTAAATTAAATAATGCACACCATCACTATATTAAGTAAACCTAGAAATTTGAAAAACTCATTAATTTATTTTTGCAGAGTACCAGATCTTCTTCCACACTAAACATTTGAAATGATTGTAAAGAGGAATTTAAATATTCAAAAACTCATTACAATGTGAGAGAAAAATCCTTAAATTTGAAAGAACCATAGACTGGCTGAGCTTCCTTTAATACCTCTCAATACACAACATAGAATACCTGAGTTTGCAAACTACAAAACAAAATAAAAAAGCGTAAATAAAACCTCTTAAATGTCCAACACCCATAAACCCAAAGCCAAGAAACACCAATATTTCAAAAACCTAATCTTGGTATGGGAGCACCGATAAAGAGAATGAAAAGTGGAAAGAGAGGGAAAGACAACATCATTGAATTCGAGAGAATGTTCTCTCACTTACTAAGAAGGTTCTTTAAAGGTGCTCCTCAAAGTGAGGTCATGACCTCTATTTATAGGGCCAAGGGGGATTCCTATCTTCGTGGTCCTAGACCTGCCTATCGCCATAGAACCTTAGCCAGACTGCCGATAAGAAGGGTTCATGGGGTTCCTTAAGGCAGTCTGGAACAGGTTTTTTGAAAAAAGGGTATAAAATGCAAACAAAAAGTCTGAATTGTGCACAGGTCCAAACCATTGGAAAGGGTATTAAGATCCCTTAATGAATCCATTGAGCCACTCCTGGGTCCGAGATTTGACCGAAGTCAAACGGTACTCAAAAGCACCCGGAGGTTTTTGAAGGAAAACGAATCATTCATCCAAAACATAAGGCCTATTTCTTCATGAGATGGACTGTTAGAAAGGGAATTAATTGACCTTAGAGATTTTATTCAACTTTGTTTGGTTCAGAGATTTGACCAAGGTCAAATAGGGACCAAAAGTGCCTAATGACCCTTCAGAGTAAAATTAGTCAATCATCCAAACTATGAGGTTGATTCACACCCAAGATTGACCGCTGGAAAGGGGATTTAGATACCTTAAAAGATTCATTGAGCGTAACTCAATCTAGAGAGTTGAAGGGAGTCAAACGGGGCCTAGGAGTACCCGGTAGGCTCTAGATTATTTTTTGGGGTTAAATGGAGTTAAACGGGATGGGCTGTCTTGACCATAAGTTAGATTTTTGCACAGGATAGACCATTGAGCTTTTTCTTAAATTAGAAAGTTGATCAGAGTTAAATGGGACCCCAGATCACCTGATTGGCTCTAGATCGATACTCAGAGCATGACCTAGGGTTTATAGTTAATAAGTGAGTGTTAGGGACCTAAGAAGGTACTTAGGGGTCCTAAGATGGGGTGTCTATAGAGAGCCTCTCGATGTGAGAGCTTGGAAAAAGTGAAGGTCATCGAATGATAAACACCACATAAATGTTGGGGAAGATGATTTTTGGTCAAGGTTGAGGTCAATTATGAGTACCCTGAATTATGATGACCGATTCTGTATGTTGAGGTTAATTACGAGGATCTTGAGTTATGATGGCTGATTTTGTCATTTGAGGTCAATTCTAGGGACCTAAGGTTGTAGTTTGGAGGGGGATAGCTCCGTTGGGGAAGGGGTACGTGATTTTGGGTGTAGGCTTACTTTGGGTTCTGTTGTGGAATATGTTGTCTCAAAATTCAGCTGGGGAATGCATAGTTTTGTGGTTCCTGCGGGGGAATTGCAGTAGACATGGATGCAGGCACATCATTGGTTCGATTGGGGAATATGCGGATAATGAGAGTGCACGTGTAATCCTGTTAGGGATAATGAGAGTGTACATGTAATTTTTATGATTTTTATATGGAGATTAATTAAATAAAACGGGGAATTAATTTAGATTAAAACAAATATTAATTAGCGTGACGAGGGTTGATATTTATTTGTATGAATTATACTGAGTAAAATAAGTAATAAATTACTAAGAATGCATTATTATTGTCATGAGTAAAAAATACGGCAGTTACGTTAATTTAGTTGGGACGCGCGTGCCAGTCTTATCAGGAGTTAAATTTATGAAATATAATGTGATTTATTTATGTTCCATCAAAATGGTCATTTTGAGTATGCCAGTGTGTCCATAAGGGTCGAGATAGTCAGAAAAGTGTACTCAAGTGTTTGGATTCGGTCTCGGGGTATTTTTCGTCCAAACCGATACCCCAACAGGGTATTTCGCTCTATTGGATTTTTAAGGTAAAGGGACCTACGAATTTAATGTGTTTATATCAGCATGTGGGTTGAGGATGTTAAGGTTAACAATTACAGAAATACAGAGAGTCCATTAGAGGAGGAAGGAAATGAGTTCCAAGGCTCCCCACACAATATTTGCACCCCCACTACCACTGAAACATAGATTAGAAAGAGAGGAAGATATTCCCACTAATTATTTATCATAATATATACCTAATATCTCCAGTAAAGTGTTTATATTTCATATTTCTAAAAGGTTGTAATACCCACGTAGTTTACAATTTATGTTTTGATGATAAATTGATGTTCCTGAAATTTTGAGAATTGAACACATGAATCTTGGGTAGGATTTGCATGTAAATTCCTTGTAAGGGGAGAAAACTCAGGCTAACATCACTTCGTGGGGACTCTTTATGTCTTCCGAGATGCACCAAAATACCTTCATAAAATTTCTTACTGGGACCACAGTCCCTCTTTCCACCACTCTAGAAGAGGTCGTGAACCTAGTCGGGTTTCTAACCTCTACAAGATTACTCTCCTTTTCTAAAGAATAAATCCTAAAGCTCAACCCTAATCACAACTATGCCCTTAACATCTCTATTGAGGCAATGGGGAAGACAATCCAACTTTTACTCGTCGATAATGGATCAACACTCAATGTTTACCCATTAAGAAGCCTAAACTACTTAGGTTTGAAAGTAAGCCACCTTGCTCTAACTTTTACCACAGTGCGTTCTTATGATAATACTCATTGAGAGGTGGTGGGATCTATAAATCTTACAATGGGGGTTGAACCTATAAATCTCATTACTGAGTTCCAAGTCATTGACATACCTTCTTATTTCAACCTATTGCTTGGTCGATCATGGCTTCATAGCATCAAGGGGATTTCTTCCTCTCTCCATCAGAAACTGAAGTTCTTTGCTAAGGGACATGTCATCACCATCTTGGTCGATGATGAAAATACGAAGAATTCAAGAACCAGTAATTCGATACTACAGATACAACATGGGGAGAATGGCCTATTTCTATTTGTCTTCTGAGTGGAACTACTTCCACTCCCAACATGTGATGATTTCAAAGATAGAGTTTGTCCAGAGAAAATCCCCCACGACAATGTCAACGTGATATAAATGTTCAAGAATAGTCACTCCATGCCAGGACTGGGGACGAGATGATGACAACAGGGGATACTGAAACTTATAGTACTAAAGAAGGACTTTCTTTCGTGTGGCCTATGTTATTAACCATCATCAGAAGAACTCAGAATCCTTCGGCAACCTCGATTGAAGAGAAGGTTAGAAAATTCCAAGAATATTTTGGGATACTCCTGAGGGTGAAGATTTTCCTTTTTATGTCTTTCTCGAACCATTTTATGATCATGTGGATAAGAATATGAAGCCACAGATGGATATCTTATTCCAAGACAACTACTCATGGGTCGAGAATTCCCAACATCATACGTAACCACTCGTTGTGAAATCCGTAGTTGTTACCGATGATTTCGAGGGAAGTCTTGGCCTAATACTCTTTCAATTTGAAAACTCTATGCCTAACACTATTTATGATCCATTCAGGTGCTACATCATCAGACCCATCCATCTTGATCAATATTACTAATGCACCGCTCCTAAACTGGAATGATGTGCCAGTTCCACCTGCTGAAAGGCAACCCAACCCAAAAATTTATAATATTTCTTACCCTTTTGTTATTCCTCCCTTTTTTGATAATAATGTAATCCAAACCTCCTTTGATGAGGTTTTCTTTCCCAAGAATGAAATAAATTAAGATTTTGAATTTCTATTTGTTCCTTACATTAATTGTCTTGATTCTAATCAAACTCTTGATGATTATTATTTTACAAATGAATAATTCTTAACTGAGCTTAATAAGGTTAATAAAAAGAATCATAACCCCATTTAAATTAATAAATATGTGACTATTGTCATCGATCTTGGTTCTAATATCCAATTGCATGAGATTAGGATAGGGTCCACCCTTAACGATCATGAGCACACACAACTTGAAGAAATGTTAAAGGAATTTGTGGCCGTCTTCGCATGGTATTACGACGACATGCCCGACATTGATCCCGAGATCACTCAGCATGAGATTCTAACTATTCTAGATTGTAAACCAGTTAAACAAAAACTGCAAAATCTCTGCAACAAATGGTCGCTCAAGTTTAAAGAGGAGGTAGTCAAACATTTGAACGTAGGCTTCATCCGGGTGACTGAATATCCCACGTAGTTATCCAACATTGTACTTGTGCTTAAATCAGGAGGAAATGTTTGCATGTGTGTTGACTATCGAGATTTGAACAAAGACTCTCCAAAGGATGATTACCCGCTACCCAATGTCTACATTATTGTGGACAACACATCCAGTCACACTCTCAAGTCATTCGTTAATGGATTCCCTGGATACAATCAGATTAAGATGCACCCTGATCATCAAGAAAAAAACCACATTCATCACCCCTTGGCAAACCTCATGTTACCCAGTTATGCAATTTGTTCTCGAAAACGTGAGGGCTACCTACCAAAGGGCTTCCACGAGCATTTTACATGATTTGGTACACAAAGAAGTTTAGGTCTACATGGATAATATGATTATCAAGTCTAAGACTCGGGAAGGTCATGTTCCCACTCTCTAAAAGTTCTTCGAATGACTGCGGTGATACCATATGCGACTTAACCCACAGAAATGTCTTTTTGGCATTACCAGAAGAAATTTTTTACGCTTCATGGTTAGTGAGAACGGGATTGATACAGATCTTACCAAATTGAAGGATATAGTTGAAATACCACCACCCCAAATAGAGAAAGAAGTCCGGGGATTCTAAGAAAAATTACAGTATATCATCTGCTTCATCAACTTGTTAACTCCTATTTGTGAACCCATCTTCAAAATCCTCTGAAAGGATTCAACCAAAGTCTGTAATGAAGCTTGTCAGGAAGACTTCAACCGAATCAAGCAGTATCTAACCCAACCTCTAGTACTCATACTGCCGTAGCCAAGCCTTTCTCTACTACTATACTTGATCGTAATAGATACTGTAGTTGGGGCTTTGTAAGACTAATACCTTGAAGAATCCCCAAAAAAAGGGCCATCTACTATGCGAGTCATAAATTGGCCAGGTACAAAGTTAAGTAGACTGCCTTGGAGAAACCATGTGTTGCCCTTATCTAGGTCACTCAGATATTATGACACTACATGCTCATTTTTCCCATTATACTTGTGTCCCGAATGGACCCTATCAAACACCTGCTCAAGAAACATTCCTTGTCTAGGCAAATAGCCCAATGGTTAATATAGCTAACTGAGTTCGATATTGTGTATGTCATGCCGAAAGCCATGAAAGGAAGACCCATCTCCGACTACCTTGCTGATTACCCCATGGAAGAAGATGACATTTAGATCTCTAGATTCTTGAATGAAGATATCCTTTTCACCTATCAAAAAGACTTCCGGTGGCAAATGTTCTTTGATGGTGATGCCAATAAAAAAGGATATGGCATTGGGATACTCATTATTGACCCTGATCACTCTCATACTCCCATTGCCATCAAGCCAGATTTTCCCTTCAGCAATAATAAGACAAAAATGAGGATGTAGGAGGGTAACTGTACTGGGGTCAATGAATAACTGGAAAGGTTGAGGTGTGACCCACTCTAACGGACTCTACCTTCATGGTATTTCAAGAACTTCTAGAGAAACGCTTGGTAAAACTTATTCTATTGGTAAAAATGGAACCAAATCAAGAACTACTCCCCGCAAGAAGATGAAATTCATAATAATAATAATAATAATAATAATAATAATAATAATAATAATAATAATAATAATAATAATAACTTTTCTTAAGAGAAACTCCTGAATATAATGCTTGTCACTGTGGATTAAAGAACAAGGCACTCAACATTTAGAGAGAGAGGAGGGAGAGAACACTAGGTATCTGGGGTGATTTTGAAACTAGTTATGATTATGACTTGACCTTACCCAAGGGTCCTATTTATACTTGGGAACTAGGCCTGAGTTGGCACCTTTTGGATACCAAAACTGAGGGGGGTTGGTAAGGGACAAGGTCTGTAATGTAACTTTTTGTCCTTATCTGTGTGTTACCGCCTGTCCCCTCTGACAGGTGCTGTCACGACCCCGACCCAAAATTAGTAGGGAACGAGTGTCTTGACATGCCACAAAGGCAACAAATATTATGACTTAAATTGTTTCCCTAAATAGATGCATCGAAAATACAATCACATGGTCCTGAATTGTAAATTATTGAAAATGAAGGAATTACGTCATCTAAGATTTCTAAAAGGAAACTTTATATACATTAAAAGTATCAGAGAGTTACAACTTAAGACATAATTTAAAACTTATAACAAGAGGGACAAACATGCTCTAAATGATAAAACAACCATTTTTAATTAAAATGACAAAAATGAGCTCTAAAAGCCAAGTCTTCAACATAGTCCTTTCTCGTTCCATCCGAGAACCTAAACATTTCCTAAAAAATGGTTATTTATACATCAACTAAAAACCGAATGAGGTTCAATCTCCAAACATTCCAGGGTTTTTCAGAAAATTGATACATATTCAATTTAGAACATAAGGCATATACATATACGGAAATAAATTTCAGTAATTTATATAAAGTAATTGATAGTATATATTTTCAGAATAAACAGTACAGAACAGACAGATAAAACAATTGGAAAATATGTCAATTAGTTAATTTTAAATTTTAATGGCCAAGTACGCTCTAATACCCAGACAGACAGATAATGTCACCAAATGTTTCCACATGATAACATCACATAAAAAAATCATGATCACTAGAACAATGCCTCGTTTTGGGCATACCAGCAATAAACCAGCTATGAAGGTACCACCCAAATATTTCCACCCGGGAGTCAAGGCCAACATAGTAAGAGAGTTTCCATAGGCCGAATCAATAATTTCAAAATTCAAATCAGATGTTTATATCGAGAGATATACACATATAACAAATGACGGAATCATCAGTATCAAATGTATTTTGAGAATAAAAGCATTTCACAAAATATGTATAGTTTTTATAATATCAGATAATCAAAATACGCAAGGAATGTGAGAGTACTCACCTAAAACTGAAGTTCGAAGTTATAGATATTAAGTCTTGGATCACTTCGTTAAGATGAAACCTCTTTTTAAACTTATAAAACTCCTTCATAAGATATGACCCATTCTTACTGTAATTATCGAGAAAATGGTATGAGTTTAAAGGATCCTAAAGGCCGTATTTAAACTTTTCTAGAGATTTCACAGTGTTGACATGTGTCCACCTGACCAAGCCTTTAGAATGGCGAGTCATCGTTGACGTGTCGCGTAACGGAGGGGTCTTACAGTCTTATTTCACCGAACTGTGACACTTGTTTTATCTTTCTCTTTGATGATGACACATGTTTAAACTTTATCTATATGGATGATATGTGTAAGAAATAGGTGTCAAGCTCGAGCTGAAAAGGTATTAAGGGTATTAGGGTCATTTTACACATAAAGGGCATTTTGGTAATATCATGCTATATATTTTTAATATTTCTTAGAGATACCTAAAAATATTTTATTTACAAAAAGTTCCTTTTTATTTTTCATTTTGGTCCTTGAAACTTTCTTAATTAAAATTAAGGCCCTAAAGCTTTGTAAAATTACATTTTCAACCCCGAAACTTATCATTTAGCTTAGGATGTGTTACAAAACTTCAATTTGACCCAATTTATAGTTGATTCTTCAAAATTAAAAATGAGCTTTGTCAAATTAAGAACCTAGAATATCACAATTGTAATAATACAAATTTATCAAATAATAAGTTAGATGAAATTGTAAAAACAAACTATATATGAACATATAAAAGTGAGGTCCTCCTTACAAAAAGTTTGGTCCCCAAATTTGACTTACTTTCATTTTCAAACAGGTATGGATATCGCTCCTTTATTTTATCTTCCCGCTCCCATGTTTTTACTTCAACGAAATGATTACGCCAAAATACTTTGACCATTGGAATTACCTTAGATCGTAATATTTGATCTTTATTGTCTAAAATTTCTACTGGATGCTCAATGTACGTCAGATATTCTCTAACTTGAAAAGGTTCGTGACTTAAGATATGTGTTTGATCTGGGACATATTTTTTCATCATTGACACGAAAAATACATTATGTACACTACATAGTTCAGGGGTGAAGGCTATTCTATACGCAACGAATATTATCCTTTTAAGGATTTAAAAAGGTCCTATGTATCTTGGAATACTCTTCCCTTTCTTCCCAAATCGGGTTACTCCTTTCTTTGGTGATACCCACAAGAACACATGATCTCATGTTTTGAACTCTAACTGTCGATGTCGATCATCAATGGTTACTGGCTGTACAAGCTTGAGGAGGGTCTCAAGGACCACCTTTTCTAAAATCTTTTATAAACTTGAGGAGAGGCCTCAAGGACCACTTCCTCTCAGATCATTTTATAAACTTGAGGAGAGGTCTCAAGGACCACCTCCTCTAAAATTATTTGTAAGCTTGAAGAGAGGTTTCAAGGAACAGCTCCTCTAAAATTATTTTATAAACACTTCATTTCTTGTGAGCAACCTCTTGGTTGCTCACTTCAGTTACGACTGGGTGACCCTTAGGGTCTATTTAATAGTGTTCTCTCAATCTTAAAGTGCTAAGTGGTTGATCTTGATCAATAAACCTTATTCTTCAACCACAAAGACAAAACTCCCAAGAGATCCTAACTTGCCTTGTTGGGTCTTGCTTGCTCAACTAGGCTACCTATATAAGAAATTGATATATTAGTACTTTAACATATATGTCAGTAATAAATCATTGGTAGGAGGTCACTCTAGGTGGACAACTCGCCAACTAGTTATTTTCAATAAGGGATTGGCATTTTCGAGGACGAGGAGATCCTCGTGGTGGTATTCCTCACCCAAACTTTATTCTGTTGATTTTTTGAACATTTGGGGATGAACATCCACTTGTGGTGGGCCTCCTCATCCAAACTTCATTTCTGTATTTTCTGAGTTGTTTGGGACGCGGAGCCCTTCCTTGTAGGCCTCCTCGCCCAAAGTCAGTCTTGATGAATTCTTGGCATTCTGGAGTACCTCCTTGCCCAAGTTCAATTTTTACAAACTTGATATATATTGGTATGAGGAGCCTTTTCTGGTCAGCCTCCTCACCCAAGTTTAATTTCTACGAACTTAAGACAAGTTGGGACGAGGATCCCTTCCTGGTAGGCTTCCTCACCCAAGTTCTTACTTTGTGAGCTTTGGACAAATTGGGGCAAGGAGCAATTCCTACTGTCCCTCCTCACCCAGGTTCTCAGTTTTTGAGCTTTTGACAAATTGGGGCATTGAGCCATTCCTAGTGGCCCTCCTCGCCCAAGTTATAACCTTTTGTGAGCATTGGAAAAATTAGGGAGAGGAGCCCATCCCGGGGACCCTCCTCACCCAAGTTCTAATTATATCTTGGCCAAAGGACTTCCTTGGGCGGTTGCTCGTGGTGATCCCTTCCTCGCTAATTGGGCCTGCTCTCCCAATTTTTTGGGCTTTTGAGTGTGTACCCCTCTATATTAATCCCCTTGTACAAAAATCTGTGTGTTGGTCATACCAAAAGTTTTTAATACACAATGATTCATTATATCTTCGAATATGAACCGTCCAAATCAATCTCATACTGACACTTTTGCATTAATTAGGCCTGTCATTTCAGCTCACTTTTATGTTTCGGTGGTGGCACACCTTAAATGGGGGACACACATCTCACCATCGGAAATATTCAATGCTCTTGTTTATTCGTACTCTGTGTTTAGCTTAATAGGGTATCAAACCCCCTTTTAATTTCTCTTTCTTTTTACCTTGGCATTTTGAGTTCAAACTATGAAATTTCTAGAGTAAGAGAGGGATAATAGCAGCCCAAAGCTTCCATATCCCCCTTAAAAGTTTTCTTTTCTTCTTCACCATAACTTGCATTTTTGACCACCCAAAACCCTTCTTCCACCATCACCACTGCCATTAGTGAGGTGCTACTGGGCGTAGTACCAATTTCTGTCAATGTATCAGCCGTTTTGGCCACCGGAATCACCATTATCACGTCTTTGATTTGGAGGGAATTTCTAAAGGTTTTAAGGGTTCAAGTGTTGGGATGCCCATGAGGAGGGCTTCCTCGTCTGCTTGGATGTCTGTGAGGGGGGGATCCTCGTCTGCTGCCATATTTGCCACAAGGGTCTCCTCGTCTGCTGGGGCGCTCGCCACAGGGTCTTCCTCATCTGTGGTCTACTCGAAATCTCAAAGGGGATAATTAACTTCTTGCCAACAAAAAGATTTTGGCCTTTATCATCTGGAACCTTATTCATGCAAGGAGGAACTTTCATGACCTCTCTTGAAAATTTTGAGCAGGAGTTTGTGGCAAAGATCAATGAGCGACTCCAAGTGGGTCTAGGCGAGTCTTCTGACTTTCCCATTGTTTTACTTGATTTAATACTTAGGGACCAAGTAGACAGGGGTGACTTTCCCCATTCCAATGTTGAGATCAAGGCATGTGGGAGTCCCACTGAGGAATGCGGTCTCTAAGTGGATCATGTCTTGTACACCCCCTCGCACATAGATATTATTGAGGGGATAGGTATTCTAACTACTATTAGCGTTCTCAAGGATTTCTCTATTGCCAAGTAGGAGCATGCTTTCACTTTACTAACTTCTCACTGGGGTATTAATTCTCATAATTTTATTACTGGTT
Source organism: Sambucus nigra (assembly GCA_949130495.1). NCBI lineage: Eukaryota > Viridiplantae > Streptophyta > Magnoliopsida > Dipsacales > Adoxaceae > Sambucus > Sambucus nigra. Next base: position 115,273,468 of record OX422219.1, read on the forward strand.
AGGGGGAATTTACTATCACTTTAGAGGACATCTAGTTACGGGGAATTTAGTTTTGAGAACTTTTCGGTATATTTTTTTTTGACATTGGTTAAAAAGCTCATCTAGTCAAAATCCTCAAATACCTACAAATATATAACAGACTCAAGTGTAGAGCGGTAATTAAGGATATTAATCCACATCAAGGGGGGTAAGCTAGAGACAAACTCAATTGTAATTCAATTTTTATTTTCTTTTTGGAATTTTTCTTTTCTATTTTTTTAGCTTTTTCAAATATTAAAACAATTATCAAAGGTGAAAGAAACTATACTAAACTAAATGAGAGATGAAAACAACTAACTAAAAAAAGGAGATAAAAATGAAACTAAATAAATCTAACTAAATAAAAAGATCTAAAATATGAGACTAGTGAGAAAATAAAAGTGAGAACAATCAAGGGATAGGATGACTAAAAATATTTTTGTTAATCAAAATTAATTAGTTAATTAAAATTAATTATCCGAAGTTAGTATCAAAATCACAAATCAACTCTTGTTGCAAATGTAATTTTAATAATAACATTTTAGTTAATTAAATTTAACACCCCTACAACTCTTGAAAAGTAGATCTAAACATCATTTAATAGATCATCCGCTAGGATCGATCGATTAAAATTTGTATAAATCATAGAAAATGAAATTAGAGTTGAAATTTAAGTCATAATACCGCACTTGAGAGACCCCTATCCGTAGTTCGAATTTAAAATTGGTATTATAACTAGAATTCCGATTTTCTCTCGAAAATCATTTACCCTCTCTTGAGGTATAAATACAAAAGTAAGAGTGCACAATTAAATATCAAAGAGATATTTAATTTAAATAAGCTAATTAAAGTAAGTTTAACATCAAATAATGGTCACCCCACCCCTTGAAATATTATCTAACCTAACATGATTTTAAACATGATGAACAAATAATCAAGGCTATAAACAAATAAAATAGAAGGGTAGGAGGATAAATCTTCAAACAAGCCTCCTTGATTTGCAAAACTGGACTCTAATCCTCCATTGAAATTGAGACACATCCATTCAAATAGAGTTTTACATAATATTCAATTACATACAAACACTCATTTGAATCACTCAACAATTAATTTCTCACAATTCTCTAAAAAAATAAAATTTAAATAAAAACCTACCTAAAAATTAAAAATATAAAGTGTTTCTCTCTCTAACTCTGTAAAACCCTAAATTGATATTTCGATGATGATTCTTCAAATGGGGTCTTCCATCGTGTATATGCACATGGAGCTAAGGGGTTAAATTGGGAAAATAGGCTTGGGTGAGCATGTGGTTTGGGTGTGTCATGGATTGTGTGAGGTGTGAGGGAATGAGGTAATGGGGTAAAACAAATAAGATATGGTAATGGGGTATTTTGGGAAATGGGGTAAAATGAGTTAGTTGGGGGTATATTGGGTAAAGGGTTTAAAAGAGTTAAAAGACATGTGATGTTATTGTTTGGCTTGGTTTTCTGTTTATGCAGGTATCAATCGATTTTTGGCTAAGGGGAAGTGGGTCTTTGGCTTGGAGTCTTGGGTAGTTCGGGTATGAGGCCGAGGATGGGGTCGGACTATGGCATATTGGGTCGGAGGTTCCGAAGTGGGTGCTGGGCTGAGGCGTATGGGTCAGGAGGTGATTTGCCCGGAAATGGGTGTGGGTGCCGACGGTTTCGGACAAGAGGATTGGAAATCAGGTGGGCAATTACGCAGTCGGGTTGGTTGTCCGATGGCGGGGTTAGAGAGGGTTAATGCAGGAGGTCGAATCTTCGGTTGAGGCAAGTAATGGGATGGGGGTTGGCAGGATTTTTCCGGCTATGGTGGCCGGCGTCGAATTTAATGCAGGCATGTTTTATGGGGATCGCGGGTTTGGTGTTTTTGGTTTGGTCAAGATGATATGGGATAGGGTTCAGTTGGGTTTGACATGGGTATAGTGGACTGGTGGCAGGGGTGAGTGTGTTTATGGTTTGGTTATGGAGGAGAGAGGAGAGAGAGTGATGGAAGGTTGAAAATGGGTAAGTGAGTGATTGTGTGGGTTGAGGGTGTAGGGAAATTAGGTGAGGGTGTAGGATTGTCTTGTGTGTAGTATAGTGTATGGAAGGTGTAGGATAAGTGGTGTGTGTGTGTTAGTTTAGGTGTATAAGGGTATAGGTTATGTGTGTGTATGTGTGTGTGTGTGTGTTTAATTTTGACACCTAATAAAATAAAACTAAAACTAAAACTAAAAATCTAAAAATTAAATTCCTACTCTAAAAATAAATTAAAGACTCAATAAACAATGAAACTAAAAAGAAATAAAATAAAAATAAATAAAAATCTATTAAACTAAAAACTTAAATCCTAATTAAATGTAAAATCAAACAAAACTAAAAAAATAAATGAAATCCTAAAAAAAACTAATCCTGATAAAAACTAGAAATTAACAAGAATCAAAATAAATAAAATTATACTAATAAAAATAAAAAATAGGAAATAAATTATGCAAAATTCTAAATAAATCGAAAATAAACTCTAAAAATAGAAGCGACTCAAACTAAAAATCTAAAAAAATTAAAAAGGACAAGGTATTTAGCTCCATTTTAGCTGCCAATTGTTTCGAAATATAGTTTTTGACATCGCAACTACAATTAAGCCTGCATATTGAACTTTTACGCGCATAAGACCATTATTGTCGAGAATTAGGAAACTAAAATACGTCTATTCGAGGTATAAAATGTATACTTTTGGGTGCTTATCACACCAACCCCAAACAGAGCGTTGCTAGTCCTCGAGCAATAAGATAGAGAGATAGAGAAAGATAAGTAACCAAAAGTGTACCACTTTCGCGGGCACTTGCGGTTGCACTTAGCATGTGAAGCAAGCCTTTAAACCTATAGGTTTCCCTATGGGACGAGTTGTGTCTCGTGAGGGTTTGCATGGAATATAGCCACAAAATTCTTATTTGCAAAGATTTTTTGAAAGGCAGTCAATCTCTTATTAGACATAGAATAATCGCACAATCCATCATCGGAGAAATAATTTCATAAATACAAGCTAGAATGTGTAAAAATTTTAGCTATGTAAATACTCAAGGCATATACTTCCTAGAACTCAACGTGTGTAGTGTGAATCACTCAAAACGGGACGAGTATCATAAGAGTAATTCCTAGATTGCCTTATCGAAATCAACGCTTCAACTTCAAAATCTCGCTAGATATGACTCTCTTAAACAAACTCTCGAGATTAGGGTAAGTGTATCGCTCTTGTGTGCGAGCAGGTGAGTAAATATAAGAAAGTTCAAACGTCTCACACACACATAAGAAAGAACGAATGTTTAGGAAGAAAATGATCCCAGGAAAGAATGCTAATCACTATAGTGAGAACGCCGAGTTATTGACCACGTTGACTTTCATTTGCCTGAACACCTAGGGGAGAATACGTATGCATATGGGATATGTGGGATGAGGTGAGGTAAGATAGGATGAATGTGTGAAATGATGGATGTATGATGGATGAGTGACAAGAGTGTACGATACTTTGAGCTCAAATGTCTTCATTACATAAGGACTAACTACAAACTCTCTTTCTTTTCTTTTCTCTTTTTTCTCTTTTTTTTCTTTCTTCTATTTTTGCTATTTTTCTCTTTTTTTTCTTATATATATTTTTTTCTTTTTTTTTTCTTTTTAAACCAACAATGAAGACATTTAACATTTGAAACAACACTCTTTTTCTCAAAAATGAAGGATGATATGGAGATGATGAAAGGATGATGTGGGAAATATATGGGAATATGGTAAGGTAATGGGTGAAACCTAGTGATAGGGACGAATTTCATGACATGCGTTTCTTACAACTCAAAAGAGATGTCATTCTAAGTGATAAAGCCAAAATTTTTTATAAAAAATAATGAGATCAGACAACGATTAAGTGCAGACCCAAAGAAAGTTGAATCAACTTGTGACTCGAAGATTGCGTAAAACACTCTGAAAGGGTGAAAGGCACAAAGCTCACAAGATAAAGACTTTACTAGTGATCCTTAAGGTTTTCTTGGGAATTATAGCACTCTTCAACTCTAAACCGCAGTGACGTGATACGTGCGCAAATTTTATTGAGTCTAGAAATTCATGGTGCAAAATGTCTTGTTATGTATTACATAAGATATTTATAAAAAATAAATCCTCTAGCTTGATTCCTAGACTTAAAAAGATGGATGATATAAAATTCACATCAATGATTGAGATGACATAAACTGCACGAAATTTTAAAAATCAAGTTTAAAAATCAAAATTTTCAAAAGAGGTACGATTTTGATAAAATTACTCACCCCCAAATAAAAAGGAACATCGTCCTTGATGTTAAGTAAAATTATTTTTAAAATTGAGAGGAAAAGGGTAGAAAAGAGATTACCATAATCAACCGGTAATGAAATGGACAGATGAATCCAAGAAGAAACCTGAATAAGAAGTGAAAATATAACAAATTTTGTATAAGTCTATAAGCATGATAAAGCATTGGGTGGCGTGACACACCACCCCCAAACAGGATGATACTAATACAAGAAATTGTGGGCTGCCTCCCGGTGGCGCTAAGTTTAACGTCTTTGGCCAGACCAAAGGGATCTCACTGATAAGAACTCAAAACTGTACATTTTATACCCCGAATAGACGTACTTTAGTTGCAAATTCTCGACAATATGGTCTTACGTGCTTAAATGTTTATCTTGTAGGTCAAATGTCCGTTTGCGGTGTCAAAAGTTATATATCAAGGCAAGTGCGCATTTTATGGAGCTAATTACCAACCGCGTAACCTTACCCGAGCCTAAGCCTAGCTTAAACCTACCCTAAACCCTATGTGTATTTTGTTTGTGTCTTTTTATTATTTTTTAGATTTTTAGTTTGAGCCATTTTTATTTTTAGGATTTATTTAGTATTTTCTAGGTTTTATTTTATTTTATTAGTATAATTTGTTATTAGTTTTTATTATTGTCTTATTTTATTAGGATTAGTTTTTTGGAGTTTATTTTTAGTTTATTATATTTTATATTTTTAGGATTTTAATTTTCATATAGATTTTAAGTTTTTTTTTCTTTTGTTTTATTATTTTAGTTTTTAATAGCTTAGGATTTTATTTTCATAAGTTTTAATATTTTTATTTTTATATTTTTTAGTTAGTTAGATTTTGTTTGATTTTTTTGGTAGTTAGTGTTATTTTAGGGCACAAATTAAACACTCACACACTTATCCTAAACTCCACTCACACCATAACACCCAATACCCTATCTTACACCATAAAAAAATCCTTAACCCTCAACCCATTATCATACACACTCACACACCTTAACACCCTCACCCTCATCTTCCCCAACAACCCACTCTCTCTCCTAAAAAATCCTCCATTAACACACTTCTCACCCCTCAACCACCGCCACTGTCGTCCCACTAACCCAAGCAACCCCTTACCGCGAGCCCTCCCCCTGCCTCCCGCCGGAGTTAAAATCAGGCCCTTCCGTCGGCGACAGCCTTAACGGCGAGCCACTATCCACCTTTGTCCAAACTCGCCGGCAACCACCAAAACAACCCCTCACCCACTGCTGACCCAAGTTCGACCTCCTAGCTTCGCCACTGACGCCCCTTGAGCCCCCATGCGACCTCCAAACCCGACATCTCCGGCCGGAATGGCCCTCAAATCCGACCTGCATGACCCAACGCCAGCGCTGTCCCACCGCCGGTCAGCCCCATTTTCGGTGTCGACAACTCAATCCCGCGCCTTATCCCTCCCACCTAAAACCCAACAAACTCTGATCTCACCCCCTGTCAACTACCGGAGACCCGCTACACCCATTCCGGCGACTTGAGATTCAACCCCACCGCCGGCGTGCTCCAACCGACCCCAACTCCGGTGCCGACAACAACCCATCCTCGCCCCTGCTCTTTCGACCCGAGAACTTTCCAATCCTAACCCACTTCAAACCAATAACCCCATGACCCATCTCATCCCAAGACCTATACCCATTTCATTCCAACCCCAAAGCCTTTCAACCCAAACCAAATCGTGAGCTGCTAAATCCCAACCCAAACAAATAACTAAATTCCCGCATGTTTTATTCCCACTTAACCCATGTGTCTTTTACCCCTTATACCCCCCAACTGCCAACTTTAACCCCAATACCCATAATACCCCTTTAACCATATCAAATTTTATTTTCAAATCCCCTCACCCACATGACCTCACACTCCTCTCACCATTTCCATGCACACTCAAGCCAATTCTCAAAAATACCCCCATGCTCCATGTGCCTACTATAAATGAAGATAAAGACCCCATATGAAAAAAAGAGCTTTTGAGAGAGGAATTTGTTGAGAGTATTGTAGAGGGAGAAACACTTTTTTTAGTTTAGTTTTTTTTTAGATTAGAATTTTTATTTTATTTTTTTTAGATAGTGAGGGAAAAATAAATTGTTGTGAGAATTAATTTGATTGAAATATTTGATGTAATTTTGTTTGGATCATTCAAATTGACGGATGTTGATTTCAACTCATGGATTGAAGTTCAATTAAGCATCAAGAGATTGGGGTTTGATTGTTCTCTTCTTTTCTCATTTATTTTATGCTTTTCATTATTAATTTGTCAAATCTTATATAACGTTAGGCTAAATCCCCTTTCAAGGGGTGGGAGGAAACCCTTATTTGATGTTATTTTAATTTAATTAGTTTGATTACTTGAAAATTCCCTTTGAATATTAATTTTGATCCCTCACCCTTAAATTTACGTCTCGAGAGAGGGTAAATGATTTTCGAGAGAAAATTGAAATTCTAATTATAATACCCATTTTAGATTCGAACTAGAGATAGGGGTTTCTTAAGTGGGGTATTATAACTTGAATTTCAGCTCTAAATTTATTTTCTAAGATTGACATAAATTTTAATTGATCGATCCTAGCGGGTGATTAATTAAAAGGAGTGTGGATCTATTTTCTAGAGTGGTGGGGTGTTAAACTTAATTTTCTAAAAGGTTACTATTAAAATTACATTTGCAACGAGAGTTGATTTGTAATTTTGATATTAATTTGGGAGAATTCAATTAATTAAATTAATTAGTTAGAATAACTAAAATTTGTGGTGTAATCCCACTCCTTGATTGTTCTCACAATTATTTACCTCACTTTATCTCTTATTTTAGTGTTAGACTTTAGTTTTTATTTTTAGTCACTTTCAAGTTAGTTATAATCATATCACATTTAGTTTAGTTTAGTTTAAATCATCACCTCACCCAATTGTTTTAATATTTGAAAAAGCTAAAAAAAGTAGATAAGTGAAACAGCACAAAAAGAAAATAAAAAGTGAATTACAATTGAATTTGCCTCTAGCTTTACCCCTTTGGAAGTTGATTTATACCCTTACTTACCGCTACACTTGAGTTGATATTATTTTGTAGGTATTTGAGGTTTTGACTAACTTGGCTTTCAACAACGACTATACACAAAAATTCAAGTTATCAAATGGCGCCGTTGCCATTCTTGGGATCGTGAAGCACTTGGAGCGGATTTGAACTTGTAGTTCATTTGTTTTTTGAAATTTATTATTTTTTGTACCATTTTTATATTTTTAGAAGGGTTGTATTAGGATTTTTATCATTGATTGTATTGCGGTGCATAGGGACACCTTTATTTTATTTTTCATTTTAAAAATTGTAATAATCAAAGCAAGCGTGATAGGGCTACCAGACAAGGTAGAGAGAGGGTGTCCAAAGGCGAGGATTTAGAAGCCTCTCTACCTTGGGTCGGTAGGACTCCCGGGGCCAACTGAGATTGGTGTAATCTCCTCACGGCCTAAAAACTGTGGGAGGTACATTTCTAAACACTCGCGCCTCTCCTGTTTGCGAGTCAATTATTTTGTCTGCTCTTGTGTGATTTTATTCTCACATTTATTGTTTGAATGTTGTGATGAATTAAATTACTAAGACCTACACCCAGTCACTCACGAGAAGGGATTTCATCACCCGACTCACTCTCTTACCATTGTGTGTTACCCTAGCCATCATTAAATTTAAAATCAATCAACTAGGTAGCCCAATAGGAGAACATTTTTGCAAAGGCGCTCACTAAAATATTTCCGTGATTTTTTTATCGCCCGTGGACTTAATTAAAATTTGACTACCCTTTCACTAAATTCAAAGATAAAAATTGGCTATGTGCTAGTTAAGAAATTTCCTTGACTTGCGTGTGTCCAATTCATTTTTTGGTAGTCGGTTTTAGTTGGTTCGTCCAATTCAAAGAGTCCATATTTTCCCCTACCTTTTCTTCCAAAAAAAACCAAAAATATTTTCTTTCCTTTTGAAAAAAAAATATTCCTCTCCTCATGGCCGAAGAATGTCCCTTACGGGACTACTTTGGTCATTTTCCATTGACACGTGACACGTGACACGTGCAAGAGTGACCATGAGCCGTCTCTTTATGATATTTGTAGTGGTTTTACCTCTCTCAAGAGTTCCCTTGAAACCCTTGACCCATCCATGCACACACCTCATTTTCCATCACCCTCGGTGTCAAGTGTCGACGTGTCTCCTCCTTTCTTGTGCACCCACTGTTATTATGCCGATCACATGTCCCATGAGTGCCCTTAAATTCTATATCCATCTGAACCCACCATGGAATATGTGTATCCATATGACACTATTTTGGAACCCACCTCGGCCTACTATTCCGATACACCCAATCCCGAGTTATGTGAGTACCCGAGCTATTCGTGGAGGCCTGATCACCCTTCCATGCAATATGAATCCCAACTCGATGTTGTGGATCCTCACATGTTACAACAGTTGTCATGGAAACCTTGTGCACCCATTCATGATCAGTATCCTCACTATGCACCCCATGAGTATCAACCCCTTATCCATCACGAACGCGATCCTTTCCTATATGATGAACTTGTCCCCACTCCACACACTTCATTTGAGTATTCTTTGTATATTCCTGACTATAGCGAGTTGTGTCCACCTCACCCACCGCCACCACCCCTCACTCCACCACCACCATCATCTACCTCCACTCTCGAAAGCCTCTTGCAAAAGTTTATACTCGAGCAAGAGCAAGCCACTCAAATTCAAACTCAAGCTCTCCAAAGGCTTGAACAAAGATTAAATGAATTTGAGTGTGCGAGAGAGTCGGATATTCCCATGTATCCTCCCATTGTTACACCTGAGTGTGATGATGATGTGTCCTCTTGTGACACGGATTTTGAGTGTGACCAATCCTACCACCCCGAGAATCTCGAAGTTGAGACCATCCCATGGTCCGGGCCCCAAGTAGAAAATTGTGTTGACTTCTCTTTCGATAGTGAGACTAATCCAACCCCACCCATCCACATGAACCTACTATTTAGGTTCACCTTCACACTCCCGAGATATCCAAAAATATGCTCGAGCTTTTACCTTATGCCCCAATTGCATATGTCTCTGACAGGCCCATATCTTTTAGGTTAGCTCCGGCTACGAGTGCTCACTATTGTACCGAGATAGCGTCAGAGATGGTTCCAACCTCTCTTGATATGGATCATAACCCGTCATATTTTCCTCCCCTTGAGCCGAATATTGATGCTGATTCATCTATCTCAGATCTTAATGCCTCGTTATACCCTTTCACCACATCCAATGGTGACATAATGGTGGATAAGTTGATCACTCACTCGTTTATTTCCACACTTCCTCCTGCGAGTTCCCTTGTGGATCACTCCATGCCTCATGAGGAGTGTGTGTCTCCCACTCTTGAGTTGGATCATCTCCCCCCACCATTTATCCCACCCGATCCACTGTTTATCCCACCCGACACACCCATTGTCCCTTTCACCCCACCACTTAGTTTGGATCGTGATTTTACACATTTCATGTTTCCTTCTACATTTTTAGATCCTCACCTGAAACCATCCCCCACCCATGATAGTATTTGTGGTGCTTTTCTCCACCATGACTTTGAGCTTATTACTCTATGCACACCACTTCCTTGCGGTGTTGATTTTTCTTCTCAACAACTCCCTAGTGTGTCACGGCACGACCAGTACCATCGCCCATATATAGAATCGTCATGTGATTTTTCTGAGGCCCATTTAATTCAACTTAGCAAACCATTTCTCCTCCCTCACCAACTTTAGCACCATGCTTATAGGGCCCTAGTTGCCCTCACCTTTAAGCTCAACAAGGCCCGTGACCGATACCTTTCCACCCTCACCTTATCCATTTTTCCCACCCGTCCATGGTCCACTGATGCTTTGCATCGTGTGATGCACTTTGCCATACATGTGCATTGAGCATATTAGCCTTCATCCAACAAGACTCACGCTTCAGTCTTGTTTGGGGGTGATTCTCATCACCCAATTTTTCTTCCACCCCGCATTTTCATAGATGTTATCTTTAGGGTGAGATTCCATCGGTCTGGCTGAAGACATTAAACATAGCGCTATCGGGAGGCAGCCCGTTGTTTCTTGTACTAGTCTCATCCTGTTTGGGGGTGCTGTTTCACATCACCCTCCGATTTATCATGCTTATAGACTTGTACACCTTTTTTTCTTATCACTCACTCAGGTTTATTCTTGGCTACTTCTTTACACTTCATGAGCGGTTGATTCTGGTAAACTCTTTCCTACCTTATGATCTCAATTTTAAAAATTAATTTTATCTAACATCGAGGACGATGTTCCTTTTTGTTTGAGGGTGGGGAATTTTATCAAAATTGTACCTATTTTGACAAATTTGAATTTTAAACCTGATTTTTAAAATTTCGTACAATTTCTTTCATCTCACTCATTGATGTGAATTTTCAATCATCCATCTTTTAAGTCTAGGATCAAGCTAGAGGATTTATATTTTTTCTAAATAGCTTATGTAATACGTAACAAGGCATGTTGCACCATGAATTTCTAGACTCAACAAAATTTGCGCACTTATCACGTCGCTACAGTTTAGAGTTGAGGAGTACTACAATTCTAAAGAGAATCTTAAGGATCAGTAGTGGAGACTTTAGCTTGTGAGATTCGTGCCTTTTACCTTTTCAGAGAGTTTTACGCAATCTCCGAGGCACAAGTTGATTCAACTTCTTTTGGATTCGCACTTTAATTCTTGTATGATATCATTATCTTTCATAAAATTTTGGCTTGATCACTGAGAACAACATCACTTTTGATTTGTAAGAAACACGTGTCTTGAAATTTGTCCCGATCACTAGATTTTCATCCTTACGCCTACCACTTTTCAATATTACAGTTCCATTTACTCACCGATTACATTCCCATACTTTTCCATATTTCCCCACACCATCACCTATCATCTTCATATATCTTCCATCATTTCAAATAAAAGAGTGTTGATTCAAACTGTTAAATGTCTTCATTGTTGGGTTGAAAAGTGAGAGAAAAGAAAAAAAAAAGAAAAAAGAGAAAAATAGCAAAAATTGAAAAAAAATAGAGAAAAAGAAAAGAAAAATTGAAAAAAAAAGAGAGAAAAGAAAAGAAAGAGAGTGTATAGTTAGTAGTTCTTGTGTCATAAAGACATTTTGTTCTTCATGTATAGAACACTCCTCTCTTCTCGCATATCTACCATTCATCCATCATTTCACACATCCATCCTATCCTAACTCATCTCATCCCACATATCCCATTTCTTTTTCCCCTCACCCATTATCATCCATATTCCTTTAGGTGCTCGGATAAATGAAAGTCGACGTGGTGAATAACTTGACGTTCTCACTATTGTGATTAACATTCTTTCACGAGATCATTTTTCTTCTAATTGTTCGTTCTTTCTTATGTGTGTGTGAGATGTTTGAACGTGCTTACATTTACTCAACCCTCAAACACAAGAGCGATACACTGACCCTAATCTTGAGTGTTTGTTTGAGAGAGATATATCCAGTGAGATCTTGAAGTTGAAGCGTTGATTTCGATACGTCAATCTAGGAATTACTCTTGTGATACTCGACCCGTTTTGACTGATTCACACTACACAAGTTGAGTTCTAGGAAGGATGTGCCTTGTGTATTTACTTAGCTAAAAAAAATTTATGCACTTCTTGCTTGTATTTGTGAAAATTTTTTCTTGTGATGGATTGTGCGATTATTCTACGTCTAATAAGAGATTGACTGCCTTCCAATAAATTTTTGCAAATAAAAATTTTGTGGGTATATTCCCTACAAACCCGCACGAGACACAACTCATCCTGTAGGGCAACCTATAGGTTTAAAGGCTTGTTGCACATGCTAAGTGAAATCGCAAGTGCCCGCGAAAGTGGTACACTTTTGGTTTCTTATCTTTCTCTTTCTCTCTATCTTATTTCTCGAGGACTAGAAACGCTCTATTTGGGGGTGGTGTGATAGGCACCCAAAACTGTACATTTTATACCCCGAATAGACGTACTTTAGTTGCTAATTCGCGACAGTATGGATCTTATGTGCTTAAATGTTTATCTTGTAGGCCAAATGTCCGTTTGTGGTGTCAAAAGCTATATATCAAGGTAAATGCGCTTTTATGGAGCTAATTACCAACCCATAACCTTACCCGAGCCTAAGCCTAGCCTAAACCTACCCTAAACCCTGTGTGTTTTGTTTGTGTCTTTCTATCATTTTTTAGATTTTTAGTTTGAGTCATTTTTATTTTTAGGATTTATTTCAGATTTATTTAGTATTTTCTAGGTTGTATTTTATTTTATTTGTATAATTTTATTTTGATTTTTATTAATTTTTAGTGTAGTCTTGTTTTATTAGGAATAGTTTTGAGGAGTTTATTTTTAGTTTATTATATTTTATATTTTTAGGATTTTAATTTTCATATAGATTTTAAGTTTTTTTCTTTTTCTTTTGTTTTATTATTTTAGTTTTTAATAGCTTAGGATTTTGGTTTCTTAAGTTTTAATATTTTTATTTTTATATTTTTTAGTTAGTTAGATTTTGTTTGATTATTTTTATTTTTTCGGTAGTTAGTGTTATTTTAGGGCACAAATTAAACACTCACACACTTATCCTAAACTCCACTCACACCGTAACCACCCAATACCCTATCTTACACCATACACAAATCCCTAACCCTCAACCCATTATCATACACACTGACACACCTTAACACCCTCACCTTCATCTTCCCCAACAACCCACTCTCTCTCCTAAAAAAACCTCCATTAAGATACTTCTCACCCCTCAACCATCGCCGCTGCCGTCCCACTGACCCAAGCAACCCCTTGCTGCGAGCCCTTTCCCCTGCCTCCCGCCGGCGTTAAAACTGTGCCCTTCCGCCTGCGATAGCCTTAACGGCGAACCACCATCCACCTACGTCCAAACTCGTTGGCAATAACCAAACCAACCCCTCACCCACTTCTGACCCAAGTCCGACCTCCTATCCTCGCCACTGACGCCCCTTGAACACCCACACGACCTCCAAACCCGACATCTCTGGCCAGAATGGCCCTCAAATCCGACTTGCACGACCCAGAGTCGGCGCTGTCCCACCGCGGCCAACCCCATTTTCGGCGTCGACCACTCAACCCTCATTTTAGCCTTCCCACCTGAAACCCAACCAACTCCGACCTCACCCCCTGTCAACTACCGGAGACCCGCTATACCCATTTTGGCGACCTGAGATTCAACCCCACCGCCAGCGTGCTCCAATCGAACCCAACTCCGGCGGCGACAACAACCCGTCCTCGCCCCTGCTCTTTCGACCCGAGAACTCTCCAATCCTAACCCACTTCAAACCAAGAACCCCATGACCCATCTCATCCCGAGTCCCATACCCATTTCATTCCAACCCCAAAGCCTTTCAACCCAGACCAAATCGTGAGCTGCCAAATCCCAACCAATCAAATAACTAAATTCCCACATGTTTTATTCCCACTTAACCCATGTGTTATTTACCCCTTAGACCCCCCAAGTACCAACTTTAAACCCAATACCCATAATACCCCTATAACCATATCATATTTTATTCTCAAATCCCCTCACCCACATGTCCTCACACTCCTCTCACCATTTCCATGCACACTCAAGCCAATTCTAAAAAATACCCCCATGATCCATGTGCCTACTATAAATGAAGATGAAGACTCCATATGAAAAAGAGAGCTTTTGAGAGTAGAATTTAATTTGTAGAAAGTATTGTAGAGAGAGAAACACTTTTTTTTTTAGTTTAGTTTTTTTAGATTATAATTTTTTTCTTGATAGTGAGGGAAAAACAAATTGTTGTGAGAATTAATTTGAGTGAAATATTTGATGCAATTTTGTTTGGATCATTCAAATCGAGGGATGTTGATTTCAACTCATGGATTGAAGTTCAATTAAGCGTCAAGAGATTGGGGTTTGATTGTTCTCTTCTCGTCTCATTTATTTTATGCCTTTGATTATTAATTTGTCAAATCTTATACCATGTTAGGCTAAATCCCCTTTCAAGGGGTGGGGGGAAACCCTTATTTGATGTTAGTTTAGTTTAATTAGTTTGATTACTTGAAAATTCCTTTTGATCCCTCAACCTTAAATTTACGTCTCGACAGAGGGTAAATGATTTCGAGAGAAAATCAAAATTCTAATTATAATACCCATTTTAGATTCGAACTAGAGATAGGGGTTTCTTAAGTGGGGAATTATAACTTGAATTTCAGCTCTAAATTTATTTTCTAAGATTGACATAAATTTTAATTGATCGATCCTAGCGGGTGATTAATTAAAAGGAGTGAGGATCTATTTTCTAGAGTGGTAGGGTGTTAAACTTAATTTTCTAAAAGGTTAGTATCAAAATTACATTTGCAATGAGAGTTGATTTGTAATTTTGATATTAATTTGGGAGAATTCAATTAATTAAATTAATTAGTTAGAATAGCTAAAATTTGTGGTGTAATCCCACTCCTTGACTGTTCTCACAATTATTTACCTCACTTTATCTCTTATTTTAGTGTTAGACTTTAGTTTTTACTTTTAGTCACTTTCAAGTTAGTTATTATCATATCACATTTAGTTTTATTTAGTTTAAATTATCACCTCACCCAATTGTTTTAATATTTGAAAAAGCTAAAAAAAGTAAATAAGTGAAAAAGCACAAAAATAAAATAAAAAGTGAATTACAATTGAATTTGTCTCTAGCTTTACCCCCTTGGAAGTGGATTGATACCCATACTTACTGCTACACTCGAGTTGATATTATTTTATAGGTATTTTAGGTTCTGACTAACTTGGCTTTCAACAATGATTATACACAAAAATTCATGGTATCACTCACCCTTAAGATAAGATTAAGGAAAGCACGGGGCGACAGAGAAATGGGGTGGTGAGGATCACCCACAAACAAGACTGAAGCGTCAGTCTTGTTGGATAGATGTGTAAACGGGTCAATGCACTTGTATGGAATAGTGCATCACACGATGCAAAGCATCGGTGGACCATGGGCGGGTGAGGATTAGGGTAAGGGTGAAAAGGTATCGGTCTCGGGCCTTATTAAGACGAAAGGTGAGGGCAACAAGGGCCCTATAAGCAGGATGCTCTAATTGGTGAGGGAGGCAGAATAGTTTGGTAAGTGGAATGGGTTAGGACTCAGAGAAATCACACGACCGTTCTATGAATGGGCGATGATAATGGTCGCACCATGACACGCCAAGGAGCTATCGATGTGTAAAATAAACACTACAAAAGAGTGGTGGGCATAAAGTAACATGCTCAGTGGCACGGTGGAGAGAATCACCATAAATACTCTCGTAAAATGTGGATGGTTTCAGGTGAGAATCTAAAAATATAGATGGAAACTTGAAATGTGTAAAATCAAGATCGAAACAAGGTGGTGGGGTGAAAGGGATAATGGGTGGGTCGGGTCGGATAAATGTTGGGGGAAGATGATCCAACTCAAGAGTGGGGGACACACACTCATTGGGAGGAGTAAAGGAATACTCATAAGGGAGTGTGGTTTTTAAAGATGAAGTGGTCAACTTCTCTATAAGAGTAGTATCGGTGAATGTGGTGGGTGGTTGAAACGAGGTACCAAGATAGAGGAATCACTAGAAATATCTGGCTCAAAGAGAGCCATGCATGGTGGGACATCATCCATATCCGGATAGTTAGGAAGTATCACAGATTATATCTAGGGAAAATGGTGAGCACCCGCAGCGAGAGCTAACCTAGGATAAATTTATTCCTCGATAATACAAGCGGTGGGCTCAATAAGTGTAGGCTCGGTCATGTTTTTGGATATCTCGGGAGTGGGAACCTCAAAGTGGGGTTCATGTGGATATGGTTGGATTTGATGAGGCTCACTATGGATGGGTAAAGCAACTCAATTGTCGACATGGGACGCGAACCATGGAATGGTCTCAACTTCGAAATTCTCAGGGTGGTAGGGTTGGTCACACTCAAAATCCGTGTCATAAGAGGACACATCATCATCACACTCGGGTACAACAATGGCAGGATCCATGGGAATGTTCGACTCTCTCGCACACTCAAATTCATTTAAACGTTGTTCAAGCCATTGGAGAGCTTCATTTTGGAAGTTGAGTGGCTTGTTTTTTCTCAAGTATGAACTTTTACGAGAGGCTTTCGAGAGCGGAGTTGCATGATGGTGGAGTGTCGGGTGGTTGAGGTGGACACAACTATCTACTATCATGACTCTACGGAGAATACTCAAATGAAGTGTGTTGAGTGGAGCCACATTAATCATACACGAAAGGATCGCCTTCATGATGAACAATTGGTTGATACTCATGGGGTGCGTAGTGAGGGAACTAATCATGAACGGGTGCACAAGTTTTCCATGATGGCTGTTGTAACGTGTGAGGATCCACAACATCGGGTTGGGATTCGTAATGCGTGAAAGGGTGATCAGGCCTCCATGAATAACTGGGTCACTCACACCACTCGGGATTGGGTATATCATGACAATTGGCCGAGGTGGGTTCCGAAACAGTGTCATATGGATACACATGGTCCAAGGTGGGTTTGGAGGGATATGAATAGTAAGGGCACTCATGGGACATGTGATTGGCATAAGAACAATTGGGCGACACGTCGACACTTGACACCGAGGGTGATGGAATAGGAGGTGCGTGCATAGATGGGTCAAGAGTACCAACGGTACTCATGCTAGAGATGTGACCACTAAGAATATAATAAAGACATAGATTAGGATCACTCTCACACGTTTCGCGTGCCAATGGAAAATGACAAAAGTAGTCCCATAAGGGACGTTCTTCACCCATGTGGATAGAAATATTTTTTTGATTTTTTTAGAAGTTTTCTTTTCAAAAGGAAGGAAAAATATATTTGAATTTTTGAAAAAATGAAAGGAAGAAAATATTTTTGGATTTTCTAAAAATAATGGAAGAAAATATTTTTGGAGTTTTGTGAAAAATAAAGGAAGAAAATATTTTTGGAATTTTTTTTATTTTGGAAAAAAATAGTGGGAAAAAAATAGGTGGACTCTTGATTTTGGACGAATCAACTAAAACCGACTACCGAAAAATGAAATTGGACACACACACGTCACGAAGAATTCCTAACTAGCACATAGCCAATTTTTTTCTTTAGATTTAGTGAAAGGATAGTCAAATTTTAATTAAGTCCGCGGGCGATAAAAAATCACGGAAATTTTTGTGATCGCCTTTGCAAAAATATTCTCCCAGTGGGCTACCTAGTTAATTAATTTTAGATTTAGTGATGGCTAGGGTAGCACACAATTGGTAAGAGAGTGAGTCGGGTGATGAAATCCCTTCTCGTGAGTGACCAGGTGTAGGTCTTAGTCGATTAATTCATCACATCATTCGAAAATAAATGAGAGAATAAAATCAAGTAAGAGAACACAAAGCACACAAAAGAATTGACTTGCTAACAGGAGAGGCGCGAGTGTGTAAGAGATGTACCTCCCACGGTTTTTTAGGCCATCGGGTGCCAAAAAATTTGGGTTGACCGGGGGAGATCACGCCTATCTCAGTCGGCCCTGGGAGTCCTACCGACCTAAGGTAGAGAGGCTTCTAAATCCTTGCCTTTGGACGCCCTCTCTCTACCATGTCCGGTTTCCCTATCACGCTTTCTTCGATTATTACAATTTTTAAAATGAAAAATAAAATAAAGGTGTCTCTATGCACCGCAATACAAGTCAAAAATAAAATAAACCTAATACAAGCCTTCTAAAAAACAGCAAAAATGGTTCTAAAAAAAATAAAAAATAAAAAAATATTCGAAAAATAAATGAATTACAAGTAGAAATCCGCTCCAAGTGCTTCACGCTCCCAACAATGGCAATGACGCCATTTGATAAAGAGGAATTTTCGGTATATTTTTTTTCATCATTGCTTAAGAAGCTCCTCTAGTCAAAATCCTTAAATACCTACAAATATATAACAAACTCAAGTGTAGAGCGGTAGGGGGTAAGCTAAAGACAAACTCAATTGTAATTCAATTTTTATTTTCTTTTTGGAATTTTTCTTTTCCATTTTTTTTAGCTTTTTCAAATATTAAAACAATTATCAAAGGTGAACGAAACTATACTAAACTAAATGAGAGATGAAAAAAATAAACTTAAAAAGGAGATAAAAATCAAACTAAGTAAATCTAACTAAATAAAATTATCTAAAATATGAGACCAGTGAAAAAATAAAAGTGAGAATAATCAAAGGATATGATGACTCAAAATATTTTAGTTAATCAAAATTAATTAGTTCATTAAAATTAATTATCACAAGTTAGTATCAAAATCACAAATCAACTCTAGTTGCAAATGTAATTTTAATAATAACATTTTAGTTAATTAAATTTAACACTCCTACAACTCTTGAAAAGTATATCTAAACATCATTTAATTGATCATCCGCTAGGATCGATCGATTAAAATTTGTATAAATCATACAAAATTAAATTATCGTTGAAATTTCAGTCATAATACCGCATTTGAGAGACCCATATCTCTAGTTAGAATCTAAAATGGGTATTACAACTAGAATTTCGATTTTCTCTCTAAAATCATTTACCCTCTCTTGAGGTGTAAATACAAAAGTAAGAGTGCACAATTAATTATCAAAGAGATATTTAATTTAAATAAGTTAATTAAAGTAAGTTTAACATCAAATAATGGTCACCCCACCCCTTGAAAGGGTATCTAGCCTAACATGATTTTAAACACGATGAACAAATAATTAAGGCTATAAACAAATAAAATAGAAGGGTAAGACGACAAATCTTCAAACAAGTCCCTTTGATTTGCAAAATTGGACTCTAATCCTCCATTGAAATTGAGCAACATCCATTTAAATTGAGCTTTCCACAATATTTAATCACATACAAACACCCATTTGAATAACTCAACAATTAATTTCTCACAATTCTCTAAAAAAAATAAAAATAAAATAAAAACCTACCTAAAACTTAAAAATATAAAATGTTTCTCTCTCTAACTCTCTAAGACCCTAAATTGATATTTTGATGATAAGTCTTCAAATGGGGTCTTCCATCTTATATATGCACATGGAGCTAAGGGATTAAATTGGTAAAATAGTCTTGGGAGATCATGTGGTTTGGGTGTGCCATGGATTGTGTTAGGGAATGAGGTAATGGGGTAAAACAAATAAGATATGGTAATGGGGTATTTTGGGCAATGGGGTAAATTGAGTTAGTTGGGGATATAATGGGTAAAGTGTTTAAAAGACTTAAAAGACATGTGATGTTACTGTTTGACTTGGTTTTGTGTTTATGTAGGTATAAATCCATTTTTGGCTAAAGGGAAGTGGGTCTTTGGCTTGGGGTCTCGGGTAGTTCGGGTATGCGGCTGGAGATGGAGTCGGACTATGGCATGTTGGGTCGGAGGCTCTGAAGTGGGGGCTGGGCTGAGGCGTATGGGTCAGGAAGTGGTTTGGCCAGAATTGGGTGTGGGTGCCAGCGGTTTCAGGCAAGAGAGGATTGGCAATCAGGTGGGCAGTTGCGCGATTGGGTTGGTTGTCTACTCACGGTGGTTAGAGGGGGTTAATGCCAGAGGTCGGAACTCCGGTTGAGGCAAGTAATGGGATGGGGGTTGGCAGGATTTTTTTAGCGATAGTGGCCAGCACCGAATCTAACCCCGATGGGTTTTATGGGGATCGTGGGTTTGGGGTTTATGGTTTGGTCAAGATGATATGGGATAGGGTTCAGTTGGGTTTTACATGGGTATAGTGGACTGGTGGTAGGGGTGAGTGTGTTTATGGTTTGGTTATCAAGGAGAGAGGGGAGAGAGTGATGGAAGGTTGAAGATGGTTAAGGGAGTGACTGTGTGTGTTGAGGGTGTAGGGGATTTAGGTGAGGGTATAGTATTGTGTTGTGTGTAGTGTAGTGTATGGGAGTTGTAGGATAAGTGGGGTGTATGTGTTAGTTTAGGTGTATGAGGGTATAGGTTATGTGTGTGTGTGTGTGTTTAATTTGGACACCTAATAAAATAAAACTAAAAATAAAAATCTAAATATTAAATTCCTACACTAAAAATAAAATAAATACTCAATAAATAATGAAAAAAAAAAGAAATAAAAATAAAAATAAATAAATACGAATCTATTAAACTAAAAACTTAAATATTAATTAAATGTAAAATCAAACAAAACTAAAAAAAATAAATGAAATCCTAAAAAAATCTAATCCTAATAAAAATTAAAAAATAATAAGAATCAAAATTAAATAATATTATACTAATAAAAATAAAAAATAGAAAATAAATTCTAGAAAACTCTAAATAAATCTAAAATAAACTCTAAAAAAAACGACTCAAACTAAAAATCTAAAAAAAATTAAAAAGGCACAAACTAAATACACACGGGCTTCGAGGTAGGTTTAGGGACAAGTCAACGCTAGGTTAGGGTTACAGGACAAGGTATTTAGCTCCATTTTAGCTACAAATTGCTTCAAAGTATAGCTTTTGACACCGCAATTGCAATTAAGCCTGCTATTGAATATTTACGCGCATAAGACCATTATTGTCAAGAATTATCAACTAAAATACGTTTATTCGGGGTATAAAATGTACACGTTTGGTGCTTATCAGGTGATTTTACCCATTCCAATATTGAGGTCAAGGCCTGTGGGGGTCCCACTGAGGAATGGGGTCTCTGGGTGGATCATGTCTTGTATACCCCCTCGCATAGAGCTGTTATTGAAGGTCTAGGTATTCTAACTACTATTAGCACTCTCAAGGATTTCTCTATTGCCAAGCAGGAGCATGATTTCACTTTACTAACTTCTCACTGGGGTATTTATTATAATACTTTTCTTACTAGTTAGGGGAAATTTACTATCACTTTAGAGGACATCCGTGAGCCCCTCACTCTTCCCTAATTGGGGAACCATATTTTTATTGATGGTTTTGAGGACGAGGTCAAGGAGAAAATGGCAGGAGAGCTCCACTCTGCTTTGGGTGAGTTCTCGAAATATGTAGCTATCAATTTTACTAGGAACACTAAACACTTTTTCGCCAAATGGAAGAGATAATGGTTAAAGCATTTTGAGCATCTGCCTAATGGTGAGAGCTCGAGCAGGGCCTTGAGGAGTCAGGATGGCCTAAAAATTAACTCCCCCATACTTGGAAGCATATTTGTCACTTTTCTGAGTAGATTTATTCTTCTTGGGAGGCAAGACGACTCTCCTCATGAGATTTTGTTCAAGCTTTCTATGAGGCTTGCTCGAGGGCGAGCAACCCCCCCTCGTGGCTTTGACTTTGGGGTCTTTATACACTTGTCTAGATAAGTCACATGTAGATGTTGAGAACTCTTGTGGTGCTTATGACGCTATCAACTTTGCCAACACTTCTATCATCATGTCATTCTTGTTTGAGATATTTCCCAACTTTTCCCCAGAGGCTAGGTCTTGCCATAACAGAGCTACTCGTGCAGCAAGATGGCACAAGAAGGCTCCTAGGACTCCTCTAGGGTCTTTGATATACAACATCCATGAGTTTTACTTCAGACCCTACTTTAAGATTGTGGGAAGTATTTTTTTCTTATTATTCCTTCTCTGCGTCTGGGGGAACCATGTATTGTCCTATCCGTGAAGACTCTGTTTCTACTTTACCTCACATTTTTGTGTTCGTTATGCTTCTTCCTTGCACCTTTCATTCTCTGACTGACTTGGATCAAGGTGTGGAGTTATACCACTCTGAGAGAGTGTGGAGGCAGTTTGATTATGATCAAGGGGATTATACTCCTTTTTATCCTTAGAGCACCTCCCCATTCGAGCTATACCTTTAGGCCTTTGCCAACTTCTCATTTAAGGGGTTGGTTAATAGAGTGGGTCATCTAGGTAACTTATTTATACCCTCTAAAGATTACCTACCCTCTTTTACTCGGTTATGGTTCACCATTTGGCAGAAGCAGGTCCTCTTGATTCAAAACTATGTGAAGAATGTTCCTTATGAAACTATTTACACAAAAATTTCTAATAATGATAGGTACTTGGGTAAGATGACCCAAAAGTCAGTGTGTCACTGGAGTACCATCCCCAAGTCTCGTCTTGATAAGCTGACTCCCATCCTGGTGAGGCCTTTGCTCGACGAGTCTATCCATTCCAAGCAACCTGAGCCTCAACTTGCTAGGCCCAAGTCGAGAGGCAAGTCAAGATCTTCTGCTGCTTCAAAGAGGAAGCATCCCCATTTGAATGTTTCTTGCTGTATACCAGCTACCATCACTCCTACTACCATTGTTACTTCCATTGTTTCCACTACTGCCTCTAATCCCCCCTCCACAATAAGAACCAGGGTGAGTAAGAAGAAGAAGAAGACTACAACTGGGACCCCTACTCCCTCTCCTACACCAGATCAGGGGTCGAACACTGATGACCTTGGGGGTAGAGAAGACATATAGAATTGTGTGAGAGCAAGGCTATGAGAACCTTGGGTTATCTGCTAAAGAGCCTACTATTTCTTCCATTACTAGATGTGAAGGTATTACACCTCATTCCTTTTTACTTAGTGAAATCAACTTTTGTGAGTTTTCACTTACTAGTTCCCATTCTCTATCATTTTAAGAGGAACTAGTCGATTATATAAGCACTCCATCCTATGATGATGACGGCTCTTTTTCGAATGAGATGAGTGTCACTAATCCTTATGATGATCAACACCCTGATACTTTTTCTTTATTACTTATTTCAGGGTACTCTTCTAGTGAAGGTGTCATGATAGATTCTCCATCTGCCAGTAGTCCTACTACCGGACATCTACTATCTGGACAAACTACCCGATCTATCACTGTAAGTCTTTTTTCTTAACTTCTTTAGTACTATTTCTCTATCTACTTACATATACATAGTTTTCATATAAATTGACTTTATCTTTGCGACATATCCAGACTGCCTATATTATGACAAGCGACCCATTACCCCCGCCTCCTACCCGGGGGCCTTTTCCTAGGGCTCGAAGTTCTATGTTAGTCTCATCTTTGGGCCTATCTAGGGAGGTTAATCATTTCTCTTCACTTAGTAGTTATTATATTTTCTTTTCCTGTTTTACTAATACATTTTCTACCATAGTCCCTTTTTCCACTTATCTACTGTATTCTCGATGATAACGAGGACTTCTTCTATATCCTCCTCTTCAATCGAGGTAAACATTAGCTCTACTGACTTTCTTACATTTACTTGTCACATTTTGAGGCATATCTTTTGAAGTCTTCTGCTTCTATACACATAGAAGCAACAGATTTTCTATAGGACTTTCTGAGGTACTTTGACCTTGTATTATCTATTGTGTTTCTCTATTCTATCATACTTTATACATTTGATGTTCTCATTGTATTTGGTTGTCTTCATTGTAGGGATCCTCTTTCAGTAGCCCTTCTTTATTGGGGGAGTAACACCACTCACGGGAGGCACTGCCCCAGGTCTATCGCCTTCAGGGAGGATTCCTATCTCCTAGGTGTTTATGCCCATGGACAATAGGCCTCACATTCAACCTATATCTTCCTGGATAGTTTTCATTATCGCATATAGCGAGCCTACGACATAGGTTAGCTCTACCTCTCAGGTATTGCTTATTCTCATTAGGCTTCATCCCTTTATCTATTTATGTTTGGATTTTTTCTAACAAATTTGCCATAACTAGGTTGTTGTATCCGCTGTTACTTTTTCGCTGGTCATCATCCCTCTTTCTTCTTCTTTGGAGGGGCTTCAAATATGCCTACATTGAATCTTCTATCTTTAGACTATTTTCCATTCAAATTCCATTCTCATACTCTATTTATGTTTGTTTATATGCCAGTTAGTTAGCACTACCGCTTTTCCATCTGCTTCTTTAGTTCCCCCTTTAGTAGTCCTTGCTAACTTTTGGGAAGCTCATGCAACCATCATATATATGGGAGGTATTATTATAGTAACTCTCCTGATAACTATTCTGACTTGTCTTTACTTATCTTTTATGCCTCCTTATTTTTTTTTATTACCAAGAAAGACTTACAAATTTGCATATCTTTCATCTCTTCTAGGGTAGTTTCAATGGGACATGCTCCTATACGGTGCCCATGCTGAGGGTCTCAAAGACAGTTCTTGAGGTATCACCTATGAGATCCTCTCATCTTTTGTCAGGGAAGTTGATTCAGCAAGCTTGGTTGAAGTTCCCTTGTCTGACGGGCTTGTTCCTAGCTATGTAAGGCCATCTCCTATGGTATGTTCAGTCTTTGCACATTTATTTGCTATATTAGTTACATATCTACATATTCTATCATTTTTCTAAAATATATGTATACATGGTATTTTTATTTGCGAGGTCTATATTCAAACCCTCAGGTGAGTACTCCACCCATTTATGTGCTTGAAGATACTTTGGTCTCCCCCTAGTACTACTCCTGCTCTTTCTACTGCTCCTGCTCTTTCTACTCCTGCTTTTTAGTACTACTCCTGCTCTTTCTACCGAGGAATCTCAGGCACGTATCTTAATGGGGATCTCCCAGGTAAATACTTAATCTACCTAGATCTTTGACTTCCATCTTTTTTATGTAAATATTTGATGACACTTACATGTTTCCCTATTTTTAGGTTAGCCCGACGATTGTTCCTTTGACTATGGAACAACCAGGGGGAGCTACTGTGAGTCAGGAATTATAGTTTCATACCTTATTCTTTTCTTTTTTCCCCCCTTTCTTCTTGCTTTTACTGTGAAGTGTGTGACACCCCTCCTAATTAAATACCGAGTGATCAGTCCTTTATTAAATTATAATAAAGGTGAACGGTCGGTTCATTCTTAGCATCACTGTCATAAAATAACTTTTCCAATTTAAACACCCTAAATAATTAAGCTAAGTGTCAAAACCATTTTAGACATTTCTTTCCAGATTTTATTTAAAATCAATAATTTAAAACTTTATGTAATTCATAATTTAAGGATCAACCAACAAACATACTGGAACAAACAATCCAATTAATTAAACATCCAACTAAGTAATCCCAACATTTAAAACTTAAAGAAAACATTCTGACAGTAATAAATTCAAAAGTACAAATACTGGAAATCAATAGATCACAATATCCGATAAGCAACTGAATAATGGAAAAGGGCGACACAGGCCCAACTGAATAAATAGTGCTAGATGTGGAATCAACAAATGAGATCGTCTAAACAAAAGGCCTGCAACTCCCACCTAAGCTGCAGCGCGTTCCTTCCAAAGGATCCTATGCAAGACGACCCTGTGGTTGGGCACCGGTAATATATACATATATATATAAGAGAGAAAAGAAAATGGAAACGGGTCAGAGCCCGATTGTAAAAACGATTTAAAATTTGTTTAGCAAGTATTTAAATTGTTTACTGGCCAATGCAACAACATATTAGTGCGGCACTCCCTTGAGAAATTCTCACCTCTCTACTAATGTGCACGCCTATCGCACTAACCTTCCCAATGGTTTAAGTTATCTTATCTTAGGTTGCTCGTAAGATTTAAACTGACAATTCCAATTGTTTAAGAGATTAATTTCATTTAACAACAAAGTTCTCATTTAAACCTTATTTACTAATAAAGTTTCTCAGTAACACATTATACTTTTCAAACACTTATTCTCAAATTGAAATAGTTATTCCATTCTTACTTACCATAGACACAACAGGTAGTTCCCAAATCCCAGATTTATATATATATATATATATATATATATATATTCTAACAGCACCCCACGTAATAATTATGGTGCGGGCATACTCTGCTATCCAGTCCCCGTATTACTCTAACTAAGGGAAATACAAGTTCGAAATCACTCTCGAATGGTATTAACACAAAAAAAAACAATATTGAGGCGAAGCATAGATTCCAAGTCTCTAAGAGGTCAGCACATGCCCCCACGTCTCTTAGGACCGTCTGAATATCGATCCGATATCCTGCACCAAAGGATTTCTATCTTCTAGGGTACGAGTCAATATCTCCAATAAAGTCCCATCGAGATAAGACTGTCCCAGCGCGATAACCTCAGGGATAGCAAGTAGCGCGGGCACGATTTTCACACGTATATACTATATGCATAAACACAGTCATATAAATATAATACTATTACCATATCAAATTTAGGTATATCTCATAACCCATAATTATGATATTTATCCTTATTTCTCATTATTTAGTTATCACGTATAACGGTTCGTTTCTTACTTTAATTTGAGGGATTTATCCAACTTACTACGTAACACTCATGGATTCTTATCTTTCCAAAGTGGAATTTCTGTAGGTACTTATTTATTTTCCAACATAACTACCCTACGCGTCACCCCACTTTAATACATAGTTCCATCTCCCCTTATATGTAAACATCCCCGGAAAATGTAAATTTCGTCTTACATTAAAGGTTTCATATTTGTAATAAGTCCTACTGGTCTTCTTTTATCTCCCAAAATATTTTAATAAGGATGACCAAAGATTATTACTCATTTAAATTGAATTCAACTATTTAGAAGGGGAAATATGAGTCTGTCAAGAGGGATTGATCGATCGATGGCAGGAGCTCGATCGATCGATGCGTCGATCGATCGATACTTCTAGTTCGATCGATCGATCAAACATGTATGGCGAATCTGCAGAATACCAGTTACGGGTTCTATCATCCAACATCATCAAAATCCAAATTTTTAACTCCCAAACTCCCAGAAATTTATACTACAAATGTTCCAAACTCAAATGGACAATGTTCAACGTAAGGCATGTGAGTTTTCATCAAAAATCGTGGATTAAAGTGTCAAAATTTATACAATTCTCATGAACCCTAAATTTTCTTTAACTTAATTCAAATCATTCTTTTTCCAGAATTTCTTCTTCTATTCCATCATAAATCCATGGTTCAACCTCTACATGTGAAGGGGATTTCCAGATTATCATTTATATCACCACAACACGCAAATTCTAATCTCCAACACGGGGTTTCTTTCATTAAAACTCATCCTAATCAACCCTAAACTAACATGAATGAAGCATTAACGAAATTAAGCAAGATAAATAATTGCCTGGGGATTTTTTTGTTTCTGATTTGTGGATGAAATCGGTGTGGTGGTGATCCTTGTTACGCGATCTATCGTTTGGCGGCGACGACGGCGCAAACGGAGGGGTTCTTGGCCTAGAACTCTTGGGCAAGCTCTCTCCTTCCTTATCCAATGGTCGTTTCTTGTTTTTCATTGAGTTAACCCTATAAGGCAACCCTAAGAATCTGATTATAACTCTAAAATTTTCGTGGGTTTTCAAGCCTAAAAATGTAAAATGTCCAAAACGCCCTCCTGGGGTGTCAATTAGGCATAAAAACGCGCCAAGCCCCAAACTAAACCCCCGGGTACATTATTTTGACTATCTCGACCCTTCCGCACACTTTGGCGCACTCGACATGACCATACGGATGA
Organism: Sambucus nigra; assembly: GCA_949130495.1. Lineage (NCBI taxonomy): Eukaryota > Viridiplantae > Streptophyta > Magnoliopsida > Dipsacales > Adoxaceae > Sambucus > Sambucus nigra. The sequence continues at coordinate 115,301,298 of OX422219.1, forward strand.
TTTATAATTTATTCACTTTTATTAATCAACATTTAGTCCCGACACGATACGAGCGCGTCCCGACTTAAATTTCCAAAATTGTCATTTTATTCACTCGTGACATTTAATAGAACCAATATCATGTATTAGTTTACTCATTAGTAATATTCAACAAATTTACAATGATTACTAACTCTCGTCACGTTAGTAATTATAAAAATAATTAATTTCTGGATTTATATTATATTAATATCTCACATTAAATTTAATAAATCCCCAAATTTAGAAAGCATAAAAATACGGGGTATTACAAAGTGGTCTCACCTTCGCATTCATTTTTCCTTGCTTTCAAGTTAGTAAAGTGGTTGTCCCTAGTTTTGTGGGACCTACTGTCAGTGCTATACTGCGCACTCCCAGGCATTAACTCTCACACATGTGTTATTTATGTCTGTTAAAATTAGCCCATTTTTCTTTTTCCTTAGAAAAAGAAAATACTAACTTGTGCCCAATTTCTCTTTGGTTGGTGCTCCAGGTCATTTGTCGCCTTCTCGCTTTGGTGATAGCACATTGACTCCCTTGGGCATTGGGGTAAAATTTCCCTGATCTTGTTTCAATTTGAGTATGGGTACCCACCTCCTCTTATTTCTATTATTTATTACTTACCTTTTTTTTACTTTCCATTTTGCAGGATCTAGTTGATGAGCCTTATGAGGCCACTGTTGAGGTTGGCTAGAGTTCTGAGGCCACTCGTGATACCGATTCTGGCGAGGATTCTTCTGTCCCTCTTTCGGAGCTCGAGTCTCATAACACAGGCTATGATGATATAGAGGTGGAGGCTCTTGGTGCTTTCATGAGTGTACGGTGTCATTTGGAGTTATCGTCTAAATTCCGTCCTCATGAGCGACAGGTGTTGGAGATGCTTTTGGAGCACCACCTTGAGACTTTCACTGCCTAAAGCGTCCTCAACATTGATAGACTAATGGTCTTCAATTTGAAGGCCCTAGCCAACTATCTTCATGACTTCCTATCTACCCCTCTCGTAGCCACGACTACTCAGTGGGCTACACTGCTTCTCCATGCTCTTCATGATCTTCAACGCTTCTATCACTTCCAACAAGATTGGATTGAAGAGTTAGTTTATTATTTTCTTGGTGTTACCTTTAGGAAGATAATGAAGCTTCATACTTCTAGGAAGACTAGGGAGCAGCAGTGTCAAGCTAAGGCAACGTAGAATCAGACTCAGATTTAGTCCCTCTAGGCCAAGATAGAGGCTGGTGTTGCTGAGGATATGGCTCAGATGGCTAGATTAGAGGATCAACTTGTTGAGGAGCTTGGTCCCTCTTCCACTGACCTGCGCTTCCGCCAAGATTTATTTTCATATTTTCTAGTGGTTAGATAGCCTTTTTATGGAAGCTTCCTTTTGTACACATTTCATATGTAAAGAACTTTATCATTATTAATGAAAAATTATTTTGTTGGTTTCTATCATCTTGCTCATGGACTTTGATAATTGCTTACTATGGCATGCACTAATTTTTTGTGTCGACTTCATTTGTTTGAACTGTTCCCTCTAACTGTGGGATACTTGAATATTCTATGAGAAAGTTAACATTTTCATATTTGTCCCCGCTAACTGTGGGGTACTTGCATATTTTCTAAGCAAGTTAATATTTTTTTTAGATTTGTCCCCTGTAACTCTGGGGTACTTGCTTATTATCTGATCAAGTTATCATTTTTAGAATTATCTTCGCTAAATGTGGGGTACTTGCATATTATCTGAGCAAGTTACATTTTTAGAACTGTGCCCCCTAACTGTGGGGTACCTACATATTATCTGAGAAAGTTACATTTTTTGAACTATCCCCTCTAATTATGGGGTATTTTATTAAGGTTATCATTTCTTAGGGAATAGTTTGGAGATAGAGGGTTAGCTCTTCTCCTTCCCTCAAATTTTTTTAAGAAAATGACTATTTTCTATGGAAACATTGCCCCTGGTGTTTTTTTTTAAAAACAATAAAGTAGGGGGTTTAAGTCCCATTTTCTCTACATTTTCTATGGACTAGTCATGTAAGGCTTTCTCTTTGAGAAAAATAGTTAAAACTTGTTCGTTATGCAATATTGTTGTATAAAAATATTTGTTATACTTTTTTATTATGACTTGGAGGATGTCCTCCTACTAGTCTGGTGACATGATAAGAATCATTTGCCCAACATGCTTGGAGATACTTTGCTCAATATACTTTTCTCTCAGGTTGGATGCACCCCCAAGTGTAATGAGCAAAGTTCTCTTTATCCGGGACCATGTTCTAGTCTAGTAGAGAGTATATAAAAAAATATTCTGATGGATCTACCTTTTGCAATAGGTAAACAAGGAAAATAAGAATCATCATGCAATGCTAAAAAAAGAGTTACTATTCATTTCTTTTCATTTACTGTACCATTTACAAAGTTGTGTCACTCAATCATCTTTACAAAAAAAAAAGAATTGTTCTGGTTCTAGGGCAAATTGCTCAAATTCTTTGACATAAATGAATTTTCAACAAAAACTAAGCATAATACCTCTTTAGCCACTTGCAATTAATGGACTGGAGGCAGTCACTCTTTGGTTTTGAAATCTGACAATAACCCGACTTGACTACCTGTCTAACTACAAAAGGGCCTTCCTAGTTGGGTTTGAACTTTGATGCCGACATGTTGTGGATATGGTGAGTGGATGCTCACGGGACTAAGTCTTCCACCTGGAAATACCTGGTCTTGTACAAATTTTCATATTCTCGGGACAGTTGCTGGGCGTAGACTTTAAAGTTATCTTTTACCTTATCTCTATGCTCGTTCACTGCCTCAATCTTCACATGTCATGGGTCCGGAACGATTCCATTGCTTAGAGAAACTCTGGCTGAGGGTACCGCCAACTCCACTGGTAAGACAACTTCGGTCCCATATACTAGTGAGATCGGGGTGAACCTGGTCAATTTTCTCTTTAAAGTAGGATAAGCCCATAGTACCATGGGATGCTTCTCATCCAATGCCCCTGGCATGTCTTCCAGCATCTTATTCAAGATATTGATCATGAACTTATTGGTGTCCTCCTCTTGGCCATTACGTTTAGGATAAGAGATGGTTGAGATATTGCGCACAATTTTTTATTTTTCTATGATGAAGGCCATCTCATTGCATACGAATTGCTTCACATTATCTGTTAAAATCACTTTGGGTATACCAAACATCCATATGATATACTACTTGATAAACTGGGTTACCACTTGGGCAGTCACTCTACTTAAAGGGATGGCTTCTGCCCATTTGGTGTACAATTTTAAGTCACAATAATAAAATATTTGCCATGAGAAGTTGGGATGATTTTTCCAACTAGGTCAAATGCCCACGTGTGGAAGGGGTAAGGAGTTGCTAAGCTTTTTAAGCTGACTGAATGGGCATGTATCATAATGCCATATACTTTATAAACTTTGTATTTCTTCACATAACCAATGCAGTCAGCCTCGATGGTTGGCTAGTAGTACCCTAATATCCTCAGTTGATCATACAGTTTGGCACCTCCCATGTCAGGGGGCTCAAGAGCTTCTTTCATCACTTTCCATGTGTCTTCCTTAGCTATGACCCTTAGTGCCTTCGTATTGTACCCTTTCTTTTAATGTTCCCCATCCACCAAGTAAAAACAGGCTATCCTCTTTCGCAGATAAGTTTCATTTGCTCTCTCTATGGGTAATTCACCATCCTTCAGGTATATCTCCAAGCTTCGACAACTTTCACAAAGTTAGCTTCAGTTGTTGGTCAAAATGGGCTTGGCACTTTAAACAACCTTGTTGCAGACGATTAACCTCTGCGCTCATGGTGGGCCAATAGTTGCCCCTACTACAACCAATATTAAAGAGGGATATTAGTGTCCCCATAATGCGTTTCACACATCTCTACCAACCTTCCTTTAGCTTCTTGTTCTTCCACAAATATTACTAGGAACCCTCCAAAGCTCTTGAATTAAACTTTTCCCTGTAGTACATAGTAGTTTGCTAAATCTAATATCTTGATTGTCCCATCATTGGTCTCTATCATTTTCACAGCTAGGTGCCTTCAATCTTCTGGCTCGTTGCTTCGGAATAAGGATTTCACTTTAGTAGGCACTATCCTCTACCGTACTATGATCGGTGATTCTGGATCATCCATGTCAAACTTTTGTGATATCCTGTCCAATTCATCAGGATGTATATTCATTGTTCTTGCATGTGTATCCCTAGTTACTTCCAAGAACTACCCCGACAATCTTTAGATGATGTATCTGTAGGGTGCTAGGTTGGCATGTTTGAGGTAGAACTCACCATTAACCCGTTTGACTACCAGATTGGAGTCTCCTCATATGCGAAACACCCGTCCAACATCCCAAAAATGAGGGCCTCATACTCAGCCTTATTATTTGAGCATTTAAAATCAAACTTGAAGGAGAGGGTGATATTCTCCTTACTGTTTAATAATATAATACCGACACCTAATGTTCCTTGAGTACTAAGGCCATCAAACTCCATCGTTCACTTTTACATTTCTTCCACCATGCATGTTTGAAAGTTCTCCCCAGGTAATTCCCCACTGGGGGTTCAAAATTCTCACTTGGAAAATGGGCGAGGAGATTTTCTGCCACTTGATTTTCAATAGCTTTGGGCACTATGCATTTTAAATCATATTCTGAAAAAATCTAAAACCATCTTAATGCTCATCCCACAAGCACCGTCCATGCAAGGATGTACTTGATGGGGTCATACTTAGTGACTATGTGAATAGTAAAGGCTAATTGATAATGTCTCAACTTTTGAACTACAAAGTCCAGGGCAAGACAATGCCTCTCTACGCTGGTGTATCTAGATTATATACCTGAGATCACTCTTGGCAGGTACTACACGAGTTTTTCTACACCTTACATTCCTTGGGCCAGTAATGCTCCCATGGATATTTCTATTTAAGTAAGGTAGAGTAGTAGAGGTACCCCAACTTGTAGTGGAATCATCGTGGATGTGGAGGCTAAAGTTTCTTTGATTCTTTCAAAGGCCTTCTTCCACTCATCTCCCTACATCCACTTGAATTTGTCTTTTAGAAGTTGTGTGAATGGGTGGGCCACCTCCGCTAGCACATTTATGATCCTTCTTAGGTAGGACACCTTCCTTAAGAAGTGACCCCGTCTATTCACATCTACTTTCACCCTCCGTCTATTCACAAAAAATCCCAAAAACTTTCCCGCAGTGACCCCGAAGGCACACTTCAAGGGGTCCATCCGCATCTTGTACCTATGGAACCTCTGGAACACTCTCCAAAGTTCCTATATGTGCTTTCTTTTTTTAATAAATTTCCCCAGTAGATTGTCCACATAAAATTCTAGTATATCATGAAAAATATCCATCATGGTCCTTTGGTACATGGCCCCGAAATTCTTCAATTTTAATGGCATAACTTTGTAGTGGAAGTTTTGCAATGGTGTATAGAAGGCAGTCTTCTCCGCATTCGTCGGATCCATTTTATTCTGATTGTAACTGATGTACCCGTCCATGAAACTATACATCTCATAGCCTATGGTAGGGTCAACTAAGTTGTCTATGCTGGGTAGAGGAAACTCATCCTTGGGGCATGCCCGATTTAAATCATTAAAATCCACACAAATTCAAATTTGGATTTTGTCTTTCTTTGCCACCGGTACTATGCTTGAAATCCACATAGGATGCCAAATAGGCTTGATGAACCCTTCTTGCAACAACTTCTCTACCTCTTCTTTTATATTTGGGTCGAGGTCAGCCTTGCATGTTCTTATTGCTTGCCTAAATGGAAGATCATTGGGATAAACATTCAATATGTGAGAGATCACCTTTAGATCTATTCGTGGAATCTCCGTTTATTTCCAAGAAAACATGTCCTTGAACTCTTTGAGAAGTATAATGAGATATTCCATTTGTTTGGGGCTTAAAATTTGGAGATTAAAATGCCTTCTTCCCCTTCTACTGCTAGGTTGATTTCCTTTTACTCATGTAACTGCTCCCCAGGTCCATCCTGCATGCATTCTGGAGCTTCCTTTCGTTCCTCAATATTCTCAATAACATGGGATTAATCCATAACAAAACATTTCGGCATTGGGTCGGTGCTCTCATCCTAGAACACCACCCGCGCAAATAAATGATAAGTAAACTTTCCATCGGGTAGAACCACTTTTTTGCAAGTTTAAAGAGGTTTACCCACCTCCTCTACATTCCTCTTTCATGTTGCTATATGGGGGATCAAACTCCCCCCCCAAACGATGATATACAGATTTCCTTGGCTTGGCAATTCCTCCAACTACTTTCTTCTCTTATAGTTTTCTCACAGAATTCTTTTTTTCCTCTTCCAATTATGTGTACAATGTTGCGTCCACCATATGGGTATCCACAATTAAAAAGGGCTTTTGTGTGGCCTTCATTATGATTTATGTTCCTCAGATATTGGCTTTTTCACATTGATGGTAGGTGGAGGGAATTTTTCCATGGGCATACATCGATACCCTCTCAATGAGCAGTTGGTAACTGGTATTATCATTGATGATATGGAATTTGATTCGAGAAGTGAAATTCCCCAACTTAATTCCTACATTCACATATCCAAGGAATTTCATTCTGGTGCTGTCAAATCCTGATATCACTAGTGGCATATGCACTATCTTCTCTTGATCAATCGTCGTCTCGTATAATGTGTCGATTGGCATAATGTTGATAAATGATCCTCCTTACATTAATGCTCTGGGGAATGAAACTCCATTGATCATATCAGTGACATATAGTCGACGGTTGTGGAAGTAAGGAATCTTCCTGTCTGCCTCAGAAAATACCACTTCAGAAATATACCTTTTGATCATCCCTGCCAGCCTACCAATTGGTCCTTGCCAATTCAATAAGGGATCTCCTCACTATTGCACCGCCTCCAAAACTTTTCTTGTTATGACTGTCCTAGTGTCATTCTTCACTCCTATTTGGTCGAAGAACCACTTGAACTTAGGGATCCTCGCTATGGCATTTTATTAAGAGTCTAGGCCTACTTCATATGTCTAGACATTACAAATATATTCTTCCTCAGATGTCCCTCCTCATCCAGATCAAGGATGACATCCACCTTTCCCTCCATGAAGTTTACCTTCTCGATTTCTTCATCTTCATCCTCTTCTTGGTCTAGAGTGAATAACCACTCCTCACACTTTCTTTCTACCTTAGTTCTATGCTTACTGCTTAGTGACAACCTTTTTAACTCTTTACATATTATCTCACCACTTTCTCACTCCATCAGATCTTGGGTTGCATCTTCATCATACATTACTACCATATTGGCAGTGGAATAATGATGATCTAGAAGTGGGTTTTCATTAACATCCAAAGGAGGTATCTGTAAAGTACCATTGGACACCTACTCGCTAATGATTCACCTTAAATAGTAATAGTCCTTGGTAGAGTGTTGCACCCATTGGTGTAACTCGCAATACTTAGGGTTGGCTTTCTTAGTTATTATTGGGGTTTCCCCATTCAAGTCAGGGGGACCTTTTACCCCCTCTCGTACCAATATATGATCAAAATTCGTAGCTTTTACTACGTAGCAAAGTAGCGGTGTTGGGGCATCTTCTCCAAACTTTCTCTTATTACTTGGGTTGTTGTTCTTGGATCCAAAACCTCCCTTCTTGCCTTTGGGGTTTCCATCCACATAGTTTACTACTTGTCTCCTAAATACTTGAAATCTTCCAAAAGTTAGTGGAACTTGTATCCACCAACCCGGGGTCATTGGCTTGATTATCATGGCAATGTTTCTCGCAGCCCTGGTGAACTCTCTAAAGGTTCAATATCTAGTCTCATTATCCACATGGAGCTTGTATTCCTCCAAGAGCCCCTCAACACAGATTTGAAGCAACCTTGCCTCTGATACCTCCTCATTCACATCAAGTTATCTCTCATGAAAGCTCTTGATATATTGCATTAACTTCTCCCCAGGCTTTTGCACCTCTTGTGTCAGGTGTCTCAATGTGAACTCATATTCTGTCATAAAGAACTTTTGGAGGAATTATCTTTACATTTATGACCATAAGGGAATGTTGTTGGGTGACACGTGGGAATACCATGTGTAGTCCTTCCTATGAGGCTCTTGAAGAACTCCCTCAACCTCAATTTCTTTTTATTTCCATGCACCCCTAGGTACTCAACGAACCTCTTCACGTGCTCTCTTAGGATTTATCCTTTGTCATTAAACTTAATGAACTTTGGTGGAATATAACCCTTTAGGTATGGTTTCTCACTTATATCCCGAGGATAAAGATCTTACAGCTCATCATATAAATGAGGTTCTTCTCCTGAAGTGGAGGAGAGTAGCTTTCTCACCTCCTCCATAATAACTACATTAGAGGGAATTCTTCCAAACTTATTCCATTTGTAGCTGGTGTGCTTGGTGGTGCCTCAACCTTCTCTGGAACCACCTTTCATGGAAGAATCATCTCTGTCGAAATTGCTGCTGGAGTGGCTACCCCTCCAAAGGGAGTAGCCACTAGTGTTACACAACCTTGACCCAAACATGATAGGTCTACGTTGTTTTGCTTTAAAAAGTCAAAAAACACATGCCCATAAGGCCTATAACTATCATCAGAGCTATTTTTTGTGAGCTGCTATGCCCTACCTGAGGAGCAGGTGTCTTTGTTCCGATTACCACCACATCCTCCAGAGTAGTCTGGTCATTTTGCGTTACATTCCTAGCAGGAATGTCTTCAGAAAGTGGCTTCTTAGAAATGTTGAAACAATTTTTGTCCGTGGAAGTGAGGATACCTCCCCAGCGGAGTCTCCAGTTTTAGGAGGGTAGTTGTACTAGGGTCTATGAATAACTAGAAAGGGTTAGGCATGACACACTCCAATGGACTCCGCCTTCAAGGTCTTTCAAGAACTTTTAGAGCAGCGCCTGGTAAAACCTTCTCCTTTTGGTAAAAATGGAACCAAAGCAAAAACTACTCCCTACAAGAAGATGAACATCATAACAATTATAGTAACTTTTTTTTAGAGAAACTCTTGAGAATGATGGCTGTCAGGGTGGAGTGAAAGAACAAGGAACCCAAAAATGAGAGAGAGAGAGCAGGAGAGAAGACTAGGTATTTGGGGTGATTTTGAAAGAGTAACAGTATGAATTGAGTTATGATTAGGCATTTACCTTGCCTAAGGGTCCTATTTATACTCTGGCACTAGGGTTGAGTTTGAACTTTTTGGGCACCAAAACTGAGGGTGTTGATGAGCGACAGGCCGATAATGTACCCTTTGTCCCTATCTATGTGCAGTCACTTGTCCCCTCTGACAGGTGCCAGATGGTGAAGAAAACGTAAAAACTCAAATATGTTTGCACTTGAAGAAAAAATATATGATTTGGTAAATATCTTTTAAAATGGTAACTTGGTGTACAAATTTTTTAAACATTAGGAGGGTCTCAAAGACCACCTCCTCTAAAATATTTTATAAACTTGAGGAGAGGCCTCAAGTACCACCTCCTCTAAAATAATTTAATAAACTTGAGGAGAGGTCTCAAGGACAACCTCCTCAAAAATCATTTGTAAACTTGAGGAGAGGTCTCAAGGAACACCTCCTCCAAAATCATTTTATAAACTGTTCATTTCTTGTGAGCAATCTCTTCGTTGCTCACTTCATTTATGACTGGGTTTGAACTATGTAAGGACTGGGTGACCACTAGGGTTTATCTACTAGTGTTATCTTAATCTTAAAGTGCTAAGTGGTTGAGCTTCCTCAATAATCCTTTGTTCTTCAGCCACCAAGACAAAACTTCCAAGAGATCTCAACTTGACTTTTTGATCCCTACTTGCTCAACTAGGCTACCTATAAAAGAAAGCGACATATTAGTACTTTAACATATATGTGAGTAACAAATCTTGGGGAGGATGTCACTCTAGGTGGACCTCCTCGCCCACTCGTTCTTTTCTATAAGGGATTTCAATTTCTGGCGACGAGGAAATCCTCATGGTGGGACTCCTTGTCCAAACTTTGTTCCTTTGATTTTTTGAACATTTGGGGACGAGGGGCCACTTGTGGTGGGGCTCCTTATTCAAAGTTCATTTCTGTGTTTTTTGATTTTCTTGGGAGGAGGAGACCATCCTAGTGGTACTCCTCGCCCAAATACAATCTTGATGAATTTTGGGAATTTTGGGATGAGTATCCCATCCTGGTGGACCTCCTCGCCCAAGTTCAGTTTCTGCGAACTTGATATAGATTTGGACGAGGAGCCTTTTCTGGTGGGCCACCTAGCTTAAGTTTAATTTCTGTGAACTTAAGACAAATTGGGACGAGGATCCCTTTCTGGTAGGATTCCTTGCCCAAGTTCTAACTTTGTGAGATTTGGAAAAATTAGGGCGAGGAGCCCTTACTAGTGTCCCTTGTCTCCCAAGTTCTCAATTTTTGAGCTTTGGACAAATTGGGCCCATGATCTGTTACTAGTGGCCATCCTCGCTCAAGTTCTAATGTTTTGTGAGATTTGGATAAATTGGGGTGAGGAGACCATCCTGGGGTCCCTCCTCGCCCATGTCCTAATTATTTCTTTACCAAAGGACTTTATTGGGTGGTTACTTGTGGTCAGCTCTTCCTCGCAAATTGGGACTGTGAGAAGGCAAGACTATGTGATAATTGATTAACTTCGCAACTTTCTAATATAACACACTTATTTAATTAGAGACCCTAAACATGCATCTAAGGTGCATGTGTCAACCCATAAATAAATAAAGCACGTGACACAAAAAATATGCTGAGACACAGAATTAAGGAAAAAAACCCTTTCGGGTAAAACCTTTATTTCACTATGAATATACAAGTCGCAACTTACAATTACATAGAGAAATTTGCAATGGATCAACGCGCAACCAACCCACTATGACAAGCAGTCTTGAACTCAGCAAGAGAATACACGCAACACCCTCCAAGGACTCGCACCCCAAACAACAAAGGAAGAACCGAAGCTCTCCTTAATGACACGCAGCCATAAAACTTTGTAGAGACTCCCTCAGCAATGACACGCATCCCTCGGTTGCAAAGATCTCTCCACAAAGATGAATAACAACAAAGTTTGTGTTCTAGGGTTCCAAAAGATTCACAAAAGTAATTGGGATTTTTGTGTGTGAATCAAAAAGAGTCTTGGGACTCAAAAAGGTGAAGACTTAGAGTATTTAGGACTCTGAAAATCGTCTTGAAAATTCTTGGAAAACAACTCCCCGAAGTTGTCTTAAATAAGAAAACTTTGAGCCTAAAAAATCTCGAACAGATCTGGCCGAATTTATCCTAGGCGGACCGGTCCGGCTTGGAGGCGGATCGGTCCGACCTCGGATCGGTTCTTTTAAAATTTGCCTTTATCGGTTCGCATTCGATCCATGGTATACTGGACCTTGAGCAAGGCGGATCGGTCCAGGTAGAGGACGGATCGATCCGGAGGCGGATCGGTCCGGTATAGAGGCGGACCGGTCCGGCTTCCCAGAAAACTAAAAAACTTTTAAAAGCCTCATTTTTCTTGAAAAAACATACTTCTTATTTTTATAAAAAACATTTTATAAAAATTTCCCAATACTAAATATGAACTTTAAGGAACGTAAAAACAATTTTTTACCAAGTTCATTCTCGCAGAGGCTATGATGTTGAAGACACTTTGATATTCGGATCCGTTGATGTAGATACGATCTTGAGTTTCTTCAACGGTGTAACGGCGTACGACATATAAATTGACAATGGACAAAAATGTCCTTACAAATCTCCCCCTATGTCTATGCCGGTACATACATAAAAAATCCGAATTATCAACTAATGACCTATACAAATATACCCTCCCATGAACCCTAAAGATGGAAAGATACAAATGTTTAAATCTTCATCGTTTGTTCTTCAATCTTCAACAATCATCAAATCTCAAAGCTTTTCTCATCAAGGTGTGCAACATATTGATCTTCAATCTTCGTACCTACACACATGATAAAAAGTAAATACCACGTGACACATTGAGTTTGAAATGAGATAAACATGGATACCAATATATGATAAAAACATAATCTACATCTCAAAGACTCCCCCAAAATTCAAACTCCCCCATAATATGATAATTCTTTCTCCCCCTTTTTTATGATGTCCCCAAATAGATAGAAGAGAAGAATGAATCAAATAAGCACAATCGGGGTGTCACGATACACAAAACAGGGCATCAAACAATATGGTAAACGTGCTCTTGCAAGGAGATGCTCAAACAAATCTTCACAAACTATTTTTGAATTTTTAAAATTTTTTGTACAGGAATAAGATACCAATTTGAACAAATATGATACAAAAATCACACCATGGATTTAGGCTCAAACAACCAAGTCATGGAAATGGAATGAATGGATGTGAACACATTCGATAGGTAAATCAACTCAATCAATCATATGTGCACGATGCATATGTGTACCCCTAACGAATGAACATCAAAAGTATCCTTAGGTGTAAAAAAAATTTGTTGAATTTATATGACATCATCTTATGCAAATCAACAAATCAAAGTCAAAATGATTTCCACACCAATAACGTCCAAAACTATGTAGCGCATTTTCAAGCATTTCAAGGACGTGTAAACCCGTTTTAAATTCTCCAACCAAACTCCCTCATATATATTTTCTATTAGAGGTGATCTAAATTCTCAAACTTTGGAGAATTGGTGCAAAAACCTAAATGACCCCTTTTTGGCATGAATATCTTTTTATTGCCTTTCAATTTTTTCGGGCGCTTTTAACCTCTTTGGACCCCTGATAATAAAATTCCTCCATTTTTTAGGTCCAATTTAACGGTGGCTTAGTATTCGCAAAGGCAAAATGAACCTTTCGCAGCCCTTTCCCGTTTTCAAACAAAGCACACAAACTCACAAAACGGTTCTTATATGCACAATTTCCTTATAAAAATTATCGCGCTTGGTTCGTTTTAAAGACAGGATTGAAGTGAAAACACCCAACCAACATGTGATAAGACAAGCACAATAATCAAACCAATCCGTGCATGTGTGCAATAAAGGAAACATGAGTCAAACATGTAGGAAGTAACACTTAATTACATCTTAATGACTCCAAACATTATAAAGCACAAGGATGAATTGACCTATTGTCTCAAAACACTATCAAACAGTCACATGAAAAAAATGGAATGATGTTGTGACTTGGTCATCCTAAGTGTCCATCCATAAACGGTGCAAACAAAATACAAAAATCTTTTTGGATTTTTCAAAAAAATTATGAAAATAAAATCTTTTTGTATTTTTCAAAATTTTATCAAAAACAAAATTCTATACAAAAATTACATGTCACAACGCTAGCAAACATATAACAAAAATCATAACTAGCGTATGACAAACATGCAAATACAATCATCTATATGATATGGCAAGAGAAGAATCATGTGTAAGCAAACGGGAATCAACTTGTCTAAAATCTAGTGCCTCTAAAAGTGATTTCCTAACCCAAATAGATGTGAAACATCGTGTGGGGACTTCGGGAACCATGGGAACACTAGACATAAACTTCCTAGGACTTTTTCTAAGATCAAAACAAAAATGCCTAAGGTGACCATTCCTACCACAATATGAACATGTGTAAATGGGTGGGATGACACCTAAAGTGTGATATTTTCTAGCGTCCTTGGAATTAGTTGATCCTCTAAAACAAATAATGGTTTTGGCTTTAGCATTAGAAGCATGAGAACACGATGAGCTATTACCATCACTATCAAACCTACTTGAGTCTGTCAAATCATTTTTTAACTTTAAAATTTTTGACTCAAGCAAAGAATTAGACTCTTCCAAATTAAGGGATTTCTTTTTCAAATTATCAATTAAACTTAACAGATTATCGTGCTCCCCCTCAATAAAAACAAACTTATCTCTAAGAGTCTTTTCACGTGCCGTAAAATCATCGATTAATTTTTTATCCTCGACGGCACAAACTGGAACCCTAGAATTTTTTATGTCCTCTAATTCCTTCTCTAAAACTAGGACTCTCTCATCACTCTTCTTTTTGGCAATTTTTAAAGAATCAAAATCAGTACACAAATTGCCAAAGTGCTCACGACAAATATCACTTTGAGTTTGAAACGCTTGCAAATATTCAATCTTACTTTTAAAGAGAGAATTTTCTTTTTCCAAAACTTTAATTCTTTTGCAAAGTTTCAAATTCAAACTTTTTAAATTTTCAGCATGGTCATGAACTTTTTCAAAAATAGGCTCCTCATTAAATGGGCGTTCCATTGGAAAAATTGCGATTTTTCACAAAACTGATTTTAAAAAAAAAAAAAAATCAATATCACACGATTTTGCGGAAAATAGGAATACGCAATAAATTAGCGTAACCTGCTCTGATACCAATTTGAAAACGTGAGTAGACAAATTGTATCAGAAAGTAAAACCTCAAAAAATTAGGATCGCGCGATAAATTAGCGTAACCTTCTCTGATACCAATTTGACGACGTGAGAAGTCAAATTGTATCAGGGAAAAAAAAAGGTTAAAAAATCAGGATCACTCGATAATTTAGAGCAACCCGCTCTGATACCAAGTTGAGAAGACAAGACTATGTGATAATTGATTAACTTCACAACTTTCTAATATAGCACACTTATTTAATTAGAGACCCTAAACATGCATCTAAGGTGCGTGTGTCAACCCATAAATAAATAAAGCATGTGACACAAAAAATATGCTGAGACACAGAATTCAGGAAAAAACCCCTTTCGGGTAAAACCTTTATTTCACTATGAATATACAAGTCGCAACTTACAATCACATAGAGAAATCTGCAATGGATCAACGCGCAACCAACCCACAAAGACACGCAGTCTTAAACTCAGCAAAAGAATACACGCAACACCCTCCAAGGACTCGCACCCCAAACAACAAAGGAAGAACCGAAGCTCTCCTTAATGACACGCAGCCATAAAACTTTGTAGAGACTCCCTCAGCAATGACACGCAGCCCTCGATTGCAAAGATCTCTCCACAAAGATGAACAACAACAAAGTTTGTGTTCTAGGGTTCCAAAAGATTCACAAAAGTAATTGGGATTTTTGTGTGTGAATCAAAAAGAGTCTTGGGACTCAAAAAGGTGAAGACTTAGAGTATTTAGGACTTTGAAAATCGTCTTGAAAAGTCTTAAAAAATAACTCCCCGAAGTTGGCTTAAATAAGAAAACTTTGAGCCTAAAAAATCTCGAACAGATCTGGCCGAATTTATCCCAGGCGGACCGGTCCGGCTTGGAGGTGGATCGGTCCGACCTCGGATCGGTTCTTTTTAAATTTGCCTTTATCGGTTCGCATTCGATCCATGGTATACTGGACCTTGAGCAAGGCGGATCGGTCCGGGTAGAGGACGAACCGGTCCGGAGGAAGATCGGTCCGGTATAGAGGTGGACCGATCCGGCTTCCCAGAAAACTAAAAAACTTTTAAAAGCCTCATTTTGCTTGAAAAAACGTACTTCTTATTTTTATAAAAAACATTTTATAAAAATTTCCCAATACTAAATATGAACTTTAAGGAACGTAAAAACAAAATTTTAGCAAGTTCATTCTCGCAGAGGCTATGATGTTGAAGACACTTTGATATTCGGATCCGTTGATGTAGATGCGATCTTGAGTTTCTTCAACGGTGTAAAGGCGTACGACATATAAATTGATAATGGACAGAAATGTCCTTACAGACTGCTTGCCCAATTCTTTGGGCTATTGAGTGTGTACCACTATACAGAGGCATCAACTGCAGGCCTCAAAGTCACTCTCAAGAAAGGAATCTAATGTTTATATGTACATAGATATTCTTCCCCCATCATCATCCGAGTCCTTAGAAGATGGAAAGTCAAAGGGAAAAAACTCTTACCATTCCACGCCCACCTAGAATAGATGACTCCCTATTCTGTGACATAACCTTCCACTGCTTTCCCCGAGCGAGGAGAATCTTAAATGATGCCCTCACCACATTAGCCTCCATGATCGACATGCCGAGGGAATAATAATGGCCCCTTTCCTAGTCCAAAATCAAGCTAAACCAACCCACTGCTACCACATTAAGCTCGTCATATAAGAGGATTCCGATATGATCGAGTTCTAGTACTGTGACATTTTGCTCCTCCTCAAGTATGGTAGGTATCCTGAAGATTCCACCAAGAAAGACAGAGCAACCCTCTGCAAACTGGCTACCCAGTACATTGTCTGTGATAAACAATTATTCAAGAGAAACTTTGATGGAATGCACCTACATTGCATCGCAGGGGCTAACCTTGAAGAGATAAAGCAGAAAATCAAAAACAGGGAATGCAGACCCCATATAAATGGCCATATGATCGCAAATAAGATTATTCGACCGGGTTACTATTGGACTACCGTGGTTCAAGATTGCACCGCCAATGCCTGGAGATGCCTTAAATGCCAACTATTTTCCAATATCTAGAATTTTCCTCCATAGGAATTATACAACATGACTTTCTCCGCATGGGGCATCGATATCATAGGCAAAGATAAACCCAAAGCTTCCAATGGACACGAGTTTATCCTAGTTGTCAAAGACTAATTCATGAAATGGGTCGAATCCGAGTCATATATATTCCTGAATGCCAAAAAGGTAGCCAAGTTAATCGGAGAGAATATTATTTGCCGATACGGGGTCCCACATGAGCTAGTATTATACAATGGGTTACATTTTGAGGTAAAAGTCACAGAATTGGCAAACTAGTACGGGATTCAAAGACACAAAACTTCTCCCTATCGACCATAAACCAATGTTGCAGTTAAAGCCGCTAATAATAACCTTAAAGAAATCATCAGTAAGATGATCGACAGTTGTCGAGATTGGGCTTATCGGAGACCTTATGCCTTTTGGGGCTACCGTACTTCAGTTCAAGCATTTGTTAGTGCTACCCATTACTCTCTAGTATATGGAATGGATGTAGTCCTATTCGTTGAACTAGAAAAACCTCCACTACGCATTGTGCTTGAATGCAAGGTCAACGAAGAAGACTGGCGCCAATGACAACTTGACGAGTTATCGTTGTTGGATGAAAGGAGGCTAAAGGCTGTATATTACATACATGGGTTCCATCACAAAATAGCACAATATTTAAGTAGGAGAGTTAAGGACGGTGGTGTTCGAGAAGGGGATTTAGCCCTCAAAGAAATGATAGAACTCGTACAGGACCCTAGAGAGATATTCAAGCCAAGATGAAGTGTCCCCTACATCGTGAATAAGTTAACGTTCGATGGCACCGTTATATTAACAACTTCAGACTCTCCTTTGGTTTGAAGTTTATAAGGGTAAATTATGTTGAGTGATGCCGTACTCATATAATATGTTGGAGACCTCCTTTTCTAAGTGATATCCATCATCTAATACCAACTCGTGAGGTGTGTCGAAGTGGCAGATGGGATTTTGCCATATGAATTTGGACACTTTCTTAGCATTTAGATATGCATAGGATTTGACCACAACCCATTTGGTTAAGTAGTCGATGGAGAATAAGATATACTCATTCCTCGTGGAGGCCTTAGGAGTTACCTTCCCTATGATGTTAGTCCCCCAGGTTAGAATGACCAGGGTGAGTTTGTGCAATAAATCTCTCAAACAGGTAGATATTTTTAGCGGAATATAATTGACAATTGAGGGACCTCTTAACGTGCTCAGTGCAGTGCTTTAGCTGGGTGGTCCACTACTATGACTTTTAGAGTATTTTTCTGGAGAGGGTGTGCCCAACCATGTGCAAGACACTTTCTCCCATGTGTATTTTTTCATAATTTTGAGGGTTTCATTCCCTGGGACACATCGTAAGTGTATACATTGAACCTACTTTCTTATATTTGGTACCTGATGAGCACCCAAAATTATACATTTTATACCCTGCATAGATGTACTTTAGTTGCTAATTCTCGACAATATGGGTCTTATATGCCTAAATGTTTATCTTGTAGGCCAAATGTTCGTTTGTGGTGTCAAAAGCTATATATCAAGGCAAATGCGCGTTCAATGGAGATAATACGTTATCCCATAACCCTAACCTACCCTAACCTAGCCTCAACCCATGTTAGACACCAACCCGAGCTCAACCCAGCAACCTGCTCGGCCCCGTCGCACCTCTGGCATCTGCATCGTGGCCCTCCAATCCCCCTGCCCAAACCTGGCGCTGTCCACCAGCTGATGACGGTTCAACACGGACTTGAACTCACCCAGAACATGATCCCCTTTGTCGACCCATCTCCGGCGATCCTCAACCACCGAACCCGGCTAGCATCTCTTCAATCGTCTGCTCTCCCTACCCAGATCTACCTTGTCGATAACCCTATACCCACTACCCGTTCCTCCATGCTCGATCTCCAACCCAAGCCTCACACGATTTTACCTGCCAACAAATAAACCAAATCCAAATAAGTCTAAATGCCTACATGCCATTAAACCCATTTAAGCCTTTTTACCCAAAATGCCCCCAACTATCTATTTTAACCCCACTTCCCAAAATACCCTCATTCATCCCTCACCCACATGACCTCACTTTCCTCTCAACATTTCCATGCACACTCAATCAAATTCCTAAAAATACCCCTTATCCCCATGTGTGCCATGCATCTACTATAAAAGAAGACACAAGACCCCATTTGACGGGGGATCATATCATTGAAAATAGAGAGAGATAGTTAGAGTAGAAAATAAATTAGGTAGAGAAACATTTTGTAAATAGTTTTAGTTTTATTTTTTTTAGAGATTTGTGAGGAGAATTTTTGTATGAGATTCAATTAAGAGGGTTGTATACTTCAAATTGGAGGATTGGAGTCATTTAAATTCAAGAGATTCGTTTAATTGTTCTTCTCTTTCCTCTTTTATATTAAATGCCCATTGATTATTTGATTATCATGCTTTGTATTATGTTAGGCTAAATCCCCTTTCAACGGGTGGGGGTGAACCCTTATTTGATGTTATTTTTAGATTAATTAGTTTGATTACTTGAAAATTTCCTTTGAATGCTAATTTTGCTACCTTACCCTTGAATTTACGCCTCGAGAGAGGGTAAATGATTTTCGAGAGAAAATCAAAATTCTAGTTATAATACCCATTTTAGATTCGAACTAGAGATAGGGGCTTCTTAAGTGGGGTATTATTACTTGAATTTCAACTCTAAATTTATTTTCTAAGATTTATATAATTTTTAATTGATCGCTCCTAGCGGGTGATTAATTAAAAGGAGTGTAGATCTATATTCTAGAGTTGTGGGGTGTTAAATTTAATTTTCTAAAAGGTTACTATTAAAATTACATTTGCAACGAGAGTTAATTTGTAAGTTTGATGTTAATTTGGGAGAATTCAATTAATTCAATTAATTAATTAGAATATCTAAAATTTGTGGTGTAATCCCACTCCTTGATTGTTCTCACATTTACTTACCTCACTTTATCTCTTATTTTAGTGTTAGACTTTATTTTTCACTTTTAGTCACTTTCTAGTTAGTTGTTTTCATCTCACATTTTAGTTTATTATTATTTCACCTCACCTCACTCAATTGTTTTAATATTTGAAAAGGTAAAAAAAAAATAGAAAAAACAAAAGCCCAAAAAGAAAATAAAATTGAATTACAATTGAGTTTGTCCCTAGCTTACCCCCTAGATGTGGATTGATACCCTTACTTACCTCTACACTTGAGTTTGTTATATTTTGTAGGTAATTTGAGGATTTTGATTAGAGGAGTTTTCAAGAAATGATGAAAAATACACCGAAAAGTTATGTTTATCAGTACCCACGGATGATGAATTTGAGTCCCAATCGTCTTAAGGTAAGTCGGTCAACGGAGGAGGCATTTTAGTTGGTAGTGATTTTTATTGAGCAATTTCCAAATGTCATAGTGCCATACTGTGGCTCGTTGATAGAATTGACTTTTCCGTGTATTGTCGTTGTTGTACAAGTTCCTTCTAATCAAAACCTTGAATTACCTACAAAATATAACAATCTAAAGTGTAGCGGTAAGTAAGGGTATCAATCCACTTCCTATGGAGTAAAGCAAATGGACAAATTCAATTGTAATTCACTTTTTATTTTCTTTTTATGCTTTTTCACTTTTCTACTTTTTTTTTTAGCTTTTTCAATATTAAAACAATAGGGTGAGGTGAGGTCTAAACTAAACGTAAAGATCTAAACAACTAACTAAAAAGTGACTAAAATGAAAACAAAGGCTAACACTAAAATAAAAGATAAAGTGAGGCAAATAATTGTGAGAACAATCAAGGAGTGAGATTACACCATAAATTTTAGTTATTCTAATTAATTAATTTAAGTATTTGAATTCACCCAAATTGATATCAAAATTACAAACCAACTCTCGTTGCAAGTGTAATTATAATAGTAATCTTTTAGAAAGTTAATTTTAACACCCCACAATTCTAGAAAAATAGATCCACAGTCCTTTTAATTAATCACCCGCTAGGATCGATCAATTAGAATTTATGTCAATCTTATAAAATAAATATAGAGTTGAAATTCAAGTTATAATACCCCACTTAAGAAATCCCTATCTCTAGTTCGACTCTAAAATGGGTATTATCACTAAAATTTTGATTTTCTCTCGAAAATCAATTACCCTCTCTCGAGGAGTAAATTTAAGGGTGAGGGATCAAAATTAACATTCAAAGGGATTTTACAAGTAATTAAACTAATAAAAATAAAATAACATCAAATAAGGGTTTTACCCTACCCCTTGAAAGGAGATTTAGCCTAACATGATATTAAACATGACAAATTAATAATCAAGGCTATTAAAATAAAAGAGAAGAGAATAAAACACGCAAACCAAGTCTCTTTGAGAAAGTTGAACTATACTCTTCCAAATTGAAGCATACACCTCTTAATTGAACATCCAAGTGACATGAAATTAAAATAGGGGAAAGTACTCTTAGGTCCCTCACAAACAAATTTTAAACACTAAAGTAATTTTGACAAATTTTAAACACTTAGGTCCACTAATTCTCTTCTTGTACAAGTCCACGCTAGTGGCATACCAAGTGAACCTAATTGTAAATTGTCTTTAAATGTTTAAAAATTGTTACTAAGAGACCTAAATGTAAATTGCCCATTAAAATATCCACTCAATTAATTCTCATACAATATTTAATCTCACAAACAAAAATAAAAAGAACAAAATAAAACTATTTACAAATGATGTTTTTCTCTCTACAATTCTCTCTCTAAAATTCCGATCTAAAAGCTCTTTTTTTTATTTGGGGTCTTCATCTTCATTCTATACAAGGCATGAAGCATGAGGGGTGTGCACATGGGGGTAAATTGGGTAATGGAAGTGCACATGTGGATATGGTGTGAGGCGCATGTGGGTTGAGAGGTGTGAGGTCACAAAAATCTGTTTTGGGTGAGGGTATTTTGGATATTGGTTAAAAGAAGTGGTTTGAGGGTATTTTGGGTAAATAGGTAAAAAGGGTTTATGTTGGTTTTAAGCACAAGGGTTAGTTTATTAAATGACTAGTGGGTCAAATGGGTCTTGGTATTTCTTTGATTTTGACAGATGGTAAAAACGATTTTGGCTCAAGGGGGAAATGGATATGGTTTTGGATGGGTAAAGGGTTTGGGTTTTTGACATGGGTCTTGAGATGTTAGTTGCTGGTAGCGTGTTAAAGGGTGTTGCTGGATGGTAACGTGTCCAGATGGAGAGAGGGGAACGGGATTGACGACCCGCCGGATTGGGTCGGACTGTTGGATAAGCCGAAGATAGGTCGCCGACACCGAGGAGTGGTTTTCGCCGAAGTTCGTTGGGACACGGGTTTTGACTCGGGTTGAATCCACGCTCAGGCAGTTTCGACCGGCGGTGGATTTAGGACAGGGGGTTTCGACCGGAGTGATGATTGGAGGGCGAGAGAGGGGTCGATTGGGACGAGAGTGAGAGAGAGAGGGGCGATGTTAGCTCGCCGGAGGTGGAAGAGGGTGAGGGTCGGTGCTGGTAAGGGGGTAGAGGTCGCCGCCGCCGGATGTGGCCGGCGTCAGAGGGGGCGGTTAGGTCGTCGGCACGCCGGAGGTTAAGGGGGCAGCGGGTTATGGTGGTAAGTGAGAGAAAAGGTGATGGGATTGGAGATGCGTTTGGGGAGAAGTGTGGTTATGGTGGACAGGAAGTGAAGGTGGGTGTTGAGGTTGAAGATGAATTTGTGAGGATAGGGTGTAGGTGGGTGTTTGGGGTTTAGTGTGTGAGTGAGTTGGGTTATGGGTTATGTGTGTGTTAAATTGTGCCCCTTAATAAAAATTAAGACTTAAAATAAAATTAATAAAAATAAAAAATCAAATCTAACTAAAAATAAAATAAACTAAAAACACTAATAATAAAAATATTAAATTTTAAAAAATAAAATCCTAAGCTAAAAAAAAACTAAACTAAACTAAAAGAAATAAAAACATAAAATCAAATGAAAACTAAAGTCCTAAAAAAATATAAAATAAAATAAAATTGAACTCCCAAAACTAATTTTAATAAAATTAAAAACTGATAAAAATCAAAATAAAATAAAATTATAATAATAAAATAGAAAAATAGAAAAATAGAAAATAAAACCTAGAAAATACTAAATAACTCTAAAATAAATCCTAAAAATAGAAATGACTCAAACTAAAAATCTAAAAAATAATAAAAGGGCAAATTAGACACACACGGGGTTCAGGGTAGGTTTAGGCTAGATTTAGGCTCGGGTAATGTTACGAGATTGGTATTTAGCTCCATAAAATGTACAATTGCCTTGAAATATGCAGTTGAACACCGCAACATGCATTCCGCCTACAAAATAAACAATTAAACACATAAGACCCATATTACCGAGAATTAGCAACTAAAGTACGTCTATTCAGAGTATAAAATGTACAGTTTTGGGTGCTTATCACTCGTACAATTATTTCTTTCATGGTATCGACTTCAAAGAAATACGAAAGGGTGTTTCAGCTAGTTACGGTGAGCATAATATTTGTGTTTCCTTTTGGCATGTTGATCGTGGAGATCCAGGTGGTAAGTGCGTCTCGGAGGTTGTTTTTAGATATTTGGAGAAAGTTGAATTTGAGATGCTCGAATCACGAACCTACTCCTCTAAGTAGGCATGGTATGATTGTAGTTTGCCATCCCGGATCTTCCATTTCCTAGTATTTGAATCCTGACTTGGCTATAATCCCAATAGGCCTTCAGTTCAGTGATTCCTATTTTCAAGGCAATTTCGAGACCTATGATGCAACCCTCATACTCGGCCATATTATCTATGTAGTCATATGAGATACTGATAGCAGTGGGGAGTGGTCATGCTCGGGGATATAAGTAGAATTCATATGCCTAATACTTTTTTATTGGATTCCCCATCAAAATAGAGTTCCAAAAATTTACTATCATCTACGAAAAAGGAAATTCTCGTTGAGAAATTCTTCCTTATTTTGGTCTTCGACATTTGACCAGCCTTATCATGCGAGGAGGTTGGAGATGGCTCAATCTTTAGTGTCTTTCTGCATGACATATGTGATTTCGAATTTGAATAGCATTAGCAGCCACATTACCATCTTGCTAGAGAGAACAAGTTTCTCAAAGAGGTATTTTAGGGAATCCACCTTGGAGATAAGACATATGATGAAGGACGTCATGTAGTGTCGTAGTTTACAAGTGATCCATAGAATGAATACACAAGCCTTTTACAGGGTAGTGTATTTGATCTCATATGGTACCAATTTTTTGTTGGCATGGTGGATTGCAAATTCTTTTCGAGACCTTTTGATGTACAAGTCTAATATGTACCCAATAGTTGTGTCGGTTATGGTCATGTAGACCAAGAGTTGTTGTCCTAGATGAGGAGGATCTAGCATCGAAGGAGTGAGATTTACTTTTACTTTCTCGAATGAATCTTGGAATTGAGCGTCACATTATTTGGGTGAGTCGTTCTTGAGTATTTAAATAATGGGTTGACAAATGGTTGTGAGCTCGAGGATGAACTAATTTATGAACTGTACTTGTCTTAGGAACCCTCTAACTTTGTTATTGTTCTGGATAGTGAAATTTCTTGTATGTCTTTGACCATGGAAGGGTCTACTTCGATTATATTTTTGTTGAGGATGAAGTCGAGCACCCTCCCTTAGTGACTCCGAAGACATAGTTTTGCATATCTAGACTAATTTTTAAGAGGCATAACATTTGGAGGAATTTTTGGAGTGTCGGGACTTATTTTTCTTGATAATGGAATTTAATGATCATCTCATCCACGTAGACTTCCACTTCCTTATGTATGACGTCATGAAGGATGGTTGTGCCCAATTTTTGAGATTGAAGGGCATGATTTTATAATCGTATGTACCCCAGGGGGTAATGAACCATGTTTTCTCTTAATGGTCAGGATGCATTTTGATTAGGTTTTTGCGTATGAATTTATTGATGAAGGACTTGATCGCGTTACATTTTATTCTATCTACAAATAAGTCGATATGTGGTAGGGGAAATCATCTTTGCGATAAGCCTGATTAAGATCCCTGTAGTTCAAACTTTTTCATTTATTTTTGGTACTAGTATGATATTTTCTAGGAAAGTAGGATATTCGATCACTCAAATGAACCCACACTAAGATGTTTCTCTCTTTCTTCCGTTACATTGAAGGACCATTTGAGTATTCATTTATGGAGCCTTTGATTTATGAGTTTTTCATTGGGAAGAGTGGGCGTCTCATGCATTACAATAGTTTTGTCGATGCTGGCAATGTCGACATAAGACTAAATGAAAATATCTGTGAAACTTGTAAGGAGGCCCGTGAGATCTTTTCGTTCTTTATTATATAGGGAAGACCCTATTTTTAACTATTTGGGTTTTTGGGATTTCCCAAGTTTATTATTTTGTGTCATCTTCGTTGCGATACATACATATGTTTAGACTTTGGTCATGTTTTTGAAAGTGTTTTAAGTATTTTATGTCCTTAGAGTTATCATTATTAGGTGTAATTTCTAATCCATTGTAGTATTCATTATCATCAAATGGAGCATACATTGGTAAATACTAGAAATAAATATTTATTATCCCATCAAAGAGAGGGAGGGAATAATTGATAATAGCATAAACGTATTCTTTGAAGAAGGATACATCGGGATAAGGGATCTGGGGGGACTATTTATCTAGCAGGAAAAACTCAAAGGACCTCAATGTGATGAGCATTAGGATGCACCCAGTAGAGGTCTAATTCTTCTATTTGGTGGTTCCGTTAATGTTTGAGATGGAGGGATACGGGTTCTGCTAAGACCCATTTGGAGTGACTTGTTGGCTCTTTATGATCCCTATACTTACAGCAAGATGGGAAGTCAGTGTTTCTTTAATTGGTATTTTTTTCATGTGAGCTTGGTTTAAGGGTCCTTAACGGAGTCTGTAGCAGGTTTGGAGCAGGAAGTGCCTCAGAATGGACTTTCAGTAAGCGCTAGTGAGTTTCCTAATTCCATTGATAGTCTTACGGGGGTTCGCTGAGTGTGTCCCGAGGTTCTACCAAAAGCGATGTTACAAGCGGCATGTATGTGGAATCTGAAAATGGAGGTAAAGATTTAGTTCAGGGATGATTATCAACCATCCTTCCTCTATAGTGGAATCTCAGGTGGCTAAGGAGGAGTTCCAATCATGGAATCATTTAGCTAGGGTTAGGTATGTGGTTCCTATTATAACTACTAAAGCAGTCTTGTTGGTAAATAATATGTGCAATCCCTATTCAGGTTCTAGTTTTCATGTCTCTTACTCTTCTATAATGACCCTTGATACATTAAGTTCACACTGCTGAACTGTGTTTATTTTCTCATAATATATGTACAATCCTATTCTCATAGAGGATTTTAATTCCTTCCTACGATGATCTCTTTGTTTCTTCATGGTTTTACGTTTCACCCTTTAACTCCTTATTTTTAGGCCTAAGTCTAACAGTTTTCAAGTTTTCATCGTGCTCTCAAAGCAGGAGTTCCGTGTGTACGCGATCGATTCCTGCGGGTAACATTGGTACCCTTATAAGGTGTTCATGCCTCTCACAGGGTCGTTTTGTGGCTATTTTATGTTTTCACACTTTGACAAAATGTTTTAAGCCTAAGTCTAAAAGTTCGCAATTTTTCGTCGTCCTCACAAACTAGGAGTTCGATGAGTACCTGGTCGGTTCTGGTGGGTTACATTAGTCCCTTACCAGGTGTTCGTGCCTCTCATTGGGCTATTTTGTTTTTTTTTTTATGTTTTCACCCTTTGACGGCATGTTTGTAAGCCTAGGTCTAATAGTTTTCAAATTCATGCCGTGCTTTCAAGTCAGGAGTCCTGTGAGTATGCGATTGGTTCCCGCAGGTTACATTGATCCTGTACGAGGTGTTTATAGATCTCACCAGGCCGTTTTGTGTTTTTTTTACATTTTGACCCCTTGACTGCATGTTTGTAAGCTTAGGCCTAATAGTTTGTAACGTTTTATCATGCTCTCAAAGCGGGAGTTATGTGAGTATGCGATCAGTTCTGTTGGGTTACATTGGTCCCGTCCAAGGTGTTCATGCCTCTCACGGGGCTGTTTTATATATGTTTGACATTTTCACACTTTTACGACATGTTTTTAAGCTTAAGTATAAAAGTTTGTAGATTTTCATTATGCTCTCAAAATGAGAGTCCCATGGGTACGCTGTCAGTTCCAGCGGGTTACATTAGTTCCGTACGAGGTGTATGTTCCTCTTACAAGGTTTTTTTGGTTATTTTATGTTTTCACCCTTTGACAGATTATTTTTAAGCTTAAGTGTAACAATTTTCAAGTTTTCATCGTGCTCTCAAAGCAGGAGTTCTGTGAGTACGCGATCAATTCCTGCGGGTAACATTGGTCTCGTAGAAGGTTTTCGTTCCTCTCACAGGGCCGTTTTGTGTCTATTTTATGTCTTCATCCTTTAACCACATGTTTTTATGACTTTGTCTAGAAGTTTTAAATTTTTCATCGTGCTCTAAAATCGAGAGTTCGATGAGTACGCGACCGGTTTCGGTGGGTCACTTCGGTCCCTTACGAGGTGTTCATGCCTCTCATTAGGCCATTTTGTGGTTGTTTTATGTTCCCACCATTTGATGACATTTTTAAGCCTAAGTCTAGCAGTTTTCAAATTCTCAACGTGCTCTCAAACTGGGAGTCCCGTGAGTATGCGATCAGTTCCTGTCGGTGACATTAATCCCATACAAGGTGTTCGTGCCTCTCACCAGGCCATTTTGTGGATGTTTCACATGTTTACTTTTTGACGGCATGTTTTTAAGCCTAGGTCTAACAGTATAAATTTTTTTGTTGTGCTCTCAAAATGGGAGTTCCTTGCGTATGTGATCGATTTTGATGAGTTACAATTGTCCCTTCCGAGGTGTCCATGCCTCTCATGGGGCCATTTTGTGATTATTTTATATTTTCACCCTTTTATCTAATGTTTTTAAGATTAAGTCTAAAAGTTTTCGAATTTTCATGGTGCTCTAAAACTAGGAGTCCTGTCAGTACGCGGTTGGTTCTGGCAGGTTACATTGGTCCCGTGCGAGGTGTTCGTGCCTCTCACAGAGTTATTTTTTGGCAGTTTTACGTTTTCACCCTTTGACGACATGTTATTAAGCCTGAGTCTAATAGTTTATAAATTTTTTCCATTCTCTCGAACCGCGAGTCTCGTGAGTACATGGTCAGTTCCTACGGGTTACATTGGTCTCGTGAGAGGTGTTCATGCCTCTCACGGGGTTATTTTTTCTTGGTTTTACATTTCACCCTTTGACGACTTATTTTGAAGTCTAAGTCTAATAGTTTTCAAGTTTTCATTATGCTCTCAAAGCAAAAAATCCGTGAGTACGCGACCGGTTCTGACGGGTAACATTGGTCCTGTACAAGGTGTATGTGCCTCTCATCGTGCTCTCAAATTGGGAGTCCTATAAGTATGTGGTCGGTTCCGACAGGTTACATTGGTCCCTTGTGAGGTGTTTATGCCTCTTATGGGCCCATTTTGTGGTTGTTTTATGTTCTCACCCTTTGATGGAATGTTTTTAATTATAAGTCAAATAATTTTCAAATTCTCGTTCCGCTCTAAAACCTAGTGTCGCCTGCGTATGCGACCAGTTCATGCAGTTTATATTGATCCAGTAGGAGGTGTTTATGCCTCTCACGAGTCCATTTTGTCATTGTCTAATAATTTCATCATTTGACGGGATGTTTTTAAGCCTAAGGCTAACAGTTTGACAGTTTTCATCGTCCTCTCAAATTGGTAGACTCGTGAGTACATGATCGATTCTAGCGGGTTACATTGGTGGCGTACGAGGGGTTTGTGCCTCTCAAGGGGCCATTTTTTGGGTGTTTTACATTTTCACCCTTTGTCGACATCTTTTTAATTCTAAGTTTAAGCATTTGAAAAATTTTGTCGTTCTCTCAAACCGAGAGTCCCGTGAGTACGTGGTAAGTTCCTCCAGGATACATTGGTCCCATGCGAGGTGTTCATGACTCTATAAGGCATTTTTGTGGGTGTTTTACATTTTCAGCCTTTGACGGCATGTTTTTAAGCCTAAGTCTAACAATTTGCAAATTTTCATCGTGCTCTCAAACTGAGAGTCCTGTTAGTATGCAGTCGGTTCCTGAGGGTTACATTGGTCCCATTCGAGGTTTCGTGCCTTTCTCTTTGTCGTTTTATGGTTGTTTTATATTTTCACCCTTTGATGGCATGTTTTCAACCCTAAGTCTAACAGCTAGCAAATTTTCATCATGCTCTCAAACTAGGAGTCTCGTCGGTACACGATTGGTCCTTGTGAGCTATATTGATCCCGTACGAGTTGTTCGTGCCAATCATGGGGTTATTTTTTTCAGTTTTACATTTTCACCCTTTGACGCCATGTTTTGAAGCCTATGTCTAACAATTTTCAACATGCTCTCAAATCGGGAGTCCCGTGAGTATGTGATCGGTTCCTTCGGGTTACATAGATCTCGTGCAAGTTATTCATGCCTTTCACTAGGACGTTTTGTGGTTGTTTTATGTTTTTACCCTTTGACGGTTATTCCTAAAATTAAGTCAAATAGTTTGTAAGTTTTTATCATTCTCCTAAAGCAGGAGTGTCGCGAGTATGCAATCGGTTCCTACGGGTTATATTGGTCTCATCCAAGGTTTTTGTGCCTATCGTGGGGCCATTTTGTGGCTATTTTATGGTTTCACCATTTTACAGCATGTTTTTAAGACTAAGTCTAGAAGTCTGCAAATTTTCATCCAGCTCTAAAACCGGGAGTCCCGTGAGTATGCAGTCAGTTTCAGCCAGTTACATTAGTTCTTTGCGAGGTATTCGTGCCTTTCATGGGGCCATTTTATGGATTTTTTGCATTTTCTCCTTTGGACGATGTGTTTTTAGGCCTAAGTCTAACAGTTTTCAAATTTTCACCGTGCTCTCAAATCGGGAGTCATGCGAGTACGCGATCGGTTCGTATGGAATATATTGCTCTCGTGCGAGGTGTTCGTGCTTCTCACAGGCCATTTTTTCATTGTTTTACATTTTCACCCTTTGACGCCTTATTTGTAAGCCAAAGTCTAATAATTTGCAAATTTTTATCGTGCTCTCAGATCGATAGTCCCGTTAATACGCGGTCGATTCTTGCGGGTTATATTTGTCCCGTGTGAGGTGTTTGTGCCTCTCATGTTTTTTTTGCGATTTTAGGTTTTTAATCTTTGACAACATGTTTTTAAGTTCAGTCTTAGAGTTTTCACACTTTCATCGTGCTCTCAAATCAAGAGTCCCTTGAGTACGTGGTCACTTCCTGTGGGTTACACTAGTCCCGTGTGAGGTGTTTGGGCCCCTTAAGAGGCCGTTTTGTGTGTTTTATATTTTCACCCTTTGGCGACATATTTTTAACCCTATGTCTAATAGTTTGAAAAGTTTCATCCTTCTCTCAAAATGGGAGTGCCATGAGTATGTGGTCGATTCCCGCCGGTAACATTTGTCTCGTTCGAGGTGTTCGTGCCTGTCACATTGCCGTTTTGTGGTTGTTTTATATTTTCCCCTTTAACGACATGTTTTTAAGCCTAAGTCTAAGAGTTTGTAAACTTTTGTCATTCTCTTAAACCGGGAGTCCTATGAGTACGCGGTCTGTTCTCGCAGGTTACATTAGTCCCATGCGAGCTGTTTGGGCCTCTCATGGGGTTATTTTTTGTCGGTTTTATGTTTCACCCTTAGACACCATGTTTTTAAGCCTAACTCAAATAATTCTTAAGTTTGAATCGTGCTCTCAAATCTAGAGTCTTATGAGTACGCAATCCTGTGGGTTACAATGGTTATGTACAAGGTGTTCATTCGACTCGCGAGGCTATTTTGTGGTTGTTTTACATTTTCACCATTGACGGCATGTTTTTAAGCCAAAGTCAAACAATTTGTAATTTTTCTTCATGCTCTCAAACCGGTAGTTTCGTGAGTATGAGATCGATTCTTACGGGTTACATTAGGCCCGTTCGAGGTCTATGTGCCTCTCATCGGGCCGTTTTGTGGATGTTTTATGTTTTCACCCTTTGATGGCATGTTTATAAGCCTAAGTTTAACAGTCTGCAAGTTTTCATCATGCTCTCAAAGAGGGAGTCCCGTGAGTAAGCGATTGGTTTCGATGGGTTACATTGGTCTCATCCGAGGTGTTCGTGCCTCTCAGGGTGGCATTTTGTGGTTATTTTATGTTTTCACCCACTGACGACATGTTTATAAGCCTAAGTCTAAAAGTTTGTAGATTTTCATCGTTCTCCTAAAATGGGAGTCCTATGAGTATGCGGTCGGTTTCGGGTGTGACATTAGTTCCTCGCGAGGTATCTGTGACTCTCACGGGGCCATTTTATGGTTGTTTTACAATTTCAACCATTCACGTCATGTTTTTAAGCCTCGGTCTAATAATTTTCAAATTTTTGTCGTACTCTCTAATCGGGAGTCGCATGAGTGTGCGATCGGTTCATATGCGTTACATTTTTCCCGTGCGAGGTGTTTGTGCCTCTCATGGGGACATTTTGTGCCTGTATTATGTTTTCTTGTTATGATGCCTTATTTCTAAGCCTAAGTGTAACAGATTGCAAATTTTCATCATTTTCTCAAATCAGTTGTCTCGTGAGTACGCGATCGGTTCTTGAGGGTTACGTTGGTCCCGTGCGAGGTGTTCGTGCCTCTTAAATGGCCGAATTTGTGGTTGTTTTACATTTTCACCCTTCGATGGCATGTTTTGAGTGTATGTCTAACATTTTACAAACTTTCATCATGCTCTCAGATTGAGAGTCGCGTGAGTACGTGGTCGGTTCCTACGGGTTACATTGGTCCCTTGCGAGGTGTTCAACCCTCTCACGGGGTCATTTTGTGTGTGTTTTATGTTTTCACCCTTTGACGACATGTTTTTATGCCTAAGTAAAATAGTTTGCAATTTTTTATCGTGCTCTCAACCCGGGAGACCTGTGAGTATACGGTCGGTTCCTGCGGGTTACATTTGTCCCGATCGAGGTGCTTGTGCCTTTCATGTTTTTTATTTTATGGTTGTTTTCTGTTTTCACCCTTTGATGGCATTTTTTCTAGCCTAAGTCTAACAGTTTGCAAATTTTCATCGTGCTGTGATATCGGGTGTCGTGTGAGTATGCGATCGGTTCTTGCGACTAACATTGGTCCCGTATGACCTTTTCGTGCCTCTCACCGGTCCATTTTGTGG
The DNA here is from genome assembly GCA_949130495.1 of Sambucus nigra. Lineage (NCBI taxonomy): Eukaryota > Viridiplantae > Streptophyta > Magnoliopsida > Dipsacales > Adoxaceae > Sambucus > Sambucus nigra. Next base: position 115,332,989 of record OX422219.1, read on the forward strand.
ATGTTTTATATTTTCACCCTTTAACGACATGTTTTTAAGCCTAAGTCTAATAGTTTTCAAATTTTTATTGTTCTCTCAAATGGGGAGCCTTGTGAGTACACGGTCAGTTCCTACCGGTTACATTAGTCCCGTGCGAGGTGTTCATGCCTCTCATGGGGTTATTTTTTGGTGATTTTACATTTTTCGGCTTTGATGACATGTTTTTATGCCTAAGCCGAACAATTTTCTAGTTTTCATCGTGCTCTAAAATTGGGAGTCCCGTGAGTACGCGATCAGTTCATGCGGGTTACACTGCTCCAGTGCGAGGTGTTTGTACCTCTCAGAGGGCCATTTTGTGTCTTTTTTATGTTTTCACCCTTTGACGACTTATTTTTAATCCTAAGTCTAATTATTTTCTAACTTCCATCATGCTCTTAAATTGGGAGTCCCGTGAGTCCGCGATGGGTTCCTACGGGTTAAAATGGTTATATGTGAGGTCTTCTAGCCTCACGCGGGGTCTCTTTGTTGCTATTTTATGTTTTCACACTTTGACGATATGTTTTTGAGCCAAAGTCTAACAGTTTGTAGATTTTTATCATGCTCTCAAACTGGTAGTCACGTGAGTTTGCGATCAGTTCTTGCAGGTTACAATGGTCCCATTCGAGGTATTTGTGCCTCTTACGTGGCCGTTATGTGTCTGTTTTATATTTTCACCCTTTGACGGTATGTTTTTAAGTCTAAGTCTAAGATTTTGCAAACATTCATCGTGCTCTTAAACCGGGAGTCCCGTGAGTACGTGGTCGGTTCCTTCAGGTGCGAGTTGGTCGTGTCTCTCGCGGGGCCGTTTTGTGGATATTTAATGTTTTCACCCGTTGACGTCATGTTTTTAAGCCAAAATCCAATAGTTTGCAAATTTTCATCGTTCTCTCAAACTGAGAGTTTCGTAAGTACAGGGTCGGTTCCTATAGGTTACATTGTTCGTGTTCGAGGTGTTTGTGATTATCACGTGGCCTATATGTGTTTGTTTTATGTTTTTACCCTTTGACAGCATATTTTCAAGCCCAAGTCTAACAATATGAAATTTTTTTCCGTGCTCTTAAATCGGGAGTCCCATGATTACGCGATCGATTCCTATGGGTAACATTGCTCCCGTGTGAGGTGTTAGTGCCCCTCATGGGGCCCTTTTGTGGTTGTTTTTATTTTCCACCCTTTGATGGCTTGTTTTTAAGTATAAGTCTAATAGTCTACAAATTTTCATCATTCTTTCTAATTAATAGGACCGTTAAATGCGAACGGTTCTTGTGGTTAACATTGGTCCCGTACAAGGAGTCTCACGGGGCCGCTTTGTCATTATTTTATGTTTTCACCCTTTAACGTCATGTCTTTAAGAATAAGTCTATAAGTTTAAAAATTTTCATCATGCTCTCAAATCGGGAGTCCTATGAGCACGTGGTTGGTTTCGACGGGTTACATTGGTTCCTTGTGAGGAGTCCGTGCCTCTTATGGGCCCATTTTGTGATTGTTTTATGTTCTCACCCTTTGACGGAATGTTTTTAATCCTATGTCTAAATTTTTTGAAATTCTCATTGTTCTCTGAAACCTAGTGTCCCATGCATACGCGATCAGTTCATGCAGGTTATATTGATCCCATGCGAGGTTTTTATGCCTCTCACGAGTCGATTTTGTCGTTATCTAATAATTTCACCCTTTGACTGTATGTTTTTAAGCCTAAGTCTAACAGTTTTTGCCAATTTTCATCATCCCCTCAAACTGGTAGACCCGTGAGTACAGGATCGATTCTAGCGGGAAACATTGGTCGCGTCTGAGGGGTTTGTTCCTCTCAACCGGCCATTTTTTTGGTGTTTTACATTTTCACACTTTGTCGACATCTTTTTAATTATAAGTTTAAGCATTTGAAAAATTTTGTCGTTCTCTCAAACCGGGAGTCCCATGAGTACGTGGTAAGTTCCTCTGGAATACATTGGTCCCATGCGAGGTGTTCGTGACTCTACAAGGCAGTTTTGTGGGTGTTTTACATTTTCAGCCTTTGACGGCATAATTTAAAGCCTAAGTCTAATAGTTTGCAAAATTTCATCTTGCTCACAAATCGGGAGTCACTTGAGAATGCGATCGGTTCTTGGGGGTTACATTGGTCCTGTTCGAGGTATTCGTTCCTTTCACGTGGCCATTTTGTGGTCATTTTACATTTTCATCCTCTGATGGCATGTTTTCATGCCTAAGTCTAAAAGGTTGCAAATTTTCATATTGCCCTAAAAACGTGAGTCCCATCGGAATGCGATTGATTGCTACTGGTTATAATGGTCCCATGCGAGGTGTTCATACCTCTCAGTGGGGCTTTTTTGGCAGTTTTAGTTTTCACCCTTTGATGGGATAGTTTTAAGGCTTAGTTTAACAGTTTGCTAGTTTTCATCGTGCTATCAAATCGAAAGTCCCGTGAGTACATTATGAGTTCTTGCGAGTTACATTGGTCTCTTGGGAGGTGTTCGTTCCTCTCACAGAGCTATTTTGTCATTGCTTTTATGTTTTCACCCTTTGACGACATGTTTTTAAGCCTAAGTCTACTAGTTTGCAATTTTTCATCATGCTCTCAAATCGGGAGATTCGTTAGTACGCTGTCGGTTTCGAGGGGTAATATTGGTCCCTTGCCAGGTGTTTATGCCTATCACGGGACCATTTTGTGGATGTTTTACATTTTAACCTATTTATGGTATGTTTTTAAGCCTTAGTCTAATAATTTTTAATTTTTCATCGTCCTCTCAAATTGGGAGTCCCGTGAGTATGCGATCGGTTCCTGTGGGTTACATTGATCCCGTGCGAGGTCGTCATGCCTCTCACGGTGCCGTTTTGTGGATGTTTTAGGTTTTCACCCTTTGACGGGATGTTTTTAAGCCTAAGTCTAGCAGTTTTGAAATTTTCATCGTGCTCTCAATATAGGAGTCCCGTGACTATGCAGTCGGTTCCAACTTGTTACATTGGTCCCTTGCTAGGTGTTCGTGCCTCTCAGGGATCTATTTTTTGGTAGTTTTAGTTTTCATCCTTGACAAAATGTTTTAAGCCTTAGTCTGATAGTTTGCAAATTTTTATCGTGCTCTCAATTCGGAAGTCTAGGGAGTATGCTATCAGCTCGTGCAGGTTACATTAGTCTCGTGGGAGGTGTTCGGGCCTCTCACGGAGCCGTTTTGTTAGTGTTTTAATTTTTCACCCCTTGATGACATTTTTTAAGACTAAGTCTAATAGTTTGCAAATTTTCATCGTTCTCTCAAATCGGGAGTCACGTGAGTACGCAGTCGGTTTCGATGGGTTACATTGGTCCCTTATCAGGTGTTCGTGCCTCTCATGGGAACATTTTGTGGCTATTTTATGTTTTCTCTCGTTGACGACATGTTTTTAAGACTAAGTCTAACAATTATCAATTTTTTGTCATGCTCTAAAATCTTGTGTCTCGTGAGGTTACGATCGGTTCCTGCGGGTTACATTGAACCCGTGCAAGGTGTCCGTGACTCTCACGGACGTTTTGTGGTTGTTATATGTTTTCACCCTTTAACGACATGTTTTTAAGCTTAAGTCTAACAATTTTCAAATTTTCATCGTGCTATCAAATCGGGAGTCCCATGAGTAAACTATCGATTCCTGCGGGTTACATTGGTCCCGTGGTAGGAGGTCATGCCTCTCACGGAACTAGTTGGTGGTTGTTTTACGTTTTCTTCCATTGATGACATGTTTTTAAGACTAATTCTAACAGTTTGCATATTTTCATCGTGCTATCTAACCGAGAGTCCCCTAAGTACACGATCGGTTTCAACGGGTTTCATTGGTCCCATGTCAGGTGTTCGTGCCTCTCACGGGACATTTTATGGCTATTTTACATTTTCACCCGTTGTTGGCATCTTTTTAAGTCTAACAATTTTCAATTTTTTGGCGTGCTCTCAAATTGGGTGTCCCGTGAGTATGCGATCGGTTACTGAGGGTTACATTGATCCTGTGAGAGGTGGTCATACCTCTCACGGAGACGTTTTGTGCCTATTTTAGTTTTCACCTTTTGATAAACATGTTTTTACGTGCAAGTCTAATAGTTTTAAACTATTCATCGTGCTCTAAATCAAGGAGTCCCATGAGTATGCGATTGGTTTTGGCGTGTTACATTGATGCCTTGCGAGGTATTCGTGCCTCTCATGAGCCATTTTGTGGTTGTTTTAAGTTTTCACCCTTTAACAGCATGTTTTTATGCCGAAGTCCTACAGTTTCCTAATTTTCGTCATGCCCTCAATTGGGGAGTACCAGGAGTAGGTGATCAGCTCCCGCGGGTTACATTAATCCCGTGCATGGTGTTCATGCCTCTCACGGGACTGTTTTGTGTACGCTTTACATTTTCACCCATTGATGACATATTTTTAAGACAAAGTTTAACAATATGCAAATTTTCAACGTGCTATCAAACCGATAGTCCTGTAAGTACGCGATCGGTTCGTTCAGGTTACATTGGTCCCATGAGAGGCATTTGTACCTCTCACGAGTCCGTTTAGAGAGCATTTTACATTTTCACCCTTTGATGGCATGTTTCTAAGTCTAATTCCCAGAGTTTTAAAGTTTTCATCGTGCTCTCATACCAGGAGTTTCGTGAGTATGCTATCGGTACCTATGAGCTACATTGACCCCTGGGAGGTGTTCGTGCCTTTCACGGAGCCATTTTGTGTCTGTTTTATGTTTTCACCCTTTGGAGACATGTTTTTAAGCCTAAGCGTAATAGTTTACAAATTTTCATCGTGCTCTCAAATCGGGAGACCCATTAGTACGCGGTCGGTTTCGACAGGTTGTATTAGTCCCTTGCTAGGTGTTTGTGCCTCTCATGGGACCATTTTGTGGATGTTTTATGTTTCCACATGTTGACGGTATATTTTTAAGCCTAAGTCTAAAAATTTTCAATTTTTCATCGTCCTCTCAAATCGAGAGTCCCGTGAGTATGCGATCAGTTCCTATGGGTTATATTGATCCTATGCGAGGTGTTCATGCCTCTTGCATGACCGTTTTGTGGCTGGTTTAGGTTTCACCCTTTAACGGGATGTTTTTAAGCCTAAGTCTAATAGTTTTAAAATTTTCATCGTGCTCTCAATATAGGAGTCCCGTGAGTATGCAAACGATTATGATGTGTTACATTGGTCCCTTGTGAGGTGATCATGCATCTCAGGGAGCCATTTTTTGTAGTTTTAGTTTTATCCTTGACGAAATGTGTTAACCCTCAGTTTGATAGTTTGCAAATTTTCATCGTACTGTCAAATCGAAAGTCTAGTGAGTACGCTATCAGTTCGTGCGGGTTATAGTGGTCCCATGGGAGGTGTTCGTGCCTCTCACGGAGAGGTTTTGTTACTGTTTTAAGTTTTCACCCTTTGATGACATGTTTTTAACCCAAAGTCTAATAATTTGCAATTTTTCATCGTGCTCTCAAACCGGGAGTCCCTTGAGTGTGGTTGTTTTAGGTTTTCACCCTTTGACAGCATGTTTTTAAGCCTAAGTCTAACAGTTTTAAAATTTTTAGCGTGCTCTCAATATAGGAGTCCCGTGAGTATGTTGTTGGTTTCGGCGTGTTACATTGGTCCCTTGCAAGGTGTTCGTGCCTCTTAGTTAGCCATTTTTTTGCAGTTTTTGTTTTCATCCTTTGACAGAATATTTTAAGCATCAGTCTAACTTTTTGCAAATTTTCATTGTGTTGTCAAATCGGAAGTTTAGTGAGTACACTATCAGTTCGTGCGGGTTATATTGGTCTAGTGGGAGGTGTTCTTGCCTCTCACAGAGTCGTTTTGTGGCTATTTTATGTTTTCTCCCTTTGATGTCATGTTTTTAAGCAAAAGTCTAACAGTTTGAATATTTTCGTCATGCTGTCAAATTAGGAGTTCTGTGAGTACACGGTTGGTTTCGACGGGTTACATTGGTCCCTTTTCAGGTGTCGTGCCTCTCACGGGACCATTTGTGGCTATTTTACGTTTTCACCCTTTGACGGGATTTTATAAGCCTAAGTCTAAAAATTTTCATTTTTTTCTCATGCTATAAAATTGTGTGTCCCATGAGTATGCAATCGGTTTCTACGGGTTACATTGATCCCGTGCAAGGTGTTCCTATCTCTCACGGGGCTGTTTTGTGGTTGTTTTATGTTTTCACCCTTTGACGGCATGTTTTTAAGCCTAAGTCTAACTATTTGCAAATTTTCGTCGTGCTATCAAACCGAGAGTCCCATGAGTACGCTATCGGTTCCTGCGAGTTACATTAGTTATGGTGAGAGGAGTTAGTGCCTCTCATAGAGCCTTTTGGTGGTTGTTTTATGTTTTCTCCCTTTGACGACATGTTTTTAAGCCTAATTCTAATATTTTTCATATTTTCATCGTGCTCTCAGACTAGGAGTTCCATGAGTACACGGTCGATATCGACGGGTTTCATTGGTCCCTTATCAAGTGTTCGTGCCTCTCATGGGACAATTTTCTCGCTATTTTACATTATCACTCATTGTCGGCATCTTTTTAAGCCTAAGTCTAACAATTTTTAATTTTTCATTGTTCTCTCAAATTGGGGATCCCGTGAGTATGCAATCGTTTATTGGGGGTTACATTGATCCCGTGCGAGGTGTTCGTGCCTCTCACGGGGCCATTTTGTGGCCGTTTTAGGTTTTCACCATTTGACAACATATTTTTATGCCTAAGTCTAACAGTTTTAAAATATTCATTGTGCTCTCAATCTAGGAGTCCTGTGAGTACGCGATTAGTTCCGGCGTGTGACATTGGTCCCTTTGCGAGGTGTTCATTCCTCTTTCGGGGCCAATCTGTTTTATGTTTTCACCCTATAATGGCATACTTTTATGCCCAAGTCTAATAGTTTCAAAATTTTCTTCCTACCCTCAAACTGAGAGTATCGTGATTAGGCAATAGACTCTTGCGGGTTACATTGATCCCGTGCATGGCATTCATGCCTCTCACGGGACCATTTTGAGGTTGTTTTACATTTTCACCCTTCGACGGTATTTTTTAAGACAAAGTCTAACAATTTGCAAATTTTGAACGTGCTCTCAAACCGGTAGTCCCATGAGTACGCGATTGATTCTTGCGGGTGACATTAGTCCCATGAGAGGTGTTTGTGCCTCTCACGAGGCCGTTAAGAGACTATTTTTCATTTTCACTCTTTGAGGACATGTTTTTAAGCCTAAGTCCAAGAGTTTTGAAGTTTTCATCATGCTCTCAAATTGAGAGTTCATGAGTACGCTGTCAGTTCTTGCGGGTTACATTGGTCTCGTGCGAGCTGTTCATTCCTCTCCCGGGGCCGTTTGGTGGTTGTTTTATGTTTTCACCCTTTGATGACATATTTTTAAGCCTAAGTCTAATAGTTTACAAATTTTTGTTGTGCTATCAAACTGGGAGTACCATGAGTATGCTATCGGTTCCTGCAAGTTACATTGGTCCCGTGGGAGGTGTTCGTGCCTCTCACAGAGCCATTTTGTTGTTGTTTTAAGTTTTCACCCTTTGATGACATATTTTTAACCCAGACTCTAATAATTTGCAATTTTTCGTCGTGCTCTCAAACTGGGAGTCCCTTGAATACGCGATAAATTTTGACGGGTTACATTGGTCCATTGTCAGGTGTTTGTGCCTCTCACGGGACCATTTTGTGGCTATTTTATATTTTCACCCATTGCCGACATATTTTTAAGCCTAAGTCTAACAATTTTCAATTTTTTGTCATCCATTAAAATTGTGTGTCCTGTGAGTATGCGATCGGTTCCTGTGGTTTACATTGATCCCATGCGAGGTGTTTGTGCCTCCCACAAGGACGTTTTGTGGTTGTTTTATGTTTTCACCCTTTGACGGCATGTTTTTAAGCCTAAGTCTAACAGTTTTCAAATTTTCATCGTCTTATCAAACCGGGAGTCCCATGAGTATGCTATCGGTTCCTGCAAGTTACATTGGTCCCGTGAGAGGATTTCGTGCCTCTCACGGAGCCATTTGGAGGTTGTTTTACATTTTTTCCCTTTGACGGCATGTTTTTAAGCCAAATTCCAACAGTTTGCATATTTTTATCATGATGTCAAACTAGGAGTCCCATGAGTACACGATCGGTTTCGATGGGTTTCGATGGGTTTCATTGGTCCCTTGCCAGGTCTTCGTGCCTCTCACAGAACAATTTAATGGATATTTTACATTTCACCCGTTGTCGGCATATTTTTTAGCCTAAGTCTAACATTTTTTAATTTTTCATTGTGCTCTCAAATTAGGAGTCCCGTGAGGGTTACATTGATCGCGTACGAGGTGTCCGTACCTCTCACAGGGCCGTTTTGAGGCTGTTTTAGGTTTTCACCCCTTGGCAACATGTTTTTATGCATAAGTCTATCAGTTTTCAAATTTTCATCATGTTCTCAAACTGGGAGGAGTTCGTCCCTCCCACGAGGCCGTTTAGAGACTATTCTACATTTTCACCCTTTGACGGCATGATTTGAAGTCTAAGTCCAAGTGTTTTGAAGTTTTCATCATGCTATGAAATCGGGAGTTCCGTGAGTACGATGTCAGTTCTTACTGGTTATATTTGTCCCGTGCGAGCTGTTCGTGCCTCTCCTGGGGCCATTTTGTTGTTGTTTTATGTTTTCACCCTTTCACGACATATTATTAAGCATAAGTATAATAGTTTGCAAATTTTCATCGTGCCCCAAAGTACCATAAGAATGCTATTGGTTCATGTGAATTACATTGGTCCTATGGGAGGAGTTCGTGCCTCTCACGAAGCCGTTTGTGGCTATTTTACATTTTCTCCCTTTAACGTCATGTTTTTAAGCATAAGTCTAACAATTTTCTTATTTTGGCCATGCTCATAAATCGGGAGTTCCATGAGTATGCGGTCAATTTTGAAGGGTTACATTTGTCCCGTGCGAGCTGTTCATGCCTATGACGGGGCCGTTTTGTGGTTGTTTTTTATTTTCACCCTTTGATGTCATGTTTTTAAGCCTAAGTCGAATTGTTTGCAAATTTTCATAGTCCTATCAAATCGGGAGTCCCATGAGTACGCTATTGGTTCCTACGAGTTACGTTGGTCCCGTGGGAGGAGTTCATGCCTCTCACGGTTCCGTTTTGTGGCTGTTTTATGTTTTCTCCCTTTAACATCATGTTTTTAAGCATAAGTCTAACAATTTCATATTCTCATCATGCTGTAAAATTGGGAGTTCCATGAGTAAGCAGTCGGTTTTGACGGCATACATTGGCCCCTTGCCAGGTGTTTGTGCCTCTCACGAGACCATTTTCTGTTTATTTTTCATTCTCACCTGTTGAAGGGATATTTTTAAGCCCAAGTCTAACAATTTTGAATTTTTCATTGTGATCTCAACTCGGGAGTCCCGTGAGTAAGACATTCATTCTTGTAGGTTACATTGATCCCGTGCGAGGTGTTCTAGCCTCTCATGTGGCCGTTTTGATGTTGTTTGAGGTTTTCACCCTTTGAAGGCATGTTTGTAAGCCAAACACTAACCATTTTCAAATTTTAATCATTCTCTCAAACTAGGTGTACCGTGATTACACGGTAGGTTCCGGCATATTACATTGGTCCCTTACACGATGTTTGCGCCTCTCACGGTGCCATTTTGTGGATGTTTTATGTTTTCACCCTTTAACGACTTATTTTTAAAGCCTAAGTTTAGTAGTTTCCAAATTTTTTTGTTCTCTCAAACAGGGAGTACTGTGAGTATGCAATCGGTTTCTGCGAGTTACATTGAACCCGTGCATGGTGTTCGTGCCTCTCACGGGGATGTTTTGTGGTTGTTTTACATTTTCACCCTTTGACGGAATGCTTTAAGCCAAACTCTAACAATTTTCAAATTTTCATCATGCTCTCAAATCGGTATTCCCTTGAGTATGCGATTGGTTCTTGAGGGTTACATTGGTCATGTGAGAGGTGTCCGTGCCTCTCACGGGGCCATTTAGTGATTGTTTTATATTTTCATGCTTTGACGAAATGATTTTAATCCTAAGTATAACGGTTTGTAAATTTTTGTTGTGCTCTCAAGTGGCCGATTACTGCGGGTTACATGGGTCCCATGTGAGGTATCTGTGGCTCTTAAGTGGCCGTTTTGTGGATGTTTTACGCTTTCATTTATTGATGACATCTTTTTAAGCCTAATTCTAACAGTTTGAAAATTTTCTTCGTGCTCTCAGGGCGGGAGTCCCATGCATATACGGTCAGTTCCTATAGGTTATTTTGGTCCCGTGCTATGTGTTCGTGGCTCTCACGGGGCCATTTTATCTCGATTTTAGGTTTTACCCTTGTAGGACATGTTTTCAAGCCTAAGTCTAACAGTTTGGAAATTTTCATCGTGATCTCAAATTGGGAGTCGCGTGAGTATGCAGTCGGTTGTTGCAGGTAACATTGGTTCCGTGTGAGGAGTTTATGCCTCTCATGGTTTTTTTGGCGGTTTTACGTTTTCACCCTTTGATGGCATATTTTTAAGCCTAAGTCTAACAATTTTCAAATTTTCGTCCCGTGGGAGGAGAACATGCCTCTCACGGAGATATTTTGTGGATGTTTTACATTTTCTCCCTTTGACGGCATGTTTTTAAGCATAAGTCTAACAATATGCATATTTTTGTCATGCTCTCAAACTGGGAGTTCCATGAGTAGGCGGTCGACTTCAATGGGTTACATTGGTCCCCTGCCAACTGTTCGTGCCTCACACGGGGCGATTTCTTGGTTGTTTTCTATTTTCACCCTTTGACGACATGTTTTTAAGCCAAAGTCTAATAGTTTGCAAATTTTGATCGTGCTATTAAACCGCGAGTCCCATTACTACGCTGTCAGTTCCTACATGTTACATTAGACCAGTGGGAGGACTTTGTGCCTCTCGCGGATTCGTTTGGTGGATGCTTTACATTTTCTCCCTTTGACGACATGTTTTTAAGCATAAGTCTAAGAATTTGCATATTTTCATCATGCTCTCAAATCGGGTGTTCCATGGGTACGCGACCAGTTTCGACAAGTTACATTGGTCCCTTGCAAGGGGTTCATGCCTATCATGGGGCCATTTTGTGGATGGTTTACATTTTCACCTGTTGACGTCATCTTTTTAAGCCTGTGTCTAACAATTTTCAATTTTTTGTCGGGCTCTCAATTTGGGAGTCCCATGAGTAAGCGATTGATTCCCGTGGGTTACATTGATCCCGTACGAGTTGTCTTGCCTCTCATGTGTCCGTTTTGCTTCTGTTTTAGGTTTTCACTCTTTGAAATCATGTTTTTAAGCCTAAGTCTAATAATTTTCAAATTTTAATCATTCTCTCAAACTAGGAGTCCCGTGAGGATGCGATCGATTTCGACATGTTACATTGGTCCCAAGCGAGGTGTTCATGCCTCTCACGGGGCCATTTTGTGGATGCTTTACCTTTTCACCCTTTCACGGCCAATTTTTAAGTCAAAGTCTAATAATTTTGAAATTTTTTTGCTGCTATCAAACGGGTCATACTGTGGGTACGCGATCGGGAGTCACGTGAGTAAGCGATCGATTCCTGGGGGTTAAGGTAATCCCGTATAACTGCATGGGACCAAAATAAACTGTAGGAACCGATCGTGTACTCACGGGACTCCTAATTTTAGATCATAATGAATATTTTTCAAACTGTTGTACTTAGGCTTAAAAACATGTCGTCAATGGGTGAAAACGTAAAACAACCACTATATGGCCCCTTGATAGGAATGAACACCTATCACGGGACCACTATAACTCGAAGGAACCGACCGCGTACTCATGGGACTCCCAGTTTTAGAGCACGATGAAATTTTTTAAACTATTAGACTTATGTTTAAAAACATGTCATCATAGGGTGAAAACATAAAACAACCACAAAACGGCCCTGTGAGAGGCACGAGCAGCTTGCATGGGATCAATGTAACTCGTAAGAATCGATTGCATACTCACGAGAATTTTGGTTTGATTGGATGATGAAAAATTAAAAATTATTAGACTTAGGCTTAAAAACATGCGGTCAATGGGTGAAAAGGTAAAATAACCACAAAATCGCCCTGCGAGAGGCATGAACACCTCACAAGGGACCAATGTAATGAGTCTAAACCGATCGCGTACTCACGGGACTCTCGGTTTAAGAGCATAATGAAAAATTGAAAATTGTTAGACTTAGGCTTAAAAATATATCGTCAAAGGGTGAAAACATAAAACAGCCAGAAAATGACCCCGTGAGAGGCATGAACACCTCGTATAGGACCAAAGTAACTCACTAAACCGATCGCGTACTCACGGGACTCCCAATTTGAGAGCACTATGAAATTTTGTAAACTTTTATACTGAGGCTTCAAAACATGTCGTAAAAGGATGAAAACTTAAAACAACCACAAAACTTCACCATGGGAGGCACAAACAAATCGCACAGGACCAACGTAACTTGCAGGAACAGACTGCGTCCACACTGACCCCCGATTTGAGAGAATGACGAAAAATTGTAAATTGTTAGACTTAGGATTAAAAACATGCCATCAAAGGGAAAAAATCTAAAATAACCACAAAATGGCCCTGTGAGAGGCACGAACACCTCGCATGAGACCAATATAACTCACAGGAGCATATCGCGTACTCACGGGACTCCTGTTTGAGAGCATGATGAAAATTCACAAATTGTTATACTTAGGCTTAAACACTTGTTGCCAATGTGTGAAAGCATAAAAAAGCCACAAAATGCCACACTAAGAGGCACGAAATCCTCGCACGAGACCAATGTAGCTCGCAGGAACCGACTGCGTACTCAAATGACTCCTAGTTTGAGAGCACGGATAAAAAATTTAAATTGTTAGGCGTAGGCTTAAAAAGATGCCATCAAATGGTGAAAACGTAAAATAGACACAAAAAGGCCTCATGAGAGATCATATGGGGCCAATGTAACCCGCAAGAAACTACTGCATACTCACGGGACTCTCGATTTGTGAGCATAATGAAAATTTGTAAATAGTTAGACTAAGGCATAAAAACATGACGTCAAAGGGTGAAAAAATATAACAACCGCAAAACTACCCCGTGTGAGGCACGAACAAATCTCGTGGGACCAACGTAACTCACTGGAATGGATCGCACCCACATGGGACCCCGAGCTTAAGAGCACAACAAAAAATTGCAAATTGTTTGACTTTGGCTAAAAAACATGTCGTCAAAGGGAGAAAACCTAAAATGGCCCTGTGAGAGGCATGAACACCTCACATGGGGCCAATGTAATGCATAGGGACTGACTGGGTACTCACGGGACTCCCCTATTTGAGAGGATAATGAAAATTTGCAAACTGTTAGATTTGGGGTAAAAAAACATGTCGTTAAAAGGGAAAAACATAAAATAGCGACAAAACGAACCCATGAGAGGCAGGAACACCTCATATGAGATCAATTTAACTCGATCAGTTCCATCGGGTTACATTGGTCTTGAGTGAGGTGTTCGTTCCTCTCACGGGGACATTTTGTGGTTGTTTTACATTTTCACCCCTTGACGGCATATTTTTAACTCTAACTCAAAGAGTTTATAAATTTTTGTCATCCTCTCAAACTGGGAGTCCCTTGAGTATGCGATTGGTTCTTGAGAGTTACATTGGTATCGTGCGAGGTGTCCATGCCTCATTTGGGGCCATTTTGTGGCTACTTTACCCTTTTAACATTTGACGACATGTTTTGAAGCCTAAGTCTTATAGTTTGCAAATTTTCAAAGTCCTCTCAAACCGATAGGCCTGTGGGTACGTGATCAGTTCCCGTGGGTTTCTTTGTCTCGTGCAATGTGTTTGTGCCTCTCACGTGGCCATTTTGAGTATGTGGTCGGTTCTTACATATTATATTGGTCCTGTGTGAGGCGTCCGTGCCTATTTTGAAGCTATTTTACCTTTCCACCATTTGACGGCATGTTTTAAGCCTATGTCTAATAGTTTGCATATTTTCACACTGCTCTCAAATTGGGAGTCCCATGAGTACGTGATCGGTTTTGGCGGGTTACATTTTTCCCGTACGACGTGTTCGTGCCTCTCACGGGGCCGTTTTGAGGATGTTTTTCATTTTCACCCTTTGAGGGCATGTTTTTAAGCCTAAGTCTAATAATTTACAAATTTTCATCACTCTCTCAAATCGAGAGTCCCATTAGGACATGATAATTACCTTCAGGTTACATTGGTCTCGTACGAGGTTGTCGTGTCTTTCACAGGGCCGTTTTGTGGCTATTTTATGTTTTCACCCTTTGACGACATATTTTAAAGCCAAAGTCTTATAGTTGTGCTAATTTTGATCGTGCTTTGAAATCGGGAGGCCTATGAGTATGCATTCAGTTCTCGAGAGTTAAATTGGTCTCATCTGAGGTGTTCCTGCCTCTCATGGGTTCATTTTTTGGCTATTTTATGTTTTTAGCTTTTGACGGCATGTTTTTTTACCCCAAATCTAACAGTTTGCAAATTTTCATCATGCTCTCAAACAGGGAGTCCCGTGAGTATGCAGTCAGTTCTTACGCATTACATTGGTACTATGCGAGGTGTTCGTGCCTCGCATGGGGACGTTTTGTGGTTATTTTATGTTTTCACCCTTTGACGACATGTTTTTAACCGTAAGTCTAAAATTTTGCAAATTTTCATCGTTCTCTCAATTCGAGAGTCCCATGAGTACGCGAATGGTTTTTTCAAGTTACATTGGTCCCGTGCAAGGTGCGAGGTGCTCGTGCCTCTTACGGGTTCGTTTTGTGGTTGTTTTACATTTTCACCCTTAAGTTTAGGTTTTTAAGTCTAAGTCTAGTAGTTTTCAAATTTTCATCATCCTCTCAAATCGAGAGTCCTATGATTATACGGTTGGTTCCTGTGGGTTACTTTGGTCATGTCCTAGGTGTCCATGCCTCTCACGAGGACGTTTTGTGGATTTTTTTGTTATAACCCTTTGACGGCATGTTTTTAAGCCTAAGTCTAATAGTTTGCAACTTTTTTTGTGCTCTCACATAGGGAGTCCTATGAGTACGTGCTCAGTTCCTACGAGTTATATCGGTCCCGTGCGAGGTGTTCGTTCCTCTCACGGGGTCGTGTTGTGGAAATTTTAAGTTTTCAGCCTTTGACAACATGTTTTTAAGCCTATGTGTAACAATTTACAAATTTTCATCTTGCTCTCAAATCGGGAGTCCAGTTAGTACGCGATCAGTTCCCTCGGGTTACATTTGTCCCATGCAAGGTCTTCATGCCCATTTTGTGGCTAGTTTACATTTTCACCCTTTGACGACAATTTTTTATACCCAAGTTTAACAATTTTTAAGTTTTCATCTTGCTCTTAAATCGGAGATGCCATGTGCATGCAGCGAGTTCCTGCGGGTTACATTTATGCCGTGAGAGGTTTTCGTGTAACAGTTTGCAAATTTTCATCGTGCTCTCAAATCGGGAGTCCCGTGAGTACACGGTCGGTTCTTGAGGGTTGCATTAGTACCGTGCGAGGTGTTTGTTCCCCTCACGAGGCATATTTATGATTGCTTTACGTTTTCACCCTTTGAAGGCATGTTTTTAAGCTAAAGTCTAACCGTTTTCAATTTTTTTACTTGCTCTTAAATCGAGAGTCCTATGAGTATGCACACAGTTGCTGCGAGTTACATTGGTCGCGTACGAGGTTTTCATGCCTTTCATAGGGCTGTTTTGTTTTTTTTTTGTTTTCACCCTTTGAAGGAATTTTTAAGCATAGGTTTAATAATTTGCTAATTTTCACCATGATCTCAAATCGGGTGTCCCATGAGTATGCGGTCAGTTCTTATAAGTTACATTGGTCCCTTGAGAGGTGTTCATGCCTCCAATGGGGCTTTTTTGTGGACATTTTATATTTTTATCCTTTAATCACATATTTTTAAGCCTAAGTCTAATAATTTATAAATTTTTGTCGTGCTCTAAAACCGGGAGTCTTGTGATTATGCAGTCGATTCATGTAGGTTATTCGTGCCTCTCACTGGTCATTTTGTGCATGTTTTACATTTTCAGTCTTTGATGGCATGTTTTTAAGCCTAAATCAAACGGTTTGAAAAGTTTCATCATGCTAGTAAACTGGGAGGCCCGTGAGTACACGATTGGTTCCTACTTGTTATATTGGTCTTATGTGAGGTGTTCGTGCCTGCCATGGGGCCAGTTGTGGATGTTTTATGTTTTCACCCTTTGGTGGAAAGTTTCTAAGCCCAAGTTTAACAATTTGCAAATTTTCATTGTACTCTAAAATCGGGAGTCCCGTGTGTATGTGATCAGGTCCCGTGAGAGGTTTTCGTGCCTCTCACATTACTGTTTTGTGGTAGTTTTACATTTTCTCCCTTTGATGAAAAGTTTTAAAGCCTAAGTCTAATAGTTTGCTAATTTTCATCGTGCTCTCAAACCAAGAGTCCCGTGAGTATGCGGTCAGTTCTTGTGGGTTACATTGGTCCAATACGAGGTGTTCGTGCCTATCACGATGCCATTTTGTGGTTATTTTACATTTTTACCCTTTGACAACATATTTTTAAGCCTAAGTTTAGAAGTTTGAAAATTTTCATTGTGTCCTCAAACTGGGAGTCCTGTGAGTACACTCTCGGTTCCTGCGAGTTAAATTGGTCCTGTGTGAGGAGTGTGTGTCTTTTACGGGGCTGTTTTGCAGTTGTTTCACGTTTTCATGATTTGATGACTTATTTTAAAGCCTAAGTCGAACAATTTGCAAATTTTTATCGTGATCTCACAAAGGGAGTCCCTCGAGTACGTGGTGGATTCTTGCGAGTTACATCGGTCCCGTGCGAGGTGTTCATGTGTCACGGGGCTATGTTGTGACTGTTTTATATTTTCACCCTTTTATGGCGTATTTTTATGCCTAAGTCTAACAGGTTGCAAATTTTCGTCTTGTTCTCAAAATGGGAGTCTAGTGAGTACGCTGTCAGTTCCATCGAGTTACAATGGTCCCTTACGAGGTGTTCGAGCCACTCACGGGGCCATTTTCTGGCTGATTTACATTTCACCCTTTGATGGCACGTTTTTAAGCCTACGTCTAACAATTTGAAAATTTTCTCACGATTACACGGTCGGTTCTGGCAGGTTACATTAGTCTCGTTCGAGGTGTTAGTGACTTTTCGGGGTCGTTTTGTTATAATTTTATGTTCTCACCCTTTGAATGTATGTTTTTAAGCCTAATTCTAATAGTTTTCAATTTTGCACCATGCTCAGAAATCAGGAGTCTCATGAGTACGCGGTCCATGCATCTAACGGGGCCATTTTGTGGTCGTTTTATGTTTTCACCCTTTAACGACCTATTTTTAAGATTAAGTCTAACAATTTGTAGATTCTCATCGTGCTTTCAAATCGAGAGTCTCGTGAGTACGCGATCGATTCATGTAGGCCAGATTGGTCTTATGTGACGTGTTCGTGCCTCTCATGGGTCATTTTGTGGATGTTTTATGTTTTAAGCCTTAGACATCAAGTTTTTAAGGCTAAGTCAAATAGTTTGCAAATTTTTATCTGGTTCTCGAACTGGGAGTTCCTTGAGTACGCAATTAGTTCCGGCAGGTTACATTGTTCACATGCAAGGTGTTCATGCCTATCACGAGGCCGTTTTGTAGATGTTTTACTTTTTCTCCTTTGACAGATAATTTTTAAGCCCAAGTTTAACAATTTGCAAATTTTCACCATGCTCTCAAATCAGGAGACCCGTGTGTATGAAGTCACTTCCTGCGGGTTACATTGGTTGTGTGAAAGAGTTTCGTGCCTCTCACATTTCTACTTTGTGGTAGTTTTACATTTTCACCCTTTGATGACATGTTTTAAAGCCTCAGTCTAATAGTTTGAAAATTGTTATTGTGCTCTCGAACCGAGAGTTCTGTGAGTATGTGTTTGGTTCTTGCAAGTTGTATTGGTCCCGTGCTAGGTGTTCATGTCTCTCATGGGCCCGTGCTATGGATGTTTTAAGGTTTCACCCTTTGACAGAATGTTCTTAAGCCTAAGTCTAACAGTTTGCAAATTTTCATCGTGCTCTAAAATCGGTAGTCTAGTGAGTGCACGATCAGTTCCCTTAGGTTACATTGGTCCCATGCGAGGTGTTCGTTCCTCCAACGGGGCCATTTTTTGTCTGCTTTATGTTTTCACCATTTGACGACAAGTTTTTAATCCTAAGTCTAACAATTTGAAAATTTTCATCATGCTCTCAAATCTTGAGTCCCATGATTAATCGGTCGGTTTCTCTGGGTTACATTAGTCCCGTGAATTGTGTGCGTGCCTCTCTCGTGGACGTTTTACGACTATTTTACATTTTTACCCTTTGACGATATGTTTTTAAACCCAAGTCCTATACTTTGCAAATTTTTTCTATGATCTCAAATTGAGAGTCTCGTGAGTTAGTGGTCGGTTATTGTGCATTACCTTAGTCTCGTGCAAGGTATTCGTGCCTCTCACAGGGCCGTTTTGTGCCTTTTTACATATTCACCCTTTAACGACATGTTTTTAAGCTTAAGGCTAATAATTTATAAATTTTCATCATGCTTTCAAACCTGGATTCCCTTGAGTACGTGGTTGGTTCCTACGCTTTACATTGTCCCGTGAGAGGTGTTCGTGCCATTCATGGGGTCGTTTGTGGATGTGTCATGTTTTCACCCTTTGACGGCATATTTTTAAGTCTATGTCTAACGATTTGCAAATTTCTATCGTTCTCTCAAACGGAGTGTCCGGTGAGTACGAGGTCAGTTCCTGTGGGTTAATTGGTCCCGTGTGAGATGTTTGTGCCTCTCAGAAGGCTGTGATCTGGCTGTTATACATTTTCACACTTTGACGACATGTTTTTAAGCCTAAGTCTAAAAGTTTTCAAATTTTCGTCGTTCTCTCAAACTGGGAGTCCTCTGAGTATGTGATCGTCTCATGTGGGTTATATTGGTCACATGTGATGTGTTCGAGCCTCTGACGGGGCCATTTTAAGGTTTTTTTTTTTTTTACATTTTTTGCCTTTGACGGTATGTTTTTATCCCAAGTCTATCAATTTACAAATTTTCACCGTGCTCTCAAATCGAGTGTCCCGTGAGTATGTGGTCAGATCCTGAGTGTTATATTGGTCCCAATATATGGGTTTGTGCTCTCACGGGGCTGTTTAATAATTTGCAAATTTTCACCCTTTGAAAAAAAAATTTAAGCCTATGTCTAATAGTTTACAAATTTCCATCATGCTCTCAAATAGGTAGTGTTGTGAGTACATGGTCGGTTCCTGCGGGTTATATTGGTTCCGTGCTAGGTATTCATGCCTCTCACGCAGATGTTTTGTGGTTGTTTTATATTTTCACCCTTAAATGGCATCTTTTTAAGCCTAAGTTTAATTCTTTGCAAATTTTCATCGTGCTCTCAAATCTGGAGTCCCGTGAGTACGCGGTCGGTTCCTACGGGTAATATTGGTCTCGTGCGAGGCTTCCATGCTTCTAAAGGGGACGTTTTGTGACGGTTTTATGCTTCCACCCTTTGACGACATATTTTTAAGCCTAAGTCTATAATATTTCAAATTTTCATCGTGCTCTCAAATTAAGAGTTATGTGAGTACGCACTCGGTTCCTATGGGTTACATTTTTCCTGTGCGAGGTGTTCGAGCATCTCACGAGTCAATTTTGTGGTTGTCTTACATTTTTACCCTTTAACGACAAGTTTTTAAGCCTAATTTAAAAGGTTGTAAATTTTTGCCATGCTCTTAAATAGAGAGTCCCATGAGTACGCGGTCAGTTTCGGCAAGTTAAAATGATCCCATACGAGGCATTCATGCCTCTCATGTGGTCATTTTGTGGTTATTTAGTGTTTTCTCCCTTTGAGGTCTTATTTTCAAGCCTTAGTTTAAAAATTTACAAATTCTTATCATGCTCTAAAACGGTAGTTCCGTGATATGCATTTAGTTCCTGTAGGTTACATTGGTCCCGTGCATGGAGTTCGTGTCCCTCATAAGGCTATTTTGTGCCTATTTTTCATTTCCATCTTTTGATGGCTTGTTTTACGCCAAATTCTAACCATTTGCATATTTTTTTATTGTGCTCTCAAATCGTGATCTGTTCTTTCGAGTTGCATTCGACCCGTGTAAGGTTCTGGGGCCTCTCACGGGGCAGTTTTGTTGTTATTTTATGTTTCAACCCTTTGACGGGATGCTTTAAGCCTAAGTCTGACACTTTACAAATTTTTATCATGATCTCACACAGGGAGTCCCTTGAGTGCATGGTCGGTTCTTGCAAGTTACATCGATCCAGTGCGAGGTGGTCGTGCCTCTTACGGGACTATGCTGTGCATGTTTTATGTTTTCACCCTTTGACGGCATGTTTTAAAGCCTAAGTCTAATAGTTGGAAATTTTTCATCGTTCTCTCCAATTGGAAGTCTCGTGACTACGTGGTCGGTTCCTGTGGGTTAGATTGGCCTCGTGTGAGGAGTTTGTGGCTCTCACGGGGCCGTTTTGTGCATATTTTGTGTTTTAACCATTAAATGACAAGTTTTTAAGCCTAAGTCTAACTGTTTGCAAATTTTCATCTTGCTCTCAAATCGGGAGTCACGTGAGTACGCGATTGGTTCCTACGGGTTACACTGGTCAAGTGAGTGGTGTTTGTGCATCACTTGGGGCCATATTGTGGCTGTTTTACGCTTTCACCCTTTGACAACATATTTTTAAGGCCAATTCTAATAGTTTGAAAATTTTCATCATGCTCTCAAATCGGGAGTTCTGTGAGTACATTGTCGGTTCCATGGGTTACATTATTCCCGTGTGAGGTGTTCGTGCCTCTCATGGCTCCATTTTGTATTTTTTCCATTTTCACCCTTTAATGGAATGTTTTTAAGCATAATTCTAAAAGTTTGCAAATTTTCATTGTGCTCTCAAATCGGGAGTCCCATGAGTATGCGGTCAGTTCCTGTGGGTTACATTGGTCCAGTGAGTGTTGTTCGTGCCACTCACGGTGCCTTTTTTATCCGTTTTACATTTCCACCCTTTGATGGCATGTTTTTAAGCCCAAGTCTATGAATTTGTAAATTTATGTCATGCTCTCAAATTGGGAGTCTCGTGAGTACGCGGTCGATTCCTACGGGTTACATTGGTCCCGTATGACATGTAAAGGCCTCTCACGGGTCATTTTGTGTATGTTTTACATTTTCAGTCCTTGACATCATA
Source organism: Sambucus nigra (assembly GCA_949130495.1). Lineage (NCBI taxonomy): Eukaryota > Viridiplantae > Streptophyta > Magnoliopsida > Dipsacales > Adoxaceae > Sambucus > Sambucus nigra. Next base: position 115,354,111 of record OX422219.1, read on the forward strand.
TTTTTAAGCCTAAGTCAAACAGTTTCCAAATTTTCATTGTGCTCTCAAACTGGTTGTCCCGTGAGTATGCAATCTGTTCCTACAAGTTACATTCGTCCCGTGTGAGGTGTTTGTGCCTGTCATGGGGCCATTTTGTGGATGTTTTATGTCTTCACCCTTTGACGACATGTTTTTAAGACCAAGTTTAACAGTTTGGAAATTTTCAGCATGCTCTCAAATCGAGAGTCCCGTGTATATGAGATCAGTTCCTGTGGGTTATCTTGGTCCCATGAGAGGTTTTCGTCACTCTCAAATTGTTGTTTCGTAGTAGTTTTATATTTTCACCCTTTGATGGCATGTTTCAAATCCTAAGTGTAACCATTTACAAATTTTCATCATGCTCTCAAATCGGGAGTCCCGTGAGTACGCGGTCATTTATTGCGTGTTACATTGTCCCGTGTGAGGTGTTCGTGCCTCTCATGGGGTTATTTTGTGGTTGTTTTACATTTTCACCCTTTAACGACATGTTTTTAATCCTAAGTCTAAAAGTTTACAAATTTTGATCGTCCTCTTCAATCGAGAGTTTCGTGAGTACGCGGTCGGTTCTTGCGAGTTACGTTGGTCTCGTTGTGAGGTGTTCGTGCTTCTCACGGGTCCCTTTTGTGGCTATTTTACGTTTTCACCCTTGTCGGAAGGTTTTCAAGCCTAAATCTAACAGTTTTCAAATTTTCTTCCTGCTCTCGAACAGGGAGTCCCATGAGTATACGGTTCCTATGGGTTACATTGGTCCCGTGTGAGGTGCCCATGCCTCTCACGAGGTTGTTTTGTGTATGGTTTATGTTTTCACCATTTAACGGCATGTTTTTAAGCCTAAGTCTAACAGTTTGCAATTTTTTGTCGTGCTCTCACATCGGGAGTCTCGTGAGTACGTGGTCAATTCCTATGAGTTACAACGGTCCCGTGCGAGGTGTTTATGCTTTTCACGGGCCGTGTTGTGGTTGTTTTAAGTTTTCATCCTTTGACGACATGTTTTTAACCTTAAGTCTAGCAGTTTGCACATTTTCATAGTGCTCTTAGACCGGGAGTCCAGTGGGTACGCGATCAGATCCCTCGGGTAGCATTGGTCCCGTACGAGGTATTCGTGCCTCTCACGAGGTCGTTTTGTGGTTCCTTTACATTTTCACCCTTTGACGACAATTTTTTTAGCCCCAGTTTAACAATTTCCAAATTTTCATTGTGCTCTCAAATCGGGAGTTCCATGTGCATGTGGTCAGTTCCTGCGGGTTACATTGGCCCCGTGAGAGGTTTTTGTGCCTCTCACAATGCTTTTTTGTGGCAGTCTTACATAGTCACCCTTTGATGACATGTTTTACAACCAAAGTCTCATAGTTTGCAAATTTTCATCGTGCTCACAAACCGGGAGTCCCGTGAGTACATGGTCGATTCTTTCGGGTCACATTAGTCCCGTGTGAGGTGTTCAATACCTTCACGGGGTGGATTTACAATTGTTTTACATTTTTGCCCTTTGACTCATATTTTTAAGCCTAAGTTTAACAGTTTTCATATTTTTGTCGTGCTTTCAAATCAGGAGTCCTGGGAGTATGCGCACAGTTCCTGCCGGTTACATTGGTCCCGTGCGAGGTGTTCATTCCGTATACAAGGTTGTTTTGTGGTTGTTTTATGGTTTCACCCTTTGAAGGTATTTCTGAGCATAAGTTTAATAGTTTGTAAATTTTCACCATGCTTTATAATCAAGAGTCCTGTTAGTATGCGATCAGTTCTTGTAGGTTACATTGGTCCCGTGAGAGGTGTATGAACCTCTAACGGGGCTTTTTTTGGCCATTTTATGTTTTTACCCTCTAACGGCATGTTTTTAAGCCTAAGTCTAACAATTTGTAAATTTTTGTCACTCTAAAATCGGGAGTCCTGTGAGTATGCAGACAATTCCTGCAAGTTCCATTGGTCTCGTTTGACGTGACCGTGCCTCTTACGGGTTGTTTTGTGCATATTTTACATTTTCACGCTTTGACGACATGTTTTTTTACCTTAAGTAAAAAAGTTTACAAATTTTCATCCTGATCTTAAACTAGGAGTCCCGTGAGTAGGTGGTCGGTTCCTACGGGTTACATTGGTCCCATGCGAGGTGTTCATGCCTGTCCCGGGGATGGTTTAGGGATGTTTTATGTTTTCACCCTAGAACGGCATTTTTTTAAGCCCAAGTTTAATAGTTTGCAAATTTTAATTATACTCTCAAATCGGGCATCCTATGAGTATGCAGTTAGATCCGGAGAGTTATATTGGTCCCAATAGAGGGGTTCGTGCTCTCATAGGGCAGTTTTACGTATTCACCCTAATAACTTTGCTTTTGGGTGTGGTCGTTGTTTGAAAGCCAAGTTAGTCAAAACCTCAAATACCTACAAATAATAACAATCTAAAGTGTAGAGGTAAGTAAGGGTATCAATCCACTTTCTAGGGAGTAAAGCACATGGAACAAATTCAATTGTAATTCACTACTTATTTTCTTTTTGTGCTTTTTCACTTTCTAATTTTTTTTAGCTTTTTCAATATTAAAACAAATGGGTGAGGTGAGGTCTAAACTAAACTAAACTAAATGTGAAATGAAAACTAACTAAAAATTTACTAAAATGAAAATTAAAGTCTAAACTAAAAATAAGAGATAAAGTGAGGAAAATAATTTTGAGAACAATCAAGGAGTGGGGTTATGCCATAATTTCTATTTAATCTATTTAATTAATTTATTCAAACTAAACTTCCCAAATTAATATTGAAATTACAAATCAACTCTCGTTGCAAATGTAATTTTAATAATAATCTTTTAGAGGATTAAATTTACAATCCTACAACTCACAAAATGTAGATCTAAACATCATCAAACAAATCACCCGCTAGGATCGATTTACTAAATTAGTTTAGATCATAAAAATATGATTAGAGTTGAAATTCAAAGAAATAACTTCACATTTTAGAAAAACCTATCTCTAGTTCGATTCTAAGATGGAAATTAAGACTAGAATCTCGATTTTCTCTCAAAAATCATTTACCCTCTCTCGAGGCGTAAATTAAAAGTAAGATTGCAAAAATAATCATCAAAGGGAATTTTAATTTAATTAAACTAATTAAATTAACATTAACATCAAAATAATGGGTTTCCCCACCCCTTGAATGGGGATTTAGCCTAACATGATATGAAATATGACAAATTAGTAATCAAGGCTACTAAAATAAAAGAGAAGAGAAAAGAACAAGCAAACCAAGTCTCCTTGAGAAAGTTGAACTCTAATCTTCCAAATTGAAGCATACACCACTTAATTGAGCATCCAAATGATTTGAAAGTAAAATATTCACTCAATTAATTCTCTAACAATATTTAATCTCACAAATATCTAAAAATAAAAAAAAGAAAAACTATTTACAAGGATTTATTTTCTAAACTAAACTATCTCTCTCTAGAATTTTCTCTCTACAAAACTCTCTAATCTAGAATTCTCTTCAAATGGCCTTGAGGTCTTCTTTTATATTTAATTGGAGCTAAGGGGTTAATTTGGGAAAATAAGGATGTGCACATGAGGGGTGTGAGGTATGAGGATATATGGGTGAGGGTAATATGGAGAGAATGCACAAGTGTGCATGGATTGTGTGAGGTGTGGGGACAAGTGGGAAAATGGGGGAATAAATCTGATTTGGTTATTAGGGTAATTTTGGGTGTTGGTAAAGAAGGTTGTTGGGATTTTTAAGGGTATTTGGGTAAAAAGATGATTAAAGTGAGTTAATTGGCATGTGGCTTAATTGGCTTGGGTTTGTTTGGCAGGTGATGAGAACACGATTTTTGGCTAAGGGGAAATGGCAAAATGGGTTTTGGTTGTTAGATGTGGCTGTGGCTGAGAGGGTAGATTGAGGAGGGAGAGAGATGGGATTGGGTTTGATTTGGAAAATGGGTATGGAGGTGGAGGGTTGCTGGACATGGGAGTAGGGTGATGCCGGCGATGGGTATCGCAGAAGGAGAACGGCGCCGGAGGGGCGTGATCGGAGGGGTCGCGTTTCTCGCCGGCGATAGGAGATAGCAGGTGGCGGCTAGAGGTTGGATCCGGCGAGAGAGAGAGGTCGGATTACAGCTAGGGTCGCGGGTTAAGGGGTAGCCGCGATGGGTATGGATAAAGAGGCTGGGGTTGGAGCGCTGCCGTTATGGCGGTTTGCGATTGGGGATCGGGGAGAAGGGGGATGGCAATGGGTCGCCGGCGCTAGGAGCTGCGACCGGGCAAAGGGACGCCGGCAAGGGACGTGCAGGTGGGGCCTTTGGTAGGGATGGGAGCTAGAGAGATGGTGATGGTAGTGTGTTAATGGTGGGTGAGGAGATGAAAGAGAGTGTTAGTGGTGGAGATGGTTGATGATGGGAGATGGGTTAATGGGTTTAGTGTTAATGGAGGTTGGGTGAGGAGAGAGAAAGTGTGTGTGGGTTTGTTGGAGAAGATGATGTGGGGGAATTTGGTGGGTGAGGGTGTATGGTAAGTGTGTGAGGGTGAGGGTGTTAGTTTAGGGGTAAATGAGTGTATAGGAGTGTAGGATAAGGGTATGTGAGTGTGTGTTTAATTTGGACCCCTAAAAATATAAACTAACTAATAAAATAAAACTATAAAAACTAAAAAATCTAAAAATTAAATTTCTATTCTAAAAAATAACATAAAGACTCAATGAAAATATAAATATAAATATAAATCTATTAAATTTAAAAACTAAAGTCCTAAAAAATGTAAAATCTAATAAACTAAAAAAAATAAATGAAATCCTAAAAATTAAAATCTTAATAAAATAAAACTAGAAACTAATAAAAATCAAAATAAAATAAAATTATATTAATAAAAATAAAATAGAAAAATAGAAAATAAAATCTAAAAATTCTAAAATAAATCTAAAATAAATCCTAAAAATAGAAAAGACTCAAACTAAAAATCTAAAAAATAATAAAAAGGACACAAATAAAACACACACGGGCTTAGGGTAAGTTTGGCTAGGTTTAGGCTCGGGTTAGGGTACGGGAGAGGTATTTGGGGTACAAGATAAGGGTATTTAGCTCCATTAAAATGCACAATTGCCTTGAAATACGCGCTTGAACACCGCAATGTGCGTTAAACCTGCATATTAAACATTTAAGCGCATAAGACCCATATTGTCGAGAAATAGCAACTAAAATACAACTATTCGGGGTATAAAATGTACAATTCTGGGTGCTTATCACACCCCATGATATAATTTTTAAGCTTAATTCTAATAGTTTGCAAATTTTAAGCGTGCTCTTAAATCAAGAGGGTCGTCAGTACGCGATCGGTTCTTGTGGGTTACATTTTTCCTGTGCGAGGTGTTAGTACCTCTCACTAGGCCATTTTGTGGTTGTTTTACGTTTTCACCCCTTGATAACATGTTTTTCAGTATAAGTCTACAAGTTTGTAAATTTTCATCATGCCCTCAAATCGGGGTTCCCGGGAGTATGCGATCGGTTCGTATGACTTATATTGGTCCCGTGCGAGGTGTCTGTGCCTCTTACGGGGTGGTTTTGTGGTTATTTTATGTTTTCACCCTTTGACGACATGTTTTTAAGCCTAAGTCTAATAGTTTGCAAATTTTTGTCATGATCTCACATAGGGAGTCCCTTGAGCGCGTGTCGGTTCCTGTGAGTTACATCAATCCAGTGCAAGGTGGTCCTGCCTCTCATGGGGCTGTGTTGTGTCTGTTTTATGTTTTCACCCTTTGACGGCATGCTTTTAAGCCTAAGGCTAACAGTTGGCAATTTTTTATTGTTCTCTCAAATTGGGAGTCTTGTCAGTGCGTGGTCAGTTCCTGAGGATTAGATCGGCGTCGTGTGAGGAGTTTGTGGCTCTCACGGGGCCGTTTTGTTGGTATTTTATGTTTTCACCATTAAACGATAACTTTTTAACCCTAAGTCTAACTGTTTGCAAATTTTCATCTTGTTCTCAAATCGGGAGTCACGTGAGTACGCGATCGGTTCCTACGGGTTACATTGGTCAAGTGAGCTATGTTTGTGCGTCACTTGGTGCCGTTTTGTGACTGTTTTATGCTTTCACCCTTTGACGGCATGTTTTTAAGGCTAAGTCTAACAGTTTGAAAATTTTCATCGTGCTATCAAATCAGGTGTTCTGTGAGTACGCTGTCGGTTCCTATAGGTTACTTTGTTCCCATACGAGGTGTTCGTGCCTCTCACGGCTCCATTTTTTGTTTTTTTTTCCATTTTCACCCTTTGATGGAATGTTTTTAAGAAAAATTCTAAAAGTTTGCAAATTTTCATCATGTTGTCAAATCGGGTGTCCCATGAATATGCGATCAGTTCCTATGGGTTACATTGGTCCCGTGAGTGCTGTTCAGGCCTCTCACGGGGCCTTTTTTTATCGGTTTTACATTTCCACCCTTCGATGACATGTTTGTAATCCCAAGTCTAAAAATTTGTAAATTTATGTTTTGCTCTCAATCGGGACTCCCGTTAGTACGCGGTCAATTCCTACAGGTTACATTGGTTTCGTATGACATGTACGGGACTCTCACGGGTCATTTTGTTGATGTCTTACATTTTCACTCCTTAACGTCATGTTTTTAAGCCTAAGTCAAAGCATTTGCAAATTTTCATCGTGCTCTGAAATTGGTCGTCACGTGAGTATGGGATCGGTTCCTATAAGTTGCATTGGTCCCATGCGAGGTGTTCGTGCTATTCATGGGGCCATTTTGGGGATGTTTTATGTTTTCACCCTTTGACAACATGTTTTTAAGCCCAGGTTTAACAGTTTGGAAATTTTCTGAATGCTCTCAAATCGAGAGTCCCGTGTGTATGCGATCTGTTCTTGTGGGTTATATTGGTTCCATGAGAGGTTTTCGTGCCTCTCAAATTGTTGTTTTGTAGAAGTTTAATATTTTAACCCTTTCCCAAGTCCAAAAATTTGCAAATTTTCATCGTGCTCTCAAATCGGGAGTCCCGTGAGTACACGGTCGATTATTACGGGTCACATTGTCAAATGTGAGGTGTTTGCGCCTCTCATGGGGCCGTTTTGTAATTGTTTTATGTTTTCACCCTTGACAACATATTTTCCAGCCTAAGTCTAAAAATTTACAAATTATGATAGTGCTCTCCAATTGAGAGTCCCTTGAGTACGCGATCGGTTCTTGCGAGTTACATTAGTCTCGTGCAATGTGTTCATGCCTCTCACAGGTCCTTTTTGTGTCTATTTTACGTTTTAACCCTTTTCGGAAGGTTTTTAAGCCTAAATCTAATAGTTTCGAATTTTCTTCCTACTCTCAAATAGGGAATCCCATGAATATACGATCGGTTCCGGTGGGTTATATTGGTCCCGTGTGATGTGCCCATGCCTCTCAGGACGTCGTTTTGTGGATGTTTTACGTTTTCACCATTTTGACGACATATTTTTAAGCCTATGACTAACAGTTTGGAATTTTTTGTCGTGCGCTCGCACCGCGAGTCTCGAGAGTATGTGGTCGATTCCTGCGAGCTACTCGATCCCTTGCGCGATGTTTATGCTTTTCACGGGGCCGTGTTATGGTTGTTTTAAGTTTTCAGCCTTTGACGACATGTTTTTAAGCCTAAGTCTAGCAGTTTGCATATTTTCATCGTGCTCTTAGATCGGGAGTCTAGTGAGTACGCGATTAGTCCCCTCGGGTTACATTTGTCCCGTATGAGATGTTCGTGCCTCTCACGAGGCTGTTTTGTGGTTGCTTTGTGTTTTCACATTTTGACGCCATTTTTTTCAACCCAAGTTTAACAGTTTACAAATTTTTAATATGCTCACAAATCGGGAGTGTCATATGCATGCGGTCAGTTCTTGCGGGTTACATTGGCCCCGTGAGAGGTTTTCATGCCTCTCACAATGTTTTTTTGTGGCAATCTTACATTTTCACCCTTTGATGACATGTTTTATAGCCTAAGTCTCATAGTTTGCAAATTTTCATCGTGCTCAAAAATTGAGAGTCCCGTGAGTACGTGGTTAGTTCTTACGGGTCATATTAGTCCCGTGTGAGATGTTCATTCCCTTCACGGGGTGGATTTACAATTATTTTACTTTTTCTCCCATTGACGACTTGTTTTTATGCCTAAGTCTAACAGTTTTCATATTTTCGTCCTGCTCTCAAATCGGGAGTATGCGCACAGTTCTTGCTGGTTACATTGGTCCCGTGCGAGGTGTTCATGCCTTTCACAAGGCTATTTTATGGTTGTTTTATGTTTTCACCCTTTGAAGGTATTTTTAAGCATAAGTTTAATAGTTTGTAAATTTTCACTGTGCTTTCAAATCAGGAGTACCGTTAGTAGGCGGTCAGTTTCTGTAGGTTACATTGGTCCTGTGAGAGGTGTACGTACCTCTAACGGGGCCGCTTTTTGGTCGTTTTATGTTTTTAACCTTTGATGACATGTTCTTAAGCCCAAGTCTAACAATTTGTAAATTTTTGTCGTCCTCTCCAATCGGGAGTCCTGTGAGTATGCAGTTAATTCCTGCAAGTTGCATTTGTTTCGTTAGACGTGTTCATGCCTCTCATGGGTTGTTTTGTGACTATTTTACATTTTCACTCTTTGACGGCATGTTTTTTATCCTAAGCCAAAAATTTTACAAATTTTTGTCGTGCTCTGAAACTAGGAGTCCCGTGAGTAAGCGGTCGGTTCCTATGGGTTACAATTGTCCCATGCGAGGTGTTTGTGCTTGTCTCGGGGAGATTTTGGGGATGTTTTAGGTTTTCATCCTTTGACGGCATGTTTTTAAGCCCAAGTTTAATAGTTTGCCAATTTTCATTGTACTCTCAAAGCGGGAGTCCTATGAGTATGCGGTCAGATCCGAAGAGTTCTATTGGTCCCAATAGAGGGGTTCGTGCTCTCATGGGGTAGTTTTACGTCTTCACCCTTTAACAAAATTTTTAAGCCTAATTCGAACAGTTTTCAAATGTTAAGCGTGCTCTCAAACGAAGAGGCTCATCAGTACGTGATTGGTTCTTATGGGTTACATTGGTCCCGTGTGAGGTGTTGGTGCCTGTCACTTGGCCATTCTATGTTTTTTTACGTTTTCACCCCTTGATAACATGTTTTTAAGTCTAAGTCTAGAAGTTTGTAAATTTTCATCATTCCCTTAAAACGAGAGTCCCGGGAGTATGCGGTCGGTTCCTGGGACTTATATTGGTCCTGTGCGAGGTGTTTGTGTCTCTTACGGGGTCGTTTTGTGGTTATTTTATGTGTTCACCCTTTGACGACATAGTTTTAGGCGTAAGTCGAACAGTTGGAAAATTTTGTCATGACCTCACTCAGGGAGTCCCTTGAGTGCGTGGTCGGTTCCTGTGAGTTACATCGATCCAATCCGAGGTGGCTGTGCCTCTCACGGGGATGCGTTGTGTCTATTTTATGTTTTGACGCTTTGACGACATGTTTTTATGCTTAAGTCTAACAGTTTGTAAATTTTCATCGTGCTCTAAAACCTGGAGTCTAGTGAGTATGCGATGAGTTCCCTCGGGTTACTTTAGCCCCTTGCGAGGTGTTCGAGCCTCTCACGGGGTCGTTTTGTGGTTTCTTTACATTTTAACCCTTTGACAACATGTTTTAAAGCCTAAGTATAAAAATTTGTAAATTTTGATTGTACTCTCAAATAGGGAGTCCCGTGAGTATGCGGTTTGTTCCTACGGGTTATATTAGTCCCATGAGTGGTGTTCGTGCCTCTCCTGGGGTCGTTTTCCCCTGTTTTACGTTTTCACCCTTTTGACGGCATGTTTTAAGGCCTAAGTCTACTATTTTGCAAATTTTCATCATGCTCTCAAACCGAGAGTCTCATGAGTATGTAGTCGGTTCTTGTGGGTTACGTTAGTCTCGTGCGAGGAGTTCATGCCCCTCACAAGGCTATTTTGTGGTTGTTTTATGATTTCACCCTTTGAAGGTATGTTTTTAAGCCTAAGTCTAATAGTTTGTGAACATTCACCACGCTCTCAAATCGGGAGTCCCGTGAGTATGTGGTCGGTTCCCATTGGTTACATTAGTCAAGTGAGAGGTGTCCATGCCTCTAACGAGGCGGTGTTGTGACCGTTTTACATTTTCACCCTTTCACAACCTATTTTTAAGCCTAAGTCTAACAATTTGTAAATTTTTATTATGCTCTCAAACCGGGAGTCCCGTGGGTAGGCAATCGATTCATATAGGTTAGATTGGTCCCGTGTGACATGTACGTGCCTCTCACAAGTTATTTCGTTGATGTTTTATGTTTTCACTCTTTGATAACATATTTTTAAGCCTAAAGTAGAATAGTTTACAAATTTTCATCATGCTCTCAAATTGGGAGTCCTGTGAGTACGCGATCAGTTCACATGCGAGTTGTTCATGCCTATCACGGGGCCGTTTTGTGGATGTTTTAAATTTTCAGCCTTTGACGAGACATTTTGAACCCTAAGTTTAACAGTTTGAAAATTTTCACCATGCTCTGAAATTGGGAGACTCGGGGGGATGTGGTTAGTTCCTGCGGGTTGCATTGATCTGGTGAGAGGGTTTCGTGCCACTCACAATGCTGTTTTGTGGTAGTTTTACATTTTCACCCTTTGACGACATGTTTTAAAGCCTAAGTTTAATAGTTTGCAAATCTTCATCCTACTTTCAAATCGGGAGTTTCATGAGTACTCATTCGGTTCTTGCGGGATATATTGGTCCCGTGCTAGGTGTTCGTGCCTCTCATGGGGCCGTTTTGTGGTTGTTTTACGTTTTCACCCTTTAACGATATGTTTTTTTGCCTAAGTCTAAATGTTTGCAAATTTTTGTTGTGCTCTCAAACTGGGAATCCCGTGAGTACGCGGTCAGTTCCTGTGAGTTACATTGGTCCCATGCGAGGTGTTCATGCCTTTTATGGGGCCGTTTTCACCCTTTGACGACATGTTTTAAACACAAAGTCCAATAGTTTACAAATTTTCATCATGCTCTCAAACTGGGATTTTCGTGAGTACGCTTTCGGCTCTTACAAGCTATATTGGTCTCGTGCTAGGTGTCTTATGAGGCCGTTTTGTGGTTGTTTTACATTTTCACCCTCCGCGGCAGGTTTTAAAGCCAAAATCTTTAAGTTTGAATATATTTTCCATGCTCTCAAATCGGGAGTCCCATAAGTATACGTTCGGTTCCTGTGGGTTACAATTGTCCCGTGCGAGGTGTCAAAGCCTCTATTGGGACCATTTGTTGGTTGTTTTACATTTTCACCCTTTAACGGCATGTTTTAAAGCCTATGTCACTGTTTGCAAAATTTTATCGTTCTCTAACACAGGGAGTTCCATGAGTATGTGTTCGGTTCTTGCGAGTTATATTGGTCCTGTGTTAGGTGTTCGTGTCTCTCACGGGCCCGTGTTATGGATATTTTATGGTTTCACCCTTTGACGGCATGTTCTTAAGACTAGGTCTAATAGTTTGAAAATTTTCATCGTGCTCTAAAATCGGTAGTCTAGTGAGTGCACGATCAGTTCCCTCTGGTTACATTGGTCCCGTGCGAGGTGTCCGTGCCTCTCAGAAGGCTATTTTTTTGTTTGCTTTAGGTTTTCACCCTTTGAGGGCAAGTTTTTAAGCCTATGTCTAACAATTTGCAAATTGTCATCATGCCCTCAAATCTGGAGTCCCGTGATTACACGGTCGGTTCCTACGTATTACATTAGACTTGTGAGTGGTGTTTGTTCCTCTCCTGGGGCCATTTTATGTTTGTTTTATGTTGTCACCCTTTGATGGCACGTTTTTTGGCCCAAGTCCTATACTTTGCAAATATTTGTCGTCCTCTCAAACCGAGAGTCACATGGGTTAGTGGTCGGTTCTTGCGGGTTACCTTAGTCTCTTGCGAGGTGTTCGTGCCTCTCACAGGTCCGTTTTGTGGTTGTTTTACGTATTCACCCTATGACGATAAATTTTTAACCATAAGTCTAACAATTTACATTGTCCCGTGTGAGGTGTGCATGCCTTTCACGGGGTCATTTTATGGATATGTCATGTTTTCACCCTTTGACCACATATTTTTAAGCTTAAGTCTAACAGTTTACCAATTTCCATCGTGTTGTCAAACTTAGAGACCCATGAGTTTGCGGTCAGTTCCTCTGGGTTATATTGGTCCCGTGCGAGATAATCGTGCCTCTCATGAGGCCATTTTCTGGCTGTTATACATTTTCACAGTTTGACGACATGTTGTTGGAACATGATGTCCCCAATTTTAAAAATTCTATCATTTTAATTTCCAATAAGTTCAGAATAAAGATGGTTTCTAACAAAATTTAATTTTCATATTTATTTTATTATCTTTTCCTAAAAAGATGAAAAATTAAATTAAACACAAATTTTAATTTCAAAAAATTAAATTAAAATAAACCTAAAGAAGTGAATAATGGTGAACACGCACACACAAAATTCACTCAAACCAAATTTTAGATTTTCTCAAAAACAAAAAGAACACTTAAAGTAAAATATGGGAAATTTACTTTTAGCCCGAAATTAATTTAACACGAGTCCTAAAATTTTCCTACACAATAATTTCAATATTATCAAATTAGGCCAAACCAAATTCAATATATTACGTGAATTAAATAACTTAAATTGCACCCAATTTTAATTTAGCACCAAAATTAGACAAGTGTGATAATTAAACCAATTTTATCTTGTTAACCTATGCATGCATTCTAAGGTGATTTGATAAAGATAAAATAAACAATATCACACGATGCACCGATATACGAGGAAAACTCAAATGAGAAAAACCTCGAACGGTCCTAGCCATAAATTCACTAAGTATGGAATTACAAATTACAAGACATTTGACTTACACCAACAACTTGACTCCGTCCAAGACTTGACGCTGCTTCTTGTAACCACCTCTGCCTAGCAGATATCCATGGACTCCTCTGATGGTACTTTTGGACACCATCACCCTCACGCGAAGATTTTCTTCGAGTGGGAACATCACAGCATAAACCAAATGACTTCTTCTTTGTGGGATGTAGAAGTAAACCCCAACTTATCCTCTTTACGGTAGAGATGAACCAACGGTGCTAAACAACTCCAAGACAATATTATGTATATGGGGGGCTTGGATAAAGAAACTTTGGGTGAGAACTCATGTGTTTGTTGAATATATTTCTTTGAAATTCAACACATAAAAACATGGAACTTTGGTTGGTGCATTTTCTCTCACAAGAGCTCTTAAGGAAAGTACCAAAGACATTGAAAAATTATGCCCCGAGTATATTTTAAACTTCCAAGAGGAAGTGGGACAAAAGAGTGGGAAAATGGGATAAAACTGCCAAAATTGTTCCCACTCAGAAATCTCGTCCGAACGGGATTTTGGTTCGAACGAAATTTCATTTGAACGACTGTTCTAACGAAAAGTCAATGGCTAAAATGGGAAAACTCTTTGGCAAACTCGTTCGAACAAAATTCTCGTTCGAACGACATTCTCGTTCGAATGACAATTTCGAACGAAAAATCAGAATGTCCAATTTTACATTTTAAGCCCAAAAACTTTTTATTCAAAGTTTTAAAAACATTTTCTGAAAATAAAAGCCATTTGACCAAAAAATACACCCATAAAAATATTGACCAAGTCTCCTATATATATTAAATGCATTCATACCTTTAGAGACTTTGGAATCTTCAAGTTTATGACATAGAAACAAAGCACTAGAAACTCGGTAATGATGAAGGTTTAAAAATTTGGCAGCAACGACTTCAACAAACACGCCATAGGCTTGGATGGATACGCATGAACTTTATCCTTTGACTCAAATGTTTTTGTCCGGAATTGAGCCAAAACTACAAAGGACTCAATTGGAAATTTGTGTCCTTACACATGTTTTTATGCCAAAGTCTAAAAGTTTGCAAATTTGGTTCGTTCTCTCAAACTGGGAGTCCCGTGAGTACGCGGTCGTTTCATGTGGGTTACATTGGTCACATGCCAGGTGTTCGAGCCTCACACGAGGCCATTTTGTGGCTATTTTACATTTTTGGCCTTTGACAGTATGTTCTTAGCCCAAGTCTAACAGTTTACAAATTTTCATTGTGCTCTCAAATCGGGAGTCCCGTGAGTATGTGTTCAAATCCTAAGAGTTATATTGGTCCTAATAGAGGGGTTCGTCCTCTCACAAGGCCATTTTTTGGTAGCTTTACGTCTTCACCATATGACAGCATTTTTTTAAGCCTAAGTCTAATATTTTGCAAATTTCCATCGTGCTCTCAAATTGGGAGTCTCGTGAGTACCTGGTAGGTTCCTGCGGATTACATTGGTCCCATACACAGTGCTTAGGCATCTCACAAGGCCATTTTATGGTTGTTTTATGTTTTCACCCTTGATGGAATGTGTTAAGCCTAAGTATAAAAGTTTGCAAATTTTTGTCATGCTCTTAAATCGAGAGTCCCGTGCATATGTGGTCGGTTCCTACGGGTTACACTGGTACCATGCGAGGTGTTCACGCCTCTCACGGGGCCGTTTTGTGGTTGTTTAATGTTTTCACACGTTGATGTCTTATTTTTAAGCCTTAGTCTAATAATTTGAATTTTTTTTATTGTGCTCTCAAATCGAGAGTCCCGTGATTATATATTTAGTTCCTATGGGTTACATTGGTCTCATGCGAGGTGTTCGTTCCAGTCACAAGGTTGTTTTACATTTTCACCCTTTGATGGCATGCTTTAAGCCTAAGTCTTTTAGTTCAAAAATTTTCACCGTCCTCTCAAATCGGGTGTCCTGTGAGTACATTGTCAGTTCCTGCGGGTTATATTGGTCCCGTGCTTGTGATTCGTGCCTCTCACGCGAGTGTTTTGTGGCTATTTTACATTTTCACCCTTTGACGACATGCCTTTAAGCCTAAGTCTAACTATTTGCAAATTTTCATCGTGCTCTTAAATTGGGAATCCCGAAAGTATACATTTAGTTGTTATGGGTAAGATTTGCCTCGCTTGAGGTGTTTGTGCCTCTCACGGGTCCGTTTTATTTTTAGGTTTTTACCCTTAAACAACATGTTTTTAAGCTTATATCTAACTGTTTGTAAATTTCCATCATGCTCTCAAATCGGGAGTCCTGTGAGTACGCGGTTGGTTCCTATGGGTTATATTGGTCCCGTGAGTGGCGTTCGTGTGTCTCCCAGTGTTGTTTTGTGACTATTTTACGCTTTCACTATTTGACCGCATGTTTTTAAGCATAAGTCTAACCGTTTGACCGCATGTTTTTATGCTTTCACCGTTTGACCGTATATTTTTTACGGCCAGTTCCTATAGGTTACATTGTTCCCATACGAGGTGTTCTTGCATCTCACGGGGCCGTTTTGTTGCTGTTTTATGTTTTCACCATTTGACAATATGTTTTTAAGCCTAAGTTTAACAGTTCGCAAATTTTCACCGTGCTCTCAAATCGGGAGACTCGTGTGGATACGGTCAGTTCTTGCGGGTTGCATTGATCCGGTGAGATGGGTTCGTGCCACTCACAATGTTGTTTTGTTGCAGTTTTACATTTTCACCCTTTGACGGCATGTTTTAAAGCCTAAGTCTAATAGTTTGTAAATTTTCATCCTACATTCAAATCGGGAGTTTCGTGAGTACGCGTTCGGTTCTTGCGAGTTATATTGGTCTCGTGCTAGTTATGTGTGCCTCACATGGGGCCATTTTGTGGTTGTTTTACATTTTCAGCCTTTGACGATGGGTTTTTAAGACTAAGTCTCATTGTTTGCAAATTTTTGTTGTTCTCTTAAATCGGGAGTCCCGTGAGTATGCAGTCAGTTCCTGTGAGTTACATTGGTCCTGTGCGAGGTGTTCATGCCTCTTATGGGGCCGTTATCACCCTTTGAAGTCATGTTTTAAACCAAAAGTCTAATATTTTGCAAATTTTCATCATGCTACCAAACCAGGAGTTCTGTGAGTACGCTTTCGGTTCTTACGGGTTATATTGGTCCCTTGCTAGGTGTTTGTGCCTGTTATGGGGCCGTTTTGTGGCTATTTTACGTTTTCACCCTTTGACGACAGGTTTTTGGTAAAGTCGTTTTCTAGATTGAACCGTGAAAAAAAATTATACAAGATATACTAACATATTCTTCATTTAAAGAACAAACACCACTTTCCTTTTCTTATTTGAGAATGTTTGAAATGTCTCACAAAAGAAAAAATGAAGTCGTGCCCTTGGGATATGTTATAGTAGTTTACACGTATAGTCGTTATAACAAAATACTTAGTAAACAAAGCTCTGAGCTATTTAAAATTTAGAGGCATGTTGTTAGAGTACTTTTGTTGCATTCATTTCATATAAGAGAAATCCTAGAGTGATATATAATCCTAAGGAGTTAGGAAAGGTAACCTAACATCACTTTTCAAGTTATAAATACATGGTGCTGAAAACTCTATGCCTATGTTTATCCTTCTTTTTTCTTTCCTCGAGAGCTGCTAGTTTAGTAGGTAACCTTAAATTTGTTGCTTGTTCAAAACATCATAAGTTATATAGCCTTAGTCAACTAATTTATATAAGGAATCAAAGCCAAAGCTGTATTTAAATCACAAGAAAAAATCTGCTACCATGATTTAATTGAAGAAAGTAAAATATAGGTAAATACTCATAGGTCTTAATCGGAAGCTTGATCATTAATTAATTAATTAATAGTTGATTTTGGGGTGATTACTTGAAATTATGCCAAGATCTCTTATGAGAAGCTAAAATCATTTGTTGAAGGTGGAGATATGTTGTTTTCATGTCCCACAATGACTAAAAGTGAATGTCCATGCTTTCAAACTTTCAAATTGTTTATTCTTCCAAATTTGGCTTGAATGATGCTGTGCAAAAATCCGGATTAATCATTAGGGTGTAAGTCTATCCGGCCTTACGTATAGGGAAATGGAACTATTATAGAAGTAGGGGAGTCATTTCAAGTATGGAAGTGTTAAAATTTAAGAGAGATTCATGCTGTATAGTATCGGTTAGAGTTTCACTTTTTTTGGTTTGATCTCAATGATATTGTTGGGATTAGTTTAAGTAAAGTCGTCTGTGGTGGTTGTGCAGTTTGATACGATAAAGAATCGGTTCTTGGCCACTTGTGATGAGTTCTTAATCAAATTCTGGGACATGAATTAAAATAACATCTTGTTTAGTACTGATGCAGATGGTGGATTACCGGTAATAATAGCTATATTGCGTCTATTTGATCAGTTTATTTTAATTTATTTTTTAGTAAATTTTAGTTGTATGAAGAAACTCCTCTCATGATTATCGTTCGTTTTTCACCTTGTATTCAGTTTAATAAGGGAGGCATACTCTTGGCAGTATCAACAAGCGAGAATGGTGTTAAAATACTAGGTAATGGTGAAGGTATTCGCCTTGTACATTCCAGTGCACTTGATAGAGTAGGTTCTGGGAATTTTGCGAAGGTAAACCGATCCAGATATGCAACGATATGAGTCTAGTATGGATGTGATCTTTGCATGAGCTATTCGTGATGCAGGCTCCCATGATTGGCACATGTGGTGATTCCAATTCATCTGCTAGTATAAGCATTAGTGTTGCAAAAGGAAATGCACCACTAACAGCTATGATAGTTATGGTAAAAATGGATGTCACCATCATCTGAATAGGGAGACAGGAAAAGGGAACACACATTAAAGGGACCCTTGAAAGGTGAGATAAAGCTTTGTGCATTTTATCTAGTAAGGGTCAAATAAATGGGAATACAAGTATTTATGTGTCCCGGTGTGGGAATGCAAGAATTTCCTTGATCACTGATTTTTGCTTTGCTTTACCACCGAGTATATATATATATTCCTTATTTCCGCAATAAGTGTTAATTACTTACACTGAATCTTCTATTATTTTTTTTATTATATTCAGGTGTTGAAGCTGGAGCTAGAGAAATCACGTTGGAAGCTAGAGTATGACTTTAATAATTTAATAATGATCTTAAAGTAACTGATCGATTACAAAATTTGAGTTGCAACAATAAGTTTCCCTCAATTTTTCTATTAATTATGTGTAATTGTCTTACTTTATGATGGTATATTTATTTATGAATCAATACATGTGTAGATTTTATAAGTGTTTACTCCCCCAAATTCACAATTGGTGAAAGTCCTTAATATATAGAGAAAACTAGCTGGAGACCTAACTTAAATTAATAACTAGAAGACAAGTAAGGCTTTTAAATAAAGAAATTAATATAAATGTAATAACTTAAGGATAGACTAATTGATACTAACCGAAAATAACATCATACAAGGATGTAAATCAACTCTTTATTTTTATGTCGAGTCATGCATACAAAGTAAAAACGTAAGTAATGATTAAGTACAAGAAGTCAACTTACCCTAAACAAAATATATTTCATTTGAATGATTCATGAGAATCTGAATGAACAATGATTCTACGTAATAACAAAAACTCTTACAATATTAAGTGTGATGCATCGAACCAAGGAAAAACAAATAAACGAAAATAAATGTCTGAGGCTGCTGGAATGACTCGAGTTGTTGTGCCATATAATGTTTTGTTTAAATATCTTGCTAATGAGAGATGGAGTGATTGTACCCGATTTGACCCAACGAACCAAAAATCTCTGAGTCGGCCTCTAAGATCTGATTCCAAAGTCTATTCAACATGTTAACTCACTAGAGTCTTTAATTCTAATAAAAGAAAAGGATAAACCAAGAAAAAAAAGGATAATTCCTTAACTATTTCCTAAAAGTCAGAAAATAAAACTTATGACTACGAAACATATGCCGCATAACATGAAACTTATGAAATAAATACATATTAGATAAATCAGTCAATCGTCATCATCATGATATTAAACATTAAGTAAAATAAGATGTCAATCAAAGTGATTTCGTAATTCATACTTGTCGATAAAGCTCTGATCCAATTTTTCTTTCGCTCACAAACATTTCTCCCACACTAAGTATAAAAGAATAATAACACTCCAAGATATTATCATTCATTATATATAAGACAACAAATAAAAATAAAAGGCATTCCAAGATATTATCATTCATTACATCTTCAATAAACCAAATAAAAAACTAGAAACAATAACTTGGGACGTATTTTAATGTGAAACCTTCTAGCTTCACAAATATGCAAATCAAATAAAACAAATTTATCATTGTTTATCTTGATTATTTACATCATATTCTATTTGGGCAAAGAAATGTCATTATAAAAAAAAAAGTAATGAGCAAAACAATCATGTTTTAAATGCTTTCAACGATGGTCTCCATTTTATTATTACTTCACAGATAAAAATAATGAATTGTATAATAAAATCCATATGCACAAGAGACTTCAAAATAATAGGTACTTGTATGTATATATGCTAATAAAATAAGGACTTTTACAACAAACCCAAACCAAAAGTCATTAAGATAATGAAAATAATTCTTGGGCATTTTGTCAACCAAGTAGAATACAAACCTAAACACTAGATTGATGCCCGTAAAAAAATCAACTATACATTTGCAACTTGTTAAGTATTGGGGAACTCGTGAGGCAAGGGTATGAATGTATGACTAGCAGTAAAGTTTCATAAATTCAAGTTAAGCATATATTTTAAATATATTTTTGTAACAGAAAACGAGTTGAAGAAATCGTCGAACTCGTAAGAAGCAAAGAACACCACATACTTTCTAAAGAAAGAGTCGTGTGAATGTTGCTCATAAGTTGTTTTATAAAATATTTTGATTGTGAATATTATTTTATGTTCTCAACCTTATATATGTAAGGACTTACGAGTCATTGCGTTCATGCAGATTGAGGTTGATTAAGGGAAAAAGGTTTCATTGATTGATGTTTACATCAAAACACATGAGAGGAGCGATGGCACAGCCATCGATAAGGATCCGCTGAAGCAATGGTAAAAAAATGTCATCCATGTTCCTTCCCTTATTTCTTAGAAAATCTCAACGACGTCATTTTACTAATTAATCAAAATTCTTACTCTGTTTATAGGTCTATTTTGCAACCCGATCAACAATTAGAAAAAATAAGCCAATTTCAACTTGTAGTGGTACCGCAATCAAATCACCATTTAGCTCCATCTCAAAAGGTAAGTAGATAACTACTTTTTAAAATCATAATTTCAGTCTTAACATTTTCATGACTGCAGTAATTCTTTTTTTGTAGATTGTAAATTCTCAACATTTGGCTGCCCCCGAGACTGCTGCTCATGTTAGTGAACAAACGAATGATACTTCAATTCAGTTATGTTACTAATTTAAAGGATTTTAAAGGGAACAATATATCTGCACTTTCTCGGGGAGTTTATGTATACTTGACATTGGTTTGTTGGTGTATTTTGTTATATATAGTCTCCAAATTTTTGTGATTTCTTAAAAACAAATAAAACTTTGCCGATTTTTTTCCAGAAATATATGGTTGATGACATATTCATCTTGTTTGTAGAAAGAATCATCAAAGAAGAAGAAGAAGCGCCATCAACCACGACAAATGGTCTCAAATAATGCACTTCCTAAAATTGTAGACCTTATTAATTCCGGACTTCCAAAAGTGATTGTGGCACGAGGATTCATCGTGAGCAAGGACCCTTCAACAAAAGTAGGGGGTACTCCATTGGGTGAAAACTTTTGAGAAGTATATATTGAGAAAATATTTGTAATGAATGAAACATTACCTAGACCTTATGGGAACAATTCCACAATTGGAACTGCATATAATTCAATTGTAGCGTGGCATATTGTTAATTTACTAATTTTTAATTTTAATTTTAATTTTTTAATTGAAATAGTAGAGAATAATTATCAATGACTAACGATTGAATTTTTATTTGTAGGTTGAATAGGATGAAGAAGGATCGTACAAGATATAAAATTTTATCTTGCTTCATGTTTCCCTGTTTTTTCTTATTGGACATGTGATACATTTTATTTTCTGGATGGATAATTGTTCCTAGTGCAATTATGTTTATTTACAATGAATGCGATTGATTTTAATTTATTGATGTTTTAATTTGATTACTATCATCTTAATTTAATATTATGGTAATGTTTGCACATAAATACAATACTTATTATAAATGATTTTTTTAACACTTGTTCTCAGCCATATATTGCAAAATAATATCAACATTTTGTTTAATGCTGCTATCATCATTCTCGACATTTTTTGAGTGCCGCCAAAGTGTGTTGAACATTTAGTAGGTGTTGTCAAAGGTTATTATCAACATTTTTTAATTCCGCTAAAAGGTTATTACCAACATTAATATAAATGCTTAAAAATGCAGCTAACTTTTTGTGGCATTTTTTAAAAATGCCGTTGTTCTTTTACCACATTGGCTACCGCACTTGTGGAAATGCCGCCAAATGTGCCGCTAACTTTTCGCAGCATTTTTTTAAAATGCCGCTGTTCTTTTACCACATTGGCTATTACTGCACTTGTGGAAATGCCACCAAAAGTTCCGCAATAAGTGTTACTGGCATTTTCAGTCTTTTTCTCGGCATTTAATTTATACCGAGAAAAATCAATATTCCTCTAGTGTGTTTGTGCTTATCACGGGGCCATTTTGAGTCTATTTTATTTTCACCCTTAAACGACATATGTTTAAGCCTAAGTCTAACTATTTGCAAATTTTCACTCTGCTCTCAAATCGGGAGTCCCGTGAGTACGCGGTCAATTCCTACGGGTTACATTAGTGACGTGCGAAGTGTTTGTGCCTCTCACGGGGCCGTTTTCTGATTGTTTTATGCTTTCACCCTTTGACATTATGTTTTTAATCCTAAGGGTCATAGTTTGAAATTTTTTATCATACTCTCAGATCGGGAGTTCTATGAGTTCGCGGTCGGCTCTTATGGGTTACATTGTTCCCCTGCAATGTGTTTGTTCCTGTCACGGGGACGTTTTGTTCTAGTTGTACGTATTCACCCTTTGACGACTTGATTTAAGTTTAAGTCTAAAAGGTTGTAAATTTTTATTGTGCTCTTAAATCGAGAGTCCTGTGAGTATGAATTCGATTTCTGTGGGTTACAATGATCCCAAGTGAGGTGTTCATACATCTGACAGGGACGTTTTGTGGCTGTTTAATGTTTTCACCCTTTGATGTCTTATTTTTATGCCTTAGTCTAACATTTTTCAAATTTTCATAGTGGTCTCAAACCGGGAGTCCCATGATTATAAAGTCGGTTCCTGCGGGATACATTGGTCCCGTGCAAGGTGTTTGTATCCCTCACAAGGCTATTTTGTGCATATTTTTCATTTCCACCCTTTGACGGCTTGTTTTTAAGCCTAAGTCTAACCGTTTGCAAAAAAAATTTCGTGTTCTCAAATCGAGAGTCCCGTTAGTATGCAATTGGTTGTTGCGGGTTATATTGGACCCGTGCGAGGTGTTGGTGCCTCTCATGGGCTATTTTGTTGTTGTTTTTTATTTTCACCCTTTGACGGCATGTTTTAAGCCTAAGTCTTAGAGTTTAGAAATTATTGTCGTGCCCTCAAACCAGGAGTCCCATGAAGATACGCTCGGTTCTTGCGAGTGAGATTGGTCCCGTGCAAGGGATTTGTGCCTCTCACGGGGCTTTTTTGTGGCCCTTATACGTTTTGACCCTTTGCCGAGATGTTTTTAAGCCTAAGTCTAACAGTTAGAAAATTTTAATCGTTCTCTCAAATTGGGAATCCCGTGAGTTTGCGATCGATTCCTGTGGGTTAGATTGGCCTCGTGTGAGGGATTTTTGCATCTCACGGGGCCGTTTTCTAACTATTTTATGTTTTCACCCTTAAATGGAAAGTATTTAAGCCTAAGTCTAACTGTTTGCAAATTTTCATTGTGCTCTCAAATCAGGAGTCCCTTGACTATGCGGTTAGTTCCTACGGGTTACATTGGTCCCGTGAGTGGTGTTTGTGCATCTGCTGGGGCCATTTTGTGGCTGTTTTTCATTTTCACCCTTTGACGCCATGTTTTTAAGCCGTAGTCTAACAATTTGCAAATTTTTATCGCGCTCTCAAATGGGAGTTTCGTTAGTGAGCTATTGGTTCCTATGTGTTACATTGTTCCCATTCGAGGTGTTTGTACCTATCATGGGGCCGTTTTGCTATTTTTTTAATTTTTTCACCTTGGATGCCCTGTTTTTAAGCTTTCATCAAACAGTATGCAAATTTTTATCGTGCTCTCAAATCGAGAGTTCTGAGATTATGCAGTCGGGTCATGCGAGTTACATTGGTCCTCTGCGAGGTTTTCGTGCTCCTCATGGGGACGTTTTGAGGTTGTTTTATGCTTTCACCCTTTGATGGCATGTTTTAAGCCTAAGTCTTATAGTGTGCAAATTTTTGTCATGTTCTCTAACCGAGAGCCCCGTGAGTACATGGATGGTTCCTGCGGCTTAGATTGGTCCTGTGCTAGGGATTCGTGCCTCTCATGGGAATAGTTTCTGCCATTTTGCATTTTCACCCTTAGACGACATGTTTTCAGCCTAACTCTAACAGTTTGCAAAATTTTCATCGTGCTCTCAAATTGGGAGTGTCATGAGTACGTGGTCGGCTCCTGTAGGTTAGGTTGGCCTGGTGT
Source organism: Sambucus nigra (assembly GCA_949130495.1). Classification (NCBI taxonomy): domain Eukaryota; kingdom Viridiplantae; phylum Streptophyta; class Magnoliopsida; order Dipsacales; family Adoxaceae; genus Sambucus; species Sambucus nigra. Next base: position 115,377,628 of record OX422219.1, read on the forward strand.
GAGGTGTTCGTGCCTTTCACCAGCCCGCCTTGTGGCATTTCATGTTTTCACCCTTAAATGACATGTATTAAAGCCCATGCCTAATAGTTTGCAAATTTCATCCTTCTCTTAAATCGAGAGTCCCGTGAGCATGTGGTCGGTTCTTGAAGGTTACATTGGTGCCGTGTGAGGATCTCGTGCCACTCACGGGGCCGTTTTGTGACTGGTTTACATTTTCACCCTTTAGCGACATGTTTTTAAGCCTAAGTCTAACTGTTTGGAATTTTTCTCATGCTCTCAAATCGAGAGTCTCGTGACTACACGGTCGGTTTTTGCGTGTTACATTGGTCCCGTGCGAGGTGTTTTTGCCTTTCACATCATCATTTTGTGGATGTTTTATGTTTTCACCCTTTGATGTCATATTTATAAGACTAACTCTAACAGTTTGCAAATTTCCATTGTGGTCTCAAACCAAGAGTCCCGTGAGTACCCGATCGGTTCCTATGGGTTGCATTGGTCCCGTGTGAGGTGATGATGCCACTCAAGGGGCCATTTTATTTTTTTTACATTTTCTCCCTTTGACGGCATGTTTTTTAGCCTAAGTCTAACAGTTTGTAAATTTTCATCATGCTATCAAACCGAAAGTCCCATGAGTATGTGGTCAGTTCCTGCGATTTACATTGGTCTCGTGAGAGGTGTTTGTGCCTCTCACCGGTCATTTTTATTGATGTTTTAATCTTCACCCTTTAACAACATATTTTTTAGCCCGTGTCTAATAATTTGTTAATTTTCATCGTGCTCCCAAACTGTGAGTCTCATGAGTATGTTGTCGGTCCTTGCGGGCTATGATAGTCTCGTGCGAGGTGTTCGTGCCTCTCATGGAGACGTTTTGTAGCTATTTTATGTTTTCACCCGTTGACGGTAAATTTTTAAGCCTAAGTCGACCAGTTTCTAAATTTTCATCGTGCTGTCAAATCGGGAGTCCCGTGAGTTCGCGGTCGATTTCTATGCATTACATTGGTATTGTGTGGGGGTGTTCGTTCCTTTCAAATCATCCTTTTCTGGATGTTTTACAATTTCAGCCTTTCATGTCATATTTATAAACCTAAGTCTAACAATTTGCAAATTTCCATCGTGCTCTCAAATCGAGAGTCACGTGAGTACGCGATCGGTTCCTGTGGGTTGTGTTGGTCTCGTGCGAGGTATTTGTTCCACTCACGGTGATATTTTGTGCCTAAGTCTAACAATTTGCAAATTTATGTCATGGTCTCAAATCGAAAATCCTGTTAGTACGCGATCGGTTCTTGTGGGTTACATTTGACCCTTGTGAGGCGTTGGTGCCTCTCATAGGGTCCTTTTGTGGTTGTTATATGTTTTCACCCTTTGACGCCATGTTTTAATCCTAACTCTTATAGTTTGAAATTTTCATCATGCTCTCAAATCGGGAGTCCTGTGAGTACATGGCCGGTTCCTGTGGGTTATATTGGGCCCGTGTTAGGGATTTGTGCCTCTCACGTGGCTTTTTTGTGGCCATTTTCTGTTTTCACCCTTTGAGGGCAATTTTTTAAGCCTAAGTCCAACAGTTGGAAAATTTTCATCGTTCTCTCAAATTGGGAATCCCTCGAGTCGCCGGTCGGTTCTGGTGGGCTAAATTGGCCTCGTTTAAGGGGATCGTGAAGCCCTTATGCTTTTGACTCATTTGAGTCTAGACTGTATAAGAGCTCATCTAGTTTGGAAATTGTGACAAAATAGTGTCCATCCTAGAAACCAAAGAGCTTCAGAGATTGGGTTGCTTCTTCTTCTATTCATCTTGTGGTGATCCTGAGACTATATCCATCACTCACACACTTAGAATTTCATTCTTGCATTTCATATTGCACCTCTATGTGTATTAATGTTGTGAGTGTGTTTAAATCCCTCAATTTGATTTTTAATAATTTTTTGGGAATTTAAAACATATTTTAAACAAGGTTTTATTTAATTAAAACTTGATTTAAAAGGTTTTGGGGTTAATGTATAAATATGGATTGTTGTGTTTATTAGCCTAAAGTTACTCTGGGTAGAAACCGAAAGCGCTAGAGACTTTAGGGTTGGCTTTGTAATTATTTTGGGACGCGCGTTTACATTCATCCTCAGGCCTACACCTGCTGTCCTCTGATTGACCTGAACTGTGTTTCTTTACTGAGACAAACCATCGCGTGCTTTCAGCCCTTAGATCAACCCTTATCGACGGCCTGCATGTCTTTTGAGTGAATCCCAGTGTAAACCCTTAAGCCAATCACAGCCTGTTTAATCCACCGCCTGCTGTGAACCCTTAGATTGTAGTCAAAGGAGCTTGACTCAATCACAGCCCTTGATTTTGAACGAAGCTATGGAATCTTCTTCTCTTCCTATTTAAAGGCCCCTCATCTCAGCTTTCGAAAGCTTTTTCCATTTTGAAAAGTCTCAGAGAATAGAGAGAGGAGAGAGAAGAGAGAAGAGAGAAGAGAGAAGTTAGAGAGAGAAACCAAACCCTAGTTAGAAACCCTAACTTCGTCCAAATACCTCTAAACCTAAACCACTTACCTCTCCATAAGTACCTAACTGGGTTTCTAAAGATCATCCCATAAACAACATAGTTGGTAACCCTGGTGAACCAGTACGTACAAGATCCCAACTTAGAAATTATGCTCTCTATGCTTGCTTTGTTTCTCTCTTGGAACCAAAGAATGTAAATGAGGCATTGAATGACTCTCACTGGATTTCTGCTATGCAGGATGAACTTTTACAATTTGTCATTCATGATGTTTGGTTTCTTGTTCCACGTCCTGATCACAAAAAGGTTATTGGTACTCGTTGGATTTTCAAAAATAAAACTGATGAAAATGGGATGATAATTAGAAATAAAGCTAGACTAGTTGCTCAAGGTTACTCCCAAATAGAAGGACTTGATTTTAATGAGACGTTTGCTCCTGTTACTCGTTTAGAATCAGTTCGTCTGCTTCTTGCTATAGCTTGTCACATGCATTTTACATTATATCAAATGGATGTTAAATCTGCGTTCCTTAATGGAATACTTGCCGAGGAAACCTATGTAGAACAACCTAAAGGGTTCATTGACCCTAATTATCCTAATCATGTATTTCGGTTGAAAAAGGCTTTATATGGTCTTAAGCAAGCTCCTAGAGCTTGGTATGAGCGGCTGTCCAGTTTTCTGTTGGACAAAGGTTTCAAAAGAGGTGGAAATGACCAAACCTTATTTGTCAAACATTTTGGCAAACACATTACTATCGCTCAAGTCTATGTAGACGATATCATATTTGGATCCACTTCTACCTCAGAAGTAAAATCTTTTGCTGAAATTATGAGTAAGGAATTTCAGATGTCCCTTATGGGGGAGTTACAGTTCTTCCTAGGTCTCCAAGTCAAACAACAACCAGATGGCTTGTTTCTTTCGCAGACTAAGTACGCATTAGAGATAGTTAAAATTTTTTGCCTCGAGAGTGCTAAAAGTGCTAAAACGCCTATGAGTACTACAGAGAAATTATCTAAAGATGATAATGGAAAATCTGTAGACTCTACCTTATATCGTAGTATGATTGGCACATTACTCTATCTGACCGCCTCGCGTCCTGATATCATGTATGCTGTTTGTGTTTGTGCGCGTTATCAAAACAACCCCAAGGAGAGCCATTTAAACGCTGTTAAACGCATAATTAAATATGTTAAAGGCACTCTAAATTTAGGAATTTGGTACACGAATGACACACCTAGCACTATTATTGGGTACACTGATGCTGATTGGGCTGGGTGTACTGATGATAGTAAAAGCACTTCAGGCGCATGTTGTTATATTGGTAATAACTTGGTAGGATGGAGTAGTAAAAAACAGAACTGCACATCTCTCTCGACTGCTGAATCTGAATACATAGCCGCCGGTAGCTGTTGTGCCCAATTGTTGTGGCTTAAACAAATGCTAAGTGATTATGGTATTTTAGAACCCACACTTCATCTCTATTGTGATAATCAAAGTGCGATTAACATTTCTAAGAACCCAGTTCAACACTCGCGAACTAAACACATTAAAATAAGACATCATTTTATTCGTGAATTATTTGAAACCAAGGCATTAGAAATCAATTATCTTTCTACTGATCTACAACTTGCAGATTTATTTACCAAACCTCTTGATTATAATAGATTCATTTCTTTACGTAAATCTATTGGTATGATTTGTGTTGAGTAAATACCTGTCATATTTGCCAAGTTCTTTCCCTTTGTCCATTTGAGACAAAATGGGGGAGAAATTTGAGTCTACTGCATATACTAAAAAGCTTGATCTTAGTAATTTTTTTGCAGGTATTCTTCTTGTACAGTCATTCTTCATTGTAATAATAGGATGTTAAAACTGTATATAGTTGAGTTATGTAATTTTTGCTTTCTAGGATTTGGGTAGATAGAACCTTTATAGGAATAAGTTTTTCTTATTTGTTGTCGCCCTACGAGTCGAGATGACTCAAAGGAGATTTTGTCTCATATTTCCAAAGGTGGAGATTGAAGCCCTTATGCTTTTGACTCATTTGAGTCTAGACTATATAAGAGCTCATCTAGTTTGGAAATTGTGACAAAATAGTGTCCATCCTAGAAACCAAAGAGCTTCAGAGATTGGGTTGTTTCTTCTTCTATTCATCTTGTGATGATCCTGAGACTATAGCCATCACTCACACACTTAGAATTTCATTCTTGCATTTCATATTGCACCTCTATGTGTATTAATGTTGTGAGTGTGTTTAAATCCCTCAATTTGATTTTTAATAATTTTTTGGGAATTTAAAACATATTTTAAACAAGGTTTTATTTAATTAAAACTTGATTTAAAAGGTTTTGGGGTTAATGTATAAATATGGATTGTTGTGTTTATTAGCCTAAAGTTACTCTGGGTAGAAACCAAAAGCGCTAGAGACTTTAGGGTTGGCTTTGTAATTATTTTGGGACGCGCGTTTACATTCATCCTCAGGCCTACACCTGCTGTCCTCTGATTGGCCTGAACTGTGTTTCTTTACTGAGACAAACCATCGCGTGCTTTCAGCCCTTAGATCAACCCTTATCGACGGCCTGCATGTCTTTTGAGTGAATCCCAGTGTAAACTCTTAAGCCAATCACAGCCTATTTAATCCACCGCCTGCTGTGAACCCTTAGATTGTAGTCAAAGGAGCTTGACTCAATCACAGCCCTTGATTTTGAACGAAGCTCTGGAATCTTCTTCTCTTCCTATTTAAAGGCTCCTCATCTCAGCTTTCGAAAGCTTTTGCCATTTTGAAAAGTCTCAGAGAATAGAGAGAGGAGAGAGAAGAGAGAAGAGAGAAGTTAGAGAGAGAAACCAAACCCTAGTTAGAAACCCTAACTTCGTCCAAATACCTCTAAACCTAAACCACTTACCTCTCCATAAACACCATAACCAGATAAACACCATCCTTAGTGTTTCTTGAGTTATGAGAGTTCGAGTTGAGTGATTTCTGGGTTGCTGAAATCCTTGTGTTCATAAATCTTATTTCCAACTTAGACATAGACTCAGATCTTGTTTCTCTCTCAATAGAAATCATAGATCTGAAGTTTTTCATGTCACAGAACACTTAGTTGGATTTATTTCTCATCTTGAGAATTTCGTTGTTGATTGTTTTCTGATAAAACATTTTCTTACTTCAGAATCAACAATAGATGTTTTTTTCTATTTATGTTTTTACAAAACCTAACCTGATCTAGTGGGATTCGCACTTGGAGGGTTCTCAATCCACATAATATTTTCAAAAGTGATTGAGAAAGGTCTTGACCGATTTCTTAAGCAAGATCTCCGTGGAATCTGGGTTATATTGAAAGGTCAAAAAGGTTCATGGTTTTGTAAGAAAGAAAAATAACAAATACACTGCATATAGACTTTATATGTGATTTGTTAGGATCGTCTGTAACTAATAAGTGTGTGTGTGTGCATGCATGTGTTTTAGAACACCATTCACAAACATCTTCACACTACAAACACTCAAAGTGTTGGCTATAAGATTTGGTGAAAAATAAGTCGACGTAAAGTGCTGAAACAAAGAAGAGTTGACAAACTGAGACAACTACATCATCAAACAAGATCTGCAGAAAAGTTAAGGACGCCAGAGGGTACAATCCTGAACTTGTATAGATTTGTTTTGTGTGCATGTTAGTTAAATAGGTTGTAACTCATATATTTGTTTTAGTGATTGTTTTTGTTTTACTCCGTAGAGGGAGTCGTGGATGTTTCCTCAAGGTTGAGGTTTTACCACGTTAAAAATTCTGAGTATCGATATTTCTACATCTTCTCATCTCTTTCTAATAGTGTGCTGAGTTTAAAACATTTTAAACTGTTTACTAAAACTTGTTATCAAATCTTGTCCTAATCTCGTACATACTTTTGTTAACACATCTTGTGTTCAAAATCGTTTTGATTTAAGTAAAGAGTTTCTTCAACAAACTTTCGGAGTTGCTTAAATAGTTTATTTTCATAAACGGCTTTGGCAACGCTATTTTCAATTGGTATCAGAGCTTTTGGTGAACTTTTTTCAAAAAGATCCTGAGTTTCTGAAACTGTTTTCTCAAAATCAATTATGGACGAGAAAAACGAAAGATATGGTAACTTGACCAGACCTCTGGTCTTTGATGGAACCAATTTTTCTTACTGGAAAGTAAGAATGATTGCTTTCATTCAAGGCACTTTGGGAGATGATGTCTGGGATATTATTGAAAATGGATACTCTTATCCAACTAAACCAGTCACTGATGGAAGCAATGAAAGGATTAAGAAAATATTGAGTGAGTTTACTCAAGAAGAGAAACAGGTTTCTCGAAATAATAACAAAGGCAAGAACGCTATATTTATGCACCGTTTTATGCACCGTTTGCGATATGTTTTTAAGCCAAAGCGTAACATTTTGCAAATTTTTATCGTACTCTCAAATCGGGAGTTCTATAAGTTCATGGTAGATTCTTATGGGCTACATTGCTCCCCTGTGAGGTGTTCGTTCCTCTCACGGGGACGTTTTGTGGTTGTTTTATGTTTTCACCCTTTGACGGCATGTTTTTAAGCCTAAGTCTATAAGGTTGTAATTTTTTTTCATGCTCTTAAATCAAGAGTCCCGTGAATACACAGTTGACTCCTGCAGGTTACAATGATCCCAAGTGAGATGTTCATACATATCACGGGGACGTTTTGTGGCTGTTTAATGTTTTCACCCTTTGATGTCTTATTTTTAAGCCTTAATCTAACAATTTTCATATTTTCATCATGCTCTCAAATCGGGAGTCCCATAATTACGAAGTCGGTTCCTGCGGGTTACATTAGTCCCGTGCAAGGTGTTCATGTCCCTCACATGGCTATTTTTTGCATATTTTTCATTTCTGCCCCTTGACGGCTTATTTTTAAGCCTAAGTCTAACTGTTTGCAAATTTTTTGTCGTATTCTCAAATCGGGAGTCCTGTTAGTATGCGATTGGTTCTTGGGGGTTACATTGGAGCTTTGCATGGTTTTGGTGCCTCTCACGGGTCCCTTTTGTGGTTATTTTACGTTTTCACCATTTGACGACATGTTTAAGCCTAAGTTTTACAGTTTGCAAATTTTCATGGTGCTCTCAAACCGGGAGTCCCGTGAGTACATGATCGTGTCATGTGGGTTAGATTGGTCCCGTACTAGTGATTTGTGCCTCTCATGGGACTTTTTGGTGACGTTTTATGTTTTCATCCTTTGACGGCATATTTTTAGGCCTAAGTCTAACAGTTGGTAAATTTTCATCATGATCTCAAATTGGGAGTCTCGTGAGTACGCAGTCGATTCCTATGGGTTACGTTTGTCATGTGAATGGTGTTTGTATGTCTCCTGGGTCCATTTTGCGGCTGTTTTACTCTTTCACCCTTTGGTAGCATGTTTCTACGCCTAAGTCTAAAAGTTTAATTTTTTTTAATCGTGCTCTCAAATCGAGAGTCCCATGAGTACGCGGTCGATTCCTACACTTTACAATGGTCCCATGTGAGATGTTCATGCCTCTCACTGGGCCATTTTATGGTTGCTTAATGTTTTCACCCTTTGATGTCTTATTTTTACGCCTTGGTGTAATAGTATGCAAATTTTCACCGTGCTCTTAAACCGAGAGTCCCAAGATTATGCATTCAGTTCTTGCGGGTCACATTAGTCTCGTGCGAGGTGTTCGTGCCCCTCACCGGGATATTTTGTTGTTGTTTTTCATTTCCACCCTTCGATGGCTTAGTTTTAATCCAAAGTCTAACATTTGCAATTTTTTGTCGTTCTCTGAAATCGAGAGTCCCGTTAGTATGCGATCGGTTCTTACGACTTACATTGGACTCGTACGAGGTGTTGGTGCCCCACACGGGGCCGTTTTGTGGTTGTTTTACGCTTTCACCTCTTGACGTAATGTTGCAAGACTAAGTCTTATAGTTTGCAAATTTCATCGAGCTCTCAAACCGGGAGTCCCGTGAGTACACGATGGGTTCCTGCAGGTTAGATTGGTCCCGTCCTAGTGATTCATGCCTCTCATGGGGATGTTTTGTTGCCATTTTATATTTTTAATCTTTTATGGCATATTTTTATGTCTAACTCTAACAATTTTCAAATTTTCTTCATGCTCTCAGAGTGGGAGTGTCGTGAGTACGCGGTCGGTTCCTGTAGGCTAGATTGGCCTCGTGTGAGGTGTCCGTGCCTCTCACTGGGCCTTTTTGTGGCATTTTATATTTTAACCCTTAAATGACATGTTTTAAAGCCTATGTCTAACAGTTTTCAAATTTTCATTGTGCTCTCAAATCGAAAGTCCCATGAGCACATGGTCGGTTCCTTATGGTTACATTGGTCCTGTATGAGGTGCTCGTGCCTCTCTCGAGGCCATTTTGTGGTTATTTTACATTTTCTCCCTTTGGCGACATGTTTTTAAGCCTAAGTCTAGCTATTTGCAAATTATTTTTGCTTTCAAATCTAGAGTCTCATGAGTATGCAGTCGGTTTGTGCGTTTTACATTAATCCCATGCGAGGTGTTCGTGCTTCTCACATCATCATTTTGTGGATGTTTTATGTTTTCACTCTTTCATGTAATATTTATTAGCCTAAGTCTAACAGTTTGCAAATTCCCATCGTGCTCTCAAACTGAGAGTCCCATGAGTATGCGATCGGTTCCTGCGGGTTACATTAGTCTTGTGCGAGGTGTTCGTGCCTCTCACGGGGCCATTTTGTGGCTGTTTTATATATTCACCCTTTGACATCATGTTTTAAGCTTGTCTTTAACAGTTTGTTTATTTTCAACATGCTCCCAAATTGGGAGTCTCGTGAGTATGTGATCGGTCCTTGCGATTTACGTTAGTCTCGTGCGAGGTGTTCGTGCCTGTAATGGGGCCATTTTGTGGTTGTTTTATGTTTTCACCCATTGACGACATGTTTTTAAGCCTAAGTCTAACAGTTTCCAAATTTTCTTCGTGCTCTCAAATCGGGAGTCCCATGAGTTCGCGGTCAGTTTCTACGTGTTACATTGGTTCCGTGCGAGGTGTTTGTGCCTTTCACATCGTCATTTTGTGTATGGTTTATGTTTTCACCCTTTGACTTCATATTTATAATCCTAAGTCTAATAGTTTGAAAACTTCCATCGTGCTCTCAAATCGAGAGTATTGTGAGTACACAGTTGGTTCCTATGGGTTACATTGATCCCATGCGAGGTGTTTGTGCCTCTCACACGGCCAATTTGTGGTTGTTTGACATTTTCTCCCTTTGACGTCATGTTTTTAAGGCTAAGTCTAATAGTTTTCCAATTTTCATCGTTCCCTTAAACCTAGAGTTCCCTGAGTACGCGGTCAGTTCCCGCGAGTTACATTTGTCCCGTGAGAGGTGTTTGTGCCTCTCATGGGTCCATTTTATGGATTTTTTGTACCTTTACCCTTTCACAGCATGTTTTTAGGCATGTGTCTAACAACTTGTTAATTTTCATCATGCTCTCAAACTGGGAGTCTCATGAGTATGTGGTTAGCTCTTGCGGATTAAACTAGTCCCGTGCGAGGTGTTCGTTCCTCTCACGGGGCCATTTTCTGGCTATTTCATGTTATCACCCTTCGCCAACATGTTTTTATGCCTAAGTGTAACTATTTGCAAATTTTCACCGTGCTCTCAAACTGGGAGTCTTGTGAGTTCGCGGTCGATTTGCCTGTTACATTTATCCTGTGCAAGGTGTTCGTGACTTTCACAACATTATTTTGTGTATGTTTTATGTTTTTACCCTTTGACGTCATATGTATAAGCCTAAGTCTAAGAGTTTGCAAATATACATCGTTCTCTCAAATCGAGAGTCTCGTGAGTACACGATCAGTTTTGGTGGGTTACATTGGTCCCGTGCGAGGAATTCATTCCTATCATGTGGCTATTTTGTGGATATTTTACATTTTCTCCCTTTGACGGCATGTTTTTATGTCAAAGTCTAATAATTTGCAAATTTTCATCGTGCTCTCAAACCGGGAGTACTATGAGTACCCGATCAATTCCTGTTAGTTATAGTTGTCCCATGAGAGGTGTTTGTACTCCTCAAGGGTCCATTTTAAGGATGTTTTATATCTTCACCCTTTGATAGCAAGTTTTTATGCCAGTGTCTAACAATTTGTTAATTTTCATCGTGCTCTTAAACTGGGAGTCTCGTGAGTATTTGGTCGGTTCTTGCGGGTTACATTCATCTTTTGTGAGGTGTTCGTTCCTATCATGGGTCCATTTTATGGTTGTTTTACACTATCAACCTTTGGTGACATGTTTTTAAGCCTAAGTCTATCAGTTTGTAAATTATTTTGTGCTCTCAAATCGAGAGTCTCGTGAGTACGCAGTTGGTTTCTTCGTGTTACATTTGTCCCATGCAATGTGTTCGTGACTTTCACAACATGATTTTGTGGATGTTTTATCTATTCACCCTTTGCCGTCATATTTATAAGCCTAAGTCTAAGAGTTTGCAAATTTCCACCGTGCTCTCAAATTGAGAGTCCCGTGAGTACACGATCGGTTCTTATGGGTTACATTCGTCCCCTGCGAGGTGTTCGTGCCTCTCACGTGGAGTCCTATGAGTATGAAGTCAGTTCCTAGGAGTTACATTGGTCCCCTGGGAGGTGTTTGGGCCCATCAAGGGTCCATTTTAGGGATATTTTATATCTTCACCCTTTGATATAATATTTTTAAGCCTGTGTCTAACAATTTGTTAATTTTCATTATGCTCTCAAACTTGGAGTCTCGTGAGTATGTGGTCGATTCTTGCAGGTTACATTAGTCTCGTGTGAGGTGTCCATGCCTCTCATGGGGCCATTTTGTGGATAGTTTACTTTTTCACCCTTTGACGGCATGTTTTTAAGCCTAAGTCTAACAGTTTGTACATTTTTATCGTGCTCTCAAACTCGGAGGCTTGTGAGTTCGCGGTCGGTTCCTATGGGTTATACTGGCCTCGTGTGAGGGGTTCGGGCCTCTCACAGGGCCATTTTTTTTGGCTATTTTATGTGTTCACCCTTAAACGGCAAGTATATAAAACTAAGTCTAACTATTTGCAAATTATCACCGTGCTTTCAAATTGGGAGTCCCGTGAGTACGTGGTCGGTTCTTATGGGTAACATTAGTCCCGTGAGTGGTGTTTTACATCTCCTGGGGCCATTTTGCGGCTATTTTACACTTTCACCATTTGACGGCATATTTTTAAGGCTATGTATAACAGTTTTCAAATTTTCATCACTCTCTCTACTCGGGAGTTCCGTGAGTACGCTATCGATTCCTATGGGTTACATTATTCCCGTGCGAGGTTTGCGTGCCTCTCTTGAGGGAATTTTTTGGTTGTTTTATGTCTTCACCCTTTGATAAATTATTATTAAGCATTGGTATAAAAGTATGCAAATTTTCATCGTGCTCTCAAGCCGGGAGTCCCGAGATTATGCTGTCGATTCCTAATCGTTACATTAGTCCCGTACGAGGTGTTCATGCCCCTCACGAAGCTATTTTGTGGATGTTTTTAATTTCCACCCTTCGACGGATTGTTTTTGAGCCTAAGTTTAACAGTTTGCAAATTTTTGTTGTGCTCTCAAATCGGGAGTCCAGTTAGTCCGCGATCGGTTCTTGCGAGGTACATTAGACCCGTGCAAGGAGTTAGTGACCCTGATGGGGCCTTTTTGTGGTTGTTTTACGATTTCACCCTTTGAAGACATCTTTTAAACCTGTAGGGGGCTTGAAGATAATCTCTAGATTAGAGTTAATCCCCCCAGATAACGCAACAGACTCGAGGGATTAAGGCTACAATGTATCTCAAAGCAATGTAGTTCAGTAAGGTAGTGATGCATCTTAAGCAATGCAGCTAAGCAAGGCAAGCGATGCAACTTAGTAAGGCAGTGATGCTGCTCAAGAGGGGTAGTGTAGCATGGTAGCCCAGAGGGATCTGCTAATGAAGAAGATGGATGAGAGACTTTATCCTTTAGTCATATTATCTTACACAGTCTTGTTGAACCCTTTTTATTTATTTATTTTGACTTTGAGTTGTAATGGTTATGATGATATTTAGTGAGAGGTCGAATGGTACTCGCGAGAGACCATAACTGTCAGGGCATGGGAGAGATTTCATGATGTATCGAATAACCTCACCGTGGGAACTTCAAAGGGACTTGGTTTGGAGTATTGAGAAGTAAGGAACCATTGGGGATTATCCTGACCATCTTAGATACACCTAGTAAAACATAAAAGGACCTTAACCACGGAGCCTTGGCAGAGCAGCCTTAACTTCCATCGGGCATAGAGTTGTGAACCAAATAATTCTCTACTTAATGTCACATCTACTATATGGGATGTCACTATCCAGCTAGGCAATGTCAAATCTGCACTTGAGTAAACCACCATTGTATATGGGGCTGTCAGACACTTCGTGAGCCACATCTGTGACGACAACCCCTTGATGCATAGTGGTTAGGCAAAAGGCATGTCTTGGCATTTAATGTTTATGATGTGGAGCTTACTAGTCCATCAAGGATTTAATTTTTATGGAATAAAGTATGAGGAATGTCATTCAGATTTATTGATGACTGAGCTATCTCGGGAGTGGTGTGAGGAGTTATTTATTGGCCTCAACCACTTCTGAGATAAGAGAGTTATTTTCTAGAGATTGGTCATCAGAGAGAAAAAGGAGTTATTGCAAAAACCAGAGATTTTACCTATCCACCATTGTCATTTATTACACATCTTTTAATATCTGACCGAAAACCTTCGAGGGCTGGTGTGTTTTGCTTCCTGTCGGGGAGTATCTAGGGTGCTTACTTATCTCTCCCTCTAAATGAGTTACTTATGAGTTCATTATTATATTTTGTAATTATAAACGATAGATTCGTGAGTTTGAACTGAGTTTATTTCAACTAAGTTATGATTGGGTGTCTTGTAATTAATCAAGAGTGTTTACGGTTAGGTTATCATTATTATACTCAAAAGCAGTTACGCCTCCATCTAATCTAAACTACCCTCTTACATTTGGCGACTCTGGTGTGGAGGTATTATTCTGACCAAAGAGAATGGCGGATGATAATGTTAATGAAAGACTTAACTTTGATGATATTGAACGCAATGAAGAACAAGCGGAAAGAAACTAGAGGCTTATAGAGATAGCGTTCCTCGAGTGGAGGTACCTCCAGTTCAAATGGTGACAGGAGTTCTAGAGGTGACATAAGCTTCCACGAGCGCCGTGTTGGGACCATATCAACTGGCACTCCTCATGAATAAATTTAAAGAGTTTTTACAAACTCCTGTAGCTTCAAAGGTGCCGGGGGTATTTGAGGCTAACTCCTTCATAACGCCAGGGGTAGCCCCAATGGCCCCACCAAGCGTAGTTCAAATAGGAACTTCCCCACCAAGCATACCCCTTGTTACGAGTTCGACGGTGGGAACCCCAGGAGTAACAAGCGTTCCAACTGTGGTGGTTATTCCAAGTGCAATGGGAGCCCCAACTGTAGTCCCTCTAGTCGTTCCTTCAACGGTATCGCCAATGGAGAAAATGAGAAAAAAGATGAAGAAGGAGATGCTGAAGTTCATGCAAGCTTCCTTGCAATCTGTTGGCGAGGTAGCTTTAGATTATGATGAATTTCGGATGCCTTATCCTCAGAAATATAACTATGAGCCTTACCGAAAAGATTATATTCCCCCTATCTTCGAAAAGTACATAAGAAATGGGGGAAACCCGAAGGAGCACATCAAATGCTTTTTCAAAACATCTAGGGGCTCACTGCAACAATAAGAAGCTCCAGCTGATGGAGTTCTCAAAATCATTAACCGATAAAGATGATACGTGGTACTCTCATTTTTCACCCAAGAGTTTTTCAACGTGGTAAGAGATGCATGTTTTATTTGTCCAAAAGTTCTTTCTGGCAGAAGACCACGTTAACACAAATGGGCAAGGAGAGGTAACGGCTAGGAGAGAATATGGTAGCTTATGTTCGAAGATTTAGGTAAAGGTAACACGACGTGAGGGAAGATGATAAAGAGTCCAAACTATTACAACTTTGTACTGAGGGTTTGCTCCCAGAGTACAAGTGTCACCTAATTAATTAAACTCGCGGAGGGATTTTTGCAGTATTTCTGAAGGCAACAAAGAACATATTGTTAGTAGTTCGGTCGAACCCCGTTGTGAGATGAATGATGTTCAGGAAGCCCATCCCACCCATTTTAGCTCGCGGCCAGTCCCCATGGGTGGGATACATCGATGGAAGTGAAGGAAGCAAACAACCAAAGAAGGATAACAAGAGAAAGTTTGGAAGAGATACAGAGGACCCACCACCATTACCTTGTATAGTAAAGGAGGTTATTATTTATTACAATGCAATGGTTCAAGGAGGAACAATATATGAACCTAATATAATCCCCCCGCATGGAACAAGATACGGAGACTGGAGCAGATCCTAAGTATTGCCAAATCCATTTGAAGATCCAACATCAGGTGAAAAGATATTTTATTCTAAGTAAAATCATTGATAAATATGTAAAGGTAGGACACAGCAAATGCCTCTGCAAAATGTTGATGAAAACCCACTCCCATCACATGGGGTCAATCTGGTAGTGGCATACAATATTGAGGTAGAAAGAGAAGTGGGGGAGCTGATGATGAAGCAAGGGGAGTTCGAAAAAGCTTTGGAGGACTGTACTAGAGGAATTGTTAATGTGTTGTTATCCTATGACGAAGCAAGTGACAGAGATATTGAGAACATATACAAAATTGAAGGTGAGGAAATGGATGAAAGCTTGGAGTACTGCGCGGTCTCACGGTCCCCAAAGTTTGTCTGGTTCTTCAACCAAGTGAGAATGATAAAAGAAAGTAGGTTGGAGATAACCCAGGCAATCCTTGATATTATGAGGAAGAATGTAGTCCCTTCACTGAGATGGAAGGGACCCATGGGGAGGCTAGTGAAGAAATTTTTCTCAAAAATAACGTTCAACGATGTAGATAGGGCCATGAGATTTCCACATAATAGACCATTATATGTGACTGTCAGCATCAACGGGTTAAGCTTCATGAGGGCTTGTATGTATGGGGGAGCATCCATCAACATCATTCCAATCAGTTCTTTCCATGCATCTAACATACCCGAAGAAAGATTGGTCCCCATGCCATTGGTAATTTTAGGTTATGATAACCAGTCTTCCAGATCCACTGGCTATGTGAATGTTGGGAGTGTTATGGGAAATCTAAGTTCCTACATCAAGTTCCATGTGAAAGAGAGTACAAATTCCTACCATCTATTGACAGGAAGAGTGTGGATGCACAACCAAGGGCTCGTTCCCTTGATGTATCACCAATGTGCCAATGCAAATGTTAAAGGAACTGAGATGACTATATGAGCTATGAAAAGGCCCTTCCATGTTGATGAAACTTACCTAGTGGGTGAAATATTTTATACAGAGTTGTAGGAGGACGTCAGAGTCCTAATGACAAGAATAGAGGGAGCATGGGTTCCCTCGATCAGAGAAAGGATGGGGCCTATGAACGACTAGAATGATAAAATTATAAGCGGTAGAGGAGTAAAAGAAGAAGCCCACCAAGTGGTCCCTCGACCTAAGAAAATCTCGAAGTAGCTAAAAGATAGGATACAGCCCAGAATAAACCCGATGGAATATGAGGTCACACGATAAAGTTTTATGAGTTAGTTCTTCGAAGGAAGAAGGGCAGAGGCTTCAAGTGAGATGAAAAGAAAGGCAGTTGCAACGGCCAGCAGACAATGCAAGAAGATTATTACTAAGGAAGGGAATGTGGTTTATTGCCTATGATAGTTTGAATGGGAAGCGGAAGGAGCAATGGAAGAGGTTGACGAGGTGGCTGACTCAATATATGAATGTTTTCTGGTGGATCAATGGGGAAAATGTATGATGATAGACGATTCTAACATATAGGAGTTCGTGGAGGATGTCACTGAAGAACCTGACAACATGACGGACCAACTAAAGCAATAAGCACAATAATTGGATCCGCTAAATTTGGCAAAAGAAAGGGGAGGAGCTAAGGCCCATTTTCCTCTCGAAGGATCTCAGCACGGAGAAATGGGAGTCTTTAAGTGAGGTAATTCAGGAGTTTATAAACATTTTTTCATGGAAGTATATGGAGATAGAGGGGCTAGATGAAGAAGTAAGATGCCGCAAATTAAAAGTAATGCCTTCAGCCATTCCAGTCAAGAAAGAAATGAGGACCTATAAGCCTGAACTAGACTTAAAGATTAAAGAAGAGGTGTAATCCCTATTAGCAGTAAGAATCATCAAACTAATACAACACCCACTTTGGTTGTCTAGCATTGTCCCAGTGGGTAAGAACGATAAGAATCAGATAAGGATCTGTATGGATTTTAGAGACTTGATTAGGGATTGTCCCAAATATGAGTTCCCTCTGACCTCCATCGATATCTTGATAGATGAAACGATTAGATATGAGATGTATAGCTTCATGGATAGGTATGTAGGGTATAACAAAATCAAGATAGACCCCACAGATGCAGATAAAACAGTATTTAGAACCCCATTGGGTAACTTCATGTACAATGTAATGTTGTTTGGACTAAAAAACTATGGGGATACTTATCAAAGAACAATGATGTCCATTTTTCATGACTTATTTCACAAATTTGTGGAGTTTTATGTGGATGATTTTGTCATAAAATCGAAGAAGGAGGAGTCGCACCTGAGAGATTTGCGGAAAGTACTTAGCAGATACATGAACTATAAACTGAAGATGAACGCACAAAATGCATTTTCGGAGTAACCAGTTGGAGATTTTTAGGCTTTATGGTAGATTGACAGGGGGTGCAGATGGACCAAGATAAACAACGAGCGATCTTGGAGATGGCAGGTCCAAGAACAGCGAAGGAGCTCAATAGTTTCCTCGAGAAAGTTTATTACCTTAGGAGATTTGTGCTTGGATTGGCCGAAATAAGACACCCATTGATGCATCTTTTGCGAAAGAACGCAAAGTTCAATTGGGAGTAAGTTCATCAAGAGTCTCTCAATAGGATGAAAAATCTACTCATTTCGCATCGGACCATGGTCCCTCCAAAGGCAGGAATACCATTGCAGTTGTACCTCACATCCACCATGAGGTACGTTGGAGCTCTGTTAGCACATGAGGTTGATGGGCAAGAACGGCCAATCTACTACCTTAGTAGAATAATACACGGGCCAGAGGTCAGGTATAGTAGCTTGGAAAGGCATTGTTTATCCTTAGTCGTTATAGAACAAAAACATAGACATTATATGTTGTCTTTTACAATTCATATTGTAACAATATACAATCATATAAAGTTTTTGTTGGAAATGACTATATTGATTTTGAGGGGAGCTAGGTGGTTCCTCATTCTCTTGGAGTATGACTTGAAATGTGTGGTCCATTGGGCAATCAAGAGCCAGGCATATGCAGACCTCTTGGCAATCTTCCCATCTGGGATATCGGAGCCCCCGTAAGAGAGCATTATGGGAGATGACTTATAGGCCAATCACCTATATGCAAGCGATGAAGAATGGATGATGATATTCAATGGATCTTCAGCAGAAAAGAAAGGAGGACCAGGGGTTATTCTGTCAAGAGGAACGAAAGAAATTTGTCTTTACTACAAACTAGATTTTCCTTATTCTAACAATGAAGCAGAATATGAGGCGTTGGTACTCGAGTTGCTGGAGGCCCTCCGATGGGGGGCTCATTCACTTTGCATCAAGGGTGATTCGAACTTGGTGATTCAATAATTAAATAGAGAATATGCATTGAAACACCTCAGTTTGGCACCTTAAAGAACAATCATTCAGAGGCTTCTCAACCAGTTCCATAAGACCAAGATCAAGAGGTATCCCAGAACAATGAACAACCATCCAAGCGCCTATGACAACATCTCTTATACGATGATTAAGAAAGACAATACAACTACAGTCGTGATTTAGCGAAGAACAACTCCCTCAATTGTACAGTCAATTCTATCGACGGAGGATGACTCTCATTACAGGAGAGAGATTAGAAAACAATTGGAGTTTGGGGAAGGAGCGATGGAACTGAGAGTGTTAGCCCAATACTTTATAAATCAGGGAAACCTTTATTTCAGAAATGTGGGAGGATGGCTGTCAAGATGCGTTAGCCCAGAAGAAGCAAAACAGTTATTGAAGAAAATACACGAAGAACACTACGAAACAAATGAGATCCCTATTTATAAAAGAATTCAAAGGGAGGGATACTTCTAGCCTAAAATGAAGTAGGACGCAACAGAGATACAATGAAAGTGTGACAAGTGCCAACTTTTCTTCGAAGAAGCTGAATGCCATTTCGTTGAAGCTCAATTAGATTAGAGGCAACCCTTACATTGACTTAATTAAAGGTGAGGTTGTCCCAATAGAGAAGATTAATACGATGGGACTCAAAAGAAGGGCCCCAAGGCTTTACGTTCAGGAGGGGCATCTTTACCGTCGATGGTAATTCATCAATACATTGTCTTCCATAACAAAGGAGGAAGCAACCGAAGTCCTTAAACAAGCTCATAAAACATCTCACATGGGAGGAACAGAGTTGTATTACTAGTTGATGACATTGGGGTATTATTGGCCATCGATGGAGAAAGAATCTGCATGGAAATATGATCCATGCCCCATCGGTGGATCTACACTCTCTGGCAACACCTTATCCTTTTCACACATGGGTGTTTGACCTGGTAGGGGCAATACATCCTTCTTTGAGGGGGAACATCTGGATACTAGTGGCAACGGAGTGCTTTACAAAGTGGGCTTAATTGATACCACTAAGAAGGGCAATAATGGGGGTGGTGAGAAACTTCATCAGAGAATACATCATTTACCATTTTGGGATTCCAAAGGTTATTCTCTCTGATAATGAAACCCCATTTGTCAATTTAGAGGTAACGATGCTCACAAACAAGTACTCCATTATTCATCATACTTTAACGGTGGCCTACCCAGAGGGAAATGGTCAAGACAAAGCAACTAACAAAACATTGGTTAAAATTTTGGATAAGATGATGAAGGATTTCCCAGGATCATGGGATTAAAAGATACCAACTATATTGTGGGCCTATCAAACAACTAAAAGGAATCCCATAGGATATACCCCATTCTCCCTTGTGTATGGAGCTGAAGTAATTCTCCCAATGGAGTTGGAAGTTCCCTCTGCCTGATATGCCTTGCGAAGTAGCATGCTCCCTGAGAACAGACATGTGTAGTTGGAAGCATTGGAAGAACACGGAGATAATGCGATGCAACATTTTCAAATTTACACGAAGCGGATCTCAAGGGCATACGAAAACTTGATGAGACAAAGGAAGTTTGTTGAAGGGGACCTTATTTTGAAGGCAACAGTGAAAAATATCAGAGGGCTTACCCTAACTAAGTTTGCAGGGAATTGGGAGGTACCTTTCATCGTAAAGGAGGCTCACGATTCAAGTTATTATTGCATTTCTAAGATGGAAGAAGGTAAACCATTTAAGATTAACAACAAATAGTTAAAGGTCTATCATATGTAAAGAAAGTAACCTTAGAACATCGATGTACCTAGCCTTTTAGTTATGAATGTATATAAGTCATTATTTTTCTTGAAAGATGTCTTTTTCTATAACTAGAATGAGATGGAAGATGGAAAAGTTGGTATTTTATGCAAGCAGTTATAACACAAAGAAGTGGCATGAAAATAAGATTTAACTTCTCTTTCATTCATAAATTGTGAGGTTTTACAAAAATGGGAACTATTGCTAAGGAGTATATAAGAAGGAAAATTGAAAATTTTATATAAATATTTGAGGGGCCATCAGCCTAGGAGGAACCACAAGTCTGGAGCAGAGAAATAATCTCCAGACAGACCCGAGGAAGCTGCTAAGCATGCTTATTGAGCGTTGATGGAACCTTACAGCCTTGTCTGAACTTGAGCACACTCAATGAGGAGTTTTTATCACCTTAGCTTTGCTAGATGAAAAGTTTCTTCGATATCCTCCACTTATTTGTTAGCATCTTCAAGTAGAGACGTAAATTCGAATAACCTAGCTTCCTCAGCTCAATGAGCATCTTAGTGCTTCTGTAGTAGTTCCCTATGAGTTTCCAATTAATGACTCTTTAAGGTCTTCAAGTTTCCAATCAGCTAGTTAAATTATAATCCATCCCGGCCCAACTCCTTTAGATATCCAAAGAATTAGTTGAGGAGTGGCATGGTCACGTTAGCAGAAGGGTTATTGACGATATCAACAACAACGATCACCATACCTTGAAGCTTTTGGATCATCGAGGGAATGTTTAAATGCTCGCAATCGATAGAAAAAGTCTTGGGTTAATGACTTGCGACATGTTCAATTACCCATCGATGGCTGGCAAGTAGGTAGGGAGAGAAATTAAGGACCATGAGACAAAACTCACGAGGAGGTAGAGCTGGCATGGGAACCTCACAACCAGATTAACTGTCGGCCTGAGCACCTATCGTGTAACCTTAGTCGTTAGCACTTGTTTCCTCTAATGAAACCAGTTCCTGGATTGGTGAGGCGATAGGCAAAGGAATCATTAGAGATTGCTCTGCAACGCGAGGGGACTCCCAAGCAACCTAGGGACAGATCAACCAAATAACGAGTTAAGTGAAAAAAATCTTAACAAGTGTTTATCATTGTTAAGTCGCCATTAATGGTGGAGTTTGACGAAAAACCTTAACAAGTGTTTATCATTGTTAAGTTACCGTTACTGGTGGAGTTTGATAAAAAATCTTAATAACTGTTTATCATTATTAAGTCACCATTCCTGGTGGAGTTTGACGAAAAATCTTAACAAGTGTTTATCATTGTTAAGTCACCATTACTCGTGGAGTTTGATCAAAAATCTTAACAGGTGTTTATCACTATCAAGTCACAGCTACAACCAGAGTTTGACGAAAAAAATTAACAAGTGTTTATCATTGTTAAGTCACTGTTACTGGTGGAGTTTGGCGAAAAATATTAACAAGGGTTTATCATTTTATAAGTCACCGTTACTGATGGATTTTGAATGTTTGAAAATGAGTTTATTTTATATTGTACATTGTTAAGATAAAGGATAAACAAAAAGGAATGTAGAGAAAATAGAAAAATACCTCAGCAATGACTGGAGTAAGAACGGGAGTCATTAAAGAGGCTGCAACGATGGGAACTGTCGAGGGTAGATTCATCTGCTCAGAAGACTCCACAGAACCCCCAATTAGAGGAACCCCAGCTAAAGGAACATCATTATTAGATGAAGCTCATGTATTAACAAAAGGAACTAAGGCCAGTATTGGGGGAGAACTTGAAGAAGCCGTTGGACCTTCCACAGATGCACCAACACTAGTGGGGGTAGAAGAAGCAGTAGGAAGAGTAGAAGAGTCAATGGTGGCCTTGGAAACTGGTAGATTCTCGAAGGATAACAGCGAGACAAGACTTGGAAAAATATATAAAAATAAAGCTAAGTGTTATAGGAGGGGAATAATACGGAAAGAAGGGACAAACTTTACACTTAACTCACATCAATGATGAAGACAAAAAGGAAGCTACCATAACCTAAGATACATCAAGAGGATAAGAAGATTCACATAGTAGAAAAGGTGGAAAAGAAACGTTTAGGACTTGTTACCTCGAGAGAGCTTAGCAAAATTAGAATCACATCCAGAGGCACCGACAAAGAGGGGGTATTAAAAGAAGCTAGGGGAAAATCCTATCAATTAGAGGAAACCCCCACAGACCTAACGAGCACAACAGACCTCTAGGAAGCCTCCTCTGTTATTTTGGAGGATGAACGACGTGAATAACTAAGACCTATCATGGGCGAACAGGGAGGAGATGATTCTATCATAGATCCACCAAAGCGTCCTCCCATGAAAGGGATGGATGGAAGGGAAGGCCTTTCTTCATCAGCCTCTTGATGAAAATAAGAAAGAAATAACAAGTGTTAGAAAAAGAAAAGAGAACTCACTAAGATATAAACCACTAAGTATGGTAAGACTAACCTTATGCTCAGAAGAAGAGTGTGATGGTATGACAACGGGCAAAGATGGAGGAGATGAGTGAGGAGAAGCTCTCTCGGTGAGATCAATTGCAGTCTTAGGGCTATTATCAAACGCTATAACTGCATCAGGAGAAGGAGAAGTATAACTCCTAGGAGTAGAGGTAACTGCTATGGGTTGCACTATAAAGGCTTATTTTTTACTTGCCTTGGTCCCCCAAGTTTTCTTCCTCTTACCAAAAGAACTAGTACCTGAAGGACCCCTTTTTCTTCTTGAAGTCCCTCCAATAAGATCCACCACGATAGTGGAAAATGACTGAGGAGGAGGAACTGATGGCGCAGCTTGTCAAAATATCTATTGAAGCCATTATACCTCCCATCTAACTTCCTCCCATATTTCCCTAAGGGACATCCGCATTGGGAGGAACGGAGGCAATAGGAAATGAACTTTATAGGATCTTGGAACTTGCGGGGGGACTTTGGCTTCGAAGAGTCCCCACTCTTGGTCTTCTTTGCTTTCTGTAAAAGGGGTTATGAGGGACCTTCACCATAAGCTGCAGTGGGATAAGTACCTCCAGCTGGGGGTGTAAGCGTTTAAATTTTCTTGACTTTGGATACAACAATAGGGATTACTGGGTAGTATGGAGGCAGCTTTCTAGGAGGGTCATTCGGTGTTGGGATGAGAGGGAACTCAATTCCCAGTACGTAATTCACCATTAGCCCTAGCTCCAAAAGGGGAAAGCTCTGAACAACTGGGTAAAGTAGGGGACTTTGGATGAATCCGTGAATTTTTTTCTATCTATCTTAGCCAATACTTCATCGCAAAATCACTGGTTATATCCCCCTTCGTAGAAAGTGCACGATCGGTAACACTACCACTTATGGCTGAGCATATCGTGGAGGCAGCTAACACGGTGTAGAAGGCACAGGCCTCAGGGAACCTTAGGGTGAGAATCTTGAAACATCGGCTAAGGAACCCCTTGGTTATACACAAACTGACGATTGCAACAATTGAAGTTGTAATGTTCAGACCTATACCCCCAATCAATGTAAGAAGGTAGATACCTAGGAGTCAAAGCCAAAATGATGACGAAAGAAGGTTCCTCTATTATAAGATCCTCCGAAGTGGGCCCCACCACCTAGGTACGACACAAAAAAAAATTCCAAGTATGGGCAAAAGAATCTTTGCTATAGGGACTCATCACGAAGAAGCCTGCTTTGTCAAAAATGCCCAGAAGCTCCTGTCTACTCTGTTTCTTGTGGACGGAAAAAGGCAATGGGGCTTGATGATTTCCCCGGCACGATGGGGAATACGATTGGCAGATATCTCAGGAAAACGAAAGTAGAGAAAACCAGCCAAAATGATGGCATTGGAAAAATTGGCCAAGTTATATCTTCTCAAGGATCGTTCCATATCCAGATGGGTCATGTCCAACCATGTCTAAAGTGACCCTAAGGTCAAGGATGCCAGAGGAACCTTATATCCTCTATCTAAATAATCAGACATATTAATCAAGTCCCTACGCGATTGATCATTAGGCTTGCCAGGTAAGACAAAATGAGACAGAATCATAAGTATGTAGGTTGGTAACTTAATAGATGTACCTTTTCCTGGGACAAATCTAGCAGTGGGGTTAGTACGATAGAAGTAGTTTATGAATGGACTGACATTGCCTTGTTAGAAGTATTGATACACCTCCTGCAAATCTGATCCAAGTCTGCTTAGGCCTTTATCTCTTTGGAGTCCAAAGCCTCATCGTGATCAGATAAAATCCCTATGGGCTCAAGCCCAAGTAGCTCCCAAACATCCTCAAGTGTAACCGTAAACTTTTCCCACGATGCAATGAATGTGTGAGTTGTAATGATCCAACGGGAAACCAAGATTTGAAGGGTATCATTGTGTTTAGAGAGAGTAAAATCCACAAACCAGGCAGCTCGATGGAGACCAACTTTGGAAAGAGCATCAGAGTAAGTGGTCAACATAAATGAGTTCCAAGCAGTAAAGTGGGAAGGGGAACCACCAGGTCCTTTGAAGTCAATATGGGGCCAAAGGAAGTCACCTATGTTAAGACGAAACCTCATAGTCCCCTCTGGATGAAAATAGCCCCTAGAAGTCGAATCTTGGTCTTCATCAGCCAACAGCAAAGCGGCATACTTGGATAAAAAATGACAAGTCTTGCACCCCTTAGAGAACTTATCATCTTTTCCGAAAATAGGAGACTGGAGGTAAAAATGCAATTGTTCCTCGCGTGATGCCACTAAGGATGTGATGTTCAGGGTGGTAACAGGCAGAACACTGGTGGTAGGAGTGATAAGAACGCTGGAAGAGGCCATGATAATGGATGGTGGAAGGAGAAAAACTTAAAGAAGTGGAGAGGAGGACGAAAATGGAGGAATATAACCATAAGTGGCAGTGAAAGAGATGATGAAAGGGTGAGAACTAGAGAAAACCCTGTTAACAATGATTATTTGAATCTTTTTCTCTCTATAAAAGCTCTAGGATTTTGAAGAAGACGAAGAAGAAATGGCTAAGTGGTTTTGAAAAATAATCTATTGCAATCATTTAAACCCGTCTTTTGAGTTTTCCCACTAACACATGTGCAAAGCCGCCTATAACCATTTTAAGTGGACAAGTGGAACTTCGGGGAGTGTCCTGACAGTTGAAAAGACAACACCACGTCATTAATGAAGTGATGAATAGGGAATGGAAATGATTTTCTTCCTAGTTTAGTTTGAGTTTTGGCACCAGATTTTTTTTGTCAGACATCTCCAATAGCTCCCAACACAGAAGTTGTCCCAACGGTTCAAATAAGCTACGATGTCCCCTCGCCATAAGTCCAAACGTTGTTTAATTGTGACTCAGAGACCTCGGGGGGAATTTTTCTACTTTTTCGCACATGATGAGACGATGACACAACAGAGTCCAAACAAAGTAGCACCTTCATATAGGGAGAAGTTTCTAAGTAGAAGTTTACAATGGTTAATTCCACAAGTCCCAATGATAGGGGCAGTCCTAATGAAAAAACCCACTACTTACAACTATACTCCACAATAGCACAAATAGGATAATTTCACTTACCAAGAGTCAAAGCAGGTATTTGAGAAAGTCAACAGGTGTTTTGAGAGAATTTCAATTAGCCAACGAAGCAAAGATAAAAGGGTTGAAGCTCAACAACTGGAAAAGGTGTCAATGTCCCTTCGCTAATTTCCGATAATCCGCAGTACTCTAGTTCAGGTACATCAGGGAGACTTTTTCTTTTTCCTGGAAGTGATAATGGCATAGTCCTTAACGAAGATCGATGATATGCCCAAGTATAACCTCGGCCCAGAGATACCTACCTCGGCCAAGATGATGGCCGAGACATTGATCGACCCTATGAGGGGAAGGGGCCCACGATATTATCCCTCGGCCAGACCTACCTCGGCCCAGGCCGACACTACCATATTCACTTCCATGGACACTACGTCTGGGAATAGCAACCTCGGCCAATAGTAAGCCGAGGTGATAAGGAGCCCTGATCATCTTCAACATGACACTAATCCCACCTCGGCCTTGGCCGAGGTGATGAGAAGCATTAATAATCATCAGAATGTATATGTCCAACCTCGGATGGGGCCGACCTAGCATAATGTCTCGGCTGAGATCAGGCCGAGACTCCTTATGACATTACTCGGATTGAACGGACATCAAGCCTTTACAGCTCGGCCTCTCCCAGGCCGAGGTTATTCACCAACATGACTGCCGAGCATCTGTTGACATTTGGATAAGGACACCTGGGCATAAATCAGTTGTAACAAGATTATTTTCCACATGTGGGAGAATATTTCATCATCATTGCTTACATGTGACAGTGACAGATGGCATTCCCATATTGGCGAGGATACCACACACATGCTCATTGCATGCATGGGGGGTACATTACGCCCCCTAGGCACTATATATAGGGATCATACCCTACCTTGCAAGGGGATCCAACTATTAAAACCCTAGCTAAAACTCTGTCTAAATATACAGCAGAGAGAGAGAGAGAGCTTGAGTGAATTGTATCTATGGCCATTAGTGCCTTTGTTCAGTGATATTACTCACACACTCACAGTGGACGTAGGCCAGATTGGCTGAACCACTCATATTTCGGTATTGATTCCTCATATCCTCACCTCCTTCTCTTATCTCTTTATATAGCTGTGCTACTATTGTTATTCATATATCGAGCTTGGAAACACCTTACCTGGTGGTGCTGATTCCCAGCATCATCATTTTGGTGCCGTCTGTGGGAAGCGAGAGGCTATCTCTTCCTCTTTTTCTGCTTTACCTCACCGGAGACTCTGGTGGTGAACCAGGAACCACCCCTTGTGTGGAGCTGTTTCACCATTGAAAGAGGTCCTTTGAGGTATTAAGCTCACTTGCTGTTCAAGCTCTTTATTGATAATATGGCACCAAAATTACCACCGCCTCTTCCGCCGCCTGGAGGTGGAGGGGCTAGTTCCAGTCAGGTTCCTCCCCAGTCCGAAATGGCGGAGGTGGCAGCAGCTTTGAAATCTTTAGCTGCAACACAACAAGCCATGAAGGAGCAGTTTTCCCAGCTTAGCCAAACCATGATGATGAGGCCACCTGGAGTCTCCCCGGACATGATAACTCCGGCGGCAGTTCAGCCTCATCCTGATGCCAGGGGACCACCCAAGGCACCCATGAAGGACCAACCTGCACCCCAACGGAGGAGGGACGTTGTTGACCCTAGGAGCTTGCGCCTGGGGAGGCAAGGAAACCCTTGCCCAGAGGACAGGTGTGATGACCTAGAAGCTGAAGAGGCCCCAGAAGACTGCTGGGATCCGTATGAGGTGTCAGATAACACTGTACGACCTCTTAGCAAGGGCCAAGGATGTGTCGGCCGAAGAAGAGATGAGGCCCAGCAGAGAGGGTCGGCCTTTAACAGGTTGAGTAGAGGGTTGGCCTTCGAGAGGCTGGGCCCAGTCAATGACCTGAGGCAGAGGCTATCGAGGTCAAGGAGCGCAGCAGGCTCTCAAAAAGGGAATAGGCAGGCTAGGCCAGATCAAGGCCGACCCTTGGAGAGAAGAGCCAGTGAGCAGGAAGAGGTCAACATTCAATGGGTCGTGGGGTGGGAACCCTCTGTCCATCGTAGAGAGGTGGAAGGGGATAGCCTCGGCCAAGTTAATGAGAGAAGACCCTGGAATGACTCAATCCAATGTCTCGAGGAGAAGATAGGGGACCTCATAAAGAGCCGGGACCCAGTACAGAGGGGCTACTCGGAGGGTTCCCCGTTTGTAGCTAGGATAGTGGGGTTCCCAACCCCAGCTAAGTTCAAGCCTCCTACAGTGACTCCTAAGTATGATGGCAGCACTAACCCAGTGCACCATATCGATATGTATCAGTCGGCGGCTGATATTTACTCGATACCCGATGAGATGAAGTGCAGGGCCTTCTCGGGAACTTTGACAGGGGCTGTACACAGTTGGTTCACCTCTCTTCCGAAGAACTCGATCGAGAATTTCAAAGGCTTAGCTGAGCAGTTCATCCATAACTTCTGCTTTGGGGTAAGACCTCAAAAGAAGACTACCCACTTCCTATATGTCAAACAGGATAAGGGTGAAAGCCTAAGAGACTACATAGCAAGATTCAATAAGGAGAAGTTAGAGGTGGTGGATTATGAAGAGAGCATATCCATGATCGCCCTTAAAGGAGGCCTCCAGAAAGGAAAGCTACTGTGGAAATTGGCAGAAGACCTTCCCAAGTCTATGGCAGAGCTGCTCTCCACCGCAGGGAAAGTGATGAATGCGGAAGAGGCAATGGCCGCCAAATATGAGGAGGAGAACCGTGGTAACACTGGGAGGTCCCAGGGAAGGAAAAAGGGGAAGAAGAGGTCAGCAGATGACAAGTTCGCTCATTACACTCCTCTAACTGTGAGCTGTGAGCACATCCTTAATGAGATCAAGACTGACCGGGCTCTGAGGTGGCCAGAAAAATTGAAGGCCCCACCACATAAGAGGAATAAAAACCTCTGGTGTGAGTTCCATCAGGATAACGGCCATATCACAGATAGATGCTTCGCTCTGAAGGATGAGATTGAGAAGATGCTGAAATCCGGAAAACTGAGAAAGTATGTGGATGGCAAGGCCCCAAAGGGTGGAAGAGAAGACCCTAGGAAGAGAAGAGATGACAGGTGCCATGGCGATGTCCCGGCTAGAAGGCATGATGATTCAGAGGGTGATGATGGAGATGACCCAGATCTCCCACCTAAGGATGACAACACCCCAGTGAAGAAGGTAGGAATGATCTCCTTTGGTGTTAGCACCATATGTGGGGGATTCGCAAGAGGTGGCTCTGAGGTAGCCGATAGGAAGGCTCATGTAGTGGAGGCCAAGTTAGTGGTCAAGCCTGAGGTTGTGAATCTAACGTCTTCTGATGCAGTGCAGAAGAGGAAGAAGGTGGACATGGACACCCTCGTAGTGGGGTTCTCTAGACTCGACTTCAAGGGCATCTTAGCCCCCCATGATGACCCTTTAGTCATAACAACAAGCGTGCATGGGTGCGATGTAGGGAGAATCCTCATAGATGGGGAATCTCAGCAGATGTGATGTTCTGGCCTTGTTTCAAGAGCTTAGGTCTTAGTAGGGCAAGGCTGGTGCCCTACCATCACCCATTGATAGGCTTCAGTGGTGAGAAGGTACACCCATTGGGCATGTATGAAAAGGATGTACGAATGGGAGATGAATGGCCTAAGAGTCTGACCAAGAAGATAAACTTTTTTATTATGGACGAAAATGTCTTCTTGGCCTACAACCTCATCATCGGAAGAGTGGCCCTCAAAGAGTTTGAAGCCGTGCCGTCGACGGTCCACCAGATGCTAAAATTCCCGACTCCTTATTGGGTAGGGGAAGTACAAGGGGACCAGACCACGGTGCGGGAATGTTATTTCAACTCGACTGAAGATCGAGAGGCCCATAAGAGAGCAACCGCCACTTACAGCATTGACACTCTCGATGCCAGAGACGAAACAAAATTGAAAAAGGGCGAGGCCGCGGAAGAGGTAGAATCCATCGTCCTCAATGAGGACGAGCTGGAAAAAATCATCCAGGTCGGCAAGGCCCTGGGGAAAGGGATCAAGGAAGAGATGATAAACTTCCTCAGGAGGAGGTAGAGTGTCTTCGCATGGAGTCATGCAGATATGCCTGGTATCGACCCGGAGATCATGACCCAAAAGCTCAACGTAGACAGAGATGCTAGGCCTATTAAATAGAGGTGAAGAGTCTACTCCAGAGAGAAGTATGAGGTCATCCGGGAAGAGGTGAAGAAGTTGGAAGAGGCCGAGTTCATAAGAGATGTCACTTATGCAGAGTGGCTCTCAAATGCAGTCATCGTGCCTAAGGCCAATGGAAAGTGGCGAATGTGTGTAGATTTCACAGACCTGAACAGGTCCTGCCCGAAAGACAGCTATCCCTTACCTAGGATAGACCAGATGGTGGATGTAACGACAGGGCACGAGCTCATGAGTTTCATGGATGCTTATTCAGGTTATAATCAAATCTTTATGGATAACGAAGACTCTGAAAAGACAGCCTTCATTACTGACAAGGGGACGTACTGCTACAAGGTGATGCCCTTTGGTCTGAAAAATGCGGGGGAAACATATCAACGTCTTGTCAATAAGATATTTGAGGAGCAGATAGGTAAGACCATGGAGGTGTATGTGGATGATATGCTAACGAAGAGACTGAAAGCATGTACTCACGTAGCAGACCTTGAGAAGACCTTTGATGTCATGGACACGTACAGGATACAGCTCAACCCAGCAAAGTGTGTCTTCGGGGTAGGAACCGAGAAGTTCTTGGGGTTCATCATTAATAAAAGGGGGATTGAAGCAAACCCAGAGAAGATTAAGGCCTTGCTCGACATGAAGACTCCTAGGAGTATCAAGGATGTCCAGAGACTCACCGGAAGAGTGGCTTCCCTTAACAGGTTTGTTTTCAGAGCAACGGACAAGTGTCTTCCGTTCTTTAAAATTCTGAGAAAGGCCTTCCAGTGGGACGAAGAGTGTGAAAAAGCTTTTGACCAACTTAAGTCTTACCTGGGATCTCCATTGTTGCTGTCTCGGCCCATCACGGGGGAGAGGTTTTTTGCGTATCTGGCAGTATCTGAGTCGGCCATCAGCGCAGCCATCATACGAGAAGAGGATGGAATTCAGAGGCCTGTATACTTCAACAGTAAGGCCCTTCAAGGGTCTGAACAAAACTATCCCGGATGGAGAAGTTGGCTTATGCCCTGATACACGCCTCAAGGAAGATGAAGCCTTACTTCCAAGCTCACTCAATGGTAGTCCTCACTGACTCCCCACTAAGGCAGGTTCTGCACAAGCCTGAGAAGTCCGGAAGATTGATGACCTGGGCCATCTAGCTAGGAGAATATGATCTCACCCACCAGCCTAGGACAACCATCAAAGGGCAGGCCCTTGCAGACTTTGTCGCACAGTTCACCTGGGAAGAGGCCGATAGAGGTTTGGAAGAGGCCGAGACAGATAAAGGTTCAGAGGAAGGAGAAGAGACAAACTGTAGTGTCTTTTGAAATTCGGAAGAGACTTCCCCTAACGTCTTTCGAGGCCGAGAAGAGGTTGTACCAGGAAAAACTCGGAGCAGAGTGGAAGAGAATGAAGAGGATCGGTACCTCTTCAAGAAAGGGGTTATGAGAGAAGGGGTCTTCTCATCCGATGCGAACCTGTGGAGCCTCTTCTTTGATGGCTCTTCTTATGATAATGAAAGCGGCGTGGGGCTAGTACTCTCGGCTCCAGATGGCGCCAACATTGAGTACGCCTTGAGATTCAACTTCAAGGTATCCAATAACGAGTCTGAGTGTGAGGCCATAATAGCAGGTCTCTTATTAGCAATAACTCTTCGAGTAAAGCATCTCCTACTCCACAGCGACTCGAGGTTGGTTGTCAATCAAGTGCTGGGGGCATACGAGGCCAAAGATGAGAGGATGGCTAAATACCTAAATAAGGTAAGAGGATTGCTAGAGTATTTTGAAGCAGCAAAGCTGAAGAGAGTGCCTCGGCTGAGCAACAACCATGCTGATGCATTGGCAAGGCTGGCCTCGACAATGAAGACAAATTTGGGAAGGACCATTCCAATCGAGGTCTTAAGAAAAGCAAGCATCGAGGAGGACGAGGTGTGTAGCCCTTGTCACAATGTGAACCTGGGAGACTCATGGATTGACCCGCTCGTCAGATACCTAAGAGATGGAGAGCTACCTGAGTCCAAGATGGAAAGGAGAAAGTTGAGATACAAGGCTGCCAAGTTCTCAATAGTAGGAGATGTCCTGTACAAAAAGGGGTTTCTACTGCCTCTCCTCAGATGTGTGCACCCTGCGGAAGTACCCCAGGTCTTAAGGGAGGTTCATGAGGGTTCTTGCTCTAGCCAAATTGGGGGGAATACCCTTAGCCAAGAGGATCATCACTCAGGGATACTTGTGGCCTACCCTGTCTAAGGACGCAGAAGACTATGTGAAGAGGTGCGACAAATGTCAAAGGTTTGCCACCATCCCTCACCAACCTCATCAGCCTATGACATCGATCTCTTCTCCATGGCCATTTGCGGTATGGGAATTGACTTAGTAGGACCTTTGCCAAGAGCTGTCAACAACTATAGATTCTTGATAGTTGCCATTGACTACTTTTCAAAATGGGTATAGGCAGAGCCGATGATAACCATACAGAGCAGAAGACCTTCCAGTTCATCTGGAAGAACATCATATGTAGATATGGCCTCCTGAACATGATCATCTCGGATAATGGGACCCAGTTCAAGAATGCCTCCTTGGAGAAGTATTGCCAAAGTATGGGGATCAGACAGTTCTTCTCATCTCCTGGTCGACCTTAAGAAAATGGCCAGACCGAGGTCAGGAACAGAACCATCTTGGATGGAATCAAGAAGAGGTTAGAAGACGCGAAGGGGAGATGGATAGAAGAGGTATACGCTGTGCTATGGGCTTACAAAACTACGGCAAGGACACCCACAGGAGAAACCCCATTCATGCTGGCACATGGCTCAGAGGCAGTCATACCAATGGAGGTAGGACTTCCAACTCATCGGATTCTGACCTACGACCCTGACAGCAATGGGGAGAAGAGAAGGCTAGACCTGGATCTCATCGAAGAAAGAAGGGAAGACGCAGAGGTCAGAAGAGCAGCCTACCAGCAGAGGGCAGCAAAATTCTACAACCAGAGGGTAAAGTCAAGACCCATTGCAGTAGGAGAACTAGTTCTAAAGAAGACGCTACAGAAGGCAAACAAGCTACACCCAAACTGGCATGGCCCCTACAAGGTGACGGAAGAAGTTGTGCCTGGCACTTACAGGCTAGAAAACCTAGAAGGAGAACCTTTCACTAACCCGTGGAATGCTGACCATCTCAAGAGATATTACATATGATGTATAGAATTTTATGAAAATGTACTATCTTACTAAGAGGAGGTTATTTATAAAGATCAGTTTCCATATCAAGTTCTTGATTCATTCTTTAAAACCAGAAGTTTATTATGAGGCTAA
Organism: Sambucus nigra; assembly: GCA_949130495.1. Classification (NCBI taxonomy): domain Eukaryota; kingdom Viridiplantae; phylum Streptophyta; class Magnoliopsida; order Dipsacales; family Adoxaceae; genus Sambucus; species Sambucus nigra. Next base: position 115,410,653 of record OX422219.1, read on the forward strand.
CCTCTTAGGTGATGACCTCAGACCCTCATAACATCACTCGATGGTGACTAGGTCTGAGCTCAGACACCTGGGTTAGATGACCTCAGACCCTTAACATCATTAATTTGGTGATATTTATTATGAGGCTAACCTCTTAGGCGATGACCTCAGACCGTCATAACATCACTCGGTGGTGACGAGGTCTGAGCTCAGACACCTGGGTTAGATGACCTCAGACTCTTAACATCATTAATTTGGTGATATTTATTATGAGGCTAACCTCTTAGGTGATGACCTCAGACCCTCATAACATCACTCGGTGGTGACGAAGTCTGAGCTCAGACACCTGGGTTAGATGACCTCAGACGCTTAACATCATTAATTTGGTGATATTTATTATGAGGCTAACCTCTTAGGTGATGACCTCAGACCCTCATAACATCACTCGGTGGTGACTAGGTCTGAGCTCAGACACCTGGGTTAGATGACCTCAGACCCTTAACATCATTAATTTGGTGATATTTATTATGAGGCTAACCTCTTAGGTGATGACCTCAGACCCTCATAACATCACTCGGTGGTGACGTGGTCTGAGCTCAGACACCTGGGTTAGATGACCTCAGACCCTTAACATCATTAATTTGGTGATATCTATTATGAGGCTAACCTCTTAGGTGATGACCTCAGACCCTCATAACATCACTCGGTGGTGATGAGGTCTGAGCTCAGACACCTGGGTTAGATGACCTCAGACCCTTAACATCATTAATTTGGTGACACTTATTATGAGGCTAACCTCTTAGCATTCAGAGGTCATATAGAATTCAGAGATTATATAGCATTCAGAGACATTCAGAGGTCAAAATAAAAGAAGATTGGCCTTCAGTAAAAATAAGAGATTACATAACATTCAGAGGGGTTACAAATCAAGTTCAATTACAATTTACAAAACAAAAATTTATTACAAGTTAAAGGTCTGAGGGGGGAGCATTGATAGTATCGGCTGGGTTGACCTGATCAGCATTGGTCACCTCAGCCACATCATCAGTAGGGTCAGTCCCTTCGAGATTAGTCCCTTCTAGAGTAGCAGTCTGACTAGGGGCAGCAGCCTCTTCTTCTACCTCTTGCAGTGCCTGGGCAAACTGAGGGTCGGCGAAGTCGAGGCCCACAAAGTCGGAGGCCCTTATAGTGCCAACCTCCTTTTCTCTGACCTCGGCCCATTTGGTAGTGGCCTTGATACCTCTTTCGAGGTATTCAAAACCAAAACCTACGAACTCCTCAGAGACTTTGTAGTCAGAAATAATTCTCTTTGAGGCATCAGCAAGGGCAGCCTTCACAGCCGCGTTGACCTTCCTCTGCAAAGCATCATCCTTATCCTTCAGGGCCTTGGCGTGGCTTTGGACGAGCACAGAGATATCTTTTTCCAAACCCTGAGCCTTATTTTCAGAGGTTTGGGCCTTATTCTCGGCATTCTGTAACTCTGACCTCAGACGATCAACCTCGACCTTCAGGGGGCTCTCGACCTTCTCAGCCTCCTGCCCCTTCTGAATGAGAGGTAATTTCCTCAGGGTCCAGTTAGATAGCTGGTACATGGCAGTCACACCCTGCACAGATAATGAAGAGGTTACAGGGGAGTAAAATCAGACGTTGCACTTGTATAATTATTGGCAAAAGGAAAAAAGTCATACCTGTACGGCTCTGTGGAGGCTGAACTCAACCATCATGGAGGTGTCCATGGCCCTGTAAAAATTCTTGTCGGCCTCGGTCATCATATTGGAAAGTGCGTCCATGGACTGTCTACTGTGGTCGACCACGCTATCGGTAAGTTTCAGCTGGTCCAGACGAGCCGACAGGGTGTCGGCTGAGATGGGGATCGCATCGTCTGAGGTCTTCTTTTGCCTTGAGGTCGGCCTCTGATCCTCAGAGGCCGGGGCCTCAGGGGCCCTCTTCTTAGACTTGGATGTTGAGGGAGCTGGAGGAGGAGTGTTCAAACCAGTCCTCTTTGCAAGTCTAGCCAAACTTGGAGCTGCTATCTCCCATAATTCGTCCGGGACACCTGTAGGTCTCTCTACAAAAGTGAAAAGATAAGAGTCAGAAATCAAACATGAATGATCAGAGGTTAGACTTGGAACAAAAAGAAAAATCCTTACCAAAGTCAACAAGGGGACTCCCATCTAGGCTCGTCCCCGAGAGGTACTAGGGGGTCAGCAGATGTTCGAACTTGAAAAACAGACCATGTGCCCCTTGGTCTTGCAGGGCCTTCACCTTTTTGCTGTTCTGAAGACTTAGGCCAGGATCAGCCCTGGCAGACATGGTGACCTTACCCCATCTAAGGGGTATCCTCGGCTCAAAAGTGGAAGAGGGAACAGATGAGCCAAATTCCCATGGCCCTGAGGCGAAAAATTACCGGGGCTTCCAGTTGTGATTCGAGGTCTGAGTGACCTGAAGCATCTTCTTCTCAGGCCTCCGAGCGACGAAGTGATAGTAGCTCGGATGGTTTTTGGCCGAGGTAGGGACATAACAACCAGCAAAGACCTGAACTGGGAGGTCAGAGTGGTGGACTGCGCTCCACAAGATGATGGATCCAATAATGACTCTCCAAGCATTGGGAGAGAGCTGCGAAGGGGCCAAGTTGATAAAGGAAAGAATGGACCTGATGACGAGATGAATGGGTAGACGAAACCCTAACTTAAACATCTACTCATACAAGAAGATTTCTCCATCTCGGCCGTGGTAGGCCCTCTCTTCCCTCAGAGGTCTCCTTAATTTAATCGAGGGACTGATGGAGTATAAGTATCTGAAGTGCAACAGATCCACCTCAGTGACTGTGCTCTCGTACTCGTCCGCCTCAGAGATGTCAACATCACTTTCGACATCCTCATCATCGTCGTCAAGCTCAACGTCGGCTGGAGCAGACGGGTGACCAGGTCCCTCTGAGCAAACTCAGCCCCGGTAACGACCGACAGAGGGATGGCATCTAGAATGGGTGGCACAACCACACTTGGCACAACAAGTTCGACCTCTGAAGAAGAATTTGAGGTGCTTGGACCATTCTGAGACGAGGCTCGGCTGGAGACCTCGACCTGTTCAGGGGCCTGACCAGGCCGAGGTGTAAAGTCCATGGCTTCGTGAAAAGAGTCCACAGACATAGGGTCTGAGGTGGAGGACTCATACTCAGACATCGGCGATTGGTTAGCAGAGACGTCTGTCTGATAGAAGTTCTCAGGAGGATCAGGGTATCCTACCTTGATAGGTGGGGGAAAGATAGGTATGACAGGGAACTCCAGTGACCTACGAGCTTCTTCCTGAGCTCTCTCTATTTGCCTAATTTTCTCTAAGGTCTTCTCTCTAAGAGAGGGGAATTCCTCAAGAAGCTGGTGCAGGGGTCTGAGCATCAGAGGATGACTCAAAACTTCTAACGACCCTAAACTTAAGGAAAACTCCTAAGCTACAAACAAGTTTGGCTTATAAAATAAAAAAGCCTAAAGATCAAACTAGGGAGTTTTCAAGAAAACCTAGTTTGCCTGAGTTAATGGAGCCTGCCGAAAAACTCACAGAACCATCAGAAAACTCACTACCTCGCCGGAAAATTCAAAGAAGATGCCAAAGACAAAGGAAATGGAAAGGGAAAAGTAATTGAGGATGAGTTGATGGATGAAACGAAGAGAACTCGCAAGAAACTCAATGAAATCCTCTGCAGAAAGAACGATTGAGTGAAGCTGCTTTGGAGAAAGAGGATTTTCAAGAAACAGCGTGCGCGGGAAAGAAATGAGGAAGAAGAAAGAGAAAGGAAGGGTTAAACCCTTAAATACTTGGGCACACTTCTCAAGGCCCATTATTACCTTGGGAAACCCAAGGGACAACTGACAGCACACACAAACCAAGTGGGCACGCCTTAGCCTGGGACAAGTGTCACGCAGGTATTAGCCTTGGGACGAACAGGCCTCGGAGGTGAGACAATCCTCTAGCCACTTGCTATCGCATATGACTAAGGGCTGAGGGGTGATTGATATGCCCAAGTATAACCTCGGCCCAGAGATACCTACCTCGGCCAAGATGATGGCCGAGACATTGATTGACCCTATGAGGGGCAGGGGCCCACGATATCATCCATCGGCCACACCTACCTCGGCCCAGGCCGACACTACCATATTCACTTCCATGGACACTACGTCTGGGAATAGCAACCTCAGCCAATAGTAGGCCGAGGTGACAAGGAGCCCTGATCATCTTCAACATGGAACTAATCCCACCTCGACCTTGGCCGAGGTGACGAGAAGAATTAATAATCATCAGAATGTATATGTCCAACCTCGGCTGGGGCCGACCTAGCATAATGTCTCGGCCGAGATCAGGCCGAGACTCCTTATGACATTACTCGGATTGAACGGACATCAAGCCTTTACAGCTCGGCCTTTCCCAGGCCGAGGTCATTCACCAACATGACTGCCGAGCATCTGTTGACATTTGGATAAGGACACCTGGGCACAAATCAGTTGTAACAAGATTATTTTCCACATGTGGGAGAATATTTCATCATCATTGCTTACATGTGACAGTGACAGATGGCATTCCCACATTGGTGAGGATACCACACACATGCTCATTGCATGCATGGGGGGTACATTACGCCCCCTAGGAACTATATATAGGGATCATCCCCTACCTTGCAAGGGGATCCAGCTATTAAAACCCTAGCTAAAACTCTGTCTAAATATACAGTAGACATAGAGAGAGCTTGAGTGAATTGTATCTATGGCCATTAGTGCCTTTGTTCAGTGATATTACTCACACACTCACAGTGGACGTAGGCCAGATTGGCTGAACCACTCATATTTCGGTATTGATTCCTCATATCATCTCCTCCTTCTCTTATCTCTTTATATAGTTGTGCTGCTATTGTTATTCATATATCGAGCTTGGAAACACCTTACCTAGTGGTGCTGATTCCCAGCATCATCAATCGAGACACCAACGTTCATCGGATTAAGAAGTTTTTGTGCGAACAATTTTTGTTCCCACAATAAATCACTCCACTAAGGTAGAATGTAGGGGGCTTGAAGATAATCTTGAGATTAGAGTTAATCATCCCAGCTAACACAACAGACTCAAGGGATTAAGGAAGTGATGTATCTCAAAGCAATGCAACTCAGTAAGCTAGTGATGCAGCTAAGCAAGGCCGACGATGCAGCTAAGTAAGGCAGTGATGCAGCTCAAGTGGGGTAGTTTAGCGTGGCAACCCACAGGGATCTCATAGCGAAGAATCTGGCTGAAAGAGCTGATCCTTTAGTCCTATTTTTTTACTTAGTACTGTTTAAACCTTTTTTTATTTATATTGACTATGATTTATAACGGTTATAATGATATTTAGTGAGAGGTCGAATGGTACTCGCGAGAGACCAGGACTAGCAGGGCCTGGGAGAGCTTTCATGCTCTATCGAATGACCTCAACATAAGAACTTCGGAGGAATTTGGTTTGGAGGATTGAGAATTAAGCAACCGCTGGGGGTTGTCCTGGTTATCTTAGATACACCTGGTAAAACACTAAAGAACCTTAATAGTAAAACCTTAAGTTTTTTTGAGCATTAAGTTGTGAATCAAAAAACTATCTACTTAATGTCACACCTACTTTATGTGGTGCCACTAGCCAGTTAGGGAATTTCAAATCTGTACTTGAGTAAACCATCGTGGTATTTAGTGTTGTCAGACATTTGGTGAGACACCTCTGTGACGATAACCCCCTGACTCACAATGGTTAGTCAAAAGGCATGTCTTGGCATTTAATTTTTATGACGTAGGGTTGACTAGTCCATCAGGCATTTTATGTTTGTGACATAAAGTATGAGTGATGTCTTTCATAGTTATTAATTACTGAGCTATCTCGAGAGTCGCGTGGGGGGTTATTTATTGGCCTTAACCACTTCTGAGATAAGAGAGTTATTTTCTAGAGATTGTCCATCAGAGAGAAAAATGAGTTATTGCAAAAACGAGAGCTTTTACCCATCCACCATTGTCATTTATTACGAAGATTTTAATATTTGACTAGAAACTTTAGAGGGTTGGTGTGTTTTACTTCCTGTTAGGGTGTATCTAGGATGTTTACTTCTCTTCCCTTCTAAATGAGTTACTTCTGAGTTCATTATTATCTTTTTGAGTTATACAAGAGAGATTCGTGAGTCCGAACTGAGTTTATTTCCACTAAGTCGTGATTGTGTGCCTAGTAATTAATCAAGAGTGTTTTCGGTTAGCTTATCATTATTATACTCAAAAGGGTTATGCCTCCATATAATCTAAACTATCATCTTAAAAAACCTAAGTCTTACAATTTGCAAATTTTTATCGTGCTCTCAAACCGGGAGTCCCGTGAGTACACGGTCGATTCTTAGGGGTTTGATTGATCCCGTGCTAGGAATTTGTTCCTTTAATGGGTCTTTTTTATGGTTGATTTTTGTTTTAACCCTTTAATGGCATGTTTTTAAGCCTTAGTCTGACATTTGGAAAATTTTCATCTCTCTCCCAAATTAGGAATCCCGTGAGTACACGGTCGGCTCCTGTTGGTTAGATTGTCTTCGTGTGAGGGGTTTGTGCCTGTCACGGGGCCATTTTGTGGCTATTTTATGTTTTCACCCTTAAACGACATGTTTTAAAGCCTATGTCTAACACTTTGCACATTTTCATTATGCTCTCAAATCGAGATTCCCATGAGTTCGTGGTTGGTTCCTACGAGTTAGATTGGCCTCGTGTGAGGGGTTCGTGCCAGTCATGGGGCCATTTTGAGGCTATTTTATGTTTTCAGCCTTAAACGACAAGGTTTTAATCATAAGTCTAACTGTTTGAAAATTTTCATCATGCACTCAAATAAGAGTCCCATGAGTACGCGATCGATTCCTATGGGTTACAATGGTCCCTTGATTGGTCTTTGTGCATCTCCTGGGGTCATTTTTTGGCGGTTTTACGCCTTCACCCTTTGACGACAAGTTTTTAAGCCTAAGTCTAACAGTTTGCATATTTTCATCATGCTCTCAGATCGGTAGTTCCGTGAGTACGCTATCGGTTTCTATGGGTTACATTCTTCATGTGCAAGGTGTTCGTGCCTCTCATGGGGTCGTTTTGTGGTTATTTTACATTTTTACTCTTTGATGTCTTGTTTTTAAGCCTTGGTCTAACAGTTTGCAAATTTTTATCGTGCTCTCAAACTGGGAGCCCCGAGATTATGCAGTTGATTTTGATGGGTTACATTGGTCCCGTGAATGGTGTTCGTGCCCCTCACAGGCTACTTTGTGGTTGTTTTTCATTTTCACCCTTTGGCGGCATGGTTTTAAGCCTAAGTCAAAAAATTTGAATTTTTTTGTCGTGCTCTCAAGTCCGGAGTCCCATTAGTACGCAGTGGGTTCTTGCGAATTACATTGGACCCGTGCGAGATGTTGGTGCCCCTCACGAGACCGTTTTGTGGTTATTTTATGTTTTCACCCTTTGATGGCATGCTTTAAACCTAAGTCTTATAGTTTGCAAGTTTTCATCGTGCTGTCGAACCGGGAGTCCCGTGAGTACACGGTCAGTTCCTCTAGGTTAGATTGCTCCCGTGCTAGGGATTTGTTCCTCTCATGGGGATTTTTTTCCCTTTTTACATTTTCACCCTTTGACGACATGTTTTTAATCCTTAGTCTAACAATAGGAAAATTTTCATCGCTCTCTCAAATTAGGAATCCCGTCAGTACGCGGTCGGTTCCTGTGGTTTAGATTGGCTTCATGTGAGGGGTTTCTGCCCCTCATAGGGACGTTTTGTGGCTATTTTATGTTATCACCCTTAAACGACAGGTTTTAAAGCCCATGGCTAATAGTTTGAAAATTTTCATCATGCTCTCAAACTGGGAGTCCCGTGAGTTCGCGGTCGGTTCCAGCGGGTTAGATTGGCCTCGTGTGATGGGTTTGGGCCTCTCACGGGGCCGTTTTGTGGCTATTTTATATTTTTACCCTTAAACGGAAAGTTTTTAAGCCTAAGTCTAACTGTTTGCAAATTTTCAGCGTGCTCTCGAATCGGGAGTCATGTGAGTACGCGATCGGTTCCTACGGGTTAGATTGGCCTCGTATGAGGGGTTCGTGCCTCTCATGGGGCTGTTCATTGGCTATTTTATGTTTTTCTCTTTTAATGACTAGTTTTTAAGCCTAAGTCTGAATGTTTGCCAAAATTCATCATTCTCTCAAATCAGTAGTCCCATGAGTATGCGGTTAGTTCCTACGGGTTACTTTGGTCCCGTGAGCGGTCTTTGTGCATCTCTTGGGGCCATTTTACGGATACTTTACGCTTTCACCCTTTGACGGATTATTTTTAAGCCTAACTCTAATAATTTACAAATTTTCATCATGCTCTCATGGGGTATCGGTTCCTAAGGGTAACATTGTTCCTAAGGGTAACATTGTTCCCGTGCGAGGTGTTCGTGCCTCTCATGGTCTCATTTTGTGACTGTTTTACGTTTTCACCCTTTAACGGCATGTTTAAAGTATTGGTCTAATAGTATGCAAATTTTTATCGTGCTCTGAAATCGGGAGTCCTGGGATTATGCAGTCAATTGCTACGGGTTACGTTGGTCCCGTGCAAGGTGTTGGTTCCCCTCGCGAGGCTATTTTGTGGTTGTTTTTGATTTCCACCTTTGCGACATTTTTTAAGCCTATGTCTAACAGTTTGTAAACTTTTTCTGTGCTCTCAAATGAAGATTCCTATTAGTATGCGGTGGGTTCTTGCGACGTACATTGTACCGGTGCCAGGCATTGGTGCCCTTCACGGGGCCATTTTGGGGTTGGTTTCCATTTTCACCCTTTAATGACATGTTTTAGACCCGAGTGTTAATTTTTACAAATTTTCATTGTGATTTCAAATCGGGAGTCCCGTGAGTACACGGTCGATTCCTGGGGGATATATTGGTCCCGTGCTAGGGATTTGTGCCTCTAATTGGGATTTTTGTTACCGTTTTATGTTTTCACCCTTTGACGGCATGTTTTTAAGCCTTAGTCTAACAATTGACAAATTTTTATCTCTCTCTCAAATTGGGAATACCAGAAGTACGTGGTCGGTTCCTGTGGTTTAGATTGGCCTCATGTGAGGGATTTGTCCCTCTCACAGGGCCATTTTATGGCTATTTTATGTTTTCACCTTTAAACGACAAGTTTTAAAGCTTATGTCTAATAGTTTGAAAATTTTCATCGTGCTCTCAAATCGGGAGTCCCTTGAGTTCACGGTTGGTTACTGCAGGTTAGATTGGCCTCGTGTGAGGGGTTTGGGCCTCTCACAGGGCCGTTTGTGGCTATTTTATGTTTTCACCCTTAAACGACATGTTTTTAAGCCCAAATCTGACTATTTCCAAATTTTGATCGTGCTCTAAAATTGAGAGTCCCGTGAGTACGCGATCAGTTTCTACGGGTAAGATTGGTCCCGTGACTAGTGTTTCGGTGTCTGCTGGTGCCATTTTTTGGTTATTTTATAAAAGTTTGCAAATTTTCATCGTGCTCTCAAATTGGGAGTTCCATGAGCACGCTGTCGGTTCATATGGGTTACATTGTTCCCATGTGAGGTGTTTGTGCCTCTCATGGGTCATTTTGTGGTTGTTTTAAGTTTTCACCCCTTGATGTTATTTTTAAGCCTTGGTCTAACAATATGTAAATTTTCATCTTGCTCTCAAATCGGAAGTCCCGAGATTATGCAGTCGGTTCGTGCGGGTGACATTATCCCATGTGAGGTCTTCGAGCACCTCACAAGGCAATTTTGTGGGTGTTTTCCATTTCCACATTTTGACGGCTTGTTCTTAGGACTAAGTCTAATATTTTGCAAATTTTTGTCTTGCTCTCAAATCGGGAGTTCTATGAGTACGCTATCGGTTCCTATGGGTTACATTCTTCCCGTACGAGGTGTTCGTGCCTCTCATGGGGTCGTTTTGTGATTGTTTTAGATTTTTACCCTTTGATTTCTTATTTTTAAGCCTTGGTCTAAGAGCATGAGAATTTTTATCCTTCTCTTAACCTTGGTGCCCTGGGATTATGCAGTCGATTCCCACGGGTTAGATTGGTCCCGTGCGTGGTGTTCGTGCCCCTCACGGGGCTATTTTGTGGTTGTTTTTCATTTCCACCTTTTAACGGCCTGTTTTTAAGCATAAGTCTAACAATTTGAAATTTTTTGCCATGCTCTCAAATCGGGAGTTCGGTTAGAATGCGATGGGTTCTTGCGAATTACATTAGACCCCTGCGAGGTGTTGGTGCCCCTCACGGGTCCGTTTTGCGATTCTTTCACATTTTTACCCTTTGACGGCATGCTTTTTACCTAAGTCTTATAGTTTGAAAATTTTCATCGTGCTCTCGAACCGGGATTCCGTGATTACACGGTCAGTTCCTCTGGGTTAGATTTGTCCCGTGCTAGAGATTTGTGACTCTCACGGGCATTTTTTGTGGCCGTTTTACATTTTCACCCTTTGACGGAATGTTTTTAAGCCTTAGTCTAACAATAGGCAAATTTTCATTGCTTTCTCAAATTGGGAAACCCTTGAGTACGCGGTTGGTTCATGTGGGTTAGATTGGCCATGTGTGAGGGGTTGGTTCCTCTCACGGGGCCGTTTTGTGGCTATTTTATGTTTTCCCCCTTAAACGACATATTTTAAAGCCTATGCCTAATAGTTTGTAAATTTTTATTGTGCTCTCAAATTGGGAGTCCCGTGAGTTCGTGGTCAGTTCCTGTGGGTTAGATTGGCCTCGTTCGAGGGGTTCGTACCTCTTACGGGGCCGTTTTATGGCTATTTCATGTTTTCGCCCTTACACGGCATGTTTTACAGCCCAAGTCTGATTATTTGCAAATTTTCAGTGTGCTTTCAAATCGGGAGTCTCTTGAGTACGAGGTAGGTTCCTGCGAGTTAGATTGGCCTCGTGTAAGGGGTTCGTGCCTGTCATGGGGCCATTTAGTGGCTATTTTATGTTTTCACGCTTAAACGATAAGTTTTTAAGCTTAAGTCTGACTCTTTGCAAATTTTCATTGTGCCCTAAAATTGAGAGTCCCATGAGTACGCGATTGGTTCCTACGGGTTACTTTGGTCCCTTGAGAAGTCTTTGTGCATCTCCTGGGGCCATTTTGCCAATGTTTTACAGTTTCACCCTTTGACGACATGTTTTTGAGGCTATGTTTGCAAATTTTCATCATGCTCTCAAATCGGGAGTTCTGTTAGTACGCTATCGGTTCCTAAGGGTAACATTATTCCCGTGCAAGGTGTTTGTGCCTCTCCTGGGGTTATTTTGTGGTTGTTTTATGTTTTCACCCTTTGATGTTTTATTTTTAAGCCTTAGTCTAATAGTATGCAAATTTTCATCATGCTCTCAAATCGGGAGTCCCGGGATTATGCAGTCAATTCCTGCGGGTTACATTGGTCCCCGTGCAAGGTGCTCTTGCCCTCACGGGGGTATTTTGTTATTGTTGTTGTTTTCAAAATTCCACCCTTTGCGACTTGTTTTTAAGCCTAAGTCTAATAGTTTGCAAATTTCTATTGTGCTCTCAAATCGAGAGTCCCGTTAGTACGAGGTAGGTTCTTGCGAGTTACATTGGACCCATGCCAGGTGTTGGTGCCCTTCACGTTACCATTTTGTGGTTGTTTTACGTTTTCACCCTTTGACAACATCTTTTAAACCTAAGTTTTACAATTGGAAACGTGCTCTCAGACCGAGAGTACCGTGAGTACACAATCGATTCCTGCAGGTTAGATTGGTCCCATGCTAGGGATTTGTGCCTCTCACTAGTTTTTTTGTTGATGTTCTATGTTTTCACCCTTTGACGGCATGGTTTTAAGCCTTAGTCTAACAATTGGAAAATTTTCATCGCTCTCTCAAATTGGGAATCACGTGAGTGCGCGATCAGTTCCTGTGGGTTAGATTGGCCTCGTGTGAGGGGTTTGTCCCTCTCACGGGGCCGTTTTATGTCTATTTTATGTTTTCACCCTTGAACGGCATGTTTTAAAGCCTATGTCTAATAGTTTTCAAATTTTTAGCGTGCTCTCAAAGGGAGTCTTGTGAGTACGAGGTCGGTTACTGCGGGTTATATTGGCCTCGTGTGAGGGGTTCGGGCCTCTCATGGGGTCGTTTTGTAGCTATTTTATTTTTTCACCCTTAAACGTCATGTTTTTAAGCCTAAGTCTGACTGTTTGCAAATTTTCATCTTGATCTCAAATCGGGAGTCCCATGAGTATGCGATTGGTTCCTACGAGTTACTTTGGTCCCATGAGTGGTCTTTGTACGTCTCCTGGGGCCATTTTGCGGATTTTTTATGCTTTCACCCTCTGAGAGAATGTTTTTAAGGCTAAGTCTAACAATTTGGTAATTTTCATTGTGCTCTCAAATCGGCAGTTGCGTGAGTACGCTATCGTTTCTAAGGGTAACATTATTCATGTACGAGGTGTTCGTGCCTCTCATGGGGTCATTTTGTGGTAGTTTTATGTTTTCACCTTTTGATGTCTTATTTTTAAGCATTGGTCTAACAATATGCAAATTTTCATCGTTCTCTCAAACCGAGATTCCTGAGATTATGCAGGCGATTCCCGCGGGTTACATTGGTCCCGTGCAAGGTGCTCGTGCGCTCACGGGGGTATTTTGTGGCAGTTTTTCATTTCCACCCTTTGCGATTTATTTTTAAGCCTAAGTCTAATAGTTTGCAAATTTTTGTCCTGCTCCCAAATCGAGTGTCCCGTTAGTACGCAGTGTATTCTTGCGAGTTACATTGGACCCGTGCCAGGTGTTGGTGCCCTTCAAGGGGCCATTTTCTGGTTGTTTTACGTTTTCACCGTTTGACGACATGTTTTAAACCAAAGTGTTACAATTTGCAAATTTTCATCGTGCTATCAAACCGGGAGTCCCGTGAGTACACAGTTGAATCCGGCGGGTTAGATTGGTCCCATGCTAGGGATTTGTTCCTCTCACTGGGCTTTTTCGTGGCCATTTTATGTTTCACCCTTTGACGACATATTTTTAAGACTTAGTCTAACAATTGGCAAATTTTCACCGCTCTCTCAAATTGGGAATACGGTGAGTATGTGGTCGGTTCCTATGGGTTAGATTGGCCTCGTGTGAAGGGTTTCTCCCTTTCATGGGGCCATTTTATGCCTATTATTTTTTACCCTTAAATGGCATGCTTAAAAGCCTATGTGTAACAGTTTGCAAATTTTCATTGTGCTCTCAAACTGGGAGTCTCGTGAGTTCGCTGTCAGTTACCGTGGGTTAGATTGGCCATATGTGAGGGGTTTGTGCCTCTCACGGGGCCGTTTTGTGGCTATTTTATGTTTTCACCCTTAAACATCAAGTTTTTTAGCATTTTCTCAAATCAGGAGTCTCGTGAGTACGAGGTCGGTTCTTGCAGGTTAGATTGGTCTCGTGTGAGGCGTTCGTAGCTCTCATGGGGCCATTTTGTGGCTATTTTATGTTTTCACCCATAAACGATAAGTTTTTAAGCCTAAGTCTGACTGTTTGCAAATTTTCATCATGCTCTCAAATTAGGAGTCCCATGAGTACGCGGTTGGTTCCTACGGGTTACTTTGGTCCCGAGAGTGGTCTTTGTGCGTCTCCTGGGGTCCTTTTGTGGATATTTTACACTTTCACCCTTTGACAGGATTTTTTCAATGTAAGTCTAACAGTTTGCAAATTTTCACCGTGCTCTCAAATCTGGACTTCTGTGAATACGCTATAGGTTCCTAAGGGTAACATTGTTCCCGTGCGAGGCGTTCGTCCCTCTCATGGGGTCATTTTCTGAATATTTTACGTTTTCACCCTTTGATGTCTTATTTTTAACCTCGGTCTAACAGTATTCAAATTTTCACCGTGCTCTCAAACCAGGAGTCCCAGGATTATGCAGTCGATTCTTGTAGGTAACATTGCTCCCATGCGAGGTGTTAGTGCCCCTCGCGGGGCTATTTTGTGGTTGTTTTTCAATTCCACCCTTTGCGACTTATTTTTAAGCCTAAGTCTAAAAATTTCCAAATTTTTATCGTGCTCTCAAATCGGGAGTCACGTTAGTACGCGGTGGATTCTTGGAAGTTACATTGGACTCGTGCTAGGTGTTAGTTCCCTTCACGGGGACATTTTGTGGTTGTTTGACGTTTTTACCCTTTGAAGGCATGTTTTAAACCTAAGTATTATTGTTTGAAGACGTGTGTGTGCTCACGTTCAAATGATCAAGTTATATATAAAACCCTTTTAACACAAACAAACCCTAAACATGCAGCAGTATGTGATTGAATAAATTGATAATCTACGCAAGAACATTCAAACACATGCAATTAAGGAAAAATCCCCCTCAGGGGCAAAACCATTTATTTTCACTATAATTTGTAAGAGAACGTCTTACAATCGGATTACAATGAAAATACAAGTTGACTAAGAATTACCCTCGGGTATCGAATTCTGTAGTCGCGGCAGGAATTATCCCTTTCCAGTAGGGCTGCAATAAAGAAGAAGAACGGTCTCCTCCACAAGGGTTGAACAAACCAAAGTTGTGTTCTTGGGTTGCTTAAAGGATTCACAAAGGTTTGGCAATGATATGTGAATCAAAACATGAGTCTTGGGACTCAAGAATATGAACACTAGATGTATTTGGATTCTCAAATTCGTCTCCTAAAGTCTTGTAAAACAACTCTCCCGAAGTTGGTATTTATAGGGAAATACATGAAGAGACCCACGATTTTAAACTGCTGAAATTTTATCCAGCGTCAGGTACACCGAACCGGTTCGGTGTCCCATGCGAACCGGTTTGGGCTTCGGTTCGGGAAAGTGTGCTGGAAAAAGGCTTTAAACACTTAGAAAAATTTTCCAGACTTCTCAATGAACATATCTCCATTTTCAACGGGCCATAACTTGTTCACCGTAGCTCGGATTGAGGTGTTGTTTCTTCCAGTATCTTTGTTGCAGCAAGCTCTTCAACTTTACAGTTGATTGGTCCTCCGGACGGTGGCTGTAAAATTACCAATTTTCTCTTGAACATCCCTATCATGCCTTGTTTCACTGATTTGACTTCTCTTGCGTTCCACTTGCATTACGAGCCTAGAATCATGGAACGTGAAGTCGTTGATGCAGATGAGGGACACATTAGTGGAGATAATGCATGCTTGATTCCCGGAATTCGAATAGAGGCCGTTATGTGAGATCGTGAGGTGACGTGCCGAATGTAGCGGCGTACGACATAAATAAATGAAACATTTCGGACATGAGAAAAATGTCCTTACAAATCTCCCCCTATGTCTATGCCGGTACATACATAAAAAATCCAAATTTATCAAATATGAAATTGCCTATACAAATCTACCCTCCCATGAACCCAAAACTGGAAAAGGTACAAATGAATAATCTTCATCGTTTGTTCTTCAATTCTTCAGGAATCTCAAAACTTTTCTCATCAGGGTGTGCAACATATAGATCTTCAATCTTAATACCTACACACATGAGACAAAGAAAATACCACGTGACATATCGAGTTTGAAATGAGATAACATGGATATCAATATATGATATAAGCAACATCTCAAAAGCTCCCCCAAAATTCAAACTCCCCCATAAAATGATAATTCTTTCTCCCCCTTTTTATGATGTCCCCAAATAGACAGATGAGAAGAATGAATCAAATAAGCAAATGCGGGGTGTCACTAGGATAAAAACACACCATGAATTAACAGAAAGCAACCAAGTCGATGATAGCGTAAATGAAGTGATGTGATCAAATTCGATAGGAAAATCAATGCATACAAACATGACATATGTGCACGATGAATATTGGATATTCCTAGCGAATGAACTCAAATGCTTCCTTTGGTGTAAAATAATGACAATATAAGATATTGACTCAGTCAAATCAACAAATCAAAGCTCAAAATTATTTTCACACCAATAACGTCCAAAATGATTTTATGCTTTTTCAGGACTTTCAAGGAAGTGCAAACCCATTTAAAAATTCTCCAACCAAACTCCCTCTGATATAATTTTGAATAGAGGCATTCTAAATTCTCAAACTTTGGAGAATTGATGGTGAAACCTAAGTGGCCCATATTTGGCATGAATTGTTTTTTATTGCCTTTAAATTTTTTGGGCTCTTTTAACCTCTGTGGACCTCGGATATTAAAATTCCTCCATTTTTTAGGTCCTTTTTAATGGTGGCTTTTGCGCAAAGGATAGATGATTACCTTTCGCAGCCCCTCCCCGTTATACAAAAACACACAGTCTCACCAAAACAGTTTTTACATGCATTCCAATCTTGTCAAGTTTTATCGCATATTGTACATTGTATAGACAGGATTGAGATGAAAACACGCAAGCCAACATGAGATAGATAAGTGCAATAATCAAATATAGCCGTGCATGTGTGCAATAAAGGATATATGAGTCAAACATGTAGGAGGATATCACTAATTACATCTCAAAGACTCCAATCAATGTAAAGCACATGGATGAAATGATGTAGCCTCTCAAATCTCTATCAAACAGTCACATGGATAAATGGAATGAAGTTGTGACTTGGCTATCTTACATGCTCATCCATAAAAGAAGCAAAATACAAAAATCTTTTTGGATTTTTCAAAAATTTTGTCAAAATAAAATCTTTTTGTGCTTTTCTTAAAATTTTTCTTAAAGGAAAATCTTTTTTGTATGTTTCAAAAGAAATATAAAAAGCAAAAAGAATAAAACAAAGATGTACAACAAAGAAATGGTACATATAAAACAGACTAGCAATAGGAAGCATATGATATGAACAAGAAGAAGCATCCTATTCTAGACATAGACCAACCCCTCAGTCAACTGTGCAAATCCCTAAAGATTTCCTAAGACTGTCAAATCTAAGGGCATCTAAAGGTTTCATGAAAATATCGGCTAACTGACGGTCGGTAGGAACAAAACTCAGGGATACGACTTTCTCTTCAACTAACTGACGTATAATGTGCTCACGTATCCTGATGTGTTTTGTGCGCGAATGCTGAACTGGATTGCGGGATATGTGTATCGCGCTCGTGTTATCACAGGAAATGGTCATGGTGTCCTGTGATATCCCATAATCCTCCAGCATTTGCTTCATCCACAAGAGTTGTGTGCAACAACTCCCGGTGGCTATGTACTCAGCCTCCGCAGTGGACAAAGAGATGGAATTTTTCTTCTTGCTCAGCCAGGAGACAAGAGCAGAACCAAAATAGAAACACCCACCAGAAGTGCTCCTACATCCATCTACATCCCCAGCCCAATCGGCATCCGAATAGGCGGACAGACGGTCATCGGTATCAAAGGAATACCAAATCCCGTATGAGAGAGTCCCACTTACGTATTTAATAATATGTTTTAGAGCAAGTAAATGTGACTCTTTTGGGGATGCCTGATATCGCGCATAGACTCCTACACTAAAGGCGATGTCAGGACGACTGGCAGTCATGTAGAGAAGACTACCTATCATACTCCGATATAAGGTTTGCTCTACGTCCTTGCCTGAAGTGTCCTTACTAAGCTTGGTAGTGCTACTCATAGGTGTACGGGCATGCTTAGCGGAGTCTAAACCAAATTTCTTCACTAGGTCTCTAGCATACTTGGATTGGGAGATGAACATCCCATCCTCTAGCTGACGAACCTGGAGACTAAGGAAGAATGTAAGATCACCAACCATGCTCATCTCAAACTCACTTTTCATCTCCTCCTCAAAGTGGTGAGCATGCTGGGAGCATGTGGATCCAAAGACTATGTCGTCCACATAAACCTGGGCAACCAAAATAGCACCGTCATCTCTCCTGACAAACAACGTCATATCTACTCCACCTCTCTTGAAGCCACGAGCTAAGAGATAGGAAGTAAGCCTCTCGTACCAAGTACGGGGTGCTTGCTTCAAACCATACAAGGCTTTCCTCAGATAGTAGACGTGCTCAGGGTGCTGAGGGTCTTCAAACCCTTTTGGTTGTTCCACATAAACCTCCTCCTGTAGAATGCCATTCAGAAAGGCACTCTTGACATCCATCTGATACACCTTGAAGTGCATATGACATGCGATGCCGAGTAGAAGACGGACGGACTCAAGCCTCGCAACAGGAGCAAATGTCTCCCCAAAGTCTACACCCTCAATCTGTGTGTAGCCTTGAGCGACCAACCTAGCCTTATTTCTGATTATGGTACCATATTCATCCATTTTGTTCTTGAAAATCCACCGGGTACCTATCACATTAGTCTCACTAGGCCGGGGGACTAATTCCCAGACATTATTCTTTTTAAACTAAAGCAACTTATCCTGCATAGCAGATATTCAGTGTTTATCCTTGAGTGCTTCTTTATGGTTCTTGGGCTCGACTTTGGACGTGTAGCAAAGATGGCTAACAACGTTCTCTAGCTGAGCACGAGTCTTGACCCCTAGAGTGGGATCACCAACAATGGCAAAAGGGTCATGACTCTTGCGAACCTAGGCAGGTGTGTCCCCTAACTCAGGAATAGGGTCCACAGAGTGTGAGAGAGGAACAGGTAAATCACTGTCAGAACAATCCTCATCCTCACACTGAAGGTTAGGATCAATAACCGTAAAAGGTTCGTCATCTTGCACAGTAACGTTTATTGATTCCATAATCCTAGAGCTCGTCAGGTTAAATACCCGGTACGCTCTACTATTCGATGAATATCCTAGAAATATTCCCTCGTCGCCTCGGGAGTCGAACTTTCCTAATTGCTTTCTATCCCGTAGGATGTAGCATTTACTCCCAAAAACACGAAAATACGCCAGGTTGGGCTTCTTGCCGGTCCACAACTCATAAGGTGTGTGTAGTGTGTGTGGACGCAAATAAACCCTATTCACCGTGTGGCATGCAGTAGACACTGCCTCTGCCCAAAATCTCCTAGAAACTTTACGACCTAGAAGCATAGATCTAGCCATCTCTTGGATCGTTCTATTCTTTCTCTCAACAATCCCATTTTGCTGAGGAGTTCTCACAGCAGAAAACTCATGTTTGATCCCAAGGCTATCATAGTACAAATCCACCTTTGCTTCCTTGAATTCAGTGCCGTTGTCACTACGTATTCTGTTAATAGTGACACCGTGTTGATTTTGCAGGACACGACACTTGGTCATTAAAAATTCTATAGCATCGGATTTCTCTCTCAAAAAACCTATAATGGAGTACCTAGAGAAATCATCTACCATCACGAGGATGTACCTCTTACCACCTAGACTCTCAGTACGAGTGGGACCCATAAGATCCATGTGAATCAACTCCAGAACACGAGAGGTGGTAATGGAATGCAACTTCCTATGAGGACTGCGAATTTGTTTTCCCAACTGACAGGGTTCACAAACGGTCGAAGTTGACTTTCCAAGAGATGGTAAGCCACGTACTAGGTCCTTTTTAGCTAAACGATTAAGATCTCTAACGTTCACGTGACCTAGACGTTGGTGCCACAGATCCATAGGAGTGATCGTGGCGCTGTTGCAGACAAGTGAGGATGTGGGCTCAGTCCCATAGCAATTATCCTCTGTCCTCACCCCTTGCATCAAAAGTTTACCGGCTTGATTGCAGACTTTACACGCGTCCCGGTCAAACTTTACTGCAAAGTCAGTGTCGCACAGCTGGCTAATGCTGAGAAGGTTTGCTTTCAAACCTTTGACGTACAAAACATTTTCTAGCTTAGGAAAACCAGGTAACTCGATAGTACCTCGTCCTATAATGCTAGACTTACTCCCATCTCCAAAGGTGACTCTGCCATCTTGATAATCCTCAAGAGTAGTAAAAAATGAGGCATCACCTGTCATGTGTCTGGAGCACCCACTATCAAAATACCACTGAGAGGTATTATGTGCTTTGAGAGGAACATGAACAACAAAAGCCTTTTTATCTTTCTTAGGAAATCAAGTCGAGGTGACCTTTTGTTTGCCTTTGTTGTTGTTGATTTTAGCTGGAATGTGAGAAGCATTCACTAACGGCAAAGACATCTGTCGGAATTCTTCCATTAAACTCTGAGTCGTGGCAGCTAAGAACTCAACTCGCTCTCTCAGACTAGAAAAATCATCAGTATGACGTGGTGGAGCAGTAGTACGTCGTGTCCGACCCATGCTATAGCAAGTTTCCCTAAGGTGGCCTTTTATTTTGCAATACGTACAAAAGAGCACTGTCAAAGGCGGACCTCGGTTTGCTTTTCTAGGTCGAACTCTCCTTCGAGGTTTTTTACGGTGACCATAAGGAGTTATAGTAAACTCAGGAACTGGTCCAGGTGCAATATGGGATGTGGAGGTACCATCATATCCAATTCCTTGACGATCACCAAAACCTAAAGCGGGGCCGAGGAGCATCTTTCCCATCTTCCCAGATTTGTCCTCGATTTGTACCTTGACTTCCCGTGCTTTCTCAAGATCATGAGTCAGCTGGGAAACAAGGGCTTCAAGTTTCTTCCGAGTCTCCACGGAGGAATGGAGCTAACTCGTAAGACTAGCCACTTGCTTGATCAAGTCCCCTCTCTCTTTCCCTAGAGTACTCTCTCTCTCTCTAAAAAAATTCTCATTCTCGACACATGTAGACTCTCTCTCTCTCAGGGCGATGCAGGTGGAGAACTCTCTTTCTCTTGCTTTCTTTAAATCTTCCTCTAAGCAGTTGATCTTAAGTACTAACGCTTTGTTACGCTTTATAGTTTTAAATGACTCGGAATATAACTCAGCGTAGGCGCGTTGTATATCACTCTCGCTCTCACTTGTGTCATCCTTCCCCTCACTCACATCGCTCTCACTATCGAGGTGTCCTTGTGAAGCATCATCCTCAACGTCGTAAGGAGAACTAGGAGTGCTCACTTGGCTGGCCATGAATGCGGTGAAGTTACACTCATGCGGTGACTCATCTCCAGAATCCACCGTCTCGACCTCACTGTTGTCACTAAGGGTAGCATTAAGGACAGCTTTCCCTTTCTCTCTATTCAGACGATTGGCACACTCAAAAGCTCTATGACCCCTACCATCACACTCAAAACATCTCTCACTTTCTTTCAGAGGAGGATTTTTGGAAACTTTTTCATTTTTCTTTTCAAACTTATTTTTCTCAAATTTCTTTTTATCTTTAAAATTTCCATTTTTCTTAAATTTGAGAATCCTCTTGAAATTTTTTGCGAAAAGAGCCAAGTCATCTAGGTCAAAATCGCACTCAGAATCTGGCGTGTCAGTCTCTCTCTTTCTAGATGACTCTACCCTCTTTCTAGCTGACCCCTCACTCCTTCTCTCTTGGGCTTTAAGTTCAATTCCCTTATCTTTAGATTTAGCATTTTTAGGGAACATATCAATTTCATAAGTTTGCAAATCTCCTACAAGTTCTTCCAATTTTAGCGTATTTAAATTACCCATAGAATTTAGCACAGTGACTTTCGGGATAAAATGCTTAGGTAAAGAACGAAGAATCTTTTTAACAACTCTAGCATTCGGAATATGTTCACCAAGATTAAAACTAGTATTCACAATGTCAGAAAGTCTAGCATAAAATTCATCAAAGCATTCAGAATCATGCATGGTGATTGTTTCAAATTGAGTTGTCAAGTTTTGCAACTTAGACTCTTTCACAACATTAGTTCCTTCATGGGTGAGTTGTAAAACATCCCATGCCTCTTTTGACGTGGTACACGTCATTATGCGTTTGAACTCATCAGGTGTGACAGACCCAGAAATAGCACTTAGACCCTTAGAATTAAAAGATGACCATTTAATTTCTTCATCAGACCAAGAAATGTCAGGTTTCAAGTTGGTCACATTATCAACAGTCACAGTGGGAGGAGTCCACCCTCGTTCAACCAAAATCCAGACACGTTCATCAATGGCTTTTAAAGCCGACCTCATACGGGCTTTCCAATAAGCATAATTTGTCCCGTCAAAAACAGGTATTTTATAATATGACTTCTCCATTTGAACACGCACTTTTTCAAAAAATCAATTTTTTCAGAAAATTGATATCTTAGAAACATTTTGCGGAAAATAGGAATACACGATAGATTAGCGTAACCTGCTCTGATACCAATTTGAAGACGTGTGTGTGCTCACGTTCAAATGATCAAGTTATATATAAAACCCTTTTAACACAAACAAACCCTAAACATGCAGCAGTATGTGATTGAATAAATTGATAATCTACGCAAGAACATTCAAACACATGCAATTAAGGAAAAATCCCCCTCAGGGGCAAAACCATTTATTTTCACTATAATTTGTAAGAGAACGTCTTACAATCGGATTACAATGAAAATACAAGTTGACTAAGAATTACCCTCGGGTATCGGATTCTGTAGTCGCGGCTGGAATTATCCCTTTCCAGTAGGGCTGCAATGAAGAAGAAGAACGGTCTCCTCCACAAGGGTTGAACAAACCAAAGTTGTGTTCTTGGGTTGCTTAAAGGATTCACAAAGGTTTGGCAATGATATGTGAATCAAAACATGAGTCTTGGGACTCAAGAATATGAAGACTAGATGTATTTGGACTCTCAAATTCGTCTCCTAAAGTCTTGCAAAACAACTCTCCCGAAGTTGGTATTTATAGGGAAATACATGAAGAGACCCACGATTTTAAACTGCTGAAATTTTATCCAGCGTCAGGTACACCGAATTAGTTCGGTGTCCCTTGCGAACCGATATGGGCTTCGGTTCGGGAAAGTGTTCTAGAAAAAGGCTTTAAACACTTAGAAAAATTTTCCAGACTTTTCAATGAACATATCTCCATTTTCAACGGGCCATAACTTGTTCACTGTAGCTCGGATTGAGGTGCCGTTTCTTCCAATATCTTTGTTACGGCAAGATCTTCAACTTTCCAGTTGACCGGTCCTCCGGACAGTGGCTGTAAAATTACCAATTTTCCCTTGAACATCCCTATCATGCCTTGTTTCACTGATTTGACTTCTCTTGCATTCCACTTGCATTACGAGCCTAGAATCAAGGAACGTGAAGTCGTTGATGCAGATAAGGGACACATTAGTGGAGATAATGCATGCTTGATTCCCGGAATTCCAATAGAGGCCATCATGTGAGATCGTGAGGTGACGTGCCGAATGTAGCGGCGTACGACATAAATAAATGAAACATTTCGGACATGAGAAAAATGTCCTTAGATTGTTCTTAGATTTTCAATGTGCTCTCAAATCGGGGGTCTCGTGAGTACACAATCGGTTCCTGCGGGTTAGATTAGTCGCGTGCCATGGATTTGTGCCTCTCACTAGGCTTTTTTGTTGCCATTTTACGTTTTCAACCTTTGACGACATGTTTTTAAGGCATAGTCTTACAATTGACCAATTTTCATCGCTCTCTCAAATTGGGAATCCCGTGAGTACACGATCGGTTCCTGTGGGTTCGATTGGCCTCATGTGAGGGGTTTGTCCGTCTCACGGGGCTTTTTTTATGACTATTTTATGTTTTCACCCTTAAACGACATGTTTTAAAGCCTATGACTAATAATTTGTAAATTTTCAGCATGCTCTCAAATCGGGAATCTCGTGAGTATGAGGTCGGTTCCTGCGGGTTAGATTGGCCTCGTGTGAGGGGTTCACGCCTCTCATGGGGCCATTTTTGTGGCTACTTTACGTTTCCACCCTTAAACGACAAGTTTTTAAGCGTAAGTCTGACTGTTCACAAATTTTCATCGTGCTCTCATATTGGGAGTCCCCTGAGTACACTATTTGTTCCTATGGGTTACTTTGGTCCCATTTGTGGTCTTAGTGCATCTCTTGGGGTCATTTTGCGGCTATTTTACGCTTTCACCCTTTGACAACATGTTTTTAAGGCTAGGTTTAACAGCTTGCAAATTTTTATCTTGCTCTCAAATCGGGAGTTCGGTGAGTACGCTATCGGTTCCTAAGGGTAACATTGTTCTTGTGTGAGGTGTTCATGCCTCTCATGGTCATTTTGTGATTATTTTATGCTTTCACCCTTTGATGTCTTATTTCAAAGCCTTGGTATAATAGTATCCAAATTTTTATCGTGCTCTCAAATCGGGAGTCCCAGCATTATACAGTCAATTTTTGCGGGTAATATTTGTCCCATGCAAGGTGTTCGTGCCCCTCAAAGGGCTATTTTGTGGTTGTTTTTCATTTCCACCCTTTGCGACTTGTTTTTAAGCCCAAGCCTAAAAATTTCAAACTTTTGTCATCCTCTCAAATTGAGAGTCCCGTTAGTACGCGGTGGGTTATTGCGAGTTATATTGGACCCGTGCCAGGTGTTAGTGCCCTTCACATGGGCATTTTGCGGCTGTTTGATGTTTTCACCCTTTGACGGCATCTTTTAAACCTAAGTCTTATAGTTTACAAATTTTCAACATGCTCTCAAATAGGGAGTCTCGTGACAACACGATCGGTTCCAGCGAGTTAGATTGGTCCCGTCCTAGGGATTTGTGCCTCTCACTGGGCTTTTTTATCTCCGTTTTACGTTTTCACCCTTTGACGGCATGTTTTTAATACTCATTTTAACAATTGGAAAATTTTCATTGCTCTCTCAAATTGGGAATACCATGAGTACGCGGTCACTTCTTGTTGGTTAGATTGGCCTCGTGTGAGGGGTTCGAGCCTCTCACGGGGTTGTTTTATGACTATTTTATGTTTTCACCCTTGAACGGAATGTTTTAACACCTATGTCTAACAGTTTGCAAATTTTCCACATGATCTCAAATCGGGAGTCTTGTGAGTATGAGGTCAGTTCCTGCAGGTTAGATTGGCCTCGTGTGAGGGGTTAGAGCCTCTCCTGGGGCCGTTTTGTGGTATTTTATGTTTTCACCCTTAAACGACAAGTTTTTAAGCCTAAGTCTTAATGTTCGCAAATTTTCATCGTGCTCTCAAATCGGGAGTCCCATGAGTAGTCGATTGGTTCCTATGAGTTACTTTGGTCTCGTGAGTGGTCTTTGTACATATCCTGGGGCCATTTTGTGGATGTTTTATGCTTTCACTCTTTGACATCATGTTTCTAAGGATAAGTCTAACAGTTTGCAAATTTTCATCGTGCTCTCGAATCGGTTGTTCCATGTGTACACTGTCGGGTCCTATGGGTAACATTGTTCCCGTGTGAGGTGTTCGTGCCTCTTATAGGGTCGTTTTGTGGTTGTTTTATGTTTTCAACCTTTGATGTCTTATTTTTAAACCTTGGTCTAATAGTATGCAAACTTTCATTGTGCTCCTAAACCGGGAATCTAGGGATTATGCAGTCGATTCCTGCGAGTTATATTGGTCCCATGCGAGGTGCTCGTACCCTCACGATGGTATTTCGTGGTTATTATCATTTCCACCCTTTACGACTTATTCTTAAGCCTAAGTTTAACAGTTTGCAAATTTTTACCGTGCCCTCAAATTGGGAGTACCGTTAGTACGCGGTGGGTTCTTACGAGTTACATTGGACCCATAACAAGTGTTGGTGCCCTTCATAGGGCCATTTTATAATTGTTTTATGTTTTCACCCTATGACGACTTGTTTTAAACCTAAGTCTTATAGTTTGCAAATTTTCACGTGCTCTCAAACTTGGAGTCCTGTGAGTACACGGTCGATTCTTGCGGGTTAGATTGGTCCCGTGATAGGGATTTGTATCTATCACTGGGCTTTTTTGTGGCTGTTTTACGTTGTCACCCTTTGATGAAATGTTTTTAAGCCTTAGTCTAACAATTTGCAAATTTGCATCGCTCTCTCAAATTGGGAATACCGTGAGTACGCGGTCGGTTCCTGTGGGTTAGATTGGCCTCGTGTGAGGGGTTTGTCCCTCTCACTAGGTTATTTTATTCCTATTTTATTTTTTCACCTGGACTCCCATGAGTTCGCGATCAATTCTTGTGGGTTAGATTGGCCTTGTGTGAGGGGTTCATGCCTTTCACGGGGCCGTTTTGTGTCTATTTTATGTTTTCTCCCTTAACCAACAAATTTTTAATCCTAAGTCATACTGTTTGCAAATTTTTAGCTCGCTCTTAAATCAGGAGTCTCATGAGTATGAGGTCGGTTCTTGCAGGTTAGATTGGCCTCGTGTGAGTTGTTCGTGGCTCTCATGGGGCCATTTTGAGGCTATTTTATGTTTTCACCCTTAAACGATAAGTTTTTAAGCCTAAGTCTGACTATTTGCAAATTTTCATCATGCCCTCTAATTAGGAGTCCCATGACTACGCGGTTGGTTCCTATGGGTTACTTAGGTCCCGTGAGTGGTCTTTGTGCATCTCCTGGGGTCATTTTACGGATATTTTACATTTTAACCCTTTGACGGGGTGTTTTTATGGCTAAGTCTAACAATTTGCAAATTTTCACCGTGCTCTAAAATCGGGAGTTCTGTGAGTACACTATCGGGTCCAAAGGGTAACATTGTTTCGGTGCAAGGTGTACGTGCCTCTCATGGGGTCATTTTGTGATTGTTTTACATTTTCACCCTTTGATGTCTTATTTTTAAGCCTCGATTTAACGGTATTCAAATTTTAATCGTGCTCTCAAACCGGGAGTCTCGGGATTATGCGGTGGATTCCTGTGGGTAACCTTGGTCCCATGCGAGGTGTTCATGCCCCTCACGGGCCTATTTTGTGGGTTTTTTCATTTCCACCCTTTGCGACTTGTTTTTAAGCATGAGTCTGAAAAATTTCAAATTTTTGTCGCGTTCTCAACTCGGGAGTCCCGTTAGTACGCGGTGGGATCTTGCAAGTTACATTGGACCCGTGCCAGGTGTTAGTGCCCTTCACGGGGATATTTTGTGGTTGTTTGACATTTCCACCCTTTGACGACATGTTTTAAACCTAAGTCTTATAGTTTGCAATTTTTCAATGTGGTCTCAAATCGGGAGTCTCGTGAGTTCACGGTCGGTTCCTGCAGGTTAGATTGGTCCCGTGCTACAGATTTGTGCCTCTCACTGGGCTTTTTTGTTGCCATTTTACGTTTTCAGCATTTGACGGCATGTTTTTATTGCTTAGTCTAACAATTGATCAATTTTCATCGCTCTCACAAATTGGGAATCCCATGAGTACACGATCGGTTCCTGTGGGTTAGATTGTCCTCATGTGAGGGGTTTGTCCCTCTCACGGGCCGTTTTATGACTATTTTATATTTTCACCCTCAAACGACATGTTTTAAAACCTATGTCAAATAGTTTGCAAATTTTCAGCGTGCTCTTAAATCTGGAGTCTCGTGAGTACGAGGTCAGTTCCTGTGGCTTAGATTGGCCTCATGTGAGGGGGTCGAGCCTCTCATGGGGCCGTTTGTGGCTATTTATTTTTCCACCCTTAAACGACAAGTTTTTAAGCCTAAGTATGACTGTTCCCAAAATTTCATCATGCTCTCAAATCGAGAGTCCCATGAGGATGTGATTGGTTCCTACGGGTTACTTTGGTCTCATGTGTGGTCTTAGTGCGTCTCCTAGGGTCATTTTTTGGTATTTTACTCTTTCACCCTTTGACGGTATGTTTTTAAGGCTAAGTTTAACAATTTAAAAATTTTCATTGTGCTCTCAAATCGAGAGTTCGATGAGTACGCTATCGGTTCCTCAGGGTAACATTATTCGTGTGCGAGGTGTTCGTGCCTCTCATCGGGTCATTTTGTGATTGTTTTATGTTTTCACCCTTTGATGTCTTATTTTTCAGCCTTGGTCTAACAGTATGCAAATTTTCATCATGCTCTCAAACCGGGAGTCCCAGTATAATGCAGTCGATTTCTGTGGGTAATATTGGTCCCATGCGAGGTGTTCATTCCCCTCACAGGGCTATTTTGTGGTTATTTTTCATTTCCACCCTGTTCGACTTGTTTTTAAGCCTAAGGCTAAAAATTTCCAAATTTTTGTCCTGCTCTCAAATTGAGAGTCCCATTTGTACGCGGTGCGTTATTGCGAGTTACATTGGACCCGTGTCAGGTGTTAGTGCCCTTCACGGGGATATTTTGTGGTTGTTTGATGTTTTCACCCTTTGACGACATGTTTTAAACCTAAGTCCTATAGTTTGCAAATTTTCAATGTGCTCTCCAATTGGGAGTCTCGTGAGTACACGGTCGATTCTTGTGGGTTAGATTGGTCTCGTGCTAGGGATTTGTGCCTCTCACTGGGTTTTTTTGTGGCCGTTTTATGTTTTCACCCTTTGACGGCATATTTTTATGACTCAGTTTAACAATTAGAAAATTTTCATCGTCTCTCAAATTAGGAATACCATGTGTACGCGATCACTTCTTGTGGGTTAGACTGGCCTCGTCAGAGGGGTTCGAGCCTCTCACGGGGCCGTTTTATGGCTATTTTATGTTTTAACCCTTTAACAGAATGTTTTACAGCCTATGTCTAACAATTTGCAAATTTTTCACGTGGTCTGAAAATGGGAGTCTTGTGAGTACGAGGTCGGATCCTACGGGTTAGATTGGCCTCGTGTGAGTGGTTCGGGCCTCTCATGGGGCCATTTTGTGGCTATTTTTTATTTTCACCCTTAAACAATAAGTTTTTAATCCTAAGTCTGACAGTTCAAAAATTTTCATCGTGATCTCAAATCGAGAGTCCCATGAGTAGGCGACTGGTTCCTACGGGTTACTTCGGTCCCGTGAGTGGTCTCTATACACCTCCTGGGGCCATTTTGCCAATGTTTTATTCTTTCACCCTTTGACGGCATGTTTTTAATGATAGGTCTAACAGTTTGCAAATTTTCATCATGCTCTCGAATCGGTTGTTCCATGAGTACGCTATCGGTTCCTACAGGTAACATTGTTCCTGTGCAAGGTGTTCGTGCCTCTCATGGGGTTGTTTTGTGGTTGTTTTATGTTTTCACCCTTTGATGTCTTATTTTTAAGTCTTGGTCTAACATTATGAAAACTTTCATCGTGCTCTCTAATCGGGAGTCCAGCGATTATGCAGTCGATTCATGCGGGTTATATTGGTCCCGCGCGAGGTGCTCATGCCCTCACGGGGGTATTTTGTGGCTATTTTTCATTTCCACCATTTGCAACTTATTCTTAAGCCTAAGTCTAACAGTTTGCAAATTTTTTTCGTGTTCTTAAATCGGGAGTACCGTTAGTACGTGGTGGGTTCTTGCGAGTTACATTGGACCCGTGGCTGGTGATGGTGCCCTTCATGGGGCCATTTTATGGTTGTTTTATGTTTTTACCCTTTGACTCCATGTTTTAAAACTAAGTCGTACAGTTTGCAAATTTTCATTGTGCTATCAAACCGGGAGTCTTTTGAGTACACGGTCGATTCCTGCGGGTTAGATTGGTCCCGTGATAGGGATTTGTACCTCTCACTGGGCTTTTCTGTGGCCGTTTTACATTGTCACCCTTTGACGACACGTTTTTAAGCCTTAGTCTAAGAACTGTTGACCCTTAAATAGCAAGTTTTTAAGCCAAAATCCGGCTGTTTGCAAATTTTTAGCGTGCTCTCAAATCGAGAGTCCCTTGAGTATGCGGTTGGTTCTTGCAGGAATTATTGGCCTCGTGTGAGGGGTTTGCGGCTCTCATGGGGCCGTTTTATGGCTATTGTATGTTTTGACCCTTAAACGACAAGTTTTTAAGCTTAAGTCTGACTGTTTGCAAATTTTCATCGTGCTCTCAAATTAGGAGTCCCATGTGTACGCGGTTGCTTCCTACGGATTACTTTGGTCCCGTGAGTGGTCTTTGTGCTTCTCCTGGGGTCGTTTTGCGGCTATTTTACGTTTTCACCCTTTGACGGCATGTTTTCAAGTCTAAGTTTAACAGTTTGCAAATTTTCATCGAGCTCTCAAATTGGGAGTTTGGTGAGTACGCTATTGGTTCCTAAGGGCAACATTATTCCCGTGTGAGGTGTTCGTGTCACTCATCGGGTCGTTTTATGACTGTTTTACGTTTTCACCCTTTGATGTCTTATTTTTAAGACTTGGTCTAATAGTATGCAAATTTTCATCGTGCTCTCAAACGAGGATTCACGGGATTATGCTGTCGATTCCTGCGGGTAACATTGGTCCCCTGCAAGGTGTTCGTGCCCCTCACCGACCTATTTTGTGGTTGTTTTTCATTTCCACCCTTTGTGACTTGTTTTTCAGCATAAGTATAAAAATTTCCAATTTTTTGTCGCGCTCTCAAATCGGGAGTCTCGTTAGTACGTGGTGGGTTCTTGCAAGTTACATTGGACCCGTGCCTAGTGTTCGTGCCCTTCACGGGGACATTTTGTGGTTATTTCACGTTTTCACCCTTTGACAACATGTTTGAAACCTAAGCCTTTTAGTTTCCAAATTATCAACGTGCTCTCAAACCAGGAGTCTCATGAGTACACGATCGGTTCTTGTGGGTTATATTGGTACCGTGTTAGGGATTTGTGCATCTCACTGGGCTTTTCGATTGTCGTTTTACGTTTTCACCCTTTGACGGCATGTTTTTCAGCGTAAGTCTAACAATTGGTAAATTTTCATTTCTCTCTCAAATTGAGAATCCCATGAGTACGCAATCGGTTCTTATTGGTTAGATTGGCCTCATGTGAGGGGTTTGTTCCTCTCACAGGGCCGTTTTATGGCTATTATATGTTTTCACCCTTAAACAGCATGTTTTAAACCATATGTCTTACAATTTATCAATTTTTAGCGTGCTCCCAAATCGCGAGTCTCGTGAGTATGAGGTGTGTTACTGGGGGTTAGATTGGCCTCGTGTGAGGGGTTCGGGCCTCTCATGGGGAGATTTTGTTAAACGATGAGTTGTTAAGCCTAAGTCTAAATGTTCCCAAATTTTCATCGTGCTCTGAAATCGGGAGTCCCATGAGTACGTGATTGGTTCTTAAAGGTTACTTTAATCCCGTGAGTGGTCTTTGTATGTCTCCTGGGGCCATTTTGCGGATGTTTTACGCTTTCACCCTTTGACGAAATGTTTTTAAGGGTAAGTCTAACATTTTACAAATTTTTATCATGCTCTCAATTCAGGAGTTTTGAGAGTACACTATCGGTTCCTAAGGGTAACCTTGTTCCCATGCGAGGTGTTCATGCCTCTCATGGGATCGTTTGTGGTTGTTCTATGTTTACCCCATTTGATGTCTTATTTTTAATCCTTAGTTTAACAGTATGTAAATTTTCATCGTGCTCTCAAACTAGGAGTCACGGGATTATGCAGTCAATTCCTGCGGGGTACATTGGTCCCGTGCGAGGTGCTCTTGTCCTCACGGGGGTATTTTGTGGCTATTTTTTATTTCCACCCTTTGGGACTTATTTTTAAGCCTAAATATAACAGTTTGCAAATTTTTCTCGTGCTCTTAAATCAAGAATCCTGTTAGTACGCGGTGGGTTCTTGCGAGTTACATTGGACCCGTGCCAGGTGTTGGTGCCTTTCAAGCGGCCATTTTGTGGTTGTTGTACGTTTTCACCCTTTGACAACATGTTTTAAACCTAAGTCTTACAGTTTGAAATTTTTCATCGTGCCCTAAAATCGGGAGTCCCGTGATTGCACGATCGATTCCTGCGGGTTAGATTGGTCCGGTGCTAGGGATTTGTGCCTCTCACTGTTTTTTTTTTTGTCGTTTTACGTTTCCACGCTTTTACGACATGTTTTTAAGCCTTAGTCTAACAATTGGCAAATTTTCATCGCTCTCTCAAATTGGGAATCCCGTGAGTACGCGGTCGGTTCCTATGGGTTATATTGGCCTCGTGTGAGGGGTTGTCTCTCCATGGAGCTATTTTATGGATATTTTATGTTTTCACCCTTAAAGGGCATGTTTTAAAGCCTATGTCTAACAGTTTGAAAATTTTCGTCGTGCTCTCAAATTGGGAGTCCCGTGAGTTCGTGGTCGGTTCCTGCGGGTAAGATTGGCTTCGTGTTCGTGGTTATTGCCTCTCACGGGGCCGTTTTGTGGCTACTTTATGTTTTCACCCTAAACAGAAAGTTTTTAAGCCTAAGTCTAACTGTTTGCAAATTTTTAGCGTGCTCTCAAACCGGATGTCCTCTTGCGGGTTACATTGGTTCCATACGAAGTGCTTGTGCCCTAACGTGGGTATTTTTTGGCTATTTTTTAATTTCCACCCTTTGTGACGTTTTTTTAAGCCGAAGTCTAATAGTTTTCATATTTTTGTCGTGCTCTCAAATCGGGAGTCGCGTTAGTACGCGGTGGGTTCTTGCGAGTTACATTTGACCCGTGTCGGGTGTTAGTGCCCTTCACGGGGCCATTTTGTGGTTATTTTATATTTTCACCCTTTGACAACATGTTTTAAACTTAAGTCTTATAGTTTGCAAATTTTCATCATGCTCTCAAACCGAGAGCCCCGTGAGTACACGATCGATTCCAGCGGGTTAGATTGGTTCCGTGCTAGGGATTTGTGCCTCTCATTGGGCTTTTTTGTGGCCGTTTTACGTTTTCACCCTTTGACGGCATGTTTTAAGCCTTAGTCTAATAATTGGAAAATTTTAATCGTTCTCTCAAATTGGGAATACCGTGAGTACGCGGTCGGTTCCTATTGGTTAAGTTGGCCTCGTTAGAGGGGTTTGTTTCTCTCAGGGGGCCGTTTTATGCCTATTTTTTATTTTCACCCTTAAACGACATGTTTTAAAGCCTATGTCTAACAGTTTACAAATTTTCATCGAGCTATTAAGCTGGGAGTCCCATGAGTTCGTGATCAGTTCCTGCAGGTTAGATTGGCCTCATTTGAGGGGTCCGTTCCTCTCACGCGGACATTTTGTGGAAATTTCAAGTTTTCACCCTTAAACAACAAGTTTTTAAGCTTAAGTCTGACTGTTTGCAAATTTTTAGCGTGCTCTCAAAATGGGAGTCTCGTGAGTACGAGGTCGGTGCCTGCAGGTTAGATTGGCCTCGTGTAAGGGGTTTGTGCCTCTGATGGAGCTATTTTGTGGCTATTTGATGTCTTCACCCTTAAAGGACAAGCTTTTAACCCTAACTCTGACTGTTTGCAAATTTTCATCATTCTCTCAAATTAAGAGTCATATGTGTACGCGGTTGGTTCCTACGGGTTACATTGGTCCCGTGAGTGGTCTTTGTGCGCCTCCTGGGGCCACTTTGCGGATGTTGTACGCTTTCACCCTTTGACGGCAAGTTTTTAAGGCTAAGCCTAACAATTTGCAAATTTTCATCGTGCTCTCAAATTGGGAGTTTCGTGAGTACGCTATCGCTTCCTATGTGTAACATTATTCCCGTGCTAGGAGTTCATGCCTCTCATGGGGTCATTTTGTGATTTTTTTACGTTTTCACCCATTGATGTCTTTTTTAAGCCTTGGTCTAACAATATGTAAATTTAGATCGTGCAGTCAAACCGGGGGTCGCAGGATTATGTAGTCGATTCCTGCGGGTAACAATGGTCCCATGCGAGGTGTTCGTGCCCCTCATAGGGCTATTTTGTGGTTGTTTTTCATTTCCACCCTTTGAGACTTGTTTTTAAGCTTATGTTTAAAAATATCCAAATTTTGTCATTTTCTCAAATCGGGTGTCCCGTTAGTACGCGGTGGGTTCTTACGAGTTACATTGCACCCGTGCCAGTTTAGGGCTCTTCATAGGGCCATTTTGGGTTTGTTTAATGATTTGACCCTTTGACGGCATTTTGTAAACCTAAGTCTTATAGTTTGAAATTTTTTAACATGCTCTCAATACGGGAGTCTCGTGACTACACTGTCGACTCCTGCGGGTTAGATTGGTCCCCTGCTAGGGATTTATGCCTCTCACTGGGATTTTTTGTGATCATTTTACGTTTTCACCATTTGACGGCATGTTTTTAAGCCTTATTATAACAATTGGCAAATTTTCATCTCTCTCTCAAATTGCAAATCCCGTGAGTACGCGATCGGTTCTTGTGGGTTAGATTGACCTCGTGTGAGGGGTTTGTCCCTCTCACGGGGGCATTTTTTTGGCTATTTTATGTGTTTACCCTTGAATGACATGTTTTAAAGCCAATGTCTAACATATTGCAAATTTTCAGTGTGCTCTCAAATCAGGAGTCTCGTGAGTATGACGTCGGTTCCTGCGGGTTAGATTGGCCTCGTGTGAGGGGTTCGGGCCTCTCATTGGGCCGTTTTGTGGCTACTTTATGTTTTCACCCTTAAACGATAAGTTTTTAAGCCTAAATCAGACAATTCGTAAATTTCCCCGTTCTCATAAATCGAGAGTCCCATGAGAATGCGATTGGTTCCTACGGGCTACTTTTGTCCCGTGAGTGGTCTTTGTGCGTCTCTTGGGGCCATTTTGCGGATGTTTTATGCTTTCACCCATTGAGGGAATGTTTTTAACACTAATTCTAACAATTTGTAAATTTTTATCGTGCTCTCAAATCGGGAGTTCCGTGAGTACGCTATAAGTTCCTAAAGGTAACATTGTTCCCATGCGAGGTGTTCGTGCCTCTCTTGGGGTCATTTCGTGGTTGTTTTACGTTTTCACCCTTTGATGTCTTATATTTAATCCTTGGTCTAACAATATTCAAATTTTCATCGTGCCCTCAAATCGGGAGTCCCAGGATTATGCAGTTGATTCATGCGGGTTACATTGGTCCCGTGCGAGGTGCTCGTGCCCTCACGGGGGTATTTTGTGGCTATTTTTTATTTCCACACTTTGCGACTTATTTTTAAGTTTAAGTCTAATAGTTTACAATTTTTTTCCGTGCTCTCAAATCGGGACTCTTTTTAGTACGCGGTGGGTTTTTGCGAGTTACAATGGACCTGTGTCAGGTGTTAGTGCGCTTCACGGGGCCATTTTGTGGTTGTTTTACGTTTTCACCCTTTGACAGAAAGTTTTAAACCTAAGTCTTTTAGTTCACAAATTTTCAATGTCGTCTCAAATCGGGAGTCTCGTAACTACACGGTGGGTTCCTGCTGGTTAGATTGGTCCCGTGCTAGGGATTTGTGCTGCTCATAGGGCTTTTTTATGGCCATTTTACGTTTTCACCCTTTGATGGCTTGTTTTTAAGCATTAGTCTAACAATTGGAAAATTTTCATCGCTCTCTCAAATTGGGAATACCGTGATAAGGCGGTCGATTCCTATGTGTTAGATTGGCCTCGTGTGAGGGGTTTGTACCTCTCACGAGGCCTTTTTATGATTTCACCCTTAAATGGCTTGTTTTAAATCCTATGTCTAATAGTTTGCAAATTTTTATGATGCTCTCAAACTGGGAGTCCCGTGAGTTTGCTGTCGGTTCCTGCACGTTTGATTGGCCTCGTGTGAGGGGTTCATGCCTCTCATGGGTCCGTTTTGTGGTTATTTTCTATTTTCACCCTTAAACAACAAGTTTTTAAGCCAAAGTCTGACTGTTTGCAAAATTTCAGTGTACTCTCAAAACGAGAGTCTCGTGAGTACGAGGTCGGTTCCTGCAGGTTAGATTGGCCTCGCGTGAGGGGTTCGAGCCCCTCATGGGGCCGTTTTGTGGCTATTTTGTGTTTTCCCCCATAAATAACAATTTTTTAAGCCTAAGTCTAATTTTTTTGCAATTTTTTTTCGTGCTCTCAAATTAGGAGTCCCATGAGTACGCGATTTGTTCCTACGGGTTACTTTGGTCCTGTGAGTGGCCTTTGTGGGTCTCATGGGGCTATATCGCGGATGTTTTTCGCTTTCACCCATTA
Source organism: Sambucus nigra (assembly GCA_949130495.1). NCBI lineage: Eukaryota > Viridiplantae > Streptophyta > Magnoliopsida > Dipsacales > Adoxaceae > Sambucus > Sambucus nigra. The sequence goes on from OX422219.1 coordinate 115,446,081, forward strand.
ATGGCATGTTTTTAAGGCTAAGTCTAACAGTTTGCAAATTTTCATCGTGCTCTCAAATTGGGATTTTCGTGATTATGCTATCGGTGTCTAAGGGTAACGTTGTTCCCGTGTGGGGTGTTCGTGCCTCTCATGGGGTTATTTTGTGATTGTTCTACATTTTAACCCTTTGATCTTATTTGTAAGCCTTGGTCTAACAGTATACAAATTTTCATCGTGCTCTCAAACTGGGCATCCCGGGATTATGCAGTCGATTCCGGTGCGTAACACTGGTCCCATGCGAGGTGTTCGTGCCCCTCACGTGGTATTTTTTTTGTTCTTTAATTCCACCCTTTGCGACTTGTTTTAAAGCCTAAGTATAAAAATTTCCAAATTTTTGTCGTGCTCTCAAATCGGGAGTCCCGTTAGTACGTGGTCGGTTCTTGCGAGTTACATTAGACCCATGCCACGTGTTAGTGCCCTTCACGGGGCCATTATGTGGTTGTTTGACTTTTTCACCCTTTGACGGCATGTTTTTAACCTAAGTCTTATAGTTTGCAAATTTCCAATGTGCTCTAAAATCGAGAGTCTCGTGAGTACACGGTCAGTTCCTGCGGGTTAGATTGGTCTCGTGCTAGGTATTTGTGCCTCTCACTAGGCTTTTTTGTGGTCATTTTATGTTTTCACCCTATGACGGCATATTTGTAAGACTTAGTCTAACAAATGGAAAATTTTCATCGCTCTCTCAAATTGGGAATACCGTGATTACGCGGTCGGTTCCTATGGGTTAGATTGGCCTCGTGTGAGGGGTTTGTCCCTCTCACCAGGCCATTTTATGCCTATTTTATATTTTCACCCTTAAACGACATGTTTTAAATCCTTTGTCTAACAGTTTGCAAATTTTCATCGTGCTCTCAAACTGGGAGTCCCGTGAGTTCGCGGTCGGTTCCAGCGGGTTAGATTGGCTTCGTGTGAAGGGTTCGTGCCTCTAAGAGGCCATTTTGTGGCTCTTTTTTGTTCTCACCCCTAAACAGTAAGTTTTTAAGCCTAAGTCTGAATGTTTGCAAATTTTAAGCATGCCCTCAAAATGGGAGTCTCGTGAGTACAAGGCTGGTTCCTATTGGTTAGATTGGCCTCGTGTGAGCGGTTCGGGCCTCTCATGGGGACGTTTTGTAGCTATTTTGTATTTTCACTTTTAAACGACAAGTATTTGAAACTAAGTCTAATTTTTTGCAAATTTTCATCCTGCTCTCAAATTAGGAGTCCCATGAGTATGTGGTTGGTTCCTACGGGTACTTTGGTCCCGTCAGTGATCTTTGTGCATCTCCTGGGGCCATTTCGCGGATGTTTTTCTCTTTCACCCTTTGACGGCATGTTTTTAAGGCTAAGTCTAACAGTTTGCAAATTTTCCTCGTGCTCTCAAATTAGGAGTTCTGTGAGTACGCTATCAGTCTCTAAGGTTAACGTTGTCCTCGTGCGGGGTGTTAGTTCCTCTCATGGTGTCATTTTATGATTGTTTGACGTTTTCACCCTTTGATGTCTTATTTTTAAGTCTTGGTCTAACAGTATCCAAATTTTCATCGCGCCCTCATACCGGGAGTCACGAGAATATGCAGTCGATTCCTGCGAGGAACATTGTCCCCATGCGAGGTGTTCGTGTCCCTCACGGGGATATTTTGGAGTTGTTCTTCATTTCCACCCTTTGTGACTTATTTTTAATCCTAAGTCTAAAAATTTCCAAATTTTTGTCATCCTCTCAAATCGAGAGTCCCGTTAGTACGCGGTGGGTTCTTGCGAGTTACATGGGACCTGTGCCAGGTGTTAGTGACCTTCACTGGGCCATTATGTGGTTGTTTGACGTTTTCATCCTTGGACGACATGTTTTAAACCCAAGTCTTACAGTTTGTAAATTTTCAACGTGTTCTCAAATCGGGAGTCTCGTGAGTCCATGGTCGGTTCCTGCGGGTTAGATTGGTCCCGTGCTTGGGATTTGTGTCACTGGGCTTTTTTGTGGCCATTTTACGTTTTCACCCTTTAACGGCATGTTTTCAATTCTTAGTCTAACAATTGGAAAATTTTCATCGCTTTCTCAAATTGGGAATACCGTGAGTACGCGGTCGGGTCCTATGGGTTTGATTCGATTCGTGTGAGGGGTTTTTCCCTCTCACGAGGCCGTTTTATGCCTTTTTTATGATTTCACTCTTAAATGGAATGTTTTAAACCCTATGTCTAGCAGTTTGTTGATTTTCATCATGCTCTCAAAATGGGAGTCCCGCTGGTTCGCGGTCGGTTGCTGCGGGTTATATTGGCCTCGTGTAAGGGGCTTTTGACTCTCCCAGGGCCGTTTTGTGGCTATTTTATGTTTTCACCCTTAAACAATAAGTTTTTAAGCCTAAGTTTGAATGTTTGGAAATTTTTAGCGTGCTCTCAAAACGTGAGTCTCGTGAGTATGAGGTCGGTTCGTGCAGGTTAGATTGGACTCGTGTGAGGGGTTTTGGCCTCTCATGGTGACGTTTTGTGGCTATTTTATGTTTTCACCCTTAAACGATAAGTTTTTAAGCCTAAGTCTGACTGTTTGCAAATTTTCATCATGCTCTCAAATTAGGAGTCCTATGAGTACGCAGTTGGTTCCTACGGGTTACTTTGGTCCCGTGAGTGCTTTTTGTGCGTCTCCTGGGTCCATTTCGCAGATGTTTTTTTCTTTCACCCTTTGACGGCATGTATTTAAGGCTAAGTCTAACAGTTTGTAAATTTTCATCGTGCTCTCAAATCGAGAGTTCCGTGAGTATTCTATCGGTGTCTAAGGGTAACGTTGTTCTCGTGCCAGGTTGTCGTTCCTCCCATGGGGTCGTTTTGTTTTTTTTTACATTTTCACACTTTGATGTCCTATTTTTAAGCCTTGGTCTAATAGTATGCAAATTTTCATCGTGCTCTCAAACCGGGAGTCTCGGGATTATGCAGTCGATTCCTGTGGGTAACATTGGTACCATGTGAGATGTTCGTGCCCCTCATGGGGCTATTTTGTGGTTGTTTTCCACTCGTTGTGACTTGTTTTTAAGCCTAAGTCTAAGAATTTCCAAATTTTTGTCGTTGTTTCAAATCGAGAGTCCCGTTAGTATGCGGTGGGTTCTTACGAATTACATTGGACCCATTCCAGGTATTAGTGCCCTTCACGGGGCCATTATGTGGTTGTTTGACATTTTCACCATTTAACGACATGTTTTCAACCCAAGTATTATAGTTTGCAAATTTTCAACGTGCTCTCAAATCGGGAGTCTCGTGAGTGCACGGTTGGTTCCTGCGGGTTAGATTGGTCCCGTGGTAGGGATTTGTGCCTCTCATTGGGATTTTTTGTTGACCTTTTACGATTCCACCCTTTGACGGCATGTTTTTAAGCGTTAGTCTAACAATTGTCAAATTTTTATCACTCTCTCAATTTGGAAATCCCGTGAGTACGCGATCGGTTCCTATGGGTTAGATTGGCATCGTGTGAGGGTTTTGTCCCTCACACGGGGTTGTTCTATGGCTATTTTATGTTTTCACCCTTGAATGGCATGTTTTAAAGCCTATGTCTAACAGTTTGAAAATTTTGAGCATACTCTAAAATCGGGATTCTCGTGAGTACGAGGTCGGTTCCTACGGGTTAGATTGGCCTCGTGTGAGGGATTCGGGCCTTTTATGGGGCCGTTTTGTGGCTATTTTACATTTTCACCCTTAAACGAAAAGTTTTTAAGCCTAAGTATGATTGTGCGCTAATTTTCATCGTGCTCTCAGATCGGGAGTCACGTGAGTACGCGATTGGTTCCTACGGGTTACTTTTGTCTCGTGAGTGGTCTTTGTGCGTCTCCTAGGGCCATTTTGCGAATATTTTACGCTGTCACCCTTTGAAGACATTTTTTAAGGCTAAGTCTAATAGTTTCCAAATTTTCATTGTGCTCTCAAATCGGGAGTTCCGTGAGTACGCTATTGGGAGTTCCGTGAGTACGCTATTGATTCCCGTGCGAGGTGTACGTGCCTCTCATGGGGTCGTTTTGTGGTTGTTTTACGTTTTCACCCTTTGATATCTTATTTTTAAGCATTGGTATAATAGTATGCAAATTTTCATCGTGCTCTCAAATCGTTAGTCCCGAGATTATGCAGTCGATTCCTGCGGGTTACATTGGTCCCGTGCGATGTGTTCATGTCCCTATCGGGGGTATTTTGTGGTTGTTTTTCATTTCCACCCTTTGCGACTGGTTTTTAAGCCTAAGTCTAACAGTTTGAAAATTTTCTTCATGCTCTTAAATCGGGATTCCCCTTAGTACGCGATGGATACTTACGAGTAACATTGGACCCGTGCCAGGTGCTAGTGCCCTTCACAGGGCGATTTTATGGTTATTTTACGTTTTCAACCTTTGATGACATGTTTTAAATCTTACAGTTTGAAAATTTTCATCGTGCTCTCAAATTGGGAGTCCCGTGAGTAGATCGTCGATTCCTTCGATTTAGATTGGTCCCGTGCTAGGGATTTGTTCCTCTCACTAGGATTTTTTGTGGTCGTTTCACGTTTTCACCCTTTGACGTCATGTTTTTAAGCCTTAGTCTAACAATTGAAAAAATTTCATCCCTCTCTAAAATTGGGAATACAGTGAGTACGCGGTCGGTTCCGGTGGGTGAGATCGTCCTCGTGTGAGGGGTTTGGGCCTCTCACGGGGCCATTTTGTGGCTATTTTATGTTTCTATGCTTAAACGGAAAGTTTTTAACCCTAACTCTGATTGTTTGAAAATTTTCACCGTGATCCCAAATCGGGAGTCCCGTGAGTACGCTATCAGTTCCAACGGGTTACATTGGTCCCGTGAGTGGTGTTTGTGTGTCTACTAGGGCCATTTTCTGGCTGTTTTATGCTTTCACCCTTTGACTGCTTATTTTTAAACCTAAGTCTAACAGTTTGCAAATATTCATCGTGCTCACAAATCGGGATTTTTGCGAGTACGCTGTCGGTGCCAATGGGTTACATTGTCCCCAGGTGAAGTGTTCGTGCCTCTCATGGTGTTGTTTTATGGTTATTTTACGTTTTCACCCGTTGACGAATTATTTTTAAGCCTTGGTCTAACAGTATGCAAATTTTCATCGTGCTCTCAAATCGAAAGTCCCGGCTTTATATAATCGGTTCCTACGGGTTACATTGGTCCCGTGTGAGGTTTTTGTGCCCCTCACGAGGCTATTTTGTGGTTATTTTTCATTTCCACACTTTGACGGCTTGATCTTAAGCCTAAGTCTAACAATTTACAAATTTATGTCGTGCTCTCTAATCGGGAGTTTCGTGAGTACGCTATCGATTCCTGAGGGTAACATTCTTCTCGTGCCAGGTGTTCGTGCCTCTCATGGGGTCGTTTTGTGGTTGTTTTATGTTTTCACCCTTTGATGTCTTATTTTTAAGCCTCGGTCTAACAGTACACAAATTTTCATCGTGCTCTCAAACCGGTAGTCCTGAGATTATGCATTCAATTCCTACGGGTTACATTTGTACCGTGCGAGGTGTTCGTGCCCCTCACGGGGGTATTTTGTGGTTGTTTTTCATTTCCCCCCTTTGTTACTTGTTTTTAAGCCTAAGTCTAACAATTAGAAAATTTTTGTCTTGCTCTCAAATCGGGAATCCCGGGATTATGAAGTCGGTTCCTGCGAGTTACATTGGTCCCGTGTGAGGTCTTCGTGCTCCTCACGGCGTTATTTTGTGGATATTTTTCATTTCCACCCATTGACGGCTTGATCTTAAGCCTAAGTCTAACAGTTTGCAAATTTTGTCGTGCTCTCAAATTTGGAGTTCCGTGAGTACGCAAACGATTCCTATGGGTTACATTCTTCTCGTGCGAGGTGTTCGTTGCTCTCATGGGCCCGTTTTGTGGTTGTTTTATGTTCTCCCCTTTGATGTCTTATTTTTAAGCCTTGGTTTAACAGTATGGAAATTTTCATCGTGCTCTCAAACTTGGAGTCTCGGGATTATGCAGTCGATTCTAACGAGTTACATTGGTCCCGCGCGTGGTGTTCGTGCCACTCATGGGGTTATTTTGTGGTTATTTTTCATTTCCACCTTTTGTCAGCCTTTTTTAAGCCTAAGTCTAACAATTTGAAATTTTTTGTTGTACTATCAAATCGGGAGTCCCATTAGTACATGATGGGTTCTTACGAATTTCCATGGACCCGTGCGAGGTGTTGGTGGCCCTTACGGGGCCGTTTTGTGATTCTTTTACATTTTCACCTTTTGACGGTATGTTTTTTACCTAAGTCTTAGACTTTGCAAATTTTCATCATGCTCTCGAATTGGGAGTCCCGAGAGTACAAGGTCAGTTCCTTCGGGTTAGATTGGTCCCGTGCTAGGGATTTATGCCTCTCACAGGGCTTTTTTGTGGACATTTTGCATGTTCACCCATTGACGGCATGTTTTTAAGCCTTAGTGTAACAATAGGCAAACTTTCATCGCTATCTCAAATTGGGAATCATGTGAGTACCCGGTCGGTTCATGAGGGTAATATTGGCCACGTGTGAGGGGTTCGTGCCTCTCACGGGACCATTTTGTGGACCTTTTATGTTTTCACCCTTAAATGACATGTTTTAAAGCCTATGTCTAATAGTTTGCAAATTTTCATCGTGCTCTCAAACTGGGAGTCCCGTGAATTCGCGGTCAGTTCCTGCGGGTTAGATTGGCCTCGTGTGAGGGGTCCGTGCCTCTCACGGGGCCTTTTTGTGGCAATTTTATGTTTTCACGCTTAAACGACAAGTTTTTAAGCCTAAGTTCGATTGTTTGCAAGTTTTCAGCGTGCTCCCAAATCGGGAGTCTCGTGAGTACGAGATCGGTTCCTGCGGGTTATATTGGCCTCATGTGAGGGGTTCGTGCCTCTCATTGGGCCATTTTGTGGCTATTTTATGTTTTCACCTGTAAACGATAAGTTTTTAACCCTAAGTCTGACTCTTTGCAAATTTTCACCTTGCATTCAAATTAGGAGTCCCGTGAGTACGCGATCAGTTCCTACGAGTTACATTGGTCCCGTGAGTGGTGTTTGTGTGTCTACTAGGGCCATTTTTTGGCTATTTTATGCTTTCACCCTTTGACGATAAGTTTTTAAGCCTAAGTCTAACATTTGAAAATTATCATCGTTCTCTCAAATCGGGAGTTTCGTGAGTACGCTGTCGGTGCCTATGGGTTACATTGTTCCCATGCGAGGTATTCATGCCTTTGATGGGTTCGTTTTGGGGTTGTTTTACGTTTTCACCTGCTCATGTATTATTTTTAATCCTTGGTCTAACAGTATGCAAATTTTCACCATGCTCTCAAATCGGGAGTCCCGAGATTATGCAGTCGATTCCTGTGGGTTACATTTGTCCCGTGCGAGGTAATCGTGCCCCTCACGGGGGTATTTTGTGGTTATTTTTCTTTTCCATCCTTTGACGACTTATTCTTAAACCTAAGTCTAACAGTTTGAAAATTTTTGTCGTGCCCTCGAATATGGAGTCCCGTTAGTATGCGGTGGGTTCTTGCGAATTATATTGGACCCGTGTCGAGTGTTGGTGCCCTTCACGGGGCCATTTTTAGGTTGTTTTATATTTTTACCCTTTGACGGCATGTTTTAAACCTAGGTCTAACTGTTTGCAAATTTTCATCGTTCTCTCTAACCGGGAGTCCCGTGAGTACGTGGTCGGTTCCTCCGGGATAGATTAGTCCCGTGCTAGGGATATGTGCCACTCACTGGGCTTTTTTGTGGTCGTTTTATGTTTTCACCCTTTGACGACATGTTTTTAAGACTCAGCCTAATAATTTAAAAAAATTCATCGCTCTCTCAAATTAGGAATGCCATGAGTATGCGGTCAGTTCCTGTGGGTTAGATTGGACTCGTGTGAGGGGTTCAGGCCTCTCACGAAGCCGTTTTGTGGCTATTTTATGTTTTCACCCTTAAACGACAAGTTTTTAACCCTAACTCTAACTATTTGCAAATTTTCACTGCGCTCTCAAATCGGGAGTCTCGTGAGTACGCGATGAGTTCCTACGAGTTACATTTGTCCCTGAGTGGTGTTCGTGTGCCCGCTGGTGCCATTTTTTGTTCGTTTTATGATTTCACCCTTTGACGGCATGTTTTTAAGCCTAAGTCTAATAATTTCCAAATTTTCACCGTGCTCTAAAATCGGGAGTTCCGTGAGTACGTTGTCACTGCCTATGGGTAACATTGTTCCCATATGAGGTGTTCGTGCCTCTCATGGGGTCATTTTGTGGTTGTTTTATGTTTTCACCCATTGATGTATTATTTTTAAGCCTTGGTCTAATAGTATGCAAATTTTCATCGTGCTCTTAAATCGGGAGTCCCGGGATTATGCAGTCTTTTCCTATGGGTTACATTGGCCCCGTGTGAGGTCTTCGTGACCCTCACGGGGCTATTTTGTGGTTGTTTTCATTTCCACCATTTGACGGTTTGTTCTTAAGCCTAAGTCTAACAGTTTGCAAATTTTTGTCGTGCTCTCAAATCAGGAGTTTCGTGAGTACACTATTGGTTCCAACAGGTTACATTCTTCTCGTACGAGATGTTCGTCCCTCTAATGAGGTCTTTTTGTGGTTGTTTTATGTTTTCACCCAATGATGTCTTTTTTTAAGCCTTCGTCTAACAGTATGCAAATTTTCATCGTGCTCTCAAACTTGGATCCCCGGGATTATGCAATCGATTCTTGTGGGTTACATTGGTACTGTGCATGGTTTTTGTGCCCCTCACGGGGGTATGTTGTGGTTGTTTTTCATTTCCACCATTTAACGGTTTATTTTAAATCCTAAGTGTAATAATTTGAAAATTTTTGTTGTCCTCTCAAATCGGGAGTCCCATTAGTACACGATGGGTTCTTGCGAATTAGATTGGACCCGTGTGTGGTGTTGGTGCCCCTCACGGGGCTGTTTTGTGGTTCTTTTATCTTTTCACCCTTTGACGGCTTATTTTTTACCTAAGTCTTACAGTTTGCAACTTTTCATCGTGCCCTCGAATCGGGAGTCTCATCAGTACATGGTCGGTTCCTCGGGGTTAGATTGGTCCCATTCTAGGGATTTGTGCCTCGCACGGGGCTTTTTTGTGCCCGTTTTATGTTTTCACCATTTGACAACGTGTTTTTAAGCCTTAGTCTAACAATAGGGAAATTTTCATCTCTCTTTCAAATTAGGAATCCCGTGAGTACGTGGTCGGTTCATGTGGGTTAGATTGGCCATGTGTGAGGGGTTCATGCCTCTCACGGGGCCATTTTGTGGCTATTTTATGTTTTCACCCTGAAACGACATGTTTATAAGCCTATATCTAATAGTTTGCAAATTTTCATCGAGCTCTCAAACTGGGAGTCCCGTAAGTTCGCGATCAATTCCTGCGGGTCTGATAGGCCTCGTGTGAGGGGTCCATGCCTCTCATGGGGCCTGTTTGTGGCTATTTTATGTTTTCACCCTTAAATGGTAAGTTTTTACACCTATGTCAAACTGTTGGCAACTTTTCAGCGAGCTCTCAAATCAGGGGTCTCGTGAGTACGAGGTCAGTTCCTGCAGACTATGGTTATTTTATGTTTTCACCCTTAAACGATATGTTTTAAAGCCTATGTCTAACAGTTTGCAAATTTTTAGCGTGCTCTCAATTCGGGAGTCTCTTGAGTACGAGGTCGGTTCTTGCGGGTTAGATTGTCCTCGTGTGAGGGGTTCGTGCCTCTCATGGGGTCATTTTGTGGCTATTATATGTTTTCACGATAAAACGATAAGTTTTTGAGCCTAAGTATGACTGTTTGTCAATTCGAGAGTCCCGTGAGTATGAGATTGGTTCCTACGGGTTACTTTGGTCCCGTGAGTTATCTTCGTGCATCTCCTGGGCCATTTTGCGGATGTTTTACATTTTCACCCTTTGACGGTATGTTTTTAAGGCTAAGTCTAACAGTTTGCAAATTTTCATCGTGCTCTCAAATCGGGAGTTCCGTGAGTATGTTATCGGTTCCTAAGGGTAACATTGTTCCCGTGCGAGGTGTTAGTGCCTCTAATCGGGTTGTCTTGTTGTTGTTTTACTTTTTCACTTTTGATGTCTAATTTTAAACCTTGGTCTAATATTAAGCCAATTTTCATCATGCTCTCAAATCGGAAATCCCGAGAATATGCAGTCGATTCCTGGGGGTTACATTGGTCATGTGTGAGGGTATTTTGTGGTTGTTTTTCATTTCCACCCTTCGCGACTTGTTTTTAAAAATAAGTATAAAAGATTGCAAATTTTTGTCATCCTCTCAAATCGAGAGTGCCGTTAGTACGCAGTGGGTTATTGTGAGTTACATTTGGACCCGTGCTAGGTGTTGGTGCCCTTCATGGGGCCATTTTGTGGTTGTTTTATATTTTCACCCTTTGATGGCATGTTTTAAACCCGAGTCTAATAGTTTGCAAATTTTCATCGTGCTCTCAAATCGGGAGACCCAGGAGTACACGGTCAATCCCTGTGGGTTAGATTGGTCCCTTGCTAGGGATTTGTGTCTCTCACACCGCTTTTTGTGGTTGTTTTACATTTTCTCCCTTTGATGGCATGTTTTTATGCCTTACTCTAACAATTAGAAAATTTTCATCGCTCTCTCAAATTGGGAATCCTGTGAGTAGGCGGTCGGTTCATGTGGGTTAGATTGGCCTCGTGTGAGGGGTTTGTCCCGCTCACGGGGTCATTTTATGGCTATTTTATGTTTTCACCCTTAAACGATATGTTTTAAAGCCTATGTCTAAAAGTTTGCAATTTTCAGCGTGCTATCAATTCGGGAGTCTCGTGAGTACGAGGTCGGTTCATGCGGGTTAGATTGTCCTCGTGTGAGGGGTTCGTGCCTCTCATGGTGCCATTTTGTGGCTATTTTATGTTTTCATCATTAAACGACAAGTTTTTTTAACCTAAGTCTTACTGATTGCAAACTTTAACCGTGCTTTTAAATTCGGAGTCCCATGAGTACGCGATTGGTTCCTACGGGTTACTTTGGTCCCTTGCCTGGTCTTTGTGAATATCTTGGGGCCATTTTCCAAATTTTTTGTGCTTTCACCCTTTGACGGTATGTTTTTAAGACCAAGTCTAACAGTTTGCAAATTTTCATCATGCTCTCAAATCGGGACTTCTGTGGGTACACTATCGGTTCCTAAGGGTAACATTATTCCCGTACGAGGTGTTCGTGCCTCTCATGGGTCCTTTAGTGGTTGTTTTACGTTTTCACCCTTTGATGGGTTCATTTTGGGGTTGTTTTACGTTTTCACCTGCTCATGTCTTATTTTTAAGCCTTGGTCTAAAAGTATGCAAATTTTCATCTTGATCTCAATTTGGGAGTCCTGAGATTATGCGGTCGATTCCTGTGGGTTACATTGGTCCCGTACGAGGTATTCATGCCCCTCACAGGGGTATTTTGTGGTTATTTTTCCTTTCCTCCTTTTGTGACTTGTTGTTAAGCCTAAGTCTAAAAGTTTTCAAATTTTTGTCGTGCTCTCAAATTGGGAGTCCCATTAGTATGCGGTGGGTTCTTGCGAGTTACATTGGATCCGTGCCATGTGTTAGTGCCCTTGACGGGGCTATTTTGTGGTTATTTTATGTTTTCACCCTTTGACATCATGTTTTAAACGTACGTCTTACAATTTACAAATTTTCATTGTGCTCTCAAACCGGGAGTCCCGTGAGTACCCGGTCGATTCGTGTGGGTTAGATTGGTCCCGTGCTAGGGATTTGTGCCTCTCACTAGGCTTTTTTGTGGTTGTTTTACATTTTCACCCTTTGAAGGCATGTTTTTAAGACAGTTTAACAATTGGAAAATTTTCATCGCTCTCTCAAATTGGGAATACCATGAGTACGAGGTCGCTTCTTGTGGGTTAGATTGGCCTCATGTGAGGGGTTCGAGCCTCTCACAGGCCATTTTGTTGCTATTTTATATTTTCACCCGTAAATGGCAAGTTTTTAACCCTAACTCTGACTATTTGCAAATTTTCACCGTGCTCTCAAATCGGGCGTCCCGTGAGTACGCGATCAGTTCCTACGAGTTACATTGGTCTCGCGAGTGGTGTTTGTGTGTCTTCTGGCGCCATTTTTTTGCAATTTGATGCTTTGACCCTTTAATGGCATATTTTTAAGCCTAAGTCAAATAGTTTGCAGATTTCCATCGTGCTCTCCAATTGGGAGTTCCGTGAGTACGTTGCCACTGCCTGTGGGTTACATTATTCCTATGCAAGGTGTTCGTGGCTCTCATGGGGTCATTTTGTGGTTGTTTTGCCTTTGATGTACTATTTTTAAGCTATGGACTAACAATATGCAAATTTTTAGCGTGCTCTTAAATTGGGAGTCTCGGGATCATGCAGTCTTTTCCTGCGGGTTACATTGGTCATGTGTGAGGTCTTTGTGCCCCTCACGGGGCTATTTTTTGGTTGTTTTTCATTTCCACCCTTTCATGACTTATTCTTAAGCCTAAGTCTAACAGTTTGCAAATGTTTGTCCTACTCTCAAATAGGGAGTTCCGTGAGTATTCTATCGGTTCCTATGGGTTACATTCTTCTTGTGAAAGATGTTTGTTCCTCTCATGGGGCCGTTTTGTGGTTGTTTTACATTTTCACCCTTTGATATCTTGTTTTTAAACCTTGGTCTAACAGTTTGAAAATTTTCATCGTGCTCTCAAACTTGGAGCCCCGAGATTATGCAGTCGATTCCTGGGGGTTACATTGGTCCTGTGTGTGGTGTTCGTGCCCCTCACGGGGCTATGTTGTGGTTGTTTTGAATTTCCACCTTTTAACGGCTTGTTTCTAAGCCTAAGTCTAATAATTTGAAAATTATTGTCGTGATATCAAATCGGGAGTCCCGTTAGTACACGATGGGTTCTTGCGAATTAGATTGGACCCTGCGAGGTGTTAGTTCCCCTCATGGGGCCGTTTTGTGGTTCTTTTATGTTTTCACCCCTTGACGGCATGTTTTTTACCTAAGTCTTACAGTTTCTAAATTTTCATCGTGCTCCCGAACTGGGAGTCCCGTGAGTACATGGTCGGTTGATCGAGGTTAGATTGGTCCCATGTTAGGGATTTTTGCCTCTCATGGTGCTTTTTTGTTCCCGTTTTATGTTTTCACCCTTTGACGGCATGTTTTTAAGCCTTAGTCTTACAATAGGCAAATTTTCATTGGGGATCTCAAACTGGGAGTCCTGTGAGTTTGCGATCAGTTCCTGCGGGTTAGATAAGCCTCGTGTGAGGGATTCGTACATTTCACGGGGCCATTTTGTGGCTATTTTAGGTTTTCACCCTTAAATGGCAAGTTTTTAAACTTATGTTCGACTATTGGAAATTTTTTAGTGTGCTCTCAAATCGCGAGTCTCGTGAGTACGAGGTCGGTTCCTACAGGTTAGATTGGCCTCATGTGACGGGTTCGTGCCTCCCATGGGGCCGTTTCTTATCGATTTTATGTTTTAACCCTTAAACGACAAATTTTTAAGCCTACGTCTAACAGTTTGAAAATTTTCATCGTCCCCTCAAATCGAGAGTCCCACGAGTACACGATTGGTTCCTAGGGGTTACTTTGGTCCCTTGAGTGGTCTTTGTGCGTCTTCTAGGGCCATTTTGCTGATGTTTTATGCTTCACCCTTTGACGGTTGTTTTTAATGCTAAGTCTAACAGTTTGCAAATTTTCATCGTTCTCTCAAATCGGGACTTCCATGGGTACGCTATTGGTTACTAAGGGTAACATTATTCCCGTGAGAGGTGTTCGTGCCTCTCATGGATCATTTTGTGGTTGTTTTACGTTTTCACCCTCTAATATCTTATTTTTAAGCTTTGGTCTAACAGTATGAAAATTTTCATCGTTCTCTCAAACTAGGAGTCTTGGGATTATGCAGTCGATTCCTGTGGGTTACATTGGTCCCGTGAGAGGGGTTTGTGCCCCTACGGGGGTATTTTGTGTTTGTTTTTCATTTCCATCCTTTGCGGCTTATTATTAAGCCTATGTCTGACAGGTTGCAAATTTTTTTCGTGCTCTCAAATTGGGAGTCCCGTTAGTACGTGGTGGGTTCTTACGAGTAACATTGCACCCGTGCCAGGTGTTAGTGCCCTTCATGGGGCCTTTTTGTGGTTGTTTTATGTTTTCACCCTTTGACGACATGTTTTAAACCTAAGTCTTACAGTTTGTAAATTTTCATCGTGCTCTCAGATCGGGAGTCCCGTGAATACACGGTTGATTTTTGCGGGTTATGATTGATCCCGTTCTAGGGATTTGTGCCTCTCACAGGGATTTTTTGTGTTTTTTTACGTTTTCACCCTTTGACACCATGTTTTTAAGCCTTAGTCTAATAGTATTGTGCTCTTAAATCGGGAGTTTCGTGAGTACGTTGTCGGTGCCTATGGGTTACATAGCTCCCATGCGAGGTGTTTGTGCCTCTCATGGGGTCGTTTTGTGGTTGTCTTACATTTTCACCCATTAGTGTATTATTTTTAATCCTTAGTCTAACAGTAAGCAAATTTTCATCGTTCTCTTAAATCGGGAGTCCCGGGATTATGCAGTCATTTCATGCGGGTTACATTGGTCCCGTGTGAGGTCTTCATGCCCCTCACGGGGCTATTTTATGGTTGTTTTTCATTTCCACCCTTTGACGACTTATTCTTAAGCTTAAGTCTAATAGTTTTCAAAAAAAAATTGTGCTCTCAAATCGAGAGTTCCGTGAGTACACTATCGGTTCCTATGGGTTACATTCTTCTCGTGCGAGTTGTTCGTGCCTCTCATGGGGACATTTTGTGGTTATTTTGCGTTTTCTCCCTTTGATATCTTTTTTTTAAGTCGTGGCCTACAATATGAAAATCTTCATCGTGCGCTCAAACTTGGAGCCCCGAGATTTTGCAATCGATTCCTGTAGGTTACATTGATCCCGTGCGTGGTGTTCCCCTCACGGGTTGTTGTGGTTGTTTGTCATTGCCACCTTTTGACGGAGTTTTTTAATCCTAAGTCTAACAATTATAAAAAAAATTCGTGCTATCAAATCGGGAGTCCCATTAGTACGCGATGGGTTCTTGTGAATTACATTGGACTCGTGCGAGGCATTGTTGCCCCTCCCGGGGCCATTTTGTTATTCTTTTACGTTTTCAACCTTTGACAACATATTTTTTGGCTAAGTCTTACAGTTTGCAAATTTTCATCGTGCTCTCGAACCAGGAGTCCCGTGAGTACATGGATGTGTCCTGCGGGTAAGATTGGTCCCCTTCTAGGGGTTTGTGCCTCTCACAGGGATTTTTTGTGGTTGTTTTACGTTTTCACCCTTTAACGGCATGTTTTTAAGGCTTAGTCTATCAAGAGGCAAATTTTCATCGCTCTCTCAGATTGGGAATCTCGTGAGTACACGATTGGTTCATGTGGGTTAGATTAGCGACGTGTGAGGGGTCAGTGCCTCTCACGGGGCCATGTTGTGTCTAATTTATTTTGTTACCCTTAAACAACTTGTTTTAAAGCCTATGTCTAATAGTTTTCAATTTTTCATCGTTCTCTCAAACTGGGAGTCCCGTGAGTTCATGTGAGTTAGATAGGCCTCATGTAAGGGTTTGATGCTTCTTACGAGGCCATTTTGTGGCTATTTAATGTTTTCACCCTTAAACGACAAGTTTGTAAAACTATGTCTGACTGTTGGCAAATTTTTAGCCTGCTCTCAAATTGGGAGTCTCATGAGTACGAGGTCAGTTCCTGCGGGTTTGATTGGCTTCCTATGAGCGTTCATGCCTCTCATGGGGCCATTTTGTGTCTATTTTATGTTTTCACCCTTAAACGATAAGTTTTTAAGCCCAAGTCTGACTGTGAGCAAATTTTTATCATGCCCTCAAATCGAGAGTCCCATGAGTATGCGATTGGTTCCTATAGGTTACTTTGGTCCCGTAAGTGGTCTTTATACGTCTCCTGGGGCCATTTTGCGGATGTTTTATGCTTTCACCCTTTGACGGCATGTTTTTAAGGTTAAGTCTAAAAGTTTGCAAATTTTCATCTTGCTCTTAAATCGGGAGTTTCGTGAGTATGCTATCGGTTCCTAAGGGTAACATTGTTCCCGTGCGAAGTGTTCATGCCTCTAATTGGGTCGTTTGGTGGTTGTTTTACGTTTTCACTTTTGATGTCTTATTTTTAATCCTTGGTCTAATATTATGCAAATTTTCATCATGCTCTCAAACCGGGAGTCCCAGGATTATGCTGTTGATTCCTACGGGTTACATTGGTCCCGTGTGAGGTGTTCGTGCCCCTCATTAGGGTGTTTTGTGTTTGTTTTTCATTTCCACCCCTTGCGACTTGTTTTTAAACCTATGTCTAACATATTGCAATTTTTTGTCTTGCTCTCAAATCGGGAGTCCCATTAGTACGCGTTGGGTTCTTGCGAGTTACATTAGACCTATCCAGGTGTTGGTGCCCTTCACAAGGCCAACATTTTCACCCTTTGACAGCATGTTTTAAACCTAAGTCTAATAGTTTGCAAATTTTTACTGTGCTCTCAAATTGAGAGTCCTAGGAGTACACGATCGAATCCTGTGGGTTATATTGGTCCCGTTCTAGGGATTTGTGCCTCCCACATGGCTTTTTTGTGGTCGCTTTACGTTTTGTCCCTTTAACGGCATGTTTTTAAGCCTTAGTCTAACAATTGGAAATTTTTCATTGATCTCTCAAATTGGGAATCCCGTGAGTATGCCCTCAGTTCCTATGGGTTAGATTGGCCTTGTGTGAGGGGTTTGTGCCTCTCACG
Source organism: Sambucus nigra (assembly GCA_949130495.1). NCBI lineage: Eukaryota > Viridiplantae > Streptophyta > Magnoliopsida > Dipsacales > Adoxaceae > Sambucus > Sambucus nigra. Next base: position 115,462,780 of record OX422219.1, read on the forward strand.
GGGTCATTTTATGGCTATTTTATGTATTCACCCTTAAACGGCATGTTTTAAAGCCTATGTCTAATAGTTTGCAAATTTTCACTGTGCTCTCAATTTGGGAGTCTCGTGAGTACGAGGTTGGTTCTTGCGGGTTAGATTGGCCTCGTGTAAGGGGTTCGTGCCTCTCATGGGGTCATTTTTTGGCGATTTTATGTTTTCACCCTTAAACGACAAGTTTTTGAGCCTAAGTCTGATAGTTTGTAAACTTTAATCGTGCTTTTAAATTGGGAGTCCCATGAGTACGCGATTGGTTCTTACGGGTTACTTTGGTTCCTTGAGTGGCCTTTTTGCATCTTCTAGGGCCATTTTTCTCATGTTTTACACTTTCACCCTTTGACGACATGTTTTTAAGGCCAACTGTAAAATTTTGTAAATTTTCATCGTGCTCTTAAATCGGGACTTTCGTGGGTATGCTATCGATTCCTAAGGGTAACATTGTTCCCGTACGAGCTGTTCGTGCTCCTCATGGGGTCTTTTTGTGGTTATTTTACGTTTTCACCCTTTGATGTCTTATTTTCAAGCGTTGGTCTAATAGTGTACAAATTTTCATTGTGCTCTCAATCCGGGAGTGTCGGGATTATACAGTCGATTCCTGTGGGTTACATTGGTCCCGTGCGAGGTGTTCGTGCCCCTCACAGGAGTATTTTTTGGTTATTTTTCATTTCCACCCTTTGACGTCTTATTCTTAAGCCTAAGTCTAACAGTTTGCAAATGTTTGTCCTGATCTCAAATCGGGAGTTCCGTGAGTACGCTATCGATTCCTATGGGTTACATTTTCTCATGAGAGGTGTTTGTGCCTCTCATGGGGCCGTTTTGTTATTGTTTTACATTTTCACCCTTTGATGTCTTATTTTTAAGCCTTGGTCTAATAGTATGCAAATTTTCATCGTGCTCTCAAACTTGGAGCCTCTGGATTATGAAGTCGATTCCTGTGGGTTACATTGGTCCCCGTGCGTGGTGTTCGTGCGCTTCACGGGGCTATGTTGTGGGTGTATTTCATTTCCACCTTTTGACGTCTTGTTTTAATCCTAAGTCTAAAAATTTGAATTTTTTATCGTGCTGTCAAATCGGGAGTCCCGCTAGTACATGATGGGTTCTTGCAAATTAGATTGGACCCGTGCGAGGTGTTGGTGCCCCTCGCGGGGCTGTTTTGTGGTTCTTTTATATTTTCACCCCTTGACGATAGGTTTTTTACCTAAGTCTTACAGTTTGCAAATTTTCATCGTGCTCTCACATCGAGAGTCCCGTGAGTACACGATCGGTTCCTCGTGGTAAGATTGGTCCCATGCTATGGTTTTCTACCTCTCACGGGGGTTTTTTGTGCCCGTTTTATGTTTTTACCCTTTGACGGCGTGTTTTTAAACCTTAGTCTAACAATAAGCAAATTTTCATCGAGCTCTCAAACTGGGCGTCCCGTGAGTTTGCGGTGAGTTCCTACGGGTTAGATAGTCCTCATGTGAGGGGTTCGTGCCTCTCACGAGGCCATTTTGTCGCTATTTTAGGTTTTCAACCTTAAACGATAAGTTTTTAAACTTTTGTTTTACTGTTGGCAAATATTTAGCGTGCTCTCAAATCGGGAGTCTCGTGAGTACGAGGTCGGTTCCTGCGGGTTAAATTGGCCTTGTGTGAGGGGTTCGTGCATCTCATGGGGCCATTTCGTGTCTATTTTATGTTTTCACCCTTAAACGACAAGTTTTTAAGCCTAAGTCTTACTGTTTGAAAATTTTCATCGTGCCCTCAAATCGAGAGTCCCATGAGTAGGCGATTGGTTCCTACAGGATACTTTGGTCCCGTGAGTGGTCTTTGTGCGTCTCCTGGGGCCATTTTGCGCATGTTTTACGATTTCACCCTTTGATGACATGTTTTTAAGGCTAAGTATAACAATTTGCAAATTTTTACCGTGCTCTCAAATCGAGACTTCCGTGGGTACGCTATCAGTTCCTAAGGGTAACATTATTCCCGTGCGAGGTGTTCGTGCCTCTCATGGGGTCATTTTGTGGTTGTTTTATGTTTTCACCCTTTGATGTCTTATTTTTAAGCCTTGGTCTAATAGTATGCAAATTTTCATTGTGCTCTCAATCCGGGAGTCCCGGGATTATACAGTCGATTCCTGTGGGTTACATTGTTCCCGTACGAGGTGTTTGTGCCCCTAACAGGGGTATTTTGTGATTGCTTTTAATTTCCATCCTTTGCTACTTGTTGTTAAGCCTAAGTCTCATAGGTTGCAATTTTTTGTCGTGCTCTCAAATCGCGAGTCCCGTTTGTACGCGGTGGGTTCTTGTGAGTAACATGGAACCCGTTCCGGGCGTTAGTGCCCTTCACGGGCCCATTTTGTGGTTGTTTTATGTTTTCACCCTTTGACGACATGTTTTAAACCTAAGTCTTACCGTTTGCAAAATTTTCTTCGTGCTCTCAAACCTGGAGTCACATGAGTACACGATCAATTCCTGCGACTTAGCTTGGTCCCATGCTACGAATTTGTGCCTCTCACTGGGCTTTTTTGTGGCCATTTTACATTTTTACCCTTTTACGGCATGTTTTTAAGCCTTAGTCTAACAGTTTACAAATTTTCATCTCCAATTGGGAGTTTCGTGAGTACACTGTCAGTGCCTATGGGTTACATTATTCCCATGCAAGGTGTTGGTGCCTCTCATGGGGTCGTTTTGTGGTTGTTTTACGTTTTCACCCGTTGATGCATTATTTTTAAGCCTTTGTCAAACAGTATGCAAATTTTCATCGTGCTCTTTAATCGAGAGTCCCAGGATTATGTAGTCATTTCCTGCGGGTTACATTGGTCCCGTGTGAGGACTTTGTACCCCTCACGGGGCTATTTTATGGTTGTTTTTCATTTCTGGCCTTTTACGGCTTGTTTTTAAGCCTAAGTCTAATAATTTGCAAATTTTTGTCGTGCTCTCAAATCGAGAGTTCCGTGAGTATGATATCGGTTCCTCTGGGTTACATTCTTCTCTTGCGAGTTGTTATTACCTCTCATGGGGCCGTTTTGTGGTTGTTTTGCATTTTCACCATTTGATATCTTATTTTTACGCCTTGGTTTAATAGTATGCAAATTTTCATCGTGCTCTCAAACTTGGAGCCCGACACTATCCAGTCGATTCCTGTGGGTTACATTTACCCCGTGCATGGTGTTCGTTACCCTCACGGGGCTATGTTGTGGTGGTTTGTCATTTCCACCTTTTGAAGGCTTGTTTTACGCTTTCACCATTTGATGTCTTATTTTTAAGCCTTCGTCTAACAGTATGCAAATTTTCATCGTGCTCTAAATCCGGTAGTCCTCGGATTATGCAGTCGATTCCTGCGGGTTACATTAGTCCCGTGCGAGGTGTTCGTGCCCCTCACGGGGATATTTTGTGTCTATTTTTCATTTCCACCCTTTGCGACTTGTTTTTAAGCCTAAGTCTAATAGTTCGAAAAATTTTATCGTTCTCTCAAATTGGGAGTCCCATTAGCACGCGGTGGGTTCCTACGAGTTTCATTGGACCCGTGCCAGGTATTGGTACCCTTCACGGGGCCATTTTGTGATTGTTTGATATTTTCACCCTTTGACGGCATGTTTAAAACCCAAGTCTTACACTTTTTAAAGTTTCATCATTCTCTCAAATTGGGAGTCCCATGAGTACATGGTCGATTCCTGCAGGTTCGATTGGTCCCGTAATTGGAATTTATGTCTCTCACTGGGCTTTTTCGTATCTGTTTACGTTTTTTCCCTTTGACGGCATATTTTTAAGCCTTAGTCTAACAATTGGAAAATTTTCATCACTATCTCAAATTGCGGATAGCATGAGTACGCGGTTGGTTCCTGTGGGTTAGATTGGCCTCGTGTGAGTGGTTCATGCCTCTCACGGGGCCGTTTTTGTTGCTATTTTATGTTTTCACACTTAAACGATAAGTTTTTAACCTTAATTCTGACTGTATGCAAATTTTCATCGTGCTCCAAAATCGGGAGTCCCGTGAGTACGCGATTAGTTCCTACGAGTTAAATTGGCTCCGCAAGTGGTGTTTTTGTGTCTGCTGGGGCGATTTTTCGACTGTTTTATGCTTTCACCCTTTGACGGCATGTTTTAAGTCTAAGTCTAACAGTTTGCGAATTTTCATCATGCTCTCAAATCGGGAGTTCCGTGAGTACTCTATCGGTGCCTATGGGTTACATTGTTCCCAATGCGAGGTGTTCGTACCTCTCATAGGGTCATTTTGTCATTTTTTATGTTTTACCCATTGATGTATTATTTTTAAGCCTTGGTATAACCGTATGAAAATTTTCATCGTGCTCTTAATTCGGGAGTCCCGGGTTTATGCAGTCATTTCCTGCGGGTTACATTCGTTGCGTGTGAGGTTTCCGTGCCCCTCATGGGGCTATTTTGTGGTTGATTTTCATTTCCACCCTTTGACGGCTTGTTCTTAAGCCTAAGTCTAACAATTTGTAATTTTTTGTCGTGCTCTCAAATTGGGAGTTCCTTGAGTACGTTTTCGGTTCCTATGGGTTACATTCTTCTCGTGCGAGGTGCCCATGCCTCTCATGGGGCCGTTTTGTTGTTGTTGTTTTACGTTTTCACCATTTGATGTCTTATTTTTAAGCCTTGACCTAACAGTATGGAAATTTTTATCGTTCTCTCAAACTTGGAGCCCCAGGATTATGCAGTCAATTCTAGTGGGTTACATTTGTCCCGTGCGTTGTGTCCGTGCCCCTCACGCGGCTATGTTGCATTTTTTTTTCATTTCCACCTTTTAACGGCTTATTTTTAAGCCTAAGCCTAACAATTTGAAAATTTTGGTCGTGCTGTCAAATCGAGATTCCCGTTAGTACACGATGGGTTCTTGCGAATTACATTGGACCCATGCGAGGTGTTGGTGCCCCTCACGAGGCCTTTTTGTGGTTCTTTTATGTTTTCACCCTTTCATGGCATGTTGTTTACCTAAGTCTTACAGTTTTCAAATTTTCATCATGCTCTCGAACTAGGAGTCCCGTGAGTACACGGTTGGTTCCACCGGGTTGGATTGGTCCCATGCTAAGGATTTTTGCCTCTCACGGAGCTTTCTTGTCGCCATTTTACATTTTCACCTTTTGACGACATATTTTTAAACCTTAGTCTAACAATAGGAAAATTTTCATCTCTCTCTCAAATTGGGAATCCCGTGAGTGCACGTTCGGTTAATGTGGGTTAGATTGGCCACGTGTGAGGGGTTCGTGCCTCTCACGGGGCCATTTTGTGGATATTTTTTTTCACCCTTAAACGACATTTTAAAAGTCTATGTCTAATAGTTTGCAAATTTTCATCGTTCTCTCAAACTGGGAGTCCCGTGAGTTCGCGGTCAGTTCTTGCTGGTTAGATTGGCCTCGTGTGAGGGGTTCGTGCCTCTCAAAGGGCCGTTATGTGTCTATTTTATGTTTTCACCCTTAAACGGATAGTTTTTAAGGCTATGTCTAACTGTTGGTAATTTTTCAGAATGCTCTCAAATTGAGAGTCTCGTGAGTACGAGGTCGATTCCTGCAGGTTAGATTGGCCTCATGTGAGGGGTTCGTGCCTCTCATACAGCCGTTTTCTGGCTATTTTATGTTTTCACCCTTAAATGACAAGTTTTTAACCCTAAATTTGACTGTTTGCAAATTTTCATCATGCCCTCAAATCGAGAGTCCCATGAGTACGCGATATGTTCCTAAGGATTACCTTGGTCCCGTAAGTGGTCTTTGTGCGCTCTTGGGGCCATTTTGCGGATGTTTTACGCTATCACCCTTTGACGGCATGTTTTTAAGGTTAAGTCTAACAGTTTGCAAATTTTCATCGTGCTCTCAAATCGGGAGTTCCGTGAGTAAGCTATCGATTCCTAAGGTTAACATTTCTCCCGTGCGAGGTGTTCATTCTTCTTATGGGGTCGTTTTATGGTGGTTTTACTTTTCACCCATTGATATCTTATTTTCAAGCCTTGGTCTAACAGTATGCAAATTTTCATCGTGCTCTCAAATCGAGAGTCCCGAAATTATGGTGGCGATTCCCTTGGGTTACATTGGTCCCGCGTGAGGTGTTCGTGTCCCTCACCGGGGTATTTTGTGGTTGTTTTTCATTTCCACCCTTTATGTCTTGTTTTTAAGCCTAAGTCTAACAATTTTCAAATTTTTATCGTGCTCTCAAATCGGGAGTCCAGTTAGTACGCAGTGGGTTCTTGCGAGTCAGATTGTACCCATACGAGGTGTTGGTGTCCTTTACGGGGCTTTTTTTTATTTTCAGCCATTGACGACATGTTTTAAACCTAAGTCTTACAGTTTGCAAATTTTCATCGTCGTCTCAAACAGGGAGTCCCGTGAGTACACCATCGATTCTTATGGGTTAAATTGGTCACGTGCTAGGGATTTGTGTCTCTCACTGGGTATTTTTATGGACATTTTACGTTTCACCCTTTGACGGCATGTTTTTAAGCCTTAGTCTAACAATTGGAAATTTTTCATCGCTCTCTCAACTTGGGAATACCGTGAGTACGCGGTCGGTTCCAGTGGGTTAGATTGGCCTCCTATGAGGGGTTCGAGCCTCTCACGAAGCCATTTTGTGGCTATTTTATGTTTTCACCTTTAAACGGTATGTTTTCAACCCTAACTCTAACTGTTTGCAAATTTTCACCGTGCTCTCAAATCGGGAGTCCCGCGAATACAAGATCAGTTCCTATGGGTTACATTGGTTCCGCGAGTGGTGTTTGTGTGTCTGTTGGGTCCGTTTTTCGGTTTTTTTATGCTTTCACCCTTTGATGGCATGTTTTTAAGCCTCGGTCTAATAGTTCGAAAATTTTTATCATTCTCTCAAATCGGGGGTTCCGTGAGTACGCTGTCGGTGCCTATGGGTTACATTGTTCCCAATGCGATTTGTTCGTGCCTCTCATGGAGTCATTTTGTGGTCGTTTTACATTTTCACCCGTTGATGTATTGTTTTTAACCCTTGGTCTAACAGTATGAAAATTTTCATCGTGCTCTGAAATCGGGAGTCCTGGGATTATGGAGTCGTTTCCTGCGAGTTACATTAGTCCCGTGTGAGGTCTTCGTGCACCTCCCGGGGCTATTTTGTGGTTGTTTTTAATTTCCACCCTTTGATGGCTTGTTCTTAAGCCTAAGTTTAACAGTTTGCAAATTTTCATCGTGCTCTCAAATTAGGTGTTCCGTGGGTACGCTATCAGTTCCTAAGTGTAACATTATTCCCGTGCGAGGTGTTCATGCCTCTCATGGGGTCGTTTTATGGTTGTTTTATGTTTTCACCCATTGATATCTTTTTTTTAAGCCTTGGTCTAACAGTATGCAAATTTTCATCGTGCTCTCAAATCGGGAGTCCCGTGATTATACAGTCGATTCCAGTGGGTTACAATGGTCCCATGCGAGGTGTTCATGCCCCTCACGGGGGTATTTTGTGGTTATTTTTTATTTCCACCCTTTACGAATTATTGTTAAGCATATGTCTAACAGTTTGCAAATTTTGTCATGCTCTCAAATCGGGAGTCCCGTTAGTACGCGGTGGGTTCTTGCGAGTTACATTAGACCCTTGTTAGGTGTTGGTGCCCTTCACGGGGCCATTTTGTGGCTCTTTTACGTTTTCACCCTTTGACGACATGTTTGAAACCTAAGTAATACAGTTTGCAAATTTCATCATGCTCTCAAATTGGCAGTCCCGTGAGTACACGATCGATTCCTGCGGTTTAGATTGGTCCCGTGCAAGGAATTTGTGACTCTCACTAGTCTTTTTCGTGGTCGTTTTACGTTTTCACCATTTGACGGCATGTTTTTAAGCTTTAGTCTAACAATTGGCAAATTTTCACCTCTCTCTCAATTCGGCAATCCCGTGAGTACGTGGTCGGTTCCTGTAGGTTAGATTGGGCTCTTGTGAGGGGTTAGTCCCTCTCACATGGCCGTTTTATGGCTATTTTATGTTTTTCACGCTTAAACGACATCTTTTAAATTCTATGTCTAACAGTTTGGAATTTTTCAACGTGCTCTCAAATCGAGAGTCTCTTGAGTATGAGGTCAGTTCCTACGACCTCGTGTGAGGTGTTCGTGCCTCTCATACAGCCATTTTCTAGCTATTTTATGTTTTCACCCTTAAACGACAAGTTTTTAACCTCAGTCTGACTTTTTGCAAATTTCCATCGTGCTCTCAAATCAGGAGCCCGTGAGTACGCGATTATTTCCTATGGGTTACTTTGGTCCCTTGAGTGGTCTTTCTGCGTCTCTTAGGGCCATTTTACTGACGGTTTATGCTTTCACCCTTTGACGGCATGTTTTTAAGGCTAAGTCTAACAGTTTGCAAATTTTCATCATGCTCTCAAATTGGGAGTTTCGTGAGCACGCTATCAGTTCCTAAGGGTAACAATATTCCTGTGCGAGGTGTTTGTGCCTCTCATGGGGTCGTTTGTGGTTATTTTATGTTTTCACCCTTTGATGTCTTATTTTTAAGCCTTAGTCTAACATTATGAAAATTTTCATCGTGCTCTTAAACCGGGAGTCTCGGGATTATGCAGTCGATTCCTGGGCATTACATTGGTCCCGTGCGAGGTGTTCGTACCCCTCACGGGGGTAATTTGTTCTTGTTTTTGATTTCCACCCTTTGCGACTTGTTTTTAAGTGTAAGTCTAACAGGTTGAAAAAAAAAATTCGGGCTCTCAAATCGGGAGTCCCGTTAGTACGCGATGGGTTCTTATGAATTGCATTAGACCCGTGCCATGTGTTGGTGCCCTTCACGGGGCCATTTTGTGGTTGTTTTAAGTTTTCACCCTTTGACGGCATGTTTTAAACCTAAGTCTTATATTGGTCCCGTGCATATATTTAAAATCGACTGTGTTTTCATGATGAAAATTTTCATCATGCTCTCAAATCGGTATTCCTGTGAGTACACGGTCGATTCCTGCGGGTTTTATATTGGTCCCATGCTGGGGATTTGTGCCTCTCGCTGAGCTTTTTTGGAGCCATTTTTCATTTTCGCACTTTGATGGCATGATTTTAAGACATACTCTAATAATTAGAAAATTTTCATCGCTCTGTCAAATTGGAAATACCGTGAGTACAGGGTCGGTTCCCGTGGGTTAGATTGGCCTCGTGTGAGGGGTTTGTCCCTCTCACGGGGCCGTTTTATGCCTATTTTATGTTTTCACCCTTAAACGACAAGTTTTAAAGCCTATGTCTAACAGTTTGCAAATTTTTATTGTGGTCTCAAACTGGGAGTCTCGTGAGTTCGCGTACGATTCCTGGGGGTAAGATTGGCCTTATGTGAGGGGCTCGTGGCTCTCACGGGGCCTTTTTGTGGCTATTTTATGTTTTCACCCTAAAACGACAGGTTTTTAAGCCTATGTCTGACTGTTTGTAAATTTTCAGCATGCTCTTAAATCGAAAGTCCCGTGTGGACATGGTCGGTTCTTGCAGGTTGCATTGGTCCCGTGCGAGGTTCACGTGCCTATCACAGGGTTATTTTGTGGTTGTTTTACATTTTTACCCTTTGACGACTTGTTTTTAAGCCTAAGTGTAACAGTTTGCAAATTTTTGTCGTGCTCTCAAAACAGGAGTCCCATTAGTACGCAGTGGGTTCTCGTAAGTTACATTGGACCCGTGCGAGGTGTTGGTACCACTCACTGGGCCGTTTTTTGGATGTTTTACGTTTTCAACCTTTGACGACAAGTTTTAATCCTAAGTCTTACAATTTGCAAATTTCCATCATGCTCTCAAATCGGGAGTCTTGTGAGTCCACAGTCAGATCCTGCGGGTTAGATTGGTCCCTTGCTTGGGATTTCTGCCTCTCACGGGGATTTTTTAGGGCCGTTTTACCATTTCACCCTTTGACGGCATGTTTTTAAGCCTTAGTCTAACAATTGGCAAATTCTCATCGCTCTATGAAATTAGGAATCCCATGCGTACGCGGTCAGTTCCTGTGGGTTAGATTGACCTCATGTGAGGGGTTTAATTAGGGATAAATTCTTCCAAATTTACCCCTTAATTTAGAGGCTTTTATTACATCGAACAATGTAAAATGGATTATATTATCTCATATCTTTGCTAACAGCCTCGTCTAACAAGTATCCCGAGTTTCGTGTATTTCTTGACAATTTCACAAGTATTTAACGCATGAAAGAAACAAAGAAACTGGAAGAAGCAAGTGGAAAGAAAGAAGAGAAATCAAAATTGCAAAAGCATAATTTCTACGAGGAATCCGGTTGAGGACCCAAAATAAAAGTCGAAGATTTCGTATTCATGAGCACATAGGAAGAAACGGTGTCCCAATATGAGTTCTGGATTAAAAGTTATGAAGACCCGAAGATGTGAGAAAATCACGAGACATTAAAGAGAAATTGAAGTGAAGTTAGAGACGGCAACCTAGACCAATCCGGCTGACTAGAAAAATGGATCAGTCTGAGGTCCCAAATCACTATAAAGATGGACAAAAAGCGGACCAATCTGGTATCCCCCCCAAAAAAAGATTGGTCTGGTCCTTAAAATCACTTCATAACAATTCATCTAGCGGACCAATCCGATTTGTTTGTAAAATGGATCAGTCCGGTTACTGACCGGACCAGTCTGGAATGTTTTGATCGGATCGATCTGGTGCTCGAGATTTTATTTGATCTTCTTATTCTTAGGGTTTTAATTCAATCTAACTCTTGTAAATTACGTAGGATATAAATTTATAACTCCGTCCAGATAGGAGGAGGGTTCTAATTCATTTTTGTAGAAGGTTTGTAATAGTTTAGAGTGAAAAATAATAACAAACCCTAGTTTGATTCCATATTGCAATTCAAGTAAATTCATTCCAATTATTTCTTTACCTATTGTAGTTGCTAATGCTTTAGTAGTAATTTCCTTATTCTTAATTTTCATAGATAGTAAAAATGTTTTCTTTCATTCAAAACATATTTTCTTTTAGGTTCAATATGTCTTGCTAGATTTTTTTAAGGTTGGTATTCATTGACTCAACCCGATGTGAGAGTTGCATGTGTATAAAATTAGTCCTCCAAACTTAAGGATTAGTAGACCATATTGCGTAGCGAACACAACCATTGTAGATCTTTGGATCTCATTTGCTTCAGGGTAACCAACATGCTTTGGAATGCAATGCGAGTGTAGATATCACATTACCGCTTTAATCGTCCTCTGATTATGTATGGTGAGGGATTGAACCTCATATATGTGATGCTTGGGTGTACTAAACTCAAGGTCTTATTAATCACTTAAATTTACGATAGGTTTTATACCAGCAATACACTAGGGTTGAGGGATTGTATTCCCGACCTATTTTTCTCTTCATATTTATTACTCCATTCTTAGTTGTTAATCCTTGCTTAATTCATCAGTTCTGTATTCTTACTACTGTTTCCTTTTACTGAGTAGGATTAATTGCAAACCAATCATATTTTTGTTCTTCTTAGAGTTGAAATTAGGTTGACCTTATATCCTTCCATCGTCACGATTTTCTCGTACTATTTCCCTATGGAGATGATCCCGACTTACCGGGTTTATTTCTAACGTGAAAGGTTTTCACTTGAGCCTAAAGAGAACGCACTGTAGAGACACATTCTTAGTCGCGTCAAGTTTTTGACGCCGTTGTCGGGTAATTAGGTAGACGTAGGTTAGATTCCGTTAATCTAAAACTTCGACCCAAAAAAAAAGAAAAATTCAAAAAGCACACAAAGATACTTCATCTCTCAAAAGTCTGTTAATGTAAAATGCTGAACTCACTCTAACTCCCCAAAATACTTCAACCAGCATTCACGAAAACTCTATGGTTGAGTACGATCCCGGTAGCCCTCACACTCCAAACGTTCCACAATTCTGGGTTCATCCTACCACGTCTCCACACTCAATGGCAAGTAACACTCCGACATCCCTCTTAGGACACACCACAGAGCATGCTCTGAGCATACCAACTGAGGATACAGAGTCATCAAGTGAGAAATCCATGTCACAACACGGTAGTGTAGCCGCATGTGAGAAAGAGGTCCCATACCGCCTTTTGAGAGAAATCTTATATCCCAAGCGAACTGTCACTCCGGAATACATTTTACTCCCGTATAATGCAGTGCAATTTATCTTTAGGAATGGGATGATCCAGATACTTCCCAACTACCATGGAATGAGATCAGAAAATCCATATCTCATCATTCGAGAATTTGAGGAGGCATGGGAGACCCTCGGTGATCAAACTTGCACAAAAAATGTGATACACCTCAAAGTCTTCACATTCTCGCTAAAGGACAAGGCTAAGACCTGGTTATGGTCTTTACCTCTAAACTCGATTGCATTATGGAACGACTTGCAATCTAAATTTATCAAGAAATTCTTCCCCTCACATCGAACTAACTCCATCAAGGCTCAAATTCAAACCTTTCAACAATCAGAAAATGAGTCGTTTAATCGATGTTACAAGCGTTTTAATGAGTTAATCACTTCTTGCCCTCATTATGGATTTGATAAATTGCAAATCATTTCCTTCCTCCATAATGGACTGAATAAAAATTCCAAATAACTCGTTGGAACTATATGTGATGGTTCCTTTGTCGACCTAGACGCCAACGATGCTGAGCATCACCTGAGGTATGTCATTGAGACTACCCAAGTATGGCATACATCTGAACCTAGTGCTCATAATCGAATGCGTCAAACGACCATAACTCCATCAGCGGCTGGACTATTTCACGTAAAAAAGGATACCATGATGGCCAATCGAGTCGATTTACTTGAGAAAGGAATATGGGAAGTACTTGAGATATGTGCAGGAGGGCCAAGTAGCTCCATCCTGAACCCCATTGAGAAGGTGTGTGTGATTTATGAGGCAGTCCATTCAACAAAGGAATACCCGACGATACCCACCTATAAAGTTATGCTTCAAGAGCAAGTGAGTTGTGTAGGAGGATTTAAGGGTAATTTCAGTGCGCTACACGGGAATTCCTACAACCCATCATGGAAAAACCACTATGGTTTTAGCTATGGGCAATAAAATTCTACGATGAATCATAATTCACATGTTGCCCCTCCCCCACCATCACACTTTCAACAAGCACCTCACATACCGGGACATGTGCAAGCACCACCCCCTCCAGATCCATATATCACTCCACCGTGGAGAAATCTCGAGGATACGATAAATCAATTTATCACTGCACAGAATGCAACCACTTCTAGACATGAGCGCATGATCAATGATATAAATGCGACTATTTCAAAGATGAAATCATCGTTGAGTATCCCAGAGAACGACTAGTTCCCTGCCAAAGGTCAAAATTGTGTTAGCTCCACCTCTACATAACATCAGGAGCAATGTCAAGTTGTGACCACTCTTTATAGTGGGAGATTTTTTTATTTATCACCTCCTCCACACGACGCAACCAAAATGCAAGGAGATTTCGCCCCGCACGAAAGAGGCCGAAGATGTCCCCTTGAAAGAGAGTGATAAAGAAGACACTAGTGAGCCTGAGGTAGTAGTGAAATGACCCTCCGCGGCACCGTTTCCTCAAAGGCTAGTTCATTCCCACAAAGGAAATCCCCGTGATGAAGTACAGACATGCTAAAGCAAGTAAAGTTAAATTTACCTCCCCTCGATTCCATTAAGAAAATTCCAGCTTATGTAAAAGTCATCAAGAACTTCTTAACAGTGAAGAGGTGGATGAAGGTAAAGAAAAATGTATTTTTAGCACAGAATGTGAGCTCCATTCTACTTAATGATGTCCCGCCAAAATTCAAAGATCCCATTGCACCCACCATTTCCTACATCATTGGAGAAAATAAAATTGCAAAAGCCTTACTTGACTTGGGAGAAAGTGTCAATATCCTCCCTTACGCCCTCTATAGGAAACTTGATTTGGGTGACCTCAAGCCCACAAAGATCACTCTCCAATTGGCGGATCGAACCGTGAATATCCCAAGAGGTATAGTTGAGGACGTGATCGTCCAAGTAGACACTTTCTACTTTTTGGTAGACTTTGTCATTTGGGACACGGAGCCCTCCTTCGCCTCGAACAATCATGTTCCCATTATTCTCTGGTGCCCATTATTAGCTACGGATAACGCAATAATTAATACTCAAAATGGCCAGATGCAACTTCCATATATGAACTTTAAGCCTAATATCTTCCATATAGACCAACATGCAGGGGAAGAAGATGATCTTCATGCAGCGAGCTTAATCAATGATATTATAGAGGAGTACTTTGAGGAAAAATATTATGGAGCTGCCCTAGGGACCTTCTTAGTGTCAAGCCACGAGAGTGAGGGGGTTTATACTTAATTTGAGAAGGAAATTAAGGAGTTGAGAGAATTACGTGATCAAAGAGCGTTGGATGAGGATGCGAGAGATGTAAGTTGGGTTTCTCGATTCAAGGAGTTACCGCTAAGTGAGGCACGCATGGTTCCCTCCAATGACAAATTTCCAAACCTCAAATTGAAAAAACTCCCCTCCCATGTTAAATAGGCATATCTAGGAAAGGACGAGACATTTCCTATTACTTTCTCCTCTAGCCTTGACGAAGAGCAGGAGGGTAAGCTATTAAAGACTCTAAGGAAGCACCAAAGTGCTTTTGGTTAGTGCATTGTTGATTTGAAGGGGATAAGTCCTTTGATTTTCACCCACAAGATCCACCTCGAGGAGGATGTAAAGCCCTCCAGAGAAATGCAAAGAAGTCTAAACCCCAATATGAAGGAAGTGGTGAGGACCGAAATCATTAAGTTATTGGATGTCGGGATTATCTACCCAATCTCGGATAGCAAGTGGGTGAGCCCTATTCAAGTTGTCCCGAAGTATTCGGGCATGACAATGATTGAAAATGCTAAGGGAGATCTAGTTCCCCAACGGACCACCACCGGGTGGAGTGTTTGGATTGTTTACCAGAAACTCAATGCAGGAACTAGGAAAGACCACTTCCCCTTTCCATTTGTTGATTAGATGCTTGAGAGAGTAGCGGGCCACCCTTACTACTGCTTCTTTGATGGTTACTCCAGATATAACCAAATTGAGGTAGATATACTTGACTAGGAGAAAACGACCTTCACTTGGCCTTTTGGTACGTTTGCCTACAAACGTATGCCATTCGGCTTGTGTAATGCACTTGTGACCTTTCAAAAGTGCATGTTGAGTCTATTTAGCGACATGATTGAGAAAGGACTCAAAGTGTTCATGGACGACTTTAGCATTTTTGGCATCTCTTTCGATCGTTGTCTGGTGAATCTAGAAAAAGTACTTACCCTGTGTGTGGAGAAGAACTTAGTGCTAAATTTGGAGAAATGCCATTTTATGGTCACTGAAGGAATAGTTCTTGGCCATATAGTTTCATCCAAAGGAATCAAAGTTGATAGAGCTAATTTAGATGTCATAGCCGATCTACCCACAACAAAATCGCTCAAAGACGTGCGCTCCTTCTTGGGCCACGCAGGGCTTTATCGAAGGTTGATTAAGGACTTTAATGCAATCCCTAGCCCCTTAAGAAACCTCCTTATGATGGATACCCTATTTGAGTGGAATGAATCATGCCCAAGTGCTTTTGAAAATTTAAAAGCATGCTTGTTTCCGCTCCCATCATGCAAGCGCTGGATTAGTCCTTACCATTCAAGTTCATGCGTGATCCAAGTGATTTTGCAATAGGGAATATTTTGGGCCAACAGAAAGATAAAAAGGCTCATGTGATCTACTACGCTAGCCAGACTCTTACCGGACCACAACTCAATTACTCCACTACGGAGAAGGAATTGCTAGTAGTAGTATTTTCTCTAGACAAATTTTGATCCTATCTCATTGGGTCACCCATCACTTGCTTTACTGACCACGCGGATTTAAAATACCTCCTTGTGAAGAAAGATGAAAATTCGCGCCTCATTAGGTGGATCCTACTCCTACAAGAATTTAATATTTCCATTAGAGATAAAAAAGGAGTAGAAAATGTCGTCGTCAATCATCTATCTCGACTTTTTTCTGACGTACCTAGCAATCCGATCCCCATAGATGAATATTTTCTGAATGAATAACTCTTTCCTACCTCTTCTTCGCCCTGGTTTGCAAATATAATAAATTATCTTATCACGGGAGCCATCCCTCCCGAGTGGACACTTGAAGATAAGAAGAGGTTCATTACTTGGTCGCGCATGTTTTTCTACGACGATCCCTTCCTTTTAAAATATTGCGCTGACCAAATCATCCAACGATGCGTACCGGATGAAGAGATACCGAAAGTCATCTAATTCTGTCATTGGGAAGCTTATGGAGGTCACTTTTTGAGGAAAAAGTCATCCGCTAAGATTATTCAAAGCGACTTCTATTGGCCCACAATATTTTGGGATGTGAGAAATGCTTGCAAATCTTGTGATAGGTGTCAAAGTATGGGAGTGATTACCCGATGAGACATGAAGCCATTAACCCTGATACTCATTATTGAGATCTTTGACTGTCGGGGTATTGACTCTATGGGCCCTTTTCCCCCATATTTTAGTTTTCTATATAATCTTGTCGTTGTAGACTATGTTTATAAATGGGTGGAAGCCATAGCTACCAAGACAAATGACAATAAAGTGGTGATTAGGTTCCTACAGGAAAACATACTTTCCCGCTTTGGTGCTGCGAAAGTGATAATTAGTGATAATGGCACGCACTTTTGCAACAGGCCATTCGAGAAACTCATGGGAAAGTATGGCGTCGTTCACAAGGTTAGAATGACATATCACCCACAAACGAATGGACTAGCCTAATTAGTGAATCGAGAAATCAAGGACATCCTCGAGAAGATTGTCAATACCGACCGAAAAGATTGGTCACTTCGATTGAATGATTCCCTATGGGCCTATCATACCGCATATAAAAATCCACTCGGCATGTCCCTATTCTTCTTTGTGTATGGTAAACCTTTCCATCTTCCCGTCGAGTTAGAGCACAAGGCGTATTGGGTCATTAAAAGATTAAATTACGACATGGACAAATCCGGTGAAGCTCGCAAGCTTCACCTTAATGAGTTAGAAGATATACACAATGACGCGTATTAGAATGCCAAGATTGTGAAATCCCTGATGAAACTATCACATGATAAGATTATTCGACGAAAAGAGTTTCAACTGGGATAAAAAGTTCTCCTCTATAACTCCCGGCTTCATCTATTTCTGGGTAAATTACGGTCTCGATGGACTGGCCCATTCGTTGTGAAGAGCGTATTCCCCCATGGAGTAGTAAAATTGAAAGATCCCAAAGGGGGATGCGTTCAAATTCAATGGACAGTGCCTAAAGCTATATGTTGAGGCGTGCGTAAAAGATATCGACACCATTTGGTTATCGAACCCCGTTTACGGGGTCGAGTGAGCATGAATTGATAGGTCATCGCACCCCCGACGCGTATGGGGTTAAGTGTTGTGTATAGTAGTTTCATGTAGGATAGGATGAGCGGAGTCCATAAGATCATATCACACAAAGGGAGAGGAAATAGAGCACTAACACATCTTACGAGGCGAGAATTTTAGAGCCTCAAAAATTTTGAGGAACGATTGAATCAAGTCAAACAAGTGTTGAAACAAAAGTAGAAGCACCCGAAAGTAGTAGGCGGAGTTTATACCAGCCCATAGGTGGCCTAGAGATTTTCTAGGGACCGGACCAATCCGGTCCAGGGCACCTGGATTGGTTCGGTTGGGAAAATATCGAAATAAAAAAAAATAGGGTCCGGATCGATCTGGCCCTGGAGACCCGAATCGGTCCGGTGTCTACAACCCTTGGTTTTCCCTAGGTACACCTCCCTTTCCCCAAGTCCTTCAACTTCCCTCTATTTTCGTCCCCTCCATTAACAACACCCACTTTCCTTCCAAATCCATCCCCTTTTTCCCATCCAAATCGTCCCACAACCCACTCCTCTCACCACCTATAAATTCTACCCTTTCCCCACCCCATTTCACCACCACCACTCACTTTCCTCCTATCTTTCCCTTAGTCTTCCCCAACACTCATATTCCGTCCAATTACTATGGCCAACCACCTCCCCAAAAATACAATTATGTCACCATTCTCGTCGACGGGGCCATCGGCTACCGCTCTAGTCAAGAGCAGCGGTGGTGTGAACGCTTTTTCGATCAATCTCGCAAACTCCAAATCGAGAAACAAGTCATTTGGTATGACATGCCCAATGCTGTCACCGCCCTCTTCCAGGCCTGCGGTTGGTGTCATTTACTTAATGAACCCCATAATGTGGTATGGCCTCACACGATGCGCGCTTTCTACGGCTCCCTTGTTCGCACCGGCCACCACACTACTGAAGCTTACATTGGCGGCGTCCACGTTCCTTTGTCTTTGGAACTTTTGTCCCAGAAGTTGGCTGCCAAAGATATCCCGAATCCACACCCACACATTTACCCAAACCCTCTTGCCCCGCTCGAAAAAGGCGTGTGCAAATCTCGCATCGACCCCAATACTCTTTGGAACACCAAAACCTAATCGGTGGGTCGGTTAAGTGAAAAAGAGAACCTTACTTTGAAAATAGTGTGCGCCAACATTCTCCCCACCGGTAATCGATCGGTGATGTGACCACGTGAATCCACTCTCGTCTACCACCTTTTCGACCACAACACCACCATTAACCTGGCTATGTGCATTTACAAAGATATATTCTTCACTTCCACGAACAAAAAAGTCATCACCCCTCTCCCATTTCCCTGACTCATCACTTACATGCTAACCAATGTCGGCATTTCCCCACCTCTAGATTTCCCGTGCCTCCCATCTTCGTTTGTGTCCACCACCCAGAATAAACGGGAACGACAACAAGCCCGCATGTAAGCCCGAATAGCCCAAGAGAGTAGTAAAATAAAGGCGGGTAGTGATGAAGAAGAGGAAGAGATCGAGGACCGTGATGAGGAGAGCAGTGACGAAGAAGAGGAAGATATTGAGATGGGCAAGGGCGATGAAGATTATGACAGTGGGGAAGATTCTGATTTCTCACCCGCCAATGCTAAAATTAATCGCCGTCTCTAGGCGGTGGAAAACCGGGTCGACGGTTTCATCGCGCAATACAAAAGGTATCATGCAGCATATCAAGGGGATCGGGAGGCCTGCCGCAGGGACACGAGCATGATGCATCGTCTCCAAACCCACATGTATGAGCTCAACTTCGGTGGACCTCCTCCAAACTTTTTCTATGACCCCAACGATCCCAGCGCACCCGGACCCTCCAATCCACCTCCCCAATGAAGCGCTTTTCTGTGTTTTTTTTTGTGTTGTTGGTTGTTGTTGAAAATGTTGGTTATATGTTTCCTCCCCATATCGCTTGTAACACAAAATTTCTGTTCTCTATAAAAAAATACGGATTTCTGTTTTATTTGTCGTTTTATTTTCTCACACTTTTCATTCGCTTTGAGTTATGTTTTAGTCCTTTTTTCTTGAGGGCAATGAAAACGTCTAAGTTAGGGGGGTCACAAGTGCGTGTTTCTAAAACTTCACAAATTTTCAAAAATGCCCAGAAATTTCAAAACAATTGAAAATTTTTGAAAAAGCCAAAAATATTTTTCTTCAAAAAAATAAAAATTGGAATTCAAATTTTTTGAAAATATCATTAAAAGACAGTTTAAAGTCTCAAATTGTAAAAACATAATACACAAAGCCGAAATTGACCAAAGATGGAAATTGAGCGAACGTAGACAACTTAGCGAATAAATGTGGAGATTAACAAACCCAGTGAGATTCGAGCCTTTTATTTTTGTGAATGTATAAATCAATCCAAGTTAAATGTTAACTCAAAGTTCTTTTCAGCGTTCTAATAAGTCGTCAGTGGATCTCAATTCTTTCACTTTGATCGGTTATGGCAGTGCTCTAATATTGCCTTGAAAAACATGCTAAATAGGTCTCTAAATTAAATTAATCTGGAGATGTATATGGTAACGCGATTAGTATTTCAAACAATGAAGTAGTCCCTCATTTGTCACCGAAAAATATTGGCGAGGAAAGTAGCAAAAAATTATCCCTTTTGTAAACCAAAATTGAGCCGAATAAATTTTTTCCTTTCGTTTAACAACCCGAGAAATCCCAATTAGCCCAGAACTATGAAAGTGGATAATCCCAGAAATTAAGTCCATAAAGTGCATAAAAGGGGCAAGAAAAGAATAGCTATGCTCAACAAAAATAGCAAGAAGGAAAAGTGTGAAAAATAGAAAAAAATGGAAAAATCAGAAAAATGAGCAAAAGCTTGGAAAAAGCACTAATGGACATCATAAGAAAATTTTCTTATTCCGAAATTCCCAATCAACCCCATTTTACCCAATATACCGCTAACCCAATAGTGTCCTAACTGAGTCCTTTATGCGAAATTGGTTACCGCGTGGAGAGCTAAAGCACGAAAAGATAAAAGAGACAATAAATATTAATTATAGGCAATGTTCCCATTTTTTTTAACTATAATCCAATGATGAGATCTGTGTACCATAAACTTTACGTCTTTCTACTTGTATGCATGAACTCGGTTCCAATACATTTACTGTTATAAATCATGCATACCCAGATAAACTAGCCACCCTTCCGAGAGATTCGTTTGTGAGAGCATCCCTTGAAACTTTGAAATCAAAACAAAATTTCGGATAAGTAACGTAATGATCAATTGGTGGAAACTAGAGGTTAAATTTCTGGCTTTGCACACACGCACTATGATTTGAGACTCTTGAACATGAATTGACGATGACTATTTTTTGGAAAAGTTTGAATTATACAATTTTTGCGTATTTTGAATTTTTCTTGAGTCGAATTTTGTGGGTATATTCGTTGCAAACCCTCACGAGACACAACACGTCCTATTAGGGTAACCTAGGGGTTTAAAGGCTTGTTGCATACACTAAATGCAATCGCTTTCCTGCAAAAGAGGTATTCTATCCCATTTTTTTGAGTTGGATCATGTTTTGATTCTTTTACATTGCTCGGGATGATCAAATTTCCAAGTTGGGGGGGTTTGATTAGGCATAAATTCTTCCAAATTTACGCCTTAATTTAGAGGCTTTTATTAGCTAGGACAACGTAAAATGAATTAAGCTATCTCATATCTTCGCTAACAGTCCCGTCTAACAAGTATCTTGATTTTAGTGTATTTCTTGACAATTTTACAGGTATTTAACGGATGAAAGAAAGAAAGAAATCGAAAGAAGCAAGAGGAAAGAAAGAAGAAGAATTACAAGGGTAAAACCCTAATTTTTACCAAGAATCCGGTTGAGGACCCAAAAAAGTCAAAAATATCGCATTCATGAGCATATAGGAAGAAACGGCGTCCTAATCGGAGTTCTGGATTAGAAGTTATGAAGACCCGAAGATGTGAGAAAATCTCAAGATATTGAAGAGAAATTACCGAGAAGTTGGAGAAAGCATCCTGGACCAATCCGGTTGACCAGAAAAACGGATCAGTCCGGGGTCCCAAATCACTGTAAAGATCGATGAAAAGGGGACCAATCCGGTATCCCAAAAAAATGGATTGGTGTGGCCCTTAAAATCACTGCATAACAATTCGTCTAGCGGACCAATCCGATTTGTTTGGAAAATGGATCGTTCGATTTCTGATCGGGCCAGTCTGGAATGTTTTGATCGAATCAATCCGGTGCTCGAGATTTTATTTGATCTTCTTTTTCTTAGAGTATTTATTCAATCCAACTCTTGTAAATTACGTAGGATATAAATTTCTAACTCCTCCCAGAAAAGAGGAGGCTTCTAATTCATTTTTAGAGAAACTTTGTAATAGTTTAGAGTGAAAAACAATAACAAAACCCTAGTTGGATTCAAGATTTCAATTCAAGTAAATTCATTCCAATTATTTCTTTAACTATTGTAGTAGCTAATGCTTTAGTAGTAATTTCATTATTCTTAATTTTCATAGCTACTAAAAATGTTTTCTTTGATTCAAAACATATTTTCTTTTAGGTTCAATATGTCTTGCTAGATTTTTTTAAGGTTGGTATTCATTGACTCAACCCGATGTGAGAGTTGCATGTGTATAAAATTAATCCTCTAAACTTAAGGATTTATTAGACCTTATTGCGTAGCGAACACAACCATCGTATATCTTTGGATCTCATTTGCTTCAGGGTAACCAGGATGCTTTAGAATGCAATGCGAGTGTAGCTATCACGTTATCTCTTTACTCGTCATCAGATTACGTATAGTGAGGGCTTGAACCTCATATATGCAATGCTTGGGAATACTGAAGTCTGGGTCTGATTAATCACTTAAATTTACTATTAGTTTTATACCAATAATACACTAGGGTTGAGGGATTGTATTCCCGCCCTATTTTTCTCTTCATATTTATTACTCCATTCTTAGTTGTTAATCCTTGCTTAATTCATTAGTTCGGTAGTCTTAATATAGTTTCCTTTTACTGAGTAGGATTAATTCCAAACCAGTCATCTTTTCATTCTTCTTAGAGTTAAAATTAGGTTAACATTTTTTCCTTCCGTCATCAGGATTTTATCATCCTATTTCCTTGTGTAGACGATCTCGACTTATCGGTTTATAACTAACACGATAGGCTAGCACTTGAGCCTAAAGAGAACGCACTTTAGAGGCACGTTCTTAGTCGCGTCTTCCAAGTTACATTGGTCCCGTACGAGGTGCTTGTGCCTCTCCCGGGGCTGTTTTGTGATTATTTTACGTTTTTACCCGTTGACAACATGTTTTTAAGCCTAAGTCTAATAGTTTGCAAATGTTGGTCCTGCTCTCAAATCGAGTGTCTCGTGAGTACGCGATCGGTTTCTGCATGTTAGATTGGCCCCGTGCGACGTGTTCGTGCCATTTACATCATCATTTTGTGGATGTTTTATGTTTTCACCCTTTGACGTCATATTTATAATCCTAAGTCTAACAGTTTGCAAATTTCCATCGTGCTGTCAAACTGTGAGTCCCATGAGTACGCGGTCGGTGGGTTACATTAGTCCCGTGCGAGGTGTTCGTTCCTCTCACGGGGGCATTTTCTGGTTGTTTTGCATGTTCTCCTTTTGACGGCATGTTTTTAAGCCCAAGTCTAAGTGTTTTCAAATTTTCATCGTGCTCTTAAAAGGGAAGTCCCGTGAGTACGCGGTCAATTCCTGTGAGTTACATTGGTCCCGCGACATGTGTTTGTGCCTCTCACGGGTGCAATTTCTTGATGTTTTATATCTTCACCCTATCATAGCATATTTTTAAGCATGTGTCTAATAATTTGTTTATTTTCATCGTTCTCTCAAACTAGGAGTCTCGTTAGTATGTGGTCGGTTCTTGCGGGTTACATCAGTCCCGTATGAGGTGTTCGTGCCTCTCATGGGGTCCTTTTGTGGTTATTTTCATTTTTACCCTTTGACGACATTATTTTAAGCCTAAGTCTAATAGTTTGTAAACTTTCATCGTGCTCTCAAATCTGGAGTCTCGAGAGTTCGTGGTCAGTTCCTACGGTTTAGATTGGCCTGGTGTGAGGGGTTTGTGCCTCTCACGGGGACATTTTGTGGCTATTTTATGTTTTCACCCTTAAATGGCAAGTTTTTAAGCCTAAGTCTAACTATTTGCAAATTTTTATCGTGATCTCAAATCGGGAGTCCCGTCAGTACGTGATCAATTCCTATGAGTTACAATTGTCCCATGAGTGGTGTTTGTGCATCTCCTGGGCCCATTTTGTGGTTGTTTTATGCTTTCACCCTTTGACGGCATGTTTTTAAGCCTAAGTCCAACAGTTTGCAAATTTTCATCGTGCTCTTAAATCATAAGTTTTGTGAGTACGCTATTGGTTCATATGGGTAACATTATTCCCGTGCGATGTGTTTGTGTCCCTCACAGGTCATTTTGTGGTTATTTTACGTTTTCACCCTTTGATGTGTTATTTTTAAGCCTTGGTCTAACAAGATGCAAATTTTAATCGTGTTCTTAAATCGGGATTCCTGGGATTATGCAGTCGGTTTCTACGAGTTACATTGGTCACGTGCGAGGTGTTCGTGCCCCTCATGGTGCTATTTTGTGGTTGTTTTCATTTCCACCCTTTTGATGGCCTATTTTTAAGCCTAAGTCTAACAGTTTAAAAAATTTTGTCATGCTCTCAAATCGGGAGTCCCGTTAGTACGTGGTCGATTCTTACGAGTTACATTGGACTCGTGCGAGATGTTAGTACCCATCACGAGGCCATTTTGTGGTTGTTTTACATTTTCAACCATTGATCGCATGTTTTAAGCCTATGTCTTATAGTGTGAAATTTTCATCATGCTCTCAATTCGGGAGTCGTATTGGTGCACAGTAGGTTCCTGTGGGTTTGATTGGTCCCGTGCTAGCATCATCCCTCTCACGGGGATGTTTTTTGGCCATTATACATTTTCGCCCTTTGACGGCATATTTTTAAGCCTAACTCTAACAGTTTTTAAATATACCTCCTACTCTCAAATAGGAAGTGTCGTGAGTACGCGATCGGTTCCTATAGGTTATATTGGCCTCGTGTGAGGTGTTCGTGCCTCTCACAGGGCTGTTTTGTGGCACTTTATGTTTTCACCCTTAAAAGGCATGTTTTAAAGCATATGTCCAACAGTTTGCAAATTTTCATCGTGATCTCAAATCAAGAGTCCTGTGAGCACGGGGTCGGTTCTTGCAGGTTACATTGGTCCCGTGTGAAGTTATCGTGCCTCTCATAGGGTTATTTTGTGGTTCTTTTACATTTTTACCCTTTGATGACATGCTTGTAAGCCTAAGTCTAACATTTGTGAATTTTTGTCGTGCTCTCAAATCAGGAGTCCCATTAACACGCGGTGGGTTCTTGTGAGTTACAATGGACCCGTACGAGGTGTTGGTTCCCCTCACGAGGCCATTTTATGGTTGTTTTATATTTTCACCCTTTGACAGCATGTTTTAAACCTAAGTCTTACTGTTTGCAAATTTCCATCGTTCTCACAAATCGAAGTCTCGTCAATACACGGTCGGAGCCTATGGGTTAAATCGTTCCCGTGCTAGGGATTTGTGCCTCTCACATGGCTTTTTTATGGCCTTTTTACGTTTTCACCCTTTGACGGCATGTTTTTAAGCCTTAGTCTAACAATTGGCAATTATTCATCACTCTCTCATGTTGGGAATGTCGTGAGTACGCGGTCGGTTCCTATGGGTTAGATTGACCTCGTGTGAGGGGTTCGTGCCTCTCATGAGGCCGTTTTGTGGCGGTTTTATTTTTTCACCCTTAAACGATATGTTTTAAAGCCTATGTCTAACAGTTTGTAAATTTTCATCGTTCTCTCAAATCGGGAGTCCCGTGAGTTCATGGTCGGTTCTTGCGGGTTTGATTGCCCTCGTGTGAGGGGTTCGGGCCTCTCACGAGGCTATTATGTGTCCATTTTATGTTTTCACCCTTAAACAGCAAGGTTTTAAGGCTAAGTCTAACTGTTTGGAAATTTTCATCGTGTTCTCAAATCGGGAGTCCCTTGAGTATGCGATCGGTCTCTACGTGTTACATTGGTCCTGTAAGTGATGTTTGTGCGTCTCTTTGGGCCATTTTGAGGTTGTTTTACACCTATACCCTTTGACGACTTATTGCTATGCCTAAGTATAACATTTTGCAAATTTTCATCGTGCCCTCAAATCGGAAGTTCCATGAGTACATTATTAGTTCCTATGGTTTACATTATTCCCATGTGAGGTGTTCGTGCTTCTCATGGGGTCATTTTGTGGTTGTTTTACGGTTTTACCCTTTGATGTCTTGTCTTTAAGCCTTGGTCTAACATTATGCTAATTTTCACCGTGCTCTCAAATCGGGAGTCCCGGGATTATGCAGTCGGTTCCTGCGGGTTACATTGGTCTCGTGCGAGGTGTTCGTGCCCCTCACAGGGCTATTTTGTGGATCTTTTTCATTTCCACCCTTTGACTGCTTGTTGTTAGGCCTAAGTCTAGCAATTTGAAACTTTTTGTCGTGCTCTCAAATCGAGTGTCTCGTTAGTACGCGGCCGGTTCTTGAGAGTTACATTGGACCCATGCAAGGTGTTGGTGCCCGTCATGGGG
The DNA here is from genome assembly GCA_949130495.1 of Sambucus nigra. Taxonomy (NCBI): domain Eukaryota; kingdom Viridiplantae; phylum Streptophyta; class Magnoliopsida; order Dipsacales; family Adoxaceae; genus Sambucus; species Sambucus nigra. Next base: position 115,488,768 of record OX422219.1, read on the forward strand.
ACGTTTTGTGGTTATTTTACATTTTCAACCTTCGACGGCATGTTTTAACCCTAAGTCTTACAATTTGCAAATTTTAATCGTGATCTCAAACTGGGAGTCCCGTGAGTACACGGTCGATTCCCGTGGGATAGATTGGTCCCGTGATAAGGATTTGTGCCTCTCACGGGGATGTTTTGTGGCCGTTTTACCTTTTCACCCTTTGATGGAATGTTTTTAAGCCTAACTCTAACAGTTTATAAATTTTACTCGTGCGCTAGCATTGGGAGTGCCATGAGTACGTGGTTGGTTCCTAAAGGTTAGATTGGCCTCGTGTGAGGTGTCCGTGCCTCTCATAGGGCCATTTTATGGAATTTTTAGTTTCCACCCTTAAACGGCATGTTTTAATGCCTATGTCTAAAAGTTTCCAAATTTTTATCACGCTCTCAAATCGAGAGTACCGTGAGCACGTAGTCGGTTCTTCCAAGTTACATTGGTCCCGTGCGAGGTTCTCGTGCCTCTCCCGAGGCCGTTTTGTGATTGTTTTATGTTTTCAGCCTTTGACGACATGTTTTTAAGCCTAAGTCTAATAGTTTGAAAATTTTGGTCGTGCTCTCAAATCGAGAGTCTCGTGAGTCCGCGATCAGTTTCTGCGTATTATATTGGCCCCGTGCGACGTGTTCATGACTTTCACATCATCAATTTGTGGATGTTATATGTTTTCACCCTTTGACGTCATATTTAATAGAAAAGACTTTTTCGTATTTGTTTCGTCGTTGCTTGAAAAGATCCTCTAATCAAAATCCTCAAATAGCTACAAAATATAACAAACTCAAGTGTAGAGGTAATTAAGGGTATTGTGGTGACAATTATTATGCAACGCAAATAAATACAAGAGAAGCAATTATCAAGGAAGAACAAGGAACATAAAATTCCAATCACACAACAAAGGATGTACGTGATTCAGCAAAGATGTGCCTACGTCCACGGTGGTGTAGTCGATATTATTTCTATATACTCCGGAGAGTAATTACAGAGAATACAACTTATCATTTTGCCCCGGACCTAGGGTTTAATATATACATGTACATGTAGGTAAGTGGAGGTGATGGGTTTCTCCACGTTTTCCATCTCCCATGTAACTTCCAATTGTGGGAACGTGGGGGAGACCGGATCAATATAAGAGATGAGGGGCCCAGACTTTGGGCCGCCAGGACTGGGAGACTCGTCCAGGCCCATGGATCTAAATTTTGGGTACCCAAAATTGCCCCTAAATTTATTGGGCCATGTTTATGGGCTCAATTGATTTAAATGATTAGCCATTATGGCTGATTTGCGATTCCTCGAAAGCTGTGAAGTTGATTTGGCGGCACCCACTTCGCTTATTGTGCGCTATGATTAGAATTTGAAGCCTTATTGGAATAGACACTTTTCTCTCACCGCTTCTGTCTTTCTAGTATTCTTCTATCTTCTAAGATCTCTAGCACCTCGTACTTTCTTCTCTCAATTTCCATTCCTGTTGCTTCTTAGTTGTCTGAGCTCGTGCTTCTTCATCAATTGAACCGATCTTCTATTTTGTAAGTTTCCTGTGCCCTTTCCTTGTACATTCTCTTTGGTTTGTAGATTTTCTTGGGTCTTCCAATGGAGAACATTGGAAATAGGTCAATCTCTGAATTTAGGAAGCTTTACAACATCCCTGAGTGGGTAGATATTGAGTGTTGTGCCTCCCCTCCTAGGAATGTTAGGGATATAGATGATGCTCAATGGATCCATGTTCTATTGCTTTCCCAGGGTGGACTCACTTTCCCTCCCAATGATTTGTTCCTGCATTTCTTTGGCTATTTCAATATTGTTCCTGTACAATGCTCGCCCAATGTGTGGAAAATAGTAAATGGCGTCCATAGGATAAATTAATTGTATGGAACTAGGTTAGGGCTCGCCGAGGTCTGTTTTTGTTACTCTTTTTCTCGAACTAGTTTTGGTGTCCTTTACCTCAAAGCTAGGAGCCCTGACAGGGTATTGGTAGTAAATCTACCTGATTCCCATAAGGACTACTGGCAAGAAGGTTTCCTTGTTAGAAATTGGCAGTTTTCTCCCCAATTTGAAGGGTCGAGGTCTGAGAGGTTCTGTGTTCCCTTTTATGGGGAGGAATACATAAGTAGACATTATACTATTATTTTGATTTTTGCTGATTTGTGACCTTTCTAACTCCTATTTTTCTTCTTCTTCCACAACAAGGTCAAAGAATTTGGATCCTGCTCTCAGCGAGGTTCGTATCTCTGAATTGGTTAAGGCTTGGAATATCAGGGAGCCTCTGGGTGACGACGAGCATCCCAGGTCTGCTGCCTTTCTGCTCGAGTATAAGAACGTTGGCTCCAGCTTCATAGCAAGGCCTGTGGATAGTATAACAGAGTTTTACTCCTTCGAAGAGACTGCTGCAGAGCCTATCCAGTTGGATGAGGAGGAGAGCAGCTCTGAAAGTGACTTTACAAGAGCCGTGAGTAATTTGGGTGGAGGGAACTTTGATAGTAGCAGTTCCTCTGACCGTGAGGAGGTTTTTGAAGCTCGGTGATCGTCGAGAACTTCTAGCAATTCAAGTGAAGAGATGGTTCCTCCGAGGAAGAACTTGATTAGAGATGATAATGATGAGGACCATGTGATCCTTGCACGGAGGTCAAAGAAGCAAAAAGCTACTTCTGGGGCCATATCTACTGGTACCTGATCCTCCGCTCAGGAGCAGGAGAGGAGAAAGAAGAAAGAGGAACGGGTGAGAGAGAGAGAGAGAGAGAAAAAATGAAGAAGAGAGGAGGAAGATGGAAGAGAAGAGGAGGATAGAGGAGAGGAAGAAGAAGGAGAGTGAGAAGGAGGAGGTGGAGAGAAGGAGGGAAGAAGCGAGGATGAAGGCCGAACAGGCCTTAGTCCTGGTGTCCGCGTTGCCCGAGGGGGCTTCTGTGGCAATTTCTCCCCAGTTGGCCCCAGCTCTGCTCGAGAGATCTATTCTTCTGGCTGATCGCCAGAGGGCAGTAGGGTCGAAACAGTTGGCCCTTCAGGCTAGTCAAAGGCTGGCTCTGGTAAGGTTTTTCCCTTTTCTCCTATGTTGTTCTGAATTCCCTCATTTTTCTCTTCTGATGCTATTTTTTTTACAGTTCGTTACTGACTTCGTCGTGTTCTATCGTTCACGCGACGAGCTGGTGAAGAAAAATAGCAAGCTGGAGGAGGAAAATACTACCCTGAAGCTGAAGGGTAAAGAGCTCGAGGCTATCTTTAAAGCCGTTGACACTGCTCGAATTTCATTCGATCTGGCTCTTGCTACTGCCAACAAGGAGAAGGGCGCAGCAGTCAAGAACTTGAAGGACATGCAACAGGCCTATGACTTGGTTTGCTCGAGCAAGCTAGTGGTTGTTGAGGACAACAAGATGCTATATATAGAGCTGAAGAAGAAAGAGTCTGAGGCAGTTACTGCCAAGGAGGACTCATACAATTCTAGTTGGGCTACAGCATATGAGGATGCTGAAGTTCAGATAGTCTATATTAGTCGTCTGAACTTCAAGAAAGGTTGGAACAAGGCCCTTTTGGTTGCTGGTGTTGACATCGATTCTCCCTTATTTGACGAGCATGACCCAGGTCCGAAGCCAACCGTGGATGAAGTTCTTGCCCCAGCTGTTGAAGGCACCGATCCTGTTCCTCAAGCGACCCCTGCTGATGTTTTTATGGTTATGGGGATAGAGATTATCCCTGCTGAGGGCGGTGCTCCTGCCGATGTTGACGAGGGGAAGGGGCCATCGACTTTTGGGCCGTTTGAGGTTGTCAACTAGTTATCTACTTGGATTGCTCTGTATTTTTGTTTTTTCCATTCTATAAACTTTTCTTTTTTCAGTTTGATGTAACTTCAATCTTCATTAATATAAAAAGGCTTCATTTATGCTTGTACTGATTTGTCCCTTTCTCTCCCTTTTCTTTCTCTTGCTTATAGTTAGCTGATGTGGATGATTACATTCCTGCTACTTCCCAGTTGGGTAGGACCCTTGGTCCCAATGCGAGTCCCGAAGTTCTCCAGGCCTTCGTTAAGCTCTGCAAGTCCCTTAGGTTTAGAAATCAGAAGTATAAGGAGCAATCTAAGCTCATGGTCAAGCTGAAGGACATGCTCTAGGAGATGGAGGACATTGGTGCTTCAGTGCAAGAGGAGATTAATGTGCTGAAGACAAAACTATTAGAGGCCTCCGAGATCAACCAAGTAGGGGAGGTTCTTCAGAAGGAGAATGAAGATCTGAGGAGAGAAGTCTTACGACTCAGGAAGCATACGTCGAGTACTGTTCGAGCAGTATTATTAGGCTCATCATCATCGGGAGCTGGAGCTAATCATAATGTTACCCCTCCTGTGTCGTGAAGTCTCACTCTCCCTCCCCTTCCACGAGCTAGTAGGAGCACCAGGAGCAGAAGCAGGGAAGGAGAAGAACTTCGCGATAGGGAAATGGAAGAACTCCGCGGTGATGCTCAGCGGTCATATGTAATCGCTGCTGGGCTTCAAAGGGACGTCACCCTGTTGCGGAACCTATCCAAGAAAGGTCCTCGGCAAGCGTGGGAATGCGGTTACGTTCAATGTTGGTCGAATGCTCCAACAAGGCTATCTGAGTTCAAGGATCTTTCTTTCATCAGGGGATGTCTAAGTGCCTTGAAGGAGCTGCAAGTCCCAAGGAACTCGGTGCTATGGTATCGTCATGAGATGTCTTCCTCCACTCTGGTGCCCAACCCATTCAGGAGGGGCGATCGATGGATCCCCATGGATGCTATTCCCCGGTAATTATTAGAGTCGGATGCGAATGAGTTTGTGGAAAAGTTTGCTCCTGCTCCTGCTCCTGATGACGGTCGAAGAACTTGAGTGGCTGATTATCTTGCTTGGAAGCTTCCACCCCCTTGACATTTTTCCAGTTGCTATTTTTTTATATTTTTTATAATGTAAATGCTTTGGGCGAGCTCGTTGACTAAACATGTATTATCATTGCTGTAAATAAGATTGATTAATGAAAAATTTTGTGTTTTTGGGCAATTTTGCCAACTAAACGTGTATATCCTACTTTTCATATCCTTGTTGCTTTATGATCTCTTTTTTTCTGTCATACAAGTGTCCCCCCAGTCCAGTATATTACCAAAGTACCATTTTGCCCCACTTTACCTTTTAGGTTGTGTCGCCACACTCCCTTAGGTCTAAGTAGGGCAATTGGTGAGGACACACCTGGTGTTGGATGTCTTCATCCGATCAGGATTTTGTTTAACTGAAGTAGGTTTGATGACCAGTCTAAGATTTGGTCGCATTGCATAAGAATCCTCTGTAGGGCTTTATATATTTCCAGGGGCAATGCTAAGAGGTCTCTCGTGTTTTATGACGATGACCTGAGGAGGGGTATTCCCTTTCTATAGTGATCAATGTGCTTGTTATTTGAAAAAAATGTGCGATGAATGCAGCTATCACCAATCAGAGTGTAACCAACTAAGTAACATTCATTAGTAATAAGGAAAATGAACTATTGTTTTCATAACAAAAGAATACAAGAAAAAGATCTAAAAATATAATTTCTTGAGATTAGCTGCGTTCCATGCTCGTGGTATTTCTCTGCCCTCCATCGTTTCCAAGTGATAGGCACCTTGCAGATCATCTTTAGTTACTTTAAAGGGTCCTTCCTAGTTTGGGCCTAGCTTGCCGTCTGACGACTTCACTGTGCTACCCAGGACCTTCCTTATAATATAGTCCTTAACTTGGACCGTACTTGGGCTAACCCTTTTGTTATAATGATTCGTGAGCTATTGCTGATAGTTCACTAGCTTCACCAGGGCTAGCTCTCTATGCTCGTTTCCTAGGTCGAGTTCGGCGAGCAATGCTTCATCATTCAGGCATTGGTCGACAAGGTTGGATCTCATTGTTGGCAAACCTGCTTTTAGTGGGATAACTGCTTCCATGCCATACGTCAGCGAAAATGGGATTTCTCCTGTTGCTCGCCGAGGAGTGGTGCGGTACGCCCATAGAATATGGGGTAGCTCTGTTACCCATGCGCCTTTGGCTTGCTCTAATCTCATCTTTAATCCATCGATCACAGTTTTATTGGAAGCTTCAGCTTGGCCATTTCTCTGAGGGTAGGCCACCGAGCAGAAGTGGTGTCTGATCCCGTGTTCGTTACAGAAGTTCTGAAAGGGGCCACTTTTGAACTGCGTTCCATTTTCAGTGATGATGGTTCTGGGGATTCCAAACCGAGTGATTATATTTCTCCATATGAACCTTATCATATCAGTATCTCGGATGTTCGCCAGGGATTCAGCTTCGATCCATTTGGTGAAGTAGTCAGTCACAACCGACAGGTATTTGCGATTACCGACGGTGATAGGCAGCGGTCCCACGATGTCCATTCCACATTGGGCGAAGGGCCATGGGTTGGATAGGGACTTCAGATCGCTGGTGGGTTTATGGGCCATAGGAGCATGGAATTGGCATTTCAGGCATTTTCGAACATATACTGCGGAGTCCTTTTGTATGTGTGGCCACTAATATCCTTCCTTCATTGCTCAAAAGGCTAGAGACCTTCCTCCGATATGACTTCCACAGATTCCTTCCTGAAGCTCGTGTAGCACTTTCTCGACATCACCTGGGTGGATGCATCTAAGGTAGGGACCAGAGAAGGATTTCTTATATAAGTCACCTCCTGTGGATAAGTGAAAGCGAGCATCTTTGACTCTTATCTGGTGGGAAGTTTTCTTATCATCTGGGAGCATGCCATCCTTTAAATAGCCCCTTAAGGGGTCCATCCATCTGGGGGTTGAACCCAACTAGAGTACTTATTCCATGTTTGGTAACTTGCTATTGTGGTTAATGCTCGAACAAATGAGGAATTCGATGGGGATGACCCTCTTAAGGTCAGAGTCAACTGCCGAACTTAAGGCTGCTAAGGCATCAGCATGACTGTTTTGCCCCCTGGGAAACTGTTGGATGTTGATCTCTTTAAAGCTTGACATTAATTCTCTCACTAAGGCGAGGTAGGCTACCATTCTTTCATCCTTTGCATTGTAATCTCCACTTATCTGATTGGAGACTAGTTGAGAGACGTCGAACACCTGTAAACGTTTTGCTCCTAGAGTTTGTGCCTTTTGGAGACCGGCTATTAGGGCTTCGTACTCTACTTCGTTGTTGGAGGCTGCAAATCCAAGCCTGATTCCTTGTTTGACGATTGTGTTTTCTGGAGTGATGAGGACAATGCCTACCCCTGCCCCCTTTGAGTTGGAGGCACCATCAACAAAGAGTCTCCAGGTTCTCTCTGTTACTTGGTTCTTCTTTTGCCTTGTTGGTTGAGGTTGGTCGGACAGTTCCTCGCCCGTGAATTCGGCTATGAAATCAGTAAGGATCTGAACCTTGATAGCTGTCCTTGGTTAAAATTAGATGTCAAACCGGACGAGCTCGACGGACCACTTAGACAGTCTGCCCGCTCGTGAGCTGAAGTGGCATCTACTAGTTGGTCTATCTTCGGGAGGGGGAAACTATCCTTAGGGCATGCTTTGTTGAGGTCAGTGAAGTCGAAGAAAACTCTCCAGTTCCCATTATTCTTCGGAACTACTACTGGGTTGGATAACCACTTGGGGAATTGCACTTCCCATATGGATCCTGCATCCAGCAGTTTTTTGACTTCCTTTTCGACCGCTTTAGCCTTCTCGGGTGCAGTACTCCGTGCCTTATACGTTATTGGCTTGAATGTGGGGTCGACACGCAGCTGATGACAGACCATACTAGGATCGATTCCAGGCAGCTCGTATGGTTCCCATGCGAAAACATCTACGTTATGTCTCAGCAAGGTCGTCAACTCCTTCTGTTTTTAGTCGGTGAGAGATGCTATAATCAAGAAGACTCTGCTACTGTCACCAACTTCAGCCATAACTTCTACTAGGTCCTCGACGACACGCTCGGAGGGGAGGAGCCTCGTGTCCTCTACTCCAGGTCTTCCATACTTTAATTGCTACTTGGAAGGTATCACATCTTCTTCAACTTTCTCGCTAGGTTGATCGGCATTCTTCTCTGGCTTTGGTCGAATGGCTGCTATGAATCACTTCCTCGCCATCGCTTGGTCGTCGTGGATATCCATTACTCCTCACTCGATTACATACTTGAGCTTCTGATGGTAGGTCGAGGAGACCGCCTTCATCGCAAGAAGCCATCCTCTGCCGAGGATGGACTGGTACGGTGATTCGATGTCAACTACCAAAAATACAATCATCTTAGAAACGTTCCCAGCATGAACTGGCAGCACTATCTTGCCCAGGGGCATGGTCATTTTTCCAGCGAAGTCGACCAAAGGAACAATAGCTTCCTTTAGGTCGGCGACGCTCAACTTCAATTTCTGGAATAGGTCGAGGTACATTACTTCGGATGAACTTCCTTGATCGACGAGCAGCTTGTCGATGTCAAAGTTGGCTATCCAGAGTGTAATGACCAGGGCATCATGATGTGGGGTCCTTACTCCCACCAAATATTCATCCGTGAAAATAATATGCTTGTTATAGTTGACGTCCTCTGCTCGTTGACACTTTCCTGATTGTGATTTTACTGGATCGATTTGAAAAGCCTGCATTACCACTGTATTTCCATTCGAGCTGAGTTCCCTTGTATCTGCTTGACGTCAGATAATCCGTGGATTACTGCGAACTCATGTCCAGCATCATCCTCTAGCACATTATCGGGTCTCGCCTCTCTGTTGGCAGCTATTTTCTCTACCTCTTTTCCACAAAGTTATTCAAATTCTCGGACTGGGTAAACTCCTCGAGGTGAGACTTAAGAGATTTGCAGTGCTCGGTCTTATATCCTCCCTCTTTGTTAAAAGCGCATCTTAATGCATTGTTCCTCTTCGAGGGGTCTCCCCCCATTTTTCTGGGCCACTTGATGAAGGGCTCATCTTTGATCTTCGCGAGAATTTTGTAAATTGGTTCTTTGAAGATGGTGTTGACCGCCTGGAATACTTTCGACGCGTCATGGTTTCCTCCGTTCTTTCCTCCTTTCTTCTGGTTCTCAGTTTTCTGACTTCCCTTGGTAGTGAGCTTAGCTCTACCATTTTCTCCTGTATTAGGGCGGGTGACATCTTCCACCTTTGCATATTTCTCGATTCGAGTCATTAGGTCATCAATCGTCATAGCTTCCTTCTTCGTCAGGGACTGGTAGAGGAGGGAAGAACGAGGGAGCCCAATTTTGAAGGAGGCCACTGCCACTTCCTCCGCGCAGTCCTCGATCTCATTGAATAACTCCGAGTACCTCTTCGCGTAATCTCGGAGGGTCACTTGAGTGTTTTCCTCATTATTAGCAGAGCATCCATCCTTTTGGGAAGGGAGCTACTGGTAATGAATCGGGCCATAAAACGTTCAGCTAGGGATTTAAAATTCTTAATCGACCGATGGGGGAGCCTTTCGAACCACTTTTGTGCTACATCATGAAGGCTCGAGGGAAAAATGAGTCACATCAGGGCATTTCGGTGATTCCAGAGGGGCATGGCCTGTCGGTATTACCTTACGTGATCGATGGGATCAGTTTTTCCATCGTAAATCTTGAACCTTGGAATGGCAAATTTCTTGAGAGCCTCCTCCTCTTCGATTTCCCTTGTGAAGGGTAACTTCATCTGGTTTTTGAGAGCTCGCCTCGCGAGTTCTCTGGTTGATCTTGTTTCGTGGTGAGCGGGATGCTGGTCCATCTCCCTGCAGACCATGTTTCGTATGTTCTCGTCGCTGCGAGCAGGGCTCTGGTAGCGGCGAGCTCTTCACAGCTGTTCGCGGAGGTCGTCGTCTGACTCGCCTCTTTTTTCCTTTTGAGATTCTCGCCTAGGGCTCCTTCCTCGGCTGCGAGATTTGCTCGCCTGAGGGTTAGGAGTGCGAGATGGGAGTCTCCTGTTATCAGGACGAAGCTCCCTCTCCAGTCTTTCCAGTCTCCTTTTCAAGCGAGCATTCTCATCCTCATATCTGCGAGAAGACTCCCTCTGCTCGTGGTGCCTTGCCTCGTACGCATCAATCAATCTAGATATCTGCGTGGACCTCGCTGGTCCCTGACTTTCTTCTGAGGCTGGTCTTTCCAGGCGAGCTCTCTGATCTGAACGTCGGACTTCAGACCTAATCCTACGAGGAGCAGGTGGCTCTTGAATATCTCCCGCTTGAGGGGCATTACTGTTGTGACTAGACATCTTAAACTCCTTTCTTGACGTGGGCTCTTCTCAGGGAAAGATGAACGTTTCCCACAGACGGTGCCAATTGCGGTGACAATTATTATGCAACACAAATAAATACAAGAGAAACAACTATCAAGGAAGAATAAGGAATATAAAATGCCAATCACACAACAAAGGATGTACGTGGTTCAGCAAAGATGTGCCTACGTCCACGGTGGTGCAGTCGATATTATTTCTATATACTCCGGAGAGCAATTACAGAGAATACAACTTGTTCTTTTGCCCCGAACCTAGGGTTTAATATATACATGTACATGTAGGTAAGTGGAGGTGATGGGTTTCTGCACGTTTTCCATCTCCCCTATAACTTCCAATTGTGGGAACCTGGGAGAGACCGGATCAATATAAGAGATGAGGGGCCCGGACTTTGGGCCGCCATGACTGGGATACTCATCCAGGCCCATGGTTCTAAATTTCGGGTACCCACAGGTATCAATCCACATCAACGGTGTAAGCTAGAGACAAACTCAAATGTAGTTCAATTTTTTTATTTTCTTTTTTTTGGGATTTTTCTTTTTCTATTTTTTTAGCTTTTTCAAATATTAAAACTATGGGGTGAGGTGAGGTGAAATAAGACTAAACTAAACTCAATGAGAAATGATAACAACTCACTAAAAAGTGATTAAAAGTGAAAAATAAAGTCTAACACTAAAATAAGAGATAAAGTGAGGTAAATAATTGTGAGAACAATCAAGGAGTGGGATTACACCACAAATTTTAGATGTTCTAACTAATTAATTTAATTAATTGAAATCTCTCAAATTAATATCAAAATTACAAATCAACTCTCGTTGCAAATGTAATTTTAATAGTAATTTTTTAGAAAATTAAGTTTAACACCCCACAACTCTAGAAAAATAGATCTACACTCCTTTTAATTCATCATCTGCAAATTTATGTAAATCTTAGAAAATAAATTTAGAGTTCAAATTCAAGTAATAATACCCCACTTAAGAAACCCCTATCTCTAGTTCGAATCTAAAATGGGTATTATAACTACAATTTCGATTTTCTCTCGAAAATCATTTACCCTCTCTTGAGGCATAAATTTAAGGGTGAGGTGTCAAAATTAACATTCAAAGGGATTTTCAAGTAATCAAACTAATTAAACTAAAAATAACATCAAATAAGGGTTTCCCCCCACCCCTTGAAAGGGGATTTTGCCTAACATGGTATAAGGTTTGATAAATTAATAATCAAGGGCATATAAAATAAAGTTGAAGAGAAGAACAATCAAACCGAAATCTCTTTGATTGAAATTGGACTTCAATCCTTGAATTTGCAATTTACATCCCTTCAATTGAGCATCCAAGTGATTTGCAATTAAGTAATCACTCGATTATATCTCACATTTATCATCTAAAAAAATAAATAAATAAACTATTTACAAATTGGTGTTTATCTCTCAACAATTCTCTCTCTATTTGATGATATATTCTCATCTTGAAAGGGTATTGAGTCTTCTTTTATAGTAGATGCATGGCACACATGGGGCTAAGGGTTATTTTTGGTAATGAGCTAGGAAAAATATGTGGGAGAGGTGTGAGCACATGTGCATGGGTTGTGAGGATGTTTGGAAGAGGGAATAAAACTCTGATTTGTTAAAAGGTTATAAAGGGAAGTTGGGTTAAATTAGGTAGTTGGGGGAATTTTGGGTAAAAGGGGATAAAGGTTTAGTAGGCACATGTGGGTTTAATGGTTTTGGTCTTCATTTGGTGTTTAGCTTTGGTTGACTTGGAGAGTTTTTATGCAGGTTGAAAATCGTGGCTTAAAAATGGGATATGGGTTTGGTTTGGGTTTGCTATAGGTTCGGTTTCTGGCCTTAGGTTGGAGTCGGTTGAGGGGTGGCTTTGATCGGAGATGGGTTTGAGGTTTTGGTGGAGGCAGGGGGTTCGAGTTGTGTCTGGAGATGGCTGGTCCGGCGATAATGTTGGTGGCCAGCGAGCAGGAGGTATAAAGGATAGAGGTGGCTCACCGGCAAGTTCTGCAGCTGGCAGTGGAGTGACGGTTTATGGGTCGCCGGCTAGAGAGTAGGTTGGAAGGTGCACCGGAGCAGGTATGGTGGTCCGGTTCGGGTAGCTCGCAAATTATTTGCTTGGGTTCCGGGTTTGAGTTTGGGGATCGAATGGAGGTATGGAAGGGGTCTGTTTGGTTGGTTATGGGGTGATGAGAGAGAGTGAGAGATGGTGGGAAGAAGATGATGGGAAGGGGTTGTGTGTGGTGAGGGTGTTGGGTAGATTGTGTGGGTAAAGGATACGTTTCGGTGTAGGAAAGTGATGTGTTAGTGTGTAGTTTAGTGTATGATAGGTGGGTGTGAGTGTGTGTGTTTAAATTGGACCCTTAAAAAATAACATAAAAAACTAAAACTAATAAAAATAAAAATCTTACTTGTAGTAATAAAATAAAGACTCAAAGTAAACATAAAAACTAAAAAGAAAAAATAAAAATAAAAATAAAATTCTATTAAACTAAAAATTAAAATCCTAAAAAAGTACAATCTGATAAAACTAAAAAATAAATGAAATTCTAAAAATAACTAATTGCAATAAAATAAAAATAAAAATAATATATAATAAAAATAAAGATAAAATAAAAATAAAAATATACTAATAAAAATAAAATGAAATATAAAAATAGTAAATAAAACCTAAAAATTCTAAATAAATCTAAAATAAAACTTAAAAAAATAAAACGACACAATATAAAAATCTAAAAAGTATTAAAAGGGATAAACAAAACACACTTGGGGGTTGGGGTAGGTTTAGGCTCAGTTTAGGGTAGGCTAGGATACGGGATAAGGGTATTTAGCACCATTAAACGTGCATTTGCCTCGATATATATATATATATATTTTGACACCGCAAACGGACGTTTGACCTATAAGATAAACATTTAAGCACATAAGACCCCAATTGCCGAGAATTAGAAACTAAAGTCCATCTATTCGGGGTATAAAATGTAGAGAAAGAGAAAGATAAGTAACCAAAAGTGTACCACTTTCGCGGGCACTTGCGATTGCACTTAGCATGTGCAACAAGCCTGTAAACCTATAGGTTTCCCTATAAGACGAGTTGTGTCTCGTGAGGGTTTATAGGGAATATACCCACAAAATTCTTATTTGCAAAGATTTATTGAAATGCAGTCAATCTCTTATTAGACGTATAATAGTCGCACAATCCATCACATGAAAAATAATTTAATAAATACAAGCTAGAATGTGAAACAAGTTTAGATAAGTAAATACTAAAGGCACATCCTTCCTAGAACTCAACGTGTGTAGTGTGAATCAGTCAAAACGGGTCGAGTATCATAACAGTAATTCCTAGATTGCCTCGTCGGAATCAACTCTTCAACTTCAAATCTCACGAATATATCTCTCTCAAATGAACTCTCGAGATTAGGGTTAGTGTATCGCTCTTGTGTGTGAGGAGGTGTTAAGTGTATTCAAGTTTAAACGTGTCACACACACATAAGAAAGAACGGACATTAAGAAAGAAAGGTGATCTCATGAAAGAATGTTAATCACTATAGTGAGAACGTCGAGTTATTCACAACATTGACTTTCATTTGCCCGAACACATAGGGGAATATGGATGTTAATGGGTGAGGGGAGATGAGATGGAAAGGATATGATGATATGAGGTAGGATGGTGATGTATGGATGAATAATGAGTGATGTATGTGTAATGGATAAAATATGGATGTGATATGTGAGAAGAGTGTACTATGAAGAACAAATATCTTTATTTAACAAGGACTAAACTACTAACTACAAACTCTCTTTCTATTATTTTTCTCTTTTTTTCTCTCTATTTTTTTCGATTTTTCTTTTCTTTATCTCTATTTTTTTTCTTTTTCTTTTTTTCTTTTTGCTTTTTTTTCTTTTTTTTGTTTTTCTCTCACTTTTCAACCCAACAATGAAGACATTTAACATTTAGAATCAACACTCTGTTATTTGAAAATGAAAGATGATATGGAGATGATAGGTGATGGTGTGGGAAAATATGTGGGAATATGGAAGAGCATGGGAATATAATGGGTGAAGTGAATGGTAAATGGTATATGGAAAAGTGGTAAGTGTATGGATGAAAATCTAGTATTCGGGAAAAATTTCAAGACACGCGTTTCTTACAACTCGAAAATAATGTCGTTCTCCGTGATCACGCCAAAAATTTATTGAAGAATAATGAGATCATACAAAAATTAAAGTGCGGACCCAAACGAAGTTTAATCAACTTGTGACTCGAAGATTGCGTAAAACACTCTAAAAGGGTGAAAGGCACGAATCTCACAAGCTTAAGTCTCCACTAGTGATCCTTAAGGTTCTCTTGAGAATTATAATACTCTTCAACACTAAACCGTAATGACATGATAAATGCGCAAATTTTGTTGAGTCTAGAAATTCATGGTGCAACATTTCTTGTTACGTATTACATAAGCTATTTAGAAAAAATATTCTTCAGCTTGATTCCTAGACTTAAAAAGATGGATGATTGAAAATTCACATCAATGAGTGAGATGAAAGAAACTTCACAAAATTTTAACAATCAAGTTTAAAAATCAAAAAAATTCAAAAGAGGCACGATTTTGATAAAATTCCCAACCCCCAAACAAAAAGGAACATCGTCATCGATGTTAAGCAAAATGATTTTTTAAATTGAGAGCATAATGTAGGAAAGGGAGTACCAGAATCAACAGCTAATGAAGTGGACATATATCGCCAATAATAAACCTGAATAAAAAGTGAGAGAAAAAATGTGTACAAGTCTATAAACATGGAAAAACATAGGGTGATGTGAAACACACACACACACACACCCAAACAGGATGATACTAGTATAAGAAACGCGGGCAGCCTCTCGGTAGAGCTAAGTTTAATGTCTTCATCCAAATCGATGGATACTCACCCTAAAGATAAGATCAAGAAATGCGCGGGGTGGCAGAAAAATTGGGTGATGAAAATCACCCCCAAACAAGACTGAAGTTCCAGTCTTGATGGATAAAGGATAAAGGTGTCAATGCACTTGTATGGCAAAGTGCATCACACGATATAAAGCATCGGTGGACCATGGGCGGGTGGGTATGAGGGTAATGGTACGGAAGGCTGAGGAGAATGAGCAGCGATCACGGGCCTTGTTGAGCCGGAAGGTGAGGACAACTAGGGCCCTATAGGCATGGTGCTCAAGTTGTATAGGAAATCAAAAGGGTTTCGTAAGTGGAATGAGGTGGGGCTCAAGGGAATCACATGACCGTTCTATGAATAGGCGATGATAATGGTCGCGCTGTGACACACCAGGGAGCTGTCGATGTGAAAAACAACACCACAAGAGAGTGGCGGGCATAGAGTAACAAGCTCGGTGTCACGGAAGTGGAGAGCAGCACCATAAATACTCTCGTAGATGGCGGATGGCTTCAAGTTAGGATTTAAATATATGGAGGAAAATTTGAAATGTGTAAAATCAAGATCCAAACTAGGTGTTGGGGTGAAAAGGAAAATGGATGGGTCGGGTGGGATAAATGGTGGAGGAAGATGATCCAACTCAAGCGTGGGAGACACACACTCGTTGGAAGGAGTAAAAGAATACTCACAAGGGAGTGTGGTTTCTAAAGATGGAGTGGTCAACTTCTCCATAAGAGTAGCGTCGGTGAATGGGGTAGTTGGTTCAAACGAGGAACCAAGATCGGAGATAGAGGAATCACTATAAATAATGGGCTCAAAGGGAGCCATACATGGTGGGACATCATCCATATCCGAATAGGTAGGAACTATCGCGGATTCTATCTCGGGAACATGGTGAACACTTGTAGCCGGAGCTAACCTAAAAGATATGGGCATATCAGAGACATATACAATTGGGG
Organism: Sambucus nigra; assembly: GCA_949130495.1. Classification (NCBI taxonomy): domain Eukaryota; kingdom Viridiplantae; phylum Streptophyta; class Magnoliopsida; order Dipsacales; family Adoxaceae; genus Sambucus; species Sambucus nigra. Next base: position 115,504,844 of record OX422219.1, read on the forward strand.
CATAAGGTAAAAGCTCGGGCATGTTTTTTGATTCTATGGGAAAGTGAGTGGGAACCTCAATGATGGAGGAAGATGATCACTTTGACATGGTGGGACATGTCAGAGACATATCCCTGGCAACGACGCCACTTGATAATGACTTTTGCGTATATGTTTCATCGTTGCTTGAAAAGCTCTTCTAATCAAAATCCTCAAATACCTACAAAATATAACAAAATCAAGTGTAGAGGTAAGTAAGGGTATCAATCCACATGAAGGGGGTAAGCTAGAGACAAACTCAAATGTAGTTCAAATTTTTTATTTTCTTTTTTTTTTGGGCGTTTTCTTTTTCTATTTTTTTATCTTTTTCAAATATTAAAATTATTGGGTGAGGTGACGTGAAATAAGACTAAACTAAACTCAATGAGAAATGATAACAACTCACTAAAAAGTGACTAAAAGTGAAAAATAAAGTCTAACACTAAAATAAGAGATAAAGTGAGGTAAATAATTGTGAGAACAATCAAGGAGTGGGATTACACCAGAAATTTTAGCCATTCTAACTAATTAATTTAATTAATTGAAATCTCCCAAATTAATATCAAAATTACAAATCAACTCTCGTTGCAAATGAAATTTTCATATTAATATTTTAAAAAATTAAGTTTAACACCCCACAACTGTAGAAAAATAGATCTACACTCCTTTTAATTAATCACCTGCTAGGATCGATCAATTAAAATTTATGTAAATCTTAAAAAATAAATTTAGTGTTAAAATTCAAGTAATAATACCCCACTTAAGAAACCCCTATCTCTAGTTTGAATCTAAAATGGGTAATATAACTAGAATTTTGATTTTATCTCGAAAATCATTTACCCTCTTTAAAGGTAATTTTCAAGTAATCAAACTAATTAAACTAAAAATAACATCAAATAAGGGTTTCCCCCCACCCCTTGAAAGGGGATTTAGCCTAACATGGTATAAGATTTGACAAATTAATAATCAAGGGCATATAAAATAAAGTAGAAGAGAAGAACAATCAAACCAAATCTCTTTGAGTGAAATTCGACTTCAATCCTTGAATTTGCAATTTACATCCCTTCAATTGAGCATCCAAGTGATTTGCAATTAAATAATCCCTCAATTAAATCTCACACATTTATCACTCACAAATATCTAAAAAAAAATTAAAAAAAACTATTTACAAATTGGTGTTTATCTCTGTACAATTCTCTCTCTATTTGATGATATATTCTCCTCTTGAAAGGGTCTTGAGCCTTCTTTTGTAGTAGATGCATGGAACACATGGGGCTAAGGGGTATTTTTGGTAATGAGCTTGGGTGAACATGTGGAAGTGGTGTGAGCACATGTGCATGGGGTGTGAGGTGTGAGGGTATTTAGAAGAGGAAATAAAAATCTAATTTGTTAAAAGGGTATAATGGGAAGTTGGGTTAAATTAGGTAGTTCGGGAGCATTTTGGGTAAAAGGGGATAAAGGTTTAGTAGGCACATGTGGGTTTAATGGTTTTGGTCTTCATTTGGTGTTTAGGTTTGTTTGACTTGGAGAGTTTTTATAAAGGTTGAAAATCGTGGCATGAAAAGGGGATATGGGTTTGGTTTGGTTTTACTACAGGTTCGGGTTTCTGGCCTCGGGTTAGAGTCGGTTGAGGGGTGGATTTGATCGGAGATGGGTTCAAGGTTTTGGTGGAGGAAGGGGAGTCAAGTTGTGGCCGAAGATGGCTGGTCCGGCGATAATAGTGGTTGCCAGCAAGAAGGAGGTATAAGGGACGAAGCTGGCTCGCCGACGGGTTATGCAGCTAGCGGTAGAGTGACGGTTTATGGGTCGCTGGCCGGAGAGTAGGTTGGAAGGTGCGCCAGAGCAGGAGTGCTCGCCAGAGAAAGTATGGGGGTCCGGTTTGTGTAGCTCGCGGGTTGTTGGCTTGGGTTCCGGGTTTGAGTTTGGGGATCAAATGGAGGTATGGCAGGGGTGTGTTTGGTTGGTTATGGGGTGATGAGAGATGGTGGGTAGAAGATGATGGGAAGGGGTTGTGTGTGGTGAGGCTGTTGGGTAGATTGTGTGGGTATAGGATATGTTTGGGTGTTGGAAAGTGAGGTGTTAGTGTGAAGTTTAGTGTATGATAGGGGGTGTGAGTGTGTGTGTTTAAATTGGACCCTTAAGAAATAACATAAAAAACTAAAACTAATAAAAATAAAAATGTTACTTCTAATAATAAAATAAAGACTCAAAGTAAAAGTAAAACTAAAAGAAAAAATGAAAATAAAAATAAAATTCTATTAATCTAAAAATTAAAATCCTAAAACAGTAAAATGTAATAAAACTAAAAAATAAATGAAATCCTAAAAATAACTAATTCTAATTAAATAAAACTAATATACAATAAAAATAATGATAAAATAAAAATATACTAATTAAAATAAAATAAGATATAAAAATAGTAAATAAAACCTTAAAATTCTAAATAAATCTAAAATAAAACAACACAAAAAAAAAATCTAAAAAATATTAAAAAGGGACAAACAAAACATACACATGGTTTGGGGTAGGTTTATGCTCAGTTTAGGGTAGGCTAGGATACGGGATAAGGGTATTCAGCACCATTAAACGTGCATTTGCCTCGATACATAGCTTTTGACACCGCAAACGGACGTTTGACCTACAAGATAAACATTTAAGCACATAAGACCCCAATTGCCGAGAATTAGAAACTAAAGTCCATCTATTCGGGGTATAAAATGTATAGTTTTGGGTGCTTATCAATATTTATAAGCCCGAGTCTAACAGTTTGAAAATTTCCATCGTGCTGTCAAATCGAGAGTCCCGTGAGTACTCGGTCGGTGGGTTACATTAGTCTCGTGTGAGGTGTTCGTGCCTCTCCCGAGGGCATTTTATGGGTTTTTAGAGGTTCTCCCTTTGACGGCATATTTTCAAGCCTAAGTCTAACAGTTTGCAAATTTTCATTGTGATCTCAAAGGGGGAGTTCCGTGAGCACGCGGTCAGTTCCTGTGAGTTACATTTGTCCCGTGAGAGGTGTTTGTCATCATGTTTTGAAGCCTGAGTCTAATAGTTTGTAAATTTTCATCGTGCTCTTAAATTGGGTGTCTCGTGAGTATATGGTCGGTTCTTGTGGTTTACATCAGTCCCATACGAGGTGGTCGTGCCTCTCATGGGCCCTTTTGTGGTTGTTTTACGTTTTCACCCTTTGACGATAAATTTTTAAGCCTAAGTCTAATAGTTTGAAAATTTTTGTCGTGCTCTCAAATCAAGAGTCACGAGAGTTCGTGGTTGGTTCCTACGGGTTAGATTGTCCTCGTGTGAGGGCTTTGTGCCTCTCACGGGGCCGTTTTGTGGCTATTTTATGTTTTGACCCTTAAACGTCAAGTTTTTAAGTCTAAGTCAGACTATTTGCAAATTTTCATCGTGCTTTGAAATCGGGAGTCCTTTGCATATGCGGTCCATTCCTATGAGTTACGTTTGTCCCGTGAGTGTTGTTTGTCCATCTCATGGGGCCATTTTGCGATTTTTTTACGCTTTCACCCTTTGACGACAGTTTATTAAGCCTAAGTCTAACAATTTGCAAATTTTCGTCACGCTTTGAAATCGAGAGTTCCGTGAGTACGCTATCAGTTCCTATGGGTAACATTGTTCTCGTGCAAGGTGTCCGTGCCTCTCACGGGGTCATTTTATGGTTGTTTTACATTTTCACCCTTTGATGTCTTGTTTTTAAGACTTCGTCTAACAGTGTGCAAGTTTTCATCGTGCTCTCAAATCGGGAGACTTGGGATTTCACAGTCGGTTCCTACGGGTTACATTGGTCCCATGTGAGGTGTTTGTGCCCCTCATGGTTCTATTTTGTGGCTATTTTTCATTTCCCCACTTTGACGGCTTCTTTTTAAGCCAAAGTCTATTAGTTTGCAAATTTTTGTTGTGCTCTCAAATCGAGAGTCCCGTTAGTACGCGATGGGTTCTTGCAAGTTACATTGGAATCGTGCGAGGTGTTGGTGCCCCTCATGGGGCCGTATTGTGGTTATTTTACCTTTTCATCGTTTGATGACAGGTTTTAAACCTGTCTTACAGTTTGCAAATTTTCATTGTGCTCTCAAACCGGGAGTCCCGTGAGTGCGTGATCGGTTCCTGCAGGTTTGATTGGTCTCGTGCTAGAATTGTGCCTATCACGGGGTTATTTTGTGGCCATTTTACATTTTCACCCTTTGACAGCATGTTTTTAAGCCTAACTCTAATAGTTTGTAAATTTTCCTTCTGCTCTCAAATTGGGACTGTCATGAGTACGCATTCGGTTCTTGTAGGTTAGATTTACCTCGTGTAAGGTGTTTGTTCCTCTCACAAGGTCGTTTTGTGGAATTTTATGTTTTCACCCTTAAACGGTATGTTTTCAAGCCTGCGTCTAATAATTTTCAACGTCCTCTCAAATTGAGAGTCTCGTGAATGCAAAGTCGATTCTTGCAAGTTACATTAGTCTCATGTGAGGTGCTCGTGCCTCTCACAGGGCCATTTTTTGGTTTTTTTACATTTTCAACCTTTGATGATTTATTTTTAAGCTTAAGTCTAACGTTTGAAAATTTTTGTCATGCTCTAAAATCGAGAGATACGTGAGTACGCGATCAGTTTCTGTGTGTTACATTGGTATCGTGCGAGGTGTACGTGCCTTTCACATCATCCTTATTTGGATTTTTTCTATTATCACCCTTTGACGTCATATTTATAAGCATATGTCTATCTATTTGCAAATTTCAATCGTGCTCTCATACCGAGTGTCTCGTGAGTACGCGGTGGGCTCTCGTGGGTTACATTGGTCCCGTGCGAGGTGTTTGTGCTTCTCACGGGGCCATTTTGTGGATGTTTTACATTCTTTCCCTTTGACTGCATGTTTTTAAGCAAAAGTCTAAAAGTCTACAAATTTTCATTCTGCTCTCAAACGGGGAGTCCCGTGAGTACGCGGTCAGTTCATGCGAGTTACATTGGTCCCGTGAGAGATGTTTATGCCTCTCACGGGTCCATTTTATGGATGTTTTATATGTTCACCCTTTGACAACATGTTTTTAAGTATGTGTCTAACATTTTGTTAATTTTCATCGTGCTCTAAACCAAGGAGTCTCGTGAGTATGTGGTCGGTACTTACGGGTTACATTAGTCCGGTGCGAGGTGTTTGTGCCTCTCATGGGTCCATTTGGTGGTTGTTTTACACTTTCACCCTTTGACGACATGTTTTTAAGCCTAAGTCTAACAGTTTGTAGATTTTCGTCGTGCTCTCAAATCAGGAGTCCCAAGAGTTCGCGGTTGATTCTTACGAGTTACATTGGTTCAGGGAGAGTTATTCGTTCCTTTCACGGGTCAATTTTAGGGTTGTTTTACATATTCACCTGACGACATGTTTTTAAACATAAACTAACACTTTATATGATTTTCATCTTTCTCTCGAATCTAGAGTCTGGTGAGTATGCAGTCGATTCCTACGGGTTATATTGGTCCCTTATGAGGTATTCGTGGCTCCCATGGGGCCACTTTGTGGTTGTTTACATATCACCCTTAGGCGACATGTTGTTAACCCTAAGTCTAACAATTTGAAAATATTCATTGTACTCTCAAATCGGGAGTTCTGTTAGTACGCAGTCCGTTCTTGCAGGTTATAATGGTCTCATGCTAGGTATTTGATATGACCAAGTATAACCTCGTCTGGGGATGAGAACCTCTATCTCCATCAATCAAGTTTCAACAAGGACCTCACAGGGCAATTCCAAGACTCATTTAAATCAAGGTCGGCCTCGTAACTCATAACCTCGGCATCCACTAGGGTGAGACCTCAAGGAAGCATTTCATCAAAAGGGTCATTTCTCATCCAATAGGCCGTGACCTTAGGGAAGATCTATTTTAGTCCAACTCGGTATTGGCTCCTCGACCGAGACCATACTCGTCAGTTTCTAGCATGAAGTCAAAAACTGCATCAATAATCTCATACTCGACTAAGACGAGACCTATACAGACGACACTATATCATACGAGTAGTTGAAGGTTCCAAAGTGGCGTGTCCCATGTGGGAAACTCTTTTATAACAATATTATTCCCTCACGTGGGGGGATATTTTATCATCATTGGTTACGTGTATGGTGGATAGCTGTCATCATCTTATTGGAAGCCTTCATTAAAACACACTCGTTGAATGCTTAGGGTGTGCATTGCACCCCTTAGGCATTATAAATACTTTTCTTATACCTCTTGAAGAAGGGAGAAAAATTAGTAACCCTACATAAACTCTATCAAATTCACTATAAGAAACACTGGTCAAGTCAGAGATTGGGGCGGTGGAGGCGGTGTTGAAGTCATTATTTCCCAGTTAACAGGCGATGCATGAAACACTGGTCAAATTCCACCAAAATATATTGGCTCCAGAGATGATTACTCCGGAAGCCATGTAGCAGCATCCAGACGCCAGGGGACCACTCCAAATGTCATGCAAGGAGTTACCACCTCTTTTGCGATGGAGAGATGTTGCTAACCCTAGGCACTTATGCCTAGGGAAGTAATCTCAATAATGATCAGAGGATAGGTATGATGAATATGAGGCTGAGGACGCTCATACTGAATGTTGGGAGCTATATAAAATATTGGGAAACACTGTATCACCTATCCAAGCTAGTCGAGGAGACATCAGGAGGCCTTGTCATGGCGATCATTCATGGGGCTCATCTTTTAAATGGTTGAGAAGAGCAACCATTAAAAGTCTCGGCCAAAATGGGTGATCTTAGAGATTTGTTCTCCAGGTCAATGAGCATTACCAGATCCAGAAGATAAGGAGTAGGGTTCCGGCCCCAATGCGACCAAAACGAGGGGATAGGAAAAATGAACACCCGATAGAGGTCTGTGGTAATGTAACCTTTGGTTCGATAGTCCAAGGTGGCAGGGTATAATGTCGTCCCAGGCGATGTTATAGTAGGATTAATGACATTTTCAAAATACGAGATCCCTTATAGAGGGGATATTCAAATTTCTCTCCATTAATGGCTAGGATTATCAATTTCCCAACACCGGCCAAGTTCAAGCCACCAATGATCACTCCCAGGTATGATGGGATCACTGATCCGATTCACCACGTCAAGATGTATCTGTGAGTTGTAGACATTTACTCAGTCTCAGATTAGAAAAATTATCGTTAACTTCACTCCCAAAGAGTTCAATTGATAACTTCAAGAAACTCGCAGAGAGATTCATATACCACTTTCTATTTGGGGTGAGGCCCTAAAAAAGATGACTCACATGTTATACATCAAGAAGGGGAATAAAGAGATTCTCAAGGAATACATTACGAGGTTTAACAAGGAAAAGTTAGAAGTGGAGGACTATGAACAAAGAATTGCGATGACAACATTAATAGGAGGTCTATAGAAGGGGAAATTTCTCTAAAAGCTTAGTGATAACCCATCGAAGTCGATGGCTGAGATATTAGTAATGGTCGGTAAGGTCATGAATATCAAGGAGGCTATGGAAGCAAAGTATGAGGTTAAAAAGAGGGATGACCAGTGGGGTCAAGTTCCAAAATAAGGGTAAGGATGGAAAGAATAGATTTGTGGATGATAAGTTTGATGACTACACTCCCCTTATGGTCAATTGTGAGCATATCTTAAATAAGATCAAGATGATCAGTCCCTGAGATGGCCGAAAAAATTGAAAGGTCCTCCTCACAAGAGGAACAAAAGTTTATGGTGTTGAAAGGATGGATGTTTTGCTTTGAAGATCAAGAATTCCACTGGGACCTTGGGCACCTGACTGACAAATGTTTTGATTTGAAGGATGAAATTTAGAAGATGTTGAAAGTAGGTAAGATGATAAGGTATGTAGACAATTACAACTCAAAGGGTGGCTGAGATGACTCCCAGAGGAGGAAGAGAGATAGCAAGTGTAATCCTGATGGTCCAGCAAGACGAGACGATGATTAGTCGGACGATTATGATGAAGATGACCATGACCTTCCCCCTAAGTTCATTAATCCAAAGGTCCATCTCAATGTGATATCTCATCAGATTAAGATGATCTATGGGGGTGTCACTGGAGGAGGAAAAGAGTTCGCTAATAGGAAAGCCAAAAGCTGTGAACTTCACTACACTAGAGCCCGTGAAGGGTAAGAGAACCAAGGTTGATATGGATGCATTGGTAGTCAAATTATCGAGGTTAGACTTTAAGGGAATCTTAGCTCGACATAATGATCCATTGGTCATCACCACACTCGTTCATGGCTATGAGGTCCCAAGGATTCTTTTTTACAGAGGCAGCTCAGGCGATGTCACGTTTTGGGATTACTACAAAGGTTTTGGTCTGACTAAAAAGAGGTTGATTCTGTACCACCAACCACTCATCGGCTTCGGTGGAGAGAAAGTGCATCCATTAGGAATATATGAGATGGAGGTGACAATGGGGTACACTTGGCCAAAATGCCTCATGAAGAAAATTGTCCACCAGATGATTAAATTCTTGGACTCGTATGGGATCGAAGAAGTTCAGGGGGATCAAGTTGAGGCACATGAATGCTACTTCAATTCAGTCAAGGAAAGGGAGGCATACAAAAGGGCCACTAAAACTTATAACATCGATACTCTGGACCCAAGAGATGAGAAGAAACTCAAAAAAGGTGAGGCTGCTGAGGAGTAGAATCCATCATCATCAATAAGGATGAGCCAAAAAAATATCTAAATGGGAAAATCCCCAAAGAAGGAGGTTAAAGAAGAGCTGATTAAGCTATTAAGGAATAGGTAGAGAATCTTTTCCTAGGGCCATGAATATATGAGCGGTATTGACCCAAAATTTTTATGTCATAAACTTAATGTGATCGATAATGCAAAGCCGATACGATAAAGAAGAAGAGTCTACTCGCAAGACAAGTATAACATTATTAGGGAGGAAGTAAAGAACTTGGAAACGGCCGACTTCATTTGATAACTCATTTATCCTGATGTGTTAGCAGATGCTGTCATGGTACCCAAGGCCAATGGAAAATGGAGGATGTGTGTTTACTTCACGGACAAAGCATACTCGAAAGACAACTTCCCTTGTCCAGGATTGATTAGATGATATATGCTATAGTCGGCCATGAATCAATGAGCTTCATGGATGCTTACTAATGCTACAACTAAATATTCATGGAATTGATCGATGAAGAGAAGACAACCTTTATTTTTTATAAGGGTACCTATTACTTCAAGGTCATGCCCTTTGGATTGAAGAATATTGAGGCAACGTATCAGGTCCAGTCAATAAAATGTGTAAAGAACAGATCGGGAAGACAATGGAAGTGTACATCAATGGTATTTTGATAAAAAGCCTCAAGGCTGACACTTATGTGGCTGACCTTGAGTGCACTTTTGACACGATGGACAAGTAACGGATGAAACTCATCCTTGCCAACTATGTCTTTGGCGTGGGAGTAGGAAAACTTTTGGGATTCTCTATGAATGATATAGGAATCGAAGACAACACCTAGAAGATCAAGGCCTTATTGGAGATGAAGATTCCTACAACGATAAAAGATGTGCATAGGCTGACTGGAAGAGTGGAAGCATTAAACGGGTTTGTGTCTAGATCCACTGATAAATTCCTTCCTTTCTTTAAAGTATTGAGAAAATATTTTGAATGGAACGATGAGTGTGATAGAGCCTTTAAACATTTAAAGTTAAATCTCGGCTCTCCACTCATATTGTCTAGACCAGTTCAAGGGGAGAAACTATATATTTACCTTGGAGTGTTAAAGTCGGTCATCATTGTCGCTATTATACGAGAAGAGGATGGAGTTTAAAAACCAGTGTATTTCAATAGTAAGGCACTCCAAGGGGCCGAGCAGAGGTACCCAAAGATTGAAAAGTTAGCCTATGCACTGATCCATGACTCGAGGAAGATGAAGCCCTCTTTCCTGGAACATACCATGATTGTCCTCATAGACTCACCCCTCAGACAGGTTATTCACAAGCCTGAGAAATGAGGAATACTAATGGCTTAGGCAATTGAATTGTGAGAGTTCGACATAATCTAACAGTTAAAAATGGCTATTAAGGGGAAAGACCTAAATAACTTTTTGGTCGAGTTCACTTGGGACGAGGCCGACAGTGAAGGTGTTGATGTTACATCTTATAAGCAAGAAATAAAATATATGTACTCTTCTGGATGAAGCCAAGACGAGTTTAGCAAGAAACAAAGTGTCTAATAATGAGGAGGAAATGTATATTTTCCATAATGGAGCCCTGGAAGAGGGAAGTTTTTCACCAAATGGTACTGTATGGAGACTCTTTGTTGATGGGTCTTCGTACGAGACTGGAAGCGTGGAAGGTCTCTCCCTTTGCCCAGGCACTGAATGTTATCTAACTCCATGTTCATAGTGATTCTAGGTCGATTGTTAATCAAATTTTGGGGGCATACGAGGCTAAATATGATAAAATGGCAATGTACCTGGGAAGGTTTAAGGCATCGCTAAAGAATTTTGCTAAAGTGAAATTAAAGAGAATACCTAGACTGGATAATGTTCAAGCCAATGTTCTAGAAAGGCTAGCTTCATCCATGAAAATAGAAATTATAAGAACAGTCACGGTAGAGGCTCATCATTGGCCTACGATTAAGGGAGAAGAGAGTACTATGGAATTTGGTTTCAATGTGAGTATGGGAGCTTTAGGGATGGATCCTATTGTCCGCTACATTAGATATGGGGAGATGATTAACTCTAAAGTCAAGAAAAAAAAAGTTGAGGTATAAACCTGCTAAGTTCTCCCTTATAAGAGACATTTTTTACAAGAAGGTGTTCCTGCTTCCCCTCCTCATATCCATCCATCCATCTTCGGTAAAGTATATTTTGAAGGATGTGCATGAAGGATAATTTTCCACCCACATTAGAGGAAGGTCGTGAGCTAAGAGGATCATCACCCAGGGTTATTGGTGTTCGACGTTGTCCAAAGATGCAGCTGCATACATCAAGAAATGAAACAAATGCTAAACATTTATCACCATACCCCATCAGCCTCTTACCTCCATTACATCTTCTTGGCCTTTTACGGTTTGGGGGATTGAACTGTTTGGACCACTACCAAGTGTTGGGAAGAACTATCGTTACTTGATTATGGCGATCAATTATTTTCAAAGTGGGTAGAGGCCGAGAAAATGATAACATTGATAGAGAAGAAAGCCTTCCAATTTATCTAGAAAAATATCATTTATTTCTCCGGTCTACCCAATACTCAGATTTCGATAATGGATAATAGTTTAAGAATTTCTCCCTAGAGAAATATTTTGAACGAGTCAGCATCTAATATCTTCCATTCTCCTGGCCGACCCTGGGCCAATGGGCAAAAAAAAGTAAGAAATAGGATGATCCTTGATGGAATCAAGAAGAGATTAAAATATGCCAAAGGCAGGTGGGTTGAAGAAGTATATGTTTTCCTGTACACTTATATGACGATGGATAGGACCCCTACTGGGGAAACCCCATTTATGTTGGCTTATGGTTAGAGGTAGTAGTGCCAACAAGAGTAGGTCTCCCTACCCATAGGGTTCAGACCTATGACCTGAAAGAAAATGTTATTAAACAAAGACTTGATTTTGACCTTATAAAAGAAAGGAGAGAAGATGTTGAGGTTAGCCAAGTTACCTACTAGTAAAGGACAACGAACTTATACAGTAAGAGAATAAAGGCACTCCCACCAAAGGTAGGAGATCTGGTGTTAAAAAATACATGGTAGAATCCTAAGAAGCTTCATCTGAATTGGCATGTCCCATATAGAATGGTTGAAGAGGTTGTGCGAGGGACGAATCAATTGGAACATATGGAAGGAGAGACATTATCCAACCCTTAGAATGACGACGACCTCAAAAAATATTACCATTAAGATTTCAATTTTTCTTATTTCTTTTCCTTCGATAGTAATACAAGTATACGTCGATCAGATGATGAATGAAATATGAACAAAATTCAATAAAAATTTCAAGATTTCAATCATAGTTTGTATATTTGTTTTAATATTTATTGTTGCTTGTATTAACTCATCTTAAGAAATAGAACATCATTCATGGTGAAGTAGCCTGAAGTTTTCGTATGTGATACGATAGTCCATACAATATTAACCTCGTTATGGGCTAACAATACCATCAAGGGGACTTATGATTAAACACCATAATTTGGTGGATCAAAATTTAAAAATCACTCAATTGTGTTTCATTTACTAAACATCATTAATTTTATGGTTATGGTCTCTCGGCTGAGATGACAGTGCATGGACGAGATGACACTCTCCATGCACTCTCAAAACGACGAGAGGGGAATTATGATTAAACACCATAATTTGGTGGATTCAAATTCAAAAATAACTTAGTTGTGGTTAATTTACTAAACATTAATAATTTGGTGGTTATGCTCTCTCGACCGAAAAGACAGTGTATGGACGAGACAACACTCTCCATACACACTCAAAATCCCAAGAGGGGACTTGTGATAAAACACCATAACATGGTGGATTTAAATTTTGATTCATATTACTTAGACATCATTAGGTTGGTGAAAGTGGAGACAAGACTTGTGTTAATTCAAATAATACTATTAATAAAAAGGTCGAAGCAGGCTAACATTGATAGAAACAAAATTTTTATACATTAACAAAAATGATATTACAACATTGCACGGCCAGGAAAGGCCGACCATCATTGCAAAGAAGCAAAAATAAGAAAACTTAGAGAGATTAAAGGTGAAGACTGCCATCGTCACCAATCGGGGATGACCTATCACCACCATCCTGAGTTATCCCATAATCAACAATATTTGTGGTCTTGGCCCCATCACCATTGAGTCCCAAATCAATCGTGTTTTTGTTAATCTCCGTAACTTCAAGGGGGTTCGTCTCCACTTGGTCAGAAGGATTTTTAACATCGACCAAGGCAGTTTGGAGGCGAGGGTCACTAAAATCAAGGCCTGAGAAGTCATCAGGGGATAAATCCCCAGCCTTTGCATGTTTGATGACAGCCCATCGGCCAGTTGTCTTGATGCCCCTCTACAGATACTCAAAAGCTTAGTCTTAAAACTCTTCGGGCTCCTTGAACTTGGATATATCTTGTGCTTTATCCTTGTCTAAGGCAGCCTCAATAGCATTATCAATATCGATCTGCCTGTTAGTGGCCAAGGACTTCATATGTTTTTCATGATCAGTCTTCAGAGTTAAGACTTGGTTTGTGGCCTCTTGCAAGGTCTATTTGCATTTTACAACTCATTTCTCATATTGTTCTCCATAGTGTCATCCTCCCTCCCTTTTTGAATCAAGGGAAACTTCTTACCAATCCAATCTCCCATATGATAAAGAAAGACTACGCCCTATAAAATAAAAGGGAGATAAGTTAGTATAAGATATAAGCAAGGAAGATACTACACTCAGAAAGTTTTTGAAAAGTAAATGAACAATCCTATGAAGGGCAAATTCAGTCAACAAAGAGATATCCATTGACTGGAGGAAAAGTTTGTTTGCCTCAGAGACAAGAGAGTCGATACCATCTATAGTATATTTTCCATGACTGATGATGATCTCATCATCAATTTTTAGCTACGATAGCCATGCAGCGAGTGCGTCGTCATACAACATCGGAGTGGATTGAGTAGGATGATTTATTTTGAGGGATGAGTGGTTGTGGTGTTACAATCTTGCCTTTTTCTTTTCTTCCCAACATCGTTAGCTCAACTGGGTCCACCAGCAGTTGACATTTTTGTCTAGGCAATAGGGGGTCAGTTCTTTGGCCACGCTTGCTGACAAGTTTGCTCAAGTTGGGGGCCACCATGTTCCAATGCTCGTCTGGTACACCTTTGGTATGACCCATGAAAGATAAACCTAAGAGATTAAATATTGGTAATTGTAAAGCACGAAACAACAGTTAGCAAAGTTAATTACGTATAAAGCTCGGCAAGGGGACATCCCCCAGACCTGTCTGATCTAAATAGTAAGGAGTCATTAGATGCTTAAATTTTACAACACGACCTTTGTCACCTTGTGTATGAAGCTTTTTTACCTTTTTAAAAACCTCAGAGTTCAACCCCGGATCGATTTTGGCTGACGTAGAGATTTTTCCCCACTTCAGAGAGGTCCTAGGGTAAGAGGTCCCACAGGCTTGGTTTGGACCAAACTCCCAAGCCCCAGAGATAAATAAGTAATGGGGTTTCCAATTATGGTTTGAAGTTTGGGTGACCAACAAGATATTCTTCTCAAACTTCCTAACTACAAGGTTATAGTAACCAGGCTAAGTCTTGGGGGACAAAGGTGTGTGGCAGGTAATAAATATGCTAACTGGAAGGTCAGTTTGATGGACTGTCTTTTATAGGACGCTAGAGCCAAGGATAAATCTCCAGGAATTTGGAGAAATCTGAGAGGGGGTAAGTTCAAAAGTGCTTAAACATCTTCTCATAGACACAGACTTCATCCTCTCGGCCATAAAAGGATCTCTCCTACTTAAGAGGATTTCTCATAGATATCAAACAATCTATGTCGTACAGATGCCTCAAGATCGGAAGGTTGATTTTTGATACATTTCTCTCGTATTCCTTAACAACAGAATTATCAACCTCACTCTCTTCACTACTTCTTTCCAGAACCTCGTCTTGAGGATTATTTGGATCACCACTAGGGAACCTCTTTACAAACTGGGCTCGAGTTGCAGTCGAGAGATGAATTGCGTCTAAGGGAAGAGGAATTGCCACATTAAGTTCAAGTATCTTAACAGAGTTAGATTAATTTTATGTATCAGCTCTTTTGGAGGATGAGATACTAGAAAAAGCCTCGTACATATCAAACCCTTTAGCTTGGGATAAACAACAAGACATGGCTTCCTCGTACGAATCAACACTCTCTCCTGATTGAGAGGTAGACATAGGGTCATCCGATGATGAGGTCGACTCACACATTGGATCACAAGGTTTAGTAACTTGGGGGTATATGACAGCTAGGGGAGGTGGATAGTTTGGACGATTGGGAAAGGCCTCGGCCTTGCAATTCTCGACTTCCTCAAATTTTATCCTCCTAATTTGTTCAAAGTACTTCTATCTAAGGCTGGGAAACTCATCGGCTAAGGTATACAACCCTTTTAATATCAAAGGATGAGATTCAACTTGGGTGAAAATTGGTAAAGGAATAAACAACTCAAAACTTGGACGTCAGTTGACTAAAGATCAAACATGAAGGTGAAACATTTTCAAGCAAGAACTTCAAGAATACAGCCTTGAACATGGCCAGAAAAGATGGTCGAAGTTCACCGAAAAATCCCTAAATGGTAAAAAAATCCTTAAAGTCCCCTCTAATTAAGTTGTAACCACTATTAGCCACCTAAGAACACCCTTAAGAGTGCCTAAATAGGTTCAAACAGACTCAAATCTTCGCTGGAAAATTCAAAACTGATCGAAAATCTACATACAACCTAACTAATAGAGTTTAATAATAAGAAGAAGAAGAAGAAGAAGAAGAAGAAGAAGGAGAAGAAGAAGAAGAAGAAGAAGAAGAAGAAGAAGAAGAAGAAGAAGAAGAAGAAGATAAGAATGGTTACCTGAGGGCTAGCTGCCAAAGAAAGAAAGAAAAAAAGGCTACGGAGTTGTAGAAAATTGGGAAAGATAGAGAGAAAGGAATAGGCGAGGGCTTCTGGGGCGTAAAGAGGAGAAAGAGAAAGTTTAGAGTTTATATATAGAGGAAAGGATTAATCACATTTTTTAATGTACATCATCATTTGAGGCGTGAATTCCAAAGCATTTAACCACCAGATCAATCTTGGGACAAACGCTAATCAACCCGAATTATGACATATGTCACTCTCTCATTCCCTAAGTTTTATCCAATCAACACGTCAAAAATGTCTAATCAGAGGACAAGGCAGACTCGTATCCCCTAGCCACCTCTTCACATAGATGACTGAGGGTTAGGGGGTAATTGATGTGACCCATTATGACCTCATCTGGGGATGAGAACCACTATCTCCAACAGACAAGCTTCAACAAGGACCTCAAAGGACGTTTCCAAGACTCGTCCAGATCAAATTAATCCTCATAACTCATGACCTCAACATCCAATAGGACGAGACCTCAGGAAAGCATTTCATCAACAAGGTAATTTCTTATATACTAGCTCAAACGACATCAGGAAAGGGCCATTTTAGTCCTCCCCAACATGGGATCCTCGTTTGAGACCATACTCATTTGTTTCCGTCATGAAGTCAAACATTGCATCATCAACCTCGATAATCGGTCAGGCTGAGACCTCTCCAGACAACACCATATCATACGAGTAGTAGAAGGTCCCAAAGTGGCGTGTCCCACACGGGCAATTCTATTATAACCATATTATCCGCTCACGTGAGGGGATAATTCATTATCAATGGTCACATGTGATGTGGGTAGATGTCATCATCTTATAGGAAGACTTTAGCATCACACACCCGCTGCATGCTTAGGCAGTGCATTACACTTGTCTTCTACCTCTTGACGAAGGGAGAAAAATTAGTAACCCTTGAAAAACTCTGTCAAATTCACTATAAGAAAGAAAGCTCGAGTGTTTGTAAATTCAGTCAAGTAGAGACTTATTTTAGTGGATTACACACACTGCACAGTGGACGTAGGCTATAATTTTGCTGAACCACTTAATTCTGGTGCTCAATCCCACTTTAACTCGTCTTATTCTCTTATTGTTGTATTGATTGTTTGCTTCCATTGTTATACTTATTTGATCTCATTATCATTGTGACCTCGTGGGACCATTTTTGGTATAATCAATGTCCATACCTCTCACGAGGCCGTTTTGTGGTTATTTTATGTTTTCACCATTTGACGGCTTATTTTTAAGCCTAAGTCTAACAGTTTGTAAATTTTCATCGTGCTCTCAAATTTAGATTCCCGTGATTATGCAGTCAGTTTCTGTGGGTTACATTGGTCCCGTGTGAGGTGTCTGTACCCCTCACAGGGACGTTTTTTGAATATTTTACATTTTCACCATTAGACGACATATTTTTAAGCCTAAGTGTAACAGTTATCAAATCTTCATTGTGATCTGAAACTGGGAGTTCCGTGAGTATGTGGTCAGTTCCTACATGTTACATTGGTCCCGTGAGAGGTGTTCATGCCTCTTATGGGGACGTTTTATGGAAATTTTACATCTTCACCCTTTGACGACATGTTTTAAGCCTATGTCTAATAGTTTGTTAATTTTCATCATGCTCCCAAACTGGGAGTCCCGTGAGTACGTGGTCGGTTCTTATGGGTTACATTGTTCCCATGCAACGTGTTCGTGCCTCTCGTGAGAACATTTTGTGGCTGTTTTATATTTTCACCCAGTGACGGCATATTTTTGAGCCTATGTCTTACAGTTTGCAAATTTATGTTTCCACCCTTTCAACACTCTCTTTGCTTTATTTTCTAGAGCCTCTCTTTCCCTCCTTCTAAATACAACTTCCATCTTATATTCAGTTTCAATCTTAAGATCATTCAACTGTTGCAACACTTTCTAGCCCGAAGGGTTTAATGGGGTCGATAATAATCCTACCCTCCCATTAAATGGTGTCTTCGACCCACGAAAAATATGTTGGGGGTCTAAGAATCGATGATGACCCCAAGAATAAAACTTCTTACCATGCTTTAATCGCATAGCCTAATGGTTTTCATTAAAATAAGAACAAGAACATGTACCTTTTGTGCTCCATCCTGATAACATGGCATATGGGGTGGGGAATCATTAATAGTCCACATCAAGGACGCATGCTGCGAAAAGAACTCCTTACTTGATGCATCGTAAGTGCGTAGACCATCATTCCATATCTCAATCAACTCATCAATAAATGGTTGTAAAAATACATCGATCTTATCTTCGGGTCCATTTGGTCCATTTATAAGTATAGAAAAAATCAAATTAAGTTGCTTCATGCGCAACCACGGAGCTAAATTGTAAATAATGAGGATAACAGGCCATGTACTGTGCTTAATGCTCATATTCCCAAATGAATTAAATCCATCAGAAGCTAACCCAAGCCTAAAATTATGATTGTCTCTCGTAATATCAAATGTTTCCCAAGAACGAGTGTTTGCTGGATGCCTCAAGACACCATCAGCAATCCGTTCCTCAACATGCCATTTCATTAGATGAGCTGAATGGGATGACCAAAATAATTTGTACAATCTAGGTTTCAAAGGGAAAAACCTTACTTTCTTTAAGGCTACCTTTGGTTCATGTATACCCACACTTGAATAATCATCTGTATATCGATAAGATCCTCATATGTCACACTTTTCATGATTCTCAGCTTGATTTCAAAACAACATACAGTTGATTGGGCACGCATCCCACATCTCATATATGAATCCTAAGTCCTTCGTTATCTTATTCGCTTCGTAGTAAGACTTCAAAATTCTAGCACTTGGAAATACCCTCCCTAAAAAACCCAACAACTTAGTGAAAGAACAATTTGTCCATCCATTAAGTTACTTCATGTGCAAGAGTTCAATAACAAATGAAAATTCTGTAACCCCCTCAGGAAAATTTTCATACAAATCTCATTGCGCCTCTTTCAAAAGTCTAGAATACTCTAGAACATTTTCATCCGATTCTATGAATTCTTTGATTCTACATTCGTCACCATTACTTATATTGTCAAATATGTGACAAATATCCATTCCCTCTTGAACCATCGTAACCATGGTATCTCAATCATTCAATTCAATTGGTATATCATCAACTAGCATATCATCCTTTAAAGAATTCGTATTGCTTCCTACACCATAAAAAGTATCTCTATTGAAAACCCAAACCTTACAAGTCTTGTAAAAACCATACATCTCACGGTGATTTCTCACCATTTGTCGGGCGTGGTATACTCAATTTGAACATCTCTTACACGGGCAATAGATTTTCTTGGTCCCAATGTTCTTGTTATCGTATACATAGTTAAAAAATCCTTTAATTCCGTCAATGTACTCTTTTGAACACCGATGACGTAAATGAACCCAACTCTTATCCATGATACCTAATAATGAAAAAACAAATGATTCCCAACAATTTGATGCATAAATTCAAAAAATTCAATAGCAAACTAATTTAAATAATAATAATATAACCCAACAATTCAATGCATCAATTTTAATATCTACATCATTGAAAAGTCACACAATTAACAAAAAAAGTCAAGAACGTAAAGAATGTCATGCAATTAAAAAATCACACAATCAACATTTTAGATTAATGCACCAAATCTTAAGAAATGATAACATTCAATGCAATTAAAAATTCACACAATCAACATTTTAGCATCTACATCATTAAACATTTATACGAAAAAAAACTCGACCAACTTACTCATTTTCATACCCGCTCGAATCACTTCGTTCATCTTCTCCTTTGTATGACACGTACACTTCATCGTCAGCCAATTTTTTATTACTCTTTGATTTACCTTTCTTAACTTTAGCGCAATCTCGCATTGCGGAATACAATTTACGGACTCCCAATTATATCAATTGTTTTCTATTCTCTTTTATTCTCTTCAACCTCATCCTCTCGTACTCTTTCAATGTTGTAAACATTTTCTGATAAAAGCTATATAATTAGATAGTAAATGAGATCGAGAGAGAATGAAAAGTCAAGTTTATCTTTTTAGACTCTTTAAAGGTCGTGATTTTACTTTTTTCTGTCTACAATTTTTTTTGTAAACTAGAACTTTAACTAATGCTTATTTTATAGTACCACCTCATATGTTGGAGCTTGTGTCCCAATACTTGGGGTCCGTTTGATTGGCGTTGAATTTTTTTCCATGGAAAATACTCATTTTAGCTCATTTTTTTACTGTTGAGGTTCCTAGTTTCATATTCATTCTATTAAAACACTACTTACTAATATGAAAATTGTTCAATATTTTTATCAATTTTCACGAAAAAAAATTCTCACCCACCACCCAAAGAATTGATTTCCATGGAAAACTTCAAAAGTAAGGCCAAATCACTCTTATCTTTTCCACACATTTTCCTACCTCAAATAAAAATGACATATTTCTCAACAATTTTCCAACTTTGTAATCAAACACAACCTTAGTTATTTGTATGCTAAAGATTTAGCATTTGATATGGTATTAGATGTAAGCAAAAAAAAATATGGTATTGGATAACATTGGTGATTTTTTCAATGGTGATGCATGTTTCAATTAATTTGGGTCCATCACATATATCACAAAATAAAATAATAATTGAACAGTAAATCAAATTAATAGCATGAACTACTTGCAAATGCTATGAATTAATTAACATAATCAAATTTATCAATAATATTAACTAAAATTCACAGAAACATGTAGACAAAAAATTTCATAAACTAATCTTAAAAGTATACTACAATAACCAATTCATTGTTCGGGTTTTCAATTGTCTCACCCTCAGCCTCCTATCACCAATACAAATCAACAAAAATAATCAGAAATTATACCTAACAAACTAATTTTTACAATAAACAAACAATGTCAAGCATATCAAAAACCTAATATTAGAGTAGTATGTCAATAAACTAATTTTTTCAGAGTATTGTCAGTAAATAATGTCAAGTATGTCAATAAACTAATTTTTTCAATAAAAAAAATACCTCCTTGCCTCTTACTAAGAGGATGAGAATATTTATGCTTTGTTCCTGTTTTCTTGCTTTATTGGGTTGGACCTTGGAACTTAGGGTGCCGATGCAAAGGATGAGAGGAGATGCTCGTTAGAGACGGAAGAGGGAGCTCCGCAGTTACTGTTGTACAACTGTGATGGATTTGTGCGGCAAATAGTGGCGAGGGAGGTGAGGATTTCGTGCGTGAGGAAGGAGTGAGAGAGAGAAGGTTAGGTTAAAAGATAAAAACAAAGGTGGGTTTTTTCTTTTTGTCTTTTTTACTTTCTTTTATTTCTTACGCTTACAAGAGAGGCGGGAACTTAAAATGTGAGGGGGGAACTGAAACATTTTGTGGTTGTCTCATAAAGTATATCTTTTGAGATAACTACTAATTTGAAGTCTCTTTTGCAACTATTTTTTTAGACGGGGAATAAAAGTTGTCCTAAAAATAGTAGCTTTTAAGATAATTAATTTTAGTCATCTTAAAAGGTTAGTTTTAGAAACCCAAATTTTAACCGTCTCAAAAAGTTCCATCTTAAAAAGTACTTTTTTTGTAGCATGTGATTACGCGATCGGTTCTTGTAGGTTATAATGGTCCCATGCGTGGTGTTCGTACCTCTCACGGGGCCGTTTTGTGGCTGTTTTATGTTTTCACCCTTTGACGAGTTATTTTTAGACTAAGATTGACAGTTTACAAATTTTCATCGTGCTCTCAAATCGGGAGTCCTGTCATTTTGCAGTCGGTTCCTCCGAGTTACATTGTGTAAGGACAAAATTTCCAATTGAGTCTGCTGTATAGTTTTAACTTATTCTCGAAACAAAACACGTTTGAGTCATAGAGAGATTTTTATTGTCATGATCCCACATAGACTATGAGGTGTTGAAGTTTATTGAAGACGTTGCGGTAAATCTTCAAGGAATTATTTTTGTCGAATGTTTAATTGGTGCAAGTTTATTCGTCTTCAAGTTTAATTGCATTTCAAGATCACTGAGGGATGAATGCGTAATTTTAATGGGACTCAGAATTTATTTCAAAATGTTAAAGGATGTTATTTTATTAAAAAAAAATTATATTTTTTTTAAATGTGCTTGAAATCGATTATAATTCGTTTTAATCGGGTGAGGGCGTATTAGAGTTGAGTTTAAGTGTCATTCTAACACACGTGTTGTTCAAATGACCAGGCATGTCGTTCGAGCAAGATCTGCATCTCGTTCGAGGGACATGTCGACACTGCTTGAGAGATCCATCGCCTTAGGAAAAATATTTAATGATGTTTTCCAATCATATTTCGTGAGTGTGCATTCTCGAAAAACTGTTTACGAACCTTAACATTTATGCACATAGTTTCCTAAGGTTTTCCAAACAAAAGCACATCCTTAGAGTTTACAAGATCCAAGTTTTCATTATTATATGCAATAATGATCTTGTTGGCACCAACGATGAGTTATTCTACACTTGAACATTGTTGTCTTTTTCGGTCGAGAAGCGAAAGAGCGGTGTTCAACATCATAGACATTACAAGCCATATCAGTGGACACCGAGACATACATGGACGCATGTGTTATCAATAGGTATCGTGGAAGGACTTTTTATGTGGGCACTGTGAGAGGATTGGTTCAAGATCAGAAGAGCGTCATGTTTCATGGGGTATCGAGTCGGTGAGTAAGACTTTTGTTTATTTCGATTTAATTCCACATTCATAATGATTGTCTGGCTTGAGTCGTTCGTGATTTTTTCTCTTTGTGGTTTCCTCGTACATCTGGCATTATGATTATTCTTTAATTTATTTTACTTGCTTTGATCACTAGATTATTGTTTAGTATTAATCAAGATGAAATATGGTTACGTTAAATCTGGTTCACAACTTGGTGAAAATTAAAAATTGGAAAAAGGGTTTTCACAAAAAGGGAATTTTTTTTGTTATCCGTAAAACACTTTCTTCTTAAGAAGTAAAAAGGTACCCATAGATTGGTATCAGAGTTAGAAACATTTTTATTGTGGTTGATCCCTTGTGTTTTTCAAGATGAATTTTGGAGGTTTTGAAAGTTTTCGTGCTCCTATTTTTAATGGCACAAACTATGCTTATGGGAAAAAGCGGATGAGAAATGCTTTAAAATATATTGATGAGCATGTTTGGTTAGAGGTTGAAAAGGGTTAGTTTCCACTAATCATAGTAGAGGGTGAGGTCACTATTTTGAAACTTGTTGAGTTATGGACTGAGGCTGAACATAGGCTTTCAATTTACAACTCTAAAGGCTTGCACGTAATTTCTTCACATGTCACACCTGAAGAGTATAATATAATCATGACTTGTGAGACATCAAAAAAGGCTTGGGATACACTTGAACTTACTCATGAGGGCACTAGCATGGTTAGGGCATCCAAGTTGAAAAACCTCACTACACAGTTTGAGACGATTAAGTTGTTAGAGAGTGAGTCACTTGATGAGTTTTACTCTAGGTTGTGTAATATTTTCAGCTCATCGTTTAACTTAGGAGAGAAGTTTCCCGAAAACCGTGTGATAAAGAAAATTTTGAGATCTTTGCCGAGTAGGTTTGATGCAAAAGTGATTGTTTTAAACTCCTTAGGTATGCTTGATTTGATAAAACTTGAAGAGATTGTAGGTGACTTACAAACCTATGAACTCAATATGTTTACCTCCAAGCAAGTGCCAAAGAAATAAAGCGCATTTTTTTGAAATCCAGAATGGAGGAATATAAAGTTTCGAATGATGATTCCGATTTAGATTTTGAGGATGTCGCCTTATTGGTAATGAAGTTCAAAAGGTTCTTTAATTTCAAAAGCAATCAAAAGATACCAAAAGTTTTTGAAAATTCAAGAACAACAAGGTAGATTCCACCCCTAAGGATAAGAATGAGAAATTCAATGGGGTTGAGTCGGATAAGTGTTTTGGGTGTGAGGGGTATGGTCACAAAGTTGTCGAGTGTCCCACTAGACTTAAGAAAGAGGGCCATAAACTGATAGCTTATAGTGCCTCTTTAACTTATAGTTAATTGAAAGAGGGAGAGAGTTCCCCCAATGAGAGGAAGTTTGTTTCTTTCTTGGCATGTTATGTGAGTGATATTGATAAATCTTCCCATGAAGATTCTCATGTGCATGACACTTCCAGGGACGTTGAATACCAAGTGAGTGAGGGTGAAGCGAGTGAGTAAGAGGAGGTTGATGTGAAAGAGTTTCAAGTTGCATTTAATTTCTTGTATGCCGAAGAGGTGAGGGTGAAAAAGTCAAACTCAAAATTACCAGCTAGGTTGAATGAGCGTGCCATAGAAAATAGTGTTTTTTAATTGAGGATCTTAAAGAATGGGAGAGGAATATTAGGGAGAACCTAGAGTACATTATGAAAGAGAGATTTTTCCTTCATGGTTTGATGGAGGCGTTGAAAAGGAAGTGCTAGAATTTGAGGAGTCTAGGAGTGTGCTTGAGTCTAGGATTTGCGAGTTGGAGGAGAAGTTGAAAGACTCAGGTAAGGTTAAGTTTGAATTATAATATAATTCGGGAAAGTTGGATAGGATGTTACGCACCATCCAAGTCAAAAGTTATAGGTTTGGTATAGGCTCTGATGATAGAGTTTCTCCCATTCCCAAAGCCAATACCAAACATGTGAGAAAGCCCACAAGGAACACGAGGAGAGGTCGATATTTTGGTAATATTTCACACCGTCTTTACACTTTCACATATTGTGGTAGGAAAGGTCACCTTAGAATTTTTTGCTATGACCTTAGGAATTCCCCTAGGAATTTTAGGAATAAAGTCGTGCCGGTTCCCAAAACGCCCACCCAACACGTTACACCTACTAGGGTTAGGAAATCAGATTTAGTGTCTTTAGGACTAAAAATTTAAGGTTATCTTTTGGTTGCACTTGATTCTTCCCATGCTAGATCTAAAGGGTGATTGTGTTACCATGTTTGTCATACACTAGTCTTTGCATCATGATTTATATCTTGCTAATGTTATGACATGTGTATCATTTTGTATTCTATTTTTCATTTATTGAGTCTTATTTGAAAAATACATAAATATTTTTGGTTTAAATATTTTTTGAGAAAATACAAAAATATTTTGCATTTATTTGAGTCAAAATATGTTGAAAAACCAAAAAGATTTTCGGTTTGTTTTTGAGTTTGCATGTTTGATGTGGCATATTGGTGTGCCTTAACCCCCATTCTTTCATTATCCATGTGTCTATGACATTTGGTCATAATTATTGATGCTTAGACTGATTTTAATCATTGTATTATGGGGTTGTTTCAAAGTTGTTATGCATTTTGATTCGACTTTGTATATATGCCATCTTTGCACACCTGCACTAGTTTATATGGATGCTTGATATCTCTTGCATATTTGAGTTTGGTGAGACATTCTTACCTAAATATTTTCATATATGTGTAAGTAGACATAAGGAGGAGGTGTGCATGTAATAACCGTTTACAGTGAGGAGAGTAATTAAAAAAATAATGATTGTTCACGGTAAAGGGATGAAAGAGTGTAAAATATATTCGTCGTCAAAGCCGTTGCTTAAAAGAGCCCGAAAAAAATTGAAGGTAATAAAAATAATAATATGCCAAAACATGGGCCATTTAGTTTATGTTCATTCAAAAGAAAATATGAAATATATTTGAGGGAGTTTGGATGGAGAATTAAATGGGTTTGCACCCCGAATCCTAACTTTGAAAAATCCTATCATTACGCTATTATTTGTAGAATCGTCAAAATTCTATATTTGTGTGCATGTTTGATTGTTTAGTTAATTTAGCTCACACTTTAGTTGTGGCATATGGCTAAAATAAAGTTTGATGATTTATAGCTATCAATTTGAGCCTCTTGACCGTTTTGATGTGTTGGAATTCTTATTCATTTTTTGTAGTTCATGTCCATACATGAAATGTTCATGTTTGAGCACATTGGTACTATGTTATCATGTATATCATATAGTTTTTCTTTGTTTTGGTACTATTTTGCATTTTTGAGGCCTTTCCAGTTAGTTTCTTCACAAAAACATTTCACCGGGAAAAACTATCTGTTTTTTTTAACTGGAACTGGGAGTTTAGCTTTCTCGTTAGAGCAGGATCCTTCTATCGTGCGAAGTGTTTCTCGTGAGAAGCATCTATCATTCGAGAAACAGGGCTTACTCAATCGAGCAAACCACTGGAATTCTGTGTAATTCTGTTTTAGTACACTTGTTAATTTGGTCATATTTTTTGTACTGCTGGGTTTCTACTGAGTTTCTGTTTATGAAGTTTACTTTGATAGATTTGATATTCTGCTGCATTGATTTGTTTATTCACACCTGCATAGATTATTAATTCATATTGTGTGATTATTTTTTGCTAGCTATGGATTTAATAGTATTGATCATTACTAGCTAGTTATTTCTTGATTATCTAGACATAGTTCATTGATTATGCTTGTGGTAGATATTTCTCTATATTATTTCTCTTTTCATCAGGTTGTCTATTTGAGACAAAAGGGGGAGAGATGTATGTGATGTAGGGTGGACTTTTTTTGACGATCTTGGTTATCCTGATTTAATTGTTATTTACATACTGATATTATATTTTGCTCACATAACAAATTATTTGGATTTTTTTCATATTTGTTTATATCATTTGTTCCTCCATACTTCACTGGATATTTTTATGTTTCGTGTGTGCAGGTATGATTTAAGAGATTCGATATTTACATATTGCATCACATTCAGACATTCGCAGACAGTTCATGCTTGTCGGGCCATCATTTACTAGTCTTGTCCTCTATTTTTGATTCTGGGTTTATGGGATGGAATTTACGAGTCATACAGCTTGACAGCCCATCTTAGGCATTTCACTATTGGTTTTTTCCCATAATTGTTGACCAAGCATAAATTCTTCTGAATTTAGCCCCTTAAGTTAGTAATTTTGATATCCCGAACGAGGTAATTGAATCATGTTTATTCCATATCATTGCCATTGATTGTTTTTAACAATTTCCCTGAGTTTCGTGTACTTTTGATGAATTTTACAGGAATTTAGTGCAAGAAAAGAGAGTAAGAAACTGGAAGAAAGGAAATGATGAAAGGAAGAAAAGTCAAAGGGCAAAAGCGTAAATTTCTATCCAGAATTCGAATCGACACCTAAAGGGAAGTTGAAGTGCTTGATTTCACAAGAATATCGGAAGAAACGACACTCAAATCGGAGCTCAAGATCAAAAATTATGGCCAGTCAAACAAAAAAAGGAAAAAAGTCAACCTAGAAGAAATCGGGCCTATCCGGTGTATATACGAACCGTTGCGGTGGGGACCGAACCGATCCGATAGAATAAAAAAAGAATCGATTCGGTGGCGGAAGAACCGGACCGATCCGAGGGTTATCTGGACCGGTCCGGTCATGCAAAATCCTGGCATTTATTGTGAAGATTTTGATGTATATAGCTGGTGAAATCTTGCGCAACAAGCAACTCTGGCTGTCAAATTCGTACTACTTGGTGCAATAAAAGCCCATACCCTACTTCATTCTTGAGGGGATTTTTTAGAGAGAGCAATTCAGAAGTTAGGAAATTTTCATTTTCTTGGATAAGGAGTTTTCATAAACCCTAGTTTGTAAGGTTGAGAGAGAGACAACAATTTCTGGATTCAAATTCTTTTCCTGTTGCTGAATACAAGTGTAACAATTCCATTCTCTTGGTATCTATGTTAGTTAAATCTCAATTGTATTGCAAATTATTTCCAATATTTGGTAGGTCTATGATTCTGTGTATGAATTTGTCTTCTAATCAAATTATGTCTAGCTAAATTCTTAAGGGCTGGGGTACATGAACCCACTTTGAGGTAAATTACTAATGTAGAAAATAGAGGGTAAATTAAATATTGGCCGAATCGTGGAAGGAAATTACATGAACATGCCAATCTTTTAATCTCTCTTACCCTAGGTACTTGAGATGTTTAAGAACGTTTTGCAAGTGTAATTGTCCATTCACCGCTTTATATTTACCTTTGATTTCATATGGTGAAGGCTAGATCCTTCATATATGTAATGCTTAAAATTTATAAAGATTGGATTTAGTCAAGAATTTTAATTTACAATTCTAGTATTCTACACGGTAATTCGTTAAGGTTTGAGGGATTGTACCTTACCCTATTTTCTCTTACTTTTTAATCTAATTTCTCCACAATTTTTTTAGGGTTCTCTTTCTTTGAGTATATTTTATTCCAATTTCAATTTCTCATCATCAATCATCTTTATATTTCTTTGGAGGAATCATTTCAAGATTTAATAACTTTTCCTATAAAAGTGCCAATTCTTAATCCCCGTGGATACGATCCCGACTTGTCGGATTATTACTAACGCGACATGCTTGCACTTGAGCCTATAGAAAACTCACTTTTGAGACAAATTCTTAGTTGCGTCAAGTTTTTGGCACCGTTGATGGGGATCATCAATTGGTATAATTTAGGAAAGTGATTTTAATCTACAAGTGATTTAAAAAAAAAAATCTTTTTACACGTCATCTCTTATGCGCTTATATGCAGAATTCATCTTCTACCCAAGTTCACGAAAATCCTATTGCCGAAGAAAATTCTGAAAATTCTCATACCACGGACTCTCCTCATTTTTGGGTTCCTCCTCCTTCACCTAATAATTCAATTATAAGTCGTTCATCTAGTCAAACACTAAGTGTGAATTCTGAATCTTTCAGTAGCAATATGTCGGTGCACGGTAGTGTTGGTATTGGTGCTAGAGAGGAAGAGATACCATATTTTCCCATGAAAGATCTTCTATTTCCAAAGAGAACTGCTACCCTTGGTTGCATTTTACTCCCGTATAATGCCTGTCAGTTCCACTTTCGAAATGGTATGACTCAAATTCTTCCCACATTTCATGGGATGGATTCGTAAAAACCATATCTCCATATTAGAGACTTCGAGGAAGCATGTGAGACGTTTAGTGACCAAGCTTTCCCACAAGATGTTATCCGGTTAAAGCTTTTCCCTTTTTCCTTAAAGGATAAAGCTAAAACTTGGTTATGGTCGCTACCCCCGAATTCTGTATTATGCTGGAGAGATATGCAAACCAAGTTTCTCTCCAAATTTTTTCCTCAACACAAAACCAATTCTGTCAGGGCACAAATACAAGATTTTCGACAAAATGAGAATAAGGCCTTCGACAAGTGTTGGGAGAGATTTCAGGAGTTAGTTATTGCTTGCCCACACCATGGATTCGAAAAACATCATTTGATTGCATTTTTTCATCAAGGCCTTACTTTAGCATCTAAACAACTTGTTCAAACCATGTGCGAAAGACTTTTTTGGGAGTTAGACTCATGCGATGCGGAGGCTCATCTGAAATATCTAGTAGAGACTACCCAAGCATGGGATATTTCTGAGCCCAATAGCCAAAATAGAAATCGACAAGTGTCCAATGTGCCTGTTGCATCCGGTATCTATCACTTGGAGAAGGACACTTTGTTAGATCGAAAGTTTGACCAATTGGAAAAGAATTTCAGAGACATGCTTGAAGTGTGATTGAGAGAAGTAGTTGGACCTGTGCAAGCCAGTAAGGAGAAAGTGTGTGCCATTTGTGCTGCTGGTCATTCAACCAAAGGATGTCCTACCATCCCTGCATACAAGGCAATGTACACTGAACAAGTTGAGGCAATAGGGGGGTTTCGCGGAAATTATAATGCACAACAAGGAAATGCATACAATCAATCGTGGAGGAATCACCTTGGTTTCAACTATGGACAACCACAGGGAGGGATGGCTCCTAACCCACATGTGACACTACCACCCCCTCAATTTCAGCAAGTGGCTCCTCAGATGCATCCTCCTATGCAAGTACCACCTCCTGGTCCATACTCTTGAGGATAATCTAAATCAATTCATCCAATCTCAAAAAGAGAGTAATGCTAAATATGATCGAATGTTCACTGAAATTCATACTAGCATTTCTAGGTTGCAATCTGCAGTAAATACTCAGGAGAAGGGTAAATTCCCAGCCCAAGGCCAAAGACCTCCTTTTCAAGGACAACCCATGGTTAGCTCTACATCATCGGATTTTCCAGAACAAGGTCAAGCTGTTACTACTCTTCGTAGTGGTCGCATAATTGATCTAGCACCCAAACTTCCCAAAGAATCTAAAGACAAAGATGAGGGAGTTGAAACCGAAATTCCCAAGGAAGTAAAAACTTTCGAGTCTGCTGAGACTCCATTGGATACAGAAGACAAAGATGAGGGAGTTGAACCTGAAGTTGAAGTCAAACTACCAACTGCTGCTCCATTTCCTCAACGCTTAGCTCCACCGAAAAAGGGGCATCGCGTAATGAAGTGTTGGATGTTTTGAAGCAAGTAAAATTGAACTTGCCGTTTCTTGATGCTATTCAACAAATTCCAGCATATGCCAAGGTCATCAAAGATCTTTTGACTGTCAAACGATGGCTCAAGGTGAAGAAGAACGTTTTCTTGGCACAAAATGTGAGCTCGGTCCTTCTCAATGATCTACCACCAAAATTCAAGGATCCTGGAGCACCCACCATTTCGTGTGTCATAGGAGAAAAAAGAGTGGAAAAAGCATGCTTGATTTAGGTGCGAGTGTTAACATCCTTACATTCTCCATCTATAAGCATCTTGATTTAGGTGATTTAAAGCCTACCCGAATCACTCTACAGTTAGCTGATCGAACAGTGAAAGTGCCTCATGGGGTTGTGGAGGACGTGATAGTTCAAGTGGATACGTTCTACTTCCCTGTTGATTTCATCATTTGGGACACTGATCCTGCTCCCCATGCGAGAAATCATGTTCCAATAATATTGGGTCGTCCATTTTTAGCCACTGCTAATGCTTTGATCAATACACGCAATGGCCAAATGCAACTCACTTTTGGAAACATGACTCTCGAGACCAATATTTTCAATGTCGCTAACCAAATGGGTGATGAGGATGAAATTCTTGAGGTGGATCTTATTGAAGAAGTGGTAGATGAGCACATCGAGAAGATTATAGGAGGAGATGCATTGGAAGTGTGTTTAGTGCAAAGTGGTGAGAAAACGAGTCTTTATACGGAATTTGAGCGTGAGGTGGAAGAGTTGGAAACTTTGTTACTAGAAAGAGTGAGTTTTGAGAAATTAAGAGATGTTGACTGGATTTGTAGGTTTGAAGAATTACCTCCGAGGGAGACAACCATGATTCCCTCTGAAAATAGATTTCCTATTCTTGAGTTGAAGAAACTACCCTCGCATGTCAAATATGCTTTTCTAGGAGATAATGATACATTTCCTGTTGTTATTTCTTTCAGTTTAAGAAAAGATCAAGAGGGCATGTTGTTGAATGTGTTATGGAAGCATAGAAGTGCTTTTGGTTGGACTATAGCATATTTGAAAGGTATAAGTCCATTGATTTGTACCCATAAAATCCATCTTAAAGAAGAGGTGAAGCCCTCGCGATAGATGCAGAGGCAATTAAACCCAACCATGAAAGATGTAGTAAGAGCGGAAATCATCAAATTGCTAGATGCTGTGATTATCTATCCCATTTCTGATAGTAAATGAGTGAGCCCAATTCAGGTCGTTCTAAAAAAATTGGGTATAACCGTGGTTGAAAACGCCAAGGGAGAACTAATACCTCAACGCACCACCACCGGGTGGCGTGTATGCATTGACTACCGAAAGCTCAATGCCGAAACCAAAAAAGACCATTTTCCCTTACCATTCATCGATCAAGTGATTGAACGAGTGGCGGTCCATCCTTACTACTGTTTCCTAGATGGGTATTCTGGCTATAATCAGATTGAAGTGGATGTACTTGATCAAGAAAAGATGACTTTTACATGTCCGTTTGGTACGTTTGCCTATAAACGTATGCCATTTGGGTTATGTAATGCACCAGCAACTTTTCAAAGGTGCATGCTAAGTCTCTTTAGCGACATGATTGAAAAAGGTCTTTAGTTGTTCATGGACGATTTCATCATTTTCGGTCCATCTTTAGACCAATGTTTAGCTAATCTTGAAAGAATTCTATTCCGGTGTGTGGAAAAAGACTTAGTCCTCAATTGGGAAAATGCCATTTTATGGTTACCGAGGGTGTAGTTTTAGGCCACATAATCTCATCCAGGGGGATTGAAGTTCATCGAGAAAAAATTGAAGTAATAGCTGAGTTACCCCTGCCAAAATCTCTTAAAGATGTGAGGTCCTTTCTAGGCCATGCTGGATTTTATAGAAGATTTATCAAAGACTTTAGCGCCATCGCTAGACCCTTGAGTAATCTTCTTATGAAGGACACTCCATTTGAATGGAATAAAGAATGTCAAGAAGCTTTTGATAAACTTAAAAGCATGCTAATTTCCGCTCCTATCATGCAAGCTCCTGACTGGTCGCTCCCATTTGAGCTTATGTGTGATGCAAGTGATTACGCGATTGAGGCTGTTCTTGGACAAAGAAAGGACAAGAAAGCTCATGTTATTTACTATGCTAGCAGAATATTATCTGGCCCTCAGCTTAATTACTCTACTATAGAGAAAGAGTTACTAGCAGTTGTTTTTGCTCTAGATAAATTCCGCTCTTACATTGTTGGGTCGCCCATCATTTGTTTCACTGATCATTCAGCTCTTAAATATCTCTTGAGCAAGAAAGAAGCCAAACCCCGTCTAATCAGGTGGATCCTACTCTTATAAGAGTTTAATCTCTTGATTCAAGATAAGAAAGGAGTAGAAAACGTCGTTGCTGACCATTTATCACGCATATCGTCCGACGTACCTATTGATCCCATTCCCATAGACGAGTATTTTTTGGATGAAAATCTATTTGCTATTTCTTCTCTCCCCTGGTTTGCAGATATAGTCAATTATCGGGTCAAGTTTTTGGTGCCATTGCCGGGGAAGGAATTGTTCCCCGATAATTATCACTGGAATTGTTCCCTCTAATTCGACTCCGCAAGAGAGAAGGAAGTTCATTATATGGTCACGCATGTTCTTTTATGATGATCCGTATTTATTTAAGTATTGTGCTGATCAAATCATCCGGAGATGTGTACTTGATGAATAAATCCAAGGGGTAATTCGATTATGTCAAACGGAAGCATGTGGATGTCATTTTTCTAAAAATAAAACTGCTGCGAAAATCCTTCAAAACGGTCTCCACTGGCCCATAATCTTTCGGGATGTGAATACTTTTTGCAAATCATGCAATAGATGCCAAAGAATGGGAGCTATGACTCGTCGTGACATGATGCCATTGACCCCAATTCTAGTGTTGGAATTATTTTATTGTTGGGGTATTGACTTCATGGGTCCCTTTCCACCTTCTTTTGGTTTTCTATACATCCTCGTCATTGTAGACTATGTCTCAAAATGGGTAGAGGCCATAGCTACGAGGACGAATGACAATAAGGTGGAGATAAAATTGATTCAAGAAAACATACTTTCTCGTTTTGGAATGCCTAAGGCTATAATCAGTGATAATGGTACCCATTTTTGCAATAGGCATATGGAGAAGCTAATGCGAAAGTATGGAGTTGTCCATAAAGTTGGAACAACTTATCACCCTCAATCGAATGGCCAAGCCGATCTTTCCAATCGGGAAATCAAAAATATCTTGGAAAAGACAGTCGAACCTAATAGGAAAGACTGGTCACTCAGATTAAATGATGTGCTCTGGGCATATAGAACTGCTTACAAGAATCCCCTTGGGATGTCCCCATTTCGATTTGTGTATGGCAAGCCTTGTTATCTTTCGGTTGAAATTGAACACAAAGTGTATTGGGCTATCAAAAGGGTGAACTTCAATATGGATAAAGCCGGTGAAACACGTAAACTTCAGTTGAACGTGTTGGAAGAAATACGCAATGATGCGTATGAAAGTGCTAAAATATCCAAAGATCAAATGAAACGAGCTCACGATAGAATAATTCGACGGAAAGAGTTTCATTCGGGACAAAAATCCCTTCTCTACAACCCCAGGTTGCACTTATTTCCCAGAAAATTGCGGTCATGATGGTCAGGTCCATTCATTGTGAAAAAAGTATTTTCCCATGGAGCTGTTGAACTCGAAGATGAAAAAGGGGGAAACACATTTAAGGTCAATGGGCATCGTATCAAGCCGTATGTGGAAGCAATCATCAAGGAAGCCGACACAATCTGGTCGTCGGACCCCATTTATGGGGATTGATTGAAAAAGAAAGGTGAGGTCGTCGCACCCCCGACGAGTGTGGGGTGAATGTTGTATATAGTAGTCATAGGATGAGAGGCTAGTTAGGAAATCCTTGTTGTGTGTCACTACAAAAGGGGGAATCACCAACATGTCTCGGGTGTGGTTCGGGGGTCGATTAAAGTTTTGAGGGTTTTGAGGTCCAATTGAGTTAAAGGAAGCACTGAGGTGGAGAAATCAAGGTAAAAGTGGCCATGGAAGTAAAGCAGGAGAAGATGGGATTTCAGCAGACCGAATCGGTCCGGCTCAAAATAAAAAGAACCGATCCGGCTGACCGGATCGGTCCGGTATATAAAATCGGATCGGTCCGGTATTCTGCAGCCAGCGCAATTTCCGAAGGTGAAAAAAATCTTCGATCCTCACCACATTCATTCCCCCAATCCGTTCTCCTCCCAAAATTAAATTCGTACACCGCCTTTTCCCTCCATCATTTTCCCATCATTTCCTACCCCTCCAACCTATACCTACCTACCTAATCTCCCCCAATTCTTCACCCCTCCATCACCATTTTCTTCTCTCTCACTTTCTGTCCAATTCTTCTATACCCATGGCTGCTCCCCAGAAGTATAATTCCATCGAGGTTCTGCCCAACAGCAATAGAGAATACCGTTCTCGCCGTGAAGCAAATTGGTGTCGGCGGTTTTTCAGTCCAACCTGAAAAATCCACATTGAGCGTTAAGTGCTTTGGGATCAGCTGCCCAATTCTGTCACAGCCATGTTCATGTCAAGAGGCCGGTGTAGATTTTTCCATGAGCCATATGAAGCTGTATAGGAGAATGAAGTTCATCAATTTTACGGTTCGCTCGTCCGTACCGACGACTTCGAATCTCAAGCTTTTGTCGATTCCACACCGATACCATTTTCGCTTGATATTCTGGCCCAGAAACTCGAGTCTAAAGGTGTGGTCACTCCAGATCAATTTGCTTATCCTAGTCCCGATCCCGTTCTATCCAAAGAAGTTTGCATCTCCAGAATCGAGCCCGGAGCAGTTTGGAATACCGAGACCTTTCCTGTTGGTCGGTTATCTGACAAGGCACGGTTTACTTTTCACATTGTTTGTGCCAACATTTTGCAAACCTCCAATGATTCAGCAATGCGCCCGTGTCAAGCTACAATGATGTATCACTTGTTTGACCATGCAACTGTTATCAATTTAGCCCGCACATTTTACAATGATATCCTCTTTTTGGCATACGACAAAAAGGGTCGGGCCCCTCTTCCTTATGGACCATTACATCCTTACTCAAGGATGCCGGGATTGAACCGCCACAAGATCTTATCAACTTGCCCAAGCCATTAGGACAAGAATCCCTCACTCGAAGTGAAAGGAAAATCCAGCTAATCCGTGCAAGGGACGGTGACGATTCGAGTAATTACGAGACTGATGCGAAAGAGGACATTGTTGATGAAGATGTTGAGATGGAAGAAGGGGAGGAGGAAGAATATGATGAAATAGCTGATCCGAATTATGTATCGGTTGGTACAGGTTTGACTGAGCACGTTCTTTCTCTTGAAACGCGTTTCGGCGGGTTTATGACTTCATACGAGAGGGACATGAGTTTGGTCCTGCGTATGCAGGCTGACTTGTACCATATCCAGTTGGGTCCCGAGGCCCCCTTCCTCCCTAATATTACAATCCTTATGATCCGGCTACTCCCGGAACTTCCCGTCCCCCACCCGCCCCTTAGGATGCCCCCTATCCCTTTATGTTATATTAATTATGTTTGTCATCCTTTGTTTCCACAATTGTGTTGTAATATACAGTTTTAATATGATATTTTCTTATTTTATCGCACTCCTAATGTTGTCTTCTTTATCTATCTCGTCCATTTGATTGAGGACAATGCAAATCACTCAGTTAGGGGGGATGACAAGTGCGTATTCATAAAACTTCGCATATATGTATATGTAAAAAAATAAAATAAAATATTTTTCTTCAAAATAAATAAAAATTGGAATTTAAATTTTTCAAAAATATCACCTTTATTCTATTTAATGTCTCAAATTGTTAACAATCAAAATGAACTAAGCCAAAATTGACCGAAGATGGAAATTGAAAGAAAATTGACGACTTTACGAATAAGTGTGGAGATTGATCAAACCCGGTGAGAGTTCGAGCTTTTCAATTTTTTTATGAGTTTTTAAATCAATCCGAGTTTATGATTAACTCAAAGTTCTTTTCAACGTTTTAATAAGTCGTTGATGATCTCAATCCTTTGTTTTGATCGGTTAAGGAAAATTTGTGAAATGTTGTCTCGAAATTCATGCTAAATATATCTCTAAACTTAATTAATCTCGAGATGCATATGGTAATGTGATTAGCAATTTGGACAATGAAGTAGGCCCTCGTTTGTTTAACCCAAAAATATTAGCCATAAAAAGTGGTGAAAAACCAAATTATCCCTTTGCAACCCAATTTGAGCCTAATATAATATTTCCCTTTAGTTTGATAACCCGAAAAAACCCAAATAGCCCGGAATTGTGAAAATTTGGAAATTCATCAAGTCCAAATTGTGCAATAAAAATGGACAAGAGAAAAACAGAAAAAAAAATGCTCAAAAAAAAAAAAATTATATATATATATAGAAAAAGAGAAAAATGAGCAAATGCCCGAAAAAGCACAAATGGACATCATAAAGACATTTTCCAATTCCGAACATTCTGTGCATCCCCATTTTTACCCTTTACACTTTTTAACCAGAAAAGTCCTAACCGAGTCCAAATTGCGAAATTAATTACTGCATGGAGAGATAAGATATGAAAAGATAATAAAAGAGATTAAAATGGTGTGATTAATAGATGATGTTTCCCGTTTCCCAATCACCGTATTCCGATGATGAGATCTTTTCACCATATATTTCCTTGTTTTCAATTTTGTATGCATGAATTTGTGTCCATTATATTTACTCTTTATATCATGCATACCGAGAGAAAATAACCACAATCTGAGTGATTCGTTTGTGAGTGCGTCCGTAAGAATTTGAATCAAAACGAATTTTCGGAAAGTAATGTAATGCTCAATCGGTGGAAGTTTGAGGTTGAATTTCTGGCTTTGCACACACACACTATGGTTTGAGACATTTGAATATGAATTTATAGTGATTATTTTTTTGAAAAGTTTAACTTGTACAATTTTTAAGTATTTTGATATTTATTTGAGTCAATAAAGAATTTTGTGGGTATATTCACTGTAAACCCTCACGAGACAAAACTCGTCCTACTAGGGTAACCTAGGGGTTTAAAGGCTTGTTGCATACGCTAAATGCAATCGCTTGCCCGCGAAAAAGGTATTATATCCCAATAAAATGATTTTCAAGAGTTGAGCATTAAACTAATTTCTTTTACATTGCCCGGGACATGCAAAGTCCTAAATTAGGGGGATTTGACCAAGAATAAATTCTTCTGAATTTAGCCCCTTAAGTTAGTAATTTTGATATCCCGAACAAGGTAATTGAATCATTTTTATTCCATATCATTGCCATTGATTGTTTCTAACAATTTTCCCGAGTTTCGTGTATTTCTGATGAATTTTATAGGAATTTAGTGCAAGAAAAGAGAGAAAGAAACCGGAAGAAAGGAAATGATGAAAGGAAGAAAAGTCAAAGGGAAAAAGCGTAAATTTCATTCCAAAATTCGAATTCGACACCTAAAGGGAAGTTGAAGTGCTTGATTTCACAAGAATATCGGAAGAAACGACACTCAAATCGGAGCTCGAGATCAAAAATTATGGCTAGTCAAAGAAGAAAGGGAAAAAAGTCAACCTAGAAGAAATCGGACCGATCCGGTGTATATCTGGACCGATCCGAAATGACTCAAGTCCAGTAGACCCCGGATGGATGAAAAACCGATGCCTACCGAACCGATCCAGTGGGGACCGAACCGATCCGTTAGAATAAAAAAGGAATCGATCCGGTAGCGAAAGAACCGGACCGATCCGAGGGCTATCCGGACCAGTCCGATCATGCGAAATCCTGGCATTTATTGTGAAGATTTTGATGTATATAGTTGATGAAATCTTGCGCAACAAGCGACTCTTGATGTCAAATTCGTACTACTTGGTGCTATTAAAGCCCATGCCCTACTTCATTCTTGAGGGGATTTTTTAGATAGAGCAATTCAGAAGTTAGGAAATTTTCATTTTCTTGGATAAGGAGTTTTCATAAACCCTAGTTTGTAAGGTTGAGAGAGAGACAACAATTTCTGGATTCGAATTCTTTTCCTGTTGCTGAATACAAGTATAACAATTCCATTCTCTTACTTGGTATCTATGTTAGTTAAATCTCAATTGTATTGCAAATTATTTCCAATATTTGGTAGGTCTATAATTCTGTGTATGAATTTGTCTTCTAATCAAATTATGTCTAGCTAAATTCTTAAGGGCTGGGGTACATGAACCCACTCTGAGGCAAATTACTGATGTAGAAAATAGAGGGTAAATTAAATATTGGCCGAATCGTGGAAGGAAATTACATGAACATGCCAATCTTTTAATCTCTCTTGCCCTGGGTACTAGAGATGTTTAAGAACGTTTTGCAAGTGTAATTGTCCATTCACTGCTTTATATTTACCTTTGATTTCATATGGTGGGGGCTAGATCCTTCATATATGTAATGCTTAGGATTTATAAAGATTGGATTTAGTCAAGAATTTTAATTTACAATTCTAGTATTCTACACGGTAATTCGTTAAGGTTTGAGGGATTGTACCCTACCCTATTTTCTCTTACTTTTCAATCTAATTTCTCCACAATTTTTTTAGGGTTCTCTTTCTTTCAGTATTTTTTTTTCCAATTGCAATTTCTTATCATTAATCAACTTTATATTTCTTTGGAGGAATCATTTCAAGATTTAATAACTTTTCCTATAAAAGTGCCAATTCTTAATCCATGTGGATACGATCCCGACTAGTCAGATTATTACTAATGCGAGAGGCTTGCACTTGAGCCTATAGAAAACGCAATTTTGAGACAAATTCTTAGTCGCGTCAATAGTCAAAGGAGGAAATTTATAAGGACAATATTTCCAATTAATTCCATGGTATAGTTTTGACTTATTCACGAAATAAATCACGTTTGATTCATAGGGAGATTTTTATTTTCATGATCCCATACAGACTATGACGTGTTGAATGTTATTGAAGACATTGCGACAAAGATTCAAGGAATTATTTATGTCGAATGTATAATTGGTGCAAGTTTTTTTACTTAAAGTTTAATTCTATTTTGAGATCACTCAGGTATGAATGTGTAATTTTACTCGAAATTTATTTTAAAATGTTTAAGGATGCTATTTTATTAAGAAAATATTTTTTAAATGTTTTTAAATGTGTTTGAAATCGATTATAATTTGTTTTAATCTGATAGGGGCGGATTAGAGTTGAGTTTAAGTGGGACTCTAACGCGCGTGTCATTCAAATCACCAGGCAAGTCGTTCGAGCGAGATCTGCATCTCGTTCGAGCGACATGTCTATGTTGCTTGAGTGAGCCACGACCTTAGGAAAAATATTTAATGGCGTTTTCCAATCAGATTTAGTAAGTGTGCATTCTAGAAAAAATGTTTACGAACCAGAATGTTTACACACATAGTTTCCCCCAAAGAAAAACACAACCTTAGAGTTTACAAGATCCTAGTTTTATTGGCACCAAAGAGAAGTTGTTCAAGACTTGAACATTATTGGGTTTTGCGTTGGAGAAGAGAAAGAGTCGTGTTCAACATCGTAGACGTTACAAGCCATATCGGTGGACACCGAGACATACGTAGACGTGTTTGTTGTGGATAGGTATCGTAGAAGAAGGACTTTATGCGCAGTAAGTGTGAGAGGAGTGGTTGAATATCAGAAGATCATCACGTCATAAGGGGTATTGAGTCGTTGAGTAAGACTTGTGTATGTTCGTTGTAATTCCACATTCATGGTGATTATCTGTCTTGGGCCATCTGAGGGTTTTTTCCCTTGTGGTTTCTTCGTACATCCAGCATTGTGAGTATTATTTACTTTATTTTACTTGATTTAATCACTTGATGAATGTTTAGGGTTAATCAAGATAAAATTTGGTTAAGTTAAAATTGGTTCACAGCTTGGTGCGAACTAAAAATTGGAAAAAGGGTTTTCACAAAAAGGGAGATTTGTTTTGTCATCTGTACAACACTTTCATCTTAAGAAATAAAAATGAACACACATATTGGTCGAGTGTGAGGTGTTTGTGTTCCTCACAGGGCCGTTTTGTGGTTATTTTACGTTCTCACCCTTTGACGGCATATTTTTAAGCCTAAGTCTAACAGTTTGAAAATTTTTCATCGTGCTCAGACACTGGGAGTCACTTTAGTAAGCGGTCAGGTCCTTCAGGATATATCGGTCCCATGTGAGGTGT
This sequence comes from Sambucus nigra, assembly GCA_949130495.1. Lineage (NCBI taxonomy): Eukaryota > Viridiplantae > Streptophyta > Magnoliopsida > Dipsacales > Adoxaceae > Sambucus > Sambucus nigra. Next base: position 115,545,024 of record OX422219.1, read on the forward strand.
TCGTGCATCTCATGGGGCCGATTTATGATTGTTTTATGTTTTCACCCTTTGACGGCTTATTTTTAATTGTTTTATGTTTTCACTCTTTGACGGCTTGTTTTTAAGCCAAAGTCTAATCATTTGAAAAATGTATCGTGCTCTCAAATTGGGAGTTCTGTGAGTACGCGATTAGTTCCTATGGGTCCATTGGTCCCATGCGAGGTGTTTGCGCCTCTCATTGGGTCGTTTTGTGTCTATTTTATGTTTTCACACTTTGACGACATGTTTTTAACCTTAAGTCTAACCGTTTTCAAATTTTCATCGTGCTCACAAATCGGGAGTCGTGTTAATACGCGATCAGTTCTTACGGGTTACATTGGTACCTTACGAGGTGTGCGTGCATCTCACGGGGACATTTTGTGGCTTTTTTAAGTCTTTACCCTTTGATGGCATGTCTTTTAGCCTAAGTCCTATAGATTGCAAGTTTTCTTGTGCTCTCAAATCGGGAGTCCTGTGCAAACCCGGTTGGTTTCCGCGAGTAACATTTGTCCCGTGAGAGGTATTCATGCCTCTCATGGGGCCATTTTGTGGAAGTTTTACATCTTCACCCTTTGACGGCATGTTTTTAAGCCTAAGTCTATCAGTATATAAATTTGCAGCATGCTCTAAAAATGGGAGTCCCGTGAGTATGCGATCGTTTCTTGTGGGTAACATTAGTCCCGTGAGAAGTGTTTGTGCCTCTCACGGGGCCATTCAATGGAAGTTTTATATCTTCACCCATTGATGACATCTCTTTAATCCATTATCTAATAGTTTGTTAATGTTGATCGTTCTCCTAAACCGGGAGTCCCATGATTACGTGGTCAGTTCTTATGGGTTACATTGGTCCCGTGCGTTGTGTTCATGCCTCTTTAACGGGGCCGTTTTGTGGTTGTTTTACATTTTCACCCTTTAACGGAATACTTTTAAGACTATGTCTATGAATTTGTAAATTTGCATTGTGCTCTAAAACATGGAGACAAGTGAGTATGCGATCGGTTCCTGCAGGTCACATTCGTCCCATGAGAGGTGTTCGTACCTCTTACGGGGTCATTTTGTGGAAGTTTTACATTTTCACCCTTTGACGGCTTATTTTTAAGCCTAACTCTAACAGTTGGAAAATTTTCACTTTCTCTCAAATCGGGAGACTCGTGAGTATTAATTCGGATCCTGGGGGTTACATTGGTCCCGTGCGAGGTGTTCATGTCTCCCATGGGTCCATCTAGTGGAAGTTTTACGTTTTCTCCCTTATATGGCATGTTTTTAAGCCTAACTCTAATAGTTTGCAAATTTTCATCGTGCTCTCAAACTTGGAGTCCTGTGAGTATGCGGTCGGTTCCTCCGTGTTACATTGGTCGCGTGATAGGTGTTTCTCCCTCTCATGGGGCCAGTTATGGAATTTTTACATCTTCACCCTTTGAAGGCGTGTTTTTAACTCTCAACCTAACAGTTTGTAAATTTTCATCGTTCTCTCAAATCGGGAGTCTCATGAGTATGCGATCGGTTTCTGTGGGTTATGTCGGTCCCGTGCAAGGTGTTAGTGGCTCCCAAGGGACCATTTCATGGTTGTTTTACATTTTCACCCTTAGAGGTCATGTTTTTAAGCCTAATTCAAATAGTTTGCAAATATCTGTGGTGCTCTCAAATATGGATTCCCGTGAGTATGCGGTCGATTCTTGCGGGTTATAATGTGCCCATAAGAGGTGTTCTTACCTCTCACGGGGCGGTTTAGTGGCTATTTTTTGTTTTCACCCTTTGATGGCTAATTTTTAACCCTAAGCCTAAGAGTTTACAAATTTTCGTAGTCCTCTCAAATCAGAAGTCCCGTGATTATGCAGTCGGTTACTGCGGGTTACATTATTCCCATGTGAGGTGTTCGTGCCCCTCACGGGGCCTTTTTGTGGTTCTTTTATGTTTTTGATGGCATGTTTTTAATTTAAGTCAAACAGTTTGCAAATTTTTATCGAGATCATACGTTGGGAGTTACATAAGTACGCGATCCATTCCTGCGGGTTACATCGGTCCCGTGCGAGATGTTTGTGCCTCTCGTGGGGCCAATTTGTGGTTGTTCTATGTTTTCACCATTTGAAGGTATGTCTTCAAGCCTAGGTCAAATAATTTTTAAATTTTTCCCTTGCTCTAAAAGCGTAAGTCTCATGAGTATGCGGTCAGTTCCTATGGGTTAGTTGTGAAGCACCTTATACCTTTAACTTACTTAAGTCTATATTGTATAAGTGCTCAACTAATTTGGAAATAGTGACAAAATTGGTTGTCTAACCTAGAATCCAAAGATCCTCAGAAATATTCTCTCTAATCCTCTTCAATGATCCAAACAAGGTATAATTGAATCACACTACACACATTAGAAGTGCATACATGTGTATATATTGCTTAAAATTGATTGTGTGTTAAATTCCCTTCAAAATGTTGTTTTAATATTTTTTGGGAATTTTTAAACATTTTTAAAATAATGATTTCTTAAATAAAAAGTGTTTTTATAAACTTTGTGGGGTTAAAATGCTATTATGAAAAATATGTTTTTCATGAGAATGTTTGATTGGGTAGAATATCAAAGCGCTAGAGACTTCAGGGTGTTACCTGTAATTACTTTTGACGCGCGTTTGCCTGCCAATAGAATGCCAACACTTGTCACGTTCCTGATATCTCATTTTGTGTTTGTTTTGTGAGAGAACTGCCTGGTGTATTATGGATCGTTAGATCAAATCTTATCTATGGCCTGCATGCGTTTTAAGTCCATCCTTGTACTAACTCTATGGACCAATCACATTCAGTTTAACCACCGCTTTTTTACCACCCTTGGATCATGTCAACATAAGGAAGACTGGATCTCAACCATTGATTTCGATCAGCAATCCAGAACCTTCTTTGGCTCCTATATAAACCCTCCTATTATCAACCTTTGGAAACTTTTGGAAGTCATCCAAATTGAGAGAAAAAAAAAGAGAAGAGAGAAGAGAGAAAAGAAAAGAGAGAAGAGAGAGAAAGGGAAATGTGTTAGAGAAAACCTAACCCTAACCCTAAACAACTTCAAATCATCTTCAAACCTTTGTATATACAAAACCCCAAACACAACCTGAAGTGTTTGAGAGAGAGTGGTGTTACTGGTTTGTTCATTTGAAGCTGTAACCTCTTGATTTGTGATCTTATTACCAACTTAAACATTTTTATGAAGATCTGTATTTCTTTATCAAAGAAATCTTAGATCTACACTTTGCATGTTATATTTCACTAGATCTGCATATTTGTTTCTCATTTTGTGAAAAACTTTGCTGATTTAGATCTGTAAATATTTTATGGTTTCTGTTCTTATGAAACTTAACCTTGACCTAGTTGGATTCTCACTTGGAGATTTTCAATCTCAAAAATATTTTTAAAACAGAGGTTGATTAAGATCTTGACCGATTTTGAAGCAAGATATCCGTGGAATCTGGGATAAATTAAAGGTCAAAAAGGTTTCAAGTTCTGTAAGAATGAAAGAAAAGAAAATCACAGCATATAGTCTTAATATGTAATTTTCTAGGACTGTCTGTAAAAACTAAGTGTGTGTGAGTTCATGCATGCTGATAGGAATCACATCACAAACATTAAACACACTACCACACTGGAAGTGTTGTGAATAAGATCAAAGATTATTGAGTCGACGCAAGAAAGCTAAAGCAAAGGGGAAATTATCAAACTGGAAGAACATCATCAACAATCAGATCTAAGAGAAGTTAGAAGGACACCAAGTGGGGTATATTCCTAACTTAGAATAGGCTGAGTTGTGTGCATGTATGTTGTATTGTTTGTAACTGCTATTTGTTTTTAGTGGATTTTTACTTTTGTGACTTAGAAGTCACCGTGGATGTTTCCTCTATTGGGAGAGGTTTTACCACGTTAAAAACTGTGTGTTCTGATTATCTTCATCTCCTCATCTCATTCTATAGTGTGCTAAATTTTTTGAAACTATCTTAGTTTTAAAACTGATTACAAAGTCTTGGTTATTCTCGTACCTTAGTTTTTGTAAACACATCTTGTTGTTTATCATTTTTATTTTCAAAAGAAAAAGGTTTCTTCAACAAACATCTCGGAGTTGCTTATACAGTTTAATCTTGTATTAAACGGCATTAGCAACATTTTTCAATTGGTATCAGAGCCCTGTAAACTTTTATTTCAAAAAGATCTTGTGTTTCTGAAATCGTTTTCTGAAAAACCTAACTATGGACGAGAAGAATGAAAGGTTTGGTAATCTATCCAGACCTCCACTCTTTGATGGAAACAACATTGCTTACTGGAAAGTAAGAATGGTTGCCTTCATTCAAGGGGCTTTAGGAGATGATGTCTAGGACATTATTGAAAATGGATATACTTATCCTACTAAACCAGCCACTGAAGGAAGTGATGAGAGGGTAAAGAAAATCTTAAGTGAGTTTACCCAAGAAGAGAAAACAATTTCTCGCAATAACAATAAAGGCAAGAATGCCATTTCTATGTCTATTAATGAGTATGAGTTCAAGAGAATCTCATCTTATGCCACTTCCAAGGAAGCTTGAGACACATTAATCACTGCCCATGAAGGAGACTCAAGAGTTAAAGCTGCTAAAACTCAAATGCTTACCCAGCAGTACAACTCTTTGATTATGTCTGCCTCTGAGTCTTTTAACGACTTTTACATGAACCTAACTGATATAGTTACTAAGTTGCATGCTAATGGTATTACATATGATAGGAATGAGATTGTTTCTAAAATTCTAAGATCATTACCACAAAAGTTTGACAGCAAAAGGTATGCTATTGAGGAGATGAGTGATCAAAATCTCACCCCTGAGTTACTCAGTAGCAAACTTAGGACTGTGGAAATGGAATTAGACTTTAAGAAACAATTAAATCCGTCTCAAAGAAAATATCCCAACTCTAACTTGAGTTTTTACTCTAAGATATCTAAACATGAGACTAATCTAACCAACTGTGACTCTGATGAGGAGTGTGATATAGACAAACTAGATAATCAGATTGCCTTAATGTCTAAACAATTTAAGAAAATTGTTAAATTTAGAAACAAACAGGCATCTAAACAAGGCAAGCCTAATTATCCAACTGTGTCTAATCCCAAACCTCATGAGAGAGGTCTTGACAAACATCCTAAGGACAACAACATCAGATCTAACAGAGATCTTAAAAAGATTGAATGTTTTAGATGAGGGAAACTAGGTCACATTACTCATGATTGCAGAGTTAATCTGAATAAAACCAACACACACAATAGAGCCAATGTATGTAAAACTTGGGATGATTCAAGTGACTCTGATGAAGAGGAACTTGAGTCATCAAATGTAGTTGACCCTTGCATGTCCTTTTTTGCTAAGATCATTTACAATGATTATATGCATGTGTGTGATAATGATACTTCTACTCCTGCTTTCACTGGCCTAGATGCCTTGTTATCTGAAAATGTTGCTAGCACTAATTCTGTGTGTGTGAGTCAAAGTGATCTCGATAATGACGATGTAAATGGGTGCGTGAGTACTAAAACTGAATCGTTAGGGGTCACTATACACACTTCACTTAGCGACTCAGACACAGATGACCTCCCAGATATTCATACTTTGTATGCTAAAACTCTCAAAAAAGGCCCTAGACTGGAGAAGACTGTTAGAAACCTGACTAAGAAATTAGATGATCTAAGTCTTATTATGAAGCTGAATGCCGAAGAGTACACTAACTAGTGTCTGACACATCAATCTGAAATTGAAACTTTGGATAAAAAAATTAAAAGAGTTGACTAAAACTAATGAAACCCTGGAAATGAAATACAAGGGAACATTATTAGAACTGGAGGAAGAAAAAACAAAGATAGCAATTGTTTTAAAAAAAAATTCTAAGTTTGAAAATAATTCAAATTGTTTCACTGACTTTGTTGTTGACTCCAAGACCAATTCTGATGATAGAACCGGTATTGGATTCTGCCCTAAGAATAAACCACAAACTTCAAATCTTGAACCTATTAAGTTTGTGTCTGGGGGAAAAAGACCAATCGAAACATGTCCAGATTTTCATTTTATTAAAAAGGAATTTGATCAAAAGGAACAACAGAAAGACATTGGAGAGTATAGTAATTCTAAGGCTGACAGTACACTTGAGACTAAATACGTCTGTCCTTTGATCAAAAAGGCTGAATCTACCTTTAAGACCATACCTCCTAGGAATAAGAATTCTGAACAGAATCCTGTTAAACCTATCTTTAGAAGTTTTCCTAAGGAAGTACATCCCTCAAGCAATCAATATTTCTCCTACTGTGACGTTTATGGTCACTCTTTTGAAGGTTGTTATTCTAGGCGTCTAAACACCCATGTGTACAACACTCCTGTTTACAAGAACTTTAACTATTCTAGGCAAAATCGTAACCATTATGTCCTTCCAAGATAACCTGACAAGAACTCTAACTACAGGAATAAAAAACCAAAACTAAGAGTTCATTTAAGAGAAAGGCTCCTAGAAACTTTCCTAAACCAAAAGCTCAACCTTTCCACAAAAATCAGTTTGTTGCTCCAAATATTTTTCGACAAAAAGATGCTTCTCGAAAATTTTATCAAATGAGAGTAAACTTGCGCAAAATTAAAATTAGAGCTATTTGGGTTAGAAAAGATGATCTTGCACCCCAAATGAAGTGTAACATTGTTATCACTGCCTTAAAGGCTGAACACACTTTATCTGGTTGGTATTTAGATTCAGGATGCTCCAAACATATGACAGGAGATGAAACCAAACTCTTGAACAAAACCAGATTTTCTGTAGGTAAAGTAGTTTTTGGTGACGGAGTTTCATCCCAGATCATAGGTAAAGGAACACTAAAAGAAGACGGAATGCCTATTTTGGAAAATGTACTTTTAGTTAAAGGCCTTAAAGCCAACCTCCTAAGTATATCACAATTTTGTGACTCAGACCATACTGTTACCTTTTCAAAGAACAATTGCAAAATTCTAAATGATAAAGGTGAATGCATTATTACCGGATTTAGAACACCTGACAATTGTTATACTGTCAAGACTAGTTCTGAAACTTGTAACATTGTCAGAATGGATGACAATGAAATCTGGCATAATCGTATGGGTCACCTAAGTTATGATATCCTTGGTAGATTGTCTAGTCAAGAGATTGTTAGAGGAATTCCTAAAATCAAACCTATTTCCAGTGTTGTCTGTGGTCATTGCCAGGAAGGAAAAATAGTTAAGACTTCGCATAAAAATGTTCAAGACATTCTCACCTCTAGACCTTTAGATCTCATCCATATGGACCTCACTGGTCCCTCTAGAACTGTTAGTCTTTGTGGACACAGTTATATCCTTGTCATGGTTGATGATTTCACACGATTTACTTGGGTTGCCTTCTTGAAACATAAATCTGACACGTTTCAGAATTTTTTGAAAATTTTACTAAGAATTGAAAATGAGAAGGACACACAAGTCAATCACATTCTTAGCGATAGAGGGGGAGAGTTCATAGACACGAGAATAGTTGAATATTATGACTACAATGATTATAAACACGAATTTAGTTCCCCTAAGACACCTCAGCAGAACGGTGTTTCCGAAAGGAAAAACCGAACTCTTCAAGAGATGGCACGTGTCATGTTGCATGCCAAATCTCTACCTAAATACTTTTGGGTAGAATCTATTAGAACTGCATGTCATATCATTAATCGGGTTTACCTTAGGAAAAACTCTAAACAAACCCCTTATGAGTTGTGGTACGAAAAGAAGCCTAATCTGAAATATCTAAGAACTTTCGGAAGTCAGTATTATGTCTGTAAAGACAGAGAACATCTTTCTAAACTCGAGACGCGTGGTGATAAAGCCATCTTTTTAGGTTACTCACCAAATAGTCGTGCTTATCGTATATACAATCTGCGTACTAAGACCCTTATGGAGTCGATAAATGTAATTGTAAGCGACACTATTGTCGAAAATAAGATATCTGAATCACCTATTGCGGTTGAATCTGAAAATGATTTCAAAACTGATTCACCAGAAATAGATGACTCATTACCTATTGAGAGTCCAGAAGTACCTGGCTGGGTCTCTAAAGATCATCCCATTGACAACGTGGTCGGTAATCCTAATGAGCCCGTCCGTACTAGATCCCAGTTAAGAAATTATGCTAATTATGCATGTTTCGTCTCCCTTATGGAACTGAAAAATGTTAATGAAGCATTGAATGACACACACTGGATTTCTGCTATACAGGAAGAACTTTTACAATTTGTCATTCACGATGTCTGGTATCTTGTACCGCGGCCACAAAACAAAAATGTTATTGGCACACGTTGGATCTTTAAGAACAAATCTGGCAAAAATGGGGTAATCCTTAGAAAGAAAGCTAGACTAGTTGCTCAAGGTTACTCATAAATAGAAGGGATAGATTTTAGCGAGACATTTGCCCATGTCACTCATCTTGAATCTGTTCGACTTCTTTTCGCCATAGCGTGTCACTTAAAATTTACACTTTATCAAATGGATGTCAAGTCTGTCTTCCTCAATGGAATTCTGTCCGAAGAAACGTATGTAGAACAACCCAAAGGGTTCATTAACCCAAAATACCCAGACCATGTCTGTCATCTAAAAAAGGCTTTGTATGGTTTCAAACAAGCTCCTAGAGCTTGGTATGAACGCCTTTCCAACTTTTTATTGAATAAGGGTTTTAAGAGAGGAGGAAATGACCAGACCCTCTTTGTCAAACATTTTGACAAAAACATTATTATAGCCCAAGTCTATGTAGACGACATCATCTTTGGGTCTACTTTAACATCTGAAGTTAAATCCTTTTATGCTATTATGCATAAGGAGTTTCACATGTTCCTTATGGGGGAGCTATAGCTTATCTTAGGATTTCAAGTGAAACAAAATTCTGATGGATTATTTGTCTCTCAAACTAAGCATGCCTTAGATCTTGTTAAGAAATTTGGTTTAAATAATGCTAAAGTTTCCAAAACGCCTATGAGTACAACTGTTAAATTATGTAAATATGAAAATGGGAAGTCAGTTGATTCCACACTTTATCGTAGTATGATTGGTAGTCTACTCTATTTAACTGCCTCACGACCAGATATAATGTATGTTGTATGTCTGTGCGCTCGTTACCAGAATAACCCTAAAGAGAGCCATTTATCTTGCGTAAAACGTATTATAAAGTATATAAAAGGCACTCTTAATCTTGGACTTAGGTACACTAATGATACCTGCGGCACCATCATAGGGTATACTGATGCTGATTGGGCCAGTTGTACTGATGATAGTAAAAGTACATCAGGTGCCTGTTATTATGTCGGTAATAATTTAGTAGGTTGGAGTAGCAAAAAACAGAATTGCACATCTTTATCTACGGCTGAGTCCGAACATATAGCAGCAGGAAGTTGCTGTGCTCAATTGATATGGATCAAACAAATGTTAAGCGACTATGGGATTAAAGAAGATCAGTTACAATTATATTGTGACAATCAAAGCGCTATTAACATCTCTAAAAACTCGGTTCAACACTCGCGAACTAAGCATATTAAAATAAGACATCACTTTATATGCGAACTTGTTGAGACTAAGGAGTTAGAAATTCATTACCTACCTACTGATCTGAAACTTGCAAACATGTTCACTAAACCTCTAGACTATAACAGATTTATGTATTTGCGTAATTCTATAGGTATGGTATGTGCTGATTAATCTCTTAAGACCTTATTTTTTTCCCTTTGTCCATTTGAGACAAAATGGGGGAGAAATTTGAGTCTTACGGGTTCAATGTTTTGTTCACATTTCATCTAAACTGCTTGATCTTAGTGTGCATATTTGCAGGAACCTCTTCTACTGATTGTCTACCATTTCTAGTGTACAATTTTGTAAATAGTTGAGTTATGTAATTTTTGACTTTCTAGGAAATGGGTAGATAGTATCTTTTGTATAGGACTAGGTTTTATTTTTTTTGTTTCCCTAAGAGTTTCAGCTAACTCAAAGGAGATTTCGTCTCATATTTCCAAAGGGGGATATTGAAGCACCTTATACCTTTGACTTACTTAAGTCTATATTGTATAAGTGCTCAACTAATTTGGAAATAGTGACAAAATTGGTTGTCTAACCTAGAATCCAAAGATCCTCAGAAATATTCTCTCTAATCCTCTTCAATGATCCAAACAAGGTATAATTGAATCACACTACACACATTAGAAATGCATACATGTGTATATATTGCTTAAAATTGATTGTGTGTTAAATTCCCTTTAAAATGTTGTTTTAATAATTTTTGGGAATTTTTAAACATTTTTAAAATAATGATTTCTTAAATAAAAAGTGTTTTTATAAACTTTGTGGGGTTAAAATGCTATTATGAAAAATATGTTTTTCATGAGAATGTTTGATTGGGTAGAATATCAAAGCGCTAGAGACTTCAGGGTGTTACCTGTAATTACTTTTGACGCGCGTTTGCCTGCCAATAGAATGCCAACACTTGTCACGTTCCTGATATCTCATTTTGTGTTTGTTTTGTGAGAGAACTGCCTGGTGTATTATGGATCGTTAGATCAAATCTTATCTATGGCCTGCATGCGTTTTAAGTCTATCTTGTACTAACTCTATGGACCAATCACATTCAGTTTAACCACCGATTTTTTACCACCCTTGGATCATGTCAACATAAGGAAGACTGGATCTCAACCATTGATTTCGATCAGCAATCCAGAACCTTCTTTGGCTCCTATATAAACCCTCCTATTATCAACCTTTGGAAACTTTTGGAAGTCATCCAAATTGAGAGAAAAAAAAAGAGAAGAGAGAAAAGAAAAGAGAGAAGAGAGAGAAAGGGAAATGTGTTAGAGAAAACCTAACCCTAACCCTAAACAACTTCAAATCATCTTCAAACCTTCGTATATACAAAACCCCAAACACAACCTGGAGTGTTTGAGAGAGAGTGGTGTTACTAGTTTGTTCATTTGAAGCTGTAACCTCTTGATATGTGATCTTATTACCAACTTAAACATTTTTATGAAGATCTGTATTTCTTTATCATAGAAATCTTAGATCTACACTTTGCATGTTATATTTCACTAGATCTGCATATTTGTTTCTCGTTTTGTGCAAAACTTAGCTGATTTAGATCTGTAAATATTTTATGGTTTCTGTTCTTATGAAACTTAACCTTGACCTAGTTGGATTCTCACTTGAAGATTTTCAATCTCAAAAATATTTTTAAAACAGAGGTTGATTAAGATCTTGACCGATTTTGAAGCAAGATATCCGTGGAATCTAGGATAAATTAAAGGTCAAAAAGGTTTCAAGTTTTGTAAGAAAGAAAGAAAATAAAATCACAGCATATAGTCTTAATATGTAATTTTCTAGGACTGTCTGTAAAAACTAAGTGTGTGTGAGTTCATGCATGCTGATAGGAATCACATCACAAACACTTAACACACTACCACACTGGAAGTGTTGTGAATAAGATCAAAGATTATTGAGTCGACGCAAGGAAGCTAAAGCAAAGGGGAAGTTATCAAACTAGAAGAATATCATCAACAATCAGATCTAAGAGAAGTTAGAAGGACACCAAGTGGGTTATATTACTAAACTTAGAATAGGCTGAGTTGTGTGCATGTATGTTGTATTGTTTGTAACTGCTATTTTTTTTTAGTGGATTTTTACTTTTGTGATTTAGAAGTCACCGTGGATGTTTCCTCTATTGGGAGAGGTTTTACCACGTTAAAAACTGTGTGTTCTGATTATCTTCATCTCCTCATCTCATTCTATAGTGTGCTGAATTTTTTGAAACTATCTTAGTTTTAAAACTGATTACAAAGTCTTGGTTATTCTCGTACATAAGTTTTTGTAAACATATCTTGTTGTTTATCATTTTTAGTTTCAAAAGAAAAGGGTTTCTTCAACAAACATCTCAGAGTTGCTTATACAGTTTAATCTTGTATTAAACGGCATTAGCAACGTTTTTCAAGTTGGTCCCATGCGAGGTGTTCATGCCTCTCACGGGGCCATTTTATGGCAATTTTACTTCTTCATCCTTTGACTGCATTTTTTTAATACTAAGTCAAACATTTTGTAAATTTTCATCGTGCCCTCAAATCGGGAGTCCCGTGAGTACGACGTAGGTTCCTGCGAGTTACATTGGTCTTGTACGAGGTGTTCGTGCCCCTCACGGGGCCATTTTGTGGTTGTTTTACGTTTTCACCCTATGACAGCATGTTTTTTAGCCTACGTCTAATAGTGTTCCAACTTTGATTTTCTCTCATACCGGGAGTCTCTGGAGTACGCGACAGATTCTTACAAGTTATAATTATCCCATGCGAGGTGTCCATGCCTCTCACGGGGCCATTTTGTGGCTGTTTTATAGTTTCACCCTTTGATGGTGTATTTTTAAGCCTAAGTCAAATAGTATCTATATTTTTCTTGTACTGTCAATTTAGGAGTCCTGTGATTAAGCAGTTGGTTCCCGCGGGTTACTATGGTCCCGTGTGAGGTATTCATGCCCCTCATAGGGCCATTTTGTGGTTCTTTTATGTTTTCACCCATTGATGGCATATTTTTAAGCCCAAGTCTAACAGTTTGTAAATATTCATTGTGCTCTCATATCGGGAGTACCGTGTGTACGCAGTCGACTCGTGCAAGTTACATCAGTCCCGTGCGAGGTGTTCGTGCCCCTCATAGGGTGGATTTATTGTTTCTTTAAATTTTCACCCTTCGATGGCATGTTTTTAAGCCTAACTCTAACAATTTGCAATTTTTTATCGTGCTCTCAAATTGGGAGTTCCGTGAGTACGCGGTCAGTTCCTGGGGGTTACATTGGTCCCGTGCGAGTTGTTTGGGCCTCTCCTGTGGCCGTTTTGTTGTTGTTTTACATTTTCACCCTCTAAAGGCATGTTTTTAAGCCTAAGTTTTACAATTTGCAAATTTTTGTTGTTCTCTCAAATTGAGAGTCCCATACATATGCGGTCGGTTTCTACGGGTAACATTTTTCCCGTGAGAGGTGTTCCTGCCTCTCATAAGGCCATTTGATAGAAGTTTAACAACTTCACTCTTTGACGACATGTTTTTAAGCTTATGGTTAATAGTTTGTTAATTTTTATCCTGTTCTTAAGTCGGGAGTCCCGTTAGTACGCAGTCATTTTTGCGAATTATATTGGTGTCGTGTGAGGTGTTCGTGCCTTTCACGGGGTCGTTTTGTGATTGTTTTACATTTTCACCCTTTGACGGCATGTTTCTTAGCCTACGTCTAACAGTTTTCAAATTTTCATCATGCTCTTAAACCAGGAGTTTCGTGAGTATGCGATTGGTTCTTACAGGTTACACTAGTCCCATGAGTGGGGTTCCTGCCTCTTACAGGTCCGTTTTGTGGTAGTTTTACATCTTCACCCTTTGACGGCTTTTTTGTAAGCCTAAGTAAAATAGTTTGCAAATTTTTATCATACTCTCAAATTAAGAGTCTCGTATATATGCAGTCGCATCCTACGGGGTTACATTGGTCCCGTGCGAGGAATCTGTGGCTCTCATGGGGCCATTTTGCGACTGGTTTACATTTCCACCCTTAGACGACATGTTTTTAAGCATAACCCGAACAGTTCATGAATTTTCAATGTGCTCTCAAAATGGGCATCCCGTGAGTACGTGATCGGTTCTTACGGGTTACATTGGTCCCATGCACAGTGTTCAGGCCTCTCACAGGGACGTTTTGTGCTATTTTTTGTTTTCTCCCTTTGACGTCATGTTTTTCAGCCTAAGTCTAAATGTTTGCAAATATTCATATTGCTCTCAAATTGGGAGTTCCATGAGTACACAGTTGGTTCTTGCGGGTTACAATGGTCCTATGCGAGGTGTTCATGCCTCTCACTGGAATTTTTTGGTTGTTTTACATTTTCACCCTTTGACGGCTTTTTTTTAAGACTAAATCCAATAGTATGCAATTTTTTATCGTGCTCACACACAGGGAGTCTCTTGAGTACGCGGTAAATTTTTGTAGGTTTAATCGTTCCTGTGGGAGGTGTTTGTGCCCCTCGTGGAGCTGATTTGTGGTTTTTGTACGTTTTCACCCTTTGATGGAATATTTTTAAGCCTTAGCCTAATAATTTGCAAATTTTTGTCGTGATATCAAATCGGGAGTCCCGTGAGTATGTGGCAAGTTCTTGTGGGTTAAATGGTCTCATGTGAGGTGTTCATGCCTTTCACGTGGTCATTTTGTATGTGTTTTATGTTTTCACACTTTAACGGCCTGTTTTTAAGCTTAAGTCAAATAGTTTACAAGTTTTCATCATGCTTTCAAATCAGGAGTCTCGTTAGTATGCGGTCAGTTCTTACAGGTTACATTGGTCTTGTGCGAGGTGTTCGTGCCTCTCCCCCTGGGTCAATTGGTGGTTGTTTTACACTTTCACCCTTTGATGGAATATTTTTAAGCCTAAGTCTTAGAGTTTGTAAATTTTTATCGTTCTCTCAAACCGGCAGTCCTGTGAGTACACGATCGGTTTCTGTAAGATAGATCGGTCCCATATGTTGTGTTCGTGCCTCTCACGGGGCCGTTTTATGGCTATTTTATCTCAAATTAGGAGTCCTTTGAGTACACAGTTGATTCATGTGGGTTAATTTGGTCTCGTACCTCTCACGGAGATGTTTTAAAGTTGTTTTAGGTTTTCAGCCATGTTTTTAAGACTAAGTCTTGCAGTTTGTAAATTTTCATCGAGCTCTCAAATCGGGAACCCCATGAGTACGCGATCGATTCCGATGGGTTAGATGGGTCCCATGCGAGGGATTCGTACCTCTCACAGGGCCATTTTGTGGTTGTTTTATGTTTTCGCCCATTAACAGCATGTTTTTGAACCTAAGTCTAATAGTTTGCAAATTTTCATCGTGCTCTCATACTTGGAGTACCGTGAGTACCCAGTCAGTTCCTACGGGTTACATTGGCCCCATGCATAGGGTTTGGGCCTCTCACTAGTCCCTTTTACTATTGTTTCATGTTTTCTCCATTAGACATTAAGTTTTTAAGGCATAGTCTAAAAGCTTGCAAATATTCATCGTGCTCTCAAAATGGGAGTCCCGTGAGTAAGCGGTCGGTTCTTGTGGGTTACAATGGTCTCATGCGATGTGTTCCCGCCCCTTATGGGACGTTTTGTGGTTGTTTTACGCTTTCAACCTTTGACGGCATGTTTTGAAGCCTAAGTCTTACAGTCTACAAATTTTCATCGCGCTCTCAAACCGGGAGTCCCGTCAGTACGCGATCGGTTCCTACTAGTTAGATCGGTCCCGTGTGAGGTGTTCTTGCCTCACACGAGGCCATTTTATAGTTGTTTTACATTTTCACCCTTTGATGTCATGTTTTTAATCCTAAGTCTAACAATTTGAAAATTTTCATTGTGCTCTCAAATTGGGAGTCCCGTGAGTACTTGGAATCTTCTTGTGGGTTACATTGATCCCGTGCATGGCGTCCCTGCCTCTCACGGGTCCATTTTTTGATTTTTTACATTTTAAGGCATGTTTTTTACTCCTAACTCTTACAGTTTTCAAATTCCTGTCATGCTCTAAAAATGGGAATCCCGTGAGTATGCGATCAGTTGTTAGATTGGTCCCGTGCGAGGGATTCGTGCATCTCATGGGATCATTTTGTGGCTGTTTTACATTTTCACAATTTGACAACATATTTTTAAGCCAAAGTCTAACAGTTTGCAAATTTTCATTGTGCTCTCAAATCGGATGCCCAATGAGTATGAGGTCGGTTCTTGCGGGTTGAAAAATTCCCGTTAGAGGGTTTCCTGCCTCTCATGGGGCTTTTGTGGCTATTTTACAATTTCGCCCTTAACTGCATGTTTTTAAGCCAAAGTCTAACAGTTTGCAAATTTTCATCGTGCTCTCAAATCGGGAGTCCGATTAGTATGATGTCGATTCCTGCAGGTTACAACGATCCTGTGCGAGGAGTTCGTAACTCCCAAAGGAATGTTTTGAGGTTGTGTACGTTTTCACCCTTTGACGGCATGTTTTCATGCCTAAGACTAACAGTTTGCAAATGTTCATCGTGGTCTCAAACTGGGAGTCTCGTGAGTACGTGGTTAGTTCCTTTTGGTTAAATTGGACTCGTGAGAGGTGTTCGTACCCCTCACAGGGCCATTTTGTGGTTGTTTTACATTTTCATCCTTTGACAGCACATTTTTATGTCAAGTCAAATAGTTTGAAATTTTTCATCATGCTCTCAGACCGGGACTCCCGTGAGTATGCTATCAATTCCTGTGGGTTACATTGGTCATGTGAGAGGTGTTCGTGCCTCTCACGGGATTGTTTTGTGGTTATTTTATGTTTTCACCCTTTAATGGCATAATTTTAAGGATGAGTCTAACAATTTGAAATTTTTCGTCTTGCTCTTAAACCAGGAATTCTATGAGTACGTGATCAGTTCCTGTGAGGTATATTAATCCCGTGCGAGGTGTTTGTCCCTCTCACGGGGCGGTTTTGTGGTTGTTTTATGTTTTCACCCTTTAACAGCTTATTTTTTTAAGCCTAAGTCAAATAGTTTGCAAATTTTCTTTGTGCTCTCAAATCGCGAGTCCCGTGATTATGAAGTAAATTCCTGCGGGTTACATGGGTCTCGTGTGAGGTGGTCATGCCTCTCGTGGGGCCATTTTGTTGTTTTTTTTAACATTTTCACCATTTGACAACATATTTTTAAGCCTAAGTCTAACAGTTTGCAATTTTTTATCGTGCTCACACACTAGAAGTTCCTTGAGTATGCAGTCAGTTCCTCCGGGTTACATCGGTCCCGTGTAAGGTGTTCGTGCCTCTCATGGGTCCGATTTGTTGTTGTTTTATGTTTACAACCTTTGACGGTATGTTTTTAAGCCTAACCCAAATAATTTGCAAATTTTTATCGTGCACTCAAATCGGGAGTCCTGTGTGTAAGCTATTAGTTCTTGTGGGTTAATTGGTCCCATGTTAGGTGTTCGTGCTACTCACAGGGTCGTATTGTGTCTGTTTTACATTTTGACGCTTTGACATCATATTTATAAGCTTACGTCTAATAGTTTGAAATTTTCATCGTGCTCTCAAATCGAGAGTCCCGTTAGTATGCGGTCGGTTCTTACGAGTTGCATTTGTCTCGTGTGAGGTGTCTGTGCTTCTCTCATGGACGTTTTGTGGATATTTTATGTTTTCACCCTTTGACGTTAAGTTTTTAAGCCCAAGTCTTATAGTTTGTAAACTTCCATCGTGCTCTCAATTCTGGAGTCCCGTGTGTACGTGATCGGTTTTTACGGGTAACATTTGTCCCGTGAGAGGTATTCATGCTTCTCATGGGGCTAATTTGTGGCAGTTTTACATATTCACCCTTTGACGACATGTTTTTCAGCCTAAGTCTAATAGTTTGTGGGATACACCGATCCCGTGCGAGGTGTCTGTGCATCTTACGGGCCATTTTGTGGTTGTTTTACATTTGCACCCTTTGTAGGCATGTGTTTAAGTCTTAGTATAAGAGTTCGGAAATTTTCATTGTGCTATCAAACCGGGAGTACCATGAGTACAGAGTTGGTTCCTACAGGTTACATTTTATCCGTGAGAGGTGTTTGTGCCTCTCACTTGGCCTTTTATGGTAGTTTTACATCTTCACCCTTTGATGACATGTTTTTCAGCCTATGTCTAACAATTTGTTAATTTTCATCGTGCTATTAAATCGGGAGTACCGTGAGTACATGGTTACTTCTTGTGGGTCACATTTGTCCTGTGAGAGGTGTTCGTGCCTCTCACGGGGCAGTTTGTGGTTATTTAACATTTTAACCCTTTGCCGACATGTTTTCATGCCTAAGTCTAACAGTTTGGAAATTTTCGTCGAGCTCCCAAATCGGGAGTCCCATGAGTACGAGGTTGGTGCATGTAGGTTACATTGGTTCCGTGAGAGGTTTTTGGGTGATGGGGCCATTTTTTTGGCAGGTTTACATCTTCACCATTTGACGGCATTGTTTTTAAGCCTAAGTCTAACTGGTTGCAAATTTTCAATGTGCTCTTAAACTAGGAGTCTTGTGATTATGCGATCGGTTCTAGCGTCTTACATTGGTCCCGTGCGAGGTGTTCGTATCTCCCATGGGGCCATCTTGTGGATATTTTACAATCTCACCCTTAGACGACATGTTTTTAAGCCAAACTCTAACAGTTCGTAAATTTTCATCGTGCTCTCAAAGTGGGATTCCTGTGAGTACGCCATCGATTCCTTCCCATGCACAATGCTCGGTCCTCTCACAAGGACTTTTTGTTACTCTTTTTTGTTTTCTACCTTTTACGGCATGGTTTTTTGCCTAAGTCTAAATATTTTCAAATATTCATCATGCTCCCAAATCGAGAGTCCCGTGAGTACGCGGTTGGTTCTTGCGAGTTACAATGGTCCCATGTGAGGTGTCCATGCCTCTCACGGAGCCTTTTTTTGGATATTTTATGTTTTCAGCCTTTGATGGCCTATTTTTAAGCCTAAGTCTAATAGTTTTCTAATTTTATCGTGCTCTCAAACTGAGTGTCCTGTGATTATGAAGTCGGTTCATGTAGGTTACATTGGTCCCTTGTGAGGTGTTTATACCCCTCATGGTGCCGTTTTGTGGTTATTTTATGATTTCACCCTTTGAGGGAATATTTTTAAGCCTAAGTCTGATAGTTTGCAAATTTGCATCATTCTCACACACTGGGAGTCTCTTGAGTACGCGATCGGTCCCCGCGAGTTACATCGGTCCCATGAGAGGTGTATATGTCTCTCATGGGGACGATTTGTGGTTGTGGCCATCCTGGTCGATGCGGCGTTCGTTCTGGAGGGAAGGAGGAGGATACCCCGAGGAAGAACTGCATCACAGTCTCGCACCCTTCTCTTCGAAAACAAGGCTTAGACCATCGTCGGTGTGGGGTAAATGTAAAGAGATAAAGTCGCCAGCCTATTTTTCTCAAAACAAGCAAAAGAATATGTTGCCACTTCGAGAGAGCGGAATCAAGGACAAACTGATGCATACGAAACCAATAGATCGGAGGTTTGGGGTCTAAGTTATAGAATGGGAAGGTGTTAGGCACCCATCCCCCCCTTTTGGTCTCTCATGGGCAAATGTTTATATTTTCCCCTATCCCCGTAAAGTATGTGCATGTGTTTATATAATGAAGATTGGAATCATTCGACCCATACCATGGAAAAGATAGGGTGAGGTCATCCATAGGAATATTCCAAAAATAGTAATGAATATAGAATATAGAATATGAGCTCTCATCGAGATATTGATCGTTATTTGGAAACGATAATATATGTGGGATGAGATGCGAAGAAGTATGATATATGCATACGGATGATAAAAATGAGGGTTTTTGAGAAATTTGGAAAATAATAGAACTTAGAAAATTGAAAAATTGAACTCGAGTCCCGGACTTTAATCTGAGACGCTTACATAGCCTATAAAGGCATGAAAGTCCATGTAATTCAAATATAGAACAGGTGTGGGATTTATCCCATAGATTCGAACGGAATTTTATTAGGTGTGTGTGCATGTAGAAAATGTGTTTCTAGTTTTGGAAAAAGTGTGGTGGATAATTCCATTCGGAATTTACGGGTGTAACCCTATTTTATTTATTTTTGAGTTTTTTTATGAAAAATAAAGTATGTGAAATATACTAATAAAAGCGTAGATGTTAATAGGTATGAACTAAAGTGAAACTAGATTATGAATCTAAAGTAAATTTTGCAAAAATAAGAGAATTAAAAGAGAGTGAGCGGGAATTGGACCTTATTTGGAGCTTGAGCTTGGATCCTCAATGAACTCCTTTGAATGTTGATGGATTTTGATGAGAGAGAAGGATATTTGCCAAATTGGGTGTCAAAAGGATGGTTATTTATGCTTGAATGGGATTTCTCATATGGAACTTCGCTGATTTTGAGAGAATGTTGTTGAGTTCACTGATGTCAATGGGTTTGATGTCTCCCTTAGGGGTGAGGTCGTGGACATTATTTATAGGTTAAGGGGGTACCGATCAGCGTACCTCAGGGAGTGTCTGTCGATAGGTCACCCTTGACACTATGCCGATAGGTAGGGTTCAGGGTCTGCCAACTAGGAGTCTCGTGCGGATTTTTCCTGGAAAAAACACTGTAGAGCACAAATTGTTGATCCGAATTATGCATGGGGAATTCCATTAGAAAGTTATTTCAGAGGCCTTCGAGAGTCCTTTGGACTGCTCCCAGGTTCGAGAGCTGACTTTGGGTCAAATGTGGCTCGGAAACGCACGTCGTCCCTTTGGACGGGAGATTGTCAGATGCAAACGGATCATTCATATGCATGGTAAATTAGAATCATGCACGGGGGCAGATCGTTGGAAAGTTTAGGAGATGTACTTCGATATTCCAAATAGTTTCGCTCAGTTCAGAAAGTTAGCCTTGGTCAATCAGGGCTCAAAAGTGCGTGGTGACCTCTTGGAGTAAAATGGATCGTTCATCCGTACTGTAGGTCATAATTGTGCACGGGGTAGATCATTAGAAAGTGTATTCAGTTTCCTTCAAAGATTCGTTCAGTATCACAGAACTGAAGAGTTGACTTTTATCAAATGGATTCCGATGCACCCGGTGGCATCTGAATAAATTTTTGGGGGAAAACTGATTATTCGTTCGAATGGTTATGCTATTTTGCACACTGGGTGGACCGTTGGAAGGGGGTTTTAGTTCCCTTTGAATATTCAAGGAGATTTCGCTCTTACAGTGGAGTAGATTAGAGTAAATTCGGGGCCTGGGAGCACCCAATGGTCTCTAGATTAATACTCGGAGTGCGATCTAGCTTCGTGATGGAAAGAGGAAGCGCTAGGAGTCTGAGGAGAGACTTAGGGGCTCCTAGAATGTGGTGTGTATATAGACCCTTGACAGTTGAGCTTGGAACAAGTGATGTCCATCGAATAGACACCACATGATGGAGGGAGGTCGGTTCCATGGACCTAAGGGATGTGGATGATGGGTTCAGAGGGTCGAGGTCAATTCTGACTTAAAAGAGGTGACGACCGAGGACCGAGGACAATTTTGACCAAACTAAGCTCACGATCTAAGACCGAGGTCAATTATGACCTTTAAGAGGTGACGACTGAGGACCGAGATCAATTCTGACCTAACGAAGGTGACAATCCAAGATAGAGGTCAATTGTGACCTAACTAAGGTGACGATCCATGACCAAGGTCAATTCTGACCTAAAAGAGGTGACGACTGAGGACCGAGGTCAATTCTGACCTAACAAAGGTGATGATCCAAGACCGAGGCCAATTCTGACCTAAGAGATGTGTACATTCCTTTGGGAAATTTGGGGATTCCACTAGGGATGAGGATTGGATTTTAGGTTCCGTTGGGGAATAGTGAATGATCCGGGGATTTTCCAGCTGGAGAAAATTTGGAGTGTCCTTTGGAGACGTTACTGGGGAGAATAATTCTCTGGAATTCCGCTGGAGGGGTAAAAAATGTTTTTCTTGATGAACAAGGTGCTAGAATGGATTTGGCAATTTAGGAATTTCCTGGGAATTTTTTGGTATTTTTTACATTTTTTGTACAAAATTTTAAGGGGTATGTCGGCCAGCATGGATGGGGTGTGCCAATCGTCATTCTTACGGAATTTTAGGATACCTCAAGGGGACTGTCGATCGACATGACCCTCAGCCTCCTATAAATAGGGGGCGAGCTCTCCTCATTTTGCATAACTTTATGACTTCTTTTCTTCTTCTATAAACCTCTGCAAACCGTCTTGGCATCTAAAATGGCTGACTTCTCAAGTAGCGCAGCCCATAAGGCATGACTCAATGCCGATGACTGGGCATGGTTGGAGTGGAGCGCTAGGGGGCCCTCAAATTGGGTAACGAGAATTCTTTCGACTCGTTTAAGACTATGGCGGATGATCAGACTCTTCTGCACGAGACTTCCCATCATCACTCTTCAAGGGTTGTGAACCCTGGTGGCTATGTAAGTATTGCATGACTCTTGGTATTCCTTTCTTCTTTTCTTGACAAGATTGCTTTATTTCTTGAATCTTATAAGGGTTTTCTTTATTTCTTGACAATCTGACGTCTCCATGTCGACTATTCATGCCCGTGGTACGACGGGGCTTAAGAATATTTGGGATCAACTTCCTACTATAGTGCGCTTAGTGGTGTCCTCTACAAGTTTTTGAAGGCTAGCGTTGGCTTTGGATGAGACGCCCCGCTCTACTGCAGTTCTATATGCTTTGGGAGAGAGGTGGTGGAACACTACCCACACCTTCCATTTTTGTCTTGGGGAGATGATGGTGACTCCCATTGACATTCAGTAGTTGCTGGGGCTGGATTACATGGGTGCCCAAATTGAGGTGGATAGGATGCTGAGGGTGACGTCGGAGGCGGTGACGACAGCTCTTGGTGACGTGTAGAAGGTGGTTTCTGGAGAGTCCCTTGGCTTGAAATTTTTGAGGGAGCTTTTGCTGAGGAGGAGGATTGATGAGAATGATGGACAGTAAGGGTGTTAGATTTCCCGTCTATTTATCTTACTAGTGTTAGGGGTTTTCTGGTGGCAACGAGTGGCGACGTCATCCATTTGTAGTTTCTGCCATTTCTGAGGGTGTTTTTCGAACGCCTGCTTCTATGACTGGGGGAGCCCAACTTTGATGACCCTTTACTACTCTTTGAATGCATTCAATCGGTGTTTTCGGATGACTTTTACTGGGGACACGTATCTTTTGGAGGTATTTCTTTATTTTGTGCATTTTCCTTAATGCATTCGCATTTTCCATTCATGCACTTCTTTTTTATTTCTTGAATGTTTATCCTATTCCTTTGCAGATGTGGTTCTATGAGGTGATTGAGTTTAATATCCAATTATTTCTTTACAGGATGACTCCATTGGGGACTTTTGTCAAATGTTTCGATAGCGAAGGTCCAACCGGCAATCGAAAAAGAATCTTTCTCTGGAGGTAGTGCGTCAGGTCTTAAATGGCCTGACGAGCGAGTGGGTAATCATTCTTTTGTCCTTGAGACTATTATTTTTCCTTTGATGCCATTTTGTTGATACTCATCCTTTGCTTTTGCTGGGGATTTGCAGGTGACCTTTTATCCCTGGGGGACGGCTATTTAGAACACCGGGGTAACTGGGGGACATGCGCAAATGCGGCACTTGCTTTCGCATGAACTCGAGTACTCTAAGTATCTTGGGGATAGGTTAGTATGTCAAATTATGGAGAATGAGGTTGTGGTGCCACCGGTGAGTCCCCTATGTTCATGAGGCGCGTGCGCGAGATGTCTGATGATGCCCGGGTGGCTACGATGATGAGAGAGCCATACTCCCTATATACTGACACAGCGATGATGTATGATTATCTGGACTTCATCACGAGTTGTCTAATGCCCCATAGAATTTATGATGTGATTCCTCTCCCTATGGTGGGCTAGAGTTGGAAAGTGGGGTCTTCTCATAGCGCAGGTGGTACGGCTACGTCAGCAACGGCGGTGACGACTTTGGGACCTTCTTATGTGCGGCTGCATTCCCCTAGTTACAACCTTTGACGAACAGATGGGGGATCTGTGTGTCTACCGCATCGCCCTTATGCAATGGACTCGATGGAGTTAGGTCTGATGGAGGAGGTCCTTCAGACTGCAGTGCATATCTTATGATTTCCTTGATTTTTTTTTTCCTCATGCTTGACTGAATTGACCTTTTTTATTCTTCCTTGTAGCATATCAGTGATTCGACCACTTGGATGAAGAAAATCAAGGACTAGATATCCTCGGTGACTGCATGAAGCGGTTCCGGTCCCTTCTTTCTTGGTGAAGTCTGCCTCATCTGAGGAGGAATTGAGCTCGAGAAGTGGGGCACGTCGTCTCGCCACAGGGTGAAAAGGTTGCTCTGCAGTGATAGATAGATAGATAGATAGATAGATAGATAGATAGATAGATAGATAGATAGATAGATAAATAGATAGATAGATAGATAGATAGATAGATAGATAGATAGATAGATAGATAGAGAGAGAGAGAGAGAGAGAGAGAGAGAGAGAGGGAGAGAGATTGGGTTCTAGTTGAGTCCTGTTGTTTTTTTCTGCGTTTCCTGCAAAATGTTAATGTAACACAACAAATATATGCAAATGAAGAATGAATTTTTTTTTGTTAATTTTCTTCTTTAGTAATTAATGCACATGCTCTTTTTATTTTGTTGTTGAGACCGTAAAAATAATTTTAAAATTGATTTGAGAAGAACTATATTTAAAAGGAGATTAGTAAAAGTATAAAGTATAAAGGAAATTCGGAATTCACCTAAGATGAAAATGAGTTTTTTTAATTTGACAAAAGAGGAAAAAAAAGGGAATTTTCCCCAAATAACGGGCTGTCGATCGGCATGACCCCTATCTTACCTATCGGCATGTCAGTCTTGTCGAATCAATCCAAGGCTTTAATTGCACTTTCTTAAATTTCTTGGTACTTTATGGGGCAAGCTTTTCTTCAATTTCTGCATGGTTCCTTATCTTTGCTTGAGAGTTCCCGAGTATAAAAGGGGGTGTGAATGGGGCTTTCCTCCTCACACTTTCACTTTCTTTCTTTTCCACATTCATACTTTCTTACTTATCTCCTAGTCTTGCAAGATGGCTCTCCTTGGTAGCATTGAGTTCGTTAACTACCTCAAAGTCGTGGAAGCAATGTGTTCTTATAATGTTGATTATGAAACCTTTCACATGCGGCGGATCTCTTTATGGCGCCACTAGCCTATTGAGTGGAATATGCTGATGGCGACTGTCGAGTTTTGGTATTCCAAGGATCATGTCTTCCGCTTTAGGTTGGATGAGATTTGTCCTACCTACGAGGAATTTTTAGCAAAGCTAGGGATAAATCCCAGTGTTGCTGCAACTTTGCCTGATTTTTCTGATTATCCTAGGGAATTGCTGGTTAGACTCCTTCATATTTTTCCTTCGGCGGCCAGGCCATTAGTTATGGGGGAGTGATTTCCCTTCTGTCAATGTTGTAGTCCGTGCACTTGTAGGATGTGGGTGATGTCAGATATGTCGGGGCCATCATACTAGTCCTTGTTTCAAAAGTTTTTTTGGTGGCTGGGAGACACTATGGACCCCCAATTGGCTACTATTATTTCTTGGATGTCGTGCCATCGCAATCCTGCGGCGGTGATATTAGAAGAGACCTTTAATGGACTGGATACCTGGCGGGAGGGTCATTCTAATTTTCTGAGGGGTAGCCCTGTGATGTTGTTTATGTGACTGTCAAAGAGGTTTAGTATGGAGGTCCCTCCTAAGTATCCCTTATCGACAGTTCTAAACTTCATCTCGATCTATTTCATTAGTGTAGTCCTAAACATTGAGTGTTGGAGGAATTGACTTTTAAAGCTCCCATTTTGGGGCTTGGAGAGTACCAGTACGTCAAACTGGTTAGCCCTAGGCAGACCTCTTTCTACTTTCCCTGGAGGCTGCTGCGCTAATATGGTTGGGAGAAAATCATGCCACCGCGGACACCAAAATTGTTTCCTGTAGAGGACTGACAGAGCGTATGCGCATGCGAGTTGGTTCTTTGTGGGAGAATCTTCATCTATCGTACCGTCTTTCTTAGTCTACTAGCCGAGTTTGTCATGTCTATGAGGACTATATGGAGTGGTTGTGGAAGAAGGTAGTGGCCAGGATGCTGGTTGTAGAGACTGGTCAAAGGTGGTTTGCCATATCTGACACCATGGAGGGAGGCATTGTGGTCTACCCCAAGTTGGTCTGGGACTATCGCTCCATATAGCGCCTGCGATACTCCATTCAGGCACGCGATATTTGAGGAGCCCAGGATGCAGGTGATGATGGTGTTGGTTCCTCTGCCAGCTGTGGTTAGGGTTTTGTGAAGCTTCTTATAGAAGGAGTTATTTTTGTGTTTTGTGGGAATAATTGGAGGGTGATTTTTAGTAGTAGTGGGGCTTGTTAATAGCTAGGGGTTCTTTTTAGTAGGTTTAATGTTGGCGAGGGAAGTTGTTTGACTCCTTACGTCGATGTAATCGTACAAAAATTTTAGATAATGAAATAAGTTTTTGATCAACTAGTTATGAATTTTGATGAATTTTTACGTTTTGAATTATCTATACCAATCGCTAAGGCATACATAATCCGTTTGTTCGTGTATATGTTAAGATGAACTGTCATTCTCGGGGAAAAGAAAAGAATAGCATTTTATGAAAAAGAAGGGGGTCGTGCTCATGTGAAGTGAACGAGCTGCCTATGTACCTCTGAAGGTTTTAAAAAATTCTTTTTTTGAAAATATTTTTAGAGGATCAGGCCCATGTAGTTCTGGGTAGGGGAAAATAAGAGAGTTTTTTTAGAATAGAAGGGAGATGAGAAGAGTCATATGTAACACCCCGCCTAATTAAATACCGGGTGGCCAGTCCTATACCAAATTAAAATAGAATATACAGTTGGCTCATTCTTAGCATCACTGTCGAAAACATTTACAACTCACTGAATACCCATATAAGCTGGGGTTAAAAACTTTCCAAATTTTAATTTAACAAAATCCCTTTCCAGTTTAAGAATAACACAACACATTTTATTCTACAACACTGATAACCAAGTAGATAACACAAAAGAATTTAAATTCAATTGGAATAAACATTCCCAAATAATATAAATCCATTACAATAATCCCAACAATGTCAAATGTATTAAAAAGACACGAATACAATAGTATTTAACCCCGATAGAAAAGATAATTGAATCCTTTGGGCGACATGCCCTAACTAAGAATATTGTGAATCAAAAAGATGATAGGCATCTAAGAAAAACTCCATAGCTCCATAGCCTGTTAAAAATCCGCTAAGGTTGGCGTCCCTGCTACTGGACACCCGATATAGAAGATACAATAGAATAGAAAATATGCAAGGAAATAGGTCAGAGCCCGATTGTGTAAATGATTTTTAAAACAGCAAGTATTTAACAAGTGAAATAAAGCATTTATTATGTACATGTTAGTATCCAACACTCACTTGCTATTCTCACCTCTCAACTAGAGTGCAAGCTTAACGTTTCCTATTAACCTCCTAGTTAATGGTTCCTGTTTTTCCAGTTTCCATATTATAATTCTATTCCCATATCATAATCCCCATATGTCCCATACCATACGTCACATTATTATTCATTTACATTTCTCCTTTATATGAATCGTTCCTCATTAACATGAATCATTTCTCATTAATATAAATTAAGCTTTTCAATTCTTTAAGAATAAACATTCATTAACTTAATTCCATTATCTTTCTCTATTCACCGTTATCTACAATTATCACCGTAGATAGATTTAACCATAATAAATATCCATTCGTTCATTTCATCCATTATATATATATTCATATATAATACGGCACCCCGAGTCATAGCTGCGGTGTAATCCATTACTCTGATATCATGTCCCAATGTCGCTGGTCACCAAATAAGAGACAAAAGGTTCGGTAAGGATACCTCGAACCATAAACAACAACACAATCATTGGAGGCGAACATAGTTCTCGTATCCATGGGTCACGCACATATCTACGTACCCATAGTCAGCGGACTTATCAACTCCCCGATAAGTCTTTCATAGACCTATGTTCTCGAGCGACAAATCAAAGATCCCATGGATTCTTCAGGATATGACTGCCCTCGCTCGCAAACCTCCCACTGATAGCAAGTAAGCTAGGTATGTCATACACATAAATCATCAATCAATCAAATAGGTATTATCATACTTATAATATAAAATCAATAAGGTAATATCACTACCCTAAGATAATTCCCATACGTAGCATTATATCTCTTTTAAATTCCACGTATTAAAATATCATATCTTTACTTCATAATTTAATTATCCTAGCATCCTATAACATCTCTCCGCTCCTGACGTCGTTAAGGTTCATGCGCGGAGCGTCTCGCAAAGAGAAATCCAAATAAGGAACCGCTCCAATACACTACTACTTAACTTTGTCGATCAAGGAGGTCCGATAACTTCAACTATGCGATCGGGATAACCTCATACCTTATTTCAACCAAATGTGTTCTAAACTCCCATCTCTATCCAAGAGGCATACCACTACGCTCTTGTAATACACTCCGTCCTTGCGAAATCAATAATGAGCTTAAACTCAGTCCTTGATGTTCAAATTGTATCCCTAAGGCTACCCTCACTCAATACACAAGATTCAAATAGGTTTTTCCTCAACATATATTCAGTAAAAAGTCACTAATATCCTACTGGTCCATAACATTATTTCTCCCAAACTACTACGAGTTTAGTTCTCCTTTTAATTAAGGTTAAAACCGATAGTTTCAAATCTATTATAAACACATATTCTTTCACTTAGTATTAAACCCCCTTATAAACTTAATGATACCCCGGTGTTATATTAAATCATCCCTATTGGTCCTATCTTTAATCCTCATACATCCCCATTTGGAATTTAACAAATGAATCTAGCAACCAAAATTCCATTCAATATAATTTTTATCATTTTAATCACTTGAATCCAAATCAAATTAATTCAAATCTTATCAAGGGTTTACTGATATTTTATATGCCCCATAATATCCAAATAATAATCACCAAAGATCCACAAAAGGTTTGGGATAAAAATCATCATTTAAAAAGAAACAACTTTACATATTCTGGGGAGGTCGATCGATCAAAGGCAGGGGTCGATCGATCAAAGGCAGGGGTCGATCGATCGATCCCTCAGGTCACAGCCTGGTTTTTCTGCATTTCAGCAACTACGAGTTTCACCATTTTTACTCATTCAAACCTTCATATTAACATCCCAAATTACTTATAATTATTACTACATGATATATCAACATATATTGATGATTTCCAATACTCTAAACATCCAAGAATCATCAAGGGATTGGATTAAAAAGTATGTTTCTCTCCTTATTTCTAGAAAATCATCAACATATTAACTTCAAGAACACTTCAATGGTTTTTCAGATTTTTCTTCACCATATTCATGATAATTTCGTGGTTATTATCATCCTACAATATGAGTTTACTTCCTATATTATTTCAGTTTCTATAAATCCATATAACAACTCCACTATGTCTTCCAAACAAGAAAAATCATCTCTTTTCATAATTATTCTAACATGGACAATATAAGAACTTAAGTTGCAATTTTCAAACACTTGCCTTTACAGAAGGTCTGATCCTTTGGTGTAGTATATCTCAGGTGGTTGTCCCTTCTCCGGTCAACATCCGGTGGTGGTTGGTGGTGGTGACTCTTGGTTCTTAATTCTTCTCCTTCCCAAGTAAGCTTTTCCCTTCCAAAGCAACCTTTCACTCTCTCTAGGAAGATGACTTCTCTATTTTGTGAAGAGGAGATGAATAACCCACATACACTTAATCTACCAATATTTATAATAGGACAAAATTCGAAATCACTATTCATCCCCCCTAGAAAAATGACCAAAATGCCCTTTCGGGTTGTCTATTCATTTCCTAATGACCCGAGACTCAAAATTAACATCCAAATAGACTTTTCTGACTATATCGAACCTTCCGGACGCAACGGCGCAGTCAAAATGACTATAAGGTCGATAGAAAATAAATTTCCTTTATAATTTAATAAATTAGTCCCAACACGTCCCATACCGCGTCTAACTAAAAATCCAAATTACCGAAATTATATCACACCGTCATAATAATGACATCACATTCATATATTACCTAAATATTTTTAAGTAATATTCAGAATTATCAATTTTAATATCCACAATTCGGATAAACCCCAAATGAATTAATTTATAGTAAAATCCAATTAATCCATTAAGTTAAAATATAACACATTTTAAAAGTCATAAAAATTACGGGGTATTACATACTTCCCCCCTTATAACAGAATTTCGTCCCGAAATTCAGGAATATTAGTCATACCAGTAAGGTCAACTCCGAGTATAAATCTCGCATCGCAAGAAATCTAAGACGTACCGCCCATACAGTACATTAACGAAAATCCCTATCGATGTTATACACCAAGCCTCACCATATAGTTTCAACTGAATCGAATTTAAACTTTACCCAATCTTCCCTATACCTTCCTCGTGACAATATTTGGGAAAAATAAATGATCCTATTTTTTTGAACAAATAAATCCTGAAGTCTTAACTACTTACCTTTTTCACAATTATGAAAACTACTACAATCCAATCATCCAGGGTGCCCATACACCCTCTCGTACCGCTTTCAATATTAACATTTTCGCAAAGGTTATAAACTCATATCCCAAAGACCTAACATATTTCGACTCCCAACGATTATTAGTTTCATGTGTGGGGTGTCTCGCAAGCGAAATCCAAACAAGGAAGCACCCCGATACACTACTTCCTAAAGTAGCCGGTCATCGAAACTCCTCAGGTCCTTAGTCAATAGTTTATAAAAATTTTGGTTTATCGATTTTAAAAAATGTGGTTTTATTGATTTCAAATAGAGTCTACGCATCTACTCTCTTACAGAAGACAAGATGCAGGATAGTAGCAGTACATACGCTCTCATATACCATAAGTCAATTCACGCTGATAGTCAAATCACGCTCGGACATGCCCAAGGTAAGTAATCTCATGATAAAAATCAAACCCACGTGATAACATGTAATATAAAGGTGTCCCACACCCCTCAGTGAGTCTACGTAAATAATAGTGCTATAGGCTAAGTTTAGCAACCCTTTTTCCCACACCATATTAATCGCTACAAAATTCAATAAATGCCTCATAATTCCTTAGATAAAAAACATACCCTCATTCGCGGGTGGTGGTTGTTAATTCACTGTCTGATGGACGTTATATACACGCCCGTACTGACCCTGCTGCGTGGGTGCTGCTGGAATGGGAGGCAATGCTAGCACCGGAGCTGGAGCTGGAATAGCATCTAGTGGAAACACTGGTACCTGTGGCTCCTGTCGAGCATGTTGTTACTGAGGGAATTTGTCTTTCTCAGGACATTCTTGACATTTATGGCCATACTTGCCACTCACAAAACATTTTCCCATAACTTTCCACCACTTTGCCCCTGTTGACCCCAAACCTGCTGACCATTACCTCCCTTCCCTTGGCCCTGATGAGCTTGTCTCTGGCCCTGATGGCCCTGTTGTCCATGCCCAATACCTCTATCCTCAAATCGAGAATCTCCAGATCCCAAACGCTTAGCATAGTCCCCTGTCTAGGAACCCTGATTACTCTGACGCTGATGACTCTGCACTGACTGAGTCCCACTAGAACTGCCCCCAGTAGTCTTGCCTTGTAGGCTTGACCCAAACCCCCGCTTGACACCCTGATTATGGAAGCGGTTATATTGGCAGTGGAGCATTGCAGCATTAAGAACATCTGCATACGTACGTAGTGAAAGATTCCCCAATAAATGTTGGCGAATCTTATAGTTCAACCCATCAGTGAACATTAGAATTATCCTCTCCTCAATGGGTACTTCTGCTGGTACCAAATTTGTTAATCTCGTAAATTCTTCCTCATATTCCGCCACAGTCTTCTCTCCCTGTTTCAAATCAAGTAGTTTTCGCATCATCTCTGTCTGGATGGCGGAAGGAAAATACTTCCCATCAAACCGTATCCAAAAGTCTTGGATAGTCAGTGTGTCCCTCTCCTCCATAGTGGTTGTAGCTTCCCACCATTTCAATGTTGCCCCTACTAGCTTGAATGTAGCTAGTATTTGACATTGAACCTCAGTGCATTCGATCATTCTCAAGTGCCGTTGGATATCTTTCTTCCATTGGCTAGCAGTCACAACATCTGATCCTCCCTGAAACTCAGGTGGGTGCGCTTTCTGAAAAGCATCCCTCGCTCGTTACCATGTAGTAGTAAATACTTGCTCTTGCGCGGGTGGCACAACCGGTGCCGGTGCAGGAGCCTGCTGAACAGCAGCTACAGCAACATTGACTGCCTGAGTGACAATTGCAGCAACTTCGGCTGCAGTCATCGTACCCTGAGCTGGGGCGGGCTGAGGTGCACGTCGAGGAGGCATCTGAAACGAGAGAACACTATCAGTATTTGATATCTCAAAATAGTTAAAGATCGTAGGCGTAAATAGAAAAGCAATAATCATACTCATAGGGCTATACATCAAAGAACGCTAAGCAGAAGACACAATAAGCAATACAAATCCTAAAGGATACTAGAACCTGATGCTCTGATACCACCTGTAACACCCCGCCTAATTAAATACCGGGTGGCCAGTCCCATACCAAATTAAAACAGAATATACAGTTGGCTCATTCTTAGCATCACTGTCGAAAACATTTACAACTCACCCAATACCGAATTAAGCTGGTGTTAAAAACTTTCCAAATTTTAATATAACAAAATCCCTTTCCAATTTAAGAATAACACAACACATTTTATTCTACAACACTAATAACCAAGTAGATAAAACAAAAGAATTTAAATGCAATTGGAATAAACATTTTCAAATAATATAAATCCATTACAATAATCCCAACAATGTCAAATGTATTAAAAAGACACGAATACAATAGTATTTAACCCCGATAGAAAAAATAACTGAATCCTTTGGGCGACATGCCCTAACTAAGAATACTGTGAATCAAAAAGATGATAGGCGTCTAAGGAAAACTCCATAGCTCCATAGCCTGTTAAAAATCAGCTAAGGTTGGCGTCCCTGCTGCTGGACACCTGATATAGAAGATATAATAGAAAAGAAAATATGCAAGGAAACGGGTCAGAGCCCGATTTTGTAAATGATTTTTAAAACAGCAAGTATTTAACAAGTGTAATAAAGCATTTATTATGTACATGTTAGTATCCAACTCTCACTTGCTATTCTCACCTCTCAACTAGAGTGCACACTTAACGTTTCCTATTAACCTCCTAGTTAATGGTTCCTCTTTTCCAGTTTCCATATTATAATTCCATTCACATATCATAATCCCCATATGTCCCATACCATACGTCACATTATTATTCATTTACATTTCTCCTTTATATGAATCTTTCCTCATTAACATGAGTCATTTCTCATTAATATAAATTAAGCTTTTCAATTCTTTAAGAATTAACATTCATTAACTTAATTCCATTATCTTTCTCTATTCACCGTTATCTACAATTATCACCGTAGATAGATTTAACCATAATAAATATCCATTCATTCATTTCATCCATTATATATATATATATATATATATATATATATATATATATATATATATATATATATATAATACGACACCCCGAGTCATAGCTGCGGTGAAATGCATTACTCTGCTATCATGTCCCAATATCGCTGGTCGCCGAATAAGAGACAAAAGGTTCGGTAAGGATACCTCGAAACCATAAACAACAACACAATCATTGAAGGCGAACATAGTTCTCGTATCCATGGGTCATGCACATACCTACGTACCCATAGTCAGCGGACTTATCAACTCCCCGATAAGTCTTTCATAGACCTATGTTCTCGAGCGACAAATCAAAGATCCCATGGATTCATCAGGATATGACTGCCCTCGTGCGCAAACCTCCCACCGATAGCAAGTAAGCTAGGTATGTCATACACATAAATCATCAATCAATCAAATAGGTATTATCATAACTATAATATAATATCAATAAGGTAATATCACTACCCTAAGATAATTCCCATACGTAGCATTATATCTCTTTTAAATTCCACGTATTAAAATATCATATCTTTACTTCATAATTTAATTATCCTCGCATCCTATAACATCTCTCCGCTCTTGACGTCGTTAAGGTTCATGCGCGGACCGTCTCGCAAAGCGAAATCCAAATAAGTAACCGCTCCAATACACTACTACTTAACTTTGTCGATCGAGGAGGTCCGATAACTTCAACTATGCGATCGGGATAACCTCATACCTTATTTCAACCAAATGTGTTCTAAACTCCCATCTCTATCCAGGAGGCATACCACTACGCTCTTGTAATACACTCCGTCCTTGCGAAATCAATAATGAGCTTAAACTCAGTCCTTGATGTTCAAATTGTATCCCTAAGGCTACCCTCACTCAATACACAAGATTCAAATAGGTTTTTCCTCAACATATATTCAGTAGGAAGTCACTAATATCCTACTAGTCCATAACATTATTTCTCCCGAACTACTACGAGTTTAGTTCTCCTTTTAATTAAGGTTAAAATCGATAGTTTCAAATCTATTATAAACACACATTCTTTCACTTAGGATTAAACCCTCTTGTAAACTTAAGGATACCCAGGTGTTATATTAAATCATCCCTAATAGTCCTATCTTTAATCCTCATACATCCCCATTTGGAATTTAACAAATGAATCTAGCAACCGAAATTCCATTCAATATAATTTTTATCATTTTAATCACTTGAATCCAAATCAAATTAATTCAAATCTTATCAAGGGTTTACTGATATTTTCTATGTCCCGTAATATCCAAATAATAATCACCAAAGATCCACAAAAGGTTTGGGATAAAAATCATCATTTAAAAAGAAAAAACTTTACATATTCTGGGGAGGTCGATCGATCGATCCCTCAGGTCACAGCCTGGTTTTTCTGCATTTCAGCAACTACGGGTTTCACCATTTTTACTCATTCAAACCTTCATATTAACATCCCAAATGACTTATAATTATTACTACATGATATATCAACATGTGTGAACGATTTCCAGTACTCTAAACATCCTATAATCATCAAGGGATTGGATTAAAAAGCATGTTTCTCTCATTATTTCCAGAAAATCATCAACATATTAACTTTAAGAACACTTCAATGGTTTTTCAGATTTTTCTTCACCATATTCATGATCATTTCGTGGATTATTATCATCCTACAATATGAGTTTACTTCCTATATTATATCAGTTTCTATAAATCCATATAACAACTCCATTATGTCTTCCAAACAAGAAAACTCATCTCTTTTCATAATTATTCTAACATGGACAATATAAGAACTTAAGTTGCAATTTTCAAACACTTGCCTTTACAAAAGGTCTGATCCTTTGGTGTAGTATATCTCAGTTGGTTGTCCCTTCTCCGGTCAACCTCCAGTGGTGGTTGGTGGTGGTGACTCTTGGTTCTTAATTCTTCTCCTTCCCAAGTAAGCTTTTCCCTTCCAAAGCAACCTTTCACTCTCTCTAGGAAGATGACTTCTCTATTTTGTGAAGAGGAGATGAATAACCCACATACACTTAATCTACCAATACTTATAATAGGACAAAATCCGAAATCACTATTAATCCCCCCTAGAAAAATGACCAAAATGCCCTTTCGGGTTGTCTATTCATTTCCAAATGACCCAAAACTCAAAATTAACACCCAAATAGACTTTTTTGACTATATCGAACCTTCCAGACGCAACGGCGCAGTCAAAATGACTATAAGGTCGATAGAAAATAAATTTCCTTTATAATTTAATAAATTAGTCCCGACACGTTTCATACCGCGTCTGACTAAAAATCCAAATTACCGAAATTATAGCACACCGTCATAACAATGACATCACATTCATATATTACCTAAATATGTTTAAGTAATATTCAGAATTATCAATTTTAATATCCACAATTCAGATAAAGCCCAAATGAATTAAGTTATAGTAAAATCAAATTAATCCATTAAGTTAAAATATAACCGATTTTAAAAGTCACAAAAAATAACGGGGTATTACAACTGTGCGTCGAGATTTTGGACTAGGGGTAGAATTTTTTGATACGGTTCAGGTTGAATGGAAGCACCATTTCTTCCCTGTCGAGGTCGGTAAGCACAGTGGCACCACCCAATAGGATGTTCTTCACAATGTAGGGGCCTCTCCAATTAGGCTTAAATTTCCCTCTAGGGTCCCAGATAGGCTCTACTATTTCTTTAAGGGCTAAGTCCCCCCCTTGGATACCGCGGTCCTTGACTCTCTTATTGAATGATCGTTCTATACGGTGATGGTACCCTTGTACATGATAGAGAGCTTTCAATCTCATTTCGTCTAAGAGGGACAACTCGTGAAGATGGCTTTGGTACTAGTCTTCTTTGCTGGCCTTGCTTTCAAGTATGATGTTCAGCGAGGCTATTTCCAACTCTAAAAGTAGGACTGCTTCCATGCCATAGACTAAAGAGTAAGGTGTAGCCCCAGTAGATGTTTGAACTGAATTGCAGTAGCTCCAGAGGGTGTAAGGGATCCTATCAACCCAATAAGGACAACTCTCGGTCATCTTACTAATAATGGCTTTGAGATTCTTATTGGATGCTTCGACTGCTCCATTGGTTTGAGGCTGGTATTGATAGGATTTATGTCTTTGAATCCCATACTCGTCAACCACTTTTATAATCTCTACCTCAAAATGTATCCCATTGTCTCATACCAGCTTGTGTGGGAACCTATATCAATAGATGATGTTTTTCTTGATAGATCTGTCCACTTTCTTGGCATTCAAACTGCGTATGACTCGGCTTTGACTCATTTAGTAATGTAGTAAATAGCAACTAAGATGAACTCATGCCCATTGGACTCCTTTGGTGTGAGTTTCCCTATGATGTCGATGCCCTATGTGGAAAATGGCCAAGGACAAGTCATATTGTATAGTTCTCGTGGAGGCAGGTGTTGTAAGTTGGAGAATTGTTAGCATTTGAGACATCTTCGCATGTAGGTTGTATAGTCCTGAACAAAGGTAATCCAATAGTATCCCTATCCTATGACTTTTTTGGCGAGCATATGTCTGTTCATATGGGGTCTGCATTCCCCGCTGTGGATTTTCTGCATCATCTCTTCAATGCCATCCCCTGCGATGCAGTGTAAATGGGTTACATCGAAGTTGCTCTTAAACAGTGCGTTATCACAGACAATGTACCAAGCGGTCAGTCTGCAGAGAGTTTCTCGATCTTTCTTGTCAGCCCCTTGGGGATACCTACCGTGCTTGAGGAGGTGCCAAATATCATAGTACTTGCAGTCGGCTATTTCGGGTTCTTCCTCCTTGCAAAGATCGATGTGGTAGCAGTGGGTGGGTTTGTCTTGTTTTTGGAAAGGAAGGGAGCCATAGTCATTCCTTAGGGCATGTCAATCATGGAGGCTAAGGTGGAAAGGGCACCATCTAGGTTGTTCTTTGCTCAGGGAAGGTAGTGGAAGGTGATTTCTTGGAATTGGGAAGATAGTTCTTCAAAGTGCGCATGGAAGGGTAAGAGTTTCTCATCCTTGACTTTCCATTTCCTAAGTACTTGACCGATGGTGAGGGTTGAATCCCTGTAGACATCGAGGTATCAAATTCATTTCTTGATGGAAACTTTGAGGCCTACTATGCATGCCTCGTATTCAGTCATGTTATTTGTGCAGGGGAAATCCAATTTGATAGCAATGGGAATGCAGGAGTCATCAGGGGAAATTAAGATAATTCCAATGCCATATCCTTTTTTGTTGGTATCACCGTCAAAGAACATTTTCCATCAAAGATCTTCATGGGAGGCGCACAGGATATTCTTATCTAGGAATTTAGAAATCCAAACATCGGTCTCTTCCATAGGGTAGTCAGCATGGTAGTCAAAGATGGTTCTTCCTTTCATGGATTTATGTGTGACATAGATGATGTCAAACTCAGCAAGAAGCATAAACCAATGGGCCATTCGACTGGATAGGGAGGACTTCTTGAGTAGGTATTTGATGGGATTCATTCGGGATATGAGTCTGATGGGGAAGGTGAGCACATAGTGCCGTAACTTTTGGGTGACCCGGACAAAAGTGACACATGATTTTTCCAAGGTGGAGTAGTTAACCTCGTAACCGACTAATTTTCAACTGGCATAGTAGATGGATTTCTCTTTGCGATTTTATTTAAGGTATTGAGCTAGAAAATCCCCAGCTGCTGTATTGATAACGGTTAGGTATAGGAGTAAAGGAAGACTAGGTTGCGGTGGAAAGAGCACCAGAGGTTCGGGTTAGGTATTACTTAATTCGGTCGAAGGGTTATTGGCAAGGTTCATTCAGACCTTAGTTGAATCCTTTCGAATGAGTTTGAAGATGGGTTCACATGTGTAAGTCAATTGGTAGATGAATCGATGGATGTACTATAATTTCCCATGGAATCCTCATACTTGTTTCTCCGTTCGGGGAGGTGGCATCTCAAGTATGGCTTTCAGCTTGGCAGGATATGCTTCTATCCCTTTCTCACCGACCATCAATCCTAGAAGTTTCTCTTTGGTAACACCGAAGACACATTTTTGTGGGTTAAGCCTCATTTGGTACTATCGCAATCGTTCATAGAATTTTCGGAGAGCAAGAACATGACCTTCACTAGTCTTGAACTTGATAATCATTCCATATACATATACCTCGACTTCCTTGTGTATCAAATCATTAAAAATGGTTATGGAATCCCTTTAGTAGGTAGCCCCTACATTCTTGGTCCAAATGGAATGATAGTGTAGCAAAAGGTTCCCCAAAGGGTGATGAATGGGGTTTTCTCTTGATGATCAGGATGTATCTTGATCTGGTTATATCCAGAAAACCTGTCAATGAATGACTTAAGAGTGTGACTAGTTGTGTTGTGCATAATCATATTGATGTTGGGTAGCGATTAATTATCCTTCGTAAAGTCCTTGTTCAAGTCTCAGTAGTCAACACATATGTGGACCTTTCCTCCTGATTTCAACATAGGTACGATATTGACTAGCCATAAAAGATGTTCAATCACATGAATGAAGACAATATGCATTTGGTTAACTAATTCTTCTTTTACTTTGAGTGACCATAAGGTGCATAGCTTTCGCAGCTTCTGTTTGACTAGTTTACATTCTAGGAGAGTTGTAATCCCATGATGTGTTATCTCAGGGTCAATACCGGGCAGATCATCATAGGACCATGCAAAGACATCCATGAATTCCTTCAATATCTCTTTGAGTTGCATGTGCTTGTGCCCATGATCATGCCCATTAAGGGTAACCACTATCCTAATTTCGTGAATTTGGCTACTAGAATCGAGATTAATAACAACAGTTTCATTTTCATTATCTTGAACGTGATTATGTTGTTTGTTATTAACCCTATTTAGATCAGTTAAGAATTATTCATTTGCAAAGTCATCATCACCAAGTGTATGATTGAAATCAAGACAATTAATGTAAGGCATAGTAATAGGTACTCAAAATCTTCATTTATTTCATTTATAAGAAAAACAAAATTGAGAACCTCATCAAAAGAGGTCTTGATAACATCAGAGTGAAAGAAAATAACTAAAGGTGAAAGGGGATAAACATCAGGGTTAGGTTGAATATCAGCAGGTGGCACAGGTGAAACATGCCATTTGAGAAGAGGTACCTCATTGTCTTTGATGAGGTAGGATGGATTGGATAATGTAGTCCCTGAGAGGATCATGCAGAGTGCCAGCCCCAGTATCTACAAGTTGAAAGAGTCCTCAGAGTTGTTATCCTCAGAATCCCCAATATGAGCTATGGTCTTCTCAATGAGTGGTCGTATATAGTGTTAAGAACTCTCCGTCCTTGGGTAGCTATCTTGAAAAAATATCTCCATTCTTAGTTTCATCCTCTTATCTATATGGTCATACCAAGGCTCAGGGAAGCTGCAAAAGGGGAAATCTTCACCCTCTTTGATGAATCTTCCATTTAGGGAATTTCCCGAGATAGTCCTGGCATATTCTAACTTTATCTTCAGTAGAGGATGACAGATCAGGCTGAGTTCTTCTTCTGATGGTTGATAGCCCAAGCCACAGGGAGGAAAGGCCTCATTCAACACAATATGTTCAGTTATCCCTTATTGTCTTTTCCCTAGCCCCAGTTCAAGCATAAATTGCATATTGTTGAACATTTGGATTACATTGACATTTCCATGAGAATCGTATTATGGACAAACCCTATCTTTGAAGTTGTCCTCTGCTGGGAGTAGGAGTGGTTTGACATGAAAGCCTGATAGAAGCAAACCGTTCACCCTGCGTTGTATCTCACGTACCGAATTACTGGTGCTAGCATTCTCAGTGTTGTCACTGTCTCCCATATTGGTGATAAATTTCCATTGGCAATGAATTTCAATTCTGGTGAAGGCAAAAAGACACCCCTTTGACGTTGTGGAGCCACGGTCATCCGAGCAGCAAATTGAAATAGGTTGGGATGTCGATGACTTGGAATTCAACAATAGGATTTATACGGCTAGGCCCTAATTCAAGTTTGATAGATCCCAGTACTTATCAATTGGTGTTATCATAAGCACGTACAGTAGCAGACGCTGGAGTAAGGTCACTCACTTTCAAACCCAGGGAACACATTTAGAGCTGATCCGTTATCGACGAGTGAGAGGAGGACAGTTTTCCCCATAACATTAGCAGAGATATTGAGAACATGATTATGGTTGTGACCATTCTTTGGCATTTCCTCTTCAGAAAAGGTAAACATTCGAGAAGATGTCAAGGATCTAACTAGGTTCACTACTTCTTTTGGTGTGGTTGAGGGAGGGACTGTGGGTCCTTTGAGTAGCTTCATCAGGGCATTTTAGCGCAGTTGGGAAGACATGAAAAGTCCCAATAGAATGATGTTATCTTGGGTTTAATTCAGTTGATCGAGGACCTTACTTTTTTCAAGAGTCATTTTTGGCATAGGGAGATTCTCGACATCTTTCCCTTTATCGCTTGGTGATAGTTGTAAGTTTGAGTTCTGGTAATGTCTCCTCAACCTGATCATGTAGTTCACAGAAGAGGGGAAAATAGAAATCGTATTTC
Source organism: Sambucus nigra (assembly GCA_949130495.1). Classification (NCBI taxonomy): domain Eukaryota; kingdom Viridiplantae; phylum Streptophyta; class Magnoliopsida; order Dipsacales; family Adoxaceae; genus Sambucus; species Sambucus nigra. The sequence continues at coordinate 115,585,739 of OX422219.1, forward strand.
TTCATCGATATCGGGTTTCTTAGCTACCTGGTTGATCTCTCCAAGTAGCTCCTCGAATGATATCACTCTACATAGGTGGGCTATCAGACTAGTCTTTCTTGGTTATGGCTCTTCATCTAAGTGTTCAGAATCGTCCCCCATCTAGTGGTAGTGATATTGTATTTCCATGCAAAGTCAATAGTCTCTATAACTTCTATGGCTTCTTCATATAATTCCTCCCATTCAGTAGGGAAATGAAATACTGAGGGGACCAGGTGCCCTTCTAATTTCAAAGCGTCAAGTATCTTGGATTTACTATAAATATCACCAGTTTGTCAAAACAAATCTTCCATGATATGTACTAAGTCATCTAGACTGACTTCTTCGGCTGGCACTCCCCAGTTATCTGACTCTCGGGCCCATGTTTGAGCTTTTAAGAACGTCCCACTGAATCTCTAACAGTCGAAGGCCATCTGGGAGGGAAATTTCAGCCCAAACTCTAGGATTTGGTTCATTACTTCTGATAATTCCATATCTTTACCTCCAAAATGGGTACGAATAACGATGCAAGCTCTAGTGAGGATTGATAAGGTTTGATCGACAAGGTTGGTAGGGTGTAAGAGGAAATATGGTCATGTTTGGAGAGGTTTAGGAGAGTGTATGGGTATGACTGGGGATTTATTTGGTATGATTTGGGTAAATGGGTCGAGTTCTGAGTCTTCTTCTAGGAAGATGGCATTTGTATGATATGGGACTGTATTGTGGGTAATGTTTGATGTAGGATTATATTGTGGAGCGATGATACCCTGGTCAATCAGGATTTGGATTATGTTTCAGAGATGGAAACATTGTTCGGTGGTATAGCCAGCAGTTTGGTCATAGTCACAATGGGCATCAAATTTGAAATTCTTTAGAAGTGGATATAGTAACAGATGAGGGTCCAAGGGTTTTATCAGGTTTCGGTTCAAGATAGTCTGGTTCACATTGGTGAGAGGATCATAAAGCTCTGTGTATTTCTTCTGGATTGGGTTTGGGCAACTTTCTGGTTCCCACGAAGCAGCATGCTAGGAGATATTGATGATAATATAAACAGTTGTGCTACCAGGCTTTTTAAACTTTCTGGGAGCAAACTATTTAGAGAATTTCTTAGGTTCAACTTCTGTCTTACTAAGAACTTCTTCAATATCCACTCCTACTTTTTGAAGGGCTCTAACGTAAGGGTAATATTTTCCTCCCATGGTTGCTCGGACAAGAGTTAGGAAGTTCTTCTTCATAATGATGACTTGTTCTTCTTCGGATGGCCGATTCGTCAAGGTAGTTGCTTTTTTTCTCCATATTTCTATGAAGTTGCTGACTGATTCCCCTGGATTCTATTTACGTATCTCTAAGTCACGGCGGGTGACCTCTAACTCCTTGTTGTACTTGTACTGTGGCATGAACTCACGAGCATCGTCTTCCCAACGGCGGTAACTAGATTCTTCAAGGGATAGGAACCAACAGACAGAGATATCTTTCAAAGTATACTGAAACATTTGAGCCATTATTTCTTCGGAATCCCCTAGGAGAGTCATATCTCCATGATAGCTACAGAGATGAACGATCAGGGGTCCACTACCTCCAAACTTCTTGATATTGGGCATCTTGAATTTTTTTTAGTAACCTGGATTTAGGATAGGGAGACATATGGGTGTAGTCCATGTAGTTCCCAGAGATTCTGACTTGGTCGAATTTCTTGGTTAGCATCTAGAGATAGGAACCAGGTTTCTTTGCATATCATGATCCTCAATTTGAAGGTTGTCAAATTTAGTAGTGAGTTGAGCGAGAACCATCAACAAATTTGGTTGTACATTCGGCACTTGATCCGTATTCAACATGGAAGGCATGTGAGCCTTGGACACGGAGTAAGCCAGGGGGCTGACAAAACTTTGGGGTGGTTCGACTGAAGATTGAAGCTAATAGGGAGCCAGGCCAGGGGTACGTGATCGGCCTGACAAAGAGAAAAATTGGAATTTTACTTTTAGAAAAGGGAAATTTGTTTTTTTTGGAAAAGGGGGAAAATATTTTTGAAATTTTTGTAGAAGATGAAGACGAAAATGTTTTTTTTTCATTTTGAAGGAAAAGGAGGGAAAATATTTTTAGTGTTTTTGATAAAAGAGGAAAAACATTTTTGGACGCTTTTTGGGAAAAAGGGAGACGAAGAAACTAGAGCCTCTTTCATGATTCTTATGTTTTTTAGGTTCCCACTTGTATTAAGTTTACCTAATTGCAAAATGAAATGTCGGACAGGACCCAAGCTTAGAAAAATTAGGTTTAAAACATATGTAAATCTAAGGATGGACTTGTAACCAGGATCACGGGCAAGGTCCTATTTTAAAATTGAGCGAAATTTTGGGTTGCAAGTCGACCCTGAATTTAGACACAGTTTCGGGTTGAAACCGGCAATCTAACATGTGTGTCCTAGGCTTGAAACCTATATGCGGATATGCAGTTGGTTTGGTGAATTGGAAGGGGTTCCCCACTTTGGCGTGACTTCCATGGTATACGCCCATCTGTTGAGGGCAATCGGTACGTATGGACAAGCCATTTGATACATCTGAGTGTACATGAATTGCCTCACTATATACCTCATGGAGACGGTATGCATGAGACTGAATTCAATATAATCAACGTATGTGATGGAGTTCCCGATGATATACCTCTTGTCATGACTTCGGTCAATCGATACGATACGGGGAGAATTGTTCGATATACGTCGAAGGTACTTGGCCAATGGAAGGTGAGAGTCATATCGCTTAGGCTAACTGTGACTAGCCGGACCAGCGCCCATCATGACCTCCAGTTATGGGATAAATTTTGATCAATAACATTGCTCTTTAGTGATGTCGTGTGAATCATGCATGATTATCTAATTTGTATCTTATGGTGAGAGTATCTTTTTCTTGATCATGCCAAACAAGGAGCAAAGTACAAGTACCAATAGTAAAGCCATACCAGGAGTGGATAAGTGATGTGTGAGTGATGCGTAACAATCTACAAGTGAGTGTGTGATGAGTGATCATGGATATATACAAGTGGAGGCGTGTTAGTGACACCTAGGCATAGATTTCTAAGTTATGTGTGGAACATGTGGATATACATGATCCTAGGTGCACGTGGTGTGAAGTGTACATGGGGAATCTTCTACAAGTGTGTGAATAATAGCATAAGCATGAGTTACACATGAATAATAGAGGGGGAATATATAAGAAAATAAAACACCCATGTAAATAGAGTCTAGCCCCTTAAAAATGTTCCTAGCAGAGTCGCCACTATGGCCATCCCGATCGGCGCAGCGTTCATTCTGAGGGGGAGGAGGAGGATCCCCCGAGGAAGAACAGCATCGCGTTTTGGCACCCTTCTCTTCGAAAAGGGGGCTTAGACATCGTCAGTGTTGATTAAACGTAAACAGATAGCGTCTCCAGCCTATTTTTCTCAAAACGGGCAAAAGACTATGTTTCCACTTCGAGAGAGAGGCATCAAAGACAAAGTGATGCATGCGAAACTAATAGATCGGAGGTCCGGGGGTAAAGTTACGAAATGGGAAAGTGTTAGGTACCCATTCCTCTCTTTCCGTCTCTCATGGGCAAATGTTAATATTTTCCTTCATCCCCGTGAAGTGTTTGCATGTGTTTATATAATGGAGATTGGCATCGTTCGACCCATACCATGGAAAAGATAGGGTGAGTTCATCCATAGGAATATTCCCATGATAGTAATGAATGTAGAAGATAAAATATGAGCATTCATTGAGATATTGATCATTATTTGGAAACGATAATATATGTGGGATGAGACGCGATCAAGCATGATATATGTATACGTATGATAAAAATGAAGGATTTTAAGAAATTTGGAAAATAAGAGAAATTGAAAAATTGGACTCGAGTCTCGAATTTTAATCTGAGCTGCTTACGTATCCTATAAAGGCATCAAAGTCCACGTAGTTCAAATATAGAATAGGTGTGGGGTTTATCCTATAGATTGGAACGGAATTTTATTAGGTGCGTGTGCATGTAGAAAATGTTTTTCTAGATTTGGAAAAAGTGTGGTGGATAATTCCGTTTTGAATTTATGGGTGTAACCCTCTTTTATTTGTTTTTGAGTTTTATGTGAAATAAAATATGTGCAATATACTAATAAAAGCGTAGATGTTAATAGGTATGAACTAAAGTGAAACTAGATTATGAATCTAAAGTAACTTATGCAAAAATAAGAGATTTAAAAGGGAGGGAGAATGAATTAGAACTTCTCTGAATGTTGATGGATGAACTCCTTTGAATGTTGATGGATGTTGATGAGAGATAAGGATATTTACCAAATTGGGTGTGAAAGCAATGGGTATTAAGGCTTAAATGGGATTTCTCATATGGAACTTCGCCGATTTTGGGAGAATGTTAATAACATCACTGATGCTAATGGGTTTGTTGTCTCCCTTAGGGGTGAGGTCATGTCCCTTATTTATAGGGTTAGGGGGTGCCGATCAGCATACCCTAGTGGGTGCCTATCGGCAGGTCACCCTTGACACTGCGCTGATAGTCAGGGTTCAGGGCCTACCAACTGGCAGTCTTGTGCCGATTTTTCCTGGAAAAATGGTTGTAGAGCACAGACTATTGATTCGAATTTTGCATGGGGGATACCGTTAGAAAGGTATTTCAGATGCCTTTGAGAGTCCTTTTGACCACTCCAGGGTCCGGGAGTTGACTTCGGGTCAAATGTGGCTCAAAAATGTGCATTGGTCCTTTGGATGGGAGATCGTCGAACGCAGAGGGATCGTTCGTCCGTGTGGTAAGTCTGAATCGTGCACGGGGCAGACCGTTGGAAATTTTAGGAGATGTATTTCGATATTCCAAATAGTTTATATTGGTTAGGAAATTTGACCTTGGTCAACCATGGCCCTAAAGCGCCAAGTGACCTCTAGGAGTAAAATGAATCGTTCATCCATACTGTAGGTTCGAATTGCACACAGGGTGGATTGTTAGAAAGGGTATTCATTGCCCTTTGGATATTCATTCAGTCTCCTTCGATCTGAAGAGCTGACTTCGGTCAAATCAATTCGGGAGCGCCCGGTAGCCTCCAGATCAATTTTCGAGGGAGAATGGTTATGTTATTTTGTGCATGGGGTGAACTTTTGGAAGGGGGTTTCTATGCCCTTTGATGATTAAAAGATCTTTCACTCTGACGGTGGAGTAGATAAGGGTCAATTTGGGGCCAGGGAGCACCCGATGGTCTCTAAATCGGTACTCGGAGTGTGACCTAGGTTCGTGGTGGGAAGGGGAAGTGCTAGGAGTCTAAGGAGAGACTTAGGGGGCTCTAAATTGTGGTGTCTATAGTGGTTGTTCTATGTTTTCTCCTTTTGACGGCATGTTTTTAAGCCTAAGTCTAACAATTTGAAAAATTTTGTCTTGCTCTCAAATTAGGAGTCCCGTGAGTACATTGTCAGTTCTTGTGGGTTAGTTGAACCCATTAGAGGTGTTCGTGCCTCTTACAGGATCATTTTGTGTCCGTTTTACATTTACACACTATGATGGCACATTTTTAACCCTATGTCTAACAGTTTGAAAATTTTCATCGTGGTCTTAAATCGGGAGTCTCGTTTGTATGTGGTTGGTTCTTGCAAATTACATTGGTCCCGTGCGAGGTGTTCGTGCCTATCACGGGGCCATTTTGTGGTTGTTTTATGGTTTCACCCTTTGACGAAAAATTTTAAAACCTAACTCTAACAGTTTGCAAATTTTCATCGCACTCTCAAATCGGGAGTCCCATGAGTACACAATCGGTTTTGGCGGGTTAGATTGGTCCCGTGCTAGGGATTCGTGCCTTTCATGGAGTCGTTTTGTGCCTATTTTACGTTTTCACTCTTTGACAGAATGTTTTTACGCATGAGTCTAACAGTTTGCAAATTTTCATCGTGCTCTCAAACTGGGAGTTCCGTGAGTACGTGGTCGATTCTTGCGGCTTTCATTAGTCCCATGCACAGTGTTCAGGCGTCTCACAAGCCCATTTTGTTACAGTTTTCTGATTTGACCCTTTGATGTCATGTTTTTAAGACTAAGTTTAAAAGTTTGCAAATATTTGTCAGGCTTTGAAATCGGGAGTCCCGTGAGTACGCGGTCGGTTCTTGTGTGTTACAATTGTCCAATGTGAGGTGTTCACGCCTCTCAAGGGCCATTTTGTGGTTGTTTTATGTTTTCACCCTTTGACGGCTAAGTTTTGGGCCTAAGTCTAAGAGTTTGCAAATTCTCATCACGCTTTCAAATCGAGAGTCCGATGATTATGTAGTCGGTTGCTACGGGTTATATTGGTTCCGTGTAAGGTGTTTGGCACCTCATGGGACCATTTTGTGGTTGTTTTATGTTTTTAACCTTTGACGACATATTTTTAATCTTAGTCTTATAGTTTGCAAATTTTCTTCGTTCTCTCAAATCGGAAGTTCGTGCCTATCACGGGGCCATTTTGTGGTTGTTTTATGTTTTCACCCTTTGACGAAAAATTTTAAAACCTAACTCTAACAGTTTGCAAATTTTCATCGCCCTCTCAAATCGGGAGTCCCATGAGTACACAATCGGTTTTGGCGGGTTAGATTGGTCTCGTGCTAGGGATTCGTGCCTTTCATGGAGTCGTTTTGTGCCTATTTTACGATTTCACTCTTTGACAGAATGTTTTTACGCATGAGTCTAACAGTTTGCAAATTTCATCGTGCTCTCAAACTGGGAGTTTCGTGAGTACGTGGTCGATTCTTGCGGCTTTCATTAGTCCCATGCACAGTGTTCGGGCATATCACAAGCCCATTTTCTTACAGTTTTTTGATTTGACCCTTTGATGTCATCTTTTTAAGCCTAAGTTTAAAAGTTTGCAAATATTTGTCAGGCTTTCAAATCGGGAGTCCCGTGAGTACGCGGTCGGTTCTTGTGTGTTACAATTGTCCAATGCGAGGTGTTCACGCCTCTCAAGGGCCATTTTGTGGTTGTTTTATGTTTTCACCCTTTGACGGCTAAGTTTTTGGCCTAAGTCTAAGAGTTTGCAAATTCTCATCACGCTTTCAAATCGAGAGTCCGATGATTATGTAGTCGGTTGCTACGGGTTATATTGGTTCCGTGTGAGGTGTTTGGCACCTCATGGGACCATTTTGTGGTTGTTTTATGTTTTTAACCTTTGACGGCATATTTTTAATCTTAGTCTTATAGTTTGCAAATTTTCTTCGTTCTCTCAAATCGGGAGTCCCATGAGTACATGATCGGTTCCTGTAGGTTAGATCAGTCCCGTATGATGTGTTTATGCCTCGAACGGTGCCATTTTATGGTTCTATTACGTTTTCACCCTTTGATAGCATATTTTTAAGCCTAAGTCTAACAATTTGTAAGTTTTCATCATTCTCTCAAATTGGGAGTCCTGTGATTACGCGATCAATTCCTGTGGGTTACATTGGTCATGTGTGTGGTGTTTGTGCCTCTCACAGGTCCATTTTGTGGTTGTGTTATGTTTCACCCTATGATGTCATGTTTTTAAGCCTAAGTCTTACAATTTAAAAATTTTCATCGTGCTCTCAAATTAGGAGTATGTGAGTATGCGATCGGTTCCTGCGGGTTAGATGGATCCCGTGGAAGAGATTCGTGCCTCTCACGAGGCCATTTTATGTATATTTCATATTTTTACAATTTGAGGGAATGTTTTTAACCCTAAGTCTAACAGTTTACAAATTTTCATCATGCTCAAAAATCGAAGGTCTCATGAGTACGCGGTTAGTTTCAATGGGTTTCATTGGTCCTGTGAGAGGCGTTCCTGCCTCTCACGTGCTATTTTGTGGTTGTTTTATGCTTTCACGCTTTAAGAGCATGTTTTTAAGCCTAAGTCTTATAGTTTGCGCATTTCCATCAAGATCTCAAATCAGGAGTCCAATGAGTATGAGATCGGTTCCTATGGGTTAGATGGGTCCCGTGCGTGGGATTCCTGCCTCTCAGGGGGCGTTTTGTGGTTGTTTTACATTTTCATAATTTGACAGAATGTTTTAAATCATAAGTTTAACAATTTGTAAATTTTCATCGTGATCTCAAATTGGAAGTCACGTGAGTACACGGTCGGTTCCTACGGGTTGCATTGGTCCCGTGAGAGGTGTTCTTGCATCTCACGGGGTTATTTTATGGCTATTTTACATTTTCACCCTTTAACGGCATGTTTTTAAACCTAAGTCTTATGGTTTGCAAATTTTCATTATGCTCTCAAATCGGGAGGCTTGTTAGTACAATGTCGATTCTTGCGAGGTGTCCATGCCTCTCACGAGGCCACTTTGTGGCTTTTTATGTTTTCACCCTTTGATGGCTAGTTTTCAAGCCTAAGTCTAACAATTTGCAAATGTTCATCGTGGTCTCAAATCTGCAGTCTCGTGAGTATATGGTTAGTTCCTTTAGGTTACATTGATCCCGTGCAAGGTGTCCGTACCTCTCACGAGGCCGTTTTGTGGATGTTTTATATTTTCACCCTTTGACGGCACAATTTTAAGCCTAAGCCAAACAGTTTGCAAATTTTCATTATGAACTTAGACTGAGACTCCTGTTAGTATGCGATCGGTTCTTGCGGGTTACAATGGTCCCGCGAGAGGTGTCTGTGCCTCTCAAAGGGCTGTTTTGTGGCTATTTCATTTTTTCACCTGTTGACGGGATATTATTAAGCCTAAGTCCAACATTTTGCAAATTTTCATCTTGCTCTTAAACCATGAATTATGTGAGTATGCAATCGGTTCCTACGAGTTACATTGATCTCGTCCGAGGTGTTTGTGCCTCTTAAGGGGTCATTTTGTGGTAGTTTTATGTTGTCACCCTTTGACAACATGTTTTTATGCCTAAGTCTAATTATTTGCAAATTTTCATCGTGCTCACAAACAGGGAGTCTCGTCAGTATGCAATGGTTCTTGCGGGTAACATTGGCCCTGTGCGAGGTGTTCGTGCCTCTCACGAAGCCATTTTGTGGCTGTTTAAATTTTTCTCCCTTTGACGACATATTTTTAAGTCTAAGTCTAATAGTTTGTAAATTTTCATCGTACTCTAAAATCGGGACTCCCGTGAGTATATGGTCTGTTCCTGCGGGTTACATTGATCCCGTGAGAAGTGTTCGTGCCTCTCATGGTGCTATTTTGTGGCTATTTTATGTTTTCACCCTTTGACGACATATTTTTATGCCTAAGTCTAATAGTTTATAAATTTTCATCATGCTATTAAACCAGGAAGTCTGTGAGTACGCGATCGGTTCCTGCGAGCAACATGGATCTCCTGAGAGGTGTTCGTGCCTATCACGGGGCCGTTTTGTGGTTGTTTAATGTTTTCACCCTTTGACGTCATGTTTTTAAGCCTAAGTCTATCAGTTTGCAAAATTTCATCGAGCTCTTAAACCAGGAGTCGCGTGATTATGCAAGTAGTTCCTACATCTTATATTGGTCCCGTGTGAGGTGTTTGTGCCTCTCACGGTGACTTTTTGTCATTGTTTTATGTTTTCACCATTTGACTGCATGTTTTTAAGCCTAAGTTTTATAGTTTACAAAATTTCATCGTGATCTCAAACTGGGAGTCTCATGAGTATGCGATCGGTTCCCGCGAGTTAGATCGGCCCCGTTTGAGGTGTTCGTGCTTCTCACGGGGCCGTTTTGTGTTTTTTTTATGTTTTCACCCCATGATGACAAGTTTTTAATCCTAAGTCTAATAATTTTCTAATTTTCATCGGGCTCTGAAATTTGGAGTCCCGTGAGTACGTGCTCGGTTCTTATGTCTTACATTGGTCCTATGCGTGGTGTCAGTGCCTCTCATAAGGCCGCTTTGTGGTAGTTTTACATTTTCACCCCTTGATGACATTTTTTAAGACGAAGTCTTGTAGTTTGCAAATTTTCATCTTTCTCTCAAATTGGGTGTCCCGTGAGTATGCGGTCGGTTTCGGCGAGTTGGATTAGTCCCGTGTGAGGTGTTCGTGCCTCTCACGTGGCCATTTTGTGGATGTTTTATGTTTTTACCCTTTGATGGTATATTCTTAAGCATAACTCTAACAGTTTGTAAATTTTCATCGTGCTCTCAAATTGGGAGTCTAGTGAGTATACGGTCGATTATTGTGTCTTACATTGATCCCGTGAGTCGTGTATATGGCTCTCACGAGGCCGTTTTGGGGTTATTTTACGTTTTCACCTTTTGAAGGATTCTTTTTAAGCATAAGTCTTACCGTTTACAAATTTTTTTCTTGCTCTCAAATCGGGAGTCTTGTGAGTTTGCACTCGATTCCTATGAGTTAGATTGGTCTCGTGCGAGAGATTCATGCCTCTGATGGGGCCTTTTTCTGGTTCTCTTACATTTTTACCCTTTAACGGCATATTTTTATGCCTAAGTCTAACATTTTGTAAATTTTCATCGTGCTCTCAAATCGAAAGTACCGTGAGTACAAGGTCAATTCTTATGGGTTGATTGGTCCCGTGAGAGGTCTCCGTGCTTCTTACGGGGCTCTTTTGTGGCTATTTTACATTTTCACAATTTGATGGCATGTATTTAAGCCTAAGTCTAAGAGTTTGCAAATTTTTATCATGCTCTCAAATTGGGAGTCCACTGAGTACACAATCGATTGTTGCAGGTTATATTGGTCCCATGTTTCGTGTATGTGCCTCCCTCGAGGCCGTTTTGTGGTTGTTTTACGTTTTCACCCTTTGAATGCTTTTTTTTAAGCCTAAGTCGGGGGCTCCGTGAGTACGCAGTCAGTTCCTACCGGTTAGATTGGTCCCTTGTGAGGGATTTGTGACTCCCATGTGACCGTTTTGTGGTTGTTTACGTTCTCACCATTTGACGGCATGTTTTTAGGCATAAGTCTAATAGTTAGAAAATATTCGGCGTGCTCTCAAATCGAGAGTCAAGTGTGTAAGTGGTCGATTCATGTGGGTTATATTTATCCTGTGCGAGGTGGTCGTACCTCTCACGGGGCTAATTTGTTGTTGTTTTACGTTTTCATCCTTTGACGACATATTTTTAAGCCTAAGTCCAACAGTTTGCAAATTTTCATTGTTCGTTTAAATCGCCTCTCCCGTGAGTTTGCGATTAGTTCCTACGGGTTACATTGGTCCCTTGAGAGGTGTCCGCGCCTCTCACGGGTCCATTTTATCATTGTTTTATATTTTCACCCTTTGACGACATATTTTTAAGCCTAAGTCTAACAGTTTGCAATTTTTTGTCATGCTCTTAACCCAGGAATATCATGAGTACGCGATCAGTTCCTACGAGTTACATTGATCCCATACGAGGTGTTTGTGCCTCTTGCGGGGCCGTTTTGTGGTTGTTTTATTTTTTCACCCATTGACGGCATGTTTTTAAGCCGAAGTCTAATAGTTTGCAAAATTTCATCGTGCTTTTAAACGAGGAGTCACGTGTTTAGGCAATCAGTTCCTACGTGTTACGTTGGCCCCATGTGAGCTGTTCGTGCCTCTCACGAGTTAGTTTTGTTGCCTTTTTACATTTTCTCCTTTTGACAGCTTGTTTTTAACTCTAAATCTAATAATTTCAAGATTTTCATATTCATGTGGGTTTCTTTGGTCCCGTGAGAGGTGTTCGTGCATCTCACGAGGGTATTTTGTGGCTTGTTTATGTTTTCACCCTTTGATGGAATGTTTTTAAGCCTAAGTCTAATAGTTTGCAAATTTTCATCGTGCTCTCAAATCGGGAGTCCCGTTAGTATGTTGTTGATTCTTGTGGGTTACATTGGTCTTGTGCGAGGTGTTCGTGCCTCCCATAGGACCATTTATGGCTCTTTACGTTTTTACCCTTTGACGGCATGTTTTAAGCCCAAGTTTAAAGGTTTGCAAATGTTTGTTGTGCTCTCAATGCGAGAATCTACTTAGTACGCGGTCGGTTCCTATGGGTTACAATGGTCCCGTAAGAGGTGTTTGTGCCCTTCACGGGGGCCATTTTGTGGTTCTTTTATGTTTTCACCCTTTGTCGGCATATTTTTAAGCCTATGTTTAACAGTTTGAAAATTTTCATCATCCTCTTAAACTAGGAATTCTATGAGTACACGATCAGTTCCTGGGAGTTCTACTGATCTCGTGTGAGGTGTTCATGCCTCTCCTGGGGCTGTTTTGTGGTTATTTTTCGTTTTTAACCTTTGAGGACATGGTTTTAAGCCAAAGTCTAATAGTTTGCAAATTTTCATCGTTCTCTCAAACTGGGACTCCCATGAGTATGCAGTCAGTTCTTGTAGGTTGCATTGGTCCCGTGAGAGGTGTCCGTGCCCCTCATGGGACCATTTTGTGTCCATTTTACATTTTCACCCTTTGACAGTATATTTTTAATTCTAAGTCTCATTGTTTTGTAAATTTTCCTCGTGCTTTTAAATCAAGAATTTTATGAGTACATGATCGGTTCCAGTGAGTTACATTGATCCCGTGCGAGGTGTTTGTGCCTCTCACGGGACCGTTTTCTTGTTATTTTATGTTTTCACCCTTTAAGGACATATTTTTAAGCCTAAGTGTAACAGTTTGTAATTTTTTATTGAGATCTCAAATCGGAAGTCTCGTGATAACGCGGTCAATTCCTGTGGGTAACATTGGTCCCGTGCGAGGTGTTCGTGCCTTTCACAGGGCCATTTTGTGGCTATTTTGTGATTTCACCCATTGACAACATGTTTTTAAGCCTAAGTCCAACCGTTTGTAAATTTTCATTTTTCTCTCAAGCTAGGAGTCCCGTGACTACGCAATCGATTTCGACGGGTTACATTGGTCCCATGTGAGGTGTTCATGCCCCTCATGGGGCCGTTTTGTGGTTGTTTTAAGTTTTCATCCTTTCACTACATGTATTTATGCGTAAGTCTAATAATTTGTAAATTTTTATCATGCTTTCAAATCAGGAATCCCATGAGTATGTGGTCGGTTCCTACGGGTAGCATTGGTCCCTTGAGAGGTATTTGTGCCTCTTACAGGGACATTTTGGGGTTGTTTTACGTTTTCACCCGTTGACAGTAGGTTTTTAAGCCTAAGTCAAATAGTTTGCAATTTCTTGTCGTGCTCTTAAACCGGGAGTCCCGTCAGTACGCGGTCGATTCTTACGGGTTACAATGGTCCCATGTGAGGTGTTCATGCCTAAGTCTAATAGTTTGCAAATATTCATCGTTCTCTCAAATCGGGAGTTGCGTGATTATGTAATAGGTTCTTGCTGGGTACATTGGTCCTGTGTGAGGGGTATGTACCCCTCATGGGGCCGTTTTGAGGTTGTTTAATGTTTTTACCCTTTTATGGCATGTTTTTAGGCCTAAGTCAAATAATTCGTCAATTTTCATTGTGCTCAGACACTAGGATTCCCTTGAGTACGTGGTCGGTTCCTTTAGTTACATCGGTCCCGTGTGAGGTGTCCGTGCCTCTCGTGGGGCCAATTTTTGGTTCATTTACATTTTCACCCTTTAACGTCATGTTTTTACGCCTAAGTCTTACAGTTTGCAAATTTTCATCGTGCTCTCAAATTGGGAGACCCGTGAGTACGCGATCGGTTCTCATGTGTTACATTAGTCCCGTACGTGGTTTTATGCCTCTCACGAGGTCGTTTTGTGGTTGTTATACATTTTCACCCTTTGACGACATTTTTTTAAGCTGAAGTCTTACAATTTGTAAATTTTCATTATGCTGTCAAACCGGGAGTCTTGTGAGTACACGGCCGGTTCCTACGGGTTAGATCGATCCCGTGTGAGGTGTTCGAGCCTCTCAGGGGGCCATTTTGTGATGGTTTTATGTTTTCACCCTTTGAGTTTTATGCCTAAGTCTAACATTTTGCAATTTTTCATTGTGCTTTCAAATTGGGTGTCCCGTTAGTATGCGGTCGATTCCTGTGTGTTGCATTGGTCCCGTGCATGGTGTCCGTGCCTCTTACGGTGCCGTTTTGTTGTTGTTTTATGCTTTCACCCTTTAACTATAAGTTTTTAAGCATAAGTCTTATAGTTTGCAAATTTTCATCGTCCTCTCAAATCGGGAGTCCTGTTAGTATGCAATCGGTTTCGGCAGGTTAGATTGGTCCCGTACGAGGAATTCGTGCCTCTCACAGTTCTATTTTGTGGTTGTTTTACATTTTCACCCTTTGACGGCATGTTTTTAATCCTAAGTCTAACAGTTTGCAAATTTTCATCGTGCACTCAAATTGGAAAACCTGTGAGTAACCGATCTATTCCAGTGGGTTGCATTGGACCCGTGAGAGGTGTTCGTGCATTTGACGGGCCTGTTTTGTGGCTATTTTATGTTTTCACCCTTGGATGTCATGTTTTTAAGCCTAAGTCTAATAATTTGTAATTTTTCATCGTGCTCTCAAATCGGGAGTCCCGTTAGTACGTTATCAATTCATGTGGATTACATTGGTCCTGTGCGAGGTGTTCATGCCTCCAACGGGACCATTTTATGGCTATTTACATTTTTACCCTATGATATCATGTTTTCATGCCCAAGTCTAACAGTTTACATATGGTTTTCATGCTCGCAACCCGAGAGTCCATTTAGTACGCGATCAGTTCTTATGGGTTACATGGTCCTGTGCGATGTGTTCGTACCTCTCATGCAGCCATTTTGTGGCTATTTTACATTTCCACCCTTTGACAACACATTTTTAAGCCTACGTCTAATAATTTGTAAATTTTCATCATGCTCTCAAATAGGGTCTCCCGTGAGTATGCGGTTCGTTCCTATGGGTTACAATGGTCCCGTGAGCGGTGTTTGTGCCTCTCATGGGGCCATTTTGTGGCTTTTTGTGTTTTCATCCTTTGATGGCATATTTTTAATCCTAAGTCTAACAATCTGAAATTTTTTGTCGTGCTCTTAAACTAGGAATTCTGTGAGTACGTGATGAGTTTTTACAAGTTACATTGATACCTTGCGAGGTGTTCATGCCTCTCATGGGGTCGTTTTTGATTGTTTTAGGTTTTTACCCTTTGACGACATGTTTTTAAGCCTAAGTCTAACAGTTTGCAAATTTTCATCGTGCTATGAAACTAGGACCCCGTGTGTATGCAGTCAGTTCTTGTGGGTTACATTGGTCCCATGAGAGGTGTTTATGCCTCTGAGGAGCCATTTTGCGACTGTTTTACGTTTTCACCCTTGACGACAGTTTTTTTAACCTAAGTCAAATAGTTTGTAAATTTTTGTCATGATCTTAAATCGGGTCTTAGGTTCTTGTCGGTTACAATGGTCCCATGTCAGGTGTGCATGCCTCTCACAGGGCCATTTTCTGACTCTTTTACATTTTCACCATTTGACGGCATATTTTTAAGCTGAAGTCTAACAATTTGCAAATTTTTATCGTGCTCTCAAACCGGGAGTTGGGTGATTATATAGCCAGTTCCTACGGGTTACATTGGTCCCATGTGAGGGGTTTGTGTCCCTCACGGGGCAGTTTTGTGGTTGTTTTATTCTTTCACCCTTTGATGGCATCTTTTTAAGCCTACATCTAACAGTTTGCAAATTTTAATTGTGCTCACACACTAGGAGTCCCTTGAGTACTCGGTCGGTTCCTTCGGGTTCCATCGATCCCGTGCGAGTTTTTTGTGCCTCTATTGGGGTTAAATTGTTGTTCATTTACGTTTTCACCCTTTGACACCATGTTTTTAAGCATAAGTCTAACAGTTTGTAAATTTTCATTGTGCTCTCAAATTGGGAGTCTCGTGATTACGTGGTTGGTTCTTATGTGTTACATTAGTCCCGTGCATGGTTTTAATGCCTCTCACGGGGCCGTTTTGTGGTTGTTTTATATATTTTCCCTTTGTCGGCATGTTTTTCAGCCGAAGTCTTAGAGTTTGTAAATTTTCATCATTCTCTCAAACTAGGAGTCCCGTGAGTACGCGGTCGGTTCCTACGGGTTATAGACAGGTCCCATGTCAGGTGTTCTAAGCCTCTCACGGGCCATTTTGTGACCGTTTTACATTTTCTCCCTTTAGCGGCATGTTTTTAAGCTTAAGTCTAACAGTTTGTAAATTTATATCATGCTCTCAAATTGGGAGTCCCGTAAGTCGGCGATCGGTTCCTGAAGGTTGCATTGGTCCCGTTAGAGGTGTCCCTACATCTTATGGGGATGTTTTGTGGTTGTTTGATGTTTTCACCATTTTAGGGCATATTTTTAAGCCTAAGTCTAACAGTTTGCAAATTTTCATCGTGGTCTCAAATCGGTAGTCACGTTAGTACGTTGTCGATTCCTGCGGGTTACATTGGTCCCATGCGAGGTGTTCATGCCTCCCATGGGACCAATTTTTGGCTATTTGCATTTTCACCATATGACGGAATGTTTTTAAGCCCAAGTATAATAGTTTGCCAATGTTCATCGTGTGTTTAACCCGGGAGTCTATTTAGTACGCGATCAGTTCTTGTGGGTTACATTGGTCACGTGCGATGTGTTTGTACCTCTGATGGGGCCATTTTGTGGTTGTTTTAGATTTTCACCCTTTGACGACACATTTTTAAGCCTAAGTCTTACAATTTGCAAATTTTTATTGTGCTCTCAAATCGGATCTCCCGTGAGTATGCAGTCAGTTCCAGAGGGTAATAATGGTCCCGTGAGAGGTGTTCATGCCTCTCACGGGGCCGTTTTGTGGTTTTTTTATGTTTTCACCCTTTGATGGCATATTTTTAAGCCTAAGTCTAATAGCTTCAAAAATTTCTTTGTGCTCTTAAACAATGAATTTTGTGAGTATGCAATCGGTTCCTGCGAGTTACATAGATCATGTGCGAGGTGTTCGGGCCTCTCACGGGGTCGTTTTGTGGTTGTTTTATGTTTTCACCCTTTGACGACATGTTTTTAAGCCTAAGTCTAACAGTTTGAAAATTTTCATCGTGCTCTCAAATCGGGAGTCCTGTGAGTACGCAATCATTTTCGACGGGTTACATTGGTCCTGTGTGAGGTATTCGTGCCTCTTAAAGGGCCGTTTTTTAGCCATTTTATATTTTCACCCTTTAACAACATGTTTTTAAGTTTAAGTCTAATAGTTTGCAAATTTTCATTGTGCTATCAAACCGGGACTCCCGTGGGTATTCAGTATCAAATAAAGGGTAAATGTTCCTTATGTCTAATAGTTTGATAACTTCTACCATAACCATGTTACTCATGTTTGGGTTCAAACATATCTTCATTTGACAATCGTGATTGTCATATTCCTTTAGGTAAATTCCATGTGAACATATTGAAGTACTAATCCCTTTTAAGTCAGTAATGCACCAAACTATAGCATTTTTGTGTTTTTGCAACACGTTTAATAATTACACCTCCTAACCTTTGTTAATATATGAAAAACTTATCACGATAAATGTGTTACCTCCACTTAAGAATGTGTATTTCCATTCTCTCGGAAGAGTTTTGAGCTCAAGGCTCTGCATCTATGTGCTTGATAGGAATGGGAAGGTTTCTTTGGGGGGAAGTTTATCTAATTGAGAAATCCATATGCATTCAATGATTATATCCTCATTATTTTCTTCATCGTTGATCTTTTTTTTCGTGTTCTCTTTCCTCCATTATATCTAGTGCTCTAAAACTTTCTTCCATCTTACTACATAAAGAATAACGATTTGTTTCGAAGTTCTCATCGAACTCTATAAGTATGTCACCCTTTAGGGAGTTTAAAATATATTCCTATAATAAATATTCAGAATGTGAGAAGTCAAAGTATTCTTGGATGATTAGATCAATACGTTCTATAGTGCCAGTTTTGTCCTCATTGTCCTCAAAGCAATTAGGTTGTTTGAGTAGTGAGAATACATTCACTTTTAATATTATATTTTTAAAAGATCATTTTGTGATTTGATTCCAACAGTTGAAGTTAACATCAATTGTAGATAAGAATACTCGTCTAAAATGATAGTATTTGAGAGATTCCTTTCTTCATGGTCTACGTGTCTAACACGATAAAATCAGCTGGTAATAATAGAATGAATCTATCTTGACAATCACATCTTTCAAAATGCCTCTCGGGATTCTAGTGGACCTATCAGTGAGTTGTAAGTTGACTTTTTTCTATTTTATTTCTCCTAAGTTCAACTCCAGTTACGCAGAGTATCGAAACAAATTTATGCTTGCTCCCAAATCTAGGAGTGCTCAACCGATTCTTCATTTCCGAATCACACAAGCAATAGTGGGGCAGCCAAGGTCTTCAAACATTGGGGCTAACTCATTAGTGATAATGGAGCTTGCCTATGCATCCGTGTATACCTTTTTTAACATATTTTTCTTTTTCTTAATGGTGAGTAAGTCTTTAAGAAATTTAGCATATTACAACACGTGTTTCATTGTCTCTAATAGGGGAATGTTCATGTTAACCTATTGGCAGAGTTACAGGAACCATATATTTACTACTTTATCGACTGGAGATTTGAGTCACTGAGGGAAATGAGCGTGATTTTGTTTAACATGCTTTGACTCTAAATTCGTTCGTCTCCATCTCTCATATTTTTAAGATAATCGGGTTATGAGAACTTACCTCGTTTGGTTTGGGAAGAATCCCTGATGTCGGATTTTATATTGAGGGGTCTCAATGGAGGTTTTCTTACTTGATTGTTGAATATTTTTCCACTAGAAAGTTTGGTTATTCCTTTGTCCAGGTCAGTGTGGGTCTCATTGGATTTTACACCCTTAACGCGCATTTATAATATTTGATTCTATTGGGTTTGTGCCAAGAGATGCGTTTATCAACTCCCTAATGATTTTTAACCATCTATGAAAAGGAAACTTGTATCACCTTCATGGTTTAAGCTATATGCGACATCGGAGAAGATTATGCATGAACGTACTTTTCTAATTTGTTCATAAAAATCTTTCTTATGTGGAGGAATGTAAGGATGGGAATTTAGTGTGGTTTAAACGGGTGATTGGAAATTGAGGTTGCGATTGAAATTATGGTGGTGGCTGAAATTGAGGTGGAAATTGATCGGGTATAGGAGGGTGATTTTATTTTCCTATTTCTGGGAAGCCCTGTGGTTGTTCATTTCTCCATCCAAAATGTGAATGGTTTCTCCATTCGAGATTGTACATTTCACTTTATGGGTTGTTGTATGGCCTTTTAAAACCCTCCATATCACTGAATTATTTTATGTATGCCCCTTTTAAGTCTAGGATGAAAGAACATTCTTAATCCGGTGATGAATTGTGTCACAAATTTTGCAAACTTCTTCCTTAAGCGGTGGTTTTCGCTCTTGACTAATACGCGTCGCATTAACCTTCCAATACAGTTGTGCATGTTTAGTGTGAATATCCTCTTCCTCCGCCTTGGGATTGTAGAAAATCCTTTGTTTCTATAAGAGGGTAGCGATTCCATTATAGGAACCATCATTTAGGTCTAAGGTATCCCATCGATGTGATTATTTGGTCACAAACTCTAGATGAGCATCGACTTGATCCGCAATCAAGGTAAGGAAACTATCGTGGCACATAGTTTCTTCCAATTTCTTTATTGTGGGGTCCAGTGTGCCATTTAAAATTGAGGTTTGTCTCATTTTATCGTAACCGTGGTGAGAACATTGACAATCTAAATCCTTGAATCGCTCCCATGCACCTGGAAACAATGAGACAAGGGTGAAATGAGAATGCTTGCACAGTATACGCAAGAAGAAAAGAGGAGAATAGTAAAAAGAGGAGGTATGCCAGTTTAATACCTCTCTCGCAGTTGCCCCACTGCCAGACTCCACAGTCATCGGAATACTCTCGTACACCTGGAAACAATAAGACAAAGGTGAAATGAGAATGCTTGCACAGTATACGGAAGAAGAAAAGAGGGGAATAGTAAAAAGAGGGGGTATGCCAGTCTAATACCTCTCTCGCAGTTTCCCCACTGCCAGACTCCATAGTCATCGAAGTACTCTCATACACCTGGAAATAATAAGACAAGGTTGAAATGGTAATGCTTGCACAGTATACGCAAGAAGAAAATAGGGGAATAGTAAAAATAGAGGGTATGCCAGTCTAATACCTCTCTCGCAGTTGCCCCACTGCCAGACTCCACAGTCATCGGAGTACTTTCATGCACCTGGAAACAATAAAACAAAGGGAAAATGAGAACGCTTGCACAGTATACGCAAGAAGAAAAGAAGGGAAATAGTAAAAAGAGAGTATCTTAGTTTAATACCTCTCTCACAGCCATCCCATTCTCTGACTCCACAAGTAATGGAGCAACTTCATCCGGCTCCTTAGTCATCAAAGCGACCTCGCTCACCTAGAGGCAATGCAACAAAAGTGAAGATGGGAATGCTTGCACAATTTAAACAAAATAATAAAGACATAAGAATGACATGAGGGAAGTAGATACTTTTATACACTGTACCTGAATAACGTCCTCCATAACGGTCATAGAAGGAGGAGCATGGGCTCCCATAGGGGCAGCAACACTGGTCGATGCTCCAGAAGGGGTTGTCTCAATGACCAGTGCTTCTGAAGAAGCTACCTCAACCTCAGGCACTTTCGAAAGAACAACCTCAGTGACGGAGGGCGCGAGGGGTAGGCGAGGTTGCGAGTGACAAGAAAGGGCAAGAGGTAACAAATTAGTTACTCCATGAATCAAAATACTTCAATTAAAAAAAGAAGGAGAGGGAAACTCCTAAAAAAGCGCCACAGATACACCTACCTGAAGGGGAGCGATAACAGGACAAACTGGCCCATGTATAGGGGCTGCTGAAAAGATAGTAGCAGGAGCCACACTCGAAACAGCGCCAAGGGATAACTGCGACAAAGTAAAAGAGGGCTACGATAAGTACAGGATGGATAGATAAGAAATATAGAACCAAGAAAATAAGAGATTACCTGAACCCCATCCAAAGGGGAAGCGCAGAAAAGGACGGTCGGCGCAGTAGGGGCTGTGCTGATAGCTTGCAAAGAATGAAAGTATGTTATCCATCGCATGATCGAGGAAAAAGAGATTCCATGCTTCAGCGGAAAGTCCTAACCTGAAGTGTAGGCTCACTGGTTGAAGCCACAGTAAATATTGGGCCATGAGAGATCGCCTGAACCAAAGGTCTACCGTCCATATATACACGGACCCTAGGGATAGAAATTCTCCCCGAAGAGGATAAACCCGGGGCGATAATGCCAGGTAAGGGAGGAGCCCCTCCCTGAGAAGAAAGTCCAAGAGCCATTAGGACTCCTATTAAAAGGAAACAAATATTTAAAAGTAAAAATGCGTACCTTAGATGAAAAGGAATCCAGGGGCTCAGCTGCAGAAGTGCCCACCGTCGAGATAAGAGAAGATGAGGTGACAACGCCAGAAGACACAACCCTCTACGCATGGTAAATGGGTAAATAAAAGGAAGAAGTAAAAGAGAAAATGGCACAATAAAAGTTTTGAGAATAGCGAGGCATACCTGAGGAAAAGGGGAAGCCACAAGGGTGGTCCTGGTGATGGTAAAGTGCACAGATGAAAGCTGCGGGGAAATGACAGCGTACACAACCAAAAGGTAGTTAGAAGATGAATAAATTACAACAAATGGTAAAGGAATTAAGGAGACAACAAACCTCTCTAAAAAGGCCTCGGGAAGAAATGAGCATGGAGTTCCTCTCCCGCTGAAAGGGCGTCAGTCGTAGTGGGGGAAGAGGAGAACTACTTGCCTCTACGGAAATGACCTGCACAAATATGACAGAATGCTTTAGTTAACAAATAAGAAAAACATAATGAGGGGAAGAAAGAAAATCATATGCAAAAAAATATAGACAAGTAAAGGGGGAACGGTTATAGTAGCAGGGCGCGTAGTCTGGCTATAAGGGAGATGGGTGGGGCTAACCCCCCCCCCCCCCAGGAGAATGGGATGCCTCATCATCACTAGAAGACTCTCTGGAGACTGATAACAAAGCATAAGTGTCAGTAGTGCTTTCGCTATGAAAACCCAGGCCGCCCATATCACCCGAAGAAGAACTATGGTCGTCATAAGAAGGGGTGCTTCCATAATCAACTAGTTCCTCTTCCAATGAAGGGGAGGGAGATAAAGAAACCCCGAGAGAACTAGTTCCACTAAGTAAAGAATGTCGTGGTATAGTATCTTCCGCAATGGGAATAGACGTGACCCGCGCCTCCTGGGAAGCAGGGATCGGTGAGGAGTAGCCTTTCCCTCTCACTACTTGGGAAGTGTCCCCTGCCCCAAGATTGCCAGTATCAGACTCTTGATCCATCGTAGAGGAAGCAGCCATGCTAGCGCCATCTCCTTTCTTTTTCTTCGCAGCCCGGGTCCTCACAGGAGAAGAAGGAGGAGAAGCAATAGTAGCAGGAACAAAATTGGATACATCGGCATCAGGGTGTTTCCTTTTGCTCGTAGTAGAGGTGCTCGCTTTCCCTCTGCTTTTTGGTTGGCTTCTAGACTTCACAGGGGGAAGCTCAGTCGGCGGAGACGGAAGTGACTCATCAATGAGAGGTTTCACTAAAATGGGAATGGCCTTCTCCAAGGGTGGCGTGGAGGTGGTGCTGAGAAACCAAGGATCTTTCTGCGTCCGCCTGACCAAAAACTGAGCTCTGGTGTATTTAATGGGGTTAGTCTCATGAGGGGGGCCAACTACACATTCTTGGATAAGACGAACCTATCGCTGCCAAAGAAGGAACCAAGATGAAGTGAATGAAGGATGATAATCGCAGGGAAGCACATAGAGACCACCCAAACCACTGACCCTACGAAATAATCCCTGAAGAGTAAAACCAGCACACGCCTCTGAAAATGCTTCAGAATGACTGCTGTAGGTAGGAAGAGGAGGGGTGTGAACGCCCTGATCATAGCCGAACTGTCGTCTTGCCCTCTCGGAATGATAAGATTCAGCACGCGGACCTAACTCGGTCCAAGAAGGGAGGTGACATGGTAAGAGCATCGTCACCACATTAATATGAGGACACGTGGAAACCGAACCCACTGCTGAAGGGCAATAGAAGGTCCCTCCATCGCGAGGGAAAGAAAGTCAACTGAAAGTTCCCCCAGGGCGCCTGGTATAAGGCCGAAACTGAAACTCCTTGATATCATCGATCAACATTCCCAGAGATTGCTTGGGAATTCTCTTATGCCACCGGAGAAGTCTCGCAGCGTCGCTATGACAAGCGTGAGCCCTTGAAGTAAAGTGGGGGAAATGATAAAAAAAAGGACATTAAGAGAGGGGCGTTGGCATGATTAGAAACATCATATCGACCGCAGGACCTCTCTACATCTATGTGTGCTCGGTCCATCCAGGTGTAAAGAGAACCTAAGGTCAGGGCATCCATGGGTACCGACCTACCGCGAGACAATCGTACAACCAATCTAAAAAGAAGTTCGCGAGGACAGTCTTCGGGCTTACCTGGTAAAAGGAACCGAGTCAGAAATGTAACGAGGAAAGAGGCTAAATGTGTAGGAGAGTGGAGCTTAGGACCATCCTGGGATCTGGGGGATGCACGTGAAGTCTCCCCCTTCTGCAACTGCTCAAAATCTCTGAACCAGTATCTTTGCCATTTGGCAAAGGAATGCTTGGAATGACCAGTTATATTTATAGCCACATACCTCGAGCACTCTTCGAGCGCTGACCGTAACTCCCCCACCATCTCCTACTCTAGGGAGTCCTCGCAGTCATCAGAAAAGACCTATTGCCCAAAGAAAGGAAGGGCGTACAATTCACATATATCTTCTAGGGTAAGGGTAAATTCGCCCTAGCCTGTGACAAAGGTGTGAGACTCCATACTCCACCGAAACAATAAAAGATTGAGCGAAGAACTATGCTTAAATATGGTGCAGGACTTCAGGCTGCTGACAGCGGTAAAGATTCCCATCTCCCTAAGAATAGCCACATAATCAGGAACGCTGAGAACATAATCAACCCAGCTAGCCCACTCCTCTGTGGGTCCACCCGGGGCTTTAACTTCAACATTGGAATAAGGAAAGTCACCGCGGTAAACTCGGACTCAGAGAACGAAATCCGGAGAAATAGTAGGAAGGTCAGCAGACTCACTTAACCCCACATGAGAACGTTCGAGAACAGCACCCAAAATTTTTTCCCCAAACTCAGAAAGTGAAATCATGAAACTGTCAGCAGGACCAAAAAAAGGAGCGCGATGATAAATACCAAAGTCTCGCCCTTGCCGAATGTGCATATAGTCCTTCCATGCCTGAGAAGAGAATGGCGTAGCTGATGAACCACCAAGAGTCATTGGCTCAAGAAAAGAACTCATCCTAGTGGGGACTCCGAACGAGGGGCCTTGGGTGTCCCCTGTAGCAAAAAAAAGAAGTGGAGGTGGAAACCCAAGCAAAAACATGTGAAGAGCCCCCGGTCAGTGGCATGCTCTCCATAACACCAAAAGTTGGCGAGACACCCTGGGTCATGGAACCTTCGATGTGACAAAATGTCGAGACACCCCCTTGCACTGACGAGATACCCGTAGACGCGAGGCCAAGTCGTGAGACCCCTGGCTGCTGACGAGAGGTCACCATACTGCCATAGGTTGAGACCCCTATTTCTGAAAAACTCAAAGGCATCGAGATATGAGTTGCCTCGGACATGGGGTCGCCTCGCGGAAAACCATGGGCCAAGATCCTTCCTTCCTCAACAAAAATCATGGGCGTCAAGATAATCGAGGTTGAGATACCTCCGTCAGCACTGATACATGTCGAGACACCCCCTCGTAATGATGAGGGACCCGTAGACGCTAGGCCAGGTCCCGATACCCCTGGCCGTTGACCGCCATAGACCGAAACTCCCATTTTTAAAAAAACTCAAAGGCGTCGAGACACGCTCGCCCAAAGCAAGTAGGGCCTTGGACGACTCCAAAGTAACTGGCTATGGATCCTCGGACGTAGGGTCGCCTCGCGAAAAACAACGGGTCGAGACCCCCTATGCTTCAGAAAAATTCACGAGCATCGAGACCCCCTCCCTCCAAGCCCGTTTTCAATAGAAAAAGAACTCCCCGCGCCTAGATCAACGCGCGACGAACCACCGTCGGCGCCAAAAAATTCTGAGATACCCTGACCCAAACCAACCGGATAAGCTTCGCGAACCGAGGTCAAGATACTCCTCCCAAAGCAACTAATTTTTTTATAAGAGCCCAAGGCAACTGGTGAGATACCATCGGATGAGGGGTCCACTCGCTTCGGGCCCTCGTCAACAGCCACATCAAGACCCAAGGTCACACACGGATTGGGCGAGACACTTCTCGCAGACAACAGGGGGACGGGCGAGACACCGTCCATCTCTAACGGAATGCCACTAGTTGAGATACCCAAAAGGTATACCTTGTCCACGGAATGAAATCGCGAGGAACCCATGGGGGTTCTCGAACCGCCACCCGAGGGAAAGGATGCAGGTAGCACGGATGAGGCGTCGACGGCGGTAATAGGGGCGGTCGGAACAGTTGGGATGGACGATGAAGAAGGCATAGAGCCTAAAACCATGGGTGCTTTGGAGGTGTCTACATTTGAAGAAGTATTGTTTGGATTAGAATCCATGAATGGGAGGCTACGGTATTTGGAAAAAGCTAGAGCAAAAAAAGAGGGGATGGGAGGCTATGGTGTTTTAAAAATCCCTTTCTCTCACTCTCTCTCACTACAAATCCAAAGGTGTCTTATGTTTTTTTTGAAGAAGATGAAAGAGCCTAAGAAAAGGGGCTTATGTTTTTCGCATCAAAATGGGAAAACGTGCAGGAAGGAAAAAAGGTGATGACCTTTTTTCCCAAATGATGAGATGACAGTTCCCACACTGACGCGTGGGTTGTCAAAAAATTAAAATCCTCGGATAAAGGGACATCGCAGTTAATGATCCTAAGGTCCCTCAGAAAATATATATATATATATATATATATATATATATATATATATATATATATATATATAATTGTTGAAATCAGATTTAAGGCGTACAAAGTTTTTTTAGTCTACCCAACCAAAAAATATTTGCACGAGGGGCTAATGTAGATGGGTGTCTATCAATAAAAAAAGCAAATAAAATAAAAATGCTTCTTTCATTAATGACATCCGAGAGGTGCCCGCGAGGGTCACCCAGAAGTCCAAAAGCCATTGCAAGGTTCAGCGCCGCTGCAAGGGTCAGCGCCGCTGCAAGTGCCAGCGCCGCTGCAAGTGCCAGCGCCGCTACAAGTGTCTGCGCCGCTGCAAGGGTCAGCGCCGCTTCAAGTGTCAGCGCCGCTGCAAGTGTCAGCGCCGCTGTAAGTGTCAGCGCCGCTGCAAGTGTCTGCGCCGCTGCAAGGGCCAGCAAGTGCCAGCGCCGCTGCAAGGGTCAGCGCCGCTTCAAGTGCCAGCGCCGCTTCAAGTGTCAGCGCCGCTACAAGTGTCGGTACCATTGCAAGTGTCTGCGCCACTGCAAGGGTCGGCACCGCTTCAAGTGTCAGCGGCGCTGCAAGGGTCAGCGCCGCTACAAAGCTCGGTGCCGCTGCAAGTGCCAGTGCCATTGCAAGTGTCAGCACCGCTTCAAGGGTCAGCGCCGCTACAAGTGTCTGTACCGTTACAAGGGTCAGCGCCGCTGCAAGGGTCAGCGCCGCTGTAAGTGTTCGCATCACTACAAGGTTCGGCGCCGCTTCAAGTGTCAGCGTCGCTGTAAGGGTCAGCACCGCTGTAAGTGTCTGCGCCGCTGCAAGGGTCGGTGCCTCTTCAAGTGCCAGCGCCGCTACAAGTGTCAGCGCCGCTGCAAGTGTCTGGGCTGCTGCAAGGGCCGGCACCGCTTCAAGTGTCGGTGCCGCTATAAGGGTCAGCGCCGTTACAAGTCTCCGCGCCGCTGCAAGGGTCGGCGTCGCATCAAGTGCTAGCACCGCTGCAAGTGTCTGCACCGCTGCGAGGGTCAGCGTCGCTTCAAGCGTCAGCGCCACTACAACAAGGGTCACTAAAGCAATAACATTCGAGAGGTGCCCGTGAGGGTCACCACAGAAATCCAAAATTAAGAAGTACCACTGCAAGGGTCAGCACTGCTGCAAGGGTCACTATAGTAATGACAGTCGAGAGAGTCAGCGTCACTGCAAGGCTCAGCGCCACTGCGAGGGTCACTGCAGAAATGTTATTCGAGAAGTGCCGCTATAAGGGTTTCGACAGAAACTCATATTGAGGGAGTAGCTATCACGAGCAACTACTTATCATGAAACATTAGTCTCTAAATGAATAATAACACTAACACTTTACTTTCTTGTACAGGTTGCCTAGTCGAGCGAGCAGGGCTCGAACAGGCGCGTTGGGACCTCCAGGGAGTTTTGGCTTGGCGGCTGAGGGATAAGGTATGTTGAGCAAGCTCAACCACTTAGCGCTATAGGATTGAGAGAATACTAGTAGGAAGACCCAGAAGTCACTCAAGACTACACACACTTGACACTTGATCACAAGTGAAGTGAGCAGCCAAAGAGCTGGCTACTCACAAGAAATAAACTCTTTACAAGAAAATGACTTTTCCAGAAGAGGGGGTCCTCAAGGTCCCTCTCAAGAAAAACAACATTTTTTAGAGGAAAGGAGTCCTTAAGGTCTCCTCTCTCAATATTTGCAAAATTGCACCACAAGTTACCGTTTTAAAAGATAATTATCGAATCTGATATTTTGTCTCCATTAGGGGACATATGTGCTTTTTGGCTTTTGGTCGGCGCCTGGTGGCGCCTGCAGAGGGGACAGGCAGGCTGCCAAAGTTAGGGACAAATGGTACACTTCAGACATTGTTCCCCACCAACTCTCTCAATTTTGGCTCCCAAAAATGCCACTCACCCCTAACGCCCCAGTATAAATAGACCTCTGGGAAAGGTCAAGGGATAGACAATAGAAATTTCACTGTTACTCTGCTAAAAATATCACCAGACCTACCTAGTATTCTCTCCCTGCTCATTCTCATAGTGCTGAGTGCCTTGTTCCTTCACTCCCAACTGACAATCATCACTCTCAAGTGTTCCCCTTGAGAAAATTGCTATTTTTGCTGTGAAAGTTCATCGTCTTGCAGGGAGTGAGTTGAAGCTTGAGTTCCATTGTTACCAGAAGGAGAAGTTTTCTTCACAAGTTGCACCAGGAGACCTTGAAGGCCTTGCAGGCAGCGTCCATTGGAGTGGGTCACGCCTCACCCTTTCCAGTTATTCATAGACCCTAGTCTCACCACCCTCCTATAAAATCCCTTCTTGTGAATGACCGGGCGTAGGTCTTAGTCAATTTAATTCATCATTCCATTCAAAATTAAATGCAAGAATTAAATCCATACAAGAGCACGGAGGAGCACACAAGATATGAACTCGCTAACAAGAGGGCACGAGGGTATAAGAGATGTACCTCCCACGATTTTTAGGCCATGGGGTGTCGAATATATTGAGTCGACCGGGGGGAGAATACACCAATCTCAGTCGGCCCCGGGAGTCCTACCGACCCAAGATAGAGAGGCTTCTAAATCCTCGCCTTTGGACGCCCTCTCTCTACCTTGTTCGGTTTCCCAATCACGCTTATCTTCTTTTATTACAATTTTAATGAAAAAATAAAAATGAAAAAAAATTGGTGTCTCCAAGCACCGCAATACAAGCCAATATATAACAAGGTCCTAATACACAACTTCTAGGAAAATGAAAAGTAGTACTAAATAGGGTATAAATTGTACAGTTTTGGGTGCTTATCATGTTATATGTATCTTATACACCTTTTGTTGGGCAAGTCATGTCGAAGGTTATAGATTTGATCCAGTTACTTATAATTTTTGTTTTTTGTATATTTCTCATGGAATGGAAAAAAGGGGAGATTCTAAGAGTATAGTACACTCATATGCCCCATGACATTTTAAATGTCTTATTTTGATTTACATAATGCATGTTGAGTCTTGTCCAAGAGATCTCTAGAAAGCTTCGTCAAACATATACCGAATCATACTTGTCATTTGACTCGAGTTAATCACTTGGGATAAAGGTAATTTTTCTAGATAACTTTGATTCACCCTTGGTTAAAAATACATCTCACAATATGGAAATCAAAATCTGGTAACTTTATGGTCCTTCTGAGATTACCAAATTCAAGATGTTATATTCTTCCTATACAAAAGCTCATGTTTTTAAATTCATATGTGCATTTAGAATGTTTTTTATCCTTGTTTGAACAAGAGAAAGTCTTACGTTTTGTAAAACTTGCAAAATTGAGAAATTTATATTTCCATCTATGACTTGGTATTCTGTAGGTTTATTTTAGAAAAACAAACTTCACATTAGCGAATAGTCTACTTCATTGGTCATAACAATGGAAATTAAGTCAGTATTAATATTTTGTCACTCACGTAACCTTATTTACTAATGTTTCCCTTCAATGAAATAGACTTTGCATTAGATAGTGTTCTCCCTTACTAGTCATAACTTTGCGTAACCCACATTAAAAGGTATGGGCGCAACCTTAGTCCTCCACCTTTCACATCAACGAATAAAATCCTCGCTGCAATGAATGTGCCCATGATTCTGTCATATATTTCCACTTTTTGAGATCTTTCTCATTAAATCTCATTGAAAATTGTGCCTATATATAATCTTTATTGGTAGCTAAAAAAATTATTTCTAAGTCAATTAGGTTGCTCCAATTGAGTGTCTCCCCACTTGGCTTCACACAAAAGTTATATATGTACTCTTGCAATCTTTCTTGTTCCATGCTTATTTAAGAGTGAACTTTTAAAAGCAAAGAATAGAGAAAATGTGATGGTTTAATTCTAAGGTCCAAGTTCAATTATGAGGACCTAAAGAATGTGTGCGACCAATACGGGAATTGAGGCCCTAATTCATAGGGACAAGGTAAATTATGAGAATCTAAAGAGTGTATGCCACCATTGCATGGATCGCAACCTAATTCTAAGGGTCGAGGATTGATTCTGAGGACCTAAAGAGTGTATAATATTCTTGAAAATGAAATGTGGTGGTGCGAGAATGTTTTGAAAAAATTTGAGATTTTTTTAGATATTTTGTTATTCTTGATGATTTTCCAAGTTTCTTTAATCTTGAATTTTGATGTTTCATATGAAAATGGTTTTTTGCAATTTTTGTGATTTTTCAATTTTTTTTTAGCATTTTGGAGCTTTGGGGAATATTTGTAACAAAATTTTAGGGGGTTCCCTTCCGACATGGGGTAGCCTATGCCCACAGCCAAGGCCACATATTATAAGGATTTTTTGGGTTCCTAAGGGGAACCTACCGATAGGTGGGAATAAGGGTGTTGACCGACAGGCCCCTTACCCCTATATAAGGAGGGATGAGTCGGCCTCATTCTTCACCTCTCAAACTTGAATGCTCTCTTTCTCTCTCTAGATAAAAGGTTATGGTGAGCATTTTTTGAGTTTTTTCAAATAAATGGCTCTCGAGAACATTGTGGAGCCAAGGTTGCAACTGATGAGTGGGTTCTTATGAAAGAGCCTCAAAAGAAATGTTGTGCTACTACGAAGAACCCTAGTGTCTATGAAAGTGTTGTTTTTGCTTTTTTTGGATTTTTCCTTATTATTAATTTATTCTTATTCTTTATTTTTATTTTTCAAAATTTTTTGAAGTATTCTAGAACTTATTTTGGGACATGCGTTTTGTAGGAGAGAGTGTTCATGGAATCCATCAGGGGTCTATCGGGGTGAAGGCCATCAAAGAGAACCTTCCCAAAGAGGTGTGGGACATGGTATGGGGTGTAGGATTAAGAAACATAACAAGGGTGCTGGATGAAACATTGCAATCTTCGACGGTATTATGTTCCCTCGGTGAGAGATAGTAGGACACCTGTGGGTGAGATGAGTGTGACACATGCGAATGTGTATTAGAGTTTTGGGTTGTTGTGAGATGGGATGCAGATAGTGGTGGATCGGTCCCTTCGCTTGTGAATGCGATGATCATGCTTGCACTAGGGCTAATAGAGAGTAGGCTTAAAGGTGAAGGTTTTCAATATGTGAAGATTTATTTTGAACGGCCTGATGAAAAACCAACTCATCTTTTGCTATTATTATTTTTGGATTTCCTTTTTTATTCTTATTTACTTTTGGATTGCATGGTTATGACTAAATTTATTTCGTCATGTGACATTCTATCCTTAGAGTTTGTCTATGGATTCCATAAGGGTAACTGACTTCTATGATCAGATGAGGCTACTGATGTCACATGAGTTTGGGTATATATGATACCTAAGAGAGTGCATGGTATGAAAGGTCATGGAGGGAGAGGCAGAGTTCCTTAGAAGAACTACTCGTTCTTTATACGAGATCCATAGAGCACATCGAAGGATTCAAGGATGCTGTCGATGGTAAGGGAGCACTAGTCGACCTATAGAGATATATTAACAATGCATGACGACTTGAACCTTGTGATGATTTCGTTAATGTCGTCTTCTATCTAAGATGTCAAGGAAGATCCACCTCCGTCGGCAAGGACATGAGATAGAGGGGCATTGGGGTCGTCGACTCAGGCTTCAGGCAGTGGTACTGGGGCAGGGGAGAATCCTCAGCTTAAAGAGTATGGGTTTCCATTGTAGTATATGTTGCTAGAGGGGGAGATGTGATAGAAATTCTTCACCGGGACCATGTATTTTAGAATTCCTTCCTCCTATAAAAATGGAGGACTGTCGGTTAGGGGTAACTGTTCTCACCTACTTCTTTGCTTTTTGCTTTTTGATTCATGTCTTCTTCAGTATTTTCAAATTTTGATGTTTTTGATTTATTCTCTCTTTGTAGACCATATCTGTGTAGACTTCTTCAGTATGGGATATTCGAGACTCGATGACTTTCGTAGTTGAGCAGATTCAGGTGATAGGTTACTTTTTGCTTCCCCTCTTATAATTTTTAATGACTATATCCCTCCTTCGTGCTCAGGGAGATGGTCCTCTACCACCCATTATCACTACAAGTGTCCCCATCGTGGGTATTGAAGCCTCTAGTAGTTTTGTTAGGTATTACATAAAAAGTTCAATTGCACCTCAGAATTTTTTTTTCTTTGTGTCTTTTTCTTCTTTTTTTATACACCTGAAACATTTGAAAAGAAAATATATAAAATAATTCATTATTTATTTTGTTATCTTCATTTAATGGCTT
Organism: Sambucus nigra; assembly: GCA_949130495.1. Lineage (NCBI taxonomy): Eukaryota > Viridiplantae > Streptophyta > Magnoliopsida > Dipsacales > Adoxaceae > Sambucus > Sambucus nigra. The sequence continues at coordinate 115,617,691 of OX422219.1, forward strand.
ATTCTACATGGACGTTCAATTTTTTAATAAAGTTTTTATGTAATTTTGGAAAAAAAGAGTATGTGGTGTATTTTTGAATATTTTGAATATTCTTTTTGAATGTTTGAATAAAAAAAAATTCGGGGGGTTATTGTGAAAAATCTATCATTTAAGGGCCTATGAGCAGGTCAGTCCAAGTACTAGTCTTTTTAGCCTTTAGTACCCTTTTTTTGCATCTTTGGTCCATTGATTCCTACACGAATGCAAGTGATTTGGCTACTTTAATGTTTAGTGGGGGATTTTGACTATTAAAAGGGGCTTGAGGATGGACTTTTCGATCAATTGTCCTTACTTTCTCTTATTTCTTTATATTCTACTTCCTTTTTCTGATAACTATTCCCATGTCTGAAGAACATGCGGACTATCTCAATTGTTTTGAAGCTATGAGTATGTACAATATTGATTATCTCACATTCAACTAGTGCCCAGTGACTTTGTGGTGTAATCATCTATTAACTAGAATCTCTTAGAGGAGGTCCTTGTAACAACCCGCGTAATTTTGTGCTATTTTAATTAATTTCTGGAAAATGGAGGAAAATAAAGTTTTTGATAAAATTATTTTTATTGCTCAAATATGTTGGTTATTATTTTTAAAGGCGAGAATTTCAAACGGTTTCGAAATCGGAGTTAAAACGGATTTTATTTTAAATGTTTTTAACTCTTTGAGTTGTTTTGACTTCCAACTCTTCATTTCTTTGCCTTATTTAAAGGAGTCTTTTGTATTCCAACTCTTCATTTCTTTGCATTATAAAAGGAAGTCTTGGGCAATCCTTTTAACCTACTTTTGGCACAACTTTTAGCAGCAAATATATTTTATATTCCTCTCCTTTTTAATTATACTTTGGCCCTTGAGATTTGTGAGTTCCAACCTTAGATTAGAGGTGTTCTTGGGGCTATTTTGTTGGAGGTTCTTGGAGGATGTTTTGTAGATCTTTCGAGTTGATCTTGAGGATGTGATCATTGGTTTATCATCATGGTTTGAGGTATGGGGTTTTACACAATATGCTCCTTAAATCTCGCGAGTGTCATTCTCTTTGAATTCTTGTTGATTGAACTCATATTTGAATTGATAAATTAATTGAAATCTGGAAAATAATTGTTGAAATTATTTTGATTCATGTGGTATAATTATATTGTTGATTAGCACGTTGTCATGAGATTTTAATATGGTACAGATGTTGGGCACCCGCCAAAATTCCTGTTTCCCGGGCTATGGCTTGATAAAGCATATACGGATGTGGTGAGGCCTGGTGACCCGGTTAAAGTGTTGTTGAGAAATTATATTGATAAATGCTTTGAGATTTGCATTTTGATTTGAATATTCGTACTCGTGTTGTTACGTTTTATTCGTTGCTAATCCGTATTTGTTGAGCATCTTTTTTGTCGTATTGTGTACTTCCCCATATTTTCTTTTAGTGGCAGGTTAGCGCGGATTTTGGGGCACTGTGGAGAATGATTTTAGCAAGGATTGTTTGAGAAATATTTGTATTATTTTGATGTATAGAGATTTGGAGATTTGTATTTATTTTTTTGAGTTAGATGTTGTATTTATTCGAGAGACTTGTTGTAATTGAAGAGATTGAGATTATTGGATTTATATTATTGTGGGTTTATTTAGATGCTCTATACCTTGTCACTTGTGGATTTGGATTTATTTTATCACATTAGCGCTCCGTTCGCTCTCCCCGGGAGGGCGGGGTGTTACAAATGGTATCAGAGATTAGGTATACGACAACCCTCTGGGCTTGGGTTTTGGATTCATTGCGTGGTTAGCAATTTTTGGAGATAAAAAATTTTAGATGATATTCGTGATAAGTTTCGAGATTAGATGTGAGGAATTTATTTTTGGGAGACGAGATTATTTTTGGAGATTGTTTGCCTGATTTTTTAAGAGTTAGGCATTCGGCGAATTTCGAGGGCGAAATTCCATTGTTAGTGGGGAAGTGTAACAACCCGCATAATTTTGGGCTATTTTAATTAATTTTTGGAAAATGGAGGAAAATAAAGTTTTTGATAAAATTATTTTTATTACTCAAATATGTTGGTTATTATTTTTAAAGGCGAGAATTTCAAACGGTTTCGAAATCGGAGTTAAAACGAATTTTAAAATGATTTTTAAATGTTTTTAACTCTTGGAGTTGTTTTGACTTCCAACTCTTCATTTCTTTGCCTTATTTAAAGGAGTCTTTTCGATTCCAACTCTTCATTTCTTTGAATTATAAAAGGAAGTCGTGGTAAACCCTTTTAACCTACTTTTGGCACAACTTTTTGCAGCAAATATATTTTATATTCCTCTCCTTTTTAATTATACTTTGGCCCTTGAGATTTGTGAGTTCTAACCTTAGATTAGAGGTGTTCTTGGGGCTATTTTGTTGGAGATTCTTGGAGGACGTTTTGTAGATCTTTTGAGTTGATCTTAAGGATGTGATCATTGGTTTCTCATCATGGTTTGAGGTATGGGGTTTTACACAATATGCTCCTTAAATCTCGCGAGTGTCATTCTCTTTGAATTCTTGTTAATTGAACTCATATTTGAATTGATAAATTCATTGAAATTTGGAAAATAATTGTTGAAATTATTTCGATTCATGTGGTATCATTATATTGTTTATGAGCACATTGTCATGAGATTTTAATATGGCACGGATGTTGGGCACCCGCCAAAATTCCTGTTTCTCGGGCTATGGCTTGATAAAGCATATACGGATGTGGTGAGGACTGGTGACCCGGTTAAAGTGTTGTTGAGAAATTATATTGATAAATGCTTTGAGATTTGCATTTTGATTTGAATATTCGTACTCGTGTTGTTACGTTTTATTCGTTGCTAATCCGTATTTGTTGAGCATCTTTTTTGTCGTATTGTGTACTTCCCCATATTTTCTTTTAGTGGCAGGTTAGCGCGGATTTTGGGGAACTATGGAGATTTATTTTAGCGAGGATTATTTGGGAAAGATTTGTATTATTTTGATGTATAGAGCTTTGGATATTTGTATTTATTTTTTTGAGTTAGATGTTGTATTTATTCGAGAGACTTGTTGTAATTGAAGAGATTGAGATTAGTGGATTTATATTATTGTGGGTTTATTTAGATGCTCTATACCTTGTCACTTGTGGATTTGGATTTATTTTATCACATTAGCGCTCCGTTCTCTCTCCCCGGGCAGGCGGGGTGTTACAGTACTTCAGGTTAGTTTAAGGATCACATGTTCCGTTTCGAGTTGGACAAGGTATGTCCAACCCATGAGGAATTTTATGCTATGTTGGGTATACACCCTCAAGTGTCTTCACTATAGCTAGATTTCCTCATTCTCTAAGAGAATTTTTAGGTGATTTGATACACATTTCTCAATCTGCAAATCGACCGTTAGGGCATGGGAGAGAAATTTATCTCCCTACGGTGCTTCAATTTATTTGGCATGGGGATTTTTAGGATGCAAGATTTGGAAAAGGTATATCCTTAGGCTTAACTACAAGAATACTCCTTGTAATGGGTGGCATGAGTGTTGACACCCAAGTTGTTGTTATAGTTTTATGGATGCGGTGTTTCTTAAATCTTGTTGCCACTATTATGGCGTAAATATTAAGTAGCCTTAATGACTAGAAGGAGGACACTTATACTTTTCTATAGGGAAGTCCCGTGATGTTGTATTTATGGATAGTGGAGAATTTCTTTTTTGTTATGCCTCCTCCATTTCCTTCAACCAGTGTGCATAAATTCTTCATTCATCCTTGTACGGATTTTAGAGAATCTATGGATGATTGGTCTGACTAGGTGATAGAAAATGAGGCCAATTCCTTTCATTGGTTTGTTCCCTTGTGATGAGTTAACACTTGTCTTACAGCTAGATGATTACCATTATGTTCAGCTTATGGGTTTCGTAGGACTTATTTCTCTCTCCTAGATAATTTTGTTCCAAGTTGTCTAGGAAAGGATTGTCCCTCTTAGTATAAGTAGTTTCTTACCTTTGGAGGGTCTGAACGAACCTCTGAGGATGTCCTTGGTATCATCGCGGACCTTCTCGGCATTCGATCATGTCTATTTCTGAAGCTTCGGTTGTTTCCCTTGATTAATTGAATTGCTTATGAAAGGATTTGGTTTTGAATATTTTTGCAGAGGAGTTTGGTCCGAGATAGCTCATGGAAACTGAGGTTGAAGTGGGTGTATAGGTTCCGACTGATCTCTACAAGATGCATTCTCATATTAAGTGCACGCAGGTGTGTACAAATAATGGGGATTAATGGGGACATCCAAAAGGTGATGATGATGGTGAAGTGGGTCCCTCCGACAGTTGAGGAAGATTTTTGTGAAGTTTTTAGAGGAAAAATATCGGTTTGGCAATTAGGTGTTAGAATTTGGTAGGTTTGTTGGTGTGTCTTTCAGTGTCGATTTTAGTGAATGTTTGTGCGTATTGTTTATTTGGTATGGTTATGGGTGAAGGGTTATCGTCGAGTAATGTAGGTGTGTGGGAGAGACTATTGTTGATTTGTCATGGAAAAGCCTATATTTTAAATAAAAAGTATTGAAATAAATGTCCATTTTATCATATTTTTTCATGCCTTTTATGAAAGAGTCACTTGTGTTTGAACTGTCTATATTGATCATTAAGAATACATAATCCTTTTTCCCAATTAAAAATGATGAGATAGGATTATGCCTCTTAATGGGAGGAGAAAAAGAATTTTGTGGAAGAGAAAAGACCAAACCCAAAGTTAATTTATGGTCTGCCTGTGTACCTATGTGGAGATGAAAAATATCCTAATTATTGGAATATATTTTGTTAGGATTAGTTCCTACATAATTCTGATACGGGGAGATATTTTTTCAAAATATAAAGGAGGTGAGAATTGCATACCATGATGAGAGTCGGATCAAGTACAAAATTACTTGACACGATCTAGGTTGACTAGGCGTACTATTTCTTTTCCATCGAGATTAGTTATCATAAAGACACCTCCTGATAAAAAAAATTCATCGGGCATGAACCACTTCATTCGGTCTTGAACTTCCCTTTAGGATCCCATAGAGTTTATATTATTTCTTTGAGAAAGATGTTGCCTTCTCGCACTTTACGATCTTTGACTTTCAGGTTGAATGAGCATGCAATGTGATGATGATACCCTTGCATGTTATATAAAGGCTTTAGTCACTTTTCATCCCCAATCAACATATCCACTTGACTTTCGAGAATTACTCATATGGATGGTACTTCAATTTCTACACGAAGACTGCCTCCACGCCATAAACTATAGTGTAAGGACTAGCCGTAATGGGTGTTCTGATAGATCTGCGATAGCTTCATAGAGCGTAAGGGATCCTCTTGGCCCAATCTTTGCAAACTTTTGTCATTTTACTTATTATGGATTTGAGGCTCCTTTTGTATCTTTAATAACTTCCATTAGTTTATGGCCTATAAGTTAAAGTCTTGTATCTCTAAATTCCATAATCCTCGACCACTTATGTGACTTTAGCTTCAAACTGTATACCATTATTTGATATGAGCTTGTGAGGGACCCTGTAGTGGCATATGATATTTTTTGAATGAATTTGTCCACCTTATTTGTAATCAACACTTCATATTACTCGACTTATACCCATTTAGTGAAATAATCAATAGACATTGAGATGAATTAATGCTCACTGGATGCCTTGGTAGTAACTTTCCTAATGATATCGATGCCCCAAGTCGATAAGGGTTATGGAAAAGTCATGTTGTACAACTCTCGAGGAGCTAAATGCTAAAGATTGACAAAGTGCTAACATTTGAGGCATCTCTTGATATATGTTTCAGAGTCCTGGATGATATTAGTCTTATAGTACCCTTGACAGACGATCTTCTTGGCTAGTATATGGCACTCCTCCTCATGGATTCTCTACATGACCTCTTCAGTGTCATCCCTTGCAGTGCATCGCAAATGAGTGCCATCAAAATTTCTTCTAAATGGATCGTTGCCACAAATGATGTGTTAGGCTGCAAATTTTTAAAGGATCAAGTGATCTTTCTTGTCATCCCTTTGGGTGCATTGATCTTGCTTGAAGAGACACCAAATATAATAATCCCACAGCCCGACCTTTTGAAAATCTTCTTTATGGAGATCTCAATGTGGTAGTAGTCTGTTGGCCTAGATTTCTTTTTAACTATCAAGGGGTGGTTGTTATTCCTTCAGGCATGTCAAACATAGAGGCCAATGTCTCCATTGCATCGATAAAGGAATTTTTAAATGTTAAAGGTAATGGAAGGTGACATATTTAAATTTGAAATGAGCTCTTCAAGATGAGCGGGAAATGGTAAGAACTTTTCATCCTTGACTGTCCATTTATAGACGACATGTGCTATGATATGTCTAGGGTCTCCATAGACATTTTTTTAAGAATAATCTTGATCCCTACAGTGCATGCCTCATATTATGTTATATTATTGGTGCAAGGAAAGTCCATCGTGATTGTGATGCGAGTATGAGATTTATCAGGCATAATCAGAAGTATCCTAATGCCATATCCTTTTTTATTGGAAGCTCCACTAAAGAACATTTTTCACTATAGTTCCTCATAGGTAGTGCTTAGAATCTCTTCATTAGGGAATTCGATGAGACACACATTGATTTCTTCCATGAGGTGAATGGCCATGTAATTAGAAATTGCCCTCCCTTAAAGGATTTTTGCATGACGTAAGTGATGTCAAACTCAGCTAGTAAAAGCAACCATTGGTCCATGTGTCTTGACAATGAATATTTCTCTAGAAAACACTTCATGGGATCCACTCAAGACACCAACTTAATGGGGGAAGGAATGCATGTATTCTCAAAGTTTCTGAGTGAACCATACTAATGCAACACAAGCCTTTTCTAATTCCATGTAGATCACTTCATACCTTCGAATCTTTCGACTGACGTAGTAGATGAACCTCTTTTTGAGTGACTCCTTATTTTATTGGGATACCACAACCCCAATTGGAATTTCGATGACATTTAAATAAAGGAGTAAGGTATACTAGGTTACAGTGGTATGAGAATTGCTGGTTACGTAAGGTACTGATTGATTTTATCAAAGTATTCTTGAAATACCTCATTCCAAATTTTACTTCAATACTTTTGGAGGATCTTGAAGATATGTTCACTAATGGATGTGAGTTGTCTAATGAATTTGATGATGTATTGGAGTTTTCCCCACAAATCGCGTATTTCTTTCTCAGTCCAAGGTGGTGACATGTTTAGGATCATTTTTAGTTTGGCAAGGTCTACTTCAATTCCTCTCTCACTCACCATGAAGCCTAGGAGTTTCCCTTTGGTGGAATATTCCTCAGATTTTGGTTGATGGTCTTGGATTCAAGGTATATAGGTGAAATACCCCATATCGTTGTGGATTTAATTAAATTATGAAATTATTATATTTTACAGTTGTCGCATGTGGACTCACTAGTTATATGTGTTACACTTATTTATCATTCAAAATTGAAATCGGACAAAATATATGATAATTCATCACTTAAATAGTTATAAATGGCTGTGTATTATGGGCAAATATGGAATGGTTAGGACTCAGTATCGAGGATTTACTTGTTTGGATTATCCCCTCGGTGTAGGGTTCCACCGATCATGAAGTAGTTTCTTATAATGTCGGGTTGTGATAAATTAATAAATAATATAAATATTTATTTTTGGAATTGTACCAGTTAGAATATTAGGATGCTTAGTATGGTATTTTGGGCTCACTTTTGGGGCATGTAGAATCTCCGATTATGTCTTAAAATAATGGGATTTAAGTCCTATGGATTGGCATATGGCTTGGGTTATGTTTTGGGTCATTTGGAGGTGTATTTTGTCTCATTAAGTTGAGGCCCATATGGGTCCCAACTCTAATTTAGGTATTAGTACATTTAGATGGTCATTAGGTTAATCTAAATTCCTCCTAACTCTTTTGGAGAGGAACCCTAAAGCTATGGAAAAGAGGCAACTTAGAGAAGGGAAGAATTGGAGGTTTAATCTTGGAATTCATCCCGTTGATTTGAGGCATGTTTAGCTAGTGTAGGAATGTAATTGCTTTTGTGTTATAGTAGAATTGTACATTGGATTATAAATCCAGTGAATTATAATTTGATTTTATAACAAATTATTCAATGTTGAAATTAACTTACTTATGTAAATTATGTTGATCTCAATGTTCATAGTATAATCTTATTTTAGTAAAATTCCTTATGAATCTGAGTTAGATTTAACATATAATTGTTAGGATTGTGTTATACACATAAAATGTCCCTTGAGAATTGAACGGAATGATGGCAATCTAAACTTAATTGATTAAAAAATATAGGGTTCTTTGAATGAATTTGAAATTAATTGCTTTAATTAATGTTAAATCATGTAAAAACATTTTATATTGGTTAGTATTAATGATAAACCTTTTTTAGATAAAGGATATCAGGAATTACGATGCTTAGAGACTTGGAATTTTAATTTTTAATGTAAAAATGCCAAAATTAGGTTGTTGGTAGTCGTTCGAACGAGTATTGGAATTCGTTTGAATAAGATTAGGGTTCTCATTAGAATGAGGTTTAAAGGCATTTAAAAGATAGTGGGGATTTATTTCTAACAACTAAGGGAAGTTGTTTGAACGAGATATGGTAACTCTTTAGAAGGAGTAGAGTGATTTCATTTGAAGGAATTTTCCATTGTTTGGAAGTTTAATTATTAATTAATATAGATTAATTAAGTTAATGATTCTTGATTTGAGGGTTGTCATCTTTGTGTGGTTAGGATTACTACTCTTGTGTATTATGTTCAACATACCATGTATGTGTGCTCATGGGATACGTACTAGGGGATATCCTTATGGGGTGGGTATAACATCGATCGCGCTTTACCCCGGTGATAGAGACGGGATTTACCTTGGTCATTTTTACCCCAAACACGATGTACAAAAAGTACCCATTGTGGGGTATGGGGACATAGGATTTGTGAGTAGGCATAGTGTTTATCTCTTGCTGATGCTTTGAGGTTATAGGCGGATAAACTATAATTATACCTAGTACATACGAGTGATCCATGAAGGCAGTAAGGATAGGCCTTCATAATGTGAGGGTTCGAGAGTAGACCATTTATTATGTACGTAGTTAGGACCATACTTATGTGATTGTTAGAGGAAAATACTATTTTCCTTTATACGTTAATATTTATTAGGACTATAGACCGATATAATGATGAACCCTTTATTTATATTCAATTGAGATGAATAATACTTAATCATGGGGTTCATGTGGGTTTAGGATTATATGGATGTGATGTTTAGGGTTGTTTGAGTTAGTTTAACCTAAAACAACTATAAGATGAGAGGAAGATGGGCAGTTATATTATAGACCAAAATTTAGTTATATTCTTACTCTTCATAAACTTGATGTTAACATTGTTGTTGAATTCTCTTTTCAGGATATAGGCCGCCAGTGCGGCCTCTCCCCTGATTCTATCTTAAATTATCTTCATTGCTTCTCTAATAGGATAAAGGTTTCGAGCATGTGTTCTCATTCTTTATTCCTACTTACATTTCAATTTTGTCAGAGATTATCTTACTTGTTATTTTACTCGAAGATTTGGATTCATGTTCGAGATAGTAGTATTTCAATGTTGGATTTTATTACTATTTCTTAGGCTGGCATCAGATATTAGGTGATTCGCATCTATTATGTTTTAGTTATTTTCTTTATTAATTTAGTTATTTTATATCATGCTTAAAATGATACTAAATTATGTAAACCACTATTTTATTTATTTTTGGACCTCATCAATCTAGTTATATATTTTATGGGGTGTCACAATTGGTATCAGAGCTAGGTTCTAGTATGCTAAGGATCTTAAGTGCATCCATCATTTTATTAGGTAGCACCATTTAATACTTCAGAGATTGTCATTTATATTACTATTCTCTATTTTTCTACATGTGCTGATACACTTTTTTTATTATCTTTCAGATGGTGAACACCCGACATCGAGAAGCATGACAATTATCGATCGTTAGCATCAAGTAAAATGCGGAAGCACCCTAGCAATCACTACCATTACAGTAGACACAAGCACCAGATGACCTGGTTACTATCATTGCACAGACAGTAACTGTGACTATGTTAGCTAAGAGACAAAATTAACCACCACAACCACCACTTGTGGTTTCACCAAAACCTGCCCCTCATACTACTTCTTTTTGGGAGCTTTCCATGAGTTCCTTTGGGAAAGAGCATCCACTTGAGTGTTCAGAATCCACTAAACCTAATGTTGTGCTACAGTTGAAACGTGAAATCGAGCGCCACCTATGTCTAGAAGAGTGAATTGACATCCAAAAGAAGATGTTAACCCGCTTCAGGCTAGTAAGAGATGCCCTATAGTGGTGGGATTCTGATAGCACTGATAAGGATCTATTACAGTTGATCATCACATAGTTTTGGATGAACTACGATGGGAAGTTTTTCCCTTCATTACATTAGATAAATTAAAGAGAAAGGTTTGATTGGCTGAAGCAATAGGACCTCACAGTTATGGATTATGAGAGAGTTTACCCAACTTTTACACTTTGCCTCGAACATAGAGTATTCAGAGGTGAAGAAGATGGAAAGGGCTATTTAAGGCTTGACATGGGGGATCATGGACGTTTTGATGGGCAATATGACATTCACTACATACACACAGACTATGGACACCCCACTCCTGCATTTTCAAGATCATGAATATTTTCAAAGAGATAGAATTTAAGAAGGAGAAAGTGGGAAACGGATAGGTTTCCAAGGTAGTTGGGGACGGTGAATCATCTCGAGTGTAGGGAGGATCACCACACTAGAGAGGTCAGTTTCAGGAGGAGTAAACCCCTAAGAGGTTCAAAGGAGGATATGCGCAGCGCCACCAGGGAGGCTAAGGACAGGGCTACCTAGGCTAAGGGCAGTACAACCAGTAGGGCTCGAAAGGACAAGTCCATCAAGGACAACGATAGAGGCAGAAGGATAGGCCCCAGGGGGATGGAAACAGGGTTATCGCTAGAACCATCCCATCAGGGGACCATGTTATACTTATTGCAAGCGAGGACACTCTTCTCATAGATGCCATAGTGGTAACTAGGTCGGTTAGGTCCACTAGTAGCATGGGAAGCAAGAGGATCTTTGTAAGAGTAAGATTTATAGTTGCTCATTTTATTTTTATTTATCTTATCCAATTACACCCCACTGCACCTTCATGACCATTCTCAAGTCCTTAAAGTGAAGAATCGTTAGTAACATTTGGAAGATTGAGCCACAACTTTATTCGTTAAAAGTTATGAGGTGGTTTGGCAAAGATTAAAGTTTTGAGGGTTATTTTATAAAAAGAATTTTAATTTAAGAGGTATTAAAATTATTTTTAAAGAATTTTTAAAAAAACTCATCAGCTCATTAGAACAACTTGGCATCTCATTCGAATGGGATCTAGAGCGTCGCCTTTTGGGTTCGCTCTGGAATGTCGTTTGAAGTTTCATTGGAAATCGTTCGAACGAGACTAGGTACATTGTTCAAACGAGGTGGCAATTAGTTCAAAAGAGTATGTGTGTTTTTTGTCTTTCAATCGTATATTTACCAAATCTCTAATCCTTGTCTTTTTGTAACAACCTTCCTTATAAATAGAGATGTATGAATAGACTTTTCAATAAGCCTTTTTAGAGTTCTTTTTGTGATCAAACTCTATAATTTTTTATCCAACCCCCGTGGATATTTAAAGATCACTTTTCCAAACCAAGTAGAGCACATTCGAAAGTTCTAAACCCTTATAGAGATTTTCTCTACTACTGATTTTTGGAGTCGAGGCTTTACGGCTGAAGAAAAAATGAATTACGATTCCCGAGGCTGATCAATGGATACCGAGGGAAGATCTGCTTCATTTGGGCAGTGTTGAAGTATATCATTTTATGTTGAAGATTTTAAGGCATATTCACGTTATACTTAGTGGATCTCTAAGTAGTCTATAATTCGTCAAGTGTATGTATTATCTTTTAACAGTGCTGAATTAAAGGTTTTGACCGAAAGGGATTTTTCCTCTATTTCTTCATCTTTCTGTTGTGGTTTGGAATTTCTCTTCAAGTCATTGTTGCATGTTCACTTTATATTAAATAAGATAAAATTTAGTAATAAGTGAATTTGTATGTTTTACATAAGATACAAGTAAATCGATATTGCCCCTACTATTTTTTTAAATTGGTATCAGAGCGAGTTGCACTAAATTATAGTGTGATCCTGATTTTTTTATGGACACTTTTTGGATATGAATTTTTCAAATTGGTATCAGAGAAGGTTATACTAATTTATTATATTATCTTTAATATTGGGATTATATAGATAATTTTTATAATAGGCTACCTATTTTTATACGTCAAATTATACATATTGGAAAGGCCAAATAAGATCAACATTGGAGTCGATTAACGAGAGAGCCTACCTTATCTGTGAAAGAGGGTGGACACCACGCACAATGACTAATGACAATGTAAAAAGTCTTAAACCTGCCACTACTTGGATAGAAGTTGATTTTAGGTGGAGTAAATTTTACTTTCGCGTCTTAAGTCAAAAATTTTACAGACGTCACCCCAGATGAATTATCATTTAAGGAAGTGTTGGATACTCTCCAACTCACTCACGAGGGTACCAATGCTGTGAAAGCATCTAAGCTACAAAATCTCACCCCAAATTTTGAGACCATAACTATGCTAGAATCTAAGACATTTGGAGAACCCCATATCTTTTACTCACTTGAGTCTATATTATATAGGTGCTCATCTAGTTTGGAAATAGTGACAAAATTGAGTCATACCCTTTCAAACCAATAAGCCTTCAGACTCTTCATTTTGATTTCATCTAATAGTCCAAAGGTATAAACACCACCACTAATAAGATTTCATTCTTCATAATACGCGGGTGTGTGAGTTAAATCCCTTTAAAATAATTTTTCCATAATTTTTGGGATATTTTAGATAATTTCTATGATTTTTTTAAAACAATTTTTAAATATTTAAAATTGGTTTTTAAAACTTTGTGGACTGTTGTGTAAATTCCATAAGCTGCTAAATCTATTCTTGGGTATAAACCGAAAGCGCTTGAAAATATTATGGTGAGAATTTGTATTTCTAAGAGTTCAAAAACACGTGCTTTTCTAGCCATCTAAGCCTTAAACATGTTGATTCCACAATGGCTGGATTTGTGCTATTATGCTCTCACGGACCTGTGCTTACTTGTGAACCCTTGGATATTTTTAATCAATGACCTTTATATAATCTGAGATGATCCTTGTCATGTCTGGATAAACCAATAAGGGTTATCTTATAAGCGGTGCATTCTTCACCCTTATATTTGCTTTGAACATTTAAAATCATTCTTAGCGTTGATTTGCTTTATGGTTCCAGAGCCTTCCATCTTTTACTATAAATACATGCCATATGTTATACAATTACAATCTTTTACTAGCCTGACTTTTGAGAGAAAATAAAGAGAGAAGAGAGAGAGAGAGAGAGAGAGAGAGAGAGGGGGGGAGGGGGAGAGAGAGAGAAATAAGAAACCCTAAACTAAACTCCGGCCAGATCTTACCAGAAAACCCTTTTGAGAGTGAGTTAGTATGAGATTCGAGAAGATCTATCCTCTTCTGTCCTTTATCTATTTCCCAACTTAATCACGTTGATTCAATTTCATTTTCTTTCATAGAACTTTGAGATTTGATCTTTGTGATACATATCACTTAAATATTTCTTAGTTTTGATTACTTCTTTTGAGAAATCTCATTTTGTTGGTTGTTTTCAAACTAATATGTTATTTTCAAACCCAAAACCAAAAAACTCTTATCTGATTTCAGTTTCTTTGAACATTCAGACTTAGATCTAGTTCAGATCTTGATTGGGGATTTACACTTTCAAATATTTCACATTTTATGAAATAGTTTGTACATTTTTAAAATAAGAAAGTGTGTAGGATCTTAGCTCATGTTTATAGCAAGATTCCCTCTTGATTTGCGGATATTTTAAAGATCCAAAGTCTGACAGTTTTGATCAAACTGATTTTGAAAATTCCTTTACATATTTGTGATCTATTTTGCATCCTGTCTGTAATTAAGTGTGTGTGAGTTGCAAGCATGTGATTTAGAGCAAAACACCACTTACACCTTCACACTACTACAATGAAGAGTGTTGGTATTGAGATCTTGGACTTTTGAGTCAACATAAAGCTAAAAGGAGTGGAGTTACAAAGCTGAGAGAACATCAACAACATCAGAGCCTTGAGAGAAGTTGAAAAATCCAAAGGAGTTGGTATATTTCTAAACTTAGAATTAGGTCTGATTTTGTGCCTTGATTGTTATATAGTTTGTAAACTGTTACTCTATTTTAGTGGATTTTTACTTTTGAGGTGTTGAGACCTCCATGGATGTTTACCGAATTGGGTGGGGTTTTACCATGTTAAAATTGTACTTGTATACTTCCACTTCCTCTTGTCCCTTTTTTGAGGCTGTGTTGATTTAAGTTCTTCATAAATTTTTTTTAACTGGTAAAAATAGTCCTTAAATAACTCATTCATACTGTTTTACACATATTTTGTTTAAAATTTGGTTTAACAAAAGAGTTTCTTCAACAAACTTTTCAGAGCCATTTAAATAGTTTAATTTTGAATTAAACGACTTAAGCGTTATTTTTTTGAACATTTGGTGAGTTTTATGCACGTTTATTTGATATACTCAATTGTATTTTAATTTCGGTGAAATTTTTTTTGAGATGGGAGTTGTGAAAAAGATTTTGAGATCCATGCCATCCGGTTTTATCCCTAAAGTCACGGTCCTTAATTCTTTGGTAATCTTAGATACTCTTAGGTTAGAAGAACTCATAGGAGACCTCCAAACTTATGGAATAGATATGTTCACCAAAACTAAAAAGAAAAAGGAAATAAGGATTTCTTTGAAAGTTGAGTCAAAGAAAAATGAAAAGATTTTTTTACTCTGACTCTGAGTTTGATGTTAAGGTTGATGATCTTGCCTTGTTTACAAAAAAATTAAACACAATTATCAAATTTAATATAGAAAATTCATCCAAAGAAAACAAAAGTTTTGATAAAAATAATAATGTCAATGAGGGCAAGAACATTTCTGAGAAGAATCAAGTGAGATGTTCTAAATGTTTGGGTAAAGAACACAAAACCCATGAGTAACCCACTACACTAAAGAGAGAGGGAAAAAGCAAAGTTGCATACAAATCCACTCTTAGTGATACTGAAGTTGATTCGATGGATTCAGGGGATGAATTACCACGTGTATTGTGTCTTGCGTTCATGGACATTCATGTGAGTACTTTTATTTTTTTCCAAGGACAGTGAGGAAATTTCTAAATGTGATAGCCTCAATACTTTGTGGAACCGTTCTGGAGAGAGTGAGAGTGATAAGGAGAATTTAGGTGTGGGAGAAGGTGGACTCGAACGCACCTACTGTGAACTTTACAAAAAGTCTTTGAGAACTAAAAAACAAAATAGAAATTTGATTCTTAGGGGTTTTCATTTAGAGGAGGTGAAAGTTTTAAGAGAGTATAAGACATTAGTGAGTCAACTCAAGAAGTTAAAAATTTCTTTGTGTGAGCAATTGATTGTGGCTGGAAGGGAGAATAATGATTTTGATATTAATGTGGCTAGTCATACGAGAGAACTTCAAGCTTCATTGGAGACTCGTGAGAAAATTGAAGCCCGTGTTTCTCAACTCGAGAAAGATCTCAAATGTGCCCGGTAGGTCAAAATAACTTTAGAGGATACATCTAAGAAGGTTGCAAAGATGTTTCTCGATCTCGCGTTAGGTTTTAAGGAGAGGCAAGGAATACGTTACGATGATGCATCCACTTCTAATGCCTCATCTGAATCAGTTCTCGAGTTTTTAATGGATCCTTATGGGCCTTGACCTTACCCACCAAAGAGACCTAACTCACCAAGGAGAGTGCATCCTAGGCATTTCTATCATGGTAGACCCAAGCCAATTTATGTTTATTCCCATTGCGAACAAATAGTCTACCTTAGGAAATTTTGCTTTAAGCAATGGAGAGTTTCTCACACGCGTATTCCTCGATATGATCTAACAGGAGTTCACACATTTGTTACCTCATGCACTCCACACATGTTCCTACTCATGCTCGCATACAAAATCATAGAGATTTTGATACTTTTTTTGGAGCAAGTAAAGTTGTTGGTCAAAACCTCGCAAAGTTGATAGAGGAATTTCAAACGATGCCTATTCCTATTGAGAACACGTCTCGGACCAATGATTGACTTTAGGTAGTGTATGGTGATTATCATGTTCATAACATTTGTCCCTAATGTTAGATTATATTTCTATGTATTTATATGATTTCATTTTGGAAATAACTTGAAAATTCACAAAAGATTTTTTGTTTTTCAGAAAAAGCTTGAAAAAATCCGAAAGGTTTTTATTTTTTATTAAACTTTTGAAAAAGACAAAATGTTTTTTTGTATTTGATTTTCACCAAGTATATATGTGCATTTAATATTTTTGAATCACCTTATATTCAATCCATTCATGTGACTTTTTTATGGTGTTACGATACATAGCTTCATTTCTTTAGAGTTCTTAATAAGGCATGCCTAGAATTTCGTTGTTTAGTGATGATTACGTTCTTCATGCTAGAATTTATATCACCTTTATTGCACACATCCATAGACTTTTTCAACATTGTTCTTGCTTATCATATGTCTATTATTATGTTCTTATCTCAATAGTGTTTAATAACAAACCAAATGTACTACAGATAAGTTGTGTTTGTAATAACCATTGCCCAGATTTCGTTTCTCGAAAAAAAAATATATGTTATGTAATGTAAAAGGGATACAAAAGAGCATATTGTTTGTGGTAAAATCAACCATGTACAAAAGGAGACTAAAATATTAAATACACACAAAAATAGAAGTGCCAATGTCAATTTTATTTCATTGATGCATTGCTACATATGAGTATTATGATATCTTCAAAAATTTAAGAGTGAGTTCTTCTATATGTGAGATTTAAGGGTGTTTTAAACTATAGGAACAATGGGTTTGCACAATGGACTCTCTTGAAAAGAATAAAATAGTTTGGCATTATTGATTTAAGAAGCATTTAAATTCATGGTATTTTTCATAAGTCAATTCAATTTCCTCTTATTCAATATTCTTAAACCTGAGGTTGAAATTAAATTTTTTCTATAGAAGTATCCCACTAACATCATTTGCCTATGTTATGAATACCTATGTGGGTTTTCCCATTGAAAATGTTTACACAATTATATTTCTCTTTCAACAATTCGATATTTTAGTGTTACTCCATGGTGTGATGTATTTTGTACCTTTATCTGCCTTTTATAAATATACCTTTTATATTTGTGAGAACTTCCAAAAAAATCAAAATTAGTTGGTATCGTTCTTCAAAATCACATCTCATGTGCTAAATTGATCATATTTGTGATGTTATTTCATTTCGAATCGTGTCATGATTATTATTCATGATTAGTTTCTAACCCTTTGTCTATTACAGACAAAAAGAGGGAGAACAAATTGAGGGGGAGTTTATTTTTTTCTTTAAACTCGTATGTATCGCGGTATTTCTTTTGTCTCATGTGTGTATATCTTGCTACCTTGATGATGAATTCATGGACCACACAAGATAAAGACTTTCAGTTAAAGACTTATACATTTATGCATTTTTCCTTATTGGTTTGGGAGGGAATTTGTTATATTAGCCTTAAGGGTCAATTTATCTTCGATTTTTATTTTGTACCGTAATAGCCAAAGGGGGACATTTGTCAGAGTAATATTTATAATTGCTAATTTTATTTTTATTTAGGGTATCCCGTTACACCTCAATGCACCTTCATGGCCGTTCTTAAGTCTTCAAAGTGAATAATCGTTGGTGATATATGACAATTTAAGATCATTCGTCAAAACTTTTTTCGGGAAGAGTTATGAGGTGGTTTGGTAAAGCTTAAAGTTTCAGGGGTTATGTTTTAAAAGAGTTTGCATTTAAAGGTTTTCAAAATGTTTTTAAAATTATTTTTAAAGAATTTTTCAAAAACTCGTGAGCTCGTTTGAACAACTTGTCATGTCGTTCGAACAAGATTAGACAGGTCGTTAGAACGAGGTTCCAACATTCAAATGAGATCTAGAATATTACCTTTTGGGTTCATTTTGTCATGTCCTTAGAAGTTTGATTGGAAACCGTTCGAATGAGACTGTGTAAATCATTCAGATGAGGAGGACGTTCATTCGAATGAGTACGCGTGTTTTTTGTTTTTTAATCAAATCTTTTCCAAATCTTTAATCCATATCTATTTGCAACAACCTTCCATATAAATAGAGATGCGTGATTAGACTTTTCAATAAGCCTCTTTAGAGTTCTTTTTGTGATCGAAATCTACAAAAAAAATTATCTAAACCTCTTTGGTCTTTAAAGTTCACTTTTTCAAAACAAGTATAACACATTATAAAGTTTTAAAACCTTGTAGAGATTTTCTCTACTACTGATTTGTGCAATCTAGGCTCTACGGTTGAAGAAGAAAGGAATTATGGTTCCTGAGGATGATCGGTGGATACCGAGGGAAGATCTTCTTCTGGTGGGCGGGGCAGGACTACATCATTTTCTATTGATGATTGAAGACATATCCGCATTAAACTTAGTGTATCTCTAAGTAATACGTAAGTCATCAAGTGTCTATCTTATATTTTAATAGTGTTGAATTTAAGGTTTTTCCCGAAAGGGTCTTTTTCGCTATTTTTTTACTTTTTCTTTTTGTTTAAAATTTGGCTTCACATCATCATTGCATGTTCATTTTAAATAAAATAAAATAAAATTTTGTAATAAGTGAATTTGTGTGTTTGTACTAAGATATATGTAAATCCGTATAGCCCCTACTACTTTCTCACTCTTTCAGCCCCACCATAGTGTCAGACACTACCGTCACCGTTAAGTAGCCTATATTGCCTCTACATAGTCATCAGGCACAGAAAAATTCACAACTTCATTACGGATGCATTTCAACACCTATCAGGTGGACCAGCTAGCATAACCTCATGTGGTTGAGGGTACATTCGATATCTATGATAGTTATACACGAGTTCATTTTTACATGGTTATGTCACACTTGTTTGCTAGTTATACATTTTCTTTTATGCCGGGATTGTCTAATATAGCTATGCATGTGTCTATGCATATGGATATTCCAGTAGGTAAGGGTGCTTCCTTACGTCAGGTTTTGTAGAGATGTGGTAGTTGATATCGATCGATTGTGTTTTTTAACTGACTTACAACATTTGGATATGTCAACATATGGCATAATATTAAGTATGAATTGGTTAGCTCAGTATCACACATAGATCGACGGTAGTGGAAAGGCTATCTCAATTTTTATTACCGAGAAAGAGAAGTTCTTATTTGATATGCCTAGGCTAGAGAGAGAGACTATCACAAACTTATATTACATAGATGTGACTTTATCTGGGGAGGTCACCGTATCTTTAGATTCAATACCGATTGTCCAGTAGTTTATGGACGTATTACATGAGTTATCATGGTTACCACCAACTTGAGAGATGGACGTTTTTATAGATCTGGCACCATAAACCAAGATCCTTGCACGGGAACCATATTGGATGGCTCAATTGGATATGAGAGAGTTGTGTGGAGTCACAGTTTTGTTTGTCAAGAAGAAGGATGCTTCTCTTCGATTGTGTGGGGATTATCAGGATATGAATAAGGATAAGATATGGAACAAGTATTCATTGTCACGTATCGATGATTTGCTCAACAAGTTGATGAGCATATTATTCTTTATAAAATTTATTTGCACTCAGGTAATCATCTGTTACGTATTCAGGAGGATTACATTCCAAAAATGTCTATTCAGATGCGTTATTGATAGTATGAGTTTTGGGTCATGCCTTTTGGGTTCACCAACATGCCAACAATGTTTATGGATATGATGAATCAAATATTTTGTCATTTTTAGGATCAGTTCATCATTATATTTATTGGTGACATATTAGTGTATTTTTGGTCGAAGGAGGAGCACGTAAAGAATTTATGGTTGGTTTTGCAGACACTACGGGAACATAAGTTGTACTCTAAGTTCTTTAAGTGTGGATTGTGTCTTCGAGAGGTCCAGTTCTTGGGCCATGTTGAATTCATAGCTGGAATTTTGGTGGATCCTAGTAAGTAATTTATAGTTACAAATTGGGGACAACCCAAGATGCCTACAGAGGTTTGGATTTTCTTGAAATGAGATGAATACTACGTGAGGTTAATTCAGGCTACTAACTCACCACACCTAAAAGGGGTTCCCGTTTGTTTCGAGTGTAGACTGCCAGAGGGAGTTTGGGGATCTCAAGGAGAAGATCACCACTACACCCGTCCTTGTGTTACCAAGGGACATCATATAGTATTTGGTGTATACAGATGCATCACTCTGAGGGATAGTAGGCGTGTTGATGCAAAAAAAGAGGCATTAAGATTGTGCTTCTCGAAAGTATAAGCCTTATAAGGGCAACTATGTCACTCATGATCTGAAGTTAGCAGCAATAGTCTTTGCCCTTCGTATTTGTATATATTGTCTACTCGGTAAGTGGTTCACACTGTATTTCGATCATAATAGTCTCAAATATTTTTTTACTTAGAGGGGGATGAATATGATACGAAGGAGATGGCTCGAGCTTTTGAATGACTACCAATTTTTTATTTAGTACCATCCGAGGAAGGAGAATGTGAAACAAATAAGTTGATTCAGAGGCTAACTATTATGTTGGCAACATTATGGGTTGATCATGGGGATGATCTACCCAATATTTAGGTAGGTTAGTAGAGTGACCCCTGTGATATGGATTTTTTGGAAGACTATTGGGTAGTTAAGACCGTTACATCATCCATTATGACACGGGTGATATAGGCACAAACATTAAAATATTTATGTCAGCAAAAGGTACGAGATCTTGTACTCATAGGAGTTCCTTCCTTCTCGATCAGTTCAGATGGAGGACTGAGATTTTAAGTACGATTAGTGTTGCCAAATCATTGTGAGTTGAGGAGGGCAGTTTTAGTCGAGCCCCATGACTCACGATTCATGTTGAATTCCAAAAGGAGATAAGATATAATCGGACATGCGTAGGTCATATTGGTGGATCGGATGAAAAGAGACATTATGAAGTTTGTATGTTAGGTGTGAAAATGTGTAGAGTGATCCGGTTATATGGTTAAAATTTGGATTCTTAGATTAGATCACAAACAAGTCAAATTCAATTTTATCCAATTTTATCGTAATTAATTAAATGGAACTAAACATGAAAGATATGAGATTAAATTGAAACAAACAAATCACAACACAAGATGTGAGGAAAAAATCATTTCAGGGAAAAACCTTTTTTAGCATAGTTACAACTAAAGTATTACAAAATGACACAGACAAATGTACATACTTAGACGACACTAAGTATCACAATTATGTCTCATTCCTTGTTATTAATATAAAGCATTGTTGATCCATCAATACTCCAAAGCAAGCTCCGCCCACCTCTGTGTCCACCGATCTGCCTCTGGAACTCATTTCAAATCTTCAGAAATGAAGACTTAACTCCAAATGGATATGAGCATATGTTATGTTCTTCAAGGTTTAATAAAGTGATCACAAAATATACCAAGGGTTTCAATTTGGAAAACCAAAGTTTTTTGTCACAAAATATGTGTAGAAAGGATTTTAATGAAGTGCAAGTCTTTATCTCTTTAAATAGGGAGAAAATACCCAAGAGATAAATTTGAAAATATTACGTTTGAAACCAAGTAAAAAATATTTTTTATAGGCTCATTTAAACGAACTAAACCACGTTCAAATGACATATGCAAATTCATTTGAATGACATTGAATGAAAGATCGAACGACATTACAGAGAGATGAGGAAATTGGTCCATATAAAGATTTGTTCGAACATCTGATATCAAATGAGTTAAAGGAACTCGTTCGAACGAACCTCAGTACCTCGTTCCAACGAACCTCAGTACCTCATTCCAACGAACTTCCTAAAAAAGAGTTTTTTATTAAAAAGTTTTGAAAAAATATTTCTTGTTTCCAAAATTTGTAAAATACCCCTAAGCAAAATGTTTACACAAAATTGACCGCATATACCTTCTCCGTATGTTGTAGTGATGAAATCAACTCTTCAATCTTACATTGTCGCAATTCAGCCACTAACTTCTCTTTAGTTGAAGCCTTGAGAATGTGCATGATGGTGTAGTAGGGTGTAACGAAAAATGACAAACTAAAGCATAATGAGAAATGATAAACTTTTCTCTTACAAATTTTCTCGTTTGGCTATTCTTGTACAAAACACAAAATCCAAAAAATAACCTCTAAGACAAGTTCAACTAATGTCCCAACTAAAACCAAAAAGGAAAAGACAATTGTAACTTTATCTTTATTGAAAATCCTCTTCATGTAGTCCATGATATCATAAATGGAAAAAAAATACCTACACACATGAAGCAAATAAAATACCATCATGCATGGAGTTTAAACAAAAACAACACTCCCCCTTATAATGTTCTCCTCATTTTTGTCCATAATAAACAAAGGGTTAGAAGCTAAAACTTAAAAGTTCGCAACACGAGTATACATATTTGAAATATCATCACAAATAATTAAGCATATGTGATGACACTTCAACAAACTAACAAACTATTTTTAAAATTCTTTGAAATTTTTTAGTATAAAAACATACATATAAATACAAACAAGCACACCTTGGAATAGCATGAAAACATCCCAATCATGGATATCAAATGAAGGTGTGTGAACTTATTTCACGGGAAAGTCAACATAGGCATATGAAGCGACGGTGCATTAAGTCAAAGAGACACTCCAAAAGAAAGAACTCAATTCGACCTTTTGTGAAAAAATTGGTAAACAAAGTGAAATTGACTCAACTCATATAAAATGTCACGAATTTTAATGCTTCTCAAATCAATACACCTAAACTATATAATGTATTTGAAGTAATTTCATTGTGCAAACCCATTGATCTTCAACTTATAACACCCTCACAATATCACGTTTTAAGCATAAACTCTCAAAAGTTTTGAAGGATTCATATTCTTTAATTTGAATGAAGCATTAGTGAAACAAAATTGGCCTTGTCACTTCTGTTTTTATGTACCAAAAATATCTTTTGGGATCTTGACAATGATGGATTCTAATGTAAAGAAGACTTATTTTTTCATTGCCCCTTTTCCATTGCTTAAAAATATATCAATCAATTTTTCAATAAAAAAAATGTAGGCAATGGTTTTTACATGAACAATTTGTTCCTAGTACATTTTATTCGTTATTAAGCACGGTTGAGATGAGAACATCCTATTCAACATATGAAAAATAAGTGAAATATACAAAAGTTCGTGAATGTGTGCAATTAAGGCAATATATCGAGTCTAGTATAAAGGAATAAATTAATAGTGAACAATGTAATGATGAACATGCATTATGAAGACCCAAAAAACTATAGCCAAGCATCATGACACCATGATTATGTCATGTGAATGGATGGAATGAAATGGTGCTTCGAACATCTTAAATGTGCATCCATATATGGTTTAGAACAGAATACAAAAATCTTTTTAAATTTTTAAATTTTTTTATCAAAATAAAATCTTTTTGAGTTTATATGTAATTTTTCTAAAAGAAAAAAATATTTTTGTATATTTTTCAATTTAGAAACCTAATATCTAATCTACTTATGAGGAAAAATTATAGCAATGAGAAAATCACCCTAAACCATAAACAATACCCAAACTCTTTCAATAGAACAAATACCTAAAGACTTCCTAAGATACTCAAATTTAAGTGCATCCAAAGGTTTAGTGAAAATGACGGACAATGATGTTCGACACTCACAAAGTTCAAGGAAATGATATTCTCAACAACATCATGAATAAAGTTCTCACAAATCCTAATGTTCTTCGTAAGAGAATGTTGGACGGGATTATGAGAAACATGGATTGCACTCATATTGTTGCAAGAAATAGTCACCATGCCTTGAGAAATCCCATAATCCTCCATCATTTGCTCCATTTATAAGAGTTGTGTGAAACAACTCCCGGTGGATATCTTCTCGACCTCCACCATGGAAAATAAAATGGAGTTTTCTTCTTGATCAACCATTAGACAAGTACGCTCCTAATGTAAAATCATCCACCCGATGTGCTTTTACAGCCATCAACATCCTCAGCCCAATCAACATCCAAATAAGTTGACAAATGTTTGTAGGTATAAAAGGAATACCAAATTCCATAAGAAAGAGAGCCACTCATGTAACTCCTTGGCCCGAATTTATGGCTCACCCGAGGTCAACCCGGTCTGACCCGATCATTAGGTGTGAAGTGCAATGAAAAAACCTAAATAATGTTACTAGTCCAGTTTTATTTAATTACTGTTTCACTTATTTAGAATGTAATTCCCCTTTAAAATCAAGCTACATAAGGGACCCATGGGAAGCGTCCCTGGAATCCAAGCATACAGAGCTACTAATGTAAAATAAAATAGAGTACTTACTTATTTAACGCTATCAAAATACAAAATCGCACCCAAGCTGTCGTAACAAAACAAAGAAGTGAGACGAATGCTCGGTTGATATATAAAATGTAGTATATAACCGAACAGTAGAAAAAAAATTCCAATACATATATCAACTTGCACTTGCAACTGCCATGTGTGTTTGTATGTGTGTGTGTGTGTGTACTTACAAGCATGAAATCATTTTCATTCCAAAATCGTTATTTACCCCAATTAGTTCATCATAATCTAACGAAAGAACTCCTTTTTTCTTATCTTGACATTTATTCCTTGATTTAGCACACCTGGTTAAATACTTTAAACAAAACACTTTGTTTAAGAAAAAATCATTTCTTTTCCCGAACTTTTCTTGTTTATTCATACTAATTCACATTAGTATTTTCATTGATAATCACCCCTTTCAACACACGCAAATGTCATGTTATAAAATACTTATTTTTTCTCTGAAAACCTTTTGTTAACACACATTTGTGTTACTTATGGTTTAAACCTCTTAGGTTGTTTGAAAAGCCATTTAATCAGTTAAATTTACCATTTCTTTACCATATGGATATTAATCAATTTATATATTACTTGTTCATTTTATCTTTTATCAAAAAATTAATTAATTCATTCAAGCCAGGTTTTATTTTCACATATTCACCACACAACCCATTTCTTGACATGTTCCATTTTCATTTATTTTTATCTAAATCTTTGAATAATGGCACACTTTAATGGGCTTTACACCAATGGCTATGCACACCATATGCCCAGACCAGTGATTTTGGGTCTTTCACCCCAGGGCTCCGGGACCTCCTTAATTTTTTTCAGTGTCATCCGAGTCCTTATTAATATGTCTCAATATTTTACAAATGTCCACATTCTTCCACCTTTCCTTTCTTTTACCCGGTCGAAGCCAAAACTCGGGGTTCCACCCCAATTCGTGTTACACTTTAAAATCATCTTTTCTTGTCCTTTAAACTTTAGTATTGATTTTATGCAAAAATCATGTCCATTTAGGACCATTTTGTGTGACACCCTTTCCAATAAAAATATTCCACTTTATGTAATGTTATCAGTTTATCCTTTTGTTTTTAAACTTGGCTTTTCCTCGATTTTCACAAGTGTTAATTTCCAGTAATACCCCTTATTTGTGAGTAATTATTTTTATAATTAATTTCCATGTGGGTTAATTATATAAAATAAAGGAAATTGAAGTAAATATCACTTTAATTGGTTTAAGATATAATATTTACTGAGTTTTAAGTATTACTACTAAGCGAATATAAATAGTGTAACGTTATGTTTTGTTGCGTCATTGTGCTTCAAGCAACGGTTATGACTTATATTCCAATCGGGCTATTATTAAAGATATAATATGACATTGGAACATGAATTAACGAACGATATCTCGGATGACAGTTTAGAGGGCACGGTTAGTCCAGAAATGGTTGAGATAGTCAAAATAAGAACCAATTGTGTTTTTAGGTTCTGGAGGTACTTTTTGAATAGTTATAAGTTAATTATGTTGTTACAAGTCATTTTAAGTGTGTAGTAGAATTTAATGTTGGAATTAATATATTTGGGTATTTTAGTCTTGCAAGAGCACTTATCTCTCATTTGTGTTTCTAAACCTAGAGAGATTTAGAGAGAAGAGAGAGCTTGAGAGAAAGAGAGAGAGAGTTCAAGATTTGGGTTTGGAAATCGTTTTTGCGAGAAGAGAATCCGAGACTACGATCTTGAGGCAACTTTCTAACTTGCAATTATGTATGATTGAGTGTGAATAATTTGTATATATAGTTGTGTTCTTGAGATTTAACCATTTATGGGTTTTGATGATTTTGGTGTTTAAACCCTTAGGTATTTGATTTAGATATGATTTGAGTTAAATTATATTAGTTGGCTATGGTGTAGAAATGATTTGGAGATGTTATTGGTTGATGATAGTTGGTGTAGATGGAAGAGTTAGGTTTTGGGGATTTAGGGTTCATACAACCCGTAAACATAACTAGGCCTTTCGACCTAGGAGAATCGATTCATCCTCCCTAGCGGTTCGATTCGCTAAGAATGGTGGCTACAGGTCTGGGGAACCGAATAAATTCGGGTTAAGTCCGAATCAATTCGGGCTTAGATAGAATGTTGGTTTTCTCAGCTGAATCGATTCGCTTTAAGAGAAAATCGATTCACTTTCAGGGGCGAATCGATTCGTCCCCTAGGCGAATCGATACAAAATCTTGATATTTTATGGAATTTTTACAACTTAGATTCTAATCCTTTTCTTTTAGGTTTGAGGCTTAGGAACCTTCTCTTATGAGGTAATAAAGAGTATTATAGTCTTAAATTAGGGGGATTAATATCCTAGGTTAGTAAAGGGGAATTCGGGCATATTTCGGGGGTTCTTTCATAGGAGCAAATGTCTCACTTCATCAAGTAAACGAGTTAGTACTAGGGTAGAGTTGGGTAGTATCGTTTGGGACCTTCGGGGGCTAGTATGAGGATAATTATACTTGGTAGCATATATTTCTAAGCACACATGGTTTTGTGAATTAAAAAGTGGATATTTGAAATGGGCATATCTTGTGATTATGGCATGCATATGCGTACCTCTCTAAATTCTATCATAAGGGAAGTTACGCGAATGAGGTAAATCCCCTGGATAGTGAATGCAGGGAGAATATAGTCCTTGGCTATAGGACCAGTGGTTATATTGTTTTGTTGTTTTATTCTAAGTGAGATAATTCTGGGTATGGTTATGACTCACAGTCGAAGGTTTATGGCCTCTTCCCACGCAACGCGATTTAGGGTGCCAATGTGGTCTTAATATTAGGCCCTGGAAGATGATAGCATTTAGGGGTGCATCCAGTGGGGTGACTCGCGGAAGGATGGTCTTAGAACTGTTATAATATGATTATAATTATTCTCATGAATACGATATTTCACCTAATTGAGTTAATAAATCTATGAATCAACTTTATGGTATATGATCTCCAATGATAAATGGAATTGTGAAGTTATACATCACGAAATTTGCATGTTTAGTATGTTGATAGAGTATGTCATTTCTCTTAATTAGATGAGTAGTTTGACCTGTTATGGTCTAATATGATGCTAGGATGTGCTTTTAGATGAGAGGTGAGGATGATTCTTATATTGGAGAGAGAACTTAACTTGTTTATGATGTTAGCATTCATAACTGTCATTCATTTTATTCACACGTATATCATATCAAACCGAACCCTGACCCATTAAATTTGTCTTTCTTGTGCGGTTCTTATATATGCTCAGGTGCTCCCCCGCAAGGATGCCCGTTATGATCTTTCCTTCCCAGCGTCAAGAAGCTACAACATTTTGCAGATGTTATAGGATTTTTTTTATTCTATGCATCAATCTTTTTTACAATCTAGTTATGATCCGTCTGTATATTCAGGCGTGTTGCCCCAGTTATTGTTTTGTATATTAAATGTTATACTTTATATAACCATTTGTATTAGTTTGTTAACCGACATCTTATTCGGTTATATTTTGTAGGATTGTTATTAAACTATTGATTGTCTTAATTTATATCCTCCTTTTGTCATAAATGGGATTGTCGGAATTATTTTTATCAAACTTGCAAAATCATATGACATCCATTTTCTAAAATACTTGGTGGTTATCTCGTACTATTATTATGCGAAGGTGATGCTAAGAATGGACCATTTATGATTCCTATTTTTATTGGAGTAATGGGTTGGCCACCTCTTATTTTAATAAGCGGGGTGTCACATTTTACAAACACCATTAGGTTACCCACGCTAACTTGTTAAGTGTTTTTAACATACCAACACTTTTTAACATTTGGAGTAGTATTCTTCTCAAGTTGGAAACATCTTTATTTCATCATTTTCAGTTCCAAGAAGTCATTGAACATATTAGACTACTTTATAAGAAAAATATTATTTTCTTTATTAATACATGTAGTCTTGAAATCTCATATTTTTATCATATTTCAACACCAATTGCACATACCTTAAGGGATGAATTTTCTTTCTTCTTTGTTTCATGTTTAAACCCGATAAAACCCTCATTAAACTTATTTATGCATTCATCGTCAAACTACTACAAGTTTATATACATGAGAAGATGGATTTTAACTAAAAAAATCCTATTAAATGGGTTAAACATACAGTTTATGCTAAAAATTCATAATACTTGCAAAAAAATACTTTTCAAGACTAAAGGACATTTTATTTCTTCAAATTAAACAAATGTCCAACTTTAGTAAAATCTTCCTTTTTGTAAGATAAATATCATTCTCATTATTTTATTCCATAAAATGTTTAGCACCAAACTTCTTGAAATTACAACTTTTCCAAGAAAACTTTGAAATACTTATTCATAATTTATTCTCAACATAATAAACATTCTTCCAAACAAAAATTCCATAAAAATGTTAAACACCAAGTTTCTTTGAAATATATTAATTTACCCAAAACCATTGAAATCCATTTCTATAACTTATAAGAAATATCATTCTTACATCATAATGCATCCTACTCTTTAATTCTAGCTACAAGACTTCCAATATGAAAATAGAGTCTTAAACTAAGAGTAGAGTTTTCCCACCTCAAATGAAGCTCCAGCAATGGTAGGATATAATGTCTAAGAAATTAGCAACCTCCCGCCTCCTAAGGTGGCCTCAAGGAATTTTCCTAACTCCACAATGATGCTCCATGAAAGCTCCAAGCAAAGCCCCCTTCAACTCCATCAATCTTCCCTCTTAATATTCTCTAAAAAAATCTATCAACAACTCCTCAAATTCGTAGCTCTACTTAACAATGAAGGAAATGGGTATATATGGTTCAAACATGGAAGAATACATGTATACTTGGGTGGAACAAGGTGGTGGGATTTTGGTGGCATGGCGATTTATGGTAGAGAGAGGTGGAGAAATTGTGAAAATGGTGGAAGACCCACCCCTCTCTCTCTTCTTTATCCTCTCATAGACCTAAATAACCCAAACGAACCCTTATAAAACACCCCCAAAGCCTCAAATCCCATTTTCTCCCAATATGGACTCATAAGATCTCGACACCTCATCCATCCAACGGTCCAAATTGCGACAACACGCATGGGTAGCAAAATAATAAAAATCATCATAACCTCGTTCAAACGAGAATCCCCTTTCGTTCGAATGAGAATGTCTTCTCATTCGAACTACCCTTCGAATGACCTTCTAACGAGCCTGATCAGGTATGTAGTGGAGTCTCTTTTGATCCTCGTTTGACCACCACTTCGAATGACTTGGGAATCTCGCTCGAATGACCTAGAACTCGTTTGAACAGCTGCTCCTATATTTTCTCCAAATTCCAAATTTAACCCACAAATTTTTTATAATCCTCATCAAGACTCCAAAATAGTCAATTAAAGATACAAACCCAATCATAAATATTAAAATACCAACGTTTTCATATGTTTACAATTTATTTTGAGAAAAATAATAAAATATTAGGCACAGGTATAAGAATGCACGTATTTGATGATACATTTAAGTGAAAGTAAGTATGACTCTTTTGGGGATGTTTTGCACCGTGCACAAACTCCAGAACTAAAGATGATATTGGGACGACTAGTGGTCAAGTAGATGAGACTACCTATCATACATCTTTATTGATATTTGTTAAGGAAATCATGGGTGTACGAGAGTTCTTAGCGGAGTTCAAATAAAAATTCCTCATTAGATTCCTAGCATAATTAGATTCAGATGTAGATATTCTATTATCAAGTTGATGCACTTGGAGACCTAGGATGAAAGTAAGTTCACCAACCATACTCATGTCAAATTTTCTCTTCATATCCTCCTAAAACGTGTGAGCGTGTTAGGAACATGTGAATCCAAATACAATTTCGTCAACATAGACTTGGGTTACCTATATAGAAGCACTCTTTCTCCCAATAAATTATGTCATATCGACTCCCCCTCTCTTGAAGACACGAGCTAGGAGATAAGAGGTTAGCCTTTCGTACTAAGCATGCACTACATCAAAACATTGATTTTTTCACTAAGGACTTGTCAATGCTACTAGTAGTGATTAAATTTATAATTGCCTATGGCAGTGACAAAGTGTTTTTTGAGTCAAATAAAATTATTTGTCATTACTATGAATAGTGACAAAAATTTTACCAATTTGTCTCTACTATTGACAGTTATAACTTTGAGTGAATTTATTTTTCACTGCTAGTGAAGGTGAAAATTTTTGTCTATAATATTTTTTACTGCCAGTAGTAGTGACAAAAATTAGCTTTAGGATTATTTTATAACAGTTGTTAGGAGTGACAAACTTTGTCACTGCTATTGGCATTGATAAACTTTATCTTTAATATTTGTCACTGCAATTAGCACTCACAAAATTTGACTTTAGGATTATTTTTTCCCAATTAATCACTTCTCATAGAAGTTATAAACAATTAGGTGAACAAAAAAACTCACTTAAAACTCTCCCCATTTCTTCTTTCCCTCCGATTTTCTCTCTCCTTCACACGCCCTAACTATCTACCCTTTCACGATTTCTTCTCCAACTATGGTGCCCTTGATTTCTTCTTCGATTGTGGTACCCTCATGTCTTCTCATCCAAGATGAAATCCACAGTGGTTTAAGAAGAAGTACCCAAGCACCCGCGATTATTTCTTCGACCCGAGCGGCCTCCCCCTACTCCGTTTAAACGAAGGTTCCGACACTAATGTTCAGGTCAGTATTTTGATTATTCTTTTTTAATTCGCATATATACAAATCCTTTTATTTTGCTGTGTTTTTATTTTAAGCCTTAATTAAGATACCAAAATCCATTGTTGATATCTACTTTGTTTATTCAGTTATGAAGTTCTCCAATCATTTTGAATATATTTAGTCTAAACAGGATGCCTGTCAATTGTGAGAAATTGTATAAGTCCAGATTAATGTCTACTTTTGTATTTTATCATTAAATTTAATCATTTGTTAGAATTTTCAGTTTATCCTTCTAAATATTTGAATTATAAGTAGTGAATAACTAGGAACCACAAATTATAGTGTTAGTGATTTATTTATTCACTAATAAATGGTGGTTTAAGCATAGGAGTGTTTAACTGATTCGTGTGATTTTATATTTTCATGACTGGAAATAATGAAATCTAAGGGTGGGTTTCCAAGTCGTCTTTTCTAAGGCCTTTGAGTATTACTTTGTTCATTAGTTATTAATTATTAATAGAGAAGTGCACATCGTGATGTAACATGTAGTCATTGATTATATTGGCATGATTAATTACATTATCTTATGTTCTTTCATAGTGGTTAATGTAGTTGAACTATGTAACTTTTGTGGGTTTTTGTAATGGAAATGAATCTTTAGTTTTCTACTAAATTTGATGTTATATTACAATGATGATTATTATTATAGTATGGAACTCATTAATGAAGAAACCTCACGAAAGGTTGTGTAGTGTTAGATTTAGACATTACCCACAATCAATTAATGTGGGGTTAAAATTAATTTCCATGTGTCATTTCAAGCATAAAATGATCCGTTAATGTGGAGTACATGTCACATAACTGACATCACAATGACTTGTACATTATTACGCGCGATTATTTTATTATTACACATGATTCTTTTATGCATAGTATTTGGCCAATTTATATATTGATCATAATCCATATAAATTTACAGGGAAAGCACTCACTTGGTAAAGTTTTCATATTGAATGAAATGATAATACACCTAAGCCTCATTTATAGCAGCTCTCAAAAAGATTTGGTGAGGCATTTTATGAAAATTGCATAAAATTTCTGAATATTTTATAGGAAGATCCCATTATAGTTACTACTCCAATCTAGAAAACTCAATGATCAACGCTCCCATTACAGTTAATGATAAATATATGTTCTCACTTCTAATTTTAGTCAAAACACCCAATGCCCTTTTCCTGATGAGTTGTCTGTAAATATGTACATATGATATTTTTCCTTATAAACTTTGCAATTTATATTATTTTACTTGCATGTATTCTTTTACTGGAAGGTCGATTGTTTTATCACAATTAAATACATACTCTTTTAGATTTGGAATTTATTGATTTTTTATTTATTTATATTGTAGAATTGATGGGGTTTCCACAATATAAAGTGTGGATGGGTGAATGCTCTTGAGTGGGGCAAGTATACATTAATGGGATTATAGACTTTGTGAAATATGCAAAAAAATAATCTCAAAATTGATATTATCCTATCCACGTGCATTTAGTTATAGAAATGGTAAATGTTTGAAATGGTTGGATGTAAGTTTACATTCATTTTAGTGGGGTATGCAAGCAGACTTCGCATTTTGGAAATTCCATTGGCAGAGTGATTTTTTGTATATTCCATAAGGAATACTTATTAAGGAAATTTTTCACAGTGAAGGTGATTTGTTGCCACATTCTAAGTTAAATGATATCATAAATTACACTTATGAAATGCATGTAACACAAGAAAAGCAAGATACTAGAGGGAATGGTTTAGGTTGTGCGGATCATGTTGACAAAAATATTAGCCAAGATATGGATTATATATGGTTAAAAGCAGTAGTCGTGACACCATTATACCATAACTCCAACCCTGGCCACACAATATAATATTACATGCTTGGGTTGCATAACTTAAAGAGCCAATTCAGTTTATCAGGGAACATTTGACAGTAATCCTCCTTTGGGGAAAAGATTTTTCTCCCGAAATGAAACACACTTCCCATAGATTATCCAAACATGAAGCATAATTTGAAAGAATTGGGGATAATGTACAAATCAATTCATTGTTATAAGTATGACTGTGTTCTATACTTTAAGGAGCACAAGTAAAAACAAGCTTATCCTATTTGTAAGGAACCTAGTTATGAACAAAATATGACAATACACTAAAAACGTTTGTTAAAAGTAGATACTAAAATACTTAAGAAATTATTGAAGTATTTGATTTTAGGTCCTCCATTGAAGAGACTTTACATTGTACCTTGTATAGAAGAGGCAATGACTTGACATGGTCGAGCGGAGGTGGGTATGAATCTCATGTGGCAATCTATTTATTCATCTGTGTGGTAATATACAAATCAATTATATCAAGACTTTTCTAAGAAAATACGCAATTTTTGTCTCGATTTATCAACCCATGAATTTAACCCGTTTAGGATATTAAACACTGATAAGAGTATATGGATTGTGTTTATTGTGCCCTTAAATTTCCCCCCACATTCTGAATGAGAAAAGAGTTCTCAATTTTGTCATTATTGATACAAGGTCAAAAGGTACGGGGTAGTGTCATTGATGTTTTCTTAGCACCACTGGTAGATGAATTAAAAGAGTTGTGGTTTGAAAATGTGAGAGCGTTCAACTCATACAAACATGAGTATTTCACTTTGATAGATATGTTAATATGGGAAATTCATGATTTTCCAGCTTATTGGACCTTATATGGGTGCAATGTGCATAGTTACTTAGGTTTTCCTATTTGTGGAGAGGAGATTGAATCCAATTGACTTTTAAAAAGAATTAAACTTTTTTATCATATTCATTAGGGATTTCTATCGCGGAGTCATAAATTCAGGTCAATACAAAGAAATTTTCTCCCAGCAGGCATCGAAAAGAGCCCATCTCCACCAAGACATTCTGGTTTGAAAATTAAAAAGAAGTAAACAAAGACTAATCATAAGTTGAAGGGGAAACACCCCATTATTTTGGTCCAAAAGCATAAAAGAAAGGATGTTAATGTGGACACGATGTGGTCGAGGAGATCAATTGTGTTTGATATGCCATACTAGAAGGAACATCATGTGCAGCACATGATAGACATTATGCATGCTGAGAAGAATATTATGAAGTATCTCGTAGGCACATCCATAAGTGTTTCTCATTCCAAGGATGGAGAAAAAATCCGTAAAGATCTTCATGATTTGAGGATTAGAAGATCATTATAGTTGAAAAAAGATCCCAACACTAGAAAAAAGAATATGTCATTTCCATCTTATACTTTGAGCATCGATGAAATAAATGTGTTCTTAAAAACATTGAAGGGGTTGAAGCTACCTTATAATTTTTCCACCAATTTATGCAAGATTTTCTATGATGCAACAAAATATTTGAAAAGTGTAAGTCTCATGATTGAAAGTCTCACAATTGGCATGTGATTATTCAATTTGTCTTTATATTCTTCAAACACTGTTTTTCCCAACATAAGGATCTCCATATGGCCAATAGTACAAGATTTGCCTATCTTTCACCCTATTACATGAGAAAGTTGTCAACAGGAACCAAATAGTGACGGGAAAAAAACTTTTGATAGGTCTACCTGGTTTTTGGATAAGTACTTCCCTCCCTCATTCTTTGACATAAGCATCCACCATTTAGAGCATTGATCCGATGAAGCACTTTTTTGTGGATTTGTAAGGTACTGATTGATGTATACTTTTGAATGATTAATTAAAACTTTCAAAGATTACGTTAAGAGTACCCAGTATGTTGAGGGGTTCATCGCCAAGGAGTACATTATGGAAGAGGCTTCCCTATATGCAAAGGAATGTGAGCTTAACCCAAACGTTAGAGGTCATGAATGATTCGTTCACAAATGAGAAGAGTTTGTAGATGAGGAGGCTCTCAGTAAGGGTAAGGAAATGAAGCTAACAAACACACAATATCACCAGGTGGCTCGATATGTGAAGACATTGATATATGAAGGAATACATGTATTGATAAAAAAATTTAAAATAATTTAATAGGTTCGATGTTATATTCTTAAGGAGTTAATATTGTTGATTTTAACATAGGCAATATAATAAGTGCATACGTGCCAAGAGGAGGAAGGGAGACACAAGCACAGATAATGATTTTAGGCATTGGGTAACTTCTGAGGTGACAACAATAATACCTCAATTTTATTTACTGTCTTTGCAACATATTCATAGCACAAGTACTTTCTAGATTTCAGTTATTAAAAAATAGAAGCATTTCATAAAAAGCTATAACTCATTTTAGGGCAAGTGCAAACGATAAAAACTAGATAGAATCTGAGATGACGTATTATGGGATTATAACACAAATTGTGGTAATAAATTACATATCTTTTAGAGTAACTGTCTTCTACTGTGACTAGGTGAAATTGGAAGAGAAGAATTAATGTATTATCGACCTTTACACCCATATGGTGAAGGTTGATTTGGACAAGTTGAAGAGTAAAGATAATGTGAATGACGAGACATTAATTTGTGCATTCTAAAATTTAGTCCAAGTGTTTTATTCAAGGGGCCCTAACGATGATCCATGGTCTGTTGTTTTATATTCCACCAAGAGCTTAACTACAGTTATAGATGACATGGAGATACCTATTGAGATTTAGTATATTCTGGATGACAACCCAGGATTAAAGAAATTTTTAAACATATTAGAGGAGTAAATGTTTAATTATAATGTATTTTGTTAAAAGAATGTTAATTGTTTGAAATTTAATTAAATGTTGAGTTTAAAAGCTTGTACAATAGTGTGTTTCTATTTTTTCAGATTACGTATTCCATAATTCGTGAGTGCCTTTTCTTTTATAATTTTATTATGTTATTAAGATGTAAAATATTGTATATATATGCCACGACTGTCAAAATGGGTATTTTACAAAGAACAAAATTATTTATTAGCACATCTCTTGAAAGTCAAATAATGCGATTACTTACAAGATCATGGGTGGAACATACCGGAACCATATTTATTTCAATCAATGGTCGCGTGCTACCTCTAAGTTAGGATGAGGTGGTTGAAAGCATTTTCATAAACACAATCCAAGTAATGCGATTAGTATAGCTTTTAGAACTTAAAGAAAGAAAAACCCATCCCTCATGTTAGAATTGAAGAAAATAAGGATGTATCCGGACTCTACCATGAGAAAACATATGCATAACAAAGTTAAGAAATATTATCGACTTAGGAGAGAAGGACTTCGTCCTAACTTGTTTAGTGTCAGAATGAAATTGTTAACACACTTTGGCGGACATGGACAATACAAATTTTGTAAGAAATGATGAAATATGAAACTTATGACATGGTTGAATTGTCAAAACTTTTAGAATATGTTGAAAAGGTGTAACTTATATTATATTTTTATATTATTTCCTTACTCTTGTTTTAACATATATACTAATGCATATTTATATATAAACGTTGAAAATGGTATCCGGGAGTCAAATTCCATAGTCTATTCTAGCCAGTTCAAGTCAGGATGGACAATCTTCCATTGATTCTCGTACTGAGGTTTCCACAGATAATGATGCTTTGACCACCTTTAAAGGAAAGACCCTAGGGGAAGACTCGTGGTGTTGGTCATGCTTCCAAACGTAAACTTAAATCCATGTCTTATATAGTGTCATGGTTTAATAGAGCAAAGGCACGAGAAGAAAAACACGATGAGAATATAACTTTCCTCAAATCGTCCATTATTATGCTTATAAGTGATTTTGAATCGAATGGACTCAAACTAACAAATGCCTAAAAATCCCCAATGGTCCCAAACCATCAATTCTCACCGTAAGATCCAACCACCTAATTTTCACCACAACTGTCACACCCCAAACCCAATATCCATACTAATAATTTGTTAGTAGAATAATTGCATCATAATCTT
The DNA here is from genome assembly GCA_949130495.1 of Sambucus nigra. NCBI lineage: Eukaryota > Viridiplantae > Streptophyta > Magnoliopsida > Dipsacales > Adoxaceae > Sambucus > Sambucus nigra. Next base: position 115,654,968 of record OX422219.1, read on the forward strand.
GAGCCCATGGGAAATATACTTCATTTATCAATATTTTTTGCATAATGTGCATAATGAACATAATATTATTATTATACCATACTGAAATCAATATCAGAGCCATAATTAAGCGGACATACAATACTATGATTAACTACTACAAAATCTCACAATCATCAACTCAATCCATACTAACGCCATATATACAATGTGTGAGTATATTAAAATCTTCAGTATGACAATGATAAAATCCCCATATTTAAACCCCAGCTCTTTCCAACGGTGCAACTCTCAAAGTTACCGGTCATATGGTATCCTAGCTGGCAGCACACAAACCTGAAATTGTTAAAATATAAACCGTAATGAATAAGCTTAGTGAAGTACTCCTTCCCTACAATGAAATAACAATTCTATATCGAATATGTGGATATAAAATCCTAACAATCCTGCCCATTGGCAATAAAAAAATCCTGGATCATAAGATCCAAATAATTCTGCCCATTGGGAATAACAAATGTTCCAACAAATCCTTGTCATAAGACAAATCAAATCATTGGATCTTTGTCATAAGACAAAAGCATGGACTGAATTTACCAAATTCTATTACCAATTAATTTATTTGATTCGTAAGTAGAAAATAGGAGACGAGTCGAATTATGCATATTGGAAAGAACGTATGAAATTTGTTTTTAAGTTGAGAGATGAGAGAGTGACGATGGTGGTAGTTAGAGGGTAGACACCACCCACAATAGTTGTAGGAGAGCGTATTGTCCCTAAACCGATTGAGAGTTGGATCAAGGATGAATATAAACTTCTTAATTATAATTTAAGGGGTCTCAACACTTCGTTCAGTGAAGTCTCACTTGAGGAGTTCTGCCGAATCATGATGTGTGAAACCTCGAAAGAGGCTTGGGACATACTCCAACTTATGCGTAAAGGAAAAAAATGTCGTTAAAGCTTCAAAATCTAACTACTCAATTTGAATCCATCCGCATGAGTGAGAGTGAAAAAATTGATGAGTTTATGATCTCTTACCAAACATCGTAAACTAGTCATTGGATTTGGGAGAAAGAATTCCCGAAGCTCAGGTTATGAAGAAAGTCTTAAGGTCCTCACGTGAAAGGTTAAACCCGAAAGTGACTGTCTTAAACTCATTAGGAAACACTAACAGTATGAAACGAGAAGAGCTTGTTGGTGATCTATAAACCTACGAGCTTGACTTGTTTACTCAAACACGAATAAGAAATATAAGGGGATTTCCTTAAAAGCTCGAAAGGAGGATTCATCTAAATTTGATGAGTCTGACCTCGATCCTGATGACATGGCCTTATTCGAACGTTTAAAAAACAAAATTCAAAATTTGATAAACAAAAGTTTGAGGGAAAACAAAATATAATACGATAGTAAAGAATTTTAATGATCGTTATTTTAAGAAAAATAAGAACGATAACTCGATGAAAAATGATTCTGAGAGATGTTATAAGTGTGAAGGCTATGGTCACTTAGAGTTTGAATGTCCCACGAAGCTTAAGCGATAGGGAAAAAACAAAGATGTTTACAATGCCACTCTAGGCGAGAGTGATGTCGAGCCAGATGATTCAAGTAACTATTCCCCTCCTGAACGCAACTTCACTGCGTTAATAGTTAGTCATAGAAATAACTCTAGTAAGTTTCATTATAATGTTGACAATCTTGTACAAAACGGATTCGACACTAGGTCTAATTAAATGAGGGTGAAAAGTAGCGCGTGTCAAAGGCTGATCATTATTTTCTATTCACCGCCTTAATACAAAAACCTAAATTACGACTGCACTTGCGATACAAGTGTAGAGGTAAGTTAGGTATCGAAAATCCACAAAGATGAGTTGCTAGAATTTATAGGATTTAATATTCCTAAAAAAGTGTAAAAGATAATTTTAAACAAAAAGGAAAAGATGCAAAAAGAGAAATGATTAATCTAGGCGAGTGTATTTAAACTAGATTAAGAAAGCGGTAAAAACTATAGGTTGCGTCGAATATCCCTCACCCGAGTTGATTAGTATAAAATGCTTACATGGGTCGACGAGTTATTACGAATGTATCTCGTTTTGACAGTTAATTAAACCAAGGGTTATCACGCCCCTAAATTCGCATAAAATCCTAATATGATTTTGGCGTCAACAAATACCCCAAAAATTATGCACGTAAGGTCGTAAGAATGGAGCATACATGATATGCCCCGTCAAATCTCCTAGGCATATAACTAGGACAACGCACCCGAAATAGACCCATAAACACCATCACCAAAGCCAAGAAACATGTCAACCCGGAATGACTTCAATCCGACACAACCTAGACTAACTTAGCTAGAAAGCATTATAAAAATGCAGTAAATAAACACGATAAATAAATGTGATAAAACTACACTAGAAAGAAAGTAAACCTAATTATGAAAGCATGTAAACTAACTACAAAGCAAGAATAAAGGAAATACAACTATATTTAAATGGTAGGGAAGATGAATAGTCAACTTACAAACCCAATTGGGTGTCAAACCAAGAAGAAATGAAGAAGAACTCTCCAACCCCCCCCCCCCCCAAAACCTAAGCTAAACTAACCTAAAATCGATTTATATGTGATATTTACAACAAAAATGGTTTATATAGTAAGTGGAAAAATTAGAAAAGAAAAGAGAAAAGAAAAGAAAAGGACAAAATATTAGCTGAAAACAGGGGATCGATCGATCGATGGTTGGAAAATAAGCCCACTATCTAAGCTCGAAGGCAAATATATGAAGGATCGATCTATTGATCATTTTGATCGATCGATCGATCGATCGATCAAGCAGGTCTCAGTCAAGTTCCCCCTGCATTGGTTTCTTCGTTTTTCTCTTCCGCTAAAAATCCCGTAACTTCTTCATACGGACTCAGAATCGCGCACCGTTCGTGGCCACGAGAAGCTTGAGAGGAGGGATACAACTTTCGTGTTTCCAAGCTGTGAAATAACTAAAATGCCCTTGATCGTGAGACTACATACGAAAATTAGCCAGAATGCGTCCGAACTTCACACTTAGCATCCAAATACCTATAAAATCTCAATTAGTCCCTGCAAAGCATGTTAACATAGAAATTCGAGGTTATCTGGTTAACAAACATAAATATAGGGAATAAGATACCAGAGGGGGCTAAAATGCGTAGGTTCGAGGGATGAAATACGTAATATTTGTGTAGAATCACACCCCCTAACTTACACATTGCTAGTCCCTAGCAATGAAGTAGGATACAAGAAGAACTACGATCAAACCAAAAGTAGGATACGAGTACAAAAATATGATATAAAATCATAAGGCCATGTTTGCGGGAGATTCGATTGCATTTAACGTATGCAATAAGAGGTTAAACCCCTAGGTTACCCTAGTGGACGAGTGTCATCTCGTGAGGGTTTTCAGGGATGATACCCACAAACATCATATGGTTTCCTCAAAATAAGCCCAACCCAATATTCTACAAGCCCAGCAATAGCGAACAAGATTTCATACACATTACTAGCACATTGAACAAATTCAAACAAAAGTCTAAAATCATTAACATTATAGAATGAACCTCATAGAATTGAAACCTTAAAAAGTGGGAGGGGAGCGAGCACATGCAAAGTGTGATTTGGCAAAAACTTAAATAAATTGGATACTAAATAAAGCAAGAATATTTTCAATCCACACGGGCATTACACTCATCAAGTGAATTTACTCGAAATAGGGAGGTAACACACGGAATATGCGGGCATAAAGAGTAAATGTAAATGGAAACTAGGTCGTACACATGTCACAAATGAAGAACGCTATATAAGAAATTAAAACTGTAACCTTGATGGAAGATACCGCTCATTAAAGGAGGCGAAATGTATTTTCACAGATTATGAAAACTATTTAAACCTTTGAATTACATCTACTTAAGATCACATAGGACTTTAATAGGGCAATAATGTAGGGTAGGCTAGGGTATGAAATGAAATGGATGTATGTACGGATTCAATGTGTTCGAAAATGAAAACTCGGGATAATGGGAAGAATGCGGGCGATAGAAAAATTGGAAAACAAGTTCCAAATAAGCATTGGATATAACAGTTGGAGAGTAATCAAATCTTATTGAACTATATAAACAACATTTACAACTTTCTCTTTCTTTTTCTTTTTCTTTTTTTGTTTTTCTCATTTTTCTATTTTTGTTTTCTTTTGCTTTTCACTTCTCTTTTCCATCTCTTTTTCACTTCTTTCTTTTTCTACTTTTCACACTCTCATATGCTTAAATGGCAACCGCAACACAACAACAACATTCAATCCCAAGTAACATTCCAAACAAAGGTATGGAAAGTGTATGTATGGTTTAAAACTCCAATTTGGAGTTAGTTATGGGATTTTGGGTTATGAAACGATAGGCTAATATTTTGGCTCAAAGGGGTTGACGAGGGGAGATATATAAGGTGAAGTCAAGGCTAATATGGGTGATATAACAAAGATGGCCTATGATCATTTCCAAAAAGTTTACGAAATTCTCGATTCAAAATAAACTTTAAAAATCATGCTCAAGTAATAGATTTCAAGTATGAACTCAATTAATGAACAATCAAATGAAAGAATAGAGAGATTAACAACGACTGTAACGTTTTCAAAGAGAAAAGAATAGTGTATACACTCACAAACGACGAAAGGTACAAATCTTACTCAATGTAAGTACATACAATGCAACAAAAGATTACCGAGTTATAAAAATCTTAAACCAAATCAGTAGAACAATAAAAGCGCATGTGCTCATGGGATTAAAGTTTAATTCATGAAGTTATTCATAATATAAATAATCAAGAACTAAAGTCTAATAACTTCTAAAATTGAGAACATGCATCGTTGAGTTGTCTATTGGACCGGGAAATTATTGAAATTTATCATCGGAAACAAAGGCAAAATGCCTAAAAAGGAGAAAAGGGAAATAAAATGTTTTTGAAATTTTTTCAATTTTTTCTAAGAAAAGCATACTAAGTAACTAACATATGAGAAAAAACATGGACTAAATAAAGAAATGGATAGAATATACCACACACCCTAACTTAAAACCTGACATTGTCCTCAATGTGAATTAAGAACCAAGTTAAAGAGAGGAAAATAGCAATATTACCCAAAATTGGAGCGATCCCCATAAGAACAAGTCTAATGAATCTACAAAACAAGTTAGTACCGAGCATAGCAAAAATAAATAACAAAAAGTTAATTAATTACATTAGACTAAATTATAAGAAAGAAAAAATAAAGAAATAAAGAATAAAAAGCTAATTATATACAACCTACTATTTAGGCTTCACACTAACTGAACACTAGAAATCTAAATAGTTGAGGGTCCACCGTGAAAATATTTTAACTTTGGAGGATAACCGGTGTACCCTCACTCTCGAGCATGCCCTCCGAAAAATATGAATTCCATTTGAATAATGGAAGGCATTTGTATGGCGTAAGAAAGGAACCATCGTCAATTAAAAGTTTTGGAGGGACGATGGGGGATTTGGATTGAACGGGTGACAAAAACATGTGGGAACCGAGAAAAGTCAAATATCCTCCCAAGGATTTTGAAATTGTAATGGGAGGTGGTGCACACAAAGGCAAATATGCGATCGTGGAAGGCGACACGAGCAAGTACTCCGCATCGGCGAAAAGGTATAAAACATTAAAGTTAGAAACTGAATCACCGCGTACTTGTGACGGTGTGATTACAGAGAATGAAAATGGGAAGGAAAGAAATTCAAACTCAAAAGATGAGTCATCATCGCTTAAAGATTGAGTTTCGAAGGAAATAAGATCATTTTTAATGAACTGTTCTTCTTTGGGGGCCAAAGAAGAAATCATTTCATTGCAAATAGATATTATGTCATTTTCATCCTCACTTTCAATATCTATTACGTAATGGGCAAAGTCAATAATGATTTGTTCCAAAGTAGGCACAAAGTCCTCATTTGGTTCAAAACATTCCTCGACTTCAAAAGTCTCGGAAGCAAAATCATCATCGGATTCAAATAATAAATCCAATTCATGTTCCCACAAACGATTTTCTTCCCGATAACGATTTTCAAGTTTCTCATGCTCAAGCATACGCAAGCTCTCGCCAAAAGTCATAGTCCGAGGCGCGGATACTTGAAAATGGGAACTTTGAAAATTAGCATCGGACTTAAACTTAAACGCATTATTATAAGAATTTTGAAAACTATTGCAATTCATTTCAAAATTCCTATTATAAGGAATCAGAGGCCCAAAATCGTTATCATCATCATCAAAATTCTAATAACCCAAGTTTTGACTTTTGTTATACTCACCCAAAGTCATATTTGAATTTGTAAATTTTTGGGACTCTAAGTATTGACCGAAAGTCATAGGATTATGGGCATTTTTAGAATTATAACAATGATTACTGAAAGAATTGGAATAAGACATGCTTACCCCAAAAATGGCTCGAAGTTGCGAATTCCACAAAGTAGATGCGCGTGGGAAATTCAAGCGTTTCTAGGTGCTCAAATGTAGAAGTCCTACAAAAATGTTAGGCAAAAAATACAAATAGAAAGAAAATACTACTAAATACTAAATCAAATAAATTCTAAAATAAACTCATCCCCGGCAACGATGCCATTTTGATCGAGGGTGAAAAGTAGCGCCTATCAAACGTTGAACGTTACTTTCAGTTCACCGCCCTAATACAAAAACCTAAATTATGACTGCACTTACGATACAAGTGTAGAGGTAAGTCGGGTATCGAAAATCCATAGAGACGAGTTGCTAGAATTTATAGGATTTAATATTCCTAAAATAAAAGTGTAAAAGATAATTTTAAACAAAAAGGAAAAGATGTAAAAAAGGAAATGATTAATCTAGGCGAGTGTATTTAAACTAGATTAAGAAAGCGGTAAAAACTATAGGTTGCGTAGAATATCCCTCACCCGAGTTCATTAGTATAAAATGGTTACATGGGTCGACGAGTTATTACGAATGCATCTCGTTTCGACAGTTAATTAAATCAAGGGTTGTCTCTCCCCTGAATTCGCATAAAATCCTAATATGATTTTGGCGTCAACAAATATCCCGAAAATTATGCACGCAAGGTCGTAAGCACGGAGCATACATGATATGCCCCATCAAATCTCCTAGGCGTAATAACTAGGAAAATGCACCCGAAATAGACCCATAAACACCATCACCAAAGCCAAACAACATGTCAACCCGAAATGAGTCAATCTGACACAACCTAGACTAACTTAGCTAGAAAGCATGATAAAAACGTGGTAAATAAATACAGTAAATAAACGCGATAAAACTACACTAGAAATAAACTAAATAAAGCAAATAAAATTACTTATGAAAGCATCTAAACTAACTACAAAGCAAGAATAAAGGAAATTCAACTATATTAAAATGGTAGGGAAGATGAATAGTCAACTTACAAACCCAATTGGGTGTTAAACCAAGAAGAAATGAAGAAGAACTCTCCAAAAACCCCAAACCCTAAGCTAAACTAACCTAAAATCTATTTATATCTGATATTTACAACAAAAATGGTTTATATAGTAAGTGGAAAAAAATTAGAAAAGAAAAGAAAAGGGAAAAATATTAGCTGAAAACAGGGGATCGATCGATCGATCCATTTGATCAATCGATCGATGGTTCAAAAATAAGCCCACTATCTAAGCTCGAAGGCAAATATCTGAAGGATCGATCGATCGATCCTTTTGATTGATCGATCGATCAAGAAAGTCTCAGCCAAGTTCCGTAACTTCTTCATACGGACTCGAAATCGCGCACCGTTCGCTGCCAAGCGAAGCTTGCGAGGAGGGATACAACTTCCGTGAGATGTTGGGACATGTGCCCAAGCTGTGAAATGACTAAAATTCCCTTGAACGTGAGACTTCGTATGAAAATTAGCCGAAATGCATCTGAACTTCACACTTAGCATCCAAATACCTATAAAAGCTCAATTATCCCCTGCAAAGTATGTTAACATAGAAATCCGAGGTTGTGTGGTTAATGATCATAAATATAGGTAATAAGATACCCGAGGGGGTTAAAATGCGTAGGTTCGAGGGATGAAATACGTAATATTTGCGTATAATCACTAATCATTCCCAGGACAGTGAAAATTGTGATAGTTTCAATGATGGAGATGTTGATGAAGGTGATCTCCAATTTGCCTATTCCGATCTCTACACCAAATCTATTAAAATTCAATAGAGGAATAAAAAGTTTCCTATTAAGGTGTTGACGCTTAGAAAGTAGTTGGTTTCCTTGAAGGACAACAAGGCATTGGTGAGTCAAATCAAGGAGAATAAAGTATCTTTATTTGAGAAGATTGCTTTGGTGGTAAAAGAGAAGGATGACATAATTTCTAAAGTCACAAGACTTTCTATCGATCTTCGTGATTCTTTGGAAGTTCATGCGAAGCTTGAAACCAAAATATTCATACTCAAGAAATACCTTGAGGCTTATCGTGAAGTAAAGTCACTCTTGAGAATAATTTTAGGAGAATGGAGAAGTTATTTCTCAGACCTGTCCTCGAGTATAAGGAGAAAGGCTATTAAGAAAGAAAGGGTATAGGTTATGATGAGGGTGAGTCTTCCAAGGCTAAATCTATACCTACTGCCATGTTTGTGTCCAAAACAAACACTCCTAAACCAAACCCACCAAAGAGGAACCCTCTTAAGAAAACTAATATGATGAAATATGTTCAACCCTATGTTTGTAATTATTGCAAAAGAACAAAAAATCTAAAATACTTTTGCTAAAATCTTGAGAGGATTATCATTCTCTTATTCCCACACCCCATAGTAGACACATGGATTGCTTGAGAGAACATGTTGAATATCTTCTTCATACTTCTAAAGGCTTAATGGAAGAGTTTCAAAGTTTGTTTATGCCTTATGGGTACTCATTCAAACCTAATGCTAGAAATAATAATAGAAAAAGCAAAAGGATTGCAATGCCCACGCATAACACTGCTAGTTGGGTTGTGAAGGAAAATGACACAAAAACTCTTGTTATTCATGTTGCTCTAAAAGTTCAAAATACCGCCCAATGGTATTTTGATAGCAATTTCTCAAGGTACATGACAGGTGATAAATCTCTTTTTACCAAAATTGAGGTTCACACGAAAAGTAAAATCACTTTCGACAATGGGAGTCGGTCTAGCATGTTGGGACATGGTACCATTGATATTTCCAAATTCCTAAACCTAGACAGTGTGATTTATATATATGGGTTGAAAGCACACTTGATAAGAATAAGCCAAATGTGTGATGATAATCTTGAGGTTAAGTTTAACCAAACGAAATGGTGCATCTACAATGATTCTGGTAAGATTGTATTGCAAGGGGTGATGATATCCAATAAATTTTATGATATCATTTCCAAATCCTCATTCATTTGAAATAGTGTTAGGGTCCCCCGTTTGATCTTTGGAACCAAATACTAGGTCATTTGAACTATAGGGATGTCGATCGTCTTGTGAGGAAAGACATAGTCCGTGGAAAACCATCTCTAAGAAAACCGATTTCCTTAGTGTCTCATTTGTGCCAACATGGAAAACAAATCAATTTTCCCTATAAAAAGTTGAATACTATTACTACCTCCCGTGTATTAGAATTGATACACATGGATATTATGCGTCGCATGCATACGGAGAGCATTGGTGGTAAAAGGTATATCTTAGTGATGTTCGATGAATTTTTGAGGTATTCGTTTTGGGATTCCTTAGGGAAAAGTCAGATGTTGTTGAGTTTCTTACAATAAAATGGCATGTTTTACAAGATCAACATAGTATCACTGTAAATTTCATTTGAAGTGATATTAGCACGGAATTCATTGATTCCATTGTTGGACCTTTTATGATGAGTTGGGTATCAAACATCAATTATCGGCGGTAGACACACCTCAACTAAACGAAATTGTTGTGCGAAAGAATAGGTTCATTCAGGAGATGGCAGGGTCTATGATCCTTGGTCGAAATGTGCCTAGGGGGTTTTAGGCAAAGGCAGTTGACACCGCATGTGACATGATAAATAGGGTTTGTCTCCTTACACACGCCACTAAAATTCCATATAAACTCTAGATCGGGAAAAGGCCCCATTTGTCTTATTTTCAAGTCTTTGGTAGCCCTTCTTACATTCTTCGTGATAGAGAGCACTTAGGAAAGTTTGACTCTATGAGTGATGAGGGAATATTTTTAAGTAATTCATCGAATAGTCGAGCCTATGGGGTGTAAGACCTTAAAAACTCAAATATCATGGAATAAATGTCACTATTAAAGATTATGCTCCTTGATATGGTCAATATTGTCACTACTACCGTGGAGGCATTAACAAAGGGCCATCACTCGGGCCCATACAAGTCGCAGAACTATATGGATATAGCCATACCCATCCTTGGTCAGAATTGGTCATTGCCTTGACACAAATAGGCCGCGACACCTCCTTTAAGATGGTTGTTGCCTAGATCTAAACAAGTTGCATCCCCTACTTGTGCACCACAGTTGACAGCTATCCATAAGGATTCATTCTCAAATTATCTTTGTATCTCATATAAATAGAGGTGCTCACATCATAATAGGGGGTATCGATAAGAGAATCACTTGGCGAAGCCATGCCAAAATCTCTACAGTACCTCTCTCTAGAGCTACACCCACTTGGGGGTTTACCAGGCTACATTCGGTACATAAATCACCTTGCAGTTCATATTTGGTCTACCCGAATTCACTATACTCGTGTATTCTCTTCTCCTCTCTTACTTGTATGCCTCTTTAAGCCTAATCATATTGTATTATACAACGCATATAATGAGAGTATGGTAACAAAGTGGATGTAAGATCATTTTTATAGACGAACCACTCTACATCTTGTGTTATTTCCCTTATTCCTTGCTTTACTTATATTCTACACTTTATATATTGCTTGAGAACGACTTGTGTCTGATTTATTATATCATCATTTTGGCACCGTTTGTGGGAAACACGGTATTTATATCTTGTTTCCTCATATTCAGGGTTCCAAATGCCTTATTTCGTATATGGGGACCCCTTGGGTTATGATCCCTTGGGGAGGTTTTGGTTATTGAGCCCTTACATTTGTGTACAACCCGATGAGGGGATTATTCTTTTTCAGATCTATTGTCAGTCTTCTTTTCTATGAATATAGATTTGTTTTCAATACACCGGTGATGTTACCTTACCTATATATAGTGTTGAAGGAAGAGATATCTTCACTTATTTTTGTCTTTTACACCTATGTCTAGAGTTTATTACCAAGTTGGTGCTACTTTTACACCTAAAGTCTATTTTACCCTTGATAAATTCCTAGTAGCCACATTTTGTGTATATTATATGAATTGATCTCAGGTTTTAAACCTATTTTTAGGATCACACCCTTCAATGCTACCTCAGGGATGCGATTGGGCAGCTTTATTGACAGAATGTCACAATATTTCTAAGGTTGTTAAGTCTTTACAGCTTATACAGTACTTACATACGTGCCTCATGTCGTGACCATAGCAGAATAATGTTGCAAATAGCAAAAGACCGCATACCTATTACAATGCTCAGTTTTTCTTGAAATTCCTTGGCTCCTCACCATTGTTTGGTTGACCTCAGTATATATACACCTAAAAGACTAACACAACATAATCCATGGAAAGAACCTCAAAGATAAGCAGAGAGCAGAGTGAAAAAGTTTCCCAGTTGCTGAGCTTCGTTGATCACCTGTATGATTGTCAATAAGCACTCCAAGACTAGGTTAGCTTCTTGATGCGGAGGGTCCTGACATTGGAGGTTGTGACCTTCATCTCAGCATAAGCCGCGCTAGCAGAAGATACAACCTTCACATCCATGAAAAAGGTCATGGTAGAAGTAGCAATGGTCGCTGCCAAAGTTTAAAAGAGGAAGTTAGAGAAGCCAAAACTAGAAAAAGGCTATAAGACCTACATCTCGCTGATTTACCAAATCGAAGACATTTTGGAGCTCATCAGTGAAGACAAATTGCTCCATTTGACTGATAAGCTGAGGTCCCCTCCTCAGAAGAGGAACGGGACCAAATGGTGAAATTTCCATAGTGATCATGGCCATGAAACAAGCGATTACAACGCCTTGAAGAATGAGATTGAAAGGATCATCAAGAAAGGAGCACTTCGGCGATTCCTAGAGGATGCATAGGGGGTGCAATCGATACTTGGATGGCCGCTTACCAGATTCTAGCCTTATTTTCTACATGTTCACATTTTTCTCTTTTTGAACTCTATCTATGAAGGATTCTTAGGGGGTGCAATCGATACTTGGGTGGTTGCTTACCAGATTCCAGCCTTATTTTCTACTTGTTCACACTTCCTCTTTTTGAACTCTATCTATGAAGCTTTTTGTAGCTATATCTCCAAGACTTATGCATTTTGTTAAAGTCATATATATATATATATATTCTTTCTTACCTGCTTAGAAATCTAATGAAAGATCGTCGTCTTAAATACATTTAAAGGAACCTGATGACCAATTATCCAGGAGATCATTTGCTTATTTAGGGAGGAAAATTCCATTGGGGAGACGGCCTTGATTGGCAATTTTTGACCCTCACAACGCAAGTCCACGGGGGCTTATAATGCCCATTCTTAGCTTCGGGATGCTTCAATTAGCCACGAGGCCTCATAATCCCCGTTCTTAGCTTTCATGATGCTTCAATTATCCACGGGAGCTTACAATGCCCATTCTTAGCTTTCGTGATGCTTCAATTAGCCACAGGGGCTCATAATGTCAATTCCTAGCTTTTGAGATGCTTCAATTAGCCATGGGAGCTCATAATACCCATCCAGGGATAGCTTGATATATATCCGATTATAGCTTATGGAACTTCATAATACCTAGCCCGAGGAGGCCTGACAATAACCCAAAGAGGCCAAGGACTTAATCATCCGTAGACAATCCTATATTTATGCAGTAACATTCAAAGGGGCATAGGACTTAATTATCGATGAACAATACTATATTTCTATAACAAAAAATGAATGTAGCCTAATATCAATAATGTATGCAGCAGCCTCACTGGCCGCAGCCTATTCTTAAGATCACAACAGGAACATGCAAGTAAAATAAAGACTGTATATTATTCAAGATTGTAGGTGGAATCAATCAAAGTCCGCAGCATGATAGAGAAAATTTACAAAGATGTAAAAATAGAGCAAAGCAAAAGGAGGCACTATTTAAATCGACATGTAGTCAAAAGGTTAAATATTCATTACTCTAATTAGTATTAGTTTGGGGCCCCAGCTTTACCAAAAGGGATACAGACCTATTTAAGGTTTGAAGTTCAAAAAGTTGCAATAATGTTTCAATATGACCAATATTACAGAAGTTACAAAAAATTACAAGCCTATGAGGTTGCATCATCCTCAGCATCTGCATCTATTGTAGTCTCAGTTTCTTCAACTTCTGTCGGGGGGCCTCTTCCATTAATTACTTGGCTCTTGCATAACCTAGATTCCAGGACATGACTTGATCTTTTGATTCAGGTAAGTTTTTCACCACCCTGTGCCTAAGATCCTAGAAGCCGTGGAGATAGGCGTTGTTATTTATAAGGAAGGAATTCCTTGAATTTTTATACGCAGCTACACCATCATCCGCAGATTTTGTCAAGGCTGCGACCTGGGCCTCCATTATCTATTTTAGGGATATGGCGTGATCGGTATCCTTTTGTTGGAGTGCGAAGGTGCTACTCTGCTCCAACTGTTCATACTTCTGCTGGAGAACATTGAGTTTACCCTCAAAGGAGGTGGCTTGCCTGGTAGCCTCCATAGCCTTAGCCTCAATAATTTGAAAGGATTTTTTAGTCACAGTGAAATTTAGTTTAGCCACATTTTTTGCCTTGGTGGCAGCCTCTAAATTCATCTTGGCTATATCAAAGGCCATGGCAGATTGTTTTTTACCTACCTCAAAGGAAGAGGCCTAGGCATTCTCCAAGCCATCCTTATGAACTGACTCCACGGTCTGGTGTAGTTTGTATAACCCTTCATATTTTGACCTCTGGGTCATAACAACATCTGCATCCTAAACTTTGGTATTTCTATTAGCATCTAAGGAACGAAATGCAGAAAGTGAACACAAGGAAATGCACTTACCCTCGGTAAACTATGGAGGGCTACGTCCTCTAAGTCCTTAGGACCATACTCAACAAGACGATTGAGATCAATGGTGTCTAGGACCTTCCTCTTTCTGTGGACTACCCTTGAAGTTGTATCCCAAGAAGATTGAGTATTTGGTGCCCACACTTGAGGACACAAACAACTATCAGGGCCCACACCTATCCTACTTACAGGGGGTGGTAAATTGTCCTTGACTGCCATAACAGTTTGTGTAGGAGGAGGTGTAGTTGGTGAGATGTGGATGGGGTTGTGCTCACCTTGAAAATTCTCAGGGGACATTAATCCTACTATAGTAAGATCATCAGTAATGTCATCATCTTTTCTATCCTACCACAGCAACGTTATTAGGTACCTTCCTCATTCTGTGGACTACCCTTGCAGTTGTATCCCAAGAAGATTGATTATTTAGCGCCATTAATTGAGGATGCAGATAGCCATCAGGTCCCACACCTGTCCTACTTTGAGGTGGTGGCAAATTGGCCTTAACTGCCATAACAGTTCGCGGAGGAGGAGATGTAGTGGGTGAGATGTGGATGTGGTTGCGCCCACCCTGAAAATCCCCAAGGGACATTAATCCTGTTGTAGTAAGCTCATCAAGAATGTCATCATTAATTTGCTTCTCTCCTGCTGCAATAGCGTTATTAGGGACCTTCCTCATTTTGTCGACTACCCTTGCAGTTGTATCCCAAGAAGATTGAGTATTTGACACCCTCAATTGAGGATGCGGATAGCCATCAGGTCCCACACCTGTCCTACTTTGAGGTAGAGGAAAATTGGCCTTGACTACCATAACAGTTCACGGAGGAGGAGATGTAGTAGGTGAGATGTGTATGGGGCTGCGTCCACCCTAAAAATCCCCATGGGACATTAATACTATTATAGTATGTTAATCCTTAATGTCATCATCAATGTGATTCTTTCCTGTTGCAGCAGCGTTATTAGGGGCTGCAGACTTTTCTCCTGGAGGGATTACTCCCGTCTCTACTGCAACACTTTGCTGTAGAGGCTCAGCGGTTTTGTTTGCAGGGGTTGCCTCCTTTGGCACCATCTTCATTTTCCCCCTTTTTGGGGTGGTTAAGGGCCGCAGCATCATCATCCATTTCTAATAATTGAGCTGCCAAAAGATCACGGTCAATATCCTCACCTAAAATTATGATGTTAAGATGTGAGGGCGTAGAAAAAATATTAGAAGTAAAATATTGGAAATGTCAAATCTTACCTTTCGTAGTTATTTTATTGGGGATCACCTTGGTTGTAAAATATCCTTATTCGAGAATGGAGATAGAAGTGACAAATTCAGAAAACTTTTTCTCCGAATCAAGTAAGTGGGTTGTGCCCTCAACGCTCTTTGCCTGATTATCACTAAGCTTCAAGTTGTTAATATCTATAGCATGAGAAAAGGTGGAGATAGTATGAATTAAAAGATCTTAAGGATTAGTATGGGATGCAGATAGTGCATACCCTTTTTGGACAAACGTCGCCATGTCTGTGACATTCTAATAGATTTTACCCTTTTTGTTTCTTCTGGTCAAATTTCCCAACTGTCCCCAGACACAAAGAAATACTTACCCTTCTAGTTTTTTAAACTGGTAGGTCGGTCGGTATACAAATACCTATCATCGCTCCACAGCGTAAAACAGTAATACCATGGGAATTCTTTGTAATTTTCCTTTGGACTGTAAAACTGGAAGAACTCCGCGGATGTAATATCTTTATCAAAGTTCTTCTGCCAAAGCACCAAACTAATAAGAATTTCCCTCCAGTAGTTGGTACCTAAATGGCCTAGAGCCAAGTTCATGGCACACAATATCCTTCTGATGGTCACATGAACAGGAAGTCGCATACCCAGAAGGAAGGCATGGAGAGGAAAGACAATATCATCAAGAATAACAGAACATGACCTTTGTTCTGTGTAAGGAAGTGTGCAGATTGTTCCTTCAGGGAACTCAAAGGCCGCAACAATATCAGCAATCCAGTCGTCATCCATAAAGCACCCATTATTGAGAGTTACATGGGACTTCTCAGAGGACTATCCGTAGCCAGAAGCTTCAGCTGGGGGATTTTTAGTTTCAGGTGGGACAACTGATGTCCCAATAGGCACCGCAATCGCTACTATTGTAGGAGGATTATTACTGGAACTTGTATCCTCCTCCATTATGTCCGCAGCCTCACTAGTGTCCCTACAGTTTAAGGATTTCGTAGAATCAGAATCAAGGATGATGCAATTAGGGCAATTTTAAGTAGATAAGGCCCAATAGCCTTCAAAGGCTTTACAGATGGGATCTCAGGAGGAGAAAAGACAAAATGAGACTTCCAAAAGTTGTCTAGTAAATCTTCAGGGTTCCAAATCATAGGTCCACAACAAAATGTGAAAAGCATAAGGGAAGTTAGGTGCCATAACCACTATGGTTAGAGAAGCCTCTTAGAGGTTGCGGTAGAAAGAGATAAAAGTGAAAAAAAATTAAAGTCAGCTAGAGCCAGCTAATTTTAAAGACTATAGCTAATTGATTTAAATGCCACCTGAAGACAAAAACTATCAAGCCTCAAGGTTATAGCTAATTATTGAAAGGATCATAATTTTTCAAGTTCAAGTTGTCGACTGCAGCCAAGAGAAGGAATGGCAAGAGGCTGCGGTAAAGTAGCACAAGTCATCTACCAATCGCGGCCAAATACACAAACAGGTCATTTGGATACGTGCGTGTTAACACATATTGAAAACCTAAGATTCTAGGGTTTTGTCCAAGAACATCGAGAGCATGTTCTTGGTGTTATTGGACAAAAACAAATTCAAAATTGGAGCATATTAATCCTAAAGAACCCGCATTTCTAACCCAAATTTAGTTCAAATACCTAGAACTAGCCAAGAATTCAATTATGCCTATCCAAAAACACATAATTGATACCCAACAGTCATATTAAAGAAACAAGGTATTTTCAATTACCTACTTGTTTTATTATAAAAGATAAAGAAAATGGTTCAATATCATCAACTTCAGGAATTAGAAACAAGCCAAAAAGGCTCTCAATATAAATTCAGTAATGCAGATTCATATGATATATAGAAGATACATTTAGGTAGTTCTTTCAAACTGGGTCAAAATGGAAAACTACATAAAGATGAAAAGTTAATGTGAAGGATTACCTAAAAATGGAGAAACACTTGATGCTCAGAAAAAATGTCATCTCAAATAACCTTGAACCATCGTAAAATAATCGCCGAAAAACTCAATATGAAACTGGCAGAACTTCGCTCTTGATGTGCTCTCAAGGTTTGGATAGGGTAATGATCGGCACGGCCAGAACCCATTTATATAAGAGGGTATGGGATGTTGAAGAGGTACCTTGTAACTTTCTACGACAAACTACGAATACTTACCACAGGACATTGAATTTAGCCATAGCCCCAACTCACTAATTCTTAGCACTACGACTTGGGGGTTTATTGATATGGTCAATATTATCCCTACTATCAAGAAGTCATTAACAAAGGGTCATCGTCTGGTCCTATATAGACCACGACACCATATGAATATAGCCATACCCAGCCTTGGTCAGAATTGGCCGCTAGCTAGACGCAAACAGACTGTGACACCTAGTTTAAGATAGCTGTTGTCTGGGGCCAAATAGGCTATAATCCCTATTTGTACACCACATTTGATAGCTGTCCGGAAGGATTCATTCTCTAACCTTATCCATTTGTCACGTGTCCACATGACATTACATGTGTATCTCCTAGAAATAAAAGTGCACACCTCATAATTGAGGGGATCGAGAAAAGAATCACCTAGCAAAGGCCTATTAAAATCTCTACCCTACCTCTCTCTCTAGATCTACACCCACCTGGGGGCTTTCCAGGTCATGGTCGGTACACAAACTGCCTTACAGTTCACATTTAGTCTACCCGAATTCACTATATTGATGTCTTCTCATCTCTTACTTATATTCCTCTTTAGGCCCAATCATATTGTATTATACAACGCAGATAATGAGAGTATGGCAAAAAAGTGGTTGTAGGCTCATTTTTATAACCAAACCACTCTACATCTTGTGTTCTTTCCCTTATTGCTTACTTTACTTATATTCTACACTTGATATGATGCTTGAGAACGAATTATGTCTGATTTCTAGTATCATCACTCCTGCAACATTTATAAATTATTATCATACTTATGAGAATAATTCACCCCTTTTATGATGATCACACCATTTCTCACAACAATGTGGTGGACCATACTCTTGACAAAGAGGATTCACCATCTTGGGTTTGGAAGAGTCATGACCACAAGAACATTTTTGGAGATATAAACCAAGGTGTAAGGACTTATGTTCAATTAAAATGAGGTTAGCCATTTTTGATATATTTCTCAAATGGATCCCATGAACATTAAGTAAGCACTAAAGGAGGAACATTGGATTAATGCCATGCAGGAAGAGTTGATTCAATTTAAAAAGAATGATGTATGAGAATTAGTCCCTTGAACTAGAGATACAAACGTCATTGGTACTAAATGGATTTATAAAAATAATATTGATGAGGATGGTATCATTGCTCGTAATAATTCTAGGATGGTTTCTCAAGGTTATCCTCAAATTGAGGGGGTTAACTTTGACGATACATTTGCTCTTGTTATTATGCTAGAGTTTGTTCATCTTTACTAGCCATAGCATGTCATCTAAGGTACAAGTTGTATCAAATGGATGTCAAGAGTGCCTTCCTTAATGGTATTCTATAGGAGGAGGTCTTTATGGTACAATCGAAAGGACTTGAAGATCCAACATTCCTCGATCATGTCTTTTATCTCAAGAAATTCCTATACAGGTTGAAGTAAGCTCCTCGAGTTTGGTATAAGAGGCTTACTTCCTATCTCCTTAACCATGGTTTCAAGAGATGGGGTGTTGATATGACATTGTTCATGCATCGATAAAAGGGGAAAATTTTGGTTGAACAAGTCTATTTGTGACCAATATACTCATCGTTTTGCAGAGGAGATGATGAGTGAGTTTGAGATGAGTATGGTAGGTGAGATTACTTTCTTCTTAGATTTTCAAGTGAGTCAATTAGAGGATGGGATTTTCATATCCCAATCCAAGTATGCAAGAGATCTAGTGAAGAAGTTTTGTTTAAACACCACTATGAGTGCACATACACTTATGAGTTGTACAACTAAGTTTATCAAAGATATATTAGAAAGGACATCGAGCAAAACCTAATCTCTAGTCATCCCGGTATTGCTTTAGTGTATATGTGTGTGATCGTTATCAAGAATCCCCAAAAGAGTCTCAGTTGCATGCGCTTAAAAGAATCATTAAATATGCGAGTGGTACTTTAGATTATGGGATATGGTATTCTTTTGATACCGATGAATGACTAACGGCTTATTCTAATGTCGATTAGGCTGGGCATGTAGATGATTACAAAAGCACCACAAGTCGGTGTTTCTATTTTGGTGGTGCTCCAGTTTGGTGGTTGAGCAACAAATAGAATTCTACCTCTTTGTCAACTTTGGAGGTCAAATAAATTGCAGTCAGGAGTTGTTGCGCACAACTCTTGTGGGTGAAATAAATGTTCGGGGATTATGGGATCGATCAAGGCTATATAACCATTTACGGTGACATTACTAGTGCCATTCATCTTTCACGTAATTTGTTCCAACATTTTACAACAAAGCATATTAGGATCTATGAGCATTTGATTCATGACCTTGTCGAAGAAAAAATCATATCCTTAAGCTTTGTTTCCACCAATATTCAACTCACCGATCTTTTAACTAAACCATTATACGTTCTTAGGCTTGAAAATCTTACGAAATACATTGGTGTTCTTTCCATCAACTGAGTTTGGGTCGTCATCTAGTTTAGGGTGTGATTTTATTGCTATATTTTATCTCCCTGAACTAGTTTTACATGTTTATATGTATATTATGAAAAATCTAAAAACATTTTTATTTCTTTCCTTTTATAAAAAAAATTCATAAAGATTATTCATGTTTTGTTGTTTGGGGGGCATAATTAAGATATTGGAAACACTCCTTCACTCTATTTCCCCGTGACCTATCATTGTGTGTAAGATTCGTCTATGCTTCTATGGTGCTTAAATATGTCTTTTTGGGCATAGCGATGTTCTTAAGTGACTATATCCTATATATTGGTCTCTTTTTATTACTTTTCCTGCACACACATTTCATGGTCTCTCTCGAGTGTTGGTGTTCTTTCCATGCGCTAAATGAGATGTTCTCTTCCCAAAACTGTCATTTCAATATTTTTCTCTCAGGATTATTGTGCATTCAAGAACCATTGCATGCGAGTATGGTATGTGTTTCTTGTGTATGAGTGTGCAATGGATAGTGCTATGATTGGCAAAAATTCTCCTTCGCATGAAAAGCCATAATTGGCAAGAGCTCACTTGTTAAAGTAAAAAAGAATTATGGTTCTATTAAGGGATAAAGTGAGAGTGTATTCAATATAACATAAATTAAAGGGAAAATCCTCACACGTCATAAAATGAGAAATCCATGTGAAAAGTATGAGTGTATGAGGGAGATTAGTTTAAGATCAATTGGTTTGAACAATTGTATTCATATTCCATTTTTCCCTTCTGACTATATTAAGTTGCGAATCATTGAGTCTTTGGCATCTATGCATAAGTGCATCGACCTCTTGTGAGTGACAACTTTGTTTTTCACTGAGGTTGATTTGAGCACTTGACTAATTTCACGTGTCCATTAGTCGTCGTGCACTATCGCATAATCTTGAATTGATTCTCTCGTGATTTAGGTTCACACCCATACATTCCATTTGTATTTTTAAATGGTTTTGTCACATTGATATGTGGTTTACTTTTTTTTTATATCTTGTATTTTCTTTTGATTTTTCTTGGTGGTCCTTTTTTATTTTTTGTAGTGGTGTACTTTATAAATTTTTTTGTGTTTTAGTTCATTCGAATGACTTAAGAGGTTTGTCGGAATGCCCTTATCATGACCTTCTAATGAGGTCCTCTCTATTTTCCAATGACCTTCCCATTGGAAGCTTGTTTGATAGTCGTTAGAACAAGATTAGCTCTTCATTCGAATGACCTCGCTTATCGTTCAAACAAGTCTTTAAGTTCATTTGAACGAACTCCATTTTTCATTCGAATGGCCTTAAAATTGCATTTCAGGTCTTTAGTTCTGTCATTTTCCCCATTTCCTTTCACCTATTTCCTTTTCCTTTTCCTTATGACCACAGAATCCTTTTCTTAAGACCCTATCCTTTCCTGCCTGAATCAACCCTCCATTTGTGATTTCTCGAAGCATCTTTTTGGATTTTATTTCAAGGCTTTCCAGTCCAGGGTTCAAAATGATTTTACGGGGTACGTTCTTCTTCTCATTTTTTGTTTATTTTTTCGTCTTGGTATGTATGTATGTGTGTATGTGTGTGTGTGTGTGTGTGTGTGTGTGTGTGTGTGTATAGGGGGAGAGAGAGGTGTTCTTATGTTTATGTATATATACACAGGTTGTATAATTCCAAATCTCAGTATTTTTATGTATATACCTATTTTTCCATACACGCCCATATATGTCTTTTTCAATATTTGTGGGGTTGTTTTTTAATTAATTTTTTTACATAAAAAAAAGATTTTTTTTCTTTTCCCCCTTTCATGTGTGTTATATCACCTATTTCAGTCTTTTTCCAACATTATTCAATTTCTTTACTGAAATGGTGCTATTTCACTCATGGTCATAGTTTTTGTACCTGAAATCCTATATTCATGTCTATTTCTTGGTGATTGATTGGTTTTCTATTCCTGGTTGGTCTTGGGGTTGGTTATAATATTTATCGGAGATTGGTTCTTAGAGAGTTATGTGGGTTGTTGTCTTCCTGTCGGATTTTTTTATCCTATCTTCTTTGTGTAGATTATTATGGTTGGGGTTTGCAAATGTGGATCATCCTGATGAGACCTTAGAGTCTCCCATGTGCGTCATCCTACCATCACGTTCCTCCGATGGGAGAGCCTCATTGACTACGAGCATTTTTCTCCCCTTGGTTTCCATGTTAGGTCAGTTGTTAGGGAGCGAGTTTTTAATTTGTCTAATTTTTCTAGGACTTTTATTGTCGAGTGGTTTGCGGGACGTGGGTGAGATCCTATCTTTTCCATGTATGGAGTGATTCTTCCTGACCTTGTCGGGTAATTCTATCATCACATGATAGCACACACGACTTCCCTCTGCTTAACTGTTCGAGGTATTGACAATGTCATTACCTCTGACACTATTGCCTCTCTATTAGGGGTGATAATTCAGGTTAGTCGTGTCATTTTTAAGTCGCATTGATTTTTATTTGAGTATGAGTTTTTGGCACTCTTAAATTTATATCAGCTAATCATGTCATATTCGGATCATTTCGAGTTATTACCATAAACGGATTATCGTGTCAAAAATTGCCAGCCCTACTCTCTATTAAGCATTCCTTGGGCGATTGATGCTATATTTCCTCAAATCGAGGACGAGCGGACCCCCATACATGATATCCTTCATATTCTTTTCTGCACCTATCGTCCCGACACATGTAGTCACCCTCTTTCACTCTGACCCCAAGCTCGACTTCGGCTCCTTAATTGGATCATGTGCATTTCTTTCCTTCCCCGTGCCAATTTTACACAGAGTTACAATGATATCGTCCATTTTATACAAACTATTAGCTCAGGGTTAATCATTGACCTTCCTTCAATGATTCTCACCTTTATGGTTAATGTGCTAAACAACGGGAAGTCGTCTATTCTATTTTCCTATCCTTACGAGATCCTGACTACCCATATTTCTTTATATTCTTAAGTACATGTTCTTCCCGACGAGGATAAGATGAGTTCATTGTCGACCATTGATATGAACTCTATCCGTCACTCTGAGGTCCATCTCCCTGGTGTTGCTCATTAACCTTACCCTACTGCCCCTTCCACCTATTTTTTTACTTTGGGTCCTACCTTGGAGTCTTTAAGTTCCTTACTTCCCTCTTCCTCTCATCTAGATGGGGATTCTACATTAGTCCAGGAGTTGACCAGACAGGTACAGTTCATATCCTCATAGAAGTTAGAGGATTGATAACGAATTGAGGCTAAGATGGAAGAGACCCGACATCTTTAGTCCAATTTTCTTGCCCAACTTGCCCGAGAGAGTGAGCACGGGATGAGGATGGAGTCATTACTGATGAATAATTTGGATGAGATACGGCATCAGAAGCAGCGATATGGAGCGAGCTAATCAAGAGCAGGACAGGATCCTAGTGATGCAGTTGATGATTTTCCACCACTATCGGAGAGCTGATTATGAGAGAGAGTTTTTGTAGTTTGGTGCCAATATTTTTTTGTACTTTAAGAGAGAGAGTTTTTATGTTTTTCAGACATAGATTTTGTATATGTGTTGCTCTTATTTGTCGTTATCTCATGTAGTCGATTGGATTTTACGCTACATTGTATCATCTTGGTTTTATTATATGGCGATTCAATTTCATATCCTCTATTTTTATACATGTTATTGTGTACCATCTTTTATATATATCCTTGCCTATTGTTATATGCTTCTTCTACCTTTCATATGGATATTCTTATTCGTTGTGTTGCATGATTCCCTCATTTTATATATATGATAGTGTTATTGCCTTTGTATGTAGGTACATATATATCATGTTCTTTGTAGGGTATTTGATTCTTTGGAATTAGAGGTAACTTTCATTTTACTCTTTATTCTACTAGGCTTCACAAGTTTTGTTGTTTCATATGCGTAGGTTTTTGCCTTAATGATTTCATCATAAGCTATACAATGGAGCACAAATTTCTGAGTAGTTGTTAGGTTGTCTGTGTCCATTTCTTTAGGTTTTGGGATGGGCATAGATGGCTTGATGACCTGACTTTGCATTTCTTATTATTTATTGGGTTTTATCCTAAAATATCCAAAGGGGGAGATTTGTAATGAAAACTTTCCAATTCAGTCTTATGGATGTATTGGCTTATTCTGTTGGTCAAAATATGTAGGTTTAATTGCATGTCATATATTTGTTACTCAAGCATATGAACCGAGACAAACAAACAACTACATTTTATGCTATATTATTGGCCATGATTCACGCATATCAAGATCGAAGGTATATGATTATTATAGTCAAAATAATCATAAATGTATTTGGAATAAATTTTGAGGCTTTTATCGTTTTAAAATATCTCCTGAAAAAAATATTTTTTGATCTAGTCGTTCTAACGAGATTGCATTCTAGTTCAAACGAGAAGGTATTATCATTCGAAGGAGATATCATTCTCATTCAAAATAGGTTCTAACGACATTAAAACAAGTGGTCTCTATTTACATTTGGTCCACATGTTTAAAGCTCATTGGTATCTCGTTCAAACGAAATTTATTATTCGTTCGAACGAACTTTGATCTCATTCCAACTAGGCATGTGAAGTCGTTCGAACGAACCTTTTCTCTTGTTCTAATAAACTTTGAAAATTTTAAGAAAATGATTTTGACTTTTTCATGATGTAAACACTTGTTGAAACTTAGGTTTTCTTTCAGTATTCACGAGCCTCCTTTGCAGAAAAACATCTATAAGCCTCCAAACTTTAAAAACACTTTTATAACTTAAGTCTAAATACCTATCTTGATCATAGTCCAAGATCAAACCCAAAACATTACATTCTATATTTCTGGTGTGGTGAATTCCACACAATTGGGTGGTGGTTGAGTATATCGGAGGACTCTGAGGCATGTAGTTGCTATGAAGCTGACACTGGACTGCGCAGTTGCTATGAACAAAGGTGTGAAGACATCCATCTACATAGCCTTGAGGAGTTAAGTGTTTTAAGTCTTTGAGTCTTTGTGTAAAACCTTATTTAAAGTGAATTGGGCCTAGGCATGTCCGTCCGAGGTTTTTTCCAGTTAGGTTTTCCTCGTACATCATCGTCTCATGTGTGATAGTTATTATTATTAATTACCTGACTAATCTTACATGAAAACTTAATAATTAAGTGAAATATGATTAAAATTGGTAATAATTTGGTTCGCATGTTTACAAAGTCTTAGATTGAATTTGGAAATTCTTGTTATCATTTAATTTATTTGTGTCGTAAATAGAAAATTGGACTTTCATATGGCCTAGGGTATGGGGACATATATTTAGAGTGAAGGCGTAGTGATTATACCTTGTTGATACTTTGAGGTTATAGATGTGGGACAACCTATAACTATACTTAGTGCAGGAGAGTGATTCTCAAAGGCAATAGGTATAGGCCTTCGTGATTTAGGGACTAACAAGAAGCCCATTTATTATGTACATGGATGGGACTGTACTCACATTAATGTTAGGCATATCGACTATCTTCCCTTATATGTTCATATACTTGAGATGTATAGCCTGGTATAATAATGGAACCTTTATTTATATTCAATGGAGATGAATAATATTTAATCATGAGGTTCAGTTGGGTTCAAGATTAGATGCACATGATATTTATTGTTGTTTTGGTTGGTTAACTTAGAAATAACTAAAAGACGAGATGAAGATGTGTAGTTATATTATAGCCCAAATTCAACTATATTCTTAATCTTCGTAAACTGGTTGCTAACGTTTTTTTTGGATTCTCTTTCCAGGAGCTAGGTCGTCGGTGCAGCCACACCCCTAATTATATCTGGCATTATCTTTGTTGTTTCTCTTATAGGATGTAGGCGTCGATCAAGTGTGATCACTTTTTATTCCTATTAACAATTTAGTTGTGTCGGATATTAAGTTAGTTGTTATTTTACTCGGAGAGTTGGATTCATGTTCGAGACAATAGTACTTTCAGTGTTAAATATTATTATTATTGGTTAGATTACTATCAGAGATTAGGTGGTTCACATCCATTATGTTTAAGTTATTTACTTTATGTATTTAGTTACTTTATCGCATGATAAGAGTGATACTCAACTCTTTAGATTGTCGTTTTATTTATTTTTTGAACTCAACAATCTAGTTATTGATTTTACGGTGTAAGAGCAAGTTTTATAATTGCTCAGTTTATTTTCAATTTTGGCTTATCTCGTCACACATACACTATACTTACATGACTTCTACATATTCCAAGACTGAGTTGAAGACCCTTGGAAGATTAAATAATCATACGCCTCAACAACTTTAGAAGAAGTTATCAATGCATTTGGCAAAGGCGTTTCTTTACTTTATTTTTTTAGGGTTTTAGAATTTTTAAGGGTTTGTTTTTTAAAATGTTTTTAAAGAAAACTTTGTAAAACTCGCTATCTTTAAAAGGAGAATATCTTATCATTCAAATGAACTACACTATGTCGTTAGAATGAGTTCTCTTGGTTCGAACAAGATCTGGAACGTTTCCCTTTGGCAAGCTCTGGAATCTCGTTAGAAGTCTCGTGATAATCCGTTCAAACAAGAAAGGGTAGGTCATTAGAAAGAGTTTTTAAAACGATCGAAGGATGAATTTTTCATCAAGCTCTGGAATCTTGCTCGATATGTCGTTAGATACCTGATCAAATGAAAATGAGAGTGTCGATCGAAAGAGATATTTGTCGTTTAAACGAATGCTTGAGATTTTTCTTTTTTGTTCATTTATACATGATTGGAAAAATCAAATATCGATTGGGTCCATTGAAATGAAATGAATTTTGCATTAATTTATATGTTCCATTTTAATATTATATCTGATCCAAATCTCTAGTATTTATCCCTTTGTAACAAACTTCCTTATAAAAATAGATACGGGATTAAAGGTTGAGGAACTCTTTTAAAAGTTTTCTTCAACCTTTTTTAGTTTTCTATGTGATCTAACTCTTCCATTATTATTCCAAACCCCTTGGAAACATAAATACCACTTTGTCAAATCAAGAAGAAGCTTTCTAGTTCAAAGACCCTTGTAAAGAGAAATCTATACTGTTGATTTTTGGAACCGAGGTTTCACTGCTGAAGAAGAAGGCTGATTTGTGGACACCGAAAAAAGACTACTTCCTATAAATGGCAATGGACTAGGTCATTTTTGTAGAAGAAATTGAAGATTCGGCATGTTATACTTAGTCTGT
The DNA here is from genome assembly GCA_949130495.1 of Sambucus nigra. Lineage (NCBI taxonomy): Eukaryota > Viridiplantae > Streptophyta > Magnoliopsida > Dipsacales > Adoxaceae > Sambucus > Sambucus nigra. The sequence continues at coordinate 115,682,172 of OX422219.1, forward strand.
ATAAGTTATTTATAAGTCGACTATCTGTCAATTACTCAACAGTGTTGAATATAGGTTTTTCCCTTTGAGGGATTTTTCATTACTTCTTCATGTTATTTTCATGCTTGGTTTGTGAATTAAAATTTGGACTATATATTTTTATGCGCACCTAAATTAATCAAAGATAAAATTTGATAAAATTAAACTTGTTTGTGGAAAACTAACATATAAATAATTTCATAGAATCCCCGTATTCTCATATGGGGTATTAGAGTAAGCTCATGTTGCACAATTTCTAGGTCAGTATAAGGCATATCAATGTAGGGCCATTCAAATACGTTCATGAAATCCTTCAGAAGCTCCTCAAATTATGACGACTCGTGTTCATTTAGTGTTCATCTGATGCTAATCTCATGCGAAGTGATGGTAGATCCAAGATTAATGACAATAGTCTCTTTATCATTAATTGAACGGGATTATATTATAATATTTTTCCCTATTGATATGAGTTAATAATTGATGATACCAGATTTAGTATCACCAGTGTATAGTGGGGAACAACTCAAATAAGAGAACAACAATGGCAATAAATAGACAATAAATTGATGTAGAAGGTGGTGAGGCTAAGAAGATTAACACTAGAGATTAAGTGGTTCGGCTAGAGACTACATCCACTGTGTGTATGTGTGTGTGTGTAACTTTCACTAATAAATGGGCACTAATGGCCTAGTTTACAAGATTTCACTCTCTAGAACACAACTTAGCAGAGTTTCAGCTAGGGTTTCCGTTACTTGATCCCTTACAAGGAAGAAGATACATGATATATATAGTGCTTAAGGGGTGTAATTTACACCCCCCCAATCATGTTGTTTGCATGAATGGTTGTCTCTTATCCAACCCAGTGTGGACACCTGGCTATGCCATATGTAGATCATGAGGCCAAATATTCCCTAACGTGAGGGAATGATATAATCATCACGATTTTGTCCACGTGTTCCTGGTCTCTTTTGTACTCGCATATGCTCGGACTGCTTGACGTCATCCACTGTAACCTCGGCCTGGCCGAATATGATGTTGTTGACTCCGAGATGACTATTGAGCTTGCCATCATAAGTAGAACCTTGGCTAAACAGGTCAACCGAGGTTAGGTAACCACGATCACGCTTGATATCAACTACCTCAGAGAATGAAATTGGTCCTTGTTGAGCCCCTTTGGACCATTGTTGATATCGGCTGTTAGTGAGGCCGAGGGTGATGCATATGAGACCGACCCTTATCAGGACGACCCTTCTTCTAGTTGGTTGAACCCTGCCAATGACTCGGTGGTGAAATTAGACAATGTTGCTTCTCAGAGTACGAGGGTGTACTTTGGTCATATCAATCACTCCCTAGCCCTTAGACTTCTGTGTGCATAGGAGGTTGAGGAGTATATGAACTCGGCTGATGAAAGGACGTTTATGAGTAATTGTTTGCATAGGGCTGTCATTGGTACACTTGTCACCCTAGTGATTGGCTAGCATCTACCACGAGCCAAATAAGGTGGCTACGCATTTAAGGTTTCGAGGTGACATGATGAGGCACCTTGGAAACTGTGCACAATCAATGCTTTGATATTTAAAAGCCTCAAAAAATTTCTCTCTCTCCTTCACTTTTCTTTCCCGCTTTTACTCTCTTTATGCAAAACGAAAGCCTCCATAGCTTTCGTCGATTTCCATCTTTACCAAATGTGAATCCAAGTTGCCTCCTACCTTCCTTCTTTCATTCCCTGCGCGTAGTCTCACTAAGGTACTGTTCTTTACCCTTAACTTCTACGTTGTTAGCTTGTCAGTCTTTTATACGTTTTTTTTTTGCATTTTTTACTTTTTTCGATGATCCCTTCCTCCACCGTTTGGGGGTTTTAGGGCTAAAAGATTGGTTGTGAGGTAGTTCTTAGGCTTTACCTGATTGTTCTGAGAGTGAGTTAGGCTTTGGTGGTTGATTTATTGGTTTTCGGTGAGTCTTCGATCACCATCTCCAGTGAGCTTCCCACCATTGTTCATGGTGTTCATATAAAACCCTTCTAAATTCCAAGTGTTTGATCTTTAATATTACTGTCAACAATTGTTTATTATTAATTCAACTTGTCAAGTGTGGTCTCGTATCTCAAATGCTATGACCTTTTTATAAACTTGCAGAGGAGTTTCCAAATCTAAGAGAGAAGTACTTCAATAAAATCAGACACGTTGAGGTAGCTCAAGCTGAGAGCCGAAAGGTCGAGGTTTTCCCTCTTCGTCCAATTTTCCACCTTCCTTGCATGTTATATACCTTGAAACTGTCGAGGCATGTGATCCAATGTCTGATTCATCTGCTACAGATCCTATGTCCATGTCTCCAACTGAAAGTGTGGACTCATATGAAGAGGCCATGGACTGTTCCCTCATCGAAGTGTAGGGTCTAATGATAAGGGGGATTCTTCACGTGTTGCATCTTCCAAAGATGCTAGGCCTTCACACAACTTTGACTCTGTAGAAATATTAGGCCCCAGTGTTTCATTTCCTCCTATGATGGATGCCACTCCACTGTCGGCTGCCACTCGATCTAAGTTTGCCAAGAGGTTTCCCACTGGTATCCCTACACGCACCCAAGATGAGGTTGCTGAAGATAATAATGAGGTTTCCCACTGGTATCCCTACATCCACAATCTGTGTTTACGAGCAGATATTTAAGTTCAATTTTCGTCTACCCATCCATCTCACGATCCTATCCATCATATATTACATAAACCTTGTTCACTCCCAGTTATCTCCAATTGCATGGAGGGTTTGATAGGAGCCATCGTTCTCTGGAAAGTTGTTCATCATACTAATCTTCCAGTTAGAGTATTTATCAGTTGTTATACCCCTTCATCCGCTAAGAACCATCCGAGCAATTACCACTTAATAGATAGATAGTCCGTGAAGAAACTGCTCTTGGTAACTCAGACCCCAATTCACAATTGGAACCCAGATACTTCTTTATCTCAGGTTCCTGGGAGTTCCGCCCAATCCAGGCTGGCAGAACATCTGAGACGAGAACCCCACTGAGGTGGGCTAAAGCCTCTATTTCAGTCAAAGCCAACCCAAGGTTAATTCTAGATAACCTTAAGGACATAAAAGATCTTCATAGTCAAGGCCATAATGGTCGTATCGTCCCGTATAAACATCTAATGACCCCTTATTATCTCCCCCAGACAGACTTGGGGGGTGGTCATTTGGCTGAGCTGCGTAAGTTTCAAAAATTCATTATTATGTCTCGTGTCCGTATATAACTGACGTACTAATTTCTCTCTGTATTTTTTCAGATCGTCCAGAAGGTCTAGCAGAAGACTTTTGGTAAATGTCTGCCCCCAACCTCGGCAAGCTCCTGGACAGAAGAAGTGGTAAGAATGCCCCTCCTCCAGCTCAGACAGGAAGAATGTTGGCACTACTAAGGCCAATGTTTCTGCTAAAAAAAGGAAAGATCTAGCTGACCCCCTTTCCTCTCGACCAAATATGACCCAACAAACTGACCGTGCCATCCCAATCTCTACGGATGATGCCCTGGCTACTCGGCTCTCTCAGCTGAGGATTAGTGACAGTGTAATTGCTCACAGTTTGAAAGTCGCTGATGCCATCGGTGGAATCCTTACCGTGGAGGACAAGTATTTTCTCCAATCTTTAGATGTTCCTTTACTAGTGGAGTTTTCTCCACATCGGTCGGTTCAGGTACGTTGATGAACCAGTTCTCTCTTTTTCAAGTGTTGTCTCTGTATTTCTTAAAACATCATTACTTATGCATCTGATATTTTTTCTGTAGGGGGTGGTTTCTATTCACTGCTTGGAAAATTGGACCCTGAAGAAGATACCTATGATCCAGAAGGGTAAGGACGCCGAGAAAGTGGAGACTGGGCTGAGGGCTGACCTTGAGAAGGCTGGGAAGGATTTGAAGGAAAAGGAGAACCAGGTTAGCCATCTGTAGGAGGAGAACACCAAGGCTCTGAAAGCCAAAGATGATATCATCCAAGCTATGATTGATGAGTCCATTAAAACTATATTAGTCGAGGCTGAGGCAAAGATCATTTCCAGCTATAAAAATTATAACTAGTTTATAGATTTTGGCTTTGAATATCTCGAGAGGGGCATCAAGGCTGCTAGCCGATGGGCTGCCCTCAAGAATGGTGAATCTGGGAGCTTATCCCCAAAAGACTTTGTAGACCTCAACTTCGGTGATGCTCATCTTGCGCAGGATTTGAGAGGGGTTGAGAGTTCTGGCACTGCTCTAATAGAGACTAGCCCTCTTGAGTTTACTGAGAACAAGGACGCTGTCAATCTTAAGGATGAGGTTGAAGTCACCGATGCTGGAATTCAGAAAATAGATCCACTTAGTGACAGGTTGGGCCCCATCTGAAGGACAAGTTCAACCCTGAGGGCTTTCATCTGTTAAGTATTTATTTTGTAAAGTTTTGTTGTAACCCCATCTTTTCGTGAACTATTATAACCTTTTGTAGGTAGATTTTATAATCTCACTTAGCAGTAATGCAAGTCTAATTCCATTATGCCTCGTGTCTATTACTGTCTTCTTATTAAGACATTTTATCTCATTATATTAATGATGTTTCATGATGTTTAATATTTGAGATCACCAAATAAATGGTTTTTAATCTCATATTTCACCAAATTAATGATGTTTAAGGTCTGAGATCACCAAATAAATGATGTTTAATCTCACATTTCACCGAATTAATGATGTTTAAGATTTAAGATCGAAAATTTAAATTATGTTTAATCTCATATTTCACCAAATTAATGATGTTTAAGGCCTGATATCACCAAATAAATGATGTTTCATCTCATATTTCACCAAATTAATGATGTTTAAGGTTTGAGATAACCAAATAAATGATGTTTAATATCATATTTCACAAAATTAATGATGTTTAAGATCTGAGATCACCAAATATATGATGTTTCGTCTCATATTTTGCCAAATTAATGATGTTTCAGATCTGAGATCACCAAATAATTGATGTTTCATCTCATATTTCACCAAATTAATGATGTTTCAGATCTGAGATCACCAAATAAATGTTGTTTAGTCTCATATTTTCACCAAATTAATGATGTTTAAGGACTGAGATCACCAAATTAATGATGTTTCATCTCATATTTCACCAATTTAATGATCTTTCAGATTTGAGATCACCAAATAAATGATGTTTCATCTCATATTTTACTAAATTAATGATGTTTCAGATTTGAGATCACCATATAAATAATGTTTAATCTCATATTTCACCAAATTAATGATGTTTAAGGTCTGAGGTCACCAAATTAATGATATTTCATCTCATATTGATGGTTATCCCATCCCAGCACTATCATCTTTGTCGAAGGAGGGTTTGCCAAGGATTTCTCAAGCTTATTTCACCACGAATGATGCTCTGAAGCCTAAGATTTATAAAAATATTTGGACAAACAAGTATGATGAGGGGAACATTGATAATCTTTTATATTCATTCTTCTAAATCAAATGCATGAGTTACAATAAAACTACGAACTCATTGATAATACTTTTTCAGATGATCAGCATTTTAGGGGTTTGAGAAAGGTTCTCCCTCAAGGTTCTCCAGTCGATAGGTGCCTGGAACAACTTCATAGGTAACTCCATAAGGGCCATGCCAATTGGAATGGAGCTTGTTGCATTTTTACCATATCTTCTTGAGAATAAAATCTCCCACGACTATCAGCCTCTCTTTCACCCTCTGATTGTACAATTCGGCAGTCCTCTGCTGGTAGGCTGCTTGCCTTACTTTGGTATGGTCTCTTCTTTATTCAATCAGGTCAAGGTCGAGTCTTCTCTCCCCCTCATTTCCTTGAGGGTCATACATCTCAGTTTTATATGTAGGAAATTCAACCTCAGTAGGGATGACAGCTTCTAAACCATAAGCCAATATAAAAGGGGTCTCCCCCATAGGAGTTTTGACCGTCATCCTTTAGGCCCATAATATTGCATGTACTTCTTCATTCCACCTACCTTTTTCATCTTCTAGCTATTTTTTTTATCCTATCAAGAATAGTGCTTTTTATAACCTCAGTATGGCCATTAGCCTGATGTCGTCCAAGGGAGGAGAAGAATTATTTAATTCCGACCCTCTGACAATATTTCTCCAAAGAGACATTCTTGAACAGTTTCCCATTATCATAGATGAGGGTGTTAGGGAGGTCGTACCTACAGATGATATTCTTCCACGTGAATTAAAATTCCTTTTTTTTGTTATGGAGACCATAGATTCAGCTTCAACCCATTTTGAAAAATAGTCTATTGCAACAATCAAGTATCTATAATTTCCTATGGCCCTTAGAAGAGGTCCAACAAAATCAATACCCCATACTGAAAATGGTTAAGGTGAGGTAATGGAGATCAGTGGATGATGAGGTTGATGAAGGATGTTAGCAAACCTTTGACATTTATCACACCTATTAACATAAGTTGCAGCATCTTTAGCTAAGGTCGGCCACCAATACCCCTGAGTTATTAACCTCTTGGCCAGAGATCTTCATCCTATATGGCTTGAGCAAGAACCCTCATGCACGTATTTTAGGATATAGTCTACCTCAGATGGGTGGACACACCTGAGTAGGGGAGAAAAAATCCTTTCTTGTATAAAACATCTCCTATGATTGAAAATATAGCAGCTTTATACCTCAGTTTCCTTCTTTCGACTTTAGAGTCTAGCAAGCTACCTTCTCTGATGTATCGAACAATTGGATCCATCAAAGATGGGCCGAGGTTCAAATTGAAGAAGAAGCTCAGCTTCAAGTCTTCATCTTCTATGGTCGGCCGAGGCAAGATTTCTATCGGCACTGTCTTCCTGATTTCTGTGCGAGTGGTCGAGGCTATCCTTGCTAGAGCATCGACTCGGTTATTTTCCAGTCAAGGCACTCTTCGAATCTTAATCTCTCAAAAATCCTTCATCACCATTCTCACCTTCGCTAAGTATTTGGCCATTTTATCTTCCTTGGCTTCATGAACTCCCAGAACTTGATTAACCACCAGATAAGAATCATTATGGACTAGTAGTTGGCCGATATTCATGGCTCTTGCAAGGTATATTCCAGCTATAAATGCCTTATATTCTGCCTCATTATTTTAGGCCTTAAAATTAAACCTCAGCTCATATTCTATGTCTATTCCATCAGGGGCTGACCCAATGAGGCTGGCCCCACTGCAATTTTCACAGGACGAGCCATCAATAAACAAACTCCACACTGATCCATCCGAGAATGGTCCTTCTCCAATGACTCCGTTCCTAAGCAAAAAACTATCGATCTCGATCGTAGGAGTCTTCTATGCATTCGATGAGGCTATTATCGACTCAGCACTGATTACGGCCGATGTTGAACAACTGCTTGCATCTTCACTCTCTGCCTCAGACCAAGTGAACTCCGCTATAAAATCTGCCAGAGCTTGCCCCTTGATTGACAATCTTCGCTGATAAATAATGTCGTATTCTCGTAACTCAATGGCCCAGTACATAAACCTACCTAATTTCTCAGGTTTATGGATGACTTGCCATAGGGGTGAGTTAGTTAGGATGACCGTGGTATGTGCTTGAAAGTACGGCTTCATTTTTCTTGAGGCGTGGATCAGGGCATAGGCTAACTTTTCCATTCTTGGATACCTCTGCTAAGCTACTTGAAATATACCAGTCTTTGAACACCCTTATCATCTCGTACTATAGATGCACTGATAGCCGACTCAGATACAGCCAAGTACACATAAGGTCTCTTTACTTGAACAGGATAAGATAATAAGAGTGGGGAATCGAGGTAAGACTTTAGCTCCATGAAGGATTTTTTGCATTATGTATCCCATTCAAAGGATTTTTTAAGAACTTTAAAAGATGGAAGGCATTTATCAGTGGCTCTGGAAACAAACATGTTTAAGGCTACCACTCGTCCTATAAGCCTCTGAACGTCTTTGATAGTCTCAGTGGTCTTTATTTGTAGCAGGGCCTTTATCTTCTCTGGGTTGGCCTCTATCCCCCTCTAATTAACAATAAAACCCACAAATTTACCCGCTCCAACACTGAAGACACATTTTGCTGGATTGAGCTTATTCCTGTACTTGTCCATCGTATTGAAGGTTTTTTTAAGGTCGACCACCTAGGTGTCGACCTTCAGTCTCTTGGTCAGCATAGCATTAACATAAACCTCCATGGACTTTCCTATTGGGTCTTCAAACATCTTATTTACCAGTCGTTGATAGGTAGCCACAACATTCTTCAAGACGAAGGGCATAACCCTGTAACAATAGGTTCTTTTATCTCTGATGAAGGCCGTCTTCTCTAAATCAGTAATCTCCATAAAAAATTTATTATATCCAGAGCAAGCATACATGAAGCTCATCAACTCATAGCCTGTTATGGAATCCACCATCTAATCAATACGAGGAAGAGGGAAGCTATCCTTAGGGAAAAATTTGTTCAAATTAATGAAATATACGCACATTCTCCACTTACCATTGGCCTTGGGCACTCTGACTGCATTGGATAGCCATTCAGGATATATGACCTCTCTGATGAACTCAGCCTCTTCAAGCTTCTTAACCTCGTCCCTTATGACCTCATACTTCTCTCCAGAATAAATTCTTCTTCTCTACTTAACTCGTTTGGCACCCTCCACCACATTGAGCATGTGGCATATTATCTTGGGGTAGATGCCTAGCATGTATGCATGACTCCATGAAAATAGGATTTCAAGTGAAACAGAATTCTGATCGATTATTTGTCTCTCAAACTAAGTATGCCTCAGATCTTGTTAAGAAATTTGGTTTAGATAATGCTAAAGTTGCCAAAACGCCTATGAGTACTACTGTTAAATTATGTAAAGATGAAAATGGAAAGTCAGTTGATTCCACACATTATCATAGTATGATTGGTAGTCTACTCTATCTAACTGCCTCACGACCAGATATAATGTATGTTGTATGTCTGTGTGCTCGTTACCAGAATAACCCTAAAGAGAGCCATTTATCTTGTGTAAAACGTATAATAAAGTACATAAAAGGCACTCTTAATCTTGGACTTAGGTACACTAATGATACCTGCAGCACCATCATAGGGTATACTGATGCTGATTGGGCTGGTTGTACTGATGACAGTAAGAGTACATCAGGTGCATGTTATTATGTCGGCAATAATTTAGTAGGTTGGAGTAGAAAAAAATAGAATTGCACATCTTTATCTACGGCTGAGTCCGAATATATAGCAGCAGGTAGTTGCTGTGCTCAATTGTTATGGATAAAACAAATGTAAAGCGATTATGGGATTAAAGAAGATCAGTTGCAATTGTATTGTGACAATCAAAGCGCCATTAACATATCTAAAAACCCGGTTCAACACTCGCGAACTAAGCATATTAAAATAAGACATCACTTTATACGCGAACTTGTTGAGACTAAGGAGTTAGAAATTCATTACCTACCTACTGATCTGCAACTTGCAGACATGTTCACTAAACCTCTAGACTATAACAGATTTTTGTATTTGCGTAATTCTATAGGAATGGTATGTGATGATTAAACTCTTAAGACCGTAATTTTTACCGTTTGTCCATTTGAGACAAAATGGGGGAGAAATTTTAGTCTACGGGTTCAATGTTTTGTTCACATTTCATCTAAACTGCTTGATCTTAGTGCATATTTGCAGGAACCGTTTCTACTGATTTTCTACCATTTCTCTCTAGTGTACAAATTTGTAAATAGTTGAGTTATGTAATTTTTTACTTTCTAGGAAATTGGTAGATAGTATCTTTTGTATAGGACTAGGTTTTTTTTTTTTGGTTCCCTAAGAGTTTAAGCTAACTCAAAGGAGATTTTGTCTCATATTTCCAAAGGGGGAGATTGAAGCACGTTATACCTTTGACTTACTTAAGTCTATATTGTATTAGTGTTCATCTAATTTGGAAATAGTGACAAAATTTATTGTCTAACCTAGAATCCAAAGAACCTCAGACTTATTCTCTCTAATCCTCTTCAATGATCCAAACAAGGTATAAATTGAATCACACTACACACATTAGAAGTGCATACATGTGTATATATTGCTCATAATTGATTGTGTGTTAAATTCCCCTTAAAATGTTATTTTAATAATTTTTGGGAATTTTTAAACATTTTTAAAGTAATGTTTTCTTTAATAAAGTGTGTTTATAAACTTTGTGTGGTTAAAATGCTATTATGAAAACTTAGTTTTTCATTAGAAGGTTTGATTGGGTAGAATATCAATGCGCCAGAGACTTCAGGGTGTTGCATGTAATTAATTTGGACGCTCGTTTTCCAGCCAATGAAATGCCAACACTTGTCATGCTCTTGTTATCTCATTTGTGTTTGTTTTGTGAGAGAACTACCTGGTGTATTGTGGATCGTTAGATCAAACCTTATCTATGGCCTGCATGTGTTTTAAGTCTATCCATGTGCTATCACTATGGACCAATCACCTTCTTTTTAACCCACCGCTTTTTTACCACCCTTGGATCAAAGTCAATATAAGGAAGACTGAATCTCAACCGTTGATTGCTATCAGCGATCCAGAACCTTCCTTGGCTCCAATATAAACCCTCTCATTCTCAGCATTTTAAGACTTTTGGCAGTCGTCCAACTAGAGAGAAAAAAGAGAGAAGAGAGAAGTGAGAGAGAAGAGAGAAAAGAAAAGAGAGAAGAGAGAGAAAGGGAACTGAGTTAGAGAAATCCTAACCCTAACCCTAAACAACTTCAAACCATATTCAAACCTTCGTACTTTCAGAAATCCAAACACAACCTTGAGTGTTTGAGAGAGATTGGTGTTACTGGTTTGATCATTTGTAGCTGTAACCTCTTGATCTGTGATCTTGTTACCAACTGAGACATTTTGGTGAGATCTGTATTTCTTTTTCATAGAAATCTTAGATCTACACTATTGCATGTTATATATCAGTAGATCTGCATATTTGTTTCTCGTTTTAAGAAAATCTTTACTGATTTAGATCTATAATTGTTTTATGTTTTCTGTTCTTATGAAACTAAACCTTGACCTAGTTGGATTCTCACTTGGAGATTTTCAATCTCGAAAATATTTTTAAAAACTGAGATTGATTAAGATCTTGACCGACTTAGAAGCAAGATATCCGTGGAATCTGGGATAGATTAAAAGGTCAAAAAGGTTCTAAGTTTTGTAAGAAAGAAAGAAAAGAAAATCACAGCATATAGTCTTTATATGTAATTTTCTAGGACTGTCTGTAAAAACTAAGTGTGTGTGAGTTCATGCATGTGAATAGAAATCACATCACAAACACTTGACACACTACCACACTGAAAGTGTTGGGTATAAGATCAAAGATTATTGAGTCGACGCAAATAAATCTAAAGAAAAGGGGAAGTTATCAAACTGGAAGAACATCATCAACAATCAGATCTACAAGAAGTTAGAATGACACCAAGTGGGGTATATTCCTAAACTTAGAATAGGCTGAGTTGTGTGCATGTATGTTGTATTGTTTGTAACTGCTATTTGTCTTAGTGGATTTTTACTTTCGTGACTTAGAAGTCACCGTGGATGTTTCCTCTATTGGGAGAGGTTTTGCCACGTTAAAAATAGTGTGTTCTGATTATCTTCATCTCCTCATCTCATTCTATAGTGTGCTGATATTTTGAAACTATCTTAGTTTTAAAACTGATTACAAAGTCTTGGTTATTCTCGTACATAAGTTTTTTTTTGTAAACACGTCTTGTTGTTTATCATTTTTATTTTCAAAAGAAAAGGGTTTCTTCAACAAATATCTCGGAGTTGCTTATACAGTTTAATCATTATATTAAACGGCATTAGTAACGTTTTTCAGATGGTATGGTACGAGCCTGGCCCGGCTGAGTCCCAGGCCCTTAAAGCACGGCCATAACATAATAACTGTAGAGTTTCCCCCATCAATCAAAATCCTTGGTAATTCACATCCATTTACTCTCGTTGTTATGACAAGAGGGTCGTCATGTGAATCTAGAATACCCTTAAATTATAGTCTTGAAAAGACAACTACGAACGTATCCAAGTCCACCTTCTTATTTTTCTACTATCTCACTTCAATGGAGGTTGAGTGAATAACCTCAGCCTTTGTGATTTCCTTGTCCTTGACCACATGCTCTTTTCGATCATCTACCTCAGAGCCTCCTTTGGCTAAACTTCCACAAATCATGTTTACCCCATATGAAATCACGTTGAGCCTATTGACAGGGATATCGTCATCCTTTGGTTGCATATCCGGATCATCACTGTTGTCATCTAAAGGGTCATCTTACCTAGATAGAGCATCTTTTTTGCACTTATTACCCCTCTTCTTTGTAGGGTCAGCTCGGCCATCCTTTGTAATGTCTTTATCCACATACTTCCTCAACTTCTCAGCTTTTAACATTTTTCCAATCTCATCTTTTAAGGAAACCCACTTATCAGTCAAATGGACGTGATCCTGGTGAAACTCACACCACGAGGCTTTATTCCTCTTATGTGGAAAAGCCCTTATCTTCTCAGGCCATCACAGAGATCTGTCATTTTAAATCTCATTCAAAATATGCTCGTAACTCACAGTCAGAGGAGTGTAGTCTGTTTGCTTGTCATCAACCAACCTCTTTTTACCATCGTTGTTTTTCTTTTGGGATTTACCCCCACTGCTTCCACCTTTATCGTCCTCATACTTTGTATCCATTGCTTCTTTAGCATTCATTACTTTCCTAGCCATTGATTTTAAGGGGTATTTAGCATACTTCTATAGTAACTAACCCTTCTGAAGGCCTCCGATAAGTGCTGTCATAGCTATGCTTTCTTCATAGTCTTCAACTTCTAGCTTGTCCTTGTTAAACCTCGCGATGTAGTCTCTAAGACTCTCATACTTCCCTTGTTTGACATAGAGAAAATGAGTAGTCTTTTTATACGGTCTGACCCTAAAAAAAATTATGGATAAAATGCTCGGCCAACCGTTTGAAGCTGTCAATAGAATTTTTTGGGATTCAAGTATACCAAACATGAGCAGCCCCGATCAGAGTGCTTGAGAATGCATGACATTTCTACTCGTCTGAGATAGAGTAATTATCAGTTGTTGATTGGTACATCTCAATGTGGTGGACTGGCTTGGTGCTCCCATCATATCTTGGAGTTACCACAGGCGGCTTGAATTTAGTCGGGATTGGTAAGTTGAATAGCCTTGCGACAAATGGATATCCCTGTGACTGTCCCCTCTATAAGGGGTATCGACTTTTTAGAATATCATCGATCTTCTTTTCTAGCCTTTGAATCGAATCATTCCAGGGTCTCTCGACCTGGCCGATGTTGTCCCTGCCACTTCCATAAGATGGATCGGGGGTTCACCAGTTGTTGGTTGTCATCGGCTGTTAACTTCCCTATGACCCTAGTCTTGACCATGCGTAGGTCAGCCTTGGATGGGTCGGTAGTCGGCCCCTTCTCTTCTAGATCCAGTAATGCTCCTTGACCTGGATAGCCTCTCTCTCAGGTTATTGATTTGGTCGAGCCTCTCAAAGGCCAACCATCTGCTCAATCGGTCAAATGTTAAACCACTTGTTCAAGGATCTGGTCTCTGCCTTCTTCCATAACCTTATCTCTCCTGGATAGGCCATACAATATTATTTGATATCTCATATAGCTCACAATAGTCTTTCGAAGGACCATTAGCCTCAACATCGTCGTACATGTCCTCCGAGCAAGGGTTTCCTTATTTCCCCAGGTGTAAACGCCTAGGGTCAGCAATATCCCTCCACCTTTAGAGAGGAGGAAGATCTTTGCGTGGTACTTGTCATGGTCCCCTGGACACCTTGTGATGTCCATCAGGTGCTGCCGGAGTTATCATCTCCGATGTGACCCAGGTGGCCTTATTATCATATTTTCACTTAGGGCGGCGAATTGCTCCTGCATCACTTGCTGGTTGGCCACTAAAAATTTCAAGGTTGCAGCCATCTAGGATCGGGGTTGTGCGTGGTTGGAGTTGGGTTCTCCTTCAGCCAGTGGTGGAGGCAGTGGTAGTTCAGGTACCATTTATTATCCTGGAACTTTGAGCTGTGATCTGAAGACTAAAAGCTTATGGGCCCAATAAGTACTCTTTCAATGGTGAGACAACTCCACATGAAAGGGGGAGGACTGGCTCACCACCAGACATTCCGACGAGGAAAAGCTACAAAATGGAAGAGATAAAGCTTCTCGTTCCCATAGACGGCGCCAAATTGATGATACTATATTTAGTATCACCCGTTTATAGTGATGAATAACTCAAATAATAGTACAACAATTGCAATAAGTAGACAACAAATTGATGTAGAAGGTAGTGAGGCTAAGAAGATTAACACTATAGATTAAGTGGTTCGGCCGGAGCCTACATCCATTGTGTGTGTGTGTGTGTGTGTGTGTGTGTGACTTTCACTAACAAATGGGCACTAATGGCCTGGTTTACAAGATTTCTCTCTCTAGAACACAACTTAGCAGAGTTTCAGGTAGGGTTTCAGTTACTCGATCCCTTACAAGGAAGAAGATACATGATATATATAGTGATTAAGGGGTGTAATGTACCCCCCCCCCCCCAATCATGTTGTTTACATGAATGGTTAGCTCTTAGCCAACCCAATGTGGACACCTGGCCGTGCCACATCTAGATCATGATGACCAAATATTCCCCCACGTGATGGAATGATATAGTCATAACGGTTTTGTCCACGTGTTCCTGGTCTATTTTGTACTCACATATGCTCGAACTGCTTGACATCATCCACTGGAACCTCGACCTGGCCGAGTATGATGTTTTTGACTCCGAGATAATGATTGAGCTTGCCATTATAAGTAGAACCTCGACTAAACAGGTCAGTCTAGGTTAGGTAACCGTGATCACGCTTGATATCGGCTACCTAAGAGAATGAAATTGGTCCTTGTTGAGCCCCTATGGACCATTTTTTATATCGGCAGTCAGAGAGACCGAGGGTGATGCATATGAAGTTGACAGTTATCAGGACGACCCTTCTTCTGGCTGGTTGGACCCTTCCAGTGACTCGGCGGTGAAATTAGACGACGTTGCTTCTCAGAGTACGAGGGTGTACTTTGGTTATATCAATAATTTCTCATTCATAAATCATCTTCATGAATTGTTTAAATAATAGAATCAAGAAAATTATCCTAAGGCACAATAAGATACTCAAAGTCTTCATTTATTTCACTGATATCATTTTTAGGAAAAATAGTAGTGATAACCTTCTCAAAAGATGCCTTATTTACATTGACATCATAAACGTAAACAGTAGAAGTATATTCGATTTCGAGGTTATTGACAACGGGGTTCTTAATCAAAAGGGCCTACTAGCTAATATGCTCCACCAATTGAGGATAGGTTTTCCAATAGAAGAGATCTTATTGGTAGGGTCAAATGACTCAAATTATAGCATATCTTGTAAATGTCCATTCCCAATTCAGTGAGGCCAAAATATTCGTCGCTTTCAATGCTTTCTCTGTTAGATGAGCTTAAATCGAAAGACTTGTCGGCCAATGGCTTCACCTCGTCCTTAGATCCCTCAGTCTAGGTGATCTTGTCCCTGAAGAATATTTAAAAACCCCACTTCATAGTCTTTTCAACCATGTCATACCATGGTTGGATAAAGCGACAAATGGGAAAATCTTTGCCCTCTTTGATGACGTGACTATAAGGGTAAATTTTTAAATCAAGTCAATTTGTATGTATTGGCTTAATAATGTGTTTGGACAAAAAAAATTGGGTCATAGGTTAGGACTTGAGTTATTTCTCCTTCAATCCCATGATGTGTTACTTAAGATTGTAATAGCCAAAGATAAGGCGACATTAAGTATACATTATGTTTCGAGACTATTTTCATCTTCATCATCTAAGGGGTCTCAATGAGGTATGAATACAGGTTTATATTTTATCCCTGGTTTTTGCTTTGGGTGTTAGGTTTTTATAAAAATGATTTCATCCTTTTTATAAATATGACTTGGACGACATCTTTGTATGCACACCTAAATTAATTAAAGACAAAATTTGGTAAAATTGAATTTGTGTGTGGCAAACTAATATACGAATAATTTCATTGAATTCTCGCATTCTCAAATTGGTATCAGAGTCGGTTACACTAAGTTTTTATGTGATTCATTAAAATTTTTAATTATATATTTAACTTGTATAATAGGATGCCTGTGTTTAAAGGGTCAAACTATGCTAACAAGAAAGCTAGGATGAGGTCTGCATTAAAATCAATTGATGAACGTGCTTGGCTTGTCTGTGAAAGAAGGTGGACACCACCCACAGTGACGAATGACAATGTCAAAAGTCTAAAATCTATCTCTACATGGGCAAAGAATGATTTTAAATGGAGCAATTTTAACTCACGCGGTCTGAGTGCAATCTATGGAACCGTCACCCCTCATGAGTTATGTCGCATTATGACGTGCACCACATCTAAAGAAACTTGGGATACCCTCCATCTCACTCACGAGGGTACCAATGTTGTGAAAGCTTTTAAGTTGAAAAATCTCACCACACAATTTGAAATGATTACTATGATAGAGATTTAGTCTTTTGATGATTTTTACGCACGTTTGTCGGATATAGTAAACTCTAGTTTCAATTTAGGTGAGAAGATTCCCGAGATGCATGTTGTTAAGAAAATTTTGAGATCACTTTCGACTTATTTTATTCATAAGGTCATCGTGCTTAATTCTTGGGATATTAGATACTTTTAGGTTAAAAGAACTCATAGGACACCTTCAAACGTATGAGATAGATATTTTTTCCAAAACTATTAAACCTAAGAAAAATGGAAATGCATTAAAAGTAAAATCTAAAACGAAAAAGGAAGTGTCGTCTTACTCCGAATATGATTTTGACTTGGACGATTTTTCCAAAGAAAAGAAAAGTTTTGAGAAAGATAAAAAAATTTAAATCCGGCAAGACAAATTTTGAAAAATAAAATAAAGATTACGCAAAGAAAGATGAAGAGAGATGTTATGAGTGTGAGGGTAAAGGTCAAAAAGTTCACGAGTGTTCAACGAGATTAAAGAGATATGGCAAAGGCAAAGATGCCCTTAATGCCACGCTTAGTGAGAGTGATGTCGAGTCGGGTGATTCCAGGTACGAATTTCTTATAGACGTAACTTCACCACATTCATGGATAGTCATGTTAGTACACCTAATACACCTCACACCGATGAGGAAGATATTAAACATGATGACCTTGACAGTGAGTCTAGTCATTCCAGTGAGAGTGAGGGAGCGAATGTTTTAAGTGAGAGCGAGAGTGACCTTCAATTCACTTTTGTTGATCTTTACACTGAATCCTTTAAAAAAAATGGTTTAACGACTAGAGTTTTAGTCATAGAGAAGGAGTTGAGAGACTAGAGAGAGAGAGAGTCCTCGGTTAGAGTTTCTTTGTGAGAGGGGGTCATTTTTTTTAGGAAAAATTATGACTTGACCAACAAAGTGGCTAGTCTTATGAGATATCTTCATGCATTTGTGGAGATGGGAGTAGGTCTAGTATTTTAGGGCGAGGATGTGTTGATATACTCGGATTCACTAAATATAATAATGTGATGTACGTAAAAGAGTTGAAACCGAACTTAATTAGTATAAGAGAACTGGGACGCAAACTTTGCCATAAATTTTGATCGGTCCGAATGTAATGTATATGATCAATCCAATGAAATTTTACTACAAAAGTGTGAGGACTAAAGATAATTGGTATGAGATGATTCCTAAGTTCTACTTAGTGGGCAACAGTGCCATGGTCTCCTATATGGACCTTATCCATCAATGACTAGGTCATGTGAACTTTAGAGATATTGAGAGATTAATAAAAAAAGGACCTAGTTTCCTAGCTTACCATCGCTCGGGAAACCAACTTCCTTGATTTGTGGACCTTGCCAATAAGGAAAAGAAATTCAAAATCCCCATCGAAAGTTGAATACTATTACCACCACCCATGTTTTGGAGTTATTCACATGGATCTTATGGGTCCTACTCGCTCAGAGAGCTTAGGTGATAAGATATACATTCTCATGATGGTCGATGACTTTTCTAGATACTCTATCGTTGGATTTCTAAGAGAAAAGTATGATACAATTGAGTTCTTAACAACCAAGTTTCATGTCCTCCAAAACCAACATGGTGTCACTATTAATCGAATGCGAAGTAAAGATGATGGCAGATTTGAAAAAGTCAATGTGGATAGTTATTATGATAGAATGGGCATAAAATATGAGTTTTTGATCATTTGTACTCCTAAAAAAATGGGATTATTGAGAGGAAGAACCGGACGATACAAGAAATGGCTAGATCCATGCTTCTCAGGAGAAATGTGCCTATAGATTTTTAGGCAGAGGCGGTGAGTACCACATTCCATATGGTGAATGTGGTATATCTTTATCCGCATACGCTTCACATACCTTATGAGTTGTGGACAGGGAAGAAGTCCAACCTATCATATTTTCGTGTCTTTAGGAGTACTTGCTACATCTTGAGAGATAGAGAGCACTTAGGAAAGTTCAACTCTTGGAGCAACGGGGGGATATTTTTACGTTATTCATCGATGAGTAGGGATTATAAGGTGTCTAACCTTGTAAGCTCTAATGTTATGGAGTTAATAAATGTCACGATTAGAGATAATGAGCCGTTAAAATCTATTGCTACTAGCTCCAAGTGTGAGGATGATGCACCCCTTAGTGATGATCCCATCCTTCATCATACTACCCGGTAGACTCCACTTTTAATTTAAAGGATCCCTCACTTGGGTTCGAAGAGTCATGGTGGTGATCTCACACTAGGTGTAAAGACTCAATATCAACTCGATAATATGGTTAACTATCTGTACTACACCTCCTTAGTAGAGCCCAATAATGTAGAAAAAGCACATATGGACGAGCATTGAATATCCTCTATACAAGATGAGTTGCTTTTGTTTTGGAAAAATGATGTCTGGGAGTTAGTCCTCCTACCTAGCAAGATAAATGTGATAGGTACCTAGCAAGACAAATGTTCACAATAAGGCTAGGTTGCTCACTCAAGGCTAGACACAGATTGCGGGTGTAGACTTTGACGATACACTCGCTCTTATTTCTAGGCTGGAGTCTGTATACTTACTACTCGCCATAACATGTCATTTGCGCTTCAAGTTATATCAGATCGATGTCAAGAGTGCTTTTTTGAATGGAATTCTAGAGGAGGAAGTTTATATGGAATAACTAAAGGGGTTTGAATACCTTAAACACCCAGGACACATTTATTATCGTAAGAAGGCATTGTATGTTTTGAAGAAAGCACCTCGTGCTTGGTACGAGAGGCTCACTTCCTATCTCTTAGCTCGAGACTTCAAGATAGAGGGAGTGGATACAATGTTGTTAATGAGGAGAGAGAAGAGTGAGTTCTATCCTGGTTTCCCAAGTCTATATGGACGACATAGTATTTGGATCCACGGACTCTCGACTTGCTCACACTTTTGAGGAAGAGATGAAGAGTGAGTTTGAGATGACCATAGTTGGTGAGCTTAAGTTCTTCCTAGGTCTCTAGGTTGGCCAGCTTGAGGATGGGATACTAATATCTCAATCGAAATATGCAAGGGACCTAGTGAAGAAGTTCGGTTTGGATTTTGCTAAGCACACATTCACCCCTATGAGTACATCGAATAATATTAGTAAAGACACTTTAGGCAAGGACATAGAGCAAACCCTTTATGGGGGCATGATAGGTATTCTTCTATACTTAACCACTAGTCATCCCACTATTGCCTTTAGCGTTGGAGTCTGTGCGCGATACAAGGCATCCCCGAAAGAGCCTCACTTTTTTCCACTTAAATGTATCATCAAATAAGTGAGTGGCACAATATCCTATAGTATTTGGTATTCCTTCAATACCGATATCCACTTTTTTGCCTATTTGGATGCCGATTGGCCTGGGGATATTGATGGTTGCATGATAACCTTGGATGACAGCCTTTACTTTGGGAGTGCTCTTGTCTCTTGGTTAAGCAAGAAGCAAAACTCCATATCTTTGTCCACGACAGAGGCTAAGTATATTTATATTGGGAGTTATTGCACACAGCTCTTATGGATGAAGCAAATGTTGGAAGATTATGGGATTTCACAAATCACAGTGATTATTTCTTTTGATAATATGAGTGAGATCCCTATATCATCAATTAACCGATATTTTCATGAAACTTTTAGATGCACTTCAATTTGAGGATCTTAGGAAATCTTTGGGTATTTGCACGGTTGATTGAATTGGATTACTTTATCTAGTATAGGATGTTTATCAAATTCA
Organism: Sambucus nigra; assembly: GCA_949130495.1. NCBI lineage: Eukaryota > Viridiplantae > Streptophyta > Magnoliopsida > Dipsacales > Adoxaceae > Sambucus > Sambucus nigra. The sequence goes on from OX422219.1 coordinate 115,702,490, forward strand.
TATCTTATATTCACATAGCTAGATTGTATTATCATTGTACTTGTCTATTTTTCTTCTTGATATCTTTAGAAAAGGTCAAAAAGAGTTTTGTTTTTCTAAAAAATTTTTGAAAAATACAAAAAGATGTTCGATTTTTAAGAAAAAGTGAAAAAGAGTTTATTTTGATAAAATTTTTGAAAGATAAAAAGCTTTTTGTATTTTCATTTTTCGTCGTATATGGACGAATATTTATGATATCTGGATCACCCCTACATTCCATCCATTCACGTGACTTTTCGTAATATTTTGAGATATGAATTTGTTTCAATAGTGTTCTTAATAATGTGTGGATATCATTACTTGATCTATGATGACTACTTTCTACATGTCTAACCCTTTGTCACCTTTATTACACACGTGCATGAGCATTATGAACATTGTGCTTACTTGTCATTTATCTAATACGATGTTCTCATCTCAAATCTGCTTAATAACGAACCAAATGTAAAAAGAGATAAGTCGCGCATGTTAGAACCATTGCCCGAATTTCATTTTCTTTGAAAAAATATAGTTATATGTTAAGTAATTTAAAGGGTCTACGAAAGATCAAAATATTATTTGCATTAAAAGCCATTATTTTAATAAAAGAGCCTTAAAAGATTTGAGATACACAAAAGAGAAGTTCTAGTCCATTTTATTTAGATTCGTTGATGCTTCGCTCATATGAGCATTATGGTTTCTTCAAAAAATTTGAGAGAGAATTCTTATATATGAGAGATTTTGAGGGAGCTATAAAGTTGAAGATCAATGGGCTTTCACTACGGACTTTCTTGAAAAACATTAAATAGTTTGGCATTATTGGTGTAAGAATCATTTATGTTCATGAAATATTATATAGGTAAAGTCAATTTCATATGAGTTCATTATTTTTTATACCTAAGGTAGACCTTGAGTTCTTTCTTTAGAAGTGTCTTAAGACTCCACGCACCTTTGTTATGAATGTTCAAGTTGATTTACCTATAGAAACTGTTCACACAATTACATTTCATTTTCATGATTCGGATATTTTAGTGTTATTCCAAGGTGGCTATGTGTTTTGTACCTATATGTACTCTTTATACTTTAGACTTGAAAATTTTGAAAATTTAAAAAAACAAGGCATATGTTCTCAGGGGTTCCTTCTTATTATGCTTTTGAGATTATCATTGCATGTGCTTTCATTTAATATCTTTGTGATGATATCTTCCTTCTTCATATGATGCTTATTATTCATGTTCAGCTTCTACTTGTAACACCCCATATTTTTAATGATTTTTTAAAATGGGATTAATTAGACTTAATTATAGGATAACTGAAAATTAATTCGGATTTAAATATTACTCAAGAATAAAGTAATATGTGATTTATGTTGAATATTTACTTGATGATTAAAAGTAATATATATTATTACGATTTTACATAGGATTATGATTTTATAAAATTATCGCGAATCATGAATACGACAATTATGGTAATAAAGTCGAGACGAGCATATGAGTCGTGTCGGGACTATATTTTAGTGGAATAAAAAGTAAACTATTTTTATGTCATCCGAATGGTCGTTATGATTGCACCAAAGTGTCCGGAAGAGTTTAAATAGTCACAATTGTGTACCCAGGGGTTATGTTCGGGTATTGGGAGTTTTTTAGATTAATCGGGACTTATTTAGGTGACTTTTGGCCTTCTTAATGGTATATAGTTGTTCCTGGAGAAATGATAAACTAAGAAGTTTATGAATTTTAAGGGAAATAACATGATTTAATTGAAACTTCTTGATGAATTTACGTTGTTAAATGTTAGAAAGCATTTATACACCTCGATATATCATTCAAGATGAATTCTGAGGAGTTTGGGATTAATTGATAATGGCTTTGATGATGACAATGTGTAAAACCCGTAGGTAAACATATGCAGAACTGGGCAAATATTTGATCGACCGATCGATCGACACAAGAATGTCGATCGATCGATCGACCAGGAACGGTCGATCGATCAAGTCCCCCTAGAAATGTGATTTATTTCCTTTTTAAATATTTATTTAAATCCCAACTTGGAGAAATATTTGGTGATGATTAATTGAATTAATTGGGACTTAGAGAAGGGCAGTAGGGTATACTTAAGACCCAAAAAGTATTATGGGATGGAATGGAGATAATTAACGAGTGTGAATTAAATTCGTTACGGTGGAGAAATATATAAATTGGGGTTTAAATCGAATAAAGGATGATTTAAGGTTAGATCAGTAGTAAGGGAGTTATTATTACCGGAATAACCTTAGGCATATACGGGATTACCCCTATGGATAGAATAAAGGGTTAAATTTTAATTAGGGATTATCGAGAAATAAACCTAATTGAAGATAATTTTGATTCGTAGAAATTCGGGAGTTGTGATGGCATGGACTAGTAGGATGTGAATGGCTACCAACTGAATTTACATGAGGAATAAATGATTACCTTTCGAGTGATTAGAGAAAATCGAGAATATAATTTGAGAAGTAAAGTCATAATATGTAAATATGTAGGATATGAGAGATAAATATACTACGGATGGAAATATTGATATGGGTTGTGCGTGTGCCCTATTGTTATTATATATAAGTGGGGTGAATACCTATATTATTATTTATTATGTGTATGACATACCTACGTTGCTTGCTATCGGGGTGGAGGTTTCGCATTATTATCGATCTTATCCTGATGAGCCCATTTGGGGGGGGGGGGATTTTAGATTCATACCTTGAGCATCGAACTTTGGAAACGTTTTATCGGTGTGAATGATAATTTTGACGATTGAATGGCAGTGTAGCTATGTGTGTGACCCATTCGGCTAGGGAGTATGCTCACCTCCAATATGTGTCTTATGTTATTTATGGTTCGTGAGAGACGCCGAACCAATAGTCCTTTATACAGCGAGAGATGTATCAATACGTGATAGTAGAGTATGCCTTCACCGCAGCTGTGTTTGTGAGGTTCCATATTAGTATATATAATGTGATGTAATCTACTATGTGAGTATTACAGATTAAAATTTATACCTTGATGTAAGCTACTGTGTGACATTGTAGATAAAAATGAATAATGAGATCTGATTTAATTAAGTAAGTGAATACTTAATCTTAAAGTTGTGAAAGCCTAGTTCATATTAAAGAGAAACGGACATGTTTAATTATCAGACGTATTATGTGGGAAATAATATGCGATAGAATCATATTTGAAAACCTTAATTTGGGAGATGATAAGTTACGTTAGGCGTGCACACTAGATGAGAGGAGAGAATTCTCAAGTGAGAGCTTGAGAAGCTAACATGTACATAATAATTTCTTAAATTGAACTTGTTAAGCACTTGCTATTTTAAAAATCTTTTACATTCAGGCTCTGATCCGTTTCCTTGCATATTTTATTCTCTATTGTATCTTGTACATCAGGTATCCAGTATCAGGGATGCCGGCATAGAATATGGGTATCTCGATGAGTTATAGCTGCTACTGGAGAGGCAGATTTGTTTAGACGCTTCCATTCTATTGATTCTCATATCTTTAGTGTCTACTTCCATTTAGGGCATGTCACCCAGGAGTGTAATTATTTCATTTCTATTCCAGAGATTGTAATCATTTATGTCAGCAGTGTTGATATCAGTTTTAATTGATGGTAATGAAATATATTTAACTGGAGAGTTATTCTAGTCACATTTAATAGTGTTTAGTTGTGATGTGATGTAGTCTATTATTACAAGGCTTTGTGGAATCATTTTGATTAAATTAAAAATGGAAAAGTTTTGACACTAGCTTAATTATTTAATATGTGAATTAATAAAGAAATTATTTTCGAAAATGATGATAAGAATGAACCAATCGGATAAAAATGATTTTGAGATTCATGTCAATAGGAAGAGCATTATGAAAAATTATCCACATAAACACTGAAATCTTTGGAAATGTCCTAGAATCCCATATAATTGAATGAGAGAATAGAGAGCAATGTTTTTCCCTAATAAAGTCCCAAGCCTTTTTGATAGAGAATCCATGATAAAACCAGCTTTGATCCATAGTAGCTGCATTGTCTTCAATATAATCTCCAACAAGTTACATTCGTTTCCAGGTGACACTAGCATAAGAAGGATTACCCCTGAAATCTTCTTGGGCTAGCTTTTTATATTTGCAGTGCATAAAGTTGGCCCAAAGAGACTTATTTTCCAAAAATCGGATCCATATTTTGCATGCAAAAGCTTTACAAATATCATTTAGGTCTCTAATTCCAAGACCACCTTCCATTTTGGGACGAGAAATAACATTCCATGATACCCATTTATGCTTGATGTGACTATCATTGCTTCCCCAGAAGAAATTAGAACAAATTTGGTTAAAATCCTTAAATAAGGATTTGGTCGTGTGTAATGCCGAAAATACATGGAGACCAAGAGTATGAAGGATATTTTTTATAATAAGAGTATGAAAATTTGATGGGTTTGAATTTTTATAACATATCTTTGAGATCTAAATTAATGTCTTGGTGGTTTAATTATCGAGAAAAAAATATCAGGGCTATCCTTTGCAAGATTCTTCCCTCATATATTTGTTGGCACATTTGGTGTTCCAGGAACCAAGCGAAATTTGAAAATGCTTCCATTAAGTCAAGGAGTATCATTCAGGTTATCCATCATGATATTATAGTGTCTTTCAAAGGTAGGCCTTTTAAAGGTCCTATAACTAGATTTTTCAAATCATTCATTGATGATTCTCATATTTGCATAGGTTGATTGTAAGCCACCGGAGAAAGGCTTTTTTTCTCCTTTTTATTAAATAAAGAGAAATCCATCGTTTCCCCCCCCCCCCCCCAAAAAAAAAAAAAAAACAACAACTGGATATTCTGATTTAATTTAATAAAGGACTGATCACCCAATATTTAATTATGCGGGGTGTCACGGGTGGTATCCGAGCATCAGGTTCTAATGTCCATAGGATCTGTACGAGTTTCTACGTTTCAGCGTAGCATTCTTTGATGTAGAGCCCTATTACTAGGATGTTGTATTCCTCTGGGTATTACAACTTAAATGCTCCTGTGAGGAAATATAAGCGATGAAATTCTTATATGAGCTAGGTCGATCATCGAGGACTAGCGAGGGTCGTTAGAAGAATAGCAGGAGGAGGACTTAGCCGAAGATATAGAGTGTTTTGGGAAAATGGTGATTGAGATAGAACTCACAAAAATTATTGTTCGGGTTAAGGACAATAAAGGAGTCGTTCGTGAACTATAGTTTCCCAAGCACCATCATGGATGATGTTTGTGTCGTTTCAAACTTACCTAACACTGTCAGTGAAGGGTGAGGGAGTCGAAAGGACTTTTGTAAAGCAATAAATCCAAAGGCAATTATGTAGGGTGGAGTGTAGTAAAACCCCGGACTTAAAAATTTCGGGCAAAAATTTTTTCTCATAAGAGAAATCTAAAGTGATGAGAGACAGACATTTCATATGAAGAAGCACGTGTGAAGCTAAAATGAGAAATTTGGGTATGGTTCGATCGTGAAATCTTCCATTTGATCGGGGTATGAAGGGAATTTAAAATTTTAGTTTCTAAGATCAAGAAAAAAAAACCAATGCGACAGAGCAGTCAAATTGTTTAACGAACTCCTTACCCAGCGACTAAGGGGTATATATAAGATAAGAAGAGTTCCTTGTTATGAAAGGACTCATGAGTTAAATACTCAAGTTCGGGTGAGAAATATGATAAAGACGACTAGGGTCAATGTCCTCAAGGAATTTGTAACCGCTTCTAGAAAAAGGGAATCCCGGAGGGTTGGGAAAACCTAGCTAAAGGACAAGATTGAATTCAATGGTGATAGTGAAATATTACCAGAAGGTATACCCAGTAGGGGAACCTATTTAAGTCCTTACTAAGCAACGATGAATTTAGCTAAGACCAGCAGGGTCGACAACGTGTTCTATGGGACCACTGGAGCCAATAGAACGACAGAAATAACAATTGGGAGCTAAGAATGCCAAGTCCGAGGGAAGGACATTCTAAAATTGTCAGTGGGACTAGTGATAGGGAAATGGCTCAAAAAATTTCCCTACGTGTAGAAAGTGGGACTGCTAGTGTTCAATGTGGCCATATTGAGAAGTGAGACCGATAAGTTTAAGAATGGTAAACCATGGTGGTTAGGCATAATAATTAGAGGAGTGATATTTCCAGCGGAGGAATTGGATCAAGAGAATCGGGGCCAGGAATTTACAACCCGAGAGTGGTGGTTTTAGGAAAAGAATTGAGGCCTAGAGATTTTGTGCCAACATTTCAGTGATGGGCATGTAAGCCGCAGGGCAGAATAATTTGCCCACTACGAGGAGAGGGCAACTATTGGATGAAATCCAAGATGTATAACGATTGCAAATGCTCATGGGTTATGTTGGCAGCTACGTGTTGGGGCCCTACGTTTAGGTGAAGACTCGTGAAGTTCTGTTTCATCCTTGTTAGTAAAGGATTCATTCAAGTGATATGGGTGTGTCATAATATATATATATATATATATATATATATATATATATATATATATATAAATGAATTGTTATCACTAAAATTAGTGCGCGAGTCGAGTTTAGTTGGTACGTTTGTTTTAACAGTGTGGTTACAAATGTATTTGTCATGAGCATCGGGACTTTTTTATGTCGCCCGTGAGAGAGCCGGGTGAGCACTACGAGCATATTTTATTGTTATAATTTACTACTACTTTGATTTAGAATGTAGAGCCTATTATGGTATTGTGTAGTGATTAATTACCAAAAGTTTCAATGATAGTATATTTAGTGATAAGACTATCACCATGGATACTCTGGGGGGAGTAATATTAATTTTGTGAGGCGCCACTTGAAATAGGGTTGGGCCTATATAGATATGTATATATGAAAATTTCATGGAATCATAGACCTCAGTGAGTATATTGTCTAGTTATATGTGATCCCGATGCGTAGGGATTTATTTATTGGTGTGACTCAGGATACAATGTGTTTTTATCGAGCAGTGAGATGTAGCTTGTTATATATATATATATATATATATATAGCGCCGCGAACTTAGGATAATGAGAGCGCCATGTTTCATATTATTCCTAAGGGACATAAGTAGATTTCTATGTCAACATGCGGATATTAGAGGAAGGTATATATTATGTACTTAGGGCCTTACGGATCTTGACAGGCGATTATGTTAGGTAGTAGAGTATCGGGAGGGTTCCTTGTTTGGATTTTTCTTTGCGAGATATTCCACACATGAAACTAGCAAACGTCGGGAGTTGGAAAGGAGTCTGATCGATAGTACATGTGTTTAGTACTTTAATCATTATACATTTACAAGAATATAATTGAAGGTTGATAATTCCACTACGACTTAAGGCCGAAAGAGTCGCCTAGTTCTGACAAGAAAACTAGTACATAATGGTTACATCATGAATTGAAAAGCATGCCGAATGCGCAAGAAATGATTTGTGTAATAATGCACGAGATATAGGGTGTATCGGCGCCCTAGGTAATTGAAAATATTCTATCAGGTAGTAGATTATGATTGTCATGTGAATTCGATAATATTTAGCTAGGGAAGTCAAAGATTAGTCCGTAATATTTGTCAGAGGCTTGCGTTTCACGAGAAACTAATTTTTAGAGCAAGGGGAAGGACTTGTGACACACGGTGAGGCAAAGTCATATGGATCAAGGTTAAAGGTACATTTGAGAGAATATAAGATGTATCATGTTATAAATAACAGTGGTGATGGGATTTAATGAAGAGAAATATTATTAAATTCGTTTGGCAACGGGTCACCTATATGTTGGTAAAGGGTGGACCATTCGAAACCAGCCGGTGTTTCTTCAACCATTAGGATTCCTAAGTTGTAATGGGAAAGAATTCCTACGGATTTTATCGTGGAGGGAGTCACGATACTATATGGTTATAGTGGATCGGTTGACCAAAGTAGATTCCGTTATAATAGTTAGGATTGATCATACTACGGGACAGTACGCACAGATCTTTATAACCGAGATAATGAGGTTACATAGGGTCCCGTTTAATATTGTGTCCGATTGGGATAAGATATTTGTCTTTTGATTTTGGATGAGTGTTCACGAGGCCATAGGTACCGAGTTGTGATTGAGTACGGCCTATTCTCCGCAAACGAATGGGCAGAACAAGCGGACTAATCAGATGTTGGGAAAACAAATTATATGTGTACCCGTGGATCTTAGGGAAGGATGAGAGAAGTCCTTTCCACGAGTTGAGTTTGTGTACAATAACTCATATAAGTTCACTTTTGGGCATAGTGTTCATTGAGGTATGGCACGGTAAGCCTAGTTGTTCTCCTGCTTATTAGTTAAATGTGGGGGACCAAGTACTATGGCAAAAATCAGAGATGGGCTAATACTTAGAGTATATAATGTGTGTAAAATATATACTGTGCAAATGACCTACTTATGTGCGATCGTCACGAGACGAGATCGTATCTACTAAGGTGCTAATAGTAGAAGACTAGATAGTGAATATCTAAAATAAGTTTAAGAAGTGAAACTTAAACGGCAAGGCTTGGGCAAGAACCTACATGGAAGGGTAACCTGGAATTTAAAACAAACGTATGTGAGGTGTTCGTTATTAAGGGTATTTGATATCATACTATATGGGTAGTACGGAATAGTTTACTCATGAGCGCGAGGATGCAATGTGCAACATATAGCCGCGTCATTCGTATCTGGTATAGTTTTTTCGAATTTCGGGATGAAATTCCGTTGTAAGGGGGGGACGTATGTAACACCCCGTATTTTTAATGATTTTTTAAAATGGGAATAATTAGACTTAATTATGGTATAATTGAAAATTAATCCGGATTTAAATATTAGTCGAGAATAAAGTAATATGTGATTTATGTTGAATATTACTTGGTGATTAAAAGTAATATATATGATAATGACTTTACATAGGATTATGATTTTATAAAATTGTCGCGAATGATGAATACGATAATTATGGTAATTAAGTCGGGATGAGCGTGTGAGTCGTGTGAGTCGTGTCGGACTATATTTTAGTGGAATGAAAAGTAAATTATTTTTATGTCACCCGAATGGTCGTTCTGACTGAGCCAAAGTGTCCGAAAGGGTTTAACTAGTCACAATTGAGTACCCGGGGGTTATGTTAGGGTCTTGGAAGTTTTTGAGATTAATCAGGATTTATTTAGGTGACCTTTGGCCTTCTTAATGGTAGGTGAAAAGCCAAAAACGGGATTTCACCTTTAAAATCAAAAGTTGGGCTTAGGGAATAGTCACTTCCACAAACCCAAAGGTTAAGAAAATTATACGGAGAGTTAGAGACAAAGTGGAGAGACTTGAGAAAGAATTTCAAGAGCCTAAGGGGAGGATTTGAAGAATTTGTGCAAGAGCAAACTTGGAGTGAAGGAAATTCGTGGAGGCTATAATTCTTCTTTAATGGTTCAGAACTACAATCTAAAGGCAAGTGATTGACTAGTGCAAATTTTAGCATGTATATTGTCCATGTTAGAATGTTTAGAAAATTCTGAAAAGTTATATGAATTCAGATGATTTTTTATGAATCCTTGAAATGAGAATTATGTAGGATTAATCTCTTTTTTAATATATGGTTTAATCCACGAAATTGGGGAATCATTTGGTGAAAAAAAACTGGGATTTATAGTTGTTCTTGGAGAAATGATAAAATAAGAAGTTTCTAAATTTTAAGTGAAATAACATGATTTAATTGAAACTTCTTGATGAATTTATGTTGTTAAATGTTCGAAAGCATTTATACACCTCGATATATCATATGAGATGAATTATGAAGAGTTTGGGATTAATTGATAATGGTTTTGATGATGAAAATGTGTAAAACCCGTAGGTAAACATATGCAGAATTGGGCAAATATTTGATCGGCCTATCGATCGACTCAAGAATTTCGATCGATCGATCGACCAGGAACGGTTGATCGATCGAGTCCCCCTAGAAATGTGATTTATTTCCTTTTTAAATATTTATTTAAATCCCAACTTGGAGAAATATTTGGTGATGATTAATTGAATTAATTGGGACTTAGAGAAGGGCGGTAGGGTATACTTAAGACCCGAAAAATATTATGGGATGGAATGGGGATAATTAACGAGTGTGAATTAAATTCGTTACGGTGGAGAAATATATAAATTGGGGTTTAAATCGAATAAAGGATGATTTAAGGTTAGTATCAGTAGTAAGGGAGTTATTATTACCGGAATAACCTTAGGCATATATGGGATTAACCCTATGGATATAATAAAGGGTTAAAATTGAATTAGGGATTATCGATAAATAAGCCTAATTGAAGATAATTTTGATTCGTAGAAATTTGGGAGTTGTGATGACATGGACTAGTAGGATATGAGTGGCTACCAACTGAATTTACATGAGGAATAAATGATTACCCTTCGAGTGATGAGAGAAAATCGAGAATATAATTTGAAAAGTAAAGTCATAATTTGTAAATATGTAGGATATGAGAGATAAATATACTACGGATGGAAATATTGATATGGATTGTGCGTGCGCCCTATTGTTATTATATATAAGTGGGATGAATACCTATATTATTATTTATTGTGTGTATGACATAACTACGCTGCTTGCTATCGGGGTGGAGGTTTCAGGTTATGTTCGATCTTATCCTGATGAGCCCATTTGGGGGGGGGGGATTTTAGATTCGTACCTTGAGCATAGGACCTTGGACACGTTCTATTGGTGTGAATGATAATTTCAATGGTTGAATGAGAGCGTAGGTATGTGTGTGACCCATTCGGCTGGGGAGTATGTTCGCCTTCAATTTGTGTGTTATGTTATTTATGGATCGTGAGAGACGCTGAACCAATAGTCCCTTATACGGGGAGAGATGTATCAGGACATAATAGCAGAGTATGCATGGACCGCATATATGTCTAGGAGGAGTCGTATTAGTATATATAATGTGATGTAATCTACCGTGTGACTATTGTAGATTAAAATATATACCATGATGTAATCTATTGTGTGACATTGTAGATAAAAATGAATAATGAGATCTGATTGAATTAAGTAAGTGAATACTTAATCTTGAAGTTGTGAAGTGTAGTTCATATTAAGAGAAATGAACATGTTCAATTATCATACGTACTATGTGGGAAATACGGGGAAATGATATGGGATAGAATCATATTTGAAAACCTTAATTTTGGAGATGATAAGGTATGTTAGGCCTTCACGCTAGATGAGAGGTGAGAATTCTCAAGTGAGAGACCTAGAAGCTAACATGTACATAATAATTGATTAAATTTCACTTGTTAAGCACTTTATATTTTAAAAATCTTTTACATTCGAACTCTTACCCGTTTCCTTCCATATTCTATTCTCTATTGTATCTTGTACATCAGGTATCCAGTATCAGGGATGCCGACATAGAATATGGATATCTCGATGGGTTATAGCTGCTACTAGAGAGGAAGATTTGTTTAGACGCTTCCATTCTATTGATCCTCATATCTTTAGTGTCTACTTCCATTTAGGGCATGTCCCCCAGGATTTTAATTATTTCATTTCTATTCCAGAGATTGTAATCATTTATGTCATTACTGTTGATATCAGTTTTAATTGATGGTAATGAAATATATTTAACTGGAGAGTTATTCCAGTCACATTTAGTATTATTCAGTTGTGATGTGATGTTGTTTATTATTACGATGCTTTGTGGAATCGTTTTGATTAAATTAAAAATGGAAAAGTTTTGAGACTAGCTTAATTATTTAATAGGTGAATTAATAAAGAAATTGTTTTCGATAGTGATGATAAGAATGAACCAACTGGATATTCTGATTTAATTTAATAAAGGACTAATCATCCGCTATTTAATTAGGCGTGGCGTCACACTACTCCTTTGTCTATTACGGACAAAAAAGGGGAGGACAAATTAAGGGGGAGTTTTTATCTTTTAAAAACTCGTATGCATCACGGTATTTTATGTGTCGCATGTGTATAGGAAGTTTCTGCCTAGATGATGATTACTTGGACCCACACAAGATGAAGACAAAGCTAGCCAAAGGAAAGATAAATTTTAGTTGAAGGCTTATACAAGAAGGCATTTATGTTTCTTGATTTTGGAGGGTATTTATTGTATTAGTCTCTAGGATTCAGTTGGGCTTCAATTTGTGTTTTGTAACGGAATAGCCAAAGAGGGAGATTTATAAGAGCAAGTTTTATGATTGCTCAGTTTATTTTTTATTTTGGCTTATCCTGTTACACATATATTGCACCTACATGACTTCTACGTATTCTAAGACTAAGTTGAAGATTTTTGGAAGATTGAAGAATTGTACATCTCAAAAACTTTAAAATAAATTATGGATGCATTTGCCAAAGAGTTTCTTTACTTTATTTTTCATGGGATTTTACAATTTTTAGGAGTTTGTTTGTCGGTTTTATAATATTTTTAAAGAAAACTTTGAAAAACTCTTTATCTTGTTAGAACAATAATAGTTTGTCGTTTGAACAAACCACACTATGTCATTAGAATGAGTTCTCTTGGTTCGAACGAGATCTAGAACCTTGCCTTTTGGCAAGTTATGGAATCTCGTTAGAATTATCGTGAGAAGCCATTAGAATGAGAAAGGGTGGGTCGTTAGAACGAGTCTTTTAAACAATCGAACAAGGTATTTTTCATCAAGCTCTGGAATCTCATTCGATATGTCATTAGATACCTGATCTAACGAAAATGGTTGTGTCGTTCGAACGAGGTACTTGGCGTTCGAACGAATGCAGGAGATTTTATTTTTTATATTATATCGGATCTAAATATCTAGTATTTATCTCTTTGTAACAAACTTCCTTATAAAAAGAGAGACGGGATTAGAGGCTTTAGGAACTTTTTTTTAAGCTTTTTTAACTTTTTGAGTTCTATTTGTTATCAAACTCCACTATAATTATTCCAAACTCCTTGGAAAAATAAAGATCACTTTATCAAATTAAGAAGAACCTTTCTAGTTCAAAGACCCTTGTAGAGAGAAATCTCTTGTGCTGATTTGTGGAACCGAGGTTTCATTGCTGAAGAAGAAGGTTGATCTATGGACACCGAGGGAAGACTGCTATTAGTGGCCAACACTGGATTGGGGGCCATTTTTTGCAGAAGAAATTGAAGTCTCTGTGCGATATACTTAGTCTGTTTAGGTAGTTTATAAGTCGACTGTTTGTCAATTACTCTACAGTGCTGAATAGAGGTTATGCCTTTTTAGGGATTTCTGCTTACATCTTCGTGTTATTTGCATGCCTGGTTTCTGAATTAAAATTTTGACTACATCTTTGTATCCACACTTAAATTATTTAAATATGAAATTTGGTGAAATTGAATTTGTGGGTTTCAAACTAATATACAAATAATTTCATAGAATCCCTGCATTCTCATACAGGATGTCAGAGTAAGGATCTCATGTTGCACAATTTCTAGGTTAGTGTCAAGCATATCATTGTAGCACCATGAAAAGACGTCCACAAAATCCTTCAAATTCTCTTCGAATTATGACTGCTCTTGGTCATTAAGGGTTGATCTTATTCTAATCTCGTTCAGAGTGATGTTAGAACCAAGGTTAATGACAATAGTCTCTCTATCATTAGTTTAAATGCAATAATGTTATTTTATTTTTCCTTATTGAGATGACTCAATAATTGTTTATTTATATATCATGATCGTCAATTGTTTTTTTAATGAAATCAAGGCAATTAGCATAAGCACAATAAGATACTCAAAATCTTCATTTATTTACTTATATCATTTTTAGGAAAAATATTACTGAGAACCTTCTCAAAAGATGCCTTATTTACATTGACATCATAAACAAAAAAGTATAAATAAATTTGGTTTCGAGAACTACACCAAAAAGGTCAAATTGTCACCTTTCAGCCGGCCAGAATTGTCACGATCATTAATTGTGATAAAAAAACACGTGTTTTTGTCACGGTCATATACCGTGACAAGTCCGTAACAAGACCTTATCATGGTCATTGACCATGAAAATCTTTTAAAGTTGTCACGGTAAATGACCATGACAATTTGCCCAGTAAAAAAACCCTCCCCCTCCTTTTTTCCCACCGTTTTGGTTTCCCTCCCTCTTTCTCTCTCTAAGTGGCTGCTCTCTCTATCTCTCTCTACAATTTCAGGTTTCTTTCTTTCTCTCTCTCGTTTTCCTTTGTATATATGTGTATGTTTATATGTGTGTGTATATGTGGGTGTGGGTGTAGGTATATGCGGGCGGAGGGGGAGAGGGGGTAGTGTGTGTGTCTGTGTGCATGGTGGGGGGATGGGGCAGGGGGTGGTGGTGGTAGTGGGGTAGGGGGGTAAGGGGTGTGTGTGCATGTGTTTGGTGGGGGGGAAGGGGGACAAGAGGGTGGGGCAGGGGTGTGGGGTGTGTGTGCAAGTATATATTTTTATTTAGGTTTAAAATTATTAAAAATTATTTGTATATTGGTTGACATTATAATATTGTTTGTATATCCTTATTTAGGTTTAAAATTGGTTAAATATTGCTTGAAATTATAAATATTGTTTGTATATTCTTATTTAGGTTTGAAATTGGTTAGAAATTGTTAATGTTAAATTAATTGAGTAGATGAATTAGAAGGAGTACGGGATACACATTTGTTGGTTTATTGTTATTATTGGATTATATTGGACGGATGTGGTTGGATATGGAAGTTGGTTGTTTAATTTTTTTAAAATCCTTAATTAATTCACACTAATAAATCCTTAAATAATTATATTGTCTTAATTTGTTGGGTTGTTTACTTTTGGAAGTGGCACGACCACTGGATTATTGTCAAAATGGGGGGAGGGGAGTTTCAAACTTTTTTCTAAAATTACTTCGTATCTCGACCCGTTCGAGAGTGGCACAACCACAGACTTATGATAATTAAATGAAAATACTTAAAATTACATATAGTTCGCATATATACTAGTCTTCTAGTTCTTATGCATACGTATTCAATAGCCCTTAGACCCATTTGAGAGTCATTAACCCTGTAATGAGATCTCTCGAATTGTTCCGTTTGGACAGTTTGGGACTGCATAGTTTTTGTATGATAATCTTAGTGGATCAAACTTGTTACTATTGGAGGAAGTTCTGCAGTTGTATCTTAAGGTTCTCTGTGTACATACTAGATGATGTGATGTTAAGTGTTATTTCAATTGATAAATTGAAATAACACTCACACTTGCGAATCTACTCAAGAGCAAAACTACTCAAGTTTTTATTGGTCAAGCATTTTTACTTTTTCCATTTTGGGGTTGGGGATTGGGTTTTAGTGAGCTTGACAGGCCAATAGGTTTTTTGTTTTGAGTTTTATCCTGGAATAGACAAAGGTGGAGATTTATAAGGACAAATTTCCAAGTTTTTGTCTTACAGGGTTGAGTTTACAATAATAGCAGGAAGACCTTAACATATCCTAACATAACAGTAAAGTCCCCCCCCCCATTCCGGATGAAGGAATGGGATAAGGGACTACCTTTACTTTATGAACTAATTTGATTCTATTATAATTTTATCTAATGAAAATGCCTGTTAAAAAGTATTATACTAGGGACATAGCTTAACCAATGTTAAGATGGGTTAAAACCCTTTTCTTTGGCCTTAGGTTTTATAAAAGACGTGTATAACTATCTTTAGCATCTTAATTACCCTCTAGTTTCCTTAAACACTAACACAATCTCCGGCATGAATGTAGGGCGAGGGCCTTTTTCCAGCTCTACTAGCAACAGACAAAGGTAAGAGCTTGTTCTTGAATGTTGCCTTTTCAATTATGATGGCTTTCTTTCCTAGGAGTACTGAGATGAAAGCTCGCTATCTAAGAGTGGAGTCATCGCCCATCTTAGGGTACATGACTCAAAAATATAATAATGGATCGATTAGGAAAGCATCGAATAAGCATGAAACTATCTGCGTAGCCTGATCGTTGATCACGAGTAAGATTGGTCCACCTAATAGATGATGATATTCTCGATCGATTTGATCTAATTTTGAAAATTCTTTCTGACTACACATAATAGTGGAGCTTTCGATCAAGATGTTCTCGCCTCCCCCGTTTGGTCTCTCGCTCGAATCGGAACCTTTATACGTTGGTAGGATTTCGACTCAATCTTATAGCCTACCTATTAGGCGCCAATAAGAGAAAAATTTTGTGCATGGGTTCATCATCTGATGCAGAACCGATACGAGAGGGAGAATAAATATGGGAGCAATTTATATGTATTGGCTTAATTTCATTTTTGGACAAAACTTATTTGAGTCATAGGTTAGGACTTAAGTTATTTGTCCTTTAAGGCTGTGACGTGTTATTAAATATTGTAGCATCCAAAGATAAAGTGGCATTGAATATACATCGCGTTTCGAGTCGAGTTTTGAGGGATCTCAATGCGGTGTGAATACATGTTTATGTTTGATCCTTGGTTTTTATTTTGGGTGTTACGTTTTTATAAAAATGATTTTACCCTTTTAGTATATAGTTTTTGGAAAAATATTATGCTCTTTATGTGGTCATTATAGTGACTTTGATGTCATTCGAACAAGATACCATATCACGTTAGAATAGATTTCCAATGAACTTCAAAGGATACTTGTTTTGGACCTCTCGGGAATCTCGTTGGAAGTTTCACTAGGAGCTGGTTCGAATGAATAAAGTACTTTATTCAAATGAGATGTACCTCGTTCAAACGAGCCAACACAATTTTCTAAGATTTTGAAATTTTCTTCAAATGTATTATCCTTATCTCGTTTTTCAAAAGCCTCCTATAAATATGAGTGTGGTGGAGTTGTTTTAAGAGAGACTTTTAAAATCTTTTTAATTTTTTAAGAGTGTTGAAAAACCTCTCCATGTTTTGGTGATATCTATGATTATGTTTTTAAAACCCTAGTTTACAACCATGTTTGAGATCTCAGAATCATAAAACATATGTCATTTTTCTATCTCCTAGTTTTGCATCAAAGTGGTTTACTCTTCATATTGTGAGTGTTTTATGCGGTGGATATCGTGTTTGGTGTTATGTGATGGTTGGACTGGTCAAGTGACAAGTAAGATTGGTGGGATACCAAGACGTGGGAAAGTGACTTCATTGTGTGGTTGTTGGAAGGCGTCTAACTATGACTACAAAGAAGGTTATGAGGATTAAGGAAGCGCATCAAGGCTTGAAGGCGTCGAGTCTGTGAGTAAGTATAAATTGGTCTTATAAACTGCCTATATCATTGTGGACTTGTGTGGTTGGGTCGTCGAAGTTTTTTCCCGCTGTGGATTTTCCTCGTACATCGTCATGTTGTGATTTACTTATTTTACTCTTGCTTATACTCACCTAGATATATGCTTAGGTCAAGAATAAAATTGGTAAATTATTTTACAAAACACTGGTGTTTTTCTAAATTAGTCCAAGTTTTTTAAAAATTGTGAAAAAAAAAATTGGTGGTGTTTTATATATAAAATCTAGGGCACTTAGCTTCCTCAGTGACCATTTAGAGAATATCAAAAATTGACTTCATTTCTCTTTATCACCCCCTTTTCTTATTGTGGGTTGAGAGCCATAAATTCAGCTGGAGACGATTGATACCCTAGACCATGCGGCGAATAAGATATTTTTAGGATAATTGGCTCAAGGATCCCCTTTTGCCTACTACCGAGACTCATCTCTTTCATAAAATGCATGTTCTTGAACATTTAATTACGCTAACATTTTTATATGGGATGTATTCGGGACTTATCTTTTCTTTGAAATCATATCCCGTAGAAAGAGGGAGTGGATCAATCTTGAATCCTAAGAGGAACATGTCATTAGTGTTATGCTGAATTTCCAAGATCAAGTTGTTGTTGCCAATGCCATCCGAATTATCGATGTCCCCAATGATAGTGATTACTTGATTATCTAAGAAAAAATTGTGTTTTGATGAAGGGAATAAGAAACTCCTTTGATGATGTGGAGACATGGACAACTAAGAAACAAATTGAAATATGTTGGAATATCAATCACTTGAGGGAAAATTGGACCAACCCCTAGTGTGAGGAGAATAAAACCCATAACTTTTCAACGGGTGTTGTCACAGGAACATAAAACATATGATATAGAAGTGAGATCACTGACTCGTAGCCCTAGGCATTGGAGAATTCGGAGCCCGCATATATTCAAGGCGGAACCATTATTAACATGTACCAATAGGATAATCTTTTACATAATTTAAATTGAGATATTGAGAGAATAATTATTATTGGGACTAAATTTAGGGATTTCTTCATCAATGAATGAGATAAGTCTCATGAATGTCAAGGTGCTAACTATATGAATGGCCTCGTTAGGACAGGTAAAAAGAGGAACTATAGCTTATGTGAGAAACTTGATGGGGGAATTCCTGTGAAGCTGAGAAGATATGAAGAGTACCCATAAGGTGATATTATCTTGGGTCTTTTTCAGCTATTCGATAATCTTACCTTCTTTAATATTCATCGCACGCATTATCGGTGCTTCAATAAGTCTTTTCCTTTATTCGTGGGCATGCTGTCTAAGGGAGGAATTGGATCCTTATAGTAGTGACCTAACTTGGTCATGTGGTTTACAGACAATAGGTAGAAGAGAAAGTTGGTTTCTTCATCTGTCTTAGGGGTGACAAAATTTTTACTAATTCTTGATATAAGTTCTTCAAAGTAAATCACTCTACAAAAGGAGGTAAGCATACCTCATTGTCTAGTTCACTGCCTGAATCATATGAGTTGTAAAAGTTATCACCTCATCCCTTGGCGGCTATCTGGTGTTTCCCTGAGAAATCCATTCATTTGATAACTTCAAGTCCTTCGTGGTATAAATCTTCCCATGCTTGATAAGTGATTTTGATAAGGGACCAAGTACCCTTTTAGCTTCATAGAAATGAGTAGACCGGGAGATTAAAAAAAATTCCCCTCTTAATACTTTCCATTATCAGGATTTGGAAAATGCTATCAAGCTGAAGAACTTCAGGAGGTATCAACCAATCATGGGATTGGCAGGCCCACTTCTTAAAGTGCATGTAGAGATCCATCATTTTTACACATTTTCCTTATTTGCGGGTCAACGTTGGTGGAAACGTTATTCCAAACTCTTTTAAATGTTCAAGGATGGAGGGTGGATTCATGCTATGCGCTTCTTATTGGGTACAGACAACTATACAAGATCTTGTCATCAGGATTAGGGCTCGATCGTGAGTAGTCTCAGGATAAAACAAGTAGATAGGGATATTTAGAGAGGGATCAGGGATTTATCTAGGTTAAAGGATGAAATGGTACTATTTATAGGATTTATATTAGTTGAGAGGTCGAATTTGAAATCTTCATCCATGATTATGGCATTCACATCGCCCTGATGCATTGGTAGGGGATTTTAGGTAGTGTTTAGTTTTGGGCCCATAGGAGGGGAAATGATACCTTTTTCTATGAGCCCTTGCACGCCATTTTTTAGATGATGTAATTAATTGGTAGTATTCCCAGTAGTTTGGCAAAAGTCATTGCATGCATCATATTTGAAATATTTAGGAAGATGGTCAGGTAGTAGATAATGGTCTAGGGTATTGATAAGGTTATGGAATAAAATGTCTTGATACACTTTAGAAATGGGGAATATAGTTCGGTGTACTTTTTTCTGATGGCAACATGACGAGTTTCTGGTGCACATGAGGTGGTAGATTGAGAGGAAATGTTGTTGATGGAAGTAGTAACGGGCTTCTCATATTTCTAAAGAGTAAATTAACCGACTTACTTTTTTTTCTTCCAATTATCTCTTCATATTCTGATTAGCGACATTCTCTTCAATCTATATCCCATGGGTAGAAGTAATACTATCTACCCATGGTGTTTCTGATGTGTAGCAGAAAATTTTTCTTCAAAATATTTACTTGTCTTCCTCTGATGGAGGGTTGGTTATAGTGTCATATTTCTCTCTCCGCATGGTTATAAAGTTATTGACAAATTCCACAGGCCCTTCTTTAAGTAACTCAAGGTCTCGGTGGGTTATTTCTAGTCATTCGTTGTACTTGTACTAAGCCATGAGTTGTCTGGTGATATCTTCCTAACTTTGGATTCTAGACTAAGGTAGTGATAAGAAGCAATCGAGGGTACTCTCTTTAAGGGTTTTCTAGAACACGTGGGCCATAATTTCTTTCGTAGCCCCTAGTAGACTCATGGTTCAGTGTTCGTTTCGATATGAAAAAAGAGGCCCGCTCCCTCCAAATTTATCAATATCTGGCATCTTGAATTTCTCAATTAGGAGAGCCTTTGGATAGGGAGACATGTGGGTGTAGTCCACATAATTTCCTAAGAGCTTCACTTGGTCAAATTTTTGGGAGAGCATCTTGAGATATTCTTTCACACACTCTCTATTGGTTATGAATGGGCATGTTAGGCTATATTTGAGTACGATTTTGCATTGGAAAATGAGGAGGAATTTGATCATTGATGGGCAGGATGCATGGAGGCATTCCAATGTGTAGAGCATATTATTATATTCTTTAGGGGGCATATAGGTTCGGGAATTTTTGGTCCCATGACATGGGGAAGGCAATATTTTAGTTTGTCAAGATTTCTGGTTCAGACATCTCTGTGATCTGACCTTGTTTCTCTGTAACTCATGAACATCCGACTATAAGTTGTCAATCTTGGTAATAAACTAAGTAAGCACGATCATTAAATCTGTTGAGCTTTTGTATCGTAATTAGGGTTCTCCATAAGATAAGATCATTTTTTTATTGATGTGAGTGAGAATGAAGTACAACTCCAAGGTGTTCTGATAGTGGATCATAGCTAATAGAGAGTCAGGACAAGCTAGGGGAAATATGACGACATTTTAGAGGGAAGTGGCTTATTTTTAGAAAAAAAGTATTTTTTTATTATTTTGGAAAATAGAATATTTTTGGTATTTTTGAGAAAAAGAGGGAAGAAAGGGAGGAAAAGCCCTTTAATGTGGTTATTATTATTAGGTTCCACTTGTACTATGTTTCGCCTAGGGTGCAAGTGAAATGCCAAATAAGACACGAGTCTAGGAGAAGACATGGTACTTAATGCAAGATATGGTTTAACTTATTTTTAGACTCACGGACAAGGTCCTATTTTAAAATCGGGTGAAAAAGCAAAAAATTGGGCAGTAAGATGACCCAGAATTTTAGCAGAGTTTTACGTTGAAGTTGGCAATAGATGTATGAGTGTCCTAAGGAAGACATTTATATGAGGGCTATGCATATGAGGTTAGTGTAAGGGTTCCCCACTTTGGCATGACTTCCATGATATATCTCTTACCAACCAGGTTAATTATTCATCAGTATATATGGAGAAGCCATTTGATATACCCGAGTATACATGAATTGCCTCACTATATACCTCGTGGTAATTATGATGGTATATTTAGAAAGTATTTTTTTCTTTAGAAATTTTAACATGGAAATAATGAATCTTAATTGTTGACATAACGTCTATGTTATATAATTAGTAGCGTAATAAGCTTAGAAAATGACTTTGGACATGAAAACTCAGGTAGTATAATATGATGCAACATATATTATATCATATATTTGAATAGCATTTCCTTGATTGTCAGTAAAGAAGACATTAAATACACGTTTGATCTTAATAATATATTGATGGTCAAACCACGTCATAATATATGCGCTAGTCAAGATATGAAAAGTACTACCTCCACGTGTTGGACCAATTGTAAATCTGATACACGTGTCTCTACACTAACATCTTTCATAAGAATCCATTTTGGTCATTCAATACTACCTAACCACGTATCATTCACTAAACTATAATTTTTTGAATTGGATGGCATTTGGAGAGTTATTTCTACATGTAATGGACGTCATACTAGTCAAAGGGTAAAATAGCAAAATATTTTAGGAGTAATTTTAAGTTTCCGCATGAATGTGAATCCTTTTTTTTATAATTAGCATTGATTTTATTTATACGATGCACTAATAATTGTTTAAAATATTATGTTTTAACCATGTGCAATACACAAACCACTCATACTTTTCGAAAGTAAGTGTATGCGATATGATTTGAGACATATTGCATTTACATCAACTAATCTTAATTTGTCATTAAAGAAGACATTAAATACACGTTTGATCTTAATAAGATATGGATAAACAAAAGACACCACAATGTATGTGTTAGTCAAGATATGAAAAGTATTATATCCACGTATTGGAGCAATTGTAAAGCTAATACACATGGCTCTACACTAGCATCCTTCGAAAGAATCAATTATGGTCATGTAGTACTACCTAACCACGTATCATCCACTAAACTTCACTTTTTTAATTAGCTGCCATTTGGAGAGTTATTTCTACATGCAATGGATGCCATACTAGTCCAAGGGTAAAATGGACATATATTTTAGGAATGATTTTAGTTGTCGTCATGAATGTGAATAATTTTTTTTATAATTATCATTAATTTATTTGTATGAGTTGATGTAAATGTAATATGTCTCAAATCATATCACATATACTTACTTATGAAAAGTATAAGTAGTTTTGTATTGCACATGGTTAAAAATAGTATTTGAAATAGTTATTAGTTTTGTCATTAAAGAAGACATTAAATACACATTTTATCTTCATAAGATATTGATGAGAAAAACACTTTATAAATTAATGTATGTTATGTCAAGATATGAAAAGTATTACATCCATGTGTTGGAACAACTGTAAAGCTAATACACGTGGCTCTACATTACCATCCTTTGTAGGAATCAATTCTGGCCATTTAGTAGTGCCTAACAACATATCATCCACTGAACTACAAATTTTTGAATTGGCTCACATTTGGAGAATTATTTCTACATGCAATGGACGTCATACTAGTCAAAGGGTAAAATGGCCAAATATTTTAGGAGTAGTTTTAGGTGAACTCATGAATGTGAATCATTTTTGTTTTATAATTAGCATTGATTTATTTGTATGACGCGCTAATAAGTATTTAAAATACTATTTTAACCATGTGTAGTACAAAAAATACTTATACTTTTTGCAAGTAAGTGTATGTGATATGATTTGAGACATATTATATTTATATCAACTCATCTTAATTTGTCATTAAAGAAGACATTAAATACACATTTGATATTAATAAGATATTGATGAGCAAAAGACATAACAATGCATGCGTTGGTCAAGATATGAAACGTACCACATCCACATGTTGGAACAATTGTAAAGCTGATATACGTGGCTCTACACTAGCATCGTTCATAAGAATCAATTATGGTCATTTAGTACTACCTAACCATGTATCATTCACTAAACTTCAAAATTTTTAATTAGCCGGCATTTTGAGGGTTATTTCTACATGTAATGGATGTCATACTAGTCTAAGGGTAAAATGGCCATATATTTTAGGAGTATTTTTAGGTGTTCTCATGAATGTGAATCATTTTTTATAATTAGCATTGATTTATGCATGGGATGCATTAATAATGATATAAAATACTATTTTTTTACCATGTGATATACACAAACTTCTTATAATTTTCATAAGTATAGGTATGCTATATGATTTGAGGCATATTACATTTACATGAACTCATCATAGGGAATGTAGATATGAAATGAAGAAAAATTGATTATATTTGTGTGAATTTAAAGTATCAACAACATAAAAAAAACATCACATGGATGGGCGAAAGCTGAAAAGTTATTCGTGTTGATCAATATTTTTTTTTACTATAATCCGCTTACATATTTTTTGGGTACTAAGATTCGTCAACCCTTAATGTATACATTTATAAGTTAGAGTATACACAAACTTAACACATGTATATTATAAAAGATTCATTTTTACATTATAAAATCCACGTACACGTTCAAACTTTTTCCAAAAGAAAAATCATATATACTTAATAAAATTTATTGTATATACTATCGAAAATTGGGTATACATTAAGAGAAAGAAACCTTAGTGTCCAAAAAATGATAGTGGACTAGAGCACAATAGTACCGACCAAGTAGTTGAGCAAAAAAATACGATTGTTCATTTGATGCTCTAATATTTGTCATCTCTCCTCCAAATATTCGTGATGAAATTACCTGTAAATGCATGAAAGCTTCTAGCTAAGGGTTACCACGACATTCTAATTGATGCCCGTTGCCATAGTGTTCCTATTCTCATATTGACAAATTTGATGGGGTTTTTTTCCCCTCAATTTTACCAATTTCTTTGTAAAACGTTATTTTGTTTAATGTTGTATAGTGCCAAAAACAAGCATAACTTACATGCTTAATTTCCTTTATTGATTATAACCACCATTGTATACTTTAAAATATAGGTCTTAAATATTTTTATTTTTTTGACAAAAAGCGAGACCAACAGTTAAGAGTTCAATTTTTCCTCTGCATCATCGTAGTTATTTCCGACCATAGCTGTTTAATGAAAGGGGGTAATTTTGGTTTTATATGCTTTCTTGTGACAAATAAAAAAAAATAAAAATATGTGTATTTACTTTGATATTCATTTTTCATATTAAGTACATTAAAATTTTATATATTATTATTGTGAGTTTCATTATAAATCAAAGTATGACCTTTTATTACATCTTGCCTTATGAAAATGGGTGAGTGGAGTGGTAGTAAATAAAAAAAAGAGTATAATCAAGCAAGAGCTAAAGTGGTCCACCTACTGTCAACTTGACAATTTAAGGTGATTCACTAATATAAATGTATCAGAACTGCAATTTGTGCGTCAATATTATTACTCCCTCACATATTTTAAAAGTCAATCACGATACAAATCCCCTAATTGACTCGGTGCTGACCATGAAAAACTCGGCCCTAATATAACTTAGTCCAAGGTCACCCTCCAACCATAAAATTTGTTAACATACTTTATATTTAGGAGAAGGTAAAATGAAAGAATTATTGCAGCGTGTAGGCATGGTGGGACTCAAACATATGTGAGTGGAGAAAATATTCGTCTCTATTCTAGCATCTCTCACTTTCTTTAATTTGTTTATATCCAAAATAATTATATTAAATGTTTCATGTAAATCATAGTTAAATAACTTAAAAATTTACTTTTATTTTTGAAAAAAACTACACTTGTCCTGATCTTATGTCAAAACTCATGCAATTTTTTTAACATAGAAAATCTGATCCTTTTTTACTTTTTTTTTTTACAATGTACAATATGAAGTGGAAATGCGTTTAGTTTGGAATATCATTTTTTAATGTTAATTACTGAACTCTTCTTAATAAATATTAAATAATTTGCAAATTGTCCAAATACAAATACTTTATAATTTAAAGACATTTTTTTGTATATATATATTTTTTTATCATTACGGAGTAGATGTATGATAAGCCGAAGAGGCATGTAAACCTTTTGGGGTGGTCAAAACTGGTCCCAAAATGTTGGTCCCCAAAGTCATTAACTTAAAACATAACTCCACAAATTAATCACGCGAGTCAACACAGGACAGAAAAATTGCAAAATGCGTAAGGTATTTATTACACAACATCTAATCCTGATATGGGCCCCCCAAGTTAACCAGGGATTAGAACTCAGGTTAAAAAAGCAAGTGGTTAAGAAGCACAACCACAAACCCCAGATTTTTATTATCTACAGTCATCACTACTCATCATCACCCAAAACACTCCCTTCATCTCTAACCTTTTTCACTCTTCTTCTCCTTCATCATCATCTTTCTTTCTTGTTCATTCTAAATATAATCAGCTCCTAAAAAGCTGTTACTTAACGCTAGATGAGTTTTCGTTTTCGATTTCTTTTTGTGTAATGGAAATAACTCCCACCGCCACAATCAAAACCCCACCAGAAACATCTGAAACTGAGACCCAAACACCAACCCGGATCCAACCCCTTGTTAGCAAGCCTTTATCCTTCACTAACGGCGTACTAAAGCGCCACCACCAGGTCACTGTTACGTACAAGGAATGTTTGAAAAACCACGCGGCTTCTCTCGGTGGCCACGCTGTAGATGGCTGTGGCGAGTTCATGCCTTCTCCTACTACAAACCCATCCGACCCCACCTCGCTAACGTGCGCCGCGTGCGGATGCCACCGCAACTTCCACCGACGCGACCCTGACGACCCCCACGCGCCACCCCCACCCCCACCCCACCACGTAATCGAATACCAACCCCACCACCGCCACCACCCACCTCCACCCCCTCAGCCCATACCACAAACAAGCAGCCCTAATAACTCCCCATCCCCACCGCCGATCTCATCGTCCTACTACCCATCAGCACCCCACATGCTACTCGCTCTCTCCACCGCAGCCGGCGGGGCCTTATCTCACGCTCCACCAGACAACACAACTTTCACCACCCCTAATAGCCGAAAGCGGCACCGCACAAAATTCACCCAAGACCAAAAAATAAAAATGCATGAGTTCGCCGAAAAAGTTGGGTGGAAGATGCAGAAGAAGGATGAAGAAACGACAACAGATTTCTGCAACGAAATTGGTGTTGAAAAGAACGTCCTCAAGGTTTGGATGCACAACAATAAAAGCACTCTAGGCAAACGAGATGGTAATAGTTTTGGCAACCCTAATGGTAATGGTAATGGTGATGTTAACAACACTAATGGTACACTCTACCACCACCACCTCACCACCACCAACGACGTTGACGACAACAACATCAACAACAGCGTAAACCCAAGTCACCAATTTCACAATAGTGACAGTGTTGTTGCAACTAATGGCTGCTCTTCTTCTTAATCTTCTTTCTTTTGTTAATCATAAATAAGTACTATTATTATTCGTAGAGTAGAGACCGAGAAACAGAGGCTGTGGGATCTTTAGGTTTAAATATTTGTTTAGTTATCAAATGATTAGTAATCAAATCACCTTTACCTTGTTCCGGATAACATCACTGGGGAATTTCATTTTTTTATTTTATCATATCCACTGCTCTTCTTTTGTCTTTATTTACTTTTCTTAGGGTTTCTATCTCTACTCAATTTTTTTTTTCTTTTCTCCTATTGTTATGTTGCTTTCTCCTTTCGGCGTTTGGGATTTGTGTTGATAAATTATGGATATGGATGATCATAAAATCTAATGGTTTTACTTCTATTCCTGCTAATTTGAGATTCCATTGTTTAATTCTATTCCCATACAGTAATTGTCTCTGAGAAAGAGAGAATATGGGTTGTTTGTGTTTGGCCACATACATTTGAATTTCACTCACTTGACCCTACAGTTTTTGTTTATACACTTTTTGGCCCACAAAAGTATCATATTACTCAAAAAGGCGATTCTAGAAAGGCCTCATATACGAATATTTATGACAACTTTGGGGGTAAAAGGGAACAAATAAAATTGTGAGGGCCAACTACAGTTACCCATTAATATATGGGGTCAAACCCAAATTAACTAAAAAATATATGAATTTTTAATTCCTGTCTGAAAGAAAGAAGCAAAAAGCGGTGAAATATAAAATGGGCAGTTACATTTGATATTTTAATGCATCTTTCGAAGCTTTACGGCATAATTTGTTCTTTATCTCGAAGGGAAGATAGATGTGGATTTGGTTCATTATTTTAATAAATGGATGGCCAGTTTATGCCCTGGATATCATTTCGTCTTTTTGATCAGTCTCTACTTTATTTATGTAGGCCTTCTTAATAGAACCCTTTATGAATGCCTCTTAATGTAAGTCTATCCACTAATTATATAGTATAGTTTATTTATAGCATAATTAGCGACAAAGTTAATCGAACCCCCTCTTGCTTGAAAATTGGGAATCGTTTTCCTTTTAAGGGAAGAAGTCATAATAGTTAATGAATGGTGACGAAAGTGTAGTGTCTTGTCTATCAACTTCGTGTGGGTTTGTTTGGGTATTTGGTAATGGGTGAAGTCACTAATGTTGTTTTTGTTGAGGGGTACATCTTATCTCCGAGTCTCAATATTCAACTACCTGGGGATGGGCTGGTTTTTTTAATGAATTTAAAGTAGGTGATATGTGTAGCTGGAAACTGTGGGATTTACACGACATCGGTCATGGCTGTCTTTAAGTCATCATTGTCTCTGTGCAGAATGGAACATAATGAAATAGTACTATCATTGAAAAAAGTGAGATGGCAAGTTGTACACAAGGGTAAATTTTATTCAAAATTAATTTTGAATGAAAAATGGTATCGGGACTTTTATAATTATTGACCGAAGTAAATTTCAAGTGAATTTTTTTTCTCTTTCTTATTTTTTTTTTGCAGAGAAAAGAAATTCAAAAGAGCTTAGGGTCCGTTTGATATATATTGGGTAAAAGTGTTGGCATGAGCAAAATTTGCCCAAATTTTGCCTAGACAAATATTTTTTTCTCACATTAGACTATCAAACACCAAATAAGGTAAAACAAATTTTTTAGACAAAACATTTTAATAACACATTTTTTGTCCATATTAACATATATAATAATAAAAAATATGTTTTTTTTTTAATTTTCATCCCAAGTCTTATTTAATAAAAAAATAGTTTTTTCTTTTCTTTTTTACTTCCCGTTTTTATTTATTAAAAAAGTAACAAACTATATATAAAAAAAAAAGTTTTTTACGCCAAAACTACTTACTAAAAACAGTTTTTACATTAAAACAGTTTTTACGTTAAAACAGTTTTTAATTTTTTTACATTAAAACAGTTTTTATATTAAAATAATTTTTTGCATTAAAACAGTTTTTACATTAAAACATTTTTAAATTTTTTACATAAAAACAATTTTTACATTAAAACAATTTTTTACATTAAAACATTTTTACGAAAAAACAGTTTTTACATTAAAATAATGTTTTACATTAAAACATTTTTTTATATTAAAACAGTTTTCACATCAAAACAATTTTTAATTTTTTACATTAAAACATTTTTTACATTAAAACAATTTTTACATTAAAACAGTTTTTTACATTAAAACGGTTTTTACGAAAAAACAGTTTTTAAACAGATTTTAATTTAAAACAGTTTTTTTAACTATTTAAAACAATTTTTAAAATATTCATAACAATTTTTAAAATATTCATAACAGTTTTTTTTAATTATTTAAAATAGTTTTTAAATTGTTTTTTTAAATATTAAAAGCGTTTAAGAAGTTAGCAAATTTGTTGGCAAATATTTCTCACCCATATAGCAAAACAAAATTTGTCAACATGTTATGCATAAGAGGTGTTGTACATTGGCAAATAGCTTGTAGGCAAATTTTGCTATCAAACACACTAAATTGTAGGCAAATGTCATATTTGCCATTTGCCATGGCAAATAATGCTATCAAACGGACCCTTAGGTAATATATGTAATGTTGAAAGGTGTGGAATGTTTATTAATACTCCCTCATGTTTTTAAATTGCTAAAAATGAACATTCGTGAGTACTAATAAATATTTTATACCTTACAAAATTACACGTCACCTCAAGTTAGCATGAATTTCTTTTCTCAACATCCGTCTCTCTTAGATCCTGCAGTTAAAAGTGAAATTTTTGTGCACTGAGTAATATATTTTTTTATATTTTATTTTATTTTTAGATATGCAAAAACAAAACTGTAATAAGATTTTGACATTGCTGAAGTGAGTAATTGACGTGACTAGAAAAATGTGTGCAATGCGTGTATGTACAACACAAGTATAAGTCGGTCGATCAAGTAATACTCCGGTAAGTCGGATGTCGAACTTAGGGAATATGATGAAAATCGTGATAACTATGGAAAGACGTCAAAAAATTAAGGGCTTTGGGCAGGTTATAGTTTTGTTTTATGTGTTTAAATACAATTCTGATAAAAATCCGCGTTTGACAACCTGTTTTTAAACAGTGAATTATATTATTTCTATGTTATAATCAAGTTTTTCAGAAAACAGGTTTAGGGTGTTTTGTAACTTTTGTTTTCTATTTTTCAACTCATAATTATTCATTCTTAATATTCTACGGTTTTAAAACGAAAAAAAAAATTATCTGCGAACTCTGAACCTACGGTTGGCCATCGCCGAAGGGGACGGTCTAACTTGGTCACACTTAGCCGTATGTTGCTTCATTTCGGTTGCTTCCCATCATGATATTATTAATTTCGATTTATTGTTACTGTATTGTTGTTTTCACGACCACATGTCACCGTATTCCACTTACCATGGTTATTTTCCATCGTAATAACTGTTATCACGGCTTCTTCCAACCTTGTATAGCTGTTCAATACAAGTTTATATATATAACTCGTGATTTTGTTGATGCATATATGTATGATTTTGTTATATTTTGAAAAAAATATATGTTCGTATATATATATGAACATATATATCAAATGTAGTACGTAGGCTCGGATTTATGAGTTACCCATATTCAATCCGGTCCGTTCCGAGCGTTAGGTCTGAAGTTCAATGAAATAACTTATATAATGTTGTTAGCCCAGTTTTATTTTAATTAATGTTACACTTGCTTAGCATGCGATCCCAGCTTTAAGTCCAAACTAGGTGAAGGACCCGTGGAAAGCATCCTCGGAGTCCAAGTATACAAAGCTACTAACGTAAGATTAAATTAGAATACTCACCTGTATAACGCTATCAAAATACGAACCCGCACCCAACCTACCGTAACAAAGACGAGGGTGTGAGCCAATGCCCAATGGGAATATACAAATGTAGTATAGAATCGAACGACAGAAAGAAGACTCTAATAAGTTATTTCTACGTGCACATGCAACTTCCTTATGTATAGATACACTTACACATACATATATTTATGCATGAAAACTGTTTTACTTCTGACAACCTTATTTATCCAGATTAATTCACCTTAATCTTGTAAAATACTTCCTTTTTCTCATTTTGACATCCATCCCTTTATTTAACACACACTATTAAATATTTGAAACAACTCCACTTGAATTGAGCGAAAGCCATTTTCTTACCGAAATTACTCTTTTTATTTTAACCAATCCACATTAGTATTTTCATTGAAAATCACCCTTTCAACCCACGCAAACACCGCGTTAGAAAATACTAGTTTAGTCTTTGGAAACCTTTTACAATACACTCTTGTGTTAATTATGGGTTCAACCACTTAGATTGCTTAACCACTCATTTACCCACTTACTTAACATTTTCCCTACCTTATGGACATTAATAAATTTCACATTTATTTGTCTATTTTAACCTTTATCGGAACATTTATTAATTTATTCAAGTTAGGTTATCCTAATACATTTTCACCACACAACCCATTTCTTAACATGTTCCTTATTCCTTTATCTTTATCTCAGAATCTTCTAATAACCGCGTACTTTAACTGGCTACACACTACCGGCGACGCCACCATATGCTCTGTGGCCAATGTTTTGGGTCTTTCACCCCAGGGCTTCCAGCTCTCCTTAATTTTTTTGGTGTCATCCGAGTTCCTTTTTAATGTGTTTTAACATTTTGCAAATGTCCACATTATTCCGCATTTTCTTTTATTCGGCCGAAGCCAAAACTCGGAATTTCACTCGAACTTGTGTTACACATTTAAAATCATCATTTCATGTCCTTTACATTTTAACTTTGATTTTATCCCAAAAATCTTGTTTGTTAAGACTATTATGTGTAACACCCTTTCTAACATTTTTATTTCATAAAAATGTTCTGCTTTATGTAAAATTACCATTTTACCTATTTGTTTCCAAACTCACTTTTACTCAATTTTCACAAGTGTTAATTTTCCAAACACCATTGAGTGACCCACACTATCTTCTTAAGTGTTTTTAAAATATTAACACCTTTAAACCTTTTTGGTGTAACTTTATTTTCAATTGGAAACGTCTTTATTTCAACACTTTTAATTCCAAGAATTATTAACATGTAAAACTACTTTAAAAGAAAATACCATTTCTTTATTAACACTTGTAGTCTTATAACCTTTCACTCATCGCACTTATAATTTCTTTTTTCACGCACTTTGAATACAAGAATTTCTACTTTTTAATATTTTATGTTTAAACCAAACAAAACCTTCTTTGAACTTGGTTAAATGTCCATTATAAAAATACTACAAGTTTATATGCATGGGAAGATGAATTTTAAATCCTAAAATCCTATTAAATGGGTCAAACATAATTTTCATTATAGAAGTCCTTAATACTTGCAAAATTATGCTTTTCAAGACATAAAAGACATTTTAATTTCTTCAAACTCATCAAATGTCCATTTTAATGAAATCTCCATTTTTGCAAGAAACTTTGGAACTTCACAAACATTTTAGCAAGATCAACATTATTTTTCAAACATTTTATTTCATAAAATGTCTAATATCAAATTCTTAGAAATTCTACCATTTTCATAAAATACCAATTTTAACATTTCAAAACTTTGAAATATTTACTCATCCTTTATTTCCAACAAAATAATATTTTACAAACATGTTTATAAAAATGTTTAATATTCTTATACTAGAAACCATCATTTTTTTATATGCATCCTACTCATGTAATATAATAACAAGACTACTAACAGTACAAATAGAGTCTTAAACACCAAGGATAGTTTTTTCCCACCTCAATGAAGTACCATCAATAAAAGGCATAGAAGATCTAAGAAGATGGCAGCCTCCCATCTCCTAAGGTGGCCTCAAGGAGGTTTTCCAACTCCAAAAGTATTCTCCATCAAGCTTCTAAGCAAGAACCCGCTTCAAACTCCATTAATCTTCCATTTTCATCTTCAAGGACCCCCAAAATAACTCCATAAATTCATATCTCTCCTCATCCACGGTGGAAAATGGCGCGTATGGTTCAAATATGGTGGAATACATAACAAATATGGGGATATAAGGTGGAGGGGTGTTAGTAGCATGGTGGTTTGTGGTGGAGATAGGTGGAGGAGCACATAGAAATAGTAGAAGGCTAACCCCTATCTCTCCTTCTTCTAACCCAAAATGAACCCAAATGAGCCAAACACTCCAAATCCTTCCAAATCCCTATTTGCCCATCTGGGCTCACCAAATTTTGACTATTAAAGATCCAAGGTCCAAAAATATGACAGCACATAAGGGCAATATGATACACCAAATTTTGATATGCGTTGTTCGAACAACATTGAGCCTCGTTTGAATGACAAGGGAATCTCGTTCGATCCACGACTTCTAGCGACCTTCAAACGACTCTTGAAAGTTACACAGTGATCTCTCGTTTGAAGATTGCTTGATCTCTTGCTTCTAATGAGACCTAAATCTCTTATGACCCTTGTCTTCTAACGACATTCAAACGACCCTTCTTTTTATTTTTCTCCAAATTTTAATTTTGACCCACAATTTCAACAATTATCATCGAACCTCACTTCATTACAATTTATACAGAATTCATATGGAACATTAGGGCATGGCATTACATGAAATACGTTCATAAACATGTAAATAATCTATAAATTACCACTACCACCATCAACAATTACATTGAACATATATATGAAATACGTTAATATGTTCATATATATAAATATATATGTGTGTGTGTGTGTATGTGTGTGTGAACATATATATGAAATATGTTCATATATATATAAATGATCAGTAAATTACCACCACCACCATCAATAATTAGGAACATAATTCATATAATGTATGCATGTTTGTATGTATGTATGTATGTATGTATGTATGTATGTATGTATGTATGTATGAATTATTACTTAATCAACGATATTAGCATTCTATGTTAGTATAATTTTGATGTTTATTTTCTAATATAATGTCGTTAAATATCTTATGTAGGTCATATAAATGGGAAGAAGTAGAAATCCTCCTACTACATCTGAGCGGAAGATTAGTTTGGTGACAAAGGAAATTAAACCACCTGTATTGTCTAGTAGTAGTGATAGTGGGGATAGAAAAGGATATTCTTCTATGCAACAGACATTGGATAAATTTTTTGATCAGGTTGTTAGTGATTTACTAATGGTTGGTGAAGGGGGTACGCTTCAGTCATTGGATAAAGTTGTTGAGTAGGTGGTTTGTGAATTACTAATGGTTGGTGAAGGGGGTGCGGTAAAAGCAGAGGAGGTTCTGGAAGGAAAGAAATCAAGAGAGGAAGAAACAGAGAAGAAAGAGAAGAAGAAGGAAATGAAGAAATAGAGGAAGAAGGAGAGGGAAACGACGAGGGAGAAGGAGAGAAAGAAAGAGAGGGAGAAGAAGAGGGAGAATAATAGAAATAATGAGAGAATTTCAAATATGATACAGATGAGTATTCTGTATGATAAAATGAAATGCAACCATCCACATCATCTAAAGCGCTCAAGAAAAAACAACAGGAAAAAGATTAGCCACTCGAATTCACAATTGCTCGAGGGGTGCACGCCAAATATGCCCGAATTGCTCAAAAAATTTCATAACCATACCACTTATTTGATATGGAACCGAGACGAGGAGAGGGGTGTGATGAAGTGTATGTACCACTTTAAAAATTTTGCTAAATGGGACATAGAGAAGTAAGATGAACGTGTGATTAAGTTGGTGAAGAACTCAGGTCTTTGGGGGTATGATTAAACACTCCTATCGATACATCTACCACGTATTAGTGTTGGAATTCATTGAACGTTAGCAATCGAACATGAATTCATTCCATATGAAGTTTGGTAAGATGACTATCACACTTGACGATGTGTACCATCTCCTTAAAATCTAAGTAGTTGGTAAACTGATATATGGTACCGTATTTAAGAAAGATGAGGATAAGGCTACCCCAATTAAATGGCTTACCAAATATATCGATTGTACCAAGGAGGAGGCTCTAAAGGAATGCAAGTCTGTGTATGCTATACGTTTTGATTGGACGATGAATATGTGCAAGGGGAAGTTTAAGTTGGGGGGGGGGGGGGGGGGATGTTACGAAGAAGATTGAGCAAGCCGCAAGGGGGTACTTGTTGTTTATGGTTGGGTGATTGTTATTCCCTGACAAATCAAGGGACCGAGTCTCGATTTACTACTTCCAGTCATTGGAGAAAGTTGGGAAATGCAATGAATATTCTTGAGGTATGGGCATATTGGCTCATTTATATCAGTAGCTAGGGGTTGCGTTATGGGTAGACGTGCGGTAGGTGGATGGATATCTCCCCCTTCTAGTGGTAAATATTTTAAATACATCGTTAAATATATGTTCTTTTTACTTTTTTTTGTTCTATATAATTATACCAGTTGATTTGTAAATTTGATGCTACGACCAATTCAATGTGGCAAGGGGTATTAAAAATCTGGAGTTTCAGCATAGTGAGTCGTGTCTATGCAAATGGAGGGCGCAAACGGTGTCAGGTCATGCCTTTGCATAAATAGTGTAGCTAAGGGATACCTTGGACGATTTAAAAGCTTCAAACGTAAGTATAATTTGTTTTTAACACAATATTTTAACATTTGTGCTTTTTTTTTATTAGTTAACATTTGGAATTGCTTATAGGTTGTCTAAGATCCCTACGCTGAACACCGTGAGGCCTACCCATTTTAGGAGGTCTCATGGTACAACGACCTCCTTATTTGCTATGATGTTGGTGAACACTATTATCCAATGAGGCAATTCATAGACTGCTAATGTACCCTATATCGGAGGAGAGGGGAAATACCCAAGACCACTATAAAGTTATGTTCGATATCGAGAAATATTATCAACTTAACTAGGTAGACCATGTTCTTTCCGATGCAAGATGCTTAGTTGCGGTAAGGAACATGCCTTAGGAATGTGTGGATGGGTATATGTCTTGGTACCTATAAAGATCCCATCCATACATTCAAAAACTCAAGCATCATATTTCAAACCAGAGCCATTTGCAAAATTTCTTAAATTGATTTCTTTTCTTCAAGTATTTTTCTAACATAGTTGATGGTAATATGTATACAGGTCCAAGGGATAGATTTAGCCATCAACCTGCTCCAGGAGGCTATTGACGCCGACTCAGACCCATAGATTTCGGACATCCTTGAATTATCACGTGCAGCGTTTGACACCCTACTTGAGGCCAAGGGAATGCAAGATCAAAAAGGAAAGAGAAAGGTTCCGATGCGTCAAGAAACTCGAACTAAGGCACGTCACGATCTAGCCCCCAAGAAAAAAAAATCACAGTAACGTTCAAAGGGAAAATAGACAGAATTTCTTGATAAAGTTTGATTATAACTGTATTTTGAACAACTATTATGTAATGATTATTGTAAATTTTATAGAAAAGGTTTTGAAACAAGTAGTATGTATGCACAATATTGTGGTATGTGATGGAATTTTGAATGTAAACTTGTAAGTGATTTGTTATGCATGGTACTTAGTATGCATGGACTATATTTAAATGTAATTCTTATTTGTGATTTATTATGCATTGGGTTTGGTATACATGTGATTTGGTATGCATTGTGTTTAGTATATATGTGAATTAGTATGAATTGTTATACATTCCTTAAAATCTTTGAATAAAAGACATGGTTGTAGATAACCTTCCAAGTGTCACATACGGTGACATCCAATCGCGAGTGAAAGCCTTAGGGTCTCAAGTGACCATGTCATTTGAGTGGAAAATTACTTAAACTCGTTGAATAAAAGACACGGGGGGAGATAACCATCCAAGTGTCATCCAACCATAAGTGAAAGCCTTACGATCTTAAGTGAACATGTAATTTGAGTGGAAAATTCCTTAAACTCTCTGAAAAAAGACACAATGGGAGATACCAGTCCAAATGTCACATAAGGTGACATCCAACCGCTAGTGAAAGCCTTACAGTCTCAATTGACCGTGTCATTTGAGTGGAAAATTCCATAAAGTCTCTGCATAAAAGACACGATGGGAGATAACCATGAAAGAGTCATATACGATTCACTTTGACCACGGGTGAAAGACTTACCATCGCAAGTGATTGTATCATTTTAGTGGAAAATTCCACCAGGTCTTTGCATAAAAGACATGGTGGGAGAAAATTGTGAAAGAATCACATACGGTGCACTCCAATCGCGAGTGAAAGACTTACGATCTCAAGTGATCGTGGCATTTGCGTGGAAAATTCCACAAAGTCTTTACATAACAAAACTAGTGGGATATAACCATGAAGGTGTCACCTACAGTGATAGACAACCGCGATTGAAAGACCTACGGTCTCAAGTGACCGTGTTATTTGAGTGGAAAATTCCACAAAGTCTCTGCATAAAAGACACAGTGGGATATAACAGGGAAGGTGTCATATACGGTGGACTCTAATTGGGTGTGAAAGTCCTACGATCTCCAGTGACCGTGGCATTTGAGTGGAAAATTCCCCAAAGTCTCTACATAAAACACATAGTGGGATATAATCGTGAATGTGTCACATACGGTGGAATCCAACCACATGTGGAAGTCTTACGGTTTCCAGTGATCGGGGCATTCTTTGTGGAAAATTCCGCATAGTCTCTTCATAACAAACTCGGTGTGGTGTGACCGTGAGTTCGTAAAATATGGTGTGATGTCACCGTTACTTTAAAAACCACGTTGTGGTGTTACTGTGAATTTATAACCCACGGTGTGGTGTCACTGTACGTTTATGTTGTAAGGTTAAAAGAGACCGTATGTTAATTTGTTATATTATACATCTTAATTTAATGTATATGTAATTTAAAGATATGTAATCCTATTTTTGATTTGGAATGTTATAATATGATATTTTATAACCAACTTACTATAGCCAATTTCAATGAAATAATTGCTTTATCAAGTGATGAAAATTATTTCATCACTTTATCAATTGATGGAATAATTTTTATAACCAATTACTATGACCAAATTGATAAGATAAAGAAATTTGATATCATTACAACCATAAGCTTAAGTGCATTAGCTGCAAGATAGCCAAACTTTGGCATAATAAACCAATGTTCACTGGTTCATGATTGTGTGAAGTAGTCCAATCTCCTCTCATCATCCTCAATATCATATGAGTTCATAATAGTAGTCCAGATAGTCTTGACCCTACGTAGCCCAGACAATAGTGCACCATGGACAACAAGAGAGTGTTATAGTCCATCCCCAAAACCAGCTCCTTTGGAAATGATCGTATATCCATAGTTCTTATCCTATTTGACATTGTATATATCTTCCACAAATGATTGGTAAAAGTTGGGAACGTGCTTGATATAAATCTTCTTCTCCCTAGACTATGTCTCTAGTTTCACGCCCGTTAATGGGGTCTTCGTTGTAAAGGTTTTTATTAACTCAGTTGTGGATGGTATATCCTACTCCCAAGCACAAAGGGTTGTTTTACTAGATATATCAATAGACTTCTCCCCCTTAGGTGGACTACGCTTTTGATGAATCTACACGGGCTTTATCAAAGGCGTACAAGAAGGTTGAGCAATTTCCAATAATTTGCTTAACATCATCTTTCTGACGGCTTCACGTGCCTCATTCCATCATTTCTTAAACAATATCATCTATGGAGTATATTAAAGCTCACGGTACCAAGGGATGTCCGAGATAATCACACGTTTCTTCCAATGATCGTCTAGAGTCCATTAGGGAATTTCTTAGCCTAGCTTCTCCCATTGGGCCAACTCATGAGAACATGATAGTCCGTAAATCGTATAAAGTTTGTATGAGCATTGCATCTCTATATATTGGGTGTTAGCGATAAATTATCTCCGCACCGATCTCATGCAATCGATCTCCATAACAATTAAGTCTAAGGCATAGTGTTATGCCCTACCATGGATCTCATGCAACAACGAGTCATTGTGGTCATGCTTTGTTGATTGGAGTGATTTTTGAAACTCCGTTTGTATTTGAGTTACTTAGTGGCCAAATAATGCATCCATCCCCTTTCAAATGATCGTAAACGAATCGGTGCTATGTGTTAGGTATTTTTTTAGTTGGACATGGGCACCCTTTGGTCTGTTAGTGGTGCAACTGCCACTGTGGTGTGCCTAGTTAATCCATGCATATGAGAGCTGAAATCATAGAGGCATCTAGTTCTTCTGTATGTAAGAAATAATGTTGGGGTAGTTTAGCCATTTTTGACTGAAATCCGCCCATGCATTCTCAAAATTAATCGGCGTCTCGGACTCCACAACCCTAATTCAACCATTTATAAATAGCTTCTTATCATGGTCTTTGATATTATGTTTCACACATGCACCTGATAAAAAATAACAAGTTGCAGCAAAAGCTTCTGGCTCGTATAATGATCGCAAAAGTTGCAATGCCAAAACAAAATTCTCCTCATTCTCATTCTTCAAAAAAGAAAATGCAATGTAAAATTATTGTCTAGTGGAAGTGATTCCAATCATCTCAAACAATGGCATATTATAACGATTGGTATTGTAGGTGCAATCGATATCCAGTATGGCCGAGAAGCATTTCACAAACAAACAAGAGGTAGGATCTGCAAAAAATAAATCCTCCACTACATCATTTGCTCATTCCTTCTATGGAAGTGAACATAATTCTCTCCATTAGAAAATGCATTAACTATTGCATCGCGGTCCACCCTTGCATTTTTCATTATAAATTATTCTAATGGATGAACAATTGTCTTCCGATCGCTATTTTAATGTGTGGATTACTCCCTTCAACCCCACCCCATTGTTAATCATCTCACTTGTAATGTTCCACTCTTCTTGTGAAAGTCGATTGGCATAAGGGTGTCCAACGACTGTTTTAGATACCTCGTGGTTGTGTAGCCCATAAACAACTTCCACCCCCCAACAACCATCATCGTGCGAAATGTCTTTCAATCGAATGGGATAATTACACTTTCTCGTTCCAGAACATCGCTTCCTATTTTTATCCATCCCCTTGCCTTTTCTATTTCTATGAAGCCCAATGTGCTCACAACCAAGTACACCCCTTCCCTTTCTGACTAAACTGTCCTTGTCAATTTTTAAAATGATCACGACTGCATGAAGTTTGTGACCAGTTTGTTGACACCAATCAAGCATCTTTTTACAGCCACCGAAAATCTATATAAGTATAACATTGATAATTGAAATTAATCATATACGGAAATCTCAACTATAAAGAATTTTTAGTATAATATAAAGAAACTAAACATGCCTCGTCAGTGGTGAATTCGACTATATGGTCCTATGTAATTGCATCAACATCCAATCCTTCTTATACCTTCCAATGCATACAATCAAATATAGTGTAATCCAATTATGTCATACATTTAAAACCTGAATTAATATATTTAAATTGCATGATATATTGTTTTATTGTAGACAAGGTGAAATCTGGGAAGAAATTGAGCTAACATTGGCCCAAGGTTGATGTTGTTTCTTCCTGAACCGTGCATTGTTCATGTATATTCGATTCCTCGAGTGAATCACAATGAGTAGATACACTCAATACAATAATATTATCTATATCTTTCCAAAATGAATCATCAAGTACCGAGTCATCTAACTGAAATGATAATACTTAAGTATAATATGAATTGAGAATACAATAACAAAAATCAATAAAAAAACATCCATAGTTACTCATAACCACAATCTTGTATATGTTTTTATGTTATATTGTAAACATGACCAAAATATATAACCTTTTAAAAAATATCACCCTTTAATAAATTTGAACTCTAAATTGATTTATTTTTCATTTTAAACCCTTAACTTCATAGACTTAAAACAATTACTTTCAAAATGGAATCCACGGATTAATGTAACTGTTAAGGACTCCACACTGTCTCAAGAGACCGTGCATATGTAACACACGACTTCAAGTAACCGTGCAAGCTTATCTACGGCTAGAAAAAATCGTGAAGGGATAACCATGGTTATGAGTCATCGTGAGATACATTCTTATAGTTACATTAGGTTGGGAATTAATATTACATAGCAGTGACATACAGTTAAGAGCAACCGTGGTTTAAGAGTTTACAGTTACATTCCACCAAAAATACTCATGACTTATAGTTGCGGGGGGGGGGGGGGGGGGGGGGGGGTAAGTTGAGTAGCCCTGAGTTTTTTTAATCTTATATTCTTTTTACAAATAGTTTTAGACATTATATACTTTGTAGAGGTATTTTAATACCACAAAATCATCAAGAGAGCATTGGATGTTCTGAGTTTGGGAAGCTTCAATATCAATTTTATTTTCTTCAACCATTGCAATGTAGCCTCTTTCACCCTTGATTTCTGTATACAAACAAGACAACAACATCACAACAACACAAAGGACTGACAAAATGGAGCTTTGGGGACAAATGAACAATGTGATATAGCTAGGTTAAACCGTGAGAGGGAAGTTTTAGTGGGAGTTGAAGAGTTTTGGGATTTTGTAAATTATGGTGTTTTAGAGTTTGTGTGTAATTTTTTGATTATTTGGGGGTATTTTAGACATTTTTAAAGAATAAGAAGGTACAATACTTTTGAGTGTTGTTAGTAAAGTGTGTATTTAATTTTTATGTGGTATTTTAGAGGAATTTTTTTGGTCTAAATATCAGGGCACATAAATTTAACGCGTATGACAATTATCGACACGCGTATTATATCCTTAAATACTCTCGTTACCTAAGGCAAACGAAGTTAAAAGGTCTACAATACTTTTTCCAACAAAGTATCAAACCTCTTAATTATTTATTTAATTTTATCTAATTTTATATCCATCCATAATACCTAGGTTGGGTTCATGTACCCCAACCCTCTAAAAATCTAGCCGAAATGGAATAAAAAGTAACTTTGCACATGGTTTTTACGTTGCATGAATCATGATGATATATATAATGTAAGAAAACATATAATCAATCAAAAATTTAGAAGAAAGAATAATTATAACCTAAAGATGTAATTTTGAAAAGAATAAAGAAGAAGATAATACTTGTATTGAGAATATGTGCAAAAATAAGACAATAATGTATGCTTCTTGTTCCTCTTCTTGGTAGCCTTCTTTATCTCTCCAAAAGTATGTAAAAACTAGGTTAAAACTAAACTAAACGAAGTCTAATAACATGTTACCACTCAATGGGACGTTTTTAGAAGAGTTTAAAACTAATACAACTCTAGATAAAAAATCAGGACAAAGGTAAAATTCATGCCACGAGCCATTCGAACTGGTTAGCCTTAACCCCAAACCAGTTCGCCCTAGTGAACCAATTCACCCCAGTGAATCGGTTCACCTTTGATCCGATCCGATTTGTATGAGTTGAATTTTACTCTTTTTCCACTCGATCTTTTCTCAACTTCAAACACGCATAACTTCTTCACCGAAGTTCAGATTTGGGTTCCGTTTCTTTCAGTATGCTCATAACTTCAAGAGCTTCAATTTTTCTTTTGGCTATGCATTAGGGTTTAGGCTGCAAAATTACTTAAGTGCCCTTAGATATCCTTTCATTATTTTCATTCTTTATTTTGTTTTCCCTCTCACATTCACTTGCACGAAATACCTGTAAAATAAGAGAAAAACACACAAAAAAAGAAATACTTGCCAAAAAAGGGTTAGTAGCATAAATATGAGATAAATACAGTCTAATTACATCATACATGACCGTAAAAGTACCAAAATTAAGGGAATAAATATGATATATTTATGCTAAATTAGTAATACAAACACTCTATGCATCATTTATAAATAAATAAATGATAGTAGAAGTTTTCTATATGACATATCATATTAAAATAATCATAGAAACTCTTTTTTTCCATCCCTCAATAAAAATGTCAATTAATATAAGGAATAAATATTGTTAAATATAATTTTTATTAAATTTGTCTTGTAATGTAAAAATGTAATTAAATACACAAAATAATTTTTTTTAAATACCTTAACGTGGCATTACAGGCCAAAATCGCCGCGCTTGAGAGATAGGCATGTGTGATTTTGGATTGGGCTCCTAAAAATTTGTGCGCACTAGTATAAGAGAGGATACGGGGTTGATCGGAGTCGCCAGTTTATTTAATATAAATAAAAACAAAAGAGGACGAGTGACCTCTTACGGACTTATCCTAAGGCTTTATCAGCTAGAATTTCCATAGATTCAGGATATGGGTTCAGGGATCAGGTTTCGAGCGGAGAAGGTGTTAGGAACTCCA
Source organism: Sambucus nigra (assembly GCA_949130495.1). Taxonomy (NCBI): domain Eukaryota; kingdom Viridiplantae; phylum Streptophyta; class Magnoliopsida; order Dipsacales; family Adoxaceae; genus Sambucus; species Sambucus nigra. Next base: position 115,745,521 of record OX422219.1, read on the forward strand.
CCACTTCTTTATCTGCTTTATATGTTTGTATGTTTTATACTGTTAATTACTGCTAGATATCAGATAGGTACTTATAACAAACCTTAGAATTTAAAGCCCTCGTATATCTAGACGCTTTATTTAAACCAAAAGAATGAGTGTCTTTAAGAACATAAGGCGGTGGCCAACCATGGATGGACCACTGGGTGTGTGTGTGCATGAAAAACTGTGGCTTAGTCATGGAGCTCAGATCTAGAAAATTTGAATATATATATATATATATATATTACTCAAGATCTGTCGCTAATATAATATCACATCTCTAAATGTGAATATATTTGGGTGTTACTCGTACTCCATTGGACGAAAAATGTTTCGAAAAGTAAGAGTGTAGAGGTCAACCAACTTACTAATGATATTGAAAATGATCTCACATTGTAAAATGTGAATATTAGTGACCCTCGGCCTCATAGGGCTAGCGTCATATTCTCAGCCTCATATCCTAGACCTCATAGGGTTGGCCAAATTGTAAAAAGTTAAAATCACATGGAATTCACCAAAATGGAATCTTGGACATTATAAGCCTACATAAATGTGAGAACAAGTTTGTATTGCATGTGAGGGAATGTTCATGCATTCAGTAGAGATTCTAGAAGGACAAGTGGTAACACCAAGTAGGAGAATATCGTTCAACATGCATCATGTGACTTGAGTTCACATTACATCCCAAGCCTCCTATAAATATCTTGTACCTTAGTACTTGTTCGTTAAGTTATCTTTTAGTGTAAAGCTTACATAATCTCTGTTAAAACACAGTTAGTGATAGAAAGTACTCAAAGTGTAACTTGTATAGCACTCCAAGAATAATGAAGAACGAGTTTACTCACAATGGATGTAGGGCCATTAGCTCAACCTCTTTAAATCTCTGTGTTGATATGCTTACTGCCTTATTTATTGCACTTTACTGTTCATTATCATACCGAGACGATTTTCATCTTAATCACTTAATGAGTTTATCTTTTTTTATATAGACTGTTTCATTTATGTGCAACATTAGATTTGCTCCATCTATGGGAATCGACTGCTAAATCAATTATTTTTCATAGGTGAACTCCCTCACAACCTAATTATAGGCACATATCTGAGTTAGCTCATATATGGATCTATAGTTTGAATATGTGGGTTAATGGTTTACCCATCTCTCATTCAACTCACTTTGTGGTTATTGTATGAACTTAATCTTAGTTTGAGTGCTATTCTAGGTGAAATCACTATTCACCAACATATTTATAGTAGTTTGATCATGTAGTCACTATCAATTCATCCTAATTCTGTTTAATTAGTAGATCTATTGGTGTAGCATAAAAATATTAACCCATATGTGTAAATTTTGTATTTACCATCCACTCTCTTATTCACCATTTTATGGATTGAATTCCTTGATTAAAACATAAATTTGTTATTCGAAAAATGTCATCATATCTACCACCACCACCACTTCTAGGCAGAATACATGCTTCAAGCAGTGCACCAACTTTAGATATGTATGAGCTCACTAGAGCACTAAAAATGATGATAGCCAATGAAGAAAAAATGCAATCATATATGTTGTCTCTTACTCAGACCTTGGCAGGAAGACCATCTTAGGGAGTTATGAATCCTCATACTCCAGCAGTTAGGGGTCCCCGAAACCCCCTAGAAGAACTACTCTATGCCCTGAGGAAGGATGGTTCATCAAGGATAATATGCAGAAATATGGAAGGATCCCGTTAACTTGAAATGTGATATGAAGCAAAGAATATGAGTGATTAAATACCCATGGTGGAGGAGGAAGAGGCCTAAGATGAATCACAATCAAGTGGTCGAGACCAATATTACCAACCAGGTAAGACTTCTTCTATCCCAAAGACAATATGAGCAAAATGGATAAGGCATTCTTCATACCAAAGTGTGAGTGCCTTCACCAGACTCTCAATGCCTTAGACCTTGGACAGTGTCTCGAGGAATGTAGGGTAACACCAATACCAAGGGGATTGACCTATGTTGTACCTAGAGATCTATCATATACACTGACTACTAATATCCCAGGAGAATAAAAAAGAGAAAGGTTCATGAATAATCATCTGAAAAGTTAAAGTCCACGGAAAAACTTCATTTAAAGTCTGGAAAATAAGTTGGGAGACTTAATGAAGAGTAAGAACCTCTTGGGGTGGGTGGTATGTGGAAGGATCGCCCTTCATCCTTGCAATCATCAACTATCCCACTCTATTAAAATTCAAACCCTTTATGGTAGCACCGAAGTATGATGGGAGCTCAAATCCTATTCTATAAGAGAAAATTTATAATTTCTCACTTTTTTACTAATTTAGGTTTGGCGTATCCCATTAAACAAACACGACACCTAAACACATCTAAGTTATTACTTCTCTATACTTGATGACTATGTTGAAGACCGTCAAAGAATGCAAGACTTGGTCATCGCAAAAATCATGAAAGAAGTATGTGTTTATTGTAGTAAAAAGGTTTTAAGTACTCACTACAAGAAAAAGTATCATTTATGTCAGTTTGAAAATTGACATTATGTCAGACAAATGTAAAATGTCATAAATGATATACATTCATATCAATTTGACTTTGAAGGTGAATTTTTATTTCAATTTAAGTAAAATTGACATAAAAAATAAACTATTTATCTTATATTTATATATAGATGACATATATATTACCCCTTTGTAGTTTTAGTTATTTTAAATAACATTTAAAAATTGGGATAAAAGAAAAAACAAGCGGGGTCTTTTTTTCCATTCCCGCCCCCATTGAGTTGGCTCCATATCAAACTCATTCTCCCTTGAAAAGGTAGGGTCTATCTCGTTCTCTTACCTCATACATCTCTCACATCTCCGACATATCTATCACATCTCTCTTGCACGATCCACCTCTCTAGGCAGTGGTGTCAGTGCTGGCAAGGCTCCATCTCCACGACAGGTACGAAAAACAACTCACGATTTGTCCTTAAGATCAAAATCCTAGGGTTTGGAATTGTGTTCTAATTTATGGTTGACTTGTTATTGATTTGGTTATTATTTTTGGATTCAAATTTATGTATATATATGAATTGGCCAAATTTGTGTATGTATATGGATTTGCAATAATTTTTTTCGTCTAGGTTACGATTTGTTGATTCGATTTGTGAGTATGTGTGTGTGTGTATTATCCTTTATAGCGATTTATTTTTCCAGATTTGGGGGATTAATATAGATTTCATCCTAAAGGAATAATAGTGCGGTAGGAGTTATTTTTTAGGGATCGATTGAGATGTAAGATGATAAATTGTGGAGTGTCAATTAGAGTAGAGAAATTATATTATGGTATGTTTTTATGTGTTTATCTGCTAAACAATGCAATGTAAATAAAATTATATGAGTATCTGATAAAACGTTGCACTGGCTAGGTGAAGACAAGGCCAATTCTATTGTGATATGTTTCTATTTGCTCTTAAATATACGTATTACATTTGTTAGTTTATTTCTTTGATTTATAAAACTTGTGAAATTGCAGGGCGCGGGTATTGCAAATCTAGTCAACACTTGTTCTCTCGAAATTACGCATTTTAGGGTTTGGGAGAAAAATTCCCCACTTTGTTGAACTCTCATCACCGGCTCTCACAAGTTGCCGACCGACCATCATCGGTACCTCTCTCTGTCTCTTAAATCTCTCCTTGTCTTTTATTATTGATGTTAGTCTTTATTTTTCTCTGTTTATAGTTTTAACGTTTAGATATTTATGGCATTTTTAGTAGTTGTTTGATTGATTTTTGATGGTATCTATGTTTAGACCAATTTGTGTGAATGAAGATTTATTGTTTTCTATTGTTAGAATCAAATTATGTGGCTTTCCATTTACTGGTTAAGACTATCTCCAAGTCATTGCCCTTGAAAGATGAGAATATCATACTGGAACTATAATCATTTGGGATAAAATGGTTTTAGCCAGATATTAACCCAAAATTTGGATTATTTTGCTCAGAATTTTGTGCGTGGAAGATTTATTATTTCGACGGCACACCACCACATTTTCCCTTATTTTATTTTGAATTTTTTAGTTGAGCAGGGGCCGCCGTCCAACGAAAATACCATCAACACTCGGATTGCAGTTCAATGCATTTGTATTTTAACAAAAGTCAAATTATTGGCTAGTTTTCAAGTCCAAATGGCATCAACCCTTGGAGATGATTGTTTTGCTAGTTTGGAATTTATCAACTAGAAAATTTCTTATTCGGCACATATAGGTTAAAGACATCATAATATGTCAGGCACCTGCCCATGGATTGGATTTTAATCCGAGTATGATATATATTTTTAGCTATGGATGGTAACTCGATAACTTAATTTTATTTATTCTTCTGATTAGTAAATAATTTTATATAATTGTCGTAGATAGTTTAATAACATATAAAAGGTGAACAATGGAATTTATATATAAATTTACACATATATATTAAACATATTATGATCAAGTTTTTCATATAACATTAGGTAATATTTGTACCTTATTATGTAACTCATCAGATTTTTCTTGTATTGTTGTTAAGCTTTTTGTTTTTTACTATTTGCATACATTTTTTGTCAATGTTTTATATCTTATGAATCATCTTGATGTTTTATGATACGAATAGTAAATTGCATTTAAATAGACCTACATTTCTCAATACTTTGGGATTTCCATGTTTATTTTCATTCAAACGGTGGCTCTTAATCTTATTTGTATTGACTACAAATTTCTTTTTTAACTATTTATCCTTATCAGTTATTGAACTGGTTAAGTCAACACAATTAGTTTAAGTGTGGAAACGTACTAAAGATCAATGTTAATTTCATTAAATGTACTCTTGTAGGAATACATGCTGAGTATAAGATCAAAAGAGATAGGCAGTAGCAGTAGCGATAATGGAATCCTGACCAAGATGGATTTAGCGAGGCAGTAGCTACCGCGAGGCAGTAAAATTGCTGTTAAGCAACTGTAGCTGCTTGAAACCAGAATATTTAGTTCAGATATGTAGAATCACATCAGATATATTGCAAATCAAGACTTATTTAATATTGTGGAATTCTGTTTGTCGATTACGTTAAAGAAAAAGGGAAGTAAACTCTTAAATTGGAATGTCCTTAATAGGAAAATACGACTATTAATTTGGGACGTGTAGGGAGTATAAGTTTAAAGACATGAGATCATTTATAGATGGTGTTATCGAACTATCATCAACAAATTACACTTAATATCTTCTTTGATTAGCTTAGTTGACAATTTATGCTCCATGTCCATATAATGTTGAGGTTCAATTTTATCCATGAACTTTTGAAGCGGTTTATCTTCAATCCACTATGCTAGCATTTGAATAAAGTGACATGAAAATTTAGTTTGTCTAGAAAAAATAGAATTATGTATTTGGGTGGGTGCAATCCACTGAATACCCACATAAAAAAACATTTTGAGGTAATTGAAATAATCCAAACAATATTTCCAAACTACATCCTAAATAAGTCCATTGTCGGGCACAATAACATACATGTTTGTGTAAGCTTACCCCGTATTAACTAAAAAGTTTTAAATTCTAAAAGAAAGTAATGATGTTGATATTATATTAGTGCTAAAACTAGTAACTCTAAAATATCAAGTTGTATAAATTCTTTTGGTTAGGTTGGTCATGTGACTTTTTTTGCTAATTGGTTGTTATGAATTGTGAAAATATCTTATTTGCTTAGCCTTGTTGTCAATTTGTGATCCATGTCCATATAGTGTTGATGTTTAATTTTAACCATAAACTCTTGTCAATTTTGGCGATAAAGTCATTATTGAAGGATAAGAGAGTGGTGAGGATAAGAGAGAAGAGAAAGTGTGTAGATGTCGTAGGAATTGAGGTTGAGAGACGATGTGAGAGAATGTTTTATTAAATTTTTAGCTAGATGGAAATCAATAATATATACCAATTCTCTATTAATTTATATGAAATAGAGAGTGTTCTAACTTTCGAAAGCGTGTGCGTTTTACTTCATCAAATTTGGTTCCTTCTTTGAAAAATTAGAATACTGTGCACACATTTCTTATTTAATAGACGTGATTAGAACTATATAAAATTTTAAACTACTTTTGAAAATCAAGATCAACATTTTATGTGTTTTTATTTCACTTCCAATTATTCTTCGTACTTATCAATGCATAAAATTTATACTGATTATCAGTTCAAGATGCTTGATTGCTTTAATTAGACTTTGGTAAATGTTTGATTGTTGTAATAATTTTGTATCGTTTCAATTGCTGCAGGAAGGATACTACAAAGGAGAAGATTCAGGCAAGGGCACACTTCTTAAAATCCGAGGTCGATGCCCAAATAATATTTAACATAGGCGATGATTCTTACGTCAAGGTATTTTTTTACTTCATTACTAGATCAGATTATCTTACTAAAACCCTATTGCCTCATCTGCTTTATTTTTACCATCTACTTGTTCCATTTTACATTTACAAGTGTCGTTTATCTCATTTTTTTATTTCTTAAGGGTAAAGATGGAAAAAATGATTATATATGCAGGATTATGGAAATGTTTGAGGGGTTGGATGGTAAACCGTATTTTACTGCTCAGTGGATCTACAACGACAAAGAAACCATTAGAAATTTGGAACTTTGGCTAGCTAGTTTTGGTTTTCCATCCTTGGATGTAAAACTAATTTGATCTTCAATATTTTTTTTCCAGGTCATTAAAGATTGTTGTGACCTATTGATAATAAGCGTGTTTTCCTTTCCCAAGTAAAATATGACAACCCATTTGATTGCCTTGTTTCAAATATCAAAATTGTTCGACTCCCTTTGGATGTATGTCGCACATTGGTTCATGAAAAATGTATGCAACAATCTAATTGAACTGAATTCTAACAAATAATACCCATTATTTGCTTTCCAGGTGGACTCGAGTTTCAAAAAGGCTAAAATATCAAATTGCAATTATTACAATGACATGCTATACTTCTTACCGTATTCACCATTTCTCAACTTACCCCCGAGTCTTTTGTTCCCTCTTGTAATTTTAATTGATATTTGGATTTTCATATTCAAAAGTTTTACCTGTGGATTTATATCCATGAATGAATCGTGTTTTGAAGGAATCATCAGTAGACCATTTACTTATCACTGAACGCTTTCTTCCCCAAGTTATCGTGGCCCAAAAAATGAATAAACAACACGCACACCCTGCTGCACCCCAACCTCGAGAGCCTCGAGTCCGAAACCATGTTGAACGAGTCATACGACCCACTAGACTCTGGGTTCACAATGCATAAAGGTTGTATCGATTCATGTTCAAAGTCACAACATTATGGTTATGGTTTTAGTTTATTAAAGTATATACCTTATATTACATAGTACATATTGATTGGATAAACCTGTGTTCTTTATCGTAATCTCATCAAAGGAATAATATCATCATAATTGATGTGTCATTCATTGAATCTCTTGATGTGGTACTGTTCTAATATTGCAAGCATTTCATGATTATCTATTTTCTTTTATCGAAACTTATTTAACTTATAACAAACCATTGATAGGTACATGTCATGTTTTAGTGGGTTGGGTTATCGAAGTTATGTTTTTATCTTTCTAATTATTATGGAAATTCTTGAGCTTACTCAAGTACTGAGCATATGAGGTTCTTATCTATTATGTTCTTATCTTTCTAATTATTATGCAAATTGTATTTGGAAGCTTATGTTTCCATTTGATAGTTGTTGATATGTGCTTGTTTTTTTAAACAGTTCACCAATATATGTATCTAATACAAAACTAATCTCAAAGTCCGGTGCATCCAAATGTTCCATGCATAATCTTTACACCAATCTTCCCACACTCCCTCTCTTTTTGACCTGTTATACTTCCAGATCCTGCACGGCTTGATTTATAGGTGAATTTTTATTTTCTATTTATAATTGTGCAATTATTGGTCTTTTCTCGAATAACATTCTCTAATTTTGTTTTGTCTAAAATATTTATTTTTTCTGAAACAGATTCCACAGGACGCACGAGGTAACGCCTTGATTTAGTTTGATGGAAAGAGAAGGCAACAACTTTCGAGAGAAGATTTCATACGAATATATAAGAGTCAACATCCTCTTCGAACTATCAACAAGTGTAACCAAACTATCAATTGTCTTTTCAATATGAATATATATTTACATGAATAAAAAAACTTTAAATAAGTGAATTATTTCACCCTGAATCGCTGGAGAATTAGTTTATGCAGTTACTGTATGATGTTGTAGTTGACTTGCATTATTTGGTGTGCCAAGTCACAGTCCAACTGCTCACTTCTAAAACTGGTTTTAGGTATTTCATCATTGTATTTAAATTGCCCGTTTATTTTTACTGCAGGCATATGTGGTTAAATTGATTTCTTTATAGAGAATTTGAGCAATAGAGGGAACTCATAGAGAAGGGGTTGCCAATGGGTACTGATTTAAACATACATAATGAATCTGGTAATGGTAAATTATCATCTGCCGAGGAGACTGCCAATGATCAGATGGATAAGGGTAATTGATTACCTGTTTCATCAGTACATGTCTACAAATATTTTTTACGATTATTGTCTTTTTTTCTTTTGAATTCATATTGGTTACTCTGTGTGTGAGCGTGTGAGAGAAGAGAGTTTTCCCATAATTCTTATCATGTTTTAATTAAGTTAGTTTTTCTTTTTCTCTGAAAATAGGTCAATGCAAGAGTTAGATTCAAACAAAATCCTAAAGAGCTACCTTCACCTGAATAAGTGAAGTTAAATGAAGAATACACAAACTCACCTGTTGGATTTGATGGTTCATTTAGTACCTCGAGAAGTTTGTATAACGAGAAGCATGAAACCTCGTGCACCCATAAAATTGATAGCCTTAAGAGTTCAGTATCTGATAACTTAAATGGACTTAGGCAGCCATCCGATACACTACACGCCAGCCTATTGACGCACAACACCAAAGAATAGTCAACCATTCGATGCCCAAATGACGCTGCATGTCGGTCGGCCAATGATATGCACCAAGGCAGGCCGGCCAGGCGATGCTCAAACGATGCTACATGTCGGGTAATCGACACACAACACCAATGAATTTTTGACCTACCGACGCTCAAACGACGTTGGACGCCTGCCCTCCGGCACCCAAACGACATTTAATGGCGAACAACGGACACCCAAATGATGTTTCCCTATTCAAATTTTCATTTCAAATCAAGTTTTACTTAGATAGCATCAATTTACAAGTGGTCTATTACTTCATAATTTACTTGGGAAACGTGGAGTTTATGTATAGTGTCAAATGATGATAATAAATTTCTCTACAGCCCTGCTCCCTCCGCTCCCACCCTCTAACAAATTTTATCACTCCAGGCCTCCGGCTAATGTAAGTTCTTATTACATTTTTTCCTCATTTTTTAAGTCGGCAACTACTGTCCACGTCAGGCCTCCAGAGATACTTGTTTTTTCTATTTTTTGGCGGCAATTGTTGTCTAGGTCAGCCCTGCTCTTATTTGAACAAATTAATAATTGATGAGTAACTGATTTGTTTTGTAAACAAATTTGCTTACAAATGATTGTTTACAAATTTGTTTATAAACAAATCAAGTTTGTTAATAAATCTGCTTTGTATAAAAAAAAACTAATGCCTTACAAACTGATATCGTTTGACATGGCATAAGTATAAATGATTTTGACATGGCACAAGTATCATATTTGTTTTCCCTGATTTGTACAAGTCAATGTCGTTCATAAAAAAATCAATTTTGTTTACAAGTCAATGATTCATAACTCTTTGGATTCATTTTCTTCTTTTAATTAAATTTTTCTTTATTGTTTTGTTATTTGTTTTTACTAACATGATATAATGTTTTCTTTTCTAATATATTTTCTTGTTGATATGGTTCAGGGGCCAATAATTGGCTCATTCAATTGGAGGTTTGTGGCATATAAACTTTTCCTAGTTGATAGAAAAATTCAACTTATACATGCTTTCTTACATTAATGAATCTGATGTGTTTATTGTATATCGCAAAATTAAAATCTACTCGTCCGAGTTAGGGATGTGGAGGACATCTTCTTTAGACACTCACAAAGTGCATAAATATTCACACGTTTGGAGATGTTAGTCTGTATATGATTTTTATCATGATTTTTTTTTCATTTGTTTTGTTTTAAAAAAAATCCTTCATCTTTTGAGATCTTCATTGCTACCGAGGGACTACTAACATGTTATGTGGATGCAGGGAGCTCCATTGACAGAATACACACTTCAACTGATAGGCTCAGACATAGAGCACTACATAAGAAAGTTGCTCTATGATGGAGAAATCCAATACAACATGAATGCGAGGGTCCTCAACTTCAGCATGGGCAAACCAAGAGTTGTATTTAATTACACAGAAGGCTAAATTATGATTGTAAAGCAGTAATTTTACATCCAAGTAAAGCCAAACATAATTGGTTTGGATGTAAAGCAGGGCCTTCAACTTCACCAGTGTGTAAATGATAAAATTACTTGATGACAGTAGCTTTTGATGAGGCCACAAACATATGAAGTCACTAGTAAGACTCTTTGAGTGATTTTGCTTTGAATTGGACTAGTTGTATCACACACATATGTGTGTATTAATAATGTTGTTAGCTTACTTTAAGCGCTTAAGTTTTAACATAATTTGCTATGTTTTTTCCCTTCTTGAGTGACAGAGCTATTCCTTCTTCATATATTGATTTGCATTATGCTCATTGCTCCCAAAATTTAGAAATATGTAAAGTCTATGGTGATATAGTTTTCCAAAAATATGCTAAGGAACATTTGTGAAGCACCAATGCCCTGGTATGTCCATTTTTATGTGTGAAATTTTTTACCTTTTGTGTTAAAGCATTTTTTAAAATTTTTTTGTAATTTCCTTTCATAGTTTATTTACATATATGTATGTGTATTAATACATATTATGTGCATGAGAAAATTTCTTGGTCCTGCAACTAATTTGGATGATAATATTCTGGAAATATATGGTAGAGCCACTATCTATCTTCCATGATTTTATTCCCCTAAAGCCTCTTTTTTCTTCTTCTCTTTGAAAATTCCTTGATTTTTCTCATTACATATTAATAATAACCCCCCAACACACATAAAAATGAACTTAAGTTTCAAAGTTGCACAATTTATTTCCTAATTCATAAAAAAATTGAGGCTTGTCAATGTGGTAATCATCATATTAATTATGTTCCTTGTCGAGAAGATAGTTGTTAAGTCTTTTGCCTCATGTGTTAGAAAGGTTGATTGTTATAGTTATTTTATTATATTAATGGGTAATTATTCTAAATGTCTTAACTTTTTCTAATAAAATATTGTTCCGGGCTTTCTAAAGTTTGTATTACCTTTTTACAATGAGATCGTGACATAATTTAATAAGCATGTTAATTTTTTCACATCCGATACACATACCTGTATGAAATACATGATCTTTATCATAATCAAACTTGGGGTGTCACCCTTCTTTCCCCTAGGAAACCGTACTGTGAAATATCAGTCTAATAGATCAGCTGAGCATCTTAAGGCTCATTTGGTGCTCAAGGGTTATACTCATACTTTGGGAATTTTTAAAACATTTTAAAACAATTTTTTCTTAAGTAAAAGTACAATTAAGAAGTTTTGGGGTCATTCTATAATTTTTTATTGTTGGTTTTATCCCTGTAAAGTTCACTTGGGTAGAAACCGAAAGCGTTAGAGACTATAAGGGGTGCTGTGTAATTTCTTTAGACGCGCATGTGAGGTTTAATATTAGCCCTACACCTGTCACTCTTGAACCGATTGGATTTGTGTTTCTTTATTGACACAAAACCGTTGTTGATTTCTAGCCCTTGGATTAATCTTATCAACGCTCTACATGCGTTCCTTACCAATCCCTGTGAAACCCTTATCCTCCAATCAGAATTAACCCATCCTCTTAGACCGTTGGATCAAAGTCAATTTGAGAAGACTTAATTTCAGCCCTCGATTTGCCTCTACCTTCTCAATCCTTCTTAGCCCCCTATACAAGGAGGGTAACTCTCATCCATTAGAAGAATTTTGTCACTTCGTCATTTAGAGAGAGAAGAGAGAGAAAAGAGAGATAAACCAGAGTTAGAAACCCTAACCTTGTTCGTCCAACCCCTTTTTCAAACCCTAATTCTTTTATCAAAACCAGTTATATACCAAACACAACCTTGAGTGTTTGAGAGTTTTGAGAGTGATTTGATATTAGTTTCGTGCTGTAACCTCTTCGTTTTAAGATCTTGTGTCCAACTTAAGCATTAAGCTAGATCTGCATTTCTGTTTCATAGAAATTTTAGATCTGAGCATTTTATGTTACATTACACCTAGATCTGCATTTATTGTTACTTGTCTAGAAGAATCTGTTGTTGATTGTTTTTTGTAAATGTTTTCATACTCAAAATCAACAATAACATTTTCTGTTTCTAGTTGTTTTGAAACAAAACCTTTGACCTTGTTGGAATCACACTTGGCGGTTTTCAATTTCAAAAGCATTTTCAAAACTCTGAAATTGATTAAGATCTTAATACGTCTTCTGAGCAAGATAGTCATGGATTCTGGGTATATTTTAAAGGTCAAATAAGGTTCAAGTTTCCTAAGAAGAGAGAAACTGAAAATCACAGCATATAGATCTGATTTGTAATTTGTTAGTACTGTTTGTAAAAATAAGCGTGATTGTGTGCATGCATGTGTTAGATCACCGTCACAAACACTTACACACTACAACACTGAAAGTGTTGGTAATAAGATCTTGAGACAAGAGTCGACGTAAAGACTAGAACAAAGTTGAAGTTAGCAAACTGGGAGAACAACATCAACAATCAGAACGACAGAAAAGTTATAAGGACACTAGTGGGTACATTCCTAAACTTGTATAGGTCTGATTTGTGTGCATGTGTGTTATATAGTTTGTAACTGTTATATTTTGTTTTAGTAGATTTTTCTTTTTACTCCGTAGAGGGAGTCGTGGATATTTCCTCAGTTGGGTGAGGTTTTACCACGTTAAAAATCTCTTGTCATTAATCTTTCTACATCTCCTCATCTCATTCTGATTAGTGTCCTGATTTAAAACTATTTTTGTTTTGTTTTTCAAAACTTGTTAACAAATCTTGAACTGATCTCGTGCATATTTTTAAAACACATCTTGTGATTAAACTGATTTGATTTTTAGAAAAAAGTTTCCCTAAAAAAACAGTTCGGAGTTACTTAAATAGTTTAATCTTATATTAAACGACTTTAGTAACAGTTTTTCATACTTCATGGAGAATCCTTCCATACCTTTTGAAACAAAGGTGTGTTACCACTATTTTCTCTTTCTATCATATTATATAAAATATTTTTTAGTTATAACTATTATATACCGTTGTTGATACCAAAATTAATATGCTGATGTGGACGAATCATACGAAGACACTTGTCAATCTACGTGGCACAATAACAACGAGGAAGTTCATTTCCTCGACCAAATTATGTTCTCCCCGAGCAACGAGGATATACCGAGGAACTGTAACACTCCGAGGTACTTTAGCGCTCCGAGGAACTCTTAATCAACGAGCAACTAAGGCGGTCCGAGCTGCATCTCGGCCGTAGTATTAATTGCCAGAATGTCAACAGTTCAACTATTCATTGAATGTTCATCATCTTGACGCACACGCTGCATTAAATGTATTAACCTTTCATATGTATTCTCATTTAATGTATCGACCCATTCATGTACAGCCTAAGGGCTATAAATACCTTGTATCACCCTCATTCAAAGGGACCGGAATTTCTGGATTGAACTGATAATCGAGAATTCCCAAACACTCAGCAATAACATAACAGTGGATGTAGGCCATTCTTATAAGGCTGAACCACTTTAAAAATCTTTGTTCATTTTATTTATCTGTGATTGAATAATTAGGGTGATCTAATTTTTTACATCAACAGATTGGCGCCGTCTGTGGGAAACGACTGTTACTATCGTTTTTCACCAAAAATCATTTATCATCAATGGCAGATAATCCAGAATCCAGTAATCGAATTGCTAGAAATGTTGGAAATTCTCCGAATCCGTCTGCACCTCCAGATCTGGCTAGAATTATGACGAATCTGGCTGAAGGACAAACCGCCATGCAAGAAACAATGAGGCAACTCATTCAAACTCTTCACGGTGGTGCACCTACCCATTCAAGGCAAAGGAGTGATCGTGGGCAATCGCGATCCAGGCGAACTGAGTCATATCGTAATGAAGAATCTGATGTTTTTTCTTATCAACCTGGGCGAACTTCATCGATACGGGCTACGGATACAGATCAACATATCACCCTCTCTCCGGAGAGAACTAGCGCCCTGGAAAGATTAAGCAGAGCATCTCCTTTCAGTCGGTTAGGACCAAGGAGAAATATGAGTCCACCTAGAGCCCCATCGAGAAGCTTTCGACCACCATCAGGTTTGAGAGAAGGATCAGCGCAATCAAGACCAGTTACTCGTCGAGGTAGATCTCAAGAAGCTACATCAGAACAATCAATTACTCGGACTAAGTTGCCCGAGGAAGGAAATGAAGCATGGAAGGGTCCCATTCAACGATTGGAGGATAGACTTGGAGAAATGGTTAAAGAAAGGAATCCCTTACAGAGAACTTTTGTTCAAGGGACACCTTTTGTGCAAGCCATTGTGAATTTTCCTACACCGTCGAAATTTAAAGCACCTGTAGTGACACCTAAATATGATGGAAAGACATATCCTGTTCTTCACATAGAACAGTATCAAGCTGCTGCTGACATATATGCTGTCCCCGACGAGATGAGGTGTAGAGCGTTTTTGGGAACTCTTACCGGATCTGCACAGATATGGTACAATAATCTTCCTCGGGGTAAGATTTTGACTTTTATTCAGTTAGCCGAGTTGTTTATTGGCAATTTTTGTTTTGGAGCAAAGCCAGTAAAACGAGTAGCACACTTGTTAAGTGTTAGACAAAAGTCTGGTGAAAGTACTAGAGATTACATAACTCGTTTCAATAATGAGAAGTTGGAAGTCATAGATTACGAAGAAAAGACAGCGATCACTGCTTTGATGAGTGGATTGTTGCCTAACAAGTTATATTATACTTTGGCCAAAGATCCACCTAAAACTATGTCGGAGTTGATGGCAAAAGCGGCCAAAATCATGAATGCCGAGGAGGCTATGGCTGCGAAGAAGAATATGGATAAAGAAACCAAGGTGGAGGTTGACAAATCTAAGAAGAAAGAGCAAAAAGGTAATGGTGGTGACAAGCACTCCAAGAATAATAGGACGTCATGGGAAGTCCTGAAGAAATATGATAATTATACTCCATTGAAGATGGGTATTAATCATGTTTTAGAAGAAATCAAGAATAACGAAGAAATCAAGTGGCCAGATAAACTAAGGACCAATCCTGATCTGAGGAATAGGGCCAAATATTGCGAGTTCCATAAAGATCATGGCCATACGACAAAAAATTGCATAGCCCTTCAGAACGAGATTGAAACGCTCATCCGAAGAGGAAAGTTGTCAAAGTATGTAGATCGCAGAGGTGAAAGGAAAAATGATGATAGAACCAGAGATCGTTCCAGATCTCCTCGTCGGACGGAGGAGAAAAAGAAAAGAAATCATGAAGATGATCTGGATGAAGACCCCGATCTTCCAAAGAAGCCAAGACAGCCCGAACGAGAGGTATTTTCCATACGTTTTGGGTCAATTGATTGTAATGTTATAACAGGAGGAGATGCTGGAGGGGGAGACCTTACTGCATAAAGAAAGGCCTATCTCGGAGAGGCCCAAGCCTGCTCATATATTCAACGAATAAATCTTGCTGAGGAAGATCGTCCGAGGAAGGTAAATAAAGAAAATATGGTTATTGGTTTTTCAAAAAATGATTTGGCAGGTGTTCTTTACCCTCACGACGATCCCTTGGTGATAAAAATGAGGATGAAAGATGTGGTGATTTCAAGGGTGTTGGTGGACAATGGTAGTTCGGCAGACATCATGTACTATT
Source organism: Sambucus nigra (assembly GCA_949130495.1). Lineage (NCBI taxonomy): Eukaryota > Viridiplantae > Streptophyta > Magnoliopsida > Dipsacales > Adoxaceae > Sambucus > Sambucus nigra. The sequence goes on from OX422219.1 coordinate 115,761,587, forward strand.
CATGTTTTCATAACTTGAATTTGAAATTATCTCAATTGGAACCTTATCACAGACCCCTTCTGGGTTTTTTTGGCGAGAAAGTTTTTCCACTTGGGACGATCAAGTTGGACATATTCATTGGCACTTGGCCCGCTTGTCGAACAGAAAGAATACGCTTCTTCGTGATGGATAAGAATGTGCAATCAGCCTACAATATCATCATGGGAAGAGTTGGTTTGAAGAAGTTCGAAGCAGTTCCATCTACAGTACATCAATGCTTAAAATTCCCAATAAACTTCGGAGTAGGAGTTGTAAAAGGTGATAAAAAAGTAGCTCGGGAATGCTATTATTCGTCTGCCGAGCAAGAGGAGTTTGAGGAATCAAGAAAAAAAACTATTACCTACCAGGTAGAGGAAGGTACAGAAATTGAAACTCTTGATCCAAGGGATGAATCCCAACTTGTAAAAGGACAAGTGGTAGAATCTACAGAAAATGTTATTCTGGACGAGGAGCACCCTGAACGAGTAACCCAGATAGGCTCGTCGTTGGATGCTTCAATAAAACAAGAGTTGATAATGTTCTTGAGAAACAGGAAGAAAACTTTCGCATGGAGTCATGAGGACATGCCAGGAATAGATACAAACTTCTTATGTCACGAACTCAATGTGAATAAGGAGATCAAGCCCGTAAAGCAGAGAAGAAGGGTATTTAGCCCCGAGAAGAATCAAGCTATTCAAGAGGAGGTCGACAAGCTCCAAAAAGCCCAATTCATTGAAGATGTGAAGTACCCGGACTGGTTGGCGAATGTGGTGATGGTAAAGAAGAAAAACAACAAATGGAGAATGTGTGTTGATTTCACTGATCTTAACAAGGCCTGCCCGAAGGATCATTTTCCATTGCCCAGAATTGACCAACTAGTGGATGCTACCTCGGGACATGAGCTGCTCAGCTTCATGGATGCGTATTATGGTTACAACCAGATCAAGATGAAACCTGAAGACAGGGAAAGTACTTCTTTTATTACCCCTAGGGGAACTTATTGCTATAATGTTATGCCTTTTGGTTTGAAAAATGCAGGAGCAACATACCAACGACTGATGAACAAGGTTTTCACCGAACAAATCAGTTGCAACATGGAAGTCTATGTCGATGATATGCTGATAAAAAGCAAGAAAGCTGCAGATCATCTAGTTGACTTAGCTCAGACATTTGATCAGCTGGATAAATACCAGATGAAGCTCAACCCGACGAAGTGCACATTTGGAGTACGAGAAGGAATGTTTCTCGGATACATTGTCAACCAGCGAGGCATTGAAGCAAATCCAGACAAGATCAAAGCTCTTTTAGGGTTGCGATCTCCAACAACAAAGAAAGAAGTGCAGAGTCTTACAGGACGAGTTGCAGCGCTCAACAGATTTGTGTCTCGGGCAACTGATAGATGCCTCCCATTCTTCAAAACACTTCGAAAAACTTTTGAGTGGACTGATGAATGTGAGAAGGCCTTTCAAGACTTGAAAAAGTATTTGGGAGCACCCCCATTGTTGTCCAGACCAATAACAGGAGAGAAGTTGTATTTGTATCTGGCAGTATCAGAAAATGCAGTCAGTTCAGCATTGATCAGATTGGAGAATGGAGTCCAGAAACCAATTTATTACACAAGTAAGGCTTTCCGAGGTGCAGAAATCAGGTACCCAAAGCTGGAAAAATTGGCATTGGCATTAATTGAAGCAAGTAGAAGAATGAGGCCATACTTCCAGGACCATACCGTCATCGTTTATACCGATATGCTATTGAGACAAGCCCTTCATAAGCCAGAAAAGTCAGGAAGACTGATGTACTGGGCAGTAGAACTCGGTGAATATGATATTGTGTATGAACTTAGATCATCATTGAAAGGGCAAGCTGTAGCGGATTTTATAGCAGAATTTACATATCCTGATACCCCCGAGGAACAAAAGCTGCTCGCCGACCAACCTATGGATGTTACAGGATCAACAGACATAAGTCCAGACCAACTCCGGTTGGTAAAAGGGCTTGTGGATGTAGAAGGATCATCAACTTCAAATTCAAACCAGCCCCGGATGGTTGAAGAACGAAAAGAGATGGTCAACGAGGAGCGAAAAGTGCCAGGGGAGGATGAAAAGAAGCAACAAATATTTCACCAAGGAACCCTGTCAGATAAAGAATTTGAAGAAGGGTTACCCATATGGAGATTATATGTGGATGGCTCATCTTGCACAGCAGGTTGCGGCGCAGGAATTGTTTTAAGCACCCCAGATGAGATTGACATGGAATATGCTTTACGATTCCAATTCAAAGCCTCTAATAATGAAGCTGAGTATGAAGCCATGATAGCGGGGTTAAACTTAGCAAAAGTTATGGAAGCACAACAAATGATGGTATTCAGTGATTCTCAACTAATTGTGAATCAGATGACGGGAATATATGCGGTTAAAGGAGAGTTAATGATCAAATATCACGCAAAGGTGATGAAGTTGTTGACAGAATTTGATGCCATTCGGTTGGTGAGAATATCGAGGATGGAGAATGTACAAACAGATGCACTGGCCCGACTAGCATCAGCTACTCGTACCAAGTTGCGAAGAACCATACCGATTGAAGTATTAGAAGGTCGGAGCATAGATGAAGACCTGACAATGAATGTAATAACCCTTGATTTAGGACCATCTTGGATGGATCCCATCAGGACATATATTGAAGAGGGAGGATTACCGGAGGACAAGCTCGCTGCCAAGAAACTGAAGTATAAAGCTACTCGGTATGTGTTTACTAATGGTATTTTGTATAGACGAGTAATTATGGCAGGTTTGCAGAGATGTGTACATCCCTCCAAGGTGAAAGAATTGATTGAAGAAATCCATGAAGGGACTTGTGGAGCTCATGTAGCAGGGCGAACGCTTTTACAAAGGGTAATGACTCAAGGATACTATTGGCCAACGATGAGGGCTGATTGTATAGACTATGCTAAGAAATGTGACAAGTGCCAACGTTTCTCCTCTATCCGACGAACTCCACAAGCATTGTTGACACCCATAACTTCCCCTTGGCCATTCGCCATGTGGGGGATTGATTTGGTGGGACCATTGCCGATCACCCGAGGAAGATTTAAGTACCTAGTCGTCGCAGTAGACTATTTTACTAAGTGGATAGAAGCTGAACCCCTCATCGACATGACATACGAGAAGGTATACCAGTTCGTCTGGAAGAATATCATCTGTCGATATGGTCTCCCTCATGCCTTCATCACAGACCATGGAACCCAATTTGATAACGAGGAATTTGCTGCTTATTGTCATCAGTCGAACATTTTGAAGGTCCATTCAGCACCAGGCCATCCTCAAAGCAATGGACAGACTGAAGTGACGAATAGAACACAGCTAAATGGTTTGAAGAAAAGGTTAAGTGAAGCTAAAGCTAACTGGATTAACGAGCTACAATCAGTATTGTGGGCTTACCGAACAACTCCCCGAGTAGCGACTGGAGAATCACCATATATGTTGGCATTTGGAAGTGAGGCTGTAATACCTGTCGAGTTAGGTCTCCCAACACACAGAGTGCTGAATTTCAATTCCCCAGTCAGCGACTTGATGAGAAGACTGGATTTGAATATGCTCGAGGAGGTTAGAGAAGAGGCAGCCATTAGGAATGCTGCTTACCAACAACGTACAGCTCTGTTCTACAACAAAAGGGTAAAGAAATGTGATTTAAAGGAAGGGGATTATGTGCTAAAGAAAGTCATTCAGAAGCATAATAAGCTGGAAGCAAACTGGCATGGACCTTACCGAGTTACAGAAGTTGTTCGACCAGGAACTTACAGAATAACAACTCTATAGGGAGAAGAATTTAAGAATGCATGGAATGCTGAACACCTGCGCAAGTATTATCAGTAATGTAAAATGTAAAATGTAAAGCATTTCCTTCATTATGAATAAAATGAGGTTGTTTCACCATTTTCCTTCTGTTGAAATTTTTTTGGGGAATACTAGTGTAATACACTACGCTTATAGTTCGTAAGAAAAAAAAAAATACTCCTTTGGTTAGGAGGTGACACTAGCGTGATTAACTACGGTTGGTAAGATAACTAGTGGACAGTTCGAAAGAACCAAAAAAAATATTCCTTTGGTTAGGAGGTGACACTAGCGTGATCAACTACGGTTGGTAAGATAACTAGTGGACAGTTCGAAAGAACCAAAAAAAATACTCCTTTGGTTAGGAGGTGACACTAGCGTGATCAACTACGGTTGGTAAGATAACTAGTGGACAGTTCGAAAGAACCAAAAAAAAATACTCCTTTGGTTAGGAGGTGACACTAGCGTGATCAACTACGGTTGGTAAGATAACTAGTGGATAGTTCGAAAGAACCAAAAAAATACTCCTTTGGTTAGGAGGTGACACTAGCGTGATCAACTACGGTTGGTAAGATAACTAGTGGACAGTTCGAAAGAACCAAAAAAATACTCCTTTGGTTAGGAGGTGACACTAGCGTGATCAACTACGGTTGGTAAGATAACTAGTGGACAAAACTATCACAAACGCCAATTTTGGTTGATTGGATTTGAAAATATACTCTCACATTCCAACTTATGTTGGTCGGGAGGTAAGATTATTACAAAAAGTTCTTTGAAGAGCAAAATATTACAAAATACACCAAGTATGGTTGGTCGGGAATAAAAAACTACCAACTATATTTGGTCGACAAGATAAATTATCGACCATGGTTGGTCGGGCACATTTTATGAACCAAGTATGGTTGGTCGGGGAACAAAACCCATCAACTGTACCTGGTCGATAAGCACAATCTAACAACCCTGGTTGGTTGGAAACATTTTGAACATTTTATACTCATTACTTTATTATTAAGTGATTGAGTAAACTTGATACTTGTAACTTTTAGTCGAGGAACAGATGTTAGGTAACAACAATATTGGCAATGAACAACAATATTATTGTTATTTTTCAACTTATATGAACAGATGTAGAGCATTTTACAAGACAATAACAATACAGATTTGCAAAATGAAAGTCTTTCATTAAAATTCAAAATAAATTATAGGTTACATGAATGTACTAATTATTACATTGAGATTCCTATTCTATGGGTTTCTTGCCCTTTGCTTTTTAAACAGGCTCTCCAGCAGGAGGATCTTCCAGGCAAAGGGGAGAATTAATAAAGTTCAAGTCCTTTAGCATTCTGACATTCATTATTGAGGGTGTATCCATTAGATGCTCTGGACGAGATACTTCGATCTGGGAGTGAAGACTGTAGTCACCAAGGTATTTTGAAATTAAGCTCCGAGGAATGGAACGAGCTGGGATCCATGCCATATCCAATTTATAAGGTGGTACGGGCAAGTCTAATAATCCAGGAGCATGATAATCCCATAAATAATGCCCTTGCTCCAATTTTAATACACCCAAGGCGTTCAACCACCCCTGCTTATAACCTTCATTATTGGCGTGTTCAATACGAGCATCCAAATGACAAAGGGCCTCATTGTACCCTGCCATCCAAAATTCCCTGGGCTGTTTATGAAATTGGAAGGTTAATCTATCCAATTGTTCATGAAGGCTCCTGGCAAAAACATCCTTATTATCCAGAGCAGACTTCATCGCAGTAAGTTGATCCTCCAAGGATAGATTTTTCTTGGACATTTCAGACAGAGCTCGGTCTTTTGCGTTCAATTGGAATGCTTAAGTTTCTAACGTCAACTGAGTACGAGCTTTTTCAACATTGCGGCTAAGAACTCTTGATCGACTCCGAGCAGCAACTGGAGAACTTTGCTCCTCGACAATATTTTGAACAGCTCTTCCTCGTCCGCGAGAACCTCTTCCTCGTCCCCGAGCAATCGCAGGAATAACAGATTTTCTTAAGTTGTCCAGCTCTTGCCTTAATTTGGCATTCTCAACTTCTAAGAACGAGAAACCTTCATCGGTAACTTGCACTAAAGCAGTGGAAGATGACGCTGCAGATTCATACTGTGCCAGCTTTTTCTGCAAATTATTGTTCTCCTGTTCCAGCAACTCAGCAATCTGCCTGCAAGCTTCAACTTCACCTTTTAAAGTTCTTTCCCTAACATCGTATCCAGCCAGGATCTTTTTATGGCCTGTGTCAGAAGAGAGCTGATGATATCTATTTTCATATTCTTTGTGCAACAAAGCCATTAATTCATTGTGCTGACCTTGGAGATCTTCCAAGGAATAATGAAGTTCCTCAATCAAGTCGTAGTAGGCTACATTGTTGGCCACAGCTCGGTCGAGTAAATCTTTCAAGTATCGATAAGCCTCAATTGCCTGTTCTGAGGCATCATGGCCAAGGATGTCAGGAATTTCTGATGTACTAAGGTCTGTATGACCAGCCTTATAATATTCGTGACATTGCTGCATCAGCTCGGTATCAGGGGCAGATATCAATTCCATTCTGGCCAAAAACTAATAAAGAAGAAGGCAGGAGTTAATAAATAAAAGCAGACATAGTATCAACAATGAAGAGGAACGAAGATGTATTTTATTAGATCATCAAAAGATTACATTGTTTGATTACAAATAATGAAAAATATAAATGATACCGAACAACTTCACACCTTTTCCTTATCTCCCAAGACTTTCTCGGGAGGCTGGGATGAGGAGCTCGGTTGCTCGGTGGTAATGGCGACTTGGTCTGCAGGAGTTGAAATTTTTTCAGGAGGAGGAGGCATGGAAGAAATGTCCTCGTTGGTAGAGGATAGAGATGTAGGGACTTGATCACCTATGGCCATAGAAGATTCATCAGAGACAGGCTCATCTTCTTCTTCTTCCACAATTGGTGGAGGAGGATCAGGGAGGTGTAGTTGGAATAGCTCAGAGTCATCCTTGATCTTCAGTTCCTGTAGAGCAGCTACCCAGCCATCGTGGAAGTATTTCAACTTCCCGTATTGAACTTGGGATGTCATTCCAGCAATCCCCTTATCCTATCCTTTTTCCCAGCCAGAGCTGAAGGATTTTTTAACTGCGAGCTTTCTTCCCAATTTCTCTGAGGAGAGCTTCGCATACAATTCTTCCTTTTGGACCTTGATATCTCACAAGGCGGACAACTCTTCCTCTGCCTTCTTCAACTTATCTTCAAGCTCTCCAAAGTTCTTGAGCTTGACATCATACTTCTGATGTTCGACCTCTAAACCTTTTACTTTATCCTCCAAATTCTTGGAGATCTCATCCATCTTCACCTTCTCGGCCTCAACTGCAGATAACTTTTTCTCCCAAACAGCCTTGTCCTCACTATACTGTTGGCGAGATTCCTTCAAGGATTGGGTCAAACCCAGCAGAGCATCCTCTACACCTGACGAGGAGCTTGAAGCTTTAATAGCTTTATCTTTCTTCACGATATTATTGAAACAGTTCACCAGCTGAAAGATGAGAAAAACAGTAAAGTCAATACAAAAGACAAGTATTCAAAGAAAGGAAATTCAAAGTATGAGAAATTTACCAAAGCAAGATGACGAGTGGCTAGGGATGTCAGCATATCCCTAGAAATTTTTTCATCAATTCCTTGGACCTCGGGTATGATCCAAGTTTTAACCGAGCTCATTGCAGAACTCGGAGGAATGATGGTTCGAACACCAACACCACCAGCAGGTAAAGAGGAGGCAGTTTCAGCCAGATTGACTGAGGATGATTTCCTCAATCTCCTCAAAGGGACCTCGGTAGCTTCAACTAAGGAAGAACTCTTGGTCAGAGAGATAGTAATCACTTCCACAGGAGCAACTTTCTTGCTCGGGGCCACTGGGGGCTTCTCGGTAGCTTTTGAAGGCGCAACATCCACCTTCTTAGTCCCCTCTGGGACATCAATTTTACTTTTCTTGGCCCCAGCAGCCGAAGTAATGTCATCAAATAGAGCAGGAGGAGCTCTTTTCTTACCCATTCTCTGACTTAAAGGAAGATGAGAATCTGAAGAAGAATCCTCTGGAGTTGAAGCTGGCTCAACAGGGCGAGCAGTATAAGAGGTTGTATAACTCTTATACTGCAACAAATATGATGCAGACCTGATGTGCTCGTCTGCAACGTTCTTATGCAAGCCCCAGATAAGTTTCAGATGCTTAATATTAACCTTTGATTCTTTTGGAGTTTTTCTTTTGCTATCAACTGCAAATAAATACATAGTGAGATATCAGTCATACATTTTGTCAAACATGATGAAAGCATAATTTCATAAGTAAAATAAAATGAAAAATAAACCTATCCCATTGCCATATGGGGGGCATCTAGGACCGTTGTATACTCCATCTCCAACTAAAGGGGCATATTGCCAATTTTTAATAACCAACCCATGTTCAAAATAATCTATATTTGAGTCAGGGAGGTTAACTACAAGAGCCCTATTCAGAAACCTAGTTTTTAAGTAATAAATATTATCTAGAGTGGCCCATTTATAGCAATACATAATTTTAGGGATCCCTATACGAGTCCCATGAGTTAGATTTAATTTGTGCACCCCATTAATTATTCTCCATGAATTGGGGGCTATTTTTGCAGGAACAAGATCAAAATACTGACAAAACTCAAGACACAATGGGTTTGGTGGAAAAGAAAATCCACATTCAGCTATGAATAGACTGGGGAACCAATGCCCCTCAGTCAATCGAAAATAATCTAAAGGCTCAGAAAGAACCTCCAGAGTTACCCAAGAAGGAATGGAAAAATCGGAACGAAATTTCTCAACAGACTCCACAATATAAACCATACTGAACAAAAGAGATACAGAAGAAAGGAAGAAGATCTTACAGGAAGAAAGGAGGTATGTTGACAACGAACGAAAACTAGGATGAACGCACAAGAGAGAAGGAGAGAATAGAAAGCTTGAATGCAGGAAATTGGAAAAAGAAGAAGACGGTATGTTTACCTAAGAAGTTTAAATACTTTGCCTTGGGAAGCGGCGAAGGAAATGATTAAAAAAAAGAAACTATTGAACTTCCGGCGGCTAAAAGGACAAAAAGGGCACTAAGATCGAAGCGCTCTTAAAAGTTCAAAAAAAGGCGGATTCTTTGAATTTGGAAATAAATTCAAATACGATGCTCCTAAAACCCAGGAAGATCATTAAATATTACCATTGACCAAGAAAGAATGTTCCATACTCCTCAAAGTTCGAAATATGAAACATTGGGGGCTTCTGTTGATACCAAAATTAATATGCTGATGTGGACGAATCATACGAAGACACTTGTCAATCTACGTGGCACAATAACAACGAGGAAGTTCATTTCCTCGACCAACTTATGTTCTCCCCGAGCAACGAGGATATACCGAGGAACTGTAACACTCCGAGGAACTTTAGCGCTCCGAGGAACTCTTAATCAATGAGCAACTAAGGCGGTTCGAGCTGCATCTCGGCCGTAGTATTAATTGCCAGAATGTCAACAGTTCAACTATTCATTAAATGTTCATCATCTTGACGTACACGCTGCATTAAATGTATTACCCTTTCATATGTATTCTCATTTAATGTATCGACCCATTCATGTACAACCTAAGGGCTATAAATACCTTGTATCACCCTCATTCAAAGGGACCGGAATTTCTGGATTGAACTGATAATCAAGAATTCCCAAACACTCAGCAATAACATAACAGTGGATGTAGGCCATTCTTATAAGGCTGAACCACTTTAAAAATCTTTGTTCATTTTATTTATCTGTGATTGAATAATTAGGGTGATCTAATTTTTTACATCAACAACCGTATTAATAAATTTAATTCTATCATCAATTTTTTATATTAGAAGATTGCTCGATAAAGCGATGTAGGCGTTGAATGAGCTAAATGATGTTCAAATGGAGTTCATTGAATTCATTACATATTATATATTTTAGGTACTTCCGAATAACCGTATTTTGTTATATCATAATGACAATTTGCTGAAATGATTGTGTATTGATGAAAACTATTTTGATTATATTTGATTGCAGGGTTACTCATTCTGGGTTGGATAGCATCATGATTAAACTTGATCGAGTTTACGTTCGACAACGTCCTAACTTGAGTATTAATTTGGATTGTGGATCTTATGATGCAGTTCACAATGCTAGTTTTTGGATCTTCTGATGTATCATCACTATTTTTAGGATATTATCATGTAGATAACTATACGTTAGCTAGTTTTTGGATATCATCATGCAGCTCACACACTTGCTAGTTTTTGGATATGATGTAGCTCACATCAATATTTTTTATTGTAAATATCTTTATGTATATCAAGTTAGGGATATTTATGACCTTGGTTATTATCTATTTACAATAGGATAAAATTGATGGCACAAAGGGTTGATTTAACCTCAAATAATAGTGGTCTATTGATGGAGGTTTTTTAAAATTTTTATATCATCATTTATGTCAGTTTTGAAAAAACTCTCATAAAATTACTAAAACTGACATAAATGTGATTTTATTTATGTCAGTTTTTCATGAAAATGTGATTAAAAACATGTTGAATACCGTAGTTTTTGTGTGTGTTCTTGAAATTGACATAAATGTGATCTTATTTATGTCAGTTTTATGAACATTTATGTCAGGGCTTTATATGCCAGATTTGAAAAATTTTAAGATTGACATAAATGGTCATTTATGTCAGTTTTTGACTGACATAAATGGCCATTTTTCTTATAGTGATTTTCTGGGGTTTACTTATTTTTTTGAGGTAATAATTTTCTTAAAGGATCTCAAAACTTTTTAAAGATTTTTTTTTTTCGAAATTTCAACGCTTTGTTCGAATGAAGCTATCCCTTATTCGAATGAGATTTCCTTTTGGGTCATGCTGACATCTCATTAGAATTTCATGTTCGAATGAGTTTAATGAAGTTTTAAATGAAATCCTTTTATTATTTCGCTCTAGTCTGGTTAGAATCATTCATTCGAAGTGTCGTTCGAACAAGATGTAATGTCGTTCTAATGACCTACCCTTTAGTTCAAACGACCTGAGCAGATTTTATTTTTTAATGAATATCTTTCCAATGTTTTTTGTGTTTATCCTTTTTATCTTCCCTTTATATAAAAAGGCTGAACGAGATCAGATATTCTAAGAACTCTTTTTCATAAAGAAAAATATCTTTTGAGTTCTCTTTTTATGATCAAATAGCTCATAATCATATTCCTCTCCACCGACATATATTCAAGATCACTTTTACCAACATCAAGAAGGTTTCTTATGATACATTGTTGTAGATACTTTTCTCTACGGCTTACTTTGTGAAACGAGGTTTCACTGCTGAAGAAGAAAAAGAAGGCTGAATCGATAGATTCTTAGGGTTGACCACTACCTGTGAATGACTCTTGAGCTAGGTCGTATTTGTTGTCGTTTTAAAGAATATACATGTTTAACTTAGTGTATCTAAGTGTTTTGTAAGTAAATTTTATTCAAAGCTATCAATAGTGCTGAATAAAAGGTTATGCCCTGCAAAGGGATTTGTTATCATCTTGATTGTGTTTCTGCATGTTTGGATTAAAAATGGCAAATCAATATTTGAACACAGTTCTCATGCACACCATAATTAATTGAAGATTAAAATTTTAATTTGTGTGTTGGGGCATTTAATTAAATAAATTGATCCATTAGTTCATGCTCACTCTCAAATTGATATCAGAGCCAGTTATTCCAAAATATCGTGTGATTTATTTCTCGTAAAATTTCTTGATATCATTTTTTTTGAAAAATTGTTGATCTTTTAAAAAGATAAAATTTAATGAATAATTTGTATAGTCGAATGGCCATTTTTTATGGTTCCAATTATGCTTACTGGAAAGCTAGGATGAGGTCTACATTAAAATCAATTGATGAATTTATCTGGTTACATTGTAAAAGAGGGTGGACACCACCCACTATAACTGTTGATAATGCTATTGGCTCTAAAACCTTCTCTCAATGGATAGAGGATGACATTAAATGGAGTAATTTTAACTCACGCGATTTGAGCGCCATCTCGAGATCCATCAACCCTGACGATTTCTACTGCATTATGACGTGCACCACGTCTAAAGAAACTTGGATTCCCTCCAGCTCACCCATGAGGGAACCAATGCTGTTAAAGCTTCTAAATTTCAAAATCTCACCACACAATTTGAAACTATCACTATGATTGAATATGAATCATTTGATGAGTTTTACGAACGACTGTCCGATATAGTAAACTCGAGTTTCAATTTAAGTGGGAGAATACCTGAGACACGTGTCGTTAAGAAAATCTTGAGATCACTCCCTGCCTGTTTTATTCCTAAGGTTACCATGCTAAATTCGGTAGGAATCCTAGATACTCTGAGGTTAGAATAACTTGTATGAGATCTTCAAATGTATGAGATAAATATGTTTCCTAAAAATGTTAAGCCTAAGGAAAAAGTAATTTCACTAAAATCCCAATCTAAGAAGAAAGAGGAAGTGTCGTCATATTCTGAGTATAATTTTATTTTAGACAATTTATCCCTTCTTGTTAAAAATTTCAAAAAGTTTCTCAAACTCAAAAAGTAAAATACTCCCAAAGAAAAGAAAATTTTTGAGAAAGATAAAAAATATAAATTAAGCAAGAAAATTTTTGAAAAATAAAAGAAATATTTCCCAAAGAAGTAGACGATAAATGTTATGAGTGTGAGGTAAAGAGTCATAAAGCTCATGAGGGTCCGAGTAGGTTAAAGAGACAAGGAAAAGGCAAAGCTATATTAAATGTCTTGCTTAGCGATAGCGTTGTCGAGTTGGTGAGTTCGAGGGATGAATCACTGCATGTATGAAACTTCAATGAATTCATGGCTAGTTATGTTCGTACCGTGAGTGCACCTCACACCGATGAGGAAGCTACTAAACAGGGACACCTCATAATGAGACTAGTCATTTTGACAAGAGTGGGGGGGGGGGGGGGGGGATATTTTAAGTGAGAGCGAGAGTAACCTACAACGCACCTATGCCGATATTTATGTTGAGTCCTTAAAACTAAGAAATAAAAAAGGTTCAGCTTTGAGATTTTTAACTTTAGATAAGGAGTTGAGAGAGACGAGATAGTGTGAGTCCTCGGTGAGAGAAACTTTGGGAGAGAGAGTTTGTATTGTTGAGAGATAAAATGGGGATTTGCCCAACAAGGTGGCTAGTCTTATGAGAGATATCCAAGAATCTATTGAGACTCATGAGAAACTTGAAGCCACTATATACCAACTCAAGAAAGACCTTGAATGTATTCAGGAGGTTAAGGCGACTATCGAGGATACATCGAAGAAGGTAAGTAAGATGATCCTCGTCTCTACTTTAGGTTTTGCTGAGGGGCATAGAATGGTTATGGCAGTGCATCCACTTCCCATGTTGCACTGGAATCGGTTCTTAAATTTGTGGTTAATATTTATTTCCCTCAACCTAAACCACAAAGGAGGGTTCAACCTAGAAAATTGAACCAAGGTAGGCCAAAACATATATATGTTTGCACTTTTTGCAAAAGAAAAAATTAGGTAGAACTAGGTGTATACATACTCCCACGCACCTCTTTAGCGAATTTTCCAATATTAGAGTGTAATTTGAGTTCCTAGGTGCAACTTCTCAAAGCTTAATGGAAGAATTTCAACGGATGTCTTTGCCATTTGATAAAGCTTCTAATGCTCCGACTATAGCCAACAACGAAAACGGCAAAACAAAAGGTTACCTCCACTTGGGTACCTAAGTAAGACGTCAAATCCCTCGTTGTGAACGTTGCTCTCAAGGTTCAAAATACTTCTTAATGGTATTTTGATAAAGGGTGATATAGGTACATGACTGTCGACATTTCATTTTTTACCCACCATAAGGATTGCAAAGAAGGTAAAATCACTTTTGGATATAGGAGTATGTCTAGTATTTTAGGACGTGGAGGTGTTGAGATACCCAGATTCCCTAAACTAGATAATGTGTTGTATGTTAAAGGGTTGGAAGAGAACTTAATTAGCATAAGATAACTGTGCAATGCAAACTTTGCAGTAAAGCTTGACTGGTTCGAATGCAATGTCTATGACCAATCCGGTGAAATTTTACTATGAGGTGTGAGGATCGAAGATAATTGTTACGGGATTATGCCCAAGTCCTCCTTTGTGTGCAATAGTGCCACGATCTCCACTATGGATCCTTGGTTTCAATGACTAGGGCATGTGAACTTTAGATATCTTGAGAGATTAGTGAAAAAGGACCTAGTTTGTGGATTACCATCACTTGATAAACCAACTTCCTCAATTTGTGGACTTTGCCAAAAAGGAAAATAAATTTAAATTCTCCATCGGAAGTTGAATACTACTACCACCTCCCATATTTTAGATTTAATTCACATGGATCTTATGGGTCCTACTCACTCGGATAACTTAGGTGGTAAGAGATATATTCTAGTAATGGTAGATGACTTTTCAAGATATTCTATCGTAGGATTCCTTAGAGAAATGTCCGATGTGGTTGAGTTCCTTACAACCAAATATTGTGTCCTACTAATCGGACGCGTAGTGATAGTGGCACCGAATATAAAGAAGCTAAAGTGGATAGCTATTATGATGGAGTGGGCATCAAACATGAGTTTTTAATCTTTCGTACTCCTCAACAACATGGGATTGTTGAGAGTAAGAACCGGACGATACAAGATATGGCTAAATCTATATTCCTTGGGAGAAACGTGCCTATACATTTTTGGGCATAGGCGGTGAACACCGCATGCCATACAGTAAATAAGGAATATATTTGTCCGCACACACTTCACGTGCCTTATGAGTTTTGGATAGGGAAGAAGCCCACCCTATTGTATTTTTGTATCTTTGGCAGTACTTGCTACATCTTGAGAGATAGAGAGAACTTAGGAAAATTCAACTCCCGAAGCGATGAGGAGATATTTTTAGGATATTCCTCAATAAGTAGGGATTATAGGGTTTTTAACCTTACTTGCTCCAAGGTTTTGGAATCAATAAATGTCATGATTAGTGATGATGAGCCATCGACGTTCATTGATCCTAGCCCCCAGTGTGAGGATGATGGACCCTTTGGTGACCATACCATTTGTCCTCATGCTACCATAATGGATCCTAATCCTAATTTAGGGAAGACATCGTATTCGGTTCGAAAGAGTCCTGACCCTTTCGCTATGCTTGGTGATCCTAAACTAGGTGTCGAGACTCATGTTCAATTCGAAAATAAAGTTAGCGACATATTTAGTCGAGCCCAAGAATGTGAAAGAAGTACTTAAGGACGAGCATTAGATATCTGCCATGCAAGATGAGTTGCTTCAGTTTTGTAAGAACGATGTCTGGGAGTTAGTCCCCTGACTTAGTGAGTCTAATGTGATAGGTACCGGGTGGATTTACAAGAAAAAGATGGATGGTAATGTTAGCATAGTTGGTAATAAGGCTTAGTTGGTCTCTCAAGGCTACATACGGATCGTTGGTGTAGACTTTAATGAGACATTCACTCTTATCAATAGGCTTGGGTCCTTCCTCTTACTACTTGCAATAACATGTCATCTACGCTTCAAGTTGTATCAAACGGATGTCAAGAGTTCTTTTCTAAATGGAATTTTACTGGAGGAAATTTTCCTAGAATAACCAAAAGGCTTCGAAGACCCTAAGCACCCGAGACATGTATATTATCTTAAGAAGGCCTTGTATGGTTTAAAGCAAGCATCTCGTGCTTGGTATGAGAAGATCACATCTTCTATATTAACTTGTGGCTTCAAGAGAGGGGGAGTGGATAAGACATTGTTTATAAGGAGAGAGAGTGTTTCTATTTTTGTTACCCAAGTCTATGTGGACGACATAGTCTTTGGATCCATGTGCTCCCAAAATGCTCCCACCTTTGAGGATGAGATGAAGAGTGAGTTTAAGATGAGCATGGTAGGTCAGCTTATTCTCTTCCAAGGTCTCCAGGTTCGTCATCTTGAGGATGGGATATTCATATCTCAATCCAAATATGCAAGAGTCCTTGTGAAGAAGTCTGGTTTAGACTCCGCTAAGAACTCACGCACCCTAATGAGTACCTCAATAAATCTTAGCAAAGACCCTTTAGGCAAGGATGTAGTTATCCCAATATTTCCTTTAGTTTTGGAGTTTGTGCGCGACACCAGGTGTACCTAAAAGAGTCACACTTACACGCACTTAAACATATCATCAAATACATGAGTGGAACTCTTTCATACAATATTTGGTATTCTTTTGATACCGATGGTTGGTTGTTTGCCTATTCGGATGCCGATTGGGCTGAGGATACAGATAATTCTAAGAGCACTTCGGGTGGCTATTTTTATTTTGGGATTGATCTTATCTCTTGGTTGAGCAAGAAGCAAGACTCCCCATCTTTTTCCATGACAGAGGCTGTGTATATTACCGCCGAGAGTTATTTCACGCAACTCTTATAGATGAAGAAAATATTGGAGGATTATGGTATTTCATAAGACATGATGAGTATATCTTGTGATAATACGAGTTCAATTCATATTTCCCGTAATACGGTCCAATATTCGCACACAAAGCACATTAGGATAAGCGAGCACTTTATACGTGACCTAGTTAAGGGGGAGGTCGTGTTCTTGAGCTTTGTGAGCAGTGATCGTCAATTAGCCGATATATTCATGAAACCTTTAGATGCACTCCGATTTGAGACTATTAGGAAATCTCTAGGTATTTTCACCATTGACTCAGTTCGAATATTTTTTCTTGTATAGGATGATATTCGTGTTTGTATCTCTGTATCTATCTTTTTCATTTTAATTGTTTTAGAAAAAACCAAAAAAAGTTTTATTTTTCTGAATTTTTTTTGAAAAATATTGAAAAGCTTTTCGGGTATTATTAAGAAGGTGGAAAAGGCAAAAAGATTTTATTTTTAATAAAACTTTGAAAATTTAAGAAGATTTTTGTATTTTTTATGACTATGTATGGATGAACATTTAAGATGTACAGATTACCCATTCATTCTGTCTTTCCATGTTATTTTTTCATAGTGTTTTGAGACATGATATTGTTTCTATAGTGTGCTTACTAATCTGTCGAGTTTTTACGTTGATATTTGATGATTACTCTCTATATGTTGGACTCTTAGTCACCTTTAATGCACACATGCACGAGCTTGTTTGAACATTGCAGTTACTTTTTACTTTTCGAATACATTGTTCTCATCTCAATTTTGTTTTATAACGAACCAAATGTAAAATGAGGTAAAGTTATTCATGTAAGAACCATTGCTTGGATCTAAATCATTTTTTCAGAAAATATTATCATATGTTAAGCAATGGAAAGGGACTACGAAAGATAAAAATATTCTTTACGTGAAAAGCTAGCATTTACATAAAAGAGCCTAAAAAGATTATAGGCACATAAAAAACAAAAGTGCTAAACCAATTTTCGATACATTGATGCTTCGCTAAATATGAGCATTAATTTCTTCAAAAAACATTGAGAGTTTATCACCATATATGTGAGATTTTTAGAGAGTTAAATTCAAATATCAATGGGTTTGCACAACTAAACTATCTCAGAAAAACAATATATAGTTTGGCGTCATTGGTGTGAGAATCATCTATGTTCATGACTTGTTGGTTAAGTTGAGTCAATTGCATTTGAGTTCATAATTTTTTTACACCTATGGTAGACTTTGAGCTCTTTCGTTAGAAGTATCTCAAAACTTCATGCAAAGATGTTATGAATATATATGTTGATTAACCTATCGAAAATGTTCACAACCCTGCATTCCGTATTCACAGTTCGGATATTTTAGTGTTATTCCATGGTGTGCTATATTTGTTCCTTTTATACTTTATATTTACAAAAAATTTGATTTTTTTTAAAAATTGTTAATTGCCTTTGAGTTTATCATCACCTATGATTACTTGATTATACTTGTGTTGATATCTTACTTCTTTGAGTGATGCCTATATTCCATGCTGAGTTTCGACTACTTTGTCTATTACGGACAACAATGGGGAGAATAAATTGAGGGGGAGTTTTTATTTTATATTTAAAACTTTATGCATCACGGTATCTTTGTTTGTCTCATGTGTGTAGGACGGTCCACTTGAATGATGATCATTTGGACCCACATAGGTTAAAGATAATGTTTGGCAAAGGAAAGATCAGTTTCAAGATTGAAGACTTGCACATATTCTACATTCCATTTTCATTTATATTTTGGGATGGTAGATTATTGTAGTAAGTAATAGGATTCAATTTGGCTTAGAATGGTGATTTGTACAGGAATATCCAAAAGGGGAGATTTGTGAGAGACAAAATTATGATTGCTCACATTTTTACTTATTTTTGGTTTGGTGTATCCCATTACACAAACATGACAACTAAACAAATTTGTGTCACTACTTATCGGTACTTGAAGACTATGTTGAAGACCGTAAAAAATGCAAGGGTTGGTCATCGCAATAATGACGAAAGAAATATGCGTTTGGTGTGGTGAAAAGGTTCTAAGTATTTTCTGGGGTTTATTTATTTTTACGAGGCAATAATTTTCCTAAAGGAACTCAATATTTTTATAAGATTTTTTTTTCAAACTTTGGACGCTTTGTTTGAATGTAGCTGTCTCTCGTTCGAACAAGATTTCCTTTTGGGTCATATTGACATCTTGTTAGAAGCATGTGTTTAAATGAGTTTAACGAAGTTTCAGACGAGATCCTTTTATGGTTTCTCTATAATCTGATCAAAATCATTCATTTGAACTGCCATTCGAATGAATTGCAGCGTCCTTCGAATGACCTGCCCTTTTGTTCGAATTACCAGTGCAAATTTTGTTTTTTAATGAATATCTTTCCAATATCTTTTGTGTTATCAGATATTCCAAGAACTCTTTTTCATAAAGAAAAACATATTTTGAGTTCTTTTTTTGTGATCAAATACCTCACAATCTTATTCCTCACCCCCGGTATATATTCAAGATAAATTTAGCCAACATCAAGAAGGTTTCTTGTGATGAACTCTTGAAGAGACTTTTCTCAACGAATGACTTTGTGAAATGAGGTTTTATTGTTGAAGAAGAAAAATAAGGCTAAATCGGTAGATACCGAGGGTAGATCGCTACCCGTGGATGACTCTGGAGCTAGGCCGTATATGTTGGCATTTTGAAGACTCTACACATTTAGCTTAGTGTATCTAAGTGTTTTTTTAAGTCGGTTGTATTCAAAACTGTCAATAGTTCTGAATAAAAGGTTTTGCCATGCAAAGGGATTTTTCCTCATCTTGATTGTGTTTTTCATGTTTGGATTAAAAATTTCAAATCAATATTTGAACACAATTCGCATGCACACCATAATTAATTGAAGATTAAAATTTGATTAAAATCTAGATTTGTGTGTTGGGACATCTAATTAAATAAATTGATCCATTAGTTCATGTGCACTCTCCTATTCATCATGTAAAAATCTATCAGTCGTCTTTCGATATCTATTATGTTCCGAATGAAATGAGGTGTAGAGATTTATCCATCCCTCTGACCATGGAAACACACTTATGGTATACGAGCCTTCCAAGGGGGGAAATTAGAAGTTTCAAAGAGTTGGTCGATAAGTTTACTTTGGTTTAAAACCTCTTAGGAGGGTCACCCACCCCTTCACTATGAAATAAAAGAAACGGGAGACACTTAGAGGTTATATCTCCAAGTTTCATAAGGAAAAACGTGAAGTTGTGGATTATGATGAGAAGATTGTAATGACAGCGCTCATAAATGAGATTTTAGGATGATAACTGTATTGTACCATTTCGAAAGTCCAACCTACCTAAATCAATGAGATTCTATTAGAGGTAGGGAAAATCACGACTGCAAAGAAGTGATGGTAGTGAAAAAGGGATAACTCAAGGAAAATGGATTCGAAAAGTCCTCATGGGACAAAGATAAAGGAGAGAAGAAATTTTAGGACAAGTCAGAGCATACGTTCACTAGTTACACGTCATTTACTACCCAAAGGCATTATATCCTAAATGAAATCAATGATGATAAAGAGATCAGGTGCCCAATTAAGCTAAAATATCAGTCGAGCAAGATAAATAAGTAATTTATTGTGAAATTCCACAAGGATCATGACCGTGACACCGATGATTATTATACTCTTAAGGACAAAATTAAAAATATCATCAAGAAAGGTAGGTTGAAAAGGTTCGTGGATTCGAACGGTCGATCCAAAGAGAAGAGGAATAGATATGTATCCCCTATGCGAGGCAAAACGTCAAAGAAGGATGGTAAAAAGACGAAAGATGGATATTCAGAGAATGACTCTGATGAAGAATTGGAGTTACCAGAAAAACCTAAAGATCCAATGGGTGATCTACACTTGATCTCGTTCAATATGAACATGGTTCTAGGAGGAGTTACTGGCGGAGGAGTTGAGCTAACCAATAGAACATATATAGGCGAAGAAAAAGTAGGCTCTTGATGAATGGATATAAACAACTCTAGGGAAAAGGAAGAATAAATACGTCATAGGAGGGTGAACATCGATCGAATGATTGTTGGTCTTTATTGGCTAGATTTCATGAATATGCTCTACTCACATGACGACCTTTGGTGGTGAGCCTCATGGTTCGCCAATATAATATTTCTTGGATCCTTATCGATGGAGGAAAATCAACAAACGTAATCTTCTGGGCCTTTTTTAAAGGTTTGAAGCTCAATATGAAACAACTCAAACCCTACCATTAGACCCTCATCAGTTTCAGTGGGGGAGAATGTTTTCCCCTTTAAAATAGTGGAATTAGATGTTTGTATGGGTAAGTGGATGACTTGTTTAACAAAGAAGGTGACTTTTTTTGTTATGGATCAATATGTGATCTTGACGTATAACATGATTATGGGACGGGTCTCCCAGAAACAATTTGAAGCCAATCTCTCTAACGTTCATCAAATGATTAGATTTTCAAACCACATTGGGGTTAGAGAGGTCTAGGGAGATCAGGTGGAAGCAAAAGAATGCTATTTCATATATGTGGAACAATGAGAAGCTTATAAGAGAAAGACTACTTCATATAACATTGATATACTCGACCCAAGGATGAGGAGAAACTATGTAGGGTGAGGCATTCTAGTAGGTAGAATTGGTGGCTATTGATGAAGAGGATGCCCAAAAAGAATGCAAATTGGATTGTCCTTGAAACCCAATGTCAAGGTTAAGTTGTTTAAGATCTTGAAAGAGTGAATGGACATCTTCGTGTAGTATAACAAGGATATGCCGTGGATAGACCTCGACGACATATGTCATCACTTAGATGTAGAACCTTTGGCCAAAAAAGCTAAGCAGAAGAGGAGAATATTTTCCCTAGACCGTTACCAGATCATTAAGGAAGGAGTGAAGAAACTATTGGACTAATGTTTCGTAGAAAAAGTTAAGCATCCTTCTTGGCTGTCCAACGTTGTACACATACCGAAGAAGAATGGTAAATGGAGAATTTGGGTAGACTTCACCGACCTAAATAAGGCATGCCCAAAAGATTACATTCCCTTGCCTCGAATACATTAATTGGTGGTTGTCATGAAATATCACGATCTTATGATCTTTATAGATGACTAAAATGGGTACAACTAAATCTTAATGAAAGAGAACGATGTTGGAAAAACCTCATTCATAAATGATAAAGGTATGTATAGTTATGAGGTAATGCCCTTAGGCTTGAAAAATATTGGAGCCATGTATCAGCGGTAAGTGAACACGATCTTCGAATATCAAGGAGGCCAGATTATAGAAATTTATGTTGATGGCATGTTAACTAAGAGCCTCAAGGCAAAATCCAATGTGAAGGATTTGCGCAATACTTATGACACAATGGAAAATTATCGGATGAAGCTGAATCCAAAGAAATGCATCTTTGGGGTTGGATCAGGAAAATTCCTTGGCTTTATAGTGAATGATCGAGGTGTAAAACCGAGCGTCCGTGTAATACGCTAGTCGTTGTTATCGGCTTCCAACCTCAATACAAAAAAAAAACTAAACTTGTAACTACACTCTTAAGGAGTATAGTGGCGAGTTTGGGTATCGAATACATAGGGAATGTTTGATAGACTTTAATTGATTTATTACTTCTAAAATAAAAGTGAAAAAGATGATGATGATTGAAAAGGGAAAAAATAAGTAAACAAAGAAGTTAAATTAATTAAGATGAATGAGAAAGTAGGTTGGAATACAATCCCCTAACTCTAGTAATTTACCGTGTAGAATACTAGAATTGTAAACTATAAATTTGAATGAGTCCAGTCTTTATAGATCCTAAGCATTACATATATGAGGATCAAGCCCGCACCATATGAAATCAAAGGTAAATATAAAGTGGTGATAAATAATTTTACGCACATCATATTCTTCAACATCCCAAGTACCTAGGGCAAGAAAGATTAAAAGATCTACAATGGTTGTAAAATTGTCTCGCACGACTCTTTCAAATTTTTAATTTAAATTCTATTTTCTACATAAGTAATTTACATTGGGATGGGTTCATTCATCCCAACCCTTAAAAACTTAGCTAGGCATGATTTTATTAAATGAAAATAGAATTCTAGATATGCAGGAAGTCATAGGTCTATTATGCATTGAAAGGGAACTTGAATTGAGAAACAAAATTAAACTACAAGAGTAATTTAAACTTACAATATGAAAGAAATTGAAAGTAGAACTTAGAAATACTTGAATGGAAGATGGAGATCTGAACTTGAATCTTGAATAACTCTTGTTCAACTTACAAACTAGGTTTTCTAAATCCTAAGGAAAGAAAAATATGAAATTATATGCCAAAAAACTCTCTCTCTCTCTCTCTCTCTAAAATTCGACTCTACTCTCTAGAATTCAACTCCCTTTTGAAATGAGGTAGGGCTTGGTCTTTTATAGCACCAACTAGCACGAATTTGACAGCTAGAATCGCTTGTTGCGCAAGATATTCTAAGAGTTGCACCTCTTGAGCTTCATAATTAATGCCAGGAATTCGCACAGTCGGACCGGTCCGGACCGGATCCATTTGGTACCGGATCGGTTCTTTTTTTCCTGACCGGACCAGTTTGGTTCCATCCGGATTGGTCCTGTTCCATCCTGATCGGTTTGGTTTCTGGTCCATTTCTCTTCATTATCGCGCAACTTCAAAACATCGTAACTTCTTCACCGTAGCTCGGGTTGAGGTGCCGTTTTTTCTAGTGTTCTTGTAATTTATCTCTTCAACTTTCTAGTTGTCCCCAACTCCGGAATAAGGCTAAAAAATTATGAAAATGCCCTTCAACTCTCCATTTCTTGGTTTCTTTCACTGTTTTGAGTTCTCTTTCACACTAACTTGCATGAAATACCTGTAAAACACATGAGGAATATACAAAACATGAAATACTTGACAAAAGGGGTTAGTATCATAAATACGAGACAAATCCAAGCTATTTACACTGCACGGGATCATGAAAATACCGAAATTAAGGGGATAAATGTGAAGAATATGCGCCTAATCAGTGAACCAGAGAGGAATTTAAGCCAAACCAACAAAAATTAAGGCCCTGATTGATATTAAGTCGCCAAGAAACCAATAATAATTTGATAGGCTTATTCGGTGCATAACAACCTTAAACAAATTTGTTTCCCAAGACAATGACAAATGCTTATCATTCTTAATGGTGTTACGGAAATCCTTCAAATGGGATGAAGAGTGTGAGAAATATTTTTAAGAGTTGAAAGTGTACTTGGGTTTTTCTCCTTTGTTACTAAGGATTTTGTATGGTTAAAAGTTGTACTTGTATTTAGCAGTCTCAAATTCGATAGCGAGTGCAACAATGGTGAAATTAGATGAGGGGATTCTGAAACTAGTCTACTATACGAGTAAAGCTTTCTAGGGGACAGAGAGTCGGTACTCTAAGATGGAGAAATTGGCATATGCATTTATTCACATAACAAGGAAGAGGCAACTTTACTTATAATCCCATGTAATTATGATGTTAATCAATCAACCTCTTAGGAAAATCATGCATAAATTTAAAAATTTGGTTGTCTCATGGCATGGTCCACTGAGTTGGCATCCTATGACATATATTACAAGCTTCAAACTATAATTAAAGGCCAAAAACTAGCTAATTTTGTTGTAGAATTCACTTGGGAGGATCCAAATGCAATAAAGGAAGGTTCATCCTCTGAACCATGTCCATCAAGGGTAGCCTCGACTCTTATAATAGAGGCTCCCTTGCAAGCCTCGAATTTAACATGTGCGGATCCCTCTCAAACCTTGGATCCAATTGTAGAGGATACCTATCAAGCCTCAGTTCCAACATTTGAGGCTTCTATTCAAGCCACAGCTTTGGCCAAAAAATGTTCCAACTAAGAAAAAGGAAGGGGATTTGTTTGAGATAAAGACGACGACATCGAAATATCATCAAACAATCAACAAGAAGATCACCATAAATAATTCCAATTATAAATTCTTGTTGGAAGTTATACGTTCATGGTTCATGCAATAGGAAGTGATGCATGTGTCATACTCTTGCCTCCTGATGAAACAAATATAAAGTATGTTCTTCAGTTTAACTTCTCAACTTCTAACAATTAGGCAGGGTATGAAGCTTTGATAGAAGGATTTAACCTTGCCATATCAATTAGAGTAAAGTATATCCAGTCTCATAGAGACTTATAGTTATTAGTGAGGCAGATATCAGAAGAGTGTGAGGCCAGAGATGAGAAAATGGGTAAATCCTTAAGAAAAGTGAAAATGATCATTTCATGCTTCATGATGGTAACAGTGCAAAGAGTCTTGAAAGTTAAAAATGCTAGGGTAGATTCTTTAGCTAGACTGGCCTCAGGTACTAGAACTGACTCAGAAGGGTCATATCGATAGAAATTCTAGCTGAACCAAGCAGTGAAAGAGAAGATCTAGAGATAGAAATCTTCAATCTGAAGCTTAGTCCTTTATAATGGATCTTATTATAGATTACTTGTGATATGGAAAACCCCTAGAGGCAAGAAATATTCACTATATTCAGTGATATATTGTATGAGAGGGACTTCTTTCTACTACTCTTAAAGTGCGTTCATCCCTCAGAAGTCGAATATATTCTAAAAGAAGTACATGAAAGATCCTTCGGTGACCACATAATAGAAAAATTGGCAGCTAAGATAATCGTTGTTCAAGGATATTATTGGCCGACTATGCGAATAAGTATGGCTCATGTTAGATACATGTGAATATAAGCCACCATCCGCATCAGCTCTTCACTCCAATAACAACATCTGGCCATTTGCTGAGTGAGGAATGGATACTGTCGGCCCTCTTTTCCCTACAACAGAATAATTTTCTTAGATCATAGTAGTCGTTGATCACTTCACACTACAAGAAATTTTAACATTTGCAATAATATTTAGTGACATAACCATCTTTTATTTCCAAAAGCAACCTTATCTTTTACTTTTGGCAACATAAAATAAAATTTGTTGCCAAAAATCAAAGTTTTATGCAGGACATGATGAATTATGGGAGAAAAAGAGTTTGAAGGTTTTGTAACATTATAATATGTTGAGGCCAAACATATGATCAAAATCACAAAGAGGAAGTGCTTTACGTTTATGTGGAGGAATATTATGTGTAGATATGGAATACCTTAGGTCTTCATCACCGATCGTAGAGAATAGTAAATTTGAATCACTAGAAATCTAGTGTGAAAAGAAAGGAATCAAAATTTTTTACTCGACACCGGCTCGCCCATAAAATAATGGTTAAAATGAGGTCACGAATCAAACTCTGCTCTCATGAAAGAAGGCCAAACTAGAAGTGGCTAAAAGAAAATGGATGGAAGAACTATATAACATCTTATAGGCATATATATAACAACTAGTAGGGACTTATATGGGGGAAACCCCATTATTTTAGCCTAAAATAATAAGACCACGTGGACCAATAAAAAGGTGACACCTATCGTCATACTCATTGGACCCAAAAATAATAAGAAAATATGGTCGGCTCAGTTATCTTGTTGGTCGGCAAGCTAGATGACCACCCCCAATAATATGAACAGTTAGTAATGTAAATAGACACACGTGAGACTGTTAACAATCATAATGCACATGCACATAAGGAATATTCATCTGCTAATTATCATGTAAAGATGTAAATACCTAAGGTATAAGGGTATTCTATCTCTTCAGCTTCTCACTATTATAAATATATCACTACCTCTCTCAGCTAAGGACAGATAAAAACACTTTATCAAAACCCTAGAGAGATCTTGAGAGGATTTTACTAAACCTTATAATATAGTGGGATTGTACCCGTGAACGTAGGCAACTCATTGGGCTGAAACACGTAAACCTTTGTGCCTCTCTCTGACTCGTATCCATATATCTTATTTCGATATTCGTGGTTATAATTATTGGTTTAATTGAGCTAAGATTATTCCAAATCAGTAAAATAAATTTAGACACCAATAAATTGGCACCATCTGTGGGAAGTGTCAAGCCACTGTGCATTTTATACCATTTCCCAGAAAGAAACGAATTTTCAATTCATTTGCGATAAATAATTGAAAAATTATAGACAATCCAGAAGGTAGCCATTCCACTGGAGATGACTGTAGCCCATTTTCCCCTCCTGGTATAGGGGTTTTACAAGAAATTATGCTGAACATAGCCAAGGCCTAAGAGGCTATGCAAGAGATCATAAGATAACTAACTCAAAAGTTCCAAACTAGACCCATTGTTAGTCCGAATGCCAGAGGAGAAATATTATCTCCAGCACCAAGATAAGAAAGGAGTAGGTCTAAATACTCTTAATCTACCAATGACTGATCTTATTATCCTAACACGACCTCATTGATTATATTTACTGATTATTATGATGGACATTCACTCTGTCAAGATAGGTTAATTGTCTTAGATAAAAAAAGTATGGGCTCGACCTTTGATCATGTGGGTCCTCGAGCTTCTAGGGGTTATAATAAAAAGAGCCCTACAAATCACGAGAATGCCAAGAAGGATATGCCAGATCAAGAACTAGCATGCGAGGATCTGTGCATGCCAACTAGACTTCTTAGGAAGAGAGCTCAGCTCAAACCCATGGTTAAGAATCTAAGATGGCTTCCAATAAAATCAATCAAGAAGAGCATCCTTGAAAAGGTTATGTCCAATAGTTGGAATATCGTTTGGGAGAGATGTCTGAATACAAAAAAACCCTACACGGGAGTTTTGTGAAAGGATCACCTTTCATCTAAAAAATTATGAACTTCCCCACACCTGCCAAGTTAAGCCACCTGTGGTCACTCCCAAGTATAATGGTAAAATTGATCCAGCCCTTCATGTGGAACAGTATCAAACTGCCACCGACATATACTTAGTTCCAAATGAGATGCTTTGTAGGGCATTTTTTAGCACTATTACTGGGTCGGCATAAATATCTTGCTTTCAAAAGCTTATAAAGATTTTCATTAGTGTTTTTTTCTTTGGATCCAAACCAATCAAAATGATAGATCATTTGTTTAGTGTTCGCCAGAGATTGGGAGAAACTACATGCTAATAAATTGCTCGCTTTAACAGTAAAAAATTAGAAGTTGTAGACTATGAAGAAAAAATAACAAACACTGCATTGATGAGCAATCTAATACCTAATAAATTATATTATGCCATAGCCAAAGATCCACCTAAAAACATGATCGAATTAATGGCCAAATCAGACAAAAATTGTGAATACCGAGGAAGGCATAGCTGCAGAACAATCACATGACACCAAGACTAATAACAATAAAGGCTCTAAGAAGAAAGAGCAAAAAGACAATAAGGCAGAGAAACCCAAGAAGTATGATGAATATAATACCCTCACTATTGGTGTGCATCACATTTTAGAGGAAATCTAAGGAAGTAGGGATTTAAAATGGCTCAAAAAGCTGAAGTCACTCCCGTATCGAAGGGATAAATCCAAGTATTGCTAATTCTAGAAAGTCCATGGACATAACACAGATAGTTGTGTAGCCCTGAAGAATGAAATATAACATCTGATCCGAAAGGTAAATCCCTCTAAATTCTTTAACAAAGAAGGCATGTCAAAAGAGAGAGAAGCCTAGAGACAATCGAAATCTCCTTGTAACAGAGGAGATGAAAGAAAAAGAGTTAGAGATGATGGTGTCGAGGATGATCCACATCTATTGAAGAGACCTAGGGAGATTATACACGAGGTGATAATGACTTCTCTTGTTTTTCATTTCATTACAAGTGGTGACTCTAGTGGATGAAATGAAATAGCCGAGAGAAAATCATACCTGAATGAAGCTAAGGGGTGCTCCTACATTTGACAAATCAATTTGTCCCGTGATGTTGATAATCACCCAAGAAAAGTAAAAATGATAGGTTGGTGATTGGATTCTACAAACATGACTGGTAGGCCACATAGGAGGACATGTGTCTATTCATAATTTTTGGGGTTGGATTTTTATGGTTGGTCGGCATTCCAGTCGACCAAGTGTCTTCGAAGCAGATCAAGGTGGCTGGTCGTCCACATAAGAGGACATATGTCTATTCATCATTGGTCCACATTGGAGAGTAATTTTTACATAAAATAAAAGACCCCAATGCTCTATGCTTGATTGAAATTATGGAGTATTTATCCCAGGAAATTGCTCGTCGTATTATTTTGAGTGTTTAGTTGACATTCGACCTCCCATAATAATAACAATTTACACTGGCATTGTTGGGATTATTATAAATAATTCAAAAATTTTTAAACCGCCAAAAGATACAATAATCTTTTAATGCTTCGAGAATCATGCAATCGGTGGTAGCTTTATAGTTTGTTCAGTTAATCATATCATTCCCACTTATCGAGGCAACCCAAAAATAGGTACGAATTTTCCCTCCTTTTTTTTACCTCAACCCTTTTGAACTTAGCACTTTCTTTGCCTTCAATCTTTTTTCTGTGTGATCATTTGCTACCATTTTCTGTTCAGTTTTTACAATCATTTCTGATCTCATGTAAGCCTTCTTTTTCCTTTTGTATATTTTATCATCTTTTTCTCTATTTCCACCATTGTTCACATCATAGATTAGAGTTCATCAGACGAGTTTAGAGAGAATAGGAAAATTCCCGCATGAGTAGACTTAGAAATAACCTAGGGTTCCATAGATGTTTATTATCTTCATGAAGGTCACTTGATCCCTACTTCATTCATAGCTTAGTGTGGCATCGCCTTTCCACCAAGTCCCTTTTTTCTTCAATTTTCCTAATATTTTGATGTAGTTCCTGCCAGAGTAGCACCCAATACATGGAGGGTTATAAATGGTGTAAATAGGTTGAATGGACTTTATAGAACACATATTGGGGTCTTCGAGTTGATGTTCTACTATAAGTGGGTTACTTTTGTAGAAGGTACCTATTACTTGAAGACTAGGCAAGGCAATTGGTCTTTAGTAGTGAATTGACCAGACTCCACTAATGGGAATATATGATAGTTGTTAAGAATTGGCAACATGCTCATCTCCCTACTGGAGTGTCTTATACTGGTCCCAGATGTCCTCAATAAGGACGTGGCATAGGTTGTAACCCTATTGATTATTTTTATCTTTTTTATGCATTTATGATGCTTGTCGACTAACTTGGCTATTTTTTTATGTAGAGGAAAGTAAGAAGAGGTGCCCAAGGAAGGGGAAATCAAGATCAGTGATCTTAAGTTCATGTGAGGATTAAATTAGTAGATTAGAAAAGAACATCCCCGGTTAGTTTCTTTGTTATTAGAGTACAAAAGTTCTATAACATATTTTATTTTCTGACCAACACTTGTGCTGCCCAAAATTACAATCAACTTGGAAGAAGACCCTGTACCTATTTCCTCAACCACTGAATCTGCTAGTGCTGAATTCATCCAGGAAGGAACTTCTTCCTCATTTGAGTCCTTTGACATTTCTGAGATATCCTTTTCTCCTTACACATACATGACTAGGAGTAAGATGCCCAACTGGATTGGTGGACCCTTATCTCCTACCACTAAGAAAGATGTCGATGATGGTAAGAAGCCAATTGAAAAGAAGTCTCAAGCTAGTGACAAAAGGCCAATTGGTACTGATGATACTTTGACTATTGAGACTCAATTGAATAGCTTGAAGAGAGATTTGCCTGATGCTAAAAAATAGTTCTAGAAAACTCCAGCCAACCGGCATGCGTTGGATGCTAAGAAAAATGCCGACCAACATGAGTTGGTAAAAAAAATTCAGACAGACCTTAACATTGGGTTAGCCTCTCTTGCTATTAACCCTGGACTGGATAGGGGTTTGATTAGGTCTGGGACATTTCCTGCTGATAGGGCTACATCAACCCCCATTTTTGGGTCTAGGCCGACTCAGAGAGCTTGCCATAACTTGGCACTGATAATTTTCTCACTTTTCTCTATTTTTATCCATGTTGATGAACTTTTTTTGATATCTGATATTTTCCTCTTTGCAGTTTTTGGTAGATTTTAACCAAATAATGGAGAAGGATGACCAATTGATATCCTCTCCTAGTGAGGTTGAAGAGGCCTTTGAAGGTCTAAAACAATCTTTGGAGGCTTCCTAATAAGCTTTGGAGACAAAGTATAATTCCTGGGAAGAGGATTTGAAGAAGGCCAATGACCGGGCCAATGAGGTTGAAGTCCAAATAAATGATGCGGATGAAAGAGATAAATTTATGGAGAATAAATTTAGTGATACTGAAGGCAGGTCCAAGGCTATTGATGATAAGTTTTGAGACGCCATAACTCGAGTGCAAGTTGTTGAAGACAAGGTGACTTCCTTGAAGGCCAAAGGAAGATCTGCCTTTAATAAAGGCTAAGAGAAAGCCATTTGTACTGCCTCTACTCAAATTGCGTATGCCAAAAAATTACCACTCAAATAAGGGAGGACTGAGGCCCGAAAGTTGGTCGGCACCGAAGAAAATTCTGAAATCTTCCAGAGGCATGACACTGGTACTCCTCCTAATTTGGTTGAGGAGTTTGATGATGAGGAAGAATCTGAAGAATCTTCTGTGATGCCTCTTGAGTCTTCACTGGTGCCCAATGCTAGTGCCGGCTAACCTGCTCCCATCCAGGATTAGGCTAAGGATAAAGAGAAGGTATAAATTCCTTTCAACAAGTTTACTTTTTATTTTTCCTGTTTTGAGGATGTATCAACTCTTGTACTTCAACTATTAAGCAATGAAAGTAAAACTTTTTCTCTTTAACTGATGATCACACCATGGATTGATTTTGATTTCTTATTGAACCCGTTGTTTATTTCTATGGATTTGTATTATAAACTTATATTTGTAACCTTTCAATTTGATGCCAAGAAGAAACCTATAATTTATACTGAATCCGACCTACTCAGGCGAAGTAGAAACTTCTGGTGGCTAGTCATGTTCCCTTGTTTTAAGAACATAATTTCAATTGTCCATAGTATACATAGAATATGTCGTATACCTTTACAACCGTCGAGGGAAGCTCATGTTCATATATTCATGAAGACTGATCCGAATTGCAAGTACATTCAACATTTGTGCAAGACGAGGTGCAATTTCATTAGAATTGTGACACCCCGCCTAATTAAATACGGGGCGATCAATCCTTTATTAAATTAAAATCAAGGTGAACAGTTGGTTCATTCTTAGCATCACTGTAGTAAAAATAAACTTTTCCAAATTAACACCCTAATTAATTAAGCTAAGTGTCGAAATCATTTTTAACCTTTCTAACCAAATTGTATTTTTAAGGAAAAACTTATTTATTTAATTATTAACCACACTTTCAATAAGTAAGAATCATACAACAATTATCCTGGAACATAATCCAATTACTTTAAACATTCAACATCCAAAATCCTCACATTTAAAACTAAATGTATAACATCCATACTGAAATAAATCCCATAGTAACAGTACTAGAAATAACTGAAATACAAATGTCTCAATAAAACAGATAAATAGTGGAAAGGGCGACACATGCCCAATAGATGAGTATGATAGATGTGGAATCAAGTAAACGAAGTTGTCTATGCAAGTGGCCTGCAACTCCCACCTAAGCTGCAGCACGTTCCTTTCAAGGGATCCTAAGCAAGACGCCCCTGTGGCCGGGCACCTGTAATACATACATATATATACAAGAGAGAGAAAGAGAAAAAGAAACGGGTCAGAGCCCGATAGTGTGTTTGATTTAAAATACGTTTAGCAAGTGTTTAAATTGATACAGGCCAATGCAACAACATATTAGTGCGACACTCTCTTGAGAAATTCTCACCTCTCTTCTAATGTGCACACCTATCGCACTAACCTTCCCAACGGTTTGTCTTATCATTTATCGCACTAATCTTCCCAATGATTTAACTTATCTTAAATTACTCGTAAGATTCAAAATTTACAGATTCAATTATTTGAAAAGAATATTTCAATTAGTAACCAACGTTCTCATTTTAACTTTATTAATCAATAAAGTTTTCCAGTGTCATATTATACTTTCTCAAATCAAGTATTTATAATCGAGTTATCAACCATGTCCTACATATCACATCACAGTAGGCAGTTCTAGATTCCAGAATTTCATATATATATTAACTACTCGTAAAATATATATATATATATATATTATAACAGCACCCCAAATAAAAACTATGGTGCGGGCATACTCTACTATCCAAACCCCATATCACTCATATTAAGGGGAATACAAATTCGGAATCACTCTCGAATTGTATTAACACATACTCAAACAATATTGAGGCGAATCATAGATTCCAAGTCTCTAAGAGGATGGCATATGTCTGTGTCTCTTAGGACCGTCTGAACTATCACCGCGATAGCCTGTACCAAGGATATCTATACACAAACAAAATGAGGAGAAACATAGATTCCAAGTCTCTAAGAGGAAAGCACATACCCGTATCTCTTAGGACCGTCTGAACTATCATTCCGATAGCCTGTACTAAGGATATCTATCTTCTAGGGTACAAGTCAATATCCCCCATAAAGGTCCCATCGAGATAAGACTGTCCAAGCGCGGAAACCTCAGGGATAGCAAGTAGCGTGGGCATGATTTTCACACATAGATAGTATATGCATACACAATCATAAAACTATACTAATATTACCATATCAATAATGGGTAAATTCTCAATTCCCATAATTATGACATTTGTATTTATTTCCCATTATTTAGTTATCACGTATAACCATTCACATCTTATTTTAATTTGAGGAACTTTTCCACTTACTACATAACGCTCATAGATTCTATCCTCCCAAGTACAAAATTCAGTAGGTATACACATTTGTCCCAAAGTAACTCACTTACGTGTCTCTCTCTTTAAATCATAAATTCACCGACCCTTATGTAATTATACCAAAATACAATCTTTGCCCGACATCAAGGGTCCCAAAATCTATTCACATGTCCTACTGGCCTTCCCTATCTCCCAAAACATTTTATTAAGGATGCCCAAGAATTATCTCACAATAAATTGAATTTAACTCAGTTAAAAAGGAAATAGAAGTCTGCCAGGAGGGGTCGATCGATCGAGGTCTGGGGCTCGATCGATCGAACCTTCGATCGATCGAAGCTCTGGGCTCGATCAATCGATCAAGCATGTCTGCGAAAACTGAAATTCTATAGTTACGGGTTTCATCTCCTAACTTCAACAATTTCCATATTTTCTAATCCCAAACGTCTCAAAATTTGTACTACTAACATCCTAACATGATATCATACATTTCCTACGTAAAGAATGTCAATTTACGTCACTAAACATGGATTAATCATGCCATAATTCATTTAAATATTCAAGAACCCTAGAAATCTCTAAATCAT
Organism: Sambucus nigra; assembly: GCA_949130495.1. Lineage (NCBI taxonomy): Eukaryota > Viridiplantae > Streptophyta > Magnoliopsida > Dipsacales > Adoxaceae > Sambucus > Sambucus nigra. Next base: position 115,795,308 of record OX422219.1, read on the forward strand.
GGTTCCAATCTGTTTTTCCAGAAATTTCTTCTTATAAACATCATAATTTCGTGGGTAAATTCCTCTACATGGCAAGGGTTTCCAGAATTATCATTTAAACCATAACTACATGCGATTTCTATCTCAAATCTTTGGTTTTCTTCCATAAAACTCATCCTAATCATTCCTACACTAATATGAAATATGCATCAACGAAATAAGCAAGATAAACACTTGCCTGGGATTCTCGATGTTCTGGTTTGCAGATGATTTCGGTGTGGTTGCGTTCCCCGTCGTGCGATCTACGCGTTGGTGGTGGTGGCGGTGCAACCAGATAGATTTTAGGCTTTGAATTTTCCTTGAGAGCTCTCTCCTTCCTCTCCTATGGCCGTTCTTGTGTTTGAGCTTTCTAACCCTATCTGACTAACCTAAATGGCTGATATAGATTACTGATTTTCGTGGGTTTAATTACCCAAAAATGTGAAATGTCCAAAACACCCTCCCGGGGTACTAATTAGGCCTAAAAACGCCCCGAGACCCAAACTAAACCCCCGAGTACACTTTTCTGACTATCTCGACCCTTCAGGATGTGTTCGCGCACTCAAAATGACCATACGAACAACTTATAAAATATTCACTTTTATTAATCCACATTTAAAACAACATTCCGGATTAAAATTAAATTAATTTATCTCAATTAAATTTAATAAATCCTTAAATTTAAAAGCCATGAAAATACGGGGTATTACATACTTCCCCCCTAATAACGGAATTTCGTCCCGAAATTCGGAAAATAAGGCCTACCAGGTAGCATAATTCTGGATATCCTTGTCTGTATGCAAACTATCTACATAGTACGACGCTCAATCACTATAGCTTTTTCCTCACAGCAACATTGTTTTACATTCTCATTGGAAACACTTCACATTGTGCTCCCACCCGAAAACATTCGTATAGGTCACGCCTATACGTTATAATTTCCTTATCTCACTATCATTAGGAGGCCGCACCTCACTACATGACAAACTACTCGTATTTATTCATACACAAAAATCCCATTCTGAGAAGATCATACGAACATTCGACCAATCCTGACTGTCTAAAATAGTCGTGGAATTCCACCATAGATATCGGATTTATTTTCGACCGATCAAAAATTCTGGTTATCTACTCTCCTCTAAACATACGGAAGGAGAATAGTCGAGGTTCTTCCATAACAAAACCTTAATAAGTACCTCGTACGCGACAAACAGGTACGAGTGCTTCTATAGAGCATGCTTGAAATCATCGTACCAAGATTCCAAAATTTCCTTCACGTGGCTCCACTAATCTTTAATCACCATGCGCTTATTCCCTGTCTAAGGGTGATACATCCTACTCGAAAGGAAATCTTTTCTCCGATGGTTCCTGTAATCCCATATCAAAGGTGGGATTCACCAATCTCATCTCGATTTAGAAATTTATACTGCGCCGGACCATGCACTGGCGCGATCCTTCCTTTCAAAGGAAGTCTGGGGCATACTAGTTAATATTGTAAGCCAGCCCAAAGGAATATCAATCACTTCCTTCTCGGTGACTTAATTCACATGTTCGGGATAAACCCTTGATCTTGTTTTGAGGATGGCAACTCATCCAAGAACTTTACCGACTTTACCAACCTCTTCCAATTTCAGGAATTTTCGATAAACACAAAATTCTTTGGTTGATTCTCCTCTTTCAACCAAACCTTACCTATGGGCAGTGCATGTAAAGACTACTCACTACGTCTCGCTAAACATATATTCTTCCCTTGAAATGTCTCACATTAAGTGACACGTAATTCTCCCCTTCCTTCCTTGGAGTATGCCGAAAGTTTCGACCCGTACTCTTCTCTCCACGAAGCGCACTTCTGGATCTCTTATACTATCCTAACATCATTACTCTTTGTATGCACAAGTCGCTCTCACACTTGACTAATAACAACTCCGCCCCGGGTGTGCTTCATAACAATTAAATTCTACTCTATTCAAGGAATGCCAATTCTTGAATGACTTCCCACAGCCTTCCAATTAAGTTAGGGCGTGCTATTCTCATTGCACACTTATGTATGGATTAGCGCCCCTCATGTGACGTCTAATCCACTCTATCACTTCCACTTCATTATACTAGTCCCACAAACATATATTTCACACGTCTATTACCATGTCCCTTCGATTCGGACTATTTTAACTGTAGTTAACCAAAATGCCCACATTTTTGCAATACTCCGACCGCTCTAGAAGAGCGAACGGCGTGCTACTCATCTGTAGGACTAACTAAATTTAACGGAATAGAAGGAATAGGGAATTCAAATTCCATGACAATAAAAGAGGAATAATAATTCTCAACCTTCCTCAGATAAGTACAACAATTTTCCCAAATAGGTACAACAACCAAAATAAATCACTAACGCTCTATTCATCAAAATAATTACAAGTCATCTCTTTTGTATAATATAAAGTTCTTTCCAGATAATCCATGCTAAAAATCATTCCAACTCTTTATTCACCTGTGTTCTGTACGCGGTTATGACATTTGGGTACTCTCAATCACCCTAGAAATAAAAATTCTTAAATTCTCCTTATTGTCGTTCCACCCCTCAACTCGTGGGGATAACTTTCAATGCTTTCCTACCACAAAAATTCGGCTCCAATGACTTTAAAACAAAATTCAACTTCCAACTTACATACATAATTACTTGATCCTATTTTGACCAGGGTACCGAACTCATGGAATAGTGACCAAACGTCTCCCTATTTCCAGCCTTACACTAAGTTTCATGCGTGGGATGTCTCGCAAAGAGAAATCCAAACAAGGAACCTCCCGATACACTACTACCTATCATTGTCGGTTATAAAAATCCGTTAGGTCCTCCGTCCGTGGCGTGTACCCCTTTATTCCATCTCTTGACAGAAAAGTTACAATTTCTCCCGTAATTATGCTTAACAAAGAACGTTTCACTAATTGCACTATTGTTCAGTATAGGTTGGTGGTAATAGCATTTCATAAACCTGGAATACATACACTCAGAATTCTCTAAATTCCTTTCCCTAATAATAGGGGTATAAATATTAACTCCCACATCTCTAAAGGATGAATATAACAATGCACTTTTTCTATCACTAGGTCCGGAGTGCTAAACATAATACTGAGTCAAATCTTTTCGCTCAATGGTAAATCCCGATATATACGGAATTATACTGACAAAGTCTATACATACTTTGGCATCGAATATCTCGAGCCCACTATTTCCTCCGAAGTCTCTAGGATAGATAATATAGGTGCGAGTCCAACCTTTACACCTTCTTACAGGTAAAGCTCTCCACAACAAAACATGCTACACTAATGCAACTACTCCGATAGCCTTGCAATAAATGCCCACTATCATACTACCCATTTCTATAACATTTTAACAAAGATAATATCATACTCGTGTATCACATCACTACAACGAGTAACCTCAATAAAGTATAAAACACTGTTAATATACTCATTCATCCTCCACGGATAGCACTAAAGAAAAATCCCGCTACACTAGGGAAAAATATTCACATAATAGTAACATTCATAATTATATGCATTAAACTCGTCTCACATGCTAATCTAGCAATGAACAAAATATGGTGACTCGCTCGTGTCACATAAACACGCCGCATCCTCTAAGGATACGACTTATACTTACATCCTGGCAATCGTCTTGACTGCACAAATGGTTTTCGAACGTAACACGTCTGCCCAAACCAAACCAAAATTGTTTTAATCGTTGCCTTACTAGGCACCGTATTCTTGTCCCTTTTTCTCACTTTGGAACATATTATCGCGAGTAATTTCACTCCGCACCAAAATACCTCAACACATAATCCACTTATCACCTGTCCTACTAACCAGGTTAGGATTGTCCTTCTCTCGGACTTTAGTAGACTCGATTCTTGTTAGCCATCCCGGTTGTTCTCTTAGCTTTTTAGGCCATAAAGATCATGTTACTATCTATAATAGTACTTACTGAATTTACCATCACTTGGTAAGAATTTAACTATTTGAAGCATTTAAATGGTTTTCCTGATGTTTATCCACATCCCTTTGTGGTGCTATACCACCACCGTTGTATTCAGTCTTATTCTTGACTAAATTCTTTGATTTCCTTTAACCACCCCCACAAAGAAGCGTTATCATCCATATTGACAAAATATGACATTGTCAACCTCTGAATCGGCCGTCCCTCAGAATTTCCTCCTCGAGTATTATCAACTATTATTACGAGTTGGTCTCCCACTTGGAGTCATTTTCCCCCACTTGTATCTACATCTTCCAATACAAGATTCGCTAACGGTTAAGATTCATATTCACGAATGGACTTCTGTCATGCCCTCCTGCGATGAGTTCAGAACCAGGTTTGCTTCTATTCCTGAATAGTTAAGGAAGGAACATATGGTTATCACTGTACCTAAGGTTCTCCTATAGGCGTAGCATTCCATTTACAAAATCTATGATTGACTCCAACCATTATAACTTCGTCCCGAAAGCCAAGAAAATTTTCTCTAAATTTTCACTTTCAGTTTGCCACACTCCGTCCTATATTTAAGCCTTTGGATACTTTACCTCCTTTGGTAAACACATACAATTTTCGCGTTTCTAAAATTTCCCACTGACAGTCTCTACAAATTTTTATAATACGTTGGGTAAATTTACACTCGCACCTCACTTGACTATAACAGCATTTGAAAATCATTGCTGCACCTTAGTCACCTTTCTAGTCGTGGCTTCTCGTGCCATAATGGAGGTGACCTCGACTACGGTCATTATCCTCGGATATATTTCATAATCTCAACTGAGCCCTGCCTCCTGATGTACGCTTAACGGTCCTCTTCTGACATCCGTCATCGCTCGGCACACGCACACATCCAAACGAAGTTAGAATTCACTAGTGTATACACATTATAGAAGGAGAACGAAATCTCGTCAAAGGAATATACAATCCTAAACATAGGGCTCTATAAAAAACAAAGCAACGCTGAAAGCATAATAAGCCGTACAGATCCTAAGGACACTAGAACCTGATGCTCTAATACCACCTGTGACACCCCGTCTAATTAAATACCGGGCGATCACTCCTTTATTAAATTAAAATCAAGGTGAACAGTTGGTTCATTCTTAGCATCACTGTCGTAAAAATAAACTTTTCCAAATTAACACCCTAATTAATTAAGCTAAGTGTCAAAACCATTTTTAACCTTTCTAACCAAATTGTATTTTTAAGGAAAAACTTATTTATTTAATTATTAACCACACTTTCAATAAGTAAAAATCATACAACAATTATCCTGGAACATATTCCAATTACTTTAAACATTCAACATCCAAAATCCTCACATTTAAAACTAAATGTAAAACATCCATACTGAAATAAATCCCATAGTAACAGTACTAGAAATAACTGAAATACAAATGTCCCAATAAAACAGATAAATAGTGGAAAGGGCGACACATGCCCAATAGATGAGTATGATAGATGTGGAATCAAGTAAACGAAGTCGTCTATGCAAGTGGCCTGCAACTCCCACCTAAGTTGCAGCACGTTCCTTTCAAGGGATCCTAAGCAAGACGCCCCTGTGGCTGGGCACCTGTAATACATACATATATATACAAGAGAGAGAAAGAGAAAAAGAAACGGGTCAGAGCCCGATAGTGTATTTGATTTAAAATACGTTTAGCAAGTATTTAAATTGATACAGGCCAATGCAACAACATATTAGTGCGACACTCTCTTGAGAAATTCTCACCTCTCTTCTAATGTGCACACCTATCGCACTAACCTTCCCAACGGTTTGTCTTATCATTTATCGCACTAATCTTCCCAATGATTTAACTTATCTTAAATTACTCGTAAGATTCAAAATTTAACGATTCAATTGTTTGAAAATAATATTTCAATTAGTAACCAAAGTTCTCATTTTAACTTTATTAATCAATAAAGTTTTCCAGTGTCATATTATACTTTCTCAAATCAAGTATTTATAATCGAGTCATCAACCATGTCCTACATATCACATCACAGTAGGCAGTTCCAGATTCCAGAATTTCATATATATATTAACTACTCGTAAAATATATATATATATATATATATATATATATATATATATATATCTATATAATAAAGTAACAAACTTATGTATGTCATAAGTTTGTTTGATGATGTCATCATATAATAATTTATGTCTTTGTAAAGGGGTCGTTGAAATTGAATGTGAGGGGTTCAAAGCTAATGGTTTTACACGAAGTCACGTGGGTGAGATTTGAATAACCAAACAAATCTGTTTGGGTGGCGTGTGAATCTAATGGTAACCTCGAGCCTCTCAAATATCTCATCCAAGAGACATCTGACGACCTATCTGTAGCTTTCTCTTTCTACCTGTGGGAGTGTATACCAAGGAAAAAACTCAATCAGAACAAAATACCAACACACCAAATATTTACATTCCTCACATCACTCTCTCCACGATCTAGAACATTCTCCCCACCGTTGTTGTCTTATTTCATCTCCACCACAGCCACCATGAGATTGTAAAAAACTCACTCGCTTTTCTTGGTTTACATTACAAAGGATTTTGAGATATGTTTTCAATAGTTTTACGTTTCTATATATAACTGTAACTAATTTTACTTGCTCTAATTGTCGGTTTTGCAGTACCTTTGGCTTTATCTCCATTACTTTTGGTTTTATGCTTGGTTTTGGTTCATCTATTTCTATGGGAGACGATAGGGGAACCTCTTAACAATTACAACAGAGGATTTTCAAAACCATGTAAGATCTCCTCATTTAAGTTCCTTTTCTTTTTCCTGAATCTATTTTAAGTTCTATATTTCTATTTTAAATTTTTACATGGAGGTGTACGGTTTTCTTTTATGTTTTTCCCCTTTTTCAATATCGGTTGGTTGGACCTTAAATGAACCTTCTTTTTTCCATATTTCAAAGGGAACTCTTTCACAGGAGGTAGCGTGTAGCTAGCTGGGTTGCAAAGAGATTTATTTTTTACATTATTTTGACTTTTATTTCCCAGTCTGTCATATTTTTGATGTTCATATGTTGAAACGTTTCTGACTGCAGATAAGCTGTAGCTGCGGTTGATGCCTTCTGAGATCCGACGACGTCGGGGCCAATCACGTGGTGCCACGTGAGGCGGCGTGTATCTAGGGAGGAAGAGAGTTTGGATGGTGAGATGGTGTAGAGGAGGTTGAAGCCTGATGATATGTTTTCTGATACGAAATCAATAGTTGGTTGTTAATTTGGATCTGACGCATGTGAAGTGGCGGACGGGGGGGTTGGGTGTTGATAAGGTGCCATGGTTGTTGAGTTTGGTGGAGTTGAGGAGACGTGAAGAGAAACTCCATGTTTGGACACGTGTGAGGAGGGGACTAGGTCTATGGGTGAGTGCCCACGTGTGAGAGGATTTACTCTAATATATCTCCTTGCATATCAGCTGCTACTTTTGGGTTTAAGTGTTCATCATCCTTGACCCTTCCGATTTTCGTAAATATAAATAACCATCCATTATTATTATATGAAAAGGTGTTAGAAGTTTATTTGAAAAGGTTAGAAGGTGCCCACGTCTGAGAAGGTGTTTAGAGGTTTTTTATTTGAAAACTTTTGGGGAATTGTGGGAAGGCACATATTATTCTTCACTCTTAACAAAAAGGCTAATAATTTTTATGTACATGTATAGGGGTGGCAATTTGGGTCAGTGGGTCGTGTTTTGACTCGACACGACACAACACGACAAAGTTTTTTTGGACATGAACACGACACGACACGAATTCGTGTTTTTTTTAGGTGACACGAACACGATCCGAATAAAAAATAACACGGCATGACACGACACGACACGACAACCATAATTTCTTAAATTTTAGGCTTTAAAAACACGATAACACGACACGAACACGAAATATTGTGTTAATTTCGGGTCAATTTCGTGTCGTTCCATGTCATTTTTTCGTATCGTTTCTAAAATTGTCACCCCTATACATGTAATGGATTTGGCTGTAGGGTAATGTATAGGTTTGTGACGTTAGAGAATTGAGGTTTGTGATATTTGAAGGATGAGGTTAAGTTTAGCTAACCTTAAATTATATATATATATTTAAAATGGATAAAATAGTTTATTTTTTAATGCTCATTTTGTTATTTTTCATAATATAATAAAAAATTAACAAAATGGGCGTTAAAAAATAAACTATTTTATCCATTTTACAATTGCGACAAAATGGACATTAAAAAATAAACTATTTTATCCATTTTATAATTACGTAGCGTGCCTTCGGGCACGGGCATACCATTTTGTCGAGCTGTTAACATTTAATTTATGTTTTGTTGGGGAATGAAATTTTTGTCTTTTGCAATTACGTACTTTTAAATTTTTTGTCGTTTTACAATTATCAACGTGCCTTCAGGCACGGGTATATCCTAGTATATATATATATATATATATATATATATATATATATATCATAACAGCACCCCAAATAAAAACTATGGTGCGGGTATACTCTACTATCCAAACCCCATATCACTCATATTAAGGGGAATACAAATTCGGAATCACTCTCGAATTGTATTAACACATACTCAAACAATATTGAGGCGAAGCATAGATTCCAAGTCTCTAAGAGGATGGCATATGTCTGCGTCTCTTAGGATTGTCTGAACTATCACCGCGATACCTTGTACCAAGGATATCTATACACAAACAAAATGAGGCGAAACATAGATTCCAAGTCTCTAAGAGGAAAGCACATACCCGTATCTCCTAGGACCGTCTGAACTATCATTCCGATAGCCTGTACTAAGGATATCTATCTTCTAGGGTACAAGTCAATATCCCCCATAAAGGTCCCATCGAGATAAGACTGTCCCAGCGCGGAAACCTCAGGGATAGCAAGTAGCGTGGGCATGATTTTCACACATAGATAGTATATGCATACACAATCATATAACTATACTAATATTACCATATCAATAATGGGTAAATTCTCAATTCCCTTAATTACGACATTTGTATTTATTTCCCATTATTTAGTTATCACGTATAACCATTCACATCTTATTTTAATTTGAGGAACTTTTCCACTTACTACATAACGCTCATGGATTCTATCCTCCCAAGTATAAAATTCAGTAGGTATACACATTTGTACCAAAGTAACTCTCTTACGTGTCTCTCTCTTTAAATCATAAATTCACCGCCCCTTATGTAATTATCCCAAAATACAATCTTTGCCCGACATCAAGGGTCCCAAAATCCATTCACAAGTCCTACTGGCCTTCCCTATCTCCCAAAACATTTTATTAAGGATGCCCAAGAATTATCTCACAATAAATTGAATTTAACTCATTTAAAAAGGAAATAGGAGTCTGCCAGGAGGGGTCGATCGATCGAACCTTCGATCGATCGAAGCTCTGGGCTCGATCGATCGATCAAGCAGGTCTGCGAAAACTGAAATTCTGCAGTTACGGGTTTCATCTCCTAACTTCAACAATTTCCATATTTTCTAATCCCAAACGTCTCAAAATTTGTACTACTAACATCCTAACATGATATCATACATTTCCTACGTAAAGCATGTCAATTTACGTCACTAAACATGGATTAATCATGCCATAATTCATTTAAATATTCAAGAACCCTAGAAATCTCTAAATCATGGTTCCAATCTGCTTTTCCAGAAATTTCTTCTTATAAACATCATAATTTCGTGGGTAAATTCCTCTATATGGCAAGGGTTTCCAGAATTATCATTTAAATCATAACTACATGTGATTCCTATCTCAAATCTTAGATTTTCTTCCATAAAACTCATCCTAATTATTCCTAAACTAATATGAAAGATGCATCAACGAAATAAGCAAGATAAACACTTGCCTGGGATTTTCGACATTCTGGTTTGCAGATGATTTCAGTGTGGTTGCGTTCCCCGTCGCGCGATCTACGCGTTGGTGGTGGTGGCGGTGCAACCGGAAAGATTTTGGGCCTTGAATTTGCCTTGAGAGCTCTCTCCTTCCTCTCCTATGGTCGTTCTTGTGTTTGAGATTTCTAACCCTATCTGACTAACCTAAATGGCTGATATAGATTACTGATTTTCGTGGGTTTAATTACTCAAAAATGTGAAATGTCCAAAACGCCCTCCCGGAGTACAAATTAGGCCTAAAAACGCCCCGAGACCCAAACTAAACTCCCGGGTACACTTTTCTGACTATTACGACACTTACGAACGCGTTAGCGCACTCAAAACGACCATACAAACAACTTATAAAATATTCACTTTTATTAATCCACATTTAGTCCCGACACGACACAGGCGCGTCCTGGCTTAAATTTCCACAATTGTCATTTTATTTACACGTGACAATATTATAAAAATAAATCTCATATATTACTATACTCATCCAGTAATATGTCACAAATAACAAATTTCCAATAATTACTAACTCTCGTCACGCTAGTAAATATTTAAAACAACATTCCGGATTAAAATTAAATTAATTTATCTCAATTAAATTTAATAAATCCTTAAATTTAAAAGCCATGAAAATACGGGGTATTACAAGAATGTGTTTACGTTGTAATTGGTTTACATTTATATTGAGTATATTTTTCCAAAATGTTTTTAAAGAAAATGAGGCGTTTTTTCTAAGTTAAAATATTTTTTCAAGATATGTAGGCAAGCTTTTAAATATAAAATTTTCTCGCTCCTGTCGTTCAAACGACATTGACATGTCGTTCATACGATGCTTCTAACGACATGCAATGACATTGAACAGTCATTTGAAGCTTGCACCAAATGGACCCGTACTGTTTTAATTTTTAACTGGTCATTTGTAAGGTCATTACTAATGATATAAGATGTCGTTCAAACGACATGAAGATGTCGTTTGAATGACCTGCGCTGCCTCAAATAATTTTCTCAGCTATAAATACTTGTTATGAAGACCTTTTTCATTAATACTTTTTGCAAAACGAAACTTCATCTTGGTAGACCTTTTAGTCTTCAAAGTTTTGGGCTTTTTATGTTTTTGATTCACCAAATTCAATCCCAATTCTTTGTGAATTAATTTTTTGAACCCAAATACTTCTATTAAAGTTTGTTCTTGTGGAGTGCCATCTCTACTGCTACATTGGTAGCTCTTGAGGGAGTTGCCTGCTGACGATTACAATCACTTGGGAAGACTCGAGGTGCTCCTTACTGGAGACAGAGATGCGGTTCGTATGGGTTATTGTGGGAGTCCATTGCAGGTTTCTAGGTTGCGGCCTATGTGAGTTTGTTGTGGTAGATTCATTACAGATTTATGTAAGTGTGTTATATGTTGCGATTTGCAAACATTTATGGAAATAAAGGTTTTTCCCTTTCGGTGGATTTTTCCTAAAATTAGTGTGTACAACAATTTGTGATTATTTTTGATCGAATAATTAATTTATTGACCTAGACGCATTTTTAGGGTTTAATTAATTTTGATAAAAAATTGACATCTAGTTGAATAATTTTAAAGTTTTGAATTTTGCGAATTAAATTGATAATCAATATCGTACAACATACGCAGATTATTTTCATTTATCAAGTGATTCTTTTTTCACAAAAAATTTATGATATTGATTTTTATAAATCTGATTTTGAATTTTTTTTTGCAATGTTTTTGATAAAACTTATATAATCGGATGCCCGCCTTTCATGACATTAATTATGCCTATTAGGAAGCCCGTTTGAAATCTTCATTAAAGGGTGTCGATGAACGTGTTTGCGTTGTTTGTGAAAGAGGGTTGACTCCTGACTTAGTCACTATAGATAATGTGACAAATCTTAAACCCGTGTCAGATTGGACTGGCGATGAATTTGAATCGCGCACATATAATTCTCGTTGGCTCAGTGGAATTTCTGGAGCCATCACACCCGATGAGTTTTGACACATCTTGACGTGTACCACATCAAAGTAAGCATGGGATGTTCTTCAACTTACCCATAAAGGCATTAATGAGGTTAAAGAATCTAAATTGAAAAATTTAACTACTCAACTTGAAAGAATAACCATGCTTGAATATGAATGTTTTGATGACTTTTATGCTCATTTGTTTGATATTGTCAATATTAGTTTCAATCTTGGTCAACATATTACTGATGGATGATTAGTTAAAAATATTTTGAGATCATGGCCTAAACATTTCATCCCTAAAGTCACTGTTTTGAATTCCTTAGGAAATTTGAGCAATCTAAAGTTAGAAGAACTGGTGGGAGATCTCCAGACATATGAAATTGACTTGTTTCCTGACACCATCAAGGTTAAGGATACATGTATAACACTTAAGGCCCTATCTAGAAAAGGTGAGGAAGTATCCAAGAGAGAGAAGAAAATAAAGAGAAAGTTTGTGAGTCCGAGTCTGAGGGTGAATTTGATTTTGATGATATGGCCCTGCTTGCTAAATTTTTTAAAAAGCTTCTCAAAATTTCCAAAGAAAATTCTTCCAATAAAAAGACTTTTGAGGAAAAAAAATAAAGGAGAGGCCACATAGAGTGGTGAGAAAGTGAACGAGGAAGAGGAAAGATGTTTTGAGTGCGAGGGAAAATGGCACAAAGCGCTTGAATGTCCCACTATGTTTAAGAGAAAGGGTAAGAAAATTTCCATGTCATCCTCTTTTAGCGATAGTGATGAGGACATGGAAGATTCTGGGGATGAGTCATCACATGGTATATGTGTTGCCTGTATGGCAAGTCACGTGAGCACACCTAGTTTTTCCCACTACGATGAGAATACTTATGTACGTGAGACCTCCAATGATGATTTGAGTGTTTCTAGTGAGTATGAGAGCGAGGTTGAAAATGAGGGTGAAAGTGAACTCGAAAAAGCATTTAGAGATTTGTATGGCGGGACATTAAGGACAAAGATGTTGAATGAGGAGTTAAGTCTTAAGGTGTTAGATTTAGAGAGAGAGATAGAAAATTTGAGAGGATTTGAGGCATCGACGAGTAAACTCAAGAAGGAGAAGGTTTCTTTGAGTGAGAAGTTGATCGTCATAGGTCGGGAAAAGAGTGAACTTAAAGCTCGTGTGGTTCAACTCGGGAGAGATATCGAATGAGCTAGGGAGGTCAAGGTTACTATATAGGATACATCTAAGAACGTAGGAAATATGCTGCTTGGTCCCTCTTTGGGTAATGTTGAGAGATTAGGAATATGTATGACGATGCGTCTACTTCTCACATTGCATATAATCCGGTTCTCAAGTTTATGATAGATCCATGTGGCTCTTAACCTAACCCACCTAGGCATTTGTTACGGGATAGAAGAGTACGTCCTATACGTTTTAAGAGAGGTGTTACTAGGCCCGTGTATGTTTGTTACCATTGTAAGAATAGAGGACACCTTAGGAAATTTTGTTTTAAGTTGATTAGTGTGTCACAAAGATTTTTGCCAGGTGTTCCCACACATGCACCCACACATTATACTTTGCCTTCTCCGAGAGATTACATGAGTGAGTTTGCACATATTTAAAAGAAAGTTAAGTTTTTAGTCAAAACTTCACATGATTTGATGGATGTTTTTCATAGGCTGTCACCACCTTTGGAAAACTCCTTTGCACCTAATGGTCGAGGTTTAGACTTGGTTGTTAGGATAAGATGATTTTCATTATGATATTTTATGCCTGTTGCTAGTGTGTACCAATTTTGTATTTATTCTCTTTCCATTTTGATATATTTTTCGAAAAAACCAAAAATATATTTTTTTGAAATTTTTTGGAAAAATATCAAAAGATTTTATTTTTTTGAGAAAAATTGAAAAAGCCAAAAATATTTTATTTTGAAAAATCTTTTGGAAAAAGACAAAAAGATTTTTGTATTTTTTTACACCATTTATGGACGGAAATTTAAGATGACCAAGTCACAACATAATTCCATATCCATGTGACTCTTTGATAGTGTTTTGAGACGATACATCAGTTCATCCATGTGCTTTATAATGTTTGGAGTATTAAGATGCGATTTGCGATTACTTTCTATATGTTTGACTCATGATTTCCTTTAATGCACACCTGTAAAAATTTATGTGATTATTGTACTTGTCTATCACATGTTAGTCTAAGTGTTTACATATCAATCCCGTCTTTAAAAAAACCATATGCGATAAACTTTGAAAATGAAAGTAAGGCATGTAAGAACCTTTGCATGTGATGAATTTGTTTAATTTAAAAAAAAAATGATGAGTGAGCATGAGGGAAGGGCTACGAAAGGTACACATGTCCTTTGCTATTAAGCCAACGTTTAAATCGAACCTAAAAAACGTGGCCTTGTAAAAAGTATCCAAGGTCTAATAAGTTTGAAAAGAGCCAAAAAAGTGTGGCATTAAAAAAAGTAGCCAAGTCCAAATTAGTTTAGTTTGATATGATAATTCAAAAGAAAATAATTAAATATGAAAATATGATCATTATCTTATATTGAGGGAGTTTGGTTTGAATATATCAACGGATTTGCATGTCCTGACAAAGTCTTGAAAAAGCATTAAATATTTTTAGGCGTTATTGGAATGGAAATAATTTTAGACTTTGATTTGTTCATTAGATTGAGTTGGTGTCATTTGAATTCAATAATTTTACAGCTAAGGATGATTGTGAAGTTCATTCGTTAGCAGTATCCATATTCATCGTGCACATTTGTTATGTATGTTTGAGTTAATTTACCTATTGAATATGTTCACACCCATTCAATTTGTTTCCTCATTTTGGTTATCTTAGTGTAAATTCACGGTGTGTGTTGTTTTTATAAATTTTCTTTTCTTGAAGAAAATAAAAAAAATCAAAAAGAGCTTGTGGACAGTTTTGAGTTTATCCTTGTATGATCATAATTGATTTATTTGTGATGATTTACTTGATTGTGACATTCCAAGCTTATTGTTTGTTTATTCTTTTCCTTCTCTATTTCGACAAATAAAAAGGGGAAGAAAGAATTATGAATTATAGAGGAGTGAGAGTTTGAATTATGGGGGAGATTTGAGATATTTGATTTGCTTTGCTTTAGGTTTATCTCAGTTTAAATTTGATACGTCACAAAGGTATTTGCTTTGTTTATTGTGTGTAGGACTTTAAATATATTTGAAGAAAGACTTCTATATTTGATACATTTTTGGGTTGCATGGGAGGATATTATAATTGTATAGGCATTTTGATTGATAATTCGGATATTTTTATTTTTGTCATGGCATAGACATAGGGGGAGATTTGTAAGGACATAATTTCTTTTATCCATAGTTTACATAGAATATGTCGTATACCGCTACAACCGTTGATGGATGCTCAAGTGCATACATTCATGAAGACAAATAAAATTTTACGTATCTTTAACATTTGTGCAACATGAGGCACAATTTCATTACAATGTGTTTAAGTTTCGTAAGTGGTTTACATTTATATTAGGATATTTTTCAAAACTGTTTTTAAACATAATGAGGCATTTTTTCCAAGTTAAAATATTTTTTTAAGATCTGCAGGCAATCTTTTAAAAATAAAATTTTCTTGATCTTATAGTTCAAAAGACAAGTCAATGTCATTCAAATGACATTGACTTGTCATTCGAACGATAATTTCTAACGGCATGCAATGTCATCTGAAGGGTTGTTTGAAGCTTGCACCAAATGAACCCATACTGTTTTAGTTTTTAACTTGTAGTTTGTAAGGTCGTTACTAAAGAGATAAGATGTCTATGAAATGACATGAAGATTTCATTTTAAGTCCTTCGAATGACCTGCGTCACCTAAAATTATTTTCTCCGCTATAGATACTTGTTGTGAAGACCTTTTTCATTAAAACTTTTTGTAAAACCAAACTGCATCTTGGCAGACCTTTTAGTCTTCAAAGTTTTGGGCTTTCTATGTTTTTGATTCACCAAATTCAATCCCAATTCTTTATGAATCAATATGTGGAAGCCAAATACTTAAATTAAAGTTTTTCTTATGGAGTGCCATCTCTACTAATGGATTGGTAGCTCTTGAGGGAGTTGCTTACTGATGATTGCGATCACTTTGGAAGACTCGAAGGTGATCCTTGATGGAGATAGAGCTGTGGTTCTTATGGCTTATCGTGGGACTCCATAGCTAGTTTCGAGGTTGTGGCCTATGTGAGTTTGTTGTAGTAGATTCGTTACAGATTTCTGTAAGTGTGTTATATGTTGCGATTTGCAAACATTTATGGAAATAAAGGTTTTTCCCTTTTGGGGGATTTTTCCTAAAATTAGTGTGTCTAGCAATTTGTGATTGTTTTGATGACGTGATTAATTTATTCACCCAGATGCATATATTAGGGTTTAATTAATTTGGATAAAAAACTGAAATATAGTTAAATAAGTTTAAATTTTGAAAATTTGTGAATTAAATTGATAATCAACATCGCACAATATTATCACATGTCTAAGGAAGACTTAACAGAATTTCTTGGCCCAGATGTTTCCTACCAAGTGAAGGACTTTATATCCGTCTTTATTGCCTGTTGGATGGGTCTATTGCTAATAACGCTACATATTATGAAATGATTGAGCAACTGCAAAAAGATCACAAACCGTCTCTGGCTTTACTTTACTCTAATTATGAGGCTAAGTATAAAGCGTTAAGTGAAGGCTGGGGTTTTGAGAAGAAGTTGAAAGACATTACTTTTACTCTGAATAAGACTATCTTTGAAACAAGATGGAGAGCGCCCAATCGATTGTTGTAGTGCTAGAGAAAGAAAATAATGCCTCGAGGGATGAACTAGATAGCCTGAAGAGATCAACTACTACAGGTCCAAATGAAGGTGCTTCCTTTTTAAATACAGAAAATGCAAGACTGTCAGAGGAGCTAGAAGCCTTGCAGAAGAAAAAGACCAAACCTGGGAAAACTTCTATGAAACGAATAGTTGTTCGACCAAATACTGAGGAAGAAAGGACTAAGAAAACAATTACCGACCAAGTTGCCTAGTTGAAATCCAAAGATATTTCTATTACTGACCAAGCTGCCCAGTTGAAATCCAAGGGTATTGTCCTTGAGAAACTTCAAAATCAAGTGGATAGGCTAACATTCCACTTTAAAAAATAACCATGGGAAGTTTGGATGGAGGGTTACAATGAGGCCTTAGCCCACATGGATGGTCATCTTACTCAAAGCAATCGTGAAGGCTATAAATGGGGATGGAGCAACTTGCTAATTCTGTTAAAGTATGATCAAAACAGTGACTTGTAGCACTGGAATGACACACGTCTCTTGGATTGTGATAAACCTCCTTTCAAATGGGACACAAGATGGATTCCTCCCAATGCCATTCCCCAATGCCTGATAAGTAAATATTTAGGAGATTATGGCCTCCATGATGAGTCTGAGATAGTTCATCCTCCTCATTTGCATGATATGCCAAGAAACAAAAATAGGCAAATAATATGGTGTTTCCATAGAATTAATTCTCCGTATACACTTGATGGTCCTCCTGTCGGGACAAACAAGGTACAAGAAAAATGTCCCGCAGAATAAATTTATACTTGTTATACTATGTTTTGATAAATTATTATCATCGTAATACATTTTGATCAATAAGATAAAGTCATTTATGATTTAGTTCCCTTTATTCAAGCTTATGGTTGTTATTAATCTATTTGCTGACTAGGTAACCTGTATAATGGTTAGTTAATAGGGTTATAGAATAAATAACCTGCTCAAATATTTAATATCTGATTCATGTTTAAATCATGTGTATGGCCTTAGATTTGTGTAATGCACTTAGATAAAACTGTAAAAAGCTTTATTGTACTAAGTTGATGTATCAACTATCAGTGGCGACCAAGTGTATTAAAAATGTATAATTATTTCAATATTGTAATCTGGTCCGGTAAAACCTGTAATTAAGAAATTTTACTAACTTCTTGTTTATGACTTGTTGAGGATAAATTATGCATGAAGTTTAATGGAGAAAACACAAAGAAGGATGTGTAATAGAGAAAACTTGAATTTTCAGTAACTTGAATAAGAAATTACATTAAGGATATAATTTTCAAAACTAAATTACTAATAATACTTGTGTAGATGGTCTGCGTTCCAAGGATTCTTCAATTCTTATCCTTCAAGAATTTCCATGTGATAAGTTCCTGGTCAGATAACCACCGAGATATGGTATGGACCATGCTAATTAGGCTACAGCTTATTGCTCTTCTGGATTACTTTCTTGAGTACCATATCTCCTTACTTCAGGTTGGTCAACTTGACCCTTTAGTTATAAAACCTTATAGTCCTTTATTGGTAGGTAGTCATACGAATAGAAACATCTTCTCGGACTTCTTCTATCACATTTAGATCTAGTATCCTCATGAGTTCACTCTTGGGTGAATCAAATTTCAATATCTGCGAGTCGGCAAACCTATTTCCACGGGTACTACCGCGTCAGTGCCAAAAGATAACATGTTTGGGGTTTCTCCTGTTGCTATTCTGGGAGTTGTACTATATGCCTAAATCACACTGTGGATTTCATTAATTAAGTTGCCTTTAGATTCAACTAATCTTGTCTTCAACCCATCTAGTAAGGTTTTGTTGGTGATTTCTATCTCGCCATTGCATTTTGGATACCCAGGTGCTGAATGAAGTTTCTGGATGCCTGGCCAAATATAACACTCTTTAAATTCTTCATTATCGAATTGATTTCCATGGTTAGTGATGAAGGCATAAGCCATGCCATACCTACAATTGATCTACTTCATATGAACTGGAAAATCCTCTGACAAGGCATATCTGTCAAGGGCTCACCCTCCACCCATTTGGTGAAATAATCAATAGCTACAACCAAGTAGTTTAATCTTCATTTGGTGGTCGGTAGTGGTCCGACCAAGTTAATTACCCATATAACAAAAGTCCATGAAGAAGTGATGGGCGTTAAACTTGCTCCTGGCCTTCTATGGATGGTAGAAAACTTCTAGAATTTATCACAATTATTAGTGAAAGCAACACGTTCTGCTTTCATTATCGGCCAGTAATAACCTTGCATTGTTATCCGTTGTCTTAGAGACCTCCCAACTATGTGTGCTCCACATGAGCCTTCATGCACCTCTTTGTTAAAATCTCTTACTTCGTTTGGATGAACACAACAAAGTAAAGAAATAGTGTTTCCTCGTCTGTACAAGACACCTTTTTCTAACACATAACTATCTTCTTTATACTTTATATTCCTTGCTTCCTTATAATCGAATGGCAGTGCCCCTGTTTCAATATACTCTCTAATATGGCCCATCTATTAGGGACCTAACTCCAAAGAGTTGACATTGATTTTTATCCCATCGATGCTTCTATGGGGAAGAATCCTGACCAAAATTATTCTTCAGAGTTTTGTTGGAGTTGCTGAAGCAAGCCGAGCAAGAGCATCTCCTCGGGCATTCTGTATTCTGGGAATCCTCACTATTTTGAATTAAATGAGCAAATACATAACTTCCATTGCTTTTTTATGATATCTCATCATAGTTTCCCCTTTGACGTAATAAATTTTCTACATTTGATTAACAATCAGTTGAGAATCACTATATAACAATACCTGGTCGACACCTAGTGATGAAGCCAATTCCAGTCTTGTGATCAATGCTTACTTGAATTAAAATATCGTAGCATATTCTACATCCAAGTTATCCAAAGTGTTGATTTTGAGGCCTTCTCCACTTTCAGTAGAACATGAAGATCCATATACAAACAACTGTCGGATTGGAATGTCATTATAGAACTCTTTTTCTACTAATAGTCCATGCTTGAAAACCTTCTTGTTTTGTTATAACCTTTCTTGAGAAGTCGATGAGTTAGGTTGATCGACCACAACCTCTATTTACTTTTGGGCTAAGCTCTATTCCATAGAAGTCTACTCGGCAAGCAAATGTTGACTATGTATCCCCTCTACATATATGAATTAAGTAATAAAGCTTTCCATAAGTTGCATTTTTATTGCAACTATGTGTGCATAAACAATTTCATACTCTCCCAATTCAATTGCCCAAGACATTAACCTTCCAGATTTTTCTTGTTTTTGCAGTTCTTGCCGTAAAGGCAGATCCGTGTAGACAATAATAGTGTGGGCTTAGAAGTATAGCCTCATCCTCCTAAAGGATTCAATAAGAGCTAGGGATAACTTCTCCAGGCATGGATATTTGATTTTAGCTCCCCGAAATGCCTTGATAGTATAATATACTGGTCTTTGAACTCTACCATCCAGTTGGATCGCTGAACTAATAGCCTACTCAGAAATAACCAAGTATAAATATGGTTTTTATCCCAAAACTGATCGAGAAAAGAGTGGGGGAGTTCCCTATTACTTCTTCAACTCCAGAAAGGCCTTCTCGCATTCGTCATTCCACTCAAAGGTCTTTCTAGGAACCTTTAAGAATGGAATACATTTATCCGTTTCTTCAAGTAAGGATTTAATTTTGGATGGGTTTGCCTCTATTCCTATTTGATTAACAATGTAACCTAAGAACATTCCTTCTTATACTCAAAAGATGCATTTGGTTGGGTTGAGCTTTATCTGGTACTTTTCCAATTGATCAAAGGTTTGAGCTAAGTCCACAATGTGGTCGGGAGCATGCTTACTCTTGGTGAGCATGTCGTATACGTAGACTTCCATGTTTTTACTGACCTGATCTTCAAAACCCTTGTTTACTAGTTTCTGATGGGTAGCTCTAATGTTCTTCAACCCAAAGGGCATGACATTGTGATAGTAAGTTCCTCGATTGGTAATGAAGGAAGTGATTTCCTTATATTCAAGTTTCATCTTAGTCTAGTTATAACTAGAATAAGCATCCATAAATCTGAGTAACTTATGGCGTCATGTAGCATCAACCAATTGATTAATCCTTAGTAAAGGGAAATGATATTTTGGACATGACATATTGAGATCTGCGAAGTTTACACACATGCGCCATTTATTATTTTTCTTCTTAACCATCACCATATTAGCCAACAAATTAGGGTACTTGATATCTTCAATGAACTATAATCAATGTAATTTCTCCACTTCCTCTTGGATTATCGTATTCTTCTCAGGACTGAAGACTCTTAGGTTTTGGTTGATCCACTTGGATCCTGGATAAATACTAAGCTCATGGAACATGAAGTTCAGAGAAATTTTGGACATATCTTTATGGCTCGAAGTGGATTTTTTTTCCTTTATGTAAGGAACGTAATTAATTCCTATTTCAGAGAAGAAAATAACTTGGAACTGACCTTAGTGTTTTTTGAATGATTCTCATCATCCAACACAATAACTTATATTTCTTCCATAACTTGCCCCTTTACCAGCTTCTCTTTATTCCCGAGGATCTAGAGTGTCGATGTGGAAAGTGGTTGTGCCCTTCATTTGTATTTCGTGTTGGTCAGACGATGTATAGTAACATTCCATGGATTCTTACTGCCTGCCTCCTAATCTTCTCAAGGTGATGTTTAACCTAACGGGACATTTTATCTAACATAAAGAAGTGAATATTTCTCTCCTGCTTATCAGCCAGGTGTTGACCAAGACTTTCGACTTGATGGTTCCTAATGGGTATACTTTCTCTCCTTCAAATCCAATGAGAGGTCTTTGGTATTATTCTAGCTTACTATCCTTCTGACCTAAGCTTTATAAATAATTGTAGAATATTGCATCAGCTGAACTCCCATTATTAACCAATATCCTTATAACTCTTCCATGATGAACTCTTCATGTGATAACTCATGGATCATCATGAGGATAAAGGACCCCACTTAGATCATTTTTAGAGAATCTGATCACCAACCTATCTCTATTGACATACCTTGGTAAAATGTCACTGGATTCAACCATGTCAATCTGACAGTTGGGCAATATTTGACTTCGTTGAAATAAGCTTTCCTTTATGCCATTATATCTCCTCTTACAGCTTCACCTCCTAGGATGAAGTGGCATCCAAAGGATATCATGACGGCCTCCACCTTTGGCTCATCGGGCATCTTCAACAAGTCTATATCTTCTTCAAAATCATCACTTCTTGCTATTTTATTATCATCCCTCGACCGGGATGGAGATTCAGACATCTTTTGATCATTTTGGTTGCGATTTCGAATAATAAAATTTCTTAACTTTCCCCACTAAATAAGATTTTAAATCTCATTCATTAGTTCAATGCAATTGTTGGTGTTGTTCCCATAATACCTATGGAAATCATAGTACTTGGACTTATCCCTCTTATTGGGAGGTGTTTTCAATCTTCCAGGCCAGTCAATTCTTTGTTCCTTTTGATTTCATTTAATATATGTTGAACAACCTTATTGAGTGGGTATATTCATCATACTTTCTGATCCAATCTAGTTTTCTATCTTTCTGGTCCTTCTTAAAAGAATTGAGTTAGTTTTCTGACCTTCACCCTTAGTCTCACGAGCTTCCTTGGCTGCCATAGCTTCCTCAACATTTATTATTTTTCCAGCTTTAGCTATTAATTCTGTCATGGTCTTAAGTGGATTCTTCGCTAAATCGCAGTAGAGATATTTAGCGAGCAACCCACTCATAAGTGCTGCAATGGCTGTTTTCTCCTCATAGTCGATCACCTCTAGTTTTTCATTATTAAAGTGTGTAATATATTCTCTAGTGCTTTCTCTCAGCTTTTGTTACACAGTCAAGAGATGAGTGACACTTTTGATCAACTTAGACCCATAACAAAAGTTATCTATGAATAATTCATCTAATTGATGAAAACTAGATATTTTACCCATTGGGAGATTATTATACCATATTTGTGCTGGCCCTATGATGGAACTGGAGAGATGTAGGGGCACTAAATAAATGTCGATAACAACTTAATTTTCCTATATGTGTAGGACTGGATCCGTTTTCCCATTGTACTTAGGAGTAACCACTGGTGGCTTGAACTTGGAGGGAGTAAGATAGTTCACAATAGTCAGAATAAAAGGTAATCCTTTAGCGAAACTCCTTTGCAATGGATTCTTGGTTTTAACCATTTCTCCTAGTCGATCTTCCAATGGCTCAATGGTCCCCTTCCAGGGCTATTCTTCTAGCTTAGATTTGGTCGAGGTTGACTTAGTATCTTTGCTGTGCCTATATGCTGAACTCTCCTCCTGAGAGCTCTGTTTGGCACACACAGAGCCCCTCATACTGTCCCTAGATCTTGTGGACCATTCTCTGCATTCATGATGATGCTCCTTCTCCCTATGATGTCCTCTAGTTACTCGGGGGCCTAGACGATTAAAATAAGATTCCCTACAGAGCCTCTCCAAAACACTTATTTTTTCTTTGGAAAAAGATCTACCATCATGGTATAACCTATCATGAGAAGAACGAGAATGATAACTCCTTTCATTCCTTACTGGGGGAGGTGTCATATCCCTTATAGAACCGGAGGACTTAACTTGCTTGGTGCGGGAAATTTTCTTAATAGACTTTTAATATGCTATAGCGGGGATGGTTGGAGTTCGTGAAGGATTACCAATTTCATATTCAGTATCATCCTAGGAAGGCAAACATAGTGCCATATGCATTGAGTAACAACCTACGGAGTAGATAGCGGAGGTTTCAAAAGCGAAGTAAGATGAGCTTCAACATGATGACGAAGTCATCAGAGCATGTACAACAGTACTGACTATCTCTCCCAAGACGATTATGAGGGTGGTGAAAGAAAAAATTGGGGATTAGTTATATTAGGATCGGGTGTGCTAACTGATAGCAGATGGGGCGAAGTCCTACTTGATAAGTTCTGCGAGAGGCTTATGCTTTTAAGACACACGATGATGACCGAGTCTCACGGTTCATGTTTTATAGTATTTAAGTTGCGAATAAGATGTACTAAGATATGCGTAGATAGTACTGGTGGTTGGGGATGAATTGGGATATATCATAGTTTTTCTTGAAGTGTACTCTATGACAGTTAGTGACGATAGACCACCAGAGACCAACATGAATATTACAGCCGTTAGAGGTTCTAATCTGGAAATCGGAGAGCATTTCAATGGATTTTATCACTGGGTTATCGATGTCATAGAGAGGTCATGATTCCTTCGGGGTTATTGTGGATTGCCTAACCAAGGTGGCCCACTTCCTTTTAGTTCATACAAATTTTGAGACGAGACAGTACGTGAGGTTACACGGGGCAACGATTAATATCATGTCCGACAGGGATGAGATTTTTGTCTCTCTTTTGATAGATCTTTCATAAGGAGATCGACACTAATTTACGATTGAGTACGGTGTATCATCCGCAAATAGACAAAAAGACTGAGTGGGTTAATCAGATGTTAGAGGACATTTTCATGATGTGTATACTCAATTTTTGGGGATGTTAGGAACAATACCTTCCACTGGTGAAGTTATCTTATAATCACTCCTACCAGTTCACCATAGGTATGGAACCATTTGAGCCTTTTCGTTCGCCCAATTATTAGTTAGAGGTGGGGGATGACAAGCTGTTAGGACCGAAGATGAGTCAGGACACACTTACTAAGATTGAGCTCATTCTTGGACGTATATAGATAACTCAGGATAGGTAGAAGATTTACGTTGATGCCGATAAGAGACACATATGACTTTTGCTTGGGGACTAAGTATTGATACGTGTGTCTCCCATGTAGGGAGTCATGAGGTTCAGGAAGAAGGTGAAGCTAGCACCAAGGTATGTAGTGCCTTTCCCGATCATTGAGAGAGTAGGGCCAGTTGCTTTTAGACTGGGGTTGCATGAGCATCTACAGAGAATTCACGATGTATTTCATGTGTTGTTACTGAAGAGATATTAGAGGAGTGAGAGGTATTTTTATCACATCCCACTAGATAACTCGTACGGGGAGAGACCGTTTGCTATTCTTAATCGTAGTGAGCACAAGCTACGGTTGAAGGTGGTGCCCCTATTTCGATTTCAGTGGAGACACCATAATGTAGCTGAGTCGACATGAGACTAAGAGGATGATATGAAAAAGCAGTATCTAGAGCTTTTTATCGTAGGTACGCCCGAATTTCGGGGACGAAATTCCTTTGCAATGGGAAAGTATGTAGCACTCCGTATTTTTGAATAATTAATTTTTGCATTTTAATTACACTTGTGCTCGTAATATTGTTGCATGTCTAATAAATATTAATTAGTGAGAATAAAATGAATTTTATCTAGAAATAAAATTTATTCAGTGTGATTAAATAAATTAAATTCGGTAAATTATTAGTACGTCGTAGTGGGTGAAAATGATGGGGACTGACGCTATCTCAATCGAGACATATGAGTAGGCTATTTTTGGATTGAGATATGATATTTATGCTGGTGACTTGGAGGTGATTTTGAGTGCATGGTCGATCCGAAATGGGTCAAAATAATCAAAATTAGATACCCGGGAGTAGTAATTGGGTCCGGAGGGCTTTTTAGACAAGCCGAGACCCAATCGGGGGCATTTATATTTTTCATTAGGGAGTTTACCTAAATTTGGGATTAAGAGGCTTAAATAAGAGATTAGGGTTAGATTTGATTATATATATATATATATATATGTATATAACCCTTGGGAGACTAAAAATATTGTTGGGGTTGTGAAGGTTTTGCAATTGAATGTTGGGAAATAAGAAAATTCATGAGTTTGGTTCAAGAATCGAGCTCCTACCTATAATCGAATCTATTCGGCCTTCATAGGCGAGTCGATTCGGCTTTGGAACCAAATCGATTCGGACTTGCTATGAGGGACAGTCAGGTCTTTTAATCTAACTCGAGGGACTTTTGTGAAACTATAACTTGTAGAAGGTCCGTAGTGTGTGTAGTGTGTTCTAGGACTTCAAGAAGTTTAAAAAATATTTATACGACCTCGGTAGAGGAGATTATAATCAAATTATGGTAATGAGTGTTTAGGAAGGGTAACACTCGGAATATAAACTATGAATTTGGGATAGAAGAATTCGAGGAGGATTTTTTTTATTATTTATGTACTATTTTGGAAAATTTTGGTATTTCAAAAAGGTTATGTAATGAGATTTTATTAAATTAATGAATAATTAAATATTTAAGAGTCGGGGACATACTTAAAACTGATGGGCTAGTGCTTCGGGTGTAGGAACGGATTAGCTAGACTCACGAAATATATATACGGGTATATGGATAGTATATACATACATATGAGTATTAATATTTGTGTACATGATATTTATGTGAAACATACCCATCCTAATAGATATGCTATCGGTGGAGGTTGCACGCCGTGGGAGGCCACTCTGGTGAATCTCAGTAGAGGTAGTACCATTTTTCATGGGTCATAGATCTGTGCATTCCCACGTAGTGTAGGGTTGGAGTCCCATAGAATAATGTGGTATGGTTATGACTACCGACTAAAGGACATAAATATAGTGAGATTCCGACTCGGTTGCTCAGGCCATATTATGGAGTCCCTAGAGCTTGATAGCATGCTAGTGATTTCGCATCCATCGAGATTAAGCTTAGAGGGATAGCGGATACATACATATGGTGATCAATTTGTGTTTGTATGCATTTCTGTGTTTTGATTATACGTATATAAAGAGGTAGATAATTATATATGGGCATAAGACATTAATTGTGAAAATTAATAATAACTAGAATAAGGTTATGAGAATGAATTAAAATTGGGATAATGGTTAATTAATTAAGCAGAGAAGTAAGCTAATTAATAAATCACTGATAAACAATAATCGAGGTAGGGTAATGAGTTACATTTAAATTAGTAATAAGACTAGTTAGGAGGGGTGGCATAACTAGGAGGGTTAAGAGTATACGATAAGTGTGCACGTTAGATGAGGGGAGATGATTATCTCATGCGAGTGAGCTACCACTTTAAATATGAAAATTACATTTTCAATACTGCAACTCATACACTTGCTCAATATTTTTCAAAGGTTTTGGGCTCTGACCCATATAAAATATTTTCAATAACTTTTAGGTGTCCAGCCACAAGGACGCCAAGGATGATTATTCTTTCTAGGGACGTGAGATGTGGAGACTTGCAGGATTCATAGTAGCCGCTTCATTTATTTCTATCTTGATTATGTTCTATATTTCAGTCGTTGGTTAGGTGTTGATCATTTTATTTAGACTTACGTACTTTCGATTATTTTAGTCAGTTGGATTGGATGTATTGGAGTTTTATCCGCTGGTTCATTCGGGGACTTTTTTTTTTATCTCAGCTTGAGACTTTATATTGCAATTTCATTTATATTGGTTACTGTGTATAGAATCATGGTTCATTGGTTTACATTATTGAATGTTAATGGAAGATAAAAATTGACACTGCTTATTAAATAAATTAGGTGGTTAATAATTAAAGATATTTCGATAGTGATGTTAAGAATGAGCCATATGAGACTACTGTTTTATTTTGGTAGAGGGCTATCCACCCATTATTTAATAGGCGCGGTGTCACATTAAATTTTTCTAATGACCTGATGCTTTTATTTAGAGGAGACAAGAGAAGTATGAGATACTTAATGAGTTTTCTTGCTAAATATGCAATAGTTTCTGGGAATAAAATAAACCTCCACAAGAGTACTTTCGCCATTGATCAAAAACAGTGTTTGAGGAGAAGTAGGACAATTTCATAACATACAAGTCTACAATTAAAAGACCTTCCAATTAAGTATTTTGTTTGTCCATTATTTAAAGGAAAGATAAAAATCAAATTTAATTATTTATTTGAGAAGTAGAATTGAAGGATGAAAATCTAAGCTTCGATCTAGTGGAGGAAAGTATGTTCTAATCCAACATGTTCTCTCATCTATCCCTACTTATTTATTTATTTATTTTTATACAACCTCTTAAAGCATTAATTATATGATTATAATATTTTCAACAAATTCTTTTGGGGAGGTAATGAGTCTCAATGTTGGAAACACCAATGGACAAGTTGGGATATTTTGTAAAGAGATAAAATTCATGAGTGACTTGGCTTCACATCTATAATTTGATCTCTAGAGCATCTAGTATGTGGTCATTTTGGAAATATACCACTGAATCTTCTCTTTGGGTGTCTTTTATGAGAAACAAATACGAATCTATGAACGTAAATACTCATGGGGGGTCATTGGCTTTAAGAAGAATGTTAAAGGTAAAAGATTTATGCCTAAAACATATGGTGTATATTAAAGAATAATGGATATGGAAACCTTCAAACTCATCTTATTTCACAATCTCTCTTTATGTAGAAATTGATAAAAAGCATTTATCTTCTTCCAATGTCTTGTCTAATTTTTTGGATCCTTACATTTTAAAAACAATTCCCATTAATATGTGGAGAATCGTACACAACTAGCTTCCTCTAGATGAAAACATACAATGCTTGGGATTTAGAATAACCTCTAGGTGAGAAGACTGCCTCAATTGTCAAGAGTCTATAAACCATTTGCTATTTAAATGTAACAAATATAAGTTAGTTTAGGACATCTTCTCTGATATGATGGGAATTAAGTTTGATAGAACAATATCTAAGCTTTTTTAATGTGTTTGTGGTATAAAGCTAGTAATAAAGACTACTTGAGATTTCTTGGTAAAGTCATTCCTATTGTTGCTTAGTGGGTAATTTGGAAAAGGGAGAAATAAGGCCTACAATAAAGATGTTAAAGAAAACCATCATCACATTATTTCCTAATCAATCTCTCTTATTTCTAATATCTGCAAAGGTTTAAGATTTGAAAATTCTATTTAATTTTTTTATAGCAGAATTATAGTTGTTTTTTTATTTGTCCACTTTCACAAGGCAGAAGATTGCTAACCTTATTCAATGGAATCTCCCCTAATCAAAATTGGTTCAAACTGAATGCTGATGGAGATTATAAAGGTAATCGTGGGCCTAGTTGTTATGGGGGTATTATAAGAAATGATAGCCAACACGTTGTTGTTGATTATTCCAATACAAAGGGTTTCACCACCAACAGTACTGTAGAGCTTATGTGATGGAATTTTGGGATTAATATTTTTCTAAAGTATCATGTCAACTTTATTCAAATTAAATAAGATATTTGCTGGTGGTTAATCTTACAAAAAAGTGTTGGAAACATTCATCAAGATTTAAAACTTATCCTGATGAAATTCTATCCAACCTTTAATTCTTCACTTTCGTAGTGACCCATTACCTTAGAGATTCAAATATGGTGGCTGGTTGCTTGGAAAATGTAAGGATTAAGTTGACTACAATTCAAGTTTATGAAGATTTCAATGATCTCCCTAATTTTGTTAAAGGTAATTGCAAATTATTTCAACACCTGTAAGAAGGTACTACCCTTTGTAGCTTAAGAGTATGGTAATACTAATTGAGGTGTTTACCTATGGGTACAGTGATAAATGGTAACCCAAGAGCTCTATAATAGATATAAGTGAACACTCAATATTATATATGATCAACACTCAAATTGAACTCACAATTCACTCGTGTATAACTCAAGCGATAATAAAGGAGATTGATAAGTAACTCATTCAAAGGGAGAGAGAAGTAAGAACCCTATATTCCCCTTGGTAGGCAGCCAACACAGTAACAACCTCTGAAAAATCTCTAGTTATCCATTACAAACTTCGTTATAAAGGACAATGGTCAGTGAACAAGAACTCTAGTTTGCAATAACTTCCCTCTAATCTCTCTTCTCTCTCTAGCAATAATATCTAGAAAGAACCCCCCCTCGAAAGTGGTTGAGGCCCATAAATGGCCCCCACACCACTCCTGAGATGCCTTAGTCCTTCACAACTATGAATAGACATCCCTTCAAACTTTACATCATAAACATTAAATGCCTAATGACAAGTTAACTCTACGTTATAAACATTAAATTCCAAGGCATGCCTTTTGCCCAACCATTATGCGCCAAAAGTCTGTCACCACAGATGTGGATCACCAAGCCGTCTGACAGCCCTAATACCATAACAATTTACTCGAGTTCAGATTTGACAGTGACTAGTTGGCTAGTGACATCACATAAAGTGGATGTGACATTAAGTAAGGGACTGTTTGGCTCAAGGGTTAATAAATGATTGAACTCAAGGCTATTCCTCATAAACTTCCACGGTGAGAGGTTACTCAGTGTTTTACCAGGTGTATCTAAGATGGTCAGGATAAGCTCTAACGCTATCTTACTTCTCAATCCTCCAAACCAAGTCCTTCTGAAGTTCCTAAGGTGGGCTCGTTTGATAAATCATATTAGCTCTCCCAGGCCCTGCCATGCTTGGTCCCTCACGAGTACTGTTTGACCTCACACGGAATAATATTACAATCGTTACATCATTTTAGCCAATGTTAATAATTTACCTAAATAATAAATAGGAAGTAAAGGGTAAGCTGTATCAGCCAATCTCCTCACTGGGCTGCCATGCTAAGCTGTCGTGCTGGGCTGCCTTGCTGAGCTGTCTCGATGTCTTCATGCTAATTCCTTCCCTTGAAGTATCTTATATTAGTTGGGGAGGCTTATCTCTAATTATAGATTATATTCAGTACCCCCTACATTTTCTGTTCTATGTAGAGATTTGTTATGGCAACAAGAAATGTCTACACGAAAACTTCTCAATCCAATGAACATTAAACTTGTGGGATGAAAATTCTTGCCTCTCTGTCTTCATTGCAACTTTTACCATTGTATCTCCTGCACAAAGTAAAATTCTCCCCAATGTACCTGATCCATAGCTCTGCAGTTTCTCGGCCAATGGCGAAGGGACATCACTACTTTTTTTTTCGTTACCTCTGATTCGTTTTTCCCTCTTAGCTAATGGTTAGAATTCTCCAAAAATATATGAGGAACGTCCTCACCCGTTCTGTCTATCCAGAAGTTAAATTCTACCTATCTATACTTCTCCCAGAGTAATAATTGAACCTAAGATTCTCCCTAGTTTTTAGTCATTCCGTTATTCTTCCTTATTTTATCTTGTTTGAAAAGTAAAATTCTCCCCGATATACCTGAGCCTGAAGTAGGTTAAAACGGGCTTGTGGTGAGGGGAGATCATGAAATTTTTGAACTGTGCTACGTTGGGCCTTTCCTTTAATTTTTGAAATTCTACTCGATGCCTCTTCAACCCGTTTTAACTCAGTTTGGGTTTTCATTTTGGGGCCTCTATTTGATTGAAAACTTCTGGCACGAAAACTTAACTTCTCTTGAAAGCAACACACTTTTTCCCAAACGACACCTCATTCATGATGTGAGCCTGTCTTCTCAACTAAAAAAGCGGTCCCCGAAGTGCCACCTGTCCACTTATAATCATTTTGACGGCTTGACACGTGCTTTTTGTGGGAAACTCAAATGTCCACTTAATTTCAAACGACTAACTCTCTAAACTTAGTCCCATTTTAATCTTTGTCTCTTCTCTTAGGCTCATGCTTACAGGGCTTTTAGAGAGAGAAAAACAAATAAGCCGCCATTATTATCGACGTTTTCACCTTGTTCTTGCCTTCCTTATCTTTTTAACCACCTCTGGTTGCTATTACTCCACCATTTTCAGTGCTTCCTTCCTTCTTTACAAACCTAATCATCTTTTATGGTTAATTTAAGATCTCTAATTTCTCCTAACACCAGTGTCCTGCCTGACACCACTACTACTGCTCCTTTAGATACTGCTGCTTTGGTGGCAGCTCACCAAGAACAACTTCGTTTCTACCGTCGTTCCCCCATTTTTGGCAGAGGCGATGATTTCTCAGACCTCTAAAAAACTTGAACTTTCAGTGCCAAGTGTGACCCTTTACTTCTGGGCGATGAAGATGAAGACTCACCAGAATGGGGTTTCCTCCCCTCATAGGGGACTCTATATTTCCACCTCGATCGAGGTTACTTCCCTTGTTCGCAGATTGATTTTGAGGGGCATGGAGGCTCTTGAACCCACTTTGTTGCTTAGAACACCCATATGCAGAGTTCTCATGATGTAGCCCTTGCCAACGTCGGGCTTCATCAGGCTAAGTTATTTGGGGAGTTCACTCTTTCCAAACACAATGCTACCCTCAAGTCTTAGTCTCTCGCTGGAATCTCACCACTCATAATTTCATAGCTGGATAGGGTGAGTTTACCATCACTTTAGAGGATGTTTGTGAATTATTGGGGCTTGAGACCACAGGTGATGTGCCTTATTCAGATAAGGCCCTAGATGTCGAAGAAATTGCTGATCATTCTAAGTTGGATCGAATATGCCGAAGTTGAACTGGGTCATCCAACAAAGCCACCTTTACTCCTCTCATCAACTGTTTTTTTCCTGATCCTTTTGAAAAGTATGGTTCTTTTGCTCATGCCAATAGGCATGGTACATCTCTAGAACTGCCAACTTACATCCTCTTCATTCTTTCCCTCTTCGTGCTATCTAGGAAACCAAATGACCAACCTAATAGGGACCTTATCAACATATCTATTAGTTTATAAAGAGGAATCAAGCTTACTCTAGTGACCATTGCATTATGACACATCTACACCTAGATGGAAAGGACTCATCTGGACGTGGAACGATTCCTTGGACATTGTAACCTAGCCAACTTTGCCAACACTATACTCCTAAAGGGCTTCCTATATGCCCGTTTCCCTACAATATCAGCTAACACCATCCCTCCCCCATGGGGAAACCATCCTTCCCCATCACTTATACCTTCACCATAAAAAGTAGAGGCATAAGGAGATACTCCTTGGTATTAACAAACCTGATAGCTTTGTCATGAGGCTTTACGGTGAAGAAGTTTTTATCCACACTTGTAATTTTTTTCAACATGGAGCAAAGATGTTCCAGCCAACTACTGTGGACCTTATCGTTGAAGATACTTCTCTGGATGTAGTCCTTCTGTTCTCTCTAGGGTATTTACCATCTTACACCGAGTGGGGATATACTTCGAAGCATTATAAACTCAATCAGTGCAACCATCAATTTGGTTTTGACCCAGGGTCCCCTCGTCCAGTTTTTCAGCTATCCCACCCTAAGCCACCTTTCCTACGGCTTATTCTCTCTATAGTTCTACTGATACCTGGGGGGTTAACTCATCACTGGATGGGAAAGTCACCACCTCCAGTATTACAAGAAAAGGGGATGTGGCTTCTCTATTTGTTACTAGGTAATGACCAATGCAGCTGGCCAAGATTGTCAAGTTCGTTCAGGGTCGCCCTCCGATGTATCCCCCAGTTCTTTCTTTTACTGCCTTGGAACTGAGGCTTAAAGGAAATTTCATTCTTGGGGTTGAGTTCAATTTGATCAATAATTTAAAGGATCTTCCAAATGAGCTACCTCCCTATTGGCCAATGGTCCCCACTACCACACCCAAGCCCCAAAAGGCTCCAATGCCCAAACAAACTACCGAGGGTGCTTTTGGCGAGGGGCCTTCAAAACGTCCCCCAAGAAATCCAAAATATCCAAGAGTGGGACTTCTTCCAAGTCTAAGTTCCAACCTAAGTCCCAAGCTCCTTTATACACATTCTCGATCGCCTCCGATCCACCCACCATGCCTATAGGACTAAGTGGGGAAATAAAGGCTAAATGTCAGGCTGAACTGAAGAGGGTAAAGCATATATTTCAAGAAGACACCCCTCATTCACATGGTTGTTGCTTTCCCTACTATTATTCTAGATCCAATATAATATGTATCAAAGCATAGAAAGAGTTCCAGAGTCCCCTGAACTGTTGGTGTTTTTGGGGCTAGAAGAGTACTTTGGGTACAAAAACCCATAAAAAATGTGCCTACGAGGTGCCACCACCATCTGTTGCCCATGCTCTCATGGATTCTACTCCTCCTTATATCTTTGAGGCTATTACCCTGGAAGATAGTCCTAACGCTGAGCCAGGTCAAGCTGAGAGGGCTTTGCCAGTTCCTTCACTGCCTTCTTCACCGATGGTCATATCATCCCATTCTTCTCCTCAGTAAAAGGTATGTTTTTTTATTTTCGCACTTAGCCATTTGCAGTATGATGTGAAGTTATGTATTTCTTGACCCCTAGAGACTTTGAATCGGAGATTGAAGAAGAAAGGCCAAGTCCTTCTATAAGCCCCTTGGTGGGAGGATGCTTCGGCAGTGCCTCAGTCGATGCATCTCCTCCCTGTTCTCCTATATACCGGCTGGCTTATTCTCACCATTCTGCCTCCAGGCATACAGAGGAGGATTCTAGAAGGGATGAGGCTTCTGTAGAAATTATTGGAGCCTCTTCTCCGCTAGAGGAATCTCTATTCACTTCATCTCAACCATCTACCCTTCCTATGGTTCCTCTGGAAATTATTTCAGTTTCTTCTAGCCCTTGAGTGGTACTAACTTGATTATCAATCTCTTTTGATTCATTTGCCTTTTGTACTAAGTGTTTTATTTGAATCCCCAGTTGTATCTTCCCTTGATCTGGCCACAACTCTCACTGGTTCAAATTTATAATTTACTTTAGTGAGGCCTGCCATTGTGTTGTCTCTCTTTACCAATATCACCGAGGTAATCTCCTTCCTTATGTTATTTATTTTGCATTTCTATATTGTGTTGCTTGTTCCTAACACCTTATTATTTTTTTAGCTTTCCCTAAATTTGAATCTGCCATCCTGGTTTAGGTCTCCTTCAGGTTATGCAGACTACCGTTGGGTCATTTGCTAGCCCAAAAGCTCCTTCATACCCAGCCAGGGTAATGGCCCCTTGTGAGGGCAAAGGGTTCCTTCTACTTCCTCTCCTATCCTTGATATAGTGCCATTTTAAAAATTAAGTGCTTTTCCAATGTCCAAGATTCCTCTAGCAGGGGGTTCCTTCAGAGGCTCAGGGGAAACCAATTTTTCTGCTACGATCTATGTTATTGCAACTATCTCTCTAGCTACCATTCTTTCTCCATCCATTCCTAAGGTATTTATCTATTTTCTCCCTATTTTTGGCATAAGTATTTCCATTATGCATTTAAGGTGATTTTAACAATGAATGACACTTATTAAGATTTTTCGTCAAACTCCACTTATAATGGTGACTTAACAATGAAAAACATTTATCAAGATTTTTGTCAAACACAACCTATAACGGTGACTTAACAGTGAAAATCACTTTTAAAGATTTTTCATCAAACTCCTCCTATAATGGTGACTTAACAATGAAAACCACTTTCTAAGATTTTCATCAAACTCTACCTATAACGGTCATTTAACAATCAAAACCACTTACTAAGATTTTTCGTCAAACTCCACCTATAACAGTGACTTAACAATGAAAATCACTTGTTAAGATAACGGTGACTTAATAATGAAAAACACTTCTTAAGATTTTTTGTTAAACTAATTATTTTCACATCGCTTTGCAGGTTGTGGGGGAGTTTACCATCATCCCCACATTGACTCAACGTGCTCCATTAACTGTTGAATCCCTGCCTGAAGAGCAAGTCACCTTTAAGGACTCACATCATGATGATCATGGTTCAACTACAAATATGACAGCAGATAGCGAGTCAGGATGCGAGGTTCCTTCCCCTGACATGGAACCTCCTGACTTCTGTCTTATGGTCCTTCGCCAGTCTCCTCAAATTTCTACGATGGATCGGTCTATCATTGAGCATATTGTCGAGCATCATCCTGAAACTTTTACTATTGATTGCATGAGCTCCAATGTATTGGTGATGATCCATAGGTTATAAGGTCTGGCGGCCATTATTGCTGAGGTTATCAACACTCAAATGTCCAACCTTACGAGGGCACTCATCAATCTTCACCTTGGGAGTTTTACGGAGATGTGCAAGGATGGCTTCCAACTGAATTGGCTAATTCGCCATTTAAAACTTCTAAATAACTATAAGTTGAAAATGTAGAGGGAACTATATCTGAAACACGTAGAGGGTCAACAGTTTGAAGAGAAAAGGCTAGCAGAGCTGGCAGCTCTATTAGTGGCAGTCGATGACAAAGTGAGGGTTACCGAGGAAGCCTTAGGACGAGAAACCATATTAATCAAAGGAGCTCAAGTGAAGAGTAAGCCTAAAGGCTGAATTACTACTCAGAGATCATGCTTGGAAGCTTCTTCTAGTTTATCGGGGGTCTTCTTCTCCCATCCGAGTCTGTGGTTTATTCTGGGCTAAAAATCCCTTCTTTTGTATTGACAGTTTTTTCTTTGCTTTCACCAGATGTAATTCTTGGCCGGTAGTTCCTAATTTTATAATCATTACAAGTCATATCAGTGAAAGAGATAGAGTATTTTTCCATCATATACTATTTTTTTGTAACCTCGGTTCTATTCATTGCAAAGATCAAACTCTTATAATTTTTAAGAAAATTACAAACGAAATAACTCCCCCCAATGAATTGCAACATAACTTTAACAAAAAAACATCTCTAACTGAGGTTACTCGTTTAAACATGGTAAGCCTTCAACCACTTGTTATTAATCTTGAGGAGCTTATCTTCTTCCATCTTAGAGATTAAATAGTAACCTAAACCGTGAGCCTCCTTTGTGATGAATGGTCACTCCTAATTCGCATTAAATTTTTTGCAATGGGAGCCCTCGTATGTGCTTTACGCTGATTTTAAAACCCAATCCCATTCTACAAATTTCCTAAGCCTCACAAAGTTATCATATGCTCTGGAAAGATGCTTCGTGTACATTTAGAAGTGTTGCATAGCATTATCCCTGTACTCATCCAGTGCTTCTAACTGTATATCTCTGCTCTGAGGGAGCATGCTTCTTTGCAAGGTAAATCGGGCCAAAAGGAATCTCCAATTCTACCGATAAAATCTTTTAGCCCCGAACATAGTAGAGAATGGTGTGTATCCTTTAGGTTTCCTCTTCATCGTTCGATAGGCCCACATAACTGTTGGAATCATATTATCCCATGATCCTGGAAATTCTTCCATCGTCTTGACCAAAATGTTGACCAAAGTCTTGTTAGTTGCTTAAGCTTGTTCGTTCCCCTTAGGATATGCCACCGTCGAGGTACGACGGACGATAGAGTACTTGTGTGTAAGCATCATTACTTCTTTGTTGAAAAATGGGATCCCATTATTAGAGAGGATAACCTTTGGAATCCCAAACCTACAAATAATGTGCTCCCTGATGAAGTTAGACACTACACTTGTAGTTGCTCTTTTGTGTGGTATCGCCTCATCCCACTTTATAAAACATTTTGTTACTAAGAGTATCTAGATCTTTACCTTCGAACATGGGTGTATTGACCCTACCATGTCAAACGCCCAAGTCCAAAGAATGTAAGTCCACTAAAGGAGCATGGATCATGTTTCCATGTAGCTGGCATGCCTTGCATTTTCATATAAACTCAGCCGAATCTCTTTCCATAGTTATCTAATAATGACCCACGATCATTAGTTGGTCATATAGCTTTTCTCCTTTAATGTGAAATGGGTCGTGAGCTAGTTTCAAGACTTCACTTGCCTCTTCCTTCATGATATATCTCAACGGTATGTTGAATTAGCCCGTTCGATAGAGCTAATCATCCTAGACATAGAACCGTGGGGCCTTCGCCTGATTCCTATCACATCTGTTTTCTCTAAAGGCACAACTCTGTCTTTTATAAAATCGATGTAAGGCTACCTACAATTCACTTGAGTTTTAACGAAGTGACATTCAACCGCCTGAAAGAAGAGTTGACATTTATCGCACCTTCGTTACAACTTATCTGTGCCCTACTTCATCGTTGGACAAAATTACCCCTCCCTTTGATTTCTCTTTTATGAAGGGATCTCTATTATTTCACAGTGTTCGTCATGTGTCTTTTTAATCTTTATTCTGATTCTTCTATCATGACACATATCGACAACCATCCTCCCATGTTCCTAAAGTAGAGGTTTCCCCAATTAGAAAAGTATTACGCTAGCTCTTTGAATTTCATCTTACCTTCTCCCAACTCCAACTCCAACTCCTTCCTAACCTCACCCATTCAATCCTAATCATCATCTATTAGTAAGATCGATTTTAGAATCGATGGAGTTATCCTTCGTTATATCACCATAGTAGTTGTGTCAATTTTTACGGCCAACTTCTGAGCAATGGTAGCATAGGCATTAACATGCCTATTCATTGTTCTAGGATGCCTTCTTATCTTGATCTGGTGGAACTGATTGACTAACCGTTGGTTGATCATTCTACAGGGCACTAGGCTGACGTGATTCAATGCATATTTTTCATTCACTTGCTAAACCATCAAGTTCAAGTCTCCATTGATGCATAGCGAACGGTTGCCTCTTCGGAGTGCCTCTAACATCTCCAGTACCAATGCTTCATACTCTGCTTCATCGTTGGGGTAAGGAAATCTAACTTGTAGGAAAGGTAAAAATCTTCTTCCCCTTTAAAAAGGATGACCCCGGCCCCTCCCTTCTTTTCCTTCTAAGAACCGTAAAATTGCATCGTCTATTCTTCAAGGTTGGTATCCAAGAAATTTGTTTATAAGTCATCCCCCGTGATTCTATCTCGGGGTGGCTCGAATATTCCAGATGGGAAAATTTCTAGTAGATCTACATATGCCTGGCTCTTGATCGTGTGAGGGATCACATATTTTAGATCATATTCTGAAAGGATGAGGAATCACCTAGCGGCCTTTGTAATCAAAATAGTTCTCGCCATAAAAAACTTAATTGTGTCACATCTTTTCATTATGTGGATTATGAAAGATAGCATGTAATATCTAAGTTTTTATGCTACTAACACCAAGGATAAACAATGTCTTTTTACACTACTTTACCTTTCCTCTGTTCCATGTATGATCCTTCTCAAGTAGTAGACTGGTCTCTCTTGCCCATCGATTTCTTATGCCGGAAGAGCTCTAACGGACCTCGTTGTGGATGAGAGGTAGAGTTGCAACGGTCTCTCATCTGTGGGAGGCATCATTATTTGAAGAAAAGTGAGCATCTTCTTCATCTTGGTCAAATATTCCTGGTGATTTTCCTCCCATTTGAACTTCGTGCCTTTTCATAACAGTTCCATCAATAGGTGAGTTATTTCAGCTTGTCCCAATACAAACCTCCTAAGGTAAGGAACTTTACCGAGGAAAATCTTAAGCTTCTTCATCATTCTTGGATAGGGCTTCTCTAAAATTGCTCATTTCTTATCTTGGTCCATTTGTATTCCTTGGCGATCTACCACAAATCCCAAGAATTTTACACTTATAACTCTGAAAGTGCACTTCAACGAGTTCATCTTCATATTTTATTTTTTGCACCGAATGAACATCGAATGAACACATAAAATTCCAAAAACTTGTGAAAGAAGTCATGGAAAATGGCCATGATCGTTCTTTGATACGCTGCCCCAATATTTTTTTAAGCCAAAGGGCATTACTGTGTACATGAAGTTGCCCAACGGGGTGCTAAATGCTATTTTCTTCACATCTGCTGGATCCATTTTTGATTTTGTTGTATCCCACATACCTATCCATAAAACTATACATCTCAAGACCAGTAGTTGCATCGATCAAGCTATCAATGGAGGGCTGAGGGAACTCATCCTTCGGGCAAGCTCTGTTCAAATCTCTGAAGTCCACACATATCCTTATCTAATTATTATCCTTCTTCCCCTATAGGATGATGTTAGACAACCAAAGTGGGTGTTGTATCCATTTGATGTACCCTACCACTAGAAATCATTCTACCTCCTCTTTGATCTTTAAATCCAACTCAGGCTTGTAGGTCCTTGTGGCTTTCTTCACCATTATAGTAGAAGGCAAAACGTTAAGTTTGTGGTAACTTATTTCTTCATCTATCCCCTCAATTTCTGTGTATTCCCTTGAAAAAATGTCTCTCTGTTCCCAAATTATCTTAACCAAAGCCCTTCTATTCTTCTCACTTAGGTCTTTTGAAATGAAGATGGACCTTGTGTCTTCTCCTTTATTAGGTAAATCCATCTATTCCAGGTCTTGTACGTGTGGCTTCAGCCGATCCGTTATTTACTCTGGCTCTTCTCCAGCTTCTTCTACAAACTCTTATATGTTAGAGTTGTCAATGACCATACACTGCCATTATTGGTCCATAAAGAAATATTTATACACCGGGTCAGCCTCTTTATGAGCCTCTAGCACAGATACTTCGATCGCCCACTCTCACTTTCAGAGGAGGTAAATAATTCTCCCATCCTCTGTAATTTTCTTCTTACATTGCCTGCATGTCGTTACGACCGCATTCCTCTTCCATTATCTTGAAACTTCTACCAATCTGTTTATAGAAAATCTGCTCAAAAGGTTCTGCCGTTGAACCTCTTGCTCCATCAAATCCATCCTAAAACTCATTCTGTCTCTAAATTGTTTTGACATATTCTGGGTCTTAAGACTAGCATGGTGAACTTCCTTAGTTGCTTCCCTTCTTCCTGTCGTTTCACTGTTCTGACTAATCAAAGGTCCCATCCATTCTCTAATAGAGGGAACTCTTGCTTCCTCCATTATTCTCGTTAAGACTCTACCATCTTTTTCTAACTCAGTGTATGGAGTTTCATCTACTAAGTGAGCTTCTTCGGTGGCATAAGGTTTCTTCATTGCACGTATGACAAGTTTAGTCCCTTTCACGTTGGCCTTCGCGCATTGGTGGTATGTCGAAAGGACTAGT
This sequence comes from Sambucus nigra, assembly GCA_949130495.1. NCBI lineage: Eukaryota > Viridiplantae > Streptophyta > Magnoliopsida > Dipsacales > Adoxaceae > Sambucus > Sambucus nigra. Next base: position 115,835,769 of record OX422219.1, read on the forward strand.
CCGTGATTTTACATCCACACCGTTCCTATCAGAAGGTGATATGGAGTATCACTCTCAATCACATGGAATTGGATGTTCAAAGTAAGATTACCCATCACAATCCCAACGTTCACATATCCAATTGACTTTGATGATTGGTTATCATAACCAGAAATTACTAGAGGCATCAATATCAACCTTTCCTTAGGAATGCTGGTTGCCCAGAAGGAACTGATTGGCATGATGTTTATCGAAGCCTCCTATCCATAAAAGATCTTACAAAACTCACCCCGTTAACACTGGAAGTTATGAACAAGGTCCTATCATGGGGGAACCTCATTGCCCTGTCGGCATCACTAAAGGTTACTTCGGATAAAAACATCCTTACCAACCTGGCCGTTGAAGCGAAAGCCCCCAAATTTTAAACACAAATTATAAGATGGTTCAATTATATACCAAATTTAAAATTTATTTTCAAAACTTAACAATTAAATTCTTCAAATTTTAGTTTCATCAAATTAAAATAAAACCAAGTGAAATTAAACAACACTAACCCTTTACATTCAAGTTAAACAAAATTAATTCAATTCCAGGTAAAAATTAGGCAACACAAACTAAACATGCATTATTGCCAAATTAAATTAAATCAACTTGAATAAAATTAACCATAACATTACCCAAGATTAATTAGCTCCAAAATAAACAAAAGTTGTGATATTTTTTTTTTTTTTTTATCTTTTGTAACCTACATATGTTAGATAGACCTCGTTCGAACGAAGATGTTTGAATGAAGTTTGAATCAGAAAATAGAAACTTCTTGCAAAATGTCATTTGAACCTCGTTAGATGTTCGTTCGAACAACCTGGGAATCTCCTTCAAATGAGATCCCAGATTCGTTCGAACGACTTTTCAAGAAAAAAATTCTTCTATAAAAAATCCAAAAACTTTTTTAATCAGTTTAAGATAATTTCCTAATAGAAATAAAGTCATTAAAAATATTTTATAAACTACACCCCAATAAGAACTATCCAAGTCTCTATAAACATATTAATGCATTCATACCTTGAAGACTTTAGAAATGATGAACCGTTGATGACGTGAAACAAGGCACACAAAATCAAAAATGATATATACTTGAAAAACTTGACAGCTACATCTTCAACTCTTCAAACTTCATAGGCTTTAGGTACAACCGACATCCATCCTATGATTCAATGTGTTTTTTTTTTCTGAAATTAAGCCAATACTAAAAATTGACTCCATTGGAAATTTTCCCATTCAGTGGCTATTCGTCCTATCCACCTCAGCAATGGTAGTGCGCTCTTTCTTTCAATATCTAAGATCTCTTATGTTATTTCTAATCGTCTCTTCTTTGTCATCCCCATTTGGTCAAAGAACCATGAGAACTTTAGTGACCACAAAATAGCCTGGAATTCTACCCATTGATCAATCTGCTCTCCTTCTAGGTTGTATATGTATTCTATATTCACGGTGCTCACTTCATCATAAGTTATCACTACGTTAGCCACTCCCTTGGTACATCCTTCTAACGCATCTTTAAATTCTTTTTGTTCAATATCCAATTCCCTCGCTTCACATTTACCCTTTTTATCGTAAGCAACTACAAGTTGGCCCCATGTGCTGACACGAGGTTTGCGTTTACATTCTACCGAGGGATTTACAGACTCCCTATCTTCATGTGCTTTCTTATGATATTTCCGAGTGTGAAACAGGTTGTTATTGGATGGCCCACCTTATAATGGATCTGGAAATACTTGGGATCAACCCCTATCTCGACGTTTGGTTCAATGATCGGAATGCCCTTAGGCTCATACACCGTTACACCTTAGACCATTGTTTTGTAATAGTTGACATATTCTTCAATGGCGCAGGGCAGTGTAAATGGATCCTCCTTATCTGTGCCAGACTTTCTTTATTATCCTTCTTTTGTTGCTTAGACCCTTCTCCCTCATCGGCATAGCCCACCCATGGGGGCTGGCCCCATGTCACAACGGGCTGTATTAGCTACCTAAACATCACAGGCAACACGATAGGATTTGGCCGAATAACCAATGATATATTTTCCAATGCCTTTAAGAACGCCGCCAAATTTCCCTCATGCATTTCATTAATAAGATGGTATATGTACTCTCGGAGGAAACCTTTAGCACAGATCTAAAATAATTTGGACTCCTTGGCTTCTTCTCTTACATGGAGAGACCTTTCCTTGAACCTTGTAACATATGCCACCACTTCCATCCCTGGATGTTGCTTCTCCCTACCTAGCTGGGTCAGTGTGAACTCATCTTCCACCAGAAAGAACTTTTGAACAAACAACACATGCATTTTTTCCCACGTTGAGACACTTTTAGGTTCTAGGTGTGAGTACCATGTGTAAGCCGTATCGGTTAGGGATTTGGAAAACTCACTCAACCTATGTTTCTTGTTGTTGAAGTGAGCCTCTAGATGCTCAATGAAGAGTTTAATATGTTGCTTAGGGTTCCCCCTTTTTCCTGTGTATTTGTCAAAGATGGGAGGGATGTAGTCCTTTGGGTAAGGTTCATCATTGTATTCCTGAGGGTAAGGAGTACGGAAATCATCATACACCGATGCTACCTTATTGGCTCATTGTGAGGAAGATGCTATAATTTTCAACATCTCGTTTTGCATCTCCTTTCTTATTTCTTCTAATCAATATGCAGATGTTTTCTCAACCACTGGAGCGATAGGTTGAGGGATCAGCGGTGGAATACCCGTTATGCCTGGCGTACTTACCATGGGTGGAATGCCTGTCACACCTAGAATACCCACCCTTAGGATAAGGGTGGGATTTATGTTCGTGGTGCCAACTTTCGTGGGGGATAAACTCGTTGGGGCTATTGGAGCCGCCACTGGTGTTATGAAGGAACTGGGGTCAAATACACCCAGAACCGTTGTAGTAGTTGGGGTCTGAAATAACTCAAAGAACATGCCCATGAGAAGGGCCATCTATGCTTGACCCATCCTGGCACTAGTTGACGCTTGTGTCACCCCCGGGATGCCTATCGTCGTTTGAACTAGGGGCACCTCTACCCGAGGGACCCCATCCCTGGCAGCCTCAAGAACCCTCGCAGCTTGTTCTTCATTACACTGAATGACATAAAAGTATAATATACAATTAACATTATCTTGTGCCATATTTTTATGAGATTATATCCCCAGCAGAGTCGCCAAATGTACGAGGTAGTCCCCTTTATAGCCTGTGAGTATGGTAATACTACTTGTGGTGTAACCCCTATAGTTATAGTGATAAATTATAACCCAAGAGTTGTATAATATATATGAGTAAACACACAATATTATATATGATCAACACTTAGATTGAACTCACAATGCATTTGTGTATAACTCAAGTGATAATAAAGGAAACTCAAAAGTAACTCATTTAAAGGGAGAGGGAAGTAAGCACCCCAAATGCGCCTTGGAAGGAATCCAATACACTAATAACCTCTAAAAGATCTCTGGTTAACCATTAAAATCTTGATAATAAATGACAATGGTGGGTGAGCAAGAACTCTGGTTTGTAATAACTTCTCTCTAATCTCTATTCTCCCTCTAGCAATAATCCTAAGAAAGAACCCCCTTCTTAGAAGTGGTTGAGCCCCATAAATAGCAACCACACCACTCCTGATATTATTTATTCCTTCACAATAGTGAATAGACATTCCCTCATACTATACGTCACAAACATTAAATGCCTGATGGACCCGTTAACTCTACATCATAAACATTATATTCCAAATCATGCCTTTTGTCCAACCATTATATGCCAGAAGACTGTCACCATAGAGGTGGCTCACCAAACTATCTGACAAACCCAATACCATAAAGGTTTACTGAAGTTTGGATTTGACAGTGATAATCTAGCTACTGACATCACATAAAGTAGACGTGCCATTAGGTAAGGGACTGTTTGGCTCAAGGGTGAACAAACATTGGAACTTAAGGCTACCCCTTATAAGCTTCCATGGTGAAAGGTTACTCAGTGTTTTACCAGGTGTATCTAAGATGTCCAGGACATGAACTAACTCTGTTTTACTTCTCAATCCTCCAAACCAAGTACCTATGAAGTTCCCACGACGAGGTCATTCGGTACAACATGTAAGCTCTCCCAGGCCGTGCCAGGCATGGTCCCTCGCGAGTACCGTTTGACCTCATACCGAATAATATTACAATCCTTATACCATTTAAATCAATGTTAATAATTTAAGTAAATAACAAATAGGAAGTAAAGGTCAAGCTGTATTGGCCAGTTTCCTCACTGGGCTACCACGTTGATCTGTCGCGTTCGGCTGCCTCGCTGAACTGTCTCAATATATTCATGCTGCTTCCTTCCCTTAAAGTCTCCTCTATTAGTTGGGGAGTATTATTTCTAATCATAGATTATCTTCAAGCACCCCTTACAACAGCAAAATGTTTTTTATCACCTTTTACCAGTAAGGACTTTTTCGGGTAAAAAATTGTAACAATAAAAAATGGATATGTTTTCAAGGTCTTTGACCCTAACATGACCGTGGCATTAAGTTATCATGGTCTTGTCAAGGTAAAAGATCGTGACAACACCTCTTTGTTATCACAATCATTTCAGGGTTAAAGACCATGAAAAGAAGTTAAAGATAATAAACCCCATTTGCCCTTTTTTCTCGTCCCTCTCCACATAAAATAATTCTTCTTTTTCTCACCATGACGATCTCTTATCTCTCATCGTGACGCTCTCTCTCTCTCTCTCTCTCTCTCTCTCTCTCTCACCGCGCCTCCCTATCTTTCTCTCTCTGCATCGATGGTAACCATCATCATCCACACCGGCCGTACTCCCTCTTTCCCTCTCTGATTTCATGATTTCTCTCCTAACTGCATATGTGTGTGTGTATATGTTTATGTGTGAGAGGTTGTGTGTGTGTGTATATATATATATAGAGAGAGAGAGAGAGATAGATATGTTTATGTTTATGTTAGGGTTTTTGTGTTTGCTAGAATTGGGTTTGTAAAATTTGGTCATCTGAAATTTGGTAATTAAAATTGAGTATGTGAAATTTGGTATATACGCATTAGAATTATGGCTATACTAATCTCCTCTCTCACCAGGGGGAAGGGGGTGAAGGTCTCGCGCCCTCTCTAATCTAGGAATGCTTCGATCATCGTCGATTTGGGGTAAATGTAAAGAGATGGAGCCGCCATACTATTTTTCCATATAACAGGTAAAAGAACACGTCGCCGCCTTGAGTGAGCAGCATGAAAGCCAAACTGTTTCTTACAAAACCAATAGTTCGAAGGTTGAGGCTAAGTTACAGAATGGGAAGGTGTTAGGCATCCATACCACCCATTCAGTCTCTCATGGTCTTGTTTTATTATTTTTCCTTATTTCTCCATGAAGTGTGTGTGCATGTATATATGTAAATAAAAATCGGAATCGCCCAACTCATACCATGGAAAAGATATAGTAAGGTTATCCATAGGAATGTTCCCAAAATAATATTGAGAAAAAAATGATTTATGCGTTTATCGAAATATTGATCGCTATGACAAAACGATATTATATGTTGGATAAAACGCTAATAAGGATCACAAACATAATATGTATTAAAATAATGTATGGATGAAGAGGATGAAAATGCGAATATGGGAAAATTAGAAAAAGGGAAATTTAGAAAATTGGAAAATTGAACTCGAGTCTCGAGCTTTAACCCAAAAAGCCTACGTATCCTATAAAGGCATCAAAGTCCACGTAGTTTGCATGTGGCATAAGTGTGGGGTTTATCGCATATATTCGAACGGAATTTTACTATATGCGTGTGGGTAGAAAATGTGTTTTAGTTTTGACAAATTGTGAGGGATAATCCCGTTGTAATTTATAGGTGTAACCCTCTTTTTGATTTTTTTTATAGAAAATAAAGTATGTGTAATATAACTAATAAAATTCGAGATGTTAATGTGTATGCACTAAAGTAAAAACTAAATTCCGAATTTAATATAATTAATGCAAAAATAATAAATTTAAAGAGAGAGAGAAGGATTTTGAACCTTATTTGAAGAATTGAAGCTTGATCTTGATTTTTGATGAGTTTCCTTGGATGTTGAGATGAATGTTGGATGAGAAAGAATGAGATTTTACCAAATTGGGTATGAAAAGGATGGGAATGTAAGATGTAAAGGAATTTCACATAAGAAAACTTCGTTGATTACAAGAGAATGTTGCTGAGATCACTGATGCTAATGGATCTACTTTGTGCTTTGGGAGTGAGGTCATGGCCTCTGTTTATAGGATAAGGGGGTACCGATAGACATAGACCTATCCATACCAATCGGTAGGTAGCCCTAGGGACACTGGCGATAGGCAGTGAAATGGATCTGCCAATTGGAAGTCTCATGCAGATTTTTCCAAAAACGGTCGTAGAACAAAATCGGTTGATCAAAATTGTGCATGGGGTATACCATTAGAAAGGTAATTTAGAAATATTAGAAAGGTAATTTAGAAATATTTAAGAGTCCTGTAGGCCGCTCTTAGGTCCAAAAGTTGACTTTGGGTATAACGTGGCTTGGAAGCGCTCATCGGTTCTTTGGACGGGAGATCGTTGGACGGAAATGGATCGTTCATCAGAACATTAAGTCAGAATTAGACATGGGGCATACCATTGGAAAATTTATGCGAGGTACTTAGATATTCCAAATAGCTTCGCTCGGTTCGAAAAGTTGACTTTGGTTAACTAGGACCCGAAAGCGCCTGGTGACTTATTAGAGTAAAATGGGTCGTTCGTCCGTACTGTATGGCTAACTCGTGCAATGGGTAGAACATTGGAAAGGTTATTTTGTCTCCTTAAAAGATTCAATCAGTCTCGTTTGAGATGAAGAGCTTACCAAGGTCAAACGGAGCTCGGGGGCACTCGGTGGCCTCAAGATCATTTTTTGGTGAAAATAGATCATTCATCAGAATGGTTACGTCATTTTGCGCCTGGGGTGGACTGTTAGAAAGGGATTTTAGTGCCCTTTGATGGTTTAAAAATCGATGCAGTACATAATGAATTTTGATTGTAAAATGGTCGTTTATCCGAACCGTTATGCTAATTCTTACACGGGGTAGACCGTTGGAAAGGGGATTCAAATCCTTTTAAAGATTAATTAATATTTTCTCTGATGATAGAGTTGATCGGAGTCAAACAGGGCTCGAGATCACTTGATAGCCTCTAGATCGGTACTCGGAGTATGACCTAGGGTTTCTAGTGAAAGGGGGAGGTGCTAGGAACTTAAGGAGAGACTTAGGGGGTCCTAGAAAGTGGTGTATACCCAACCCCTCTACGGGTGAGCTTGGAACAAATGAAATTCGTCGAATAGAGAACACATGATGTTTAGGAAAAAGGTTAACTTTATAGACCTAAGGGACGAGAATGATCGATTTAGAGGGTCGAGGTTAATTCTGAGGACTTAAGGAAAGGGGATTCAAATCCGTTGGAAAGGGGATTCAAATTCTTACTTCTGTTCTTTCGTTATGCAAACTATTCTAGCATTCCAAAACTAAGAAATGGATGATTTTTCAAGCAGTGTGGTCCACATGGTGTGCTTTAATGTCGACGGTTTGGTGCACTTGGAGTGGCGGGCCAGGTTACCCTAGCGCTGGGTCATGAGAATGCTTTTGACTCGCTCGAGCTAGTTATAAATAAGCGGACTCATTTGCATGAGTCAGCGCGCCATCAATCTTATAGGGTGGTGAACCCTAGTGGCTATGTAAGTGCTAATGACCTTTGGTATTCTTTTCTTTTTTCTTGGTGATATTTCCTTATTTCTTGAATTTTGACAAGATTTTTTCCTTTTATCATTGATAGAGTGATATCTCTACGTCGAACCTGTGTTCACAAGGGACGACGGGGCTCAAGGATGTCTAGAAGTACCTTCCACCGGGGTTGTATTGGATTTTGTTATCAGTCGATTTCAGTAGACTGGCATCTGCATTCGATGAGACATCTCGTTCATCGGTTGTTCTTTGTGATTTTGGGGAGAGGTGGTGGTACACCATCCACACCATGCATTTTGGTTTTCCTAGAGACAAGAAGCAGCTACTGGGGCTAGATTGTGAGGGGGATTAGATAGACATGGACGAGACTTTGCGGGTGACACCAGTGGTGGTGGAGGAGGCATTGGGTGATGTGTAGAGGATAGTCTTTAGGGACTCTATTCGTTTGTCTCATTTAAGGGTGGTGTTATTGAGTCGACGAATTGATGAGATGTAGGTGCGGTAAATGTACTGTCTGTTTATTCCACTGTTATTAGGAGGGTTTTTATTAATGATGAGTGGCGACGTCATCCACTTGTGGTTCTTGCCATTTTTGAGGGTATCTTCGAATATCCCTCTTTTTGATTGGGGGAGGCTGACTTTGGCGACCCTTTATTTTTCTTTCGATGCATTCAATTGGTTCTGCCGACAGATATTTATTGGTGACACATATCTTGTGGAGGTATTATTTATTTGGTTCATTTTACTTCAAGCATTTGCATATTACCTTTTCCTTTATGAATTTTATTCTTTCGATTGATGACTCTTTGTCCTTTGTAGAATTGGTTCTATGAGGTGATTGGGATTAACGCCCAACTGATAGCTTTGAAGGATGAGTCTGTTGGGGGCTTCTACCGAATGTACCGGTGGAGGAAGTACAATCAGTAGTTAATGCGATCCCTTTCTGTAGGAGCGGTGCGTCAGGTCTTGAGCGGCCTGATGAGATATCGGGTAAATATTCTTTACCCTTGAGAACATTTTTCCTTAATGATCTTTTTAGATATTGATTTTCTAGTTAGGATTATTCAAGTGACTTTCTATCATTGGGGGACAGACATCATCTTAGGGGTGACCCGGGGGAACGTGTAACTGCATTGTCTACTATCGCATGAGTTTGGTTACTCATAGTATCTGCGGGAGAGGGTCGTCTGATAGGTGGTGAAGGATAAGGTGATGGTGCCACCTGTGTGGCCCCCAATGTAGATTAGGTGAGAGCGAGAGATGTTAGAGAATGCGAGGGTGGCATTGATGGTCGATGATCCTTATTTGTCGTATACCGACACGGTGGTGAACTATGATCACTTGGATTTCATGTCGAGCTGGATGATGTTGCCCAGCATATATGACATTATGCCTCTTCCTTCTGTGGCCTCTGGTAGGGGCACGAGTCGGCCAGTGGGGGTTTCCCATAGTGCGGGTAGTGTGTCGACATCGGTAGTGACAATGACATCAGAGGTTCCGTTTGTGAGGTTAGGTCATCCTTCTTATAACATTTGATGGTCTGACAGAGGGTCGATGCATATACTGCATCGCCCCAATGCGATGGACCCAGAGGTGGTGGGGATGACAGAGGATGTCCTTCAGCCAAAGGTATACCTTTCATTTCTTTATGTTTTGATTTTCAAATTTCTTTCTTTGCCTTAGACTGAATGATTTTCTATTTTCTATTTTTCTTGCACCATATTCGGGTATCGACCACTTGACTGAGAGATATTCGGGATTGGGTGTCTTCTGAGACTGCTGGCATTCGGGAGTCGATCCCGATTCCGTCTGCCTCGTCTAGGGAGGGGTCTGGATCAGGGTGCGGAGGCTTGTCATATCGTTGTTGGGGGAAAGGTGTACACGGTAGGGACGGAGGTCTTTAGAGAGAGATAAAGAAAAGAGAGGAAAGATAAAGTGAGAGGGAATGTAGGTGCATGTGAGAGAGAGAGAGAGAGTATTTTGGGGGGTTCGTGCTGAGTCCCATTATTTACGTGTTTTCCTGCAAGGAAAAACGTAATAAATCAATAGATATGCAATGAAATGGGGTTTTATTAATTTTTGCTTTATTGACTTAATGTATATGCATTTTTTACTTTGCTGTTGAGGCCGTAAAAAGAATTTAAAATAATTTGAGAGGATATTTGTTTTAAAATAGGATAAGTGAAATATAGGGAGAAGGAAATTCTAAATTCCATAGAATAAACATTATTTTTATTGAGTTTTTTTATTTACAAAAAAAGGAAAAAGGGAACTTTCCAAAAATAGGGGGTTGCCGATCAGCATGCCCCTTGTACTGCTTATCGGCAGGTCAGTCCAGTCTAATTAACCCAGTTGTGGGACAAAATTTGGTCAATAGCCATGATCCTTGGTGACTTTGTGTGCAAAATGCACGATTCACGATTAGTATATTATGGAAAGAGTATTTTTATTTGGCACGATGAGCACTATACTAAACAGGGGAGAATGTAAAAGTATAAAAAAGTAAATCTAACATGGAGCATGAAGATTATATTAAGAATGAATATGTGACAATGATTGATGTGTGAATATCTACAAGTGAGTGTTTGGTTGTGAACCTAAACATGGATCAAATACTGGTGGTGTGTGACAAGTGTGAGCGAGCAAGGATAAATACAAGTTTGATAAGTGTAGGTATGTGTTAGTGACACCTAAGCATGGACATTCTTAGTGGTGTGTGCAACATGTGGATATAAGTGATCCTATATATAATTAGTGTGAATTCTACATGGAGAGTACCTACAAGTGTGTGAGTCAGAATTGATATAAGAATAAGGGATATATGTGCAAGAAATAATAGAACAGCAAAAAAAGGAACACACAGGTAGGTGAGCACGCACACAAGAAGAAAATAATAACACCCATGCAAACAGAGTCTAGCCCTCTTATGTCATGTTTGTCCCCAGTGGAGTCGCCATTGTGGACATCCCAATCTCCTCTCTCTCTAGGGGTGGGTGAGTGGGTGGTGAAGGTCTTGCCCCCTCTTTACTCTAGGAATGCTTTGGCCTTCGTCGATGTGGGGGTGAATGTAAATAGATGGACTTGCCAGCCTATTTTTCATAAAACAGGTAAAAGAACATGTCGCCAAGCAATATTTCGAAGGCTCGGGGATAAGTTATGGAATGGAAAGGTGTTAGGTACCCATCCCACCCTTCCTATCTCTCAAAGGCTTGTGTTATTGTTTCCTTTATTTCTCCGTTAAGTGCGTGTGCATGTATATATGTAAATGGATATTGAAATCACCCAACTCATACCATGGAAGAGATATAGTAAGGTCATCCATAGGAATGTTTCCAAAATAATATTTAGAAAAAATACAATTTATGCGTTTATCGAAATATTGATCGCTATGATGAAATGGTAATATATGTTGGATAAAATTCTAATAAGAATAAAAAACATAATATGTGTTAATATAATTTATGGATGAAAAAGATGAAAATGCGAAGATGGGAAAATTGAGAAATGGGAAATTTAGAAAAGCGAAAAATTAGACTCGAGCCTCAGGTTTTAACCCGAAATGCCTACATAGCCTATAAAGGCATCAAAGTCCACGTAGTTCGCATGTGGCATAGGGGAGGGGTTTATTCCATATATTCAAATGGGATTTTGTTATATGTGTGTGTAGAAAATGTGTTTTAGTTTTTGGAAATTGTGATAGATAATTCCGTTGGGATTTATAGGTGTAACTCGCTTTTTATTTATATTTTTTTTTATAGAAAATAAAGTATGTGAAATATAACAAAAAAAAAGGTGATATGTTAATGTTTATGAACTAAAGAAAAAACTAAATTATGAATTTAATGTAATTAATGCGAAAACAAGAAATATAAAGAGAGCGAGATGGATTTTGGACCTTCTTTGAAGAATTAAAGCTTGATCTTGATCTTCGATGAGCTCCTTTGAATGTTAAGATGAATGTTGGATGTGAGAGAATGAGATTTTGCCAAATTGGGTATGAAAAGGATTGGAATGTAAGATGGAAAGGAATTTCTCACAAGGAAACTTCGCTGATTACAAGAGAATGTTGCTGAGATCACTGATGCTGATGGATCTGAGGTGTGCTTCGGGAGTGAGGTAATGCCCTCTATATATAGGGTAAGGGGGTGACAATCGACATAGCCCTATCCCTCCCAATCGGCAGGTAACCCTAGGCACACTGCCGATAGGCTGGTAAATGGACCTGCCAATTGTCAGTCTCGTGTAGATTTTTTTGGGAAAATGGCCATAGAACGCAATCCGTTGATCCAAATAGCGCATAAGGAATACTGTTAGAAAGGTAATTTAGAATCCTCTAATACTCCATTAGGACACTCCTGGGTCTGGGAGTTGACTCTGGATCAAATGTGGATTGGAATCACTCTTCGAGCTTTCGGACGGGAGATCATCGGACGAAAATAGAACATTTGTCCAAACAGTAAGTCATAATCGTGCACGAGGTGTACCGTTGGAAAGATTATTCAAGGTACTTAAAAATTCCCAATATTTTTACTCGGTTCAAAAAGTTGGCTTTAGTCAACTTGTTCCTGAAAGTTCTTGGTGACCTTTTCAAGGAAAATGGGTCGTTCGTTCATATCGCAAGACTGATTCGGGCACGGGGCATAACGTTAGAAAGGGTATTTAGTTCACTTCAAGTATTCATTCATTATAATTCGAGATGAAGAGTTGAAATTGGTCAAATAGAGCTCGGGAGCAACGGGTGGCCTCTGAATCCGTTTTCAGGGGAAACGGATCGTGCGTCCGAACGATTATGCCGTTTCGCAAATAGGGTGGAACATTGGAAAGGGGTTGCTTTGACTTTTGAAGTTTCAAAGAGATTTAACTGTGACGATGAAGTTGACCGGGTCAAATCGAATCTTGGGAGTGTCCGTTGGCCTCCAGATCGATTTTAGGTAGTAAAATGGTCCGATCGTCCAAATCATTATGCTGATTTGCGCACGAGATGGACTATTGGAAAGGGGATTCAGATCCCTTCGATGATTCATTAATATTTCACTCTGACAATAGAGTTGACCGGTGTGAAACGAGGCCCGATAGCACTTAATGGTATCTTGATCGGTACTCAGAGTATGGCCTAGGGTTTGTAGTGAAATGGGGAGGTGCTAGGAACCTAAGGAGAGATTTAGGGGGTCTTAGAATGTGGTGTAAACAAGAATAGTGAAATTTGGTATGTGAAATTGGGTACATTCTATGAAGGACATAAATAGGTATGGGCATCGTGTCCGACATGACACGGACATATTGACACAACAAATCTTATAAAACTAGGACATGATACGATAAAGACAGGGTGATATATAAATATATTTTTATACCTGTACATGTATTCTTTTATCTACTTTTCATTTCGAAAACAAAAAATAGTTACGAAACTAATTGATTAAAATTAACATGGTCAAGTATTTCGTAATGACAATTAAATCGTAGTTTAAAAACATGCATTTAAATTAGGCAAGATAATAACCTCATTATTTTAAATTTTCTTCTTAATATTCACACACCCTTAAAGGATTTCATTTTACTAGATGACACTAGAATTTCTTAGTGTTCTTTAATTTTGGCACCTCGTATTGTCCATGAAATTTCTTACTATTCTTTAATTTAAAATATTAAAAACAAAAATGAGTTGTTAGATTGATTTGTCAGCTCTAACCTTGGGAATTATAGGTAAAATAGTATCTAACTAAGGTATTATAGTATCTAACCTAGGCTTCTTGATTTTTTCACACTTTTGTTAATATTAATCCATGAATATATGCATCTTTTCCCATAATAGGTGATTGTTCGTAGTTGATGTAATGGGATATCCTCTATACAAAGAGTTGATGTGTGTGACAAATATAATAGGGGGCAAGTATCATAGAGGTGCTAATGAGGTTGTAAAATTAGCAAAGAGATGTGTTAATGATGAAGAGTTCCCATGTCAGTGTGCACAGTGTAGGAATAGTAAGGTGCTTGAGTGGAAAATAATTGAGCTACATGTGCTTAGATGGAGTATGCAAGATAATTATCGATTGTGCATTTTTCATGAGAAAATACATGCTCTCGTTGTCTCCAAGCAACCTTCACAACAATCATGAAGTAGGATAGATGTACAAGGTCCAGAGGATAATTCAAATCATAATATGTTAGAGGATTTAGTTGATGATGATTATGGAGTTCATGAAGTTGAAGAAAATGAGTTCACTGACATTGTAGAAGGTTCTTGGGCTCATGATGGTATTGGGATAAACCTCAACAATGATTGTTGAATTTTGAAATTTAACGCAATCAAACTGTTTGGCTATGGGAAAGATCGAACAACTTTACATGTCATGGTTAGTTTGCATAGTTTGAAGACCCAATATGTGTTTTTAAATATAGCATGACATGGATTCTGAATTGAGTGAAGGGATTTCTACCCAAGCATAATACACTTCCAAACAACTATCTTAGTATGAAGAATACTTTGAAAGTTTTTGAGTGAAGTATAATTCAATTTATGTTTGTAGTATGACTGCATACTATACTAGTAGGAGTGTAAAAATCTCGATCGACGTCCAGTATGTGAGGAACCTTGATACATTAACTTATTAGGCAAACACCTAACTCTCCCAAAGGATCTGCTTTTTTTTAATGGAGGGGATATCCCCTTGATTTTATTATATTTTAAAGAGAATAGACCTCTCTAGGTGGCAATTTAATAAGAAAAACACATATAAATCAATTAGACTTTCTAATGTAATACAAACATCAAGCCTTATAGCTCCCTTAATAATCCTAGGAAGGTCTTAATGAGTGTAGAACCGAGTTTGTCTTTTATGATCCTAGGAAGGTCTTAAGAATCCACAGTATTTCCATCCTCATTTTTGACGCTATGGATCCAATATTGTCTTTTATGATGCTTAACCAAAGCATGATATTATTTAGTATTTCTATCTCTATCTTTTATCCATTGGCTTTTAGAATTCTGAAACTAAAAGTTTTCCTCTATAACCAAGGCTGCATTCAACTCAACTTTAAATTTGTTAAGTTCCTCCCTCTTTACTGAAGATGGATCTGCTTCAAAGGAAATATCTACCTCAGCTAATTTATCCTCCAGATCTATTGTGTTCTGAAATAGATCTTTGAAAGTTTGTCTACTCTAATTCCTAAGAGTACTTCTCAGTCTTTTCAGCTTAAAAGAAGAAACTTACAAAGGACTGCCTAGGGAAGGAAGATCCCAACAAACCGAGACTAACTACTTGAAAGAATCATTAGAAGACCAAAGCTTAAGAAACTTAAAAGCTTTTTTTATAGAATCCTTAAGATTGGTAATATAAATTAGAAGAGGGATATGATAAAAACAACTTTTATGTAGGTTCTTAAGAGAAGATTAGGGGAATGAATCAATCCAATAAGAGTTAATTAGACATATATCTAATATTTCTAATACTAACAAAACATTAGTAGTTCTTTGCCAAGTAAACTTTGAACCATATAACCCCATATCCAACAAATGACTATCATGTATGCATTTATTAAAATCAGCTATTGCATCTAAATTTATAGGGTTGCCACCTTATTTCTCTTTACCTTTACGAACTATATTGAAATCCCCACCAACAAGTAAGGGAATGCTTGTACATAAGTCTGAGCTAAACTTTATAGAATCGTAAAGAGGAAGCCTTTCAAGTCTATTGCATTTATCATAGACAATTTGCCGACCTATATTCCTAGAAAAAAAGGTGATTCACTTCCAATAAGATGTTTTGATTGTAATCGTTCAACAACTTGCAATCTATTTCATGCTTCTAAAAACACCGAACTTTATTAGAGGAGTTATCTATATTCCCATCAAAATTAATTTGAAATCTAAATTAATCTATCTTATACCTAGTATAGGTTCTAAGATAGCCAGAAATGATAAATTATAAGACTTACAAAGATTTTTGATTCTTCTCTTTGTATTATTATTACTCAGCCCTATAGAATTATAAATAAAGGAACTAATCATTGGATATTTGGCAAGAAACTATAGAGGAGACTTGTTCATTTTCTCTTATGCTCCTTTTGGATGGACTGCTAACTGGAGTAGCTATGACTTTTTCTTTTTCCTCATTATAATAAATTCTTGATCGTCTTATTGGATTGTCTTTTGTTTCTTAAACATGCCATCCATGTGTTTCTTCTTAGCTTCCATCTTTTCCTCAAGTAAAGAGGAAAAAAGAATAAATTCCTCAATCATTGGAGTAAAATGGACCCTATCATCTTTAGAGTCTGAACAACAGATCTTTACATCATTAACATGATTTTTATGGCATGTGATTTTGGAACCAGAGTTATAATTCATCTAAAAAATCTCTGACTGGTCTCTAAAATTCCCAATCTATTCTTGAATTTCTCCTTCTGCAATGGTGTCTTGCAGTATATCTTGATCATAATTGTTAGTCTTTGAGATATTTGCAAGAGTTGCTTGAAGATTTATACCTTAAATATCTACCTCTTTGCAATAGACTTTAATATTAACTGGAATCTCTCATTCTTCTACCAATACCTATTTACTCATTGGAAGAGCCAAAGTCTCCTTACAACTCGATGGATCTTTCACAATGTAAACTTGTTTAGGAACTTTTGTTGATTGTTTAAAAACATTCTTGGTTGAATCTTAGATCCTCTTACGCTTGTCTTGGACATTCTTGATACCTTTAGAAGCTTGGGTTCCCTTAGAACTATTAGGAATTATACAATTATCTTCATTATGACCTTGTTTGTAACACCCCATACAATACTTTGGAATACTCTTTCAAAATTATAGGCTGCCAGAAACCAATGTCCCCACTATTGATCCAAATTATCTTAGGATGATTGTGTAGATCATCAAGTTTGACACACACTCTTGTCATAATAGGTCTGGAGACATTAGTGGTAGCATTGTCATGTTTTAGAGGTTTGCCTACAGCCTGAGCAATGGAGAAGAGAGCCTCTTTAGCAATGAGATGCTCTGGCAAGTCAGGAAGATTTATCCACTTTGGAACGATAGGACTATCCTAACCAATTCTCAAATTACGACACCATTTGAATGTTCACATTGGGATTTTCCTATATACCCTTGGTTACAGATGGAAAGGCTGATGAAGTCTTCTTCATAGTTCACTTTAATGAGGATATGTTTTTGGTCCAACAAACCAATTTTCACTAATGATTTCAAACCAAAGGATTCAAAGTTCTTTCTGAATGAAATCCATAAAAGTTTTACCGTGAGATAACTTTCCCATAATGACATATTTAAAAGGAGTGGATAAGATTTTCACTTGGTCTTGGTTGAAAGAAATAACAGGCTCTCGATGATGCTTGTGAATAGGATGTATATCAATAGCTGAGGCTTTGCATGATCCGTTACAGACATTAGCAAAAGATTTATGCCAAGGGTTAGGAGGATCAAGAGGTATAGAGGAGGATGGTTGGTGTGAAGAAGTGGCGGCCATGGCATGTAAACCCTAGGAAGGGTTTATAACAGAGATATAAAGGCTCCAATTCTGGTCCAATTTAAATAACGCATGTATCCTCATCATTGGTAATACTCCACTAACGTTGGGTAGTAACTATTAATATTATGTTATTTTTCATCACGTACAAGTGTTTTAAAAGAAATTACTTGATATTTAACTCCTATAAGACCAACTCACTCTAGGTTTATGGTCTATCATATAATCTTTCTGTAAGTACCGAGAATTTGTTCTAACAAATACCCTCTAGTTCAAAGGATCATAAAATTGAGTACCATTTGTTCATTTTGGTTAACCTATAAAGAGACATACATTTATACTCGAGTCTAACCTTATTGGATCCTTCCTAAGCACATGTGCTTGGTAACCCCTGATCAAAATACGCCCTAGTCTAGGAATGTGCCTAGTCCGAAGTTTTTTGGGAGTCACTGAGATTGATTTAGATAAAACTAAGCTCAGTAAGTAAATGGACATATGTGATGCAAAACCTAATAACAATTTGGAATATCCAAATAACTCATCATGGATCTAACTATGTCTAAAAGATTCACGATCCTTATTTTCTTTGTGCCATTTAGTATGGAGTGCCTAGTGATGAAAATTGGGATGTAATCCCCACATGAAACTAGTGATTCATAAACACTCCCAACATGTACTAGAACTAGAACTCCGATCTCCCGCGATCAGGATGAATAAAACTAACAAAAATACCTACTATGTCCAACTAACCAACATTGCATATAAAATATGTAAGGAAAAAATATAAGGCTTTCTCACAAATATGATATAATTTCAAATGAACCTCACACACCTTTATTGAAAAATTAATGTCATACATGGTTTTAAGAACAAAATCCCCCAAAGACCAATTCGCATCACTATATCCAACTATAACATTGGATGTGTCCTTAAAAACCAGAACAAATAAATAATCGCGTCTTTAACATATCTGGTAATACATTTCACATCATTTAAGTGTCTTTAACAATTTTAGTGAGGATTAAAAAAATATCAATAGAGGTTTCAAAGATAAGGAGAAGATCTTTGATCTAAAAATTAGTCAAAGCGAAGCAATAGTTCTAGTTGAAAAGTGAAACCAAAATGATGCTTTATAGAAACAAACCACTTTCCCAATTTTGTGAAGTTCGTGAGCATGAATGAAATTCTCCTCCTGCATATGTTCTTTAAAATTGGGTGAAAAGATAATTTCGATCATTTCCATATACATGGTGCAAAATCATATCCATGTGCACAAATTTGGGGGAAAAAGGTAAACCTTAAAGAAAAAGATATAAATTGTAATAGGGATAATAACTTAAAGATGGTAGTTTTGAAAGACTAATTTTCCACAAAAATGAGAAATGTGATATTTTTTGGATAAAAAAGTGCATAAAATGTGGGGAAAATGAAGGAAAGGTTTAGGAAACCTAATGTGTGTCAACGTCAAGAAACCATATTCGAAAAGGTCCAAAATTCCACCAACGTCTTTGAGTCGATAAAAAAATTCAATGCAAGCTGGCTTGGATGTGTATAGACGAGCGAAAGGAATGAAGCATCTGGCCACAAGTATTTTCAAGGATATGTCCCCAACCAAAAATAAAACACTTATACATCTGAAATACAAAACATTTTGACATAAAATTATCTAGGAAACACTTACATACATTTTCATAGTTTTTTCCTATTGATCAAGGTAGTAGAAAGAAAATTAATGGGAAGTAGAAGGTAACTACAGTGATGGATGAGGGTGACTACTCTCATTTGTCTCACTATTTCGAGTGAGTAGCCCATATCACCTCTATGTTGGAATTATGTTTGTCACTTTCATTATGTGTTATCCTTCCTAAAATGTGTCATAACTTTTTTATTTTTTTTTGGTTTTACAAATGAAAATTACAAAATAAATAAATTATTTTCAGTCATGTAAGAAAAACTAGTAAGATTTTTGTTTTTTTGAAATGTTTTGAAAAAAATAAAGAAAATTATTTTTAATTTTCATAGTTAGCTAGTGTTGAGGTGATTGAGGATTTATGGAACATGTCTTTTTATCTATTTCCATATTTATGGACTACATTCTTAGGAGGTCAGTACAAACCTATGAGTGTTTTACTTCATCATTCATATGAAGTTCTCTAGGAATGATTCATGTTGATTATGTTATGCTAGTTGCCTTATTTCACACAAGTACATGAGTTGGCTAGGGTGTATTTTCAATTTTAGTTTGAAACATTTTATGGGACATAGTTTTCACTCAATTGAGTCATATTTGCGCTGCTAGATTTTTGGGGTGTCCTTATAAAAACTGTTTCTTGTGGGGCTTATTAAAAAATGATGAGAATTTTTTTGGTAAGTTCTATCGAAAGGAGTGTTAGAAAAAAATGACAAGTAACTTCTTTTTATGTATGCATGTTAGAAAAAGGAAATAAGATATCTATGCAAATAGACCCTCGATTTCAATGTTAATGAACATAGCCGCATAGTTCTTATGGTGATAAATCTACCAAACCTTCTAATATATATTTTTGCTAAATTCTCCCTTTATTCCATTTCCTAATTCGTAGGTAAACCTATAAAAATGGATGCGCACACTATTTCAATGATACATAGTACAAGTAGGGTAAGTGAGGAATCAAATCTTCTTCTTCATTGGCCTTCCAGAGTTTGGACTAGTTGTGGTGATAAAGGATTTTATAAAGAAATCATTTATTAAGACATTCCCCTTTATTGTAATTTTTGTGTGAATAAAGGCCATGACATGGATCATTACATGTTTAAGAATCCATATAAGAAATCCAAAAAAACTTATCATAAACAACAACTATTTTTTTCCAATTTTAAACCCTCAACCCAAGAATGTTGATGAAATTAAGGAGCACTTTAGTCGTTGAAATTTTAGACATATAATTATGAAGATAATCAACAACAATTCATTCCTAATAAAGTAATCCCAAATAAGAATCCTAAACCTTCAGTTCCATCCAATTCCAAGGTTAACCACTCAATCATTGCCAAACATTTAGAGAAGATTGAACATTGCATCATTAACTATAATGAAGTTATGGTTGTGTAACTATGAAATCCTTCTCGTAAAGAAACTTGGTTTCCATATTAATTAACACTTTACAATAGAGAATAATAATATCTCGGACTCAAAAGCTAGAATCAAAATACATTTCCCTCCTTATCAAGAGTTATACTTCATTATAGATACTTTTGATATGAAATGGAAGAGATACAAAGATATTCAACATATAAAGAACAAGGAGACTTTTATTCCATAGGGTGCTTAACTAACCATAAAAATCCCTCTAAAAAAATTCATCATGATTCTCTTTATAAGAGAGTTACTAGATCTGGTATTAATGTAACCTCAAACTCTTTCCCTTTTTGGTTTAAATGTTGGACATTCTTTGTTGAAATTCAAGGGCCCACCTGTAGAAGAATCAAAAGGTTATTTAAATATCATAAATGATGCTTTCTATATTAGGTTGAACTAAAAGTGGATAGGGATAATCTTCAAAAGTTTATGTTAAAGTGGAATATGGAAGGATATGCTTAAAAGAAAAGTTTTCATTTTTGCAAATTTTTTTGTTAGTGTCTCTTATATGTGATGATGATTAAGCCACATACCAATTTAAAAGAAGAAGTGTTGTTAACTACACTTTATGATAAATGTAACATACATGAGAAACTTGATTTATGGGTGCATCTTTAAGATATTTTTGAAAAATTCCCCAATCTTCCCTATGTGGTCATATTTGATTTCAATGTGGTTATTAATGAGAAGTAAAAAGTAAGTGGTAGTGATGTTGAATTCCATTATGTTCAACATTTTAATGAAGCCATTAACAATTGTGACCTAACAGACCTTGTAATACCATGGTCTAGATTTACCTGGTGTAACTCATGACATAAAGAAGGTTTGATTTTTGCTACAGTTGATATAGGTCTTAAAAATTCATCTTGGTTATCGTCTTTGTCCAATTGTTCTATCAAACATCTGAATTAAAATTTCTCAGGCCACTTTATGAACCTTAGAATTGTGCTAGATGACTGTCCTGAAAGCTTCAAATTATAAAAAATGTGGAATACTCATAAAAATAAAATTCAGTTATTCACCATTCTTAGGTTCAAACTATGGAATGTAATCCATTGACAAAAATTTCTATTGAACTTTAAAGCATCAAACTAAGTTGAATGGTGCTTTTAAGAATTAAGAAATTTTCTTGGACCAAACTAAGTCTAATGTTAAATGGCTTAAAGAAGGCGATCTTAACACAAGAATTTCCCACTCCCCTGTCAATCTAGAAGAGGATATTTGTCCATCCACAAAATTAAGGTCTTTGATCCTTGCTTTGAATCTGAGTTTTATATTCTAGTTTCTTTAATCAACCATTTTCAAAGACAATTTTATGCTGAGAATATTAAAAAATACCCTACGATTATTGAATTAATTACTCAATCTAATGATCAAGAATCAAACTTGATCCTTTCAAATTTCCAAAATGAATTATAGAATTTTAAGGCTACCTCTAAACTTAAGAAGATGTTGTTATTGGTTTAGCAAGTTTTGGGGACTGATTATATAATAAGTTTTGGAATATCATTAAAGAGTATATTATTAAAGTCATTCACTCATTATCTGGGTAATATATTTCAATCAATTGGTTTAGTACAATAATTGATCTCATTCCCAAAATCTCCAATCCTACTCACTGCAATCACTTCATACCTATTATTTTATGCAACTTTTTTATCAAAATCATTTCTAAGATACTCAACCCAAGATTGTATTTTATTCTACTTTCCAATATCTCCCATTATTAGAGTCTATTTACCAAGGGTCGATGGATTTTAGATAATATTATTCTTGCCTAAGAACTCACTAATGATTCAGGAAAGAAAATTCATGGGACTAATGTGATTATTTAGTTGGATAAGGAGAGAACTTATAATATAATTTCTTACTTATTCATTATTCAAGTGCACAAAAAATTTGGTTCTAGAGAGACTTGCATAGATATTTTCTTGACGTTGATCCCAAATAATAGGTAATGTCTTCTTGTAAGTGGCCAAATGAGTGGATTATTCAAATCTTCTATAGGTTAGAGAGAAGACGACACTCTCCCTAGTCTCGTCACCATTGATGATAAAGTCCTAAGTGGAGGCTTGAATAATCTTCTTTCCCTAAATGTGATGAAGCCTTCCATTCATCATACAAGTGTTAAATTACTCTATCACCTTAGATTTTCTAATGATGTGATAAATTTTAATAATGGAGGAAAAACATATATGTCCAAACTTCTTCATTTTCTTGCGATGTATTAGGTGCCTCTGGGAAATTAACCAATAAATCCAAAAGTAGTTTAATAATGGATGCCAAAATTACTATTCAAGGAAGAAAACTCATTGTTGTCTTTCCTAACCTTAAATTCAAATCTCTGCATCTCAAATAACTTGGTTGCTAAATGTCAAAAAGGATTCTTAATTTGTTGACTTGATTGATTAAATCAGGTAGATATTAGATGGATGGAATTATAATATTCTTTCTCGTGGGGGTAGACATATTTTGATCAAGAAGATGATTCTTGGATTCATTATGCTTCAAAACAGGGTAATTTTTCCTTTAAATATGCTATTAATAATATTATATCCTCTTTCCTTATTGTAATTACATGGTGGATGATTTGAATAAAAGCTTGACCTATTAAGATCTCCTTTTCTATTTTAAAATTCTTACGCAAGTCCAGTTTTTTTATATGGAGATTTAGAGTATTGATATAAGGTTAATCTCTAAATGTATATGATTTAATAACGAAATTAAATATATAAACCGCCTTTTTTTATAGTTATTGTGCTAAACAAATATGTTGATTCTTTAGGCAACGACAATGAGTGAATTTGGATTTCAATTCCATTAATTTGATTGTTATGTCCTATTGGTTGAGATTTCCAAAATATAATTTTCTAAATTTTTGTTTAATTTAATTCCTCTAGTTTTTTTGTGGGATATGTGGAAAGCTAGAAATAACGAAACTTTTGATGGTATTTTTATGAATTATTTATTGATTATCAAGAAATTTAAATATTTCATAATACATTTAGCTCAAAATTAGTCTTTCATCATTAGTTATAAAAATGAAGATATACAGTTGATACAACATTTTTATATTCGACATAAATAGGTTGAAATGGAATTCCTTACCACCAAGGGAAAAAAACAAAGTTTCGTTAGTTTAAATGTAATGTGGATGGGGATTTTAAAGGTAATCTAGGTCAAAGTGGTGCTTGTGGGTTATTAGAGATCATTGATAAGATTTTCTGACTATTTTTCTTCTCAAATTGGGCTCTAAACTAATATATCTATTAAAGGGTTTGCCTTGAAAAAGGTTTGATTCTATGTTCTTATTGATGATACAAAACTTCCTTATTGAATTTGATTCTAAGGCATCATGAATATGGTGGAGAATGGGGGAAACCTCTTTGGAAGGTTATTATTATGGTGATCAATGCTCAGAGATTAATGCAATCAGTCTGTAAAGAAAAATGCAGACTTTCCAAACCGAAAAGAAAAAACAAATGCACGCATTTGAGGCAATTATAACTTTACGATAAATTGGTTAGCATATTTTCATATATAACGTTGTTTTCCTTTGGCCTTACTGAACTGTTAATGTAAATAATCAATTGTAGGTCTTAATATGAATGAATCTATGAACACTCAATATTTTTCATTATAGTCGAGTTGTAATTATTTTCAGCTATAGGTTTCATCAAAGTGTTTATGCATAATATAAGTGATGTATATCTAATTTTTTGAGTGATAGAGTTTACACTTATTTCCATTAGTTAGCTGTGACACCCCGACTAATTAAATACCGGGTAGCTACTCCTTTATTAAATCAATTCAAAATGCCAAGTTGGTTCAGATAATAGCATCAATGTCGAAAACATTTTTAATGATTACTAACCACCTAGTATTTAAAAAGTAAGTTGCCAAATTTTAATTAAAGTCTGATTAACATGCAACAAGTATAATGAAGAAATAAATAACACCATTCACCATACTGAAGCAAATAGAATAACCATCACATAATGTAAATAAAGTCCGGAGGAAAACTCCTCACTGCAAATCCCACAACTGAAATATGTAACGAAATATTGAATACTGAATCAAATACATGCCAAAGTCTGAAAACTGAAATGGAAAGATGTCTAATAGAAATGGGCAACATGCCCCACAACTGATAAATACTGAATCAGCAATCCAAATGAAAGAAGCCTCTACAAGCATATCCTTGTAGCTTCCACAAACAGCTACAACTCGTCACCTGAATGAGTATCCTATGCATGGTGTCCTTATGGATGGGCGCCTAAAATGGTTTTACAAAAAAATAGATTTGAAAGCAAACGGGTCAGAGCCCGAATGTGGAGATATTTTAAAAACCTGCAAGTGCTTTAAAAACATTTAAAACATTAAATGCAAAGTACATGTTAGGACGTGCACTCACATGAAATTCTCACCTCTCTTCTAACTGTGCACTCCTAACGTAAGTACCCATCTAAAATGACACAAACCACTAGCTAAGTGACATCATATCTAGCTAGACTGCCATAGGTTCTACCCTTATTACTCGGTTCCCATTAACATTTTAACGATCTCAATTAAATAGGGCTTAACGTAACTTCAGGTTCTCATACAAAAGTAATACAACTCGTTATAGATTATCCCTCTATTTTATTCCATAGTTACTCACAATACCTTATGAAAGTTCCAGTTTATTAAGCGTATATTTCCACAACATAAATATACAATATAAGTACCCCAAGACTAGGCTGCAGTGCACACATACTCTGCTATCCATCCCGGTACATCACGTACATAAGGATCACATATTCCAAATCTCTCAGGAATAGTTCATAGATAACAACATCACAAATAATGGAGGCGAACACAGTCACATCACATGGGTCACGCACATACCTACGCTCCCACGATCAGCGGACTTATTAACATACCAATAAGTCTTTCTCTGACCTATGTTCATCAAGGTAACCAGTCTAAATCCGGGAAACACAAGGATTAGAGGGCCCTAAGCGAACGCAAACCTCCCTTGATAGCAAGTATGGTAGGTATGTCATGCACACAATTCATATACCAATACTAAGTAAGCACACATCTTAGTAATCCCGTAGTTTAATTGTAGTACATATCGCATTCTCGTACCAACTTAATATAAATACAATTTATATAATCCCGGTCCATATTCATATGCGCCATAATTTAATCTCACGTCGTAGTAGACACTCACGTCTCGACTCAAATGTCTATATGATTCGATCCACATTTATATAATTTACTCCTCATTATAACCCAAATGTCCCAAGTATACTAATACACAATCAAAGGAATGTCATCTCTATCCTCGAACAAGGTTACGGGACTCCAAAAATCAAAACAGGCCAAAAAAAGCCTAAACTGCTAGCTCGTTAGAAGTCTCGTTCGAACGAGGTTGTTCGAATGAAACTGTCAACTCGTTCGAAGTCTCATTCGAACGAGGCTGTTCGAACGAGATTCAGTTCGTTCGAACGAACTGTGCCTTCTAACGACATCTCGTTCGAACGAAGGTATCATCTCTACATAGATCCTAGATTTTTATATCATCAATTTACTCTACATAGATCCATTTTTTTTTCATCCAATATACATCAACATCAGGGAAATCATCTCTATACTATTCTACATGCAATTTGTTCTCAAAATTTAAGTTCTAAGTCCAATTAAAATGGGTCTTTATTAAGATCTCAAGAACAATTTGATTTATTGAATAGTCTAAGCATGGAAGAAGCATTTACTGCATAAAAACGTAATTTAAACCACTTGCCTTGATTAAATCTCAGATTTTGATGATCATGATGAAGTTCTCTCCCTCTCTTTCTGCAGAATTTCCTTTCTATCTCTCTCTCTCCAAGTTTTCTTCTCCAATAGCTATGGTGGCTAAGGTTTGCTTTGGAAAGATATTAGAAAACCTAATTCTAATAACCTACGTAGCCTTCTAGGTTAATATGGGTTGTTAATGGGTTAAGTGGGTCAAATCCACATCAGATATAAACTCTTAATTTTCGTCACTTTTAATTCCTCGAAATATAAAATTACCAAAATACCCTTTATGATGCCGGTATAGCCTAAAAATACCCCGGGACCCAAATTAAACCCCCGGCTAGTGTTTTCTGACTATCTCTACCCTTCCGGACGCGTTGGCGCACTCAAAACGACCATACGGTTAATAGAAATAAAATTTACTTTTATAATTAAAATAATACATCATGACGCGGCGGTCACACGCGTCTCAACAAAATTCCCAAATTACCGTATATTAATCTCACGACAAATTTTATAATTCAATATTCATATAAAATCATATATGCACATAATCAAATACCAACTCGCATCTCGTTAGTATTTTTAACCTGGATTAATTTTCAATTAATACGCATTTAATTAATTAATCCCATAAAATAAATATAGCCAAAAATACGGGGTATTACATACTTCCCCCCTAATAACGGAATTTCGTCCCGAAATTCGGAACTAGAAAGTACCTGCTAAAAACAACTCTGGATAACGTTCGCGCATTTCATCCTCGCGCTCCCATGTGGACTCCTCGACATTATGATGTCGCCACTGAACACGCACTAACGGAACTATCTTTGACCGCAGCTTCCTCTCACTTCGGTCCAAAATAGCAATCGGTCCCTCCTCGTAGGAGTTATCTGGATGGAGATCGATGTCCTCCACAGCAATGTGAGAATGAGCCAAATTATCTCTAAGGTATTTCCTAAGCGAGGAAATATGAATCACATCGTGAATCCGATGTAATTGCTCCGGTAACCCAAGTCTATACGCGACTGGTCCGATCCCCTCAATAATAGGAAATGGTCCCACATATCTCGGTACCAACTTCCCTTTCTTCCCGAAATGCATAATCCCCTTCATAGGAGATACCCTGAGCAAAACCTGGTCCCCCACTTGGAACTCCCTGAAAAATCTCTTCGCATCAGCGTAACTCTTCTGCCGATCTTGAGCTACTCGAATGCGACTCTGAATCAACTCAATCCTTGCCGAAGTATCCTGAATCACTTCCAGCCCAAGTATTTTGTTGTCCCCCACCTCTAACCAACATGCTGGGGCACGACAAGGCCTACCGTACAATGCCTCAAACGGAGCCATACCAATAGTGAACTGATAGGAGTTGTTGTAAGCAAACTCTACCAGTGGAAGGTATTGCTCCCATCCACCCCCAAAGTCAATAATACACATGCGTAGCATGTCTTCCAACATCTGATTTGTGCGCTCTATCTGCCCATCGGTCTGCGGATGATAAGCCGTACTCAATCGCAATTCCGTTCCCATTGCCTCCTGGAAACTCTCCCAAAATCGCGAAACAAATATCTTGTCTCTGTGAGACACGATATTTAGGGGCACACCGTAAAGTCTTACAACCTCTAAAATGAAGAGCTGGGCATACTGTCCCGTAGTGTAGTCAGTCCTTACGGGTAAAAAGTGAGCGACTTTGGACAACCTGTCCACAATTACCCAAACCGAGTCATGACCCCTCTGCGACGTAGGCAACCCTGTGATAAAGTCCATGGATATGCTCTCCCACATGCACATTAGGAGCTCCAACGGCTGTAGAAGTCTTGCTGGTTTCTGATGATCCACTTTTACAAGCTGACAAGTGGTGCATTTCAAAACAAAATCAGCGATATCTCTCTTCATACCACTCCACCAAAACTGGCGTCTCATGTCTTGGTACATTTTGTCCCCACTGGGATGTACCGCAAACCGTGAGCCGTGCGACTCTGCCATCACCTCGTGTCGCAATTCCTCCCCTTCCAGAACCACCAATCTCCCGTTGAAGCGTAATCCCCCGTCTGAGATAACGGTATAGGACTTGGCTCCCTCTGCTAATAATCGAACTATCTGCTCCTGACAGAATGAGTCATTAGCCTGTGCCCGTACTACCTTCGTGACAATCTACGGTGTAACAGTCATCACAGACATGAAAGATCGGGCCACTGCATCCTGGTGTCCCAATTCCTTCCACTTTGCCTTCCACACCTCTGCCACCTCATCTGCTGGCCTACGGCTCAACGCGTCTGCTACCACGTTAGCCTTCCCTGGGTGATACTGGATATCGAACTGGTAGTCTTTCACAAACTCAAGCCACCTACGCTGCCGCATATTCAACTCCTTCTGCGTGAACAGATACTGTAGGGACTTGTGGTCCGTGAATAGTTGGAACTTCTCCCCCAAAAGATAGTGCCTCCAAATTCGTAGGGCAAAAACAACTGCTACCAACTCCAAATCATGTGTGGGGTAATTCTTCTCATGAGGCTTAAGCTTACAGGAAGCATAAGCTATGGCCCGTCTCTCCTGCTGCAATACACCTCCAAGTCCTTGCAAGGACGCATCAGTGTAAACCAAATACTCAACTCCCGGTCTCGGCAATGCTAACACAGGTGCTGAGGTCAATTTATCCTTCAATTCATCGAATGCCGACTGACAGGCATCACTCCAGATGAAGGGCACACCCTTACAAGTTAGATGTGTCAAAGGACCTGCTATCTTCAAGAAACCCCGAATAAACCTCCTGTAGTATCCTGCTAGGCCCAAGAAACTACGAATCTCAGTCGGTGTCGTGGGCTGTCCCTACTCCCTCACCGCGAATACCTTCCCCGAATCAACAGATATTCCCCGGTCGGAAATGATATGTCCCAAAAACTGGACCTCCTTCAGCCAAAACCCGCATTTCTCATATTTTTCATACAACTCGTTCTGACGAAGTGTCTGCAAAACTTGCCTCAAATGCTCGGCGTGCTCCTCCTCTGTCTGGGAGTAAACCAGAATATCATCGATGAAGACAATGACAAACTGATCTAAGAAATCCCTGAACACTCTGTTCATCAAGTCCATAAACACTGCTGGAGCGTTGGTCGAACCAAAAGGCATAACCCGAAACTCGTAAGAACCATATCTCGACAAGAACATGGTCTTTGAGACATCCTCCTCCCTGATACACAACTGATGGTATCCCGATCTTAAATCAATCTTTGAGAAGAAAGAAGCTCCTCTCAACTGGTCGAATAAGTCATCGATTCTAGGCAACGGATACTTATTCCGTATCGTGACCTTATTCAACTCTCGGTAGTCCACACACAATCTCAGTGAACCATCTCTCTTCTTTATGAACAACGCAGGGGCACCCCACAGTGAAGTACTCCTCCGTATAAACCCCTGACCCATCAATTGTTCAATCTGATCTCGTAACTCCCTCATCTCAGTTGGAGCCATACGGTACGGTGCACGTGCTATAGGTCTCGTACCTGGTAGTAAATCTATAACGAAGTCTATCTCTTGACTGGGGGTAGGCCTGGTATCTCCTAAAACACATCCGAATACTCCCTGACAACTGGGATAGAATCTAAAGGAATCATAACCTCCTTAGAGGTATCCTCCTCTATGTAATACCGATGAGCGGTCGACCCTCCCTCTGGGCGAGGCATCGCCACTACAAACATCTCTTGTCCCGGAATGGTAAAAATAATGCTTCCGCTGAAGCAATCAATCATGGCCCTATAAGCTACGAGCCAATCCATAACGATAATCACATCGTGAACATGCATAACTAATACCAACATGTCTGCAGGAAATATCAAACCACCAATCTCTACCCCACTCCCCGGTATATAAAGAAAATAAGTGACCCACCCCCCAATGGTGAGTCGACACACGTCACTGTGCTCTCTGCTGTGGCTAACAACCCTAAAGCCTTCGCGAAATGTGTAGCTATAAAACAATTGCGTTGTCCTAGTAACAAATAAAATTCGACCCAAAAGTTTCATGGATAGAAAACATACCCCAAATCGCGGTTGGTGCTTGTGGGGCGGCTGCCTGGTTGATATTATAGATATGATTGTACTGTAACTGCCCCTGCTACACTGGAGCTACAGGAAAAGTTGGTAGGGCTAGTACTTGAGCTGGGGTTGGGAGAACGACGGGCAACATGGGCCTCTGCGGCTCCTGTCGGGCACCCTGTTGCTGCTGCTGCGGGGCCCTGCTCTTATCAGGACAGTCCTGGCGTTTATGGCCACGCGTGCCACACATAAAACATTGGCCTACGAAGTTTCTCTCCCTCTAACCCTGCTGCTGACAGTGTTGGCCTCCCTGACCTGGGACCTCTTTCCCTTTTCGAAACTGCTTCATTTTACCACGTTGTTGACTAGAATTGACTCGGTCTTTGGTAGTTTGTTGTTGAATTTTTGGGGTCTTCGCACATTTTTCAGCTTTATACACATGCATATGGATAACCTCTCTAGGTCTTTTGCCTCCCTTAAATTGTATGTTGCGTTCTTGGTATTGTAAAACTGCAGTGGTAACTGCTTGTGCCACGATACCTGCTAACTCGGCGATTGTTATTCTCTCTGGGGATATTTGAGGTGTGAGTCGATCTTGTCTGTTGAATCCCTTAACCGTTCTAGCTAGTTCTTCTTGACGGTCCATCCGAAAATTTAAGTAAATTTGGATGAGTTCATCATTCAAATAAACAATTCGCGAAAGTACGAATTCCCAAAGTATAGAGATGAATACAACATTCCTAATATTAGGGCTCTATATCAAAGAAAGCTTAGCGGAAACATAATAGTCGTACAGATCCTAAAGGACACTAGAACCTGATGCTCTGATACCACCTGTGACACCCCGACTAATTAAATACCGGGTAGATACTCCTTTATTAAATCAATTCAAAATGCCAAGTTGGTTCAGATAATAGCATCACTGTTGAAAACATTTTTAATGATTACTAACCACCTAGTATTTAAAAAGTAAGTTGCCAAATTTTAATTAAAGTCTGATTAACATGCAACAAGTATAATGAAGAAATAAATAACACCATTCACCATACTGAAGCAAATAGAATAACCATCACATAATGTAAATAAAGTCCGGAGGAAAACTCCTCACTACAAATCCCACAACTGAAATAAGTAACGAAATACTGAATAATGAATCAAATACATGCCAAAGTCTGAAAACTGAAATGGAAAGATGTCTAATAGAATTGGGCAACATGCCCCACAACTGATAAATATTGAATCAGGAATCCAAATGAAAGAAGCGTCTACAAGCAAATCCCCGTAGCTTCCACAAACAGCTGCAGCTCGTCACCTGAATGAGTATCCTATGCATGGTGTCCTTGTGGCTGGGCGCCTAAAATGGTTTTACAAAAAAAATAGTTTTGAAAGCAAACGGGTCAAAGCCCGAATGTGGAGATATTTTAAAAACCTGCAAGTGCTTTAAAAACATTTAAAACATTAAATGCAAAGTACATGTTAGGACGTGCACTCACATGAAATTCTCACCTCTCTTCTAACTGTGCACTCCTAACGTAAGTACCCATCTAAAATGACACAAACCACTAGCTAAGTGACATCATATCTAGCTAGACTGCCATAGGTTCTACCCTTATTACTCGGTTCCCATTAACATTTTAACGATCTCAATTAAATAGGGCTTAATGTAAATTCAGGTTCTCATACAAAAGTAATACAACTCGTTATAGATTATCCCTCAATTTTATTCCATAGTTACTCACAATACCATATGAAAGTTCCAGTTTATTAAGCGTATATTTCCACAACATAAATATACAATATAAGTACCCCGAGACTAAGCTGCGGTGCACACATACTCTGCTATCCATCCCGGTACATCACGTACATAAGGATCACATATTTCGAATCTCTCAGGAATAGTTCATAGATAACAACATCACAAATAATGGAGGTGAACACAGTCACATCACATGGGTCACGCACATACCTACGCTCCCACGATCAGCGGACTTATTAACATCCCAATAAGTCTTTCTCTGACCTATGTTCATCAAGGTAACCAGTCTAAATCGGAAACACAAGGATTAGAGGGCCCTAAGCGAACGCAAACCTCCCGTGATAGAAAGTATGGTAGTTATGTCCTACACACAATTCATATACCAATACTAAGTAAGCACACATCTTAGTAATCCCATAGTTTAATTGTAGTACATATCGCATTCTTGTACCAACTTAATATATATAGAATTTATATAATCCCGGTCCATATTCATATGCGCCATAATTTATTCTCACGTCGTAGTAGACACTCACGTCTCGACTCAAATGTCTATTTGATTCGATCCACATTTATATAATTTACTCCTCATTATAACCCAAATGTCCCAAGTATACTAATACACCATCAAAGGAATGTCATCTCTATCCTCGAACATGGTTACGGGACTCCAAAAATCAAAACAGGCCAAAAAAAGCCTAAACTGCCAGCTCGTTAGAAGTCTCGTTCGAACGAGGCTGTTCGAACGAAACTGTCAACTCGTTCGAAGTTTCGTTCGAACGAGGCTGTTCGAACGAGATTCAGTTCGTTCGAACGAACTGTGCCTTCTAACGACATCTCGTTCGAACGAAGGTATCGAACGAAATCTCCCCTCGTTAGAAGCTCGTTCGAACTAGCTCGTTCGAACGACCTGGGGAGGTCTTCTAACGAACGACCAGTTTCGAGCCCAGAATTCCTACTTTCGTTTTTCATCAATTTTTACTCCTCAAATCTCCTCTAAAATTCGTCCCAACACTGTTTTAAGGTCTCTAATCAATCCTAAACATGCTAAGGTCATATACTAACATCTTTTAAAGAATTAATACATCCTAAACATCATTAAATCACAAGTTCTACACTTTTCCCCAATTTTCAAGAACATGAACCCTAGATTTTTATGTCATCAATTTACTCAACATAGATCCGTTTTTTTTTCAACCAATATACATCAACATCGGGGAAATCATCTCTATACGGTACTACATGCAATTTCTTCTCAAAATTTAAGTTCTAAGTCCAATTAAAATGGGTCTTTATTAAGCTCCCAAGAACAATTTGATTTATTGAATAGTCTAAGCATGGAAGAAGCATTTACTGCATAAAAACGTAATTTAAACCACTTGCCTTGATTAAATCTCAGATTTTGATGACGATGATGAAGTTCTCTCCCTCTCTTTCTGCAGAATTTCCATTCTATCTCTCTCTCTCCAAGCTTTCTTCTCCAATAGCTATGGTGGCTAGGGTTTGCTTTAGGAAGATATTAGAAAACCTAATTCTAATAACCTACGTAGCCTTCTAGGTTAATATGGGTTGTTAATGGGTTAAGTGGGTCAAATCCACATCAGATATAAACTCTTAATTTTCGTCACTTTTAATTCCTCAAAATATAAAATTACCAAAATACCCTTTATGATGCCGATATGGCCTAAAAATACCCCGGGACCCAAACTAAACCCCCGGCTAGTGTTTTCTGACTATCTCGACCCTTCTGGACGCGTTGGCACACTCAAAACGACCATACGGTTAATAGAAATAAAATTCACTTTTATAATTAAAATAATACATCATGACGCGGCAGTCACACGCGTCTCAACAAAATTCCCAAATTGTCGTATATTAATCTCACGACAAATTTTATAATTCAATATTCATATAAAATCATATATGCACATAATCAAATACCAACTCGCATCTCGTTAGTATTTTTAACCCGGATTAATTTTCAATTAATACGCATTTAATTAATTAATCCCATAAAATAAATATCGCCAAAAATACGGGGTATTACATTAGCTTCTGTGGCATTTCACAGCATTGACATTATCTTGTACTTGTCGTCAACTTGTATTTTGTTTTGTTTATTTTTATTTTCTTTGTGTCCGCCTAATGTATTGATGTATAGACTTATTGATATATTCTTATGATATTAATAATTACATGTTTTTGTATGTCACTTATCACATTGAGCATATGATGTCATTGTATGATTATATATTTGAATTATTTAATTTATCTTTGATATATTGTCGGGGTTGTTTCCCTTTTCCATTCAAGAAATAAAGGCGAGACATATTGGATTGATGGGTAGTCTATGTTCAGTGGGAGTTATTTAGTGAATGCATCGCATTTTTCAAT
Organism: Sambucus nigra; assembly: GCA_949130495.1. Taxonomy (NCBI): domain Eukaryota; kingdom Viridiplantae; phylum Streptophyta; class Magnoliopsida; order Dipsacales; family Adoxaceae; genus Sambucus; species Sambucus nigra. The sequence goes on from OX422219.1 coordinate 115,870,087, forward strand.
TCGTGTCTAGTTAATTACTCTCTTGTATCATTTGTATGTAACGAGGCATTTGTTTAAGTGTACAGACTTATAGAGCTCATGATGTTGATTTTTCATGGATTGGAAATTCTTACATCGACATCGACTCTTGCGGGATTGGGTATAGACTTATTGATGTATAGGTATTTGATTTGGTAGTTGTTTGTGGATATTTTCCATTTTGTGGTTTTGTCTTGTAATAGTCAAAATGGGAGATTTTTAAAGGCATGTTTAACACCCCCAGTTTTTATTTAAGTTAACTTTATTCTATAATAAGAGCATATATCGTATTATCTTTTTAATGAGTCCATTGTGTTGTAAAGTGTACATCAAGTAAAGGAAAATTTACCAAGCACCATAACAAAGATTATTGTATCAAATCGAATTTCTTATACATAACAAAGATTATTGTATCAAAGATCATTGTGTTGTAATGCTTTTTTTATCTTTTAAGTAAGGTATTGACATGACAATACTTGATTTTATATAGCGAGGAAAAGGTTTTTAAAATGTCTTTTACAAGGTTCCTAAGAAAAAATAAGATCTAGTTAAAACAATATCCCCTCGATGGAAAGCCTTTTTAATTGAGGATGTTATTTTATATATAGTGAGACTCGTAAGATAAAATTCTTCAAATGAGAGGAGCTCTAGATAATCAGGTTTTGTATGAGAACCTTGATTTTTGTACAACGACCTCTATCAAATAAAAACATTTTTCGAGGGGAACTTTATGAAAATAGACCTCATTCAAATTCGGGACCCTGGTTTGAATGATGTCCTTTTATATTGATAAACATGTTTTTATTAAAGTTCATATACAACAAGTCTCCTAGTAACTTTGTAAATGCATCTTTCAAAGTAAAAAAGCCAAGTTTTTAGTTTTAGGTGAGTCCTTTGAGAGTGTGAGATCTTGTAAAATTCTGTGCTTTCATGGAAAACTTTATATTTGTAATTCCCTTCAAGTCTTTAACACTAACTGAAGAATTTCATGAGAAATCTTGTTAGTTATAAGCATGTTGGACTACATATGGGAATATCATCTACAACTAAGATTAGTGGAAACCGATGCTTAGAGGTTGTGCGGATTATTTTAGGACTGGAGTAACACTCGCTAGTACAGGTAAATGTAGAGGATCAGAGAGCAAGTGAATGACCACATGGGAGTAAGTGTCATCATATATGTAAGTTATTTTTGTGTCGTTATTAAGTATTGTTAATTCTATTCAGTACTAGTGGACATGATTGTGGGTTGGGGAGACAGATTTTTTTCCACGAGGGTTTTCCCTATAAAAATCTTTACGTGATGTTTATGATTTATTTATTTATTTCTTCCAGTGATAATCACTTGCATGAAAATATGATGTTAATAATTTTATACAGTAAAATTAAAACAGGTTCAAATTAAAAAGGATTTAATTTTCTTGTCATGGGAATTAATTAATTAATTTTATGTAGACACCCAGGAATATACTTTTTTAAGCTGGTATCAAAACTGTCTTTAATATATATCCCAGTGATATGTTTATTGTGGTCCAGTCGATCATGTGTCTACTTGTTTTTAGGGTAGAAACTGCACTTACTAGAAGTCCCACATGTCATTTATTTCTAAATTTCCAAGAGAGGGTTTGGAAAACCTTAGTTAGGGGGTGGAAATGTCTAACGAATCAGCTAGGGAACAATGTTTCCCGTAAGCTTGAGGAGTCTTTGTTTGAGTATGAGAATTGGTTATCAAACAATAGCTCTAGGGGGAATAGTGATATTTTATCGTAGGTTCACACAAGAAGAGTTATGTTGGATCAATATGTGTACTATGTCTAAGGAGATGTGGGACATTCTACACCTCATCCACGAGGGCACCAATACCATTTGGGTCTCAAATTTCCAAAATCTCGCCACCTAATTTGAGTTGTTGAAGATACGACCTTTGATGATCTTTATGCAAAACTCTTCGACATTATGAACTCTCACTTTTTTTAGGTGAGAAGATATCACACACTAAGGTCATTAGGAAATTCCTTAGTTCACTACCACCTAGGTTCCTTCCCCACGTCTTTGTAGTAAACATCATAGGTGGAATAGATAACAAGAACGTAGAAGATGTCATGGGATCTATCCAAACCTTCGAGTTCAAAAATTATCTTCCATCTAAGAAAGATAAGGGCATCGCGTTGAAGGCATATAAGAGTTCTCCTTCAAATTTAGGAAATGATTCTATTGAGAATGAGGTTGAGTTTGACTCGTTGACCCAAAAATTATATAATTTTATCAATTTCATTTCCCAAAAGATCACATCCATTAAGAATGGAGTACAGAACACTGAGGCCAATGAAGTAAAGATGTCTTCTGGTAGACATGACCATAGGTATCAAGTTGAGGAGAATTTAAATAATTATTCTATAAAGTGCTATGAATGCTAAAGTTTTCAAAATATATCACGTTAGTATCATACTAGGAAAAAAGGGGAATTAATATAAAGAAGGACATGAATGGAACCCTTACCTATGGTTTCACCGACTCAAGTAATGAGTCTCCTATTAAATGAAACCTCACTACGTTGGCCCTTATTAAGGATACAGTTGGGCCTACAAACTCTCTTGAATTAGGGAAGATCATGAAATATTCCATTGAGTTAGAAACCAATAGAGACGAAACTATTTAGGAAATGGGTTATACCGAATAGATAAAATAAAAACTTTAAAAGAAGTTAAATTAACCTTACAAAATAATGTAAATACTGAGAGAAGGTGACTGTAAATATAATGAGAAGCTTGGTTTGTCTAAGAGTGAGTTAATTTCTTATAAGGGATTGAGACACTAGTAATTAAAGTCAAGGCTCTAGAAGCTAATCCCATGCAAGGACATGTTTTATAAATGTACGTATAGAATCTAGGAATTTAAATGTTATTCTGGATCACAGCTAGTATGGCGTATATCATTACATCTCATCACGTCTTCACACGTTCTACCATGACGTCCATCATCCGAATCTTGACCAACACGAACCCATCATTGACAACATGCATCGTGCATCTTCAATCGACTCTATTCCCACGAACTCCACTATGATAAAAGATAAAATGTTTAATTGAAGTTATTAATGTTTATGTATTTATTTGGGATAGTTTTTATAAAATATTTTTATCAAAATGAGGCGTTTTTCTACGTAATTATTTTTAAGACCTGTAGGCGAGACGTTTTGAAGAAATACTTTTTTCTCGTGTCATTCAAACGACATAGCTATGTCGTTCAAATGACATTGTGAATTGGTTCGAATGACAACTTCTAACGATAGCACATGTCATTTGAAGGGTTACTAGAAGGTCATTTTTAAGATACTTCAAACGAGCCCGAACTATTTTGATTTTTTAAAGGTTGTTTGTAAGGTCATTCGAAGTTGCTTCTAAAGATATTATATGTCGTTCAAACGACATGCATATGTCATTCGAATCACATGCTCCACCTTAATTTTTTATTCAGCCTATAAATTCCTACTATGAAGTTAGATTTTGTAAGTCTATCAAAACACTATTTTCGCATATCTGATGCAATTAAAGATTTAATCTTTCAGGGTTTTAAACACTTTTTGATTCACTACAAAATCTCAAATGATTTAAACGAATCATTCTTGGCTTGAATATTCATCTTACTTATACTAGAGTAACACTTGTGGAGAAGAAGGTTGTCTTCATTGTTGACCAATTAGAGCTCTTACGGGGTCTCTTGATGAAGAATTTGAATCGAAAACTATGGGTATTTTATTATCACAAAAATATTGTATTTCTGCTATGTAATTGTTAGTTAGATATTTATAGTTTATAGAGAAATAAAAGGTTTTACCCCCGTTGGGGATTTTTCCTCAAATATATGTCGTGATTGTTTGGTTGTGCATGCTAGATAATTTGTATTATTGTCAATCATAATTAGATGCATGTTTTAGGGTGTTAATTAAATCTGGGTATTAAATTGGAATTGAATTAAACAAGGCTAAACATTGAACACAAGTGCACTCTCAAATTGGTATCAGAGCCAATCATGCAATTATACTGTGTAATTTTTTTTGTAAAATTTTTCTGGATATCAATTTTTTCTAAAAAAATTGATTTGTGAAAAAGCTTAAGTTCGATGGAAAAAATGTGTAATCGTATGCCGAATTTTTACGGGACTGACTATTCCTATTGGAAATCCCGTATGAAATCCTCATTGAAGGCCATTGATGAATGTGTTTGGATTGTATGTGAAAGAGGGTCGAATCCTCCATCTTTCACCGTAGAGAATGTGACAAACCTTAAACCGATGTCTTATTGGACTGACGAATAATTTAAATGGACCACATATAACTCTCGTGGGATAGTGGAATTTCTAGAGCCATCACACATGACAAGTTCTGACACATCATGATGTGTACCACGTCAAAAGAAGCATGGAATATTCTTCAACTTACCCATGAAGGCACACATGCGGTTAAAGAACCTAAATTGAAAAATTTAACTACTCAATTCGAAACAATTACCATGCTTGAATATGTGTGTTTCGATGAATTCTATGCTCTTTTATCTAATATTGTCAATACTACTTTCAATCTTGGTGAACATATTCCCAATGCTAGAGTAGTTAAAATGATTTTGAGATCATTACCTAATCATTTTATCCCTAAAGTCACTGTGCTAAATTCAATAGAAAATTTTATCAATCTTTAATTAGAAAAACTGATAGGAGACCTCCAGACATAAGAAATTGACATGCTTCCTGAGACGGTTAGATCTTAAAGATATAGGGATAGCAATTAAAGCCCGGGCTAGAAAAATAAGAAGTGAGATAGAAAGAGAGGTGAGTCTTCGAAACAGAGAGAGGAAGACACATCAGATTCTAAGTTTGATTCTGAATTAGACGATTTGCCACTGTTCGTAAAAAAATTCAAGAAATTTCTCAAATTAAAAAAAGAATGGCAATTTCAAAGATAAAAATAATTTTGAGGAAAATAAATTTGGAAAGAAGAATGATAAAGATAAAAAGGACAATCCTAAAAGAGATGAAGATAGATGTTATGAGTGTGACGATAGAGGTCATAAGGATTTTGAATGTCCAACTAGGTTGAAATTTCAAGGCAAAGGCAAAGCTTCTTTTAAATGCCACCCTTAGTGGTAACTGTGAGGTCGAGTTGGTGGATTCTTGAGATGAGTCATCGCATGAATGTAACTTCGCCACATTTATGGGTAGGCATGTGAGTATAAATAATGGAACTCACGACGATGAAGATGATACTTCATGGACACCTTGATAGTGAAAGCGACGTGAGTTGGGGCGATACTACAAGTGAGAGCGGGAGTGACCTATGATGTGCCTACGTCGATTTGTATGCTAATTCATTTAAAACTAAAAATCGTAACAAAGGGTTATCTCTTAGGATCACTGTGTTAGAAAAGGATTTAGGAGAGACGAGAGAGAGAGAGAGATAAAGTCCTCCATTAACTTTGTCTTGAGAGATAGAGAGACAGTTTGTGTTGAGCGATAGAGTCAATGTAGAGAAAGAAAGAGTTTTTAGAGAGAAAGAGAGTAGTTTTGAGAGAGACAAAGGGGAATTGAACAAGAAAGTGGCTAGTCTTACGAGTGAGATCCTTGCATCCATGGAGGCTTGGAAGAAACTTGAAGCCCTTGTAGCCCAACTAAATCATGACTTTGAGAGAGCTTGGGTGGTTAAGGTAAATATAGAGGACAGATCTAGAAAGATGCTCCTCGCCCCTACTTTAGGTTTTGGTGAATGGTAGGGAATAGGTTTTGACAGTGCTTCCACATCTCATATTGCACCGGAACTAATTTCCCAGTTTACAACGAATCCATATGGCTATTAACCAAAACCCCAAAAAAGAGTTCAGCCAAGAAATGAAAATTAAGGTTAGCCTAAGATTGTGTACTTTTGTACCTACCATAAAAGAAAAGGCCACCTTAGGGAGTTTTGAGATAGTTTGGGCCGAACACAACATACACATGCTCCGTTACCCCACACTAATGATTTTACTAGTCTTAGATAGAAGGTTGAGTGTCTAGTCCCCACTTATCATAACTTGATGAAAAAGTTCCAACAGATGTCTATACCGTTAGTGGATACTTTCAACATCCCGGATAGAACCAATAATGACAAGGGCAAACACAAGGTTAACACCTCTTAGGTACGTAATCAAGACGTAAAAGCCCTTTTTGTTCATGTTTCTCTTAAAGCACATAATACCTCACAATGGTATTTTGATAATGGGTGCTTCGGGCACATGACAGGCGACGTCTCATTTTTTACTTACCTAGAGGATCGTAAGGAAGGCAAAGTTACTTTTGGAGATAGGAGAAAGTATAGCACAGTAGGATGAGGTACAGTAGAGATACCTGGGTTTACTAAGCTAGAGAATGTTTTGTAAGTCAAAGGTTTGAAAGCTAACCTTCTTAACACTGGCCAGCTATGCAATGCTGACTTTGCAGGAAATTTTGACTAGAAGGAATGTAATATTTATGATCAAGTCGGTAAACTCCTATTGCAAGGGATGATAACATAAGATAATTGTTATGGGATTGTTCCTAAGTCCTCATTTATCTGCCAAAATGCCATGGTCACTCCTAAGATCTGTGGCATCAACGTCTAGGTCATATGAGTTTTATCGATTTGGAATGCTTATCTAAAAAGGACCTAGTACGTGGCTTGCCACAACTTTGGAAATCGACTTTTGCGATTTTGGACCCTGTCAGTTGGGAAAACAAGTCTATACTCCTCATAGGAAGTTAAATTCCATTACCACTTCACTTGTGCTTGAGTTGATTCACATGAATCTTATGGGTCCTACTCGTACTGAGAGTTTGGGTGGTAAGATGTATATCCTCGCGATGGTAGATGATTTATCGCGTTATTCCATAGTAGGGATTTTTAGAGAGAAATCCAATGCTTTAGAGTTTATTACGACCAAGTGCCGTGCCCTGCAAAATTAACATGGTGTCATTATCAATAGAATGCGTAGTGATAATAACACTAAATTTAAGGAACCAATGGTGGATCTTTTTTGTGATAGCCTCGGGATCAAACATGAGTTTTCATCCATGAATACTCGAAAACAAAATGGGATTATTGAGAGGAAGAGCCAAAAAATTCAGGATATGGCTAGATCTATACTTCTAGGTCTTATAGTTGCTAGGAGATTTTATTTAGTGGCGATGTCTACCCCATGACACATGGTTAATATGGTTTATCTTCAACTACACACACTTTAAACGCCTTATGAATTGTGGAATGGAAAGAAGCTTAACCTTTCATATTTTCTTGTTTTAGGGAGCAAATGCTACATCCTACGAGATAGAGATCAATTATGAAAGTTCGAATCCCGGAGCGACGAGCGAATATTTTTAGGCTAATTGTGACAAGTAGAGCATACCGAGTTTTTAATCTGAGTAGCTCAAAGGTTATGGAGTAAATAAACATCACCGTGAAAGATGATAATTCGCCAGTGTTTATTGATCAAGGATTTTGTGTGAGGATGTCTCACTTTTAGTGACGATCCTTTAGTCCCTCACACACCCCGAGTGGACCCTAGTCCTTATTTAGGGGACACACCTTCTTGGCTTCACAAGAGTCATTATCCTTATACCATACTAGGAGATCCCATATCAGGGGTCAAGACTCGCGCTCATCCAGAGAACGCTGTTAGATTTCTATGCTACTCGTCCAAAGTCAAGCCTAAGAACCACTCATAAGCACTTGAAGATGAACATTAGATATCTTCTATGCACGGAGAGTTGCTTCAATGTCGATTATATGATATTTGGGAGCTTTTCCCCTGATCTATTGCGAGGAACGTGATTGGTACTAAGCGTATCTTTAGGAATAAAATGGATGAGAATCGTACCATTATTCGAAACAAGGCTAAGTTGATCGCTCAAGGTTACACACAGATTGAGGGTCTAGACTTTGGGGAGAAATTTTCTCCTATTATGAGGCTTGAGTCCATCCATTTACTACTCGCCATCGCTTTTCATCTGCGCTTTAAGTTATATCAGATGAATATCAAAAGTGATTTTCTAAAATGCGTTCTACAGGATGAAGTTTACGTGGAACAACCAAAAGGGTTTGAATACACTAAGCACCCTGAAAACATTTATTATCTTAGAAAAGCCCTGTATGGTTTGAAGCAAGAACCCTGCGCTTGGTATGGTAGGCTTACTTCATATATCTTAGTACATGGCTTCGAGAGAGGGGGAGTTGAGCATGACTATTTCTTGTGATAATATGAGCATGATACACATATCTCGCAATCCAGTCTAGCATTCGCGCTCAAAACACATTTGGATACTTAGGCACTTTATTCGTGACTTAGTAGAAGAGAAATTCATGCCCATGAGTTTTGTGTCCACTGAACTTCAGTTAGACAATGTCTTCATGAATCCCTTAGATTCCCTTAAATATGATAGTCCTAGGAAGTTTTTAGGAATTAACATAATTGACTGAGGGGTGGTTACCATGTCTAGATATGATGCATTTTCTCATCTTCATATCATATGTTTCTGTTGCTAGACTGTATGATTTGTATCATTTTGTAGTATATTTTCATTTATTATATTTTTAGAAAAATACAAATATACTTTGTATTTTCTTGAGAAAAATTAAAAAAGCCAAAAAGATTTTATTTTTGATAATTGTTTTTGAAAAAGGCAAAAAGATTTTCTTTTTATAATTTTTGAAAGACACAAAAAGAGTTTTGTATTTTGTTTACACTATTTATGGATGAACATTTAGATGAACAAAGTTCCATCTTCATTTACATATTCCATGTGACTTTTTGATAGTGATTTGAGATGCTACATCATTTCATCCATATGCTTTATAATCTTTGGAGTCACTAAGATGCATTTAGTGATATATTTCTACATGTTTGGCTCCTTATGTCCTTTAATGCAAACATGCACGATTTTATTCGAATTTTGTACTTGTCTATCACATGTTGGTTTAAGGGTTTTCATCTAAATTCTGCCTATACAATGTACCAAATGCGATCAAATGAGAATAATAATAGTAGTGCATGTAAGAACCATTTTCCGTGAGAAATTTGTTTATATATCACTACACCAAATCCTTCAAATGGTCACGCCCAGTTGGTCATTGCCCAAGTCCGCGACCAAGTCAATTTTTGGCGTGACCATTTCCATTATTACACTGAGTCATGGATGCTTTGAAAGTGGTCACGGCCCAAGTCCCTAACCATCGTTGGTCACGGACTTTGGTCGTGACCAAAGCATGACCATGTTGGTGCCAAAACTGCACCAAAATTCCCTCCAACTTGGTCGCGGATGGGTCACGGACTTGGGCCGTGACCATAGGCAGGGCTCACACAAAATATACACACTGAGGGTCATGGCTAGGGTCCGTGACCATTTTTTTGATGTGGGTCAAGGCTATGGGCCGTGACCATATGCAAATTGATGAGGGGGTTTTATTTAAGGGTTTCACTGGTGGTGGGTCTCGGCTGAAAGCCGTGACCAGGTTCAAGCTGTAGAAAGAAAAAAAAATGCTGGTCGCTGCCTTCATTTCCTCAATACCTGACCCTCTCATTGATTTCTCCCATACGATTCCCTCGCTTTGCAAACGGCGGTAGACGACTTTGTAAATGGAGGTCGTCCCAGGAAATGGCGGTGTAAGACTTTGCAAACGGCGGTGTAAGACTTTTGTTGGTCGATTGTCCGACTGTCGTAGTTGCGGGGCCGTCCGGGGAGGTGGACGGCTGGGATTACTCATTTCCACCATTCTCTTCTCAACAAAATTGGAACTTCAGTGTAAGCTTGTAATATCAAAATCCTAGACCTATTTTGTTATAATTTCTCCTCTATTTCTACACCCAAAAATATATTATGATATCCACTTTTATTTTAAGTTCTTCATTTCATTTGCGGTTTATGTGTCATTATTCACTATATGCATTTTCATTTTTTTGGTACACCAATGTCATATATTTTTTTCCACTGTTCTGATCTTTAAACTAAAGGATTTTTTTGGATTTGTTTTTTCACCATGCATTAAGATATGTAAATGCATCACGTTCGGAGGTGTCCGTTATGTGCGGAAGATATGGACTGGATGGATCAATAATTGAAGCCGTACAAATGTGGTTATCAGGTTTGTGTTTTTCAGGATTTTTGTGATAACAACCAAATTTGAGTCATTATATTATGGTACTCCATATTTTTATTGATGATACTTTGTTGAGGCCAACTGCTACTGTATAATTATATGACAAGGATGAAGTTAATTAATATTAATTTATGACATACATTGTGATTTATGACTTTCGTGTAAAAAGTTTATTTAATTTTCTGAAGTAATGTTATGTTAATTGCATTTGTATCTACGAATAATGTTATGGAAAGTGGGTAGCTTCAATCATGTGCATAATAATGAGAGTTTAACAAATTTCAGGTCCACGTGGGTCTGGAAAAGGTACCCATTTAGCTATCATCAAGGACATGTACTACTTATGCCATTTGGCAACATGTGATATACTGAGGGCATACAATTATATTTGTTTTTTACAGTATGAATTGAATGATATTGTTTGTTCTTTTTTTGTTTACATGTTGCAACAACTTCTTCTTATCGGTTCTAATAGTGGCATTTGTCTATCTATTCATTTTTAGGGATAACTCGTCTATGATGTCTTGGCTGTTGGCATAATTGATGAAGCAATGAATCCACCATTCAAGTGGTCAGTTCCACACAAAATTTACACTTCCCAAAGTTCATGGTGCTGATGATGTAAGTTGAAAGTTCTAGATTAATTAATAATATTAGCCAGTGTCCCCTAATTGAACCTACTTAATGCTTTTTTTTTGCACTTAAAAAAATATATATCATAAGCACTCGTGATATTTACATCATAAGCACTTGTGATATATACATTCTTCTTCTGCATATTTATATCTTAAGCACTCGTGATATTCTCGATCTCTACTAATAAAGTGATGTATTGATAGTGTAATAGGTAATAAGCTGGGTTGGTTCTTATATATACATTATGGTAATCCAATGTGATTATACATAGTTGTTTATTTGGGACTTGAATATGTTGACACAATTGGTGTTGAAAGTGTTGGCATAGTTAGATACACTAGTATTGGATAAAAAATATGTTATGGTATCATTTGAGTAGTTACTAGCTGATTTTGTGTCATTCAACATATTTTTGTAGCCTACCAATACTTTGGTTTGGCATTGATATGTGTAGTCTCCTGACAAACCGATTTGTGAATCCTGGTGATAAACTAGTGTGTTGATATTCCCTAATAATAAACTATCATACTAATGATCATACATATTGTATCTTTTAAAATACGTCAAATTGATTTGGGAATTCATGATACGAAGAATGATTATTGATTATAGATCATCTCGAACAATTTATTTAGAAGATTCGTTTGTATGATTAAGAACGATTATTGATTATGATTGGGTTTGCAATTCTTTGTAAGCTTTGATGATTTGAACATGTGAGATACCATATAGGAACATGGGTCGTATATATTCAATCTAAAATGAAAATCGACATAAGAGGTTCTTGAACTTTTTAGTCATACTATAGGGAAGAGTCTTAGTGGAACTAAGTATCTTTACACACCTCAGTGGCACCACAATGAATACGTAAACTACAGGTTAGATTTTTATTATCAATTAGTGATTAAAGTATGACAAATAGTTTGAGGTTGCCTCTAATTTTTTAATTTTTATTGAATTTTTATAATCTATTTAATCTTTCCAAATCTTACTGTTTGTCCAATCATCTATGCATTAGGAATTTGGATCAACGGGGATCATGGGTTCCATGGTTTGACTAAATTTGGAATTTGACTCTCTTATATCTCTTAAGTTTTTAGTTACTTACAACTCTTTTTGATCTAAGGTAACTCCTCTATCTTCTATTTTTTGTGTATGTATTTGTACATTGCGTGTCTGTATTTATGTAATGTACAACTATTGTATTTGTATATTGAAATTGGTATAAATTAAATTGGTATTCTAAAATTGGTATTTGTATATTGAAATCGGTATAAATTGGTAATTGGTTTCTCTCTCTAATTGCAGCAACGGCGACCCCCTTTCCTCTTCCTCACATATTCCGACGATCATATGTCTCTCTCTACACACATTTCGGTACATCTCTCTCTCTATATAATCTCCCTCTCTCTCTCTCTCTCTCTCTCTCTCTCTCTCTACATATATATATATATATATATATATATATATACATATACATATACATAAACATGGCGTTAAGCTTAGGCTTAAAATATGAGAATACAACGATAATTTAATTATGAGGACTTACGCTTAAAATGTGGCGTTAGAGGGCGAAAACCCAAAACAACACCTGAACGGCCCCGTGAGTGGCACCAACACGTCGCACGGGACCAATATAACTCGTAAGAACTTACGGTGCAATCACGGGACTCCCGGTTTGAGAATACGCCAATAATTTGCATATTTTTAGACTTAAGCAAAGCATGGCGTTAGAGGGTCAAAACCCAAAACAACCCCCGAACGACCCCATAGGAGGCACCAACACCTCCCACGGGACCAATGTAACTCGTAGGAACTGACTGCGCTATCATGGGACTCCCGGTTTGAGAATATGATGATAATTTGAAAATATGAGGACTTAGGCTTAAAAACATGGTGTTAGAGGGTGAAAATCCAAAAAAGCACCCGAACGGCCCCGTGGGAGGCACCAACAGCTCCCACAGAATCAATGTAACTCGTAGGAACTAACCGCGCACCCACGGGATTCCCGGTTTGAGAATACGATGGTAATTTGAAAATATGAGAACTTAGGCTTAAAAACATGGCGTTAGAGGGTGAAAACCCAAAACAGCCCCGGAACGGCCCCGTGGGAGGCACCAACACCTCGCGCAGGACCAATGTAACTCGTAGGAACTGACCACACTATCACGAGACTCCCGGTTTGAGAATACGCTGATAATTTGCATATTTCTAGACTTAAGCAAAACATGGTGTCAGTGGGTGAAAACTCGACATAGCCCCCGAACGGCCCCGTGGGAGGCACCAACAGCTCTCATGGGAACAATGTACACGTACGAACTGACAGTGCAACCACGGGACTCCCGATTTTAGAATACGACAATAATTTAAAATATGAGGACTTAGTCTTAAAAACATGGCGTTAGAGGGTGAAAACCCAAAACAGCCCCCTAACGGCTCCGTGGGAGGCACCAACACCTCCCATGGGACCAATGTAACTCGTAGAAACTGACCGCGCAATCACGGGACTCCCGATTTGAGAATAAGACGATAATTTACATAATTCTAGACATAGGCTTAAAAACATGGTGTTAGTGGGTGAAAACCCAAAACAACCACCGAACGGCCCCATGAGTGGCACCAACACCTCGTACGGGACCAATATAACTCGTAAGAACTTACCGTGCGATAACGGGACTCTTGGTTTGAGAATACGATGTTAATTTGCATATTTCTAGACTTAAGAAAAATGTGGCGTTAGTGGGTGAAAACTCGAAACAGCCCCTGAACGACCGCGTGGGAGGCACCAACAGCTCCCACGGGACCAATGTAACTCGAACGAACTGACCGTGCATCCACAAGACTCCCGGATTGAGAATATGGAAGTAATTTGAAAATATGAGGACTTAGGCTTAAAAACATGGCGTTAGAGGGTGACAACCCAAAACAACCCCCAAACGGCCCCGTAAGTGGCACCAACACTCCCACGGGATCAATATAATATGTAGGAAATGACCGTGCTATCACGGGACTCCAGTTTGAGTATATGATAAAAATTTGCATAATTCTAAACTTAGGCTTAAAAACATGGCGTTAGTGGGTGAAAACCTGAAATGACCCCCGAACGGCCTCGTGACTGGCACCAACACCTCGCACGGGACCAATATAACTCGTAAGAACTTATCGTGCGATCACGAGACTCCCAATTTGAGAATACGCCGATAATTTGTATATTTCTAGACTTAAGCAAAACACCATTTTAGAGGGTGAAAACTCGAAATAGCTCCTGAACGGCCCCGTTGGAGGCACCAGCAGCTCCCACGGGACCAATGTAACTCGTACAAACTGACCGTGCAGTCGTGGGACTCCCGATTTGAGAATACGGTGATAATTTGAAAATATGAGGACTTAGGCTTAAAAACATGGCGTTAGATGGTGAAAACCCAAAACAGCCCCCGAACGTCCCCGTGGGAGGCACAAACACCTCCCACGGGACCAATGTTACTTGTAGGAACTGACCATGCTATCACGGGACTCCCCATTTGAGATACGATGATAATTTGCATAATTCTAGACTTGGGCTTAAAAACATGGCATTAGTGGGTGAAAACCCGAAACAACCCCCGAACGGCCCCATGAGTGGTACCAACACCTCGCACGGGACCAATATAACTCGTAAGAACTTACCGTGGGATCACGGGACTCCCAGTTTGAGAATACGACGATAATTTGCATATTTCTAGACTTAAGCAAAACATGGCGTTAGTGGGTGAAAACTCGAAACAGCCCCCGAACGGCCCCATGGGAGGCACCAACAGCTCCCACGGGACCAATCTAACTCGTACGAACTGACCGCGCACCCACGGGACTCCCGATTTGAGAATACGATGGTAATTTGAAAATATGAGGACTTAGGCTTAAAAACATGGCGTTAGAGGGTGAAAACCCAAAATAGGCCCCGAACGGTCCCGTGGGAGGCACCAACACATCGCACGGGACCAATATAATTCGTAAGAACTTACCGTGCGATCGTGGGACTCTCGGTTTGAGAATACACCGATAATTTGCATATTCTTACACTTAAGCAAAACATGGCGTTAGTGGGTGAAAACTCGAAACAGTCCCCGAACGGCCCCATGGGAGGCACCAACAGCTCCCACGGGACCAATGTAACTCGTACGAACTGACCGTGCAGCTATGGGACTCCTGGTTTGAGAATATGACGAAAATTTGAAAATATGAGGACTTAGGCTTAAAAACATGGCGTTAGAGGGTGAAAACGAAAAACAGCCCCCGAACGGCCCCGTGAGAGGCACCAACACCTCCCACGGGACCAATGTAACTCGTAGGAACTGACCTCACTATAACGGGACTCCCGGTTTTAGAATACGACGATAATTTGCATAATTCTAGACTTAGGCTTGAAAACATGGCGTTAGTGGGTGAAAACCCAAAATAACCCCCGAACGGCCCCGTGAGTGGCACCAACACCTCGCACGGGACCAATATAACTCGTAAGAACTTAACATGTGATCACGGGACTCCCGGTTTGAGAATATGCTGATAATTTGCATATTTCTACACTTAAGTAAAACATGTCGTTAGTGGGTGAAAAGTCGACACAGGCCCCGAACGGCCCCGTGGGAGGCACCAACAGCTCCCACGGGACCAATGTAACTCGTACGAACTGATCGTGCAGCCACGGGACTCGCGATTTGAGAAGACGACAATAATTTGAAAATATGAGGACTTAGGCTTAAAACATGGGGTTAGAGGGCGAAAATCCAAAATAGCCCCCGAACGGCCCAGTGGGAGGCACCAACACCTCCCACGGGACCAATGTAACTCGTAGGAAATGACCGCACAATCCCAGGACACCCGATTTGAGAATACGATGATAATTTATATAATTCTAGACTTAGGGTTAAAAACATGGCGTTAGTGGGTGAAAACCCGAAATAACTCCCGAACGGCCCCGTGAGTGGCACCAAAACCTCGCACGGGACCAATATAACTCGTAAGAACTTACCGTGCGATCAGGGGACTCTCGGTTTGAGAATACGACTTTAATTTGCATATTTCTAGACTTAAGTAAAACATGGCGTTAGTGGGTGAAAACTCAAAACAACCCCAGAACGGCCCCGTGGGAGGCACCAAAAGCTCCCACGGGACCAATGTAATATGTAGGAATTGACCGCGCTATCACGGGACTCCCGATTTGAGTATATGACGATAAGTTGTGTAATTCTAAACTTAGGCTTAAAAACATGGCGTTAGTGGGTGAAAACCCGAAACAACCCCCAAACGGCCTCATGACTGCCACCAACACCTCGTACGAGACCAATATAACTCGTAAGAACTTACCGTGCGATCACGGGACTCCCGGTTTGAGAATATGCTGATAATTTTCATATTTCTAGACTTAATCAAAACATGATGTTAGTGGGTGAAAACTCAAAATAGCCCCCGAACGGTCCTGTGGGAGGCACCAACAGCTCCCACATGACCAATGTAACTAGTACGAACTGACCGTGCAGCCACGGGACACTCGGTTTTAGAATACAACGGTAATTTGAAAACATGAGGAATTAGGTTTAAAAACATGGCGTTGGAGTGTGAAAACATAAAATAGCCCCCGAATATTCCCGTGGGAGGTACCAACACCTCCTACGGGACCAATGTAACTCATAGGAACTGACCGCGCTATCACGGGACTCCCGGTTTGAAAATACGACGATAATTTGCATAATTCTAGACTTAGGCTTAAAAACATGGCGTTAGAGGGTGAAAACCAAAAACAGCCCCCGAACAGCCCCGTGGGAGGCACCAACACCTCCCACGGGAGTAATGTAACTCGTAGGAACTGACCGCGCTATAATGGGACTCTCGGTTTGAGAATACGACGATAATTTGCAAAATTCTAAACTTAGGCTTAAAAACATGGCGTTAGTGGGTGAAAACCCGAAGCAACCCCCTAACGGTCCTGTGAGTGGCACCAACACCTCGCAGGGGACCAATATAACTCGTAAGAACTTAACGTGTGATCACGGGACTCCCGATTTGAGAATGCACTGATAATTTGCATATTTCTAGCCTTAACCAAAACATGGCGTTAGTGGGTGAAAACTAGATACAACCCCCGAACGGCCCCGTGGGAGGCACCAACAGCTCTCACGGGACCAATGTAACTCGTACGAACTGATCGTGCAGCCATGGGACTCCCGGTTTGAGAATACGATGATAATTTGAAAATATGAGGACATATGCTTAAAAAGAAGGCGTTAGAGGGTGAAAACCCAAAACAGCTCCCGAACGGCCCCGTGGGAGGCACCAACACCTCCCACGGTACCAATGTAACTCGTAGGAACTGACCGCGCAATCACGGGACTCCCGGTTTGAAAATACAATGATAATTTACATAATTCTAAACTTAGGCTTAAAAACATGGCGTTAGTGGGTGAAAACCCGAAACAACCACCGAACGGCCCCTTGAGTGGCACCAACACCACGCACGAGCCAATATAACTCGTAAGAACATACCGTGCCATCACGGGACTCTAGGTTTGAGAATACGATGTTAATTTGCATATTTCTAGACTTAAGCAAAATTTAGCGTTACTGGGTGAAAACTAGAAACAGCCCCCGAACGGCCCCGTGGGAGGCACCAACAGCTCCACGGGACCAATGTAACTCGTACGAACTGACCGTGCTTCCATGGGACTCCCGGTTTTAGAATACGACAGTAATTTGAAAAAATGAGGACTTAGGCTTAAAAACATGGCGTTAGAGGGTGAAAACCTAAAACAGCCCCCGAACGGCCCCGTGGGAGGCACCTACACCTCCCACGGGACTAATGTAACTCGTAGGAAATGACCGCACTATCACGGGACTCCCATTTTGAGTATATGATGATAATTTGCATTATTCTAAACTTAGGCTTAAAAACATTGCGTTAGTGGGTGAAAACCCGAAACAACCCCCGAACGGCCTCGAGACGGGCACTAACACCTCGCGCGGGACCAATATAACTCGTAAGAACTTACCGTGCGATCATGGGACTTCCATTTTGAGAATACGACAATAATTTTCATATTTCTAGACTTAAGAAAAACATGGCGTTAGTGGATGAAAACTCAAAACAGCCCCCGAACGGCCCCGTGGGAGGCACCAACAGCTCCCACGGGACCAATGTAACTTGTACGAACTGACCGCGCACCCACGGGACTCCTGGTTTGAGAATACGACGATAATTTGAAAATATGAGGACTTAGGATTAAAAACATGGCGTTAAAGGGTGAAAAACAAAAATAGCCCCCGAACGGCCCCGTGGGAGGCACCAACACCTTGCACGGGACGAATGTAATTCATAAGAACGTACCGTTTGATCATGGAACTCTCGGTTTGAGAATACGCTGATAATTTGCATATTTTTAGACTTAAGCAAAACATGGCGTTAGTGGGTGAAAACTCGATACAGCCCCCGAACGGCCCTGTGGGAGGCACCAACAGCTCCCACGGGACCAATGTAACTCATACGAACTGACCGTGCATCCACGAGACTCCCAGTTTGTGAATACGATGATAATTTGAAAATATGAGGACATATGCTTAAAAACAAGGCGTTAGTGGGTGAAAACCCAAAACAGCTCCCGAACGGCCCCGTGGGAGGCACCAACACCTCCCACGGGACCAATGTAACTCATCGGAACTGACCGCACTATCACGGGACTACCGGTTTAAGAATACGAGGATAATTTGTATAATTCTAGACTTAGGCTTAAAAACATGGCGTTAGAGGGTGATAACCGAAAACAGCCCCCGAACGGCCCCGTGGGAGGCACCAACACCTCCCACGGGAGTAATGTAACTCATAGGAACTGACCGCGCTATAACGAGACTCCCGATTTGAGAATACAATGATAATTTGTAAAATTCTAGACTTAGGCTTAAAAACATGGCGTTAGTGGGTGAAAACCCGAAATAACCCCCGAACGGCTCAGTGAGTGGCACCAACACCTCGCACGGGACCAATATAACTCGTAAGAACTTAACGTGCGATCACAGAACTCCCGTTTTGAGAATACACTGATAATTTGCATATTTCTAGACTTAAGCAAAACATGGCGTTAGTGGGTGAAAACTCGATACAGCCCCCGAACAGCCCCGTGGGAGGCACTAACAACCAATGTAACTTGTACGAACAAACCGTGCATCCACGGGACTCCCGGTTTGAGAATACGACGATAATTTGAAAATATGAGGACTTATGATTAAAAAGAAGGCGTTAGAGGGTGAAAACCCAAAACAACTCCCGAATGACCCCGTGGGAGGCACCAACACCTCCCACGGAACCAATGTAACTCGTAGGAACTAACCGCGCAATCACGGGACTCCCGATTTGAAAATACGATGATAATTTACATAATTCTAGACTTAGGCTTAAAAACATGGCGTTAGTGGGTGAAAACCCGAAACAACCGCCGAACGGCCCCGTGAGTGACACCAACACCTCGTAAGAACATACCGTACCATCACGGGACTCTCGGTTTGAGAATATGGTGTTAATTTGCATATTTCTAGACTTAAGCAAAACATGGCGTTAGTGGGTGAAAACTCGAAACAGTCCCCGAACGGCCCCGTGGGAGGCACCAACAGCTCCACGGGACCAATGTAACTCGTACGAACTGACCGTGCACCCACGGAACTCTCGGTTTGAGAATACGACAGTAATTTGAAAAAATGAGGACTTAGGCTTAAAAACATGGCGTTAGAGGGTGAAAACCCAAAATAGCCCCCGAACAGCCCCGTGGGAGGCACCTACACCTCCCACGAGACTAATGTAACTTGTAGGATCTTACCACACTATCACGGGACTCCCGGTTTGAGTATACGATGATAATTTGCATAATTCTAAACTTAGGCTTAAAAACATGGCGTTAGTGGGTGAAAACCCGAAACAACCCCCGAGCGGACGCGAGACGGGAACAAACACCTCGCGCGGGACCAATATAACTCGTAAGAACTTACCGTGCAATCACGGGACTTCCGATTTGAGAATACGGCGATAATTGGCATATTTCTAGACTTAAGCAAAGCATGGCGTTAGTGGATGAAAACTCAAAACAACCCCTGAATGGCCCCGTGGGAGGCACCAACAGCTCCTACGGGACCAATGTAACTCGTACAAACTCACCGCGCACCCACGAGACTCCCGGTTTGAGAATATGCCGGTAATTTGAAAATATGAGGACTTAGGCTTAAAAACATGGCGTTAAAGGGATAAAAACCAAAATAGCCCCCGAACGGCCCATGGGAGGCACCAACACCTCGCACGGGACCAATATAATTCGTAAGAACTTATCATGTGATCATGGGACTCTCGATTTGAGAATACGTCGATAATTTGCAAATTTCTAGACTTAAGCAAAACATGGCGTTAGTGGGTGAAAACTTGATACAGCCCCCGAACGGCCCCGTGGGAGGCACCAACAGCTCCCATGGGACCAATGTAACTCGTACAAACTGACCGTGCAGCCACGGGACTCCCGGTTTGTGAATATGACGATAATTTGAAAATATGAGGACATATGCTTAAAAACAGGCGTTAAAGGGTGAAAACCCAAAATAGCTCCCGAACGGCCTCGTGGGAGGCACCAACACCTCCCACGGGACCAATGTAACTCGTAGGAACTGACCGGGCTATCACGGGACTACCGGTTTGAGAATACGAGGATAATTTGCATAATTCTAGACTTAGGCTTAAAAACATGGCATTAGAGGGTGATAACCAAAAACAGTCCCCGAACGGCCCCGTGGGAGGCACCAACACCTCCCATGGGAGTAATGTAACTCATAGGAACTGACCGTGCTATAACGGGACTCTCGGTTTGAGAATATGACAATAATTTGCAAAATTCTAGACTTAGGTTAAAAAATATGGCGTTAGTGGGTGAAAACCCGAAACAACCCCCGAACGGCCCCGTGAGTGGCACCAACACCTCGTACGGGACCAATATAACTCGTAAGAACTTAACGTGCGATCACAGGACTCCCATTTTGAGAATACGCTCATAATTTGCATATTTCTGGACTTAAGCAAAACATGGCGTTAGGGGTTGAAAACTCGAAATAGCCCCTGAACGGTCCTGTGGGAGGCACCAACAGCTCCCACAGGACCGATGTAACTCGTACGAACTGACCGTGCAGCCACGGGACACCCAAATTGAGAATACAACGGCAATTTGAAAATATGAGGACTTAGGCTTAAAAACATGGCGTTGGAGGGTGAAAACCCAAAACAGCCCCCGAACAGCCCCGTGGGAGGCACCAACACCTCCCACGGGACCAATGTAACTCGTAGGAACTGACCGCGCTATCACGAGACTCCCGATTTGAGAATAGGATGATAATTTTCATAATTTTAGACTTAGTCTTAAAAACATGGCGTTAGTGGGTGAAAATCCGAAACAACCCCAGAACGGCCCCGTGAGTGGAACTATCACCTCGCATGGGACCAATATAACTCGTAAGAACTTACCGTGCGATCATGGGACTCCCGGTTTGAGAATACGCCAATAATTTGCATATTTCTAGACTTATGAAAAACATGGCGTTAGTGGGTGACAATTCGAAACAGCCCCCGAACTGTCCCGTGGGGGGTACCAACAACTCCCACGAGACGAATGTAAGTTGTACGAACTGACCGTGCGGCCACGGGACTCCTGGTTTGAGAATACAACGTTAATTTGAAAATATGAGGTCTTAGGCTTAAAAATATGGCGTTAGAGGGTGAAAACCCAAAACAACCATCGAACGGCCCCGTAGGAGGCCCCAACACCTCCCAGGAGACCAATGTATCTCGTAGGAACTGACCGCGCTATCACAGAACTCCCGGTTTGAGAATACGACGATAATTTACATAATTCTAGACTTAGGCTTAAAAACATGGCGTTAGTGGGTGAAAACCCGAAACAACTCCCGAACGGCCCCGTGAGTGGCACCAACACCTCGTACGGGACCAATATAACTCGTAAGAACTTACCGTACGATCATGGGACTCCCGGTTTGAGAATACGCTGATAATTTGCATATATATAGACTTAGGCATAAAAACATTGATATGTTGATAATTATAACTCATATATGTAATTTTTCAGCTTGAATAAATTTTTTGTAAAACTACTTGGTTACTAATATCATTTTTTTGTATCCTATCATTTGTAGGATTTTTTCAGGTGGAACAAATGAAGGAGGCAATGGTTTACGACATGAAGATTGTTTATATAATGTTGTGGACATTCAGGGTTATGTTTTTTATGTGTTACAGCCGTGCGGGCTTTTATTACTTAGTTTTATGGCCGTGCGGGCTTTTTTAATTTGATTGTTGAATTTTATGTCCGTGCGGGCTTTATTATGAGCAGGTTTTGCATTTACAGGGTTTGGAATGTCCCGAAAATAGAGGAAACTCTGCCCAATTTTTTTTGGGTCTGTTAATTATTAAGACGTGTAATATTTTTAAGTTTGTATATATATTAGTTTATTAACAACATTCTTGATTCACAATTTTTGATTTTTTTTATTGTTTTGCCAATAATAAATATTTGTAACACATCGTACGCGTCCAATGTTACACGTAGCAACCGACAGTACACTCACAGGACCCCCAATTTTAGTATTGGAAAAAAAAAGACATTTATTTTATTATAGTTAAATATGGTCATGGACTTTGTCCATGACCATTTTTATTTTTTCCGTCGCGCATAAAAATGGTCGCGGCCAAAGTCCATGACCCCCAACTGTGACCAAAAACGGTCGCGGTCAAAGTCCACGACCATTTTTTCCCTTTTTTTCGTCACGGTGTCGGTCACGGACTTTGGCCGCGACCATTTTTGGTCACGGTTGTGGGTCACGGATTTGGGCCGCGATCATTTTTTTTCTTTTTTTGTCACGGTTGTGGGTCACGGACTTGGGTTGCGACCATTTTTTTTTCTTTTTTTTTTTGTCACGATTGTGGGTCACGGTCAAAGTCTGCGACCAATTTGTAACGGTTGTGTGTCACGGACTTGGGCCGCGGCCATTTTTTTTCTTTTTTTTTTGTCACGGTTGTGGGCCGCGGACTTAGGCCGCGACCATTTTGTCAGGGTTGTGGGTCACGGACGAGGACCGCGACCCGTCACGGCATGGGTCACGGTCCAAGTCCGCGACCATCAGCCGTGACCCCCTGCGGGCCGTGACCTTTTTTTCGTCACGGACTTGGGCCGCGACCCACGAAATTGGTCATGCCCGAAATGGTCAATGCCAAAGTTCGCGACCCACAGTCTTGGTCAGGGATTTTGGCCGTGACCAATCGCCAGTTTTGGTGTAGTGTATGCTGAGTGAAAACGGGTAAGGTCTACGAAAGATACTCATATCCTTTGCGATTAAGCCACCTTGTAAATCTGGTAAAAAAAGTATGGCATTGTAAATAGTAGCCAAGTCGAAACTAGTGTAGGTTGATAAGATCATTCAAAAGAAAAGATAATCATATATGATCATTATTAAATTTGAGGGAGTTTGGTTTAATGTATATCAATAGGTTTTCACGTTTTTGAAAATCTTGAAAAAACATTAAATACTTTTGGGCTTGACTTTGCATTTTCCTATTGAACTTAATCACATCCTTTCATTTATGATATAACCGACTTGGTTATTTTAGTGTTCTTTCATGGTGTGATTCTTTGTTGTGTATTTTCTTGTAAGAAAAAAATTTAAAATTTGGAAAAGAGAAGTTAATTACCTTGTGACACTCTCCTTATGAATTATTTTGTGTTATTCTTATTTGTCTATTTGATGACTTCATAAAATGGGGAGAACTAATTTCGGGGGAGAAGCTTTGCTTTGATTGATTATTGATTGTTTGATTTAATGATTTACTTGAACTTAATTGATATTGATTTTCCGCTTATCATTATATTTCAAACTTTTGTGCATTATGGGTATTTTTTTTCTTATCTCATGTGTGTAGGTACTAATTGAGGATTATTTTCCACACCCTAATGATGAAAAAGGAACCTTTCAGAATTGAAGCTTTGAAGATGTTGAATATTTTAAAGACATGTTATTTGATATTTCCATTTATGGGTGGGATATTAGATTTTATGTCTCATTATTTTTGGGTATCATATTTAAGATTTACGAATATACTGTCATAAACCTAGGGGACATTTGTAAGGACATTTTTTATAAATGCCCGTCTAGAATCTAGGAATTTATTTGTTGCCCTAGATCACAGTTAG
The DNA here is from genome assembly GCA_949130495.1 of Sambucus nigra. Taxonomy (NCBI): domain Eukaryota; kingdom Viridiplantae; phylum Streptophyta; class Magnoliopsida; order Dipsacales; family Adoxaceae; genus Sambucus; species Sambucus nigra. Next base: position 115,894,153 of record OX422219.1, read on the forward strand.
TATGTCATATACCGTTTACATCTTGACACGTCTTCACATGTTTTACCTTGACATCCATCATCCGAATCTCGAGTAGCATGAATCATAAACACACACCCATCATTGACAACATGCATCGTGCATCTTTAACCATCTCTATTACTAATAACTCCACTACGTTAAAAGGCAAAATGTTTAATTGGAGTTATTAATGTTTACATATTTATTTGGGATATTTTTTATAAAATTCTTTTATTGAAATAAGGCATTTTTCTAAGTAAAAATTTATTTTTAAAGACTTGTAGGCGAGACTTTTTAAAGAAATATTTTTCACTAGTGTTGTTCAAACGACATTGCGAAGTTGTTTGAACTACATCACATGTCGTTTGAAGGGTCTCTAGAAGGTCATTTTGAAGATACATCAAGCGAACCCGTACTGTTTTGTTTTTTTAAAGGCCGTTTGTAAGATCATTCGAAGTTGCATCTAATGACAATAGATGTGTTTTATGCGACATCTAGATTTCATTCAAACGACATCCAAATGTCATTCGAACGACATGCGTCGCCTCAATTTTTTATTCAATGTATAAATACATGTTATGAAGTTAGGTTTTGTAAGTCTTTCAAAACTCAGGTTCTGCATATCTGATGCAATTAAATAATTCATATTTTAGTCTTTTAAACCCTTTTTATTCACTCAAAAGTCCCAAATCATTTATGCGAATCATTATTCACTTGATTATTCATGTTACTCATTCTGGAGTAACACTTATGGAGAAGAAGGTTGTCTCCATTGCTGACGAATTGGAGCTCTTATGGGATCTCTCACTGGAGACTTAAAACCGAACCTGAGGGTATTTCGTCTTAACAAAAATGATGTATTTATGCTATGTATAGAGAAATAAAAGGTTTTTCCCCTGCTGGGGATTTTTCCTCAAATATGTGTTGTCATTGTTTGGTTGTGCATGCTAGATAATTTGTATTAATGTCAATCAAAATTAGAGGTATGTATTAGGGAGTTAATTAAAATCTGGGCATAAAATTGGAATTTAATTAAACAAGTTTAATAATTGAATGCCAACGCGCTCTCATCCCATTGAGAAGTTTAAAGTGGGGGAGAAAGGGATTGATTTCTTGATTAAAAAGTTCGAAAGATTGAAAATGGTTCTCCATGTGTCGTGATGTGCGTGTGAGCTTCTTGAGGAACAAAATGATAGGATCAAGAAAAAATTCTAAAATCTTAGAAGGTGAAAGTTGACCTTGAAGTGCATTCCACAAAGTTTGGTAAGACTCTCCATAAACCATCTCAATCCTTGAAGGACATAACTGGTTTCAGTAGTGATGAGTTTCAAGTGTCTAAGACAATAATATATAACATGTTTGCCAAAGGGTTGATACTAACATCTTCTTGGTCCCCTTCGAGAATTACCAGCATGCTAAAGGAAGTGGATCCTCTATAGTTATACTTTTTGTAGACATCCAAAGAGGGTGGTTAACCTTAGTGTAATACCCTATATTTTTGGCACTTCTTTATAAGTATTATTTTTGAATTATCTTGTATTTATTTGCATTTATTTGACTTATATTTGGTATTATTATAATGTCAAAATTAGAGTGGGAGGCCAGGGCATTTTGTTCTTTTTATTTTTATTGGGATGCAAGCCTATAGGAGTTTTACATTTCCTAGTGGGTAATGTATAAGATAAAGATATAGAGAACATAAGAAATGAGAGAGATAGAGGGGATCATATTTTTGGAACCATTATGGAAGTTCAGTTCCCTATTATAGAGGGTGGTGCCACTCCTATAGATGATGGGAGATGGGTATGGTCACGAGAGGTTGTTGGATTAAGGACTCTTACAACTCGAATTGTAGTTGAGATATACGACTTGGAACCTGAATTTTTTCCACACATTTTAGCGTTTTATTTACTTACACTTACCCTTAATATTCCTTGCATAATGTTATTAAACCAAAACTCCCAATACCCACACAGAAACCATAAACCTCCATTAAAACAAAACTTGAACCCAATTCTTGGAGTCGTTAAACTCATAGTTTAAAGAAGGCTATCGATCAAAGATTCTCATTGTCGCGAGACAAACACAGTGGAGTACTCAAAATTTCAGGATACTTAATTTTCAGGCTAAAATATCTCTATTGTTCTCCTTAAGTATTATATGATTTAAAAGTTTCCTATAGGTTCCAGGTGCTATAAATAAAATACAAATCAAGTTGAAAAGTCATTAAGACAACAACCTCTCATTCCCTCTACCCATATTCCACTCGCTATAGTGGTGGGTACAAAACCACTATTGCGGTGGTATCATCCACTAGAACTGGGCACCAAAGTGACATAACTATTCCAAACTCGTGAACCCCTCTCTAATATTTCTTTTGTTCTATACTGATTTCCCTTACGAATTAATAATACTAATCATTTTAGGAATCTTTTAATGCAAAACAAATCCACTTAAGACCCTTATTAGCCTTCATTCCAAGAAAAATAAAAAGACCAAAATGCCCTGGCTTCCACACGTAAGTCCGAATATAAAACAATACCAAATAACAACACAAATAAATGGAAATAAATTTCAAAAAATGCCCTAATAATTATCATAAAAGAGTGCCAAAAATATGGAGCATTGCACTTAGAGACTATTGCTAGTGACTTGTGAAAAGGGGTTATGTTCCTCGAAATTTGAATGAAAATTTCCACAAGCTCGTCTAGTATATAGTTGAAACATCCCAAAGGATTATTGAATAACTCAAAAGTAGATTTGTTCCCTTCCTAGAGATCAAGGTAAGAATAATAAAGGAAGAGGAATAGTTAGAGGAAGAAGGAAGTTAGAGTGAGTCATCCATATGACCTTTAGGTTAAGATTTGTTTTGTCATGTTTGTTGCTTATTTGCCTTCATAGAGTGTATCATACTTTTTGGTTTTATAAATGAAAAATATAAAAACTATTTTGTTTTCTTGTAATTGAAGTAAGAAATTTTTTTTTGAAAAAAATTCAAAAATAAAGAAAAAATATTTTATGATTTTTGTGGATTCCAAGTGTTGAGAGATTTTGGATTTATAGAACATATCGTTCTATCTATTTCCCTATTAATGGATTAGGTTCATATGAGTGTAGAGAAATTTTTTTAGGATGTTTCTTAATCATTCGTAAGAAGTTCTTCGAGAAAGACTTATGTTGCCTATGTTGTGTTTGTTGCCATACCGCACTCACGTACATGAGTTGACTAGGGTGTATTTTTTTATTATGATCCAATTCTTTTTCTAGAAAATTGTTTTCACTAAATTATGTCGTATTTCTTTGCTATATTTTTAGGATGTGCTTGTGGAAACTATAGCTTGTGAGGTTCGTTAAAGAAATGACGGGAAACAATTTTTAAGTGATACCTAAAGGGGTGTTGTCAACAATTGGTAATAAACTTACTTTTATGTGCTAATGATATAAAAAAAAGATATCTTTGCAAATGCAGACTTTAAAAATAAAAACATAATGATAAAGCACATGTTTGAGGGAGTTATAAGTTTAAGATCAAATAACCATTTAGTATGTGATTTTATTTTGGCCTTATTTAACTGTTAACATAAATAATTTATATTAGGTATTAATCGGCATGAACCTAGGAACAATCAACATTATTTCGTTATGGTTGACTTGTAATTATGTTGAACAATTGGTTGCATTAAAAGGTATTTGCATAAAACAATTGGGGCATATATAAAATTTTAGGGTTTGAGTTCATTCATATTGCCATTAGATTGCTTGTGTGAGATTTCATAGATTTGACATTATCTTATACTTCTCATCCACTTGTGTTTTATTTTAATTATTTTTATTTTCGTTGGATCATGTTGAGATAAATATATTCATATTTATTGATATAATCTTGTGAAATTCATATTTCCATGCTTTCATATGTCACTTATCTCATTGAGCATATGCTATCACTAGATAATTATTTATTTGCTTGATTTGATATATTTGTGATAATTTGTTAGGTTCTTTCCCTTGTTTATTCGAGACAAAAAAGGTTAAAAATTTTGTATTTAGGAGGAGTGTATGCTAAAGGGAGTTATTTAGTTCATGCATTTCATGTTTCAACTTTTGACTTTTTTAAATGTGAATGACATATAGGTATCATGATATTGATTTGTCATGGATTAGAAATCCATACATAATTATCGAGTCTTGCGTGGATTAGGGATGTATAGGTATAAAATTCTGAAATTATTTTAGATAGTTTCCATTTTTGTGTTTTGTTTAAGAATATACAAAGGGTAAGATTTGTAACAATATATTTTACAATTCCTAGGTTTCATATGTTTTAGATTTAACTAAGATAAACATGTGTGCCTTAGTATATTTCAATCAATTCTATTGAGTTTTGTAGTGTACATAAAGTGAAGACAACAAAGAACCATGACAAAGGTTACTAGGCTGGGCCGAACTTTTCATACAAAAGACTATTGTTGGTTTAGTAAGGTCTTTAAGGTTTTGTATTTCCTTTTGTTTATCTTTTATGTAAGGAGTTGATAAGACAAAAAATTATTTCAAAAAGTGAGGAAAAAAGTTTTTTAAATGGTTTTGTTTTAAGAGGATGATGGAAAAATGAGGATCTCCTTTGAACAACATTCCCTCAACAGAAAGCCTCTTTGATTGAGATAAATATCTTGCAAAGAGTGGATCTCATAAGATAAATTTCTTTAAGTGAGTGGACCTCGAGAAAAGAAAGTTTCATACAAGGAAGTGTATTTTGATCTCGGGGACTTTGTAAGACAAAAACTTTGTTCAGGAATACCTCCATTAAAAGAGACCTCATTCGAACAAATTCCCTTGGATCAAATGAGAGACTTTTTTTGTTAGGAACTGTGTTTTTGTCAAATTCTTATACTTTAAAGTATAAGTCTCTTCATTAATAAACATTTTTTCAATGTATTAAGCCCATTTTTTGCAAAGCCTTTTCTTGTTTTTGAGAGGGACATTTGAGAGTGTGAGATCCTGTCATAATCCATGCTTTCAAGGTAGATTTTAGGTTTATAATCCTTGACGCGACTAAGAATTTGTCTCAAAAGTGCGTTTTCTCTAGGATCAAGTGCAAGCCTGTCGCGTTAGTAATAATCCCGATAAATCGGGATCGTATCCACAGTGACCAATAATCGGTATTTGTATAGGAGAAGTTATTAAATCTTGAAATGATTCCTCAAAAGAAAAAGAAAAGATGATTAATGATTGGGAAATTTCTAAATAAAAAATGTTTCCAAGAAAAATAAACTAAAATTTGTGAAGAAATTAGATTGACAAAGGAGAGAAAATAGGGTAGGGTACAATCCCTCAAACCTTAACAAATTACCGTGTAGAATACTAGAATTGAAAATTAAAATTCTTGACTAAATCCAGCCTTTATAAATCCTAAGTATTACATATATGAAGGATCTAGCCCTCATCATATGAAATCAAAGGGAAATATAAAGCGGTGAATGAACAATTACACTCGCAAAGCGTTCTTAAACACCTAGGGCAAGAGAGATTAAAAGATTTACTATATGTGTGTAATTTTCATACACGATTTGGTCGAAATTTAATTTACCCTCTATTTTCTAGTCATGTAATTTGCTTCAGAGTGAGTTCATGTACCCCAGCCCTTAAGAATTTAGCTAGACATGATTTGATTAAAGAACAACTTCATACACAAAATTATAGGTCAAACAACTATTGAAAATAATTTGCAAAACAATTGAAATTTGACTAACATAAATACCAACTAAGAGAAAGAAATTATTATACTTGATTTCAGCATCAGGAAAAGACTTGAATCCAGAAATTGTAATCACTCTTACAAACTAGGGTTTATGAAAACTCCTATGAAAATTTACTACTTCTAAATTTCTCTCTCTAAAATTGACCTAGAATCCTCTATAGAAAAAAACCTCCCTAGAATGAGGTAGGGCATGGGCTTTTATAGCTCCAAGTACTACAAATTTGACAGCCAGGGATGCTTGTGGTGCAAAGATTTTACCAGCTACGCACATCAAAATCTTTACAATAAATGCCAGGATTTTGCATGACTGGACCGGTCCGGATAGCCCTCGGATCGGTCCGTCTTTCAGCCACCGGATCGGTTCTTTTTTTATTCTACCGGATCGGTCCGGTATCCACCGAATCGGTTCTGTTGTCATCGGTTCGGCATCCATCCGGGGTCTGATGGACTTGGATCATTTCGGATCGGTCCGGTTTCATTTCGGATCGGTCCGGTTTGCACCGGATCGGTCCGGTTTGCACCGGATCGGTCCGATTTTATTCCTTGTTGACTTTTCTCTACCCTCTTTGACTGTCCATAACTTTTGATCTCGAGCTCCGATTTGTGTGTCGTTTCTTCCGATGCTCTTGTGAAGTCAAGCACTTCAACTTCCCTTTAGATGTCAAATTCGAATTCTGGATAGAAATTTACACTTTTGCCCTTTAACTTTTCTTCCTTTCATCATTTCCTTTCTTCCGATTTCTTTCTCTCTTTTCTTGCACTAAATTCCTGTAAAATCCATGAGAAATACACGAAACTCGGGGAAATTTGTAGAAACAATCAATGGAAATGATATTGAATAAAAATGATTCAATTACTTTGTTCGAGATATCAAAATCACTAATTTAAGGGGCTAAATTCTGAAGAATTTATGCTTAGTCAAATCCCCCTAACTTAGAACTTTTCACGTCCCGGGTAATGTAAAAGAAATTAGTTTAATGCTCCATTCTTGAAAATTCTTTTATTGGGATAGAATACCTTTTTCGCGGGCAAGCGATTGCATTTAGCGTATGCAACAAGCCTTTAAACCCCTAGGTTACCCTAGTAGGACGAGTTTTGTTTCGTGAGGGTTTGCAGTGAATATACCCACAAAATTCTTTATTGACTCAAATAAATATCAAAATGATTAAAAATTGTACAATTTAAACTTTTCAAAAAAATAATCACCACAAATTCATATTCAAATGTCTCAAACCATAGTGTGTGTGTGCAAAGCCAGAAATTAAACCTCAAATTTCCACCGATTGAGCATTACGTTACTTTCCGAAAATTCGTTTTGATTCAAATTCTTACGGATGTACTCACAAACGAATCACTCGGATTGTAGCTATTTTCTCTCGGTATGCATGATATAAGGAGTAAATATAATGGACACAAATTCATGCATACAAAATTGAAAAGAAGGAAATATATGGTGAAAAGATCTCATCATCGGAATACAGTTATTAGGAAACGGGAAGCATCATCTCTTAATCACACCATTTTAATCTCTTTTATTATCTTTTCATGTCTTAACTCTCCATGCGGTAATCAATTTCGCCATTCGGACTCGGTTAGGACTTTTTGGGTTAAAAAGTGTAAAGGGTAAAAATGGGAATGGATGGGCTGTTCGGAATTGGAAAGTGTCCTTATGACGTCCATTTGTGCTTTTTCGGGCATTTGCTCGTTTTTCTCTTTTCATTTTTCAATTTTCATTTTTTTTCTTTTCTTTTTCTTTTCGTTGATCATATCTATTTTTTTCTTCTTGCCCCTTTTTATAGCACAATTTGGACTTTATTTGATGAATTTTCTATTTTCACAATTCCGGGCTATTTGGGTTTTTCGGGTTATCAAACGAAAGGAAAATATTTTATTAGGCTCAAAGTGGGTTGCAAAGGAATAATTTTGTTTTTCACCACTTTTTATGGCTAATATTTGTGGGTAATAAACGAGGTCCTACTTCATTGTCCAAATTGCTAATCACATTACCATATGCATCTCGAGATTAATTAAGTTTAGAGATATATTTAGCATGAATTTCGAGATAACATTTCACACATTTTCCATAACCGATCAAAACAAAGGGTTGAGATCATCAACGACTTATTAAAACGCTGAAAAGAACTTTGAGTTAATTATAAACTCGGATTGATTTATAAACTCGTAAAAAATTGAAAGGCTCAAAATCTCACCGGGTTTGATCAATCTTCACAGTTATTCGTAAAGTCGTCAATTTTCTTTCAATTTCCATCTTCGGTCAATTTTGGCTTAGTGCATTTTGATTGTTAACAATTTGAGTCTTTAAATAGAATAAAGGTGATATTTTTGAAAAAATTAAATTCCAATTTTTATTTATTTTGAAGAAAAATATTTTTTTTTTATATATGCGAAGTTTTATGAATACGCACCTGTCATCCCCCCTAACTTAGTGATTTGCATTGTCCGCAATCAAATGGACAAGAGAGATAAAGAAGGCAACATTATGAGTGCGATAAATAAAACAAGGAATGATCATATTAAAACTGTAGAATACAACACACTGTGTAATCAAGACACCACAAACATAAAGGGGTAGCGGGGCATCCTAAGGGGCGGGTGGGTGAGGGGAAGGACCTGGAGCAGCAGGATCATAAGGATTGTAATATTAAGGAGGAAGAGGGGCCTCGGGACCCAACTGAAGATGGTACAAGTCCGCCTGCATACGCAAGACTAAACTCGTGTCCCTCTCATAGGACGTAACGAACCCGTCGAAACGCGTTTCAAGAGAAAGGACGCGCTCAGTCAATCCCGTACCAACCGGAACATAATTCGAATCAGTGGTTTCATCAAATTCTTCCTCCTCTCCTTCTTCCATCTCAACATCCTCATCAGCAACGTTCTCTTCCTCATCGATCTCCTCATCACTCAAATTATCGCCGCGCCTTGCACGAATTAGTTGTATTTGTCGTTCAGTTCGAGTGCGGGATTCTCGCCCTAATGGCTTGGGCAAGTTGATAAGGTCTTATGGCGCTTCAATCCCGGCATCCTTAAGCAAGGATGTAATGAGACGACCATAAGGAAGAGGGGCGCGACCCTTTTTATCGTAGGCCACAAAGAGAATATCAGAATAAAATGTGCGGGCCAAATTAATAACTGTTGCATGGTCAAACAAATGATACATCATTGTTGCTTGACGCGGGTGCATTGCTGAATCATTGGAGGTTTGCAAAATATTGGCACAAACAATGTGAAAAGTGAACCGTGCCTTGTCAGATAGCCGACCAACACGAAAGGTTTCGGTAGTCCAAACTGCGCCGGGCTCGATTCTTGAGATGAAAATTGCTTTGGACAGAACAGGGTCAGGACTGGAGTAACCACACAGTAAGACTCGAGTTTCTGGGCCAGAATTTCAAGGGAGAACGGTATTGGTGTAGAATCCAAAAAAGCTTGTGATTCGAATTCAGCGGTACGGACTAACGAACCGTAAAATTGGTGCACTTCATTTTCCCAAACTGCCTCATATGGTTCATAGAAAAATCTGCACCAGCCTCTTGTCATGAACATGGCTGTGATAGAATTAGTTAGTTGATCCCAAAGGATTTGACGTTCAATGTGGATTTTGCGGGTGGGACTGAAAAACCGCCGGCACCAATTTGCTTCACGGCGAGAACGGTAGTCTCCATTGCCGTCGGGCAAGACTTCAACGGAGGTATATTTCTGGGGAGTAGCCATGGGTATGGAAGGAGTAGACATAAACTGAGAGAGAAGAGAGAATATGGAGGTATGAAGGAAAATGGGGTGGGGGATGGATGTATTTATAGGATGGAGAATGACATAGGAGGGAATGGATGGGGGAAATAGGGGGGACGAATTTTTGGGGGAAAGGAAGGGATTGGGGGGATGAATTTGGTTTGTATTGAAGAGGTGTGAACCTCGGGAAGGACCATTCTACAGATCTCCGGACCGATCCGATTATAATATCGGACCAATCCGACTTAACCGAATCGGTTCTTTTAATTTACCGGTCCGGTCTGCTGAATTTCAGAAATTCCTTTTCTCTATTGTTCTTACTGCTAATGCTCCTTTTCTCCATTCCAATGCTTCCTTTATAACTTCTCTCACTTCAAAACTTCTGCAATTCTCTTCAAAACCTTAACGCCCCTAAAATCATTGGATTCCCTACTCCGGACTAACACATACTTACGACTCCTAACTCCTAAGACTCCTATTTACAACAATCACCCCATACATGTCGGGGGTGCGACGACCTCACCTCTCTTTTTCAGTCAATCCCCATAAATGGGGTCCGACAGCCAGATTGTGTCGGCTTCCTTGACGATTGCTTCCACATATGGCTTGATACGATGCCCGTTGACCTTAAATGTGTTTCCCCCTTTTTCATCTTTGAGTTCAACATCTCCATGGGGAAATACCTCTTTCACAATGAATGGACCCGACCATCTTGACCGCAATTTTCCGAAAAACAAGTGCAACCTCGAGTTGTAGAGAAGGACTTTTTGTCTCGAATGAAACTCTTTCCTACGAATGATTCTATCATGAGCTCGTTTCATTCGATCTTTGGATATTTTATCACTTTCATACGCATCATTGCGTATTTCTTCCAACTCATTCAACTGAAGTTTACGTGTTTCACTGGCTTTATCCATATTGAAGTTCACCCTTTTGATAGCCCAATACGCTTTGTGTTCAATCTCTACCGGAAGATGACAAGGCTTGCCATACACAAATCGAAATGGGGAGTTCTATATGCCCAGAGCGCATCATTCAATCTGAGAGACCAGTCTTTCCTATTAGGTTCGACTGTCTTTTCCAAGATATTTTTGATTTCCCGATTGGCGAGCTCGGCTTGGCCATTCGATTGAGGGTGATAAGTTGTTCCAACTTTATGGACAACTCCATACTTTCGCATGAGCTTCTCCATAGGCCTATTACAAAAATGGGTACCACTATCACTAATTATGGCCTTAGGCATTCCAAAACGAGAAAGTATATTTACTTGAATGAATTTTATCACCACTTTATTGTCATTCGTCCTTGTAGCTATGGCCTCTACCCATTTTGAGACGTAGCCTACAGCGATGAGGATGTATAGAAAACCAAAAGAAGGTGGAAAGGGACCCATGAAGTCAATACCCCAACAATAAAACAACTCCAAGACTAGAATTGGGGTTAATGGCATCATGTCACGGAGAATAATAGCTCCCATTCTTTGGCATCTATCGCATGATTTACAAAAAGTATTCAAATCCCAGAAGATTGTGGGCCAGTAGAGGCCGCTTTGAAGGATTTTCGCAGCAGTTTTATTTTTAGAAAAATGACCTCCACATGCTTCCGTATGACATAATTGAATTACCCCTTGGATTTATTAATAAGGTACACATCTCCGGATGATTTGATCAGCACAATACTTAAACAAATATGGATCATCATAAAAGAACATGCGTGACCATGTAATGAACTTCCTTCTCTCTTGCGGAGTCCAATTAGAGGGAACAACTCTAGTGATAATGTAATTGACTATATCCGCAAACCAGGGGAGAGAAGAAGTAGCAAATAGATTTTCTTCCGGAAAATACTCATCTATAGGAATGGGATCAATAGGTACGTCGGACGATAGGCATGACAAATGGTCAGCCACGACGTTCTCTACTCCTTTCTTGTCTTGAATCGAGAGATTAAACTCTTGTAAGAGTAGGATCCACCGAATTAGACGGGGTTTGGCATCTTTCTCACTCATGAGATATTTGAGGGTCGAGTGATCAGTGAAACAAATGATGGGCGACCCAACAATGTAAGAGCAAAATTTGTCTAGAGAAAAAACGGCTGCTAGTAACTCTTTTTCTGTAGGAGAGTAATTAAGCTGAGGGCCAGATAATGTTCTGCTAGCATAGTAAATAACATGAGCTTTCTTCTCCTTTCGTTGTCCAAGAACGTCCCCAATCGCGTAATCACTTGCATCACACATAAGCTCAAAGGGGAGTGACCAGTCAGGAGCTTGCATGATAGGAGCGGAGATTAGCATGCTTTTAAGTTTATCAAAAGCTTCTTGACATGATTTATTCCACTCAAATGGTGTGTCCTTCATGAGAATATTACTCAAAGGTCTAGCAATGGTGCTAAAGTCTTTGATAAATCTTCTACAAAATCCAGCATGGCCTAGAAAGGACCTCACATCTTTAAGTGATTTTGGCGGGGGTAACTCAACTATTACTTCAATTTTTGCTCGATCAACTTCAATCCCCCTAGATGAGATTATGTGGCCTAAAACTACGCCCTCGGTAACCATAAAATGGAATTTTTACCAATTGAGGACTATGTCTTTTTCCACACACCGGAATAGAACTTTTTTAAGATTAGTCAAACGTTGGTCGAAAGATGGACCGAAAATGCTGAAATCGTCCATGAACACCTCAAGACCTTTTTTAACCATATCGCTAAAGAGACTTAGCATGCACCTTTGAAAAGTTGCTGGTGCATTACATAACCCAAATGGCATACGTTTATAGGCAAACGTACCAAACGGACATGTAAAAGTAAACTTTTCTTGATCAAGTCCATCCACTTCAATCAGATTATATCCAGAATACCCATCTAGGAAATAGTAGTAAGGATGGACCGCCACTCGTTCAATCACTTGATCGATGAACGGTAAGGGAAAATGGTCTTTTCTAGTTCTGGCATTGAGATTTCGGTAGTCAATGCATACACGCCACCCGGTGGTGGTGCGTTGAGGTATTAGTTCTCCCTTGGCATTTTCAACCACGGTGATACCCGATTTTTTTGGAACGACCTGAATTGGGCTCACCCATTTACTATCAGAAATGGGATAGATAATCCCAGTATCTAGCAATTTGATAATTTTTGCTCTTACAACATCTTTTATGGTTGGGTTTAATCGCCTTTGCAGCTCACGCGATGGCTTCACCTCTTCCTTAAGATGGATTTTATGGGTACAAATCAATGGACTTATACCTTTCAAATCTGCTATAGTCCAAGCAAAAGCATTCCTATGCTTCCGTAACACATCCAACAACATACCCTCTTGCTCTTTTTCTAAACTGGAAGAAACAACAACAGGAAATGTATCATTATCTCCCAGAAAAGCATATTTGACATGCGAGGGTAGTTTTTTCAACTCAAGACTAGGAAATCTATTTTCAGAGGGAATCATGGTTGTTTCCCTTGGAGGTAATTCTTTAAACCTAGAAATCCAGTCAACATCTCTTAAACTCTCAAAACTCACATCTTCTTGTAACCAAGTTTCCAACTCTTCCACCTCACGCTCAAACGCAGTATAACGACTCTTTTTCTTACCCTTTTTGCACTAAACACACCTCCTATGCATCTCCTCCTATGATTTTTTCGATGTGTTCATCCACCACTTCTTCAATAATATCAACATCAAAAATTTCATCCTCATTACCCATTTGGTTAGTGACATTGAAAATATTGGTCTCGAGAGTCATGTTTCCAAAAGTGAGTTGCATTTGGCCATTCTGTGTATTGATCAAAGCATTAGCAGTAGCTAAAAATGGACGGCCTAATATTATTGAAACATGATTTATCGCATGGGGAGCAGGCTGAGTGTCCCAAATGAGAAAATCAACAGGGAAGTAGAATGTGTCCACTTTCACTATCACATCCTCTACAACCACAAGGCACTTTCACTGTTCGATCAGCTAACTATAGAGTGATTTGGGTAGGTTTTAAATCACCTAAATCAAGCTGCTTATAGATGGAGTATGGAAGGATGTTCACACTCGCACCTAATTCAAGCAATGCTTTTTCCACTATTTTTTCTCCTATGACACACGAAATTGTGGGTGCACCAGGATCCTTGAATTTTGGTGGTAAATCATTGAGAAGGACCGAGCTCACATTCTGTGCCAAGAAAGCATTCTTCTTTACCTTTAGCCATCGTTTGAAAGTCAAAAGATCTTTGATGACCTTAGCATATGCTGGAATTTGTTGAATAGCATCAAGGAATGGCAAGTTCAATTTTACTTGCTTCAAGACATCCAACACTTCTGTATGCGACGCCCCTTTTTTGGGTGGAGCTAAGCGTTGAGGAAATGGAGAAGCAGTTGGTGGTTTAACTTGAATTTTAGATTCAACTCCCTCATCCTTGTCTTTCGTATCCAATGGAATCTCAGCAAACTCGGGAATTTTAGATTCCTTGGTAATTTCAGGTTCAACTCCCTCATCTTTCTCCTTTGGAAGTTTTGGTGCTAGATCAATTACACGGCCGCTACGAAGAGTAGTAACAGCTTGACATTATTCTGGAAAATCTGATGATGTGGAGCTGACCGTGGGTTATCCTTGAAGAGGAGGTCTTTGGCCTTGGGCTGGGAATTTACCCTTCTCTTGAGTATTCACTGCAGATTGCAACCTAGAGATGCTAGTATGAATTTCAGTGAACATTCGATCATATTTAACATTGCTCTCTTTTTGAGATTGGATTAATTGATTCAGTTTATCTTCAAGAGATTGCCTAGGTGGAGCGACATACGGACCAGGAGGTGGTACCTGCATAGGAGGATGCATCTGAGGAGCCACTTGCTGAAATTGAGGAGGTGGTGGTAGAGTCATATATGGGTTAGGAGCCATCCCCCCTTGGGGTTGTCCATAATTGAACCCGTGATTATTCCTCCATGATTGATTATATGCATTCCCTTGCTGTACATTATAATTTCCATGAAACCCCCCTATTGCCTCAACTTGTTCATTGTACATTGCCTTGTATGAAGGGATGGTAGGACATCCTTTGGTAGAATGACCTGCAGCACAAATGGCACACACTTTCTCCTTCCCGGCTTGCACGGGTCCAGTTATTTCTCTCAATCGCACTTCAAACATGTCTCTGAAATTCTTTTACAATTGGTCAAACTTTCGATCCAATAAAGTGTCCTTGTCCAAGTGATAGATACCGGACGCAACAGGCACATTGGACACTTGTCGATTTCTATTTTGACTATTAGGATCAGAAATATCCCATGCTTGGGGCGTCTCTGCTACATATTTCAGATGAGCCTCAGCATTTCTCGAGTCTAACTCCCAAAAAGGTCTTTCGCACATGGTTTGAACAAGTTGTTTATATGCTAAAGTAAGGCCTTGATGGAAAAATGAAATCAAATGATGTTTTTCAAAGCCATGATGTGGGCACGCATTAACTAACTCCGGAAATCTCTCCCAACACTTATCGAAGGCCTCATTTTCATTTTAACTAAAAGATTGTATTTGGGCTTTAACAGAATTGGTTTTGTGTTGGGGAAAATTTTTGGAGAGAAACTTAGTTTGCATATCTCTCCAAGATAACATAGAATTTGGGGGTAGCGACCATAACCATATCTTAGCTTTATCCTTTAAGGAAAAAGGGAAAAGCTTTAATCGGATAACATCTTGTGGGCAAGCTTAGTCACCAAACGTCTCACATGCTTCCTCGAACTCTCTAATGTGGAGATTTGGTTTTTCAGAATCCATCCCATGAAATGTAGGAAGAATTTGAATCATCCCATTACGAAAGTGGAACTGACCGGCATTATACGGGAGTAAAATGAAAACCAGGGGTAACAGTTCTCTCAGGAAATAACAAATCTTTCATGGGAAGGTATGGTATCTCATCATCTCCAGCACCAACACCAACACTACCTTGCACAGACATATAGCTACCGAAAGATTCAGAATTCTCACTCAGTGTTTAACTTAATGAACGACTTGTAATGGAATTGTTAGGTGAAGGAGGTGGAGCCCAAAAATGAGGAGACTCTGTGGTATGAGAATTTTCAGAATTTGCTTCGGTAATAGGATTTTTGTGAACCTGGGTAGAAGATGAATTCTGCATATAAGAGCAAAAGAGATGAGATGTAAAAAGAATAAATTTTTTTTTCTTGAATTCACTTGTAGATAAAATTAACTTTCCTAAATTATACCAATTGATGATCCCCGGCAACGGCGCCAAAAACTTGACGCGACTAAGAATTTGTCTCAAAAGTGCGTTTTCTCTAGGCTCAAGTGCAAGCCTGTCGCGTTAGTAATAATCCGATAAATCGGGATCGTATCCATAGGGACCAATAATCGGTATTTGTATAGGAGAAGTTATTAAATCTTGAAATGATTCCTCAAAAGAATAAGAAAAGATGATTAATGATTGGGAAATTTCTAAATAAAAAATGTTTCCAAGAAAAATAAACTAAAATTTGTGAATAAATTAGATTGACAAAGGAGAGAAAATAGGGTAGGGTACAATCCCTCAAACCTTAACAAATTACCGTGTAGAATACTAGAATTGAAAATTAAAATTCTTGACTAAATCCAGCTTTTATAAATCCTAAGTATTACATATATGAAGGATCTAGCCCTCATCATATGAAATCAAAGGGAAATATAAAGCGGTGAATGAACAATTACACTCGCAAAGCGTTCTTAAACACCTAGGGCAAGAGAGATTAAAAGATTGACTATATGTGTGTAATTTTCATACAAGATTTGGTCGGAATTTAATTTACCCTCTATTTTCTAGTCATGTAATTTGCTTCAGAGTGAGTTCATGTACCCCAACCCTTAAG
Organism: Sambucus nigra; assembly: GCA_949130495.1. Taxonomy (NCBI): domain Eukaryota; kingdom Viridiplantae; phylum Streptophyta; class Magnoliopsida; order Dipsacales; family Adoxaceae; genus Sambucus; species Sambucus nigra. The sequence goes on from OX422219.1 coordinate 115,910,491, forward strand.
AATTTAGCTAGACATGATTTGATTAAAGAACAACTTCATACACAAAATTATAGGTCCAACAACTCTTGAAAATACTTTGCAAAACCATTGAAATTTGACTAACATAAATACCAACTAAGAGAAAAAATTATTATACTTGATTTCAGCAACAGGAAAAGACTTGAATCCAGAAATTGTAATCACTCTTACAAACTAGGGTTTATGAAAACTCCTATGAAAATTTCCTACTTCTGAATTTCTCTCTCTAAAATTGACCTAGAATCCTCTCTAGAAAAAAACCTCCTTAGAATGAGGTAGGGCATGGGCTTTTATAGCTCCAAGTACTACAATTTGACAGCCAGGGATGCTTGTGGCGCAAGATTTTACCAGCTATGCACATCAAAATCTTTACAATAAATGCCAGGATTTTGCATGACCGGACCGGTCCGGATAGCCCTCGGATCGGTCCGTCTGTCAGCCACCGGATCGGTTCTTTTTTTATTCTACCGGATCGGTCCGGTATCCATCGAATCGGTTCTGTTGTCATCGGTTCGGCATCCATCCGGGGTCTACTGGACTTGGATCATTTCGGATCGATCCAGTTTCATTTCGGATCGGTCCGATTTCCACCGGATCGGTTCGATTTTCTTCCTTGTTGACTTTTCTCTATCCTCTTTGACTGGCCATAACTTTTTATCTCGAGCTCCGATTTGAGTGTCATTTCTTCCGATGCTCTTGTGAAATCAAGCACTTCAACTTCCCTTTAGATGTCGAATTCGAATTCTGGATAGAAATTTACACTTTTGCCCTTTGACTTTTCTTCCTTTCATCATTTCCTTTCTTCCGGTTTCTTTCTCTCTTTTCTTGCACTAAATTCCTTTAAAATCCATCAGAAATACACGAAAATCGGGGAAATTGTTAGAAGCAATCAATGAAAATGATATGGAATAAAAATGATTCAATTACTTTGTTTGAGATATCAAAATCACTAATTTAAGGGGCTAAATTCCGAAGAATTTATGCTTGGTCAATTCTCTTCAAGTCTAGTACATTAATAAATAAATTTTTCAAGAAATCATGTGGTTGATTGGCTTATTGGAATATATGTGGTAACATTGTCTACAAGTGAGATTAGTGGACAGTGAGGTCTCAGAGGTTATGGAATGTTTTACTGGACTGTAGCATGAGTCGCTATTATTGGTAGAGCTAGAGGAACACATGGAGGGAGTGACAATGTGGAGGGAGTGTCGTTATATATGTAAGCCATATGTATGTCCATGTTCAGTCCTGTAAACATATATTCAGTACTAGTGGACTTGATTTTGGGTTTGGTAAATAGTCATTTTTTTTATGAGGGCTTCCACTATTAATACTTGCGCGTTGTTTGTGAGTGATTTATTTATTTCTTTTTCAAATAATGACTTGCATGAAAATTTGGATTGATTAATTTTATTTGCTAAAAGAAAGAACTAGTTCAAATTGAAAAGAATATAATTTTGCTGACGTAGTAATTAATTAATTAATTATTAATTTTATGTAAACCTTGAGGAACATACTTAACTAAAACATGTTTCACAAAAAAGGCCACCATTCAAACTAGGTCCCTTATTCGGACCAGCTCTCTTTCCATCAAGGTCCTTTTTAACAAAGTTTTTATCTTATGAAGTTCCCTAGGTGAAAATAGGTTTCGAGGAGGTAGCATGGTTCTCTCAAAGTACTATTGTTTCAATTAGTTTAGTGAGTGTACAAATCGTTTGAGACCTCAGACCTCATAACTGGTCCTTGGTGGACCCTAGAGTGGTTAATAGAGTGAAGTATCAAAGTGGTAAATAAGGATATAAAGTAGTTCGGATCTCAGGTGAGGATAATGCGTTCACTATGAAAGGTGTTACTCTCGAGATTAGATTATAAATGAAAGTAGTACAATCTCTGGACCTCTTAAGATTTGTCCAAGAAGGTCTAAGGTGTCTACGGTCTTTGTCACTGGTCAAAGGCCCACTAGAAAGAAACTTATGGACTTCTATAAGTATTACATACCCAAATTTTGGACTTATCAGATTTTACAATGTATAAGAGGTTGGAAGTGGTCAAAAACTTGACCTAAATTCTACTAACAGTGGGTTAATTGAAGATAGAATAACGAATGCTTAAGATATGGAAACTCCTAGGCTTATCTTGTCCTCAGAGGGGAATTCCTCGTTTGAATCAGGGAATACTCTTTGTTGTAGGTTTATATTATGGTTATTCGATAATTTTCATCCTCCATTAACCATTCACAAGGCTCTCATATATATGCACTTGGAGATAGACAGAGTGGATTGTAATAACATGATGTCCTTGAGGTACGATGACTATAGTAATATGGTGGAGTGTTGATGAAAGATTTGCATGTGGTCCAAGGAAGTTGATGAGAGGATATAATGCAGATTGGGGCTTTCAATAAGTATTTTGAAAGTGAGTGGTGGTATTCAGTAGAATAGTATTTGTACCTTCAACCTACTCGCCATAAATGCTACAAAGTCTCACCTAGACATTCGAGGGGTTTCAAAGAGGTTGAGTTTTATACGAAAGGTTTGCGCGTGATTTTTTTATGTATTTTGAGTGATCCGTCTTAGAGGAATTGATTTAGGTCGTTATAAAGGTCGGTTTTCGTTGTGTCGAGATAAAAAAAATTGATCTAAGATTCGTAATAAATATTTATAAGGTCTCTAAGCTAGGCCCTTGAGTTCTAGTGGAATGACTGAGTGTCTCATAATTTTAAGGACGCTTTTAGGACCTTTGGTGATGTCATGGGACTCTCTAGAGGTTAACCATGGTCTATGAAGGATAATGTTATTTTGGATGAGGTATTTGAAAGACCACAAGACCTATTACCTTGCACGGGGAAGGTAAGAGGTTGTGAATAGTTTAAATTTTTGAATACTTAAATATGGCATCATTCGTAGCTCCTTATTTCTCATTATAAGAACTACAAGGGGCAGTAATTATCTTTTTAAATGAATCAGGGTAACAACGTAACTAACCAGTGACATTCCCATCATTCTGAGATAGTATTGGGAATGATATTATGTTATGTGTTGGAGGCAAAGAATAACGGTGCTTCTGGATTTAGGTGGCTATAAATGAGCCCACTGGTCAAGTTTGATATCTTCAGAATTCCATTAAGTAATTATCTCTTTCTCTCTAGATCCTTCTCTTTACAACCAGTTGTTTCTCTCTTTGTCTCTTACGAAAATGTCTTTTAGAAACATCTCTCCATCCAAGTTCTTGAACCCCACTCTTTTTGCTACTATGGGTCCCCATATCTCTTTGGCTCCCCTTACTAAGAAAGGGGTTATGACTTTAAACCAAACTTCTTCTTGGGGTATTATTGTGGGGACCCAGGTGATTAACTGTTTGGGACCTAATGAACCCAATGCTTCTTGTGGGGCACAAGCTATTTGGAAAATAACTGATAAGGACTTGGAGGGTATCTGGGAGATATATGAAATCTTAAATAATATGATATTGAGGGCTTCAAAGCCTGATGATATGTCGTATTCTCTAGTCGTAAAGTTTATGTGCTTTAATTACTATTTGTTAACTAATAGGTCCCGGTTTTAACTCCCTTATCTAGTGGTGGGAATTTTCAAATTCAATAGCGTTCTTAGATCGTTGTCAAAGCTTAAAGAAATATGATGTCCATTGTTCGAGCATGTAGGGGGATCAAGGGGGAAATTTTAATATTACCCCAACTCAGTTCTTCGCACTCTATAGAGCCTAGGATAGGATCAAGACCAATGATCTAGGTTTGGAGTACTTTTGCCCTAGAGTCCCCACTATTTTTCAACGGATAAGTACAACACCCCACAACACTGGAAGAAGACTTTATTGGTAGAGCCTGGGACATCCTATATATTACGGAGATGATCGGTTCCCCACTTTATAGTGAACTCATCTCACCTTGGGTAAATCTTTTTTTTTCACTTCTAATTTTCTTTAATTTGGTCGAAAGTCATATTAAGAGTTATGCTATTTTTCAATACCCGTTGATCCCAATAAAGAGCTGGTTGATGGACTAATGAAGGCTCTTAAGTTGGAAGCCACTCCTTTTGAGGTCTTGATCGCTCTCACCTATTTAAACTAAAATGGTCTTGGATGTTAACCAAAGACAACCTCCTTGGGAGGGATTCCTGAGAATTCAATAATTGCATTTGTGGAGATAAAAGGAGTCAAGGATTTTGTCATGGTTGAGCATAATCGCAAGGCCACAAACCTTAATGCTTATTAAGGTTCATCTCATAATTCTAAGGTTACTAAGGCTAGTGATGGTGAAGATAAAAGGTAAAAAAGTTTGTTGACATTCATCCCAGGATATATGTGGTCCTCCCCCCATGTGGACAACTTAGTCGTCATTGATTCTGATTATTCACCTAGTAAGCCTACTAATTTTTTCTTTACCTATGTTCATTATTTTTGTGTAGATTCCATTCACTAAATTTAGGTTTTGTTGATCAACGGATGAAATCACAGAGAGGAGGATGGATAGGCTTAAATCAAATATGACATTTGTTCCCCTCTTTGTGAAGTAGGGAAAGAGGTCCAAGTCCATGAAGTGCATAAAATTCAAACTGGTTTGAAGATTTTGGTGTCTTCATTAAAGATAATGGATGGATCTGAACTGAGGTTGAATCGAATGGGATCTCATCATTGGAGAAAGTTGTGAAAAATTTATTGCAAAAATTATAGATGGTATGTTGGTCCTCTAGGGTAACCCAGAGTGTACTTTATATTCCAAGGTACTTCCAGCCCCGGTTCTAAAAGTTTATATGCATGAGTTTAATGGTCTCCAAGTGAAGGATAATGAAGTGTCTAGGACCCCTCTAAAATCTCATTAGGGTTCCCTTTTTAAGGAGATGAGAAAATATAGGGCTTCACCTAAGGTCTTTGGTCCTCTCGGTGGTCCTATTAATGTGGAGAAATGAGGGTTAGGGTTCTCTAAATGCGACAAGTATCCTCAACTGTAGTATTTCGAATAGAGAAATTCTTATAACTTTATTGTGGAGGCTTTGATAATGATGACTATAACTAATTGTTATGAGATAGTGTCTACATTTAAGGGTAGAGGGACCTCAACTAATTTTAAGGAGTTGGCCCACATCGTTAGAAAGGTAAACTCATACTTTTTTATTTATATGCAGTTTTCCTTTTTCCTTGTTTATCTTTTTATTACACCTTTATATTGTTTTTTTATGCCCAAAATTTGATTGAGACCCTAATGGTTAATGCCATTGATGGTCAAAAGGTGTGGATGAAGGCATTATTAATGTTAGAGTAGTGGTATTATATTAAAATGGATCTTCACCAATTGGGTTTCAATATACAATTAGAGATGGTTTATCTAGGAGATGAATTGGTGACCCTTAGAGCTTAAATATATTCTCTAGAGAAAACCTATATTCTTAATAAGAACTCAAATTGGGATAGTTCTTTGCTATCCTCCGTTGCTTAGAATTCACTAGCTGAGGTTGAGAATTGTTAATGCAGAGACTTTAAATCATCATCAGGGAGTTGTGGAGGCTCTTCAATCAAAGTTTTTAAATATTCGTGAAGACAGTGAAAAGCTTATTCTTGTAGATAAGAATGTCGATTCTTTAAAGCAACAGGTCTAATAACTCTACATCCAGATGGATTATATGATGAAAAATTGCAAGAGGAGATGTTTGGTATTTATTTCAAGAATATTGAGCTTACTGGGAAGATTCACTATGTGATAAGGAGCCAGATAGATTCTTATATGAGGTCTGAAGCCTACTAGACATTTATTTTCTAAAATTACTCTATAGGATTTGAAGCTTATAATGACAAAATTCAGTTTCTCTTCCCTAAGGTCGATGTCTCTCGTATCTTTGCTAAAGATATCAACTATTCGTATGAAAACTTTGATAGTGAAAGGAGCAGTGAGGGTGAAGCTATTGAGTCTTCCACTTTCGAAGCCAATTAGGAATCCCCTACCCCCTCTGTTAGGTAGATTGAAGTTCGACCAAGCCCCTTTGCTAAAGAACAAATTGAGACCCTTCTAAATTAAGATATTGTGAAGCCCCAGTCGTAAAAGGCTTATTTTTTCCACAGTGCCATTGATGTAGAACTTGCAACTCCTATGTCTTTAATATCAATGGGTGTTTTTTGAAAATTTCAATTTTTTCGTCGTTTTCGTTTATTTTGTTTTGTTCGCTAAGAATTTTTTTCTTGTGATTGTGATTTTCTAAGGTACGTATGGTAGGTAATAGCCCTCCTTAACCCCAAAATTACTTAATAAAGAAATAAAAATAGCAGCATCTTTCTCGAAGTTCCTTTAAGGATCTACAGATCTTTGCAATATAGTTGTCAAAGATAAAGGCTTTAAAATCTAAGGATATAGGTTCCACTATGGGTCCCTGGACCATAGAACCATAACAAACAAAGGATGAAAGCCTTACATTTTAATATTAAAAGTTTCACAAAGGGTATTAAAACCTATCGACTTAACTAACTAAGGATGAAATCTTCGAAGTTTTAAACTTTCCACATTTTTAACACCGAAGACTTAAATTTTTTATACAAACTCATAGCCCACTAAAATTTTCGAGGGTGGAAGTTCAAAACTGAAGTTGATAGGCAGTGTGGAGGATGGTCTAAACGAATAATAAATTTTTAACCTTTTTGAAATTAAATATTAAACATAAATAAATTAAACCCAAAGAAAAACTTTGCACCAATTATAAAATGGTTGTTGTGATAAAGATTTTCCCCAATTTATCTTATCATAAAACACACGTTTAGATGAGTATAGCAATAAAATAAATCAACAAACCACAACATGAAGATGCACGAGGAAAACCCATAACTAGAAAAATCTCGGGCAACCCAATGACACATATTCACTATGATGAGTAAATACAAAAGTTGACAGATGACTTACAATATATACTCGACGCCATCGTAAGCCTTTATGCGTCTTTAATATGCAACATCTCCTTCATAGTGGCAACATAGAAATCCACCCATGAAAGTTTCCACAATATGTGACACAACACATGCCTCGATGTCCAAAAATATGGCTAAGCAACCGTCTATGGATAGGAACATGGAATCCACCGCTTCTTTACTAAAACAACAAATGTTTGTCGAAAAACAAATGCATGAACCCCTTTCTATTGAAAACATATTTTTTGAGGTGGCGTATTTTTTGAGAAAACTCGTACGAACGAAAACAAGGGTTTTTTCGAACGAAATAAAATCGTGCTCAAACAAACATAAAACTCGTTCGAGCAAACATCCAATCTCATTTGAACGAGCTTCGAATGGCATTTGTTCTGCTAGTAGAGAAATGTCATTTAATGTTCATTTAAATGAAATGCTAAACTTGTTTGAATGAGACCTATAAAGTCATTCAAACGACTTAAAATAAAAAATATATATATTTTCCTTTTAAAAATCTTTTAAAAATAAGTTCAAACATTTCATAAAAACAAGCACCGAAAATAAAATTCTAAGGATCAAAATGTATATGCATTCATACCTGATAGATTCTCAAAAACACGAAGATGAAACGTGTCACAAAATACAATAAGATGAGTGGAATCTCTAATTCTTTACCGCTATATCTTCAATCAAACACATCATATGCTTGAATGGTCAACATACAAAGCCTAAACTATGACTTTAATTTTTTTATCTGAAATTAAGTCAACACATACAAATTGACTCAATCAGAAACGTGTCCTTACAAATATCCCCCTTGGATATTCCAGGACAAAGAAAAAAAATACAAAACCTATGGGACATCAAGATCATATAAAATATTGAATACCCAACCCCAAAAGGAAAAAGTACATAGACTCCACAGACACATATTGTGAGTATTTTTGCTCGGATGTAAACTTTACCACATGTTGTAAACTTGCACACTTAAACGCACCTTCAAATGAAACTTAAACATATACCGAATTAAACTGCATAAGAATAAACTCCCCCTATGTCTAAACATCCCCACCTAGGTAAGAATTCTCCTCCTAACGTAAAGATCTCCTCCTAACATTAAAGTGAAAGATATCATTTCTCCCCTTTTTTATTCAGGAATGGAGAAAATGCATAGTAAAAAAATTCCCCCCTATAAAACATATCTCCCCCAAAAGTAAGAACATATTATACCATTTGAAATTAAGGAATAAAGAATAATATCATGCAATGGTGTCAAGTGTAGCAAAACACAAAATGGAAATACAAGCACAAATAATCTAAACAATGATCAATGAATACCAATATCGATGCAAAAATAATACCAACTTGAATACACAGTGAAGCAAGAGATACCAATATGATTACATAGTATGCCAATTTGACCCAAAGATAATGCATATAACAAACATGGATTAAATGTAAACACAGAGACTCAAAACAAAACCATACCATATATATATACAAATATGAAAAATATACCAATGACACACAAGCACATATGTATAGGTATAAACACCACAAAACACTTAATCTATACACACTAGCATAGTATCAATGTGTAAAAATTGTGGTATGGAGTGAAGGGGCGTGAACTAGAAATAAATAAAATATGACACAATCACTCAAAATTTTGTAGGAGTTCTATTTGACCATAAAATTTTATCAAACTAATATTTTGCTTCAAGTTATAATTAAAGTGAACTCAATGAACAAATAAGAATAATGCACACATGCCTAGAATATTGAAGAGTCTATAAATAGATATTGTCATGACATGATAAGCATAAGTAGGATTTATTTTGCAAACCCATTGATCTTCAACTATAGCACCCTAAAAAACTATAAATATATCACTTATTTTTTTCAATCAATTCTTTTGAAGATACCATTTTTGAAAATCAATCAAACAAATAAGTTGGCCTTTAATATTTCTCTTTACCTCTTATTTTTAATCTCTTTCCAATGGTAGATTTCTCCACAAGGAGATTTTCTCCTTTCGTAGCCATTTCTCGTGCATCCTCATTTATTAAATAAGAGTAAACCTACTCATGGGCAACGGTTCTTATACACACAAATCCCCCAGAGTAAACAAATATATAAATGATAAGATAGACAAGAAAATATCTCACTTAACTCAAATATAACATGTGAAGTTAAAGTTCAAAACAGCTCGTGCATATGTGTGTGGAGGCATATACAAAGTGAATCCATTTATGAAATAAAAGTTGAACAACTCCATGAAATCATGATTAAGAACAATCTAAGTACTGAAAATCATAATCATATGTCCTAACCACATTGAAACATGGAATAAAGTGGATCTAAGCACATTGATATTCCCCACAAAATGTGTAGAACTAAACTACGTGTGAACCTAAAATCTTTTTGAGTTTTTGAACAATTTTGCAAATGATACCAATTTACAAAAAATAACTCAAAAAATAAACAAAACCTTTTTGTGTTTTTCTCAATAAGGGACAATAAATGAAAAATCAAAATACGAAAGACTCAAACCACATACAACTTGCAAACACATATAACATGAAGTAAAAAATCTCACATATGCAAACATGCCAATATAATCACCCATTAGATTTAACATGAGAAGTATCATGTCCAAGCATTCGAGAATGAACAAGTTTGACATGTAAAGCGCCCAAATCTGATTTCCTAACCTACATAGGTGTGGTGTGACGCTCTAGGGTTTTGGGAACCTTGGTGACTCTAGACTTATACCTTCTAGAATCATTTTTAAGATCAAAGAAATAACGCCTAAGGTTACCTTCCTACGGTAATGTGCGCACGTATAGACCCAATGAGGGGTGTCACTTAAGTGTAGACTTTGATGTTGGCTTTAAAAGTGGAAGTATCTATATCAGCAAAGCTAGTCCCACTCTTGTCATCTTTCATTGTAATGGGGCCAAACATTTTATTTAATGTTTTTTTTACCTAGAGTTCAAGTTAAATTTGACTTTACTCAAGTCTCTTAATTTCTCAATTAACACCACAATAATAGACTTGACAAAATGCCAAGAGTCTTCAAACTCAACAAGATCCTACTTTAAAACCTCCATCAAAACTCGAAGGCTCTTTATTTCACACTCAACATACTTGAACTTATTCTTAAGAGTCATCTCATGTGCCTTAATATCGTAAAACAATTGAGCATTATAATCATTTATAGAATGTTCTTTCAAACTAGACTCCAACTTTAAGTTTGCTATTTTTACCAGTTACAACTCATTGACGCTAACTTGGAGTTCACTATCACCCTCCCCTTCTTTATCCTCTCCTTCTTCTACACTCTTTTTATTATCACTCTCTTGGGAATCATAAATAGTGTCCATAGAAGTGTTATCCTTCGAATTATCTTCATGGGAGTATTTTTTGTTTGGGATCTCATGACTAGCCATGAACACGGTGGAGTTGTGCTCAATGGGGGAATTGCGTTCCTCTCCTAGATCACTATCACCAAGGGTGGAATAATACAACTTTGGTTTCTTGCATTCCTTTCTTAATTTAGTCAGACACTCAGCTTCCTTATTACCATAACTCTCCCACCTAATGCATCTATTGGACATATCTTTCTTATAATAATCATTACGATTTTCAGTTAATTGATCCGCTTTGTTATACTTATGTTTCTTAAAATTCTTTACGTCTTTTTTTTTTGTTGTCAAACTTGAGAAAAGTTCTAAAATTCTTTGCAAATATTGCCATATCATCCGAATTGATGACAAACTCATGTTTCGAAACACGTGTTTCCTCCTTTCGAACTTTGAAAGTAATTCTCCTATCTTTCATTTTGTTTTGGAGGAAAACATGTCAAGCTCATAAGTTTGAAGATCTCCTACAAGCTCTTTGAGCTTTGTAGAGTGTAAAGTACCCAAGGAATTCAAAACTATCACGTTTGAATTAAATATTTCGGGCAAGGACCTTAAATTTTATCCAACACGAGTTTGAGTATTCTCTGTTCCAAGTTAAAAGACGAGTTCACGATATCTAACATTCTAGCATAGAACACATCGAAGGTTTTACTCTCCTCCATCCTAGTGGTTTCAAACTGAGTGGTGAGGTTTTGGAGTTCGAAAGCCTTAAAAACACTAGTACCTTCATGGGTGATTTGATGTGTGCACCAAGCCCCTTTAGACATTCCACATGTCATAATACGATGGAACTCCACTGGTGTGACCGAACAAAACATAACATTTAAACCTCGAGAATTATAACTGGCTAACATATGCCCTTCCTCTCTCCATACTCAATGGGTTTGAAAATCTTATAATCACATCCATGGATGTGAGTGGGGACTAAACCATTAATTACTTCTTACCATGCTCGTTCATCTATCGCTTAGAGTGTTGATTGCATACGCATTTTCTAGTGTGCTTAATTATACCCATCAAACATTAGTACCCTAGAAACCGATTGAACATACGAATAAAAACCGCTAAATCTCTTATCTAAACACGAATCTAACAGAAAAACATAACATTCTTGTTCTGAAATTAATTTAAGAAACCCCAACATCAACACCATAAATTTGTAGATCTTCTCGTCCATGGTGGGAATGGGTACATATGGTTCAAATGTGGTAGAATACATAACAAATGTTAGGATATAAGGTGGAGTGCTGGTGGCAGTATGGTTCTTGTGATGGTGGGAGAGTGTAGTGAGGCTATAATGGTGGAGGAAGACCACCCCTTCCACTCTCTCACTCTTTTTTATACTCCAACAATTAAAATGAGCCCAAATAAGCCCTATAAAACACACCCAATACTTCCAAAACCCGTTTTTTCTGATCTAGGCTCACTAGATTTTGACAACTCAATAATCCAAGGACTAGAAACATGACAGCACACAAGGGCAAGTTAGATTTAAAATTTTCAAAGCACGTCATTTGAACCACATTAAGACTTGTTCGAACGATAAATTCATCTCGTTCAAGTTATAGCTTCTAATGACTTCGCACGACCAGGAACTATTAGGCAGTGGAATCTCGCTTGAAGCTCATTTGATCCATTATTTAAAGAGACCTTATATCTCGTTTAAAGAAACATTAATTTTATTTGAATGACCCATGTTCCATTTTCTCAATTTCTTTCAATTTTGACCCATAACTTCCAATAATTATCATCAAGCCTCCAGATAGATAAATGATAATACAATCCCACTCATATTTATCAAAGTCCCAAGGTTTTCACTTGATTTTAGCTTATGCCTGGAAATTAAATGAAACATTAGGGAGGGGTATTACAATCGTGTGCATATCGTTGATTTTGAGTTTCTTTGGCATTAAATCCTCATTCTTTGTGGATCATTGCTCACCATAATATGCATTTGGGAAGGTTTAACACTTTATTCAATTTTTAAGATTTATGTTCTTGGTTGAACTCTTTCACTTCATTGTTTTTTAGGGTGACTTGATAAACACTTTTCTTCGTTTGAATGCCATTGCATCTACAAATCATTCCTAGACTTTTGGACAAGAAAATAAAATGAATCATGAGTTCCATACTCGTGTCGACAGTTGAGGTTGACAGATGACTCTTCTAGGGAAATTTACCTAGACCTAGGATAAACTAAAGGAAAAAGAAAATGAGCTCAAGGTAAAAAAAATGAAAAGCTGAAGCAGAAAGACAAGACAATGCATCGGCTCAGGAATTCTTAGTGTTTTTTATCCTTACCATTTGAATGGTGGAAAATTTTAGGAGAATTAATTTTACCTTTGCCAAATATTAAAAATACAGTCTCCTCTCTTGCTTTGTAAATGCCCATTACTTGATTTACAACTAGTTGAGAATCATTTTGCATCGATACTCGTTGTCCTCCTGGAGATAAGAAAATTACCGGTTCTTTAACTAATGACTCATACTTCCTTTTATCTTTATAGGCATTGAAATTAAACCTAAGGACATATTCCACGTCTTCATCATCAAGTGTAATGATAACCAGTCCAGCGCCGCCACCATTCGCACGTAAGGAACCATCGATAAGTAACTTCCAAATATGTGACTCCTTATAATATAATGGCTTAAATAAGGGATCCATTCTTAGATGGATTTTTCATTTTCTCTAAATCTAAAGTTTTTTCCCCTTTTCTTGCAGAAGGTTATGATCTATCAGTGTCCATGGCTAGATAAGCCTTGGCCTCGGCTTTCTTTTCCTCGTTGACCATGCAATATCTATTGAAATTACCCCACCTTTCCCCTTGGTGGATTTTCTCGGCTCATGCATCATATTATATTCCCAGAGTCTAGTGTGAGCCTATAAATATGGCTTCATTCTCTTAGACGAATCAATTAGTGGTAGTGCCAGTTTCTCCAATCAATGTTATTGCATTTCTACTCAATCATAAGCTTTGCTTATGTAGTGTACTTCTTTCTGGACACCATCTTTTAATCTCACCAAATCTAAGAGAACTATTGACACGAATACAACCAAATATAAATATAGTTTTGTAAGAACAAGTTTTATAATTTCTCATCATCTTTTTTAGTTTGTCATATTTTGTTACATCTTCATCATTGTGTACATTCCAAGAGTGTTAAGTTGAGTGAAGTTAGTGATCTATGTGAAACCCTGCCTAATTAAATATCAAGGGATCAATCCTTTATTAAATTAAAATAGGATTTACAAAATGGTTCATTCTTAGAATCACTATCAAAAACTAAATTAATTACTAATAACCTCTTAGTTAATTAAGACGATGCCAAATTTTATTTTACATTAAACAAATAAATAATAATATGTGGAAAAACTGAATTACAACATTCACACAATACTAGAGTCCAAACCATTTCAATTAAATAAATAAATAAAGTCTTGCCGAATAAACCATCGACTCAAAATCCCGAACCAAAATAATAAATCCGAATAATAGGAATATCTGAAAACACTGAAACTGAAATACTAAATGAATAACGTCTAGCAGTGGCAACACGCCCAAATGAAATACTAAAATACTACTGAGAGGTCCAACACTAGGAATGAAGAAATGGTGCGTCTAATCAAAGCCCTGTAAGCCTCCACAGCGCGGCAACAATACATCCCTGTAAAGAATCATCAAGTCTAGCATCCGTGTGGCTGGACACCTAAAAAGTTTTGAAAAATATTTTATAGCAAAGGTTAAAGCCCAAAATATTTTGAAAATATTTAGCAAGTATTTCTCACAATTTAAATTAGTTATTGGTTACACATGTTAGGTTCACGTACACTCGCTTAAGTTTCCTTACCTCTAAACTATTGTGCATGCCTAACGTTTGTACTTAGCCCATCTAGCTATTCTACCCAAGCTAACTAGATTTAAGTATTTCTGAATATGAACAGATCTTTGCTCCCGTACTGCCCATACATTACTTCACCCATTAGTTAACGTTTCTCGTATGTTATAAGATTCTAAATTACCATTTCACTTATATTCTCATTATTTAATTAATTAAGTTTCACTAATTAATTCAATCTTTATATATACACTATCGAACTGTCTACTATTACACATAAGTAGAATATTCACATTGGTACATATATATTTATCTTGCTAATATATATCATTACGTCTCTCAAAAGGATCACTATGAAACATGGTCATACTCTGCTATCAGTCGAAGTACCTCTCGTACTAAATATGGAAAAATGGTTCAGTACGTCTCCTTGAACCCAAAATCAAATTACAAGCAATGGAGGTGAACATAGTTCTAAGCTTTTGGTCTATGCACATACATAATGTACACAAACGACACACCGGACACACTAATATATGACACATATTGACCCGCCTTAAGTTTTTTGTTCTGGGGAACAAATCCAAACCTCCCTAGAATTGGCAAGGTGGGATTTCCCACTGCGTGGGAACCTCCATGATAGCAGGCCGCGTAGGTATGTTAACATATATCATCAATCATATAATAGGTACACACACAACCTATATATATTAAGTAGTTATTGACATAAGCTAAATATCATCATTTGTGCGTAGTATATATCACTTGAATACTCATCGTACAATCAATTTACGATTATTCTCACTATCACATTTAATGGAGTATTATTCTCTACTCCAAGGGCCCTAGTTACCCCTTCTTTTATATCAGTATCTAAATCTTCCTTACCCTAATGGTCCATGACATAAGCTCATTCACGATTTCCCAATATTTCATTCTCATTATCACGAATTAATTACATTAAAATTTAAGCCCGAATCCTTATAGTCTTAATTCTCTCCCTAAGACTACAACATGCCCTTAACAAAGTACTATTGTTATCCCATAAATCTCTCATAATTATATAAAGAGGCCCTGACGCTCACCCAAAAAGTTATGCGAAGTTTCGAGGCTTAAATAAGCAAAATAGTCAATTCTGATAGGTCCGAATCTATTCGCCCAAATACCGAATCGATTCGCCTTAGCGAATCAATTGGGTTTGTACCAGGTTGTCTTATTCCCCTACGCACGTGCATTTTACACCATTAACACCCACATAACTTACATATTTCTCCACCAAACTTAAAACCAATTGTCTCGAAGCTTTCCCACATGTATTGGGATAGTTTCTAATATAATTTTTACATCAAAACATTACGAATATCATTCAATAATGGATTCAATCATATAATCCTAAATAACCCTAGGTTTTCATATTCTTCCACCATTATTCATCAAAAACCATGATTTAATTCATGGAGAATAACACAAAATCTCTAATTTATTGTCCTCTACTGATATCAAATCTCTCTACATGCAATTCCTACCCAAACATGCATTTGAATCTTTCTTTTCTTCCAAGAATTATCAGTTTAATCAAAATAAATTTAAACCCTAGTTAGATGGGTATTATAACTTCAAATAAATTGTATATAAACACTTGCCTTTGATCAGTAGGGTCTGATTTCATGGCTTTGTGGTGGATTTGATTGTCTTCTTTTTCAATCCTCACTCCTAGGTTGTTCGTGGCGCAAGATTGAGATGAAACGCTCTAAGAATCTCTTCACAAACTCAAAGGACTCTCTCCTTTTCCTTTCTAATAGTTTCCCTTAGTGTTGAACACTCTTAACCTTATACCCTTCTATCTAAAATCTAATAAAGGAGTTATAAATTCATAGGTCTCCTAACCCTCATTTCCTAAAGGACTAAAATGCCCATATATGGTGTCGGTTTAGCCTAAAAATGCTCAGGGACCCAATCGACACCCCCGGGTATACTATTTTGACCCTTTCGAAATCATAGGTGAGCTCAAAATCATCATTTGAGTCATGATACATAATTATTCCATCTCAACTCCAAATTAATCTACACGTGACTCCCGGCTGAGTAAATCTAATTACGCCAATATCACTCGCTTTTATGCGTAATAATTTCCATATGTTATTTACTATTTAATTAGTAAACATAACATATAATAATAATCATTATAACTTTCTCAATTAATATTAAATAATTGCATTATCATTCAAATCAATTACATTTCTTCTCTCGCGTTATTTAAAGTAAAACTAATTAATTATAGAATTAATTAAATTCAAATACTAAAAAATATGGGGTATTCCAATTGCATACAACAATCAAAGATTGAAAGAGTTGAGATCATCGTTACAATCATCGAGAAGGTATATGATTTTGATTATGTGAATATAATTTATTCAGGTGTTGTTCTTTATAGAATGTTCTAGGCGTTTATTTAAAAAAAAACTAAAGAAAAAATATTTTTATTTTTTAAGTTGTTCGAAAGACTTTAAATCTTTGTTAGAACAAGATTGATAGTTCATTAAAATGAACTTCAAAAGAAAATCAAATAACACTTTTCTATTTACAGAACTAGTATCGTTCGAATGTCTTTCGAACAAGTTTTTCTTTAATTCGAATGAGTTAGTGTTTTCATTCGAACGAGATTTCTCAAAATTTGTTTCGCGTAAAAAGTCTTGTTCTGGTCTTGGAATCATGTTTTCTTAGAAATTTTGGAAAAAATTATTTTCCCATACATATCCAAAAGTTCTCCAACCCCTAGTTTGTTTTAAACTCTTATGTTTTCCAAATTCAAACCCTTGGATGATTTATTGAGTATTAATCGAACCCTAAAAGAAACAATACACATTCATAGCCTTGTAGAGTTGATTCTTTACTATTAAATATGTTAATAATAATTCCTAAGGTTGATCATTGGATACCGAGGAAAGTGGAGCGTGTTGTGGGGGTGGTATTGGATCTGCGTTTTTTATTATTGATAACTGTGATTAAAGACATTACTACATCACATAGTGGAGCGCTATGTTTTGTAAGTCTACAGATATTGTTCCATAATACCTCGCTGTAAATACTGTAAAAATGTATGTTTTGTCGGAAAGGAATTTTTCCTCATACCCTATCTTCTATTTGTGGGTTGTCCTTTGTTTTCATTTAGTTTCAATATCTTGAATGTTTAAGTTCACCCAATTTAATCAAGATAAAATTTGGACTAAATTGAATTTAGTTTTTGTGTGTGACATAGTTTAGGATTTAACATGACCACTATGTTTTTTAAATTAGTATCAGAGCTTATTTCTACAAGTTACTTAAATGAATCCTTGCGGTTATATGGATAACTAGTACAATATGTTTGATGGCTCTAACTATGCCTATTGGAAAGCTCAAATGAGATCGGTTCTAAAATCAATTGAGGAGAGCATCTGGATTGCTGTTGAAAGAGGGTGGACTCCCCCCACTATGACTACTGAAAATTCTATTAGTCTTAAGACAATAACTGTTTGAACTGAGTATGATTTTAGATGGAGTAACATTAACTCTTGGGGATTAAGTGCAATTTTTAGTGCTATCACACATGACGAATTTCATTATATCATGATGTGTTCCACTTCTAAGTAAGCTCGGGACATCATCCAACTCACACATTAGGGTAATAATGTTATGAAATCTTTTAAGCTTCATATTCTCACAACAAAACTTGAGACCAATATCATTCTTGAGTTTGAAACATTTGATGAATATTATGCGTGCCCGTATATTATTGTGAGCTCTAGATTTTTTTTAGGTGAGGAAATTCCTGAAACGAGGGTAGTCAAGAAAATTCTAAGATCTCTCCCATCCCATTTTAGTGAGAAATTCATGGTCCTTAACTCTTTGGTAATTCTAGATACTCTTAGACTAGAAGATCTCATATGTGACCTTTAAACATACGAAATATATATGCTTCCCAGTATCTAAAAGAAAAAGTAATTACTTTAAAAGATCAATTAAAAAAAGGAGGAGGTTTCTGACTCCGATTTTGAATTCGATTTAGATGATCTTGGGATATTTACTAAAAATTATCACAAAAGTTCTGAAATTAAAATATCAAAATTCTTCCAAAAGTGAAAAAAATGTTTTAAGAAAGACAAAAATTTCAAAGCGAGCAAGAATGTTTTTGAGTATGATCAAAGATACGCTAGAGGAGAGTTCCCTAAGAAAGATCATCCGTAGAGGTGCTGTGAGTGTGAGTGGATGGGTTACAAAGCACATGAGTGTGATACTATTCTTAATAGACAGGGAAAGGCAAACTCTCTTATGATTCCACTCTAAGAGATAGTGATGTTGAGTTAGTGGATCTCGAGGATAAATCACCACATGGATGGAACTTCACCTAGTTCATGGCAAGTCATGTTATCACTTCAAGTACGTCTCCCATCGATGAGGACATTTCTAAATGTTATAGCCTTGGCAATGTATCAAACCATTCTATAAAGAGTGAGGATGATGATGAGGATGAGGATGAGGATGAGGATGATTTGAGTGAGTGTACATGCCTACATCGAGTTTTACATTGAGTCTTTATAAACCAAAACACAAATCTATAATGTAGGGAGTTATTTTTAGAATAGGAGTCTTAGATTTCAAGAGAGAGTACGACCTCAATTAGAATTTCATTGAGTGAGCAGTTAGTTTCATTGGTGAGGAAAAGTTGACTAACAAATTGGCTAGTCTTACGAGAGATCGTCAATTATCATTGAAGACTCATGAGAAAATTGAAGCCCATGTTTCCCCACTCGAGAAAGATCTCGAACATGTTGGGGAGGTTAAATTTACTATAGAGAGCACATCTACGAATGTTGAGAAGATTTTTTCCGGTACTGCATTAGAGTTTTAAGAGAGGAAAGGGATAGGTTACAATATTTTATCCACCCCTTACAATGAACCTTACCAAGTTTGTTATGGATCCATATGGGGCTCGACCTAATCCACCAAGTAGAACTCGTCCTAAACGTTTTAACCAAGGTATTCGCAACCAAGTCTATTTTTGTACCCACTTCTAATGATGAGGTCACCTTAAAGAATTTTTCTATATGTTAGTAAGAGTTTCTAACATGCATGGTCCCACACACCAATATGGTGATATTTCTAGTCTTTGAGAGAAAGTTGAGTTTCTAGTCATGACTTAGAAAAGCTAAATGGAAATATTTTAAAGGATGTCTGCGCCTTTCAAGAACACTTCCAACGCTATGACTAGGGCCAAAAATAATAAGGAAAAGAAAAAGGTTAACTCATCCGGGGTACCTAAGAATAATGAAAAGTCCTTGTTATTTACGTTGCTCTGAAGGATCAAGGTACTTCTCAATGAAATTTTTATATTTGATGCTCTAAGGAAATTACTGGTGACAAATCATATTTTATCAACCTTGTGGATATCAAGGAAGGAAAGGTCACCTTTGCAGATGGGACTAGGTCTAGGGTATTAGGTCGAGGTTTCATGGAGATACCCAATTTTCCTAAGATATACAATGTGTTGTATGTTAAAGTGTTGAAAGCAATTTTAATAAGCGTAATCCAATTTTTCAATAATAACTTTGCAGTAAAGTTTGATCGGTTGGATTTTAATGATTATGGTCAATCTAATGAACTTTTTCTACAATGTATAAGGACCACTGACAATTGATACAATACCATTCCCAAGTCCTCTTTAGTGTGTACTAATGTTAAGCTCTCTATCATGAGCCTTTGGAATTAGCAACTTGGTCATGGTAATTTAGATTTCTTGAGGGATTAGTCGATAAAGACCTAGTTTGTGTCTTACCATCGCCTAGGAAAATCAACTTTCTCGATTTTTGGTCCTTACTAACCAAGGAAAAAAGTCAAGAGTCCCCATAGTAAGTTGAATACCATTACCACCTTACTTGTTTTAGAGTTCATACACATGGATCTTATGGTTCCCACGCGTACATAATGTATTAGTGGTAAGAAGTATATCATAATGATGGTTGATAACTTTTTGACATATTTTATCATAGGATTTCTTAGAGAAAACTTTGATTTATTTGAGTTCCTAACAACCAAGTGATGTGTTCTATAAAATAAACAAGATGTTATAATAATTCAGATTCATAGTGATAATGGCACTGAGTTTTAAGAAGCTGAAGGGAATAACTTTTGTGATAAAGTCAGCATTTGATCGTTCATACTCCTCAACAAAAATGGCTTGCTGAGAGGAAGAATCAAATAATTGAAGAGATGGATATATCCAAAATTCTTGGAATAAACATGCCTAGACATTTTTAGGCGAAGGCAGTTAATACCGCATGCCACATGGTGAATACGATCTATCTTCGTTCACACACAATTCACACTCAATATGAGTTATAGATTGGGAAAAAACCAAACCTTTGATCATTTCAAGTTTTGTGGACTCCTTGATATATCCTTATAGATAGAGAGAACCTAAGGCTGTTAGAATCTAGAAGTAATGAGGGAATATTTTTAGGGCATTCCTCAATAATTAGAGCCTATAGGGTGTTTATCCTTAAAAGATCTAAGGTTATAGATTCGATAAACGTCATAATTAGAGATGATGCACCGATAATGCACCCCCGATAATGATATTATTATTCCCCACACCACTATGATAGACCCCACACTTGATATATAGGATCCACCCTCTCATGTTCGAAAGGGTCACGACCCTCCCGACACCTCCCAAACTAGGTGTCAAGACTCGCGCTCCACTACAAATTGAGACACCCCGCCCAATTAAATATAGGGTGATCAGTCCTCTACCAAATTAAAACAGGATATTCAGCTGGTTCATTCTCAGCATCACCGTCGAAAAACTTTTTAACATATTAATCACGTAATATAAAATTAAGCTAAGTGTCAAAACATTTCCAATTTTAATAAAACCAAGTAAATCCATTTTCATTCAGTCTTAAAGCATAAATCATTCACCACACATCGGAATATAAATAAATACTGAACATGAATCAAGTACTGAAATAAATAAGACTGGATAAAACCTCCCAGTTCAAAACTCCAAACCATACAATAAACTGTATACAATATCTCTGATGAAAGAACTAGAAGTGGGCGACATATGTCCTAAACAAGAAGTCTAGATGAAACTAAATGGAAAAGATAGATGCGTCTACTGCAAGGACCTACAGCTTTCACAACAACTGCAGTACAAGCAATCCAAATCTCTAAATCTGATACTCCTATGGCTGAGCACCTGATATAATACATATATATAGAAAAAGAGAGAAGAGATACAAGAAACGGGTCAGAGCCCGATGTGTAAAAATATTTTAGCAAGTATTTAAAACTGGTTCTTAAAACAAGTCTTATACGCATGTTAGTTATCAAACTCTCACATGAGTTTCTCACCTCTCATTTATTGTGCACGCCTAACGTACATCTAATCTCCCCCTAGTTATACCTCCCAGTTTAACTAGTCAGAAACCATACTAATACTAACTATACTCACTAGTAGTATTCCCGTATCACCCATACAATACGCTATTCAGATAGTTTATTTCACATACTGAATTACATTGTTTACCGTTTGAATTGTTAATCTTTTATTCACTAAGATTATCTTACTTCTCATTTTCATGTTATCTACTAGTCTCATAAAGTAGAAAGTTATTCGATTAAACTCATACATATATATAGTCTCATCATCCTTATATATATACACTAATCCTGCAACCTTAGGTTAAGACCGCTTGGTGCAATGTAATAATTATTATTATTACCAAGTCTACTAATTTCACACAGTAGCAATATTCACAAGTTCATATATATATATATATATACTAATCCTTCACTCCCGGCTAAGACCCATTAGTGCACATATTCTGGAAATCATGAATTCCCGGGTTAGCACCCATTAATGAACCTATATATAATAATTCAGCACCCCCGGGTTATCATTCATTAGTGCGCGTACCAATAGAATATTGCATCCCCGGGTTATTAACGCACCTATCAATAATAATTCAGCACCCCCGGGTTATCACCCATTAGTGCGCCTAATAATAGTCATCCTTGTACCCCCGAGTTATCACCCATTACTACACTTATCAATAGAGTTTCTGCACCCCCGAGTTATCACTCATTAGTGCTCTTAACTATAAGGTTCTTGCACCCTCGGGTTATCACCCATTAGTGCTCTTACAATAATATCACATAATAGGCATACACACATCCTATTATAATTTATAGGTATTTCTCCAACCTACATATATATTCTTCATACATATTTTAACTTCATTACTACGTATAGTATAAATAATTAAATTACTATCTCTCTCGTAATATCCAAGGTACATTCCCTCTATACCGAAATAATTAAAGTATTTATTCTCACATACTTTCCAGAAATTCCATCTTATTTAGATTTACTATGTGGCAGTTTCCCTCATACCAATAAACCGGCGAACTAAAAACTAGACTTTGAAAAAAATCCCCAAAAATTCCCTCTGTCCCTCGAACCAGAAGGGTTTTCGTTTGAACGACTTCCACGTGTCACTCGAGTGACTTCACGCGAGAATGCCATCTCGCTCGAACGAGCGCGAGATCGCGCGATATTGCACTGTTCGTCTTCTTCACCAAACTTCAGCGTTTTCCTCCATTTTTGAACCTAAAAACCTCTAATATTCAATTCCCAACAACTCATCATCAATACCCATCAATACCTAATAGGTTATAGATCATTTCTATCATCCTAGGATCCTTAATTCATCATTAATCATCATAATTTCATAAAACCCCCAAATTAATTCACATGAACCCTAGTTTTCCAAATTCCAATTCAAGAACCTAATCAACCCAGATTCATTCATCAATATATAATCAAATTCCATGATTAATCCTCTACATACATGAAGGAAATTCAGCCACTAATTAAACCAATCCTTAATCATAATTTAATTCTCCAATTTTCACCCAATTAACATATAAATCATGATTAAATCCACCTATACTAACATGAGCATGATTATTGCTAAAAGAATGCAAGTAATAAACACTTGCCTTGAATATGACGGTTTGATCCGTTGGTGATGTTGGTATACACGCGTTCTTCTCTTCGCGATCTACGCGTTGGTGGTCACGGTTGTGCAAGGTGACGCCAAACGAGCGTTCTCTCTTGGAATTTGACTCTCCGTCACACCCTCCATATTTGTTCTTGATTTGTGTAACCTCTTAATCCTAATGAACTTTCCTTATCTGATATAATTAATCCCAATTTTGTTCCATTAATTTAGCCTAAAAATTCAAATTACAAAACTACCCCTACGGGGTGCCGGTTTGGCCTAAAATCGCCCCGGGACCCAAACTAAACACCCGGGTATACTATTTTGACTATCTCGACTCTCTCGGACTCAACGGCACACTCGAAATGACCATACGAGTTACTAAAAATAAATTCTCTTTTTATTCCATTCAATTAGTCCCGACATGACTCACACGCGTGATAGACTTAAATTACTAAACTGTCGTATTTCTCACTTCCGACAATCTATCCAATGTCATAATTCCATATTACATATCACATAGTAATATTAAATAGTTCACAACAATTAGTATCAACCCTTGGCACGCTAGTTAATAGTTATTTAAATCCGGATTAATAACAAATTAATTTCTCACATTTTAATTTAATTAATCCAACAACAATAATTAATTGCATATTTATTCCCATTATAATAATTAATCACATAATTATTTTAATCGTCAGAAATACGGGCTATTACAAGAATTTAGTTAACTACTTTTGATAAACCTCTATAGTAGAGCCCAAGAATGTGATGGAAGCACTCGAGAATGATCATTGGATATGTTCTATACAAGATGAGTTGCTTCAAATTTTAGAAGAACTATATATAAGAATTAGTTCCCCGACCTAAAGAAACTAATGTGATTGTTACCAAATGGGTGTACAAGAACAATATGGATGATAATAGTACCATTGTTTGTAATAAGTCTAGGTTGGATGCTCAAAGTTAAAAACAAATTAAGGGTGTAGACTTTAACAAGACATTTGCTTCTGTTACTAACCTTGAGTTTGTCCGCTTACTACTCTCCATAACATGTCCACTACAGTTTAAGTTATACCAAATGGCTGTCAAGAGTGCCTCCCTTAATGTCATTATTCAATAGGAGGTTTATGTGGAATAACCAAAGAGGTTCAATACCTAAAGTATCGAGACATGTCTTTTATCTAAAGAAGGCCTTGTATGGCTTTCTTGGCATGAAAGTCTAACTTCTTATCTCTTAGCTTATGGCTTCAAGAGAGGAGGAGATGGCATGATGTTGTATGTTAAGAGATAGGTTGGTTCTATCTTGGTTTCCCAGGTATATATGGACGACACAGTCGTTGGATCCACGTGTTCCCAATATTTTCATACTTTTGAGGAGGACATGAAGAGTGAGTTTGAGATTAACATGGTTGGTGAACTTACTTTGTTCTTATGTCTCAAAGTGCATTAACTTTAGCATGGGATATTTATATCTCTGTCCAAATATGCTAGGGGCCTAGTGATGAAGTTTTGTTTTATCTCCACTAAAGAATCTTGCACACCCACAAGTTCATCGGCTAAGGTTATAAATGACACTTTAGGCAGGAACGAAAAATAAACTCTTTTTAAGAGTACGAGAGGTAGTCTCCTTTACTTGACTACTGATTGTCAAAACATAGCTTTAGTGTTGGAGTTTGTTCACATTATTAAGATTTCCCAAAAGAGCCATACTCGATTTCACTTAAACGTATCATCAAATACTTGAATGGCAATCTTTATTATATAATTTTGCATTCCTTTGATACCAAAGACCATTCTTTAACTTATTCGAAGGATTATTGGGTCGCTAGTATTGATGGTTGTAAAAATACAACGGAAGGATGATTTTACTTTGGGAGTGCTCTTGTCTCTTAGTTGAGTAAGGAGCAAAACTCCATTTCTTTTTCCATGGCGGAGGCTGAGTACGTAGCCATTAGGAGTTATTGCACACAACTCTTATGGATGAAGCAAATGTTGGAAGATTATGCGATTACTCAAGGCATAATGACTATTTCTTGTGATAATACGAGTGCAATCTACATTTCTCGAAATCTAGTGCAACATTCCCATACAAAGCACATTAGAATTTGTGATAACTTTATTCATGATCTTGTTGAGGAGAAGATTGTTTCGTGCTTTGTAAGTACCAAGCATCAATTGGATGATATTTTCACTGAACTTTTAGATGCACTTCGATTCAAGGATCTTAGAAAGTCTTTGTGATTTTGTTTCATTGATTAAGTTCGGGTTCGATTTCTAGTATAGGATAATTATATTATTACTATATTTTGTGCCCACAACTAGATTATATTCTTTTAGAAAAAAAAATTCAAAAAATTTTAAAAAGATTTTATTTTTTATAGAAATTTTTTCAAAATTCAAAAAGATTTTTGTATTTTGTTTTACACCATATTTGGATATGCATTTAAGATGTTCGAATCAAAATTACACTCCATACTCTAATGTGACTTACTTATGGTGTTATGAGACTTGGCTTCATTCCTATTGTGTGCTTAACAATGCATGTTTAACATTGTATCGTTCTTCGATGATTACATCCTTCATGATGTACTCTTTATATCACCTTTATTGCACACATGCATAAACTTTTGAACAATATGCTTGCTTGTCACACATTGAATAGGTCATTATTATCTCAATCGTACTTAATAAGGAACTAAATGTACTAGGAAGAAATTGTTCTTGTAAGAACCACTGCCCAAATTTTTTTATCCCAAAATATTTGATTTTTATTTGTGCAATGGAAAGGTAATACAAAAGAAGCAATCTTCTTTGCGTTAAAAGCTACTATTGGCAAGAACCGAAAAGATGGTTTAGGCACATAAAAACAAAGTACCAAGGCCAATTGTTTTGTTTCATTTATTCTTTATTTACATGAGCTATATGATTCCTTCAAAAATTTTGAGACTTTATGCTTAAAATGTGAGATTTGGAGGGTGTTATAAGTTGAAGATTAATGAGTTTGCACAATAAACTTCCTTCAAAAACATAAAATAGTTTGGCATTATTTATTTGAGAAGCATATAAATTCCTGACATTTTGCATAAGTTGAGTCAATTTCATTTTGTTCAATGATTTTACACCTAAGGTCAAATTGAGTTCGTTCTTTAGGAGTATCTATTTCACATTGTGCACCTTTTTTAATATGCCTTTGTTGAATTTCCTTCGCATTCATTTACAAAATTTAATTTCATTTCCATGAATCGGATATTTTCATGCTACTCCATGGTGTTACTATTCATATTTATAGGTACATGAATATTTATATACTCAAAAATTTAAAAAGTTTCAAAAATTATTGTTTCCTTAGTTGAAGTTTCATCGCATGTGCGTAACTAATATTCTTTATGACGATATTATTTTTTACATTCATGTGATGCTAACATTTCAGGATTAGATTCTCACCCTTTCTCTATAACAGATAAAAATGGGGAGAACATATTAAGGGGAATTTTTGTATTTTCTTTAAACTACATGCGTCATGATATTTATTTTACTTCATGCATGTAGGTCTTTTTTGCCATTGTGATTTCATGGACTACACGATGAAGACATTCAATTGAATATAATATCACAAGTGTCTTTTCCTTTTCGGGTTTGGGATGGTATTAGTTGAAATTGTCTTAGGGATTAATATTTTTTTTCAATTTTTGTTATTTGTACTAGAATAGCTAAAGGGGGACATTTATAAAAGAAACTTTTATAATTCCTCATCATCTATTTTAGTTTGGCATATTTTGTTACATCTTTAGCATCATGTACATAGTCAAGAGCTTCAATTAAAGACAAGTTAGTGACCGAACGTCATAATTGAAGATCGAAAGGGTTGAGATGATCACTACAATCCTCGAGAAGTTGTATGGTTTTTATTATGTGTTGACATTTCTTTTGGGATTTGTTTTTACAAAATCTTCGAGGCCTATTTTTTAAAATGTTTTTCGAAGTAAATTATTTTTATTTATTAAGTCGTTCGACTGACTTAAACTCTTCGTTCGTACGAGATTAAGAGTTCGTTCAAACAAACTTTAAATTAATAATAAACAACATTTTTATATGCACATGACCCATATCGTTCGAAGCTTGTTGGAATGCGATTGGCACTTCATTCGAAGGAGTTTTTCCTTAGTTCGAACGAGTTAGTATTTTCATTTGAAGGAGGACCTATTTTCATTCAAAGGAGATATCTCAAAATTGTACCCGAATCTAAATTCTTATTTTCTATAAAAAAAAAAGGGTCTTGGAATTAGTTTTTTCATATCTTTTGGCAAAAAAAATAAAAATTCCCATACATGGCTAAAAGGTCTCCAAACCCCAGTTTGTTTGATATTCCTTTGTTTTCCATATCCAAAATCTTAGATGCTTTAATTATCATTAATCAAATCCTATAAGAACATAATACACATCCATACCCTTATAATGTTTATTACCTTCCGATGAAGATAGTATTACTGTTTTCTTAAGGCTAATCAGTGGACACCGAGGCAAATTGAGCTTGCTATGGAACAATCTTGGATCTACATTATTTTCTATTAATAATTGGGATCATAGACATTATTGCATCCCTTGGTGGAGCTCTAAGTTTTTTAAGTTAGTAGATGTCGTTCTGTAATACCTTACGATAAACATCGTTGAAATATAGGTTTTCCAGGAAAGGGATTTTCCTCATCTTTTACCTTTTATTTATGGGTTGTTATTTGTTTTCATTTAGTTTCAATATCTTGCATGTTTAGGTTAACCTGATTAATCAAGATAAAATTTGGATTAAATTAAATTTGGTTTATGTGTGTGACCTATTTTACAATTTATACATATATCATTACTACTACATTTTTCAATTTTCTCGCTTAGGATTGGCCTCAATAGCAGTGGAGTTGACTCCGAGTACCTCTTCAACACAAGAGAGTTTTTTGTTACATTTTTTATTCCACTCAAAGGTATCTTTGAGGACCTTAAAGAGTGGAACACATTGGTTCATATGTATGGACATAAATCTATTTAGTCTCCGAATCTCCTTCTTGCTTATTGGATACTCATGTTGATCAACACTTGAATCTTCCCAGGGTTGAGCTTTATCCCCCTTTTATTGATGATTAAATTGAGAAAATTTCCTTCCCTTCCCTTGAAGACACACTTTAGAGGATATAATTTCATTCGGTACTTTTCTAGCTCGTCAAAAGTCTTGTCGAGGTCATGGACAATATAGGTTGCATTCCTACTTTTCATCAACATGTCATCTACTTATACTTACATAGTATGTTGTAAAAAATAACTTGGGCTTGACATTTATATGCAAAAATTTTTTAGTCGTATTGATCTTTGAATAATCATGCATTGAAAAGAAAACAAGAAATGAGTAAAAAGGTTAAACTTAAGGTTTTTAGAATCCATACCATTATGAATCTTGGTATGATTCGTATGAGGAGATAAAGGTAGATGATGATGAAATGCTCGCTTCCCACTTAGGTATTCGAAAAACCTTGATTAAACCTTCTATGTGCTTGGATCTTCTAGTGTATAATCCTCTCCAAAGTCAAGTAGGTGGGTGGACACCTTTTGAGATGAAAATCCTCCTTACGAGTGAGATATGGTGGCCAGTCTCTATCCCTCTTCAAAAAATGTCGATTGTATTTTCTATCACCCCTCTCCAACCCAATTGAACCAAAATAATGATTAAAAAACCTTCACACACCTTTATATACAAGTAAAAGACATGTGCATGGGCTAAGCAAGGGCTACACGAGGGACCTATGGATAATAATTAAATTAGAATTGAATAAATACTCGAAAATCTGAATTACCATTACCTTAATCTATTTCCTTTCTTTATTTAGTCATGAGTTAAGTCCCATAAATATTCGCGACAGCACACCAATTTAATTATCTGAGAAATCAGTCAGATATAATGAGGATTGATTTGCAAAGTTTACTATGGTACGTAATACGATTCCCCACGTTATGTGTTCGATACCCGCTTGGTCAAATAATTTACTCTTAACTGATTTTAACCAACATCTAATCAATTCCTCGATTCTAAGACTTAACTTATATGCTACTCCACTGGGATTATAAAATAATCCGTCGTCTAAGTTTTACTTTGTGGAAACAAAAACACATAAGTCTATCCAGGGGGTATCACAATCCATGATATACACTGGATATGGACTCCTATGAATTATGATCTCAGACCTACTTACACAACTATCACCTAATATCCGGGGTCATTTAACCCGATATAAATCAACACGCACCCACAACAATCAAAGTGACATTTTGTGCAAAAATTCCAATCTTAATACTTTCAGGGATTAAGAATCTATGCACCCTTTAAAAATTGAGTGAGAATGCCTAAGTCTAATCAAGATGGTCCATATAATCAAATATCATGATGGTTCATATACCCTTTGAAAATTGGGATGTACTAATAACATTCCTTTATCGAACTAACGAACAAGCTCTCGAACCATCAAATAGTTTTTCGTAGTTTAAGATACACTATTATGATTTCATCACAGCTATTCTGATAGGATGGAAACTCCCATATATATTTCAAACATTTCAATAGGGAAAGAATCGAAATTATGATCTCTTAATGATCAATCCAAATTTGACTAATCAAAATTTCTACTCAGCTCTTATCGACATTTCTACAATATATTTAAAGCAAATGTAAGGTGTTATCATAACCGTGATTCTTATTTCAAAATGAGAGGACACATTTATTTAAAAGTAACCATCATATAAGGTTTGAAGAATAAAACCCTAATAATATCCCACTTAGTCTTAAAGTCATATATCTAACTCCCAACCCATTTACACGACAATTTGTTTTGTGTTAGTAAAAGGACTTACCGAGTGTTATTCAATATAACCATTGTTATGAACTTAAGATCTTTTTTTTTCGATTTCTCGAACTACATAAAACTTACACTCAATGTTCTTAACTATCTTATGGGCTATCTAGAACTTGCTATAATATCGCTATATACACTAAATGTATGATATCTAATTACACTTGAAGGAGCCACACCCAATTTAGTTAATAAGTAACCAAGCCATATAGCTTATTTGCTGTAATACATTCTGAAGGGTGAAGATACGGATCGAATGAGTGATTCGGGGTATTGTAGTTAGTCGACACTACTTTAATTAATTATTTTGTGTGAAATTGATTAGATTAATCGATGTGATCTGAAATGTAATAACTTTGGAGGATGAGAATGAGTCACGGTGAAGGTGAGCATGACTATGACTTAGACCCGTAGGGAATGAGGAAATTAGTTATTAAAATACGTTAAAGAATAATTGACACACTTCGAGTGGTGGGGGATACTCAAAACTATAAGATGAGAAGTATAAATGAAATTTAATAATACATAGAATATTCGGGAGTTATATATGATACATATGGGATATATAATATAGGTCGGGTCTCTACCTATATTGATGATATAAATATATGGGTGGTGTGAATATCTATTGTGTGAACGATACTGTGACCGGTCGTTTGGGTGCGTAGGTATGTGCCCAGAACTATGTCCGCCTCCAATATGTATAATTTGTATATCTATGGTTCGAGGTAGATACTGGACCAATAGTCCTTTATTTAGTACGTGATATACTAGGACTTGATAGCTAAGTATGCATTCACCACAACTCAACCTAGGGGTTTATATATATATATATATATATATATATATATATAGAAAACTTATGTATGTCATAAGATCAAAAGATGATGTCATCTTTATAAAATTTTATGCACTACCTATTATGCCCCTCAAATATTCGATTTCCCCTTCTTTTTTTCACCCTCGTCTTATGTCAAAATTCAAAAATAAGGGCGAAAGAGTCCATAGACACCCTTACACACAATTCAGTCTCTCTCCTCAACACAAAACCATCAATTCTATACGCCCCAACACTCCCTTGCTCCAGTTCTGAAAACCATCCCCAAACCCTCAATTCTTCCTTCTCCTATTTCACTTCCCCCACAGTAGAAACCCTTTCCAAACCCATATCCTACCACACCGCCGCCTTGCACTCCAACACTGCCACCCTTGCACTCCAACGCTGTCGCTGCCACGCCAAGTAATCTCTCCCACACTCTCATGTTTATATTTGTAATATTTTGACCTTGGATCTACAGATTCGAAGACTTTGTTTAATTTGTTTCAAAGTTTAGTTATAAATTTTGTTCTAATATACTATATTTTTTGTTCAATTTTTGTTGGTACGATTGTTGGTTCAATTCTAATGCGTGTTATCTATTTCCTTAATCTAAGAGTTTTTTTTTGTTTAATGGTCTTCTTGAAATTATGTATTTTTGAGCCCCTAATTCTTAGACATTTCAAACTGAAATTATTGTGTTTATTGTTTGATTACTAGGTCTCACCCATGGATTCAGCTTTACCATCAATGCAAATGGTATGCTCTCTCCCCTTTTCACTCTATATTTGTTGTATTGTTTTATGTGTCTAAATAATTTATGAACATTCAAAATTTTCATTTTTTGTTAAAGGAAATTGCGGTAGTGTAAATTATTTCTTTTGTATTTTCGCCAAAAGATTTTGTTTCCTTCAATGACCTTAACTAATTTTTGTTAATGGCCTTCTTCAACTTAGGTGTTTTTAAACCCTTAATTTTAGATATCTCAAACTGAAATTATTATCTTTATTTTTTGATTTCTAGATCTAACCCGTGGATTTAGTTTTACCATCAATCCATATGGTATGCTTTCTTTTTGAACCTTCAAGTTGCTGTCAATGGTATAAACCTTCAAATTTTATTGTTTGATTTCTTTTTGAACCTTCAATGCAAATGGTAAGACTTTAGAGTAGATTATTACAATAATGTTTTGGTTCAAGATGTTGTATGTTGGCTTTGCAAATAACCCCTCTAAACCTAAACATCACTTTCCTATGTTTTTTTATATTATAGGTAACCAAATAATAGGCTTTCCTTCTCCCTATTTAGCAGGTGATTCCTATGTATATTATGTTTCTTTTTATGCGGTTCAATCCTTTTGGAATAATAGTTGGCCAATGGAACATTACTCATCGAGTCCTTGAAGCAGCCCTGGGATGCCCTCCAGGTACACAGATGCTTTCAGATATGTTGATGTTTTCGACAATAGGTGATCACTTTTTGGTACTAATCGAATGGGAACAATGGTATGGTTTTAATTTAATCCTTTTTAGTACTGATCGAATGGAGAGCAGTGGTATGGTTTTCACTTCTTAAACAGACCGAATTACATCATCCGATCACATCTACAACTCATTTTTTTTAGAAATGATGTGGATTATGTACTAATGTATTAGAAGTTTGCACCACAAGATAATAGTATCACCATTTCCAATTTCGAATTCCATTATTCTGTAACTAGTATAATTTTTACAGTTATTTTAGCACTCGCAATATTTTTTCGATCTTGGCTATGTTTATAAGAATTTGACATGGCGTGTTTGTTCTTCTGTCAATTCCGCAGTGTAGCGTCTAAAATACAATACGCACGTATATGATTAAAGATGGTGATTTATGGAGATTATAAATAGAAATAAAGATGTCAGTACATCCGATCCAAGGGAACGTCTAATAAGCAATGGAGGCTGAGGATACAAATCTAAAGTCTCCACAATAGTAAGTCTCAAGTATTGTAATTTCTAAATTGACTCAAAGGTTGTCCTCCCCTGCCAAAGCACAAAATCAAGTAAGAACTGCAGGTCATTAAGAACCGAAGGTCACATTTCTAGACCCTTATAGATTACTGTGGCAGAGTCCACAGTATTCTTTTTCTCCATATTCCAGTTGGGATGTTTCAAAGCATCAGATACTTTAACATCTTTCAATTTCTCAACAGGACAGTCCCTGAAAGGCCCACCAGATGCAGTTAAAAATATATACCTACGAGTACCTTCTGGTAAGCCTTGAACACACTGGAATATTGCAGTTCTATCTTATGTTGGGTTCGAACTAAGTGGTGTTGAAATTTCATGGACATTTTTTAACAAAAAATTTAAGTAAAGGGAGTATGACTACTGCGGTTTCCGTTGACGTCGAGGGTGGAGCAGGATAATTGCAGCCTTCAAGCTGGAGCATTGATTTCATCTCGCTAGATTAGATATGCTAATTTCATTTTTATCTTAAGATGGGGATATCTCATTTTTGTTATAGGTCGGCAAAAAGGTCTCCAATCGTACCGTTATGTTCATTATATGTGATTTTTGTATAAGATATTGTTATTAATTTGAGTTTTTCTATTTAAAATATTGGGATTAAACTTACGTCCACTGGAATTGAAATGCCACATCAACAGATGTCTATAATGCACCCAACAAAGTTCAAACGCAAGAAGTTACGCCAAGAAAGGAGGAAACGCCGAATTGCGGAGCTAATCTGACAAGACAAAGAAATTGATAACCAGATAGAAGCAGATGCCATTGAGCGAGCTAAAGAGTTTGACACGACCGTCAAGGGTAAATTCAATATATGGAGAAAAGAATATGAAAATGCGAATTTTGATTCCACCTTGAAACTAATGCATGATCAGATTATAATGGCTAAAGCTTATGCAAGCATCGCAAAAGATAAGAATGAAAGTGGTATATATGATTCCTTAATTAAACATTCTCGAAGAAGTCAACATGCCATTGGGGAAGCAAGTTCTAATGCTGAGCTTCAGTAAAGTGCACTTCATCGAGCAAAAGAAATGTGTCACATTCGGTCTTTAGCTAAGGATCGATTATATAATTGTATGACAGTAGCAAGAAAGTTGAGGGCCATGCTTCAGTGGACAGAAGAGGATGTAAATTCACTAAGGAAAAAGAGTTCCTTCTTGATACCATTAGATGCAAAACACTCCCTAATCCATTGCATTGCCTTCCTGTAGTGCTCACAACAGACTATTTCTTACAGGGTTATGAGAACAAGAGGTTTCCAAACATCAAAAACCTTGAAGATCCTTCTCTCTTCCATTACACTATATTTTTTGATAATGTTCTCGCAACATCTGTTGTGGTGAATTCAACAGTGCTACATGCGAATGAACCTGAAAAGCATGTTTTCCATATCGTGACTGATAAATTGAATTTTACGGCGATGAAAATGTGGTTTCTTGCCAACCCTCCTGCAGGTGCTGAAATCCAAGTGGAGAATGTTGATGATTTTACATGGCTTAATTCCTCTTATTGCCCTGTTCTACGTCGACTTGAATCTGATCGAATGAAAGAGTATTATTTCAAGGCACATCAAGCATCTTCCATCACTTTCGGGTCTGACAATTTTAAATATAGGAACCCGAAATACTTGTCCATGCTGAATCATCTTAGATTCTACCTCCCGGAAGTTTACCCAAGGTTGGATAAAATAGTGTTCTTGGATGATGATATTGTGGTTCAAAAGGACCTGACACCTCTATGGTCTGTCCATTTGCAAGGGATGGTGAATGGGGTAGTGGAGACCCGCAAGGAGACCTTCTATAGGGTTGATAAGTATCTTAACTTCTCAAATTCAAAAATATTAGAGAATTTTGATCCAAATGCTTGTGGCCGGGCATTTGGCATGAATATTTTTTTATCTCAAGGAGTGGACAAAACGCGACAATACTGGAATATATAATGGTTGGCAAGATATGAACGAGGATAACTCTCTGGAAACTTGGTACATTGCCTCCAAGACTCATAACTTTCTATAACCTTATGTATCCACTTGATCGGAGCTGGCATTTTCTTAGGCTTGGATACAATCCAGACCTTAACCAAACAGGAATAGATAATTCATCTATCATCCACTACAATGGGAACTACAAGCCATGGTTGGATCTTGCTATAGCAAAATATAAGACGTATTGGTCTATGATTAGGCATAAATTCTTCACATTTATCCCCTTAATTTCGGTATTTTTATGATCCCGTGCGGTGTAAATAGATTGGATTTGTCTCATATTTATGCTACTAACCCTTTTTGGCAAGTATTTCATATTTTGTGTATCTCCTATGTGTTTTACAGATAGTTCATGCAAGTTAGTGCCAAAGAGAACTCAAAATAGTGAAAGAAATCAAGAATCGGGGAGTTAAAGGGTATTTTCGTAATTTTTCAGCCATAGTCTGGAGGTGGGTCCAACTAGAAAGTTGAAGAGCTTTCAATTACAAGAACACTGGAAAAAGAGGCACCCCAATCCGAGCTACGATGAAGAAGTTATGCCCATTTGAAGTTGAGAAGAAATTCAAGAAAAAAGCTGTCAGACCCGAACCGAACCGAAGCTGAGAAAAAAGAACCAGTTTGCCCACTTGTCACGCACCAGATCCGTTACGAAATTAGTCACGCTTTCTAAGTGTGACAAATTGGCAGATACGGGATTTTTATTTTGTGCTTATCTTTTAGCCAAAAGAGTTTTATGTTTTGGGGACTCTTCTAAACGACCTCTAGCCTATATATTTAGTCATTAGGACTCTTTTTATTAAGATTTCATTCATGTAAAAGCTCCATAACAAGTAGGAACATCTAGGAGAAGAATTTACATACTTTGCACCATTAATTCAAGAGCTTTTTCGGTTTTTCTTCAATCTTTGATTTCTTCTTGCATATTCTTGTGCTTCAGTCGTGGTAATTTTTATTTCCAGCACTTTTATTATTATTTACCATGTTAGGCTAGGTTTTTGAAGGTTGGGATACATGAACCCAACCTGATGTGTTAATTGCATGTGTATAATATTAGTCCTCTGAATTTAATGATTGATTATGACCGTATTGCGTAGTTACACAACAATTGTAGATCTTTATATCTCGTTTGCCTCTGGGTACTCGTGATGATTTAGAGTGCAATTCGAGTGCTACTATCGCGATACTGATTTACTCATCCTCAGATTAAGTATGACGCGGGCTTGAACCTCGTATACGTAATGCTTGGGAGTACTAAATTCCGGGTCAAATTAATCAGTTAAATTTACGATTAGTTTTATACCATCAATACTCTAGGGTTGGGGGATTGTGTCTCTACCTTAATTTTTCCAATTAGTTTTAGTTAACTTCTTTATTTTTTCCCTTTTTCCTTTCTCACTAAATCATCTTATTTTTATTTCTTTTTAGAGTCAAGTTAGGGTTAACAGTCTTACCTTTGTCGTCACGTTCACTCGTCCTAGTTTCCTGTGGATTCGATACCCAGACTCGCCACTATACTCCACAAGAGTGTAGTTAAAGTTTAGGTTTTTGTATTGTGGTTGGAAGCCGATAACAACGATTACCGTATTTACACGAACGCTCGGTTTTCGACTCGATAAAAATGGCGCCGTTTCCAGGGAGTGTTTTGTTATAGATTATAATTGATTTACTATTTCCCAAGATATTTTTTTCTTTCTTTTAATATTTTTTTGCAGGCTTGGACAATTGAGCGCCAAGAAACGTTGAATCCTTAGCCGCACACCTCTTTAAGTGGATTGTCCGTTTACAAACTATTCGGTAATCATGTCTTTTTATAGTGAGTTCGGTAATTATAATGGTTCATATGGGAATAGTTTTCAATCTTTTTATTTTCAAGAATCTCCGCCTCGACCTATTAAAATGGGTGAGTGGCTTTTAATTCATGAATATGAAAGGCTTGAAAACAAATATCGGGAAAAAAATCGTTTTTGGGAGAAAGAGTTGGATGCATTATTCGAATCCAATGACGATTTTCTTCCGAGGTTATAGATCCAATGAATCCTACTTTGGAAGAAAGAATGCTTTTTCTAATCAAACAAGTACTCGATTTTCTTTCCACCCAAAGTGCAATGGATGTTGGTCTTGTTACGAAAATGATCTCACTTTGCGATGAGATACGTTCTAATTTGGAAAACAAAGAGGAGGTTGAGACTTGTGTGTCACCTCAAATTTTTGAAGAACATCTCATTGAAAGTGAGTCTTCCTCCCTTGAAATTGAATCTCCGAGTGATGATGAATCACTTGAGATTGAGTTTATTTCATCACCATTTTCGTTCACCGTTATTGAACCATTAGAAGTACCGCTAGATTCCTATGAGTCGGTTGAAAATTCTGAAACGTTTACACCTTTTATCGACAAAGACACTTTGCTAGAATTGTTTTCTAATATGGACTCTTTCTTTTTGTGTGCCCCTCTCCCCATACTACTTGAAAAAGATTCGGGAGGTGATTATATTTTTCTTGGATCTCAATTGTACTTGTCCCACCTAACACCCAAACCCCCCATCATCCCGTTAAATTTTTTAATTGGTGATGGTTCATTTTTTCCATCTCACACATGCCTTCCGTTGTTCAAACGGAATCCTTATTTTTCGGTAGGCATGCATCCTAGTGAGGGTACACCA
Organism: Sambucus nigra; assembly: GCA_949130495.1. Classification (NCBI taxonomy): domain Eukaryota; kingdom Viridiplantae; phylum Streptophyta; class Magnoliopsida; order Dipsacales; family Adoxaceae; genus Sambucus; species Sambucus nigra. The sequence goes on from OX422219.1 coordinate 115,948,087, forward strand.
TTAATCCCTCAAAGTCATATTGTATTTTGGGTGGACCCTCAAATTTTTCGACTTCTAGTTTATAATTTATTAGAATTTGAAAATCGTAGGTTGTACAATAGTTAGCTTATTTATTTATTTATTTATTTTTAATTTTTTTAGTTTAGAGTTTTTGTTATTATTTTTGCTATGCTTGGTTCTAACATGTTTGGTAGATTCAATGGACTCGCATTCATCGGGGATCGCTCCAATTGGGTAATATCTTTCTTTTCCTCTCTTTATGTTGTGTTCTTGATTCGCATTGAGGACAATGCAACATTTAAGTTAGGGGGTGTGGGATATTCTTCCCATTTATTGTTTAGTTTCATTGATTTGATCACGTGTTCGTTCCAAGTATGTTTTTTTTAGAAAAAAAAAATCATAAAATTTTGAAAAAGCCAAAAATATTTTTGTTCAAAATAAATAAAAATTGGAATTCAAAATTTTCAAAAATATTATTAAAAGTCGGATTGAAGTCTCAAGTTGAAAAATTCAACATACACAAAGCCGAAATTGACCAAAGATGGAAATTGAGCGAAAATTGACGACTTAACGAATAAGTGTAGAGATTAACAAACCCGGTGAGATTCGAGCCTATCACTTGTTGCGAGTTTTTAAATCAATCCGAGTTAAATGTTAACTCAAAGTTCTTTTCAGCATTTAAAATAAGTTGTCAAGGATCTCAATCCTTTCATTTTGACCGGTTTTGAAAAATGTGTGCAATATTGCCTTGAAAAACGTGCCAAATTAGTCTCTAAACTTAAATTCATCTCGAAACGCATATGGTAACGCAATTGGTATTTTGGACAATGAAGTAGGCCCTCGTTTGTCACCCAAAAATATTGGCCAGAAAAAAGTAGCGAAAAACTATCCCTTTTGTAACCCAAATTGAGCCGAATATTTTTCCCTTTCGTTTGACAACCCGAAAAACCCAAAATAGCCCGGAATTGCGAAAAGTGAAAAAAATTCAGAATTTAAGTCCGAAAAGTGCAACAAAAAGGGGGCAAGAAAAAAATAGAAGAATGCTCAACAAAAATAGTAAGAAAAAAAAGAAATGAAAAAAAAAAAAAAAAAGAATGAGCAATAGCCCGAAAAAAGCACAAATGTGCATCATAAATGAATTTTCCAATTCCAACCTTCCCTACCATTTTCATTTTACCCAATATACCTTAAAACCCAAAAAAGTCCTAACCGAGTCTAAAGTGCAGAATTGGTTACCGCGTAGAGAGCTAATACACCAAAAGATAATAAAGGAGATTAAGTGCGCGAATAAGAGGCAATGTTCCCGTTTTTAAAACCGTAATCCATTGATGAGATCCTTTCACCATGAAATTTCCATCTTTCTAATTGTATGCGTGATTTTGTGTCCATTATATTTACTCTTTATATCACGCATACCGAGAGAATAGCCACAATCTGAGTGATTCGTTTGAGAGAGCATTCCGTGAGAATTTGAAATCCAAATGAACTTTCGAATAAGTAACGTAGTGATCAATCGGTGGAAATTGGCGGTTATATTTCCGGCTTCGCACACACACACTACGGTTTGAGACTTGTAAATATGACTTGATGATGACTATTTTCTAGAAATGTTTGAATTGCACAATTTTTACGTATTTTGAATTTTCTTTGAGTCGGATTTTGTGGGTATATTCACTGCAAACCCTCACGAGACACAACTCGTCCTACTACGGTAACCTAGGGGTTTAAAGGCTTGTTGCATTTGCTAAATGCAATCGCTTGCCCGCGAAAAAGGTATTCTATCCCAATAAAGTTTTTGAAGGGTCCTAAATTCATACTCTCATTCTTTTACATTGCTCGGGACGCGCAAAGTTCTAAGTTAGGGGGTTTGATTAGGCATAAATTCTTCACATTTATCCCCTTAATTTCGGTATTTTTATGATCCCGTGCGGTGTAAATAGATTGGATTTATCTCATATTTATGCTACTAACCCTTTTTCGCAAGTATTTCGTATTTTGTGTATCTCCTATGTGTTTTACAAATAGTTCATGCAAGTTAGTGCCAAAGAGAACTCAAAATAGTGAAAGAAATCAAGAATCGGGGAGTTAAAGGATATTTTCATAATTTTTTAGCCAAATTCTGGAGGTGGGTCCAACTAGAAAGTTGAAGAGCTTTCAATTACAAGAACACTGGAAAAAACGGCACCTCAATCCGAGCTACGATGAAGAAGTTATGCCCATTTGGAGTTGAGAAGAAATCCAAGAAAAAAGTTGTCAGACCCGAACCGAACCGAAGCTGAGAATAAAGAACCAGTTTGCCCACTTGTCACGCACCAGATCCGTTACGAAATTAGTCACGCTTTCTAAGTGTGACAAATTGGCAGATACGGGATTTTTATTTTGTGCTTATCTTTTAGCCAAAAGAGTTTTATGTTTTGGGGACTCTTCTAAACGACCTCTAGCCTATATATTTAGTCATTAGGACTCTTTTTATTAAGATTTCATTCATGTAAAATCTCCATAACAAGTAGGAACATCTAGGAGAAGAATTTACATACTTTGCACCATTAATTCCAGAGTTTTTTCGATTTTTCTTCAATCTTTGATTTCTTCTTGCATATTCTTGTGCTTCAGTCGTGGTAATTTTTATTTCCAACACTTTTATTATTATTTACCATGTTAGGCTAGGTTTTTGAAGGTTGGGATACATGAACCCAACCTGATGTGTTAATTTCATGTGTATAATATTAGTCCTCTGAATTTAATGCTTGATTATGACCGTATTGCGTAGTTACACAACAATTGTAGATCTTTATATCTCGTTTGCCTCTGGGTACTCGTGATGATTTAGAGTGCAATTCGAGTGCTACTATCGCGATACTGATTTACTCATCCTCGGATTAAGTATGACGCGGGCTTGAACCTCGTATACGTAATGCTTGGGAGTACTAAATTCCGGGTTAAATTAATCAGTTAAATTTACGATTAGTTTTATACCATCAATACTCTAGGGTTGGGGGATTGTGTCTCTACCTTAATTTTTCCAATTAGTTTTAGTTAACTTCTTTATTTTTCCCCTTTTTCCTTTCTCACTGAATCATCTTATTTTTATTTCTTTTTAGAGTCAAGTTAGGGTTAACAGTCTTACCTTTGTCGTCACGTTCACTCGTCCTAGTTCCCTGTGGATTCGATACCCAGACTCGCCACTATACTCCACAAGAGTGTAGTTAAAGTTTAGGTTTTTGTATTGTGGTTGGAAGCCGATAACAACGATTAGCGTATTTACACGAATGCTCGGTTTTCGACTCGATAAAAATGGCGCTGTTGCCGGGGAGTGTTTTGTTATAGATTATAATTGATTTACTATTTCGCAAGATATTTTTTTCTTTCTTTTAATTTTTTTTTTGCAGGCTTGCACAATTGAGCGCCAAGAAACGTTGAATCCTTAGCCGCACACCTCTTTAAGTGGATTGTCCGTTTACAAACTATTCGGTAATCATGTCTTTTATAGTGAGTTCGGTAATTATAATGGTTCATATGGGAATAGTTTTCAATCCTTTTATTTTCAAGAATCTCCGCCTCGACCTATTAAAATGGGTGAGTGGCTTTTAATTCATGAATATGAAAGGCTTGAAAACAAATATCGGGAAAAAAATCGTTTTTAGGAGAAAGAGTTGGATGCATTATTCGAATCCAATGACGATTTTTCTTCCGAGGTTATAGAGCCAATGAATCCTACTTTGGAAGAAAGAATGCTTTTTGTAATCAAACAAGTACTCGATTTTCTTTCCACCCAAAGTGCAATGGATGTTGGTCTTGTTACGAAAATGATCTCACTTTGCGATGAGATACGTTCTAATTTGGAAAACAAAGCGGAGGTTGAGACTTGTGTGTCACCTCAAATTTTTGAAGAACATCTCATTGAAAGTGAGTCTTCCTCCCTTGAAATTCAATCTCCGAGTGATGATGAATCACTTGAGATTGAGTTTATTTCATCACCATTTTCGTTCACCGTTATTGAACCATTAGAAGTACCGCTAGATTCCTATGAGTCAGTTGAAAATTCTGAAACGTTTACACCTTTTATCGACAAAGACACTTTGCTAGAATTGTTTTCTAATATGGACTCTTTCTTTTTGTGTGCCCCTCTCCCCATACTACTTGAAAAAGATTCGGGAGGTGATTATATTTTTCTTGGATCTCAATTGTACTTGTCCCACCTAGCACCCAAACCCCCCATCATCCTGTTAAATTTTTTAATTGGTGATGGTTCATTTTTTCCATCTCACACATGCTTTCCGTTGTTCAAACGGAATCCTTATTTTTCGGGAGGCATGCATCCTAGTGAGGGTACACCATTAATCCCTCAAAGTCATATTGTATTTTGGGCGGACCCTCAAATTTTTTGACTTCTAGTTTATAATTTATTAGAATTTGAAAATCGTAGGTTGTATAATAGTTAGCTTATTTATTTATTTATTTTTTTCTAATTTTTTTACTTTAGAGTTTTTGTTATTATTTTTGCTATGCTTGATTCTAACATGTTTTGTAGATTCAATGGACTCGCATTCATCGGGGATCGCTCCAATTGGGTAATATCTTTCTTTTCCTCTCTTTATGTTGTGTTCTTGATTCGCATTGAGGACAATGCAACATTTAAGTTAGGGGGTGTGGGATATTCTTGCCATTTATTGTTTAGTTTCATTGATTTGATCACGTGTTCGTTCCAAGTATGTTTTTTTTAGAAAAAAAAAATCATAAAATTTTGAAAAAGCCAAAAATATTTTTGTTCAAAATAAATAAAAATTGGAATTCAAAATTTTCAAAAATATTATTAAAAGTCGGATTGAAGTCTCAAGTTGAAAAATTCAACATACACAAAGCCGAAATTGACCAAAGATGGAAATTGAGCGAAAATTGACGACTTAACGAATAAGTGTAGAGATTAACAAACCCGGTGAGATTCGAGCCTATCACTTGTTGCGAGTTTTTAAATCAATCCGAGTTAAATGTTAACTCAAAGTTCTTTTCAGCATTTAAAATAAGTTGTCAAGGATCTCAATCCTTTCATTTTGACCGGTTTTGAAAAATGTGTGCAATATTGCCTTGAAAAACGTGCCAAATTAGTCTCTAAACTTAAATTCATCTCGAAACGCATATGGTAACGCAATTGGTATTTTGGACAATGAAGTAGGCCCTCGTTTGTCACCCAAAAATATTGGCCAGAAAAAAGTAGCGAAAAACTATCCCTTTTGTAACCCAAATTGAGCCGAATATTTTTCCCTTTCGTTTGACAACCCGAAAAACCCAAAATAGCCCGGAATTGCGAAAAGTGAAAAAAATTCAGAATTTAAGTCCGAAAAGTGCAACAAAAAGGGGGCAAGAAAAAAATAGAAGAATGCTCAACAAAAATAGTAAGAAAAAAAAGAAATGAAAAAAAAAAAAAAAAAGAATGAGCAATAGCCCGAAAAAAGCACAAATGTGCATCATAAATGAATTTTCCAATTCCAACCTTCCCTACCATTTTCATTTTACCCAATATACCTTAAAACCCAAAAAAGTCCTAACCGAGTCTAAAGTGCAGAATTGGTTACCGCGTAGAGAGCTAATACACCAAAAGATAATAAAGGAGATTAAGTGCGCGAATAAGAGGCAATGTTCCCGTTTTTAAAACCGTAATCCATTGATGAGATCCTTTCACCATGAAATTTCCATCTTTCTAATTGTATGCGTGATTTTGTGTCCATTATATTTACTCTTTATATCACGCATACCGAGAGAATAGCCACAATCTGAGTGATTCGTTTGAGAGAGCATTCCGTGAGAATTTGAAATCCAAATGAACTTTCGAATAAGTAACGTAGTGATCAATCGGTGGAAATTGGCGGTTATATTTCCGGCTTCGCACACACACACTACGGTTTGAGACTTGTAAATATGACTTGATGATGACTATTTTCTAGAAATGTTTGAATTGCACAATTTTTACGTATTTTGAATTTTCTTTGAGTCGGATTTTGTGGGTATATTCACTGCAAACCCTCACGAGACACAACTCGTCCTACTACGGTAACCTAGGGGTTTAAAGGCTTGTTGCATTTGCTAAATGCAATCGCTTGCCCGCGAAAAAGGTATTCTATCCCAATAAAGTTTTTGAAGGGTCCTAAATTCATACTCTCATTCTTTTACATTGCTCGGGACGCGCAAAGTTCTAAGTTAGGGGGTTTGATTAGGCATAAATTCTTCACATTTATCCCCTTAATTTCGGTATTTTTATGATCCCGTGCGGTGTAAATAGATTGGATTTATCTCATATTTATGCTACTAACCCTTTTTCGCAAGTATTTCGTATTTTGTGTATCTCCTATGTGTTTTACAAATAGTTCATGCAAGTTAGTGCCAAAGAGAACTCAAAATAGTGAAAGAAATCAAGAATCGGGGAGTTAAAGGATATTTTCATAATTTTTTAGCCAAATTCTGGAGGTGGGTCCAACTAGAAAGTTGAAGAGCTTTCAATTACAAGAACACTGGAAAAAACGGCACCTCAATCCGAGCTACGATGAAGAAGTTATGCCCATTTGGAGTTGAGAAGAAATCCAAGAAAAAAGTTGTCAGACCCGAACCGAACCGAAGCTGAGAATAAAGAACCAGTTTGCCCACTTGTCACGCACCAGATCCGTTACGAAATTAGTCACGCTTTCTAAGTGTGACAAATTGGCAGATACGGGATTTTTATTTTGTGCTTATCTTTTAGCCAAAAGAGTTTTATGTTTTGGGGACTCTTCTAAACGACCTCTAGCCTATATATTTAGTCATTAGGACTCTTTTTATTAAGATTTCATTCATGTAAAATCTCCATAACAAGTAGGAACATCTAGGAGAAGAATTTACATACTTTGCACCATTAATTCCAGAGTTTTTTTCGATTTTTCTTCAATCTTTGATTTCTTCTTGCATATTCTTGTGCTTCAGTCGTGGTAATTTTTATTTCCAACACTTTTATTATTATTTACCATGTTAGGCTAGGTTTTTGAAGGTTGGGATACATGAACCCAACCTGATGTGTTAATTTCATGTGTATAATATTAGTCCTCTGAATTTAATGCTTGATTATGACCGTATTGCGTAGTTACACAACAATTGTAGATCTTTATATCTCGTTTGCCTCTGGGTACTCGTGATGATTTAGAGTGCAATTCGAGTGCTACTATCGCGATACTGATTTACTCATCCTCGGATTAAGTATGACGCGGGCTTGAACCTCGTATACGTAATGCTTGGGAGTACTAAATTCCGGGTTAAATTAATCAGTTAAATTTACGATTAGTTTTATACCATCAATACTCTAGGGTTGGGGGATTGTGTCTCTACCTTAATTTTTCCAATTAGTTTTAGTTAACTTCTTTATTTTTCCCCTTTTTCCTTTCTCACTGAATCATCTTATTTTTATTTCTTTTTAGAGTCAAGTTAGGGTTAACAGTCTTACCTTTGTCGTCACGTTCACTCGTCCTAGTTCCCTGTGGATTCGATACCCAGACTCGCCACTATACTCCACAAGAGTGTAGTTAAAGTTTAGGTTTTTGTATTGTGGTTGGAAGCCGATAACAACGATTAGCGTATTTACACGAATGCTCGGTTTTCGACTCGATAAAAATGGCGCTGTTGCCGGGGAGTGTTTTGTTATAGATTATAATTGATTTACTATTTCGCAAGATATTTTTTTCTTTCTTTTAATTTTTTTTTTGCAGGCTTGCACAATTGAGCGCCAAGAAGCGTTGAATCCTTAGCCGCACACCTCTTTAAGTGGATTGTCCGTTTACAAACTATTCGGTAATCATGTCTTTTATAGTGAGTTCGGTAATTATAATGGTTCATATGGGAATAGTTTTCAATCCTTTTATTTTCAAGAATCTCCGCCTCGACCTATTAAAATGGGTGAGTGGCTTTTAATTCATGAATATGAAAGGCTTGAAAACAAATATCGGGAAAAAAATCGTTTTTAGGAGAAAGAGTTGGATGCATTATTCGAATCCAATGACGATTTTTCTTCCGAGGTTATAGAGCCAATGAATCCTACTTTGGAAGAAAGAATGCTTTTTGTAATCAAACAAGTACTCGATTTTCTTTCCACCCAAAGTGCAATGGATGTTGGTCTTGTTACGAAAATGATCTCACTTTGCGATGAGATACGTTCTAATTTGGAAAACAAAGCGGAGGTTGAGACTTGTGTGTCACCTCAAATTTTTGAAGAACATCTCATTGAAAGTGAGTCTTCCTCCCTTGAAATTCAATCTCCGAGTGATGATGAATCACTTGAGATTGAGTTTATTTCATCACCATTTTCGTTCACCGTTATTGAACCATTAGAAGTACCGCTAGATTCCTATGAGTCAGTTGAAAATTCTGAAACGTTTACACCTTTTATCGACAAAGACACTTTGCTAGAATTGTTTTCTAATATGGACTCTTTCTTTTTGTGTGCCCCTCTCCCCATACTACTTGAAAAAGATTCGGGAGGTGATTATATTTTTCTTGGATCTCAATTGTACTTGTCCCACCTAGCACCCAAACCCCCCATCATCCTGTTAAATTTTTTAATTGGTGATGGTTCATTTTTTCCATCTCACACATGCTTTCCGTTGTTCAAACGGAATCCTTATTTTTCGGGAGGCATGCATCCTAGTGAGGGTACACCATTAATCCCTCAAAGTCATATTGTATTTTGGGCGGACCCTCAAATTTTTTGACTTCTAGTTTATAATTTATTAGAATTTGAAAATCGTAGGTTGTATAATAGTTAGCTTATTTATTTATTTATTTTTTTCTAATTTTTTTACTTTAGAGTTTTTGTTATTATTTTTGCTATGCTTGATTCTAACATGTTTTGTAGATTCAATGGACTCGCATTCATCGGGGATCGCTCCAATTGGGTAATATCTTTCTTTTCCTCTCTTTATGTTGTGTTCTTGATTCGCATTGAGGACAATGCAACATTTAAGTTAGGGGGTGTGGGATATTCTTGCCATTTATTGTTTAGTTTCATTGATTTGATCACGTGTTCGTTCCAAGTATGTTTTTTTTAGAAAAAAAAAGTCATAAAATTTTGAAAAAGCCAAAAATATTTTTGTTCAAAATAAATAAAAATTGGAATTCAAAATTTTCAAAAATATTATTAAAAGTCGGATTGAAGTCTCAAGTTGAAAAATTCAACATACACAAAGCCGAAATTGACCAAAGATGGAAATTCAGCGAAAATTGACGACTTAACGAATAAGTGTAGAGATTAACAAACCCGGTGAGATTCGAGCCAATCACTTGTTGCGAGTTTTTAAATCAATCCGAGTTAAATGTTAACTCAAAGTTCTTTTTAGCATTTAAAATAAGTTGTCAAGGATCTCAATCCTTTCATTTTGACCGGTTTTGAAAAATGTGTGCAATATTGCCTTGAAAAACGTGCCAAATTAGTCTCTAAACTTAAATTCATCTCGAAACGCATATGGTAACGCAATTGGTATTTTGGACAATGAAGTAGGCCCTCGTTTGTCACCCAAAAATATTGGCCAGAAAAAAAGTAGCGAAAAACTATCCCTTTTGTAACCCAAATTGAGCCGAATATTTTTCCCTTTCGTTTGACAACCCGAAAAACCCAAAATAGCCCGGAATTGCGAAAAATGAAAAAAAATCAGAATTTAAGTCCGAAAAGTGCAACAAAAAGGGGGCAAGAAAAAAAATAGAAGAATGCTCAACAAAAATAGCAAGAAAAGAAAAGAAATGAAAAAAAAATAAAAAAATAAAGAAGAATGAGCAATAGCCCGAAAAAAGCACAAATGGACATCATAAATGAATTTTCCAATTCCAACCTTCCCTACCATTTTTATTTTACCCAATATACCTTAAAACCCAAAAAAGTCCTAACCGAGTCTAAAGTGAAGAATTGGTTACCGCGTAGAGAGCTAATACACCAAAAGATAATAAAGGAGATTAAGTGCGCGAATAAGAGGCAATGTTCCCGTTTTTAAAACCGTAATCAGTTGATGAGATCCTTTCACCATGAAATTTCCATCTTTCTAATTGTATGCGTGATTTTGTGTCCATTATATTTACTCTTTATATCACGCATACCGAGAGAATAACCACAATCTGAGTGATTCGTTTGAGAGAGCATTCCGTGAGAATTTGAAATCAAAACGAACTTTCGAATAAGTAACGTAGTGATCAATCGGTGGAAATTGGCGGTTATATTTCCGGCTTCGCACACACACACTACGGGTTGAGACTTGTAAATATGACTTGATGATGACTATTTTCTAGAAATGTTTGAATTGCACAATTTTTACGTATTTTGAATTTTCTTTGAGTCGAATTTTGTGGGTATATTCACTGCAAACCCTCACAAGACACAACTCGTCCTACTAGGGTAACCTAGGGGTTTAAAGGCTTGTTGCATTCGCTAAATGCAATCGCTTGCCCGCGAAAAAGGTATTCTATCCCAATAAAGTTTTTGAAGGGTCCTAAACTCATACTCTCATTCTTTTACATTGCTCGGGACGCGTAAAGTTCTAAGTTAGGGGGGTTTGATTAGGCATAAATTCTTCACATTTATCCCCTTAATTTTGGTATTTTTATGATCCCGTGCGGTGTAAATAGATTGGATTTGTCTCATATTTATTCTACTAACCCTTTTTGGCAAGTATTTCTTATTTTGTGTATCTCCTATGTGTTTTACAAATAGTTCATGCAAGTTAGTGCCAAAGAGAACTCAAAATAGTGAAAGAAATCAAGAATCGGGGAGTTAAAGGGTATTTTCGTAATTTTTCAGCCATATTCTGGAGGTGGGGCCAACTAGAAAGTTGAAGAGTTTTCAATTACAAGAACACTGGAAAAAACGGCACCTCAATCCGAGCTACGATGAAGAAGTTATGCCCATTTGAAGTTGAGAAGAAATCCAAGAAAAAAGCTGTCAGACCCGAACCGAACCGAAGCTGAGAATAAAGAACCAGTTTGCCCACTTGTCACGCACCAGATCCGTTACGAAATTAGTCACGCTTTTTAAGTGTGACAAATTGGCAGATACGGGATTTTTATTTTGTGCTTATCTTTTAGCCAAAAGAGTTTTATGTTTTGGGGACTCTTCTAAACGACCTCTAGCCTATATATTTAGTCATTAGGACTCTTTTTATTAAGATTTCGTTCATGTAAAAGCTCCATAACAAGTAGGAACATCTAGGAGAAGAATTTACATACTTTGCACCATTAATTCAAGAGCTTTTTCGGTTTTTCTTCAATCTTTGATTTCTTCTTGCATATTCTTGTGCTTCAGTCGTGGTAATTTTTATTTCCAGCACTTTTATTATTATTTACCATGTTAGGCTAGGTTTTTGAAGGTTGGGATACATGAACCCAACCTGATGTGTTAATTGCATGTGTATAATATTAGTCCTGTGAATTTAATGATTGATTATGACCGTATTGCGTAGTTACACAACAATTGTAGATTTTTATATCTCGTTTGCCTCTGGGTACTCGTGATGATTTAGAGTGCAATTCGAGTGCTACTATCGCGATACTGATTTACTCATCCTCAGATTAAGTATGACGCGGGCTTGAACCTCGTATACGTAATGCTTGGGAGTACTAAATTCCGAGTCAAATTAATCAGTTAAATTTACGATTAGTTTTATACCATCAATACTCTAGGGTTGGGGGATTGTGTCTCTACCTTAATTTTTCCAATTAGTTTTAGTTAACTTCTTTATTTTTTCCCTTTTTCCTTTCTCACTGAATCATCTTATTTTTATTTCTTTTTAGAGTCAAGTTAGGGTTAACAGTCTTACCTTTGTCGTCACGTTCACTCGTCCTAGTTCCCTGTGGATTCGATACCCAGACTCGCCACTATACTCCACAAGAGTGTAGTTAAAGTTTAGGTTTTTGTATTGTGGTTGGAAGTCGAGAACAACGATTAGCGTATTTACACGGATGCTCGGTTTCCGACTCGATCAGTCGAGATACATAATGTTTGATAATCCATATCTTTAACTTTGCACATCAATGAGTAACCACTTTATGCTCTCTCTCTCTCTCTCTCGCTCGCTCGCTCGCTCTCTCATATTTATAAACATTTGTGTCTCGTCTTCTCTATACAAAAAAAATTTGGTTAAATTGAAAGTTTGAGTTTTTCAGTTTCTTTATATTAAACCAAGTACTCATTACATTGAATACATTTTTTGATTTCATATCTTTAAAGTCTCACGCATAACGTTTACGAATTATCATTATCAAGTCTCTGTGATTATCAGCTAATTTTAGCAAAAAATAACACTGCTGATGCATTTTAGTAAAACATATAAGCTATCAGCCACTTTTAGCTACTTTCGTTTGATTCGTTTTCGGCTTCAAACAGCATAGCTCCTTGCCCAAGACTGTTGTACTCTGTTGCAGTTCGAACAACATAACTCATTGCCCTAAATGTTTAGTTCTTTATTCCCAGATTTGGATTAGAATATCTATGCTACTTCATGTTTAGTTGTTTTTTATTCCCAACTATTTTTCATTTGCATCCAAGGTTGAAAATGAGTGAACTATTGTGTTTAGTTGAAGTCTTCTTGAGTTTTTAGTACTTTAGTAGTTTATGAGTGTGTATTATATAACACTTTAATGGAATATGACATTCTATCCATTATTCAAGCATCTGTTGAAGTCTTAGGAGCATAAAAATGATCACTCAGCAGCCACTGCTATAACAAAAATAACACATATCTCACTCTTACTACAATAACTACAACACAGCAGCCGCTACTGCAACAATAGCACAATATTTTATTTTTCATGTCAGGTTTGTGACAACAGACTAGATGTTTTTTCATTCACTTCCTTGGACTTCCGAAGTATGGGTTTTTGTTAAGTTTTTTGTTTTTACTTTTTCTTTTCGTTACAGCAGAATTTAATAATGACAGTGGTATTGTTTCTCGAAGACATCAAAGGTGAAGACATTAGGTAATCTTAGTTTTTTCTAGATATCAACAAGTGTGATTATACCGAGGGAGGAAATTGTTGTGGAGAGGTGAACTGACAAAATACTGTTACCAGTCAACTCTCGAAGGGTGCAACTGCTGCTGCAATAACTATTTAAACATTCAAACATTCTTTTTTAAATGGTGAAGTGCTATTTAAACCTAGAACTGATAAAATTGTAGTTCTTATTTTAATGTTTTACATCAGCTATTTAAACATTCATTTTTATTTTAGTTTTGACAACCTTACATTATTTGTTTACAAATGCAGAAGATTCCAAAGTTATTTGAATCGGTTGATAAGTCGTCGCGGACAAAGTGAGCGAATATCTAAGGACCGCAAGTCTGACCAGAGGTCTGGATCGGCTGGCCTCCAGCATGAGGTCATAGCAACATACATTTTTTGATCTGCTCAGCTACACATTTGAGGAAAAAAGTGAGTTATCTACTTTCTTGCAAGTAGGACCTTATTTTTATTTTATTTGAGGAACATATGATAAGTAGGACCTTATTTTAATTTTATTTTTGTATTATTATGATCCTGACCTATTATTAATTGTGTAATTATAAGAAATCAAGACTACTTCAGGCATATTTGATTCTCTTGAAGTAGTTTTCCATTGGCATAACTGCATAGTTATATATTATCCTAAGAAAATGGTGAATGAAAGTCCCCTATGACCAATATTGAACGAGTACAATGAAGATTGAACTATTCAAGTATGCTTTGCTGTTATAAATTAATTTTTTTGGGGAAAGTCACTCAAATGACTTACATAAGTTTGTTTTTTGCATTAAGGTTTAACTTTTTGTTTCAAATTTTGCCTGGAACATATTTGCATTTAATTTGTGCTCAGATCGCACATACACTTCCTAAAAAGTTCCCATGTATCTCTTTATTTGTTTATATTTTGTATATCTCTGTGTTTAACATCCATGTTCAGATCGTGTATGTTGATTTCATATTTTGCTTTATATGATTATTTTTCTGCACTTTCACTTCCTGAATGAGATTGACCTTATAGATAACATGTTGTATGGATTGATGAGGAATACGAGTCATATTCCCCTTCATTTCTCTTTAGCATATGAATATATGAAACTAATATATTTTACTAAGTACCACAACTGATACAAGAATAGAGATTGTTCTTTGTTTGTTTGATTGAGTGGTTTCCTCTTATTTTTTTCTTATTTCAATCTATGGTAGGATAATTAGTTGAAGATGAATGAATCTATACACCCTGTTTGATTTTTTGACAGGTCGTTGTAAATAATAGAAGAAGTTATACGTCATTTTGAATAACACCGAACATGGGATATGAAGTGGATCTCCGTAAGCAGGGTCGACATTCCAATATACAAAGGAGATTATGTCCATTTTTTTTAAATTGACACTTTGTTAATTTGAGGGACAATGCAAATTTGATTGATGAATTTAGACTATTTGAATGTTATTGGACTATTTTTATTTGTTAATTAGGGTTGTTAGTGATATAAATAAAAATTATTACTGCCAATTTATTTAAAATTACATTTTGTTTTGTTGACAATTTTTTTTTTGCCTTATTGCAATTACATACTTTTAAAATGTGTCATTTTGCGATTATCAGCGTGCCTTCAGGCACGGGCATACCCTAATGTGTGTGTGTGTGTGTGTATATATATATATATATATATATATATATATATATATATATATATATATATATATATATAGAGAGAGAGAGAGAGAGAGAGAGAGATAAATATGTAGACTTGTGATTTATTCTACTATGTGTGCATAGTAGATGATGTACTGGGACATGATATCATAGTATACATGCACTGCAGCTCAACCTAGGGTGCTGTATTAGTATATATGTAACGACGTGATACATATACGCTTACGATTTCTTCTATGGTGTGTAATTAGTAAATGAGAAAGATAGTGACATCTAAAATAACCTTAGTGGGTTGAGGATTAGACATATAATGATAAATTCATAATTGGTTAATTGATATAAAGAATCCAGTGACGTATTCTATGGCAATACATGTGGTCACAACGAGTTATTATGTAGAAAGAGACTTAATATGGCTAGTTAGGTGGGGTAGCTTAACTATGAGAGGTTAACATGCAAGCGTTAGGTGTTCACATTAGATGACGAGTGAGTTTCACCTCAAGAGATTGCGACGCCGACTTAAATATGAAAAGTGTGCATGCATATTTAATTATTGTAATTTAATTGCTTGCTAAATGTTTTCAAAATATTTTACTTGGGCTCTGACCCATGTCAAAATCTTTTCCAAAATATTTTAGGTGTCCGGCCGTAGGGATGCCCAATTTCAGGATTCTATCGAGGGATGCATAGTTACATTTCATGTGGAAGTTTCAGGACGTTGTTATAGACGCTTCATTCATGTATTCCTAGTGTAGGGACTTTACTTCAGTACCCATTAGTATTCGATTATTTATTGGACTCTGTGTATCTCGGTTATTATTTTAGTTACTGTTGTACTTTATTATTGAACCAATACTTTATTCGATTATCTTTATTTATGTTATTCATCTGTGTTGGATTCAGTTATGAGTTTTTGTGGATGCTTTAATTACTATTTAATATTTTGCATGTTGTTAATTTATGGAAGATAAAATTTGGCACCAGTCTATTAAAAATACTAGGTGGTTAGTAACTTTAAAAAAAATGTTTTTGGCTGTGATGCTAAGAATGATCCATATGAGACCAATGTTTTATTTTGATAATATGAGACCAATGTTTTATTATTATAAGAATGAGCCATATCATATCCTGGGGTGTCACAGATGGTATCAGAGCATTAGGTTCTAAAGTCCTTAGGATTTTTGAAGCTTATTATTTTTTAGCATAGCGTTCTTTGATATAGAGACTTATCATAGGACTGCTGTATTCCTTCACGTATGGAACTTATATTCTCTTGATATTAAGTATAGTTGATGTGATTCATATACAAGTTCAGTTGGGCTTCGTACACCGAACAATTTTGAACGACTGGTGAGGGCCGTTAAAAGGACCACAGGGGGAGAGGCTCAATATGCCACGGAATATTTTGGGAATAGTGATTGCGATAGAAGTCACCATGATTATTATTCAGACAAATGGCATTGGGATAATCACTAGAGTACAGTAGCTTCCTTAAGCATCATCGTAGAAAACGGTTTTGCAAATATCAGACTCACCCAACGTAGTCGATAAAGAAGAGGGGAGTCAGAGGAACTCTTCTGAAGAGCCATCTGTAAAGATTCGGGGGAAGTGAGGGAGTGTGATGGGTCAATGAAAAGAGATAACCCAAAGGCAATTAAGTAGGGTGGAGTGCAGTTACACCATGATTATATTTTAGGAATTTTTTTTCTCGTAGGTGCGATGTTATAGTGATGGGAGTCAATCACCATAACTATGGATATATACCATGAATAAGGAGAAATTTAGGTACGGTATGACGACAGATCCTCTCATTAGATGTTTAAATATAAAGGCAAAGGAGATTTCAATACTTGTTTTAGAAGGGTCGTATGGAGGTCGGTCATAAAGGAAAGTTGACATGTTTTGCAAACTTCATACCCAATGAGGTGGATATAAAAGATCATAAATGTTCATAAGTTAGTAATAGATCTTGGGTAGACTATACAATCATGAATGGGGAAATCCGATTAGTACGATTGGTATCATTGTCATACATTAACAACTTGATATCAACGCTTCCGTGATAAGGGAGCCAAGAGAGTTGGAGAACCTAACCGAAGGGGAGGATTAGATTTAACAGTGTTAGCGACACACCACATGACGATATACCTAGTAGAAGACCCATTTTAATGCCTGATATCAATATAATTCCTACCAAGTGACGATGGATACAGTCAGGCTGTCACGGCCAACAACGAGTTCCATAGGGCTAGTGGAGCCACCAAGATGATATGGCTAACAATCAGGGTCCAGTCTATTAGGTCATGAGAAGGACAACCCCTACATGGCCAGTGGGGCTAGGGAAATAGGGATGACACATAGAGGTGCGTATTGTGTAAAGAGTAGGAACATGTGTGGATCTGGTTCGAAGAAAATTGGGAGATAAGGACGGATGCCCACTGGGGGAAATAGTTATAAGAAGTTTTGGTTGTGACATTGGCGTTATGTCCAAGAACCATTTGAAGCGCATGTGCTATTGGCAATTGAAGGCATGAGTTTTATCTCGAGGTGATTAGGATCTGTTTTGTGTGACACGAGTGAGTCACTATAGTTTATTAGTACTAAATTCGCATATGGAACAGTTTTAGTCGAGTTATTGTTAATACCACTACAATGTGTTTTTATTCATCGTTGAGTTAGCAGAGCTCTCTTTAGTTCCATATGTAGGGGAGAGGGCGGGGACAATGAAAGGAGATATATTTTATTAGGATATCTCGTTTTGAGAGGTGATGTTCATGGCATGGTTTTATCCTGGGTGCGGACTGCTAAGAGATTGGGGGGGTTACAATAGGACTATCGTATTTGTTGTTTCGGGGCATGATGTATATTTTTGTGATGTCTCACTGACACGACTCAGAATGTGTCTCTAAAGTGTGTACTCTCTAGGCTCAAGTGCAAGCCTGTCGTTCA
Organism: Sambucus nigra; assembly: GCA_949130495.1. Lineage (NCBI taxonomy): Eukaryota > Viridiplantae > Streptophyta > Magnoliopsida > Dipsacales > Adoxaceae > Sambucus > Sambucus nigra. The sequence continues at coordinate 115,965,689 of OX422219.1, forward strand.
AGTAATAATCCGACAAGTCGGGTATCGATCCTCAGGGAAAAAGGACAACTGGGTTGTGACGACGGGATAAGACGGAGGAATCCTAACGATGACTCTAAAAAGAAAGGAAAAGATTTGATTTTGGTTTTTGTGATTGATTACACTAAATGCAATTATGAAACTATGATAAAATATGCAACTAACTAAATTATCTAAATGAAGAATGAAGAATTAAATTGAAATTGCTAAACTTAAATGATGAGAAAATAGGATGGGAATACAATCCCCCAACCCTAGTGTAATGCAGTGACAACGTTGATCATAAATTTATCCGATTAATTCAAACCCGAAATTTAGTACTCCCAAGCATTATGTATACGAGGTTCAAGCCCGCGTCATACCTAATCTGAGGATGAGTAAATCGGTATCGCGGTAATTACACTCAAATTGTACTCTAAATCATCACGAGTACCCATAGGCAAACGAGATATAAAGATCTACAACTATTATGAAATTACGCGATACGATCAAAATTAATCATTAAATTCAGCGGATCGACGTTATACACATGCACTAACACATCAGGTTGGGTTCATGCATCCCAACCTTGAAAAACCTAGCCGGACATGTTACTTTGACTAATGCATGAAATAATAACGTTGCATGTGTATGAATTCATGATAAAACTAAATCTAAACATGTAAATACGTATTATGAATGCAAAAACAAGTTGAATCTAATGGGAAAACAAAGCATGCAAGAACAATAATAAGAAACAAGAATCTTGAATTAAAACTTGCAAAAACAAACCCGAAACAATGAATTCTTGAAGTAATTTATGCCCTTGATGTTCCTAGATGTTCCTCCTCTTTCTTTCTATCAAAAACTCTCTAAAAATAACCCTAAAGGCTGCCCCTAGGTTAGTGCCTTCGTTCCCCACAAGTTTGGAGTGTTAAAAACCTATTAGGAGTCTTTGGGACAAATCATCACAAAAGGAAAAATTCGCGTGTCAGGTACATGCGAACCGGTTCGCATGTACCTGGCTGGGGTTCGCGTGTACCAGGCTGGTCTTGCCTTCAACACTTAGATTTTTCTCTGGTTTTTCTCTTCTTTTCTTTGATTTTTCTTCAACTTCAACTGAGTATAACTTTTCAACCGTAGCTCGGATTTGGGTGCAGTTTCTTCCAGTGTTCTCGTTGTTCCGAGATCTTCAACTTCCCAGAAGGCCCCACCTCCAGAATCGGGCTGTAAAATTACGAAAATGCCCTTGAACTTGCCTTCCTAGCCTTTCTTTTATGATTTTTCCGCAACTTCAAGGGGTCATAACTCTTTCATTGTAGCTCGGATTGAGGTGCCGTTTTTTCTGGTGTTCTTGTAATTGAAAGATATTCAACTTTATAGTTGGACCCACTTCCGGACTAAGGCTGAAAAATTACGAAAATGCCCTTGAACTTGCCTTCTTAGCTTTTCTTGCACTGTCTTGCTTCCTCTTTTGCACTGCTTGCATAATTAACCTGTAAAACCAATAAGAGAAGCACGAAACACGAAATACTCGCCAACGAAGGTTAGTAGCATAAATGTGAATCAAATCCATATCAGTTACATCACTCGGGTTCACAAAAGTACTGAAATTAGGGGAATAAATATACAATATTTATGCCCAATCAAACCCCCCTAACTTAGAACTTTGCGCGTCCCGAGCATTGTAAAAGAATTAAAGTAAGAGTTAAGGACACTTCAAGGACTTTATTGGTATAGAGTACCACTTTCGTGGGCAAGCGATTGCATTTAGCGTATGCAACAAGCCTTTAAACCTCTAGGTTACCCTAGTAGGACGAGTTGTGTCTCGTGAGGGTTTGCAGTGAATATACCCACAAAATTCGACTCAAAGAAAATTCAAAATACGCAAAAATTGTACAATTCAAACTTTTTCAGAAAATATTCATCATTAAGTCATATTTACAAGTCTCAAACCGTAGTGTGTGTGTGAAGCCAGAAATATAACCGCCAATTTCCATCGATTAATCATTACGTTACTTATCCGAAAATTCATTTTGATTTCAATTTCTCACGGAATGCACTCACAAACGAATCTCTCGGATTATGGCTATTCTCTCGGCATGCGTGATATAAGGAGTAAATGTAATGGAAGCAAGTACACGCATGCAATTAGAAAGACGAAAATTTTATGGTGAAGGGATCTCTTCAACGGATTATGGTTTTTAAAAATGGGAACATTGCCTCTATTTCGCGCATTTAACCTCTTATATTATCTTTTGGTGTATTAACTCTCCACGCGGTACTCAATTTTCGTAATTTGGACTCGGTTAGGACTTTTTCGGGTTAAAGGTTGCATTGGGTAAAATAAAGGCGGTATGGAAGGTTGGAATTGGAAAAGTCATTCGTGATGTCCATTTGTGCATTTTTCGGGCTATTGCTCATTTTTTTCTTCTTTTCTATTTTTTTTTCATTTCTATTATTTTTTTTCTTGCTATTTTTGTTGAGCATTCTTCTAATTTTTTTTCTTGCCCCTTTTTGTTGCACTTTTCGGACTTAAATGTAATACCCCGTACTTTTGGCTATATTTATTTTTGGGATTAATTAATTAAATGCGTATTAATTGGAAATTAATCCGGGTTATAAATACTAATATGATGCGAATTGGTATTTGATTATGTGCATATATGATTATATATGTACTTGGTATTATAAAATTTGTCGTGGGATTTATATACGGCAATTTGGAAATTTTGTTGAGACGCGTGGGACCGCCGCGTCACGGTATAATATTTTGATATTAAAAGTGAATTTAAAATCTATAATCCGTATGGTCGTTTTGAGTGCGCCAACGCGTCCGGAAGGGTCGAGATAGTCAGAAAACACTAGCCGGGGGTATAGTTTGGGTCCCGGGGTATTTTTAGGCCATACCGGTAACTTAAAGGGTATTTTAGTAATTTGGTATTTTTGGGTAATTAAAAGTGACGAAAATTGAGAGTTGTAATCTGATAAGGATTGACCCCAACCAACCCTTATTAACCCAACAAGCTACGGAGGTTTATTAAATTAGGTTTTCATAAGTTTCCCCAAGCAAACCCTAGCCACCACAGCCTTTTGGAGAAGAAAGCTTGGAGAAGGAGAGAGAGAGAGAGGAAACTCTGCAGAAACTTCATCAAACCAACACCAAATTCAGAAATCAAACCAAGGCAAGTGACTTTATTTCCATTTAATTACTGAGAATGTCTTTTCCATGTTAGAAAATTCAGATTTATGGTTGTTCTTGATGAAATATGAAAACCCATGTAGTCTAGATGATAAAACTTGAGGAATTTGAGAAGGATTGCATGTAGAAGGATAGGTAAATGATTAATCTGATGTTAATACATGATTTGGGTGAAAGAAAAATGGATTTTATTTGATGAATTGAAGGTTCCAAATTTTAGGGTTCATGTTCATAAATGAATTGGGGAAAAATTTAAGTAATTGTAAATTGATTGATGATTTGGGTAAGTAGATTCATACAAACGTGATAGGAAGTGGTAATACTATGTTTAGAATTGTTTAGAGACTTTAAAACAATCGTTGGGATAAATTTTAGAGGTGATTTGAGGAGTAAAAATGGTGAAAAACGATTTCTGGGAAATTCTGGGCCGAAACTGGCCTCTCGTTAGAAGCAACTCCCAGGTCGTTCGAAGCTTCTAATGAGTTGACCAGTCGTTGCTAACGAGGAGGGATTTTCGTTCGATATCTCGTTCGAACGAGATATCGTTAGAAGAGTCAGTTCGTTCGAACGAACTGGGATCTCGTTCGAACAGCCTCGTTCGAACGAGACTTCTAACGACCTGACAGTCCAAACTCGTTCGAAGCCTCATTCGAACGAGACTTCTAACGAGTTGACAGTTTGACCCTCTTTGGACTGTTTTGACTTTTGGAGTTTCGGGAACTGGTTCAAGGGTAGAGTTAGCATCCCTTTGAGAATATAGTGATTGATTTGGGACTTTTTGGGTTATTGAGATGAGTAAATCATACACTAGAGTTATATTCAATGAACCGTTTGGGGTGAGACGTGAGTGTCTACTACAATGTGAGGATAAATTATGGCACGTATAATTATGAACCGGAATAAAATAAGTTGTGATAATTATAGTTAGTACAAGAATGCGATATGTACTACGATTAAATTATGATATTACTAAGATGTGTGTTTACTTAGTATTGGTATATGGATTATGTGTATGACATACCTACCATACTTGCTATCACGGGAGGTTTCATTCGCTTAGGACCCTCTAATCCTTGTGTGCCTACGGGGGGGATATAGACTGGTACCTTGATGAACATAGGTCATAGAAGGACTTATTGTGATATTAATAAGTCTGCATGATCATGGGAGCGTAGGTATGTGCGTGACCCATGTGATGGTGACTGTGTTCGCCTCCACTATTTGTGATTTGTGTTATCTGAACTATTCCTGAGATATTCGGAATATGTGATCCTTATGTACGTGATGTACCGGGATGGATAGCAGAGTATGTGTGCACTATAGCTTAAATTGCGGGGTGCTTGTATTGTATATTTATGAGATGAATAATATACATTAAATTAATGAAAATCCTCATGTTAATGTTGTAAAAATATTACGGTATTGTTTCGAGATATATAATGAGTTAGCTGATAGTATATCAATGGTATATTTAGTAACTGAGTTTACGTTAAACCTCTATTAAATTAAGAGCGTTATATGATAAAGGAACCAAGTATTATGGGTAGAACCTTTGGCAGTCTAGCTAGATACGTTGCCACTTAGTTAGTAGTATGGATAGTTATAGATGGGTACTTGCGTTAGGAGTGCACAGTTAGACGAGAGGTGAGAATATAATGTGAGTGCACGTCCTAACATGTACTTTGCATTTAATGTTTTAAATGTTTTTAAAGCACTTGCAGGTTTTTAAAATATAACACATTCGGGCTCTGACCCGGTTGCTTTTCAAATCTCTTTTTCTTTGTAAAACCATTTTAGGTGCCCAGCCACAAGGACACCAAGCATAGGTTACTCATTCAGGTGACGAGCTGTAGCTGCTTGTGGAAGCTACAGGGATTTGCATGTAGACGCTTCTATCTTTTGGATTCCAGTGTCATCATCTATCAGTTTTAGGGCATGTTGCCCATTTCGTTAGAGACATCTTTTACATTTCAGTTTTCAGACTTTAGCATGTATTGTTTCAGTTCATTTATTTCAGTTATGGAATTGTAGTGAGGGGTTTCCTCCAGACTTTATTTACTCTATTGTGATGGTTATTCGTTTACTTCAGTATGGTGAATGGTGTTATTTATTTCTTTACACTTGTTGCATGTTAATCAGACTTAAATTAAAATTTGGCAACTTGATTTTTAAATACTAGGTGGTTAGTAATAATAAAATGTTTTAGACAGTGATGCTATTAACTGAGCCAACTTGGCATTTTGAATTAATTTTATAAAGGAGTAGCTACCCGGTATTTAATTAGTCGGGGTGTCACAGGTGGTATCAGAGCATCAGGTTCTAGTGTCCTTTAGGATCTGTACGGCTATTATGTTTCTGCTACGTTTTCTTTGATATAGAGCCCTATATTTTTGGACTGTTGTATTCTTTTGTGTATGCTTCGATCTTCAGCTATTTTAAGTTTATAAACCGTGAACTTATAAACTTTGTTCTTATTTCAGATGCCTCCACGACGTGCACGACGAGTTCCCAGGAATGCAGTGCCCCAACCCCAGCCCGCTCCAGTTCAGGGCATGTTGAGCGCCACTGAGGTTGCAGCTATAGTAGCTCAAGCGGTGAATGCCGCGATTGCCGTTGTTCAGCAGGCACCACCACAGGCACCGGTTGCCGCGCCAGTACAGGTTAATGCATTCCCGTCTGCTTCGGAGCGTGTACGAGACGCTTTTCAGAAAGCGCATCCGCCAGAGTTTGCTGGTAGCTCAGATGTGGTAGTCTCGAGCCAATGGAGGAAGGACATACAGAGGCATTTGAGGATACATGAGTGCACTGACGTTCAGAAACAGGTGCTAGCTACTTTCAAGCTAGTGGGATCTGCACTACAGTGGTGGGAGTCCATTACCACCGCGGAGGAGAGGGATACCCTCACGATTCAAGAGTTTTGGGTGCGGTTCGACCGCAAGTACTTTCCGTCCGCAGTTCATACAGAGATGAGGAGGAAGCTGATGAGTTTGAAGCAGGAGGGCAAGACAGTGGCCGAGTATGAGGCCGAGTTTACTAACCTGTTGAATATCGTTCCAGACGAGATTCCAACAGAGAAGAAGAAGATAGAGAAGTTCACCGACGGGTTGAATTGGAGAATCCGTTAGCATCTGCTTGGGAACCTATCATTGGCCACGTATTCTGATGTGGTTAACGCTGCATTATTACACTGCTAGGACCACCGTTTTCATATGGCCGAGGGCAAGCGGTCGGGGGAGTCTAGCCATCAGGGCAGGACTGGAGGACATGGTGCCAGCGGGGCACAGACCGGTCAGGGGCAGAGACAGACTGAGCAGGGTACCCAGCAGGGGGACAATAAGAGGTTCCGGTCAGGGAACTACAGGCAGGGACAGGGAGGTTTCCGCCAGGGCCATCAGGGTCCAAACGGCCATCAGGGCCAGCAGGGGCAAAATGGGCAGCAGTTTCATCAGGGCCAGCAGGGCCAAGGGAGGAATGGTAACGGCCACCAGGGCCGGGGACAGCAGGGGCAGAGGGGAGGGAACTTCCCAGGGAAGTGTTTCACTTGTGTCAAGACTGGACATAAGAAGCAGGATTGTCCTGATAGGGGCAGGGCCCCACAGCAGCAGCAGGGTGCTCGCCAGGAGCCACAGAGACCTATGTTTCCCGCCGCTCTTCCTGCACCGCCACAGATGGCAGCATTGCCACCCATCCCAGCAGTCCCAGCTCAGCAGGGGCAGCTACAGTATGGACGTGTCTACAACGTTCACCAGGCTGCAGTTCCACAGGCACCGCCCGCGATCGAGGGTACGTTTCCTATCCATGGCACTATGGGTCGGGTGTTATTTGATACGGGTGCTACACATTGTTTTATTGCTACACACTTCGCGAAAGCTTTAGGATTGTTAGCTACGGCAGAGAGCACAGTGACGTGTGTCGACTCACCATTAGGGAATGGGTCACTTATTTTCATTATATGCCGGGGAGTGGGGGTAGAGGTTGGTGGTTTGTTATTGCCTCCGGACATGTTAGTGTTAGACATGCATGTTCACGATGTGATCATCGGTATAGATTGGCTCGTATCATATAGGGCCATGATTGATTGCTTCAGCGGGAGCATTGTTTTTGCCATTCCGGGGCAGGAGATGTTTATAGTGGCGATGCCTCGCCCAGAGGGAGGATCGACCGCTCATCTGTACTACATAGAGGAGGATACCTCTAAGGAGGTTGTGATTCCTTTGGATTCGATCCCGGTTGTCAGAGAGTATTCAGATGTGTTTCAGGAGATACCAGGCTTACCACCCAGTCGAGAGATAGATTTCGTTATTGATTTGCTTCCGGGTACGAGACCTATGGCACGTGCACCGTACCGTATGGCTCCAGCTGAGATGCGAGAGCTACGGGATCAGATAGAGCAGCTGTTAGGGCAGGGCTTTATTCGCAGGAGTACCTCACCTTGGGGCGCTCCAGTTTTTTTTGTGAAGAAGAGGGATGGTTCACTGAGATTGTGCGTGGACTACCGAGAGTTGAATAAGGTCACGATACGGAATAAGTATCTGTTGCCTCGAATCGATGACTTATTCGACCAGTTGAGAGGAGCTTCTTTCTTCTCGAAGATTGACTTGAGGTCGGGATACCATCAGTTGCGTGTCAGGGAGGAGGATGTCTCGAAGACTGCGTTCTTGTCGAGATATGGTTCTTATGAGTTTCGGGTTATGCCTTTCGGCTTGACCAACGCTCCAGCAGTGTTTATGGACTTGATGAACAGGGTGTTCAAGGATTTCCTAGATCAGTTTGTCATTGTCTTCATTGATGACATTCTGGTTTACTCTCAGACAGAGGAGGAGCACGCCGAGCATTTGAGGCAAGTTTTGCAGACACTTCGTCAGAACGAGTTGTATGCAAAATATGAGAAGTGCGGGTTTTGGTTGAAGGAAGTTCAGTTCTTGGGTCACATTATTTCCGACCAGGGAATATCTGTTGATCCGGGAAAGGTATCAGCGGTGAGGGAATGGGGACAGCCCACGACACCAACGGAGATTCGTAGTTTCTTGGGCTTAGCAGGATACTACAGGAGGTTTATTCGGGGTTTCTCAGAGATAGCAGGTCCTTTGACACATCTTACTCGTAAGGGTGTGCCATATATCTAGAGTGATGCCTGTCAGTTGGCATTCGATGAGTTGAAGGACAAATTGACCTCAGCACCTGTGTTAGCATTGCCGAGACCGGGAGTTGAGTATTTGGTTTACACCGATGCGTCTTTGCAAGGGCTTGGAGGTGTTTTGCAGCAGGAGAGACAGGCCATAGCTTATGCTTCCCGTAAGCTAAAACCTCATGAGAAGAATTACCCCACGCATGATTTGGAGTTGGCAGCAGTGGTATTTGCCTTACGGATTTGGAGGCACTATCTGTTGGGGGAGAAGTTTCAGCTGTTCACGGACCACAAGTCACTTCAGTATCTGTTCACGCAGAAAGAATTGAATATGCGGCAGCGTAGGTGGCTTGAGTTTGTGAAGGACTACCAGTTCGACATTCAGTACCACCCGGGTAAGGCTAACGTGGTAGCAGACGCGTTGAGCCGTAGGCCAACAGATGAGGTGGCAGAGGTGTGGAAAGCTAAGTGGAAGAAATTGGGACACCAGGATGCAGTGGCCCGATCTTTCATGTCTGTGATGACCGTTACACCGCAGATTATCATGAGGGTAGTACGGGCACAGGCTAATGACTCGTTCTGTCAGGAGCAGATAGTTCGATTGCTAGCAGAGGGAGCCGAGTCCTATACCGTTAGTTTAGACGGGGGATTACGCTTCAATGGAAGATTGGTAGTTCCGGAAGGGGAAGAATTGCGGCACGATGTGATGGCAGAGTCGCACGGCTCACGTTTCGCGGTACATCCCGGAGGGGACAAAATGTACCAAGACATGAGACGCCAGTATTGGTGGAGCGGTATGAAGAGAGATATCGCTGAGTTTGTCTCGAAATGCGCCACTTGTCAGCTTGTAAAAGTGGATCACCAGAGACCAGCAGGATTGCTATAGCCGTTGGAAGTTCCGGTGTGAATGTGGGAGAGCATATCCATGGATTTTGTCACGGGGTTGCCTACGTCGCAGAGGGGTCACGACTCCGTTTGGGTAATTGTGGACAGGTTGTCCAAGGTCGCTCACTTTTTACCCGTTAGGACTGATTACACTACGGGACAGTATGCCCAGCTCTTCATTTCAGAGATTGTGAGACTTCACGGTGTGCCCCTGAATATCGTGTCTGACAGAGACAGGATATTTGTTTCGAGGTTTTGGGAGAGTTTCCAAGAGGCCATGGGCACAGAATTGCGGTTGAGTACGGCTTATCATCTGCAGACCGATGGACAGACAGAGCGCACCAACCAGATGTTGGAGGACATGCTACGCATGTGCATTATTGACTTCGGGGGTGGATGGGAGCAGTACCTTCCACTGGTGGAGTTTGCTTACAACAACTCCTATCAGTTCACGATTGGCATAGCTCCATTCGAGGCATTATACGGTAGGCCTTGTCATTCCCCAGCATGTTGGTTGGAGGTGGGGGACAACAAACTACTTGGGCCTGAAGTGATTCAGGATACTTCGACAAGGATTGAATTGATTCGGAGTCGCATACGGGTAGCTCAAGACAGGCAGAAGAGTTATGCTGATGCGAAGAGATTTTTCAGGAAGTTCCAAGTGGGGGACCAGGTCTTGCTCAGGGTATCTCCGATGAAGGGGATTATGCGATTCGGGAAGAAGGCGAAGTTGGCACCGAGGTATGTGGGACCGTTTCCTATTATTGAGCGGATCGGACCCGTTGCGTATAGACTTGGACTACCAGAGCAATTACATCGGATTCACAATGTGTTCCATATTTCCTCGCTGAGGAAATACCTTAGAGATAATTTGGCTCATTCTCACATTGCTGTGGAGGACATCGATCTCCATCTGGATAGCTCTTATGAGGAGGGGCCGATGGCTATTTTGGACCGAAGCGAGAGGAAACTGCGGTCAAAGATAGTCCCGTTAGTGCGTGTTCAGTGGCGACATCACAATGTCGAGGAGTCCACATGGGAGCACGAGGATGAGATGCGCGAGCGTTATCCAGAGCTGTTTTTAGCAGGTATTTTCTAGTTTCGAATTTCGGGACGAAATTCAGTTATTAGGGGGGAAGTATGTAATACCCCGTACTTTTGGCTATATTTATTTTTGGGATTAATTAATTAAATGCGTATTAATTGGAAATTAATCCGGGTTATAAATACTAATATGATGCGAATTGGTATTTGATTATGTGCATATATGATTATATATGTACTTGGTATTATAAAATTTGTCGTGGGATTTATATACGGCAATTTGGAAATTTTGTTGAGACGCGTGGGACCGCCGCGTCACGGTATAATATTTTGATATTAAAAGTGAATTTAAAATCTATAATCTGTATGGTCGTTTTGAGTGCGCGTCCGGAAGGGTCGAGATAGTCAGAAAACACTAGCCGGGGGTATAGTTTGGGTCCCGGGGTATTTTTAGGCCATACCGGTAACTTAAAGGGTATTTTAGTAATTTGGTATTTTTGGGTAATTAAAAGTGACGAAAATTGAGAGTTGTAATCTGATAAGGATTGACCCCAACCAACCCTTATTAACCCAACAAGCTACGGAGGTTTATTAAATTAGGTTTTCATAAGTTTCCCCAAGCAAACCCTAGCCACCACAACCTTTTGGAGAAGAAAGCTTGGAGAAGGAGAGAGAGAGAGAGGAAACTCTGCAGAAACTTCATCAAACCAACACCAAATTCAGAAATCAAACCAAGGCAAGTGACTTTATTTCCATTTAATTACTGAGAATGTCTTTTCCATGTTAGAAAATTCAGATTTATGGTTGTTCTTGATGAAATATGAAAACCCATGTAGTCTAGATGATAAAACTTGAGGAATTTGAGAAGGATTGCATGTAGAAGGATAGGTAAATGATTAATCTGATGTTAATACATGATTTGGGTGAAAGAAAAACGGATTTTATTTGATGAATTGAAGGTTCCAAATTTTAGGGTTCATGTTCTTAAATGAATTGGGGAAAAATTTAAGTAATTGTAAATTGATTGATGATTTGGGTAAGTAGATTCATACAAATGTGATAGGATGTGGTTATACAATGTTTAGAATTGTTTAGAGACTTTAAAACAATCGTTGGGATAAATTTTAGAGGTGATTTAAGGAGTAAAAATGGTGAAAAACGATTTCTGGGAAATTCTGGGCCGAAACTGGCCTCTCGTTAGAAGCAACCCCCAGGTCGTTCGAACGAACTCGTTCGAACGAGCTTCTAATGAGTTGACCAGTCGTTGCTAACGAGGAGGGATTTTCGTTCGATATCTCGTTCGAACGAGATATCGTTAGAAGAGTCAGTTCGTTCGAACGAACTGGGATCTCGTTCGAACAGCCTCGTTCGAACGAGACTTCTAACGACCTGACAGTCCAAACTCGTTCGAAGCCTCGTTCGAACGAGACTTCTAACGAGTTGACAGTTTGACCCTCTTTGGACTGTTTTGACTTTTGGAGTTCCGGGAACTGGTTCAAGGGTAGAGTTAGCATTCCTTTGAGAATATAGTGATTGATTTGGGACTTTTTGGGTTATTGAGATGAGTAAATCATACACTAGAGTTATATTCAATGAACCGTTTGGGGTGAGACGTGAGTGTCTACTACAATGTGAGGATAAATTATGGCACGTATAATTATGAACCGGAATAAAATAAGTTGTGATAATTATAGTTAGTACAAGAATGCGATATGTACTACGATTAAATTATGATATTACTAAGATGTGTGTTTACTTAGTATTGGTATATGGATTATGTGTATGACATACCTACCATACTTGCTATCACGGGAGGTTTCGTTCGCTTAGGACCCTCTAATCCTTGTGTGCCTACGGGGGGGATATAGACTGGTACCTTGATGAACATAGGTCATAGAAGGACTTATTGTGATATTAATAAGTCTGCATGATCATGGGAGCGTAGGTATGTGCGTGACCCATGTGATGGTGACTGTGTTCGCCTCCACTATTTGTGATTTGTGTTATCTGAACTATTCCTGAGAGATTCGGAATATGTGATCCTTATGTACGTGATGTACCGGGATGGATAGCAGAGTATGTGTGCACTATAGCTTAAATTGCGGGGTGCTTGTATTGTATATTTATGAGATGAATAATATACATTAAATTAATGAAAATCCTCATGTTAATGTTGTAAAAATATTACGGTATTGTTTCGAGATATATAATGAGTTAGCTGATAGTATATCAATGGTATATTTAGTAACTGAGTTTACGTTAAACCTCTATTAAATTAAGAGCGTTATATGATAAAGGAACCAAGTATTATGGGTAGAACCTTTGGCAGTCTAGCTAGATACGTTGCCACTTAGTTAGTAGTATGGATAGTTATAGATGGGTACTTGCGTTAGGAGTGCACAGTTAGACGAGAGGTGAGAATATAATGTGAGTGCACGTCCTAACATGTACTTTGCATTTAATGTTTTAAATGTTTTTAAAGCACTTGCATGTTTTTAAAATATAACACATTCGGGCTCTGACCCGTTTGCTTTTCAAATCTCTTTTTCTTTGTAAAACCATTTTAGGTGCCCAGCCACAAGGACACCAAGCATAGGTTACTCATTCAGGTGACGAGCTGTAGCTGCTTGTGGAAGCTACAGGGATTTGCATGTAGACGCTTCTATCTTTTGGATTCCAGTGTCATCATCTATCAGTTTTAGGGCATGTTGCCCATTTCGTTAGAGACATCTTTTACATTTCAGTTTTCAGACTTTAGCATGTATTGTTTCAGTTCATTTCTTTCAGTTATGGAATTGTAGTGAGGGGTTTCCTCCAGACTTTATTTACTCTATTGTGATGGTTATTAGTTTACTTCAGTATGGTGAATGGTGTTATTTATTTCTTTACACTTGTTTCATGTTAATCAGACTTAAATTAAAATTTGGCAACTTGATTTTTAAATACTAGGTGGTTAGTAATAATAAAATGTATTCGACAGTGATGCTATTAACTGAGCCAACTTGGCATTTTGAATTAATTTTATAAAGGAGTAGCTACCCGGTATTTAATTAGTCGGGGTGTCACATTAAATTCTGAATTTTTTTCATTTTTCGCAATTCCGGGCTATTTTGGGTTTTTCGGGTTGTCAAACGAGAGGAAAAAATATTCGGCTCAATTTGGGTTACAAAAGGGATAATTTTTCGCTACTTTTTTCTGGCCAATATTTTTTGGGTGACAAACGAGGGCCTACTTCATTGTCCAAAATGTCAATTGCGTTACCATATGCGTTTCGAGGTGAATTTAAGTTTAGAGACTAATTTGGCACGATTTTCAAGGCAACATTGCACACTTTTTCAAAACCGGTCAAAATGAAAGGATTGAGATCCTTGACAACTTATTTTAAATGATGAAAAGAACTTTGAGTTAACATTTAACTCGGATTGATTTAACAACTCACAAAACGTGATAGGCTAGAATCTCACCGGGTTTGTTAATCTCCACGTTTATTCGTTAAGTCATCAATTTTCGCTCAATTTCCATCTTTGGTCAATTTCGGCTTGTGTATGTTGGATGTTTACAGTTTGAGACTCCAATTTGACTTTTAATGATATTTTTGAAAAATTTGAATTCCAATTTTTATTTATTTTGAACAAAAATATTTTTGAATTTTTCAAAATTTTATGATTTTTTTGGAAATTTTTGGGCATTTTTGAAAATTTGTGAAGTTTTAGAAATACGCACTTGTGACCCCCCCTAACTTAGACTTTTGCATTGTCCTCAAGCAAAAAGGACGAAAATCTAACTCAAGGCGAATGAAAAGTGCGGAAAAATAAAACAAACAAATATTAAAAATGCAACAAGACACTATATGACACTCATGCATGACTCAAAAATACGACAACAATCACCCCATACGCGTCGGGGGTGCGACGACCTCTCATCTCTCCATAAACTCACCCGACCCCACTTATGGGGGTTGATGCTCTCCTTGTCACTCCCGTCCTAGGATCATATTCCAATAATCGAAACAAGTTGGGACCTCGCCCATAGATAAAGGATAGACCGGGAGACTCGTCGTGACTAATTGGAAAGGGATCCTCGTGATGCAGACTCAAAGCATGGTCAACGTGCACTGACTTGGAGGGGACACCTAGGTTTCTTTCAATTTTTAAGACGCATGGGTCGGGCTCCAAGTCGAATGAACCACAACTTTTCTCCTCACTCGCCTTCGGGACCTCTAGTGGTATGGGTGGATGGTCACAAAGAAGAAATTCATTGATTTTATCTTCCCATTCACTTTCTTCTAGGTGTCTAAATGAATCCATTAGAGTTTGGACTTGGTCGTTAAGGCTCTCATCTAGGCTCTCATCCACCAGAACGAATTCTTTTTCAAATTCTTCCATGCTCATGTCCCCTAGATCTCTCTCTCTCGCGGTGCCAAAGTCCTCTCTAACTTGCTCGCTTTCTAACTCCACCATTTTTCTCTCTTCTAACCCCTCTCTCTCTCTCTCTCTCTATTGCGGTCACTACACACCTCTCTTCCACTTTTCTCTCCGCGTCACAACTACCACTGTTACCTGATGAAATAGGGCACACCCCTAATGGCTCTCTCTTGTTGGACCTCTCACTCTCATGGCTCGACACTAAGCAGGACCCTAGGGCCTTTCCACAATCATTTTCCTCAAAGTACTCCCCTACGATCTCGTCTATAAAGCTCACCGCGTGAAGGTCATCTTCTTCTTCCGTATGTTGGGTGACATGGAAGATGTTGGTCTCTAAAGTCATATTCCCAAAGGTGAGTTGCATTCGCCCATTCCGAGTATTAATGATGGCGTTAGCCGTAGCTAAGAAAGGGCGCCCAAGGATGATGGGAAGATTGTTACTCCAGTTAAATGAGGGCTTCGTGTCCCAAATGACAAAGTCTACCGGGAAGTAGAAAGTGTCAACTTGGACGATCACGTCCTCGACTATGCCTCTTGGGATCTTCACGGTTCGATCCGCTAATTGGAGAGTGACCTTAGTGGGCTTGAGGTCGCCCAAGTCAAGTTGCCTATAGATGGAGTAAGGGAGGATATTGACACTTGCTCCCAAGTCAAGTAAGGCTTTTTCGATTTTGTTTTCTCCAATGATGCAGGAAATGGTGGGTGCACCGGGATCTTTGAATTTAGGTGGGAGATCATTGAGTAGAATGGAGCTCACATTCTGTGCTAGAAAGACATTTTTCTTTACCTTCATCTTTCTCTTTACCGTCAACAAGTCTTTAATGAATTTTCCGTAAGCTGGAATTTGTTTAATGGCATCGAGGAAAGGTAAATTCAGCTTAACTTGTTTTAGCACGTCTAGCACTTCGTCACGTGGGCATCCTTTCTGTGAAGGAATCAACCTTTGAGGAAATGGTGCCGCGGTGGGTGGTTTCACTACTACCTCGGCATCACTAGTGTCTTCTTTGTCACTCTCATTCAAGGGGACATCTTCGGCCTCTTTCGTGCCGGGCGAAATCTCCTTATTTTTAGGTACGACTTGTGGAAGGGGTGACAAGTCAACTACTCTCCCACTACGTAGAGTGGTAATTGCGCTACATTGCTCAGTATGGTCATGTGGTGTCGAGCTGACACTAGTTTGACCTTGGAGAGGTCTTTGGCCTTGGGCAGGAAACTTGCCCTTCTCTTGAACACTTAACGAGGATTGTATTTTAGACAGATTCGCATTTATGTCGTCGATCAGACGATCATATTTGGTATTGGTTGCGGTCTGGTTTGCAATGAATTGATTTACGGTATCCTCGAACGTTCTCCGCTGTGGCGGGATATAATTTCCATGAGGTGGAGGTGCTTGCATATGTCCATGCATGTGCGGAGCTTGTTGAAAATGGTGTGGTGGAGGAGGGGCAACATGAGAAGGAGGGTTCATTGCGGCATGTTGTTGCCCGTAGCTAAAACCGGGATGATTTTTCCACGAAGGGTTGTATGAATTCCCGTGCGGGGCATCGAAATTACCCTTATAGCCTCCTATACCACTAACTTGCTCTTGCAACATTACTTTGTAGGCGGGTATCGTCGGACATTCCTCAGTTGAATGTCCCGCCTCACAAATCGCACACATCTTCACGACGGGGTTTTGGATAGATCCAACTAACTCACATAAGTCTCGCAATCCTTTCTCCATAGTGTCCAATCGACTGTCTGTCATAGAATTCTTATCTACGTGGAATAGGCCGGACACCGATGGAGCAGTGGTGGGTTGTCGATTTCGATTTTGAGCGTTCGGGTCAGAGGTATCCCAAGATTGGGTAGTCTCGGCGACATACCTCATGTGAAGATCAGCATCATGGGCATCTAGATCGACAAACGGACCACTTCCCATAGTTTCAACAAGTTGTTTGGAGTTAAGATTTAACCCATTATAGATAAAGGAGATGATTTGCGACGGATCAAATCCATGATGGGGGCATGAAGCCACTAACTCGTTGAAACGTTCATAACATCGATGGAATGGCTCATTTTCATGTTGTCTAAACGCTTGAATTTGAGCCTTGATAGAGATTGTTCGATGTGTTGGGAAGAATTTCTTGAGAAATTTGGACTATAGCTCATTCCAAGATGGAATCGAGCTTGGAGGTAAAGACCATAGCCAAGCTTTGGCTTTATCTTTAAGCGAGAAGGGGAAGAGTTTGAGGCGGATTACCTCTTGTGTGCAGGTTTGATCATTGAGAGTATCACACACGTCCTCAAATTCCCTTATGTGGAGGTATGGATTTTCAGAATCCATACCGTGGTAATGTGGTAGCGTATGGATCATCCCATTCTTGAAACGGAACTGCCCGGCATTATACGGGAGTATAATGCATCCCGGAGTGACAGTGCGCTCGGGATATAAGAATTCTCTCAACGGGCGGTATGGAGGCTCTTCCTCACCGGTAGTTTCATTACTGTGCTGCGACATCTCTCTCTCACTCGACGATTCGGAGTTCTCACTGGGTGTGCACGAAGTGTGTCCTACGAAGGAGAAGGGAGTGTTGCTAGAGATTGAGTGTGACGGTGTGGGAGGTGGGATCCAGAATTGTGGGGCTTGTGGAGTGTGGGGACTATCAGGATTATACTCAACAAGTGGATTTTCGTGAATGCTGGTTGGAGTATTATGGGGTGTGGGAGTGGTTTCAGAATTTTGCATTAAGTTTGTGAGAGATGGTGGTGAATCTTTTTGTGCTTTTTATTATTTTTTTGAATTTTTTTTTGGATTTTTGAATTTTTGGTCAAAGCTTTGGATTAACTCGATCTAATCCTAAGTCTACCTAATTACCCGGCAACGGCGCCAAAAACTTGACACGACTCAGAATGTGTCTCTAAAGTGTGTACTCTCTAGGATCAAGTGCAAGCCTGTCGTTCAAGTAATAATCCGACAAGTCGGGTATCGATCCTCAGGGAAAAAGGACAACTGGGTTGTGACGACAGGATAAGACGGAGGAATCCTAACGATGACTCTAAAAAGAAAGGAAAAGATTTGATTTTGGTTTTTGTGATTGATTACACTAAATGCAATTATGAAACTATGATAAAATATGCAACTAACTAAATTATCTAAATGAAGAATGAAGAATTAAATTGAAATTGCTAAACTTAAATGATGAGAAAATAGGATGGGAATACAATCCCCCAACCCTAGTGTAATGCAGTGACAACGTTGATCATAAATTTATCCGACTAATTCAAACCCGGAATTTAGTACTCCCAAGCATTATGTATACGAGGTTCAAGCCCACGTCATACCTAATCTGAGGATGAGTAAATAGGTATCGCGGTAATTACACTCAAATTGTACTCTAAATCATCACGAGTACCCATAGGCAAACGAGATATAAAGATCTACAACTATTATGAAATTACGCGATACGATCAAAATTAATCATTAAATTCAGCGGATCGACGTTATACACATGCACTAACACATCAGGTTGGGTTCATGCATCCCAACCTTGAAAAACCTAGCCGGACATGTTACTTTGACTAATGCATGAAATAATAACGTTGCATGTGTATGAATTCATGATAAAACTAAATCTAAACATGTAAATACGTATTATGAATGCGAAAACAAGTTGAATCTAATGGGAAAACAAAGCATGCAAGAACAATAATAAGAAACAAGAATCTTGAATTAAAACTTGCAAAAACAAACCCCAAACAATGAATTCTTGAAGTAATTTATGCCCTTGATGTTCCTAGATGTTCCTCCCCTTTCTTTCTATCAAACACTCTCTAAAATAACCCTAAAGGCTGCCCCTAGGTTAGTGCCTTCGTTCCCCACAAGTTTGGAGTGTTAAAAACCTATTAGGAGTCTTTGGGACAAATCATCACAAAAGGAAAAATTCGCGTGTCAGGTACATGCGAACCGGTTCGCATGTACCTGGCTGGGGTTCGCGTGTACCAGGCTGGTCTTGCCTTCAACACGTAGATTTTTTTCTGGTTTCTCTTCTTTTCTTGGATTTTTCTTCAACTTCAACTGAGCATAACTTTTCAACCGTAGCTCGGATTTGGGTGAAGTTTCTTCCAGTGTTCTCGTTGTTCCGAGATCTTCAATTTCCCAGAAGGCCCCACCTCCAGAATAGGGCTGTAAAATTACGAAAATGCCCTTGAACTTGCCTTCCTAGCCTTTCTTCTATGATTTTTTCGCAACTTCAAGGGGTCATAACTCTTTCATCGTAGCTCGGATTGAGGTGCCGTTTTTTCTGGTGTTCTTGTAATTGAAAGATCTTCAACTTTATAGTTGGACCCACTTCCGGACTAAGGCTAAAAAATTACGAAAATGCCCTTGAACTTGCCTTCTTAGCTTTTCTGGCAGTGTCTTGCTTCCTCTTTTGCACTGCTTGCATAATTAACCTGTAAAACCAATAAGAGAAGCACGAAACACGAAATACTCGCCAACGAAGGTTAGTAGCATAAATGTGAATCAAATCCATATCTGTTACATCACCCGGGTTCACAAAAGTACTGAAATTAGGGGAATAAATATACAATATTTATGCCCAATCACTCACTTAAAAGAGGGTCAAACTCATGGTGATAGTTTTATAAAGTATACTTGAGAGAGTACATATGTCTAGTTATATTGAATCCCAGTGCATAGGGACTTTGGACTGATATGATTTAGGGTATATCAGGTTCACCGTTGAGCAGAGAATTTTTAGTCATTTTTGTTTATGTCCCGAGAACTTAGTGATGGTGAGCGCATCATATCGTGTAATGCCTTGAGAAACACATGCATAGACGATTTGATTTATGTGTCGCGAGATAGGATTTGTGACATCTTAGTTATGTGCATTGGGAAACGTTCTTTTGAGTTTCATTACGGGATGTTACACGCATGGTCTTTAATAAATGCTGGGAATAGTGAGACATTTTTGGCTTCTAGTGCATCGACTTTAAATGTTGAATTATTAAACGTGAAGAGGAAACGCTTAAAGCTTAGAGCTATTACAATATATGGCTAATGGAGCCAAGGAGTGCTGTGAAGGAAGCACTAAGAAAACTTATGTAGCACAACTTAATGGGTGGGGCAGTATAGAGAAGAATTATATGGAAAATTGGTGGGGTAATCGAGAATACCCGTATGATATAGCCACGTCGAGAGCGCGAAGCTAAGCTTGAGATAAGTGTGTTATGTACGAGACGTTAGTGATAATTATACATGAATATTTGGGATATAGTATATAGTATGGTGAGACTTTATGTTCGTTGTTCTGAGATTTGATTTGCTTGTGCTAGTTATCATCTGAAAGAGGGTCTAGTCTATATATATATGTATATATGTAATCGTGTGTTACATAATAGACTTATGAGAATGTGTTTGTATTATTATATTAAATCCTGGGGAAAATGGACATTTATCGATGGGGTTTACGGTGGATAAGTTTATTATCGTGCGGGGAGATATAGCTCTTGATTGATTCACGCTAAGAAACTAGTGATAATAAGGGGCTCTATATAGTATGATATCTTTGGTAACATAAAAGTGGACGAGTATACTTTTATGTCAGGAGATGGGAATTTAGGGGTACGTGCTATGGACTGAGGGCCTAACGGATCTAAGTGACTTTCAATGTTAGTTAGTACTGTATCAAGGGATTCTTTGTTTGGATTTTTCTTTGTGAGGCATCCCATGCATGAAACTTAACGCAACTTTGGAAGTAGAGAGATGTTTGGTCGTTAGGATATGGGTTTGGTACGTTGGTTAATATACACATATGTGGTTATAAATTTGATTTGAAAGTTGTATTATGATATTAGGTCAATAGAGCCAAGTAAAATTCATGTAGATAAGCATTGGTACAGGGTGTATGGGCACCTTGGGTAATTGAATTTATTTTAATATAACCCACAATTAGAAGGGGTAGAGATATGTGTAGCAATTTCAGAGGCATGTGAGTAAGGATGTATTCGAGGCTTGCAGTGCTGGACTTATCTGAATTTCGAGGACGAAATTCCTTTGTAAGGGGGAAGTATGTAACACCCCATATTTTTTAGGATTTAGAATTTAATTAATTCGGTGATATAGGAATTAATTTATCTAGAGGATTTAATTAAATTAGTGAATTAAAGATATAATTAATTAGGCTTATTTTTTTTATTTACATGTATTGTAAATTGAGGTTGAGGTTGAATATTTTAGTAAAGTGACTTAGATGGTGATTGTGAGTGCACGGTTGATTCCGAATAGGTCGAGATAGTCGAAAAAGAGTATCCGGGATAGTAATTGGGTCTCAGACCATTTTTAGGCATAACTGGGCTCACACAGGTGTGTTTGGGCCATTTTAATTTGGCCCATAAGCTTAATTTAGGGATTAGCATAATAAAACTTAAATTAGAGAGTTGGGGCCAGACACAACTCAAAAATAAAACCCTAATTTTGCAGGGGGAAAAATAGGGGGAAATTCGAAGGGCTTTTGGGAGGGGTTCTAAATTAAGAAGAAATTGGAGTATTCTTCGTCAAATCTTAGTTTACATCAAAGGAAATCAGACCCTACGAATTATCCAGGCAAGTAGTTAAACTGGCTTTCATTTAAATTGTGGTATTGCAATTTATATCGTGGTGGGTGTAAACCATATTCATTTTGGGATGGGTTATTCTAGAAAAATTTGTTTTGGGTGTGTTCTCACGCGAAAAAGGGCCGTTGGATGATATAATCATGTGGTGTATATTAAAGTGAAATTGATGAGGCTATATGGTTCTAGGTTGTAGGAATCTGAATCCTATCATAAATCCAGTAGATATTGATGAGTAATTTCGAATTATTGAATGAAATTTATAACCGATTGAATGGAACTAAGATAAAAACCCTATTTAGAAACTGATGGATTGTGATAGAAATAAATAGAGTTTAAAGGTTTGGATGATGTTTACAACCTAATTGGACGTGTATTTAGGTTGAGAATAATCGTATTTAGGTTTGGGGTAGAACCAAGAAGCTTAGAAGTTTGTTAATGGAGGAAAAACGAGTTAGAGAAGAACATGGTTATCATATCTGGTACGGAGAACGAGTTCGATTTGAGGCTGAACCGATTCGATTTACCCGTTTGTCAAAATTGTATACTTTTCATTACGATTGCGTGGGGCACTGACCTCGTATTTCTCTGATGTTTTTCTGAATTAGTTATGATTTTTCTACAGAAGGGTGCCTGAAACCAAAATCCTTTACGAGAAATAAAATATGGATTATTTAGGGATGTCCGTAGATGAGCGTAGGACACTAGAAAATATTAAGGAACGTTATTTTTACCTTGAAATTGGATGGGAATGAATTTGAAGTATGGATTTCGAGTGTTTACGATGAACAACCCTTGAAAATATGTGAACGTATTCTAATGGAAATTTTCGATGAAATGAGGATATGGACTAGATTGAGATGTGCTTCCTATCTTGAAATAAAAATATGAATGTAAGTTAATAATTATAGAATTAAGAGTCAGGGTCGTGACTCCAACATTTTTAGACTAGTGCGACGGGAGTTAGGCACAGAGTAGCCGGTTGAATTTATTATAGATGCACATAATAAATTGTCGAATATTGAATTTAATAAAGGGTGTTTTACCTAATAGTGGGACTTGGTATAATACATTCTAAAGGGTGAAGATAAGGTCTGAATGAGTGAGTCCGGGTATTGTAGTTTGGTGACACTACTTTAATAAATTAATTAATGTGAAATTGATTAGATTAATCGATGTGATTTGAAATGTAACGA
The DNA here is from genome assembly GCA_949130495.1 of Sambucus nigra. Classification (NCBI taxonomy): domain Eukaryota; kingdom Viridiplantae; phylum Streptophyta; class Magnoliopsida; order Dipsacales; family Adoxaceae; genus Sambucus; species Sambucus nigra. Next base: position 115,988,162 of record OX422219.1, read on the forward strand.
CTTCGGAGGATGAGAATATGTCATGGTGAAGGTGAGCATTCCTATGACTTATACCAGTAGGGAATGAGTAAATTACTTATTGAAATACATTAAAGAATAATTGGCACACTTCTATTAGTCGGGGATGCTCGAAAGTATACGATTAGAAGTATAATCAAAATTTAATAGTACGTAGAATATTCGGGAGCCATATATGCTACGTATGGGATATATAATATAGGTTTTTGTGTACCTATACTGATGATATAAATATATGGGTTGTGTGAATACCTATTTTATGATTTATTATGTGTATTGATATACCTACGCTACTTGCTATCATGGGAGGTTTCGCGTCGTGGACAATCATATCCTAATGAGCCCATTGGGGGGATTTTAGACTCGTACATCAGAACATAGAATTTAGGGCTGATTACCATTTGTGTGAACGATGGTGTGACTGGTAATTTTGGTGCATAGGTATGTGCATAGCCCAAAGGCTTAGAACTTTGTTCGCTTCCAATATGTGTGATTTATATATATATATATATATATATATATATATATATATATATATATATATATATATGGTTTGAGAGAGATAGTGGACCAAAAGTCCTTTATTTAGTACGTGATGTACTAAGACTTGATAGTAGAGTATGCATGCACCGCAGCTCGGCCTATGGGTGCTATATATATATATATATATATATATATATATATATATATATATATATATATATATATATATATATATATATATATATATATATATATATATATATGTGTGTGTGTGTGTGTGTGTGTGTGTGTGTGTGTGTGTGTGTGTATAATTAAAGTGATAGATATATATACTTGTGATTTATTCTACTAGGGTTGCTTAGTAGATGATATACCGGGACACGATATAGTATACATGCATCGCAGCTCAGGGGTTTCGTATTATTATATATGTAATAGAGTGATACATATACGCTTATGATTTATTATACGATGTGTAATTAGTTAATGAGAAAGATAGTGAAATCTAAAATAACCCTACTGGGTGGAGGATTAAACATATAATGAGAAATTCATTATTGTCTAATTGATATAAAGAATCATGTGACGTATTGTATGGGCAATACGGGTGGGCACAATGAGTTAGTATGTAGAAAAAGACTTGATACGACTAGTTATGTGGGGTAGCTTAACTAGGAGAGGTTCAAAGGCAAGCGTTAGGTGTTCACATTAGATGAGGGGTGATTTATAACTCAAGAGAATGTGACACTAGCTTAGAGACGAAAAGCGGGCATGACTATTTAATTATTGCAACTTAACTTCTTGATAAATATTTATAAAAAAATTTACTTGGCCTCTGACCCGTGTAAAAAAAATTTCCAAAATCTTTTACGTGTCCAGCCACAGGGACGCCCCGTTTGAGGATTCTATCGTGGGATACGTAGTTGCAGCTCATGTGGAAGTTGCAGGACATTGTTATAGACTCTTCATTCATTTATTCCTAGTGTAGGGACTTTAATTCAGTACTTATTTGGGCATGTGGCCCTCAGATTTAGTATTCGATTATTTATTGGACTTTGTGTATCCAGGGTATTGTTTCAGTTACTGTTGTATTTTATTGTTAAATCGATAGTTGATTCGATTATATTTATATACCTAATAGTGGGACTTGGTGTAATACATTCTAAAGGGTGAAGAAGCGGATCGAATGAATGATTCGGGGTATTGTAGTTGGGTGACACTACTTTAATTAATTAATTAGTTTGAAATTGATTTGATTAATCGATGTGATTTGAAATGTAATGACTTTGGAGGATGAGAATGAGTGACGGTGAAGGTGAGCGTGCCTTTGACTTAGACCCGTAGGGAATGAGTAAATTACTTATTGAAATACGTTAAAGATTAATTGACACACTTCGAGTAGTGAGGGTTGCTTAGAACTATACGTTGAGAAGTATAATCAAAATTTAATAATACATAGAATATTCGGGAGTTATACATGCTACGTATGGGATATATAATATAGGTCGTGTGTTTACCTATATTGATGATATAAATATATGGGTTGTGTGAATATCTATTATATGATTTATTATGTTATTGACATACCTACGCTACTTGCTATCACGGGAGATTTCGCATTGTGGACGGTCTTAAACTGATGAACCCAATGGGGGATTTTAGACTCATATCTCAGAAAATAGAACTTTGGGCTAAACACCATTTGTGTGAACGATGGTGTGACCAGTCATTTCGGTGCGTAGGTATGTACGTGGCTTAAAGGCCTAGAACTATGCTTGCCTCCAATATGTGTGATTTGAATATCTATGGTTCGAGATAGATACTGGACCAATAGTCCTTTGTTTAGTACGTGATTTACTAGTACTTGATAGCTGGGTACGCATGCAGCACAGCTCAGCCTAGGGGTTTCTATATTGTGTGTGTGTGTGTGTGTGTGTGTGTGTATATATATATATATATATATATATATATATATACTAGTGTATACCCGTGCCTAAAGGCAAAGCGAAAATTTCCACAATACGTACGCGGAAAACGTCTAAAATATCCTAAGTAGGCGATTTCAAAACAAAAAAAATCACCATGTGTAAACAAATAAAAAACTTCAAAATTTAAGAAAAATTATTTAATCTATATAATTTTAATTCCAAAAAGTTATTTTCAATACAGATAGATAAAGGTAAAAATATAAGAAAAAATAATTTGGCCGGCACCTAGTATAAATAAAATCACCATGCACCCTTATTGGCTAAATAATTTGAAATATCCATCTCCAAACAAAACGCAGTGTAGACAATTTTAAAAAATTAGGCAGTAACTCCATTATTTATACGAATATCCACCTATTTATGAAACAAATTATACTCCAACAATAATGCTAATAGTCCATCTCGGACATCTTATAAACAAACGCATCAATGTGACATTATACAAAAATAGAATAGACATTTATGCAAAACATGCCACTATTGGCAACTTGAACATAATGAAGATATAATACAAAAATAAAATTTCTATACGAAAATATTAAATGTCTCTACTTCAAACTCATTACCATAAAGGCATATTATCTCTTTGGCACCAAAAAATTACTGCTGAAATTAATAATCCATATTCCCCTTTGTACTTTCAGCTTCTCCAATCATCACAAAGGGATGCTCTGTTAACATCTATCGGCTTTGATTTGCAGGCCCAGTTCATGGACGTTGAGCCTAAGAGCTTCTACCACACGCGAAGGGAGGTGAACGGGATGCTAACACCACTGTAAAAGGGATGCTCTGAGTCCTGAAAATAAAATAAAAAATTAGATCCAAATAAAAGTTGGAATGTATTAATGTTTGTATTCTGGGTGAACTGTGAAGTTAAAAAGGCAAGAAGTATACTATTAATTTACCATGCTTAACATACCACTCCATTTAGAGTCACAATTGAATTCAATGGACTCGAAAACTTTATTACAATTAATTTGTCTACATTTCACCGATTAGACCATTATCATACCTTACCACCAATTTCCTCTGGAAGCACTACCCGAGTCATCTTCTCCCACATCTTTATTGAATTGGTGAGATCATAAAATCATTTTAGCATACTCAAATTCAAATCTCATCATCCAAAATATTGTATGGTGTCCTTAAAAAATAATCATATTTAGCATCTCAGGACATAAATGCTTCGAAAGAAACATTTATTCAAACAGAATAGGCAGCCAAATAAGTGTAACAGTATGGCATATAATAAGCATGATTTAATTTGAAAATAAATAGCTTTCTATAAAAAAAATGTCTAATAGCATTCCCCCAAAATTTAGTAATTCTCTTTTACAAAGAGATGTAACAATTCGGTCCTTAACTAATAGATTTGGTATCTATGAATGCAAGACATGTGATTAGAATCATGGTTGTTTTGGATTTAATTCACTTTTAGTTTGAGTGAAAAAAAACTGAGTTGATAAATATTTTTAAGGGACCTGAACAAAATGAATTTGCAATATAAATTTTCAATAAGTCATTAAGAAGAAACATGAAACTAAATAGCAGGAATAATTCCAAGACATAGCCATACCACTTTGGTACCTGAACATAATGAATTTGCAATATAAATTTTCATTGGTGAATGTAACACCAAACGACTACATATGCTAAAACATGTGTGAAACATGAACGTAATTTTGAATTCCAATCTTCAACAGGATTACAGCTAAAAAAAATCATTCTTCAAGGATGATATTCGCAGCATCGACTAATATAGGTTGTAAATGACTCAGCATACCTGTCTTCTTAACCCACCAAATTGTAAAAATAAATTTTAAGCACACAAAGGTTATAAACATTATTTCATATAAATATTAATACCCATTCAAAACAGAGCAGTACTAATACCTCTCTCCCCCAAAAGAAAAGAAAATGCAAAGCATAATTAAAACTTCAGGCTTACCTCATGATATAACCAAGCAAGAAAATGTCCAACTGTAGTGCACGTGAATTTTTTGTTTTCATAGATTAACTTTTCCTCTTCATATTTTTTGATTTTCTCTACTTCATTCTCTTCAAGATCTTCACTATCTGATTTTATTCATTCTGTCCTTTGATATACAGTATAATTCATGGAATATTTGAACTTGGTTTTGGAATCAGTCTAGAGTTGGCAGGTTCGTTGTTCAACTTCAGGTTAAGATGCACAAAGATGATATAGATTTGATCTTCCATATGAGATGGCAATGGACATCAACATTCCGATCTTCAGGTATGTTGTTGAATCTTCGGCAAAGAATCTTATGGCAATGTTCGTAATAGGAGCTACTGAGTGTGTGTGTGTGGGGGGGGGGGGTATGTATTTGTTCGTATCCTGACTCGAGGAAATAAATGGGTTAAAAGGTACCTATTATACATGTGTCATTTGGTTCATTTAAATGAACAACAAGTTAGAACCTCAACTTAGAACTATATTTGGTTCATTTAATATGTACGTATGTGGGCATGTATGTTTGTACATGTATGTATGTATGTTGTATATCTAGATTTCAGAATGTCATCAAAAGGAATTCCAAATGCATACTTATGTAGGCATGTATGTATGTATGTTTTTACATTTGTAACTTTACACTTACATGACTTGAATATATCCACTATAAATCAAGAATAAATTAAGTTGTAGCAAATCAAGTATACAAATTGGCATGGTACATACTTAACCTTCCTGCCCAAGTCTGAATGCCATGGAAACTAACTTCAGGTCAAATGATGCACGAAGTTGCTCTGCAAATACCTCATGAATCAATGTGGTAAATAAGTCACAAAATATCATACTCAAACACATACATAAATCAATTCATTGCGAATATAGGAAGTTAAATATGGAAGAAAAAAAATCATAAATTATAAATTAAAATGGGATATTTGGCATATTATGTTACTTAATCAAATGCAGTCAATCATTGTACATGCCTGACCAAAATTTCAAGTAGGTAGTCAAAGCAGTGAACCTTCGAGGATATATGAAAAGCAGTGATAAGTATGAATAGAGAATTATTGGACTTAGATGACCAACTTTTCGGCATATATGATACTTATACATACAAAAACACAGTCGAGCTGTAGGAATAATCTGACCAGTTCCACGATTCAACGGCTCAGGTGACATCTTTGCATCAACTATTTTGAAATTGACATTTCTGATGGGTTCGTCACATAGGGGTCCTTGAGCACCCCACAAAAATCCTCGAACAATGGAATCTGTAACAACGTTCAATAAGCTTTTGTCAACTTCACTTGAGAGTGTGTCGTCTAATATAATGCTATGTCCCTACTTATTAGGCCCAAATGACCAAATAGACCGAGCAGCAAGTAGATCCCAGCCATATTTTGTTTGGAAAAAGTCCTCTAGGTATTTACCAAAAAGGGCACTGTAGTTCCAAATATATCAAAAATGTTTTATTGCTTCATGAAGAGCAAGTATAAAATGCATGAAGTTAAGATATAAACTCTTACCTGGAATTATGGTATATGTCCACAGCATTAGTTGTGGCATTTTCACCTGTGGTTATTTTTGCGCTAAAGGAAACTTCATGTTGGTTTAAATACTTCCAAGTGAAAATACACAAAGAAATTAAAGAAAACATGTAGAGTAACAACTTTAGACTTTAAATTAAAGACAAAAGACTCACCCTCAATGGAAAATTAATAACTGGCGATATAATAATAATAATAATAATAATAATAATAATAATAATAATAATAATAATAATAATAATAATAATAATAATAATAATAATAATAATAATAATAATAATAATAATTGATGCACTTACAATGTTCATGGCATTCTTCACCGCCACTCACGGTTCGGTGAACAAAACGTCGAGGTTTATGCTCAACCCCTTACAAACCTTTTATGGGGGTTCGGGTGTCTTTAAAAAACATTGCAGTTAGCACAAACATTACAACTGCAACCAAAGTGTTCCAAAACAACCTCAAAACATACCAAAACCCATAAAACTTTAAAGAATTTGATTCCTTCATCACCTGAACAGTTGGTACAGCCTCAAGGTCAGATACTTTCCTAGTGCAAGCGAGTAATAGAGACACTAGTGACATGCCATCACCAAGGGAGTGGTGAACACCTAAAACACCCACAACTTCAACATCAATTGTTTTCACGTTCATGAGGTGGAGCTCCCATAGCTTCAGGTATGTTACTAATTAATAACGAATTAAGAATTAACACTAAAAAAGCCTGCTTGAAAGTTGAAGCAGGTCTCTTAATAACAATACACAACTAATTAATAACAATACACAACAATACACAACAATTTACAGACCTGTTTCAGTTCCATAACTTCAGGCAGATTTAGGGATGGAGGCAGTGGCTGAGGACGGAGGGATGGAGGCAGTGAGTTCCAAATCTGCAATTTATTGGCATAAACTACAAACGGATGATCATGCCTTTGAAAGTTGTAAGGAACGAGAGAAAGAGGCCCAGGAAGACAAAAAAGGAGTTACAAATGCAGTTCGTGGTGGTGAATGCATGCATGTATAGATTATTGTTATTTTCAATTTTTATAATTGCATTATCAAATGGTTAAACAACATATATTTGAGGTGTATTATCAAATTCTTAGATCAAGGAAACACTTAAGTCGGTCAATAGTAGATCTAAATTTATACTTTATATGAAATGATTATATACATGAACTTGATGTGTCGTTTATTATGTAAGGCTATAAGGCCCATCAAATTCTTAGAGATCTCAGCTGATGATATAATAAAAGTCAAATTAAAAAAGCAACACAAAGACATATAAATAGAATTAAAATTAAAATTTGAGATATGAATAAAAGGTATACCATAAAATATGAGAGTTGGGTGATTCCATGATGCTAAATTGGGGTAGCCCTGCACAAAAACTTTAAAGATGTAAGTTTCAAAATTAGTAATATTTCTCTTCTTTCACTAACTCAAACTTCAAAAAATGTTCTTAAATTTATGTTCTCCAATTACTTACCCATGATGAAAAATATTTCTCTTATTTAGAATCGATCTATCAATCACCATATCAGTCTGTAAATAATCAGGAACACTCGTGTGATAATTTTAACAAATACAACACCTGTTATTAAACAATAAAAGGATTAGTGTGTACAGAAACAAATAATGGAAGGATTAGTGCATAAATGTTCATTTTTGTGCGAGTCAAAATCGAAAGTTCCCTAACATTAGCCCAAACTAAAAACTCCTATAATACCTTAAGCTTCTTGTAAATTCTAAAGTGGGCATAAAATAGGCGGATGACATTTCCAAGAATTTAAGCATAATAAAAAAAAATTCAAACCCCTAATTTAAATTTAAAAACTCAAATCCCAACTATGAACAATGAATAATAGATAAATTCCTATACATTTATTAAAGCGTACCAAACATCAATGTATTAAACAAACATTAATGAACTAAATAGGAGCTAAACGAATTTGAACAAATGAGGAAAAAAATGGTTCGGTTATCATTGTTATCCAATTTCAAATGGATACAAAAGAACAAAATTGGAGGAAAAAATCAAAACATGAATTGCTAGAGCAAATTAACAAAACATTTGTATCGACTTACATGATAAATGCCCCCATTTAGACATTTTCAAGAACAACTACTCCTGGAACATAGTAAGAGCATCAAGATCAATAAATATAATATATTAGAGAAAGAAGCATAAATAAAACCTTAAAAATTACAAACCCATGAACCCCCAAAATTTCAAAACCCACGAACCCCCAAAGTTCAAAACCCACCAAAAATTGAGCCAAGAAACGAAATAAAAAAAGTACAGTTATTTGTTTAAAAAAAGTACAGTGTGTGGGAGATTTATGTGCGTGAGATCAGAGATTTGTGCGTGTGTGTGAGATTAGTGTGTGTGCGATCAGTGTGTGTGTATGAGATACGTGTGTGTGGGCGTGTGTGCATGTGTGTGGGGGGAGGGATTTCACCTATAGGCGGGAGTGGGCGGCGGAGGAGGAGAAATTGAAGGATGAGGGCGGCATTTGTGCATGTGTGTGTTTGTGTGTGAGTGAGGAAGGGGGAGGGGGAGGGGGAGGGGGAGGGGGGAGGGATTTTACCTATAGGCGGGAGGGGCAGCGGGAGGAGGGAGGGAGGAGGGTTTGTGTTAGAGGAAAGGTAGAAACGACAGAGAGAGAAAATAAGTAAAGAAGATTAGGGTTTGTCTTTGGGGTTGGAGTGTTACCTGCTCTATTGATTATTGTATTTTACTATTTTATCCTCAATTTTGAATTTTGGGTGAAAAGGAGAAAATTAAGTTAAGTGAAAAAAAAGAGGGGGGAAATTAAATAATTGAGGGATAAAAGAGGAAAAAAGGGTTCTTTTAATCTCCACCTTTTATTTTTAGCTTTGGTGGCAAAATGTAGACCCTTTGATTACTTTGATAAACATAAACATACGATGAATAGTAAAACACCATTGTCCCATATATATATATATATATATATATATATATATATATATATATAGATAGAGAGAGAGAGAGAGAGAGAGAGAGATAAATAATTATACTTGTGATTTATTCTACTATGTGTGGTTAGTAGATGATGTACCGGGACATGATATCATAGTATACATGCACCGCAGCTTATCCTAGGGGTGATGTATTAGTATATATGTAACGAAGTGATACATATACGAATATGATATCTTATATGGTGTGTAATTATTAAATGAGAAAGATAGTGATATCTAAAATAACCTTAGTGGGTAGAGGATTAAACATATAATGAGAAATTCATAATTGGCTAATTGATATAAAGAATCCAGTACCGTATTGTATGGGCAATATGCGTTGTCACAATGAGCTAGTATGTAGAAAGAGACTTAATACGGCTAGTTAGGCGGGGTAGCTTAACTATGAGAGGTTTATAGGCAAGCGTTAGGTGTGCACATTATATGAGGGGTGAGTTGTACCTCAAGAGATTGCGATGCCTGCTTAAATATTAAAAGTGTGCATGCATATTTAATTATTTTAATTTAACTGCTTGCTAAATATTTTCAAAATAGTTTACTCGGGCTCTAACCCATGTCAAACTCTTTTCCAAAATATTTTAGTTGTCCGGCCATAGGGACGCCCAATTTTAGGATGCTATCCAGGGATGAATAGTCACATCTCATATGGAAGTTACAGGACTTTGTTATAGACGCTTCATTCACCTATTCCTAGTGTAGGGACTTTACTTCAATACTCATTTGGGTATGTCGCCCTCAGATTTAGTATTCGATTATTTTTTGGACTCTATGTATCTGGGTTATTGTTTCAATTATTGTTGTATATTATTGTTGAACCAATACTTTATTCGATTATCTTTATTTATGTTATTCATCTGTGTTGGATTCGGTTATGAGTTTTTGTGAATGGTTTCAATATTTATTGATTTTTCGCATGTTGTTAATTAATGGAAGATAAAATTTGGCACCAGTCTATTTAAATTACTAGGTGCTAAGTAACTTAATTTTTTTTCTACTGTGATGCTAAGAATGAGCCATATGAGACCAACATTTTATTTTGATCATGGGTTGGCCACCCTATATTTTAGTAGGCGGGGTGTCACAATTATAAACCCAACATACACTTGGGTACACGGTTTATTATGTAATCCTATTTCAAGAGTCGGGAACTGATGAAATCATTGACCTTCTTTTACTTAAGAGTAAATATAAACAACCTTTGTAACCTTTTCAATAACATACTAAGAGTCATGCATATATCTTGCCTCATTCCACAACACGACTGTCAGCACCCCCAAATCCGAACACACCCTAGAATGAGTTTGTGGCCACTCTAATGTTCAATAGATGTTGAAAACACGAATTAGGAGGAAATTATATATGAAATGTATATGTTGTCCCTTAGGTAAAATCCCAATAATAATGTTACATTTGTGAATAACTACCCATGGACCCTATCATTTCCAAAAGATCCTTATTCCTTCCTATCCTCTACACCATTAAGAAGTGAAATGCTTGGTTTAGACTTATAGGACAATATACCATAATTTTAATAAATTTCCCCCTAACTAGATGATGAGGTAAACACCTCTATGACCGTCTCATAGAATTTTAGATTAGTTTATCTTACCCATGCTCCACCTTAGCCTTTCACACTTTGAAATAATGATAGGTTTCAGACTCTTGGTGCACAAGGTAAAAATATCGGTAACTTGGAGTGATCATCAATGAAATCTATGAAGTGGTCAAGACTACCTCTTTAGCACACAGTCACCGAATCACAGTAATTAATATAAACCATTCCCAAAAAATCTTTATCTCTTTAGTTTTAGTTCGTGAAGTTCCCTTTCGGTTATTTTACCTTCTGAATGGGATCCAAGACTAGAATTTCCTTCACTTCCAATGACCTCAATGGCTCATTTGGTTAGTGGTTTGGAAAGGTAATTTAGGATTCCTAGAACTTATGATTCCACTCATTTAGAATAGCAATGTTTGGATGGAAAATTTGTGGGAACCTAGAAAGTCTTGAATTTAGAATATTTCTAGATTACTTTTGTAGTGAGACAAAAATACAAACACACATACACACAAACACACATGCACACATAACACACACTCTCTATAACACACATACATACATTCCCTCCCTCTTTCTCTTTCTCTTTCTCTCTCTCACACACACACATACACATACACACACACTCTCACACACACACATATGCTCACTCTCTCTCATGCACATGCACACACTCACACACATATACATTAACACACACACACACACACACACCCTCTCTCTCTCTCTCTCACACACACACACACTCACCTTACACTCGCACACACACTCACATCAAGTAAAAGGGTATTTTAGTTAAATGACATGTATTCCTAATACGGGGAAGTAACTTTAGATGTATGGAAAAGCGAATTGAAGTTTAAATGAAACAATTGAAAGTAATTAAAGATTCCAGGAATTTTAAAGTTCAGAAATGAAGGATTCTCGTTCCCTTTCCAAACCTCAAATCAAATGTGCCCCGATTCTGCATTTTAAATCAGTCTTCGAATTCCTTTTATAATAAAATAACCTAAGCGTGTGAGCAAAAATTGCCTTTAGTTCTAGCAGGTTACATTCTCTTCAATGATTTGTCTGTTGAATTATTAATTAAGTATTTAGTATTATTGGTGAAAAAAATCTTATAATGTATAAATTATTTTCCAATGTATCGGAACAAATAAAAGAAATCCGATTTTAATAATAAAACTGTAAAATCAATTGAATATCTATTCAAAACCAACTTAGAAAATTGAAACCAACTTTTCTAAAACCCAGGTACATGAAATGATTTATGGTTTGCATTTTATGGCCATTTTTTACTTATCTTAGAAGTTAGGGGATATGCTGATAGGGAAACCTATAGTGAACAAAAGACACCCTCAACCCTAAAAATTTCAATTTTAGGGAAACCATGATGTCATTATCAAGGAATTTCTTTTCTAGATCACAGGACCTTCTTTCCCCGAAATCAGTGCTTGGCCTTTTACACATCCCTATCAAAACATTCCTCCAACATTCCACTACATCATTCACACACCTCACCTTTCTTACCAAATATTATACCTAGAAAAATTCACAAATAGATTGATCAAGCCTAACACGAAAATCATTAGAACCAAAACTTTAGGTAACATTTTTAGCATATGAAATAAACAAGAATCAGTAGAAAAATACATGGTAATTAAATAATGGGTCCACACAAAACAAACTCTCATACTAACTACTAACCAAATAACATACTCCGTCTCTGAATGTAAATATACATGTATGACCAAACTAGAAATAAAGGTGTAGAATAAAAGGATGAGCTACACTCGCCCTACTCGTATAATCCAGGGAGTAAGAAATGGTACATCACAAGAGATTCCCTTCCAACAAGCCTGCACCAATCGGAGCAACCACAACAAAGACTTGTAAAAATAGTTTTGTAAAGAAAACATAAATATCAATCCTATTTAGAATAGGATTATAATTGAATTTGAGCCTCATTATAACTACACGTCTTCCTCTTGTGTTTTAACATATTTGAAGTTTTTTAATTATCCAACCCAATAACCTAAAATATCTTGCGGTTCTGAATTTTGAACCCATGTGTCGCCCATGTGATTAAAGTTTTACATCTTCATTCCTTAATATTAGGTTTCTCATCTTCAAACTTATCCCTTTAATTATAACACATATGTTGCGTGCTAAACTCAAGCCCACAGTACGTCGCACCAATTAACCAATATAGAAATATAACACTTAAATCTCAAGTCAACATACATTTAACTATCTCATGCCAATAATACAATATGCACTCAAGTCAATATACATTTAACTATCTCATGCCAATAATACAATATGCACATCATTAGAATATATAACACATCAACTTGAATCATAAGTATGTAGGTAAGAATCCCTACTATAGGTCATACATATCTCTAGTACAGGAAATATGAAAGTTTGAAACTTAAGCACGTAGACCGGCATCCGAACTACAAGTCACATACATCTCTAGTATAACACATAAACTCGTACAACTATCTCTACTACCGCCATACCAAAATTATATATGTTAGGATAAAGACTCTACTCGCATCCACGATACATACAAAGGTACAATCCCCGGCATGTAGAATCATATGATCATCTCACACGTCGACACAATAACTAAGGCATGCTCTTATTACCTTCCGAGATCTATCGCTCGCACAAGTATAATCTTAAGTCGTCCAAATATTATAACTCATCACTGTAAGGGATAAATCACCATGTCTACCCATCAATCATAAAGCCTACCATACCCAAGACCTTATGAAAAAATATCCCAAAACATCATCTCATTCGTGGGTACATAGATGTGTGACCCATGGGCAAAATATGACTAGGTAAGAGCCCGTCTACTCACTGTGGTACCAGCACGATCTTCTTTGCACGTGACCCATCATGGAATCCCATCAGTATGCCTACCAATGAGAAATCACACGTGGTATGCATTACACACAAAACACACAAGCAATTTCCACCCACATTAAAGGGCTAAAGGATACACATACATAACCCTCACGAATGGGTTAGAGTAGATTACCCACATACGGAACATATTCTATCGGATCATACTACATCCCTATCATAGAAAGGTATATGACATTTATAACCTTACATTTATCCCATAATATCGTAGAAAGGTATATCACGTCCATAACCTTATATTTGTCGAATAATACGTTAACCCTAATATTTTGGGTTCCCAGTTCTTAGTGTAACTTCACCCTATCATACAATAAAACCCATACATCAACTATATCCAATATTGATTATCCCTAGTCTATTTCCCCAAGGCATTGTGTATAGGTATAATCAAACACCTAATTTAAATGAAACCACAAAACATAATAACTAACTCACTTGGGGGGAAGTTTTACCCAAACCCTATCTGATCAAAAGGATATTCATGCCACTTGTACATCACAATGATCCAAATTAATCCTTACCAATAAACTTAATTCTCTAACATACCAATTCCCAATTAGTAGACCCATTCTACACTCAGGTCTAAACGAAAAGGCCAAATCTATCACTTAATCCTTATAATCTATGAATTTCCCAAATATTCAGAATCCCCAAAATCAATTTCAAACAATTGAAATCATAAGAATATATCTCAAATCTACGAGTACATAAAAACTATAGGCCAACAAAAAAAAAGTCTTAGGACTAAAACCCAAAGTTCCAACCAATATCATTAAGTCCCCCACCTAGGCAATATTTGAGACCACCGGTCGACCTAGGCCTAGGGACCAGTCGATCAATCAACACAATGTTTTCTCAATTTCCCCCCACTATGGGTTTCTTCATCTTCAACCCCGAGTTTTCTCACTCCAAAATCCATTAATGAATACAAAAACTTCTTTAAAGCACCCAATCTACATCCAACTGAGAATGACACATCGAAATAGCAATTGGGATCTAATTCCATCATGAAATCCAACATCTACACCAAGATTCAAATGAAAACCTCAATTACTAATCAAGGACCCTAGATTATCCAATTTTTACAAATTCTTATGGATTGATTCATTTAAACATGGGTTTTTACAAGATTAACAATATAAAACATATTGAAATCATCATTTATTAGTTTTGATCCATGTTCATGATGGAATATATCATTTTAAAGGGGAAATCAACCTAATTAACATATAGATTAGGTGAATTATGAAACTTACTAATTATTTATCTAAAATCATATTTGCACAATAATATGATTTAGATTTGTAATGAATAGATACATTATTTTCTCACATACAATCATAATAATATATTTTATATAGAACTTGCCTTATGAATTTATTGATAAATCAGTCCTTAATTACCCCAAATCTTCCTTTTTTCTCGGTGCTTTATCTTTTTAACCACTCTAGTGATTCTACATCGTGCCTACGAAAGAATTAGAACCCTAATAACATATTTCAACCCTTTAACCACGAAATTGGATTGGGGCACCAAATGAACCTCACCTAAAAGAGCCCAACAATAACTTTAAATGACTTAAAAGCATGTCCGAGCCTTATACTGACCCAATAGGCCTTTAAGGTACCGTTTTAGACTATAAACATACATTCTTTGCGTCCCAAAAGACAATTACCAAATATAGCCAAAACAAATAAATAATAACTCAGTTACTTAATAATTATTCGATACCAATCTAAATATTAAGTAACTAAATTAATTAATCATTGTGTCTTAATTCCAGATTCCAATTATACATAAATAACAGAAAACGATATAAATGGTGACATCTCTAGTCACAACCAGCACACATATTTACTTTTCATAATTTATTTATTTATTATTTTTCACAAAATACGGGGTATTATATTCTTCCCCAATTAAATAAGGAGTTTCGTCCTTGAAATGTGAATTCATTATTTTTATAGTAAGAAATCCAAGAATATATCACACGTAAAGTCCTCCCACTTCTATAAATGAATCTACTCAATCTACGACGTATAATACATTATGATCTCTCTTATCGTAAATCATATTCGGCTAAATTCTCAGCTAAACTAAATTAATCGTTAAAACACCAACTTGACCATCGGGATTCCTTGTGTCATACCCTAAAAGAAATGAATCGTGCACACTTATGGTGGTAAAATGAGGGAAATCGACATCGACCTACCCAGATTTCAACCTTCTAAAAGGAACTTCATATGGATGCTTATCCCCTATAGGAACTTGGACTCCATAATTCCCCCACTGGAGGTAAATAACAACACATGACCTCCTACCCGAACTTACGGATCAAGCCTCTGCTCATTCACTATTTCCCTTTCTTGTTCTGATAAAACTTCCCATTTTCAATTTTAGACGCGCTATTCTAACCCCAAATGGTCAATCTACCTCTCATAACCCCAAATGGTCCCTTGTCCCTCCTTGGAACCCCTGAACCGTATCACCATAAAATGAGTATACTCTCTTACCTTAATACACTTACGCGTATATGGAATGTAAAGTGAATTAGCAAATTCGCACTTTGGTCATAACTACCTCTTTTAGTTTGGGGATCCCCTCGATAAAAAAATCCCTCGAAAGTACAACCCTCTCCTATCCTCAAACGGACAAAGGACTTATTCCCAATATTATATACATACATACATTTGGTAAGTTTCAACGTTGGGCCATAAACCACCTTTAGTCACAAAATTAGGTGTAGATGACACCATTACTACACCATTCCCTCTTTAATGACGTTCCCATGACATATTGTGTTGAAAATCTGTCTTCAAAATAGACCCCACATAATTATACCATAGATGATAACTCATAAAGTTTCAATTGCCAAAAGAGGACACTTTCATCGACTGGTCGAACCAACCATTGATACATAACATCCAACACTCGTCCTGTATTTTGAACCTAACCTACTCCTGGGAGGCCAAACCTCCTCTTGGTTAACCATCCCTTTTTTGGAACTCCATCAATGTAACGCCACCCCTGAATGATCAATCGACCCAAAAATTATGGTGCCCACTCAAAACGACACGTTTACTGTCACTGATGAAGTTGATTCAATTATATTCCCTCATGGCATATTTTCTGCTAGTTCCATTTCTAAGTCAAAAATAAATATCTCATATAGGCGATAACTTAACACCTGTCTAAGTAAAACTGGAAGAACCTCGAACTATCGGTGACACCTCCATGTGATGGTGATCCCCCATAATGTACTCAAATACAAACATATATAAGCGTGCAAGAATATTTTCTCGGGACTTAGCATAACCATTTAAAGCAATCGTTTCCCAAAATCGTCCTTAAAAGCCTAACCCTGTTAGTCAGTATAAGAGTAAAAACATAGTTATGCACATAAGCTCAATAGTTATACGATGATATCTCATATAAAAGTCGACAAATCAACTAAAACCAAACTGACTAAACTTATTACCACATCTCTATAATCACGATGTAAAACAACCCCTACCCGCTAGGGTATCCAGAAAAATACAAATCTCGGAGATAAAAACACATATATATCATAATCATAGCACACACAAACACACTACAAATAAAAAAATGGCAAATCCTCGATGTCTAAACCAGACTCATGTGCCTGGTCCATAACATAACCATAACCGTCCCCCCGGGTGTAATACCCCGTACTTTTAAAGATATTTAAATTACAAAGGTGGGCGTAATTTGGTAAATTGAGGAATTACTGTGAATAGTAATTATGGAATTTATGAGTGAAATTGAATAAATTCAGAATATAAAGTAAATAGTAAATATTAGTTTGTAAGTGCCAGAATAATATTTACATGGATTATTTTTAATTACCTGTCGCAAGTTGGGTAAAGCGACAAAGAAAATATTTTAAATTGGAAAATACGCATATTGAACATGTTGGGGCAAAATTAATGAATTTTAGTTAAGTACCTCGGATGGAGATTTCGACTGCGCCATTAGGTTCAGAATGGCCGAGATAGTCAAAATAGACTACCCGGGGTAGTATTTGGGTTCCAGACATTTTTGGACTAGTAGGGGCTCGTAAACGGGTACACGGGTCATTTAACAATTGGGCATTTACCCAATTTCGGGTTTAAAGACTTAAGCATCCCCCTTTCCCTTTCATTTCTGCCCTAAGAGAGAGAAGAGAGTAGAGAGAAGGAAGAGAAGAAGAAGAAGAAAGAAAAGAAGAAGAAGAGAAGGAAAATCCGGCCAAATTCGCGGGATTCGACTCGAGAACGTCGGATTTATTCCACAAGGCAAGTGTTTAACTTGCATATTGATTTAGTGTGTTAATTTCTCATATTGTAGTTGGTATAAAACTAAAGATTTTTGGGTTGAAATTTCGTGGATCAAAGGGGTTTTCGAAAGATTAAAACGGATATAACTCGATTAATACCCAATTTGAGAAACTTGAAATTAATTGAAATTAATTGTTGGATCTGGGTTCTAGGATGATTGGAACCCTTTGAATGTGTGTATTTATGGTTATTTGAGGTTTAATGATGATGAGAGAGGAGATAAAAAGCTTGGATGTGTTTTAATGGAGGTTTGGATTTTTGGAGAAGAAGGTGAATAGTGACCAGCCCACTTCTGGGCTGTTTCAGACAGGAAGACAACCGATTCAACTCTCGGTCAAAACACGGAAGTTGTAGATAATTTCGATACGGTCGCGTGAACGCTGACCGCGTATTTTTCTAATTTTTCTTCGAATTGTTATGATTTTTACAAGATGGCAGTTCCGGGGTGAAATCATCAACTCGGAAATGCACTCGGAAATTGGAAAAATAAAGGCTAGAATTATTTGGAGATAAATATTTGGGGTTCCTAAAAATAGTGTGGGGACTTCTAAATATTTTTTTAGTAAGGCGTGCACCTTGGGTTAGTTGAAAGTAAAATCCAAGATTTACCCAAATAGGGGTACTCGTGAGGAAAAATACTTAAAGGGGTATTTAAGTGTGATTTGAATGTTAAATAAGGGAACATGTATTGGGGTAGTGTTTTAATTGTGTGACGGCTTGTATTATTGTGAATGAGAATATTCAAGGTTATTGACTATCGTTACGATAGTTTGGAGATTATAGCCATAAAAGATTGAGAATAGATAAATAATATATATATCGGTGTCGTTGGTATTGTCATCGTGCGGTGAGAAAATATCGGAAATGATGTATTGAGGATTAGTTGAAATTGATTAATGCGTAGGATATTCGAGAGATAAATATACTACGTGGGAAATTTATTATACGGGTTGTGCGTATGCTCGAATGTTATTATATACATGGGTTAAATAATTACCTATGGGGAATTATGTATAGGTGAGAGAAATACCAATAATTATAATATTGTTGTGTGAATACCAAATTGATAATATATGTATATAGGTGGAATGTGTACCTATATGATTTTTTTTATTATGTGTATGACATACCTACCATACTTGCCATCACGGGAGGTTGACGTTCGAAAGAGGACAATCTTATCCTGTGTTGCCTTCGGGGGGATTTTAGATTTGGTACCTCAACAACATAGGGCTGTGAAAGGCTTATTTGTGAGTTGATAAGTCCGCTGCTTATGGGAGCATAGGTATGTACGTGACCCGTAGGTACGTGAACTATGTTCGCCTCCAATACGTGTGATTTGTATTGTTACAGTTCCTGAGTGATGTGGAACGGGTAATCCTTTTTGTACGAGATGTGCTTGGATTGGATAGCAGAGTATGAGTGCACCGCAGCTGAGGCTAGGGGTGCTATATATCTATATATGTATTGCGATTAACATATATGTGTACTTGAGATAATTCACGGATGCTTAGTAAATGAGAATGACTAAGCCACTTATATTATAGTTCGGTGGATGATTAATATACTTGTTGCGTATAGTATACTGTTGATATATATGAGATAAGATATCATATAACCTAACCTTGTATAAAGTGAAAAGAATGATTAAAGTGTGATATTACTTCCGGTAGATTTATATTCGGATTTATATGAATACGAATAATAGGTTCTAATGAGAACTATTAATAAATACGAGATGGTATAAATAGGTTATGTACTGAAGGCCTAATGGATCCCGGTGATCAACATTGTCACGTAGTAGTGCATCGGGGGGGGGGGGGGGGGTTCCTTGTTTGGATTTTTCTTCGCGAGACACCCCACGCACGAACGTAACGTAATGTTGGGAATGGGGAGAAGTTTAGTCCTTAGTACCCGAATCGATGAGGTTTATTAGAAGATTAGTAATTACATTTGTTAGGTAGGGTAGCTTAACTAGGTTGTCTAAAATGGTATGCGCTAGTTGTGCACTGTTAGAAGAGGGGTGAGGTGTATCTCATGTGAGAGCGATACTATTTTAAAATATGAGAAATAACATATTTTAAAATATGGATTTTATGCACTTGCTAAAATATTTTCAACAATCGGGCTCTGACCCATTTTCTCTACTTCTCCCCTCTCTTGCTATATATATATATATATATATATATATATATATATATATATATATATATATATATATATATATATATATATAGGTGTCCAGACACAGGGACACCTGGATAATAATTCATTCGAGTCAGACATTTTCTGCAGCAGTTGTGGATGCAAGCAGGTTTATTGTAGATGCTTCCATCATTGAGATCTAGATAGGAGGTATTGTAGTCATATTCGGGATAATGGCCCAACTGTACTCATTTATTCATTTACCGCCTTTTGTGTGGAATTCGATTTGGTTGTATTATTTGGACCGAGTGTTCGGTTATTTTACTTTATTTTATTTCAGTTGTTGCCTATAAACTGTTGTCCTTATTTTATTTGGATGGTTTGGTTAAAAAGATTAGTTAATTTAAAATTTTGACGTCGGCCTAATAGGATATTAGTAATTAATTGGTTTTCGACAGTGATGTTAAGAATGAACCACATGAGACTCCTGTTTTAATTTGATATAGGAGTGATCGCCCGGTATTTTATTAGGCGGGCTGTCACAGGTGGTATCAGAGCATCAGGTTCTAGTGTCCTTAGGAATCTGTGCGGACATACTACGCTTTCAGCGTTGCTTTTGATTTGATATAGAGCATTATGATTAGGATTGTTTATATCCTCTTGTGAGATTTCGTTCTCCTGCCATTATGTAAGATTATAGTAAATCTTTTGCGCGCTCATTCGGGATTCGTGCGCTGATTGACGAAGGGCGACCATGGAAGTCCATTGTGAGGGCAGGAGGAGACGGGGCTTAGTTAGAGCTATAAGTTGATGTTGGAAATGAGGATCGCGGTAAAGGTCATTTTCCTTGCGGCATTGTCATTGATTGCTGCAATGACTACTATATGATAGTAGTTATAATTATCTATGCACCACTATAGTAGAGAATGGTGCTAAACTTGAATTTCCCAGTCAAGTTAGATGGGGAAAAAGCTTAAGAGGTCTTTGATGAGGATCGTGCATTGAAGTTGAGCTAGGCGAAAATAGTGTAACTTCACTTCTAGGAAGTTGAAGGATCGAAAGCTTGGGCCTAGAGTTGGGTATGGAAATACCCATATGTGAAAATTTGAGGAAAATTTTTTCACTCGTTGGAGCAATGTGAAATAGTGGGAATGATGGTCACCATATATAGAGGAGCATAATATTTTGCTCATAAATTAATCTTACAGACGGTTTTAAAATGAAAATTCTCATGATTTAGAATGAAGTGAATGAAGTTTCTAGGTTATTCACATAAGAATCGGTCAGAGACCAACGGTGAATAAAGAGTGACATGGATAAGTGAAGTTAGTACCGGAGTAAGGTAGGTACAAGGGAGGAAGAGGCTTCTCCAGTGGAATGATAGACTCACTAGTAATTGGACTTATGTAGAGTGAGTTATTGTTATTTTGGGTGAGGCCCCTGGCTTGAGGAGCAGGGAGCGTATAGTCTCCATGTCATAATGTCCATTTTATATTGTGTGATTTTTATCAGGAATGAGACGTGGTGGGTATGCTTCGTTCTCATTTCCTCGGAGGAACTATAATTGCTTCCCATTCATTGTGATTTGGTTTTTACCAAGTCGGTGCGATAATCCGATCGCTGGTACCCAGGATGATGTGTGAGTAATTCCCTGGAAGATGATAGCATTGAGAGACTGCATCCATTGAGTTATAGCTCTGAGGGATGGTTATTTATACTTATATAGTGTGTGATATATAAGTATGGATATACTTGATGTGTATTGTATAATATATATATATATTTATTTATGATGTGAAACATATATATACGGACATAATAACGCATGGAATGCGAGATAAATGCTGGACGAGCTTGCCTTGATTACTTGTTTAGATGAAAATTTGATGAGGAGATGTTTCATTACCATGATTTGAATGCATGGGGACCTTATAGATACAATTTAAGGTATGCAGGCTTTATTATTGAGCTGTGAGTTTAAGCTCATTGTTGTTTGGGCTAAGGACTTAGTGTTAGTACAAGCGCTTGGTGGTGTGGCTCCTGGAAAGAGTTAAGAGTTTTGACCACATTTTGTCGATAGGAGAGATGGGATTATCCGAGTGGCATATTTGAACTAAAGAACCTCCACGACCAACAAAGTTAAGTAATAGTGTATAGGAGGGGTTCCTTGTTTGAATATCGCTTGCGAGACGCTCCATGCATGAACCTTAATGACGTCGGGAGTGGAGAGATGTTATATAATGCAAGGATGCTAGTTTTGACGATAAGTCACCTAGTGCAGAGCAAACACTATCGAGTGAGATCCGTTTGATGACGGTATAATCATATAGAGTTATAAGTGCTACAGAGAAGCACTGAAAATTATTCTCTCATCGCAAGTATGTGGGTGAGTTAAGGTGAAGGAAATCGATTTGAGACGTTTATTCAGGCCTTGAATAGAAGGAAAATTCAGAGGAAATACATTTTGGGTATAATGTTCATAGCGCTTTTGCAGAGAGTAGATGCCCAATTAGTTAGATTTTGCATTTCACTAAGATGGAAGGATATAGTGGTAGAAGTACGCTGGTAGGTTAACGAGATAAAATTTAGAACATCCCGTTGGTGTCCCTTGGACCTTTATATCTCGATGGCCGACGATGCGAGGGAGTAGTGTAACGGGAGGGTTCCTTGTTTGGATTTCGCTTTGCGAGACGTCCCACGCATGAAACCGAGCAAATGTCGGAAGGTTAGAGAGGTCTTGGGCACTAGGGAAATATTTAGAATAATACTCATATTACCTGTGTTAGAGACACCTTAATCTTAAGACTACCACGAAGTAAGGGCAATAAGGCACTGATATAAGAAGACTATTGTAAGATAACCACAAGAAGATCGATAGGATAATCTTAAGAAGGATTGAATTTCCAAGTATCGGGTGAATTAAATTTCGAATTATTCGGGTTAAGGGATACCCATGTGTTAGTACCAGGCCAATGAAATGAGGCCCATTATTTAGAGTGAGTGTGATGTATCAAAACGTTTGCAATGGTGGTTCATATATGCACGGATGATAGGGGTTATGGGTACCCTGATTAGTAAATCCCAAAAATGTCCAAGATTGAAAGATGTGAAAATATATATGTATAATATATGCCTGAAGGGCGGCTATAAACAAGGTTAAACGGTATAGCGTATTGAATGTCGTGCGAGAATGATGATAATGCAAACATTTATGTGCAACGAGAGCTAACACACCCGAGATGGGATTGAAAGGTTGTGGAAAGTCATTTTAAAAAGTACCTCTTAATGAAAAGGTTACCCAATTTATTGTGAGAAAGTGGAGCGGGGTCTTACTCAAGCGAGTATTGAAGAGTGGCTTGCGCGTGACTGTATGGTTAGCATACTCCAAGTGAAGAAGGAGTGTATGTAGTACCAAATTCCGTAAAAGTATATGATAGTTAATACTTTAATTATTCGGCATAGGGAATATACCTTGTAGATTACAAGAGAGATAGTAATCTGAATATTTATATAATACGTAGCGATGAGAATAAAACACATATGAGAAGTGTACAATTAGGATGGGAATATGCTTATGAATCTTAATAGGATGTGTGTATGCCTATTATGTGATATTATTATTAAGAGCACTAATGGGTGATAACCCCGGGGGTGCAAGAACATTATTGATTAAGTGCGCTAATGGGTGTTAACCCAGGGTGCAGGATTAATATATATATGTAGAGGGATGATGTGACTATATGTGTATATATATGGATTTATGAATATTTCTACTGTGTGACACTAGTAGATATGGTATTAATAATAAATACTTTACGCTAAGTGGTCTTAACAAAAAGGGTGCAAGATTAGGGAAAATGTATAGAGATGATGAGACTATATATATGAGCATATGCCTTGAGATGGGTGGAATACAGTGAGAGACCATTGTGTTAGGCTATATCTAAATTTGGTTAAGCTAGCACGTAATGTATATACCGATCCTAGAGTAGTGGTACAGGCTATATCTGAATTTCGAGGACGAAATTCTATTGTAAGAGGGGAAGTATGTAATACCCCGTACTTTTAAAGATATTTAAATTATAAAGGTGGGCGTAATTTAGTAAATTGAGGAATTACTGTGAATAGTAATTATGGAATTTATGAGTGAAATTGAATAAATTCATAATATAAAGTAAATAGTAAATATTAGTTTGTAAGTGCCAGATTAGTATTTACATGGATTATTTTTAATTACCTGTCGCAAGTTGGGTAAAGCGACAAAGAAAATATTTTAAATTGGAAAATACGCATATTGAACATGTTGGGGAAAAATTAATGAATTTTAGTTAAGTACCTCGGATGGAGATTTCGACTGCGCCATTAGGTTCGGAATGGCCGAGATAGTCAAAACAGACTACCCGGGGGTAGTATTTGGGTTCCGGACATTTTTGGACTAGCAGGGGCTCGTAAACGGGTACACGAGTCATTTAACAATTGGGCATTTACCCAATTTCGGGTTTAAAGACTTAAGCAGCCCCCTTTCCCTTTCATTTCTGCCCTAAGAGAGAGAAGAGAGTAGAGAGAAGGAAGAGAAGAAGAAGAAGAAAGAAAAGAAGAAGAAGAGAAGGAAAATCCGGCCAAATTCGCGGGATTCGACTCGAGAACGTCAGATTTATTCCACAAGGCAAGTGCTTAACTTGCATATTGATTTAGTGTGTTAATTTCTCATATTGTATTTGGTATAAAACTAAAGATTTTTGGGTTGAAATTTCGTGGATCAAAGGGGTTTTCGAAAGATTAAAACGAATATAACTCGATTAATACCCAATTTGAGAAACTTGAAATTAATTGAAATTAATTGTTGGATCTGGGTTCTAGGATGATTGGAACCCTTTGAATGTGTGTATTTATGGTTATTTGAGGTTTAATGATGATGAGAGAGGAGATAAAAAGCTTGGATGTGTTTTAATGGAGGTTTGGATTTTTGGAGAAGAAGGTGAATAGTGACTAGCCCACTTCCGGGCTGTTTCGGATAGGAAGACATCCAATTCAACTCTCGGTCAAAACACGGAAGTTGTAGATAATTTCGATACGGTCGCGTGGGCGCTGACCGCATATTTTTCTGATTTTTCTTCGAATTGTTATGATTTTTACAAGATGGCAGTTCCGGGGTGAAATCACCAACTCGGAAATGCACTCGAAAATTGGAAAAATAAAGGCTAGAATTATTTGGAGATAAATATTTGGGGTTCCTAAAAATAGTGTGGGGACTTCTAAATATTTTTTTTAGTAAGGCGTGCACCTTGGGTTAGTTGAAAGTAAAATCCAAGATTTACCCAAATAGGGGTATTCGTGAGGAAAAATACTTAAAGGGGTATTTAAGTGTGATTTGAATGTTAAATAAGGGAACATGTATTGGGGTAGTGTTTTAATTGTGTGATGGCTTGTATTATTGTGAATGAGAATATTCAAGGTTATTGACTATCGTTACGAGAGTTTGGAGATTATAGCCATAAAAGATTGAGAATAGATAAATAATATATATATATCGGTGTCGTTGGTATTGTCATCGTGCGGTGAGAAAATATCGGAAATGATGTATTGAGGATTAGTTAAAATTGATTAATGCGTAGGATATTCGAGAGATAAATATACTACGTGGGAAATTTATTATACGGGTTGTGCGTACGCTCGAATGTTATTATATACATGGGTTAAATAATTACCTATGGGGAATTATGTATAGGTGAGAGAAATACCTATAATTATAATATGGTTGTGTGAATACCAAATTGATAATATATGTATATAGGTGGAATGTGTACCTATATGATTTTTTTTATTATGTGTATGACATACCTACCATACTTGCTATCACGGGAGGTTGACGTTCGAAAGAGGACAATCTTATCCTGTGTTGCTTTCGGGAGGATTTTAGATTTGGTACCTCAAGAACATAGGGTTGTGAAAGGCTTATTTGTGAGTTGATAAGTCCGCTGCTTATGGGAGCATAGGTATGTGCGTGACCCGTAGGTACGTGAACTATGTTCGCCTCCAATACGTGTGATTTGTATTGTTACAGTTCCTGAGTGATGTGGAACGGGTAATCCTTTTTATACGAGATGTACTTGGATTGGATAGCAGAGTATGAGTGCACCGTAGCTGAGGCTAGAGGTGCTATATATCTATATATGTATTGCGATTAACATATATGTGTACTTGAGATAATTCACGGATGCTTAGTAAATGAGAATGACTAAGCCACTTATATTATAGTTCGGTGGATGATTAATATACTTGTTACGTATAGTATACTGTTGATATATATGAGATGAGATATCATATAACCTAACCTTGTATAAAGTGAAAAGAATGAATAAAGTGTGATATTACTTCCGGTAGATTTATATCCGGATTTATATGAAAGCGAATAATAGGTTCTAATGATAACTATTAATAAATACGAGATGGTATAAATATGTTATGTACTGAAGGCCTAATGGATCCCGGTGATCAACATTGTCACGTAGTAGTGTATCGGGGGGGTTCCTTGTTTGGATTTTGCTTCGCGAGACACCCCACGCACGAACGTAACGTAATGTTGGGAATGGGGAGAACTTTAGTCCTTAGTACCCGAATCAATGAGGTTTATTAGAAGATGGGTAATTACATTAGTTAGGTAGGGTAGCTTAACTAGGTTGTCTAAAATGGTATGCGCTAGTTGTGCACTGTTAGAAGAGGGGTGAGGTGTATCTCATGTGAGAGCGATACCAGTTTAAAATATGAGAAATAACATATTTTAAAATATGGATTTTATGCACTTGCTAAAATATTTTCAACAATCGGGCTCTGACCCATTTTCTCTACTTCTCCCCTCTCTTTCTATATATATATATATATATATATATATATATATATATATATATATATAGATGTCCAGACACAGGGACGCCTGGATAATAATTCATTCGAGTCAGACGTTTGCTGCAGCAGTTGTGGATGCAAGCAGGTTTATTGTAGACGCTTCCATCATTGAGATCTAGATAGGAGGTATTGTAGTCATATTCAGGCTAATGGCCCAACTGTACTCATTTATTCATTTACCGCCTTTTGTGTGGAATTCGATTTGGTTGTATTATTTGGACCGAGTGTTCGATTATTTTACTTTATTTTATTTCAGTTGTTGCATATAAATTGTTGTCCTTATTTTATTTGGATGGGTTGGTTAAAAAGATTAGTTAATTTAAAATTTTGACGTCGGCCTAATAGGATATTAGTAATTAATTGGTTTTCGACAGTGATGTTAAGAATGAACCACATGAGACTCCTGTTTTAATTTGATATAGGAGTGATCGCCCGGTATTTTATTAGGCGGGGTGTCACACCGGGGTAGTCCAAAAAGTTTGTTGTCAATGGGGCAATGAGTATCTAGTTAACCTCACCCTCCAAGAGTGTAACATCTTCCTTTAAAAGAACCATGGAAATAGCTGCCCCACTGGAGGACATACTGACCTTACCTCATTGGTCAATAATTTTATAATTTTCCTCGTTTCACATGACCTTATAGGTCTTGGATCTACTGGCCACAATTCCCGTGGCCCTACTCACTAAAAAAAATAATATTGTATACTCTTGCAAGCCCTTTGGGGTGATATTCCACTATTCGATTCCTTTTACTGGAGAGGTCTCCTTACTTAGGTCAATGCTACACCGTCTTTATTTATTTGACTAACTTTGGTCGCATCCTTCCAAATCTTAGGGACTCTATACTTATAATTAGTAAAATGATCCTACTTATGTAGGAGGATAACTTCAACCACTCGAGCCCAAGTTGTGAACAATAGGTTACCTAGTAACACATGTCAAAACCTTCACGTAAGCGTTTTGACAAGTCAAAAAGTCTTTCTTGTACTAGTTCATAACCCGGACATCATATTTTGGCTTTATATTAATCTCTCCCGATGTATAAAGAGAAAGATAGTTGAACTCCTTCTCATATTTACCACCATATGGTTTCACAAACGAATCTTCGAAAACTTACTTCTAAGGTCATTACAGGTGGTGAGTGAGAACTTTCCCCTTGAACCATACGCTAAGCACTTGCCAAAGGTCTCGTGTCCAAAATCGCTTAACTCCCGAACGAAGTTGAACTCATGCATAGGATGTCTCGTAAATAAAATCCAAACAATGAACCCTCCTTATGCATTGGGTCAATTTGTGTCATTCGTCAACAAACAATGTTGAAAAACTTACCAAACGCTCATCATTATAGAGACTACAAACCCTAAATGGTAAATTTCTAAGGTAGAAAGGAATGCAACATAAGAAAGCGATGAATCCACTTAAGACCGCTAGGACATTAGAACATGGAATGCTCTGATATTAAATGTGGTACCTAAAAAAATCCATAAATAGATTGATCAGGTCTACAATAAAAATTATAGGAATCAAAACTTTTGGTAACATTCTCAGCATAAGAAAGAAACTGGAATCAAAAGAATAGAGAAAATAAAATGAAATCACTGGATCAATGCAAAACCAACTCTGATACCAATTACCAACCAAATAAGATACATTGTCTTTCAATGTAAATATACATGAAAAACCAAACTAGAAATAAAGGAGTACAATAAAATCACGATTTGTACCTTATCAACTCCTACAATCCTTGGAGTAGGAAATGGTACGTCACTAGAGATTCTCCTTCAACGATCCTGCATCCACTAGAACTACCACAATAGAGATATGTAAAATAGTTTTTAAAAGAAAATGTAAGTATGTGTAATAGGATTATAATTAAATATGGGACACATCACAACTACATATCTTCATCTTGTCTTTTAACATATGTTAAGTGATTAGTTACACAACCCAACAACATAAAATATAATGCAGTACTAAATCCTAAACCCATATGTCTCCATGTGATTAAAGATTTAAATCTTAAATATTTAATCTTTAGGTTTGTATCTTTCAATATAAAGCATAAGTTGTGTTGTAATCTCAAACCCACGCTATGTCTCACCAATTACCCAATATTCCAATAATAGGCTTATATCTCAGGTTTATACACATTTGACTATCTTATGACAATGATAAAATATACACATCACTAGTATATGTAACACACCAATCCGAATCATAAGTATGTAGGTAGACATCCCTACTATAGGTCATATACATCTACAGGATAGGAAATACATAAGTCCAAAACATAAAAACATATGTGGGCATCCGTACTAAAAGTCATATACATATCTAGTATAACACATATATTGGCACAACTATATCTGGTATGGCCATACCAAAACCATATATGAGAGGAGTAAGTCCCTACTCACGTATACGTTCCACATAAAGGTACAGTCCCAGACATGTACAAATATATGAGCATCTCTCGTTCCCAATCATAACTAAGGCATATTCTTATTTCCTTTCGGTATTTATCATATGTAATAGTATAGTCTTAGGTCATCCCAAATGAAATAACTTATCTAAGAGGGATAAATAATGACATATACCCATCAGTCAAAAAACCAAGACCTTTGAAAGAAATATCTCCATAGACGATCTCAGTCATGGGTACCAAGACATGTGACCGAGGGGTAAAATATGACCAAGTAAGAGTCGTCTACTGATTTGGGTACTATTGTGGTGTGTGTCGCACATGCCCCATCATGGAATCCCTCGTAGTATGCCTGCCAATAAGAGCACAAGCATAGTATGCATTACACATAAAACGCAAAATAAATTTCCAGCCTCACTAATGGGCTAAATCATACACATAAATAACCCTTATAAGTTAAAGTAAATCACACACATACCTACCCTAGACTATCGAGTTATACTAGCATGCTATCATTGAAAGGTATATCACAATTATGACCTTACATTCATCCCCTAATATCATAAAAATGTATATTACATCTATAACCTATATTCGTCCCATATTACATTAATCCTCACCTCTTGGGTTACCAATTATAGGTGTAATCTCACCCTATTGTACTTTAAAATCCATTCATTAATTATATTCAATCTCTATTAGCCCTAGTTTCTTCTCTCAAGGCATTGAATCTAGGTATAATTGCACATCTAATTTAAATGAAACCACGAACCATAATAACTACCTCACTCGGGGAAGTTATAATCCAAACCCAATCTCCCCCAAAGGATATTCACGCCACTTGTACATCATAATGATCCAAATGAATATCGGCCAACGATCCAAAACTTCTAACCTAACGATTCCCAATCAATAAACCCTTTCAACACTAGGGTCTATCCTCAAATGCCAAACCCTTCATTTAATCCCTAAAATATACGATTTTTCAAAATTTTCAAATATCCCCAAATCAATTTTAAACAATTCAAATCATAACAATATATCCTTATTCTATGAGTATATGAAATAATTGGCCAATAAACCCTATCACTAGGCCCAAAACCCAAAATTCTAACCAATATCACAAAAGCCCCCACCTAGGTAAAATCTGAGACAAGTCGGCCGGGCCCTAGATCTGGTCGATTGGTCAACACAGTGATTTCCTAATTTTCCCCATTACTGGTTTCTTCATCTTCAACCCCAATTTGTCTCTCTCCAAACTCCATTAATGAATACAAAAGCTTTCTATAAGAACTTAATCAACATCCAAACGAAAAAAACTCATCAAAATAACAATCGGAACCCAATTCCATCACCAAATTGCAAATGTACACTAATATTCAAATGAAAATCCAATTTAGTAATCAAGAATCCTAGATTATCCAATTTTTATAAATTGACATGGATTGATTCATTTGAATTTA
This sequence comes from Sambucus nigra, assembly GCA_949130495.1. NCBI lineage: Eukaryota > Viridiplantae > Streptophyta > Magnoliopsida > Dipsacales > Adoxaceae > Sambucus > Sambucus nigra. The sequence goes on from OX422219.1 coordinate 116,018,947, forward strand.
GGGTTTTTATAATATTATCAATATAAAACATATTCAAATCATCATTCATTAGTTTGGATCCATGTTCATGAAAGAATATATCATTTTAGATGGGAAATCAACCTAATAAACATCTAGATTCGATTACTTACTAAAATTAATAATTAATTATATAAAATCTAAATTACACAATAATAATATTTAGATTTTCAATGACTATATACTATATTTGTGCACATACAATCATAGTCATATTCTATATAGAACTTGGCTTATGGATTGATTGAGAAATCAATCGTTGATTCCCCCAAATCATCATTTCCTCTCAGTGATTTCCCTCTCTAGCCCCTGTAGTGCTTCCCCATTCTGTTTGTGATAAAATGAGAATCCTACTGAACTATTTCGATAATTTAATCCCAAAATTTGGTTTGGGATGCAAATGGGACTCACATAAGAGTGCCCAAAAATAACTCTAAATGACTTAAAACCATGCCTGAGCCTTATACTAACTGAATAGGCCTTTAGACCATCATTTTAAATTATAAATGAGCTATTTATGCTTCCAAAAATCCACTTGCCAAATATATCAAAAAAAAACTAACAACTCAGTTATTTAATAATTTTCCCATCTGCGTCCAAATATTAAATAATTAAATTAATTAATCACTGCAAGTCCAAATTCCAATCCAACTTAAATAATTCATAACTATATAAATGGTGACATTTGAAGTCATATTAAGCACACATCTTTAATTTGCATAATTTAATTAATTAATTAATATGCATAAAAATACGGGGTATGACACCCACTTTACCACCATTTCACAGCCATCAACATCAGCCTACATCACCATCAAAGTAAGAATTCAAGCTTCATAGAATGTCCAAATCCTATTCATTCAAACTTGCTAGCTTAGTGCTATTACCCACTTCTTCTACTTACTAGTGTATTGTTCAGGGTTGGTTTTTATTGCCTCACATTAATCACCTTTGTACTATTTATGATGTACTAAATTTATTTCCATAAACTAAAAAAAGAGAGAGGATTTGGTCCCTAAACCCTAAATTAGAACTTTCCTTCCATTTTTACTACACCTATTCACTTCTGCACGTTTTTTTCAAGAAAGCTAAAATAAAAAAATTCTAATTTTCGGTTCATGGATTAAATATCCCTTATGTGTTTTTGAACTACATCGACTTTGATTCCATTTCTGGCTATGTTAGTGTCCTATGTTTTCGTGGAGATTCGAGTCCTTTTTTACGGTTTTTTCACTTTATTCATTCCCACTTTTATTAATATCATATCTACATACACACACACACACACACACACACGTGCATGTGTGTGTGCGTGTGCAAGTTTATATGTTCTTAGAAACCCTGTCAGACATGAATATTCACGTTCTCATTATGAATCATGATCAAGTTTGTTGCTCACATCATATTATGTTTTCATATTTTCTATGCTTTTTAATTTTTACAAACCCATCAGATGCAGATACTTATTTCCTCATTGTGGGTTATCATACGTATATTGCTTATAGTATAGCCTTTTCCCTTTATTTATGATGACGGCCTTTAATCATGACTCGCATGGGTCACGGTTGACAACCGTGACCCAACCATGACCATTGTGGCGCCAAGTTTCTCGCCAAGTGTGGCCACGGATGGGGTCACGGCTTATGATCGTGACTAGGAGACCAAATACACACCACAATAGTCACGACTTAGGACCGTGGCCATTATGAGGATTGAGTCACGACTTTTGACCGTGACCATGGTCTTGTTTCCATGTCGACGTGTTAAAAATAAAGGGGTCACGTTATGGGATCACGACCCTAATCCATGACCATAGTCTTTAAACTTAAAAAACACAGAACAGGTTTTCATTTCCCTCGAAACTTATAAAAACTTTTCCCTCCCTCTCTCCGACAATATCCCTCCCTCTCTCCGAAAAATTCATTTACCTCATTCCCTCAATCTCTTAAGGTAATCCAAACCCTAGTTATTTCATTGTTATTTATTTCATTGTATTTCTGTATTTCCGTGTGTCTTTCTGTATGTGTGTATATGTTTTTGTGTGTGTATACATGTGTGTATTTCTCTTTCTGTGTGTGTATACATGTGTATATAATATCATACCCTTATTAATTATTTCATTCTGTGTGTATTTCCAAACCCTTGTTATTTATTTCATTATGTGTATGTATTTATGTGTGTGTATGTGTGTATACGTGTGTATTTCTCTCTCTATGTGTGTATACATGTGTGTATTGTGTACGCAAGTGTGTTTAAATTATCATTGTGTATTGTGCCTGTATTCTAAAAAAATATGTATATATGATTAATGTTGGTTTAAGTTTCAAACTAGGGAAAATTTTAATTTAGAGGATATTGTTGGTTTAATTTTCAAACTAGGGAAAATTTTAATTTTATGGATATTGTTGGTTTAAGTTTGGGGCTGAAATATAAAAAAATACCTCTCCATTAAAAAAAATACCAACCATAAGGGTTAATTTTAGGGATGGTTGGGTTAAATGACAAAATTAGTTATTCAAAACATAATAAATTAACGGTTGACGATTCATTAGAGCCATTATAAATAGGAATCATGTGCACACCCTCGTACACAATAACTAGTTAACGATTCATTAGAGCCATTATTTATAGGAATCATATTCACCCCCTCGTTCATTATTCTCAGGAAAAATGAGTCACGGTGATAATTGATGGCAACAGGAGTATGAAAGGTTGCAAATTGTCCGCACTCGTACCTCTTTCATTAATGATCCTCATAAAGTGGGTACTCCGATTTATTGGTATGGGAATAGTAATATCGAACAATTTAACTTCCTTGTAAATCGTGGAGTTCATTTCCAGCAAGAGTATTTGTTCGATCGTATTCTATTTTCCCGACAATAATGTTGGGATGAAGCTGTACAATATATATCGCGTACATAATCCCGATAGAGCACTAACCTTGCCTATGCTGTTAGAGAAGGCCGGCGAATGGATAGAATTATCAATATAATTACGTACAAATGGATAGAATGGATAGAAATATGGATAAAATTCACCTATTATGGATAAAATTACGTACAAATGGCATTGACAAAGACTAGGATGAAGAGGATAAGATTTTGAGTTCATTTCATTGACATTTATGCATACATTATAGATACGCTTCCTCCTAATTGGCCACGTGCAAAAATTCTTACTTTTTTAAACACAAATCTAGAATGGATCGAGATTAGACACATTGAACTTTTGTTAAAGTCTTACTATGAATAGGTAAATTATAATATATGGTCTACAAATTTATTTTGTTATTTATATTTTCATATTGAACTTTGAAATTATGCATCTATTATTATAGATACACATTTAACTTTTATTATTTTTGTAGATAATGTTGGGCGGTAATGGAACTAACGCTCCAACCAACAATAACCAAAAACCATAAGGAGAATTCTCATCACCAATTGGTGAGAAATACTCAACTCCACCAACTGTTCACGGGAGCCCTTCTCCACAAAATGTTCACTTCCCTACTCCGAGTTTCAGTAGGAAAGGTACTCCTCCCACTAATCCAACAAATACTCCCAATGCTCTTGAAACTACCGGGTCAGTTGAGAAGAAGCCCATTGGGTTCTAACTTTTGGGAAATAACACCATGGGGGATAAGAGTCACATTCAATAATTTTAAGCCCAGTGTTTGTCATTAGCAAAAATGAATGTGGGAGAGGGAGGAGATGACAATTGGAACCTCATAGATTAAGCTATTAAAGATGAAATCTACGAGAAACTCACCAAATGGTTTTCATTTTCCTCCAACTCAAAAAATAAGGCGCTTTCTCGAGTTGCTGAACAACTACGAACATATCGAAGAAACCTTAGGCAGAAGCATTTCCCTAAGGTAGCATTAAGCTCCAACATTTTGGCGCTCAAAGACAAAGTACCTTCGACCGTTGAGATGCAAGTCTCTCAATGGAATGATTTTCTGGAGAATGAGGAGAAGGACTCCAAAATGCAGCAAAGGGAGAAAATTAAGAAAAATAAATCCAAAAAACTGATATGTATCGGCTTGGCTCGAAATCTTATGAATATTTGAAGAATGAGTGGATGATCATTATGAAAGGTAGACCTGATAAAGGAAAGACACTAAATAGGGCCAAATTATATGTGCATGCTAGACAGTACAAAGATAAGAAATTCCCTCCTCACTTTCCCAAGAATTTAGTATTAATATAGTCTATCAGTAGTCAGTCAGATTCAATCCCAATTGAGGATATTGACAATGTTGTCATCGCACAAACCTTTAGGAAGGACCACGGAGGGATGATGAGAGGTTTGGGGACAAATATGTCAAAAAAATATTTCAACGCATCGCACCTTTCATGGATGAGATTTCTTTTGTTAATAAGCATTTCGCGTCCAGCGATGATCGTCCATCTAGGACTGAAGGGGATATAGTGGGGATTCAAAATTAATTAGGAGGTGTAAATAATAAACTTGTACAGATTATGTCCCTTTTAATCGGTTGTATGCCCCTGCAGTCCCTAATGCATCTCGATTTCCCTCCACAGATGCGAGGGATTCCTCCAAATTTTCCTCATTCTCCATTACCCCCACACATTTTGGTTCCTCATTCAAGATTCCCTTTATCATTGCCTCAACATGGCATAGGTCTTGGATCATCATCAATAACCCACGGTGACTATGGTGAGAAATACTATATACAGGACCTGAGCAGTAAATTTGTCATTGGGATTTGTATGCTCATGTCCACTGTTGTAGGATCTTTAGTACATAATCGACCTTTGCAAGAGGGTGAGTGTCACATCGTGGTTGATAAAGTATATGAGGGTTGTGAAACTGTTCCAGCGCATGTCAATAGTAGAGAAGGGAATTTTTTGAAAAATTATGTAGACTCTGTTACCACTTGGCTAGTTTATCGCTTAATGAAGATGTGGTAACATTTTTCTTATGTTTTAATAATATTAGTAGACAAATTTATTTAATTTGAGTTTAAGTGGTTTTGTAGTATTGTTAATTAGCGTGTTCCTGTATTTAATTTATTACATAGTTTGATTGATTGGTGCGTTGTTGACTATATTAGTGCTTTTCTTTGATACTATATTAGTGCTTTATAATGCAACATGATATTTATTTTATCATGTTAACACAGGACTGCAATTTTAAGATTATTAAATGGATTTTCCACAATACAAAGAGTGGATCGGGGGGACTGATAGAATACCTAATAGTTATGTCAAAGGTGTTCAAGAATTTATTAGATACGCTTTTAAGAACCTTAAAAGTGAGAAGATTTCGTGTCCGTGCACCTTTGTACAAACGGAAAATATAAATCTTTAAAAGATGTTGAGTTACATTTAATAATGTGGGGAATTTGTCAAGATTATAACAAGTGGACATACCATGGTGCAAAACATGTACCTTATGTTCCCGAAGAGTTATCGATAACCGACCACGTAACAGAACACCAATGAGTGGAAGTGGTGAATGATTCGCCAACACATCGTCCATTAACCGACCTAATTGACAATGCTTACGAAGTTCACCACGACCAAAACCACCAACCTATGGAGGCAGATAATGCGCATAATGAACTATTTGATATTGAACTACCAAGAGACCGAGAAGATATACGGTTGAAAGCCGATGCGGCTAGACTATTGTATAAATATTGCGATGAAGGTCATTCGGTATTATATGCAATGATTGGTTCGCATAACTTGAAGAGTCAATTTGGCTTGTTTGGCAATAGCGTAACTGGAATTCTTAGGTGGGTTAAAGAACTTATCCCAAAAGAGAACACGTTACCAGACAATTTTCCTACTATGAAGAAAAGCTTGAAGCGTTTGGGACTGAAATACAAATCTATTCATGCATGCAAGTATGATTGAATATTTAATCACAAAGAACATGTAGAGAAGGATGAATGTCCAGTATACGGTGAGCCTAGATATGTCGTTTGTGAGAAGGTAAATGACAAACCTGATAAATATCAAAAGTGCACGCAAGTCTCACAAAAGGAGTTAACATTATTATCGCAAGCCCCACAAAATGAGGGTTATCAATCTCGTAATCTTCCTATTAGGCCACCTTGTAATGGTGACATCCCTACTGTAAGAGGGTAGTTTAGATAAGATGGAGGCATAACCCCTTTTTTAGTATAGTAATGATAAGTTAAATAGAAACACTATTGATTAACCAAAAGACATGCAAACACGACTCAATAAAGATAGACTCAGTTGAACTCACAAATCTCTCGTGTATAAATCAGAAGGTATTAATGAACTTAGAAGTAACTTAGCTAGAGGGAGAGAGAAGTAAGCATCCTAGATACACCTTGGTAGGCATCCAAACACACCAACCACCCTCGAGAATCTCTATCAAGTATTAAAAGCTTCGTAATAAATAGTAATGGTGGGTGAATGAACTCTCTGGTTTTGTAATAGCTCTCTCTGATATATATTATCTCTAGTAATAACTTCTGAACTCTTAAAAGATCATATGATGCCTCTCTCTAGGGGTGGGTAGGGTTTTTGAATGGCCTCCCACACCATCCCCGAGGAACCTCCGCCATTAATTCCTATGAAAGACATCCCTCATACTTTATGTAACAAACATTAAATACCCGATGCACTAGTTGTCTCCATGTCATAAGCATTAAATTTCAAAACATGCCTTTTGCTTAACCACTGTGTGTCAGGGGCCTGTTGTCGCAGAGGTGACTTACCAACTTCATGACATGACTAAATACCATGGTGGTTTACTCAAGTGTAGATTTGACATTGTTTAGGTGGCTACTGACATCACCTACAGTAGATGTGAGCTTAAGTAGAAGGCTGTTTGGTTCACAGCTCAACGCCCGATGGAACTCAAAGCTGCTCCGCCCGAGGTTCCATGGTGAGGGTCCTTTGGTATTTTACCAGGTGTATCAAAGATAATAAGGACATTCCCCAATGGTGAGTCACTTCTCAATCCTCCAAACCAGGTCCCCCCAAAGTTCACACGGCGAGGTCATTTGATAGAGCATGAAAGCTCTTCCAAGCTCTAATAAGCGTAGTCTCTCGCGAGTACCATTCGACCTCACCCATAATCATTATTCTCATTACATCATTACAACCGTTATAGCTTGTAGTCCATATAAACAAAAATACAATATGACTAACTAACACAGTAAGCTATGACTGGCCACGCTAAGATGCCATGCTGAACTGCCACGCGCTGAGCTGCCACACTGAATTGCTGCACTTGAGCTGCCTTAATCCCAAATTGTGTTGTTAATGGAGGGATTATCCCTAACATTAGGATTATCTTCAATCCCCCTCTACATTTTCCCCTTCGTGGAAAGATTTATTATGGTAACAGGAAATGTTTACATGAAAACTTCTCAATCCGATGAACATCCTTTGTGTGTAAAAATTCTGGCATCCTTTCCTTCATGATGCACTGCGTTTAAAACCTCCAAGAAAAAGTAAAGTTCTCCCCGATGTACCTGAGCTGAAGTAGTGTGGTTTATTGATGCTTTGGTGAAGGGACGTCGCCACTCTTTCCTTAGACTGAGCGTTAATCGTTCTACCTTAACTATTTGAAAATCTCCCGAAAGGCCCACTAACCTTCCTGAATACTCGTTTTCGCTCTGGGTAAGTGAAATTCTCCCATTCATGCTGTTGTGGAGTATAGTAGTGAGCAGTGATTTTTTCGTTAGGACTGCCCCTATTATTGGGGCTTGTAAAATTTTCCACTATAAGGCTTCGCTATGTTCAAAAAAGCAAAAATTATCCTCGATGTAGTCGAGTCACAATTTAAACAACATTTGGACCTATGGCGAGGGGACATCATAGCTTTTTGAACCGTTGGGATAACTTCTTTGTTGGGAGTTTACTCGATATGTTTGACAAAAATTATGGCGCAAAAACTCAAACTTGCTTAAGAAGTCGACCCTTTCTATTCCCCAGGCGTCACTTCGTAAATGATATGGCACTGTCTTTTCAGCTGTCAAAACACTTCTCGAAGTGCCACGTGTTTATTTGAAATGATTATAGGCGGCCTTGCACGTGTGGTGGTGGGAAACTCAATAGACAGGTTTAAAAGGATTCAAACGTCTCTTTTTTCAAAACCCTTCTCTTTCTTCTGTCTTCTTCAAGATCCCGTATTCTTTAGAGAGAGAAATTTGTGCAAAAACTCCATTTATGTCCACCTCTTTACTCAGTTTCATCCTTCTCTCATCTTTTACGCCATAGCCTGTGGTTGTGCTCCTCCCTCTTTGTTCCTAGCCCTTCCTACTAATCTATTTCAGTCGTTGCCTCTACTATGGCTTATTCAAGTGCCTTAAAGGTTTCCACCACCATTGCTCAGCCTAGCTCCTTTCCTTCCATCTCTAGCACCGCTGCTACCCCTAGCACTACTACCTTAAATACTGCTCATCAAGAGCAACTAGGCTTTTACCGTCGGTCTCCCATCTTTGATGATGATGATGAGTTCTCTGATGCATGTAAGACCTGCCATTTCTCAGCCAAGTATAACCCTATACTGTTAGGTGATGAGGATGAGGATTTGTCAAAGTGCGACTATCTTCCCCCAGAGGGGACTCTGTGCTTTAGGTTTGATCATGGTGAATTCTCCTATTCTCAAATCAATTTTGAGGCACCCGAGGGGTCGCTAGCCCATTTCTCTGCCTGGCACACATATATGTAGAGCTCTCACGCTGATGCTCTTGCGAAGGTTAGTCTTTATCGAGCCTACTGGTTTGGGGAGTTCACACTTTCTAAGCATAATGTTGCACTGCAAGTACTAGTTTCCAAATAGAACGTTACAAATCACACGTTCTTTGCTGCGTGGGGAGAGTTCACCATCACGTTGGAGGACTTCTCCGAGATACTTGGGCTTGAGCCCATGGGTGAGTTTGCATACCACGATGAGGCCTTAGACACCAAAGAGACTGTCGATCGAGTTGAGCTTGATCGGATCTGCCATAGTTGCAATGGGTCTTCAAATAAGGCCACTTTTACTCCCCTCATAAGTTATTTTTTCGAAGCTCTAACTCTAAAGTATGTTACTGCTGCAATGGGCCAATGTAGAGGTACATCTATGGAACTACCAGCATACATTCTTATGTTGCTTTCACGCTTCATCCCGATTGGGAAACCCAATGACCAGCCCAGGAGGGACCTCATAAATATTTCCATTCATGTGGCTAGGGGTTTTAACCTTCCACTAGCCGCCATTGCCTTGGGGTCCCTCTACACCTGGATAGATCGTACTTATATCCACATGGTGCGGTCACTGGGTCGTTATAACTTGGACAATTTTCCCAACACCATTATCTTGACGGGCTTTCTTTACACCAAATTTCATTTTATTGCCGCCAAGTCTGTCTCTCTCCCCGTGTGCCAAGGTATTAAGCCCCCACACCTCTTATGTTTCCATAAAAATAGATTCGAACGGAGATAATGTGTTTTTTATCGTTTTGATGCCTTTATAATGAGGCCATATAGCTAATCTAATTTTTCCCATTCTTGGGATTTTTTTCCTTCTACAGCTTCAATGGTCAAATTCATCTCAGTTGTAGAAGATCCTTCAAAGGTCGTCGTGCTTGTGTTTACACGTGGGTTTCTTCCTTCCTACACTGAATGGGGATAAACCTACAAACCTTAAAACCCCGATAGATGCAACATGAAATTTGGGTTTGATAAGGGGACCCCTCGACCTATGTTTTAACAGAACCACATAAGGTCCACTTTCACTAAAGCGTGAACCTTCTACTTTATCGCAGCGGTGCTTGGTGTGACTTCTACCATTGATGGGTGAGTCACCCTTCCCAGTGACACTAGGAAGGGGGATGTATCCACCTCATATGCCACCAAGTTTCATTTGGTGCAGGTGACCAGGATTCGTGAGTATGTTCAGAGTCCCCCAATATCCCCCAGTCCTTTCTTTCTCTGCCTCTGAACTGAGTCTCAAGGGGAACTCCATTCTTAGAGTTGAGTTTCCTTTGAGTAAAACCACTAAAGAACCTCCCTAGGAGCTACCCCCTTATCGCCCGATGATCCCTACTTCCACCCCGAAGCCCAAGGCTATTATAACTGCCAAACAGCCAACCCCTTCAGCCAAAGCTGCTACTAGTGAAGGGCCTTCCTATCCACTAGCCAAAAAGACCAGGCAGTACAAGGGTGGGACTTCTTCAAAATCTAAGTCCCAATCCCAAGCTCCTTTGGAGGCATTCCCTATTTCCTCTGTTCCTCCTCCCATGTATGCAGAAATGTTGAGGAGTTAAGAAGGCAAGTTCAGGATGAGGTAGAATGAATAAATGATGATTTTCAGTGACAGGCTCCTGTTATTCCTCCTTCGGCTGACTTTCCCCCGATTATAGTTGATCCAACTGAGCCAACGACAAAAAGGAGAAAAAAGTTCGAGGGTACCTCAAGGTGCTGGTGCAACGGGTACGAGGAAGAAATCTTTGGGTACCAAGTCCAAAAAAAAACACTCTTAAGATACATCCCTACCCAGGACCTTTTGTTGCTGCCTCCTATCCTTATTCGCCGGTGGTTGTATCTTCCCACCCTCCTTCCGGGTCTGATGTATGTGTGCATGTTTTTATTGTTCTTTGTTCATACTTTCTTAGGGCAAGCTTCATATGCTTAATTCTTACTGACTTTGGTGCAGGGTGTTGAAGAAGAAAGACCCAGCCCCCCCATGAGGCCTTTCATGGGGGGACATTCTGGTTCCTCTCAGGACGATATGTCTCCTCCCCGTTCCCCCATGATCAGGCTTACTTTCTCCCGCTGTTTAACCTCTCCGCGCATAAAGGACGCTTCCACAATTGGAGGTTCAGTTAGATCTGGGGGCGTCTCCACTCAACCATAAACAAATCCCCTATCCCCTTCTGAATTATCATCCCAGCCCGAGGTTACTCTGCCCCTCATTTCGGTTGCGGAAAGTGCTCCTGAGGTAACATATAATCTTTTACTTGTCAGGTCTCACATATTTTTTTTCTTTTGCCATCCCTTTGCTTATCATGACAGATTTTAATCTGTTGGGAAGCCTTAGGTTGAAATGGCATCCTTGTTAGCTGACCTTCTTCTTCCCACCATGCTGATGAGATCCCTAACTGCGGTTCCCCTTTTTGGTGCCATAACGGGGGTAAGTAACACTTAGATGTATTCCCTGCCTTTTTCTTATACTTGCTCCTTGTGTTTAACACTTGGTTTCGTATTTGCAGCTTTCACCAAGCCTTACCCCACCCTTTGCTCTTAGTGGCTTTTCTCTTTCCAAGGCCAATGTTGATGTTGTTGCCCCGCGTGGTTGTTCTTCGGTTCCTGCCCGTACTGGGGCATCGTTTGTAGGTTCTTTGTGTTCTTTCAGTGAAACTCCTTCGTTGTCCTTGGTTCCATTTATTGGCGAGGGAACTTTGACGACCTTTGAGGCTTCTTCAGTTAGGGGCACCGTTGAGGCCTCCACGGTGGCTCCTATTCTTGCTGCTTCTACTGCTGAGGTACTTCGCTAATTTCTCTGCATTTCTCATCCTCTCAAACTTCACCAATGTTGGTGACTTATCAACGAAAATACTTGTTAATATTTTCCATAAACTCCACCTATATCGGTGACTTAATAATGAAAACACTTGTTAAGATTTTTCATAAACTCCACCTATATTGGTGACTTAACAACGAAAACACTTGTTAATATTTTCCATAAAATCCACCTATATTGGTGACTTACCAACGAAAACACTTGTAAAGATTTTTCATAAACTCCACCTATATTGGTGACTTAACAACGAAAACACTTGCTAATATTTTTCATAAACTCATTATTTCCTCTAACTATTCTCAGGTATCTCAGGAGGATTCTCCACCAATTTTTTTGTCTACCTCCTCACCCCATCGGGAACCCGTTATTTCAGAAGACTCCAGTCACAATGATCAAGGTTCCACGACTGGTGCTGCTGCTGAGAGCGAATCTAGCTATGATCTTCCTTTGCCCGACTTGGCTCCTCATTCCTTCTGCCTGATGGTGCTTCAGCGTTGTCCTTAGATGCCTGCCAACCATCGCTTAGTAGTTAAGAAACTTATAAACCACCATCCTAAAATGTTCACCGCGGATTGCCTGCGTTCCAACATCTCTGTGATGAGTTACAGGCTTTAGGGCATGGCTACCATTGTGGCTGAGATTTCCAGTACTCCGACCTCAAATGTTACCAGAGCCCTCCTCAACTAATTACTGGGACACCTAAAGGAGTTGGGCCATGATGGCTTTCATTTTGATTTTCTTACCACACATTTGAAAACTTTGAAGAGCCAGCGAGTAGATATCCAGAGGGAACTGCTCAGGAAACATTAGGAGGACCAACGGGCTGAGGAAGCTAAGTTGATGAGTTAGCACCTTTTCTTACAGCTGTTGACAAAGAGGTGATGGATATCAAATAAGGTCTTCCTCTGGCCGAGCTCAAGCGAGAGAGGCTACTCATTGAGCGTACACAAGCGCAAACGAGGCTGGAGGTTTCTATAAATGCCCAATAGTCTTGCCTGGAAGCTTCTTCGGGCCTTCCTGGAGATTTTTTCTCTTCCCCTGATCTCTGGTTCCTCTTAGATCAATAATTTTTTGTAAATATTTTCCTTTTCTTCCTCTAATGTAATTCTTACGCAATAGCTCCCAATTTTGTAATGCCATAAAGTTTATGAATGAATGAAAAAGACGTATGTTTTTCTCCATATCATTTCTTTGTGCTATAACAGTTTACGTATATTAAAAAGTTCTATAATTATTTCATCTCCACTTGAGCTATAATAAAAAGAACTTGCATACTCATCATAAAAAGAAGTCGTGTATTCATAATAAGAGCTAGATACATCAGCGGTCCAAACCTGATTGTTTACACATGATAGACCTTAAACCATTTATTATTAATCTTGAATGGGTTTTCTTCTTCCATCCTAGAAATTAAGCAATAACCTTAGTCATGAGCTTATTTTACAATAAAAGGTCCCTCCCAATTTGTTACAAATTTAGGTAGTGGAATCCCCCTGATATGCTTCATCGCCGCTTTTAACACAAGGTCTCCCTCCACAAACTTCCTTGGTCTCACCAAGATATCATATGCCCTAAAAAGCTATTTTTTATACATTTGAAAGTGTTTCATCGCATTATCTCTTTGTTCATCCAATGCTTCCCGCTGCACATTCCTACTCTGAGGGAGATGCTACTTCATAAGGCATATCAAGCAGAAGGAACTTCTAACTCAACCGGAAGGATTACCTCATCCCCATAAACGAGGGAGAATAGAGTATACCCTATAGGCTTTATCTTGGTTATTCGATAGGCCCACAATATAGCAGGTATTTTATCATCCCACGATCCTCGTAAATCCACCATCTTTTTAGCCAAATGTTATCCAAGGTTTTGTTAGTTGCCTTGTCTTGATGGTTTCCCTTTGGATATGCCACTATTGAAGTATGTTGAACAATGGAGTACTTTTCTATGAGCATTATTACCTCTGAATTGACGAAAGGGGTTCTGTTATCTGAGAGAATAACCTTCGGAATCCCAAAACGGTAAATGATGTGTTCTTTGATAAAGTTGCTCACCGCCCCCGTCGTTGCCCTTCACAGTGGTATCACCTAATCCCACTTTGTGAAGCACTCCGTTGCTACTAGTATCCATATCTTTCCCCTCGAAGAAGGATCTATTGGCCCTACCAGGTCAAACACCCAAGTGTGAAAAGGATAAGGCGCTGCCAGGGAGTGTAGGTCCATCGATGAGGCATGGATCATATTTCCATGAAGTTGGCAAGCTTTTCATTTTTGAATGAACTCAGTGAAGTCCTTCTCCATTATTGGCCAATAATACCCCAACATCATCAAGTGATCATACAACTTATCCCCTCCTATGCGAGCTGGTTCGTGCGCTTGTGTGAGGACATCAACTGCTTCTTCCTTTGTGATGAAACACAGTGGTGTGTTGAATTATCCCCTTAGAAAAACCTTCCCCTCTTGAACATAGAACCTAGGGGCCCTTCGCTTAAGCTGCATCACATTAATCTTCTCTGTTGGGATAACTCCATCTTTAATAAAGTCAATAAAGGGTTGTCTCCAGTTAGCTTGAGCTTCCACGAAATTACATTCAGCTGCCTCGATGAATAACTGACATTTGTCACATTTTGGTTGTAGCTCTATCGCGTCTTGTTTTATTCTAGGATAAAAATATACCCCTCTTTGAATCCTTCGATAGAGAGGTATCTCGATTGTCTTGCAGTGCTTCTCGTGTGTTATCTTCAATCTTTGCTCTGCTTCATTTATGCTGATGCACCTTGACAACCATCCTCCTTCGTTCTTGAAGTAAAGGTTCCCCTGGTTTCTGAAGTATTGTGATAATTCCCTGAGCCCCATCATTTCTTTTCCAGACTCCAGTTGCTTCCTAAAATCTCCTCTCCAGTATGTGTCCTCCTCCATAGGTAGAATTGACTGTACTACTGAAGGATTTATTCTTCGTTGGATTACAACGGTAGTTTCATCGTTCCCCATGACCATTTTTTGGGCAATGGTGGCATAGGTGTCTCGATGGAGGTTCATTGTTCTGGGATATCTCTTGATCTTCATCTGATGGAACTTGCAGAGGAGCCTCTGAATGATTGTCCTGTATGGTGCCAGACTCATGTTTTTCAATTCATATTCTTCGTTCACCTACTGAATTACCAAGTTCAAATCACCTTTGATGCAAAGTGAACGGATACCCCTTCCAAGAGCCTCTAGCAACCCCAGCACTAAAGATTCATATTCCCCCTCGTTATTAGAATAAGGGAAATCTAATTTGTAGGAAAGGCAAGTCTCCTCCATTCCTTTTGAAAGAATAACCCCCCCACTCCTTTCTTGTCCGTCGAAGTTCCATCAAATTGCATTGTCCATTCCTCCTTCATTGTGTCTAGGTGATTGGCCTGCAAGTCGTCTCCCGGAATACTTTCTTTAGGTGGCTCAAATGTTCCTGAGGGGAAGATTGCCAACAAATCGGCGTACGCTTGGATTTTGATTGCGTAAGGAACCACACACTTCAAGTCATATTCGGAGAGGATGAGGAACCACCTAGTTTCCCTACCAATCAATATAGTTCTTGCCAACAAATACTTAATAGGATCACATCTAGTTACAATATGAATTATAAAAGACATCATGTAATGTCTAAGTTTTTTGTGCTACAAATACTAAGGCTAAATAATTACTTTCCAAGCTACTATATCTGACCTCTGGCCCATGTATGATTTCTCTAAGATAGTAGACCGACCGTTCTTCCCCATCAATCTCTCATGCGAACAAAGCTCCAACAGACCTCGTGGTGGATGTGAGGTATAGCTGCAACGGTATTCCTGCCTATGGGGGAACCATGATCTGTGGTGAAACGAGCAACTTTTTCAGCCCAGCGAGAGACTCCTAGTGAACCCCCTCCCACTTGAATTTTGTATTCTTTAGCAATAGTTGCATCAACGGGTGTGTCATTTTGGCCAATCCAAGCACAAATCTCCTAAGATAGGAAACTTTACCGAGGAAACTCTTCAGCTACTTCATCGTTCTTGGACTTGGTATCTCCAAGACCGCTCGTTGTTTTTCCTGGTCCATCTGCACCCCTTGTCGATCAACCACAAAGCCTAGAAATTTTTCACTTATTACTCCAAAGACGCACTTTAGTGGGTTCATCTTCAATTTATGCTTCCTGCATCGGGCAAACACCTTCCTCAAATCGCTCAGATATGACTCCATCTTTCTTTATTTGATGACTAAATCATCCACATAAAATTCCATAAATTTTTGAAAGAAGTCGTGAAAAATGGACATCATTGTTCTTTGGTAAGTAGCCCTGGCGTTCTTGAGCCCAAATGACATTACTCTGTACATAAAATTGCCCAACAGGGTTCTAAATGTCATTTTCTCTACATCCGAGGGGTCCATCTTGATCTGGTTATACGCTATATGCCCATCCGTGAAGCTATACATCTCATGGCCAGCCGTTGCATTTATCAAGATATCGATGGAGGGTAGAGGGAACTCATCTTTGGGATAGTCTCTATTCAAATCCCTAAAATCCACGCAGATCCTCATTTGGTTTTTGTCTTTCTTTCCCACCGGGACAATGCTAGAAAACCAAAGTGGGTGTTGTATCGGTTTGATGAACCATACCGCCAATAAGCGTTGGACATCTTCCTTAATCTTTAAGTCTAGCTCCGGCATGTACGTTCTTGTTACTAATTTCATCGAAATGGATAAAGGCATCACATTTAACTTGTGGCAGTTGAATCCCTCATCCAACCCTTCCATCTCTGTGTATTTCCATGCAAAAACATCTATGAACTCCTGAATCAACACAACCAAAGACTCTCATTTCTCCTTACTAAGATCTTTCGACATAAAAATAGGCCTTGGGTCCTCCTCTTCTTTCTCTAGGTTCAACTACTCCAGTTCTGGTGTCTGTGGTTTCGGTTAATTCGCCATCTATTTTGGTTCCTGGGTGACTTCCTCCACAAATTCCTGTATTTTGGAGTTTTCTATCACCATACATTATCCCCAATGATCGCCTAAAAAGCAGTCATATATCGGGTCATCCTCATTATTAGTTTCTTCAACAATCTATTCACACCATTATAATTGATATATCACCTTACCTTCTTCGATGACGACCTTCTTTCACTGTCTGTTGGTAGTTGTAGTTGCTTTCCTCTTCTTCTCTCTAGAATCCTCGGCCACTCTTTTTCTTGAGAACCGTCTCATCATTCTTTGTCATTGGACCTCATGCTCCATTAGATCCACTCTGGCCCTCATCCTATCTTTGAGCTGCTTTGAGATGTTTTGGTGCCGAGGGACCACATTGTGAGCTTCTTTGATCATCACTCTTACGCTGCTTATAACCTCTTTATTCTGTTCGTTCAAGAGGCCCATCCTTTCTCTGATTGAGGGAACCCATGATCCCTCCATTCTTCTCGTTAGGACCCGGACATCCTCTTCCAACTATGTGTAAAACGCCACATCTACCAAGTAAGCTTCCTCAATTGCAAAGGGCCTCTTTGTATCCCTAATGGTCACCTCTGTTCCCTTGATATTCGCCTTAGCATACTGGTGGTACATCGAGGGAACTAGCCCTTGGTTGTGCATCCACAGTCTTCCTATCAACAGATGGTAGGAAGTTATAATCTCTATTATGTGGAACATGATACGGGAACTCAAATTTCCCATCACAATCCCAACATTCACGTACCCAATGGATTTTGAAGACATATTGTCATATCCTGAAGTCACCAAAGGCATGGGGACCAACCTTTCTTCCAGAATATTAGCTGCGTTAAAAGATTTGATAAGAGTCCTTGTGAAAGTAATTCTGTTGACGCCGGCGGTCACATATAATGGCATGTTATGAGAGAATCTTACAACCCTATCTGCATCACTGAAAGTTACATCTAATAGAAACCTACTAACCAACCTGGCCATGGGTCCCTTCCATCTCAGCGAAGGGACCACGTTCTTTCTCACAATGTCATGTATTGCCTGGGGGTTATTTCTAACCTACTCTCTTTCAGTATCCCCACTTGGTCGAAGAACCAGGTGAACTTTGGGGATTTTGAAACTGCATAGTACTCTAGGACTGGGCCTACTTCCTCACCCTCAACGTTGTATACATCCTCCAAATCTTTGGTTCTTTCCTCATTATAGGCTAGTACTACATTGGCCATTCCCTTCGTACAATATTCCAGAGCTTCTTCGAACTCTCACTACTTTGTAATTATCTTTCTTTCTTCTTTCTATGCCTCCTCATTATAGGCCACCACAAAATTGGCCCCATGTGCTAGGAGTGGGTTGTTATTAACATTCTGCAGAGGGATTTGCAACGTCCCTTCCTTCACATACTTATCGATGACTCTCCTTAGCGTGAAACAACTCTCCTTTGGATGCTGGATCTTTTGGTGAATCTGGAAATGTTTGGGATCCACCCTCGTTGTCGCATCGAGTTCCCCCATGGGAATTCC
Organism: Sambucus nigra; assembly: GCA_949130495.1. NCBI lineage: Eukaryota > Viridiplantae > Streptophyta > Magnoliopsida > Dipsacales > Adoxaceae > Sambucus > Sambucus nigra. The sequence goes on from OX422219.1 coordinate 116,036,960, forward strand.
CTTTGGTTCGTAGACCGTTCCTCATTGGACCATTATGTTGTAATAGTTGACAGCCTCCTCCACTGTACAAGGCAATGGTGGTGGGTCCTCCATGTCTCTTTCGAACTTCATCTTATTGTCTTTCTTCGGCGCCTTGCCGCCATCTTCTCCCTTGGTGTAACCTACCCATGGGGACTGAGACCTCCCTCCCACAGGTTGTATACCTAAACATCATGGGCACCACCATTGGATTTGGTCGCACCACCAAGGAGATATTTCTTACTGCTTTTAAGAACACTGAAAAAGATCCCTCGCGCGTTTCATTAATGAGATAACAGATGTAATCAGGAAGCAACCCCTCCGCATAGATCTGCAATAACTTGGATTCTTTGGCCTCCTCCCTCACATCGAGGAACCTTTCCCTGAACCTTCTAACGTACGCCACCATTTCTTCCCCGGGTCATTGCTTCTCCCTCCCCACTTGGGTCAAAGTAAATTCATCTTCCGCCAGAAAGAACTTCTGGACGAACAAAATATGCATCTCCTCCCATGTAGAAACTCTCTTGGGATCCAAATGAGAGTACCAGGTATATGCTTTATTGGTTAAGGATTTAGAAAGCTCCCTCAACCTGAGCTTCTTATTATTATAATGCATCGTCAAGTGCTAAACGAAGCGCTTAATGTGCTCCTTCGAGTTTCCACCTTTCCCTGTGTATTTTTCAAAAATAGGAGGAATATAATCTTTGGGATATGGCTCATCGTTGTATTCCTAGGGGTAAGGTGTTCGAAACTCATCATAAATTGAAGCTACCTCACCAGCAGATTTCAAGGAGGCTTGCAAGAACTTCAGCATCTCTTTCTACATCTCCTTCCTCATTACCTCCATGTGTGATGCCAGTAGAGCAACAACCAACGGGACTATAGTCTAGGTGCCCGTTGCGGTTGAAGCAATCATCACAGTTGGGGCCATTAATACACCCGACGTTCCCACTCCTAGATTCACAATAGAGGTCATACTTGCTGGGACTATTCCCATTACACCTATACTTGGTGGGGCTATTGGGGCTGCCCTGGTGTCACGAAAGAGTTGGATTCAAATCCTCCCAACATCGTTGAAGCTACCGGAGTTTGTAAGAACTCGTAAAACTTATTCATGAGGAGTTCCACTTGATCTGGTCTAACATAGCACTCGTGGAAGCTTGAGTCACCCATGGAATGCATATCGTCGCCTAAACTGGAGGTACCTCTATTCGAGGGCCCCCATCCCTTAGAGCCTCCAGTTCTTTTGCCGTCTGTTCTTCTTTGAGTTTAATGTCATCAAAGTTGAGCCTTCGATTAATGTTATCTTGCACAATACTCCTTGATTAAAAGAATGCCCCTGGAGAGTCGATATATTTAAGAGGGTAGTTTAGATAAGATGGAGGCATAACCCCTTTTTTAGTATAGTAATGATAAGTTAAATAGAAACACTATTGATTAACCAAAAGACATGCAAACACGACTCAATGAAGATAGACTCAGTTGAACTCACAAATCTCTCGTTTATAAATCAGAAGGTAGTAATGAACTTAGAAGCAACTTAGCTAGAGGGAGAGAGAAGTAAGCATCCTAGATACACCTTGGTGGCATCCAAACACACCAACCACCCTCGAGAATCTCTATCAAGTATTAAAAGCTTCGTAATAAATAATAATGGTGGGTGACTGAACTCTCTGGTTTTGTAATAACTCTCTCTGATATATATATTATCTCTAGTAATAACTTCTGAACTCTTAAAAGATCATATGATGCCTCTCTCTAGGGGTGGGTAGGGTCTTTGAATGGCCTCCCATACCATCCCCGAGGAAACTCTGCCATTAATTCCTATGAAAGACATCCCTCATACTTTATGTAAAAAACATTAAATACCCCATGCACTAGTTGTCTCCATGTCATAAGCATTAAATTCCAAAACATGCCTTTTGCTTAACCACTGTGTGTCAGGGGCCTGTTGTCGCAGAGGTGACTCACCAACTTCATGACAGGACTAAATACCATGGTGGTTTACTCAACTGTAGATTTGACATTGTCTAGGTGGCAACTGACATCACCTACAATAGATGTGAGCTTAAGTAGAAGGCTGTTTGGTTCACAGCTCAACGCTCGATGGAACTCAAAGCCGCTCCGCCCGAGGTTCCATGGTGAGGGTCCTTTGGTATTTTACCAGGTGTATCTAAGATGATAAGGACATTCCCCAATGGTGACTCACTTCTCAATCCTCCAAACCAGGTCCCCCTAAAGTTCACACGGCGAGGTCGTTTGATTGAGCATGAAAGCTCTCCCAGTCTCTAATAAGCCTAGTATCTCGCGAGTACCATTCGACCTCAGCCATAATCATTATTCTTGTTACATCATTACAACCGTTATAGCTCGTAGTCCATATAAACAAAAATACAATATGACTAACTAACACAGCAAGCTATGAGTGGCCACGCTAAGCTGCTACGCTGAACAACCTCACGCTGAGTTGCCTCGCTTGAGCTGCTACACTGAACTGCCGCACTTGAGCTACCTTAATCCCAAACACTGTTGTTAATGGGGGGATTATCCCTAATCTCAGGATTAACTTCAATCCCCCTCTACACCTGCACATTGAAATTAATCCCTTACAAACATTACCTCTCACTCTACTCAACAAGATCGAACCCCACCTTCTAAAATCATTAATGGAAACAATTTCTATAGTTAGAAAAATCCAGGGATTCACTCATGGGAGACTACGTGGATTCTCTAGTCCAAATACTGTCCATACAAAACTCCAAAGAACGTTCAGATCATGATTCTAGTGTTCCCATCCCGTGACTTTTCAAATTTTCTTACCAAACATGCCTTTTAAGGGCGGAAACCAAAAGCACCTCCTAAACGTCCCCGTGAGAGGTGCAAACACCTCTTATGGGATCAATTTAACTCGTAAGAACTGACCACGTGGTCACAGGACCCCTGGTTCCAGAAATTGATGATAATTTGAGAAAATCAATATTTTATGCTTGAAAGCGTGCCGTTAGAGGGCAAACCCCCTTAGCTCCCCTCTAGCGGCCCCTTTAGGGGAGAGATCAGCGCGAACGGGACCAATGTAACTCGTAGGAATCGATCGCGTGGTCATGGGACCAACGGTTTGAGAATATGATGGTAATTTAGGAAAACCACACTTAGGCTTCAAAATGTGCCGTTAGAGGGGAAACCCCTTAACGCCCCCCAAACATCCATTTTAAGGGAGCCATCACCGTGCATGGGTCCAACGTAGGTAGTAGGATTCGACAGCATGGCCATAGGACCCCCGGTTTGAGAGCATGGCCCATATTTCAGAATGCCCCCATTTAGGCTAGAAAAGGTGCCGTCAGGGGTGAAACCTCTTAGCGCCCTCCAAACGGCCCCATGAGCGGCATCAACACCTCGCACGGGACCAACATAGCCGGTACGAGCCAACCACATGGACATAGGACCACTGGTTTGAGAGCACGACCCATATTTTAGAATTCCCACATGGGTCCCGTGACCGCGTGATCACGGAACCCCTCGATTTGAGAGCACATGGCCTCCTTGAGGTCACCGATGGAGCACTTGACCGATTTGCCTACTGATTCAAGTTTTTTTTATTATTAAAACTAGTGATGATCAAGAACCGTTATAATATTGTATGAACCATAAGGATGGTCATGGCCTTAAGACGTGATAATATCATACATATATTATTTTTGGTCATGGCCTTTAGCCATGACAAATATGGATAACTGGTCACAGTCTTAAGCCGTGATAAATATGGATGGCACAGATTGCTGGTCATGGTGCAAGTCCATGACCAAATGGTTTTTAATCTGGATGTGGTCACGGATTTGGGTTGTGACCACACATAAAATTTGGGTCAGGGCTGTGGGCCATGACCACATCTGTGACTATGATGGATCCATGACCAGATTTTGGGTTACGGATTTGGGTCGTGACCCCCGTAATTGGTCATGCTTGATTTGATCACGGATAAAATCTAAAACCCACCCTTCCTGGTCAGGGATAAAGTCCATAAACATTAACCTTGTTTTGGTGTAGTGTCAATTCTTTACGATGGATTGTGATCTGATGTGCTGCTCACATCTTTGCTAACTTTTAGATTATTTTCCTTTCCTTTTTATTTACATTCCTTAAATTGACTCATCCCCGTATCCTTCATACAATGGATATGGCTATTTTTTTATCATCTATTTCACTCCACATATACATTATACACTAATTTCATTTTTTAAAAAAATGAGAACATTATCATAACCCATGGAATATCGAAAGGGAAGAATGAGTGCTAAACAACTTCCCATTTCGTAACTTAGTCCTCAGACCCGTGATCTATTCGACTTCTTTTGCATTAGTTTTTCTTTGAATTTGTTTCTTGATACAACTACATCTTTTCCTTGTTTTGAGAAAAATAGGTTAGTGTGGGTACACAGATTTGGAATAATGGGCCTGGACGAGTAGCCTAATTAAAACGGTCCAAAGTCCAAACCCTTTGGACCCTAACCTTAATTCAGTTATGACTTAGTCTTCTCCCATGTTCTCGAATAGGGGTGTTCCAGGAGAAGATGGTAAATGTGGGGGAGTCCAACACCCCCACTCCTTGAAGACAGACATGTATATAATAAACCCTAGGTCTGGGGCATAAGACACGCACTGTATTCTCTAAAAACACCCCCCGGAGTATATAGAAATAATACTGTCTACGCCACCGTGGACGTAGGCATTCTTGTTGAACCACGTACATCTCCTGTTGTGTGATTAGAATTTTATGATTCCTATTGTGCTTGGTGATTGCTCTTCTCTTATCTATTTGTGTTGAATAATAATTGTCACTACAATTGGCGCCGTTTGTGGGAAGCGTTTATCTTTCCTGAGAAAGCCCACACCATCTCCAAAAAGGTTCTGAAATGTCTGGTCACAGTAGTAATGTCCCTCAGGCAGGAGATATCCAAGAGAAACCATCTCCTCACAGGATCAGATCTGAAGTTCAGCTTTCAAATGAGAGGGCTCGCCTAGAGAGGCCAGCCTCAAAAGAAAGCCAAGAACCAGCGAGGTTCACCCAAATATCCAGGCTGATTGATGCACATGAGGTGAGGCTCCAAGAGCAGAGGGAGTCTTCTCGCAAGCACGAAGCTGAGAATTCTCGCCTCAAAAGAAGACTAACAAGAATGGAGATAGAGCTCCATCATGGTACCAAGAGACATCCATACTGCACTCCTAGACCTCAGGCGAGAAAGTCTCGCAACTGAGGAAGGAGCCCTAGACACGAGTCCCAGAAAGCTGAGGGAAATGAGTCAGAGGATGACCTTCTCGAGAAACTACGACTAGCTCACAATTACAGGAGCCCAACTCGCAGTAACGAGAACATATGAAGCCTAGTCTGAAGGGAGATGGACCAACACCCCGTGCATCATGGTACCAGATCGACCCGAGAGCTCACTAGGCGAGCTCTCAAAACTCAGATGAAATCGCCTTTATCAAGGGAAATAGAAAAAGAAAAAGCCCCCAAGAAATTTTCTATTCCAAGGTTCAAGATTTATGATGGTAAAATAGATCCCATTGATCACGCCAGGCAGTACAGGCAAGCCATGACCCTCTAGAACCATCGAGACGCACTGATGTGATGAATTTTTCCCTCGAGCCTGCATGACGTGGCGCAGAAATGGTTCAAGAGACTTCCCCACAAGTCCATCAGAAGATTTAAGTCCCTGGACGAGCTCTTTACGGCCCGCTTAATTACTAGTTGCTCCCATCCCAAAAGGATGGATGCTTTGTTAACAATGAAAAGACGCCTCAAGAGTCCCTCCGAGACTACGCGAAGAGGTACTGGGAGTTATTCAACGAAGTCGAGGACTGCTCGAAGCATGTGTCAGTGGCCTCTTTCAAAATTTGGCTACCCAGCTCTTCCCTTTTGTACCAGTCCCTGACAAAGAAAGAGGCCATGACCATCGACGACCGGATGACTCGTATCGAGAAATATGCCAAGGTAGAGGATGTGACCCGCCTCAGCACAGCGGAAAACGGTCGAACTAAGCTCGCCGCCAAAAGTAGTGACAAAACTGAGAACCATAAGAAAGGAGGAAAGAATGGATCCAAAAATGGAGGCAACAATGATGTGGCAAAAGCATTTCAGGCAGTCAACACCATCTTCAGAGAACCAATTTATAAAATTCTCGCAAAAATCAAAGAGGAGCCATTCATTAAGTGGTCCAGGAAGATGGGAGGAGATCCCTCAAAGAAAACTAATGCGCTGAGATGCGCTTTTCACAAAGAAGGAGGACATAAGACTGAGCATTTCAAGGCTCTTAAGTCCCACCTTGAGGAACTGGCCCAGTCTGGGCCTCTGAATGAATTCGTGGAAAAAAAGGCAGAGAAAGTTACTGTCGATAGAGAAGCAAGGCCTGATAACGTACTCGAAGACGATGTCGACCATGAATTCGCAGTAATTCATAGGGCATCTGACGTAAAGAAGATTCAAGTAAATTCAGCTCGAATGGAGGTAAAAAAGCTTACAGCGGTGATGCAAGCTTTTCAGATCGATCCAGCGAAGACACAATCGGAAAAGCGTCAACGAGCAGATGACGTCGACTATAGTAAGCATATTGTATTCACCTATGAAGATCTGGTGGGAGTGAGAACACCACATCATGATGCTTTGATCATTACTCTTAGGATAGCTAACTATGACATCGACAAGTTGCTCATCGATCAAGGAAGCTCGTCCGAGGTAATGTGTCTCGACCTATTCAAAAAATTGAAGTTAAGCATCGATGACCTAAAGGAAGATACTGTCCCTTTAGTTGGCTTTGCTGGAAAAGTGAATATGCCCTTGGGAAAGATCGTGATGCCAGTAAGGATAGGAAATGTCTCTTAAATGATTGAGTTTCTGGTAGACAACATTAACTCGCCATAACAGGCTATCCTCGGCAGAGGATGGCTATACGGAATGATGGTAGTCTCCTCGACCTACCACCAGAAGCTCAAATATGTGACCGAGAGAGGAGTAATGGAGATCCATGGCGATCAAGCGATGGCAAGAAGGTGCTTCATAGCGGCCATCTGCCCAAGACCAGAGAGGAAGGCCGATAAGCCCAATGAGAAAGTTGAGGAATAAAAAGGTCTGACACCTTCAAAATAGCAGTTAAACACGGAAGACCCAGAGTATAGGAGACCAGGCTCCTCTCCTTTGACCGGGTCGTCGAGAACCTGGAAGAGGTTACAGCTAGAGGTAGCGACGATGATAGGGTTTTCTTGATTGGAGCTTCTCTCAAAGATCAGGAACATAAGGAGTTGACAATTCTATTGAGAAGCAATGTAGATGTTTTCGCATGGGAACCATACGAGCTCCCTGGGATTGATCCTAGTGTGGTTTGTCATCAACTACAGTTGACCCCACCTTCAAACCATTCACGTAGAAAGCACGGAGATCTGCGCCCGAGAAGGAAAAGGCCATGGAAAAAGAAGTTGAAAAACTACTGGATGCAGGATCCATTTGGGAAGTCCAATTCCCTAAATGGTTGTCTAACCTAGTAGTAGTCCCAAAGAATAACGAAAAATGGAGAGTCTTCATAGACTTCACTGACCTTAACAGGGCATGCCCTACGGACAGTTTCCCTCTCCTAAAAATCGATCAGTTAGTGGAAGCCACCGCAGCTCACGAAAGGATGAGTTTTCTGGACTCATACTTGGGGTATCATCAGATCCCTCTGCATGATCCTGACCAGGAAAAGACAACATTCATCACCACAGTTGTATTATACTGTTACAAGGTCATGCCCTTCGAGATAAAAAATGAAGGGGAAACATGCGAGCGACTGTTCACCAAGATGTTCAAAGATCAAATGGGAGACACCATGGGAGTTTACATTGATGATATGCTCGTCAAAAGGCGAAAGAAAGAAGACCACCTCTCAGACCTATCAAGAACCTTCGAAATACTCAGGAAGTACCGAATGAAATTTGACACGAGCAAGTGTTCTTTCGCTATCCAGTCAGGAAAATTTCTTGGGTACTTGGTCAGTAAGAGAGGCATCGAGTCGAATCCAGACCAGATCGATGCAGTAAACAGGGTACGACCTCCTCGCACAATTCGTGATGTATAAAAGCTCACCGGCATACTCGCTGCCTTAAACCATTTTATCTCAAAGTCCTCCGAGAAGTGCAAACCATTCTTCCAGCTCCTAAAGGGAAACAAAACGGTAGAATGGAATCAAGATCGCTTGCGGGCATTGGACGAGCTCAAGGCTTACCTTAGCTCCCCACCACTGCTCGTCATACCACAAGAAACAGATTCCTTATACTTATACCTCTCCATTTCCAACCACACTGTCAGTTCTGCATTGATGTGTAAAAAAGCAAGAATCCAGCACCCCGTTTACTATGCGAGCAAGACCTTATTAGAGGCCGAGCAGCGGTACCTACAACTAGAGAAGCTCGCCTTTGCCCTTGTAGTTGCCTCGAGGAAGTTAAAGCACTACTTTGAGGCTCACACTATCATCGTCCTTACATCACACCCCCTTAAAGTAATCCCGAGGAAAGCGGATCTGTTAGGAAGGCTATCTAAATGGTCAGTCGAGCTCGAGCGATTTGACATCCAATTTAAACCAAGGAATGCAATCAAAGGGAAAGTCCTTACTGATTTCATAGACGAATTCACAGGCGAGAAGCCCCTCGACCAACTTTAACCCATGAAGCAAAGGGAGAATCACATGACAGGGGAATCTGGAAATTGTTTTTGATGGAGCCTCCAATTCAAAGGGGGAAGGAGTAGGCATCGTGCTTATCACTCCAGAAAATGCAATCCTCGAACAAGGAATTAGGCTATGATTTGAAGCCTCCAACAATGAAGCAGAATATGAGGCCCTGATAGCCGGCCTCCAGAAGGCACACACTTTGGGGGCAAAGCGGTTGCAGGTGTTCGGTGACTCACAATTAGTCTCCAATAAGAAAAGTGGAGACTACAATGCAAAAGATGAAAGGATGGCAGCCTACCTCGCCTTGGAAAAAAGGCTATTGGCTAAATTTGAGGAAGTATATGTCCAGCAGTTTCCCAAAGGACAGAACAGCCATGCTGACGCCCTAGCATCCCTCAGTTCAGTAATCAATTCTGACTTAAAAAGAACAATCCCCATCGATTTCCTCTCTCATTCGAGCATTAACTGTAACAATGAGCTACCAAGCATGGAGCGGGTGCTCCAAATTGAGTCAGCACCCAGCTAGATGGACCCTCTAAGGGATTATTTGAAGGATGGCGCACTTCTACATGATAAGAAGACCACTCACCAGATAAGAGTCAAGGCTGATCGCTTTCACTTATATCCAGAGGGGAAGCTATATAAGAGATCGTTTTTCGGTCCCTACCTTTAATGTGTTCATCTGAGGGATGTCGAACAAATCCTATATGAAATCCATGAGGGAATCTGTGGAGGACATATTGGTGGAAGGGCATTGGCTTTTCGAGCAATGAAGGAAGGATATTGGTAGCCATATATGCAAAAAGACTCTGCAATGTATGTTCGCAAATATGAAAAATGCTATCTTCATGCTCCTATGGTCCATCAACCCGCCAACGATCTAAAATTACTTTCCAGCCCATGGCCATTCGCCCAATGGGGAATGGACATTGTAAGACCTCTTCCCACCGCTGCTAGCAATCACAAGTATCTGTTGGTCGCAACTAACTACTTCACCAAATGGATAGAGGCAGAGCCACTGACAAACATTCGAGATGCGGATATGATAAGATTCATATGGAAAAATATAATCACCCATTTTAGGATCCCAAGACCATCATCACTGATAATGAAATGCAGTTCGAGAGCGGTTTCGTTCAGAATTTCTGTAATGACCACGGAATCAGACACCATTTTAGCTAGGTGGCCAATCGTTGGAGTAATGGCCAAGCCGAGGCTTCCAACAAAACGATGATCGATGGGATAAAGAAATAATTAGAACGAGCCAAAGGCGCATGGGCGAATGAACTACGGCATATTCTATGGGCCTATCGTACCACCCCACATCGAGCAATGGGGGAAACCCCATTCTCGCCGACGTATGGAATGGAAGCAGTCATCCCATTGGAAGCAGGCTTACCCACTATGAGGTCCACCCTTGTGGACCAAGGACAGAATGGTGCAGCATTTCTCGCTGAGCTTGACCTAGCTGACGAACGTCAAGAGCTTGCTTTGGTAAAACTAGCTAGCTATCAACAACAGCTCATAAAAGACTACAACAAGAAGATGAATCCAAGGGCATTCCGAGTTGGGGACTACGTCCTAAGGAAAGTGTTGTGCAGCGCAGTAAAACCATCAGATGGAAAGTTAGGTCCAAAATGGGAAGGACCATTCAAGATAACAAGAGATGATTAGCAAGGAGCCTATCACTTAGAAACGCTGGAATGCAGAGAGATACCTCGAGCATGGAACATAACCAATCTTAAGAAATTCTATTTCTAGATTCTTCTTTTGCATTGTACTTATGATAATGGAAGCTTATTTCCTTATCATTAATAAAAGTTGTTTATCATTTGCATTCTACGAGGTGTCAGTTAACTAGTATATGAACTTTATAACTCACACACCCTTTCCAAGTGACATGGACATTAATCATTACGATATAATAGGAAAACCACCCTCCTCAGGTTTTCGTTATGAAACACGAAAAACCTCTTAGCACTGCCCCTGGCAATATATGAAGCCCTACAGGAGATCCTTAGGAAATATGGACAGTTCAAAATTGGCACTCAAACAATGTTTGGTTAATAAAATCTTGATCGGATGAAGCATCCAACACCAGGTGTGTCCTTGCCAATTGCCACACTTAGGCCTAAGGAAGTGTGACGACATGACCTAAAAGGTAAAGTGGGGGAAAATAGTGTCTTATAAGCATACTGGACTGGAGGGACACTTACTCAACAATACAAACTTACAAATCTAGTCGTCCAAGAGAGGACCAAGGTTATTAAGCAAAATATAAGAAATGTGGAAAATATAAAACACTTGTTGAGTAGGAAAATTCTCCCACAACATAAACTTTATATTACTTTATCACATTTACAACAAACACAACCCATGTTTAGTCGGTGAGCTCGCCCAAAACATCAATATTACATTACTTCATTACAAAATATACAGAGTTACTGCTGACAAAATCTTAATGAGGGTGAGGCCTCTGAGCAAGATAATCAGCCACTTGGGCTCTTCAACCGTCATCGGGATGGGGAACTAGCTCCTCCTCGACTTCATTCATATCCGACTCTAATAGCTACCGAGGGATGGCAACAATAGGGATCCACTGATCATCTCTCCGGAAGGGATTAGGAAGTAGAGTAGAAGGACAGATCTCATGACGGTACCAAACCATCGAGTTCCTTGGGACTTGCAGCTCCTTCAAGGCACTCAACCATCCCCTGATAAAGGTGAGCTCTTCAAACTCTGTTAGCCTCGTCGTAGCATCTAGCAAACCTTGGTCATAATTGTCGGCCAATACTTGCCGAGGACCTCTCCTAAGTAAATGCCACAGCCGAGTGACGTCCTTTTGAAGCCTCGCAGCAATCACATATGCTCATTGGACATCACCTCGGAGCTCTTTCATTTCCCTGGATGAACTTCTTGCGTTTATACCAACTCGCGGAACCGTCGACGGGGTAGATCCTCGCATCACCGGAGGAACATCACTCGGATCAGTTCCAGCTCGTGATGAGGAGGAACCTCGTAATATCACAGGAGTGATGCTCGGTATATGCTCACTAAGTCGTGACACCTCTCTCCTCAAAGCCTCATTCTCTTGCTGAAGAATTTCCCCAACCTGGTTGATCTCAGAAGCATCTAGAAGCTTGGCTCTCAGTGTATTCACATCTTCTTCGGCTGAGGCACTAACTTCCTCCATCTCTTAGAGCCTGTCTTTCAGTTTAATGACGAGCTCATTCTGCTCTATGAAACGCTTATTCCTCAATTGCAGTGATTTACAAATCCTCATAAAGGTATGATAAACTTCAGAGCATACATCAGGACCGAGCATTCTTCCCAATTGAGAAGTGGCTGGTATATAATCATCAACATCAATCAACTACAAGAAATAAAAGAGCATTGAAAGATATAATTATTCAGTACACTAAAGGAAAAATTCTTCTCATTTCATTCATATGAAAAAGATGAGAATATATATTGAAGAAGAAAGGGAAATTACAAACAAAAATACAAGTGTAACCCTAAGGGTAAATTAGCTAGCGACCTCAGGCTTCCTAGGAGAAGCTGGTTACTTCCCCTTATCAGCAGCAGTAGAAGAACCTCCCTCAGCAGGGATAACCTTTGTCGCCTGAGAAGGGAGGGCATCGGCAGGAATTATCTAGGAGGCAGGGTCAACACCTTCAATGGCTGGGGCAGGGGCTTCATCCCCAATTGGCTTCGGGCCTGGGTCATGCTCGTCGAATAAAGGATAAGCAACATCCACACCAGCAGCTAAAAGGGCCTTGTTACATCCCTTTTTGAAGTTCACATGGTTGATGTAGCCTATCTGAACCTCAGCGTCTTCATATGCAGCAGCCCACCCCGAGTTGTATGAGTCTTCCCTAAGGGTGGATGCCTGGGACTCTTTCTCCTTTAGCTGCTCGGTCAATGCCTTATTCTCCTCCATAATAGCCAGCTTGCTCGAGCAGACCACGTTATAGGCTTATCGCAGTTCATTCAGTTCTTTAACTGCTGCTTCCCTCTCTCGATTGGCATTAGCAAGAGCCAGGTTGGATGACGTCCGAGCAGCATCAGCGGCCTTCAGACTAGCCTCCAACTCTGTAACCCTCACTTTTAAGGCAACATTCTGCTGCTCCAACTCATCGTTCTTATTCACCAGCTCATCACGAGAACGATGGAGCACGACAAAGTCAGTCACAAACTGCAAATAAAATAAGATATTAGATGAAAAAAACAACCAGAACTTGTCAAACATTAGAAAAGAGAAATATTCTTACCAAGCCTAGCTTCTGACTAGCTTGTAAGGACAACTGATTAGACCCCGTCACCCTTTGCCTATCTACAGGAAGGACTTCCTTCTCGAGCAGTGCAGGGGCCAGTTGAGGGGAAATGGCAACTGAGTCCCCCTCCGACAACGTGAACACAGGCACTAAGGCCTTCCCAGCCTTTGTCCTCGCCTCCATCTTTGTCTTTTCCTCTTCCTTTTTTATCTCTTTCTCTATCCTCCTCCTCTCCTCGACCTTCTTCTTTTCTTCAATCTTTTTCTTCTCTTCTTTCCTATTCCTCTCTCTCGCTTTCACCTTTTCTTCTTCCTTTCTCTCATTCTCCTGCTCATGAGCAGAAGATCGTGAACCAGTCGAAACTGCCCCAGTTTTGGACTTCTGCTTCTTCATCCTTTGAGCGAAAAGCACATGATCATCATCATCATCATCATCTCAGATTAAATTTTTCCTTGGAGGAACCATTTCCTAGCTAGAGCTGCTGGACGTGCTCGAAGGTTCTTGGGCTTCAGAAACCTCTTCTGAATCAGAAGAAATGTCACCAGTGGAGCTCCCCTCGCTAAAATTTCCTTTAGCAACGCCTATGATATCACTCTCATAACTGCTTTTCTCCTCGTCCAATTGAATGGGATCGGTAGAAGTCTATTCAGAGGTATCAAATTCAAGAATACTATCCACAGACCTCACTAGAAAGCTAGACCCAACATTTTTGTACTCGATCAAGAACGCAGCAGACCAGGGATGTTCACCGTTAGCAAAGAATTCCCTGATATTCCAAGCCTTGACCAACTTGGAAAGCCGAACCTCGCTGAAAGAAGGCTCCAAGTTCTTCGACCTCGCTAAAGAAAAAATAGAAAAGTATAAGAGAAATCACACATTAATAAAGAAATTATAAGGGCAGAGCAAAGACTAACTATGACTCCTCCCCATAAAAGGGGACTGAGAATCTATCAGACCTCGACCCCTCAGTGTGGGGCGAGAACTGCCAATTTCTAGCAAGAAAGCCATCTTGCCAGTAATCTTTGTGGGAATCAGGTAGGTTTACTACCAATACCCTATCAAGACTCCTGTCTTTGAGATAAAGAACACCAGAGCTAGTTTGAGAAAAGGAATAGCAGAAGCAGACTTCGGCGAGCCCTAGTTTGGTGCCATAAAGTTGATTTATTCCATGGACCCCATTGATTATCTTCCATACATTGGGCGAACACTATGCAGGGACAATATTGAAATAACCAAATAAATGCAAGAATAAATCGGTTGGAGGAAAAGTAAGCCCCCTTGGGAAAGGAACAAAACGTGAATCCAATGAGCACCCTCTATCTCTCTAAAATTCCTAGGTAGAGAGGCGCACTCAATCTCCACCCACTCTGGGATGTTATAAATTTTCCTAAACTCAGACACTGATCTATTATCTATATTTACCATTTGTAAACCCTACGCTACAAATTCAAAGAAAACAAAGATAGAAATCAAAGGAGACTTACGAGATGAGAGTTTGACTTGGACAAGGCAAAGATCACAAGTTCAAACGACGAGGGAGATCGAAAGCAAGGAAAATGAAGACCTAGAGAAGAGGGAACAAATCGCTGAAACTCGCAGAAGATTCGCAGATGATAGAAGAACATTAAGAATCTAGAAATGACAACTATGAAACATTGTCCAAATTGGCTTTTAAATTTTGCTAATCATCGCGCACAAGACACGAAGCAACTACCGCCTAATTCAGTCCTCAAACTTTGGGAAGAGTTACAAGAAAGCCATTATGACAAATCATTTAAATTTATTGAGCCCAAAATCGTGGCCCAGAAAATTTAGGGGCAATTGTGGGTACACGGATTTGGAATAATGGGCCTAGAAGAGTAGCCTAATTAAAACGTCCCAAAGTCCAAACCCTTCGGACCCTAAAGTTAATTCAATTATGACTTAGTCTTCTCCCATGTCCTAGAATACGGGTGTTACAGGAGAAGATGGTAAACGTGGGGGAGTCAAACACCCCCATTCCTTGAAGACAGACATGTATATAATAAACCCTAGGTCTGGGGCATAAGACACGCACTGTATTCTCTAAAAACACTCCCCGGAGTATATAGAAATAATACTGACTGCACCACCGTGGATGTAGGCATTCTTGTTGAACCACGTACAACTCCTGTTGTGTGATTGGCATTTTATATTTCCAATTGTGCTTGGTGATTGCGCTTCTCTTGTCTATTTGTGTTGAATAATAATTGTCACCACAGTTAGTAACTCCAATATTTATATTTTTACATCCCTTGACAGTGATTGATTTTTGTCCGTGGGAGCCCGCGAATATCGCATGAATGGAAGAGAATTTTATTCCTTCATCCCCACGTGCCAACTTTCTTTCTAGGCGAACCTGTTGATTCCTCGATGGCCATAGATACATTTTGGTGCTGTGTTTGAAAATATTTTTAGGCCTGATATACGTAAGTATAGTCTCATCCAGATGTCAACCAGGTAACTGATTGCACCACAGTCTCATTTCACAGATAAGACTAGTGTTTTGATCCATACCTACCGATGGTTTCATCCAAATGAAAACCTAACTCCTTGCTAGACTCTCTAGTCTCATCTAACATAGGAGACAAACCCCACTCACATCAACATGGTTGACGACCTTAGAAGACACTCATGTTAGAGGACAAGAAACATAAGATTAAGATGGGTGAGTCAGTCACAGATGACCACCCTGACTCGTCTAGGCCTTCAATATAGAGCAAGTCATCCTAAACTCTCATCTAGGCCGATAGCTCCTACATCTGATACGCTTTGAGAAGCACAAAAAGCACAATAGGGGCATTTCAATCATATGCATGTAAATTTTTTATCCGAGATCAAAAACCCACGTGGGGAAATATTCTTCATGACAACCCTTCTAATACTATTATAGGACACAACCTCTCTAGGCATAGGACACATGTTGGTGGTGGCACTTCGCAGCCCCAGTCTATATAAGGAACCATACATCTTATTCACTTGGATTCATCTTAACAAACCCCAATGTTACTTTGCATAATTGGGTCTAGAGAGAGAAAACTTAATTATGTATCTTTTATGTCCATTAGTACCCTATTATAGTAAAATAACACCAATAATTTATACCGTGTACGTAAGAAAAGTGCAAACCACTTAAACACTTGTCTTCATCTCTATTCTCTCTCGTCTTTTCTGTTAATTGTTTTGCCAATTACTACTTTGTTACATTTGTGCAATACCTACACGTAGGTTAAATCCATTGTATGATCTTAGTATCATCAATTTGGCTTCATATGTGGGAATATGTTTGTTATTATCATATTTATCTTGGATTTCTCTCTCATCTCTAGTTGTAATTCAAGCCGATCAATGTTGGATCCGAATCACCATTGAAATAGATTTGTTAGAGGAGTTCATCAGCTTCCTATTTGATTCATCCTATTTTATGGGTTTTTCACCCTTATTACTGTTGTTGGATCTCTCCGATTAGAAAGTTATTTTGATCCTCCATCAAATGTCAGGGTTGGTTCTAGCCAATCACCCCTTTTTGTCTAAGATGGTCGGTGTAGCAACCCATATTTTTGGGAATGCATAAATTACACCTGTTACAGTAATTTAATTATATTGAAAAATAAAGTGAAGTGAACAAAAATGAATTGGAGGGAATTGAATTAATGTTTGACTAATATTTATGTGTTATTATTTTTACTTGTGTAATAAGAAAATAAATTTATGATATTTTATATTATGTCTTAAATGAGTAAAACTATCTTATTCGGGGCGCGCATGTGGGGTTATGTTGGGAATAATATGGTAAATTGATGGTGGGTGACTCATATGATGATTTTGAGTGCACGATTGATCCGAAATAAGTTAAAATAGTCAAATTTAAGTTCTCGATGGTAGTGATTGGATTCCGGAGGCTTTTTTATACTAGTCGGAACTTGTACAAGGGCATTTTAGTCATTTTAAAAATATGTGAAAACGGGATTTCAGGATTTAACCAATATATTCGAATGCTGGGGTTAAGTGAATAGTCATTTTATAATACCAAAAGGTTTTTTAGTGTTATACCAAGAGTTAGAGAGAATTTGAAAAGAAAAGACGAGAAAACTCAAAGTGATGCTAAGAGAAGGCCAAATGGAAGCTCAATTGGGAGGAAATTATCATCGCCAAAGGGATTTCTTCACATAAATATCTTGCTAAATGATTATATGTATATTTCATTTCATATCATGATTGGGAAATGGTTTTTGGGTGGGATTCATATGCAATTGGATTTTAGAGAAATGAATTCATAATAAAATTTTGTGATTTATATTGATTGTAATCTAGAAATTTGAATCTCGTGTGGTTAAATGAATTATTGATTTAATTACTAACGATTGTGGCATGGTGAGAATTTCATGACATTTAGAAATTAAGTCTAAATCCCATGTTGTGATCTTGTGTAGATGAATTTATATTAAATTGGATGTATTTAACGTTTAGTATTCATAAGCATTGATAGTCATCGAAAAAATATGATTTGGGGTTGATTAATTGGGATAAGACCTTGCTAAAAATCTATTTGAAGATGAATTGTTGCTATCAGCAAGGGCTAAGTTGGTTCATCCACACTCCGAACCAATTGATCCAATACCATAATAATAATTCATTTAACTTTACAGAAGTCCTAAATTATCCCAGGACACAATAAATTAATCCCAAAAATTAAATCACGAACATAATTAATTGGATGTTCGTGATTTAATTTTTGGGATTAATTTATTGTGTCCTGGGATAATTTAGGACTTTTGTAAAGTTAAATGAATTATTATTATGGTATTGGATCAATTGGTATTTTTTCCAAGGTGAAAATTAGAGTATTTGAGATGATTTATACTGGGGGATTTATAAATGAACTCGAGATGAATATTCAAAAATTGAGGATACGAGTTGATTGAAAATAGGACGCGTACATAATTAATATTTTGAGAATCAATTGATTAAATAGGTGAATATTCAAATAATTGAGAATGGAAATGATACTCGGGAATGTTAGGCTAGTGCTACGAGGGACATGCACGGTTAGTCGGATTTATGTGAAATATATATATGGGTTTAAATATGTACATTTGTGTTATTTTATCTGTGTGTATTATATAGTTATTTAAAAATACCACTCTAATGATATCAGTGGAGGTTGCGCGATGTGGGTGATTTTCCCTAGAGAATATCAACAGGCTTAGTATCGACCCTAGGTCATAGCACCATGCATGCCCTTGTGAGGTTGGATAGGAAGTGAGGTAATTTTGGTATGGTTATGACTCATTGTCTTAGGACTATGATTTATTGGGTTCGGTGTGGGATTCTGACCCGGTAGCCCAGGATGATGTGTGTATGCCGTGGAGCATGATATCATTTTACAGAATTGCATCTGTGAGGTAATTCTCTGGAGATTGTGGTTATAGTATATAGCAAGTGTTACATATGTGTACTTGATGTGATATGGATATATGTATATATGTGAAGAAAAATATATATGGTTATATGACATGAATGTGTGAACATTGAATTAATAACTAGTGAAAGTCACTTGCAATGAATCGATAAATTATAATTTAGAATTATAATTGTTTAAAGTTATTTGAAATGAACTGGTTAATAATTACTGAGAATTATAATTGTTAAGTGGGTCAGAAAGCAAATTTTATGAAATATGCGTGGCACGAGGCAGAGTATGTGATCGCTCGCATGAAATGCGTTCTCGTGTAAGGGTACGATTGTTGTTTTCATTTCACTACGGTAATACAAACAAACCTAAATTACTACTACACTTGCGAGGCAAGCTCAGCTGTAAGTCGGGTATCGAAAATCCACAGGGACGAGATGCGAGAATTTATAGGATCTAATACTCCGAAATAAAAGTGTAAAAGATAAATTACAACTAAAAGTAAAAGATACGAAAAAGGGAAATGTTAATCTACACGAGGGAAAATAAATCTAGACAAACAAAGTGGTAAAAGTATAGGTTGCATCGAATATCCCTCACCCTAGTTAATTTGTATGAAATAGATACATGGGTCGACGAGTTATTACGAATGCATCTCGTTTCGACAGTTAATTGAATCAAGGGTTGTCACGCCCCTAAATTCGCATAAAAGCTTAATAAAATTTTGGCATCAACAAATACCCCGAATATTGCACACGAATGGTCGTAAGCATGAGACACACATGATATGCCCCGTAAAATCTCCTAGGCGCAATAACTAGGACAACGTATCCAAAATAGACCCGTAAACGCCATCATCAAAGCAAAGCAACGTTTCAACTTGAGTGAGTTCCAATCAAACACAACCTAATTTAAGTTAGCTAGAAAGCATGGTAAAACGCGGTAAATAATCGAGATCAATCTATACAAGAATGAAACAAATGAAAGCATGTAAACTAATTAATAAATCTTGTAAACCGAATTATCAAAGAAAGAAAGAATGGAAAACAACTATATTAATGGAGAGGGCAATGAATAGTCAACTTACATACCGAAAAGGGGTGTCAATCCAAAGATAAATGAAGAAGAACTCTCAAAAACCCAAACCCTAAGCTAATCTAACCTAAAAATAATTATAAATCTTCATATCTGATATTTACAACGAAATTGTATTTATAGTAAGTTGTAATAAAAGAAAAGAAGAAAGAATAGAAAAGAAAAATATCTGCAGAAAAAAAGGGATCGATCGATCGACCCCTTTGGTCGATCGATCGATGGTTGAAATCATGGCAAAAATTTGAAGGATCGATTGATCGATCCTTTTGATCGATCGATCAATCCAACAGGACTCAGCCAAGGCAGCCTACTGCATTCCTTTTCCTCCTCTTCTACTCCTCTTTTGGTTTCATTGTTTTTCCTTCCGCTAAAAGTCTCGTAACTTCTTCGTTCTGAATTGGAATCGCGCACCGTTTTCGGCCACATGATGCTCGTGAGGGGGATACAAATTCTGTGTAGTTGTTGGGCAAGTGTCCAAGTTATGAAAAGACTAAAATGCCCTTGAACGTGCAATCATGTACGGAAATCGATTGGAACGCATCCAAACTTCACACTTAGCATCCAAATACTTATAAAAGCTTAATTACCCTACAAAACATGTTGACGTAGAAATAAGAGGTTGTCTGTTTAATGAGCATAAATATAGGGAATAAGATACTTGAGGGGGATAAAATCCGTAGGTTTGGATGATGAAATACGTAATATTTGCGTATCATCACACCCCCTAACTTACACATTGCTAGTCCCTAGCAATGAAATAGGATGTAAAAAGAAATACAAGCAAACCGAAAGAAGGAGAAGTACAAAAGTATGCTATAAAAGAAAAAGGCCACTTTCGCGGACGATTCGATTGCATTTAGCGTATGTAATAAGTCGTTAAACCCCTAGGTCACCCTAGTCGATTAGTGTCGTCTCATGAGGGTTTTCAAGGATGGTACCCACAAACATCACATGCTTTCCTCAAAATATTCCCAAACCAACATGCGACAAGGCAAATTTCAAAATATGATTGTTTCCTCATATGAGAGTTTCCTCAAAATATGCCCAAATCGAAAATGGCGCCATTTTGATTACTCACGTGAAATGTGTTCTTATGTAAGGGCACGGTCGTTGTTTTCATTTCACCGTCATAATAAAAACAAACCTAAATTACAACTACACTTGCGAGGCAATCACAACGGTAAGTTGGTATAAAAAATCCACATGGACGAGATGCTAGAATTTATGAGATTTAGTGCTCCTAAATAAAAGCGTAAAAGGTGATTACAAACTAAAAGAAAAAAGATGCATAAAAGGGAAATGTTTAACTAGGCGAGGTAAAATGAACTAGATTAACATTTCAGGTAAAACTATAGGTTGCGTCGAATATCCCTCACCCGAGTCAATTTGTATTAAATGGATACACGGGTCGACGAGTTATTACGAATGCATCTCGTTTCGACAGTTAATTCAATCAAGGTTTGTCACACCCCTAAATCTGCTTAAAAGCCTAATAAGATTTTGGCATTAACAAATACCCAAAAAATTACGGATGAAAGTTCATAAGCACGGGACATATATGATATGCCCCGTTAAATCTCCTAGGCGCAACAACTAGGACAACGCACCCGAAATAGACCCGTAAATGCCATCACTAAAGTAAAGCAACGCGTCAACCCGAGTGAGTTCCATTCTAACACAACCTAATTTAAATTAGCTAGAAAGTATGATAAAAACGCGATAAATGAAAGCGATAAATAAACACGATAAATTTATACTAGAATGCAAGTAATCAAAGCATGTAAATCTAATTAGGAAAGAATGTAAATTACACTAGAAACCAAGAATAATGGACATACACACTATATTAATGGAGAGGATGATGAATAGTGCAACATTCAACCCAAATGGGGTGTCAATCCAAGAACAATTGATGAAGAACTCTCCAAAACCCTCAAACCCTAAGCTACTCTAAGCTAAAATCTAACCTAAAACGTTAATTCTGATATTTACACAAAATTTGGTGTTTATACTAAGTGGAATAAAAATAGAAAAGAAATTAAAAAGGGAAAATATATCCTGGAAATAAGGGATCGATCGATCGAACCAAACCGTCGATCGATCGATGGTGAATAAATCAGCCCACTATCAAGAAGGATCGATCGACATCGATCGATCAAGCAAGTATCATCACACTGCTTTCCTGTTTTGGTTGTTTGCATTTCCCATCCGCTGAAATTGCCATAACTTTTTAGTTATGATTTAGAATCGCGCATCGTTCACGGCCACATGAAGCTTGCGAGGAGGGATACAACTTCTATGTAGATTCCAGGTGCCCAAGTTGTGAAAATAAAAAAATTCCCTAAAATGTACGATCGTGTATGGAAATCGAGTGGAACGTGTTCGGACTTCGCACTCTCGATTTCTATACACGATCGCACATTCAAGGGAATTTTAGTCTTTTCACAGCTTGGGCACCTGGCCCAACATCTACATGGAAGTTGTATCCCTCCTCGCAAGCTTCGCGTGGCCACGAATGGTGCGCGATTCCGATTCAGAATGGAGAAGTTACGGGATTTTTAGCAGAAGGAAAAACAATGAAACTAATAGAGGAGGAGAAGAGGAGGAAAAGAAATGAAGTATGTTACCTTATCTCACCCCTACTTGATTGATAAATCGACCAAATGGGTTGATGGATCTATCCCTCAGTTTTCAGCAATCATGGGGACACAGTGGCCATGGTATTTTAGCATCGAGCCCCTATTTTCTAAGATATTTTGGGCTTTTCTTTTCTTTCTTCTTTTCTTTTCTAATTTAATTCCTTTTAGTATAAATACCAATTTTGTTGTAAATATAAGAGAAAAAAACGTTTTAGAATAGTTTTTAGGTTAGAATAGCTTAGGGTTTGGGGAATTTGAAGAGTTCTTCTTTGATTCGTATTGGCTTGACACCCAAATGGGTTGTAAGTTGCACTATTCATCTTCCTTTACATTAATATAGTTATTTCCCATTAGTTCTTGCTTTGTTAATTAGGTTTACATTCTTTCTAATTAAGTTTACATGCTTTATTTCCTTGCTTTCAAGTGTAGTTTTTTATTCACCGCATTTTTATCATGCTTTCTAGCCAATTTAAATTAGGTTGTGTTTGAGTGGAACTCACTCGAGTTGACGCGTTGCTTGGGTTTGGTGATGGAATTTATGGGTCTATTTTGGGTGCGTTGTCCTAGTTATTGCCCCTAAGAGATTTGACAGGGCATATCATGTATGTCCGGTGCTTATGACCTTGCATGCACAATTTTCGGAGTATTTGTTGACGCCAAAATCTTATTAGGATTTTATGCGGATTTAGGGGCATGACAACCCTTGATTCAATTAACGGTCGAAATGAGACGCATTCATAATAACTCGTCGACCCATGTATCCATTTTATACAAATTAATCCGGGTGAGGGATATTCGACGCAACCTGTAGTTTTACCGCTTTGTTAATCTAGTTTATTTACCCTTGCCCAGTTAATCATTTCCCTTTTTCTCATCTTTTACTTTTAGTTGTAATTTATGTTTTACCCTTTTATTTCGGAGTATTAAATCATATAAATTGTAGCATCTCGCCCAAGTGGATTTTTGATAACCGACTTACCGTTCTACTTGCCTCGCAAGTTTAGTTATAATTTAGGTTTGTTTGTATTATCACGGTGAAACCAAAATAGAGACTGTACCCTTACGCGAGCACGGTGAAACCAAAATAGCACCGTTCAATCAAAATGGCACCGTTGTCGGGAACTTGTTTGTTTTAGACTTTATTTAATTTAATATTTCATAGTATTTTCTTTCTATTTGTATTATTTGCTAACCTTTTTGCAGGACTTCCAGATTTGAGCACTTAGAAATGCTCGATTTTTTCCCGCGTGCACTTACTTTGTGGAATCCGCCATTTCGAGCCATTTTTGGGGTAAGCATATCTTATTCCAATTCTTTCGGTAATCCTTGTTATAATTCTCAAAATTTTTGCAAACTTATGACTTTCGGTGAATACTTAGAATCCCAAAGTATAACAAATTCAAATATGACTTTGGGCGAGTATAAGGAAAGTCAAAATCTAGGTTATTCGAATTTTGATGATGATGACAATGATTTTGTGCCTTTACCTCCTTATAATAGGAATTTTGAAACGAGTTGCAACAGTTTGCAAAATTCCTATAATAATGAGTTTTCATTTAAGTTCTATGGTAATTTTCAAACTTCCATTTTTTATGCATCCGCAGCTCGACCTATGACATTCGGTGAGGGCTTGCATATGTATGAAAATGAGAAAATTGAAAATCGTTATCGGGAAGAAAATCATTCATGGGGAGATGAATTGGATTTATTATTTGAATCCGACGACGATTTTGCTTCCCAGACTTTCGAAGTCTAAGAATGTTTTGAACCAAATGAGGTACTGTTACCAACTTTGGAATAAACCATTCTAGACTTTGCCTATTGCGTAATAGATATTGAAAGTGAGGATGAAAATAACGTAATATCGATTTGCAATGAAATGATTTATTCTTTGGCTCCCAAAGAAGAACATTTCATTGGAAATGATATTATTTTCTTCGAAACTCAATCTTCATGCGATGATGATTCATCTCATCAGTTTAAATTTCTTTCTTCCCCATTTTCATTCTCAATTATCACACCATCTCAAGTACCCGATGATTCGGTTTCAAACTTTAATGTTTTAAAACTTTTTGTCGATGAGGAGCACATGCTCAAGTCTCCTTCCTTGATCTCATTCGTGCTTTTGTGTGCGCCGCCTCCCATTCCAATTTCAAAATCATTGGGAGGATATTCATCTTTTCTCGATCGCCACATGTTTTTTTCACCCGTTCAATCCGAAGCCCCCATCGTCCCTCCAAAAATTTTAATTGATGATTGTTCATTTCTTACGCCTCACACTTGCCTTCTGTTGTTAAAACGAAATTTTTATTTTTTGGAGGGCATGCTTGTATGTGAGGGTACACCTATTAGCCTCCAAAGTCAAATCGTTTTTACGGTGGACCCCCAACTATTTATACTTCTAGTGTATAATTAGTGTGAACCCTAAATAGTAGGTTGTATATAGGTAGCTTTTTATTCTTTCTTTCTTTTTATTTTTTCTTTCCTTTTAATTTATTCTAGTGTAATTAGTTAAATTTTTGTTATTTGTTTTTCCTATGATCGATACTAACTTCTTTTGAAGATTCTTTGGACTTGTTCTTATGAGGATTGCTCCACTTTTGGCTAATATCGCTCGTTTACTCTCTTTAACATGGTTCTTAATTAACAGTGAGGACAATGTCAAGTTTTAAGTTAGGGGGTGTGGTATAGTCTATCCATTTATTTATTTAGTCCATGTTTTTGCTCACATGTTAGTTACTTAGTCTGCTTTTCTTTGAAAAATTGAAATTTTCAAAAATATTTTCTTTTCTCCTTTCTTGGGCATTTTGCCTTTGTTTTCGATGATAAATTTCAATAATTTCCCGATCCAATTGACAACCCAATGATGCATGTTCTTGATTTTAGAAGTTGTTAGACTTTAGTATAACTTATTGATATTATGAATAACTTCATGAATTAAACTTTAATCACGTGAGCACATGCACTTTTATCATTCTATTGATTTGGTTTAAGATTTTTATAACTCGGTATTCTTTTGTTGGATTGTATATACTTACACCGAGTAAGCTTTGTACCTTTCGTCGTTAATGAGTGTATACACTATTCTTTTCTCTTTGAAAACGTTATATTCGTCGATAATCTCTCTCTATTGTTTCATTGATCGTTCATTAATTGAGTTCATAATTGAAATGTGTTCCTTGATCATGATTTTCATATATCATTTTCTTTCGAGAATTGCGTAAACTTTTGGAAATCATCATAGGCATTCTTTCTTATATCACTCATATTAGCCTTGACCTCAGCCTTATATGTTTACCCTCATTAACCCCCTTGAGCCTAAATATGGCCTTTCGTTTCATTACCCAATTCCCATAACCAACTATAAATTGGAGTTGTAAACCATCCATACCCATTCCATACCTTTGTTTGTAATGTTACATGGGATTGAATGTTGTTGTTGTGATTTCCGTTGCAATTTAGGAATGTGAGAGTTTGATAAGTAAAGAAAAGAAAAAGTGAAAAAAGATATGAAAAAGAGAAAGCAAAAAGAAAAAGAAAACAAAAGAAAAATGAGAAAAAGAAGAAAAGATAAGAAAGAGAAAGTTATAAATTTGTATGTAGTTCAATAAGCTTTGATTACTCTCCCCGATGATATATTTAATGCCATTTTGGAACTTGTTTTCCAATTTTCAGAATGCCCGTATTTTCCTATTATCCCGAGTTTTCATTATGAACACTTTGAATCCGTACATACATTCCTTCATTTCGTACCTTAGCCTAACCTACATTACAACTTTATTAAAGTCCTATGTGATCATAGGTTTATGTAGTTCAAAATTCAAAATTTCTTTGACAATCTATGAAAATGAATTTCGCTTCCTTTAATGAGCGTTTTCTTTCATTGAGATTACACTTTTTCAGTTTATATATAACGTTCTTCATTTGTGACATGTGTGCGGCCTAGTTTCCATTTACATTTACTCCTTATGCTTGCATGTTCTGTTTGTTACCTCCCTATTTCAAGTGAATTTCATTTCATGAGTGTAATGCCCGTGAGGATTGAATTTATGCTTGCTTTAATGTTTATCCGATTTATATATGTTTTTTGCCAAATCACACTTTGCATGTGCTCGCTCCCCTCCCACATTTTAAGGTTTCAATTCTATGAGGTGCATTCTATAATGTTAATCATTTCAAACTTTTGTTTGAATCCGTTCAATGTGCTAATAATGTGTATGAAATCTTATTCGCTATTGTTGGTCTTGTCGCATGTTGGGTTGGGCTTATTTTGAGGAAACCATGTGATGTTCGTGGGTACCATCTCTAAAACCCTCACGAGACGACACTCGTCCACTAGGGTGACCTAGGAGTTTAACGGCTTATTGCATACGCTAAATGCAATCAAATCGCTCCAGAAAGTGGCCTTATGATTGTATACCATACTTTTGTACTCATCGTGCTTTTGGTTTGCTTGTAGTTCTTGTTGCATCCTATTTCATTGCTAAGTTCTACCAATTTGTAAGTTATGGGGTGTGATAATACGCAAATATTTTGTATTTCATCCTCCGAGCCTATGCATTTTAACCCCCTCGGGTATCTTATTCCCTATATTTATGCTCGTTAACTAGACAACCTCGGATTTCTATGATAACATGTTTTGCAGGGGTTAATTGAGCTTTTATAGGTATTTGGATGCTAAGTGTGAAGTTCGAATGCGTTCCGCTCGATTTCGGTACACGATCGCACGTTCAAGGGAATTTTAGTCTTTTCACAACTTAGGCACCTGGCCAAACATCTACACAAAAGTTGTAGCCCTCCTCGCAAGCTTCGCGTGGCCCTAAATGTTGCGCGATTTCAATTTCGAACGAAGAAGTTACAGGATTGTTAGTGGAAGGAATAATAATTAAACCAAGAGAGGAGGAGGAGAAGAGGAGGAAAAGGAATACAGTGGGCTGCCTTGGCTCACCCCTACTTGATCGATTGATCGACCAAAGAGGTCGATCTATCGATCCCTCAGTTTTCATCCATCGTGGGGTGATAGTGGGCATGATATTTTTGCATCAATTGATCGAGCCTAGGGGCTCGATCGATCGATCCCGTGTTTTCAGAAATTTTTTGGGCTTTTCTTTTCTTTCTTCTTTTCTTTTCTTTTCTAATTTAATTCCTTTTAGTATAAATACCAATTTTGTTGTAAATAACAAAGAAAAAAATGTTTTAGAATAGTTTTTAGGTTAGAACAGCTTAGGGTTTGGGGGATTTGAAGAGTTCTTCTTTGATTCTTCTTGGTTTGACACCCAATAGGGTTGTAAGTTGCACTATTCATCTTCCTCTCCATTAATAAAGTTGTTTCCCATTAATTCTTGCTTTGTTAATTAGGTTTACATACTTTCTAATTAAGTTTACATGTTTTATTTCTTTGCTTTCTAGTGTAGTTTTATCGCATTTATTTACTGCATTTTTATCATGCTTTCTAGATAATTTAAATTAGGTTGTGTTAGAATGGAATTCACTCGAGTTGACGCGTTGCTTGGGTTTTGTGATGGCATTTATGGGTCTATTTTGGGTGCGTTTTCCTAGTTATTGCACCTAGGAGTTATTACGGTGCATATCATGTATATCCCGTGCTTACGACCTTGCGTGCGCAATTTTTGGAGTATTTGTTGATGCCAAAATCTTATTAGGCTTTTATGTTGATTTAGGGGCGTGACAACCCTTGATTCAATTAATTGTCGAAACGAGACGCATTCATAATAACTCGTCGACCCATGTGTCCATTTTATACAAATTAACTCGGGTGAGGAATATACGACGCAACCTATAGTTTTACCATTTTGTTAATCAAGTTTATTTACCCTCGCCTAGTTAATCATATCCCTTTTTCGCATCTTTTACTTTTAGTTGTAATTTATCTGTTAAACTTTTATTTTGGAGTATTAAATTATATAAATTCTAGCATATCGTCCCAATGGATTTTTGATACCTGACTTACCGCTCTACCTGCTGTGACACCCCGGCTAATAAAATACCGGGCGATCACTCCTTTATTAAATTAAAATCAAGGTGAACAGTTGATTCATTCTTAGCATCACTGTTGGAAATGAAAATTTTCAAATTTAAACACCCTGATTAATTAAGCTAAGTGACAAAACCATTTAAAACCTTATTTCCATTTTATTAAATACAATTATAAAACCTTTAACCATTTACATTGTTAAGAGTCACACATTGAGTAAAAGAATAAAAATAAACATTCAATAGTTTAACCATCAATAACAAATCCCAACAGTAGAACACTAAAGGAAAACATCCTGACAGCAATAAGTCCCGAAATAAAGATGCTGAAAGTAAAAGAAATACAATCTCTGACAATACCAACTAAATAATGGAAATGGGCGACACATGCCCCCACTGGATAAAACTGAACTAGAAGTAGAGACAACAATGAGGTCGTCTAAGCAATGGCCTGCAACTACCACAAAAGCTATAGCGCGTTCCATCCAAAGAATCCTAAGCATGACGCCCCTGTGGCTGGGAACATGTAATACATATATATATACACCAGAGAGAAGAGATAACAGCAAACGGGTCAGAGCCCGAATGTAAAACAATTTTAAAATAGTTTAGCAAGTATTTATAATGCTTACCGGCTAATGCAACAGTCATATTAGTATGCGACACTCTCTTGAGAATTCTCACCTCTCATCTAGTGTGCACGTCTAACGTACTAATGAATCCCATATACCTCTATAATTTATTCTCCATAAGACTTAACTCGTGAAATTAAGGTTATGATATTCACTTTTAGAAACATCTATCTCTTCAAGATTTCTTACGCTATTTCAAATAATTTCGTATTGTTATAACGTTTCCGAATACTTATAGTGAAGCTGATGAATTTCATACTTTTTTTTACTACTATTGTACTCAGTAGAAACTTCTCATATAGATACATGTATATATATTAATTACTCGTATAATATATATACAAACAACACCCCACATAAAAATCTATTGTGCTAGGCTTCCATATATAAGTATATATATACCAATCACTCGTAAATTATATATATACTAATGGCACCCCACATAAAAACAATGGTGCTGGCATACTCTGCTATCAAGTCCCTGTATCACACATACTAAGGGAAATTCTAGTTCGGAATCACTCTCGAACTGCATTAACACAAACACATACAAATGGAGGCAAAACATAGTTCCAAGTCCTTAGAGGGCAGTACATAACCACACATCTCTTAGGACCGTTCGACTATCAATCAGATAACCCGTACCTAGGAATCTTATGTTCTAGGGTACAAGTCAATATCCCCCATAAAGGTCCCATCGAGATAAGACTGTCCCAGCGCGGAAACCCCAATGATAGCAAGTAGCCCGGGTACGATTTTTACACAGATATAATATATGCACAATCACACTGTCATATATATAATATATGTATTCACATCCATATTATTAAATTAGGTGCCCTCACGACCCATAATATTAATTATTCTTTATTACACATTTCACTCGATTATTTCATATAACAGAATCGTTTAATTTATTCTCGTAAATAAATCATTTAAAACTCACTTCTTGTCTCTCGAAGTATTGACTTTACTTAAGTATAATTTCAGTAGGCCCTCACTTGCCTTCTACTCCAACTTCCCAGACATTTCAATTATTAAAATCAACGCACGTATGATTTTCTAAGTATTAATATCTCCGCGTTTACCCCGTTATTTCGCTTCATATTAAAGTCCCACTTAACGGGGTTTATCTTGACCCTACTGGTCTTGTCTATGTTCCATTATGTTCTAGCAACTCTAATCAAGGTTTACTACGCATAAAATCAGATTAAGCTAACACGAGCAAAAGTGCAAGTTTCCAGGAGGTGTCGATCGATCGATAAAAGGGGGTCGATCGATCGATGCTCTGGGCTCGATCGATCGATCAAGCAGTTATGGCACAACTGCAGAAAACCCAGCTACGGAGTTGTTACCCCAAACTCCTCCAAATCATCATGTTTCAGTCCTAAACTCCCAACCAATTATACTATAAGTGTTGTATACCCATATAAACAATATCCTACGTAACACGTGCGAATTTTCATCATCTATAACACGATAAAAGGCAAAAATCTTTGTAAGTCTCAAGAACCCTAATTTTTTCTTTAACTTAGTTTCTTCCATTCTTTTCCATATTTTCTATCACTAATACCATCGAAATTCGTGGTTCAACCTCTACATGTGGAATGGATTTCTAGAAATGTGATCTCTACCTCTACAACATGCAATTTTTTGTCTTCAATTAACATTTTTCTTCAAAAACACTAATTCTTACCAACCTAAGACTAATATAAAAGGATTCATTAACTTGATAAAAAGAAAGATACATATTTTGTCTCTGATTTGTGGAATAATTTGGTGTGGTCAAGATCCTCGTTGCGCTATCTACCATTTGGCGGTGACAGCGGTGCAATCGGAGGTGTTCTATGGCCTAGAACTCTTAGAGAGTTTCTCCTCTTCCTCTTCAATGGACGTCATTAGTATTTGATTGTGTTAAGCCTAGAAGATAACATTTGACATCTGATATAACCCTTGCAAATTCTTGGGTTTAATTACCCATAATTAGCAAATGTCCAAAACGCCCTCTCGGGGTGGTAATTAAGCCTAAAAACGCCCCGAGACCCAAACTAAACTCCCGGGTACAGTTTTCTAACTATTTCGACCCTTTCGAACACTTTGGCACACTCAAAACGACCCTACGAGCAACTTATAATTTATTCACTTTTATTAATCAACATTTAGTCCCGACACGATACCGGCGCGTCCCGACCAAAATTTCCATAATTGCCATTTTATTCACACGTGACAATTTTATAAAATAAATCTCATATATTATTATACTCATCCAGTAACATTCAACAAATTTCAATAATTACTAACTCTCGTCACGCTAGTAAATATTTAAAACACATTCCGGATTAAAATTAAATTAATTCATCTCAATAAAATTTAATTAATCCCTAAATTTAAAAGCTATAAAAATACGGGGTATTACATACTTCCCCCCTAATAACGAAATTTCGTCCCGAAATTCGGAAAATAAAGCCTACCAGATAGCACAATTCTGGATATCCTTGTCAGTACGCAAACTATCTACATAGTACGGAGTTCAATCACTATAGTCCTTTCCTCACAACAAGTTTGTTTAACATTCTCATTGGAGACACTTCACAGGTGCTCCCAACCGACAAAATTCGCATAGGTCACGCCTATACGTTACAAATTTCCATTATTTTACTATTTCTAGGAGGCCTTACCTCACCACATGACAACTACCCGGATTTATCTAATCACAAAACTCCCATTCTAGGAGGAACCATACGAACATCTGACCACTCTTGCTCGTCTAAAACAATCGGGGAATTCCACTATAGTCATCGGATTATTCTCGTCCGATCCAAAATTTTAATTATCAACTCACCTCTAACATAAGTCGAGGTTCTTCCACACCAAAACTTTCATAAGCACATCGTACGCGATAAACAGGTGCAAGTGCTTCTACAGAGCACTCCTGAAATCATCGTACCAAGATTCCAAAACTTCCATCACGTGGATCCACTAATTTTTAATCACCGTGCGCCTATTCCCTGGCTAAGGGTGATACATCCTACTCGAAACAAAACGTTATCACCACTGGTTCCTGAAATCCCATATCAAAGGTGGGATTCACCAATCTCATCCTGTTTCAAAAATTTATACTGCGTCGGACTATGCACTGGAGCGATCCTTCCTTTCAAAGGAAGTCTAGGGCTTACTAGTTAATATTGTAAACCAACCCAAAGTAATATCAATCACTTCCTTCTCGGTGACTTAATTCACATTTTCGGGATGAACCCTTGATCTTGTTTTGAGGATGGCAACCCATCTAAGGACATTACTAACTGTACCGACCTCTTCCAATTTCAGGAATTGTCGATAAATACAAAATTCTTTGGTTGATTCTCCTCTTTCAACCAAACCTTACCTATGGGCGGTGCATGTAGAGACTACTCACTACGTCCCACTAAACATCGATTTTCCCTTGAAATGTCTCACATTAAGTGACACGTAACACTCCCCTTCCTTTCTTGGTGTATGCCGAAAGTTTCGACCCGTGCTCTTCTCTCCACAAAGCGCACTTCTAGATCTCTTATACCATACTAACAGCATCACCCTTTGTATGTGCAAGTCGCTCTCACACATGACTACTAACAACTCCACTCCAAGTGTTCTTCATAATAATTTAATTCTGCTCCATTCGAGGAATACCCCTTCTTAAATGGCTTCCCACAGCCTTCCAATCAAATTAGGGTGTGCTATTCTAATTGCACACTTATGTATGGATTTTCTCCCTTCATATGACGTTTAATCCACTCTATCACTTCCACTTCGTTATACTAGTCCCACAAACATATATTTCACACTTCTATTACCACGTCCCTTCGACTCGGACGATTTTAGCTGCAGCTAACCAAGATTCCCCCATTTTGCAACACCCCGACCTCCCTAGGAGAGCGAACGACGTGCTACTCATCAGTGAAACTAACTAAATCCAACAAAGTATAAGGAATAGGGCATTCAAATTCCATGACCATAAAAGAGGAATAACAAATCTCAACCTTCTTCAGATAAGTACAACAATTTTCCCAAATAGGTACAACAACAAAAATAAATCACTAACGCTCTATTGATCAAAATAATTACAAGTCATCTCTTTTGTATAATAAAGTTCTTTCCAGATAATCCATGCTAAAAATCATTCCAACTCTATGTTCACCTTGTGTTCTGAATGCGGTTACGACATTTGGGTACTCTCAATCACCCTAGAAATCGAAATTTTTACATCCTCCTTATCATCATTCCACCCCTCAACTCGTGAGGATAACTTTTAATGTTTTCATACCACATAATCGGCTCCACTGGCCTTAATTCAAGTTTCAACTTCCAACTTACATATGTAATTACTTGGTCCCATTTCGACCTGGGTATCGAACTCATGGAATAGTGACCAAGCGTCTCCCCATCTCCAACTTTACACTAAGTTTCATGCGTGGGATGTCTCGTAAAGTGAAATCCAAACAAGGAACCCCCCCCCCCCCCCCCGATACACTACTACCTAGCATTGTCGGTTATTGAAATCCGTTAGGTCCTTTGTCCATAGCATGTATCCCTTTATTCCGTCTCTTGATGGAAAAGTTACATTTCCTCCCGTAATTACACTTAACAAGGAACATTTTACTAATTGCACTATCATTCAGTATTGTTTAATGGTAATCGCATTCCATAAACCTCGAATACATACAATTGGAATTTTCGGAATTCCTTTCCCTAATAATGGGGTATAAATCTTAACTCCCACATCTCTAGAGGATAGATATAACAATTCACTCTTCCTATCACCAAGTCATGAGTGCTCAACATAATACTGAGTTAAATCTTTTCGCTCAACGGCAAACTCGATACGTACTGAATCATACTGATAGAGTCCATACACACATCGGTATCGAATATCTCGAGCCCACTATCCCTTCTGAAGTCTCTAGGATAGATAATATAAGTGCGAGTCTGACCTTCTTGCAGGTGACGCCTCGCCAGAACAAAATCATGCTGCACTAATGCAACCACTCCGATAGTCTTGCAATAAATTCCCACTATCGTACTAACCATTTCTATAACATTTTAACAAAGATGATATCATACTCGCATATCGCATCACTACAACGAGTAACCTCAATAAAGTACATAACACTGTTAATATACTCATTCATCCTCCGCAGATAGAACTAAAGAAAAATCCCGCTACGTTAGGGAAAAATATTCACATAATAATAATGTTTATAATTATATGTTAAACTTGTCTCACATGCTAATCTAGCAATGAACAAAATATGGTGACTCACTCGTGTCACATAAACACGCCTCATCCTCTGAGGATACAACTTATACTTCCACCTTGGCAATCATCATGACTGCACAAATGGTTCTCGGACGTAACACATTTACTCAAACCAAAAAAAATTACTTTAATCGTTGTCTTTTACTAGGCACCGTATTCCTGTCCTTTTTCTCACTTCAGAACATATTATCGTGAGCGATCTCACTCCGCAAAAAAATAACTCAACACATAATTCACTTATCACCTGTCCTACTAACCAGGTTAGGTCTGTCTTTCATTCGGACTTTAGTAGACTCGATTCCTGTTGGCTACCTCGGTTATACCCTTAGCCTTTTAGGCCCTAAAGAACATGTCATTGTATATAATCGTAGTTACTAAATTTACCATCACTTGGTAAGAGTTCAACTATCTGAATCATTTAAATGGGTTCCCTGATTTCTATCCACACCCCTTTGTGGTTCTATACCACCACCGTTGTATTCAGTCTTATTCTTGACTAAATTCTTTGATTCTTTTAGCTTCCCCCACAAAGAAGAGTTATCATCTATATTGGCAAAATACGACATTATCAACCTTTGAATCGGCTGTCCATCAGAATTTCCTCTATGAGTGTTATCAACTATTATTACGAGTCGATCTCCTACTCGGAGTCGTTTCCTCCACTTATATCCACATCTCCTGATACAAAATTTTGCTAACGGTTAAGATTTATATTCACAATTGGGCATCTGGCATGCCCTCCTGTGATGAGTTCAGGACAACGTTCACTTCTAATCCTGAACATCAGACG
Organism: Sambucus nigra; assembly: GCA_949130495.1. Classification (NCBI taxonomy): domain Eukaryota; kingdom Viridiplantae; phylum Streptophyta; class Magnoliopsida; order Dipsacales; family Adoxaceae; genus Sambucus; species Sambucus nigra. The sequence continues at coordinate 116,071,825 of OX422219.1, forward strand.
AAGGAACATACGGTCAACACTGTACCTAAGGTTTTCCTATAGACATAGCGTTCCACTTCTAAATTGGTGGTTGACTTCCATTATTATAACTTCGTTCTGAAAGCCAAGAAAATTTTTCTCTAAATTTTCACTTTCAGTTAGCCACACTCCGTCCTATCTCTAAACCTTTGGATACTTTACCTCCTTTGGTAAACACACACAATTACCGCATTTTCTAGAATTTCCCACTGACAGTTCTCCACATGTTTTGTAATACGTTGGGTGAGTTTACTCTCGCACCTCATTTGACTATATAAGCATTTGGAAATCATGGTTGTGCCTTAGTCGCCTTTCTAACCTTAGCTTCTCGTGCCATAATGGAGGTGACCTCGAATACGGTTATCTTCCTCGACTATATTTTACCACCTCAACTGAGCCCTTCCACCTGATGTCCGCTTAACGGTCCTCTTCTGACATCCGTCATCGCTCGACACACGCACACATTTGAACAATATTAGAATTCACTAATGTATATACGTCATAGCAGAAGAAAGAAATCTCATCAAAGAAATCGACAATCCTAAACATAGGGCTCTATATCAAACAAAGCAACGCTGAAAGCATAATAATCCATACAGATCCTAAAGGACACTAGAACCGGATGCTCTGATACTTGCTGTGACACCCTGCATAATTAAATACCGGGCGATCACTCCTTTATTAAATTAAAATCAAGGTGAACAGTTGGTTCATTCTTAGCATCACTGTCGCAAATGAAAATTTTCAAATTTAAACACCCTGATTAATTAAGCTAAGTGACAAAACCATTTAAAACCTTATTTCCATTTTATTAAATCAAATTATAAAACCTTTAACCATTTACATTGTTAAGAGTCACACATTGAGTAAAAGAATAAAAATAAACATTCAATAGTTTAACCATCAATAACAAATCCCAACAGTAGAACACTAAAGGAAAACATCCTGACAGTTGGTGAGTTCGGTAATTATAATGGTTCATATGGTAATCGTTTTCAAACTTTTTATTCTCAAGACTCCGCGGCTCGACCTATTACCGTTGGTGAGGCCGTTCTAACTCTGGAGTGTGAAAGGCTTGCAAATGAATATAGGAGAGAAATTTATATTAAATATTCTCAAGAATCTGTGCCTCGGCCTATTACCATGGGTGAGGCCTTTCTAAATCTTGCGTATGAAAAGCTTGAAAATGAATATAAAAAAAAAATCATTTTGGGGAATCCAATGAAGATTTTTTCTCCAATATTTGTGAAACTATAAAAGGTTTTCAACCAAAAGAGGAATCCGAGGTTCTAGAGCCAAGGGATCCTACTTTGGAAGAATACACGCTTTTTCTAACCAAAAGAGTACTGGATTTTATTTCCACCCAAAGCACAAAGAATATCGATTATGGTCTTGTGAAGGAAATGGTCACACTTTGCGATGATGTGCGTTCTATTTTGGAAAACAAAGAGGAGGTTGAGACTTGTGTGTCACCTAAAATTTTTGAAGAACATCTCATTGAAAGTGAGTCTTTCTCCCTTGAAATTCAATCTCCAATTGATGATGAATCACTTGAAATTGAGTTTATTTCATCACCATTTTCGTTCACGGTTATTCAACCATTAAAAGTACCGCTAGATTCCTATGAGTCGGTTGAAAATTCTGAAACGTTTACACCTTTTACCGACAAAGACACTTTGCTAGAATTGTTTTCTAATATGGAATGTTCCTTTTTGTGTGCCCCTCTCCCCATACTACTTGAAAAATCTTTGGGAGGTGATTATATTTTTCTTGGATCTCAATTGTACTTGTCCCACCTAGCACCCAAACCCCCTATCATCCCGTTAAATTTTTTAATTGGTGATGGTTCATTTTCTCCATTTCACACATGCCTTCCGTTTTTCAAACGAAATTCTTAATTTTCGGGAGGCATGCATCCTAATGAGGGTACACCATTAATCTCTCAAAGTCAAATTGTATTTTGGGTGGACCCTCAAATTTTTCGACTTCTAGTGTATGATTTATTAGCCGTTCAAATTGTAGGTTGTACATAATTAGTTTTTTTTCTTTTTCTTTTTCTTTCCGTTTTTAATAGTGTAGTGTCATTAGTTAAAGTTTTTGTTATTATTTTTTCTATGCTTGGTTCTAACATGTTTTGTAGATTCAATGGACTCGCACTCATCAGGGATCACTCAATTTGGGTAATATCTTTCTTTTCCTCTCTTTATGTTGTGTTCTTGATTCACATTGAGGACAATGAAACATTTAAGTTAGAGGGTGTGGGATATTCTTCCCATTTATTGTTTAGATTCATTGATTCGATCACATGTTCTTTCCAAGTGTGTTTTGAAAAAAAAAAATTGAAAAAATTTGAAAAAATCCAAAAATATTTTTTCAAAATAAATAAAAATTGGAATTTAAATTTTCAAAAATATCACCTTTATTCTATTTAAAGTTTCAAATTGTACATTTCAAAATGCACTAAGCCAAAATTGACCAAAGATGGAAATTGAAAGAAAATTGACGACTTTACGAATAAGTGTGGAGATTAGTCCAACCCGGTGAGATTTCGAGCCTTTCATTTTTTTATGAGTTTTTAAATCAATCCGAGTTTATGATTAACTCAAAGTTCTTTTCAGCGTTTTAATAAGTCGTTGATGATCTCAATCCTTTGTTTTGATCGGTTATGGAAATGTGTGAAATGTTGTCTCGAAATTCGTGCTAAATATATCTCTAATCTTAATTAATCTCGAGATGCATATGGTAATGTGATTAGCAATTTGGACAATGAAGTAGGCCCTCGTTTGTTACCCAAAAATATTAGCCATAAAAAGTTGTGAAAAATAAAATTATCCTTTTGCAACCCAATTTGAGCCTAATAAAATATTCCCTTTCGTTTGATAACCCGAAAAACCCAAATAGCCCGGAAATGGGAAAATAGAGAAAATTCATCAAGTAAGTCCAAAGTGTGCATAAAAAGGGGCAAGAGAAAAACAGAAAAAAAAAATGCTCAAAAAAAAGAAAAAAAAAGGAAAATAGAAAAAAAAAAGAAAGAGAAAATGAGCAAATGCCCGAAAAAGCACTAATGGACATCATAAGGACATTTTCCAATTCTGAACATTCCATCCATTTATATTTTTACCCTTTACACCTTTTAAACCCGAAAAAGTCCTAACCGAGTCCGAATTGCGAAATTAATTACTGCGTGGAGAGCTAAGACATGAAAAGATAATATAAGAGATTAAATGGTGTGAATTAGAGGTGATGTTCCCATTTCCTAATAACCTTAATCCGATGATGAGATCCTTTCTACCATAAATTTCCTTCTTTTCAATTTTGTATGCATGAATTTGTGTCCATTATATTTAATCTTTATATCATGCATACCGAGAGAAAATAGCCACATTCCGAGTGATTCGTTTGTGAGTGCATCCGTAAGAATTTGAATCAAAACGAATTTTCAAAAAGTAACGTAATGCTCAATCGGTGGAAATTTGAGGTTTAATTTTTGGCTTCGCACACACACACTATGGTTTGAGACAGTTGAATATGAGTTGATGGTGATTATTTTTCGAAAATTTTAAATTGTACAATTTTTAAATATTTTGATATTTATTTGAGTCAATAAAGAATTTTGTGGGTAAATTCACTGCAAACCCTCACGAGACAAAACTCGTCCTACTAGGGTAACCTAGGGGTTTAAAGGCTTGTTGCATACGCTAAATGCAATCGCGTGCCTGCGAAAGTGGAATTTTATTTTAATAAAGGAATATCCAAGAGTAGAATTTTGGCTAATTTCATTTACATTGCTCGGGACGCGCAAAGTTCTAAGTTAGGGGGTGTGTTTAGGCACATATTCTTCACATTTATCCCCTTAATTTCAGTATTTTTATGATCCTGTGTAGTGTAAGTAGCTTGGATTTGTCTCAAATGTATTCTACTAACCTTTTTTGGCAAGTATTTCTTGTTTTGTGTATTTCTCATGTGTTTTACAGGTATTTCACGCAAGTTAGTGCGAAGGAGAACTCAAAACAGTGAAAGAAACCAAGAAATGGAGAGTTGAAGGGCTTTTTCGTAATTTTTCAGCCTTAGTCCGGAGGTGGGGCCAACTATAAAGTTGAATATCTCTAAATTACAAGAATACGGGAAAAAACGGCACCTCAATCCGAGCTACGGTGAAGAAGTTACGATGTTTTGAAGTTGCGGGATAATGAAGAGTCTGGATGGGCGGATTTCTGTCATTAATTATGCATTTAATGCAGTGCAACTCTTGGAAAACTTGTTCCACAAGCACTATTGGTTGTCAATTTAGAGATTTTGTGCTATAAAAGCCCATGACCTACATCATTTGAAGGGGATTTGCTAGAGAGAGGCTAGGTTAGGAGTAGGTTAGAAGTGCTAGATTGAATTTTAGGGTTAGATTTTGAGAGCAAATTTTCTATTCCTTCAAGAGTTGTATGAACCCTAGTTTGTATTCTGAATCTCAATTACTTGTTGGTGAATTCAAGTAAACTCTTTCCATTCTCTTATTTTATTACTTGCAAATTATTTACCATGTTTTGTAGATCCATAATTTTGTGTATGAATTTGTTTTTTTTATCCAATCATGAGTAGCTAATTTCTCAAGGGTTGGGGTACATGAACTCAATCCTAATACAAATTATTTGTATGGAAAATTAGAAAATAAATGAAAATATTGGTTGAATCGTGAATGAAAATCATATATGCATTGTCATATCTTTTAATCTCTCTTGCCCTAGGTACTTGGGATGTTTAAGAATGCTTTGTATGTATAATTTGTCGTTCACCGCCTTATATTGATCTTTGATTTCATATGATGCGGTCTTGAACCTCATATATGTAATGATTAGTGATGATAAGGACTGGATTTAATCAAGAATTTTGATTTATAATTCTAGTATTCTAAAGGATAATTTGTTAAGGATTGAGGGATTCTACCCTACCCTATTTTCTCCCATTTGTCAGATCTAATTTCTTTTGCACTTTTCAGTTTGTTTTTCTTAAGTAATTTTTTAATAGAAATTTTCCCAATCATCATCTTTTTCATTTTTATTTTAGAAGTAATAAATCAATTAAATTCTATAAATCATTCCCTGTGGATTCGATACCCAAACTTATTACTATACTCCATAAAAGTGTAGTTAAAAGTTTAGGTTTTTTTTTTGTATTGAGGTTGGAAGCCGATAACAACGACTAGCATATTACACGGACGCTCGGTTTTTCCACTCGATCAGTGACACATGCCCCCACTGGATAAAACTGAACTAGAAGTAGAGACAACAATGAGGTCGTCTAAGCAATGGCCTGCAACTACAACAAAAGCTATAGCGCGTTCCATCCAAAGAATCCTAAGCATGACGCCCCTGTGGCTGGGAACCTGTAATACATATATATATACACCAGAGAGAAGAGATAACAGCAAACGGGTCAGAGCCCGAATGTAAAACAATTTTAAAATAGTTTAGCAAGTATTTAAAATGCTTACCGGCTAATGCAACAGTCATATTAGTATGCGACACTCTCTTGAGAATTCTCACCTCTCATCTAGTGTGCACGTCTAACGTACTAATGAATCCCATATACCTCTATAATTTATTCTCCATAAGACTTAACTCGTGAAATTAAGGTTAAGATATTCACTTTTAGAAACATCTATCTCTTCAAGATTTCTTACATTATTTCAAATAATTTCATATTGTTATAACGTTTCCGAATACTTATAGTGAAGTTGATGAATTTCATACTTTACTTGACTACTATTGTACTCAGTAGAAAGTTCTCATATAGATACATGTATATATATTAATTACTCGTATAATATATATACAAACAACACCCTACATAAAAATCTATGGTGCTTGGCTTCCATATATAAGTATATATATACCAATCACTCATAAATTATATATATACTAACGACACCCCACATAAAAACTATGGTGATGGCATACTCTGCTATCAAGTTCGTGTATCACACATACTAAGGGAAATGCTAGTTCAGAATCACTCTCGAACTGCATTAACACAAACACATACAAATGGAGGCGAAACATAGTTCCAAGTCCTTAAAGGTCAGTACATACCCACACATCTCTTAGGACCGCCCGACTATCAATTAGGTAGCCCGTACCTAGGAATCTTATGTTTTAGGGTACAAGTAAATATCCCCCATAAAGGTCCCATCGAGATAAGACTGTCCCAGCGCGGAAACCCCCATGATAGCAAGTAGCCTGGGTACGATTTTTACACAGAAATAATATATGCACAATCACACTGTCATATATATAATATATCTATTCACATCCACATTATTAAATTAGGTGCGCTCACAACCCATAATATTAATTATCCTTTATTACACATTTCACTCGATTATTTCATATAACGAAATCGTTTATTTTATTCTCGTAAATAAATCATTTGAAACTCACTTCTTGTCTCTCGAAGTATTGCCTTTACTTAAGTATAATTTCAGTAGGCCCTCACTTGCCTTCTACTCCAACTTACCAGACATTTCAATTATTAAAATCAACGCACGTATGATTTTCTAAGTATGAATATCTCCTCGTTTACCCCTTTATTTCGCTTCATATTAAAGTCCCACTTAACGGGGTTTATCTTGACCCTACTGGTCCTCTCTATGTTCCATTATGTTCTAGCAACTCTAATCAAGGTTTACTATGCAAAAAATCGGATTAAGCTAACACGAGCAAAAGTGCAAGTTTCCAGGAGGGGTCGATTAATCGATAAAAGGGGGTCGATCGATCGATGCTCTGGGCTCGATCGATCGATCAAGCAGTTATGGCAAAACTGCAGAAAACCCAGGTAAGGAATTGTTACATTAAACTCCTCCAAATCATCATGTTTCAGTCCCAAACTCCCAACCAATTATACTATAAGTGTTGTATACCCACATAAACAATATCCAACTTAACACATGCGAATTTTCATCATCTATAACACGATAAAAGGGAAAAATGTTTATAAGTCTCAAGAACCCTAATTTTTTCTTTAACTTAGTTTCTTCCATTCTTTTCCATATTTTCTATCACTAATACAATGGAAATTCGTGGTTCAACCTCTACATGTGAAATGGATTTCCAGAAATGTGATCTCTACCTCTACAACATGCAATTTTTGTCTTCAGTTAACATTTTTCTTCAAAAACACTAATTCTTATCAACCTATGACTAATATAAACGGATGCATTAACTTGATAAAATCAAGATAGATACTTTGTCTCTGATTTTTGGAAGAATTTGGTGTGGTCAAGATCCTCGTTGCGTGATCTACCATTTGGCTGTGACAACGGTGCAATCAGAGGTGTTCTATGGCCTATAACTCTTGGAGAGCTTATCCTCTTCCAATCCAATGGTCGTCATTAGTATTTGATTGTGTTAACCCTAGAAGATAACATTTGACCTCTGATATAACCCTTGCAAATTCGTGGGTTTAATTACCCATAGTTACTAAATGTCCAAAACGCCCTCCCGGGGTGGTAATTAAGCCTAAAAACGCCCCGAGACCCAAACTAAACCTCTGGGTACACTTTTCTGACTATTTCGACCCTTACGGACACTTTGACGCACTCAAAATGACCATACGAGCAACTTATAATTTATTCACTTTTATTAATCAACGTTTAGTCCCGACACGACACAGGCGTGTCCTGACCTAAATTTCCATAATTGCCATTTTATTCACACGTGACAATTTTATAAAATAAAACTAATATATTACTATACTCATCCAGTAACATTCAACAAATTTCAATAATTACTAACTCTCGTCACGCTAGTAAATATTTGAAACACATTCCAGATTAAAATTAAATTAATTTATCTCAATTAAATTTAATTAATCCCTAAATTTAAAAGCTATAAAAATACGGGGTATTACACTTGCCTCGCAAGTGTAGTTGTAATTTAGGTTTGTTTGTATTATCGCGGTGAAACCAAAACAACGACCGTGCTTTACGCGAGCATGCATTTCATGCGGTCAATCAAAATGGTGTCGTTGTCGGGAACTTTTTGTTTTAGACTTTATTTGATTCAGTATTTCATAGTATTTTCTTTCTATTTATATTATTTGCTAACCTTTTTGCAGGATTTCCACATTTGAGCACTTAGAAATGCTCGAATTTTTCACGCGCACACTTACTTTTTGGAATCCGCCATTTCGAGGCATTTTTTGGGTAAGCATGTCTTATTCCAATTCTTTCGGTAATCCTTGTTATAATTCTCAAAATTCTCGCAAACCTATGACTTTCAGTGAATGCTTAGAATCCCAAAGTATATCAAATTCAAATATGACTTTGGGCGAGTATAACAAAAGTCAAAATTTAGGTTATTGGAATTTTGATGATGATGACAATGATTTTGGGAATTTACCTCCTTATAATACGAATTTTGAAATGAATTGTAATAGTTTTCAAAATTCCTATAATAATGAGTTTTCATTTAAGTCCGATGGTAATTTTCAAAGTTCCAATTTTTATACATCCGCAGCTCGACCTATGACATTTGGTGAGGGCTTGCGTATGTATGAAAATGAGAAAATTGAAAATCGTTATCGGGAAGAAAATCATTTATGGGAACATAAATTGTATTTATTATTTGAGTTCGACGACAATTTTGCTTATGAGAATTTCGAAGTCGAAGAATGTTTTGAACCAAATAAGGTACTTTTACCAACTTTGGAACAAACCATTGTAGGCTTTGCCCGTTACGTAATAGATATTGAAAGTGAGGATGAAAACGACGTAATATCGATTTGCAATGAAATGATTTCTTCATTGGCTCCCAAATAAGAACATTTCATTGTAAATGATATTATTTCCTTCGAAACTCAATCTTCATGTGATGATGATTCATATCATGAGTTTAAATTTCTTTCTTCCCCATTTTCATTCTCAATTATCACACCGTCTCAAGTACCCGATGATTCGGTTTCAAACTTTAATGTTTTAAACCTTTTCGCCAATGAGGAGTACCTGCTCGAACCGCCTTCCATGATCGCATTCGTGCCTTTGTGTGCGCCGCCTCCAATTCCAATTTCAAAATCATTGGGAGGATATTAATATTTTCTCAATCGCCACATGTTTTTGTCACCCGTTCAATCCAAACCCCCCATCGTCCCTCCAAAAATTTTAATTGACGACTGTTCATTTCTTACGCCTTACACATGCCTTCCGTTGTTAAAACGAAATTCATATTTTTTGTAGGGCATGTTTGTATGTGAGGGTACGTCGGTTATCCTCCAAAGTCAAATCGTTTTTACGGTGGACCCCCAACTATTTAGACTTCTAGTGTATAGTTAGTGTGAAGCCTAAATAGTAGGTTGTATATAGTTAGCTTTTTATTCTTTCTTTCTTTTTATTTTTCCTTTCCCTTTAATTTGTTCTACTGTAATTAGTTGAATTTTTGTTATTTGTTTTTTCTATGATCGTTACTAACTTGTTTTGTAGATTCTTTAGACTTGTTCTTATGAGGATTGCTCCACTTTTGGGTAATATCGCTCGTTTCCTCTCTTTAACTCTGTTCTTAATTAACAATGAGGACAATGTCAAGTTTTAAGTTAGGGCGTGTGGGATATTCTATCTATTTCTTTATTTAGTCCATGTTTTTTCTCACATGTTAGTTACTTAGTATGCTGTTCTTAGAGAAATTGAAAATTTCAAAAATATTTTCTTTTCTCCTTTTTTGGGCATTTTGCCTTTGTTTCCGATGATAAATTTCAATAATTTCCCGATCCAATTGACAGCCCAATGATGCATGTTCTCGATCTTAGTAGTTATTAGACTTTAGTCTCACTTATTGATATTATGAATAACTTCATGAATTAAACTTTAATTCCATGAACACATGCACTTTTATCGTTCTATTGATTTGGTTTAAGATTTTTATAACTCGGTAATCTTTTGTTGCATTGTATATACTTACACAGAGTAAGCTTTGTACCTTTTGTCGTTTGTGAGTGTATACACTATTCTTTTCTCTTTGAAAACGTTATATTCATCGATAATCTCTCTCTATTATTTCATTGATCGTTCATTAATCGAGTTCATACTTAAAATGTGTTCCTTGATCATGATTTTCATATATCATTTTCTTTCGAGAATTGCGTAAACTTTTGGAAATGATCATAGGCATTCTTTCTTATATCACCCATATTAGCCTTGACCTCAGCCTTATATGTTTACCCTCATTAACCCCCTTGAGCCTAAATATAGCCTTTCGTTTCATAACCCAATTCCCATAACCAACTATAAATTGGAGTTGTAAACCATACATACCCATTCCATACCTTTGTTTGGAATGTTACTTGTGATTGAATGTCATTGTTGTGATTACCGTTGCAATTTAGGAATGTGAGAGTTTGATAAGTAAAGAAAAGAAAAAGTGAAAAAAAAAGAGATGAAAAAGAGAAAGCAAAAAGCTAAAGAAAACAAAATAAAAATGAGAAAAAGAAGAAAAGATAAGAAAGAGAAAGTTGTAAATTTGTATATAGTTCAATAAGATTTGATTACTCTCCCCGATGATATATTTAATGCCGTTTTGGAACTTGTTTTCCAATTTTTATATTGCTCACATTTTCCCATTATCCCAAGTTTTTATTCCGAACACTTTGAATTCGTACATACATTCCTTCATTTCGTGCCCCTGCCTAACCTACATTACAACCCTGTTAAAGTCCTATGTGATCTTAGGTTGATGTAATTCAAAATTGAAAATAGTTTTGATAATCTATGAAAATGAATTTCACCTCCTTTAATGAGCGGTTTCTTTCATTTAGATTACAGTTTTTCAGTTTTATATATAACACTCTTCATTAGTGACATGTGTGCGGCCTAGTTTCCATTTACATTTACTCCTTATGCCCGCATGTTCCGTGTGTTACCTCCCTGTTTCAAGGGAATTTCATTTCATGACTGTAATGCCCGTGAGGATTGATTTTATGCTTCCTTTATTATTTATTCGATTTACATACGTTTTTGCCAAATCACACTTAGCATGTGCTCGCTCCCCCTCCCACATTTTAAGGTTTCAATTCTATGAGGTGCATTCTATAATGTTAATGATTTTGGACTTTTTTGAATTCGTTCACTGTGATAATAATGCGTATGAAATTTTGTTCTCTATTGTTGGGCTTGTCGAATATTGGGTTGGGCTTATTTTGAGGAAACTATGTGATGTTCCTGGGTACCATCCCTGAAACCCTCACGAGAAGACACTCGTCCACTAGGGTGACCTAGGGTTTTAACGGCTTATTGCATGCGCTAAATCCAATCGAATCGCCCATGAAAGTGTCCTAATGCTTTCATACCATACTTTTGTACTCATCCGATTTTTGGTTTGCTTGTAGTTCTTGTTGCATCCTATTTCATTGCTAGGTACTAGCAATGTGTAAGTTATGGGGTGTGATGATACGCAAATATTACGTATTTCATCCTTCGAACCTATGCATTTTTCCCCCTCGAGTATCTTATTCCCTATATTTATGCTCGTTAACCAGACAACCTCGTATTTCTACGTTAACATGTTTTTAAGGGGCTAATTGAGCTTTTATAGGTATTTTGATGCTAAGTGTGAAGTTCAAATGCGTTACGCTCGATTTCTGTACACGATCGCACGTTCAAGGGCATTTTAGTCTTTTCACAACTTAGGCACCTGGCCAAACATCTACACAGAAGTTGTATCCCTCCTCGCAAGCTTCGCATGGCCATGAACGGTGCACGATTTCGATTCTGAACGAAGAAGTTATGAGATTTTTATCGGAAGGAAAAATAATAAAACCAAGAGAGGAGGAGAAGAGGAGGAAAAGAATTGCAGTAGGCTGCCTTGGCTCACCCCTACTGGATCGATCAATCGACAAAAGGGGTCGATCTATCGATCCCTCAGTTTTCATCCATCGTGGGGAGATAGTGGTCATGATATTTTAGCATCGATCGATCGAGCCTAGGGGATCGATCGATCGAGCCCCTATTTTATGAGATATTCTGGGCTTTTCTTTTCTTTCTTATTTTCTTTTCTAATTTAATTCCTTTTAGTATAAATACCAATTTTCTTGAAAATAACAGAGAAAAAACATTTTAGAATAGTTTTTAGGTTAGAATAGCTTAGGGTTTGGGGGATTTGAAGAGTTTTTATTTGATTCTTATTGGCTTGACACCCAATTGGGTTGTAAGTTATACTATTCATCTTCCTCTCCATTAATATAGTTGTTTTCCATTGATTCTTTATTTGTTAATTATGTTTACATGATTTCTAATTAAGTTTACATGCTTTATTTTCTTGCTTTCTAGTGTAGTTTTATCGCTTTTATTTACCACTTTTCATTTACCGCATTTTTATCATGCTTTCTAGCTAATTTAAATTAGGATGTGTTTGAATGGAACTCACTCGAGTTGACACGTTGCTTGGATTTGGTGATGGCATTTATGGGTATATTTCTGGTGCGTTCTCCTAGTTATTACGCCTAGGAGATTTGACGGGGCATATCATGTATGTCCCGTGCTGACGACCTTACGTGCACAATTTTCGGAGTATTTGTTGACGTCAAAATCTTATTAGGCTTTTATGCGGATTTAGGGGTGTGATAACCCCTGATTCAATTAACTGTCTAAATGAGACACATTCGTAATAACTCGTCGACCCATGTATCCATTTTATACAAATTAACTCGGGTGAGGGTTATTCGACGGAACCTATAGTTTTACCGCTTCCTTAATCTTAGTTTATTTACCCTCGCCTAGTTAATCATTTTCCTTTTTTGCATCTTTTACTTTTAGTTGTAATTTATCTTTTACACTTTTATTTCGGAGTATTAAATCATATAAATTCTAGCATCTCGTCCTAGTGGATTTTCGATACCCGACTTACCACTCTACTTGCCTCGCAAGTGTAGTTGTAATTTAGGTTTGTTTGTATTATCGCGGTGAAACCAAAACAACGATAGTGCCCATACGCGAGAACGCATTTCACGCGGTCAATAAAAATGACTCCATTGATATATCTAATGCCCGTGAGAGTTTGATAAGCAAAGAAAAGAAAGACAAGTGAAAAATTGAAGAAAAAGAGAACGCAAAAAGCAAAAGAAAACAAAAAGAAAAAAATGAGAAAAAGAAGAAAAGAAAAGAAAAGAAAGAGAAAGTTGTAAGTGTTTTGTATATGTAGTTCAATAAGATTTGATTAGTCTCCCCGATGATATATCTAATGTCGTTTTGGAAGTTATTTTCCAATTCTATATTGCCCACATTTTCCCATTATCCAGAGTTTTCATTCCGAACACTTTGAATGCATACATGCATTCCTTCGCTTCATACCCTAGACTAGCCTACATTACAACCCTAGTAATCTCCTATTTGATTTTAGGTTGATGTAATTTAAAAGTCATAATAGTTTTGATAATCTTTGAAAATACATTTTGCCTCCTTTTATGAGCGGTATCCTTTCATTGAGATTACAGTTTTTCATTTTATATATAGCGATCTTCATTTTTTTTTGTCATGTGTGCAGCCTAGTTTCCATTTATATTTACTCTTTATCCCTCATGTTCCGTGTGTTACCTCCCTGTTTCAAGTGAGTTTCATTTGATGAGTGTAATTCCCATGAGCATTGAATGTATGCTTACTTTAACGTTTATCCGATTTATATAAGTTTTTCTCCAAATCACACTTTGCATGTGCTCGCTCCCCCTCCCACATTTTATGGTTTCAGTTCTATGAGGGGCATTCTATAATGTTAATGATTTCATACTTTTGTTTGAATCCGTTCAATGTGCTAGTAATGCGTATGAAATCTTGTTCACTGTTGTTGGGCTTTTCGCATGTTGGTTTGGTCATATTTTGAGGAAACCATGTGATGTTTATGAGTGTCATCCCTGAAAACCCTCACGAGATGACACTCATCCACTACGGTGACCTATGGGTTTAACGGCTTATTGCATATGCTAAATGCAATCGAATCTCCCCCGAAAGTGGCCTTATGCTTTTATACCATACTTTTGCACTTATCCCTCTTTTGGTTTTCTTGTAGTTCTTGTTGCATCCTATTTCATTCCTAGGGACTAGCAATGTGTAACTTAGGGGGTATGATGATGCGCAAATAATGCGTATTTCGTCCTCCGAACCTGTGCATTTTATCCCCCCTCGGGTATTTTATTCCTTATATTTATTCTCGTTAACCAGACAACCTCAGATTTCAACGTTAACATGTTTTGTAGGGGTTAATTGAGCTTTTATAGGTATTTGGATGCTAAGTGTGAAGTTCGGATGGATTCCGCTCGATTTTTATACACGATCCCACGTTCAAGGGCATTTTAGGCTTTTCATAGCTTGGGCACCTGGCCCCACATATCATAGAAGTTGTATTCCACCTCGCAAGCTTCGGTTGGCAGCGAATGGTGCACCATTCCGATTCAGAACGAAGACGTTACGGGAATTTTAGCGGAAGGAAAAACAACGAAACCAAAAGAGGAGGAGAAGTGGAGGAAAAGGAATGCAGTAGGCTGCCTTGGCTGAGACCTTCTTGATTGATCGATAGATCAAAAGGATTGATCGATCGATCCTTCAGATTTTTACCACGATTTCAACCATCGATCGATCGACCAAAGGGGTCGATCGATCGATCCCCTGTTTTCTGCAGATATTTTCCTTTTCTTTTCTTTCTTTTTTTCTTTTATTCCAACTTATTATAAATAAAATTTTGTTGTAAATATCAGATATGAAGCTTTATAATTCGTTTTAGGTTAGATTAGCTTAGGGTTGGGGTTTTTGAAGAGTTCTTCTTCATTTCTTTTTGGATTGACACACCTTTTTGGTATGTAAGTTGACTATTCATTACCCTCTCCATTAATATAGTTGTTTTCCATTCTTTCTTGCTTTGATAATTATGTTTACAGGCTTTCTTAATTAGTTTACATGCTTTTATTTATTTATTTCTAGTATAGATTTATCGCATTTATTTATCGCTTTCCATTTATCAGGTTTTACCATGCTTTCTAGCTAAGTTAAATTAGGTTGTGTTTGAATGGAACTCATTCGATTTGACGCCTTGATTTTCTTTGGTGATGGAATTTATGGGTCTATTTTGGTTGTGTTGTCCTAGTTATTACGGCTAGGATATTTCACGGGGCATATCATGTATGTCCCGTGCTTACGACCTTTCGTGCACAATTTTTGGGGTATTTGTTGACCCCAAAATCTTATTAGGATTTTATGCGGATTTAGGGGCATGACAACCCTTGATTCAATTAACAGTCGAAATGAGACGCATTCGTAATAACTCGTCTACCCATGTATCCATTTTGTACAAATTAACTCGGGTGAGGGATATTCGACGGTACCTATAGTTTTACCGCTTTGATAGTGTAGATTTATTTTCCCTTGCCTAGATTAACATTTCCCTTTTTTGCATCTTTTACTTTTAGTTGTAATTTATCTTTTACACTTTTATTTCGGAGTATTAAATCATATAAATTCTTGCATCTCGTCTCTGTGGATTTTTGATACCCGACTTACCGCTGTGCTTGCCTCGCAAGTGTAGTAGTAATTTAGGTTTGTTTATATTACTGCAGTGAAACAAAAACAACGACCATTCCCTTACACGAGCACGCATTTCACGCGGGCGATCAAACGAGAAATGAGTGCTCGTGTAAAGGCACGGTCGTTGTTTTCATTTCACCGCAATAATACAAACAAACCTAAATTACAACTACACTTGCGAGGCAAGCACAACGGTAAGTCGGGTATAGAAAATCCACAGGGACAAGATGCTAGAATTTATGAGATTTAGTGCTACTAAATAAAAGCGTAAAAGGTGATTACAAACTAAAAGGAAAAAGATGCATAAAAGGGAAATGTTTAACTAGGTGAGGGAAAATAAACTAGATTAACAAACTAGCTAAAACTATAGAATGCGTTGAATATCCCTCACCCGAGTTAATTTGTATCAAATAGATAGATGGATCGACGAGTTATTACGAATGAGTCTCGTTTCGACAGTTAATTTAATCAAGGGTTGTCATGCCCCTAAATCCGCATAAAAGCCTAATAAGATTTTGGCATTAATAAATACCCAGAAAATTGCGCACAAAAGATTGTAAGCATGGGATATACATGATATTCTTCGTCTAATCTCCTAGGTGCAATAGCTATGACAACCCACCCAAAATAGACCCATAAACGCCATCACCAAGGTAAAGCAACGCGTCAACTCGAGTGTGTTCCATTAAAACACAACCTAATTTAACTTAGCTAGAAAGCATGGTAAAAACGCGATAAATGAAAAGAGGTAAATAAACGTGATAAATCTATGCTATAAAGCTATAAATGAAAGCATGTAAACTAATTAAGAAAGCTTGTAAGCCTATTTATCAAAGCACGAAATAATGGAAAATAACTATATTAATGGAGAGTGTAATGAATAGTCAGCATACATGCCAAAAAGGGGTGTCAATCCAAAGAGAAATGAAGAAGAACTCTTCAAAAACTCAAACCCTAAAATAATCTAACCTAAAACGAATTATAAAGCTTCATGTGTGATATTTACAACAAAATTGTATTTATAGTAAGTTGGAATAAAAGAAAAGAAGAAAGAAAAGAAATGAAAAATATCTGCAGAAAACAGGGGATCGATCGACCCCTTTGGTCAATCGATCGATGGTTGAAATCGTGCCAAAAATCTGAAGGATCGATCAATTGATCCTTTTGATTGATCGATCGATCAAGCAGGTCTCAGCCAAGGCAGCCTACTGCATTCCTTTTCTTCCACTTCTCCTCCTCTTTTGGTTTCACTGTTTTTCCTTCCGTTAAAATTCCCGTAACTTCTTTGTTCTAAATCGGAATCGCGCACCGTTCATGGCCACGCGAAGCTTACGAGGAGGGATACAACTTCCATGGATGTTGGGCCAGGTTGCCAAGCTGTGAAAAGACTAAAATGCCCTTGAACGTGCGATCGTGTACATAAATCGAGCGAAATGCATCCAAACTTCACACTTAGCATCCAAATACCTATAAAAGCGCAATTAACCCCTACAAAACATGTTAACGTAGAAATACGAGGTTGTCTATTTAACGAGCATAAATACAGGGAATAATATACCCGAGGGGGCTAAAATGCGTAGGTTTGGAGGATGAAATACGCAATATTTGCGTATCATTAGTATGGACTTAAGGGTATTTTGAGACTAGTTCGGCTACGTAGCATAACGAGGGGTTAAAATGCATACATTCAATGGGCATTGTAATTGAGAGGTGACAAGCATCTCATGGGAATACGATACCAGTCTAAACATGGAAGAATTCACAAATATTTATTATGCATTTTAATTACTTTCAAAATATTTTTAAAAGGATTTGGGCTCAAACCCATATCAAAATATTTTCAAAACCTTTTAGTTGTTCAGCCACAAGGACGCCAAGCATGAATATCTTTCCAGGTTATTGGAGCTACGACAACTGTAGAGTGTTTCATGGATTTGATAGAGTCGTCTCTTATTTTTTATATTCATGATATGACTCTTCTCTTTATTATTCAGGCACGTTGCCCAATGTCTGACTTTAGTATTCATTTGACTGAATTCAACTTATTAGGATTATTGTATTGATTTTATATCGATGGTTTATTCCAGTATTGAAACTTAAAAATCTGATTGTGGATTTATTTAATTATCTCAATGAGTTATGGTGTATGATTTTATTTATGGTGTTGTTTATGGCATTTTAATCAAGTTAAAATTGACACACGACTTAATTAAATAATAGGTGGTTAGTCATTAATTGGATTTTAAGAGTGATGCTAAGAATGAGACAAATGAGATTCATGTTTATTTAGTAGAGGGCTAGCCACCCGATATTTTAATATGTAGGGTGTCACCGTGGACATAGCGATTACAATGAGGTCTATTATGTCTAGTCAGCACACCATCCAACACTAGTTGTTGGCATTTAGCCAAGATACAATTACTATGAACCCAGAGGACACGAGAGTGAATCTTATCACGTAGACCACCGTGAGAGGGAATGAACTACCAACATCCAGGAGACAAAACCAACACCAATAAAAGAGGTTGAATATGTCCTGAGGATGTAACACCCCATAAATATTAATCATTTTTATATCGGGATTAATTAAATTAAAAAGGGAAATTAATATGAATTAAAATAAATATTAATTATTTTCTTGAATTATATTGATTATTACTTAGTTAACGAGTAATAAATTGATAAAAAGGTATTATTATTGCCATGAGTGACAAATACGGCAGATACGATAATTTAGTCGGGACACATGTATGAGTCCTGTCGGGACATAAAATGTATGAAATAAAATTTGAATTATTTATGGGTCATCCAAATGGTCATTTTGAGTTCACCAATATGTCCGAAACGGTCGAAATAGTCTTAAAAGTGTACTCGAGGGTTTGGATTGTGTCCTAAGGCATTTTTAGGGTAAACCGGCACCCTAGGAGGGCATTTTGGTCTTTTAGCTTTTTATGATAAAGAGACCAACGAATTTTCATGAGATATATCAGTAATACATCTGGGGTAACTTAGGGTTAGGAGTCACAAAATACAGATAGGCCATTACAAAAGAAGGAGAGGACATTTTTAAAGCTTTCCAGAGAATTCTTAAAGGATTCAAGCTTGTTCTTGCACCCCATCATCATTAGAGAGTGAATTGGAATGGAAGACAAACCAAATCATCAGCAATTAACGAATTCAGATCATCAATCATAGAGAGGCAAGTGTTTATTGCGATTTCTTTTTAAGTTATAATACCCATGTAGTGTAGCGTTTTATATTTGATGATTTTAAATGAAGTTCTTGGAAAATTGATGAATTAAACACATGATCTTGGGTAGGATGGCATGTAAATTGATCCATATATGTAGAGGATAAGAAACTAGATAATATGTGATGATTTATATGGAATTTTTTTGGGTTTTATGTTTATTATGAATGAAGAATAGGAAAATCTTGGTATATGATGAATAAATGATTTGATCCATTTTTGAATAGAAATCATAGTGTCTTTATGTTATAATCACGTTGGAAATCACCCTAACATACGTAGATAACGTTTGGGACAATTGTTTGTAAGTTTGGTAAAGGATCATGGATGTTGTGTAAAAGAAAAATGGTGAAAAATGTTGAAACCCAATGAAGAAGACAACTTGCTAATGTTCGAATTGATTCTGCCCAAGGGAGAATCAATTCGATTTGCCCAAATTTGTGTTATTTACCTTATTAGGCCCTTAAAATGTGATTTATAAATGAAGAAACTTTTGGGAAATCCTTCTAACATAATGAGGTGTATTATGAATTACAGTAGGCCCTAGTAGGATTGGGACTGAGTCATGAATAAGATAATTACGACTAACAATGTCGGGTTTCAAGACCAGTGTAAGTGAATTCAGAAGAATGAGATTGAGTTCGATGGATTTTGCGTGAAATTATGAAATAGACCAGTAGAGTATGAGTGAATTAACTAATGAAATAACGTAAGGGGTAATTAGGACCCTTCGGATAGAGAATAATACTCGAGAGTTTAGATAAAGAGTAACAATGGTAAATTGATAAGTACGATAAGTATTCGGAATATTTATACTATGTACAAATGATAATTATAGTTTGAGTGTACACATATATGGATTTTCTTATAGGTTGAGTGAATATCTATACATATTATATGTATAGGTTGTGTGTATACCTACATGGATGTTATTTATTGTATACCTATACGGACTTTATTTATAGGTTGTGTGTATGCCAATTATGTGCTTTGTTATGTGGGTGAACATACCTACGATGCGTGCTATCGAAGGTTTCCACGCAGAGGGTGATCCCATCTTGATGATTCCAGTGAGGTCTAGATTTGTTCCCCATAACTTGGAACCTAGGGCAGCCCACTATATGTGTGTATTAGTGTGGTTGGCGTGTTGTTTGGCTATGATAGGTATGTGTGTAACCCAAATTCTTAGAACCGTGTTCGCCTCCATTGTGTATTAATTTATTTTGGGTACGAGGAGACGTGTCCAACAAATTGCCCTTAATTGAGTACGAGAGGTACATGGACTTGATAGCAGAGTATGAAAACACGCACCGCGGGTCTTTGCCCGAGGATGCTGCAGTTATGTATATAGATTGTGTGACATATCAATAGAGGCGTGTATTTTTCTGACTTGTGTGTGAAAGTAGTAGTTGTAGATAACGTATATCTAAATGTGATATAATTCAGAGATATTCTACCTGGTGTGTGATGGTAATAAAGTTAGATAACTTATGTCTAAAATATGATTTAAATAGAGTAACTTAATGAAATCGTTTAACGATAACATAAGTCAGATGTTAATTATGTTTAATAAAAACATATGAGACATGTTATTCATTAGTGTCAATAGCGTATTGTATGAAATGTACGGGATAATTTAAAGAGGTATTGAACTGAGGACTTAATGGGTAGCATACTATATAGGCCATATGGAGGAGCCAAGCCCTTTAGCAGATAGATAGTTATTGAAGAGACCTAGTTGGGCGGGGTATCATAGCTAGGTAGGAGACATTAGGTGTGCACATTAGTTGAGGGGTGAGGAACTCACGGAAGTGTATGTTGAAATAACATGTGCAATCAATAAATAATTTTAAACTGTGATAAATACTTGCTAAATATTTTGGTCTCTAACCCATCTTCCAAAAAAAATTCAAACCCTTTTAGGTGTCCAGCCACAGGGACACCGAGATTAATATATGTTCCAGGGATGTGTAGCTACAGCACTTATGGATGCTTGCAGGATTTGGACTAGACACTTTAGTTGCTTCATTCCTAAAGTAGGATTCAGGTTCAGTTATTTCATTTGGGTAGGTGGCCCTTCAGCTATTTTAGTTACTCGGTTATATCAGACTTTATATTAGTGTATTTAGTTTTATTTACAAACTCTTGATTATATTTTTCTATTATGAACCAATGATTTATTCGGTATTATTTATGTGGTTATTTCTCTTCTAATATATTCGTATTGCTATTACTATTGGATGGTTTAGTTATTGTATTTAATTGTCAAATGTTGTTATTAATTAGGGACAAACTTTGACACGCGCTTATTTGAATATATGTGGTTATTAAATTAAAAAGTTTTCTACAGTGATGCTAAGAATGAAACCATTGATGATTCATGCTCAATTTAACAATGGACTCATCACCCAGGATTAGAATAGGCGGGGTCTCACAAGGGAGAAAAGATATCGTTGATCCATGTCGTCTTTGTATTGGCAAAGAGGTGCAAGGAGGACTTAAAATGTGTTGTATGAGGAAGACCGCAATCAAGATTATTTTAACAATATGAGACGGCGGATATTTCATACCAACTACATAAAATCCCTCCTCCAACTCATCAAAGTAAATTTTTTAATATACTACTCAGAGTTATAATAAGAAGAGTTCTTTCACGAGACTTAACAAGGGGTCAGCATTTGATCGTCTCGACCCACGAGAGAATTATAGCCAGGATATCATCCCAAATAGCATGTGTGGAACAAAGATAACTGGTTCTCTTAGCCAAGCTTGCTCAAGACACCATACAAATCAGAGAAAATGCCTAGAGGTAAATAATGAGAAAAGGGGCCCAAACAGAGGATCCACTTACATAGTCATCTCTGAGGTAGAAGGCTCAGGTGATAATGTTGTTGAAGACAAGAAGCCTTGGAACAGATCAATCCAGAGGCTGAATGATAAGATCATTTATCTCATCAGTAGCCGAGACCCCAATAACAATGGATATATGGGAGCTTATCCTTTTGTACCTAGTATTGTGAGGTATCTGATACCTAGCATATTTAAACCACTAGTTATGGCTCGTAGATATAAAGGAAGCACTAACCCTATTCGACACATAAAAATGTACCAGTCAATCCACATATATTCCACTATAGACAAGATGGAATTTTGGGTATTTTCTAGCACTCTCACAAGTTCTTCCCATGTGTGGTATATTGGTCTACCGAGAAGAATGATAGAAAATTTTGTACAACTAGCTGAAAAATTTATCCGTAATTTTTGTTTCAGCACAAAGACTACCAAATGTGTTACTAACCTATTAAAAGTAAGGCAAGGAAATAATAACACGTTGAGATACTTCATGTATCGATTCAATAAAGAGAATTAAGTAGATGAAAATGATGATGTAAGAATTACAACGATGACCCTCATCAGTGGGCTCCAACAAGTAAAACTCTTTTGGAACCTCTTCATGAATCCTCCAAAATCTATGATAGAACTTCTCGCAAAGGCCAGGAGAATCATGAATGCGAAGGAGGATACGGCGGCTAAGAAAGGAGATTAAAAGGAGTCGGGTAGAAGAAAATCTGGACAAAGATGAGATATAAAAAACGAGAAAGAATGTAAGAAGATGTCAAATAATGATAACTTTACAAAGTACACCCCACTAACTATCCATCATGAACTTAGTCTGAATGAGATCAAATATGGTAAAGAACTTTTTTAGCCTGAAAAACTAGGATCCCCTTCCCATAAAATAGACAAAAATAAGTTGTGTGAGTTCCACTATAATAACGGCCACGCAATTGATAAATACGTGGCTTTAAGATACAAGATTGAAAAGTTGCTAAAGTAAGAAAAGATATGAAAGTACGGCGACAAATGAGGAAGTCGAGATGATAACGGGAAGAGATATTCATCGTTGATGGATGATAGGCTAAAAAATAAAGAAGTTAAAGTGAACCAGAATGACAAAGAGTAAGACGATGATGAGAATAACCTAGATGTCATAGCAAAGATCGGTGAAAATAATGGTAATCTTAACATGATAGCATTTGACGTTGAAATGATCAAAGGAGGAATAGGAGGCTAAGGAACATAGATAGTTGATAGAAAGGCCCATATTATAGATTTCAAGATTGGGTTAAATACAAGAGACATTAACTTAACAGAATCCGAAGGAAAATCGAGAAAGCTAAAGAAAATGGACATTGAAAGTCTCATAGTAAGGTCCGCCACACTAGATTTCAAAGGGATTATTGCCCCTCGTAATGACCCACTCATTGTCCGAACATGATTTCACGGTCATAATGTGCCTCACATCGTGGTTGATGGGGAAGATCAGTAGATGTTATATTATGGTACTTCTTTAAAGATAAAAGACTTAGATAGAAGAGACTCATCCCACACCGTAATCCCCTAATAGGATTTGGTGCTGAGAAGGTTCACCCATTGGAAATATTGCAAATGGATGTCTGCATGGGCACTTATTCGAGGTGCTTGACAAGAAGAATTAACTTTTTATGATGGATGAGAACATATTATCAGTCTATAACATCATCACGGGGAGATTAGATTTGAATGAATTTGAAGTTATATCCTCCACTGTACATCAGATGATGAAATTTCCAACTCCTTATAGGATAAGGTATGTAAATGGTGATCAAGTGGAATCACACGAGTGCTACTTCATCTCGATAGAAGATAGAGAAGTCCATAAGAGGAAAACCACCTCTTATAACATTGACGATCTTGACCGTCAAGATGAGGAGACATTGAAGAATGGAGAGCATGTGGAATAGGTAGAATCCATTCTCCTTGATGAGGATGAAATAGGAAAAAATATCCAAATTAGCTCGTCCCTTGAACATTCCTTGAAGAAAGACATTTTTAAATTTTTGCACAAGACAAAGAGAATTTTTGCCAAAAATCATAATGACATATCACGGATTGACCCCTATATCAACTGTCATACAATTAATCTTGATGGTAAGGTGAAACTAGTGAATAAAAAAGATGAACTTTTGTTCGAGGAAGATATAAAGTCATCTAAGAGGAAGTAGAAAAAGTTACAGACAACAAAATTGATCAAAAAGATCCAATACCCAAAATGGTTATTGAATGTTGTCATAGGGACAAAGAAGAATGGTAATATGAGAATGATCAAATGATGGAAGCCATAATAGGGCATGAACTCATGAACTTCATGTATGCCTACTCAGGCTATCACTAGATCTCTATATTTGACGGTCATGCCTAGAAGACATCCTTCATTACTTATAAAGAGACCTGCTGCTAGAAGGTGATGCCTTTCGGCTTAAAGAATACGAGAGCTACTTTTTAGAGTCTCGTCAATAAGATGTTGAAAGGTGAGATTAACAATAAAATTAAGGTATACATCGATGATATGCTGATAAAGAATCTGAAGTCCGCGAATCCTGTTAAAGATTTGGAAAGAAGTCTTAACACCATAGATCATTACAAGATGAACTTTAATCCAACTAAGGGTGCTTTCAGTGTTGGTGAAGGAACATTTTTAAGGGTTCATAGTCAATCAAAGGGGAATTGAGGCCAGCCCATCCAAGATAAAGGCATTGATCGACATAAAAACCCAAAGAAATGCCAAAGATATGGAAAGACTTACAAGTAGAGCTGCATCACTCAATAAGTTTGTTTCTCGAGTAATCGATAAGTGCCTGACTTTTTTCAAAATTTTACTGAAAATGTTTGTATGGGATGAAGAATGTAAAACAGAGTTCAAGGAATTGAAGTAATATTTGGGTTCACCGATGCTTCAGTGGAAGAAAAATTAATATCACACATGGATATGGAAGATGTTTTGGCAAAATTCACATGGGAGTTAGAGAATGAGATAAATGCTAAAACACAAGTTGCGAGCTAAGAACAAGTCAAAAACTAATAACTGAGAGAAAATAAGAACACGATGTTCGACGCTGTAGTTTGTTTTCTAGGTATAGATTTATTACTTAAAATGGTGTCCTTGCTAAAGGTCCCTTCTCGTCGGATATACTAGTTCGAAGTTTATTTGCTTATGGACCATCATTTACAGCTGGTAGTGGGGACAATCTAGTCTTATTGGCCCCAAATGAGACTAATATCGAGTACTCTCTGAGATTTAACTTTAAGGATTATAAATGAGGCCAAATATTAAGCCTTGCTAGTAGGAGTAGCAATCGTAAAGAGTCTCAGTGCGGTCCAACTTCTTACCCATAGTGATTCACAACTTGTGCTGAACCAGGTTTTGGGAATCTACGAGGAAAAAGATGAAAAAATTTCCCAATACTTAGAAAAAGTAAAGACGACACAAGCGAGTTTGTCATGGATATAAAGGAATATAATTTTAAGAAATGATAATGTAAGAGAAATGTCCTCGTAAGGCTTGCATCAACCACAAAAACCAAAATTTGAAGAACAGTTATAGTCTAAGTTCTATAGGAACCGAGCATCGAGTGAGAAGAAGCTAACACCACAAAATGTTCTAACTTGAACTTTGGACCATCTTGGATACACCCAATCATTGCCAGAATCAATGATTGAATTTAGGAATGTATACTATAGAGCTGGTAAATTCACAATCATAGGAAATGTGTTGAACAAATAATGTTATCTCCTGTAACTCTTAAACTGTGTGCATCCGACAGAAATACGTTGTGTGCTCAATGATATTCATAAGGGGAGCTGTATGAGCCAAATAGGAGGAAGGTCATTGGAAAAAGAGAATCATAAAGGAAGGCCACTATTGTCCAAGCTTTGCTAAGGATGCAACCAAGCACGTTTCAAATGCGATAAGTGTTAGCATTTTATCAACATACCTCATCAACCATCATCGCAGATGCCATGGTAACTATCGATAAAGAGATATATTTTAGATTCATTTGGAAAACTATCATATGCCAATATAGACTCCCAAACACTCTAATATCGGACAACAAAATGCAATTCAAAAACAAGTCATTAGTTGCCTATTGTGATTGGGTTTGCATAAAGTAGTTCTTCCCGGCACCATGACGACCACAATAAAATAGCAGATCAAAGTGACAAACTAGATGATACTGGATGGGATAAAAAAAATTTAGAAGATGACAAAGGAAATTAAGTTAATGAACTTCACATTATACTATAGGCATATCGAACGAGTGAAAGAATGAAGACAAGGAGACACCCTTTATAGCTGCATATGGGTCGGAGGTTAGTGATCCTAATTGAAATTAGGCTGCCAAGTAACAGAGTCTAGTCATACAATCCTAAGCTAAACATGGAAAAAATAAAACTTGATTTGGACCTCATTAAATAACTCCGAGAAGATGCGATTATAAGGTATTCGGCCTGTAAGGACACAAATTTCAAATTGAGTCACTTGTAGTTTTGGCTCAATTCTGGACAAAAATGTTTATGTCATTGGATAGTGTTAAATGTACCTATTTAAATCCTATGACGAGTTTGTTGAAGACGTAGCAACCAAGAGTATAAAGCTTCATCAAATTGTCGTGTTTAATGTGCCTATTTTTACATCATCAACTTGGTTCCATTACTCCTAAGGTATGAATGCATTTTAATATATATAGGAGCTTGGAACATTTTATATCGGGTGTTGGTTTAATTAAAATTGTTGTTTATTTTCGAAAAGATTTAATTAAAACTCTAAACAAAGTTTATAAAGTTTCTCGGCTAAAAATGAAAATTTCCAACTTTCTGGATGTTCGTTCGATATGTCGTTCGAACGAGTTTTTCGTTCAAACCAAATGTCGTTCGAACGATTTTGCCAACGAGTTCCCAGTTTGGACTCTGTAACTTCGTTCGAAATGTCGTTCGAACAAGAGGGATGTTCGAATGATATTTCTAATGAGTTCATTTTTTAAAGACACTAAAACTTCATTACAATGTTGTTAGAAGGCCGTTCGAATGAGACTTCGTTCGAACGATAAATATCGTTCGAATGAGATTCGGTGGGAACAGGTAAATGGCAGTTTTTAATAGTTTTCACCCACTTTCCCATTATCTTTCCTCACCAACTTTTGACTGGATATCTAAGTGTGGGAACCAACTTTGGAAAGTTAACTTTTTCATACACATCTATCTCCAAGAGAGAGTTTGAGAGCAAAAGAGAAGAAAGAAAAGTTCATGTTTTAAAGTGTCTATTTTTCAAAGAAAAATTCATTTACACTTTAGTTTTCACCCATATTGTTTAATCCAAGTTTCAATATATATACGTCTTGCTTGGAGTGTTTTGGCATCGGTTTATCTCTAAATCTGTTTGAAGAGAAGTTTGGGTTTTCTTCTAAATCCCATAAAGAAGAAGGGCTTGTTTTGCTACGGCATTCTCAAATGGTGAAAATCACCATGTGTGGTTGACGGTGTACCTATGTCTTATTGGTGAAGGCGAAGATTCCGGTGGAGCTCCGGGGTTGTCTACTAGGCGGAAGTGTTTACAAGAAGAAGCGTCAGGTCTTGAGAGGGATCGAGTCTAGTGTTGTAAGTCTTTTTGTCTTGTAATTTGTAATCCATACTTAGTGGACTTAAGGCTAGGGTCGTCTGAGGGTTTTTTCCCATTGTGGATTTTTCCTCATACATCGCGGCGTAGTTATTTCATTGTTTATTTTATCTTGTGAAAACTCACCTAGAATGCATGCTGAGGTAATTCAAGATAAAATTTGGTTTTAATAACTACATGTTTAATTTGGTTCTAAACTAAATATTGGATAATGTTTAGTTAATTTAATTCAAGTCATTTAATTTAATTTGATAAAATTGGTTTGACTTAATTGGGTAAAATTGAGAAATATGACATAGGCAAATTTTCCAGGACTTGGGTTAATTAAATTAGTTTACTTGAAATTTAAGTTGTGTGTCAGTTTAAGTTAATTTCACTTTGTTTCATTTCAATTTCAGAAAAATTATATTTTGTTAAGTTGTGTTTTGATTGAACCATCATCTCACGCTTTCGCATCTTATAAAAGGAAATTATTACTTTTTGAAGTATAAAAGAATTTTGTCAAAAATCGACGGCCCTGTCCTCTTCAAATTGGTATCAGAGCCGGAGCGTTAATTTATCGCGTCAAAGATCCGTTTTTCGGCTTCTACATTTTTTTTGTGCTCCTTGTATTTTTAGGTGGTTCATTTTTTTACTCTTTTTTTTTTTTGTATCTCTCGATGGAACGTCTTAATGATAATTTGTCCATTTCTAATGATAATGAAGTTTTTGCTATTCGAGAGGAATTTAATGAGCTTAATAAGTGTAATGAAAAATTAAGAGAATTAAATATGAGATTTGCAAAAAGAATGAAATTTCTTGAAAATGAAAATTCTTGTTTTAAAACTAAAGCTGAGTTTTTGCAAATCTCCCTATCTCAAAAAGATATTTTTCGTGAAAATCTCATGGACATAAATCACAATTTTAATATTTTAGAAATGTCCAAGAAAAAGAGTGATAGTCGAGAAAAGACCCTTAGGGACAAGTTTGCTCACATTGAGGGGGAGCGTGATAACCTTCTAGGATTTATAGAAAATTTAAAGAAGGAGTCCCGTAAATTTGAGGAGTCTAATTTATTACTTGAGTCCAAAATTTTAAAAATGAGAAATGACTTACAAGACTCGAGTAGTAGTTGTAATGGTTTTAGTTCATCTTGTTCAAATATTTTTACTACTGAAGCTAAGACCATTGTTTGTTTTATAGGGTCGACTTTATCCAAGGACTTTAGAAAAGGTAGCACTGTAGGTATCATTCCTCGTGTTTTCACATGCTTGCATTGTGGTAGAAGTTTGATAAATTGATGCAGTCAAATAGAACTCATGGGACTAACCGGAGCAATTGGGATATATTTCTTTGTTTTCTAGTTCAGACCCCTTCATTCCGTACCACAATTGGTTTAGACACATTTATGCCATACGAGTGTGGAAAGCTTATATTTTTTTACCTTTTGTGGTGTCCCTACCTATATATATCCATTTACGTTGCATGATATATATATATATATATATATATATATATATATATATATATATATATATATATATATATATATATATATATATATATATATGTGTGTGTGTGTGTGTGTATGAGTGTGTGTGTGTGTGTGTGTGTGTGTGTGTTTTGAGACTTTGCTTTGCATTTTATCCATGTTTGTCATATTCTTCATAGTTGTATCGAATGAACATAATATATGATCGTACCAGTATCATTTATTTATTATTTACATTGGTATCATTTTTTCCATAGTTTGGATTATTTGTGCTTTTGTTGTCGAGTTTTTTTTCGTTGTTCCCTCCATATTGCAAGATATTTCTTACTTTCCCTTATATTTACGTGTGTTACATTTAGTGAGAGACATTATTTTATATTGTGCACTTTACTTTTATCCATTCTCGAACAAAAAAAGGGAGAAATATATACTCAATAAGGCAAGTCTAACCTAAGGGTGATGCATACTCTAAGGGGAAGATGTTTAACAAAGGGGGAGTTTTTTTTTCATATGAGGTTGATACTTTTTATATTTTATTTTCATTTGAAAGGTGTGTTAAGTTTATAGGTTTAGAAAAAATTTCAAAAACTTTTCACAACAAGCAAAGCTACTCAAGTTTGTATATATGTCAAGTGTCTATACTTTTTCCTTTTAGGATTGGGATTGAGTCTAAGGGAGATTGACGACCCAACAGGTTTTTGATTAGGGGTTTTGTTCAGAAATATACAAAGGGGGAGATTTGTAAGGAAACATTTCCAATCGAATCAATTTGTATGTAGAAAAAACTTTCTTGACTCATAGGTTAGGATTTGTGTTCAGTTTGTCCTACAAGCCTATTTTGTGTTTTGAAGATCGCAAAGGCCAAATAAAATGAAGATCGCATCGTGGGAAGCTCATGAATTTTAATTACTGGTGGAAGGTGTCCTTTATAGACTATGAAGAAGGTCCAAGGATTAAAGAGAGAATCAAAGCTTGAAGACGTCGACTCGGTTGTGTAGGTCTAATTTTTCCTTATATTGATACATATGTCATTAGTGATTTGCATGATTCTGTCTTTTTTCCATTGTTAGTTTTCCTCGTACATTAGCATGTTGTGGTTTGCCTTTATTTTTACTATTGCTTAGTTATCTAGTTCCATGCTTAGGGAAAGATAAATTTGGCTAATTATTTTTCACAACGTAAGTTTAATTGGTATAAAGTTAAAATTGGTTTAATTAATTTAAATAATTAAAAAACAATTGGTGTGTTTGATAATCCATATTTGAAGAAAAAATAAAAAGAGTGAAAAATCCATATTTGAATTAAAAAAAAAAATAGGATCATTATTGCACTTTCAAAAATCCATATTTGAGTTACCATTGAAGCTAAGTTTATTCATCAAATCTCATGAATTAAAGGACTTAATCACATCATCACAAAAAAAGAGTGAAAATTCTATTTGTAATTTTTTATAAAATAATAATGAAAATATGTACAAAAACATATAAATGCCAAAGTATGATAGAAGTAAATCATACGAGGATTACAACATATTCTCGCACTAAAAAACTAAATATACTTAAAAGATTGTTGGATTTTCCTCAAAATAAATATACAAGAACAAAGCAAGAGATATCAAATGCATGTACATACAAAATGAATGCGACCTCTCACATAAACAATTCCCCAAAAGGCAAATAAAATACTCACCCAACCAAAAGACAAATAAATTAACAAAACATAATCATTCCATTAACATAACCTAGTAAAATATCTGGAACATGATATAAGACGATCGTAGGTATGACAAGATCCTAATAACTCAAGTGGGAGTAGGAACCTCCCCAGTATCAATGAGAGGTGGAGGAACACTTGAGGACAACCCGCCCTTGGAGGTGGAAACATACTAACCAGTAATAAAATCAGTTTTATACATATAAACTTACCTTGAACTAAGATTTTCGGATTTAATGAGAACCCTTGAAACAACATAAGCCACAAATTTTACATATCCTCCTTTTTGAAAACATTCTTTTTCACAAAATTTTGTTTAACCCCAAAACTCCTATTCCCAACCAAGTTAGGATGAACATAGGGAAAGTTTCTCCAAAAAACAAATCCAAGTGGTCTAAAAAAAATGTTTCTCTAAAAAAAAAATTCCCTAGAAAAATACCTATCAAAACTCATAGTCGAATGTTTGAGTTTAGTCACAAGAACATTAAAATCATGTTCTTAATCATCATAAGAATACTAGGAATCAAGGTTGCGTGAAAATGAACCTATTGAGAATTACTAAGAATGAAACAAAAATCTCTAAGGTCTTTGATTTTATGATAATGAGTTCGGACATAAGGTTCACGATGAACAACCTTAGAATGAGATTTAGTAAAAATTCTAGGATTTTGTTCATTACTAAAGAACTTGAAAAAACAATTTTTTCAAATGACCATTTTTATGAAAAATGTGCAAGGGTAGGATTTTTAGGGTCTTTTAAAAATTTCGTGACCTTTTTTAAAACAAGGACACTTGAAATTATTTTGGTCATTTCCCTTTTTGTTGAAAACACTTGGGGAAAGAAACACATTTTTCCTCAAATCTTGATTTTTATCAATCACATTTAAAGAGGATTGTACCATTCTTATTGGTTTCTTTGTTGAAAAACATTTCACAAAACGTTATGTTAGACTGATAAGAAATAACAAAAAAATTTAAATCCTAAACCACACTTGTCATTTTTAACTTGAGTCGTTTCTAAAAATATTTTCTTATGTTTCTTTAAATGATCTTCAAGATAAAATTTAACTCTCTTTGATAAGGCTAACTCATTTTCAAGTGATTTTTGTTCTCAAAATTACATTTGGACACTTCACACATATGAAGTTCACATTTCAAGTGTCAAAAACAAATCATTCTTCCCCTTTTCAAAAAAATTCAAATGTTTAAAAAACACATTCACTTTGAATTTGTAGATTTTTCAAAGTTTCATTTTCCTTTTTAAAAGTGTTCATCTTTTTCATCAAAACATAAGTCAAGTACAATATAACAAGTTTTTGTTTTTCAACATGTTTCACTTTTTTTCTCTCAAGGCATCTATTTGAATGAAAACTTGGCTATAACCATTTAGTTTCTCAATCATGGAATCTTTCTATTTTCAAATAACGTGAGTTTAGTTTCCTATTTATCATTCTTCTTTTGCATTTTCAAAAACTTTTTCATGGCTTGTGATATTCCGGGCTTAAAATTTCATCAGTTTCATCATCATAACAACCATTATTTCACCTGAGAAATTATACTACCAATACTAAAGTTCTTATGAGAAGAAGAACTATGATTTTTGTCATTTTTGAAAGTCAAACATATTTAATAACCTATTCTCTCATGAGGCCTATCATCACATCGACTAGTATAGTTAGAACAAACAAAGTCTGGCATCCTAGCACCAATAATCACTTGAAAACAATTATAAAATAAGCACACAAGAAAAACTAGCATAGGCAAAATGCAATTAAGTCATAAAAAAAATAGGATAAAATAGCACATAAGGATATAACTCGAGATGTTAAACCCAAAAGGAGAAACCTTGATTCCATACAGATTGAGGATGTGTGCATTGAAACTCGGTGTTTAACTCTAAATAAACCTAGGGGTCAATAGGTATAAGCACAAGATATGATCAATTTTTGTCAATTTCAATTTTATTCTCAATTTTATGAAAGCTAGAACATAAATCAACTAGGTAAAGTCATATTAGGCGTGGGGCAAATAAATATCAACTTTATTAGGAAATCTAGGCCAATTCACTAGATCTACAAAACATAATTTAATTTTATGGATTAAAGACAATATCTAGGTGAGATATATGTGTAGCTTTTGATGTAAGTGGACAAAATAGCAAGCAAAATATAAACAAAATCCACAACCCAAATTTATCGAGAAAACCCCCCACCCACGAGGTAAATATCTCAATTCACTCTAATTTTTTGTTCAGCTTAAAATGTTTTTTTATACAAAGTAAGAAGATACCTCTCACTTGTGCACTCATTATTAGTCACCAATGAACTTTGGACCTTCCCCCATTGATGATAAATAATCCACCATGAGTTCTATAAAGTGAATGAGGAAGTACATTATCTTCCTTAGAATCGTGCTATGCTCCGATCACCCCAATAGAATGAAACACCTCCAATTTTAGATATACGGGTTTTACACAAACCAATTCAAGTGAACATAGATTGAATTGAATTTTGGCTAGTGTGGATATGAATCAGAACACTCTCAATTACCTTTCAAGACATAGATCAAGTATAGATTATATTTTCTCTCAAACTAGAGAAAAATAGAAAAGTTAAAAAAAAACTCTCAACCTCAAAAATACTCTTTGAGATGTAAGTGAGTAATGAGGATTTCATATTATTTTGAAGCAAAGGGAAAATTGCCTATTTATAGCATTTTATTTAAAAAAAATCTCCATTATGCACACTGTTAACTTTTTTCATGCGAATGATTTCAACCATTGTGCAACTATGGCTGAAATTGTGCGTGGCTGTGAGCACAGGTCGAAGCTCGACTGTGAAAATGGTGTCATGCGAATGGGTTCAAGTAGGATCGTACGAATGGGTTCAAATGGGATCATGAATGTGCAAAGATTTTAAACTAAAGCAATTTTCAAAGTCGGGTCTTTTCTTAAGTGGTATATACAACACATCAAAATTAAAATAACTTGTTCATCCCTTTAACAACACATTTTGGAAAAAATGTGCAAGTGTGTTCATAACAAAAAATGTTCAATCACAAAACTATTAAAAGCATAAATCCTAAAATCAGGAACTAAAGTCTCATGAAGTATAGTGGCTTTGGTAGATCTCTTATGTCCTGGAAGTTCATTTAGTGTAATGAATGAGACTTACTATACTTAAAAGTCTCACCTTGATTCAAGCCTATATAGCTTGAATGGGTCAACGACTCAATGCTTTGACATGAAATTTAACCATCTTTTATATAATCACAAATGTTTATATTTTTAATGGTATTATGGAAAACATGGATTATTACTATGACCGGCCTAGATCATATTTTTCTAGAAATATCTCTTTATTTATTATTTTCTAAATTGAATATAATCGAGTAATTAATATAAGGGTAGAATTAAATTTTCATATTTGCATTTTATTCTATTTTAAATATAGTTTTATATTTCGAAAATTAAAATAGTAATATCAGGCAATGTAATTTCCACAAGTAAATTTGTAATCACCAATGATTTAATTCGGGCATTTAGAATTGAATAAATTATCTTTCAAATTACCCTCGAGTTTAAAATATTAAGTGGGAGATGAGTTTCCACACAAATCACGTGGTCTCCATTGGTTTTTTAGGAATGTCATGTGAATACTTCCTTTCTTTAGCTTTTGTCTAGCCCCCAATGAATGCACTTTAATCACGGTATTCGGTATTTGAGTGAGTTTTGTCCCTCAATAGGGAAGTTTTACACAAGAAAATTCATATTCAAGGAATACACCGATGGTATACATTTTAACGGAATCAATGAATCCTTCGCAACAGAGTCATTGCGATTTGGAATCACCATGTATATGGATTAGAGTCCTAAAACACTTTAATAAATAAAAAGTATGGGGAATATACCTAATTCTTCAGTAGTGAGAATTATCGTGCATGCTATACGGTGAGCTAGAATGAATATTTTCTATGTGTGTGGCATAGTCAATAGATTTTAGTCCGATAGTCTTATACCTTTTAAGTACAAAGACCATATTTTAGGTTACATTAGAATTCTAATTTTTATACCTCGTAATATTTCTTCACCCAAGGATGTTGAACTGTAGGTTAGAAGAGTGAGAAACAACCTTGCATTGCTGACTCCACCAAGGAAGACGAATTTATTTTCACTTCAGATGCAACTTAAGAGGTTTATGAAATTATCGGTTTACTAAAATCATAAGGTTAAGAGTTATTCAGATAAAGATTGAATCAATATTCAATGGGATTTTTAAACTACACAAAAGAGTTCGTAAGTGAGAACAATAGTTTGGGAACTATCACATAGTGATATAAATAATTATAGTAATTCAAGGTTCAAGTTCGAAATAATATTGAAATAGAATTCACCTACTTTTCAATTTGGGGATTGATTTGTATGATCTTCCAGTAAAAATGGGTAAATCATGGACTTTGAAATCATATATATATATATATGACAGTGGTCCTATGAATAGTAACATCTTATCTCATCTTATCTACGTAATCAAATGGTCTATATTTTGCCACATGTACATTCTAATGGTTGAGATTGAAAGAACTCTTCACACAAGGCTCACAACCCGTGGGCTCTTCTCGCTCTCACTCTCACAACTCGTCTCCTCATTTTCATTCCTAAAAAAACCCTAGCCGCTCCCCTATCTCTCTCATTTCACACTCATCCCTACACGCTACTCACGCCTCTCACACCACCTCCGCCTCTCACACGCGGCCGGCCTCTAATCCCCCAACTCTAGCTCTGCCTCCCCCTTCACATCTCACACTACCTCGAAGTCTCTAATATTAGGTTTGTATTCTCTTAATTCTTTTGATATGTACAAACGCTCTCAATTCTTTTGATATGTATTTCTTATGTTGAGAAATTCCTATTTCATATGTATTGCTTTATTATTGCTTTAATATTGCTTTAGGTACTAATATTTCTTTAGATATTGCTTTAGTGAGAAATTCCTATTTAATATGTATTGTTTTACTATTGCGTAAGGTACTAATATTGCTTTAGATATTTCTTTAGATATTTAATATTGCTTTAGGTACTAACATTCCTATCATCTCACTTTAGGTACTAATATTGCTTTAGATATTTAATATTTCTTTAGGTACTACTATTACTTTAGGTACTAATATTCCTATCATCTCATTTTATGATTTTTAATAGGACCTACGGACGGTCAAGTTAGTTGACTTGGACATGGATAACCCGCCTACATTTTCCAACGTAAGTAAAAAAAAACCGCCCTCTGAAAAATATACTTTCTACTTCCTCCCAATGTTATTATATGAAGGGACTTTCATGGAATTTGCGTTGATTTTTTTCATAAATTCAAGGCGCGCGTAGGATCAGCACTGGTATTGTGATCCACGATGAATTAGAACTTGAGATGATTCTTAAAGAGGTAAATTTAATGCTACATTTTGCCACGACAAATTTTACTTTTGCTACCCAACTCTTTACATTAATTATTTTTTTTTCAGAAGAGAAAACGAACGGAGAAACTTTGGGATACAGAGAAAGGGAAAGGGGAAGGGAAAGAAAACGACCCCCCACCACGGTGTGTTATTTTTTATTTTGCATTTTCTTTTCATTATTTAATAATTTATTATTTGCTTACATTTCTACTCCACTTTACTCAACGTGCCAGGACTTCCCTTCCAATTCTACCCGTGCATTGGCTCAAAGACTACGACGTGATCGAGAAAGGGAACAAAGGTTGTTGCTTAATCCCAGTAATTGTTCTAATCAATCATCCACTTCGACAAGCACTGATGTGTGGGTAATTACGAATTTGGTAACCCCACAACAACCTACTCCATCCACTTCTACATTACTGCACACCCCTCTACAACAGTGCTACCCTCTTCAGGATAGCACCCCGTTATCAGACATTGGCCTTACAATTGATCCTCCAACTATAAAAATTCTTCCCAATTTCCTTCATTTATCAAATGCATTGTTTTCTTATCTTTCAAATTAATTTTACTCAAGGTGCCAGGACTTCCCACCCATCAGTGCACGTGCATTTGCTCAAAGACAACGACGTAATCGAGAAAGATCACAGAGGTTGCAACTTGATCCCACTAGATGTCCTAATCAACTACACACTTCGACTCACTCAACACCATCAAATCGGTCACGTGAAAATACTCTAAGGTAACATCTCTTCGAATTAGTCAAGCGCTAGCCACAGACATCCCGGTTCATGAACCCCAGATCGATTGATTAAGAAATCTAAATCAAGGCCCGTTCGGGAAGGATGAATCGCTCCCGAAAAGAGAATCTACCTACTCGCCAACTCTTACATTGCCTCCCACCCCACCACAACAATGTTGCCCGGTTACGCAGCAGTCTCGCGACACTGATGTTTTGCCCCTTCTATTCTTCCTAGAAATTTGAGCGTAGATTTTGATGCTACTATCATTTATGATCCCAACCATGAACACATTGGGAGTGTATTTTAAGATTCACAGTCTTTTCCTACGCCACCACTGACAGATTTGGTGCACAATGCTCCGACTGGATCATTAGGAGTATCCGTGCTTCCTTAAATAATTTGGTATAACATCCTATTTACGTTGATATTTTATGTCCAATGTCAATTTGAGATAGTCTTGACTCAAGTTCCTTCTTTCTCCATTTCAGGTCAAGGAGGCAAGTCATCACATACCAGGGAGGTTATAGAAGAGCAGGACGGGATAGACTTTTATCTGAAAGACACGAGTTGGGACCTATGAATGATAAATGCTCTCATTGTAATGCCTTGCACTAGATGGATGAAAGGTTAACAACTTTATCTATGATACGAATGTTGTTTGGGAAGTGTTGTCTACAAGGGAAAATCAGACTACCTGCCCTTAGGGAACCCCCTGCTGAAATTAATCTTCTTTTTTATGGCAATGATGACCAATCTAGATCTTTTCATGCTTACATAAGAGAGTGTAATGCAGCCAATGCATTTACAAGTTTAGGTGTGCGAATGGCTGACCGAGTCCTCCCGGGGAGGAATCCCTCGAGTTTTACAATACATGGTGAGCTATTCCATCGCACATGATCCTTATTGTCGAATGAGGGTCATGAATTAAATGCCACGTATTCTCAATTATACATTTATGACCCATCTGTAGCTTTAGATATTCAACACCATAGGAATTCACATTTGAGGAGGGATGTCCTTAACACCATACAACAGTGTTTGTTGTTGAATAATGAATTCAGTCATAAATACCGTGAAGCCTTCTCCATTTTGGATCAAATGGATAAAATGGGGCAAGACTTACTTGCTTATCTTCATTATAGTTCTTCAAAGGACTGTCGAACGTATAAGTTGCCATCGTCTGAAGAGATTGCTATTATTTTACCTGGGGACGATTTTAACATTAGTGGCATGCGTGATATTATTGTTTGTCTCAAAGGCAACAATGAGTTGATGCAAATTAATGAGTGTCATCCAGCATATTTGCCTTTGCATTACGTCTTATTGTTTCCCCACAGTGAACTTGGTTGGCACCCCGAAATGAAATTATGGGATGTCCAACGGTTTCAAGAACAAGATGATCGCTTAACTCAATTAAATTATTATGGCTGCCAATTGTTCAAGCGTGACTCTGAGTACTCCACAATCCTTAGAGGGGGAAAATTATCACAAGATTTTATTATTGATGCTTGGGATTTTATAGAAAAACAATGATTAACTTATTACCGACTCAATCAAGGAAGGCTTCTGGCAGAGTTGTATAAGGATCTCAATGATGGTATGTCAAACGGTTTACAACCAGATGATATTGGTAGGTGAATGATTTTTCCTTCTTCTTTCACCGGTAGTGGAAGACATATGTTTGAGATTTATCAAGATTATATGGCCATAACGCGTTACAACAAACATCCCAATGTTTTTCTCACTATGATCAAAAATCCAAAATGGCCAGAAATCACCAAAGAATTGTTGCCTAATGAAAATGCATTTCTTCGTCCAGACTTGGTGGCACGTGTATTTGAACTAAAGAGGAAGGCCTTGATGAAGGATATTGAGAATAACCATGTACTTGGCAAGAAGGTGGCTCATGTCTTTAGAATTGAATTTCAGAAATGAGGTTTACCTCACATGCGCGCCTTAATCTTTCTTGATGGTCCAAGAAAGATTAAAACAACTGCCCAAGTTGATAACATAGATTGTGTAAAATTTCCTAGCTTAGAAGAAGACCCCACCATTTTTTAAACTATTTTGGGTTGCATGGTACATGGCCCTTATGGAGTTCGGTCTCCTAAAGCC
This sequence comes from Sambucus nigra, assembly GCA_949130495.1. Classification (NCBI taxonomy): domain Eukaryota; kingdom Viridiplantae; phylum Streptophyta; class Magnoliopsida; order Dipsacales; family Adoxaceae; genus Sambucus; species Sambucus nigra. The sequence goes on from OX422219.1 coordinate 116,110,624, forward strand.
CCGTGTATGGAACATGGTAAATGCATAAAGAAATAGCCGAGAGAGTTTTATGACACTACTACTATAGATAAAGATGGGTACCCAGTATATCGACGTCGTAATGATGGTTGAGTCTTTACTGTTGGGAATCAGAAACAGGTTGATAATCTAGATGTTATGTCGTATAATCCCCATTTAAGTCGGATGTTCAATTGCCACAATAATGTCAAAGTTTGTGTCGGGCTTAGATGCGTCAAGTACATTCGCAAATATATATACGAGGGATTTGATCGCACTACTATTGCCTTAGGAGGCGTTGATAAAATTTAGCAATACTTAGAGGCTAGGTATATTGCCCCTCCCCCCCCCCCCCCCCCCGAAGCGACTTGGCGAATATTTGGTAATCCAATGCATCAGGAGAAACCATTTGTTACGCGATTGGATCTTCACCTCCCAAGCATGCATTATGTTTTTATTAATCCAAATGAGTCGATGGATGACATAATTAATCGAGGTTCGACTCAAGAGACTTCTTTAACCGCCTTTTTTCCACATTGTGCTTCCAACGAAGAAGCGCGGGCCTTCACTAATCAAGAATTTCCATAGCACTATTGGTGGGATAAGGCATTTAAGATATGGATAAAGAGATGTTCAAAAGGGGGTTTTGTAATTAGTAGAATGTACTTTGATAGACCGAACTCGGGAGAAAGGTTTTATATGAGATTGCTTCTTACCGTGGTAAAAGGACCTCAATCATTTGAGTGGTTACGGACCGTAAATAATTTCTTGCATGATTCGTTCAAGTCAGCATGTGTTGCACTAGGACTTTTAGAAGATGACGATGAATGGGTTCAGTGCTTGCAAGAGGCCGCGATGATGCAAATTGGATATCAACTTCATCGACTTTTCATCGTTATAATCACCCAATGTTCCCCTATAAATCTAGAATTACTATGGGATAAATCATCATCATACAAATGTGACGATCTCGCTCACAACCTCCGTAAATCATTTGTAATTCCTTCTCCAACTGATGAAGACGTCAATGATTACGGATTATATCTTCTTAATGATTTGCTATAAGAGTCTGGTAAAAGTTTGATCAACTTTCCACCAATGCCATTACCTCTAAATAATTGGAGTACCACCAGAGAGAATCGACTAATATGGGAGCATCGACAACTTCAAGCAGATACAAACACCACGGACGTGCAATGTAATGTAGACCATCTTAATTCGGGGCAGTAACATGCTAACTCGGCCATTACTACTTCTATGTTTGAAGGAAAAGGTACTACCTTTTTTTTAATGGTGGGGCTAGAACAGGTAAGACCTTTTTGTATAACACAATTGCTAGAATTTCTCGTAGTCTCAGACATGTAGTCATTATGGTTTCCTCTTCAAGCATTGCTTCCTAATTGTTGGTTGTTCATCAAAGAGTGCATTCAACATTTTGTATTCCGCTTGACATCCTTGAAAATTCTAATTGTGGGTTCTCAAAGCAATCGAATCAAGCAGAGTTGTTTAAACTAGCCAAACTTATAACCTGGGATAAAGTACCAATGCAACATCAGTTTTGTGTTGAAGCGATTGACCGAACATTACGAGATATATGTAGTAATCAAAAGCCTTTTGGGGGGATAACTGTTGTTCTCAGGGGGGATTTTTGACAAATCTTTCTCGGTATTCCTAAAGCAGTTCGTGAAGAAATTATCGCCGCATCATTAAGAATATCAATTCTTTGGAAGGATGTCAAAATTCTTACCATGGATAGAAACATGCGTCTCGACATTACAAACATCCAAACTTCGGCATTTGCAAATGTTTTGACCACGGTATAACAATTTTTTCAAAATATTTCGTTCTTTACATATTTATTAAATATTTATTTATGCATTTCATATCGATTGTTCTAATAGGACATCTTCATTTTTCAGACTGGCTCAAGCCCTGACGAAATTGTGCTCCTGCCTTCAACATTACCCCACTGTCGGAATGTTGAAGAGTTGATGAGGGCCGTATATCCATTGTTGAATGTGGAGGGTATTTTTACCCCTTATTACCTAACTGAACGGAAGATTCTTTTAGCCCGTAATGATGATGTAAATGCAATTAATATTGCTGCCCTTGCTATTTTTCCAGGAGAATCTGTGACATACTACACAGTAGATAAATGATGTCCAGATGAAAGTAATCCAAGCATAACTAACCAGTATCCAAATGAGTTCCTAAATTCTTTGAACCCGTCTAGGCTACCTCTATTTATATTGGAATTAAAAGTGGGATATCCCATCATGTTATTACGAAATATAGCACCAAAAGCGGTCTTTTCAATGGCACGCATTTTATTATTACAAAGTTGTCTGAACATGTAATTGAGGCCACAATCCTGACTAGAGATAAGTTTGGCACAACTGTCTTCATTTCTAGAATCTCTTTAACTCCCTCCTCTAATGAAATACCTATCAAGATGACTCGCCAATAATTTTTGGTCAAATTGGCATACGCAATGACAATGAACAAATATCAAGGACAATCTGTAATGTTTTATGGTATTGACTTGCGCACCCCCATGTTCACTCGCGGTCAGTTGTATGTTGCATTATCACGTTGCATAAGTGCAGACCGCATTTCTATCCTTCTACCCTCCGGGGAGGAGAGTTCAATAACAAATATTGTATATCCGTAGGTTCTCTTATAGGGATGTAAGTTAAAATATTTCTTTTGTTATGATGCATTTTAAATATTAATATCCAGTATTCCTAGGCTCTTTGTCTCATACATTTCTTTATCATTTTTTTTGGTGTAACAGGTCTATGGCATCCTTAAACATGTCAGCGGCATCCGCAGGGAGGTTAGCGGCATCATATAAATTTTGAGTAAGTGAAATATTATTAGGTATTTTTTGATTGGAGTATGATTTATAGTTTGGTAGGTACATTTTGTTTGGAACTATTGCAAACAATAGCTCTCAATTCTCTGCTATAAATGTTGAATACATTTGCACGTGTGCCAGTGATATGTTTCCCATTATTTTCAGGTGGTACTTAGCATGCACTGGACTCTGTGTATTTAGCAGCCCTTGTGAGGGAGCAGACTACAGGTGATGCTGATACATTTACATAGTTAAATGAGTCATTATTTCATAGTAGTGGTGTATTTGTATCAGATTCAGTACACTGTTGAGATTGAGTGTACACATATACACTGTTAGGATCGAGTATTCACGGGTTTGTGTACCCTCTTTTTTTCTTCGCTTCACCTAATGTGTTATATATTTTCCTCGAAGCTATTTTTACCCCTCTTACATATATACTTTAATAGTGTGTCAGGTAATGGTTTGACCCATGGGTTGGATTCAAGAGTTAAATTGAATTTAGCTTCAAGTCGTAGGCCATTTCTACAATTTTAAAGCTTTATATCAGCAAATACTTGAGCCCTGCTGTTGTTCGATGCCTGTTACTTCCCCATATATCAACAAAGATGTTCTTATACTCTCAAGCCCTGCCAATTAAGGCTTGCTAATGCCGATGCTGATGCAACCCTGCTACCGATTGATGTTTGTTGCTGCCCCGACGATGACTGTTGCACACGGACAGACCCTGTCGATGCATCCCTAATGCTGGTCGATGCCTGTTGTTTCCTCATCGAGCTTACCTATTTGATGTTGTTGCTACCGATGAGAGGTAAGAGATTACTTATAGATAAATTAAGGTATGCAGATTCAATACACTTAGAGATAAGTTCCAGATTAGTTAGAGACCGTCGATAACATTTGATGTTGAGAAACTCATTAATCATATTTATTATTTATCAAATCTTGCAAGAAGTAGGGGTAAAAAGGGTTATCAGCATCGTCGAATGTTTTAACCGTCTATTTTACATCTTAGGTTAAATCTTTTGGAGTTTAACATCGAAACAGATGATTATTTCCTTGGGTTAAAACTTTGTAACCGATATTATGCAATGACTACTATATACATTATTGAATAGATGTTTTGGTTATTTTGTTTTTTTGTATGTCATAATTATTGACGTGTTTGCCTAAATTGATGGTTGATACTGTCGATTACAATTAGAGTTTTTGGAAACACCCATCAAAGCATGATGAGGAATTAAAATTCCACTCACCCAACTACAGGTCCCCTTGGCCCTTTCACTGGCTATGCCACTATTTTGAAAATTTTGAAATATATGAAGCCAACCCAACAGCTATTCAATATCTTGCAACTTCATATCATATATGAAAATTTATAAATTGTTTACACCTTTGTGTTGTAAATTTTTTACACGATTCAATATCTTTTTCTATCCTATCTCTAATCTTGCAACTTCATATTATATCTTTTTTTGTGTGTTACCTAACTTCATATCATATTGTTTTTTTCTTCCGTTTCAAGTTTCTATACGACCTAGTGCACCAATTAGGCAAGTAATAATCATCACACAGAAATGAACTCTGATCAGGTGAATAGTTATGATTTGATCAATTTGGATTCTTTTACACACCGAAGATTCATTCTCATCATCACTATGTAGATGTAATGTTTTTCTACGCATCTAATGTTTTGGGTGCAAATCTAGCATGGTTTCAACGATGTAATGTCCTATTTACCCTTTTTTGAGATACTATAAACAATATTCTATTCAACAGAGGTCAAACAAGGTCAAGTCCCCAACCTAAGCGTCATGGTGATCTTGGTCATGCCTATTTTCTACCTCATCTACTAGAAGTAAAATATGCGAGAAATGTCCATGTTGCAGCGACTGTTGTTGCATCTTCAACGGTGGTTGCCGCTTTGAGGACCACCTATAATTAAAGCCTTGAGCTTCCTGTAACGGCTACAGCCACCCTCTACAACTGTTGTTGTGGTTGAAATAACTACAACTGTCGGCAAGAAGTATGGTAACTTGGTACTAATGTGCACAACTCTTTATTTGTTTTAAATTTTATATTCTTTGTTTAACCACTAAACCTTGGAAGGTGTAGGGCTTCTGATTTCAAATGGGAAGGGACCAAAAAAGGAACACTGAGATGGAACTTCCAGTTTAAGGTTGATTTTTGAAGGTTTGATGACACAAAAAAGGTTCCCAAGGCTGATTCCCAACTCTTTGTCTATTCTTTCTCTCTGTCTTCAGCAGGCCGCCACCCCCGTTGTCTTCAGTAAATTTGATTTTACATGTTAACTCAGGTAACCCCTCTCTCTTATATGTGATTCTACTTCTAGGATATTCTTTTTCATATTATTTAGATTCAAATCCATTTCACGACTTTTTGGTGTTATATTTGTGTTTATGTAAAATTTCTTTTGTTCACAATATTTGCATATGTATGCGACTATGGGAATAATGAGTTGTCTTGGACTTAAATGTGGTATATTTTTTATTGATTCATGATTTTTCATTGCCATAGCACCGTGGGACCTACATATGGCATGTTTTTTTCGTTGCATACCATTATTACTTATGAGCTATTTAGATATTCTAATTTCACGGTATGCTTATTTACTGTTTATGGTTCATGGTTTTACTAATCATTTGTTGTTTTTTCTTATTTGTTGTCCAATTTTGTTTCAGCCTTTCAGGTACTAATTTAGACTTCCGGTAAGAAATTGTATTTTATTTGATCGTTGGAGACCACATCATAACGAATAATGATTTTAATTTACAATGTTAGTTTGAGTTTGATTTACAATGTTAGTTTTAGTTTGATTTTGATTTTGATACACCATGATTGCATTGAATGTTTAGCAAGAAATCCCCCGAACTATTTTTATTGACAAAGACCCTCAACCGAGCTAATCAATTGTTATTTGCGATTACATTTCGCGGTCTAATGTCAATTCGATATGTATTTTATTTATTTGAAAATTGTTGATTAATGGTTCGTAGACTCTTACTACATAATTTTCAAATTTAGTGACGAACGAGATGATTGCGCGAAATGGTGAACTTGCACAGTATGTCGACATGAGTGATCGACTCACTGTTTCATATAGGGCGTTTTTTTTGCTTTCATTAAGTTCAAATTTAATTATGTATTGTTCATCGTCATTATTGATATACACACTATTGTATTGTATCTCAGACTTAATTCTGGAGCTTTTTTTATATACACACAATTGTATTGTTCAGGCTTGCAAGGTGGGACCCGAGTAGCATGCCACTTGGGAAACGAAGAGAATGAGAGTTTAGTTTCAGCTGAGGATCGAGGTTGCAACTCATGAAGACCTTAAAAGGTCCGGTGATCCTCACTCCCAAATGCAGCCCCCTGCTACCGAAGCAGAGCAACCCCCTTAATCCACGAAGCAGACCAGTCTCATTCCATTAAGTATGTTTTTTTTCTCAATAGATCTCATCTCATTAGTTACTTTTTTCAATAGATTAGTTAATTAATTTTAGTTTAGTTGTTAGTATGCTGAAATTTTTTTGAGTATGTATGTTAATATCCTGAAATTGTTACTGTTGTTTCTAAAAAATATTTTGTCCTCGAAATTAGTTGTTAGTATGCTGAAATTTTAATTAATTATTATTTTTAAAAAATAATTTGTTGCTAAAATTTTAATTTGTCCCCAAAATTAGTTGTTGCCACTGGGAAAGATGTGTGTTTCTTAAATTATTAATCGTGTTATATTCTTAGTTCACTACGTCATATGTGTTGTGAAATTTCTTATCAATATGTTATACCATTACATTAGTTTATATCATCATACATGAAGTAGTGAAACTTAGTTAGCGTTGAATCCACCCATTTCAGTTAGTTACCGTTGAATCCACTAATTTCTGTTAGTTACCGTTGAATCCACTAATTTCAATTAGTGATCCATTTCACCCGTTTAAATTTGAAGTTTCACTACTTCATGTTGAATTTACTAATTTTAGATGTAATTTTTTGGATATCACCTTTGTGATGGGCATGTGGATATTAATTTTACCTTCCTTAACTCAAATGTGTTCTTGGGATATTCAGGTGTCAGTGGTTCCATTGTGGGATATTTGGATATGTACATAATTAATTTCATCTCCATCCATTTCATTAGCTTTTTCAGCAACGGTGAGACACTTTGTACTCATATGATTATTGATTCATTTAGTTCTAATTACTAATTGTTTATATAATATTTGACTAGATATTTTCATTGACTAACTATTTTTTTATATCTGGTCGCATTTTGAAAACTACGAACAATCATTATTGTGGAACATGTGGGATGACCTCAATTGATATATATGTAATTTTTTTAACAAGTTTGTTTCGTTGTAGTAGTTATTGGATGAATTTGGATTCTTTGGATATTATTGGAATTATTATTATCCCTTAAGCAAGGCGGATAGTCTAATGAACAGGGGAGATTACGTCCAATTTTTTTAAAAAAAATTGACACTGTTTATTTGAGGCACAATGTGAATTAAGGTTGATGAATATTGTATCTCATAATATATGTGAAGTTTTTTGACGAATTTAGATTATTTGTAAGTTGGACTATTTTTTATTTGTTAAACATGGTGGATATTCCTATAGATATAGGATATTATAGTCTTTTTTTTAAATTATACTTTTTTTTGTCAGGGGATGATATTTTTGTCGTTTTGTAATCATGTACATTTGAAATTTTTGTCGTCTTGCGATTATGTGCTTTAGAAAAATTTTGCGGTGCCTTCAGGCATGGGAATATATATATATATATATATATATATATATATATATATAAAGAGAGAGAGAGAGAGAGAGAGAGAGAGAGAGAGAGAGAGAGAGTAAATGTTTAAGGTGTGCTAAATAAATAAGGATCTAAGTAAAGATGGGGTTTAATATGTAATTTGTTTAAATGTAGAAATTATATGGGGTTATTTGCATAATTTATTAATAGTTTAAGTTTTAATTATTTTACTAAGTTGCATTCATTTTGGGATTAGTGATAAGAGACATTTAAGTTATATTTATTGAAAAAGTCTTAGAATTAAGTTTTGGAGTTAATATTCAAGAGTCTATGTGCAAATTAAAAGTTTTGATTTTTAACTTTCAAAATTATTTTCTCTAGAAAATGCTTTTTGGATAAGCAAACAAAAAATGTAATATACTATTTTGACGAGAAAAATGACATAAGAACTTGGGTAAAAAATCAAAATTATCTTATTGGAGACGTGCCCTCACGTGTCGAGTCAAGGCCCTCACACGCTTGGTTTTGACCTCACTATCGCATGTGTACCACACATCATCTTCAACCTTCAATTTACTGACTTATTTTTTGAAAACTTTGACCATTGGTTCATGTTGTTATATAATACCATTTGAGTTGATTCCTATCACACCCGCGAATTCTATGTTTTTAATGGTAAGTAAAGAGTAAAATAAATATAAAAAATAAATTAAAAGCAAGGTAAATTAAAAAAATTATTTCTATGCAAGGCATGGGAGAAAATGTGTTGTTATAGATTAATTGGATTTAATATTGATATCATAAAATCTGGTGACAAACTGAAATATTATAGCATTGTCAGGGGTATACCGGCATCTAATGATATGTAAATGAATAATATGGTGGAGTGTAACCAGATAAGTTATGTATCAAGTCACCAGGATAACGATTCAAGCTATAACAGGATAACCCATAAACCATCAATTATAGGGGTTTCAATTACGTAGACATACCATTACAATATCGTCCAAAGCATATCATACACTTGAACAGGAAATCCTAAATTATTGGGGAATAATAATCATAATAAAGGGTTGGAACACTTAGCTAGAGTGGCACTCATACGTATGTAGCAAATAAAAAACTAAGCGCTCAACATCAGAGTCCTACATGCCAATTAGAACAACCGTGGTATATCGGGGCCTATTCCCTGATTCATATGGAATGCTACTAAGGGTTTCATTGATAATGGTCATTAATTACAGGGTAATATGCAGTTAGTGTAGTAGTTTGCAAGGCCATACCATAATAAAGGGTAGAAAAAGAGTTCAGTCGCTTTTGCCGAAGTCACAAGCTATAACGGTTTACCGAGTATAGGGATAACTGAAAAATCAAAAGAATCACTATACAGAATAAACATGAACTGCGCAAATGAGTTCGTAATTGAAATAGGAGTTCAACATTATCACATAGTGATATAACAATCAATAATTGTGAAAGACATAAGCTCGATTTGTTTAATATTGAAATTAAAATCACCTACTTTGAATTTACAAATTTTGAGTTTATGCGTTGAAGGTTAACTCGATAATTCAAAATCATGGAGAGTGCAAGTAGGCAATATAGTCCTAAAAGAATGTCTATATGATGTAATAGGATACGAAATTATAAGAAGTTTCAGTGTAAAAATAACTTAAAGGGTGCAATGTATAATTTTTCAAAGTTTTTAGAATAATTATTCTCTTTATTTCTAGTTGAACTTGGATTTAGTAATAAGAGACAAAATAGCCTTATTTGAACTAAAGCATTTGTACAAAATGTTTAGGGTGTTTTAAAATATTTGGAAAAGTAATTAGCGGTTTTTATACAAAATTAAAACATAATTTTTAACTTTTAACTGGTTTTCTAGAGAAAATTCTTTCCTGTGATCCAAATAGGGTGAAGTAATATACCATTTTGTTTAGAATTATAAATTTATTTTTAAATCAAAATTTTTTATTTGAGTTGTGCCCTCACGTGCTCAGTCAGATAATTCACGCAGCTGGTTTGACTCTCACTCGCGCATATGTAACCCACTCATCTTCAGCCTTCGACTATTTGACTTTATGTTTTTGAAACTTTGACCTTAAATTTGAGACAATTTAGGACTCCATTTGAGTTAGTTCCTTAATGAAATTTGCATAATTTTAAAACAGGAATCTAACCATATTAGTTTCAAGATTTTTTTTGGCCTAAATAGAGCTATTGAATTTATGTAAAAATAGCACAAATTTGACTAAGCATAAGTGACTGAAAGCTATGATTCTTATTCCGACATTATAATGGTTTTGTTCTATGTTGAAAAGGTGGCAAAACAAGACTGGTTTGAGAGAGTTTGGTCGAGTAAAAATTTTAAATTTGTTTTTGAAAATTCTAGGTTCGAAAATTTCAATCTTCGATTTTAGATATTGAAACGTGTACTTGGTACAATAAAACCCCAAACCTAGGCTCCTGATAACTAAGCTCAACTTACCTCACTTTGAGATTGTTGCAAAGTAAAGGAAGTAGAATCCACCATTGAAGCTCAAGCTTTAATCGAGTTTTTTGGTTTTTGAGTTATTTCAGTCCATACACACGTTAACTAACAAATGTAAACGCATAAATCCATTTTGTATACATGCAGAAACATTACTAAATTTAGTAAACAAACATTTAAGCATAAAATAAAATAATTGAAAAAACTCTCAAAATTTTACATTATAAAAGCTCTCAAATGGGATGAGTTTTTAATTAGATAAAGGAGGGTATTTATAGGGTTCGTCGGGAGGATTTGATTGGTGATTTTGGAGGTGGAGATGGTCTAAATTAGAACAAGTTTCATCAAGATTTATGTGTATGGTAAATGGGTACCATGGGTAACCCACATGGTATTACACATATTGGCAGTCCACTTGTTATGATGTCATCAACGGGAGAAGGGTAACGAATTATAGGTGTTAGTTTAGGTCCTTCGATAATTTTTGTATATGTTTTAAGGCTTTTAAGTTATTTTATTAAAGTTTAGGGATTATGTGAAATCATTCAAACCTAATGCATTAGTTCCTGATATTCCTACATAATATAAGTCATTTGATTAAACTTCGATTGAAAGTTGGGGTGCAATTATTATAAGGAATTGTAAGTTAACCTCCTTTTTCCTTAAGCGGCATTTTTGTAATTTGGTAAAGTCTAGGGTTTATTTAGAATTTTTCATCAATTCAAGGGGCTAAAGGGCTAATTAGGATGGGTTGTTACAGTTCCTGAATGAAATTTATCTATTTTAGAGGAATCTAACTATATTGGTTTTAGACATTGAGGTGCACCGCATCAAGTTATTGATTTTCTAAAAAAAGGGTGCTAGTTTGACCTGAACATTCGTGGAGTTTTGTTAATATTCGAACCATGATATGTTTATTTTTATGTTCTAGGATAAAAAAGTAATCAAACCACTTTGGTATTATGGATTATTGTTTACTATAACTCCTGAGTTTGCTCTCTGAAATTTCCCGTTCTGTAAAAGAAAAGATTTGATTTGAGACATTAAAGGATGATGAATCTCAAATTAACTTATGCACCTAGGTTCTATAATCCTAAAGATTGACTTGTCCAAATTTGAAACTGGTTCAAAGTCAGGATTACTGATTCCGCTATTGAAGCTCAAACTTTAATGGTGCTTTCTATTATCCAAGCCTTTTCAGTTATTTCCTTATGTTAGACATTCAATGTAAAATCATAAATGCAACCTATGAATGTGCATAAAATAAACCAAATGAAAAAAATAGAAATTCTATATAAAATGGTAGAAATTCCAATTAAACTAAACTTTTCTTTGGGGTTTTAACAATGGAGAGATAAGTTCTTACTATAGTGGAGTGGGGTTTTTATACTATTAAGGGATAGGAGTTGATTGGTGTAGGTGGTGGTGAATATTAACCAAGGTTTATTTGATTTCTGATTTAGGTAACATGTGATGGAGTGTGGGTACCACGTGAATTTAGGTGGTACGAGCATCTTACTAGGGTTCCAAGTATCTAAACATGTTAGGGAGTGTAAGTGTAAAGTTTAGGTATTTGGTTTTAGTCCTTGTGTAATTTATGGGGTTGTTTTAAGGATGTTTATATCTGTTTTTAAAAGTTTATGGGGTGAATATGTAATTTCACAGACTTCATAGGATGTTTTTTTTTTGTAATTTTATTAAATATAAATTATAGGGATAATTTTTGTATTTAATATTGGATTATAAGAATATTGTATAGGTTTAACTAAGGATATTGAAATTTATGAATTTTTAGGGTTATTAGGGTAATAATCAAATTTCTTTTTGGTTATTTTGTGGTATTTAACTAATCTTTCAGTTCATTGAGGCTTGTGTATTGATAGGGCAGGATATATATTCTCGAGGTATGTTATTTGATATAAGGAATCTTTCGATAGAAAAGATTTTAATGAATATAATATAAAAATGGATATGAAAGTTAAAAATTGGGTCATTTAAGGTTTGTCCCCATTTAATTCCTTATAATGAGTCAAACCACCGAAAATTGAATTTCTTAAGTTTTTGCCCCCATTTTTAACTTTCCGTCCATTCAGCCGTTAACTCCTATGTTTATTATCGGTTATACCCTTACTTTAATATTGGGGGTCAAACCTTAATTTAAAAAAACATCCAGAAGCTTATTAAAAAGTCAAAATTTTATTAATTAAGAAAATAAATAACAGAGAAGTAAAACAAAAGCACTTAGAAAATTAAAAATTCAAAAAAACAAAAAAAAAAGTTTTGCTTTTTTACTGTTTTAGAAAAAAAAATTTAAAAACATAAAAATTGTTTTATAAAAGTAAAAAATTGTTTTACAAAGAATAAAATGCTTTATTATATAAAAACAGTTTTAATTATTAGCAAGTTCTTTACCAATTGAAAAATAGTTTTTTACATTAATAACAATTTATTATTAGAATTTTTTTACAAATGCATATTGTTTTTTTTAATTATCCTTAAGCTATTTTTTTTAATTGAAAACTTTATTTTTCTCATAGTAAGTTGTTCTTTTTTCATTCATTGTATGTTATTTATTTTTATTTCTTCATTGTTTGTATTTTTTCAGGGAATGTATGGTAGGGTCAACAATTAGGGGCATATAGAGATACGAAGAAAAATGTTTTGGGGTTTAATAATTTTGGATGATTTACTTTCATTCGGTTTAGAAAAAGGGGTGGACCCACTATTACTTGTCTTATTCAAGGGTAAAAAATGAGGATAAAAAATAGTGGTAACTCTAACTCTACTTTTATTACTATTAGTTGGGTCCTCATAATCTGTAACGTGTTCAAATGACATGTATGAAGAATGTTAAAATAATTTATTTAATATTCAAGTTTAATTGCACTTTATACATCATATTTCAGAGGAATCACTTTGTAATGTTATGCAACATTAACCAACTTCATGAAGAGATTTATTTTTTATAATAAATAGTTAATTTCATCATATAAACTTCATTAAATTTAAAATAAACATAATTAATTTATCTAGTTTTAACAAAAGGGTATTTTTCAACTTGATTTAAGTATAAAATAGAGTGGCTAATGTTTAAATTGGTAAAAAGTAGGACATGTTTGAGCTTTGAATTTTAGAAAACATTCTCTCTCAATGTGCATAGGGTTAATGGACCATATTATTTTATAAAATTAATCCTTAAACGATTTTGTAAAATGTGATATTTCGAGTGTTTTTTAATTTTCTTAGCATATTTCTAATTTTCTGTTATATATTTTCTTAATAAATAAATTTTTATCTTTTTAATAAATTTTTGAGTGCTTTTTAAATTAATTACGGGTTTAACATTTATTTTCTTTTTTATTCATTTTCTGTATTTTTTTCATTATTTTTGGCTTTTATTTATTTCTGTTTTTTATTTTCTATTATTTATTTTCTTAATGAATAATTTTTTTACTTTTTAATAAATTTCTGGGGGTTTTTTAAATTAAGGTTTGACCCTCATATTAAAGTAAGGGTATAACCAGTAATAAACATAGGAGTTAACGGTTGAATGGACAGAAAATTAAAAATGGGGCCCAAACCTTAAGAAAGTCAATTTTCGGGGGTTTGACTCATTATAGGGAATTAAATGGGGGCCAAACCTTAAATGGACCAAAAAGAATTCATCCTCAAAATTACCTACAAACAGTGCTAGATAGTGTACTTTCTGAAATACCGTTACTAAAGTCGTTCAATATAAAATTAAACTATTTAAGTAACTACGAATAGTTTTTTGAAGAAACTCTTTTCTTAAAAACAAAACAAATTAATCACAAGAAGTATTTAACAAAAATATGTACAAGATTTGTTAACAGGTTTGATAAATCAGTTTAAAAACTTTAAACTCATCACAACCAAGAATTAGATGAGGAGATGTAGAAAGATTAAGAACAATGGATTTTTTACGTGGTAAAACCTCACCAAACTGAGGAAACATCCACGACTCCCTCTACGGAGTAACCAAAAATTCCACTAAAACAAATTTTAACATTTAAAAACTATATAACACACATACACACAAATCAGACCAATACAAGTTTAGGAACATACCCAATGCTGTCCTTATAACTTCTCTGCAGTTCTGTTTGTTGATGTTGTTCTCCCAGTTTGCTAACTTCCAATTTGTTCAAGTTCTTTACGTCGACTCTTGTTCTTGAGATCTTATTACCAACACTTCCAGTGTGGTAGGGTGATAGTGTTTGTGGAGGTTCTTTCTAACACAGGCATGCACACACACACACACACACACACTAATTTTATACAAACAGGCCTATCAAATTACATATAAGATCTATATGTTGTGATTTTCTATTTCTCTCTTCTCACAAAACTTAACCTTATTTGACCTTTACAATAATCCCAGAATTCACGGCTATCTTGCTCAGAGGACGTATCAAGATCTTAATCAATCTCAGGTTTTGAAAATATTTTTGAGATTGAAAATCACCAAGTGCGATTCCAAACTAGGTCAAAGGTCTTGTTTCAAAAGAACTAGAAACAGAAAAGGATTTTGTTGATTTCAAAGTTAAAAACAATTACAGAACCAAATCAACAAATATTTTCTCAAGATGAGAAACTAAAAATGTAGATCTATGTGTAATACAAATATGTTTAAGTTGATAACAAGATCTGGGAACGAAGAGGTTACAGTAACAAAACTAACAAACCAATCACTCAAAATCTCTCAAACACTCAAGGTTGTGTTTGGTATATACTGGTTTTGAAAGAGGTTAAGGTTTGAAAATAGTTTTGAACGAATTAGGGTTAGGGTTTCCTAACTCAGGTTTTTCTCTCCCTTATCTCTCTTCTCTCTTTCTCACTCAAATGAACAAAGTGGCAAAAGTCTCGGATTGCTGAGGGTAGGGGTCCTTTTATAGGAGGCTGAGAAGTTTTGAGAACACAGACCAAGATCAAGGGCTAGGATCAGGTCTTAAATGATTGACTTTGATCTAATGGTTTAAATAGAGGCGGTGATTATAACACTCCTGATTGGCTCAAAAGAGGTTCACATGGATTATGTAAGAGCGCATGCAGATCGTTGATAAACATAATCTAAGGGCTGTTAACATTCGCTGGTTTACTCTTTTAGAAGAAACACAAATCCAACCAATCAGAATGCAACAGATGTTGGGCAAGAAGAGGTTCACAAACGCGCGTCCAAAAATAATTACAAATGCACCCTAAAGTCTATGCCGCTTTCGAATTCTACCCAAGAGAACTTTCAGCCAATATAACCGTCAATCCATAATTGCAGAATGACCCCAAAATTTTTAAAACCAAATTTCAATTAATAAAAAACTTATTTCAAAACTTTATAAAATTCCCAAAAAGTATTAAAAATCAATTTTAGGGATATAAACACACTCAATCATATGTATACACAATTATACGCAATATGAATTATATGAAAGCAATTATAATGTGTGTGAGTGTTGGTAAAGGTATCTAGATCAATCAAGCAAGAGGAATAAAATAGCAATCCAAACTCAGAGGTTCTTTGGTTTCTAGGATAGACACAATTTTGTCAGAATTTCCAAATTAGATGAACACTTATATAATACAGACTCAAGTGAGTCTAAAGTATAAGGTTCTTTAATCTCCCCCTTTGGAAATATGAGACAAAATCTCCTTTGAGTCATCTAGAACTCGTAGGGTAACAAAATAAGGAAACCCTATTCCTATAAAAACTTTATCTACCCATTTCCTAGAAAGCAAAAGTACATAACTCAGTTATTTACAATTGAATACCTTATTACAAATGTTGAGAATAAATGTACAGAATCCTGCAATGAAACACTAAGATCAAGTGGTTTAGCATATGTAAAAGGATTCATTAGACTCAAATTTTCCCCCATTTTGTCTCAAATAGACAAAGGGAAAAATGTATAGAGAACCAAAGAGATTAATTAGCACACACCATACCTATAGATTTACGCAAAGCTATAAATTTGATGTAATTTAAAGGTTTCTGCGAGTTGCAAATCAGTTGGAAGATAATTAATTTCAAATTCCTTAGATTCAACCAATTCGCGTATAAAGTGATGTCTTATTTTTATGTGTTTTGTTCGCGAGTGTTGAACATGATTTTTAGAGATATTGATCGCACTTTGATAATCGCAATAGAGATGTAATTGTTTTTCTTGAATACCATAATCACTTAGCATTTGTTTAAGCCAAAGTAATTGAGCACAGCAGCTTCCAGCGGCTACGTATTCAGATTTAGCTGTCGAGAGCGATGTGCAGTTTTGTTTCTTACTGATCCATCCTACCAAATTATTTCCTATATAATAAGATGCTCCAAATGTACTTTTACTATCATCAGTACACCCAGCCCAGTCAGCATCAGTGTATCCAATTATAGTGCTAGTTGTATCACTAGTGTAACAAAGTCCTAGGTTCAGAGTGCCTTTAACATATTTAATAATTCTTTTAACAGAGGATAGATGGCTCTCTTTAGGGTTGTTTTGATAATGAGCACATACACAAACAACATACATTATATCAGGACGCGAGGCAGTAAGATATATCAAGGTTCCTATCATACTACGATATAGAGTTGGCTCTATAAATTTTCCAGTTTCATCTTTAGATAGCTTGATCGTAGTACTCATGGGTGTTTTAGAACCTTTAGCACTCTCAAGGCCGAATTTTTTTACAATCTCCAAAGCGTATTTAGATTGCGAGACAAATAATCCTTCTGAATTTTGTTTGACTTGAAGGCCTAAGAAAAATTGCAACTCCCCCATAAGAGATATTTGAAACTCTTTATGCATAATGTCAGAAAAAGATTTAACTTCTGAGGAAGAAGTTGATCCAAAGATAATATCGTCAACATAAACTTGAGCTATAATGATGTGTTTGCCAAAATATTTGACAAATAAAGTTTGATCATTTCCACCTCTTTTAAAACCTTCATCTAAGAGAAAAATGAAAAGGCGCTCATACCAAGCTCTAGGCGCTTGTTTTAGGCCATACAAAGACTTTTTAAGTCGAAAATCATGATTTGGATATTTAGGGTCAATGAACCCTTTTGGTTGTTCTACATAGGTCTTTTCAGTCAATATTCCATTAAGGAATGCAGATTTGACATCCATTTGGTAGAGTGTAAAATGTAAGTAGCACGCTATGGTGAAGAGAAGACGAACAAATTCTAAACGAGTAACAGGAGCAAAAGTTTTTGTTAAAATCTATTCCTTCACTTTGAGAATATCCTTGAGCAACTAATCTAGCTTTCTTTCTAATAAGTATCCCACTTTCATCAGATTTATTTTTAAAAATCCAACGAGTGCCAATAACCTTTTTGTGATTAGGCCTAGGTACAAGATACCTAACATCATAAATGACAAATTGAAGAATTTATTCCTGCATAGCAGAAATCCAGTGAGAGTCATTCAATGCCTCATTTACATTCTTTGGTTCCACAAGGGAAACAAAACATACATAATGAGCATAATTTCTTAATTGAGATCTTGTATGCACAGGCTTATTAGGATTACCAACAACGTTATTTATGGGAAGATCTTTAGAAACCCAGTTAAGTACTTCAGGTGTCTTAATTGGTAATGAATCATTTATTTCTGGAGAGTCATTTTCTAAAACATTTGTAGACTCTTCCACAATAGTTGATTCACCGGTCTTAGTCTCTACAGTAGTGTCACTTACAATTACATGTATGGATTACATTAGAGTTTTAGTGCGAAGATTACAAACACGGTAGGCTCTGCTGTTAGGCGAGTATCCCATAAAAATAGCTTTATCTCCCCGGCTCTCAAATTTGGATAAGTGTTCTCTGTCTTTGCAGACATAACAAGTACTACCAAAGGTTCTAAGGAATTTAAAATTGGGTTTTTCCTTATACCAAAGCTCGTAAGGGTTTTTTTTATAATTCTTCCTAAGATAGATCCTATTGATAATGTGACACGCAGTACGCATAGCTTCTACCAAAAAATATTTAGGCAACTCTTGGCATGTATCATAACACGTGCCATCTCTTGAAGAGTACGATTCTTTCTCTCAACGATACCATTTTTTGAGGAGACTTAGGAGCACTAAATTCATGTTTGTGACCATTATAGTCATAATACTCTATTATACTTGTGTCTTTGAATTCTCCACCTCTATCACTACGAATTCTATTTACATGAGTGTCCTTCTCATTTTCAATTCGAAGAAGTATTTTTAAAAAAGTTTGAAAAGTGTCAGACTTTTCCTTTAAGAAGGCTACCCAAGTAAATCTAGTGAAGTCATCAACCATAACAAGAATGTAACTGTGTCCACAGAGACTAACAGTTTGGGAGGGACCCATTAAATCCATATGGATGAGCTCTAAGGGGTTAGAGGTAAGGATATCTTTGACTTTCTTATGAGGTGCCTTAATAATTTTACCTTCCTGACAGGAACCGCAGACAATGTTAAAAATGGGTTTGATTTTTGGAACTCCTCTAACTATTTCTTGAGAAGTCAATCTATTAAGATTATCGTAATTTATGTGACCCATCATGTTATGCCATATCTCATTGTCATTTATTCTGGCAACATTACAGATTTCATAATTATTCATGACAGTATAACAATTGTTAGGAGTCCTGAGTCCTGTAATTATGCATTCTCCCTTTTCATTTAAAATTTTGCAATTGTTGTTTGAAAAGGTAACAGTATGATCTGAGTCACAGAATTCCGAGATACTAAGTAGGTTGGCCTTAAGACCTTTGACTAGAAGAAAATTTTCAGTAATAATAAGTCCTTCTTCTTGGAGAGTTCCTTTACCTATGATCTGAGATGATACTCCATCACCAAAAATAACTTTGTCCCCAGCAAAGATGGTTTTGTTTAAGAGTTTTGTATCATCACCAGTCATGTGTTTTGAACATCCAGAATCTAAATACCAACCAAAAGATGTGTGTTCATCTTTTAAGGCAGTAATAACAATGTTACACTTCATCTGGGGTAATAAATCCACTTTTCTAACCCAAATTGCTCTTGTTTTCATTTTGCGCTTATTTGTTCTCAATTGATAAAATTTGAGAGCATTCGATTTTTGTTGAAAAATATTTTGCACATGATTTTGAATTTTATGATAGACATGAGCATTTGTTTTAGGAAAGTGTTTAGAAATCCTTCTAGGGAATGTTCTTTTAGGTTTGGTCTTTCTCTTCCTATAGTTAGAGTTTTTGTCTGGTTGTCTAGGCAGAACATAATTGTTACCACTTCTCCTAGAATAGTTAAAGTTTTGATAGATAGGAGGATTACAGACAGGTTTAACTAGTCTTCTAGCATAGCATCAATCAAAAGAATGACCATATATATTACAGTAAGAGCTATAAAGATTGCTCAAAGTTGGGGTCTCCTTAGGAAAGTCTCTAAACATAGGTTTCAAGGAATTATGAGGTTGAACCCTATTCCTAGATAGAGTAGTTCTGAATGTAGATTCACTTTTCCTAATTGAGGGGCAGACATATTTGGACTTAGGTGAACTATCATGTTTAGAGTAACTTGATTCCCCAATATAAAAAATTTGATGTTTTGATTCAAACTCAGTTTTTAGAGAATGAAAATCTGGGCAGGTTTTAATAGGTCTTTTACCTCCTGACACAAACTTGATAGTTTCAAAAGGTTTTGTTTGTGTCTTTAAATTGGGGCAAAACCCTATTCCAGTTCGATTATCAGAATTGATTTTTGAGTCAGCAACAAAACCATCAAAGCAGTTTGAGTTATTTTCAAATTTTGTAAATTTTTTGAAAACAGTTGCTATCTTTTCTTTAGTTTGTTCCAATTCTAACAATGTCCCTTTTTATTTTTTCTCCGGAGTTTAATTGGTTTCAGTCAATTTTTTTAGTTTTTGATCAAACATTTTGATTTCACTTTCATGAGTAAGACATTGGGTAGTATACTCTTCAGCATTAAGTTTGACCATCAAGCTTAGATCTTCTAGCTTCTTAGTGAGATCTTTCGCAATATTCTCTTGTCTAGTGCTTTTCTTAAGAGTTTTTGCATAAAGTGTGTGAATATCTGGAAGGTCTTCATTGTCCGAGTCACTAAGTGTAGTGTGTGAAGTGACCCCTAAGGCTTCATTTCTTAGACTCACACACCCATTGACATCGTCATTATCGATTTCCCTTTGACTCACACACCCCATGGTGGAAATAGCAATGTTCTCAGTAATTAAAGCATCTAAACCAGTAACAGCATGATTCAGTACAACAGAAGTAGAATTACTAGAATCATCCTCACTAACAAGCACATGCATATCATCATTATAGATAATCTTGGCAAAGAAAGACATGCAAGTATCAAAAACATCAGATGACTCCGATTCCTCATTTTCACAGTCACTTGAATCATCCCATATCTTGCAAATGTTGGCCCTAGTGTGTTTATTTTGAGTGTTAAAGTTAACTATACAATCTTGTGCAATGTGTCCTAGTTTTCCACAAGTAAAGAATTCAGTCTTCTTAAGGTCTTTGTTAGGTCTAGTGTGAAAGTCCTTATGATGTTTGTCTTGACCTTTCTCATGAGGTTTGTGATTAGAGTGAGTTGGATAATTGGACTTGCCTTGTTTGTTTGCCATTTTGTTTCTAAACTTAATAATTTTCTTAAACTGTTTTGACATTAAGGCAATCTGATTGTCCAAACTCTCTATGTCACATTCCTCATCAGAGTCAGAATTAGGGACGTTAAGCTTAGTCTTAATCAGCTTAGAAGAAAAAATGAGATTGGAATTAGTCTGTTTCCAATGGGACTGGGTCAATTGTTTCTTAAATTCTAATTCCATTTCCACAGTTCTTAATTTACTACTGAGTAATTCAGGAGTGAGATTTTGATCACACGTTTCCTCATTAGCATTTCTTTTGTGGTCAAATTTCTGTGGTAATGATCTTAGAATTTTAGATACAATTTCATGTCTGCCATATGTTATCCTATTAGCATGCAATTTGATCACAATATCAGTCGAATTCATATAGAGGTCATCAAATGACTCAGAGTGAGACATAATTAAAGAGTTATACTATTGAATGAGCATTTGTGTTTTAGCAGCCTTAAATCTAGTGTCACCTTCATGATCAATAACCAAAGTGTCCCAAGCTTCGTTAGAAGTGGTACAGAATGAGATTCTTTTGAACTCATGTTCATTTAGGGACATAAATATGGCATTCTTTCCTTTGTTATTGTTGCGAGAAACTTGCTTCTCTTCTTGTGTGAACTCACTTACAACTTTCTTAACCCTCTCATTACTTCCTTCAGTGGTTGGTTTAGTAGGAAAAATGTATCCATTTTTAACAATGTCCCATACATCATCTGCCAAAGTTCCTTGACTGAAATCAATCATCCTTACTTTCCAGTAAGCGAAATTGGTTCCATCAAAGATAGGACGTCTGGTAGAGTTACCAAATCTTTCATTTTTCTCGTCCATGTTGATTTTCAGAAAATAATTTCAGAAGTACAGGATCTTTTAAAAGAAATTTACAATGATCTGATACCAATTGAAATACCGTTACTAAAGCCGTTTAATATAAAATTAAACTATTTAAGTAACTCCTAAGAGTTGTTTGAAGAAACTCTTTTCTTAAAACCCAAAAAAATTAACCACAAGAAGTGATTAACAAAAATATGTACGAGATCTGTTCAAGATTTGTTAACAGGTTTGATAAATCAGTTTAAAAACTTTAAACTCAGCACAACCAAGAATTAGATGAGGAAATGTAGAAAGATTAAGAACAAGGGATTTTTTACGTGGTAAAATCTCACCCAACTGAGGAAACATCTACGACTCCCTCTACGGAGTAACCAAAAATTCCACTAAAACAAATTTTAACAGTTAAAAACTATATAACACACATACACACAAATCAGACCTATACAAGTTTAGGTACGTACCCACTGGTGTCCTTATAACTTCTCTGCAATTTTGTTTGTGGATGTTGTTCTCCCAGTTTGCTAACTTCCAATTTGTTCAAGTTCTTTACGTCGACTCTTGTTCTTGAGATCTTGTTACCAGCACTTCAAGTGTGGTAGGGTGATAGTGTTTCTGGAGGTTGTTTCTAACACATGCATGCACACACACACACGCACACACACACACACTTATTTTATACAAACATGCCTATCAAATTATATATAAGATCTATATGTTGTGATTTTCTATTTCTCTCTTCTCACAAAACTTAACCTTATTTGACCTTTACAATAATCCCAGAATTCACGGCTATCTTGCTCAGAAGACGTATCAAGATCTTAATCAATCTCAGGTTTTGAAATTTTTGAGATTGAAAATCACCAAGTGCGATTCCAAACTAGGTCAAAGGTGTTGTTTCAAAAGAACTAGAAACATAAAAGGATTTTGTTGATTTCAAAGTTAAAAACATTTACAGAACCAAATCAACAAATATTTTCTCAAGATGAGAAACTAAAAATGTAGATCTATGTGTAATATAACATGCAAAGACTTAGATCTAAGGTTTCTATAAAAGAATAAATACAGATATACAAATATGTTTAAGTTGATAACAAGATCTGGGAACGAATAGGTTACAGTAACAAAACTAACAAACCAATCACTCAAAATCTCTCAAACACTCAAGGTTGTGTTTGGTATATACTGGTATTGAAAGTGGTTAAGGTTTGAAAATAGTTTTGAACGAATTAGGGTTAGGGTTTCCTAACTCTGGTTTTTCTCTCCCTTATCTCTCTTCTCTCTTTCTCACTAGAATGAACAAAGTGGAAAAAGTCTCGGATAGCTGAGGGTAGGGGTACTTTTATAGGAGGCTAAGAAGATTTGAGAACACAGACCAAGATCAAGGGCTAGGATCAGGTCTTAAATGATTGACTTTGATCTAATGGTTTAAATAGAGGCGATGATTATAACACTCCTGATTGGCTCAAAAGAGGTTCACATGGATTATGTAAGAGCGCATGCAGATCGTTGATAAACATAATCCCGGGGCTGTTAACATTCGCTAGTTTACTCTCTTAGAAGAAAGACAAATCCAACCAATCATAATGCAACAGATGTTAGGCAAGAAGAGGTTAACAAATGCACATCCAAAAATAATTACAAACGCACCCTGAAGTCTCTGCTGCTTTCGGATTCTACCCAAGGGAACTTTCAGCTAGTATAACCATCAATCCATAATTGCATAATGACCCTAAAACTTTTAAAACCAAATTTCAATTAATAAAAAACTTATTTTAAAACTTTATAAAATTCCCAAAAAGTATTAAAAATCAATTTTAGGGATATAAACACACTCAATCATGTGTACACACAATTATACGCAATATGAATTATATGAAAGCATTTCTAATGTATGTGAGTGTTGGTAAAGGTATCTAGATCAATCAAGAAAGAGGAATAAAATAGCAATCCAAACTCTAAGGTTCTTTGGTTTATAGGATAGACACAATTTTATCACAATTTCCAAATTAGATGAACACTTATACAATACAGACTCAAGTGAGTCAAAAGTATAAGGTGCTTCATTTTCATACACTCTTCGAGGTCACATATTGCTTCTTCCATGCCATGGTGTTGCCAAAGAATCTTCAGTAGAGTAATGGTTTTTTATCGAAGAACTTTATTCTTGAAATCCTGGATTATAATAGGTTTTCTTTGAAATCATGATTTGGTTGTATATATACACCTTCCTAGGTAATAATATGGTTAGGTTCAGGTATATATTTTCGTAATTCTAAGATATGGAAAACATCATGTATGTTGGATAATTCTGAAGGTAGTTCTAAATTATAGGCTACCGATCCTATATGTTTGGTAATTTTAAAAGGTCCAATATATCGAGGTGCTAGTTTCCCTTTTCTCCCAAATAAATTATTCCTTTTCGTGGAGATACCATCAAGAATACTTGGTTGTCTACCGGAAATTCTGATGTGTTCCTTATGTTGCTAGCATAACTCTTTTATCGACTTTGGGTCATATGTAACCTCTCTTGGATTAATCATATCTTTTACGTAGCTTCAGCTATAATTTCGGGTCTAAAGATATAATTTTATCCTCATTTAATCCCGCATAATTGTGAACGATAAGGTCTACCATATAATGCTTTGTAAGGGGTTGCGTGAATACTAGTTTGATAGCTATTATTGTAGGAGAATTCTATTAATATTAGATGATCGCTCCAATTATCGGATACGTCCAATACACAAGATCATAATGTTCATTTGTGGGTGAAAGGTGGTACTGAAGTAAACTTTCATTCACATATCTTTCTACACTGCTTGCAAAAATCTTCCAATGAATAGGGGATCTCGATCAGATATAATTCCAAGGAGTCTAATAATTTTTTGATTATATACCTCGCCGAGTCTTTGGAAATAATCGGTAGTGTTCGTTCATAAAAAAATGGGCTGATTTAGTAAGCGAATCGATAATGACCCATATTAAATTGTAATCTTGAGATGTTTTGGGAAATCCACTAACAAAATCCATGGTATTATGATCTCATCTACATTTTTGAATAGGAATCAATTATAACAATCCTCCAGGATGCTTATGTTCAATTTTACTTATTGACATGTAAGACATTTTGCCACAAAATTAGCTACATCTCGCTTCATCCCTTTCCACTAATATTATTGTTCAAGATCGTGATACATTTTAGTACAATCATAAATTTTGAATGATGATCTTCACTTAATATTTCGTTTTGTAAGGAGGGGTCTAATGGTACACATAATCGAGTTTTAAATCGCAGTCCTCTTTTTGGGCTATAGGACCAATCTTTATCTTCTTTATTATTTTTCAATCTTTATTGTTTACTTTTTTAGAAAAACATCATCCAACTGATGTTCCGAAATTCTCTTATGTAGGCTTGGATAATTAATGGTATTTCAAAGAATTATTTGAATTTCTGAAGTTTCTCTCTGCAAGTTGTATTATCCCATTGCAGTTATAAATGTAAACATACCATTGAGTTTCCCTCTCGACTTTTGGCTTAAGGCATCGGCAACTACATTTCCTTTCCCTATGTGATATTGTAAGTTAAATTTATAATCCTACAAAAATTCAATCCATCATCGTAGTCAATGATTTATATTTTTCTAGGTGAATATATTCTTAAGGCTTTTATGATCTGAGAATACCTAAAATTCTTCTCCATATAAATAACATCTCCAAATTTTTCAGTGCAAAAACTACTACGGATAGTTGTAAACCATTAATGGGAACTTACACTCATGAATATTTAATTGACACGACCCATATTCTACCACCTTTCATCATTGAATAAGTACACCCATTAATCCTTGTAATAATGAAATAATATATACATCGTAGACAATATTACTAGAGGAAATAATAAGGACGGAGTAGTGGTAAATTTTTCTTTTAATGTATGGAATTATCGTTAACACTTTTGAATCCAAGCAAATCGATCATCATGTTAGGTAAACTTCATTAAAGGTAAGGAAAATTTTGAAAATCCTTCTACAAAGTGTCAATATTAACCTTTGAATCCTAACATTTGTGGGTTGCTATTATTCTGTCACTGTCATGGTTTTTATTATATCTACTTGTATACCTATCTCAATTATCACATGCTCTAGAAACTTCACTTCTCTCGTGATTAAATCTCATTTACTTTTCTTTGTGTAAATTTGGTGTTGTCATAAAGTTTCTAATACTATGCATAAGTGTTCTTCGTGATCTTATCTAGTCTTAGTGTATATCAAAATATCGTCTTAAAAATAATTACGAACTGATCTAAGAAAAGTTAAAACACTCTATGCATTAAATTCATGAAAGTTTTAGGTGCATTTGTTAATCCAATGGACATTACCATACATTCAAATTGACCATACCATGTTAAAAAAAATTGGGCATGTCTTTTTCCTAAACACGGAGTTTATGATATCTGGACCTTAAATCAAAATTTTAAAATATTCCAAATCCTCATAATTGATAAAAGAGATCTCTAATCTTTGGCGAAGGATATTTATTCTAGATAGTTACTTGATTTAGTTTCTTATAGTCAATGCAGAAACAAAACATTCCATCCTTCCTTTTCACAAATAGGACTGGTGCTTTGCAAGGGGACATACTGAGTCGTATACAAGCTTTCTCTAATAATCCATCAAGTTGAGCTTGAAGTGTAAGACCCCGTGATTTTTGGACTAATAATTTAATTAATTTGGGATAAATAAATATTTAATTATATTGGAAATTTTTTAAATTGGCAATGGAGGTTAAAATTTGAGGATGATAGAAAGTATTTAGAATGATGATTCTGAGTGTGCGGTTGATCCCGAATGGGTAGAGATAGTCAAAATGATTGTACTTAAATTTTATACGGCTTTTGAAATATTTTTAAGTTCGTTTGACTCGAATTGGAGCAATCAAGTCATTTAAAGTGTGTGTTATCATTTAAAGTTCGGTATTTTGGGAGATAAGGCTTAAAAAGCCTCCGTGAGATGACAATATCATTTATAGATTGAGAAAGCCATAGAGAGGGATAAAGAAGAGGAGAGGAAGAAGTGAAAGAGAAAAAAAGCTTGAGGAGTCCGGCTATTACGTGATTTGGAGGAAGATTCAGAATCTACAACTTTGAGGCAAGTGACTAAACTTGCTAAATAATTCTTGTCTCATGATTTGTGGATAAAATTCATGGATTTGGGGTTAAAAATGTTGAAACATAAATTTGGGGTAAATCTTGTATTTAAGATGTGGGTATATGGATTTAGGGTTTTATAATTGGTTGGGTAGAAATATAATGAGTTTTAATGTTAGAAATATGTTTGGGTTAAAGAGAAACGGAGAGAAGATGATAAATGTGATTTTTGTAAACTTTGTCTTTTTGAGAAAAATAGCCATTGTCGTAGCTTCTAAACAGGCCGAATCGATTCGAAATGTTTTAGGTTTCCAGGTCTGAATGACCGAATCGATTCGGCCTAAGGAAGACTTACAGGTCCTTTGGACCGAATTGATTCGCATTAGTTTCGAAAACATGGTTGTTTTATGAGGTTTTTCTAGAGTGTGTTTCGCTCCGTTTCTTTTGGGTTTATCGATTTGAAACCTTTATATATGTTACGAGAAGTATGTTTTGGAGACTTGTAGGGAGTTTCCCTTGTGATCTTATGTTGGGGTCGTATTGATTGATTTCTAGAAAGTGCGAATTTAAGTTATTGTATCAATTTAGTGGGGAATCCTCCTAGCATTAAGTTATCTATTTGGAGGATGATGCTTGTTGATAGGTGTGGATTCAAATATAGATGGTATCCTTTATGTTGATTGAATTGGGAAACTTTTCATACTCATAGGTGTGAGGGACGAGTAAGTTTCAAGCGAGAGATCGTATTATAAAATCGATTTGGAAAGGTATGTGTTATGTTAACGGGTAGAATTATGAGAGTTACATACTTATAGCCTAATTCGTCTCTTTTATACATACGGGCATGTGATAGTATGTATTTACATATGGCGTAATTGTATATACCTTGTGTGATGGTCTACACGCATATGATGTGATTGCATATATATCTAGTGTGAATGATATATATATATTTATTTATTTATATATATTTATTTATTTATCGTGTGAGCATACCCTCCAGTGCTATCATGGGAAGTTGCGCTATGTGAGTGACGCCCCCGGCTTGAGGAGCAGGGTGCGTATAGTCCCCAAGTCACAGTTCTCATTTATTTATTGTGTGATTTCATTCTGGATGAGAAGTCTTGGGTGTGATTCGTTCTCACTTTCAGTTTCATAACTATGACCGCTTCCGATACGATGTGATTTATTTTATTTACCATGGCGGTGTGATAATAATTTGATATGGTAACTCGGGATAAAGCGAGTAATTCCTGGAAGATGATAGCATTGTGAAGTATTTTTTATATCCATAAGTGATTAGATTTTGGATATTTAATTCTACGCTAAGTGTGTTATGTGTACTAGCTTGTTATAGTTTATGATTGTGCTTTGTAATTAGAGTAATGTTATAGACCCCAAGAAGGTTTGGAGCATTATCTTATTTATGTGGTTAGGGATTATTGGTCCTCATATGTATTCGTAGTTATATGTGGGGTACTGAGGGCATAATGGACCACAACGACCAACATTGTTAAGGAGTCATGTATCGAGGGGTTCCTTGTTTGGATTTCTCTTTGCGAGACATCCCACACACGAAACACAGTGCAATGTTGGGAGTGGGGAGAAGTTTAGTCCTTAGTACTCGGATTTATATGTTGTAGTGAAACAATGCCTTATGAGAATAAACTGGAGAAATATTTTAATTGACTAGTTGATGTTATATGTTTCATGCATTGAGGGCACAGTGAATCTCAACGATCACCGTTGTTAAGGAGTAGTCTATCGGGGGGTTCCTTGTTTGGATTTTTCTTTGCGAGATATCCCACGCACGAAACGCAGTGCAATGTTGAGAGTTGGGTGAAGTTTAGTCCTTAGCATTTAGATGGTAATAACTTGTCTAAGTTTATAACTAGAATCCACTAAATTCTAGTAAGAGTTTTGTATATGTATATTTATATGTTAAAATAAGTTTCGTTGCAAATTTGGGTTATGGTAGAATCGAAAGTCTATGGTTATGTTTTAGTTGATGGGTTACGCGAGTGTGGATTTGGCGTAGGTTAGATTGATTTGTCCCTAGAAAGAGTTGGTTAGTTATTTGAGGACCATGTACATACGTTTTGGTGCGCGCTCTAGTTAAGGGGTGAGTTGGATTTTCAAGAGAGTGTGACTCCACCTTAATCATGTTATAGTGAATTTATAATTATTATGCATTTTAATGCACTTGCTAAAAATGTTTTCATGCCTCAGTCTCTGACCCGTTTATAATTTTCCCTTGCTATATATATATTGTATTAATTTTAGGTGTTCCTCCACAAGGACACCAATGATGCTTTCTAGCCTGTATTCGTGGAGCTATAGTAGTTGCAAAGTATAGCGGGATATTGTTATAGCAGTTTCCTATCTGTTGCAAATCTAGTTTAGGATCCAGTTTGTATATCGGGTTAATGCCTATGTGTTATAGATATCACTTTTATATTTCTCTCCTTAGAATTTTTTTGTATTATCTGTGACCCGACAACATATTCGGGTATTTTCTTTTGTTCACGTATTATGTAATTTAGAATTACTTTTTTTTATCATCGCCATGTGCATATGTAACATGTTTAGTTGTTATTATGACGTTGGTTGGTTATTGCATTGTATGTTTTATAAACAAAATTTGGCACCCTCTTTTTATAGTATTGGGTTGTTAGCTATGTTTATTTTGGTATCGTCACTAGATGCTGAGAATGATCCACTTGAGATTCGTGATTATTATAGTATAGGGGTGGCCACCCGTTATTATTTTAAGCGGGGGTGTCACATGTGGTATCACAACATCAGGTTCTAGTGTCTTTACGATCTGTGCGGGCTTTCTACGTTCTTTCATAAGCGTAATTGGTGTAGAGCCCTACTATTAGGACTAGTGTGTTCATTACATCTATATTTTCTTCTACGATGTGTGATCACTTGAATGGAGTTCTGATACAACTGTTCTTGTTTCAGATGCCACCGAAGTGAGGTCATCCAGGCAGGGCAAATATAGGGGCTGAAAATATGGAACCCCAAATTCCCCAAGGGACTATGACCACAGTCGAAGTTTCCAATATTGTGGCACAAGCAGTCACTACTGCCATTTCTATGATGGCACGTCAACTTGTGGCTCACGCAACCCAAGCCCACTCGGGGCTATCTACGTGGGAAAGAGTAAGAGAAGATTTTAGGAAGGGATATCCTTCAGAATTTTTAGGCGGAGCTGATGCGATGGTTGCAAATCGTTGGAAGAAGAGTATGCAAATGCACCTTCGAATGGTTGAATGTAGTGAGGTGCAGAAGAAATTTCTCGCCACCTTTAAATTTACGGGAGGAGATCTCCAATGGTGGGAATCATTCACCACATCAGATCAAAGAGATGCGATGCCCCTAACAGATTTTTGGGAACTCTTTGACCGAAAGTATTTTCCTTCCGCGATCTAGAAGGAAATGGGGAGGAACTTGTTGGATGTGTCTCAAGGTGATTGAACAGTGGCCGAGTACGAAGAAGAATTTAATCGATTGGCGAATTTAGAATGGCAATAAGAGAAATACAGAGGAAAATAAAATACTCAAGTTCGTGGGAGGTTTAGAATGGCGAATTCAGTAACATTTTTTAGGGAACCCAGCATTATTGACTTTCGCTAAGGTAGTGAATGAGGCATTATTACAGTGTCAGGAATATCCTCTTCATTCGTAGGGGGTAAGAAATTTAGAGACTCGGTTTCATCAAGTAAGTCCAAAGAAGAGAATGCCAGTGAAGCAGGATGGTATAAATAGGATTATCGAGGGCCGCAACAACGTTTTGTCCCCCAGGAGGGGAAGGGAGGATTTGCTGGTAGATGTTTCTTTTGTAAAGAAGTAGGCCATAGGAATATGGATTGTCCTGAAAGAGGTAAAGGGAAACTTTTTAAGGAGGGTTTGGACATGCAACCCCTACAACAGATCATATGCCAGTTTGGGCCGGAGGATTTTGAGCAGGAACCCGTTGATGAAGCGATGAAGTCGGATTAGAGAGGTAATATGTAAATTATATTTTACCTTTATGGTTAGGTTATGATTCAAGGGGTATTGTAAGTATCGTAAGTAAGATTTCAATGAGTGGTTAGTTATTATAACCCCGTTATGTATGGGATGACCCGAAAGGGAGGAGTGATCCAGTGAGGCTCTTAGACGATATCTTTTGGGAGTATAGATTGTCTTGTGATGCGCTAGTAAAGAGTTACGACTTTTTTTTGAACATAGGAATTGTTGAAATGCGTTGAGTAATAACTGTAAAGCTATCGTTTTATAGTCTTGCTAGACTTATGTGTTTGTAATGCTCCAGTTATGAAAGATCCTAGTGTATGTAAATGTTTTATTATGATGTGAGGGATTCTTATTACTGGAAAGATTCAGGGTTTCGTGGGTTATCGTTGAGCTAAGAATTTTTTTTAGCCCATGGTTATGCTAGGTTTGAGAACTAATGGTTGGTAAGAGTATTGTATTTGATGGCACCTTGTGTCTTGGGCATAAGGTATTTTGATTGGGATGTCGAAAGACATAAACTGGCTTTCAAATAAAACTGTTTTATAGGCATTCGGGCAATATCAAAAATGATTCAAAAATAATTTTTAACTTTAGTCCTGATCTAACTGATCTCAATCCCTGACAGAGTGACACAGTAGTGTATTTGGAGGGTTCCTTATTTGGATTTTCGTTGCGAGCCTCCCCCGCATGAAAGTGTAATACCCCGTATTTTTATGGCTTTTAAAATTTAGGGATTTATTAAATTTAAATTGAGATATTAATTTAATATGAATCCGGAAAAATTATTTTTATATTTACTAACGTGATGTGAGTTAGTAATTATTGGAAAATTGTTGAATATTACTAGACGAGTAAAGTAATACATGAGATTTATTTTATTCAAATTGTCACGAGTAAATAAAATGGAAATTATGAAAATTTAAGTCGGGACGCGCCTGTGTCGTGTCAGGACTAAATTATTATTATATAAAGTGAATAAATTATAATTTGCTAGTATGGTGGTTTTGAGTGCGCCAAAGTGTCCAGAAGGGTCGAGATTGTCAGAAAAGTGTACCCGGGGGTTTAGTTAGAGTCTCGGGGCATTTTTAGGCCTAATTGACATCCCGGGAGGGTATTTTAGACATTTTATATTTTTGGGGAATTAAACCCACGAATTTCCTAAGGATATATCAGCCTTTAGGAGTTGTCTTCTAGGGTTAACAAACACAAAATCAAAGGACGAACATTAGAGAAGAAGTTGGCAAGCTTTTCAAGAAATTCAAGGCCAAAGACTCAACCGTTTTCACCGCCACCACCACCAAAACGTAGATCGCGGAACGAGGAGCACAATCATACCTTTTTCCTTCGCAAATCAGAAACTAAATTCTCAGGCAAGTATCTATCTTGCTTTATTTTTGGTTAATGCCTCACACATGTTAGTTTAGGATTGCCAATATCATGTTTTATGAAAGAAAATGTTATTTTGGAGACTTTAAATCGCATGTTTAGAGAGATTCAATATATTCTGGATATACCCATCACATGTAGAGGATTACCCACGAATTACTATGAGTTTAGAAACAAGATATCTAGGAGATAATTAGAGGAATGGATAATTCTTCCAAAATTAGGGTTCTTGAAGATTATGTCAATTTTACTCCATTAATTCGATACCGTTGATGTTTTAATACATGTTTCACGTAGTAAATCTTGTATATATGTATACAGAACTTGTAGTATTGTTATTTGAGAATTTTAGACTTGTTAATGACATTTTTGGAGAAATTTGAAGATGAAACCCGTAGGTTTAATTTGCAGTTTCTGGGCAAGAACTGCTTGATCGATCGATCGAGCCTAGAGCATCGATCGATCGACGGATCGATCGATCGACGGATTGATCGATCGACCCCTTTTCTTCAATCGATCGACCCATCCTGGAAAACTACATATTTCTCATTTGTTAGTTTAATTCGCTTAGGATGTATAGGAGCCCTTGATTGTTGTTGTTGGAATATAATGGGATATAGAAATGACCAGTAGGGCCTAGGTAGATCCCGTTGAGTAAAATTTTAGTGTAGGATGAGATTTTGGGTTAACGAGGAATGATTCATGTGTATAAGAAATCATGCGTATTTAATAAAAGATCGGGACTCGTAAGAGAGTTAGACCGGAACGTAAGCGAGTGAATGCATACTGAAAATTATAGTTAGAATACTTTGAGAGAGGAGAAGTGAGTATGAAGTTAATAATAAATGAGAATACAAATAACGAGTCCGTTATATGAAATAATCGAGTAAAATGTGTAATAATGGATAATTATAATTATGGGCCGTGAGCGCACTTAATTTAGAAATGTGGATGTATATATATATATATATATATATATATATATATATATATATGATTGTGTGATTGTGCATATATTATATCTGTATAAAAATCATACTCGGGTTACTTTCTATCACGGGGGTTTCCGTGCCGGAACGGTCTTATCTCAATGGGACCTTTATGGGGGATATTGACTCGTACCCTAGAACATAGGATTCCTTGCAACAGGCTATCTGATTGATAGTCAGACGGTCCTAAGAGACGTGAGGGTATGTGCTGACCTCTTAGTGACTTGGAACTCTGCTTCGCCTCCATTTGTATGTGTTTTATGTTAATGCAGTCCGAGAGTGATTCCGAACTAGCATTTCCCTAAATATGTGTGATACAGGGACTTGATAGCAGAGTATGCCGGCACCATAGATTTTAAGTGGGGTGCAGATAGTGTGTATATATATATATATATATATATATATATATATATATATTATATGAGTGATTGGTATATATATATATACTTATATATAGAAACCTTTCACCATAGA
Organism: Sambucus nigra; assembly: GCA_949130495.1. Classification (NCBI taxonomy): domain Eukaryota; kingdom Viridiplantae; phylum Streptophyta; class Magnoliopsida; order Dipsacales; family Adoxaceae; genus Sambucus; species Sambucus nigra. The sequence continues at coordinate 116,144,222 of OX422219.1, forward strand.
TTTTATGTGGGGTTTCATTAGTATATATATTATACGTGTAACTAATATATATACGTATATTTATATGAGAACTTTCTACTGTGCGTAATAGTAGTTAAGTGATGTATAAATTTTCAACTTCACTATAAGTATTCAGAAACTTTATGACGGTACGGGGTTATTCTAAATAACGTAATAAATCCTGAAGAGTTTGATTTTCTAAAGTGAATACCATAACCTTATTTTCAAAGTGATAAAACCTTATGGAGAATAAGTTAGAGAGACTTATGAGATTGATTAGTACGGTAGGCGTGCACACTAGGCGAGAGGTGAGAATTCTCAAGAGAGAGTGTCGCATACTAACATGCTTGTTGCATTAGCAGGTAAGCTTGTTAAATACTTGCTAAACTATTTTTTTAAAACTTTTTTACAATCGGTCTCTTACCCATTTTTTTTTATCTCTTATCTATTGTATATATATATGTATATATTACAGGTGCTCAGCCACATGGGAGTCATGCATAGGTTCTTTGGATTGGACGCGCTGTAGCTTATGTGCGAGTTGCAGGTCTTTATTGTAGACGACCTCTTCATTGATTCGGTTCTTGTTATAGTTCTTCATAGTTAGGGCATGCGTCGCCCATTTCCCATTCAGTATAGATTTTTTAGACATGGATGTTCATTTATTTTCAATATTCGGTACTCTTTGTCTATTAACTCTTGTCAGGATGATTTCATTTTTAGTTTAAATTTGGTTTGGTTAATCTAGATGGATTGATTCTTTTGTGTTGATTGCTATTCGTAGCACTTATGTGATTCTTAAACTATTGGTTATTTAAAAGGTTTTCGAATTGGAATTTAATAAAAAATGGAAATAAAGTTTTAAATTTTTTTGACACTTAGCTTAATTATTTAGGGTGTTTAGATTGGGAAATTTTTTTTTGCGGCAGTGATGCTAAGAATGAACCAACTGCTCACCTTGATTTTAATTTAATAAAGGATTAATCGTCCGGTATTTCATTAGGGGGGGTGTCACAGGTGGTATCAGAGCATCAGGTTCTAGTGTCCTTTAGGATCTGTGCGGCTTATTATGCTTCCAGCATTGCTTTGTTTGATATAGAGCCCTATGTTTAGGATTGTTGATTTCTACGATGAGATTTCGTTCTCCTGCTATAACGTATATACCTTAGTGAATCTAAATTGCGTTCGGACGTGTTCGAATAATTAAATATGGCAGGCAAGGGCCGTTGGGCGGACAGCAGGACACAAGGATCAATTGAGGTTGCAGAGCATATTCGAGGATAATGACCATAGTTAAGGTCACCCCTATTATGGCACGAGAAGCAAGGACAGTAAACACGGCTAGGACGCAACTTTTGATTTCCAAATGTTGCTATAGTCAAAAGAGGTGCAAGAGTAAACTCACCCCAACGTGGTACGACTGGGGAAAAGTCAGACGAAGCTTTGTAGAGAACTATTAGTGGAAATTCTAAAAATGCAAAAATTGTGTGTGTTAGCCCACGGAGGTAAAGTATCCAAAGTCTTGGACATAGGGCGGCGTGTGGCTAACTGAAAGTGAAAATTTGGAGACAAATTTTCTTGGCTTGTCGGAACAAGGTTATCATGGTGGGAGTCAGCCACTACTTTTAGAAGTGGAATGATATGCCTATATGAGAATATTAGGTATAGTTTGACTATATGTTCCTTCATCAGGTGTTCAGGATAAGAAGTGAACGATGTTCGGAACTCATCATAGGAGGACCTGACAGAGGTCTATTTGTGAATATGAGTCTAAACCGGTTGCGAATCTTGTATCGAAAGATGTAGATACAAATGGAGGAAAGGACTCCAAGTGGTAAATCGACTCATAAAAATAGTTAATAACACCAAAAAGGGAATTCTGCTCGACGATTGATTCAGAAGTTATTAACGACGTGCTTTGACAATAGAGATGTTAATGCTTCTTTGTGTGGGAAGCTAAAGGAATCGAAGAAGTTAGTGAAGAATAAGACTTGATGCAACAATGGTAGGGTAGCACCACAAGGGGGTGGGAATACACGTCAGGGATCCATTTAAATGATTCAAATAGCTGAATTCTTACCAAAGGGATGGCAAATTCAGTAAGGACTATTGTAGCCAATAGCATGTTCTTTAAGTCCAACAAGGCTAAGGGAACCACTGTGGATAGCCAACATGAATTGAGCCTATCGAAGTTCGAGAGAAGGACAATCCTAATATCGTTGGTATAACAGGTTATAAGTGGATTATGTGTGGAGGTATTTTGTGGAGAGAGAAATCGCACGCGTTGATGTTTTCCCGAAGTGAGTAAAGGGATAAGAGTATGGTGCCTAGTCAAAGGCAACGATTAAAGTAGATTTGTGTTGGTTGGTTAGGTATCTTACCTCCGGAGACCATTTGTGCAATCAAGACGATTGGCAAGGTAGAAGTATAAGCTTTATCCTCAGAGGACGAGGCGCGTTTTATGTGACACGAGCGAGTCATTATATTTTGTTCATTGCTAGATTAGCATGTGAGACGAGTTTAATGTGTATAACTTCAAACGATGTTATTATGTGAATATTTTTCCCTAGTGTAGCGGGATTTTCCTTAATGCTATCCGCAGAGGATGAATGAGGATATTAATAGTGTTATATGCTTTATTGAGGTTACTTGTTGTAGTGATGTGATATACGAGTATAATATGGTATTGATTACAACTTTATAGAAATAGTCAATACGATAGTAGGCAGTTATTGCAAGGCTATCGGAGTGGTTGCATTAGTGCACCATGTTTTTTTCGGGCAAGGCCTCACCTGCAAGAGGGTTGGACTAGCACTTATACATTATCTATCCTAGAGACTTAGGAGGGGATAGTGGGCTCGAGATATTCAATACCGGTGTGTAGGGACTTTGTTGTTATGATTCAGTATGTATCGAGTTTACGGTTGAGCGAAAAGATTTAACTGAGTATTATGTTTAGCGCTTAGGACTTGGTGATAGGAAGAGTGCATTGTTATATCTATCCTTTAGAGATGTGGGAGTTAAGACTTATACCCCTCTGATTGGGGAAAGGGATTTCGAGAATCCCGATTGTATGTATTAGAGGCTTATGGAATGCAATCACCACCAATACTACGAAAGTACAATTGGCGAAATGTCCTTCGTTAAGTGTAATTTCGGGAGGAGATGTAATTTTCTGCTAAGAAACGGTAAAAATAGGGGTGCATGCTATGGACGGAGGGCCTAACGGATTTCAATGACTAACAATGCTAGGTAGTAGTGTATCGGGGGGTTCCTTGTTTGGATTTCACTTTGCGAGACATCCCACGCATGTAACTTAGCGTAAGGTTGGAAATAGGGAGATGTTTGGTCATTAGTCCACGAGTTCAGTTCCTTGGGCATAATAGGAGCAGATAATTATATCTGTAAGTTGGTAGTTGAATTATGATTTAAGGCCAGTGGAGCCGGTTGCGTGGTAAGCAAGCATTAAAAGTTTTGTTTTACCACCACGAGTTGAGGGGTGGAACGATGATAAGGAGGATTTTAAATTTTGATTTCTAGGGTGAGTGAGAGTACCCAAGTGTTGCAATCACGTTGTGAGCACTAGGAAAATAAAGAATTGGTTATTAGGTGTGAAATGTATGTGATGCTTACGCTAGTATGCACAGTTTATAGGTTGTGTAGACATCCTGGTTAGTTGATGTTAAAAATCGTCCGAGTTGAAGGGACGTGCGAATAGATGTGTGGAATATATATATGTGGGACTAACATAATGAAGTGAAAGTGGTATAGTCGATGTTGAGCAGGACATAGTGAGTAGTCTCTGCAGACACCACTCATAGATAGATATCGGTTGGAATAAGGGGATCAACTAGAGAATTTGGTGGTTATCAACAATTCTTGTACGAAAGAGGACGGTAAAGTCGGTAAAGTCCTTGGATGGATTGACATCTTCAAGGTAAGATCAAGGGTTCATCCTAACATGTGGAGTAAGTCTCCCAAGAAGGAAGTGATTGACATTCCTTTGGGGTGATTTACAATATTAACTAGTGTGCCCCAGTCTTCCTTTGAAAGGAAGGGATCGCGTCGGTACGTGGTCCTACACGATATTATTTTCTGAATTAGGATGATATTTGTGAATCCCACCTTCAATATGGGATTTCAGGAAACAGCGGAGATAACATTTTATCTTGAGTAGGAGGTATCACCCATAGCCGAGGAGCAGGCGCACGGTGATTAACGAGTAGTGGAGCTGCATGAAGGTGCTTTTAGAATCTTGGTGATCATTTCGTTTCCACAACGGTTATAGCTAACAAGTGGAGCAGTACGGTAATTGGGGGAGGATATTACCTAATGGTAGAGTTACGTGGAAGCACTCGTACCTGTTTGTCGTGAACGAGGTGCTTATTGAAGTTTTGGTGTGGAAAAATCCTAACTATTCTCCCTCTGCGTAGGTTTAGAGGTGAGCGGATAATCAGAATTTTGGATCGGTCGAGAGTAACCCGATGACTATGGTGAAACTCCACGACTGTTTTAGGTGAACAAGAGTGGTCAGATGTTCGTATGGTTTCTCTCAGAATGGGAGTTTTGTGTTTAGATAAATCTGACTAGTTGTCATGTGGTGAGGTGAGGCCTCCAAATGATATTAAAATAATGGGAATTAATAGTGTATATGCGTGTCTTATGCGAATGTTGTCGGATAGGAGAACAATGTGAAGTATCTTTGATGAAGAGTGTTATAATGATTGAGCGCCTTACTATGTGGATAGGTTGCGTACTGTTAAGGTATCCAAAATGTGTTTTACCATGTACGCCTTATATTCCGAATTTCAGGATGAAATTCCGTTATTAGGGGTGAAGTACGTAATACCCCGTATTTTTATGGCTTTTAAAATTTGGGGATTTATTAAATTTAAATTGAGATATTAATTTAATATGAATCCGAAAAAATTATTTTTATATTTACTAATGTGATGTGAGTTAGTAATTATTGGAAAATTGTTGAATATTACTAGACGAGTAAAGTAATACATGAGATTTATTTTATTAAAATTATCACGAGTAAATAAAATGGCAATTGTGGAAATTTAAGTCGAGACGCGCTTGTGTCGTATCAGGATTAAATTATTATTATATAAAGTGAATAAATTATAAGTTTCTCGTATGGTCATTTTGAGTGCGCCAAAGTGTTCGAAAGGGTCGATATAGTCAGAAAAGTGTACCCGAGGGTTTAGTTAGGGTCTCGGGGTATTTTTAGGCCTAATTGACATCCCGGGAGGGTATTTTAGACATTTTATATTTTTGGGGAATTAAACCTGCGAATTTCCTAAGGATATATTAGCCTTTAGGAGTTGTCTTCTAGGGTTAACAAACACAAAATCAAAGGACGACCATTAGAGAAGAAGTTGGCAAGCTTTTCAAGAAATTAAAAGCTAAAGACTCAACCGTTTTCACCGCCACCAGCACCAAAACGTAGATCGCGGAACGAGGCGCACAACCATACCTTTTTCCTTCGCAAATCAGAAACTAAATTCTCAGGAAAGTATCTATCTTGATTTATTTTTGGTTAATGCCTCACACATGTTAGTTTAGGATTGTCAATATCATGTTTTATGAAAGAAATTATTAATTTGGAGACTTTAAATCGAATGTTTTAGAGAGATTCAATATATTCTGGATATACCCATCACATGTAGAGGATTACCCACGAATTACTGTGAGTTTAGAAATAAGAAATCTGGGAGATAATTAGAGGAATGGATAATTCTTCCAAAATTAGGGTTCTTGAAGATCATGTCAATTTTACCCCATTAATTCGGTACCGTTGATGTTTTTATACATGTTTCACGTAGGAAATCTTGTATATATGTATATAGAACTTGTAGTATCATTATTTGAGAATTTTAGACTTGTTAATGACATTTTTGGAGAAATTGGAAGATGAAACCATTAGGTTTAATTTGCAGTTTTTGGGCAAGAATTGCTTGATCGATCGATCGATCCCAGAGCATCGATCGATCGACTGATCGATCGATCGACCCCTTTTCTTCGATCGATCGACCCATCCTGGAAAAATACATATTTCTCATTCACTAGTTTAATCCGCTTATGATGTATGGTAACCCTTGATTGTTGTTGTTGGAATATAATGGGATATAGAGATGACCAGTAGGGCCTAGGTAGATCCCTTTGAGTAACATTTTAGTGTAGGATGAGATTCTGGGTTAATGAGGAATGATTCATGTGTGTAAGAAATCATGCGTATTTAATAAAAGATTGGGACTCGTAAGAGAGTTAGACCGGAACGTAAGCGAGTGAATTAATACTGAAAATTATACTTAGAATACTTGGAGAGAGGAGAAGTGAGTATGAAGTGAATAATAAATGAGAATACAAATAATGAGTCCATTATACGAAATAATCGAGTAAAATGTGTAATAATGGATAATTATAATTATGGGCCGTGAGCGCACCTAATTTAGAAATGTGGATGTGTGTGTGTGTGTGTGTCTATATATATATATATATATATATATATATATATATATATATATATACTGTGTGATTGTGCATATAATATATCTGTATAAAAATCGTACTCGGGCTACTTGCTATCAGAGGGATTTTTGCACCAGGACGATCTTATCTCGTTGGGACCTTTATGGGGGATATTGACTCGTACCCTAGAACATAGGATTCCTTAGTACAGGCTATCTGATTGATAGTCAGACGGTCCTAAGAGACGTGAGGGTATGTGCTGACCTCTTAGTGACTTGGAACTATGCTTCGCCTCCATTTGTATGTGTTTTATGTTAATGCAGTTCGAGAGTAATTATGAACTAGTATTTCCCTAAATATGTGTGATACAGGGACTTGATAATAGAGTATGCCAGCACAATATATTTTATGTGGGGTGCAGATAGTATATATATATTATATGAGTGATTGGTATATATATACATATATATGGAAACCTTGCACCATAGATTTTACGTGGGGTGTCGTTAGTATATATATTATACGTGTAAGTAATATATATACAAATATTTATATGAGAAATTTCTACTGTTCATAATAGTAGTTAAGTAATGTATAAATTTTCAACTACACTATAAGTATTCGAAAACTTTATAATGGTACGGGGTTATTCTAAATAACGTAATAAATCCTAAAGAGTTTGATTTTCTAAAGTGAATTCCATAACCTATTTTCAAAGTGATAAAACCTTATGGTGAATAAGTTAGAGAGACTTATGAGATTGATTAGTACGGTAGGCGTGCACACTAGGCGAGAGGTGATAATTCTCAAGAGAGAATGTCGCATACTGATATGGTTGTTGCATTAGCAGGTAAGTTTGTTAAATACTTGTTAAACTATTTTTTTAAAACTGTTTTACAATCGGTCTCTGACCCGTTTTCTGTTATCTCTTCTCTCTTGTATATATATATGTATATATTATAGGTGCTCAGCCATAGGGGCGTCATGCATAGGTTCTTTGGATTGGACGCGCTGTAGCTTATGTGCGAGTTGCAGGTCTTTGTTGTAGACGACCTCTTCATTGATTCGGTTCTTGTTATAGTTCTTCATAGTTAAGGCATGTGTCGCCCATTTCCCATTCAGTATAGATTTTTTAGACATGTATGTTCATTTATTTTCAGTATTCGGTACTCTTTGTCTATTAACTCTTGTTAGGATGATTTCATTTTTAATTTAAATTTGGTTTGGTTAATCTAGATGGATTCATTCTTTTGTATTGATTGTTATCCGTAGCACTTATGTGATTCTTAAACTATTGGTTATTTAAAAAGGTTTTCAAATTGGAATTTAATAAAAAATGGAAATAAAGTTTTAAATTGTTTTGACACTTAGCTTAATTATTTAGGGTGTTTAAATTGGGAAATTTTATTTTGTGACAGTGATGCTAAGAATGAACCAACTACTCACCTTGATTTTAATTCAATAAAGGATTGATCACCCGGTATTTAATTAGGCGGGGTGTCACAGAAAGTAGCGAATGTCATGATTTGAGAAGAGTTAAATATTTGTACATTTCAATTTTTTTATATAATTAGTAAGTTATAACGGATTGATTTGTTTCGTGTTATTGAACAATTTGAGGCTAAGTGAAGTCGAGTTATGTTTATACAAGTTGAGATCGGGTACAGGGTGTATAGGCGCCCTGGTCAGCTGATTTGGTATTTAATCAAAATGATTCCCAGTGAGAAGTGGGAGGAATAGGTATAATGATCTCAAGGATAGGTGTCGTACGAACTAATTGAGGTTTGGAGTACTAGGCTGGGCTTAATTTCAAGGACGAAATTCTTGTAAGGGGGGAAGTCTGTAATACCCTGTGATTTTTGGACTAATAATTTAATTAATTTGGCAAAAATAAATATTTAATTATATTGGAGAAATTTTAAATTGGCAATGGAGGTCAAAATTTGAGAATGTTAGAAATTATTTCAAATGACGATTCTAATTGTACGGTTGATCTCGGACGGGTCGAGATAATCAAAATGATTGTACTTGGATTTCATTCGGGTTTCGAAATATTTTTAAGTTCGCTTGACTGGAATTGGAGTAACCGAGCCATTTAAAGTGTGTGTTATCATTTAAAGTTGGGTATTTTGGGAGATAAGGTTTAAAAAGCCTCCATGAGATGACAATCTCATTTCGAGATTGAGAAAGCCCTAGAGAGAGATAGAAGAGGGGAGGAAGAAGAGAGAGAGAAGAAAATCTTGGGGAGTCCGACTATTACACGATTTGGAGGAAGATTCAGACTCTACACATTTGAGGCAAGTGATTAAAATTGATAAATAATTCTTGTGCATCATTTATCTCATGATTTGTGGATAAAATTTATAGATTTGGGGTTAAAAATGTTAAAACCTAGATTTTGGGTAAATCTTGTATTTGAGATGTGGGTATATGGATTTAGGGTTTTATAATTGGTTGGGTTGAAATATAATGAGTTTTAATGTTAAATATATGTTTGGGTTGAAGATAATTGAGAGAAGATAATAAATGTGATTTTTGGAAACTTTGGCTTTTGGAAAAAAATAGCTATTTTTGTAGCTTCTGAACAGATTGGATCAATTCAGCCCCTTTCCGAATCGATTCAAAATGTTACAGGTTTCTAGGTCTGAATGATCGAATCGATTCGGACCCAAAGCCAAACTTACAGATCCTATGGACCGAATCGATTCGCATTAGGGGCGAATCGATTCGCTTTACGGGCCGAATCAATTCAGACTGGGATGAATCAATTCGAAAATAGGGTTGTTTTTGTTAGGTTTTTCTAGAGTGAGTTTATCTCCATTTCGTTTGTGTTTATCGATTTGAAACCATTATATATGTTACGAGAAGTATGTTTTGGAGACCTTTAGAGAGTTTCCCGTATGATGTTATGTTGAGGTCGTATTGATTAATTTCGAGAGAGTACGAATTTAAGTTATCGTATCGATTTAGTGGGGAATCCTCCTAGCATTGATATTTATATTTGGGGGATAATGATTGTTGATAAATGTGGATTCAGATATAGATGGTAGCCTTTATGTTGATTGAATTGGGAGACTTTTCATACTCATAGTTGTGAGGGACGAGTAAGTTTCAAGTGAGAGATCGTATTATAAAATCAATTTGGAAATGTATGCGTTATGTTAACAGGTAGCATTATGAGAGTTATTTACTTATAGCCGTATAATTTTCTTTTATACATACGAGCGTCTAATAGTATATCTTTATATATGGCGTAATTGTATATACGTTGTGTGATGGTTTGCACATGTATGATGTGATTGCATATGTATCTATTGTGAATGATATATATATATATATATATATATATATATATATATATATTGTGTGAGCATAGCCTCCATTGCTATCATGGAAAGTTGGGCGATGTGGGTGAGATCCCTGGCTTGAGGAGCAGGAGGCGTATAGTCCCCAGGTCATAGTCATCCTTCATTTATCATGTGATTTCATTCTGGGTGAAACGTCTCGGGTATGATTCGTTCTCACTTTCAGTTTTGGAACTATGATCGCTTCTTATATGTTATGATTTGTTTTATTTTCCATGGCAGTGTGATAATAATCCGATATATGGTTACTCGTGATAAAGAGAGTAATTCTTGGAAGATGGTAGCATTGTGAAGTATTTTTTATATCCAAAAGTGATTGGATTTTGGATATTTAACTGTACGCTAAGTGTGTTATGTGTACTGGCTTGTTAAAGTTGTATGATTGTGTTTTGTAATTAGAGTAATGCTATAGACCCCAAGAAGGTTCGGAGCATTATCATATTTATGTGATTGGGGATTATTTATCCTCATATGTATTCGTAGATATGTGTGGGGTACTGAGGGCATAATGGACCTCAACGACCAACATTGTTAAGGAGTAGTGTATCGGGGGGGTTCCTTGTTTGGATTTCTCTTTGCAAGACGTCATATGCATGAAACACAGTGTAATGGTTGGAGTGGGGAGAAGTTTAGTCCTTACTAATCGGATTTATATGTTATAGTGAAACAATGCCTTATGAGAATAAACTAGAGAAATATTTTAATTGAGTAGTTGATGTTATATGCATCGTGCATTGAGGGCATAATGAATCTTGACGATCAACATTGTCAAGGAGTAGTGTATCGGGGGGTTCCTTCTTTGGATTTCGCTTTGCGAGACGTCCCACCCACGAAACGCAGTGCAATGTTGAGAGTTGGGTGAAGTTTAGTCCTTAGCATTTAGATGCTAATAAATTCTGTAAGTTTATAACTAGAATCCGCTAAATTCTAGTAAGAGTTTTGTATACGTATATTTATATGTTAAAATAAGTTTAGTTGCATATTTGGGTTATGGTTGAATCGAAAGTCTACGGTTATGTTTTAGTTGATGGGTTACGGGAGTGTGGATTTGGCGTAGGTTAGATTGATTTGTCCCTAGAAAGACTTGGGTAGTTATTTGAGGACCGTGTGCATACGTTTAGGTGTGGGCTCTAGTTGAGGGGTGAGTTGGATTTCCAGGAGAGTGCGACTCCACCTTAATCATGTTATAGTGCATTTATAATTATTATGCATTTTAATGCACTTTCTGAAAATGTTTTCGCACCTCGGGTTCTGACCTGTTTATATTTTTCCCTTGCGATATATTGTATTAATTTTAGTTGTTCCTCCGCAACGACGCCAATGATGGTTTCTATCCTGTATTCGTGGACCTGTAGCAGTTTTAGACCGTTGCGGGATTTTATCATAGCAGCTTCCTATGTTTTGTAAATCTACTTTAGGATCCAGTTTGTGTATCGGGTTTATACCCAAGTGTTATAGATATCACTTTTATGTTTCTATCCTCAGGATTTTTTTGTATTGCCTGTGACCCGACAGCATATTCGGGTATTTTATTTTGTTCACTTATTATGTAATTTAGAATTACTTCTTTTTATCAACGCTATGTGCATATGTATCATGTTTAGTAATTATTAGTTTGTTGGTTGGTTATTGCACTGTATGTTTAAAAAATAAGAACAATTGTCCTAATGATTACACAACGCAGGGCAAACAGGGGGGCTGAGAATATGGAACCCCAAATTCCCCAAGGGACTATGACCACAATGAAAGTTGCCAATATTGTGGCACAAGCAGTCACTGCTGCCAACATTGAATTGGAGTGATTCTTCCCTTAAAGATAAAATGATGTTTGATGAGAGATTTAGAATATTATTAAGTTTTTATGACATTCAATGCGATCAAAGTTTAATGATGAATCGTTCAGTCCTATAATCAAGATGAATTCTTTTAGGTTCAAGACTACCAGATCTACTATTAAAATTCATGTCCCGATTCTTATGGTAAACTGTTTATTTACAAATCATAAGATAAATGATGTCATATCTAATGAGAGAATGCATTGAGCTGGATATTCTATGGTACTAGTAGATAATTTCTACGGTACTAGTAGATAATGAGAGAATGAGCTGAGCCATAATTAAATAATATATGATCCCAAACATTATGGAAAAATATATTACCTTCCCCCACGTCGTAGTTATTTGGATCTTTGGTTGGCATAATGGAAATGCTCCAACCTCGAGTTTTATTTTTATGCTCCAATCTCTACCCAAGAAATTCTTGTTAAGACGTATGATTGTTAAGATTACCAGTTGGTAAAACAAACGGGAGTTTGTTAAAATTAGTGAATTTAATTAGCAGTGAAGAAGTAAAATTCCTAGAAAAAGATTTATGAAACCATGGGCATTGTGACCTTATGTTCCCTAATCTGTCACACTCATGACATCGCACCATGGATCCAATGTTACTATGATCAATTTGGCTAAAAATCCAACCATCCTTTGGTTTGACATAAGGGTGGTACCTCTTATTGTGTTTGTTTCTTGCTACATAGGGTTCCTAAGAGGTGGGGTTATGATTCGGTAACCTTTTAGACGTTGGATTTCATTCGATGAGAGAGCTAACTTCAATTATTTCATTGAAATCACAAAGTTGGAATGGAATAATAGAAGTTTCAACATTGGTTTGTAAACAAAGTTCAAAGTGTTTACACTTTTTGACTTTCGTGTCTGCATAACCTTGGGCATACCGAGAAATTTCTGTAAATGTAGCCTCATACTATGTTATTGTCATTTGTTATTATTGCAAACCTAAAATTTTTGTTGCCATCTGATCTCTTACTAACTGTAAAAATTAATTTCTAAAGGAAATTGCTTTAAAGTGATCCCAAGTCAACACTTCAATATTACACGATCAAATGACATACTTCCACCAAAAATATATTTCTCCTTCAAAGAGATAGGTTGCTAATACTACCCTAAGTTTTGGTATGATGCCTACTCCATTGAGGACTTTAAGTGTTTGACATACCCATTTTTCATCCTCAGTAGCACTAGCTTTTCCATAATGTACATGTTGTCTTTGCCAAAAAATTGTTTGAGTGCATTCATTCTTCGTGTTTCTTCGGTGATATCATTATTAATAGGATGCTAAGATGGTAATTTTTGTTACAACCTAGTCAATGTAGTTAATTCTTGTAGAAAAACCTTCCATGGAAGTGGGTAGATTTGAAGAATTTTGATGCTCTCTTTGAGGTTGTTATCCATTTTCAGATCCCCGGTGTCTACCATCCTATATATAAAACATACTAAAAATATAAACAGAATTGGAGGAAATAAAAAAAAACTTTATATTAGTGTCACGTATTGTTTTACAATGTACCTAGGTATTATAAAGTCAATATTTTATCAACTAAATAAACAGTACGTATCCATCCGGCACACCTACAAAACTCTACTAGGAATATGATAACAACTTGTTTTAACCATACATACAAATTGAAAGATAACTCATGTGACATCCCGCCCAATTATTTACCAGGTTATCAATCCTTTATAAAATTTAAAATAGAATCTTCGATAGGTTAATTCTTAGCATCACTGTTGAGAAACGTTTAACATTAATAATCACCTAATATATAATTAAGCTAGTGTCAAAACATTTTCCAATTTAAGTTTTAATCATTTTATATGTTAATAAATTCCAATTAATAAAACATAAACCATTTACCATACGCATGAATAAAATAAATAGTAGATATAAATCAACTGCTGAAATAAATAAGACTGGATGAAACATTCCAGTTTAAAGTATCGAAACCATAAACTAATATACTGAATCCAACAATCTACTAAATACAAAATTAAAGGAAGTACAATCTCTCCAATAAAATAACTGAGGAAGGGCGACACATGCCCTAAATAAAATTCCTAAATATAACTGAATGAAATGAGACTAGAGGCTTCTAAGCGCGAGGACCTGCAACTACCACAACTTCTACATCACGTCAAGCAGTCTAAACGTCTATGCATGGCATCCTAGTGGATGGACACCTGATATAAATAGTACAAGATAAGAAAATATGCAAAAGAGGGTTCAGGCCCGAGTTCTAGAAATATTTTAGCAAGTATTGAAAATTTGCATTAAAGAATATATTACGTTCATGTTATCTTTTCGTACTCTCACATGAGATTCTCACCTCTAAACTATTATGCACGCCTAACATACATATACTCCAATATAGCTATCCTAATCTCATTTAAATAGATTATAGACTTACTCCACTAACTATATCTTAAAGTAGTATCCCGCGTTCCCAAATACTTGTATTAACTGTTTCAACATTTATTATTTCGATTAAGGGTTATCACCCTAAAGTTAAGCATTCACAAATTAAGTTAGATAGGATTTCATTACCTTAATCATCTATATATAATCATCACTATATAATATATATGCTATTACGTCACCCCTTTACTCAGCTGCGGTGCATGCATACTCTGTTGTCGAGTTCTAGTACATCTCGTACTCAAATAAGGACAATTGGTTCGGAAATATCCCACGACCCATAAAATCAAGCACACATTGGAGGCAAACATAGTCCTAGGCATTTGGGCTACGCACCTAAATGATTGTTCAACACTATCGTTCTCACAAATGGCAATCCAACTGACGTACTATGTTTCGAGGTGCCAAATCTAAAATCTCCCCGAAGGTTCATCGAGATAAGACTGTCCTCTATCATTTTCAAAACCTGTCGTGATAGCAAGTATCTAGGTATGTCATACACATAATAAAACATACTATAGGTATTCACACCACCCATTAATATAATTAGGAATACACACAACCCGAATGTAGATTCATATATAATATTCGTTTCTCTAAAACCTTCGGTATACTATAGCTTACGATTTATTCTCTGTATCGCACCTTATGCAACATGATTCAAATATGTGAGTCTTTCCTAGCAGTGTACCCAAGTTTCTCACTACTAATATATAGTAATAATTATCGTAGGTAATCATTCTCTCTTGAATTAGCTAAGATGGATCGTTTGAAGTTAAGTCGGGCAAAATTCCCATTTGTCTCAAATCTTATTAAAAGCGCCCAGATTGTCGTTTGAACGAGGTAGTTCGAACGGGTTCGTACGAATGAACTTTGAATAGACTATACTTTGAATTATCATAATAATGTAGTTCAAACGAGTTCGTTCGACCGAACTTCGAATTAAGTTAACTTTGAATTTTCGTTCTTAATCTTATTCGAATGAGGTCGTTCAAACGAGTTCTACTAGTTTCGTCCCTAACCTCCAAAAAGTCCATTTTTCACCATTTTTAAGTCTCCAATCCTCATCAGAGTTTACCCAAACACAAATATAACTATATTAAATGATAATCCATCATCTATACTCAATTTCTAACATCCTAATATCCTCAAATCATCATCAATCAGTAATAAATTTCAAAATCCCCAATTAAATCTATAAGAAACCCTAGTTCTTTAATTTTATGAACAATCTTAAAATTAAGCTTAGATTCATTCATCATATTACATCAAAAATCAATATTCCTATTCTACATGCACATGGATTCAATCTTTGATCAAAATTAGTCTTAACATATGATTTAAATTTTCTAAATCCACCCAATTCAAATCTAAATCATGAGTTTAATCCCTATTCTAACATGAACACAATTATTGCTATAAGGAAACAAGTATTATACACTTGCGTTGATTATGATGATCTGATCTGCTGATGTAGGTTGTATGGGTGTGTTCCTCGTTCTCCGATCTACACGGTGGTGGTCCTGGTGTTGCAAGGTGATGGTTTTAGGCCTTAGCTCCTTGGGTTTGTTTCTCCCTCACCCTATGTGGCTCTCCCTTGAAATTTGTGAATGAAAACCCTAATTAGAGTCACGTAGAAGATAGATTCTCTCTCTAATTTTTGTGAATATTAATTGCCCAAAAACAAAAATTGCCAAAATGCCCAAAAACAGAAATTACCAAAATTGTCTCGTGACCAAAACTAAACCTCCGGGTAGAATTTTCTGACTATAACGACCCTTCCAGATACATTGTCTTACTCGAAATGACTATCCGAAATACTTATAATTAATTTACTTCCTAATTCCTTTTAATTAGTCCTAACGCGACTCACACGTGTGTCCCGACTTAATTTTCGTAACTATCCTATTTTTCACTCACGACAATTATATTAATTTCATAATCGTATATTACTTTATTCACTTAGTAATATTCAACATAATATACATCAATAAATACTAACCCTTAACTCTCTAGTTAATATTATTTTAATCTGGATTAATTCTTCATTAATTCTCAAATTAAATTCAATTAAATCATATATTTAAAAATTATAAAAATACAAGGTATTACATACTTCCCCCTTACAACGAATTTTTTTCCTGAAATTCGGAAAGTAAGAAAATATTTGGCAAGATAAGATCTTGATACTTCTCGTGCATCTCATCCTTGCGCTCCCAAGTAGACTCGTCAACATTGTGGTGATCCCACTGAACACGGACAAGTGGCACTACCTTCAACCTCAGTCTCCTCTCATTGTGATCTAGGATAGCCACCGATCTCTCCTCATATGAACTATCTAGTTGTAAGTACACATCCTCTAACGCAATATGAGTGTGGTCTAACTCATCCCGAAGATATTGTCAAAGCGAAGAAATATTAAACACGTCATGTATTCGATGCAAGTGCTCCAGTAATCCCAATCTATATGTGCAATACCCCGTAATTTTAATGATATTTATTTAAGGGATTAATTAATTTAATGTGAATTAATTGAGAATTAATCCGGATATAAATACTAACGAGATGTGAGTTGGTATTTGATTATGATGTGTGTATATATGGCAATATATGAATATTGAAAATATTAAAATTGTCGCGAGACTGAAATACGATAATTTGGGAAATTTAGTTGGGACGCGCGTGCCAGTCGCGTCAGGAATGTAATTATTTGAATTAAAAAAAAGTGAATTTTATTTTTATCAATCGAATGGTTATTTTGAGTTCGCCAACGTAGCCGAAAGGGTCTAAATAGTCAGAAAACACTAGCCGGGGGTTTAGTTTGGGTCCTAGGGCATTTTTGAGCCATACCGGCAACTTAAAGGGCGTTTTGGTAATTTTGAAATTTTGGGGATTAAAACCTACGAATTTTGGGAGTTAATTATATATTATTTAGGAACCCACTAAGCCCATTATCTACATTAGGAGAGTAAGAGGGCTACGGGAGTTATAGGAGAGTTTGGAGAAGTTCCAAAAAGAAACCTCCAACCACCATCTTCAACCTTGGGAGAAAATCTGTAGAGAAAGGAGAGAATCGACCCTCTTCCACCAACATCAAATTCTAAAGAATAATCTAAGGCAAGTGATTCAGTATTTTTAATGCATTGAATATGTCTTCCATGCTTAGTGTAGGAATTATCTTATATTGATCTTTTTAAAGAAAACCTATGAAATTTGTTTATATAAACTTTGAATTTGGGTTAGGATTTGCATGTAATATGATAATGGACTAATTTGATACTTGAATAGTTATATATGATGATTTAAAAATGGATTTATAATGAGTAATTGGCATAAGAAAATTTGGAGTTCATGTTCATAGGGTTTGGGGAAATATTTGAAGATTCAAATTAATTCCATGATAATTTGTAAGATTTGACCCTTTAAATAGGTTAAGGAATGATCTAGGGTGATTAGAAATGGTTTATATATGTTAAAACATAATTTGGATGGTCTTAGGGTGGATTTAGAGGAGAGAAGAATTGAGAAAAACGGAATTGGGATTTTCTGGACTGAAACTGCCATCTCGTTAGAAGACCTGCCCAGGTCGTTCTAACGACCTCGTTCGAACGAACTTCTAACGAGATGACAATATGACTTCTAACGAGTTGGTATTTCGTTCGAAACCCTTCGTTTGAACGACCTCGTTCGAACGAGACTTCTAATGAGTTGACAGAATGGCCTTTTTAGCCTGACTTGATTTCTAGTATCCCGTAGACTTATCTAAATGGTGAGATAACCTTCCCTTATTAACTAGTGGGTATAGTTGGGAGATTTGGGGTACATTGAGTAGTAGAACTTAGAATAGTGTCTTAAATCGAATGTCATTTGTGGATTGGGAAGCAAATAACTAATCACGAAGTGAGAATAATTGATAATTTAAATACATATAAACCGGGGACATGTGATTTTTATAACACTAAGTGTTGGTATAAGAACGAGAAGCATACCACTAATAAAATATTATGATATCTAAGATGTGTGAATGCTTAGTATATGTAATTATCTGTGTACGACATACCTACCGTACTTTCTATCATGGGAGGTTGGCGTTCGTTTAGGACCATCTAATCTTTGTGTGCCTACGGGGGGGATTTAAATTGGTACCTCGAGGACATAGGTCAGAGAAGGTCTTATTGAGAAGTTAATAAGTCTGCTGATCATGGGAGCATAGGTATGTGCGTGACCCATGTGATGTGAATTATGTTCACCTCCATTGTTTGTGATTGTTGTTAATGAAGCGTTTCCTGAGAGATTCGAAATACGTGGTCCTCATGTACGTGATGTATCGGGATTCGATAGCAGTGTATGTGTGCACCGCAGCTTAGTCTCGGGGTGCTAGTATTGTATATTTATGGTGAGAATAATATACTATTGATTGAAATGAATTGTCATGAACAATTATGATTATAAATAATAGCAACGGTTTGTAAAGTGAAAATGTAAGATTTCTAATAAATTGTAGTGCTAAAGTGGGGAAAACTGTGTAATAAGGTACAATACTCTATTAAATAGAAGATGTTGGGATTTGAATTGGATATCATATAGAAATTTTATATTTAGCATTGAACTAAATAGATATGGGAGCAACTAGGAATGGGTACGGGTATGATAGGAGTGCACAATTAGTTGAGAGGTGAGGAACTCATGTGAGTGCACACATTATCATGTACTTTATATTCACTGTTTAATGATATTAAACACTTGCATATTTTTAAATTATTTTCACATTCGGGCTATGACCCGTTTTCTTTCAAATCTATTTTTGTAAAAGCCTTTTTAGGTGCCCAGCCACAAGGTCACCATGCATAGGAGTTCTATTTAGGTGACGTGCTGTAGCTGCTGTGGAAGTTACAGGACCTTGACAGTAGACGCCTCCATTTCTGATCTTGACTCCATTATTAGTTTTTATCATATTTTGGGCATGTCGCCTATTCCTTTTAGAGACATCTTACTTATTCAGTTATTTCAGACTTTGGGTTGTAATTAATTTTAGTGATGCAGACTTTGTAATTATTCATTTCGGAATTTGGTTTGTTGTGAGGAGTTTTCCTCCAGACTCATTATTATTGGATGGTTATTCTATTGTGACTATATTGTGTTGGTTATGTTAACTTTTCATAATGAATTTATTGCATGTTAATCGGATTTAATTAAAATGGACAACTCACTTTTTAAATACTAGGTGGTTAGTAAATATTAAAAAGTTTTCGATAGTGATGCTATGAACTGAACCAACTTGGAATTTTGTATTAATTTAGTAAAGGAGTATCTACCCGGTATTTAATTAGTCGGGGTGTCACAGGTGGTATCAGAGCATCAGGTTCTAGTGTCCTTAGGATTTGTAGGGCTTGTTATGTTTCTGCTGAGCTTTCTTTGATGTAGAGCCCTATATTTTAGGACTGTTGTATTCTTTTTTGTATGCTTATCTCTTCAACTATTTTGAGTTAATAACTGAGAACTTATAAGACTTTACTCTCATTTCAGATGCCTCCACGACGTGCGCAGCGAGTTCCTAGGGATGCACAGCCAGAGCCACAACCTGCACCAGTTTAGGGCACTATGAATGTCGCAGAGGTTGCAGCTATTGTAGCCCAAGCGATAAATGTGCCCTAGCCGTTGTACAACAGGCACCACCCCAGGCGCCGAAAGTTGCGCCAGTTCAGGCTCATGTATTCCCGTCTGCTTGGGAACGCATCCGTGATGCTTTTCAGAAAGCACACCCTCCGGAGTTTGCAGGTAGCTCTGATGTTGTGGTATCCAGTCAGTGGAGGAAGGATATTCAGAGGCACTTAGGTATGTACGAGTGCACGGAAGTTCAGAAGAAGATACTGGCTACTTTCAAGCTAGTAGGATCTGCATTGCAGTGGTGGGAGTCCATTACCACCGCAGAGGAGAGGGAAACCCTCACTATACAGGAGTTCTGGGTGCGATTTGACAACAAATATTTTTCGTCAGCTGTTCACACGGAGATGAGGAAGAAATTGATGAACCTCAAGCAGGAGGGAAAGACTGTGGCCGAGTATGAGGCCGAATTCACGAATCTCTTGAACATTGTTCCTGGTGAGATATCGACTGAGGAGAAGAAAATTCAGAAGTTCATGGATGGATTGACTTGGAGGATCCGTTAACACTTGTTGGGGAATCCATCGTTGGCCACTTATTCTGATGTGGTTAACGCTGCATTACATCACTGCCAGGATCACCGCTTCCACATGTCTGAGAGCAAGAGATCAGGGGAGTCCAGACAACAGGGCAGGACCGGGGGAAATGGTGCTAGCAGGGCACAATCTGCTCAGGGACAGCACAGGCAGGGTGACCAGGGTTCCTAACAGGGGGATCATAAGAGATTCAGATCTGGGGGTTTCAGAAGTGGACAGGGAGGTTTCAGACAGGGCCATTAGGGCCAGCAGGGTCAGAATGGTCAGCAGCAGCAGTTTAAGAAGGTCCAACATGGCCAGGGGAGGAATGGTAACGTCCACCAGGGCCGGTGGCAGCAGTGACAGCGAGGGGGAAACTTCCTAGGGAAGTGTTTTGTTTATGGCAAGACTGGCCACAAACGCCAGGATTGTCCTGACAGGGGCAGGGCCCGACAGCAACAGCAGCAGGGTGCCCGACACGAGCCAGAGAGGCCTATGTTTCCCACCGCCCTCCCATCACCACCACAGATGGCAGCATTACCACCCATTCCAGCGGTCCCAGTCCAGCAGGGACAGCTTCAGTATGGGAGAGTGTATCAGCTCCAGCATGCCGCAGCCCCACAGGATCCATCGGCCATTGAGGGTATGTTCTCTATTCAGGGGACTATGGGTCTTATTTTATTTGACACGGGGACCACACATTGTTTCATTGCCATGAGATTTGCACGCACTACACACATTCTTTTAAGAACATTCCTACGAATGCTATCTTTCGGGATGTCTCCTTTTTCTTTTGTCTGTTTTGAGTAAAATAGACTTGGGTCTCCATCTCTCAACATTTTTCACCCCATAACCGACGTCGGTCGAAGCGCTCTCGAGAGGTATGCGTGGGACTAAGATCCTCTCGACGTTGAAGACACCCCTCTTCTTCCCCCTCCCATTGCGAGGATCTACAGATGGCCACAGTGGCGACTCTGCTGGGGATACTTCTTTGAAGGCTAAACTCTATTTACATGGGTGTCATATTTGCTTATATTTTCCCTATTTTTCATGCCCCTTTTACTATTCATGTGTACCTCATGCTTATGCTTCTATTCACACACTTGTAGAAGATTCTCCATGTACACTTCGCACCATGTGCACCTAGGTACACATATGTCCACATGTTTCACGCATAACCCATCCATACTTGGTATACCATTGGTACTTGTACACTGCTCCCTGTTTGGCATGATTAAGAAATATACTCTCATCATAAGATACTAATAATAGAATCATGCATGATTCACACGACATCAACAAAGAGCATTGTGATTGACCAAATTTTGTCTAGTAACTGGAGGGTCACTTCGTGATGAGCGCTGGTCCGGTAAGGTGCAGTTAGCCTAAGAGATATGACTCTCACCTTCCATTGGACAAGTACCTTCGAAGTATATCGAACGGTTCCCCCATATCGTATCGCTTGACCGAAGTCATGACGGGAGGTATATCGCATGGAACTCATTCATGTATGTCGATTATATCAAATTCACTCTCACACGTACTTTACCCATGAGGTATATAGTGAGACAATTCACGTACACTCATGTATATCAAATGGCTTGTCCACACGTACTGATTCCCCTCAAAATCAAGACGTATATCGTGGAAGCCACGCTAAAGGGGGGAACCCTTCTCGATTCACCCAAATCAACTGCATACCCACATATAGGTGTCAAGTCTAGCACACACATGTTAAATTGCCAGTTTCGACCCAAAACTCTGCCGAAATTCTGGGTCGGCTTGCCGCCCCAATTTTTGCACATTTGTAAAATGGGGCCCTGCCCATGAGCCTGGTTATAAGTCGGTCCATAGCTTTACATATGTTACAAACCCAACTTTTCCAGGCTTGGTTCCCGTTCGGCATTTCATTTTATATTTAGGAGAATTTAATACTAGTGAAAACATAATAATAATAATAATAATAATAATAATAATAATAATAATAATAATAGTAATAGTAATAGTAATAATAATAATAATAATAATAATAATAATAATAATAATAATAATATAATCATGGTGAGACCCGTCTCCAAAAATATTTCTCCTTCCTTTATCAAAAATCCAAAAATATTTTACCTTCCTTTATCAAAAATCCAAAAACATTTCTGCTTTCAATCTCAAAAAAGAAAAAAATGTTAAAAATATTTTCCTTCTTTCTTTTCAAAATTAAATCCCATTTTAGGCCTTCTCAGGCCGATCGCACGTCCTTGGCCTGGCTCCTTATTGGCTTCGGTCTTTAGTCAAATCACCCAGGAGTTCCGTCCATTCCACTGCTAATTCTTTCGAGTCCGGTATCCATTTGCTTTCATTAGAGAACACTGATCAAGTACCAGTTGCACACCCAGATCTGACGACAGTTTTAGCTCAACTCGTGTCCAAGATTAACAACCTCTGGATTGAGTTCCGAGAGATGCAACGAAACCAGGTTCCTATTCATCAAGAGCCTGAGGCCCTATTCCCTCACGCTATGGGTCCACCCGAGCTTATTTGGGTTCCCGAAGAGTATCATCACGCTCCACGTGTCCCTCCTGCTAATGGGCCACCGCTTGCCCAGCTTCATATGCTGAACTTTTCCCAGCACGGGTCTAACTTTCCTATGATCATTGATCCAAAAGAGGAAGAGTTGAACAAGGTCAAAGAAGATATCAAGATGCTAACTAAGAAGTTCAACCAAGTCATAATCTCTTGGAATTACAAGGACTACACCCACATGTCTCCTTATCCAAAAGCGAGGTTACTCGAGAAGTTCAAGGTGCCCGATATCGAGAAATTTGGAGGAAGTGGACCCCTGTTTGTTCATCTTCGCAGTTATCACCGTTCCATGACTCTCCTAGGGGCTTCTAAAGGAGTGATGGCCTAATTATTTCAAGGATATCTCCCTCCTATGGTTTTTATCTCTTAAGATGTCCACAATCCATATCTGGGAAGATGTAGCCCAAGAATTCATGTCGTAGTATAAATACAACAAAGATCTTGAGGTCACCTACCATGATTTAGAGTTGCTCAAACATAACTCTGGGGAATCAGTCAGTAAGTTCATTGACCGATGGAGGGAAAAGGCATCCACTATGACCAATCGGCTATCCGAGGAAGAACAAGTCAACATAGTTAAGAAGAAGTTATTGCCCCATGTCCGAGAAACAATGGGAGGGAAATACTATCCTAACTTACGAGCTCTCAGTGAAGCAGGAGTAGAAATCGAGAAAGTTCTCACTAAAATAGAGGTTGAACTAAATAAAGTATCCGGATAATTCACCCTTAGGAAATATGACAAACTTGTCAGTGCTGCAGTCTTAACCATCAACAACATCTCTTAACCAACAAGTTCGTGGGCACCAGAAAGCCTCCCTATCCCGGTCCGAAAGGAATACACCGAGATCCATGCTCCCCTCTCCAAATTTTATCAGGCCCTGTTAAGCCGAAACCTTATCAAACCCTTGGATCCCCATCCACTACCAAATCCACTCCCAAGAAACTTCAAGGCAGATGCCCATTGCGCATTTCACCAAACTGGTGGTCATAACACCGACCAATGCATTCACCTCCAAAACATAATCCAAGATATAATTGACCGGGGTACCATTGCCCCACCAGCCAATCCAAATCCAAACACTACTCAAAACCCACTCCCAAATCGTACCAATGTTATCTTCCTATAAATGGACCCAGAACTTGATCCATCAAGTCAAATCAGACCCATCACTCTCCTAACCTCTCCAAACTTACCCATATTTCCTCCTACACCCTATTAGCCTCGCTGATTAAGCACTGTCACTCCTTACCAAAGCATGCATCGCTATCCGTACCCGTTTTGAAAATGAAAGTATGGAATTATCAGAAGAGTTAAACCGACTCCTAGAGTTCGGGATAACATTTCCCTCATAGATTATTAATTATTGCCAGAAGTTCAGTACGCTAATCTTGAAAGAACAGAAATGGGCTTGAGAGTCAGACAGTTGGGTGTTAACAACCAATGAAGTCAGCCTAGATGACGTTGTCTAGATCTTGGCTGAATTATTCAGGCAAACCAATGATATTTGTAGTATGACCGAGTTACTTGATACTCTGAAGCTATAAGGACGCCTGGTTCCTTCACCCTTACTTATCCCCATAGAATGGGAAGACCTGTATAAAGAAGCCATTGAAGTTATGGAATGCATTGACTTTACATGGAAAGACGAAATTTTTGCCACCAGATGGGGGGAAGAATTCAGATATTTAAATAAAGAGCAAGCTTTAGAGAAAACTTGCCCGGTAGCCGACATGTGTGGGATGATATCATTTGAGGAGCTCATCGAAGAAATAAACAAGATGACAGAGAAACCTGAGATCGACAAAGAAACAGTGTTCATGTTCTTTCCTTTTTAAGTAAATCATATGACCAAATCAGGGAGGCATTACCAGATCTCAAGCTCACTACCAGTCAATGAGAAAGGAAAAGGCATTGAAAACCTTCCTATATACCGATAGCATCGAAATTTGTGTTCATAATCTCGTTCAAACGAGGTCGCTAGAACGACTTCCCTAGTTTGTTCGAACGAGTTCTACCAGTTTCATCCCTAACCTCCAAAAAGTCCATTTTTCACCATTTTTAAGTCTGCAATCCTCTATAGATTTTACCCAAACAGCAATATAATTATACTAATTGATAACCCATCATGTATACTCAATTTCTAACATCCTAATATCCCCAAATCATCATCAATCAACAATAAATTTAGAAATCCCAAATTAAATCTATGAGAAACCCTTGTTCTTTAATTTTAGGCACAATCTTCAAATCATGCTCAAATTCGTTCATCATATTACATCAAAAATTTGGGATTCCTATTCTACATGCATAAGGATTCAATTTTTGATCAAAATTAGTCCTATTATATGATTTAAATTCTCTAAATCGACCCAATTCAACTCTAAATCATGATTTTAATCCCTATTCTATCATGAACACAATTATTGCTAAAAGGAAGAAAGTATTAAACACTTGCCTTGATTATGATAGTCTGATCCACTGATGTAGGTGGTATGGGTGTGTTCCTCGTTCTCCAATCAACACGGTGGTGGTCCTGGTGTTACAAGGTGGTGGTTCTAGGACTTTTCTCCTTGGGTTTGTTTCTCCCTCACCCTTTGTGTCTCTCCCTTGAAATTTGTGAATGAAAATCCTAAGTGGAGTCACGTATTCTATCTCTAATTTAATGAGTATTAATTGCCCAAAAATGCCTAAAACTGTCCCGGGACCCAAACAAAACCCCCGAGTAGTCTTTTCTGACTATCTCGACCCTTACATACACGTCGGGGCACTAGAAATGACTATCTGGAATACTTATAATTAATTTACTTCCTAATTCTTTTAAATTAGTCCTGACATGGCTCACACGCTCGTCCCGACTTAATTTCCGCAACTGTCATTTTTTTCACTCGCGACAATTATATTAATTTCATAATCATATATTAATTTATTCGCTTAGTAATATTCAACATAATACACATCACTAAATACTAAACCTTAACTCTCTAGTTAATTTTCATTTTAATTTGGACTAATTCTTAATTAATTCTCAAATTAAATTTAATTAATCCTATGTTTAAAAATCATAAAAATGCGAGGTGTTACAACTCGATCCTTTGTTCCAGTATTTATTTGCAATCATATTTCCTATGTTATTTTAAAAGAGCGGGGAATTATGCCATTAGTCTTGGGTTAGGCTTCACCGAAGGTGGAACTTGATGATGAGGAAGTGGAAGTGAAGTAACTTAAGGTGGATGATACAAATCCATAGTCTATTAGAGTTACGGGTGGAGTAAAAACACGTTCCTTTGCAAAAGCTATATCCCATAACAAATGAATAGCATGTTGGAGAATTTTAAGGTCCTCGAACTACCTTTATACTTGCTTCATTGCTTCTTCTTTTCCCATCACTCGACCAAATAACAAACTAAGATTAATCTCAGTGACAACAATGGTCCACTCACGATCAATACTACAGATGGTTTTGCATAAATTAGCATACCATTCCTCCCCGATAGCTTGCTCAAATCTCTCATGATTCATACCATGTATGCCTAAGTTAATTTCATCCCAAATATTCATTTTTATAAGACAAAATCAGTTACATAATGTAATAAGGAATTTATGACACTAAAATAACTAATATTTTATCCTAAGTCTAGCATAGGCATTATATACATGGTGCTCTTTTTGACACGATGTTGTCACACTCGATGTTCTATATATACAATACCTATAACAAATATTAAATACTAACAATATAGAGGTAATTAAGGGATTATCGAACCAACTTCAAGGATGAAGCACATAAGAGAAAAATTTGTGCAAGTCACTTTTTCTAATTACTTTTTTTTTTTGTTTTATATTTTTCTATATTTTTTTTATGCTTTTTCAATATTAAAACAAGTTTTGAGGATGAGTGAATATGACTAAGGCTAATAACAAAAGTAAGAGTAATCAAACTAAAATAAAGTGTGACAAAAATACTAGTGAGTAAATGAAATGGGTGAGAGTGTAAGTAAATGAGAGAAAAATATTCAAGGGAAGAGAAGTCCACCCTCAATTCCCCAAATCAACTAAGCTTGTATTATTTTAATTTCGTTAATTTCCAAAACATTTAATTAATACAAAAGCTAATTCTCATTAAACTAGTGAATTAATTAAATACTCTTTTAGAAAAGCAAATTTAATTCCCACAAGCACTACTCTAATTGACTTAAAATTAACCAAGCAAATCATCCCCTAGGAAGAATTTTCCCAACTAATTTTAAATTGAAAGAAGTTAATGAAATCAAGAGTAGATGAAAATTAGATTAATATTAATATCAAATGGTAGGTCTATCTCTAGCTTAAACCACTTGATCAAATATTAATTTACTTTTCATACCTTTTTCAAGGTTGATTTTCCATTTCTCAATGTGAAAATCAAGTGGGAAACAAATATACAACTCAAAGGAAATTATCAAAATTAAAATTACAAACTAATTTGACTTGGATTCATGAGGGTTTCAATCACCCCTTGAATGAGGTGATTAGCCCTCCATAATCATCATCCAATAGAAATTAGAATCAAATAAGAGCATACAATGAAAATTAGAGAGGAGTAATCAAACCAAATAGCCTTCAATTGCTTAAATTGTTCAATTCATCAATCATCTCACTTAATTACAAGCACTCAAAAAAATACTAAACCACTAGAAAAATTAAAATGTGTTTTTCTATCTAATTCTCTCTCTATTCTTCTCTCCAAAAGCTCTCTAGTTGATCCTCTCTTGCAAATGGGTCTTCATCCTCAATATATAGGAGGCATGGAGCATGAGGGGTAAAAATGGAAATTGGGAAGGGTGTACATGTGGGAATGGTGAGAGGGTGTGGGTGGTGAGGTAAGAATAAATTCAGATTTAGTCTGAGGGGTAATTTGGGTGTTTGGTTAGAAGAGGTTAGTTGGGGGGTATTATGGGGTTAAAGGGTTAAAAGGGCATGTGTTTATTTTGTTGGCAATTGGTTTGTTATTTGGCAGGTGGTTAGTCGTGCAAGGTGAAATGGGTGAGGTTTGGATACATGGGTTGAAATGGGTATGGGGTATGGATCCGGGTTCAAATGGGTTTTGGAAAGGGCTTTTGCAAATGGGTCTTTACTCTTGAAATGGGAGATGGGTATGGATCGTAGCTGGCCGGATTGGGTAGGTGGCGTCGCCGGAGGGCTGGCCTGAGATGGCAGGTCGAGAGAGAGAGTTGCGATCGGTTGGAGGAAGCTAGAGAGAGGGTGGTCGCCGTCTGGTCTGCGGCAGCTCCGACCGGAGTTGGGAGCCGGACGAGGGCAGCTGGTCGTGCAGGTAGGTGGGACGAAGTCGCTGGCGCAGGGTCGTCGGAGAAGGGTTGAAGGGGCGCGGGTATGGGAGTACCGACGGAGGTTTTCAGGTTGGGGGGCCATCCGGGTTCAATTAGTTTAGTTGGTGGGATGAGGAGAGATGAGAGAGAAAGTGGGTGTTATGGTGGTAATGGAGGTTTAGGAGAGAAAGAAGATTTTGGGAGGTTGAAGATGGGTTGGATGATTGGGTGAGAAGAAGGAGTAGGGAGTGTTGGTATGTGGTGGGGTGTATGAATGTGTGGTGAGGCTTAGGGTGTAGGATAGGTTAGCGGGTGTAAGATAGGTTAGTGGGTATAGGTGTGTAGGATAAGTTGGGTAGTGTGTGTATTAGTTTGGACCCTAATAAAATAAAACTAAAAAAAATAAAAATAAAATCTAAGTAATAAAATAAAACTTATAAAAACTAAAAATCTAAAAATTAAATTACTATACGAAAAATTAAAATCAAGACTCGATAAAAATAAAACTAAAAAGAAATAACATTGTAAATCTATTAAACTTAAAAACTAAAGTCCTAAAAAAAATAAAATGTAACAAAA
Source organism: Sambucus nigra (assembly GCA_949130495.1). Lineage (NCBI taxonomy): Eukaryota > Viridiplantae > Streptophyta > Magnoliopsida > Dipsacales > Adoxaceae > Sambucus > Sambucus nigra. Next base: position 116,172,972 of record OX422219.1, read on the forward strand.
CTAAATTCCTAAAAACTAATCCTAAAAAAAAATAAAAATAAAATAATATAAGATAAAAACTAAAACTAAAAACTTAATAAAATAAAATAAAATTATATTAAAAATAGAAATAAAATATAAAAATAGGAAATAAAACCTAAAAAATGCTAAAATAATCCTGAAATTAAAATGACTCAAACTAAAAATCTAAAAATTAAAATAAAATAAAAAGGGAACAAACCAACACACACGGGTCTTGGGTGACGGTTTAGGGACAAGTTTAGGCTCGGGTAATATTACGGGGTTGGTATTTAGATCCAATGTAACTGTAATTGACCTCGAAATGTAGCTTTTGGCACCGCAACTACAGTTACGCCTGCATGATAAACATTTACGCGCATAAGACCCATATTATCGAGAATTAGCAACTAAAATACATCTATTCGGGGTATAAATTGTACAGTTTTGGGTGCTTATCACACCACCCCCAAACAGAGCGTTGCTAGTCCTCGAGAAATAAGATAGAGAGAAAGAGAAAGATAAGTAACCAAAAGTGTACCACTTTCGCGGGCACTTGCGATTGCACTTAGCATGTGCAACAAGCCTTTAAACCTATAGGTTGCCCTACAGGACGAGTTGTGTCTCGTGAGTGTTTGCAGGGAATATACCCACAAAATTCTTATTTGCAAAAATTTATTGAAAGGCAGTCAATCTCTTATTAGACGTAGAATAATCGCACAATCCATCATGAGAAATATTTTGAGAAATACAAGCTAGAATTTGTAAAAAGTTAGCTAAGTAAATACTCAAGGCACATCCTTCCTAGAACTCAACGTGTGTAGTGTGAATCAGTCAAAACGAGTCGAGAATCATAAGAGTAATTCCTAGATTGCCTTGTCGGAATCAACGCTTCAACTTCAAATCTCACTAGATATATATCTCTCAAACGAACTCTCGAGATTAGGGTCAGTGTATCGCTCTTGTGTGTGAGGAGGTGAGTAAATGTAAGCAAGTTCAAACGTCTCACACACATATATGAAAGAACGAACAATAAGAAAGAAAAATGATCTCATGAAAGAATGCTAATCACAATAGTGAGAACGTCGAGTTATTCACTACTTTGACTTTCATTTTCTCGAACTCCTAGGGGAATATATGGATGATTGGGTGAGGGGAAATGAAATGAAATAGGAAGGATATGATGATGTGGGTTGTTTGGGATGAGGTAGGTAGGATGGGATGATGATATGATGGATGGATGGTGGATATGTGATGTGAAATGGATGAAAAATGGTGATATGAACGATGATATATGAATGGATATGATAGAAGAGTGTATACACTTTTAGGCACAAATGTCTTTATTTTACAACTAACTACAAACTCTCCTTTTCTTTTCTTTTCTCTTTTTTTTCGATTTTTCTTTTCTTTTTCTTTTTTCTTTTCTTCTATTTTTGCTATTTTTATGTTTCTCTCTTTTTTTTTCTTTTTTTTTTGTTTTTCTCTCACTTTTCAAACTAACACTAAAGACATTTACATTTTAAATCACACTCTTTTATTTGAAATGATGATGGATGATATAAATGGAGGTGATAGGTGGATGTGTGGGGAAATATATGGATGGTGAGGGGAATATATATGAGATATGGGAAAGCATGGGAATGTAATGAGTGAAGTGTATGGAACTGTGATATGGGAAAAAGTGGTAGGTGTATGGATGAAAATCTAGTGTTCGGGACAAATTTCAAGACACGTGTTTCTTACAACTCGAAAAAGATGTCATTCTCAGTGATCAAGCCAGATTTTTATGAAAGAAAATGAGATCATACAACAATTTAAGTGCGGACCCAAAGAAAGTTGAATCAACTTGTGACTCGGAGATTGCGTAAAACACTCTAAAAGGGTGAAAGTCACAAATCTCACGGGCTAAAGTCTAAACTAGTGATCCTTAAGGTTCTCTTTAGAATTGTAGTACTCTTCAACTCTAAACGTAATGACGTGATAAGTGCGCAAATATTGTTGAGTCTAGAAATTCATGGTGTAACATGCCTTGCTACGTATTACATAAGCTATTAGAAAAAATATTCTCTAGCTTGATTCCTAGACTTTAAAAGATGGATGATTGAAAATTCACATCAATGAGTGAGATGAAAGAAACTGCACGAAATTTTTTTTTAAAAATCAGGTTCAAAAATCAAAATTTTTCAAAAGATGTACGATTTTGATAAAATTCCCCACCCCCAAACAAAAAGAAACATCGTCCTCGATGTTAAGTAAAATGATTTTTAAAATTGAGAGCATAAGGTAGGAAATAGATTACCAGAATAAACCACTAATGAAGTGGACAGATGTAGCCAATAATAAACCTGAGTAAAAGATGTACAAGTTTATAAGCATGAGAAAGCATAGGGTGTTGTGAAACACCACCCCCAAACAAGATGAGACAAGTACAAGAAATGCGGGTTGCCTCCCGGTAGCGCTAAGTTTAATGTCTTCAGCCAGACCGATGGGAACTCACCCAAAAAAAATGATAACCGAGGATAGAACAGGGTGGCAGAAAAGTCGGGGGATAAGAATCACCCCCAAACAAAACTGAACGGTCAGTCTTCATAAATGGGGTCAACAAGGTCAATCTGTTCTATGTGAGTGGAGCCTAGCTCCAAGAAGGGCTTCAAGCGTTGACCATTGACTTGAAAGAGGCTACCATCCTTGGGATTTTGCACGGTGATGGCACCATAAGGGGTAATTGACTTAACAATGAAGGGTCCAGACAACCTGGTTTTTAATTTCCCGGGAAAGAGATGCAACCGAGAATTATACAACAAAACTTTTTGACCAGGGTGGAGTTCTTTGCGCATGATACTTTGGTCATGGATCCACTTCATCTCGTCCTTATACTTTTTGGACAAATCATAGGGATCATTTCTTATTTCTTCCAATTCATTAAGTTGCAGCATTCGATGTACACCCGCCTCATCAATGTCGAAATTAAGGCTTTTGACGGCCCAATAAGCATGATGTTCAAGCTCGACAGGAAGGTGACAAGGCTTACCAAAGACTAAGCGATAAGGAGACATGCCAATTGGAGTCTTGTAAGCAGTACGGTATGCCCACAATGCGTCGTTCAAGCGTAAGGACCAATATTTCCTATTAGGATTGACGGTTTTTTCAAGAATTTGCTTGATCTCGCGGTTGGAGACCTCAACTTGACCATTAGTCTGCGGGTGGTAAGAGAGACCAACCTTGTGGGTAACACCATACTTTTTGACAAGGTTTTCAAAGACTCGATTACAAAAATGTTTACCCCCATCACTAATGATAGCTTTGGGGGTTCCAAAACGCGTGAAGACATGCTCTTTAAGAAATTGGACCACAACTCTATGGTCATTGGTGCGGCAGGCAATGGCCTCGATCCATTTGGAAATATAGTCAACAGTAACAAGAATATACTGAAAACCATGAGAGGAGGGAAATGGTCCCATGAAATCGATACCCCATACATCAAAAATTTCAACAATGAGGATGGGTGTGAGAGGCATCATATGACGACGAGAGAGACGCCCAGAGTGTTGGCAATTGGAACAAGCCTGGCAATATTGATGGGCATCGCGAAAAAGAGTAGGCCAATAAAAACCACTTTGCAAAATTTTGGCAACAGTTTTCTTTGAGCCAAAGTGGCCTCCACAAGCATTATTGTGGCAAAAGGACAGAATACTGAGTTTTTCACATTCGGGAACACAGCGACGAATGACTTGATCGGGGCAATACTTGTAGAGAAACGGGTCATCCCAAGAGTAGAACTTCACATTCGCCATGAATTTGGAGCGATCCTGTTTCGACCAATGACTAGGAAGTTGATCGGTAACAAGAAAATTGATAATATCAGCATACCAAGGTGAAGTGGAGATGGAAAATAGTTGTTCATCGGGAAATGACTCAGAAATGGGGATATGATCACAGTCAGACGTGACAGTAATGCGAGAGAGGTGGTCAGCAACAACATTTTCACAACCTTTCTTGTCACGAATTTCAAGGTTAAACTCTTGGAGTAAGAGAATCCACCGTATCAATCGTGGTTTGGAATCCTTCTTATGAAGAAGGTGCTTAAGAGCAGCATGATCAGTATACACGATGATAGGGGAACCTATGAAATATGAGCGGAATTTATCAAGAGCAAACACAACTGCTAACAACTCCTTTTCGGTGGTTGTGTAATTAAGTTGAGCATCATGTAAGGTTTTGCTAGCATAAGAGATGACATGTGGGCGCTTGTCAACTTTCTGGCCAAGAACGGCACCAAGTGAAAAATCAGAAGCATCACACATGAGCTCAAAGGGGAGAGACCAATTGGGAGGTTGCATGATAGGAGCGGAAGTGAGGTCAGCTTTTAGGCGCTCAAAAGAAGCAACACATGCTTCATCAAAGACAAAAGGGATATCCTTGGATAAAAGGGTTGTCAAAGGTCGCGCGATTTTAGAAAAGTCCTTAATGAAGCGTCGGTAGAAGCTCGCATGTCCTAAGAAGGAGCGAATGTCCTTAACAGACTTAGGAATGGGGAGTGAGGAAATCAAGTCGACTTTTGCTTTATCGACCTCAATACCGGAGCTGGAGAAAACATGACCTAAAACAATACCCTTTTTTACCATGAAATGGCATTTTTCCCAATTGAGAACCAACTTCTTTTCTTGACAACGCTATGGACCATAGTGAGATGGGATAGGCATTGTTCAAAGGATGAACCAAACAAAGAAAAATCATCCATAAATACTTCGAGAAAATGCTCTACCATGTCACTGAAAATACTAGTCATACACCTTTGAAAAGTTGCAGGTGCATTACAAAGGCCAAAGGGCATACGAGAGTACGCAAATGTGCCAAATGGACATGTAAAGGTAGTTTTTTCTTGATCTTCAGGGGCAATAGGTATTTGGTTGTACCCTGAATATCCATCAAGGAAGCAGTAGTAAGCATGGCCAGCTAAGCGTTCAAGCATCTGGTCAATGTATGGGAGAGGGAAGTGGTCTTTGCGAGTGACAGCATTGAGCTTTCTATAATCAATACAAACACGCCAGCCGGTTTGTATGCGGGTAGGCACAAGCTCATTGTCACTATTTTTGACAACGGTGACGCCGGACTTTTTAGGCACCACATGAATGGGACTGACCCATTGGCTATCTGAAATGGGGTAGATGATACCAGCATCAAGTAACTTTAGAATTTCAGCTCGAACGACCTCTTGCATTGTCGGATTGAGTCAGCATTGTGGCTCACGAGAGGTCTTGGCATTCTCTTCTAAATGAATGCGGTGGCTACAGACATTGGGACTGACACCTTGAATGTCAGAAATGGTCCACCCTAAAGCAGTGCTATGTTGAGTGAGAGTGTGGACCAATTGCTCTTCTTGATCCGGTGTCAAGTCAGAAGCAATAATGACGGGGTGATGTTGGTTTGGGCCTAAGAAGGTATACTTCAACTCAGTAGGTAATGGCTTAAGCTCCAAACTAGGTGGTGGCTCAGGAGAGGCATCAGACTCAGACACAGAAACAGAGTCCGGGAGAATATCGGGACACGAGTTGACCGGGTCATCCATAGAAAGAAGAATATTGAGAAGAAGAGGCTAAAATGGAGGAACCCAAGTGGAAGTGTCCAACAGTGGTGTAGAGTCTAACAAGGCATTGACCTCGGAGATGGAAGAATCAATATCAAAGTCGGACCCAAAGTGAGCCAAACATTGGTGGATAGGATCTTCTGGGTAGGTGGTATCCAACATTTATTGGACTAAGGAGTCAATCATGCATACCTCATCAATGGAATCAACATCGGCCGGTTGTTGCATGAGGTGGAAAATATTGACTTCGACGGTCATATTTCCGAAAGAAAGATTCATTGACCCATCTCGACAATTGATGATGGCATTGGCAGTTGCCAAAAATGGGCGACCCAAAATGATAGGAATATTGGTTGGGTCGGGAGCAAGAGTGTCTAAGATGATGAAATCCACAGGGTAGTAAAAGTCAGACACTTTCACCAAAACATCTTCAACAATTCCTTTAGACACTTTCACAGATCAGTCCGCAAGTTGAAGAGTTACCCGTGTAGGTTTCATGTTTTGTAAACCTAACTCGAGGTAGAGAGAGTAAGGTAACAAATTTACACTCGCTCCAAGATCAAGCAAGGCCCTAGTAGAGAATTGATCTCCTAACATTACCGAGACAGTGGGACGACCAGGGTCTTTATATTTCACAACACCATTCTCGTGGATGAGGGACGTGGCTTGCTCAGTGACAAAAGCATCACGAGGCACATTCGTCCGTCGGTTGACAGTGCACAAATCCTTTAAGAATTTTGCATAAGGAACTTGTTGGATGGAGGTGAGAAATGGAATGTTTATGTGAACATTCTGAAAAACTTGCTTGATTTCATCAAATTGTTGAGCTTTCTTCGTTGGGGCCAACCTATGAGGGAAAGGGGCTCGAGGGACAAAAGTAGTGGTGGTCTCAGTAGGTGTGGAAGCATTCTTGTCGGTGGCTTTATGGGAAGGTGGGATCTTAGGGAGTGGTTCTAATGGGCAAATCTGGGTGGGTGGGATGGGAACATCACAGGGAGCATCAACACCATTGTCAACCTGTTTACCGGATCGTAGAGTACTCACCGCTTTCATGTCCGCTTGGTATGTGGGTGGAGTGGAATGGGATCCAACCTCATAAGCCGACTCCTTTCCATTACCCTTAGGGTTAGGAATGGGTTGACTCGGAAAACGACCTTTCTCTCGCTCAGACTCAAACTGATTAAGACGTTTCTCAAGCCGTTTGATGGCTTGAGTCTGCACTTGGGTGGTTTGTTGTTGAGTCGTGATGAATTGAGTGAGGAGATTCTCAATAGAGGAGGTGGATGATGGAGGTGGAGGGGCATAAGGGGGTTGGGGTACCAACTCTCGGTTAGAACTAAGCGGCTGAGAATACTCGTAGGACGGAGGTGGGACAGGGACAATTTGATGATTGGGGTGGGACGGTCCTCCTTGGGGGAGAAAGGATGATGGATGGTTTTGTTGGTGGTAAGGAGCATGGTGATTCTGGATAGGAGGGCGATGTTGCCTTTGAGGGTTTTGATGAAACCCGGGTGGACCACCAACATGTTGTTGTGGTTGTGATGGAGCAAGGTGATTGTCGTACTTATAAGAAAAATAGGGATGGTTCCTATTATTCGGATTATAAGTAAACGACGGTGGTGCGGGTTTTCGAGTGGTATCAAAGGCACATGCTTGGGCAATAGTGGGTTCGGGATCATCGTGAATAAGGGGGAACAAATGAGATAAATGATCATGACTTAAACAGACATGGCAAGAAGGACTAGACTCGTTGACATTCATCACTTGTTTAGAAAGAGAGCAACTGAGAGCATCAACAGTCTTAGTCAAAGTGTTCAAGCCATTGAGCAAGGATTTAAAATCGGGATCATTTTTAACCTCATAAGTGCCACCTACTCGTGGTGGCTCGGATCTCGAAAATTCATTGGTGCCCTCCCAATCTTGGGAGTCATCGCCTAATTCAAGGAGAAAATTGTAGGCGGCGGTGGGAGTTAAGTGCATGAATTTGCCTTTGTACATGGACTCAATCATGGTGCGAGTGGAAGGAATGAGACCATTGTAAAAACTATGGACAAGGCGACTCTTCTCGAGACCATGATGTGGGCAACAATTTATATAATCTTGAAAACGGCACCATGCTTCACAAAATTGCTCGATGGGCTTTTGACGAAAATCTTGAATGGCTTGGCGAACCTCATTGGTTTTACTTTATGGGATAAAACTTAGACATGAACTTCTTCACAAGTTGTTCCCATGTATGGATAGAATCCGGTGACAAGGAATGTAGCCACATGGATGCTTTATCATGGAGAGAAAATGGAAACAAGCGAAGACGAACATTTTCTTCATCTAAATTTTGATTTTTGAAAGTAGCGCAAACTGTGAGAAATTTCCGCAAGTGAGTGTATGGAGATTCACGCTCAAGACCATGGAAATTGGGTAACATGGAAATGGTTGCCGGACGAATTTCGAATTTTTCCGCCGGGGTGGGAGGAAGAACTATGAAAGATGGTGGGGTGGCCGTTATCGGGGCAAAATAGTCCCTTAAGGCACGCTCTTCAGCCATGGTGGGTGGATGAATGATGGGATTAGAGATGTCGACTCGGGGACAACTCAAAGTTATCGATGTTATGGAAGAAGTAAGGGGAACACTTGGTTCTCCTAAGGTGGATGAGACGGGAGAGAGACTACGTGAACGAATTAATCGACGATTAACTCGGTTCCACGTGGGCATGCAAAGATGGATTCTTTTTGGTTTTTTGGATTTTTTTTTTTGTTTGGAAAAAAGGAAAAAATATTTTTGGATTTTTGCTTTGGTTTTGGAAAGAAAGAAAATATTTTTTTGGAGCTTTGTTTAAAGGAGGAAAAGAAGAAGAAAATATTTTTGAGTGTTTTGTTTTTTTATATAAAAATAAGAAAAGAAAATATTTTTGGATTTTTGTGGAAAAACAAGGTGGGGGGAAATTTTGGACTCTAAGAATTTGGACGAATTCACTAAAATGGACTACCGAAAAAGGAATTGGACACACACAAGTAAAGGAAAAATCCCTACTAGCACATAACCAATTTTTTATCTTGAAAATTAATGAGAGGGGTAGTCAAATTTTAATGAAATCCGCGGGCGATAAAAATCACGGAATTTATATGAGTGATTGCCTTTTGCAAAATGTGTGTTCCTACTTTAATCACAAGATGCCAAGAGGCTTGCCACAGAGATTCTCCACAAAGCTACTACGACGAAACGATCGGCCGGTACAACGCTGGGGACAGCACAAACCCGTTTTACTGGGCGGCCGCACTTAAAACCCAGTTTCCCTGGACACTTCCATGCCGCAAAGCAAACCGTTCGAGGGTTTGCCCAGTGGAGAGGACTCTACGGGTTATCCTACAAGTCAAAATGATCAAAAAGGGTCCTACGAACACCGTATCCTATGGGGCTATCTAGTTGATTGATTTTAAATTAATGATGGCTAGGGTAGCACACAAAGGATAAGTGATTGAGTTGGGTAATGAAATCCCTTCTCGTTAGTGACCGGGTGTAGGTCTTAGTCAATTTAATTCATCATTCCATTCAAAATTAAGTGCAAGAATTAAATTCACACAAGAGCAAGGAGGAGCACACAAAATATGAACTCGCTAACAAGAGGGCGCGAGGGTTTGAGAAATTTACCTCCCACGGTTTTTAGGCCGTGGGGTGCCGAATATGTTGAGTCGACCGGGGGGAGAATACACCAATCTCAGTCGTCCCCGGGAGTCCTACCGACCCAAAGTAGAGAGGCTTCTAAATCCTCGCCAATGGATGCCCTCTCTCTACCTTGTCCGGTTTCCCTATCACGCTTATCTTCTTTTATTACAATTTTAATTGGAAAATAAATGGTGTCTCTAAGCACCGCAATACAAGCCAATATATAATAAGGTCCTAATACACAACTTCTAGGAAAATAAAAAGTAGTACTAAAAAAAAATTTAAAAAAAATATGAAATAAATGGATGGCAAGCACAATTCCTTCTCGAGTGCCTCAAAGTCCTCAAAGCGGCAACGACGCCATTTGATTTAAACTCGGCTTTGTATGTCGTTGATGGAACCAAGCTAATCAAAATCCTAAAATACCTACAACAAATATAAAATACTAACAATATAGAGGTAAGTAAGGGATTATCGAACCAACTTCAAGGATGAAGCACAGAAGAGAAAAATTTGTGCAAGTCACTTTTTCTAATTACTTTTTTTTTGTTTTATATTTTTCTATATTTTTTTTTATGCTTTTTCAATATTAAAACAAGTTTTGAGGATGAGTGAATATGACTAAGGCTAATAACAAAAGTAAGAGTAATCAAACTAAAATAAAGTGTGACAAAAATACTAGTGAGTAAATGAAATGGGTGAGAGTGTAAGTAAATGAGAGAAAAATATTCAAGGGAAGAGAAATCCACCCTCAATTCCCCAAATCAACTAAGATTGTATTATTTTAATTTCGTTAATTTCCAAAACATTTAATTAATTCAAAAGCTAATTCTCATTAAACTAGTGAATTAATTAAATACTCTTTTAGAAAAGCAAATTTAATTCCCACAAGCACTACTCTAATTGACTTAAAATTAATCAAACAAATCATCCCCTAGGAAGAATTTGTCCAACTAATTTTAAATTGAAAGAAGTTAATGAAATCAAGAGTAGATGAAAATTAGATTAATATTAAAATCAAATGGTAGGTCTATCTCTAGCTTAAACCACTTGATCAAATATTAATTTACTTTTCATACCTTTTTCAAGGTTGATTTTCCATTTCTCAATGTGAAAATCAAGTGGGAATCAAATATACAACTCAAAGGAAATTATCAAAATTAAAATTACAAACTAATTTGACTTGGATTCATGAGGGTTTCAATCACCCCTTGAATGAGGTGATTAGCCCTCCATAATCATCATCCAATAGAAATTAGAATCAAATAAGAGCATACAATGAAAATTAGAGAGGAGTAATCAAACCAAATAGCCTTCAATTGCTTAAATTCTTCAATTCATCAATCATCTCACTTAATTACAAGCACTCAAAAAAATACTAAACCACTAGAAAAATTAAAATGTGTTTTTCTATCTAATTCTCTCTCTATTCTTCTCTCCAAAAGCTCTCTAGTTGATCCTCTCTTGCAAATGGGTCTTCATCCTCAATATATAGGAGGCATGGAGCATGAGGGGTAAAAATGGAAATTGGCAAGGGTGTGCATGTGGGAATGGTGAGAGGGTGTGGGTGGTGAGGTAAGAATAAATTCAGATTTAGTTTGAGGGGTAATTTGGGTGTTTGGTTAGAAGAGGTTAGTTGGGGGGTATTATGGGGTTAAAGGGTTAAAAGGGCATGTGTTTATTTTGTTGGAAATTGGTGTGTTATTTGGCAGGTGGTTAGTCGTGCAAGGTGAAATGGGTGAGGTTTGGATACATGGGTTGAAATGGGTATGGGGTATGGATCCGGGTTCAAATGGGTTTTGGAAAGGGCTTTTGCAAATGGGTCTTTACTCTTGAAATGGGAGATGGGTATGGATCGTAGCTGGCCGGATTGGGTAGGTGGCATCGCCGGAGGGCTGGCCTGAGATGGCAGGTCGAGAGAGAGAGTTGCGATCGGTTGGAGGCAGCTAGAGAGAGGGTGGTCGCCGTCTGGTCTGCGGCAGCTCCGACTGGAGTTGGGAGCTGGACGAGAGCAGCTGGTTGTGCAGGTAGGTGGGACGAACTCGCTGGCGCAGGGTCGCCGGAGAAGGGTTGAAGGGGCGCGGGTATGGGAGTACCGACGGAGGTTTTCAGGTTGGGGGCCATCCGGATTCAATTAGTTTAGTTGGTGGGATGAGGAGAGATGAGAGAGAAAGTGGGTGTTATGGTAGTAATGGAGGTTTAGGAGAGAGAGAAGATTTTGGGAGGTTGAAGATGGGTTGGATGATTGGGTGAGAAGAAGGAGTAGGGAGTGTTGGTATGTGGTGGGGTGTATGAATGTGTGGTGAGGCTTAGGGTGTAGGATAGGTTAGTGGGTGTAAGATAGGTTAATGGGTGTAAGATAGGTTAGTGGGTATAGGTGTGTAGGATAAGTTGGGTAGTGTGTGTATTAGTTTGGACCCTAATAAAATAAAACTAAAAAAGAATAAAAATAAAATCTAAGTAATAAAATAAAACTTATAAAAACTAAAAATCTAAAAATTAAATTACTACACTAAAAATTAAAATCAAGACTGAATAAAAATAAAATTAAAAAGAAATAACATTGTAAATCTATTAAACTTAAAAACTAAAATCCTAAAAAAATAAAATGTAACAAAACTAAATTCCTAAAAACTAATCCTAAAAAAAAATAATAAAAAAATAAAATATGATAAAAACTAAAACTAAAAACTTAATAAAATAAAATAAAATTATATTAAAAATAGAAATAAAATTTAAAAATAGGAAATAAAACCTAAAAATTGCTAAAATAATCCTAAAATTAAAATGACTCAAACTAAAAATCTAAAAAATTAAAATAAAATAAAAAGGGAACAAACCAACACACACGGGTCTTGGGTGACGGTTTAGGGACAAGTTTAGGCTCGGGTAATATTACGGGGTTGGTATTTAGCTCCAATGTAACTGTAATTGACCTCGAAATGTAACTTTTGGCACTGCAACTACAGTTAAGCCTGCATGATAAACATTTACGCGCATAAGACCCATATTGTCGAGAATTAGCAACTAAAATACATCTATTCGGGGTATAAATTGCACAGTTTTGGGTGCTTATCAATATAGATGGTGCTCTTTTTGACACGATTTGTCACACTCGATTTTCTATATATGGTTATGATAATAATGGAATAATAATTGTAATGTAAATAAAGTTTCAGGTGGAAAGAATGTAAATTTATTCACACACGATGAAACATCATCTTATTACATTTTCGAAGTTTCATATAACAAAAGTAAAGGGGGGACTATTAGCGTTGTATAAGATCATAAGTAGTAGTGAATGTATTCCATTTTAAGTTGTCGTCTTTGTTAGTTATTATCCATACGTGCATGATGGAATATATTTTCCTTAGTAAAACAAAATAAAAGTCCATAGGGGTAGGCGGTGTCTCTCCTTCTTTGAATTCACTTTCCATCTGGAAGGGAAGCGAATAAGAAAAACTTTGCCAAACATATAATTCTACTTTTATAACAAGCTCATATTTCAGAGTTTTGATAGCATAAATGGAATGAAGCACATAAAATATATCATAGTATAAAGCAGTTTTGAATAATATGAAATATCAATAGTAACGAATAATGGCATGATGGAATCTATTGATATTTATAACAATAGTATGGTTATTATAACTAGATAAATATTATCGAATTATAAAGATAAGGGTTCAGTCTTTTCTATAACATGATAACCCATAATTATCAGTTATAGAGGCTTCAAGTGCGTAGTATTACCTTTATAATAATATTCATCTAAAACCTTTGGAGAGTAATCAATCCAAAACCTTTGCAGATAAAATACCACTACTGAGCCCATCTTCGAATAGTGGCATTCATAAGGTAAGACTAGGCACTCAAATCCTGAGTCCTATATACCGATAGCATTTCCATGGGAATACCAAAAGTTTATATCCTGAATAATAATGTATGCTACTAAGTTTAGTGAAATCATCTAATGTTTATGAAATCATTGGTTTACTGAAATCATATCATGTTTATGAAATCATTGGCTTACTTAAATCATCGGTTGCATGAAATCATAAGGTTAGGGTTTATTCAGGTAAAGATTGAATAAATATTCAATAGGATTTTTGAACTACATAAAAGAGTTCATAAATGAGAATGAGAATTCAGGATATATCACATAGTGATATAAACAATTGCAGTAGTTTAAGGTAAAAGCTTGAAATAATATTGAAATAAAATTTCCCTACTTTTCAATTTTGGGCTTAATATGTATGATCTTCTAGTAAAAAGGGGTAAATTGACAATTCTAAAATCATGTATATAGTAAATTTTTAAGGTGTGGTAAAAAATAAGGATCTAAGTAAAGTTGCGGTTTTATATGTAATTGATTTAAAAATAGAAATTATATGGGGGTTAACAGCAAAATTTATTAATATTTTAAGTTTTAATTATTTTACTAAGTTGCATTCATTTTTGGGATTCGTGATAATAGACATTTAGTTTATATTTGTTGAAAATGGATTGGATTTATGTTTTGGGGTTTATATTCAAGAGTCCAAAAATCCATAGGTTTATGTGCAAATTAAAAGTTTTTGTTTTTAACTTTCAAAATTATTTTCTCTGAAAAATGCTTTCTAGATAACCAGATACAAAAATGTAATATACTATTTTAAATAGAAAGATAAAATAATAATTTTGAAAAAAATTTAAATTATCTTATCGGAGACGCACCCTCACGTGTTAGGTTAAAGCCCACACACACACTTGGTTTTGACCTCACACTCACGCGTGTACAGGGTTTTAAAAACTTTGACCATTGATTCGTGTAGTTATAGAATACCATTTGAGTTAATTCCTGAATGAAATTTCTCTATTTTTTAGAGGAATCCAACCATATTATGTAATACCCCATACTTTTATGATTATTGAATTTTCTTCTATTAATAATTATTAATTTAATTGGAGGAAATTAAATTGGGTTTTTGTAAATAATAATTAGCGAGATAAAGGATATATGTATTATTATTATTATTATTATTATTATTATTATTATTATTATTATTATTATTATTATTATTATTATTATTATTATTATTATTATTATTATTTACTTACGTGTGATAAGAAAATAGATATGCGATTTATTTATATAGCACCTGAGTGAAAGTGACGGCTATTATTATATGTCGATAGAGTATTCCATTGGCAGATCAGTATATTTTATGGGCAACACGTATGGTATATATGTATCAGTTCTGGCTAATGAGGAGTTAGTATATTTAGAGTGGGGTGACTCAGATGACCTTTTAGAGTGCACCAGTGATCCGGGCAGGGTCGAAATGGTCCAGTATAGGTACACGGGTGATATGGTTGGCTTTAGGAGGCTTTTTGGACATAACAAAACCTGTATAATGGTAGGATGGTATTTTTACACCTAGGTTTTAATCAAAAATTTGGATTAGGGTTAATTAAGGATCTATTTAAAGGTAGGGAATGTGGATGGCGATCAACCTTTAACACTCTGCATAATTTAGTTAGAGAGAAAATTCAAGATAAGAGAAAAAGAAAAAAATATGGAGAGAAAGGTTTGGAGAAGAGAAGAGATGGACTCATCTCCGGATTCAACCCATCACCAACATATATAGAACTTCGAATTAAATCCACAAAGGCAAGTAGTTGCTAGCTTTAAATTGCACGTTCATGTAGTTGATCACTTTCGTACTTAATTGTAATACCCCGTATTTTTACGTATTTATGATATAATTAATGGAGAAATTAATTGGAAAAATACGTTTTAGTTAAATTACATGTGTGACGTAAATTTAATGTGATTAAATAATAAATGTGAGGATTTATATATTAATCGAGAGACAGGGACTGATTAATATTATATTATGAGGTTTACTATGTATGTGAATAGTAAATATTGAGAGTGAATTTGATATACATCATAGCGAGGGATATGGGCGTATTTGTTATTGTTGCACTGGGAGTCCTATGTAGACTATTTTGAGGTGAGAAATGAGAAATATATTTTTGTGACTCGAATGATAATTTAGAGGTCACGAATGACTCCAGAAGGGTCAAAATAGTATACCTAGGTCTACTAATTGGGTACTGGGACTTTTAGGGCTAAACCAGGATCGTTCGGAGGAATTTTGGTCTTTTTACATATATATGTGAGAAGACCAACATATTTTGGAGTGTTTTATCAGCAAATGAGAAGTAGGGCAAGGGTTAGAAACCTCAAAACACAAAGGGAGGCCATTAGAGAAAAGATAGAAACAATTCTCTAAGCCTAAGAAAGAAATGGGGTGAAGGATTCAAAGGGGTTCTTGCACCACAAACTTGTTGGGAAGGAAGATTGGAGGAGAAAGACAAAGAATCACCCACAACGATTATGAAATCAAACACTAATGTAATCAAGGCAAGTGGTTATTTGCAAATTATTTTGAGTTCTAATATCCATGCGTAGGATTTATAAATAATTGATTTTGATGAATGCTCTTGGTGAAAAAGAATTGATAAATGGCATGTCAAGGTAGAAATAGCATGTGGTTATATTTATATCTGTAGAGGATTACAAATCAGAGGAACTATGATTGTTAATACGAATTAAAATCCGGGTTCGTGATTTAAAAATATGGGAAGAACATATTTTCACGGTTCTTGAATAATTAGATGATTTGAATTATTCTGGGCTAATTTGTGGGGATTTATGATATTTTGAATCGTTGGAAATCATCCTAAAGTGTATAGGAATAGTTAGGAATCATTGGTGGCAAGTTTGATCGATTATCATGTGAGTTTGGTAATTGGAATAAATGAATAAACGCATGAAGTGATGAATAGCGTTCTGCACATGGTCGATCGATCGACACCAATAGTTTTTGGGGAATTTCATTTGTTGAGTTCCAATTAATTCTCGGCTCTTGAGGTGAATTTTGGTGGAAATATTATACCTATATAGGGACTTAGGGAAGACTAGTTGGTATATTATTTAGGTCCGATATGGTCATTGAGAGTAAGCCTTGGACTATGGACCGATGAGGATAAACCGATCGAGTAGTGCATCGGGAATTTGTGATTGGAGTTACGGAGAGAGTGAACTGATTCGATGCAAAAATTATGTATTTCACCCGTTAACCTATGTGTGATTAGCCCCCTGTAACACCCCGCCTAATTAAATATCGGGTGGCCAGCCCCATACCAAATTAAAACAGAATATACAGTTGACTTATTCTTAGCATCACTGTCGAAAACATATACAACTCACCCAATACTCAATTAAGCTGGTGTTAAAAAACTTTCCAAATTTTAATTCCAGAAAATCCATTTCCAGTTTAAGAATAACACAACACATTTTATTCTACAACACTGAGAACCAAATAGATAACACAAAAGAATTTAAATGCAATTGGAATAAACATTCCCAAATAATATAAATCCATTACAATAATCCCACCAATATCAAATGTATTAAAAAGACACGAATACAATAGTATTTGACCCCGATAGAAAAAGATAGCTGAGTCCTTTGAGCGACATGCCCTAACTAAGAATACTGTGAATCAAAAAGAAGATAAGCGTCTAAGCAAAACTCCATAAATCCATAGCCTGTCATAATCCGCTAAGGTTGGCGTCCCTGCTGCTGGACACCTGATATGAAAGGTACAATAGAAGAGAAAATATGCAAGGAAACGGGTCAAAGCCCGATTGTGTAAATGATTTTTAAAACATCATGTATTTAAGAAGTGCAATAAAGCATTTATTATGTACATGTTAGTATCCAACTCTCACTTGCTATTCTCACCTCTCAACTAGAGTGCACACGTAACGTTTCCTATTAACCTCCTAGTTAATGGTTTCTCTATCCTAGTCTCCAAATTAAAATTCCATTCCCATATCATAATCCCCGTATGTCCCATACCATACGTCACATTATTATTCATTTACATTTCTCATCGTTTCTCATTAACATGAATCATTTCTCATTAATATGAATTAATCTTTTCAATAAACATTCATTAACTTAATTCAATTATCTTTCTCTATTCACCGTTATCTACAATTTATCACACAGTAGATGATTTAACCAAAATATATCCATTCATTCATTTAATCCATTATATATATATATTCATATATAATACGGCACCCTGAGTCATAGCTGCGGTGCAATGCATTACTCTGCTATCATGTCCCAATATCGATGGTCCCTGAATAGGGGACAAAAGGTTCGGTGAGGATACCTCGAACCATAAACAACAACACAATCATTGGAGGCGAACATAATTCTCATACCCATGGGTCACGCACATACCTACGTACCCATAGTCAGTGGACTTATCAACTCCCCGATAAGTCTTCCATAGACCTATGTTCTCGAGCGACAAATCAAAGATCCCATGGATTCATCAGGATATCACTGCCCTCATGCGCAAACCTCCCGTCGATAGCAAGTAAGCTAGATATGTCATACACAGAAGCATAAGTCAATCAAATAGGAATTGTCATACCTATAATATAATATAATATCAACAAGGTGCCTATATTACCCTTAGGTTATACGTATCATTATATCTCTTTAAATGCCACGTATTAAAATGTCATAACTTTACTTCTTAATTTAAGTATTACCGAGCCTCACTCAATACTCAAGGTTCAAATAGGTTTTTCCTAAACATATATTCAGTAAGAAGTCACTTATATCCTACTGGGCCATATCATTATATCTCCCGAATTACTACGAATTAAACTCTCCCTTTCATTAGGGTTAAAATCGATGGTTTCAAATCTCTTATAAACACTTCTTCTTTCACTTAGGATTAAACCCTCTTGTAAACTTAAGGATACCTAGGTGTTATATTAAATCACCCCTACTGGTCCCATCTTTAATCCTCATACTTCCCCATTTAGAATTCAACAAATGAATCTAATAACCGAAATTCCTTTAAATTAATTATCATTATTCCAATCAAGTAATTCCCAATTAAATCAATTCAAATCTTATCACGGGCTCATTGATATTTTTTAAGTCCCTTAATATCCAAATAATAATCACTAAAGATCCACAAAAGGTTTGGGAATAAGAATCAACATTTAAAAGAAACAACTATAGGAATTCTGGGAAGGTCGATCGATCGAAGGCAGAGGGTCGATCAATCGAAGGCAGAGGGTCGATCGATTGATCCCTCAGGTCACAGCCTGGTTTTCTGCAACTACGGGTTTCACCATTTTTATTCATTCTATCATTCATATTAACATCCAAAATGACTTATAATCGTTACTACATGATGTATCAACATATACAAATGATGTCTAATGATCTAAACATCCTAGAATCATCAAGAGATTGGATTAAAAAGCATGTTTATATCCTTATTTCCAGAAAATTATCAACATATCATCTTCAAGAACACATCAATGGTTTTCATTATTTCTTCAACAGATTCATGACTATTTCGTGGATTATTATCAATCTACAACATGAGTTTAATTCCTATATCATTTCAGTTTCCAGAAATCCATTTAATACTCCATTATTTCTTCCAAACATGAATTATCGTCTCTTTTCATAACTATTCTAACATGGACAATATACAAACTTAAATTGCCATTATCAAACACTTGTCTTTACTGAAGGTCTGATCCTTTGGTGTAGTATATCTCAGGTGGTTCTCCCTTTTTCGGTGAGCTTCCGGTGGTGGTTGGTGGTGGTGACACTTAGTTCTTAGTTCTTCTCCTACCCAAGTGAACTCCTCTCTTCCCAAGCACCCTTTCACTCTCTCTAGGAAGATGACTTCTCTAATTTGTGAAGGGGAGATGTATAACCCACGTACACTTAATCTACCAATACTTATCATAGGACAAAACCCGAAATCACTATTCACCCCTAGAAAAATGACCAAAATGCCCTTTTTGGTTGTCTATTCATTTCCAAATGACCCGAGACTCAAAATTAACATCCAAATAGAATTTTCTGACTATTTCGAACCTCACGGACACAACGACGCAATCAAAATGACTATAAGGTCGATAGAAAATAAATTTCCTTTTTAATTTAATAAATTAGTCCCGACACATCCCATACCGCGTCTGACTACAAATCCAAATTATCGAAATTATATCACACCGACATAACAATGACATCACATTCATATATTACCTAAATATCTTTAAGTAATATTCAGAATTATCAATTTTAATATCCACAATTTGGATAAAGTCCAAATGAATTAATTTATAGTAAAATCCAATCAATCCATTAAGTTAAAATATAACCCATTTTAAAAGCCATAAAAATTACGGGTATTACATACTTCCCCCCTTATAACAGAATTTTGTCCCGAAATTCAGGAATATAAGTCATACTGGTAAGGTCAACTCCGATTATAAATCTCACATCGCAAGAAATCGAAGACGTACCGCCCACACAATACACTATCAAAAATCCCTATTGATGTTATACGCCCAACCTCACCATATAGTTCCAACTGAATTGAATATAAAATTTACCCAATCTTCCCTATACCATCCTTGTGATAAACTTTGGGAAAAATGAGCCTCACATATTGAACAAATAAATCCTGAAGTTCCAACTACTTACCTTGTCACAATTATGAAAACTACTACAATCCAATCATCCAGGGCGCCCATACACCCTCTCATACCGCTTTCAATATTAAAATTTTCGCAAAGGTTATAAACTCATATCCCAAAGACCTAACTTATTTTGACTCCCAACGGTTATTAGTTTCATGAGTGGGGTGTCTCGCAAGCGAAATCCAAACAAGGAACCCCCCCGATACACTACTACCTAAAGTAGTCGGTCATCGAAACTCCTCAGGTCCTTAGTCAATAATATATAAAAATTTGGTTTATCGATTTTGAAAAGAAATCAGGTTTATCGATTAAAAAAATGTGGTTTATCGATTTCAAATAGAGTCTACGCATCTACTCTCTTATAAAAGACAAGATGCAGGATAGTAGTAGTACATACAGATATACCCATATATACACACGGACAGGCCGAGGACACCCTGTTCCTGGATGGGGTCAGGGTGACCTCATCATCAGGCTCCATACGACCCCTCAGTGGCATACCCTTCATCAGGCCCGGACGACCCTTCAAGGGGCCGACTCTTCATCAGGACCGGACGACCCTGCAAAGGGCCGACCCTTCATCAGGCTCTAGAAGACCCTCCGAGGGACCGACAGTACGAGGCCTAAATTAGGCCTGACTCACTATCAGAAGGAACTTTGCCCTCGGGCTCGTGTTACAGGCTGAGGGTGACGTTATCACAGTGCGTGGTTTGGGAGACGCGTGGAACAGTGCGCGTGAGGCTCACAGGACACGTGGAAGACTGTTACAACCGAATCACCCCCTCACGTGAGGGAATATTATGTCATCATTTGGCAACTACAGGTGTCAGTGGTAGATTGGCTAAATCATCATTCACATGTACCATGCATACTTAGGGGGTATACTACACCCCCCAAGACCTATATATACTTATCACCTACAATCCTACAAGGGGACCAATCGACAGATCGATAATCATAACCCTAGCAAAAACTCTGCTTATACACACAGTATAGAGAGAAAGTGAGCTTATGTGCATTGTATCCAAGGCCATTAGTGCCCATACTTAGTGGATCACACACTCACAGTGGATGTAGGCCTAATTGGCTGAACCACTATACATCATTATCTTATTCCTCTTATACTCATCTCCTTCTACACACTTACACACTTATACATATACACTTGCATCTCTATGGCTGCAATGGTTACTATTGTTTGAGCTCATCATCACTTATCTGGTGGTGCTGAATCTCAGCATCATCAGTTTGGCGCCGTCTGTGGGAACGAGAAGACATCTCTTCCTTTATACAACTTGACCTCACTGGGCTCTCTGGTGTGAAAAACGTTGCTAATGCCGTTTAATACAAGATTAAACTGTATAAGTAACTCAAAGATGTTTGTTGAAGAAACCCTTTTCTTTTGAAAATAAAAAAGATAAATAACAAGATGTGTTTACAAAAAAAAACTTATGTACGAGAATAACCAAGACTTTGTAATCAGTTTTAAAACAAAGATAGTTTCAAAAAAAATCAGCACACTATAGAATGAGATGAGGAGATGAAGATAATCAGAACACACTATTTTTAACGTGGTAAAACCTCTCCCAATAGAGGAAACATCCACGATGACTTCTAAGTCACGAAAGTAAAAATCCACTAAAAACAAATAGCAGTTACAAACAATACAACATACATGCACACAACTCAGCCTATTCTAAGTTTAGGAATATACCCCACTTAGTGTCCTTCTAACTTCTCGTAGATCTGATTGTTTATGATGTTCTTCCAGTTTGATAACTTCCCCTTTGCTTTAGCTTCCTATGCATCGACTCAATAATCTTTGATCTTATTCACAACACTTTCAGTGTGGTAGTGTGTCAAGTGTTTGTGATGTAATTCCTATCAACATGCATGAACTCACACACACTTAGTTTTTACAGACAATCCTAGAAAATTACATATAAAGACTATATGTTGTGATTTTCTTTTCTTTCTTTATTACAGAACTTAAAACCTTTTTGACCTTTTAATCTATCCCAGATTACACGGATATCTTTCTTCAAAATCGGTCAAGATCTTAATCAATCTCGGTTTTTAAAAATATTTTCGAGATCGAAAATCTCCAAGTGAGAATCCAACTAGGTCAAGGTTTTGTTTCATAAGAACAGAAAACATAAAATATTTACAGATCTAAATCAGCAGAGATTTTCACAAAATGAGAAACAAATATGCAGATCTAGTGATATGTGATATGCAAAGTGTAGATCTAAGATTTCTATGATAAAGAAATACAGATCTCACCAAAAATTTCTAAGTTGGTAACAAGATCAAAGATCAAGAGGTTACAGCTATAAACGATCAAACTAGTAACACCAATCTCTCTCAAACACTCAAGGTTGTGTTTGGGGTTTTGAATATACGAAGGTTTGAAGATGGTTTGAAGTTGTTTAGGGTTAGCGTTAGGATTTCTCTAACTCAGTTCCCTTTCTCTCTCTTCTCTCTTTTCTTTTCTCTCTTCTCTCTCACTTCTCTCTTCTCTCTTTTTTCCTCTCAATTTGGACGACTGCCAAAAGTTCCTAAAGGTTGAGAATATGAGGGTTTATATAGGAGCCAAGGAAGGTTCTGGATTGCTGATCAAAATCAACGGTTGAGATTCAATCTTCCTTATATTGACTTGATCTAAGGGTGGTAATATAGCGGTGGTTAAAAAGAAGGTGATTGGTCCAAAGTGATAGCACATGGATAGACTTAAAACACATGCAGGCCATAGATAAGGTTTGATCTAATGATCCACAATACACCAGGCAGTTCTCTCACAAAACAAACACAAATTGAGATAACAGGAACATGACAAGTGTTGGCATTCCATAGGCTGGCAAACGCACGTCCTAAAATAATTACATGCAACACCCTAAAGTCTCTGGCGCATTGATATTATACACAATCAAACATTCTAATGAAAAACATATTTTTCATAATAGCATTTTAACCCCATAAAGTTTATAAACACACTTTTATTTAAGAAAACATTATTTTAAAAATGTTTAAAAATTCCCAAAAATTTATTAAAATAACATTTTAAGGGGAATTTAACACGCAGTCAATTATGAGCAATATATACACATGTATGCACTTCTAATGTGTGTAGTGTGATTCAATTTATACCTTGTTTGGATCATAGAAGAGGATTAGAGAGAATAATTCTGAGGTTCTTTGGATTCTAGGTTAGACAACAAATTTTGTCACAATTTCCAAATTAGTTGAACACTTATACAATATAGACTTAAGTAAGTCAAAGGTATAAGGTGCTTCAATCTCCCCCTTTGGAAATATGAGACAAAATCTCCTTTGAGTTAGCTTAAACTCTTAGGGAACCAAAAAAAATAAAACCTAGTCCTATACAAAAGATACTATCTACCCATTTCCTAGAAAATCAAAAATTACATAACTCAACTATTTACAAATTTGTACACTAGAAATTGTAGGAAATCAGTAGAAGAGGTTCCTGCAAATATGCACACTAAGATCAAGCAGTTTAGATGAAATGTGAACAAAACATTGAACTCGTAAGACTCAAATTTCTCCCCCATTTTGTCTCAAATGGACAAAGGGTAAAAATTACGGTCTTAAGAGTTTAATCAGCACATACCATACCTATAGAATTACGCAAATACAGAAATCTGTTATAGTCTTGAGGTTTAGTGAACATGTCTGCAAGTTGCAGATCAGTAGGCAGGTAATAGATTTCAAACTCCTTAGTCTCAACAAGTTCGCGTATAAAGTGATGTCTTATTTTAATATGCTTAGTTCGCAAGTGTTGAACCGGGTTTTTAGATATGTTAATGGCGCTTTGATTGTCACAATAAAATTGTAACTGATCATCTTTAATCCCATAATCGCTTAACATTTGTTTTATTTATAACAATTGAGCACAGCAACTTCTTGCTGCTATATATTCGGACTCAGCCGTAGATAAAGATGTGCAATTCTATTTTTTGATACTCCAACCTACTAAATTATTGCCGACATAATAACAGGCACCTGATGTACTTTTATTGTCATCAGTACAACCGACCCAATTAGCATCAGTATACCCTATGATGGTGTTGCAGGTATCATTAGTGTACCTAAGTCCAAGATTAAGAGTGCCTTTTATGTACTTTTTTATACGTTTTACACAAGATAAATGGCTCTCTTTAGGGTTATTCTGGTAACGAGCACACAGACATACAACATACATTATATCTAGTCGTGAGGCAGTTAGATAGAGTAGACTACCAATCATACTACGATAAAGTGTGGAATCAACTGACTTCCCATTTTCATCTTTACATAATTTAACAGTAGTACTCATGGGCGTTTTGGCAACTTTAGCATTATCTAAACCAAATTTTTTACCAAGATCTAAGGCATACTTAGTTTGAGAGACAAATAATCCATCAAAATTCTGTTTCACTTGAAATCCTAAGAAAAGTTGTAGCTCCCCCATAAGGGACATGTGAAACTCCTTATGCATAATAGCAGAAAAAGATTTAACTTCACATGTTGAAGTAGACCCAAAGATGATGTCGTCTACATAGACTTGGGCTATAATAATGTTTTTGTCAAAATGTTTGACAAAGAGGGTCTGGTCATTTCCTCCTCTCTTAAAACCCTTATCCAACAAAAAGTTGGAAAGGCGTTCATACCAAGATCTAGGAGCTTGTTTAAAGCCATACAAAGCCTTTTTTAGACGAAAGACATGGTCTGGGTATTTTGGGTCAATGAACCCTTTGGGTTGTTCTACATACGTTTCTTCGGATAGAATTCCATTGAGGAAGGCAGACTTGACATCCATTTGATAAAGTGTAAATTTTAAGTGACACGCTATGGCGAAAAGAAGTCGAACAGATTCAAGACGAGTGACAGGGGGAAATGTCTCGCTAAAATCTATCCCTTCTATTTGTGAGTAACCTTGAGCAACTAGTATAGCTGTGTTTCTAAGGATTACCCCATTTTCGTCACATTTGTTCTTAAAGATCCAACGTGTTCCAATAACATTTTTGTTTTGAAGCCGTGGTACAAGATACCAGACATCGTGAATGAAAAATTGTAAAAGCTCTTCCTGCATAGCAGAAATCCAGTGTGTGTCATTCAATGCTTCATTAACATTTTTTGGTTCCACAAGGGAGACGAAACATGCATAATTAGCATAATTTCTTAACTGAGATCTAGTACGGATTGGCTCATTAGGATTACCGACCACGTTGTCAATGGGATGATCTTTAGAGACCCAGCCAGGTACTTCTGGACTCTCAATAGGTAATGAGTCATCTATTTCTGGTGAATCAGTTTTGAAATCATTTTTAGATTCAACCACAATAGGTGATTCAGATATCTTATTTTCGACAATAGTGTCGCTTACAATTACATTTATCGACTCCATAAGGGTCTTAGTACGCAGATTGTATATACGATAAGCATGATTGTTTGGAGAGTAACCTAAAAAGATGGCTTTATCTCCACGCGTCTCGAATTTGGACAAATGTTCTCTGTCTTTACAGACATAACACTGACTTCCGAAAGTTGTTAGATATTTCAGATTAGGCTTCTTACCGTACCACAACTCATAAGAGGTTTGTTTAGTTTTTTTCCTAAGGTAAACCCAATTAATGATATGACATGAAGTTCTAATAGATTCTACCCAAAATTACTTAGGTAGAGATTTGGCATGCAACATGACACGCGCCATCTCTTGAAGAGTTCGGTTTTTCCTTTCGGCAACACCGTTCTGCTGAGGAGTCTTAGGGGCACTGAATTAGTGTTTGTAACCGTTGTAGTCACAATATTCAACTATTCTCGTGTCTATGAAATCTCCCCCTCTATCGCTACGAATGCGATTGACTTGTGTGTCCTTCTCATTTTCAATTCTTAGTAAAATTTTCAAAAATTTCTGAAACGTGTCAGATTTATGTTTCAAGAAGGCAACCCAAGTAAATCGTGTGAATCATCAACCATGACAAGGATATAACTGTGTCCACAAAGACTAACAGTTCTAGAGGGACCAATAAGGTCCATATATATGAGATCTAGAGGTCTAGAGGTGAGAATGTCTTTAACTTTTTTATGCGAAGTCTTAATTATTTTTCCTTCCTGGCAATGACCGCAAACAACATTGGAAATAGGTTTAATTTGAGGAATTCCTCTAACGATCTCTTGACTAGACAATCTACCAAGGATATCATAACTTAGGTGACCCATACGATTATGCCAGATTTCATTGTCATCCATTATGACAATGTTACAGGTTTCAGAACTAGTCTTGATAGTATAGCAATTGTCAGGTGTTCTAAATTCGGTAATGATGCATTCACCTTTATCATTTAGAATTTTGCAATTGTTCTTTGAAAAGGTAACACTATGGTCTGAGTCACAAAATTGTGATATACTTAGGAGGTTGGCTTTAAGGTCTTTAAGTAAAAGTATATTTTCCAAAACAGGCATTCCCTCTTCTTTTAGGGTTCCTTTACCTATGATCTGGGATGAAACTCCGTCACCAAAAACTACTTTACCTCCAGAAAATATGGTTTTGTTTTAGAGTTTGGTTTCATATCCTGTCATATGTTTGGAGCATCCTGAATCTAAATACCAACCAGATGAAGTGTGTTCAGCCTTTAAGGCAGTGATAACAATGTTACACTTCATTTGGGGTAAAAGATCATCTTTTCTAACCCAAATAGCTCTAGTTTTAATTTTGCGCAAGTTTGCTGTCATTTGATAAAATTTTCGAGAAGCAGTTTTTTGTCGAAAAACATTTGGAGCAACAAACTGATTTTTGTGGAAAAGTTGAGCTTTTGGTTTAGGAAAGTTTCTGGGAGCCTCTATCTTAAATGAACTCTTAGTTTTGGTCTTTCTATTCCTGTAGTTAGAGTTCTTGTCAGGTTGTCTTGGAAGAACATAATGGTTACGATTTTGCCTAGAATAGTTAAAGTTCTTGTAAACAGGAGTGTTGTACACAGGGGTGTTTAAACGCCTAGCATAACACCCTTCAAAAGAATGACCATAAACATCACAGTAGGAGAAATATTGATTGCTTGAGGGATGTACTTCCTTAGGGAAACTTCTAAATATGGGTTTAACAGGATTATGTTCAGAAGTCTTATTCCTAGGAGGTATGGTTTTAAAGGTAGATTCAGCCTTTCTGATCAAAGGACAGACGTATTTAGTCTCAAGTGTACTGTCAGCCTTGGAGTTACTAGACTCTCCAATGTCTTTTTGTTGTTGCTTTTGATCATATTCCTTTTTAATAAAATGAAAATCTAGACATCTTTCGATTGGTCTTTTGCCCCCAGACACAAACTTAATAGGTTCAAGATTTTTAGTTTGTGGTTTATTCTTAGGGCAGAATCCAAAACCGGTTCTATCATCAGAATTGGTCTTGGAGTCAACAGCAAAGTCAGTGAAACAATTTGAATTGTTTTCAAACTTAGAAATTTTTTTGAAAACAGTTTCTATCTTTGTTTTTGCTTCCTCCAGTTCTAATAATGTTCCCTTGTATTTCATTTCCAGGGTTTCATTAGTTTTAGTCAACTCTTTTAATTTTTGATCAAAAGTTTCAATTTCAGACTGATGTGTCAGACACTGGTTAGTGTACTCTTCGGCATTCAGCTTCACAATAAGACTTAGATCATCTAATTTCTTAGCCTAACAGTCTTCTCCAGTCTAGTGACTTTTTTAAGAGTTTTAGCATACAAAGTATGAATATCTGGGAGGTCATCTGTGTCTGAGTCGCTAAGTGAAGTGTGTGTAGTAACCTCTAACGATTCAATTTTAGTACTCATGCACCAATTTACATCGTCATTATCGAGATATCTTTGACTCACACACACGGAACTACAGCTAGCAACATTTTCATAAATCAAGGCATCTAGGCCAGTCAAAGCAGTATTCACAAAAGCGGGAGTAGAGGTATCATTATCACACACAGGCATATCGTTATTGTAAATGATCTTAGCATAAAAGGACATGCAAGGGTCAAGTACATTTGATGACTCAAGTTCCTCTTCATCAGAGTCACTTGAATCATCCCAAGTTTTACAGACATTGGCTCTATTGTGTGTGTTGGTTTTATTCAGATTAACTCTGCAATCATGAGCAATGTGACCTAGTTTCCCACATCTAAAACATTCAATCTTTTTAAGGTCTCTGTTAGATCTGAAGTTGTTGTCCTTAGGATGTTTGTTAAGACCTCTCTCATGAGGTTTGGGATTAGACACAGTTGGATAATTAGACTTGTCTTGTTTAGATGCCTGTTTGTTTCTAAATTTAACAATTTTCTTAAATTGTTTTGATATTAAGGAAATCGGATTATATAGTTTGTCTATATCACACTCCTCATCAGAGTCACAGTTGGTCAAATTAGTCTCATGTTTAGATATCTTAGAGGAAAAAATCAAGTTAGAGTTGGGCTGTTTTCTTTGAGACTGATTTAATTGTTTCTTAAAGTCTAATTCCATTTCCACAATCCTAAGTTTGCTACTGAGTAACTCAGGGGTAAGATTTTGATCACTCATTTCCTCAATAGCATACCTCTTGTTGTCAAACTTTTGTGGAAATGATCTTAGGATTTTAGAAACAATCTCATTCCTATCATATGTTATACCATTAGCATGCAGCTTAGTAACTATATCAGTTAGGTTCATGTAAAAGTCATCAAAAGACTCAGAGTCAGACATAATTAAAGAGTTGTACTGCTGGGTAAGCATTTGAGTTTCAGCAGCTTTAACTCTTGAGTCTCCTTCATGGGCAGTGATTAATGTGTCCCAAGCTTCCTTAGAAGTGGCATAAGATGAGATTCTCTTGAACTCATACTCATTAATAGACATAAAGATGGCATTCTTGCCTTTATTGTTATTACGAGAAATAGTTTTCTCTTCTTGGGTAAACTCACTTAAGATTTTCTTTACCCTCTCATCACTTCCTTCAGTGGCTGGTTTAGTAGGATAAGTATATCCATTTTCAATAATGTCCCATACATCATCTCCTAAAGTCCCTTGGATGAAGGCAACCATTCTTACTTTCCAGTAAGCAAAGTTGTTTCCATCAAAGAGTGGAGGTCTGGACAGATTACCAAACCTTTCATTCTTCTCGTCCATAGTTAGTATTTTCAGAAAACGATTTCAGAAACACAAGATCCTTTTTGAAATAAAAGTTTACAGGGCTCTGATACCAATTGAAAAACGTTGCTAATGCCTTTTAATACAAGATTAAACTGTATAAGCAACTCCAAGATGTTTGTTAAAGAAACCCTTTTCTTTTGAAAATAAAAATGATAAACAACAAGATGTGTTTACAAAAAAAACTTATGTACGAGAATAACCAAGACTTTGTAATCAGTTTTAAAACAAAGATAGTTTCAAAAAAAATCAGCACACTATAGAATGAGACGAGGAGATGAGGAGATGAAGATAATCAGAACACACTATTTTTAACGTGGTAAAACCTCTCCCAATAGAGGAAACATCCACGGTGACTTCTAAGTCACGAAAGTAAAAATCCACTAAAAACAAATAGCAGTTACAAATAATACAACAAACATGCACACAACTCAGCCTATTCTAAGTTTAGGAATATACCCCACTTGGTGTCCTTCTAACTTCTCGTAGATCTGATTATTGATGATGTTCTTCCAGTTTGATAACTTCCCCTTTTCTTTAGCTTCCTTTGCGTCGACTCAATAATCTTTGATCTTATTCACAACACTTTCAGTGTGGTAGTGTGTCAAGTGTTTGTGATGTAATTCCTATCAACATGCATGAACTCACACACACTTAGTTTTTACAGACAATCCTAGAAAATTACATATAAAGACTATATGTTGTGATTTTCTTTTCTTTATTTCTTACAGAACTTAAAACCTTTTTGACCTTTTAATCTATCCCAGATTCCACGGATATCTTGCTTCAAAATCGATCAAGATCTTAATCAATCTCGGTTTTTAAAAATATTTTCGAGATCGAAAATCTCCAAGTGAGAATCCAACTAGGTCAAGGTTTTGTTTCATAAGAACATAAAACATAAAATATTTACAGATCTAAATCAGCAAAGATTTTCACAAAATGAGAAACAAATATGCAGATCTAGTGATATGTGACATGCAAAGTGTAGATCTAAGATTTATATGATAAAGAAATACAGATCTCACCAAAAATGTCTAAGTTGGTAACAAGATCAAAGATCAAGAGGTTACATCTACAAACGATCAAACTAGTAACACCAATCTCTCTCAAACACTCAAGGTTGTGTTTGGGGTTTTGAATATACGAAGGTTTGAAGATGGTTTGAAGTTGTTTAGGGTTAGGGTTAGGATTTCTCTAACTCAGTTCCCTTTCTCTCTCTTCTCTCTTTTCTTTTCTCTCTTATCTCTCACTTCTCTATTCTCTCTCACTTCTCTCTTCTCTCTTTTTTCCTCTCAATTTGGATGACTGCCAAAAGTTCCTAAAGGTTGAGAATAGGAGGGTTTATATAGGAGCCAAGGAAGGTTCTGGATTGCTGATCGAAATCAACGGTTGAGATTCAGTCTTCCTTATATTGACTTGATCCAAGGGTGGTAATATAGTGGTGGTTAAAAAGAAGGTGATTGGTCCAAAGTGATAGCACATGGATAGACTTAAAACAGATGCAGGCCATAGATAAGGTTTGATCTAACGATCCACAATACACCAGGCAGTTCTCTCACAAAACAAACACAAATTGAGATAACAGGAACATGACAAGTGTTGGCATTCCATAGGCTGGCAAACGCGCGTCCTAAAATAATTACATGCAACACCCTAAAGTCTCTGGCGCATTGATATTCTACCCAATCAAACATTCTAATGAAAAACATATTTTTCATAATACCATTTTAACCCCCACAAAGTTTATAAACACACTTTTATTTAAGAAAACATTATTTTAAAAATGTTTAAAAATTCCCAAAAATTTATTAAAACAACATTTTAAGGGGAATTTAACACACAATCAATTATGAGCAATATATACACATGTATGCACTTCTAATGTGTGTAGTGTGATTCAATTTATACCTTTTTTGGATCATAGAAGAGGATTAGAGAGAATAATTCTGAGGTTCTTTGGATTCTAGGTTGGACAACAAATTTTGTCACAATTTCCAAATTAGTTGAACACTTATACAATATAGACTTAAGTAAGTCAAAGGTATAAGGTGCTTCATGGTGGTGGACCAGTTCTCCCCCTGAGAGGAGATGTTTCACCATTGAAAGAGATCCACTAAGGTTCTCAAGCTCACCAGTCTTTTTTCCAGTTCAGCTGTTCACAGCTCAAACACATGGCACCGGAGATGCCACCACCACCACTTCCCCCACCGGATGATGGAGGAGGACCCAATTCCAGTCAGCCACCACCTCAGTCTGAGATGGTTGATGTGGCGGTAGCCTTAAAGTCTCTGGCAGCGAGCCAGCGGATCATGTAGGAGAAGTTCACAGCTCCGAGCCAGAACATACTAAGACCACCAGGGGTCTCGCCTGAGATGATTACTCCGGCAGCAGCTCCAGGACAGCATGAGGCAAGGGGACCACCCCAGGCACCACGCAAAGAAATGCCACCCCCTCAGCGGGGTAGGGATGTTCCTGACCCCCGGTGTCTACGCTTGGGGAGGCAAGGAAACCCTTGCCCTGAAGACAGGTATGATGATCTGGAGGGGGAGGAAGCCCCCATAGAATGCTGGGAGCCGTATGAGGTCTCCAACAATACTGTACGACCTCTCCAGGAGAGCAGAGGGAAGTGTGGAAGGCAAAATCCTGACGATCGCTCGAGAGGCTCTGCTTTCGATCGCCTGAGCAGGGGATCGGCCTTTGAGAGGCTGGGCCCAGTGAATGACGTGAGGGAAAAATTATCTAGATCAAGGAGTGTTGCGAGGTCCAGAAGAGAGGCGACTGATGGCCGACCCCATGGGGGCCGACCCCAAGGACGGGACGACAGTCAGGGGGAGGTAAACAGCTGACACAGGCCAGCCGCGGCAGAACCCTCAGTCCATCTCAAAGAAGCGGCAGGGGATAAATTTGTCCAAGCCTACCCTACGAGGCCTTGGAATGACTCGATCCAGCGACTGGAGGATAACATCAGAGATATGCTGAAAAGTCGCGACCCTCTTCAGAGGGGATACACCATAGGCTCACCCTTTGTGGCCAAGATAGTCAACTTCCCTACGCCATCAAAGTTCAAGCCACCTGTGGTCACCCCAAGACATGAAGGGAGCACCAACCATGTCCACCATGTTAAGATGTATCGATCAGTAGCAGACATATGCTCTATCTCAGATGAGATGAGGTGTCGTGCCTTCTCTGCTACCCTGACTGGGGATGCACATGTCTGGTGCATGTCTCTTCCAAAAAAATCCCTTGAAAACTTTAAGCATTTGGCAGACCGGTTCATCCACAACTTTTGCTTTGGGATGAGGCTAGAGAAGAAGACCACCCACCTGCTCAATGTTAAGCAGGGGAAGAAAGAGAGTCAGAGGGACTACATAGCCAGATTCAATAAAGAAAAGTTGGAGGTGGAAGACTATGAGGAGAGCATAGCTATGACAGCCCTGATTGGAGGACTCCAAAAGGGGAAGTTGTTATGGAAGTTTGCTGAAGACCCCCCTAGGACGATGGCTGAATTATTGTCAATAGCAAGAAAGGTGATGAACGTCGAAGAGGCGATGGCCGCAAAATATGAAGACGAAAAAGGAGGCGCTAGTAGGGGTAAATACCCTAAGAAGAATAAAGAAGGGAATAAGAGGTCTACGGACGACAAGTTCGCTGGTTACACCCCACTAACGGTCAGCTGTAAACATATTCTCAATGAAATAAAGAGTGACTGATCCCTGAAGTGGCCTGAGAGGTTAAGGGCAATCCCCAACAAGAGGAACAAGAACCTGTGGTGCGAATTTCACCAAGACCACGGCCACATAACAGAAAAATGCTTTGGTCTGAAAGATGAGATTGAGAAGATGTTGAAAGAAGGGAAGCTTATAAAGTACGTCGACAAAGGTACCTTCAAGAGGGGTCGAGGGGACGACCCCAGAAAGAAGCGAGGCAATGCACGTAGAGAAGGTCCTCAAAAAAGAGGAGACGACCCTTATGATGATGAGGACGACCATGACCTCCCACCGAGAGACGACCAAGGCCCTATCAAGAGGCTTAATATAATCTCGCTCGGAGTGGGAATGTTCTCCGGGGGTCTAGCGGGACAAGGGCCTGAGGTCGTTGACAGGAAGGCCCATGTGGCTGAGGCCAAGGCAGTGATAAAGACGGTACACTCAACCTCTCTGGAGGTCAAGTCAGAAAAGAGGAAGAAGGTCGATATGGACACTCCGATAGTGGGGTTCTCGAGAATGGACTTTAAAGGCCTCCTAGCCCCACATGACAACCCACCCGTCATCACAACTAGGATGCATGGGTATGAGGTGCCGAGGATATTGGTCGACGGGGGCAGTTCTGCAGATGTAATGTTTTGGCCGTGCTTCAAAGCCTTAGGTCTCAGCCATGCTAGACTCGTCCCATACCATCATCCATTGATTGGGTTCAGTGGGGAAAAGGTTCATCCCCTTGGAGTGTATGAGGCCGATGTCAGGATGGAGGATGAGTGGCCGAGATGGCTTACCAAGAAGGTCAGTTTCTTTGTGATGGATGAGCATGTGTTTTTGGCCTACAACATCATACTGGGGCATGTGGCCCTAAAGGGGTTTGAAGCTGTGCCGTCTACGGTCCATCATATGATTAAATTTCCTACCCCTTATGGGGTGAGGGAAGTTCAGGGAGACCAGATGTTAGCGCGAGAATGTTACTACAACTCCACTGAAGAAAGAGAAGCACACAAGAGGGCTACAACCACTTACAATATTGATACCCTAGACCCCAGGGATGAGACGAAGCTAAAGAAAGGAGAGGTCACGGAAGAGGTAGAATCCATCATCCTCGATGAGGATGACCCAGAAAAAACCGTCCAAGTCGGAAAGTCTGTGAAGCCCAATATCAAGGAAGACCTCATTAAACTGTTGAGGAGAAGACGAAGCGTCTTTGCGTTGGAGTCATGTAGATATGCCGGGGATCGACCCTGAAATTATGTGCCACAAGCTCAATGTGGTAGAGGGAGGAAAGCCGATAAATCAGAAGAGGAGAATTTATTCTCGAGAAAAGTATGAGGTCATTAGGGATGAGGTCAAGAAGCTGGAAGATGCTGAATTTATCAGAGAGGTCATCTACCTGAATGGCTGTCCAATGCAGTCATTGTCCCAAAGGCTAACGGGAAGTGGAGAATGTCTGTGGACTTCACAGACCTCAACAAGCACTGTCCCAAAGACAGCTTCCCTCTCCCCCGCATTGACCAGATGGTAGACGCTACCGCAGGACATGAGCTCATGAGCTTTAGGGATGCCTATTCAGGGTACCACCAGATCTTCATGAACCCTGAGGACTCGGAGAAGACAGCCTTCATTACTGACAAGGGGACATACTGTTATAGGGTCATGCCCTTTAGCCTAAAAAATGCGGGGGCAACATACCAGCGCCTCGTAAATAAAATGTTCGAAGACAAAATTGGAAAGTCTATGGAGGTCTATGTAGATGACATGCTGACTAAGAGTTTGATGGCAGAGGATCATGTGGCAGACCTAGAGAGGACCTTTAATACAATGGACAAATACTAGATGAATCTTAACCCGACCAAGTGTGTCTTCGAGGTCGGAGCAGGGAAGTTCTTGGGGTTCATTGTCAACCAAAGAGGCATCGGGCCAATCCTGAAAAGATAAAGGCCCTTGTTGAGATGAAGACCCCCAAGACCATTAAAGATGTTCAGAGACTCACAGGGAGAGTTGCTTCCTTGAACAGGTTTGTGTCTACGGCCACAGACAGGTGTCTACCATTCTTCAAAATTCTCAGGAAAGCCTTCGAATGGAGTGAAGAGTGTGATGAGGCCTTCAAGGAGTTAAAATCATACCTGGGGTCTCCCTTGCTATTATCACGGCCCGTGCAGGGTGAACAACTTTATGTGTACCTCGCCGTCTCGGAGTTAGCCATCAGTGCAGCCATTGTGAGAGATGAAGATGGAGTACCGAAGCCTGTGTATTTTAATAGCAAGGCACTCCAGGGGGCAGAGAAAAGATTTCCAAGGATGGAAAAGTTGGCCTATGCCTTGATCCATGCATCGAGAAAGATGAAGCCATACTTCCAGTCCCATACAATAGTCATCCTCACTGACTCTCCCCTTAGGCAGGTTTTGCACAAGCCTGAAAAATCAGGGAGGTTAATGGCCTGGGCTATAGAGCTGGGGGAGTTTGACATAGTGTATCAGCCTAGGACGGCCATTAAGGGGCAAGCATTGGCAGACTTCATGGCCGAGTTTACTTGGGAATATGATGAAGCTGAGGGTGAGAGCCTCGGGAAGATAGATACCCGACAAGGTGAGCTCACCGACACACCTGCAGATAAGGCTGAGATAAGCACCGCTAGAAGGAAAGTGGTTGAAAATGAAGAGGGAAGATATCTCTTTAGATAGGGGTCACTCACTGAGGGAAGTTTCTCAAAAGAACATACCGTGTGGAGTCTCTTCGTCGTCGGGTCCTCTTACGAAAGTGGGAGGGGATCTGGATTAATAGTATCAGCACCCGACGACACAGACATTGAGTACGCCCTGAGTTTCAACTTTAAGGCCTCCAACAATGAGGCCGAATATGAGGCCTTGATAGCTGGCCTCTCCTTGGCCAGATCTCTTAGTGTCGGTCAGATTTTGGTTCATAGTGATTCGAGGCTAGTAGTGAATCAGATACTATGATCCTACAAGGCCAAGGAAGAGAGGATGGCTAGGTACCTTGAGAAGGTGAGGTCGTTACTGAAGGGCTTCATAGAAGTAAGGTTAAAGAGGATACCTAGGCTTGATAATGGTCGAGCCGACGCCCTTGCTAGGTTGGCCTCGGTAACTAAGACAGACATCAGGAGGACGGTCCCAGTGGAAATTTTGCTTTGGCCAACTATTGAAAACGCTTAGGGAACACTTAGCAATTGCCTAAATGTTTCTTAGGAAGCTTCGTGGATGGACCCTCTGATCAGATACATTAGAGAGGGGGAGATGCCAGAAGAAAGGCAAGAAAGGAAGAAGTTGAGATACAGGGCTGCAAAGTTCACTGTCATTGGGGACACCTTGTACAAAAAGGGATTTTTACTCCCCTTACTTAGGTGTGTGCACCCATCTGAAGTCCCATCCATTTTGTAAGATGTGCACGAAGGATCGTGCTCAAGACACATTGGGGGCAGATCATTAGCGAAGAGGGGGATCACCCAAGGTTACTGGTGGCCGACCTTGGGGAAAGACGCCGCGGCATATGTAAAAAAGTGCAATAAATGCCAGAGATTTGACACCATCCCTCACCAGCCCCATCAGCCTCTTACCTCCATTATATCCCCATGGACATTTGCAGTGTGGGGGATCGACCTCGTAGGACCCTTACCAAGAGCAGTCAATAACTATCGGTTACTCATCGTAGCGATTGACTATTTCTCAAAATGGGTGGAGGCCGAACCGATGGTCACGATTACAGAGCAAAAGACCTTCCAGTTCATCTGGAAAAATGTTATATGCAGATATGGTCTCCCCAACACCTTCATCTCGGATAACGGGACTCAGTTCAAGAATACCTCTCTACAGAAGTACTGTGAAAGGGTGAGTATCAAACAATTCTTCTCTACCCCGGGCCACCACCTCAGGCCAATGGGTAAACAGAAGTTACAAACAGGACAATCATAAATGGAATCAAGAAGAGGCCTGAGGAGGCAAAAGGAAGATGGGTCGAGGAGTTATATGTCGTGCTGTGGCGATACAGGACGATAGTGAGGATCTCTACCAGAGAGACTCCATTCATGCTAGCTTATGGCTCAGAAGCCGTCATCCCCACCGAGATTGGGTTTCCTACTCATAGGGTCCAAATTTATGACCCTCGGAGAAATACAGAAGAGAGGAGACTCGACTTAGGCTTGATTGAGGAAAGGAGGGAAGATACCGAGATAAGGCAGGCCGCCTACCAGCAGAGGACCGCAAGGTTTTACAATCAGAGGGTGAAACAGAGACCAATTGCGATGGGGGACTTGGTCCTCAAAAAGACTTGGCAAAAGACCAACAAGCTCCATCCTAATTGGCATGGCCCATATAGGGTCATCGATGAAGTCATCCCTGGGACCTATAGACTAAAAAACCTAGAGGGGGAACCCTTTTCCAACCCCTGGAATGCAGATCATTTGAAGAAATACTATCAGTAGTTTTGTAAAGTCCTATCGAACGACAGTTGTAAGAGGTGTTGCTCCGATAGAACACTTGAAAAATTAATGAGAAATATCAGTGTTTCTTCTCATCTTGTTTGTCAGTTCTAGTACGCATGGAAACATCTTCAGAGGACGACCCTCGGCCTATAATGAGGGTCAATGGAGGGGACGACCCCACCATTGTCCTCAAGAAAGACGAGGGAAGACTTTAAAACCATTAAATTGGTAATTACAATCCTCGGCTATAATGAGGGTCAATGGAGGGGACGACCCCACCATTGTCCTCAAGAAAGACAAGGGAAGACTTTAAAACCATTAATTTGGTAATTACAACCCTCGGCCTATAATGAGGGTCAATGGTGGGGACGACCCCACCATTGTCCTCAAGAAAGAAGAGGGAAGACTTTGTTTAAAACCATTAAATTGGTAATTACAACCCTCGGCTATAATGAGGTTCAATGGAGGGGACTACCCCACCATTGTCCTCAAGAAAGACGAGGGAAGACTTTAAAACAATTAATTTGGTAATTACAACCCTCGGCTATAATGAGGGTCAATGGAGGGGATGACCCCACCATTGTCCTCAAGAAAGATGAGGGAAGACTTTAAAACCATTAAATTGGTAATTACAACCCTCGGCTATAATGAGGGTCAATGGAGGGGATGACCCCACCATTGTCCTCAAGAAAGACGAGGGAAGACTTTAAAACCATTAATTTGGTAATTATAACCCTAGGCTATAATGAGGGTCAATGGAGGGGATGACCCCACCATTGTCCTCAAGAAAGACGAGGGAAGACTTTAAAGCCATTAAATTGATAATTACAACCCTCGGCTATAATGAGGGTCAATGGAGGGAACGACCCCACCATTGTCCTCAAGAAAGACGAGGGAAGACTTTAAAACCATTAATTTGGTAATTATAACCCTCGGCTATAATGACGGTCAATGGAGGGGACGACCCCACCATTGTCCTCAAGAAAGACGAGGGAAGACTTTAAAACCATTAATTTGGTAATTATAACCCTCGTCTATAATGAAGGTCAATGGAGGGGACGATCCCACCATTGTCCTCAATAAAGAAGAGGGAAGATTTAATTAAAAACCATTAATTTGGTAATTATAACCCTCGGCTATAATGAGGGTCAATGGAGGGGACGACCCCACCATTATCCTCAAGAAAGATGAGGAAGAATTTGAGCATCAATTAAAATTGGTTAAAAACCCTCGGCTATAATGAGGGCCAACGCAGGGGACGACCCCTCGTTCACCCTCAAGAAAGACGAGGGAGGGGTTAGTGATATTAACATAAAGATTCACAATACAAATCACACAAGAGACAAATACAGAAGACGAAGAGAGGCATTATATTACATTACAAAATGAAAATGTTCGTCAGATAAAAGAGTACAAAAATATTAATTACACGAAGAGGGTATGGGCTACAGACAGCCACCCTATTGAGCAATGTCAGAGGGCAAGGCCTCAACATCTATTGGAGAGTCTTCTATGACCATGACAGGCCAAGCCTCAGATGTGCCTATGCCTTCTACATGCTGAGATTCCACTTGGGCTAGGGCTTCAGCAATAAGTGGATCATCCAGTTGAACTGCCTCAAGAGAGGGGCGGATGGACGATACTGCGTCAGGAAACTTAAGGACGACCCACCGATAGGCCATCCTAATCCCCCTCTCTAAGTACTCAAGACCGAAGCCTTGGAACTCGTCTGAGAGTTTGTAGGCCTCCACAGCATCGGCCTCTGCCTTCTTCACTGCCTCAGATAGCTCAATCTTGTGCTGAGCCCCCATGTTAGTCAAGGCCTCATCCCGCTCCTTTATAAGAAAGTCCTTAGCCACCATGTCTGCATCATGCTGCCTCGTTAGCTCGTCCAGAACCCTTGCATGTTCAATTTTGGCACTCTCTAGCTCAGCCCTTGCAGTCTCCAGCTCCGTTTGCAAATTAGCCTCGTGCTAGATGGCTCTCTCTGCTTCATGGAATTTTTGTTGGTTTTCAGCCATCCACTTAGTGGCGGAGGTAAAGGTGCACACAGACTGCACAGAAATAATAAACAGTTATCAAGAGGCCAAGAAAATAGTTAGTGAAAGAATGCAACTAAGGGAATGAAAGGAGAATGATACCTGAGCTAGGGCATGCAGACCATAGTCATACACTTTTGCTGGAGGCATCTTTGAAAGAAATTCATGATCAGCAGTCGAGGGGGTAGAAAACATGGACGCCTTGGCTGCCCTCAGGTTCGCGATAAGGGAAGATGGCTCGGCCTTCAGAAGCGCCAAGTTCTAGGACCAGAAGGCCCCCATGCTGGAAGAGGAGCGAGTCCCCTCAGACGACTCTACCCTCGCCCTCGTCCTTGAATCCAGCCGAGGGTCAGTAGGAGCTTCAGGCTCTTTCCTTTTATGACTGTCAGCAGTCGGCTCAACAAGCATCGGCCCCACGGCCCTCGTCTTCCTCGGAGCTTGCCGAGGCTCCTTGCCTTTCTTCTTGCCTAGACCTGATAGCAAACTGGGAGCAGTCGTTTCCCAAAGTTGATCCGATACACCAGAGGGACGACCTGAATGGAGGACGACACGTCAGAAAAATGCAGAGGCAAAGATGAAACACTTGAAAAAAGTAAAGAATGGGAAAAAATAATATAACTCACATAGTTCTGTCAGGGGGCCGACCCTCAGACCAGCTTTCTTGAGGAACCAATGGGTCATCAGATCTTCAAACTTTGGAAGTTCACTCCCTCTCCCTCGTCCTCTCAGATATTCAACTATGTCTTTCTCTTCCAGACTAAGTCTGGGGTCTGACCTAGCCTTCATTGAAGGGTTAGACCATCCTCTGGGGACCCTCAGACCATCGGCTACAGGTTGTGCCTCGACAGAGAATTCCCACTCTCCAGAGACAAAGAAGAATCTCTTCTTCCAATTGTGGTTGGAGGTTTGTGCCACATGGAGAAGTTTATTATCAGACCTCCTCGCCCCCAAGTGATAGTACCCAGGCTATTTGGACGAGGAGGTGATATTATAACAGGCCAAAAATGCGTTGGCCGAGGGCCCATCAGTGAAAGGATTCTTCCACAGGGAGATGTAGACAAGGATCGTCCTCCAGGAGTTGGGAGGAAGCTGAGAGGGGGAAACGCCGAGGGCTGACAAAATATCTATGACAGTAGGATGAAGAGGGAATCTGACACCAACCTTAAACATTTGTTAGTATACTGCAACCTCTCCCTCTTCACCCTCGAAGACCCTCTCAGACTCAGAGGGAACCCTCATAGTTATATTGGGGGACACTCCATAGGCATGCCTCCACAGCAAGAGGTCACGATCCCTGACCGAGGACATATAGGACGAGGCATGGGAGGTGTTAACTGGGTCAACATCTGAGTTATCACCCTCGTCCTCAATCCCCTCTCCCTCGGCCTCATCACCTGTCAGACACCCCTGGGGAAAAGCCATCTGAAAAACATGTGGGGATAGGGTTGTCACAAGGACAGCCTCGAAAGTAACCATACCCTCGGCCTATCGGCTTGGGCTTAAGTCAGATGCCTCTCCTCTCCTAGAAGGTCCAGCACCAATTGGCGACGACGCTCTCTCATCTATCTCTCCAGAATAACTCTCGGCTGGACAACAAGACGACCCACAAGCCTCAGATGGCTCAAATAGCTTTATTGTGGCAAGAGGAATGGGGAAAATGGGTCGTACCCAATTAGGGTTGGCCCCTCGTCTCCTCTCCTCCTCTTCCTCTACCCGTATGATCTTAATAAATAACTTCTCTCTCAGGGAAGGGAATTCCTCAGCTAAGCTGTAAAGCCTCCTAAGCATTAAGGGGGAGACCCTACACTTGGAAGAATTTGGGTAACCTAACTACAAACAAATCTCACAATTAACCAGGGTGGACTTTTTGATCAAAACCAAGGAATTGAAGGGTTTTCTATCAAGAAAAATTCAAGAACAGATTACTAGAGGTCACACAAGAAAAGCTATGGAACAGCCTAAGAAAATCTAACCCTACGAAGTTAAAACAGGAAAACAAACAGAAATGAAGATAAGTAGGGAACTAGGGTCGAGGTGTTACCTGAGGAGAAATAGCAAAGCTACCAAGCTTGAAGGTTCGAAACTGCAAAAATGGCAAGAAGGCTGGAAGCTAGAGAGAGAGAGTTCAGGCGCGAAGAAGAAGAAGAAGAAGAAGAAGAAGAAGAAGAAAGAGAAGCTTCAAAAAATTCTTTAAGTACCTTGACAATGAGTGGGCCCACTCACCAATGCAGAGCACAGCCCACGAGGAGGGCATCATTATATCACAAAGCCCTAGGCAAAGTGTGCAGCTGCCATGCCTTGGAAATTGGAATGATAATGAGTACCTGCCTAGGTGTCATATCAGCTTAACAGGTGTCACTCACCTAACTGATTATACACCTATCTCAATTACAAAACTATCCCTCAGCCATCTCAACAACATCTATGGCTAAGGGCTGGGGGTGATTGATATACCTATATATACACACGGCCAGGTCGAGGACACCCTGTACCTGGATGGGGTCAGGGTTACCTCATCATCAGGCTCCAGACGACCCCTCAGGGGCTGACCCTTCATCAGGATCGGATGACCCTTCATCAGGCCCGGACGACCCTTCATCAGGCTCCAGACGACCCTTCAAGGGGCCGACCCTTCATCAGAACCGGACGACCCTTCAAGGGGCCGACCCTTCGAGGGTTCGACCCTTCATCAGGCTCCAGACGACCCTTCGAGAGGCCGACCCTTCATCAGGCTCTAGAGGACCCTTCAAGGGGCCGACCCTTCATCAGGCCCGGACGACCCTCCAAGGGGACGACCCTTCATCAGGCTCCAGACGACCCTCCGAGGGGCCGACAGTATGAGGCCTAAATTGGGCCTAACTCACTATCAGAAGGAACATTGCCCTCGGCCTCGTGTTACAGGTCGAGGGTGACATTATCACAGTGCGTGGTTTGGGAGACGCGTGGAACAGTGCGCGTGAGGCTCACAGGACACGTGGAATACCGTTACAACCGAATCACCCCCCACGTGAGGGAATATTATGTCATCATTTGGCATCTACAGGTGTCAGCAGGAGATTGGCTAAATCATCATTCACATGTACCATGCATACTTAGGGGGTATACTACACCCCCCAAGACCTATATATACTTGTCACCTACAATCCTACAAGGGGACCAATCGACAGATCGATAATCATAACCCTAGCAAAAAAATCTGCTTATACACACAGTAGAGAGAGAAAGTGAGCTTATGTGCATTGTATCCAAGGCCATTAGTGCCCATACTTAGTGGATCACACACTCACGGTGGATGTAGGCCTAATTGGCTGAACCACTATACATCATTATCTTATTCCTCTTATACTCATCTCCTTCTACACACTTACACACTTATACATATACACTTGCATCTCTATGGCTTCCATGGTTACTATTGTTTGAGCTCATCATCACTTATCTGGTGGTGCTGAATCTCAGCATCATCACATACGCTCTCATATACCAGAAGTCAATGCACGCCGATAGTCATATCACGCTCGAACATGCCAAAGGTAAGTAATCCCATGATAAAAATCAAACCCACGTGATAACATGTAAAATATAGGTGTCCCACACCCCTCAGTGAGTCTACGTAAATAATAGTGCTATAGGCTAAGTTTAGTAACCCTTTTTCCCACACAATATTAATCGCTACAAAATTCAATAAACGCCTCATAATTCCTTAGATAGAAAACATACCCTCATTCGCGGGTGGTGGTTGTTAATTCACTGCCTGATGGACGTTATATACACGCTCGTACTGACCCTGCTGTGTGGGTACTACTGTAATGGGAGGTAGTGCTAGCACCGGAGCTGGAGCTAGAAGAGCAGCTGGTGGAAACACTGGTA
The DNA here is from genome assembly GCA_949130495.1 of Sambucus nigra. NCBI lineage: Eukaryota > Viridiplantae > Streptophyta > Magnoliopsida > Dipsacales > Adoxaceae > Sambucus > Sambucus nigra. The sequence goes on from OX422219.1 coordinate 116,216,001, forward strand.
CCCGTGGCTCCTGTCGAGCATGTTATTGCTCAAGGAATTTTTCTTTCTCAGGACAATCTTGACATTTATGGCCATACTTGCCACACATGAAACATTTTCCCATAAACTTTCCACCACTTTGCCCCTGTTGACCCCGAACTTGCTGACCATTACCTCCCTTCCCTTGGCCCTGATGAGCCTATCTCTGGCCCTGATGGCCCTATTGTCCTTGCCCAATACCTATATCCTCAAATCGAGAATCTCCAGATCGTAAACGCTTAGCATAGTCCCCTGTTTAGGAACCCTGGGAACCCTGACGCTGATGACTCTGCCCTGGCTAAGTCCCACTAGAACTGCCCCCAGTAGTCTTGCCTTGCAGGCTTGACCCAAACCCCCGCTTGACACCCTGATTATGGAAGCGATTATCCTGGCAGTGGAGAATTGCAGCATTAATAACATCTTCATACGTACATAGTGAAATATTCCCCAATAAATGTTGGCGAATCTTATAGTTCAACCCATCAGTGAACATTAGAATTCTCATCTCCTCAGTGGGTACTTCTGCTGGTACCAAATTTTTTAATCTCGTAAATTCTTCCTCATATTCCGCCACAGTCTTCTCTCCCTATTTCAAATCAAGTAGTTTTTGCCTCATCTCTGTCTGGATGGCGGAAGGAAAATACTTCCCATCAAACCGTATCTAAAATTCTTGGATAGTCATTGTGTCCCTCTCCTCCATAGTGGTCGTAGCTTCCCACCATTGCAAAGTTGCCCCTACTAGCTTGAATGTAGATAGTATTTGACGTTGAACCTCAGTGCATTCGATCATTCTCAAGTGCCGTCGGATATCTTTCTTCCATTGGCTAGAACTCACAACATCTGATCCTCCCTGAAACTCAGGTGGGTGCGCTTTCTGAAAAGCATCCCTTGCTCGTTCCCATGCAGTAGGAAACACTTGCCCTTGCGCGGGTGGCACAACCGGTGCCAGTGCGGGAGCCTGCTGAACAGCAGCTACAGCAGCATTGACTGCCTGAGCGATAATTGCAGCAACTTCGGCCACAGTCATCGTACCCTGAGCTGGGGCGGGCTGAGGTGCACGTCGAGGAGGCATCTGAAATGAGAGAACACTATCAGTATTCGATATCTCAAAATAGCTGAAGATCGTAGGCGTAAATAGAAAAGAAATAATCCTACTCATAGGGCTCTAAATCAAAGAACGCTAAGCTGAAAACACAATAAGCCATACAGATCCTAAAGGACACTAGAACCTGATGCTCTGATACCACCTGTAACACCCCGCCTAATTAAATACCGGGTGGCCAGCCCCATACCAAATTAAAACAGAATATACAGTTGGATCATTCTTAGCATCACTGTCGAAAACATATACAACTCACCCAATACTCAATTAAGCTGGTTTTAAAAAACTTTCCAAATTTTAATTCCACAAAATCCATTTCCAGTTTAAAAATAACACAACACATTTTATTATACAACACTGATAACCAAATAGATAACACAAAAGAATTTAAATGCAATTGGAATAAACATTCCCAAATAATATAAATCCATTACAATAATCCCAACAATATCAAATATATTAAAAATACACGAATACAATAGTATTTGACCCCGATAGAAAGAGATAGCTGACTCCTTTGGGCGACATGCCCTAACTAAGAATACTGTGAATCAAAAAGATGATAGGCGTCTAAGAAGAACTCCATAAATCCATAGCCTATCATAATCCGCTAAGGTTGGCGTCCCTGCTGCTGGACACCTGATATAGAAGATACAATATAAGAGAAAATATGCAAGGAAACGGGTCAGAGCCCGATTGTGTAAATGATTTTTAAAACATCATGTATTTAACAAGTGAAATAAAGAATTTATTATGTACATGTTAGTATCCAACTCTCACTTGCTATACTCACCTCTCAACTAGAGTGCACACTTAACGTTTCCTATTAACCTCCTAGTTAATGGTTTCTCTTTTCTAGTCTCTATATTAAAATTCCATTCCCATATCATAATCCCCGTATGTCCCATACCATACGTCACATTATTATTCATTTACATTTCTCATCGTTTCTCATTAACATGAATCATTTCTCATTAATATGAATTAAGCTTTCAATAAACATTCATTAACTTAATTCAATTATCTTTCTCTATTCACTGTTATCTACAATTTATCACACAATAGATGATTTAACCAAAATATATCCATTCATTCATTTAATCCATTATATATATATATATATTCATATATAATACGGCACCCCGAGTCATAGCTGCGGTGCAATGCATTACTCTTTTATCAAGTCCCAATATCGTTGGTCGCCGAATAGGGGACATAAGGTTCGGTGAGGATACCTCGAACCATAAACAACAACACAATCATTGGAGGCGAACATAGTTCTCATACCCATGGGTCACGCACATACCTATGTACCCATAGTCATCGGACTTATCAAATCCCCGATAAGTCTTCCATAGACCTATGTTCTCGAGCGACAAATCAAAGATCCCATGGATTCATCAGGATATGACTGGCCTTGCACGCAAACCTCCCGTCGATAGCACGTAAGCTAGGCATGTCATACACATAAGCATAAGTCAATCAAATATGCATTATCATACCTATAATATAATATCAACAAGGTGCCTATATTACCCTTAGGTTATACGTATCATTATATCTCTTTAAATCCCACGTATTAAAATGTCATAACTTTACTTCTTAATTTAAGTATTCCCGAGCCTCACTCAATACTCAAGGTTAAAATAGGTTTTTCCTCAACATATATTCAGTAAGAAGTCACTTATATCCTACTGGTCCATATCATTATATCTCCCGAATTACTATGAATTAAACTCTCCCTTTCATTAGGATTAAAACCGATGGTTTCAAATCTCTTATAAACACTTATTCTTTCACTTAGGATTAAACCCTCTTGTAAACTTAAGGATACCTAGGTGTTATATTAAATCACCCCTACTGGTCCCATCTTTAATCCTCAAACTTCCCCATTTATAATTCAACAAATGAATCTAACAACCAAAATTCCTTTAAATTAGTTATCATTATTCCAATCAAGTAATTCCCAATTAAATTAATTCAAATCTTATCACGGGCTCACTGATATTTTATTAATACCATAATATCCAAATAATAATGACCAAAGATCCACAAAAGGTTTGGGAATAAGAATCAACATTTAAAAGAAACAACTATAGGAATTCTGGGGAGGTCGATCGATCGAAGGCAGGGGGTCGATCGATCGATCCCTCAGGTCACAACCTGGTTTTCTGCATTTTCTGCAACTACGGGTTTCACCATTTTTATTCATTCTATCCTTCATATTAACATCCAAAATGACTTATAATCCTTATTACATGATGTATCAACATATACAAATGATTTCTAGTGATCTAAACATCCTAGAATCATCAAGAGATTGGATTAAAAAGCATGTTTATATCCTTATTTCCAGAAAATTATCAATATATCATCTTCAAGAACACATCAATGGTTTTCATAATTTCTTCAACAGATTCATGAATATTTCGTGGATTATTATCAATCTACAACATGAGTTTAATTCCTATATCATTTCAGTTTCCAGAAATCCATTTAATACTCCATTATTTCTTCCAAACATGAATAATCTTCTCTTTTCATAACTATTCTAACATGGACAATATACAAACTTAAATTTCCATTATCAAACACTTGCCTTTACTGAAGGTCTGATCCTTTGGTGTAGTATATCTTAGGTGGTTCTCCCTTTTTCAGTGAGCTTCCGGTCGTGGTTGGCGGTGGTGACACTTAGTTCTTAGTTCTTCTCCTTTTGAAGTGAACTCCTCTCTTCCCAAGCACCCTTTCACTCTCTCTAGGAAGATGACTTCTCTAATTTGTGAAGAGGAGATGTATAACCCACATACACTTAATCTACCAATACTTATAATACGACAAAACCCGAAATCACTATTCACCCCCCTAGAAAAATGACCAAAATGCCCTTTTTGGTTGTCTATTCATTTCCAAATGACCCGAGACTCAAAATTAACATCCAAATAGACTTTTCTGACTATTTCGAACCTTTCGGACGCAACGACGCAATCAAACTGACTATAAGGTCGATAGAAAATAAATTTCCTTTTTAATTTAATAAATTAGTACCGACACGTCCCATACCGCGTCTGACTACAAATCCAAATTACCGAAATTTTATCACACCAACATAACAATGACATCACATTCATATATTACCTAAATATCTTTAAGTAATATTCAGAATTATCAATTTTAATATCCACAATTCGGATAAAGCCCAAATGAATTAATTTATAGTAAAATCCAATTAATCCATTAAGTTAAAATATAACCCATTTTAAAAGTCATAAAAATTACGGGGTATTACACCCCCTCATGTATCTTAATCCCTATATTTATGCTCGTTAACCCAACAACCTCTAATTTCTATGTTAACATGTTTTTCAGGGGTTAATTGAGCTTTTGTTGGTATTTAGATGTTTAGTATGAAGTTCCGACGCATTCCGGTGAAGTTTCGTACAGTTCTGCACACACAAGGGCATTTTAGTCATTACACAATTTGGGTACCTATCCCAATGTCTTCACAAAATTTGTAGCCTTCGGAGCAAGTTAATGTAGCCATAAACGGTGCATGATTCCGAGTCCAAACGAAGAAATTACAAGGATTTTCGCGGAAGAGAATTACAAAGAAATCAAAACATGGGAGCTTGGCTGAAACTTGATGGATCGATTGATCGAAAAAAGGCGTCGATCAATTGACTCCTCAATTTTTTCCACACTTCAAAGGCAGTGTGCATTTTTTTGAACCATCGATCGATCGACCCTTGGGTTCAATCGATCGATCCCCTATTTTTTACAGCACTTTCTTCGTTTTCATTTATTTCTTCTTTTCTTTTCCCCCAAATTACTATATAAGAGATATTTGTTGCAATAAGATATAGACTTAGTTTATATAGATATTTTAGGCTAGGGTTTGAGTTTTGAGAGCTCATCTTCATTTCTCTTTGTGGTGACATTCATTTGGGTTTGTAAGATGTACTATTCATCATCCTCTCTATTAATCTAGTTATTTTTCCTTCGTTTCTTGCTTTGTAGTGTAATTTCATGCTTTTTGAAGTAGTTTAATTAGTGTAATTTAGTTTATTTCCATGTCGCACCCTTAGATAAATAGGGTCGGGGTTGTGTTTCGCCATTAACGGGCCATTGAGCTCCGAAGACTAGATTTTGTGTAAAATTGCATTTAATTGAAATCGCGTGTATCAAAGTTGGATTGTTATGTGTTTAACTTTATTTGTCATGCAAATTCAGTGATTATAGAGACAATCCGAATTTAATCCGCATGTCAACATTTTCCGTTAAATGTTTAATCTTGCAACTTTGGGTTAAATTCCTTATTGTGTGATGTTTATGATTAACTAAAAATTATCAATTAAATATTTTCAAATCGAAATTCTAATTAGTAGTTATTTCATTCCGTGTGGGGGAATGTGATTCCGACCCTTGCTTTACTTTTGCGTAGCGTAACTTATTCTTTTCTTTTGTCACCAGAACCAACCATAACCTTTTATTTTATTTAATTTACACTTTTATTCCTGAAGTAATTAAAGCAATTAAAATCTACAATTCAATCACTCCCTGTGGATTTCTTACGATACTCGACTTATCGATGTGCTTGCTTGTCAAGTGTAGTTGTAGTTTAGGTTTTTTGCATTGAATCACCCAACCAATAACAACAATTTGCGTATTACACGATGCACGGGTCGCACTCGACCAACGAAATCAACGACATCGGGATAGCATCCTACCACACGGATCAAAATAACTACTAATTAGAATTCCGGCTCGAAAACATTTAATTGAGCATATTAATTAAGCATAAACTTCATGCAATAAGGAATTTAACCCAAAGTTGCTTGAATAAACATTTGATCAAAAATGGTCCCACGTGGATTAAATTCGGATTGTCCCTATAAACACTAAAGTTGTGTGACAAATAAAGTTAAATGTATAACAATCAAACTTTAATAAACGCGGTTTCAATTAAACGTAATTTTACACAAAATCTAGTTTTCGGAGCTCGATGGCTTGTTAATGGTGGAACACAACCCCAATACGAAATCTAGGCTTTTGCATGTAGAGCGGGAGCCAAAATCAATGACAGTGTCCCTACACGAACACTCGGTTTACCTCGATCAAAATGGCACCGTTGTCGGGGAGTGTGTTTTATATTGTAATTATTTTATTATTTCATAGTATTTTTCCTTTTGTATCTCTATGATTTAACCTTTTTCCAGGATTTGCATACTTGAGCGCTTAGAAACGTTGATTCTCGGTCGTGCACCTTCCCATCAGATTCTCCATCTATAATCATTTCGGTAATCATGTCCTACTATTATAGTTATTATGGTCATTCTAATGAGTCTTACTTTGGGGATAGTTTTCAAGTTTTTCATTTTGACGATTTTCTTGATATTGAAAGACTTGAAAATAATTATCAGAATAAAAATCGTTGTTGGGAGCTTGAGTTGGATTCATTGTTCGAATCCAATGACGATTCTTATTCTGATACTTTCGAAGACAAGTTTCAACTAAATGAGGAATCCGAGGCTCTTAAGCCTAGGAAGCTTACTTTGGAAGAAACTTTTCTTCTTTAAGCCCAAGGTTTGGAAAGCCTAAATGGTGCTCGAATGAGACTTGGAGCACTTTGCGATGAGATGAATTCTTATGTACAAAACAACGAGGAGGTGGAAACTTGTGTTTCACCTCAATTTTTCAAATAATTTCTCATCGAATGTGAATCTTTCTCCTACGAAATTCAATCTCCTTTCGACGATATGTTGACTGAGATTGAATTTATTTCATTACCATATACGTTTTTCGTCATTGATCCATTAGAATTATCGGTTGATTCCTATGAGTCGATAGAAATTATCAAAGCTTCTACACCTTTTGCCGATGAGGACTCTTTGATGGACTTATTTTCTGAGATGGATTTTTCATGTTTGTGTGCACAACCTTCCATTCCTATTGAAAATCCTTGGGGTGGTGAATTTATTTTTCTTAGATCTCAAGTGTACCTTTCCCCTTATTATCCGAACCCCCCATCACCCCACTAAAAATTTTAATTGGTGATGGTTCATTTCTTACGCCTTACACATGCCTTCCGTTGTTCCAACGGAATTCTTATTTTTTGGGAGGCAAGTTCGCTTTGGAGGGTCCACCGTCGATCCTCCAAAGTAAAATCGTAGTTTGGGTGGACCCTCAACTATTAGACTTCTAGTGTACAGTTAGTGTGAAGCCTAAATAGTAGGTTGTAAATAGTTAGCTTTTTAATTTTCTTTCTTTCTTTTTTTTCTTTCCTTTCAATTTAGTCTAATGTAATTAGTTAACTTTCTGTTATTTCTTTTTGCTATGCTTGGTACTAACTTGTTTTGTAGATTAGTTTGGACTCGTGCTTATGGATATCGCTCTAATTTTGGGTAATATCGTTCTTTTCCTATCATTGTGTTGTGTTCTTAATGTGCATTGAGATTTAAGTTAGGGGGTGTATGATATTCTATCTATTTCATCTGTAGCGTATGGATTTTCTCACATTTAGTTACTAAGTATGCCTTTTTGAGAAAAATTAAAAAAAATTCATTTTTTTTTCTTTTTTATCTTTTCTTGGCCATTTTCCCTTGTTTCCGATGATAAATTTTAATAGTTTCCCAATCCATTAAACATTAAACGATGCATTTTCTCGATTTTGTAAGTTATTAAACTTTAGTCCTCAAATCATTGATAATGTGAATAACTTCATGAATTAAACTTTATCCCTTGAGCACATGCAATTTTGTTGTTTTATTGATTTGGTTTAATATTTTTATAACCCGGTAATCTGTGTTGCATTGTATATACTTACATAAGTGAGATTCGAGACGTACTTTCATTTGTGAGTGCTATACGCTTTTCTTTCCACAATGAAAATGTTACTTTCGTTGGTAATCTCTTTATTCTTTCATTTAATAATTCATTAATTGAGTTTATATCTTGAAATGTGCTACTTAAGCATGATTTTCATATATTGTTTTGACTCCATAATTGAGTAAACTTTATGAAATGATCATAGGAAATATTTGTTATATCACTCATACTAGTCTTGACCTCCCCTTTAATGTTTCCCTAATCAACCCCTTTGAGCCTAAATATAGCCTTTCATTTCATCACCCAAAATCCCATAACCAACTCCACATTGGAGTTTTAAAACATACATATTACCTTCCTTACCTTTGTTTAGAATGTTTCTTGGGATTGTATGATGTTATTGTCGTGTGGTTGCAATTTAAGCATGCGAGAGTGAGAAAAGTAAAGAAAAGAAAGGAGTGAAAAGGAAAAGAAAAGAAAATGCAAAAAGCAAAAGAAAACAAAAGAAAACATGAATAAAGAAGAAAAGAAAAAGAAAATAGAAAATTTCTATATATGTTGTGTATGTATAGTCAATAATCCTTGTTACTCTCCAATTGTTATATCTAATGCTTGTTTTCGCACTTATTTTCCAATTTTGGAATTGCCAGCATGTTTCCATTATCCCGATTTTTCATTCCGAACACTTTGAATCCGTACATATACCTTTCATTTCCTACCCTAGCCTAGCCTACATTACAACCCTATAAATTCCTATCTGATCTTAGGGAGAATTTAATTTAAAAGTTTAAATATATTTGATAATCTGTGAAAATACATTTTGCCTCCTTTAACGAGCGGTATCTTTCATTGAGATTACAGTTTTTATTTCCTATATAGCGTTCTTCATTTGTGACACGTGCGCGGCCTAGTTTCCATTTACATTTACTCTTTATGCTCGCATGTCCAGTGTATTACCTCCCTCTTTCGAGTGAATTAATTTTATGAGCGTAATGCTCGTGAGGATTGAATATATGCTTGCTTTAATGTTTATCTGGTTTATTTAAGTTTTGGCCAAATCATACTATGCATGTGCTCTCCCCCTCACACTTTTAAGGTATCAATTCTATGAGGTGCATTCAACCTCTTAATAACAACGGACTTTAGCTTGAATTCATTCACTATGCTAATAACATGTTTGAAATCTTTTTCGTTGTTATTGAGTTTGTCGCATGTTGGGTTGGGCATATTTTGAGGAAACCATATGATGTTTGTGGGTTTCATCCCTTAAAAACCTCACGAGACACCACTCGTCCACTAGGGTAACCTAGGGATTTAACGGCTTATTGCATACGCTAAATGCAATCGTTCGCCCACGAGAGTGGACTTATCCTTTATTATCCAATTTTTGTACTTGTATCCTATTTTTGGTTTACTTGTAGTTCTTGTTGTATCTTATTTCATTTCTAAGGACTAGTAATGTTTAATTTAGGGGGTGTGATACGACACAAATATTGCGTATTTCACCCGTTAACCTATGCGTTATTAGCCCCCTCGGGTATCTTAATTCGTATATGTCTTCCCGTTAACCAGACAACCTTGTATTTCTATGTTAACATGTTTTGCAGGGGGTTAACTGAGATTTTTTATGTATTTGGATGCTTAGTATGATGTTTAAACATATTCCAGTGAAGTTTCGTACAATATCGCACACGCAACGACATTTTAGTCATTTCATAATTTGGGCACATGTCCCAATGTCTTCACGAAAGTTGTAGACCTCGGAGCAAGCTTCATATGGACTCAAATGGTGCATGATTCTGAGTATGAACGAAGAAGTTATCAGGCTTTTTTCCGAAGATAATTACAAAGAAATCAAAACAGGGGAGCTTGGCTGAAACCTGATGGATCAATCGATCGAAAAAAGGGGTTGACCGATCGACTCCTCAATTTTTACCATACTTCAAAGGCAGTGTGCATTTTTCTAAACCATCAATCGATCGACCCATGGGTTCGATCGATCGATCCCCTATTTTTTATAGCACTTTTTTCCTTTTCATTTTTTTCTTCTTTTCTTTTTCCCCAACTTACTATATAAGAGATATTTTTTGTAATAATAGATAGACTTAGTTTATATAGATATTTTAGGTTAGGGTTTGGGTTTTGAGATCTCATCTTCATTTCTCTTTGGGGTAACATACATTGGGATTTGTAAGTTGTACTATTCATCATCCTCTCCATTAATCAGTTGTTTTTCCTTCATTTCTTGCTTTGTAGTGTAATTTCATGCTTTGTTAATTAGTTTAATTGGTGTAATTTAATTTATTTCCATGGCGTGCCCCTAGATAAATAGGGCCGGGGTTGTGTTCTGCCATTAACGGGCCATCGAGCTTCGAAAACTAGATTTCGTGTAAAATTACATTTAATTTAACCCCCGTGTATTAAAGTTGGATTGTTATGAATTTAAATTTATTTGTCATGCAACCTTAGTATTTATAGCGACAATCCGAATTTAATTCGCGTGTGACCACTTTCCGTTGAATGTTTAATCTCGCAACTTTGGGTTAAATTCCTTATTTTGTGATTTTTATGATTATCTTAAAATGATCAATTAAATATTTTTGAATTGAAATTCTAATTAGTAGTTGTATGGATCTGTGTGGGGGAATGCGATCCTGATCCTCGCTTTACTTTTGTGTAGCGTAACTTATTCTTTTCTTTTGTCACCATAACCAACCATCACCTTTTATTTTATTTATTTTACACTTTTATTCCTGAAGTAATTAAAGAAATTAAAATCTACAATTCAATCACTCCATGTGGATTTCTTACAATAACCGACTTACCGATGTGCTTGCTTGTCTAGTGTAGTCGTAGTTTAGATTTTTTGCATTGAGTCACCTAACCAATAACAACGATTTCTGTATTACATGATGCATGGTTTGCGCTCAATCATGACTGTCAATCCAATTAGTATACTAGTAGGTTAGAGATCGCTTAACTACTGAAATATATGGAGGGGTAACTAGGGCCCTTAGAGTTGTGTGAATAGTCAATCAAAATGCGATAGTAAGATAAATCATAAATTAATAAGTACGCTGAATATTAGATATGAAAATATTACGTATGAGCATGATTACTAGGTTGTGCGCATATCTACTGTATTAAATACTTAGGTGGAGTGAATACCTAAAGTACATTTGATCATACTAGGGTCGAGGTAGGATTCCGAACTAGTATGTGAAAATAATGTAATCAAAAGAGTACGGTGAATAGTTGAGAGAATAATATTTACATATGAGTATGATCATTAGGTTGCATGTATACCTACTGAATTATAAAAATAATTAGGTGGAGAGAATACCTAATGTATATTTGCCTATATTAGGGTCGAGGTAGAACTCCGAACTAATGTATGGAAATAGTAAATTTGGGTAAAGATGAAAGATCTCCGAACCAATATATAAAATTTCATTATTAGGGTCGAGGTAGGATTCCGAACTAATATATGAAATAAAATTTAGGGTCAAGATAATATTCCGAACCAAATCTTTTACTTGGGGTCGATAAGCTATTCTAAACCAAGAGTCCTTAATGTGTGCTAAGAGAACATAATAGTGACGAATGGTTTTATAAGTATATATTGTGTGTGAAATGTATACTGTATAAATAATCTACTTATATGAGATGGTAGATAATAAGATGTCGCGAATACATCTAAAAGTAAATTAAGTAGAGAAACTTAATTATCATGATTCAACGAAAGAGGTGAATATCGTAAGAATGAATTAAGTAGTGAAACTTAATTATAAAAGCTTAAAGATGACAAGAAGTGAAAAGTTATATAAGTATATAACATATGAAATATGTTTACTATTAGCATACTAGATGGGCGGTATGGGAACTTAGTTGAGCAGATAAGTTCAGTTAAGTATATTAGTCTAGTTATCTTGGGTAATATAGCTAGGTGGGCTAAGGATAAGATCATTAGGCATGCACTATAGATGAGGTGTGAGGCAACTCAAGAGAGTGTATGAAATCTTAACATGTGTAATAAATAACTCATTTTATTGTGATAACTTCTTCCTAAATATTTTCAAAACGTTTTGAGTACTAACTCTTTCTATCAAAATATTTTCAAAACCCTTTTAGGTGTCCAACCACAGGGATGCCAGACTTGAGGATTCAGTCCAGGGACTCGTAGCTGCAATATTGTGGATTCTGGCAGGACTTTGCATAGACAATTCGTCCTTTTCGATCTAGTTTAGGATCTCATTTTAGTACTATATATTGGGACATGCTGTCCATTGTCTTTATTTAATATTTTCAGTTTTGGATTATATTGGTTTTATTTAGCAGTGTTGGATTTTAGCCGATTGTTGACTCAATAAAACTTTATTCTTTATATATTGCATGATGGTTTGAATTATTTTATAGTGTGAATGTATAATTATTTCCGCACGAGTTTTGTTCTTAAGTTAATGAAAGTTAAAATTTGGCACCAGTCTAATTTCACTTAGGCTATTAGTAATTTTTCGACAGTGATGCTAAGGATGAACCAACTGAGAAACCTGTTTTAATTTAATTTAGGACTGATCACCGGAGATTTAATTGGGCGGGGTGTCACATTAATTAGTACAAAATCTTTGATTTAAAGATGAAGGGTTGAAATTTTGATTTAATTGATTAAGAGATGTAGGTTGGAATTAATCTCTTATTTCAATTGATGATTAGTTAATGTTTATCACATTGGAATTTCGAAATTTAATCTAGGTTTACCATGATGAAAATGTAGAACAATGATAGGATGTTTGAGTTGATGAAAACTTAAATCGGGAAAATTTTGGGTTTGATAAATTTAGAGGTTGATTGAGAATCCTAAGGTTTTTATTTAGGATTTGGGGTTAATTATGTGTTAGAATACTTATGGGAAGTCAGTATTGCAATAAGGAATGTTAATTTTATATTTGACATGCATGGGACCTCCATTGTAGGGTTGGAATGAGAAACACCCAAGGAAGAAGATGACAGGTGGCCTAGCAAACAAAACTGGTTCGTTGGGAGAGCAAACCGGTTAGCTTAACCGAACCATTTTGATTTGCCACTGAATTAGTTAGGTTTGTTGACCTGTCCAATTGTTTTCTCTTGTTATAGCTCCGGGAATGGCCGTAGGGGATTTTGGGCTATTGTGGAACTATAAGAAAATGTTTTCCAGGGTTTGGTTTGTGCGATAGGCCAACTAATAAATGGGTTCGGGTGAGGATAATAGGGAATTCAAGTGAGTGAATATTTTGATATTTAATTGGCTTAAACTTCAGGATTGGGATTCTAGTGCTTTTGTACATATTAGAGTGACGTATATATATATATATATATATATATATATATATATATATGCAATTTATTTATATTGAATATACCAACTCTACAGTGTCGTTGTAAGAGGTTGCGCATAATTGGTAGTCCACCCTAGCTTTGACCAATAGGTGTCGGATTGATTCCCCAGATCATAGAACTGTTGCATGGCCACTATCCATATGTGAGGATAGGTATTGGTTTTTAGACCTCTTGGGTGCGATGGGGTATGGTTGTGACCCCCGAACATATGTCTATGATCACCTCCGTTATATGTGTTTCTGTTTAGGTTCGGTGATGAGATTTCAACCCGGTGGCTCAGTGTGATGTGTGATACTTGGAGTCGGATAGCGCACTGGGGACGTATCCACATGGTCCAGGCTCTGGGGATATTATTATACGTGTATAGCGAGTGATGTATATGTATGTTTATACATTATAGTGTGTATATATAATTGTAATTGGGTAGAGCCATATTATATTTATTATGTAAATGAATATCTATAGTAGGTGTGTCGCTACAATATTTTTATGAATGTATACCTAGTGAAGGTAATTACACTTAGTTAATAGAAAGAATTAGCATTATTGGTCTAGGATAGCAGTTATACGACCTAGTTAGACTGGGTCGTTTAATTATGACAATGAAATGAATGCGTTAGGTGCACACTGTAGATTAGAGGTGAGGTTTTATCTCAAGTGAATGAGATGGGGTAATTAATTATGAAAGTAATACAATACGCGTTTTATCAATTTAAAACAATTAATAACTTGTAAAATATTTTCAAACTTTCAGGATTTGACCCGTGGGCAAGTTATTTTTCTTATTTTTCTTTTTAAAACCCCAGGTGTGCAGCAGCAACAGCGAGGACCGCAAGGATAATTCCTTTCTTTCCGTTGCAGTAGTTGTGGATGCTGCAGGATTTGACTTATCTGCCTCATACAATTCTATATAGATAAAATCATTTCATCCTAGTATTTCATTTTGGCCATGTTTCCCGTAGTTGGATAGGAGTTTATTTTATTGTCAATATATTATTTCAGTATTTTGTCTTTATTCAGTTTTATTGTATTGGATGTTTACCTATTAGTGACCGATGATTTAGTCAGTTCACATTTATTGTTTTCTTATGCATGATGACTTATTTCGTTCATTTAATTATATAGTTTTTATTCATTATATTATTATTACTTGGTGCGATGGTGATGCCGAGATTGAAACCATACTGAGATTACTATTTTATTTTAGTAGAGGATTGGCCACTCGGTTTTAAAATAAATGAGTTATCATAGTTGGTATTCGAGCATTAGGTTTTAGTGTCCTTAGGATCTTTGCAAACTTATTATGTTTTCAGTCTTGCATTTCTTTGATATAGATACCTATGCTTAGGACTGTTGTTTCGTATTTTTCATTTACATTCTTCTGCTATTATTTATAATTGAACCAAATATCATATAATTTTAGTTTGTTTTTAAATTTCAAATGCTGGGAGAGGTAGACTACCATGTGTCATTAGGAGGGCCATAGAGGAGGAGGCTCAACTGAAGCCACAGGCCACTCAGGGGATTGGGATTACAGTAGAGGTTGAAACTAAGTTGCACAGGTGGTTAATGCTGCTATGACCAACCAAGCACATCATTTTTCTAGGCACAGCCACAGCCGCCAGTGACAGCAGTAGTTCAGACTCACCTACTGCCGTCAGTTTTGGAGCGAGTTAGAGAGGCCTTCCAGAAGGGCCATCCGTCGGCATTTCAGGGGAGTGCAGATGTAGTTGCATCTAGACAATGGAAGAATAATATCCATAGAAATTTGAATATGGTTGAGTGTAGCGACACTCAAAAGACTAGCTACATCCAAGCTAGTCGAGGTAGCTCTGCAGTGGTGGGAGTCTGTTTCCATGTCGGAGGAGAGATACTATGATGATATAAGGGTTTTGGATGTGTTTTTATCGCAAGTTCTTTCATTCGGTAGTTCAGACGAAGATGAGGAGGATATACCTAGATCTTTCATAGGGAGGACGGACTGTGTCCGAGTATGAGGAGGAGTTCACCCGCCTGGAAAACTTTGTGCTGGATGAGGTGAACACTGAGGAGAAGAGGTTCCTTAAGTTTACAGATGGGATTACATAGAGGATTCTCCAGTACTTATTGGGTAACCCATCATTGCGGACTTACAGTGATGTCATTAATGCCGCATTGATCTATTATCAGTACAGTCGCTTCCATCTGAGGGGAGCGAAGCGGATAGGAGAGTCGAGCCAGTAGGGCAAGACTAAGCGTAAAGCTGCCAACGAGACACCGTTATTGCAGGGTTCCTAGTAAGAGGACTCAATTAAGAGATTCAGGCTTAGTAACAACAATTTTAGGAAAGGCCACCAGGGACGAGGAACTATATTGGAGGCCAATAGGGCCAAGGTTATTAGGGCTAATAGGTAAAAGACATGGGTAGTGTAAGTATGGCTAGAGGTCGAAGGATTTTACTCAGAGGTGTTTTGTATATGGGGAGCACGACCACCTGTGGCATGCATGCCTAAGTAGGGCAAGGAATCAGTAGTAGGAGATCCAGACGGGGCAATGGTTACATAATCATCCATCCCCACTAGCAGTTCCAACGTTACCAACTCCGCATAGGTAGGGGTAGGGGCGGTTTGGACGTGTGTATCACATCCGAGGAGCAATGTTACCTCTAGTGCCGCTAGCCATCGACGGTATGTTTTCTATATGTGGGCATGTGGGCAAGTATTATTTGTCATGGGTGAAACACATTCTTTTATTAGTATTAGATTCCCATGCACAAGGTGTTTAATATACTTAGCATCAGAGATTATTATGACCGTAGATTCAGCGTTAGGTGGAAGGACTATTATTCATTCCATTTTCAAGAGAGCGAGTTTGAACATGGGGAGGTAATGCTTAGTAGCTGTAAAAATAGTGATCGCTTAAAAAGCTCTGATACCCATTTGTGAATGTCGTGTGCTACTGAATTAATCAAATTCGCACACTTCCAATTTAACCTTATTTAATTGGAATCAATTTTTAAACCAATTTAATTCAACCCTAAAACATGCATCTACGTGTGTGTGTGTCTCAAACCATCACAATTAAAATTGCTAACTCGCAGATTTCAGGAAAAAAAACCTTTTGAGTAAAATCTTTTATTTCACTAATAATACTCACAATGATTACAAGCGAAATCTGCAATGAATATCGCGCAGATACTCACATAGGCGCGCAGCCTAGAGTCAGCAATGGAGCAACCGCAGTAATTCACATGAACACGCAGTCCCAATTATCCAGGAACACCCACAAGCACTCCCAATCAACACCCAATCGTTTTCGGTAGTAGAGATAACACTCCATAGAGAGATAACTTCACCAAAGTTGAATATTGGGTTCTAAAATAATTCACTAAAGCATATGGGATTTTTGTGAATTGAAAATAAAAAGGATTAAACCCTTAAATGAAGAAGACAAAGTATTCTATTGGTTTATAGTTTGTGCAAAATGAAAAACGTCAGGTGTTCTTAACAAAAACATATTGGTTTAACACGCTTTATATAGAAAACTTAAGTCGATGCATCGCTCGAACGAAATCAGGCTATCATTCGAACGACACCTGTCACTCGAATAAGCTTCGCACGACTTCAACCTGTCGCTAAAACAAGAAGCTCAAGTTGCTCGAATGACTGAGCAAAAATAAAAAATTTATTTTTCATTAAAAATCCTCCTCAACACTTAGAAAAACTTCTTTGACGAAAATCTCCACTTCAACACTTAGAAAATATTTTAGAAAAATCATCCCCACACTTATAATGAACCATTAAGGTATTTAAACACACCCTTATGAAAATTAATCTCGCGGAGGCGTTTGTTGAAGAACGTTGATATTTGGATCGGTCTTTATGCATGATTGAACTTAAATAAGTCTTCGACAGTTGTAGCGGTTTAGGTCATACTCAAATGTAAAACGAAAAATAAAATAATGTCCTTATAAATATCCTCCTATGTCTATGCCGGTACAAAATAAAAATATCTGAATTATCAAATCAAAATGCCGATACAAATCTAATATCCTCCCGTGAACCCAAAACTAAAAAGGTAGCAAAACTGCTAAGACTTAAACTTTCTTCAAAAATCTTCAACATCAAATCTTCAAGTCATTAATCTGTTCTCATCAGGGTGTGCAAAATAATGATATTCAATTTTGTACCTACACACATGACACAAAACAAATACCTTTGTGATGCATCGAGTTTGAATTGATATAAGAATAAATCAGTCATCAATAATCAAATCTCCCTCATAATGCAAACTCCCACATAATTGGTTCTCCCGGTTTTTATTTGTCCGAAATAGACAAGGAAAATAATAAAAAAATAAACATGGAGTGTCACGACATGCATAGCAAACAGGGATCAAACTACGCTCATGCAAAGGAGTAACCCAAAAGCATCCATAAACTATTTTTATTTTTTCAACTTTTCATATAAAAATGCAAAAATAATTTTACAAAATCACACACCATGAACTTACACTAAGATAACCAAATCATGAAAACGGATTGAATGGGTATGAACAATTCGATAGGCAAACCAATGCAATCACGCATAACATATGTGCATGATGAATATGTGTACTCCTAACGAATGAATCTCAAAATCATCCTTATATGTCGAAAATATGAATTTAGATGACATCGTCTTAATCAAATCGACAAATCAAAGTCAAACATGATTTTCACACCAATAACATCTAAAACTTTGTAACTCTCTTTAATGACTTTGTGAAGTCATGCAAACCCATTTTATATTCCATCCAAACTCTCTCATAAATAATAATGCTTTTATTTTTCTTTTGAGGTGAGGAAACAAAATGAATTGGCCCACTTTTGGCATATTTTTCTTTTTATTGCCTTTAAATTTTACGGGATCTTTTCAACCTCTTTGGACCTTAGCAAATATTTATTGTGCCACACTTTTTCTAGGTTCGATTTAAATAGTGGATTAATTGCAAAGGATAAAAGTGTACCTTTCGTAGCCCATCCCCATTTTTCATAAACATCACATGAACTCACATCAATGTTTCTTACATGCACTACTGTCATTGTCAAGTTTTATCGCATTTGGTTCGTTTTAAAGATAAAATTGAGATGAAAACACATCGATGAACATGTGATAGAAAAAAACAATAGTCCAACAAATCAGTGAAAGTGTGCAATAAAGGAAATCATGAGTCAAACATGTAGGTAGTAACAACAAATCACATCTCAAGACACCAATCATTGTAAAGCACAAAAAGGAAATGATGACGCATATCAAAACACTATCAAACAGTCACATAGATATGGAATGAAATTATGACTCGGTCATCCTAAATGTCCATTCATATATGGTGTAAATAAAATACAAAACTGTTTTTGTCTTTTTCCAAAAAATTACCAAAATAAAATATTTTTGGTTTTTTAAAATTTTTCTCAAAAAAAATGAAAATCTTTTGTATTTTCCAAAAAAATTTCAAAAACAAAAATCTTTTTTTGTTTTTCAAAAAATATATCAAAAATGGAAAACATAACTACAAAAATGGTACACAGTAGCAATAGGCATAAAATATCATCATGTAAATCATCCTATGCTCACAAACAAGTCTAAACCTCATTCGTTAGGTCCGGTGGAGTTTTCCAAAGGTAATGGCATCCTATGAAAAACATCCATCAAGTCATGTGAAGTTTTGACCAAAACTTTTACTTGCTCCCGAATATGTGCGAAATCTCTTATGTAATAATTCAGAGCATCCAAAGTACCATGTGTGGGTGCATGTGTAGTGGCAACACATGTAGTAGAGCAACATGATACATTACCCAACTTAAAACAAAACTCCCTGAGGTGTCCTCTCTTTTTGAAATGGGTACAAACATAAATAGGCCTAGGTACACCTCACTCAAAATGTCCCGTATGCACTCTCCTATCAGGTATGGGATGCCTAGGTGGGTTGGGTTAACGGCCATATGAATCTGTCACAAACTCGGGAACTAACTCGGGTGCAACATGGGAAATGGACGCACTGTCATTACCTATTCCTAGTCTCTCAACATCACCCAAAACGGGATTGAGAAGTATCTTTCTAACCTTCTTAGATGCGTTGTCTAAAGGGAATTTGACCTCCCGAACACGTTCGAGATCACTCTCGAGTTGGAATACACGTGTCGTCAGACTACACACCGTGTTGGTCAAATCACTCTTTTCGCGATCTAAAGCAATCAACTGTTCACTCAAAGAAACCTTCACCTTCTTGAGTTGACTTGTTTTCTCCTCAAACACCCTCAAAACCTCTAAATATTTCTCCAAATCTCTCACCCTAAGACCTAACTCCTTATTCAATTTCTTCGTCTTCATGGTCTTGGTGTACAAATCTCTAAACGCAATCTGGATCTTACTTTCACCTTCACTGCAACACTCACTTTCTCCCTCACTTAAAACAGTCAAACTACCATCCTCCTCGAGGGTCTCACATGCATAAGTATCCTCATCGTCATGGGACAAACTAGGTGTGCTCTCGTGACTATCTAAAAGGGGGACACACATCCCAAGTGAGGACTCATCCTCGAAATCCATCACCGCTTCCTCACTATTACTAACAGTGGTTGGCATGGCAACTTTCTTGCCCTTTCTCTTTAGCCAAGTGGCACACTCAAATGCCTTATGCCCTTTACCGTCGCACTCGAAACATCTTTCCTCTTCCTCTCTCTATTTCTCGCACTCTTTCTCACCGTTCTCTTTGGCCTCATCTTTCTTTTTATTTTTCTCAAAAAATCTATTATTGGAAAAATTTTCTTTGGAAAATTTGAGAAACGTTTTAAATTTTTTTGCAAGCATGGCCATATCAAAATCAACCTCACCCTCAGAGTTGGGCTCACAAAATTTCACTTTCTTTTTCTTCTCTCTCTTGGACACTTCCTTTCCCTTTTCCCTTTTTAGACTGGGCTCTAAGTGCTATCCCTCTATTCCTAGGTTTGAGAGTCTCAGGGAACATGTCAATCTCATATGTCTGGAGGTATCCAACCATCTCTTCTAATTTTAAATTTCTCAAATTTCCTAAGTAATTCAAAACAGTCACTTTAGAGATAAAACTTTTAGGCAATGATCTCAAAATCTTTTTAACTACCCTTGCATCAGGAATTTTCTCACCAAGATTGAAACAAGTGAATATAATATCAGACAAATGTGCATAAAACCTATCAAAACACTCAGTCTCAAGCATGGTAATTGTTTCAAATTATGTAGATAAATTTTGAATTTTAGACTCTTTGCCACATTTGTGCCTTCATGAGTAAGTTGTAAAATATCCCACATTTCTTTCCATGTGGTGAAAGTCTCAGAAGTGACGGCACCCGAAATTGCACTCAACCCTCGTGAATTAAAAGTTCTCCATTTAAATTCTCCCTCAGTCCAGTCTTCCACAGGTTTGAAATTAGTGACATTATTTGTAGTGATAGTGGAAGGAGTGCATCCTCTTTCACAAACTACCCAAACTCCCTCATCAATTTCTTTTAAATGTGATTTCATACGGGCTTTCCAGCAGGAATAATTAGACCCATCAAAAATTGGCAACCGGTTATATAAGTTTTCATTCGAAATATTGTGACAATGTTTCAAAAAATATATTTTTCAAAAAAAAATCAATATCACACAATTTTTGCAAAGAAAGAAATTCACAATAAATTAGTGAAACCTATTGTGATACCAATTTGTAAAAATAGTGATCGTTTAAAAATCTCTGATACCAATTTGTGAATGTCGTGTGATACTGATTTAATCAAATTCGCAAATTTCCAATTTAACCTTATTTAATTGGAGTCAAACTTTAAACCAATTTAATTAATCCATAAAACATGCATCTACGTTCGTGTCTGTCAAACCATCACCAATAAAATTACTAACTCATAAATTTTAGGAAAAAAAACATTTCGGGTAAAACCTTTTATTTCACTAATAATACACAATAATTAGAAGTGAAATTTGCAATGAATATCGCGCAGATAGTCACATAGGCGCGTAGGCTAGAGTCAACGATGGATCAACTACAGTAGTCCACACGAACACACAGTCCCAATCATCAAGGAACACCCATGAGCACTCACAATCGACATGCAGTCGTAGTCAGATGTAGAGATAACACTCCAGAAAGAGATAACTTCACCAAAGTTGAATATTGGGTTCTAAAACAATTCACTAAAGCATATGGGATTTTTATGAATTGAAAACAAAAAAATATTAATCCCTTAGATGAAGAAGACAAAGTATTCTGTTGGTTTGCAGTTTGTGCAGGATGAAAAACGTCATGTCTTCTTAACGAAAATGAAGTGGTTTAACGCGTTTTATAGAGAAAACTTAAGTCGCATGTCGTTAAAACAAAATCAGGTTGTCGTTTGAATGAGTACACATGTCTCTCGAATGAGATTCGCATGACTTCAACTTGTCAGTCGAATGAGAAGCTCAAGTCACTCGAACGACTGAGCAAAAAGAATTTTTTTTTCTTTAAAGTCCGCCTCAACACTTAGAAAAAATGCTTTAACAAAAACTCCGCTTCAACACTTAGAAAATATTTTAGAAAAATTATTTCAACACTTATAATTAACCATTAACGTATTTAAACACAACCTTACCAAAATTAATCTCGCAGAGGCATCTTCATTGAAGAACGTTGATATTCGGATCCGTCTTGACGCATGATTGAACTTGAATAAGTCTTTGACGGTTGTAGCATTATATGACATACTCAAATGTAAACGAGACAATAAAATAATGTCCTTACAATAGCATATCTACTAGTTTTATATTTGGACAACTATGATGTTATTCTATGTATGGACTGGTTAGCGATGGTGGACTATTATAATAGGACTATCGTGTTTACTATTCCAAGGTAGGATATATTTCTTGTGGAGATGCCTCGGTCGGAGGGAGGGCCGAGCACGCACGTATACTATATTAAGGAGGATACTTTTGAGGGTACAGTTATCTCATGTGATTCAATCTTTGTTGTTAAGAACTACACTAACGTATTTCAGGAGGTACCAGGGTTACCGTCGAGTTGGTAAATTGAGTTTGTGATCAACTTAGCGTCGGGGATTACTCTGATAGTGCGAGCACTATACTATATGTCTCCTTTAGAGATGTGGGAGTTAAGAGATAAAATATAGTATATTTTGGGGAAGGATTTTATCCAGAGGATTACATCACCTTGGGGTTCCCTAATTCTATTTGTGAAGAAGAAGGATGGGTCATTGAGAGTTTTTATCGACTACCGAGAGTTGAATAAGGTCACAATCTGGAACAAGTACCCATTGTCGCACATCATTGACTTATTCGATCAGTTGAGAGGAAAAACCTAGTTCTCTAAGATTAATTTGAGATCAATGTACCATCAGTTACATATCAGGGAGATGAATGTCCCTAAGGCCATATTTTTTCAAGATACCGATCTTATGACTTTAGGGTTACATTGTTTGGGCTAACCAATACACTAGTAATTTTTATGGATCTCATGAATAGGGTGTTCAAGGATTTTTTGGATCAGTTTTTCATTATGTTCATAAATGACATCTTGATTTATTCTCAGATAGAGGGCGAGCATCCGGAGAATTTACGTATGGTTCTTTAGACTTTGCGAGACCACCAGTTGTATGATATGCTTCAGAAATATGGATTTTAGTTACGGAGGTGCAGTTCTTGGGTCACATAGTCTCGAAGAGGTATTTTCTTGGATTCGAGTGAGGTGTCAACGGTGAGTGAGGGGACGTGCCCACGACATCGATGGAGGTTTATAGTGTTTTAGGGTTAGGAGGATACCATCTCTGGTTTATCAAAGGATTTTTTAAGATTGCGGGTCCCTTGACAAATTTTACTTATAAGGTAGTGCCATTCATATTGGATGACCACTATCAGTTATCTTTCAGAAAGATAAAGGACAAATTGACTTCAGCACTAGTACTCGTACTGCCTAGGGGAGGAGTGGAGTACTTTAATTTTATGGATGCATCCTTATAGGGACTTAGGATATTCAATAACCGGTGGAGCAGGATATAGCTTATGCTTTTCGTAAGGTTAATATCCATAAGAAGAACTCTCTGATGCATGATTTGGAGTTAGTGACAATTATTTTTCCTTGAGGATTTAAAGGCACTATCTTGTGGGGGATAAAATCAAGTTCTTCATGGACCATAAGTCACTGTAGTATTTTTTCACGCAGAAGGAGTTGAACTTGATGAAGCATAGGTGCTTGAGTTTGTGAAGTATTATTATTTTGACATCTAGTATCATGTGGGGAAGGATAATGTAATGGAAGATGCATTGATTCGTATACAAGCAGGGAAATTATCAGCAGTGTGAAATGTGAAGTGGGTTGAGCTTTGTCAACAGGATAAGATAGTCTAGTCATACATAGCAGTGATGACCATCACACCCAAAATCATTTTGAGGGTTATAAAGGCACAGACAGGGGATCCTTCGTGTCAAGAGAGGATTCAACAGTTATTGGCAAATATAGAGGAGTCTTACTCAACCAGTTCTGATGTTAGCTTATGCTTTAATGAGAGGTTTATTGTCTTAGGCGATGAGGACCTACAGTCCATAGTTATGGAGGAGTCTCATGGATCATAATTCTCATTACATACCGAAAGGGATAAGATGTACTATGATATTATAAGACAATATTAGTAGCTTGATATAAAGCAAGAGATAGAAGAGTATATATCTAGGTCCACCACTTGTCACATGGTTAAGGTTGGTCATCATAGACAAGTCGGGGTTCTAAAGTCATTTGAGATTTAGGTGTGGAATTAGGAGAATATTTCAATGGACTTTATCACAGGGTTACCGACATCGCAGAAGGGTCACAATTCCACGTGGGTCATTATGGATTGGTTGACAAAGGTAGCCCATTTCTTGCCAGTTCGAGTGTATGAGAACTCTACCAAAGGAAAATAATGTTCCCAACTATCCTTAAAGTTTAGAATACACATTCTCAACACCCTCCAACCTCTGATTCACCCTCTCCATCTGCCCATCGGTCTGTGGGTGAAACGCCCTGCTCAAATGCAACTTTATCCTCATCACCTCCTAAAAATTCTGTTAGAAATGGGACACATAAATCTTATCTCGATCTGAAACAATGTTCAAAGGTCCCCTGTGCAATTTCACTATCTATACTATGAATAGATGTGCATATTGCCCTATCGTATAACAACTCGTACCATTTTACTATTGGCATGTCACCGTTTGAGGATTTATATAAGAGACCATAGCGTTCGCCCTCTTGGTCGTTAGAGGTGGGTGATAATAAGCTTATCTGGATAGACTTGATTCAGGAGATGTCAACAAAGACTGAGTTTCTTAGGAGTCGTATTCGGGTAGTTTAAGACTAGTAGAAGTGCTATGCCAATGCGATCTGGAGATTGATGGAGTTTGACATGGGTGTTCAGGTGTTGTTGCGAGTATCTTCCATGAAGAAAGTGATACGGTTCGGGAAGAAGGGGAAGTTGGTGCCTAGGTATGTGGGTACTCTTCCCATCATTGAGATGGTCGGGCCAATTATGTATAAGCTCGCCTTATCAGAGAATCTACAGCGAATTTATGACCTTTTTCATGTGTCATTGTTAAAGAGGTATCTTAGGAGTGACGTGACTTATCATCATATACCATTGAAGGAGATTGACCTATAGTTAAATATTTCTTACGAGAAGAGGCATATTGCCATTTTGGTCCATAACGAGCAGAAGATTCGATCAAAGGTGGCACCATTAGTGCGTATATAGTGAGGACAACATAATATTGTGGAGTAAACATGGGAGAATTAGGATGACATGTGAAAAAGGTATTTGGAGCTCTTTGTGGCGGGTACGTTCGAATTTCGGGTGTGAAATTCTCTTATTATGGGGGATAATATAATACCCCACACTTTTACGATTATTTAGGGCCCGTTTGGTTCTGTGTTCAGAAAACTTGATTTAAATGATGTCTTTAAATATTGTTTTAAAATTCATTTTTTTATTTATAAATATTGGTGCGTGTTTGGTAAACTTGTTTTTAAATACTTTTTTTAACAATTTGATAAATGTACATGTACATTTAATATCATAAATTATATACATGTACATTTAATATCATGTATTTTTATGTATATTTATTGAGGTATGTTAGTGAGTTTAATTATATATATATATATATATATATATATATATATATATATATATTGCATGTATAATTTACAATAAAATTATATACATATATGAATTGATAATATCTTTTAATACATATGTACTATATGTATATTGTATATTATTCCATACATTAATAATACATGTATAAAACTATATATCAGTATCATGTATCTATTGATAATATCATTTAACATATAGATCTTAGTATGTTATATAATTTAATAATATAAATATACGTAATTTTGTGTATATGTACACATATATTTTTAATTTGTAAGGATTACACACATATTAATGTATGTATATTGTATATTAAGGTATAAATGCATTAGAATATTAAGAATGAATAATTCTTAGCTGAAAAATAAAAAATATAAGTTATAAAACACATTTTACTAATTTCTGAAAAACATAATTGTAACACAAAAATATTATAATTCAATGTTTCAAAATTAGTTTCCAAACATAATTTTTTATCAGAATTGTATTTAAATACAAAAAATAGAATTATAGTTGCAAACCAAACATGCCCTTAATTTTTGTGTGCTAATAATTATTAATTTAATTAGGGGCAATTATATTGGACTTCGATAAATATTAATTAGGGAGATAAAGGATTAATATTTATTATTATTTGTTATAAACTAAAATAATAAGACCACGTGGTCCAATCAAAAGTTGATACATGTTGTCATACTCAGTGGACCCAGAAACAACAAATAAATGTGGTCGACTGAGTTACCTCGTTGATCAGCTGACTGACTACTCCCTAGAATACGAACAGTTAGTAACATGAATAGACACACGTGGAATTTTCAACAGTCACCATGCACATGCATGTGAATAATATCCATCTTCTAATTATCGTGTGAAGATGTAAATACCTAATGAATGGTTTTCCATTTCTTTAACTTCCAACCACTGTAAATACATCACAACCTCTCTCAACAAAAGGAAATTGAAAATAATTTATCAAAACCCTGGAGATTTCTTGAAAGGATTGTACTAAACCCTAAAATATAGTAGCCTTATACCCGTGGATATAGGCACCTCATTGGGTTGAATCGCGTAAACCTTTGTGTGTCTCTTTGACTCTCATCCCTCTTTAGCATACTTCTTTATATGTGGTTATAATTATTAGTTTACTTAAGCTAAGATTATTCCAAATCATCAAATCAAATTTATACACCAATATAATGGCGTTGTCTATGGGAAGAAACAAGCTATTATTATTTTTCTACCTATTTTCTTTAAGTAACTATTTCTCAATCACGACGCTAAAAATGACTAACATTCTAGAAGGAAGCTATGCTAATGGCAATGCCTTCAGTCCTTCTACCCCTCCTGGTATGGGAAATCTTCAAGGAATTCTACTAAATATAGTCAAGGGTCAAGAGGCTATGCAAGACATAGTGAGATAGCTTGCTCGGAAGCTTCAAACTAGACTAGTTATTAGCCCAACAACTAGGGGAGAAATGTTTCCCCCAGAACCCAAGAAGGGAAGGAGTAGATCTAGCTATTCTAGATCTTTCAATGACAGATTTGATCACCTTGGTGAGACCTCCTCTATTACATCCAATGATTACTATGATGGACATTCCTTTTCTTAGAAGAGTCCAAACGCCCTCGACAGGCAAAGTAAGGGCTCAACCTTTGATCATTTTGGTCCCTGAGCAGCTAAGCGTCATAATAACAGAGACCTTTCTAAATCATGAGATCATCAAGAAGGATCTTTTAGGTCAAGGACCAGCATGCAAGGTCAATGCATTTTGAGCAGACTTCTCAGGAAGAGAGCTCAGTACAAACACATGGTCGAGAAACAAAGACTACTTCTAATAAAAACCAATCCAGAAGAGCATCCATGGAAAGTATCTATTTAGTGGTTAGAAGATCTCTTGGGAGAGATAGCCAAATCTAAAAAACCCTTGCATGCCAAATCCAAAAACCCCTTGCCAAGGAGTTTTGTAAAGAGATCACCTTTAATCCTAGTAATCGTGAACTTCCATATACTTGTTAACTTTAAGCCACTTGTTGTCAATCCAAATTTAAGACACCTATAGTAACTCCCAACTATGATGGAAAAACTTATCGAATCCTTCATGTGGAATAGTATCAATCTACCACCGACATGTACTCAGTTTCGAAGGAAATGCATTATCGAGCATTTTTTAGCACTATCAATCGGTCGATATAAATTTGGTGTAAAACCTTGCCTCGAGGATAGGTATTTAGATTTCAACAGATCGCAGAGCGATTCATCAGTAAGTAACCAATAAAAAGGGTATCTCATTTATTGAGTGTTTACCAGGGACCGGGAAAAACTACGAGCGAATACATCACTCAGTTTTACTAGAAAAAAATTAGAAGTTATAGACCATGAAAAAAATAGCAATCACTGCATTGATGAGCAGTCTAAACCTAAAAAGTTATATTATGCCCTACACAAATATTCCCTAAAACCATGACCGAAATGATGGCCAAAGTAGGCAAAATCATGAATGTCGAGGAGACTATGGGTGTGAAAAAATCTCATGACACTAAGACCAACAACAATAAAGTCTCTGGGAAGAAGGATTAGAAAGATAAGAAGGTGGAAAAACCCAAGAGGTATGATGAATATACTTCTCTGACTGTCGGTGTGCACCACGTCCTAGAGGACATCGAGGAAGTAAGGATTTAAAATGTCCTGGAAATCTAAAGTCGCCACCAAATCGGGGGATAAATACAAGTATTGTGAACTCTATAAAGACTAAGAGCATAAAACAAACAGTTGCATAGCCTTGAAGAATGAAATATAAAGTATGATACAAAGAGGCAAGATTTCTAAGTTTATTGATAGATAAGGCATGAGATGATTAGAAAAGAGGAAGGTATGGTGCCACTAAAGATAATCCAAATCTATTGAAAAAACCCAGGGAACCTGAGCGCGAGGTGAAAATGATTTCTTTTGGTTGTCATTTCATTATAGGTGGTGGTACTATTAGAGGTGATGAAATAGGCGAGAGAAAGGCATACCAAAATGAATTTGAAGCGTGCTCATACATTCAAAAAATTAATTTGTCAGACGATGTTGATGGCCGCCAAGGAAAAGTGAACAAAGACAGGTTGGTAGTAGGATTCTCCATGAACGATCTATCTCGGGTACTTTATCCCTATGATGATCCTCTGGTCATCATTATAAGGGTACACGAAGAAAGAATTTCCAGAATTTTGGTGGATAATGGTAGCTCAGTCGACTTCATATTATAGGACTACTTCAAATGACTAGGGCTACGCCACAGCAAAGTAGAACTGTATCACAGACCCCTTATAGGCTTCTCAGGAGAAAAGTGTATCCTTTGGGAACTATCAAATTAGAAGTATTAATTAGCAGCCGAACTGAGAGGATCGCTTCTTCTTCTTATAAAGAACATCCGATCAGCCTACAACATCAACTTAGATAGAGTCAGTCAAGAATTTTTTTAAAGTTGTGCCATCTACTATCCATCAATGCCTAAAATTCCCCACACACTAGAGGTTGACGTTGTTACTGGAAATTAAATTGAAGATCGAGAATGCTATTACACCTCATTCGACGAGGAAAAAGTAAAGAAGCTCACCCCCACTTACCAGATTGAAACCCTAGACCCTAGTGACGAAGCCGATTATGTTAAAGAACGGGTTGTAGAAGCAATGGAGACAATAATCCTTGACGACAATCGCCTAGAAAGAACAACATATATTGGCGCATCCATAGATTTAGACCTCAAATAGAAATTAATAAAATTCCTTAAACAATGGAAGATTGTGTTTGCTTAGACCCGTGAGGACATGTCGGGGATTAACCTGGGATTCATGTGCCATGAGTGGACATTGTTAAGGATGTCAGGCCTATCAAACATAAACGATGTGTATTTAGCTATGAGAAGAATATGTCCATCCACGAAGAGGTGGAAAAGATGTAGAAAGCAAGTTTCATTGAAGATGTAAAATATTCAAATTGATTGGCCAATGTAGAGACGAAAAGGAAGAAGAATAACAAGGGGCATATGTGTGTTGATTTCACATATCTCAATAATGCTTGTTCGAAAGATCATTCCCCCTTGCCTAACATTCATCAATTAGTCTATACCACTGCTAGGCACGAATTATTCAATTTCATGGATGCTTACTCAGGGTATAACCAGAACAAGGTAAAATTGGAGGGCAAAGAGAAAACCTCATTCATTACTAGCCAAGGTACCTATTGTACCAACGTTACGCCCTTTGGGCTGAAAAATATTGCAGCAACATACCAAAGGATAATGAATAAGTTTTTTTTTAGGAACAAATTGGCAAAAACATGGAAGTGTATGTGGATGACATGCTCACCAAGATCAATAAAGAAACTGACCACATCAAAGACTTGCGCAAGACGTTTGATCAGTTGGAGAAGAATCAGATGACGCTTAATCTAACTAAGTGTATTTTCGGCATATAGGAAGGAATATTTCTAGGATTCATAGTGAACCAAAGAGGTATTAAGGCCAATCCAAACAAAATTTAAGAGTTGATAGACAGTAAGTCTCCCACAAATAAGAAGGATGTACAAAAATTAACTAAAAGAGTGGAAACCTTTAATAGATTTGTCTCCCAATCTACTGATAGGTGCCTACCCTTCTTCAAGGTTCCACGAAAGACTTTCAAGTGAAATGAAAAATGTGAGAATGCCATTCTATAATTGAATAAATATTTAGAATCTCCACTATTACTTTCTCGACCACTCATGGGGGGGACATTATATATATACCTAGAGGTATCTGAGTTGGCAGTTCGCTCAGCACTTATCCGACTAGAGAATAAGGTGAAGAAACTTGTCTATTAATCCAGCAAGTCTTTCTAAGGTGCAAAAAATTGTTACCCACATCTGAAAAATCATACCTTAACTCTCATTGATGCCTTATGACGAATGAAACCATATTTCCAAGCCCATACTATTGTGGCTTAAACCGACTTGCTAAGACGCCAAGCCATCCGCAAACTAAAAAATTTAGGGAGATTGATGGAATGCGCTGTAGATCTTAGAGAGTATGATATACACTATGAACCCTTTATAGAAATGAAAGGCTAGGTGGTAGTAAGATTCATAGCTGAGTTTAGTTACAAAGAAAAACCTACCGAGCAAAATCCGAAATGAGAGTGCTTAATAGTAAAGCCCGGCCAAACTTCTTCAGAAAAGAGTTCAGTAATAAATCCACCCGAGATTACTTCTAAAGAATACTGCTTTATGACTGG
The DNA here is from genome assembly GCA_949130495.1 of Sambucus nigra. Taxonomy (NCBI): domain Eukaryota; kingdom Viridiplantae; phylum Streptophyta; class Magnoliopsida; order Dipsacales; family Adoxaceae; genus Sambucus; species Sambucus nigra. The sequence continues at coordinate 116,246,747 of OX422219.1, forward strand.
CTAACCAGAGACGTCCACTGGGTGAGAAACCTCTGCATGCTACCCAGATCAAAGATAAAACAATATTTAACTATTGATCCTTAATTGAAGGGGACTTTAAGGAGGATCCTCCCATGTGGAAGATCTATATAGACGACTGATCATTCATCACAGGCAGCGGAGCCGGGCTTATAATCAATACCCTATAGGATATAGATGTGAAATATGCACTCAGATTCCAATTCAAGGATTCTAACAATAAAGCCGAATATGAGGCATTGATTGTATGCTTTGAATTGGAATGATCATTATTTGGAGAGAAGATATTAACTCATCGTGACTCCCAAATGATCATCAATTAAGTGTTGGGAATATATAAAATTAAAGGAGAGTTTATGACAAGATACTTAGCCAAGGCATAAGATTGAATATCCAATTTTTTGATGGTCAAAATGGTTAGAATACAAGGATTAAAAAACTCGAGTAGATGCACTTGCTTGGCTCGCTTTTACAACAAAAATTGAGTCAAAGAGCATCATTCCAGTGGAAATCTTCATGAATAGGAGTATTGATGAAGAAGATATAAATTTTGTTGCATTATATTTGGATCCCTCATTGATGGATCCAATCAAGGGGTATATTGAAAAAAGGTGTCCTACCAGACGACCCAAAAGAAACCAAAAACTGAGGTACAAAGTTATTAGCTATGTTTTGAAAGGAGCAATCCTATACAAAACAGTATTCATTATCTCACTACTCAGATATGTCCTGTAACACCCCGTCTAATTAAATACCGGGTAGCTACTCCTTTATTAAATTAATTCAAAATGCCAAGTTGGTTCAGTTAATAGCATCACTGTCGAAAACATTTTAATAATTACTAACCACCTAGTATTTAAAAAGTAAGTGCCAAATTTTAAGTTAAGTCTGATTAACATGCAGTAAAAGAATAATGAAAGAATAACAACCATTCACCATAATGAAGTAATGAATAACCAACAAAGTAAATATAAATCCGGAGTAAAACTCCTCACAACAATCCCACAACTGAAAAATAATATGACAAGTCTGAATCCTGAATAATTACATGCCAGAAGTCTGAATAACTGAAGTAAATGAAATGTCTCTAAAAGAAATGGGCGACATGCCCTACAACTGATAACTGATGAATATTGAGTCAAGATAGGTGAAGCGTCTACAATCAAAGTCCTGTAACTTCCACAAACAGCTACAGCTCGTCTCCTGAATGAGAATCCTAAGCATGGTGTCCTTGTGGCTGGGCACCTAAAATGGTTTTTACAAAAATAGATTTGAAAGCAAATGGGTCAGAGCCCGAAAGTGGAAGTCATTTTGAAAACAGCAAGTGTTTTAATAACATTAAAACATTAAATGCAAAATACATGTTAGGACGTGCACTCACATGAACTTCTCACCTCTCGACTACATGTGCACTCATAACGTACCGTACCCATCTAAATAACATACATATCTAACCAAACCGTAATAAGTTCTACCCCTTACTACTCGATTCCCATATTACATTCTAACGTTAACAAATAAATAGAGGGCTTTACTTAAACTCAGATTCTCAATTAGTAATACCATTCACTATCGTTTAACCCGTTATGTTCTCTCAAAACATTACCATAATTATATTCACAATAACAACATGAAAGTTCCCATTAATTAAGTGTATATTATTTACATCATAAATATACAATACAAGCACCCCGAGACTAAGCTGCGGTGCACACATACTCTGCTATCCATCCCGGTACATCACGTACATAAGGATCACGTATTCCGAATCTCTCAGGAATCGTTCTCAGATAACAACATCACAAATAATGGAGGCGAACACAGTCACATCACATGGGTCACGCACATACCTGCGCTCCCACGATCAGCAGACTTATTAACATCCCAATAAGTCCTTCTCTGACTTATGTTCATCGAGGTAACCAGTTTAAATCCGGGCAACACAAGGATTAGAGGGCCCTAAGCGAACGTAAACCTCCCGTGATAGCAAGTATGGTAGGTATGTCATACACAAAAATCAATACATATACTAAGTATTCACACGTCTTAGTAATCACCATAATTTATATTAGTGGTATACTTCTCATCCTTGTACCGACATATAAGGCTACACAATTTATATGTTCTCGGTTAATATAATAAATTAGGCCGTCAATAGTTCTCGCATCGTAATAGACACTCACGTCCTACTTCATATTTACCCTTAGGTTCAAACTACACTACTAGGTTTGACTCCTCATTATATCCCAAACATCCCCACTATAACAATTAATCATCAAGGGAAGGTTATCTCTACATATACACAAGGTTATGGGACACTCGCGATCAAAACAGGCTAAAAAGCCTATACTGTCAACTCGTTAGAAGTCTCGTTCGAACGAGGCTATTCGAATGAGAGTTCGTTCGAACGAAGTGGGCTTTCTAACGAGGTCTCGTTCGAACGATAACATCGAACGAACTTCACCCTCGTTAGAAGTCAAAGGTTAACTCGTTAGAAGCTCGTTCGAACGAGCTCGTTCGAACGACCTGGGCAGGTCTTCTAACGAGTGGCCAGTTTCGAGCCCAGATCTTTCTTAATCCGTTTATCCAATTTTCTTCACTCCTAATCCCACATACAAATCGTCCCAACATCGTTTTAAGGTTCCTAATTCGTACTAAACATTCATGGGTCATAATCAAACGTTTATATAGGGCCAATACATCTTAAATATCATCAAATCTTCAAATCCTTTCATTTATCCCGAAATTATATTAACATGAACCCTAACATTTATAAATCATCAAAGAGCCTAATTAAATCCGTTTTTGTTTCAACCAAGATATTATTATCACCAGAATAATCACCTACCTACACTTCTACATGCAATTCCTCATCAATATGCAAGATTCAAATGCCAAATTTTATGAGTTTTCATCCAACTCCCAAACAAATACAATTTTAACCAATTCCTACGCATGGAAGAAGCATTCTCTGAAATTAATTGGAATTAAACCACTTGCCTTATATTTATCTCTGATTTGATGACGAATTTGATGAATGGTTCTCTCTCTCTCTGCAGAATCCTTCTATCTCTCCCTCTACAAGCTTTCTTCTCTAATGGTAGCAATGGAGGCTGAGGTTTTTGTCTTAGGCACTTTTGGGGCTAATGCTAATAACCCCCGTAGACCTCTAATCAGTTAATGGCTGGTAATGGGTTAGTGGTTGTTTTAATTTTCCATTTAAAACTCCTAAAATTCGTTAATCAAAAATCCCAAAATTCTAAAATTACCAAACTACCCTTTATGGTTGTCGGTATGGCCTAAAAGTACCCCGGGACCCAAACCAAACCCCCGGCTAGTGTTTTCTGACTATTTCGGCCCTTTCGGACGCGTTGGTGCACTCAAAACGACCATACGGTTAATAGAAATAAAATTCACTTTTTAATTAACATAATAATATACCATGATGCGACTGTCACACGCGTCTCAACAAAATTTCCAAATTACCGTATTTCAATCTCACGACAAATTTCATAATTCAATATTCATATATAATCATATATGCACATTATATTCAAATACCAACTCGTATCTCGCTAGTATTTTAATCCGGATTAATTTCCAATTAATACGCATTTAATTCAATTAATCCCATAAATAAATATCACAAAAATACGGGGTATTACATACTTCCCCCCTAATAACTGAATTTCGTCCCGAAATTCGGAACTAGAAAGTACCTGGTAAGAATAACTCTGGATAACGTTCGCGCATCTCATCCTCGCGTTCCCGTGTGGACTCCTCGACATTATGATGTCGCCACTGAACACGCACTAACGGAACTATCTTTGACCGCAGTTTCCGCTCACTTCGGTCCAAAATAGCAATCGGCCCCTCCTCGTAGGAGCTATCAGGCTGGAGATCTATGTCCTCCAAAGCAATGTGAGAATGAGCCAAATCGTCTCTAAGATATTTCCTTAGCGAGGAAATATGAAACACATCGTGAATCCGATGTAAATGCTCTGGTAATCCAAGCCTATACGCAACCGGTCCAATCCGCTCAATAATAGGAAATTGTCCCACATATATCGGTGCCAACTTCCCTTTCTTCCCGAAATGCATAATCCCCTTCATAGGAGATACTCTGAGAAAAACCTGGTCCCCCACTTGGAACTCCCTGAAGAACCCCTTCGCATCAGCATAGCTCTTCTGCTGATCCTGAGCTACTCGAATGCGACTCCGAATCAATTCTATCCTCGCCGAAGTATCCTGAATCACTTCCGGCCCAAGTAGTTTGTTGTCCCCCACCTCCAACCAACATGCTGGGGAACAACAAGGTCTACCATACAATGCCTCAAACGGAGCCATGCCAATAGTGAACTGGTAGGAGTTGTTGTAAGCAAACTCCACCAGTGGAAGGTACTGCTCACATCCACCTTCGAAATCAATGATGCACATACGTAGCATGTCTTCCAACATCTGGTTTGTACGCTCGGTTTGCCCATCGGTCTGCGGGTGATACGCCTTACTCAACCGCAATTCCGTGCCCATGTCCTCCTGAAAACTCTCCCAAAACCGTGAAATAAATATCTTATCTCGGTCAGACACGATATTTAGGGACACACCATGAAGTCTCACTATCTCTGAAATAAAGAGCTGGGCATGTTGTCCCGTAGTGTAGTCTGTCCTTAAGGGTAGAAAATGAGCGACTTTGGTCAACCTGTCCACAATTACCCAAATGGAGTCGTGACCTCTCTGTGACGTAGGCAACCCCGTGATAAAGTCCATGGATATGCTCTTCCACATCCACATTGGGACCTCCAATGGCTGTAGCAGTCCTGCCGGTCTCTGATGATCCACTTTTACTAGCTGACAAGTGGCGCATTTAGAAACAAACTCGGCAATATCTCTCTTCATCCCGCTCCACCAATACTTTCATCTCATGTCTTGGTACATTTTGTCCCCACCAGGATGTACCGCGAATCGTGAGCCGTGCGACTCTGTCATTACCTCGTGCCGTAATTCCTCCCCTTCTGGAACTACCAATCTCCCATTGGAGCGTAATCCCCCGTCTGAGTTAACGGTATAGGACTCGGTTCCCTCTACTAGTAATCGAACTATCTTCTCCTGACCGAACGAGTCATTTGCCTGTGCCCTTACTACCTTCGTGACAATTTGTGGTGCAACGGCCATCACAGACATGAACGATCGGGCCACTGCATCCTGGTGTCCCAATTCTTTCCACTTGGCTTTCCACACCCCTGCCACTTCATCTGCTAGCCTACGGCTCAACGCGTCTGCTACAATGTTAGCCTTCCCCGGGTGATATTGGATATCAAACTGATAGTCCTTCACAAACTCAAGCCACCTTCGCTGCCGCATATTCAACTCCTTCTATGTGAATAGGTACTATAGGGACTTGTGGTCCGTGAACAATCGAAACTTTTCCCCCAAAAGGTAATGTCTCCATATCCGAAGGGCAAATACAACTGCCGCCAACTCCAAGTCATGAGTGGGGTAATTCTTCTCATGAGGCTTTAGCTTACGGGAAGCATAAGCTATGGTCTGACTCTCCTGCTGCAATACACCTCCCAGTCCTTGTAAGGACGCATCGATGTAGACTAGATACTCAACTCCCGGTATCGGCAATGCTAACACAGGTGTTGAGGTCAACTTATCCTTCAACTCATCGAATGCCAACTGACAGGAATCACTCCAGATGAATGGCACACCCTTACGAGTCAGATGTGTCAAAGGACCCGCTATCTTCAAAAATCCCCGAATGAACCTCTTGTAGTATCCTGCTAGACCCAAGAAACTACGGATCTCCGTTGGTGTCGTGGGCTGTCCCCACTCCCTCACTGCGGATACCTTCCCCGGATCAACGGATATCCCCCGGTCGGAAATAATATGTCCTAAAAACTGGACCTCCTTCAGCCAAAACCCGTACTTCTCATATTTTGCATACAGCTCGTTCTGACATAGCGTCTGCAAAACTTGCCTCAAATGCTCGGCGTGCTCCTCCTCTGTCTGGGAGTAAACCAGAATATCATCGATGAAGACAATGACAAACTGATCTTGGAAATCTCTGAACACCCTATTCATCAAGTCCATAAACACGGCTGGAGCATTGGTCAAACCAAAAGGCATAACCCGAAACTCGTAAGAACCATATCTCGATAAGAACGCAGTCTTCGAGGCATCCTCCTCCCTGATACGCAACTGATGGTATCCCGATCGCAAATCAATCTTAGATAAGAAAGAAGCTCATCTCAACTGGTTGAATAAGTCATCGATCCGAGGCAACGGATACTTATTCCGTATCGTGACCTTATTCAACTCCCGATAGTCCACACACAATCTCAGTGAACCAACTCTCTTCTTCACCAACAACACAGGGGCACCCCACGGTGAAGTACTCCTCCGAATAAACCCCTGACCCAATAACTGCTCAATCTGATCCCGTAACTCCCTCATCTCAGCTGGAGCCATACGGTACGGTGCGCGTGCTATAGGTCTCGTATCTGGTAATAAGTCTATAACAAAGTCTATCTCTCGACTGGGGGGTAGGCCTGGTATCTCCTGAAACACATCGGAATACTCCCTGACAACTGGGATCGAATCTAAAGGAATCATAACCTCCTTAGAAGTATCCTCCTCTAGGTAATACAAATGAGCAGTCGAGCCTCCCTCTGGGCGAGGCATCGCCACTACAAACATCTCTTGCCCCGGAATGGCAAAAATAATGCTCCCACCGAAGCAATCAATCATGGCTCTATAATCTGCGAGCCAATCCATACCGATAATCACATCGTGCACATGCATATCTAATACCAACATATCTACAGGTAATACCAGACTACCAATATCTACCCCTACTCCCCGGCATATAAAGAAAATAAGTGACCCACTCCCCAATGGTGAGTCTACACACGTCACTGTGCTCTCTCCTGTGGCTAACAACCCTAAGGCTTTCTCAAAATGTGTAGCTATAAAGCAATGTGTTGCCCCCGTATCAAACAAAACCCGACCCATAGTACCATGGATAGGAAACGTACCCTCAATCGCGGGTGGTGCCTGCGGAGATTCTGCCTGGTGGACGTTATAGACACGTCCATACTGTAACTGTCCCTGCTGCACAGGAACTGCTGGAATGGCTGGAAGAGCTGGCACCTGGGCTGGAGCTGGGAGGGCTGGTGGAAAAAGTGGCCTCTGTGGCTCATGTCAAGCACCCTGCTGCTGCTGCGGGGCCCTACCCCTATCAGGACAGTCCTAGCGTTTATGGTCAGTCTTGCCACAAACGAAACACTTCCCCGGGAAGTTCCCCCCTCTCTATCCCTGCTGCCCCCGGCCCTAGTGGCCGTTACCGTTCCTCCACTGGCCCTGCTGGCCCTGCTGAAACTGATGTTGACCATTCTGACCCTGCTGGTTCTGATGGCCGTTCGGACCCTGATGGCCCTGCCGGAAACCTCCCTGTCCATGCCTGAAATTTCCTGACCTGAACCTCTTGTGATCCCTATGCTGGGAACCCTGAACACTCTGTCTCTGACCCTGAACAGAGTGTGCCCCACTGGCACCATTTCCTCCAGTCCTGCCCTGATGGATGGACTCTCCAGACCTCTTGCCTTCAGTCATGTGAAAGCGATGATCCTGGCAGTGTAACAGAGCAGCGTTAACCACATCAGAATAAGTGGCTAACGAAAGGTTCCCTAACAAGTGCTGACGAATTCTCCATGTCAACCCGTCCGTAAATTTCTGAATCTTCTTCTCCTCTGTTGGTATCTCATCCGGAACAAGATTCAACAGGTCCGTGAATTCGGCCTCATACTCGGCCACAGTCTTACCCTCTTGCTTGAGGCTCATCAACTTCCTTCTCATCTCCGTGTGAACAGCTGACGGAAAGTATTTGCTGTCGAACCGCACCCAAAACTCCTGAATAGTGAGAGTATCTCTCTCCTCCGCGGTGGTAATAGACTCCCACCACTGCAGTGCTAACCCCACTAGCTTAAAAGTAGCTAGTATCTGCTTCTGGATCGGTGCACTCATACATCCTCAGGTTCCATTGAATGTCCTTCCTCCACTGACTCGAAACTACCACATCGAAGCTACCAGCGAACTCCGGAGGGTGTGCTTTCTGGAAAGCATCTCGAACACGTTCCCAAGCAGACGGGAATGCATGTGCCTGAACTGGCGCGGCTACTGGCGCCTGAGGTGTTTCCTGCTGAACTACAATAAGTGCAGCATTTACCGCCTGGGCCACTATGGCTGCAACCTCGGCGGCATTCATCGTGCCCTGAACTGGTGCGGGCTGCGGTTATGGCGTTGCATCCCTGGGAACCCATTGTGCGCGTCGTGGAGGCATCTGAAATAAGAATGAAGTTTATAAGTTCGTAGTTATAAACTTAAAATAGCTGAAGAACGTAGCATATACCAAATAATACAACAGTCCTAAAATATAGGACTCTACATCAAAGAAAGCTCAGCGAAAAACATAATAAGCCGTACACTTCCTAAAGGACACTAGAACCTGATGCTCTGATACCACTTGTAACACCCCGTCTAATTAAATACCGGGTAGCTACTCCTTTATTAAATTAATTCAAAATGCCAAGTTGGTTCAGTTAATAGCATCACTGTCGAAAACATTTTAATAATTACTAACCACCTAGTATTTAAAAAGTAAGTGCCAAATTTTAAGTTAAGTCTGATTAACATGCAGTAAAAGAATAATGAAAGAATAACAACCATTCACCATAATGAAGTAATGAATAACCAACAAAGTAAATATAAATCCGGAGGAAAACTCCTCACAACAATCCCACAACTGAAAAATAATATGACAAGTCTGAATCCTGAATAATTACATGCCAGAAGTCTGAATAACTGAAGTGAATGAAATGTCTCTAAAAGAAATAGGCGACATGCCCTACAACTGATAACTGATGAATATCGAGTCAAGATAGATGAATCGTCTACAATCAAAGTCCTGTAACTTCCACAAACAGCTACAGCTCATCTCCTGAATGAGAATCCTAAGCATGGTGTCCTTGTGGCTGGGCAACTAAAATGGTTTTTACAAAAATAGATTTGAAAGCAAATGGGTCAGAGCCCGAAAGTGGAAGTCATTTTGAAAACAGCAAGTGTTTTAATAACATTAAAACATTAAATGCAAAATACATGTTAGGACGTTCACTCACATGAACTTCTCACCTCTCGACTACATGTGCACTCCTAACGTACCGTACCCATCTAAATAACATACATATCTAACCAAACCGTAATAAGTTCTACCCCTTACTACTCGATTCCCATATTACATTCTAATGTTAACAAATAAATAGAGGGCTTTACTTAAACTCAGATTCTCAATTAGTAATATCATTCACTATCGTTTAACCCGTTATGTTCTCTCAAAACATTACCATAATTATATTCACAATAACAACATGAAAGTTCCCATTAATTAAGTGTATATTATTCACATCATAAATATACAATACAAGCACCCCGAGACTAAGCTGCGGTGCACACATACGCTGCTATCCATCCCCGTACATCACGTATATAACGATCACGTATTCCGAATCTCTCAGGAATCGTTCTCAGATAACAACATCACAAATAATTGAGGCGAACACAGTCACATCACATGGGTCACGCACATACCTGCGCTCCCACAATCAGAAGACATATTAACATCCCAATAAGTCCTTCTCTGACCTATGTTCATCGAGGTAACCAGTCTAAATCCGGGCAACACAAGGATTAGAGGGCCCTAAGCGAACGCAAACCTCCCGTGATAGCAAGTATGGTAGGTATGTCATACACAAAAATCAATACATATACTAAGTATTCACACGTCTTAGTAATCACCATAATTTATATTAGTGGTATACTTCTCATCCTTGTACCGACATATAAGGCTACACAATTTATATGTTCCCGGTTAATATAATAAATTAGGCCGTCAATAGTTCTCGCATCATAATAGACACTCACGTCCTACTTCATATTTACCCTTAGGTTCAAACTACACTACTAGGTTTGACTCCTCATTATATCCCAAACATCCCCACTATAACAATTAATCATCAAGGCAAGGTTATCTCTACATATACACAAGGTTACGGGACACTCGGGATCAAAACAGGCTAAAAAGCCTAAACTGTCAACTCGTTAGAAGTCTCGTTCGAACGAGGCTGTTCGAACGAGAGTTCGTTCGTACGAAGTGGGATTTCTAACGAGGTCTCATTCGAACGAGAACATCGAACGAACTTCACCCTCGTTAGAAGTCAAAGGTCAACTCGTTAGAAGCTCGTTCGAACGACCTGGGCAGGTCTTCTAACGAGTGGCCAACTTCGAGCCTAGATTTTCCTTAATCCGTTTATCCAATTTCTTCACTCCTAATCCCACATACAAATCGTCCCAACATCGTTTTAAGGTTCCTAATTCGTACTAAACATTCATGGGTCATAATAAAACGTTTATATAGGGCCAATACATCTTAAATATCATCAAATCTTCAAATCCTTTCATTTATCCCCAAATTATATGAACATGAACCCTAACATTTATAAATCATCAAAGAGCCTAATTAAATCCGTTTTTGTTTCAACCAAGATATTATTATCACCAAAATAATAACCTACCTACACTTCTACATGCAATTCCTCATCAATATGCAAGATTCAAATACCAAATTTTATGAGTTTTCATCCAACTCCCAAACAAATACAATTTTAACCAATTCCTACGCATGGAAGAAGCATTCTCTGAAATTAATTGAAATTAAACCACTTGCCTTATATGTATCTCTGATTTGATGACGAATTTGATGAATGGTTCTCTCTCTCTCTGCAGAATCCTTCTATCTCTCCCTCTACAAGCTTTCTTCTCTAATGGTAGCAATGGAGGCTAGGGTTTTTGTCTTAGGCACTTTTGGGGCTAATGCTAATAACCCCCGTAGCCCTCTAATCAGTTAATGGCTGGTAATGGGTTAGTGGTTGTTTTAATTTTCCATTTAAAACTCATAAAATTCGTTAATCAAAAATCCCAAAATTCTAAAATTACCAAACTACCCATTTTGGTTGTCGGTATGGCCTAAAAATACCTCGGGACCCAAACCAAACCCCCGGATAGTGTTTTCTGACTATTTCGACCCTTTCGGACGCGTTGGCTCACTCAAAACGACCATACGGTTAATAGAAATAAAATTCACTTTTTAATTAACATAATTATATACCATGACGCGACTGTCACACGCGTCTCAACAAGATTTCCAAATTGCCGTATTTCAATCTCACGACAAATTTCATAATTCAATATTCATATATAATCATATATGCACATTATATTCAAATACCAACTCGCATCTCACTATTATTTTAATCCAGATTAATTTCCAATTAATACGCATTTAATTCAATTAATCCCATAAATAAATATCACAAAAATACGGGGTATTACATGTCCACCCTATTAAAGTACAATATCTGATTAAGGAAGTACATGAAGGATCTTGTGGATACCATTCGGTAGGAAGATCATTAGTTAGGCGAATAGCCACCCAAGGATATTATTGGCTAACCATGAAAGAATATTATTCTACCTACGTGAGACAATGCAACAAATGAAAAAACTTTACAATAATTCATTGAACACCTAGAGCTACGCTTACGTTAATCACATCCGCATGGCCTTTTTCCATATGGGGAATTGACTGGGTCGAATCCTTACTGAAGACGAGAGGAAGGTTCAAATACTTGGTCGTTGCCATAGACTAATTCACCAAGTGGGTAGAAGCTAAACCTCTTGATGATATTACCTATTAGAAACTATTCCAATTTAAATGGTAGAACATCATATGTCGGTATGGTATGCCATATGCCTTTATGACCGACAGTTTGATAACTAGGAGTTCAAAGATTATTATATCCAGTCTAAGATCCAAAAGTTGCATACTTCTCCTGTACAACTTTAATGCAATGGTCAAATAGAGGTGATAAATAAAACTCTGCTCGATAGGCTAAAGAAAAAGTTGGATGATGCCAAAGGCAAATGGTTTAATCTGATGTAAAGTGTAATCAGGTCTTATAGGACCATGCCGAGGACAACTACTGACGAAACCCCTACATGTTTGAATTTAGGATAGAAGTTGTGGTCCCCAATAAAATTGGTTTAACCAGTCATAATGTACTCAATTTTAACTCCCCTAAGAGTGACTCGTGAGAAGGCTAGACTTAGATTTTATTGAGGAAGTTAGAGAAAACGCAGCACTACGTGTAGTAGCCTACCAATAAGAAATCTAAAAGAGATGGGCTATGTTATAAAGAAAGTACTCCAGAAGGGAAACAAATTAGGGGCAAATTAGTATGGTCTATACTATATTTCTACAATTGTTCGACCGGGTACTTATCGCCTATAAACCTTGGAGGGAGAAGAATTCAAGAACCCATGGAATGTCGAGCATTTGAGGGAGTACTATCCCTAATCATGAGGAATGTAAACTTTCAATCTTTATGTCACTCATCTTTTGCACTTTTAATAAACAAACATTTAGATAATCATAAATTCATTTCCTTTTCCATGCTTTTATTTCATTTTTCGGTAGTGGGAGATATACAAATCTCAAACAATAAAGAGTGACTAACTATAAATAAGTCCAAAAAATTCACAACCAAAAATTCAAAAAACTTCATGTATCAATTCATCTTTGACAAGTCACGAACAAGAAAATTCAAAATCTAAAACTTCATGTATGACTCTTTAACGCCAAGAACAATAATGTTTAGAAGACCAAATTAAGGAAAAATCCTAAGACATATGGTCGCCTATGGTAACCAACGTAAACAATTGGTAAAACGATAAGATTCGTTTGAAAGACCATAAACACGTTAGTAAAACCTAAGGTTTAACAACCAATGCTTATCAAAACTAGTAACCAGTAAGGTAGATTAGTCAACCAATAGTCGACTACCTATTTATAAGGCTAAACTACTGGTAGGCTACAATCATACAATGGAACAATTCAAGTTTCATTCAATGCAAAGTTTTTATTCTAATTTCTCATTACCCTTATATTATTACAAATCAATGCTCATCCAAATTGTTTATTACATGAAAATAATAAAATCTTCTCATTTGACTGAACGTTTCCTAAATGCTTTCTTGAGAGTGTGCTGGCAATCAATGAATAAACTTGTTTAATTAAAATCCAATTTTATGCCCATATTTTAATCAAAACCCTAACTCTTGCAAATAATTGTGATAAAAAAAATATACGTAATCAAGCATGCACACAATCACAAACACAAATTTGAGAAAAAATCCCCAAGGGGGCAAAACCTTTTTATTTCACTATATTGTGTAACAACTTACAAATATATAGAAATACAGATTGTTGTGACACACGAATAGTTTCAGGTGTCGATTTGTTTTCGTTGGTAAGAGATCCTGCAAGAGCTTCAATGGTAAAAAATGGAGAAACAACCTTTATATAACACACACACACACACACACACACACACACACACACATATATATATATATATACTTGGGACAATTTGGTGAATCAAAAGTGGTTTAAAAGTCAATAGATGAAATCTTAAAACCGTAGTTGTTCTACAAATAGCGAAGTTGTAAAGACTTGAAAAAAAGCTTGATGCAAAAATAGGTATTTATATAAAAAAAAATTGAGTCGGCGCGGTCGCTCGAACGACAAGGGGATGTCGCTCGAACGACATTAGATGTCATTTGATACCTCTTTGCGCGATATATCAAACGAAGTAAAAACACCAAAAAAAATATGGGTTCATATGATAACTTTCTTCAAGCAAGCTCCAAGCAGCCAATCTCGCGACATGTAATGTCGTTTCATAAGGTCGTTTGAACGACATCATCATGTCATTTGAATGACATGGATTAGTCTCTTGAATGACTGAAGCGTCAATTTCTAAGTTCGTCTACAGGTGAAAAACTTAGTTTTGACTTTGAAAACCAAATTCTTATTATAAAAACATTTGTAAAAAAATCCTAAATAAATATAGAAACATTAAAAACACCAAAGTAAACATTTTACCATATTACCGAGTAAAGTTAGTGGGAATGATTGAAGATGCATGTTGCACGTTGATCGATGTCATTGCAATACGCATGTATAAAGATAATAGGTGCATGAAGATTTGAATTCAGATAGAGGCCGTCATGGATGATCGTGTTGGCATGCCAAATTATAGTGGTATACGACATACTTGTTATAATCTAGGACAGATAGAAAATTCCTAGATCTAAAGAGACATTTAAAAAATCATGTCCTTACAAATCTCTTCCTATGTCTATGCCGGTACATATATAAAAATATCCGAATTATGCTACCCACGCTCAAATCTGATGACATACAATTCAATATCCCTATAAATCCAAAAACTGGAAATACTAAATATTATGTCTTCAAAAATCCTTTCAACATCTTCAATTCTTCAATTTCCAATGCTTATTTGTCATCATTAAGGTGTGCAAAAATTGATCCTCGATATTGTACCTACACACATGAGACAAGAAATAATACCCGTGACGCACAAAAGTCTTAAATATAATGATAAAAAAATCATTATAAATTAAACAAAACATCTTCAACATAATTCGTTCTCCCCATTTTTATGATGTCCCCAAATAGACAAATATGAAGAACGCAACTTTGATACCAATTTGAGAAGGTAAGATCGCTTGAAAAGATTTGATACCAATTTGAGAGTGCACTGGAAATCAATGAATAAACTTGTTTAATTAAATTCCAATTTTATGCCCAGATTTTAATTAAAACCCTAACTCTTGCAAATAATTGTGATTGACAGAATATACGCAATTAAGCATGCACATAATCACAAACACAAATTTGAGGAAAAATCCCAAAAGAGCATAACCGTCACTATATTGTGTAAAGACTTACAAATACAGAGAAATGCAACTTGTTGTGACACACGAATACCCTCAGGTGTCGGTTCGTTGTCATTGGCAAGAGATCCTGCAAGAGCTTCAATGGTCAAAAATGGAGAAACAACCTTCTTCTCAACAAGAGTACTCCAGATGAGTAGAGTGAGTAACAACGGTTAATGATTCCCATATATATTTGGGACACTTTGGTGAATCAAAAGTGGTTTAAAACTAAAAAGATGAAGTCTTAAAATTGTAGTTGTTCTGTAGAAAATGGAGTTGTAAAGACTTGAAAAAAGAACTTGATGCAGAAACAAGTATTTATATAAAAAATTGAGTCAGTGTGGTTGCTCGAACGACAATGGGATTTTGCTCGAATTATATTAGATATCATTTTATCCCTCTTCGTGCGACATATCAAACGAACTAAAAACACCAAAAAAGTACGAGTTCGTTTAATGACTTAATTCAAGAAAGCTTTAATCTACCTATCTCGCGACATGCAATGTCGTTTGATAAGGTCATTTGGACGACATGGATTAGTCGCTTGAACGACTGAAGCATCAATTTCTAAGTTCACCTACAGGATTGAAAAAGTTAATTTTGACTTAGAAAACCCATTTTTCTGATGAAAACATTTTTAGAGAAATTCCTAAATAAATATGAAAACATTAAATACTCCAAATTAAACATTTTACCATTTTAGCTAGTGGAGTTAATGGGAACGGTTGAAGATGCACATTGCACGTTACTTGATGTTGTTGCACTACGCACATTTGAAGATGATGGGTGCGTGAAGCTTCGAATTTGGATAGAGGCCGTTATGGATGATCATGTTGATATGCCGAATTGTAGCAGTATATGACATACCTGCTACGATCTAGGACACATAAAAAATTCCTAGATTCTAAATGGACATTTATAAAATTATGTCCTTATATTTCTACATTCCTATAGGAGGAACCCTAAAGTTAAAGGAAGAACAGTGGACCCTAACTCTCTAAGTCTGGTTACCTACCAGAACTAGGATTATCTATTAATTGCAAAGGCCAATAAAGTACATCATCCCCATAAAGGCCGTAATCTCCTAGGTACTTTCTAACTAGACTGATGGGGATGTTATCAGTATGAATCCACTTAGTGTCCTACTTGAACAGACGAGTAGGTTGGTCCAAGCACCCTGGACTATGCTAGTACCATAAAGGATCTTTCTATAGAACCTTCAAAATAGTGATGCAGTTAAGCCATACCCACTTATAACCCTATTTTCAAAGTTTTCCCACCTCTTCACCTATTGTGCCAAAGCTTCATCATAACAATTCATCCAAATAATTTGTGATTGCTTCTGGAAATGATAGGGGAGACGATTAACCTTCTCATTCAATCTCTTGATGGTGGTAGAATTGTTCCTTATCAGTTTGGCTTGGTCAGCTAAAGTATTTTTATTCTCTTTTATTCAAAAAACAGATGAGAAATAATGGCTTGCCTAGATGACTGACCACCCTTTGATTTTTTAAACCTCTCTATCTCCTCCATCAGATGAGCATTTTCCTTCTCCAAAAATAAGGCGGCCTCACTTTGATTAGCATCAGTAGACTTCTTCAAACCCTCAAGTTCGTCCCTCGACATATTATTCTCTTATTCCAGTAAACCATCTACCTCTAGAGAACTTTTCACCTCGAATTTCAGATAAACTACTTTTTAGCAAATGTCGAGGATATATCTTGCAGTTTCAAATCAAAACCACTATTACTACTGAGCAGGGAAAACTTATTTTCATAGTCAGCTGATATACTAGAAAGTGCTTCTTTATAGTCTCTTTTCATCTGGATCATTATTTCATAACATGAAGCATTCATTTCCACTGCTTGACTAAAAATCCTATGCAAATGGGGATATGCTTCTTTAACTTAATCAAAAATATATATGTTGAGTAGTCCTTTTAGATCCTATTTATTAAGTTCTTCCTGACCTACCCCATGTAATTTAACACTTATCCTAAAGAGTTCTCTCTTGATAACTACCAAAACAACCTTCCTAGAGTCAAACTGAATGTAATAAAATATGACATAAGTATGGAAAGTTTAAGAGAAAAGTTCATAATGGACAATAGTGATACTTGAAGAAAAAGGCAATTTTATTAGAACTGTAAAAGAGAGTTATAAGAAAAAAAATTAGATTATAAAACTAAAAAATACAAGCCAAACCCCTTAGAAAGGACCCTAAGCATCTACAATTTTTCTTTTTCCTGAATGACTTCGTCCTCAGGATGACTAACAACTATGACCATTTATTAGGGGGCACTAAAGACTCATCCATCCCTTCTTCATCATCAACCTACTCTTTAATCACTAGAGGAAGAGTTCAAAGTCCAAGTCAGTGTTGACCTGGGTCAAGGCATCATTACATCCTTTATTGAACAAAGATTTCTTCAAATACTCCACTTGTATAGCTATAGTGGAGAATGATTTATCCCATCCTCTGGTGTAAGAATTTTTTTTCTCCTTTTTCTCCTTGGCCTTCACTCCCTAAATTTTGTTGTTGAAATTATCGGTTATCTTCTTTGCATCCTAAATATCCTTTTTCTCCTTTGTAGCCTTCTTAGTAGCATTATTGGGAACCTTCTTGGTGTTATTCTTATCGTCCATGCATCATTTTTCCATTTCTTTTTATCACTCTCGTGGGCTCTCTTAGTAGCATCTATAGACTCCTTCAGGACTTAAAAGGAGCCTCAACATCCACGTAGGACTCCCTTAATTGGTCATCCCTCCTTAATAGTTGATCATAATCAACCCATATGGTAAAGTCCAAAAAATTATTGAAGTTGGTAAACGAATAGCAAGAATACATACAAATAAAAGGGGAACGATAAAAGAAGTATCAAAGCCAAGTTGTGATTGGCCCTCTATAATAATCTAGCCCTAGATAAGGCAACAACAACAGTTTAATTAGTAGGGAGGACTCCTGAACCGATCAACCCTTGACTAAGGCCAAGGATCACTGCTAAAAATAGGGCACCACCATGACCTTTATCGATTAGGTCCTTCTCTAAAAACTCCAGATGAGTAGTATAACCTTTCTTCAACCTCTTGAACAGAGGATCCTGGGTTTTTATTCCAGTATGTTCCATGTAACACCCCGTAACTTTGAGGATTTCGCATTTAATTATTTTTGGGAGATATAAAAATATTTAAATTGGAGAAACTTAAATTTATGAGATTTAAATTGGAGAAACTTAAATTTATGATTTGGAGAATTTATTTGAGTGGGAAGAATTATTTATATTTTGCGACTTTAAGTCTAATTGTTCAAAATTTTGTGTGTTGCATTTTGAGGTCAAAATTGGAGTATGTTATAAAGTATTTTGGATGACAATTCTGAGTGTGCGATTGAGTTCGGATGGGTTGAGGTAGTCAGAAAAGAGTAGTCGGGGGTAGTAATTGGGTCTCGAGGCATTTATGGGCATAGTCGGGCCTACACGAGGGGATTTGGGTTGTTTTAATTAGGCCCATATGACCAAAAATGGGATTAGGGGTTTTAAACCTAATTGAGGGAGTGTTGAACGGCAGTTAACAAAATTCTAAACCTAGGGTTTGAGAGAGAAATAGAAGAAACAAATTAAGAGAAAATTGGGGATTGTTTGAACACAAATCGAGGGACAAAGTGGGTGTTCGTCATCAAACCATTCTCTACACCAACGGATCAGATTCTATGAATAATAAGAGGCAAGTGGTTAACTGTTGTGATTCTTAGATTGATGATAATAAATTCATATTATGGTAGGTGCAAACCAAAAATTCTTTTTGGGTGGGTTATTGTTTGAAATTGGGTTTTTACGAAATTGAACATATATGTGATTTGATAGTTCAATTGATGTGATAGAAGCATTCAGTATTTGGTTGGTATTGGAACTACAATAGAAAACATGTATTAGAGATAAATTTATGGGGATTATAGAATCAGATTTTTGAATTTTAATTGGGATTATACCGTAGGAATTCGTTTTCTTGAGTTAGTGATAACTCGTGAAATTAATGATGCTAAAAGGTTTAGATTATGATCATAGTTCATAATAGATATATAAAGATGATAAATATGATGGATTGAGGTTGGGAGTTTAGAAAATAAAGCTTGGATGGTCGTTAATGGATGAACATAAGGTCGGAGAAGAAACATACTTGTTCGATCGATCGATCGATGGCTTGGATCGATTGATCGATGGACCAAGATTTCTGGAAGGTTCACCAGTTTTATATATAAAAGGAAAATTAATTTAACATTTTCCCCTACTTTTTTTTTAGTGATAAATGCATATGTAGCACATATTCCTCAGCAATTATAAGGGGATATAATTGGGTTTAGGAGGGTGATAATTGTATGTCACGAGATGAATAAATTTTGGTAAATAAGTCGTAGGTATTGATTTTTGGACTGAGGGAAAATGTTCGGGTATTGTGGTTGAGTGGCACAACATTATTAAAGGAATTGAGGTATAATTAATTAATTATGGGGCAAAATATAGAATCGGTTATTAACGATGGTACGGGCCAAGGGAGCGAGTTCAGGTATATTGGTTGGTTGACACCAAGTATTTGAAGCATCTTATACCCTTGACTCACTTGAGTCTACATTGTATAAGTGCTCATCTAGTTTGGTAATAGAGACAAAATTGAGTCCCCATCCTACAAACCAAAGAGCCTCAGACTCTTCAATACATTTAATTCCTCTTGTTTGATTGATCAAGGTATAATCACAAGCATTCACACACTTTAGGACTGCATACATTGTTCACATATTGTTTAAATTATTTATATGTGTGTTGTGTGTGTTCATTTCCAGTAAAACAATTTTTTATAATTTTTGAGAATTTATAATGATTTTAAAACAATTTTTTTTCTTAATTAAAAATGGAAATAAAAAGTATTGGGGTTTTTATATAAATTCTCGTAATTGGTTTTATCCCTGAAAAGTCCACTTGGGTAGGAACCGAAAGCGCTAGAGAAGTCAGGGTGTCTATGTAATTAAGTTTAGGGCGAGCGTTTGGTATCCATTGATTGCCTTACACATGTCATCCTATTAATAGCTGAAAGTGTGTTTCTTTTAAGAGACAAAACCAGCGTTTATTATCAGCCCTTGGATTGGACTTATCAACGCCCTGCATGCGTCCTTGTTACCATCACTATGAACTTCTATCCTCCAATCAGAAGCCTCATAACCAACTGTTTACCTTTAACCATTGGATGGAAGTCAATGCTGCAAGACTTAATCTCAGCCCTCAATTTCGAACCCCCTTCTCGATCCTTCTAAACCCTGTATATAAGGAGGCTAACCCTCATACTTTCAGAAGCTTTTGCCACTTCATCATTTAGAGAGAGAAGAAAGAGAAACCACAGAGTTAGAAACCCTAACCCTAATTCGTCCAAACATCATATCAAACCCTAACCTCTTTACCAAAAACAAGTTCATTCCAAACATAACCTTGAGTGTTTGAGAGTGTTGGTATGAAAGTTGTTTCTTACTGTACCCTCTTCGTTTTGAGATCTTGTGTCCAACTTAAACATTAGGTTAGATCTATGTTTATTTTTCATAGAAATCCTAGATCTAGTTTTTTTTGTTATATTACACTTAGATCTGCATTTATAGTTTCTTGTCTTAAGAAATCTTTTGTTGATTGTTTTCTGTAAATGTTTTCATACTCAAAATCAACGATAACATTTTCTGTTTCTAGTTCTTTTGAAACAAGACCTTTGACCTAGTTGGAATCAAACTTGGCGATTTTTAATTTCATAAATCTTTTCAAAACCCTGGAATTTATTAAGATCTTAAAACGTGTTCTGAGCAAGATAGCCATGGATTCTGGGTTAATCTTAAACCTCAAATAAGGTTCAAGTTTCCTAAGAAGAGAGAAACTGAAAATCACAGCATATAGATCTGATTTGTAATTTGCTAGGACTGTTTGTAAAAATAAGCTTGAGTGTGTGCATGCATGTGTTAGATCACTATCACAAACACTTACACACTACAACACTGAAAGTGTTGGTAATAAGATCTTGAAACAAGAGTCGACGTAAAGACTGGAACAAAGTGAAAGTTAGCAAACTGGGAGAACAACATCAACAATTAGAACTGCAAAAAAGTTATAAGGACAACAGTGGGTACATTCCTAAACTTGTATGGTCTGATTTGTGTGCATGTGTGTTATATAGTTTGTAACAGTTATATTTTGTTTTAGTGGATTTTTTCTTTTTACTCCGTAGAGGGGGATGTGAGGAAAACCGAGTGTTCGTGTAGGGACACTATCGTTGATTTTGGTTCCCGCTCGACATGCAAAAGAATAAAACCTAAGCTACAGCTACACTTGACAAGCAAGTAAAGCGGTAAGTCGGGTATCGAGAATCCACAGGGAGTAATTGAATTTTAGATGTTAATTGTTTAATTACTTCAGAACTAAAAGTGTAAAAGGTGATAGGTGGTTATGGTGACAAAAAAAAGAATAAGTTAATGCTAGATTAAAGGAAAGCGAGGATCGGGATCGCATTCTACCAAACGGATCGAAACAACTACTAACTAGAGTTAAGGCTCGAAAGCAATCTAATCGAGCATTTACAATTAAGCATAAACATCACGCAAGAAGGAATTTAACCCAAAGTTGCGAGATAAAACATTTAACTGAAAAATGGTCGCACGCGGATTAAACTCGGATTGTCGCTATAAACTCTAATGTTGCGTGACAAAGAAAGATAAACACTTAGCAATCCAACTTTGATACACGCGGTTTCAATTAAACGCGATTTTGTACTAAACCTAGTTTTCCGAGCTCGGGGCCCGAAAATGGCGGAAATGAAATCCCGACCCTATTTATCTAAGGGTGCATGGTGAGTTAAACTAAATTATGCTAATTAGGCTAGGAAAGCCAGAATTAAAACATGTAAACTAGTTAGAAAGCATTGAAACTAAATTACATGGCAAGAGAAGAAGAAGAAGAACAAACTATATAAAATGGAGAGGAAGTGAATAGTTCAATCTTACAAACCACATGGGTTGTCACTCCAAGAAGAAGAAGAAAGGAACTCTCCACACCAAACCCTAACTAAACTATCTAAATCAGAATATATGTGTGTCAAGTATATATCCCTCTTATTACAACAAAAACCAACTTATATAGTAAGTTGTAATAAAAGAAAAGAAGAATGAAATAAAAGAAAATATCTACAGGGGAAAAACAGGGGATCGATCGATCGACCCCTGTGGTTGATCGATCGACAGTGGAAAACATGACAAAAATAATAAGGCTCGATCGATCGATCAAGCAGGGGCAGCCTGCATTTTCCCCTGCATTGGCATACAATCCAACATCGCTCAAATCGCTGTAACTTTGTCGTTATGCATCGGAATCGCGCATCGTTCACGCCCACGCGAAGCTAGCGAGGAGAGCTACAACTTCCGTGTAGATGTCGGGCCAAGTGCCCAAGCTGTCAAAAGACTAAAATGACCTTGCGCGTGCGATAGTGTACGAAAATCGAGCGAAACGCATCCGAAGTTCACACTAAGCATCCAAACACCTACAAAAGCTCAATTAACCCCCGCAAAACATGTTAACATAGAAATCCGAGGTTGTTTGGTTAACGAGCATAAATATAGGGATTAAGATACCCGAGGGGGCTAATAACGCGTATGTTAACAGGTGAAATACGCAATATTTGCGTCGTATCAGAGTCGTAGATGTTTCCTCAGTTGGGTGAGGTTTTACCATGTTAAAAATCTCTTGTCATTAATCTTTCTACATCTCCTCATCTTATTTTGATTAGTGTAATTTTTTAAAACTGCTTTAGTTTTGTTTTTCAAAACTAGTTAACAAGTCTTGAACTGATCTCGTGTAAATGTTTAAGAACATCTTGTGATTAAACTGATTTGATTTCTAGAAAAGAGTTTCCTCAAAAAATAGTTCGGAGTTACTTAAATAGTTTAATCTTATATTAAACGTCTTTAGTAAAAGTTTTTCAATTGGTATCAGATCTTTGGAAATCTTTTTAAGAGATCTTATGTTTCTGAAATTATTTTCTTAAAATCAAAACAGTGGACGAGAAAAATGAAAGATTTGGTAACTTGACCAGACCCCCACTCTTTGATGGAAACAAGTTTTCTTACTAGAAGGTAAGAAGGGTTGCTTTCATACAAGGAACCTTGGGAGATGATGTCTGGGATATTGTTGAAAATGGTTACACTTATCCTGCTAAACCATCCACTGAAGGAAGTAATGAGAGGAATAAGAAAGCATTAAGTGAGTTCACACAAGAAGAGAAGCCAACTTCTCGAAATAATAACAAAGGCAAGAATGACATCTTTATGTCCATAAATGAACATGAGTTCAAAAGGATCTCAACTTGTGCCACTTCTAAGGAAGTTTGGGATACACTGATCACTGCACATGAAGGTGACACTAGAGTTAAGGCTGCTAAAACTCAAATTCTTGTCCAGCATTATAACTCCCTAATTATGTCAGATTCTGAAACCTTTGATGACTTTTTTCATGAAATTAACTAACATTGTGACCAAACTACATGCTAATGGGATAACATATGACATACATGAAATTGTATCTAAAATTCTAAGATCATTGCCACAGAAATTTGACAATAAAATATATGTTATTGAGGAAATGTGTGATCAAAATCTCACTCTAGAATTACTCAGTAGTAAACTTTGAACTGTGGAAATGGAATTAGAATTTAAGAAATAAATGACCCAGTCCCATGTAACACCCCGCCCGCCCGGGGAGAGCGAACGGAGCGCTAATGCGATAAAATAATTCCAAATCCACAAATAACAAGGTATAGAGCATCTAAATAAACCCACAATAACATAAATCCACTAATCTCAATCTCTTCAATTACAACAAGTCTCTCGAATTAAAATTACATCAACTAACTCGAAAATAAAATACAAATCTCCAATGCTCTATACAACAAAATAAATAATACAGATCTTCCAAAAATATTCTTCCCAAAATAATCCACGCTAAAATAATCCCAATTGGTCCATAGCATCCCAATCCACGCTAACCTGCCAACTAAAAGAAAATATGGGGAAGTACACAATACGACAGGAAAGATGCTCAACAAATATATTAACGATGAACAAATCGTAACAACACGAGTACGAATATTCAAATCAAAATGCAAATCTCAAAGAATTTATCAATATAATTTATCAACAACACTTTATCCGGGTCACCAGGCCTCACCACATCCGTATATGCTTTATCAAGCCATAGCCCAAGAAACAAGAATTGTGGCGGGTGCCCAACATCCATGCCATATTAAAATCTCATGACAACGTGCTCATCAACAATATAATGATACCACATGAATCAAAATAATTTCAAAAATTATTTTCCAGATTTCAATGAATTTATCAATTCAAATATGAGTTCAATTAAACAAGAATTCAAAGAGAATGACACTCGCGAGATTTAAGGAGCATATTGTGTAAAACCCCATACCTCAAACCATGATGAGAAACCAATGATCACATCCTCAAGATAAACATAAAAGATCTACAAAATCTTCTCCAAGAACCTCCAACAAAATATCCCCAAGAACACCTCTAATCTAAGGTTGGAACTCACAAATCTCAAGGGCCAATGTGTATATAAAAAGAAGAGGAATATAAAATATATTTGCTGCCAAAATTTGTGCCAAAAGTAGGTTAAAAAGGTTGCCCACGATGCCCTTTTATAATGCAAAGAAATGAAGAGTTGGAATCCAAAAGACTACTTTAAATAAGGCAAAAAATGAAGAGTTGGAAGTCAAAACAACTCCAAGAGTTAAAAACATTTAAAAATCATTTTAAAATCCGTTTTAACTCCGTTTTCGAAACCGTTTGAAATTCTCGCCTTTAAAAATAATATTCAACATATTTGAGCAATAAAAATAATTTTATCAAAAACTTTATTTTCCTCCATTTTCCAAAAATTAATTAAAATAGCCCAAAATTATGCGAGTTGTTACATCCCATAGGAAACAGACTAGTTCCAACTTGAGTTTTTCCTCTAAACTGATGAAACCTGAGTTTACTAATTCCACTGATGATTCTGATGAGGAATGTGATATAGATAGTTTGGATAATCAAATTGCCTTAATGTCAAAATAATTTAAGAAAATTGTCAAATTTAGAAATAAATTAGCAAATAGACAAGGCAAGCCAAATTATCCAAATCAGTCTAACTACAAACCTCATGAGAAAGGTCAAGACAAACATTACAAGGACTTGAGACCCAACAAAGACTTCAAGAACATTGAATGTTTTAGATATGGACAACTAGGACACATAGCACAAAACTGTAGAGTGAAATTGAACACTGCCAATAAACATACTAGGGCCAACATTTGAAAAATATGGGATGATTCAAGCGATTCTGAAAATGAGGAACCTGAATCTTCTGATTGTTTTGATCCTTGCATGTCTTTTTTTGCCAAAATAATCTACAATGATGATATGCCTATATGTGAGAATGATGTTAGTAACTCTACTTATGTTGTTATGAATCATGTTGCTACTTGTTTAGATGCTTTAATTTCTGAGAATATTGTTAGTTCTACCACGGGGTGTGTGAGTCAAAGGGAAAGAGATAATGATGATGTCAATGGGTGCATGAGTTCAAGAATTGAATCCTTAGGGGTCACTTCACACACTGCACTTAGTGACTCAGACAATGAAGATCTCCTTGACATTCACACACTTTATGCAAAAACTCTTAATAAAAGCACTAGACTAGAAAAGGTAATGAAAGATCTCACTAAGAAATTAGAAGACCTAAGTCTGATGGTTAAACTTAACACTGAAGAGTATATTACCCAATGTATAACTCATGAAAATGAAGTCAAAAATTTTGATCAAAAATTGAAGAATTTGATTGAAGAAAATGAAACTCTCGAGAAAAATATAAAAGGACATTATTAGATTTAGAACAATCCAAAGAAAATATAGCAATAGTCTTCAAAAAAATTTCAAAATTTGAAAATAATTCAAACTTTTTTGATGGTTTTGTTGTTGATTCAAAAACCAATTCTGATGATCGAACTGGAATAGGGTTTTGCCCTAATTTGAAGACTCAAACTAGAAACTTTGAACAAATTAGTTTGTGTCAGGAGGCAAAAGACCTATAGAAACTTGTCCAGACTTTCATTCTCTAAAAAATGAATTTCATAAAAACTAATGAAAGTTTGATATTGGGGAATCAAGTTGCTCTAAGTGTGAAAGTCCACCTAAGACTAAATATGTCTGCCCCCAATTAGGAAGAGTGATTCGGTCTTTCAAACTGTACTCCCTAGGAATAAGGTTCAACCTCAAAATTTCATCGAGCCTATGTTGAGAGACTTTCCTAAGGAGATACCATCTTCGAGCAATCTATAATGCTCTTACTGTGACTTATATGGTCATTCCTTTGAATGTTACTATTCTAGACATTTAGTCAACCCTGTCTCTATTACTCCGGTGTACCAAAACTTTAACTATTCTAGGAGAAGCCGTAACAATTATGTTCTTCCAAGACAACCAGACAAAAACTCTAACTATAGAAAGAGAAAGACCAAACCTAAAAGATTATTTCCAATAAGGATTACTAAACACTTTTCTAACCCAAATGCTCTCACTTTCCATAAAATTTAGCCTCGTGCGAAAAACATTTTTCAACAGAAATCTAATGCTCACAAATTTTATCAATTAAGAGCAAATAAGCGCAAAATGAAAACAAGAGTTGTTTGGGTTAGAAAAGATGAGCTATTACCCCATATGAAGTGTAATATTGTTATTACTGCTTTAAAAGCTTAACACACTCCTTCTGGTTGGTATTTAGACTTTGGATGTTCAAAGCACATGACTGGGGATGATACCAAACTCTTAAACAAAACCAACTTTGTTGGAGGAAAAGTTATTTTTGGTGATGGTGTATCATCTCAAATCATTGGTAAAGGAACACTCCAAGAAGAAAGATTACCCTTACTTAAAAATGTTCTTCTAGTAAAACGTCTTAAGGCTAATCTACTTAGCATTTCACAATTTTGTGACTCAACACTTTTTCAAAGAATAATTGCAAAATTTTAAATTAAAAAGGTGAGTGCATAATTATAGGACTCAGGACTCGGGACTTCGAACAATTGTTATATTGTTCAGAATAGTAATGAGGTCTGTAACATTGCCATAATGGATGACAATGAGATATGGCATAATCGTATTGGTCACATAAATTATTGAAACCTTAGTAGACTGTCTTCTCAAGAAATAGTTAGAGGTATTCCTAAGATCAAACCTATTTTTAATATTGTCTGTGGATCTTGTCAAGAAGGAAAAATTGTTAAGGCCCCTCATAAGAAAGTCAAAGATATCCTTACCTATAAACCCTTGGAGCTCATCCATATGAACCTAATGGGTCCTTTTCGAATAGTTAGTCTTTGTAGACACAGTTACATTCTAGTTATGGTTGATGACTTCACCAGATTTACTTTGGTAGCTTTCTTAAAACAAAAGTCGAACACATTCCAAACCTTTTTAAAGATTTTACTTCAAATTAAAAATTATAAAGACTCTCAAGTACATAGGATTCGTAGTGATAGAGGTGGAGAATTCATTGATACTGGTGTTATAGAGTATTGTGACTATAATGGTTATAAACATGAATTTAGTACTCCTAAGACACCTCAATTAAATAATATTGCTCAGAGAAAGAATCGTACCCTTCAAGAGATGGCACGTGTTATGATTCATGCCAAAATTTTACCTAAATATTTTTGGGTAGAAGCTATTCATACTGCCTGTCACATTATCAATAAAGTCTATCTTAAAAAGAATTCAAAACAAACTCCTTACGAACTTTGGTATGGGAAAAATCCCAATCTTAAGTACCTTAGAGACTTTGGTAGTACGTGTTATGTCTGCAAAGACAGAGAACTCTTATGCAAATTTGAGACTCGAGGAGATAAAGCCATCTTCCTAGGATATTCTCCTAACAGTAGAGCTTACCGTGTTTATAACCTTTGCACTAAGACCATAATGGAATCCATAAACGTAATTATAAGTGATACTACTGTTGAGAGTAAGACTGGAGAACCAACTATTATAGAAGACTCTGAAAATATTTTAGTAAATTACTCTTCGAAAATAGATGATTCTTTACCTATTGAGACACCTGAAGTACCTAATTGGGTTTCTAAAGATCATCCCATAGATAACGTTGTTGGTAACCCCAGTGAGCCTATACGTACAAGATCTCAATTAAGAAACTATGCTCATTATGCATGTTTTGTTTCCCTTGAGGAACCAAAGAATGTTAATGATGCATTGAATGATCCTCATTGGATTTCTGCAATGCAGGATGAACTTCTTCAATTTGTCATTCATGATGTTTGGTATCTTATAGCTAGGCCTGATCATAAAAAGGTTATTGGATCACGTTGGATATTTAAAAATAAATCTGATGATAGTGGGATAGTCATTAGAAACAAAGATAGATTAGTTGCTCAAGGATACTCTCAAATAGAGAGAATAAATTTTAACCAGACCTTCTCTCCTGTTACTCGATTAGAATCTGTTCGTCTTCTCTTTGCCATAGCTTGTTACTTAAACTTTAGGATTTACCAAATGGATGTCAAATATGCCTTCCTTAATGGAATATTGACTGAGGAGACCTATATAGAACAACCAAAAGGGTTCATTGATCCTAACTATCTAAATCATGTCTTTCGTCTTAAAAAGGCTTTGTATGGCCTAAAATAAGCGCTAAGAGCCTGGTATGAGCGCCTTTCAAACTTTCTCTTAGACAAAGGTTTTAAAAGAGGAGGAAATGATCAAACCCTTTTTGTCAAACATTTTGACAAACATATCATTATAGCTCAAGTTTATG
Organism: Sambucus nigra; assembly: GCA_949130495.1. NCBI lineage: Eukaryota > Viridiplantae > Streptophyta > Magnoliopsida > Dipsacales > Adoxaceae > Sambucus > Sambucus nigra. Next base: position 116,275,575 of record OX422219.1, read on the forward strand.
TAGACGATATCATCTTTGGATCAACTTCCTCCTCAGAAGTTAAATCTTTTTTTGAAATTATGCATAAAGAATTTCAAATGTCTCTTATGGGGGAGCTACAATTTTTCTTAGGTCTTCAAGTCAAACAAAATTCAAAAGGATTATTTGTCTCGCAATCAAAATATGCATTAGAGATTATTAAAAAATTTGGCCTTGAGAGTGCAAAAGATGCTAAAACTCCCATGAGTACTACTGTCAAACTATCTAAGGATGAAACTAAAAAATCCGTAGATCCGACTTTATATCATAGTATGATAGGAACCTTGCTATACCTTACTGTCTCGCATCCTGATATTATGTACGCTGTTTGCGTTTGTGCCCGTTATCAAAACAATCCTAAAGAGAGCCATTTATCTTGTGTTAAAAGAATTATAAAATACATTAAAGGCACTCTAAATTTAGGACTTTGGTACACCAATGATACTCCTAGCACTAAAATAGGATATGCCAATGCCGATTGGGCAGTTTGCACTGACAATAGTAAGATCACATTAGGTGCATGTTACTATATTAGAAATAATTTGGTAGGTTGGAGTAGTAAAAAATAGAACTGTACTTCTTTATCAACTGCTGAATATGAATACATAGCCGCTGGAAGCTGTTGTGCTCAATTACTTTGGCTTAAGAAAATGCTAAGTGATTATGGAATTAAAGAGGAACAATTACATCTCTATTGTGATAATCAAAGCGCAATCAATATCTCTAAAAATCCTGTTCGACACTCGCGAACAAAACACATAAATGTAAGGACATTTTTGTCCATTATCAATATGTATGTCGTACGCCGTTACACCGTTGAAGAAATTAAAGATCGCATCTACATCAACGGATCTGAATATCAAAGCGTCTTCAACATCATAACCTCTGCGAGAATAAACTTGGTAAAGTTTTGTTTTTAAGTCCCTTAAGTTTCATACTTAGTATTGGGAAATTTTTATGAAATATTTTTATAAAAAATAAGAAGTAAGTTTTTTCAAGCAAAATGAGGTTTTTTAAACGATTTTTTACTTTCTGGTAAATCGGACTGGTCCGCCTATTTTAAAAACGAACTGGTTCGCCTCTATACCGGATTGATCCGCTGTGCATCAGAACCAGTATACCTCGGATCGTAGGCAAACCGAATAAGACATTTTTAAAAACGAACCGGTCCGAGGTCGGACCGATCCGCTTATGATAAATTCGATCAGTTTCGTGAGATGTTTTACCACCAATTCATATTTCCTATAAATATACCTATTTCGGTGGTGTATTTTTTTAACTCTTTGAGAAAACATTTTTACGATTTCCAACACAACAAGAATTCGATTTTTGATGCGCCAAATATTTTTTTGATTCACACACAAAAATCCGAATTACTTTTGTGAATCTTTTGGAACCCTAGAACACAAGCTTTGTTATTGTTCAACCTTTGGCGGGAGATCTTTGCAACCGAAGGCTGAGTGTCATTACTGAGGGAGTCTCTACAAAGTGTTATGGCTACGTGTCATTGAGGAGAGCTGCGATTCTTCCTTTGTTGTTTGGGATGCGAGTCCTTGGAGGGTGTTGCGTGTATTCTCTTGCTGAGTTCAAGACTGCGTGTCTTTGTGGGTTGGCTGCGCGTTGATCCATTACAGATTTCTTGATGTAATTGTAAGTTACGATTTATATATTCATAGTGAAATAAAGGTTTTACCCGAAAGGGATTTTTTCCTGAAATCTGTGTCTCGTCATATTTACTGTGTTGCATGCTTTATTTTTGATGGGTTGATTTAGATGCGTGATTAGGGGCTGAATTAAATAAGGGTTACTTGGAAACTTGCGAATTTAATTTAAATCAATTATCACACAGTCGCACTTGACAATAAAAATAATACATCACTTTATAATGCGAATTAGTTGAGACTAAGGAATTAGAAATCAATTATCTTCCTAAAGATTTGCAACTCGCAGATATGTTTACCAAACCTTTGGATTACGATAGATTTATTTATTTGCTTAAATCGATAGGAATGGTTTGTGCTGAATAAACTCTTGGATTTGCATAATTTTTCCCCCTTTGTCCATTTGAGACAAAATGGGGGAGAAATTTGAGTCTTATGAGAATTCAATTATTTTGTACATATTCTAAAGAGCTTGATCTTAGTGATTGTTTGCAGGATTCTGCACAATTATTCTCAACAGCTGTGTTAGGGTATTGAATTGTAATTAGTTGAGCTATGTAATTTTCTTTTCTAGGAAATGGGTAGATAGAATTTTTGTATAGGAATAGGTGTTTCCTTTCTTTTTGTCGCCCTACGAGTCCGAGTTGACTCAAAGGAGATTTTATCTCATATCTCCAAGGGGGAGATTGAAGCATCTTATACCCTTGACTCACTTGAGTCTACATTGTATAAGTGCTCATTTAGTTTGGTAATAGAGACAAAATTGAGTCCCCATCCTAGAAACCAAAGAGCCTCAGACTCTTTAATACATTTCATTCCTCTTGTTTGATTGATCAAGTTATAATCACAAGCATTCACACACTTTAGGATTGCATACATTGTTCACATATTATTTAAATTGTTTGTATGTGTGTTGTGTGTGTTAATTTCGCTTAAAATAATTTTTTATAATTTTTGGGAATCTATAATGATTTTAAAACAATTTTTTTTCTTAATTAAAAATGGAATTAAAAAGTATTGGGGTTTTTATATAAATTTTGGTAATTGGTTTTATCCCCGAAAAGTCCACTTGGGTAGGAATCGAAAGCGCTACAGAAGTCAGGGTGTCTATGTAATTAAGTTTGGGACGCGCGTTTGTTATCCGTTGATTGCCTTACACCTGCCATCCTATTATTGGCTGAAAGTGTGTTTCTTTTAAGAGACAATACTAGCATTTATTATCAGCCCTTGGATTGGACTTATCAATGCCCTTCATGCGTCCTTGTTACAATCCCTGTGAACTTCTATCCTCCAATCAAAATCCTCATAACCAACTACTTACCTTTAACCGTTGGATGGAAGTCAATGCTGCAAGACTTAATCTCAGCCCTCGATTTTGAACCCCTTTCTCGATCCTTCTTAGCCCAGTATATAAGGAGGCTAACCCTCAGCCTTTCAGAAGCTTTCTCCACTTCGTCATTTAGAGAGAAGAGAGAGAAGAGAGAAGATAGAAAAGAGAGAAACTGCAGAGTTAGAAACCCTAACCCTAATTTGTCCAAACATCTTATCAAACCCTAACCTCTTTACCAAAAAGAAGTTCATTCCGAACACAACCTTGAGTGTTTGAGAGTTGTTGAGTGTTGGTTTGAAAGCTGTTTCTTGCTGTAACCTCTTCGTTTTGAGGTCTTGTGTCCAACTTAAACATTAGGTTAGATCTGTGTTTCTTTTTCATAGAAATCCAAGATCTAGTCTTTTTATGTTATATTACACTTAGATCTGCATTTATAGTTTCTCATCTTGAGAAATCTTTTGTTGATTATTTTCTGTAAATGTTATCATACTCAAAATCAATAATAACATTTTATGTTTCTAGTTCATTTGAAACAAGACCTTTGACCTAGTTTGAATCACACTTGGCAATTTTCAATTTCAAAAATCTTTTCCAAACCCTCGAATTGATTAAGATCTTGAAACATCTTCTGAGCAAGATAGCCGTGGATTCTGGGTTAATCTTAAAGCTCAAATAAGGTTCAAGTTTCCTAAGAAGAGAGAAACTGAAAATCACAACATATAGATCTGATTTGTAATTTGGTAGGACTATTTGTAAAAATAAGCGTGAGTGTGTGCATGCGTGTGTCAGATCACCATCACAAACACTTACACACTACAACACTGAAAGTGTTGGTAATAAGATCTTGAAACAAGAGTCGATGTAAAGACTGGAACAAAGTGAAAATTAGCAAACTGGGAGAACAACATCAACAATCAGAACTGCAGAAAATTTATAAGGACACCCGTGGGTACATTCCTAAACTTGTATAGGTCTGATTTGTGTGCATGTGTGTTATATAGTTTGTAACTGTTATATTTTGTTTTAGTGAATTTTTTTCTTTTTACTCCGTAGAGGGAGTCGTGGATGTTTCCTCAGTTGGGTGAGGTTTTACCATGTTAAAAATCTCTTATCATTAATCTTTCTACATCTCCTCATCTCATTCTGATTAGTGTGCTGATTTAAAACTGTTTTAGTTTTGTTTTTCGAAACTAGTTAACAAATCTTGAACTGATCTTGTGCAAATTTTTAAACACATCTTGTGATTAAACTGATTTTATTTCTAGAAAAGAGTTTCCTCAAAAAATAGTTCGGAGTTACTTAAATAGTTTAATCTTGTATTAAACGACTTTAGTAACAGTTTTTCAGTATTAAATTAATTGATGTGTAAATTAATTAAATTAGAGTCAGACTGTAGACTCGGTAAGGTAATAAATTAATTAAGGAGAAAATTAATCGATTTGAGTCGGACCATAGACTCGGGAATATACAGGCTAGTGTTATGGGTTTCAGTAAACGGTAAAGACGGGATTTATATTATATATATATATATATATATATATATATATATATATATATATATATATATATATATATATATATATATATATATATATATACACACAACGTGGTGATAGTATATATGTGTGTGTACTTTCTGTGTGCTATTAAATATTAGGGACTAGATATTTGTTTAATTTATATAATCTAGTGTTATCAAGGGAGGTTGCGCGATGTATGTGAATACCCTAGCTTGAGGAGTAGGGCGAGTATATCCCTAGGTCATAGTGTCTAGTATATGGGTGAGGGGCTTATCTCACTTTCAGGGAAGGAATATGACCGCCTCCACTATGTTTATATTTTGGTCCAGGTTGGTGAGCGATTCCAACTTGGGTAACCAGGTTATGTGAGCACACCTAGTGAGATAGCACTTTAGAGGAAATCATCCGGTGAGGGTATACTCAGAAGGATGGATATACATATGATATATGTGTGGATGTTCTTAGTAAAGGTATGTATATAATAGTAGTAAATATTATATGCAGATAATAATACAGTGTGCGATGTATTTACTTTACATAACTTGTGTCACAGCTATATAATATTATTTAAAAGGAATTAATTAAGTTAATTGGTGAGATAACTTATAACCCATTAATAATAATACTAGGTTTAGAGTAGAATAGCAAGGGGAGATTATACCAGGACTAGTTGGACAAGGTAGTACAACGAGGTAGGGTTAAGGAAATCGTTAGGTGTGCACAGTAGTGGAGGGGTGAGTGTGTCCTCAAGAGAGTGCGACACTAACTTAATTATGAAGCACATTGATGCATTTTATATTACTGCAGTTAATTCACTCGCTAAATATTTTCAAAATATTTTGGGTTCTAACCCTTGCTATAAAATTATTTTCAAAACCTTTTAGGTGTCCATCCACAGGGACGCCAGACTTGATATTCTATCCCAGGGACATGGAGCTGCGGCACATGTGGATGCTAGCAGGAGTTTGGTTTATACACATCGTTCATTCCTTCCAAGAGTAGGAATAATTTATCAATTTCAGTTTTACTTAGGGCTTGTCGCCCAGACATTACACTATAGTTTTCAGATTTATTTATTCAGGCGTTGGATATTTGTATTGGACTATTTACTTTGGTGGCCGATGGTTTATTCGGCATGTAGTTTATTATTTATTCAGTTGATTTAATTTAGTCATTATGTATAACTCATATTATCTTTTCGCATTTTATTGGTTGTTTAATTAAAAAGATAAAAATTTGGCACCGCCTTTTTGGAATACTAGGTGGTTAGTAACTTTTAAAAAGGTTTTCGACAGTGATACTAAGAATGAACCAACTGGGATTCTTATTTTAATTTGGTATGGACTGACCACCTGGTATTTTATTAGGCGGGGTGTCACACTCCACAATAACAGGGTGTTTGGAGCTCCCAACATCAGTTTTTCTAGTCTCGATATGAGGAGGAGGAGACTTGGATCTAGCAAGAAGGTTTGGGATCTTCATCTTCACCATCTATGGAGATTAAGTTGTGGTCAACATAAGTTAATATCTAGATATTTAATTGAGGAAGATGTACCTCTAACAGTGAAATATCCTTCCACTTGAGGAAAAGATTCTGAATCAGCGGTCGAAGAGGATGAGGTTATATCCTCTAAATTAATGCGGGCTAAAGGAATATATTCATTTGTCCAAGAAAAAAAATATGATAAAGATCTGGTAATCTAAGAAAATAGATGCCGAGAAAGGGTGACTTTGCCCAATTCTTTAATGAATGGAAAAAATAATTTTTAACCCAGCAAAATTAATTTCAGACGGGTGGGGACATCTTTCTCTTCTCTACCAAACACAAAGACAAAAAGCATTGATTAGTGACAAAATTAGCTAAAAATAAGAAGAGAAAAATATATAGGGATAAAAAAAGGTTTCGACCTACGCCCTATCCTTCATGAGGGAAACAGGGCCCATTATATTCCTCGCCCTCGGGAAGAGAGGAAAACTACCAATCCTTTACTATCAATCCATAATCCCAACAGTCTTTATTGAAATAAGGTAAATTTACTACTAGATCCATGTTTAAGTATCTGGTCTTCAAATAATAAATATTATCCCTTGTGGTCCCCTAACTGTAGAAATACATCAATTTTGTTAATCCTATATTGGTTCCAGACTGCTTATTAATACGATTGACTTCATTTACTACCCTCCATCTATTAGGTGCCACTTAGGAATAAATTATTGGGTGGAAAAGTAACTCCACACTCTATAATAAATATAGTTGGAAGCCAATGACCCATTTCTAATGAACACGGGTCACAAGGACCTATCACCAACTCCATTTTCACCCAGTCAAGAATCCTATGTTTTAATCTAAAGGCTTCCAAAGATATTTCATCTATGATATACACCATCGTGATAAAGAAGAAAGGAAAAGACAAGAAATAAAGAAAGAGTTCTCATAGTGAAAGCAAGACACAACAACGGATATCTTAAATGGCAGAGTGAAAGCTCAAGAATGAAGATATGAGTTTGAAATTTAAGGTGAGAAGACACTTATAGGGAAATGATGCCTATAGGATTCGTGATGCCACCTGGACTATGAATTTTGAAATTATTAAGTGTACAACTGCTTTAGGTTTTGACAACGCTTCATTTCCCTAAAATTCCAAATGTCCAGCGTACCCCTGAACGGTTCGCTAATTTTTTATCACTTTACAAAATTACCACTACCTTAATATGATAGTCTGATATTTACATGTCCTAGAGGGCGATGTCTTACTTGTCTCTTATAGACTTCCAAACAACGCCTAACAATTAATACTCCATCCTTTCACTCATTATATAACTCTAATCAAGAATGAAGTATTGAGATCTTTTATTATAACCTAAAATAATAAGACCACATGGTCCCATCAAAAGGTGGCACCTGTCATCATTTTTAGTGGACCCGGAAATAAAAATATGTATATGGTCGGCTCAATTACCTCGTTAATTGGCTAACTGATCGGCCTCCCCTAAGAATACGAACAGTCAGTAATATGAACAGACACGTGTGGGAATTTCCACAATCGCCATGCACATAATATCTAGCTACTAATTATCGTGTAAAGATGTAAATACCTAATGTATAAAGGTATTCCATCTTTTTAACTTCTAACTACTATAAATAGATCACGTCCTCTCTCAACAAAAGGAAACCAAAAATACTTTATCAAAACCCCTAGGATCTCTTGAGAGGATTGTAATAAATCCTAAAATATATTAGCATTTTACCCATGGATGTAGGCACCTCATTAGGCTAAAGCACGTAAACCTTTGTGTCTCTCTCTGACTCTCATCCCTCTCTAGCTTGCTTCATTATTGGTGGTTATAATTATTAATTTAAATGAGATAATATTATTCCAAATCAGCAAACCAAATTAAGACACTAACATTATTATTATTATTATTTACGTGAGTGTGATAAGTAAATAAATATGCGATTTATTATATATCGCGTATAATTGAAAGATATGGTTTATTATTATATGTCAATAGGGTGTTACATTGACAAATCGGTATATTTTATGGGCGATACGTACAATACGCTCGATTAATAAGATGTTATCATAATTGAGTTGAGTGACTCGAATGATCTTTTGAGTGCACCTATGATCCGAGAAGGGCAAAAATAGTCCAGAATAGGTACCCGACTATTATGATTGGGTTCTGGAGGCTTTTCAGACATAGATAGGATTGTCGTTTTACACCTAAGGTTTAATAAAAAAATTAGGGTGAGTTAAGGAGGTAGTTAAAGGTAGGGAATACGGATGATAGCCCACCTTTGACATTCTGCATAATTGAGTAAGAGAGAATGTTCGAGAGAAGAGAAAAAGAGGAAGAAAATGAGAGCGAGGCTGGGAGAATAGAAGAGAGGAACTCATCTCCAAATTCAACCCATCACCGATTTAGAGAACTTCGAATTAAATCCACAAAGGCAAGTATTTACTTGCTTTAAATTGCAAATTTATGTAGTTAATCACTTTCATACTTAATTAGTATAAAAATCTGGGATTTAAATTTGAAAGGTTAAAACTTTAATTTAGTTGTATAAGAAATGTAGGTTGACATTAGTCTTTAATTTAAATTGATGATTAGTTAATGTTGATCGTATAGGAAATTTGAAATTTAATCTGCGTTTACCATGATGAACATGTAGAGCAATGATAAAATGTTTAAATTGATAAAAGCTCAAATTAGAAAAAATTTGGATTTGATAAATTAAAATTTTGATTTAGGATCCTATGGTTTTTATCTGAGATTCAGGGTTAATTATGAGTTAGAATACTTCTAGGGTGTTAGTATTATGATAAGGATTGTCAATTGTATGTTTGGGGTAATTTGGAACCTTTATTAGAGGGTTTAGAAGAGAAAACCTCGAGGAAGAAGATGACAGGAAACCCAATAAATCGAATTAGTTTGCTGGGAGAGCGAACCGATTCGTTCAACCAAACTAGTTCGGTCTGCCAGCAAATTAGTTTGGTTTGTTGGCCTGCCCTAATATTTGTTCGTGTGTTATTTTGACCCATTATATCTTGGGAAATGACCATAGGGGCTTTCGAGGTTATTATGGGACTACTGGGGAATGTTTTCTAGGGTTTGATTTGTGTGATAGGCCAACGAATAGATCATTTGGGGTGAGGAGAAACCATAATTATAATGAGTGAATATTTAGATATTTTCTCGAGAAGTTGATTCGAACTTCGGGTTTGGGACGAGGTCAGTACTTTATATATGTATATATTAAAGTGATGTGTATATATATGTATGCGTGTATGCTACTTATTTATATTGAACATACCTACTCGATAGTGATATTGTAGGAGGTTACGCATAGTGTACAGTCTACCCTGGAATTGTCTAGTAGGTTTTAGATTAATTCTCTGGATCATAGGACTGTTGCATGGCCACTACCCATGTGTGAGGATATGTATTAGTTTGGAGACCAGTTGGGTGCGATGTGGTATGATTGTAACCCCCAAATTTATGTCTATGACCGCCTCCGTTGTATGTGTTTCCATTTGGGTTCAATGGTAAGATTCCAACCCGGTGGCTCAATGTGATGCATGATGCCTAAAGCCGAATAAAACATGAGGGATGTATTCGTGAGGTCCATGCTCTTGGGATATAGTTATACATATATAGTGAATGATGTATATGTATGTTTATATAATATAGTGTGTGTGTGTGTGTGTGTGTGTGTGTGTGTGTGTGTGTGTCTGTGTGTGTGTATAATTATAGTACGAGTAGAGATATCTTATATTTATTGTGTAAATAATTATCTATATCATGTGTGTTGATCCAATATTGTTGATGAACGTATACCTAGTGAAGGTAGTCATACTTAGCTAATAGACAGCATTAGCAGGATTGAGCTAGGATAGAAATTACATGTCCTAGTTAGAATTGGAAGCTTAATTAGGATAATGAAATGAATGTGTTAGATGTGCACTATAGATGGGAGGTGAGGTTTTATCTTAAGTGAGTGCGATCGAATAATTAATTATGAAAGTAATGTACTACGCATTTTATCGATTTAAAACAATTAGTCACCAACAAAATATTTTCAAACCTTCGGGCTTTGACCCGTGGTCAAATTTTTTTTCTTGATTTTCTTTTTTAAACCCCATATGTGTAGCAACAACGGCTAGAACCGTAGGAATAGATCATTTCTTGGCATTGTAGTAGTTGTGGACGCTATAGGAATTGACTTAATCACCTCATGCATTTTTACCAAGATAGGATCATTTCATTCCAGTATTTCATTTTGGGCGTGTTGCCCGAATTGGAAAGGAGTTTATTTGTTTATCAACATATTATTTCAGCATTCAATCTTTATTCAGTTTTATTGTAGTGGATGTTTACCTTTTGGTGACCGATGATTTATTTGGTTCACATTAATTATTTACTTATGCATGATGACTTATTTCGTTCATATAATTGTATGGTTTTTATTCGTTATATTAGTAATGCTTGTTGCAATAGGGATGATGAGAATGAAACTATACCGAGATTCCTGTTTTATTTTAGTAGAGGATTGGCCACTCGGTATTAAAATAAGCGGGTTGTCACATATTAGTTTTAGACATTAAGGTGCACTGGATCAATATATTGATTTTCAAAAATATGGTGAAAGTTTAACCTGAACATTCATGGAGTTTTGGGAATATTCAAACCATAACATGTTTGTATTTATGTTCAAGCATCAAAATGAATAAAATCGCCTTAGTTTTATTGAATATTATTTACTATAACTCCTGAATTTGTTCTCTGAAATTTCCAGTTGAGTAAAAGAAAAGCTTTGATTTCGGACATTAAAGAAAGTTGAATCTCAAATTAACTTATGAACCTGGGTTCTTTAGACTGAGAGCTTGAGTTCTCCCACTTTGAAACTAGTTTAAAGTCAAGATTACAGATTCCACCATTAAAGCTCAAGCTTGAATGGTAGTTTTTGGTATTTAATGATTTCCTTACGTTCATAATTCAATGTAAAACCATAAATGCAACCTACGAATGTGTTGAAACTATACCAAATGAAAAGAAATAGAAATTATACATAAAATGGTAGAAACACCAATAAAGATCAACTTTTATTTGGGTTTTTAACTGTGGAGAGGTACGTTTTGGTTGTGGTAGAGTAGGGTTTTTATACTATTGGGTGAGAGGTCTTAATTACTGTAGGTGGTGGTGGATGTCAACCAAGGTTTATTTGATTTTTGATTTAGGTAGCATGTGAGAGGCGTGGGTGCCATGTGAATGCATGTAGTATAAGAATTTTATTGGGATTCCAGGTGTTCAAACATGGCATGGGTGTAAGTGTAAAGTTTGGGTTTTTTATTTTGGTCTTTGGATAATTTATCGGGTCATGTTAAGGATGTTTATATATGTTTTTGAAAATTTAGCAGGTGAATATGTAATTTCTCAAACTTCTGAGGATATTTTTTTGTATTTTTATTAAATATAAGTGATATGGATAAGTTGGGTGTTTAAAATTGGATTATAAGAGTGTTTTATGGGTTTAAATAAAAAAATTGAAATTTATGCAAGTATTTTGATAATTTTAAAATTTTGAGGGTTATTAGAGTAATGATCATATTTCTCGGGATTATTTTAAGATATTTAACTCATCTTTGAGTTCCTTAAGGCTTTTGTATTGATAGGGAAAGTTATATATTCTTGAGGTAAATTATTTTATATAAGGATTCCTTTGATATAAAAGTTTTTAAGTCATATAATATAAAAAATGGATATGGGAGTTTACATGTTATTACAATAGGTATATGGCTTTAAGACTAAGAGGGAGATTGCTGGGGTGTTATTCTTAAAACCAAGTATGACGTTTACTTTTTAATAAAGGCGTGTCAGTTTGTTTTGAAATAAGAATCATGTTTGTGAGAATGCATAATATTTATATTTTAAGTATATTAAATACTATGTCTATCAGTTGGACTTAGTAGGAATTACGGTCAGTTAGGTTCCGCTTGATCACAAGAGATTGAAATTTCAATTCTAGTACAATTGAACTAGTTCAGAACCAAGATAGGAAGTGGCATGCTATCATGATGGCTGATTATTCAATTCTAGTAGTTTATCTCAGAATATCTGAAGCTGACTGATGTTTCAAGAACTTGTTTGATAGTTCAACAAAGGATGGTGACTGATACACTCAGGAATGTCTTGAACAAGACCATCATTGAGATTAATGTCTCAAGGTTCTAATGATTAGATTTGGGATGATGTTTGAAAAGGGAGCATAGATTTCTATTCTTAAGAGTTATGAGGATTTTAATGCTTGCTTAATTGTTTCTTTATTTGCTATGGGTGTGATTTGATTTTTTGATTGAATCAATTCATCCCTGCAAGTTGGGAAATCCATGTGTGAGTAGGTTTGAGATCATAATTCGGGGGTAATCTATGTCGAATAGATATATTTGATTATGATACCCCTTGATAGACTTATATGTTTTGTTTCTATAGGTTAAACCTGACCAGTGGATTATTTTATAATTAGGTAGAGTAGAAAATAAGTTAAGTCTAAGAATCAAGGAATTGATTAGATGTTGGTTAAAATTAATTATTTGCAAATTAATTTAACCGAATAGGTATCAGACAGTTAACGCGAGGAATCATATTATGTGCCACAATCAACTATGCAAATAAGACCTATTTATTTCAAGGGATTTAGAGATAATTAAATTAGAGTGAAGTCGTGATTATTTAGTGGACTAAATCACTATTAAATAAAGAAAGGAAATAAATTATGAGGCTGTAATTTGAGATTTTTGAGTATTTATTTGGAAGTCAGTTTAATTATTTATCTTAGGTCCCTAGTATAGTCCATTTCTCAATAATAGGCACAAAAGCCTCTGAACGCTCATTTCAGATAAAGCCCATGACTCGTACCTATATATATTTATGTAAGTTAATGGTTTAGGGTAATGATCGATTATGAAGGGTTAGAGAGGTTAAGGAAAAATACTATTCATATTTTTTTGTGAAGGGATGAGGGGAGAGAAATTGACTTCTCTAATATTTCACCAAATTTTTATCTCCAATAGTTCCCACACACAATGCTTACTGTGGGTGGATCATATACTAGAAAAATTGAGATGTTTGGAGAATTCTAGTAAGGTTTTTGGAGATATCGAGATGTAAGGAATATCACCATCTTCAATAATATATTTCCTCCCACATATGGATCATAACAACATCCACAAGGTATTATATTACAAACCCTAGGTTTATGCTTTAAACCTAGTTCTTATTTTATATTTTCCATACCATGACCAATCAATGTTCCACGAGCTTAATGTTTTTTGTGCTTAAGTCATTACTCTTTCCTAACATTACCAATAACTCATCGGTGATTTAACTAAGTATTATCCTCCCCAAGAGGGTATATTTAAGAGAAGGACTGGGAATAAAATAAGGAGGTATAAGGATGAAGTAGCTCGTCCCAATCCGGACGCCACTTAAGCCATGTATTATTCTAGGTTAGGATTTTACTATTTACATTTATTTTATCATATTTATATCCTACCTAGATATGTAATATATGTTGTTTATTTCTTTTAGGTCTTTTGTGTGTTTTATTTATTTCTTCTTGTTTTCGTTTTCTAAATGAAAAATCTAAACATTTTTTGTTTTCGTTTGTATCATTTAAACAACAACAAAATTTATTTATTTTAAATTTATGAAAATATAAAAATATTTTCATATTTTTATATTTTTGGATAGATAATGATTTTTAGATCATTAAAAATATTTGGGAACACATCAAGTTACCTTATAGCATATTCTTAATTAGAAGCTTATGAGGGTAGAGAAAATTTACTTGTATTTGGCTTACCCCTTTAGGAGTTCCACAAGAGCAACCCATGTTGCATATGATATAGTTATTTTCATATCACAAATATATACGAATTGAACTACAGTGTATCCTCAATTTAGATTCGAAAAGTTTTACATTGCATGTGTTTGCATTCAATCGGGTCACATATTTTTATTTTGTATATTTCTGAAATTGTGCATGTAAAACCATTGCATGTGAGATTTAATGTAAAAAATAATGAGAGTGCAATGGGAAGTGCTCACCAAAGTGTGGTGGTATCTACATTTGGTAAATTACTTATATATGTGCTTATGAGAAAAAAGAAAAAAAATTAATTTTTATGCTAAAGCATAATATCATAAAATAAGAATAAAATGTTTAAAAGAACACTTTTGATGGAGTTGTAAGTCGTAGGCCAATGGGAGTGCACTTATTTAATCTATCTTATTTTTTTCATGTTATTATCTTGATTGACTTTTGCATGTTAACTTTATATCTTAATTGGTGTGATCCCTTTATGAACTTGACATTTTTATAGTATGGTTGATTTTTATATGTGTTCAACTATGGGTTAAATATTGGGTTCTTGTAAAACATCAAGGGGGTAATATATTTTTGGGGGGGTTGATATCATTCCTTTTCTCGTTAAATAGCTTGTGTGTAGTTACTAATCTTGGATATATATAGCACATTAGTGAACCACTCGTGTTTCTGTCATCTTATTTTTTTTGTTTACAATATGAAATTTGAATCTTTTGTGCTTAAACGGATATAAATTAATATTTGATGTTATATCATAATTGTCATATATATTCTTTATTATTCATTTTTCATTGCATATGTTTCTCGTATTTCTAGTCTAGCACTATTAAGTTTGCGTGATCATATCTTTTGTGCAACTAGGTTAGTTGAGTTTGGAAATTTGTTGCGTTTATCCGTTAGTATCTATCCTCCATTTTTCACTTTAATGAGATACATTGTTGTATTAGTTTTTTTTCGTTTTCTCTTTTCCCATTGTTTATTCATGACAAAAAGGGGGAGAGTTTTTATATTAAGGGGACGATATTTGGTTATAAGGAGATAGGTTTTAAATTTAGGAGGAGTAATCTTTTAATGTGAAAGAGATTTTGTTCTAAGGAGAGAGATTTTAAATTTAGGAAGAGTAGTCTTTTAATGTGAATTTTTAATTAATCATCTCAATTATTTTATTTTATATTGTAAGGACATATTTTCATAGGTCCGTTATCAATTTATTATGTCATATATCGCTACACCGTCGAAGAGCATTCAAGAGACATCTACATCAAAGACGGATCTGAATTACTCAAGTTGTTCATCATTCGAGGCTCTGCGAAGTTTACTTTGGTAAAGTTATGTTTCAAATACCTTTACTTTTCACTTAGAGCTTTTGGGAGATTTTTACTAAATATTTTCCAAGTGTTGGAGTGGACTTTCTTGTCAAATATTAAGAATGAGTATTTTTTCTAAGTTTTGAAGCGGACCTCAATTTTGACGCCCAGATCGTTCTCACGAGATCGGCATCTCGTTCCAATGAGAATAGAAGTCGCACGATGTCGTTTGAACGACATGCGTCCTTCGTTCAAGCGACATATGCTTCTCGTTTGAACGAGCTCTATTTTTTAGGCGGCGCATTTTTCTATAAATACTCATTATTTGGTTCCATTTTTCTTAAGAAGTCCCAGCGTTTTACAGAATAGAAAAACTGCGAAAGCAGAATTCTTTTAGGCTTCTTCCTTTAGGGTTTTAATCCCTTTTTGGTTTTCAATTCACAAAACTCCCATATGTTTTAGTGAATTGTTTTGGTTTTCAAGAACACAACTTTTGCTTTTGTTCAAACTTTTGGAGAAGCCGTCTCTCTTCTTCGTTGCTGCCCTCCTGGAAAGGGAAAGTTCGAGCCGACAAACTTGTGGAGAAGCCATTTTTTTCTTCATTGCTGACCACTTGGAGTTCCTGCAGGAGATTTCAGCCGAGACATCGAAACCGACGCCTGAGGGTATTTCGTATGTCACACTTACTTTCATTGTAATCCGTGTAACCATATCTTACAAAATTATAGTGAAAATAAAAGGTTTTGCCCCTTTGGGGATTTTTCCTGAAATTGTTTGTTTTATCCTGCATGCTTTATTTTATTGGATAAATCATCTAGATGCATGATTTAGGGTTTAACTAAAATTTGGGATTAATTAAAATTGGATTTTATTTGATAAGTCGCAATATTTCCGCTGTAGCGATTCTACAAATTGGTATTAGAGCCTGTTGCACTAAGTTATCGTGTTCTGATCCTAATTTTGCACAAAAATAGCGTTTGATGGTTTTGATGATCTTCGATGTCAAATTTTTGAAAAAGTTAATTGGAAAATTCACACGAACTCTTGTTTTAAATCTTCTGTTGAAAACGAATCTAAGAGGTGTCCTTGCTGTGAGGGTGTTGGTCACACGTTAGATGAGTGTACCACAAATTTAAAGAAAAAATTGAATAAACCGGTTTCTCATGTTTCTACCCTTAGTGATTGTGATTCGGAAGAAGAAGTCTTTTATGCTTCTAGGCGAGAGTTTCCCATCCGTGTGATTAGTGATGAGAGTGAGGGTGAGAAGAGTGAGGAGGAAAAAGAAGAATTGAGTGAGTTGCAAGTTGCCTACAATAATTTGTATTTTGAATCTTTAAAGATAAAAAAGGCAAACTTGAAACTTAAAGCTGAATTGAAGAAACGTGCTTTAGATAATGATAATACTGATGCATTGATTAAGGATCTTAGGGCACATGTGGACATGCTTAAAGAGAAATTAGGATATGTTGAAGGTGAGAGAGATAGTCTTAGAGGGTTGATGGAGACTATGAAAAAGGATCTTTTAGAGTTTGAGGATTCTAAACGTGTACTTGAATTTAGGATAGGTGAACTTGAGGTGAAATTGAAAGATTCAAGTAAGGTGAAGTTTGATTTGGAGTCTAGGTCTGAAAAACTTGATAAGATTTTAGGCACCGTCGAGATAAAAAAGGATAGGGGTGGGATTGGTCTTGAAAAATATGTTGCACCCATTCCCACACGTGTGAGAGAGCCTACTAGTATTGTTAAGAAAGAGGCACCTAAGTTTGTTAGGAAATATCCCCCTAGGAACATCGTGATAGAGCCACCTAGGATCATTAGGAGAGACCCACCTAGGCAAATTCGGAGAGAGCAACCAAGAAATTTGAGGAGAGGGCCACCTTTAACACACACCGCCCGATTTACACTTGCACACATTGCGATAGGCAAGGTCATCTTAGGCGCTTTTGTTACAAGCTTTTAAATGGACCTAGGAAGGTTAATAGAAGAATAAATTCAATTTCCCACACCCCCACACCTCATTACACATCGATTTCGGTCAGGAATTAGATTTAGAGGCTTAGGGTTTACTTGTCCACGATTCCCGTTTGCTTGCACGTGATTCACCCCATGTGAGATCGTTTGGCTAATTGTATTAGATGTTTGTCATACAGTAGCTACGTATCATGTTATATTCTTTCTAGTGTTATGACTCACTTTGATGTAGCGCACATTGGTTTATTTATTGTATTTGTGTGTTTCACTACTGTTTTAGCACTGTTTTGAATCTGTTTTCCCCTTAGAGGTACTGTTTTCGCGAAAAAATTTCACTGGGCAATATTATATTATTTTTCTGAGAATTTGGAAAATTTTGGCAGGTCGCGAGAAGTCGTTCAAATGACATTACATGTCGCGCGAACGACATATGTCCTTCGTTTGAGCGACTTCCTCAACTCGTTTGAACAACATGCTGAATCTTGCTTCTGATTGATTTGCCATCCTCTGAGTTATTTTAATTTTATGGTACTGCTGGAAGTATTTTTGGACTGTCTGGAAATTTTGTTTTTGCTTCCCTTCTGATTTTAGTACTCAGTGTTCATATGCTTAGGTTTTTGGTACTGATGGGTTTGCTTCTGGTCAATTTATATGCAGCTAGTCTTGGTATCCATACTTAATTGATAACACTTCATTAATCATTTATCACATATGCTTTCATTGTGGATTCTCTTGTGTGATTACTGTTTTCTAGCATAGGATATTGCGCATATCGATATTATATACCTATTGTTGGTTGTATCATTTTGTAGTTATATTTTTCTGTTTGAAAATTTTGAAAAAATACAAAAAGATTTTATTTTGATACAATTTTTAAAAATCCAAAAATATTTTTGTATTTTGTTTACACCGTTTATGAGTATTTTTTCTAAGTTTTGAAGCGGACCTCGATTTTGACGCCCAGGTCGTTCATGCGAGATCGGCATCTCGTTCGAACGAGAATGGAAGTCGCGCGATGTCGTTTGAACGACATGCGTCCTTCGTTCGAGCGACATATGCTTCTCGCTTTAACGAGCTCTATTTTCGAGGCGTCGCGTTTTTCTATAAATACTCATTATTTGGTTCCATTTTTCTTAGAAGTTCCAGCGTTTTACAAAACAGAAAAACTGCAAAAGCAGAATTCTTTTAGGCTTTTTCCTTTAGGGTTTTAATCCCTTTTTGGTTTTCAATTCACAAAACTCCCATATTCTTTATTGAATTGTTTTGGTTTTCAAGAATACAACTTTTACTTTTTTTCAAACATGTGGAGAAGCCGTCTCTCTTCTTCATTGCTACCCTCCTGGAAAGGAAAAGTTCCAGCCGACAAACTTGTGGAGAACCCGTTTTCTTCTTCATTGCTGACCACCTGGAGTTCATGCGGGAGATTTCAGCCGAGTCATCGAAACCGACGCCTGAGGGTATTTCGTATGTCACACTTATTTTCATTGTAATCCGTGTAATCGTATCTTACAAAATTATAGTGAAAATAAAAGGTTTTGCCCCTTTGAGGATTTTTCCTGAAATTGTTTATTTTATCCTGCATGCTTTATTTTATTGGATAAATCATCTAGATGCATGTTTTAGGATTTAACTAAAATTTGGGATTAATTAAAATTGGATTTTATTTGAGAAGTTGCAATATTTCCGTTGTAGCGATTCTGCATATATCTCTTTTGTATTTTTTTATTTCACGCATTATTTATTACATGTGTGCAGGTGACCGGTTCTGTGAGGATATTTTGAAGATGGACCAAGCCTATCTTGCAGATCGAGTCTAGAGTTTGGGATTGAATACTAATTGTTGTATAAGATAATGTTTGAATTTTGTTATGTCGTACTGTTTTTTTAGAATTTCCCAAAATTGACAAATGTGAGAATTTATGAGAACATAATTATCTCATTTTCAAAATTTCAGATTAACAAAACGTAGTTTAGGTTTATCTCATTTTGATTGAAGATCTTCTACACAGTCGGATTCTACGGTAACGACACGACGACATCAATATCCATCACACCAAAGTACAAGACACAAAATATGTAGTACATGTTGTGGGTGAGATTCATTAGAACCACGTGATGACACACGGTCAATTAGAGATTTGGGGAGGCATAACAGTGATGTGGCAACCATGATTGAGTAACCACCACATTGACAGGGATGAGGTGGTATATTCCCACGTCTCGTCAAGGCAGAGGGAAATTTTAATAAGCAAACATGGTATTCATATATGGTTGTAGACGTTAACACATTGGGTTTCCAATGATCCTATTTCCCCCTTCAATCTACATAGGATGTCAGCACGTCTGGTCAGATAAGATCTTATACCATCGAAACACCTTCAATTACATCATGCTATTAAATAGATGGATATCTAGCAAGACTACGACATATGGTGGAGGGAAAATGGGTGGAGGGAAAATGGGTGGAGGTCGCTAGTGCCAGAGGTGTACAACGAGTAATGTTGATGTCGTTTGCGCTGGTGCCATACGACTAAAGTTTGAGATCATGTATGCCTAAGAGCCTTACCATTTCCAGTCGGGTACCCTGCTACCCCGCCAAAACCACATAATGGCGACGAGGGTCCTTGGAGGGCGCGTGTGGTGATCCAAAAAAGGACTAATAAATACTTATCTTTAACACAGTAATCCCAAGAGGTTATCTTAGGTCTTATACTTGATATTTACCAACTGTCAATGATAATATTTTTTACATTTTAATTACTGCATCTACTATTTTTATACGTATAAAATTATTTCATTAACGTAAGAGGAGTATCAGATTCGTCTCTGCGAGCACGTCTTGCATGAACATAGCCTGAGCTAGGGGATGTTCAGCTAGACGCATGATCAATACCACCACATAAGGCATATGAAAAGAGAACTGGGGCAGACTATGCGTATTGACCTAGAGACGACTTGGGTGGAGCGTGATATCCTGCAGTAATGCTCGATGGTGCGTAAGGCAACGACCAGGATGGGTCAGAGTCATCAGCTCATCCTAGTTTTTTTTTATTATTATTTTTTTGTTAAATATTGTGAGATAAATAATTGTTTTATATTATTGGATTTCAATATTTTGGTTTTGATTCGTATAATTTTTTCTTTTTGGTTCATTTTTGTAAATTTTCCAACTTAACAAGAAATACATATAAATGGTGATTAAACAAAATTAGAATTTGAAATAACAAAAAAGTGAACTTGTGCAAAATTTGAATTAGAAATAGTAGTAAGAAAAAACAAAAACAAAAAAAAAGGCTTTTCATGACATTCCAGTTGCCGTTCAATTGGTTTGCCACCCAACCTCCCCTATGTTCAGGATCAAAATATTAGTTTGTTGATTGCTCTCGAGAGTCAAAAACACAAATTGAGAAAGCAAAAATAATATTTGACAAATTTCTTGATTGTCTTAGAGATAGTTTAGGGACGTTTTATTGTATTTGTGATTGGTTTATTTCGCATGCTAAAATTCCAAACATGTGTATGTATAAATAGTTGTCTACTCATTAATGTCTTATTACTTACATATCATTCATCTCGAATGATCATACAAGCGCTGCTTACAACTCCACAAATTGATAATCTCCTCAATGGTAAAGAACAGAACCATAAGTAACCCTTATTTGATTAATTCAAGGATAATTAGAATTAGATCTCTTGGTAATAATTTTTAAACATTTAAGAATAATTTACTATTAGGTTCACTTGTTAAAGAAGATAATTAATGGACCTAAGTATTTAAAATTTATCAATTTTTTTTTTAATATTTAAAATTTATTTGTAAGTACCCTAAGAATAATTTCCCTTAATTATAAATAACATTTGTGGATAATCCAGAATTTTGCTTCTTGGCTAATGATTTTAAAATATTTGTCTCAATAACCAATGCAGAAATTGGCAAACGGTTAAAACCATCCATATCTTGTTGATATTTACAAGATTGTCTGATCTGCTCTCCAAATCATCTTTTTGAAGTGTTTTTAAATCGTTTTCAACTTTCTGTCAAAAAAATATAAAAAGTCCTAGCTGGCTTTGTGTCCTTGTGAGCCCAAACTATTTTGCTCCCGTAAATATATTCCTCCTTGAATTCCTCGACTGTAATAATTCAGCTAATTAGGCACCGATTATGCGTTACACAATTCAAGACACGGCCCATGTGTTGGACACATGGGATGTCACAAGTTATTTTATTCATTTAAAATTTAAAGGGTCAAATCATATTCAGTGAAAATACTAGTAGGTGTGATAGGAATGGATACGAAATATTTATGTGTACTTGTAGTATTCCTCCAAAAGCCTGGGACAGTCGAATAGGAAATCAATAAAGTGAAACGAAAATGGAAGAAATCTCCTGTACACTACGCTAAATTCAGGTACCTATTACGCATTCCCCGGAATTGAATGCCCTTTTTTAAGACATGAAGTCCATGTTTCTGGATCGTAAGGGGCCATAACCAAGGCCTGACCACATGCAGGCCTTGGTGGGCCTTGTTATGGGTTGCGTATTCCTGGAAGGCAGGTGGGCCATAATTAGCCATGAACTCTTTTTTTTTTTTTTTAAGCTTTTATTAACTCTCAAATAATTTTAATCGCAGTATTTTTCCATAAGAGAGGAAAAAATTATATCAAAGTTTGGCAGTCAAAAGGCTTCACATTTTTTTTTTGCCTTGGATATTGTTTGGTTAGAGAAATCGTCCTACCTCCAAGTGAGTTTCAGTTTAAAAATCTTTAACTAATGGTCTCAGTTGAACCGTTGCTCTGTGTATTAGAGATGTGATTAAAATCACTCGACTTAGTTTAAACAAGCAAGGCCTTCCACCGGTGGGGCTGACCAAATCGTATGGGATAGCCCACCTTACTTACTTCCACTCAATACTCATTACTATATATGGACAACTTGCTTCTCAGAGTGTTTCGGGAAAACATAGGTACATATAGCTTTAAAACAATATAGATCCTTTGAATATCCATTCTCAATTCTATTATGCCCCTCTTTATTTAACCATACAAAAAATGTATTAGGAATTTTCGTGGTATGATCAAAATTCATATCGCACCCTTTTGTATCGATAAAAAGTAATAATGATTTATCTTTCTTACTTTCTGAAAACCAAAATTACCGATTTTTTTTTGGTTGATTTTGGTTTAAACATTTTTAAAATGAGCATATATCAAATAATCTCTCGAACATATTTTAATTCACGTTTAGTCCAAGCCTTTTTATTTGTTCCCAAAAGTCCCTCAACATGCCACTAGCACGGACTTTTAAAAATAAGAGAATATTTGTTAAATGAGCGTTTGAAGGACTTTTTAGAACAAAATAAAAAAGCTTGGACTAAATGTGTATTAAAAAATATTTGAGGGACTTTTTGATAATTGATCCTTTTAAAGATCAATTTATCGAAATTATCGTATTAAATTTACAGAAATCTAAAAAATCAGAATTACGGTATCAAATTAATGTGTAATTAAATATTTTTTTACTATTATAAATATGCTATGTATAAATGAGATACATTGTGAATTTATGTTAGATGCTTTTTTATATTGTAGCTTTTAGGAGAGAAAGTACAAGATTACAATTTCATATGTGAGATTTTTTAAGGATAAACCAAGCAGTATATACCCCACATTGGAGGGAAGGCAAATCCATCCAAGTAATAAACTTATAAAAAGGGCACAATTAACAACCAATTATTATTACAATAACTTCGTCCCACATCGGTTGGAAAGTAATATGTTTCAAGAATGTTTAGCTATAAGTTATTGCGGTTTAGCTAGTTATCTTCCTTAAAGTTGACGGTGACGGTGACTTGATAAATTAATTTGTATTAGCCAATTTTATTTATTAAGTTCGTGGATTTGACTAAATCAAGTCGTGTATTAACATGGATTACACAACAATTTCGTTAATTAGCGATTTTCGTTCCCTTAGGTGATCATTATTTTGGTCAAAATATTTTTTGACTATATAAAAAGTGATGTAACCTAGTTATTTTTGAAATCTAAAATTTTGAGTTTGGGTAGGCTGTATAGAGAAATTTTACCAAAATTATTGATTTTACCGCAGTTTAGTGCAAAATGTGTGGTTCGATTTTGGTTTAAGTAAGGTTGTACCGAGTGATACAAATGGTAATTTTGATTTTAGCTTATTAGAATCGATTTGGTATTCGTATTCCCTATTACCGATCAAACCGATCAATACCCAATCCTATATTGTACTCATCACATAAAAAAAATCCCAAAATATGACATATTTTATACCTATGAGTTGGCACTCACGTGCATTGCACGTATGAGTCATGTTCAATGGATACACATGTAGGGATGGATAAGAGTGATATCGGAGTTACGTAACATTAAGAAACTATGTATGGATATTTTTTTGCCATTTAATAGCTACATATTTTTTAGTATATAGTTAATCATAATATCAACATCAATTGCAATCAATACTATTTTTCAAAGAAGCAACTTAAAGTTGACACTTAATGATAACTTTCCGACACCAAAATTTTCTCAAATCTCAAGAACATTAATGATTTTTGTAAGAAAATTATTGACAAATGTATTAAGTGAATACACACACATACAAAAAAAAAAAGGTATTCCTCTTTTTCGAATGTGTAATCTGTTAAAATTGATTATTAGTCTGTTAACTATATATATTATACAAAAAGTGAACATATATATCGATATAAAAAAAAGGTCGTACCCAGTGCACAAGGCTCCGATTTGACTGTGGGGTTTGTGAAATTCGAATGTAGACTAGTTTTACTCCCATATATAGATATGATGCTCTCATATCTCGAACTCAATATCAACTGTAGCTTGGACGTGAGCACTTGCCCAAATCATCTCAAAGCAATCTAAAATAGATGAAATCAAATTAAACAATCGACGTTTTAAAAAACCCAAAAAACATACTATGAAAAGGAAACCATGAAGTGTAATTACGACAAACATGAGATAGTTTTCACGTAGATACTGAATATAAAGAAATGAAAACAACTCAATTGCTGTCATTTTAAAAGAACTCGTGAGTACTATTCCATTTTAAAGGCAAAAACAGAAAAGAAACAAAAGATTTGATTTCAAATGAAAAAAATACATAAATAATATATAAAAAAAATGTAGACAAACTCAATTGCTATCATTTTGAAAAAACTGGTTAGTCCCATTTCATTTAAAAGGCTAAAAAGTAAAGAAGCAAGAGATGGATGATTTCATAGACATAGAAAAAAACAACAAGAAAATTAATATATAAAATTAAACTAATACAAAATTGATCGAAAAGATTTCTTCTTAATATTTGTCTAAATTAAACACTATTGTTTAAATTTTATCAAATAAGTCGAAACCATTAATGCCATTTCATGCTTATAACCTTAGCTGTATACAAAAAATTCATTTAATTTTTCAGCTATTAAGATTGTAGTATTTTGTCGTCATTAATTTATTTCTCTGCTATATTTTAGTGACAAAAAATGTTAATTGTAACAAAATAGCTATTTGATTTATGCCAACGCTGTATTTATATGAATTCTAATTTTTTTTCGATGCCAAAATTATTAGTGACATGATTTAGTGTCGTCAAAAGAAAAGCATATTCATTAAAAGTGATCCTTGTTAGTTTTATTGACATTTTATTAACAATAATAAAACTATGGTTAAGAGATACTTAGGTGAGACTATATTTCCTATTTAATTTTTAATAAAATGTGTGAGGGTACTCTTCCTCTTTCCTAAAAAAACTACAAACTAAAAACCAACTAATAGTCAAAGCACAAAGACCAAGAGAGTCATGGTCCAAATATAAGGCATGGATAAATTTTGAAGGGGAAGTTTACCAATACAGATTCTCTACACGGATATATTTAGAAGTGTGTTACTCATAATTAGGGGGCCAATTCGTATTTTTGGGTCAGATCGCATGAGATACGACATGACACGACAAGGGTTTTTAACACAAACACGAAAAGACATGACTACATATTTTTTATTTAAAACGAATACAACTCAAACAAAACACAATACGATTAACATGATTTCATAAATTCTACACTAAATTAAATATAAATAGACACGATTACCCGAATAAGAATACGATTAACATAATAAGTAACGACTCATAATTTTGACACGAATACGACATGGTACGACTACGTGTCAAAAAGGCTCGATACGAACATGACATAACGTGTCAATTTCGAGCCAATTTTATGTCTTCATTTCCGGGTTGTGTTGTTTATAAAATTATCACCCCTCGTAATAAGTTCAAAAATTCACAGATGTCAAAAGATTCCCTACATGGTTAACAATGACTGTCCTATTTGTGAATGGTTCAATTATTGTCTAGACTTTTATAAACTATATGAGTATCCTATATAACTAAAATAACTATATCTCTATACACAAAGTTTTAATGATACTTTATAACGGGTTTGAGGGCTTTGGGACATTTCTGCAAATAATTTATAAGTATAAAATAATGTTTAATACTGAAAAACTACTACGTGTAAAGAGACTCCATAAAAGAAAATAAATGATAATACTTTAAGCCAAATTATTATGAACTAGTTATAAGCAACCATATAAAATACAAAAATAAAGGAAAAGTAGATTACATAATTTTTGTAACTTTAATTTACCATAACACCATATATAAATCAGTTTTTTTTCTTGATCCTTGAATGTAAGTGTAAGTTCATGAATAATCACAATTAATAATTCCAAGAAAGCAAGTAAGTAAAGAAAGTAAATCAATATCACACACAATACCAACTATATGTGGTTTGACAACTTGCCTACGTCCACGGAGAGGTCACTCTATTTTATTAGTCTGTCTCTCAAGATTATAAAGTTCCGTCCCCATAACCCTGGAGTGAGGGTTTACATTTATGGTAACACTCAAGAAGTTGAGTTACACAAGAAACTCTTCCAGCTTAAATGTAGCTCGTGAGGTCTCCTTGAATATCTATTCGAGATTACTAGTAACTGATTTGAGCGTATCCAAATGTATTTAATCACATATTACATACATGTGTGAAACTAATCATTTGATTTATGATGGATGCATCCTATCTCTTACTGGTCTAGTAGGCTGAAATCGTGGATGAGCTTAGTGAAATATTTTAGTCCCCATAATTGCCCATAAAATCTCTGGGCTGAGACTTTTTGGGCTGGTATATTTTATCCTTATTATAGGCCCAAGACCTAAGATTGTTAGAATTGTCATGGAAGTTTTGTAATATGTAATACCCCGTATTTTTATGATTTTTAAATTGGATTTTAAATTGGGGATTTATTAAATTTAATTGAAATAAATTAATTTAATATTAATATGGATATTTATTTAAATATTTACTAGCGTGGCTAGAGTTAGTAATTATTGGGAATTTATTGAATATTACTTAATGAGCAAAGTAATATGTAGAATTGAATTTATTATAGTTGTCGCGAGTGAATAATATGACAATTATGAAAATTAAGTTGGGACGCGCCTGTGTCGTGTCGAGACTATATTATTATTATTATAA
This sequence comes from Sambucus nigra, assembly GCA_949130495.1. Classification (NCBI taxonomy): domain Eukaryota; kingdom Viridiplantae; phylum Streptophyta; class Magnoliopsida; order Dipsacales; family Adoxaceae; genus Sambucus; species Sambucus nigra. The sequence goes on from OX422219.1 coordinate 116,302,345, forward strand.
AAAGTGAATAAATTATAAGTCGCTCGTATGGTCATTTTGAGTGTGCCAACGTGTTCGAAAGGGTCAAGATAGTAAAAAAAGTATACCCAGGGGTTTAATTTGAGTCTCGGAGCATTTTTAGGCCTACCCGGCACCTCGGGAGGGTGATTTAGTCATTTCCAAATTAGGCCTTAGTTAAATGAAAAAAATTGGGAATTAATATCAGATATTAGGAGATCCCTCTAGGGTTAACATTCTCAAAAGTCTAGAACGACAGTGAGAGGAAGAAAGGAGAAAAGTCTTCCAAGAATCCAAGGTAAGAACTAACACAATTGCACCACCACCACCACCACAACGTAGATCGGAGCGAGGTTATCTTGATTAGTTCCAAGTTAGTTTTGTTGAGAGTTCTATTTCTGGACCGAAACTATTTTTAGACCGTCTCCTGAAACACATGCTTATCCTACATGTGCTTTCGGGGCCCCCCACTCATTCAATCACTTACTTGTGATTGCAGCCATTCCCCGAAAAGGGAGAGATCGCACCTCCTATCTCTTAAAGCATGATGTTTTAAGATCATTCCTATCACAGTTTGCTAAGCATGGTGTTAGCATGGCGTTCAAAGACCAAAGACCTACTACCTTAAGGAAAGTAATTTTATTGCTGATTTCTAGTGGATAATTCAACCATATTAGAATAGGATTAAATAGTGTATGTTTATTCGAAGAATTTGATGATTCAGGGAATTTAAATTACATTCTTTAGAAGAAATAAGTATATTCTGAAAATATCATCATATGTAGAGGATTACCCACGAAATTGTAATGGTTTAGAAGAGAGAAATCTGAAAAAATAATTAGAAGATTGGAAATTATAATGAAACTAGGGTTCTTGATAAATATTATGAATTGGGCCTTTAATCCTATACTTTTGATGAAATTCTTATATGCTTTATGTAGAAAATCATGTAGGTAGGTTAATATAACTATTAGTTTAATTGGTTGGGTGTTTGGGACTCAATTATGGAGTTTTGGTTGAGTTTGATGAAGGAACCCCGTAGTTAACAATGGCAGAATTTGGAATACCTGTTTGATCGATCGATTGACCCAATTTCATCGATCGATCGACCCCTCCTGTGAACTGCATGTTTTCCCCCTTTTTGTTTAGTTCGGATAAATTGCGTAGGGACCCTTGATTATCATTTAAAGAGTATAATGGGTCACGAAGAGGACCAGTAGGGTCTAAGTAGATTCCGTTGAATGTAACTTGATATGGGATGTAATTGTGGGTTAACGGGGGTTGGACACATATTGGAAATCGTGCGTTCGTTAACTAAGGGATTGAGAGATTTGTGAATGACTTAGACTAGTATGTTAGAGAGGGTATACCTACTGAAATTACCTTTAGAATGGGAGAATACTTCGAGGGACGAGAAGTAATTATGAAATGACTATAAATGAGAATTAAAATAGATGAGTCTTTTATACGTAAGAATTGGGTAAAGTTATATTATTGAAGGTTAAAAATATTATTATGGGTCGTGGGCAACCCTAATTGAAAAATGTGAATATTGATATATATATATATATATATATATATATATATATATATATATATATATATATATGTATATTATATTTGTGTATAATCATACTCATGTTACTTGCTATCACGGAGATTGCCGCACCGGGACAGTCTTATCTCGATGGGACCTTTTATGAGGGATATTAACTTGTACCCTAAAACATAGGATTTTCTTGGTACAGTAATTCTAAGAATGATAGTCAGGCGGTCCAAAGAGACATGAGGGGTATGTGCTGACCTCTTAGCGACTTGAAACTATTCTTCGCCTCCATTATGTGTGTATTGTGATAATACAGTTCGAGAGTGATTCCGAACTAGTATTTCCCTTAGTACGAGAGATACGGGGACTTAATAGCACAGTATGCCAACACCATAGATTTTATGTGGGGTGTCAATAGTATATATATTATATGAGTGATTAATACATATACGTATATATGTAATCCTTCTACTATGCGTATATGTAGATAAATATTGTATAAATGCTCCAAAATTATAGTAAGTGTTTGGGAACTTTATAACAGTACTGAGAAATACTAAATAACGTAAGGAATCATTAAGAGATTATTCTCTAAACTAAAATCATAATCTCGTGACTTCTCAAAATAAAATTTATGGGAGATGAGTTAGACAGACTTATGAGGCATTTAGTAGTACGTTAGGCGTGCACACTAGATGAGAGGTGAGAATTCTCAACAGAGTGTCGTGTGCTAACATGGATGTCTTATCAATTAGTGAGCATTTAATTACTTACTAAAACATTTTTTTAAAGTTGTTTTTACACTCGGTCTCTGACCCATTTCCTGTCATTTTCCCTTCCCTTATATATATATATATATATATATATATATATATATATATATATATTACAGGTGCCCAGCCACATGGGCGTCAGGCTTGGACTGTTGACATGATGCAGCTTGTGTGGGAGTTGCAGGTCTTTGCATTAGACGACCTCATCCTTGTCTTCTCAGTCTTTCATTTAGTTCTCATTAGATAGGACATGTGTCGCCCATTTCCAGTTTTTTATCTAGTCCGGAGAATTGTACTCTTTATTTATGACAGTATTCAGTTTAATTGGGATTACTCGTGATTATTACATTGTCCTACGATTTTGGGATATTTTAATTAGATTGATTTATCTATCATGTTCTTTCCTTTGGATGTTTTGGTTTTAATACTATCATTTGTATTCGTAAAAATGGTTTCATAGTTAATAATAAAAATTGGACCTAATTTATAAAATTATGTTTTGACACATAGCTTAATTATTTATTAGGTGATTAATAAAGACAAGTTGTTTTTCTACAGTGATGCTAATAATGAATCAACCGGGCACTTTGTATTAATTTAATAAAGGACTTATCACCCAGTATTTAATTAGGCAGGGTGTAACAGGTGGTATTAGAGCATTAGGTTCTAGTGTCCTTTAGGATCTGTGCGGCTTATTATGCTTTCAGCGTAGCTTTCTTTGATATAGAGCCCTATGTATAGGATTGTTGACTTCTTAGGGGAGATTTAATTCTCCTGCTATAAAGTATATATTAGTGAATCTTATTTGCGTTCGGATGTGTTCGTGTGCCAAATGATGAAATATGACGGGCAATGGACATTGGGCGGATAGCAGGAGGCAGAGATCACTTGATGTTAGAGGGTATAATCAAGAATGATGACCGTAGTTAAGGTTGCCCTTATTATGGCACGAGAAGACAGGACTGTAAAGACGTCTAGGGCACAACTTATGGTTTCCAAGTGCTACTATAGTCGAAAGTGGTGCAAACGTAGACTCACCCAATGTGGAATGGCTGGGAAAGAGTCAGGTAAAGCATTTAGAAGAATCGTCGGTGGAAATTCTAGAAACACGAGGATTTTGTGTGTTAGCCAAAGGAGGTAAAATATCCTAAGGCTTGGACATATGAGGGAGTGTAGCTAATTGAAAGTGAAAATTTTGGGTAAAATTTTCTTGGCTCGTCGGAACGAAGTTATAATGGTGGGAGTCAGCCACCACTTTTAGAAGTGGAATGCTATGTTTATAAAAGGATCCTAGGTACAGTTTGACCAGAAGTTCCTTCATCAGATGTTCAGGGTAGGATGTGAGCGTTGTTCTGAACTCATCACAAGAGGGCCAGATCGAGGTCCATTTGTGAATATAAATATAAACGGTTAGCGAATCTTGTATCGGAGGATGTAGATACAAATGGCGGGGAGGATTTCTAATGGGAGATCGACTCGTAAGAAAAGTTAACAACACTTAAAGGGAATTCTGCTGGACGGTCGATCCAGATGGAGACAATGTTGCGTTTGGTCAATATAGATGTTAATGCTTCTTAGTCTGGGAAGCTAAAAGAATCGAAGAATTTAGTTAGAGAATAATACTGGGCAAAACGGTGTTAGTAAGACATCACAAGGGGGAGACCCATCAGGGGACCCATTTAAATGATTCATATAACTGAATTCTTACCAAGCAATGGTGAATTCTGTAAGGGCTATTGAATCAAGTAGCATGTTTCTTATGACCAACAAAGCTAAGGGAACAAGATCAGGTTCGAGACCACCAAAGTCCAAGAGAAGAATAACCTTAACATGGATAGTATGATAGGAGATAAGTGGATCATGTGTTGAGGTATTTTGAGGAGAGTAAAATCGCATACGTTAATTTTTCCCCGAAGAAAGTAAAGGTACATGGGTTTGGTGCTTGCAAGGGCAATGGTTAATGTAGTTTTTGATTTGGTTCAGACAGGCAGTTATGTCCGAGAAATAATTTGAGCAGCAAGGGCAAATGGCAAAAATAGAAGTACGAGTTTTATCCTTAGAGGATAAGGCGTATTTTGTGTGACACGAGAAAGTCGCTACATTTTAATTATTAAGAAATTTTCATGTGAGACGAGTTTAGGGCGTATATCAACAACGCTATTATCTTGTGTATGTTTTACCTAGTATCGCAGGGCTATCTTAAGTGTTATCCGCGGAGGATAAATGGGTGCATTGTTAGTGGTATATACTTTATTGAGATTACCCGTTTTTGTGATGTGATATACGAGTATGTTATTATCCTGATTATGACTTTATAGTAATGGTTTGAATGATGGTGGGCAGTTATTGCAAGGCTATCGGGTCGGTTGCCCCAGTGCAACATGTTTTGTTCTGGCATGGCGTCACCTGCAAGGGGGTCGAGCTCGAAGTTATATTATATATTACAGAGACTTCGAAGGGTATGGTGGTCTCGAGAAATTCGATCCCGGTGTGTGCAATAACTTTATTGCCATTATTCGGTGTGTATTTAGTTTACCATTAAGCGGTTATATCGATCATTTAGAGAGGTGGGATTTAAGATTTATATTCATATGTTTGGGGACAGGATCTCGAAAGTCCCGATTGTACATGTATGAGGTTTATGGAATATAGTTACCAACAATGTTGAGTGATAGTGTCTCCGTGAAGGAAAGTTTCTCATTTAAATGTACTTACAGAAGAGGATATAGCTTTTGTGTAAAGATACAGGAATATATGGGTACATATTATGGACTGAGGGACTAATGGATTACGATGACCGATAATGTTAGGTAGTAGTGTATCGAGGGGGGGTTCCTTGTTTGGATCTCGCTTTGCGAGACATCCCACGCATGAAACTTAACATAAGGTTGGAAGTAGGGAGATGTTTGGCCAATCATCCATAAGTCTGATACCCCGATCGATATAGAAGTATGTAGTTATAACTGTAAGTTGGAAGTTAAATTATGATTTAAGGCCAATGGAGCCGGTGGTGTGGTCAGGAAGCATTAAAAAAAATTATTTTATCACCACGAATTGAAGGGTGGAATGATGTTAAGGAGAATGTATAATTTTAATTTCTGGGGTGATTGAGAAGACCCCAGTGTTATAGCCATGTTGTGAATAGAGGGAAAATAAATAATTGAGTGTTATGTGTGAAGCATAGGTGATGTTTTTGCTGATATGCACGATTTACAGGCTGTATGTGCATCCTGGTTAGCTGAAGTTAGAATCGTCCGGGTTAAAGGAACATGGGGATAGATGTGTGAAATATATGCCCGAGGGACTAGTATAACGAAGTAGAAATGGTAAAGTGGATCAAGCATCGTGTGGAAAGGACGATAATCCATAAATGCGTTTGCGATCAGAATAACACACCCAAATTTGGTTGAAAGGCTGTGGGAAGCCATTTAAAAAGGGTAATCCTTCAGAAGGGTAAAATTTAACTATTATGGAAAATACTCGGAGCGGAGTTTTTTCTAGTCAAATGTTGAGAGAGACTTGTGCATAGGTAGAATAATGATGTTAGTAAGGTATATAAAGTCCATGAGTGGACATTGTGGAGAAAAATGCACGAGCCGAAACTTTTGGTATACGCCGAGAAAAGAGGGGAGTGTTAAGTATCACTTAATGTTAGACATTACAAGTGGAAGTCAATGTTGAGCGGGACATAGTGAGTAGTCCCCGCGTGCATCACTCTTAGAGAGAATTCGGTTAAGGAAAGAGGTTCATCCAAAAAATTTTGTATCAAGCCGTGATTTCGGTAATAGAAGAGGGCAGTCAAGTCGGTAAAATTTCTTTGATGGGTCGCCAACCTCAAGGTAAGGTCAAGAGTTCCTTCGAACGTGTGGAACAAGTTAAATAAGTAGAAAGTGATTGATATTACTTTGGGGTGATTTACAATATAAGATAGTGTGACCCAGTCTACCTTTGAAATGAAGAATCGCGTCGGTATGTGGTCCTACCTGACATTGTTCTGAACTAGGATGATATTCTTGAACCCCACCTTCAATATGGGATTTCAAGAAGCAGTGGGCATAACTTTTTATTTGGGAGAAGGTAGTATCACCTATAGCCGCGGGGTAGGCGAAAGGTGATTAACGATTAGTGTAACTGTATGAAAGTAATCTCGGACTCATTGTGGTCATTTCATACCCACCGCAATTATATCTAGTTAGTAAATTATATTACGGTACTTGGGAGACGTTATTACCTAATGGTAGACTAGTGGGTAAACACTCGTACTGTTTATTGTGGACAAACAACTTATTGAAGTTTTGTAAGGGAAAAACCTTTAACTATTCTCCCTCGAGTTGTTTAGAGGTGAGAAAATAATCATAATTTTGGATTAGTTGAGTTAGATCCGATGACTAAAGTGGAATAACCACATACTATCTTAGGTAGAATTTTAACTATCGTAAGAGTTACGTCGCCAGGAATTAAGATTTGAAGAACTGACAAGAGTAGTCAGATGTTCATATGGTTTCTCTCAGGATGGGAGTTTTGTGTTTAGATAAATACAGGAGTTGATACGAGATGAGGTGCGACCTCCCAATAATATTAGTCAATGGGTCCAATAACTTATATGCTAGTCTTATTCGAATGTTGTTCGGTAGGAGCATAATTGAGGTGTGACCCTATCACTGATAAAGTGTCGAGAGTGGTAAACAAGCTTGTTGTGAAGCGGGGACTATAGTGATTGAGCCTTACTTTGAAGATGGTTTTGAGTACTAGAGGAAACCTATTTTTATCAGAGATGCCTTACTTTTTCGAATTTTCGGGACAAAATTCCGTTATTAAGAGAGAAGTATGTAATACCTCGTATTTTTATGGCTTTTAAATTGGTGATTTATTAAATTTAATTGAGATAAATTAATTTAGTATTAATCCCGATATTTATTTTAATATTTACAAGCATGACGAGAGTTAGTAATTATTGGGAATTTGTTGAATATTACTTAATGAGAAAAGTAATATGTAGAATTGAATTTGTTAAAATTGTCGCGAGTGAATAATATGACAATTATGGAAATTAAGTCGGGACGAGCCTGTGTTGTGTTGGGACTATATTATTATTATTAAAGTGAATAAATTCTAAGTCACATGTATGATCATTTTGAGTGCGCCAACGTGTTCGGAAGGATTGAGATAGTCTGAAAAGTATACCCGGGGGTTTAATTTGGGTCTTGGGGAGTTTATAGGCCTAACTGGCACCCCGAGAGGGCGATTTAGTCATTTCCAAATTAGGTCTTAGTTAATGACGAAAATTGGGAATTAATATCAGCTATTAGAAGAGCCCTCTTGGGTTAACATTCTCAAAAGTCTAGAACGGCAGTGAGAGGAAGAAAGGAGAAAAATCTTCCAAGAATCCAAGGCAAGAACCAACCCAATTGCCCCCCCCCCCCCCCCCCCCCACTGATGATGCTGAGATTTAGCACCACCGGATAAGTGATAATGAGCTCAAACAGTAGTAGCTATGGTAGCTATAGAGATGCAAGTATATAAGTATGTAAGTGTGTATAAGGGGATGAGTATAAGAGGAAATAAGACAATGATGTATAGTGGTTCAGCCAATTAGGCCTACATCCACTGTGAGTGTGTGATCCACTAAGTATGGGCACTAATGGCCTTGGATACAATGCACATAAGCTCACTCTCTCACTCTCTACTGTGTGTACAAGCAGAGTTTTAGCTAGGGTTGCAATAATCTGATGCCCTGTAGGGTTGTAGGTGACAAGTATATATAGGTCTTGGGGGGTGTAGTGTACCCCCCAAGTATGCACGGTGCATGTGAATGATGATCTAGCCAACCCCCTGTTGACACCTGTAGATGCCCAATGATGACATAATATTCCCTCACGTGAGGGTGTGATTTGGTTATAACGGTCTGCCACGTGCCATGGGAGCCTCACGCGCACTGTTCCACGCGTCTCCCAAACCACGCGTTGTGATGATGTCACCCTCGGCCTATGAGACGAGGCCGAGGGCAAAGTCCCTTCCGGTAGTGAGTCTGGCTTAATTCTAGCCTCGTACTGTCGTACCCTCGTAGTGTCGTCCGGAGCCTGGTGGAGGGTCGTACCCTCGTAGGGTCGTCTGGAGCCTGGGGAAGGGTCGGCCACTCGTAGGGTCGTCTGGGCCTGGTGGAGGCCAACTGGATCCTGGTGAAGGGTCGTCCCCTCGTAGGGTCGTCCGTTTTAGAGATAATCTTCAGCCAGGCCAAGGATATAAATGGGTATATCAATCACCCCCCAGCCCTTAGCCATAGGTGTCATTGAGATGGCTGAGGGATAATGCTGAAATTGAGATGCGTGTATGACCAGTTAGGTGAGTGACACATGGGCAGGTACTCATTGCTATTCAAGTTCCCAAGGCAGGGCGGCTGCGCACTTGCATGGGGCTCTGTGCCCTGATTATACCCTTCTTGGCAAATGTGCCCATTTATTACCAAGGTATTTAAGAGTTTTTAAACTCTCTCTCTCCACAGCTTCTTCTTCTTCGCGCCTAAGTTTACTCTCTCTCTAGAACCAGTCGCCATTTGCAGCCTTTAATCCTTCAGGCCTTGCAGCGCTCTTGTTCTCTCCTCATCAGGTAACCTTTTTCTCCCCGCGCCTTCTTTTGTCTTCATTTCTGTGTATTTTTTAGGGTCGTAGGTCGGCACTTTCTTAGAGTTCCCCCATAGCCTTTTCCGGTGTCTTCTCCGGTTGTTAGTTTTTGAACGTTCTTGACAAAAACTTTTTAGTTCTTTGATTTAATCCAGAAGTCAAACCTGGTCAATCCCCCAAGTGTTTATAGTTGAATTAGCCAAGTCTAGTGTAATTTCTCCAAGTGTAGGGTCTTCCCTTTAATGCTTATGAGGCTTTACAACTTAGTGTCTGAATTCCCATCTTTGAGAGAGAAACTATTTACCGAGATCAAACGAATAGAGGAAGAAGAAGAGAGGAGATGAGGGGCCGACCCTAATTGGGTACGACCCATCTTTCCCGTTCCTCTTGCCATCATAAGACCATCTGAACCCTCTGAGTCTTGTGGGTCGTCATCTCGTCCGGACGAGACACCCAAATTAAGTGAAATGGACGAGAGAGCTTCCTCGCCAACTGGTGCTGGAACGTCCGGTAGAAGGGACACGTCTGACCTTAGCCCTCCCCGAGAGGCCGAAGGTACGATCCCCTCTGAGGCCGTCCCTGTGACAACCCTATCCCCCAATGCCTTCCAAGTGGCTTTTCCCCAGGGTCCTCCTTCAGGTGATGAGGGGGAAGGAGATGAGGACGAGGATGATGATACAGATGATGAGGTTGACACCTCCCACGCCTCGTCCTTTATCTCCTCCGTTAGGGATAGAGACCTTCTGATATGGAGGCATATTTACGGAGTGCCCTCTGGGGTAACTATGAGGGTTCCCTCTGATACTGAGAGGGTTTTTGACTGTCAAGAGGGAGAGGTTGCAGTTTGTGAGTAAATGTTCAAGGTAGGTGTCAGACTTCCCTTCCACCCTGCCATTGTAGATATTCTGTCGGCTCTGGGAGTCTCCCCCTCTCAACTTCCACCCAACTCTTGGAGGACGATTTTGGGTTACATTTCCTTGTGGAAAAACGCTTTCACTGATGAGCCCTCGTCCAACGTATTCTTGGCTTGTTACAACATCACCTCTTCATCTAAACAACCCGGATACTATCATCTAGGGGCGAGAAGGTCTGAGAAGAAACTTCTCCACGTGTCTCAAACTTCCAATCATGATTGGAAAAAGAGATTCTTCTTCATATCTGGGGCGTGGGAGTGCTCCACCGAGGCGTCCCCTTCTGCCGATGGTCCGAGGGTCCCTAACAAATGGTCTAATCCCTCAATGAAAGCTAGGTCAGACCTCGGACTTAGCCTGGAGGAAAGGGATATTGTTGAGTATCTGAGGGGACGAGGGAGAGGGGGTGAGATCCTAAAGTTCGAAGATTTGATGACCCCTCGGTACCTCAAAGAAGCTGGTCTGAGGGTCGGCCCTCTGACGGAACTATGTGAGTTATACAGCACGTTTTCCATTCTTTACTTTTTTGAAGTGTTTCCTGTTTATCTCTGTATTTTTCTGATGCATGGTACCCTTTTCAGGTCGTCCTGTAGGTGTGTCAGATTACCTCTGGGAAATGACTGCTCCAAGCCTACTCGCTGGTTTGTCAAAGAAGAAGGGGAAGGAGCCTTAGCAAGCTCCAAAGAAGACGAGGGCCTCAGGGCCGACGGTTGTTGAGCCGACAGCCGATAGCCACAAAAGGAAGGAGCCTGAGGCTCCAGTTGAGCATCGGCCTGACCCTAAGACAAGGTCCAGGGTCGAGGCCTCTGAGGGGGCAACCTCTTCGTCGAGCATGGGGGCCTTCTGGTCTCAAAATCTGGCCCATCTGAGGGCTGACCCCTCGTCGCTGATCACAAACTTGGGGGCAGCCAAAGCCTCGATGTTCTCTGCACCGTCGGCCTCAGACTTCGAGTTCTTGGCGAAGATGCCCCCTGCCAAAGTGTATGACTATGGTCTGCACTCCCTTGCTCAGGTATTGGTCTTGACCTTTTAATTTTATTCTTACTAACTGTTACCTCGGCCCATCTTGATGTTTGTTCATTTTTTCTTGCAGTCTGTTTGTGCCTTCACTTCAGCCACCAAGTGGATGGCCGAGAATCAACAAAAGTTTCATGAAGCTGAGAGGGCCATTCAACATGAGGGCGACCTGCAAGCTGACTTGGCGACTACGAAGGCTGAGTTAGAGAGTGCTAGGGCTAAGCACGTAAGGCTTTTGGACCAACTGACGAAGCAGCACGACGAGGATATCAAGGCCAAGGACTTGTTGATCAAGGACAAGGACGAGGCCTTGACCAATATGGAGGCCAAGCACAAGACTGACCTTGAAGCAACTGTTCGAAAAGCCGAGGCTGATGCTGTTGAGGCTTACAAGGTCTCTGATGAATTCCAAGGCTTCGGCCATGAATATCTTGAGAGGGGAATTAGGACGGCCTGTCGGTGGGTCGTCCTAAAGTTTGCCGACATAGTATCGTCCATCCGCCCTTCTCTTGAGGTGGTTCAGCTGGATGATCCCTTGATTGCTGAGGCCTTATCACAAGTGGAGTCCCAAGTTCACGTTGAGGGGGTCGACACGTCTGAGGATCGGCCAATCATGATTGCTAAAGAGACCCCATTGGTTGATGTTGAGGCTCTACCTTCTGATATCTCCCCTTAGGGTGGGTGTCTGTGGCCCATACCCTCATTTTTGTATTTTTGTTCTATGTATTGTAAAACAGTTGGACGCTTTATATTAATACCATCGTCTCTTCCTTCCACCATTGCTGTCTTCCTTATTTCCTTCTTTTATGGTTTGCTCCTTGTTGATGATGATGCTACTAACCCTTCCCTCGTCTTTTTTGAGGACCAATGTGGGGTCGTCCCCTCATCTGGCCTCATTATAGCCGAGGGTTCAATGAACCAATTTAATGGTTTTAAATAAAACCTACCCTCGTCTTTCTTGAGAACAGTGGTGGGGTCGCCCCCTCCACTGGTCCTCATTTTAGCCGAGGGTTCAATTAACCAAATTAATGATTTTTATGTAGTCTTCCCTCGTCTTTTTTGAGAACAGGGGAGGGGTCATCCCCTCCACTGGTCCTCATTATAGCCGAGGGTTCATCTAACCAAATTAATGATTTTTATGAAGTCTACCCTCGTCTTTCTTGAGAACAGTGGAGGGGTCATCCCCTCCATTGGTCCTCATTATAGCCGAGGGTTCAACTAACCAAACTAATTATTTTTATGAAGTCTACCCTCGTCTTTCTTGAGAACAGTGGAGGGGTCGTCCCCTCTACTGGTCCTCATTATAGCCGAGGGTTCAACTAACCAAATTAATGATTTTTATGTAGTCTACCCTCGTCTTTTTTGAGAACAGTGGAGGGGTCGTCCCCTCCACTGGTCCTCGTTATAGCCGAGGGTTCAACTAACCAAATTAATGATTTTTATGTAGTCTACCCTCGTCTTTTTTTAGAACAGTGGAGGGGTCGTCCCCTCCACTGGTCCTCATTATAGCCGAGGGTTCAACTAACCAAATTAATGATTTTTATGTAGTCTACCCTCGTCTTTTTTGAGAACAGTGGAGGGGTCGTCCCCTCCAATGGTCCTCATTATAGCCGAGGATTCAACAAACCAAACTAATGATTTTTATGTAGTCTACCCTCGTCTTTTTTGAGAACAGTGGAGGGGTCGTCCCCTCCACTGGTCCTCATTATAGCCGAGGGTTCAACTAACCAAATTAATGATTTTTATGTAGTCTACCCTCGTCTTTTTTGAGAACAGTGGAGGGGTCGTCCCCTCCACTGGTCCTCATTATAGCCGAGGGTTCAACTAACCAAATTAATGATTTTTATGTAGTCTACCCTCGGCTTTTTTGAGAACATTGGAGGGGTCATCCCCTCCACTGGTCCTCATTATAGCCGAGGGTTCAACTAACCAAATTAATGATTTTTATGTAGTCTACCCTCGTCTTTTTTGAGAACAGTGGAGGGGTCGTCCCCTCCACTGGTCCTCATTATAGCCGAGGGTTCAACAAACCAAACTAATGATTTTTATGTAGTCTACCCTCGTCTTTTTTTAGAACAGTGGAGGGGTCGTCCCCTCCACTGGTCCTCATTATAGCCGAGGGTTCAACTAACCAAATTAATGATTTTTATGAAGTCTACCCTCGTCTTTCTTGAGAACAGTGGAGGGGTCGTCCCCTCTACTAGTCCTCACTATGGCCGAGGGATCCAGTTACCAAATTAATGGTTTTTTGTAGATGTTTCCACGCATACTGGAACTGACAACTATAGGGTGAGGGGAATCATATTTCTCATTAATTTTCCAAAGTGTCCTGTTGGAGCAACTCCTATTACAACTATGGTCTATCAAGACCTTAGAACACTACTGGTAGTATTTCTTCAAATGATCTGCGTTCCAGGGGTTGGAAAAAGGTTCCCCTTCTAGGTTTTCTAGTCTATATGTCCCAGGGACAACTTCATCGATGACCCTGTAGGGGCCGTGCCAATTAGGATGGAGTTTGTTGGGATTTTGCCAAGTCTTCTTGAGAACCAAGTCTCCTACTGCGATAGGTCTCTGTTTCACTCTCTGATTGTAAAACCTTGCGGTCCTCTGCTGGTAGGAAGCCTACCTTATCTCAGCATCCTCCCTTCTTTCCTCAATCAAGTCCAGGTCAAGTCTCCTCTCTTCCGTATTTACCTGGGGGTCGTACATTTGGACCCTATGAGTGGGAAACTCGACTTCGGTGGGGATGACTGCTTCTGATCCATAAGCTAACATGAATGGGGTCGCCCCAGTAGAGGTCCTTACTGTCGTCCTGTACGCCCACAACACTGCATATAACTCCTCGACCCATCTTCCTTTTGCCTCCTCAAGCCTCTTCTTAATCCCATCTAGGATTGTCCTGTTCGTAACTTCGGTTTGCCCATTGGCCGGAGGTCGGCCTGGGGTGGAGATAAATTTTTTAATACTTACCCTCTCACAGTACTTCTGCAGAGAGGCATTCTTGAACTGGGTCCCATTATCCGAGATGAGGGTGTTGGGTAGACCATATCTGCATATCACATTCTTCCAGATGAACTGGAAGGTCTTCTGCTCCGTGATCGTGACCATTGGTTCGGCCTCTACCCACTTTGAAAAGTTGTCAATTGCTACGATGAGGAACCGATAGTTATTGATTGCACTTGGTAAGGGTCCTACCAGGTCAATCCCCCACACTGAAAACGGCCATGGGGGTGTAATGGAGGTAAGAGGCTGATGAGGTTGGTGAGGGATGGTAGCAAATCTTTGGCATTTATCACACTTTTTAACATATGCAGCAACATCTTTCCCCAAGGTCGGCCACCAGTAGCCTTGGGTGATCACCCTCTTTGCCAAGGATCTACCCCCAATGTGGCTTGAGCACGACCCTTCATGCACATCTTGCAAAATAGAAGGGACTTCTGAGGGATGCACACACCTAAGTAAGGGGAGCAGAAACCCCTTTTTGTACAGCGTGTCTCCGATGACAGTGAACTTTGCAGCCCTGTATCTCAGCTTCTTCCTCTCTTGGCTTGCTTCTGGCATCTCTCCCCCTTTAATGTATCTGATTAGAGGATCCATCCATGAAGGTTCTTGAGAAACATTCATGCAAATGCCAAGTGTTCCCTCGACGTCTTCGATAGTTGGTCGAAGCAGGATTTCTACCGGGACTGTCCTCCTTATGTCTGTCCTAGTAGCTGAGGCCAACCTTGCAAGGGCGTCAGCACGGCCATTGTCGAGCCTAGGTATCCTCTTGAATTTCACTTCTTTAAAGTTTTTCAGCAATGACCTCACCTTCTCAAGATACCTAGCCATCCTCTCGTCTTTGGCCTCATAGGCTCCTAGTATCTGATTCACCACCAGCCTTGAATCACTGTGAACCAAAATTTAGCCGACACTAAGAGATTTGGCCAAGGAAGGGCCAGCTATCAAGGCCTCATACTCAACCTCATTGTTGGAGGCTTTGAAATTGAACCTCAAGGCGTACTCGATGTCTGTTCCGTCGGGTGCTGATACTATCAATCCAGCTCCGCTCCCGCTTTCACAATAGGACCCGTCGACGAAGAGACTCCACACAGCATGTTCCTCCGAGAAATTTCCCTCGATGAGTGACCCTTGTCTAAAAAGGTATCTTCCCTCTTCATTTTCAGCCACCTTTCTTCTAGCGGTGCTTGTCTCAGCCTTATCTGCAGGAGGGTCGGTGAGCCTACCTTGCTGGGTATCTGTCTGGCTTAGACCCTCACCCTTGGCCTCGTCACTCTCCCAAGTAAATTCAGCCACGAAATCTGCCAATGCCTACCTCTTAATGGCTGTCTTAGGCTGATACACAATATCGAACTCCCCCAGCTCTATAGTCCAGGTCATTAGCCTTCCTGATTTTTCAGGCTTGTGTAGGACCTGCCTAAGAGGAGAGTCAGTAAGGATGACCATAGTATGGGACTGGAAGTACGGTTTCATCTTCCTTGAGGCATGGATCAAGGCGTAGGCCAACTTTTCCATGCTCGGGTATCTTTGCTCTGCCCCCTGGAGTGCCTTGCTGTTAAAATATACAGGCTTCTGTATACCTTCCTCGTCTCTCACAATGGCTGCGCTGATGGCAGACTCTGAGACGGCGAGGTACACGTAAAGTCATTCACCCTGCACGGGTCGTGACAGCAGCAAGGGAGACCCTAAGTATGATTTTAGCTCCTTGAAAGCCTCATCACACTCTTCACTCCATTCAAAGGCCTTCCTAAGGATCTTGAAGAATGGTAGACACCTGTCTGTGGCCCTTGACACAAATCTGTTCAAGGCAGCCACTCTCCCTGTGAGCCTCTGAACGTCTTTAATGGACTTGGGGGTCTTTATCTCAATAAGGGCCTTTATCTTTTCAGGATTGGACTCGATGCCTCTTTGATTGACAATGAACCCCAAGAACTTCCCCGCTCCGACCCCGAAGACACACTTGGCTGGATTAAGCTTCATCTGGTACTTGTCCATCGTATTAAAGGTCCTCTCCAGGTCTGCCACATGATCCTCTGCTTTCAAACTCTTGGTCAGCATGTCATCCACGTAGACCTCCATGGACTTCCCAATTTGGTCTTCGAACATTTTATTTACGAGGCACTGGTACGTTGCCCCCGCATTTTTTAGACCGAAGGGCATGACCCTATAGCAGTATGTACCCTTGTCAGTGATGAAGGCAGTCCTCTCCGAGTCTTCAGGGTTCATGAAGATCTGGTTGTACCCTGAGTAGGCATCCATAAAACTCATGAGCTCGTGGCCTGCAGTAGCGTCTACCATCTGGTCAATGCGGGGGAGAGGGAAGTTATCTTTGGGGCAGTGCTTGTTGAGGTCTGTGAAGTCCACACACATCCGCCACTTCCCGTTGGCCTTTGGGACAATGACTGCGTTGGACAGCCACTCAGGGTAGATGACCTCTCTGATAAATTCAGCATCCTCTAACTTTTTGACCTCATCCCTGATGACCTCGTACTTCTCTCTAGAGTAAATCCTCCTCTTCTGCTTTACCGGCTTCACTCCCTTTACCACATTGAGCTTGTGGCACATGATTTCAGGGTCGATCCCCGGCATATCTACATGACTCCACGCGAAGACGCTTCGTCTTTTCCTCAACAGTTTAATGAGGTCTTCCTTGATGTTGGGCCTCAGAGACTTGCCAACTTGGACGGTTTTTCTCGGGTCATCCTCATCGAGGATGATGGGTTCTACCTCCTCAGCGGCCTCTCCTTTCTTGAGCTTCGTCTCGTCCATGGGGTCTAGGGTATCAATATTGTAAGTGGCTGTAGCCCTCTTGTGTGCCTCCCTTTCTTCGGCGAAGTTGTAGTAGCACTCTCGCGCTGTCGTCTGGTCTCCCTGAACCTCCCCCACCCCGTATGGGGTAGGGAATTTAATCATCTGGTGGACCGTAGATGGCACGGCCTCGAACCCTTTGAGGGCCACCCGCCCTAATATGATATTATAGGCTGAAAACACATGCTCATCCATCACAAAGAAACTGACCTTCCTGGTGAGCCATCTCGGCCACTCGTCCCCCATCCTAACATCAGCCTCATACACTCCAAGGGGGTGAACTTTTTCCCCACTGAATCCAATCAACGGATGATGGTACGGGACGAGTCTAGCACGGCTGAGACCTAAGGCCTTGAAGAATGGACAAAACATTACATCTGCAGATGAGCCCCCATCCACCAGGATCCTCGGCACCTCACACCCATGCACCCTGGTCGTGATGACGAGCGGGTCATCATGCGGGGCTAAGAGGCCTTTGAAGTCCATTCGTGAGAACCCTACTATCAGTGTGTCCATGTCCACCTTCTTCCTCTTTTCTGGCTTGGCCTCCAAAGATGTCGAGTGGACGGTCTTCGTCACTGCCCTGGCTTCTTCCACGTGAGCCTTCCTATCTGCGACTTCCGATCCTCCTCCTGCCAGACCCCCTGAGATCATTCCCACTCTGAGGGAGATCATATTAAGCCTTTTGACGGGGCCCTGATCGTCTCTCGGCGGGAGGTCAGGGTCGTCCTCATCATCAGAAGGGTCGTCCCCTCTTTTATGAGGGCCTTCTCTACATGCATCGACTCGCTTCTTTCTGGGGTCGTGCCCTCTTGAAGGCGCCTCTGTCGACGTACTTTCTGAGCTTCCCCTCTTTCAGCATCTTCTCAATCTCATCTTTCAGAGCAAAGCATTTGTCTGTCACGTGACCGTGGTCTTGATGAAATTCACACCACAGGTTCTTATTTCTCTTGCCAGGTGCTGCCCTTAGCTTCTCAGGCCACTTCAGGGATCGGTCACTCTTTATCTCATTGAAAATCTGTTCACAGCTGACCGTCAGAGGGGTGTAACCAGCGAACTTGTCGTCCGTGGACCTCTTCTTCCCCTCTTTGTTCTTCCTAGGGTACTTACCCCCACTAGTACCTCCCTTTTCGTCTTCATATTTTGCGGCCATCGCCTCTTCGGCGTTCATCACCTTTCCTGCTGTTGACAGCAATTCGGCCATTGTCCTCGGGGGGTCTTCAGCAAGCTTCCATAACAGCTTCCCCTTTTGGAGTCCTCCAATCAGGGCTGTCATGGCTATGCTTTCCTCGTAGTCTTCCACTTCCAGCATCTCTTTATTGAATTTGGCTATGTAGTCCCTCAGACTCTCATTCTTCCCCTGCTTAACATAGAGCAGGTGGGTGGTCTTCTTCTGTGGCCTCACCCCAAAGCAAAAGTTGTGGATGAACCGGTCTGCCAACTGCTTAAAGTTTTCAATGGAATTTTTTGGAAGAGACGTGTACCAAACATGCGCAGCCCCCATCAGGGTTCCCGAGAAGGCACGACACCTCATCTCATCTGAGATAGAGTATATGTCTGCTGCTGATTGATACATCTCCACATGGTAGACAGGGTTGGTACTCCCATCGTATCTTGGGGTGACCACAGGTGGCTTGAACCTTGTTGGCGTAGGGAAGTCGACTATCTTCGCCACAAAGGGTGAGCCTATAGTGTATCCCTTCTGAAGGGGGTCCCGGCTATTCAATATATCACCGATCTTATCCTCTAGCCGCTGGATTGAGTCATTCCAGGGCCTCCCAGGATCGGCTCGGCCGATGTTATCCCCTGCCGCCTCTTGAAGGTGAACTGAGGGTTCCACTGCAGCAGGCCTGTGTCGGCTGTTTACTTCCCTTTGGCCGTCATCCCGTCCCTGGGGTCGGCCATCTGCTGCCTCCTTCCTGGACCTCGTCGCACTTCTTGACCTGGACAACTTGTCTCGCAGGTCATTTACTGGGCCTAGCCTCTCAAAGGCCGACCCCCTGCTCAAGCGATCAAAAGCAGAGCCTCTCGGGCGATCGTCAGGGTTTGGTCTCACGCACTTTCCTCTACTATCCTGGAGGGGTCGCACAGTGTTGTTGGAGACCTCATACAGTTCCCAGCATTCAATTGGGGCCTCCTCTCCCTCCAGATCGTCATACCTGTCCTCAGGGCAAGGGTTTCCTTGCCTCCCCAGGCGCAGACGCCGGGGGTCAGCAACATCCCTACGCCGCTGAGGGGGTGGCAGGTCTTTGCGTGGTGCCTGGGGTGGTCCCCTGGCCTCATGCTGTCCTGGAGCTGCTGCCGGAGTAATCATCTTAGGTGAGACCCCGGGTGGTCTCAGTATGTTCTGGCTTAGAGCTGTGAACTGCTCCTGCATCATCCGTTGGCATGCTGCCAGAGACTTTAGGGCTGTCGCCACATCAACCATCTCAGACTGAGGCGGCGGCTGACTGGAACTGGGTCTTCCCCCCTCATCCAGCAGGGGAAGTGGTGGTGGTGGCATCTCAGGTTCCATGTGCTTTGAGCTAGAACAGCTGAAGAATGGTGAGCTTGGGAACCTTAGTGGGTCTCTTTAAATGGTGAAACACCTCCTCTCAGGTGGAGGGTAGGTTCACCACCAGAGTGCCCAGTGAGGTCAAGCTGTGCAAAGGAAGAGATGTCTTCTCGTTCCCACAGACGGCGCCAAACTGATGATGCTGAGATTTAGCACCACCGGATAAGTGATAATGAGCTCAAACAGTAGTAGCTATGGCAGCTATAGAGATGCAAGTATATAAGTAGGTAAGTGTGCAGAAGGGGATGAGTATAAGAGGAAATAAGACAATGATGTATAGTGGTTCAGCCAATTAGGCCTACATCCATTGTGAGTGTGTGATCCACTAAGTATGGGCACTAATGGCCTTGGATACAATGCACATAAACTCACTCTCTCACTCTCTACTGTGTGTACAAGCAGAGTTTTAGCTAGGGTTGTAATAATCTGATGCCCTGTAGGGTTGTAGGTGACAAGTATATATAGGTCTTGGGGGGTGTAGTGTACCCCCCAAGTATGCATGGTGCATGTGAATGATGATCTAGCCAACCCCCTGTTGACACCTGTAGATGCCCAATGATGACATAATATTCCCTCACGTGAGGGTGTGATTTGGTTATAACGGTCTGCCACGTGCCATGGGAGCCTCACGCGCACTGTTCCACGCGTCTCCCAAACCACGCGTTGTGATGATGTCACCCTCGGCCTATGAGACGAGGCCAAGGGCAAAGTCCCTTCCGGTAGTGAGTCTGGCTTAATTCTAGCCTCGTACTGTCGTACCCTCGTAGTGTCATCCGGAGCCTGGTGGAGGGTCGTACCCTCGTAGGGTCGTCTGGAGCCTGGGGAAGGGTCGGCCACTCGTAGGGTCGTCTGGGCCTGGTGGAGGCCAGCTGGAGCCTGGTGAAGGGTCGGCCCCTCGTAGGGTCGTCCGTTTTGGAGATAATCTTCAGCCAGGCCAAGGATATAAACGGGTATATCACCCACCACCACCAAAACGTAGATCGAAGCGAGGGGATCAAGCATATACTTGTCAAACTCGTGGAATCTGACCTAGTATCTTAAGTGAAGTAATTTTCTTGTTGATTTCTAGTGGATAATTCAACCATGTTAGAAAATGATTAAATAGTGAATGTTTATTCGAAGAATTTGATGATTTAGGGAATTTAAATCACATGCTTTAAAAGAAATAAGTATATATTCTGGAAATGTCATCATATGTAGAGGATTACCCATTAAATTGTAATGGTTTAGAAGAGAGAAATTTGGAAAAAGAATTAGAATATTGGAAATTATAATGAAACTGGGGTTCTTGATAAATATTATGAATTGGTCTTTTAATCCTATACTTTTGATGAAATTCGTACATGCTTTACGTAAAACATCATGTAGATAGATTAATATAGCTATTAGTTTAATTAGTTGGGAGTTTGGGACACAATTATGGAGTTTTGGTTGAGTTTGATGAAGGAAACCCGTAGTTAAGAATGGCAGAATTCAGAATACATGTTTGATCGATCGATCGACTCAAGAATGTCGATCGATCGACTGATCGATCGATTAACCCACTTTCACTGATCGATCAACCCCTCCTGGGAACTGCATGTTTTTCCTCTTTGTGTTTAATTCGGATAAAATGTGTAGGGACCCTTGAATATCATTTAAAGAGTATAATGGGTCATGAAGAGGAGAAGTAGGGTCTAAGTAGATTCCGTTGAATGTAACTTGATATGGGATGTAACCGTGAGTTAATGGGGGTTGGACACATATTAGAAATCGTGCGTACGTTAACTAAGGAATTGAGAGATTTGTGAATGACTTAGACTCGTATGTTAGAGAGGGTATACCTACTGAATTTACCTTTAAGATGGGAGAATACTTCGAGGGACGAGAAGTAATTATGGAATGACTATAAATGAGAATAAAAAGAGATGAGTCCTTTATACGTAAGAATTAGGTAAAGTTGTATTATGTAAGGTTAAAAATATTATTATGGGTCGTGGGCGAACCTAATCGAAAAATGTGAATATTGATATATATGACCGAGTGCATGTATATGTATATATTATGTATTTATGTATAATCATACCCGCGCTACTTGCTATGACAGAGGTTGCCGCACCGGGACAGTCTTATCTCGATGGGACCTTTTATGGGGGATATTGTCTTGTACCCTAGAATATAGGATTTCCTTGGTATAGGCTATCTAAGAATGATAGTCAAATGGTCCTAAGAGGCGTGAGGGGTATGTGCTAACCTCTTAGTGACTTGGAACTATGCTTCGCCTCCATTATGTGTGTATTGTGTTAATACAGTTCGAGAGTGATTTCGAACTAGTATTTGACTTAGTACGAGAGATACGGGGACTTGATGGCAGAGTATGTCAACACCATAGATTTTATGTGGGGTGCCGATAGTATATATATTACATGAGTGCTTAATATATATATATACGTATATATGTAATCCTTCTACTGTGCGGATAAGTAGATAAATATTGTATAAATGCTCCAAAATTATAGTAAATGATCGGGAACTTTATAAGAGTACTGATAAATACTAAATAACTTAAGGAATCATTAAGAAATTGATCTCTAAACTAAAATCAAAATCTCGTGACTTCTCGAAATAAAATTTATGGGAGATGAGTTAGACAGACTTATGAGGAATTTAGTAGTACATTAGGCGTGCACACTAGATGAGAGGTAAGAATTCTCAAGAGAGTGTCATGTGGGAACATGGATGTCTTATCAATTAGTGAGCATTTAATTACTCGCTAAAATATTTTTTTAAAGATATTTTTACACTCGGGCTCTGACCCGTTTCCATTAATTTTCCCTTCACTTGTGTGTGTATATATATATATATATATATATATATATATATATCTGTGTGTGTGTGTGTGTGTATTACAGGTGCCTAGCCATAGGGGCGTCAGGCTTGGATCATTGTCTTATCAGTCTTTCATTTACTTCTCATTAGATAGGGCAAGTGTCGGCGATTTCCAGTTTGTTATCTATTCCAGAGAATTATACTCTTTATTTATGATAGTATTCAGCTTAATTGGGATTACTTATGATTATTACATTGTCCTGCGATTTGGGATATTTTAATTAGATTGATTTATCTATCATGTTCTTTCCTTTGGATGGTTTGGTTTTAATAGTATCATTTGTATTCTTATAAATGGTTTCATAGTTAATAATAACAATCGAAATTAATTTATAAAATTAAATGTTTTGACACATATCTTAATTATTTATTAGATGATTAATAAAGAAAAGTTTTATTTCGACAGTGATTCTAAGAATTAACCAACCGGGCACTTTGAGTTAATTTAATAAAGGACTGACCACCCGATATTTAATTAGGCGGGGTGTAATTGGTGGTACGAGAGCATCAGGTTTTAGTGTCCTTCAGGATCTGTGCGGCTTATTATGCTTCCAGCATAACTTTCTTTGATATAGATCCCTATGTATAGGATTATTGATTTTTTTGGGTGAGATTTAATTCTCCTGTTATAACTTATATATTAGTGAATCTTATTTGCGTTCGGATGTGTTCGTGTGATGAACGATGAAATATGACAGGCAAGGGCCGTTGGGCGGACAGCAGGAGGCAGAGCTCAGTTGAGGTTAGAGGGTATAATCAAGAATGATGACCGTAGTTAAGGTCAACACAATTATTGCATGAGAAGCCAAGACTATAAAGATGGCTAACTTATATTTTTCAAGTGCTATTATAGTCGAAAGTGGTGCAAAAGTAGACTCACCTAACGTGGTATGACTGGGAAAGATTCAGACGAAGCATTTAGTAGAACCGTCAGTGGAAATCCTAGAAACACGGGGATTGTGTGTGTTAGCCAAAGGAGGTAAAATATCCCAAGGCTTGGACATATGAGGGAGTGTAGCTAATTGAAAGTGAAAATTTTGGGTAAAATTCTCTTGGCTCGTCGGAACGAAGTTATAATGGTGGGAGTCAGCCACCACTTTTAGAAGTGTAATGCTATGTTTATAAAAGGATCCTAGGTATAGTTTGACCAGAAGTTCCTTCATCAGATGTTCAGGGTAGGATGTGAACATTGTGTTGAACTCATCACAGGAGGGCCGGATATAGGTCCATTTGTGAATAAGAATCTAAATGGTTAGCGAATCTTGTATCGGAGGATGTAGATACAAATGGAGGGGAGTATTTCAAAAGGATGATCGAATCGTAAGAAAAGTTAACAACACTTAAAGGGAATTTTGCTGGACGGTCGATCCAGTTGGAGACAATGTCACGTTTGGTCAATGTAGATGTTAACGCTTCTTAGTGTGGGAAGCTAAAAGAATCGAATAATTTAGTCAGAGAATAATACTGGGCAAAACGGTGTTAGTAAGACATCACAAGGGGGAGACCCATCAAGGGACCCATTTAAATGATTCATATAACTGAATTCTTACGAAGCAATAGTGAATTCAGTAAGGGAGAGTGAAGCAAGTAGAACGTTCCTTAGGACTAACAAAGATAAGGGAACAATGGGGGTAGCCATCAGGATCGAGACTACCAAAGTCCGAGATAAGGACAACCTTAACATGGCCAGTGTGACAGAAGATAAGTGGATTATGTTTTGAGGTAATTTGTGGAGCGTAAAACCACATACGTTAATTTTTCTCCGAAGCAAGTAAAGGTTAAAGGGTATGGTGCTTGCAAGGGCAATGGTTAATATAGTTTCGATTTGGTTTGGACAGGCATGTTATGTTCGGGAAACCATTTAAGCAGCTTAGGCGAATGGTCAAATAGAAGTATGAGTTTTATCCTCAGAGGATGAGGAGTATTTTGTGTGACACAAGCGAGTCACTACATTTTAATTATTAATAAATTCGCATGTGAGACGATTTTAGGGTGTATATCGACAATTTTATTATCATGTGTATGTTTTCCCTAGTATCGCGGGGTTATCTTTAGTGTTATCAGCGGAGGATAAATGGGTGCATTATTAGTGGTATATACTTTATTGAGATTACTCGTTTTAGTGATGTGATATACGAGTATGTTATTATCCTGGTTACGACTTTATAGTAATGGTTTGAATGATAGTGGGTAGTTATTCCAAGGCTATCTGGGCGGTTGTCCTAGTGCAACATATTTTATTCTGGCAAGGCCTCACATGCGAGGGGGTCAGGCTCGCACTTATAATATATATTATAGAGACTTCAGAGGGTATCGTGGTCTCGAGATATTCGATCCCGGTGTGTGTAAGGACTTTATTGCCATGATTCGGTGTGTATTTAGTTTACCATTAAGTGGTTATATCGATCCTTTTGAGACGTGGTATTTAAGATTTATATTCATATATTTGGGGATAGGATCTCAAAAGTCCCGATTGTACGTGTACGAGGTTTATGGAATTTGATTACCAACAATGTTGAGTGATAGTGTCTCTGGGAAGAAAAGTTTCTCATTTAAATGTAATTACAGAAGGGGATATAGCTTTTGTGTCAAGAGACGGGAATATAGGGTACATATTATGAACTGAGGGCCTAACGGGTTTCAATGACCGACAATGATAGGTAGTAGTGTATCGGGGGTTCCTTGTTTGGATTTCTCTTCGCGAGACATCCCATGCATGAAACTTAGCATAAGGTTGCAGTAGGGAGATGTTTGTCCATTTGTCCATAAGTATGATACCTCAGTCGTTATAGAAGTATGTAGTTATAACTGTAAGTTGGAAGTTAAATTATGATTTAATGCTCGTTCAGCCGATGGTGTGGTAAGTAAGCATTGAAATTTTTTGTTTTATCACCACGAATTGAAACGTGGAAGGATGTTAAGGAGGATGTAAAATTTCAATTTCTGGGGTGATTGAGAAGACCCAAGTGTTATAGACACACTATGAATACAGGGGACATAAATAATTGAGTGTTATGTGTGAAGCGTATGTGATGTTTATGCCGATATTCACGATTTATAGGCCGTGTGGGCATCCTGGTTAGCTGAAGTCAGAATCGTTCGGGTTAAAGGAACGTGGGGATATATGTGTGAAATATATGCCCAAGTGACTAGTATAATGAAGTAAAAATAGTAAAGTGGATCAATCATAGTGTGAGAAGGAAGATAATCCATAAATGCATGTGCGATCAGAATAACACACCCGAATTTGGTTGAAAGCCTATGGGAAGCCATTTAAAAAGGGTATTCCTTTAGAAGGGTAAAATTTAACTATTATGGAAAATACTCGGAACGGAGTTTTATCTAGTCAAATGTTGAGAGAGACTTGTGAATAGGTAGAATAATGATGTTAGTAAGGTATATAAAGTCCAGGAGTGCACATCGTGGAGAAAAGTGCACGAGTCGAAACTTTCGGTATACGCCGAGAAAAGAGGGGAGCGTTAAGTATCAATTAATATTAGACATTACAAGTGGAAGTCAATGTTGAGCGGGACATAGTGAGTAATCCCCTCGTGCATAACTCATAGAGAGAATTCGGTTAGGTAAGAGGTTCGGCCAGAAAATTTTGTATCAATCCGTGATTTCCGTAATAGAAGAGGGCAGTCAAGTCAGTAAAATTTCTTTGATGGGTCGCCAACCTCAAGGTAAGGTCAAGAGTTCCTTCGAACGTGTGGAACAATTTGACTAAGCAGAAAGAGATTGATATTGCTATGAGATGATTTACAATATTAGATAGTGTGCCCGAGTCTACCTTTGAAAAGAAGAATCGCGCCGGTACGTGGTCCTCCCTGATCTTGTTTTGAACTAGGATGATATTCTTGAACCCCACATTCAATATGGGATTTCAAGATGTAGTGGGGATAACGTTTCGTTTGGGAGAAGTTAGTATCACCTATAGCCGCGGGGTAGGTGAAATATGTTTAACGACTAGTGGAACTGTATGAAAGTAATTTCGAACTCATTGTGGTCATTTAATACCCGCCATAATTATATCTAGTAAAGTATATTACGGTACTTGGGAGACGTTATTACCTAATGGTAGAGTAGTGGGTAAACACTCGAACCTGGTTATTGTTGACAAACTGCTTATTAAAGTTTTGTGTGGAAAAACCTTTAACTATTCTCCCTCGAGTTGCTTAGAGGCGAGCAGATAATCATAATTTTGGATTGGTAGAGTTAGATATGATGACTAAAGTGGAATAACCACATACTATCTTAGGCAACCTTCTAACTATCTTAAGAGTTACGTCGCCAGGAATTAAGATTTGAAGAACTCACAAGAGTAGTCAAATGTTCATATGGTTTCTCTCAGGATGGGAGTTTTGTGTTTAGATAAATACGGGAGTTGATACGAGGTGAGGTGCGACCTCCCAATAATATTAGACAATGGGTCCAATAACGTATACGCTAGTCTTAATGGAATGTTGTTCGGTAGGAGCATAATTGAGGTGCCGTTATTGAGGTGTAACTCTATAACTGATAAAGTGTAGAGAGTGGTAAACAGGCTTGTTGTGAAGTGGGGACTATAGTGATTGAGCCTTACTTTGAAGATGATTTTGAGTACTAGAGGAAACCTATTTTTATCAGAGATGCCTTACTTTTTCGAATTTCGGGACGAAATTCCGTTATTAGGGGGGAAGTATGTAATACCATGTATTTTTATGGCTTTTAAATTGGGGATTTATTAAATTTAATTGAGATAAATTAATTTAATATTAATCCGAATATTTATTTAAATATTTACTAGCGTGACGAGAGTTAGTAATTATTGGGAATATTTTGAATATTACTTAATGAGCAAAGTAATATGTAAAATTGAATTTATTAAAATTGTCACGAGTGAATAATATGACAATTATGAAAATTAAGTCGGGACGCGCCTGTGTCATGTCGGGACTATATTATTATTATAAAAAGTGAATAAATTACAATTCGCCCGTATGGTCATTTTGAGTGCGCCAAAGTGTCTGGAAGGGTCGAGATAGTCAGAAAAGAATACTCGGGGGTTTAATTTGGGTCTCGGGGCGTTTTTAGGCCTAACCGGCACCCCGGGAGGACGATTTAATCATTTCTAAATTAGGCCTTAGTTAAGTGAGAAAAATTGGGAATTAATATCAAATATTAGGAGTGCCCTCTAGGGTTAACATTCTCAAAAGTATAAAACGGAAGTGAGAGGAAGAAAAGAGAAAAGTCTTCCAAGAATCCAAAGGCAAGAACCAACCCAATTGCACCACCACCACCACCACCACCAAAACGTAGATCAGAGCGAGGAGATCAAGCCTATACCTATCAAACTCATGGAATGAGACCTACTATCTTAAGGAAATTAATTTTCTTTCTTATTTATAGTGGATAGTTCAACCATGTTAGAATCAAATTAAATAGTGTATGTTTATTCGAATAATTTGATGATTTAGGGAATTTAAATCACATGCTTTAGAAGAAATAAGTATATTCTGGAAATCTCATCATATGTAGAGTTACCCACGAAATTGTATTGGTTTAGCACAGAGAAATCTTGAAAAAAAATTAGAAGATTGGAAATTATAATGAAACTACGGTTCTTGATAAATATTATGAATTGGGCCTTTAATCCTATACTTTTGATGAAAATCGTACATACTTTACGTAGAAAATCTTGTAGGTGGGTTAATATAACTATTAGTTTAATTGGTTGGGAGTTTGGGACTCAGTTATGGAGTTTTGGTTGAGTTTGATGTAGGAAGCCCGTAGTTAACAATGGAAGAATTCGGAATACCTATTTGATCGATCGATCGACCACTCCTGGGAACTGCATGTTTTTCCTCTTTTTGTTTAATTCGGATAAAATGCCTAGGGACCCTTGAATATCATTTAAATAGTATAATGGGTCATGAAGAGGACCAGTAGGGTCTAAGTAGATTCCATTGAATGTAACTTGATATGGGATGTTACCGTGGGTTAACGGGGGTTAGACACATATTGGAAATCGTGCGCACGTTAACTAAGGGATTGAGAGATTCATGAATGACTTACACTAGTATGTTAGAGAGGGTATACCTATTGAATTTATCTTTAGGATGGGATGTAAGGTTAAAAATATTATTATGGGTCGTGGGCAAACCTAATTGAAAAATGTGAATATTGATATATATGACCGAGTGCATGTATATGTATATATTATATATTTGTGTATAATTATACCCGTGCTACTTGCTATCATGAAGTTTTCCATGTCAGGACAGTCTTATCTCGATGGGGCCTTTTATGGGGGATATTGATTTGTACCCTAGAACAAAGAATTTCCTCGCTACAGGCTATCTGAGAGTGATAGTCAGACAATCCTAAGAGACGTGAGGGGTATGTGCTGACTTCTTATTGACTTGGAACTATGCTTCGCCTCCATTATGTGTGTATGATGTTAATACAGTTCGACGGTGATTCCGAACTAGTATTTGCCTTACTACGAGAGATACAAGGACTTGATAGAAGAGTATGCGAGAGCCATAGATTTTATGTGGGGTGCCGATAGTATATATATTATATGAGTGATTAATATATATATATATATATATATATATATATATATATGTAATCCGTCTACTATGCATATAAGTACATAAATATTGTATAAATGCTCCAAAATTATAGTAAGTGTTCGGAAACTTTATAACAGTAATGAGAAATACTAAATAACGTAAGGAATCATTAAGAGATTGATCTCTAAACAAAAATCATAATATTGTGACTTATTGAAATAAAATTTATAGGAGATGAGTTAGACAGACTTATGAGGCATTTAGTAGTACGTTAGGCATGCACACTAGATGAGAGGCGAGAATTTTCAAAAGAGTGTCGCGTGCTAACATGGCTATCTTATCAATTAGTGAGCATTTAATTACTTTCTAAAACATTTTTTTAAATCTATTTTTACACTCGGGCTCTGACCCGTTTCTTGTCATTTTCCCTTCTCTTGTATATATATACATATATATGATTTACAGGTGCCCATCCATAGGGGCGTCAGGCTTGGACCGTTGACGTGCCGCAGCTAGCGTGGGAGTTCCAAGTCTTTGCATTAGACGATCTCATCCTTGTCTTATCTGTCTTTCGTTTAGTTCACATTAGATAGGGCATGTGTCACCCATTTACCGTTTGTTTTCTAGTCCAGATAATTGTACTCTTTATTTGTGACAGTATTTAGTTTAATTGGGATCACTTGTGATTATTACATTGTCATGCGATTTGGGATATTTTAATTAGATTGATTTATCTATCATGTTTTTTCCTTTGGATGGTTTGGTTTTAATACTATCATTTGTATTCGTAAAAATGGTTTCATAGTTAATAATAACAATAGGAGTTAATTTATAAAATTAAATGTTTTAACACATAGCTTAATTATTTATTAGGTGATTAATAAAGAAAAGTTGTTTTTTCGGCAGTGATGCTAAGAATGAACCAACCGGACACTTTGAATTAATATAATAAAGGATTGAATACCCGATATTTAATTAGGTGGGGTGTAACATAATATCCCTGAAATGCCGAGGGTACGCTTGTCCGAGCAAAGTTGGTGTGATCGACATGGCAATTTTTTAACAACCCTGAAGTTATAGGGATACGCTTGTTTGAGCTATGATCTGAAGCACCAAAAATCCTCCTCGATAATTGTACCCCATGATGACGCACAAGGTTTCAAATGAAACCTTGTCACTTCAAACTCTCACTTCGCATTTATGAGTTTTCTTGTTTGCAAATTCACTAAAAGCTTTCCTAATGCTTCCAATTTCTTCAGATCTCTTCGCCTTCTTCTCTTTTTGTAAGTCCTTCTTTTCTACTCCTTTAGTTCACATTTTTTCTTCTTTGTTCTTTATTATTTGTATCTCTTTGATCAATGGCTACTCTTAACGAAAAAAAGTGTTGAGGTGTTTAGGAAAACATACTCCATTCCTGCTTGGGTGGAAATGGACCGTGCCCCCATGCCCAAAGATGTCAGGGATATGGATGAGGGGAACTGAATTCATACCCTTGCTATAGTTCAGGGGGGTTTAATATTTTCCCTAAACCACCTATTTTAGATGTTTTTGACTACTTTGAAGTCGTTCATTCCCAGTGTGCCCCTAATACCTGGAGAATAATCAATGGGATGCACAAGGTCAATGATCTTTATGGTACCAACATGGAGATCTCAGAAATTAAATTTTTTCACGTCTGGTTGAACACCTTTGATGGTCTTCTATATCTGAAGACGAGAAAATCCAATTGGATTTTGGTGGTGAACCTCCCTAATTCTAATAAGGGATACAGGGATAAGGATTTTATTTCCAGAAACTGGGCGCATTTGGCCTTTGTGTCCTGACTGGGTGGAAGATCATATGGGTTGATACTTGATTTTTTCAATTGTTGACTTTCTATTCCATTTTTTTGCCCTGCTTGATAATTTCTCCTCCTTTATATTTGTGTAACTCATAATAAAAATTAGGAGCCATCTCTCCATCACATCATGGGGATGCCTTTATCAAGGTTTAGGGAATCACGGATAGACTACCTGATGTTGACTATCCACAATCATTAGGCTATCTTCTTGAGTACACCAACACCACCACAATTTTCAATGTTCGTCCGGTGGACGATATCCCAAACCTTCCTCTCCCAGATGATAAAACTTCCTCCTCCTCCGATCTAGTGGGCATTGAATCAATCTCTCAAGAGGAAGAAGAGCAGATGCCTCCTCCCTAAAGGAGGATCTTGTTATCAGATGATGAGGATGACGAAGCCATTCTTTCTGCTAGGGCTGAAGCCTTAAAGAGGGTTAAGGGTGAGTCCCCCAGAAATAGTGGCCCAAGTTTGGAAGCCAAGGAGAATGAGAGGAAATAAGGAGAGAAGAAGAAGGGGGAGTAGAAAAAAAGATAGGAAAATAAGAGAAAGAAAGACATTGAGGCCTTGAATAAGGGAAACATTTCTTCTTTCCTCTCGAATACTTTTAAGGCCAACAGTGTGGCCTTTAACCCATCTTTTACCCCCATCCTGTTAAGGAGGTGGTGCTTGATGGAGATCGCAGCCATTCGATGATGTTGGGTCCCGACCGACTGTCTCTTTGGGCTTCTTAAACTCTTGCCTTATTGAGTGTTCTATTATCTACTTTCTTTATTATTTCAAAATGTGGTTTACCCCTATACTTACATATTTTTATTATGCAATATATAGTAGAGTTTACCACTCTCCACGAAGAATGAGGAGCTATCTGAGGCTATGAGGAAGTTAGATGAGGCCATGGTTAAGGACAAAGAGGCCCATGATAAGGAAAAAGATATCATTACCTTAGCTATGACCTCCCTCAAGTATGAGAGTTGCCTTTGTAGGTGGAGAACCCTAAGTTGTCCAAAGAGGTGGAGAAGATTCCCTCCCTTAAGGATGCCATCTTTGAGCAAGGTTGGAATGGGGCGTACGATGATGCCAGAATCTAGATCTCCTATGCTCATAAGGAGAGCTTCAATAAATGGTGGTATAGAGTCTTGGTGGAAACTAGAGTCCCTTCTGAGTTCAAGCTATTTAGCAGGCACCATCCAGGTCCTCATTTTACTGATGATGAGGATCCTTTTGGCAGTCACTTCACCGAGCAAACGGAGGTCGTGGTTCCTCAGAATAAGGATGGGGTATATAAGGGGTAAGAAGTTGATACAAAGGAGAAGGTGAAGAAGTGAAGCCTTTAGTTTTTAGGGTTTTGTCTTCTTCTTTTGCTTGCGAATTGTACTTTTTTCTTTTTTCCTTAAACTGTAATGGTTTTGCATATCCTTTTTTGTTGTTAATGAAAAATGATGTCCTCCTTTGATGAGTTATCTTCCATTACTTTTTGTCCGCTTTATTTATTTGTAGTTTATTACTGAGGAAACTTCCTCTTCTAAAAATATTAATAAGTTGCTCGGGCGAGATGCGAGCGAGCAAGCTCACCGAGTGTTCTTGAAGGCCTACAAAGTATTAAAGGAGAGAACCGAATAATATAAGGACCAGTCTAGCCTGGTCGCGAAGTTAAATGGCGACCTTCAAGACTTGAAGGGCGTGAGCTCCTTGATGCAGAAGGAGATAGTCGACCTAATGGCCTAGCTTGGGAAGAACAAGGGTATAGGTGTGATCGGTACCCTGGTTCAGTCTGAGAATGATGCTTTGAAGAAGAAACTCTCTGAATTAGAGAAAAAATTCTAAAGGAGAAACTTCATTATTGTTGGGTTACAGGTGTGACGTAAACAAGTTCCAATACTTGTACAGAAAGGGCCCTCAAGCTTCCTAGTCGACAGGCTATGATGAAGGCTGACAGGATGTCCCCATCTGATTACAAGAAGCCCAGAATGTAGTGTATAAGCATGGGTGTTTGAATGCCCTTAAGGTACTCATGGAATCGAAGAAGTCCCAATTATGGTACATGTACCAAGTGGATTGTCCAACATACCGCCAACCTCATTTTGGAAAAGAGGAAGAATGGGTTCCCTTAAATGACATCCCCCATCAACTAGTTAATGAATAACTGGTGGGTCATGACAGTGATGATAAGTATGACCCCAATCCTGAAGATAGGAGGATGAAGGAAATATAATAATTTAAGTGTCGTTGACCATAAACTGATATGTATTTCTTATAATTTTTATAGTTTTATTGTGTAGTTGATACTTCTTGCATTATAGGCTTTGCTAAGTAAATTAAATTAATATCAATTATTGTTTCCTTTTACCAATCCAATATGAATTTTCATGTGTTATTCCATCTTCCTTACCTTTAGGTCATCTTATCACACTCCCTTAGACCTAGGATAGATGATCGTAAAAATGCACCTATTCTATGGGCAATCCACCCGTTTAAGATTTTACTTGACCAAGCAAAGATGGCCGATTGCCTAGGGATCCCTCGTAGGGATTTTGTCTTTCTTGATCACATCATGAGGTTGCTTGTGTTTGTTATGACGGGGCTTGTGGAGTTAGTTTTAGTTGTAATAAAAAGCATTGTCATTGTAATTAAATTAAAGTCTGATCATATGACCATATTGTCGACATCTTTCCATGATTAAAAAATAATTGTGAGACAGTTACTTACGAAATAATTTTGATTAACCTAATAATATTAAGAGATTTTAGCATAATGTAGAAGAAATTGCCTTCCTTTATTCATAACATAAAATAGAAACTGTGAGCATTATAAGATTGAAATGAAAATTTGCGTAAACTAAATGGGCTGAGATATAAGAAGACTAAAAGTAGAACTTCTTGAGGTTAACCGCATTCAATGCCCTTGGTATCTCTCTTCCCTCCATTGTCTCCAAGTGATAGGCTCCTTTAAGATCATCTCTGACCACCTTGAAAGGCCCCTCATAGTTGGGCCCCAATTTATCGTTCGATGGCCTTACAGCGCTGCCAAAAATACTATAAAAAGTAGCTTCTCAGACGGTGGGCTAACAGTCTCAAAACTTGGTTTATTTATCTCAAATACTTTTTGGGATGCTAATTGGAATGACTAGGAGGGGTCTTTTTGATAAGGGGGTTATAATTACTTTTTGTGACGCTATAGCCGTCTCAAAAGAGTTTTTTGAGATGGGAATGGACCCATTTAAAAAGATAATCATTTTATATGACCCTTTTGAATTGATAAGAGAGTTGTCCCAAAATAATGATTTTGAGATGGGAATTAATCTGTCTCAAAAGGTTAATGTTTAGAACATCTTTTTGAGACGACAACATAACCATCTTTAATATATTTTTGGGACAGTGTTAACCATCCCAAAAAAGTGAATAGATCTTAAAAGTTTTGCACTAATATATTGTGGACAATAAAATCCATCGCTAAAGTATAGTACATAATTGAATTACATTTGAGACAACCCAACACAACGAATAATCATAAAATGTAATACATACGATGATATTCAACCAACACAACAAATCATTTTCATTCAACAATACTTAGATTTGTTAGAAGCATCTCCAAAATATTCATCAAAACAAAAATTATGACACTAAGTTCAAATATTCGACTTAGATAATAAAAATACATTAATTTCTTATACCCCAAAACACGAAATTCTTTTATCAAAGTAATATCGCAATGTTAAAGCGTTTGACCTCTAAAATCACCGATTAGCATTGCATGTTCTACGAAAATTGTCACCTGCAAAAATAAAAAATTAGTGATAATTATGTCAAAATTAATATCCCACTCATCAACAATACGATGTTTGAATAAATATAGTATATTCTCATCACAAACAATACAAATATCTAATTACTATTATTTAAAATAAATCGACAGAATCTCCTTTGTTTATTCATGAACATCACATGTAGACAACCTGTTTTAAACATTAAATTTTTTTCTAAGGATACTATATACCAACCAATAGAAAATTTTGATCACCATCATAACAAATTCTCACCACCACTATTGAAAATTTATTTTTAATAAAAGAGAGAATTTTCCACCCTAATATCCCTCAATATATATAAAAGTAATTATATGTATGAACTATATATTATTACCAATGACTTAGATGTTAATTCAATATATGGGAAAAGTTGTGGTTGCATCTCTCCATTTTCATGGTCCCTTTACGTTGTGTTGCACAAAAGTAATTTGGGATGTCCTCTCTAAATCATTTCCCACCGGGGTTATGAGTGGTTGCTTGTCGAGTGGTCTTTCCTTGACTATGAGGTCGGACATAGTCAAACGACGACGGCAACGCTTCAATGTCATGGATCCGTATATTTACATTTATCATAATAATAAGTCACATTTCAGTTATACATCACATTTCAACATCAATTATACATAAGTTATAAAACTAATTAAACACGAAAGAATAAAATAAAATAAAAGGATCATTACCATAAATGATCACTTTCATTTCAAAATCATTACCATAATCAGTGCTAATGGAATGCACATGTTTTTTTACTCATCCTCACAAATTGTTAATTACAAAAAAAAAGGAAACTATCTTCGTATCTAAATTGAAGATGTGTGAACCGACAGAAACCAAAAAATAAGAGGAACATTTACTTTGTGTGGGGTGGAGAATCCTATTTTTGGTAATCTTCACGAGTAATAGTGTTGTTCAAATTTGGAGCACTAGTAATTATTTATATTGGGCAATGGGACTTTTAGCTAGTGAACCTTTATACAGTGCACTACAATAATATCTACTATAAAAGTAGAGTAGCATTTCAGGTTGCCAATGAGGCTTTGCGGATTAAAGATTTATTTTTAATTTGAATTTTTACTACTATCAATTCAATGATAATTTTGTATTAGAGCAACAATGGGGCGATATCATAGGCTAATGAACCAAGGTCTTATCATAAGTCCAAGAAAATATAGAGTCATTACTTGTTTTGAGACCCAATATCATTAGTATAGTAGATGGTAGCATATAAATAGTCAAGTAATAGGATAGCATGGATGATCCTTTCCCTAAGGTCTAGAATGACGAAACTTTTTATTAGCATCGATAGAAAATGGGTTATGGATGCGTAGTCAATTTTATTTAGTTCAAGTGGGAATATGACCTAAAATCAATTATTTGATTATATTTTGGAATTATTTCTAATAACTAATAGTTAGTAATCCATATTATCTTTTTGGAAAATTATTTTATATATTTATTGCAATGTCCCATTATAGAAAGGTTAGAACAATCATGTAATATTGGATTATGATCATGAGCTCTCCATACTTTGTTCCTTCTTTTAATCCTTTTTAGTGAGTAAAAACTACAGTGTGCCCTGACTGCTTTTTATCTATAAAGATGGTGATCGACATAAATACGGATTTTGTCCTTGAATATTATTTTGATAAGTAAAAGTAACATACATGTGACCTTCAGTTTTCCAGAGGTCAACATGGTGATGATAAGAAAATGTTAAAAACTTACACTGATTACAACATTATTGTTGGCAAATTGGACTTAAGTTATACTAGAAAGCTGTCCAGAATTTTCTGGACAGAATTTTGAGCAACTTTGAGCTCAAATTTAGGTGGGACCCACACAACGAAAATTGTGGGACCATATACGAACGCGTTCACCTCCGCAAGGAGATTAATGTAGTATATTCATATGTCCAATTTCAATAAGTTATGAATGATAAATATGTCCCCAAAGTGACTCACAAAGCAATGAAAGTTAATGAATTCAGTATGTTTTAACTCTTGTCCCACATTGGAAGAGTAGTGAAAAGTTGATGAGTTAATATCACTCCAAGTATGGACTAAGGCTTGGATGCCTTGGGGTATCCCAACTCTTTGAAGGGGAGATGGCCTACACTATGCATGTGTTGGGCTTAGGCCAAAAGTCCACGGGAGCGCCGTCCGTCTGGTTCGGCTCGACTCGGTTCGGGCTTGGGCTTATAAAATTCTCCTACATTTTTGGGCCGAATTAATTAAACTTTCTAAGCTTTTATTAATTAATTATAGAATTAATTAATAATTAATTAACTGTTTGTCAGTTAATTCTAAGGGTCAACAGTTAACGAAATTAACTACTTTGACAGTTAAATTCGGTTTTGACTGTTCCCAACAGTCAAAACGTCTATATATTAAACCTTACCCCTATAGCTTTGACGACTAAAAAAATTGCCCTCCCATAATTCTGAAATTATGCCACATCTTTTCCTAGAAAATAATTTCTCTTTTACTTCTATTGCATACATTTCCTGCACATTATTTCTTTGGTCTGGTTGAGTATAAATACATAATTGTGTTCGAAGTAATTAATCATTGTTGTGCTACTTGATTCATTTGGAAATCCGTTCTATCTCGGGAGACAATTATTCATTACCTTTAGCACATTGTGGAGGGAATAAATTTGTCTTAAGGAAACTGTTCTAAACAGAGCTCGAATTATTTCTTCTATTCTAATATTATTTCTGCAAATTCAAGTAAGTGTTTCATTTCTGTAATTATATTATAATTTATAATTCTGTACAATTGTTTTTAATAAATAGTAGACATAACAATCTTAAGACAAATTTAATTGTTCTACTGTTTTGTAGTGTACATAATTTTTTTATCACAGAAATTTATTTGTTGAAAATAAATCTGTTTTGACAGAAAAATTGAATTAAATTATTGTTTTATTGCACAAATTAATAAAACAGTTTTGGTATAGAAATTAACTTCTATACCGTTTGAATATTCTGTTTTAGGAAATATTTTATTTGTAAACTATTTATTAAAATATGTTTATGTAAAAAATTTTAATCTTTAAATTATAATTCTGTTTTGTACGAAATTCTTTTTATAATTAAAATTTAGTGTGACACAGATTTTATTGTATATAAACTTCTATTTATATTATAGTTAATTCTGAATTTTATTTGGAATTCATTTATTGTGAATTATATTTGGAGGAAATTGGTGTACAAAATTTTGTATTCTGTTTTGATTAATTCATTATGTATATGAATTTGATCATTGATAAAAATTCTGTTTTTGTAACATAAATGAAATCGCAAGGTACGAACACTATTCCTGCTAATGTGACTGTCACCAACACAAATGTGACTGTACCCGTATCTGTGCCACACGGGGAGAAATCGAAAAAGTTCAATGGGGCTGACTTCAAACGTTGGCAAGGACAAATGTATTTCTATCTCACTACCTGCCAACTTGGTAGGTTTGTATATGAAGATTGACCCTCTATTCAAGAGGGAGATGACTGTGAAAAGGTTGCTGCTGTCGATGCTTGGAAGCATTCGGACTACCTATGCCGGAATTATATTCTGGCCTACTTGGACAAGACATTGTATCATGTCTACTGCACGATCAAGACATCTAAGGAATTGTGGAATTCTTTGGAAAAGAAGTACAAAACTGAAGATGCTGGGATGAAGAAATTTATCGTCGGGCGTTTTCTGGACTTCAAAATGATTGATTCTAAATCAGTGATCTCGTAAGTACAAGAACTCCAAGTGATCCTCCACGACATTCATGCTGAAGGAATGCCACTTAGTGAAACTTTCCAAGTTGCTGCAATTGTTGAAAAGTTGCCACCATCTTGGACTTTATTCAAAAATTATCTCAAGCACAAGAAAAAGGAGATGAATAGGAGATGAATGTGGAGGAGTTGGTGGTCAGTGTAAGAATCGAGGAAGATAACTGTGAGTCTCAAAAGAAAAGTGGGAAGAATCCAATGGAAACGAAGATCCATGTTGTTAAAGGTCCTAAGAAGAACAAACAAAAGTATGATGGGGATGACACTTCCAAACAGAACAAGAAGAAGTTCAAAGGAAAATGCTACAACTGTGGTAAACCTGGACACCGATCAAGCGAGTGCCGTAATCCTAAGAAGTAAAATCGAAATAATCCTCAAGAAAATGTAACTAAGGGTGAGAATATCGCCAATGATTTGGCGGAAATGAATCTTTCTGCCGTGGTCTCTCAATGTAACTTGGTTGGAAATACCAAGGAATGGTGGGTGGACACTGGAGCCACACGACACATTTGTGCAAACAAATGGATGTTCACTACCTATAAGCCTTTGAAAAATGAGGAGAACCTATTTATGGGAAATTCTTCCACCTCTAAGGTGGTGGGACAGGGAAAGATTGCACTAAAAATGACTTCTGGAAAGGAGCTTACTCTCAATAATGTTCTTCACGTGCCTGATGTCTGAAAGAATCTGATTTCTGGATCTCTCCTGACTAAAACTAGTTTCAAGCTTGTGTTTGTGTCTGATCGCTTTGTGTTGTCTAAGAATGACATGTATGTAGGAAAGGGATACCTACACGAGGGGCTCTTTAAAATCAATGTTCTTACTGTAATCCGAAAAATATATGTTTCAATGAATGAAATTGCTAGTTCTTCTTACTTGATTGAGTCATCTAATATTTGGCATGCTAGATTAGGACATGTTAATTTTGATACATTGCGTAGATTAATTAACTTGGAATTTTTGCCAAAATTTAATATTGATAAAAATCATAAATGTGAAATTTGTGTGGAATCTAAATTAGCTAGATTACCATTCCATTCTATTGAAAGGATAACTGAACCTTTAGATTTAATTCACACCGATATTTGTGTTTTAAAATTTTTTCAAACTAGAGGTGGAAAAAAGTATTTTATTACTTTTATTGATGATTGCACAAAATATTACTATGTATATTTGTTACATAGTAAAGATGAGGCTATTAATGCATTTAAACAATTTAAAAACGAAGTTGAGAATCAATTAAGCAAAACGATAAAGTCTATTATGAGTGATAGATGAGGTGAATATGAATATCCATTTGAGGAATTTTGTTCTGAAAATGGGA
This sequence comes from Sambucus nigra, assembly GCA_949130495.1. Lineage (NCBI taxonomy): Eukaryota > Viridiplantae > Streptophyta > Magnoliopsida > Dipsacales > Adoxaceae > Sambucus > Sambucus nigra. Next base: position 116,341,754 of record OX422219.1, read on the forward strand.
TTATTCATCAAACAACCGCTCCTTATTCTCCTCAATCGAATGGTGTTGCTGAATGCAAAAACCGTACTTTGAAAGAGATGATGAACTCAATGTTATTAAGTTCAGGAGCTCCACAAAATTTGTGGGGGGAAGCCTTACTTTGTGCTAATTACATTCTCAATAAAGTACCTCACAAGAAGACTCACAAGAAACATTATGAATTATGGAAAGGTCGAAGACCTTCCTATAAATATTTACCTGTGTAGGGGTGCTTAGCCAAAGTGATGGTTCCTAAACCTAAAAAGGTAAGAATAGGGCTAAAAACCGTGGATTGTGTATTCATCGGTTATGATACTAATAGCAGTGCATATCGATTTCTAGTTTGTAAATATGAGATTTCAGATATTCATGTAAATACGGTTATTGAATCGAGGGACGCTTCATTTTTTGAAAATGAATTCCCGTATAACATGACCCGAGAATCTGGTCCTTCTAAAAGGACAAATCAAGCAACTACAAGTGGTACTCATCAACCTATTGAATCAATAGAGGATGAACCAAAATGTAGTAAAAGAGCAAAAACCTCAACTTCTTTCGATCTGGATTTTCTAACATATGTGCTAGAAAATGAACCTCAATCGTATAAAGAAGCCATATCCTTACCCGATGCTTCCAATTGGAAAAAATAAATTAATAGTGAAATTGAATCCATATTACAAAATCATACATGGGAACTAGTGGATCTTCCACCCGCTTCAAAACCGTTAGGTTATAAAAGGATCTTCAAAAAGAAGTTGAAGGCCGATGGATCAATTGATAAATATAAAGCTAGACTTGTAGCTAAAGGTTATAGGCAAAAAGAAGGGTTGGATTACTTTGACACATATTCATCGGTAACAAGAATAACGTCCATTCGGATGTTAATAGCAATAGCTGCTATTATTGGACTTGAAATACATCAAATGGATGTAAATACCTCATTCTTAAACGGTGAACTAGACGAGGAAATTATATGGAGGAACCTGAAGGGTTCAAGACTCCCGACAAAGAAGGAAAAATATGTAAGCTTGTTAAATCACTATATGGATTAAAACAAGCACCTAAGCAATGGCATGGAAAATTTAATAATACAATGTTATCAAATGGTTTCAAAATTAATGAATGCGATAAATGTGTTTACTTTAAATACATTCAAAATGGATATGTCATTGTATGTCTCTATGTTGATGATATGCTTATCATGGGTAGTAACTTGGAAATTGTCAAAACTACAAAACAAATGTTGAGTAGTAGATTTGACATGAAAGATTTGGGAATTGTCGATGTTATATTAGGAATTAAAATTTCTAGAATATCGGATGGACTTATATTATCTTAATCTCATTACATAGAGAAAGTACTTGAAAAATTCAAGAAGTATGATATTAATCCTACCAAGACACCTGTAGATGTAAATTTACATCTAGTAAGAAATAATGGTGAAAGCATATCTCAACTAGAATATTCTCGTATTATCGGCAGTTTAATGTATATCATGAACTGTACGCGACCGAACATAGCATACTCAATAAGTAAGCTAAATCGATTTACGACTAATTCAGGAAGAGATCACTGGAAAGCAATATTAAAAGTTTTGGGTTATTTAAAATATACTCAAAACTATTGACTGCACTACTCAAAATATTCAGCTGTTCTTGAAGGATATTGCGCTGCAAATTGGATATCCGATACAAAAGACTCTATGTCTATGAGTGGGTATGTGTTTACCCTTGGAGGTGCAGCCGTATCTTGAAAATCCTCAAAACAAAGGTGCATTGCTAGATCGACAATGGATTCTGAATTCATTACACTAGACAAAGTTGGAGAAGAAGCTGAATGGCTTTGAAATTTCTTAAAGGATGTTCCAAATTGGTCTAAACCTGTGCCCGCAATATGTTTACATTGCGATAGTCAATCAACGATTGGAAGGGCACAAAATCACATGTATAATGAAAAGTCATGACATATTCGTCGTCGATACAATACTGTTAGACAACTTCTCTCAAATGGAATTATCTCAATTGACTATGTAATGTCAAAAGATAATATATCGGATCCATTAACGAAAGGTTTAAACCGAGAGCAAGTTGAAAGATCATCGAGAGGAATGGGTCTAAAGCCTATAAATAAATAAGAATCAATATAGTGGCAACCCAACCTAGCTGACTGGAGGTCCCAAGATCTAGGTTCAATGGGAAAAATGAACTATGTTATATTCAGTAAGCACTGGAGGATATTTAATCCTATCCATTCCAAAGATGAGACAGTGCACATCTTCCGCGAAATTAGGGTAAGTTATGCTTTTAATGACATCTATATCATAGTACGTCTAAGTGGGGTATTGCAGGATACTCTTTGTGGAAGTCACCTACGTGAGTAAGAAGGGGGACACTTCTATGAGAATATTGAAAGGCATATTCTCTAAAATACTCACGGAACCAAGTGGTGTTCATGGCCAAAATGAACACAAACGTGAGAACCAACTATGTTGAAGAATTGTTGTGTGAATACTGTTGTCTAGGTTTACAAAAACGGTTGACGGTTCAAGGACGTGAAGTCTACTCATTAACCAAGTAAACCCGATAGTATATCACTAAGGAATGTTTAAGGCCACTAGGCTACATCTCCCGATGCAATAAGTCTTCAGTTTTACTCAACCTGTGTCTGCATCTACATCTGCATTAACATCTATTCTGTTTTATTTATAGCGATATATCATTCATGTGGGGGATTGTTGGAAAATTGGACTTAAGTTATACTTAGAAAGCTGTCCAGAATTTTTTGGACAAAATTTTGAGAAACTTTGAGCTCAAATTTAAGTGGGACTCACACTACGAAAATTATGGGACTATATACAAACGCGTTCACCTCCGTAAGGAGATTAACGTAGTATACTCATATGTCCAATTTCAATAAGTTATGAATGATAAATATGTCCCCAAAGTGACTCACAAAGAAATAAAAGTTAATCAATTGGGTATGTTTTAACTCTTGTCCTACATTGGAAGAGTTGTGAAAAGTTGATGAGTTAATAACACCCCAAGTATGGACTAAGGCTTGAATGCCTTGGGGTATCCTAACTCTTTGAAGGGGAGATGGCCTACACTATGTGTTGATACAAAATTTAGTATGCTGATGTGGATGAATAATAAGAAGACACGTGTCAATCTACGTGGCACAATAGCAACGAGGAAGATCATTCCCCCGACCAACACACTTTGCTCCAAGCAACAAGTGTACTCCGAGGAACACCAGTCTTTCGAGGAACACCAGCCCTCCGAGGAACTCTTGTCCTCCGAGGAACTCTAGTGCTCCGAGGAACTCTTGGACGATAAGAAACTAAGGCGGTTCTAGCTGCATCTCGACCACATCATTGATTGCCAGATAATCAACAGTTTAACTATTCATTGAATGCTTATCATCTTGACGCACACGCTTGAAGAGCATTAAATGAGTTACCCTTTCATATGTATATCATTTAATGTATCACCCTTTCATGTACAGCCTAAGGGCTATAAATACCTTGTATCACCCTCATTCAAAGGGACCGAAATTTCTTGATAGCACTTGTAATCGAGAATTCCCAAACACTCAGCAATAACATAACAGTGGACGTAGGCCATTCATATAAGGCTGAACCACTTTAAAATATTTTGTCTCATTTATTTATCTGTGATTGAATAATTAGAGTAATCTATTTTTTTACATCAACAGATTGGCGCCGTCTGTGGGAAACGGTTGTTATTATCGTTTTTCACCGAAAATCATTCATCATCAATGGCAGATAACCCGGAATCCAGCAATCGAAATGCTAGAAATGCTGGAAATCCTCCAAATCCCTCAGCACCACCAGATCTGGCTGGGATTATGACGAATCTGGCTCAAGGACAAACCGCCATGCAGGAAACATTGAGGCAACTCATACAGACCCTTCATGGCGGTGCACCGGCACGTTCAGGACAACGAAGTGGTCAAAGGCAAACTTATTTACTTCCTTCACGATCCAGGCGTACTGAGTCATATCGTAATGAGGAATCTGATGATTTTTCTTATCAACCTGGGCGAACTTCGTCAATAAGGGCTACAGATACTGATCAACGTATCACTCTCTCTCCAGAAAGACCCAGTGCCTTGGAAAGACTGAGTAGGGTGTCTCCTTTCATTCGATTAGGCCCTAGGAGGAATAGGAGTCCACCTAAGACCATGTCGAGGAGTTTTCGACGACCATCAGATCTAAGAGAAGGATCAGCACAATCACGACCAGTTGCTCATCAAGATAGATCTCAGGAGGCTACTTCAGAATAATCAATTGCTCGAACTAATAGGCCCGAGGAGGGAAATGATGCGTGGAAAGGTTCCATTCAGCGGTTGGAGGATAGATTGGGAGAAATGGCTAAGGCAAAGAATCCCCTACAACGAACTTTTATTCGAGGGACACCTTTTGTACAGGCCATTGTGGATTTTCCTACACCGTCGAAATTTAAAGCGCCCGTGGTGACCCCCAAGTATGATGGAAAGACAGATCCTGTTCTACACATAGAGCAATATCAGGTTGCTGCCGACATCTATGTTGTCCCCGACGAGATGAGATGTAGAGCATTCTCTGAAACTCTTACTGGATCTGCCCAAATATGGTACAACAATCTTCCTCGGGGAAAGATTTCAACTTTCTTTCAGTTGGTCGAGTTGTTCATTGGCAATTTCTGTTTTGGGGCAAAACCAGTAAAATGAGTAGCACACTTGTTAAGTGTTAGACAAAAATCTGGCGAAAGTACTAGAGATTACATAACTCGTTTTAATAACGAGAAGCTAGAAGTCATAGATTATGAAGAAAAGACAGCAATCACCGCCTTGATGAGTGGGTTGTTGCCTAAAAAGTTGTACTACACTTTGGCCAAAGATCCACCTACAACTATGTCAGAGTTGATGGCAAAAGCGTCCAAAATCATGAATGCCGAGGAGGCTATGGCTGCGAAGAAGAACATGGATAAGGAGACCAAGGTGGAAGTTGACAAATCCAAGAAGAAAGAGCATAAGGGCAATGGCGATGACAAGCATTCCAAGAATAATAAATCGTCATGGGAAGTCCTGAAAAAATTCGATAATTATACTCCTTTGAAAATGGGTATTAATCATATCTTGGAAGAAATCAAGAATAACGAGGAAGTAAAGTGGCCAAAGAAACTGAGGTCAGACCCTGACCAGAGAAACAGGGATAAATATTACGAGTTTCATAAGGATCATGGCCATATGACAAAAAATTGCATAGTTCTTCAGAACGAGATTGAAACATTCATCCGAAGAGGGAAGCTAGCGAAGTATGTTGATCGGGGAGGCGAAAGAAGGAATAATGACCGAACTAGAGAAAGGTCTAGATCTCCTCGTCGAGCAGAGGAGAAAAAGAAAAGGGATCATGAAGATGATACAAAAGATGACCCCGATCTTCCCAAGAAACCAAGACAGCCAGAACGAGAGGTATTTTCAATACGCTTTGGGTCATTTGATTGTAATGTCATTACAGGAGGAGATGCAGGAGGAGGAGACGTTACTGCAGAAAGAAAAGCTTACCTCGATGAGGCTTAGGCTTGCTCATACATTCAACGGATAAATTTGGCTGAAGAAGATCGCCCGAGGAAGGTAAACAAAGAGAAGCTGGTCATCAGTTTTTCAAAAAACGACCTTGCAGGTGTTCTTTACCCTCACGACGACCCTTTGGTGATCAAAATGAGGATGAAAGAAGTAATGATTTCGAGAGTGGTGGTAGATAATGGTAGTTCGGCAGACATCATGTACTATTCATGCTTTGACAGTTTAAATTTGAAATTATCTCAATTGGAACCTTATCACAGACCTCTATTGGGTTTTGCTGGCGAGAAAGTCTTTCCACTTGGGACGATCAAGTTCGATATATTCATTGGAACTTGGCCTGCTTGTCGAACAGAAAAAATACGCTTCTTTGTGATGGATAAAAATGTGCAGTCAGCTTACAACATCATCATCGGAAGAGTTAGTTTGAAGAAGTTCAAAGCAGTCCCATCTACAATACATCAGTGCTTAAAATTCCCTACAAATTTCGGAGTAGGAGTTGTGAAAGGTGATCAGAAAGTAGCTCGGGAATGCTATTATTCGTATGCCGAGCAAGAGGAGCTTGAAGAATAAAGGAAAAAGACTACTAACTACAAGGTGGATGAAGGTACAGAAATCGAAACACTCGATCCTAGAGATGAATCCCAACTTGTAAAAGGACAGGTGGTGTAATCTACAAAAAATGTTATTCTGGACGACGAGCATCCTGAACGAGTAACCCAGATAGGTTCGTCATTAGATGCTTCAATAAAACAGGAGTTGATAACTTTCTTGAGAAACAGGAAGAAAACTTTTGCGTGGAGTCATGAAGACATGCCAGGAATAGATCCAAACTTCTTATGTCACGAGCTCAATGTGAATAAGGAGATTAAGCCTGTAAAGCAAAGAAGAAGAGTCCCGAGAAGAATAAAGCTATACAAGAGGAGGTCGAGAAGCTCCAGAAATCCCAATTCATTGAAGATGTGAAGTATCCAGACTGGTTGGCAAATGTGGTGATGGTGAAGAAGAAAAACAATAAATGGAGAATGTGTGTTGATTTCACTGATCTCAACAAGGCATGCCCAAAGGATCATTTTCCATTGCCCAGAATTGATCAACTAGTGGATGCTACCTCGGGACATGAGCTACTCAGCTTCATGGATGCTTACTCTGGTTACAACCAGATCAAAATGAAACCTGAAGACAGGGAAAACACTTCTTTCATTACCCCTAGAGGAACTTATTATTATAATGTTATGCCTTTTGGTTTGAAAAATGCAGGAGCGACATACCAGCGGCTGATGAACAAGGTTTTTACCGAACAAATCAGTTGCAATATGGAGGTCTATGTCGACGATATGCTGACAAAGAGCAAGAAAGTTGCGGATCATCTAGTTGACTTGGGTCAGACCTTTGATCAACTGGATAAATACCAGATGAAGCTCAACCCGACGAAGTGCACCTTTGGAGTACGAGAAGGAATGTCCCTCGGGTACATCGTCAACCAGCGAGGCAAATCCAACAAAGATCAAAGCTCTTTTAGGGTTGCGATCTCCAACGACGAAGAAAGATGTGCAGAGTCTTACAGGACGAGTTGCAGCGCTCAACAGATTTGTATCCCGAGAAACTGATAGATGCCTCCCATTCTTCAAAACACTTCGAAAAACTTTCGAGTGGAATGATGAATGTGAAAAAGCCTTTCAAGACTTGAAGAAATATCTGGGAGCACCTCCACTGTTGTCCAGGCCAGTAATGGGAGAAAAATTATACTTGTACCTGGTAGTATCAGAGAATGCAGTCAACTCGACATTGATCAGAATGGAGAATGGAATCCAGAAGCCAATTTATTACACAAGTAAGGCTTTTCGAGGTGCAGAGATCAGGTACCCGAAGCTGGAAAAATTGGCATGGCATTAATTGAAGCAAGTAGAAGAATGAGGCCTTATTTCCAGGCCCATACCATCGTCGTATATACCGACAAGCCATTGAGACAAGCCCTTCATAAGCCAGAAAAATTAGGAAGACTGATGTATTGGGCAATAGAGCTCGGTGAATATGATATTGTGTATGAACCCAGATCGTCATTAAAAGGGCAGGCTGTAGCAGACTTTATAGAAGAATTTACATATCCTGATACCCCCGAGGAGCAAAAGTTGCTCGCTGACCAACCTGTGGATGTTACAGGATCAACAAATATAAGTCCAGATCAACTCCGATTGGTAAAAGGGCTTGTGGATGTAGAAAGATCATCAAATTCAAACCCAGACCAACTCCGGTTGGTAAAAGGGCGAGAAGAGATGGTCGACGAAGAACGAAAAATACCAGGGGAGGATGAAAGGAAACATCAGATATTTCACCGAGGAACTCTGTCAGATAAGAAATTTGAAGACGAGTTACCTACATGGAGATTATATGTAGATGGGTCATCTTACACAACAAGTTGTGGGGTAGGGATTGTTTTGAACACCCTAGACGAGATTGACGTGGAATATTCCTTACGATTCTAATTCAAAGATTCCAATAATGAGGCTGAGTATGAAGCCTTGATAGCAGGTCTTAATTTAGCAAAGATTATGGAAGCGCAACAAGTGATGGTATTCAGTGATTCTCAATTAATTGTGAATCAGATGATGGGAGCGTATGCAGTTAAAGGAGAATTAATGGTCAAGTATCATGCAAAGGCGATGGAGTTGTTGGCAGAATTTGATGCCATTCAGTTGATCAGAATACTAAGAACGGAGAATGCACAAGCAGACGCACTGGCCCGACTAGCATCAGCTACTCGTACCGAGTTGCGAAGAACGATACCAATTGAGGTGTTAGAATGTCGAAGCATATATGAAGACTTGACGATGAATATTATTACTCTTGATTTAGGACCATCTTGGATGGATCCCATCAGGGCATATGTCGAGGAAGGAGAATTATCAGAGGATAAGATCGCTGCCAAGAAATTGAAGTTTAAAGCTGCTCGGTATGTACTAATTAATGGTGTTTTGTATAGACGAGGAATTATGGCAGGTTTGCAAAGATGTGTGCATCCCTCCGAGGTGAGGGAATTGATTGAAGAGATCCATGAAGGATCTTATGGAGCACATGTAGCAGGTCGAACACTTTTACAAAGAGTGATGACGCAGGGGTACTACTGGCCAACGATAAGGGATGATTGTATAGCCTATACCAAAAGATGTGATAAATGCCAACGTTTTTCCTCCATTCGACGAACTCCACAAGAATTGTTGACACCCATAACTTCCCCTTGGCCATTTGCCATGTGGGGAATTGATTTGGTTGGACCACTGCCAACGAGCCGAGGAAGATTCAAGTACCTCGTCGTCGCAGTGGATTATTTTACTAAGTGGGCAGAAGCTGAGCCACTTATTGATATGACGTACGAGAAGGTATACTAATTCGTTTGGAAGAACATCATATGCCTATATGGTCTCCCTCATGCCTTCATCACAGACCATGGAACACAATTTGATAACGAGGAGTTTGCCATCTATTGTCATCAGTCTAACATTTTGAAAGTTCATTCAGCACCAGGCCATCCTCAAAGCAATGGGCAGACTGAAGTGACGAACAGAACATTAATAAATGGTTTGAAGAAGAGGCTAAGTGAGGCTAAAGCTAATTGGATTAATGAGCTACAGTCAGTATTGTGGGCTTACCGAACAACTCCCCGAGCAGCAACTGGAGAATCACCATATATGCTGGCATTTGGAAGTGAGGCTGTAATACCTGCCGAGTTGGGTCTTCCAACACATAGAGTGCTGAATTTCAATTCCCCAGTCAGCGACTTGATAAGGAGATTAGATTTGGACATGCTCGAGGAAGTTAGAGAAGAGGCAGCCATTAGGAATGCTGCTTATCAACAGCGAACAACCCTATTCTACAACAAGAGAGTGAAAAAATGCGACTTAAAAGAAGGAGATTATGTGCTAAAGAAGGTAATTCAGAAGCACAATAAGTTGGAAGCAAACTGGCATGGACCTTACAGAGTTACTTCAGTTGTCCGACCAGGAACTTATCGAATAGCAACTCTAGAAGGAGAGGAATTTAAGAATGCATGGAATGCTGAACACCTACGCAAGTATTATCAGTGATGTAAAATGAAAAGCAGTTCCATCAATATGAATAAAATGATGATATTTCACAATTTTCTCTCCTTTTATTGAAAGTTTTTCGGGGAATACTAGTGTGTTTAACACTACGCTGCTCGATACGCAACGCAACATGATAGTTCAAACCCACGGCCAACTCCGGTTGGTAAAAGGGCGAGAACAAACTATACTCCTTTGGTTAGGAGGCGTACACTAGTGTGACCAACTCAGGTTGGTAAAAGAGCTAGTGGACACGATAGTTCAAGCCCACGACCAACTCCGGTTGGTAAAAGGGCGAGAACAAACTATACTCCTTTGGTTAGGAGGCGTACACTAGTGTGACCAACTCAGGTTGGTAAAAGAGCTAGTGGACACGATAGTTCAAGCCCACGACCAACTCCGGTTGGTAAAAGGGCGAGAACAGACTATACTCCTTTGGTTAGGAGGCGTACACTAGTGTGACCAACTCAGGTTGGTAAAAGAGCTAGTGGACACGATAGTTCAAGCCCACGACCAACTCCGGTTGGTAAAAGGGCGAGAACAAACTATACTCCTTTGGTTAGTAGGCGTACACTAGAGTGACCAACTCAGGTTGGTAAAAGTGCTAGTGGATATGATAGTTCGAACTCAGACCAACTCTAGTTGGTAAAAGAGCAAGAACACAAGATGGTCGACAAAATATGCTCTCAAATGCCAACTTATGTTGGTCGAGAAGTAAGATATTATCTCAAATGCCAACTTATGTTGGTCGGGAAGTAAGTTTATTACATAATAGTTGCTCGAAGAACAAATATTCCAAACTGAACCAAGTATAGTTGGTCGGGGGTAAAAACCCACTAATTATAGTTGGTCGACGAGGAAAAATCATCGACCTTGGTTGGTCGGGCACATTTTATGAAAAAGACAAAAATTTACCAAGTATAGCTAGTCGGGGATAAAAACTCTCACTAACTATAATTGATCGACGAACACAATTTAACAACCTTGGTTGGTTGGAAGAATTTTTAACATTTTTATACTCATTACTTTATTATGAAGTGATCGAGCAATATTACTAATACTTGTAATTTTTTATTACTAAGTTGGTCGAGGAACCATACAATATTGTTATGCAAGCACAAATATAGAATGTCTGATAATCACAAGACAATAGCAATACAGATTTGCAAACAGAAAATGAAAGCCTTACATTACAATTCAAAACGAATTACAAGTTACATATGTGTACTAACTATTACATTGAGATCCCTACTCTATTGGTTTCTTTCCCTCTGCTTTTGAAATAGGTTCCTCGCCAGCAGGTGGATCATTTAAATTATGAGGAGAGTTAATAAAATTCAAGTCCTTCAGCATCCTAACGCTCATCACAGAAGGTGTGTCCAGTAGATGCTCGGGACGAGATACCTCGATCTGAGAATGAAGATTGTAGTCACCAAGGTATTATGAAATTAAGCTCCGAGGAATGGCACGAGCTGGGATCTATTCCATGTCCAATTTATAAGGTGGCACAGGCAAGTCTAGTAGCCCAGGAGCATGATAATCCCATAAATAATGGCCCTGCTCTAGTTTTAATACACCCAGGGCGTTCAACCATCCCTATTTATAACCTTCATTATTGGCATTTTCAAGGCGAGCATCCAAGTGATAAAGGGCCTCATTGTAGCCTGCCATCCAGAACTCACGAGGTTGTTTGTGGAATTGGAAAGTTATTCTTTCTAACTGCTCATGAAGGTTCCTAGCAAAAACATCTTTATTATTCAGAGCAGAATTTGTCGAAGCAAGTTGATCCTCCAGAGTTTGGATTTTCTTAGACATTTCAGACAAAGCCCGATTTTTTGCATTCAATTGGAACGCTTGAGTTTCCAACGTTGATCGAGTACGAGCTTCTTCAACATTACGACTAAGAGCTCTTGATCCTCCCCGAGCAGGTCGAGAACTTGGTTCCTCGACGATATTCTGAGCAGCTCTTCCTCGACCACGAGAACCTCTTCCTCGTCCCCGAGTAGCAGCAGAAGTACCAGATCTTCTCAAGGTATCCAACTCTTGCCTTAATTTGGCATTCTCAACCTCTAGAAAGGAAAATCCCTCGTCAGTCACTAGGATTACAGCTGTTGAAGAAGATGCTGCAGACTTATACTGCGCCAGCTCTTTCTACAAATTGTTATTTTCTTGCTCTAGCAGCTCGACAATCTGCCTACAAGCTTCAACTTCACCCTTTAGGGTTCTCTCCCTGACATCGTACCCAGCAAGGATCTTTTTGTGGCCTGTCTCGGCAGAAAGCTGTTGATACCTCTTTTCATACCCCTCGTGCAGAAGGGCAGTTGATTCTTTGTACTGAGTCTGAAGATCTTTTAGAGTATATTGAAGCTCCTCGATCATGTCATAGTAAGCCACGTTATTGGCCACAACTCGATCAAGTAAGCCCTTCAGGTATTGATAAGCTTCTACCTCCTGCTCTGAAGCATCATGATCGAGGATGTCAGCAACTTCTGATACACTCAATTCTGTGTGACCAGCCTTATAATATTCATGGCATTGTTGCATCAACTTTGTATCATTGGCAGATAATAATTCCATTCTAGCCACAAACTAGTAAAGAATAGAAGGCAAGAGTTAATAAAAAGCAGACAGAGCATCAACAATGTAGAGGAGCAAAAAGAGGTGATTTTATTACATCATCAAAAAGAGTACATCGTTCAGAATACAAAGTACAAGTAAAAGAAAAACCGAAAGAGAATAACGAACAACTTCACACCTTTTCCTTGTCTCCCAAGACTTTCTCGGGAGGCTGGGACGAGGAGCTTGGTTGCTCGGTTGGAAAAATGATTTAATTGGCAGAAGCTGGGACTTGTTCAGGAGGAGCAGGCAAGGACGAAATCTCCTAGGTGATTGTCTGGTTGGGTTGTGGAGCAAGGACTTGATCACCCACTGTCATTGAAGACTCTTCAGATGCAGCTTCGTCTTCATCCTCATCTTCAATTACAGGAGGAGGGCCAGGAAGATGTTGTTGAAATAATTCAGAGTCCTCGCTCACTTTCAATTCTTGCAAGGCAGCAACCCAACCATCTCGGAAGTATTTCAAACTCCCATACTTGACTTGGGTCATCATTGCTGCTACTCCCTGTCCCATCCTTTATCCCACCCGGTGTGAAAATATTTCTTTACAGCCATTATACTTTTCATTTTCTCCGAGGAGAGCTTCTCGGATAGAAGATCCTCGAAGGCTTTCAACTTGGCCTCCACCTCCTCCTTCTGGTGATTTACTTCTCGCAGAAGGGTCAGCTCTTCCTCGGCCGATTTCAATTTATTTTCAAGCTCCCCAAAGCTTGTGAGCTTCTCAGCATATTTTTTATTCTCCCTCTCCAATTCTCTCACCTTATTTCCCAACTGTACCTTCTCTGCTTCAGACGCAGCCAACTTCTTCTCCCATTCACCCCTATCCTCGTCGTATTTTTGACGGGATTCCTTCAAAGATTGGGCCAAGCCCTAGAAAGCATCCTCTACTCCAGACGAGGAGATGGAAGCCTTGATGGCTTCATCTTTCTTCACTATGGTGTTAAAGCAACTCACCAGCTGAAAAAGAAGGTAATGATAAGTCAGTGCCGAGATACATATATTGACTGAAAGAAAGAAAAATTCAGGATAAGAGAAACTTACTGAAGCAATGTGACGAGTAGCTAGGGATGTCAGCATATCCCTAGACATGTTTTTTTCAATTCCTTGGACTTCAGGAATAGTCCAAGTCTTTACCGAGCTCATTGCAGAACTCGGGGGGAATAATGGTTGGGACACCAGCTCCACTTGCTTGGAGCTAGGGAATGGTTTCAGTCAAAGTGACCGAGGAGGATTTCTTCAATCTCCTCAATGGCACTTCAACAGTTTCAACCAAAGAACTTTTGGTTGGGACCACTTCCACAGGTGCACTTTTCTTGCTCGGAGCCACTGGGGGCTTCTCGGCAGCCTTCTGAGGAGAAACAGAAGGAGCAGCATCTACTTTCTTTGTCCCCTTTGGGACATCATTCTTGCTTCTCTTTCCATCTCCAGTAGAGGAAGTCTCCTCGAAGATAGCAGGAACTCTTCTTTTGCCCATCTTCTGACTTAGAGGAATGTGAGATTCTGGTGAAGATTCCTCAGAAGCTGGCAATGGCTCACTAATGCTGACCACAGGACGAGCAGTAAAGGATGATGTGTAGCTCCTGTACTGCAACAAATATGAAGCATACCTGATGTGCTCGTCTGCAACTCTTCGATGCAAATTCCAGATATGTTTCAAATGTTTAATATTTACTTCTGATTCTTTTGGAGTTTTTCTCTTACTGTCAACTGCAAACAAATACATAGTGAAATATTAGTCATACATTTTGTCAAACACAATGAAATCGTAATTTCAAAAATAAAATAAGATGAAAATAACCTATCCCATTGCCATATGGGGGGCATCTGGGACCCTCATATACTGCATCTCCAACCAAAGGGGCATGCTGCCAATTTTTTATAACCACCCCATGTTCAAAATAATCCCTATTTGCATCAGGGAGATTGACTACTAAGGCCCTATTCAAAAATCTAGTTTTTAAATAAAAAGCATTGTCTAAAACATCCCATATGTAACAGTACATAATCTCAGGAATTCCTATACGAGTTCCATGAGTTTGATTTAACCTATACACCCCATTAACTATTCTCCATGTGTTGGGGGCTATTTTTGCAGGGACAACATCGAAATACTGACAGAACTCTAAACACAAAGGGTTTGATGGAAAAGAAAATCCACATTCAGTAATAAAAAGGCTAGGGAACCAATGTCCTTCAGCCAAATTAAAATAATTTGAAGGCTCAGAAAGACTCTCCAAAGTTACCCAAGAAGGAATAGAAAAGTCAGAACGGAATTTCTCAAGAGATTCCATAATATAAACCATGGTGAATAAAAAGAAATGAAGAAGGAAGAAAATCTTACAGGAAAAAGGAGATCTGTTGACAAACAAACGAAGAAAGGGATGAACGCACAGGAGAGAGAAAAGCTATAGAAAACTCGAAAGCAGAAAATGAAAAGGAGAAGATGCTGGGATTGCCTGGGATTGCCTCTGAAGCTTAAATAATTTGCCTTGGGAAACGGCGAAAGAAATGATTACAAAAAGGAAACTATTACTCTACCGGCGGCTAAAAGGATAAAAAGTGCACGAAGATCGAAGCGCTTATAAAAATGCAAAAAGGCGGATTCTGCGAATTTGGAAGGAAATTCAAATACGAAGAAAAGGCTCCTAAAACCCAGGAAGGTCATTTAATATTGCCATATACCGAGAAAGAATGTTCCATACTCCTCAAAGTTCGAAATGTGAAACATTGGGGGCTTCTGTTGATACCAAAATTAGTATGCTGATGTGGACGAATAATAAGAAGACGCGTGTCAATCTACGTGGCATAATAGCAACGAGGAAGATCATTCCCCCAACCAACATACTTTTCTCCGAGCAACAAGTGTACTCCGAGGAACACCAGTCTTCCGAGGAACACCAGCCCTCCGAGGAACTCTTGTCCTCTGAGGAAATCCAGTGCTCCGAGGAACTCTTTGACGATAAGCAACTAAGGCGGTTCGAGCTGCATCTCGACCACAGCATTGATTGCCAGATAATCAACAGTTCAACTATTCATTGAATGCTTATCATCTTGACGCACATGCTTGAAGAGCATTAAATGAGTTACCCTTTCATATGTATATCATTTAATGTATCACCCTTCCATGTACAGCCTAAGGGCTATAAATACCTTGTATCACCCTCATTCAAAGGGACCGGAATTTCTTGATAGCACTTGTAATCGAGAATTCCCAAACACTCAGCAATAACATAACAGTGGACGTAGGCCATTCATATAAGGCTGAACCACTTTAAAATATTTTGTCTCATTTATTTATCTGTGATTGAATAATTAGAGTAATCTAGTTTTTTACATCAACACTATGCATGTGTTGGGCTTGGGCCAAAAGCCCACACACGCGCGTGCGCGCCGTCCGTCCGTCCGTTCGGCCGGCTCAGTTCGGGCTTGGGATTATAAAATTCTTCTACATTTTTGGGCCAAAATAATTAAACTTTTTGGGCTTTTATTAATTAATTACATAATTAATTAACTGTTTGTCAGTTAATTTCAAGGGTCAAAAGTTAACAAAATTAACTGCTTTGAAAGTTAAATTCGGTTTTGACTATTCCCAACAGTCAAAACGTTTGCTATAAATTAAACCTTACTCCTACAGTTTTGACTACTGAAAAAATTGCCCTCCTATAATTCCGAAATTATGCCACATCTTTTCCCAGAAAATAATTCCTCTTTTACTGCTACTGCATACATTTCCTGCATATTATTTCTTTGGTCTGGTTGAGTATAAATACAGAATTGTGTTCGAAGAAATTAATCATTGTTGTGCTACTTGATTAATTTGGAAATCCGTTCTATCTTGGGAGACAATTATTCATTACCTTTAGCACATTGTGAAGGGAATAAATTTGTCTTAAGGAGACTGTTCTAAACAGGGCTCGAATTATTTCTTCTATTCTAATATTATTTCTACAAATTCAAGTAAGTGTTTCATTTTTGTAATTTCATTTCATTTATGTAATTATATTATATATTTATAATTCTGTACAATTGTTTTTAATAAATAGTAGACATAACAATTATGACTTTATGTGGTGTTAATAATTCCTTATTTCGGAGGAAAGCAGAGCTCAGAGTGCCAACTCTTGCAAGCATTCCTCTATGCAAATTACATATTAACAGATTATTTTTTTTAGTAAGTTAAGCATATCCCTATAGTTTGAAACCTATAGGAAAGGAAAAAGTTTTTTTTTTAACAACAATCGACAAATTACTAAAGCAGATGTCATTACCCTAACATTTGATACCTTTAATGATAAAGTGGACATCCATTCATATCCTAAATTTAAGATCTTCTATAAAGGAGAAGACGTTACAAAATATCAAGGGCCTCAGAACGTGGAGGCACTCAACACATTTGTTTTGGAAGAAACGGAAAAGGCAACAGAGAAGGCTCAGCTCGATGATGATGATAAAGAATTGAGATTACCTCTCACATATTTTGGGGGGAAATAAACAACATGTATCTCATGATTTCTCTCTTCTCTCTCTCTCTCTTGATTACCTCTCACGTATTTGGTTAGTGTTTGAGTTAAGAACGAGGTGTTTATCTTGCCTGATGAAAACTCGAGGGAGTAATTTATTTTCTTAATTTTTATCCTTTTAGACCTTTATGAGTTTAGGCCAAAGAAAAAAATGAGCAAGGGTGAATAGGTTCCTATACAAGTTTAGTAAATAACGTCTTTATGGGAAATTACTTGACATGTATGCTTCTAAATTTTCGAAGATTTAAAGTTCTAATGTTCTGATCGATAAAATGAGTGGAAAAATTACCTTCCACCATAAAGAAGAAACCCCAAGGATGCAAACAAAGCCACACATGCCAATGTATACACCCCATAAAAGTTACTTTTTTAATTTTTTAAAGACGAAACAAGAAAAGGCAAACACAAAGAAGTTATTAGTATAACCACTAATGCAGCAAATCTAACTAGTGCTTGAAAACTAACCTACAAAGAACTTCTTGATAGGAAGATCATAACTGGAATAGGCTTCAACCATATAACCAACCACAAAATTATTATAAAAAAATTTAAGGAAAAAGAGTTACTTAAGCATTCAATGCAATCCTAACACATCTATTAGCTTTTTTAAATCAGAAACAAAAAAGAAATAATGACAAATCATAATTGAAGTAGATCAGCAGTTCGTTTATTAGCAAAGAAGACGAAAGTCAGAGCAAACAACTCCTAACTTACAGACTCACTTATGAGGATGTCTAGATATAATCAATGATAACAAATAAATGTCCTAACAAATTTCTATCAGTAGCATCATTCCATCAAATCCAAGTCACTTCTAAAAGAAGAATACTGAACCGTCTATATATATATACTATAGCGTAGCATATGAACTTATCTTGATGAAGGATGTCAATTCACTTCTAAAATATGTTACTAATAAAGGAAAATAGTAGTAATCTACATGTATATTTCATATAGTAGGAAACAAATAGTAATCTAACATGTATAATAAATATAGTAGGAAACAAATATGAATAGATAAATAACAAAAATAAGGTTCAGTCTAAGCAACTACTTTCAAGATTGAATGCTTAAAATTATGTCTACTTCTAGTGGGAAATCAACTTCAACAACTTTTGAGTTCATCTACTGCCACAATATAATTCTTCTTCATCTACATTTATAAAAGGTCAAGTGAATGTATAATTGGACCTCATGAGATACTGGACCTCCTGAGATTCTGCAGTTTGGGAGAAGGTGTTTTGTTCTTCAAGTGCATACCTGACATCTTCTTTAACTTCTGAAACTCAAATATGTCTCTGGACAACTTCGAAAGCTCCACACCGCCACCTATGGCGCCACATCAAGAACATCTACCATCAACGACAATTCCCATTTCTCCTCTCAAATGTTCCTTGCACCTCCACCTCAAAATCCTTGCTCATCCAATTCTGAAATTCAACCTTTTCACGCTTCACCATGGTTCCCAAAGAAGAGCAATTTGGATTTAAACAATGACACCACATTCATTTTCTTTATCTAAATTTCAATATGAATGTAAAAAAAATATTTTTTTTCTAACCAAATAAAACCTCTAAATGAATGTAATTAGTCTTAATTTATGCCTCTGTCCGAATTTTGAGAGTTAACCTCTTAATATTTTGAAAAAGCAAATAATTTTTAGCACCTCTAAAGTCTAAATGAACTTAAATTCACAAATGCATTGTAAAAATGAGGCATCAGTTGGATCTCACAATATCCACTTCATTGCCATCGTCTTTAATTTCTCAATATTATCATCTATTGTGCAAATGCATGATAACTCCATTTCGCGCATCGTGACTTAAGAGTAACTCATAATATACTTAAAGTAGTCAAGAGAGATGAACTCTCCATAACTCTTTAGCCGTAAGTGGGACAAATATTGAAATTCGTTAATAAGTTCGTCAATGGGTTCCTTCAATCTATTTTTACGAAAATTAGAATCATAAGTCACTCGTCTCAAATTTTCAGAAAATAGGGTTGAATTGCTTCAAACCCTTTACAGACTTCATTTCAGATGTTATTCTAAGTCCTAACTTAAATTTTTTTATGAATCCATTAGTGATACTGACCAAGACAAACTGATGATTTAACAACAAATTGTGAAATTTAGATTCATGCACTGTTAAAAATTGAATTTATCCAAAATGTAGAGAAAATAACTAAAGATATCTATTAGCTACTATTTCATTAGTAGTTGGATGTTAAACTTCACTCTTAAAATTTAACCTAAGCTAAGAGTGAGGACTGTGACAAAGGAGATAAATGTGGGTTTGAGAGTGGAGACGTGGGAACATTTGTATGTAGGAATTGTAGGCTTATTGTTGTCTCACCCCTCCATATTTTTATTGCTCTCTCTCTCTCTCTCTCTCTCTCTCTCTCTCTCTCTCTCTCTCTTATATATATATATATATATGGAAATGATCAAGTGAGGTCCCAGTTTGAGGACCCCGAATGAGGAGCATTTTTAAAAAAAAATATTTTTGGAGTGATTTTTTTTAATGATTTTTAAACATTTCAGTAGGACCATAAAAAAAAATCAACTCAAAATGATTTTTTTTGTTATTTTACAAAAATCAGTCAAACTTTGTCAGTTTTTAAGTTATTTTTAAGTTGTTAAAAACTGACAAAGTTTAACCGATTTTTTTTAAATAGTAAAAAAATTCATTTTGACCTGATTTTTTTATATGGCGCTACTTAAATGTTTAAAAATTATATAAAAAAAATTAGCTCAATTTTTTTTTTACTATTTTATCAAAATTGGTCCGTGCCAGCGGTATGCAAACAGAGGTCCTCATGAGATCATCTCTCTCTCTCTCTCTCTCTCTCTCTCTCTCTCTCTCTCTCTCTATATATATATATATATATATATATATATATATATATAAGAGTTAAGAAACAAATGATAAAGAAAGTAAGGGATGTAGAGGTATATATTAATTTTATTAGGCTACTCATCATCTATTCTTCTTCCCTTATGGATGGACAACTCCTTAAGAACGAAGAGGTAACTTCACGCTACCGAGAAAACTCGATCACGCTACCGGGAAAACCAAGTAAGGAACCTCACGCTACCGAGAAAACTCGGTCACGCTACCGGGAAAACCAGGTAAGGAACCTCGCACGTCGGAGGAAAAGCTCACACGCACTGACGCCCATGCATGTTTCGCTTATTTTTCGTCGGGACAATAGGGAGGATCAACGCACACACAACATCACCCAAAAGTGGAGCTGTGTACTTTGATCCCCCCATGCTCCTTAGGCGTGCAAGAGCTTTCACTCCGACACATCCCAAGAACCCACCTCCCGCGCCGGTAATCCAACGTGTTCTAGATTCCTCTAATCGAGACATGTGCGCAGAACAAAGTACCTAAGAAGATTGAAAATCTTGGTGGAAAGAGAACCGAAAAGACAGGAACTAAGTAGCCCTTTACATTTTCCAGACAAAAGGCGGATAAAATGCTCTAGTGAAATGATTATATTATATCAATTTATTAGTAGACATGTCGCTTCAAATGAAATGGAGTGTTAATGGAGAGCGAGGTCTAAGTCTTGAGCTCCTAGATTAGGAGACTTAGATTTATTAGGTGGCCCGTGTTACAAAACGGGTTGGAGGCTTCGTCTTTAAGTTAAGATATTAGATTAGATTAGACGACCTAGTTTTATGAGGCGACTAGTGTCACAAAATGAGCTGGAGTCTCTATTTTTAACTTGATATATTATATTTTATTGGTCAATGCATTGAAAGCGTGAGACAAACTTTGTGAATAAGTTACAAGCCTAAAATTATCTTTAATGTTGTATGTTATACACAATTCAAGATTAATAAGTATAAAATAAGTTTGTTGAATTTATTTTGTTATCTCCGATAAAGAACCATTCCATGCTATCCAGTAAACATGAAGAACTATACGAGGCGAAATGAGAACCCTTCAAGTTCAATTACTAATGATGATGATAATTAATTTGGCTAAAGTAACAATGTGTTTTAGGAGGGAGATATCTAGTTGTATATTTTTTCATTAATTGCTTTATTATCAATTGTATGTACTTAAACTTTATATATAACAATATGACAGATTTTTGGAATTTCATGTATCAATGCAGAAATAGTGTTTGACACCTAGGATCAAATGCCGACTGACCGACATGAGATTCTTTATCAAATATCTATTGACCGACATTTATGATCAAATGTCGGTTGAACGACGCGAAATTCTTTATCAAATATCGGCCGATCGATGCGAGGCATTGGTCAACTAATATTGTTTTTTGACAGGCCTAAACATAATTAAGGTATTCGAGCACTACCAATCATAAACAAGAACAATGAAGCAACCTACTTAGACCCAAAATCGTCGAAAGACTTGTACTTTCACAGTCCATATGAAAACACCAATCTAATCAAAATCATTACTCTCAATCTATTACCAAGCACAAGAAACAACCAAAAAGAAGATGAACAAGAATTCGACTGTGATTATTTTTCTTAGTCAAGAATGTGAGACACATACATACCGAAAATATAATGCATAAGATAGCATGAAGTTTAAAATTTTAAATAAATGGACGACAAGCATAGTAATGTCTTCACATTTTTCCAATGTTTGACGTGAAAAAACTCAAAAACAAAAGGTAGATAATTTAGGATTATATTTCCCTCAAGTATTATTCTTTAATTACTCTTTGATTTACTTTTCTTACTTTTAGCATGGTCCCTCATTACTGAATACAATTTATGGACTCACAATTCCTTCAATTTTGATTTAATCTCTTATATTTTCTTTAACCGCTGCATCTCGTATGCCTGAAATCTTACACACATTTCCTGATAAAAGATATGTAATTAGAGAATACACAAGGCAGATAGAGAATTAAAAATCAAGTTTATTTTTTTAGATTCTTTAAAGATCGTGACTTTACATTTTTTTGTTTACTGATTTTTTGTGTAAACTAAAATTTTAACTAATGCTTATTTTTCTTATTTACTGCTTTCGGGTACCACCTCATATGTTGGAGTTTTTGTCCCAATACTTAGTGATTTGAACGTTAAGATTTAACATTTGATATTGAAGAACATGATAGGACCCCCAATTTCAAAACTTCCACTTTAAATTCCTATAAGTGCGGAATAAAGATGTTTACTAACAAAATTTAATTTTTTCAAAATTTATTTAATTTTCTTATCTTTGAAGGATGAAAAATTGTAGTGAACACAAATTTTAATTTAAAAAAAAGCACTAAAAAGTAATTTAAAGTAAACACACACACACGCACTTTAAATTCACTCAAAAAAAATAATTTAATTATCAAGTTCAAACAATTTAGGCAAGAATATTATCCAATTAATTTAGTGCCAACTTGAATTAAATCAACTTAAAATAAACTTACCCAAATAATTAAACATGCACCATTTTAAGCAAGGTTGCGAATTAAACCCAATTTTATCTTTTTACTCTAAGCATGCGTTCAGGTAATTTTTGCAAAAGATAAAATAAATTCACAATCCCACAACACGTCGATGTACGAGGAAAAACCCAAATCGGGAAAAAACCTCGGACGCCCCTGGCCTAACAAATTCACTAAGTATGGTTCAAATTTTACAAAGACTCGATAAGAGGACTTACACAACTGACTCGACTCCTTTCAAGCCTTGACGCGCTCCTTCGATCTTTAACCTCCGCCTAGCGAATAACCATGGACTCCTCCACAGTCTCAGACTCCACCGATGGGGCTTTTGGACACCGTCACCCTCACACAAAGCCTTTCTTCGAGTGGGAACACCGCAGCGTAAACTAATGTTCTCCTTTTGTTGGGGTAGAGAAAATGAACCCAAACTCTTTTCTTCTTGGGTAGAAAAGTGAACTCGGTGCCAAACACTCCAAGCAAATAAGATAAATGTAGGAGCTTGTATAAAAACTAAAACAGTTGGGTGTATGTGTTTTTGGTAGCAATTATTTCATGGATTCACAAAAACACAAAACAATAAACTTTTGATGTTAGGAAATTTTTCTCTCCAAATTTTCTCTCAAAGTATGTTTAGAAGTTATCAAAAGTTCGTTTTTCAATGTTAGTTTCCATACATATTAATTCTCTCAAAAGTTAGTGGGACAAAAGAAGTGGGAACATGGAAAAAACTGCCAAAAAAAATTATCGCGGGAAATCTCGTTCGAACGAACATTTAATGATATTCCAGTGGCCAAAAGGGAAAAGTCGTTGGTAAACTCATTCGAACGAGAATTTCGTTCGAACGTCATTCTCGTTCGAACGAAATGACAGAATGGCTAAATTTCATTTTAAGCCCAAAAAAAACTTTTTATAAAAAGTTCCAAAGTAACCTTCTGAAAATAAAATTCATTTTAAAATAAAATTATACCAATTAAAAATTGTTCCAAGCTCATATATATATATATATATATGTGTGTGTGTGTGTGTGTGTGTGTGTGTGTGTGTGTGTGCATGTAATGCATTCATACCTTAGGAGAGATTGGAACATAGTTGATGACGTAAAACGAGGCACATGTAAATCGACAATGATGTTCTCTTGATAAGCAAGGCCACAACGTCTTCAACTTTAACTTGTCATAGGCTTGGATGGATACACATGAACTATATGCTCTGACTCAAATATTTTTGTCCAGAATTGAGCCAAAAATACAAAGGTCTCAATTGAAAATTTGTGTCCTTACAAATCTCCCCTTTTGGCTATTCTGGGACAAAAATCAAAACAAAATCCTAAAGGGCCCTCAAGCTCTACTAGACTAAAAAACATTCCACCCAAAAATAGAAAACTTGACTCAAGGATCAAAATCTTTACCAATGTAAGGTTTTCGCTAAATAGAATTCCTGCACACTTAAGCAGACATTAAACGCATAAGTAATATCAAATAATTAAATGCAACGAAATTAAATACCCCCCCTAAATTAATTCTCCCCTTTATCAACTATGATTAACCTAAGAAGATAGCGCTCTCCCCTAAGTTAAATCTCCGAGAACAAAGAGACGATTATAATAAGATTATATACCATTTCTCCCCTATCATTCTCCCCCTTCTTGTTCAGGAATAGACAAAGGATAAAAGAAATAATTAAACAAGATGAAGCATAAGGTGATAAAGTGATAAGTGTATGAAATCATATGGGTAACAAAATCATAACTAATCCATACAAATAATAAAGGATACCAACTAAGATGCAAAAAAATGATACCAATGTGATACATAAGATACTAAGCATGTGATATCAACCAAAATATGCAACAAGATAGATACCAATTATGAATTAAAAGCATAAATGGACTAGCAAGCAAGGCAAAGATCAAAAACAATTGCCATATATATGTAGACATAATGAATATCACTAACGCACATGCACATATAAATAGGTATAAACACCACAAATGACACAAACTACATTAAGCTTTTCCCACTCGTATGACAAAAATGTGTCCAAATACATGTGGTAAACAGAAGTGTAGGGGTGTGAACTAGTAACAATTAAATTTAGACCCAATCACTTAAAACATGTTCACGGAGTTCTCATTTGATTGTAAAACTTTATCTCATTTAGATATAGCCTCATGTGATAATATAAATTGAACTCAATAAACATACATACACAATGCACACAAGCCTAGAATTTTGATGATTCTACAAACCCATAGAGTCATGATAGTGAAAGTGCAACTAGGATAAACGGACATTGTGCAAAACCGTTGACATACCATCCATACTCCCTCAAAATATGTATATAGAATGACTATATCAACTAAACAAAATAGGCCTTGGCAAATTATTTTTCTTTTAATTCCATTTTAATTTTAGGCCTTTGGACCACGTATTTCTTTTAGGTCCATTATAAACGGTGGCTTACTCGCAAAGGATAAATTTCCTTTCGGAGCCCTTACCCATGCACATTCAAATAATATTTTTTTTATATCAATCAAATCAACTGATTTAACATGCACAAGTCCTCCTAGGTAAAAAATATGTAGATGACTACATTGGTAGGAGAACACCTCACAATGCTTAAATATACATGTGAAGTTAAAATTTCAAGTGAGCTCGTGCATGTGTGAATTGAGGCATATAAAAATAGAATCCATTAAGCAATATAAAATCTAACTACTCCATGTAAGCATGGTAAAGAACATTTTAAGGATTGATAATCTTAATCATAAGTTCTAGACACATGGAAGCAAACATGAAAGGATTTAAACACAAGTATATGCCACATAAAGTGTGTCAAACTAAAATACACACTGATTTTTTTTTGAGTTTTTCAAATTTTTAGCCAAAACATAAAAAATATTTACTCAAAAGACAAACAAAATATTTTTGTATTTTTCATTAATCTTAAATAACTCAAGATAAAACACAAATGATAAACAAAGATCTTTTTGTATTTTCCATTTAATGCAAACTAAAATGAAAGAACTATAATACAAAAGATAAACAAAAATCATAATTCTAGCAAGTGATATGTGATAAATCAATGACTAGAAAATGATAAACAATCATACAATTAGCATGATAATATAGCATGAAGAACAAAAGCTAAAGTATGAAAATAAAACTAACACATTCAACCTTTAGATTTATCAAGTGAGGCATCATGTGAAAGTAAATGAGAATAAAAAATCCTATCTTGTAAAGCTACCAAGTCGGATCTCCTAACCCAAACTAGTGAAGAATGACGATCTCGGGATATAGGAATCTTGGCTACCTCGGTTGCCTTAAGGTTGGATTTTCTAGGACCTCGTTTAAGATCAAAACAAAATTTCCTAAGATGACCTTTTCGACCACAATGTGAACACCAAAAGTCTCGGCGAAAAGATTTTCCTAAGGAATGATCTAAGACATTGTTCTTAGAGGATTCTCCTAAAACACTCGTTTTGGCTTTAATAAAGGAACCGTTACAAGAATCGAAGCGTAAACCACATGTGTCATTTTTAATTTGGACCATTCCTAATATTTTATTTAATTTCTACGAATGACATTCCAAATCAAATTTGACTTTAATAGAGTCTTTTAGTTTATTTTATAAATCTAAAATGTGAGACTCTAATAAAACATTGCGCTCTTCAAACACGATAAGGTCCTTTTTCAAGGATTCCATTAATCCCTTAAGGCTATCTCTCTCGCCTTCTACATCCTCAATCTTCTCTCGAAGAGCTCTCTTTCATGTCCTAAGGTCATCAACTAACGCACTCTCATCGACAACCTTAACACGCTTCTTTAATGTCGCTTTTAGCTTCAAATTTGCCCTTTTTAATTTGATAGATTCGGCATATAATTTTTGAAATGCAAATTGAAGTTCACTCACATCAACCTCTTCTTCATTTTCACACTCTATCTTTTCTTCACTCTCACTACCATCATCGTTTTTAGCTTCACAAGTAAAGGCCTCGGAAGTCTTATGTATTAAGATGTCATCATTGGATGATTTCTCACTATCACTTACATAACTAGCAATGAACGCGGTAAAGTTGCGCTCAATGGGGGAATAAGGTCCCTCTTCCTTATCACTATCACTAAGGGTTGCAATGTAGGAAATTGGTTGCTTACCCTCTCTCCTTAGTTTAGTGGGGCACTCAAAACCCTATGCCCATACCCTTCACAACCATAACACCTATTTGACTCATCCCTATTTAAATTTTCATTAAAAGTTTTAGGGATCTTTTCGGCTTTGTCATGCTTAGAATTTTTTAATTTCTTAAAATCATTTCTGAATTTATCTTTGTTTAATTTAACAAATTTACGAAACTTCCTAGCAAACATAGCCATATCTTCCGAGTCACTATCACTTTCAGTCTCTATTACTTGTTTTTCCTCCTTTCGAGCTTTCAAAGAAACACCCTTATCTATTTTATTTTCAGTTTTGGAGGGAAACAAGTCTAGTTCATAGGTTTGTAAATTACCTACGAGTTCCTCAAGTTTGGTAGAGTGTAAGGTGGGTAAAGAATTTAGAACGGTCACCTTAGGGATAAATCAATTGGGTAGGGACCTAAGAATTTTCTTTACAACACGGTTGTCGGGTATTTTCTCTCCTGTATTAAATGAATAATTTACTATATCAGAGAGTCTAGCATAAAACTCATCGAATATTTCTTTTTCATTCATTTTGATGGTTTCAAATTGAGTGGTGAGGTTTTGGAGTTTAGAAGATTTTATAACACTTGTTCACTCGTGAGTGAGTTCTAATATATCCCAAGCTTCCTTAGCGGTTTCACACGTTATGATACGTCGGAATTCATTTGGTGTGACCGCACTAAACAAAGCATTTAAGTCTCGGGAATTAAAGTTAAGAAGTTTAAATTCATTCTCACTCCATCTCTCTGCAGGTTTGGGGACACGCTCATTATCTACCAAATGTGTGGATGGGGACCACCCATTAACAACTGACAACCAAACCCTCTCATTGAGAGACCTAAGTGCCGAATGCATACATTCTTTCCAATATGCGTAATTAAAATCATCGAAAATAGGAAATTTTGAGAATGGGGAAAAATCCATTTTTGACCAAAAATCTAAAAAGGACCTTAACGCAAGAAATTAGCGCTCCGGCTCTGATACTAATTTGAAGAACGTGATAGGACCCCCAATTTTAAAACTTTCACTTTAAATTCCTATATGTGCGGAATAAAGATGGTTACTAACAAGATTTAATTTTTTCAAAATTTATTTAATTTTCTTTTCTTTGAAGGATGAAAAATTGTAGTGAACACAAATTTTAATTTAAAAAAAAAAATAAACCCTACAAAATAATTTAAAGTAAACACACACACACACACACACACACACACTTTAAATTCACTCAAATCAAATTAATTTAATTATCAAGTTTAAAAAATTTAGGCAAGAATATTATCCAATTAATTTAGTGCCAACTTGAATTAAATTAACTTAAAATAAACTTACCCAAATAATTAAACATGCACCATTTTAAGCAAGGTTGCGAATTAAACCCAATTTTATCTTTCTACCCTAAGTATGTGTTCTAGGTAATTTTTGCAAAAGATAAAATAAATTCACGATCCCACAACATGCCGACGTACGAGGAAAAATCCAAATCGGGAAAAAAACCTCGGACGACCCTCGCTAACAAATTCACTAAGTATGGTTCAAATTTTACAAAGACTCGATAAGAGGACTTACACAACTGACTCGACTCCCTTCAAGCCTTGACGCGCTCCTTCGATCTTCAACCTCCGCCTAACGAATAACCGTGGACTCCTCCACAGTCTCAGACTCCACCGATGGGGCTCTTGGACACCGTCACCCTCACACGAAGCCTTTCTTCGAGTGGGAACACCGCAACGTAAACTAATATTTCTCATTTTGTTGAGGTAGAGAAAATGAACCCAAACTCTTTTCTTCTTGGGTAGAAAAGTGAACCCGGTGCCAAACACTCCAAGAAAATAATATAAATGTAGGAGCTTGGATAAAAACTAAAATAGATGGGTATATGTGTTTTTGGTAGGAATTAATTCATGGATTCACAAAAACAAGAAATAATGAACTTTTGATGTTGGGAAATTTTTCTCTCCAAATTTTCTCTCAAAGTATGTTTAGAAGTTATCAAAAGTTAGTTTTCCAATGTTATTTCCCACAAATATTAATTCTCTCAAAAGTTAGTGGGACAAAAGAAATGAGAACATGGAGAAAACTACCAAAAACTGCCACAAATATTTTCCACCAAAAATCTCGTTCGAACGAGATTTTCGTTCGAACGACCATCTAACGATGTTCCAGTGACCAAAAGGGAAAAGTCGTTGTCAAACTCGTTCGAACAAAATTCTCGTTCAAACGACATTCTTGCTCGAACGAGATGACAAAATGGCTAAATTTCATTTAAGCCAAAAAAAACTTTTTATACAAAGTTTCAAAGTAACCTTCTGAAAATAAAATTCATTTTAAAATAAAATTGCACCCATTAAAAATTGTTCCAAGCTCCTATATATATATGTAATGCATTCATACCTTAGGAGAGATTGTAACTTTGTTGATGACGTAAAGCGAGGCACATGTAAACTGGCAATGATGTTCTCTTGATAAGTAAGGCCACAACGTCTTCAACTTTAACTTGTCATAGGCCTGGATGGATACACATGAACTCTATCCTATGACTCAAATATTTTTGTCCGGAATTGAGCCAAAACATCAAAGGACTCAATTGGAAATTTGTGTCCTTACAAATATGGAGTTGGATAACATTGGTGATTTTTTCAACGGTGATGCATATTAGAATTAATTTGGGTCCACCACATATATCACAAAATAAAATCATAATCGAATAGTAAGTGAAATTAATGGCATGAACTACTTGCAAAGGACATGAATTAATTAACTTAAACAAATATATCAATAATTGTAACTAAAATTCACATTAATAAGTATACAAATATTTTCCTAAGTTATTCTTGAAACTATACTACAACAACTAATTGATAATTCGAGTTTTCAATTGGCTCACCCTCAACCTCCTATCACCACTACAAACCAATTGAGCACGAAATTAATGAAATTATTTAATGACTAATAACTAAAATTACATTTATTTGTATAAATTCGACGATACTGTAAATTGAATGTTCGAAACTGTATTAACTCAGTCGATCAAATCATTTAGTTTGTCTTCCGACCAAAAAACACGAATAAATAATTGATAGTATAAAGAGAATAAGGAAATTTCGAAACATCACTTGAAATAAGCTAATAATTTCAAACACAAGTCTTCACTACACAACATGCCAAATTCTTAACAAAAATAAACAGAAATTGCACCCAACACGTGTCTATATGTAACTCTGACTAATAAAAAAACATATATGATGCAGCAAATTTCTAACAAAACTTATACAAATCAAATCAAGTTACCACTCCTCAACCGTTGGTAACATAATATATCCCTATCCATTTTTTACTGAAATAGCTCGTCAAAAACTTAATCTATACAAAAAATTAAGGATATATCTTGTTAACAGAAATATCTCCTCAACCAGTACAACCTTTGAGGAATAAATACAAAAAAATTGGTCATGCCCTATCCTTTGAGAAATAACTATAGGTAACAGCTTTCTTTTACAACCGATATCATACAATAATTATTCACCAAATAACTACAAAAAAATAACATATGACTTACCTAGGGTGATGACGAGGTTTGGTACTAGGACTAAAGAGGAGTGGCTAGGGCTATAGAGCTAGGGCGGACAGGGTGGGTGCGGATAAAGAAGAAGGAGAAAAACAATGTTTTCTTTGTTTTTTAGGTTTCTTTCACTTTTTATTTTATTTTCTTAGTCTAAGAAGAAGAGGGAAGCTAAAAACTTTGAAGGGAGAACCATTTTTTTTTGTAATCGTCTAATATGGTATACCTTTCGAGACGAATATTAATTTGCAGCCTCTTTAGGTAGTACTTTTTGAGACGGGTATTAATTTGCAGTCTCTTTAGGTAGTAGTTTCTTAGACGAAAAACGGTCTTAAAAGAGTAGTTTTGAAGACTCTTAATTTTAGCCGTCTCAAAAAGTGAGTTTTAAATACCCAAATTTTAGCCGTCTCAAAAGGTTTTGTCTTAAAAACAACGTAATCTCCTACCTGGATATTCCTAGGATTAACCCTTTTGTTGTACTGCCTTGTCAATTGTTGCTGGTATGAGGCTAGCTTAATCATGGCTTACTCTCATCATTCATCTGCTAGGTTAAGTTCAACACGAAGGGTATCATCATTCAGTCCTTAGTTGGCCACTTTATTTCTCATGGTGGGGAGACCAGCTTCAAGTGGAATGATAACTTCTATTCCATAAGTGAGTGCAAAGGGTGTTTCAATAGTTAGTCTTTTGGTCATGGTACGATATGCCTAGAGAACATGGGGAAGCTCATCCACCCAAGCACCTTTTGATCTTTCTAGCCTCTTCTTAAGGCCATCGATCATTTTTTTATTGTAAACTTTTGCTTGATCATTTCTTTGAAGGTACACTACCGAGTTGAAGTGGTGCTTGATTCCGTATTGCTCGTCATAAAAATTCTAGAAAGGACCACTCTTGAACTACGTACCATTATCAATGATGATGGCTATTGGTACCCTAAAGCGTGTTATGATGTTCCTGTAGATGAACCTTATCATGTCGGCATCTCTGATGTTTCTCAATTATTATGCCTTTACCCACTTGGTAAAGTAGTCAGTTTTGACCAGTAAATACTTGTGATTCCGAGGTGCGCTAGGTAGTGATCCTACGATATCTATCCCCATTGTGAAAATGGACATGGGTTCGTTAAAGGTCTCAAATTGTTAGCCACTTGGTGAACCATATGAGAGAACTTTTGGAACTTCTCGCACTTTCTAACATAGATACTTACATATTTTTGAATTTACGGCCACCAGTAGCCTTCTTTGATTGCTCGGAATGAGAGGGATCCTCCTCATGCATAATTCTTATAAATCCCATTGTGAAGCTTATAAATAACTTACTCGACATCTTTTGGGTAGACGCATTGGAGTTAAGGATCTATGAAATATATTTTGTAAAGTTTCACTTCAGGATCCAAATAGAAATGAGCAACCTTCACTCTTAATAGGTGAGATGACTTCTTGTCGATCGACTGTGTCTCATGCTACAAGTATGCAATGATCAGATCCATCTGGCTATGACCTTTTCGATAGTGAGAACATGCTTTGTGATGATTGTCTTGTCAATACTTGTCTTAGTGAGGAACTATACCTCGATTGTTCTTTTGAGGTCAAAGTCCACTGCTGATCTTAGGGATGCTAAGGCATCAACACGACTGTTTTGTCCCAGGGGAACTACTGAATGTGGACTTCTTCGTACTTTGACATAAGCTCACTTACCACACCAAGGTAGGCCTCCATCCTACCATCCTTTGGGTTAAAATCCACGCTAACTTGTTTGGACACCAATTTGGAATCAATGAATATGATGAGCTATTTTGCCCCCATTAAATGGCCTTTACGTAAGCTGTAACATCCCGCGCATTCTAACAAGCGAGGTGGCCAGCCGCCGCCACCAAACTACGTCAGGCGTCACTACATAAGTTATCATTCTTAGCATGTGGTAGATATATGAGACATAAAAAAATTTCCACAAGATAATAATCAAATTGATCCACTTAGTATAAACATTCAAACAATATTAAATCCATCACCATGTTAATCTTTAAAATAAATCCAACTCCAAATAAATATAAATCTCAATGATATAATCCAACTTTAAATATCTGACAGAAACCGTAAACAACTGTGGAACTGATTGGTCCACAAAATCCATAAATAAAAGTCTCATAATAAAAGCGATGGAATAGAAAACAATCCTAAACTACTAAGGCACCTAACATAAAATTCCAGTTGCATCTCCAAAATATCTCTAATGGGTCAGATCCCACCGCAGGAATACTAGTTACTCTCCCTAATTAGGGTCCGTGA
Source organism: Sambucus nigra (assembly GCA_949130495.1). Taxonomy (NCBI): domain Eukaryota; kingdom Viridiplantae; phylum Streptophyta; class Magnoliopsida; order Dipsacales; family Adoxaceae; genus Sambucus; species Sambucus nigra. Next base: position 116,374,034 of record OX422219.1, read on the forward strand.
ATCTAGACAGTAGCATCATACATGTTAAACACCACAATAAAGTATTTTAATTTAAATGAGATATAAATTAAACATGCGAGTAAAATAAACTATTACCATCTATCCACGTCATTATGACACCCCAAAAGTTTAAGTCCAATTATGATATCACAGTAGGATAATTATTCTAAACTCACCATATTTATATAAATTGATTAATCATATTTTTATTATTATTAACAGCGGCACCAACATATTCAGTCGACCCTTTTATATGTCCTGCACTTATTGGGGCCCATGTAAAGTTTTACATCACATACATTCCCCTAGCTATAGCCATCCAACCCAATTTCGTTAGCCCTACACTTATTGACGAGATGTCAAGCACGACATGTCATAATAGCCAGCCAATTCGTATTCTATTAGCCTTGCACTTATTGATGACGCCAACACATACCCACATCACAATAGCCAGCCAATCCATATTCTATAAGTCTTAGACTTATTGACAATGCCTACCCATTTTAATACCAGTTTATTATCTTACGCATTAATTCTCAATTTTTTAATTTCTCATTATTTTATTTTAGCCCCACTATAAGAATCGAGAATTTTCAAACCGTAAAATGACCAACAACCTTGATTTAAACCCTCATAAGATGAGTAAAATCAAAAGTTTTCTAAAGAAGAAAGGAACTATGTTTAAAACCATCCAACTTTGCTTTATTAACTTTAACCCCTTGAAGTTTTAGCTAATTATAAAAGAGTCAACTGAAACTTTCAAAATGAGATAAGTTAAGATATATTAAACCCGTAAACCTCAACCTTATATCAAATTAAACCTTTGGACATCAACTAACATGAAATTATAGTTTTAATCCTGGAAACTTTATGAAATTACCAAAATTCCCCTAAACATTGCAAAATGCATACTTTTATGGACATAAATGCAATTATATCAAAGATTAAGGACTCAAATCAAAACCTTCGTTTTACCATATTCCACACACACGCGCACACACATCAGCAGAAGAGGTGAAAAATCACATGGTAACACATGGTAAACCTTAGTAACCCATGTGCCTCCATTTGAACCGAACTCAAAAGTCACCCTAACTGAATTTAGATTCACCTCCTTTATACTCCAATCAACTCTCCACTCAAAGTAGTGTCATTCACTTCAAAAGTTCAAATTTTCTCTCAATTCTTGTAACTCATCATTTTATGCTTTATTTCAATTCTAGTAGTTTTCTAGATAGTTAATATTGTGAGAACACTCATAATATGCAAGCTTTTACGTGTAGAAATGCTTAAAATAGAGCAAAACTGTAAGAACCCCATTAAACCTTGAGCTTTAATGGTGAAATCCAATACATTAATCAAAACTTTGATTTAAAGCCCTGAATAGACTCATTATAACCCCAGGATGTCTAGTGTAATGGTGAAAAGCCATGAATGTTCATACAAATGGCTAATCGATCAAAAGTTTTTTCAAAACTCAAAACCTATAAATCCAAAATTCTCAACCTAAAGTCCATAAAAATCCTTAAACCAAAACTCAAATTACTCTCTCACATAGAATAAACCAAACCTAATTCATAAGATACGATTCCATACTCTATAAATCCACTAAGGTTAGGTCAAAACTTCCTGAAAACAGAGTTTTGAAACACGAGTTATACTCAGATTCGAATCATGGAAATTATATATTTGAAATCCTCATGAAAAATTAGGTTAACTTGGTTAAGAATTCATATCAAATGGTATAACAATGAACGAGAAAACCTCAGTCAAAGTTTTAAACCCTAGAAACTCAAATTCGAGAGGTAGAAGATGAAGACTTTGGCCAGAAACTTTTACCACGCGCGCGAGGGCGCGCGGCCAATCAGATAATTATGATTTTTTTTCCTATAATTTTATTTACTTTTTCTGATCAAAATGGTATACGATAAGACCATGTTTGGATATTCGTAGCTCAAGTTATGTAAAAATGAGGTTTTTACTCAAAGAAATTTACATAAAATTACAGATTAACTCCTAATAACTTTTTTAACTTTGGAATTTGCACCGAAAACTATGCCCCTACATACATCAAGCTATTTTAAGACGAAGACACTCTAGCACCAAAGTTCAAAAATGAGCTTAAGGTCCATATTTTATTGTCCTAAGATAATTACACATAAGCCCCAAAAACTTTATTAAAAATAGTTTTCAGTGAAAAACTGACTGATTAAACCCTAATACTCTTATGCTACACATTGTATAACAGAAAATCAAGTCCTAATTATTCCGGATACTCCAGTGTGACAACAACTCAATAAGATACCAAGAAAATAGGTTTTCCTTACCTTTTCAGTAGTATACTTCACGTATTTGAAATACTCCTATTGATATCATTTTGTGATAGCCACATTGACTCTGAGTTTGTGCATGTTATTATACTACCATACTATATATTTTGTTAACCACTATTAGTTGTTGAATTATCACCAGTATTTAAATTTTAGAATCAATTTAACCCTTCTCATCGAATAACGGAGATCATGTACCATATTGATTCAGTTTGTCCCTTCACTTTTGTCCTATATTTTTTTTATAAGCATCAGTATTAACTAGGAAGTAAACTGATGCATTATACCACATAACATTCTACTTAGCCTATTGGTCTCAGATGATTAAGAGCCTTGATTATTGCTACATATGTATAAGTGCGACTTTAGTTGTGAGCATAGTAGGTTACATTTCCAAAGTTTTTAGGATCGTTTATGATAAAGTTACATTGATGGATTAATTACCTCTATACCCCTTAGTGAACTATTAAGAATGGAATTATTAGTTCAAATTCCTTGACTCTCTTTAATCATGATTCTAACTAAACTGTAATGTACCGTATTATCTTAAATGGACTAATCACTATAGAATTATGAATTTCCAACATTTTAAGTTGTAATCTGATAAACATAGCATTATCAACGTATTATTGTCAACCGTTTTAAACAATGATTCTATGCACACTCCAACTTTCATTTATATCTATATCATTATTATAGAACTGGTAGAACTTGCTTAACATGTTTGTGCTAATTCCTTCATTCTCCAGATGCGCCAGGAGAAAGGAAATAGTATATGTTCCCTACTAGAGACACACACCAGTCATCTGTTTGAATATGTGACCGTATGGACAAAGATTAAATCGTATGGGAGCTAGGAGTGGCATTTTTCAATTTTCAATATTTTCGTGTGTACTAGAAACGTGTAATTCACCCCTGCGGTGGTTCCACCTTGTTGACGCCAAACATTTTCATACAACTTCTTCAATGTTGGTCGAGACAGTAGTAGTAAAGATCTGAATGCTGTAGATGCTGATTTTGACTTCTACCTCTGTTCGGGGACGAGCAAGAGGTTCTCGGGGACTAACAGGTGATTCTCAGGGACGAGCAAGAGCTTCTCGGGAATGGGCTAGTGCTTCTCGGACAGATCATCTGTGATGAATATTAGAATGTTGAAAGATATTAACTTCATAAACCCTCCTTATACTTTGGATGATCCTCCTGTTGGCGAGGAACCCATTTCAAAAGTAGAAGGAAAAGAAACCAATAGAATAGGAATCTCAATGTAATAGTTAGTACACATTTTCATTCTACATGTATTTTGTTTTTTATTTTAATGAAAGACTTTTATTTTTGTTCGCAATCTTAATTGCTATTGTCTTGTAAATATCAAACACTTTACATTTATGTATCTATTAAAAAGATAACAATATTGTGTTGTTCATCGACCAACTTAAAAAGTTTCCAAGTATTAGTAACGTTGCTCGATCACTTAATAATAAAGTAATGAGTATAAAAATGTTTAAAATTTTTCCAACCAATCAAGGTTGTTAAATTATGCTTGTCGACCAACTACAGTTAGTGGGTTTTTATCCTCGACTAGCCATACTTGGTAGACTTTTGTCTTTTTCATAAAATGTGTCCGACCAACTAAGGTCAATAATTTGTCCTCGTCGACCAACTATAGTTAGTGGGTCTTTATCCCCGACCAACTATACTTGGTGTATTTTGGAATATTTTATTCTTCAAAGAACTTTTTGTAATAATCTTACCTCCGGACCAACATAAGTTGTAATGTGAGAGTATATTTTTATCTTACCAACTGTAATTGATCCTGCTGGTGTACACCTTTTAACCAAAGGAATATTTTTTGGCTCCTTAGAGCTTTTGGCTACTTATAGCTGTCCTCCTAACCAAAGGAGGTTGGCTCCTTAGAGCACTTTTTGGCTCCTTAGAGCTGTCCTCCTAACCAAAGGAGGTTGGCTCCTTAGAGCACTTTTGGCTACTTATAGCACTTTTTGGCTCCTTATAGCACTTTTTGGCTCCTTAGAGCACTTTTTGGCTACTTATAGCACTTTTTGGCTCCTTAGAGGACTTTTTGGCTACTTATAGCACTTTTTGGCTCCTTAGAGCACTTTTTATGTTTGACTGATGATAATAGGCAGCAAAATCCTCGTTATCAAATTGTGTTCCATGGTCTGTGATGAAGGCATGAGGGAGACCATATCGGCAGATGATGTTCTTCCAAACAAACTGGTACACCTTCCTTCTCGTATGTCATGTCAATAAGTGGCTCAGCTTCTATCCACTTAGTAAAATAATCTACTGCGATGACGAGGTATTTGAATCTTCCTCGAGTCGTCGGCAATGGTCCAACCAAATCAATCCCCCATATGGTAAATGGCCAAGGGGAAGTTATGGGTGTAAACAATGCTTGTGAAGTTCTTCGGATGGAGGAAAAGCGTTGGCACTTGTCACATTTCTTGGCATAAGCTATATAATCATCTCTCATCGTCGGCCAGTAGTATCTCTGCGTCATCACCTTTTGCAAAAGTGTCCGACCTGCTACATGGGCTCCAAAGGACCCTTCATGGATCTCTTTAATCAATTCTTTCACCTCGGAGGGATGTACACATCTTTGCAAACCTGCCATAATTCTTCGTCTATACAAAATACCATTAATTAGTACATACCGAGCAGCTTTAAACTTCCATTTCTTAGCAGCGAGCTTATCCTCCAGTAATTCTTCCTCCTCAATATATGCTCTGATGGGATCCATCCAAGATGGTCCTAAATCAAGGGTAATAATATTCATCGTCAGGTCTTCATCTATGCTCCGACTTTCTAATACTTCAATTGGTATCGTTCTTCGCAGCTCAGTACGAGTAGCTGATGCTAATCGGGCCAAGGCGTATGCTCTCACATTCTCAATTCTTGACATTCTTACCAGTTGAACAGCAACAAAATCTGATACCAACTCCATCACCTTTGCTTGATACTTGATCATCAATTCTCCTTTGGCTGCATATATTCCCAACCTTTGGTTTACGATCAATTGAGAATCACTGAAGACAATAACCTGCTGTGCCTCCATAGTATTTGACAAATTAAGACCTGCAATCATGGCTTCATACTCAACCTCATTATTAGAAGCTTTGAATTAGAAACGTAGGGCGTATTCCATGTCGGCCTCGTCTGAGCTGTTCAAAACGATCCCTGCCCCACAGCCTGTAGTGCAAGATGAGCCATCTACATATAGCCTCCATATAGGCAATTTGTCTTCTAATTTCTGGTCTGACAGAGTTCCTCGGTGGAATACTTATCGCTTTCTTTCATCATGTCCTGATACTTCTGAATACACCTCTTGAATTTCAATATACCTCCTGAACTTCAATATTCCTCCTGAACTTCAATATACCTCCTGAACTTCAATATTCCTCCTGAACTTCAATATACCTCCTGAACTTCAATATTCCTCCTGAACTTCAATATCCCTCCTGAACTTCAATATTCCTCCTGAACTTCAATATACCTCCTGAACTTCAATATACCTCCTGAACTTCAATATTCCTCCTGAACTTCAATATCAAAAGTAATTCCTGAGCAAGAAAAACAACTCCTGAATGATGATTAGTCGGGGCCCTGACCATGTGAGTTTGTGGATTTAAATTTGATGCTCGATTGCATGATGTTATAAGAATGTGCCACCAAATGAACAAATATATCTGTAATAGAAGCCCCCAGCTGTGGAATGTGAACTTTGAATGAGATTTATCGACCAATACCAACCGGAGTTGGACTTTACCAACCGGAGTTGGATTTTGTCTACCAACCGGAGTTGGATTTTATCTACCAATCGGAGTTGGTGGTAATTGATAATAAATGATGAAGACTTCCTCGGAGCTGACCAACAGATTGTTGGGAATAAGATAATATAAATGCTGGAGACTTCCTCGGCGCTGACCAACAGATTTGTTGGGAATAAGATAATATAAATTCCGGAGATATCCTTGGAGCTGAATAAGATACAATAAATGCAGGATACCTCCTCGGCGATGACCAACAGATTATTGGGAATAAAATATAATATAAATGCAGGATACCTCCTCGTCGATGACCAACAGATTGTTGGGAATAAAATATAATATAAATGCAGGATACCTCCTCGGCGATGACCAACAGATTGCTGGGAATAAGATATAATAAATTCCGGAGATATCCTTGGAGCTGAATAAGATATAATAAATGCTGGAGACATCCTTGGAGCTGAATAAGATTATAAATATTTGTCGAGCTCCATGCTGAAATGAGAATAGAATATGCATCCAAATAGATATAAAGAATAATTAAAAAATAATAAAGTGCCTCGCCGATCCGTCGAGGTAGAATCATATAATGCCGAACAAGAATAAGATCTTTCAGAACATAAGAATATGGCCGAGAACGTTGTCAGGCCTGAATATAAATAAGAATTATCCGAACGAATGTTGTAATTCTTCTTAAAGCTGAATAAGTATCTTGTCGAGGCAGAATTGCAGAATGCCGAATAAGAATAATATTTTCCAGAACATAAGAATATGGCCGAGAACTTTGTTGGGCCTGCATATAAATAAGAATTACCCCGACCAACTATCCGTTGGGGGTGAAATATAATAAATGTTATAGTTTTCCTCAAAGCTGAATATGATAATAAGTATCTCGCCGAGCTCCATGTTGAGATGAATATAGAATATGAATCCCAATGGATATATAGAATCATTTGTGCTGGAGCAGATATCATAGAAATAATAAAATCAATAGTTCCTCGCTGAGGTGAAATTTCATACTGCCGAGCTATGATAATATTTTCCAGAAGAGTAAGATTATTTCCGAGCATTCGTCGGAGTTGAATCTTGTACCTGTAAAAATTAATATCTTGCTCTACCATTTGTGTAGGCTGAATTGATTAGTCATGAGAATAATTTACTCATCCAATCAATATATGATATGTATATGTTTGAGAAATAAAAATATTAATTTCAAAATATCAGGGGTGCTTAGCATTTTTTTAATACCCCAAGATTCTACTGCTGCCGACAAACAACATGGATGTTGCCGACCAACATTTAAGGATATCTCAAATTATAGAATATATGGTTGGATGACTAGAATATATCGATTCTTTAGATCAAAAAATAACATTCAATGTAAAATTTAAGCCTTAAGAATGTTAATTAAATGAATAAATATATAACCCACTAGATCGTATGATTTCGTCAAAGAAACCTTGTGATGTGATGAACGAGGGGCCAAAATATCAAATTTATTCCCAGTCTTGATATGGTCATGATTATTTTACTGATCCTCTTTTATAAGAGGTGGGTAATGATTTTTCAGTTGAGAGAAAATTATTTTTTATATTGATCCCTTCCTATTCCCAATTTGGAGAGATAAAAATATGGTGAATGATCGAAATTATTACCAAATTTATAAAAAAAAAAATCAATCAATTTGACTTTATTGACATAGATGGAAGATGAACCAAATTAAGTATATAGTTCATAAAAGTGAATGCAAAGAGACTCAAACTTGAAGAGAGAGAATATATATGGGTCATGATTTCCATGAGAAGGCTTTTCATTGTCTTTAACCTTTTCCCATTCTTTTATTAAAAATATGATGGGAATTTGAATAGACATCAAATATCTTACAAAATTTATTTCAAAATCAACAATGAAAATGATCAAATCTTATCATCGTCGCGTATATTGGCATATGTAATCATTTAAAATATTTATTCCATGATATAAAATTAAAACTTGAGAATCAAGCAAAGAATTATGATTTATGAAATCTACTATTTTTCAGATTTCTAAATAAGGATGAATCTAACAGTTATGATTTAAAAATCATGAGATGCAACATTTTGCAGATAAAAATTGGACAATTAATTTATGTATATAAACATAAAAATCATGATTGAATCAAAAGATTTATGTATAATTGATTATACGTAGAGAAAATAAAAACTTAGCTTTTGGTGGAGAACAACGCTTGTAACACGTTCCCACAGACGGCGCCAATCTGTTGAAGACAGAAAATGGCCACTGCCATTTTAGTGGCGTCAACAGCAGATAAATGATGAGGATGAGATTGAAGATGAAGATAAACATTCACATCAAACATATAAGAGACAAAGATTTTTAAAGTGGTTCGGCTAGGAATAAAGCCTACGTCCACTGTTATGTTATTGCTGAGTATTTGTGGAATTCTTGATTACAAGTTCTCTCAAGAAATTCCGGTCCCTTTGAATGAGGGAGATACAATGTATTTATAGCCCTGAGGCTTACATATGAAAGGGTGGTGCATTAAATGATATACATATGAAAGGTCCTTGAGGCTATCATCTGAAAGGGTAACTCATTTAATGTTCTTCAATCGTGTGCGTCAAGATGATAAGCAGTCAATGAACAGTTTTGAACTGTTGGTTATCTGGCAATCAATGCTGTGGTCGAGATGCAGCTCGAACCGCCTTAGTTGCTCGTCGTTCAGGAGTTCATCGGAGCGCTGGAGTTCCTCGGAGTGAACATGACTTGGTCGGGGGAAATAAACTTCCTCGTTGTTATTGTGCCATGTAGATTGACACGTGTCTTCTTATTATTGGTCCACGTCAGCAGATTAAATTTGGTATCAACACACCTTATGTAACATATTAATAATGAATAAAAGGTTATGTTATTCCTCCTTAACTTTAATTCATTGGTTTATGTTTACTTCTTGTTCATTAATCCCAAAAACCAGGGCGTGATGAGTTGGTATTAGAGCATGTTTTAAAATTAAAACATATCGTCGGGTTAGCATTCTATACGGGAAGTAGATATGATATTAGTTATTTGATTTTTATAACTTCTTTTATTACTATTATTATATGGTAAATCCATTTTTCAGTATGGATTCATGTGACACATTTTTGTTTAATCTAGATATTGAGCCAGATAATCGTTGGAAAACACGGGTAAGAGAGGATGCTTTGGCTAGACTTAGAGAAAAGATCCGAGGAGTGAAAGAAGACTGGTCAAGTTCAAGTAACAACATTAAGAGGCTATTTGTGACTAATATAGAACTGTGAGAGATGCATGTGATGAGAAAAGTGGATGACTTTGCTAATGATCCAGTCATACTATAAGAAGCCATTAATTTATCATTTGTTGATGACCTACCACCTCCACCAGTGTATCCAGAAGTAACAACAAATGGCGACATACATGGAGGATATTCCCCTAGCACTACAGATGACTCGACGAATGATGCAGACCCGGAGATTATTTTTTCAGCCCAGAGTCTACACTAGTGTTGACACGACCATTTTGATTTAGAGAAAGGAATCTATCGTTAACAGTTATTTACATCTTATATAATATAAATGTTAGCGACACTATTATAGATAATGATGTTTAATAGTATTGTACACTTAAACTGATATAAAATAGGCTTATTTCTTTACTTATTGTGATAATTCTTGCTATTTAAATCATGTTGTTTTAGGATGATTAGTGCTCAAACTCCCTCTGCTGGAACTCAATCGGAAGAGAATCAGACTGAAGGAATCATGCGATGTCTCTAGGAACTTACTACTTTAGCTCAATAAAAACTGAATACTCGTGTTACTCCTAAAGATGTTTTCGAGGAACTTCGTAGAATGAATGCTCTTAAGGAATTTCTATGACAACAACCTCCATCTTATCTTGGAAAGCCAGGATCGAATGAAACTGAGAAATGGATGCTCCAAATTGTGAAAATCCTGAATGGAGTAGGTATAACTACTAATCTCTGAATCACTTTAGCTATATGCATGTTTGAAGGCGAAGCAGATTTTTCATGGAAAGCCATGTCACATAAATAGAATGTTACTAATTTTTCTTGGGAACAGTTTAAAGAGACTTTTAAAAAAAAGTATTTTCCTGAGACTGAGCGAGACCAATGAATAGTTGATTTCCTAAAATTGCAACAAGCTACCCTTTCAGTAGCTCAATATGAGGCTAAGTTTACTGAACTATCTTATTGTGTCCTGGAAAATGTAGATACCGAGGTGAAGAGATATAAGCAGTTTGAAAGAGGAATACGCCCGAGAATTAAGAATTCCATCATTTCGTTACAAATTCGTGAGTATTCCCAGTTGATTGGCGTTGTAGCCATTGTGGAATGCAATTCTTCAACATTGATCCAATATCCATCCCCAGTTATAAGGAACAACCATATAATTAGAACCCCATCTCATTCTAAACCCCATTCGTATACTAAATCTTGTAGACAAGCTTATTCCCAAATTTGACACAACACAACCAGTTTCGAGATCCGTTATCATAAATGTCATGAGATAGGACATATTCAGCCCCAATGTACTAAGATAAAATCAGCTCCAATCCGTCACCAATTGAACAAACCCTCATAAAATCCAAAATTTAGTTCTATTCCATATCACTTCAAGCCAACTCAGATAAATCATCCAATTCTGAATCGTGGGAGGAATTATGCCACATGACCTATGAGAAATACACATGACGTGGTTAAAGGTAAGATTCTTTTTCAATATATTTCGACCTATATTTTGTTTTCCATAGGAGCTACGCATTCTTTTATCAGTTTTAGACTAGCTAAATTAATACGATTAACTCCAACCTACTTGATTAGTCCAGTGAATATTGAATTACTAACAAGTGAAATCAATACGTTAACACAAGGTTATAGGAACTGTAAAATTTATCTTGGTTTAGGAACGTCAGTGAACTTGATAATACTAGATATTCGCAGATTCGATATTATTATCGGAATGGATGTATTATCTGAACGTCAAGCTTATATGAATTTTCAAGCTAAGAAAATTCATTTTTGCAGTGAAAATAATTATTCTTTTATATTTCAATGAATAGGTTCGTCAAATCCTTCAAATTCTCAAATCCAGATATCTTCTTTGATTCCAAATTTTCTGGAACAATTTGAAGATGTTTTCCCCAGATATACCAGGATTAACCCCTTCTAGAGAAATTGAGTTTAGTAGCAATCTTTATCCCAATACAATTCCTATCTCAATATCCCCATATCGAAGGCTCCTTTAGAACTTCGAGAACCTCGTACCCAATTGGATGATCCTTTATTAAAAGGTTTCATTCAATTAAGTACATCACCTAGGGAGCTCCAGTGTTATTTCTTAAGAAACATGTTGTAAGATTTAGATTGTGCATACTGATCGTAAACTGATTTTTGTAACCATTCATAATAAGTATCCTTTACCCCAAATAGGAGATCTGTTTGATCAACTTAGAGGAGCAAGGGTCTTTTTCAAAATAGATTTATGACCCAGATATCATTAGTTACGTGTCAGAGAGGAAGACATTCCAAAGACTGATTTTCGAACTGATTATGGACATTTTGAGTTTACCATAATTTGAATTGGTTTAATCAATTCCCTAACATCTTTTATGGTTCTAACGCATCAAATATTTAGACCCTTTTTGGACCAATTCATTATTGCTTTTGTTCACAATATTCTTATATGTTCTTCAGACTTGGTAGAGCATATTCAACATTTGAAGATAGTCTTAAGTGCTCTTAGAACTCATCGATTATACGCCAAGAAGAGAAAATGAGATTTCTCGAAGAAAGAGATTAAATTTTTAGGACATGTGATTTCTGAAAATGGGATCCAGGTCGATTCAACTAAAATTTAAGCCATTTTGAAGTGGAAAAATCCTGCCAATATTACCAAAATAAAACGTTTTCTCGGATCAGCTAGATATGACCATCGATCCATCGCAGGATTTTCCCATATTTCTCTTCCCCTTTCAAAACTAACTAAGAAGGAAGTTCCATTTGTATGGACAAAAAAATGTAAACAATCATTCCAATTATTAAAAGACAAGTTGACTACTTCTCCTATCCTCACTATTCCTTCTAGTGATGTAAGTTATCAGGTATATACCGATGCTTCATTATAATTGGATTTGTGTTAATGCAGAGTGAAAAATTAGTAGAATATGGGTCATGACAACTCAAGACAAATGAGCATAATTATCTAGTCCATGATCTAGAACTACTAGCTGTAGTTTTTGCGTTACAGATTTGGCGTTGTTACCTTTATGGTGTTAGTTTCCAAGTTTTTTCAAATCACAAAAGTTTGATATATATCTTTACCCAAAAGACTTAAACTTAAGACAATGATGATGGATATAGTTTTTGGAAGATTTCCAATTTCAACTTAATTGCCATCCAGACGAAGGTAATGTAGTAGCTGACTCTTTGAGTCGAAATCTAATAGGAAGACTTCATACTCAAAATTCCTACAATATTGTCACTACCATAGAGCAATATGATCTACGATTCCTTACCCCTTGCATCAATTTTTTTTAATATTATCGCTCATCCCGAATTAAAAAAGAGAATATTAATGCAATACCCAAGATTCGTTTCTACACAAATTTTCAAGCAAAAATCTAGTCTTTTCCTATAATAGAGAAACATGACTCCGATTTTGAAATAGATTATATGTGCCTGACAATACATATATACAAGAAGAAGTGTCGCACGAAGCTCATCATTTAAAATTCATGATACACCCTGGAAGCTCGAAAACGTACCGTGCCTTGGAGAAACAATACTGGATGCCAAATAGGAGAATCGATATCGAGAACTTGGTAAGGATATGTCTTACTTCTCAATAAGTAAACATAGGACATCAGCTCCCTGGTGGACTTCTTCAGCCCTTACCTATTATCGAATGGAAATGGGATCATATTACCATGAATTTTGTTAAGTTGGGTGATAGTGGATTGACTTATAAACTCAGCCCATTTTCTACCGTTACAAACCGTCGATTCATTTCAAAAGCTTAGCAAGTTATACATTCGAGAAATTATTTGATTATATGCAATGCCTTTATCCATTGTATCTGATATAGATCCTCATTTTACAGGAACATTTTGGCAAGAATTGCAAGCTGCAATGGGTACCAAACTTCACTTAAGTACACATTCCGCCCCCAAACGGATGGACAATCCTAATGTACAATTCAAACCTTATAAGATACGTTACGATCATGTACGTTAGATAAGTATAACCAATGGAATGTAAACTTCCCCTTATAGAATTTTTGTATAATAATCGCTATCAACCCAGTATTAAATCTACTCCATTCAAAGATTTATAAGGTAGACTTTGTAAATCCTTGGTATGTTGGATAGAATCAGGACATAGTAAACACTTTGGACCTGAAATAATTCAAGAAAACACTAAGGCAATACAATGTATTCCAGAAAAGCTGAAGACAACCCAAGATCGATAAAAGAGTAATGCTTATCATTGACGAAAACCATTGGAATTTTAAGAAAATGAGCAAGTATTTATGAAAGTATCTCCCCGGAAAGGAACTTTACATTTCAGAAAGAAAGGAAAATTAACCCCCCGATATATTAGACCTTTCAAAATTTCTAAAACAATTAGCTTTGTAGCCTATCAATTAGAATTGCCTATGGAATTATCCAATATCCATAATGTGTTTCATGTATCAAAGTTACGCTAGTATATACTAGATCTGTCCCATACTATCACATGGAAATATGATTGAGTCCCAACCATGAATTTGAAGTACGTCCTATTCAAATTCTTAATCGCCAAGTGAAATATCTTAGAAATAAGAAAATCTCCTTAGTTAAAGTATTTTGGGAACACCAGAATCAATAAGAAGCTACATGGGAACCAAAACAAGCAATGAAGGATCAATACCCTGACTTATTCTAAGGTAAAATTCGAGGACGAATTTTTTAGGTAGGTAGATTATAAGAACAAGGAAATTTCAAACCCTAAAATGACCAACGACCTCGATTTAAATCCCTCGTAAGATGAGTAAAAATAAAAAGTCTTCTAAGAAGAAAGGAACTATGTTTTAAACCCTACAACTTTGGTTTATTAACTTCAACCCTTGAAGGTTTAGTCAATTACAAAAGAGTCCTAAAAACTTTCAAAATGAGATAAATTAAGATGTATTGATCCCCTAAACCTCATCCTTATATCAAATTAAACCGTTGGATCTCAATTAATATGAAATTATAGTTTTAACCCAAGAAACTTTCTGAAATTATCAAAATACCCCTAAACTTTACAAAAAGTGTACTTTTATGGACATAAATGCAATTATATCAAAGATTAAGGACTCAAATCAAAACCTTAGTTTTATCACAGTCCATACCCCCCACATTAGTAGAAGAGGTGAAAAAACACATGGTAACACATGGTAAACCATAAGAACCCATGTGCCCCCATTTGAACCAAACTCGAAACTCACCCCAGCTTAATTAATATCCACCTCCTTTTTACTCCAATCAACTCTACACTCAAAGTAGTATAAATATATTACGGCCTAAGCAGTAGAGACTCATCGCATAGTTCACTTCAAAAGTTTGAATTTTCTCTGAATTCAGGTAACTCATCATTTTATTGTATATTCACAATTTTAGTAGTTTTCTGCATAGTTAATATAGTTAGAACACTCACAATATGCATGCTTTTACATGTAGAAATGCTTAAAATAGAGCAAAACTGTAAGAACCCCATTAAACCTTGAGCTTTAATGGTGAAATCCAATACATTAATCAAAACATTGATTTAAAGCCCCGAATAGATTCATTATAACCCCAGGATGTCTACTGTAATGGTGAAAAGCCATGAATGTTCATACAGAAGGCTAATCGATCAAAAGTTTTTTCAAAACTCAAAATCTGTAAATCCAAAATTCTCAGCCTACAATCCATAAAAATCCTTAAAACCAAAATCAAATTACTCTCTCACATAGAATAAACCAAGCCCAATCCATAAGATACCCTTCCATAATCTATAAATCCACTAATGTTAGGTCAAAACTTCATGAAAACATAGTTTTGAAACACGAGTTATACTGAGATTCGAATCATGGAAATTATATATTTGAAATCCTCATGAAAAATTAGGTTAACTTGGTTAAGAATTCATATCAAATTGTATAACAATGAACGAGAAAACCTCAGTCAAAGTTTTAAACCCTAGAAAGTCAAATTCGAGAGGTAGAAGATCAAGACTTTGGCCAGAAACTTTTGCCACGCGCGCGAGGGCGCGCGGCCAATTAGACAATTATGATTTTTTCTCTAAAATTTATTTACTTTTTCTGATCAAAATGGTATAAGATAAGACCATGTTTGAATATTCGTAGCTCAAGTTATGTAAAAATGAGGTTTTTACTTAAAGAAATTTACATAAAATTACAGATTAACCCTTAATAACTTTTCTAACTTTGGAATTTGCACCCAAAACTTTTCTCCTACATACATCAAGCTATTTTAAGACGAAGACACTCTAGCACCAAAGTTCAAAAATGAGCTTAAGGTTCATATTTTAATGTCCCAAGATAATCACACATAAGCCCCAAAAACTTTATTAAAAACCGTTTTCAGTACAAAACTGACTGATTAAACCCTAATGCTCTTATGCCACACATTGTATAACAGAAAATCAAGTCCCAAATCTTCTGGATACTCCAGTGTGACAACAACTCAATAAGATACCAAGAAAATAGGTTTTCCTTACCTTTTCAGTATTATACTTCATGTATTTGAAATACTCCTATTGATATCATTTTGCGATAGCGACATTGACTATGTGTATGTGCATGTTATTATACTGCCATACTATATATTTTGTTAACCACTATTAGTAGTTGAATTATCACCAGTATTTAAATTTTAGAATCAATTTAACCCTTCTCATCCAATAATTGAGATCATGTACCATATTGATTCAGTTTGTCCCTTCACTTTTATCCTATATTTTTCTATAAGCATCTGTATTAACTAGGAAGTAAACTGACGTATTATCCCACATAACATTCTACTTGGCCTATTGATCTCAGATGATTAAGATCCCTGATTATTGCTACATATGTATAAGTGCGACTTTAGTTGTGAGCATAGCAGGTTACTTTTCCAAAGTTTTTGGGATCGTTTATGATAAAGTTACATTGATGGATTAATTACCTCTATACCCCTTAGTGAACTATTAAGAATGGAATTATTAGTTCAAATTCCTTGACTCTCTTTAATCATGATTCTAACTAAACTGTAAATTACTGTATTATCTTAAATGGACTCATCACTATAGAATTATGAATTTCCAACATTTTAAGTTGTAATCTGATAAACATAGCATTATTAACTTATTATTGTCAGCCGTTTTAAACAATGATTCTATGCACACTCCAACTTTCATTTATATCTATATCATTGTTATAGAACTAGTAGAACTTGCTTAGCATGTTTGTGCTAATTCCTTCATTCTCCAGATGCGCCAGGAGAAAGGAAATAGTATATCTTCCCTACTAGTTAAGAATTTATCTGAAATGGTATAACCACGAAGGAGAAAACCTCCGTAAAAGTGTCAAGCCCTTGAAAGTCAAATTCGAGAGGTGGAAGATGATGACTTTGTCCAGAAACTTTGACCGCACGTGCGAGGGAGCGTGGCCAATCAGGTAATTCAATTTTTTTTCCTAAAATTTATGTAATTTTTATGATCAAAATGGTATAAGATAAGACAAAGTTTGGATATTCCTTGATCAAGTTATGTAAAAATGAGGTTTTTACTTAAAGTAATTTACTTAATATTATAGATTAACCCCTAACAACTTTTCTAACTTTGGAATTTGCACCCAAAACTTGGCCCCTATATATATCAAACTATTTTAAGATGAAGACCCTCTTGCACTAAAGTTAAAAAATGAGCTTAACGTCCATATTTTAAAGTCCAAAGATAATTACACATAAGCCCCCAAAACTTTTTTAAAAACAGTTTTAAGTACAAAACTGACTGATTAAACCCCAATACTCTTATGCCACACATTGTACAATAGAAAACCAAATCCCAAATCGCCTGCATTCTTTAGCATGGTAGAATCTCAATAAGATACCAAGCAAGTAGTTTTTTTTACCTTTTCAATATTAGACTTCGCGTATTTGAAATACTACTATTGATATCACTCTATGATAGCCACATTGACTTTGAGTATGTGCATGTTATTATACTTCCATACTATGTATTTTGTTAACCATCATCAGTATTTGAATTTATCACCAGTATTTAAATTTTAGAATCAATTTTAACCCTTCTCACTTAATAACTGAGATCATGTACCATATTGATTTAGTTTGCCTATTCACTTTTATCCTATATTTTTCAATGAGCATCAGTATTAACTAGGAATTAGACTGACGTGTTATCCCATGTAACTTTTTACTTGGCCTATTGGTCTCAAATGATTGAGAGCCTTGATTATTGCTACATACGTATGAGTGCCACTTTAAATGTAAGCATAAATGGTTACTTTTTCCTAGTGATTTGGGATGGTTTATGATAAAGTTACACTAATGGATTAATTACCTCTATACCCCTAAGTGAACTGGTAAGAATGGGATTATTAGTTCAAATTCCTTGACTTTCTATAATCATGATTCTAACTAAACTAGTAATGTACCTTTATTTATTAAATGGACTAATCACTATGGAATTATGAATTTCCAACATTTTAAGTTATAATTTGATAAACATAGCATTATCATCTTATTATTATCATCCGTTTTAAACACTGATTCTATACACACTGCAACTCTCATTTATATCTAAATCATTGTTAAAGAAATGGTATAACCTATTTAGCATATTTATGCTAATTCCTTCCTTCTCCAGATGTGCTAGGAGAAAGGAAATAATATATTTTCCCTACTAGAGACAGACACCGGTCACCTATTCCAATATGTGACCGTATGGGCAGAGATTAAACCAGATGGAAGCAAGGAGTGACACTTTTCAATTTTCTATATTACCGGGTGTATTAAAAACGTGTAATTTACCCCTGCGGTGGTTCCACCTTATGTAATATATTAATAATGAATAAAAGGTTATAATGTTTCACCTTAAATTTAGTTCATTACTTAATGTGTACTTCTTGTTCATTCATACCAAAAAGTAGGGTGTGACACCCACCCTATTATTGAGCATAAATCCTCAAACCTATTCCTAGTCCCATACCTAGATGTCTCCAAAACATAAGTACGTCCTACCGTATCATATAGGATGAATCTCTACCCTTAACTTCCTCTTAGTCTCACGCCTAGACTATAGAATCAATGGAACGACATGTTACACCTAGCCTAATCAAATACAAGGTGATCAGTCCTTTATTAAATTAAATCAGAATATCCGGTTGGATCAGATTATGCATCACTGTCCAAAACTTTATTATTAATTACTAACCACTTAATATTTAAAAAGGATGATGTCAAAATTTTATCTTTCAATTAATATAAAACTAGGTTAACGAAATAATTATACATTCAACATCATCTCATATGATAGGAAATATCTGCAATAATAAATGAAACTGGAGAAAACAGTTCCAGTCTAAGTCCCAAATACAATAATCCAACATAAATAAACCCAACAACTGAATGAAGTAAATAACTAAATACAAATTCTCTGAATATCTGAATAGAAAATGGGCACCATGCCCTAACTGATGAAATAACTCAAAAGGGAAGAAATGATAGACATAGAGGCGTTTACTACCAAGGTCGTGTAACTTCCACAATAGCTACAACTCGTCGAGTGAATGGAGCTCCTATGCTTGGTGTCCCTGGGGCTGGGCACCTAAATCAGTTTGACAAGAAAAGAGATTTGTAGAAAACGGGTTAGAGCCTGAGTTGAAAATAGTTTTAAAATCATTAAGTTCTTACAATGAGTTTATAGCACATATATTAATCATGTTAGATTATCGTACTCACTTGAGATGCTCACCTCTCATCTAATATGCACGCCTAATGTTCCATCAAATCCTACGAGTTTCTATTCCCATGCGAACTTGACCTTTCCCATTTAACATCTAATCATAGCTCAATATTGTTCCCTTGTATTTCCCTCACAATATACATAGTAACAATAATTAATTCCTTTTTAAAATGGATAAGCGCCTTTTAAACTTAATATAGATAAATAGTTTATCAAGTTAATACATTTTTGATTTCATTATTTTTCATGTCTACGTAATACACATAGTAGATAGTATCACAAGTATATATATAGATACCTCTATTATATACATATGAAATACGGCACCCCGATACACAGCTGCGGTGCATGCATACTCTGCTATCATGTCCTCGTGCATCGCTCATTGCATAAAGGTACAAAAAGGAATATGTAATACCCCGTAATTTTAAATGACTTTTAAAATGGGTTATATTTTAAATTAATGGATTAATTGGATTTTATTATTAATTAATTCATTCGGGTTTTATCCGGACTGTGGATATTAAAATGGATGATTCTGGATATTACATAAAGATATTCAGGTAATATATGAATGTGATGTCATTGATATGACTATATGATATAAATTCGGTAATTTATATTTTTAGTCAGACGCGGTATGGGACGTGTCGGGACTAGTTTATTAAATAAAAAGGAAATTTATTTTCTATCAACCTTATAGTCATTTTGACTGCGTCGTTATGTCCGGAAGGTTCGAAATATTCAGAAAAGTCTATTTGGATGTTAATTTTGAGTCTCGGGTCATTTGGAAATGAATAGACAACCCGAAAGGGCATTTTGGTCATTTTTCTAGGGGGATGATTAGTGATTTCGGATTTTGGCCTATTATAAGTATTGGTAGATTAAGTGTATGTGGGTCATTCATCTCCTCTACACAAAATAGAGAAGCCATCTTCCTAGAGAGAGAGAAAGGGTGCTTGGGAAGGGAAAAGCCTACTTAGGAAGGAGAAGAACAAGAACCAAGGTTCACCACCACCAACCACCACCGGAGGTTGACCAGAGAAGGGACATCCAACTGAGATATACTACACCAAAGGATAAGACCTTCAGTAAAGGCAAGTGTTTGATAATTGCAACTTAAGTTCGTATATTGTCCATGTTAGAATAATTATGAAAAGAGATGATTTTCTTGTTTGGAAGACATAATGGAGTTGTTATATGGATTTATAGAAACTGAAATAATATAGGAAGTAAACTTATATTGTAGGATGATAATAATCCCCGAAATGATCATGAATATGTTGAAGAAAAATCTGAAAACCATTGAAGTGTTCTCGAAGTTAATATGTTGATGATTTTCTGGAAAATGAGGAGATAAACATGATTTTTAATCCAATCCCTTGATGATTCTAGGA
Source organism: Sambucus nigra (assembly GCA_949130495.1). Taxonomy (NCBI): domain Eukaryota; kingdom Viridiplantae; phylum Streptophyta; class Magnoliopsida; order Dipsacales; family Adoxaceae; genus Sambucus; species Sambucus nigra. The sequence continues at coordinate 116,394,576 of OX422219.1, forward strand.
TGTTTAGAGTATTGGAAATCGTTCATATATGTTGATATATCATGTAGTAAAGATTATAAGTCATTTGGGATGTTTAGATGAAGGTATAAATGATCATAAGTTGCTAAACCCGTAGTTGTTGACATACAGAAAACCAGGCTGTGTCCTGAGGGATCGATCGATCGAACCCTGCCTTCGATCGATCGACCTCCCCAGAATATGTAAAGTTGCTTCTTTTTAAATGTTTATTCTTATACCAAACCTTTTGTGGATCTTTGGTGATTATTATTTGGATATTATGGGACTTATAAAATATCAGTAAACCCTTGATAAGATTTGAATTAATTTGATTTGGATTCAAGTGATTAAAATGATGAAAATTATATCGAATGGAATTTCGGTTGCTAGATTCATTTGTTAAATTATAAATGGAGATGTATGAGGATTAAAGATATGACCAGTAGGGATAATTGAATATAATATATGAGTATCCTTAAGTTTACAAGAGGGTTTAATCCTAAGTGAAAGAAGATGTGTTTATAAGAGATTTGAAACTATCGATTTTAACCTTAACTAAAAGGAGAACTAAACTAGTAGTAATTCGGGAGAAATGATGTTATGGACCAGTATGATATTAGTGAATTTTTACTGAATATATGTTGAGGAAAAACCTATTTGAATCTTGTGTATTGAGTGAGGGTAGCCTTAGGGTTACAATTTGAACATCACGGACTGAGTTTAAGCTCAATATTGATTTCGCAAGGACGGAGTGTAATACAAGAGCGTAGTGGTGTGTCTCCTGGATAGAGATGGGAGTTTAAAACACATTTGGTTGAAAGAGGGTATGATGTTATCCAGATCGCATAGGTGGAATTGTCGGACCTCCTCGATCGACAACGTTAAGTAGTAGTGTATTGGAGGGGTTCCTTGTTTGGATTTCGCTTTGCGAGACGCTCCGCGCATGAACCTTAACGACGTCGGGAGTGGAGAGATGTTATAGGATGCGAGGATAATTAAATTATGAAGTAAAGATATGATATTTTAAATGCTACGTATGGGAAATATCTTAGGGTAGTGATATTACCTTATTGATATTATGTTATAGGTATGATAATACATATTTGATTGATTGATGATTTATGTGTATGACATACCTAGCTTACTTGCTATCGGTGGGAGGTTTGCGCGTGAGGGCAGTCATATCCTGACGAATCCATGGGATCTTTGATTTGTCGCTCGAGAACATAGGTCTATGAAAGACTTATCAGGGAGTTGATAAGTCCGCTGACTGTGGGTACGTAGGTATGTGCGTGACCCATGGATACGAGAACTATGTTCGCCTCCAATTTGTTTGTTGTTGTTTGTGGTTCGTGGAATCTTACCGAAACTTTAGTCCCCTATTCGGCGACCTGCAATGATGGGACATGATAGCAGAGTAATGCATTGCACTGCAGCTGTGACTCGGGGTGCTGTTTTATATATGAACATATATATAATGGATTAAATGATTGAATGGATATATTGTGGTTAAATCTATCTACGGTGATAATTGTTGATAACGGTAAATAGAGAAAGATAATGGAATTAAGTTAATGAATGTTTATGCTTATAGAATTGAAAAGCTTAACTCATGTTAATGAGAAACGATTCATATTAATGAGTAATGATTCGTGTTAATGAGAAACTAATCATATAAAGGAGAAATGTAAATGAATAATAATGTGACGTATGGTATGGGACATACGGGGATTATGATATGGGAATGGAATTATAATATGGAGACTAGAAAAGAGGAACCATTAATTAGGAGGTTAATAGGAAACGTTAAGTGTGCACTCTAGTTGAGAGGTGAGAATAGCAAGTGAGAGTTGGATCTAACATGTACATAATAAATTCTTTATTGCACTTGTTAAATACTTGTTGTTTTAAAAATCATCTACACATTCGGGCTCTGACCCATTTTCTTGCATATTTTCTTTTCTATTGTATCTTTATATCAGGTGTCCAGCAACAGGGATGCCAACCATAGTTGATTGTGACGAGATATGGAGCTATGGAGTTTTGCTTAGACGCCTATCATCTTTTTGATTCACAGTATTCTTAGTAGGGCATGTTGCCCAAAGGATTCAGTTATCTTCTTCTATCGGGGTCAAATACTATGGTATTCGTGTCATTTTAATACATTTGATATTGTTGGGATTATTGTAATGGATTAATATTATTTGGGAATGTTTATTCCAGTTGCATTTAAATTCTTTTGAGTTATTTATTGTGTTATGAGTGTTGTAGAATAAAATGTGTAGTGTTATTCTTAAACAAAAAAAAAATGGATTTTGTTAAATTAAAATTTGGAAAGTTTTTAACACCAGCTTAATTGAGTATTGGGTGAGTTGTAAATGTTTTCGGCAGTGATGCTAAGAATGAGCCAACTGTATATTATGTTTTAATTTGGTATGGGACTGGCCACCCGGTATTTAATTAGGCGGGGTGTTATAGGTGGTATCAGAGCATCAGGTTCTAGTGTCCTTTAGGATCCGTACGGCTTACTGTGTTTTCAGCTTAGCGTTCTTTGATGTAGAGCCCTATGAGTAGTATTATTGCTTTTCTATTTACGCCTACAAAGGTACGATGACTGCGGCCGAAGTTGCTGCAATTGTCGCTCAGGTAGTCAATGCAGCTTTAGCTGCTGTTCAGCAGGCTTCAGCACCGGCACCGATTGTGCCACCCGCGCAAGGGCAAGTGTTTCCTACTACATGGGAACGAGCGAGGGATGCCTTTCAGAAAGCACACCCACCTGAGTTTCAGGGATGATCAGATATTGTGACTACTAGCCAATGGAAGAAAGATATCCAATGGCACTTGAGAATGATCGAATGCACTGAGGTTCAACGTCAAATACTAGCCACATTCAAGCTAGTAGGGGCAGCGTTGCAATGGTGGGAAGCTACGACCACTATGGAGGAGAGGGACACAATGACTATCCAAGACTTTTGGATACGGTTTGATGGGAAGTATTTTCCTTTCGCCATCCAGACAGAGATGAGGCGGAAGCTACTTGATTTGAAACAGGGAGAGAAAACTGTGGCGGAATATGAGGAAGAGTTTACGAGATTAACTAATTTGGTACCAGCTGAAGTACCTACTGAGGAGAGGAGAGTCCTAATGTTCACTGATGGGTTGAACTATAAAATTCGCCAAGATTTATTGGGGAATCTTTCATTACGTACGTTTGGCAGATGAGGGCCATTGGACGGATAGCGGAGATCGTACTTAGGAGGTTATGAAGTATGTTCGAGTATGATGACCGTAGTCGAGGTCACCCCTATTATGGAAAAATTGAGGAAAGTCATCAGTAGAAGTTCTTGAAATGCGTGAATTGTGTATGTTCCCTAACGAAGGCAATATATTGAAAGGCTTGGGTATATAGGGGAGTGTGGTTAACTAGAACTGAAAATTTGGGGTAAAATTTTTCTTGACTCATCGGAGCAAAGTTATAATATTGGGATTCAACAACCATCACCCGCAAATGAGGGTATGTTTCCTATATAAGGAAGTATGAGGCGTATTGATTTTTGTAGTGATTGATATTGTGTGGGCAAAAGGGTTGTTAAACTTAGCCTATGGCATCGTTATTTACGTAGACTCACTGAGGGGTGTGGGACACCTATATATTACTTGTTATCACGTGGGTTTGATTTTTATGGGATTACTTACCTTGGGCATGTCCGAGCGTGATGTGACTATCGGTATGCATTGACTTGTGGTATATGAGAGCATATGTCTGCATCTTGTCTTCTATAAGAGAGTAGATGCGTAGACTCTATTTGAAAAAAAAAAAAAACAAATTTTTGTTGTAAATCGATAAACCTGATATTTTTTTTATAAACCAAAATTTTATATTATTGACTAAGGACCTTAGGAGTTTCGATGACCGACTACTTTAGGAAGTAGTGTATCGGGGTGGTTCCTTGTTTGGATTTCCCTTGCGAGACACCCCACGCATGAAACTAATAACCGTTGGGAGTCGAAATAAGTTAGGTCTTTGGGAAACGAGTTTATAACCTTTGCGAAACTTTTAATATGGAAAGCGGTACGAGAGGGTGTATGGGCGCCCTGGATGATTGAATTGTAGTATTTTTCATAATTGTGAAAAAGGTAAGTAATTGAGACTTCAAGCTTTATTTGTTCACTATGAGAGGATGATTTTTCCCAAAGTTTGTCACGAGGACGGTATAGGGAAGATTAGGTAAAGTCTAAATTTGATTCAGTTAAAAACTATATGGTGAGGCTTGGCGTATAACATCTATAGGGATTTTGTTAATGTACTGTATGGGAGGTACATCTTGGACTTCTTGCGATGTGAGATTTATACTCGGAGTTGACCTTACTGGTATGACTTATATTCCTGAATTTAGGGATGAAATTCAGTTATAAGGGGGGAAGTATGTAATACCCCGTAATTTTAAATGACTTTTAAAATGGGTTATATTTTAAATTAATGAATTAATTGGATTTTGTTATTAATTAATTCATTCGGGTTTTATCCGGACTGTGGATATTAAAATGGATGATTCTAGATATTAATTAAAGATATTTAGGTAATATATGAATGTGATGTCATTGATATGACTGTATGATATAAATTAGGTAATTTATATTTTTAGTCAGACGCGGTATGGGACGTGTCGGGACTAATTTATTAAATTAAAAAGGAAATTTATTTTCTATCGACCTTATAGTCATTTCGACTGCGTCGTTGCGTCCGTGAGGTTCGAAATAGTCAGAAAAGTCTACTTGGATGTTAATTTTGAGTCTCGGGTCATTTGGAAATGAATAGACAACCCGAAAGGGCATTTTGGTCATTTTTCTAGGGGGATGAATAGTGATTTCGGATTCTGGCCTATTATAAGTATTGGTAGATTAAGTGTATGTGGGTTATTCATCTCCTCTACACAAAATAGAGAATCCATATTCCTAGAGAGAGAGAAAGGGTGCTTGGGAAGGGAAAAGCCTACTTGGGAAGGAGAAGAACAAGAACCAAGGTTCACCACCACCGGAGGTTGACCAGAGAAGGGACAACCAACTGAGATATACTACACCAAAGGATCAGACCTTCAGTAAAGGAAAGTGTTTGATAATTGCAACTTAAGTTCGTATATTTTCCATGTTAGAATAATTATGAAAAGAGATGATTTTCTTGTTTGGAAGACACAATGAAGTTGTTATATGGATTTATAGAAACTGAAATAATATAGGAAGTAAACTTATATTGTAGGATGATAATAATCCACGAAATGATCATGAATATGTTGAAGAAAAATCTAAAAACCATTGAAGTGTTCTTGAAGTTAATATGTTGATGATTTTCTGGAAAATGAGGAGATAAACATGATTTTTAATCCAATCCATTGATGATTCTAGGATGTTTAGAGTATTGGAAATCGTTCATATATGTTGATATATCATGTAGTAAAGATTATAAGTCATTTGGGATGTTTAGATGAAGGTATAAATGATCATAAGTTGCTAAACCCATAGTTGCTGAAATACAGAAAAACCAGGCTGTGACCTGAGGGATCGATCGATCGACCCCTGCCTTCGATCGATCGACCTCCCCAGAATATGTAAAGTTTCTTATTTTTAAATGTTTATTCTTATCCCAAACCTTTTGTGGATCTTTGGTGATTATTATTTGGATATTATGGGACTTAGAAAATATCAGTAAACCCTTGATAAGATTTGAATTAATTTGATTTGGATTCAAGTGATTAAAATGATGAAAATTATATCGAATGGAATTTCGGTTGCTAGATTCATTTATTAAATTCTAAATGGAGATGTATGAGGATTAAAGATAGGACCAGTAGGGGTAATTGAATATAATATCTGAGTATCCTTAAGTTTACAAGAGGGTTTAATCCTAAGTGAAAGAAGATGTGTTTATAAGAGATTTGAAACTATCGATTTTAACCTTAACTAAAAGGAGAACTAAACTAGTAGTAATTCGGGAGAAATGATGTTATGGACCAGTAGGATATTAGTGAATTCTTACTAAATATATGTTGAGGAAAAACCTATTTGAATCTTGTGTATTGAGTGAGGGTAGCCTTAGGGTTACAATTTGAACATCAAGGACTGAGTTTAAGCTCAATATTGATTTCGCAAGGACGGAGTGTAATACAATAGCGTAGTGGTGTGTCTCCTGGATAGAGATGGGAGTTTAAAACACATTTGGTTGAAAGAGGGTATGAGGTTATCCCGATCGCATAGGTGGAATTGTCGGACCTCCTCGATCGACAAAGTTAAGTAGTAGTGTATTGGAGGGGTTCCTTGTTTGGATTTCGCTTTGCGAGACGCTCCGCGCGTGAACCCTAACGACGTCGACAGTGGAGAGATGTTATAGGATGCGAGGATAATTAAATTATGAAGTAAAGATATGATATTTTAAATGCTACGTATGGGAAATATCTTAGGGTAGTGATATTACCTTATTGATATTATGTTATAGGTATGATAATACCTATTTGATTGATTGATGATTTATGTGTATGACATACCTACCTTACTTGCTATCGGTGGGAGATTTGCGCGTGAGGGCAGTCATATCCTGACGAATCCATGGGATCTTTGATTTGTCGCTCCAGAACATAGGTCTATGAAAGACTTATCGGGGAGTTGATAAGTCCGCTGACTGTGGGTACGTAGGTATGTGCGTGACCCATGGATACGAGAACTATGTTCGCCTCCAATTTTTTTGTTATTGTTTGTGGTTCGTGGAATCTTACCGAAACTTTAGTCCCCTATTCGGCGACCTGCGATGATGGGACATGATAGCAGAGTAATGCATTGCACCGCAGCTATGACTCGGGGTGCCGTATTATATATGAACATATATATAATGGATTAAATGATTGAATGGATATATTGTGGTTAAATCTATCTACGGTGATAATTGTAGATAACGGTGAATAGAGAAAGATAATGGAATTAAGTTAATGAATGTTTATGCTTATAGAATTGAAAAGCTTAACTCATGTTAATGAGAAACGATTCATATTAATGAGTAATGATTCGTGTTAATGAGAAACTAATCATATAAAGGAGAAATGTAAATGAATAATAATGTGACGTATGGTATGGGACATACGGGGATTATGATATGGGAATGGAATTATAATATGGAGACTAGAAAAGAGGAACCATTAACTAGGAGGTTAATAGGAAATGTTAAGTGTGCACTCTAGTTGAGAGGCGAGAATAGCAAGTGAGAGTTGGATCTAACATGTACATAATAAATTCTTTATTGCACTTGTTAAATACTTGTTGTTTTAAAAATCATCTACACATTCGGGCTCTGACCCGTTTTCTTGCATATTTTCTTTTCTATTGTATCTCTATATCAGGTGTCCAGCAATAGGGACGCCAACCATAGTTGATTGTGACGAGATATGGAGCTATGGAGTTTTGCTTAGACGCCTATCATCTTTTTGATCCACAGTATTCTTAGTAGGGCATGTCGCCCAAAGGATTCAGTTATCTTCTTCTATCGGGGTCAAATACTATGGTATTCGTGTCATTTTAATACATTTGATATTGTTGGGATTATTGTAATGGATTAATATTATTTGGGAATGTTTATTCCAATTGCATTTAAATTCATTTGAGTTATTTATGATGTTATCAGTGTTGTAGAATAAAATGTGTAGTGTTATTCTTAAACTAAAAAAAATGGATTTTGTTAAATTAAAATTTGGAAAGTTTTTAACACCAGCTTAATTGAGTATTGGGTGAGTTGTAAATGTTTTCGACAGTGATGCTAAGAATGAGCCAACTCTATATTCTGTTTTAATTTGGTATGGGACTGGCCACCCGGTATTTAATTAGGCGGGGTGTTACAAAATATAAGGTAAATCTCTCGCGAACCATCAAAACAAACACACACATTGGAGGCGAACATAGTTCCAAGCCACTAGGCTACGCACATACATACGCACCCGTACGACCATCATCATTATCATTCTCACAGATAGCCATTTCCTAGGTTCTATGCTTTAGTGGTACAAATTAAAATCCCACCCGAAGGCTCCTCAAGGAATGATTGTCCACCACGTGCAACCTCCGCTCGATAGCTATCAGTGTAGGTATGCCATACACTTAATAGTTCAATCAATAAGCATACACACAGCTTATTATATTCATTAAGTATTCACTCAACCCAAGTCCTCAAATTTATAAGTAGTCTTACCGTCTCTACTACTCTTAATACTATAAACGTACGACTTATCTCTCTATCGTATATCCTCTTTAAGGCTCATTCCAACCCATTCCCTTAGTAGTTACACAATTCATTTCACTAATAAATTATCAAAATGAATCTACTCAAAAATAGCGTAGGTCCTATTCTTTCACTTCAATGAACCTAGAAGGGTTTTTAACTCGTTTGGGCAAAAATTGGAGTTTCTAAAATCTTGTTAGAACCTGGGGATTCTCGTTCGAATAAGGTCGTTCAAACAAGATTATCACTTCGAATGAACTCTAAAATCTTGTTAGTAATCTCGTTGGAATTATCATTGGAACAAGGCCGTTCGAACGACCTAGGCAGGTCTTCGAACGAGAATTCCGAGAGCTTCCCTGTCTTTCAAAAATTTCATTTTCCCAAATAATTCAACAACAAAATCACTTCAAACTCATTAAATTCCAAATTCAACAACACTAAACCATATCTCCTAGTATTAGAACACTTTCCCATCCATTTTTAACAACAAATCCCTAAAATTATAACGTGAGTTTTGATAAATTTCTCAAATCTTCAACAAGCCCTAATTTCACATAACCTCCATTAACAATCATATAATCCTACATTTAATTTCATGAAATCAACATATAAAACCCATAATTATTATACCCTGAACATGGTTATTGAACTACATGCAAACCTATACTCCCAATTAAAGATTAATACCCAATTTCAATCCCAAATTCATAATATCATGATTATTTTATCAGCTAAATAAACATGAATCATATATGCTCTAAAAATTCAGCAAGATAAACACTTACCTTTTTGTGAACTTCTGATTCGTTGGATGAAATTGGTATGGGGGTGATCCTCTCTTATGGAGTTCTTCTTCATCCTCTTTGGTTCTCTCTCTCTCTCTCACGTAGGTTTGGAAACTCACATATAGACTATTACCCAAATACTCTTCCTTTTTAATTTTCTATTTTCATCCATTTTATTTCCCAAAAATTGTACAAGACCAAAATACCCCTCCGGGGTGTCAGTTTGGCCTAAATCACCCTGAAATCCAAATAAAACGCCCGAGTAGAGTTTTCTGACTATCTCGACCCTTCTGGACTCATAGACACACTAGAAATGGTCATACAAGTTACTTAAAAATAAATTATCTTTTAACCCAATAAAGTAATACTGACACGACTCACATGCGCGTCCCAACTAAGTAAATTGTAAATGTCGTATTTTTCACTCCCGACCATAATAATATTTTCTAAATCATATATTACTTTACTCGCTAAGTAATTTTCTATATAATTATCATCAATAAATACTAACTCTCATCACGCTAGTAATTATTAAATTTAAATCCGGATTAACTATAAATAATTTTCTCCATTTAATTTAATTAATCCTAATTTCATAATTAAAATAAAATCCCTAAAAAATACGGGGTGTTATATACTTTTCCCTAATAACGGAATGTCGTCCTGAAATTTGGAAAAGAACATAATAAAGGTGTACCTGGTAGGAATAACTCCGGATATTTATCCCGCATGTCATCCTCACGCTCTCAGGTAGACTCCTCTACATTATGATACCGCCACTACACTCGTACTAACGACACTATCATTGACCTCAATTTCCTCTCACTATGGTCGAGAATCACAACTGGCCCTTCCTCATATGAACTATCGAGTTGTAGATCAATATCCTCTAAGGCAATATGGGTGTGGGCCAAGTCATCCCAAAGATATCTCCTCAGCGAGGAAATATGGAACACATCATGAATCTTATGTAGGTGCTCCGGTAACCCAAGTTTGTAAGCTACTGGCCCAATTCACTCAATAATAGGGAATGACCCGACATATCTCAGTGCCAACTTCCTTTTATTCCCAAATCGCATTACCCCCTTCATAGGAGATACTCACAACAACACCTGATCCCCCACGCTGAACTCTCTGAAGAACCTCTTGGCAGCAACGTAACTCTTCTGCCTATCTTGAGCGACCCGAATGCGACTCCGTATCAACTCAATCTTAGCCGAGGTTTCCTGAATTGCATCTGGACCAAGTATCTTATCATCCCCACCTCAAGTCAATACGACGGGGAACCAAAAGGCTTACCATATAACGCCTCAAACGGATCCATGCCAATAGTAAATTGGTAGGAGTTATTATAAGAAAACTCCACCAGTGGAAGGTACTGCTCCCATCCCACTCCAATGTCAAGAATACACATCCCCAACATATCCACTAACATTTTATTCATTCGCTCTGTCTTCCCGTCCATCTGCAGGTGATAGGTCAAACTCAATCGTAAATCCATACCCATGGACTGCTGGAAACTATCCCAAAATTTGGACACAAAAATCTTGTCCCCATCGGACACAATGTCAAGGGGCAGCCCGTGAAGTATCACGATCTCGACAATGAAGATCTGAGCATACTTCCCCATAGTATAGTTAGTCTGGACTGGAAAAAAATGAGCTACCTTGGTAAACCTATCCACAATCACCCATATGGAATCGTGATGTATCTGTGATGTAGGCAGCCCTGTGATGAAATCCATGGAAATGCTCTCCCATTTCCATATAGGTATTTTTAATGGCTTTAGTAATCCTCCCGATCTCAGATGGTCTATCTTCACTAATAGATAAGTGGCACATTTCGACACAAACTTGACGATGTCCTTCTTCATGCCACTCCACCAATAATGTTGCCTTATATACTGGTACATCTTATCCCTTTCGAGATGTACCATAAATCGTGAACCATGTGATTCGACCATCACTTCATCTCGTAGCTCCTCCCTCTGTGGAACTACTAGTCTTCAATTAAAGCGTAAACCCCCATCCGATCTCACGGAGAAGGATTCTGCTCCTTAAGCTAGAAGCTGGATAATTCGATCCTGACAGAAGGAATCCACTACCTGAGCCTGTATCACCCTAGTAACTATCTCGAGCATAACCATCATCACTGATATGAATAAACGGGAAACTACAGCTTGGTGTTCGAGTTCTTTCCATTTAACCTTCCACACCTCGACCACATCACCTGTTGGCCTATGACTCAATGCGTCTGCTATCACGTTAGCCTTCCCCGGGTGGTAATGGATGTCGAACTGGTTATCCTTCATAAATTCTAGCCACCTCCATAGATGTATAGTCAGCTCCCGCTATGTAATAGATACTATATTGACTTGGGATCCATGAACGGGCAAAATTTCTCCCCCAAGAGATAATGTCTCCATATCCCCAATGCAAACACGGCTGTTGCTAACTCCAAGTCGTGGGTGGGATAACTACTCTCGTGAGGCTTAAGCTTATGGGAAGCATAAGCAATCGCCTTTTCCTTCTGCTGGACCACAGCCCCAAGTCCTAGTAAGGACGCATTAGTGTAAACTAGGTATTCCATTCCTGGCCTGGGTAAGGCTAGAACTGGTGCTGAAGTCATCTTGTCCTTCAGCTCGTCAAAAGCCAACTGGTAGACATCATCCCATATAAATGGCACCCCCTTGCAAGTCAAGTTTGTCAACGAACCATATATCTTCGAGAATCCCTAAATAAACCGCCTTTAGTATCTTCCAGTCCCAAGAAACTATGTATCTCTACCGGCATCATGGGTTATCCCCACTCCTTCATCACTGACACCTTCCCTAGATATATCGATATCCCTTTCGTAGAAACAATTTGCCACAAGAATTGAACCTCTCTCATCCAGAATCCATATTTCTTATATTTTGCATATAAATCGTGCTCACGTAGAGTCTGTAAAACCATTCTCAGGTTCTCGGCATGCTCCTCCTCAGTTCAGGAATAAATCAGAATGTCATCAATGAAGATAATGACACAATAATCTAAAAACTCTCTGAACACCCTGTTCATCAAGTCTATAAAGACTCCCGGTGCGTTGGTTAGCCCAAATGGCATAACCTTGAACTCATAAGATCCATACCTCATCAGAAAACCAGTCTTAGGGACATCCTGCTCCCTAATACGTAACTGATGTTACCCTGACCTCAAGTCTATCTTCGAAAAATAAGAAGATCCCCTCAAGTGGTCGAATAGGTCATCGATTCGGGGAAACGAATATTTATTCTCTATCTTGACCTTATTAAACTCTCGGTAATCAACACATAACCATAACGACCCATCTCTCTTCTTTACGACCAACACGCGAGCACCCCAAGGCGAGGTACTCCTACGAATGAAACCCTGACCCAATAACTTCTCGATCTGATCCCATAGCTCCCTCATCTCTATCGGAGCCGTGTCTACACTAGTAACTATGATATCTGCTATTTCTAATAACCCTGTAGCGTATGCAAAACTAGTGGCAATGAAACTATGTGAAGCCCTAATGTCAAATAATATCCACCCTATAGTCCCCTGAATAGAAAACGTACCCTCGACTGTGGGCGGGGTCTGATGAACCGTGGCCTGATGGACATTGTAGACACTCCTATACTGCAGTTGTCCGTGCTGCACTAGAGTGGCTAGAATGGCTGGCAATTCTGGTACCTGGGGTGGTACTGGGAGGGTGACTAGAAATAGTGGTCACTGGGTTTCCTGATGAGCGCCCTACTGCTACTGCGGGACTCTACCCCTCTGAGGATAATCCTGGCATTTGTGGCAAGTGTTTCCACAAGTAAAGCACCTCCATGGAAAGTGTCCTCCCCTTTGCCCCTACTGTCCTCGGCCCCGATGGCCGTTTCCACCCCTCCTTTGGCCCTACTGAAATCACTATTGGCCCTACTGGCCAGGCTGGACGTGATTGCCCTGTCTAAAGCCTCCCTACCCCTGTCTGAAGTCTCCAGAACGGAATCTCTTAGTAGGGTCCCCCTGATGGGAACTTTGCTTAACCTGTCTGACCTGTCCCTGAGCAGTGGGTGCCCCACTGGAACTACTACCTCTTATCTGGACCTACTGGATGGACTCATCGACTCGTTTTCTTCCCTGCTGATGGAAGAGGTGGTCCTAACAATGTAGTAGGGAAGCATTAACCTCATCAGAATAAGTGTCCCATGAAAGAGTCCCTAACAGATGCTGGCGAATTCTCCAAGTCAATCCATCCATAAACCTTTGGAGTTTCTTCTCCTCCGCCGGTATATCATCTGGAACTATATTCAAAAGATCAGTAAACTCTTCCTCATACTCAATAACTTTCATCCCTTCCTGTTTGAGGTTAAAAAAATTCTGCCTCATCTCGATCTGCACGGCGAAAGGTAAGAACTTGCGATGAAATCTCACCCAAAACTCTCGAATGCTGCATTCACCGCATGTGCCACAATAGCGGTAACTTCCGTAGGATTCATAGTGTCCTGAGCCGAAGCTGGCAGAGGCTCGGGATGGGTATCCTTATTGGCTCGCTATGCACGTCTAGGAGGCATCTAAAATAAAAGAGGAGGTTTATAAGTACACAGTAATCTCAAATAGCTGAAGACGTAGAATGCACAATTAATGAATATAACAGTGCTAAATATAGGGCTCTATATCAAAGAATGCTACACAGAAAGAATAATAAGCCACACAGATCCAAAGAATTCTTGAACCTGATGCTCTAATACCACCTGTGACACCCGGCCTAATCAAATACCGGGCGATTAGACCTTTATTAAATTAAATCATAATATCCGGTTGGTTCAGATTATGCATCATTGTCAAAAACTTTATTATTAAATACTAACGACATAATATTTAAAAAGGTTAATGTCAAAATTTTATCTTTTAATTAATATATAACTAGGTTAACGAAATAATTATACATTCACCATTCACATCAATCTCATATGATAAGAAATATCTGTAATAATAAATGAAACTAGAGAAAAGAGTTCCAGTCTAAGTCCCAAATACAATAATCCAACAAAAATAAACCCAATAACTGAATAAAGTAAATAACTAAATCCAAAATCTCTGAATAGAAAAGGGGAAACATGCCCTAACTGATGAAATAAATCAAAAGGGAAGAAATGATAGACATATAGGCATTTACTACCAAGGTCGTGTAACTTCCACAACAACCACAGCTCGTCGAGTGAATGGAGCTCCTATGCTTGGTGTCCCTATAGATAGGAACCTACAATACTTTGACAAGAAATGAAATTAAAAAAAACGGGTGAGAGTTCGAGTCGAAAATAGTTTAAAAATCAGCAAGTGCTTAAAATGGATTTATTGAACATATATTAATTAGGTTAGATTATTGTATTCACTTTAGATGCGCACCGCTCATCCAATGTACACACCTAACGCTCCATCAAACCCTACTAGTTTATATTCCCATGCTAACTAGTCGTTTCCCGTCTAACATATAATCATAGCTCAATATTATTTCCTTGTATTTCCCTTGAAATATACATAGTAGATATAATTAATTCCTCTTTAAAATGGATAAGTACATTTTTAACTTAATATAGATAAAGTGTTCATCAACTTAATTCATTTTCGATTTCATTATTATTCATGTCTACTTAATTCACACAGTAGATAGTATCACAAGTATATATATGTATACATACACTCTATTATAAACATATACAATACTGCACCCCAAGACATAGTTGCAGTGCATGCATACTCTGCTATCATGTCCTAGTGCATCACTCATTGCATAAAGGACTATAGGTTCAATCTCTTGCAAACCATCAAAACAAACACACATATTGGAGGAAAAATAGTTCCAAGCTGATGGGCTATTCACATACCTACGCACCCATACGACCTTCATTAGTATCATTCTCACAGATAGCCCGTACCTAGGTTCTATGCTCTAGTGGTACAAATCAAAATCCCACCCGAAGGCTCCTCAAGGCATGATTTTCCTCAACATGCAACCTCCCCTCGATAGCAAGCAGCGTAGGTATGTCGTACACATAACAGTTCAATCAATAAGCACAACTTATTTTATTCATTAGGTGTTTACGCAACCTAAGTCCTCGAATTTATAAGTAGTCTTATCGTCTCTACTACTCTCAATACTATAAATGTACGACTTATCTCTCTATCGTATATCCTCTTCAAGTCTCTCTCATTCCAACACATTCCCCTAGTAGTTACACAATTCATCTCACTACTAAATTATGAAAATGAAGCTACTCCAAAATAGCGTAGGTCCTATTCTCTCACTTAAATGAACCTAGAAGGGTTTTTAACTCGTTTGGGCAAAAAAATTGAGTTTCTGAAATCTGTTTAGAAGCCCGGGATTCTCATTCGAACGAGGTCGTTCGAATGATATTCTCACTTCAAACGAACTCTAAAATCTCATTGGGATTATTGTTGGAATTCTCGTTCGAACGACCAGGGTAGTTCTTCGAACGAGAATTTCGAGAGCTTCCCTATCTTCCAAACATTTTGTTTTACCAAATAATTCAACAACAAAATCACTTAAAACTCCTTCAAATCCAAATTAAACAACTCTAAACGACATCCCCCAGTATTAGAACACTTTCCCATCTGTTTTTAACATCAAATCCCTAAAATTATAATGTGAGTTTTGATAAATGTCTCAAATCTTCAACAAGCCCTAATTTCCCATAACATCCATTAACAACCATATAATCCCATATTTAATTTTGTCAAATCAACATATAAAGCCTTGAATTATCATAACCAGAACATGGTTATTCAACTACATGCAAACCTATACTCGTAATTAAAGATTAATACCCAATTTCAATCCCAAATTCATAATATCATGGTTATTTCATTAACTAAATAAACATGAATCATATATGCTCTAAAAATTCAGCAAAACACTTGCCTTTTTGTGAACTTATGATTCATTGGATGAAATTGGTATAGGGATGATCATCTCTTCATGTTCTACGCACTAGTGTAATTTTTGGTGTGAGAGTTTGAGTCTTTATCCCTGGGCTCTTATGGAGTTCTTCTTCTTCCTCTTTGGTTTTCTCTCTCTCTCTCTCTCTCTCTCTCTCTCTCTCGTAGGTTTGGAAAATGACATATAGACTATTACCCACGTACTCTTCCTTTTTAATTTTCTATTTTTGTCCATTTTAATTCTCAAAAATCTCAAAAGACCAAAATGCCCGTCTGGGGTGTCGATTTGGCCTAAATAACCTCGAAATCCAAATAAAACACCCGGGTAGAGATTTTTGACTATCTCGACCCTTCCAGACTCATCGACACAATCGAAATTATTATACGAGTTGCTTAAAAATAAATTATCTTTTTAACCCAATAAAGTAATACCGACACGACTCACATGCGCGTCCCAACTAAGTATATTATAACTGCAGTATTTTTCACTCCCGACCATAATAGTATTTTCTTAATCATATATTAATTTACTCGCTAAGTAATATTCAATACAATTATCATCAATAAATACTAACTCTCGTCACGATAGTAATTATTACATTTATATCCGATTTAATTATAAATAATTTTCTCCATTTAATTTAATTAGTCCTAATTCTATAATTAAAATAAAATCCGTCAAAAATACGGGATATTACATGACACAAAAATCAGCCCCATCCCGGAACATCTCATCCGTAAAAATCTACCCTAAGTAGTCCTATACGTAGAAAGTGGTAACCACAACTAAGACATACTTACTAGTCACATACCTAGCAAGCACTCCTAAATTAAGTTGAGACCAGAACTACCCAAAAACTCCGTCATTCTAGCGGTGTCAAATATGACTAAAATCAATAAGTCGCATGAGTCATTTTTATCAGCAATTTTACCAATTTCTCATAATATCATAAATAAATCTAATTTCATACGTTCAATCAATTTTTGGAATTTAAACCACTTATTTAATGCAACTAATATAATTTCCATCATCATATAAGCTTATGGTTCACACAACCAAATTTCCCTTTTATCACACTTACATAATTTTATGTGAATTTAGAGGTCCCTCTCTATTTAATAAAGATATTATGATTTTCTACATGAAAATCTACATTCATGTAAACCAAAAATCCAACCTCTACCCTAATCACACAAGGTTTAAAAGTCTTAGGTCATATTAATATTTTTCATAAATAGAGTCCCAATATAGGTTTCACTTTTCCTAATTATGGTTTCTATTTCATTTTAAGAAAAACATGTAATTTGATATTTAGGCGATAATTAAAACGCGTAATACTAAAGAGAAAGAATATAAGTCTTCATGCCTAAAGAAGAGTCGATTGCAAATTCTGATTGGATGGTTGCGACCCTCTCGAAATATCAGTAATGATTCGTTCTTGAACTATCTTTATAAAACATGATTTGACCCTTCAAAATGTGGGCTGGATCTTCATTTTAAATAGGGCTAGGGTTTGTCGATGAGAGGTGGTAAAGATGTGGGATACTTCTGGTTTAAAATTTGATGAAATACTGTTTAGAAAAGTCTAACCCCAAGTTAGTTTTATATTAAAAAATCTTAAGAGTTTTAATTAACTCAAACTCTAATAAAAACAAACACACCTGTTGACACTCTCCTAAGAGAATCGATTTGCCCCTAAGGCCAAATATATTCGATCCGAGTGAGATGCCCAGGTCGCCCCAGAATGTGTTTATACTAATAAAAAATGCGATTTCTCCACGGATTTCAATTTTGATTAAAATTGCAATTTCCATAAATACAATCCAACATTTTTAATTGCTAAAAATAATTAAGTCCATTTTTTTTTCAAATTTCGATTTAAATTAAATTATCACCGATTCAAAATTACGGGGTGTTACATAAGCCATCTATTAACGCTTCATATTTGGCTTCGTTATTGGAGGCTTTCAAGTCCAACATGATTCCTTGCTCAATAATTATGTCTTTTGGTGTGACAAGGATAATTACCACTTATACCCCCTTCGAATTTGATGCTCTATCAATGTATAAGGTCCAGTCCTCCAACTTTTCTTCCTTCTTTATGGAATTCTCTACCAGTTATTGATCGGTCGGACCGTCTTCTGTAGATTCTCTGTTAAGGTCGGCCAAAATTTGCACCCTAATGTTTTCCTTGGTTGAAAGTGAATATCAAAGTAGTTTTTAAGCTTCCTTAAGGCGATTATCAGAGCATAATATAATATCTCCAACATTAGGTAGTGCTGCTCTGCATCTACAAGTATTTTATTGGCGTGATAAATAGGCGAACTCCTTCTCAAAAACCAATAATAAACTGATTGCGTGACCTGAAACTACGAGGTAGAGGTACAGAGAATCCCCATTGTTGGTAATTACCAACACATGAGGTTTTCTGAGCTAAGACTTAATTTCTTCAAGTGCTTCGAGAAGCCATCATTCCAAGTGAGGACCTTATCATTCTTGAGGAGATGGAAGAATGGTCGGCAGTGCTACGAAGAATTGGAGATGAATCTGTTGAGTGCTTCTAGCATTTTGGTGGGCTTTTGGATATCGCCTAACGGCTTCGATGAGTGGACCCTATTGATAGCGTCAATCTGATCTAGATTGGCCTCAATGCCTCTTTTGGTGACTAGATTACCTAAGAATATTCCTGACTGGACCCCAAATAAGAACTTGCTCGCATTGAGCTTCATCAAGTATTTCCTGAGGATTTCAAAGGTTTCGGCCAGATCGCTAAGGTAGTTGTCTTTATTCTTTCTCTTGACTAGCATGTCATTGATGTAAACCTCCATAGTTTCGCCCAGCTGGTTCTTACACATTTTAGTGCTCAACCTTTGATATTTGGACCCAACATTCTTATAACTGAATGGAATGACCTTATAGTAATACAAACCAACTGGGGTGAGGAACAATGTCTTGTCCTGGTCAGGCCAAAATAACGAAATCTGATGATACCCCAAATAGGCATATAAAAAGCTCATTATCTCATGTACTTCCATCGCGTCAACCAATTAGTCTATATTTGGCAGGGGAAACTGTCCTTGGGGTAGGCCTTGTTAAGATTAGTGAAATCAATACATACTCTTCAGCTTCCATTGCTTTTTCGCACCACCACAGGATTTGAGAGCCACTTCAAAAATTGAACTTCTCTAATGGTCCTTGCCTTTAGGAGTTTTTCTACTTCATTTGAAAACATTTTGGCCTTTTGGGGGGCTATTCAGTGTGCCTTCTGAGTGATCGACTTCAAAGCTTGGTGTTCGTGAAGACGGTGGTAATCCACCTACGGATCAATACCTGGTAGGTCATACGATTCCCAGGAAAACACATTCAAATCACTCTTTAGGAATGCAACGAGCTCCCCCTTTTCGTGATTGGCGAGTTTTATCCCAATCATAAACTTTCTTTGTGGTAGGTTGGCATCAAATATAACCTCCTCTAGGTTTTTAATGACCCTATTAGTGGGGTGGACCCTTATTTTCTCCACCTCTGGTCGGCCATACCATAGCTGTTATTTCAAAGGAGTAGCCCCATCTTGGGCTTCCTCGAGTAAAGCTTCCTTTTCATTCTTCTTTTCCTTCTGGGGTCGAATGGTGGTGATGAAGCATTTCCTGGCGGTAGCCTGGTAGCCCCAAATTTCCACAACTCCCCGGTCTGTGATATAATTAAGATTCTAGTGGTAGATCGATTGTATGACTCTCATGATATGAAGACAGCCTCTGCCTAGAATGTCATGGTGGGGAAAGTTTATGTATATCATCAGGAATTTAATCAAATTTGAAATATTCCCTGCCCTTACACGAAGGTCTATCTTTCCTAGTGGCCTAGTGATCTTCCCCGTGAAGCTGACCAGTGGAACCGTTGCCTCTTTAAAATTGGTTAAGTTGATCTTTAATTTGTGGAAGATCTCTAAGTACATCACCTCAAAATGAGCTCCTTTTATGCCCTGGAAGTCTGTTAGCATCCCATATCGGAATCATAAGAGTGATTACCAGTGCATCGTAGCGTGGGGTACTTTCCCGAACCAAATATTCTTTCATGAAGACAATGTATTAGTTATAGTTGACATCCTTTGGTCATTGGTGCTTGCCAGCGTGGAATTTAGCGGGGTCGATTTGGAAGGCTTTCATGACGGCCGTAACCTTCTTCAGTTCCATTAAAACAATATTCCCTTGAATCTGCTTGAGGTCAGAGGCTCCGTAAATCACTGTGAACTCTTGTCTCATGTATTTATCTAGGGCATAATCTAGCTTCTGGTTACCGTTGGTTATGATATTATTAACTTTATTATCTATATGGTCGTCCAGATGCCCGGCTTAGGCCAGCTACTCCAAGTGAGATTTTAACTCTTTGTAATTCTATGATCGATAATCTCCTTCTTTATAGAATGTGCATCACAAGATGGTGTTCCTCTTCATTGGGTTACCGACCATATTATTGGGCCACTTCATAAACTATTGATCCTTGATATTTCCCAGTATCTTATAGATTGGTTCCTTGAAGACCGTATTGATAGATTGGAAGAATTTTGAAGGATCTTCCATGCCCCCATTATTGGAACCATTCTAGCTCCTATTTTTGTTCCCCTTTTTGGAACTGTTGTCCTTATCACATCCCTTATTTTTCCTTAATGCGTCCAGTTTCAACATGGCTAGTATGAACCACATCCTTAACTTTAGTGTATTTCTCAATGTGCACCATGAGGTCATCAATGATGTTAGCCTCCTTCTTTGTAAGGGACTGATGTAGCATGGTGGTGGTTGGCAAGTCAATTTTGAAGGATGTTACTGCAACTGGCTCCGAGAAGTCCTATATTTCATTTAACACTTTCTAATATCTTTTGGCATACTCGCGAAGGGTTTTCTATGGCTTCTTTTTCATCATGAGTAGTGAATCCATCCTCTTCGAGTGGAAGTTACTAGTTGTGAAGTGAGCAGTGAAGGCCTCAGCAAGAACCTTGAAGCTCTTGATAGACCTCTGGGAAAGTCTCTCAAACCACTTTTGAGCTATGAAATGTAGTATATAAGGGAAAATGCGACACATAAGAGAGTTGTTTTGGGTCCATAGGGTCATGGCTTGCTTATACTGCCTGACGTGGTCTATGGGTCCAGTCTTGCCATCATATATTTTAAACTTGTGGAATGTGAACTTGTTTGAGGGATCTTTATCCCCGATTGACCTTAAAAAATAAGATCTCACAAATTTGTTAAGAGGTCTTCTAGCTAGATCTACGGTGCACCTATCCCCTCTATATGTTAGGTGTTGATCCATCTCTCTTCATGCCAAAATTTTTAAGTCTTGACGTTTATAATTTCTATGGTGCCTCTCTAGTAGGCCCCACTTCGATCTGTCCAAATCACGCCTAGAGATCTTCCCTTAGCTACGAGTGTGTCTCGATTAAGGACTAGGAGTCCTTGCATGATGTTTCCTATTATCGTCATGTATCTCCCTCTCCATTATTTTTAGTCACCTCTAAAGGCGAGCATTTTCTTCAATCTAGAGGCATGTGGCCTCTTCTCGCTCTTATAGCCTGGCTTCATATGCGTAGACCAACCTGGAGATCTTCATAGACATAGTCTAGTTATGGCTCTCTTCAGAAGGTAGTATATATTGGCAAAACCTCGAATTTAGCTCCTGATGAATCTGAGACCCGACCCTAGGTAGAAATGGGTCAACATGTATGTTTGCGGCCTGAGGTAGGTTGTTACTGTAGTGAGACATCGTGGCACTTTCATTCATAGGAAAATAGAATCACTTCCTATAGACGACGCCAATTGTGAGTTAAAAAATAATGACAATTAATAATTCCAAGAAAGCAAGGAAGTTATGAAAGTAAATTAATCTCACACACAAAATAAAAAATACGTGGTTCAACAACTTGCTTATGTCCATGAATATGTCACTATATTTTATTAGTTTATCTCTAGACAGTACAAAGTTCCATCCTCGTGACTCTGAGGTGAGGGCTTACATTTATAGTAACATTTAAGAGGTTGAGTTGTACAAGAAACTCTTTTGGTTCGAATGTAGCCCGTGAGGTACCCCTGAATATCTCCCTAAGATTATTGGTAATCGATTTGAGTTTTTCAAGATGTATTTAATCACATGTTAAGTACACATGTTGAATTAATCATTTGAGTTGGGTCAGATGCATGATATTGTGTCCATTCCCGATCCTCGCGAAGGGAGGGAGAAGGTGGTGCGAGAGGATCTTGGTCCCGTGCATCCCTTTCGGGAGCGCTTCGGCCTGTGTCAGCAATGTGTGAGGTGAAAAAAATGTAGCTAGATGGAGTCGCCAATCTATTTTACTCAAAATAGACAAAAGAAGGTGGATCCATCCCAAAGGACAACATCTAAAGACATACTGATACATGCAAAATCAAAAATGATTCGAGAAGGGTTTGGAGGCTAAGTTACGAAATGGGAAGGTGTTAGGAGCCCATTACTCCCTTGCGGTCTCTCATGGATTTGTTATTATTTTCCTTTATTTCCCCGTGATATGTGTGCATGTGTATATGTAGTGGAGATAGGAATCATCGACTCGTAACATGGAGGAGATAAAACGAGCCATCCATAGGAATGTTTCTAAAAATAATATTAGAAAATATGATTTATGCGATTATCCTTGCGTTGATTGTTATAATGGAAAGATAATGCATGTGGAGTAATACGCCACTAAGAAAAAATATATGTATGTATAAATATATAGAATTTAAGAAAATTAAGTTAAAGAATTAGGAAAATAGAAAAAAACGGGAAAAAGTAGGACTCGAGTCTCGGGTTTTACTTCGAGACACCTACGTAGCCTATAGAGGCATCAAAGTCCACATAGTTCGTATACAAATGAGAGGTGAGATTTATCCCATAAATCCAGTCGGGGCTTCTCTTGTGTGTGTGTGTGCGTGTGTGTGTGTAAAAAGGTGTTTTAGTTGTGAGAAAAGTGTGATAATTCCCGTTTGTAATTTATGAGCAAACCCTCCTTTTCTTATTTTTTGGGGTTTTATTTATATGAAAATAAGAGATATGCAATAATACTAAATAAAAAGTATATTAGGATATGGAAAATGAAGAGAATACAAATGCTAAGTAATGAAACAAGTTAATGAAAATTTAAGAGAATTTGAGAAAGTTGGACCTTCTTGAAGATCTTGAGCTTGATCTTGAATGTTGGAGAGAATCCCTTGAACTTGGGTGATGATGAAGGGTAGTTAATTCACCAAGTTTGATAAAAAAAGATGATGAAAATTGAAGGTTGGAAAGGGATTTGGATGTGGAAATCACGCTGAGTTCGAGGGAGGTTTTCTGAGTTCACTGAGAGTGATGGATTTCATATCTTGGGTTTTCTTGTAATGAGGTCAGACCCTCCTTTTTATAGGCCCAGGGCATTGCCGATCGTCATAGGCCTGGTCCTGCCAATCGGTAAGTGCCTTTGGGCACACTGCCGATAAGCAGGATTCTGAACGTGTTGTTTGGCAGTCTCTTTCAGAAAATTGGTCATAAAACACAAACTGTTGATCCAAATCGCGTACATTAACCACTAGAAAGGTATTTCATAGACCTTCAAAAATCCTTTAGACTGCTCTCGGGTCCGGGAGTTGACTTCGGGTCAAATGTGGCTCAAAAGCGTTCATCTGTCCTTTGAACGGGGGTTTATCGGACGCAAACGGATCATTTTTCATCATGGTAAGTCAGAATCGCACACGGGGCTGTCCATTGGAAAGGTTATGAGATTTAATTTGACATTTACAAAGAGCTTGACTCAGTTTGGGGAGTTGACTTTGGTCAATCGGGGTCTAGAAGCGTTTGATGACCTTTTGGAGTAAAACATATCGTTCGTCCGTATCGTAAGTCAAAATTGGGCTTGGAGCGGATCATTAGAAAGGGGTTTCAGTGCCCTTTGAAGATTCATTCAGTCTCGGTCGAGTTGAAGAGTTAACTTTGGTCAAATGGAGCCCGAGTGCATCTGGTGGCCTCTTGATCAAGTGTCAGCAGAAAACAGGTCATTCGTCCGCGCCGCAATTCATAATTGTGCACGGGGTGGATCGTTGGAAAGGGTTTTCAGTTCCCTTTGAAGATTCATTAAGTCTCAGGGTATGACTTAGGTTTGTAGTGATGAAGGTAGGTGCTAGGGACCTAATGAGAGGTTAGGGGGTACTAGAATGGGGTGTCTACAGAGCCCCTCAACGGGTGAGTTTGGAACAAATGATAGCTATCGAATAGACACTACATGATGCCTTTCAAAGAGGTTGATTATGCGAACCTAAGGAAATGAGGATGACCAATTCAGAGGGTCGAGGACAATTTTGAGGACCTAAGGATGAGGATGATCGATTTAGAGAGTCGAGGCTGATTTTGAGGACCTAACGATCAGGATGACCAATTCAGAGGGTCGAGGTCGATTCTGAGGACCTAAGGATGAGGATGACCAATTCAGAGGGTCGAAGCCAATTTTGAGGACTTAAGGATGAGGATGACCCATTCTGTGGGTCAAGTCCAATTCTGAGGGCTTAAATTGATGATGACCAATTCTGTGGGTCGAAACCAATTCCGAGGGCTTAAATTGAGATGACCAATTTTGCAGGTCGCAGCTAATTTTAAGGGATTAAATTGAGATGAACAATTATGAAGGTTGAAGCCAATTCTGAGGGCTTAAATTGTGATGACTAATTTTGCAGGTCAAAGCCAATTCTGAGGGCTTTAATTGTGATAACCAATTCTGCGGGTCGAAGCCAATTACAAGGGCTTAAATTGAGATGAATAATTCTATGGGTCGAAGCCAATTCCGAGGGCTTAAATTATGATGACCAATTCTATGGGTCGAAGCCAATTATGAGGGCTTAAATTGTGATGACTAATTCTGCGGGTCGAAGCCAATTCTGAGGGCTTTAATTGTGATGACCAATTCTGCGGGTCGAAGCCAATTCTGAGGGCTTAAATTGAGATGACCAATTCTGCGGGTCGAACCCAATTCCGAGGGATTACATTTAGATGGCCAATTTTTTGGGTTGAATCAAATTCTGAGGGATTAAACTGAGATGTTATCGGGGGGTTCTTCCAGGGAAATTACCTCATAAATTTAATTTGAGTTGGGGAAACCTTTGTGTCTTCTGGAGAATTTACGGGGGAATAGCTGCTGTGAATTCCACTGGGAAATGATTAGGTGATCCAAGGTTTTGGATGTTTTAAGTATTCCACTGGGGAATAGAAGATAACCTGAAATTTTTGGGACACTCTACGCATCCTCTAGGGATGTTTCAGGGGACAGATCCACTTCGCTTTTGAGGGTTTCGCTGGGGAAGTAGGGGTTCAGCTTGAGGGTGTGTGAGAGAAAATAATTTTTCTTGGTGAAAATGTTCTATATCTTCCCTAGGATTTTTGGGAATTTTTTGAAGATTTTTTGGGAGTTTTTGTACGAAATTTTAAGGGGGGTGTTGGTCGTCATGGTATGGAGGGTGCCATTCGGCAGTAGCATGGACTTTTGGACTGCCTCGAGAAGGAGGAAGTTCAGTGCCGATCGGTATGTGGGGGTACAGTGCCGATCGGCATGACCCTTGGCTTCCTATAAAAAGGGGCAGGCTCCCCTCATTTTTGATTGCTTCTTGCCTTCTCTCTCTCTGCGATTTTCTTCTACGTATCATCCTAACATTTTGCAATCTAAAAAATGGCTTCTTTTGTGAGCACTGCGATACACAGGGAGTGGTTGGCTATTGATGACTTGGAGAATATGGAGTGGAGGGCTAGGGAGCCTCTTGCTTTGGGGAGTGAGAACTCTTTTGATGCATTTGAGACAGTTGTGATAGAGCGGACTCTTATGTGGGTGCCGTCACATCATCTCTCTTCTAGGGTGGTGAAACCTGGTGGTTATGTAAGTATAAAATGACCTTTGGCATTCTTTTTTGGTGATTTCCTTTTTTCTTGGATTTTGACAAGGCTTCTCTTTGAAAGTCTGATGTTTCTTTTCGACTATGCGTGCTTGTGGGACGACGGGGCTTAAGGATGCCTGGGAGCACCTTCCACCAGTGGTGCGCTGGGTAGTATCGTCAGCGGGTTTTGGGAGGCTGGCATCTATGCTGGATGAGACTCCCCGTTCAACGACGACCCTATGTGCTTTGGGGGAGAGGTGGTGGGACATTAACCATACCTTCCATTTTAGTTTTGGGGAGATGACTGTGAATCCCATAGATGTGCATCAGCTGTAGGGGCTGGATTGTGATAGAGAGAAGATAGAGGTGGATCGCTCTTTAGAGGTGTAGCCGAAGGCGGTGCGGGTAGCGCTAGGTGATGTGGAGAGGATAGTGTTTAGGGATTCTATCCATTTGTCCCTGCTGAGGGATGTTTTTATGGGTAGGGTGATTGATGTGGAGGAGGGGATGCAGGTGAGGTAGATGCCCGACTGGTGTTGGGGGGATTTCTGGTGGCGTCGAGCGGCGACGCCATCCACTTGTTTTTTTTTCCACACTTGAGGATATTTTCGAACATCCCCCTCTATGATTGGGGGAGCCTAACTTTGGCAACCCTTTATTTTTCTTTGGATGCATTTATCCGGTGCTTCCGGTAGACTTTCACTGGAGCCACGTATCTTCTAGAGGTATTCTTTAGTTTGCGCATTTTCCTTTCATGCATTCGCATTTTTCTTGTGCGTCTCTTTTTGATCGCGAATTCTTTTCTTTGGCAGGCGTGGTTCTATGAGGTGATTGGGTGCAATACCCAACTGATTTCTTTAACGGACGAGACTGTTGGCGACTTTTGCGAGTTGTATAGGTGGAGGAAGACCAATTGGCTGTCGGGGAAGTATCTTTCTCTAGAGGCGATGCGTCAGGTCTTGAATGGCCTGACTAGTGATAGGGTAAGAATTTTTCCTTCTTCAGTCTAAGGACTTTGTGCTCTCTAATTCCATATTGACTTATATCTTGCTGGGGATTTTTTAGGTGACCTTTTACCCTTGGGGGACGACTGTTCAAGACACGGGGTCAACTTGGGGGAATGTACAGATGAGGCGTTTGTTGGAGCATGAGTTTGGCAACTCCTGGTATCTTGAGGAGAGGGTGGTTGGACCAATTGCTGAGGATGAGTGGTGGTCACACCTACGAGGCCCCCTATGTCTATGTGGCGGGAGAGGATGTTTCCAGAGGATGCGAGGATTGCGACGATGATTGGTGAGTCTTATCTGTTGTACACCGACACAGATGTGCCGTATGATTATGTGGACTTCGTGATGAGTTGGCTGATGGCGCCCAATATATATGATGCACAGCCTTTTCCTCCTGCAAGTTCGAGTCGACTAGTGGGGTCCTCCCACAGTGGTGGTGGTCCGTTGACATCTGCAGCGGCGACGACTTCAGAGGTTCCATTTGTGCGGTTGCATACTTCTTACAACATTCGGCGGGCTGATGGAGGGATGGTGCCTATGTTTCATCATCCTCATGAGATGGAACCGGAGGAGTTGGGATTGACAGAGGAGGTCCTTCGTCCTGTGGTAAACCATTCTGGTCTTTTTTTCTTTCTTTTCTGGTTCCATTTAATCTTCTTGCATGATACTGATTCTGCCTTTTCTTGCAGTAAGTCCGGGTGTCCACCACTTGGCTGAGGGACATTGGGGACTGGATATCTTTGGCGAATACCCATATTCATGACCTGTTTCATGTTCCTTCTTGCGTGGTGCCATCTGCCTCATCCGGGGAGGATTTTGGTTAAGGTAACGGTGGTGCATCATCTCACCGCAGGGGAAAGAGAGCGCGTCGCATGGATGGGAGCTCTTAGAGGGAGAGATGAAGGGTAGGTGAGAGAGAGAATGAATATGGGTTCGGGGCTGAGTCCAGTTATTTTTCTTCTTTTCTTTAATTTCCTGCGAAATTGATGTAACATAGAGAAATATCTACGCAATGCAATGGAGTTTTTATTATAAATGCATGTATATATGCTTTTTACTTTGCTGCTGAGACCGTAAAAAGAAATATTTTTGGAATTTTGAAAGAAGGTTCTATTTATTTAAAATGAGAAATTATACAAAGATGGAAGGAGATTTTGAAATTCTATTGAGAATATCAATTTATTTTTATTGAGTTTTCTGATTTTGACAAAAGAGGAAAAAGGGAAATTTCTAAAATAGGCGATTACCGATCGGCAAGCATTTTGTCCTGCCTATCAGGAGGTCGATCCAGTTTAGTTAATCAAGGATTTGATTTGGTACTTTCTTCAGCGTTTAAGTAGCTTGTGGGACAGGATTCCCTCTGATTTCTGTAAGGTTTATATCTTTCGTTCGGGTTTTCAAGTATAAAAAGGGGTAAGGGTGGAGTGTTTTCATCACACCTTCACATTCTTCCTTTTCCACATTCTTACTCGCTTACTAACTCTCAGTCTTGCAAGTTGGCTCTCCCTGGTAGTATTGAGTTTGCTAACTTCCTTGAAGCCTTGGAAGAAATGTGGTATTATAATGTTGACTATGACTCCTTTCACATATGGCGAGTCTCTTTGTGGCGCAACTGGCCCATTGAGTGGAACATGTTGATGGCAACTGTCGAGTTTTGGTATTCCAAAGATCATGTCTTTCACTTCAGGTTGGAAGAAGTTTGTCCTACCTACGAGGAATTTTCTTCCATGTTGGGGATAAATTCCAGCATTGCTGCGGCTCTACCTGAGTTTTCCCATTCTCCCAGGGATTTGTTGGCCGGGCTTCTTCATATTTTGCCTTCGCCATCTAGACCACTGGTTGCTAGAGGAATGATCTCCCTTTTGGTGGTGCTGCGGTCTGTCCATTTACAGGAGGTTGATGATGTCGAATATGCCAAAGCCATCGTTCTGGGCTTGGTTTTGATATTACTATTGGTGATTGGGGAACTGCTAGTGGACCCATAACTTCCAACTATTACTTCATGGATGTCATACCATCGTAATCCTGTGACAGTGATACTAGGGGAGACTTTAAAAGGCTTGGATGCCTGGCGAGATGGTCTTTCTGAGGGGTAGCCCTGTGATGCTGTTCATGTGGTTGTCTGAAAGATTCCACCTGGTGACTCCTCTGAAATATCCTTTGTCGGCTGTACCCAACTTCTTTTCATGCTAATTAATTAGTGTTGGCCTGGATATCGAGAGCTGGGAGAACTGGTGTGTGGAGCATGGAGCTCTAAATCTGCACTGGTCAGTGCCTTGGTGGGGACAGCTGTTGCCTATTCTAGAGCTGGGAGAGTAGCCGTGCGTTCGACGAGTTGGTCTCAGACATACTTCTTTATATTTCCCTTGGCGATTTCTGCGCCAATTTGGATGGGAGCAGATCGTTCCACCTCGTACACTAGACTTCTTTCCAATACAAGATCTGATAGAGCGTCTGCACTTGCAGCTTGGCTCTTTGTGGGAGAGTCGGCGTCCATCAACCCTTCTTTCTCAGTCCGTTGGGAGAGTATGTCATATCCCCTGGGATTATATGAAGTGGTTATAGAGAAGAATAGTCAACAAGATGTTGGTAGTGGATACTGGACAAAGGTGGCTTGTCTTATCTGATACCATGGTGGGAGGTGTTGTTATTTTTCTGAGGCTGGTTAGAGATTATCGGTCAATAGAGAAGCTACGGCACTCTATTCAGTCAGGGGAAGCTTAGGGCCCCCAGGATGTAGATAATGATGATGGGGCAAGATCCTCTGGTAGTTGTGGATACGATTCTTGGGGGAGTTTATTTTGTAATGGGGGATAAATTTGGGAGTTTATTTGTCTTTTTAGGAAGGTAGGGGGAAAGGAGTTATCCGTTCCTTTTCTTATGTAATTGCTCGGTAATTTCTTATTAGTGAAACAAACAAGTTTTTGATCATCCGGCTGTGCCTTTTGATGAATTATGTATTTTGAATTATTTATATTGATCGCTAAGGAATGCATAATCCTTTTGTTAAAGTATATGTTAGAATGAACTGTCGGCTTCGAAGATAAGAAAAGAAGAGTTTTTTCTGAAAAAGAAAGGGTCGTTCTCATGTAAGATGTGTGAGCTGCCTACGCACCTCTGGGGATTTTGAAAAGTTTTAATTTGTCTGAAAATGGTTTTTGTCGAGAATCAGGCCCACATTTTTTTGGGTAAAGGGAGATGAAGATTTTTTTTAAATAAAAGGGAGATGAGAAGAGTCGTAGCGTGCCGAGATTTTGGATTAGGGGTAGAACTTATTGAGATGGTTTCGGTTGACTGGATGAGCCATCTCTTCTCCATCAAGGTCAGTGATCAGGGCGACACCTCTTGACAATCGCTCTAATTGGGCTTGAATTTCCCTCTGGGGTCCCAGATGGGATTTACTATCTCTTTGAGGGATAAGTCCCCCTCTTGGATACCGCGGTCCTTGACTCTCTTATTGAATGATCGTGCTATACGGCTATGGTACCCTTGTATGTGATATATCACATTCAGTCTCCTTTCATCTAGGAGGGTCAGATCATCAAGACGGCTTTGGTACCAGTCTTCTTTATTGACCTTACCCTCAAGCATGGCGCACAACGAAGGTATTTCCAGCTCCACGAGTAGGACTGCTTTCATGTCGTAGACTAGAGAGTAAGGGGTAGCCCCAGTAGAGGTTCTTATTAAGGTTTGGTATCCCCTGAGGGCGTACGGGATTTTTTCGGTCCAATCTCGACAGCTTTCAATCATCTTACTGATGGTGGCTTTGAGGTTCTTATTGGATGCTTCGATTGTGCCATTGGTTTGAGTTCGATAAGGAGAAGATTTGTGTCTCTGAATTCCATACTCGTTGACCACTTCCGTGACCTCTGCCTCAAAGTGCAACCTGTTATCTGACACTAGTTCGTGCAGGGCCCCATATCGGTAGATGATGTTCTTCCTGATGGATTTGGCCACTTTTTTGGCATTCAGAACTGCGTATGACTCAGGTTCGACCCATTTGGTGAAGTAATCAACGGAAACTAGGATGAACTCATGCCAATTGGAAGCCTTGGTTGTAACTTTCCCTATGACATCGATGCCCCAGGTAGAGAACGACCAGAGAGAAGTCATGTTGTATAATTCTCGTGGAGGCAGATGTTGAAGTTTGGAAATCTGTTAGCATTTGAGGAATCTCTGGGCATAGGCGGTGCAATACTATACCATGGTGGGAAGTGGTAGCCTTATCGAATGATCTTCTTAGCAAGCATGTGACCGTTCCTGTGGGGCCCGCATTTCTTTCTGTGGATCTTCTACATTACCTCTTCAATGTCAGCCCCTACGATACAGTGTAGATGGGTTCCATCTAAGTTTCTTTTGAATAGTGATTTATGACAGATGATGTACTAGGCGGCCAGTCTTCGGAGGGTTGCTCGATCTTTTTTATTGGTACCTTCAGGATACCTACCATGCTTGAGGAGGTGCCAGATATCATAGTACCAACAATTGTCTAGCTCATGATGTTCTTTGGTGATGACCTCAATCTAGTAGCAGTGGGTTTGTTTATCTTGCTTTTGAATTAGGAAGGGGGCCATTGTTATTCCTTCAAGCATATCGATCATGGAGGCCAAGGTAGAAAGGGCATCAGCCAGGTTATTCTTTGCTCGAGATAGGTAATGGAAGGTGATATCTTGGGATTGGGAGGTTAGTTCTTCTAAGATGGTATAGAAGGGTTGGAGTTTATCATCCTTGACTTTCCATTTTCTGAGCACTTGACCGATGATGAGGGAAGAATCCCCGTACACATCTAGGCATTGGATACCTTTCTTGAGAGCAACTTTGAGGCCTACCATACAAGACTCATATTCATCCATGTTATTGGTGCAGGGGAAATCCAATTTGATAGCGATGGGAGTGTGGGAGTCATCTGGGGCGATCAGAAGTATCCCAATGCCATATCCTTTTTTATTTACAGTGCCATCAAAGAACTTTTTCCACTGAAGGTTATCTTGAACAGTGAAGAAGATGTTTTCATCTGTGAATTCAAAGATCCAAGCATCAACTTCTTCCATGGGTTAATCAGCGAGGTAGTCAGAGATGGCTCTTCCTTTCATGGATTTTTGCGTGATGTACACGATATCAAACTTGGATAGGAGCATCAACAATCGGTCCATTTGGATGGATAAGGCGGGTTTCTCAAGAAGGTACTTGATGGGGTCCATTCGGGATACAAGTTTGATGAGGGAGGCGATTATGTAGTGTCGCAACTTTTGGGTGACCCAAACAAGCGCGACACATGATTTTTCCAAAGCAGTGTAGTTGACTTTGTATCCGTCCAATTTGCGACTGGCATAATATATATATCTTTCTTTGCGGGATTCTTCAAGGTATTGGGTTAGAAAAGCCCCGACTGCAGCGTCGGTTATGGTTAGGTATAAGAGCAAGGGGAGACCAGGTTGTGGTGGAATGAGTACCAGAGCTTGGGTTATGTATTATTTGATTCGGTCAAAATATTCTTGGCAGGCCTCATTCCAAACCTTGGTTGAATCCTTTCGGAGGAGTTTGGAAATAGATTCGTAGATGGAGGTTAGCTGGCTGATGAACCGGCTGATGTATTGCAATTTACCAAGGAAACTATAGACGTCCTTCTCCGTTCGGGGATATGGTATCTCAAGTATGGGTTTCAGCTTGGCTGGATCTGCTTCTATCCCCTTCTCACTGACCATGAATCCCAAGAGTTTTCCCTTTGTAATGTCGAACACACATTTTTGTGGATCGAGTCTCATCTGATACATTCGTAGTCGTTTAAAGAACTTTCAGAGAGTGGGAACATGACCTTCTCTAGTTTTGGATTTGATAATCATATCATCCACATAGACCTCGACTTCTTTATGAATTAGATTATGCAGGATGGTTGTGGCAGCCCTCTGGTAGGTAGCCCCAGCATTCTTGAGACCAAATGGCATAATAGTGTAACAAAAGGTTCCCCATGGGGTGATGAACGCGGTCTTTTCTTGGTGATCTGGGTGCATTTTTATTTGGTTGTATCCAGCAAACCCATCGACAAATGACTTAAGAGCATGACTGGCTATGTTGTCCACGATCATGTCAATATTGAGAAGCGGGTAATCATCCATTGGCTAGGCTTTGTTCAAGTCCCAGTAGTCTACACACATCCAAACTTTCCCTCCTGATTTCGGCACTAGCACTATGTTGGATAGACACATGGGATATTCGATCACACGAATGAAGCCCACGTTCAGCTATTTGACCACTTATTCTTTGACTTTGAGCGACCATTCGCTGCGGATCTTTTGTAACTTTTATTTATACGACTTATAATATGGGAGAGTGGGGGTCTCATGTTGAGCTATTTCAAGATCAATGCCGGTCATATCGTCATAGGACCATGCGAAGATATCCACGAATTCCTTCAGTAATTCTTCGAGTTGTGCATGCTCATGCTCATTAAGGGTAGCTCTTATCCTAATCGCGCGCAGTTAGCTACTAGAACCGAGGTTAACAATGACAGTTTCTTCTTTATTAACTTAAATGCAGTTATGTTGTTTTTTTATTAACCTTATTTAGATCAGTTAAGAATTGTTCATTTGCAAAATCATCGTCAAAAGTTTGATTATAATCTAAATAATTAATGTAAGGCACAACAAGATACTCAAAATCTTCATTTATTTCATTGATAAGAAAAATAGCATTGAGAACCTGATCAAAGGAGGTCTCGATTACATTAGAGCAAGGATAGTCAATAGAAGAAGAGATGGGGTCAACATTGGGGTTAGGCGGGATTTCAACAGGTAGAATTGGCGCAGCATGCCACTTGAGGAGAAGTGTATCAGCAGCTTTAATCAAGTGGGATGGATCCAGAGATGTAGTGTTTGAGTGAACCATACAGAGTGTCAGCCGTAGTGTCTGTAAGTTAAACGAATCCTCGGAGTCACTTTCCTCAGTCTCTTCAGTATATTTGATGAGCGGTTGTACATGGTGTTGGGAACTTTTGGCCCATGGGTAGTTGTCTTGGAAAAAGATCTTCATTCCACGCTTCATCTTCTTATATGTATGGTCATACCATGGTTACAAAAATCCACAAAAGGGGAAGTCTTCACCTTCTTTGATGAATCATCCATTCAAGGAGTCACCTCGGATAGTCTGGATGCAGTCTAATCTTCTCTTTGGTCAAGATTGGTGGATCATTCTAAGATCTTGTTCTGACGATTGATACCCCAAACCACAAGGAGGAAAATATCTTTTCAGTACAGTGGGCTCAATTATCCCTTCCCGTCTTTTTCATAGCCCCAGTCCGGGCATGAAGTGCATGTTTCTGAACATCTGAATCACGTTAACGTTGCCATGAGCGTCGTATGCTAGACAAACCCTTTCTCTAAAATCGTTTCCCATTGGGAGTAGAAGTGGCTCAACTCAAAAATCTTAATAGGAGCATATCATTTGACGTGTGATGTATCTCCATGATTGGATTGCTGGTACTGACACCCCCAACATTATCGTCATCGCCCAAAATGGTGATGACTCATCCGTCGGTGAATAACTTCAATTTCTGATGGAGCGAGGAAGACACACCCTTGATACTGTGGAGCCAAGGTCATCCAAGCAAAAGGTTGAAACAAGATGGGATGTAAATAACTTGGAATTCAACTATTGGGTTTATATGGCCAACCCCTATTATAAGTTTTATGTATCCCATCACTTCCCAAAGAGTATTATCGTAGGCACATACAGCAGCGGAGGTTGGATATAGGTCACTTTCCTTCAGTCATAAGCATTTTAAGGTTCTTAATGGGAAGACATTCAAAGAGGATCCATTATTGATAAGAGAGAGTGGTACGATCTTCCCCATAACTTCGATGGAGATGTTGAGTGCATGATTGTGGTTTATCCCAATTCTGGGGATTTCTTCTTCGGAAAAGGATAACATTCGGGTAGAGGTCAAGGATCCGACTAGATTTATTTCTTCTTTTGGTGTGGTAGAAAGAGTATTTGTGGGTCCAGTAAGAAACTTGTTTAAATCATTTCTCTGCAGCTGGGAAGACATGAAAAGCCCCCATAGAGTGATGTTAGCTTGAGTTTTCTTCAGTTGATCGAGGATATTGCTTTCCTCAAGGGCCATCTCTGGCATAGGAAGGTTTTTGATACCTTTCCATTTGCCATTGGAGGGTGGTAAGTCTAGGATCTGGTAATGCCTCCCTGACCTGGTCATGTGATTTACTAAAGAAGGGAAGAACATGAACCATGTTTCCTCATCAATTTTGGGTTGTTCTGCTACATTTTCTATTTCTCCAAGGATTTCTTCAAATGATATCATCCCACACATATCGGCTATCGGGCCAGTTTTCTCAGAAGTTTACTCTTTATTTGAATCTTCAAATTCTTCCTCCCATCCGATGGCAACAATTATGTCTTTCCATGTAAAGTCAATGCATTCCACAACTTCAATGGCTTCTTCGTACAGGTTCTCCCATTCTGCAGGGAGATGTAAGTGTGAAGAGACCAAGCTCCCTTGTAGCTTCAGAGCATCAAGTAACTCAGTCGTACTGCAAATATGATTGGTTTTCCTGAATAATTCTGCCATTATCTGGACAATGTCATCTAGGCTAACTTTATCGATCGGTACCACCCAACTGTCTGAATCTCAAGTCCATTTTCATGCTTCTAATAATAGCGTACTGAACCTTTGGCAATCAATGATCAGCTGTAAGGCAATTTCATCCCGAACTCTAAGAGTTGGTTTAACACTTTTGATAATTCCAAACTTCCATTTTCAAAATGGGTACGGATAACGATGCATGCTCTGGTAAGGAGTGACAGTGCCTGATAACCGAGGCTAACCGAGTGTAGGAGGAAATATGGGAAAGTTTGGAGAGGTTTGGGAGAGTATATGGGTGTGATTTGAGTCGAGGGATCAAATTCTGGGTTCTCTTGTACGAAGATGGCATTGGCATGATTTGGGAATGGGGTGTGAGTAGTGTTTGGCTTAGGATTGGCTGGTCGAGCAATGGTACCCCGGTCAATTAGATATTGGATTTTGTTTTGGAGGTGAAAGCATTGGTCGGTGGTATAGCTAGTAGTTTGGTGAAAGGCGCAATGAGCATCTGCCTTGAAGTCTTTTGGAAGTGGATTTGATAATGGAAAGGGATCCAAGGGTTTGATAACGTTTCGGCTTAATAGGGCTTGATAAACTTTGGAGAGGGGGGCATGGAGCTCATTGTATTCCTTTCGGACTGGGATAGGGCGGCTTTATGGTTCCCACAAGGTGGTTGGTTGATAGATGTTATTGATGGTTAAGACTACAGCGCTGACATGCTTATCACATTTTCGGGGAGTGAACTGTCCAAACACTTTCTTTGGTTCAATTTCTGTTTTAACATGACTTTCCTCGATTTCTACTCCCGATTCTCTGAGAGTTCGGAAGTGGGAAGGGTATTGTCATCCCATTATTTCTCGGACATGGGGTAAGAAGTTCTTATTCACTATGTTGACTTATTCTTCCTCGGATGGCCGATTGGTCATGGTGGATGCTTTTTCCCTCCATCGGGCTATGAAGTTACTGACTGATTCCCCAGAGTTCTGTTTGAGTAGCTCTAAATCAAGACGGGTGACCTCAAGCTCTTTATTGTATTCAAACATGAATTCTCGGGCTACGTCCTCCCAGCTACAGATTTTAGACTCGTCGAGAGATAAAAACCATCGGAGGGCACTATCCTTCCCAGTTTTCTGAAATAATTGGGCCATCATTTCTTCAGAAGACCCTAAGAGAGTCATAGGACGGTGATAACTACGAAGATGAACAATCGGGGGTCCACTCCCTTCGAATTTATCGATATTTAGCATCTTGAATTTCTTGGGTAACCTTGCTTTAGGATAAGGAGACATGTGGGTGTAGTCCATGTAATTCCCAGAGATTCTGACTTGGTTAAACTTCTTAGTTAGCATCTTGAGATCTTCTTTGACTTTGTTCAACTCTTCCTCTTTTGGATCAATGATTATAGGCAAGTTAGCCCCATGCTGGAATTTGGGCAGGCGATGACCCATTAGCAGGAGGTGCATGTGGAGCGTGCTGATACACTTCGGGAACCCAGATAGGCTCGGGTGGGCCCATAGTATGAGGGAATAGGGACTCAGGCTCTTGAGGAATAGGAACCTAGTTTCGTTGCATATCTCGAACCTCATACCAGAGGTTGTCAATCTTGGAAATGAGCTGAGATAAGACTCCCATCAGATCTGGATACACAACTGGTACTTGATCTGTGTTCTCCATGGAAAGCAGATGGATTCCGGACTCGGAAGAAGTAGCAAGGGAAAGGATGGAACTCTGAGGTGAGTTGACTAAAGACTGAAGCCAATAAGGAGCCAAGCTAAGGGCGTGCAATCGACCTGAGAAGGAATAAAATGGGATTTATTTTTTAGAAAAGAAAAAAAAAATTGACACATTTTATTTTAGATTGAAAGACAAAATATTTTTGGATTTTTGATAGAGAGAGGAAAAATATTTTTGTATTTTTGATAAAAGAAAGGATAAATGTTTTTAGATTTTTGATAAAGAAAGGAGAAATGTTTTTGCATTTATGATAAATAAAGGAGAAATGTTTTAAGATTTTTGATAATGAAAGGAGAAATGTTTTTGGGAGATGGGTCTCAGCATGATTATTATAATTTTTATGTTCTCAATTGTATTAAGTTCTCCTAAATGTAAAATGAAATGTCGAATGTGACCCGAGCCTAGAGAAGTTGGTTTGTAAAATATACAAAGCTATGGTTGGACTTGTAACCAGGCTCACGGGCCCAGAATTTTAGTAGAGTTTCAGGTCGAAACTGGCAATCTAGCATATGTGTCCTAAGCTTGACAACTAAATGTGGGTATGCAGTTTGTTGGGTCAATTGGAAAGGGTTCCCCCCTTTGGCGTGACTTCCATGATATACGTCTTGCTTTTCAGGGAAATCGGTACGTGTGGATAAGCCATTTGATATACCTGAGTGTACGTGAATTGCCTCACTATATACCTCATGGGGACAGTACGTGTGAGAGCGAATTCGATATACTCGACATACGTAAATGAGTTCCCTGCGATATACCTCCTGTCATGACTTCGGTCAAGCGGTACGATGCGGGGGAACCGTTCGATATACGTCGAACGTACTTGGCAAATGGAAGGTGGAAGTCATATCGCTTCGGCTAACTGAACCCTGCCGGACCAGCGCCCATCACGAAGTGACTCTCTAGTTACTGGACAAAATTTGGTAAATAACAATGCTCTTTGGTGATGTCATGTGAATCATGCATGATTCTCTTATTAGTATCTTATGATGAGAGTATCTTTCTTGATCAAGCTAATCAGGGAGCAAAGTACAAGTACCAATGGTATACCAAGTATGGATGGGTGATGCGTGCAATATGTGGATACACGTGATCCTAGGTGCACGTGGTGCGAAGTGTACATGGAGAGTCTTATACAAGTGTGTGAATAGAAGCATAGGCATGAGGTAGACATGAATAGGGGAATATGAAACTAGGGGAGTATACAAGAAAATAAAACACCCATGTAAATAGAGTCTAACCCTCATGAACAAAAGTGTCCCTAGCGGAGTCTCCACTGTAGCCATCCCCGATCCTCGCGGATGGAGGGAGAAGGTGGTGCGAGAGGATCTTGGTCCCGCGCATCCCTTTCGGGAGTGCTTCGACCGACGTCAGTGATGTGTGAGGTGAAAAAAATGTAGAGAGATGGAGTCGCCAGTCTATTTTACTCAAAACAGATAAAAGAAGGTGGATCCATCCCAAAGGATAGCATCTAAAGACATACTGATACATGAGAAACCAAAAATGATTTTAGAAGGGTTCAGAGGCTAAGTTATGAAATGGGAAGGTGTTAGGAACCCATTCCGCCCTTGCGGTCTCTCATGGATTTTCTATTATTTTCCTTTATTTATCCGTGATATGTGTGCATGTGTATATGTAGTGGAGATACGAATCACCGACTTGTATCATGGAGGAGATGAAACGAGTCATCTATAAGAATGTTTCTAAAAATAATATTAGAAAATATTATTTATGCAATTATCCTTGCATTGATCATTATAATGGAACAATAACGTATGTGGAGTAATACACCACTAAGAACAAATATATGTATGTATAAATATATATAATTTAAGAAAATTAAGTTAAAGAATTAGGAAAATAGAAAAAAAAAAGGAAAAAGTAGGACTCGAGTCTCGGGTTTTCCCCCAAGATGCCTACATAGCCTATAGAGGCATCAAAGTCCACGTAGTTCGTATACAAACGAGTGGTGGGGTTTATCCCATAAATCCAATCGGGGACTTCTCTTATGTGTGTGTGTGTGTGTGTTTAAAAAGGTGTTTTAGTTGTGAGAAAAGTGTCAGAATTCCCGTTTGGAATTTATGAACAAACCATCTTTTTCATGTTTTTTGGGGTTTTATTTATATGAAAATAAGAGAGGTGAAATAATACTAAATAAAAAGTATATTAAGTTATGGGAAATGAAGAGAATAAAAATACTATGTAATGAAGCAAGTTAATGAAAATTTAAGAGAATTTGAGAAAGTTGTTGAAGATCTTGATCTTGATCTTGAATGTTGGAGAGTAGCCCTTGAACTTGGGTGATGATGAAGGGTAGTTAATTCACCAAGTTTGACTAAAAAGATGATGAAAAGTGAAGTTTGGAAAGGGATTTGGATGCGGAAATCACGCTAATTTCGAGGGAGGTTTTCTGAGTTCGCTGAGAGTGATGGATTTCAGATCTTGGGTTTTATTGTAATGAGGTCAGGACCTCCTTTTTATAGGCCCAGGTCATTGAGGATCGACATAAGCCTAGTCCTACCAATCGACAAGTGCCTTTGGCCACACTGCTGATATGTAAGATTCTGAACCTGCCGTTTTCCAGTCCCTTTCAGGTTCTTTCGGAAAAATGGTCGTAAAAAGCAAACCATTGATCTGAATTTTTCACGGGGAGAACCGATGCAAAATGTATTTTAGAGACCTTCTAAAATCCTTTAGACTGCTCCCGGGTTCGGGAGTTGACTTCAGGTCAAATGTGGCTTGCAAGCGTTCGTCGGTCTTTTGGATGAGGCTTTGTCGGATGCAAACTAATCGTTCGTCCGCATGGTATGTCAGAATCGCACATGGGTTGGTCCATTTGAAAGGTTATGATATGTACTTATACATTCCAAAGAGCTTAATTTGGTTAGGAGAGTTAACTTTGGTCAACCGGGGCCTGGAAGCGTTTGATGACCTTTCATAGTAAAATGGATCGTTCGTTCGTACCGTAAGACAGAATTGGGCCCAGAGGGACCGTTGGAAAGGGTTTTTAGCACCCTTTGACGATTAATTTAGTCTCGGTCAAGGTGAAGACTTAACTTTGGTCAAACGTATCCCGGGAGCATCCGGTGGCCTTTAGATCAAGTTTCGAGGGAAAATGGGTCGTTCGTTCGCACCATAAGTCAGAATTGAGCAAAAGGCGGATCGTTGGAAAGGGGTTTTGGTGTCCTTTGAAGATTCATTCAGTATCGGTCGAGCTGAAGAGTTTTACTTTTGGTCAAACGGAGCATGGAAGTGCTCGATGGCCTCTAGGTTAGTACCCAGGGTATGACTTATGTTTGTAGTGATGAAGGGAGGTGCTAGGGACCTAAGGTGAGGTTTGGGGGTGCTAGAATGGGGTGTCTACACCTATCTCTTACTGGACTGGTCGACTGAAATCATGGATAGGCCTAAAGAACTATTTTAGTCCCCACGGTAAGAATATGAGATTGATATAATTATTTAGTTTTCTCTGTTGGTACTAAATCAATCTAAAGTTAATGTGGTCCTTTTAAATTTTTGAATAAATTGGAAAATAAAGTAGTGAAATAAAGTGTGAAAGATGATCCATCAGTTCTAAATGGGCGAGAAAAAGTAGTCACTAAATACAATTAAATGTGTTAATAGTACCTTTGTGATTATTTCATCTTTTTGGGTATAAGGGTTCAAAGAGGTAACTTATGTTTTACACGCTTTCTAAGTTAGAATCACATTATCTTATGCAATATCTTATACATAATAATTTATACAATATTATCTAATAACCTAAAAACGTGTAAAGAAATATTATACTAGAGACTCAAAGTGCCTTGTCCAGGCATGACTGATAATGAGTAATGTAATTCATACTTTTGAGTTGAATCATTCCTCTAAAAACTCACTGAAAAAAGAAGGAAACTTTACGATAAAATTGCCAAGAGTATGTTGGAGAGATTGTAATATTATGAAGAAAATAAAAGAGTAAATAAATAATATTTAAAAAGATGTGTCAATTCATGAGATATGTGCCAATTCATATATAGACATAGCCCTTAAAATATGTCTATTCATGAACCAACATGACCAATAATATAATGCTTATTCATGAAAGGACATAAATGAGTTTATAAAAAGAAGATGATCCCTCCTTTTTTCATCAATACTTTTTGTGAGAACATTCTCTCTTTTCTCTATTAACTCTCAATTTATTCAATCAATTCCAACGAGTGTCAGAGGGTGTTCGTTAGGATTGCTAACTAAATATTACATTGGATTTTTGTACCTTGGAGGTAATTTTCCTATAAATTCGATAACAAACTCTTGTAGTGGGGGTAAAAGGAGAGCGATTATTCACACCTCAATGAACTTCTAATTAATGACTCAATGTGTATCCCATTCAATCTTAAGGTTTTATTTTTTATGCTGACAAGAATGTGGAAAAATTTCAAGTGATGAATCTCACAATAATCTACGAACAACTTTTGTTATCTTCAATGGAGGATTTTGATATCAAGTCTCAAGTTATTGAGAATGATACAATCCAAGGAGTTTATAAATACACATTTCGATATGTGATTAATGGTTATGTCTATACGAAGGTACACATAAGAATTTCTTTATTTTAATGTCTTTAAATTGGATGATAATTGAACTTGCATGCCTATTATTGAAATGCCAAATACGTTTATGTTATGGCTCAGACACGGTTTTATTTTTTAATTAACCATTCTAGTTACAATATATAGTAATCATTTGTTCTTTTCATATATTTTGGTAAATGGCACACCCACTCAATTGGGTTTTCGTGGTATTCTCACGGACTTGTTGTTTTGAAGCAATTACTTTGTTAATTTATAAATATTTTAACCATTACCTTCATGACTTTAGAAAGTAGCACCGGTTAAAAAGATGTTGAGATTGAAATTTAGTTCTCGTAATGCATAATACAATGAAAAGTTTACAGCAGGATTATGAAAACCACTTACTTTACTAAAAAGGATACGTAAATAGGTTTTTTTAGGCATATCAAATTTTATATGTTTGTATAACTCTATTTAAATTTGAATTTGTTTCGAAATAAATTATGTGATTGTTGGATATTAAATCCATCTCAAAATCACTACACAATTTGTTTCTAATAGACACAACAACCATTTTTAAACTATTGGTGTAGTTTAAAAAAAATATATCTTAGGATTGATGAAGTGCTAGTAATAAGTTAATGGGTTTTTGTTGCCATAACCTTTATTTTTTAGTAACATCTATTGTAATATTGATAATGGTAGTATAGCATGTATGTGGGAGTTTCAAAACCAACTCTTGGTTGTTGGCCATTGGTGGCAATATCATTTTCTGTACGAAAACATAACATAAAAAAATCCACTATAGGTATTTGATTCTTTGTATAGTTGGCATCTTTCTCAAACATACATTGTTTTATATCACTAATATGTTTTATATTACTCATAGATATCACGTCAGACTATATACCCAACTAAGATATCTTATGAGACTAAGGGTATTAAGGTGGGAATTTTGACTTCAATTGTTAAGTGTTTATAAAAAAATTCACATTTTCTAAAATCTATCCTATTGCCTTCTGAAATAGTGTAATTATGACCGATAATGAAATTTTATTTTCATATAACATTTATGTCCAACAGTCATGACAGACAAGCAAAATTGAGAATAAAATTGGTAAGTTTAATCCTCAAGGTGATAGAACGAGGAGAGACGCATGACTGTATATGTGTGTCTATATATCGTGATAAATATGGAGGTTGCCTCCCTCAAAATTTAAAATTAAATAATATGGAGTTGCATGGGTCTTTCAATCAACTTAAGTTTAAAATTAAATAGTATATTTTCTATTCCAAAGTATTCCCTAAGTATTCATATTGAATAAATATTTTGCAATAGAACCATGAAGAAATATTACATTCTAGTGGGTGATTATTGGTGAGAATGTAACATTTCAATAAAGGTGAAAGCCTTAGAGTTATTAATATTTGCACTATTATTACTTAAATGTATCTTGATTGTTATCTGATAAGTTTGCTGATTGTTGCATTTGTTATATAACATGTATATGTTTCGATATTGCGTTAAGAAATGAGTTGTATGAGTTATACATCTTTCGATATAGATGATAT
This sequence comes from Sambucus nigra, assembly GCA_949130495.1. Classification (NCBI taxonomy): domain Eukaryota; kingdom Viridiplantae; phylum Streptophyta; class Magnoliopsida; order Dipsacales; family Adoxaceae; genus Sambucus; species Sambucus nigra. Next base: position 116,437,921 of record OX422219.1, read on the forward strand.
TATTTGCATTCGGTGTCATAATAAATTAATTGTTGGGAAAATTAAAAATATCAATCTTAAAATATGTGAGTGAACAATCAAGTTAATTAATTCTATGCCTACAATGATAAACCAATAACGAGTGGTTATAAATATTGTTATTGAATTTTTAATATTATGATCTAGAACGGAGCGGTTTCATGTCTGCTTTAAATATGGTATAAGATTATCATAATTTGATTATAGACTTTGTTGTGATTGTGAGATTTAAGTTAAATAAAATAATTATGTCTTAGAAGCAAAAAGTGATGTCACTCCAAATATATGTATGAAAGTTTGTAATAACATGGTGTACGCATGGTATCGAATTGCATTGAAAAATTGGTTATTAATAAGATACAATTTTTGATATAATATTATTGATATGTATATATGGTATATATCTAACTTAGTGTAAATATTGTTTTAATATATACCCTATTAAACTAATAGATGTTAACATGTTAAATTAATATAAACCAAGGGCAATACAAATGTATATGGAAATGTATGCAAGAACAATACTTTGAAACTATATCATATGGAAATAAAAAAGATCGAGTATATTATTTCTACACACACACGCACGTATAATAAAGTCCTTGATTGGATTTATGGGATAAACCCCACCTCCATGTTAAATGTGAACTCCGTGGACTTTGATGCCTTTTTAGGCTACGTAAGCGTCTCGGGTAAAATCTGAGATTCGAGTTAGCCTTTTTTATTTTTGTTCATATATTATTTTCATATCATATATTTGTGATTCAGGCTTGTGTTTTATCCAATGCATACCATCATTCATATATAAACGATCGGTGATCCGATGAACGCACACATTATATTTTTTACTATTTTAGAAATACTCCTATGGATAACCTCACTCCGCCTTTATCCCTAACTCGAGTCGAGTGATTCTTATTTCCATTTATATATACATGCACACACTTCATGGAGTCATTAAGGAGAAGAATAACACATGCCCATCCGAGACTGAAAGGACAAAATGGGTGCCTAACACCTTCCCATTCCATAACTTACTCCCCGAATCCTTGAACTAATTAGTTTCGCAAGCATCAGTATGTATTTGATGCCCTTATCTTGAGATGGAAACATTTATTTTTCCTGGTTTGTGCAAAATAGGATGGAGACTCTATCTCTATACATTACCCCAATTGACGACGGCTGAAGCGCCACGAGGAAGGGAGCGAGACACTAGTGCGCGCGCACCGACTGGAATGGGATGACCACACCGAAGTTATACACTAACCCATAAGGATTAAAACCCGTCATTTTAAGGTCTAACAGAACATTCCACATTTCCCTCCTATCACCCGAAACGAATTGACCAACCTTTTAATGTTTTTCACGGTTCGGTTCAATTTATTTGTTAAATAATTAATTGTTCATTATTGTATTTTAATTACAGTTTAATTACAAATAATAAACACACATAAACAAATATAAAATAAAATAAATTTAGTGGCATCACTAACCACTACGGATAAATACATATATATAATAATTTATTTTATTTAGTGCCATTTAAATTATGGGCCATTACATTCTGCGTCCTTAAAACATGGAATTTCTTCCTCGAAATTTGAATTTTTCTAGTACTCCTTCTTGGAAGGATATGAACATCTCTCCCATATTATCCTCACATTATTATATGAAATATACTCCTTTATGAACAAACACACCTAGGTGTCTCTTGTCGTAATTCGCATTCGGTAACTATTTTAGCCCAACTAATTCACCTATTAAACTTTCTCCTTATCTTATCGGCACTATTGATCTACCGATCATATTTTGTCTTCATCTATGATCGGATGAGTTCCACCTTTTCTAAGGTGTCCTAAATACAATCTGATTCGAAAATTCGGTGACCCCCTAACTCCATCCACTACTTGGAAAATAATGTGATCACCCATATACAGCCTCGTAGGGTTCTATACTAATAATTCACCGATGACAATTGTTGTAAGTAAACTCCGTGAGAGGTAAATGATGACCCCGCCACTTTTCAGATCAAACACACACACCAGAAGCATGTCTTCCAAAATATACTTCAGTCCCTCATTTTGACTGTAGCCTCCTAAAAATAACTCCTGAACCGAGATATGACGGTACTTTCCCAAATGGATAGAATGTCATGAGGTACACCATGAAGTCATATAATCTATACTATAAATAATTTAGCATCCTGCTCGACAGTCAAATATGTCAAAACTATAAGGAATTGAGATATTTTTGTTAATCTACCAATGGTGGCCCAAATTGAATCATGACCCCTCTGGAACCCCAACAACATCACTATTAAATCCATGGAAATGCTCTCCCGCTTCCACTCTAGAATCTCTAAATATTGTAATTCCCACGTCGATTTATAGTGCCCCACCCTTACTAGATGGCATGTGTCACACTTAGATATAAAATCAGTAATATCATTCCTCATCCAAGTACATTAAATATTATGTGCATGCCCTGATACATCTTGTCCCCTCTGAGAATGTACCATATATAACCAATACTCGAAACCTCCCCTAAATAACATAAGTACATATGCCTTGGTGAGCCTCTCCTTCAGATCCTCAAAATTTCCCTCCCAATATGCACTCCACCTAAAAGGTACCCACTTCTAAGTGAGGTGTGTCACTGGTCAGGCAATGAAAAGCCTCTTGTAATACCCAACCAAACCCAAGAAATTTCTAACCTTAATAGGCATCACAGGCTATACCCACTCTACAACTGCAGATACCTTGCTAGGATCTAGCGAAATCCTTACCTTAGATATGACATATCCTAAGAACTTTACCTATCAAATCCAAAATCCACACTTGAAGAACATATCATATAACTTATCTTGTCATAATGTATGCAAAACCAATCTCAAATTATTTTCATGATCCTCTTCCGATCGCAATTTAACCAAGATGTCATCATTAAACACGATGACAAACTAATATAAAAATGGTTAAATATTTGATTCATTATATCCATGAATACTTCTAGCACATTGGTCAACTCAGACGGCATAACCCGAAACCCATACGATCTGTATCGTGTAAGAAATGTCACCTTTAGGACATCTTCTTCCCATATATGAAATTAGTGATAACATGAGTGAAAGTCAAACTTGGAACAGAATGAATCATCACTCAACTGGTCAAATAAATCATCGATATGTGGAAATAGATACTTGTTTTGTGTCATGGCCTTATTTATCTCCCGATAGTCCACACATAATCGAAGTGAACCAACCTTGTTTTTCACAAGTAACACAGGGGCTCCACATAAATATGTACTCCTCCATATGAACCTCTAATTAAATAAATACCGATTATGATTATGAAATTCATCTATCTCCAATGGAGCCATACTTTATGGTGCCCTCACAATAGGCCTGGTGCCTGGTGCCAAATCTATACAAAAGTTTACCTTTCTAGTGGTGGTCACCCAAGCACCTCATCCCCTACATCCGTAAACTTATGGATAATTGGTATCGATCCTAACACTACGGCGGCCTCTTTATACCAAGTCACATGTATTATGATACAATTGTGTCCTAATTTATCCCTTAATCTTAAGCCTACTATAAGAACATCCCTTGCCCAAAAAATGGCAATCATAAAGCCCTACCCCTGTTAGTCGATATAATCGAAATAAATATATGTACTACTCAACGGTAATAATAAAAATCATTAGACAACGTGTCTAGATCAATGTTGCAACTGAATGCTGAGCCGACCAAAAACCCACCACATATATACCTTCAAGACATAAATCAACCCCTACTCGATGGGGTATCCCTGAGAAAAAAGTTATATATGTCAAAATTATAATGAACATTATTAAATAAAAAAAAATGATAACTCCTCGATATCTTAGTAAGAATCCTACACGTGAGTCGTGTATGTAAATGTAATTGTAAGCATTGTCCGATGATATCTCAAACAACTAGTTATCCCTAAGCCATCTAATACTAAGTGGCCTCACTCACCTCAAATGTAATACTTTCGTTGAAAGCATCTATTGAAATAGCATCCCCACTAGCATCCCCGTTGATCTTGCCTTTATGGTCTTTTCTGCTAAAACTTGCCTCATTGGTCCTATCCTCGTTGGCCAAACTCCAGTAGTCATAATTTTCTTGGCTCTACTAGACATAGGACACCTATTTTTAATCTTCTAAACCTCTTGAGTTTTGTCACCCCGTGCAGTTTCTTTTTTTGAGGAGGTCTTCTCTACCTAGGTCTATACTAGCATATTTGTAATCATTTCGTCCTACTTTAGAATTTATTTTACCATTCTTAGGAATATCTATCCTCTAGGTAATTATGACAATCCCGCTGATGTCAAAAGGTAACTTCCAGCACTTAAGTGCAAGTGAAAAGAACAAGTTACCCAATAACATTTTCAAAACTCATCACTTAACGATTAGAACATCTCAAAGTCTTCTCGACTTATAACTTAAATTATGAATAGTATTCTTCTTTTATGTATCAATGCCTCCTAGTACGGAAAGATAATTATATTTGAACTCCTCCTCATACTGGTTACCCCACGATCGTCAAGACGAGATCTTTGTAACTTTCTCTTTTTATCGAGATGGATAATGAGTGGAAACATTTCCCATAGAATCATATGCTAAGAACATTCCATAGTTCATACTGGCAATAGTCCCTAAATACCTATCAAAAGATTCTTAAGAGTGAAACATCTTGTAAGGAAAATCTGAATAAGGAACCCTCCTAAAAAACTTTAATCGCTCATAGTCAGTCGTCTGGAACAATGGCACAAAATTCCCTAAGAGGTCGTCTTTGAAGAGAATATTAATCCTAAATAGTAAAGATCTAAATAAATCAAAGAAAGAAAAGCTAAAAAGAGATGGACTCACTCAAGATCCCAAGGACACAAGAACCTAGAATGTCTTGATACAAATTGTGAAACCCCATAAAATTTCATACCACATTGATCAGTCCTAATACAAACTCAGGAGAATCATAACTATTAAATATCATTCTAAACATGACTGGAGATTAAAATAAATCCATAAAAGTAAATAACTGACATCCAATAGAGGTGAATCAAATAAACTCTAATACTAAACCAGTAATAATAATAGAATCATCGCATACTACCCTATCTCAAAATAAATCCCAAACCAAAGAAAATAATAATACCAACTCGACGGAATAAAAAATGGAATGAAAGAGTGAGAACATATGCTTGACACCTACATCATATAAGATTAGAAATAGAGAAGAATGTCATGTATGGGTTCAAGGTGAGGCTTCCCGGATTGCTTGTATCCTAAAAATTGTTAACAGGGAAACGTTAATAGCAAGCCTGTTTAATATAATCATATAACCGAGTTAGGATATAATATAATTATGCATTTTCCTCTCGTCTTTTAGATTCTTTAATATTATCCCAGCCCAATAATCCTACATATCACATGCTTTTACTCTTAAGCCCAGTTATTCCACGTGATTAAGTTTTATTCATTGTTATAGACTTATATTAAATGAGTCCATCTTTACTTGTTTATACATCACTAGTTATAGGTGCAGTCAAATAGATGTACCTTAGGAAATGGCTCCTCTGAAGAACACATATAATCAATGATTATCCTAATGGATTAGGGGATTGCTCACACATACAATGAATAGTCATAGGTTATCCCATACCTATAACAGTTCAGGTATCTACTAGGTATAATCATTATGCCTTCACACTAGTCATATAGCCCCAGACCCAAAGCTATATAAAAGGATCACCCGCGAACCTTACACAGATACTATGTGAATTTTAGCACATAATGTTCGGGGTAAGTATAAAAAAGTCAAACCCTTCATCATTGCATCAGGGTAACGATCGCCATCGGTCTCATCCTAATAAGGATATTCCCTCTTGTATGTATCACATAAGTAAACACTTCTGGTATGTTTCACATCAAACACAAGACAAGTAAAGTTATACATAATATTTACGACTCTTAACACAGTTGTATACTTAATTAACCTTTATCAATTAAAATTATTCTCAATATTAACCGGGTCAAAACGCTAAATAAACTAACAACCATCACACAATACACATGAGTAAAAATCTTAATCACACAAGGGGTACAAAGTTTTAATAAACAATTACTTAATTTTATAAATCTCATTTAGTTAGGCATTTCACTCCAACCTAAATTTTAACCTTTTTCCTGCATGGTAAAATATTCATAAGAAATTCAATAAATATCCCAAAATATGAAACCAGCGCCCATGCATTCGTAATTCAATTTCCCATAATCTTATATCATCAATCGATCGATCCTCAAGGTCAATTGATGCCTGATACCTGTATAAAAATGACTTCTTCTACCTATGAGTTTTGACCTAAAAATCCTCCATTAAAGAAATTATAAGATCCCAAAACATCACAAAATCATATATATATATATATATATATATATTTATATATATTCCTCCCCACTTTTAACAGATAAATAGGGTTTTTTGTACATTGAATCCAACAAGTTTTAATGGTATTAATTCCATTTTCATACAAGAACATTAAAATTTATTTTTTGATCAATTCGATTCAAGTATATTATCAATTCATTCAATAGTCGAGGGGCTTTTCAGGGATTTTAAGTATCGAATGAATCTAACACTTCTAGTTAAAACACAGTCCAATCACATGAAGAATTTTCCTAATTTCACATCATTTCATTAACATGGCTAATAATCTAATTAGTTGATTAATTTATTCCAAATTTCAAATTAATCAATTTAGGCTTAGAATCAAATACCTAACTATTATACAACACAATATAATTATATAAGTATTTTCATAGACTTGAGTTGGTTGAATAGATGATTTTTCTATTCAATTTTTTCTAATTCGCTCCTTCTCAAATGTTCAATTGCATCTTTTTCTTCTTCTCCAAGTAGCCTCTATAACACCTCGTAATTTTAAACCAACAAAAATTTAATTTAATTCGGAATTCGAAAAAATAAAAATTTTGATTTAAATTGTTTTTAGCAATTTCAAATGTTGGATTTTATTTACGAAAAGCACGATTTTAATCAAAATTCAAATTGGAGTTCAATATTAAGAATTATAACTTTTAGAATAAAAATGGGTGACTTTTGGGTGATAAGGGGAACCCAAACTCGTTCGGGGGGTTGTTATGGCACCCCACCTAATAAAATACTGGGCGATCACTCCTGTACCAAATTAAAATAGGAGTCACATATGGATCATTCTTAGCATCACTGTCGAAAACCAAATTAATTACTAATAACCTATCAGGCCCGCGGCAAAATTTTACTTAATTAATATTTTTAAAAAATATTCAATTAAAAAATTCACACAGTTTGAATAAATGAAACTAAAACAAAATGAAAATAACTGAAAACTTGGTTTAACAAAATACAACAATAAAAAAAATGCCGCACTCAAAGGTGGTAAAATAATAAATAAAAGCAGATGGGATTTTGCCCTAGTGTTTATACAATACCTCCTATCTAGATTACAAGGATTGAAGCGTCCACAGTGAACCTACATGAATCCACACCTACTGAAGAAGACGTCTGACTCGAAGGAATCATCATCCAGATGTCCCTGTGTCTGGACACCTATATATATATATAATATATATATATGACAAGAAAGGGAAAAATAGGAAAACGGGTCAGAGCCCGAGTTGTAAAAATATTTTGTAAGTGCATAAATGCTATATTTTTAAAAATTATGTTTTACCTCATATTTAAGTTGGTATCGCACTCCCATAAGATACTCCTTACCTCTCTTCTAATAGTGCACTCCTAGCGTATTCCTCTAAACATCCTAGTTAAGCTACTCTGCCTAACTAATCCGTTACTCCCAAACCCTAAGGTCCTAAGTAAACCGGGTACTAAGGGCTAAACTTTTCTCCATTTCCAACACCGCACTAAATTCGTGTGTGGGATGTCTCGCAAAGCGAAATCAAAACAAGGAACCCCCCGATACACTACTACTTGGCAGTGTAGTTCATCGAGATCCATTAGACCCTCAGCACATGATGTGTATATAGAACTCAAATATACATACAATAATATATATATATATATATATATATACACTAAAACTTCATTTTCATTATCATATACATCCGGATCCAAATCTACCGGAGAGGGAAAAAATACACCTTATTAGGCTTTTCACTTTATATACATGAATTTATGATGGAGGGAAACCGAGTGTTCGTGTAGGGACACTATCGTTGATTTCGGTTCCCGCTCGACATGCAAAAGAATAAAACCTAAGCTACAGCTACACTTGACAAGCAAGTAAAGCGGTAAGTCGGGTATCGAGAATCCACAGGGAGTGATTGAATTTTAGATGATAATTGTTTAAATTACTTCAGGAATAAAAGTGTAAAATAAATAAAAGAAAAGATGAAAGGGTGGTTATCGTGAATAAAGAAAAGAATAAGTTGCGCTAAAATAAAGTAAAGCGAGGATCGGGATCGCATCCTACCATTCACGGGCTAAACAACTACTAATCAAGATTTCGGCTCGAAAGCAATTTAATCGAGCATTTACAATTAAGCATAAACATCACACAAGAAGGAATTTAACCCAAAGTTGCGAGATAAAACATTTAACTGAAAAATGGTCACACGCGGATTAAATTTGGATTGTCGCTATAAACACTAAAGTTGCGTGACAAATAAAGTTAAACGCATAACAATCCAACTTTAATACACGCGGTTTCAATTAAATGCGATTTTACACGAAACCCTAAATTTCGAGGTCCGAACCCGAAAATGGCAGAACGCAATCCCGAACCTATTTATCTAAGGGAAATACATGGAAATTAACTAAATTAAGCTAATTAAACTAGAAAAGCAAGAAATAAAGCTTGAAAACCTAATTAACAAAGCATGAAAACTATCTAGAAAGCAAGGAATTAAGAAATACAACTAAATTAATGGAATTAAACTTAAAGTACAACTTACAAAACAAGAGAACAAGAGAGGAGTAGGGCAAATCTCCCAAGTTTACAAACCCTAGAATCTAAGCCAAAAATGAAGATATTTCTCTTCAAAATGAAGAGAAAGTGTTATAAACCAAATATCCCATGGCAAACTTGTAATAAAAGGGAAGAAAACCAAAAATCAGGAGGCCCGAATCGATTCGGAAATGGTCCGAATCGATTCGGAAACAGGGGAAGTTCGAATCTGCAATTCTGCAGAATTCCGAATCGATTCGGTTTTGGGCCGAATCGATTCGCAACCTACAGGTCTGAATTCTGCAGCTTTGTCCTGTTTTACGGAAAATGCCGCCATTTCTTCGTTATAGCTCGGAATGAGGCACGGTCGAAGGCTACGCGAAGATAACTCAGAGGACTACAACATCCAAGAAGACATTAGGCTAAAAAACTAAAATATGAAATGACTAAAATGCCCTTGAATGTGACCTTGAGCGTACTTTTACACTAAAAACCATCCTAAAAATGCCATAACTCCATCGATACAACTCAGAATCATGCACCGTCGGTGGCCACGCGAAGAGAAATCAAAGGTCTTCAACTTCCGTGAAGAGCTCGGGATTCAAACCCGGATGCTGGAATTACTAAAATGCCCCCGAAGCTGCAAAAGTCGACGAAACATTTCCGAAAAGCGTACGAACTTCATACCAAGCATCCAAATACCTACAAAAGCTCAATTAACCCCTGCAAAACATGTTAACATAGAAATCCGAGGTTGTCCGGTTAACGAGCATAAATATAGGGATTAAGATACCCAATGGGGCTAATAAGGCGTAGGTTAACGGGTGAAATACGCAATATTTGCGTCGTATCACACCCCCTAACTTACACATTGCTAGTCCCTAGCAATGAAATAAGAAACTACAAGAACTAAAAGCAGACCAAAAGTAGGATAAGTACAAAAATATGGTATAAATGCATAAGGCCACTTTCACGGGCGATTCGATTGCATTTAGCGTATGAAATAAGCCGTTAAACCCCTAGGTCACCCTAGTGGACGAGTGTCGTCTCGTGAGGGTTTTCAGGCATGAAACCCACAAACATCATATGGTTTCCTCTAAATATGCCCAACACAACATGCGACAAGCCCAACAATGGAAAAAAGGATTTCATACGCATTATTAGCAAGATAAATGAATTCACACAAAATTCCAAATCATTAACATTATAGAATGCACCTCATAGAATTGAAACATTAAAATGTGGGAGGGGAGTGAGCACATGCATAGTGTGATTTGGCAAAAAACTTATATAAATCGGATACTAATCAAAGCAAGCATACATTCAATCCTCACGGTCATTACACTCATCAAATGGAATTCACTTGAAACAGGGAGGTAACACACGAAACATGCGGCCATAAAGAGTAAATGTAAATGGAAACTAGGCCGCACACATGTCACAAAAGAAGAACGCTATATAAAAAATGAAAAATTGTAATCTCAATGAAAGATACCGCACACTAAAAGAGGCGAAATGCATTTTCACAGATTATCAAAACTATTTAAACTTTTGAATTACATCAACCTAAGATCACATAGGACTTTAATAGGGTTATAATGTAGGTTAGGCTAGGGTACGAAATGAAGGAATGTATATACGAATTCAAAGTGTTCGGGATGAAAACTCGAGATAATGGGAAGAATGCGGGAAATATCAAAAATGGAAAGTAACTTCCAAACGAGCATTAGATATATCATCGGGGAGAGTAATCAAAGCTTATTGAACACTATACACAACATACAACTTTCTCTTTTCTTTCTTTTCTTCTTTTTATCTTTTTGTTTTTGTTTTCTTTTGCTTTTTCTTTTTGCTTTCTCTTTTTCTTCTCTTTTTCACTTCTTTCTTTCCTTTTGCATCACACTCTCATATGCCTAAATTGCAACCGACATCATAACAACAACATTCAATCCCAAGTAACATTCCAAACAAAGGTATGGAAAGTGTGTGTATGGGCTAAAACTCCAATTTGGAGTTGGTTATGGGAATTTGGGTAATGAAACGAAAGGCTAGTATTTAGGCACAAAGGGGTTGACTAGGGAAAGCATATAAGGGTGAGGTCAAGGTCAATATGGGTGATATAACAAAGATGGCCTATGATCATTTCACAAAGTTTACGCAATTCTCAAGTCAAAACAATATATGAAAATCATGATCAAGTAACACATTTCAAGCATGAACTCAATTAATGAACGGTCAAATGAAAGATTAGAGAGATTACCAACGAATTCAACATTTTCAAAGAGGAAAGAATAGTGTATAACACTCACAAACGACGAAAGGTACAAAGCTTACTCGGTGTAAGTATATACAATGCAACAAAAGATTCCCGAGTTATAAAAATCTTAAACCAAATCAATATGACAAGGAAAGTGCATATGCTCATGGGATAAAGTTTAATTCATGAAGTTATTCACAATATCAATGATTTGAGGACTAAAGTCTAATAACATCTAAAATCGAGAACATGAATCATTGAGTTGTCAATCGGATCGGGCAATTATTAAAATTTATCATCGGAAACAAGGCAAAATGCCCAACAAAGGAGCAAAAAGAATGAAAATATTTTTGAAAATTTTCAAATTTTTCACAAAAAGGCATACTTAGTAACTAAATGTGAGCAAATCCATGGACTACACATGAAATGGTTAGAATATCCTACACCCCCTAACTTAAATGTTGCATTGTCCTCAATGCGCATTAAGAACACAACACAAAGAGAGGAAAAGAACGATATTACCCAAAATTGAAGCGATCTCCATAAGCACGAGTCCAATGAAATCTACAAAACAAGTTAGTACCGAGCATAGCAAAAACAAATAACAAAAAGTTAACTAATTACACTAGACTAAATTAAAAGGAAAGAAAAATAGGAAAGAAAGAAAATTAAAAAGCTAACTATTTACAACCTACTATTTAGGCTTCACACTAACTATACACTAGAAGTCTAAATAGTAGAGGGTCCACCCAAAAAGGGATTTGACTTTGAAAGATCAACAGTGGATCCTCCAAAGCGAACATGCCTCCCGGGAAATAAGAATTCCGTTTGAACAACGGAAGGCATGTGGGTGGTGATAAAAGTGAACCATCGCCAATTTGAAATTTTGGGCGGACGATGGGGGATTTGGATAATAAGGGGGAAAGGTACACTTGAGGTCCAAGAAAAATTGACTCATCTCCCAAAGATTTTTCAAATGGAATGGGAGATGGTGCACACGTGGGGATAACATCCATCGAAAACAAGTCCGGTAAAGAGTCCTCGTCGGCAAAAAGTGTAGAAATTTTAAAAGTTTCTACCGACTCATAGGAATCAACCGGTGATTCTAATGGTTCGATCACGGAAAACGAATATGGTGATGAAAAAAATTCAATCTCAATCGACTCATCGTTGGAAGGAGATTGAATTTCGGGGGAGAGAGATTCACATTCGATGAGAAATTCTTTGAAAAAGTGAGGTGAAACACAAGTTTCCACCTCCTCGTTGTTTTGTGCAAAAGAATTCATCTCATCGCAAAGTGAACCAAGTCTCATTCCAGCATCATTTAAGCTTTCCAAACCTTGGGAGTAAAGAAGAAAAGTTTCTTCCAAAGTAGGCTTCCTCGGCTCAAGAGCTTCGGACTCCTCATTTGGTTGAAACTCGTCTTCGAAAGTAATGAAATGAGAATCGTCATTGGATTCGAATAATGAATCCAACTCAAGCTCCCAATAACGATTTTCATTTCGATAAATGTTTTCAAGTCTTTCATTTTCAAGAAAATCTTGAAAATGGAAAACTTGAAAACTATCCCCAAAGTAAGAATCATTAGAATGACCGCTATAACTATAATAGTAGGACATGATTACCTCGTTGTTTGTAGATGGAGAATCCGAGCAAGAAAGTGAGCAACCGCGAATCAAAGTTTCTTAGCGCTCAAGTATGCAAATCCTGCAAAAAAGGTTAAAACAAAGAATACAAATACAAAAGGAAAAATACTACGAAATAATAAAACAATTACTATCTAAAACACACTCCCCGGCAACGGCGCCATTTTGACGCGAGGGAAAACCGAGTGTTCGTGTAGGGACACTATCGTTGATTTCGGCTCCCGCTCGACATGCAAAAGAACCTAAACTACAACTACACTTGACAAGCAAGTACAACGGTAAGTCGGGTATCGTAAGAAATCCACAGGGAGTGATTAAATTTTAGATGTTAATTGTTTTGATTACTTCAGGAATAAAAGTGTAAAATAAATAAAAGAAAAGGTGAATGGGTGGTTGTCGTGACAAAAGAAAAGAGAAGTTAATGCTAAGTTAAAGGAAAGCGAGGATCGGGATCGCATACACACATTCACGGGCTAAACAACGACTAATTAGAATTTCGGTTCGAAAACATTTAATCAATCATTTTCAATTAAGCATAAACATCACGCAATAAGGAATTTAAGCCAAAGTTGCGAGATTAAACATTTAACTGAAAAATGGTCACACGCGGATTAGACTCGGATTGTCGCTATAAACACTAACGTTGCATGACAAAGAAAGTTAAACGCATAATAATTCGACTTTAATACGCGAGGTTTCAATTAAATGTAATTTTACGCAAAACCTAGTTTTCGGAGCTCGGGGCCCGAAAATGGCGGAAAACAATCCCGACCCTATTTATCTAAGGATGCATATTAATTAAACTAAATTAAACTAATTAAACTAGGAAAGCAATAAATAAAGCAAGAAAACCTAATTATGAAAGCATGAAATCTAAATTACAAAGCAAGGAAAGAATGAAGAACAAACTATATTAATGGAAATGGAAGAGAAAAGATCAATCTTACAAAACCACAAGGGTTGTCAATCCAAGAGGAAGAGAAAATGAGCTCTCCAAACCAAAACCCTAACTAAAATCTAACCTAAAATCGTATTTGTGGCTGCCCCTTATTACAAAACCAAAATTTGGCTTATATAGTAAGTTAGAATAAAAGAAAAGAAGAAAGAAAAGAAAAGAAAATATCTGCAGAAAAACAGGGGATCGATCGATCGACCCCTTTGGTCGATCGATCGATCAAGGGAAAATATCGACAATCCTGAAAGGTCGATCGATCGACCCTTATGGTCGATCGATCGATCAAGCAGGGCAGATTGCAGCAGCAGCCCCTGTTTCTTTTCTTCCTCTTCTCCTTCTCCTCTTTTGCTTCCTTGTTTTTCCTCCGCTGAAATCGCCGTAACTTCTTCGTTATGAATCGGAATTGCGCACCGTTTGCAGCCGCGCGAAGCTAGCGAGGAGGGCTACAACTTCCGTGAGATGTCGGGCTAAGTACCCAAGCTGTGAAAAGACTAAAATGCCCCCGAACGTGCGATAGTGTACGGAACTCGAGCGGAATGCATCCGAACTTCATACTAAGCATCCAAATACCTACAAAAGCTCAATTAACCCCTACAAAACATGTTAACATAGAAATCCGAGGTTGTCTGGTTAACGAGCATAAATATAGGGATTAAGATACCCGAGGGGGCTAATAACGCGTAGGTTAACGGGTGAAATACGCAATATTTGCGTCGTATCAATTTACAAAATAGATGGTTGGTTTTCATATACATCCAATATACTATACTCATCCAATACATAATTATACCTATTGCACACACATAAGTATAATAACCATCCCATCGAGCTATAACTTGAGGATACGGTCTCTCAATGCTATCATCTTCCAGGGCATTACTCACATATCATCCTGGGGACCACCGATAGGACTAAATGTCACCTACTTCATGGGTAAAACTAAATCACAACGTCTGGGAAGCGGTCGTAGTTCCTAACCAGCAATAAGACGAAACATACCCATCACGTCTCACCCCTAATAAAAATCACATAATATAACAATGGACAACTATGACCTGGGGACTATCCACACCCTGCTCCTCAAGCCAGGGGCTCACCTTCATCGTGCAACTTCCCATGATAGCATTAGAGGTGGTATGCTTCACACACACACACACACACACATATACATATGTACATATATATATATATATATATATATATATATTGTTATAAATATTGTATTTATCCTATTTAAGTGGATGTCCACTCCTATTAGGACTCTACTAACTTGTACTATAAATAAGGGGTGACCCCCCCCCCCCCCCCCCCATTTGTGAGACACCAATTAATGAGAACTCTTTCTCTCTCTAAAATTCTCTCTGTGCCCTATTTTTCTTAACACGTTATCAGCACGAGGGCTCAATACACTCTTAAATCAACGCAGATTACATACCGCCGCCAAAATCCCAAAAGTAATAGGGTCAGTTTTCTTGTACCTTTATTCATTTATATCATGAGTTCTTATGTATGTATAGATAAGCTTTGGTCAGTTTTCATGAACCGCCGCCAATATGCAAATCATTGATAACCTTAACTTGTCTTCAATTGAAGACCATCCATATATAGATTCAATTTTTTTTTCTTTCTTTCCTTGGATGTTAGTTATTAACGAAGGGTAAAATAGCATAAAAAGCAAATATGTTTGTGCGGTTCTTACGACTCTAGATTTTTTTTTTTAGCAGTAGTCGACGCTAATGGCTTTATTAAAATCCTAAATATTTTTCGTTTATTTTTTTTTAGAAATATATTAGGAAATTTACATATCTATTTAATACTAAAATATTTTTTTTAGTACTATTCTATTTTACATATCTAGCTTATTAATAATAATATATAGGACCCGAAGTTCCTCCTTTATATTATAATTTCGGACCTCAAGCTCCGAATATCTATTTAATTTTGGGACCTGAAGTTTCCAAATTTTTTTTTTACATGATAATCAAACCTGAAGTTTTGATTTTCGGGACTTGAAGTTTCCAGTAATTGGGCCCGAAGTTCTCAATTACCTCTAAATTTGGGACTTGAATCACTATTTATAATTTGGACCTGAAGTTCCAAATAATATATACCCTCAATCAAAACTTGAAGTTTTGATTATTTCTATCATAGAGTTAGGGACATTAAATGTCCCCAAATAACTTATAATTTGGACCTGAAGTTCCAACTATATATTATTTTTTAATCTGATCAAACCTGAAGTTTTGACACAATAGGGTAAATAAAGTCCTTATACTCAATAGAAATTGACCCGAAGTTCAATAATTTTATGTATTAATCTGAAATTCCGACAATAAATAGCACGGACCTGAAGTTCTAATTATTAAATCAAGGGCTTAAAGTCCTAATCACACACATGATATTCCAATCAATATTGAATTGTTATTTTTTCTTTACTATGCATTACATATTTCTGATTATAATTTATTTATTGAACAGTTTAAACATGTCAAATATTTATAAACTCGAATTTGAAGCACTTGAAATTTCTGGGGTAAATTATCTGAATTGGTCTCAAGACGCTGAACTCCACCTCCAAGCTCAAAATCTTGGTGATGCAATAACACTTGAAAATACCATGTCCCAGCAGGACAAAGCTAAGGCCCTGATATTCCTTAGGCATCACATACACAATGATTTGAAAAGTGAGTACCTGACAGTGAAAGATCCTCTTGATTTATGGAACTCCTTGAAGGAGCGTTGTGACCACCAGAAATCGGTCATACTTCCAGGTGCACGCCATGAATGACTCAACTTGAGATTTCAAGATTTCAAGACTGTGTCTGAATATAATTCTGCTATGTTCAAGATTACCTCCAAACTAAAGTTATGTGGAGAAAAGGTAGAGGATGCAGATATGTTAGAGAAAACATTCTCAACTTTTCACGCCTCGAATATGCTCCTGCAGCAGCAATATCGAGAGAGAGGGTTTAAAAGGTACTCAGAACTAATCTCATGTCTTCTAGTTGCCGAACAGAACAATGACTTACTGATGAAGAATCATACATCTAGACCCACTGGATCTGTAGCACTCCTTGAAGTGAATGCTAACTCTGTTCAGAATAATGAAAGAGGCCAAGGAAATATGCGACGGGGCCGTGGAAACTACAGAAGAGGTGGCTACAATAATCATGGCCCTAGACAAAATACGAAATTTAAGAACCACCAGAAGTGGAATAATCACGGAAATAAAGGGAATCAGAAGCCAAATCCACAAAATCCAAATGATATTTGCCATAGATGTGGCCGCAGTGGGCATTGGACACGTACCTGCCGTTCATCCAAGAAAGTGGTTGAAAAATATCAGGCCTCGAAAAAGAAAGTGGAGACAAACATTGTGGAAGGTCCTGAAGACCGTTGGAAACTTGACGACACTGATCTCAATTTCAATGATTTTTTCGAAGATGAGGATGGAAATGCTATTAATGATGAGACATTTGATAACATGCTTGGAGACCCACCTCAGACGGTCCTGAAGACCTAAATGATTTTGATTTATTTATTTATTTATCTGCTTCATCTTTCCTATTGAGACATTAGTAGTTTATCCTTAGAGCTTAGACAATTTTATATCTTTATTTCGAGATTTTAGTAGTTAATGGAATGGTTTTTGATCATTTCTTTTATGCTTATATGATTGGTGGATTGAATTTCAATTTATGTTTAATTATGTTAAAGGTATGGATCCGAAAGTAAGCACAAGCGATGATACTTGTCTGGTAGACAGTGGGACAACCCACACCATTTTGAAAAACCAGAAGTTTTTCTCAAACTTGGTATACAATACAGCGAATGTTTCCACTATAGCTGGTCCTGCTAAAATCATTGAAGGCTCCGAAAGAGCCCACGTGGTGTTACCTAATGGTACCCACTTATTCATAAATAATGCTATATACTCAAGAAATTCCAGAAGAAATTTATTGAGCTTTAAGGACATAAGAGTGAACGGGTATCATATTGAAACATGTAATGAAGATAATAAAGAGTTTCTTTGCATTACATCTAGTGTTGGAAGCCAGAAGCTCACACTAGAGAAATTGCCTGAATTATCCATGGGGTTATACCATACAATAATTAATGTTGTATAATCACATACTGTCATGAGCCGGAAGCTCAATGATCCTTTTAATTTAATATTATGGCATGACCGATTGGGTCACCCTGGATCAAACATGTTGCGTCGAATCATAAACAACTCATACGGGCACTCGTTAACAAACAAACAACTTACCTTACCCGATGATCATTTTTGCACCCCTTGTTCTCAAGGTAAACTTATCACTAAACCATCTTTTCTCAAAATTGCCTCTGAGTCGCCATCCTTTTTACAAAGAATTCAAGGAGATATTTGTGGACCCATCCACCCTTTTAGTGGACCTTTTAAATATTTTATGGTTTTTATTGATGCGTCCACTCGTTGGTCACATGTTTGTTTGTTATCTACTCGTAATTTGGCTTTTGCAAAATTTCTTGCTCAAATCATAAAACTTAGAGCACATTTTCCTGATCAACACATTAAATCCATCCATTTAGATAATGCGGGAGAATTTACTTCTCAAGTTTTTGATGACTATTGTTTATCACAAGGTATTGATGTTGACACCCAGTCCCGCATGTCCACACTCAAAATGGTTTAGCTGAGTCTTTGATTAAACGTTTGCAACTTATTGCGCGACCTTTGCTTATGCAGTCTAAACTCCCAGTCTCTGCCTGGAGACATGCCATCCTACACGCTGCTAAGTTAATTAAGCTTAGACCCACGGCTTATCACCCTTTTTCACCTTTTCAACTTGTGTCTGGATGTCAACCAAATATATCCCACTTGCGTAAATTTGGTTGTGCAGTGCATGTACCCATCCCTCCACCCCAGCGTACCAAAATGGGTCCCCAACGTCGTTTAGGAATATATGTTGGTTATGATTCGCCATCAATTATTCGTTATATTGAGCCACTGACAGGTGATACATTTACCGCTAGATTTGCGGATTGTCATTTTGATGAGACACTCTTCCCACCATTAGGGGGAGGAAAGAACGTACCAGAAGTACGGTCCGTTCCTGAAGAACGGCGAGAATTAACATGGAACACTTCCACTTTGTCTCATCTAGACCCTCGTACTACTCAATGTGAGCATGAAGTGAAAAGGATATTGCATCTTCAGGAAATTGCAAATAAATTACCCGATGCATTCAATGATGCTGCAAAAGTAACCAAGTCTCATGTACCCGCTGCAAATGTGCCTGGAAGAATTGATGTACCAGTGGGACAAACATTGACATCAGCAGCAAATGAATCTGTTGCACGCCAGAAGCGTGGAAGACCTGTAGGTTCCAAAGACTCTGCTCCCCGGAAGCGGAGATCAAATGAAAAATCATGCCCTAATCACCCTCTCGAAGAGGCTATGAATAAAAGATCCACTTTCTCTGAAACCCCTGAAGAGGTTATTATTTCTGAAAACACACAAGTCACTGAAGTGACTATACAAGCCCCTGAAGGGGCAAAGGTACCTTATAATAATAACGAGATCTCTATGTTTTATACATATTCGGGAGAAATGTGGGATCGAAAAGAAACTGCCATTGATGACGTTTTTTCCTATGCAGTAGCTACACAAATTTCAAAGGGCAGTGATAATGATACTGAACCACGTACTCTAAATGAATGTTGACAAAGAGTAGATTGGCCAAGATGGGAAATTTCCATCAAGGCAGAACTCGAGTCCCTAAATAAACGTGGTGTATTTGGACCTATAGTACAAACCCCAAAAGGTTTTAACCCGGTAGGTTATCGATGGATTTTTATAAGAAAAAGAAACGAGAAGAATGAAATCACTCGATATAAGTCACGACTTGTGGCACAAGGTTTCTCACAGAAACCTGGGATTGATTTTGAGGAAACATACTCCCCTGTTATGGATAGTATAACTTTCAGATATCTGATTAGCTTAGCGGTCTCTGAAAATCTTGATATGAGACTCATGGATGTTGTGACCGCTTATTTATATGGGGACTTAGACACAAAAATATACATGAAAATCCCTGAAGGATTTCCTTTGCCTGAAGCAAAGCCGAGGAGTACGTACTCGATACGACTGAGACGTTCATTGTACGGTTTAAAGCAATCCGGAAGAATGTGGTACAATTATCTTAGTGAATACTTGTCTAAGGAAGGGTATGAAAATAATCAAATTTGCCCTTGTGTATTTATAAAGAAATCCTCAAAAGGATATGCAATAGTAGCAGTCTATGTAGATGACATAAATTTAATCGGAACTCCAGAAGAGCTCGAAACAACTGCTAACTATTTGAAAAAAGAATTTGAGATGAAAGACCTTGGGAAAACTAAATTTTGTCTCGGCCTGCAGATCAAGAAAAATTCTAGTGGGATTTTAGTCCATCAGTCTAATTATACTGAAAATGTATTAAAACGTTTTTATATGGATAAGGCGCATCCACTAAGTACCCCCATGGTTGTTCGGTCTTTGGACATAAAGAAAGATCCATACCGTCCTAAAGAAAAAGATGAGGAAATATTGGGTCCAGAAGTACCCTATTTAAGTGTAATCGGTGCATTATTGTACTTGGCGCAATGCACTAGGCCGGATATCTCATTCTCTGTAAATCTGCTTGCTAGATATAGTTCTGAACCAACCAAAAGGCATTGGGCTGGTATCAAACATATCCTAAGATATCTACGTGGAACCACTGACATGGGTTTATTTTATTCATATAACTCTAATAGTTCCAAATTAGTTGGGTATGCAGATTCTGGATATCTCTCTGATCCTCATAAGGGTCGATCTCAGACAGGTTATGTATTTCTTTGTGGTAATGCTGCTATTTCCTGGCGTTCTACTAAACAAACTTTAGTAGCTACTTCTTCTAACCACTCTGAAATTTTGGCTCTTCATGAAGCTAGCCGTGAATGTGTATGGCTGAGATCTTTAATTCAGCATATTCGTAGTTTTTGTCATTTGTCTTCTATTACAGATATTCCAAGTACTATCTATGAAGATAATGCAGCATGTATATCACAAATTAAAGAAGGATTCATCAAAGGAGACAGAACCAAGCACATTTCACCAAAAAATTTCTTCACTCACGAGCTTCAGAAGAAAAATGAGATTGAAGTCATGCAAGTTCGTTCAAGTGATAACCTCTCTAATCTCTTCACAAAATCACTGCCAAAGGCAACATTTCAGAAGTTTGTGTACGAGATTGGAATGCGTCGGCTCCACCAACGGTGAAATTGAATATATCTATCAGGGGGAGCATCTTGTCAGGGGGAGGATACAAGAACATGTAATTTGGGACATTTGTGCGCTGTACTCTTTTTCCTTTAACTAGGTTTTATCCCACTGGGTTTTCCTAGTAAAGGTTTTAACGAAGCAGCATTAAGCACGTCCAACACCGACTCAATGGTCCCAATAAATTGTACTCTTTTTCCTTCACTACGGTTTTTTCCCAATGGGTTTTCCTTAGTAAGGTTTTAATGAGGCAATAATCATTGAATGGTGGATATGGTGTACATCCAAGGGGGAGTGTTATAAATATTGTATTTATCCTATTTAAGTGGATGTCCACTCCTATTAGGACTCTACTAACTTATACTATAAATAAGGGGTGACCCCCCCCCCCCCATTTGTGAGACACCAATTAATGAGAACTCTTTCTCTCTCTAAAATTCTCTCTGTGCCCTATTTTTCTTAACATATATATATATATATATATATATATTACATCATTCCCCAAATATATACATGGCCAAAATTTCCAATCTCATAATAATATTTAAGTATTTTCCCACTTAAATATGCCTCACACTTTAATCGCTGTTAAGAATTTTATATACTCTCCAAATATACCGATTCATAAACATATGATAAGTATACCCTCAACTTATCCTTAAACCTATAACCCAATTTCCATCATAGTCGCCTCGTAGGAGTTACTCACTAATTCCATACACACTTACTTTTTCCAATCCGCACAATTATTTAGCTATAATAGCTCAATAAAATACTCCCTCGGGTGTCCCTCACTCCGAACACCCATAATTAAATAAGTCTTGGATTTTACCCAATTAATCTTAAGTATACATTTCACTCCAATAATAATCATCTTGAAGTCTTCTCTTATAGTTCTGGAAATCCCAATTTTTCTAATCCTTCAATTTGTCTATTTGCCTCGAGAATATACCTTAGTGACACACAATTATAACACCCTACTAGCCCCCATAAGTTTTCCCCCAAATGGCTAGTGATGAATTACTAGATAAATACTTATTTCCTCAAATGAATAAGATAGAACCAATTAAAATTGGAAATCATCCAGTATAATTAACCCTAGGCAAAAATTGCCAAAAATCCTGAAGGGTCGATCGATGGTCGATCAATCGATCCTTTACCCTCGATCAATCGATCGCTTCGGACAACTTCTTCTCCGAGAAGCTGTTTCGACCATAAAAGCTTCTTCCAAGCCTTTATCTCCTACCACAACGTCCTCCAACCTCAATCGATGACATATACACATATAAAAAAGGGTTCTGAACATCTTAGAACCCGAAACCAACAAACGATTTTAGAAAATTCCTAAGTTTCTCGAATTGGATATTATTCGGGGTTTACTCCTTTAACTTCCAAAAACTATTTTGATTCACCAAAAACCCATCCCGAAATCTTTATAGTTATTCACTACCAACTATAATATGATATTTATGCTTTAAATAAAGAAAGCAAGTAAACACTTGCCTCGTGGATAAAATCTGATGATTTTGAGTCGAATCCCGCGGAGTTTGGTCGGAACCTACCTTTTCTTCCTCTTTTCTCTCCTCCTTTCCTATCCTCTTTCTTTTCTCTCTCCTCTTCCCCCCTCCTCCTTATATAGGGAGAAATTAAGGGTTTATCCCTTTAAACCCAAAAATGACTCGTTTACTCAATTACGAGTTCTTTTTAATCCCAAAAAATCTCAGAGCCTAAACAATACCCCCGGATACTCTATTCTAACTATCTCGTCCATTCTGAGACCAACCGCACAATCGAAATTTCCATCCGAGGTACTTGACCGCAATTCACCACATTAACCCAACACTACTTAATGCGGGTTCTCCCATTGAAATATCATCCTTTGTTTCTTTTCACAATGGTGATATATAATAAAATACTTCGAATCATTTACTTAATCCTAAAAGTAAATATAACATACATAAAAAATCATTAAATCCTTGAAAACCTCAAAAATTACTATTCAAGATAATTTCTTAAATTCCCAAATCGCACTTAATTATTAAATTTAATTTCCCATAAAAGTGCAGGGTATTACATACTCCCCTCTTACAACGGAATTTCATCCTCGAAATTCAGATACAACCAATGCTACCAACACTAACCTAGGATCGCTCCACATCCTAATACCTTAAGGGGAATGTTACTAACCCAATGGTTCTCAACCATACACTCATTTAGCACTCACCTATAACCAGGTTTATATGATACTATACTGCTACCACAGTCATAAAGTGACTCTAATAATGTCACATCGCACCCATTGTTTCTAGTGCTCCATGTAGAAAGACAAGCCTACAGCTGCCGCTCTAATTTCCAAACATGATTCTAAACGTCCACTCATCTACATCTGGATGTCTAATTTCCCCCCCAAAAGAAATTACTCTAATGCTCAACCACCCTCATTAGTGTCATCGCTAATCTTGGGCATGATACCTCTTATTTCCCTACACAATTGGATCATCCCCTACATCTCACGACGTTCCTTCCGACCCATAGAAATTCCACTTATACTCCCTCACAAAATAATCTTCAACTTATATACTATACCTCTTCTATATCAGACGGTATACAAAGACAATTTACCAATGTGCCCATACACCTTTTAACTCGTGCCTATCAGCACAACCATTTACTCTCTCTAAATATGGGCCTCATTTCCTCAGTGTAATACTCACACATGGGGCTTCCCAACCCTCAAAATTCAATCCTTCTCAAGGTTAATCAACCAATCTTCTTATGTATTACTTCCCAGAATCTTCCTATATCCGCGCTACGAACTCTATGGAACTTACTCCCTAATAATACTACGATCGATGCATTTCTCTACCCATGCAAAATGAGTATAATCCTAAGTATGTCCCTAGTGCCCAAGGACTTTTTCAACTTCTGACATTTGCTCGGTTTCGTGCATGGGACGTCTCGCAAAGATAAATCCAGATAAGGAACCCCTCCAATACACTACTACGTAACTTTGTCGGTCATGGAGGTCTCTTAACTTCAAATATGCAATAGGGATAACCCTATCCCCTCTTTTAACAAAATGTGGTCTGAGCTCCCATCTCTGCCTAGGAGCCATACCACTAAGAGCTCGCAGTAGCACTCAGTCCTTGCGCAACTAATAATGAGTTTAAACTCACTGCTCAACAATAACCTTGTATGCCGTAAATCATCTCTAAAAGTTCGCCACACACTCAAATCATAATAATGAAACCTCTGCTTACCAGAGTTCCATCTACAAAGGCAAACTCAACCTATATCCAGGTGAGATATCGTAACAATAACCAGTTCCACTCGGGAACCGCGAACATGATAATCTTGCAATCATTATCCTGTTATCGTTTCGATCAAGAAAGAATATTTTTTACTCAAAATAATACCGTACTCGTATTTTATACATAAAATGATTAGTACAAACTAGATATATACTCAAAATATAAACACCCTCTTTTACAGCGAATGAAGGAAAAATATAACTCTGCTACCGCAAAAAACACATAGACATGCACTATATTAATGTTATCGATACTACCACAAAGCTCGAATTACACACACGAATCTAGGGTTAGAAAAATACCACGACTCTATCTAGTCACAACAAATATACCTCCTTCGTCTGAGGTAAAACTCATTAATAACTTTGCCAGTCAGTCGAACCAAAACTATTTTAATCGATGCCCCACCTCGGCACCCTATTTTTATCCTTTAATTTCTATTAGGCAAGGACTACCCGTATCGTTCTATACTCCACATAGTGACCAATACCCATCTCTGGCCACCCTGATCATGTTAATATTATAAGTATCTCGGACTCTATATCCTCAATCCTGATAATATCTTACATAATTCCCTTAAATTTTTCGTTACAAGGAAACTCCACCACCGACCTCAGCAGCTCTATATCAAAATAATTCCCCGGGTGGATGTCCACCAATGGGGTTCCACGAACAAAAATTCTCTATAAGTGTTAAGAACATTTTCTAGTGAGTCAATTATTCTTTTGAAGGACTCTCTCTTCATTGTACCTACCTTACTTTGGTACAAGGTTCACTTCTACATATCACTCTTTATTCACTGTCAGCCCCTAACCGATCCTCGTGTGAATAATTTAGGAACTACATTCCTTTTCTTCGGATAAACTAAGGGAACCCATATTTAAAACCATTTGTAAGATCCCTTTATGAGCAAAACATCATGCTCCCTTAAACATGGTGACTACCATTCCCACCATTTCAATATTGCCCCTACGAGTGAAAAAAATTCCTCAAATTTTCACATTTGGGTATTTCCATACCCTTCTCCAAGTCAAAACTTATGAGCCCCCTACTTCCTCTTAGCAGTCCTACACTGCCTTCGCATAAATTAACATCAAATATGATCATTATCAAAGACCCCTTTAGAACCCTTAGCTTCACCGGGTGATTCAACTTTAGTACCACTTCCTACTATAGTGGTACTTGGATACTCATGACTACTATACTATAGTAGTCTCCATAACAATCCTTAGAAAATTCCAAAAAGGAAGTGACCTCTGTTGAGGTCCTAGTCCCTGACTTAACTAGCTGTTCCAGCTAAGCCCTGCCTCCTCCTGCCTTCATAATGGCCTTCCTTGGTCGCCCTTCCTCGATTAGTATGGGGTTGGAGGTAGTTTGGAAGGTGAAGCCGAAATAACTTTGTGGGGATAACAACTTGACTTGTGCATTTATGGTGCTTCTCACCATTACACCCGAGATCATTATTCAGCCAGTGAAGGCACAAGTAGGAGATCAACTTTTCTAGGAGCGGGTTAGGCAGTTGTTAGCCAAGGGAACATAGCACTATTCTATTGGGTCAGAAGGTGGATTGAGATTCTAGGGAAGGCTAGTTATCCCAAATGATGAGGAGTTGAGGCGAGGCATTATGTTAGAGGCTCACGGTTCACCCTTTACGGTACATCCCAGAGGGGATAAAGATGTACCACGACATTCGATGTCGGTATTGGTGGGCCGAGATGCAAAGGTACATAGTCATTTTTGTGTCCAAATATGCTCCGTATCTGCTGGTGAAGGTGGATCACCAGTGTCCCGCAGGTTTATTACAGCCTATGGAGATCTCGATGTGGAAATGGGAGAGTATCTCCATGGATTTCATCACTGGATTACTTACATCACATGAGGGAACGATTCCATCTAGGTGGTCATCGATAGGTTGACAAAAGTGGCTCACTTATTACCAGCCAATACAAATTGCAGTTCAGAGCAATATGATAGACTTTTCACCATAGAGATTATGAAATTTCATGAGGTACCGCTCAACATCGGGTCTGACAGGGACAAACATTTGTGTCCTATTTCTCGAGGAGCTTTCAATAATCTTTAGGGGAGGAGTTGAGATTGAGAAGCTCCTATCATCCTCAGACCGGTGGGCAGACATAGAGGGTGAACTTGATGCTGGAGGACATGCTACATATGTGCATATTAGAATTTAAGGGGATTTGGGAGCAGTATTTTCCTTTGGTGGAGTTTTCATACAACAACAACTACCAATTCACGATTGGGATGGCACTATTTCAGGCGCTTTACGGGAGACCTTATCGTTCACCCTCATGCTGATTGGAGGTGGGGGAGAACAAATTTCTCGGATCATATTTCATTCAGGACACCCGAGAGAAGGTGGAGATGATTTGGACCAAGATAGGCATTGCCCAGGATGGGAAAAATATCTACGTGGATGCGTGATGCGATTGAAAATGTATCTCAGGAATGCGTTCACTCAAGGCTCAAGTGTAAGCCTGTCGCTCAAGTAGTAATCCCAGTAAGTCGGGTATCGATCCTCAGGGAAAAAGGACAACAGAGTTGTGACGACGGGAAGAGACGGAGAGACCCTGACTTTGACTCTAAAAAGAAAAGGAAAAATTGATTTGGTTTTGAGATTGATTACAGCTAAATGCGATAATGAAATTATGAGAGATGCAACTATACTAATCTGCCGAAATTAAGAATGAATGATGATTCGAAACATTTTTATTTTAAATGATGAGAGAAATAGGACGGGCATACAATCCCCCAACCCTAGTGTAGTGCAGTTATAATTTTAATCATAAACTTATCTGATTGATCTGACCCGGAGTTTAGTACTCCTAAGCATTATGTATACGAGGTTCAAGCCCGCGTCATACCCAATCTAAGGATGAGTAAATTGGTATCGCGATAGTGACACTCAAATTGTACTCTAAATCATCACGAGTACCCAAAGGTAAACG
The DNA here is from genome assembly GCA_949130495.1 of Sambucus nigra. NCBI lineage: Eukaryota > Viridiplantae > Streptophyta > Magnoliopsida > Dipsacales > Adoxaceae > Sambucus > Sambucus nigra. The sequence goes on from OX422219.1 coordinate 116,465,347, forward strand.
AGATATAAAGATCTACAATTATTATGTAACTACGTAATACGATTGCAATCAATCACTAAATTCATCGGATTAATTTTATACACACGCACTAACACATTAGGCTGGGTTCATGCATCCCCGTCTTTTAAACCTAGCAGGACATATTAAACTGAAGGATGCATGAAATAGTAACGTTGCATACGAGAGAACTCATGATAACACCAGATCGAAGTACGTAGCTAAGTATTATAAACACAGAAATTTATTCAAATCACGCAGAAAAATTGCCATGCAAGAATAATAATCATAAAAATAAAGCTTGGATTACAACTTGAAAACAAACCCGGGATTGTATTGATCTTACATCAATTAATTTAAGTTATGTTCCTAGATGTTCTTATCTTTTTTTTCTCTACCAAAAACTAAAAAAAACTCTTCCGAACTGCTGTCCCTAGGTCACTACTTCCGTCCAAAACTGTTATTGGAGGAGTTTTAACCTAATGGGCTTCTTTCAACCAATCAGAATGAAGGAGAAAAATTGCGCTTTCGGATCCCCGAACCGGTTCACATGTTCCTTGAATCAGTTCACCCCCCAAACCGGTTCGCATCTGGGTTCGAGAGTTTTTGCTGGCTTGGGGTGCTTTTTCTTTCACTCAACACTTAGATTTTTTCTTGTTTTATTTCCTTTCTTCCTTGAATTTTTCTTCAACTTCAACGGGTCATAACTCATCAACCGTAGCTCCGATTTAGGTGTTTTTTCTTTCAGTGTTCTCATTGTTTCGAGCTTTTCAACTTTCCAGTTGACTCCACCTTTGGGATCTAGCTACAGAATTGCCAAAATACCCTTGAACTTGCCTTCTTAACTTTTCTTTCATCGTCTCGCTTTCTCTTTTGCACTGCTTGCATAATAAACCTGTAAAACAAATAAGAGAAGCACGAAACACGAAATACTTGCCAACGAAGGTTAGTAGCATAAATGTGCGTCAAATCCATATCGGTTGTATCACTCGGGTTCACAAATATACTGAAATTATGGGAATAAATATATAATATTTAGGCCCAATCAAACCCCCCTAACATAGAACTTTGCGCGTCCCGAGCAATGTAAAAGAATCCTAGCAAGGCCTAACTCTTGAAAATCATATTTTATTGGGATAGAATACCTTTTTCGCGGGCAATCGATTGCATTTAGTGCATGCAACAAGCCTTTAAACCCCTAGGTCACCCTAGTAGGACCAGTTGTGTCTCGTGAGGGTTTGCAGAGAATATGCCCACAAAATTCGACTCAAAGAAAATTCAAAATACGCAGAAATTGTGCAATTCAAACTTTTTCAGAAAATAGTCATCATCAAGTCATATTTACAAGTCTCAAACCATAGTGCGTGTGTGCGAAGTCGAAAATATAACCGCCAATTTCCACCGATAGATCATTACGTTACTTATTCGACAATTTGTTTTGATTTCAATTTCTCACGAAATGCTCTCACAATCGAATCACTCGAATTATGGCTATTCTCTCGGTATGCGTGATATAAAGAGTAAATATAATGGATGCAAAATCACGCATACAATTAGAAAGACGGAAATTTTATGGTGAAAGGACCTCATCAACGGATTACGGTTTTAAAAACGGGAACATTGCCTCTATTTCGCGCACTTAGTCTCCTTCATTATCTTTAGGTGTATTAGCTCTCCATGCGATAACCAATTTCACGATTTAGACTCGGTTCGGACTTTTTCGGGTTGTTTAAGGTATATTGGGTAAATTGAAAGAGGTAGGGAAGGCTGGAATTCGAAGCGTCATTAATGATGTCCATTTGTGCTTTTTTCGGGCTATTGCTCATTTTTTTTTCCTATTTTTTCTGTTTTTCACTTATTTTCTTTTCTTGCTATTTTTTATTGAGCATTCTTCTTCTTTTTTCTTGCCCTTTTTGTTGCACTTTTCGGACTAGATTCTGAATTTTTTTTTATTTTTCACAATTTCGGTCTATTTGGGTTTTTCGAGTTATCAAACGAAAGGAAAAAATCATTCGGCTCGATTTGGGTTGCAAAAAGGGTGATTTTTCACGAGTTTTTAGGGCCAATATTTTTGGGTGACAAACGAGGGCCTACTTCATCGTCCAAAATGCCAATTGCGTTACCATATGCGTTTCGAGATGAATTTAAGTTTAGAGACTACCTTCGCACGTTTTTCAAGGCAATATTGCACACATTTTTCAAAACCGATCAAAATGAAAGGATTGAGGTCCTTGACAACTTTTTAGGCGCTGAAAAGAACTTTGAGTTAACAATTAACTCGGATTGATTTAAAAACTCGCAAAACGTGATAGGCTCGAATCTCACCGGGTTTGTTAATCTCCACACTTATTCGTTAAGTCGTCAATTTTCGCTCAATTTCCATCTTTGGTCAATTTCGGCTTTGTGTGTGTTGAATATTTACAATTTGAGACATCAATTTGACTTTAATGATATTTTTGAAAAATTTGAATTCTAATTTTTATTTATTTTGAACAAAAATATTTTTGGATTTTTCAAAATTTTATGGTTTTTTTTTTTTGGAAATTTTTGGGCATTTTTGAAAATTTGTGAAGTTTTAGAAATACGCACTTGTGACCCCCCTAACTTAGACTTTTTCATTGTCCTCAAGCAAAAAGGACTAAAATCTAACTCAAAGCGAATAAAAAGTGCGGAAAAATAAAACAAACAAATATGAAAAATGCAAGATTTGATAATAACAATGGGGAAGCATGTGTTACATAAGAGATGGGAGAGCAACTGTAAGCAATTTTAAACCACGAACAACAACGAACATCCACACCAATATATCGAAACAGTTATGAGTTCAGGGTGGAGGTGGGTGTGAGGACCTGGGTGCATTGGGATCATACGGGTCATAAAAGAAGGGGGGTGGTGGTCCACCGAAGTTGAGTTGGTGAAGGTGGACTTGGAGTGGTACATCATCCGTGTGTCCCTTCGGTAAGACAATTGATCTTGATTGTATTGGTTGAGGAACCCGTCAAGGCGGGATTCAACTGCCGAAAGGCGGCGCTCAAAGTTTGCCCCCTGGGGCTCGAAATCAGAATCCTCCTCGTCATCCTCAAACTCGTCCTCATCGACGTCTATCATCGGGGCATCATGAGCCTCATCTCCCGCACCCTCGTCGAGAATGGGACGGTCGGGGTGAGCTACGCGCATTTGGCATTCGTTCCTAGTGGTGGAGGTGCCTCCAATGGGGCGGGGAAGCCGAATTTGCTGCCCCGGGTCATCTACTCCGGCCTCCATCAAGATCTACGTAATGAAACGGGCGTAAAGGAGTGTAGTTTTTCCCCATTCGTCGTAAGCGGCATTGATGATGTCCGCGTAGAAAAGATGGGCGAGATTGATGGTGCTTTCAGGGTCTAAAAAGTAGTAGAGGAAATTGGCGTGATGTAATCTGACCACCGAGTCATTGGTGGTTTGGTGGATGGCGCCACAAGCAATGAGGTGTGTGAATCTCACCGTAGCCGCCAAACCTCCGATGGGAAAAGACTCGCGTACCCATTCCTCCCCGGGTTCCATACGAGCAATGCATTCGTCTTTGGTGTGGGGGGTACCATCGGTGGGGTATTGGAATGGCACGGGGAGGATCACCCCTTTAGCACGCATTTTACGTGCTATGATGGCCGCCGAAAAAGTAATTCGTATACCATCAAGGTTTGCCTCGTGAAGCGTAGAAGATTTGCTAACCAAGGTCACATAAAACTGGAGGATGGCGGTTTCAAACACGTGAGGGCTCGTTGGAGCGAGGAAAGAGCACCACCCTCGGCGATCAAATAGGGCGGTTACATCCCCCGGAAGTTGGTCCCAATTAACGAAACGTTCTATGTGGATTGGGTGCGTAGCCGAGAAGTATTGCTCGACCCAATGGCGTTCTTGGATGCTTCGAAATACCCCTTTACCCTCGTCATCAAGGACGGTGGTATCATCATATTTCTTGGGGCGGAAATTTTCTTGCCGAGGACGCGACATGATGATGGAGAGAGAGAGGGAGAGGGAAAGGATATGGTGGAGAGGAGAGTGAGGGGGAATTTGTGGTGTAAGAAATGGAGGAGGGGTAGGTAGTAATTTATAGGTGTGGAGGGGTGGGTTTTGGTGGGAAATATGAATGGGTGGGAAGGAAGTGATGGAGGGAGTGAATTAGGATGAAAATTGGAAGGGGGGAAGAGTTTGGAGGGAAGAAAAACGAAGGGGAATGAATGTAGGGGAAAAAAGGAGGGAAGAGAATGAATTTGGAAATAAGGGGAGGTGAATCTGCCAGGTACCCCGAACCGGTTCGGAGGTACCGCGAACCGGTTTGCACCCCTAACCGGTTCGGTTTGGGGTTTGGGGAACTGTGCTGGTTTGTTTGCTTGGGTTCTCTCATCTCTCGAATTCTAAGTGTGCTCTAATGCTCTATCTTGTGCATAATGCCCCTAAAGACGTCCTAGACCCTAGGGCTCCCTAAAAATTCCTCGAACCCAACCTCGTATTGCGTGCTAGTTCCCTTGCAATGTGTGCTACCCGGTCTATCTCGTGGCCCATGCTCCCGACTCCTAACTAACCTATTCACACACGACTACTATACACAAGAACTCACCCCATACGCGTCGGGGGTGCGATAACCTCACTTTTTCAGCTCAATTGACCTCGTAAACGGGGTCTGACAACCAAACGGTGTCGACTTCTTCCATACACGCCTCTAGATATGGCTTTAGGCGTTGTCCATTCACTTTGAACGTGTTTCCCCCTTTTAAATCATCTAGTTCAACAGCTCCATGGGGGAAAACATTCTTCACTACGAATGGGCCAGACAATCGTGACCGCAACTTGCCCGGAAAGAGGTGAAGCCGAGAGTTGTAGAGAAGAACTTTTGCCCGGGAAGAAACTCTTTTCATTGAATGATGCTATCATGAGCGAGTTTCATCCTTTCTTTCAAAATCTTGGCATTCTCATACGCATCATTGCGTAGTTCTTCTAACTCATTCAATTGAAGCTTGCGGGCTTCACCGGCCTTGTCCATGGCATAATTAAATTGTTTAATTGCCCAATACGCCTTGTGTTCGAGCTCAACGGGAAGATGGCAAGGTTTGCCATATACAAATCGGAAAGGGGACATGCCGAGTTGATTCTTAAATGCGGTACGATAGGCCCATAGCGAATCGTTCAATCTAAGTGACCAATCTTTCTGGTTAGGATTGACAGTCTTTTCGAGAATGTTCTTGATTTCTCGATTCGCTAGTTAGGCCTGCCCATTCGTTTGTGGGTGATAAGTCGTTCCAACCTTGTGAACGACACCATACTTTCTCATGAGCTTCGCGAATGGCTTATTGCAAAAGTGGGTGCCATTATCGCTAATTATTGCTTTAGATGCACCGAAGTGGGAAAGTATGTATTCTTGCAGTAACTTTATCACCACTTTTTTGTCATTAGTCTTGGTAGCTATAGCTTCCACCCATTTACAAACGTAGTCTACCGCGACAAGGATGTATAGGAATCCAAAGGACAGGGGGAAGGATCCCATGAAGTCAATACCCCAACAGTCGAATATCTCAATGATGAGTATGGGGGTAAGAGGTATCATGTCTCGTCGAGTAATGGCTCCCATTCGTTGGCACCTATTGCATGATTCGTAAGCATCGTTCGCATCCCGAAAGATTGTGGGCCAATAGAGGCCGCATTACAGAATTTTTGCGATTGTCTTTTTCATCGAAAAGTGACCTCCACAAGCTTCCGAATGACAAAACTGGATGACTTTTGGGATTTCATCATCCGGTACACATCGTCAGATGATTTGGTCTGCGCGGTATTTAAAAAGGAATGGATCATCGTAAAAGAACATGCGCGACCAAGTAAGAAACCTCTTCTTATCTTGCGGTGTCCAGTCGGGAGGGACGGCTCCCGTGACAAGATAGTTCACTATGTCCGCAAACCAGGAATACGAAGAGGTAGCAAAAAGTTGCTCATCCAAAAAGTGTTCGTCTATGGGTATGGGATCACTAGGTACGTCGGACGAAAGTCGAGATAAATGATCAACAACGACGTTTTCTACTCCTTTATTATCTTTGATGGAGAGATTGAACTCTTATAGGAGTAGGATCCACCTTATGAGGCGCGACTTGGCATCTTTCTTTGCAAGTAGGTATTTCAAAGTCGCGTGGTCGGTGAAGACAATAATAGGAGAACCAATGAGATATGACCGGAATTTATCAAGGTCAAAGACTACCGCTAGCAACTCCTTCTCCGTGGTAGAGTAGCTAAGTTGAGGTCCGGTAAGAGTCCGGCTAGCGTAGTAGATGACATGAGCTTGCTTATCTTTTCGTTGGGCCAAAATAGCCCCGATCGCGTAATCGCTTGTATCACACATAAGTTTGAATGGTAAGGACCAATCCAAAACTTGCATGATGGGAGAGGACACAAGCATATTTTTTAATTTGTCAAAAGAGCTTTAGCATGCTTCCGTCCACTCAAATGGGGTGTCCTTCATGAGTAGGTTGCTTAAGGGCCTAGCGATGGCGCTAAAGTCCTTAATGAACCTTTGATAAAACCCCGCGTGGCCCAAGAATGAGCGCACGTCCTTCAGCGATTTTGGTGGGGGAAGATCAGCTATGACATCTATCTTTGCCCTATCAACCTCTATTCCTTTGGATGATATTATGTGGCCAAGAACTATTCCCTCGGTTACCATGAAATGGCACTTCTCCCAATTCAGCACTAAGTTCTTTTCCACACATCGAGTGAGTACTTTTTCCATCTTTTCTAAACAATGGTCAAAAGAGGTGCCAAAAATGCTGAAGTCATCCATGAACACTTCGAGTCCTCTCTCGACCATGTCGCTAAATAAGCTCAACATGCACCTTTGAAAGGTCGCGGGTGCATTACACAAACCAAATGGCATACGTTTGTAGGCAAACGTACCAACAGGGCAAGTGAAGGTCATCTTCTCCTGATCAAGTACATCTACCTCAATTTGGTTATATCCGGAATAACCATCAAGGAAGCAATAGTAAGGGTGGCCCGCCACTCTTTCAAGCATTTGATCAATAAATGGCAAGGGGAAATGGTCTTTCCTAGTTCCCGCATTGAGTTTCCGGTAATCAATGCAAACGCACCACCCGATGGTGGTACGTTGGGGTATTATATCTCCCTTGGCATTCTCAATCACAGTCATACCTGACTTCTTCGGGACGACTTGAATAGGGCTTACCCACTTGCTATCCGAGATTGGGTAGATGATCCCGGCATCCACTAATTTGATAATTTCGGTTCTCACAACTTTTTTCATGTTGGGATTCAGTCTTCTTTGCATTTCTCTAGAGGGTTTGACATCCTCTTCGAGATGGATCTTATGAGTGCAAATCAAAGGACTTATCCCCTTCAAATCAGCTATGAACCAACCAAAAGCACTTTGGTGCTTCCTCAGAATTTTCAATAATTTACCCTCCTGCCCTTCATCTAGGCTAGAGGAGATAACAACAGGAAATATCTCATCCTCTCCTAGGTACGCATATTTAATATGGGAGGGAAGTTTCTTTAATTCAAGGGTTGGAAATTTTTCACTGGAGGGAACCATGTGTGTATCCCTCGGAGGTAATTCCTCGAATCTAGAAACCCAATTAACCTCTCTCACGTCCTCGTCCGACGCACTCTCATCGAGTAGCTCTCTCAAGTCCCCAACCTCCCTCTCAAAGTCGGTATACGTCCCCTCACTCTCGTGTCTCATCGCTAAACAGGATTCTAAAGTGTCTCCACAGTAATTCTCCTCAAAGTACTCCTTTACTATCTCATCTATGAGGCTCACCACGTGAAGATCATCTTCCTCCCCTGCATTTTGGGCTATGTGGAAGATGTTGGTTTCCAAGGTCATGTTCCCAAAGGTGAGTTGCATTCGCCCATTCCTCGTATTGATGATTGCGTTAGCCGTAGCTAGGAAACGGCTCCCAAGGATGATGGGAACATGATTACTCTAGTGGAAGTAGGGCTCCGTGTCCCAAATGACAAAATCTACCGAAAAGTAGAAAGTGTCAACTTAGACGATCACGTCCTCGACTATACCTCGTGGGATCTTCACTGTTTGATCCGCTAATTGGAGAGTGACCTTCGTGGGCTTGAGGTCGCCCAAGTCAAGTTTCCTATAGATGGAGTAAGGGAGGATATTTGCGCTTGGTCCCAAGTCAAGTAAGGATTTTTCAATTTTATTCTCCCCAATGATGCAGGATATGGTGGGTACACCGAGATCTTTGAATTTAGGCGGGAGTTCATTTAGTAGAATGGAGCTCACATTTTGTGCTAGAAAGACGTTCTTCGTCACTTTCATCTTTCTCTTAACCGTCAACAGGTCTTTGATGACTTTTCCATAAGCTGGAATTTGTTTCATGGCCTCGAGAAAAGGTAAATTAAGCTTGACCTGCTTTAGCACTTCTAGCACGTCTTCACGTGGGTTTCCTCTATGGGAGGGAATCAACCTTTAAGGAAACGGTGCCGCGGAGGGAGGTTTCATAACTACCTCTGGCCCACTAGCATCTTCTTGGTCACTCTCATTCAAGGGGACATCTTCGGCCTCTTTTATGCCAGGCGAAATCTCCTTGGCTTTCGTTGTGTCGGGTGGGGGAGGTGATAAATAAAAAACTCTCCCACTACGAAGAGTGGTCACAGCTTGACATTGCTCCTGATGTTCAGTGGAGGTAGAGCTAACACTAGTTTGACCTTGGGTAGGTCTTTGGCCTTGGGCAGGTAACTTGCCCTTCTCTTGAGCACTCAATGAGGATTCTATTTTTGACAGATTCACATTTATATCGCCAATCAGACGATCATATTTGGCATTGGTTGCTGTCTGGCTTGCGATGAATTTATTCTATGTATCCTCAAGAGTTCTCCGCTGTGGCGGGATATAATTTCATTGAGGTGGTGGCGCTTGCACATGTCCTTGCATGTGCGGAGCTTGTTGAAAATGTTGTGGTGAAGGATGGGCAACATGCGAAGGAGGGTTCATTGCGGCATGTTGTTGCCCATAGCTAAAACCAGGATGGTTTTTCCATGAAGGGTTATATGAATTCCCGTGCGGGCCACCGAAATTACCCATAAAACCTCCTATCCCACTAACTTGATCCTGAAGCATAACTCTGTAGGCGGGTATCGTCGGGCATTCCTCAGTTGAATGTTCCGCCTCATAAATCGCGCACACCTTCTTGACGGGGTTTAAAATGGATCTAGCTGGTCCTTTTCCATATATCTCGCATAGATCGCGAAATCCTTTCTCAAGGGTCTCCAATCGACAGTCCGTCATAGAATTCTTCTCTACGTGGAATAGGTCGGATGCCGACGGAGTGGTGGTCATTTGTCGATTTCGATTCTGAGCGTTAGGATCATAAGTATACCAGGATTGGGTAGTCTCGGCGACATACCTCAGGTGAAGCTCAGCATCGTGGGTATCTAAATCAATAAACGGACCACTTCCCATTGTTTCAACCAGTTGTTTGGACTTAAGATTCAAGCCATTATAGATAAAAGAGATGACTTGCGCTGAATCAAATCCATGATGGGGGCATGAAGCAACTAACTCATTGAAACATTCATAACATCGATGGAATGTCTCATTTTTAGCTTGTCTGAACGCTTGAATTTGAGCCTTTATGGAGATTGTTCGATGTGGTGGGAAGAATTTCTTGAGAAATCTCGACTGTAATTCATTCCAGGATGGAATCGAGCTTGGAGGTAAAGACCATAGCCAGGTCTTAGCTTTATCTTTGAGCGAGAAAGGGAAGAGTTTGAGGCGGATTACCTCTTGTGTGCAGGTTTGATCATTGAGAGTATCACACACGTCCTCAAATTCCCTAGTATGGAAGTATGGATTTTTAGATACCATACCGTGGTAATGCGGTAGCATCTGGATCATCCCATTTTTGAAACGGAATTGCCCCGCATTGTACGGGAGTATAATGCATCTCGGAGTGACAATACACTCGGGATATAAGAATTCTGTAATCGGACGGTATGGGGGCTCTTCCTTACCGGCGGGTGCACTGCCATGTTGCGACATCTCTTCCTCACTTATTGACTCGGTGCTCTCATTGGGCGTGCTCAGAGTGTGTCCTAAGAAGGAAAAAGGAGTGTTATCGGAGACTGAGTGCGACGGTGTGGGAAGTGGGATCCAGAACTGTGGGGCGTTTGGAGTGTGGGGACTATCAGGATTATACTCAACAATTGGATTTTTGTGAATGTTAGTTGGAGTATTATGGGGTGTGGGAGTGGTTTCAGAATTTTGCATTAAGCTTGTAAGAGATGGTGATGAATCTTTTTGTGCTTTTTGAAATTTTTTATATGTTTTTGGATTTTTGTAGATTTTTGGTCAAAGCTTTGGATTGACTCGATCTAATCCTAAGTCTACCTAATTCCCCGGCAACAGCGGCAAAAACTTAACGCAACTGAAAATGTATCTCAGGAATGCGTTCACTCTAGGCTCAAGTGTAAGCCTGTCGCTCAAGTAATAATTCCAGTAAGTCAGGTATCGATCTTCAAGAAAAAAGGACAATAGAGTTATGACGACGGGAAGAGACGGAGAGACCCTAACATTGACTCTAAAAAGAAAAGGAAAATTGATTTGGTTTTGAGATTGATTACAGCTAAATGCGATAATGAAATTATGAGAGATGCAACTATACTAATCTACCGAAATTAAGAATGAATGATGATTCGAAACTTTTTTATTTTAAATGATGAGAGAAATAGGACGGGCATACAATCCCCCAACCCTAGTGTAGTGCAGTTATAATATTAATCATAAATTTATCTGATTGATCTGACCCGGAATTTAGTACTCCCAAGCATTGTGTATACGAGGTTCAAGCCTGCGTCATACCTAATCTGAGGATGAGTAAATTGGTATCGCGATAGTGACACTCAATTTGTACTCTAAATCATCACGAGTACCCAAAGGTAAACAAGATATAAAGATCTACAATTATTATGTAACTACGTAATACGATCGCAATCAATCACTAAATTCATCGGATTAATTTTATACACACGCACTAACACATTAGGCTGAGTTCATGCATCCTGGCCTTTTAAACCTAGCCGGACATATTAAACTGAAGGATGCATGAAATAGTAACGTTGCATGCGAGCGAACTCATGATAACACTAGATCGAAATACGTAGCTAAGTATTATAAACGTAGAAATTTATTCAAATCACGCAGAAAAATTACCATGCAAGAATAATAATCATAAAAATAAACCTTGGATTACAACTTGAAAACAAACCCGAGATTGTATTGATCTTGCATCAATTAATTGAAGTTATGTTCCTAGATGTTCTTATCTTTTTTTTCTCTACCAAAAACTAAAAAAAACTCTTCCGAACTGCTGTCCCTAGGTCACTACTTCCGTCTAAAACAGTTATTGGAGGAGTTTTAACCTAATGGACTTCTTTCAACCAATCAGAATGAAGGAGAAAAATCGCGCTTCAGGATCCCCGAACCGGTTCGCATGTTCCTCGAACCGGTTCGCCCCCCAAACCGGTTCGCTCCTGGGTTCGAGAATTTTTGCTGTCTTGGGGTGCTTTTTCTTCCACTCAACACTTAGAATTTTTCTTGTTTTATTTCCTTTCTTCCTTGAATTTTTCTTCAACTTCAACTGGTCATAACTCATCAACCGTAGCTCGGATTTGGGTGCCGTTTCTTTCAGTGTTCTCGTTGTTCCGAGCTTTTCAACTTTCCAGTTGACTCCTCCTTCGGAATCTTGCTTCAAAATTACCAAAATACCCTTGAACTTGCCTTCTTAGCTTTTCTTTCATCGTCTCGCCTTCTCTTTTGTACTGCTTGCATAATAAACCTGTAAAACAAATAAGAGAAGCACAAAACACGAAATACTTGCCAACGAAGGTTAGTAGCATAAATGTGCGTCAAATCCATATCGGTTGCATCACTCGGGTTCACAAATATACTGAAATTAGGGGAATAAATATACAATATTTATGCCCAATCAATGCGGGTAGGAGACAATTAGATTTTAATGTTGGGTATCAGGTGTTAATTAAAGTGTTTCCCGTGAATGGAGTGATGAGGTTTGGGAAGAAGGGGAAGTTGGCTCTCCGACATGTGGGACCACTCCTTATCCTTGAGGGGATTAAGCCCGTAGCGTATCGATTGGGATTACTTAACCACTTGCAGCAGATGCACGACGTCATATTTGTGTTGCAAAGGTTCCTTAGAGACAAAATAGCGTACCAACATATTGATATTGATGAGATAGAGCTCTAGCCAAGCTTTACCTCCTCGTAGACCCATAGCCATTCTAGACCATAGGGAGCGTCGACTCCAATCCAAGGTTGTTCCATTAGTACGTGTACAGTGGGGAGACCATAGAGAGGATGAGTCGAATGGGGAGACGGAGGATGACTTGCGAACGAAATATCTGGATCACTTTTAGTTAGGTACATATTTTTCTAAATTTTGATGACAGAATCCCATTATAGGGGGAGAATGCAATACCCCATATTTTTAAGATAAAATAAAACTACTTTTTTATTAAATAAAGTTCAAGAGAATTTAAATTAAATCGGTCAAATTAAATTAATTAAATTGAGAGTGAATTTATTTATTATGGTTGCCTATTATGTGAAAGGGACATTGTATGATAAATAAATTTCAATAGGAAAATAATTGCATGTGCATGAAAAAATTTATGTGTGACTGAATTAAAAAATATTTTTTAGATAAAAATATTTGGGACGTAATTTTGTGAGGTTTTAAGTGCTCGTTATGATATTTTAGACCCTTAGGAATGGTCCCGGAATATATATATCGGAGTTAGAAAATAAGGTATTTGAGCTCATTTGGTGGTCCAAAGTTGTGGCCCAAGGCCCAATTAAGGAATTATAAACTAATCACGCTTATTAAAGTTTAAACAACTCCCTGGGAGTTACATCCAATAACCCTAAGAACCTATCCCAAGAGAGAGAGAGGCAATAACACCTAAAAGAAAGAAGTGGAGAAGAAGATTCAAGGACGGATTCAAGAACCAACGATGAAACAATCCAAGATCCGAGGCAAGAATTCCCTTCCTTAATTTTTATTAATTCAAATTACTTATTTATTCATTGTGTGTTCTGATCCATGTAGAAATTCTGGATTTAGGTATCTTGGTGACTTGTTCATGAAAATAAAATATAGTTATGATGAGTGACATTTAGGAGTAATTAAGGAATTCAAAATTTAGGATGGTTTTATTATAAGGATTTGATGAATAGAATTCATGGTTAGGACTCCTATTGAAATGGTTGTGTTGACCCATATGTAGGAGACCTTTACACATATTATACGGACTGAAATTATGATTATTATAGCCCTTGTATATAATATAAATTTGGGACATTTATTGTTATCGAAATTCTGAATTGATATGAACATAGATTGGTCACTCAAATCTCTAGAATTTTAGAATATGAATTTATCGTTAAAATAAATGATTAATTACCCTGAGTTGGTGAATTAATTATTAGAGATCCATGGGGTGGAACATACATTGGTAGGAACCTAGAAAATCAGGTTTGACTTTGGAAAGTGAATTCCGTATGCAAGAAAAATTGGGAAAACAGATTCTAGAGGAGAGAGTCGATCGCCCCTGGGTCGAACTGGTTCGTCTCCTAGAGGCTTGATCGTTGGATTCGCTGTTGGGTCCGGGTGATTTTAGAAGTTCATGTGAGTTGGTAGAACCGTGTTTGGGTTTTCGTGAAATTTATTAAAAATGGAAGCGTATGACTATTTACAAAAAAAGGACTAAATTAACAAGTTCGTTAATAATATTATATAAAGAGGGAATATTTAATAATTCACATGTGGGTAAATTATTAAATAAGAATAAGTTTGGAATATTCATTTTGGGTGGCTATTGGGTAATTATTAGGATAATTACCTTTATATATGATAATATGTAATTATATTTTTATTTGGACATACTGATGTTCGTAGACTGCCCTATCGGTTGAGGTACGCACATTTGGTACCGGAGCACATATCGACACAGGTGGGCTAGGCGTAGTGTTAGGTCATATTTTAGGTACTACCTGGGAGCGCCATTTATAAAAGTTAAGTGTAGATGTTGGATCCATGTGATACCGCTTAATATGGGTCGTGCAATGGTGACACTGCGTAGGTACCGCCCCACTTGCTTGTGTTTTGTTTGTCTATTTTGGATAAGAGACTCCTACGGACTCAACAATGGAGCACGAACGATACATTATAGGCAGATACCTTAGTGTCGCATATGTAACGACATATATGAAATTAATTGTAATATATGAAAGAATTCCCAAGTCTAATGTTGTGGACTGGAGATACAGACCCAACAATACGTAGTATCAATGATTTTAAATGTTATCTCTTTATGGGCAGTATATCGGGTGTAAATTGGGAACTAATTGTTTGATCTTGCTATATGCATCTTTATAGTACCATTTGCTCTTATTTTGTATCCGTATCTGGTTATGGGTGGGTATTCGAATGGCACTGCTTTTAGGTGACGGGTGAGATATATTACTCATGAGAGTGACGATGCGAACACCCACTTTGACTTCACTGTACTTTTTCCCCATTAAAATGAGTAAGTTAATTCTCGAACACTTTAGGGCGCTAGCCCAAAATTCAAATGTTTTCTCCCCCCAAGTGTGCCTAGGCAAGGATAGCAGGATTGTCAATAGACCAGTCTTGTCGTTGCTTCCATTTCAGAGATTCCAGTTCTTGATTCTATCTTAGGTTGTCTTTTCATTTTGATTATTTCATTCTTGATTATTATGAGGGCATAAGCTCGAAATTTATTTACTTTCAGTTGGGTTAAGATATTAGTCTATGTCGGAGTTTATTTATTTAGTTATTCATGCTCTGGATGTTGATTTAGTGGTGTGTGATTGTTTATTCACTTGCAGTTAAATTCATTTATGCGTATTAAATTATTATTTTATAGTTTGATGCGAAGAATGATATAAATCGATAAGAAGTCTCATCTGTATTGTGTCACTGAAAAAAATGGAAGTTGTTACGATTCCTAGAATAAAAAAATTTACACAAAAGTAAGACCATTACTTTTCAGACTGAGAAAACTTTCTATTGGGTCTCAAAAGGAGAACGTGCAATTTCTCTCACCGGTTGAACTCTCCTTAAATAAGTCGCAAAACAAAAGGAAACCCAATTAGAGTAGAATTACTCCTCAGTGCATATGTTTCTTGGAAAGAAAATTGGAGCGAGCTCCACTTCGTAATCATTATAAACAATACCAGCAGACCACAAACAAGGAGTTTGGATAAACTCAAACACAAACCCACTAAATAAGGGGAAAAGGGGGTGGGGGGGGGGGGGGGGGGGGGGGAGGGAGGAACTCAAACTCTCTATCCCCACCTTCGTTGACCCAATCTCTACAACATCATTATATAAAATATTGTTAATATAGAGATCCTCATATTGCACTTTAGGTCCCTCAATGACGTGAGGCCAGTTATTTTTTACACCAAACATTAGTGTCATGCAAGACGAAATTGTCTCTACCATTTCGACATCCACTGTTATGTTAACCCGTTGAGACATTGATGCTAGAAAATGACCATTCCAATATCCAACCACAAACCCAATCCCAATACATTTTTAGTGTACCAACCACTGGATCAAAATTAATATTATATATTGCTTTAGGATGAGCACATCATGATATTGGATATGTGTTTTTATTTGCCGCCATCCTTACAATACCTTCCATGAACTCTTTTTATATGCACATCACCATATCTTTTATTCATATTGGGATAAATGGAGCATCATCATGTCCTACTTTATTCCAGTTATGCCACAGGCTCCACATTGACGTAGAAAAAAACTTCAATTGACCTTGATAAAATGAGTCTACTGCTATCCTTGCCCAGTCGGACTCTAATTTAAGTTTTACTGCTTCATCCAATCAGTGCTTATCGGTAGCCCTAATTTTTGTAGCTATTGAATAGTCTCGCATAACATGACTTAGGGTTTGTTTTCGACTTTTGCAAACATGTTATCTTCTGCAACCCATAATATGTCGATATTATGTTTAACCTTATTTGTCTAGTTTAAATATAATTATTATCCATATTCTGATTAAAAACAATGGTATAGCCTTGTCTAGATTTATCCTTAGCTTATTTTATCCTCATTGCGAGATATTACCCATTTTTCGTTGAATACTTTCCATTTTCTCATTGCGAGATATTACCTATTTATCCTCGCCTGAATGAAGAATCAATGGTATTCCAGGAATATCATTAACCTCCGCATCCGAAAATCTGTTTTGAATTATCTCCACCTTTCTTGAGTAAGTTATTTGATTAATGATCTCTTTGAAAATTCCCATTGGCCAGGTAGTATTGGTCATGAAATTAGTTTACACAAGTTTGTTTAGGGAGGCCAACCATGCTTCCACATTTTTGCGTTTTGTTTATTGCGTATGATAACGCTCACTCCAAATTCGAACGATCAATGACACCCCCAAATACTTTTCTAAAGTAATGCTGAATTGAAGTCTTTTTTTTTTTACTTTTGAAAAGGTTCCTGACTTGAAGTACTTGGGTTTCAAAATTCTAAACACAAAGACGGAGAATTTGATATAGTTCTCCATCCTAGATTTGCTAATAGATCTAAATTAGAGGCTTTCAAGTATTAAAATCCTAGCATGCCATTACTTTTTGGTTTATACATTTTCTCCAAGCTGATCCAACATGTCCCACTTTTTTTTTAGTTAGACCACCAAAACTTTTGCATTTATACACTAAATTCTTCGCATAAACAATCAGGAATCTTGAAATAACTCGAGGCATATGTGGGTTAAGCTTGTACCCCCACCTTTATTTGAACTTCCTTGACCGCTTTCGAGAGGAGTGGTTCTTTAGCACCAATTTTTTTTTTTTTCCATACTCTCTCCCAAAGCCCAACAAACACCTCTTTTATAATCCCACGATAGATAATAATCTAAGGTATTTCTCGTGCCTCATACTTCTTGGATCCCCCAAATATTGACAAGTTCTCTTATGCTTTATGGAGTACCACATTTTACTCGTATTGATTTGTTATCACGATGCTTGTTCGTACACCACTAGTATATGTTTTATCTCTTCCATCTCACTTTTTGATATTGCCCCGAAGATAATGATGTCATGAATAAAAGAATAACTTAATTAGTGTAAAACCCATGGTCCACCTCAACTGACAGTCATCCTTGAGATTATGTTTTCTCTTTGTGCTTAATTCATTAGTGATGACATCCCTTCCTCACATATAAGGAACATATAGGGCGAGAGTTGGTCCCTTGTCGCAGTCTCCTCCTCAAAAATAAATACCCATTTGTGTCTTATGACATAATAAAAAGAAAATACAATTTATTATTAAACTAGCATGCAATTCGCGCGATGTGCCAACACTTTAAGAAAAATTACAACAAATTATATATATATATATATATATATATATATATAATGCTCTTGTGCGGACTAGTCCGCATTTTAAGAATGCAGGCCGGACATGTGTCACCTAATGGTGCGCTTAGAAATTATCGCCTAAATTATATGCAACTCTCTCTTTTTTCTGGGCTCACCGCCAGGTGACACATGTCCGGTCTGCATTCTTAAATTGCGGACTAGTCCGCGCAAGAACAGGACTGAATATATATATATATATATATATATATATATATATATAAGGAGTAGAATTTTGGTTACTATTCCTTAAGTTGATAAGCTAATAAGGGGATAGGATTAAACCAAGAATGCAAGAAATAAAGGGTTGGGATTAAAATACCCCTATTATCATTTTTACCCCTTAAATAATTGGTTTTCCCCTCTTTTAACACACTTCACTTTATTTCCCCCTTTGTTCAAAATTCAAAAACAAGGGTAGAATGGTATTATCCCATTTTTATCTCACTTTTGAAGCCCTTACCCTAACTAGACTTTGTCACACACGCAACCCACCAACCCTCTCTCTTCAGCTTCTTTTCTCCCTGCAACTTCAGCCACCGTCCCTCCTCCCCTCCTCCATGTCGAAGATTGTCTCTCAAGGCTGCCATTTCAGGTAATATAAGTTTGAAGTGGTTTTGATTAGTTTCGATTTTAGCTTTCTGATTAGCCTATATAGACTTTTGGGTTTATATCGTTTGGACTGATAATACGCTAACTGAGTTTTGTTGTAACTATTTTTCTATTTTGCAGATGATGAGTATTCAATGTATGTATATGTGATATCTTTGTTTAAATTTGTGGATTTAGGGTTTAATCGGGTTTTGTTGTTTAAAATGCGGGGTTTTTAAGTTTTAGATCTTTAATGCTTTTGTTTTTTCTTTTTCTTTTGAGTTTGTGTATCTTCTTAGGTTTATATGGACAAAAGATAAATTCCTAATAGAGGTGTCAGATATGTTCTTGCTTCAAGGTATTCTTTATTTGATTTATTGTTGTCGTATTAGTAATACCTATAAATTAATGTTTTAACACCCACTCAGTCGCCGTCGCCGCCACCGCGTCCTTTTCGTAGCCGCCTCTCTCTAACACACTCCTACAGGTTCAAAATCTAAAAATTGGAAGTTTGTTGGATCACTTCTCACTCACATTTACAATTTCGTATTTTGGTAAATCCCCTCTAACTCTCTCACATTTCTAATTGAACTTTTATGATTTCTAATTCGTGTTTATATTTTGTTTTTCTGGTACTAATTGGAGTTTTGATTTGTTTTCAAGGTTCAAGATATCTAAGGTATACTCTCTGCTTTTGTATGTTCACTTTTTTAATTTTGGAATTTTTTCAAATATAATTGATGATGCCTTTACCAATAGAAAATGGAGAAGATGTGTATAGTATAGTTGTATCAATTTCATAGTTTCTTCTCTCATTATATCCAGAAATTAACATGGTGGTCGTTGTGTTCTATGATTTCAGATAGAAGGGTTATCCTTTGGATTGAAGTAGTGGAGTTTTTTACATTTCCTTTTTTTCAATATTCGATGGATATATGTGTCTATCCTAAAGATTTTTTTTATGAGGATCGTGTTTTCGGATAGCAGGGATATCTTTCGGACAATTGTCTTAGATTTGTTCAATAGTAACATAATGTACTGCATATGTTTATACCTCTAAAAAAGACAATTATCATAACTTCTTTAGTATTTCCATTTGTTTCTCTTTTTATAATACAAGTACCATTTCTGGTCAACTTTCACAGTTATTTATAGAGGTGTGCACGGGTCTGTTCGGTTCGGTTTTGGACCGCAATTCAGACCGAACCGATCGGTTCGGTTTTGGAAAAAATCAGACCGAAACCGAACCGACGATGAAAAAAACCGCCGATTTCGGTTCACATCGGTTTCGGTTCGGTTTTAATCGATTTTCAGTTTTGGTCGGTTTTTTGTAGGTCGGTTTTCGATTTTGGAGGTTGGTTAATGGTGTTTGGATATAAACATAAAAGATATTTAAGGGTTTTTTAATATATAATATTGATGTCGGTTCGGTTCGGTTCGAATCGGTTTTTTCTTTGTCTAAACCGACAACCGAACCGATATTGTCGGTTTTTTAAATCCTTAAACCGCAAACCGAACCGGGCTAAAAAAACCGCCGGTTTCGGTTCGGTCCGGGCCGGTTCGGTTCGGTTTTCGGTTCGGTCGGTTTTTTTGCACACCCCTAGTTATTTATGGTGAAATTAACACAATGTCAAATGGTAGTTGCATATGTTTTGTAAATGTGAAAAGATTATAGGTGGGCAAGGAATATTTATGTTTGTTATTCTTTGTGTGCTCTGTTTGTAGGTTCACACACATATGCACACAAGGAATATTTATGTTTGTTGTTCTTTATGTGCTCTATTCTTCAAGTATTTAGTTTTAAAGCTACGATGGTGTTTTTAAAGTGTGGCATGATGACTTAGTGGGGTTGGATATTTTTATTGTTGTCATAGTGGTGTTTTATCACGTCTATAAAGGTAGAGAATTCATTATATGGTCTGATTGAATTTTCCTTTAACTCTATTTAGTTGTCCAGAACCTTTGTGATTGTAATCAAAGACAACTATGAATAAAAGTAGTTTTTTAGTGTGTTCAATTTAACCTTGGTTTGTGTAACTATTATTTGTGTTTTGTTAACAAGTACACGTCCCTAAACATAACTAAGGTATGTTTTGATATGTGGTAAGTTTGTGCTCATCAATTATTAGGTTGTATTTTAATTATGCACATGATTTTATTAGGTTAGGTAAATTGAATGAAATTTTGCGGATTCAGATACATCTTGCATTAGAATGAAATTATTTTCTTTGTAATGGTTAGGTAAATTGAAAAAGAATCATACGAAAAGGCAGAGCCATTACAACAGAAAAATACAAAGCAAACTACTGCACTAGACCTGATATCAAGGCTGAAAATGGTTTCAAATATCTGGGCTCAAAGCCTCACCAAATTTGATATCAAGGCTGAATATGTTCTTCCATTAGTGGCAAACTTCGCATATTTAACCAGCGCGCAAACACCGTCTCTTCACCAAGTTATGCACTTATCAATCCATACTCTCACTCACTTTACGTGGGTTTCTCTATTTTCATCCTTAAACGACAACTCTATTGTTTCTCATCCATTGTGATTTTGACTTTATAGAAAAAAAGTAACTATTGTAAGTTGGCATATGTTTGAGTATGTGTGTGTGTGTGTGCGTCTATATATATATATATATATATATATATATATATATATATTGGAGTACAATCGATCTTTAAAAAATGATGGCTTTTGGAAGCATTAAACCATAAAATATCACTAAAAGCATAAACCTTTTAAGGAATATATCTTTTATTACACTTATTTGGAGAATGTCTTTCAATAAAGAGTAGGGGTAAAATTGACATTCACATTACTTTAGTCAAAATATATGTGTCTGATGCATATTTCTCATTACTTTAGGATTCCTTAACACCGTTGACAAATCATAGTCTAATGTAGTAGACATAAGTCATTTGGTAATGCAAATTGAGCATGGATTAAATAAGTGATCTGTTGGGGTTAGTATGTGTTTCTAATTTATACATGACATGTTTGTACCTTTTGTTTGTTGACTATTTTTATAATAAGTTGACAATATCCAGCTTAGGGGGACCCCACTTGACTAAGCTTAGGGAGTTGTTGGGGTTTTGGATTTAGGATCCGTGTGTATTATGTTGCAGAGGATACCAAGCTAAGCTTCATATTATTTTTTTCGTTCTGCTGCATTTGTTATTCTTAAATAGTACAACTTTTTTACTAAATAAACATATCTAATGTGTTATTTCTTTCGTTGTTTTGGGGGATTAGATTTGTAACTCCCATTTTCTCAATTTTTTACACTAACAGGTATAGACCTCTCTTAGTGTTCTTGCTCTATCAAATTTGACACTAATCGAGTTTTGCATTTGTATTTTTCTTCTTTATGATGATGTTTTGGGGTGGATTACTTTGTGGGGTCTCTTCTCTATATGTCTATATGAGATCAGACATAAAGGAAAACCCAATGGCTACTGGTAAATACTAATGTGGTTTCTATTTCTTATGCCTCTAGAAAAGTAGACCTTCAAACCTTTAAAATTGAGTGAGTGAGTTGTCATTTTTCCTCCAAATACATGATTTTTTTCAGTTTTCTTTTAAAACTACCCATACTATAGAAATATATTTATTGTGGATGTTATTAAAGAGAACTACTTTTGTTAATCTATGAGTAGTATTACAATATAGTGTTTCAATCTAAACTAACTTGGTGTTCATATTAACCTGTTGGATATCCATACTGTATAAATCTTTATTCTGACCTGTTGGTGTTCTTAATCTAGATTCAAGACCACTTCCATGGCCTCTTGGTTGCTTAATACTGAGATACCTTCCAAAATTTGATTAAATGATTTTTATTTTGTTCTGATTTCACTCATTACAAAAGATGAGATGCTTATGTTGTGCTTTATTTGTATTCATTAAAGTTTAATCCGGGAAATGGGTCTGTTGATCTTTATCAAAATGATGACGGCGTTGCTACAAGGTGATGCATTAAACACTTATGATATTGTCACTGATATTATTGACAAAATTGCTTTTGTTCATTATGACATTTTCTTAAATTGATTTTTAAAATTATATTGTTCTTAGAGTTTAGAATTTATCGAGATCTTTCTGTATTGTGGTTCAGGGACTTCATTACAGGATTCCAAGTATGGATTTCAATATTGTGGTTCTTGTAGATGGATATCTTCTTTGAAGCCCCATTATATTGGCGCTCCATTCGCTCTCCCCGGGCGGGCGGGGTGTTACATATTATTAATTTATTCCACTCTATGTTACAGGGCGATCCAACATATACTTGGGTTGATGCTATCACTGTGGCACACTATACATGCTGTAAAGTAATTGTTGAAAATTTTGCATAGACTTTACAAGAGATGTTAGATGGTGAAGGATTCGGTCGACTTCTATTACCAAGGTTCCTCTTAGATACTTATTTTGGTAAAGGCACTAGATCATGATTTTTCTTTAAATTAATCTTGAATGACTACATTGGATATTGATTTTATTTGAAATTAGTATTTGAATTTTAGCTATTTTAATGTGTTTTAGAAAGATTGTTATCCCTAAAAGAATTTACCTCTTATCCGAGCAGGCACATGGAGGTGGACACAATCAAAGTAATGTTAAAAATTATAATTTGTATTTTTTTAATTCCATAACTATAGTCAGTGGCAATGCCACTTGATGTATGGAGGTTATTGGCGTGCAGAGGGTCATGGACATTAAACCGTGAAGAGATGTTAGCCAGCGAAGGATTCAGTCGACTTCTATTACCAAGGTTCCTCTTAGATACTTATTTTGGTAAAAGCACTAGAGCATGATTTTTCTTTAAGTTAAGCTTGAATAACTACATTGGATATTGATTTTATTTTAGACTTAAATTAATATTTGAATTTCAGCTATTTTAATGTGTTTCAGAAAGATTGTTATGCCAAAGAGCATTTACCTCTTATCCGAGCAGGAACATGGAGTTGGACACAATCAAAGTAATTTTAGAAACTATAATTTGTATTTTTTTAATTCCATCTCAAGTTTTTTAGTGTTGTATAGTAATCATATTTTTTATTTTATACTTTAATATTGGATCCAGTTTTAGGTGTGGTTGTCTATTTAGAGTTTTACCTTTATTTGATTGGTTTTAAAATGGTTAAAATTAGTTTTATCAAAAATACTCTGTTTATATACCTTTAGAAAGTTCTGAATATATTTATTAAAATTCCTTTCATCGACTTGAGTTGGTTCTTTTAGTTGCTATTCATGTTGATTTCTAATTTCTAGAAACATCTTTGACTATGGGTATGACTTCGGGGGATACACCTTTGATTTATAATATTTTGTTGTTTATTTTTGGGAGATTACTTCCCCAGGAAAATTCAAATTCCTTAATCAGTTAGTGCTTATGTTTCACCAATTCGTTCTTATGTTTCAACTTCCCCGGGAAATCTATCTACTTGGTTTTACAATGTTTGCTTCTCTCACTTTGGTTTTTATTGTTCAAGATGATATGTCTGCCCAAAATATTCTTCTTTTATATTTCATTTTTTTCAAACATTCGTTTTAAATGGGTTTATTCTTGGGACTGCCTTACTTTTAACCACCCAACTTCATAATTTTTATGAATGTTGCTAATTAAAGAAAAATAAAATGTGTGAATACATATGTATGGACACTATGTTTGTGTATGATAGCATATTGATGTGTCCTATCTTTTGAATTAATGGCCTCGACTCTATTTACTATTTTTTCTTTTTACAGACATTTCTTTTTATGTTTTTACAGATATGATGAATATACGAAAAATGAGAGTCATGTGTTAGTTGTTGCAAAACCCATCACCATAAACTCAACATCGTTTGCTTTGAACTACTATTGATGATTCGGCCAAGTCAAACTGGTTGCCAAATAATGTTTGGTCAACAAAACCCTGATCGGATAGAGCATCCAAACACCAGGTGTGTCCTCGCCAAATGCCACACTTAGGCCTAAGGGAGTGTGACGACACGACCTAAAAGGCAAAGTAAGGCAGAATGGCATCTCATAAGCATACTGGACTGGAAGGACACTTACTCGACAATGAAAACCTACCAATCTAGTTGGACAAGAGAGGCCCAAGATTATTAATCAAAGAATAAGTGATGCAATGACTATGGAACACTTGTTTAGTCGGCGAGTTCACCCAAAACATAAATTTTATATTATTTCATCACAACAAGAATGGACAACCCGTGTATAATCGGCAAGATCGCCCAAGCACCAATACTATATTTATTTATTACATATGTGTACAAAGTTACAACTGGTAAAATCTTAATCAGGCTGAGGCCTATGAATAAGATAATCAGCCACTTATGCTCTTCGACCGTCATTCGGATGAGGAGATAATTCCTCCTCGACCTCATTCGCATCTGACTCCAATATCTACCGAGGGATGGCATCGATGGGGATTCACTGATCATCCCTCCTGAAGGGGTTAAGCCTTAATGTGGAAGGGGAAATCTCATGACGATACCAGAGTATTGAGTTCCTTGGAACTTGTAGCTCCCTTAGGTTGCTCAACCATACCCTAATAAAAGTGATCTGTTTAAACTCTGTCTGCCTCGTCGGAGCATCCTCCCAACCTTGGTCATAACCGTCAGCCCATACTCGCCGAGGTCCTCTCTTTAACAGATGCCTCAGCCGTGTGACATGCCTTTGAAGCCCAGTAGCAATAACGTATGCTCGACGAACATCTTCATAAAGCTCATCCATTTACCTAGCTGGGCTTCTTGCATTTGTACCAGCTCACGGAATGATCGATGGGGCAGAACCTCGTATCATCGAAGAAACGTCGCTCGGCCCTGTGCCAGCTCGTGATGAGGAGGAACTCCTCAAAATGCGAGGCATAGTGCTCGACGCATTCTCCTTAAGGAGCAACACTTCCCTCCTCAAAGACTCATTGTCCTGTTGTAGAATTTCTCCAACTTGGTTGATCTCATCAGCTTCGAGGAGTCTTTCTCTCAGAGTATTCACCTCCTCTTGAATAGAAGCTACAACTTCTTCCATCTCTTGAAGCCTGTCTTTTAGTTTAACAACGAGTTCAGTCTGCTCTATGAAACTCTTATTCCTCAATCGCAATGATTTTCAAATTCTCATGAAGGTATGACGAACTTTGGGACTCACATCAGGACCAAGCATTATTCCTAATTTAGAAGTGGCCGGTATATAGACATCTACATCAATCAACTACAGGCCATAAAAGAGCAGTAAAGGATAAAATGAATCAGTACACTGAGGGAATAAACCTTCTCATTTCATTAATACATAAAAGGATCAGAGTACATCGAGAAATAGAAAGGAAAATTACAATAAAAAATACAAAAGCAATCCTAAGGATAAATTAGCTGGCGACCTCGGGTTGTTCAGAAGAAGTTGGTTGCTTCCCCTTATCAATAGCAATAGGAGCATCTCCTTCAGTAGGGACAGCTTCTGTCGACCAAGCATAAAGGGCATCAACAGGAACTAATGGGGAAGTAGGGTTAAGACCTTCAACAACTAGGGCAGGAGCTTCATCCACGATAAGTTTTGGGGTTAGATTGTGATCATCAAACAAGGGAGAAACAACATTAACCCCGACAGCCAAGAGGGCCTTATTCTAGACCTTCTTGAAGTTTAGACGGCTGATGTAGTTTATCTGAACCTCAGCATCTTCATATGCGATAGCCCACCCGGAGTTATATAAGTATTCCTTAACGGTGGCTTCCTCGGACTCCTTCTCCTTTAGCTTCTCGATCAGCACCTTGTTCTCCTCCACTACCACCAGCTTGCTCGAGCAGACCAAATCGTAAGCCTGTCGCAGTTCGCTCAGTTCTTTGACCATTTCCCCCCTCTCTCGATTATCTTTGACAAGGGCTAGGTCAAAGGACATCAGGAAAGCATCAATGGCCTTCAAGCTAGCCTCGAGCTCGGCACTCTTCACTTTCAAATCATCATTCTACTTATCCAACTCACCATTCTTATTGATCAGCTCGTCGCGAGAGCAATAGAGCACAGCAAAATCAGTCACAAACTGCAAGTAAAAGATGATATTAGAAGAAGGAAACATACTGAATTTGATGATCATTAGAAAAGAGAAATATACTTACTAAGTCTAGCCTCTGACTCGCTTACAAGGCTAACTGGTCAGTCCCCATTGCCCTCTGATGATCAGCAGGAAAGACTGCTCTCTCGAGCAGCGCAGGGGCCAGTTGAGGAGAAGTGGAAATTGAGGCCTCCTCTAGCAAGGCGGACACAGTCACCAAGGCCTGCCCAGCCTTCATCCTCGCTTCCATTTTTCTCCTCTCCTCAACCTTCTTCTTCTCCTCGGTCTTCTTCTTCTCCTCTTCCCTCTTCCTCTCTCTCTCTCTCTCTCTCACTTGATCTTATTCCTTTCTCTTCTTCTCCTGCTCCTGAGCAGCAGATCGAGAACCAATGGCAATAGCCCCACTGCTGGACTTCTACTTCTTCGACCTTTGAGTGAGAAACACATCATCATCATCATAATCATCATCATCACGGATCAAGTTTTTTTATGGGGGAACCATTTCCTCGCTAGAGCTGCTGGATGTACTTGAAGGTTCTTGGGCTTCAGAAACCTCTTCTGAGCTAGAATAATAGTTACTCTTGGAGCTCTCCTCTCCAGAACCACCTTCAGCACCTCCTCTAATATCACTCTCAGAACTACTCTCTTCCTCGTCCAACTGAATGGGATCGGCAGCAGCTTCTTTAGAAGTATCAAATTCAGGAATGCTATCCACGGGCCTTGCAATAAAACTGGACCCAATGTTCATGTACTCGAGTAGGAAAGCAACAGACCGGGGATGTTCACCGTCAGCCAAGGGTTCCCTAATATTCCAAGCTTTAATCAGCTCCGAAGTTCGAACCTCGCTGAGGGAAGGTTCTAAGTTCTTTGTCCTCACTGAAAAGAAAACAGAAAAGTGTCAAAAAATCACACATTAATAAAGAGATCGAAAGTGCAGAGCAAAGACTACCTATGTACTCTTCCCCATAAAAGGGGACAGTGAATCTATCAGACCTCAACCCTTCAGTATGGGGGGAGAACTGCCAATTCCTAGCAAGAAAGCCATCTTGCCAGTAGTCCTTATGGGAATCAGGTAAATTTACTACCAATACCCTATCAGGACTCCTGGCCTTGAGGTAAATAAGACCAGAGCTAGTTCGAGAGAAGGAATAACAAAAGCAAACTTCGGCGAACCCTAATTTAGTGCCATAAAGTTGATTTATTCGATGGACACCATTAATTATCTTCTATACGTTGGGTGAACAATGTGAAGGGACAATATTGAAATAACCAAAGAAATGAAGGAACAAATTATTTGGAGGAAAAGTAAGCCCCCTTGAGAAAGCAACAAGACATGAATCAAATGAGCACCCTCTATCTCTCTAACATTCTCAGGGAGAGAGGCGCACTCATTCTCTACCCATTCTGGAATATTATAGAATTTCATAAACTCAGACACTCATCTATTACCTATCTTTGACATTTGTAAACCCTAAAATAGCAAATTCAGAGAAAACTCAATAAAGAAAGAGCAAAGAGGACTTACGAGATGAAAGATCACAAGCCCAGATGACGAGAGAGAGTGAAAGCGAAGAAAATGAAGGCCCAGAGAAGAAGACACAACAGCTGAAACTCACAGAAGATGAGTGAACACAAAGAAATTTGAAACGACAACTATGGAACGCTACTCCAAATAGCTTTTAAATGCTCCCAATCATCGCGCACAGGACACGAAGCAACTGCCGCCTAAATCACTTCTCAACTTTGGGAAGAGTTACACGATTCACAAAAGTTCCATTATGGCAAATCATGTAAAATTATTGAGCCAAAATTGTGGCCTAACAACTTTAGGGGAAATTATGGGTACCCGAATTTACCGTTATGGGCCCGGACGAGTAGCCTAATAAAAACGGCCCAAAATCCGGACCCCTCGCCTCAACCAAATAGAATTATGACTTAGTCTCCTCCCAGGTTCTCATATTGAGAGATTCCAGGGGAATATGGTGGACGCCGGGGAGTCCAACATCCCCACTCATCGATGACATACATGTATATAATAAACCCTAAGCCTGGGGCAAAGGACATGCACTATATTCTCTGTAAACGCTCCCCAGAGTATATAAAAATAATATTGACTGCACCACTGTGGACGTAGGCATTCTTACTGAACCACGTACATACTGTGTTGTGTGATTGGCATTTTACCTTCTTTAATTTCCTTGGTGATTGCGCTTCTCTCATCTATTTGTGTTGAATATAATTGTCACCACACTAAGGTGAAAATCTTATAATTTTTTTACAATACAACAATACACAGAGAGGTAATATTATTTATATAAAAAGAAAAAATTACAGAGATTAGGCGTAAGTACCTGGATATGAGTCGGTTGTAGGTGCGACGGTGCTAAAATTATCAACTTCAACCTTAATAAAAACTTGAATAATAAAACCCTAATACATAAGCACATGCACATGATGTCGCCTATATTATCCCAAAATGACAATACCCTATAAACACCAATCAATTGATCAAAGTGGAATTACAAGAAAGTTAAAAATTGTGTTCTCCCACTGTTCACCTGAGAGCCCCACACAATTATATAAATAAAATGAAAGACACACTAATGTATGATTTTTAAACTTTTATGTTATGGTCTATTTTAACAATATTCTTTGTGGTTCAAAGATGGAAGCAGAAACGATAATGCATATACTTTACATAGTTTTTATAACATATTTCTCAAAGGATATATCATTAATTTATGAAAAGTCTTTCGCATTAGAAAATGTAAGTGTAATAAAAAGTGGAACGATTTAAAAAAAATTGGTTCATGAACCAAATCTTTATAGTCAAAACATGAAGGATGCTATGAAATTCGCACCACTCCATCCATCCTTCACTCATATACTTGTGCAAGTATAAAGGTAGAGTCGAAGAGTTTGGGAGTGTTAGAAAGAGTAGAGCCATATATGGTAATAATTGTCACACCCTAACCCCATTAGGATATAATTAAGTAAATAGTTCACAAACCACATTTATTATTTATTTATTCATTTAGTAATACACATTAAAACAACTTCAAGGTTAAAATCCGGAATACTAAAAATTCAATCGTTTTAAGGAGACACAATTTAAACAAACTCCCATACCATTTAACTTGATTACAACTAGTACAATGTATAAAACAAAACTGGCGAGACCCTAATACTATTCACTCAACCTCATAGACCTGGTAGTGGCAGCTTCAAAACGTAAAAACATAAACATATAAAACCATGAGTTTAAAAACTCAGTGAATGTACTACACTCTATATAGTAAAAGTACTGTATTAACATCTCAACATATCAATATACCCATCTCTGTGCCAGATTAAGCCATATGCGTATCCGGAGTTAATAAACCCCACATCTCATACCTGTAGGAAATAATCATATCCATAGGTTTTAATAAACTAACATCTCCTGAATTTCATAGCAACTCGACATATCTTGATTTTTATAAAGCCATAACATCTCAAAATCTCCTGACTTTTAATAAGCCATAACATCTCAACATCTCGTGACTTTTAATAAGCCATATCATCTCAACATATAATACATACACAACATATCCATAATCAACTCAGTAAGTATACTCACAATGGGATGTCAACTATGTATTTGTAAGGAAATTTTTGTCCATTATCAATGTATTATGTCGCATGCCGTTACACCGTTGAAGAAATTCAAGATTAAAGATTCAACGGATCCGAATATCAAAAGAAGAAGAGGAATCATAGTCTGACAGCCGGACCGATCCGCTGAAATAAAAGAATCGATCCGGCTAACCGGACCGGTCCGCCTAAAAGACCCGGACCGATCCGCTTGTTTGTCAGAAGGCCAGTATACCCCGGACCACAAGCAAACCGATGAAGCCCGAAAGCGAACCGATACGATCATCAACGGACCGATCCGCCTCAGAATAAAAGAACCGATCCGATCAAATCGGACCGATCCGCCTCAGACCCGGACCGGTCCGCCTGGGATAAACTCAAACAGATCGTGTTCAGATCGTGTTCAGTTTTTTAAGGCCCGAGCTTTCTTATTTAATCCAACTACGGGAAGTCGTTTTTTTAAGACTTAAACACACGATTTTCAGAGTACTGAAAGCCCTAAGTCTTCACCTATTGAGCATCTAAACTCTAGGTTTTTTTATTCACACAAATTGCCAATCATTTGTGAATCTCTTTGCAACCCAGGAACGAAGCTTTGCTCTTGTTCAACCCTTGTGGAGAAGCCATTTCTCTTCTCCATTGCAGCCCTACTGGAAAGGGATAGTTCCAGTCGCGACTACAGAATCCAATACCTGAGGGTAATTCTTAGTCACTTGTATTTTCATTGTAATCCAATTGTAAGCCGTTTTCTTACAAATTATAGTGAAAATAAATGGTTTTTCCCCTTTGGGGGATTTTTCCTCAATTGCATGTGTTTGAATGTTCTTGCTTAGATTATCATCTTATTCAATCACATACTGTTGCATGTTTTAGGGTTTGTTTTGGGGTAAAAGGGTTTAATATATAATTTGCTCATTTGAATGCAAGCACACACGTTCTCAAATTGGTATCAGAGCGGGTTGCGCTAATTTATCGCGTGATCCTGATTTTTGGAGGATTTACTTTCTGATACAATTTGTCTACTCACGTTTTCAAATTGGTATCAGAGCAGGTTACGCTAATCTATCGTGTATTCCTATTTTGCTCAAAAAATTTTCTAAGATATCAATTTTCTGATAAAATTGATTTTTGAAAAAGTGCGTGTTCAAATGGAGAAATTATATAATAAAATGCCTGTTTTTGACGGGTCAAATTATGCTTATTGGAAAGCCCGAATGAGGTCGGCTTTAAAAGCCATTGATGAACGTGTCTGGATTTTAGTAGAAAGAGGGTGGACTCCTCCCTCCGTGACTATTGATAATGTGATTAGTTTGAAACCTGACACTTCTTGGACTGATGAAGAATTTAAATGGTCATCTTTTAATTCTAAGGGTCTAAGTGCTATTTCTGGGTCTATCACACCTGATGAGTTCAAACGTATAATGACGTGCACTACGTCAAAAGAGGCATGGGATGTTTTACAACTCACCCATGAAGGAACTAATGCTGTGAAAGAATCTAAGTTGCAAAATTTGACAACTCAATTTGAAACCATCACCATGCATGAATCTGAATGCTTTGATGAATTTTATGCTAGACTTTCTGACATTGTGAATAATAGCTTTAATCTTGGTGAACATATTCCTAATGCTAGAGTTGTTAAAAAGATTCTTCGTTCTTTGCCTAAGCATTTTATCCCTAAAGTCACTGTGCTAAATTCTATGGGTAATTTAAATACGCTAAAATTGGAAGAACTTGTAGGAGATTTGCAAACTTATGAAATTGATATGTTCCTTAAAACTGCTAAATCTAAAGATAAGGGAATTGCACTTAAAGCCTAAGAGAGAAGGAGTGAGGGGTCAGCTAGAAAAAGGGTAGAGTCGTCTAGAAAGAGAGAGACTAACACGTCAGATTCTGAGTGTGATTTTGACCTAGATGATTTAGCTCTTTTTGCAAAAAAATTCAAGAGAATTCTCAAATTTAAGAAAAATGGCAATTTTAAAGATAAAAAGAAATTTGAGAAAAATAAGTTTGAAAAGAAAAATGAAAAAGACTCCAAAAATCATCTTAAGAAAGAAAGTGAGAGATGCTTTGAGTGCGATGGTAGGGGTCATAGAGCCTTTGAGTGTGCCAATCATTTGAATATAGAGAAAGGGAAAGCTGTCCTTAATGCTACCCTTAGTGACGAAAGTGAGGTCGAGACGGTGGATTCAGGAGATGAGTCACCGCATGAGTGTAACTTCAACGCATTCATGGCCAGTCAAGTGAGCACTCCTAGTTCTCTTCACGACGATGAAGATGATGCTTCACAGGGACACCTCGACAGTGAGATCGATGAGAGTGAGGGGGAGGATGACTCAAGTGAGAGCGAGAGTGATATTCAACGCGCCTATGATGAGTTATATTCTGAGTCATTTAAAACTAAAAAACATAACAAAGCGCTAGTTCTTAAGATCATCGACTTAGAGGAAGATTTAAGAAAGGCGAGAGAAAGAGAGTCCTCCACCGTCACCGCCCTGAGAGAGAGAATCTGCCTGTGTCGAGAAAGAGATTCTATTCAGAGAGAGAGAGAGAGTGTTTTAGAGAAAGAGAGAGGGGACTTGAATAAACAAGTGGCTAGTCTTACGAGTTAGCTCCATTCCTCCGTGGAGACTCGGAAGAAACTTGAAGCCCTTGTTGCCCAGCTGACTCATGATCTTGAGAAAGCACGGGAAGTCAAGGTACAAATCGAGGACAGATCTGGGAAGATGGAAAAGATGCTCCTCGGCCCCGCTTTAGGTTTTGGTGATCGATAAGGAATTGGATATGATGGTGCCTCCATGTCCCAAATTGTACCTGGACCAGTTCCTGAGTTTATTACCACTCTTTATGGTCACCGACAAAAACCTCGAAGGAGAGTTCGACCAAGAAAGGCAAACCAAGGTCCGCCTTTGACTGTACTCTTTTGTACTTATTGCAAAAGAAAAGGCCACCTTAGGGAGTCTTGCTATAGCATGGGTCGGACACGACGTACTATTGCTCCACCACGTCATACTGATGAGTTTTCTAGTCTGAGAGAGCGATTTGAGTTCTTAGCTGCCACGACTCAGAGTTTAATGGAAGAATTCCGACGGATGTCTTTGCCGTTAGTGAACGCTTCTCACATTCCAGCTAAAACCAACAACAACAAAGGAAAACAAAAGGTCAATCCTGTTTGGGTACCTAAGAAAGATAAAAAGGCCTTCGTTGTTCATGTTGCTCTCAAAGCTCATAATACCTCACAGTGGTATTTTGATAGTGGGTGCTCCAGACACATGACAAGTGATGCCTTATTTTTTACGACTCTTGAGGACTATCAGGATGGAAGAGTCACCTTTGGAGATGGGAGCAAGTCTAGCATTATAGGACGTGGTACTGTCGAGTTACCTAGATTTCCTAAGCTAGAAAATGTTTGGTACGTCAAAGGTTTGAAAGAAAACCTTCTCAGCATTAGCCAGCTGTGCGATGCTGACTTTGCAGTAAAGTTTGACCGGGACGCGTGTAAAGTCTATAATCAAGCCGGTAAACTATTAGTGCAAGGGGTGAGGACCGAGGATAATTGCTATGGGACTGAGCCCACATCCTTACTTGTCTGCAACAGCACCATGATCACTCCTATGGATCTGTGGCACCAACGTCTAGGTCACGTGAACGTTAGAGATCTTAATCGTTTAGCTAAAAGGGACCTAGTACGTGGCTTACCATCCCTTGGAAAGTCAACTTCGACCATTTGTGGACCCTGTCAGTTGGGAAAACAAATTCGTAGTCCTCATAGGAAGTTACATTCCATTACCACCTCTCGTGTTCTTGAGTTGATTCACATGGAACTTATGGGTCCCACTCGTACTGAGAGTCTAGGTGGTAAGAAGTACATCCTCGTGATGGTAGATGATTTCTCCAGATACTCCATTGTAGGTTTTCTGAGAGAGAAATCTGATGTTGTAGATTTTTTAACGACCAAGTGCCGTGTCCTGCAAAATCAACACCGTGTCACTATTAACAGGATGCATAGTGACAATGGCACTGAATTCACAGAAGCAAAGGTAGACCTTTACTGTGATAGCCTCAGGATCAAACATGAGTTCTCTGCTGTGAAAACTCCTCAGCAAAATGGGATTGTTGAGAGAAAGAATAGAACGATCCAAGAGATGGCTAGATCTATGCTTCTAGGTCGTAAAGTTTCTAGGAGATTTTGGGCAGAGGCAGTGTCTACTGCATGCCACATGGTGAATAGGGTGTATTTGTGTCCACACACACTTCATACTCCTTATGAGTTGTGGACTGGAAAGAAGACCAACCTGGCATATTTCCGTGTTTTTGGGAGTAAATGCTACATCCTACGGGATAGAGAGAAATTAGGAAAGTTCGACTCCCGGAGCGACGAGGGAATATTTCTAGGATATTCATCGACTAGCAGAGCATACCGGGTTTTTAACCTGAAGATCTCTAAGGTTATGGGATCAATAAACGTCACCGTGCAAGATGACGAACCTTCGACGGTTATTGATCCTAACCTTCAGTGTGAGGATGAGGATTGTTCTGACAGTGATTTTCCTGTTCCTCTCTCACACTCTGTGGACCCTACTCCTGTGTTAGGGGACACACCTTCTTGGGTTCGCAAGAGTCATGATCCGTCTGCCATTGTTGGCGATCCCACTCTAGGGGTCAAGACTC
This sequence comes from Sambucus nigra, assembly GCA_949130495.1. NCBI lineage: Eukaryota > Viridiplantae > Streptophyta > Magnoliopsida > Dipsacales > Adoxaceae > Sambucus > Sambucus nigra. The sequence continues at coordinate 116,499,776 of OX422219.1, forward strand.
GTGCTCAGCTAGAGAACGTTGTTAGCCATCTTTGCTACACGTCCAAAGTCGAGCCCAAGAACCATGAAGAAGCACTCAAGGATGAACACTAGATATCTTCTATGCAGGATGAGTTGCTTCAGTTTAAAAAGAATAATGTCTGGGAATTAGTCCCCCGACCTAGCGAGACAAATGTCATAGGTACCCGGTGGATTTTCAAGAACAAAATGGATGAAAATGGTACCATAATCAGAAATAAGGCTAGGTTGGTCGCTCAAGGCTACACACAGATAGAGGGTGTAGACTTTGGGGAGACATTTGCTCCTGTTGAGAGGCTTGAGTCCGTCCGTCTTTTGCTCGCCATCGCATGTCATCTGCGCTTCAAGGTATATCAGATGGATGTCAAGAGTGCCTTTCTGAATGGCATTCTACATGAGGAGGTTTATGTAGAACAACCAAAAGGGTTTGAAGACCCTCAGCACCCAGAGCACGTCTACTATCTTAGAAAAGCCTTGTATGGTTTGAATCAAGCACCCCGTGCTTGGTACGAGAGGCTTACTTCCTATCTCTTAGCTCGTGGCTTCAAGAGAGGGGGAGTAGATATGACGTTGTTCGTCAGGAGAGATGACGGTGCTATTTTGGTTGCCCAGGTTTATGTGGACGACATAGTCTTTGGATCCACATGCTCCCAGCATGCTCACCACTTTGAGGAGGAGATGAAAAGTGAGTTTGAGATGAGCATGGTTGGTGAGCTTACATTCTTCCTTGGTCTCCAGGTTCGTCAGCTAGAGGATGGGATGTTCATCTCCCAATCCAAGTATGCTAGATACCTAGTGAAGAAATTTGGTTTAGACTCCGCTAAGCATGCACGTACACCTATGAGTACCACTACCAAGCTTAGTAAGGACACTTCAGGCAAGGACGTAGAGCAAACCTTATATCGGAGTATGATAGGTAGTCTTCTCTATTTGACTGCCAGTCGTCCCGACATCGCCTTTAGTGTTGGAGTCTGTGCGCGATATCAGGCGTCCCCATAAGAGTCACATTTACTTGCTCTAAAACGTATTATTAAATACGTGAGTGGGACTCTATCATACGGTATTTGGTATTCCTTTGATGCCGATGACCGTTTGTCCGCCTATTCGGATGACGATTGGGCTGGGGATGTAGATGGTTGTAGGAGCACTGACGCGACTTAATATTTGTCTCAAAAGTGCGTACAATCTAGGCTCAAGTGCAAGCCTGTCGCTCAAGTAATAAACCTGGTAAGTCGGGATCGTATCCACAGGGATCGAGATTGCCAAATAGTAATAAGAAAAATTATTAAATCTTGAAATGATTTCGTAAAAGAAACGAAAAGATGATTAAAAATTGGGAAAATTTATATTAAAAAATTACTTAAGAAAAACAAACTGAAAAGTGGAAAAGAAATTAGATCTGACAAATGGGAGAAAATAAGGTAGGGTACAATCCCTCAATCCTTAACAAATTATCATATAGAATACTAGAATTGTAAATTAAAATTATTGACTAGATCCGGTCTTTATACATTCTAAGCATTACATATATGAGGGATCTAGCCCGCATCATATGAAATCAAAGATAAATATAAAGCGGTGAATGAATCCAGTCTTTATATATTCTAAGCATTACGTATATGAGGTTCAAGCCCGCACCATACGAAATCAAAGGTAAATATAAAGCGGTGCTTTCATGATTCAATCAATATTTTAATTCAACCTCTATTTTCTACATAAATAATTTTCCTTGGATTGAGTTCATGTACCCCAACCCTTGGGAATTTAGCTACTCATGATTTGGTTCAAGAATAAATTCACACACAAAATTATGGATCTACAAGACATGGGAAATAATTTGCAAATAATAAAAATAGAGAATGGAAAGATGTTACTTGAATTCAACAAAAAAAATGGAATTGGAATCTAGAATTTCTTATAAACTAGGGTTCATGAAAACTCTTGAAGGAATAGAAAATTTGCTCTCAAAATCTAACCCTAAAATTTAATCTAGCACTTCTAACCTACTCCTAACCTAGCCTCTCTCTAGCAACTCCCCTTGAAAATGAGGTAGGGCTTGGTCTTTTATAGCACCAAGTTGCACAAATTTGGAATCAAATTTCCCTTGTGGCACAAGTTTTCCAAGAGTTGCACTGCATTAAATGCATAATTAATTACAGAAATCCGCACATCCAGACTCTTCATTATCGCGCAACTTCAAAACATCGTAACTTCTTCACCGTAGCTCGGATTGAGGTGCCGTTTTTTCCAGTATTCTTGTAATTTAGAGCTATTCAACTTTATAGTTGGCCCCACCTCCTGACTAAGGCTGAAAATTTACAAAAATGCCCTTCAACTCTCCATTTCTTGGTTTCTTTCACTGTTTTGAGTTCTCCTTCGCACTAACTTGCGTGAAATACCTGTAAAACACATGAGAAATAAACAAAACACGAAATACTTGCCAAAAAAGGTTAGTATCATAAATAAGAGACAAATCCAAGCTAGATACACTGCACGGGATCATAAAAATACCGCAATTAAGGGGATAAATGTGAAGAATATATGCCTAAACACACCCCCTAACTTAGAACTTTGCGCGTCCTGAGCAATGTAAATGAAATTAGTCAAAATTCTACTCTTGAAAATTATTTTATTAAAATAAAATTCCACTTTCGCAGGCAAGCGATTGCATTTAGCGTATGCAACAAGCCTTTAAACCTCTAGGTTACCCTAGTAGGACGAGTTTTGTCTCGTGAGGGTTTGCAGTGAATTTACCCACAAAATTCTTTATTGACTCAAATAAATATCAAAATACTTAAAAATTGTACAATTTAAACTTTTCGAAAAAATAATCACCATCAACTCATATTCAACTGTTTCAAACCGTAGTGTGTGTGTGCAAAGCCATCAATTAAACCTCAAATTTCCACCGATTGAGCATTACGTTACTTTCTGAAAATTCGTTTTGATTCAAATTCTTATGGATTGCACTCACAAATGAATCACTCGGATTGTGGCTATTTTCTCTCGGTATGCATGATATAAAGAGTAAATATAATGGACACAAATTCATGCATACAAAATTGAAAAGAAGGACATTTATGGTGAAAAGATCTCATCATCGGAATACAATTATTTGGAAATGGGAAACATCATCTCTAGTTCACACCATTTAATTTCTCTTATTATCTTTTCATGTCTTAGCTCTCCTTGCAGTAATTAATTTCGCCATTTGGACTCAGCTAGGACTTTTCGGGTTTAAGGTGTAAAGGGTAAAATTGGGAATGGACGGGAATGTTGGAATTGTAAAATGTCCTTATGATGTCCGATTGTACTTTTTCGGGCATTTGCTCATTTTTTTCTTTTCTTTTTCAATTTTCATTTTTTCTTTTCTTTTTCTTTTCTTGCTATTTTTGTTGAGCATATCTATTTTTTCTCTTCTTGCCCCTTTTTATAGCACAATTTGGACTTTCTTGATGAATTTTCTCAATTTTCCCAATTCCGGGCTATTTGGGTTTTTCGGGTTATCAAACGAAAGGAAAATATTTTATTAGGCTCAAAGTGGGTTGCAAAAGGATAATTTTGTTTTTCACAACTTTTTATGGCTAATATTTTTGGGTTAAACAAACGAGGGCCTACTTCATTGTCCAAATTGCTAATCACATTACTATTTGCATCTCGAGATTAATTAAGTTTAGAGATATATTTAGCAATTTGGACAATGAAGTAGAGATATATTTAGCACGAATTTCGAGACAACATTTCACACATTTCCCATAACCGATCAAAACAAAGGATTGAGATCATCAACGACTTATTAAAACGCTGAAAAGAACTTTGAGTTAATCATAAACTCGGATTTATTTAAAAACTCAAAAAAAATTGAAAGGCTCGAAATCTCATCGGGTTTGATCAATCTCCACACTTATTCGTTAAGTCGTCAATTTTCTTTCAATTTCCATCTTCGGTCAATTTTGGCTTAGTGCATTATGATTGTTAACAATTTGAGACTTTAAATAGAATAAAGGTGATATTTTTGAAAATTTTAAATTCCAATTTTTATTTATTTTGAAGAAAAATATTTTTGGTTTTTCAACATTTTTCAATTTTTTTTTTCTTTGTTTTTTTTTTTTAAATTTTTGAAATTTTCTAAAAAACACACTTGGAAAGAACATGTGATCGAATCAATGAATCGGGAAGAATATCCCACACCCCCTAACTTAAATGTTGCATTGTCCTCAATGCGAATCAAGAACCCAACATAAAGAGAGGAAAAGAAAGATATTACCCAAATGAAGTGATCCCCGATGAGTGCGAGTCCATTGAATCTACAAAACATGTTAGAACCAAGCATAGCAAAAATAATAACAAAAACTCTAACTATCGAAACTAGACTATAATAAAAGAGAAAAAAAAACTAACTATTTACAACCTAAAATTTGAACGGCTAATAAATCATACACTAAAAGTCGAAAAATTTGAAGGTCCACCCAAAATACAATTTGACTTTGAGGGATTAATGGTGTGCCCTCACTAGGATGCATGCCTCCCGAAAAGTAAGAATTCCGTTTGAAAAACGGAAGGCATGTGAAAAGTTTAAAAAATGAACCATCACCAATTACAAAATTTAGGGGGATAATGAAGGATTTTGGTGCATAAGAGGACAAGTCCCATTGGGATCCAAGAAATATAGAATCACGTTCCAAAGATTTTTCAAGTAGTATGGGGAGAGGGGCACACAAAAAGGAATAATCCATATTAGAAAACAATTTAATCATAGAGTGCTTGTCCTCATAAACCGGAAAATGATCCTCTTGTTGCGTAGCACGTGTGTTGGTCTCTAAGTCGAACGATATTTGAGTCGTATCTTCAAGTACCTCCGAAGACTCAAATGGTATGGGTGAAGGTTTGGGAAGGAGGAATGCATCAATTCTATTGTCCCACTCGCTTTCGTCCAAATGACAAATTGAGGCCCAGAAATATTGGACTTCATCATTTAGGCTTGCATCCACCTGTCCGAACTCACGCTCAAACTCTGCTAGGCTCAACTCCTCTAGCTTTCTCTCTTGCTTGGTGTCCTCACAAATTTTTCCCTCAAAATTTTCAATTGGATCTGGTGGAGTGACACGTCTAAGTGTGTGGCCCGTAAGATGAAGCATCTCAAAATAACATTCCCATACAAGAAGCGGATCAACATCCTTAAGACATTCATCCAATTCTTGTGATGGATTTAATGGTTCGATAATAGTGGGGACACAAGGAGACAAATGATCCTCAACCTCAGTAGATTTTGCAATATTTATAATTGGTTGAGATTCAAAAGAACTTGGATCAATTTCAATGATTTCATTCTCAAAAGTATTAGGTGAAGCGCAAGTCTCTACCTTTTCTAAGTTGTCCAAATAATCATTCAAATCCTTGCAAGTTGCTATAATTTTCGACTCGAGAACAACACGGTCATCAGATTGCTTTTTTAGATCAAGTAAGAGTTCTTCCAAAGTAGGCTTTCTTGGTTCTAGCACCTCGAATTCCTCATTTGGTTGAAAACTTACTTCATCTTCAAAATTATCGGAAAAAAATCCTCATTGGGTTCAAATAATGCATCTAACTCTTGCTCCCAATAACAATTAAAGCCACTAAAAGAGTTAAAATAAGACATTTCAAATTGGGCAATTCAAGAACGTGACACCCATTTTTTTTTTCAATTTTTGTTATATATATATATATATATATATATATATATATATATATATATATATATTTTTTCGAAATCACTTGTAGATAAAATAACTTTCTTAAAAATTTAACAATTTCAATCACCGGCAACGGCGCCAAAAACTTGACGCGACTTAATATTTGTCTCAAAAGTGCGTACAATCTAGGCTCAAGTGCAAGCCTGTCGCTCAAGTAATAAACCCGGTAAGTCGGGATCGTATCCATAGGGATCGAGATTGCCAAATAGTAATAAGAAAAATTATTAAATCTTGAAATGATTTCGTAAAAGAAACGAAAAGATGATTAAAAATTGGGAAAATTTATATTAAAAAATTACTTAAGAAAAACAAACTGAAAAGTGCAAAAGAAATTAGATCTGACAAATGGGAGAAAATAAGGTAGGGTACAATCCCTCAATCCTTAACAAATTACCGTATAGAATACTAGAATTGTAAATTAAAATTATTGACTAGATCCGGTCTTTATACATTCTAAGCATTACGTATATGAGGTTCAAGCCCGCACCATACGAAATCAAAGGTAAATATAAAGCGGTGCTTTCACGATTCAATCAATATTTTAATTTAACCTCTATTTTCTACATAAATAATTTGCCTTGGATTGAATTCATGTACCCCAACCCTTGGGAATTTAGCTACTCATGATTTGGTTCAAGAATAAATTCACACACAAAATTATGGATCTACAAGACATGGGAAATAATTTGCAAATAATAAAAATAGAGAATGGAAAGATATTACTTGAATTCAGCAACAAAAATGGAATTGGAATCCAGAATTTCTTACAAACTAGGGTTCATGAAAACTCTTGAAGGAATAGAAAATTTGCTCTCAAAATCTAACCCTAAAATTTAATCTAGCACTTCTAACCTACTCCTAACCTAGCCTCTCTCTAGCAACTCCCCTTGAAAATGAGGTAGGGCTTGGTCTTTTATATCACCAAGTTGCACGAATTTGGCATCAAATTTCGCTTGTGGCACAAGTTTTCCAAGAGTTGCACTACATTAAATGCATAATTAATTACAGAAATCCGCACATCGAGACTCTTCATTATCGCGCAACTTCAAAACATCGTAACTTCTTCACCGTAGCTCGGATTGAGGTCCCGTTTTTTCCAGTATTCTTGTAATTTAGAGCTCTTCAACTTTATAGTTGGCCCCACCTCCGGAATAAGGCTGAAAAATTACGAAAATGCCCTTCAACTCTCCATTTCTTGGTTTCTTTCACTGTTTTGAGTTCTCCTTCGCACTAACTTGCGTGAAATACCTGTAAAACACATGAGAAATACACAAAACACGAAATACTTGCCAAAAAAGGTTAGTAGCATAAATAAGAGACAAATCCAAGCTAGATACACTACACGAGATCATAAAAATACCGCAATTAAGGGGATAAATGTGAAGAATATATGCCTAAACAAGCACTTCTGGTGGGTGTTTCTATTTTGGTTCTGCTCTTGTCTCCTGGCTGAGCAAGAAGCAAAATTCCATCTCTTTGTCCACTGCGGAGGCTGAGTACATAGCCACCGGGAGTTGTTGCACACAACTCTTGTGGATGAAGAAAATGTTGGAGGATTATGGGATTTCACAAGACACCATGATCATTTCTTGTGATAACACGAGCGCGATACACATATCCCGTAATCCCGTCCAGCATTCACGCACAAAACACATCAGGATACGTGAGCACTTTATTCGTTAGTTAGTTGAGGAGAACACTGTATCCCTGAGTTTTGTTCCCACCGACCCTCAGTTAGCCGACATTTTCACGAAACCTTTAGATGCCCTTAGATTTGAGAGTCTTAGGAAGTCTTTGGGGATTTGCACAGTTGACTGAGAGGTTGGTCTATGTCTAGAATAGGATGCTTCTTCATGTTCATATCATATGATTCCTATTGCTAGTCTGTTTATATGTACCATTGCTTAGTTGTACAACTTGTATTTATTCTTTTTACTGTTTATATTTCTTTTGAAAAAAAATACAAAAAGATTTTCCTTTAAGAAAATTTTTAGAAAAAAAAACACAAAAGGATTTTTATTTTTGCTTCTTTTATGGATGAGCATTTAAGGTAGCCAAGTCACAACTTCACTTCATTTATCCATGTGACTGTTTGATAGAGATTTGAGACGCTACATCATTTCATCCATGTGCTTTACTTAGTATGGAGTCTTTGAGATGTAATTAGTGATATCTTCCTACATGTTTGACTCCTATATCCTTTATTGCACACATGCAAGGCTATATTTGATTATTGCACTTGTCTATCTCATATTGGCTTGAGTGTTTCCATCTCAATTCTGTCTATACAATGTACAATATGCGATAAAACTTGACAAGATTGGAATGCATGTAAAAACCGTTTTGGTGAGACTGTGTGTTTTTGTATAACGGGGAGGGGCTGCGAAAGGTAATCATCTATCCTTTGCGCAAAAGCCACTGTTAACAAGGACCTAAAAAATGGAGGAATTTTAATATCCGAGGTCCAAGGAGGTTAAAAGAGCCCGAAAAAATTTAAAGGCAATAAAAAGCAATTCATGCCAAATATGGGCCACTTAGGTTTCACCATCAATTCTCCAAAGTTTGAGAATTTAGAATGCCTTTATTCAAAATTATATCTGAGGGAGTTTGGTTGGAGAATCTTTAAACGGGTTTGCACATTCTTGAAAGTCCTGAAAAAGCATAAAATCATTTTGGACGTTATTGGTGTGAAAATCACTTTGAACTTTGATTTGTTTATTTGATTGAGTCAATATCTTATATTGTCATTATTTTACACCAAAGGAAGTATTAGAGTTCATTCGCTAGGAATATCCAATATTCATCGTGCACATATGTCATGTTTGTATGCATTGATTTTCCTATCGAATTTGATCACACCACTTCATTTACGCTATCATCGACTTGGTTGCTTTGTGTTCATTCATGGTGTGATTTTATCCTAGTGACACCCCGCACTTACTTATTTGATTTGTTTCTCTCATTTGTCTATTTGGGGACATCATAAAAAGGGGGAGAGTGAATTATCTTATTATCTATGGGGGAGATTTGAAAGATTTGAAAGTTTGAGTTTGCTCAAAAATTTATATGTTTATTTATCTCATTTCAAACTCGATATGTCACTTGGTATTTTGCTTTGTCTCATGTGTGTAGGTACTACATGAATTATCATTGGATTGCACACCCTGATGAGAAAAGCATTGAGATTCCTGCAGAATTGAAGAGCAAACGCTGTAGTCTTATTCAATTGTATCTTTCCAGTTTTGGGTTCATGGAAGGGTAGATTTGTATAGGCATTTTTAGTTGTTTTGATAATTCGGATGTTTGTTTTTATGTTTGTACCGGCATAGACATAGGGGGAGATTTGTAAGGACATTTTTGTCCATTATCAATGTATTATGTCGCATGCCGTTACATCGTTGAAGAAATTCAAGATTCAAGATTCAACGGATCCGAATATCAAAAGAAGAAGAGGAATCATAGTCTGACAGACGGACCGATCCGCTGAAATAAAAGAACCGATCCGGCTAACCGCACCGGTCCGCCTAAAAGACCCGGACCGATCCGCTTGTTTATCAGAAGGCCAGTATACCCCGGATCGCAAGTAAACCGATGAAGCCCGGAAGCGAATCGATCGGATCATCAACGGACCGATCCGCCTCAGAATAAAAGAACCGATCCGGTCAAATCATACCGATCTGCCTCAGACCCGGACCGGTCCGCCTGGGATAAACTCAAACAGATCGTGTTCAGTTTTTTAAGGCCCGAGCTTTCTTATTTAATCCCACTACGGGAAGTGGTTTTTTTAAGACTTAAACACACGATTTTCAGAGTACAGAAAGCCCTAAGTCTTTACCTATTGAGCATCTAGACTCTAGGTTTTTTGATTCACACAAATTGCCAATCATTTGTGAATCTCTTTGCAACCCAGGAACGAAGCTTTGCTCTTGTTCAACCCTTTTGGAGAATCCATTTCTCTTCTCCATTGCAGCCCTACTGGAAAGGGATAGTTCCAGCCGCGACTACAGAATCCGATACCTGAGGGTAATTCTTAGTCACTTGTATTTTCATTGTAATCCGATTGTAAGCCGTTTTCTTACAAATTATAGTGAAAATAAATGGTTTTGCCCCTTTGGGGGATTTTTCCTCAATTGCATGTGTTTGAATGTTCTTTCTTAGATTATCATCTTATTCAATCACATACTGTTGCATGTTTTAGGGTTTTTTTTGGGGTAAAAGGGTTTAATATATAATTTGCTCATTTGAACGCAAGCACACATGTTCTCAGTATTCACGTTCCCTTCGGGTGGAGCTAAACTCGATTGATTTTATCTTACACCTGTTAATCCAACTAAATCAGTACCGAATCTCAATCGTAATTATTATCTTAATATATCTATGTAAATTTCAATGACTATACAACAACAATATAATTCTACTCAAGTCACATTCCATGAAACATGTGTAAAGACGAAATAATAGTATATATGTTGGTAAGGTTATTGACATTAAACCATAGAGAATACCTCGTAAGGAATTTATAAAAAAAATCAAGTAAACATAAAAGTATACTTCTCAATGTATATACACATGAAACATGTACTCAAAATACCCATGGGAAAGAGCATATAAAAACATTCTTTGATGGGGTATGCAGTATGGCCTCAAATTATTGTGCTCCATACTTAACCATCCCATATTCATAAATTGTACATATATAAGTGTCTAAGCTTATCAATATGAAAACATATCTGAATATAATTTTCATTAAAAGTGACGGTGTAATTTTTCAAGCTTCCTAGAGCAAGTTATGACCATTTATTTATAGCTTATTAAATCTTCCCCACAAGCACCTCTATTATCCCGTCAACTTCTAAGAATTTTCATAATTGTTCTCTAGCATAACTTTCCATGATTTTCCACACATTTTAAATACATATACTAAAAGTATAGAATTAAAGTTTCATAATTTTTTAGCTTCATTTGCTATGTCAAAAGCTTGACCAAACTCAGGGCATATCAAAACGAAATATACAAACAACAATAATGTACCAACTTTCAACCATCACTAAGGCCTAACCATAAGGAATTAAATTCTAATTTTAGAATATGTTATGAATATATAAGTCTAGTTTCATATCCAATTATAATTTCTCAATTCTAGTAAGTAGACAAAAATATATGCAAGTTTGAATACAAGGGATTTGAATAACAAGTAATACGGGCTACATACACCACTTCTCTCACATGTGAACAAATACTTATTATCACAAAGGAGGATGAAATTTTAATCAATAATTTGTGATTCATATATATTGAAATAAGTATAATACTAGATTAAAATAATATTAATCACATAATTATACCCTGGAAACACTTGACGGATTTTCTTGGAATTTTCCTAGCTTTTCTTGGAATATTTTCTTCCTTAACTTCTACTTTCTCTTTCCTAAAGCCAAAGACTCTTTAAACTGAAAGTAATGTTTTATTTTTTGAAGAAATGGGTTAGAAGAAGATTTTTAAGTTGTCCAAGTCTTACTCCCATGCCAACCAATCAAATTAAAATATTTGGTTTACTAAAAGACAATTGACCACTTGAAGGGAATGGACAGATTTGCCCCTTATTCATAAATTTAGCCTAACTTCTTACTCAGATATCTGTTTGATGCACCGATTATTGTGTCGCAAACCTCACTCGTATATCTACAACTGTTGTTTTCACCTTGAGTCAATTGTTACATTATAAGAGTCAAAACCAGTCTCCAACATGAACATTTCTACCGAAAATAACAAGATTTTGTGTTTGTACGTAATTCGACATTTCATGTTTTATGAAAGTAGGATTCTACTAACCATAATCAATTAACATTAGATATACTAATAAAATATTATTCATATCACATAAGGTAAGCATGATTTAAATATAATTTATCATAATTATATCCGGGTTGTCACAACTTCCCCCCTAGAAAATTTCGTCCCCGAAATTTAATATGATTGTCACTTACCAAACAAATGGGGATATTGTTTGTTCATGCTATCCTCCATTTCCCAAGTTGCTTCTTTAATTTTGTTGCTCATCCACAAAACTTTAACTAAGAGAATAACTTTATTCATCAATATTTTCTCCTTACGATCAAAATTTTCCACCGGTTCCTCGATGTACGACAAGTCTTCTTTCAGTTCAATCGGTTGGGTTTTTAGTTGACGAGATGGATCTACCAAATACTTACAAAGTATCGATACATGAAACACATCATGTAAATGAGAAAATTTTGGAGGTAATGCCAATCTATATGCCAGGGTCCCAATTATTTCCAACACTTCATATGGCCCAATGTATCTTAGACTTAATTTTCCCATTTTTTCAAATCTCATGATGCCTTTCCAGGGTGAAATACATAGGAATTCAAAATCTCCATTTTGAAATTCGAATGGATACTTCCTCTTATCTGCCTAAAATTTCTGCCTACTCTGCGCTATCTTTATTCGTTATCGAATCGTTTTAATCTTTTGAGTTGTCATATCTATCAATTCAGGACCCAAGATTTTCCTTTCACCTACTTCATCCTAACATAACGGCGTTCTACATCTCCTCCCATATAAAGCTTTATGAGGATCCATACCAATGGTGGACTGATAACTATTATTATACACGAATTCCATCAATGGAAAATGATCATCCCAACTACCTTTGAAGTCAAATACACAGACTCGTAACATGTGTTCTAATATTTGAATCATCCTTTCTGATTTCTCATCGATTTGTGGATGAAATGCAATACTTAACTTCAAAATTATGCCTAGGGCATTCTGTAAACGAGGCCAAAACTTAAAAGTGAACGTTGGATCTCTATCTGATACTATTGATACCAGTGCCCCAAGTAAACGGATAATCTCATCAACGTATATACGTGCATACTTATCAACAGTGTAGGTCATCTTAACTGGAAGAAAATGAATTAACTTTATCAATCGGTCTACAATCACCCAAATAAAACGTTGCCCCTTTGGTGATCGTGGTAATCCTACAACAAAATCCATCATTATATGTTCCCACTTCCATTCCAGAATAGGCAATGACAACAATAATTCTGCCGACTTGTGATGCTCCACCTTCACTTACTGGCATATTAAACATTTAGCTCCAAATTCTATAATCCCATGCTTCATATTATTCCACCAATAATACACTTTCAAATAACTGTACATTTTGGTACCTCTAGGATGCATAGAGTAAATAGAACCGTGTGCCTCTTCTAATATATCCTTATTTAAGGATAGATCATTCGACACACAAATTCTGTTTTTATAACACAACGATTCATCATTCTTAATTTCAAAGTCACTCTCTTTACCATCCAGGATTTCCCATTTCTTCTTCTCAAGGAATGGATCACTGATTTGAAAATTTCGTATGTGTTCTTCTAGTAAACACCCCACTATAATGTGTACAATTAATGCCCCCATTTTAGTTAAGTTCAACTCTGCTCCCATCAGTCTTAATTCCATAATATTTTCGACCCGGGCACATTGAATACAAGATAACCTCCCCAATGACTTTTGACTTAGAGCATATGCAACAACATTGGCCCTCCCGAGATGATGGTGAATGTTACAATCATAGTCTTTAATTAATTCCATCCAACGTCTTTGTCTCAAATTCAAGTTTCTCTGTGTAAATAAATAATTCAAACTTTGATGGTGAGTGAAAATTTCACACGTCTCTCCATATAAATGTTGTCTCCATAATTTCAAGGCAAAAATAATAGCCACAAGTTCTAAATAATGTGTAAGATAATTACGTTCATGCGTCTTTAACTATCAAGATGTATAAGAAATTACCTTTCCATGTTGCATGAAAACACATCCCAGACCCTGATGTGAAGCGTCAATATAAATCACAAAACCTTCTCCACTGGATGGAACAGTGAGAACTGGAGCTGATACTAGCGTAATTTTTAACTTTTCAAAGATGTGCTGACATTCATCACTCCACACAAATTTTGCTTCCTTTCGGGTCAATTTAGTCAACGGTAAGGCTATAGATGATAATCCCTTTATGAATCTTCTATAATATCCAGCCAATCCTAGGAGACTCCTTATCTCCGTTATATTTCCTGGTCTTTCCCATTGTACAATTGCCTCTACCTTCTTAGGGTCAACATACATTCCATCTCCTGAAACAACATTCCCCAGAATGTGACACCCCGCCTAATTAAATACCGGGTGATCAGTCCTTTATTAAATTATAATCAAGGTGAAAGGTCGGTTAATTCTTAGCATCACTGTCGTAAAAATAACTTTTCCAATTTAAACACCCTAAATAATTAAGCTAAGTGTCAAAACCATTTTTATACATTACTTTCCAATTTTTATTTTTATAAACCAACATTCAACTTTACATAATTCATAGTTAAGAAATCACACAACAACTATCCTTTAACATATAATCCAAATGATTAAACATTCAACTAATTGAATCCAACATTTAAAACTCAAAGGAAAACATGCTGACAATAATAAATCCCAAAGTGTAAATACTGGAAATAAACGAATCATAATATCCAATAAAACAACTGAATAATGGAAAAGGGCGACACACGCCCAACTGAATAAATAGTACTAGAAGTGGAATCAATAAATGAGGTCGTCTAAGTAAGAGGCCTACAACTTCCAGCTAAGCTGCAGCGCGTTCCTTCCAAAGGATCCTATGCAAGACGCCCCTGTGGTTGGGCACCTGAAATATATACATATATATATATATATATATATATATATAGAGAGAGAGAGAGAGAGAGAGAGAGGCAGGCTCCTGTGCACACTAAGTTTGCACACTAAGTTTGCACATTACCTTTTAAAAGTAGGCAAACTTAGTGCTGACGCACACCAATTTTTTTATGTGATATTTAAACATTTCAAGGAACCCATATAAAAAAAATCAGCTCAAATAAACTTTTTTTGCTATTTTTAAAAAATCGGTCAAACTTTCGCAGTTTTTAAAGGGCTTAAAAACTGCGAAAGTTTGACCGATTTTTTAAAAATAGCAAAAAAAGGTTTTTTGAGCTGATTTTTTTTATATGGGTTCCTTGAAATGTTTAAATATCACACAAAAAAAATCAACTCAAAAATATTTTTTTTTACTACTTTTAAAAGGTAATGTGCAAACTTAGTGTGCAAACTTAGTGTGCACAGGAGCCTGCCTCTATATATATGTGTGTATATATATATATATATACAAGAGAGAAGAGGAAATGGAAACGGGTCAGAGCCCGATTGTAAAAATGATTTATAATTTGTTTCACAAGTATTTAAAATGTTTACAGTCCAATGCAACAACATATTAGTGCGGAACTCCCTTGAGAAATTCTCACCTCTCTTCTAATGTGCACGCCTATCGCACTAACCTTCCCAACGGTTTAACTTATCTTATCTTAGGTTGCTCGTAAGATTTAACTAACAAATTAAATTGTTTAAGAGGTTAATGTCATTTAAAAACAAAGTTCTCATTTAAACCTTATTTACTAATAAAGTTTCTCAGTAACACATTATACTTTTCAAACACTTATTCCCAAATTGAAATAGTTATTCCATTCTTACTTACCATAGACACAGCAGGTAGTTCCCAAATTCCAAATTTAAATATATATATTAAATACTCATATAATATATATATTCTAACAACACCCCACATAATAATTATGGTGCGGGCATACTCTGCTATCCAGTCCCCGTATCACTCGTACTAAGGGAAATACAAGTTCGAAATCACTCTCGAACTGTATAGAAACAAAACACAAATAATATTGAGGCGAAGCATAGTTTCTAAGTCTCTAAGAGGTCAGAACATGCCCTTACGTCTCTTAGGACCGTCTGATTATCGATCTGATAGCCTGTACCAAAGGATTTCTATCTTCTAGGGTACGAGTCAATATCCCCCATAAAGGTCCCATCGAGATAAGACTGTCCCAGCGCGATAACCTCAGGGAAGCGCGGGCATGATTTTTGCACATATATAGTATATGCATAAATACAATCATATAAATATACTACTATTACCATATCAAGTTTAGGTAGATACTCACGACCCATAATTATGATATTTGTCCTTATTACTCATTATTTAGTTATTACGTATCACGTTTGCCTCTTATCTTAATTTATGGGATTTTTCCCGCTTATCAAGTGACACTCGTGGATTTCTAACCTCCCTAGTGTAGTTTCAGTAGGTACTCATTTATTTTTCAACGTAACTACCTTACGCGTCTCCCCCTTTAATACATAGTTTCATCGTCCCTTATAGGTAAACATCCCCGAAAAATGTAAATCTCGTCTTACATTAAAGGTTTCATAATTTTAAGATATCCTACTAGTCTTCTTTATCTCCCAAAATATTTTAATAAGGATGTCCAAAGATTATTACTCATTTCAATTGAATTTAACTATTTAGAAAGGGAAATGTGAGTCTGCCAGGAGGGATCGATCGATCGATGATCGATACTCCTGGTTCGATCGATCGATCAAACAGGTATGGTGAATCTTCAGAATACAAGTTACGGGTTCTATCACCCAACATCATCAAAATTCAAATTTTAAACTCCCAAACTCCCAGAAATTTATACCACAAACATTATAAGCCCAAATTAGCAATATCCTACGTAAAGCATGCGAGTTTTCATCAAGATTCATGGGTTAAAAGGGCCAAAACTTATATAATTCTCATGAACCCTAGAAATTTCTTTAACTTAGTTCTTCTTATTCTTTTCCCAGAATTTCTACTTCTAAACCAATATAAATTCGTTCTTCAACCTCTACATGTGAAAGGGATTTCCATATTATTATTTATATCACTACAACATGCGATTTCTAATCACCAACATGGGTTTTCTTTCATAAAAACTCATCCTAATCAACCCTAAACTAACATGAATGAAGCATTAACGAAATTAAGCAAGATAAATACTTGGCTGGGAATTTTTGTTTCTGATTTGTTGCTGAAATCAGTGTGGTTGTGATCCTTGTGACGTGATCTAGCGTTTGGCAATGACGGCGGTGCAAACGGAGGAGTTTTCGGCCTAGAACTCTTTGGCAACCTCTCTTCTTCCTTCTCTAATGGCCGTTTCTTGTTTTTGGTTGAGTTAACCCTTGAAGACAACCTTAAGGATCTGATATAACCTTACAATTTTCGTGGGTTTTCAGACTTAAAAATATAAAATGTCCAGAATGCCCTCCCGAGGTGTTAATTAGGCCTAAAAACGCCCCGAGACCCAAACTAAACCCCCGGGTACATTATTTTGACTATGTCGACCCTTCCGAACACTTTGGTGCACTCGAAATGACCATACGGGTGACTTATAATTTATTCACTTTTATTAATCAACATTTAGTCCCGACACAACACGAGCGCGTCCCGACTTAAATTTCCAAAATTGTCATTTTATTCACTCGTGACATTTAATAGAACCAATATCATATATTACTTTACTCATTAGTAATATTCAACAAGTTTTCAATGATTACTAACTCTCGTCACGTTAGTAATTATAAAAAATAATTAATTTCTGGATTTATATTAAATTAATATCTCACAATAAATTTAATAAATCCTCAAATTTAGAAAGCATAAAAATACGGGGTATTACATACTTTCCCCCTAATAACGGAATTTCATCCCGAAATTCAGAAAATAAGGCATACCTGGTAAGAATAAATCTGGGTATTTCTCGCGCATCTCTGCCTCGCGCTCCCAGGTGGATTCCTCCACATTATGATTCTCCCACTAGACCCGTACAAGTGGGACTACCTTCGACCTCAATCTCCTTTAGCTATGGTCTAGGATAGCCACTGGTCTCTCCTCGTAAGAGCTGTCAGGCTATAAGTCTATTTCTTTTATCACGATGTGGGTGTGGGCCATATCATCCAGAAGGTATCATCTCAACGATGAGATATGGAATACATCGTGGATGCGATGTAAATGCTCTGGCAGTCCCAACCTGGATGCCACCGAACCAATCCTCTCGATAATGGGAAATGGTCCGACGTACCTCGGGGCTAATTCCCTTTCTTCCCGAATCTCATCACTCCCTTCATAGGAGATACACATAGTAATACTTGGTCCCCCACATTAAACTCTTGGAAGAACCGTTTTGCATCGACGTAGCTTTTCTACATGTCCTAGGCTACTCGAATGCGACTCCTGATAATCTCAATCCACGCGGAGGTTTCCTGAATCACCTTTGGTCCAAGCAACTTGTTATCCCCCACCTCTAGCCAACATGTTCGGGAACGACAAGGCCTTCCATACAAAGCCTCGAATGGAGCCATGCCAATCGTGAACTGATAAGAATTATTATAAGCGAACTCTACCAGTGGAAGATGTAGCTCCCAGCCTCCTCCAAAATCAAGGACACACATGCGTAGAATGTCCTTTAACATCTGATTAGTACGCTCTGTTTGTCCATCTGTCTGTGGGTGATAAGCTGAACTCAACCTCAACTCTGTACCCATAGCCTCCTGAAAGCTCTCCCAGAAACGCGACACGAAAATCTTGTCTCTATATGACACAATATTCAGGGGCACCCCATGTAATTTGACAATCTTAGCAATGAACAATTGAGCATACTGACCCGTGGTATAGTCTGTTCACACCGGTAAAAAATGAGCCACCTTGGTCAAACGGTCCACAATCACCTCGATGGAGTCGTGGCCCCGCTGTGATGTAAGCAACCCTATAATAAAATCCATGAAAATATCTCCCACTTCCACGCGGTTATTTCTAATGGCTGTAGCAACCCTGATGGTTTCTGATGGTCCACCTTTACTAGCTGGCAAGTAGAACATTTTGACAAGAAGTTAGTGATGTCCTTTTTCATCCCATTCCACCAGTATTGTCGCCTCATATCATGGTACATCTTATCTCCCCCAGGATGCACCACAAATCGGGACCCGTGAGACTGGGTCATCACTGCATGACGTAAATCTTCTCCTTCTGGGACCACCAATCTCCCATTAAATCTCAAGACCCCATCAGAACTAATAGAATAGGACTCAGCACCCTCAGTTAAAAGTCGTACAATCTGCTCCTGGAAAAATGGGTCTGCGGTCTCTGCTGTATTACCCTCGTAACAATCTCGGGTGTCACTATCATGACAGATATGAAGGAATGGGCTACTGCGTCCTGGTGACCCAACTCTTTCCATTTTGCTTTTTAGATGTCCGCTACATCATCTATCGGCCTATGGCTCAACGCATCTGTAACTATGTTGGCCTTCCCTGGATGATACTGAAAGTCGAACTGGTGGTCCTTCACAACCTCTAACCACTTGCGCTGACGCATATTCAGCTCTTACTGAGTGAACAGGTACTGCAGTGACTTGTGGTATGTGAATAAGAAAAATTTCTCCCCCAATAAATAGTGTCTCCATATCCTCAATGCAAAAACGACCGCTGCTAACTCTAGGTCGTGTGAGGGGTAATTCTTCTCATGCAACTTAAGCTTACGGGAGGTAAAAGCTATAGCCTTCTCCTCATACTGAAGTACTCCCCCAAGTCCCCGTAAAGAGGCATCGGTGTAAACCAAATACTCCACGCCCGGCTTAGGTAAAGCAAGAACCGGTGATGAAGTAAGCCTGTCTTTCAGCTCGTCGAAAGCCAATTGAAAAGCATCATCCCAAACATATGGTACTCCCTTGTGAGTCAGGTTCCTCAATGAACCCGCTATTTTGGAGAAACCCCGAATGAATTTCCTGTAGTATCCGGCTAATCCCAAGAAACTACGTACTTCCGTCAGTGTCGTGGGCTGTCCCCACTCCCTCACCACTGACACTTTACTCGGGTCAACTACTATCCTTTGTTCAGAAACAACCTGTCCCAAGAACTGCACTTCCCGTAACCAGAACCCTCACTTCTCGTACTTAGCATACAACTGATGCTCTCGTAGAGTCTGAAGAACCTGCCTCAAGTGCTCGACATGCTCCTCCTCGGAGTGTGAATATATCAGAATGTCATCTATGAAGACGATGACAAACTGATCCAAGAACTCTCTGAACACTCGGTTCATCAAGTCCACGAATACGACTGGAGCATTTGTGAGTCCAAATGGCATTATTCTGAACTCATAGGACCCATATCTCATTAAGAAAGCAATCTTTGACACATCCTGCTCCCTAATACGTAGCCGATGGTACCCTAACCTCAGATCTATCTTCGAAAAGAAAGTTTCTCCCCTCAGTTGGTCGAATAGATCATCGATTCGAGGTAACGGATACTTATTCCGTATCGTGACCTTGTTTAGCTCCCGGTAGTCCACACATAGCCTCAGTTAACCATCTCTCTTTTTCAGAAACAAAATTGGAGCGCCCCAAGGTGAGGTACTCCTGCGAATGAAGCCCTAACCTAACAGCTACTATATCTGATCTCGTAACTCTCGCATCTCCAGCGGAGCCATACGGTATGGAGTGCGTGCTATAGGTCGAGTATCCGGTAATAAGTCTATGACAAAATCTATCTCTCGACTGGGGGGTAGGCCTGGTATCTCCTGACATATATCGGAATACTCACGAACAACTGGGATCGAGTCTAAGGGAATCACAACCTCTTTAGAGGTATACTCCTCTATGTAATACAAATGAACGGTCGAGCCTCCCTCTGGGCGAGGCATCGCCACTACAAACATCTCTTGCCCCGGAATGGCAAAAATAATACTCCCACCGAAATAATCTATCATGGCTCTGTAAGATGCGAGCCAATCCATACCAATACTAACGTCGTGCTCTTGCATATCTAAGACTAACATGTCTACTGGTAATACCAAGCTACCAATCTCTACCCCCACAGCCCGGGATATAAAGAAAATTAGTGATCCATTTCCCAGTGGTGAGTCTACACACGTTACAGTGCTCTCTGCTGTGGCTAATAACTCTAAGGCCTTCATAAAATGGGTAGCTATGAAATAGTGTGTCGCCCCAGTATCAAATAAAACCCGACCCATAGTACCATGGATAGGAAACATACCCTCAATCGCGGGCGGTGCCTGTGGAGCTGCTGCCTGGTGGACGTTATAGACACGTCTGTACTGTAACTATCCCAGCTGCATCGGAGCGGCTGGAATGGCTGGTTCCTGAGATGGTGCTAGGAGGGCGGCTGGAAAAGTGGTCGCTGTGGCTTATTACGGGCACCCTGCTGCTGTGGGGACCTATCACCCTCGGGACAATCCTGGTGCTTATGGTCATTCTTACCGCACACAAAACATCAGCCCCTAAAATTACCTCCCCTCTGACCCTACTGACCACGGCCCTGTTGGCCGTTACCACCCCGCCACTGGCCCTGTTGCTGACACTGCCGCTGGCGGTGTTGGCCTTGCTGGCCCTGCTGATTAGGCTGGCCCTACTGACCGTGCCTAAATCCCCCAAATCCCTTCCTGGAATCACCTGATCCTAACCGCTTGGCAGGGTCCCCCTGATGGGAACTCTGCTCATGCTGACGAGTCTGCCTTTGGGATATCGGTGCTCCACTAGCGCCACTACCCCCTGTCTTGCCCTGCTGGACGGACTCTCTTACTCGCTTGCTTCCCTTCATATGGAAGAGGTGATCCTGGCAGTGTAGCAAAGCATCATTGAGTACATCTATGTAGGTACTCAGATATAGATTCCCTATAAGGTGCTGACGGATCCTCCAAGCTAACCCGTCCACAAACAATAATATCTTCTTACCTTTAGTGGGTGCCTCATCTGGCACTATATTGAGAAGTCTTGTGAACTCCTCTTAATACTCAGTAATAGTAGAATTCTCCTATTTCAAGTTCAGTAACTTTCGCCTCATCTCAGTTTGCACGGCGGATGGAAAATAATTGCGGTCAAATCGCTCCCAGAATGACTGAATCGGAATAACATCCCTCTCCTCCAAGGTGGTGGTGGACTCCCACCACTACAAGGAGGCCCCCCACTAGCTTAAAGGAAGCCAACAACTGTTTCTGCACGTCCGTGCACTCATACATATACAGATGCATATGGATATCTTTCTTCCACTGGATGACAATGATGATATCTTAACTTCCCGAGAACTCAGGGGTATGCGCCTTCTGAAAGGCATCCCTAACCCGCTCCCATGCTGATGGAAGCTGTGCAGGTACTGGCGCCACTGCCTGAACTTAGGATGGAGCCTGCTGTACTACCTCTAGCGCGACATTCACCGCCTGAGCAACAATAGCGGCTACCTCATTAGCATTCATTGTCCCCTGAGCCAGAGCTACTGGTTGCTCGGTTTGGGCACGCCTATCCTTTGGTGCACATCTCGGAGGAATCTGAAACATGAAGAAATTTATTAGTCTACAGTTATTATCAAATCTCAAATAGCTGAAGACGTAATCGTAAAATCAGTAATACAACAATCCTAAAATAGGGCTCTATAACAAGAATGCTAAGCTGAAAGCGAAATAAGCCATACAGATCCTAAGGACACTAGAACCTGATGCTCTGATAACACCTGTGACACCCCACGTAATTAAATACCGGGTGATCAGTCCTTTATTAAATTATAATGAAGGTGAACGGTTGGTTCATTCTAACCATCACTATCGTAAAAATAACTTTTCCAATTTAAACACCCTAAATAATTAAGCTAAGTGTCAAAACCATTTTTATACATTACTTTCCAATTTTTATTTTTATAAACCAATATTTAACTTTACATAATTCATAGTTAAGGAATCACACAACAACTCTCATGTAACATATAATCCAAATGATTAAACATTCAACTAATTGAATCCAACACTTAAATCTCAAAGGAAAACATGCTGACAATAATAAATCCCAAAGTGTAAATACTGGAAATAAACGAATCACAATATCCAATAAAACAACTGAATAATGGAAAAGGGCGACACATGCCCAACTGATAAATAGTGCTAGAAGTGGAATCAACAAATGAGGTCGTCTAAGCAGGAGGCCTATAACTCCCACCTAAGCTGCAGTGCGTTCCTTCCAAAGGATCCTATGTAAGACGCCCCTGTGGTTGGGCACCTGAAATATATATATATATATATATATATATATATATATATATATACAAGAGAGAAGAGGAAATGGAAACGGGACAAGGCCCGATTGTAAAAACGATTTATAATTTGTTTAGCAAGTATTTAAAATGTTTACTGGCCAATGCAACAACATATTAGTGCGGAACTCCCTTGAGAAATTCTCACCTCTCTTCTAATGTTCACGCCTATCGAACTAACCTTCCCAACGGTTTAACTTATCTTATCTTAGGTTGCTCGTAAGATTTAGCTGACAAATTAAATTGTTTAAGAGGTTAATTTCATTTAACAACAAAGTTCTCATTTAAACCTTATTCACTAATAAAGTTTCTCAGTAACACATTATACTTTTCAAACACTTATTCCCAAATTGAAATAGTCATTCCATTCTTACTTACCATAGACACAGCAGATAGTTCCCAAATTCCAGATTTAAATATATATATATATTAAATACTCATATAATATATATATTCTAACAGCACCCCACATAATAATTATGGTGCGGGCATACTCTGCTATCCAGTCCCCGTATCACTCGTACGAAGGGAAATTCAAGTTCATAATCACTCTCGAACTGTATAGAAACAAAACACAAACAATATTGAGGCGAAGCATAGTTTCCAAGTCTCTAAGAGGTCAGCATATGCCCTCACATCTCTTAGGACCGTCTGACTATCGATCCGATAGCCTGTACCAAAGGATTTCTATCTTCTAGGGTACGAGTCAATATCCCCCATAAAGGTCCCATCGAGTTAAGACTGTCCCATCGCGATAACCTCAGGGAAGCGCGGGCATGATTTTTACACATATATAGTATATGCATAAATACAATCATATAAATATTCTATTATTACCATATCAAGTTTAGGTAGATACTCATGACCCATAATTATGATATTTGTCCTTATTACTCGTTATTTAGTTATTATGTATCACGTTTGCCTCTTATCTTAATTTATGGGATTTGTCCCACTTATCAAGTGACACTCGTGGATTTCTAACCACCCAAGTGTAATTTCCGTAGGTACTCATTTATTTTCCAACGTAACTACCTTATGCGTCTCCCCCTTTAATACATAGTTCCATCGTCCCTTATATGTCAACATCCCCGAAAAATGTAAATATCGTCTTACATTAAAGGTTTCATATTTTTAGTAAGTCCTACTGGTCTTCTTTATCTCCCAAAATATTTTAATAAGGATGTCCAAAGATTATTACTTATTTAAATTGAATTCAACTATTTAGAAGGGGAAATGTGAGTCTTCCAGGAGGGGTCGATCGATCGATGGTAGGAGCTCGATCGATCGATGCGTCGATCGATCGATACTCCTGGTTCGATCGATCGATCAAACAGGTATGGCGAATCTGCAGAATACCAGTTACGGGTTCATCATACAACATCATCAAAATCCAAATTTTAAACTCCCAAACTCCCAGAAATTTATACCACAAACATTATAAACCCAAATTAGCAATATCCTACGTAAAGCATGCGAGTTTTCATCAAGATTCGTGGGTTAAAAGGGCCAAAACTTATATAATTCTCATGAACCCTAGAAATTTCTTTAACTTAGTTATTCTTATTCTTTTCTCAGAATTTCTACTTCAAAACCAATATAAATTCATGGTTCAACCTCTACATGTGAAATGGATTTCCATATTATTGTTTATATCACTACAACATGCGATTCCTAATCACCAACATGGGTTTTCTTTCATAAAACTCATCCTAATCAACCCTAAACTAACATGAATGAAGCATTAACGAAATTAAGCAAGATAAATACTTGCTTGGGAATTTTTGTTTCTGATTTGTGGCTGAAATCAGCGTGGTTGTGATCCTTGTGACGTGATCTAGCGTTTGGCGGTGACGGCGGTGCAAACGGAGGAGTTTTCGGCCTAGAACTCTTTGGAACACTCTCTCTTTCCTTCTCCAATGTCCGTTTCTTATTTTTGGTTGAGTTAACGCTATAAGGAAACCCTAAGCATCTGATATAACCTTACAATTTTCGTGGGGTTTCAGGCTTAAAAATATAAAATGTCCAAAACGCTTTTTCGGGGTGTTAATTAGGCCTAAAAACGCCCCGAGACCCAAACTAAACCCCTGGGTACATTATTTAGACTATCTTGACCCTTCCGGATACTTTGGCGCACTCGAAATTACCATACGGGTGACTTATAATTTATTCACTTTTATTAATCCACATTTAGTCCCGACACGACACGAGCACGTCCCGACTTAAATTTCCAAAATTGTCATTTTATTCACTCGTGACATTTAATAGAACTAATATCATATATTACTTTACTCATTAGTAATATTCAACAAGTTTACAATGATTACTAACTCTCGTCATGTTAGTAATTATAAAAAAAAAATTAATTTTCGGATTTATATTAAATTAATATCTCACATTAAATTTAATAAATTCCCAAATTTAAAAAGCATAAAAATACGGGGTATTACACAGAAATACTACATGATTTAACCAAAACTCATATTTTCTAAACTTACTGTCTTGCAAAACTTGCAATACAAATTTTAGATGCTTCTCATGTTCCTATTGTCTAGGTGAGTATATCAAAACATCGTCGATAAAGACAATCACCAATGAATCTATGAAAGGATGAAATAATCGATTCATTAAATCCATAAACACTGCAGGAGCATTTGTTAAACCAAATGCCATTACCAAAAATTCATAATGACTATAGCAAGAATGTAAAGCTATCTTAGAAATGTCACAATCTCTCACCCTTAATTGATGATAACTCGATCTCAAATTAAATTTTGATAATACTTTAGCACCCTGTAATTGATCAAACAAATCATCAATACGAGGCAATGGATATTTATTTCGAATACTTACCTTGTTCAACTTCAGATAATCAATGCAAAGTCTCATGGTGCCATCTTTCTTCTTCACAAATAATACCGTAGCAGTCCATGGTGATACACTGGGTCGAATAAAACCTCTATCTAGAAAATATTGTAGTTGAACCTTTAACTCCTTTAGTTCCACAAGTGCCATTCTATATGAAGAAATATAAACGGGAGATGTACCAGACACTAAATCAATAGTAAACTCTCCCTCTCTGCTAGGTGGAAACCTTGGTAATTCATCTGGGAACACATCTGCAAAATCCTTAACTACTGGGATATCTTCTCATTTTTGCAATTCCCTGTTTCTATCCACAATATATGCTAAAAGCCTTGACAACACTTATTTAACAATTTCCTCGAAGGGAGGAAATAAGACAATTTGGAACCACATTTCTTTCCCCAGTAAATTTGAATTCTCCCCCCCCCCCCCCGGCATATTAAATGTAACCTCCTTACAAAAATAGTCAATCGATGCATGGTAGGAAGATAACCAGTCCATATCCAAGATAATATCAAAATCTCGCATATCTAGTGGAATTAAATCAATGGTCAACTCCCTCTCCCCCACATACAGTACACAATTTTTATACACAAGCTCCACTAACATCACATCCCCCATAGGTGTAGAAATATATAAACTACAATCTAGATAAGAACATGGTCTACCCAAATGCATGGTAAATGATAGTGCTACAAATGAATGAGTAGAACCTGTATCAATAAGCATGTAAGTATGTTGGTTCATGATAGCAAATGTTCTTGTCACCACCTCTGGAGTAGCCTGAGCATCATGTAAAGTCATAACAAATATCCTTGCCAGAGCCCTGGAACCATTAGACTGTCCTCTCCCTCCTCCTCTCCCTATGCTTCTAGGTGATGAACCTCGACTAGCAATAGTTGATTGAGTCCCTCCTATTAGCATAGGATAGTTCTTTTTGGTATGACCAATTTGATGATAGTGCTACACTCTACCCCCTTTAACTTGGGACAATATGGACTGATATGGCCCTCGGCTTGGCAAAAATAGCATGTAATAGGATTAGACTACCCATTTGCATTCTCCTGCTATCTTTTCTGTTGGCCCATCAATCATGCACCCCTAAAACTTCTTGGTGTCTTATTCTGAACATAATTTCCAGTCCCTTTATCGTGCTAAAATCTTTGACTCCCCTATTTTGAGTAATCTATATTACCTTCCTTTTGCTGAGATGAATAAAATCTACTCCTCTTTCCCATTTGTTCCCTATCCTTTATTACATCATTAACATCGCCTTAGACCATCATAACTTTATTAACTAAAAATGTATAATCTACCATTTCAAGTGCAGTGAGTCTAGACTTGATAACCAAATTCAACCCATCCTGAAATCTGGTGCATTTGTCCTCCTCATCATGTAAGAAACGTAATGAAAATCGAGACGGAGATATAAATTTATTTTCATACTCCCTGACCGACATATTCCCCTGAGTCAATGATAAAAATTCTCTCTCTTTTTACTTCCGATACATACGAGAAAAATACTTTTCATATGATACTTTAATAAAGGAATCCTAAGTAATTACCCCACCTCCCCCCGAAGTAAGAAATAAATGTTTGGAAGACTCCCACCAATATTTATCTTCCCCCTTCAAAATGAATGTAGCCAAAATTACTTTGCATCGCAGGTACATTCATCACCCCAAAGATAGTTTTTGTGTCTCTAACCCAAGCCTCAACTTCGAAAGGATCTACAGAACCTGAGAATGCCGGAGGGTTCAATTTGATAAACTTCTCGTACAGAGTATTCTTCTCCTCTCGTTGTATTTCCCTTTCTCTTCTATCCAAGGTCTTTTCCTCCAAGTACTTGGCTTGTTGTTCTGCTCTTTTTGTCATAAACATGTTTTGTTTTTCTGCCATTAAAGTCATGGCATGAGCCATTCTCTGCATGTCTGTGTGTTGTTCAGGTGCCCCATCTACATTATTTGGATTTTGTTGGTTTACTATATTTGAAGACTCCTCCTCCACCCTCTCATGAATATTTGCTCCTTCCATATCTTACTATCTGTCATAAACCACAATTACAGAAACAAGAATACAACATTTATTTCTAACATAATGGTTAGTATTACTCACAAGTTAATATAAATGACCCACACACAATATTTCTGCCACTGCCACATCTAGACTCTCTAACCCCAGAATATAAAAACCTAAAGATCTTATACCAAGTTGTTACACCCAAACCCCATTAGGATATAATTAACTAAATAGTTCGCAAACCACATTTATTATTTATTTTTCATTTAGTAATACACATTAAAACAACTTTAAGGTTAAAATGTGGAATACTAAAAATCCAATCGTTTTAAGGAGACATAATTTAAACAAAACTCCTATACCATTTACTTAATTACAACTAGTACAATGTCTAAAACAAAACTGGAGAGACCCTACTACTATTCACTCAACCTCCTAGACCTGGCAGTGGCAGCTTCAAAACCTGAAAATGTAAACATATAAAACCATGAGTTTAAAAACTCAGTGAATGTACTACATCTATATATAGTAAAAGTACTATAATAACATCTCAACATATCAATATACCCATCTATGTGCCAAATTAGGCCATATACATATCCGAAATGAATAAACCCCACATCTCATACCCGTAGGCAATAATCATATCCATAGGTTTTAATAACCTAACATCTACATAATTGCATAGCAACTCAACATATCTTGACTTTTATAAAGTCATAACATATCAACATCTCTTGACTTTTAATAAGACATAACATCTCAACATCTCGTGACTTTTAATAAGCCATATCATCTCAACATATAATACATACACATCATATCCATAATCAACTCACTAAGTACACTCACATTGGGTTGTCAACTATGTATTCACGTTTCCTTCGAGTGGAGGTGAACTTGATTAATTTGACCTGACACATGTTAATCCAACTAAATCAGTATTGAATCTCAATCATACGTATTATCTTAATATATCTATGTAACTTTTAATGACTATATAATAACAATATAATTCTACTCAAGTCACATTCCATGAAACATGTGTAAAGATGAAACAATGGTATATATGTTGATAAGGTTATGAACATTCAACCATAGAAAATACCTCGTAAGGAATTTATAACTAAAATCAAGTAAACATAAAATTATACTTCTGAATGTAGATACACATGAAACATGTACTCAAAATACCATTGGGAAAGAGCAGATAAAAACATTATTTCATGGGGTATCCAGTATGCCCTCAAATTATTGTCCTCCCTACTTAACCATCCCATATTCATAAATTGTACACATACAGGTGTCCAAGATTATCAATATGAAAACATATCTAAATATAATTTCCATTATAAGTGATGGTTTAATTTTTCAAGATTCCTAAAGCATGTTATGAGCATTTTTTTTCAACCTATTAAATATGTCCCAAAAGCTCCTCTATTTTTCCTTCAACTTCCAAGAATTTTCATATTTTTTCTGCATAATAACTTTCCATGATTTTCAACCCATTCTCAATACACATACTAAAAGTACAAAATTCAAGTTTCATTATTTTTTTTTACTTCATTTGCTATGTCAAAAGCTTGACCAAAGTCAGGGCTTATCGAAATTAAATATACAAACAGCAACTAGATACTAAATTGCAACCATCACTAAGGCCCAACCACAAGGAATTAAGTTCTAATTTTAGGATATGATATGAATATATGAGTCTAGTTTCATATTCAACTGAGATTTCTCAATTCTAGTAAGCACATGAAAATATGTGCTTTTTTTAATACAAGGGATTTGAATAACAAGAAATACGGGATATATACACCACTTATCTCACATGTGAACAAATACTTATTATCACAAAGGAGGATGAAATTTTAATCAATAATTCACAATTTATATACTTTGAAATAAGTATAATACAATATTAAAACAATATTAATCACATAATTATACCTTGGAAACACTTGAAGGATTTTCTTGTAATTTTCCTGGCTTTTCTTGTAATCTTTTCTTCCTTAACTTCTACTTTCTCTTTCCTCCAGCCAAACACTCTTTAAACTGAACCTAGGGTTTATTTGCTGAAGAAACAGGTGAGAAGAATACTTTTATGTCGGCCAAGGCCGCCTCCCATGCCAACCAATCAAATTAAAACATTTGGTTTACTAAAAGACAATTTGCCACTTAAAGGGAATTAACAGATTTTCCCCTTGTTCGTAAATTCGTCCTAACTTCTTACTCGGATATCCGTTTGATGCAGCGTTTATTTTTTAGCAAACCTAACTCATATATCTACAACTATGTAGTTTTCACCTTGAGTCAGTTATTTCATTATAAGGGTCAAAACTAGTCTCCAACATGAATATTTCTACCAAAAATAACAAAATTTTGTGTTTGAACATAATTTGACATTTCATGATTTATGAAAGTAGGATTATACCAACCATAATCACTTAAGATTATATAGACTAATAAAACATTATTCATATTACATAAGGTAAGCATGATTTAAGTATAATTTATCATAATTATATTTGGGTTGTCACAATAATGGTTAATGCACATTTAAGTAGAACACGTGTATAAGCATTTAGAATATTAAAGCCTCGTCATTAACCTCTAATTCTACCATATTAGAGGTATAATAACAGCAAAAATACCTACTTGTCACAATAAAAAAATGTGACATGGCAAACTTGTCACAATAAAAAAACGTGAAAAGTTTCAGAGTGAGAAAACAAGTTTCGGAGTGACTACAATTTAATTTGTCACGGACTTTGACCATGACAAGTCCGTGACAAAGGAAAACTTGTCACGGTAAAAGTCTGTGATATGTCCGTGATAAATAAAAAATTATCAGTGATTTTGACCATGATAATTCCGTAAAAAAATTTATTTGTCACGGACTTATCACGATCAAAGACTGTGATAAATCTTGGAAAAATTAAAAAACACTTTGGGGCAGTATGGCGAATGCCACTGCCCAGTAGTATATTTGAACTTGTTACTTCATATCTAAACATGTTCAAATCGTATATATATCAAGAAGCATTTAAAAATTCATAAGAACTACATATGAATTAGTCAACAAATATTCATAACCAACCAACATTCAATATTCAAATCAAATAAATTCAAATAATATCAATGTTTTGTGTTTTAAACAGGTTTGAGAAGGAAGTTAGGAGACACTACATATTAATTAATACATCCATCAATTCGTCGAACGTCTCATTGCTCTTCCAACCACAAAGGTGCATTCTTTCTTTCGTTCATAATATGTGTGACGCGAACCTTTGCCTCAATATCTTGCAACACACCTCCATGAACCACACTACTTGGGTGTGTGTTCGGGTCCGTCAACCCCCTAGCTATAGGCATCCCACCAAATAGGTCTATTAAATACACACTCGGCCAACCCATTGTTGACATAGGTTGTTTGGCGGTGGTCAAGGATACAAATGGATCATATGCAGGCGATGAGTGGGGTGCGTATCGGTAATGAGGGTGAGGGAGATGGAGTAGTGGCATCCTCATTTTTTTCCTTCCCCTAGCCCTTGGATGAGGTGGACCCTAACTGATGCTTCATGCACTTGAACATATTGAGGATCGTCGCCTCCAACCTTTCTAATTTATCAGCATAGTTGTCCACCTTACGAGATAAACCGGTGTTGCTTATTTTAAACACGGTGAGCCTCGACTTCCACACCCGAGAGCTCACCCCCTTGTCCTCCCCTTGTGATCCGCCCCGAGCACTTGGCTTAGTCCGTACGTAGCCAAAGATGCCTTGTCGGCATCACATTGGGAGTTGTGGACTTCCTTAAGCTTTACCTGAAATGACAAAAAGTACACGATTAGTTAAGTTAATAAATATATTATAATGTAATTAAAAAATAAAACAATTGTAAGATATTTTATAACTTACAATCATGGCTGCCACGCTAGGGAACTCCTTCTTATCCTTTCCCTTATTCGTCTCAATTTCCACAGGGCATCGAGCCTATGTGGCCTACCCCCAGGGCCACTCGCTATCTCCTGAAATAAAATAATGCAAGATTAGGAAGTAATGCAAAGTAATGCTCAATTAGAATAACATAAAACTAAAATGAAATAAAATTAAAATAAAAACTTACCATCCTGTGCTCCACCTCGGCATAAGACGTATGCCCGGAGTAGTGCACATAGATCTTTTTTGCCCGGTTTTCCCTTACCAATTGATGAGATGTCAACTGTCTCTCGTGGATCTCATTGTCAACAAAAGGTTGTCACTGTGCCAATAAGATCAGCTTCTTCGATGGTATGGTGTCACGGACCCTTAATATGGACTCCTGGTCCTGCCCAAAGCACATGCCTACATGTTTTTCTTTCACGTTTTGTATTGATCTCTCAATTGTTCGAACGTGGAGTCGCGAACGTATGGGGACAAGCCGAATTGTTCATGTCAACCAAATACAAATAAAAAATAAAGTAGGTGATAGTTGTATTTATATTATAAAATATAATAAATTATAAGTATAAACATAAATATAAATACAAAATTAAAATAAATTGAGTAAGTACTTGTAGTGCCCCTCAGATGGTCATCTTGAGCTCTCGTGGAACCTTCCTCTAATTCGTGTACACCGAGCTGACGATCGTCTTGAGCAGCTACAGGGCTCTAGCCATAAAGGTCATCTTGTTCTAGATAATGGACCCCAATTTTCCCCATTTTGGGGGCCTAGTGGGAGACGAGTCTTCCTTGCCTCTGCTACCGTGATGCCCTAAGGAAGTCATTTTCGCACAAATTGTTGTTTTTAGTACAAACATGTATATGAGAAACTGGTCATATAATGGCCGCAACTTTAAGTTTTTCTTACACGATTATCCTTTTATTTAGCAACACTCCGTTAATAAAAGGTTTACGTACGTCACATGTTCCTTCATGAGTTATGATTTGTGTTCGTATAATTATTTTAAGTATTTTCATTAAGTTTCACGCGATCCAGACAAGCAACGAATGCAACGTGAGCTTGTGTACTATTTGACTTACGACGCGCGACACAGGGAAAATTTAGTTTTGAGCGAATTTCTTAGGACAATCGGCAAGTCAAAAAAATATTCCAACTATTTATTTAGACTCATAAAAATATAAGGAATATTATCATCCAAAGAAAAATCGAAAAAAATATGCTTTGCATGGAGGTCCCGTTTCTTACGCGTATTGTTTGGGATGTCTCGGAAGGTCAAAAAAATATTCCGACCACATATTTAAACTCATAAAAATAAAAGGAATATTACCATGCGAAGAAAAATAATAAAAAATATATGTTTTACGCGGAGGTCTCGTTTCTTGCACGTCTTGCTTAGGTCATTTCAGAATGTAAAGAAAAATATTGTGAATATCTTTTTTGACTCACAAAAATATAAGGAATATTATTATGAAGAGAAAAATAAAAAAAAACTTTTGAGCGGAGATCCCGATTTTGCGCATATTGTAAAGGATAATCGAGGAGACCAAACAACTATTGTAAATATGATTTTTAGCCAAAAAAATGAAAGGAATGTGATTCTTAATTTAAAAGTTTTAAAAAAATAAAATAATAATGTAGCTTCTAGTAAAATGACAAAAATACATCTTATTTATGGTATCAACTTGTGCTTGGAAAATGAGAGATTTGATACGGTGGTGTAGGCTCTTTCACCCATCAGATTTTCAGACCCTAATACACTCTTTCACTCTTTTAAAAAGTGCCTAGCTCTTAGGCTTTGGTTATAGGATGGAATATAAACATTTTTGTCTTAAAAGAGTCTTATAAGGGGTGAGGGTTTGGAATAAAAAAAACTTCATTTCTTTCCATTAGATTTCTCTCTTTTTCCATAGCTTAAGCAATGTTGTTCTCTTTTAAATTCGTGGGTCTATTTTACCACCCATTTTCCACCATTGTTGCACTATTTTGGAGGTCTAAAACTCCATTAAATCTTTCTTAAGAAGTAGGACAACTTGTTGGAGGAAAACAGAGGTGGTTTTGGAGACTTTCGATGGTGGCTTTGTGGATTTTTGGGTGTTCCTCGTCCACTTTCTTCAATCTCCCCCTCTTCCAATTTCCATGTAGGGTTTTCTTCACTCTTAAACTCTTTTATTTCAAATGCTAATGTGAACAGGTTGATGAAAAAAAATGTGACTTTTTAGCTCGACTCCCTTATTTTCATATGCTATGAAAAACACATTTTCTGAAAAAGGATAAATGGAGAAGCTGATGTTAAGATTAATTTTCAAATTATTATATATGTTGAAATCATATTATAAATGTAATAATCTCATGAAATAAACATAGAAAATGGAATACTAAAAGAAAATGACTAGTTAATTGTGACACCCTGCCTAATAAAATACCGGGTCATCAATCATATACCAAATTAAAACAGAAGTCTCATATGGTTCATTCTTAGCATCACTGTCGAAAATCAACTTAATTACTAATAACCTATTAGGCTGGCGTCAAAATTTTATATTAACTAATCTTTTTAAACAAACCATTCGAAAAAAGCATCCACACAGTTTATGTATACCAAACTGAAATGAAATAATAACCGAACACTCGGTTTAACATAATACAACAAAATCGAATGTCGCATTAAAAGGCAGTAAAAGAAAAAATAAATATAATTGGGTTTTCAGCCTGAGAGATACTACAATGCTTCCTATCCAGATCACAATAATAAACCGTCTAAAAATAAATTTGCATGCATCCACAGATGTTGTAGCCCACGTATGACTCGAAGGAATCATCATCCAGGCGTCCCTGTCTTTGGACACACACACACACACACCCACACACACACACACACACACACACACATATATATATATATATATATATATATATACACACGCAACAAGAGAGGAAAATGGAGAAAAACGGGTCAGAGCCCGAGTTTGAAAATGTTTTAGCAAGTGCATAAATGCAATATTTTAAAATATGATTTATCTCATATTTAAATTGGTATCTCACTCCCATGAGATACCCCTCACCCCTTTTCTAATAGTTCACTCCTATCGCATACGTTTTAAACATATTAGCTAAGCTAACCTGCCTAACTAAACGCTATTACCCATCCTCTAAAAATCCTCATACCCGAGTACTAAGGGATAAACTTCTCCCCATTCCCAACATTGTTCTACGTTCGTGCGTGGGGTGTCTCGCGAAGGGAAATCCAAACAAGGACCCCCCGATACACTACAATCTGACAATGTTGGTCGCCGTGATTCATTAGGCCCTCAGTACATAACACATATATATAAAACGCATATACAAATATAATTAGTTCTCACTATAACCTCTTATTCATCTTTATATAGATCCGAATATATATATATATATATATATATATATATATATATATATATATATATATATATATATATATATACCGAAAGGGGAATAATACCTTATCATTCTTTTCACCTCATAAACATATATTTACTTTATATGATATCTCATCTTCATATACAAGAAATTTACTATACGCAACAAGTATAATTATACCTATCATAATCATAAGTATAATAACCATCCCACCGAGCTATAACTCGAGGATGCAATCTCACATTACCTATCCGGATTCGGTTTTACTCACTAAATCACGGTACCAAGCCAAACTCACTCATGGTCATGGTAAAAAAATTCACAACGGTGGAGGCGACCATATTCCCTATGCAAGTGGAGTACACACATTGCACTCATATATGGGATGATATGACCTGGGGATATACTCTCCCTGCTCCTCAAGCCAGGGGATTCACCCACATCACTCAACCTCCCCGGATCGTACTAGAGAAAATATATAATCTGGCTATTCCAACCCTACGCCAAAGGAAAGCCCGTGGAATCATCCTCTAAAGTAGAAATATACCAATCACACAGAGATATATTTATTCATATCATATTATATATACTGTAACCACATTGTACTATAATGTATATCACTTCTCAATATATTATGGCTATAATTGCCAAACTCTTGTAGCGATAGCCAATAACCCCAAATGATCCCATTCGTAATAGTATATAAGCATTAATATACTTAAAACACTAAACCCATAAGTATTTCCTATACCCAATTGCCGAAGACCTCTCTCAAACATGGTTCGACCGGAACATTCACTAAGTCCATACCCCAGATTGTACACTAAACTAATCCAAGGTTCTCTCTTTTATTACCAGGTTTACTCACCCTCAATACCGTTATCTAGGAGTCCTAATAACATAACTAGAATCCACCATAATAATCTCCAATTGCAATCTAACTCTCCCTGAATTCAAAGAAGGAAAACTGCCAAATTCAACAAAGGCGAATCGATTCGCCCCAAATGTGAATCGATTTCGGCTAGCGAATCGATTCGGTTTCCATTCGAATCGATTCCAAAAATATTCTGCAAGCAGTTCCTCAAAGGAGAATCGATACGATCTTAATCCGAATCGATTCGGCTTGAGACATCCTTACGGGTCCCCTTATGCAAATCGATTCGGTCTAGACCCGAATCGATTCGCCCTGTTTGAGGCTCACTGTTTGGAAGATTTCTCAATCTACAAAATACCCAAATATCAACTCAACCTTCATTTTAATGGTTTCTATTCTCAACAACCAACACTATAATGATCCTAACACTGATTTCTAACTAACACATAAATTTATTTTCTCCCGATGTCAGATTTGATTTCTAAATAACGATTTCGATCTCGGAGAACCTTCCGTAGAAAAATCATTATAAATCCAAAAAAAATCTAGTAAACTGAGCGGTCGGCGCCCATGCAACTGTATCGAAAAGATATAGAAATTTTATTTTTTTACTAAGGGCCTAATCGATTCTCTTCCTGGACGAATTGATTTGTAAGTGACACTGTGTCACTATTCACCTTCTTCTCCAAAATCCCAAACCTCCATTAATACACCTCCAAGATTTTTATTTTCTCTCCTATCATCCTCCAACCTCAACCAACAATATATACACACACATAAAAAGGGTTCTAATCATCCTAGAACCCATATCCAACAATTAATTTTAATTAATTCCTATGTTTATCAACTTAGATACTATCCGGGGTTTATTCGTTAGACTTCCGAAAAACCCTTTTTGATTCACGAAAACCCAACGCAAAAATCTTTATAGTTTTACACTACCAACTATAATATGAGCTTTATTCTTAAAAGAAACAAAGCAAGTAAACACTTGCCTCGTGGATAATATCCGACGACCTCCAGTTGAATCTCGAGGAGTTTGGTCGAAAATCCCCCTTTTTCTCTCATCTTTTGTCTTCCTTTCTTCTCCTCTTTCTTTTCTCTCTTTTTCTTTGTTTCTCCCACTCTCTCGTGCCTTATATAGAGAAAAATAAGGGTTTATCTCTTATAAACCCAAAAATGACTTGTTTACTCAATTACGAATCCCTATTAGTCCCAAAGTCTCCAAAACTTAAGCACTGCACCGGATACACCGTTCTGACTATCTCGGCCATTTCATAACCAATTGCGCACTTAAAATCTCCATCCGAGTCACTTAAGTACAAATCACTAATTAAACCTAGCACATCATAATACGGGTTTACCAATTTAAAATATTATTCCTTGTCGCTTTATCCAGCTGCGACATGTAATTAAATTAGTCTAACTCATTTACTTACTTCCAAAAGTAAATGTAGCACACATCGAAAATCATCTAACCCTCGTAAACTTCAAAAAAATTTATTCATAGTAATTCCTCCAATTTCCGAATTACACTTATTTATGTAATTTAAATATCCAGAAAAGTGCGGGGTATTACATTCTCCCCCCTTACAACGGAATTTTGTCCCCGAAATTCGGATACGACCTGTACTACCAACTTAGGATCGCTAATCACACCATATCCTAGTGCACAAAAGTCTAATGGTACTAACCCAATGGCACTCAATCATACATTCATTCACGATAACCACCTATCTCAAGGCTTATATTCTAACGCACTAGCTTAATTAAATCTCTATATGCAACGCTACCTCGGTCATAAAGTTGAATCAAACGTCACATCGCACCTAGTGCTTTTATAATCGCATGTAAAAAGAACGATCCTATAATCATAGCTCTAACATTTCGATCCCCTCGAAAAGCCGACACTCTAAGCATCCGTTTGCTCACCTCGCGACTTCGAATTTCCTCAAAATGAAACTATACCTATTTCACCCATGATTGGATTATTGCGTACCTCCTTCGGTTATCCATCCAACCCATTTCAAATCCATTTATAATTGCCTCGCAGCATAATCTTTAGCTTTATATACTATGTCACGTCTATTTCGGGTGGTACATAAAATCAACTCATCAAGGTGCCCATACACCTTCTAACCCGTGTCTATCTGCACAACCAATGTAAACGTCCAACACGTAACACTCTCTCTAAACAATAGGCCTTATTTTCTCAGTCTGGTACTAACACCTGGTTTTCCTAACCTAGAAAATTCGAAATTCAATTCTTCCTATACCTGGAAATCCCATCCTTATTAAAGTTAACCCACCAATCTTCTCATGGTTAACTCACCACAATCTCCTTATATTGACACCACTAGTCCATTTGGCCTTACTTACCAATAATCCTAAGATCGATGCGTTTCCTACACATGTTAAATGAGTAGTATACTAACTATATCCCTAGTGCCCAAGACCTATCTCAATTTTTGACATTCGCTCGCTTTCATGGGTGGGACGTCTTGCAAAGCAAAATTCAGACAAGGAACCATCTCGTTACACTTCTTCCTCGCATCGTCGGCCATCGAGTTATAACGGCCTAAGGCACACCATTGGTACGTTCTAAATCCTACATCGCCAACCTATTATCGCACTTCTACCACTATGTCCTTCCATCTTGGCGAAATGGAAAGTTTAACTAATCGGGGCACCCACTTTCTGCAAAGGTGTTATGAACAACCTACCCAAAACGTACTTCCTCTGAATTAGCCTTATATTCAAGGCCTGGCTATAAGCCTCAAATCAATCTCTCTAACTCCTGCCTCACCCAATACTTGCGGGGAGAGAACCATTTTAAGTGCTTTTTCAACAACACATCTACATTTTATTATCCCCTAGTCATCACATGGCTCTCGACTAATTTCAACAAAACCAATATTC
Source organism: Sambucus nigra (assembly GCA_949130495.1). Lineage (NCBI taxonomy): Eukaryota > Viridiplantae > Streptophyta > Magnoliopsida > Dipsacales > Adoxaceae > Sambucus > Sambucus nigra. The sequence goes on from OX422219.1 coordinate 116,538,576, forward strand.
TAGCATATAATAACATCTCTCCACTCCCAATGTCGTTAAGGTTCATGCGTGGAGTGTAAGTAAGCGAAATCCAAACGACGAACCCTTCATATACAATACTATTTAACTTTGTCGGTCGTGGAAGTATGTCAACATAAAACAAGAAAAAGTTATAAATGTTGCATATCCTCATGCACCCAAATCATGCTAGTGAAACATCTACTCACCGAACTTACATCTAGACATATAACAAAGGCGAGCTCGACCTGTATCCAGGTGAGATATCACAACAACAACCTGTTCCACCCTAGAATCACAGATACGATAGTCTTGCAATCATTAGTCTTCTATCGCTCTGATAATATGATAACATTACTCTTATAATAGTACCATACTCGTATATCATATACAAAATGAGCAATACAAACCAGATAAAAATCCAAAATATAACCACCCATTTCCATAACGAATGAAGAAAAAATAGGACCCTAATACCGTGGAAAAACATATAGACATACACTATATAATGTTACCGATACTACCAGTAAACTCGAATCACACATGAATTTAGGACTACTAAAATACTGTGACCCAAACCTTATCACACATAATATACCTCCTTCATCCGAGGTAAAATTCATAACATCATTCTTGCTAATTACCCTAGATACTCCAAATGGTTTCGAAGCATGGTACACTTGCCCTAACTGAACCCCAAAACTACCTTAATCAATGCTCAATCTCAGCACCCTATTCTTGTCATTTAACTCCTACGGGGCAAGGAATAACCATGTGGTTCTACACTCCACATTGCAAAATTCCCCAACTCAGACCACCCTAAACATGTTAAAATATTCAGTATGTTAGACTCTATTGACTTGATTCTGACAATCTCTTTCATAATTCTACTTAACTTCTTTGTCAAAAGGAAACTCCACTACCGGCCTCAATAACCCTATTTCGAAGAATACCCCGTGTGGATGTCCACCAATGGGGTTCCGCAAACACAAATTCTCCACAAGTGTTAGAAACACTTACTAGTGAGCCTATCGTTCCACTTAAGACTCTCTCTTAATTATACCTACCTTAATTCGACTCAAAGTTCACTTCTCCACGTAACTCTTTATTCACTATCGGCCTCTAATCGATCCTTATGTGAATATCCCAGAAACTGCATTATTTTCTATTCCTGCTAAATCAAAGGAACTAACGGTTAAATCCATCTGTAATATCCCCTTATGAGCAAACAATCCTGCTCCCTTAAACATGGTGACTACCATTCCCACCATTTCAATATTTCTCCCACGAGTGAAAACTTTTCCTTTAATTTTCACATATGGGTATTTCCATACCCTTCTCTAAGCCACAACTTCTGAGCCTTCCGCTTCCACTGAGTAAAGATACACTTCCTTCACATGAATTAACTTCAACATATGGTCCTTATCAAAGACCCTTTCAAACTTTTTCCCAACATAACTTCACTGGGTAATTCAAGTTTAGCACCACTCTCTACTACAGCGGTACGTGGATAATTATAACTACTATACCTTAGTAGCCGATGCAACAATCCTCGAAAACTTACACAAGGAGGACCGCTACTACGGTCCTGGTCTTCCAACTTCAGCTAACAGCTCCAACTAAGCCCCGCCTCCTGCTGCCCTCATAACTACCTTCCTTAGTCGCCCTTCCTCGATCAGAACACGAATCTCGAATGAGCACGCAAAAGATTTATTATAATCTTATATAATGGCAGGAGAACGAAATCTCACAAGAGGAATCGACAATCCTAATCATAAGGTTCTATATCAAATCGAGAGCAGCGTTGAAAGCTTAGTACGTCCGGACAGATTCCTAAGGAAACTAGAACATAATGATCTGATACCATCTGTGACACCCCGCCTAGTAAAATACCGGGTGATCAATCCTATACCAAATTAAAACGGGAGCCTCATATGATTCATTCTTAGCATCACTGTCGAAAACCAATTTAATTACTAATAACCTCTTAGGCTGGCGTCAAAATTTTATATTAACTAATCTTTTTAAACAAACCATTCGAATAAAACATCCACATAGTTTATATATACCAAACTAAAATGAAATAAAATAACCGAACACTCGGTTTAACATAATACAACCAAATCTAATGCCGCACTAAAAGGCGGTAAAAGAATAAATAAATATAATTGTGTTTTCAGCCCGAGAGTTTCTACAATGCTTCTTATCTAGATCACAAGAATAGAAGCGTCTAAAAATAAACCTGCATGCATCCATAGCTGCTGCAGCCCACGTCTGACTCGAAGGAATCATCATCCAGGCGTCCCCGTGTCTGGACATACATATATATATATATATATATATATACAGCAAGAGAGGAAAATAGAGAAAAACGGGTCAGAGTCCGAGTTTTAAAATGTTTTAGCCAGAGCATAAATGCCATAGTTTAAAATATGATTTATCTCATATTTAAATTGGTATCACACTCCCATGAGATACCCCTCACCCCTCTTCTAATAGTGCACTCCAATCGAATACATTTTAAACCTATTAGTTAAGCTACCCTGCCTAACTAAACGTTATTACCCATCCTCTAAAAATCCCCATACCCGAGTACTAAGGGCTAAACTTCTCCCCATTCCCAACATTGTTCTACATTCATGCGTGGGTTGTCTTGCAAAGAGAAATCCAAACCAGGAGCACCCCCGATACACTACTACCTGGCAATGTTGATCGGAGGGATTCATTCGGCCCTCAGTACATAACGCATATATATATAACTCATATACAAATATATATAGTTCTCACTATAACCTCTGATTCATCATTATATAGATCCCAATATATATATCTACTGGAAGGGGAATAATACCTTATCATTCTTTTCACCTCATATACATATATTTACTTTATTTTATATCTCATCTTTATATACAAGCAATTTACTATACGCAACAGGTATAATTATACCTATTACAATCATAAGTTTAATGACTATCCCACCGATCTAAAACTCGAGGATGCAATCTCATAGTGCCTATCCGAATATGGGTTTACTCACTCAATCACGGTACCAAGCCAGACTCACTCATGGTCATGGTAAAAAAATACACAATAGTGGAGGCGGTCATTGTCCCTCTCCACGTGGAGTACACACATCGTACTCATACGCGAGACGATATGACCTGAGGATATACTCTCCCTGTTCCTCAATCCAGGGGATTCACCCATATCGTGCAACCTCCCCGAATCGAACTAAAGAAAATATTTAATATGGTTGTTCCATCCCTACGCCAAAGGAAAGCCCGTGGAATCATCCTCTAAAGTAGAAATATACCAATCACACACAGATATATTTATTCGTATCATATTTTATATATTGTAACCACATCGTATTATAATGTATATCACTTCCCAATATATTATGGCTATAATTGCCAAAATATTGAAGCGATAGCCAATAACCCCGAATGATCCCATTCGTAATAGTATATAAGCATTCATATACATAATTGCTGAAGACCTCTCTCGAACATGGTTCGACCGGAACATTCACTAAGTCCATACCCCATATAATACACTAAACTAATCCAAGGTTCTCTCTTTTATTACCAGGTTTACTCACCCTCAATACCGTCATCTAGGAGTCCTAATATATTAACTAGAATCTTCCATAATAATCTCCAATTGCAATCTAACTCCCCCTGAACTCAAAGAAGGAAAACTGCCAAATTCAACAAAGGCGAATTGATTCACCCCAAATGCGAATAGATTTGGGCAAGAGAATTGATTTGGTTTCCATCTGAATCGATTCGAAAAGTATTCTGCAAGAAGTTCCTCAAAGGCGAATCGATTCGGTCTTAATCCGAATCGATTCGTCTAGAGACATCCTTACAGGTCCCGTTATGAGAATCGATTGGGTCTAGACCAGAATCGATTCGCCCTGTTCGAGGGGCACTGTTTGGGCGATTTCTCAATCTCCAAAATACCCAAATATCAACTCAACATTCATTTTAATGGTTTCTAATCTCAACCACCAAATCTATAAGCATCCTAACACTGATTTCTAAATAACACATAAATTTCTTTTCTCCCAATGTCAGGTTTGATTTCTAAAAAATGATTTCGATCTCGGACAGCCTTCCGTAGAAAAATCAATTTAAATCCAAAAAAATCAGAAAAATACGCGGTCGGCCCACGCGACCGTATCGAAAAGATCTATAAATGTCATTTTTTTACCAAGAGCCGAAGCGATTCGATTCCTGGCCGAATCGATTCGGAAGTGACACTGTGTCACTATTCACCTTCTTATCCAAAATCCCAAACCTCCATTAATACACCTCCAAGCCTTTTATTTTCTCTCCTATCATCCTCCAACCTCAACCAACAATATATACACACATAAAAAGTGTTCTAATCATCCTAGAACCCAGATCCAACAATTAATTTTAATTAATTCCTAAGTTTATCAACTTGGATACTATCCGGGGTTTATTCGTTAGACTTCCGAAAAACCCATTTTGACTCACGAAAACCCAACCCAAAAATCTTTATAGTTTTACACTACCAACAATAATATAAGATTTATGATTAAAAGAAAGAAATCAAGTAAACACTTGCCTCGTGGATAAAATCCGACGACCTCGAGTTGAATCCCGCGGAGTTTGGTCAGAAATCCCCTTTTTTATCTCCTCTTCTCACTTCCTTTCTTCTCCTCTTTCTTTTGTCTCTTTTTATTTCTTTCTCCCACTCTCTCGTTCCTTATATAGAGAGAAATAAGGGTTTATCTCTTATAAACCCAAAAATGACTCGTTTACTCAATTACGAGTCCCTATTACTCCAAAAGTCCCCAGAACTTAAACACTGCCCCCAGATACTGTATTCTGACTATCTCGGCCATTTCGGAACCAACCGCGCTCTCGAAATCTCCATCCGAGTCACTTAACTACAAATCACTAATTAAACCCCGCATATCATAGTACGGGTTTACCAATTCAAAATATTACTCATTGTCGCTTTATCCCGCTGCGACATGTAATTAAATTTGTCTAACTCATCCTTACTACCAAAAGTAAATGTAGCACACATCAAAAATCATCTAACCCTCATAAACTTCAAAAATTATTATTCACAATAATTCCTCCAATTTCCGAATTACATTTATTTATGTAATTTAAATATCCATAAAAGTGTGGGGTATTACATTAATGCATTTGTTGGGTTTTCTAAGGAAGAAGACCCATTTTCATGAAATAGTGTATGTAGTATAAGCTAATCTTGACATTAAGATGATTAATGTTGAAATATAGTGGTTTAAATATGTGATTAGTAATATCATAAAAACATCCCCAAAATCAAATATGTTAAAATAATAATTTAATCCTCATGAATATGTTAGATAAGGCTTATAATCATGTAGATGGATTGATATGTAAAATTGTGCTCAAATGGGTTTTACATCACTAATAAAGGTTTAAATGTTGGTGGAAACATGTAGTACATTTAAAATTTATTTTTGTACTTAAAACTCACTTTAAAAGTTGATTTTTGGTTAAAAAATGCCTTAGTGGCAGATTTTATAAATATGAGAAAAAGTCACTTAAATGGTGTTTTTGCATGAAAAATACTTGAAAAATGCTAAGGAACGAATTTTTAGATGATAAAAGTGTAAGATGGAATTTTTTTAAATTAAAATGCAAAACGGTGATTTAGTACATTTTAGTGCTCAGTGTTGACACTAAGTATCCTCCTCGGCTCGTTAGGAAAATGGCTAATAACGAGTTTTAAATGATAAAACCGGTTAAGTTGAATGTGAATATTGAGAATAATGTCGAACACATGAAAGATAATGATATTTGTATAATTTCGGGATAAAATAATTTAGAAGGGAATGACGTCCCTAGTGGTGAAAGACCCCAAACCAACTCTGCAGTCGTAAATGGAGGCGGAGACCGGTGGTGGGAGGGCACGAAGTCCATGAGTGTTCTTTGGCAAAATCCAAAAATAATGTTAAGTAATGAATGAGAAAAATTCATGAAACTTAAACTAATGAATGAATAAGAATTCATTAATAATTTTGTGGACAACATAATTGGAATTAATTACGTCCCTAGCATGGGATATCGAAAATGCTAAGTGTGAGTGGGCACGTAGCCCAGGGCATTTCATGTAGGTTCATTTACGACTAAGTTAAAGAATCTTGTTAGTATAGGTAAATGATAACCTAGTTGAATATAATGATGACATCTTGAATATTTTTAGCATAGATAAATGTTAACTAAGATAATCATTAATCGTAATTAATGAATATGGGACAATGATCGTTTTTGAAATTCATAAAATGGATTGTATATGTATAGTATTTTGCTAAGAAAATTATTGCTTAGTATTCCCACCCTACTAGTTATTTAGATAATACCCTATTTTCCAAAACCCCAGGTACGACAGGTGGTACGTCAGGTAATGACGTTGGAAAGGCCGCGAAAATTGCTAGTCGTCGTTAGAGGCTCTGTAACCAATTTTAATCCATAGTCTTATTTTGAACTTTAATACAGTATTTTTTATTAAGACAATTTGGTATGAACTGGAACTATTTAGAAATTGTAATAATACAGGAATTTATGCTTTATTTATGGATTAAATCTTGTTAAAGATTTACTTTTTAAATTGTTAATCGAATACTAACCTGCATGATATGGGCCTCATCTTTTTACACTAAAATAAATCAAAGGTTTTATTAAAGTATAATGTGGCAACTGTTTTCCAATTTAATAAAATATTTTATCCCCCTCCACCTTAACACCTTGGTTCAAATACGGGTTATTCCAACGGTAACTCTAATCCGGATCCGGTCGTTACAACTTGGTATCACAACATTAGGAACCTCATGAGCGTCAGAGTGATTCACATTTTAGTTCCCTTCGTTTCGCGTACATAATTGTTGTAATAAACTCTCATATCTTATAAGATGGACCCTACTCGCAAGACCGCTGCTAGTGGAGATGAGTTACAGAGGATGTAGGAGGCAGTGTGCTAGTTAGCTGAGACTATTTACCATCAGTAGAGGGGTGACGTATGTATTCTTATGTGAGGTACATCATGTGGAAATTTTATAAATGGAGAAGACTAAGTGGTTTTAGCAATGTCTAATAATTTTCGTTGCATATTAGCTAAATAGCTTGTAAGTCCATCTATGGGATTAGGTTATTAGGTAGTACACTTATAAGTATTGATTCTATGGAGATTAGAATGATTAATTAACTTGATTTTGATTTGCGTTTAGATAGTCACACTAATTCAAGATAACTTACGAATAAATATATACAGTCCTCAAGACTTAGCATTAGAAATGATGGTATTAATTTTTGGTTTTACAAATTTATGAGATAGCTTGAGGCTTATCATGTAATGAGATGGTTACATAGTAAGATAAGTTAGTGGTCCTGGTGGTAAAGTCATTAAAGATTAAATTATGTGCTATGATGAAGTTTGTTTTAGGTAGCATTTTAGATAGGAATATGAATCCGTATCAAATTGTCCTTTGGAGTTATGTGCTAAGAATTATCTAATGATGTATTAGTACGGGTAGTAGATATTGCCTAGTAATGGTGAACTTTAGATTGTGTGTCATGTACTATAGTGACAAAGATGTCCTTCTTCGAACATTCGGGATTCCTCATAATGTTAAGAATATAAAGTTATAGTTGGTGTAACACATAGTAAATAGGATTAGTGTTTGGACAATTGAGGAATTAAATTAGTGTCCATGATCGGTTGTTACACATTATAGAATTATGGCATGACCATTCTCGCACTTGTACGTGTGTGTTTAATTGAAGATGATTGAATTGGTATCGTTAGGAAATTCCTATGTTGAGATTTACATAATCAACTATTGATGGTTATAGCATGATTGAGTCATATTGTTATTGTGGCAATACCTTGGAGTTAATGCCATGAATTTTTTTATAAGCTTGTATTTTGGTATGACTTTTATGAAAAATGTCAAGTCGATAAGTGTGGGTTATGCACTTGGGAGACTTAGAACACAATGATGTTCATCATGGATTTAGAGATAGCACTCAAGATGAAGTGTTAAGATTGATTATAGCACATGTGCATGTAACCTTTACGGTTTAGTATGACCCTAGTGAGGAGACTCATTACAACTTAGAAGTGGAAAATACTGCAAAAAAAATTAAGGTGTCATAGTAACTTAACCGATAGTTATGAATTGAGACCATATATGATGTTGCTAAGGATTGTAGTGATGGTCCATGGGGTAAATTTATGTGTGTTTTGTGTTTTATTAGAATAAGGAGGATCTTGAGGTTCAAAAGTTATAAATCGCATATAGATATTGTGGAGACTTAAGTATGTAAGGCAGTGACTAGACTAATACTTTAACACACATGTAGATAAGTGATAATTTTAAACTTCAAGTGTACATTGTGGTTCGCACTTCTTATGGAATGGTTCATTGCCTGAATTCAATCATTTCATTCTGGCATGACAATCGCCTAACTCGTTGCATCTTCGTATGTCTTCATTGATCCCGGTAATTGGAAGTTGTTTCAATTGTGGGTCTGTATTCAGGTGTAGCATTACATAAAGTTCATTAGTGATGTCGGCTATGCCAGATTGAGGCTAATGGGTTATAATACATGAGTACGCTCTTATTTGGAAGAAACTTTATTTTACACAGGTGGGTGTTTATGCATGGTCTCATAATTTATTGCGTGTGGTCTACATGTGTACTTGATAACGTTAGGTTGACAGACTCATTAGTTAACATGTATAGCTAATTATGATGTATATTATGGATTTGAGGTCATGGCTCTATGACATTATAGATATTGGAACTTGACGAGGACATTAAATTCTAGTGTTGCACTCCGTATGAAATTTATAGATTGAGAATGTAGTGTCTCGTGTGTATTTGGGTTGTGATACCTAAGAGGACTTTATGTTTTTTCATAGTCTCGTAGGTAGTATCGCTCGAATGGACCATTAGGATTAAATGATTCTCTTGAAATCATTGAAGAGAATAGTTATTGATGTTGAGGATATGTGTTCCTAAGCTAGGGAAGATTCAAATCGTTTGACGAAACGTAGGCTTATAAATCACGACGTTCGGAATAAATTCATGATGATGAGTTCTTTGGGTGTTAGCAAAATATTTGGTGAAAAAAATCGAGTTATTATTGAACGAACAAGTTAGGCATACTTGGTAGTTATAAATAAGAGTTTATAGTCCACCGTGATAAGGGTTAACATGAGGGTGGGTTAATTATGTCAGTCGTTAAGGAGCGGCAGCTGGAGATTCTTTCAAAGTTACATTAGTCTCATTCATCATACATCCTGGTGCGCCGAAGATGTATTAGGACCAATGTAGAAATTTGTAGTGGTCTCAGATGAAGCGGGATGTAGCGGTGTTTGTGGCTAAGTGCTATACGTACCAATAGGTGAAGACCGAGCACTAGAAGCTAGCCGAGTTATTGCAGCAACTCCCGATAGTCGAGTGGAAGTGGGAACACATCACCATGGACTTCATCACAGTATTACTTAGATCTAAACAGGGTCACGACGCAGTTTGGGTCGTAGTGGATCGTCTCACGAAGTCTGCACACTTCTTACTGATCAGGATCATGGACAACATAGTAAAATTGGCCTGGATGTACATACGGGAGATTGTCAGACTCCACGGCGTACCCTTGACAATTATTTTTTATAGAGATCCTCGGTTTGTTTCACGGTTCTATAGGAAGGTTCAATAGGATTCAGAGGTTTGGTCATAAGGGAAAGATTTCTCCTCGGTACATTGGACCCTTCGAGATTTTGGAAAGGATCGGGGATGTCCCATAACGATTAGTGTTACCGCCACAGTTAGTTCATGTTCACAATGTCTTCAACGTCTTTATGCTAAGGAAGTATCTGCATGATCCACAACATGTGATCAACTGGAAGAACATCTAGTTAGAAGAGGATACAACATTCTTGACTAGGCCCATATCCATCTTGGACCGAGAGAACCCGGTTCTGTGCAACAAAGTCATTCCGTTGGTGAAGGTATTATGGGAGTCGCAGGGAGCCGAAGGTGCCACTTGGGCGCGAGAAGTCAAGATGCGAAAGAAACACCAACAACTTTTTGAGTGATTTAAGATGAATTTCGGGGATGAAATCTCCTAAGGAGGGGAGAATGTAAAACCCGCACCTTTAAATTGTACTTGCACGATTATGCTTTTATTTCGCGACGCTCCGTTAATAAAACATTTACGTCGCATGTTCCCCCATGAGTTATGATTTCTGTTCATATAATTATTTTAAGTATTTTGGTTAAGTTTCAAGCGATCTAGAAAAGCAACGAACACTACGTGAGCTTGTGTACTAATTGTCTAACGGCCCGCAACATAGTGAAAGTCTAGTTTTGCGCGAATTGTTTAGGACAATTGACACGTCAAAAAAATAATCCGACCATATATTTAGACTCACAAAAAAATAAGTAATATTACTATGCAAACAAAAATCGAAAAAAAATATGTTTTGCAAGGAGGACCCGTTTCTTATGCGTATTGTTTGGGATATCTCGGAATGTCAAAAAAATATTCCGACCATATATTTAGACTCATAAAAATATAATGAATATTTCCATGGGAAGAAAAATAGAAAAAAATAAGTTGTGCGGAGGTCCCGTTTCTTGCGCGTATTGTTTGGAAAATTTCGAAAGGTAAAAAAATATTGTGAACATATTTTATGACTCACAAAAATATAAGGAATATTTCTATAAAGAGAAAAATAAAAAAAATACTTTTGCGCGGAGGTCCCGATTTTGCGCATCTTGTACATGACAATCTGGGATGCCAAATGACTATTGTAAATATGATTTTTTAGCCAAAAAAATGCAAGGAATGTGATTCTTAAGTTAAAAGTTTCAAAAAATAAAATAATAATTTTACTGCTGGCAAAGTGACGAAAATACCTCGTATTTTTTTGTGTCAACTTGTGCGTGGGAAATGAGAGACTTGATGTGGTGGTGTAGTCTCTTTCACCCATCAGATTTTTAGACCTTAATACACTCTTTCACTCTTTTGAAAAGTGACTAGCTCTTAGTCTTTAGCTATAGGATGGAATATAAACATTTTTGGCTTATAAGAGTCCTGTAAGGGGTGAGGGTTTGGAGTAAAAAAACTTCATCTCTTTCCATCAGATTTCTCTCTCTTTTCCATAGCCAAAGCAATGTTGTTCTCTTTTAAATTCGTGGGTCTATTTCACCATCCATTTCCCACCATTGTTGCACTATTTTGGAGGTCTCAAACTCCATTAAAGCTTGATTAAGAAGTATGACAACTTGTTGGAGAAAAACAAAGCTGGTTTTGGAGCCTTTGGGTGGTGGCTTTGTGAAGTTTTGTGGTATTCCACTTCCATATTCTTCAATACCCTCCTCTTCCTATTTCTAAGTACGGTTTTTCTCACTCTTAAACTCTTTTATTTCAAATGCTAATATGAACAAGATGATGAAAAAAATGTGACTTTTTAGCTCTTCTACCTTATTTTCATATGCTATGAAAAACCCATTTTTTGAAAAATGATAAATGGAGAAGATGATGTTTAGATAAATTTTTAGATTATTATATCTGTTGAAATCATGATGTAAATGAAATAATCTCGTGAAATAAACATAGAAAATTGAATACTATAAGAAAATGACTAGATCATGTACTTGTTGGGTTTTCAAAGGAAGAAGACCCATTTTCATGAAATAGTGTATGTAGTATGTGTTAATCTTGACATTAAGATGATTAATGTTGAAATATAGTGGCTTAAATATGTGATTAGTAATCTCATAAAAATAGCCCCGAAATCTAATATGTTGAAATATTAATTTAAGCCTCCTAAATATGTTAAATAAGGCTTATAATCATGTAGATGGATTTATATGAAAAATTGTGCTAAAATAGGTTGTACATCACTAATAAAGGTTTAAATGTTGGTGAAAACATGTATTACATTAAAGAATGATTTTTGTACTTAAAACCCACATAAAAAGGTGATTTTTGGTTAAAAATTCCTTAGTGGCATATTTGGTAAACATGAGAAAAAGTCACTATAATAGTGTTTTTGCATGAAAAATACATGAAAAATGCTAAGGAACAGCTTTTTAGATGATAAAAGTGTAAGATGGAATTTTGTTAAATTAAACTGTAAAATGGTTATTTAGTACATTTTAGTGCTCAGTATAGACACTAACTATCCTCCTCGGCTCGTTACGAAAATGGCTAATAACGGGTTTTAAATGATAAAACCAGATAAGTTGAATGTGAACATTGAGAATAACGTTGAACTCATGAAAGATAATGATATTTGGATGATGTCGGGAGAAAATTATTAAGAAGGGAATGACGTCCCTAGTGGTTAAAGACCCCAAACCAACTACAGTAGTATGTGGAGGCGGAGACAGGTAGTCTGAGGCCACGAAGTCCGTGAGTCTTTGATGAAAAAATCCCAAAAATAATTTTAAGTAATGAATGAGAAAAATTCATGAAACTTAAAATAATGAATAAATAAGAATTCATTAATAATTATGTGGATGACATAATTGGAATTGATTACGTCCCTAGCATGGGACATCGAAAATTCTAAGTGTGAGTGGGCACGTAGCCCAGGGCATTACATGTAGGTTCATTTAAGACTAAGTGAAAGAGTCGTATTAGTATAGATAAATGATAACCTAGTTTAATATAATGAATAAATCTTGAATATTGTTAGCATAGATAAATGTTAACTAAGATAATCATTAATAACAATTAATGAATATGGGACAATGATGGTTTTCGAAATTCTTAAAATGCATTGCATATCATAGTATTTTGCTAAAAAAATTATTTCTTAGTATTCCCACCCTACTGGCATTTCGCTAATTCTCTATTCTCCAAAACCCCAGGTACAACAGGTGGTACGTCATGTAGGGGCGTTGGAAAGGCCGTGGAAAGTTCTAGTCTTCGTTAGAGGCTCTACAACCAAATTTAATCCATAGATTTATTTTGAACTGTAATCCCTTATGTTTTGTTAAGATAATTTTTTTAGAACTAGAACTATTTGAAAATTGTAATAATATAGGGATTAATGATTTATTTATAGATTAAATCTTGTTAAAGGTTTACTTGTTAAATTGTTAATCGAATGCTAACCTGCATGATATGGGCCTCACCTTTTTACACTAAACGAAATCAAAGGTTTTCTTGAAGTATAATGTGGCAACTATTTTCCAATTTAATAAAATGTTTTATCCCCCTCCCCCTTAACACCTTCGTTCGGATACGGGTTATTCAAACGGTAACTCTAATCCGGATTGGGACGTTATATATCAAATCCAAATGAATAAAAGCATTAAATTGACTAAAGTCGAAATGAATTAAGGTACTGCGAGAATATAAGTTAACGACATTATAAGAATAGAAATTCATATCATCAACCAAATTAAGCATTATTTTAAATAAATGGAATACTTATTATAAATCTATTTTTTTTAAATTCGGGTCATGTCACGGACTAAGAATTAATTGTTAAACTGAGTAAGATCCAAATTAACATATTTAATAACCAACCCACCAATTTTGATTCAAATCCACCGAAACTGATCAAATCCAAATGACTAAAAGCATTAAACTGTCTTTCGATATTAATAAAGCACTAGAAGAATACCAGTTAACGAAATTATAAGAATACAAATCCATATCATAAACCAAACTAAACATTGTTTCCAATAATTGGAATACTTATTACAAATTTAAAAATTCTTTCAAATTCGGGTTATCATCTCAAATGGATTGATATTTTGTAGGAACATCCAAGTCATCCACACTACTAGTTAAATGCTTTGGCGCATGTGGGACGATTGACCACAGCTCATTATTGATATACTCTCAGTAAACACTTGCTTGACCTTTTGAAAATCATAAACAAATGGCTCATTGCTCTTCAACTTGGGCAAGTCAACCATGATCAAATTGGTGACGGACTCAACTTTACAAGAATTTCTATCCTCAAATTTTACCTAATCATAGTAAAACACAACTCTGTGAAGCTTATATAGTCCAATTCAAATATATTTGAATGAGATAATAGTAAGTCATTTCAGCTTCAACGATATTTTTATCATTCGCGCTCGCTCAAAAATAAGTAAGAGCCTTGTATAAAATGCCCGAGTTCTATACATTTGTATTTTCCTCGTACACCCTTGCACCGAATAAGTAACCATTCAATCGGTACTTTTTGTACTAGTTGCCATGAATAAGGGTATAGTATCTAGACGAGCAAGTCTTAATGCCATATTACCCTTCTTTAAGAACTAAGATTATAGATAAATTAGTTAGGTTAGTTTTAATTCTTTCTTGTAATTTGACATTTAATAAGAGACATTTTCATTATAATTACCTCACGTGACACACATAACCTAAATTCACTTTCTGATTGTGCCATCATTCTTCGTCTTTTATTGTTACCACATGCATCATATTTTCTACATTGAGCGTGATGAACGCATTACGAAATGTACAAATACATAAATACCAATTTCAATTTATACCAAATACAATTTTCAGAATTGAATACCAATTTCAATTTATACCAAAAACTAAATACACACTTTATACCAAATACTAATTTCAATTTCAATTTCAATTTATTATACCAATATCAATTTCAATTAATAATACAAAATTTCATTTAAATTTCAACTTCAATTTACACACACACACTAAAACATACACTAACACACACACACACACACATACTAACCCATACACACACTGTGAAACACACACTAACACACACAGTGAAACATACACAGTCACACACACACACTGAAACATACCAGAGAGAGAGGGACAAAAGCGTACCAGTGAGAGAGGGATGAGAGAGAGAATCGCGGAGGGGGAGAGAGAGCTCGCTCAAGGGGGGGAGAGAGAGTAGCAAGGGAAATAAAACGAGGGAAAGGATATTGATAAGCGTCTAGGGTTTTAATTTATTAAATTTATAATGCACGAGTCACGGTCAAAGCTCGTGACAGTTTTCTCATTTTGTCATAGTATTTTACGGTGACACATCCGTAACAACTAAGTTGTCACGATCAAAGATCATGACGAAAAACGTGTGCTTTTTTGTCAAGATTTTTTACCATGACAACCCAAGTCGGGTGAAGAGTGACGTTTTTGCCAATTTGGTGCAGTGTAAGGATCCATCCACTTCATGTCAAAACCATTTTTAGCAACATATTCTAAATGAATTTTCGTTTCCTCTATCTCATGGCTTACTCTGAAGGAGATATATATTGAATCATGAATTAATTATGGATTGAGGTGGGAAGAATTGCTTTCCTATAATTTTTTTTTACCCCCACTATAAGAGTTTGTTACCGGGTTATTAGGAAAATTATCTCCAAGATATAAAAACCCAATGGAATCCTTAGTTAGTGATCCTAAATAATTCTCTCCAACACTTAGTGAAACTGATTGAATAAATTGACAGTTAAGAGACAATAGAGATAATGTTTTCACAATAGGGAATAATGAAAAAATGTGAGATCTTCTCCTTTTTATACACTCATTTATGTCTTTTCATGAATAGAAATTATACCGATGGTCATGTTGGTTCCTGAATGGGCATATTTTAAGAGTTATGTCTATTTATAAATTGATGCATGTCTCATGAACTGACACATCTTTTCAAATATTATTTATTTTCTCTTTTATTTTCTTCATAGTATTATAATCTTTCTAAAAATCCCCCACTAGATTGTAATATTTTGTTAATTTATTGATTTAATATACCCATGAATACAAGAAGGTATCTTTCGATTTAGACCTTTAATTGGTGAGTGAATTTCAAAGTGGTAACTAAGACACATATTTGTCATGCATTAAACCTTCTCTTGATATATTAACACTAATGAACATTCTCTTTAATTGGTGAGATGTCTCAGTTTCTATGAGATGTTTTATATGTTAGGACTACTATGGACTTGTGATCTATCTTGGTCTAATGAACATTTATAAGAGCAAAATCAAACTTTTTTCGGAAGCGGAACCACTTCTTATGTTCACATAGGTGAAGTTTTTTTACATGTCCTTGTAACTTTATACATAAATTCCGGATTTGAACTTCATTAAGACTTTATAACTCATCATGATTTCGTACCAATTTGCACTGAACATTTTGAAAGGACAATATAATAATTTCAGTTCACAAACAATCACTTATCAGTACTTATTTTTACCCATTAAACTTTGAAATAATGGTAATTCTACTTCAAAGTTGGATTACCATTATTAGTAATTTTAGGGAAAAAAAATTCACACTCATTCCACTAGATGTATCATTTACTAAACTTATTGAGATTGCTTTAGTCAAAGTAAAAGTTAAGTTCTTTCTTGATTTAATATAAATAATGTCTTAAACTAACACACACTCTCTCTCTCTCTCTCTCTCTCTCTCTCACACACACACACACACACACATACACACACACACGCACACACACACACACACACACATATATATATATATATATATATATATATATATTCTCGACAAAGTATGTCATGATGACAGTAAAGAAAAAGAAAACAGCTATTGTGACCACAACTTTATATCTAGTAATATATTTCATACTTATTATATTCCTTTGACTTACACAACCAATGAATATATATGTTCAAAGGTATAGATCCTATCTTGGATAATAATTATTTTCTTTAGATAGGTACACCCATAATTCTAAGTTTCATGAGACGGTCATCAAGAAAGAGTATAACTTCCCCATTATTATCATTTATAATAATATACCCCATTTGGAATTTACAAGAAAACCCTCCTTTCGTGTTTTTGGATTTCTTTTGATCTAATAAAGATGAAATGTTAAAGGAAGAATTAAACAACTAATGCAAAAATAAGAGAATTTAAAGAGAGACTGAAAGGTTGTGACCTTTTTCGAAAGCTTTAAGGTTGATATTGATTCCTATAGGGCTCCTCTTGCATGTGGATGATAGTTGTAGGAGGAGAGGGAAGGGAATTTTCCTAATTGCGTAAGGAAAAGATAGAAATGGAATATGGGGGAGATGTTTCAATATGGAAATCGCGATGACTTCGAGAGAATGTGCTGATATCACTGAGAGGGACATTTATGAGGTGAATTTCAAAGTGAGATCATGGAACCCTTATATAGGGTCAAGTGGGTGCCGATCATCATTGTCCTTGACATGCCTATATGTAGGCAACCGATGACACGTTGTCGATAGGGAGGGAAATGTATTTGCAATTCGATAATCTGAGGAAGACTTTCTAGAAAAATGGTTGTAAAATGCAATTTGAACTTAAAAATCATGCACATTATGAACCATTGGAAAGGGTATTTATATCCCTTTATGATTCCATTTGTCCGCTCTTGGGTTTGGTAATTGACTGTCGTTAAATGAGGCTCGAAAGCTCTCGTCGGTCTTTTAGACAAGAGGGAAACAAATCATTTATGAAAATCGAAAGGATAATTCGCATATGGGAAGGACCATTATAAAGTTTATGAAGGTCCCTTTTATGTTCTAAAGATATTCACTCGGTTTGTAGAGTGGTCCCTAGTCAAACGAGGCCTGAAAGTGCCTGATGACCCTTTGGAGTAAATCGAATTGTTCTTCTGTACCGTTTGGTTGATTAGTGCATGGGGCGGACCATTCGAAATGCTATTCAGATACCTTTAAAGATTCATTAAGCCTCATTTGAGCTAAAGAGTTGATGGGAGTCAAATGGAGCTTGAGAGCGCCTAGTGATCTCTGGATTAGTTTATAGGGGAAAATAGTTTATTCATCCAAACCGTAAGGTTGATTCGCGCACAGGATGGACAGTTGGAAAGGGGATTCTGTGGCCTTTGAAGAATCTATGAGCTTTTTCTAAGTAAATAAAGTTGACTTGTGTCAAGTGAGGCCCAGGGGGAACTAGTGGCCTCTAGATTTGTTCTCGTAGTATGAACTAGGGTTTTATGGTGAACAGGGAAGTGATAGGAACCTAAGGAAGTTCTTAAGGGTCATATAATGTGGTGTCTACAGATCCCCTTGACATGTGAGCTAGGAATAAGTGAAGGCAGTCAAATCGACACCATATGTATGTTTAGGAAATATGTCATTTTCGCGGATGAAAGAGACGAGGATGATCGGTTCATAGGGTCGAGGTCGATTCTAATGACCTAAGGTTATGTTGGGGATGACTGATTCTATGGGTTGAGGTCGATTTTGGGGACCTAAAGTTGAGGGGACCGATTCTGTGGGTTCAGGTCAATTTTAAGGACCTAAATTTATAGAGACCGGTTATGTGGGTCGAGGTCAATTCTAAGCACCTAAATTTGTATAGATTGATTCTTTAGGTTGAGGTCAATTCTCAGGACCTAAAGTTATAGAGACCGATTATGTCGGTCAAGGTTAATTATGATGACCAAAATTTGTGGAGACCGATTCTCCAGGCCAAAATTAATTCTGACCACCTAAATTTGTTGAGACCGATTCTGCGGGTCAAGGTAAATTATGAGGACCTAAATTTGTGGTGATCAATTATGCCGGTCGAGGTCAATTATAAGGACCTAACGTTATAAGGACCAACTCTATGAGTCGAGGTCAATTTTAGGACCTAATGTTATGGCGACTGATTCTGCGAGTCGAGATCTTTTCTGAGAACCTTAGCTTGTGGAGATTGATTCTGCGGGTCGAGGTCAATTCTGAGGACCTAAAGTTGTGACGTGATGAGTTTTTTATTTTTAAATTATTTTCGGGATGCAGATGAACTTGTTATTTTGCTGAGGATTGTGTTGTTCTAAGATTATATTGTGAAAGGTTTTACCTTTAGGACATATTCCTAGGGATAACATTGTTGGGGAAGTGGTGAAGGATTTTAATTATGGGAGTATCCTGAAATTCTGATGGTGGATGCATTGGGAGAAATTTCAACCTATAAATTTCTCTAGGGAATTATGAAGGTATTATTTTCCAATCCTGTTAAGGAAGCATTTGATTTGAGGTTGGTATTACGCTAGGGAAGACTTGATATTTGAGATTTCGTTGGCGAATTATAGTGGACTTTGGGATGCGGGCGCATTGTTGGTTTTATCTATGGAATATGTTTAATGGTTTATGCTGGGGATCAGAGCCTAATATTTATCCTAGTAGGGACTTTAGGATCTTTTAAGGGGTTTAGTGTTCCAAAAAAAAGGGTTTCCTGATGACTAAATGTTCCAATATTAGTTTGGTATTTTTAAGAATTTTTCGGGAATTTTTTTTTCTTGCATTTTGTACAAAATTTTCAGGGGGATACCGATCGGTATGCTGTAGGGGTTGCCACTTGGCAATGTTATGGACTCTTGGGCTTCCTCAGTAAGTAGAACATATAGGTATCGATGGGTATACGTAGGGGTCTGATATACCCGTATATACCCTCAGCCATGCCGAGGGCGCCCTGCGCCACAACAGTCCCAGACGACCCCTCAGGGGCCGACCCTTCATCAGGCTCCGGACGACCCCTCAGGGGGACCGACACTTCATCAGACTCCGAACGACCCCTCAGGGGGCCGACCCTTCATCAGACTCCGGATGACCCCTCAAGGGGCCGACCCTTCATCAGGCTCCGAATGACCCCTCAAGGGGCCGACCCTTTATCAGGCCCCGGACGACCCCTCAGTGGTTGACCCTTCATCAGGCTCCGGACGACCCCCCGAGGGTACGACAGTACGAGGCCCAAATTAGTCCAGACTCATTACCGGAAGGAACTTTTCCCTCGGCCTCATATTCAAGGGTCGAGATCTCAGCGCGTGGTTTGGGAGACGTGTGGAACAGTGCGCGTGAGGCTCACATGGCACATAGGAGACCGTTATAATAAAATCACACCCTCACGTGAGGGAATATTATGTCATCATTTGGCATCTACAGGTGTCACCAGGGGATTGGCTAGATCATCATTCACATGCACCATGCATACTTGGGGGGTACACTACACCCCCCAAGACCTATATATACTTGTCACTTACAACCCTACAGGGATGGATTGATAATTGGAACCCTAGCTAAAACTCTGTTTGTACACACAGTAGAGAGAGAAAGTGAGCTTATGTGCATTGTATCCAAGGCCATTAGTGCCCATACTTAGTGGATCACACACTCAAAGTGGATGTAGGCCAAATTGGCTTAACCACTATACATCATTGTCTTATTCCTCTTATACTCATCTCCTTCTACACACTTATACACTTACATCTCTGTGGCTGGCATGGCTGCCATTGTTTGAGTTCATCATCACTTATCCGGTGATGCTAAATCTCAGCATCATCAGTTTGGCGTCGTCTGTGGGAATTGAACCCACGACCACTTCCCCCGCCGAATAATGGGGGAGGACCCAGTTCCAGTCTGCAACCACCTCAGTCTGAGATGGTTGATGTGGCGGTAGCCTTAAAGTCTCTGGCAGCAAGCCAGCAGATGATGCAGGAACAGTTCACAGCTCTAAGCCAGAACATACTAAGACCACCAGGGGTTTCACCTGAGATGATTAGCCCAGTGGCAGTAGCTCCGGGACAGCATGAAGCCAGGGGACCACCCCAGGCACCACGCAAAGCCTGGCGACCCCTCAGGGGCGTAGGGATGCTGCTGACCCCCGGCTTCTACGCCTGGGGAGGTAAGGGAACCCTTGCCCTGAGGATAGGTATGGCGACCTGGAGGGAGAGGAGGCCCCTATAGAATGCTGGGAACCATATGAGGTCTCCAATAATACCGTACGACCTCTCATGGAGAGTGGAGGAAAGTGCGGGAGACCAAATCCTGATGATCGCCCGAGAGGCTCTACTTTTGATCGCTTGAGCACGGGGTCGGCCTTTAAGAGGCTGGGCCCGGTAAATGACCTGCGGGAAAAATTGTCCAGGTCAAGGAGTGCGGCGAGGTCTAGGAGGGAGGCAGCAGATAGCCGACCCCAAGTACGGGATGAAGGTCAAAGGGAAGTAAACAGCCAACACAGGCCTGCCGCAGCAGAACCCTCCGTCCACCTTAAAGAGGCGGCAGGGGATAACATCGGTGAAGCCGACCCTGCGAGGCCCTGGAATGACTCAATCCAGCGACTGGAGGATAAGATCGGTGATATAATGAAGAGCCGGTACCCTCTTCAGAAGGGATACACCATAGGCTCACCCTTTGTGGCGAAGATAGTCAACTTCCCTACGCCAACAAGGTTCAAGCCACCTGTGGTCATCCCAAGATAGGACGGGAGCACCAACCCTATCCACCATGTTGAGATGTATCAATTAGCAGCAGACATATACTCTATCTCATATGAGATGAGGTGTCGTGCCTTTTCTGGTACCCTGACTGGGGCTGCGCATGTCTGGTACACGTCTCTTCCAAAAAATTCCATTGAAAACTTTAAGCAGTTGGCAGACTTGTTCATCCACAACTTTTTCTTTGGGGTGAGGCCACATAAGAAGACCACCCACCTGCTCAATGTTAAGCAGAGGAAGAATGAGAGCCTGAGGGACTATATAGCCAGATTCAATAAAGAGAAGCTGGAGGTGGAAGACTATGAGGAGAGCATAGCTATGACAACCCTGATTGGAGGACTCCAAAAGGGGAAGCTGTTATGGAAGCTTACTGAAGACCCCCTAGGACGATGGCTAAATTGGTGTCAATAGCAGGAAAGGTGATGAAGGCCGAAGAGGCGATGGACGCAAAATATGAAGACGAAAAAGGAGGCGCTAGTGGGGGTAAATACCCTAAGAAGAATAAAGAGGGGAAGAAGAGGTCTACGGACGACAAGTTCGCTGGTTACGCCCCTCTAACGGTCAGCTGTGAACAAATTGTCAATGAGATAAAGAGTGACCGATCCCTGAAGTGGCCTGAGAAGTTGAGGGCGGCCCCAACAAGAGGAACAAGAACCTGTGGTGCGAATTTCACCAACCCCACTGCCACGTAACAGACAAATGCTTTGCTATGAAAGATGAGATTGAGAAGATGATGAAAGAAGGGAAGCTCAGAAAGTACGTCGACAAAGGTGCCTTCAAGAGGGGCCGAGGGGACGACCCCAGAAAGAAGCGAGGCGATGCATGTAGAGAAAGACCTCAAAAAAGAGGGGACGACCCTTATGATGATGAGGACGATCCTGACCTCCCGCCGAGAGATGACCAAGGTCCTGTCAAGAGGCTTAATATGATCTCGCTCAGAGTGGGAATGATATCCAGGGGTCTAGAAGAAGGAGGGTCTGAGGTCGCTGACAGGAAGGCCCATGTGGCTGAGGCCAAGGCAGTGACGAAGACGGTACACTCAACCTCTCTGGAGGTCAAGTCAGAAAAGAGGAAGAAGGTTGATATGGAAACCCTAATAGTGGGATTCTCGAGAATGGATTTTAAAGGCCTCCTAGCCCCACATGACGACCCACTCGTAATCACAACTAGGTTGCACGGGTGTGAGGTGCCGAGGATATTGGTCGATGGGGGCAGTTCTGCAGATGTAATGTTTTGGCCATGCTTCAAAGCCCTAGGTCTCAGCCATGCTAGACTCGTCTCATACCATCATCCATTGATTAGGTTCAGTGGGCAAAAGGTTCATCCCCTTGGAGTGTATGAGGCCGATGTCAGAATGGGGGACGAGTGGCCGAGATGGCTTACCAAAAAGGTCAGCTTCTTTGTGATGGATGAACATGTGTTTTCGGCCTACAACATCATACTGGGGCATGTATCCCTCAAGGGGTTTGAAGCTGTGCCATCTACGGTCCATCAGATGATTAAGTTTCCTACCCCTTACGGGGTGGGAGAAGTTCAGGGAGACCAGACAATGGCGCGAGAATGTTACTACAACTCCGCTGAAGAAAGGGAGGCGCACAAGAGGGCCACAACCACTTACAATATTGATACCCTAGACCCCAGGGATGAGACGAGGCTAAAGAAGGGAGAGGCCGCGGAAGAGGTAGAATCCATAATCCTCAATGAGGATGACCCGGAAAAAACCATCCAAATAGGCAAGTCTCTGAAGCCCAATATCAAGGAAGACCTCATTAACCTGTTAAGGAGAAGACGAAGCGTCTTCGTGTGGAGTCATGTAGATATGTCGGGGATTGGCCCTGAAGTCATGTGCCACAAGCTTAATGTGGTAGAAGGAGTGAAGCCAGTAAAGAAGAAGAGGACAATTTACTCTAGGGAAAAGTATGAGGTCATTAGGGATGAGGTCAAGAAATTAGAAGACGCTGAGTTTATCAGAGAGGTCATCTACCTTGAATGCCTGTGTAATGCAGTCATTATCCCAAAGGCCAACGAGAAGTGGAGAATGTGTGTGGACTTCACCGACCTCAACAAGCACTGTCCCAAAGACACCTTCCCTCTCCCCCGCATTGACCAGATGGTAGACGCTACCGCAGGCCATGAGCTCATGAGCTTCATGGATGCCTATTCAGGGTATAACCAGATCTTCATGAACCCTGAAGACTCGGAGAAGACGGCCTTCATTACTGACAAGGGGACATACTATTATAGGGTCATGCCCTTTGGCCTAAAAAATACTGGGGCAACGTACCAGCGCCTCGTAAATAAAATGTTCGAAGACCAAATTGGGAAGTCTATGGAGGTCTATGTAGATGACATGCTGACTAAGCATTTGAAGGCAGATGATCATGTGGCAGACCTGGAGAGGACCTTTAATACGATGGACAAATACCAGATGAAGCTTAACCCGGCCAAGTGTGTCTTCGGGGTCGAAGCAGGGAAGTTCTTGGGGTTCATTGTCAACCAAAGAGGCATCGAGGCCAATCCTGAAAAGATAAAGGCCCTTATTGAGATGAAGACCCCCCAAGTCCATTAAAGACGTTCAGAGACTCACAGAGAGAGTTGCTGCCTTGAACAGGTTCGTGTCTAGGGCCACCAACAGGTGTCTACCATTCTTCAAAATTCTCAAAAAATCCTTCGAATGGAGTGAAGAGTGTGATGAGGTCTTCAAGGAGTTAAAATCATACCTGGGATCTCCCTTGCTGTTGTCACGAACCGTGCAGGGTGAACGACTTTATGTGTACCTCGCCGTCTCAGAGTCATCCATCAGTGCAGCCATTGTGAGAGACAAAGACGAAGTACAGAAGCCTGTGTATTTTAATAGCAAGGCACTCCAGGGGGCTGAGCAAATATATCCAAGGATGGAAAAGTTGGCCTATGCCTTGATCCATGCATCGAGAAAGATGAATCCATACTTCCAGTCCCATACAATGGTCATCCTCACTAACTCTCCCCTTAGGCAGGTTTTACACAAGCCTGAAAAATCAGGGAGGTTAATGGCCTAAGCCATAGAACTGGGGGAGTTTGACATAGTGTATCATCCTAGGACGGCCATTAAAGGGTAAGCATTGGCAGACTTTGTGGATGAGTTTACTTGGGAAGATGATGAGGCCGAGGGTGAGAGCCTCAGGAAAATAGATACCCGACAGGGTGGGCTCACCGACACGCCTACAGATAAGGCTGAGACGAGCATAGCTAGAAGGAAAGTGGTTGAAAATGAAGAGGGAAGATATCTCTTTAGACAGTGAGGGAGGTTTTTCAGAAGAACACACCGTGTGGAGGCTCTTGGTCGACGGGTCCTCTTGCAAAAGCGGGAGAGGAGCTGGGTTAATAGTATCAGCACCCGACGGCACAGACATTGAGTATGCCCTGAGGTTCAACTTTAAGGCCTCCAACAATGAGTCCGAGTATGAGGCCTTGATAGCAGGCCTCTTCTTGGCCAGATCACTTAGTATCGGCCAAATTTTTGTTCACAGTGATTCAAGGCTAGTAGTGAATCAGATACTAGGAGCCTACGAGACCAAGGACGAGAGGATGGCTAGGTATCTTGAGAAGGTGAGGTCATTACTGAAAGACTTCAGAGAAGTGAAATTAAAGAGGATACCTAGGCTCGATAATGGCCGTGCTGATGCCCTTGCAAGGTTGGCCTCGACAACTAGGACAGACATCAGGAGGACGGTCCCAGTAGAAATTTTGTCTCGACTAACTATTGAAGACGCTGAGGGAACACTTAGCAATTGCCTAAATGTTTCTCAAGAAGCTTCATGGATGGACCCTCTGATCAAGTACATTAAAGAGGGAGAGATGCCAGAAGAAAGGCAAGAAAGGAAGAAGTTGAGATACAGGGCTACAAAGTTCACTGTCATTGGGGACACCTTGTACAAAAAGGGATTTTTACTCCCCATACTTAGGTGTGTGCACCCATCTGAGGTTTCATCCCTTTTGCAAGATGTGCACGAAGGATCGTGCTCAAGCCACATCGGGGGCAGATCCTTAGCGAAGAGGGTGATCACCCAAGGGTACTGGTGGCCGACCTTGGGGAAAGACGTCGCGGCATACGTAAAAAAATGAGATAAATGCCAGAGATTTGCCACCATCCCTCACCAACCCCATCAGCCTCTTACCTCCATTACATCCCCATGGCCATTTGCAGTGTGGGGGATCGACCTCGTAGGACCCTTACCAAGAGCAGTCAATAACTATCGATTCCTCATCGTAGCTATTAACTATTTCTCAAAATGGGTGGAGGCCGAATCGATGGTCACGATAACAGAGCAGAAGACCTTACAGTTCATCTGGAAAAATGTTATATGCAGATATGGTCTCCCCAACACCCTCATCTCGGATAATGGGACTCAGTTCAAGAATACCTCTCTACAGAGGTACTGTGAAAGGGTGAGTATCAAACAATTTTTCTCCACCCCAGGGCGACCTCAGGCCAATGGGCAAACATAAGTTACAAACAGGACAATCCTATATGGAATCAAGAAGAGGCTTGAGGAGGCAAAAGGAAGATGGGTCGATGAGTTATATGTCGTGCTATGGGCGTACAGGACGACGGTGAGGACCTCTACCGGAGAGACCCCATTCATGCTAGCTTATGGTTCAGAAGCCGTCATCCCCACCGAGATTGGGTTTCCTACTCATAGGGTCCAAATACATGACCCCCGAAGAAATACAGAAGAGAGGAGACTCGACTTACACCTGATTAAGGAAAGGAGGGAGGACACCGAGATAAGGCAGGTCGCCTATCAGCAGAGGACCGCAAGGTTTTACAATCAGAGAGTGAAACAGAGGCGAATCGCAGTGGGGGACTTGGTCCTCAAAAAGACTTGGAAAAATCCCAACAAGCTCCACCCTAATTGGCATGGCCCGTATAGGGTCATCGATGAAGTCGTCCGTGGGACCTATAGACTAGAAAACCTAGAGGGGGAACCCTTTTCCAACCCTTGGAATGCAGATCATTTGAAGAAATACTATCAGTAGTTTTTTAAAGTCCTATCGAATGACAGTTGTAAGAGGTGTTGCTCCGACAGAACACTTGGAAAATTAATGAGAAATATCAGTGTTTCTTCTCGTCTTGTGTTTATCAGTTCTAGCACGCGTGGAAACATCTTCGGAGCACGACCCTCGGCTATAACGAGGTCGCATGGAGGGGACGACCCCACCATGGTCCTCAAGAAAGACGAGGGAGAACTTTGTTTAAAACCATTAAATTGGTGACTATAACCCTCGGCTATAATGAGGTCGGATGGAGGGGACGACCCCACCATGGTCCTCAAGAAAGACGAAGGAAAACTTTGTTTAAAACCATTAAATTGGTCATTATGACCCTCGACTATAATGAGGTCGCATGGAGGGGACGACCCCACCATGATCCTCAAGAAAGACGAGGGAGAACTTTGTTTAAAACCATTAAATTGGTCATTAGAACCCTCGACTATAATGGGGTCGCATGGAGGGGACGAACCCACCCTGATCCTCAAGAAAGACGAGGGAGAACTTTGTTTAAAACCATTAATTTGGTGATTATAACCCTCTGCTATAATGAGGTCACATGGAGGGGACAACCCCACCATGGTCCTCAAGAAAGACGAGGGAAAACTTTGTTTAAAACCATTAAATTGGTCATTATAACCCTCGACTATAATGAGGTCGCATGGAGGGGACGACCCCACCGTGGTCCTCAAGAAAAACGAGGGAAAACTTTGTTTAAAACCATTAAATTGGTCATTATAACCCTCGGCTATAATGAGGTCACATGGAGGGGACGACCCCACCATGGTTCTCAAGAAAGACGAGGGAGAACTTTGTTTAAAACCATTAAATCGGTAATTATAACCCTCGGCTATAATGAGGTCTCATGGAGGGGACGACTCCACCACGGTCCTCAAGAAAGACGAGGGAGAAATTTGTTTAAAACCATTAAATTGGTCATTATAACCCTCGATTATAATGAGGTCACATGGAGGGGACGACCCCACCATGGTCCTCACGAAAGACGAGGGAAAACTTTTTTTAAAACCATTAAATCGGTCATTATAACCCTCGTCTATAATGAGGTCGCATGGAGGGGATGACCCCACCATGGTTCTCAAGAAAGACGAGGGATAACTTTGTTTAAAACCATTAACTTGTTGATTATAACCCTCGGCTATAATGAGGCCGCATGGAGGGGACGACCCCACCATGGTCTTCAAGAAAGACGAGGGAAAACTTTGTTTAAAACCATTAATTTGATTACTATAACCATCGGCTATAATGAGGTCTCATGGAGGGGACGACCCCTCCATGGTCCTCAAGAAAGACGAGGGAAAACTTTGTTTAAAACCATTAAATTGGTCATTATAACCCTCGGCTATAATGAGGTCGCATGGAGGGGACGACCCCACCATGGTCCTCAAGAAAGACGAGGGAGGGGTTAGTGATATTGTTACAAAAAAAATACACAATGCAAATCACATAAGAGGCAAGTAGGGAAGGCAACAAGAGACATTATATTATAAAATTTTGTTCGTTTTACAAAAATAAAATACAAAACTGGATTACACAAAGAGGGTATTGGCTACAGACAACCACCCTATTGAGCAAAATCAGAGGGCAAGGCCTCGACATCAATAGGAGATTCTTCTATGACCATGACAGGCCGACCCTCAGACGTGCCCATGCCTTCGACATGCTTAGACTCCACTTGAGCTAAGGCTTCAGCAATGAGGGGATCATCCAGCTGAACTGATTCAAGAGAAGGTCGAACAGACGACACTGCATCAGCGAACTTTAAGACGACCCATCGACAGGCCGTCTTAATCCCCCTCTCCAAGTATTCAAGGTCGAAGCCTTGAAACTCGTCTGAGAGTTTGTAGGCCTCCACAGCATCGGCCTCGGCTTTCTTGACAGTTGCTTCCAGATCAGCCTTGTGCTGAGCCTCCAAGTTGAGTAAAGCCTCATCCTTCTCCTTTAATAGCAAGTCCTTGGCCTGCTGGTCGGCATCGTGCTATCTCGTCAGCTCATCTAAGACCCTGGCATGCTCGGTCCTAGCACTCTCCAGTTCAGCCCTCGCAGTCTCGAGCTCTGTCTGCAGGTCGGCCTCATGCTGAATGTCCCTCTCGGCCTCATGAATCTTCTATTGATTCTCAGCCATCCACTTAGTGGCCGAGGTGAAGGCACAGACGGACTGCACAGAAAAAGACACTTGTTAAGAGGCTGAGGAAACAGTTGGTGAAAAATTAAATCAGATGAGGTAAAGATAAGTACCTGAGCCAGTGCGTGCAGACCATAGTCATACACCTTGGCCGGAGACATCTTTGACAGAAATTCGTAATCAGCAACTGAGGGAGCAGAAAACATGGACGCCTTGGCTTCCCTTAGGTTTGTGATCAAGGAGGATGGCTCGGCCTTCAGTGATGTCAAGTTTTGGGACCAAACGGCTCCCATGCTAGAAGAGTAACCAACCCCCTCAGATGACTCCACCCTCGCCCTCGTCCTAGAATCCGGCCGAGGGTCAGCAGGGACTTCAGGCTCCTTTCTTTTGCGACCACTGGTTTTCGGTTCAACAAGTGTCGGCCCCACGGCCTTTGTCTTCCTCGGAGCCTGCTGAGGCTCCTTGCCCTTCTTCTGGCCTAAACCAGACAATAAGCTCGGAGTAGTCATCTCCCAAAGTTGATCTGATATACCTACAGGACGACCTGAAAGGAGGACGATACGTTAGAAAGATGCAGAGACAAAGATGAAACACTTGAAAAAAGTAAAGAATGAGCAAAAATTAATGTAACTCATATAGCTCTGTCAGGGGGCCGACCCTCAGACTAGCTTCTTTGAGGAACTTGGGGGTCATCAGATCTTCAAATTTTGCAATCTCACCCCCTCTCCCTCATTCCCTCAGATACTCAACTATATCTTTCTCATCCAGACTAAGTCTAGGATCAGACCTAGACTTCATCGAGGGGTTTGACCATCTTCTGAGAACCCTCGAACTATCGTCCGAATGTTGAGACTCGACAGAAAATTCCCACTCCCCAAAAACGAAGAAAAATCTCTTCTTCCAATCATGGTTGGAGGTCTGTGCCACGTAGAGAAGTTTTTTGTCAGACCTCCTCGCCCCCAGGTGGTAGTACCCAGGCTTCTTGGACGAGGAGGTGATATTGTAACAGGCCAAAAAGACGTTGGCCGATGGCTCATCAGTGAAAGAATTCTTCCACAAGGAGATGTAGCCAAGGATCGTCCTCCAGGAGTTGGGAGGAAGCTGAGAGGGGGCAACGCCGAGGGCTGACAGGATATCTACGACAGTAGAATGCAGAGGGAATCTGACACCTACCTTGAACATCTGTTCGTATACTGCAACCTCTCCCTCTTCACCCTCAAAGACCCTATCAGACTCAGAGGGAACCCTCATAGTTATATTTGGGGACACTCCATAGGCATGCCTCCACAGCAAGAGGTCACGAGCCCTAACTGAGGAGACATAGGATGAGGCATGGGAGGTGTCAACCTGGTCATCATCTGTCCCCTCACCCTCATCCTCTATCCCCTCTCCCTCGGCCTCATCACTTTCCAGAGACCTATGGGGAAAAGCCATCTGGAAGGCATGTGGGGATAGAGTTGTCACAGGGACAGCCTCGGAAGTAACCATTCCCTCGTCCTGTCGGCCTGGGCTTAGTTCAGACTCCTCTCCTCTCCCGGAAGGCCCAACGCCAGTGGGCAATGACGCTCTCTCGTCCATCTCTCCTGAATAACTCTCGGTAGGATGATAGGATGACCCACAAGACTCAGATGGCTCAAATGGCTTTACTGTTGCAAAAGGGATGGGAAACATGGGTCGTACCCAATTAGGGTCGGCCCCTCATCTTCTCTCCTCCTCTTCCTCTATTTGTCTGATCTCTATGAAAAGCTTCTCTCGTAAGGATGGGAACTCCTTGGCTAGATTATAAAGCCTCCTAAGCATTAAGGGGGATACCCTACACTTAGAAGAATTTGGGTAACCTAACCTAACTACAAACAAATCTCACCATTGACTAGGGTGGACTTTTTGATCAAAACCTAAGAATTGAAGGGTTTTCTATCAAGAACAATTCAAGAACCGCTTACTGGAGGTTATACCGAAAAATCTATGGAACAGCCTAAGGAAATCTAGCCGTATGAGATTAAAACAATAAAGCAAACAGAAATGAAGATAAGTAGGACACTAGGGTTAAGGTGTTACCTGAAGAGGAATGGCGAAGTTGCTAAGCTTGAAGGTTCAAAAACTGCAGAAATCGCAAGAAGGCTGGAAGAGAGAGAGAGAGAGAGCTTGGGCGTGAAGAAGAAGAAGAGAATGAATGGTTTCAAAAATTGCTTATATACCTTAGTAATGAGTGGGCCCATTACCCAAGCCAAAGCACAACCCACGAGGAGGACATCATTAGGTCACAAAGCCCCAAGCAGCATGCAGCCGACATGCCTTGAAAACTGGAACAACATTGGATAAAAATTTGACAGCTGTCACATCAGCTTGACAGGTGTCACTCATCAAATAGACCGTACACATAGTCTTAAAAGAAACACTATCCCTCAGCCATATCAGCATCATCTATGGCTAAGGGCTGGGGGTGATTGATATACCCGTATATACCCCCGGCCATGCCGAGGGCGCCCTGCGCCACACCAGTCCCAGACGACCCCTCAGGGGCCGACCCTTCATCAGGCTCCGGACGACCCCTCAGGGGGACCGACCCTTCATCAGACTCTGAACGACCCCTCAGGGGGCCGACCCTTCATCAGACTCCGGATGACCCCTCAAGGGGTCGACCCTTCATCAGGCTCCGGATGACCCCTCAAGGGGCCGACCCTTCATCAGGCCCCGGACGACCCCTCAGTGGTCGACCCTTCATCAGGCTCCGGACGACCCCCCGAGGGTACGACAGTACGAGGACCAAATTAGGCCAGACTCATTACTAGAAGGAACTTTGCCCTCGGCCTCATATTCAAGGGTCGAGGGTGACATCATCACAACGCGTGGTTTGGGAGACGCGTGGAACAGTGCGCGTGAGGCTCACATGGCACATGGGAGACCGTTCTAACAAAATCACACCCTCACGTGAGGGAATATTATGTCATCATTTGGCATCTACAGGTGTCACCAGGGGATTGGCTAGATCATCATTCACATGCACCATGCATACTTGGGGGGTACACTACACCCCCAAGGCCTATATATACTTGTCACTTACAACCCTATAGGGATGGATTGATAATTGGAACCCTAGATAAAAATCTGTTTGTACACACAGTAGAGAGAGAAAGTGAGCTTATGTGCATTGTATCCAAGGCCATTAGTGCCCATACTTAGTGGATCACACACTCACAGTGGATGTAGGCCAAATTGGCTGAACCACTATACATCATTGTCTTATTCCTCTTATACTCATCTCCTTCTACACACTTATACACTTACATCTCTGTGGCTGCCATGGCTGCCATTGTTTGAGCTCATCATCACTTATTCGATGGTGCTAAATCTCAGCATCATCAGGGTCTATCGTTCGTCATTCCATTTAGTTCCTTTTAAAAATGGGGCGATCCCTTCTCATTTTACACATCTTCAGATCTTTGAATCTTTTACTTCCTCTCTTTACAAACCGTTCCTAAGTCCTTTCTTTTTTCAAGAATTAAAATGTTGGCTTCTTTCAGCAAGGGATACAACTAGGAGTGGATGAATGTTAACGACTGGGCTGTCCTGGAGTGGAAGTCTGGGTGCCCCTTGACTTGTGTAACTAGAATGCTTTCGATCTTTTTAAGCCACTGGCTAAGGATCGCGTCCTTCTGCACGACCCTGCACACCACCTCTCGTCTAGGGTGAGGAACCTTAGACGCTATGTAAGTATGGTGGCCTTTAGTATTCCATTTTAGTTTTTCTTTGTTTCTTATTCTCATGAAAGGTTTTGTCTTCTCTTTGGCTTTAGTACACTGACATAGCTCCTTCGATCATGGATTAGATGATTGGGTTGAAGGATGTTTGTGACCATCTTCTAGCGGTGATGCACTGGATGATGACTTCTAATGGTTTGGGTCATCTGGCATAGGCCTTAACGAGATGTAGTGTTCTATTGCAATACTATGCATTTTGGGATAAAAGTCTAGGGACACTACCCACACTTTCCATTTGGGCTTCGGGGAGATGAATGTTACTCCCATAGATATTTAGCAGCTGCTGGGGATAAATTGTGAGGATGTGCAAATTGAGGTTGATCATATGGTGAGGATGACTCTAGAGGCAGTTCAG
This sequence comes from Sambucus nigra, assembly GCA_949130495.1. Classification (NCBI taxonomy): domain Eukaryota; kingdom Viridiplantae; phylum Streptophyta; class Magnoliopsida; order Dipsacales; family Adoxaceae; genus Sambucus; species Sambucus nigra. The sequence goes on from OX422219.1 coordinate 116,571,131, forward strand.
GCAGCATTGGGGTATGTGGGAAGGATCATTTTTGGGGATTGTATCCCCATTTATTGTCTTTGGGAGGTTCTCTTGAGTAAGAGGATTGATGAGCGAGTGGTAGGTGAGACAAATGGCCCAATTATAAATTTTTCTTCTATTTTTTAGGATGTTTTCTAATGTCCTTGTAGACACCACATTCTCGTACCCCCTAAGTCTCTCTTTAGGTACCTAGAACTCCCCATTTCATTACAAACCCTAAGTCATACTCTGAGTACCGATCTAGAGGCCATCAAGAATTCCCAGGCCCCATTTAACTCTAGTCAACTCCATCAACAGAGAAAAAGATTATTGAATCTTTAAAGGGATTTGAATCCCCTTTCCAAAGGATCACCCCGTTCACAAATCAGCATAACGATTCGGGCGAACAGACCATTTTACCATCGACAATCGATATGGAGGCCATCGAGCGCTTCCAAGCCCCAATATGACCCCAATCAGATTCTTCGTCAGAATGAAATATCTTTGAATCTTTGAAGGGCACTCAAAAACCTTTCCAACGATCTACCCTGTGGGCAAAATGGAATAACCATTTGTATGAACGATCCATTTTCCCCTAAAAATTAATATGGAGGCCACCAGGTGCTCCCGGGCTCCGTTTGACCAAGGTGAAATCTTCAGCTCGAACAAGACATAATGAATCATTGAATGGAATGGAATACCCTTTCCAACAGTCTTCCCCATGTACAAAATAGTCTTATGGTACGGAAGCATGATCTATTTTACTCCGAAATGTCACCTGGTGGTTTCGGGCCTCGATTGACCAAAGTCAACTTATCAAATTGAGTGAGGCTCTTTGGAATTTAGAAGTACCTCACATAAACTTTCCAATTGTCTTCCGCGTGCATTCTTTTGACTTACCATTTAGAGAAATGATCCATTTTCGTCTGACAATCTCTCATCCAAAGGAGCGACGAGCGTTTTCAAGTCACGTTTGACCAAAAATCAACTATCAAACCCCGGAGCAGCCCAAAGGACTCTTGAAGGCCTATGAATTTCGGTGATAACGGCATGCCCTCACATGATTTGGTTCAATGGATTTCGTTCTATGAGCATTTTTTGAAAAAAAATTGTTCGAGACTGCGAATTGGCAGGTCCATTTCCGGCCTATCGCGCACAAGACTGCCAACTGATTTTGTTACTTGCCAATTAGTAGGGCTAGGGATATGCCAATCGACACCCCCTTACCATATAAATAGAGGGAATAACCTCACTTCCAAAGCACACCTTAGATTCATCAAAATCAGTGAACTCAATAACATTCTCTTGCAATCAGCGAAGTTTCCTTATGTGAAACTCTTTTCCATCTCACATTCCTATCCTTTTCATACCGAATTTGGAAAAATCTCATTCTCTCTCATCCAACATTCATCTCAACGTCCAAGGGAGCTCATCCAAGATCAAGATCAAGCTTTAGTTCTTTAAAAAAGGTCCAAAATCCTTCTCTCTCTCTCTCTCTTGAAATTTATCATTCTTGCAGTAATTACATCAATTCATAATCTAGCTTTTACTTTAGTTCATACACATTAACATCCCACTTTTTTTTATTAGTTATGTTGCAAATGATTTATTTTTAATAAAAACCCATAACCAACAAAAAGAGGGTTACACCTATATATTCCAACGGGATTATCCATCACAATTTTTCAAAACTAAAACAAATTTTCTACACACACATATAATAAATTCCTGTTTGAATCTATCGTATAAATCCCGTGCTTATGCTGCATGGAAACTACGTGTACTTTGTTGCCTTTATAAGCTATATAGGCATTTCAAATTAAAACCTGAGACTCGAGTCCAATTTTCTAATTTTCCAATTTTCTCATCTTCGCATTTTCATCCTTTTAATCTTTATGTTATTTTAATACGTATTATGTTTGTGATACTTATTAGAATTTTATCAAACATACATTATCGTTTCAACATAACGATTAGTATTTCGATAAACGCATTAATCATATTTTCTCTAAATATTATTTTGGGAACATTCATAAGGATCACATCACTCTATCTTTTCATGGTATGAGTTGGGCGATTACGATCTCCATTATATATACACGCACACATATTTCACGGAGAAATAAAGGAAAATAGTAACACAAGCCCATGAGAGACCAAAAGGGAGGGATGGGTGCCTAACACTTTCCCATTCCGTAACTTTCCCCCTAACCCTTGAACTATTTGTTTCGTAAGCATCAGTTTACCTTTAATGTTACTCTCTCGAAGCAGTGACATGTTCTTTTGCCTGTTTTACCCAAAATAGGTTGGCGACTCCATCTCTTTACATTCACCCCACACTAAGGACGATCAAAGCATTCACAGATTAAGGGAGGGAACAATACTTTCACCCCCATCCCCCACCCTCACCACTCGCCAGGGAGAGGAGATGAATCCCGAGATGGACATAATGGCGACTCCGCTGGGGATAATTTTTATAAGAGGGCTACACTCTATTAGTATGGGTGTTATTGTTTTCGACTTGTGTGAGTATTCACCTACCTGTACGTTCCCTTTTTTCTCCTTTATTATTTCTTGCACATTTATACCTCATGCTTATATCACTACTCACTCACACACCCGTAGTTACTCTCCATGTACACTTCACACTACTTACACATAAGAGCACTTATATTGACATGCTGCACACACCACCTAGAATATCCATGATTAGGTTTCACTAACACACACCTCCACTCATCACACTTCTATATATCCATACTCACTCACACTTGTCACACACCACTTGTAGTTGATCCATTCTTAGGTTCACTACTACAAACTCAATTGTAAATATTCACATATCCATGCTTAGTATAATATTCACGGTCCATGTTAGGTTTACTTTTTATACTTGTACATTCTCCTCTAATTAGTATAATGCTCATCATGACAAATAAATATACTATATACATAGTATACTAATCAAGAATCATGCATTTTGCACACTACATCACCAAGAATCATGGCCACTGACTAAATTTTGTCCCGTAACTGGGGGGTCATTTCGTGATGAGTACTAGTCGGGCAGGTCACAGTTAGCCTAAGTGATATGACTCTCACATTCCATTTGAAAAGTAACTTCAATGTATATTGAAGGTTCCCACCGCATCGTACCACTTTCTCAAGTCCGTGACACCCTGTCTAACTAAATTCCGGGTGATCAGTCCTGAATTATTAAAATAGGTTTCTGACTTGGTTCATTCTTAGCATCACTATCGAAAAGTTTTTAATTACTAACAACCTAAGTGAAATTAGACCAGTGTCAAATTTTATCTCTCATTAACCCAAAAATTACTCATGCGGAAATAATAATTGAACATTCACGATATGCTATAATACAAACCATCTCAAAATATGTAAAGAATGAAGTCTTGCCGAGTCAACAATCGGCAAAAATCCAAACTGGTAAATAAAACCAACATAATCCAAAACTTAATATTTGAAATAATGACACTGGACAACATGTCCCAATAGAGAGTACTAAAATAAGAGCATACACTAGATCTAAATGAATGAATCGTTTATGCAAACTCCTGCCATCCTCCATAATGTTGCAGCTACGAGTCCTTGGACTGAATCCTCAAGTCTGGCATCCCTGTGGCTGGACACCTAAAAGGGTTTTGAAAATATTTTGACAGCAATAGTTCGTACTCAAAAAAATTTGAAAATATTTACCAAGTGATTATCACAGTAATATGAGTTATTGGTTACACATGTAAAGATTTGCGTACACTCTCTTGAGTTAGCTCACCCGTCATCTATAGTGCACGCCTAATGTCAGGTACTTATCCCACCTAATTGTACTACCCAAGCTACTTGGAATATAATATTCAACTAAACTTACCTACGTGACTAAGTTCCCATACCGCCTATATAGTATGTAATAGTAACAATATCTCATGATTTTATATACTTAGATAATTGTTCATGCTTTGTTATCTTTAACCGATTTATAATTAAGTTTACATACTTAACTTTCTTTTTGATGTATTCAACACATCTCATTATCTAGTAACTCGCATAAGTAGAGTTTTAATACAGTATATATTTCACACACAATATATACTCATAAATTCATTCATTACTAATATACCCTCTTAACACACATCAAGAACTCTTTGTTCGGAATGGTCCATCGACACCAAGTAAAAGGATTGGTTCGGAATTTCACCTAGACCCCAAGTTCATTTCATGTAATGAAATTTTATACATAGATTGGTTCATAACTCTTTCGTCACGACCCCAACTTACTATTTCCATATATTAGTACGGAATTCTACATTGACCGGGGGGTGGCAATTCGGGTTAATCGTGTCATTTTTGGTTTGCATTGATTTTAATTAATATTTTGGATACTTTTAAATCTACACAAGCTAATCGTGTCATGTTCGGTTCATGTTTGGGTTATTACCATAAACGGGTTATCGTGTCAAAAATTGCCAGGCCTTCGACCCTAATATAGGCAATTATACTTTAGGTGTTCTCTACACCTAAGTATCTATATAATTCAGTAGGTATACACGCAACCTAATAATTATGCTCATACATCATATTTTCTCTTTAATATTCACTGTACTTATTAATTTATGATTTATCTCACTATCACATTTTAATTGAGTGTTCATACAACTCTAAGGGTCATAGTTGCCCATCCATTCATTTCAGTAGCTAAACTCTCTCTAACCTACTGATATTAACTTGAATTGACGTTAGCTTCCCTCGTAACTAAAATTTGTAATCCACAATACACGACTCGATCGGTTTATTTTGTCGGTCTATTTTTTAAAATCCTTACACCTATGATTATAACGGACCCCCACTAAATACCTATTGCCCTTCACTAAGTCCCTACATAGGTATAAAATTATCTCTAGGGTTCTTCTCAAGAATTGACAACCACTTAGAACTCAACCAACAAAAGAACCCAAAATCAGACAAGGTCGATCGATCGACCATTAACATCGATCGATCGACTCCATGTATCAGTCGATATTCATGGTCAATCAATCGATCGAGCAGTGACAGACGCGGTTCGTCTTCTTATTCATGCATTTTCCACCATTTTCAGTTATCCTACTTCTATGATAATATACCAGACATTTAACTAACGGTCCCTTACCATTATTAGGTACACTAGGATGATTTTTAATGATTTAAATATCACGACTCTTCACAAAGTCATCCCAAAATAATTCAAATTCTCTAATTATTCATGAAACCTAATTTAATATGTTATTCCCATACTTTCAATCATAAATCCAGATTTAATCCGTTTTAATCATCAAGTCTTCTATGATTTCAAATCCTCTACATGTTTAAATAATTCTACATGTAAAGCCTGGGATGTATATCGCAGGGAACTCGTTAATGCACATTGAGTATATCGAATTCTCTCTCACATACTGTCCCCACGAGGTATATAGTGAGGCAATTCACGTACACTCGGGTATATTAGAGGGCTTTTCCACACGTACCATTTTCCCTTAAAAGAAAGGTGTATATCATGGAAGTCATGCCAAAGGGGGTAACCTTTCCAATTAACCCAACAACTGCATATCCTCATATAGGTGTCAAACCTAAGGCACTCATATTTAGTTTGCTGATTTCTATCCCAAACTCTGTCGAAATGACGGGTCAACATGCCACCCAAATTTTCGCACGATCTCGTCTTTTTTTAAAATGGGCCTTATCCATGAGCCTGAGAACAAGTCCAACCATGTTTTTACATATTTTTTTAACCCAATTTTCCCAGTCTTGGGTCCCGTATGACATTTATTTTTGCACTTAGGTAAACCTAATATAAGTGAGAACGTAATAAACATAATAATAATCATGCTGAAACCTTTTTTTTTCTCTTTTCCACTTTCTATACCAAAAGTGTCAAAACATTTTTCCCCTCTATTATAAAAATACCAGAAGCATTTTACCTTCCTTATACCAAAAATGGTTTTCCTCCTTTTTACCCAAAAATAATTTGTCCTCGTCTTTTTCAAAAAAACTGTCAAAATTATTTTCATCCCCTTTCAAAAATAATAGTTTCCCCCATTATTTTTTACAAATAAATTTGAATTTTTCTCCTTCCTAGGTCGATCTTATACCGTACCCTTGGCTTGGCTCCCTATTGTCTTTGGCCTTCTTTTGAACCGTCCTGAGGTTCCATCAATTCCCTCGATACTTCCTTCGAGTTTGGAAATTACCTTCATCCACTTTCCATGGAGAACACATACTGAGTACCGAATGTGCATCCGAATTTGATGACGATCCTAGCCAAACTCACTGCCAAGATTGGCAAACTTCAGACTGAGGTTCATAATATGCAATAAAGTCGGATCCCTATTCCCGAAGAGCTCGAGGTCCTCTTCACTCGCGATATGGGTCTGCCTGCACTCGAGCCTATTTTGGTCCCCGAGGAATATCATCACGCTCCACATGCACCTCCTGCTAATTGGATACTTCCAACTCAGCTCCCTTTACCAAATCTTACCCATACAGGACTATTGATCCGAAAGAAGAAGGGTTGAACAAGGTCAAAAAGAACCTCAAGATGTTGACCAATAAGTTTGACCAAGTTTGAATATATGAGAACTACGTAGATTACACCCATATGTCTTCTTATCCTAAAGAAATGCAGCCAAAAAAATTTAAGATGCCCAACATTGAGAAATTTGGGGGTAATGGACCCCTAATTATTTATCTTCGAAGTTACCACTGAGCCATTACTCTCCTAAGAGCCTCTGAGGAAATAATGGCCCAAATGTTCCAACAGCAACTTCATAGCAAGATGGAGAGAGAAATAAGCTACGATGACAAACCGGACTTTCGTAGAGGAGAAAGTCAGTATTATAAAGCATAAATTTTTACCCCATGTACGAGCGACGATGGGAGGACAGTACTACCGTCATTTTTTAGCCCCCTGATAAGAAGGAGTAGAGATTGAAGGAAGTCTTCCCAAGACAGAAGTTGAGCCAAAGAAAGTATACAGACTGTTCATTCACAGAAAGTATGAAAAGCCAGCCAATACTATAGTTTCAACAATCAATAACATATCTCAACCTACCACTTCATGGGAACCAGAAATCTGCCCTAACCCAGTCAAAAGGGAATACACCGAACTTCACGCTCCCCTCTCCAAAGTTTATCAATCCCTTTTAAGATGAAATCTTATCAAGACATTGGACCCTCATACTTTACAAAACCCACTTCCTAAAATTTTTAAACCACACACCCATTGTGATTTCACTAAAGTGTCGACCATATCGCTAATTAGTGTTTATATCTCTGAAATCTAATCATCGGCCCCCAGTCAATCCTAAGAAAAACACTACCCAAAATCCACTCCCAAATCATTGAAATAACAATTTCCGCTAAGAAGACCCAAAATTTCATCCATCTACCCAGATTGTGCCCAGTAAATCACCCATTATACCCATATATTCTCCTAAACCCCTCCAAGTTTACCCATATTTTCTCCTATATCCTACCAATTTTATCGACCAGGCCCTTTCACTTCTTACTGGAACATTTATTGTTGTTTGTACTGTTTCGGAGGGAACAATATGGAATTATTAGCAGTATTGAACCAGCTTCTAGAATTCGTTATGAAGTTGCCCTACAAAATTACTATTGACTGCCAGAGATTCAGTACTTTGTTCTTGGAAGATAAAAAATGGTCTTGAGAGTAAAATAATTAGGTGGTACCTACCGATGAAGTCAGTTTATATGATGTGGTCTAGATCGTGGGAGACTAATTTCGACAGACCAATGAAATTTGTAGTACATCCGAGCTACTTAATGCTTTAAAACTACAACGGCCCCTAGTCCCTTTACCTTTAAACCTCCCCGTTGAGTGGGAGGATCTATACAAAAAGAATGTTGAGGTTTTGGAGTGCATTGATGTTTCGTCAAAAGATGATGACGTTGCCGCCAAATAGGGGGACGAATTCGATATTCCAGATGAAGAGCAAAGACCAGATAAGACTAGCCCAATAGTGAGCATATGTGGGATGATATCATTTGAGGAGATGCTAGGAGAAATCAACAAGGTTGCTGAACAACCCGATATAAATGAAGAAATGAGGTTTCTTTTTCCCCTTTTCTGTGAATCATATGACTAGATCTAGGAGGCATTACCAAATTCCAAACCCACAATCATCAATCGATAAAGGAAAAGGTATTGAGAATCTTACTATGACACAAATGACCCTTAAGGAAAGCAAGATCCTTGATTAGTTGAAGAAGACCTAAGCTAACATCACTCTGTGGGGGACTCTTTATGTCTTTCCAGTTGCACTATAATTACTTGATCAAACTTCTCATTGGGTCCATCATCCCTCCTTACACCATGCCAAAAGAAATAGTGAATCTAGTCAGATCCCTAACCTTTACTAGAATTCTCTGAAGAAGATATCCCTAAGTTTTGACCAAATCAAAACTATGTTCTCAATATCTCTATCAAAGTCATGGTAAAGACAATCCCACTTTCGCTCGTTAAGAACCCTCAATTGCTTGGGACTTAAAGTGATCGGCCTTGTTCAAACCTCTATCGTGGTGCGCACTTGTGACAATACTCATCGAGAAGTGATGGGATCCAAAAATCTTACAATATGGGTTAGCCCTTTAAATCTTGTTGTTGAATTCTGACTCATCGACATACCATCTGGTTTCAATCTGTTGCTTGGATGACCATGGATCTATAGTATCAAGGGCGTGTATTCTTCCCTAAATCAAAAATTAAAGTTCTTCACCAATGGGTAGGTCATCGCCATCTTGGGAGATGATGATAACACCGAGAATGCAAGCACTAGCAATCCAGTACTAAATATACAACATGGGGTGAATGATATGCTTCTGTCGGGTTTACGAGTCAAATCACTTCTGCTCCTAGCAGAGGGCGATTTCAAAGATAGGGTTTTTTCAGAGTATAGTCCTCACGGCAACGTCAATGTGATCCATATGTTCAAGAACAAGTACTTAATGCTCGAACTGGAGCTGGGATGATGACCACAAGAAATACTGAAACCTATAGTATTGAAAAAAGCCTTTCCTCATTACGGTTTGGGTTATCGACCATCAATAGAGGAACTCAGAATGCTCCACAAACCTAGATTGAAGAGAAATCTAGAAAGAGCCAGACTATCTCAAGAGATTCCTTAAATGGAATATTCATCGGAGAGGGTGAAGATTTCCCCGTTTGCAAATTTCCTAAACCATTGTACGATAAAGTGGAAAAGAAGATGAAACCAGGAATGGAGATCTTTTTCCAAGATAGTTACTTATGGGATAAAATTTCCCAGCTTTATGTGCAACCACTCAATGAGAAGACGCTATCTTCTACTGGATATTCCGAGGGAAGTGACTCCGAGGATTCATTCAATTTGTAGACACTAGGACTGACACTCTGCATGATCCACTCAAGCGCTATATCATTGGATCAATCCCGCGTGATCAAAGGTGCTGATGCACCTCTCCTTAACTAGTATGTTGTACTATTCCACTCGATGAGAAACAACCCAACTCTAAAGTTTATCCCGTTTCCTCTTCTTTTGTTGTTCCTCCGTATTCTGATGTAATCGAGACCTCCTTTAATAAATTTCTCAACACTGTTTTTCCCATTAATGAAATAAACAAAGATTTTGAGTATCTATATGTGCCTTACATTAATTGTCTTGATTCTAATCAAACTCTTGATGGTGATGATTTTTGAAGTAAACAATTCTTAACTGATCGAAATAACGTTCATAATAAACAACATTATCACATTCAAGTTAATGAAGATGAAATTATTATTTTTAATCTCGGTTCTAGTAGCCAATTGCACGAGATAAGGATAGTGTCTACCCATAACGAGCATGATCATGCGCAACTTGAAGAATTATTGAAGGAATTTATGGACATGTTCACATGGTCCTACGATGACATGCCCGATATTGATCCCGAGATTTCTCAGCACAAGATTCCAACTCTCCCAAAATGCAAACCGATCAAACAGAAACTACATAAACTCGACATCAAATGGTCTCTCAAGGTTCAAGAAGAGGCGACCAAACAGTTGAATGTGGGCTTCATATGGGTGATCGAATATCCCACATGGCTAGCCAGCATCTTACCCGTGTCGAAATTAGGAGGAAAGTTTTGCATGTGCACTGATTACCATAATTTGAACAAGGCCTCTCTAAAGGATGATTACTCATTACCCGATATCAATTTGATTGTGGATAACATGTCTAACCATGCTCTTATGTCATTCGTTGATGGTTTTATTGGATATGATCAGATCAAGATGCACGTAGATCATCAAGAGAACACTGCATTCATCTGCCATTTGGGAACCTTTTATTGCACCATCATGCCAGTTGGTCTACAAAATGTAGGGGCTATATATCAGAGGGATTTCATAAGCATCTTGCATGATCTGATACACAAAGAAGTCAAGGTTTACTTGTATGATATGATTATCAAGTCTAAGATGCGAAAGGTCATGTTATCGCTCTCTAGAAGTTCTTCGAGTGACTATGGCAATATTAGATACGACTTCACACACATAAATGTGTTTTTAGATTTACCAAAGGAAAGATTTTGGGATTCATGCTTAGTTAAAAAGATATTGAAGTAGATCATGCCAAACTGAAAGCGATACTGGAAATGACACCACCCTGAATGGAAAACGAAGTTAGGGGATTCCTTTGAAAATTCCAATATATCAACCAGTTCATCATCCAATTGACTTCTATTTGTGAACCCATCTTCAAACTTCTTTGAAAGGATTCCACTAAGGTTTGGAATGAAGCTCACCAATAAACCTTTGACTGAGTTAAGAAATAACTAATGCGACCTTCGATACTAATGCCACGACACCCTGGTCTACCCCTACCACTATACCTAATCATAACAGATACTCTCATTGGGGCTTTCCTAGCCCAATATCTTAAAGAAACCTGTAAAGAGAGATCCATATACTAAGCCGATCACAAGTTAGTCGGGTACAAAATTAACTATACCACCTTGAAAAAAACATATTTCGCCCTTGTTTGGGTCAACCACAAATTATGGAACTACATGCTCGCCTTTCCCATCAAACTAGTGTCTCGAATGGATCCCATCAAATACCTGCTCGATAAACCTTCTCTATCTAGACAAATGTCCTGATGGTTAATGCTGCTAGACGAATTCGATATTGTGTATGTCACAGAAAGCCATAAAAGGAAGATAAATATCTGACGACCTCACTGACTACCCTATGGAAGAAATCGATGTTTGGAATTTTGAGTTCCCAAATGAGAATATCCTTTGTTCCACCCAAGAAGACCTCCGGTGTCAAATGTTATTGCCATCAAACTGAATTTTCCTTACACCTACAACATGATTGAATATGAGGCATGCACGATAGTCCTCATAATTTATCTAAAGAAAGAAATTATATACCTAGATGCCTACGAGGATTCAGCCCTCACCATTGGTCAAGTACTCAGAAGATGGAAAATCGAGGATGAGAAAATCCTACCCTTACATGCCCATTTAGAAGAGTTGGCCTCCTGATTCCAAGATATCACCTTCCGCTACCTGCCCCGAACAAAGAATAACCTAGCCGCTGACCTTGCTACCTTAGCCTTCATGGTTGACATGACCGAAGGAATAACAATGGCCCACTTCCTAGTCCAAAAGCAAGATAAACCAACCCACTGTTGTCACATTAATCTAGTCACATAAGAATATCCTCATTGCTCGTACAATGTTATTTGGTGCCTCCTGAAGAATAGTAGGTATCCCCAAGATTCTAACAAGAAAGAACAAGTAACCCTCCATAAACTGGCTTCCTAATACATTGTCTGTGATAAAGAATTTTTTAAGAGAAAATTCCGTTGGAACCCATTTAGACTGCATCGCAGGGGATGACATTAAAGAGATGATGTAGAAAATGTAAAGTGGATAGTGCAGACCCCGCATGAATGGACATATGCATGCCAAGAAAATCATCCGACAGGGTTACTACTGGACTACCATGGTTCAGGATTACACTGCATATGTCCAAAGATGTCTTAAATCCCATAAATTTTCTAATCTACATAACTTGCCTCCATAGAAATTGTACAACATAACTTTTCCTCGGCCATTTTCCATATAGTGCATCGAGATCCTAAGGAAAGTTAAACCCACGGCCTCCAACAGGCATGAATTCATCATGGTTATCATTGACTACATCACCTAATGGGTCAAATCCGAGTCATACTCAATTCTAAATGCCAAAAAGGTGTCCAAGTTCATCCGAAAAAATATCATCTGTCGATATGGAGTTCCATATGAGACAGTGTTAGACAATGGGTTACATTTTGATGTAGAAGTTATAGAATTGGTCAACAAGTCTGGGATTCAGATATATAAATCATCTCCCTACCGACCTCAAACTAATGGAGCAGTCAAAGCTGCCAATAAAAACCTCTAATCCATAACCAAAGAGATGATCGAAAGCTGTCGAGATTAGGTCGATCGAATCCCTTACACCCTCTTGGTTATCGCAATTCAATTCAAGCATCTACTGGGATGACCCCTTACTCTAAAGTATAAGTAATGGAGGCAGTCCTACTCATTGAGCCAGAAGTTCCTTCATTACGCGTCATGCTTGAAAGCAAAATCAGCAAGGAAGGGTGGCATCAAATTCATCTTGACGAGTTATCATTCTTGGATCAAAAGAGACTGAAAGCTCCATATCATATACAAGGGAACCTTCACTGAATAGCACATTCATTAAATAAAAGAGTCAAGTAATGTGGTGTTCGAGAAGGGGACTTAGCCCTTAAAGAAATCATAGAACCTATTGTGACACCCCGCCTAATTAAATACTGGGCGATCACTCCTTTATTAAATTAAAATCAAGGTGAACAGTTGGATAATTCTTAGCATCACTGTCGTTCCAATTTAAACACCCTAATTAATTAAGCTAAGTGTCAAAACCATTTTTAACATTCCTTTCAAATTTTATTTATTTTATTAAACAATCAATCCAATAATTTAACATTCAACAACTAAATCCCAGCATTTAAAACTTAAAGTAAAACATACATGCTGAATAAATCCCAATGTAACAGTACTAGAAATAACTGAAATACAAATGCCCCAATAAAATAGATAAATAGTGGAAAGGGCGACACATGCCCAATAAGGAGAATGATAGAAGTGGAATCAAGTAAATGAAATCGTCTAAGCAAGTGGCCTGCAACTCCCACCTAAGCTGTAGCACGTTCCTTCTAAGGGATCCTAAACAAGACGCCCCTATGGCTAGGCACCTGTAATATATACATATATATACAAGAGAGAAAGAGGAATAGAAACGGGTCAGAGCCCTATAGTGTATATGATTTAAAAATTCGTTTATCAAGTATTTAAATTGATACAGGCCAATGCAACAACATATTAGTGCGACACTCTCTTGAGAAATTCTCACCTCTCTTCTAATGTGCACTCCTATCGCACTAACCTCCCTAAGGGTTTATCTCATCATATATCACACTATCTTTCCCCAAGGATTTAACTTATCTTAGGTGACTCTCAAGATTTAAGATTTAACAACATCATGGTTTAAAAGGATAATTTCATTTAGTACCAAAACGCTCATTTTAACTTTATTGATTCATAAAGTTTTACAATATCATATTATACTTTTCAAAACAAGTATTTCCAATTTGAGTCATTATACATGTCTTACTTACCATAACACAGTAGGCAATTTCCCAAATTTCAGAAGTTCATGAATATATTAAATACTCGTATAATATATATATTCTAACAGCACCCCACATAAAAATTATGGTGCGGGCATACTCTGCTATCCAATCCCCGTATCAATCGTATTAAAGGGAATACAAGTTCGGGATCACTCTCGAACTGTATAAATACATACACAAACAATATTGAGGCGAAGCATAGTTTCCAAGTCCAAGAGGTCAGTACATACCCTCACGTCTCTTAGGGCTGTGACTACCGATTCGATAGCCTGTACCTAGGATTTCTATCTTCTAGGGTACGAGTCAATATCCCCCATAAGGCACACGAGATAAGATCGTCCCAGCGCGGAAACCTCAGGGATAGCAAGTAGAGTGGGCATGATTTTCACAAGTATATAATATATGCATACACAATCATATAAATATACCACTTTTATTATATCAATTTAGGTTTATCCAATCACCCACATTCACAACATTTATCCTTATTTTCCCATTATTATTTATCAAGTATAATGGTTCGTTTCTAACTTTAATTCGAAGGATTTTTCGAACTTACTACGTAACCCTCATGGACTCTATTCTTCCAAATGTACAATTCAGTAGATATCCATTTATGTTCCAACGTAACTCTCTCTTACGTGTCTCTCCCCTTTAATATATACTTACATTATCCCTTATGCAAAATATCCCAAAAATATAGATTTCGCCTTACATTAAAGGATTTTGAATTTTATTTTCAAAGATGAGAATTTCAAACGGTTTCGAAATCGGAATTAAAATGGAGTTTTAATTGAATTTTTATTATCTCTAAGAGTCCTCAAAACATAAAACTGTCTAGCAAAATAAATATTAAAAAATATTGAACGGTCCAATCGAGTTGAATTTTTTTCTATAGCTTCCTCTCGTCTTCAGCTAAATCTCTGTAAAATTTCATCCAATTTCAACAGTCCGATCGTCCGGAATAATTTTTTTTTTAGTGTTTGTATCTGATTAGAACACTTTTCTTAATCAAACTCTTAATCCTTTACATGACAAAGGGTTTCCAGAATATCAAATAAATCATCACTACATGAAATTTTCCCATCTCGAATTGGGTTTTTCTTCCATAAATCTCATCCTAATAACTCCTAAACCAATATGGATGATGCATCAACGAAATAAGCAAGATAAACACTTGCCTGGGATTGTCAGAAATCTAGTTTGGTGTTGAATTTGGTGTGGTTGCGTTCTCCGTCTCGCGATCTACGCGTTGGCGGTGGCGGCGGTGCAAACGGGTGAGTTTTGATCCTTGGAATGCCTTGAGAGCTCTCTCCTCTCCTCTCCAATGTTCGTTCTAGTGTTTTGAGTTATCTAACCCTAGGATATAACCTAAACATCTGATATAACCCCTTTAATTTTCGTGGGTTTAATTACCCAAAAATACAAAATGACTAAAATGCCCTCTCGGGGTACTAATTAGGCCTAAAAACGCCCCGAGACCCAAATCAAACTCCCGGGTATACTTTTCTGACTATCTCGACCCTTCCGGACGCGTTGGTGCACTCAAAACGACCATACAAACAACTTATAAAATATTTACTTTTATTTATCAATATTTAGTCCCGACGCGACACGGGAGCGTCCCGACTCAAATTTCTAAAATTGTCATTTTATTCACTCGTAACATTTAATATGGCCACTATTATATATTACTTTGCTCATTAGTAATATTCAACAAATTTTTCCATAATTACTAACTCTCATCACGGTAATAATTGTAACATAATTAATTTTCGGATTTTTATTAAATAATTAATTCACATTAAATTTAATAAATCCCCAAATTAATGTAGCATAAAAATACGAGGTATTACACCTATCTGGGACCCGAGAGGGAAATTTTAGCCCAATTGGAGTGGCTCCTATATTATAAAGAAGATCATATCTGCCGATGCTATTATGCTCACCAACTTTTACGGAGAAGAGAGGGCTCGTCCAGTCAACCTAGATCGTCTCAAGAAATTTTAGTTAAAAATCTCGACGCTCTAGGACTCTTCTAATCTCCCTTCTATTCTAAAAAATAAAAAATCTTCACTTCCCTCTATTCAGAACTACTTGGGACCTGATACTCTAAAAATATTTTTGCTTCAAAAAATGAAACTCAAAAACTTTTCAAAACCCCCAAAGGTACATAGGCAACTCATACACTTTACATGAACACGACCCCCTTATTTTTCATAAAATGCTATTCTTTTCTTATCCCCGAGAACAGCACTTCATTTTATCAGGTACATGAACACAAGGATTATGTATGCCTTAGGGATTGGTATAGATATTTCAAATGCAAAACTCATCTAATGACACAATAATATAATTAAAATTCTCTTTATTTGTTTGAAGAAAAATTCTGTTATAATTAAATCGGCATAGGGAGTCAAATAACTTCCATTGGCAACCTAACAATATTTTTCCTAAGATAACCTTCCCAAATTTATTCCCATACATGAACAAACACATCACAAAAATCTTAACAAATAAATTCCCCAAGGATCCTTCCCGCAACTGTCAGAAGAACCATCCCCATCATATTTTACATCCTGGGGTCCCTAAATTTCTCCCTATTGGATGGAATACCGACGGCGCTTCACGGACTAGTAAGCCCGAACCAGCCTAGGGAAAATAATAGCACCTCCCGCCATGGTGTTAGATATGGCGAACCACCTTTTCCCGATCTCCACAGCCAACATGTTGGCAACTACCCTCCTTCATAAACACTTCATGTAATATCCAAAAATATGCCAGATTCTACCAACAGATTGGGAAGGACGGGTCGATGGTCGATAATTCTCCCACTGAGAGACTAATTGCATATGCAAATGTTATGTCAAATCCTCCATAGGAAAGAAGTCTAATGTCCAAGGTGGAACAATCTTCTCCCATCCAAATCGACGCAAGAGACACTAAGAAAAGTAGAAAGATGTCTGCTGAAGGTCAACCAATTAAACATACTGGTATTCCCCCAGTTCTATAATGGGTTGCAACTCTCCCCACTAAAGCACTTACCAATGCAAACCTCAAGCCCCGTGTTCGACAAACAGGTTCTCCCAGCTCTAGATATCGAGGACCACGCTGATAAGGTAGTGAGTAAAGAAGTTTGTCATAGCCGTCAAGTGATATTCATGAGGGACTGCCATACGGAATATCTTCGATAACCATATGAACAACATAACTGGGTAGCTCTTAGAAAGTAAGAATGTCCTTCCCGCTAAGCGTCTAGACAATTTAGAGTTTCCACCAGTATCACTGTCGTAGGATTGCGACAGTACGACATCCTTGAAGAGATGGATACAAGTTGTGGGTCCACCAATAATTCCCCAGTCACTAATAGTAAGTTTGAAATTAAGCCAAGAATAATGACTCCGGCATATCCCTCATCACCAACATACTAGAAATGCACTAAATGTAGCACAACCGGGAGAGAGATATTTCCTCCCGTAACCAATGGTCGAGCTGCCGAGGGTGAGATATGGAGAAATCCTATTAATAGCTCCCGAGGTGACTCGAAAAATTCAAGCATAGTCACTGTAATGCTCCGACCCATATTTAAAGATTATTAAAGGACTAATCCGATCCGATTCGTACGTTAATTGTGAAGTTCAATGAAATGCCCTATATAATATTTCTAAAATAATTTTAATAGTATTTAAAGTTACACTTATTAGCATGTGAGTTAAATTTATAATTATTAGTGATGTGACCAAAGGGGAGTGCCCCCAATGTCAAGTAAACAGAGCTATTAACCGTAAAGCAAGTAATTACTTACCTTTATAGCGCTCTGAAATATGGAATGACATGCAACCTGCCGTAACAAAGGAGGGATGTGAGCCGAATGCTCAGTGGGAACATATACATATGCAGTATGAAAACGAACGGCAGAAAAGAATACTCACACACTACACTACATGCATGTGAAAATATGTATATATCTACATATATACCTTCCAAAAATACATATGCCAATGTATTTAATCATTTTTATTACAAAAACGTTATTTGGTTCCATTTGGCCTTCCCGGCCTTACAAAATATGCATTTTGTATTATCATTCTTTGAAAAATAGCACTTATTCCCATTAACTCACTCATAATAAAAAAATATCCTTTGTTTGGGAAACCTTTCATTTTCATTAAGACCATTTATTTCACTACATTCAATCAACTCACGCCCAAGTTAGTTAACCATATCATAAGACATTCATCAACACACGCACAGATCGTGTTAGAAAACTACATTTTTTCCTATTGAAAGCCTCATATAACACACGCACGTGTTTATTATGGTTTGAGCCTCATTAGGAAGCTTAAGTATCATTAAGTTGCCTTATTTAACCATCCCATGTTACCACATGAACCTCAAACAATTATTACGGTATTATTGCATTAATAAATTATTGGATCAATACCATCAATTTATGCATGTTTCATGAATATTCGATTCATTACTTAGCATTATCGTTAGGGAATATGCCAACACACACACCCATCACAATGCACGCACACCCACGGCTTCACGAAATTTCACCGCCCGGTACCGAGTGCCAAGTAAACTGCAGTTGGTTTGGGGTCTTTCACCACTACGGACAATATAGCCCTACTTAATTATTTATACCGGCATCATCCATTATCATTATCTTGCCAATGTATTCCACATTTTCATAATGTTCACATTAATTTGTCTTTTCGGGGCCGAAGCCAAAACCCTGGGCTCAATCGTCCATTTTTCCATTATTCATTTAGGGAAAATCATTATATTCCATTAAAGTCATTTTTCTCACGCACGCATTGATTTTTATCCCGAAAATCATTTTCTCTTTAAGGACTTAAATTATTCTTTCCATATTAGTGCCAAAACACTATTTAGTATTTTATTTCATTAAAATGTCACACTTTAAGTAAATTACCAATTACCATTTTTTCTTTATCAAAACTTGCAACCTTATCCTTTTTCAAGTGTTATTCACAAAAATACCCCTTCATGTTCCAGCTCAACACTTAGGCATTGTAGTCATTTACACACTTGTGCAACTTCTCACTTTGCCAAAATCACACATTTTGCATTTTAACCCTTTTTAATATATAAAATCAAGTTTTTTTTACCAATTAAAGTCTTATTTCTCATATTTAAGCCTACACACTTTAATTACGTCTTTTCACAACTTAAAATCCATTTCGTCAATATTCAAACATTTGACATATTTACACTTTCAAACTTAGCATTACACACTTTAATTTTGAGTTTTAAAACTAAAAACCCATTTTAGTCTACATTTATACATTTGACACTCTACATTTCAAACTTAGTGTGACACACTTTGATTCTGACTGTTTGCATAAGGACCCATACTTAGTCATTTATTTCACACTTAGTCTTCTTTACTTTCATTATTTACATGAAGACTTTAGTTTCACATGTTTAGTCATTAAACCCACTTTATTTACTTATGATGAGTTCACACACTTCAAAATATCCTTTTAAAATGAAACCATTCCTTCACATATAAAAATCTTTATTTAATGTAGAAAAATGCATATTCAAGTTACCAAATACCATGAACAAGTTCAAACATCACTTATCATAGAAATCGCATTCTCTTTATATAAAACACAATTTAACTCATTTTATTACATAAAATGTCTATGAATAGTATTATGAAAATTTAACACTTTTAGAACTAATTTAAAACCTTTTGAATGCCTCTTTTTACTCAAAACTTTAAGGGTGCAAATAATAAACCCATAAATGAATTATACCCATTTTTTTACACATTATTACACCCAAAATATGTAGAAAAATAATCAGAATTTTTATCAATTTCAAAACCCATTTTAAATATATCTTTGAAACCCAGTTGCAAATAAAATCATAGATTTTAACTAGTTAAACCCATAGATGCAAACTAACTAAAATCACATATATTAAGTCCAATACATATAATTAAAGTAGCTAAAATTATACTTAGCTTCAAACCTAAACCAAGGTTAGTATTCCCACCTAAGTATCTCCAAAAGGGTGGTGGAAATGGTGGTGTAGGAGGAGCAACTCCCACCTCCAAAGGTGGCCTCAAGGGGTCAACCAAAGAACTCTAAAGCAAGCTCCAGGAGTCCTCCATCTCAAAGCTGAAAACCCCCTTTTACAACACCCAAACCTCATCAAAAGCTTCTAAAAAACTCTCCCTACAAGTTGTACCAAAACTCCAAGGTTTTTTAATGGTGTTTGTGACCTCAAAAATGGTGTTTTCATGATGTAAAGATGGTGGGGAAGAACATATACAAATTTGGAGTAAAGGAAGAGCTCTTGTTTGACCATGGTGATGAAGAAAATCTGATGAAAAGAGTGAGATATTAATGGCCAACTAACTTTCATTCCCATTTCTCTTATAAAGTATTTGTGGTAGTCTTCCACTCTTGACCAACCACCTAAGAGTTTGTGTGTCCCCAATGGTGAAAAAGGGTTTCCAAGGTCTACAATTTAAGTGGAAAAGGGACAATAAAATGCAACCAACCTTGGCGCATGTGACACTCAAGACCCACCCAAAATCAACCCCAAAAGGATGATTTTTGTCATTTTCTCTCTCTAAATTTTTTTTTTTTGCAATTTTGAACTGAACATTCATATTCCTTGTATTTTTTTGACTAAAAAAATTAATTTACAATTATCGTTTGGCCTCCCGAATTGTCCTGTATAAGGAGCGTAAGAATCGGGACCTCCGTACAAAAGTATTTTTTTCCATTTTACTCTTCGTAATAATATTTATTATATTTTTTTGACTGAAAAAATATATTCACAATATTTTTTTGACCTTCCGAGACATCCTAAACAATTTGTGCAAGACTTGACTATCGATATGTCGTGCATCGTAAGACAATTTGTACACAGGCTTGCGTAGCATTCGTTGCTTGTCCTAATCGCACGAAACCTAACAAAAGTGCTTAAAATAATTATATAAACTCAAAATAAAACTCGTACGAACCATGCAGCATAAAAATTTCTCGTTTAATCCATATTGCGATATTTTGATTTTCGTACCATTTAAATGTCGTGTCGTATTAACTTTGTTTGTGTCATATATGTTCCTTGATATTGTTTTCTCAAACTTAATGGACATCCTAGCCAATACTATTGGATATTAAATATTCATTAAAGCAACACATGCATCATTTGATTTTTTTCGTTTAAACTATTTACGTAATATGCCACCTTACGTATTGCTTGACATGTTACACTTGGATTATTTATTCCCCGAATTTTCCTTTAGACAAAACACTTCAAATAATGTTAAATACCAATTTTGTAGGGAGGTTATTACATTCTTCCCTCCTTAGGAAATTTTGTCCTCGAAATTTATGATCATCAAGCTCACAAATCATTCATACAACAATTAAATTCTAATCCTAGATGTCTTTAACACTATAGTCTAACCAAAATATTTCATACCATTAATCCATTACAACTACGGTGGATCCTAAGATATTATTGTTAACTCCCAAGAACTCCTAACATGTCCATATGAATAATACCTCAAAGTAACTGATCGTAAGAAAATATGATGCTAATACGCAAAGTACTCATTATCATGAATTATTCAAAACATCGGGATTTACAAGCCTACGTTTCATCAAACGATTTAAGTCTTGCCTAGCTTAGGCAAATACATCCCCAACATCAATAACTATTCACACAAAAAAATTTGACATAGTAATTTAATCCCAATGGTCTATCCGACCGATATCTCCTACGAGACTAAGCATTAGCCTAAAGTCATCCAAGTTATGAGAACCTAATTACACATGAGAGACTATATTCTCAATCTATAATTTCCATACGGAGTGCAACCCTAGCATTTAAAGTTCCATCAAGTTCAAATATTTATACCTTAGAGTCATGAACTCAAATCCATGATATACGTCATAACTAGCTATACTGGTAAACTATCGACTGTATTAACCTAAAGCCATTAAGTACACATGAAAACTACATGCATTAAACCATGAGACAACGCATA
This sequence comes from Sambucus nigra, assembly GCA_949130495.1. Lineage (NCBI taxonomy): Eukaryota > Viridiplantae > Streptophyta > Magnoliopsida > Dipsacales > Adoxaceae > Sambucus > Sambucus nigra. Next base: position 116,592,935 of record OX422219.1, read on the forward strand.
CACACTAGTTGGTGTAAAATAAAGGTGCTTCTGAAGAAGAGCGTACTCATGTACCGTGACACAACAGCCTCTACCTGGCCTATTTTGCATCACTATCGAGCTATGCAATGCTAAACCTGAATACCAACCCATTATTGAAACAACTTCCCATTACCGAGATCAAAGAGGATACAAGAAGGTACAATGAATCAGGCGACTATCACCCCAGAATAAAATAATCGAATTCGGATAGCGAACCATGCCACGTGAAGTACTAACCACAACGTACACTTGAAGTCTAAAATTTTCACTGACCTACATGTACGCTAAATTATTAGCCTAGCCACGTGCCCTGGATTAAATCATCAATCATGATTGTCCTTCTCCACGGATAATGACTTGGGAACCGATTCACTTGGGAAGCTAAAATTCCAGGCTTCCTTCCTTAAGACTGAGGATACTTGTTATCCTTCATACCAAAGCAAAGTTAGATTTCTCATTTCTTAATGTTAGTTACTGACCTAACATACTCAAGTCTCCATAATTTTCAGCATGCGAGTGCTAACTTTCAAACCTCGTGATCCTTCCCATTTAGTGAAACACAATAATTACATGAATTCTTCCTTAGGGACCGCTGCTACAATTCTTGGCAATGTCTTACGTAATCCCAAATCATACTTATCAGACTAGTTACAATGTCACCTCAATTTTTCAAGCATTACTCATGCCTAATACCCAATGATTTTCCTCACTGGAGTCATACTAAGTCATACAGTTAGCACACACATGTGCTATAATTAACCCTAACACTCGATTCCGAGTGTTATTTCTTAAACCGTGATGAACATCATCGTGTCCTAAGTCTCCTAAGTTTAAAACCTAGCATGTATCAACTATTCTCGATATTCTCCTCAAGTCATACCATAATCCAAGATTATAAATGAAACCATGGAACTAACTCTAAGGTACATCCACAAATGACATGAATAAATTGTATTACAATCACCGATAGCCTATGCATTCCTCAGTATGATAACTTTTCCCAATTCTTCATGGAAGAGCCACCACGTCAATAGACTCCAATTGAACATACATATCGTAGCCTAGGAGTTATCATGAAAAATAAATCCTTTCAAGTATAACACACGAGAAGGGATGCCAAATTATTTTCTCAAAGGACAAATACTAATCCCAATCACTATGTGTCATACCAATCATAACTTTATATTCCTTAAGTTATAAGGGATCCCATAATATCAATGAGAGACGTCAATAGTACCGTACTACGTGGTACAACCTGAATATCACTATTACTAGGGAAAGCCTATTACTTGCACTAACACTTCATTAGACAAACCTTAGTACATATATCCAAGGAGAAATCATGAGTTCACATGCTTAATTCTAATGCTGACCCAAGTTCAAACTCATCATTGCCTATCATTTAACATTAATGATTATTCAGTCATTACAACTAACGTGTCTCACTACATAGACATCACACCCATTTTATAGATCACAAGTTATCACCACTACAAAACTTTTTGTAGGATATGGGGCATCACGTACTACCTATAAAACTTTTAGGCCAATAACTTTGATGACACAAGATATCATATTCCCCAATACGATCTTATTTTTCTAAAATCATAATTCAACACCACCATTTCTAACACTATGTCCCAAGGACTATATGGATATGTTCTTAAATATCTTAAAATCGTCAATGTTATCTAAACCCAAAACATATTCAAGTTACTTAGTCATTCTAGTTTCCATAGAATTATTTATTTACAAGCCATACTGCTTAGTCACCTAGTCCCGTAGATGAAACTACAAGCATACCAGCTAAGTTGTAACTAAAATTATTAAGAACTTCTAATCATCAAACTTACACATGATACATCTCACATAAGCATAGGGTGCCAACACCTAACAACATACACCAAAATCCGATACTTGCTAGCTAACACTACCAAAACAAATGCAGCAGAATAAGAATGGATACTAACTTAGCCGATCACCACCTTAAATAGTGGGTCACAACGTTCTCAAGACCTAGACTTTACCATCAAAGTACAAATCAAAACCGTCATCATAAAAGTGTGACCGGATCAAACTACGAACGACACCGAAAGATCCACTACCAACCTCACCACGTCACACTCGAGACGAACAATGAACCTAAAGCTCTGATACAAAGTTCTAATGCCCCGACCCGGATTTAAAGGTTATTAAAGGACTAATCTTATCTAACTCGTACATTAATTGTGAAGTGCAATTACACACCCTAATGATGTTTCTAGTCCAAATTTAATAGTATTTAACGTTACACTTATTAGCATGCGAGTCAAATTTATAATTACTACGTGATGTGACCAAAGGGGAGTGCCCCCAAGGTCAAGTAAATAGAGATACTAATCGTAAAGCAAGTAACTACTTACTTATATGACGCTCTCAAAATACAGAATGGACATGCAACCTGCCGTAACAAAAGAGGGATGTGAGTTGAATGCTCAGTGGGAACATATACAAATGTTGTATAGAAAAAATGGGAGAAAGGAATACTCACACACTACACTACATGCATGTGAAAATACGTATATATCTACATATATACCTTCAAAAAATACATGTGCCAATGTATTTAATCATTTTTATTACAAAAACGTTATGTGGTTCCATTTGGCCTTCCTGTCCTTACAAAATAGTCATTTTCTATTATCATGCTTCAAAAACTAGAACTTATTCCCATTAACTCACACATAATCAACAAATATCCTCTGTTTGGGAAACCTTTCTTTTTCATTAAGACAATTTATTTCTCTAGATTCAATTAACTCACTCTCGAGTTATTTAACCATATCATAAGACTTCATCAAAACATGCTTGTGTTTATTATGGTTTGAGCCTCATTAGGTATCTTAAGTATCATTAATTTACCTTATTTAACCATCCCATGTTACCACGTGAACCTTAAATAATTAATGCATTAATAAATTATTGGATCAATACCATCCACTTATGCCTCTATCATGAATATTCGATTCATTACTTAGCATTATCTCTAGGGAATCTTCCAACACACACACCCACGGTTTCACAAAATTTCACCGCCCGGCACCGAGCACGAGGTAAACTGTAGTTGGTTTGGGGTCTTTCACCAATAGGGACAGCATAGCTCTGCTTAAATATTTATCCCGGCATCATCCAATATCATTATCTTACCAATGTATTCAACATTTTCATAACGTTCACATTAATTTGCCTTTTTGGGACGAAGCCAAAACCTTGGGCTTAATCGTCCATTTTTCCATTATTCATTTAGGAAAAATCATTATATTCCATTAAATTCCTTTTTCTCAGGCACACATTGATTTTTATCTCAAAAATTATTTTCTCTTTAAGGACTTAAATTATTCTTTCCATATTAGTTCTAGAACACTCTTTAGTAATTTATTTCATAAAAATGTCACACTTTAAGTAAATTACCAATTTACCATTTTTTTTACCAAAACTTGCAACCTTATCCTTTTTCAATATTTATTCACAAAAATACCCCTGAAAGTTCTAAGCTCAACACTTAGGCATTTTAGTCATTTACACACTTGTTCAACTTCTCGCTTTGCCAAAATTACATATTTTTCATTTTAACCCTTTTTAATATATAAAATCACATTTGTTTACCTATTAAAGTCTTATTTCTCATATCTAAGCCTACACACTTTAATTATGTCTTCTCACAACCTAAAACCCATTTCGTCACTATTCAAATATTTAACATATTCACATTCAAACTTAGTGTTAGACACTGTAATTTTGAGTTTTAACATTGAAAACCCATTTTAGTCTACATTTACACATTTGACGCTCAGCATTTCAAACTTAGTGTCACAGACTTTGATTATGACTTTTTGCATATGGACCCATACTTAGTCATTTATTTCAGACTTAGTCTTCTTTACTTTCGTTATTTATATGAAGACTTTAGTTTCACATGTTTACTCATTAAACCCACTTTATTTACTTATGATGATTTCACACACTTCAAAATATCCTTTTAAAATGAAAGCATTCCTTCACATATAAAACTCTTTATTTAATGTAGAAAAATGCATATTAAAGTTACCAAATTCCATGAACAAGCTCAAACATCACTTATCATAGAAATCACATTCTCTTTATTTAAAACATCACTTACCAAATGGTGCAAAGGGTTCCCAATGTCTGCAATTTTAGAGGAAAATGGACAATACAATACAACCAACCTTGGCACATGTGACACTCAAGACCCACCCAAAATCAACCCCAAAGGATGATTTTTATCATTTTCTCCCTTTAAAAAATATTTTTTTCCCATTTTTTAACCTGAGATTCATATTCCTTGCATTTTTATCATTTTCTCTCTATAAATTTTTTTTTTGCAATTTTGAACTAAAGATTCATATTCCTTGTATTTTTTTGACTAAAAAATAATATTTATAATTGTCGTTTGGCCTCCTGGATTGTCCTATATAAGGGGCACAAGAATCGGGACCTCCGTACAAAAGTAATTATTTTTTCATTTTTCTCGTCACAATAATATTCATTATATTTTTGTGAGTAGAAAAATATATTTACAATATTCTTTTTTATCTTCCGAGACGTCTTAAACAATTTGCGCAAGACTGAACTTTCGTTGCGTCGAGCATCTCAAGACAATTAGTACACATGCTTGCGTAGCATTCGTTGCTTGTCCGAATAGCACGAAACTTAATCGAAGTGCTTAAAATAGTTATATAAACTCAAAAAAAAACTCGTGTATATCATGCAACATAAAACTTTCTCGTTTAATCCATATTGTGCTATTTTAATTTTCGTACCATTTAAATACCGCGTCGTATTAACCTTCTTCGTGTCACATCCGTTCCTTGATATTTTTTTTCTCAAACTTAATGGACATCCTAGCCAATACTATTAGAGATTAAGTACGCATTAATGCGATTCATGCATCGTTGCATTTTTTTCGTTTAAACCATTTACGTAATACGTCACCATACATATTATTTGACATGTTATACTTGGATTATTTAATCCTTGAAGTTTTCTTTGGACAAAACACTTCAAATAACGTTAAATACTTATTTTCTAGGGCAGGGTATTACAGTCACCACAACACTAGGATTTATTACCAACATGGAAGAAAACTCTTCATAAGTCAGACAGACTTCGTCCAAGCCAAAGTTAAAGACATGGTCCTCGGGGTACAAAAATTCTACAGTTGCCACCATCATGTTCCATTCAATAGGCCCCTTGTGCCATAAGAAAACTCGACGCGTGTTGAAATCATCGCAGTCTACATTATATGAGCACCTAACCTTTAAGTTTTTAAGGTAAGAGGCGAATTCAACACTTTCAGGGAGAGCCATATTTCTTAATGATGAGACAAGAAGCAAGAAGAATTGAAATGGGAGGACATATGGATGGGTGAATAAAATACTCCACCATTACCCCCTTTTTATACTTGGAAAATATAGCCAAAAAAAAATCGTGAAAATCCAGGAGGAAAATCATCCCCACAAAGGACCAAGTAATTGAAGAAAGTGCAATCAAATCTTTTGGTTGATTAGATAGGACTGGACTGACCTACCGATAGGCAGGACAAGGGGCATGACGAATGGCAACCCCTATTGTTGGAAAATTCACTTTTTCCTTTTTTTCCAAAATAAAAAAACTCAATAAAAATAAATTCTAAATAATTAAAAACTTCCTTCTCCCTATATTGTTACTTTTCCTATTTGAAAATAAATTTTTTCTCAAATCATTTTAAATTCCTTTTATGTTCTCAGCAACAAAGTAAAAGTTGCATGCGCATTAAGTCACTAAAGCAAAAAAATTTAACAAAATCCAATTTCATTGCATATATATTGCTTTATTACATTTTTCCTTGTAGGAAAATACAAAAACAACGGATCTCTGCCCAAACCCCCCAATACTCTCTCTCTCTTTCACTTTCTCTTTAGCTGTCCCTCTAAGACCCTCCATCCCTATTGCGTATGTACTTCCCCCGATGATGAGTTGACGAGCCTCCACTCCCTGAACCAGACCCCACCCCAAACGAGGTAGATGATGCCAGTCAGGATGGAACTTGGATCGACTCACGAATATGAACAGTCACAAAAGCTAATCAATCCCAAATATCCCACAGCCAGGTGGTCGTCACGCAAATGTGCTGTAAGAAAAATAGAAAAGAGCAAATCGGTTAGTGTGAGGTAATTAAATAAATTAGAAAATCAAAAGGTAAAGAAATGAAATATATGTAATTGGCTAAAGTATAAGCATTGGGACAATGTATAATAAGCACCAACTCTCTTTCAGATCATCGAGTATTATAGGAAGGAGGAGCCATCCGCACAAAGGGAACCTCTGATGTCGTCATCGTTGTCGATGTCGATGCACCACCTGCACTGTGGGAAGACCCCACTAGCTGACTCGTGCCCAAACAAAAGCCCATGGTGGGAAGAGAAATAAAGTCATATATGTTGGGTGACATCATCCAGATTGACACAAAATCAAGGTAATCATAAGTCGCCACCGTGTCAGTATACGGCGAATAAGGATCACTAACCATCGCCGCCAGCCTCGCATCCTCTAACATCTTCTTCTCTCTCCTCATGTACATCGGGGGCATTTCAGGTGTCACCATCACCTCTTCCTCCACCACCCATTGAACTACCCTCCCCCCTAGATACCAGGAGTAGCCGAACTCATGCTCCAACAGACAACACAACTACGCGTTACCACCGATCACCCCCATGTGCTGGATGGCCGTCCCCCAGGGATAGAAGGTCACCTGCAATATCCCTAGAGAAAAAACAATACCTAAAAAGATCATCAAAGAAAAATTGTCTAAAAGGGAAAGAAGATTTACCCGATCGCTCGTCAGGCCATTCAAGACCTGATGCATCGCCCCTAAAGAGAGGGACCGCCTCGACTACCGGTTAGACTTCCACCACCGGTACATCCGATAGAATCTCCCAACAGACTCATCCTTCAAGTATATCAAATTGGGCATTAATCCCAATCACCTCATAAAACCACGTTTGTAAAGGAAACGAGCCAAGAATCAGAAGAAAACGATCAAGGAATTAAGAATAAAATGCACAAAGCAAAATGTAAATGCATAAAGGAAAATGCACAAAATAAAGAATACCTACAAAAGATATGTGGCACCAATAAAGGTCTGCTGGTAACACCGACTTAATGCGTCCAAAGAAAAATATAGGGTCTCCAAAGTCAAGCTCCCCCAGTCAAAAAGAGGGATAGTCAAAAATACCCTTAAAATTGCAAAAACCACAGGTGGATGATGTCACCACTCGTTACCACCAAAAATCTTACCAACAATAGTAGAATAAACAAACACGACATATGTCGTACTCGCAACCCATCAGTCTCGTCGATCTATCGACCCAGCAATACCTCTCTCAAGAGAGACAGACGAATGGGGTCCCCAGAGACTATCCTTTACACATCACATGATGCCGCCTCCATCACCGTCGGTGTCACCCGCAAAGTATGGTCCACCTTTATCTGGTCCCCCTCATAATCCATCCCTAATAATTTTTCAACATCAATGGGAGTCACGATCATCTCCCCAATGCCAAAATGCATGGTATGGGTGGTGTCCCAACACCTCTCCCCCAAAGTACAAAGGACAACCGTCGAACGAGGCATCTCGTCCAGGGCAAAAAGACAAATGGTCAAAGCCAGCAGATGACACCACCCAATGAACCATAAATGGAAGGTTCTCCCAAACATCCTCGAGCCCCGTCGTCCCTTGATAATGCAGGATCGACGTGGAGTTATCATTCTATGAAAGCCAGCAGGAAAAACCCGTGTAAAAATTTAATAAATAAGGAAATATCACCAACAAAGAAGAAAAAAATACCAAAAGTCATTAACCCTCACATAACCACTAGGGTTAACCACCCTAGAGTATCAATGGTGCACCATCTCAAGCAAAAGAGTACACTCATCCACAGCTAGCTCGAACGAGGAAAAAGCATTATCATTGCCTAATGCTAGGGGCACCCTAGCCCCCCACTCCAAGTGCGCCCAGTCATTAACTTTTAACCACGCCATGTGGACTTCAATGCTTTTAAACATTTCCATGTATTGGTTTTGGAATGCTAGAATAGTTTGCAAAAAGAAAGAGCAGAAGAGAGAAAATCTGGAAAGCTGTGAAAAATGAAGAAATCTCACCCCTTTTTATAGGAGGCTAAGGGCCATGCCGATTGGTAGCTCACAGTAACATACCCATTGGTATTATCCCTACACCTACCCGAGGAAGCCCATAAGATTGTGCTACTACTGTTTAGCACCCCCTACAACCTGTTGGTCTGTACCCTCCCAAATACTTTGTACAAAAATTCCTTAAAAAAATAAAAAAAAAATCCTAAAATTTTCAAAAGAATTTAAAACCTTTTTCACCAAGAAAAACATTTTTAATATCACACTTACTTTCACAGTGGAACTCTTACTTCCCCAGTGAAATTACCAAATCAAATTGGATATCTCCCCATCAACGTCTTTAAGGGACACCACAAAGATCGAAAAATTTCCCCAGCAGGGCTACGTCTAATCCTCAGATTAGTACCTTTTTCCTAGTGGAGTATCCAAACTTCCCCAAGAAAACTATGACTTAAGCCCTTAGAATTGTCTTCGACCCTCAGAATTGGTCACCCCTACTTAAGCTTTCAGAATTAGCTTCGACCCTCATAATTGGTCTCCCCAACTTAAGACCTCAGAATTGGCTTCGACCATCAGAATTTGTCACCCCTAGTTAAGCCCTCGGAATTAGCTGCGACCCTCATAATTGATCACCTCTACATAAGCACTTAGAATTGGCTTCGACCCTAAAAATTTGTCATTCCTACCTAAGGTCCTCAGAATTGACCTCAGTCCACAGAATTGGTGGCTCCACTTAAGCCCTCAGAATTGGCTTCGACGATCAAAATTGGTCCTCAAAATTGACCTCGGTCCACCGAATTAGTCGCTCCCACTTAAGACCTGAACATTGGCTTTGACTATCATAATTGGTCTGTTACACTCCGCCTAATTAAACATAGGGTGATCAGGCCATTATTAAATTAAAATAGGTTTATCAAATGGTTCCTTCTTTGCATCACTGTCAAAAATTTTTAATTACTACCAACCTAAGTGAAATTAAACCGGTACCAAATATCATCTTTCGGTAGCACAATAAAATGTACCTTGCAAAAAGCTAAATAAAACATTCACAGTATACAAGAGTTGTATCCAACACAATATATATGAATTAATGACTTGCCGATAAACCATTGACTAAAAGTTCAAAACCACAATCCACAATACTCAAAAGAACTCAATAACTATAAACCATCAATAGACAACATGTCCATACAAGGAATACAAAATAAGATCCTACACTAGATCATAAAGGTATAATTGTATAATCAAGATCCTATCAGCATCCATAGTCAAGTCTGGCGTCCCTGTGGCTAGACACCTAAAAGGTTTTGAAAATATTTTATAGCAAGAGTTAGTACTCAAAACATTTTGAAAATATTTAGGAAGCATTTATCATAATAAAATTCAGTTATTGATTACAGATGTTCGCGTACACTCTCTCTTGAGTTCTCCTCAACTATCATCTATAGAGAACGCTTAATGTTCTATACTTATCCCACCTAGCTATACTACCCAAGATAATTAGACTAAAGTATTCAACTGAACTTATCTACACGTCTAAGTTCCCATACCGCTCATACAGTACATAAATTTATTAACATCCCTCATTTGTTAATTAACAGAATAGTAACATTCTTCACATGCTATCTTTCCATAACTATGGTTAAGCCTCACCACTTAATTTTATCCTTTACGTATCCACTATCTAACATTAAATCTTTAAAATTAAGTTTCTCTACTCAACTTACTTTTAAATGTCTACACGTCATCAAACTATCTATTATCCCACACAAGCAGATTATTTATACAGTATATATTTCACTCACATCGTATACCATAAGGATCATTGGTCCGGATAATAATCAACCCCAATTATCCTATCATCGTTTAACCTCCATAATTAAGTTTCACTACTTAATTTACTATAGCCTATTCCCAGTCTATTTTAAATTTCGTGATTAAGTTTCCCTCTACTTAATTTACTATTTAGATACACATCTCTATATATATCATCTACAGGTCTACTATCGCACATAAGTATAAAATTATAAGGTATATATTTCACACACACTATATACTAAACATACTAAAAGGATTTATTGGTCCGGCAATCGACCCCAATAATCCTACCATTTACATTGGTCCGGAAATCCCTCGACCCCAATGTAAAGGTCATATGTATGTATATTGGTCGGGTATTATCATCGAACCTAATATCCCTACCATTTATATTGGTCCGTAAATCCCTTGACCCCAGTGTAAAGGTCATACATATGTATATTGGTCCGACATTATCATCGACCCCAATATTATTCATCTTCGATTTGGTCCGGATAACCATCGACCCTAAATTGGGGCTTTCATTTATTGGTCCGAAAAATCATCGACCCCAATACAGGAGTAAGCATACTTTAGGTATTAACCCAACCTAATAATAAATATAATAGGTATTCACACAACCAAATTATTCATACTTGTACGTAATATATTTCTCTCTAATATTTACCATACTTGTTTGCTTAAAAAATTTATTTCACTTTCATATTAATTCGAGTATTCACACAACTCTAAGGGTCCTCGTTACCCCTTGTTATATAAATTCACTAGTTACCCTTGTTAACCTACTAACCCAACAAATTTAAGCTCGCTTATGCTTTTTCATAATTATATTCTTATCATCTCGAATTAAAGTACGTCACAGTCAAGCCTATGAATCTCCACTTTAATTCTCTCACAAAATTAAAGTCCAACAGTCAATAATAGACCTACTTTCATATCATTATTCAAGAAATATATTTCATCAAGGTCCCAAACACTTCCCCTATAAAATTTTAGGCATTTGAGGCTTCAAAAGAAAGATCTTACATTTTCCCATAGCCGAAACGAATCATAAATTTTCTGGCAGATTAAATACCCTCTAGTAAAATTTCGATTTCTCCCTCTACAGAACTCCGATTGACCTGATTCCAAGTTCATTGGAAATCTAAGAGATATAACGCTCCATACACTTACGATTAACAAATAAATTTGAAGCACAACTCAAATTGTACACGGTTAAAATCACATCAAAATTCTGGAAGATTACTATGCTGGCAGATCAAACACCATGTAGTTACATGTCGATTACTCCCTCTACAGAACTTCGGTTCAACTGATTCCAAGTTAATTGGATATCTAAGAGATAGACATTTCCAGTAATGTATGGTTCACACTCTAATTTAAAGTAAAATTCAAAGGGCATACGTTTAAAGTTACGTTAAAAATTCTGGAAGATTGACATCTTGTGTTCATCAATTAAACCCTAAGTCATTCAAGATTCATGTTCTTCAACTAAGAACGCATAAAGATTCTATGTTACTCATAAAATATATTCAAATATCATTTTTCTTTACTTAGGGATTAGTTCGACGTGCAATTCTACCTAAACATATGATCAATTCATACATTTAATTCAAGATTTTTTCAACAGAATCAACCAATTCGTAAAACTCCCTACATATGGGTGTTATAACTTGAATTTGATTTGCAATAAACACTTACCTAATAGTTTGTAGGGTATGATTTTATTTTTTTGATGGTGGATTGATGTTCTTCTCCCTTCATCCTTCTTCCTTGGATGATTTGGTTGCAAGATTCAAGTCCAATTCTTCAAGAATCCCTTCTTAAGCTTTGGAACTGGTTTCCCCCTTCTCTTTAATGGACTCTCTAAGTTTTGTGAGTTATTAACCCTAACCCCCATTTCTAATTACAAGATATAAGGTGCTAATTTTAGTAGGTCTTTTAACCCTTATTTTTAAAATGATCAAATTACCCTAAAAAGGTTTCGATTTTTGCTAAAATTGACCCGGGACCCAAACTATACCCCCGAGTACACTATTTCGACTATTTCGACCCATCTGAAATCATTCGTGACCTCTAAATAATATTCTGAGACACTTAAAACATATTTCTAATTTCTGACCTCAAAATGGTCTACACGCGACTCCGGGTGAGATAAAATAAAATACGCACATATCACTCGCTATGCTGTATATAAAAAATCCATCATTATTTACTACTCATGCACATAGTAAATCTCATAACTAATTTTTAATCAGTCTCTATGTATTGATTAATATTTAATAATCAGTTTCATTATTTAATCACATTAAATTACGTCACACATGTAATTTAACTAAAACATATTTATCCAATTAATTAAAAAATAAATACGTAGAAATATGGGGTATTACGTTCCTACTTAGGTCCTTAGAATTGCCCTCGACCCGAAAAATTGGTCGCTCCCACGTAAGCATTCAGAATTGGGTTCGACCCTCAAAATTTTTCTCTGCTACTTAAGGTCCATCAAATTGACCTCGGCCCAGAGAATTGGTCGCTCCCACTTAGGTCCGCATAATTGACCTCCGCCTGCAAAATTGGTCGCTCCCACTTAATACCTCAAAATTGGCTTCGACCCTCAAATCAGTCGCTCCTACTTAAGGTCCTCGAAATTGACTTCCACCTGCAGAATTGGTCTCTCCCACTTAATCCCTCACAATTATCTTTGACCCTCAGAATTGGTCACCCCCACTTAGTTCCTCAAAATTGACCTCAGACCTCAAAATTGGTCGCTCCCTATGTTATATCCTCAGAATCAACCCCTTCCTAGAGAATCGATCTGCCCCAGCATTTTCTTAGGTGCTCAAAATTATCGTCGACCATCAAAATTATCGTAGAATTGACCTCTCTCCTAAAACATCATGTGGTGTCTATTCGATAACTTTCAGTTATTACAATCTCACCGATCAAAGGGGTCTAAATAAAACACATTATAGGATCCCTAAGTCTTTACTTATGTCCCTATAACCTCCTCATTTTACTACAAACCCTGGGTCATACTCTGATTACCGATCTAGAGGACATCGGGCACTCCCAGGCCCCGTTTGACTCAGGTCAACTCTATCATTGGAGAAAAAGCTCAATGAATATTTGAAGGGATCTAAACCCCCTTTCCAATGGTCAACCCCATGCATGAATGGTCATAATGGTACAAAAAAATGAACCATTTTACCATTAAAAATTGATCTGGAGGCCACCGAGCGCTCCCGAACCCCGATTTGATCCCAATCAACTTAATCATCAGAGTGGAAGCTCTAGGCATATTTTAAAGGAACTAAAAGAATTTTCCAACTGTCTACCCCTTGTGTGGAATAGCATGACCATTCGGATGCACAATCCATTTCCCCTCGAAACTTGATCCAAAAGCCACCGGGCACTCACGAGCTCCGTTTGACCAAGGTCAACTCTTCATCTTGAATAAGACTGAATGAATCTTTGAAGGCCACTAACTACCCTTTCTAATGATCTGAACCATGCATGAATCATCCTTTTGGTATGGACGAATGATCCATTTTACTCTGAAAGTTCACCGAGCGCTTTCGGGCCCCGATTGACCAAAGTTACCATTTTGAACCGAGCAAATCTCTTTGGAATGTCAAAACCTCACATAATATTTCCAACGGTACACCCCGTGCTCAATTATGACTTACCATTCGGATGAACGATCCATTTTTGTCTGATGATCTCACGTCCAAAGGACCGACGAGCACTTCTGAGCCATGGTTGACCCAAAGTCAAGTCTTAGACCCTAGAGGTCACCAAAGGACTCTTCAAGGTATATGAATTACCTTTCTAATGGTATGCCAAATACATGATTTGGATCAACGGATAGCATTCTACAACCTTTTTTTAGAAAAATCAAAACGAGACTGCTAATTGGCAAGTCCATTTCCTGCCTATCGGTAGTGTGCCTAGGGTTACCCGTCAGGTGGTAGGGATAGGTCTATGTCAATAGGCACACCCCTTACCCTATAAATAGAGGGAATGACCTGACTCCCAAATAATACCGGAGATCCATCAAAATCAGTGATCTCAACAACATTCTCTTGCAATCAACGAAGTTTCCTTATGTGAAATTCCTTTACATCTCACATCCCCATCCTCTTTATACCCAATTTGGAAAAATCTCTTTCTCTCTGATCCGACATTCATCTCAACATCCATGGGAGCTCATCCAAGATCAAGATCAAGCTTCAATTATTCAAAGATGGTCCAAAATCTTTCTCCCTCTCTTTAAATTTCTTGTTCTTTCAATAACTAAATAAATTCATAATCTTTCTTTTACTTTAGTTCATACGACTTAACATGTCAAATTTTTTATTAGTTATATTGCGAATACTTAATTTTCAATAAAAAAAACTAAAACTAATAAAAAGAGGGCTACACCAAGAAATTCCAATGGGATTATCCACCAAACGTTTTTCAAAACTAAAACACATTTTCTACACACACACATAGAATAAATTACCATTCAAATCCATGGGATAAAAACCACCATTATGCCGCATGAAAACTACATGAACTTTGATGACTTTATAGGATACGTAGGCATTTGGAATTAAAACACGAGAATCGAGTCTAATTTTCCAATTTTCTCATAAGTAGGGCAATTTCGTTCTCCATTATATATACACATACACATACTTCACGGAGAAATAAAGGAAAATAGTAACACCATCCCATGAGAGATCGAAAGGATGGGATGGGTTCCTAACACCTTCCCATTCCGTAACATATCCCTCAGACCTTCTAAATATTGGTTTCGTTAGTAGCAGTTTGTCTTTGATGATGCTCGCTCGAAGTGACGACATGTTCTTTTTCCTATTTTGTGAAAAATAGGGTGGAGAATCCATCTCTTTACATTCACCCCAGTGTTCCAAGAGTAAGAAAGGGTGCGAGACGTTCAACCCCTTCCTCCCCTGGGTAGAGGAGATGAATCCTAGGATGACCACAATCCCATTCTATGATTGGGGGAGCCTGACTTTGGCGACCCTTTACTCTTCTTTATATGAATTCACTCGGTTCTACTAATAGACTTTTAAAGGGGTATCGTACCTTTTGGAGGTAACCTTTGCATTTCATTTTCTTCTCATGTATTTCCTTATAATTTCCTTTAGTTTCGTCTTTGTTGATTCCTTTCTTTTTGAAGACGTGGTTCAATGAGGTGATTGGGTTCAATGTGAGGTTAATAGCCCTGAATGATGAAGATCTAGGGGACCTATTCCGATTATACAGGTGGTGGAAGTCTGACAGGCGGTCGAATTAGTCCTTATCCCCAGCGGCGGTGCGGGAGACCCTAAACACGCTGATGAGGGATAAGGTTATTTCGTCTTTCTTTTGAATCCTATTTTGGCATTATCTTTCTTTACATTAATATTTATCTTTTGTTGTCGATTGAATTGACCTTTTATCCTTAGGGGACTGGTCCTCAACATACGACGGTGGCGGGTATTTATGCGCAAATGCGGTGGTTGATGGCACATGAGTTTTGTTACACCTGGTACATAGGAGACAGGGTAGTGTGGTAGATCACGGAGTAAGAGGTGGACGTTCCACCGTTGGTGCCCCCGATATATATGAGGCATGTGAGGGAGTTGTCTGCTGAGGCTCAGGCGATGAAGATGATCGGCGAGGCTTACACGCTCTACTCAAACATGGCGATGAGCTATGACTACCTGGATTTCATGAGGAGTTGTTAAATTACCACTTGCATTTACGAAATGGTTAAGATGACTCTGACTCTTGTGGCTTCGAGTAGGGGTACCAGCAGTCGGTGGGATGTTCCACAGCAGGGGTGGTGGTACTTCATCATCGGTGGGAGCAGCAAAGGAGGCTTCGATTATTTAGGTCACTCTTCCTTCTTATAATTTTTTATTCAATTTTTGGGGGTAATTGAGCATGTCGCACCATCATAATGCAGTGGTACCAAGGTTGATGGGGCTTATGAATGATGTCATTTAGCCTAAGTTATATTTTCCTCTTTTGTTGTCTTTTTTGATTCTTTCTTTACTTTTTACTCAATGATTCACTACAAGAAAAACACTCATTTATGTCAATTTGAAAATTAACGTTATGTCAACTAAAGTTTAAATGACATAAATGTTTATATTTATGTCAATTTTAATTTAATGGTTAGTTTTTATGTTAGTTATAATGAACTTGTTATAAAAAAATATATATATATATGCCAATTTTGTGTAGAACCGTGATAAACCTATTTTTTTTATCCCTCTCAAATTCAAAGATGAGATAAATGAAAAAAAAAAGCGCCCTCTTTCCCGCTAGGCTAAAAATTTGGGCGGAAAATCCACTTTGTGAAAAAGAAAGAGCGGGCTCTTCTCATTTCCTTTCCTCAACTCTATCCCGATCTCTCTCCCATCGTCGTGTTCAAGTCACTGCTTCGCCACCCCGTCGTACCTCTCTAGACACCGCCCCTACTCTCAGGTAAGATTTAACTAGTTAAACATTTGCTTTAATTTAGATTTAGGCCTTACACATGGTTTAACCTTCGATTTATATTCATGTTTGATTCAAATGTTTTAACTTTCGATTTAAATATCGATTTAAGTTTCGGATTTAAGCTTAGATTTTAGGTCTTACATATGGAGATTCAATTAAGTCTTATATATAGAGGTTCAGTTAGGGATTCCATACGGATTTCGTTTACCTTTGAACTATGTTTGATACAACATTTGAATGCAATAATAACTTAAGCGTTCTGTATTCATTTCCCCTAATTTGATATGTTATGATAAAGTTGATATTTTTAGAGTGTTTGAGTATTTTATTGAAGGATGATATTTTGTGAGTATCTGATATTTAAGGCTAATATTTTGTTAGTATATGATATTTTATGGGTATTTTATTGAAGGGTAATATTCATTCTTTTGTTTTACAGATCTAACTCTTCAATAAGGAACCTAATCAAGTATACTCTCTCATCAAATTTGATTCAATGAATCTTTTAGTTTTGGTTTGTTAAAGAATAAGGATGTTATCCACATTTCTCTCCATTCCACGTGTCTATTTTATTTTTGGTTTCTTACTGAATAGTGATTTTATTATTCTTGGAGCAAGAATTGATGCATTCACAATTGATGCCACTTAAAAGATACAAATACTCATATTGAAGTATGATTATTTTGTTTTTCTTTCTATTTGTTTAGTGCAATGATTCAAGGAATATAAAAATATGAAAGAGTCAATGTTTCATTTTCTTTAATTTTATTTTATTGTGGATTTTTTGGTGTAGAGTTACTGATGCTGAGCACAGTGCAAAATTGAAATGGAATAAACTGACCAGCAACTGCTACTGTTGTTGAAATCCAATAGGGAGTTGTGCTAACTTACACATCATTTATAATTACTGTTGTAAGTCTTAACATGTTGAGTTTATTTTTATTACTTTTATGTATTGTCATCGATGTGTCTTGGATGCAATGAATATTTTTCATGAAATGGGTAAAACATAATTTTAGTTGTTATTTCCCAAATTACAAGATATCTGGGACCAAACAAGGGAAAACAAGTGTAGTTCATTACTACAATGCTAAAAAAATGTGGATACCTATGAGTATATTTGAGTATCAGGTGCATTGATCACTCATATAAAAAAATTGATAGCAGTCTCTAGTTTTTATGATGTTTTATGTCTTTATTTTATGAGATTTTGTAGATATGGTTTATAAGAATTATTTTATGGCTCTGTTATGATTTTATGAAATTTTATAGAGCTCCGTCTCAGTAATTATTTTGTTTTACAAATCATACTTTCAGTATTTAGTAACTGTTATAATAGTTGGATGGTGGATGATTGTTTAGCAACGATTTAATGTCCTTTTGTAGAGCTCTCTCTCTCTCTCTCTCCTTTTGTGTGCGTGCGTGTGTGTGTGTGTGTGTGTGTGGTTAGTAGCATTCCATTGTTAAACTAAAACACTCATCCAATGAGGTTGTGGTCATTGTTATGGTTCCTTGCCATCTTAGCAAAGTATGTGTGGTATGTTGAGTTGTTATTAATATTTTAATGAATTCATTTTTCCATTGTTTTTACGTATAAAAAATTAGGAGCATAGTTGTTAAAGGCGCGCCTGGGCTCTAGGCTCACTAAGGCGCAACATTGGTGCCTCGCCTAACCTCAAGGAACGACCCTTCAATAAGGCTCGCGCCTAGGCTCCAGGCTTAAGGTGCGCGCCAATATATCTAGGTGAAAACCTCCTGCCCTGTTACAAGTCACTGCTACTTGACCTCAAAGACAAACTCACCCTCGTCATGAAGGAAAGCAACCCTTGATCGAGGGGAGCCTACTTATAAACCCCTCACCTCTCTTCAAAGAACACAACCTCGCACTCACGACCCACAAAACACTCCCCAATCCTGACTTCTAAATCAGTTAGGCGACCCACCCTCCAGCCACCCCTGCCTCCGTACCATCTCTAGACTCAACATTCCAGGCCACCACCTCCGACGTACTACTTGGAGAAGGCCAAACCCACATTAAGCTCCAATTGTCCCTCTAGACATTCGATCAATTGGTACAACCCAATTAGCCCAAGGGAGTACAAACAATACATTTGAGAATAGGCCATCAATCAATTCCCGATAAGTGGCGCTCTGATTCATCTCCACTTTGAGTCATTGAGCCCCAAGGTAATTATGTTTCTGCCTCTTGAGATACGAAGCCCTTCTGTTTGCTTGGAGTGAGGGAAAAATTGGAAGACTATCCCTTGGAACGTAAAGAGGTGCCTAATTCCCCTACGCCTAGCGAGGCAATAGGCTTGTGAAACTCCACCCCTTCTTCAGCTTGTAGGCTGAGAGTAGATTCGAATTGATGATGACGATGAGGAAGGCTCACTTGGACACCCAAAGAGTGGGGATCACTTGTCATACGTGCTCTGACTCTTTGCTAAGAGCCTCCACAATGATATCCGCGTCGATGTGTCGATGTTCAACGGTCACCTTAACCAATTCTAATGCAGTTATTAATTGCCTCAGCTTGATTTCAAAGGTGTTAGTATAAGCATATATCCAGCCAAAAGTCCAATGCTCCAAAGCTCCCCAAAACTCCAAAGCTTCACCAATGTGTGGAGGAATGACACGACTCAAAGACGAGATCTAGCCCAACATCACCTGATATCACCTCTTGGTCGTAGATGGAGGCAGAGATGTGCTCCTTTTTCTTACCACCCACGTATGAGTGTGACCTCTTCACTCGTATCATGTCTAAGGTCCCCCGTCTTTCGTCACTGCCTAGAAATTGAGCTATTATAACTCCTGTGTACAAGTGCTCGCCTTGGTAAGAGTGAGGACCAACGACTCACTCACAGCCTTTAGTGACTTACATCCGACCTTGGCATTGAGCACTCTCTCAAGGTCGAGGAGCACCAACATAGTTCTTCCACTTTCCCTCAAACCACGGTTATTTATTATATATAGTGCACAACCCCATTTGGGAAAATGCATTGGATATTTAGAATTTGTCTCGTCAAATAGAGTGTTTATTTTTTCCTCCAATGTCTCTTCCTCCTAACTGTACATTTATTTTCATCTATTATGTTTTGTAGCCAGGATTTCCCCTATTATAACCTTTGTTTTTTATTCCTTATCTTTTTTTATAGTGGACTCTCTCTTGGGTTAACTTTACTATTCATGGTTATATATTGTGTTACCTCCTATTAAAGCCTATTTGAGTGGTGCCATTTTTTTTCTATTATCTTCTTAAATGTTCGTCTAAATTTTCTACTTCTCTATAACTGTGTTCTATCTCCATTATCCATTCTTATTTCTTAAATTTAGATATATTCTTAAATTTGGTTTACTCAAACATATAAATCATTGTTCCTACTATTTTCACGTGAACAATTCTTTTATCGTCGTCGCTTTATGAAAAGTTAGTAGAGTGAGCCACGATACTATTTCTCTACATTTAATACAACGTGCACGTGATTTTTTTTAGTAATTCAGCAATATTATCGGACAAATTAGTCATAATGTCCATTGAGGAACTCAAATGTGGTTTTAATATGTGAAACATCAGTTGGCTCAATGGTTCCATTCCATATAGTGGTTTCCTTAGCTATGTTGTATCATATGATAGATTATGCATGTGGCCTGCCTGAAATCTTACTGGTTGCTCACAATCACTATAAATTTCATTTTAATTTGTCTCTATGCCTAATAGAACTACAAATTTAATTAGCTTCAACACATTCTATTTGGAAACTTGATTGCTGAATTTAATTATTCAATTGATGAGTTAATTACAAAGAAAATTATATGCATTGGGTGGAAAATTCTGCAAGTAAACAAGGGTTAATGATAATCATGTTTGATGGATGCAGATTTCTGTAAAAGTTTACAAAATTATCAGGGAGTTGGGGCTTAAAGACTTGGGGCAACTAGAGAAGGATCTTGTCTTTGGAGATGCAGGAACTAAGGAAGTTCTCAATTTTTTGAGAACGAAACTGGTGAGAACTTGTTATTGATAATGGGCGTGTATATCTCTTTTCAATGTATAAAACTATAAATAATTACCCCTTTCATGCAGGATGTTACTCGTGAAAATAAGTTGCGATTATTGATGATTTTTGTTAATTTTTTTCTACAAATTGCCCCCAATACGAGAATGGATCAATTAATATCTATGACATTATGTATTTTCCAATGAAATATGTAGAATTGAACTATTTTCCACCCCAAAACTAAACAAAGTTGAGCATAAGTTGTGGTGAAACTTCATCTTTCTCACTAGTCACTACTTAGGCAAAAGAAATAAAAAAAAACTCGAACATTGTTGCATCTCTGGTTGATTTTAATTTTTATTTTCACACAATGGTATGTTATATATATCCTTTTATGTGTCTCTTCATTACCTTGTATAATAGAAATTTATTCTATATTTTAAATTTTAGATCATAAAATAATCCTTTTATTATAGATATATAATTTTCGCATGTCTTGTATAATGTGTGCCTCACTTTGATCAGGCGCGCGCCTCGCCTTGCGCCTTGCGCTTAGGCTCTAAGGAGACATTGGCTCCTTAGTATGACTTGAACCTTAAATAACTATGGTTAGGAGTACAATTGGCACGAATAAGAAGCTTATTGATTTTTAAGATGTTGAATATTTGTTTATTTCATATTTTCGCTTCCTGGATTGTATTCCATATAGTATTGAACATTCTGAATTACTGGATGTGTTGTTATCTCATACACAGATGCAACAGTGTATTCCATATTAGTCTGAAACCAGGTCAAAATGACGACGTCTTGGGTCTGTCTCTAATAGCATATGTAAGGAATCAGGTATCCAACTCAAGAGGTTAACCTATTGGGTGGAGTGATGCGTCAACCATGTTAACCTAAATACCCCTAACCCTAACCCACCCACCCACGTAAACACTTTACCTTAATTAGCCGATGGTATTCCTAATGGTTTTTGTTTTTTTTTTATTGAAATTGAGAACCAAATCGAAACCATGTTTGTGGCAAGGAGAAGAACAATGTTGACCACCGAAGTGACATTGTCTAACTTAGTGAGAATTCATGTATTATGATGGTTCTGAATCTGTCAATATAATTGGAAATTTCTAAATCTCAAAACACCCCATATTCAGATTTCAACTACTGTTTCTCTGGTTTTCTTCTGGAAAAACGTATTAGTATTTTACAAGTTTAGTAACTTGTGTCATGTCTCATATTCTAAACCCCAAGACTAGTTATATAATTCTTCTGAAACTCCAAATCCCTTCATTTCAAATTCACTTACCTCACTAAATAGAAGATATGCCCAATTCTTCATCCACTTTTATTGAGAACCATAGTAGTTTCATTCTAAGGAAAGCACAAGGCTAAAAATATTTACAGAGAAATCATCCAAAAGAAAAAAAGGCATAAACATGAACAAAAAATACAGGACCTGGAAATCCTTTTTTCAAGCCTCTATAAGTTGCGACCAAGACAATCTGCCCAATTTTAAAATGACATAGTTTCTTTACAATAAGCATAAAACTTAACAAGACTGTTATCTCATGAAATTGGATGCCTTCATTCTCTGGTTGGTTGGTACGACCTTTAGTACTCATCATAGGTGTAAGACCAAACGGAGAAATTTGGCTACGTTTTTTCGTTACTAAGCTAATGAATGACTTTCGAGGCAAATGAGATTTCTCAACAATCCGAAAAGTGGGTCCGGATGTGCTTGTTGCTGATTTGTCAGTTGGTTTCTCAATCTCTTTCAACTTTATTTTCATCTTCAACAGCTGTAGTTTTATGTCCTGGTTTTCTTTTTGTAAGACTGAGAGATCAACTGGGGGGGTTAATCTCAGTGGTTAGGTATAATATGGGTTTGGGGGGAAAAGTAGGGGATTCTGCCTCGACGAGGTTTCCATCCACGACCTCTCTAAGGCATTACTGCTCATAGTAAACCACTTGAACTATAGTCTGAATACGAAGGCGATCATTCTGAGCAGCACGGGTGCATGCCTCTTAGGACAACTTTTGACAGTCCATCACGCTGAAACTTTCTTCTTCTTTGTGTCATTTAAACCCGAATGAACTTGTTAATTACAAAATAAATATGTTAATTCCATGTAGTATATATTTTTGGTAAAAGTCTTTATTTTACAATAGTTTTAGTATGCATGTATTCAGTTCAGATATGTGGATTTAAGGGTAAATAGTACAATTCACCCGGTCTAGCTTTAACCATGAGCAACCTCATGCCAGCTTTTACCTTCGCCCTTGCCATTATTTGCAGGTTCTTTGTTTTATTTTGCATTTTATTCTATTTATAATAGATTTGATTTTGTTGTTTATGTAATCGGATGAAATTATTAGTGATTTGAACAGGCCAACAATCAAATGATAATCCATTGCTTCGGTCCAGCGTATTTGTACCTTTTATAGTCATCTCCTCATGTGATAAATAATAGTTGATTTCAATGGCAACAGTTGGTATTAGATGTCTCAACGGAACGTTCGTCCTGTCTTGAACTATATCTACAATTCAAATGAATTTTAACTTGAATAATTACTTTAGCAAGTTATTAAACATCATCAGCATGCAATCCAGAGTATGTACTGATACAACTGTCAAAATCTAACTTATACTCTACACATTAAAAAGGATACTCCACAAATCAATAAATACCAATGGCAATTATACTTGATTGAGTTTCCTGATCCTATAGTGACAGATTAATAGTTTTTCACAATGACATGTCAATAGTTTACTGTGAATATCAATCTAAACAATGTCAATAGTTTGTCACAACATTTCAATAGTTTATTGTGACATTTTTTAGGACTTAAATAAGAAAACACACATCCAATAGGACTTATATATAATAATCCCTTAAAATAGATGTGTGAATGTCAATAAAGAGGTGAAAATATTAACAAAATAAATCATCTCGCCTAAACTGCTATACTTCATGTTCAAGGAAAATGTGGACGCGTTCCTAGTTTCTTCTCCATCTTATACCCCATCCCATATTTACATCTCAGTTGCCTTTTTATTTCTCGTCAAGGGTTACATAAAAAATTTCATGTATGTTGACCCTAGTTATTCATCCAAGTGGCATTGATCTTGCATTACAACATTCTCAAAATGTAATCAATTGATGTTTCTCACAATGAACTTGCCGATAAATTACCTCTTTAACTTGGTGAGTTGAGAAGCTTGGTCAGTACGATGTCGTATAGTAGATTAAATTGGCTCACATTAGACTTCAGTTCAGTTTAGAATGATTGTATAAGTTTGGAGATTAATTTTAATTTACTTATGTGAAATGGTTATATAAGTTTCTATAAAAAAAAAATTCCATATTTAACACATTTAAAGGAAATCGTGTCAGTTAGTTTTTATTTTGTTTTCTTTTAGTGCGTATTTGATTGCACCACTTTTCATCTACCTAGGCATATATCTACCTTCATTCCAAGAAGTGGTTCATAGAGGCTTTGAATGAGCCAAACACTGTCTAGCCTTTATTCTAATATTAATAGTTCACCCGTTGATTACACACTGTATGCTATTTCCAATAACACATTCTACGCTTTTTCCAATTACAAAGTGTATTCTCTCTTAATTAAACAATGATTATTCAAGGTCAAACTTTTAATTACACGGTTTATGGATCATGCTTTCATCAATACCATCATGTATACTCTCAGTTCCCTTCTTTTCATTTTAAAATACACTGTTTTTGTATTCATCTTCTAATGCTTAGTTGTATGTTTAATTTTTTTTCTCAGGTAAGGATTCTGCAGTTTGTGCATTCCATTTTTACACTTTTTTTTATTTGTTCGATTTTTACTAATGCAATATCAACCCGATAACAAATGGGACATAATGGACCAGATAACAAATGGGGCAGAATTGACCAGCAACCCAATGACTGAAATCAGACCAGCATCAGCAAAACCAAGCACTTCCAAGTGAAACCAAACTGACCGAGCACTGCCAAGTGAAAAGGGACCAAGCATTTCCAAGTGTTGATGCAAAGATGGCCGCAACTACTTTTTGTAGGAGAATTCTTAAAAGATTTCCATGTATTTCAATTTTACATTTGATTGGATTGGTTTTTACCCATTGGGTGGATAGTCCAATAAATAAAGGAAACTCTGTCCATTTTTTTTTAAAATTTACACTTAGTTTATTTGAGGCACAATGTGAATTTCTTTGATGAATATTTTATATTTCAAGTTATATGTGAATTTGTTTGATGAAATCTAGGCAATTTTAATTTAGAATATTTGAATGTTGTTTGACTATTTATTATCTATTAACAAGGGTTGAGTTAACCTTAAATAATAGTTGTCTATCGATGGAGTAATGATTTTTTTTTTGAATTTTTTATATCAAAATTTATGTCAGTTTTTATAAAACTCCCATAAAGTTACTAAAATTGACATAAATATGATGCTATTTATGTCAGTTTTTCATGAAAATGTGATTAAAAACATGGTGAATATTTTAGTTTTTATGTGTGTTCTTAAAAACTGAGATAAATATGATCTTATTTATGTCAGTTTTACAAACATTTATGTCAGGGCTTTATATGTCAGTTTTGAAAAATTCTAAAACTGACATAAATGACTATTTTTCTTATAGTGATTGGTGTTTAGTTTCTTTTCTTGGAGTATGTTTGATTGCCGACGACCTGGCTAAAGGATATCAATGACAGGGTGGCTTTCATGACTACCTAAATCGAGGACTCTATTTCTTCCTACTTGGTTCCATATGCCACCTCGAATAAAGGATCGAGTTCTAGGAGTGGAGGTTTTACCGCTCGTCCCTGGGGAAGTGTGTTCGCCACATAGGGTGAGGGTGTGAGAGAGAGAGATTATGGGTTCGGGCTAAGTCTTCTCATTTTTTTCTATTTTCCTTTCCTAAGAATATGTAAGCGTGAAAATAAAAACATATATATAAGAATGATATTTTTATTTCTTCTTACTTGAATGACTTATTCTATACGCACGTGCACATTTACTTTGCTGTTGAGACGATAAAAATAACAGGATCTTTATTTAGAAAAGAAGAGCTTAATTAACTGGAGGAAAAGGTTTATTTTTGGAAATGATAAGTAAAAATTGACAAGTGAGAATAAATAGCCCAAGGGTTTTTAAAATAAGTATTTCTTTTTTGAGAATTTGATTTTGACAAAAAGGTAAAGATAGAATTTCTAAAATAATGGGTTCTTAATCGGCATACCCCTTGTCAAGTCTTTCGTCATATGGGTCAAGTGAAATCACTTTATGGCTTTTATTGCACTTTCCTACAGATCAGATTACTTGGAAGGGAAGGAATTCATTCGAACTTCACATATCCCTTGTCTTTTGTAAGGCTTTTGTGTATAAAAGGAGAGGTAAGGAGTGTAATTTTTCCGTCCACTCCCATTTTATTCTCTTTACTTCTTGATTCCTTCTTTCTTCTATTTTATTTGCTAAATGTCCATTCTGGTGCATGAAGAATCTTCTTCCCACATCGAAAGTTTAAAGTCCATGTTCTTGTGTAACATGGACTATGAGGATTTGAACTTACGTCGAGTCACCCTATGGTGTAATCGATCCATTGACTAGAATAAGTTAGTGGTAGCTGTCTAGTTCTAGTATCCTGAAGACCATGTTTTCCATTTAGATTTACATGAAGTATGATCAATGTACAAAGAATTCTTATCCATGTTGGGAATTAATCCATGTGTAGCAGTGGCTATGCTAAACTTTCCTCATTCTCCCCGAGCATTGTTAATGGAGTTGATTAATATTTCCCCTTCAGCGGCTAGATCGTTCGTTACAGGGGGATGATTTCCATTCGGGCTATCATGCATTCTATGCATTTGAGGGATTTTAATGATGTGAGCTACATCGAATTTATTACCTTGGGCACTACTTCGAGGCTCTTTCTAGTGATGGTGGACTTAATGGTACATCCCTAGTTTGTTGCGATAATAGCGTGGATGTCTTACCATCACAGTCTTACGATGGAGATACTGGCGGATACTTTAAATAGTCTTGATTCTTTGAGGGAAGGTCGTTTCATTTTTTGAAAGGGAGACTAATGATGTTGTTTATGTGGCTAAATAAGAGGTTTCATCTGGGAGTTTCTCCTAAGTATCCCTTAGTAGGCGTGCCGAATTTTTTTCTCGATTCTTTATCAGTTTTGGACCATCTGTAGAGAACGGGGTTTACTGGTTCGTGGATTATGGAGGCCAGTTCCTTCGTTGGTCGATGCCAGGGTGGGGAGAACTAGTGTGTGAGGTTAGTTGGCCTACGAAAAACTTCATTATATTTCCCTTGGAGGCTTATGTGCCAAATTGGATGGGAGAAAATAGTGCCTCCTTGAATACTAGACTTAATTCCGGTGGAGAACTTGGTTGAATCCATGCTCATGAGGTCAAGTTCTCTGTGGAAGAGTCATTGATCGTTGACCCGTCGATATCAATCTATAGGCGGGGTCTGAAATGTGTTCAGGGACTATCTTAAATGGTTATGCAAGATAGTAGCAACGAAGATCCTGGTTGAAGAGACCAAACGTAGGTTGTTTGTTCTTTTTGACACCGTGGAATAGGGGATAGTGATTTTATCCAGACTGGTCGGGCATACCTCTCCATGGAGAGTACTTGGAACATCAACCAGGTAGGGGAAATATGGGGATGTCACGGGGATGATAATGATGAGACTGGGTCTTCCAGTAGTTGCGGATATTATTTTATTAAGATGGGATTATTTTATGTGAAGCTTTTGGTGATTGGGATGTTTTTGTATTTGGGATTTGGGGAATAATTTTTTGAAGTTTAGTTAGGCTTGTTTAGAAACAGTTTGGTCAGCCTAGAAGGGTGGCTGGTTCGACTCCCTTTGCTTACACTTCATGTAATGGTATTGAACTCCCCTATTTGAAATAAAAAAGATGTTCATGATTTGTGTCTCTTGATGAGTTTTCCATTTGAGTTATCTATACCAATCTCTAAGGCGTACATAATCCTTTTGTTCATATAAATGATAAAATGAACCATCATTCTCGGATCTTATAAAAGAATAGCTTTTTGTGAAAAATAATGGGACCATGCCTATGTAAGGTGTATGATTTTCCTACGTACCTATAGGGGTTTTGAAAATTTATGAGTTCCATTTTAAAAGAAAAAGGTTTTTTAGAGGATCAGGTCCCACGTAGTTCTGGATAGATAAATGAAGATAGATTTTTTAGAATAGAAGGGATATAAGACGAGTCGTAGAGCGCTAAGATATTGGAATAAGGGTAGAACTTCTTGAGATGGTTAAGGTTGACTAGATGTGGCATCGTTTCTCCATCGAAGTCAGTGAGCATAGCGGTGCCTACTAAGATAATCTTATCTATAATGTGAGGGCCACTCTAGTTATTTTTTAATTCCCCTATGGGGTCCATGAAAAGTTTTATGATCTCCTTAAGGATAAAGTCTCCTTCCTGGACACCATGTTCCTTAACTCATTGGTTGAATGATTGCGCTATCCTGCGATGGTACCCTTGTATGTGTTATATAGACTTCAGCCTCTTTTTAACCAAGAGTGACAGTTCGTCAAAGAGTATCTGAAGCCAATCTTCCTCTCTAACTCTACTCTCAAGTAAAACACGTAGGGAAGGTATTTCTAGCTCAATAGGTAGGATTACTTCCATATCATATACCAGAAAGTGAGGGGTAGTCCCATTAAATATACTGACTGAAGTGAGGTAGACCCAAAGGGCGTTAGGAATCCAATCGGCCCAATCGTGGAAACTCGTGATCATTTTAATGATGATGTATTTGAGGTTTTTATTACCGTCTTCGACAGAAAAATTAGTTTGGGGTCTGTGTGGAGAAGATTTATGTCTCTGAATCCCATATTCATCGATCAATTATGTGACCAAGTTTGCGAAGTATAACCCATTATCTTATACTAGGTCGTGGGGAACCTTGTATCGGGAGATGATGTTCTTTCGGATAAACTTGGCTACCTTCTTGGCATTTAGTACTGTGTATGACTCAACTTTGACCCATTTGGTGAAGTAATCAATGGCGATAAGGATTAACCCATGACCGTTAGAATCTTTTGGTGTGACCTTCCCTATGATATAAATGCCCAAGGTGGAAAATGGCCAGGGAGAAGTCATGTTGTACAATTCTCGAGGAGGTAAGTGTTGGAGATTTCCAAACTGTTAGCATTTGAGTTATCTTCAGATATAGACGATACAATCATGAATCATAATCATCTAATAATACCTTTGACATATAATCTTCTTAGAAAGTATATGACCGTTCATATAGGGTTTGCATTCCCTACTGTGGATCCTCTACATTATTTC
The DNA here is from genome assembly GCA_949130495.1 of Sambucus nigra. Lineage (NCBI taxonomy): Eukaryota > Viridiplantae > Streptophyta > Magnoliopsida > Dipsacales > Adoxaceae > Sambucus > Sambucus nigra. Next base: position 116,621,813 of record OX422219.1, read on the forward strand.
TTTAATGTCAGCCCCTGCAATACAGTGCAAAGGGGTTCCATCGAAGTTTCTCAGGAACAGTTCTTTATCACAGATGATATACTGGACAACCATCTTGTAAAGGGTCGCACATTTTTTTATCTACGTCTTGGGGATACTTACCATATTCGAGGATGTGCTAAATGTCATAGTACCAAAACTCATCCATATTAGAATCTTCCTCTGTGATGAAATCAATGTGGTAGCAGTGGGCTGACATAGCTTGTTTTTGGACTAGGAAAAGGGCCATCGTTATTACCTCGGGCATGTAGACCATGGAGGCTAGGGTAACACTGACATCGACTAAGATATTCTTTGCATGTGGCAAGTAGTGGAAGGTGACTTGTCGAAACTAGGAGGCCAACTCTTATAGGTCGGAATGGAAGGGTAAGAGCTTTTTGTCTTTAACTTTCCATATTCTAAGGACTTGGCCATTGATGAGGGAAGAATCCCCATAGACTTCTAGGTGTTTGATAACTTTCTTAAGGGAGACTTTGAGGCCTACAGTGCATGCCTCAGATTCGTCCATATTGCTGGTACAAGGAAAATATAACTTTATGGAAATGGGAGGGTGAGAGTCATTAAGGGTGATCGGGAGTATCCCAATGCCATATAATTTCTTATTGGTAGTGACATCAAAGAACATTTTCCATTGAAGGTTTTTTAGAGTGGTGTAGATGATATCTTCATCTAAGAATTTAAAGATCCGCATGTCAGCCTCTTCCATGGTCTAGTGAGAGGTAGCTCTCCCTTTCATTAATTTCTTTATGACATACATGATATTGAGCTCAGCTAGTAACATCAATCATAGTTCCATTAGAAAACATAGGATGGATTTATCAAGAAGGAATTCAAACCAGATGTGGAAACTGAGCATTTAGTATCGTAACTTTTTAGTGACCCAGACTATGGCGACACATGATTTTTCTATGGGAGTGTAATTGACTTCGTAACCAGACAATTTTTTACTCACATAGTATATAACCCTCTATTTACGGGATTCTTTAATGTATTGGGCTAATAAATCCCGAGCTATCGTATTTGTTATGGTCAACAATAAGAGTAAATGGAGACCTGGTTGTAGAGGCATAAGTACCGAAGGTCAGGTAAGAGATTATTTAATTATGTTGAAATCTTCCTGATAGGCCTAATTCCATACTTTCGTAAAATCTTTTCGGAGGAGTTTGAATATGGGTTCATAAATAAAAATCAATTGGAAGATGACTCGACTGATATACTATAATTTTCTTTAAAATCCTCAAACTTCCTTCTCCGTTTGGGGTTGTGACATTGAGAGTATAGCATTCAACTTGGCAGATTCTACTTCGATTCCCTCTTCATTACACATGAATCCCGAAAGCTTTCCTTTCGTGATGCTCAAAAAGCATTTATATGGGTTTAACCGCATTTGTTATTGCCATAATTGTTTGAAGAACTTTTAGAGGGAGGGAACATGACCTTCCCAAGTCTTAGACTTGATAATCATATCGTCTACATAAACTTCGACCTCCTTATGAATCAAATCATGCAAGATGGTTATGGCAATCCTTTGATTGGTAGCCCCTGCATTCTTGAGCCTGAATGGCATAACCATGTAATAAAATGTTCCCAAGGGGGTGATGAGTTTTATTTTCTCTTAATGGTTAGCATGCATCTTGATCTGATTATATATAGAGAATCAATCGACAGATGACTTGAGGGCGTGACTAGTCGTGTTGTCCGTAATCATGTTAATGTTAGGCAATGTGTAATCATCCTTTGGAGATGCTTTGTTCAAATCCCTCTACTTGATGCGCATGCAGACCTTTCCTCCTAATTTCAGTGCGGGTACAATGTTGGTGAGCCATGTGGGATATTCCATCACCTGTATGAATCCTACATTTAACATCTTGATTAAATCATCGTTAACTTTGAGCAACCATTTAATGCGAAGCTTTTACAACTTCTGTTTGACCAGCTTACATTTTGGGAGGGTTGGGATCTCATGCTGAGATATTTTGGGATCAATATCGTGCATGTCATCATAAGACCATGCAAAGATGTCCATAATCTCCTCATGCCCGTTAAGGGGGCTACTAGAACTGAGATTAGTAACAACAATTTCATCCTCATTAATTTGAACGCGATTATGTTGTTTGTTATTAACCTTATTAAGATCAATTAATAATTGTTCATTTACAAAATCATCATCATCATCAAGATTTTAATTAGAATCAAGACAATTCATGCAAGGCACAACAAGATACTCAAAATTCTCGTTTATTTCACTTTCTAGAAAAATAGTGTTGAGAACCTCATCAAAAGAGGTCTATATTACATTGTTTTTAGAAAAAGGAGGATCAATAATAGATGAATAGATATGGTAAATAACAAGGTTGGGTTGCATCTCAAGATGTGGGATTGGTATAGGATTCCAGTTGAGAAAAGGCTCCGCAGAGGCCTTGATCAGAGTGGACAGGTCTGACAATGTAGCCCTTAAATGGATCATACAAAGGGTCATCCCTAGTGTTTGCACGTTGAAAGGGTCTTCAGAATCAATTTCCTTAGAGACCTCAATAATGTCTACGACTTTCTTGGTGGAAGGTAGCACTTTATGCTGGTAGTCTTTGGCCTAGGAGTAGTTATCTTAAAAGAAGATTTTCATCCCTGTCTTCATATTCTTATTAGGGTGGTTATACCACGGTTTAGGAAAGCCACAAAAGGGGAAGTCCTTTACCTCATTAATGAATCTATCATTCAGAGAATCCCTCAAAAAAGGCATGGCATATTAGAATCTCCTTTTGAATCTTGGTTGGCGGAGTGTTGTGAGTTCTTTTGGTGAAGGCTGATAACCCAGGCCATATGGGGGAAAGACCTCTTTTAAGATTATGGGCTCTAGTATCCCTTATTGACTTCTCCCCATCATCAGTCCAAGCATGAAATTCATATTCTTGAATATTTGTATTATATTAACATTATCGTGAGGGTTGTTCTCTAGATAGACTCGATCTTTAAAACAATCCTTTGTTGGAAGGGGAATTTAATCAACCATGAAGTCGAAGAAAAGCATGTCATTCATCCCATACTGTATTTTTAGTATCAGATTACTGGTGATGGTATTTTATGTACCATAATTGTCCCCTAAAAGGGTTATGACTTGTCGTTTGGCAAATAATTTCAACTTATGATGAAAGGAGGAGGATACCCCCTGAATGTTATGAAGCCACGGTCGACCAAGCAGCAGGTTGAAAAATGCGAGTATGTCAATAACTTAAAACTAAATTATGGGATTGATAGGGCCATCCCCTATTATGAGTTTTATGGATCTTATAAGCTATAAAAAGGTGTTATCATAACCATGCACTGCGGCAGAAGTAGGAGTAAGGTCACTTACTTTCAACCCCAAACAATTGAAGGACCTTAGTAGGCAAATGTTGAGGGAAAATCCATTATCGATGAATTAGAGTAGGATTTTCCTTCCCATCACTTCAACGAATATGTTGAGGTCATAGTTATGGTCAAGGGTAACTTTATTAATTTCCTTTATGAAGAAAGAAAGGGTTTTAGTGGAGGTCAAGGATCCAACTAGGTTTACACCTTCTTCTGGAGTGGTGGAATGAGGGATTATGGGCCTGGTGAGAAGATTTATTATAGTGCTTCGGTGTAATTGGGAAGACATGAAGATTCCACATAAGGTGATATTATCTGAAGTCTTCATAGGTTGGTCGAGGTTTTTTCTTTCTTCGATGGTCATTTCAGGCATGGGAAATTTTTTGATAATTCCCTTTCCATTATCTCTTTCCTAAGACTAAGGATTCAGATCCTTGTAGTGTCTCCCTAATCTGGTAATGTAGTTTATGGAGGCAAGGAAGAACAATAACCCCATATCTTCATCTATTTATATCTAAATGGATACTTTACTGATTTCCCCCAATAGGTTTTTAAAATATATCATTATGCGCTTAATGATTATTGGACTGACTTTTTCCTAACTCGGTTCATCATCAGAGTTGTCAAAGTCATCCTCTCATCTGATGGAAATTATGACTTATTCTAAGAGAAATCAATGCATTCCATGACCTCAACGGCATCCTCATATAAATATCCCCACTCAACGGGGAGGAGAAAGAGTGAAGGGACCAAGGGCCCTTGCATCTTCAAAGCAGTGAGTAGTTCGAAAATGCTACAAATCTCGCTGGTCTGTCTAAACATTATTACCATGATTTGTACTAAATCGTGTAACCTAACTTAATCAATGGTTGCCACCAAATCATCTAAATCTCAAGCCTATTTCTGGGTTCCATGAACAAGCCACTAAATTTCTAATAGTCAATGGTCATCTTAGTAGGAAATTTTTGCCCGAACCCTAAGGGTTTGTTCAGAACAGCCAATAACTCCATCTCTCTCCCTACGAATTAGGTGTGGACGATAATGCAGACCTTGTGAGGAGTGATAGATCTTGGTTGGAGAAGATTGTAGGGTGTAGGAGAAAATATGGAATAACTTTTAGAGTTTGGGTGGGATTACGGCTATGGTGGGTGCTTTACTTGGCACAATTTAGGTAGATGGATTGAATTATATGTCATTCTCTAGAAAGATGGCATTTGTGTGGGTTGGGTGTGTTGTTTGTCTTAGGATCTTTTGGTGGAGCGATGAGATCCCAGTCAATCAAGCCTTAAATCATGTTTCTGATATGGAAATATTGACTAGTAGTGTGATCCGCGAATTGGTAAAAATCATAATGGGCATCGATTTTGAAGTTATTGGGAAGTGGGTTTGGTAATGAATGGAGGTCCAAGGGTTTGATAAGGTTTTACCTTAACTGGGTCTGGATGACTTTATATAAAGGAGTATGGAGCTTGGTGTATTCCTTTCGGATGGGATTGGAATGCCTTTTTGTGCCCAAGAGGTAGTAGGCTGAGAGATATTAATGATGATTGAGATTGTAGCACTAGCAGGCTTCTCATACTTTCTCGGAATGAACGGTCTGGTAATCTTCATTGTCTTGGTTTCTACATTCGTGACACTTTCTTCAATTTCTACACTCTCTTCTCGAAGGGCTCAAATGTATGGATAATACTAAACTCCCATAGTCTCTCGGATATGGGGCAAGAAATTCTTCTTCACAGGGTCGATTAGTCATGGTTTTAGTTATCGCTCTCCATCTCCCTATCAAGCTACTACTAGTTTCCCTTGGGTTCTGCTTAATGAGCTCTAGATCACAACGTGTAACATATACCTCTTCTCAGTACTTTTACCATGACATGAATTATCAAGAGACCTCCTCTAAACTATGAATTCTGGATTCTTTAAGGGATAGGAACCAATGGAGAGCGCTTTCATTCAAATTTTATTGAAACATCTATGTCATTATATCTTTAAATCCACCAATAAGGATCATGGTGTGGTGATAATTATGAAGGTGCACATTTGGGGGCTCGTCGCCCCCGAACTTCTCGATGGCTGGCATCTTTAACTTCTCCAGCAATCTTTGTTTGGGATATAGAGACCTATGGGTGGAGTCCATGTAGTTCCCAGATATCCCGAATTGGTCAAATTTCATAGACATACATTTAAGGTCTTCCTTGAGCTTGTTTATTTCTTCCTCCTTGGGATCAACTACGGCTAGAAAATTAGCCCCTCGATGGGTAAGGTTTGGTATAGGGATCTAAGACGGGAGTGACCCATTGGCAGGTGAGGCACGCAGAGCAGGCTAATATTTTTTTGGGACCTAGACGGGATCGAGAGAGGGTGGACCCATGGCACCAGGAAAGAGGACATCGTGTTCTTTGGGAATCTGGACCAGATTTTTCTACATCTCACGGACCTCAGTTTGAAGGTTACCAATCTTCACACTAAGTTGGACTATGAATTCTATCGTATCAGGCTGCACGTTTGTTGCTTTGTCGACGTTTTCCATAAGAAATGGTGAAGGTAGGTTCTAGACTCGGATGAACTAGTAGAGGAACTGGCAGAGCTTCGAGGAGGTTTGACAAAAGACAAAAGCAAATAGGGAGCTAGGCCAAGAATCGGGTATGCAATGGTCTTGAGAAGGAAAATGATTCGAATTTATTTTTGAAAGATGAAAAAAAGGATTATTTTTTGGTATTTTTGAAAAACCGGAAAAATGTTTTTGACATTTTTGGTAAAAAGGAGGAAAAATGTTTTTGGCATTTTTGATAAAAAAAAAAAAGGCCAATTTTTTTTGGTATTTCGATTTTTTAGAAAGAAGAAGGAAAGAAAAAATTGAGAGAAGAATCTCAGCATGATTATTGTTGTTGTTGTTGTTGTTGTTGTTGTTGTTGTTGTTGTTGTTGTTGTTGTTATTATTATTATTATTATTATTGTTATTATTATTATTATTATGTTTTCACTTGTATTAGGTTTACCTAAATGCAAAACATAAATGTCGAACAGGACCCGAGCCAGGGAAAATTGGGTTTGAAAAATAGGTAAGGCATAGTTTGACTTATTTTCAAGCTCATGGAGAGGGTCTTGTTTCGAAAAACGACGAAATAGCCGAAAACATTGGGTGGCATGTCAACGTGGCATTTCAACAGAGTTTCGTATGGCAACCAGTAAACTAAATATGAGTACCTTAAGGTTTACTCTTATATGAGGTTTATGCAAATGTTAGGTTAGTGGAAGGGTTCCACCCTTTGGCATGACTTCTAAGATATTCCTTTTTTCTTTGTAGGGCAATCGGTAAGTGTGGACAAGCCATTTGATATACTTCAGTGTACGTGAATTGCCTCACTATATAACTCATGGGGACAGTACGTGTGAGAGAGGATTCAATATACTTGACATATGGGAACGAGTTACCATCTATATAACTCCCGTCGTGAGTTTAGTCAAGCGATACGATGCGAGGGGAATCATTCGATATACGTCAAAGGTACTAGGCTAATGGAAGGTGACAGTTATATTGCTTAGGCTAACTACGACCTTCCGGACTACCACCCATCACAAAGTGAGCCTCCAGTACGGGACAAGTTTTGGTCAATAGCCATACTCTTGGGGATGTAGTGTGCAAAAATGCATGATTCTTGATTAGTATATTATGGAAAGAGTTTTTTATTTGGAATTATGAGTAAAGGAAGTACTATGAGGAACATCTACAAGAAAAAGTAACTCTAGCATGGATTGTGAATACTACACTAAACATGGATACATGTCAATGAGTGATATGTAAATATCTAAAAGTGAGTGTGTGGTAGTGTGCCTAAGCATGGATTAACTACCAGTGGGGTGTGATATGTGCAAGCAAGCATGGATATATAAGAGTGTCATAAGTGGAGGTGTGTGTTAGTGAAGCCTGAGCAAGGATATTCTAAGTGGTATGTCAAGAATGTGGGCATAAGTGATCCTATATACAAGTATAAGTAGTGTTAGGTGTATATGGATGGTATTTACAACTGTGTGAAGTGACATGTGAGTGAGAGGTGATATAAACATGAGGTAGATATGTACAAGAAGTAAAAGAGGAAAAAGGGAACATATAGGGGGGTGCATACTCACACATGGAGATAATAATAACACCCATTTAAAAATAGAGTCTAGTCCTCTTATAAAAGTATCCCCAGCAGAGTCGCAACTGTGTCCACCCATCCCGACAGGAGCGTGCACGGGTGGGGCGCTCACACCCTTCCTTGGGGCACTTCGATTGTCGTCAATTGGGGTGATGTGTAGAGATAGAGTTTCCAGCATATTTTGCATAAATAGACAAAAGAAATATTGCGGACTCGAAAGAATAGCACCAAATACATACTAATACCCGCGAAAGAAATTAGTTCAAGGATTCGTGGACTAAGTTACGGAATGGGAAGGTGTTAGGCAACCATCCCTCCCTTTCAGTCTCTCATGGTCACGTTTCATTCCTCTCCTTAATAACTCTGTGAAGTGTGTGTATGTATGTATGTATAAATGGAGATCATAATCGCTAGACTCACACCATGGATAAAGGCAGAGTGAGGTCATCTATAGGAGTGTTCCCAAAATAGTAAAAAATATAATGTGTGCGTTCATCAGTTTACCGATCGTTTATAGAAGAATGATGTTATGTGTTGGACAAAACGCGAGCATGAATTACAAATATATGATATGTAAGTAATATACGAATAAAATATCAAAGTTGAACTTAAATATCATATTTTACTTGAGATGCCTATGTATCCTAAAAGGGAATCAAAGTCCACATAGTTCGCATATAACACGGGGGTGCGTGTTTTTCCCATAAATCCCATCGGGGACTTTATTGTGTGTGTGTGTGTAGAAAAATGATGTTTTAGTGTGAGAAAATGTAGCGAGAAATCCCCATTTGGAATTTACAAGAAAACCCTCTTTTTCTTGTTTTTATTTTTGAAAGAAAATATAATATATGCAATACTACTAATTAAAAGTTGGATAGTAACTTGTGTGATCTCATAAAAATGAAATGCTTAAGTAAGAATTAAATAATGTGAGAATAAGAGAATTTAAAGAGAGAGTGAAAGATTGGGACCTTATTTAGAAGCTTTAAGGTTGATCTTGATTGTCGAAGGGCTGCTCTTGTAAGTGGATGAATGTGGTAGCAGAATACAGAGAAGAATTCGCCAAATTGGGTAGGGAAAAGATGGAAATGTAATGTAGGGGAGAGGTTTCAATATGTAAACCACGTTGATTTCGAGAGAACGCTGTTGAGATCACTGAGAGGGATGTTTTTTAGGTTCCTTTCGAAGTGAGATCATTCTCCCCTTATATAGGGTCGAGGGGGGTGCCTATCAGCATGTAACCCAATACACACTGCCAATAAATAGGGAAATGGGTTTGCCATTCGGTAGTCTCGGGTAGATTTTAAAAAAAATGGTCATAAATTGCAATATGTAAGTCTGAATTGCGCATAGGACAAATCGTTAAAAGGGTATTGAGAGCCCTTTAGGAATCCATAGGACTCTCTCCAGTTTGGGAGTTGACTGTAGTTTAAGTAGGATCGAAAGCACCCAACAGTATTTCAAATAAAAAGGGAAATAGATCGTTCGTCCGAATCATAAGGACGATTCGCTCACTGGATGGATCGTTTGAAAGGTTACATAGGGCCTTTCGATGTTCCAAATAGTTTTGCTCAGTTAGAAGAGTTGACCCCTTTCAAACGGGAGATGGAAGTTCTCGATGACCCTTCGAAGTAAAACAGGTCATTCGTCGATACCGTAAGGCTAATTTGCGCATAGACAGACCATTGGAAAGGGTATTCAGCTCCCTTCAAAGATTCATTTTGTCTCGTTCAAGCTGAAGATTTAACGACAAAATGGTGACCTCTGAATTAGTTTTCAAGGGAAAATGGTCCGTTTGTTCGAATCATAAGGCTGATTTAAGCACGTGATGGACAATTAAAAAGGGGATTCAGTGGCATTCGAAGATTAATTGAGCTTTCACTCTAACGAGAAAGTCGAATCGAGTCAAACGGGGCCCGGAGGTGCCCGATGGTCTCTGGATTGGTTCCCGAAGAATGACTTGGGGTTTTGTGGTGAAGGCAAAAGTCTAGCGACCTAAAGAGATGCTTAGGAGGTCCTACAATGTGGTGACAACATTGTACTTGGTTTTAAACCATTTGATTATGATTTTGGGCTTAATAGGTCACGATCCATATGGGGTGTAAACCTAATCTCGTGGTTATCAATATCAAAAGGATGAGTAGGGTTGGGTTGAATCATTTTAACACTTGATAAAGGAAGCCCTAGATAGAAAAGTAGGAGGATACTTAGAGGAGAAGAAAAGGGAAAATTTGGACATTGGAAAATGATATAATTAGGGAAAATTGAATAAAAAACTCATCTATTCATCCAAGTCAAGTTTATTTAATATAATTATATAAGTATTTTATGTTATAATATCGGTAGGTATTGAATTCTAAACCTAAATTGATTAATCTAAAATTTGAAATAAATTAATCAACTAATTTAATTATAAGCTATGTTAATAAAATGATGCGAAATTAGGATAATTATTCATTTGATTGGATTGGATTTGAACTACAAGTGTTAAGATGTTGTTCTATACTATAAATCACTCAAAAGCCCCTTGACTATGAAAAGAAATGATAATATACCTGAATATACTTGATAAAAGATTACATTTTGGTGTTCTATGAAATTGGAATTAACCTCATTTAAGCTCATCAATTTCATGTAAAAACCCTAGTTATAGGTTATAAGTGATGAGGAAACACTTATATTTGATATATGTGGGTTTTATGATGATTTGGGAGCTTGTGAGTTCATTAATGGAGGATTTTGAGGTCAAAACCTGTAGTTAAAAGTAGGAGTTTTTGCACAGTTATCATCGATCGATCGACATAGAGGGTCAATAGATCAATGATACAAGATTGAGGAAAATTGAATTACGAATGCGTGAGCACTAGTTTGGTATTTTTTGGATTTTTATAGAACTTATTATGAATATTTTACTAATAGGGAAGAGAGTTGAAATTTAGGTTAGAGTGAAATGCCTAACTAAATGATATTTATCAAATGAATTAATGGTGAATTAGGACTTAGTAACCTTTGTGGTATTAGGATTTCTACTTGTGTGTATTTTGCCCTTGGAGATACGAAAGTTGAAGGATTTGTTATTTTGTTTTAAGAGGTTTAAAGGTTTTGATTTGACAGATGTTAGTTTGTTAAGAATTTTTACTCGGTTAATGTTGAGAATACTCTTAACGGATAGTTGCTAATTATATATACAACTAAGTTAATACCCGTAAACTTTATGCTTGACTTTATGTAACACCCCGTAGTTTTGGACCGTTTACTTAGCCTGCCGCAATAACAAGACAGAAAAATATTTTTTATTTTAATTAGAATTTATTTTGGAATTTAAAAATGGTGATTTTATTATTAGTGAAATGAGATTGTAATTAGAATTTAAATCGAGCAAAAAATTGAAATTACAGATTTCTACATTTAATTATAGGTCCCTTGGTTGGTCAGGTCGATCGAACCGGTTCGGTCCTAGGGGTGAACCGGTTCGGCCTGGTAGCGGATCAAGGAATGGTTGTTTCCTTTAAGGGCTTGAATTGGATTCAACCACTTTCTTTTCTTAAAATATAAAGTCTCGGGTTTAGGGATTTTAAAACACATTTTTAGCCTTCTCTAGAATAGTAGCCTCCCATGTTTATACCTCCTCTCATCTACAAAACCTGAACCCCAGTAAAATCAATTTTAACCCATGTTTTGAAGAGCTAACCCAAGTTTTCTCAAGATTATCCAAGAAAGCATCTTTATTGTTTTCTTGAGAGGAACGAAACCATCCAATCATATTTTTCAAATGACTTTTTACTAGTAAGAATACTTTAATTGTTCCCCTTAAGTATTATACGTTTTAAATGTTGCTTAATCACTAATTATTGTTATTTTCTTAAAATAAATTAGAGATACTAATTAGGAAAACTGAAACTAAAGTTGGGACTATTTTTATTCAAATTTCTAATACGAATTAAGAATCAAAACTCTTGCATGATTATATTAGAGGTTGGGATTCTTTTACAACATATGGACATTTTCTTGTTAGAATAATTCATATAAATTTTATAATTTTCATCGACTCGTAAAATGATGTTATTTAAATGTATCTTATAGAATAAAAAGTTATTGTTGTATGCCTCTGAAAAATGCATGTGAATGGAAATTATATAAGTTGTTGAAACATGATAGAAGTTTCTTAATTGACATTATAATTATAATTAAACGGGCATAATTTGGATAAATTTTAATCTTGTGATTTTTTGGAATAATTGTTGTTATATGTTAATAAAATGCCTTGGGTGACAATAATTGTGTTAATATTCGACTCCGCGGGGATGATGGGAACTTTTGAGGTAGTTATGCTTTCACCTTATTTTTAGGTTACCTGGTAGGTGTGGGATTAATAGGTTGGTCTTTGTAGTTGCTAATACTTTCTAGGTATGGGACTAGTTAGTGTTGGATTTTACAAATGGGAATTTTCGGGGTGGGTCTAAGTACTTACACTTTTTCATTGTTCTGTTGGCCTAGGTGCGAGACTAGATGGTGTTTGTTAGTAAGTATTCTTCATAAGTGATAGGATATGATATACTTGTGGTTTGGATATCTTTAAGTATGGGACTAGGGACAGTTTGAGGATTTATAGCTTGCATAAAGGGTGGGACCAGTAAATACTATGAACTTCATAGAATGGGGAATTAATGCCTAAGATAATAAACGGGTATTAAAATGAATTTTGCGTCGCCAATATGTGCATGGCTAACAATAAGGGGCGAACTACCTGTAACGACATGGATGTGTGTTGACATCACCAATATGTGCAAGGCTAATGAAAATGAGAGAACTGGCTATAGTGACGTGTCATGTATGGAACCTCACCAATATATGCAGGGCTAACTAGATTGGGAAAATTGGCTATAGTGAGGAAATTATGTGTGGTGTAAAACTTTCAGTGTGCTAGCAATATGTGCAGGACTCGTAATAGGGTGAACTGGCTATATTTTTGTCACATAAATAAAATGAGTTGAATTAATTTAATTAAATTGTCTAAATTGAATTAATTGATTTAACCTTATTTCATGTTGTAATAACATTATTGGACATAGATAGTGGGGTGGCTTAGTTATGTGGGTACATAGTGGTATTTGGTCTTACTCGCATTATAATATATCTGGTTGAAATAAAATATTATATTATGATGTTTATACCATATAATGCTTATGCTTGGGTCTACAGACCCTAATTGGGAGGAGTATCTAGTATTCATGCTCTGGGCTCTGACCTATTGCATTTACTAACATTTTAGGTAGAGTTAATAGAGTAGCTGCATATGATGGCTTGGAGATTTTTCAGAGTGCAGTTAGAGATTTATTTTATCTGCTTTACATTCCATTCCATTCCAATGTTTAGATTTAATAGAGTAGTATAGATTTACATTCCATTCCAATGTTTTTATTATGTGACTTTTATTTATGGATTTGATGGGCCAAATGATTCCATGGTTGTTTATGGTTTCGGTAAAATATTTGTAGTTGGATTATTTCATTTGAGTTTAATAATTTGGAGTTCCATTTATTTTGGAGATATGATGGTGATGGATTTTTATGTTGCGTAAATGTTTATATTGGTTGGACAAATTTGAATATTACTTTGTGGAAAAAGTTTTCGATGACTCATATCTCTGTCACATGTAGAGAATGATAACTTATTTAGTGACGCCCGACATAGTTTAGCGGCAGCGGATGACCACCTCACTTACCAGAATGTGCGGGCTATTACATTTTAATCCTCTTATGTATTATGTGCAACATATCAGGACTCTGTAATCATGGAATGCGTACTAATGGTGATATACTTATGGGGATGCGATCGATGGAGATCGGTACACTAATACAATGATGATGGGTTTGATTGGGTTATATTTAGCCCGAACATTATGTGTTGAAATTCCAGTTGTATCTTTATAAGGTTTGTGATTCGACATTAATATTTCATATTTATCTATCTAAATTTGTCCATTTTAGGATCATGCGCACGCGTTAATCCCAGACCTAGCTCATACTTATTGAAACTAAATGTTTTGGCAAGTGTTTCTTATTTTGTGTATCTCTCATGTGTTTTTCAGGCAACTAGTGCAAGTGGTGGAAGAGACTAATGAAAAAAGATGAAAACCATTCAAGAAAGGATAGTAGGGGCTAAATTGGTAACTTTTCAACCAAACTCTAAGAAGTAACCAACAAGAAAGTCGTAGATATCGAGTTTACGAGAACATGGGAATAAACGACACCTCATTTTGAGTTATGATGAAGAAGTTACAACACTTTGAAGATTGAGAAAAGTTCTTCGTTCAAAACATTAAATAATGAATGATTAATGACTTTCCATGCCAACGGACCAGTAAAGAAAAGAGAAACGATTCTCTTTTCTAAGAGGATCTATCCAAGGGGGTCTGTTTTTTGTTGAAATGTTTACCATTTCCATTTTGTACCTAAAGTTGTTAGGCCTTAGACTTAGCCTCATGGCCCTTTTTGGATCCTCATGCAATTTATAAAGATTTGAATTTGTCTAAAATCATTAGAGTTGCAATTACTTTATGAATTCAGCATTTACAAGGCAATAAAGAAGAGTTATTCCATTTTTTGCAATTTCTACTTGGTTTCAAGTTGTTAATTCCTACATTTTGTATTCTCGTCAATTTGGCATTTTATTTCAACTATTTTCTTCTCAATATTTCAATATGAATGCTTTCATGCTTAATGTCGCGTGTTTAGAAATAATCTCCATGTCTGGCTAAATTATTCGTAGGTTGGGTAAAATCTACCCAACCAAGGGTTTCCAACTTTAAATGTAAAATTTGTCATAATTAAATAATTAATTTCTCGAGGTTGATATATTGATTGGGACTAATAGTGTAGATCTCTTAAATTAGTTTGTTAAAATCAACATGAGTGATTGAGTATGCATTATATGTGTTGGTGAATATATCAATCACACATATTAATTTGTTGACCTATTCTCGTCCGGGTTAACACCCAATCATATTTCGTGGTTTATAATGATTTGTCTAATTTCTTTTAATTAATTAATTCATAGATTTTATATTTATCGTAGAAATCCTAAGGTTTGGGGGATTTTATCCCAACCTCGTTTTACAACGTTTTTCAAAATGGAAAATTTTCTTCACTTTAATTGGTTTAAATTTTCAATTTCATAGTTTAATTTGTCTAGGTAATTAGAAATCACTTCACGTAATAATCATTGGCTTTCAAAGCCTAGATTTAAGAAACAAACCTATTCTCGTCGTTCGTATTCTATTCCCAAGGATTTGACCCCGTCTTACTGGGTTTATTACTTTAGAGACCACCTTGCACTTGAGTTGTAAGTTCGCATATAACACACTTTTCATTGCTCGTCAAGTTCTTAGAGCCATTGCTGGGGAATAGATAGATAGTAGGTTAGGTTGAATTAATCTTAATTTGACTCTAATTCCTAAAACGCCAAAAAATCATAAATTCTAAAAATACAAAACAATATAAAAAAATTAAAAATAAAAAATAAAAAATAAAAAATAAAAAATAAAAAACAAAAATAAATAAAAATATAAAAATAAAGATAATTTTGCTAAGTCCTTAAATGCAAAATACACAGGCCGATCTACATCCCGAGCTAATAGTGAATCCCCCATCGCCTAGTAATAACACTCCAAATATCTGGGTACCACCTCCAGCATCACCTACACGGAGGGTAGTGATTCATCAAGTGTGAGTGCAATGTCGGATAATGCGACTTTTGGATAGAAAGAGGGTGAGATTATGTACCTATCCCAATATGTAATGTATCGTGTACGATACTGATTTAAATAAATGTGCAAATTCCAACAGTAAACTTATTTAATTAGAGTGAATTTTTAAATCAAAATAATTCAACCCCTAAACATACAACTACGTGTGTGCATGTGTCAAACCATCATACACACAAATATGCTAACTTACAGATTTTAGGAAAAATCCTCGAAGGGAAATACCTTTTATTTCACTATGAATTAAATCGCAACTTACAATCACAATGAAATCTGCAATAAATTTACCTCAGCAAACCTATATAGATATGCAGCCTCGAGTCAGCAATGGATCCCACGCAACGAACCCACGAAAATCGCAGTCCAACCTTCAGCCAACATCCACAAGTAGCGAACCTCAATGACCTCAGTCTTCAGGTGTAGAGATGCACTCCAAAAAGATGAACAATAACAATGTTTGTTCTTGGGTTCTAAAACAATTCCCAAAAACTATTGGGATCTTGTGAATTAAAAACAAAAGAGATTAAAACCATAAAAGTGAGAAGACAAAGAATCTTGCCAAATAAGTTTCATCTATGTTCAAAATCGCAGGTCTTCTAATTAAAAAACAAAGTTAAAAAAACCTTTTTATTGAAAATCTAAAGCGGCGAGTCGCTCATACGAAGCAGGGCTCTCGCTCAAACGAGGACACGCCTTGCTCGAATGAGCTTAGCACGACATGGATATGTCGTTTGAACGACAACCACTATCGCTCGAACGAGACAGCGTGAAAATAACTTTATTTCTGAAAATTCGCCTTAGCACTTAGAAAAAAAAGTTGACGAAAAACTTAAAAAACTTTGCTCCAACACTTAGAAAATATTTGATGAAAAATATCCCAGCACTCTAAGTGAATTATTAAGGACTTAAAACACAACCTTACCAAAGTTAAACTTGAGGAGGCTTGAATGTTGAAGAAAACTTGATATTTGGATCCGTCTTGTTGGATATGATCTTGAACAATTATTCGAAGGTTGTAGAGGTATACGGCATGCTCAATTGATAGTAGACGTTTATAAAAGCCTGTCCTTACACTATAAGAGATTTCTTATATTCAAAGAGGATTTTCACTCTAGGATGCATAATTTTCCCGTATAATGCAAAGAAATTTATCTTTCGAAATGGTTCAAATTCATCCTACATTTCACGGTATGGAGTCGGAGAAGCCATATCTCCGCATCTGTGTGTTCGAGGAGCCGTACAAAATGTTTAACGATCAAGATTGCACTAAACACATCACACGTCTCAAGGTTTTCCCCTTCTCACTTAAGGAAAATACTAAGACTCAGCTTTTGTCTCTAGCACATAAGTCTATCAGTACGTGGAGAGACATACAAGCTAGATTTCTCCAAAAGTTATTTCCTAACCATAAGACTAATTCTATTAGAGCTCAAATTCAAACCCTTAAGAAAAATGATAATGATAGGTGTTGGGAGAGGTTCGGGAAGTTGGTTAAAATGTACCCACATCACGATTTTAAAAAGTGGAGACTTATCTCATACTACTATCATGGGCTTAGGTTAAGTTCAAAACAACTCACTAAAATAATGTTCTCGAGTGAGTTCTTCAGGTTAGATGCGGACGATGAAGAGTCCCACTTTAAGTACGTCACCGAGACTACTCAATATCAGGGAACATCGAATTCGAATGCTCAACCAAAGATAGAATCACGTAAACACCCCCATCCTCGTTTAGACACTACCCATTAGATAAGGAATCCGAGCTAAAGCTTTAACTAAATCAATTAAGCAAGCGACTAGATAACATGATGGAAGCAAGGTAGAGATAAATTCATCCCATCTTGAGGTCTAAAAGAAGGAGATTTGCGCTATTTGTGAGGCGGTACATCTAACGAAGGAATGTAAAACTATTCCTGCCTATAAAATTATACTTCAAGAGAAAGTTAAAGCGGTGGGAGCTTATAAAGGGAATTTCAACGACCCTCATGGGAACTTTCATAATCCCTCGTAGAGGAACCATCCCTGTTTCAATTATGGTCTAGAGAGTGTATCATTAAATCCTAATCAACACGTTGCCTAGTAATCGCCATCATTCCCTAAATTTCAACAAGAACTACAAATTCCAATGTGTCCTCTTACACCTTATGTGATCCCACAATGGAACAATCTTGAGGACACTCTTTTATAATTCATGCAAACTCAGTTGACGATTACTGACCAAAATGCTCAAAATTTTGTCTACCTAAAGGCTTTGTTGTTTAAGTTTCAATCCTCTTTGAGTGTCCAATAGAAGGGGAAGTTTATTGCTCAAGCCCAACAACCTCCCTAAGGTCAAAACTTTGTAAGCTCTAACCCCGATGAAAATCAAGATCAATGTAATGTTGTACCACTTTATGTAGTGGGAGAACTGTTGACTTTTCACCTTCCATAAAAAATTACAAAACGATAAGGAGGTCTTGCACGACACGAAAGAGTTTGAATATTATCCCTTGAGCAAGAGTGAGAAAGAAGACATGATTGGGCCTCAAGTGGTGATAAGACCACCCGATAGATGCACCATACCCTCAATGGTTGGTCCCTCCTCCTAAAGGGGACTCCCATGACGATATTTTGGAGGTGCTTAAGCAAGTGAAGTTAAACCTGCCTTTTCTTGAGGCTACAAAGAAAATTCCCATGTACACTAAGTTCTTAAGGGACTTGCTTATGATGAAAGGAAAGTTAAAAGTGAAGAAGAAGGTTTTCTCACACAAAATGTTAGCTCGATACTTTTGATATACCTCACACAAAAGTACATAGATCCGGAAGCCCCACCATCGCATGTATTATTGGAGAGAGTAAGATAGAGAGATCCTTATTAGATTTAGGGGCAAGTGTTAGCATTCTACCCTACTCAATCTACAAAAAGCTCGATATGGGAGATCTTCAGCCCATAAAAATTACTATCTAACTTGTGGATTATTTTGCGAAGGATCCTTATAGAATAGTGTAGAATGTGATCGTTTAAGTTGACATGTTCTATTTTTTGGTATATTTTTTCATTTGGGACTCAGAGCCCTTCTCCCTGTCCAACCACCATGTTCCCATATTTTTTGGTCGCCTTTTCCTTGATACGGTTAACGCCTTGATCAAAATAAGTAATGGTAAAATGCAATTAACATTTAGGAACATGACACTTAAAATAATTATCTTCAACATCGCCAAGAAAATGGGTAATGAAGACAATCTACATGATACGAAACTTATCGAGGAGATAGTGCAAGAGCACTTTGAGAGAGTAATCAAAGTATGATTGTGAAATGAGTATGATGAGGGAGATGGTAGGTGAAAGTTAAATCAAGTACATTCAAGAAGTGAACGATGTCACTACCCCATGGGATAGTGACATAATCGATCTATGTATTTGTCCAACTGATTTGTCTTTAGATATGAGTGTTAAAATTTTTTAGAAAGAACTAGGCCCGGTTGATGAAGATATATATGTTAAAGTATATAAAAACCATATTATATGACCCCCAAAGTCTCTCCTTAGGTACCTAGGATCTCCTCAGTTCACTACAAACCTAGGTCATACATCGAGTACCGATTTAGAGGCCATCGGGCGTTCCCGGGCCCTATTTGCCTCCGATCAACTCCATCGTCAGAGTGAAAGCTCTTTGAATATTTGAAGGGACCTGAAACCCCTTTTCAATAGTCCACCCCGTCTGTAAATTGGCATAACAACTCGAAAGAATGAACCATTGTACTACCAAAAATTGATCTATAGGCCACCGGGCGCTCCCGGGGCCTAATTTGCCCCCAATCAACTTCATCGCCAGAGAAAAATCTATTTGATTCTTCGAAGGGTGCTAAATACCCTTTCCAATGATTTGCCGCGTACGCGAAACAATATAACTATTCGGACGAATGATTTATTTTCCCCTAAAAATTGATTTGGAGGCCGCAGGGCACTCTTGGGCTCCGTTTGACCAAGTCAACTATTCAAGTGAAACGAGACTGAATGAATCTTCAAAGGGAATTGAATACCCTCTCTAACCATTCTCTTTTCTCCGAGAGGTCATCGGGACGTTTCGGTCCCTGGTTGACCAAGGAAAACTTTTAGAACCAAGCGAAGCTCTTTGTAATGTCGAAGTACATCACTAACCTTTCGAACGGTCCACACCGTGCGCGATTTGGATCAACAGATTGTATTCTACAACCATTTTTAGAAAAACTCTACACCAGACTCACAATTGGTAGGTCCATTTCTATGCCTATAGATAGTTTGCCTAGGGTAACCTATCGATTGGAAGGGCTAGAACTATGTCGATCAACACCACCCCTGGCCCTATAAATTGAGGGCATGACCTCATTCTCAAGACACACCTCTGATCCATCAATATCAGTGATCTCATCAACATTCTCTCGTAATCCGCAATGTTTCTTTATGTAAAATTTCATTCCATCTTATATTCCCATCGTTTTCACACCCAATTTGGCAAAATCTCATTCTCTCTCATCTAGCATTCATATCAAGCTTCAAGGGAGTTCATTCAAGATCAAGATCAAGCTTCAATTCTTCAAAGAAGGTCCAACTCCTCCTTCTCTCTTTAAATTTCTTATTTTTGCATTAATTACATAAGTTCATAATTTAGTTCTTTCTTTAGTTTATACGTAGTAACATCTCACATTTTTATTAGTTATATTGGGCATACTTTATTTTTCATTAAAAAAAAAAACAAAAAGAGGGTTACACCTATAAATTCCAACGGGAAAATTTTGAACACACACACATATAAATAAATCTTGTTAGAATTTATGATGCATTCAAACTACATGGACTTTGATGCCTTTATAGGCTACGTAGGTGTCTTGGGTTAAAACCTGAGACTCAAGTCCAGTTTTTCAAATTCTCTAAAATTTCAAATTTTCTAAATTTCCCATATCCTCATTTATCATATTCTTGTATTATTGTAATATATATTATGTTTGTAATCCTTATTAGCGTTTCATACAATATATATTATCGTTTCATTATAACAATAAATATCATGATAAACGCATAAATCGTATTTTCTATACATTATTTTGGGAACATTCCTTTGGATGACCTCACTCTATCTTTTCCATGGTATGAGTTGGGCGATTTCGATCTCCATTATATATACATGCACACACACTTCAAGGGGAAATAAAGGAAAACATTAACACAAGCCCATGAGTGACCAAAAGGGTGGGATGGGTTCCTAACACCTTCCCATTTTGTAACTTAACCTCCTAACCCCTCGAGCTATTGGTTTCGTAAGAATTAGTTTGTCTTTGATGTTACTCTCTCGAGACGACAACATGTTCTTTTGATTGTTTTGTGAAAAATAGGTTGGTGACTCCTTCTCTTTACATTCACCTCACACCGATGACGATTGAAGCACTATTAGAGAGTACAAGGGAATGAGACCCTTGTCTTTCCCCCTCCTTTTTTCCCCTGCCCTATGGGAGGGGGAGAGGATAGGATATAGTCAAAAATCCGAGGATGTCCACAGTGGCGACTCCGTTGGGCACACTTTTAATAAGAGTGCTAGACTCTGTTTGCATGGATGTCTTATTTTTCTTGTGTGCGTATGCACCTACCTGTATGTTCCCTTTCTTCTCCTCTATTATTACATGCCTCATGCTGATATCACTACTCACTCACACACTTGTAGCTACTCTCCATGTAAACTTCACACTACGTACACCTAGGATCACTTATATCCACATGTTTCACACACCACTTAGAATACCCGGTCTTAAGTGTCACTAACATACACCTCCACTTAACACACTTGTATATATCCATGCTCACTCACACTTGTCACACACCACTTGTAGTCGATCAATGCTTAGGTTCACTTCCACACTCTTACTTGTAGATATTCACACATCACTCATTCTCACATATCCATGCTTAGTGTAATATTCATGATCCATGTTAGATTTAATTCTCATACTTGTACATTCCCCCATTCTTAGGATAATGCTCATCATACCGAATAAAGATACTCTCTCCATAATATACTAATCAAGAATCATGCATTTTTTCACACTACATCACTAAAGAGCACGGTTATTGACCAAATTTTGTCCCGTAATTGGGGGGGTCACTTTGTGATGGGTGTTGGTCCAGCGGGTCGTAGTTAGCCTAAGTGATATGACTCTCACCTTCCATTATCCAAGTAACTTTGACGTATATCGAACGGTTCTCCCGCATTGTACCGCTTGACCTAAGTCACGAAGGCAGGTATATCACAGGGAACTCATTCACTTACGTCGATTATATCGAATTCACTCTCACATGTATTGTCCCCATGGAGTATATAGTGAGGCAATTCGCATATAATCAGGTATATCAAATGACTTGTTCGCACATGATGATTGCCCTCAAAAGAAAGATTTATATCGTGGAAGTCATGCCAAATGTGGGAACCCTTCCAATTAACCCAACAACTGTATACCCTCATATAGGTGTCAAACCTAGGTCACTCATATTTAGTTTGTCGATTTTTACCGAAACTCTACCAAAATGATGGGTCGATATGCCGCCTAAATTTTTGCACGAATTCTTTTTCGAACAGAGCCTTGTCCATGAGCTGGGAAACAAGTCCAACCATGTTTTTTCATATTTTTCAAACCCAATTTTCCCAAGCTCAGGTTACGTCTGACATTTCTTTTCGCATTTTGGTAAACCTAATACCAGTGAGAACATAACAAACATAATAATAAATAATCATGTTGAGATCATTTCTCTCGTTTCTCCTCTTTTGTTACCAAAAGTGTCAAAAACATTCTTCCCTATTTTATTAAAAATACCAAAGGCCTTTTTCCTTCCTTATACCGAAATTTTTTTTCCTCTTTTTTACCCAAAAAAAACATTTTTTCCTCCCTTTTCTGAAAAAATGTCAAAAACATTTTCTTTCCTTTTAAAAAATAATAGGTTTCCCCTCCTTTCATTCAAAAATAAATCTGATATTTTTCTCATTCTCAGGTCGATCGCATACCCAACCTTATCCTAGCTCCCTATTGCCTTCGGTCTTCCATAGAACTACCCCAAGGCTCCGTTAAATCCCTCACTACTTCCTCCAATTCTGAAATCCACCTTCATTCGCACTCCATGGAGAAAACAGACCAAGTACCTAATTTGAAGCCAGATTTGATGACAGCCCTACCCTAACTCACTACCAAGATTGACAACCTTCAAACAGAGGTTCATGGGATTTAACAAAGCTAAGCCAGTATTCCCAAAGATCATGAGGTCCTCTTCCCTCGCACTATGGGTTTTCCTGCACCCGAGCCTATTTGGATCCCCAAGGAATATCACCACGCTCCACGTGCTCCTCTTGTTCATTGGCCACCTCTAGCTCAGCTCCCCGTGCAGAATCTTTCCCAGCTAGGGGATAACTTACCCATAATTATTGATTCGAAGGAGGAAGATGTGAACAAGATCAAGGAAGACCTCAAGATTTTGACCAAGAAGTTTGACCCAGTCAGAATCTCTGGGAACTACATGGATTATAACCATATGTCTCCTTTTCCTAAAGCAAGGCTATCGAAAAAATTTAAGATGCCCAACATCGAGAAGTCTAGGGGTAGTGGATCCCTAATTGTTCATCTCTGAAGTTAACAACAAGACATGACTCTCCTAGGTGCCTCCGAGTAACTAATGGGCCAAATGTTCCAATAGCCATTGAAGGATAGCGCTCTCCGCTGGTTCTTATCTCTTATGGAGTCCAAAATCCATTGTAGGGAAGATGTTGCCCCTGAATTCATGTCACATTACAAGTACAACAAAGATTTAGAAGTTACCCGCCATGATTTAGATCATATCAAATAGAATCCTGAGGAATCAAGCAATAACTTCATAGCAAGGTGGAGAGAGAAAGAATCCACCACGGCCAACCGGCCTTCTGAAGAGGAGAAATTAGCATCGTGAAGAAGAACTTCTTAACCCATGTCCAAGCGATGATGGGAGGACAATACTACCCTCATTTCTGAGCACTCCTAGAAGTAGGAGGGGAGATCGAAGAAGGTCTTGTCAAAATAGAAGTTGAATCGAAGAAAGTGTCCGGACAGTTCACTCCCAAAAAATATAAAAAGCCTGTGAATATCATAGTTTTAACCGTTAATATCACCTTTCAGCCTACCTCTTCATGGGCACCAGAAAGCCTCCCTAGCCCAGTCAAGAAGGAATACACCTAGCTTCACGCTCCCCTCTTTAAAGTTTACATGGCCAGTTTAAACCAAAATATTTTCAAGCCATTAGACCTTTGTCCAGTACCAAACCCACTTCCTAAAAATTTCGAACCACATTCCCATTGTGATTTTCACGAAACTACCAGACACACCACTGATCTATGTTTCCACATATGTAATACAAGGTCTGATTGATCGGGGTATCATCGCCCCACCCGCCAATCCTCAACCAAACACTTCTGACAATCCACTCCCAAATCATACAAATGCCATCTTCATAGAAGAAAACCTAGATCGCACCCAATAAATCATCCATCATACCCATACATTCTTCTAAACCTCTCTAAGTTTGCCCATATTTTCTCCTACACCCTACCAGTTTTGTCAATCATGCTCGGTCACCTGTTACAAGAGCATGCATTATTTTTCATACCATCTCCGAAGGGAAAGATATGGAATTATCAATAGTGTTGAACAAAATTCAAGAATTCGGGCTGAAATATCCCTCCAAGATGACTATTGATTGCCAAAGATTCATTATATTATTCTTGAAAGCTCAAAATTGGGCTCGAGAGTAGGATAACTGGGAGATACCTACCAATGAAGTCAGCTTAGATGATATCGTCTATATCGTGGCAAACTTATTCCAACCGACCGTTAAAATTTGTATTATGTCTGAGATACTTGATGCTTTGAGACTATAACGGCGCCTCATCCCTTATATATCTCCCCGTCGAATGGGAAGATTTATATGGAGAGGACATTGAGGTTGTGGAGTGTACTGACTTCTCATGGAAAGATGATGTGAGTTCCACCGGATGGGGGGATGAATTCAATGATTCGGATGAAGAGAAAAGCCCAGAAAAACTATCCCGATAATCATCTTATGTGGAATGATATGCTTTGAGGAACTATTAAGATACATCAACAAGGTGGCTAAACAACCCGACATCGATGAGGAAATGGGGTTTCTATTTTTCCCTCTTATGTTAACTATATGACTATATTTGGAAGGCATTACCAATTCCTAAACCTGAAATCATCAACGATCGACAAGGGAAAAGGTGTTGAGAATCTTACTATGCCACAAATGACCCTCTTGGAGAGAAACACCCTCGATAAGTTGAAGAAGACCCAAGATAACATCACTCTATTGGGAATCTTTATGTCTTCCCAGCTCCACCGTAATGCCTTGATCAAACTACTCATCGGGCCCACAATCCCTTCTTTCACCACACCATAAGAAGTAGTCAACCTAGTCGAATATATAACCTCTACTAGAATGCTCTCCTTCAATAAAGAAAAAATACCTGTAATTGGGCCAAACGACAATTATTCTCTTAATATCTCTGTCGAAGTCATGGGAAAGACTGTCTCACTCTCTCTTGTTAATAATGGATCAGCTTTTAATGTCTTCCCATTGAGGACCCTCAATTATTTGGGACTGAAAGTGAGAGACCTTGCTCCAACCTCTGTCATGGGGCATGCTTATGATAATAGTCGTCAAGAAGTGATGGTATCTATAAATCTTGCAATAGGTGCTGAACCTATAAATCCCATTATTGAATTCGAAGTCATCAATATCCTAGATTGTTTTAATCTGTTACTCAGACGACCATGAGTCTATAGTATCAAGGGTGTGTCTTCTTCCCTGAATCAGAAACTGAAGTTCTTCACCAATGGGCATGTCATCCCTATCCTGGGCGACGGCGATAACACCTATAATCCAAGCACGAACAATTCAGAACTTAAAATACAGTGTGAGGAAAATGATATTCTTTTGTTAAGTTTTTCGGTCAAACCACTTCTACTCCTAGTAGAGGAAAATTTCAAAGATAGGTATTTCCAAAGTATAACCCTTATGGCAACGTCAATTTGATCCAGATGTACAAAAACATGAACTTTATGCTTGGAATGGGGTTGGGACGACGATAGTAGGGGAAAATTGAACCCATTATGTTGAAGAAATCCTTTCCTCCTTGTGATGTGGGTTATCAACTGTCAGTAGAAGAAATCAAAATTCTCTTCAACCTCGGCTGAAAAGAAGGCTAGAAAGCGCCAAGACTATCTCAAGAGATTCATTGAACGAAAGATTCATTAGAGAGGGTGAATATTTTCCTTTTTACAACTTTCCTGAACCATGGTATGATCATGTGGAAAAGAACATAAAACCAGTAATAGAGATATTTTTCCAATATAGCTACTCATGGGTCAAAAGTTCCTAACATTATGTGCAACCACTCGTTGAAAAGACCATAGCTGAAACCGTAGACTTCGAGGGAAGTGACTCTGAGGATTTATGCAACTTGCAAACACTGGGGCTAACACTTTTCTTGATATACTCAAGTGTTATATCATCGGATCCATCCCGCCTAATCAAAGCTACTAATGTACCTATCCTCAATTAGAATGTTGTACCCATCCCACCTGTTGAAATACAACCCAATTATGATGTTTATCCCATTTCTTATTTTGTTGTTCCTCCTTGTTCTGATGTAATTGAAACATCATTTGATGAGGTTCTCAACGTTATTTTTCCTAACAATGAAATAAATGAAGATTTTGAGTATATTAATATGCCTTATATTAATTGTCTTGATTCAAATCAAACTCGTAATAATGATGATTTCGCAAATGAACAATTCCCAACTGATCTAAATAAGGTTAACAATAAATAACATAACCGCGTTCAAGTTAATGAAGATGAAACTATTGTTACTAATCTCGGTTCTAGTATCTAACTACACGAGATTAAGATATGGGCCACCCTTGACGAACATCAACTCGAGGAATTACTGAAGGTATTTATGGATGTCTTCGCATGGTCCTATGACGACATGCCCTACATTGACCCCGAGATCACTCAGCATGAGATTCTAACTCTCCCATAATGAAAACTAGTCAAGCAAAAACTATGAAAGATCCGTACCGAATGGTCTCTCAAGGTTAAGGAAGAAGTGGTCAAGAAGTTGAAGGTGGGTTTCATTTGTGTAATCGAATATCCCATATGTCTATCCAACATCATACTCGTGCTGAAATCAAGATGGAAGGTTTGTATTTGCATTGACTACCAAGACTTGAACAAGGCCTCTCCAAAGGATGATTACCCGCTACCTAATATCGACATGATTATTGAAAATACAGCCAATCACGCTCTTAAGTCATTCGTTGATGGGTTTGCAGGATATAATCAGATCAATATGCTCCCTGATCATTAATAGAAAACCACATTCATCACCCCTTGGGAAACATTATTTTACACCGTCATGGCATTTGGTCTAAAAAATGTCAGGGCTACCTACCAAAGGGTTGCCACAACCATCTTGAATGATTTTATACACAAAAACGTCGAGGTCTACGTGGATGATATGATTATCAAGTCAAAGACTAGGGAATGTCATGTTCCCGCTCTTCAGAAGTTCTTCGAGCGACTATGATAATACCAAATGCGACTTAACCCACAGAAATGTGTCTTCGGTGTTACCAAAGGAAAACTATTGGTATTCGTGATTCGTGAGAAAAGGATAGAAGCAAATCCTTCCAAGCAAAAATCCATACTCAAAATGCCACCATCTTGAACAGGGAAGGAAGTCCGTGGATTCCTTAAAAAGTTATAGTATATTAGTCGGTTCATCATCTAGTTGACTTCTATCTGTGAACCACTCTTCAAACTCCTCCGAAAGGATTCCACTAAGGTTTAAAATGAAGCTTGAAAAGAAGCCTTCGATCGAATTAAGCAATACCTAACCCAACTTTTGGTACTTATTCCACCACAACATGGTCTTACCCTACACCTATACCTGACCATAAAAGACACTACAGTTGGGGATTTGCTAGCCCAATTACTTGAAGAATATATCTAAGAGAGAGCCATCTACTACGCCAGTCGCAAGTTGGCCAGGTATAATATTAATTACATTGCCTTAGAAAAAGCATGTGTCGCCCTCGTTTGTGTCACCCAAAAATTATGGCATTATATGCTTTCCTTTACGGTAAAATTTGTGTCCCGAATGAATCCCATCAATTACCTACTTGAGAAGCCTTCCTTGTCTAGTCGAATGGCTCGATGGTTAATGTTTCTTGTCGAATTCAATATTGTGTACATCACGTAGAAAGACATGAAATGAAGATCCATATCTGACTACCTTACTGACTACCCAATGGAGGAAAATGGTATATTGATGTTTTAGTTCCGGTATGAGAAGATCCTTTATACCTCCCAAAACGTCCTCTGATGGAAAATGATCTTTGATGGTGCCTCCAACAAGAAAGGGTATGGCATTGGGATACTTCTTATCGCCACTGATGACTCTCACACTCCTATTTCCATAAAGATGGATTTTACCTACACCAACAACATGCAGAATATGAGGCATCTATGATAGACCTTAAATTCTCTCTTAAGAAAGGAATTCGATACCTAAATGTCTACGGCGATTCAACCCTCATCATCAGTCTAGTACTCAAAAGATGGAAAGTTAAGGATGAGAAACTCTTACCCTTCCATGCCACCCAGAAGAGTTGGCCTCCTAATTCCAAGATATCACCTTCCACTACCTACCCGGAATAAAGAATAACCTAGCCGATGTCCTTGCTACCATAGGCTCCATGGTTGACATGTCTGAAGGAAGAATGATGTCCCCTTTCCTAGTCCAAAAGTAAGATAAACAAAACATATTCTACCAAATTGAGCTCATCAGAGAAGAAGATCATGATAATTAGCCGATTGCTAGTACTATGATATTTTTGGCAACTCCTCAAGCATGGTAGGTATCCCCATGATTCTAACAAGAATACCCAAGCAAGCCTCCGTAAACTAGTTGCCCAGTACATTATCTATGATAAAGCACTCTTCAAGGGAAGTTTTGATGGAACCCATTTACACTACATCGCAGGGGCTAACATCGAAGAGATGATGTAGAAAATCGATGTAGACCCCACATTAATGGCAATATGATCGCAAAGAAAATTATCTAATAGGGTTACTATTGGACAACATGCCTTAGGATTGCATCGTCTATGTTCAGAGATGTATCAAATGATAGTAATTCTCCTACCTCCAGTACTTCCCTCTATGGGAATTATGTACCATTCTCCACATGGGGTATCGATATCATAGGGAAGGTGACACCCAAAGCCTCCAATGGGAACGAATTCTTCTTGGTTGTAGAAGATTACTTCACCGAATGGGCCGAAACTGAATCATACATAGTTCTGTATGCTAAGAAGGTCGCCAGGTTCATCAGGAAAAAATATCATCTACCGATATGCGGTACCGAATGAGCTAGTATAAGAAAATGGACTGCATTTCGAAGTAGAAGTCACAGAAGTGGTCGACGAGTATGGGATTGAAATACAAAAATATTCCCCTTAGCAACCTCAAACCAATGGAGTTGTTTAAGCTGCTAATAAAAGCCTCAAATCCATCATCAACAAGATGATCAAAATTTATTGAGATTGGGCCTACAAGATTTACGCCATCTAGGGCTATCGTACTTCAATTCGAACAACTATTGGGGCTAACCCTTACTCTCTAGTCTAAGGAATATAATAAGTCCTACACATGGATCTGTAAATTCCTTCACTACGCATCATGCTTGAAATAAAAGTCAACGAGGATGATTAGAATCAGAGTCATCTTGATGAGTTGTCACTCTTGGACGAAAGGAGACTGAAAGCTATATATCATATACATGGGAACCATCGCCGAATAGCATGATCATTTATCAAGAACGTCAAGGACCATGGTATTCAATAATGGGACTTAGCCCTTAAATAAATCATAGAACCAATCTGGGACGCCGGAGGAAAATTCTTGCCCAATTGGAGCGACCCCTACATTATGAAGAAAATCCTATCAGATGGCACCACTATGCTCACCGACCTCAATGGAGAAGAGATGTCATATCTAATCAACCTGGACCATCTCAAGAAATTCTACCCCTAGCTCAAAATCACGGGGATCTATGACTCTTCTCGTCTCCCTTCTATTCTAAAAAAAATCCTTCATTTGCCTCTATTCAGAACTACATGAGGCTTGATCCTCTAAAAATCATTTTACTTTCAAAAATTAAAATAAAAAAAAATTCAAAACCCTTAGAGGTACGTAGGAAACACATTCGATTTACATGAGCACGCCCCCCTTCTTTTTCACAAAATACTATTATTTTCTTCTCCCCGAGAATGAGAGTTCATTTTAACATATACATGAACCAGAGGATTATATATGACATAATAGTTGGTATATATAATTCAAATGCAAAAACTCATTAAGAGGCACATCAATATAATTTAAATTTTCTTTATTTCATTGACAAAAAAATTATGTTACAATTACATCAACATAGGGAGTCAAACAACTTCCCTTGACAACTACTCCTAAAAATAACCCTTCCAACTTTTTTCCCATACATAATCAAACACAGCACAAAAGTGTAATACCCCTTATTTTCATGGCTTTTAATTATGAAGTTAATGAATTGGAATTTGTTTTTAATTTGGGATAATTAATTGGAAAAATTAATTCGGATTTAAATGATAGCGAGACGAGAGTTAGTATTTGGTTATTAATATGTTGTTGAATATTACTGAGTGATTATGGTAATATGTGATCATTGAATTTATTAAAAATGCCGTGAGTTGAAAATACGGCAGTTTCGGTAATTTAGTTGAAAATACCTCCACTCCCCTAGCCAGACCCCTCCTTAGACAAGGCAGACGACACCAGACAAGAAAAAACTGAGATCGACTCCCGAATGTGAGCAGTTGAAGAAGATATGCAATCCCAAATATCCTTTATACAGGTGGTTGGTACCCGGATGTGCTGAAAGAAAATTAAAAAAGAGCAAATCAATCAGTCTGAGGCAATGATAGAAAATAAAAAATCAAAAGATAAAGATATGAAAAGTATACCGCTGGTCGAAGAACCACCTCCGTCATCCCAGCTCCTCTGGATCCATCGTAATAGCACGGTAAAACATACACATCGACCCTCCATCATCCCGTCTAATATTATAATAAGGAGGAGCCAACCGCACAAAGGGAACCTCTGAGGTTGATATCACTATCGATGTCGACGCCCCTCTGTGCTGGGGGAAGACCCCACTGGCCGACTCTAACCCACTTGGGGGAGAGTCATCACATAATATATGTTGGGTGACATCAACCAACT
This sequence comes from Sambucus nigra, assembly GCA_949130495.1. Taxonomy (NCBI): domain Eukaryota; kingdom Viridiplantae; phylum Streptophyta; class Magnoliopsida; order Dipsacales; family Adoxaceae; genus Sambucus; species Sambucus nigra. The sequence continues at coordinate 116,652,479 of OX422219.1, forward strand.
CAATACGTAATCTAGATAATTGTATGTCACCATCGTGTCGGTATATAATGAGTAAGGCTCACGAATCATCGCCTCCGCCCATGCATCACCTGACATCGCTCGCTCTCGTCTCATATACATAGGGTCCTCACAGGTGTAACCATTACCTCCTCCTCCACGATATGTCGGACTACTCTCTCCCTGAGATAACAAGGGTATCCAAACTCATGTGCCAATAGATGCCACGACTGCGCATTGCCCCTAGTCATCCCCTTGTGTTGGATGGTCGTCACCTAGGGATAGAAGGTCACTTGCAAAATGCCCAACAGAGAATCAATATCAAAAAATACTATAAAGGAGATTTACCCAATCGCTCATCAGGTCGTTCAAGACCTGACACACCACCTCTAAGGAGAATGACTTCCTAGACTTCCATTTAGACTTCTACCACCGGTACATCTGATAGAAGTCCCCAACAGACTCGTCCTTCAAAGCTATCAATTGGGTGTTAATCCCAATCACCTCATAGAACAACTTCTGCAAAGGACAAAGGTCAGCAATTAAGAGTACCTCCATAAGATATGTAGCTCCAATAAAGGTTTGCCGACAACACTGTCTGAATGAATCTAAAGACAAACAAAGGGTCGCAAAGTCAGGCTCCCCCAATCAAAAAGAGGGACATTTGAAAATAACCTAAAAAATAGAAAAAAAACACAAGTGGATGATGTCTCCAATAAGAACCCTCCCAACAAAAGAATAATAAGCAAACGGTCCATCCACCGTACCTACTGGACATCCTCCGACTCAGTAATAACTCCATCAAAAGGGACAAACTAATAGTTTCCCCAGGGTCTATCCTCCACACATCACCTAATACCACCGTCACCTCCACCGGTTCACTTGTAAGGTCATGTCCACCTCTATCTTCACCTCATAGCAGTCCATTCCCAGCAGATGTTGCACATCTATGGGAGTAAGCATCATCTCTCTGAAATAAAAATGCATTGTGTGGGTTTTGTCCCACCACCTCTCCCTCTGAGCGTAAAGAACATCAATAAAATGGGGCATCTCATCTAGTGTAGATGCAGTCTCCCAAAGTCGGCTGATGACACCACCCAATGCACCATTGGTGGAAGGTGCTCCTAAATGTCCTTAATCCCCGTCATCCCTCGATATCATAGGCTCGACATAAAGATATCACACTGCCAAAGACACAGAGGAAAAACCCTTGTAAAAATTCAGGAAATAAGGAAATATCACCAAGAAAAAAAGAAAACAATACCAAAGGTCATAAAAACTTACATAGCCTCTAGGGTTAACCAACCTAGAATAACGATGACACGTTGACTCACACAAGAGAGTACGCTCATCAGCAACTAGCTCGAATGAGTCGAAATCATTTCCAATGCCCACAGCAAGGGGCACCATATCCCGCCATTCTAGGTTCGACCCAATCGTCAACATTTAGCCACACGATGTGTGTCTTGCTGTTTGAGAAATCATCCTTTTCTTGGTTTTAGAACGTTAAAACAGTTTCCAGAAGGTAATAGATGAAGAGAGCAAGTCTAGAAGCTATGAAAAATGAGGAGATCTCACCCTCTTTTTAATGGAGGCTACTGGGTATGCCGATCGGCATATCCCAGCAACATACCGATTAGCACTATCCCTTCACCTTCTCGAGGTACCCCAAAAGATCATGCCACTGCCGTTTGGCACCTCGCACACCATGCCGGTTGGCACCCTCCTAGAAATTTCGTACCAAAATTCCCAAAAAATGCCGACAAATCCCAAAAAATCCCCAAAAAATTCTAAATGAATTTTTTATAACCTTTTTTACTAAGAAAATAATTTTTACCATACTCATTTACCCAAAATAACTCTTACCTCCCCATCAGAATTATCAAAATAAATTGGATATATCCCCAAAAACGTCTCCAAATGACACCATAAAAAAGTCAAAAAATTCCCCAAGGAGGAAACATCAAACTCTGGCTATTTACTCTTCTCCATCGGAACCTAAAACTCAAAATTAAATGATTCCCCAAAATTCCCACTGGAGCCACAAGATAATTCCCCCAATGGAGTCTCTAAACTCCACCAAGCAAACCTCAACTTAAGCCCGCATAATTGGTTTTGACCCGCATAAATGGTCACTTTATCTTAAGCCCTCAGAATTGGCTTCAACCCGTAGAATTGGTCGCTTCAATATTAAGCCCTTAGAATTGGCTTCGACCCATAGATTTGTTCACCTCTACCTTAAGCCCTCAGAATTATCTTCGACCCGCATAGTTAGTCATTTCTACTTAAGACCTCAGAATTGTCCTTGACCCTCAGAATTAGTCACCCCTATTTAGGCCCTCAGAATATGCTTCGATCCTCATAATTGATCATATCTACTTAGGCCCTCAGAATTGTCTTCAACCATCAGAATTAGTCCTCTCTAATTAAGTCCTTCGAATTGGCTTCAACCCGCAGAATTGGCCATCACTACTTAAGCCCTCAGAATGGGTCACTTCTACTTAATCCCTCGAAATTTGCTTCGACCGTAAAATTGGTCATCTCTACTTAAGATCTCCGAATTTGATTTCACCCGTAAAATTGGTCACCTCTATGTAATCTCTCAGAATTTCCTTCGACCCTCAGAATTGGTTAGTACGACTTAAGGTCCTCAGAATTGACCTCAACCCGTAAAATTGGTCGCTACAACTTAAACCCTCAGAATTGGTCGTTACAACTTAGGTCCTCAAAATTGACCTCAACCTGAAAAATTGGTCACTCCTACCATAGGTCCTCATAATTGACCTTCGCCCACAGAATCGTCCATCCAAAGGATTTCCTTGGGTCCTCAAAATTGACCTCATCCTCATCCCTTAGATTCGCATAATCGGCCTCTTCCCAAAACATCATGTGGTGTATATTCGATGGGTTTCACTTGTTCCAACATCACCCGTCGAGAATCTCTATAGGCACCACATTCTAGGACCCCGCAAAGTTTATCCTTACGTCTCTAACAGCTCCCCATTTCACTATAACCCCTAGCTCATACTCTGAGTACCGATCTAAAGGCCATCGGGCATTCTTGAGCCCCCTTTGACTCCGATCAACTCCATTGTAAGATCAAAATATCTTTGAATATTTAAAGGGATCTGAATCCCCTTTCCAACTATTTGCCCCATGCACAAATCGATAAAACGATTCGGACGAACCAACCATTTTACTATGAAAAATTAATTTGGAGGACAGCGGGCGATCCCGGCCCCCAATTTGACCCTAATCAACTTCATCGTCAAAGAAAAATCCCTTTGAAGGGAACTGAATACTCTTTCCAAAGTTCTTCCCCTGTGTGTGAAACAGCATAACCATTTGGATAAATGATCTGTTTTCCCCAGTAACTGATGTAAATGCCATCAGGCACTCTCGGGATCTGTTTGACCAAGGTCAACTCTTTATTTTGAAATAGACTAGATTAATCTTCTAAGGGAACTAAATACCCTTTCCAACAGTCCACCCCATGCGTGATTCTGACTTATGGTAGGGACGAACGATCCATTTTACTCTAAGAGGTCACCGAGAACTTTCGGGCCCTTGGTAACCAAGGTTAACTTTTTGAATTGAGAAAATATATTTTTAATGGAGAATTACATCACCTAACCTTTCCAATGATCCATCATGTGAGCGATTCGGACTTACCATTCGGACGAACGATTCATTTCCATTCGACGATATCCCGTTCAAAGGATCGTCATGCTCTTCTGAACCATATATGACCCAAAGTCATCTCTTATACCCGGGAGTGATCCAAAGGACTCTTAAAGGTCTCTAAATTACCTTTCTAAAGATATTTTTCGTGCATGATTTAGATCAATGGATTACGTTCTACGACCATTTTTTCGAAAGAATTTGCACGAGACTGCTAATTGGCAGGTCCATTTCCCTTCCTATAGGTAGTGTGCCTCAGGTTATCATCCGATTGGCAGGGATGGTAACATGCCAATCGGCACCACCCCTGACCTTATAAATAGAGGGCATGACCTCATTCCTAAGACACACCTCAGATCCATCAATACCGGTGATCTCAACAAAATTCTCTCGTAATCCGCAAAGTTTCCTTATGTGAAATTTCATCCCATCCTAAATTCCCATCCTTTTCACACCTAATGCGGAAAAATCTCATTCTCTCTCATTTAACATTCATATCAAGATTCAAGGGAGTTCATCCAAGATCAAGATCAAGCTTAATTTCTTAAAGAAGGTCCAAACCTTTCCCCCTCTCTTTAAATTTCTTATTTTCCTAGTAATTACATAAGTTCATAATTAAGTTCTTTTACTTTAGTTCAAACTTAGAAACATCTCACATTTCAATTAGTTATATTTCACATACTTTATTTTCTATAAATGAACCAAAACAAATAAAAAGAGGCTTCCACTTATAAATTCCAACGAGATTATCCATCACACTATTTCAAAAGTAAAAACACATTTTTTGCACACACACATATAATAAAGTCACGTTCGAATTAATGGGATAAGCCCCACCTTTGTGCAGAATTCGAACTATGTGGACTTTGATGCCTTTATAGGCTACGTGGGCATCTTGGGTTAAAACTTGAAACTCGAGTCTAATTTTCTAATTCTCTAAAATTTCTAAGTCTCTAAATTTCCCATATCTATATTTATCCTATTCTTGTATGATTGTAATATATATTATGCTTGTAATCCTTATTAGCATTTCATCCAACATATATTATTGTTTCATTATAACAATCAATATCATGGTAAATGCATAAATCGTATTTCCTATACATTATTTTGGGAACATTTATATGGATGAACTAGCTCTATCTTTTCCATGCTATGAGTTGGGTGATTCTGATCTCGATTATATATATAAACACACACTTCACAGAGAGATAAAGAAAATAATAACACAAGCCCATGACAGATCGAAAGGGACAGATGGGTGCCTAACACCTTCCTATTCCGTAACTTAGCCCCCGAGCCCCTCGAACTATTGGTTTCGTAATCATCAGTTTGTGTTTGATGCCTCTCTCTCGAGGCGGCGACATATTCTTTTTCCTTTGTTTTGGAAAAATAGGCTGGAGACTCCTTGTCTTTAAATTAACCTCACACATGCGATGGCCAAAATGCTCATAGAGAGTACGAAGGAGCGAGACCCTTTTCTCTCTTCCCTCCTTTTTCCCCCAGCCCCACGGGAGGGAGAAAGGATAGGAGATAGCCAAAAATACGGGGATGGACACCAAGTCCAATCTTTATTGTACTTAGTTTGTCACTTTGATGAGAGTGACTGGAATAATAGGATAGATCAATTCCTTCTATGTGAATGTGAACCCGAGCCTTTCGAGAGTGTGCTGACACGTGAGGTTTCATCTATGAGTGATGAGTTGGTTGAGAAAATAATTCAAGCATTTCCCCCCTGTGACGCATGTTTTGTCATACCATATTATCCTTTCCCACCACGTTCACCCATGCCATTTGAGTTTTTGTATGAGTTCGAGGACATGACTAGAGTACCATCCCATTTGGAGAGAGATTTAATCATTCTCGAGTTTGAGGGAAACCTAGGCTTAGCATGCCATTCGGAATTTCAATATGATTGTCTCTTCGAGTCTGACCGTTTATGCTATAATGTGACTCTGCATATCGATAATATCATTCACCGCATTCATTATATACCTCCATGTATATACTTTTTTGTTGGGTTGACTCCCAATTGTTCAAACTTTTGATTTATGATGAAATGAATGTGAGATGGGTTGAAAGTTAGTAACATAAATTGATGATCACGAGTAATATCATCCTTGCCTTATCCGTAATTTATTTTGGGCATGCCATGAGGAAAATGTAAAATATAGGTTTGGGGGTACGGATGGTACTTTTGAAAATAATATCCGAAATTTGAACGTCAAAAATATTTTTTTTTAAAGTAAATATTAGAATCTAAAATCCTTAATAATATGACAAAAAATTTGTTTCAAATCTCAGTGCGTAAAAATTTCACGCACTAAGTCAAAATTGATCTAAAACGAATATTAAATGAGATTTTTGTACCAATCCTCATATTCTAGTTATTTAAATCAACTCGTGTTAAAAATAACTCAAATTTTCGTCCAGTGGTAAATTAGTCTAGATCTCAAATATTTAATCGGATGAGAAACGAGTGGAGATTTTATTTTGAAAATGCGCCTAAAAACATAAAAACAATAGAAATAAAAATTAATCTCGAGACACATATGGTAATTATATCAGTGTTCCGACACATGAAGTTAGGCCATCATTTGTTAAAAAACAATATTAGCCATAAAAAACCCCGAAAATGTTCAACTTTTGGAAGACAAATTGAGCCCAAAATTTATATTCGTTTTGTTTATCAACCCAAAAAACCCAAAATGGCCCAGAGTTCGAAAAATTAAAGAATTTAGAATTTTAGGTCGATAGGGTACAAAAAAAGGCAAAACAAAATGCTCAACTTAAATAAAATATATAAATATCAAAAATAGAAAAGAAACAAAATGAGCACATAATGAAAAAAAAAAACGGGCCGTGATAAGAAAAAAATTCAACTCCGAAAATTTTCAATATTTCCATAATCCCCCAAAATACTCGTAACCTAGAAAAAGTCCTAACCAAGTCTGAATAACGAAACCAATCACTTCGTGGAGAGATAAAAAAATAAAGAGACAAATCGGTGTGAATAAAGAATAATATTTTCTCATTTTCCAGTGATCATAATTTTTCATGAGATATTTTCATCATAAAAATTTATGTCTTTCTATTTGTGTGTGTGAACTCGTGTCCATTATATTTACTCTTATTTTCACGCACACCGAGCAAAAATAAAGCCACTATTCAAGTGATTCATTTATGAGTGCATCCCATAAGAAATTGCATCAAAGAGAATTTTTGAAAAGTATGTGATGATCAATCAATGGATGTTAATGGTTAATTTTTGGCACACACGCTATGAATTAATATTTATCGAATAAATTATTTTGTTATTCTTGTGGAATTTAAATTGTGTGGTTTTTAATTATTTTGATTTTCCATTTAGTTGTGCTATGTGGTATAAATGGAATTTTGTGGGCAAATTCATTGCAAACTCTCACGAGACACCACTCGTTCTACTAGGGTAACCTAGGGGTTTAATGGCTTGTTGCAAATGCTCAATGCAATTGCGTGCGAGTGAAATAAGTATTCTATCTATTAGAAAATAAGTCTTATTTATGTACCCTATTTTTTATTCTCTTACATTGCTCGGGAGTAGTAATGTCTTAAGCTAGGGGTTTGATTCGACATTGATAATTAATATTTATCCCTCTAAATTCGGCATTTTACTGTCATGCACACTTCATTTATACCACACTTAGCTCATATTTATTGCAACTAAACTTTTTTTATTTTTTTTCTTAATTTGTGTACCTCTCATGTGTTTTACAGGCAATTCGTGTAAGTGGACGGAATAGAATAGCATAAAATGATGAAAATAATGCAAGGAAGAATAGTCAAGGGAAAATCGATAATATTATATCCAAAATTCAGAGAAGGAGAAAACATGAAATCATAGATCTCGATTTCACGAGGTCATACTAAGAAACGGTACCTCATTCCGAGTTATAGTGAAGAAGTTATAGCACTTTGAAGATTGCGAAAAGTTCTAGGATCAAAACTGCAAATAGTGAAAGATCAAGGCATTTCCAAGCGACAAAACAAATAGAAAAAAGAGAACCATTTCATTTTTACAAGATTTTTGGTCCAAGGTGTTCGGTTTTTTGCAGGAATTTTTATCATTTCCTATTTTATAGCTAAAGTTGTTAGGACAAAGACTTAGCCTATTGGCCCAATTGGGGTCTGTATATAGTGCAATTAGGATTTTATTTTGATATACTTTGTATATTGTAAAACCCGTAATAAATCTAAAATTACTGGAGTTGCAATTACTTTATGAATTCCTCATTTACAAAGCAATAAAGAAGAGTTGTTCCAATTTCTACTTAGTTTGAAGTTCTTATTTCCTGCACTTTGGATTCTCATCAATTTGGTATTTGATTTCAACTCTTTTCTTTTCTATATGTCTACATGAATGTTTGCATGCTTAATATCATTCGTTTGTAAATAGTCTCCATGTTTAGCTAAATTATTCGTAGGTTAGGGGACATGAACCCATCCTAGGGTTTTCAACTATAAATATAAAATTAGTCATAGTTAAATAATTAATTTCCCGAGGTTGATAAATTGACCGGGACTAATAGTGTAGGTATCTTAACGCAGTTTGTTAAAAGAAAACCGAGTGTTTGAGGATGCATGATATGTGTCGGTGAATATATCAATCATGAATATTTATTTCTTAACCAATTATCGCGTGGGTTAATACCCAAACATATTTGGTGTTTCGAATTGATTTGCCCATTTTATTTTAATTAATTAGTTAATTAATAGAATTTCATATTTATTGTAGAAATCCTATGGTTTGGGGGATTAGATATGAACCTCCTTTTACAACTAATTTCAAAACCTAAATTTTTCTTCATTTTATTTAATTTGAATTTTCAATTTCATAGCTTAATTTTTCTAGGTAATTACTAATCACTTGATGTGTGATTTTTCACTTTTTATTTCATTGTACGAGTCAAATCATAGATTTAAGAAACCAACCCTAATCTTATCATTAACATTATATTCCCTAAGGATTAGACCTTGTCCTACTGGGTTTATTACTTGAGAGACCGACTTGCACTTAGCTGTAAGTGTACACGTAGCACACACTTTTTTTGGCTCGCCAAATATGATTCTTTTATTGAGCTTTGGGTATATGTCTGATGTTAATGCGTAATGATTATCTCTAGTAGATACTTGAATACTCATAGGTATGAGACAACCTATGAATATTCTAAGTTAGAACGAGCAATCTTCGAAGGCATTAAAATATGCCTTTGTTTTGTCAGGGCTTGAGAGGTGACGTTTACTGAGGTACAAGTATTTGACTGTACATGTACTACGTGAATTTTTATGTAGAGACTACTTTCCCCTGATATATAGTATGCTCGTGACGTATAAAAATATATAGATTGAATCAATTAATATAATTCCATAGCAGTGAATAAGACTTGATCATGTGGAATAAATGATGTTGGGAGTAAAAGCATCTGAAATTTAGGATTATTTGGTTGAAAAAAATTTAAAATACACAAAAAGACTAGAGGAAAATGCATAATTATATTATAGCCCAACTTAGTTATATGGTTATATTGAATAACATTGTTGTGAACATCTCCATATTAGCATTTTTTAGGATACTGGATGTCAGTTCATCCTCACTCCCGACCTAGTTGTGACAGTCTTCTCAGTTATCGATCTTTTAGGATGTAGGTGTAAAGCCTCCATGCTCACTCTTTCAATTCATTTACTATTTTGTCGAGTCAATATTGTTATTATTAACTTTGGTTTTGGATTTATTTTGAGACAACGTAGTATGCGTTGATTTTATTACTGTTACTGGTTTAGTATCAGAGTTTATGTGGTTCACCTCTATTGAACATCAATTATTTACATTTATGCTCTTAGTCTTATTTTCAGCAATGCTTAGAGTGATATTTATTTGTGTTTGATTCTCATGATCTTATATTAGGCATGATCAATCTAGTATTAAATTTTATGGGGTGTCATAAATCACTAGAAATGACACAATTTACCAATAACCTTATGTCCATATCTATTTAAAGCACAACCATAATAAATGTAGCAGAGGTTCCAGCGGATCTTGGGCACCTCAGGATGGAGTTCAAAACAATCTAATTGAACTTCTGGCAGCTCCGACCTACCGAAGACCATATGGATATACAATGTTTGTCCCTCTACCCAAATTCAAACTACTATACAAGTTCAAGATAATGGATATAAGAAAATTCACAAGAATGGTGCTTCCAACATTGCACCTCAAATTGTACGTTTGATCTATGAAAGTATACAGGCCATATAAACAAATCATAGAACAAATGTTCGGGCACACCATATTAGGTGAAGTACTCAAATCTTTGTTATCCATTAATGATGTGCGGACGACCAGCTAGAATGACATATGTCGAGAATTCATGAAATAATAAAAGTACAATAATGCGTTATAGATCACGTATGGAGACTTGAAAATGATAAATAAAGAAATTAATGAGCACTTTTGCACTTCCATAGCCCATGGGAGAAACAATTCTTCTCAAATGGTGAACCGACCTTTAAAGGAATAACATATGGCCATTGAAAAGAAGAACCTCATTAAAAGCTATCGGTAAAAGTTAAAGACTCGTTACCTTCTCCACTTGATATATTTAATGGACGTGGGATCATAACTGGAGGATGATCTCATGAATCAACCACCAAAGAACGAGACTGTCAGTCATGGGAATGTCCCTCCCTTTAAAAATAGGAGGAAAGAAAATACTGTCACGATAGTTATCAATGTTATTCAATACCCAACCCCTACACTTGTACCTATACCTTAGAATACTAAGAGAGTCCAACACATAGTCCATCCCCTCTAATCTCCTAAAGGTAAAATCTATCAATATCTCAAGAAAAAGTAACTTTCTAAGACCCCCAAACCTTTACCTAATCCCTTACTATAAGGTTTCAGGAATGATCTCTACTATGAATTCCATCACATGACATGACATAAGCTCGAGGGATGTCGATCCATGAAATTATTCATCAAAAACTTGATTGATTAATGGAAAATCACTTCGCTAACTAAGTCAAAACCAACCATCAACAGTAACCCTCTACCCAACCATTTCATGGGTAAATGTTCTCAACAGAGAGGAAGAATTCGAGGACCCATCCCACCTAATTAAACCAATCAACTCAGTAATGGAAGCATAATAACTAAGATAGGGGAGCCTTGGCAATCGACACTTATATCATGTGGTGGCCACATAAACCTACGTTAATGTTATGGTTCAAACAATTAAGAATTTGAAGGCCACTCGACGATATCCTTTGGCGATATCCTATATCAATTGATGTACTTTGTATTCCAAGAAAACTCCAATCTTTTTCAATTAGACATAGTATATAAATATGGTAATATTTACGAGCATTGGGAGGTGATGCATGACGAAGTAGAAAAAGCACTAGGGTATATCAGGGGATAAGAAAATTGAGATATCATCCCGACTGACTGGGTTAAAGAAGTTAAAATTAAATACAGTGATGACTCATGGTCGTGATTATCTCAAAATGATTCAACAGCCAAACTATTTACCAAAAAAGACCCGATCTTCCACTTTTATTATTTGATTATCTCCCCTCCTTGGGAGGATGAGGACCACATCTTCACTTTGAACTATGATAAAATAATAGACTAATTCCTCAGCCCAGAATAAGAGTCCATGGAAGTCAATCATGTAACTCTCTCTGAATGATTCCAAAAGGAGACTATCCTGAACCCTATTCCTTTTAGGGAGAAGAAAAATCATAAGGAAAGGAGAAACTCAAGGAAGACATAATCTAGGAGATCGAGGATAATTGAGTTTTTGAGAAACTAAAGAAGATCAAGCCAATATTTACATATGAGGAATTCTCATATCCTCCTAATCCCATTGAAATTTAATCGTCAAATAATTTTCTCAGAAAGTGGTAGTCATCGTTTCCAGTCCTAATGAGATCATGAAGATTATGGGAAGCCTAAACTTCGCAAAAAGTATTTCCTTTGCCAATATTGAGCTTCCCAAAGCAATACCTTGTCATAATATGGCCCTGAACATTACTGTGAATATCCACGAACAGAGTATCTATATGGTACTTGTGGATTATGGATCCTCTCTAATATCTTTCCTCTAAGAATTGCTAAGTGTTTAGGAATCAAACATGAATATCTCTTGACAACACACCCAAGTTATAAGGGACTATGCAAATAATCATTGGGAAGTAATGAAATCCATCAAACTAAGTCTTAGAATTGGTCCACTTAATAGCACAACCGAATTCCATGTGATCGCGATACATTATTCTTTTAACCTCCTCATGGAAAGGTTATGGCTCCATAAGGTTGGAGGAGTAGGTTTGTCATTGCATCAAAAACCAAAATTCTTCTACGAAGAGAACCTGATCAGCATGATAGTGGGGATATATATATATATATATATATATATATATATATATATATATATATATCACCAGCTTCTGACTCGACTAGCTTCTAACTTGACTCGCCAATAGAAACCGTCTTGGTTGACACAAATAAAGAGATATCATATCCATATTCTAAATATGGGTGCTACAATGTAAACCACATGATGAAAAGAATGAAGTTCCTAACGATAATGGGGCCCGAGAAAAATCAATGACGAATTAGTGAACTCATCATAATACCTCAACAGTCCAACACTTGTGGGATGAGATACAATGGGAAAAGTGAGGATATCGTTTCTAAAGGAGTAAATCTCAAGAAGTAAGAATTTAAGAAACTATGGGTTGCCACCGTAAATAGTCACTCCATCCTCAATAAATATTTCACCAAGGAACGGGCGACGTCCCTTACTACTAATTCCCAAAACAATGTGTAGAGGACAATATTAGAAAACAAATAACAGTATGGGAAATCTTCTTTGAAGACTTTCCTTTATTGATCCAAGAAAAAGTACATGAAACAATAGATCTAATCGAAAAACTTGACATGACCTTAACAACTATGATCCCCTCGAAGATTCGAAACACACCGATATGTTTAGAGAACTAATGGAAAAAGAGGAAATAAATTGGACCTTGTGACACCTACCAACGACTCATAACCCGTTCGAAGATAAAATTTCCTATAGTATTCAATAAGAACCCTCGGCTACCATATCTAACCACCATTTTGATTAGAAGGCCATTATAGAGAACTACTTCGATGTACTTAATCATGTCGATCAATTTGTTGATGAGATAAATTTTAACTTTGAGTTTCCTTTTATGAAAAATGTATAAATGATGATAAATGTCCAAATTAAAGTAATGAACTAAATTTATTTAATGAGGAGATAAAAAAATACATAGAAGAGCTTCATAATAAAGAAGACAATCCTGTACAACCTATCAATGAAGCGATAATGGTTAACTTAGGGTGTCCTGGTAAGATAAAAGAAATTGAAATAAGAAACTCTTTAGACGATATAGAGAGGTCCACACTCATTCAACTCCTCAAAGATTACATCAATGTCTTAGCTTGGTCTTACGTTGATATGTTTGGAATCGATCATGTGATTGTTGTTCATTATATACCTACATATCCATATTCTTAACTAGTCAAGTAGAAGCTCGGGCTAGAATTGTCACTCGAGGTCAAAGAAGAAGTCCTCAAACAACTCAGCATGGGATTCCTAAGGGCAATTGAATACCCCACATTGTTGGCCACTATCGTATATGTCCCGAAAACGTGAAGAAAAGTGAGGTTGTGTGTCGATTACATACATTAGAATAAAGATAGTCCTAAAGATGACTACCCACTGCTAAACGTTAACATGATCATTAACAACACTTCGGATGACGCCTTAAAATCCTTTATGGATGGCTTCGTTGGTTACAATGAGATCAAAATGCACCAAGACCAATAGAAAAAGACTTTTATTATCCCCCGTGGGACATCTTGCAGCATATTAATGTCATTCAGACTTAAGAACATTAGTGCCCTTACCAACAAGGAGCCACCCCCTTAATAAATGACATGATCCATTAAGAAGTTGAGATATACTTGGATGACATGATTGTAAAATCCCAAAAATGAGAAGGACGCGTTTTAATAGTAAGGAAGTTCTTCGAAAGACTAAGGATGTACCGATGTGCATAATCAACCAGAAGTACATCTTTAGAGTCATCAAAGGGAAGTTACTAGGATTCCTTATCACTAAAAAGGGACTCAAAGTGGATTCATTCAGTGTCAATTACATCTTGGAAATTCCACCATGACGTACATAGAAGGAGGTTATGGGATTCCTAGGATGGATACAATATATCAGTTGGTTTATCTCTTAAATGATCTCTATATGTGAGAAAATATTCAAGATGCTCCACAAAACTCTACTAACATATGGAACTCCTCTTACCAAGAAGCCTTCAACACAATGAAATAATATTTTACTAAGCCACATGTAGTGCCTCTACCACGACATGGGAAAATTTTTATTTTGTATCTCACGATCATAGACACAATTACCAGAGCTGTAATCGCTCATTACTTCAAAGAATCCCATAAAGAACATACCATATACTATGTTAGTCGAAAACTCAATGCATGCGAAGAATGGTATACGACGTTAGAGAAATCTTTCCTATCCTTAGTATGGGAAATATAGAAGCTAAGGAATTATGTGGTCACCTTCGATATCAAGATAATCTCTCGTAGTAGTGGAAAAATGGTCCCCAAAGAATAAAATAGTCCATATTATCTCAGTAATTTAAATATGGGGCCCATTTTTAAAAGCTATGAGTTAAATTTAGGGCCCATATAGAAAAGTTAGAATCAAATATGGGGCCCATATTTTAAAGATATGAATAAAATATGGAGTCCATTTTCAAAGCTACAAGTTAAATACAAGACCGATTTTTAAAAGTAAAGAGTAAACTATGTTTTTTTACATATATTGGGAATTGTAATACTCATTTGGGGAGAAAAAAATGGGTTAACCTAGCCCATATTTGGAATGTCCATATTAGGCCCAACGCATATTGACCCACCCACATTAGGCCCAACCCATAGTTTTGGCACTACTAATCTCTCGCATTGATTCCTTAAAATATATGCTCAAAAGAGTTACATTAATAAGAAGAATGGCCTAGTGGTTATTTTTGCTTACAGAGTTTGACATCGAGTACGTACACTAGGAAAACATAAATGGATAGTCCATTACAAACTACTTAGGATAATATCCTTTGGATGAACAAGAAGAAGTCACTGCCCATTCACTACAAGAAAAAATGCATTTTATGACAGTTAAAAATAGTATTAAAAGGGATTTTATGACTTTTTTATAGATAACATCAGTTATAAGTTTGGTTGTCATAATTGATATAGGCAAAAACTTTCACATTGTATGGGTATTAGAGGACTAGTTTTTCCAAAAGCATCATTAAACCACCAAATAATCCAATAAAATATTACAGTTGGTGGAAAAAGCTATCATATATGATCTAAAGCTGTCATTTTTATATATTAAAAACTATCATGTAAAATATTTCATATCATGAAGTTTTAACATAAACTCTCATAAATAAAGCGTATAATGTAAAAAAAATTAAGCAGCTAATATTCAAATCATGGTTGACAAATGAACCAAAACACAAATCAAAAGACATTGAATAATATATTCCACACAATATTTGAAAAACGTTACTAATGCCGTTTAATACAATGATTAAACTGTATAAGCAACTCCGAGATGTTTGTTGAAGAAACCCATTTCTTTTGAAAATAAAAATGATAAATAGCAAGATGTGTTTACACAAAAAACTTATGTACGAGAATAACCAAGACTTTGTAATCAGTTTTAAAACTAAGATAGTTTCAAAATATCAGCACACTATAGAATGAGATGAGGAGATGAAGATAATCAGAACACACTATTTTTAACGTGGTAAAACCTCTCCCAATAGAGGAAACATCCACGGTGACTTCTAAGTCACGAAAGTAAAAATCCACTAAGATAAATAGCAGTTACAAACAATACAACATACATGCACACAACTCAGCCTATTCTAAGTTTAGGAATATACCCCACTTGGTGTCCTTCTAACTTGTTGTAGATCTGATTGTTGATGATGTTCTTCCAGTTTGATAACTTCCACTTTGCTTTAGCTTTCTTTGCGTCGACTCAATAATCTTTGATCTTATACCCAACACTTTCAGTGTGGTAGTGTGTCAAGTGTTTGTGATGTGATTTCTATTCACATGCATGAACTCACACACACTTAGTTTTTATAGACATTCCTAGAAAATTACATATAAAGACTATATGTTGTGATTTTCTTTTCTTTCTTTCTTACAAAACTTAGAACCTTTTTGACCTTTTAACCTATCCCAGATTCCACGGATATCTTGCTTCTAAATCGGTCAAGATCTTAATCAATCTCGGTTTTTAAAAATATTTTCGAGATTGAAAATCTCCAAGTGAGAATCCAACTAGGTCAAGGTTTAGTTTCATAAGAACAGAAAACATAAAACATTTGTAGATCTAAATCAGCAAAGATTTTCTTAAAACAAGAAACAAATATGCAGATCTAGTGATATATAACATGCAATAGTGTAGATATAAGATTTCTATGAAAAAGAAATACATATCTCACCAAAATATCTAAGTTGGTAACAAGATCACAGATCAATAGATTACAGCTACAAACGATCAAACCAGTAACACCAATATCTCTCAAACACTCAAGGTTGTGTTTGGATTTCTGAAAGTACGAAGGTTTGAATATAGTTTGAAGTTGTTTAGGGTTAGGGTTAGGATTTCTCTAACTCAGTTCCCTTTCTCTCTCTTCTCTCTTTTCTTTTCTCTCTTCTCTCTCACTTCTCTCTTCTCTCTTTTTTTTTTCAAGTTGGATGACTGCCAAAAGTCTTAAAATGCTGAGAATGAGAGGGTTTATATAGGAGCCAAGGAAGGTTTTGGATCGCTGATAGCAATCAACGGTTGAGATTCAGTCTTCCTTATATTGACTTTGATCCAAGGGTGGTAAAAAATGGTGGGTTAAAACGAAAGCGATTGGTCCATAGTGATAGCACATGGATAGACTTAAAACACATGCAGGCCATAGATAAGGTTTGATCTAACGATCCACAATACACCAGGCAGTTCTCTCACAAAACAAACACAAATGAGATAACAAGAGCATGACAAGTGTTGGCATTTCATTGGCTGACAAACGCACGTCCAAATTAATTACAAGCAACACCCTGAAGTCTCTGGCGCATTGATATTCTACCCAATCAAACATTCTAATGAAAAACTGAGTTTTCATAATAGCATTTTAACCACACAAAGTTTATAAACACACTTTTATTAAAGAAAACATTATTTTAAAAATGTTTAAAAATTCCCAAAAATTATTAACACAACATTTTATGGGGAATTTAACATACAATCAATTATGAGCAATATATACACATGTATGCACTTCTAATGTGTGTAGTGATTCAATTTATACCTTGGTTGGATCATTGAAGAGGATTAGAGAGAATAAGTCTGAGGTTCTTTGGATTCTAGGTTAGACAACAAATTTTGTCACTATTTCCAAATTAGATGAACACTTATACAATATAGACTTAAGTAAGTCAAAGGTATAAGGTGCTTCAATCTCCCCCTTTGGAAATATGAGACAAAATCTCCTTTGAGTTAGCTTAAACTCTTAGGGAACCAAAAAAAATAAAACCTAGTCCTATAAAAAAGATACTATCTACCCATTTCCTAGAAAGTCAAAAATTACATAACTCAACTATTTACAAATTTGTACACTAGGGAGAAATGGTAGAAAATCAGTAAAAATGGTTCCTGCAAATATGCACTAAGATCAAGCAGTTTAGATGAAATATGAACAAAACATTAAACCCGTAAGACTCAAATTTCTCCCCCATTTTGTCTCAAATGGACAAAGGGTAAAAATTACGGTCTTGAGAGTTTAATCAGCACATACCATACCTATAGAATTACGCAAATACAGAAATTTGTTATAGTCTAGAGGTTTAGTGAACATGTCTGCAAGTTGCAGATCAATAGGTAGGTAATGAATTTCTAACTCCTTAGTCTCAACAAGTTCGCGTATAAAGTGATGTCTTATTTTAATATGCTTAGTTCGCGAGTGTTCAACCAGATTTTTAGATATGTTAATGGCGCTTTAATTGTCACAATACAATTGTAACTGGTTTTCTTTAATCCCATAATCGCTTAACATTTGTTTTATCCATAACAATTGAGCACAGCAACTTCCTGCTGCTATATATTCGGACTCAGCCGTAGATAAAGATGTGCAATTCTGTTTTTTGCTACTCCAACCTACTAAATTATTGCCGACATAATAACAGGCACCTGATGTACTCTTACTGTCATCAGTACAACCGGCCCAATCAGCATCAGTATACCCTATGATGGTGCTGCAGGTATCATTAGTGTACCTAAGTCCAAGATTAAGAGTGCCTTTTATGTACTTTATTATACGTTTTACACAAGATAAATGGCTCTCTTTAGGGTTATTCTGGTAACGAGCACACAGGCATACAGCATACATTATATCTGGTCGTGAGGCAGTTAGATAGAGTAGACTACCAATCATACTACGATAAAGTGTGCAATCAACTGACTTTCCATTTTCATCTTACATAATTTAACAGTAGTACTCATAGGCGTTTTGGCAACTTTAGCATTATCTAAACCAAATTTCTTACTTAGTTTGAGAGACAAATAATCCATCAAAATTCTGTTTCACTTGAAATCCTAAGAAAAGCTGTAGCTCCCCCATAAGGGACATGTGAAACTCCTTATGCATAATAGCAGAAAAGGATTTAACTTTAGATGTTGAAGTAGACCCAAAGATGATGTCGTCTACATAGACTTAGGCTATAATAATGTTTTTGTCAAAATGTTTGACAAAGAGGGTTTGGTCATTTCCTCCTCTCTTAAAACCCTTATCCAACAAAAAGTTGGATAGGCGTTCATACCAAGCTCTAGGAGCTTGTTTTAAGCCATACAAAGCCTTTTTTAAACGAAAGACATAGTCTGGGTATTTTGGGTCAATGAACCCTTTGGGTTGTTCTACATACGTTTCTTCGGATAGAATTCCATTGAGGAAGGCAGACTTGACATCCATTTGATAAAGTGTAAATTTTAAGTGACACGCTATGGCGAAAAGAAGTTGAACAGATTCAAGATGAGTGACTGGGGAAAATGTCTCGCTAAAATCTATCCCTTCTATTTGTGAGTAACCTTGAGCAACTAGTCTAGCTTTGTTTCTAAGGATTACCCCATTTTCGTCAGATTTGTTCTTAAAGATCCAACGTGTGCCAATAACATTTTTGTTTTGAGGCCGCGGTACAAGATACCAGACATCGTGAATGACAAATTATAAAAGTTCTTCCTGCATAGCAGAAATCCAGTGTGTGTCCTTCAATGCTTCATTAACATTTTTTGCTTCCACAAGGGAGACGAAACATGCGTAATTAGCATAATTTCTTAACTAGGATCTAATACGGACTGGCTCATTAGGATTACCGACCACGTTGTCAATGGGATGATCTTTAGAGACCCAGCCAGGTACTTCTGGACTCTCAATAGGTAATGAGTCATCTATTTCTGGTGAATCAGTTTTGAAATCATTTTAAGATTCAACCACAATAGGTGATTCAGATATCTTATTTTCGACAATAGTGTCGCTTACTATTACATTTATCGACTCCATAAGGGTCTTAGTACGCAGATTGTATATACGATATGCACGACTGTTTGGAGAGTAACCTAAGAAGATGGCTTTATCTCCATGCGTCTCGAATTTGGACAGATGTTCTCTGTCTTTACAGACGTAACACTGACTTCCGAAAGTTCTTAGATATTTCAGATTAGGCTTCTTACCGTACCACAACTCATAAGAGGTTTGTTTAGCGTTTTTCCTAAGGTAAACCCGATTAATGATATGACATGAAGTTCTAATAGATTATACCCAGAAGTACTTAGGTAGAGATTTGGCATTCAACATGACACGCGCCATCTCTTGAAGAGTTCGTTTTTTCCTTTCGGCAACACCGTTCTGCTGAGGAGTCTTAGGGGCACTGAATTCGTGTTTGTAACCGTTGTAGTCACAATATTCAACTATTCTCGTGTCTATGAACTCTCCCCCTCTATCGCTACGAATGCGATTGACTTGTGTGTCCTTCTCATTTTCAATTCTTAGTAAAATTTTCAAAAATTTCTGAAACGTGTCAGATTTATGTTTTAAGAAGGCAACCCAAGTGAATCGTGTAAAATCATCAACCATGACTAGGATATAACTATGTCCACAAAGACTAACAGTTATAGAGGGACCAATAAGGTCCATATGGATGAGATCTAAATGTCTAGAGGTGAGAATGTCTTTAACTTTTTTATGCGAAGTCTTAACTATTTTTCCTTCCTGGCAATGACAACAAACAACACTGGAAATAGGTTTATTTTAGGAATTCCTCTAACTATCTCTTGAGTAGACAATCTACCAAGGATATCATAACTTAGGTGACCCATATGATTATGCCAGATTTCATTGTCATCCATTCTGACAATGTTACAGGTTTCAGAACTAGTCTTGACAGTATAACAGTTGTCAAGAGTTCTAAATCCAGTAATAATGCATTCACCTTTATCATTTAGAATTTTGCAATTGTTCTTTGAAAAGGTAACTGTATGGTCTGAGTCATAAAATTGTGATATACTTAGGAGGTTGGCTTTAAGGCCTTTAACTAAAAGTACATTTTCCAAAATAGGCATTCCCTCTTCTTTTAGGGTTCCTTTACCTATGATCTGGGATGAAACTCCATCGCCAAAAACTACTTTACCTCCAGCAAATCTGGTTTTGTTTAAGAGTTTGGTTTCATCTCCTGTCATATGTTTGGAGCATCCTGAATCTAAGTACTAACCAGATGAAGTGTGTTCAGCCTTTAAGGCAGTGATAACAATGTTACACTTCATTTGGGGTAAAAGATCATCTTTTCTAACCCAAATAGCTCTGGTTTTAATTTTGCGCAAGTTTTCTCTCATTTGATAAAATTTTCGAGAATCAGTTTTTTGTCGAAAAACATTTGGAGCAACAAACTGATTTTTGTGGAAAAGTTGAGCTTTTGGTTTAGGAAAGTTTCTGGGAGCCTTTCTCTTAAATGAACTCTTAGTTTTGGTCTTTCTATTCCTATAGTTAGAGTTCTTGTCAGGTTGTCTTGGAAGGACATAATGGTTACGATTTTGCCTAGAATAGTTAAAGTTCTTGTAAACAGGAGTGTTGTGCACAGGGATGTTTAGACGCCTAGCATAACAACCTTCAAAAGAATGACCATAAACGTCACAATAGGAGCAATATTGATTGCTTGAGGGATGTACTTCCTTAGGGAAACTTCTAAAGATGGGTTTAACAGGATTCTGTTCAGAAGTCTTATTCCTAGGAGGTATGGTTTTAAAGATAGATTCAGCCTTTTTGATCAAAGGACAGACGTATTTAGTCTCAAGTGTACTGTCAGCCTTAGAGTTACTAGACTCTCCAATGTCTTTCTGTTGTTGATTTTGATCATATTCCTTTTTAATAAAATGAAAATCTGGACATATTTCGATTGGTCTTTTGCCCCCAGACACAAACTTAATAGGTTCAAGATTTTTAGTTTGTGGTTTATTCTTAGGGTAGAATCCAATACTGGTTCTATCATCAGAATTGGTCTTGGAGTCAACAACAAAGTCAGTGAAACAATTTGAATTGTTTTCAAACTTAGAATTTTTTTTAAAACAGTTGTTGTCTTTGTTTTTGCTTCCTCCAGTTCTGATAATGTTCCCTTGTATTTCATTTCCAGGGTTTCATTAGTTTTAGTCAACTCTTTTAATTTTTGATCAAAAGTTTCAATTTCAGATTAATGTGTCAGACACTGGTTAGTGTACTCTTCGGCATTCAGCTTCACAATAAGACTTAGATCATCTAATATCTAAGTCAGGTCTCTAACAGTCTTCTCCAGTCTAGTGCCTTTTTTAAGAGTTTTAGCATACAAAGTATGAATATCTGGGAGGTCATCTGTGTCTGAGTCGCTAAGTGAAGTGTGTGTAGTGACCCCTAACGATTCAGTTTTAGTACTCAAGCACCCATTTACGTCGTCGTTATCGAGATCTCTTTGACTCACACACACGGAACTAGAGCTAGCAACATTTTTAGATAACAAGGCATCTAGGCCAATCAAAGCAGTATTCACAAAAGCAGTAGTAGAGGTATCATTATCACACATAGGCATATCATCATTGTAAATGATCTTAGCAAAAAAGGACATGCAAGGGTCAAGTACATTTGATGACTCAAGTTCCTCTTCATCAGAGTCACTTGAATCATCCCAAGTTTTACAGACATTGGCTCTATTTTGTGTGTTGGTTTTATTCAGATTAACTCTGCAATCGTGAGCAATGTGACCTAGTTTCCCACATCTAAAACATTCAATCTTTTTAAGATCGCTGTTAGGTCTGAAGTTGTTGTCCTTAGGATGTTTGTCAAGACCTCTCTCATGAGGTTTGGGATTAGACACAGTTGGATAATTAGGCTTGCCTTGTTTAGATGCCTGTTTGTTTCTAAATTTAACAATTTTCTTAAATTGTTTGGACATTAAGGCAATCTGATTATCTAGTTTGTCTATATCACACTCCTCATCAGAGTCACAGTTTGTCAAATTAGTCTCATGTTTAGATATCTTAGAGGAAAAACTCAAGTTAGAGTTGGGTTGTTTTCTTTGATACTGATTTAATTGTTTCTTAAAGTCTAATTCCATTTCCACAGTCCTAAGTTTGCTACTGAGTAACTCAGGGGTGAGGTTTTGATCACTCATCTCCTCAATAGCATACCTCTTGCTGTCAAACTTTTGTGGTAATGATATTAGGATTTTAGAAACAATCTCATTCTTATCATATGTTATACCATTAGCATGCAACTTAGTAACTATATCAGTTAGGTTCATGTAAAAGTCGTCAAAAGACTCAGAGTCAGACATAATTAAAGAGTTGCACTGTTGGGTAAGCATTTGAGTTTTAGCAGCTTTAACTCTGGAGTCTCCTTCATGGGCAGTGATTAATGTGTCCCAAGCTTCCTTGGAAGTGGCACAAGATGAGATTCTCTTGAACTCATACTCATTAATAGACATAAAGATGGCATTCTTTCCTTTATTGTTATTGATATACCCGTTTATATCCTCGGCCTGGCTGAGGATTACCTCCAAACAGACGACCCCTCAGAGGAGCCAACCCTTCATCAGGCTCTAGACGACCCTACGAGGGGTCGACCCCTCCAACGGGCTCCATACGACCCCTCAGAGGGGCCGACCCTTCGCCAGACTCCAGCCGACCCTACGAGGGGTCGACCCTTCACCACTCTCCAGAAGACCCTATGAGGGGCCGACAGTACGAGGCCAGAATTGGGCCAGGCTCACTACTGGAAGAACCTTTGCCCTCGGCCTCAGCTCATAGGCCGAGGGTGACATCATCACAATGCGTAGTTTGGGAGACGCATGGAACAATGCGCGTGAGGCTGACATGGCACAGGGGAGACCGTTATAACAAAATCACACCCTCACGTGAGGGAATATTATGTCATCATTTGGCATCTACAGGTGTCCACAGGGGACTGGCTAGATCATGATTCACATGCACCATGCATACTTGGGGGGTACACTACACCCCCCAAGACCTATATATACTTGTCACCTACAACCCTATTGGGGATCGATCCATTAACTGCAACCCTAGCTAAAACTCTGTTGATATACACAGGAGAGAGAGAGAGAGAGGGTTATGTGCATTGTAGCTAAGGCCATTAGTGCCCATACTTAGTGGATCACACACACACAGTGGATGTAGGCCAAATTGGCTGAACCACTATACATCATTGTCTTAATTCCTCTTATACTCATCCCCTTCTACATACTTATACACTTATACATCTCTATGACTGCCATGGATGCTACTTTTTGAGCTCACTATCACTTATCCGGTGGTGCTAAATCTTAGCATCATCAGTTTGGCGCCGTCTGTGGGAACGAGAAGACATATCTTCCTTTGTACAGCTTGACCTCACTGGTCACTCTGGTGGTGAACCAACACTCCCCTTGAGAGGAGGTGTTTCACCATTAAAAGAGACCCACTAAGGTCCCAAGCTCACCAGTCTTTTCTTCAGTTCAACTTCTCATAGCTCAAACACATGGCACCTGAGATGCCACCACCACCACTTCCCCCACCAGATGAGGGGGGAAGACCCAGTTCCAGTCAGCCGCCGCCTCAGTCTGAGATGGCTGATGTAGCGGCAGCCTTAAAGTCTCTGGCAGCAAGCCAGCGGATGATGCAGGAGCAGTTCACAGCTCTAAGCCAGAACATACTAAGGGCACCAGGAGTTTCACCTGAGATGATTACTCCAGCAGCTGCTCCAGGACATCATGAGGCCAGGGGACCACCCCAGGCACCACGCAAAGACCTGCCACCCCCTCAGCGGCGTAGGGATGTTGCTGACCCTCGGCGTCTATGCCTGGGGAGGCAAGGAAACCCTTGCCCTAAGGACAGGTATGACGATCCGGAGGGAGGGGTGGCCCCTATAGAGTGCTGGGAACCCTATGAGGTCTCTAACAATACTGTACGACCTCTCCAGGACAGTAGAGGAAAGTGCGGGAGACCAAACCCTGATGATCGCCCGAGGGGCTCTGCTTTTGATCGCTTGAGCAGGGGGTCGGCCTTTGAGAGGCTAGGCCCAGTAAATGACCTGCGAGAACAGTTATCTAGGCCAAGAAGTGCTGCGAGATCCAGGAGGGAGGCAGCAGATGGCCGACCCAGAGGACGAGATGACGGCAAAAGGGAAGTGAACAGCCGACACAGGCCAGCTGCAGCAGAACCCTCCGTCCACCTCGGAGAGGCAGCAGGGGATAACATCGGCCTGACCGACCCTGTGAGGCCCTGGAATGACTCAATCCAGCGGTTAGAGGATAAGATCGGAGATATACTGAAAAGCCGAGACCCTCTTCAGAGGGGGTACACCATAGGGTCACCCTTTGTGGCAAAGATAGTCAACTTCCCCACACAGTCAAAATTCAAGCCACCCGTGGTCACCCCAAGGTATGACGGAAGCACCAACCCCATCGACCACGTGGAGATGTATCAGTCAGCAGCAGACATATACTCTATCTAAGATGAGATGAGGTGTCGTGCCTTTTCTGGTACCTTGACAGGGGCTGCGCATGTCTGGTACACGTCTCTTCCAAAAAATTCCATTGAAAACTTCAAGCAGTTGGCAGACCTATTCATCCATAACTTCTGCTTTGGGATGAGGCCACAGAAGAAGACCACCCACCTGCTCTATGTTAAGCAGGGGAAGAGTGAGAGTCTGAGGGACTACATAGCCAGGTTCAATAAGGAGAAGCTGAAGGTGGAAGACTATGAGGAGAGCATAGCTATGACAGCCCTGATTGGAGGGCTCCAAAAGGGGAAGCTGTTATGGAAGCTTGCTGAATACCCTCCGAGGACGATGGCTGAACTGCTGTCGACAGCAGGAAAGGTGATGAACACCGAAGAGGCGATGGCTGCAAAATATGAAGACGAAAGAGGAGGTGCTAGTGGGAGTAAATACCCTAAGAAGAACAAAGAGGTCCACGGATGACAAGTTCGCTGGGTACACCCCTCTGACGGTCAGCTGTGAACAGATTCTCAATGAGATAAAGAGTGACCGGTCCCTGAAGTGGCCTGAGAAGCTGAGGGTAGCCCCCGGTAAGAGGAATAAGAACCTGTGGTGTGAATTTCACCAA
The DNA here is from genome assembly GCA_949130495.1 of Sambucus nigra. NCBI lineage: Eukaryota > Viridiplantae > Streptophyta > Magnoliopsida > Dipsacales > Adoxaceae > Sambucus > Sambucus nigra. The sequence continues at coordinate 116,677,971 of OX422219.1, forward strand.
GACCATGGCCACGTAATGGACAAATGCTTTGCTCTGAAAGATGAGATTGAGAAGATGCTGAAGGAAGGGAAGCTCAGAAAGTACGTCGACAAAGGTGCCTTCAAGAGGGGCCAAGGGGACGACCCCAGAAAGAAGCGAGGCGATGCATGCAGAGAAGGTCCTCAAAAAAGAGGGGACGACCCTTCTGATGATGAAGACGACCCTGACCTCCCACCGAGAGACGACCACGGCCCTGTCAAGAGGCTTAATATGATCTCGCTCGGAGTGGGAATGATCTCCGGGGGTCTTGCAGGAGGGGGGTCTGAGGTCGCCGACAGGAAGGCCCATGTGGCTGAGGCCAGGGCAGTGACGAAGACGGTACACGCAACCTCCCTGGAGGTCAAGTCAGAAAAGAGGAAGAAGGTTGATATGGACACACTGATAGTGGAATTTCCAAGAATGGACTTCAAAGGCCTCTTAGCCCCACATGATGACCCTCTCGTCATCACTACCAGGGTGCACGGATGCAAGGTGCCGAGGATCTTGGTAGATGGGGGTAGCTTTGCAGATGTGATGTTTTGGCCATGCTTCAAAGCCTTGGGTCTCAGCCGTGCTAGACTTGTCCCCTACCATCATCCATTGATTGGGTTCAGTGGGGAAAAGGTTCATCCCCTTGGGGTATATGAGGCCGATGTGAGGATGGGGGACGAGTGGCCGAGATGGCTCACCAAGAAGGTCAGTTTCTTTGTGATGGACGAGCAGGTGTTTTCGGCCTACAACATCATACCGGGGCGTGTGGATCTCAAGGGGTTTGAAGTTGTGCCGTCTACGGTCCATCAGATGATCAAATTTCCTACCCCTTACGGGGTGGGGGAAGTTCAGGGAGACCAGACGACAGCGCGAGAATGTTACTACAACTCCACTGAAGAAAAGGAGACACTCTAGAGGGCTACGACCACTTACAATATTGATACCCTAGACCCCAGGGATGAGACGAAGCTGAAGAAAGGAGAGGCCGTGGAAGAGGTAGAATCCATCATCCTCGACGAGGATGACACGAAAAAAACAGTCTAAGTCGGCAAGTCTCTGAAGCACAATATCAAGGAAGACCTCGTTAAACTGTTGAGGAGAAGGCGAAGCGTCTTCGCATGGAGTCATGTAGATATGCCAGGGATTGACCCTGAAATCATGTGCCACAAGCTCAATGTGGTAGAGGGAGCGAAGCCGGTGAAGTAGAAGAGGAGAATTTATTCCAGAGAAAAATATGAGGTCATTAGGGACGAGGTCAAAAAATTAGAAGACGCTAAATTTATCAGAGAGGTCATCTACCCTGAATGGCTGTCCAATGCAGTCATTGTCCCAAAGGCCAACGGGAAGTGGAGAATGTACGTGGACTTCACAGATCTCAACAAGCACTGTCCCAAAGACAGCTTCCCTCTCCCCCGCATTGACCAAATGGTAGACGCTACCGCAGGCCATGAGCTCATGAGCTTCATGGATGCCTATTCAGGGTATAACCATATCTTCATGAACCCTGAAGACTCGGAGAGGACAGCCTTCATCACCGACAAGGGGACATACTGTTACAGGGTCATGCCCTTTGGCCTAAAAAATACGGGGGCAACGTACCAGCGCCTCGTAAATAAAATGTTTGAAGACCAAATTGGGAAGTCTATGGAGGTCTACGTAGATGACATGCTGACCAAGAGTTTGAAGGCATAGGATCATGTCGCAGACCTGGAGAGGACCTTTAATACGATGGACAAATACAAGATGAAGCTTAATCCGGCCAAGTGTGTCTTCGGGGTCAGAGCAAAGAAGTTCTTGGGGTTCATTGTCAATCAAAGAGGCATCGAGGCCAATCCTGAAAAGATAAAGGCCCTTGTTGAAATGAAGACACCCAAGTCCATTAAAGACGTTCAGAGGCTCACAGGGAGAGTTGCTGCCTTGAACAGGTTCGTGTCTAGGGCCACAGACAAGTGCTTGCCATTCTTCAAGATCCTTAGGAAGGCCTTCGAATGGAGTGAAGAGTGTGATGAGGCTTTCAGGGACCTAAAGTCATACTTAGGGTCTCCCTTGCTACTATCACGACCCGTGCAGGGTGAACGACTTTATGTGTACCTCGCCGTCTCAGAGTCGACCATCAGTGCAGCCATTGTGAGAGACGAAGACGGGATACAGAAGCCTGTGTATTTTAACAGCAAGGCACTCCAGAGGGCAGAGCAAAGATACCCAAGGATGGAGAAGTTGGCCTACGCCTTGATCCATGCCTCAAGGAAGATGAAGCCGTACTTTCAGTCCCATACAATGGTCATCCTCACCGACTCTCCTCTTAGGCAGGTCCTGCACAAGCCAAAAAAATCAGGTAGGTTGATGACCTGGGCTATAGAGCTGGGGGAGTTTGACATTGTGTATCAGCCTAGGACGTCCATTAAGGGGCAGGCATTGGTAGACTTCGTGGCTGAGTTCACTTGGGAAGATGATGAGGCCGAGGGTGAGACCCTCGGGAAGACGGATACAGAAGACAGACCCGCTGACACACCCGCAGATAGGGCTGAGATAAGCACCGCTAGAAGGAAAGCGACTGAAAACGAAGAGGGAAGATACATCTTTAGACATGGGTCCCTCTCTGAGGGAAATTTTTCAGAGGGAAAGACTCTGTGGAGCCTCTTCGTTGACGGGTCCTCCTGTGACAGCGGAAGTGGAGCTGGACTGATACTATCAGCACCCAATGGCACAGACGTTGAATACGCCCTGAGGTTCAACTTCAAAGCCTCCAACAACGAGGCTGAATATGAGGCCTTAGTAGCAGGCCTCTCCTTGGCCAAGTCTCTTAGTGTCGGCCAGATTTTGGTCCATAGTGATTCAAGGCTAGTAGTGAATCAGATACTAGGAGCCTACGAGGATAAGGACGAGAGGATGGCTAGGTACCTCGAGAAGGTGAGGTCATTACTGAAGGGCTTTAGATAAGTGAAATTAAGGAGGGTACCTAGGCTCGACAATGGCCATGCTGATGCCCTTGCTAGGTTGGCCTCGGCAACAAGAACAGATATCAGGAGGACGGTCCCAGTAGAAATTGTGCTTCGGCCAACTATTGAAGACACAGAGAAAACACTTAGCAATTGCCTAAATGTTTCCCAAGAATCCTCGTGGATGGACCCCCTGATCAGATACATTAAAGAGGGTGAGATGCCAGAAGCAAGGCAAGAAAGGAAGAAGCTGAGGTACAGGGCAGCAAAATTCACTGTCATCGGAGACACCTTGTACAAAAAGGGGTTTTTGCTCCCCTTACTTAGGTGTGTGCATCCCTCAGAAGTCCCCTCCATTTTGCAAGATGTGCACGAAGGATCGTTCTTAACTGATGATGCTGAAAATCAGCATCACCAGGTGAGGTGTTTGCAAGCTCAATATAGGTATGACAATGGCAGCACAACTGTATAAAGAAGATAAGAATGAGGTGAGGATAAGAGGAATGACACCTGAATATATAAGTGGTTCAGCCAATCCGGCCTACATCCACTGTGAGTGTGTGTGAGTAATATCACTGAAAGAAGGCACTAATGGCCATGGATACAACCTCTCAAGTTCTCTCTCTCTACTGTGTGTAGTTTAGACAGAGTTTTAGCTAGGGTTCTTATATCTGGATCCTTTTGCAAGGTAGGGGTGATCCCTTTATATAGTGCCTAGGGGGTGTAATGTACCCCCTATGCATGTAATGAGCATGTGTGTAGTTTCCTCACCAATGGGGATGTGCCACCTGTCATGGCCACATGTCGATAATGATGATGAAATATTCCCCCACGTGTGGGGAATAATCTTGTTATAACTGATTTATGCTCAGGTCTCCTTATCCAAACGTCAACAGATGCTTGGTAGTCATGTTGGTGAATGGCCTCGGCCTAGGAAAGGCCGAGCTATAAGGGTTGGTCGTCCGCTCAATCCGTGAGGTGTCATGGGCTGTCTCGGCTTTATGTCAGCCGAGGTGTATGCCAGTGTCGGCCTTAGCCGAGTCATTGGCGTGCTGATGGTAAGCGATGCCTCTGGTAACCTCGGCCTCCTCCGAGGTAAGGTTCATGTTGAAGGTGAATGTAGAGCTTCTTGTCATCTCGGCCTACTGTTGACCGGGGTTACTATTCCTTAGTACCTAGGGTTGATGTTGACATCTGTGATATGAGAAGTGTCCCCGAGGGGGTGTATGTGGTAGTGTCGGCCTGGGCCGAGGTAGACTTGGCCGAGGGATGATATCGTGGGCCCCGATGCACTGGTGGGTTGGCCATCATCTCGGCTTTCATCTCGGCCGAGGTAGGCACCTCCAGGCCGAGGTCACACTTGGGTATATCAATCACCCCCCAGCCCTTAGTCATTTGCGAGAGTGGGTGACTAGGGGGTTCTTGCCTCCGAGGTCTATTCACCCCAAAGTCGATACCTGCATGACACTTGTCCGTTGCCAAGGCGTGCCCACTTGGTTGGCACATGTTATCAGTTGTCCTTTGGGCTTCCCAAGGCAATGATGAGCCTTGGGAATCGTGCATAAGTATTTAAAGGTTAAAACCTTTCTTTTTCTTCTTTTTCCTCATTTCTCTCCTGTTCAAGCGATTGCTCCCCTGTTTTCTGCAAAAAAAATCTCCGAAGTTGGCCTCTGCTCCAGCGATTGTTTCACCGAGGGATACCTCACTTCCTGCGCGATACTCTCCACCTTATTCACTAATCGCACCTTAAGGTATCCTCCCTATCCATTTCCTTCGTTTTTGATATTTTTTATCTTGAGTTTTCCGGCTAGTTCTTGAGTTTTTCGATGAGATCTTGAGTTTTTCGGTGAGATCTTGAGTTTTTCGGTGAGCCAGGCTTCCTGTATAAGTTCTTTGGTTTGATCTCTAATTCCCTTAACTTTTCCAGCCATATTTGTTTGTAGTTTTTAGGATATTCCCTCAAGTTTAGGGTCTGCCAAAGCCTTGGATCGTCCCCAGATGCTCAGACCCTTGTACCAACTTCTTGAAGACTTCCCATCTCTAAAAGAAAAGGCCTTAGATAAAATTAGATAAATAGAGAGAGCTCAGGAAGAAGCTCGTAGGTCACAAGAGTCCCCCATCAGACCCCTCTTTCCTCCACCTCTCAAGGTGGTATACCCTCGTCCTCCTAAAAATTTTTACCAGACAGACGTCTCTGCCAACAATTTGCCGATGTCCGAGTCTGAGTCTTCCACCTCTGATCCAATGTCAGTGGACTCTTTCCAAGAGGCCATGGACTTCACTACTCAGGCTGATCAGAACCCTGACCATGCCGAGGTCTCCAGTCGCGCCTCGTCTCAAAATGGCACAAGTACCTCTAGTTCTTCTTCAGAGGTTGAGCTTGTAGAGCCAAATGTGGCTGTGCCCCCCATTCTAAATGCTATTCCATTATCGGCCGTCACCGAGGCCGAGTTTGCTCAGAGGTTCCCAGGTAACCCGTCCACGTCTGCTCCAGCCGACGTTGAGTCTGACGATGATGAGGATGCCGAAAGTGATGTAGACACATCTGAGGCGGCCGAGTATGAGAGCACAATTACTGAGGTGGATCTACTGCACTTCAGGTACTTATACTCCATTAGCCCCTCTATCCACTTAAGGAGACCTCTGAAGGAAGAGAGGGCCTACCACGGTAGGGATGGAGAAATCTGCCTCTACGAGCAGATGTTCAAGTTAGGTTTTTGTCTTCCCTTCCACCCCGTCATTAGGACCATTCTATCATTCATTAACTTGGCCCCCTCGCAGCTCTCTCCCAATGCCTGGAGGGTTATTATAGGGGCAATCATCTTGTGGAGGGCGGTTCACCACTCTGACCTCCCAGTGCAGGTCTTTGCTGGTTGTTACGTCCCTACCTCGGCCAAAAATCATCCGAGCTACTATCACTTTGTGGCTCGGAGGCCTGAGAAAAAGATGCTCCTGGTCACTCAGACCTCCAACCATAATTGGAAACCCAGGTACTTTTTTTTCTCAGGGCCGTGGGAATTTGGTTCTTCCATTCCCTCTTCCATCTTCGATCCGAGAATACCCCGGAAATGGGGCAAAGTTACCATGGTTGCCAGGGCCGACCCTGGACTAAGTGTGCAACATGGCAAAAGGGTGAAGGCCCTGCAGGACCAAGGGGCCCATGGGATGTTTGTCAAGTTTGAGCATCTGCTGACCCCCCAGTATCTCTCGGGGACGAGCCTGGGCGGAAGTCCCTTAGCTGACTTTGGTAAGGATTTTTATTTTGACTAAGTGTAGCCTCTTATCATACGTACTTTATTTCTGACTCATATCTCTTTACTTTTGCAGAGAAACCACCAAACATTTCAGACGAGTTGTGGGAGATGGCGGCTCCAAGCTTGTCCAGGCTTGTCAAGAAGACTGGCATGAATGCCCCTCCACCTGCTCCTTCAACATCCAAGTCAAAGAAGAGGGCACCTGATGTCCATCCTCCTGAGGATCAAAGACCGAGCTCCCGGAACAAGAGGGCCTCAGACACTGCGATCCCCCTCACGGCCGACACGTTATCAGCTCGTCTGGACCAGTTAAAACTATCTGATAGCGTGGTCGGCCACAGCCGACAGGCCATGGATGCTCTGAACAATATGATGACCGAGGCCGACAAGCGTTTCTTCAGGGCCATGGACACTCCCCTGATGGTTGAATTTGGTCTTCACCGAGTAGTCCAGGTATAACTTGTTCTTGTCCAAAGTGCAACATATGATTCTGCTTCTCATCTGACTTCTTCATTTACTGTGCAGGGTGCGGCTGCCATGTATCAACTATCCAACTGGGCCCTGAGGAAATTGCCTCTCATCCAGAAGGGGCAGGAGGAGGAAAAAGTTGAGGGCACCCTGAAGGCCGAGGTTGCTCGTTTGAGGACCGAGTTACAGGAGGCTGAGACCAAGGCTCAGACCTCTGAAAATAAGGCCCAATCCCTAGAGAAGGACATCTTTGCACTTGTTCAGAGTCATACCAAGGCCCTGAAAGACAAGGACGATGCTTTGCAGAGGAAAGTTGATGCTGCGGTGAAGGCTTCTCTTGCAGACGCCTCGGAGACAATAATTGCTGACTATAAGGTCTCCGAGGAGTTTGTAGGTTTTGGCCTGGAGTACCTTGAAAGGGGTATCAAGGCCACCTCCAAGTGGGCCGAGGTAAGGGAGGCCGAGTTTGGCACCATTAAGGCCTCAGATTTTGTGGGCCTCGGCCTTGCCGATGCCCAATTTGCCCAGGCCTTGCAGGAGATAGAGGATGAAGCTGCCGCCCCTGGTCAAACTGTTACTCTGGAAGGGGCTGACCTCGGAGAAACTGACCCTGCAAACGAAGTAGCCGAGGTGACCAATACCGAGCAGGCCAACCCTAAAGAGACATCAGACGTTCCTCATTCAGATGTTTAACTTGTATTTTCCATTTTTTGTTTTGACTTGTAATCTTGCATGTAATTTCTCACTTAAATATTATGCAATTTCAAGCTTTTGTTGAATGCAAATGTCTCTCTTCATCTTTATTTGTGAATGTACATGGATGCTATGCACTCTGAAGTCATTACTGAATGTGGTGCCATAACTGTTTCTTAAGAGTCTGAGGTCCTCCAGCCGAGGTGTCCGAGCTCAGACCTCGTCACCACCAAGTGGTTATGAGGGTCTGAGGTCATCACCTGGGCCGAGGTTAGCCTCACAATTAATCACCAAATGAATGATGTTAAGAGTCTGAGGTCCTCACCTAAGAGGTTATCCCCATAATAAATTTCACCAGATGAATGATGTTAAGGGTCTGAGGTCCTCCGGCCGAGGTGTTCGAGCTCAGACCTCGTCACCACCGAGTGATGTTATGAGGGTCTGAGGTCATCACCTAGGCCGAGGTAAGCCTCATAATTAATCACCAAATGAATGATGTTAAGAGTCTGAGGTCCTCACCTAAGAGGTTATCCCCATAATAAATTTCACCAGATGAATGATGTTAAGGGTCTGAGGTCCTCAGGCCGAGGTGTTCGAGCTCAGACCTCGTCACCACCGAGTGATGTTATGAGGGTCTGAGGTCATCACCTAGGCCGAGGTAAGCCTCATAATTAATCACCAAATGAATGATGTTAAGGGTCTGAGGTCCTCACCTAAGAGGTTATCCCCATAATAAATTTCACCAGATGAATGATGTTAAGGGTTTGAGGTCCTCCAGCCGAGGTGTCCGAGCTCAGACCTCGTCACCACCGAGTGATGTTATGAGGGTCTGAGGTCATCACCTAGGCCGAGGTAAGCCTCATAATTAATCACCAAATGAATAATGTTAAGAGTCTGAGGTCCACACCTAAGAGGTTATCCCCATAATAAATTTCACCAGATGAATGATGTTAAGGGTCTGAGGTCCTCAGGCCGAGGTGTTCGAGCTCAGACCTCGTCACCATCGAGTGATGTTATGAGGGTCTGAGGTCATCACCTAGGCCGAGGTAAGCCTCATAATTTCACCAAATGTATAATGTTAAGGGTCTGAGGTCCTCCGGCCGAGGTGTTTGAGATCAGACCTCTTCACCACCGAGTGATGTTATGAGGGTCTGAGGTCATCACCTAGGCCAAGGTAAGCCTCATAATTAATCACCAAATGAATGATGTTAAGGGTCTGAGGTCCTCCGACCGAGGTGTTCGAGCTCAGACCTCGTCACCACCGAGTGATGTTATAAGGGTCTGAGGTCATCACCTAGGCCGAGGTAAGCCTCATAATTAATCACCAAATGAATGATGTTAAGAGTCTGAGGTCCTCACCTAAGAGGTTATCCCCATAATAAATTTCACCAAATGAATGATGTTATGATGACATAAGCATTTGCTATGGAAACTGATCTTTATTCACAACCTCTTCTCAATAAGATGGTACATTTACAATTGACAAAATAGATGCAACATTATATGAAATATCTCTTTAGGTGGTCGGCATTCCACGGGTTGGTGAAGGGTTCTCCCTCTAGGTTCTCTAACCTATACGTGCCAGGCACAACCTCTTCCGTTACTCTGTAGGGGCCATGCCAGTTCGGGTGAAGCTTGTTTTCTTTCTGTAGGGTCTTTTTAAGGACTAGATCTCCTACCGCAATGGGTATTGCCTTTACCCTTTGATTGTAGAATTTTGCTGCCCTTTGCTGGTAGGCTGTTTTCCTGACCTCTGTGTCTTCCCTTCTTTCTTCAATAAGGTCCAAGTCTAACCTCCTCCTTTCCCCATTGCTGTCCTGATCATAGGTCTGAATCCGATGAGTTGGTAGGCCTATCTCCGTTGGTATGACGGCTTCTGAACCGTGTGCCAGCATGAATGGGGTTTCTCCCGTGGGTGTCCTTCCTGTGGTCCTGTAAGCCCATAGCACAGCGTAAACCTCTTCTATCCATCTCCCCTTCCCGTCTTCTAACTTCTTCTTGATTCCATCCAAGATTGTCCTATTTGTGACTTCAGTCTGGCCATTAGCCTGGGGTCGACCAGGGGATGAGAAGAACTGTTTAATCCCCATACTTTGGCAATACTTCTCCAAGGAGGCGTTCTTGAACTGGGTCCCATTATCTGAGATGAGCGTGTTTGGGAGACCATATCTACATATGATGTTCTTCCAGATGAACTGAAAGGTCTTCTTTTCTGTAATTGTTATCATGGGTTCGGCTTCTACCCATTTTGAAAAGTAGTCAATGGCAACTATCAAGAATCTATAGTTGTTGACTGCTCTTGGCAAGGGCCCTACCAAGTCAATTCCCCATACCGCGAACGGCCATGGAGAAGAGATCGATATCATGGGCTGATGTGGTTGATGAGGGATAGTGGCGAACCTCTGACATTTGTCGCACCTCTTCACATAATCAGCAGAGTCCCTAGACAAGGTTGGCCACCAGTATCCCTGAGTGATGATTATCTTGGCTAAGGGTCTTCCTCCTATATGGCTAGAGCAAGAGCCTTCATGAACCTCCTGCAAGATCCGAGGTACTTCCAAGGGGTGAACACATCTGAGGAGGGGCAAGAGGAAACCTTTTTTGTATAATACGTCTCCTACCAATGAGAACTTGGCAGCCCTGTATCTCAGCCTTTTCCTTTCCAGTTTGGACTCAGGCAGCTCCCCCTCCCTCAGGTATCTGACAATCGGGTCAATCCACGAGTCTCCCGGGTTTATATTGTGACAAGGGTTACATACCTTGTCCTCCTCGATGCTTGCTTTTCCTAGAACTTCAATTGGGATGGTTCTTCCTAAATCTGTCTTCATTGTCGAGGCCAGTCTTGCCAATGCTTCAGCATGATTATTGCTCAGTCTAGGCACTCTCTTCAGCTTGGCCTCTTCAAAAAACTCTAGCAATCCTCTTACCTTTTTTAAGTACCTGGCCATCCTCTCATCCTTGGCCTCGTACGCCCCCAGCACTTGGTTAACAACCAACCTTGAATCACTATGAAGTAGAAGCCGCTTTACCCGCAGAGTCGTTGCCAATAGGAGGCCCGCTATCATGGCCTCATACTCAGACTCGTTGTTTGAAGCCTGGAAGTTGAATCTTAAGGCATACTCAATGTTGGCGCCATCTGGAGCTGAGAGTACTAGCCCCGCGCCGCTTCCACCATCACAGGAGGATCCATCCATGAAGAGGCTCCACACGTCTTCATCTGAAGAGAAGACCCCTTCTCTCATCACACATTTTTTGAAGAGGTATCGATCCTCTTCGTTCTCTTCTACCCTCCTCCGAGCCTTGACTGGGACTACCTCTTCTCGGCCTTGGAAGATGTAAGGGTCTGTATCCTCTGAATCTCGGGAGACAGCTCGGCTCTTCTCTGACTCAGCCTCTTCCCAAGTGAATTTCGCGACAAAATCTGCAAGGGCCTGCCCCTTAATGGCTGTCCTGGGCTGGTAAGTAAGATCATACTCCCCTAGTTCAATGGCCCAGGTCATCAATCTCCCGGACTTCTCAGTCTTGTGCAGAACCTGTCTTAGTGGGGAGTCTGTAAGGACTATCATAGAGTGAGCTTGAAAGTAGGGTTTCATTTTCCTTGAGGCATGGATAAGAGCATATGACAATTTCTCCATTCTGGGGTAGTTCTGCTCAGACCCTTGTAGGGCCTTACTGTTGAAGTATACAGGCCTTTGAACTCCATCTTCTTCTCGTATGATGGCCGCGCTAATAGCCGACTCAGAGACTGCCAGGTACACAAACAACCTCTCTCCTGCAATGGGCCGGGACAGCAGCAAGGGAGATCCTAAGTAGGACTTGAGTTGATCAAAGGCTTTTTCACACTCTTCTTCCCACTGGAAGGCCTTCCTTAGAATCTTGAAGAATGGAAGACATTTATCCGTTGCCCTGGAAACAAACCTGTTCAGGGCAGCTACTCTTCCAGTGAGTCTTTGGACATCCTTGATACTCCTAGGAGTCTTCATATCGAGCAACGCTTTGATCTTCTCATGGTTTGCCTCAATCCCCCTTTGGTTAACGATGAACCCCAGGAACTTCCCATCTCCTACACCGAAGACACATTTCGCCGGGTTGAGCTTCATTCTGTATGAATCCATGACATCAAAGGTCTTCTCAAGGTCTGACACGTGAGTACATGCCTTCAGGCTCTTCATCAGCATATCGTCCACGTATACCTCCATGGTCTTACCTATCTGTTCTTCGAACATCCTATTGACGAGACGCTGATATGTTGCCCCCGCATTTTTCAGACCAAAGGGCATCACTTTATAACAATACGTCCCCTTGTCAGTGATGAAGTCTGTCTTCTCAGAGTCTTCAGTGTCCATGAAGATTTGGTTATAACCTGAATAAGCATCCATGAAGCTCATGAGCTCGTGCCCTGCCATTGCGTCCACCATCTGGTCTATCCTAGGCAGGGGGTAGCTGTCCTTCGGGCAAGACCTATTCAGGTCTGTGAAATCTACACACATTCGCCACTTTCTGTTGGCCTTAGGCACGATCACTGCATTTGAGAGCCACTCTGGATAGGTGACCTCTCGTATGAACTCGGCCTCTTCCAACTTTTTCACTTCTTCCCGAATGACCTCATATTTCTCTCTGGAGTAAATTCTTCTCCTCTGCTTGATTGGCCTGGCATCCCTATCCACGTTGAGTTTGTGGGTCATGACCTCAGGTTCTATACCAGGCATGTCGGTGTGGCTCCAGGCGAAGACACTCTGCCTCTTCCTGAGAAGGCTTACCAACTATTCCTTAATCTTTGGTTTTAGGGCCTTGCCGACCTGGACGGTTTTTTCCGGCTCGTCCTCATTGAGGACGATGGATTCTACCTCTTCCGCGGCCTCACCCTTCTTTAGCTTTGTTTCATCTCTCGGGTCCAGAGTGTCTATGCTGTATGTGGAGGTTGCTTTCTTATGGACCTCCCTCTCTTCCGCTGAGTTGAAATAACACTCTCGTGCCGTGGTCTGATCCCCTTGCACTTCCCCTACCCCATACGGGGTCGGGAATTTTAGCATTTGATGGACCGTTGATGGCACGGCTTCAAACTCCTTGAGGGCCACTCTTCCGATGATGAGGTTGTAGGCCGAGTAGACATTCTCGTCCATCATAAAAAGTTTATCTTCTTAGTCAGCCTCTTAGGCCACTCATCCCCCATACGCACATCAATCTCATACATGCCTAATGGGTGCACTTTCTCACCACTGAAGCCTATCAAGGGGTGGTGGTATGGCACTAGCCTTGATCTGCTAAGACCCAAGCTCTTGAAACAAGGCCAGAACATTACATCTGCTGAGCTTCCCCCGTCTATGAGGATTCTCCCTACATCGCACCCATGCACCCTTGTCGTTATGACCAAAGGGTCATCATGGGGGGCTAAGATGCCCTTGAAGTCGAGCCGGGAGAAGCCTACCACTAGGGTGTCCATGTCCACCTTCGTTCTCTTCTGCACCGTGTCAGAAGACGTCAGGTTCACAACCTCTGGCCTGGCTACCGACTTGGCCTCAGCTACATGGGCCTTTCTATCCGCTACCTCAGAGCCGCCTCCTGTGAATCCCCCACATATGGTGCCAACACCAAAGGAGATCATTCCTACCCTCTTCACTGGGGTATTGTCATCCCTCGGTGGGAGATCTGGGTCATCTCCATCATCACCCTCTGAATCATCATGCCCTCTGACTGGGGCCTCGCCGCGACACCTGTCATCTCTCCTCTTCCTGGGGTCTTCCCTTCCAGCTTTTGGGGCTTTGCCGTCCACATACTTTCTCAGCTTCCCAGACTTCAGCATTTTCTCAATCTCATCCTTTAAGGCGAAGCATCTGTCTGTGACATGGCCGTGATCCTGATGGAACTCACACCAGAGGTTTTTATTCCTCTTATGCGGTGGGGCCTTCAGCTTCTCTGGCCATCGCAGAGCCCTGTCAGTCTTAATATCATTAATAATGTGCTCACAGCTCACAGTCAGAGGAGTGTAATGAGCAAACTTGTCCTCTACTGACCGCTTCTTCCCTTCTTTCTTGCCCTGGGACCTCCCAGCGCTACCACGGTTCTCCTCCTCGTATTTGGCGGCCATCGCCTCTTCCGCATTCATCACTTTCCCTGCAGTGGATAACAGCTCTGCCATAGACTTAGGGGGATCTTTCGCTAGCTTCCATAGTAGTTTTCCCTTCTGTAGGCCCCCTATAAGGGCGGTCATGGCTATGCTCTCCTCGTAATCTTCCACATCCAACTTCTCCTTATTGAATCTTGCTATATAGTCTCTTAGGCTTTCACCCTTGGCCTGTTTGACATATAAGAGGTGAGTGGTCTTTTTTTGGGGCCTTACCCCAAAGCAGAAGTTGTGGATGAACTGCTCGGCCAAGCCTTTGAAGTTTTCGATCGAGTTTTTCGGAAGAGAGTTGAACCAGCTATGCGCTGCCCCTGTCAAGGTGCCCAAGAAGGCCCTGCATTTCATCTCATCAGGTATCGAGTAAATATCTACGGCCGACTGATACATCTCGATGTGGTGCACTGGGTTAGTGCTGCCATCATACTTAGGAGTCACTACAGGAGGCTTAAATTTAGCTGGGGTCGGGAACCCCACTATTCTAGCCACGAACGGTGAGCCCTCCGTGTAGCCCCATTGTAAGGGGTCCCTGCTCTTTATGAGGTCCCCTATCTTCTCCTCGAGACGTTGGATCGAGTCATTCCATGGTCTTCTCTCTTCAACTTGGCCGAGGTTGTCCCCTGCCACCTCTCTGCGGTGGACAGAGGGTTCCCCAGCCACGATCCTCTGACTGTTGACCTCTTCCTGATCCCTGACCCTTCTCTCTAAGGGTCGGCCTTGGTCTGGACGAGCCTGCCTATCCCCTCTTTGGGATCCTGCTGCACTCCTCGACCTTGATAACCTGTGTCTTAGGTCATTAACCGGACCCAGCCTCTCGAAGGCCGAGCCTCTGCTCAGTCTGTCAAAAGCGGACCCTCTTGGTTGAGCCTCTTCTCTTCTTCGGCCGATACATCCTTGGCTCTACCTAAGAGGTCGTACAGTGTTATCCGACACCTCATATGGCTCCCAACAGTCTTCCGGGGGCTCTTCAGCTTCCAGGTCATCATATCTATCCCCCGGGCAAGGGTTTCCTTGCCTCCCCAGACGCAAGCGCCTAGGGTCAGCAACGTCCCTCCTCCGCTGGGGTGCAAGTTGGTCCTTCATCGGTGCCTGGGGTGGTCCCCTGGCATCTCGTTGGGGTTGAACCGCCGCTGGGGTGATCATGTCCGGTGAGACTCCAGGCGGCCTCATCATCATGGTTTGGCTGAGCTGGACAAACTGTTCTTTCATGGCTTGTTGTGTTGCAGCCAGGGATTTCAAAGCAGCTGCCACCTCCGCCATTTCGGACTGAGGAGGAGCCTGACTGGAACTAGCCCCTCCACCCACAGGCGGCGGAGGAGGTGGTGGCAAGTCTGGTGCCATGTATTACCACTATAGAGCTTTGAGTAGCAGGTGAGCTTAATACCTCAAAGGATCTCTTTCAATGGTGAAACAGCTCCACGCAAGGGGTGGTCTCTGGTTCACCACCAGAATCTCCGGTGAGGCTAAGCGGAAAAATTCGAAAAGATATCTTCTCGTTCCCACAGACGGCGCCAAAATGATGATGCTGAAAATCAGCATCACCAGGTGAGGTGTTTGCAAGCTCAATATAGGTATGACAATGGCAGCACAGCTGTATAAAGAAGATAAGAATGAGGTGAGGATAAGAGGAATGACACCTGAATATATAAGTGGTTCAGCCAATCCGGCCTACATCCACTGTGAGTGTGTGTGAGTAATATCACTGAAAGAAGGCACTAATGGCCATGGATACAACCTCTCAAGTTCTCTCTCTCTACTGTGTGTAGTTTAGACAGAGTTTTAGCTAGGGTTCTTATATCTGGATCCTTTTGCAAGGTAGGGGTGATCCCTTTATATAGTTCCTAGGGGGTGTAATGTACCCCCTATGCATGTAATGAGCATGTGTGTAGTTTACTCACCAATGGGGATGTGCCACCTGTTATGGCCACATGTAGATAATGATGATGAAATATTCCCCCACGTGTGGGGAATAATCTTGTTATAACTGATTTATGCCCAGGTCTCCTTATCCAAACGTCAACAGATGCTTGGTAGTCATGTTGGTGAATGGCCTCGGCCTAGGAAAGGCCGAGCTATAAGGGTTGGTCGTCCGCTCAATCCGTGAGGTGTCATGGGCTGTCTCGGCTTTATGTCAGCCGAGGTGTATGCCAGTTTCGACCTTAGCCGAGCCATTGGCGTGCTGATGGTAAGCGATGCCTCTGGTAACCTCGGCCTCCTCCGAGGTAAGGTTCATGTTGAAGGTGAATGTAGAGCTTCTTGTCATCTCGGCCTACTGTTGACCGGGGTTACTATTCCTTGGTACCTAGGGTTGATGTTGACATCTGTGATATGAGAAGTGTCCCCGGGGGGGTGTATGTGGTAGTGTCGGCCTGGGCCGAGGTAGACTTGGCCGAGGGATGATATCGTGGGCCCCGATGCACTGGTGGGTTGGCCATCATCTCGGCTTTCATCTCGGCCGAGGTAGGCACCTCCAGGCCGAGGTCACACTTGGGTATATCATTAACCAACATCGGGGGCAGATCCTTAGCGAAGAGGGTGATCACCCAGGGGTACTGGTGGCCGACCTTGGGGAAAGACGCAGCGGCATATGTAAAAAAGTGCGACAAATGTCAAAGATTTTCCACCATCCCTCACCAGCCCCATCAGTCTCTTACTTCCATTACATCCCCATGGCCATTTGCAGTGTGGGGGATCGACCTAGTAGGACCCTTGCCTAGGGCCATCAATAACTATGGATTCCTCATCGTAGCCATTGACTATTTTTCAAAATGGGTGGAAGCGGAGCCGATGGTGACGATCACCGAGCAGAAGACCTTCCAGTTCATCTGGAAAAATATTATATGCAGATATGGTCTCCCCAACACCCTCATCTCGGATAACGGGACTCAGTTCAAGAATGCCTATCTACAGAAGTACTGTGAAGGGGTGAATATCAAACAATTTTTCTCCACCCCTGGCCGACCTCAGGCCAATGGGCAAACAGAAGTTACAAACAGGACAATCCTAGATGGAATCAAGAAGAGGCTTGAGGAGGCAAAAGGAAGATGGGTCGAGGAGTTATATGCCGTGCTATGGGCATACAGGACGACAGTGAGGACCTCTACCGGAGAGACCCCATTCATGATAGCTTATGGATCAGAAGCCATCATCCCCACCGAGATTGAGTTTCCTACGCATAGAGTCCAGGTGTATGACCCCCAGAAAAATGCGGAAGAGAGGAGACTCGACTTGGACCTGATTGAGGAAAGGAGGGAGGACGCTGAGATAAGGCAGGCCGCCTACCAGCAGAGGACCGCAAGGTTCTATAATCAGAGGGTGAAACAGAGGCCTATCGCAGTGGGGGACTTGGTCCTCAAGAAGACTTGGCAAAAGCCCAACAAGCTTCATCCCAATTGGCATGGCCCATATAGGGTCATCGATGAAGTCGTCCCTGGGACCTACAGACTAGAAAACCTAGAGGGGGAACCTTTTTCCAACCCCTGGAACGCAGATCATTTGAAGAAATACTATCAGTAGTGTTGTAAGGTCTTGATAGACCATAATTGTAATAAGAGTTGCTCCAACAGAACACTTTGAAAATTAATGAGAAATATCAGTGTTTCCCCTCATCCTGTGGTTATCAGTTCTAGCACGCATGGAAACATCTACAGAGAACCACCCTCGGCTATAATGAGGGCCAGTGGAGGGGACGACCCCACCACTGTCCTTAAGAAAGACGAGGGAAGACTGTTAAAAAACATTAAATTGGTAAGTTGATTCCTCAGCTATAATGGGGACCAGTGGAGGGGACGACCCCACTACTGACCTCAAGAAAGACGAGGGAAGACTTTGTTGAAAACCATTAAATTGGTAAGTTGATCCCTCGGCTATAATGGGGACCAGTGGAGGGGACGACCCCACCACTGTCCTCAAGAAAGACGAGGGAAGACTGTTAAAACCCATTAAATTGGTAAGTTAATCCCTCGGCTATAATGGGGACCAGTGGAGGGGACGACCCCACCACTGTCCTCAAGAAAGACGAGGGAAGAATTAAAAACCATTAAATTGGTAAGTTGATCCCTCGGCTATAATGGGGACCAGTGGAGGGGACGACCCCACCACTGTCCTCAAGAAAGACGAGGGAAGACTTAAAAACCATTAAATTGGTAAGTTGATCCCTCGGCTATAATGAGGACCAGTTGAGGGGACGACCCCACCATTGTCCTCAAGAAAGACGAGGGAAGACTTCGTTAAAGACCATTAAATTGTTAAGTTGATCCCTCGGCTATAATGGGGACCAGTGGATGGGACGACCCCACCACTGTCCTCAAGAAAGATGAGGGAAGACTTCGTTAAAGACCATTAAATTGGTAAGTTGATCCCTCGGCTATAATGAGGACCAGTGGAGGGGACGACCCCATCACTGTCCTCAAGAAAGACGAGGGAAGACTTTGTTAAAAAGCATTAAATTGGTAAGTTGATCCCTCGGCTATAATGGGGACCAGTGGAGGGGATGACCCCACCACTGTCCTCAAGAAAGACGAGGGAAGACTTAAAAAAACCATTAAATTTAATTGGTAAGTTGATCCCTCGGCTATAATGGGGACCAGTGGAGGGGACGACCCCACCATTGTCCTCAAGAAAGACGAGGGAAGACTGTTAAAAACCATTAATTTGGTAACCTGATCCCTCGGCTATAATGAGGGCCAGTGGAGGGGACGACCCCACCACTGTCCTCAAGAAAGACGAGGGAAAACTCTATAAAAACCAGTTTGGTAATTTGACTCCTCGGCTATAATGAGGGCCAACGCAGGGGATCACCCCTTGTTCACCCTCAAGAAAGATGGGGGAGAGGTTAGAAGCAAATATGGAAGACAGTAAACCATACAAGAAGCAAATATGGAAGACAGTAAACCATACAAGAAGTAAATATGGAAGATAGTAAAGAAGACGATAGTATTAACAAAATGCCAATTATGCAAAGTGTTTAGCAAGTAAAAGTACAAAAATGTTGATTACACTAAGAGGCTATGGGCTACAGACAGCCACCCTATAGGACAATATCGGAGGGCAAAGCCTCAACATCCAGTTTCCTCAATGACCATGGCCGGCTGACCCTCAGATGTGCCGATCCCCTCAACCTGCACTTGAGATTCTACATAAGTCAGAGCCTCGGCAATCATAGGGTCGTCCAGTTGGACTGCTTCAAGCGAAGGGAGGACCGAGGAGACGACGTCACCAAACCTAAGGACGACCCACCGGCAGGCAGTCCTGATTCCTCTCTCCAAGTATTCGAGGCCGAAGCCTTGAAACTCGTCAGAAATATTATAAGCCTCAAAAGCATCAGCCTCGGCTTTTTTGGTGGCTACTTCAAGATCAATCTTGTACTTGGCCTCCATGTTGGTCAAGGCCTCATCCTTTTCCTTGAGAAGCAAGTCCCTGGCCTTAATGTCCTCGTCGTGCTACCTTGTCAGCTCGTCTAGGATCCTTGCATGCTCAGTCCTGGTACTTTCCAACTCGGCCCTTGCAGTGTCAAGCTCCGACTGAAGATCTGCCTCATGTTGGATAGCCCTCTCGGCTTCATGGAACTTTGCTTGGTTCTCAGCCATCCATTTTGTTGCTGAGGTAAAGGCACACACAGACTGCACAAGAAAAATAAACACATGTCAAGAGGCCGAGGAAACAGTTGGTGAAAGAATGAAATTAAAAGAAGTGGGTCAAGACCATTACCTGTGTAAGGGCGTGCAGACCATAGTCATACACTTTGGCAGGAGGCATCTTCGACAGGAACTCGTAGTCAGAGGCCGAGGGTGCAGAGAACATTGAGGCCTTGGCTGCCCTCAAGTTTGTTATGAGCGATGAGGGCTCGGTCCTCAGATGTGCCAGGTTTTGAGACCAGAAGGCCCCCATACTGGATGAAGAGGTCGTCCCCTCAGAGGCTTCGACCCTGGCCCTCGTCCGAGCATCTGGCCGAGGGTCAACAGGGGCCTCAGGCTCCTTTCTTTTATGGCTGTCAGCGGTCGGCTCCACCACTGTCGGCCCAGCGGCCCTCGTCTTCCTCGGAGCCTGCTGAGGCTCCTTCCCTTTCTTCTTGCTCAGACCAGACAGCAGGCTCGGAGCAGTCATTTCCCAAAGTTGGTCTGATATACCTGCGGGACGACCTGATAAGAGGACGACACGTCAGAAAAATGCAGAGAAAAAGAGGGAACACTTCAAAAATAAGTAAAGAATGGGAAATGTTCAGTATAACTCACATAGTTCAGTCAGAGGGCCGACCCTCAGACTAGCTTCTTTGAGGAACCTGGGGGTCATCAGGTCTTCAAATTTTGGAAGTTCACCCTCTCTTCCTCGTCCTCTCAGATTTTCAACGATGTCCTTCTCCTCCAGATTAAGTCTAGGGTCTGACCTGGCCTTCATGGAAGGGTTAGACCATCTTTTGGGGACCCTCGGACCATCGGCGGTGGACTCCCACTCCCCAGAGATGAAGAAGAATCTCTTTTTCCATTCGTGGTTGGAAGTTTGTGCCACGTGGAGGAGTTTCTTCTCAGACCTCCTCGCCCCCAGATGATAGTATCCAGGCTGTTTGGACGAGGAGGTGATGTTGTAGCAGCCCAAGAATAGGTAGGCCGAGGGCTCATCGGTGAAAGCATTATTCCACAAGGAGATGTAGCCCAGGATCGTCCTCCAAGAGTTGGGAGGAAGTTTAGAGGGAGCAACACCAAGGGTATACAGGATATATACGATGGCAGGATGCAGAGGGAATCTGACTCCAACCTTGAACATTTGTTCGTAGACTACAACCTCTCCCTCTTCACAATCAAAAACCCTCTCAGACTCAGAGGGAACCCTCATAGTTACGCTGAGGGGCACTCCATAGGCATGCCTCCATATCAAGAGGTCGCGATCCCTAACAGAGGAGATATAGGATGAGGTGTGGGAGGTATCAATCTCGTCATCTGTATCATCTCCCTCGACCTCAGTCCTCTCCCCCTCGGCCTCATCTTCTTCCAGAGGCCCCTGGGGGAAGGCCATTTGAAAGGCATGGGGAGATAGGGTTGTCACAGGGACAGCCTCGGAGGGGACCATACCCTCGGCCTCTCAGCCTGGGCTTAGGTCAGATGTCTCTTGCCTATCGTAAGGTCCAGCGCCAGTTGGCGAGGACTCTCTCTCATCCATCTCGCTTGAATGACACTCGGTTGGATGATGGGATGACCCACATGACTCAGACGGTTCAAATTGTTTTATGGGGGCAAGAGGAATGGGAAAGATGGGTCGTACCCAATTAGGGTCGGCCCCTCGTCTCCTTTCTTCCTCTTCCTCTACTCGTCTGATCTCTGCAAAGAGCTTTTCTCTCAAGGGTGGGAATTCAGACGCTAAACTGTAAAGCTTCCTAAGCATTAAAAGGGAAGACCCTACACTTGGAGAAATTTTAGGAACTTAACTACAAACAAGTTTGCAGTTGACCAAATTAGACTTTTGGATTAAAAAGGGAATTGATGATTTTCACTCAAGAACACTCAAGAACATTCAAGAAACAGTTGCCGGAGAAGACAGTGGAAAAAGCTATGAGATAACCCAAGGAAAATGCAGCCCTACGAGCCTAAAAAGCAAACAGAAATGAAGGTAAAAGAGAGCGCTGAAGGATTACCTGATAAAGAGAGAGCAATAACTGCCCAAATCGCTAAGCTTGAAGGATTGAAGGCTGCAGAAATGGCGATGAAAGCTGGTAAAAGGCTAGAGAGAGAAGGCTTGGGCGTGAAGGAGAAGAAGAAGAGAGAGATTTCAATAATCTCTTTAATACCTTAGTAATGAATGGACCCATTGACCAAAGTAGGACACAGCCCACGGGGAAGGCATCATTAGGGCACAAAGCCCCAAGAAAAGTGTGCAGCCGCCATGCCTTGGAAACTGGAATAACAATGAGTATCTTCCCAGGTGTCACTCACCTAACTGATCATACATGCATCTCATTTAAAACACTATCCCTCAGCCATCTCAGCAGCACCTATGGCTAAGGGCTGGGGGGTGATTGATATACCCGTTTATATCCTCGGCCTTGCTGAGGATTACCTCCAAACAGATGACCCCTCAGAGGAGCCGACCCTTCATCAGGCTCCAGACGACCCTACGAGGGGCCGACCCCTCCAACGGGCTCCATACGACCCCTCGGAGGGGCCGACCCTTCGTTAGACTCCAGCCGACCCTACGAGGGGCCGACCCTTCACCACTCTCCAGAAGACCCTACGAGGGGCTGATAGTACGAGGCCAGAATTGGGCCAGGCTCACTACTGGAAGAACCTTTGCCCTCGGCCTCGGCTCATAGGCCGAGGGTGACATCATCACAGTGCGTGGTTTGGGAGACGCATGAAACAATGCGCGTGAGGCTGACATGGCACAGGGGAGACCGTTATAACAAAATCACACCCTCACGTGAGGGAATATTATGTCATCATTTGGCATCTACAGGTGTCCACAGGGGACTGGCTAGATCATGATTCACATGCACCATGCATACTTGGGGGGTACACTACACCCCCCAAGACCTATATATACTTGTCACCTACAACCCTATAGGGGATCGATCCATTAACTGCAACCCTAGCTAAAACTCTGCTGATATACACAGGAGAGAGAGAGAGAGAGGGTTATGTGCATTGTAGCTAAGGCCATTAGTGCCCATACTTAGTGGATCACACACACACAGTGGATGTAGGCCAAATTGGCTGAACCACTATACATCATTGTCTTAATTCCTCTTATACTCATCCCCTTCTACATACTTATACACTTATACATCTCTATGGCTGCCATGGCTGCTACTGTTTGAGCTCACTATCACTTATCCGGTGGTGCTAAATCTTAGCATCATCAGTTATTACGAGAAATAGTTTTCTCTTCTTGGGTAAACTCACTTAAGATTTTCTTTACCCTCTCATAACTTCCTTCAGTGGCTGGTTTAGTAGGATAAGTATATCCATTTTCAATAATGTCCCAGACATCATCTCCTAAAGTCCCTTGGATGAAGGCAACGATTCTTACTTTCCAGTAAGCAAAGTTATTTCCATCAAAGAGTGGAGGTCTGGACAGATTACCAAACCTTTCATTCTTCTCGTCCATAGTTAGGATTTTCAGAAAACGATTTCAGAAACACAAGATCCTTTTTGAAATAAAAGTTCACTACACCAAATCTGCCCATTTGTCAAGGTCATTGACCTTGACAAATTCACCTTGTCAAGGTCAATGACCGTGACATTTCGACCTAGTAGGACCCCCGCCACACGCACACACACACACACACACACACACACACACCACCCCTACCCACCCCACCCCACCCCCACCCCCGCCACACGCACACACACACACGCACACACATATTTTGAATGAAAATATCAATTATTTATAAAATTGATGTCTACTTTTAGTGTTGTGTATATATGTTAGTCTACTTCTGCTTTTTTTTTTAAATAATCAATTAACCAAATTTCATAATAGTGAATAAGGGTTAATCCTAGCCATTGATTAAGTGTATTATTAGTAAGTACAAAAATTAAATATGGACTCTTAATCTAGGATATAAGGAGTATTTGTTAGTGAAATAATAATTTAGTGATAAAAACACACTCGAACACTACCAAGTTTTGACGACTCGGGTCTCTAGAAAGAAAAACAAGCATTTCCAAATTTATATGTCCTCTTTCTTGTTTAGTGTCTCGTGAATTGATAGTATGATTTTAAAAATAGTATACAAAACTAGGTGAGATTTTAGAATTACACGTCGAAATAATACATGTTGTATAATAATAATACAAGTGCATGCTTTGCAATCAAAGGTATTTAACCAATCATAACATGCCACGTGTCCCTTTAATTTGAAAATAGGGACTAAAAATGGAAACAAAATGTTTGTTGTCCTATATCCATAATCAATATTATTTTAAGTCCTAAAATTACATAATCTATTATCTTTATAAGGATAAAATTATCTTAAAATGATTGGTAGGGAATGTCTATGAGGTGGATGATAATTTATTTGATATTTTATTTTATTTCTTTTGGTTAGGTTATTAAGACTTTATTTGAATTGATATCTTAGTAATTATTATTTAATATTTATTTTGAGCAATTATCTTATAGTAGGATTATTATCCTAGAAACAATTCTATCAATTCAAATAAATTGATATCAATTCAAATACATGTCTTGGATATCAATTCCCACCCCACCCCACCCCACCTCTCCACCACCCCCTCCCCCACCACACACCACCACACACACACACACCCCACCCCACCCCACCCCCTGCCCCCCTCCACCACCACCACCACACACACACACACACCCCACCCCCTCCCCCACCACACACACACCACCCCTAACCACCCCCTGACCCACCCCTCCACCACCCCCTCCCCCACCCTGCCCCACCCCGCCCCACCCTGCCCCACCCCCTGCCCCCCTCCACCACCCCCTCCCCCACCCTGCCCCCCTCCACGCACACACATACACACACATATATATATATACACATACACACAAATATACACACAAATATATATATAAATGAAAGAGAGAGAGAGAGAGAAAATGGACCTGAAAGTAGAGAGAGAGAGAGAGAGAGAGAGCAGCGTCGAGAGAGAGAGAGAGAGAGAAATGGAGGGAACGGCGCGGGAGGGAAAAAAGAAGGGGGATAGGGTTTTTGCTGGAAAAGTTGTCACGGTCGTGTCAAGGTCATTGACCGTGACAAGAATTGTCACGGTCATTGACCGTGACAAGACCGTGACAATTAAATTTATCACGGACTTGTCACGGTCAATGACCGTGACAATTCGTTGTCACGGTCGTGTCAAGGTCAATGACCGTGACATAAAACGCGTATTTTTTTGTCACGGTCAATGACCTTGACAAGGCTGGCCGGCTGAAAGGTGACAATTTGCCCATTTTGGTGTAGTGGTTTACAGGGCTCTGATACCAATTGAAAAACGTTACTAATGCCGTTTAATACAATGATTAAACTATATAAGCAACTCCGAGATGTTTTGTTGAAGAAACCCTTTTCTTATGAAAATAAAAATGATAAACAGCAAGATGTGTTTACACAAAAAACTTATGTACGAGAATAACCAAGACTTTGTAATCAGTTTTAAAACTAAGATAGTTTCAAAATATCAGCACACTATAGAATGAGATGAGGAGATGAAGATAATCAGAACACACTATTTTTAACGTGGTAAAACCTCTCCCAATAGAGGAAACATCCACGGTGACTTCTAAGTCACGAAAGTAAAAATCCACTAAGACAAATAGCAGTTACAAACAATACAACATACATGCACACAACTCAGCCTATTCTAAGTTTAGGAATATACCCCACTTGGTGTCCTTCTAACTTCTTGTAGATCTGATTGTTGATGATGTTCTTCCAGTTTTATAACTTCCACTTTGCTTTAGCTTTCTTTGCGTCGACTCAATAATCTTTAATCTTATACCCAACACTTTCAGTGTGGTAGTGTGTCAAGTGTTTGTGATGTGATTTCTATTCACATGCATGAACTCACACACACTTAGTTTTTACAGACAGTCCTAAAAAATTACATATAAAGACTATATGTTGTGATTTTCTTTTCTTTCTTTCTTACAAAACTTAGAACCTTTTTGACCTTTTAACCTATCCCAGATTCCACGGATATCTTGCTTCTAAATCGGTCAAGATCTTAATCAATCTCAGTTTTTAAAAATATTTTCGAGATTGAAAATCTCCAAGTGAGAATCCAACTAGGTCAAGGTTTAGTTTCATAAGAACAGAAAACATAAAACATTTGTAGATCTAAATCAGCAAAGATTTTCTTAAAACGAGAAACAAATATGCAGATCTAGTGATATATAACATGCAATAGTGTAGATCTAAGATTTCTATGAAAAAGAAATACAGATCTCACCAAAATGTCTAAGTTGGTAACAAGATCACAGATCAAGAGGTTACAACTACAAACGATCAAACCAGTAACACCAATCTCTCTCAAACACTCCAGGTTGTGTTTGGATTTCTGAAAGTACGAAGGTTTGAATATGGTTTGAAGTTGTTTAGGGTTAGGGTTAGGATTTCTCTAACTCAGTTCCCTTTCTCTCTCTTCTCTCTTTTCTTTTCTCTCTTCTCTCTCACTTCTCTCTTCTCTCTTTTTTTTTCAAGTTGGACGACTGCCAAAAGTCTTAAAATGCTGAGAATGAGAGGGTTTATATAGGAGCCAAGGAAGGTTCTGGATCGCTGATAGCAATCAACGGTTGAGATTCAGTCTTCCTTATATTGACTTTGATCCAAGGGTGGTAAAAAAAAGGTGGGTTAAAACGAAGGCGATTGGTCCATAGTGATAGCACATGGATAGACTTAAAACACATGCAGGCCATAGATAAGGTTTGATCTAACGATCCACAATACACCATGCAGTTCTCTCACAAAACAAACACAAATGAGATAACAAGAGCATGACAAGTGTTGGCATTTCATTGGCTGGCAAACGCACGTCCAAATTAATTACAAGCAACACCCTGAAGTCTCTGGCGCATTGATATTCTACCCAATCAAACCTTCTAATGAAAAACTAAGTTTTCATAATAGCATTTTAACCACACAAAGTTTATAAACACACTTTTATTAAAGAAAACATTATTTTAAAAATGTTTAAAAATTCCCAAAAATTATTAAAACAACATTTTAAGGGGAATTTAACACACAATCAATTATGAGCAATATATACACATGTATGCACTTCTAATGTGTGTAGTGATTCAATTTATACCTTGGTTGGATCATTGAAGAGTATTAG
The DNA here is from genome assembly GCA_949130495.1 of Sambucus nigra. Taxonomy (NCBI): domain Eukaryota; kingdom Viridiplantae; phylum Streptophyta; class Magnoliopsida; order Dipsacales; family Adoxaceae; genus Sambucus; species Sambucus nigra. The sequence goes on from OX422219.1 coordinate 116,704,258, forward strand.
AGAGAATAAGTCTGAGGTTCTTTGGATTCTAGGTTAGACAACAAATTTTGTCACTATTTCCAAATTAGATGAACACTTATACAATATAGACTTAAGTAAGTCAAAGGTATAAGGTGCTTCAATATTTTACAATACTTACATTATAAAGTAAATTATTTAGCTAAGAGATAAAATAGCACTCATGTTTTCCATCTAATATCAAACAAAACTCTACTAATTCAGATTGAGCTAAAATATCAACAAAATTTAATTCTTTAATTAAAATTAAGTGTTCTTCCATAGTAATAATCGCTTGATAATTTTATAAAACAATGCATCCAAATTCTCTTTCCACTTACGTTCACGATCGTGTTGTTCGATAATGGCACACACTTTACATGCCTCTACACCTGCATAAGTTCAAATTTTTAAGTCACATATTCAACAATGATTATGAAAATAAGTGTAAATAATGAGAACCTAATTTCAAATATGCAGTTAAAAAGGCCAACACATATATATAGTTAGAAACATGTAGAAAGTTCACAATTGTTAAACTAATCTTTAATATTTATCGTGGGAAGAATGTGTGTTGGGTTGTGTGTGCATGTGTGTGTGTGTGGGGGGGGGGGGTGGATATTAATATAGGAATGATATCATTCAAATAAATGTATGATTTCCAGTAACTCGAGCAAATATGGTAAAAGGAAAAAAATCATTTTTCGATTAGTTGGAAGGTGCCAAGAATTTTCCCTCACCTTTTCTATTCTAAAATTATGACATTATTGAGATGCCACAATCTCTATACTACTATAAAATGCTAAACAAGCATTTATGATTCCTATACAAAGAGCCTATCCACATAGGCAAGATATGAAGCGTCCCTTAGTTATTCCTTTAGCCTTCTCATTTCTCTGCACAGTAGCAAGACGACACCACTACTAACTTCTCACTTCTTCCATAAGTTAACCATACATATATTTCAACCTTTTTATATTCTGCCACTCTTACTCCAATTTTTTTTCTCTCTATACATCCATATATATATATATATGTTTCCCTCACTGCCTATGGCGGTAACGAATTTCACCTTTTGCAGTCTTTCGACTGGTATTACCCCTGTTGTTTCATGGAAATCTTGAAATTGTGCAATGGCTCAAAGGCGAGTGTGTATGTATGTTACATATATCTTGGTTAGATTTGAGATTTAATATAGTGTTGTGGTTTATATAACTCTTGGATTTTTCCGATCATAGTTGTGAGATTTGAATTTTTTTTATTCAATTTTGAAAGATCGTGAATCTGGTAGAGGATAATATGGTTGCTCATGGAATTTGAAGATTTTGTCCTGTATATGTATCATGTGTTGCAGAATCTATTTTAAATGGGTTTTTTATGTATATGAAATGAAGTTGGTTTCTTCATGGATATGAAATAAAATATATTTCAAATCTATTTCAACTCTCAACTTCACCTCTGTTTCAACTCTCCATCTCCGAATTTTTATTTTGGATATGGGTAAACTTTGACCTTTCAATAAACCTATTTGGGATTGGTTGTTTTCATTATGCCATTTTATATTTTTCAGTTAGTATCTTATGATGTCTTCTCTTGGTGGGAAACAATGACGGAGAGAAAGAAACCCATAAGATTATTCCTTAATTTTTTTCCCTGATTATACTTTTCTTTCCCCTAAATCTAGTAACTTAAATTATGAGCAATGCAGTAGCTTGACTTGATGAGATTCACATGGTTCACATATATCATTTGATTAAATTCCCCAATATAGGAACTAATATGAAATATGTTTTCTCATTTCCATTGATCAGGGTGGATCTAATTTAGAATTTGCATTTTTTTAGTTTTGATTTCGATTCTGAGGGTTATCGATACCGTAATATGATTTATGGTTTTGATGTTTTTTTTAATTTTAATTTTAATTTATTATTATTATTATTTTAATTCAAGACTGTAACAGTGATATAAAATGGCAATGTAAGTAGTTTGAGAGTAAACTCAAGAAATTAAAGTTCCCAGAAGAGGGTGAATAACTTATGTATAAAAATAGTTTCAGGAAACACAAGACTCATACATGACTCGAGCCTTCAATGTGTTGCCTACGTCAATGACAAAACGGTAATGAACATCAACCTTCAAAAAGCTCTCCATGGCAGTGTTAACCTCAACATCCACGGTTATGTTATTTTAAGCAACAAAATCAATCATCGCTTGCGCCTCTTTCATCCCTCCAATACCACTCCCACCCACAAGCTTCCTCCCAGTCACAAACAACGGAAAAATAGGTAGCTCGAGTGGCTTCTCAGGCGCACCAACCATAATAAGCTTTCCATGACACTTCAATAGACTAAGAAATGGTTGAGCACTGTGAACTGCAAATACTGTATCAATTATACCATCCAATGTGCCCATTGCAACTTTCATCTGATGTGGGTCCACTACTAACCAAAAATGAACCAGCACCAAGTTTTGAGGTTGCTGCTTCCTTCTTCTTAGGTGAGGTGTTAATAACTTTTGGATATTTTTGACATTTTTTTAAATGCTTATGTATAATATGTTGATTGCTCTGTTTTAGAATTTTCAGATTTATGGCATTTATCAGTTCTGATTTTGATTCAGCTAGTTACAGGCATCGTAATAAGGTTTATGATTTTGACGTTTTCTTCCGCACTTTTCTGTGTCAACATTTTTTTCCTGAATAATTTATGTTAGTTATATGCATAATTGTGAACGGATAGATTATTGTGGATGTGCGGGTGTCGAATGGGTGTGCGGGTTTGTGTATGTGTATACTCATATAAGTTTGGCTTCAAGGTGTGTAAAACAATATTCTTTATTTCTCAATAATTCTAGGCCGGTACAGATTTGTGACACAGAATGGTGCGACATAGTGACATGTTTATTTCATTTGAATCTGATTTGATTGTAATGATTGTTATTTTATGATTTTAATGTGTTTAAACACATGTATCTTGGGGTTTTGTTTTAGATTTGAAGTATTTAAATATTTTTTTTGTTCTGTTTATAGCCCAGAAGTGGGTTATCACGAAGAGTTAGCCCAAGTAATTCAAATGGAAGTATTTATATATTTCAAAGAAAAACACTGATTTTTTTTGTTCTATTTATAGCCAGGAAGTATATGAAGTATGTGTAGTGCTATTGGGTGGTAGACAATGGTGATTGCAATGGGTTTGGTTTAATGGTGTTAGCAAGTCATGTTGGTGTTGGGTGGGTTGTTGTGTATGAAGGGAAGTTTATTTTTATTTTTATTTTTTACTTTTTAAATTTAGATTTTCTTTTGGTAATAAGTGTTTTGTTGGTATTAAAAAAATAAAAATATGAAATAGTTTATAACCTAGCAAATGAGAAGACCTATGAAGGGCAAAGCCGAAAGGAAGGACAAACACAATTTGAACATCAAAATAAATCTCCAACCAAAGAGACTTAGGGTAGACACTCGCTGAAATCAACTTCGAATTTGAGAATGCCAAACATCTCATAGTGGGATAGCATGGACGTTTTGGGATGATGTCGTGATGGTGGCGGTGGAGGATTTGGTTGTTTAGTTGGGCATGGGTATGGTCATTTGGGTGTGATATCGTTACAGTGGAATTTTTTTTAGTGTGTGCATTGTTTTGCAAGTTGAGACGGTTTCGATCTCTTTTTTCTTGAATTGAAAGTTAAGATTTGGTTTGATTAGAATATTATGATTTCATATCTGTGCACTACTCAATCTCCATTGCCAAGAGGATTTTTTTTGCTTTGTAGTTGGTTACTTAGATTTTTTTTTGGGAACCGAGTACAAGGTCTTTTATCGGAATCATGATATAAGGGTATAAGTTTTATGCCAAATTATATGATTTTACTTTTCTTTGACAATTTGTATTATTAAATATGGGTTTCGAATTTGTCATCATACTAAAAAAAAGTCTTACTATGGAGTGGTTGTTTCTTAATGTTTTTATTAATCTTTGTTGCTAATTATAATGACATGAACATGAATAATAGTTGGATTTGCATATCAAAGTATTGTAACAATTCATTTAAAACTATTTAAGAATAACACAACTCTTTTGTTTTGATTTGTCATAGCATCCCTTTGTGGTTGTTTTAATTATTCAGGATTTGAAAGCCAAATAGAAAACCAAAGTCGCCGCACCATACGATAATGTACAAGTGTTACGTTTTCCAACGGGAATAGCCAAAACACGTTCTTAATTTTATTAGCCATTTTACATGCGAAATGACTACTACAGTCGTCTAGCCTGCGTATTGCGCGGGTTTACACCTAGTAGTATCTAAAATGGAAAAATAATCTACGAAGTCAACTGATAAATGATGCAAGCCTAAAAAAGGAACTAATGCATAATCCAAAATGAATTTAGTATAAGATCATTAAACATGGTCAAAACATGTCAACTAAATCATACAAATAATGCATGTTAATCGAAAATCAAAGAGAACATATAAAACCTTCAAGTGGGCAGCAGTTTTATCTTGGTCTTTGAACACTTTATTAGATTCAATATTTTTCCCCATGGGATCTCTTTGGGGTTCCTATATTATCACAATATGCTTCCATTGCCATGAAGATTGTCGAACTGGAACATGTATGTCTACAAACACAACAATTAACATCAAATCAATTATACAAAACTATAGCAATATAGACCACACACACAAACACAGAGATATACATACATATATATATATATATATATATAGATAGATAGATAGATAGATAGATAGATAGATAGATAGAGAGAGAGAGAGAGAGAGAGAGTCCAACATCTATCATTTAACACCCCGCAAACACATATGCCCCTAAGCCATCAATCCTAGTAAATCAGGGGTTTCAACTAGTATTTTTTCATTCCCCTTGGAGTAATTGACGACCGAGAGCATTGCACAAAAGGGTTTTGCATATTAAGAATTTATACAAATTTCCAACATTGACTAAAAAACATGTTTCCTAATTTTGTTGCATACACGCAACATAATTTTATTAGTTTCCAACCCAAAGGATTGAGCCCCTCTTGGATAGATTATTTTTATTAAAGAGGATGACTAAGCATGTATATTTATAAAAACGGACTAGAAATTTTTTGTGTGGAGGGGGGTGGGGGTGGGGAACGATTATAATGCATGATTTAGGCCGCAATAAAAGTGTTCTATTTTATGCTAAAATTTTAATACACACACCGAGGTATTTATAAGAGAATGATTTAAATGCAAACTTTTATCATTTTATATCTTAATAATTCTACGAAACAAATAGTTAGTTAAACAAGATAAAAATCTTATTATTTGAAATCACTTTGAAACCCTCTCAGGAAATGCACGCTAAACCTCCCGCTTGAGCTACACCAGGAGAACCATTAAAGAAGGTACATACAATATATTTGAAGACATTTAAGATTGGATCCAACTTGTTCCAATATAAGGGCATCCGAGGCACCAGAGTCCACCCAAGATGGACGCCATTGAACAAATTAATTTTGGGGAATGATGAGATTTCGCTAGCAACCTGCACAATTGACAAAGTTATGCTAGAGAGATAACATTCCAAAGGTGACACCTTTTTCAAACCAAAACCATCTAATTATTACCAAAGCATATTCATAATATTTTGGAATAAATAAAAAATCCCGTCATCAAGTTCAGCACAAATAATCAACCAAAAGGAAAGGTTGTTGGGTCTTGTTAAAATATCTTTCTATAAATTCATGTTGTAATGATCCAAAAAGAGTGATGGAGCGAGAAAATATTATAAACTGAATTTCTAAGCTAGGGTTTCATTAGGGAAGCAATCCCAAGTAATATCCTAAAGAGTCACATGATTAAAAAATTCAAAGCACTCAAATTTATCACACCATAATGCTTACTAACTAGTGCAACGTATTGCATAGCTTGGATGATGTATCAATATAGCTCACATTCCAGATAATTTGCAAAAGGGAATACATACCGAAAAAATTCCACAATTTTGACCGGATGTCTGATGGGAAACAGTCAACATAGAATGATCCTTTAGCTATAATTAAATTTTCAAAAACATTATAAAGGTAACATACTTTAAAAAAAATTACCTTTATCTCTTCCACTACTTCGAACTTAATTCTTCTTTGGGGAAAAGGTCAAGTGTATAATAGATGAAAAATCACAGTAACATTATGTTTTCGTGACTTGAGATTAAAGCAACAGATTATATTGATTTTAAAAATATTTATTCGTGCTAAATATTTCCCACAACTAATATCAACTTTAGAATATTGTAAAAACACCTCACTGAACTAGACAAAATTGAAACATAATATAAAGTGGTGAAACCAAAATTAATAAAGGAAGGCTATCTTTATATGACCAGCTACCAGCATGTCAAATTAATGAATAGTAAAAATAAAAAGAAAAAGAAAAACAAGAAATCAAAACGTCATATCATTCTCAGTCGAAATTGTTGACTAATAACTGATCTAACTACCATTTAGGTATACATTACCTCGTTCCATTGCTCATATCCATACCAATTATAACATTTATGTGCTAGAAGTTCATGTGCATACCGAAACACAACGTATTCATTTACATTTCATGACATAGTTACTAAATGTTTCTACCATATTTAGGAAATAGATAAAAATAGACATGTATTTATGACTCAACCTAAAACAAATGCTTATAATAGTGAATTTTCATTAAAATGTCCACCTAAAATAGCAGTCAACTTAATTAATGTATGTATCTACCGTTTATATTTAACTAAAGCCGATATATATTCCCTTGAATTGATGAATTTCTATAATGTGAACTAAGCCCAAAATATTGTGGAAAAACATCAAGTTAATACGTGTTGTTATCTTTATACTTAAAGGACCAACAAATTTAATAAAAACCAAACATAGCAATCGTAATTCATTCTGAGATATAGTTCTTACCCTACCTTCTAGAAAAACCAGATGAGTTGGAATGAAATGATCAAATGTTGAAATCGATAAGTAAACAATTCCTATAATTAAGAAACAAATTAATAAATGCAACAACTAATATTTTAATGGAAATTTTTTTTTGGCTGTTGAAATGTGATTTAATTAGAAAAGGCAAAGCCCAAAATATACAAGACTCAATACGGTAAATGGCCTACACACCCACCCAAAAAAAGGGCCTATATGCAGCCCAAAAAGTACACAGGCCCAAGAAGAGGCAACACACTACCAAAAGGCACGCATGCCAAAAGGAAAGCCGAACCCATACTATGAAAATAACCATTCTGCGATCTAAAACCTTGACCACATTTACGAAAAACCTAATATATTCTAGAAAATAGTGGAATAAACCCAATGCTAAATTAGCCAATCAGGAGAATCCTGTGACAAAATCCAATGTTCAATTAGAAACAACAAAACAAAACCATCAAACAAACACTTAGGAGAGACAGACGTCGTCATCTCCACGAAACAACAACACCCCACCTCCATAACCAAATCTAGATTCTCAAAACATAAACCCCCTCCATCTGAACTGTTTCTATCATGAAAGCAGAGCAAAAACTCAAATTCCCCTAAGAAAATCCAAAACTTCAAGCAACAATATATAGATCCACAAAGACAAAAGCATAAAACCGTAATAAGCCTCAAACAACCCCAAATCAGTTGAGAAAAGCACCATGCAAACCTTCAAAACCCAGAAGCCTGTACGAGAGAGGGAAGACCTTACTGAAAAACCAAGGATATGGTCCAGAGATCTAGTCAAGCATCAGGCCATGGAAAGACACAAACTCAGCACACAAAGTGGATGAGGCAATATGCACAAACAAAAGCAAACTATAACAGACACATCTTCAAGGTCAACCCAAGATATACACTAGAGAGACCTTATATAAGGATATCCTCTTTTATCCCCCAATTTCTACATAAAATGCAGTGTACTACATTTTTCTTAATTTTGTTCAATCTACCAGTAATTTCCTAAACCACCTTCTTAATTTTAGTAAATACATTCTCCATAGTTTTATGACTGTTTTGAAAGATCTTCTCATTTCGGGCTCTCCAAATGTTATAAACTGTAATAGATAGAGGAAGTTTCCGCATAAAGGTCTTAAACCTTTTACTGACTGTATTCAACTCCACCACTTCCTCTTCAAATTTTTTATTATTCACATCAATATTATTGAGCTTCCACACTGATTCCCATACTTAACTAGCGAATTGGCAATCAAAGAAAATATGATTTTTACTTTCAGTCATTGAACCACATAAAATACATAAATCATTATTAGTAATGCCCCAATTCTTCAGTTTATCTCTACTCCATAGTTTTTTATGACAAGTGATCCACAATATGAGTTGGTTATGACAGTCCACATTTCTTAGAAAACCAAATAGTTTTACGACAGTCCACATTTCTTTCTCTGTCTCAAGTACCCATAGGTCTCTTTGCTTCTATATTTAGCATTCTTTGTAATCTTCTAACTCACCCATTCGTCACAATTAGGTTGAGGAGAGATTATAGTTGTAATCAGATCCATCAACTCTCTAGAAATAGGTGTTCGAAAGGTCCACACATCATTTAAAATGAACTCTGAAGCTTTAGCTTTTACATGGCTTACAACATCATAAACAATCCTATTCCCATATACATTAATTAAGGGACCCTTCTCATGCCAATTATCAATGAAAAAATGTCCTATCTCTATTTCCAACATGATATTTGATTAAACTTCAGGTTTCATCCCTTAGCTTCCAAAGCTTCCTCCATGCCCAAGAAGAATCTGCTTGTAGTTTAACTGTCCAAATAGAATCATTATTGATTATTACCATATGAAAGCATTTAACCCATAGAGAGTCCTTCCTATCAAGATCCTATATATGACTCAACATACTAGACTTATTCCAAATAAATAGATCTTTAACGCCAATCCCTCCCTCATCCATAGGGTGACAAATATCATCCCAAGCTATTTTAGATCCACTTTTATCAAGATTAACTCTAGACCAAATAAATATCCTCAAAATTTGATCAATATCCTTAATAAACCTTTTAGGGAATATAAAGATATTAATCCAGTAGACACTAATACTTCTGAGCGCTGAAATAACCAATCAAATTCTCCAAGCATAAGAAAGCCACTTATTAGTCCTGGATTTTATCTTTATCATCAATTTATCATTAAGAATTTATAATCAATAGCCTTCATCCTTGTAGAAATAAAAGGGACCCTTAGATATTTAATTGGAAGCCCACCTAATCTCATATTAATAGTAGAATCTAATATATTCCTTTACAAATCGTCAACATTCGCAATAAAGATCTCACATTCATGATAACTCACCCCAAGGCCATACAATTACTTAAAATCATGTAGAACTTTATCAACAACTAGCTGAGAACTCTGATCAGCTTTGGCCAAAATGAATAAGTCGTCTGCAAACATCACATGTTACATGTTCAATTCTTCACTGTTTGGATGGAAAGGATAACCTCCTCTACTAATCTCATCATCAAATAACCAAGAAAAAGCCTCCATAACTAGCACAAATAAGTATGGAGATATAGGATCTCCCTGCCTTAAGCCATTAGTACCTCTGAAAATGCCATCCATTCCATCATTAATACTCACTGAGAAACGTGTAGTCATGATACATTCTTTGATCCAGTGAATAACCTTTTGAGGAAAATCCATAGCCATAAGAATATTCACAATAAAAGCCCATCTAATAGAATCATAGGTTTTCATCAAATAAATTTAACACACGTCTAGGCACACCATTATTCCAATTGTATCCTCTAACCACCTCTTGAATTAGAAGCATGTTATTAAATATGTTTCTCCCTTAAGTAAAATCAGACTGCCTATTTTTCACCACTTTAGGAATGATATCTCCAAGTCTATTAACCAAAACTTTTCAAATGATTTTGTATGTAGTATTGCAGTAGGAAATAAGTCCAGAGTCCTTCATGGTATCAGGGTTAGGAACTTTAGGGATAAGGCTAATAATAATAATATTCCACTCTTTTAGCATCCTTACTTTAAATAAAAAAGATAACACATCTTCATAAAGATCTTTACCTACTATATCCCAATTACTTTAAAAAAATGCAGCATTATATCCATTGGGGCCAGGAGACTTATTAGGATTGATGATGAACAAAGAACACTTGATCTCAAAACAGTAATAGGGGCTTAGAGGGAACTAATGTGTCTATCATTCAGTCTTCTTTGGCCAATTTTTTTAAGAGTGTCGTGAACTGGAATATACCCTCCTATCTTATTCCCCAACAAGTTTTTAAATAATTTCATAGATTCCATGTGGACTTCTTTTTTCCCATTACAAACATTACTAACTTCATCATTTATAAAAACGATTTTATTTCTACAAAAGTGGCTTTTGACCATCTTATGAAAGAAAACAACATTTTTATCCCCAATATCCAACCAATTTACTCTAGATTTCTGCCTGAAAAATTCTTCTTCCATATCTCTCAACTCCAATTATTCAAATTGACATTTCTTCTTAGCTTCAATCAAAACCAAATTTCCCCATCCCCTATCATACTCTCCTGAATAGCATCGTACTCAATTTTCTTAGCACTAACACTAAAAGATTTGTTTGAAAACCATTTCTTATTAAACTCTCTAACATCCTTCTTGAGAAACTTCAGCTTGTTAGCCACTCTAAACATAGGATTACCACTTATATATATATATATATATATATATATATATATCCCAATCTTTACATTGCACATTTTCAAAAAATTATTCTCATCCAAAAATTAAAAAATTTGAAGGGTCTATTGATTACATCTCTTTCTATAATAAAAGAAATAACTAGAGTATGATCAGAAATACTAGGAAAATCCACATGAACCTCACAACCCATAAAGAAATTGAGCCAAACATCATTATGAAGAACTCTATCAATTGTACTCTTGATATTTGCTTATCCTCCCCTACCATTATTCCAGGTAAACCAATTCCTTTGATAGGAAGATCTTCAACATCAATATTCTCAATACAATCATTAAAGTCATATGACTCATCCCAATCAATGCCATTTCCCTCTAATCTTTCATCACCTATTCTCATCACATTTTTCTCCCCTCATATTATCCAAGGTTTATTGTGCAATTTGACTACAGAAGCCTCTAAATATCTCCATAAAGAGTTCTTATGAGCTCTTTCATTATCCCATACACTATAGTAAAGAAAAAATTTATGTTAATGTTTTTGAAGGTAATATTCACAGTAATAGCTTAACTTATATTACTAATTTCTTCAATATAGAACACAGTTGGATCCCAAGCAACACATACTTTACCAGGACCTCTCTTAGGGGTGGTAGGAATTAATTTCCACTAGTTAAAACAATCATCCTTTATAGTGGTGATATTATTTCTTCTAACTTTTATTTCCACTAAATAAATGATATTAATATTATTACCTCTTATGTAATTACTGATCTCCTTTTGCTTGTGAGGGGCATTACAAGACCTAATGTTTTGCGTAACGAACTTATTCATTACTTGAATTTGTTGTGTCCTTTTCCACCTCTCTTTCTTGCCGTTATTATGGATACATTGCTATTCTTCACTACAGATCTCTGATTGATTTGAATATGTATCTGATTCCCATTTACTATCATACCATTGGGACTGGACCCTTTTTCCACCTGACTACTTGTGTTTTGAATATCTGCTAAGCTAGTACCTGCACTGTCTTTTCCACTAGAAAAATCTTCGTCAAGATCTTTATTATTATTTATATCTTCATATTTAGGGGAAAGAGAATCAAAAGAGTTCTGCATAGTTACAAATGGTCTACTAGGGCTATTAACATGTATTGGTTTATTTCTAAAACCTTATGCACTTTGTCTTCTACATCAACTATTGTTATTTCTTCCTTTTCTCCTTCATCTTGTGTGGGCTTGCTTTGAATACCATCTTTTCCTTCATTTATAATTGTATCTTTAGCCATATCTTCATAAATTCCTTTAGAACTAGGTCCAGTGTCTTCAGAATCATCTTTATTTGTAGCCCCATTTACTTTTTTCCATTTTCAGTTATCTACTTCCCAACCCTGCAACTTTCATCTCGGTGACCAAAAATTTTGCATTTTGTACATCTATTAGGGACCCATTCATATTTAACTCTCTTTTTACACTTCATTCCTTCATGGTTATAAATTATAATATTATTTGGTAGCTCACACCACATCAATTTCAACACAAACACTTTTAAAGGTTTATATCTCCCTTTTAGTTGTCCTCCTATCTGTGAAAAAAGGTTTCCCAATTAAGTTAGCCAATTTACTCAAAACAGAATCAACACACAAGTGTAATTTCAATCATGGGAATCTAATCCAATTTGGGAGTTTTTATATTCCTTCCTTTTCTAGACTTACATTAATACTCAAGGGTTTAGCAATCGCAGGCCTATTATAAAAATACTATGGCCCTTGTTCCGTAACTTGCAATAGGTATTCCAAATTATCAAAAGTAATAACAAACACCCCTGTTTTTAGTAAGAACACTTCAGAATTACCAAAATTATTCCATTTCTCATCGCATAGCCCTTCATATATCCAAATGGGACTGTTAATCCAAAATCATAAACTATAATCGCATACTTCAATCTCTGAATTTTCACATTCAACTTATTTAAGATCAACTTTAACACATTTACTGCTCTCATCATTTTTACTAAAAGGCATAAAATTTAGTTTGTTACCCGATTCTTTATCTCTATTTACAGAAGAAATTTAAGCCCATGAATTGCCCTTTTTATTCACATTTGTATCCATAGTACGATTCAACTTCTCATCTTTCCTATTTAGGAATTTTGATCCTTGCATTGCAGGAAATGAATCATATAAGGAATCATTTATTTCAACCATTGTTTCCTTACTTTCGCGATGGAAAAAGCCCTCAGATCAACAGCAACAACATTTGCAACATTTTTCAGATCTAGATCCAGATTTAGATTTAGGAATATCATCACCACTAACAGGTAGATATTAAATCCCCTTAATAGCCTCTATATATATATAATTAACCCAACTGATTTCTTCCATTTTCCTTAGAAGAACTATTGTGGGATTAATTGTTTGATCAAGGATTTGAATCCCTTTCAATTTTTATTTTTCTACCTGGTTTCTGCTAATGTCACTCCTCGAATTCTTCATCTTCGAATTGTGATAATCCACAATTGGAATCTAGAATTCATCAATCTCTAAATTTTGACCACTCTATTTTCTCATAATTTCCCAATTGATCTTTGTGTAATCGTCAACAGAATTATCTAAAGAAGGACCTTTAACCCTAGAGGATCTCCTTAGTCCATTGAAACCTTAGGGAAGATCGATTGGAAAGATCGAGAAAAAAGTAGAATCGGGAATAGAGAGAAGGTAGAGAGAAAATTTTAAAGAGAGAGTTTGGAGGTAAAGTGGATTTGTAATTAATTTAATATTGTAAAAATTATATCAATGTGTAACTTGGATGTTCCATGAGTATATACTTTGAAAATTATGTATACCTTTTAAATGTATATAAAATTCTTCACGTGTATATACCTTATATCCCAGTGTAACTTAGATGTTGTTAATAAATGTTTACATATTGAAGTTCATCGTTTAGGATTATGCCCTATAAGGGTGTCACTTGAAAAGTTAATTTAGGCCACTATTTGAATAATGAAAACTTACATGAGTAATTTAATCATTTAAAGGTAAATAATGCGTTCAAATAATTTCGAATTTCATAAGAAACTAATTTAAAACCTATATACACCCAATGATGTTCCTCCTAAGTGCAAAGGACTACAATACATCTCTCTCCTTAAAAAAATATAAAAAACTAAAATAAAACTAACAATATTTTGGATGACTTGATCACAAAATTCTTCATCGGCCAACAGTAAAACCAAAATTCCTAAAACTCATAAATCTAAAACTTAAATATTTGTTTCACCCAATTCGACTGCAATAAAGAGTTACAACGTCTTCCTCTATAATTGGGAAAAAAATGCTTATTCCTTCAATGTTTTCAAGGTCTTACTACATATGTCCCAATGATAATCCTTCCAAAAATCTAATTAAACACGTCAATTGAGACTTATTTGAGAAACTTGCATAAAGTGCAGCACAGTAGACAATCCTGACAGCTTATGATGGCCAAGAGACTGAGAGGGATGAGATTTACCTAAGAATATGTGCACTTAAGTTATTATAAAACTAATTATAAACCCATTAGAATATCAAGACAACACTGTCATGCACCCTGGACTTCTGATTCTAAGCAACGCACTAGGATATCCAAATCATGTTTATGATATCCTACTCCATCAACCTCATGTAAACAAAGAACACGACATAGTGGAACTACAAAAAAAAAATGATTCCATTATCAATTCGATAATAGAAACTAAGATAGATTGGGAATCACTCTAAATATGACAACTGAGAATATTTTACTCATTTATGCAACATTCACATGGCAAAATAGCTAAAAACAAAGGGAAATATGAGAGATGAAGTCCAGTCACTCAAAAAGTTTGGTAAGGAGCAGTCTCGGATCAACCCCTATGAAGCTTCGAAAGCTGCACAAGGACCATATTGAGAAGAGATCCCAGTAATCATATGTGTAGATAAATAGATTTGCAATGGTAATAAGTCGAAGTAGGAGTTTGCAGCTTGTTATGTTAGGAAAGTTCATAAATTGATGTTTTATGTTCCTCTCCATTTTCATTTCTTATGTGATAGTTTCACTAATGTTTTCTTTTCGTTTTCTATTTTTAACCTTTTCAGACTTGTATACTCTAAGTTCTTCTTTTCTTACGCTGTCTCGTCTCTCGTTTTTTAGTCGTTTCAACGTTGTAAATTTAAAATTAACATTTAGATATATGTTTATTATACGTGATAAATATACTTTCTTGTCATGAAGTTCTCTATACTTTCCTATCACACTTTAGGTACCTAGATAAACCACAATATCTAACTAAAATACAATACAATGTATTGAATAATGAATTGTCCCATCATTATGATGAATAACCAATATTAGTGTGAGTTTCCCCATGATATTATTATATTTTCATCCATCATCATAGGCACTCTTCCGTGTTTTAATCTAATTTTTGCCATTAAAATTGTTATATGTTAGAGGAAACTTCATTTTTTAAACAACAAAAACCATATATTAAGGAACAAAAGCTTTCCTACCAAGCACTACATACTTACATAAAATTTGATAAAATACAGACGATGAAAATAAGCAGAGAATCAAACATATAATTGCATTGTACTAATTACGATTCCATTAGGACGCGTGAAGAATAAAAGAAAATGGAAACAAATAAAAAAATTGTTCCAATGTATGCATACTTCCATTGTTTGAACGCGCATACACCACTTCATATACAACATATCAAATGACCAAAAAGATTTATATATATAAACCGTTTGATCAAATTCAATAGATATATAGAAAATAACACGGGGTTTTATCACTTCTTACTTTTTTTTTTTTATTGCAAATAACCTGAGAAAGATGGAGTGAAAATTAATAATAAACAAACCATAAAATGCGCTAATCCTAAATGTTATACCATAAATATTGAATATGAATTGGACCAAGAGTATTGTAACACCTGTCATCATAAGGTGCTTAGCTTGATCATTAAAGGTGGTCGGCTTACCCTATCTCTGGTCGACTTAGTGATATCTCTGGTCGGCTTGATAACTAACCAAGCCAAACTGATATTATTATTTAAATTCACCGAGCCACATGTGGGACACATAAAGGAATATGGACAACTTTGCTTGTCCACACTTAGGTTAACAACCCACCCTTTTAGCTGATTGTAATCGAATCCTCATTAGCCATCTTTTAGAATGTAGAAAGGTATAAATGCTTGACTTATAAAGGAACTCAACTTATCCCCCTATTCTCTCTCTATATATATATATCTATATCTATCTCTATCTCTCTTTTTATCTATCCCCCCTATAAATAGCACACAATTCCATCTGAAGAGACACAAGAGATTTATACACTTAGCATCTATACAAAGTAATACTAGAAAGATCCATGAGAGCTTGTATCCACTTATCCAATGACTTTATTCTAACTAAAAAACATAGGGAGAAATCATTCGTGAAAATGAAACAATTCCACACTCAACCCCTATTGTAATGTGAGATATATAAGGAATTATAATGAGCTTGGTCAGAGGCCAAGAAACAATGTAAGAAAGTGTAAAGAAAATTATGCAGACACTCTAGGATAGATAAGGTAGACTCGTAGGGCAACTCGTCAATTCGGCAGAGGGTGAACACATAGGTAGGATCGTATAAATTTCACCTCCTGCCCCCTATCCAGAAAGATGCTAGGCCTACATGATTGATCTTTAGGGAGCCCAAGGAGGCTGGGTCGGGGTTTAAAAGAAAGAGGGTGCATGTCCAGGTATTTCGAATCATAAGAAGATATGTCAAATCAACCAGGGATACCTTTTCCCTCAAAACCAAGGTCTTTGATAATGAATAGACCTTCTTGGAAGAAAGGTCTATCGTGTTGGAAAGGTTGAGTAGAGGCCCTGTATTTGATTATTTAGGTCCATGAGCAGGAAGGGGCCGATATAGAGGAGAGGTCGTGAGGCCTAGATAGCGTGGAGGAGAATTAAGAAGGTATGAAACCATAGGAGCAGAGTATTTGTCCAAACCTGGTACTGTTGCATGAAGGTCGACATGAGCCGAATAGAATTCCAAGAAAGAGAGTTTGCCTATGGTCTCCACCATAGGCAAATCCATCATTGTCGTGGCCGAGTATGATGAGCAACCCTAGAAAAAGTCAATTTAGCGTCATGAGATCGTTTGTGGAAAATTTCTAAGCCAACGGATCCTTTTCACAGAGGTTTTGTGAAAAGGTCTCCATTCACCCAATCAATTATTGGTTATTCCGCACCTGCGAAGTTCAAACAACTACTGTTGAACGCGAAGTATGATGGCAATATTAACCCGATGTTAAACGTAAAACAATATAAGGTTACCACCGATATTTATTTTATTTTAAATGGGATATGTTGCTGAGCATTCTCTAGTACAATCACAAGATCTGCAGAAATCTGATACAATCGTCTACCATGAGGGAGTATTTCAAGCATTCAACATATGATCGATCTCTTTGTCAACATTTGTTGCTTTGGAACCAAGCTCTAAAAGAGGGTGGCTCATCAGTTGAATGTTCGACATATGGATGATGAGATAACTCGAGAGTTCATCACCCTCTTTAATAGTGAGAAGGTAAATGTAATCAATTATGATGAGATAACAACCATCACATTCCTAATGAGTGTTCTGCTATCGAGAAATCTATATTGGGTGTTGGATAAGGATCCACACAGGATGATGGGTTAGTTATTAGACAAGTCCGGGAAGATTATAAATGCCAAAGAAGATATGGCTTCCAAAGAGGTTAGTAGCTGCAAAGCCAACACCAGTAAAATCTCGGGGAAGAAAGGGGGGAAGACAAAAAGGGTAAAAAAATAAAACAGATACGACGAGTATATTCTTTTGACCATTGGTATTCATCATATTATTTAGAAAATTTGTGGAACCAAAGATCTAAAATGGCCCGACAAACCAAAAAGCCTCTGCAAATAGGAAGGATCAAAGTAAATACTGAGAGTTCTACTGGGATGACGACCATAACACCCAAAATTACTTGGACCTAAAGGACGAGATAGAAAATATATTTAGGAGGGGAATTGTCAAAATTTATGGACAAAGCTGTCCGGGAAGATCAAAGGGATGATGAAAAGCTCAGGAGATGGTCAGAGTCTCCATGCAGAAAACCTGACGAAAAGAAGAGATAAAGAGGCGGTGATTTCGAGGATGACCCAGATTTTCCCAAGAGACATAAGGAGCATGTGCATCAGGTTAAAATGATTTTTTGGGTTTAACTTTATTAGAGGTGATGTCGAAGGAAGAAATGAACATGTAAAAAGGAAATCTTATTGAAATAAGGCAAAACATTGTGCTTACATTAAGAAAATCAACCTACTCAGTACTTTTGATACTCCCTTAAGGAAGGTTAACAAAGATCGCTTGGTGGTTGGTTTCTACAAAGAAGATTTATTAGGTGTGATTTACCCTTATGACGACCCCCTGGTTATCATGATGATGGTGCATGAGGTTAATGTGTCAAGAATACTGGTCGATAATGGTAGCTCAGTCGACGTCTTATTTTACGATCGATTCAAAAGTATAAGGGTTAGGGACATCAAACTTTAAGCCTATCACATGCCACACATCTATTTTTCAGGAGAAAAGTTATGACTGGCACATGGCCAACCTCCCAAATAGAGAAGAACTATTTTTTCATCTTGGATAATAATGTCCACTTAGTGTATAATCTCACCTTCGACAGGGTAAGGATGAAGAAATTTGGGGCAGTTCCCCCCACTATACACTAGTGCACGAGGTTAACCCCTAATTTTGGAGTCGATATGGTAAAAGGAAGTAAAGTTGATGCTAGGGAATGATATTATACCTCAATCGAGTAGGAGGAGGAGAAGAAAATGACCATGGCCTATCAGGTTGAGACATTAGATCCTCGGGATGAGGAAAATTTGGTCAAGAGGGAAGTCTTAGAGGAGATTGAATCAATTATCCTGGATGACGAACACCCAAAGAGGACGAATTAGATCGACTCATCACTAGATTTTATCCAAAAAAAGAATTGGCTGATTTTCTTAGGCAACGGAGGAGCGTGTTTCCCTAGAGTCATAAGAAAATATTAGGGATTGATTCAAAGTTTATTTATTATGATTTAACCATAGTAAAGGATAATAAGATAGTTAAAGAGATCTAACGTATTTTTAGTCAGGAAAAGAATATGGAAGTGCAGGAAGAAGTGGAGAAGTTACTAAAAGTGAACTTCATAAAAGATGTTAAGTACCCATAATGTCTCTCCAACGTGGTGATGGTCAAGAAGAAGAATAACAATTGACTTATGTGTGTCGACTTCACCAACCTAAACAAAGCGAGTCCAAAAGATAACTATTGCTTTCCCATGATTAATCAGTTGGTCGATGCTACTCCAAGGCATGAAATGGTCAGCTTCAAGATTGCTTATGCAGGGTACAACCAGATCAAGAAACCAAAAGAATTGGAGAAGACTTCGTTCATCACTAGCAAAGGTAGTCACTGCTACAACGTCATGCCTTTTGGACTTTAAAATGTTAAAGCAATGTACGAGAGCTCTATAAACATTCTAATAAAGAGAAGAATAACAACCGACTTGCTAGAGAAACAAAAAATAAAGCTCAACCCGATAAAATGTTTCTTCGGAGTAAAAGATGGGATGTTCTTGGGATTCATAGTCAATCAGAGGGGAATTGAAGCCAACATAGATGAAATTCATGAATTGATCAACATGCAGTCCCCGACAAACAAAATGGAAGTACAAAGGTTAACTAGGGGAGTGGATGAGTTCAACAAGTTTATTTTGTGAGCTACACATAAATGTCTACCATGATTCAATGTATCGCGAAAAACATTCGAATGGAACGATAAATGTGAGGACGCATTACTAGAATTAGAAAAGTATTTAGCGTCTCCACCCTTTTTTTCAGCACCTGTCATGGGAGAGAAACTTTATTTGTACTTGGTTATATCTGAATTATGAATCAACTTGATGGTAGTTTGATTAGGAAATTGAGTGCAAAGACCTGTTTACTATACAACAAAAGTATATAAGGCATAGATATATGGTATCTAAGGCCTAAAAAGCTAGTCCTGGCCTTGTTTGAAGCTTCCCATAGGATAAAGCCATACTTTCACGCTAATACCATCGTTGTCTACGTAGACCTACCTCTACTCTAATTTGTTCATAAACTTGAGAAATAAGGAAAATCGATGGCATGGGTCGTAGAACTAGAGGAGTATGACATCTAATATAAACCCAGGACGACCATCAGGGGCTAGGCCATGACAAGTTTTATATCTGAATTTACTTACAAAGAGAACTCAACCGAGCATATTTCTATAAAAAATATCTCAATGGCAAAAGTGGAAAAGTATACTTCTGCATAAGAGAGCTCACCACTCCATCCAACCCATCAGACTCCTACAATAGATAACTCCACCATTAATTCGACCGAACATAACACTAATCTATCAAAGTCTTCGGTCAGGCAAGAGGAAGTTTATCGTGAATTAGAGAAAATGAAGAAGATGTATAAACATGGTCATGTGGTCGATGAAAATATTACCAAAGAGATACGAGTATAGAAAATGTTTGTAGTTGGCTCATCCAGTGCCACAGGCAGCGGATTCGGGATAATAATCACAGTTACAGATGATATCGATGTGGAATACGCCCTCATGTTCTAATTTGAATCCTCAAACAACAAAGTTGAATACGAAAAACTTATAGTGCGTTTGACCGGCATAATCCCTTGGCACCAAGAAAACATAGGTACACAAAGACTATTATCTCGTAGTAAACCATGTTTTAGGTATCTATGAGGGAAGGGAGGAGCCCATGGAAAAATACCTAGGCAAAGACAAGGCTTTGTTGTCATAGTTCCCATTGGTTTGGATAGTGAAAATTCCAAGGGCAAAGAATGATTTAACAGATGCACTTGCTCGCCCTGAATCATCCACAAGGATAGAACTAAGTAAAGTATTCCTTGCAAAAATACTCGCACACAAAAGCACCGATGAAGACTAGATTCATAGATCTAGAATCAGAGACTCCCTAGATGGATCCTTTACGATCATATCTGTATTATGGAATAGTATCAACAGATCTTAAAGATGCAATAAGACTCGGATATAAGACAATATAATACGTCTTATAAAGAAGAATCCAGTATCGAAGAGGGTTCATCATACCATTGCTTAGATGTGTCCACCTGAATAAAGTCAATAATTTAATAAAAGAGGTGCGAGGGCTCTTGTGGGGCACATTCAGCAGGTAGGTCATTGGTTAATCGATTGGACACACGTGGATACGATTAATCCTTTATAAAGGCAGGCGATGAAGATTATGCAAAGCAGTCTGTTAAGTTACCAAAATCTTCCACCATCCATAAAATTCTAAAGGCTTATCTTATGCCGATCACATCCCCGTGTCCATTTATAATGTGGGGAGTAGATCCAGTTAAACCTTTGCTCAAGACTAGAGGCAGGTTCACGTACTTAGTCGTCACAATGGACTACTTCACAAAATGGGTGGAAGATAAACTCTTGGTGGATATGTCGTACGAGAAGGTCTTCCATTTTATACATAAGGCCATTATCTATTGTAATGGGATGTCACATGCCTTCATCACTGACCATGGTATCCAATTTAACAATAAGGAGGTCAAAGACTACTGCGCACAATCTAAAATTCAAAAGATGCATTCTGCACTTGGTCATCCACAATATAATGAGAAAATAGAAGTAACAAATAAAACCCTAGTTGGTGAAATAAAAATGAACTAGACGATGTCAAACGAAACTGGATCAATGAGCTCCAAAGTTTCCTATGGGCATATATAATGATGCCTTGAATAGTAATGGCAGAGGCCTCTTATATGTTAGCCTTTGGAATAGAGGTGGTGGTTTCAATTGAAATTGGTCTTCCAAGTCACCGTGTACTCAATTTTGACTCCCCAAGGAGAGACCTAATGAGAACTAGATTTACACATGGTGGAGGAAGTCATAGAACATACACCCCTTCGGGTGGAAGTATACTAGTAGCAAACTACTCGGTTTATAATAAAAGAGTAAAACTACGCACTCTGAAGTGGGAGAATAGTTGTTGAAAAAAGTCATTTAGAAAGGGAGCGAGTTGGAGCCTAACTAGCATGGTTCATATTAGGGGTGTTCGCGGTCCGGTCCGGTTCGGTTTTGAAGTTTTTTTTGGACCGGACCGACTATGTCGGTCCTCTAAAAAAATGGACCAAGACCGAACCGATTATGTCGGTTAACCGACCCTATTCGGTTCGGTTTGTTTCAGGGTCGGCTCGGTTTAGTTTGTCGGTCTTAAGATTAATTAATTATATTATTTAAAAAAAATCTTGAACTTTTTTTTCAATTATGTCCAATTTAAACTGTCCAAAATGACTTTAATTTACTATTTACAAATTGTTCAAAATGAAATAAGTCCAAATGAGCTTGTGAAAAAATAAACAACCCATAAATCTGTTCAATATTAGTACATAAACAACACAAAAACAACACATAAATGTCATAATTTAGTACAAAAACAGCACTTAAATCTGTCATAATTTAGTGCAAAAACAGCACTTAAATCTGTCATAATTTAGTACAAAAACAGCACTTAAAGTTATCATAATTTAGTGCAAAAACAGCACATAAATCTGTCATAATTTAGTACAAAACAACACATAAATCTGTCCAAAACAGCACATAAATATGTCCAAAACAGCATATAAATAACATATAAAACAGTCCCATAAGAGCCTTAAAACGGGCTTAAAAACAGTCTCGTAACAGCCTTCAAAATAGCACAAAAAGGGTAAAAACAGCCCCCAAAACGCGTCCAAACAGCTCCAAACAGACACCCTTAAATTCCTGCAAATAAGCAACATGCTAAATGTCAATCCACATGCTAAATAACAATAGCAACAACCAAAAAAATGGTCAATACATTCCTAAAAAAATTCATACCTACATGATTGATTTCAATCCACAATTGTTGATGAAGCTCCCAACAATTCTGAAAATAAAGAGTAATAAATTTAGTTACAATAAAATTCGATTAAATAATAAATTGATAATCAATTATTAAAAAAGACAAATACCTTCATTTAATTGTTCAAGTTGTTCCACCTCGTCCATGGCATCTCGAAGGCTAATCGGAGTTGATGAATATTTAAGCCAATTTTGAGTGCAAACAAGAGCTTCCACTGTGTTCGGAGAGAGAGAGCTACGAAACGGGTCAAGTATACGCCCCCCCGTGCTAAATGCGGACTCCGAAGCCACGGTAGACACGGGAATTGCCAATACATCCCGTGCTACATGAGACAATAATCGATACCTAAACGAATTATTTTTCCACCACTCTAGGACATTAAAATTGGTATTAGTGGTATCTTCATTACCCTCCACCAAATACTTCTCAACCTCCGACTTATTGCCCCCTAGACCACCATTTTCAGCCTCCATATGCTTTTTAAATTGAGTAGCTAAAAATGAATGCCCATCGATGTCATCCACTCCATCCCCATCCGCCACTACGTTAATAACTTCCGACAAATTAACATTTTGAGATGGTGCATTTTGTGAATTATTATCAACGTACCACTCGTACAAACGGACAATTACATTTTTCACCCTCCTTGTCATTTCTTTTGCCACATTGCTTTCATACATACTCTCAAACCAAAATGAAACATACCCCAATTTGTACCGAGGGTCAAGAGTGACCGCAACAAACAACAACAAATTTATTTTTTCAATATTCCAATATTTCTCCATTTTCTTAACCATGTTATCCGCCATTGAAGCTATGTAGTAATCACCGCTTCTTTTTAATTGATTCAAAGTATTTTGAATTACTACAAGCTCATTGAAAAACGAATTAGAAGTAACAAACAAAGAACCCGAAAATCTCAACGTTGCGTTGTAAAATATTTTTAAAAATTTTACAAACGCCCTCACTTTCTCCCAATCACAACAATCTGGAGGTCCTACAATCTTCCTCCCACCTTTTCCCCTCCCTCTTCCATCATCATCATTATCTAGATCCTCCACATCCCCTTCAAAGTAAGAAAAATAATTTTTATCTTCCTCCCCCAACCTATCAAAAGCTCTTTCAAACTTTTCGGCAACATCCAACATTAAGTAAGTGGAGTTCCACCTCGTTTGAACATCTAGGCACAACAAACCTTTGCTCTCAATTTTTTCCTTCTCTACACACATCTTAAACATCAACAATCTAGATGGAGATGACCTCACGTACCTCACCGCGTTACGCACCTTAACAACCGATTCATCCACTTCTTTTAACCCATCACCAACAATTAAATTTAAGATATGAGCACAACACCGCATATGCAAATATTCATGTTCTAAAATGGTACCTTTCCATCTTTTGGTATTTCTTTGCAAATATTTAATGGTACCATTATTAGAACTCGCATTGTCAACGGTTACGGTGAATATGCTCCTTATCCCCCATTCAACCAACAATGACTCAATAACCTTCCCTAACATCTCCCCTTTGTGACTTCGAACTTGACAAAAGTTAAGAATTTTCTTATGTAACTTCCATTCATCATCGATGAAATGAGCCGTAAGGCACATATAATTGATGTTTTGGATGGAAGTCCATGTATCCGTGGTTATACAAATTCTTTTACCTTTCAAAATACTTTGTAACTTCAATTTTTCTTCCAAATATATAGTTAAGCAATCTCGCGCAAGTGTAATACGACCCGGAATCTTCACAAATTTTGGTTGAACAACTCGCATAAATTGTCGAAACCCCTCACCCTCAACAAAACGAAAAGGCAATTCATCAATAATTAACATTTTTGCAAGAGCTCGCCGACATGCTTCTACACTAAAAGTGACAGCAATAAGATTTGCACTTCCCCCACCTTCTTTTTTTGTTTCAAAGGACAAGTGTTTTTGTTTCGAATCTACAACCCTATCCGGAAATTTCTTGCATTTAGTTTCTATATGAGCTAACATATTTTTTGTTCCATTATTCTTAGGATCACAAGCATAGGTTGCAGAACGGTAGTTACATTTTGCCCTACGTTTTCTCGGATCAGCCCCTTCTATTTCAGTAAAATGGTACCATGCTTTTGATTTTCGTTTTGAAGGTTTTACCTCTGGTTTTCTAGGAGATGGATATGTACCCTTAATAATGCCATTAGTAGAAGGAAGGCCACCATCACCACCATCTATGTTAGCTTCTTTTTCAGCCATCTACAACACAACAACAAATAACAAAGCACAAAATCATATATTTTAAAAACACTTAAAAACTGTTTTGATTATATATTTTAAAAGATAATTGTTTTTACTCTTTTTTTTAACAGTTTTATATATATTTTTTTAAACAGTTTTATATATATATATTTATAAAAAAAACAGTTATAGATATATAAATATGGTATATAAAAACAGTTTTTCATTAAAAAAATATTTATATATAAATATGGTATATATAAAAAAAAATAGTAAAAAAACAGATCTGGGAATCGGGGAATCGGCGGTCGTCGGCAATAAAAAAATAGGTGTTAAAAAATCAGCGTCGGTTATAAAAAATACCTACTACAGATCTAGTAAAAAAACGAATAATAAAAAAAAAAACCTGTTAAAAAATCAGCGTCCGTCGGTAGTCGGCAACAGATCTGGAAATCGGCGGCAACAGATCTGGGAATCGGGGGCTGCAGTCAGCGGCAACAAGGAGGAAGTCGGACTGCGGCAGCAGTCGATCGGCGGCAGGCTGGCAGCAGTCGGTCGGCGGCAGAATGGCTTTGGCCTTTGGGTGTGAGAGAGAGGTGAGATGGAGAATGGCTTTGGCCTTTGGGTGTGAGGTGAGATGGAGAATGGCTTTGGCCTTTGGGTGTGAGAGAGTTTTTTGTTTTGATAGAGAATAGAGATGATAGAAAAGACGGCTGCTGATATCTAATGTGTGTAGGGTTTGGTTGGGTTTGGCTTACCATTTTGACAATTCTATCCCCCATCTTTTTTTTATTTTACACCACACACTTGTAGTAGGAGCATATGTGACACATAAAATATAAAAAATATATATATTTAATTCATGTCGGTCCGGGTCGGTCCAGACCGACCCTGTCAAGCCCAAAACCGAGGACCGGACCGACTCAGTCGGTTTTAAAAAAAAAAACCGGGAACGAACCGATTATAAAAAAACCAACAAAAATAAGGCGGTTCGGCTCGGCTCGGTTCGGTCCTTCGGTTCGGTCGGTTTTCTGAACACCCCTAGTTCATATAGAATGTCTGTTGTTGTCCGACCAAGAACATACATAATTGAAACCTTGGAAGGAGAGTAGTTCAAGAATCCTTACAACATCGAATAATCAAATAAATACTATCAATAATGGAAAACATGTAATGTCTTTCCATTAAAAGTCTTTATTTCTTGTAACCCGCTTTCAGTGATAAATGAAATTTGTTAACAAATGTTTATTTTTTTTATTTTTTTTGCCAGTAAGGGGGAGATGTGCTAAAACACTTGATAAAAGAAAAGACAGACATCTCAGTCACGTATGTTCCACACATGCAAACGCATGACTAAAAAACATCCTTCATGTATGGCCCGTGAGGTCACGAACAAGAAGTTTCACTTCATGTATGATCACGCCCCAAGGGAACAAGAAGCTTTCAAAAATTTAGAAAATCCGTTGCACCTATATGGATGAAAACATCCGACCATAGTTGGCTAAATGCGAGGACGGATCCTAACACATTTGGTCATCTCAGGTAACTGGACCTAACACTGGTCGGGATGGTAAGATCCGTTCATACAATCAATAATATGCATTAGTAGATCGCATAACCCACGTTCAACCAACATTGGTAACTAGAAAGGAAGATCATTCTGGAAATAGCCAATGACATGATCATAAGACTAAACTACAAGTAGACCCATTTTTAGAATTTAGCCCTCATCAAGATGGCATGGCTTAAGGTCTATAAGACTTTAACTGTTATTAAACATATGGATACATTTACTTGTATAAACTAAAAACACATAAAGAAAAGCATATAAAGAAAATCACGAATATAAATTTCCATTATGATTTGTAAAAAGGTCATTACAAGGAGATCTCAAAAAATAGATTATAATAAAGTCATTCATGAGGATGGGTTTCCTTTCTTGGAAAGGTCTCAAAACTAGGAGGAGGAATATCTAACGCTTATGGAGTGATGGTTTTCCTCGTGTCTCTAATCTAGGATTAGCTTTCGAAATTGATCATGTCTACTAAATGTAGAGGTCGATGTACATCTTCCTCCCAATCAAGGCCATAGTCCCAAGATATTTTCCCATCAAGCTCACCAGGATATCATTTGAGGGGATCCATGGATCATAGATCTTAAAAGAAGGATCAAATAACTTGAATCATGACAATACCATAACTCGTCCTTCATGGGAACCATCACCATAGCAAGTGCATTGCACCAACCGTGATGAACTTTCCTACCATGGTTAAGTTCTACCTCAATGTGTATGAGGGTCTCATCATAACCATTCATCTAGACAGTACAAGGTTGCTTATGGAATTGATGCATAAGGCAAGATACCTTCTCACTCATCCTCTTGATAGTGGACAACTAATTTTTTATGGTCATAGCCTAGTCAATCAGAGTTTTTCTAGTCCTCTCTTCCTCTACTTACTGCGAAATTCTTCCCTATTACTGAGAAGACTGGCCCCTAACTTTCTTTATTTGCTCCAAGTATTTCCTTAGGCAAGCATTCTATTCTTGTAAAAAAGAGGCACCCACATTTTGGTCAGTAAACATGGACTTTTTAGACGTTGAATCTCAAATCATAAAGAAATTTATTCTTATTCAAGCATTGTGGTGGATTCTCTAGCACTAGTCAGTTCAGTAGTGAGAATGAACTCTTTCTTGTAATAAGTTAACGCCAAAGAAAGTATCTTCTGATCAAATCCACCACTTTTTTGTAGGGCATCTAGCTTCTTCTCATGATCATCCAAAATACTTTCCATTGATTCCTTATGACTTTTTGTATAGAGAAAATCATGTTATGGTAGGTAGTGTTATCTGCAACCGCCTGATGAAAAAGGCAATGCAAATTTATGTATGATTTTTTGTCCTGAGAATATGCATCATGTCCATATAGCTCCTCAAGTTCATCTTCATCGATATCACTACGACTAGTGTTGAATAATTCACTACATATTTCCTGAATGTCGCTTTAGACGAAAATTTGAGATTCCAGTCTTGCATTAAACTAAAAAAGGTGGTCGAATGTAAGTATTTACCGAGAAAATAACTTGCAAGAATCTAACTAGAGCAACAATATATGGAATATAAGTTTTATTTCATTACGAATAGGAGTTATATTAGGTCCAACCCCATCTAATGATATGGTATCAAAAATAAACAAAATAAAATTAAAGACTCATATCCTTAACATAAGGATTTATTTCCCCGCCTTCTCCTTATCAGAAGTGGCATGACCTTCACCCCAATTAGCGACTGACAACTTCTCCTCATCAGTAGTAGCAACAGCTTCATCTTCATCATCCTCAATTTCTTCATCAACCTGAGGAGGAGTTCTAGAAAGGTGTAGTTAGAAGAGATCCAACTCCCTAAAAGTGCCAACATAGACAAAGGTGGCATCCCAACAATCTTTGAAGAACATTATCTTCAAATAGCCAATGTGCATAGGAACATTAGAAAAGTATTTGTCTCATCGCTTTTTGAAGGCCTCTTCCATAGCTTTGGAAGCATCCGCCAAAGATTGCACGACGTTAGCCTTCTCCATCTCGGTCACTCCTTAAGCATCATCATCCTTCTTTTTGGATTTTTTCGCACGAGAAATAACATTATCCTCGATTACTTACTCTTCCTCCACGTCATGGACCCTCTTTTCCAACATTCCCTTCTCCCTCATCTTAGCCTTATTATCACGAAAAGAAGCCTCCAAACACTTTCACATATCTTGAAAGTGATCTCATCATTAGAGGAAGATTTTATAATCTTATTTGACCTCCTCAAGATCTACTGAAAATCAATCAAGAACTGCAAAGACAAATATGTAGCGGAGGACATTATAAGAGGGAGTAGAATTAGTATAAATGAAAATTAAAATGAGCGATGAACTTACGAGGACTAGATTATGATTCACACAATCTAGAAACCTTGAGTGAAGAAGGGAAAAGGAAATTCCTTGATCAACAAGAAGGACTATATAACTAATTAAACCACAAGCAATCTTGGGGAAAGTAGCAATGAACTAGGTAACACTCTTGCCCATATTAGCTGCATTCTTTTAATAATCTCTGCTAGAGGAGGTTGATCATTCCTCTCCCGATTAGAAAGGGGCTCATGGTACTTCGTAAGATATATATCCATAATTAGGGGCTGCTGGAACCTCCAGCTTCAGACCTCTTGCTCGTCGGATGAGCAGGTGAGGGTGATCTCGCGTTAGAATAGGGGGCAATCTGATTAGGGATCTTAATTTCCCCCATATCTTCTTGGGAAACATTAGTAGGCACCAATGAAACATCCAAAGGTTCAAACGATGAGGAGGTTCTCACTTCAAAAAAAATGTTTCCTTCTACAGCGGAGGTCTCTGAACCAAGCTTAGAATCATATGTTGAGGCCTCGTCATCGTCCAAAGATATTATGCCAAATGGTCCCTCCTCAACAGGTCTTGAGAAAAAATAAGTTGTTATGCTCTTATACCCCAGTAAAAAATGAGTCGAACTAGGGTAGTCCTCAATACCTAGACTTTGCTAGATCGGCCACATAGTATTAAGATCAACAAAATTGACATCGATGTCATGGGGAGTTTCTTTTTACTGTTCACTACAAAATAAAAATCAGGAAAGCAAAATAAAAAATAATTAGAAAATATAACTCAGACATTAATATTTTAAGTTCATTTCCTACCCTATTCCATTGCCATCTCCAGCGCATGTTGGCCCATCATATACTTTACCGTCAGAATGAAGGGAGTATTGCCAATTCTTCATAACTAAACCATAATCCCAATCATACTTAATGAAATAAGGGAGGTTCATAACTAAGGCTCCATTCAAAAATCTTGTCTGCATATAGTGAATGTTTTTGTTGGTGGTGACACAATGGTAGGAGTGCATCAATTTTAATAATTTTAATATGGTTTGTTAATACGGTGTACCCCATTAATGATCCTCCAAGTGTTTGATAAGTTAGATACGGATCACATCAAATCATTGGAAAGATTCGAAAAATAAGTGGGTGGGAGAAAGGTGACCCCACACTCAGCAATAAAAATGGAAGGTAACTAGTGACCCTCAAGCAGACACAAAGGTCACATGCCCCATTTAGAAGTTCAGTTATAACCCATAGTGTGATTTCGTGCATAACCCTAAATACCTCTAATGAACTCTCATTAACGATATAAATCATGCTCCAATAAGTATAGGAAAAAACTAAAAAGGAAAGTGAAAGAGAATGTAAGGATCCTTATAGTGAAAAATAAAATCTCTCACAGATAGCTGAAGAACTTGGAGACGAATAACGGGGATTTTAAATGAATAGAGAAGTGATAAAAAAAGGGTGGGAAGTGGACAAATAATATTATAACACCTGTCATCATAAGGTGCCCGACTTACTCATTAAACATGGTTAGCATAGTGATATTCCTGGTGGGCTAGATAACTGACCACACCAAGCTAATGTTATTAGCTAAACACACCAAGGCACGCGTGGGTCATGTGAAGCAATATGGACAAATCCCTTATACACATGTGAATTAACAAACCACCCTTTCAGCTAATTGAAATCGAATCATCATTAGTCATCTCTTGGAATGTAGAAAGGTGTAAATACCTGAGTCTTAAAGGCAATCCACCTATCCCCTTATTCTCTATCTCCCTCTCTCTCTCTCCTATAAATAGAACACAATCCCACCTAAAAGGAGACAAGATATTGACACACTTAGCATCCATACAAAGTAATACTAGAAATATCCTTGAGAGCTTGAATCCACTTTTTTGACAGATTTATTCCAACTAAATAACATACATGTTCGTAACACATGTGGATGTAGGCACCGCATTGGGACGAACCACATCAATTCCACGCCTCTCATCTCTCTCTTAAATCTAGACAGCTAATCTCTTTATTTGTTATTGTTCATCAGTGCTATTTATCAACTAAGACTCATAAATACAAATACCAATTTTAGATGATAACATTAAATAAAGAGCACAATTCAGAAGAAACAAAATCTTAGTGGTGAATATCCACAAATTAAAAAAGAGCTATATGCTATTAATATACCTGCATGTCTTACCATTGACATGGAGTGTCATGGGGAAACAATAATCACCACTCGCTAGTATAAATGTAAACACATACACATGAAAAAAAAAGACATGAAATTTTACCAATATGAAGACCAACCACACTTATTCGACAAGGTTTCTGAACTTCCACCTAACTTTTCATCTTAAAACAGCGAACAACTCTAATATAAAAACAAAAAACTATAAGTCTGTGAACAAATAATTATAAGGAGAAATGAAAAAATGAGTTATAAAAGTTCAGGATATGTGATATGGGATGGAACCTAAATTTAGGTTCATGTGTGCTATACACATAAAAAAAATATCTTATATTTGTGATTAATGAGCCTTTTTATCTAGTAACTATTTTTCCTCATTTCTCTAATATTACAAGTGCACTATTTCAACAACCAATACATGGCCAAGCAATCCTAAAAAATGAAACATTTCTTATGTTATTAAATGTTATCTGTGAAATAATCAAATGATCAAGACCGGAACTTTCAATCATTAAAAAGAAAAAAATTCTATCAAAAACACCCAAATAGAAGTACATATGTGGGCGCCTTTCAACTCAACTAATTCTACGATACCTTCATCTTGATTACTGAATAGTAATAAAATTATAGTTATTTATATAGTACCTCTAAATATTTAATAATATCCTCAATATCCTATGTAAGCAAATGGATCAGTCACCAAAGGTATTATTTTTTAAAAAATGCCAAAATAACCACAGAAAAGGGAATAAAAATAAAAATGGGAATCAACCTATGAATTTATCCACATTAAAAGTAAAGGACACCACGCATAAACTATTATAGATATAAAAAAAAGACACTATAAAATGTACACTACAATCACTTTCATACGTTGCTTTCCATTATGTTTAATATCTTGACTTACAAGTGAGCTTAAAAAATATTACAAACAAAATGGTTTCAATTTTACAATTTAATTAAAAATTTAACAACCCAAAAGTGGAGATCAATCTAGTAAGAGGGTGAGTATTAAAAACGTCATAAACAACTTGATTATGTCTTTGAACCTATAGAGGAACATATGAAGAATATAATAAATGTCTTTAACTAATTTGGTGAATATAATATGACAACAACTACTTCATTTTATCAGCACAATATGTCATGGGATTAATTTTGACTGTTTCACTATCAATCTGATGGTTAAAATAAAGCAGTGCAAATAGCCAACGTTGATTAGTCAAAAAGGATTCACTTGGAGTAAGTCTAAGAACATGCAGATCATTGATAACATTGATCCAAGGGTTCTCAAAGAAACACAAGTCTGTGAGAGTAAAGAAACACAAAATCAGCTAATGAGATAGCAGCACGTGTAGACCAAATACGGGTTATAAAACGTGTACCAAATTAATTAAACTCCCACCCCTAAAGTCTCTAGCACTTTCGATTTCTACCCAAGCCAACTTTAAGCCATAAAAACAAATTGCACAACAGTCCCTAAGGTTTATATACAGCCAAATTTAATTTCTAAAAATTATTTAAAAATCTTAGAAATTATTTAAAACATCCCAAAAATAGTAAAAAGTTCAATTTAAGGGATTTAATTCACACAGAACAAAATATAGCATGATATATTATATGTATGCAGTCCTAGTGCGTGATGTGGTATACTACCTTTAGGAATTTGTAGAGGAATCAAGTGTAGAGTTTGAGGTTCTTTGGAAAATAAGGGTTGGACTTAAATTTTATCACTATTTCCAAACTAGATGAGCACCTGTATAATATAGACTCAAGTAAGTCAAAGATATAGGGCTCTTCATGAAATTAGTTACATGGATAAGTTTAATAAGGGAATTGAACCATACTTGGAGGGGAAGCTAGGGTTTAGGACAAAATAGTAAAGAGCATATACTTGGAGAGAAAGCTAAGGTTTAGGAGAATTAATATAAAATATATACGAAACCCTAATAAATCCTAAAAGACTTATAATCCAACTTTCAAACTTCTCACAAAATACCTACTTCCAATCCACAAATTTCTAACCAAAAATCCAGCATGAAAATAGGTATTTTGTGAACATCTTAATTTTGGGAAAACATTTTTGAGAACATCTTGGAAGACTAATTCAACTATTTTTTTCAAAATCCATTCAGATCTTCTTTACACTAATTGAGAATTTTGAGGATCAATTGCAAGGGTTTTCTCAAAGTATTTCTCTTATATTTCTTTTCAAACTTGATGGTCATCATTCAAGGCAAGATAATTCTACTTTCTCCTCTCATGATGAAAATAATGATTTCTACCTAAATAAGATTTTATAAATTATTAAACTTTTGTAGAGATAATTAGGTTTGTTTGATGAATTGAAAATTTGTTATTTTTATAATGAATGAAACCAATCCTTGAAATAGTATGTTTAATTTAAACTAGTTTAATTGAATTGGGTTAGAGAATTGTATGTCCCTTTTTGAGATTTTTACTTATATGAAATCATGTGATAAACTACTTCTTTACATGTATTTAGGATTTTCCCTTCAAATATTACTGTAAAAATCCTATATGAAAAATATGTTGAAAGCTCACAATTTAACATGTGAAATTAGGATTTGTAAGTAAGGATTGATCGTAAATAATTATGATATACCATAATTGGGGGTTCTGGGGTCCTAGATCTTTGTTTTAAGATTAAAATGGTGATTTGAATTATGGGCTTGGGATATGGGGTGTAAAAATCTGATTCTGGATGACTTTGATTTTTGTGCACCATGCGAACGGATATAGGTTTTACTGTTCACATGGTGGCATACGAACGTACATGGTTCTTACCGTGCGAACATACATGGTTTTATACTCGTTCGAATAACTCCAACGGGGTTTAGTAATTTAGTTAAACTTTGAGAACCCATATGATAATTTTAAAAGTACCCCTTCACTCCGTAATTCTACTTATATGGAAATATTGAGGCTTAAGACATAAACATAATATTGAGTTAGAGTTTGTGGATATTATATTCTTTATTCACCTTAGGCGCAAGGGAGAAGTGTAATGATTAATAGATTAAAGACACCGTTTGAATACGATTAGGCTATACCCTATAGGGCTATTATGAATTATTAAATAATGTTGCATAACTCAACTCCGAGACATGGGCTTGGTATACTCGATATAAACAAGTAAAAGGATGTACTGGTATATGTATATATTCCAAATTTAAATGGATAACATTTTATCTAATAATTGTAGAGATTATTATTTATATTCATGATTGATAGTTTTAGTACTTTAGTGCATATCTATTACCTTGTTGCGTAGTTATTGTAGGTACTCCCATATACCCGACGTAGTTTCTTATGGGAGCACACTATCTTATGTTCCATTGTCCATCGAGATTTGAAGATGTAGGGGTTGTACCTACTTGTAGGTTCACTTTATTTTTTTTGAGATATGTGAGGTTCACTTATCTCTTCGTATTTGTATTCAATTGTAAAAGATAAATTAGTGAAGAGATAATTAGTATGTATCACTTTTTATTTAATGATGTAATTACACTTATTCATTATCTATTAGTATTTGAATCATATCGATATTTACTTTGGTTTATCATTGATCTTTATTTCTTATTACATGTTAATGATGGTATTTAAATTGTTTTGACAAATTGTATCCTTTGATAGATAGACTTGATCAACCCAATTATAAAAATTAAGGGGTTTCCCACGACCCAAATCAATTAATTCAACTAGAAGACTGACATGAACTTATATATTAGTATTTTATTTTATGACTTATTGGTTTTTAATGAGTATTAATAGAAATATAAGTTATTTATTTAAGTAATGTAGTCTTTAGTTAGTTTTTCCCCCTTTTCCCCTCAGAGATTAGCTTCACTCTCTTTTCTAGGTTAAACTTTATAGTTCTCTCTCTCTCTCTCTCTCTCTCTCTCTCTCTCTCTCTATATATATATATATATATATATATATATATATATATATCATTTTTCAATATATTTAGTAGTCTTAATAGAAATATATGTTATATCTTTAGGTTATCTAGTTTTTAGTCAGGTTTATATATAAGCTTTGTAGTTAATTTTGATTTTCATAACTTTGTATCCATTTCAATTCAAGTAGTTATATGTATTTAGTTCATATTTCTCTCATAACACCTCGGGAGGTGCTACTAAAAATATTGCTAAATTACAAAAAAAAATTTAATAAAAATTTACCATTTAGATTGAGCATAAATTTAATGTCTCAATTTTATTAAATCTAACATATTATTTTACAAAACAATTTACAATAAACAAAGCGGTATATTTGAGTTTCGAAAATAAATATCTACAGTATCTAAGAAGAATCCTAATCCCAAGGATTCCATACATATCATCTCGCATCAAACCTGAAATACAACAAACTATGGTGAGTGAGCAGGAAATTTAGTTGCTCGTATAAATGCTCTAAGTATAACTACACATACTCATGTGTGTGTGCTTCATATACAAGGGTGTATGCAATATGAACACTAAAACTAAAATTACAATAATATAATTATAATCTAGGATCTCACCACATGAACTACACAACCCAAGACCTCAAATAAAAAAATTCGCCGCACTTTGCACATTAAGGTATGTAATACCGTCCATTATCCTGTCAATTATCCTCTAAACAATCACATTGCCCAAAAATAAATAACGTAACTCGGGTACATGGCCCATCATCACCTGGCATCACCGCCATAAAATCTTAGCATCACTTTCATAATAAAACTTGGAATAGTCTTTGGATAATAAATAAAATCGTAGTTGACAACACACACTATTCAACGAGTGGTTTGACTAAGGAATGCCTATGCATTATTTAATGGTAGGCATCATAATATCTTTCCCTCCATTAAATTAAATTTCATATTCAATTCTCATAAATCAAGCGTACATATATTCTACCCAATTTCTGTAATCCAACATGCTCATAAAATCAACTAGTTTCGGTACCCCAAACTGCACGGCATGAAAATAACACATACAAAATGGGTGCAATAATGAATATAGTGTACGAGCGTATAATACATATAAATACAACATATAGCATGGATATAACTATAGAATTGAGGTTAAATATATGTAGTACACTAAATTAATAATGGCAGAACGGAACTACCTCAAGAGAGTCAAAATCCATATTGTAAGTCTATTTTGAACACAGAAAAATCAGATCCAAACATCATCTCAATCTCGAATCCGACTTCAAATTTGAACTTTGCACGGAAAAATGGGTCATGTATGTGTTTTGAGTTTTTCTCAAATCTCATCCGAAAGTTCTAAAAAAGAAGATCTAAAACACTTAAAGGTGACTCTTTTCATTCATCTCGTTTTTGCTTCTTTAGATTTCGTTTTTGGCCTCTTTATTTGCTCTTCTCACACTTAAAATTAGCTCTAACATTCCTTATAAACGTCTTCCTCAAAACCTAGCTTGGAGCCTAAGTTAAATCATATTACCATATTGCCCCTCAATTTAAAGTTGTCTACTTTATATATTTAAACATTATAAAATGTCCAAAAATCATTTAAATTTAAAATGTTTGATTCGATTTCAAACTAAAATAATTTTTTTAAAATATAATATGAATAAAACATTTTTATTTAAAATAAAATATCTTGACAGAGATCTTATATAATATTCATAAATAATCCATCAAAATAATGAGGTATTACATCTCTCTTCTTACTTTTATTGTTATTTTGCTTAATAATTTATGTATCTAAGCACTCGACTAAAATTAACACCTCGAGATATATTTTATTATCTTGATTGGTTATATGTTTGACGCAATTTAATTGATACTTGGGTATTAAGTTTGGTTTTATAGACATGAAAGTATCACACACACACACACATACACGCACACACACACATATATATATGGAACAATGATGTTATGAATAGTAAATTATGCATGATAAACATTCATGGTATTTTATGTGTTGCATGCATATACATGCATGTATGCATGAATACATATATACAATATTATTATTTTATTATTTTTTTAATAATATATTTTTTTAAAAATAAATTTTTGTAAATAATTTTTTATAAAAAATATTTTTATTAAATATTTTTAAAAAAAATTTAAAAGTTTTTTTTTAAAAAAAGGCTAGTTATTATGGGCTGGGTTTTATCGCGGCACGGGGGTAAATTTATCACCGTGCCCTCGGCCACGGGCATCCGCTAGTGTGTGTGTATATATATATATATATATGCAGCGTCAAGTGATGTCCTAAAATCAGGTCATAAGTTACGGACCAATTTTAAAAAAATAGTAAAAAAATATTTTGGAGATGGTTTTTTATAGGGTATCTAAGCATTCCATGAATTCCTTAAAACAAATTCAGCTCAAAATAATATTTCTTACTATATTAAAAAATACGATGGTCAAATATATGTCAGTTTTTAAGCAGTTTAGTAACTGACATATATTGAGTAATATTTTTAAAAAGTAAAAAAAAAATATTGGGCTGGTTTTTTTTACAGGGTGTCAATAGAATATTTAAATACCCTGTAAGATATCATCCCCAAACTATTGTTTTTACTATTTTTTCAATATTGGTCCGCAACTTAGGACCTGACCTTATATTTTCTATGCACGCTCGTGTGTGTGTATGTCTGTATATATTAATCAAAAAAATAATATTTTAATATTTTATACGTATTCAAATTTATGTGTATTATATGTAAATTGTATATTAAAGTATAAATGAATGAAAATTAGAAGAATGAATGTTTATCAATAAAAAATAAGTTTTTAAAAATAGTGATTGTTGTTTTCAGGAAACGGTAGTTTATAATAGAATTTTTTTAACTTTGTTTTCAAAAATCGGCATGCCAAACACAAAATCTAATTAGAATTTAGTTTAAAAATATTGAACGGTTTTTAAACACAAAACTAAAAAGGCCAAGAGTCATAAGTTGCGAATTAAATATATACCTCCATAAGCTACCAAAAGTCATATACAACTTTTTGTGCATTGGTTGTACAAGCGTCTAGGGCATAAAAAAAGCGGAGGAGTATCGTGGATACCCAATCCTCCCAACCATATTATTCATATCTTCAGATTGGTGATTTGTAATATAATTGCTTGTCTTAAATTTCCATTATCATGCCATCATTTCAAAAACGCATTGACATGTTTTACCCATAATGTTGGGCCATCAATGTGACAATTTCCTATCTCAGGAAAATAAAAGGGCAAGATATTAGGTAATGTCAAGTCGTTAGTATGACAAAATGGGGACAATATTAGGCTTGAGGCCTTACTAAATTAGTTATTTTCAAAAAGTAAATTTTTAATACATAACTTTCTATACCTATGATGTGGACAAAATCATATAGTGAAATATCAAGTTCGACGTATGAGAGATGAAAGGTTTGTGTTATTTTCGACCATCTAATTATTAGTTTGGCGGTGACAAGTTTTCATAATATAAGTAAGCATTCAAAACAAGTAGATTAATCCAAATGTATCAATTGTATTTCTCAATTGTTTAAGCTTGCTAAATAAATCATATGCATCTACTTTCATATGCACATTATCGTGCAAAGTCAATTGAAAGTCAAAAGGATGTGCGTCAGTGTTAATTATCTCATATCTAAGATAAGGTTGGTCACCATATAACCTCCAATGTTTAGAATAAACAAGGGTTATTTGAGGGTTGGGTGGTGGGTGGTTTACATGCTTGGGTGATTTCGTACCAATACTTTGCCTAATTTGAAACAGTTTTTTTTAAGAACAGATATTTTGATCTCTCAATAACTGGTTAAAATTTTTTGTAAGGACGATGGAGTTATGGAAGGAATTTATAGATTGCAAAACAAAGGTGGAATAAGATGAATTTTTCTTTAGGGTAATTATTTTGTAGGAATTATAATGGATAATTTTAATGGTATCATTGTAGGTATTAGCTTCGGCCAAAGGATGAAAAGATGAATCATCTTTTCACGCTAAAAATAATAAAGGAGTAGGTTATAATGGTAGGGCCCTTGAAATCACTCAAACATATTTAGTTTTAAGGGACTAAATTCCATTGTCCCACTTGGTAAAATGTTGTATAGGTGTAGATTCAAATGCCTAAATAAATAATTTCTTAGGTTGTTCCATTGTGGATGAACAAAGTCGAAAGCGCAAGTTATATGGATTCACTTATATATTAGGTCACACACACATGAAGATCTATTTTTTAGCCAAGTTTTATCTTGATTAGAGTTAGGTGAACATGCGAGATAAAGCCCAAAGCTACAGATGCCAAACCAAAGATCAAACCAAATAGAAAAGGACTTTTGAGGAAACATCCCTTCTGGGCAAAACCTTTTTATCAGCACTGTTTAAGAATTGGAAGACATATAATGACTTGAAGACTAATTAGAGATCCACTAAGTGTAACGCAATAATGGACTTCAAATCTTCAACAAAAACATCACAGTATAACATCTTCCACAAGATGCTAGTCTTCCCTCGGTATCCACCGATTAGCCTTAGGATACGGGATTTCTTCTTCTTTAGTAGTAGAGATCCAATCTCCACAAATGTCAACAGTATAACAAAAGTCTACAAGGGTTTTATATTTTATGTGGAACTATGGTTTGAAAAACTCAACAAATCATTCTTGGGATGAAGATTTGAAAAATAAAAAAGTGTTTCTCTTAAAACAAAACTCGTGGGACTTTTGGAACACGTATGAAAATTTATTTTCGCCAAAACTTCGGTGAAAATCGGTCCACGAGAGACCTTTTCATAGAAATCATAATTTTTTAGGCGGCATGGTTCATTCAAATGAAAATGGAACTTTGTTCTAACGAAGACACTAGTTTTGTTTTAACGATTTCTACTCTCATTCGAATGAATAAATCATTTCCTTCTAACAAGCTTCTAACAGAATTCCAACCGATGAAGCTCTGTCAAATACAAAGACTCTGTTTAAATCTCGTTAGAAATTCGTTCTAATGAACATAAAACATCGCTCTAACGAGTTTCACACCTCGTTCTAACAAGAAGAGGTTCACCGTTCAAACAAGGTGCACAGTTCATTGTAGCTAACCAAAAACAAATAAAATTCTTTTTGAAAATCCTTTTAAAAGAAATTCCTTAACTGAAGTAAACACTTCCTAGAATAAATAACTATAAGTTTAAATCAAAGACCCTTATAACATATACCCCCAAATAGTGTTGTGACGATTCTTACGCGTTCTAACTTTGGAATGTTGCTCGGTCGCCAACTTGTCTTCAATGATCACGAAAGCATATGTGGATGTGGTTTCTTCGATTTGTAATGGGATACACCATAATAATTAAACTATGAGCAATTGGAAAATATTTCAGTTACAAATCTACCCCTTTGGATATTCCAGCACAAAACAAAATCCTAAATTAAAACACCCAAGACAATGTACTACTAGTGCCCTCCCAAGCCCTTATAGGAGAAACATTTGAATCTTTGTCATCAACTAGAAGCATTTATATTGTGCATTCGATGCCATCATCATAGAGTTGGAATGACTTACACACGTGAAGCGAAAGAAATATCATAACGCATATGATAGTTTAAGGAAAAATAAAACTCCGCCTCAATTTGTTCTCGTCCATTTTGTTCGTAATAGACAATGAGTAAGAAACTAAGCAAAAAATATTAACATCATGCGAACCCAAATGAAATAACATGAAAAATATAATCAAGAAAGAACATGTGATGAAATTCTAAGAAGCATCCAATTATTTTTGAAAATTTTCAAAAAAAATTTATGAGTATAAAAAGTATATGTACATAAATAGTACATGACGGTACAAATACATCATACCATGGAATACCACTAAAATTTATGAATCATAAAAGAGGAATGTAATTGTGTGAACTTGTTCCATGGGCAAATCCACATAGACATTTATAACAAAGTTGCACGAAGTCACTGAGATAATACTAAAGAAAAAACTCAATATCAACTATAGATGCGAGAACAATTTAATATTTTTCAAGAAAGTCCGTTGTGGAAACCCATTGATCTTCTAATTTGTATCACCCTCAAAATATCACGTATTTAAGAATTCACTCTCAAACGTTTGAAGATATTATAATGCTCGTGTGTAGTGAATCATTAATGAAATAAAAATTGGTCTTGTCACTTCTATTTTTGTGTGTCGTTAATCTTTTAGGCTCTTGTCCATCATAGCTTTTAATGAAAAGATAATTTTCTCTTTCGTAGCCCTTTTCCATTTCTTAGCACAAAATAATATTTTGGGAAAAAAAATGGGGCAATGGTTCTTACATGCACAACTTATTTCTAGTACATTTGGATCGTTATTAAACACAATTGAGATGAGAACACCGTATTTGATATATGACAAGTAACTACAATGTTCAAAAAGTCTGTTCATGTGTGCAATAAAGTTATACAAGGTATAGCATGAAGAGAGTGATCATCAATGAACAATGAAATGCTAGCCACGCATTATTAAGCACACTAAAGAAACAAAGCCGTTTATCAAAACAACATGAAAAATTCACATGAATGGATGGAATGAAGTTATGATTCGAACATCTTAAATCCTCATCCATATATGGTGAAAAATAAAATACAAAAATCTCTTTTAGCCTTTTAAAAAAATTGGTATAAAAAATATATTTTTACTTTTTCAAAGTTTTTCAAAAAGAAAATAAAATCTTTTTCAATTTTTCAAAAAATATAAACATAGAAATACAATCTAGCAATAGGGACACATGATAGCAACATGATAATCACCCTATAGTAGAAACAAGTCATAACCTCAATAATTAGTATGAGAGGTGTTCTCAAATGGAGTAGACATCCTTTGAAATTCCTCCATCAAACATTGAGAAGTATTAGCTAAAAACTCTACTTACTCTCAAAAACTAGAAAAATCCCTATGATCGTGTGTGGGAGCATGTGGAGTAAAATTTATGAGGTCTCGTGCATGAAATCGAGTGGGAGCATGTCGGGTAACATGCATTGGAGAAACTCACCCTAGGTTAAAATAAAACTCCCTAAGGTGACCTCTTTACGAGGAATGGGAACAACCATAAACATGTTTGGATATGTCTTGGTTAAAATGCTTAGGACAAGCTCTCCTTGGTATATTAGTTCGAGGAATAAAAGGATCCATCACAATCTCAGGAATCTGTTCGGATACACTATTGAGAGTGGATGCACTATTGTAGGTTATTCATTTCTTCTCGTTAAAACCTAGCGCGATACTGAGGAATAACTTTCCAACCTTCTTAGATGTGTCC
This sequence comes from Sambucus nigra, assembly GCA_949130495.1. NCBI lineage: Eukaryota > Viridiplantae > Streptophyta > Magnoliopsida > Dipsacales > Adoxaceae > Sambucus > Sambucus nigra. Next base: position 116,746,548 of record OX422219.1, read on the forward strand.
TCTACAGTGAACTTGACCTTCCGGGTACATTCTATATCTTTCTCAAGTTGGGAAATATTGGATTCAAATTTCTCACGAGTCTCTAATGAAGCTTAAAAATCTCTCAAAAGACTAGCAACTATATTAGTCAAATCGATCTTTTCCCTATCTACCACAATCAATTCCTCACCCAAAGAAACTTCCAACGTTTTGAGTTGACCAACCGAGGCCTTATACTCTCTTAAAACGTTCAAATATTTCTCTAAATTGAACAACCTAAGAGTCAAACTACTATTTTACTTTTTTAATCTCAAAGACTTTGTAAAGTTCGTCATAGGTGTGATGGAGGCCAGTGTCTCCCTCACTCAAATTCTCTTAATTACTCTCACTCTCTCTAGAATGGTTCGATAAATTATTGAGGCCATCGCTTTTTAAAATGTCCTCACTCGCATGAGACGAACTAGTTGTACTTGCATGATTGGCATAAATGCATAGAAGTTACGTTCATACGGTGATTCATCCCCGAACTCCACTGACTTGACATCATTATCGGTGAGAGTAGCATTATAGGTAGCTTTGTATTTTCCTTGTTTCTTTATCCTACTGGATCACTCATGAGCTTTGTGTCCTTTTTCCTCGCATTCATAGCATCTATATTGATCACTCTCCGAAATATTATTGCCTTTATTGACATTTTTATTTTGCTCAAAACTTTTACTTTCTTTGGAAGAATTTTGATTGTTAGATTTGAGAATTTTTTTAATTTTTTTTCTAAACAAGGCAAGATCATCTATAGAAAAATTAAACTCAAATCGAGAGTTAAAAACCTTTTCCTTCTCCTTTGTTTTAATGTTTAAAGCAATCCATTTTTCCATTTTATATTGAATTTTGGGGAAAATATCAATTTCATAAGTTTGAAGGTCTCCTATGAGTTTTTCTAATCTAAGATTATCTAACGTTCCCATAGAATTTAGGACCATGACTTTAAGAATAAAACAGGACGAAAGAGATCTTAAAATCTTTTCAACTACCCTCGTATTAGGAATTCTCGCTCCCAAATTAAAACTAGAGTTATCAATATATCTTATAATCTTGCATAGAATTCATCAAATATTTAAGTCTCTTACATGGTAATGGTCTCAAACTTGATAGTGAGATTTGGAACTTAGAAGTTTTCACAACATTGGTACCTTAATGAGTGAGTTGGAGTATATACAATACTTCCTTAGATGTGGTACATGTTATATTAAGACGTAACTCATCGGGAGTTACTGCACCAAAAATTGCACTTATGACTCGAGAGTTAAAATTACTCCATTTAAAATCATCCTCTATCCAAGCAGTAATAGGTTTTATACTTATGATATCATCATTAGTCCCAGTGAGGTGGTTTCCACTCTCTTTCACAAACAAGCTAGACTCGCTCGTTAATCGATTTTAGTGTTGATCTCATTCGAGCTTTCCAATATGCATAATTAAACACATAAAAATAAGTAACATATTATAAAAATTATCCATACAATCCCGAAACAAAGATATCATAATAAATTAGTGTAACCGACTCTGATACGAATTTGAATGTGTGAGTTATATGGATTCACTTAAATATTAGGTCATACATATACAAAGATCCAATTTTTAGCCAAGTTTTAACTTTATTGAAATTAGACAAACAGGAAAGATAAAGTCCAAAGCCAAAGATGCTAAACCAACGATCAAATGAAAAAGAAGAAGGTGTTTGCCCTTGTGGGCAAACCATTTTATTAATACTATTTAAGAATTGATATACATGTAATGACTTAAACATTACTTAGAAATACACCATGTATAATGTGATAATGGCCTTCAAATCTTCAAAAGATACGGAACAATCCGACCCCGTCCATATAAAATTGTTCTTCTCTTAGTATCCACTGATCAACTTCAGGATACGGGATCTTTTCTTCTTCAGCCATACATATCCAATCTCCACCAATGTCAACAGCTGAGCAACAATCTACGTGAGTTTTCTGTTGTGTATAAAAATAGGGTTTGACAAACTCAATAAACATTCTCAGTACGAATATTTAGAAAATTAAAAATTATTTCTCTTAAAATAACAGTTATCAGAATTTTGAAACAAGTATCGAAATTTATTTTCCCCAAAATTCTTTAAATATATTTCAAGAAGAGTCCTTTTCTTTTTTATAAAAATTATGATTTTTGAGGCGGCGAGTTCATTTGAATGAAAATGGCACTTCGTTCGAATGAAAATGCTACTTTCATTCTAACGAGTTCCACTCTCGTTCGAGCGAACAACTTAGTTCGTACCAACGGGCTGCCAACGACTTCAAACGGATGCAACTTTATCAAATAGAGAGACCCCGTTTGAAGCTCGTTAGAATTTTTTTCTAATGAACTTAAACCATCGTTCCAATAAGTTGCACACCTCATTTTAACGGGAATATGTTTTCGTTCTAACAAGTTGCACAGTTCATTCTAACGAACAATAAAAAATATTTTTGAAAATCCTTTTTATAAAAAATTCCTCGAGTAAAGTAAACGCGTCTCAAAATAAATTAATATAAGATTAAATCAAAGACCCTTATATCATATACCTCCAAATGTGACAATTCCAACGCGTTCCAAATTCGGAATTTTGCTTGGTCACTAACTTGCCTTCAACGATCATGGAAGCATATGTGGATGTGATTTCTTTTATTTTTAATAGGATACGCCAAAATAATTAAACTATGATTAATTATAATTTTCCTCTTACTAATCTCCCCCTTTGGCTTTTTGGTACAAAATAAAAATTAAAATTAAAACCCCTAAGCAATGTACAACTAATTCCGTGATAAATCCTTATAGGAATGAAATTCTAGATTGTGTCTTCAACTGAAAGCCTTCATCTTGTGTAGTCCATGCCATCATCATCAAGGCGAAATAACCTACAAACATGATGCAAAAGAAATATCGTGACGCATAGAGTGTTTAAGGAAAAGTATAACTCCCCCCTCCATTTATTCTCCCTATTTTTTCGTAATAGATAAAGGGTAAGAAACTAAGCATAAAATACTAGAATCTCCCAAATCTAAATGAAATAACATCATAAAGATAATAAAAAAAAAATAACATGTGATGAATTTTTAAGAAGCAACCAACTATTTTTGAAAATTTTCCATTTTTTTGGTATAAAAAGTATATGTATATAAACACTACATGACGGTACAAATACATTACACCAAGGAATTACATTAAAATATTTGAATCATGAAAGAGGAATGTAATTGTGTGAATACCCTTCACAAGCAAATCAACATAGGCATACGTAACAAAGTTGCATGACGTCAATGAGATACTTCTAAAGAAATAACTCAATATCAACATTAGGTTAAATAATGTTTAACAAAATGAAATTGACTTGACTTATGCAAATTGCCATGAATTTAAATGCTTCTCAAATCACGCAAAACTCTGTAATATTTTTCAACAAAGTCCATTGTGCAAACCCATTGATCGTCTACTTTATAACACCCTCACAATCTCACATATTTAAGAATTCACTATCAAACTTTTGAAGATATTGTAATTCTCATGTGTAGCGAAGGATCAATGAAATAAAATTTGGCCTTGGCACTTCTGTCTTCTTGTGCCTTCAATCATTTAAGCTCGTATTAATGGAGAACTTTCCTTTTCGTAGTCCTTTTCCACTGCTTAATATAAAATAATTTTTTTAGAAAAAGAAATCTATGATATGTTTTTTTACAATCAAAACTTATTTTTGGTACATTTGGTTCGTTATTAAACACTTTTGAGATGAGAACATCATATTCGACATATGACTTCAGGCATGTGTACAATAATTGTTATAAAAGTCTAGCATGAAGAAAGTGATCATCAATGAATAATGAAATATAAGAAATGCATCAAAACACCATGAAAAGGTCACATATATGGATGGAATGAAGTTGAGATCTGAACATCTTAAATGAACATCCATATATGGTGAAAAACAAATTATAATTTTTTTTTTTTGCCTTTTCTTAAAGATTTTGTGTCAAAAATAAAATCGTTTTGTAATTTTATAATTTTTTCTAAAAGAAAAGAAAATATTTTTGGATTTTCAAAAAAAAATAAACATAGAAAGAGAATCTAGCAATAGTGACAAAATATAGCAACTTGATAATCACCCTATACTATAAATAAGTCACAACCTTAATATTAGTCCGGGACGTGTTCCTAAAAGGAGTAGACATCCTTTTAAATTCCCCCACGAATCATTGAGAAGTCTTTATTAAAAAGTCTATTTGTTCTTAAAAACTAGAAAAATATCTATAAGCATTTATGGGAGCATGTGGAGTTACACATGTGGGGATTTGTTCTGGAACACGTGTTTGAACTTATATGGGAGAATGTTAAGAAACATGCATGTGAGAAACTCTCCCTATCTTAAAACAAAATTCCCTAAGGTGACCTCTTTGTTTGCAATGGGAATAAACATAGACAAGGTTGGGTCTACCTTGGTTAAAACACTTAGGACGATCTCTCCTTAATGGTTAGGTCTCCATGGTGGGTTAGGTCGTTGCCCATAAGGATCCATCACAAACTCTAGAACTAGTTCAAGTGCGATATTATAAGTGGATGAAATATCGTAACATATTCATTGCCTCTCGTTAAAACCTAACGCATGACCGAGGAACATCATTGCAACCTTCTTAGATGTTTCCCCCACAGTGACCTTGACCTCTTGGGCACATTTGAGATCTTTCTAGAGATGAAAAACATGATCTTTAAGTTTATCACGAGTCTCTAATGAATCTTGAAGATATACCATAAGACTATCCATTATGTTGGTCAAATCAGTCTTTTCCCTATCAACCACAATCGATTGCTCACAGAACCAAACTGTCAACTACTCGAGTTGACTCATCGACACCTCACAATCTCTCAAAACTTTCAAATCTTTCCTTAAATTCAATAGCCTAAGAGTCAAACTTCTATTTTGGTATTGGTTCTCAAAGAGTCTTTATAAACTTCACCATAGACATGTTAGAAGCTACTTTTTCCCTCACTCAAATTCTCCTCATCACTCTCACTCTCTCCCAAATGGTTCGATAAATTTTCAAGGCTATCACATTTTAAAATGTCCTCACTGGTGTGGGACAAATTAGTAGTGGACACATGACTGTCCATTAACGCACAGAAGTCAAGTTCATTCGGTGATTTATCCTCGGAATCTATTGACTCGATATCTCTATCGCTAATAGTGGGATTGTAGGTAACCTTGACTTTGTCCTCTCTCTTCAGCCTAGTAGGATTATAGGTAACCTTGACATTTTTAGGCCTAACCGGCAATTCGGGAGGGCATTTTGATAATTACCCATTCTAGGCCTTAATTAATGACAAAAATTGAGAGGTTATATCAGATTGAAAGTAGATTCCTCGAGGGTTAGAAATACTAGAGTTGTAGAGAGGCTAAGGAAGGGATAAGAGAGGAGGTTTCTAAAGAGGAGAACCACCAACCCTACACCATTCTCACGAATTCCACCACAAATGCGAACATCGAGGAACGAGGAGAGGGATCATACCCATCATCTTCTACAATCCCGACTTTCATTCTTGAGGCAAGTATGTAACTTGTTGTTCTTTAGTTGATAACCCATCCATGCTAGTATAGGAGGTAATTATTTTTTTCCTTCATGAAAGTTAAATGACGTTTGGGAGAATTATATCGAATTTCTGAGTAGAAACCATGTTAGGACAACCCTATTATCATATGTAGATGATTAACTACGAAATTGATGTATAGTAGAGCTTAAATTTTGGAAGAATTACGAAGATATTGATGATGGTGATAAAAATGGGGTTCTTGATGTATTAATTTGAATTAACCGTTTAATTGATGGCCCTTGATTAGTTCATATATGTTTTACGTTAGAAATCATGTATGTAGGATAATACAACTTTTGGTTTGATTGTTTGGGAGTCTGGGACGAATTAATAGAGGTTTTAAGGATTTAAGTTGATGAAACCCGTAGGTGAAGTATTGCGGAAACTGGGCTAAGAACGGCTCGATCGATCGATCGACTCAAGAATGTCGATCGATCGACTGGATTCGATCGATCCTTTTCATCGATCGATCAACTCCTCCTGGAAATGGAAACTTCTTCCCTTTTAAATGTTAATCCAACCCCAATGTGTAGTGACCTTTGGACACAATTCAAATATCATAATGGGACTTAAGGAGGACCAGTAGGGTATAAGTAGAGTCCGGGTAAGACGACTTTATATGAGATTTAACCATGGGATTTCGGGAGTATAAATAGAGTGGGAAATGTTGTGTACATTAAATTAGGTCTTATGAGAATTAAGAAGGACTTAGACCAGTAGGGCAGTGAGTGTACACCTACTAATTTTATATTAATCAAGAGGATACACTTCTAGAGTTGAGAAGTACTTAAGGACTTGCGATAATTGAGAAAATAAAAAGAATGACTTTATTATACGTAGATCTCGGGCATTATGTGACACGCATTGTTCGAATATATTATGGGTCGTGGGCGAACCTAGCTGAATAATGTGAATATATATATATATATATATATATATATATATATATATATATATATATGTGTGTGTGTGTGTGTGTGTGTGTAATCATACCTGCACTACTTGTTATCACGGAGGTTCTGCGCCGGGACAGTTTTATCTCGATTGGACCTTTATGGGGGATATTGACTTGTACCCTGGAACATAGTATCCTTGGTACAGGCTATCCGAGAATGGAAGTCATATGGCCCTAAGAGATATGAGGGTGTGTGTTGACCTTTCAAAGACTTGGAACTATGCTTCGCCTCCAATATGTGCGTTTTGTGTTAATACAGTTTGAGAGTGATTCCGAACTAGTATTTCCCTTTTGTACGAGAGATACGGGGAGTTGATAGCAGAGTATGTCAGCACCATAAAGTTATGTGGGGTGTCCTATTAGTATATATATTATGAGTGATAAATATATGTACCTGTGATTATTCTACTGTGCTGGTAAGTAGATAAAATTGAATAATTAATATCAAATGAATTAAGCGGTTGTGAATTTAAGACAATATTGAGATGAACATAGTTGGCCTGATAAATTCATAAGGGAAGGTTATCAGATATAAACTATAATCATGCGATCACTTGAATATGGATTTGGTGAGGGGAAATCGAGTTAGACTAGTGAATTGGGTTAGCTTTATCAAGATTAGCTCAGTATTATGTTAGGCGTGCACACTAGTTGAGGGGTGAGAATTCCCAAGTGAATGTCGAGGTACTAACATGTATGTAATATCAATTGGTAAGCATTTTAAATACTTTCTAAATAAATTTAAAAGCTATTTTACACTCGGGCTCTGACCCGTTTCTTGTCATCACTTCTTTCTCTTGTGTGTGTGTATATATATATATATGTATGTATATTACAGGTGCCTAGCCACGGGGGTGTCAGGCTTAGATCTTTGGATTGTTGACATGCTGCAGCTAGTGTGGGAGTTGTAGGTCCTTGCAGTAGATGACTTCATCCTGGTCTTCTCATTCTTCTATTTTTTCATCATTAGATAGAGGATATGTCGCCCATTTCCAGTTTTTATCTATTTTAGAGAGATTTGTACTGTTTATTTATTTCGGTATTCTATTTTAGTTGGGATTGCATTTGAGTACTACATTATCCTTCGATTTCGGATATTTTATTTGGATGATTAATCTAGCATGTTTATTTCATTTGGATGGTTTTGCTTTTAATATTATTATCCATGTCCATGAAAACGTTTTCGTATAATAAATCATAACAATAGGACTTAATCTATAAAATTAAATATTTTTGACACTTAGTTTAATTATTTATTAGGTAATTAAAAAAAGAAAAAGTATTATTCGATAGTGATGCAAACAATGAACCAATTGGACACTTCGATTTAATTTAATAAAAACGACTGATCACCCAGTAATTAATTAGAAGGGGTGTCACACTTATGATATTGTTATAATTTATTGTGGGTGGTATCCATCGTCTTTCACAAATAAACTAGAATCGCTCGTGAATTTGCCGACCTCATTTGAACTTTCCAATATGTATAATTTGACACATAAAAAACAAGTACCCTATCATACAAATTATCAATATAATCCCAAAATAAATGTCACACAATAAATTATTATAACTAGCTCTGATACTAATTTGTAAGTGCGGGTTATATGAATTTACTTATCTATTAAGTCACACACATATACAAAGAGATCTAATTTTTAGCCAAGTTTTAACTTTATTAGAGTTACGTGAACATGCAAGATAAAGTCCAAAGCTAAAGATGCCAAACTAAAGATCAAACCGAACAAAAGAACAAGTTTGAGGAAAAATCTCTTACGGGTAAAACCTTTTTTTAGGACTTTTTAAGAATTAACAGACAAGTAACGACTTAGAGATTACGTAGAGATCCACTAATTATAACATGATAATGGTCTTAAAATATTTAACAAATACGGTACAGTCCAACATCGTCCATAGGAAGTAGTTCTTCTCTCGGTATCCCTCGATCAGCCTTCGAATACAGGACTCTTTCTTCTTTAGCAATAGAGATCCCATCTCCACAAATGTATGCAGTAGAGCAAAACTGTAATGACCCTCTTTTATATGCTCATATATATATAGTTCATTTTTACACTCATGTGTTACTTATTATCTTATAAATGTTGTATTATTAAATAAGTGGTATTATTGGCTATCAGTATAACAAACCCCATTTTTAAATATGAAGAATCAACTGTAAATTGGATCAAATCGAAGTCTTATGACATATCTGAAGATAAATAATAAGTTTTGGGGTAGAAAATATAATTTTATGAAACTTTAGGGACTAAAAAAAATACAAAAAGGACTATTTTTTAAATAAAATATTTTTAAGGACCTCTAAGAAATATTGAAAATATATAGTGTGAAATTACCAAAATACCCTTCATGTGTAAAATGACCATTATACCCTTATCACCTTTCCACCACATGCTGGTCACCTCCAACTTACACGTGTCATTTCCAAAGATAAAGTCAAAGCACTTGTCATCATTTGGTGATATTAACAATGCAAGACCACTCTGAAACGCGACATTGTAATACCCCGTATTTTTGTGATATTTATTTACGGGATTAATTAAATTAAATGCGTATTAATTGGAAATTAATCCGGATTAAAATACTAGCGAGATGCGAGTTGGTATTTGATTATAATGTGCATATATGATTATACATGAATATTGGAGTATAAAATTTGTCATGAGATTGAAATACGGCAATTTGGAAATTTTGTTGAGACGCGTGTGACAGTCGCGTCAGGTTTATATTTATTTTAATTAAAAAGTAAATTTTAGTTCTATTAACCGTATGGTCGTTTTGAGTGACCCAACGCGTCCGGAAGGGTCAAAATAGTCAGAAAACACTAGCCGGGGGTTAAGTTTGGGTCCCGGGGCATTATTGGGCCATACCGGTAACTTATAAGGACATTTGGTAATTTCAAAAATTAGGTAATTAAAACCCACGAAAATTAGAGTTAAAATCTGACTTAATATTAACCCACTAAGCCATTTCCAACCCCAATTTAGTAAGTGGGCTACGGGAGAGGTTATAACTTGGCAAAACCAACCTCACCTCCATTAACACCTTAAGAAGAAAGCTTGGAGAGAGAGAGAGAGGAGGAATTCTGCAGAGAGAGAGAGAACACTTCAGAGATTCGTCATCAAATTCAGAGATTCAAATAAGGCAAGTGATTTAATTTCGTTTTTATAGAGCATGTTTCTTCCATGTGTAGGAATTGATAAAAATCTGATTTGTTCTTGGGAGTTAATGAAAAACCCATTAAATTTGAAATAGAATCTTACATATTGATGAGGAATTGCATGTAGAATTATATGTAGGCGATTATTCTGATGTTAATAATATCTTGAATGAAACAAAAACGGATTATAGTAGGTTCAATGATGATTTACAAATGTTAGGGTTCATGTTCATATAATTTAGGGATAAATGAAGAGATTTGAAGATTTGATGAGGTTTAAGATGAGTTAGCCCTATATAAACGTTTGATTATGACCTATGAGTGTTTAGTACGAATTATGAACCTTAAAATGATGTTGGGTCAATTTTTATGTGAGATTAGGAGTGAAGAAAATTGGGAAAAACGAAATAAGGATTTCTGGGCTCGAAACTGGCCACTCGTTAGAAGACCTGCCCAGGTCGTTCGAACGAGCTCGTTCGAACGAGCTTCTAACGAGTTGACCTTTGACTTCTAACGAGGGTGAAGTTTGTTCGATAATCTTGTTCGAACGAGATCTCGTTAGATAGCCCAGTTCGTTCGAACGAACTCTCGTTCGAACAGCCTCGTTCGAACGAGACTTCGAACGAGTTGACAGTTTAGGCTTTTTAGCCTGTTTTGATCCCGAGTGCCCCGTAACCTTGTGTATAGGTAGAGATAACCTTCCCTTGATGATTTATTGATATATTTGGGATGTTTGGGATATAATGAGGAGTCAAACCTAGAAGTGTAGTTTGAACCTAAAGGAAAATATGAGTAGGACGTGAGTGTATATTACGTTGCGAGAACTATCGACGGCCTAATTTACTTTATTAACCGGGAACATATAAATTGTGTAGTATTATATGTCGGTACGAGAATGAGAAGTGTACCACCAATAATATGGTGATTACTAAGATGTGTGAATACTTAGTATATGTATTGATTTTATGTGTATGACATACCTACCATACTTGCTATCACGGGAGGTTTGCGTTCGCTTAGGGCCATCTAATCCTTGTGTTGCCCGGATTTAGATTGGTTACCTCGATGAACATATGTCAGAGAAGGACTTATTGGGATGTTAATAAGTCTGCGGATCGTGGGAGCGTAGGTATGTGCGTGACCCATGTGATGTGACTGTGTTCGCCTCCATTATTTGTAATGTTGTTATCTGAACGATTCCTGAGAGATTCGGGAAGCGTGATCCTTATGTACGTGATGTACCGGGATGGATAGCAGAGTATGTATGCACCGCAGCTTAGTCTCGGGGTGCTTGTATTGTATATTTATGATGTGAATAATATACACTTAATTAATGGGAACTTCCATGTTAATATTGTGAATAAAATTATGGAATCGTTTTGAGAAAACATAACGGGTTAACCGATAGTGAAATTTATTACATATTGAGAATCTGAGTTTAAGTAAAGCCCTCTACTTATTTGATAACGCTAGAATGTATTATGGAAATCGAGTAGTAAGGGGTAGAACTTATTACGGTTTGGTTAGATATGGATGTCTTATAGATGGGTACGGTACGTTATGAGTGCACATGTAGTGGAGAGGTGAGAATTTCATGTGAGTGCACGTCCTAACATGTATTTTACATTTAATGTTTTAATGTTATTAAAACACTCGATGTTTTCAAAATGTTTTACACTTTCGGGCTCTGACCCATTTGCTTTCAAATCTATTTTTGTAAAAACCATTTTAGGTGCCCAGCCACAAGGACACCATGCATAGGATTCTCATTCAGGTGACGAGCTGTAGCTGTTTGTGGAAGTTACAAGACTTTGCTTGTAGACGCTTCATCTATCTTGACTCGATATTCATCAGTTATCAGTTGTAGGGCATGTCGCCCATTTCTTTTAGAGACATTTCATTTATTTCAGTTATTCAGACCTTTGGCATGTAATTATTCAGGATTCAGACTTGTAGTATTATTTTTTCAGTTGTGGGATTGTTGTGAGGAGTTTTTTCTCCGGATTATATTTATGTTGTTGGTTATTCATTACTTGATTATAGTGAATGGTTATTATTCTTTCTTTTACTGCATGTTAATCAGACTTAACTTAAAATTTGGCACTTACTTTTAAATTCTAGGTGGTTAGTAATTATTAAAATGTTTTCGACAGTGATGCTAGTAACTGAACCAACTTGGCATTTTGAATTAATTTAATAAAGGAGTAGCTACCCGGTATTTAATTAGTCGGGGTGTCACAGACACCTCAGCATTGAATCACCATTGTAAAAAGGCTAGTCATTAGACACATGTTAACACCATAATACTTTTGGAAACCTATAAATAGGGCCTTAGGGTTCATTTGAAACTCACACCAATTCCTTTAGAACTATAGTAATAAAGAGTGATAGAAAGCTTGAGAAATGTCTTAAGAAGGAGATTTATAATTTCGAAGAAAGAATTCATTTCGTAGGTATGATTTTATTTAAATGATATAATGCAATTTTATAGTTTTAATTTCATATTTTACAGCTTTACTTAGTAGGTATGCTAGTAAAATACACTAAAGACTCAACTAATGAAAACTTAAAATTTGGAAACAATCTTAATGGATTTTATTTTCAAAATATGTAAACTTGTTTGAAAATATATATACGCTTTTTGTAAGTAATTGATCGTTATTATGGAATCTCATTTAAGTAATTCCAAAGTTAATCCCGGTGAAATTCTGCGTAGTTGAGTGGTATTTAAGTGGTGTCAATGTGAACCTCCATATCTATTGGGAATAAATCCAGAAATGTTCTGTCTAGATGAGATGGTATATAAGTGGTGGCCCTGTAACCCTACATATCTATTGGGAACCGACTGATTATGATGAACTATGAATTGAATTCTTTAAATACGATTAATGAATATAAAAAATTTGAGACAATGGTTTTTAGTAACCTTTTATAGCAAGTACTGTAGAATTAAAACACAATATTTAGAATTGGGCCTTATTTAGAATACATAATTAAACCTTTATTGTATTTATTAGATTAACGTGTGATCCAAGACTTAATATTTGTATTTTCGAGCCTCTATTTTAGGTGAGTACTCTATGTCATTTCTTGCAAATTTAAATTATATTATATTATGCAAACTATGTATTTTGTGAAATGCTTTTATTCTCAAAATGCATCTGATACCGATGATTGATTCATTTGTGATATTTTTATATCTCTCCATATAAACATACTCATTGAAATAAGTATTGAAAATTAGATTGAATATTAGAAATAAGATTCAGCCTAAGGGACCTCTTTACTGACTGACCTTCACAGCAGGGTTATCGTCGGTGTGCCCTAAATAAGGTGTTGTGTCGAACTAGTTCGATTGACCCTCTACTATCGGGGTGTAATAAATTAGAAGAACACGGTATTAGAGTGTACTTGGCCATTAAAATGATATGATTGGAAGAAAAAGATATCACATTTGATTTGTTGCATTCTTTTTATTATGAGCTATCCAATTGTGATATGTATACTATCATTTCAAAACATATACTACAAGTTCCTATCCATATATGTATATGCCTTCTCTTTTGACTTGAATAGGTATCTATTTTCTGAAAACCTTGAAATGTCGGGAGATTAAATATTATTCAGCTTTTAGATGACATTGTGTAAGTAACGATTTTTTAGGAAATAATTAGACTGGAGGATGGAGTGTAGAAGGACTATGTTGAAGATTAAACTTAATGAGCTCTTTTGTTATACTTTTAAATATAATGTTTGCTTTTATGAGATAGAGCATGTTTGGCTCTTCAATAATAGGTTTTTAATTTTTGCATACGTTGTAATTCATTCATACTTTTAATATATATGAAATTTCCTTTTAGAAAGCTCTGATGACATAATTATTTTTTTTTCAATAGTTTACGATTCATGACCATGTGAATTATTTCCATTGAATTTATTATAAGAAATATTTTAAGGCCAGAATATTGAATGCATTGGTTGCATGTCAAGACACTCATTCCCTACTACTATTGGGTTGGGTTCATGACAGAAGTGGTATCAGAGCATAGGCTATGAACCCGTAGACTACTAATCATAGGTTTAGAATGTTATATATTTCATGTGTCCATCCTTAGGAGATAGTATTAATTATCTGATTTTTGTGATAACCCTCCCTATGTGTTATATTATTTATAATTGGTCTTTTAATTTTCAATCTTGATAGAGTATAGTCGATCTTACTTTTTTCCATGACTGTAGAAAATGACCAAGAGAAGATCATATATGGGAACTAGTATTGAAGGACTGGAAGGTGCATAAAAGGCGATTGAAAGTATAGCAAAGATTGTCGAGCAACGCGTGAATAATGGAGTACCAAGGAATCTTGAACTAAGTAAATATACTATTGGACAGTTCAAGAAGTTGATTCCGCCATAGAAAAGATACTCGATGTTCTTAAGTGTACTGATGAATAAAGAGTTTCATTTGGAACGTTTATGTTAGAAGGTGAAGCCTAACATTTGTGGAGAATGACTAAGAGACTATACGAAGAAAGGAATAATCCCATAGGTTGGAATGACTTCTTAGTGATATTCTACGAGAAATACTTTGTTGAAATGGTACAAGACCAAAAGGCATCCAACTTCATGAGTTTAGTTCATATAAATATGACGATTAGTCAATATGAGGTGAAGTTTATCGAGCTATCCCGTTTTTCACGTCATGTTGTGATAACTGATGTTTTAAAGGCCAAGAAGTTTCAACGTGGGTTAAGATTGAATATTCATAGTCGAATTTCCATCCTGAAGTTGACATCATATACTAACGTGGTGACTAGAGCAATGATAGTTGAGAAGGACAATGAAGAAAATAATCTGGTTAGAGAGGGGAAGAGGAAGTTTGGGGAACATAGAGGAAGGAAACCCAATAATAAACCCTTTAGGACTATACCTAATACAAGTAGACCTTTTGTGAACAGACCCTTTAATGTATATAGATGCCAATGATGTGGTGATATGCATAGAGGGCAATTATGTTACCTGGTGATAGGAAATTGCTTTGGGTGTGGCCCAAAGGAACATAAAATGAGAGATTGCCCTAATAAATAGAAGGCACCAATAAAGACTTTTAATGACAATATGAATCATGGCAGACAAGTTAGAACTTTTAATCTTTTCGATGCAAGTCTTTAATGCAGTAGTATCAGGTATACTTTCTATATGTGCACAACCTTTTCAAGTTTTAATAGATCCTGGTTCTACCCATTCATTTGTGTCTTTACATTTTGTTAATCGCTTTCATAATATTCCTGAACCCTTGAATCATAACATACACGTTTCTACTCCTTCTGGTGATTTATTGACGGGTACATTAGTATATAAATTGTGCCCTATAGATGTCAGTAGTTATAAACTATTTGTCGATTTGATCGTATTAGACATAAGAGAATTTGAAGTCATTTTGGTGACGGATTGGTTAGCATAATATCACGCTAATGTAGATTATTTTGAGAAGAGTGTTACTTTCTAAATTCCTAACCAACTAAAATTCAGTTTTGAAGGAACTGGCATCCTATATCCAATGTGTATTATCTCTGCAATGCAAGCTTACGGTTTTCTTAAAAAGGGGTGTCAAGGATTTCTTGCAAGTGTTATTGATTTGGAAATAAAAGATCCTAGTTTAGAAGAGATTCCTATAGCTAAACATTTTCCAAATATTTTTCCAGATGATTTACCCAGTCTACCTCCTAGTAAAGAAATAGAGTTTATGATTGACCTTATTCCTGGAGCGATACCAATCTCAAAATCACCATATCACAGGGTAGCTTTAGAATTAAGGGAATTAAAAGTTCAATTACAAGATCTGTTAGACAAGGGTTTTATTAGGCCAAGTATATCCCCTTGGGGTGCTTGAGTGTTATTTGTTAAAAATAAGAATGGGACGATGAGGTTATGTATAGATTATCGTGAACTGAACAAGGTAACTATTCAGAATTAATACCCCCTACCTTGTATAGATGATTTGTTTGACCAACTACAAGGTACGAAAGTATTTTATAAGATTGACATTAGGTCAGGATATCACCAATTGAAGATTAAGGAAGATGATATTTCGAAATCTGCTTTTTGTACTATATATGGTCACTATGAACTTCTTGTGATGCCATTTGGACTTACTAATACACTAGCCATTTTTATGGATATGATGAATAGAGTGTTTAGGAAATATTTGGATAAATGTGTGGTTGTTTTCATTGATGACGTCCTTATTTATTCCAAGAGTATTTAAGAACACAAGAAGCATTTAGAGATAGTATTACAAATCCTTAGGAAGGAGAAATTATATGAGAAATTAAAGAGTGTGAGTTTTGGTTGCCTAGTGTTTCTTTTCTAGGACATGTCATTTCCAAGGAGAGAGTGTCGAGACTATACTAGATTGGCCTAGACCAACTAATGTGACAAAGATTTGTAGTTTCCTTGGATTGGTAGGTTATTATCGAAGATTTATTGAAGGATTTTCTAGCAATGCCAAACCTCTATCTAGGTTAACACAAAAGAAGGTAAAATAGAATGGTCTGAGGAAGTTGAGAATAATTTTCAAAAAATTAAGAATCGATTAGTAACCGCCCCAATTTTGACTATTCCTTCAGGGACAGGAGGATTGGTGATTTATAGTGATGCTTTTAAAAATGGTGTGGGACATGTGTTAATGCAAAATGGAAAAGTACTAGCGTATGCCTCGAGATAATTAAAACCACATGAAGATAACCATCCAACCCATGATTTAGAATTAGCTGCTTTAATTTTTTTCTCTTAAGATTTGGAGACACTATTTATATGGTGAGACTTGTGAGATTTATACCGATCATAAGAGTTTAAAATATATATTTACTTATAAAGAATTGAACATGAGACAAAGGAGGTGGTTAGAATTGATGAAGGATTATGATTTAAATGTTCATTATCACCTAGGGAAAGCAAATGTAGTAGCTGATGCTTTAAGTAGGAAGTCTACAACAAATTTAGCATATCTCATTAAAAATCAGCAACCTTTGTTAAGGGATTTGAGAAGTATGGAAATAGATGTACGTATTTATAGCAAAGGAGGAATAATCACAACCTTACAAATACAACCCACGTTGATGGAAAGGATCAAAATTGCACAAGCAAATGGCCCACAACTGAAGAAGATTAGAGACGAGGTTACTAAAGGGAAGCGAATTGAATTTGCGATACGAGATGGTATATTGAGTTTTGTAAATAGAGTGTGTGTTCCACATGATGCCCTACTAAAGAGGAAAATTTTGGAGGAAACTCAGTGCTCGAGATTTAAGTTTCATCCTGGAAATACCAAGATGTATAGGGATCTTCGATAAGTGTTTTGGTGGAGCAATATGAAAAGGGAGATTGCAAAATTTGTCTCTCACTGTTTGGTTTGTCAACAAATAAAAGTTGAACATCAGAAACCATCAGGATTATTACAACCTCTACTTATCCCTGAATGGAAATGGGAACATATTACCATGGATTTTGTGATAGGTTTACCAAGGAGTTCAAATGGTATTGATTCTATTTGGGTCATTATTGATAAGTTAACTAATTCTGCTAATTTTTTTTCCATTAAGATTACCCATTCATTAGAAAAGTTACCCAAGTTGTGTGTGCGGGAGATTATTAGGCTTTATGGAACCCTAATTTCTATTATTTCTGATCGTGACCCTAAATTCGTTTCTCTCTTTTTGAAAAGCCTACAAAAAGCCATGGGAATGAAATTGAATTTCAGCACCTCTTCTCATCCTCAAACATAAGGAAAATCTAAGAGAACCATTCAAATCTTAGAGGATATGCTTACGGCATGTGTACTTGACTTGAAAGGGAATTGGGATGATTATTTATCATTAGTGGATTTTTCTTATAATAATAGTTATCAAGCAAGTATTCAAATGGCTCTATATGAAACACTATATGGTAGAAGGTGTCATTCTCCTACATGTTGGGTAAAAGCTGGAGAAAGAAAATTCTTAGGACCAGAATTTATTCAGTTCATAAGAGAGAGTGTGAAATTGATACGAGACCGACTTCGAATCACTTAAATCCATCAAAAGAGTTATGTTAAAAATCGACACCAACAGTTAGAATTCCAAAGAGGAGATTATGTATTCTTATGAGTATCGCCTACAAAGGGAGTAATATGATTTGGGAAGAAAGGGAAGTTGGACCCAAGATACATAGTACCTTTTGAAATGCTTGAAAGGATATGAGATGTTGCGTATAAAATAGCCTTACCACCTAAACTCTTTAGTGTACATAATTTGTTTCACGTATCAATGATAAAGAAATATGTCCTAGATCCAACACAAATCTTAAGTCACGAACCTCTTCAAGGTAGATAAGATTTGTCATACATTGAGCATTCGGTAGAAATTTTGGACCACAAAGATTAAATATTACGAACCAAGGTAATTCCACTAGTCAAAGTACTATGGCGTAATCATTCAGTTGAAGAAGAAACATGGGAGTGCGAAGATGAAATAAAGGAGAGATATCCATACTTGATTGAAAATTAATATGAGTCAAGTTTGGGGACCCAACTTTTTATAAGGAGGGTAGGATGTAATGAACCCATTTTTATATGCTCATATATATACAGTTCATTTTTACACTCATGTGTTACTTATTATCTTATAGTTGTTGTATTATTAAATAGGTGGTATTATTGGCTATCAATATAACAAGCCCCATTTTTAAATATGAAGAATCAACTATAAATTGGATCAAATCGAAGTTTTATGACATATCTCAAGGTAAATAATATGTTTTGGGGTAGAAAATATAGTTTTGTGAAACATTGGGGACTAAAACAAAGATATAAAAGGGCCATTTTGTAAATAAAATATTTTCAAGGACCTTTAAAAAATATTGAAAATATAGTGTGACATTACAAAAATACCCTTCATGTGTAAAATGATCCTTATACCCTTATCACCTTTCCACTACATGCTGGTCACCTCCACCTTACACGTGTCGGCTCCAGAGAGAAAGTCAAAACACCTGTCATCATTTGGTGATAATAACACTGCAAGACCACTCTGGAACGCGTCACCTCGGTGTTGAATAGCCATTGTAAAAAGGCTAGTCATTAGACACGTGTCAACATCGTAATACTTTTGGAAACCATAAATAGGGCCTTAGGGTTCATTTGAATCTTACATCAATTCCTTGAGAATTATTGTAAGAAAGAGTGATAGAAAGCTTAGGCAATATCTTAAGAAGGAGATCTATAATTTATAAGAAAGAATTCATTTCATAGGTATGATTTTATTTTAATGTTATAATGCATTTTTATAGTTTTAATTTAATATTTTATAGCTTTACTTATTAGTTATGTAGGTAAAATACACTAAAGACTCCAATAATGAAAACTTAAAATTTGGAAACAATTTTAATGGATTTTATTTTCAAAATATGTAAACTTGTTTGAAATTATATATACGCTTTTTGTAAGTAATTGCTCGTTATTATGGAATCTCATTTAAGTAATTCCAAAGTTTGTCCTGGTGAAATTCTGTCTAGTTGAGATGGTATTTAAGTGGTGCCCCTATGAACATCCATCTCTACTAGGAATAAATCTTGAAATATTCTGTCTAGATGAGATATTTAATTGGTGCCCCTATGACCCTCCATATCTATTAGGAACCGACTGATTAGGAAAAACAATGAATTGAATTCTTTAAATACGATTAATGAATATAAAAAAATTGACAAAATGGTTTTTAGTAACCTTTTATAGCAAGTACTGTAGAATTAAAACACAATATTTATAATTGGGCTTTATTTAGAATATATAATAAAACCTTTATTGTATGTATTAGATTAACGTGTGAGTCAAGACTCAATATCTGTATTTTCGAGCCTCTCTTTTAGGTGAGTACTCTATGTCATTTCTTGCACATTTAAATTATATGATATTATGCAAACTATATATTTTGTGAAATGCGTTTATTCTCAAAATGCATCTGATACCGATGATTGATTCATTTGTGATATGTTTATATCTCTCCATATAGACATACTGATTGAAATAAGTATTGAAAAGGACATTGAATATTGGAAAAAAGATTCGGCCTAAGGGACCTCTTTACTAACTGACCTTCACAGATGGGGTGCCCTACATAAGGCGTTGTGACGAAGTAGTTCGATTAAACCTCAACTACCGGGGTATAATACGGTAGAAGAACACGGTATGAGAGTGTACTTTTCCATTAAAATGATATGATTTAAAGAAAAAGATATCACATTTGATTTGTTGCATTCTTCTTATTTTGAGCTATCCAGTTGTGATATGTATACTACGATTTCAAAATATATATCTATTTATTGAAAGTTCCTATCCATATATGTATATGCCTTCCCTTTTGACTTGAATAGGTATCTATTTCTTGAAAATCTTGGAATGTCAGGAGATTAAATCTTATTCAGCTTTTAGCTGACGTTGTATAAATAACGATTTTTTAAGAAATAATTTGACTGGAGGATGGAGTGTAGGAGGATTATGTTAAAGATTTAGCTTAAAGAGCTTTTTTTTTATAATTTTAAATATAATGTTTGCTTTTATGAGATAGAGCATGTTTGGCTCTTCAATAATAGGTTTTTAATTTTTGCATAAGTTGTAATTTGTTCATACTTTTAATATATATGAAGTTTCCTTTCAGAAATCTCTGATGACATAATTCTTTTTTTTAGTAGTTTACGATTCATGACCATGTGAATGTATTTCCGTTGCATTTATTTTAAGAAATATTTTAAGGCCAGAATATTAAATGCATTGGTGTCATGTAAAGACACTCAGTCCCTACTACTATTGGGTTAGGCTCATGACAAAAACTCTATAAGGGTTTGATGTTATGTATAGAACTAGGTTATTATAAATTCAACAAATCATTCTTGGGATGAAGATTTAGAAAATCAGAATGTTTTCTCTTAAAACAAAACTTGTAGAACTTTAAAACAGGTATGGAAATTTGTTTTACTAAAAGTGAGGTGAAAATTAGTCCACAAGAGTCCTTCTTATAGAAATTTTTATTTATGATGCAAAAGGGTTTGGTCACATTAAAATGGCACTTCTTTCGAATGAAAACACTTGTTGCATCCTAGCGATTTCCACTCTTATTCGAACAAAGATCCCAGTTCGTTCTAATAAGCTTCCAATAGACTTCCAATGGGTGTAGCTATGTCAAACAGAGAAACCCAATTTAAAGCTCATTAGAAGTTCGTTCTAAAGAACTTAAACCATTATTCCAATGAGTTGCACATCTCGTTATAACGAGAACTAGTTCTCGTTCTTACGAGCTACACAATTCGTTCTAACGAGTTATAAACAAAAAAAATTCTTTTTGAATATCCTTTAAAAAAAATGCCTTGAGTAAAGTAAACACATCCCATAATAAATTAGTATAGGTTTTAATCATAAACCCGTATACCATATACCTCTAAATAATGTCGTGAAGATTCCAATGCATTCAAACTTCAGAATATTTTTTGGTCATTGACTTGTCTTCAACGATCATGGAAGCATATGTCGATGTAGTTTCTTTGATTTGTAATGGTATACGCCAAAATAATTAAAATATGAGCCAGTATAAAAAATTTCTCTTACAAAAGTAAGTTCAGATCCACAAACATTTTCTAAGGTACGCCGACATAATATATAGAATATATATTGTTTTTTCCCTAATTTTTAGGATAGACGTTTAACATTAATCATCAGAGAAAAACATTTGATAGGAGTTCTGTATTGAATTTTAATAGAATAACACCACTCGGGTCGCAGGTCAAGACATGACACGTAAGCATAACGAGTCAAGTTTGGATGTAGGTGATTTTGACATGAAATCGACACAAAATGACCCATTCTCACTCATAATTTTTGCGTAAGTAAAACTTAATTTTCAGACTGCATAATCATTTTTACCCTAAAAGACATAATATATATATATGAAAAGTATATATTTTTATTTAAAAAGTGATCATAAGAAATATTTTTATTTAAATTCAACCCATAAATAACCCCAAATAAAATGCACACTAAATAGTATTAAAAACAAACTTAAAATTTCAATAAAAATGTTAACTTTTCCGAAACATTGCACCTTCGCTCGCTCGACCTCGAAATGATGGAAAATTTTGGTGGTTGACCCCTAAAATTTTGTACATGTTTCAACGTTTAGACCCAAATGGTACAATATTCATAATTAATGAAAAACCTTACATAATTAACGGTTAGACCACCAAATTTTGAACCAAATTTTTCATTTGGATATGTAAGGACATTGTTCATCACGTTTAGTATGTCGTATACCGCTACAAGTTTTTCGAAGAATTAGGAAGCTTGCAACTACAATCGACAATCCGAATTTCAAGTCGACTTCAACAATCATGCCCAACAAGGACGGATTTGGTAAATGTGTTTAAGTTCCATTTACATTTTACATAAATGTTTTGGGATATTTTTTATAAAAATTAAAATATATTTTCTTTTATGAAAAATGTTTTGTGAATTATTTTAAATCTTATTTATTTTTCCCAAAACATTTTTATCATAAAAGCTTTTTGGATAACTGTTCTCAGATTCGTAAGAGTGCTGGTTTCTAAGTCTTCAAATGTTTTAAAACTTTGTAAAACGAATCTCGAGATTTGTACCTAGTTATTCAAATGAGATCCTATCTCGTTCTAATGAGACCAGACGCCATTCGAACGACATGTCAGTTTATTCGAACGAGAACACTTTTTGTTTGACACATCACCGCCTTAAATATTTTATAAATAGAGTGTCAGACGTATTGATTTCGGGTGGAGAAAACACTGGTTTTAACAGAATACATTTTTTAAGTGTTTTTGGTTTATTCTCCATCACTTTGAGGGTCCACAACTTTGTTTTACAATTCACAAATCCCAGTGATTTTGTGTGAGTTGTTTTATGGAAGCCAAAACTTAGTTTTGTTGGGAGCTGTGCTTTTGTTCATCCTTGGTGGTGAGATCTCTACAACTGGAAAGTTGTGTTCTATTGTGGAGGGAGACTCTACAAAGTTTATGATTGCGTGTCATTGAGGTTCGTCTTTTTGTTGATTCTTTACTGAAAACTGCGTGTCAGGGTTGCATGTCCATGTGGGGGTGGTGTGCGTAAACCAATACTGATTTTTAAACCGCTACTTTGAAGATTTTCTGAAGGCACCGTTCGTTACACTTGTGGGCGATTATCAAGTGGTCTGTAAGTCAAAGGTCTTGTAAATTATTTCAAAGTTCTAGAAATGTAGAAGGTTTTTCCTGTGTGGGGGATTTTTCCTGAAGCTTGTGAGGATTTAATTTGTTTTGACACGTAGTTGTATATTGTAGGGATGAACTAAAATTGGTTTAAAATTGGGTTTTATATGTCAACGAAAATTTTGATATCTTGAAACTCGCACATGATTCTTCTATTACTAAATCTTATAAATGAGTGTGTCAGTTTCTTTTGTCATACGCTAGTTATACTTCATGATATATCCTTGTTAGTGTTATGACGGCTATACTTTTTTTATTAAGTTTTGTTTTTGAAAATTTTTGAAAAATAAAAAAACATTTTTTTTTTGTTTACACCTTTTATGAATGCAAACTTAGGATGACTTTGTCACAACTTCATGCCATATCCAAGTGACTGTTTGATAGTGTTTTGAGATAATATGTTGTGTCATTCATGTTGTTTACAAAGTTTAGAGTCATTTTGATAGTGTTTGGTTCATTTTGTCATACGCTAGTTATACTTCATGATATAGTATTACTACCTGCATGATTGACTCATTTTATCCTTTATTTCACACATGCATGGATTGGTTTGACGTTTGTTCTCGTCAAATCACATTTTGGTTACGTGTTTTTATCTCAATTTTGCCGATTAAAATGAACCAAATGCGATAAAACAAGATAATAAAAGGTGTGCATGTCTTTACCGTTTACCGTAAGTTTGTGTGAATTTTATAAACGGTGAAGGGATATGAAAGGTACACATTTATCCTTTACGATTAAGCCACCATTTAAATTGGACCTAAAAAATAAAGGAATTTTAATTATCCGAGATCCAAAGAGGTTTAAAAGAGCCCAAAAATATTGAATGGTAATAAAAAGAAATATATGCCAAATTATGGGCCATTAGGTTTATTCACCAATTCTCCATTGTTTGAAAATTTAGATCGCCTCAAAAAGAAAATATACATGAGGGATTTTGGTTGGAGAATCAAAACGGATTTGCACGCCCTTAAAAAGTCTTGAAACAGCATGAAAAGTTTTAAGACGTTATTGGTGTGAAAATCATGTTGACTTTGATTTGTTGATTTTGATTTAAGATTGTGTCATCTAAATTCAACATTTAAACACCTAAGGACTAATTTTGATGTTCATTCGTTAGGAGTACGTTTACGCATCTTGCACATAGGATATGATTGATTTGATTTTCCTATCGAATCTGTTCACACCCATTCATTCCATATCCACGGTTTGGTTATCTTAGGGTAAATTCATGATGTGATTTTTGTAACATTATTTTTTTTTTGTATAAAAAATATGAAAAAGAAAAAATATTTTGTTTTATTGTTTTTCCATGACACCCCGATTTGCTTTATGTGATTTATTCTTTTTCATGTCTATTTCGGATAAATAAAATGGGAGAGAACGAATTATGATTTTATGGGGGAGATTTGATTATGGTTACATGTTTTATGTTTATATCATTTCAAACTCGATACGTCACGAGGTTTTTGCTTTATCTCATGTGTCTAGGTACGATTGAACATGTTTAGATTGAACACCCTGATAAGAAAAGCTTGGAGTTTTGAAAAGTTGATTGTTGAATCGATGTTTGAAAAAGTTTGAAGACTTGTTCAGTTAATATTTCATCATTTGAGTTTATGAGAGGGTAAATTTCTATAGGTCATATTTTTTATTGATAATTCAGAAGTTTTTATTTTGTACCGGCATAGACATAGGGGGAGATTTGTAAGGACATTGTCGGTCACATTTAGTATGTCGTATACCGCTACAAGTTTGTCGAAGAATTGGGAAGATTGCATCTACAATCTACAATCCGAATTTCAAGTCGACTTCAATAATCATGCCCAACAAGGATGAATTTGGTAAATGTGTTTAAGTTCCATTTACATTTTGCATAAAAGTGTTGGGCTATTTTTTATAAAAATTATAAAAAACACTTTTAGCCAAACCACCTCTTGGATGGGGTGTGTTGTTGGCTATAATTTCATTTATTATCCAAAGACTAGTCCATGGACCCCGATTGGTGAGTATGTCAAGTGTTACTATAGCAGTGATGCCAAGATTTTAGGAAGGTGATGCCAGGTTATGATGGGTTGTGTACTCGATTTTTGCTATTTATTTTCAGAGGCCATTGGATTGTTCTGAGGATAATTAATAGGCTAGTGGTCCACACCATACTGTGGAAAGTGTGGCGGGAATTTTGATATAGGGTCTTGGGTTGTGTGGTGTGTGACACCCCGCCTAATAAAATATCGGGCGATAACTCCTATATCAAATTAAAACA
The DNA here is from genome assembly GCA_949130495.1 of Sambucus nigra. NCBI lineage: Eukaryota > Viridiplantae > Streptophyta > Magnoliopsida > Dipsacales > Adoxaceae > Sambucus > Sambucus nigra. The sequence goes on from OX422219.1 coordinate 116,771,876, forward strand.
GGGGTCGCATATGGATCATTCTCAGCATCACTGTCGAAAACAAACTTAATTGCTAATAACCTATTAGGCTGGCGTTATATTTTTTTAGCAAACCTTTTTAAACAAACTATACAATACAAACATTCACACAGTTTATATAAATGTAACTAAAAAGAAATAAAATAACCGAACACTCGGTAACAGTATTACAACCCAATTGAATTACGCACACAGAGGCGGTAAAAGAATTAATAAAAGCAGTTGGGTTATTAGCCCGAATGTTTATAAAATACCTTATATCTAGATTACAAGGATAGAAGAGTCTATATAAAAAAAACTGCATGCGTCCACAGCTGTCGCAGCACACGTCTGACTCGAAGGAATTATCATCCAGGCATCCCTGTGTCTGGACACCTATGTATATATAATATATTGCAATAGAGGAAAAATACAGAAACGGGTCAGATCCCGAGTTGTAAAAATATTTAGCAAGTGCATAAATGCTTTACTTAAAAAAATATGTTTTATCTCATATTTAAATTGGTATCGCACTCCCCGGAGAAACCCCTCAACTCTCTTCTAATAGTGCACACCTAGCGCATCCCTCTAAATATCCTAGTCAAGCCACACTACCTAACTAATCCATCACCCCCAAACAATAAAAATTCTAAACAACCCAAGTACTAATGGCTCAACTTCTCCCTAGTCTCAACACTATGAGATATTCGTGCATGGGGTGTCTCGCAAAGCGAAATCCAAACAAGGAACCCCCCCGATACACTACTACTTGGCAAGGTCGATCGCCGAGATCCATTAGACCCTCAATACACGAAAGATATGTATATACACACACACATAGAATTATATTCATTATCATGCTCATCTTTAACTTTCATACTCACTTTTATATACGTATCATGTTACACTTCCGGATATCTCCCGGAATGAGAATTCATTATTTTTCATTTCATATTCATTTGATATATTTACTCTCATAGAGATATAATGTCTTGTTCTCATACACAAGTAATGTACTATCACACAAGTACAATAACCATCCAAACGAGCTATAACTCGAGGATGTGGTCTCTCAATGCTATCATCTTCCAGGTCATCACTCACATACCATCCTGGGGACTAGCGATCGGACTCAATATCACCTACATCGCGGCCAACACACGCACACAAAGTCTGGGAAGCGGTCATAGTTCCTCCCCGGAAATGAGACGAAACATACCCACCACGTCTCACCCCTTATAAAAATGACACAATATCACAATGGATGCTATGACCTGGGGAATATCCACACCCTTCTCCTCGAGCCAGGGTGCACACCCTCATCGCGCAACTTCCCAGTGATAGCATTAGAGGGGGTATGCTTCACACACACACACACACACACACACACACACACACATATATATATATATATATATATATATATATATATATATATATATATATATATATATATATATAATAAATTATAAAACTTGTGTATGCCATAAGATGGAACACTGATGTCATCAAGATGAATTGTTTTTACTCTTCCTATTTTGCCCTTGCAAATTTCAGATTCCCCCTCTTTTTTTCTCACTAATTAATTATCCCTCTTTCATTTTAATTCAAACATAAGTCTATTATAGTAAATTCACATTTAACCCACTTCAAAACCCACCACTCATTCTCAAACTCACTCGCCCTTTTTTCTCTCCCCCTCCAGCCCTAATCCCGAACCCTCATTCTCCAACTCTCTCTCCCTCTCTCACTAATCTTCCTTCGCCTCCGAGTCCCGTTTTTTCTTCTCATTAATTCAATGGCCATGTCTCTCTTCAATGGGTTATTTTTTAAGGTGTTAATAATTCATAAAGATTTTATGTTTCTATTGTTAAGTGTTTAATTTTGATTTTTCTTTTTAGTTGTTTAGAACCTACTCAACCAGTATCTCTTCATCCCAGGTAATTGCTTTCTATTTGACTTTAATTTTGTTCTGCATCTTGAAAATGGGTATAGGTAATTTGTCTCTTAATTTTTTTTTGCAGGTATGCTTAGATCAGACGTTTTTCCAATTTAAAGAAGAATTTTGGTGTATATAACATCATAAATATTGATTAGTAAGTGTTTAATCAAAGTTTCTATTTTTGCAGGTATGTTTTAGATCAATCATTTTTTTTATAGGTGTGTTTAGATCAGACATTTGTTTAGATCAGACATTTATTTGCAGGCGTGTTTCTTCGTATTCCTGGTTTGGTTTTTTGCTGGTTGTGTTTCTTTGTTGGGTTTCTCTCTCTATTTTTTTAATCTCTACTTCGGCTTCTGATGTAGTCTAAATCAAGTTTTTTTGTTACAGAGAGAATGAAGTTTATGCTACGAAGAGAGAAGTTTATTTGTCGGTAGAAACCAAACCAAATCAACAAAACTAAGCAGTAAAATCTTCCACCACAGAAATTATACGAAGGTATGCCCCGAACTAACCGGTCAAGTAATAACTTTTTCAGTTAGGAAGATACTGTGACTTACTCTCTGTTTTTTACCAACTAATAACTTTTTCAGTTACTTTGGGGACTATTAAAAGTCAAGTAATTAATTTGATTTATTTATGCATTTAGATATTTTACAAGTTTCATACATGTATTTGGTTTAGATGTGAGTCTTAACGTGTTGCATCTCAACATTTTTAGCAACTATTTATTCTGAACCATTGCCACTTTATTGAAGTTATCCACTTTGTAAGAGTGGCAATCATTTAAATGTAACTTCATTGATTTCATTTTGTATGGAGGTAGAAAGGGATAAGAGTTCAAGTGTTTCTCCCCTAATCTCACGGCCAGAAATTGGATATGGGCTTGACTAATAACTGATCAAGTAGAGTGGTGATGGAGTATCAAAGCGAAATAATAAAGAAGATTGTAATAAAGAGGAACTTGATCGGATGTAGCCTAAGAAACACCAATGAGATCATACCAATGCGACTGAACGCTAGATGTTCGACAAAACGTTGAAGTGAGCATTTTACTCATTTTCTGAATTTCCTTTTTCTTTTCCATTCGCTTTCTGCATTTGGCCCATTCTTAATAGTCTTACTCCTTCATTTGGTTTCATGTAGGAATAATTTCATTTGGTTTCCTGTAGGAATAATGTGTGTATTATTTTTTGAGTGAAAGAAAAAATATTTCAAAAAGCATTTATGTGTTAGACTTTAAGAGGTGCAGTGTTGAATTCTTAACCATTTTGTTAATCATCCACACAAATTCCCATTAAAGGGATAATTAATTTCATTTATATTATAAAATCCATTGACTTATTTTCAAGAACTGCCATAATAGAAAATAATAAAAGCCATTGTAAAATCCATTGAATTCTTCACCATTTTGTTAATCAGCCGCACAAACAGTTTATTTAATTCTAAGAGAAACTGTTGTGACAGAAAATAGTAAAATCCATTGACTTCTTTTCCTAGCCTATAAAAACTCATATAATGTCCCTTTAAGACCACACAAACGAAAGAAAAAACGAAACTTATAAAATAAGCAAGTAAATTATTTCTAAAGCAATATGGGGAGGATCAGCATCTTCTATATATTGTTCATAGTTATGGGTTTATTTGTGGTGGCCTCAAGGCTTGCCTTACCAGAACTTGATGATACATCTGAAGGGAGGGCTTTAACTTCTCCTTATGAGGTTTATGTAGATAGCTTTACAGATGATTTTAAAAGCTTTATAAAAAACTGTAGCAGATGATTTTAACAGCTACTGCATTTTTTTAAATAGGGACTGTGTTTTACTATTAGTCTTTTGTCTTGGCAGGGCACTTGAGTGTCATTGCCCCTGCTTTCTACATTCTCTTTATAACGGGAAATTTTTTCCCTCAACAATGATGTAATAAAAGGCTGCAACTTGAGTGTTATAGCAGTTGTGTCCTAGGTTGTTACGAGGCGAGAAACTAAAATGTTGGGTGGCCACATAATTCATCATCCAATCTTGAGATATGAAGCCTGCACCAGTGGAGTACCAGATGTAGCATAAACCCCAAGTCTTTGTTGCTCCATCTTTAATTCAGACTAGAAAACATTTTGATGTAAAGGGACTGCAAATAGGGTCTGAAGAATTCATCGGGAGTCGTCTACATATTATTGGTGTAGTATGTATTCTCCTATTATGTTCTATTTGAGATTTGATTATACTGTGCTTTGCCATTGAACCACTGACTTTCCCTCATCTGTAGCTACTTCAAATTTCCATTGACTTATCCCCATCAACCTGTGTATTATTTGAATATGAGGTTTTTTATGATTGCTGCCTATTTCAGTTATAATTGCTGCCTATTTCACCAATGAAAGCAGTTGCTGCAGTTGCTAACAGTTTCTCCTATTCATGCGTGTGAGGTTGTGACTTTCTATTCCATGTTCAATCGAGCAAAGGTTGGAAAATACCATCTTTTAGCATGTGAAATAACACCTTAAATTATATGCGATTCTTGAGACATTGAAGATGAATTCTTAAACACTAAGGTTGTTGTTATGAAACCAATCAAGTAATGGATGTTTGCAGCAATGAAGCAGCTATGAAAGGAACCAAAGCTGACGTGGATGTTTGAAATGTATGATTTGAAGTTTAATTATTTTGAAACATTTCTTTGATAAACAAAGTAGGAGGTAACAATCGGACCTATTTTTAGTAAGATACTTTGATTTTAAAGAGTTTTTCTAACCATTCCTTGCTTTAATTACTTACTGTTGTTTTAATAACCAGTTTGTTCGGATTTAATTGTACTCTACCATGATAAGTTTTCTACTCTATCGCGATACTTCTATTGACCACTACTGTTTTATTGGGCATAAGATTTTCATATCCATGTCTTTATCGTGTCAAGCCTGTTGATATTATCATTGATTTGCTACACACTCCTCATGTTCAAGTTAATTTTTAAAGTTTTGAAGTATAATTTTTTTTCACATGATTCAATACACTCCTCATGTTCAATACGTCCGACATTAGTCCGTATAATCATCCACAAAATGTGATGGGGGTGCACAATTTTGTGCCAAACAGAGTTCTAATTAAGGAAATTTTTGTTGCATGGTACTCTGCTATTTTTTTTTTACCTATGTCATGCTTAGAGGTTAAGGGAAACGTTCCCCACTTTCTCCAGGTCTAGGACCTAATTATGGGATTCTTTATCAAGGTGGCCATCTCAATTCTTTAATTGTTTCTTGATCATTTATTTCTATTTTTTTAATAACATAGTTCTATAAAAAGCAGGTGACATCTCTAATTTTATTTGTTATATATCATTACCCTCTACTCCCACTAAAGACAGAAGAATTTGACCCTATTCACCTAATGGAACTCTCTCATTTAAAGTGGCATATGAATTCTTTTCAACTCAGCATCCGATCACTCCATGGACCAAACATCTTTGGATGACATTCCCACCCCCCCCCCCCCCCTCTGTAGAATTTCTATCCTAGCTTGGAGGATCATGCTTGGTAAACTTCCCTCATTGGACTAGATCTATAAGATCCAAACTTCCCTTATTGTTTAGTTTTCAGTTAAATTATAATTATGTTGTTGGACTATTTTTTTCTTAAATGAGGTGTATAGTTCTATAAACATTGTAAAATAATTCTAACTTAATTATACAAGATTCAACACTATTAAATTTACAAGACTTTATGTTTTTCAAAATTATCAGCGTGCCTTCAGGCACGTGCATACCCTAGTATATATATATATATATATACGTATCTATATCATATTATATATATACTTTAATCACATCATATAGATAATCGAAATCACTCCTCAAATATATAAATGGTCACAATTGTCAATCTCACACAACGATGACTAATAACCCCAAATTCCATCCTAATCACATTCTAGGATTTTCTCGATTTTAATCGTCCCATATTTATTCTAACTGCATAAATATATCTATACACTTGTCGAATGCTTTTCTCGAATGTCTCTTGTCCCAAAACATTATTTAAATCCATACCCCAGATCGTACTCAAAATTAATCTGAGGTTTACTTATCCTCAAATCATCATCTAGGAGTCCTAATATCCCATTTAGAATCTTCTATAATAATCTATAAAACCATAATTTTAGTCTCCTAAAACTTAAAAGGAAAAAACCTCAAAAATTTGCTAGGACCGAATCGATTCGGCCTGTCCGAATCGATTCTCTGGCCACCGAATTGATTCGGCCTTTCTAAATTTATTCTAAATTGTCTTACTTTCAAACTGTCTCTTAGCGAATCGATTCGGCTCGTCCGAAATCCCCAAATATGCTTAGGTTTTATATATATACCAAAACCCCAAAACTTAATCCAATCTCCATTTAAATTATAACTCGGATTTATTTTAATGAAACCAAAGTTTTCATATCTCCTCAAGTCCTTTAGAGGTCCTAACACTATATTTGAGAACCCCTAATTTAATCGCGCAATAGTAATTTTCATCCGAGGTACTTGACCACAATCCACTAATTTAACCCCATACATCTCAATGCGGTTTTTCCCATTAAAATATTATCCTGTGTCGCTTTACCCAGTTGCGAGATATAATTAAAATACTTTGACTTATTTACTTAACCCCAAAAGTAAATATAACACCCATAAAAAATCACCTAATCCTTGAAAACTCAAAATTTTACTATTCACGATAGTTCTTAAATTCCCAAATTACACTTAATTATTGAATTTAATTTCCCATAAAAGTGCGGGGTAAACTCCCCCCCTTACAACAGAATTTCATCCTCGAAATTCAGATATAACCGATACTACCAACACTAACCTAGGATCGTGAATCACTCCACATCCTAATACATCAAAGTGGAATGGCTCTACCCAATAGCTCTTAACCGTAATCAATAATCACTCACCTCTAAAAAGGTTTATACTATACTATACTACCATCTCGGTATACACTTGAACTCTATATACTACGTCCCTTTTATCTCAGGCGGTATATAAAACCAACTTACTAAGGTGCCCATACACCCTTTTTAACCCGTGCCTCTTCGCACAACCATCACAACCATCCAACACATACACACTTTCTAAATAATGGTCCCTATTTCCTTGGCGTAATACTCATACGTGGGTCTTCCCAATCGCAAAATATCATTCTACTCAAGGTTAACCAACCAATATATCTATATCAGTGCCAATAACTCCACTGGTTTCACTGCCCAAAAATTCTAAGATCGAAGCGTTCCTACCTACGGAAAATATGGCTATCCTTAATTGTGTCCCTGGTGCCCAAGACCTTTCTCAACTCCCGACATTTTCTCGGTTTCATGCGTGGGACATCTCGCAGAGCGAAATCCAAACAAGGAACCCTCCCATTACACTACTCCCTCGCATCATCGGTCATCGAGATATAACGGCCTAAGGCACACCAGCGGGACGTCCTACATCATACCTAGCTAACCTGTTTGTGATTTTCTACTATTCTATCCTTCCACCTAGACGAAAAGGAAACTCTAACTAATCGAGGCGCCAACTCTCTACAAAAGCATTACGAACATCATACCCAAAACATGTTTCCTCCAAAATTTTCCTTTTCATTAGGGCCTAGCTATAATCCTCAAATCAATTTTTATAATTCCGGCTTTATCCACCTACTCACGATGAGAGAACATTTTAGTGCTTCTCCATAGCACTTAGATTTACATAATTATACCATCATCATACGGCTCACAGTTTATAGTATTTCATCCACACTATATGACTTATCGACAAAACTAGCATCCTTACATCCTATAACATCTCTCTACTCCCGACGTCGTTAAGGTTCATGCATGGAGCGTCTCGCAAGAGAAATCCAAACATGGAACCCCTCCAATACACTACTACTTAACTTTATCAGTCGTGGAGGTCCGTTAACTTCAAATATGCAATCGAGATAACCTTATCCCCTATTTGAACAAAATGTGGTCTGAACTCCTATCTCTATCCAGGAGCCACACCACTAAGCACTCACACTAACACTCAGTCCTTGCGCAATCAATAATGAGCTTAAATCCACATCTCAATAATTAACCCTGGGTACCTTAAATCACACCTATAAGGTCGCCACACACTCAAATCATGATATTGAAACATCTTCTCATCGAAGTTTCATCCATACACATAATAAAGGCGAACTCAGCCTGTATCCAGGTGAGATATCGCAACAACAACCATCCCACCTTGGAACTGCTAACACGATAGTCTTGCCATCATTAACCTGCTATCGCTCCGAACAACGAATATCATATTCTAATCAAAATAACACCATACTCTTATAACACACAAAAAAAGAGTACTATCGATCTGCTATAAACTTAAAATACTAACACTCTCTTTTCTCAGCGAATGAAAGAAAGTAGATTCCCGCTATCGCAGAAAAGCACATAAGCATAGACTGCATTACGTTATCGATACTATTTATAAACTCGCATCACACATGAATCTAGGTATAATAAAACACTGTGACTCAATCTCGTCACATAGAACAAGCCTCCTTTTAACTGAGGTGAAACTCATAACAACAACTTCGCCTATCTTCCTGGCTACCCCAAAAAGGTTCTCGGACCTGATACACTTGCCCTAACTGAACCAAAAAATACTTTAATCAACGCCCCCTCTGGGCACATTCACTTCCCCCTTAACTCCCACTAGGCAATGACTAATCGTATGGTTCTACACCGCGCATTATAACATTCCCCATCTCGGGTCACCCTGACCCTTTTAAGCTTATCAGTATCTTGGACTCCATAGCCGCGATCCTGATAATTCTTTACTAGTTCCCCTTATCTTCATAAAAAGGAAACTCCACTGCCGGCCTCAACAGTCCCGTTTTAACGAATTCCCCAGGTGGATGTCCACTAATGGGGTCCTCGATTATACGCATTCTCCATAAGTGTTAGAAACACTTTTCTAGTGAGCCTATCATTCCTCGGAAGGTCTCTCTCTTCATTGTAGTTACCTCATCTCAGTACAAAGTTTGCATATCCATAACTCTCTTTATTCACTGTCGGCCTCTGATCGAACCTTACATGAATAATTTAAAACTGCATTCTTCTCATTCCTGCTAAATCATGGGGACTCACGGTTAAAAACTATCCGTAAGAACCCTTTAGGGGCAAAACATCCTAATCCCCCGAATATGGTGATCACCACACCCACCATTTCAATATTTCTTCGACGAGTGAAAATTTTTCCTCAAATTTTCACATTTGGGTATTTCCATACCCTGCCTCTTGCTGCTCTCATCACGGCCTTCTTCCATCAGCACATGAATCTCGAACGAGCACACAAAGGATTTACTATAATCTCATAATATGACAGGAGAACGAAATCTCACAAGAGGAATCAACAATCATAATCATAAGGCTCTATAACAAATCGAGATCAACGCTGAAAGCGTAGTAAGTCGGCACAAATTCCTAAGGACACTAGAACCTGATGCTCTGATACCATCTATGACACCCCGCCTAATAAAATACCGGACGATCTCTCCTATATCAAATTAAAATAGGAGTCGCATATGGATCATTTTCAGCATCACTGTCGAAAACCAAATTAATTACTAATAACCTATTAGGCTGGCGTCAAAATTTTTTTTAATTAATATTTTTAAACAAACTATACAATATAAACAGTCACACAGTTTATATAAATGGAACTAAAAAGAAATAAAATAACCAAACACTCGGTAATAGTAATACAACCCAATTGAATTACGCAGAAAAAGGTGGTAAAAGAATAAATAAAAACAGTTGGGTTATTAGCCCTAATGTTTATACAATACCTCCTATCTAGATTACAAGGATATAAGTGTCTATATAAAAAAAACCTGCATGCATCCACAGCTACCGCAGCACGCGTCTGACTCGAAGGAATTATTATCCAGGTGTCCATGTGTCTGGACACCTTTGTGTATATAATATATAACAAGAGAGGAAAAATATAGAAACGGGTCAGAGCCCGAGTTGTAAAAATATTTATCAAGTGCATAAATGCTTTATTTAAAAAAATATGTTTTATCTCATATTTAAATTGGTATCGCACTCCCATGAGATACCCCTCAACTCTCTTCTAATAGTGCACACCTAGCGCATCCCTTTAAACATCCTAGTTAAGCCATACTATCTAACTAATCCATCACCCCCAAACTATAGAAATTCTAAACAACCCAAGTACTAAGGGCTCAACTTCTCCCTAGTCTCAACACTATGACATATTCGTGCGTGGGGTGTCTCGCAAAGCGAAATCCAAACAAGGAACCCCCCCGATACACTACTACTTGGCAAGGTCGATCGTTGAGATCCATTAGACCCTCCGTACACGAAAGATATATATATATATATATACACACACACACACACACATAGAATTACATTCATTATCATGCTCATCTTTAACTTTCATACTCACTTTTATATACGTATCATGTTACACTTCCGGATATATCTCCCGGAATGAGAATTCATTCTTTTTCATTTCATATTCATTTTATCTCTTTACTCTCATAGATATATAATGTCTTGTTCTCATACACAAGAAATGTACTATCACACAAGTACAAAAACCATCCCAACGAGCTATAACTCGAGGATGCGGTCTCTTAATGCTATCATCTTCCAAGGCATCACTCACATACCATTATGGGGACCAGCGGTCGGACTCAATATCACCGACATCGCGTCCAACACACGCACACAACGTCTGGGAAGCGGTCATAGTTCCTCCCCGATAATGAGACGAAACATACCCACCACGTCTCACCCCTAATAAAAATCACACAATATCACAATGGACGCTATGACCTGGGGAATATCCGCACCCTGCTCCTCGAGCCAGGGTGCTCACCCTCATCGCGCAACTTCCCAATTATAGCATTAGAGGGGGTATGCTTCACACATATATATATACCATCCACTTATAAATAAATAAATAAATATATATATATATATATATATATATATATATATATATATAAATATCTATATCATATTATATATATAATTTAATCACATCGTATAGATAATAGACATCACTCCTCAAATATATAAATGGTCACAATTGTCACTCTCACACCAAATCATGCGAATGGTCATGGCCCAAGTCCGCGACCAGCTGGTCACGGACTTGGGCGTGACCAACTCAATTTTTGGCGTGACCATATTTATTACCACGCTAAATCATGGATGCTCTGGAAGTGGTCACGAATTTGGTCTGTGACCACTGTGGGTCGCGGACTTGGGCCATGACCAGGTCGTGACCATCTTGGCGCCAAAATTCCCTCCAAAATTGGTCGGGTATGGGTCAAAAACTTGGGCCGTGACCATAGGCATGACGAAGCACAATACACATAAATATTGGGTCACGGGTGGGGGTCGTGATCAATTTTTGGCGTGGGTCACGAACTTGGGCCGTGACCATAGGCATCACGAAGCACAATACACAGAAATACTGGGTCACGGCTGGTGGCCGTGACCATTTTTAGCGTGGGTCACGGACTTGGGCCGTGATCGTAGGCATGATGAAGCACAATACACACACATATTGGGTCACGACTGAGCTCCGTGAACTATTTTTGGGTGTAGGTCACGGCTATGGGCCGTGACCAATAGACTGCTTACACGAGACTTACTTTCATTAATGGGTTTTGAGGTGGGTCACGGCTGTAGGCCGTGACCAATGTCAATCCTAACCAAAACTCAAGTGCATCGTATTTTCATTACCCCGCTCGTATCTTATTTTTTTCTTTCCCAAATGCTGGTTCCCCCCCAAACGATGCGATGTCTGGTCCCCCCCCCCCCCAAACGATACGATGTTGCTATGGAAAAGTTGCGATGTTGGTGATGGAGTGAGGAGCCGTGGGTAGCATTCGTGGAGATTTCTTCACCAAGCACTGGTAGCATTCATGGAGATTTTTTCCCCAATTTGTATGGAGATTCTTCCCCAATCTGTGTATGTAATATATCCATATATGTGTGTGTGTGTTTGTTATATATAATGCTATGATTTTTGCTTTGATACGTGGAGATTCCTCAAATTTGCTTTGATTTTTTTCCTAGGTCTAAATTTTTCTGTTTGTTAAATATTAAAATGATTTGTTTTCTGTTTTTTTTCGAATTGCAGATGTAGTATTTTGTGTCCATCTATGTGTAGGTTGAGAAATGTTAATGTCTAATAATTAAGGTGTAAAGAATGATGTTTGGAATTGGATAGATAGTATACTTATCTTAGTCCATAAGAGTTGTTGTGTTGATTTGTTGAATACAATTTTTTGGGGACCATAATTATTTAAAGAAATAATTGTATATATGCTCAAATGCACTACTAAAATTTTTTTTTGTACAAAGTTTAGAAAATGATGATGGATTTGGAATATGGGCGACATTTAATAACAAAGGACCATTATTGTAAGTGGCAGATGGCTTTAACATTATATGTCAATGGAATATGGATATTGCATCTTTTTTCGCCGTATGAGCTTATCAAACTCTCTTCTCATATATCCTGAAGGCGTCCTTTTGTCACCTTATGTTACTTAATGACACACTCATAGGACCTGTGAGAAAGAATGACATTTATATTGTCAAAAGTGGATTCCACTCGGAACTATAACCAGTAAAAAATAAAGATCCCCAAAGTCGAGCTATTCTACTTAGTTAGAGCTGATATCACCACTTCTGTATGCTATTAATTAATCACCCATTGAGGAATTATGTTAAGGTGTATGGGAATATGCATTGTATTTATCATGACTATATCTATTTAGATTTGAGAATGTTTTGTTTCAGAATCAGATTTTGCGGAGAACGTAGGTGAGTGGTGGATTGATTATTAGGTTTCTTTTTGGATATCTAGGAGCTTGACACGAGAGAGGGGAGGGACTGCTTTCTTGGATTTTTATTTAAAGGTCGGATGAGGTTAGATATTGAAAGGGAGGATTTATCCCTTTTACCTTTTTTTAATACAATGTATTTTAGTCAGAATTTGGGCTCAATTAGTAATAGTATAAAAATTTGTCAACCTTGTTTTTGGAGAAAATAAATAAATAATTGTTGCTCTCATTATCATATACCATTTTCTGCTGAAATAATTTTGGTTTTGAATCTCAATTACCATGTTGATATATAATTTGTTGTTAACCATGATTCTTCCCATGGACTTGTCGAGTAAATAGTGTCTCGCCTAATTTTATATTAATCTCCATATTAACTCAAAATTAACATTTTTGATATTTTTGATTTTGTAGAAATTGTGAAAATGGAGAAAACTGTGTTCACCTCTTCTTTAGAGATCAAGGGGATATGATTACCAAGCCTTTCTTATATGTTTGCGAACTGATATTGCCTATTCAAGGTGTGGTGGGAAGCATTCGTGGGTAGCAGGTGCGATGGAGGTAAATGAAAAAAAAACGAGGTGCGATGTTCATATCTAAGCCTCATTCATCAATCAAGTCCTACAATTATTAATAAGTTTGTATTTACCCCTTTTATAATGTTTTTACTAGATTTTGATAATTTGGGGGATTTTATCTTTGCATCGAGGTTTCTTTAATCATTTTTTGCATCTAGATTACTAGAGTATATTTTTTGTGTGTTCGGACTGTGTATTTTTCTTCTCATTTGTTCTATTTTGTAGGTATACACCCTTGATGTTCTCTCGCTCAAACAAATTGATTTGGCTTTCTCTGTGTTTGAGAGGTATCAAATTTTTTAATTTTTTGTATTCGAGTTTGGGTTCTAATCTACAATCATTTGTTTCTCACTGGCAACATTGGTATTTCATTTATAATTTATTCAGAATGTATGAATTTTACATTTGGTGTGAAAAATAGTTTGAGCTTTTAGCAAGAAGTTCATGGTTAATATACTTTCTTGTTCATCTTCTTCAATTCCTTGGAGAATTAGATTTAATTCCATTGAGATCCAAAAATTTATCAATTCCTTGTTCATCTTCGTTTGAATTTGCATGCATATATGTATGAAAATTGGTTGTGTCCAGATTTTTTACCTTTTTTTGTGTTATGAGCCAAGTTCAGTGTTCTGAAAAATCTTCGGTTTGGAAAGAATAGGTTGGAGAGACTTCCTTCTTAGAGGATTTGGGTAGGGTTTGCATAACTTCCATTTGACAATGTATTGCATTTTTTATTTTAGAATATCATACATATTTTCTCGTGGGTTTTAATGAATTTAGTTATGGCTTTATGTAGGGATTGTCACAAGGAGACCTTTGGTTTTGCAATTTCAAAAGATAAATGAAGGGAATCAAGATTATGCCGAATTTTGTCATATGCCTCGAAGGAAATTTAGTGATTTGGGTATGTAATTCCAAACTAGTACTTATATGTTATTTTTAAATTATTCTTGTACATTCTAAATCAGTCAGTATGTAAGCTTTATCATCATTTGATTTATTAAGTACATGAAAACCCGAAACAACACCCGAAAGACCCCATGAGAGGCACCAACACCTTGCATGAGACCAATATAACTCGTGCGAACAGACCGCACGAACAGGAGACTCACGGTTTGAGAGTACGGGGATAATTTGCATATATCAAGACTTAGAGGGTGAAAACCAAAAACAACCCCCGAACGGCCCCGTGGGTGGGACCAACACCTCCCACGGGACTAATGTGACTCGTAGAACTGACCGCACGACCGCGGTACTCCCGGTTTGAGAATATGACGTTAATTTGAATATTTCTAGACTTGGGCAAAACATGGCGTTAGTGGGAGAAAACCCGAAACAACCCTCGAACGACACCGTGGGTGGCACCAACACCTCTCACGGGACCAATTTGACTGGTAGCAACTGACTGCGCAACCGCGGGACTCTCGGTTTGAGAATACGATGGTAATTTGTATTTTTCTTGACTTAAGCTTAAAAACAAGGCTTTAGAGGGTGAAAACCCGAAACAACCCCTGAACATCCCCGTCGGTGGTAGCAACACCTCCCACGGGACCAATGTGACTCGTAGGAACTGACCGCGTAGCCGCGGGACTCCCGGTTTGAGAATACGACGGTTATTTATATTTTTCTAGACTTAGGCTTAAAAAATTGGCTTTAGAGGGTGAAAACACAAAACATCCCCCGAACAGCCCCGTGGGTGCCACCAACACCTCCCACGGGACCAATGTGACTCGTAGGAACTGATCGTGCAGACACGACACTCCAAGTTTGAGAATACGACGGTAATTTGCATTTTTCAAGACTTAGGCTTAAAAACATGGCTTTAGTGGGTGAAAACCCGAAACAGCCCCCGAACGGCCCCGTGGGTGGCACCAACACCTCCCAAGGGACCAATGTAACTCGCAGGAACTGACCGCGCAGCCGCGGGACTCCCAGTTTGAGAATATGACAGTTATTTGCATTTTTCTCAACTTAGGCTTAAAAATATGGCTTTAGAGGGTGAAAAATCGAAAAAAAACCCGAACGGCCCCATGGGTGGCACCAACGCCTCCCCCGGGACCAATGTGACTTGTAGCAACTGACCGCACAGCCGCGGGACCCTCGGCTTGAGAATACGATGATAATTTATATTTTTCTAGATTTAGGCTTAAAAACATAACTTTAGAGGGTGAAAACTCGAATTAGCCCCCGAACGGCCTCGTGGGTGGCAGCAACACCTCCCACGGGACCAATGTGACTCGTAGGAACTCACTGCGCAATCGCGGGACTTTCGGTTAGAGAATACGATGATAATGAGCATATTTCTAGACTTAGCCTTAAAAACATGGCTTTAGTGGGGGAAAAATGGAAACAACCCCCGAACGGCCCCGTGGGTGGCACCAACACCTCCCACGGGACCAATGTAACTCTTAGGAACTAACCTTGCAACCGCGGGACTCCCGGTTTGAGAATACGACAGTAATTTGGAAAATTTTAGGTTTAGGCTTAAAAACATAGCGTTAGTGGGTGATAACCCGAAACGACCCCCGAACGGCCCCATGGGTGGCACCAACATCTCCAACGGGACCAATGTAACTCGTAGGAACTGACCGTGCAGCAGCATGACTCCCGATTTGAGAATACGATGGTAATTTGTATTTTTCTTGACTTAGGCTTAAAAATATGGCTTTAGAGGGTGAAAAGTCGAAACAGCCCCCGAACGGCCCCGTAGGTGGCAGCAAAACACCTTCCACTGGACCAATGTGACTCGTAGGAACTGACCGCGCAGCCGCGGGACTCCCGGTTTGAGAATACGATAATAATTTGTATATTTCTAGAGTTAGGCTTAAAAACATGGATTTAGTGGTTTAAAACCCGAAACAGCCCCTGAACGGCCCCGCGGATGGCACCAACACCTCCCACGGGACCAATGTAACTCGTAGGAACTGATGGCGCAGCCACGGGACTCCCGGTTTGAGAATATGATGGTAATTTACATTTTTCTAGACTTAGGCTTTAAATATGGCTTTAGAGGGTGAAAACCCAAAACAGCCCCCGAACGGCCCCATGGGTGGCACCAACACCTCCCACGGGACCAATGTGACTTGTAGGAACTAACGGTACAGTCGCGGCACTCCCGGATTGAGAATACAACGGTAATTTTCATATTTCTACACTTAGGCTTAAGAATATGGATTTAGTGGGGGAAAACCCGAAACAGACCCCGAACGGCCCCGTGGGTTTCACCAACACCTCCCACGGGATCAATGTAACTCGTAAGAACTGATCGAGCAACCTCGGGACTCCCGATTTGAGCATACGACGGTAATTTGAATATTTCTAGACTTTCGCAAAACATAGCGTTAGTGGGTGAAAACCCCGAAAACAACCCACGAACGGCGCCGTGGGCGGCACCAACACCTCAAACGGGACCAATGTGACTCGTAGGACCTGATCGCGCAGCCGCGGGACTCTCAATTTGAGAATATGATGGTAGTTTGAATATTTATAGACTTAGGCTTAAAAACATGGCGTTAGTGGGTGAAATCCCAAAATCGCCCCCGAACGGCCCCGTGGGTGGCACCAACACCTCCCACGGGACCAATTTAACTTGTAGGAACTGTTCACGCAGCAGCGGGACTCCCGATTTATGAATACAACAGTATTTTGTATTTTTCTTGACTTTGGCATAAAAACATGGCTTTAGAGGGTGAAAATCCGAAACAGCCCCCAAACGTCCCCGTGGGTGGCAGCAACACCTCCCACGGGACCAATGTAACTCGTAGGAATTGACCGCGCAGCCGCGGGACTCCTGGTTTGAGAATACGATGGTAATTTGTATTTTTCTAGACTTAGGCTTAAAAATATGCCTTTAGAGGGTGAAAACCCAAAACAGCCCCCGAACGGCCCCATGGGTGGCACCAACACCTCCCACGGGACCATTGTGACTCGTAGCAACTGACCGTGCAGTCGCGGCACTCCCGGTTTGAGATTACGATGATAATTTGCATATTTCTAGACTTAGACTTAAAAACATGGCATTTGGGTGGCACCAACACCTCCCACGAGACAAATATAACTCGTAGGAACTGACCGCACAACCGCGGGACTCCCGGTTTGAGAATACGACGGTAATTTGCATAATTATAGGTTTAGTCTTAAAAACATGGCGTTAGAGGGTGAAAATCCGAAATGACCCCCGAACGGTCCCGTGGGTGGCACCAACACCTCCCACGCGACTAATGTTACTCGTCGGAACTGACCGTGCAGCCGCAGGACTCCCGGTTTGTGAATACGACGATAATTTGTATTTTTCTAGACTTAGGCTTAAAAACATGGCTTTAGAGTGTGAAAACCCGAAACAGCCCCCAAACGTCCCCGTGGGTGGCAGCAACACCTCCCACAGGACCAATGTGACTCGTGGGAACAAAACGCGCAGCCGCGGGACTTTCGGTTAGAGAATACGACGATAATTTGCGTATTTCTAGACTAGGCTTAAAAACATTACTTTAGTGAGAGAAAACCAAAAACAACCCCCGAACGGCCCCGTGGGTGGCACCAACACCTCCCACGGGACCAATGTAACTCGAAGGAACTAACCGCATAACCGCGGGACTCCCGATTTGAGAATACGACCGTAATCTGCATAATTCTAGGTTTACACTTCAAAACATGGCGTTAGTGGGTGAAAAGCCGAAACGACCCACGAACGGCCCCGGGGGTGGCACCAACACCTCCCACGGGACCAATGTAACTCGTGGGAACTAACCATGCAGTCGTGTAACTCTCGGTTTGAGAATACAATGGTAATTTGAATTTTTCTAGACTTAGGCTTAAAAATATGGTTTTAGAGGGTGAAAACCCGAAACAGCCCCCGAACGGCCCCATGGGTGGCACCAACACCTCCCACGGGACCAATGTGACTCGTAGGAACTGATCGTGCAGTTGCGGCACTCTCAGTTTGAGAATACAACGGTAATTTGCATATTTCTAGACTTAGGCTTAAAAATATGGCTTTAGTGGGGAAAAACCCGAAACAGCCCCGAACGGCCCCGTTGGTTTCACCAACACCTCCCACGGGACCAATGTAACTCTTAAGAACTGATCGAATAGCCTCGGGACTCCTGGTTTGAGAATACGACAGTAATTTGAGTATTTTTAGACTTTCGCAAAATATGGCGTTAGTGGGTGAAAACCCGAAACAACCCACGAACGGCCCCGTGGGCGGCAGCAACACCTCACACAAGACCAATGTGACTCGTAGGAACTGACCGCGCAGTCGCGGGACTCCTAATTTGAGAATATGACGGTAATTTGATTATTTCTAGACTTAGGCTTAAAAACATGGCGTTAGCGGGTGAAATCCCAAAACCGCCCCCGAACAACCCGTGGGTGGCACCAAAACCTCCCACAGGACCAATTTAACTCGTAGGAACTGTTCATGCAGAAGCGGGACTCTCGATTTGTGAATATGACGGTAATTTACACTTTTCAACACTTAGGCTTAAAAACATGGCGTTAGTGGGTGAAAACCCAAAACTACCCCCGAACGGACCCGTGGGTGGCACCAACACCTACCACGGGACCAATATAACTCGTAGGAACCGACCGCGCAGCCGCGGGACTCCTGGTTTGAGAATATGACGGTTATTTGCATGTTTCTAGACTTAGGCTTAAAAATATGCTTTAGAGGGTGAAAACTCAAAACTGCCTCCGAACGGCCCCGTGGGTGGCACCAATACCTCCCATGGGACCAAAGTGACTCGTAGGAACTGACCCTGTAGTCGCGGCACTCCCGATTTGAGAATACAACGATAATTTGCATATTTCTAGACTTAGGCATAAAAACATGGCTTTAGTGGGGAAAAACCCGAAAAATCCCCCGAACGACACCGTGGGTGGTACCAACACCTCCCACGAGACCAATGTGACTCGTAGAAACTGACCGCGAAGACCCGGGACTCCCGGTTTGAGAATACGATGGTAATTTGAATATTTCTATATTTTCACAAAACATGGCGTTAGTGGGTGAAAACCTGAAACAACCCCCACATGGCTCCGTGGGTGGCACGAACACCTCCCACGGGACCAATGTGGCTCGTAGTAACTGACCGCGCAGTCGCGGGACTCCCGGTTTGAGAATACGGTGATAATTTGCATTTTTCTATACTTAGGCATAAAAACATGACTTTAGAGGGTGAAAACCTGAAACATCCCCCGAACGGCCCCGTGGGTGGCACCAACACCTCCCACGGGACCAATGTGACTCGTAGGAACTGACCGTGCAGCCGCGACACTCCAGGTTTGAGAATATGACGGTAATTTGTATTTTTCTAGATTAGGCTTAAAAACATGGCTTTTGGGGGTGAAAACTCAAAACAGCACCCGAACGGCCCCGTGGGTGACACCAACACCTCCCACGGGACCAATGTAACTCGTAGGAACTGACCGCGCAGCCGCGGGACTCCCGATTTGAGAATGAGACGGTTATTTGCATTTTTTTAGACTTTGGCTTAAAAATATGGCTTTAGAGGGTGAAAACTCGAAACAGCCCCCGAACGGCCCCGTGGGTGGCACCAACACCTTCCACGGGACCAATGTGACTCGTAGCAACTGACCATGCAGTCGTGGCACTCCCGGTTTGAGAATAAAATGATAATTTGCATATTTCTAGACTAAGGCTTAAAAACATGACTTTAGTGGGGGAAAACCCGAAACAGCCCCCGAACGAACCCGTGAGTGGCACCAACACCTCCCACGGGACCAATGTGACTCGTAGGAACTGACCGTGAAGACCCAGAACTCCCGGTTGAGACTATGATGGTAATTTGAATATTTCTAAACTTTTGCAAAACATGGCGTTAGTGGTTGAAAACTCGAAAAAAAACCCGAATGGCTCCGTGGGTTGCATCAACGCCTCCCACAACCAATATGACTCGTAAGAACTGACTGCGCAGCCGCGGGACTCTCGGTTTGAAAATATGATGATAATTTGCATTTTTCTTGATTTAGGCTTAAAAACATAACTTTAGAGGGTGAAAACCCGAAACAGCCCCCGAACGGCCCCGTGGGTGTCACCAACACCTCCCACGGGACCAATATGACTCGTAGCAACTTATCGTGCAGCCCCGGCACTCCAAGTTTGAGAATACGACGGTAATTTGCATTTTTCTAGATTTATGCTTAAAAACATGGCTTTAGTGGGTTAAAACCCGAAACAGCCCCCGAACGACCCCGTGGGTAGCACCAACACCTCCCAATGGACCAATATAACTCGTAGGAACTGACCGCGCAGCCGCGGGACTCCCAGTTTGAGAATACGATAGTTATTTGCATTTTTCTTGACTTAGGCTTAAAAATATGGCTTTAGAGGGTGAAAAATCAAAACAACCCCCGAACGGCTCCGTGGGTGGCACCAACGCCTCCCTCGGGACCAATGTGACTCCTAGGAATTGACCGCACAGTCGCGGGACCCTCGGTTTGAGAATACGACAATAATTTTCATTTTTCTAGATTTAGGCTTAAAAACATGACTTTAGAGGGTGAAAACCCGAAACAGCCCCCGAACGGCCCCGTGGGTGGCACCAACACCTCCCACGGGACCAATGTGAATGGTAGGAACTCACCGCGCAACCGCGGGACTTTCGGTTAGAGAATACGATGATAATGAGCGTATTTCTAGACTTAGCCTTAAGAACATGGCCTTAGTGGGGGAAAAATGGAAACAGCCCCTGAACGGCCCCGTGGGTGGCACCAACACCTCCCACGGGACCAATGTAACTCGTAGGAACTGACCGTGCAATCGCGGGACTCCCGATTTGAGAATACGACGGTAATTTGCAAAATTCTAGGTTTAGGATTAAAAACATGGCGTTAGTCGGTGATAACCCGAAACGACCCCCGAACGGCCCCATGGGTGGCACCAACACCTCCCACGGGACCAATGTAACTCATAGGAACTGATCGTGCAGCCGCGTGAGTCCCGATTTTAGAATACGATGGTAATTTGTATTTTCTAGACTTAGGCTTAAAAATATGGCTTTAGAGGGTGAAAAGTCAAAACAGCCCCCGAACGGCCCCGTAGGTGGCAACAACACCTTCCACGGGACCAATGTGACTCGTAGGAACTGACCGCGCAGCCACGGGACTCCCGGTTTGAGAATACGATGATAATTTCTATATTTCTATACTTAGGCTTAAAACATGGATTTAGTGGGTTAAACCCCGAAACAACCCCCGAACGACCCCGTGGGTGGCACCAACACCTCCCACGGGACCAATGTAACTCGTAGGAACTGATCGCGCAGCCGCGGGACTCCTGGTTTGAGAATACGATGGTAATTTACATTTTTCTAGACTGAGGTTTTAAAATATGGCTTTAGAGGGTGAAAACTCAAAACAGCCCCCCGAACTGCCCCATGGGTGGCACCAACACCTCCCACGGGACCAATGTGACTCGTAGGAACTAACCGTGCAGTCGCGGCACTCCCGGATTGAGAATACAACGGTAATTTGTATATTTCTACACTTACGGTTAAAAATATATGTTTAGTGGAGGACAACCCGTAACAGCCCCCGAACGGCCCTGTGGGTTTCACCAACACCTCCCACGGGACCAATGTAACTCGTAAGAACTGACCGAGAAGCCTCGAAATACGACGGCATAAAAATATGGCATAAAAAATATGGCTTTAGAGGGTGAAAACTCGAAACAACCCCCGAACGGCTTCGTGGGTGGCACCAACGCCTCCCACGGGACCAATGTGACTCGTAGGAACTGACCGTGCAATCGCGGGACTCTTAGTTCGAGAATATGACGATAATTTTCATTTTTCTAGACTCAGGCTTAAAAACATGACTTTAGAGGGAGAAAATTTGAAATAGCCCCCGAACGGCCCCGTGGGTGGCACCAACACCTCCCACAGGACCAATGAGACTCGTAGGAACTGTTCACGGAGCAGTGGGACTCCCGGTTTGTTAATACGATGGTAATTTACCTTTTTCTAGACTTAGGATTACAAACATGGCTTTAGTGGGTGAAAACCCGAAACAGCCCCCAAACGGACCCGTGGGTGGCACCAACACCTCCCACGGGACCAATGTAACTCGTAGGAACCGACCGCACAGCCGCGGGACTCCCAGTTTGAGCATACGATGGTTATTTAGATTTTTCTAGACCGAGGCTTAAAAATATGGCTTTAGAGAGTGGAAACCCGAAACAGCCCCCGAAAGGCCCCGCGGTTGGCACCAACACCTCACGCGGGACCAATATGACTCGTAGGAACTGACCGTGCAGTCGTGGCACTCCCGGTTTGAGAATACAATGATAATTTGCATATTTCTAGACTTAGGCTTTAAAACATGGCTTTAGTGGGGGAAAACCCGAAAAAGCCCCCAAACGACCCCGTGGGTGGAACCAACACTTCCCACGGGACCAATGTGACTCGTAGGAACTGATCGTGAAGACTCGAGACTCCCGGTTTGAGAACACAACGGTAATTTGAATATTTTTAGATTTTCACAAAACATGGCGTTAGTGGGTGAAAACCCAAAACAACCCCCAAACGGCTCCGTGGGTGGCACCAACACCTCCCATAGGACCAATGTGACTCGAAGTAACTGACCGCGCAATAATTTGTATTTTTCAAGACTTAGCCTTAAAAACATGGCATTAGTGGGTGAAAACCCAAAACAGCCCCCGAACGGCCCCATGGGTGGCACCAACACCTCCCACGAGACCAATGTAACTCGTAGGAACTGACCGCGCAGCCGCGGGACTCCCGGTTTGAGAATATGATGGTTATTTGCATTTTTCTCAAATTAGGCTTAAAAATATGCTGTAGAGGGAGAAAACCCAAAACAGCCTCCGAACGACCCCGTGGGTGGCACCAACACCTCCCACGGGACCGATGTGACTAGTAGGATCTGATCGTGCAGTCGCGTCACTCCTAGTTTGAGAATACGATGATAATTTGCATTTTGTTAGACTTTGTCTTAAAAATATGACTTTAGAGGGTGAAAACTCGAAACAGCCCCCGAACGGCTCCGTGGGTGGTACCAACACCTCCCACGGGACCAATGTGACTCGTAGCAACTGACTGTGCAGTCGCGGCACTCCCGATTTGAGAATACAATGATAATTTGCATATCTCTAGACTTAGGCTTAAAAACATGACTTTAGTAGGGGAAAACCCGAAACAGCCCCCGAACGACCCCGTGGGTGGCACCAACACCTCCCACGGGACCAATGTGACTCGTAGTAGTTGACCGCGCAGCCGCGGAACTCCCGGTTTGAGAATACGACGGTAATTTGCATTTTTCTAGACTTAGGCTTAAAAACATGGCTTTGGCGGGTGAAAACCCAAAACAGCCCCCCGAACGTTCCCGTGGGTGACACCAACACCTCCCACGGGACCAATGTAACTCTTAGGAACTGACCGCGCAACCGCGGGACTCCCGATTTGAGAATATGATGGTTATTTGAATTTTTTTAGACTTAGGCTTAAAAATATGGCTTTAGTGGGTGAAAAACTCGAAACAACCCCTGAACGGCCCCATGGATGGCACCAACACCTCCCACGGGACCAATGTGACTCGTAGCAACTGACCGTGCAGTCGCGGCATTTTCGGTTTGAGAATACAACGATAATTTGTATGTTTCTAGACTTTGGCTTAAAAACATGACTTTAGTGGGGGACAACCCGAAACAGCCCCCGAACGACCCCGTGGGTGGTACCAACTGCGCCTACGGGACCAATGTGACTCGTAGGAACTGACTGCGAAGACCCGGGACTCCCGATTGAGTATACGATGGTAATTTGAATATTTCTAAACTTTCGCAAAACATGGCGTTAGTGGGTGAAAACCCAAAAAAACCTCGAACGGCTCCGTGGGTGGCACCAATGCCTCCCACGGGACCAATGTGACTCGTAGGAACTGATCGTGCAGCCGCAGGACTCTCAGTTTGAGAATATAATGATAATTTGTATTTTTCTAGATTTAGGCTTAAAAACATGACTTTAGAGGGTGAAAACCCGAAATAACCCCCCAACGGCCCCGTGGGTGGCACCAACACCTCCCACGAGACCAATGTGACTCGTAGGAACTGATCATGCAGCCACCGCACTCCAGGTTTGAGAATATGATGGTAATTTGTGTTTTTCTAGACTTAGGCTTAAAAACATGGCTTTAGTGGTTTAAAACCCAAAACAGCCCCCGAACGGCCCCGTGGGTGGCACCAACACCTCCCAAGTGACCAATGTAACTCGTAGGAACTGACCGCGTAGCCGCGAGACTACCAGTTTGAGAATACGACGATTATTTGCATTTTTCTCGACTTTAGCTTAAAAATATGGCTTTAGAGGGTGAAAACTTGAAACAACCCCCGAACGGCTCCGTGGGTGGCACCAACGCCTCCCACGGGACCAATGTGACTCGTAGGAACTGGCCGCACAGCCGCGGGACTCTCGGTTTGAGAATACGATGATAATTTGCATTTTTCTAGATTTAGGGTTAAAAACATGACTTTAGAGGGTGAAAACCCGAAATAGCCCCCGAACGGCCCCGTGGGTGGAACCAACACCTCCAACGGGACCAATGTGACTCGCAGGAACTGACCGTACAGCCACGGCACTCCAGGTTTGAGAATACGATGGTAAGTTGCATTTTTCTAGACTTAAGCTTAAAAATATGGCTTTAGTGGGTGAAAACCCGAAATAGCCCCCGAACGGACCGTTGGGTTGCCCCAACACCTCCCACGGGACCAATGTGACTCGTAGGAACTGACCGCATAGCCGCGAGACTCCCAATTTGAGAATACGACAGTTATTTGCATTTTTATAGACTCCGGCTTAAAATAAGGCTTTAGAGGGTGAAAACTTGAAACAACCCCCGAACGGCTCCGTGGGTGGCACCAACGCCTCCCACGGGACCAATATGACTAATAGGAACTGACCGTGCATCGGCGGGACTCTCGGTTTGAGAACACGACGATAATTTGTATTTTTCTAGACTTAGGCTTAAAAACATGACTTTAGAGGGTGAAAATCCGAAATAGCCCCCGAACGGCCCCGTGGGTGGCACCAACACCTCACACGGGACTAATGTGACTCGTAGGAACTGTTTACGCAGCAGCGGGACTCCCGGTATCTTAATACGATGATAATTTGCATTTTTCTAGACATAGGTTTACAAACATGGCTTTAGTGGGTGAAAACCCGAAACAGCCCCGAACGGATCCGTGGGTGGCACCAACACCTACCACGGAACCAATGTAATTCGTAGGAACCGACCGCGCAGTCTCGGGACTCCCGGTTTGAGAATATGACGGTTATTTGCATTTTTCTAGACCTAGGCTTAAAAATATGGCTTTAGAGGGTGAAAACTCGAAACAACCCCTAGACGGCTCCATGGGTGGCACCAACGCCTCCCACGGGACCAATGTGACTTGTAGGAACTGACCGTGCAGTCGCGTCACTCCCGATTTGAGAATACGGTGATAATTTGTATATTTCTAAACATAGGGTTAAAAACATCGCTTTAGTGGGGGAAAACCCGAAACAGCCCCCGAACGACCCCGTGGGTGGCACCAACACCTCCCACGGGACCAATGTGACTCGTAGGAACTGACAACAAAGACTCGGGACTGCCGATTAAGAATATGACGGTAATTTGAATATTTCTAGACTCTCGCAAAACATGGCATTAGTGGGTGAAAACCGAAATCTACCCACGAACGGCCCCGTGGGCGGCACCAACACCTCCCACGGGACCAATGTAACTCGTAAGAACAAACCGCACAGCCGCGGGACTCCTAGTTTGAGAATACGAAAGTTATTTGCATTTTTCTAGACTTAGGCATAAAAATATGGCTTTAGAGGGTGAAAACTCAAAACAACCCCCAGACGGCTCCATGGGTGGCACCAACGCCTCCCACGGGACCAATGTGACTCGTAGGAACTAACCGCGCAGCCGCGGAACTCTCGGTTTGAGAATACGACGATAATTTGCATTTTTCTAAATTTAGGCTTAAAACCCTGATTTTAGTGGGTGAAAACCAGAAACAGCCGCCGAACGGCTCCGTGGGTGGCACCAACACCTCCCACGGGTCCAATGTGACTTGTAGGAACTGACCGTGCACCCACGACACTCCAGGTTTGAGAATACGACGATAATTTGTATTTTTCTAGACTTAGGCTAAAAACATGGCTTTAGTAGGTGAAAAACCGAAGCATTCCCCAAACGGCCCCGTGGGTGGCACCAACACCTCCCAAGGGACCAATGTAACTCGTAGGAACCGACCGCACAGCCGCGGGACTCCCGGTTTGAGAATACGACGATTATTTGTATTTTTCTAGACTTAGGCTTAAAAATATGTCTTTAGAGGGTGAAAACGCGAAACAACCCCCGAACGGCTCTGTGGGTGGCACTAACGCCTCCCACGGGACAAATGTGACTCGTAGGAACTGACCGCACAGCCGCGGGACTCTCGGTTTGAGAATACGATAATAATTCGTATTTTTCTAGATTTAGGCTTAAAAACATGACTTTAGAAGGTGAAAACCCAAAACAGCCCCCGAATGGCCCTGTGGGTGGCACCAACACCTCCCATAGGACCAATGTGACTCGTAGGAACTGACCCTGCAGTCACGACACTCCAAGTTTGAGAATATGATCGTAATTGGCATTCTTCTAAGTGAAATACTCAAATAAGTTTGTGCTCGTGTGCATTAAAGGTGACAAGGAGACAAACATGTAGCAAGTGGTCATCATAGCACATCTTAATGACTCCACACATTATAAAGCACAAAAATGAAATGATGTCATGTCTCAGAACACTTAAAAATAGTCATATGGATATGGAATGAATGATTGCTCGAACATCTTTAATGTTCATCCACAAATGGTTTTAAAAAGTACAAAACTCTTTTTGGATTTTTCAAAATTTTATCAAAATAAAATCTTTTCGTCTTCTTCACTTTTTTCTAAAAAGAAATCGAAAATATTTTTGTATTTTTCAAAAATTTTCAAGAAAAATAAAACTCTTTTTGTATTTTTTAATTAATATAACAAAACTAATAAATGTAAATACAATAATTGTAGAATCTAGCAATTGGCATGTAAGATATGAACATGAAAGAATCATATGCTAGAAACAGGTCTCAACCTTAATCATTAGGCCCGAAAGAATTCTCCAAAGGAGATAACATCCTATGAAAAACCTCCATCAAATCTTGTGAAGTCTTAACCAAATACTCTACTTGCTCTTGAAAACTTTCAAAATCTCTCATGTGATGTGCATGAGCATGCAGAGTAACATATGTGGGAGTGTACGCGAGAACTCGTGTGGTAGCATATTGTGGAAGATACCTATGAGACACTCTCCTAAAATTAAAACAAAATTCCTTAAGTTTACCTATTTTCTTGCAATGAGAACAAACACAACCTATCTCAAAATGTTTAGGATGAGCTCTCCTAAGTATACTTGATCGAGGGCCATATGGATCTAACACAAACTCGAGAACTAGATCGGGTGCAATATGAGAAGTGGATGTACTGTCATAACCTATTCCTAGCCTCTCAAATTTATATAATGTGAGACCAATGAGCATCTTTCTTACTTTCTAAGATTTTTCCTCTAAAGTAACCTTGACCTCCCGGGTATGTTCCAGATCTCTCTCGAGTTGGGATACACGGGATTCAAGTTTTTCACGAGTCTCCAATGAATATTGAAAATCTCCCGTAAGACTATCCACGGTGTTGGTCAAATTTACCTTTTCCCGACCTAAAATGATCAACTGCTCACACAAAGAACCCTTTATCTTTTTGAGTTGACTTGCTGATGCCTGAAACGCCCTCAAAATTTCCACCTCTCTCTTCAAATCTAACACCCTAAGAGACAAATCCTTAATAATATTCTCCGTCTTCAATGTCTTGGTGAAAGGATCAATAAATCCTTTTTGAAGATAACCTTCTCCCTCACTAAAAGTACCATCCTCGCTCTCACTATGTCCCAAATGAGTTGAAACATCATCAAGGCTTTCACATTTACATGTGTCCTCATCGTCGTGTGACAATCTAGAAGATTTCATGTGACTAGCTATGAATGCAACACATGGTTCATGTGGTGATTCTCCCCTGAAATCAACTGGCTCGACGTGCCTTCATCTTAATCCTAGTGGGACACTCATGTTCCTTATTCCCTTTTCCCTCGCACTCATAACACCTTATATCTTCCTCTTTCTCACCGCTATCCTTGACCTCATTCTTATTTTTGTTTTTCTCAAAAATATTTTTATTGGAAGAATTATTTTTTCAAAATTTGAGAAACTTTTTAAAAATTTCACAAATAAGGCCAAGTCATCAAAACACACTCCCCCTCAGATTCAGACTCACAAAGTTTATCTTTCTTCTTTTTCTCAGTTTTAGTTTTTGAAGTTACTCTTATATTTTTAGGCTTGATGGTTTTAGGGGACGTATCAATCTCATATATTTGAAGATCTCCTACAAGTTATTTTAACCTAAGAATGTATAGGATCCCTAATGAATTAAGCACGGTGACCTTAGGAATAAAGTAGGCAGGGAGTGACCTCAAAATCTTTTTCACAACTCTCATTTCTAGAATTTTCTCACCCAAATTAAAACTCGAATTGACAATGTTCGATAAACGCGCATAAAACTCATCAAATGAATTGGACTCTAACATAGTGATGGTCTCAAATTGGGTGATCAAATTCTGAAGCTTTGGCACTTTCACAGTGTTGGTACCCTTGTGAGTGAGCTGGAGGGTATCCCAGGCTTCCTTAGATGCAGTGTACATCATAATGCAATGGAACTTGTCAGGGTTGACGGCTCTAGAAATAGCACTAAGTCCACAAGAATTGAAATTGCTCCATTTAAATTCCTTATCAGTCCAAGAAGAAACATGTTTAGGGCCAACGACATTGTAAATAGTGACCGTGGGAGGAATCTACCATCTTTCACAAACTAACCAGACTCTCTCATCTATGGATTTTAAGATAGACCCCATCCTTTCTTTCCATTAAGCATGGTATCATCAAAGATGGGTACTCGATTATACAAATTTTCCATTAAAATTTATTTTTTCAAAGAACAAAAATTTTAAATAAATTAATACAAAAAAATTATTTTATGGAAAAAGGACCACATGGTATTTTTATGTAACCAGCTCTGATACCAATTTGTGAGTTTGTTATATCGATCTTAAGAATATTTATATAATTTAGTGTCCATGAAACACAAGTTCAACTATTATCTTATTACCCTAAGACAAGAATCTAGGTGATAAATCAAATAAAATAAAGCATGCAATCGATAGAGGCAAATTTAGGGGAAAAAATCTTTTGGGTAAAAACTTTATTTTCAGCACTTTAGAGAGTTTATAAGACTATTGACTTATAAACTACTGATAACCTCCGTAAGTACAATGCACAATGCCTTAGTAAATATCTAAAGAATACTCCTCCGTCTAAAGTCGTCCACACGCGGCCTTCTGGGCATGGTATTGTTATCAGAAGTGAGTTCCCTTTAGAATGACAAGTTCAACTACCACTCCACAAAGGTGCATGCGAGATACAAACTATAGGGTTTTAACTTTATTGACTCAAATATATTATTAGGATATTATTTGTGAATCAAAAAGGTTTTCCAAAATAAAAAGGTTAAAAACTTTTGCTAAAGTATGCAGAAACAGTTCTGGTAAAACTATTAACGAAAATAAACACGAAATAGGTATTTATATGACGTTTACAAATTTCTCGGTGGCGTCTCATTCGAACGAATTTTAAGCTCGTTCAAATGAGAATGGAACATCGTTTGAATGAAACGGGTCTCATTCAGATGATTGAATCATTTCGTTTAAACGTAGTTCAAATGACCTAAAACATTACGCCCTCATTCGATGTTTGATCGAAGTAAACTTCAAACGAGACTTCAAACGAAAAGGAGATCTCGTCAAAACGAGATTCCCATCTTGTTTGAATGAGATACATGAACTTTGAAATTTTTTTAAATATAGAAAAAATAACTCGATTTTTAAAGAAAAAAACATGTTCCACATTTAATAAAAATAAACATCCCGTAATAAATTCAAGGAATTTTTTAACTTAATAAGATTATTCTTTCATAGTGTGGAGATCCTTGAAAGTTGGAGATGTTTGATATTTGGTCTTCGTGATGGCTCGATACGAATGGTAACGGGATATGCCAAAAACTATGTTATCTTAAGCTATGAGCAAATGATAGAAATTATTCTCTTATAGTGAGCCTACACCTATTCTCTTACCCTAGTGGTTCCTCCCAAATACCTTGGTTAGGGCATCTGCTTCAATGTCACAGTGGTTTAACTTGGACTGTTTGATTGGCATGTCTTCTATCATTTCCTCTAACATAATATTATATCAAGGACTATGATTTTAATAATAACAATATTATAACGGGTATATATATCGTAAGTAAATTCAAACTCACTTGAGTCGATCCAATTCTTTTGCGAATTTATTGGTCTTTTTTTCCCATCAGGCATTCAAGTACTAGCTTACTTGATTAGCATATTTACCCTCTTCTGGAGTCCCTTTAGTTCAATATGATCATTCATCATTCAGATCATCATAATATTTTCTCCCAAGTTTATGGACATCAACTTTTTTTACGTGTTCATTTTATTTTTCTCCCTCTATGATAGTTTTCCCTCCTTGACCTAATTATCTTAGAACTCGTTCCATTAGTCAGTGGACATTTCAACATTTTGGCGAACATTGTCTTTTAGTCCTAAAATATTAGA
Organism: Sambucus nigra; assembly: GCA_949130495.1. Lineage (NCBI taxonomy): Eukaryota > Viridiplantae > Streptophyta > Magnoliopsida > Dipsacales > Adoxaceae > Sambucus > Sambucus nigra. The sequence goes on from OX422219.1 coordinate 116,803,060, forward strand.
ATTCATTGTCCCCTTAAAAAAATCTTATGAAGGTTCTTCCAATAGGTTTTCAAAGCATAAGCTGCTCGGGAAAGAATCTTTATCTTCGAGTCATATGGGAATGAAAATGTCTTATTAAGTTACTGTTAAATGTCATCCTTTCTAGCATGATCAACCTTCAACCATTTGTCTGCACACCCGACGTCCACAATCATCTTTTCGAGTGAAATAATTTTTTTTAAAGTTAAAGGTCGTCTTTATCTCCGGTTGGATGATTCCTACCAACAGAGAACCCAATAAGCTTCGTAGGGTATTCTTGTGATCTCGCGGCAATAGGAGGTGGGGGTGTTGAATTACTAGGGATTTCTTGAGTTTGATGACTTGAAGATGGAATGGTAGTTTGAATCTCTGAATGAGTAAAGTATTAATAAGCCAAAGGAGATGGGAATTTAGGTTGGGGTATAGATAAGTGCCCAATTGGCGGTGTTCCACTATTTGGTTGATTATTTTTGTTTCTGTTCGATATTTCCTACAATTAAAAAAAATTAGCGACGTATGTCAGAAAGAACGATTTACGACTATATATATGTATATACATTTTTAACAACTTTTAAAACATGCTCGATGTGTCTAATTTCCATCCAATCGGCATTAATTTTTAAAAATCTATGAAATTTTATATGCGGATAACTCGACAAAAGCGTATCTACGATGAACTTATAAAGGTCTATGACATGAACTCGAAATTCTTTCTTCTTCAACTTATTTGCAAGATCATTTTTAATATGCATATGTCACGAGACGTTGGAATTTGGGTGAATGCTCTCTTTATGAAATTATATCCACAAATGATGAATATTTTTTCAGCCTTTACTTATAATGTCACCAACATTAATGCCCTGTTGGGATTAGGCAGCTGAAATTTATTGCCTCATCGCATCATTTTGTCAAGAAAATAGAATACGATCCAACAAGTACTCTTGTTAGAGATCAACTCCATGATTTGCAAGGTAATTAAATTGTTCCATTTTCCTATTCCCATACATATAAATAGGAGTTCCCTCTATATGGCGATCACTAAAGAAAGATATTTTAGTGCGGTCAAATTTGCACCCACTCGTACTCTTATTGAAAGTAATTACTACCATGACTTATTTTTCCTACAAAAATATATATAAGGGTGTGAATATTAGTCATTGAGGGAATGGCTCTAGTTAATCCTAAACAAATTATGATTTTCCATCCGATCAATCAGACACAACAAGTCCAATTTAAGGTTATTTTAATTTAATTAAACCAAAAATTACTATATGCCCACCCATTGTTCAAGCCCTTCCGCCAATTTGTTCGCACCCAAAAAACAACCATTTAAGGAAGGTGTGAACACAGTCATAACAAACTAACTAAATGACTTTTTTCCAAATCAGTAATACATATATATGTGCGCGTGTGAGTTTGTTTACATGTCTGTGTGTTTTTTTGTGTGTGCAGGGCTGTGTGTGTGTGTATGTGTATGTGTGTGTGTGTGTATTTGTATAGTCATGAACATAATGTATTCGTTAAAGTTTTATTGTGAAGAATTAACACATTAAGCATTTTTAGTATCTATCATCCATATCTAACCATGATCATTCAACACAAGCCACAATAACCATCAACCAAACAATCCAACACGATTTTATTCCATACTCCTTTTAATCCATCTACTTGATTGATTTCCAGGAATATATTATCATAGAGAATTCAAGTATAAAATCTTCTCATGGAAACAATTTAACAATTTTATACTTCGAGTTTAATTAATTAAGCATTTGGTATCAAGGGTATTACTCAATATATATTCCACTTATCATAAATCAAAGAACAAGTTTAAAACTTCAATAAGTCAATTCTACATCAATGGTTTCATATACAATTTCTAATAATAAATTGGACCATATTTCAATCTAAAACATGCGAGAATAATCACACACACACACACACACACACACACACACACACACACACACACACATTTATTATGTATGTTGATAAGGATTTCTATATTTGAAAATTTGATGTTTAGGTGTGCATATATAATATTCTCATCTAACTTGAGGGGCTTTTAAAAATTATTTCTCATGCATTTCAAACTTTGACTCAATTTGAGTTTATTATATTTTATGAAATATTTTTAAAAATATTTTGAGCTCCAAACAATTTTGTGCATTTCAAACAATTCATGCATTTCAAAGTTCGACTCAATTTGAGCTCCAAACAAATTCATACATTCAAATTCCTCCACTTGAAGGTTTTAACTAACTTGAGGGTTTTTAAAAAATTATTTTTCATGCAATTCAAACTTTCACTCATGTTGAGTCTATTATATTTGATGAAATATTTTTTTTAAATATTTGTAGCTCCAAACAATTTCATGCATTCAAACATTTCAAACTTCAACTTACTCTGAGCTCCACACAATTTCGCTCAATTCTTGCATTTCAGTTCCTACACTCTGTGTGTGTGTGTGTGTGTATGTATCTCTCTCTCTCTCTCTCTCTATATATATATATATATATATATATATATATATATATATATATATATATATATATATAAAATAAGGAGTAGGATGTTTTTACTATTACATAAGTTGATAACTTAATTAGGGGCTAGGATTGAACCACGTCACTCATAAATTAAGGGTTCAGATTGAACTACAAAAATTGAAAGGTATTTTGCACAAGGCTCAAGTAAGACTTCGTACCTGCTCCAACAACTCTCTTCTGCAAATTGTGTTTAGTCCCATCATAACACGCCTTTTTCCAATGGATAGACAATCTCATCTGTACAATATACACCTTTTATCTCATGAACATACCTCTCACCATCTCATGTCTGAATCACTAGACTATGTAGCAACTCCTTAAACCCATGTCCTCTTCATCGGCTGAATTACTGAGCACCCATTTTGAAACTCTCTCTCTCTCTCTCTCTCTCCCTCTCATTGTTATGAAGTTATATATATGGTTTTCTAATTCTGTTTTTGTTTTTGCAGATCACGATTTTGTTTGGGGCTACAGAAGTTTTTGCAAATTTTTAAGCTACAGAAGTTTTTGATTTTGCACATCTTGACGAGTTTTGATTAACAAAACTCATCAAATGTGTACTCCTCTACCCTGATCTTTGCAATATTACTAATGTCTTCTGTCGAAATGGGAATTTTTATGCGTGTGTAAAAAATGGGAATTTTTTGTACGAGTTTAATGCTTGTGTACAAAATGGGATTTTTTTTGCTTTGTTTCTTCCAAATCTAATGTTTGTGTGCAAATCTAATGTTTGTTGCATCTTTAATGTTTTTTGGGACATGTATACATGATTTTTGGGTGAGTTTTTTGGGTTCCCTTATACACTCTCACCATCCACAACATGCTGCATCATTTTTCTTTTAAACCCACCTTAAAATCTTCATTGTTCACGGTTTGTTTTTTAGATTTTACTGTTCTCTATTAATGGTGTAAAAACGTTAAGTGTTGCGATTTGCAATAGCACTTTTTTTTTGGCTGCATGTTTGATAAAATGTTTGTGTGTATTATACGATTTTCTGTTCTAGAACTATTGAGAACTTCGTTAAGTAATTGTGGTCCTATCTTATTAAAAGAACCCACTTCAGCAACTTTATTTAAAAGTAAAGGTAACTGGTATGGATCCTCTTATACTCATGGTGTTCTAAAATATACATATATTTTTTTGGGGATTTACCATAGTGACATGTATTACTTATTTAGAAAACCTAAAATGTTTACTGATGTTAATATAAGATTGGGTTCCAATAACAACTGACACAAGTGGTATCGATTAAGGTTTACGGAGATATTACTATAAGATGTCTCTATACTGTGAATAATAAATGTCTGGTGAAATGCCACAGTGAAGAATATGTGAATTGTTGAATTGGGTTTACTATATTATGTTAATAATAAGTAAAGAATGCTAATTTTGAGAAGCGATTATGCATTATGTTATTAGTTTATGAATTTACTTAGTTTTAGACATTTAAGTATTGGTAAGAATCAAGTGATTATAAGGGACACCATTATATTTTTAACATGTCCAATTTAGGCACATATATTTGATTATATATTGTTATTAAATGCTTGATGAAATGCCTATAAAATGTTACTGAATGCTTGATGAAATGCCTATAAAATGTCTACTGTCGACTGGGCTTTAGAAGTGATTATTTGAAGACAGCTGAACAAGTGTGTATTTGTGTGTTGTTTTGTTGAATTTTTATATGCTCAGGCAAACATATATATATATATATATATATATAACTTCAAGATTAGTGTTATTTGATTTTAGAATTTGATTATGTCTGCATTATTTATTTGTATTTAAATATGGTTCACTTTCTTATACATGATCTTAGTAAACAATTTAGTTATTTGGAATTGGTAAAATTTTCAAGTATTAACGATGTTCCATTACGTAGAAGTCATTACACAACATTTGGTAACATTGTCAATCATATGTGTAATGTTTAATCTGTTAAGTTTATTTATTACATTTGTTCTAATTTTATTTTTTTAGTCTCATGTCTTCAACTAATTTTTTCTTGAGTTGTTATCATTTTATTATCTTTCCCTATAATTGTTTATTCTATGCATTTGGTTTTTGTCTAAAGTTTAATCATGTGGTACTACGATGCTTTTGGTTATTTTTTCCGGACAAGATGCAAGGATAGAGTAAAATGGGAAAAAAAATTTCAAAGAAGGACAAAAAATGAGAAAGAGAGGAAAGATGCATGTTTGGGTTGGGTAGTACACTCATCTGAAACGTACATGGCAGGGGCTACTAGGTTTTATGCAGTAAAGTATGATAGGAGTTGGTTAGTAGTCAGTTTGGGTATGTTAACAGGTGAGTTACCTACCATTAATTATGGATGACTGAATATAATCCTTATTAACAATAATTAATAACAATTATATTCGTGAATTAATGTAATTATAGCATAGAAACAAGTCCACAGGTAATACATGGAAAGATTATAGTGAAATCAACAGGGGAATAAATTAGAGATGTATTTGATCCAAAGCCATTGTTAATGAGTTTATTGAATGCTAATGAAAGTGAAATTCCCTTATGTTTTAACCTTTGAAACCTATGTTGTGTTAGTATAAGTCTGAGATGATACTGGGTAAATGCCGAGGTAAGAATTTTATACAACCGAAAAAATCCATTTATGGGTTATTTGGTGCTAATTTATTACTAAAACATGGATATTGTTGTTAAATATTGGCTTGGATATAAATATGATAAGTTATCACAACCACATTTTACTTTCTTCGGTGAGTTTTTTTCTTTGATTAGGTGAAGATGACAACACAGTTTCTTGAATGTGAGAATTGAGAAGAAAAAAATGACTCGCGTAGGTTTGTTGTTTATTGAAAGATAGAAAGTTGTTTTAATATCATAGCGAGTCAATTCCCCAATAATCTCCACCAAGTCCCTGCTTTTCATCACCTTTTTGTGACAACCCGCTCTCCGAAATAAGGAGTGGCCAGCCCGATACCTCGACATAACGGAATCATGAAAGGATATCATCCTCAGCATCATAACAATAATTAGGTATATAGGTAAGCCACTCCATAAATCAGAAAGCAGGTTGTCAAAATTTTGATTTTAAAAAAAGATTTAAGAAATAAATTAAACAACCCAAATCTGACAAAAGTGGAATTTCCATGGAACATATAGATAGTTAACCAAAACAATATACAATAAAAGAACCGAATAATCTGTCGGTCCACAGTTACATCACAGTGTTTCACAATCAAATATATGCTACATACCACATCCATTAACAACTACAAAATATGGTCCACTAGCCCGAATGTAAGACCCGATCATAACTAGATTCCAAAGAGGAGGGCGTCTAACAACATCCTGTAATAATCCGCAAGGTCATACAGCTCGTCAAAATCATAAGAAGGGAAATTCATAACGGGCTCCCTTGCGGAGGAGCACCTGAGCGGATACCACAATATGCACAACATAGAAATATGAACGGGTCAGGGCCCGATTTGTATATAATTCCCAGAAGAGTAAGAAACATGATAGATGTGGACAATGAAGCGTAAATGATGTGAAATGAGAATCTAACAACCTAATCATAAAATGTGATAATGCAATTATATATGTTTCTAACAATTATAAAATTAGGAAAGAGAAATTAAATTAATTCTCACTTCATCCCATACCTTATAAATTTCCATTCCTTAACAGGGATATAATTACCTTCACATATCTTATGGCAATTTACCTACCTCAAGTCCCACTTGAGTTAGAAAGGTTATATTCATATACATATAACATTTCTAAGACCGCCCCTTCGAGTTTCCCCACAGGGCGCACCCCTAAATGACTATCATCTTTCAGGGCCTATCTATACAAGACAACCTGGGCACCTAACGCACGTCGAGAAGTGGCCATATACCTGCGAGTGAGTCATAACCACACCCGGAATTACCTCACTTGCGCAGAAAAATATATACAAAACCCGCATATGGCCGAGGACTATAGTCAGCCTGCATTCAATAGTCAGGGGACATCACCTCATGCGCGAGCTTCCCTTATGATAACATATAGAGAGGTGTGTTTAAGTAATTTAACAATTACCAATTTAATCTCATTTTCATTACCATGAATCTCATGTGTTTCATTTTACTTGAAACATTTATCTTTAAATATTTCTTATTCAATCTCAACATATAATTAGGTCTCGAAGTAGTCTCTAAACAATCTCCCAAAATCTAATAGGTCTCAAGGTTTTATATACCTCAAAAAGGCCTCCAAAATCTCCACATATGGGCTTAGAACTCTAACTTTAACTAATTTACCAAAAGAGAAGTGATACCTAAGAATCACTTTAAGTACCCCTGAATTAACCCCAAGTGATCCCATTCAACAATAGGGTAACGACCAAACTCAACTAAAACTCTAAGTTTACTTCATACAAGAAGGTTCCTATTCCCTATGTAAAAGAAAAACCTAGGAAACAAAAATAAGTCTAAGAGTGAAAAATAGGGGACCGATCGACCGGTCCGAAGGCCGCGGTCGACTGCGTCTCAAATCTTTTGCCTTCGTAGGAAAGCATAAAGTCCAGGAAAAGGGGGCTGGTCGATCGGTCACGTACCGCGGTCGATCGCACGCCAAAAATCAGGCCTTAGTGAGAAAGCAGTGTGCCCTCCCCCGAAGGCCCGGTCGACCGGTCCTGGACACGCGGTCGACCGGTCATAGCAGACCCAAAAACCCTTCCTCTTCCAACAACAAGTCTCCACACCATATTTTCCTACCAAAAGATTTTTAAATGCTTCCAACACCCAAAATCTATACCAATAACAATTCAAAGCAACCTCCAAGGAGTTAAAACCCATGAATCCACTAAAAAGCCCTAATATCCATAAACCATACATAACCATAACTATCAATGCAAATTACTCTACTTAACTCATACACTATTAAGTAGAAAACTTGCCTCAAGGTTGTAACTTCAGATTTGGTGAGGATTGTAGGCAAGATCAACACCCAAGATTCAATCTCTCTTTCTCTCCTTAGGTTTCTTGTTCTTCTCTCTAGGTTTACCAATTTAATTAAAAGAATAGTAACTTAGTTGAAGACATAAATCATGGCTTAGGCTTAAAATTATAGCTTAAGTGATTAATATGCGGTAAAATAATACGCATCTACTCATATAAACTACAACTAGTCAAAAGTGCCCGGAAACTAGAAATACAATATGGCACACAAATTGACTATCTCAAACCTCCCGGAACTAATGGCACCCTCCAAATTATCATTTGGAGATTTTATAATTCAGTTTAGGTTTCGATTTCATTTTAAGCCCAATGTCATTTTAAATTCTTAGGACATAATAAAACATAACATAGCAAAATTCACCTCTACATACAGTAAATATGCAACATCATAGTAGATATTAACTTATCTTTCTTAAATTAATAACTACTCCAAAATCAACATCTTTATCTAATCACTATAATTAGCAGATTAAATATAAAATAGAATCTCAAAAGCAAGGGTTGTTACATACTTCCCCCCTTATGAGAATTTTGTCCCCAAAATTCAAGCGTACCTCGTATAAAGAGATGCAAATATTTCTCCCACATGTCATTCTCGCACTCCCACGTAGATTCCTTGGCATTATGGTAACTCCATTGAACTCGCACCAAGGGTAAGATATGAGACCTCAATATACGCTCCCCATGCTCTAATATAGAAACTGATTGTTCTTCATATGAAACATCGGGTTGCAAATCAATATCCTCGAAAGGAATGTGCCAAAGTGCATCTTCACATCTCCTATACTTCTTTAGGGAGGAAACATGGAATACATCATGAATTTGTTACAATGGTTCCGGTAAAGCAAGTTTATATGCCACGGGACCCACCTTTGCAATAACTGGAAATGGTCCAACAAAGCATGGCGCAAGTTTCCCTTTTTTACCGAAACGCTTTATCCCTTTCATGGGCGACACTCTAACCAAAACTTGGCCCCAATCTCCAATTCCATGTGTCGACGACCCGCATCGGCATAGCTCTTTTAACGATCTTGGGCTATCCGAATGCGATTCCGAATCAACTCAATCTTCGAGGAAGTATCTTGGATCATTTTAGGCCCAAGAAATTTATTATCACCCACTTCCAACCAACAAGCGGGTGATCTACACGACCTTCCATACAAAGCGTCATAAGGTGCCATTCCAATTGTGAATTGGTAAGAGTTGTTATAAGCAAACTCAACCAATGGGAGATATTGTTCCTAACCACCTGTGAAGTCAAGCATACACATGCGAAGCATATCCTCCAACATTCGATTTACCCTTTCAGTTTGGCCGTCTGTTTGAGGTTGGTATGAAGTGCTTAACCTCAATTCGGTCCCCATCGCTTCTTGGAAACTCCTCCAAAAGTGGGAAACGAAAATTTTGTCTCTATCGGAGACTATATTCAAAGGCACCCCATGGAGTCTCACCACCTCCTCGATGAATAAGAGAGCATACCGAGGGGTGTCATAATCTGTCCGCACAGGTAGGAATTATGCCGACTTTGTCAATCGATCGACAATTACCCAAATAGAATCACACCCCCTTTGTGATCTCGGCAAGCCCGTGATAAAATCCATCGATATACTTTCCCATTTCCACACGGGGATCTCTAACGGTTGCAACAAACCTATCGATTTCTGATGATCAATATTGACCAGTTGACAAGTAGTGCATTGGGACACAAATTCTGAAATATCCCTCTTCATACCCGACCACCAATACTGACGGCGCATATCCTGATACATTTTGTCCCCACCAGGATGAACCGTAAACCTAGACCCATGAGATTTGGCCATCACTGCCCGCCTCAAATCTCCTTCCTCCGGAAAGATGAGTCTTCCATGGAAGCGTAACCCACCCTCGGAACCAATCGAGTAGGACTCTTCTCCCTCGGACAGCAATCGACGAATATAGTCTTGACACTCCTTATCCCTTCCTTGAGTTTCTACCACCCTTGCCACAATGGTAGGAGTAACAGTCATTACCGACATGAATTCTCTCACCATCGCATCATCCTGACTGAGTTCCTTGCATTTAGCTTTCCAAACTTCAGCTAATTCTCTATTAGGCTTCCTGCTCAAGGCATCCACTACCACGTTGGCCTTACCCGGATGATAATGAATATCAAATTGATAATCTTTCACGAACTCTAACCATCGGCGCTGTCTCATATTAAATTCCTTCTGTGAAAATAAATATTGCAGCGATTTTTGGTCCGTGAAAAGACTAAACTTCTCTCCCAAGAGATAATACCTCCATATTTTCAAGGCAAAAACAATCGCGGCTAGTTCTAAGTCATGCACCAGATAGTTTCTTTCATGGGGCTTCAACTTACGGGAAGCATAAGCGATAGACCATATCTCTTGCTGAAGTACACCTCCTAATCCTTGAAGAGATGCGTCGGTGAAGACTAAATATTCCAATCTTGGTTTTTGCAATGCAAGGATCGGAGCCGAAGTCAATTTATCTTTAAGTTCATCAAATGCAGCTTGGCAGGAATCATCCTAAATAAAGCTCATCCCTTTCCGAGTCAAGTTTGTCAAAGGGCTTGCTATTTTAGAGAAACCCTTGATGAACCGATGGTAATAACCCGCCAATCCCAAAAAACTACGAACTTCGGTAGGTGTCGTGGGATGACCCCATTCCCTCACCGCGGCTACCTTGCCTGGATCCACTGATACACCCTGGGACGTCACCACATGACCCAAAAACTGTACTTCCTGCAACCAAAAGCCACACTTCTCGAACTTGGCATACAGTTGATGATCTCGTAGTCTCTGTAGGACTAACCTTAGATGCATAACATCATCAGACTCCGTTCGAGAATAGACTAAAATTTCATCGATGAACACAATAACAAATTGGTCCAGGAAATCCCGAAAGACCCTATTCATGAGATCCATAAATACAGCAGGGGCATTGGTTAGTCCAAAGGGCATAACCAAAAATTCATAGGATCCGTACCTCGTAAGAAAAGCAGTCTTGGATACGTTCTCCTCTCATATCCTCAATTGATGATACCCCGTCCTCAAATCGATTTTAGAGAAGTACATCGCTCCTCGAAGTTGATCAAATAAGTCATCGATACGAGGTAAAGGGTATTTATTCCGGATGGTAACCTTATTCAATTCTCTATAGTCCACACATAACCGGAGAGAACCATCTCTTTTCTTAACAAACAACACTGGAGCACCCCATGGCGATGTGCTACGCCGTATAAATTCCTGCTCCAATAACTTTTGAATTTGATCTCTTAGCTCCCTCATTTCAATAGGAGCCATTCGGTATGGAGCACTCGCAATAGGCCTCATTCCCAGCGCTAAATCAATCACAAATTCAATCTCTCGGCTAGGAGGTAAACCTGGTATCTCTCGAAAAACATCCTCAAAGTCTTTCACAACTGGAATGGAATCCAAGGGAACGACTATATCCCTAGAAGTCTCCTCGGCAATGCAATACAAATAAGTATAAGTACTCCCCTCTAAACGAGGTAAAACTAACAGGAACATTTCTTGTCCCAGCACGACAAAGACTATACTCTTCCCGTAGCAATTTACAATAGCATGATATTTCATCAGCCAGTCCATACCCAAAATCACGTCATACCTGACCATATCCAGGACGAGTAAATCGGCCTCAAAACATAAATTACCGAGAGAGATTTCTATATTTTTACAAACAAAGAAGATGAGTGAACCGTCACCCATAGAGGACTCCACACTAGTAAAAGTTCTTTCGGCAGATTTAATCAACTTAGTGGTCTGAGCAAAGCTCCTAGAAATAAACGAATGTGTTGCACCGGTATCAAATAAAACACGAACCATATGTACCTGAATAAGGAACTTACCCTCAATGGCTGGAAGAGCTGAAGGAAGCATAACATTCTGAATATGGTAGACCCTACCATATTGTAACTGACCCTGTTGTGGATGAGCAACTGGGTTAGGCACCTATGGAGGGAATTGAACGTACGGCTGTTGTGGAGATCGAGGAAACTGTCCCCCGATCAACTGAGGACATTCCTTCTTATAGTGACCTACTTCCCCGCATTGGAAACGCCAACCTATCATATTCTCGGCATTTCGACCACGATTGTTTCTAAACTAATTTACACCCTGGCCCTGCTGGCCTCTGCCTCCCTGACCACCACGGCTAGCTTGCTGTTGTGGGGAACCCTGACCTTGCCTATAATTTTGGTTCCCCGAATTAAACCCACCAGAACGCTGCCTCTTAGACAAGTCCCCTTTTTGGGGATCCCTTTCTTTCTGTTTACTGCCCGAAGGTTGGGACGAGGGAAAGACTCCTCCTCCAATCCCACCACCTCCCGGCCTTCCACCTTGCCCCAATACGGAGGTCTTCTTACCACTTTGCAAAAAGAGTATATGCTCTTGGCAATGTAATAGAGCTGCATTTATCACTTCCCCCAAAGTCTGTAAAGCAGGATTACCCAGCAAGTGTTGTCGGATCCTCCAGTTCAGCCCTCTCAAAAACTTTGAAACTTTCTTTTCTTCGGGATTCACTTCATCCGGTATGAATCTTGCTAACCGGGTGAATTCCTCCTCATATTCCGCTACTGACCTCTCCCTTTGTACAAGGTCCTGCAACCTCCTTACCATCTCCCCTTGAATTGCGGGAGGAAAGTACTTACGATAAAATAAAACCCAGAATTCAGAGATGGACATGGTATCCCTTTGTTCTGGCGTAGTCACGGACTCCCACAAGTGTAATGCGGCAGCAACCAATTTAAAAGTAGCAAGGACTTGTTTCCTATCCTCACCACACTCCACCATACGTAGATGGCGTTGAATATCCTTCTTCTATTGATTCGCCTTTATAACATCCGAGCTCCCATCAAATTCCCGGGCTGACCCTTCAGAAAAGATTCCCTATCTCTCTCCCACGGAGAAGGTCCAGTAGGAACTTGGGCATCTGGCGCTCTCTGCTGAGCTTGTGGCGCTTGTTGGGCCAGTGCTGTCGTGGTCGCATTAACGGCTTGAGCCACTATATTCTCCACATCCACGGCATTAAATGTCCCTTGTGGTAGCGGAGGAGGACCAACATCCTCATCTAAGATCCTATTGCATCTCGCCGGGCGACCTCTTTTAGGTGGCATCTGAGATAGCGAACAATAGAGTTAGAATTTCACTCAAAACAATCTATATTTTCAGAAGATTGTAAGCATAAACAACAAGTAGTCCTAACATTAGGCTCTATGTCAAAGAACGCTACGGTAGAATGTGACAAGTCCACAAGATCCAAAAGACTCAAGAACCTGATGCTCTGATACCATCTGTGATAACCCGCTCTCCGAAATAAGGGGTTGCTAGGCCGATACCTCGACATAATGGAATCATGAATGGATATCATCCTCAGCATCATAACAATAATTAGGTATATAGGTAAGCCACTCCATAAATCAGAAAGCAGGTTGTCAAAATTTTGATTTTAAAAAAAGATTTAAGAAATAAATTAAACAACCCAAATCTGACAAAAGTGGAATTTCCATGGAACATATAGATAGTTAACCAAAACAATATACAATAAAAGAACCGAATAATCTGTCGGTCCACAGTTACATCACAGTGTTTCACAATCTAATATATGCTACATACCACATCCATTAACAACTACAAAATATGGGCCACTAGCCCGACTGTAAGACCCGATCATAGCTAGATTCCAAAGAGGAGGACGTCTAACAACATCCTGTAATAATCCGCAAGGTCATACAGCTCGTCAAAAGCATAAGAAGGGAAATTCATGACGCGCGCCCTTGCGGAGGAGCACCTGAGCGGATACCAAAATATGCACAACATAGAAAGATGAACGGGTCAGGGCCCGATTTGTATATAATTCCCAGAAGAGTAAGAAACATGATAGATGTGGACAATGAAGCGTAAATGATGTGAAATGAGAATCTAACAACCTAATCATAAAATGTGATAATGCAATTATATATGTTTCAAACAATTATAAAATTAGGAAAGAGAAATTAAATTAATTCTCACTTCTTCCCATACCTTATAAATTTCCATCCTTAACAGGAATATAATTACCATCACATATCTTATGGAAATTTACATACCTCCAGTCCCACTTGAGTTAGAAAGGTTATATTCATATACATATAACGTTTCTAAGACCGCCCGTCCGAGTTTCCCCACTGGGCGCGCCCCTAAATGACTATCATCTTCCAGGGCCTATCTATACAAAACAACTTGGGCACCTAACGCACGTCGGGAAGTGGCCATATACCTGCGAATGAGTCATAACCACACCCGAAATTACCTCACTAGAGCAGAAAAACATATACAAAACCCGCATATGGCCGAGGACTATAGTCAGCCTGCATTCAATAGTCAGGGGACATCACCTCATGTGCGAGCTTCCCTTATGATAGCATTTAGTGAGGTGTGTTTAAGTAATTTAACAATTACCAATTTAATCTCATTTTCATTACCATGAATCTCATGTGTTTCATTTTACTTGAAACATTTATCTTTAAATATTTCTTATTCAAACTCAACATATAATTAGGTCCCGGAGTATTCTCTAAACAATCTCCCAAAATCTAATAGGTATCAAGGTTTTATATACCTCAAAAAGCCTCCAAAATCTCCACATATGGGCTTAGAACTCTAACTTTAACTAATTTGCCAAAAGAGAAGTGATACCTAAGCATCACTTTAAGTACCCCTTAATTAACCCCAAGTGATCCCATTCAACAATAGAGTAACGACCAAACTCGAATAAAACTCTAAGTTTACTTCATACAAGAAGGTTCCTATTCCCTATGTAAAAGAAAAACCTAGGAAACAAAAATAAGTCTAAGAGTGAAAAACAGGGGACCGGTCGACCGGTCCGAAGGCCACGGTCGACCGCGTCTCAAATCTTTTGCCTTAGTAGGAAAGAAGAAAGTCCAGGAAAAGGGGGCCAGTCGACCGGTCACGTACCGCGGTCGACCGCACGCCAAAAATTAGGCCTTAGTGAGAAAGCAGTGTGCCCTCCCCCGAAGGCCCGGTCGACCGGTCCTGGATACGCGATCGACCGATCATAGCAGACCCAAAAACCCTTCCTCTTCCAACAACAAGTCTCCACACCATATTTTTCTACCAAAAGATTTTTAAATGCTTCCAACACCCAAAATCTATACCAACAACAATTCAAAGCAACCTCCAAGTAGTTAAAACCCATGAATACACTAAAAAGCCCTAATATCCATAAACCATACATAACCATAACTATCAATGCAAATTACTCTAATTAAATCATACACTAGCAAGTAGAAAACTTGCCTCAAGGTTGTAATTTCAGATTTGGTGAGGATTGTAGGAAAGATCAACACCCAAGCTTCAATCTCTCTTTCTCACCTTAGGTTTCTTCTACTTCTCTCTATGTTTACCAATTTAATTCAAGGAATAGTAACTTAGTTCAAGACACAAATCGTGGCTTAGGCTTAAAATTCCAGCTTAAGTGATTAATATGCAGTAAAATAATACGCATCTACTTATATAAACTACAACTAGTCAAAAGTGCCCAGAAACTAGAAATACAATATGGCACACAAATTGACTATCTCAAACCTCCCGGAACTAATGGCACCCTCCAAATTATCATTTGGAGATTTTATAATTCAGTTTAGGTTCCGATTTCATTTTAAGCCCAATGTCATTTTAAATTCTTAGGACATAATAAAACATAACATAGCAAAATTCACCTCTACATACGGTAAATATGCAACATCATAGTAGATATTAACTTATCTTTCTTAAATTAATACCTACTCCACAAGTCAACATCTTTATCTAATCACTATAATTAGGAGATTAAATATAAAACAGAATCTCAAAAGCGAGGGTTGTTACAATTTTTAGCCTCTGTCAGCCTGAAAGTTATTGATTTCCACATGCATTTCTGCGCTCATGCGCTGTTGGAAGATTCCGTGTGCAGGCTTGAACACCATCTGAGCCTGTCTACCCATAATGCTTTCGTGAAATCCTTAAAAAACTTATGAGATTTGGCAGAGTTGCTCTTTGATCGGGTCCATATCCACATTATTCATAGCAGTAGATTCACAGCAACATTCAATGAGTTTGTGCCCTATTCGGACTAGACTTTCAATGCCCGTGTCATAGAGCTGATGTTGGATTAGAGTTGATTTTTACTCACTTGATGTAGTTGCTTAATTTTTAGTAATCTTTGCGCTGTTTTACTGAGTTAAAACTATGCTTGCATTTGCAATCTAACAGTTCAAATTTTGTTTACATAAAAACTATTTTGGCCAATACAAAGCAGGTAATACATTTGCATTCTTATATAATTTCAATGTATTTTCTGACCATGTAAGTAACTGGAGTTGTTATTTAATTCCTTTATATTCTTTTTATTAACTTGACATATTTGTTGTGAATTTGACATATCAATCATGCCTTTGACTAAATTTGTGACAATAGCACAAATACATCATTAAATAAATAAAATTAGCCTGTGATGTCCGTGCCTCGAATTGAGTTAAATTAAACATTTTATTTATACTAGGTTTAGGTCGTGCTAATTATTGTTACTGACTATTAGTTTGGTTGTTTGTGGGGTATTTTAAATTTTTAAACGGTATAGATAGTACTGTAAATGAAAGAAATTATGATCAATTTTGTAAAAATTATTTAAAATTAGGCTTTGTTTTGTTGGGGAACGCATTTTTAGCCGTTTTGCAATAACGTACTTTGAAAATTTTCCCCATTTTACGATTACGTACTTTGGAAATTTTCACCGTGCCTTCAGGCACGGGCTTTCCGCTAGTGATATATATATATATATATATATATATATATATATATATGAAAACACAAACATATACATTAAAACTATAATACCCGCATAGTATCAAAACCATAGAACGATCAAATTATGATTCGTCAACACTATATATTGCCCTATATCCCCCTTATAACTTAGTCAAATTCAAAAACACCCTTAATAAAGTTTAAAATATTCATAAAACCCTATAACGCTGCTTGATTACATAAGTACCCCAAATGGTTACAAAATGACCAAAATACCCTTACAAACTTTTGAAAAAGCATAACTTGGCCTATAATTCACTATAAGACCCAAACCTTATATCAAATTGAACCCTTAGACCTCAACTAATTTAATTTAAAACTCCAAACATTGAACTTTCATAAAATTACACAAATGCCCCATAAATATGGAAATTAATCAAATAAAAAACAAAAAAAATTACTAAATATCTTCTTTAAGGACCAAACTCAAAACCAACATATTTATACTCCCCCATGCCAACAATACATCCAAATCAGCAGAAAATGTCAAAACTCACATGAGTAATACCCTCCACACATGTGAAAACCTTGTGCTTCATTTTCATCTTCTTAAAACAAGGAAGAATCCAACTCCCTTGTACACTAATCAATTGCCCCTAGTCTATACTATAAATAACCCATGAATTTCAGCCTTGAAACACACCAATTCAACATAACAAAACTTGTATTTTCTTTTTACTCTAAACTGGTAATCTATGATTTTATGCATCATTCTTTATTTTTTTATCAAAAATGTTTTCTGCCCTAACATAAAGCACAAGCTAATCAAAGAACCCAAGCTTTAACCGTAATATGGCCAGTATAGGTGGAAACACCCAAAATCTCCATTAAAGCTTGAGCTTTAATGGTGAAAATCCATTTCTTGCCTTTGAAACTATTACAAAATGAGGAATGAGTTCCTTATGAATCCAGGACCTCAAGTGTAATGGCCATTTTAAAAAACAAATAAGTTTAGAACCTCAATTTCTTAAAGGTGTTTATGTTGTTCAGAAACTTAAAATTCAAAATTCTCTTCAACTAGGATACCTCAACCCATCAAACTAAAAAAAACTCTCCCCTAGGATAGTAGAAACACAATCATAAGGTTAAACGATATTGCCATATTCTGTATCTCCACGAATGTTTTGTCCACATTTCAGGAAAAAAATACAATAGTTGAAACTCGATAATTTTTTAACCTCAATCCATGAAACCTATATATTTGGATTCCTCATGAAAAATTAGGTTGGATTGAATCATAAATCATCTTAAATGGTTTTAAAAATCAAGAGATATTGAAGGTCAAAGTTTTGCCAAAACCTAAGTCAACTGCCGAGAGGTTGAAGATGAACTTTTCAACCAGAAATATTGACCAGGTGCGTGAGGGCGCATAGCCAAACAAAATTTTTTGGATTTTTTCCAAATTTTTTATTAAACATTTCTGGTCAAAATGGTATAAGGTAAGGCGGTGTTTGGTCAAAAGTAGCTCAAATTACAGAAAATCAAGTTCTTGGTTTTAAAGTATTTTCACAAAATTACAAATTGACCTCTCCTATTTTTTTTATATTTTGAATTTTTACCCCAACTTTATTCCACATATTCTTTGATAAATTTTAAGCCAAGTCTTGTACACCATTTTTCCAAATATAACCTTAAGACCTACATTTTAAACTTTCAAAACTAATTACAAAACAAACCCTAAACTTTTAGAAATATAGTTTTTTCATTTTTTTTCTTTCAAATGTTATCTTATCCCAATAATATACACTTATAACTATGTTGGTTCACATATAATTAAGCACCTGACCCTCCTGATCCTGACTTGAGCCAGTTTTAAAGATGTTCTTCAAAGACGACAAGTAGGTTTTGTCCTTTTGATTTCAGCATATTTGATATAATTGTGATTAAGATGACACTGTAATAACCATAAATTACTTTTAGTATGTGCATGCTATGATACTGCCATATTATATATGATGTTAAACATCATTGATATCTGAATATGGATCATTTGGATCAATTTAAACCCTTCTTTCTAATAACTATTTTCATGAGGTTAGTGCAAGTGACTGAATCAGTTCACCAAATCACTTATGTGATAAATATCTTTGTTACAAGCATCAATATAACTTAGGGAGTAGATTGTCGTGTTATCCCACAAAACTTTTCAACTTTGCCTATAGGTCTCAAGATGTGTTGAGAGCCTAGTTATGCTACATATATATTAATGATGTTCTAGCAAAATATACATTGCCTAGTTATTTAAAATCCAAAGGTTTTCGATTACTATTTGGTTCTGATAAGCTTGATTCTTCTATACCTTCTAGTAAACTGATAATTATCGGGTTACCCGTTTAAAAATCCTTGACTTTCATCTCTATCTATAAGAATTATTTCTTATGCTTAATTCATAATGTTTCTTCAGTAAACTGTTAAATATATACAGGCCTCAAACCTCTATATAAATATATTCATTACAGAATTGGTTAAAATCTACTTCGCATACTTGTGTTAAAGCCTTTTTGCCTCTAGATGTTCTAGGATAAGGAAGCAACCCTCTCTTTTTGTGATATGCACTTATCACTTGTATGCTTTCATGACTATACAAAAGGAAGTTAAGGAAGATGGAAACATATAATGGCATTTCTTGATGATCTACGTCATTTTTCCATTTCAGGTATAACATGTAAACTTATAATTCACCCATGTGTTTGGTGAAAAAATATATGCCATATGATGTTAGTTATCACTATATTGAATAAAGTTATGTTTCCCGCCTTAACTTTAGTTTCATTTCTTTGCTACTATTTTTATATTCATGCCAAAAATAGGGCGTGACAAGTTGGTAATAGAGCGAGATTCTAAAAACTATCAAGTTAGACTCGTATATGGAAAAAATATAGGATATTAGTTAATTTACATTTTTTGTAACTTCTTTATTCTCATCGTTTACTAAATCTCTTTCGCAGTACGAATATCAAGGATTCTCATCTATTTAATTTCAACATGCATTTCTCAAACTTAGCACCATGGTTTGAGGTGTAGACAACGATTACAGAAACTTTATTATTCCATAAAACATCTCGCATTAACCAACCGAATATATGGCGAAGAACAAATTATGAGAGAGATGAAGGAATATGTTGATGACCTAATTATCCTCTAGAATGCTATTAATTTTTCTTGGAATGATTTGTACTCATCACCTTCGCTCCAAAATGAAGCCACCTCCAATGGAGAACGTTTCATCAAAGTTTCCTATGACTCGTCCAGTAGCTCAACCAACGATGATCCACCTGAACTCGATGACTTCGACTTTGCCCCTGACTCTGATCCATTCAAAACTGATGTAGTTGTTCTCGAGTGAAGAAAAAATTACATGCCCTTCTCCTATTAGTAGAATAACTAATAAGAAGCCTATAGATATTGTGTCAAAGCTACAAACATAGGTGGAGTTTTAAGGTAATAGTATGTTTTTATAAAAATAACTGTGCCTAGTGTGTATATATGCTTTGGATCATAGTGTGATAGTATGCTAATGTAACAAAAAGTGCTAGTTATAACAACTTTTCCTGTATAATATAACCTAGTTAAAAGTTTCTTCTATATGATATTTCCTTAAAACCTTACTCTTATGTATCATATTTATTTAGATAGCATATTTTGAATTAGGATAGTTGACATTCGCACTCCTTCCAATGAAGTACGAACTGAGCAGAAACACACTAAAGGAATTGTAAAATGCCTTTAGTAATTATCATCTCTCGTAAAGAAATAACAAGCACCGACTCAACGCATGATTAAGGATGAAGTCAGTAATGAAACATGCCGAATGAATGATCTTAAGGAATTTTTTAGGTAAGGACCCCTTCTTTTCTTGGAAATCTTAAAGAAAGTGAGGTCGAGAAATGGATGCGCAAAATCATAAATATATTGAACGGGATATGAATTAATTCCAATCTTTTAGTAACCTATATGATTGAAGGGGAAGCTAATTTTTTGTGCCAAGCAGTAGCTCGAGGTTATAATGTAACCATCCTAACCTGGGAATAGTTTGAAGAAGTCTTCTTCAAAAAGTACTTTTTTGAGACTGAAAGAGACCAGTTGACCGTGGATTTTTTGAGATTAAAATAATTACTCGCTACCCAATATCGACATGATCGTGGACAACACAGCCAATCGTGCTCTCAAGTCATTCGTCGATGTTTTTTCCGGATATAAATAAATCAAAATGTACCCAGATCATCAAGAAAAAATAGCATTCATCACCCCATGGGGAACCTTTTGCTATACTGTTATGCCATTTGGTTTCAAGAATGTTGGGGCTACCTACTAGAGGGATGCCACAACCAACCTGCATGATCAGATTCATAAATAAGTCGATGTCTATGTGGATGATATGATTATTAATCCAAAACTAGATAAGGTCATGTTCTCGCTCTTCTAAAGTTCTTCGAACGACTGCGACGGTATCAGATGAGACTCAATCCACAGAAATGTGTCTTCGGCGTTACAAAGGGAAAACTCTTGGGAATCATGGTCAGTG
This sequence comes from Sambucus nigra, assembly GCA_949130495.1. Lineage (NCBI taxonomy): Eukaryota > Viridiplantae > Streptophyta > Magnoliopsida > Dipsacales > Adoxaceae > Sambucus > Sambucus nigra. The sequence continues at coordinate 116,824,008 of OX422219.1, forward strand.
AGAAAGGGATAGAAGCAGATCCTGCCAAGCTAAAATCCATACTTCAGATGATGCCTCCCCGAACGAAGAAAGAGGTCTGAGGTTTCCTTGGGAAATTACAATACATCAGCCCATTCAACAGCCAGCTCACCTTTATTTGTGAACCGATTTTCAAAATCCTCTGAAAGGATTCAACCAAAGTTTGGAACGAGGTCTGCTAAGAAGCCTTCAACTGAATCAAACAATACCTGACTCAACCTTCGTTACTCATGACACCACAGCCTGGTCTCCCCTTTCTCCTATACCTAACCATAACCGACACTGCAAATGGGGATTTGCTAGGCCAATACCTTGAACATTACTGCAAAGAAAGAGCCATCTATTATGCCAGTCACAAATTGGTTGGCTACGAAGTCAACTACACCTCTTTGGAAAAATCATGCGTCGCGCTTGTTTGGGTCTCCCAAAAGTTACGACACTACATACTCCCCTTCCCCATTAAGCTTGTATCCCGAATGGACCCCATCAAGTGCCTGTTTGAGAAACACGCCTTATCTAGCCTAATGGCTGTATGGTTGGTGCTCTTAGCTGAGCTTGATATCGTGTACGTCACACAGAAAGCCATGAAAGGAAGAGACGACTCTAACTACCTCCTTGATTACCCTATGGAAGAAACTGATGACTGGATCTGCGAATTCCCAGATGAAAATATCCTCTACGCCACACAAGACGACCTTTGATGGAAAATGTTCTTTGACGGGGTTGTTAACAAAAAGGGATGTGGCATTGGTATACTTCTAATCTCCCTAGATAACTCCCACACTCCCATCGCCATCAAATTGGATTTCTCCTGCACCAACAACATGTTTGAATACGAGGCGTGTACGATAGACCTCAAAGTTTCTCTCAAGAAAGTTATCCAATGCCTAGATGTCTATAGGGACTCTGCCCTCATCATTGGTTAGGTGCTCAGAAAATGGAAAATCAAGGATGAGAAACTCCAACCTTTCTATGCCCACCTAGAATAACTAGCCTCATAATTCCAAGATATCACCTTCCACTACCTACCTCGAGAAAAGAATAATCTAGTCGATGCCCTTAATACCTTAGCCTCTATGGTCTACATGCCCGAAGGAATAACAATGGCCCCCTTCCTGGTCCAACAGAAAGATAAACCAACCCACTGCTACCACATTGAGCTCATCACCAAAGAAGTTACTGAGCCAGCCAACTGTTGGTATTATGATATATGGAACCTCCTCAAGCATGGTAAATATCCTGAAGGTTCCAATAAGAAAGATCGAGCAACCCTCCGAAGGCTGACCGCCCAATACATCATCTGTCACAAAGCACTGTTCAAAAGAAACTTCGACGGAACCCATCTACACTGCATCGCAGGGGCTGACATTGAAGAGGTGATGCAAAGAATCCATATCGGGGAATACGGACCCCACATGAACGGTCACATGCTTGCTAAGAAGATCATACGACATGGATACTACTGGACCACCATGATCCAGGATTGTACCGCCTATGTCCGTAGATGCCTCAAATGCCAACAGTTCTCCAACCTTCAACACTTGCCTCCGTGAGAATTATACAACATGACTTCTCCCTTGTCGTTCTCCACCTGGGGCACCGACATCATAGGGAAGGTTACACCCAGGGCCTCTAACAGGCATGAGTTCATCCTGGTTTCCATTAATTACTTCACCAAATGGGTCAAAACCGAGTCATACGCAGTCCTGAACGCCAATAAAGTGGCTAAATTCATCAAGAAAAATATCATCTGCCGATATGGGGTCCCGCACGAGCTAGTGTTAGATAACGGGTTGCATTTCGAGGCAGAAGTCACAGAGGTGGTCAACGAGTATGGGATTAAGAGACACAAATATTCTCCCTACCGACCTCAAACCAATGGTGAAATCGAAGTCGCTAACAAGAACCTCAAAGCCATCATCACCAAGATGACCGAAAGTTATCGAGATTGGTCCGATTGAATACCATACCCCCTCTGGGGCTACCGAACCTCAATCCAAACCTCTACTGGGGATACCCCTTACTCTCTAGTCTATGGCATGGAAGAAGCCCTACCCGTGGATCAAGAAATACCCTCGTTACGGGTCATGCTTGAAAGCAAGGTCAATGAGGAGGACTGGCCTCAAAGCCGCCTAGATGAGTTGTCACTTTTGAATGAAAAAGAGATTGAAGGCGTTGTATCACATACAAGGGTACCATCGCTAAATAACACGTTCATTCAATAAGAGAGTCAAGGATCGTGGTGTCCAAGAAGGGGATTTAGCTTTCAAAGAAATAGTAGATCCCAACTGGACCCCAGAGGGAAATTCAAGCCCAATGGAGAGGCCTATATATTATCAAGAAGATCTTTTTTGGCGGTGCCGCCATACTCACCGACTTAGACGGAGAAGATATGACTCATCCAGTCAACCTATACCGTCTTAAGAAATTTAACCCCAAGTCCGAAATCTCGGTGCGCTACGACTCTTCTCATCTCCCTTCTATTCTTAGAAAAATAATAAATAAATAAAACTATTCATTTCCCTTTACCCAGAACTACGTGGGCCTGATCCTCTGCCAAAAAACATTTTCAGAAAAAATTAAAAATTTTCAAAAACCTCCAGAGGTACATAGGAAACTCATACATCTTACATGAGCACATCCCCTTCTTTTTCACAAAAACTATTCTTTTCTTATCTCCGAGAATGACAATTCACATTAACATATATTTGAACAAAAGGATTATGTATGCCTTAGCGATCGGTATAGATAACTCAAAATACAAATTTCATCAAAAGGCAAAACGGGATGACCAAAAACTTGTTTATTTCCTTAATAAGAAATTAGAGTGAAATTACATAAAGGAACGGATAACTCCCTTCCCCCCTACCTTCCTAAAAATTCAAATAAAAAAACTAAACTTATTTCTCGGTACAAAATTAACTCCCCAAGAGTCCTACCCACAGCTACCAGAGGAGCCCCCTCCATCATAATCATCTATATCTTTGGGTTCCCAAGCTTACCCTACATGAATAGAGTGCCGCAGATGCTCCATGGACCTATATGCTCGAACCAACCTCAGAAAAACTACCACACCTCCCTCCATAGTATCAGATAAGGCAAGCCACCTTTGTCCAGTCTCCACTACCAACATCTTGCTAACTACTCTCCTTAACAACCACTTCATATAATCCCCAGGGATGTGTCAAACTCTCCCAGAAGACTGAGAGGGACGAAATGACGGACACCGACTCTCCCACCGCATGCACAGACGCTCTGTCAAATCTTCTACCGAAAAGAAGTCTAGTGTCCGAGATGGCACGATCCGCTCCCAGCCAAATTGGTGCAGAAGCCACCAAGAGAAATAAAAAGAGTTCTGTCTGAGACCAACCAGCCGGACATATGGGTATTCTCCCAGTTCCAGAATAGGCAGCGGCTGTCCCCACCAAGGCAGTACAAATTTAGAGCTCATTGCTCCACAAACTAGTTCTCCCAACTCTCAATATCCAGGCCAACAATGATGAAATGGCGCAAAAATAAATAAGGTACAACCGACAAAGGGTATTCCGGAGGAGTCACCAAGCGGAATCTTTCAGAAAACCACACGAACAGCATCATAGGGCTACCCCTCGGAAAGTCATAACGACCTTCTCGCCAGTTATCTAAGCCATTCAAAGTCTCCGCCAGTATCACCACCACAGGATTACGATGGTAGGGCATCCATGAGGTAATAGATACATGTTGTGGGTCCACCAGCAGTTCCCCGGTCACTAGAAACAATTTTAAAACCAAGCCTGGAATGAAAGCTCCGATATATCCAGCATCACCAACCTCCTGCAAATGCATGCACCGCAACACCGCCAGAAGAGAAATCATACCTCCATCCACTAGTGATCTGGCCGCCGAGCGTAAAATATAAAGAAGCTCGGCCAACAACTCCCGGGGAGAACTGTAAAACTCAAGCAGAGCCGCAGCAACGCCAGGATTTACCCCCAACATGGTAGAAAATTCCTCATATGTTGGACAAACTTCTTCCAAGACAAAGCGGAATACATGGTCTTCGGGTTACCAGAATTATACCGCCGCCATCAACATATTCCACTCTATGGGACGATTATGCCATAAAGAAGCTCGATGCATGTTGTAAGCATCGTAGTCAACGTTATATGAGCACATTGCCTCCAAACTCTCGAGGTAGTTGGCAAACTCAACACTACTAGGGAGAGCCATCTCACAAAATAACAAAGTTTGGAATGTGAAGGTGTGAGGAAAATATTCCACTCTTACCCCTCTTTTATACTTGAAAACCCCCACAAAGGACATAACCCCTGCAGATATCGGAAGGAATCCTACCCCACAAATTACCAAAGGATGAAGAGTGCACCAATTGAAGCTTTGAATTGATGGGACTGGACTGACCTTCCGATGGGCAGGACAAGGTTCTTGTCGATCGGCAACCCCCTACTTTTGGAAATTTTCCTTTTTCCTCTTTTATCAAAATTCAGGAAACTCAAAATAAATTGATATTCTCAAAAGAATTTCAAAAATCCCCTTTTCATCTTTATATAAATTCTCATAAAACTTCCTTTAAAAATCCCAAATATATTTTTTTTACAGTCTCAGCAGCAAATTAAAAAGCTCATGTGCATTCATTCATTCATCATTAACAAAAGATAATAAAAAAAACTTCATTGCTTTGCATAGATATTTCTCTGTGTTACATCATCTTGTAGGAAAGAAAAGAAAAAAATAACAGGACTCAGCTTGAAACCACATTCTATCTCTCTCTCACCTAATCTTCACCTCTCTCTCCTGAGAGCTTCCACCCCTCTGACGCGCTCTCTTTCCTCGACAGCAAGATGACGCACCACTACTACCTGAACTAGACTCCTCCCCAGATGATGCAAACGGCACCAAGTAAGAAGGAACAGGAACCACGTCCCGAATATGGGCAGTCGCCAAAGATATCCAGTCTCTAATGTCCCTCGGCCAAGTGGCGGACACCTGGATGTGCTACAAGAAAAGGCAGAATCGGTATCAAGAAAAAAAGATCAAAAAAAACAAAGGAGAAGAAAAAAAGTTAAGGGAAGTGCATCATATACGCTAGGCGCCATCAGCCAACTCGTCACAAAGTCCATATAATCATACGGTACAGTCGTATCAGTGTACAACAAGTAGGACTCACCAATCATCGTCGCGATCCTCGCATCTTCCGATAACAGTCGCTCCCGCCTCATAAATATAGGGGGCCTCGTAGGTGGCACCACCACCTCCCCCACAGCAATCTGTCGAACCATCCTCTCCCCGAGATACTAAGAGTGGACAAAGTCATGCGCCAGCATACGCCTCATTTGTGCATTTACTCCAATCAACCCTGTGTCCTGAACGGTCATCCCCAAGGGTAAAAGGTCACCTACAAAATCCCCAACAGATATGAGTCAAATACAAAATCAGAGCACATAAAGGTCTTAGATTGAACAAGAAATAAGTCTTACCCTATCACTGGTCAGGCCATTCAAGACCTGGCGCACCGCATCTAAAGAGAGAAACCTCATCGACTGCCGATTGGCCTTGTGCCATCGATGCAACTGGAAAAAACCCTCAACGGTATCGTCCTTCAAAGCAATCAGTTGGGTATTAGACCCGATCACCTCATAGAACCCCGTCTGCCAAAGACAAAAATTTCACAATAAACAAGAGGTGCATAAGGAAAATTCAAATGCTTGAAAGACAAATGCACAAAATTAAAGAATACCTCAAGAAGATACACGGATCCAGTGAAAGACAGTCGACAGCACCGACTGAATGCATTCAAAGAGAAATAAAGAGTCGCCAAAGTCAGGCTCCCCCAAGCATAGAGGGGGATGTTCAAAAATATCCTCAAATATGGTAAAAACCATAAGTGGACAACGTCGTCGATCGACGCCACCAGAAAGCCCCCCTACACCAATAAAATAAACAACTGGGCCATCTGTCTCACCTGCAGCTCGTCCTCCACATCGATCACTCTGCCCAATAAAACATCCTTCAGCAGCGACAGATGGATGGAGTCCCCGGACACTATCCTCCCCACATCACCAAGCGTCACGTGCACCACCTCAGGCCTCATCCAGAAAAAACGATCCACCTCTATCTTCTCTCCATCATAATCCATCCCCAGCAGCTTTTGCACATCTATGGGAGTCACAGTCATCTCCCCAAAACCATAATGAAAGGTGTGGGTAGTGTCCCCCACCTCTCCCCCAGAGCACATAAGACTGCCGTCAAACGAGGCGCCTCATCTAGCATAGACGCCAACTTACCAAAGTCTGCTGAGGATACCACCCAATGCACCACAGGTGGAAGATGCTCCCAGACATCCTTAAGCCTTGTCGTCTCGCGGGCACGCATATTTGACAAAGAAACATCAGACTACCAAAAGAGAAAAACACTGTCAGGAACCAAGAAAAAAGGAAAACCACAAAAAAAGAATGCCAAAAGTCATTTTTACTTACATAACTGCCAGGGTTCACCACCCTCAAAGAGTGATGATGCGACGGCTCCCGCAGCAAGGACCGCTCATCCTCAACCAGCTCGAATGTGTCAAAATACTCCTCGCTCCCCAAAGAAAGAGGCGCCATGTCCCTCCACTCCACGCTTGCCCAGTCATCAAAAGCCAACCATTCCCGATGAACTGCAAGGCTCACAAAAGCGATCATTTTTCAGATATTGGAATGCTAGAACGATTCGCAGAAGAAAATTGCAGAAACAGAGAAGGCAAGAAGCTGTGAAAAATGAGGGGAACTCGACCCCTTTATATATGATGCAAAGGGTCATGACGATCGGCAGTGCACCCCCACCAACCGATTGACACTGACCCTTTGCCTTCTCGAGGCAACCCACAAGTCCGTGCCATTGCCGAATGCCACCCTCCACACCATGCTGATCGGCACCCCCTTATATTTTCGTACAGAAATTCCCAAAAAACACCACAAAATCGTGAAAATTTCTCAAAAAAATCCTAAAAATCATGGAAAGGATTTAGAACATTTTCACGAAGAAAATTTTGCACTTCCTCAAGTAGAAACCTTATTTCTCCAGCGAAACTCTCAAAAGACAAGCGAATCTCTCCCCGACAACGTCCAAAACTTCAGGATCATCTCTTATTTCCCAAAGGTCTCAGTTTTCCTCGAGAAATGCGTCCAAACCCTAGACCACCTAATCACTTCCCCAACATCAAATTGGTTGTTCCCCCGATAAAGTCTCCAGAAGACAAATAAGGATTTCCCCAGCAATCATCTCCCCAGCTCAAATCAAAATCATGAGGTAATTTCCCAGTATAGTTCCCCGAGGTCTTTTCAACTTAAGCTTACAGAATTGGTTTCAACCCGTAGAATTGATCATCTCACCTTAAGCTCACAGATTTGGCTTCGATCCGCAGAATTGGTCATCTCACCTTAAGCCCGCAGAATTGGCGTCGACCCGCAAAATTGGTCATTTCAACTTAATCCCATAGAATTGGCTTTGACTCGTAGAATTGGTCATCTTAAACCTAAGCCCTCAGAATTGGCTTCGACCCGCAGAATTGGTCATTTCAAACTTAAGCCCGCAGAATTGGTCATTTCAAACTTAAGTCCGCATAATTGTCTTCGACCACAGAATTGGTCATCTCACCTTAAGCCCGCAGAATTGGTCATCTCAAACTTAAGCCCGCAGAATTAGCTTCGACCCGCAGAATTGGTCATCCCTAACTTAAGCCCGCAGAATTGGCTTCGAGCCGAAGAATTGGTCATCTCAAACTTAATCCCGCATAATTGTCTTCGACCCACGGAACTGTTCATCCCCGACTTAAGACCGCAGAATTGGTCATCTCAAACTTAAGCCCGTGGAATTTTCTTCGACCCTCATAATTGGTCATCCATAACTTAAGCCTGCAGAGTTGGCTTCGACTCACAGAATTGGTCATCTCAAACTTAAGCCCGCAGAATTGGCTTTGACCGTCATCTCGACTTAAGCATGTAGAATCGGTCATCTCACCTTAAGCCCATTGAATTGGCTTCGACCCGCAGAATTGGTCATCTCAAACTTAAGGCCACAGAATTGGCTTCGACCCGTAGAATTGTTCATCCCCAACTTAAGCCCGCAGAATTGGCTTCGACCTGCATAATTTGTCATTTCAAACTTAAGCCCGCAGAATTGGTCATCTCAACTTAAGCCCGCATAATTGGCTTTGACCCGTAGAATCAGCTTTGACCCACTGAATTGGTCATCCCCAACTTAAGCCCGCAGAATTGGTCACCCCCATAATTACTGTAGGTCCTAGGAATTGGCCTAAATCTTTCCTTTAAGACTATCCCCAGCATGCCCCTTTAAGCCTCAAAATTGGCTTCGACCCACAAAATCGGTCACCCTTATCTCGAAGCCCTCAAAATTGGCTTCGACCTGCAGAATCGGTCACCCTTATCTCCAAGCCCTTAGAATTGGCTTCGACTCGAAGAATCGTTCACCCTCATCTCCAAGCCCTAAAAATTGGCTTCGACCCGCAGAATTGGTCACCATCATCTTTAAGCCCTCAGAATTGGCTTCGACCCACAGAATCGGTCATCCTCATCCTTAAGTCCTCAGAATTGACCTCGACCCTTTGGTCATCCTTTTTCAAAGGCATCATGTGGTGTTTATTCGATGTCTATCGTTTATTCCAGACTCACCCATCGAGGGTATCTATAGACACCCCATTCTAATACCCCATAACTCTCTTAAGGTCCTTAGCACCTCCCTTCACCATTACAAACCAAGTCATACCCCGAGTACTGACCTAAAGGCCATCGGGCACTCCCAGGCTCCGTTTGACCAAAAGTCAAACTCTTCAGCTCAAATGAGACTGAATAAATCTTTTAAGGTCACTGAATCCCCTTTCCAACGGTCCATCCCGTTCATAATTCTGACTTACGGTGCGAACGAACGACCCATTTTCCCCCAAAACTCGATCAGGAGGTCACCGAACGCTCCCAGGATCCATTTGACCAAATTCAACTCTTCAGCTTGACCCAGACTTAATTAATCTTTGAAGGGCACTGAAACCCCTTTCCAACGGTCCACCCCGTGCACGATTCTGACCTACAGTACGGACGAATGATCTCTTTTACTCCAAAAGGTCATCGAACGCTTCCAGGCCCAGGTTGACCAAAGTAAACTCCTTAAACCAGTTCAATACCTTTAGAATGTCGAATTAAATATCCTAACCTTTCTAACGGTCCACCCCGTGCACGATTCTGACTTACCATGCGGACGAACGATTCGTTTGCGTCCGAAGTTTCCTCATACAAAAGACCGACGAATGCTTCTGAGCCACATTTGACACAATGTCAACTCCCGGACCCGAGAGCAATCCAAAGTACTTTCAAAGGACTCTGAAGTACCTTTCCAACTGATCACCCCGTGCGTGTTTCGGATGAACGATTCATGCTCTATGAATGATTTTTCGAAGGAACCTGAAAGACATTATAAAAATGGCAGGTTCCAGACCCTGCCAATTGGCAGGACTAGCGCTATACCGATTGGAAATTCCCTGGGCCTATAAAAAGGAGGTCCTAACCTCATTAAAAAAGGAGAAAAATCAGAGATCCATCACTCTAAGCAAGCTCAGAAAACCCCTCTCGAAGTCAGCGTGATTTCCACATCCAAATCCCTTTCCAACCTTCACCTTTCATCACATTTTTCATCAAAATTAGTAAATAAGTACCCTCCATCATCATCCAAGTGCAAGGGCTTCTCTCCAACATCCAAGATCAAGCTCAAGATCTCCAAGAAGCACTACACCAAAAACAGCAATTTGGCACACCTTGATATTAAAAATCTGGCACAGTTTAAAACTGTGCCAAATTTTGGCACGTTTTAATAATAATCTGGCACACTTTAAAACAGTGCCAAAATTTGGCACTATTTAAAAGTGTGCCAAATTGAGTACACTTCACTAAAATATAAAATGCCCTAAAAAAATATTCACCTTCACTCATTTTAGTACCCCGCTCTCTCATCCCTCTGATTCCTAAACCTTCCCGCTCTCTCCGCTCAGCTCTCTTTCACACTGTTCCTCAAATCCATCCCCCCCCTCTCTCGGCGCTCATATCTCTCTCTCTCAGTTCTCAACTCTCCCTACCGTCTCTCTTAAATCATAGGTAAAACTCCCCCCCCCCCTCCCTCTCTCTCGATCTTTCTCTATATATGTATTTTAGAGGAAAGCTTACATACAAGACTTTAATCTGTTAGTTTAGTTTACATCTAAGGTTCTTTGTTTCATTTATATCAAATTAGGGTTTTTGATTTGTTTTTATTTGATTTTGCAGATCTAAAGGTTTCAAATGGAGATTTTCAGTACACCAGGTATACTTGTGAGTATGAGTCGGGTTGAGTTGTGCTTTTATTTGTGTTATATAGATAGTTGTATCTACAGTTTTAGTTTCTAAGTGGTCTTTAGATAGTTGTGGCTTTATGATTTGTTTATGACACTGTGGTAATTGGTTATTTTTTTTATCTCCAGTGTGCAGTTAGTTTTTTTATCTCTAATGTGTAATTATTTATTTTGAGAAAAAAATTCTTAGTTGAACACCATTAATTTTTTGACGGCTATTGACCTCCATTGTCTGCATTTATGAGTTTTTTCCTTCCTTATATTATAAATACCTATGTTCCTGTGTATAAATTTGTATATATTGGAGAATTTCATTTATATAGCCTTTAGTGTGTGTTGGGTATGCTAAATAGGTTATTTAAAGGCTTTACGCTTGAGATTCATCGAATAATGCAATGATTTTTATATACTCAAGCAAATAACGCAACTGTTTTTATATATTAGACTTACCATTATACTGAGCAAATAATTTTTGTTCACAATAAAAATTCCATGAGCTAGAAACCTAGAATGAATTAATTTATGGAAATCCATGTTTCTTTATGTGAATGAAAATATGGCCAACATAAATCTCTTTGAATTGAACCGTCTCTAAATTGCCATTTGAATGTTTCACGTTAGGTGTTGCTTTAGTTGAATCGAGGGTCGGATATAATTTTTTTTATCATATGAGAGTCTATAGCAACGTGCCTTGATTTTCTAATCAATCATCTTATCTAGGTTCTCCCACCAGTTTGAATGACCATCTTAATGAAAATTCTTTATAGGAGTTGATTACAGAGAACTGGTTCGGAACTTCTTGGGGCGTTGTGTTTTTTTCTTATCAATAATGGTGATTCACTCTCTTTATTTGCAAGGTGTGTAGGTGAGTGCATCGGTTTAGTTTGTAGAATAACTCGAGAAAAAATGACATGTCTTGTATTAAAATGTGGTTGTAATAAAAGACTTACATTGGCTTGTTTTGTCCATTTAATGTATTATTTATTCTCCTATTTGTTTCAATGACATTAGAATGCATTAGAGATACACGAATTCGAACAGTAGTCAATATAGTCAAGGCGGAGAGTATAATTCAGTAATAATGATTTCATACATGGTTGATGGATATGGTTATCTTCTTATTAACAGAGAGGTGCATATAATAGAGTAAATTCTTGGGCTTGAATTTCACTACATTTTATTAAATGACACTTTACGATTGTTAGTGTGTGCTTTATACATATATAGCTTCTTAATGTAATTCTTTTGTAGAATTCACTCTCACACACCTAGTTCTTGGCGTTAACATAACATCATTTTTGCAATTCACTTGTTAAATCCTTATATATGTTAACACGATACAGTTGTGTATTAACAAAATTAGTCATAATTCCTTTCATGTCGGGGTTGTCTTATATGAGTATTTGGGAGAGGAATACCTTAAAGTTTTGGGATCAATATTAGGAGATCTTAAAGAAATCGTCAATGCTATTGGTATGACTAAAATGACCCATCCTCTAAAGGATTTTCTTCCTCGATTGACACCAATCTCCAAGAATCATCATGAAAAAGTTCAGGAGAACTGTAATGTTTTAACACAATTGATATTAGTTCTTGTCTATTCAATTGATATTAGTTCGCTTATGAACTTTGCAGGTCTTATTCTAGAACCTATCAATATTTTAACACAAATAGCAGACTAAGATCCTTTTTCAGAGGTACGTACGTATTTTATCACAAAGAGTAGACCATGTATCCTAATTATCATAGAAACAACCTGCTGCAGGTTCTTAAGGAGATAAACAAGAGGTTCTGTTCAAAAAGTCCACTAAGCGAAGGTTAAAAAAGCTAAGTAAAACTCACAAACTTTGTTTCATTTCCATCTTGGAGCCCATGATTAGTGTAGATAACACGGAATACCTTAGATATTCAATTAATTTCGATTATGCCGGTGAATATTCAATTAATTTCAGAATGCAAGTGAATATTCATCTTTTTTGATCTATCGTTTCCTTCTAATTCATTTAACTCAGTTACAAAAGCAGAAGAAAGAATTAGGGGAAACCAAATTGATCAAGGGGTTGCATCAAATTTCAATGTATGCATTCAAGATATTTGTTTGACATATATGGGGATCACAGTTCAAAAATTTTTTGCGCTAGATGTTTCAATGGAGGAGAAGTGAATTTCAAGACATATTTCAAAATATTCAGAATCCGGAGGACACTCTTCTTGCAGTAGAGGTTAAATTACACAACGACCCCTCTCGTACAAACAGATTGGTGGTTCATAAGTCTAAAGAAGACTTGAAGAAATCTCTTGCTATAGAGGAGAATAAACCTCCCCGCGAGGGTCGCCGCGGGCTACCCCGTGCACACACCAGTGCATTACTGTCACCTCGGTCTGCGCAGTCCACGGTACAGCCATGGCAACCCCCACTATCCCCCCACAGCATAGCCATGTCAAAAATCATTGGATAATTAATTTTGGAATTCTAATTTGGATCCTCAATGACCTCGAGTTAAAATGTGATCGCTAACATCTATGAATTAGATTTTCTCGTAATATGAAATGCCTGACAATGTTTTGTATTGCTCTCAAAATTTGAAATGGGGTATGGTATATATTATAGTTATGGATTGTATTTTTATGTATGTATTTTGGGGGGGATGGTTTCGTTGGTACGGAGTTTTCCTTAAGGAAGTGTACGCAAACGATATTCAGATTATGCCATTAGCACGGGCAAGTACTAGTGGTGATGATATTGATATTTCAATTGTATAGTGATAATGAGCATTGAATAGTGATTATGCATTAAATAGTGATAATTTGCATTGAATATCTTTCTAATAGTTTCAGGCTGTGAACTCATTAATGAGCATTGTAGTAAACATATGTGTGCTTTCTTCAAACATGCCTATTTCCTAACTGGCATGAGAGATTGTGAGGTAATCACTCTTCTCAATTCATTAGTTGATGTTTCTTTAAACATGCCCATTTTTGTTAATTAATGTGTTTTAAACTAACTTCTGGAGGGATTTTGTATGTGATGATTTTTTTTCCAACTGGTGGGTAAAAAAAAGAGAATGGACTGATAGTTATTTTATCCTATAAAATTATATCACTTGGTTTAATTTATTTGCAATATTTTCTGCTGTTAGTGGGATTTCAATTTTGAATTCCAATATTTATTGAATTATGTTTGTTAATGGGAATGGTAGAAGAATCATCGAGCAACCCTGTCTCTCAAGTTGAAAAGTTTGATCTATGTTGTTTTTCAAGTTGAATTCCAATATTTTTTGTTCTTTATTTGCAGATGTACATTCGATCTATGTTGATAATGTGAGGTTTACAACCATTTATTTATGTTCCATTGGTTTTTATTCGTGAAGACAACATATAAATTTTTTCATTCTTTGTCTTGAAAAATTCTAACATTCAGTTCTATTGATTCAAAAAAGGCGCATGAATATGCATCTCCGCAAGCTTCTCTATATTTTTTAGACTATATGTTATCATTTTAATTGTATACATATCCTTGGCTTTTCTTTGAAATAGTTCTAACTCTTTTTCACAATACAGACCAAGATGCTAAAAAGGGGTATATAGAGTTGTGAAATGTTGTAAATACCTAAATAAGTTTTCACAAGTTTGTAGCATTATAATTAAGGAAAATTAATGAAAAATTCCAATAAATCTTTATATGTGCTGTGGTGACAATTATTGTGCAACACAAACAAATAAGAAGAAAGCATTCACCAAGTGATAACAAGGAATATAAAATGACAATCACACAACAAAGGATGTATGTGGTTCAACAAAGATGTGCCTACGTCCACGGTGGTGAAATCGATATTATTTCTATATACTCCGGAGAGTAATTACAGAGAATATAAAAACTGCCCTTTTGCCCCGGACCTAGGGTTTAATATATACATGTACATGTAGGTAAGTGGAGGTGATGGGTTCCCCCACGTCTTCCACCCCCCCTATAACTTCCCTTAATGAGAACGTGGGGGGAGACCGGATCAAAATAAGAGATGAGGGGCCTGGACTTTGGGCCGCCAGGATTGGGCTACTTGTCCAGGCCCATGGTCCTAATTCCGGGTACCCACAATTGCCCCTAAATTTATTGGGTCATGTTTATGGGCTCAATAGATTTAAATGATTAGCCATAATGGCTGTTTTGCAATTCTTCAGAAATCGTGAAGCTGATTTTGGCGGCACCCGCCTCGTATCTTGTGCACTATGATTAGTAAAATTTGAAGGTTTATTGGAATAGGTACTTCTCTATTGTTGTTCCAATTTTTCCAGCATTTTCTCATTCCTTGCGAGTTATAGCACTTCGTACCTCCTTCTCTCAATCTCCAGTCTCATTGATTCCTTGCCGCCTGGGCTCGTGCTTCTTCCTCGTTTGAATTGGTCTTCAATCTTGTAAGTTCCTTGTATTTTTTCTCTATGATTTCTCTTTGAGTTTATAGTTTTCTAGGGCTTTTCAATGGCGAAGATTGGAAATAGGTCGGTCTCTGAGTTTAGGAAGTTTTACAACATTCCCGAGTGGGTAGATATTGAGTGTTGTTCCTCCCCTCCTAGAAACGTGAGAGAGATAGATGATGCTCACTGGATCAATATTCTGTTGCTTTCCCAGGGGGACTCACTTTTCCTCCCAATGATTTGTTCCTGCATTTCTTTAGCTATTTCAATATTGTTCCTTCACAATGCTCGCCCAATGTGTGGAAAATAGTAAATGGCGTCCATAGGATAAATCAATTGTATGGAACTAGGTTAGGGCTCGCCGAGGTCTGTTTTCGTTACTCCTTTTCTCGAACTAGTTCTGGTGTCCTTTACCTCAAAGCTAGGAGCCCTGACAGGGTGTTGGTAGTAAATCTACCTGATTACCATAAGGACTACTGGTAAGAAGGTTTCCTAGTTGGGAATTGGCAGTTCCCTCCTCAATTTGAAGGGTCGAGGTCTGAGAGGTTCTCTATTCCTTTTTACGGGGAGGAATACATAGGTAGACATTGTACTGTTGTTTCAATTTTTGCTGATTTGTGACCTTTCTAACTCCTCTTTTTCTTTTTCTTCCACAGCGAGGTCAAAGAATATGGAGCCTGCTCTCAGCGAGGTTCGTATCTCG
The DNA here is from genome assembly GCA_949130495.1 of Sambucus nigra. Taxonomy (NCBI): domain Eukaryota; kingdom Viridiplantae; phylum Streptophyta; class Magnoliopsida; order Dipsacales; family Adoxaceae; genus Sambucus; species Sambucus nigra. The sequence goes on from OX422219.1 coordinate 116,839,511, forward strand.
GAATTGGTTAAGGCTTGGAATATCAGGGAGCCTCAGGGTGACGGCGTGCATCCCAGGTCTGCTGCCTTTCTGATCGAGTACAAGAACATTGGCTCCAGCTTCATAGCAAGGCCTGTGGATAGTATACCAGAGTTTGACTCCTTCGAAGAGACTGCTGCAGAGCCTATCCAGTTGGACGAGGAGGAGAGCAGCTCTGAAAGTGACCTTGCAAGAGCCGTGAGTAATTTGGGTGGAGGGATCTTTGATAGTAGAAGTTCCTCTGATCATGAGGAGGTTTCTGAAGCTCGGGATTCGTTGAGCACTTCTAGCAGTTCAAGTGAAGAGATGGTTCCTCCAAGGAAGAACTTGATTAGGGATGATGATGATGAGGACCATGTGCTTCTTGCACAAAGGTTAAAGAAGAAAAAAACTACTATTGGGGCCGTGGCTACTGATTCCCATTCCTCCGTTCAGGAGAAGGAGAGGATAAGGAAGTAAGAGGAGCAGGTGAGAGAGAGAGAGGAAAAAGGAAGAAGAGAGGAAGAAATTGGAGGAGAAAAAGGAGGCTCAAGGAGAGGAAAAAGAGAGAGAGCGAGAAAGAGGAGGAGAAGAGGAGGGTTGAGGAGAAGAGGAGGAGAAAAGGAGAGGAAAAAGAAGACAAAGGTCGGGCAGGCCTTAGTCCCACTGTTCGCTCTGCCCGAGGGGGCCTTTGTGGTAATTTCTCCTCAGCGGCCCCGTCCCTGCTCGAGAGAGCTGTCCTCCCGACTGATCGCCAAAGGGTAGTGGGGTGAGAGCATTTGGCCCTCCAGGCTAGTTAGAGGCTTTCTCTGGTAAGGTTTCTTTTTTTTTTTTTTCTCTTATGTTTTTCTGATTTCCCTCATTTTCTTCTTCTAATGCCTTCTCTTTTTCGCAGTTCGTTACTGACTTTGTCGTGCTGTATCGTTCACGCGATGAGCTGGTGAAGAAGAACAGTGAGCTAGAGCAAGAGAATTCTGCCCTGAAGGTGAAGAGTAAGGAGCTCGAGGCTAATTTTAAGGCTGTTGATGCTACTCAGATTTCATTCGACTTGGCTCTTGCCACCGCGAGCAAGGAGAAGGATGCAGAAGTCAAGGATCTGGAGGAGCTTAGGCAGGCCTACGACCTGGTTTGCTCGAGAAACTTGTTATCGTGGAGGAGAAAAGGGTGCTCTCCAAAGAGCTGAAGAAAAAGGAGTCCGAGGTTGTCACTGCCAAGGAAGACTCTTATAATTCCGGCTGGGCTGCAGCATATGAAGATGCTGAAGTTTAGATAGTTAGCCGTATGAACTTCAAGAAAGGATGGAACAAGGCTCTCATAGCCTCTAGGGTGGATGTTGCATCCCCAATATTTGACGAGCACGACCCAGGGCCGAGGCCAGTAGTGGATGAGGACCCTACCCAAGCCGTTGAAGTCTCTGATCCTACTCCTCAGGTGACCTCTGTTGATGTTTCTCTTGTTGAGGTGACAGAGACCACCCCTGTCGAGGGCAGTGCTCCTGTTGATGCTGAGAAAGGGCCATCTACCTCTGGGCCACTTGAGGTTGCTAATTGATAGGATTACTTTGTATTCTTTTCTTTTTCCAGTCTGTAAACTTTATTTCTTCAGTTCGATGTAACCTCAATCTTTATTAATGAAAAAGGCTTTTTTTCTGCTTGTACTGATTTGTCTCTTTCTCTCCTTTATCTTCCTTTCATTTGTAGTTAGTTGATGTAGATGATTACATTCCTGCTACTTCCAAATTGGGTAAGACCCTTGGTACCAACGCGAGTCCTGAAGTTTGCCAGGCCTTCGTTAAGCTTTGTAAGTCCCTTAGGTCCAGAAATCAGAAGTATAAGGAGCGATCCGAGTTGGTGGCTAAGCTGAAGGACAGGCTCCAGGAGATGGAGGATATTGGTGCTTCAGTGCAAGAGGAGGTCAATGTGCTGAGAACAAGACTACTAGAGGCCACCGAGATCAACCAAGTTGGGGAGGCTCTTCAGCAGGAGAATGAAGACCTGAGGAGAGAAGTCTTACGACTTAGGGAGCATGCGCTGAGCACTGTTCCAGAAGTTCAGTAAGGCTCCTCATCGTCGCGAGCTAGATCTGGTCATAACGTTACTCCTCCTATGTCGCGAGGTCCCACTCGCCCTCCCCTTCTACGCGATGGTAGGAGCAACAGGGGCAGAAACAGGGAAGCGAAAGAGCTTTGTGATAAGGAAATGGAGGAACTCCGTGGTGTTGTTCAGAGAGCATATGTAATTGCTGCTGGGCTTCAAAGGGACGTCACCCCGTTGCGGCAATTGTTCAAGAAAAGTCCTCAGTAAGCGTGGGCTGACGATTATGATCAAGGCTAGTCGGATTCTCCAACAAGGCTATCTGAGTTCGAGGAGCTTTCTTTCATCAGGGGATGGCTAAGTGCCTTGAAGGATCTGCAAGTCCCGAGGAACTCGGTGCTATGGTATCGTCATGAGATGTCTTCCTCCACTTTGATGCCCAACCCATTCAGAAGGGACGATCGATGGATCCCCATCGATGCTATTCCTCGGAAATTATTAGAGTCAGATGCGAATGAGGTTGTGGAAGAGTTTGCTCGTGCTCCTGATGACGGACGAAGTGCTCGAGTGGTTGATTATCTTGCTCGGAGGCTTCCACCCCTTGAGATTTTGCCAGTTGCTATTTTTTTTTATTTATGATAATGTAAATGCTTTGGGCGAGCTCGCCGACTAAACATGTATTATCATCGTTGTAAGTATGATGGATTAATAAAAAGTTTGTGTTTTGGGCAATTTTGCCAACTAAACGTGTATATCCTACTTTTCATATCCTTGCTGCTTTATGATCTTTTTTGTTTTGTCATGCAAGTGTCCCCCCAGTCCACTATAATACCAAAGTACCATTGTGCCCCACTTTACCTTTTAGGTTGTATCGTCACACTCCCTCAGGCCTAAGTAGGGCAATTGGTGAGGACACACCTGGTGTTGGATGTCTTCATCCGATCAGGATTTTCTTCAACCGAAGTAGGTTTGATGACCAGTATAAGATTTGGTCGTATTGCCTAAGAATCCTCTATAGGGCTTTATATATTGCCAGGGGCAATGATAAGAGGTCTCTCGTGTTTTATGACGATGACCTGAGGAGGGGTATTCCCCTGCTATAGTGACCATCGTGCATGTTATTTGGAAAAGATGTGCGATAAATGCAGTTGTTATTGATCAGAGTGTAATCAATTAAGTAACTTTCATTAGTAATAAGGAAAATGAACTTCTGTTTTCATAACAAAAGAATACAAGAAAAAGATCTAAAAATAGAATTTCTTGAGATTAGCTGTGTTCCATGCTCGTGGTATTTCTCTGCCCTCCATCGTTTCCAAGTGATAAGCACCTTGCAGATCGTCTTTAGTTACTTTAAAGGGTCCTTCCCAGCTTGAGCCTAGCTTGCCGCCTGACGACTTCACTGTGCTGCCCAGGACTTTTCTTAGAACATAGTCCCCAACTTGGAATGTCCTCGGGCTAACCCTTTTGTTATAATGCTTCGCGAGCTGTTGCTGATAGTTCGCTAGCTTCACTAGGGCTAGGTCTCTGTGCTCGTCTACTAGGTCGAGTTCAGCGAGCAATGCTTCATCATTCAGGCCTTGGTCGACAAGGTTGGATCTCATTGTTGGCAAACCTGCTTCTAGTGGGATGACTGCTTCCATGCCATATATCAGCGAAAATGGGGTTTCTCCTGTTGCTCGCCGAGGAGTGGTTCGGTACGCCAATAGAACACGGGGTAGCTCTGTTACCCATGCGCCTTTGGCTCGCTCTAATCGTTTCTTTAATCCATCGATCACAGTTTTGTTGGAAGCTTCAGCTTGGCCATTGCTCTGAGGGTAGGCCATCGAACTGAAGTGGTGTCTGATCCCGTGTTCGTTACAAAAGTTCTGAAAGGGGCCACTTTCGAACTGCGTTCTTGTCGGTGATGATGGTTATGGGGATTCCAATCCGAGTGATTATATTCCTCCATATGAACCTTATCATATCAGTATCTCAGATGTTCACCAGGGATTCAGCCTCGATCCATTTGGTGAAGTAGTCAGTCGTAACCAACAGGAATTTGTGATTGCCGACGGCGGTAGGCAGCGGTCCCACGATGTCCATTCCCCATTGAGCGAAGGGCCATGGGGTGGACAGGGACTTCAGGTCGCTGGTGCGTTGGTGGGCCATAGGAGCGTGGAATTGGCATTTCGGGCATTTGTGGACATATACAGCGGAGTCCTTTTGCATGTATGGCCACCAATAGCCTTCCTTCATTGATCGAAAGGCTAGAGACCTTCCTTCGATATGACTTCCACAGATTCCATCGTGAAGATCGTGTAGCACTTGCTCGACATCACCTAGGTGGATGCATCTAAGGTAGGGACCGGAGAAGGATTTCTTATACAAGTCGCCTCCTAAAGATAAGTGAAAGCGAGCAGCTTTGACTCTTATCTTGTGGGCAGTTTTCTTGTCATCTGGGAGCGTGCCATCCTTTAAATAGTCCTTTAAGCGGTCTATCCAGCTGGGGGCTGATCCCACCTGGAGTATTTGTTCCACGTTTGGTAACTTGCTGTTGTGGTTAATGCTCTAACAAATGAGGAAATCGATGGGGATGACCCTCTTAAGGTCAGAGTCAACTGTCGAACTCAAGGCTGCTAAGGCATCAACATGACTATTTTTCCCCCTGGGAAACTACTGGATGTTGATCTCTTCAAAGCTTGACATTAATTCTCTCACTAAGGCGAGGTAGGCTACCATTCTTTCATCCTTTGCATTGTAATCTCCACTTATCTGATTGGAGACTAGTTGAGAGTCTCCGAACACCTGTAAACATTTTGCTCCTAGAGTTTGTGCCTTTTGGAGATCGGCTATTAGGGCTTCGTACTCTGCTTCGTTGTTGGAGGCTGCAAATCCAAGCCTGATTCCTTGTTCGAGGATTGTGTTTTCTGGAGTGATGAGGACAATGCCTACCCTTGCCCTCTTTGAGTTGGAGGCTCCATGAATGAAGAGTCTCCAGGTTCCCTCTGTAGCTTGGTTCTTCTCTTGCCTTGTTGGTTGAGGTTGGTCGGAGAGTTCTTCGCCCATGAATTCGGCTATGAAATCAGTAAGAATCTGACCCTTGATAGCTGTCCTTGGTTGAAATTGGATGTCAAACCGGTCGAGCTCGACTGACCACTTAGACAGTCTGCCCGACAAGTCCGCTTTCCTTAGGACCGCCTTAAGGGGATACGATGTAAGGACGATGATAGTATGAGCTTTGAAATAATGCTTTAGCTTCCTCGAGGCTATTACAAGTGCAAAGGCAAGCTTCTCCAATGGCAGGTACCTCTGCTCGGCGTCTAATAAGGTTTTGCTCGTGTAGTAAACGGGGTGTTGGATTCCTGCAACCTCGCATAATAACGCAGAGCTGATAGTGTGATTAGATACGGAGAGGTACAGGTACAAAGAATCCATTTGCTGTGGTATAACAAGCAGCGGTGGGGAACTTAAGTAGGACTTGAGCTCGTCCAAAGCTTGCGAGCAGTCTGGGCTCCACTCTATCGGTTTACTCCCCTTTAGAAGCTGGAAAAATGGCTTGCACTTCTCGGAGGATTTGCAGATGAAGCGATTTAAGGCGACGAGCATTCCAGTGATCTGCTGCACGTCCCAGATTGTTCGAGGGGTTGCACCTTGTTGATTGCATCGATCTGGTATGGATTAGCTTCTATGCCTCTCTTACTGACCAAGTACCCAAGAAATTTTCCTAACTGGACACCGAAGGAACACTTGCTCGCATTAAGTTTCATCCGGTACTTCCTGAGGATTTCGAAGGTCTTTGACAGGTCCGAGAGGTGATTTTCCTTCTTCTTACTCTTAACGAGCATGTCATCGATGTAGACCTCCATTGTGTCTCCCATTTGATCCTTGAACATTTTAGTGACCAGTCGCTGATAGGTTGCCCCTGCATTCTGGATCCCAAAGGTCATGACCTTTTAGCAATATAACCTAATTGTCGTGATGAACGCCGTTTTGTCCTGGTCTGGGGCATACAAGGGGATCTGATGATATCCTGAGTATGCGTCCAGGAAACTCATTCGCTCGTGAGCTACAGTGGCGTCTACTAGTTGGTCTATCTTTGGGAGGGGGAAACTATCCTTAGGGCATGCTTTGTTAAGGTCAGTGAAGTCGATGCAAACTCTCCACTTCCCATTATTCTTAGAATCTACTACTGGGTTGGATAACCACTTGGGGAATTGCACTTCTCGTATGGATCCTGCATCCAGCAGTTTTTCTACTTCCTTTTTGACCGCTTTAGCCTTCTCGGGAGCAGTTCTCCGTGCCTTCTGCGTGATTGTCTTGAATATGGGGTCGACGTGCAGCTGATGACAGACCATACTAGGATCAATTCCAGGCAGCTCGTATGGTTCCCATGCGAAAACATCTACGTTGTGTCTCAGCAAGGTCGTCAACTCCTTCTGTTCTTGGTCGGTGAGAGATGCTCCAATCAAGAAGACTCTGCTACTGTCACCAACTTCAGCCATAACTTCTACCAGGTCCTCGACAACACGCTCGAAGGGGAGGATCCTGGTCTCCTCTACTCCAGGTCTTCCATACTTTAATTGCTACTTAGAAGGTATCACACCTTCTTCAACTTTCTCGCTGGGTTGACCGGCCTTCTTCTCTGGCTTTGGTCGGATGGATGCTATAAAGCACTTCCTCGCCATTGCTTGGTCGCCGTGGATATCCATTACTCCTCGCTCAGTTATATATTTGATCTTCTGATGGTAGGTCGAGGAGACTTCCTTCATCGCATGAAGCCATCCCCTGCCGAGGATGGCCTGGTACGGTGAATCGATGTCAACTACCAAAAACTCGATCATCTTGGAAAAGTTTCCAGCAGGCACTGGCAGTACTATCTTGCCCAGGGGCATGGTCATTTTTCCAGCGAAGCCGACCTAAGGAACAGTAGCTTCCTTTAGGTCGGTGGCGCTCAACTTCAATTTCCTGAATAGGTCGAGGTACATTACTTCGGATGAGCTTCCTTGATCGACGAGCAGCTTGTCGATGTCAAAGTTGGCTATCCTGAGTGTAATGACCAGGGCATCATGATGTGGGGTCCTTACTCCCACCAAATCTTTATCCATGAAAACAATATGCTTGTTATAGTTTACGTCCTCTGCTCGTCGACGCTTTCCTGACTGTGACTTTGCTGGATCGATTTGAAAAGCCTGCATTACCGCTGTAAGTTTTTTCATTTCCATTCGAGGTGAGTTCCCTTGTATCTGCTTGACGTCAGATACTCCGTGGATTACTGTGAACTCATGTCCAGCATCATCCTCCAGCACGTTGTCGGGTCTCGCCTCTCTGTTGGCAGCCACTTTCTCTGCCCTCTTTTCCACAAAGTCGTTCAAATGTCCGGACTGGGCCAACTCGTCGAGGTGAGACTTAAGAGCTTTGCAGTGCTCGGTCTTATATCCTCCCTCTTTGTGAAAAGTGCATCTTAACGCATTGTTCCTATTCGATGGATCTCTTCCCATTTTCTTAGGCCACTTGATGAATGGCTCATCTTTGATCTTCGTGAGAATTTTATAAATTAGTTCTTTGAAGACAGTGTTGACCGCCTGGAATACTTTCGATGCGTCATGGTTTCCTCCATTCCTGGAGCCATTTTTGCCTCCGTTCTTTACTCCTTTCTTTTGGTTCTCTGTTTTTTCACTTCCCTTGGTAGTGAGCTTAGCTCGACCATTTTCTCCTGTATTAGGTCAGGTGACATCTTCCACCTTTGCGTATTTCTCGATTCGGGCCATTAGGCCATCAATAGTCATAGCTTCCTTCTTCGTGAGGGACTGGTATTGGAGGGAAGAACTAGGGAGCCCAATTTTGAAGGAGGCCACTGCCACTTCCTCTGCGCAGTCCTCGATCTCATTGAATAACTCCCAGTACCTCTTCGTGCAGTCTCGGAGGGTCTCTTGAGGCGTTTTCTTCATTATTAGCAAAGCATCCATCCTTTTGGGATGGGAGCTACTGGTAATAAATCGGTCCATTAAAATTTTGGCTAGGGATTTGAAATTCCTAATCGACCGGTGGGGGAGCCTTTCGAACCACTTCTGCGCTACATCATGCAGGGTCGAGGGAAAAATGCGACACATCAGGGCATCTCGGTGATTCCAGAAGGTCATGGCCTGTCGGTATTACCTGACGTGATCGATGGGATCAGTCTTTCCATCGTAAATCTTGAACCTTGGAATGGTAAATTTCTTCGGGGCTTCCTCCTCTTCGATTTCCCTCATGAAGGATGACTTCATCTTGGTTTTGAGAGCTCGCCTTGAAAGTTCTCTGGTTGATCTTGTTCCGTGGTGAGCAGTATGTTGGTCCATCTCCCTGCGGACTAGATTTCGTATGTTTTCGTCGCTGCGAGCAGGGCTCTGGCAGCGGCGAGCTTTTCCCAGCCGTTCGCGGAGGTCGTCGTTTGACTCGCCTCCTTCGACCTTTTGAGATTCTCGCCTAGGGCTCCTTCCTCGGCTGCGAGACTTGCTTACCTGAGGTTTAGGAGTGCGGTTTGGATGTCTCCGGTTATCAGGACGAAGCTCCCTCTCTAGTCTTTCCAGTCTTCTTCTCAAGCGAGCATTCTCAACCTCGTACCTGCGGAAAGACTCCCTCTGCTCGTGGAGCCTTGCCTCGTACGCATCAATCAATCTTGATATCTGTGTGGACCTCGCTGGTCCCTGACTTTCTTTTCAGGCTGGCCTTTCCAGGCGAGCTCTCTGATTTGAACATCGAACTTCAAACCTAATCCTGCGAGGAGAAGGTGGCTCTTGAATATCTCCTGCCTGAGGGGCATTGCTGCTGTGACCAGACAACTTAAACTCCTTTCTTAGTGTGGGCTCTTCTCAGGGAAAGATGAACGCTTCCCACAGACGGCGCCAATTGTGGTGACAATTATTGTGCAACACAAACAAATAAGAAGAAATCATTCACCAAGTGAGAATAAGAAATATAAAATGACAATCACACAACAAAGGATATACGTGGTTCAGCAAAGATGTGCCTACGTCCACGGTGGTGCAGTCGATATTATTTCTATATACTCCGGAGAGTAATTACAGAGAATATAAAAATTGTCCTTTTGCCCGGGACCTAGGGTTTAATATATACATGTACATGTAGGTAAGTGGAGGTGATGGGTTCCCCCACGTCTTCCATCTCCCCTATAACTTCCCTTAATGAGAACGTGGGGGGAGACCGGATCAAAATAAGAGATGAGGGGCCTGGACTTTGGGCCGCCAGGACTGGGCTACTTGTCCAGGCCCATGGTCCTAATTCCGGGTACCCACATGTGCTCATTTTTTTTATAATGTTAAACAGGTATCATTTTTGTTATAATGCTCATAACTGTATGCTCATACCTATTATAATGTTAAACAACTTTGTATCCTTTTCAAATTTGGGGAAAGTTTTAACAATGAACTAAGGAGAAGGTATTATAAACCTCCACTTTTTTGGTAATGAAACATTATAAGGAAGGAGAAGGTATCCTTTTCAGATTGGTTTGACTTTTAGATTGAAGGAATCATCCTGCTTATATGATAATATGAGATTGGTTTGAGTTTTAGGTTGTGTTACTATTTTAACAACAACTTTGATTGATTCTCTTAAACTCATATGCATTTTTTTTTTGTTCTGAGTTTATTTTGGATGTTGGTTTTGATTTTTTTGTTCTGAGTTTATTTTTTTTCTGAGTTTATTTCGGATGTTGGTTTGACTTAAACCTATATGAATATCAGTTGACTCTTGATCCATCTAAGAGAATATCAGCTACTGATGCACTTGATGCTACTGATGGACTTGATGCTGAGGCATTTTTTACACTGCTATCTTTCTTTTTACTACTCAAGCGTTTCCATAATTTTACATGTGTATATTTTTTGATTGAGTAGTATTTTTTTAATTCGGTAGCTATCAAATTACATTCATATTTTGATTGGGTTTGCATATGAGTAAAAACACATAAAGCACATTTCATAGACTGTTATTATTAGACTGAAGAGTAATGTGAACAGTAATGTTCTGACAGCAAGGTAGGTAGAGGGAAGCATCCACCTTTCTTTGTTTTATTCGGATCTTTGATTATATTGTCTCATTATGTTGATATTATTATCACATTATATTGATTCGGATCAAGAAAGCCGTATCCATTGGTGAAGACATGAGTTGTAACATCAACATCAAGTCATCTAATGTTATAGTTGTAGACAAGGCATAATATATTGTAAATCAGTAACTGTTCACAGTTCAGTAAGAATTCATCAAGTTTAGTATAACCAGTTTTGCCTTTCTTCCAAGTTGACTATTATCAACATGATTGGAAGCCTCTTGGATTCTAATTCTTTGTAGTCTCCATCAATCTTCTAAGGTATGTAAATATTTACGTGGTTCAGTCATAATTGTACCCCCCCCCCCCCCAATGAACTGTGGGAGTTATAACTGTGGGGCTATAATTGTGGGGCGGATGAAACTATATGTTTGGGGCTATAACTGTGGGGGCAAATAATTCATATATGTGTTGTTTTAAGTGAACATATCTAGCATTAAAAAATCAAGAAATTATATGTCCATTCTTGAATGCCGTATTGGAATCATGGATAATTGTATTTTATATATGGTTTATATACAAAAGATGTGTATGTTAGTCAAAATATATGCCTTATGCATATTTCTCATTACTTTAGGATTCCTTAACACCATTGACGAATTACAGTCTACTGTGGTAGACATAAGTCATTTGGTATGCAAATTGCGCATGGATTGGATTAGGGATCCGTTGAGTTTAGTATGTGTATGTACCCTTTATTTGTGGACTATTTTTATAATAAGTTGTCTATATCCAGCTTAGGGAGATACCATTTGATTGACTAAGTTGGTTTTATTTTGAAGGAAAAGAATGTTCATGGAAATGGAGACCAAATTATGAATTAGCTGGATGTCATCTAGATGAATATGTTCGAAATTTCAGACTTTGTAATTTTTGCTATGTTTGATCTAAAGCAATGGCAGTTATCTCTATCTAAAGCAATGGAAAACTGGGAAATTTTATTCAGTCCCTGATGTTATTCGCCTTATTATTGCTAAGGAGGGTTTCAAAGGCCTATATGACGGGTATGGATCCTTTTTTTTTGCGAGTGTTTCCGTTTGATGCCATCCAGTCGTTCATATATGAGCAGCTTCATATTGGGTATAAGTTAGCGGCAAGAAGGGATTTCAATGATCCCGAGGATGCTTTAATTGGTGCTTTTACTGGTGCAATCACCGGAGCCATAACAACCCCTCTTGATGTAATAAACGCTAGATTAATGGTTCAGGGATCAGCAAACCAGTAAAATGGTATCTTCAATTGTGTTGGGGCTATCATAAGAGAAGAAGGAGCTCCTATTTTTTTAAAGGGAACTGGGCCTCGAGTATTATGGATAGGTATTAGAGGTTCAATTTTTTTGGTATTCTTAAGAGGATAAATAAGAAATTTGCCCAAAGGCACCCCATTCCAGACAGTCTTCATCTGATGAGAGGGGAGTTAATCCAAGATTTATTTAAGAACACATTGAAAAAATTAAGGCAGGACATTGCTGAAGAAGGCTATTTTTTTTGTAAGTTTCATAATCTTCATTTGATTGCTTTGTGATATGTTGGCATGATATGCAACCTTCCTTTCGCAAGAATGTGATATATTTTTTGCGAAGTTTGAACCGTGCCTTCAGGCACGGGTATTTACTAGTACATATATACATATATAGCAGCAGTATATATGTACATATGTATATAACAGCAGCGTTGCTGTTATATATATATATATATATATATATATATATATATATATATATATATATATATACAATTCATGCATAGCTGTAATTGATGTTGGCGGTCTTTATTGGGATGTCGCATTTTAGGGCGGCTTCGGACCTTGATATTTGTAAGAAGGGGCCTGCATTTTGTATGCTTGGAGTGCATGTGTATGGGATGGATGTGTTGAAGGTGAGGGAGGTGACTCAGAAGGCAGTTGCCAGGACAAGGAAAAGGGATGGCCCGACTTTGATTGAATGCGAGACTTATAGGTGTAGAGGATTGGCTACTAGTTTCACTTGAAGTATGAATCAGTTCAGACTGGGATATAAACTTCACTATCTGATTGTGGGAAAGGTCTTGGAGAAATTTACACTGATTGGATTTGTTTTTTATTACTTGTTCTCCTTATATGTATCTACTTCATTCGCATCTCAAAAAATCCCCACTTTTTCTTTTTTTGATTATCCTTGGCTTAGGTATCATTGTTTAATACGCAACCGAAGACTTTAGTTTCTTGTAGCCACCTCTATAAGGCTTTGTGTTCTTCCATTATTTTTATTTTGGGGATTTTTTGTGTGTTTATTGTTCTTTCTGTTTTAATAAATTTGGGTCTCGGAGTTTTCTATAAAAATTGTCTTCATCTGTGAATGTGAATTTGTCTAGAAGATTTAATAAGTTAAAGTTACTCATTAATTCTTTGTTACTCGATATGTATGATTAATTAATTTTTTTGGAATATTATTTATAATTATTTTTTTCTATTAATTCAAAAATTTGGCACACTTCAAAACCGTGCCAAAAGTGTATCAAATTTTGGCACGGTTTTGAACTGTGACAAAAGTTTATCAAAATATGCTCAATTTGGCACAGTTCAAAACTGTACCAAAAGTGTGCCAGAAATATCAAATTCTGGCACGGTTTAAAAGTGTGCCAGAAGTGTTCATGTTTGGCCAAATTTGGCACACTTTTAAACCGTGCTAGAAAAAAATGGCCATTTTGGAACACCTGATTCTGGCACAGTCCAAAATTGTGCCAGATTTGATCTGGCACAGTTTTAAACCGTGCCAGATTCCTGTTTTTGGTGTAGTGAAGGTCCAACTCTTTCAACTCTCTCTTTAAATTCTCCTAAATTTGCATTAACTTATTTTATTACTTAGTACTTTTTGTTCTCTCATCTCACATATCTTAATATACTTTTTATCTAGTATTATTGCACATCTCTTATTTTCATATAAATAAAACCCAAAAAATAAGAAAAAGATGATTTGCTCATAAATTCCAAACGGAAATTCTCACACTTTTCTCACAACTAAAACACTTTTTTACACACACACACACACATATAAGATAAGTCCCCGATTGGATTTATGGGATAAATCCCACCCCTCATTTTGCATACGAACTATATGGACTTTGATGCCTCTATAGGCTACGTAGGCGTCTCGGGGTAAAACCCGTGACTCAAGTCCTATTCCTACTTTTCTCTCATTTTCTATTTTCTCTATATTCTTTAAACTCAATTCTCTTAAATTCTATATATACATATATTTGTTCTTAGTGGCGTATTATTCCATGTGCGTTATCGTTTCGTTATAACGATCAACGCGAGGATAATCGTGTAAATCCTATTTTCTAATATTATTCTTAGGAACATTCCTATGGATGACTCGCTTTATCTCTTCCATGATACAAGTCGATGATTCCTATCTCCACTACGTATAAATATGCACACACATCAGGGGGAAATAAAGGAAAATCGCAACAACCCATGAGAGACCGTAAGGGAGGAATGGGTGCCTAACACCTTCCTATTTTGTAACTTATCCTCTGGACCCTTTTCGAATCATTTTGGTTTCGTATGTATCAGTATGTCTTTGGATGTTGTCCTTCGGGACGGCTCCCTTTTTTCTTTTGTCTGTTTTGAGTAAAATAGACTAGCGACTCCATCTCTCTACATTTTCACCTCATCATGACGTCGGTCGAAGTACTCCCGAGAGAGACGCGCGGGACCAAGGATCCTCTCCCACCGCGAGGATCAAGGATGGCCACAAAGTGAAAGCAGTCGGTGGGGATTAAAATTCTTCATGTTATAGGATCATTTTTTAACCATAGTTTCTTCTTTATTTTCATATCCTATACATCGTGACTAGCACACTCTTTATCTTTGGAATGGGATCCACCCAGGCATGTTCCTATCAGATTTTGTGCAAAATTCTTCTTCGTGTGCATTAAATTAATTACACGCCTTACACGATGATCTTTCAAATACGATAAGTTAAAAATACTGATTGTCTGGATGATGGTTTTACTTTACTATGGTCGTTCGGATCCTCCCTAACTTTACGATTCAGGTTTCCAAATTGAGGGTGTTTGCCTATGTAATTATTCCCCTGAGTCGCAGTTGTTGCCTTCTCCTTGATATGCTGACCAAAAATCCGAGTAGGTGGCGTCCTGCACTCATGACCGACATGTAAAAAGTTAGACTTGTCATTCCTGAAAGGGTGACTAGTCGATAGAAATATATGATGACCCGTATAACCCATTTTACCATTATGATATATCCCACTGGCTTTAGTTTCCTCCCCACATTTGGGACATCCATATTAACCATCACCATTTCAAATGTACAAGGTCCCATAAGCAGGAAGGTCATGAATCGTCCACGTCACCATTGCTTTAAGTGTGAATTCTTCATCCTTATGAGATTTAAATGTCGTCACACCTTTATCCCATAATTATTTATGTTCTTCAACTACTGGGGCTTATATATCGATATCATCACCGGGAGCCTTTGGCTCGGGTATCAACAAAGATAAAAATTTGAACTCCTTTCTCATGCACAATGTCGGATAGAGATTCAAAGGCGCCATGAGAACTGGCCAATAATTCTGATTAGTACTTAAACTATCGAAATGGTTAAACCCATCGGCTGAGATTGCAAGATGAACGTTATGCGATTTTTTTGCTAATTCATGGTGTTGTGCATTTAAAATTTTTTGAATGAGTGAATCAATAAGATGTCGCATAAGATTCCCACCCACCGCGCACTGATCATGCCATGTCATGGCCTCCGCTATCCATGGTACCATGAAAAACTATTTTAACCATGGCCCAAGTGGAAAATACTTCAAAACCTTTTGTGGGACTTGTGAGCACTTGCGATATTTTTCAGCTTTGTGCTTTCCATTCTCATAAACCACATATTTATGTCTCACTTCATATAGAACACTCATCCTTCTTCTCATGCTCGTTGCGGTACAATATGCAATCATACTTGCATGCATGAATAGATTTGTATTTAAAACCCAAACCCTTCAAGCGTTTCTCGATGGTAGGATAATTGTCTTGTAACATGTTCTCTATTGGGAGAATTTATTCAACCCACTTAATAATTCTGATTACTCTATTGCCAAGCAAACTAAATTGTCTCTTCAAATTATGAAAACCAATCATTTCATTTAATAGTGAGTGATATTCATCGCAATCTTTATACAATGGTCTAGACTCATCGGCTTTCAATCGTATGTATTCCCGATCTCCTAGTAGTTCATAATCAAATTGTTCATGTACTTGGTCACAATTCACATTATTAGTATCTATAGGTTGGTTGTTTGGGTGGTTATGGATTCCATAAGAATCATCAATTAAGTCGGTCAATAGACGATGTATTGGTGAATCATGTACCACTTCCACTCATTGGGGTTCCATCATGCAACCGGCTACTCATAATTCTTTCAAAACATCAGGTACATTTTTATTCACTATGGTATGTCCATATTTTATAGTGTTGACAAATTCCCCACTTTATTAAATGTACCTTAATGTCTTCTAATGACATGTATTTTTTGTTCATACATCAAGTGCATGGATACATAATCTGATCACTTTAAAGATTTTTGTAAGCATATTTAACAAATTCTTTAACACCCTTTTACATAATTATTTGTTATTTGGTTAATCTCCCCCATCCACTCTTTATATTATGGGAAATCCATTTAATAATCTTTAAATTTATGTCTTGTCTTGATAGATTAAAACAAATGTCATGTTGTGTTCAATAAATTAATATGATTACAAAAATGTCATGTTGCATTAAGGTGATATAATTACAACTGAAATGGGAAAAAATATTATTAAAACTCAAACAAAAAATATTATTACAAGTGAAACAAAAAAATTGTTATTAGAACTGAAATAAAAAAATATTAAAAATACTTGACCAATAGATAAGCCGGCCAAGTGGTAAAAGAATTTGCATAATGCCTTAATTCTCTCCCTTCCCCATTGTCAATGTGACCAGGTACATCTTCGCATCCATTGTATATTTAATAAACTATTATTTGAGCCTCACCCTTCTACAAAGGACGGACGTTTACTTTAGCTTTGATAAGTATGGATATGAGTGTGCACACACCAATAATCCTACTATTTCCCAGGTCCTTGAAATATAATTATTCGCCACGTAAGTGGTTGACGATGATCCAAGACCTGTGATAGGCAGAGGCACTAGGAAGTGGAATGTTTTAGAAGGCGAAATTGGGGATGGGTATGTTAAAAGAATAGGAATTTGGGACATGAAACTTCCATAGGGAGGAAAGGGTAAGCCTTGAGCAAGAGGGTAAAGGAAACCATGAGGAGGCATTGGGGGCCGATAACCTTCAATAAAAAGCGTCACAAGTTTCCCAATTTGATTTGTCAAGAGTCCCAGGTTATTTTTACTCTCTTGGACATCCCCATCCGTCCCGAATTATTATTCCTCTTAGGATGATATAAGACTCCTGACCAAAGAAATATCGTCTAGGAGAGGTGCGGTGTGTTATAATTTTATTTTTGGCATATGTGATCCAACAGCCCTCGTCCTCCACGTTTTGTCCTTTTCAAAGGTCTGGGTCAAAGCATCATTATCCAAGTCATCAAAACGGATCGAACTTGACTGACTACTAATGGCCTCAATTGATTCCACAGTCGTAGCCAAGTGCGAAAAGAATTTATTATCTTTGTTCTGTCGAGCATGAATTTATAAGTTGGCCTGATTTGGTTGTTTACTAGCATATGGACCATCATTTGTCTTGCTCGACCATTCATTCTTAAAATATTCATAATATTTGGAGCCCAACCTATGAACATCAGTTATTTTTGCCCTATTTTGTTTATTCTTCTCCCTCTGGACAAGCCTCTTATATTTCGACTCATTCTCCAAAAAATCATTCCACTACTCCATCGACATTTCAACATTGTGAGGCACCCTGTCTTTCAGAGAAAAATAAGCTCGATGCATCCTTTGGGAAATGTCTCTATCAAAGGTTTCTCCAGTATGTCCATAATTAATAAGCAACCTGAGAAAGAACCTCATGCTCTGACTTATTGGGAAATGTAAATCATTTGCAGAGTTGATTGCAGATGTCATCTTTGATGGATCGATCAACAAGGTTCGAATTGTCTTCTCTCCCAACTCCCATGTTCATTTTTCCTAGCGATAAACACTGGTCTTTAAAGTTCAGTAGGCCATTTTCATCACCCATGGGGTTATTCTCGAGAAGGGGAACCCAATGGGCTTCTTTTCATTTGAGCGAGAGGTGAGGGAAGCACAAGATGGAAGCGTTGGAATAACCAGAGTTTTTTTCCTACTCGTACTTGAAGTCGTATTTGAAGTATGTGAATGAACCAAAGGAGGAGTTATGAATTTCTCAGTGATTGGTGATGAGAATTATGGTTGTTGTACACAAGATGAAGACCCTTGGTATATTTTGACCATTGCCTCCCGAAATTATCTACAAAAATAAAAAACCATAAGCGATTGAATAATTATAATAATATGAAATTATAACTAACCAATTAAGTTAATGACTATACACACACACACACACATATATATATATATATATACACACCTTTTCAGAGTAAGACTTTAGAATATGTTCAATGTGCCTGATCTTAATCCATTCGGTATTATTTTTTAAGAACTTATGGATTTTAGCACGTAGACAACTAGTATGAAGCATATCTAAGATTGATTTATAGTTATTCGTGAGATGAACTCCGAATCCAATCTTTTTTCAACTTGTTGGCAAGATTCAATTATACTTGCATATGGCGTGAGATATCACAATCTATGTTAATACTCTCTGGATGAAGATTATTTGTGTGGAATATATCCTCTATATTGCCATCCCAACTTTCTAGTAGGAAAAATATAATACGATCGAAAAGGTACACTTATTGGAGATTAACTCCACGATTTGCAAGGTAGTTAAATTATTCAATCTTCTTATTCCCATACCCATAAATAAGAGTACCCTCTATTTGGCACGCACTAATAAAAGAGGTATATGTGCGGTCCAATTGTAACCTATCGTACTCTTATTGTCAGTGATTATCACCGTGCCTCATTGTTATGGAGAAAAATATACGAGGGCGTGAATATGAGTCCTACAAATAAGGGCTTTGATTAATTAATAACTATTAATTCTAACATATGAGGTATACGGTATATTAGTTTTATTAAGGTTTTGATTCATCAATACCCTTCTAATTAACCTAGTGCATGATGTATTTCACCGATGTGAAATCCAAACAATAACTCATCGTGAGTGTTAAGAAACATTATGTTAGGGTTTATTATTTGAGAGTTTAAAAGTATATGTATATTATCAATCCAAGAAATCCAACATACTATAAAATAACCAAACCAACAACCAATAATTATCCTTTACTCCTATCATCTACGTGATAATACATATAACCATAATCACAATATCTCACATTTCTCATTAAACATATACATGAAAATTAGGGTTTTAATTTTAATTAGGGTTAAAATAAATACATAGACATATACATGAAGATTAGGGTTTCAATTTTAAATACACATGAAGATTAGGGTAATATATGTAAACATAAACATATACATATATGTGTGTTAAAATAAATATACATGAAGATTAGAGATGGAGCCATGAATCCTAATGAGTGGGGGCTATGTTCAAAACGAACACTGGGATTCGGGGGTTTATTACTTTATATCTTAAAATTACTCATATATTCAATAATAATATTTAACACACATCAATTACTAACAACAAAAAAAAATCAAAATATATTAGTTTAAAATTTACAACAAAAATTGAACCCTCATATGTAACCATAAAATTTTAAGCCTGAAATCACTTTAAAATTTGAACCAGCACATGGGTATTTTATTTTTGAAGAAAAATTGTGGGTATTATCATATACTCAATAATAATGTTAAGACACACACACACTACACACATAAAACATAACACAATATTCACACACATATACACACATAAAATATAACGCAATATTCACACAAACATACACACAATACACACACACACACACAATATACACAAACATATATATAACACGGTGTACACACACATACGTTGATTATACATGCACATATACACACATAAATGCACAAATACACACATATATACAAATACACAAATACCTAAATACAAAATGTTACGATTTTAGATTTACCTTTGAGATTAAGAGAGTGGGGAGCCGAAAACTTGAGATTGAGAGGGAGGGGAGCTGAAAATCGCTTAGAGTTTGAGATTGAGAGAAAGAGATTAAAATTTTAGGTTAAAATGAATAAATGGTTATGGGTTTAAATATAAAGATACTGGTCATAGCTTTGGGCCGTGACCCTACACGTGACCATATTTTTTTACACATCATGAGTCATAATCAGGGCGTTGAAATAGATGTGGTCGCAACCTTATTCTATGACCCACACCTAAGACCATTTTGAATTATTCACAGCCTAAAGTTGATACCCTATTGGATGAATTTTTGGCATCAGCCATGGACACAGTTATAAACTAGGTCCGTGACCACATTTGGAGGAAATGTTGGCATGAATTTGGCGCCATGAATATCATGACATAGTGAGGGATGAGGGTCGTGACCCATGTGGTCTGGGACCAGCTCCAAGTTTCTATGACCATACTTGGTCATGGATCTGGTCCTGCCTATCTTGGACATGGTCATGGATATGGGCCGTAACTAGCTGGTCACGAATCAAATTTGTGCCGCCTGCCCCCCCCCCCCCCCTTCCGTGACTATTCACAGGATTTGGTGTAGTGTCAGCTTGCCTTTTATTTTCATTTGCATCATCATCTTTACTTTCATTTTCTTCGTCCACAAATACATTATCAGTGGTATTATTAAACTGAGTCAGAAATTTAAGTACATGCATGTCATTAACTGGTGGTTCATCACCACCTTTTTTCTTATGGCTGATCACCTGCTTCATCGTCACCTTATTTCTTATCAACTTGTGTCTTATCACCTTCTGTCTCATCGCACTCACTTTCTTCTTCAACTTCACTTGGATATTTATCTTCACTTGGATATATGTTGCACTGCATTACTTCTTTACGCTTCTTAACAACTCTTCCTCCTCATCATTTAATCCTTTACCTAGACTATTATAGTCTAATAGGTCCTTGAAGTTCCAGTCATCTTACTTATCACTTTCGTCACTAAGATCCAATGGATCTTTTGAGGTGTTTGTAAACTTGAAATCATAAGAATTTAAAATTCTAAATGATCTGCTCACCCCTAAAGTTTTCTTACTAATATTTTGCGATGGTTTAGGTTTCTTAGGGTTAGGGCCACTAAACCAAATTCAGCGAATGGTCACGCCTAGGGGATCACGGTCCAAAGTCGTGACCATATCCATGACACAGTGTGGTCATAGGTGCACTTGCAAGTGGTCACGAACCAAATTTGTGACTACTGTGGGTCAGGGAGTTGGACTGTGACCAAGGCGTGACCATCTTGTCACACCAAAATTCCCTCCATGTTTGTTAATGGTAGGGTCACGAATAAAGGTCATGAGTTATCATACACAACCAATGGGTCACAGCTTTGGATCGTGATCATCTCAATACATAGGTCACGACAAAAGACCGTGACCATCTTGTTGCTTACATGAATTTTTAAAGGGTCATGGTGGTTGGTCATGGCCTAGTCTGTAACCAGTGTTCTGATAATAAAAACCCCAACTCTCTCATTTCACTTCCCGCCTTAAACCCTCTTCTCTCTCTCTCTTAATCTTGGCAGTCTCTCTTTCTCTCTAAATCTCGGCAATTTCTCACTCAATCTCAAAGGTAACCTTAATGTTCATTAATTCATTTGTATATATAGATGTAGATTTAGTATTTGTATAAGTATTTTGGCAGGACATGTTCATTAATTCATTTTATTGGTGTATTTGTGTGTTAAACCTTAATATGTGTGTATTTCAGTGTATATGTGTGTTATTATGTGCATATGTGTGTATATATGTGTACTTCTATGTATATTTTTGTGCTATGTGTGTGTATTTATATGTATATGTGTATGTCTATGTGTTTATGTGTGTATATGTGTATCTAGTTATTTTTCAAGAAAGGGAGATGTATAAAGCAATAAACCCTAGACATTTTATTGGGGGTTATTTTTGTTGACAAAATATTGTTAAAAAACCTAGACATTATATTGTTTTTGACAACAATAATTAAATGGGGTTTTAATAAGTAAAAAAAATTGCATCTATTGGGTTGTGGGTTATATGTGCGTCATCATATTATATTGGGGGTTATACTCTCGGGGTGTAGGGTTATGGTATGTGTGTATATATGTGTATAGTTATTTTTCAAGGAAAAAAAGGATGTATAAATTAATAAACCCTAAACCTGGTATTAAGGGTTACTTTTTTTGACAAAATATTGTTCAAAACCCTAAACATTATTTTTTTACAAAGAATAATTAAATGGATTTTTAATAAGTAAAAACTAATTACATCTACCATGTTGTGGGTTATATGCGTGTCATCATATCATACTGGGGGCTATAAACTAGGTGTATAGGGGTAGGGTATGTGTTTATAGTTATTTTTCAAGAAAATGGGATGTATATATCAATAAACCCTAGACATTGTATTGGGGGTTATATGCATGTCATCATCTTATATTGGGGATTAAATACTCGGGGTGTAAGGGTATGGTATTGAAGGGTTAACCATTTGTGTGTTTTATTATTTGACTTTTCAATTTTAGTAATTCTAGTATACATACGAGGGAGAATTTGAAATGGATCTTAACTAAATGGAAAAAAGATTAATTATTAAAAATATTAAAAGAAAATAACTAGTGGACCCCCATGAGTAAATACGAGAACTAGTGTACCCTAATAGGTAAATATGAAGAACTAGCAGACCCCAAAGTGTAAACGTATCATGCTCATCATGTGAAACAAGGATGTTTAAGTCAAAAGTTTACTCCGAAGGATAATCACATAATTGAGCCTAAACCTGAGCGTGATATGTAAAAAATGGTAATGGATGAATGCTACCAGACGTTCTTGAAATATGTCCAGCTTGAAGGTGATTGCATCGTATTTACGGTTAATTATGGTAAGAGGTTGAAATATGAAGGAGACAATGCTGAGGATTCTGATTCGGAAATATTGGTCATAGATAATGCCCCACACTGTGGTGAAGGTGCTTTATAACACCCGTATTTGATGATTATATACGTATTTTTTGCATTAAATATGACTTTATTTTTTATATGTATATTTTACTGATTATGCTATCTTATAAATATTAACACAAGAGATGATGAATGTGGGTGTCTTGGAAATAAAAATGGCGACTCTCAGTTTAAGGAGAAGCTCATGGGTATTATTTGGAGGCCATACAACCAAGAAGAGCTTGATAAGCTATTCTACGAAGTAGATCCTCGAAAGACAGTGGGACACCATAAAGATTTACGTGGCAGGATAAAATTGTACTCAACCGATAGATCTAGCAAATCATACCTTGTTCACTGCAAAGGTAATTTGAAAGCCACATGATTATTGAGTATCACCGTAGAAAATGAAATTTCCAGTTCTAATTACAATCTTTATGATTTTTTTGTAGCATGGGTAAGTGTTTTGTCTATGGTAATGATAACTATCCCTTTGAAGGATTAAAAAAATTCAAATATTGATTTTTATCCTTGCTAATTACAAATTATATTTTTTTGACAAGTTACCTTCTGCCTTATTCCGTGACCTTTTTAACATGTTTATTACAGCACCTGAATTACTTACATCCTTGGTATACATGGTACCAAATAGTCTTGGGAGTTCTAGATTATTTTTATTTATATCAAGACATATCTGATTAAAAAAATCAAGATTTGGAAGGAACTATACCAACAATGAGAACTG
This sequence comes from Sambucus nigra, assembly GCA_949130495.1. Classification (NCBI taxonomy): domain Eukaryota; kingdom Viridiplantae; phylum Streptophyta; class Magnoliopsida; order Dipsacales; family Adoxaceae; genus Sambucus; species Sambucus nigra. The sequence goes on from OX422219.1 coordinate 116,862,553, forward strand.
GTTAACAATTATATTTACCCCATGTATGGAAATAATTCGTCCATACATCCATACGAGTATCAGTAAAAAATTCCAACATGCATCGATACTTGAATGGACAAATTGTTTCCTATCAGTGATAGGCTTTGATTATTTTAGAGCAGTGATTGTCCCGTACTTGTCTAGATACACGTATGAACCTCTGGCAAAAGTCTCCAATGACTTGCTGATCTTTGAAATGATGAGCATTGAATTTCTCGTTGTAAGAGTCGGGGAAGTTTAAGATGTTCACGGTCAGATATTGATCATGGACAATCAGTTGAGAGGTGTACCATGCGTCGTTGGGATGGATTTGTACTCCACCTCATATTCGGGATTCTCCATCATATATGTGGAGTTAGAAACTTGGGAAAGTGTCAAACCTAGTATAATTTTTGTCTAGAGTAGCATGGTGTGTGTGTGTGTGTGTGTGAAATACAATCAAATTCGAAAACAGGCACACTTAGGCTTTAAAACGTGATGTGGGGGTGGCCACCCTGATGGTACCCAAACGACATCGCGAGTGGAACGAACACCTCGAGTGAAACTTTTTACAACGTAAGAGTTTTGCAAACATGATATTAATTGGAGAGTGATGGCGGGAGAAATTGGGAAGCCTACGTGCTACCTAAGATTTCATGGGACCCCCGATTTGAGAATATGACGATAATTCGAAAATATCTAGACTTACGCTTAAAAACATGTCGTTATAGGCCAAAATCCAAAACACCCACTAAATGGCCCCGTGAGAGGCGAGAACACATTGCACGGGACCAATGTAACTCATAGGAATTGAATACGTGGTCACGGGACCCCCGATTTCATAATATGATGATAATTTAAAAATATCTAGACTTAGGCTTAAAAACATGTCGTTAGATGGTGTAAACTCAAAACACCCCACCCAAATGGTTCCGTGAGAGGGACGAACACCTCTTACGGGACCAATGTAACTTGCAGGAACTGATCGCGTGGTCAGGGGACCCTCAGTTTGATAATATGACGATAATTTAACAATATGTAGACTTAGCCTTAAAAACATGTCATTAGAGGGTGAAAACCCAAAACACCCCATAAACGACCCCGTGAGAGGCGCGAACACCTCACAGAGGCGCAATGTAACTCAGAGGAATTGTTTGCGTGGTCACGAGACTCCTGATTTGAGAATATTGCAATAAGTCAAAAATATATAGACTTAGTCTTAAAAACATGTTGTTAGAGGGCGAAAACCCAAAACATCCCCCAAACGGTCACGTGAGAGGAGGGAACACCTCGCAGGGGACCGATGTAACTCGCAGAAACTGATCAATGGTCACGAGACCCCTAGTTTGAGAATATGACTATAATTTGAAAATATCTAGACTTAGGCTTAAAAATATGTCATTATAGGGCGAAAGCCCAAAACACCCCCCAAACGGCCCCGTGAGAGGCGGGAACACCTCGCACGGGACCAATGCAACTTGCATGAACTTACCGCATGGCCATGGGACCCCCGATTTTAGAATATAATAATAATTTTAAAATATATGGAATTAGGCTTAAAAACATGTCATTAGAGGGCAAAAACCCAAAACACCACCCCAACGACCCTGTGATAAGTGTGAATACCTCGTACGGAGCAATGTAACTCGTAGGAACTGACCACGTGGTCACGGGACCCCAGGTATAAGAATGTGATGATAATTGGAAAATATATAGACTTAGGCTTAAAAACATATAGTTAGAGTAAGAAAATCCAATACCCCCAAACGGCTACGTGATAGGCACGAACACCTCGCACGAGACCAATGTAACTTGTAAAAACTGATCGCATTATCACAGGACTCCCAGTTTAAAATTATGATGATAATTCGAAAATATCTTGACTTGGGTTTAAAAACATGCCATTAGATGGTGAAAACTCAACCCCCCCCCTCCATACGGCCCCGTGAGAGGTGCGAACACCTCTCACGGGACCAATGTAACTCGCAGGAACTGACAACATAGTCACGAGACTTCCGGACTTGGACTTAAAAACATGCCGTTAGAGGGCGAAAAACCCAAACACTCCCCAAACGACCCCGTGGGAGGCGGGAACACTTCGCACGAGACCAATGTAACTCGCAAGAATTGACCGCATGGCCATGAAACCCCCGGTTTGAGAATATAACGATAATTTGAAAATATCTAGACTTAGGCTTAAAAACATGTTGTTATAGGGAGAAAACCTAAATCCCCCCCCCCCCAAACGGCCCCGTGAGAGGCTGAAACGCCTCGCATGGGATCAATATAACTCGTAAGAACTGACCGCGTGGTTACGGGACCCCCAATTTAATAATACAACGATGATTATAACTCGTATATGCAATTTTTCAGCTTGAATACATTTTTTTTCAAAACTACTTGTAAGGACACAAATTTCCAATTGAGTCCTTTGTAGTTTTGGCTCAATTTTGGACAAAAATATTTGAGTCATACGATAGAGTTATTGACCATCTTTCAAGTCTATGACATACTAAAGTTGAATAAGTAGCGGCCAAGTTTAAATCTTCATCAAAATGCCGAGTTTATTGTGCCTCGTTTCTACGTCATCAACAATGTTCCGTTTACTCCTAAGGTATGAATGCATTTTAATATATATATAGGAGCTTGGAACATTTTTATTGGGTGAACTTTTATTTTAAACTGTTGTTTATTTTCAGAAAGATTTTATTAAAACTTTAAAACAAAGTATATAAAGTTTCTGGGCTAAATCTAAATTTTTCAACTTTCTGAAAGTTCGTTCGAATGAGTTTGTCGTTCAAATAATAATGTCATTCGAACGAGTTTGCCAACGAGTTCCCACATTGGCCACTAGAATGTCGTTCGAAGTGTCTTTCGAACGAACATGATGTTCGAACGAGATTTCCAACCAGATTTCTCACAAGTTCACACTGGAACTTCATAAGAAGGCTCGTTCGAATGAAACTTCGTTCGAACGAAAATGTCGTTCGAATGAGTTTTGGTGGGAACAGTTTTTTGGCAGTGTTGAGCAGTTTTTACCATGTTTCCCACTTCTTTTCCCACTATCTTTTGACAGAACTTCTTAAGTGAGGGAACCATGTTTTCTAACTTAATTTTTCATTCTATTCCAACTCCTAGAGAGAGTTTCTTAGAGCAAATTCTTCCAAGAAAAGTTCATGGTTTAAGTGTTGTTGTTTTTCAAGAAAAAATCTTTTAAACACTTGTTTTACACCCAAAGTTTTGTTTATCCAAGTTCCTTTATATAAATACCTTGCTTGGATTTTGGGCACCGGCTTACTCTACCTATTGAAGAGTTCGTTTGGGTTTTCTTCTACACCCCACAAAGAAGAAGAAGAGTTTGTTTGCTGCGACATTCTCATATGGTGAAAGGCACTATATGTGGTTGACGGTTTCTTATTAGTTCCTCATCGGTGGATTTCGAGATCGCGGTGGAGTCCGGGATTGTCAACTAAGCGGAGATCGGTACAATAAGGAGCATCGAGGCTTGAAAGGAGTCGAGTCGAGCGTTGTAAGTTTTTCGTGTCTTGTACTTGTAAAATACCTTACTTAGTGGACTTATGGCTAGGGCCGTCCGAGGTTGTTTCCCGTTTGTGGGTTTTTCCTCGTACATCGCGGCGTAGTGGTTTCTTTATTTACTTTATCTTTTGCATAACTCACCTAAAACGCATGCTTAAATAAAAAGATAAAATTGGTTTAAATCACTACATGTTTAATTTGGTGCTACATAATTAATTGGGTAAAGATTAATTTAATTCAAGTCATTTAATTTAATTTGATAAAATTAGTTTGGCCTAATTGTTGTAATATTGAAAATATGACTTAGGCAAAGTTATAGGACTTGGGTTAATTAATTATGTTTAAGTGAAATTAACATATGTGTGTGTTCCGTCATATTTCACTTGGTTTAATTTTAATTTAGAAAATAAATTAAAATTTTTGTATTTGTTTTAATTGAACCATCATCTCACGCTTCCACATCTATAAAGGAAATTATTACTTTTTGAAGTATAAGATTTTTAAAATTGGGGCCCTCATATTCCAACAAGTGATATCAGAACCAAAACGATAAATTATTTCGTTAAAAGATCCTTTAAATATTTTTGGCTAAAATGGGATTTTCCCCATTCTCAAAATTTCCTATGTTCGATGGTTCTAATTACGCATACTGGAAAGCGCGGATGAAATCGGCACTAAAATCTATCGACGAGAGGGTTTGGTTGTCTGTCATTAATGGGTGGTCCCCACCTACATAATTAGTAACTAATATGTGTGTTCCCAAATCGATCGATAGATGGAGTGAGAATGAGTTTAAACTATCAAATTTTAATTCTCGAGGTTTAAACGCCTTTTTAGTGTTGTCACACCGTATGAATTCCGACGCATTATGACGGGTGAGACCGATAAAGAAGCGTGGGATATTTTACAACTCACTCATGAAGGTACAAGTGTCATAAAAGCTTCGAAACTCCAAAACCTCACCACTCAATTTGAAACCATCAAAATGAATGAAAAAGAAACTTTTGATGAATTTTATGCTAGACTTTCTGATATTGTTAATTCATCTTTTAATTTGGGAGAGAAAATACCCGACAACCGAGTAGTAAAGAAAATTTTAAGGTCCCTACCCGATAGATTTATTTCAAAAGTGACTGTTTTAAATTCTTTACCAACTTTAGCCTCTACGAAATTATAAGAGCTCGTAGATAATTTACAAACCTATGAACGGGACATGTTTCCCTCTAAAATCGAAAAGAAAATAGAAAAGGGCATTGCTTTAAAAGCTCGAAAAGAGGAAAAACAAGTAGTAGAGTGTGATAGTGATAGTGACTCGGATGACATGGCTATGTTTGCTAGAAAATTTCAAAAATTTCTTAAATTGAACAAAGATAAATTTAAAAATGATTTTAAGAAATTTGAAAAATCTACGCATGACAAAGCCGAGAAGATTCCTAAAACTATTAATGAAAATTTAAATAGTGATGAGTCAAATAGGTGTTTTGGTTGTGAAGGGTATGGCCATAGGGCTTTTGAGTGCCTCATTAAACTAAGGAGAGAGGGTAAGCAACCAAAGTCTTTTAATGTAACCCTTAGTGATAGTGATAATGAAGAGGGACCCAATTCCTCCTCTAAACCCAACATTGTGGCTTTTATGGATAGTCATGTGAGTGATAGTGAGCACTTATCTAGTGATGAAATTTTAACACATGACACCTCCAAGGTCAAATTTTATGATTCCCTTATTTTTTATGGTAGTGAGAGTGGAGAAGAAAGAGAGTGAAAATGAAGAAGATGTTGATGTGAGTGAACTTCAAAATGCTTTTCAAGAACTTTCTGAAGAATCTATTAAATTAAAAAGAGCTAATTTAAAGTTAGAAGCTTGTTTAAGAGAGGGTGTCAAGGTCGTTGATGATAGTACGTTAGTGGAAGACCTTAGGACACGAGAGAGATATCTTCGAGAGAAGCTAGAATATATAGAAGGCGAGAGAGATAACCTTAGGGGTTTAATGTAATTCTTGAAAAAGGAGCTTCTCGAGTTTGAAGAGAGAAATGTTTTGTTAGAGTCTAAAATTTTGGAATTAGAAAATAAATTAAACGACTCTACTAAAGTCAAATTTGATCTGGAGTGTAGGTCCGAAAAACTTGATAAAATCTTAGGCACGGTCCAAATAAAAAATGACACTTATGGTTTGGGCTATGATACTTGTAATGAATCTACTCATAAATCCAAAACCCATGTTTTAGGAGAATCACCTAGGAAAACCTTTAGAGATCAATCCTTAGGTACTAATTTTCGGCGTGTTTTTGCTTATGCACATTGTGGTCGAAAAGGTCATCTTAGGAAATTACGTTTTGATCTTAAACAAGGTCCTAGAAAATCCCACCGTAAGGAAACCAAGGTAGTCATTCCTACGCCCTGATATCGACATTCGTCATTAGTTTGGATTAGGAGATCCGACTTGGTAGCTTTACAAGATAGGGTATTTGATTCTCATTTACTTTCACATACTTCCTCCCTTGCAAAATCTAAAGGTTGAATGTGTTAGTTTTATTTGCATACTTTAGCTTTTGTAGTTCATGCTATATAATCATGCTAAACGTATGCTTGTTTAGTCATTTTCTAGTATATGCCCCATGCTTGATCACATGCTAGAATAATAATTTTTGTTTATCTTTTGTATTATATTCTTTTCATTTTTATTTGCATTAAATGAAAAATACAAAAAGATTTTTGTTTATCATTTGGGTTTTTATTTTATTTTTAATAATTTAAGCTTAATGAAAAATTCAAATGATTTTTGTTTGTCTTTTGAGTATATATTTTTATTTTTGGTTAAAAATTTCAATAACTCAAAAAGATTTTTATTTTGTGTGTATTTTAGCTTGACACACTTTATGTGGCATACACTTGTGTTAGAATCCCATCTTTTTCGCTCCCATGTGGCTAGAACTTTTGGTTTAGATTTTCAATCCTTAAAATGTTCTTTACGATGCTTACATGGAGTAGTTGGATTTTGTGTTGATTAAATGGATTCTATTTTTATATGCCTCAATTCACACATGCACGAGCTTTTTGAAATTTAACTTCATATGTATATTTGAGATTTGTGAGATATTTTGCTATCAATCTTGTCATGTATATGTTATGTGACCTAGGAGGACTAGTGCACGTCAAAATCCGTTGCATGTGAGATCTGTGTGAAAAATAAAAATTGATAAAAATAAATGTGCACGGAGAAGGGATCCGAAAGTATTTATTATCCTTTGCGAATAGTAACCCATCGTTTGTTTGGACCTAAAAGAAATACGTGGTCCAAAGGCCTAAAATAAAATATGGCATTAAAAGAAAATATTTTTGCAAGGCCTATGTTTAATTGATATATTCATTCAAAATATATATATATGCTTATTGAGGGATATTGGATGGTATATCAATGGTTTGCACAATGTCCGTTTATCCTAGTTGCGTTTTTAATGTCATGATTCTATTGGTTTGTAGAATCATCAACATGCTAGGCTTGTATGCATTGTGTATGTTTGTTTATTGAGTTCAATCTATATTATCACATGAGGATATATTTAAATGTGATGAAATTTTCAATCAATTGAGAACTCCGTGAACATGTTTTAAGTGATTGGGTATAAATTTAATCATTACTAGTTCACACCCCAACACTTCCATTTCCATATAACACATTTTTGCCATACGAGTGTGAAAGCTTATCTTATTTTGTGTCATTTGTGTGTTTATATCTATATATATGTGCGTGTGCATCTTTGGTATATCTAAAGTATGTATATATATGATATTTTTTTGGTCTTTACCATACTTTCTAGTCCATATATGCTTTAATTCATAATTGGTATCCATCTTGTTGCATTCTTTGTTGATATCGCATGCTTAATTCTTTATGTATCATATCGGTATCATTTTCTTGCATCCTAGTTGGTATCCGTTATTATTTGTTGGATTAGTTATGATTTTGTTTCCCACGTGCTTTAACATTATCATCACTTTATGCAAAATTGCATATTTTTAGCTTGTTATCCCATTTTATTTATCCCATGTTTAGTTTAAAGGTACTATACTTTAATTGGGGGAGATAAGTTAAGCTTTGATTCTTTAGCCTTTGTCTATTCCTGAACAAAAAGGGGGAGAATGATTGGGGGAGAAATGGTATTTATTCCTATTATAATCGTATCTTAGTTTTGGGGGAGATTCATCTTAGGGGGAGACGTCTTTCTAAGTAGGTCCTTTGTTTGATAAAGGGAAGAATTAATTTAGTGGGAGTATTTAATTTATATGCATTTAATATTCTTGATATTCCCTAAGTGTTTGATAGTTTGCTTAAGTGTGCAGGCATTCTTCTAAGTGCCAATGCTCATCATCCAGTAAAGATTTGATCCTTGGGCCTTGTGTCAAGTATTGGGTGGGATGTTTTTGAGTCTACTGAGCTTGACGGTCCTTTAGGACTTTTGTTTAGTTTTTATCCCGGAATAGGCAAAGGGGGAGATTTGTAAGGACATAAATTTCTAATTGAGTCCTTTATAGTTTTGGCTCAATTCCGGACAAAAATATTTGAGTCATAGGATAGAGTTATTGACCATCTTTCAAGCCTATGACATACTAAAGTTGAAGACGTAGCCGCCAAGTTTAAAGCTTCATCAAAATGACGAGTGTATTGTGCCTCATTTTTACGTCGTCAATAATGTTCCTTTTACTCCTAAGATATGAATGCATTTTAATATATATATAGGATCTTGGAACATTTTTATTGGGTGAACTTTTATTTTAAACTGTTGTTTATTTTCGGAAAAATTTTATTAAAACTTTAAAACAAAGTATATAAAGTTCCTGGGCTAAATATAAAATTTTCAACTTTCTGGAAGTTCGTTCGAATTGTCATTCGAACGAGTTTGCCAATGAGTTCCCACATTGGCCACTGGAATGTCGTTCGAACAAACATGATGTTCGAATGATATTTCCAACGAGATTTCTAACGAGTTCACAATGGAACTTCGTTAGAAGTCTCGTTCGAACGAAAATGTCATTCGGACGAGTTTTGGCGGGAACAGTTTTTTGAAAGTTTTGAGCAGTTTTTTCCATGTTTCCCACTTCTTTTCCTACTATCTTTTGACGTAACTTCTTAAGTGCGGGAACCATGTTTTCTAACTTAACTTTTCATTCTATTCCAACTCCTAGAGAGAGTTTTTTAGAGCAAATTCTTCCAAGAAAAGTTCATGGTTTAAGTGTCCTTGTTTTTCAAGAAAAAATCTTTTAAACATTTGTTTTACACCCAAAGTTTTGTTTATCCAAGTTCCTTCATATATATACCTTTCTTGGAGTTTGGGCACCGGTTTACTCTACCTATTGAAGAATTCGTTTGGGTTTTCTTCTACACCCCATAAAGAAGAAGAAGAAGAAGAAGAGTTTGTTTGCTGCGGCATTCTCATATGGTGAAAGGCACCATATGTGGTTGACGGTTGCTTCCTAGTTCCTCATTGGTGGATTTCGAGATCGCGGTGGAGTTCGAGATTGTCAACTAAGCGGAGGTCAGTACAAGAAGGAGCATCGGGTCTTGAAAGGAGTCGAGTCGAGTGTTGTAAGTCTTTCGTGTCTTGTACTTGTAAAATACCTTACTTAGTGGGCTTATGGCTAGGGCCGTCCGAGGTTGTTTCCCGTTTGTGGGTTTTTCCTCGTATAAAAAGATAAAATTAGTTTAAATCACTACATATCTAATTTGGTGCTACATAATTAATTGGGTAAAGATTAATTTAATTCAAGTCATTTAATTTAATTTGAAAAAATTAGTTTGGCCTAATTGTGGTAATATTGAAAACATGACTTAGGCAAATTCATAGGACTTGGGTTAATTAATTGTGTTTAAGTGAAATTAACATATGTGTGTGTTCCATCATATTTCACTTCATTTAATTTTAATTTAGAAAAGAAATTAAAATTTGTGTATTTGTTTTAATTGAACCATCATCTCACGCTTCCGCATTACAAAGGAAATTATTACTTTTTGAAGTATGAGATTTTTAAAATTGGGGGCCTCATATTGCAACACTACTTTATTACTAATATCATATCTCTTTTTGGTATCCTATTTTTTGCAGGATAATATTGTATCGTTTCCTTTTACCCGTGTGTAATACATGAAAAATGCAATGGTTTGCAACAGGAATATTGTTTATATAATCTTGTTGAAATTCTGGAAAAAAAAATTATGTGGTTACGGTCGTGCGGGTTTTTTTAATTTTATGGCCGTGCTGGATTTTATAATTTTATTATTTGGTTTTATAGCCGTGCGAGCTTTTTGTAATTTTATTGTTAAATTTTATAGGCGTACGGGCTTTACATTATATAGGTTTTAGAATATCCAGAAAATAGAGGAAATTATACCCATTTTTTTATTATAGTTAAAAATGGTCATGGACAAAGTCCATTACCTTTTTTTTCACGCATAAAGTTGGTCATGACCTAAAGCTGTGACCATATTTATTATTTTTTTTGTTACAGCTAACTTGAGTCACGACCCAGAGCCGTGACCATGTTTTTAGATACGTTGGGTTAGGTCACGGCCCAAAGCCATGACCAGTAATGTGTACGAATCAGGGACAATATCTGTGACCACTAACCGCGACCCTTCAGATCCTTGACCCTATGATTGGTCAAGGATTTGCGCCATGACCCACAAAAATGGTCAATCCCAGATTGGTCGCGACCCACAATCCTGGTCAAGGACAAAGTTCGTGACCAATCACCCAGTTTGGTGTAGTCGGGGTAACTGCAGCTTCTTTTCTTAGCCTTAGAGATTTCATTTTGTTGAGTGGGGTGGTTTAAAGGTCCTCTTGGAGTGGTTTGAAGACGTTTCATGGTGGTCCCATTAGTTTGTTTTAAATAAATGTTATATTATCCTTCAAACTCTTTAATATTGTTCCACATGTTCAAAAGTTTTGCATCACTATCAATGGTACAAAGACAACCATCCTTCAACCATTTAATAATCCACCCCTTCTTACATGTAGTTTTCTCAAATTCTTTCACTATATCCATATGGCATAACTCATCACCATCGACATCTCTCAAAATAAACCTTCTGACCCCTTCTATATTTCTAATTCTTTTTCCAAATCCCTTAATAGTGGAATCAAAATCCATTAATCCATGCAAATACATACCCTTGAAAATAATTATGGAGAAAAAAATAATTACATGTAGAAAAACAATGGTGGAAACTAGTTGAATAAACCCTAAAATTTACACTAAAAAAAACCTAATATTTTAAAAAGAAGTTTAATATATACCTCGATCAACCTTCGTTCACAAGAAATAATAGAAACCTAGTTATAGAATACATCAATCAAGCTTCTGGAGCAATAGTGTTAAAGGGTTTACATGTTGATGAACAGGGAGCGTTTTTGGTATTTGGGATTGTAAGAGGGTAATTTAGATTAGATGGAGGCGTGACCCCTAGAATGCATGTCACCGTTTGAACTGGAGGTACCTCCACTAAAGGGGCTCCATCTCTAGAAACCTCCAGCTCTCTCGCCGCTTGTTCTTTATTGCGTTGAATATCATCAAAGTTAAGTCTTTGATTAATATTATCTTGTGTCGTACTCTTTGCTCAGAATAATACCTCCCCAGAGGAGTCGCGAAATATAAGAGGGTAGTTTAGATTATATGGACGCGTGACCCCTTTTGAGTATAGTGATGATAAGTTAACCAGTAACACTAATGGTTAATCAAAAGACACGCAATCACAACTTAGTGAAGATAAACTCAGTTTGAACTCACAAATCTCTCGTGTATAACTAAGAGGATAATAATGAACTCGGAAATAACTCATTTAGAGGGAGAGAGAAGTAAGCACCCTAGATACACCTTAGCAGGAAGCCAAACACGCCAAATCTAAAATATCTCCAATCATATATTAAAAGCTTTATAATAAATGACCATGGTGGGTGAGTAAAAGCTCTGGTTTTTGCAATAACTTCTTTCTTTCTTGATGATAATCTCTCTCTAGCCAACCATCTCCAGAAAAGAACTTTGGAAGAATCTCTCTCTCTTTCTCTCTCTCTCTCTCTCTCTCAGAAGTGGTTGAGGCCCATAAATACCCCCCACCATTCTCAAGGTGGCTTAGTCATTTATAACTGTGAAAGACATCCCTCATACTTTATGTCACAAACATTAAATGCCTGATGGACTAGTAAGCTCCACGTCATAAACATTAAATTCCAAGACATGCCTTTTGCCTAACTACTGTGTGTCAGGGGGATGTCGTCACAGAGGTGGCTCACCAATTGTTTGACAGCCCCAAATACTATGGTGTTTTACTCAAGTGAGGAATTGACATCGCCTAGATGGCTGGTGACATCACATGAAGTAGATGTGACATTAAGTAGAGGGTTGTTTGGTTCACAACTCTACGCCCGATGGAACTCAGGGCTGCTCCGCCCAAGGTTCCATGGGCAAGGTCTTTTGATGTTTTACCATGTGTATATAAGATGGTCAGGACAAGCCCCAACGGTGCCTCACTTCTTAATCCTCCAAACCAAGTCCCTCTGAAGTTCCCACGGTGAGGTCATTCGATAGAGCATGAAAACTCTCACAGGCCCTATCATGTCTGGTCTCTCGTGAGTACCGTTTGACTTCACACCGATGACATTACAATCGTTACATCATTACAGGCGTTATAGCTCGTAGTCAATGTAATCAAAAGATACAACAAGACTAAATAAAACAACAGGACTAAAGGATGAGCTCTCTCGGCCAGCTTCTTTGTTGGAAGATCCCCATGGCCGCCGCGCTGAGCTGCATCGCTTGAGCTGTATCGCTGCCTTACTGAGCTTCCTCGCTGAGCTGCATCGATGCCTTACTGAGTTGCATCGCTTGAGCTGCCTCGTTGAGCTGCATCGCTGCCTTAGTCCCTTGAGTCTGTTGTATTAGCTAGGGAGATTATCTTTAATCTCGAGATTATCTTCAAGCCCCCCTTACAAGGATTTCGTGATTTCGTGTGAGAAATGAGAAGGATATTCCAAGACGATCTAATTGCATTGAGGGGTACAAATGTCATTTAGAATTTTAAAGAATCTAAGTAACGTTTGGTTCAACGACAATTGTGAGTTTTGGCACCCAATAATTAATAAAAGGGACGCGCCCTAAAATTCAAATAGCCCAAAATCTAATTAAGGTTAAGTGGTTTTGAGGTGATAAAAAATCAAGTGAAGCAAAATATAAATTTTATCTTCTTTTTTTTATATTATGTTGGTGAATTGAGCAATAATATCATTTTTTAATTCAATTTTTTTGGACAAAAATGATTTAAGTATGTATTCACTATAATGAAGAAATAGTATTAAGTGTAAAAATTATTATGTATTCGTGTTCAACATAAATAAAAATACAATACGTATACATATTTTAAAAAATTATTTGTATAGTAATAAACATTTGAAATACTTATTTTAATTTTATTTTTATTAGTGTTAAATAATAAACTTGAAAAAATAATATTTGCATCAGCTTTGTACATCGAATATACAAAATAATTATACAAATGACTAAAAAAATATTTATTAGTTTAATCAACAATATAAATATATTGTTCACCCCTCACATAAACTCGACATATGGTTTAGAAATAGTGGTATGAGTCGCATGATGAAGAAGATAAATATCTGGCAGATAAGTGGGCCCCGGTGAAGGTTGAAAGTGGAAACACGGCCACATGCAAGAACATGAGTGCTGTGATACACACATGCTATATATATCCGTGATATACCGTGAAATGAAATCCACCACCCCTTTCCTTTTATTAATTATTGCTGGAACATTCATCAACTGAATTGTTATATTCGTATTGAATTATACAAGCACGGTACATATTGTACTGCATCTAACTTGATGTATCGATACGGTTATTATATATATACATAGATTGCCATTATTGATGATTGCATGTGATGTGGTTTAAGACTAGCACATGTTCGTTCTGCAACAGTTAACGCTTCTGTTTTGCAAGTTGTAGTTTTACCTAACGGCTTGGATGCTTAACTTTCCTCACATTTTCACAACAAACATGACAGCAGAGGATATATCTTCATGTTTTTTTTTTCTCCTATGTAGAATGTAACCTCCAAACATAGCCTAATGCCCTATCTCAGGATCTAACAAAACTGATTAGTTGAAATATGCATTTGGGGAAACTTTTGAGAAAATAAAATCTGTGGTAATAAATAGACTTGTCAGTGGATTCTTAAATTTGTCATTTATAATTAGTATTTTAATAAAATTGTCATTTTTATGATAATAATGTATAAGAATGTAATGTCATAATTAAACAAAAAAAAAAACTCAGATTAATCACTTTTAAAATGAGATGGCATACCATATTATCTTATAACAATTATTTTCAATATTTTCTCTTTAATTAAAAATTAGGAAACAATTATATTACATATTCACTCCATTTAAATAAGAGTCTTACAATTATTTTTTGTGAATTAAACGTCTTATATATATATGTGTGTGTGTGTGTGTGTGTGTGTGTGTGTGTAATAATGTTCTTGTGCAGACTAATCCGAATTTTAAGACCGGACATGTGTCACCTAACGAAACTCCTAGAAATTATCGCCTAAATTATAGGTACACTCTCTCTCTCTCTTTTCTGAGCTTACCGTCAGGTGACACATCTCCGGTCCGCACTATTAAAATGCGGACTGGTCCGCACAAGAGTAAGACTATATATATATATATATATATAGTTAGTGTGTGTGTGTGTGTGTGTGTGTGTGTGTATAGGATTTAAAGAGAATCTTAAACAAAAATTAAAAAAAGGATTAATTATTTAAAATAATAAAAAAATGAATATTTTAATCAAATTTTGTGAAAATGATCTTCACCAAATTTCATAATTATCCGTACTGACAGTAACCTTGCGACTGTAATGATCCAATTATATGTGTATTTCAAGATAAAAGATAATTTTTATTGGATAAATCTAAAAAGTAAATTATATTTTCACTAATATTTGACATTCAAACTGAGATCTTTATACTATTGAGATGAAGCCTCAACAACTATGGTTTTGTATTCCCCGACACTTTACCAAGCGTTTTTTGAAGGCTTAAAGCATGAGATCATATTCTTATACATGTTTGTTTAGTATACTTTGTGTGTACAGTGTATGGATCAATCAATCTAATTTAATATCAATCTAATTTTTTTAACAATAAACTAAAATAATTTTATTATGGGTACAAAACTAAAATATTTGTTTTTGAATAAAACACAAAAATATTACAAAAAAGAAAAAGAAATTTGTGAATAATATGATGCAACAAATCTACCAAGTACTATATTTTTCACCCTTATAAGCACAACTCTTAATCCGCTCCTGACAGCAAATGAATGTTTCTTCTATGATGTTATACACATTATTTCCTTTCATCCTCTTATTTAGTCAAGAATATGTCATCTCCACTGCAGTCGACTAAATAGTGAATCCTTGATGATCATTATCATTTCTATTCGTTTCTTATCTTCTCAACAGTTAGTGGCTGTAGTGAAAGTGACTTCTTACCATTGCCTTGATTGAAAGTGATCGATCCATGTATTGTTTCCTTTTAAGTATGGAGCCGAATGAAAATTGAATTATTTAGGCAAGTTGATCATCACACGCCGCCCTGATGGACAATGTCAGAACAGATTGATTATTTTACATTACGCTTGAAAGATCTAGATGTGATCTGATGTAGATAGTCTCCTATATATTACGATCTGTATAGAGCAGTGGATTGACTAGTGGATCGTCGGTTATTTTGCACCTTACAATATGATAGATTAGTTTTATCATTATATGCCTATCAATTTTAAAATAGCTCTTAAATGGTGTTTATATGATGATATAAAAATAATTGTTTTAAATTTAAGAATTTTCGCATTGCAAAATTGTATAATAGTTAAATATTATGCACCGTAATTTTTTGTGAGTGTATTTATCATAAACAATATATACACTAAGCTTTATATATACATATATACACACACCTGTCATAGTAAGTCACATATTCATTGTGAACTCCTAACCTATGTTTTCGATATGAAGTGTTCTTGCGGATGTGGATGTGTGAGCACCAAAGCATAGGATTTAAATTTAGTGAAGTTTCAGAGTGTCATCGGATGGCATATATATGTGCGGTTAAGAATTGCACTCGAATGTGCTTGGCCACTTGTGCCCCAGCCATGTCCGCCTAGGATTAATGTAGACTCTTAGTTAGCAAAGAACTATTCAACATATCACTTGTAATAGTTGGTCATGATCATGAATAAGTCTGAACTCTCAGTGATGCTATTAACAGGGATTAGGACTCTCATAAGTTGCCTTGTAAATGTAAACGCACTCCATATAACTGGGGCATGCATTATTGTAATGTTGAGCAGTGCTACAACTCTACTAACCTGAGTTCTTGAGTAATAGAGATCAAATTCAAACACCCCGTGGACGTAGTCACATTATCGAATCACGTACATCTTGTTTTTTGTGTGTGTGAATTCATTATCCTTACAATTATCATCTATGTTTGGTTTACGTACATTGAATTTTATTACTTCTTGGAAATTAACACCTACAATTGGTGTTGTTCCCACACGATATTAGTTCTTTATCACTAGCCATGTTTTCGGTGATGTCTCACTCACCCAACCGAGATCTATAAAATGTCGAGAATAGCCATGAGGACTAGCGGGGTCAACATCTGGACTACGACACTCATGATGACCAAGAGGGTCGTCATCCACCTTCTTCATCCTAGAAAAGGAGCAGAATGTTATACTCCAACGACGCCCGAATAGCCTGGAAAGACAAGTGCAAGCATGCCCACACATCGCGCACTCCAGCCGAGGGAGGAGTGCCCCATGACATTAGGAAGATTATCTTCGCAAGAGGTCCCCCGCATGAATATCACGCTATAATTAGTGGCGAGGAGAAAAAGGATCTTTGTGATGTGATCAAAGGGGAAGTGGATAGGAAACAGATGACCAAAGAGCTCGCTAGATGAGCCCTTATTATCCAGATGAAATAATCGTTCAACCGGGCCATTTAGGAATTTGAACCTCCTAAGAAGTTTGTCAGTCCACACTTTAAGATCTACAATGGGAATACCACAACACTTAATCCTGGGAATTGTCACGGCCTGGGGTCACGGCCCATATCCATGACCAGCTGGTCATGGCCCAAAATCGTGACCATATCAACCTTTGGCATGACCAGCTTCATGATCCAGTGTGGTCATGGATGCTCTTGAAAGTGTTCATGTATCAAATTCCTACACATTATGGGTCACGAACCATTGTTGTGACCATGACGTGACCATCATGGCTCCAAATTCACGCCAGAATTCTCTCCAAGTTTGGTCACGAAAGGGTCACGGACTAAGGCCGTGACCACAAGCATAACCAAGGCCACAAAACACACAGTAGGTCACGGCTTGGGGTCGTGACCATATCAAACTTCTCACGTGCGTGGGTCACGACTGGAGGTCGTGACCATATCCTTCCCTACACCTGGTCACGAGCTGATGTGTTAAAATTTAATCGGTTACGACAGTGGGTCACGACACTAGGCCGTGGCATGATCCCTCATGCTAAAATCAACAACCCCAAATTCATTTTTCATCGTGCGTCCAAATCCCCTCTCTCTAGATCTCAACCCATGTGATTTCGGCATTTCGTGTATATTTCGTCCAAACCCTCAAATCTCTCTCTCAATCTCAAAGGTAACCATAATATTTTGTATATGTGCGTGTATTTTTGTGTTAAACTCTAATTATATACATGCATATATATATATATATATATATATATATATATATATATATATATATGTGTGTGTGTGTGTGTGTGTGTGTGTGTGTGTGTGTGTGTGTGTGTGTGAGAGAGAGAGTTTATTTCTGTTTTAAACCCTATTATTTTGTATATATCCATGTATTTTTGTGTATATATGTGTGCATGCGTGAATATTGCATGTGTACTGTGTGTGTTTTATTTGTGTATTGTATGTTTGTATTTTGTGAATGTGTGTGTGTATACCAACAGCTTCATTCCCCAATTCATCATTCCATAAGTAGGTCACTTCGAATTTTGCCCACATTCATTCAAAGTTGATTTTTTTTAATGATTATTGGTGTTTGGGGAGGACACGTTTTCATTGTTTTGTATTTGCGCAATAATAAAATTGTGTAGGTGTTTGGACAAGCATTTATATGGTATTTAGTATTTGGGAATACATTGGTATTTGGTTTTTTCTATAAATTGTTTGTTGGAGTTTGGGCAGGTTTCTGTAGTAGTTGGTGATAATTGGAATGTTGACTTTTGATTTGTATTATTTTTGGCAAAAAAATTGGGTCAGCTTCAAGAAAAGAGGACATACATAGTTATTTTTCAAGAAAAGGGTATGTATATATGTGTCTATTTGACATTTTTCAAATAAGATATAGAATAAAATTTTATTTTTGGTATATTTGGGTGTATTTGATTTGTTTTGTTTTAAACTAGATATATTTGTGTGCATTTGATTTGTTTTTTTTTTCATTTTACAATGCTAAATATATAAATTAGTTACTTGATATGATGATTTTTTAGGTAGATTAATGGTGACATTGTTGGCAATGCTAAACATATAAATTAATTCTTTTAGCAATGCTAAACATATAAATTATCAGCAAATTTTAGAATTCTTTAATTCTTTACTTCAAATATGAATCATAGATACGTGTGCACATTAATAACTCTATATTTTATGGACTTATCATGTATAAAATTCAAACTCTAATCTTAATGTATATGTTTAATGAGAAATAGCCTTACTATAGTGAGATATTGTGATTATGGGTATATTTTTTATCACGCGGATAATAGAAAGAGTACGGAATAATTATTGGTTCTTGTCTACTATGTTGGACTTCTTCGATTGATAATATATATATATATATACTTTTAAACTCTCTCATAATAAACCCTAACAAAATGTATCTCAACACTTATGGTGGTTTGTTGGGATTTCACATCGATGATATCCAAAATGCAAAGGATTAGGAGAAGGGTAGTGATAAATCAAAACATTAATCAAACTAATATATCCTTGTACCTCATATATTTGAATTAATAATTATTAATTAATTAGAGCCCTTAATTGTAGGACTCATATTCACACCCTCAGATAGTTTTCTTAGAAAAAATGAGGCAGGGTAATAATCACAGGAAATAAGAGTGTAAGAGGTTCCAATTGGACTGCACATATAACTCTTTTATTTGTGATTTCCATATATAGGGTACTCCTTTTTATAGTTATGAAAATAAAAATGTCGAATAATTTAACTACCTTGTAAATTATGGAGTTGATCTATAGTAAGAATACTTATTCGATCGTATTTTATTTTTCCTACCAGAAAGATGGGATGACGCTATAAAAAATATATTTTACACACATAATCCCGACGTACCAATGACCTTGCTTACATTATTGGAGAAGGCAGGAAAAAATTCCACCCATTATGGATTAACTGTCGACAAAGAGCCTTGACATAGACCTTGATGTCTCGCGCCATATGCACATAAAACTGAATCTTATCAACAAGTTGAGAAAGATGGGATCACGAGTTCATGTCACGAATATCTACACATCAATCATAGATGCCCTTCCTCCTAGTTTGCCCAAATTCATTCAAAGTTGATTTTTTTTAATGATTATTGGTGCTTGGGGAGAACACGTTTTCATTGTTTTGTATTTGCGCAATAATAAAATTGTGTAGGTGTTTGGACAAGCACTTATATGGTATCTTGTATTTGGGAATACATTGGTATTTGGTTTTTTCTATAAATTATTTGTTGGAGTTTGGGCAGGTTTCTGTAGTAGTTGGTGATAATTGGAATGTTGACTTTTGATTTGTATTATTTTTGGCAAAAAAATTGGGTCAGCTTCAAGAAAAGTGGACATACATAGTTATTTTTCAAGAAAAGGGGATGTATATATGTGTCTATTTGACATTTTTCAAATAAGATATAGGATCAAATTTTATTTTTGGTACATTTGGGTGTATTTGATTTGTTTTGTTTTAAACTAGATATATTTGTGTGCATTTGATTTGTTTTTTTTTTCATTTTACAATGCTAAATATATAAATTAGTTACTTGATATGATGATTTTTTAGGTATATTAATGGTGAAATTGTTGGCAATGCTAAACATATAAATTAATTCTTTTAGCAATGCTAAACATATAAATTATCAACAAATTTTAGAATTCTTTAATTCTTTACTTTAAATATGAATCATAAATACGTGTGCACATTAATAACTCTATATTTTATGAACTTATCATGTATAAAATTCAAACCCTAATCTTAATGTATATGTTTAATGAGAAATAGCCTTACTATAGTGAGATATTTGTGACACCCCGCCTAATTAAACATCGGGTGATCAGGCATTTATTAAATTAAAACAGGTTTCTCAAATAGTTCATTCTTAGCATCACTGTCAAAAACTTTTTAATTACTAATCCCCTAAGTAAAATTAGACCTGTGCCAAATTTTATCTTTCTTAAAACAGATAAAACAACCATGCGGAACAAAGTAAAAAATAATCATGTACTATAACCCAATCAACAAAGTAAAAGTACAACAGAACAAAAGTATTACCGAATAAACCATCGGCTAAAAATCCCAAACAACAATAGAATAACCATTAGTTTGAAACTAACATCTGAGACCAATACCGGACAACAAGTCCATACATAGAAGAGTGTGAGATCCTGTACTAGATCTGAATGAGAGATATCGTCTAGTCAAAATCCTGTAAGCATCCACTGTGCTACAGCTCCGAGTCTCTGGAATGGAATCATCATAGATGGCATCCCTGTGGCTGGACACCTAAAAGGTTTTGAAAATATTTTATAGCAAGAGTTAGTACTCAAAACATTTTGAAAATATTTAGCAAGCGTTTATCACAATATAAAATGCGGTTATTGATTACACATGTTAGGTTCTCGTACACTCTCTTGAGTTTACTCACCCCTCATCTCTTGTGCACACCTAACGTTCTACACTTAGCCTATCTAACCATATCTTCCAAACTATCTAGGACTAAGTAATCATCTGAACTTATCTATACTTAAGTTCCATTACCGCCCATACGGTACAACCGTTTTACTAACATCTCGCGTATGTTAATTAATTCTCAGGTAATATTTCATCTATGTTATTTTTCAATACTTCTCATTTAGTTTCACTACTAAAATTACTACAATTCTCACAATTGTTGACTTCCCACTTGTGTAATTAAGTTTCGCCACTTGAATTACTAAATATATTTTCTCTATCTAAAGGTGCATTTCGTAATTAAGTTTCACTACTTAACTTACCAATTCTGTATGTATCTTCAAATACATAATATATATCAATCTACTAATACACAGAAGTAGAATATCATCAAGTATATATATTTCACACACAATATATACTAAATATCAGTCATTACTATTTTGACCTTTTTATACACGTAAAGGACTCTTGGTTCGGAATGATTCATCGACCCCAAGTAAGAATTGGTTCGGAATGATACATCGACCCCAATTGTTTATATACACAAATAAATGATTCTTGGTTCGGAATAATACATCGACCCCAAGTGAGAGTTGGTTCGGAATTATCGGTCGACCCCAACTATTTTTAAAAATATATATATACACATATTCTGGTTCAGAACTCTCTCATCGCGACACCAGTTCAAAGTTTGGTTCGGCATTTCTCATCGACCCCAAACATATAATAACTTTATGTTAGTTCGGAATGTCTCATCGACCCTAACATAATTAATTTAGGTATAATCTCTCTACCTAAAAGATCACATAATTCAGTAGGTACACGCCCGACCTATTAATCATATACGTACGTAATATTTTAATCTCATATATCTACCGTACAATATTCACTTTACGATTTATCTCATTAATCGTATTTATTTGAGTATTCACACAACTCTAAGGGTCCTAGTTACCCCTTACATATAATTTCATTAGTTATTTCTTATCCTACTGGTCTATTACTTAAATTGAATTTACTTCGCCCCGTAACTCAATTTCCGAAATCCCCGATACTCTACTAAATCAGATTATTCTCCTCGGTCCATAATTCAAGCCCTACACCCAATGGCCTTATTGGACCTCAACAATATACCCACTGGTCTTAATCTCACTCCCATATAAGTATAATGTAAATCCTAGAATACTCATTCATTCCCGAACTCAACGAAGAATTAAACATAAAATTTTTGGGAAACAGCTTGCGTCGATCGATCAACGGCTGGATTTGATCGATCGACATAGTCGATCGATCGATCGATCGAACAGGGACAGACGCAGTTGTCTTCTTCGTTAAGATTTTTCCTCCATTAACAAACCTTCAAACTCCATTATAGTCCACCAAACTTTGACCCAATGATCCTAACATATTTCCACATATACTAGGACAGTTTCTAACGTGTCAAATACATCAAAACTCCAATTACTTTAAAGAAATAATGAATTAAAAATCCAGATTTCTTGAAACCCTAGTTATGGTGTTCTTCCCATATTATCATTCAAAATCCAGATTTTAATCCGAAAAATCATCAAGTCTAATCTGAATCTTAAACCTCTACATAAGGTAAATCATTCTACATGCGATTCCTATCCCAACATGTATAACTATCATCTTTCTCCAATCAAAATAATGATTTAAACAACAATACTCAAAAACCCTACACATGGGTATTATAACTTTATAATTTTTGCAATAAACAACTTGCCTTATGATCAGTAGGGTCTGATTTCGTGGTTGTTGTTGATGATTGATGATCTGCATCCTTTAATCCTTCTTCCCCAACAAGTTGATGGTAAAAATCCCTTTGAATCCTTCCCAATTCTTCCTTTTGCCTTAAAAAGTTGTGCCTCTCTCCTCTCTAATGGTATTATTGTTGCCATGGGTGTTCTAACCCTAATTCCTCTATCATACGGCTGATATAAAACTCTCAATTTCGTAGGTCTCCATACCCTCTTATGTTAAAAGACCAAAACGCCCCGAACGGTCTCAGTTTAGTCCAAAATTACCCCGAGACTCAACTAGTACCTCCGGGTATACTATTTTGACTAATTTGACCCTTCCGGACTCATCGGTGACCTCTAAATTATCATTTGAGTCACTTAAAAAATAGTACTCGTTCTCACCCCAACACGGTCTACACGCGTTAATTAACTATTTACCACTCGCACTAAGTAAATAAAATGAGGCAATATAAACCGGTATCTATCTCTCGATTAATATTCCATAATTACAATTTTTAAATAAAACTTTTTAAATTACTACTCTTACGTAATTTAAATTAAGCCGAAATTTTCTCATTTAATTCTCCAATCTAATTAAATAGAATTATTTGGAATATTCAGAAATACGGGGTATTACAATATTGTGATTATGGGTATATTTTTTATCACGCGGATAATATAAAGAGCACGGAATAATTATTGGTTCTTGTCTACTACGTTGGACTTCTTCGATTGATAATATATGTATATATATATATATATATATATATATATATACACTTTTAAACTCTCTCATAATAAACCCTAAATAATGTCTCTTAACACTTATGGTGGTTTGTTGGGATTTCACATCGATGATATCCAAAATGCAAAGGATTAGGAGAAGGGTAGTGATAAATCAAAACATTAATCAAACTAATATATCCTTGTACCTCATATATTTGAATTAATAATTATAAATTAATTAGAGCCCTTAATTGTAGGACACATATTCACACCCTCGGATAGTTTTCTTAGAAAAAATGAGGCACGATACTAATCACGGGCAATAAGAGTGTAAGAGGTTGCAATTGGACTGCACATATAACTCTTTTATTACTGATTTCCATATATAGGGTACTCCTTTTTATAGTTATGGAAATAAAAATGTCGAATAATTTAACTACCTTGTAAATTGTGGAGTTGATCTTTAGTAAGAGTACTTATTCGATCGTATTTTATTTTTCCTACTATAAAGATGGGATGACGCTATAAAAAATATATTTTACTCACATAATCCCGACGTAGCAATGACCTTGCTTACATTGTTGGAGAACGCAGGAAAAAATTCCACCCGTTATGGATTTAACTATGTAAAAAGTGCTTTGACATAGACCCTGATGCCTCGCGCTATATGCACGTAAAATTGAATCTTATCAACAAGTTGAGAAAGATGGTATTACGAGTTCATGTCACGAATATCTACACATCAATCATAGATTCCCTTCCTCCTAGTTCGCCACGTGCAAAAATTCATGGTTTTTTAAAAACTAATACCGAATGGATGGAGATCAAACACGTTGAACATATTCTAAAGTCTTACTATGAAAAGGTGTGTGTGTGTGTGTGTGTGTGTGTATAGTAATAAGCTTGAGTAATTTGTTATAATTTCAGATTATTCTAATTATTTATTCGCTTATGGTTTTTCATTTTTTTAGATAATGTCGGGAGGAAATAACCAAAAGGTACCAAGTGGCGAGGTGACACCTTAACTAGGTTCCTGATCTCGTGAACAACCCTAATTCTCAACACCAATGGATGAATAATTCACAACTCCACTAATGGTTCACTCCACACCAAGTTTAACTCCCAGTGTTTCAACACCATCATCCAGCACTCCATTGCTCCAACGCCCCCATCCTGCACTCCCAATACGTCGTGATCAAATGAAAAGAATCCCATTGGATTTTCCCGTCTTGGGAATAACCTAACGAGTGATAGTAATGACCTGCCAAACTTTAAAGCCTAGTGTTTGTTGCTAGGAAAAATGAACATGGGAGTCAGTAGACCAGACAACTAGAACCTTATTGATCAAGCAATCAAAAATGACATATATGATCAACTCAACAAGCATTTCTTATTTTTCGACCGTTCAAAGAATAGGGTTCTTTTTCGAGTTGTTGAAGCATTCAGGACATACAGGAGAAACCTTCGGAAGAAATATTTCTCAAAGGAGGCAGCTAGCTTTGTTATTTTTTCTTTGAACGATAATGTGCCTCCAAAATATTAAAATGCTAATGGAGCAGTGGAATATTTTTTTGGACAATGACACGAACGATAAAAAGTTGGTCTAAAGGGAGAAAAATAAATAAAATAGGGCCCAAAAAACTGATATCCACAGGCTGGGCTCAAAATCATATGAGGATTTGAAGAATGAATGGGGGAGTAGGAGAAAGAATGGTCCAGATGCTAGTAAATAACTAAATCGGGCCAACTTATATGTTCATACTGACGGGACAAAGATAATAAATTCTCGCCGCATTTAGCTAAGACGTTGGAATCAATAGAGGCCATCAGCAGTCAGTCAAGTTCGAGCCCTTTTGATGCCCTTAAAAATGATGCCCTGACCTAGATCTTTGGAAAGAACAAAAGGGGGAGGACGAGAGGTGTTGGTTCACATACGCGAAAAAATAAATTTAAACACTGAACCTTTCATTGAGGAGATTTCTTCAGTCCGGGATTGTATCTCGACCCAAGAGGAACAATAGTTCAGGACCGATGGGGATGTTCAGGAGATTAAAAATAACCAGAGATTCTTGTCAAATCAAATTAGGAAACTTGTGACTCTTTTTGAAGGTTATTGTTTACTCTTCTTCTTAAGGTTTTTCTTATCCTTCCCCTTCTAGTTTTCCACTCAAATACCGCCTCCTTCAACATTCCCATCCTAAATGCCCTCTCTTTTAGCAATCCCCTCCCAAATGTCGACTCCTCTAACATTACCCTTCCCTATGCCTCCACCTTTCACGGGACTTGGATCATTGTCAACAACTCACGGTGAGTATGGCCAAAAATACCATTTTAGGGACATGGGCAATTTGAGGTGTGTTAGCTTGTGGACACTTATTTACATAATTATCGGAACTTCAGTAAACGATCGAGATTTGGAGAGAGGTAAGGCTCAAATAATGGTCGATCAAATATACAAATGGTACGAAGATGTATATGTGTATGTTGATAGCGAGGAAGAGAAGGAATTGTGGAATTATGAAAAATCTTTTATTACTTGACCAATTTATCAGTTGGTCAAATTCTAATAATATTTTCTTTTGTTTCAGTTGTAATAACATTTTTTTGTTTCAGTTGTAATAATATTTTTTATTTCAGTTGTAAAAATATTGTTTCTGTTTCAGTTCTAAAAATATTTTTTGTTTCAATCGTAATAATATTTTCGTAATCATACTAATTTCTTGTATGAAACATGACATTTGTTTTAACCTACTAACACGGGACTGAAATTTGAAGATTATTACATGGATTTCCCATAATATAAAGAACGGATGAGAGAGACTGACCAAATAATAAATAATCATGTAAAGGGCATTTAAGAATTTGTTAAATACACTTCGAAAAATCTTAAATGTGATAAGATTCCGTGTCCATGCACCCTTTGTATGAATGAAAAATATAGTCCATTGAAAGACGTTGAGTTTCATTTAATAGATTTGGGAATCTATCAAGAATATAAAATATGGACATACTATGATGAAAAAATATACCTTATGTTCAGGAAGGATTGTCAGTACATGATTGCGTAACGAAACCCCAAAGAATCGAAGTGGTACATGATTCACCAACACATCGTCCATTGACTGACTTAATTGATGATGCTTACAGACTATACAACCATAAAAACTACTAACCTATGGATACGGATAATGCGCATTATGACCAAGTGAATGAACAATTTGATGCTGAACTACTAGGAGATCAAGAATACATATGGTTGAAAGCCGATGCAGCTAGACCGTTGTATAAATAATGTGAAGGATATCATTCGGTATTATATTCAATAATTGGTTTGCATAATTTGAAGAGTCAATTTTTTCTTTGGCAACAGCGTAATCAGAATTCTTAAGTGGGTTAAAGAAATTCTCCCAAAAGAGAACACATTACTTAACAATTATCCTACCATGAAGAGGAGCTTAAAGGGTTTGAGTTTGAAATAAAAATATATTCATACATACAAGTATAATTGTATATCGTACCACAATGATCACGAAGAGAAGGATGAATGTCCTGTATGCAGTGAGCCTAGATATGTGGTTTGTGAGAATTAAATGGACAAAGCTATAAAATATCGCAAGTGAGTATTTTCCACTTGGGCCACGGTTAAAGCAATTGTTTACTCTACCATGGATAGCAGAGGCCATGATATGGCATGCTCAATGCGAGGTGGGTGAGAATATGATGCATTATCTGGTTGATTCACTCCTGTAGAAATTTTCAAATGCATGACACCATGAATTTGCAAAAGAACCATACAACATTCATCTTGCAATCTCAACCGATGGGTTTAACCCTTTCGGTAATTTAAGTACTAGTTAGAGTTATTGGCCAGTTCTCATGTGCTTTTAAGTCTCCCTCTGACACTGGGCATGAGAAAGGAGGTCACATTATTATTTTTGTGAATACCCGGGTCGAAGGTTCCCGATGATGATATTGATATATTATTAGCCCCATTAATCGGAGAACTTGAAGAGTTGTGGGATAAAGGCGTGATGGAGTTTGACTCTCATAAGGATAAAGAGTTCATACTTAAAGCAATGGTGGTGTGGGCGATCCACGACCTTCCTAATTATGGGACCTTACCCGGTTATAATATTTATGGTTATTATGGATGTCCCATACTTGAGGAGAAAATTAAATTCAGTTGGCTGCAACATAGTAGTAAGATGAGTTACACAGTCCATTGTAAATTATTGCCGACTAGCCACCCTTTTAGGAATAATAAGTCTAACTTTTTGCATGTTGGTCACGAGCGAAGGACACCACCTACTCAAATTTCTAGTCAAAAGATTAAGGATAAGGCAGAGGCTGTGACTGCAGTGAATAGGTACATAGACAAACATCCCCAGTCTTTAAACCTAAAGTGCTAAGCTAGAGTGAATCCAAATAACCCTAATAAAGCTAAGACATGGTCCAAGCGATCAGTATTTGTTTCATTTGTCGTATTGGAAAGATAATCATGTAAGTCATGTAATTGATGTAATGCACACAAAGAATAATGTTGCAAAACATCTAATAGGAAGATGTTTGGGTGGATATCATTCAAAAGATGGAGAGAGGGCCCGTCGAGAACTAAAGGATAAGAAAATAAAGAAGAATTTGTGAATAAAAAAAATCCTACAATAGGAAGAATTTCTACCCATCGGGTGTTGTCACTTTAATTACTAGTGAGAAGAAGATCCACTTAGACATGTTGTTAAACTTGAAGACTCCAATTGATTATACGGGTAATTTATGTAGGGTAGTAAGATACCAAGCAAATGACTTGAAATAATTTAAGTCTTAAGACTTGCACATAATCATCCAAATAATCCCTCTGCTATTTCGGCATTGCTTTCTGAACACAAAGATCTCCGTCGAGCAATTATGCAAATCAGTTTTTATTTTATCGTATTTTGTGCAAAAAGTGATAAATAAAAGACCAATTAAAGCTGAGAAATCAACTTTTTAAGGACACAAATTTCAAATTGAGTCCTTTGTAGTTTTGGCTCAATTCCAGACAAAAACGTTTGAGTCATAGGATAGAGTTAATTGATCATCCTTCAAGTCTATGACGTGTTTGTTGAAGACGTAGCGGCCAAGTGTATAAAGCTTCATCAAAATGTCGAGTTTAAGTGCCTCGTTTCTACGTCATCAATAGTGGTTCCATGCTCCCAAGGTATGAATGCATTATATATATATATATATATATAGGAGCTTGGAACAGTTTATAATGGGTGTAGGTTTAAATTAAAAACTATTGTTTATTTGTCAGAAAGATTTTATTAAACTTCTATATAAAGTATATAAAGTTTTTAGGCTAGATTCGTAATTTTCAACTTTCTGGTTTCTCGTTCGATATTGTCGTTCGAACGAGCTTGTTGTTCAAACGAGAATATCGTTCGAATGAAGCTGCCAACGAGCTTCCCCATAGGCCACTAGAACATCGTTCAAATTGCCATTCGAATGAGATGGATGTTCGAATGAGACTTCGAACGAGATTTCTAAAGAGTTCAATTTTAAGCCACTGGAACTTCGTTAGAAAGGCTCGTTCGAACGAGACTTCGTTCGAATGAAAATCTCGTTCGAACGAGATTTCAGGCAGGAAAAGTTTATGGCAGTTTTTACCCATGTTTCCCACTTCCTTACCCCACTAACTTTTGCAGAACTTAATAGTGCGGGAACCAACCTTTTTGGTTTAACTTTTTCATATCCTACAACCTCTAAGAGAGTGTTTTGAGAGAGAAATAAAACGAGAAAAAGTTCATTGTTTAAGTGTTGTTGATTTTCAAGAAAAATGTTTTAAACACTTGTTTTACACCCATATTGTTCATTCGAGCTTCCATAGATATATTTGTACTTGCTTGGAGTTTTGGCACTGGTTTTCATCTCTACCGTTTAAAGAGACATTTTGGGTTTGCTTCTAAATCCCACAAAGAAGAAGAGGTTTTCATTGATTTACCCACTTGGAGAAAGGCTCCTAGTTCGGGTGACGATGACCATATAAAGTCCGATCAGTGGATTCTGAGACCGCGGTGAAGCGTCGTGGTTATTCGCTAAGAAGAGGTTGATACAAGAAGACGCGTTGGGGCTTGAAAGGGATCGAGTCGAGTGTTGTAAGTCATCTTTCTTGTATTTGTAAATTCCGTACTTAGTGGATTTGAGGCCAGGGCCGTCCGAGTTGTTTTCCCGTTGTGGGTTTTTCCTCTTACATTACGGCGTAGTGATTCATTATTTATTTTACCTTGCTATACTCACCTAGAATGCATGCTTAGGTAAATCAAGATAAAATTTTGTTTTAATCACTACATGTTTAATTTGGTGCGAAATTAAATATTGGGTAATGTTTATGTTAATTTAATTCAAGTCATTTAATTTAATTGATGAAATTGGTTTGGCCTAACTTGATAAAATTGCAAAATATGACTTAGGCAAATTTTCTAGTACTTGGGTTGAATTAAGTTGGTTTAAGTGAAATTGAAATAACTGTGTGTGTTTGAATCTAATTTCACTTGGTTTATTGTAATTTGAAGTAAATTAAAATTTGGTGTTAATTTGAACCATAATCTAACGCTTCCGCATCTCAACAAGGAAATTGATTTTAAAATTTTAAAATTGGGGGCATACTTCTTTACAAACTTTAGCCAAGGTCGTTTGTGTATTAGAGAAATATTTTCCTCCATCATTTTTCAATATTAGCATCTTCCTGCTTGTGCATTTATGTAATGAATCTTTATAAAGGGGTATTGTTAGGAATCATTGGATTTATCCTTTTGAGTGCTTGATGAAAACATCATATATTACATAAAGAATACACATTATATTAAAGGGTGAATTGTTGAAGAATATGTAACTGTGGAATCATTTTTATATGATAGGGAACATATGCCAAAACAAGAGGTGATAAGGTTCAATCCTTGTGGTGATTAAGGAACTTGACGAGTTTGAGGAAAAAATTTCATTTGAGAACCCTAAAGAAGCAAAACTCACAAATCTACAATATGAGCAAGCAACTCGTTAGGTCTTCGAATTGCGAAATGAAGTCGAAGACTGGAGAGAGTGAGTATCTACTAAATTCTTCTTATTTGATTATATGTATTATATATATATACTATGATCTAAACTTTATGATTTATCTATAGGAAGTACGAGAACAAAATTGCCCAAAATCATGGGAGAAATTGCATGATAATTGATTTTAGGGCACGGGTATCAAAAGAGGTAAATTTCATATCTTATGTGTGGGGTTATTTATTCATGTGCAGTAAAAATATGCCCTAATACAAATTCATTATTAAATGCACCTTCTAAAAAGAGGTGATATCTCTTTCAAAAGGTCTTAGTTTTTATGCAAAAGAGTTTAAGAAATTCCACCAATAGTTTTAATTTTATTTCATATCCATATGAGGAAAATCTTTTGACACAAAGCAGTGGAATATCAATTTCTTCCTTGACCACTTGTATCGCTACCAAAAGCGATAAAGGTTGAAAGAATACAATTCTAACCTATTATGGGATTATTAGAGAAATTGTATTCTATTGTGATTGGGTAAAGGTGGAGGATACTATGAATTTTTGGAAAGTAGATCCTTACTCCAAACCTATTATGGGAGATTTATCAAAGCTAAAGAGTAAAGATTGCATAGTCGACAGGCCTTTTCTTTTAAAATGTGAAGAAGGTATTTTACTCGAAGTGCATAAACGATGGCCTTTGGTCATTATTGTGCATTAACCAAAGCGTATGACTACTCAAGTAGACGCATTAAAGGCTCCGGAAGAGTTCTAGTCGGCTCTTGATTACTATTCGAATTTGAAGAATCTTTTAGTTGATTGAGAGGAAGATTGAATATTAAAATATTAT
The DNA here is from genome assembly GCA_949130495.1 of Sambucus nigra. Taxonomy (NCBI): domain Eukaryota; kingdom Viridiplantae; phylum Streptophyta; class Magnoliopsida; order Dipsacales; family Adoxaceae; genus Sambucus; species Sambucus nigra. The sequence continues at coordinate 116,893,543 of OX422219.1, forward strand.
TTTATCTTTGTCAATCTTATTTGTATCTTATTATGATATTGATACTGTAATAGCACTTTACTTTGATGTATGAATGTTTTATATATCTTACGAATGTTTAATATGATTTATGTATGTTTAGTTGTGACAATTCAAAACTTTGCTTATTTAATGCATGTGTGGTGTGTAACAAGACTACATTGACATATACCAATTTTAAGGAACAATTTCCATTTTCCTACCTCCAAATATTAGTTTGGAGTCATGTAACATTCGATAATATGTTATGTTCAGTTGAATGCTTAGGGGAACGAACACCTTTCACAAGACACTCAGTTTGAGAGTAAAGTCATTTGAGTTTATGATTGGATTAAATTGACCCAGCTCAAATTCCATGTGTTCCTGTACATATACATTTGTTGATCAGTTTCATTGATGCAGTCTTCATAAAATGAAGTTAAATTAGCTTCATTGTATGAAGATTGTATCAAAGAAACTAATCAGCAAACATACATGTACAAGAATATCTTAGGGGCTTCAGGATCAATTTAGTCAATCACACATTCAAAAGGCTCTATTTGATGGCCTTCTTGGATCGCAGGAACCAAGTACTCCTTACTTTAATTTAAGTAGTTATATAATTTATATGCATTATTTTTTAAATCTTTTAGATGATAGAAGGATTATGGGATAATTATTGGTTTTGTTTGGTTTGGCTGTTTGATAATTATTGGTTGTTGGTTTATTGTTGGATAGTATGTTAGAAGGGGTACGGGATAAGCACAAGGCTTACGAATTAATTATTGGTTTTTAAACATATATAGTGGGATAATTATTGGTTGTTGTAGCACACAGGCTTCCTAATTTCTCCTGTTATTTCTCTCTTCACAATGAATGTCATGTTTGCAAAACTCTTGAGCACTAAAAATTTGCAAAACTCTTGACCTCTAAAAAATTGCAAAACTCTTGACCTCTAAACAGTTGTGCATGAGGTGTTTGTGCCACTCACGGTGTTGTTTGGGTGTTTGCCTCCCACGGAACATTTTTAAGCACACTTAGGCTTGAAAACTTGTCGCAGGGAGGCGAGAACCCCTATAGGCACCCCAAATGGAATTGCGAGTGGCATGAGCACCTCGTGCGCATCCATGGTAACACGGAGCAACCAGTAGTGCAACCACGAGACTCCTGGTTTGAGGATAGGACACAAATTTAAAAATAAGCACACTTAGGCTTGAGGAAGTATCACAGGGGGAGGGAACCCATAGAGGAACCTAAATGACACCTCGAGTGCACGAACACCTAGTGTGCATCCAACATAACACGTAGCAATCGTTCACACAGCTGCAGGACTCCCGATTTGAGAATAGGACATGAACATTAAAACAGACACACTTAGGTTTGAAAACGTGTCGCAGGGAGGGAGCGAACACCACCACCGGCACACAAACGGCAACATGAGTTGTACTAACACCTCGTACACATCCAAGGTAACACGTAGCAATTGGTCGTGCAGCGCAGGACTCTCGATTTAGAAATAGGACACAAATTCAAAAACAGGAACACTTAGGCTTGAAAACGTGTCACCCAAGCGGCACCCAAACGACACTGCGAGTGGCATGGACACCTCGTGCGTGTCCAACGTAACACGTAGCAACTGTATGTGTAGCCATGGGACGCCCGATTTGAGAGTCAAAAATAGGATCACTTAGGATTGAGAACGTTCTGCGGGGTGGCGGTCACCCCAGCGTCACCCAAACGGCACCTAGAGTGGAATGAATACCTCATGCGCATCCAACGTAACACGTAGCTACATTACACACACTCGTCAGCCTCCAGATTTGAGGATAGGATATGAATTCGGAAATAGGTATGCTTATGATTGAAAACGTGTTGGGGTGGCACCCCCAGCGGAATCCAAACGGCACGGTGAGTGGTACGAACATCTTATGCGCATCCAAAGTAACACATATTGATCAAGTGCGAAAAGTAGCGCGTGTACAGATGCTAACCGGTTTTTTCTGTTTCGCCTACTCAATAAAAACAAACCTAAATTACTACTACACTTGCGGGGCAAGCACAACGGTAAGTCAGGTATCGAAAGATCCACAGGGACGAGATGCTAGAATTTAATTGATTTAATACTCTGAAATAAAAGTGCAAAAGGTGATTACAAACTAAAAAGGAAAAGAAGCATAAAAGGGAAATGTTTAATCTAGGCAAGGTATTGAAGCTAGACTAACAAAGCGAGTAAAACTATAGGTTGCGTCGAATATCCCTCACCCGAGTTAATTTGTATAAAATGGTTACATGGGTCAATGACTTATTACAAATGCGTCTCATTTAGGTAGTTAATTAAATAAAGGGTTGTCACGCCCCTAAATCCTCATAAAAGCCTAATAAGATTTTGGCATCAACAAATATCCTAAAAATTACGCACGAAAGGTCGTAAGCACGTGACATACATGATATGCCCCGTCAAATCTTCTAGGCACAATAACTAGGACAATGCACCCGAAATAGAATCGTAAACACTATCACCAAGAAAAGCAACGCGTTAATCCGAGTGAGTTCCATTCAAACACAACCTAATTTAAATTACATAGAAAGCATGTTAAAAACGAGATAAAAAAAGCGATAAATAGATGTGATAAAACTACACTAGAAAGTACAGGAAGAAAGCACGTAAACCTAAATTAGAAAGCATGTAAATTATCTAGAAAGCAATAAAATATGGAAAACAAGATATATTAATGGAGATGGAAGATGGTAGCGCAAATTACACAACCAATGGAGTGTCAATCCAAGACGAAATGAAGAAATGAGCTTCCAAACCTCCAGAATCATAAACTATCTAACCTAAAATCGTTTATATCTTTTATTACATAAAAAAAGTCTATTTATACTAAGTTAGAATGAAATTAGAAAAGAAAAGAAAAGAAAAGGCAAAATATCTGCAGAAAACAGGGGATCGATCAAGAGCAAAATTTCCATTCCTGATGAGGATCGATCGATCGACCCAAATCATCAATCGATCGATAAAGCAGGGAAAAATGAAGGCAGCCTACTGCATTGCCATTTTTCTTCTCTTCTCCTCCTCTTTTGGTTTCAATGTTCTTACTTCCGCTGAAATTGCCGTAACTTCATCATACAAACTCGTAATCGCTCACTGTTTGCAGCCACGCGAAGCTAGCGAGGAGGGCTACAACTTCCGTGAAGATGTTGGGCAAGGTGCCCAAGATGTGAAAAGACTAAATTACCCTTGAACGTGCGACTGTGTACGAAAATCAAGCGGAATGCGTCCGAACTTCACACTTAGCATCCAAATACCTATAAAAGCTCAATTAACCCCTGCAAAACATGTTAACGTAGAAATCTGAGGTTGTCTGGTTAACGAGAATAAATATATGGAATAAGATACCCGAGGTGGCCAAAATGCGTCCGTTCAGAGGATGAAATATGCAATATTTGTGTATCATCACATCCCCTAACTCACACATTGTTAGTCCCTAGCAATAAAATAGGATGCAACAAGAACTACAAGCAAACCAAAAGCAGGAGATAGGTACAAAAGTATGGTATAAAAGTAAAAGGCTACTTTCGCAGGCGATTCGATTGCATTTAGCGTATGCAATAAGCCGTTAAACCCCCAGGTTACCCTGGTGAACGAGTGTCGTCTCGTGAGGGTTTTCAGGGATGCTACCCACAAACATCACATGGTTTCCTCAAAATATTCCCAAACCAACATGCGACAAGCCCAACAATGGCGAAAATGATTTCATATGCATTATTAGAAAAGTGGATGAATTCAAACAAAAGTCCAAATCATTAACATTATAGAATGCACCTCATAGAATTTAAACCTTAAAATGTGGGAGGGGAGCGAGCACATGCAAAGTGTGATTTGGTGAAAAATTTATACAAATCGGATAAACGTTAAAGCAAGCATACATTCAATCCTCACGGGCATTACGCTCATCAAGTGAATTCACTCGAAATAGGGAGGTAACACACGGAACATGCGGGCATAAAGAGTATATGTAAATGGAAACTAGGCCGCACACATATCACAAATGAAGAACGCTATATATAAAATGAAAAACTGTAATCTCAATGAAAGGATACCGCACACTAAAAGAGGCGAAATGCATTTTCACAGATTATCAAAACTATTTCAACTTTTAAATTACATCAACCTAAGATAACATAAGACATTAATAGGGTTGTAATGTAGGCTAGGCTAGGGTACGAAATGAAGGAATGTATGTACAGATTTAAAGTGTTCGGAATAAAAACTCGGGATAATGGGGAAATGGGGGAAATATCAAAATTGGAAAACAAGTTCCAAAAAGGTATTAGATATATCATCGGGGAGAGCAATCAAAGCTTATTGAACACTATAAAACATTTACAACTTTCTCTTTCTTTTATTTTCTTCTTTTTTTAATTTTTCTTTTGCTTTTTGCTTTCTCTTTTTCTTCTCCTTTTCACTTTTTTCTTCTCTTTACTTATCAAACTCTCATATGCCTAAATTGAAATCGACATCACAACAACATCATTTAATCCCATGTAACATTCCAAACAAAGGTATGGAAAGTGTATGTATGGTTTATAACTCCACTTTAGAGTTGGTTATGGGATTTGGGTTATGAAACGAAAGGCTAATATTTAGGCTCAAAGGGGTTAACGAGCGTAAACTTATAAGGGTGAGGTCAAGGCTAATATGGGTGATATTACAATGAGGGCCTATGATCATTTACAAAAGTTTACGCAATTCTCGAATCAAAACAATATATGAAAATCATGATCAAGTAGCACATTTCAAGTATGAACTCAATTAATGAACGATCAAATGAAAGAATAGTGAGATTACCATCTAATTCAACATTTTCAATGAGAAAAGAATAGTGTATACACTCACAAATGACTAAAGGTACAAATCTTACTCGTGTAAGTATATACAATGCAACAAAAGATTACCGAGTTATAAAAATCTTAAACCAAATCAATAGAACAATAAAAGTGCATGTGCTCATGGGATTAATGTTTAATTCATGAAGTTATTCATAATATCAATAATTAAGACTATAGTCTAATAACTTATAAAATCGAGAACATGCATAATTGAGTTATCTATTGGATCGGGAAATTATTGAAATTTATCATCAGAAACAAAGGCGAAATGCCCAAAAAAGGAGAAAAAAGAAAGAAAATCTTTTTGAAATTTTTGAATTTTTCTAAGAAAATCATATTAAGTAATTAACATGTGAGCAAAAACATGGACACTACTGTAAGTACATATTTTTAATAAGTCCGAGACAATTAATTATGTCGTATACTGCTACAAGTCGTCAAAGAATTGTGAAGATTTCATCTAGAAAAGACGGATCCGAATTACCAGTTGCCTTCAACATTCAAGCCCAACAATATCAACTTTGGTAAGATATTATTTTAAAGTTTCATATACATTTCATATTAAGAGTGTTGGGATATTTATAAAAGGTGTTTTAAAAAACTTTCATATAAAAAAGTTTTTATAATATTCTTAAAAGGAATTTTAAAAAGCTTTGTTATAAAAATTATTTTTATAAATGTTTGTTTTTAAAAAGGTGTTAAATGTTTTAGAAAAAGGATAGTATTGAGAAAATTTTATTAGCAGTTAACGCACCTCGGTTACGACGCCAATCTCATTCGCGCGAGATCAGCATCTCGTTCGAACGACATAGGGATGTCGCGCGTAGTCGTTCAAACGATACGCAATCTCGTTCAAGCGAGATGGGGTACTCGTTCGAACGACCCTGTTTTTTGCTTGACACGCTGCTGTAATGCTTATCCTTTGACCGACTCAAATTTTGTATAAAAAGGGGTCCTGGCAGCCTTGAAAAACGTGGAGAATAGTTTCAACTTTTAAGAGTCTTATTCTTTTGAAACTTTTGTGTAGCTTCCCAGATTTAATTCAATACCTTTTGGCATAAAGTTTTTCTCCAACAATTTTAAGGGTTCAAATGTGTTGTTTTTAATTCACAAAATCCCAATTACTTTTATGTGAATTGTTTTGTGGAACCCAAGAACATATTTTGCTTTGGTTTATTCTTTGTGGGAAAAACTCTACAACCGACAGCTGCGTGCTATTGTCGAGGGAGTACTTATAAAGTTCACTCTCGTGGAGAAGACGTTTTTCTTCTTCATTGCTGCCCTCCTGAAAAGGAAAAATTCTAGCCATAACTTGTGGAGGAGCCGTCTTCTTCTTCACTGATGCCCTCCTTGAAAGGGAAAGTTACAGCCGAGACATCGGAATCGACACCTGCGGGTATTTCGTATGTCACCCTATTTCATTGTAATCCGTGTAAGCCGTTTTCTTACAAATTATAGTGAAATAAAGGTTTTGCCCCTTGGGGAAATTTTTCCTGAAATTGTTTGTTTTATCCTGCATGCTTTATTTTATTGGATAAATCATCTAGATGCATGTTTTAGGGTTTAACTAAAATTTGGAATTAATTAAAATTGAATTTTATTTGAGAAGTCGCAATATTTCCGCTGTAGCGATTCTACAAATTGGTATCAGAGCTTATTTAAGCGATCACCACTTTACAACTACCAATGAATGGATAGAATATCCCACACCCCCTAACTTAAAACCTGACATTGTCCTCAATGTTAATTAAGAACCAATTTAAGAAGGAAAAAAGTGATATTACCCAAAATGGAACGATCTTCGTAAGAACAAGTCCAAAGAATCTACAAAATAAGTTAGTACCGAGCATAGCAAAAACAAATAAAAAAAATTAACTAATTACACTAGACTAAAAATAAAAAGAAAAAAAGAATAAAAAGCTAATTATATACAACCTACTATTTAGGCTTCACACTAACTGTACACTAGAAGTCTAAATAGCTGAGGGTCCACCGTGAAAATGATTTGACTTTGGAGGGTGACCGGTGCACCGTCACGCTCAATCATGCCTTTCGAAAAATATGAATTCCGTTTTAACAACTGAATGCATGTGTAAGGCGGAAGAAATGAACCATCGCCAATTAAAAGTTTTGGAGGAACGATGGGGGGTTTGGATTAAACGGGTGACAAAAACATGTGGGGACCAAGAAAAGCCGAATATCCTCCCAACGATTTTGAAATTGGAATGGGAGGCGGCGCACACAAAGGCAAAGATGCGATCATGGAAGGCGACTCGAACAAGTACTCCTCATCGACGAAAAGGTTTAAAACATTAAAGTTTGAAACCGAATCATCGGGTACTTGAGACGGTGTGATAATAGAGAATGAAAATGGGGATAAAAGAAATTCAAACTCATGAGATGAATCATCATCACATGAAGATTGAGTTTCGAAGGAAATAATATCATTTCCAATGAAGTGTTCTTCTTTGGGGGCCAAAGAAGAAATCATTTCATTGCAAATAGATATTACATCATTTTCATCCTCACTTTCAATATTTATTACACAATGGGAAAAGTCTTTAATGGTTTGTTTCAAAGTAGGCACAAGCACCTCATTTGGTTCAAAACAGTCCTCGACTTCGAAAGTCTCCGAAGCCAAATCGTCGTTGAACTCAAAAAATAAATCCAAGTCATGTTCCCATGAACGATTTTATTCCTGATAACGAGTTTCAATTATCTCATTTTCATACATACGCAAACCCTCACCTAATGTCATGGGTCGAGGTGCGGATGCATGAAAATGGGAACTTTGAAAGTTACTATCGGACATAAACGAAACCTCATTGTGATATGAATTTTGAAAACTATTGTAATTCGTTTCAAAATTCCTATTATAAGGAGGTAAAAGCCCAAAATCATTGTCATCATCATCAAAATTTGAATAACCTAAATTTTGACTTTCATTATACTCACCCAAAGTCATATTTGAATTTGTTATACTTTGGGATTCTAAGTATTCACCGAAAACGAGAATTTTGAGAATTATAACAAGGATTACCGAAAGAAATGGAATAAGACATGCTTACCCCAAAAATGGCTCGAAGTGGCGAATTCCACAAAATAAGTGTGCGCGGGAAAAATTCGAGTGTTTCTAAGTGCTCAAATGTGGAAGTCCAGCAAAATATTATAAAATAATACAAATAGAAAGAAAATACTGTGAAATACTAAATCAAATAAAGTCTAAAACAAACTAGCCCCCGACAACGGTGCCATTTTGATCGACAAGTTGTCGGGATAAAAGCACTGAACCAATTAAGATTCAAAGCAAATCATTCCCCGACAACGGCAACATTTTGATCGAGTGCAAAAAGTAGGGCGTGTAAAGACGCTATTCGTTGTTTTCTGTTTTGCCTACTCAATACAAACAAACCTAAATTACTACTACACTTGCGGGGCAAGCACAACGGTAAGTCGGGTATCGAATGATCCACATGGACGAGATGCTAGAATTTAATTGATTTAATACTCCGAAATAAAAGTGCAAAAGGTGATTACAAACTAAAAAGGAAAAGATGCATAAAAAGGAAATGTTTAATCTAGGCAAGGTATTGAAGCTAGACTAAAAAAACAAGTAAAACTATAGGTTGCATCGAATATCCCTCACCCGAGTTAATTTGTATAAAATGGTTACATGGGTCGACGAGTTATTACAAATGCGTCTCGTTTTGGCAGTTAATTAAATCAAGGATTTTCACGCCCCTAAATCCTCATAAAAGCCTAATAAGATTTTAGCGTCAATAAATATCCCGAAAATTGCGCACGAAAGGTCGTAAGCACATGACATGCATGATATGCCCCGTCAAATCTCCTAGGCGTAATAAATAGGACAACGCACCCGAAATAGACACGTAAACACTATCACCAGGCAAAGCAACACGTTACCCCGAGTGAGTTCCATTCAAACACAACCTAATTTAAATTACCTAGAAAGCATGTTAAAAACGCGGTAAAGAAAGCGGTAAATAGACGTGATATAATTACACTAGAAAGCACGGGAAGAAAGCACATAAACCTAAATTAGAAAGCATGTAAATTATCTAGAAAGCAAGAAAATATGGAAAACAAGCTATATTAATGGAGATGGTAGCACAAATTACACAACAAATGGAGTGTCAATCAAAGAAGAAATGAAGAAATGAGCTTCCAAATCTCCAAAACCTAAACTATCTAACCTAAAATCGTTTATATCTTTTATTACATCAAAAAAGTCTATTTATAGTAAGTTGGAATTAAGTTAGAAAAGAAAAGAGAAAAGAAAAGAAAAGGAAAAATATCTGCAGAAAACATGGGATCGATCGATCAACCCCTTTGGTCGATCGATCGATCGATCAAGAGAAAAATTTCCACTACCGATGAGGATCGATCGATCAACCCAAATCGTCGATCGATCGATAAAGTAGGGCAGAATGAAGGCAGCCTACTGGATTGCCTTTTTTCTTCTCTTCTTCGCCTCTTTTGGTTTTAATGTTTTTCCCTCCGCTGAAATCGCCGTAACTTCATCATACAAACTCGGAATCACGCACAATTCGTGACCACATGAAGCTAGTGAAGAGGGATACAACTTCCGTGAAGATGTTGGGCCAGTGCCCAACTGTGAAAAGACTAAATTGCCCTTGAATGTGCGACTGTGTATGGAAATCAAGCTGAATGCGTTCGAACTTCACACTTAGCATCCAAATACCTATAAAATCTCAATTAACCCCTGCAAAATATGTTAACGTAAAAATCCGTGGTTGTCTAGTTAACGAGCATAAATATATGGAATAAGATACCCGAGGGGGATAAAATGCGTCCGTGCGGAGGTTGAAATACGCAATATTTGCGTATCATCACATATTCACCGATGATGCAGCCGTCAGACTCCAGGTTTGAGGATATAACAAAAATACAAAAATAGGTACACTTAAGCTTGAAAATGTGTTGCGAGGGGTCCAATAACCCCAGCGGCACCCAAATGGCACCGCGAATAGAACGAACACCTCATGTCTGTACAACGTAATGCCTAGCAATCGATCGCGCAGAAGCGAGACTCTCAGTTTGAGGATAGGACATGAATTCAAAAATAGTCACTCTTAGGGTTGAAAACGTTTCAGGGGTGAGAACCCCCTACGGCACCCAAATGGAACCGCACGTGAAACAAACACCTTATACGCATCCAGCGTAACACATAGCAACCGGTCGCGCAACTGTGGGACTACCAATTTGAGAATAGGAAACGGATTCTAGAATAAGCACACTTATGCTTAAAAATATCTCCCGAGGCAGTGAGAACCCACAATGACACTGCGAGTGGCACGGACACCTTCTGCACATTCAATGTAACACATAGCAACCAGCCACGCCCCCGCGGGACTCCTGATTTAAGGATAGGATGTGAATTTTAAAATAGTCACACTTCGTCTTGAGAATGTTTTGAGGGGGGGGGGGAGGGGGGCACCCACAGCGGCACCCAAATGGGTGTGTGTCCAACATAACACATAGTAACTGATCGTGCATTTTCTAGACTCCCAATTTGAGGATAGGACACGCGTTCGAAAATCGGCACATGTAGGCTTGAAAATGCTCCACGGGAGACAGACACTCCCAATGGCCACTAAATGGAACCACAAGTGGCACGAACACATCGTTCGAGACAAACGTAACACATAGCAACCAGCCACGTAGTCGTAGGACTCCTAGTTTGAGAATAGGACACAAATTTGAAAACAGGCACACTTAGGCTTAAAAATATATTGTGGGGTGTGGGCACCTCCAGCGGCACCCAAACTGCACCACGACTATAATAAACATCTCATGTGCATCCAAAATAACACATAGCAATCGGTTCGGCAGTTATGGGACTCTCGATTTGAGGATAAGAGACGAGTTCAAAAATAGGCACACTTAACATTGAAAATGTGTTGAAGGGGGCACCCCCAGTGGCACCCAAACGACACTGTGAGTGGTAAGAACACCTCGCGCACACCCATCGTAATACATAAAAATCGGGTGGTCATCCACAGGACTCCTTATTTGACGATAGGACATGAATTCAAAAATAGGAACACTTAGGCTTGAAAATGTGTTGTAGAGGGGAGGGCACACACAGTGGCACCCAAATAGCACTGTAGGTGGAACGAGAACCTCGTGCACGTCCAACGTAACATGTAGCTATAGTCCATGCATCCGTGGGACTCTCTGTTTGACGATAGGATACGAATTCAAAAACAGACACACTTTGGCTTAAAAATGTCATGGGGATAATACCCCTAGTGGAATCCAAACGACACTACGAGTGGTGCGAACACCTCGTGCCCATCTAATGTAACACATATCAACTGGTGGCACAGTCGCCAAACTCCAAGTTTGAGGATAAGACACGAGTTTGAAAATGGGCACACTTAGGCTTAAAAACATGTATCGGGGAGAGGGCACCCAAATGGCACTGCGGGTGGCACGAACAACTCGTGCGCGTCCAATGTAACACGTATCAATCGGACGTGCAACCGCGGGACTTTGAGTTTAAGGATATGATATGAATTTGAAAAGAGGCACACTTAGGCTTGAAAATGTCCCCCTAGGGAGCGGACACCTCCAAAGGCACTCAAATGGAACCGCGAGTGACATGAACACCTCGTGCGCATCCAAAGTAACATGTAGAAACTAGCCGCACCCCCGCGGGACTCCCACCTTGAGAATAGGACACGAATTTGAAAATAGGCACACTTAGGCTTGGAAATGTACCATCGAGGGGGAGGGGGTGTGCACCCCCAGCGGCACCCAAATGTCACTGTAAGTGTCACAAACATCTCTTGCAGGTCCAATGTAACACATAGTAACCGGTCACACAATTGCGGGACTCGAAATTTGAGGATAGGACACGTGTTTGAAAATCAGCACATTTGGGCTTAAAACGTGCCATGAGTAGGTGGGAACTCCCAGTGGCACCCAAACGGCACTGCAAATAGCTCGAACACATCTTGCACGTCTGTAGAAATTGGATGCGCAGCCACGGGACTCTCGGTTTGAGGATAGGACACAAATTCAAAAACATACACACTTATGCTTCAAAACATGTCGGGGGAACCACTAGCGGTACCCAAACGGTACAACGAATGGAACGAACACCTCATGTGCATCCAATGTAACACGTAGCAACCATTCGTGAACTCGTAGTTCTCCAAGTTTGAAAATAGGGGACAAGTTCGAAGATAGACACACTTAGGGTTTAAAACGTGCTGTCGGGGGGGGAGGGGACCTCCAGTGGCACCCAAACAATACCGTGAGGGGAACCAAGACCTCGTGTGTTGTACCCATCATAACATGTATCATCCATTCGCATAGCCACAGGACCCCCGGTTTCAGGATAAGACACGAATTAGAAAATAAGCATACTTAGGCTTGAAAATGTGTCATAGGGGGATGACACCCACAACAGCACCTAAATGGTACCGCGAGGGGCACAAGCACCTCGTGCACATCTCGCATAACATATATCAATCAATCGCATAACCGTGGGACTCCAGATTCGAGGATAGGACACGAATTTGGAAACAATCACACTTAGACTTGAAAACGTGCCACAAGGGGGCGGGCACCTCATCGGTACCCAAATGGCACCACGAGTTGCACTAACACCTCGTGCACATCCAATGTAACACGTAGCAACCGGTCATGCATTCGTGGGACTCCTAGTTTAGGGATAGGACATGAATTCAAAAATAGGCACACTTAAGCTTGAAAATGTATTGCAGGGGTCAGGCACTATAGCGGCAACCAATCGGAACCGCGAGTAGAAATAACACCTCATGCGCATTCAACATAACACATAGCAACTGGCCACATGACTCCCGATTTGAGGATTAAACACGAATTCGAAAACCAACACACTTAGGCTTAAAAATGTGCCACGGGGGGAGAGCACCCCCAGTGGCACCCAAACGGCACCACAAATGGCACGAGAACCTTGTGCGCATCCAAAATAACACGCAGAAATCCCCTTCACACTTGAAGGACTACCGATTTGAGGATAGGACACGAATTCAAAAATAAGCATACTTAGGCTTGAAAATGTGTTGTGGGAGGACTGGCACCGCCAACGGAACCCAAATGGCATCACGAGTGTCACGAACACCTCGTACATGTCCAACATAACACTTAGCAATATCCCGTGTGACAATGGGACTCCCGGTTTGAGGATAGGGCATGAATTTTCAAATAAACACACTTAGGCTTAAAAATGTATCGTGGGGGGCAGGCACAGCATAGTAGCACCCAAATGGCATCGCCAGTAGAGAAAACACCTCGTGCATGTCAAACGTAACACGTAGCACCTGATCGCGCAGCAACGGGACTCCCAATTTGAGGATAGGACACAAATACAAAAATAGTCACACTTAGGCTTGAAATGCATCGTGAGGGAGACCCCCCCCTCCCCCTCCCGCAACGACACCCATCCAGAACTGCAAGTGTCAGGAATACCTCGTGCACGTCCAATGTAAGATGTAGCCACCGTTCGCACAGCCATTGAACTCCCGAGATGAGGATAGGACACGAATTCAAAAATAGGCACACTTAGGCTTGGAAACGTGCTGCGGGGGATGGACACCCCCAGCGGCACCCAAACAATGCCTCAAGCGGCACGAACACCTCGTGAATATTAAACATAACATGCAGCAATTGGTCGCGTAGTCGGGGAACTTCAAGTTTGATAATGGGACATGAATTTGAAAATAGACACACTTAGGCATGAAAAAGTTTCGTGGGGTGTGGGCACCCCCATTGTCATCCAAATGGAAGTGTTAGTGGCATGACGCCTCGTGAGCATCCAACATAATACATAGCAATCGACTGCGCATCTAGGATAGGACACGAGTTCAAAAATAGGCACGCTTAGGCTTGATAAGATGCCGTAGGGGGGGAACCCCCAGTGGACCCAAGCGGCACTGCAAGTGGCACGAACACCTCCTACACATCGAATATAAGACGTAGCAATCGTCCATGTAGTCGCAGGACATCCGGTTTGAGGGTAGTACACAAATTCGAAAATAGGCACACTTAGGCTTGAAAATGTGCCATAGGGGTGGTCACCCCCAGCCGCACCCAAACGACACAACGAGTGGCACGAACACCTCATGTCCGTTTAATGTAACTAACACATAGAAATCGTACGCATAGTCGCAGGACTCTCGGATTAACGATATGAGACTATTTTGAAAATAGCCACACTTTGGCATGAAAATGGGTCGCGAGAGGAGGCACGTCAAGAGGCACCCAAAGAGCACCCCAAGTGGGACAAACACCTCGAGAACATCCACCAATTGTACAACCACTGGATTCTCGATTTTAGGATAGGACAAGAATTCAAAAACAAGCACACTTAGTATTGGAAACGTGTCGCAAGGGAGGGCACTCCCAATAGCACCCAAACAGCACTTCTAGTTGCACAAACACCTCGCTCTTATCCAATGTAAGACGTAGAAAATGGCCATACAACTGCGGGACTCTCGATTTGAGGATAGAATACGAGTTCGAAATTAGGCACACTTAGGCTTGAAAACATGCTGCAAGTGGTGAAAAAACCTAGAGTCACCCAAACGGCACGACAAATGAACACATCATGTGTGTCCATCGTAACATGTAGCAACCATCTGCACAATCGCAGGGTTCTAGTTCGAGGATAGGACACAAATTCCAAAATAGGCACACTTAGACTTGAAGATGTGTCGAAGGGGGCAAGCACACCCAATGGCACCCAAAAGGCACCGTGAATATCATGAACACCTCGTGCGCATCCAATGTTACATGTAACAACCAGCCCCACAGCCGTGGAACTCACTGCTTGAGGATAACAAATTTCAAAATAGGCACACTAAGGCTTGAAAACATGCCGCGAGGGGGGCCACCCCAAAGGCACCCAAATGGCACCACGAGGATCATTAACACCTCGTGTGAATTAGACATTACATGAAGCAACTAACCGTACAGTTGTGGGACTCTCAGTTTGAGGATAGGACACAAATTAGAAAATAGGCATACTTAGGCTTAAAAATGTGCCACAAGAGGATGAGCACACCCAGCGGCACCCAAGGGGCATCTCCAATGGCACGAACACATCGTGTGCATCCAACGTAACACATAGGAACTAGTTTCCCAGCCGTGGGACTCTCGATTTGAGGATAGACACAAATTCAAAAATAGGCACACTTAAGCTTGAAAATGTGCTGCGAGGGGTGGGCACCTCCAGTGGAACCCAAACGGCAACGTAAGTGGCATGTACACCTCGTGCGCCTCAAAAGTAATAGATAGCAACCAGTCGCATATCCATGGGACTTTCGATTTGAGAATAGGATACGAATTTGAAAATAGACACACTGAGGCTTGAAAATATAAGGACCCCATTGACACTCAAACAGCACCGCGAGTGGCACAACACCTCATGCACATTTAACGTAACACGTAGCAATCGACCATGCAACCTTAAGAGTCACAGTTTTTGGATATGACACAAGTTCGAGAATAAGCACTCATGGGCTTAAAAACGTGCCACGGGGGATGGGATCCACTAGCGACAACCAAAAATGGCACCCTAAGTGGTACAAACACCTCGTGCGCATCCAAGGTAACACCTAACAATCAGATGCCCAGTCAAGGGACTCCAGATTTGAGGGTAGGGTATGAATTCAAAAACAAGCACACTTAGGATTGAAAGCATGCCATGGGGAGTTGGGCACCCCCAGCGGCACCCAAATAGCACCGTTCGTTGTACGAACACCTCGTACATGTCCAACTAAATATATAGCAACGGACTGCATAGCCGCAGGACTTTTGGTTTGAAGATTGAACACGAATTAGAAAATAGGCACACTTAGGCTTGGAAACGTTTTGTGGAGAGCGGTCACCGCCATCAACACCCAAATGGTACCGCGAGTGTCACGAACACCTCATGAGCATCCAATGTAACACATAGCAACTAACTGTGCAGTCTTAAGACTCTTGATTTGAGGATAGGACACGAATTTGAAAATAGGCGCACTTAGGCTTGAAAATTCATTATGGTGGGAAGGGCACCACCCAGTGGCACCTAAACGACATCGCGAGTGGCACGGACACCTAGTGCACATTCAATGTAACACTCAACAACCAACGGATAGCCACGTTACTCTCAGTTTGAGAATAGGATCCAAAAAACCTATATTTTTTTATTACTGTTGAATATGGTTACGGATTTGGGACGTGGCCATTTTTTATGTCAAGGTTAAAAAAGGTGTCATGGCCTTTAGACATGATCAAATATTGCATTGTCCTCCATAGGTCACGACCTGTAGTCTTGACTAGTTATTTTTTCATTGCGGTTAAAAAATAGGTCACGACCCGTAGTCGTGGCCATATGTTGCCCCTCAATCACGGACCATTGTCATGACTAGTTTTTTTTCATCGCGATTAAAAATGGAGTCACAACACGGAGCCATGACCATTTGTTGAAATGTCGTCCCTCGGTCACGACCTATAGCCATGACCAATTTTTTTATAGTAATTAAAAATGGGGTGCTAGCTCGTATCCATGACCATCTGTTGAATTGTATTTCCTTAGTCACAACCTATAGCCGTGACCAGTTATATGGATCATCACGCCTTGGTCACAGCCCTTGTCTGCGAGCGTCCTTTACGATGACAAAGGTTTGTGACCCACGAAAATTTTCATGCTCGATTTGGTCACGGCTCTGTGTTGCAATGCACAGGCCTGGTCATGACCAAAGTCCATAACCATTCGCCTAATTCGTTAACAGATCCCACTGACCATGTTAGGAAATATATCTATGCCATGACATTGGGGAACAACACTGGGAGTTTGATGTGTCGTATATTTCCCTCCAGTCTTAGAGATGTTGTTCAGAAGTGGTTTGAGAAGTTACCACATCGATTGATCACTTTATTTAAGCAACGCGTAAGGCCTTTATTGCCAGATTCATCACGAGAAGTAAACGTCCAAAAAAATGGATTCGCTTATTATGATGAAAAATAATCCTCGAGAAATGAACTGAGAGTATGTCGGTATTTAGTGGGAGGTGTATAATGAAGTGGAAGAATATACCAAGAAGGTCGCATTGGTTTCTTTTAAAATTGGGATGCTGATAAGCTCCATTATCCATCAATCCCTCACTAAGGGGGAGGATATTACGATTAATGATCTCATAGCGAGGATTGAGAGGTGTATGAAGGTAGAAGATATAATTGTTTGTGTTCATCGGGAAGCTGATCGGCTAAAGCCATATAAAATGGAGATAAAGAAGGAACGAACAAACAAAAAATGAGGAAAAAATAGAATGGATGCCAAAGGTAACCAATAAGAGATATCATCATAAGGTGTTCAAGGCCATCAACATGGTCTATACTGGGATGAATTATAACATCTTTTATAATATTAGAGGTCGATAGTATTTTAAGTGGCTCGAGAAGATGATAAGTGATCCTAAGTAGAGGAATGTGACACTGAGATGTTCATACCACAAGGATCACGACCACAAGACTGAGAATTGGAAATCCTTAAAATTCCACATTAAGGAAATGGCTCAGGTCGGGCCTCAAGGTGTTCGTTGAAAAGAAAGAATGTTGGGAATAATATGCACATAACTAGAGGTCATACAATGTACTGGATGAGGAGTTAGTCCATGAGTTTTCAATAATTCATGGGGATTGAAATCCAAGTCAAATTATGGAGATCAAGAAGATCACAACAGTAATGGAGGCATTCCAAATTGACCTAGACAAACCCACAATTGGTAAACGTCGGTAACCTAAGGAGATTTATTACTTTGAGCATATAGTATTCACCAATGATGATCTGTTCGGAGTGAGTAATCCTCATCATGGTGCCTTGGTAATCACTCTCAGAGTTACCAACTGGGATGTGGACAAGTTGTTGGTGGATTAAAGGAGTTCATCAATGTTGATGTAACCTAAGATTTTTAATAAATTAAATTTGAAAATAGAAGACCTACAAAAGGATATTGAGCCCTTGGTTAAATTTACAGGAATTATGACCTTGCCCCTTAGGAAGGTTGTTCTCCCAGTTTGAGTAGTAGGAATATCCAAACTTATCGAGTTACTAATAATAGATTTAAACTCCCCCTATAATGAAATACTTAGCAAGGGTGTCTGCTTTCCATGAGGACAGTGTCATCAACCTACCATCAGAAGTTAAAGTTCATCACTGAGAAGGGGATCACCGAGTTCGGATGGAACTATGCCTTAGATCGGCAGTGATTCATAGTTACCATCCGATAAAATAAAAATAAGAAAAAGATAATGTTTTAGAGACAACATAGGTGTTTGTGCACTATCAAGTAGAAACTAAAGTATGGGTGACCTGGGGTTGAGGAAACTAGTGTTTTCCTTATCGATCGAGTCATAGAGGCCCCACATGAGGTGATATTTGATAAAAAAACAACTCGAAAATAATTTCTTGATTGACAACACACTCACTAGTGTAACACCCCACCCACCCGGGGAGAGCGAACGGAGCGCTACTATCGATAAACTAAATCAATTCCGCAAATAATAATGTATAAAGCATCTAAAAATCCCACAATGCAAATGACAAACCGTTAATCTCAATCTTCAAATTAATACAACAATTCTCTCAAAATATTTACAACAACCTAACCATCTCGAAAATAAAATACCAATCTCCAATGCTCTATACACTAAAATAAATACAAGTCTTCTCTCTTGTATAAAAATCTTCCCAAAATAATCCAAGCTAAAATCCTTCTCCAAATATTCCAAGCGCACAAAATCCGCGCTAACCTGCCACTAAAAAAAAATATGGGGAAGGACAAAATACGACAGGAAAGATGCTCAACAAATATTAGCGGTTAATAAAGCGTAACAATACGAGTTCGAATATTCAAATTAAATGCGAATCTCACAAGCATTTTTATCAATATAATTTCTCAACAACACATTAATCAGAGTCACCAGGCCTCACCATACCGCGCCATACTTTATCAAGTAGCCAAAAAAGGAGTCTTGGCGGGTGCCCAACCTTAGTGCCATATTAAAATCTCATGACAACATGCTCAACACCAAATATAATACCACATGAATCAAAATTAGATTCCAACAAATATTTCCAGATTCCAATTGAATTTAGCAATTCAAATATGAGTCAATAATCGCAAGAAAACAAAGGGAATAACACTCGCGAGATTAAGGAGCATATTGTGTAAAACCCCATACCTTAAACCACCAAAAATAACCAACATGAATCATCACATAAATCAAACTCAAAATCTAATCACACCATCATGTTCGTCTCCCGAAAATAATAAAATCTCGTTCTAGGCCAAACTCGAGAAAACACCAAATAGGGCTTATAATCTAAGGTTGAAATCTTGAATAAGTTTGGGGCTATGATTTGTAGATGAAAGGGAGTAATTTTAAAGATCTCTTCTGGTTGAAAAGTTTGAGAAAAAGTGATTTGAAAAGCCAAGCCACGAATTTGTTGATATATAAAGGATTAAGAGTTTGATTGAGAAAAAAGTTCTAATCAGATACAAACACTAAAAAAATTTAATTCGGACGATCGAACTGTTGGAATTGGATGAAAATTTAAAGAGAATCATCTGAAGAAGAGAGGAAGCTTTCCACAAAATTTCAACTCGATCGGACCGTTCAATATTTTTAAATATTTTTTTTCTAAAGAGTTTTATGTTTTGAGGATTCTTCTATATAATAAAAATTCAATTAAAACTCCATTTTAATTCCAATTCTGAAACCATTTGAAATTCTCATCTTTAAAAATAAAATCCAACATATTTGAGCAATAAAAATAATTTTATCTCAAAATTTACTTTTCCTCTTAATTTCGAAAATACACCAAAAATTACGCGGGTTGTTACACTTCCCCACTAACAATGGAATTTCGCCCTCGAAATTCGCCGAAAACCTGACTCTAAAAATTAGGCCACAATCTCCAAAATATTCTCGTCTCCAAAAATAAATTCCCCACGTCTAATCTAGATGCCTAACACGAAACGATTTTCTAAAATGATCTATCTCCAAAAATACGCGCCACAAAAACGCAACAGACCCAAGACCCGAGGGTTGTCGTATACCTAAGCTCTGATACCATTCTGTAACACCCCCCCCCCCCCACCCGGGGAGAACGAACGGAGCAATACTATCGATAAACTAAATCAATTTCGCAAATAATAAGGTATGGAGCATCTAAAAATCCCACAATACAAATGAGAAACCAGTAATCTCAATCTTCAAATTAAAACAACAATTCTCTCAAAATATTTACAACAACCTAACCATCTCGAAAATAAAATACCAATCTCCAATGCTCTATACACTAAAATAAATACAAGTCTTCTCTCTTGTATAAAAATCTTCCCAAAATAATCCAGGCTAAAATCCTTCTCCAAAAATTCCAAGCGCCCAAAATCCGCGCTAACCTGCCACTAAAAGAAAATATGGGGAAGTACAGAATACGACAGGAAAGATGCTCAACAAATATTAGCGGTGAATAAAGCGTAACAATACGAGTTCGAATATTCAAATCAAATGCGAATCTCACAAGCATTTTTATCAATATAATTTCTCAACAACACATTAATCAGAGTCACCAGGCCTCACCATACCGCGCCATACTTTATCAAGTAGCCGAAAAAGGAGTCTTGGCGGGTGCCCAACCTCAGTGCTATATTAAAATCTCATGACAACATGCTCAACACCAAATATAATACCACATGAATCAAAATTAGATTCCAACAAATATTTCCAGATTCCAATTGAATTTAACAATTCAAATATGAGTCAATAATCGCAAGAAAACAAAGGGAATAACACTCGCGAGATTAAGGAGCTTATTGTGTAAAACCCCATACCTTAAATCACCATAAAGAACCAACATGAATCATCATATAAATCAACCTCAAAATCTAATCACACCATCACGTTCTTCTCCCGAAAATAATCAAATCTCGTTCTAGCGCAAACTCGAGAAAACACATAATAGGCCTTATAATCTAAGGTTGAAATCTTGAATAAGTTTGGGGCTATGATTTGTAGATGAAAGGGAGTAATTTTAAAGGGCTCTTTTAGTTGAAAAGTTTGAGAAAAAGTGATTTGAAAAGCCAAGCCACGATTTTGTTGATACATAAAGGATTAAGAGTTTGATTGAGAAAAGAGTTCTAATCAGATACAACACTAAAAAATTTATTTTGGACGATCGAACCGTTGGAATTGGTTGAAATTTTAAAGAGAATTAGCTAAAGATGAGAGGAAGCTCTCCAAAAAATTTCAACCCGATCAGACAATTCAATATTTTTAAATATTTTTTTTCTAAAGAGTTTTATGTTTTGAGAACTCCTCTATATAATAAAAATTCAATTAAAACTCCATTTTAATTCCAATTCTGAAACCGTTTGAAATTCTCATCTTTAAAAATAAAATCCAACATATTTGAGCAATAAAAATAATTTTATCTCGAAATTGATTTTTCCTCTTAATTTCGAAAATACACCAAAAATTACGCGGGTTGTTACACTTCCCCACTAACAATCGAATTTCGCCTTCGAAATTCGCCGAAAACCTAACTCTAAAAAATAAGGCCACAATATCCAAAATAATTCTCGTCTCAAAAAATAAATACCCCACGTCTAATCTAGATGCCTAACACGAAACGATTTTCTAAAATGATCTATCTCGAAAAATACGCGCCACAAAAACGCAACTGACCCAAAACCCAAGACCCGAGGCTTGTCGTATACCTAAGCTCTGATACCATTCTTTAACACCCCGCCCGCCCGGGGAGAGCCAACAGAGCGCTACTATCGATAAACTAAATCAATTCCGCAAATAATAAGGTATAGAGCATCTAAAAATTCCACAATACAAATGAGTAACCATTAATCTCAATCTTCAAATTAATACAACAATTCTCTCAAAATATTTACAACAACCTAACCATCTCGAAAATAAAATACCAATCTCCAATGCTCTATACACCAAAATAAATACAAGTCTTCTCTCTTGTATAAAAATCTTCCCAAAATAATCCAGGCTAAAATCCTTCGCCAAAAATTCCAAGCGCCTAAAATCCGCGCTAAGCTGCCAATAAAAGAAAATATAGGGAAGTACAAAATACGACAGGAAAGATGCTCAACAAATATTAACGTTGAATAAAGCGTAACAATACGAGTTCGAATATTCAAATCAAATGCAAATCTCACAAGCATTTTTATCAATATAATTTCTCAACAACACATTAATCAGAGTCACCAGGCCTCACCATACCACGCCATACTTTATCAAGTCGCCGGAAAAGAAATCTTGGCGGATGCCCAACCTCAGTGCCATATTAAAATCTCATGACAACATGCTCAACACCAAATATAATACCACATGAATCGAAATTAGATTCCAACAAATATTTCCAGATTCCAATTAAATTTAGCAATTCAAATATGAGTCAATAATCGCAAGAAAACAAAGGGAATAACACTCGCGAGATTAAGGAGCATATTGTGTAAAATCCCATACCTTAAACCACCAAAAAGAACCAACATGAATCATCACATAAATCAACCTCAAAATCTAATCACACCATCACGTTCTTCTCCCGCAAATAATCAAATCTCGTTCTATCCCAAACTCGAGAAAACACCAAATAGGCCTTATAATCTAAGGTTGAAATCTTGAATAAGTTTGGGGCTATGATTTGTAGATGAAAGGGAGTAATTTTAAAGACCTCTTCTGGTTGAAAAGTTTGAGAAAAAGTGATTTGAAAAGCCAACCCACGAATTTGTTGATATATAAAGGATTAAGAGTTTGATTGCGAAAAGAGTTCTAATCAGATACAAACACTAAAAAAAATTTATTCTGGACGATCGGACCGTTGGAATTGGATAAAATTTTAAACAGAAATAGCTGAAGACGAGAGGAAGCACTCCAAAAAATTTCAACTCGATCGGACAATTCAATATTTTTAAATATTTTTTTTTCTAAAGAGTTTTATGTTTTGAGGACTCTTCTATATAATAAAAATTCAATTAAAACTCCATTTTAATTCCAATTCTGAAACCGTTTGAAATTCTCATCTTTAAAAACAAAATCCAACATATTTGAGCAATATAAATAATTTTATCTCGAAATTTATTTTTCCTCTTAATTTCGAAAATACACCAAAAATTACGCGGGTTGTTACACTTCCACACTAACAATCTAATTTCGCCTTCGAAATTCGCCGAAAACCTAACACTCAAAAATAAGGCCACAATCTCCAAAATAATTTTCGTCTCCAAAAATAAATTCCCCACGTCTAATCTAGATGCCTAACACGAAACGATTTTCTAAAATGATCTATCTCGAAAAATACGCGCCACAAAAACGCAACTGACCCAAAACCCAAGACCCGAGGCTTGTCGTATACCTAAGCTCTGATACCATTCTGTAACACCCCGCCCGCCCGGGGAGAGCCAACAGAGCGCTACTATCGATAAACTAAATCAATTCCGCAAATAATAAGGTATAGAGCATCTAAAAATTCCACAATACAAATGAGTAACCATTAATCTCAATCTTCAAATTAATACAACAATTCTCTCAAAATATTTACAACAACCTAACCATCTCGAAAATAAAATACCAATCTCCAATGCTCTATACACCAAAATAAATACAAGTCTTCTCTCTTGTATAAAAATCTTCCCAAAATAATCCAGGCTAAAATCCTTCGCCAAAAATTCCAAGCGCCTAAAATCCGCGCTAACCTGCCAATAAAAGAAAATATAGGGAAGTACAAAATACGACAGGAAAGATGCTCAACAAATATTAACGTTGAATAAAGCGTAACAATACGAGTTCTAATATTCAAATCAAATGCAAATCTCACAAGCATTTTTATCAATATAATTTCTCAACAACACATTAATCAGAGTCACCGGGCCTCACCATACCACGCCATACTTTATCAAGTAGCCGGAAAAGAAATCTTGGCGGATGCCCAACCTCAGTGCCATATTAAAATCTCATGACAACATGCTCAACACCAAATATAATACCACATGAATCGAAATTAGATTCCAACAAATATTTCCAGATTCCAATTAAATTTAGCAATTCAAATATGAGTCAATAATCGCAAGAAAACAAAGGGAATAACACTCGCGAGATTAAGGAGCATATTGTGTAAAATCCCATACCTTAAACCACCAAAAAGAACCAACATGAATCATCACATAAATCAACCTCAAAATCTAATCACACCATCACGTTCTTCTCCCGCAAATAATCAAATCTCGTTCTATCCCAAACTCGAGAAAACACCAAATAGGCCTTATAATCTAAGGTTGAAATCTTGAATAAGTTTGGGGCTATGATTTGTAGATGAAAGGGAGTAATTTTAAAGACCTCTTCTGGTTGAAAAGTTTGAGAAAAAGTGATTTGAAAAGCCAAGCCACGAATTTGTTGATATATAAAGGATTAAGAGTTTGATTGAGAAAAGAGTTCTAATCAGATACAAACACTAAAAAAAATTTATTCTGGACGATCGGACCGTTGGAATTGGATAAAATTTTAAACAGAAATAGCTGAAGACGAGAGGAAGCACTCCAAAAAATTTCAACTCGATCGGACAATTCAATATTTTTAAATATTTTTTTTTCTAAAGAGTTTTATGTTTTGAGGACTCTTCTATATAATAAAAATTCAATTAAAACTCCATTTTAATTCCAATTCTGAAACCGTTTGAAATTCTCATCTTTAAAAACAAAATCCAACATATTTGAGCAATATAAATAATTTTATCTCGAAATTTATTTTTCCTCTTAATTTCGAAAATACACCAAAAATTACGCGGGTTGTTACACTTCCACACTAACAATCTAATTTCGCCTTCGAAATTCGCCGAAAACCTAACTCTCAAAAATAAGGCCACAATCTCCAAAATAATTCTCGTCTCCAAAAATAAATTCCCCACGTCTAATCTAGATGCCTAACACGAAACGATTTTCTAAAATGATCTATCTCTAAAAATACGCGCCACAAAAACGCAATAGACCCAAAACCCAAAACCCAAGACCCGAGGGTTGTCGTATACCTAAGCTCTGATACCATTCTGTAACACCCCGACCGCCCGGGGAGAGCGAATGGAGCGCTACTATCGATAAACTAAATCTATTCCGCAAATAATAAGGTATAGAGCATATAAAAATCCCACAATACAAATGAGAAACCATTAATCTCAATCTTCAAATTAATACAACAATTCTCTCAAAATATTTACAACAACCTAACCATCTCGAAAATAAAACTCCAATCTCCAATGCTCTATACACCAAAATAAATACAAGTCTTCTCTCTTGTATGAAAATCTTCCCAAAATAATCCAGGCTAAAATCCTTCTCCAAAAATTCCAAGCGCCCAAAATCCGCGCTAACCTGCCACTAAAAGAAAATATGGGGAAGTACAAAATACGACAGGAAAGATGCTCAACAAATATTAGCGGTGAATAAAGCGTAACAATACGAGTTCGAATATTCAAATCAAATGCGAATCTCACAAGCATTTTTATCAATATAATTTCTCAACAACACATTAATCAGAGTCACCGGGCCTCACCATACCGCGCCATACTTTATCAAGTAGCCGGAAAAGAAATCTTGGCGGATGCCCAACCTCAGTGCCATATTAAAATCTCATGACAACATGCTCAACACCAAATATAATACCACATGAATCGAAATTAGATTCCAACAAATATTTCCAGATTCCAATTAAATTTAGCAATTCAAATATGAGTCAATAATCGCAAGAAAACAAAGGGAATAACACTCGCGTGATTAAGGAGCATATTGTGTAAAATCCCATACCTTAAACCACCAAAAAGAACCAACATGAATCATCACATAAATCAATTTCAAAATATAATCACGCCATCACGTTATTCTCCCGCAAATAATCAAATCTCGTTCTATCCCAAACTCGAGAAAACACCAAATAGGCCTTATAATCTAAGGTTTAAATCTTGAATAAGTTTGGGGCTATGATTTGTAGATGAAAGGGAGTAATTTTAAAGAGCTCTTCTGGTTGAAAAGTTTGAGAAAAAGTGATTTGAAAATCCAAGCCACGAATTTGTTGATATATAAAGGATTAAGAGTTTGATTGAGAAAAGAGTTCTTATCAGATACAAACACTAAAAAAAATTTATTCTGGACGATCGGACCGTTGGAATTGGATAAAATTTTAAACAGAAATAGCTGAAGACGAGAGGAAGCACTCCAAAAAATTTCAACTCGATCGTACAGTTTAAAATTTTAAATATTTTTTTTTTCTGAAGAGTTTTATGTTTTGAGGACTCTTTTATATAATAAAAATTCAATTAAAACTCCATTTTAATTCCAATTCTGAAACCGTTTGAAATTCTCATCTTTAAAAACAAAATCCAACATATTTGAGCAATATAAACAATTTTATCTCAAAATTTATTTTTCCTCTTAATTTCGAAAATACACCAAAAATTACCCGGGTTGTTACACTTCCCCACTAACAATCTAATTTCGCCTTCGAAATTCGCCGAAAACCTAACTCTCAAAAATAAGGCCACAATCTCCAAAATAATTTTCGTCTCCAAAAATAAATTCCCCACGTCTAATCTAGATGCCTAACACGAAACGATTTTCTAAAATGATCTATCTCGAAAAATACGCGCCACAAAAACGCAACTGACCCAAAACCCAAGACCCGAGGCTTGTCGTATACCTAAGCTCTGATACCATTCTGTAACACCCCGCCCGCCCGGGGAGAGCCAACAGAGCGCTACTATCGATAAACTAAATCAATTCCGCAAATAATAAGGTATAGAGCATCTAAAAATTCCACAATACAAATGAGTAACCATTAATCTCAATCTTCAAATTAATACAACAATTCTCTCAAAATATTTACAACAACCTAACCATCTCGAAAATAAAATACCAATCTCCAATGCTCTATACACCAAAATAAATACAAGTCTTCTCTCTTGTATAAAAATCTTCCCAAAATAATCCAGGCTAAAATCCTTCGCCAAAAATTCCAAGCGCCTAAAATCCGCGCTAACCTGCCAATAAAAGAAAATATAGGGAAGTACAAAATACGACAGGAAAGATGCTCAACAAATATTAACGTTGAATAAAGCGTAACAATACGAGTTCTAATATTCAAATCAAATGCAAATCTCACAAGCATTTTTATCAATATAATTTCTCAACAACACATTAATCAGAGTCACCGGGCCTCACCATACCACGCCATACTTTATCAAGTAGCCGGAAAAGAAATCTTGGCGGATGCCCAACCTCAGTGCCATATTAAAATCTCATGACAACATGCTCAACACCAAATATAATACCACATGAATCGAAATTAGATTCCAACAAATATTTCCAGATTCCAATTAAATTTAGCAATTCAAATATGAGTCAATAATCGCAAGAAAACAAAGGGAATAACACTCGCGAGATTAAGGAGCATATTGTGTAAAATCCCATACCTTAAACCACCAAAAAGAACCAACATGAATCATCACATAAATCAACCTCAAAATCTAATCACACCATCACGTTCTTCTCCCGCAAATAATCAAATCTCGTTCTATCCCAAACTCGAGAAAACACCAAATAGGCCTTATAATCTAAGGTTGAAATCTTGAATAAGTTTGGGGCTATGATTTGTAGATGAAAGGGAGTAATTTTAAAGACCTCTTCTGGTTGAAAAGTTTGAGAAAAAGTGATTTGAAAAGCCAAGCCACGAATTTGTTGATATATAAAGGATTAAGAGTTTGATTGAGAAAAGAGTTCTAATCAGATACAAACACTAAAAAAAATTTATTCTGGACGATCGGACCGTTGGAATTGGATAAAATTTTAAACAGAAATAGCTGAAGACGAGAAGAAGCACTCCAAAAAATTTCAACTCGATCGGACAATTCTATATTTTTAAATATTTTTTTTTCTAAAGAGTTTTATGTTTTGAGGACTCTTCTATATAATAAAAATTCAATTAAAACTCCATTTTAATTCCAATTCTGAAACCGTTTGAAATTCTCATCTTTAAAAACAAAATCCAACATATTTGAGCAATATAAATAATTTTATCTCGAAATTTATTTTTCCTCTTAATTTCGAAAATACACCAAAAATTACGCGGGTTGTTACACTTCCCCACTAACAATCTAATTTCGCCTTCGAAATTCGCCGAAAACCTAACTCTCAAAAATAAGGCCACAATCTCCAAAATAATTCTCGTCTCCAAAAATAAATTCCCCACGTCTAATCTAGATGCCTAACACGAAACGATTTTCTAAAATGATCTATCTCTAAAAATACGCGCCACAAAAACGCAATAGACCCAAAACCCAAAACCCAAGACCCGAGGGTTGTCGTATACCTAAGCTCTGATACCATTCTGTAACACCCCGACCGCCCGGGGAGAGCGAATGGAGCGCTACTATCGATAAACTAAATCTATTCCGCAAATAATAAGGTATAGAGCATATAAAAATCCCACAATACAAATGAGAAACCATTAATCTCAATCTTCAAATTAATACAACAATTCTCTCAAAATATTTACAACAACCTAACCATCTCGAAAATAAAACTCCAATCTCCAATGCTCTATACACCAAAATAAATACAAGTCTTCTCTCTTGTATGAAAATCTTCCCAAAATAATCCAGGCTAAAATCCTTCTCCAAAAATTCCAAGCGCCCAAAATCCGCGCTAACCTGCCACTAAAAGAAAATATGGGGAAGTACAAAATACGACAGGAAAGATGCTCAACAAATATTAGCGGTGAATAAAGCGTAACAATACGAGTTCGAATATTCAAATCAAATGCGAATCTCACAAGCATTTTTATCAATATAATTTCTCAACAACACATTAATCAGAGTCACCGGGCCTCACCATACCGCGTCATACTTTATCAAGTAGCCGGAAAAGAAATCTTGGCGGATGCCCAACCTCAGTGCCATATTAAAATCTCATGACAACATGCTCAACACCAAATATAATACCACATGAATCGAAATTAGATTCCAACAAATATTTCCAGATTCCAATTAAATTTAGCAATTCAAATATGAGTCAATAATCGCAAGAAAACAAAGGGAATAACACTCGCGTGATTAAGGAGCATATTGTGTAAAATCCCATACCTTAAACCACCAAAAAGAACCAACATGAATCATCACATAAATCAATTTCAAAATATAATCACGCCATCACGTTATTCTCCCGCAAATAATCAAATCTCGTTCTATCCCAAACTCGAGAAAACACCAAATAGGCCTTATAATCTAAGGTTTAAATCTTGAATAAGTTTGGGGCTATGATTTGTAGATGAAAGGGAGTAATTTTAAAGAGCTCTTCTGGTTGAAAAGTTTGAGAAAAAGTGATTTGAAAATCCAAGCCACGAATTTGTTGATATATAAAGGATTAAGAGTTTGATTGAGAAAAGAGTTCTTATCAGATACAAACACTAAAAAAAAATTATTCTGGACGATCGGACCGTTGGAATTGGATAAAATTTTAAACAGAAATAGCTGAAGACGAGAGGAAGCACTCCAAAAAATTTCAACTCGATCGTACAGTTTAAAATTTTAAATATTTTTTTTTTCTGAAGAGTTTTATGTTTTGAGGACTCTTTTATATAATAAAAATTCAATTAAAACTCCATTTTAATTCCAATTCTGAAACCGTTTGAAATTCTCATCTTTAAAAACAAAATCCAACATATTTGAGCAATATAAATAATTTTATCTCAAAATTTATTTTTCCTCTTAATTTCGAAAATACACCCAAAATTACGCGGGTTGTTACACTTCCCCACTAACAATCTAATTTCGCCTTCGAAATTCGCCGAAAACCTAACTCTCAAAAATAAGGCCACAATCTCCAAAATAATTTTCGTCTCCAAAAATAAATTCCCCACGTCTAATCTAGATGCCTAACACGAAACGATTTTCTAAAATGATCTATCTCGAAAAATACGCGCCACAAAAACGCAACTGACCCAAAACCCAAGACCCGAGGCTTGTCGTATACCTAAGCTCTGATACCATTCTGTAACACCCCGCCCGCCCGGGGAGAGCCAACAGAGCGCTACTATCGATAAACTAAATCAATTCCGCAAATAATAAGGTATAGAGCATCTAAAAATTCCACAATACAAATGAGTAACCATTAATCTCAATCTTTAAATTAATACAACAATTCTCTCAAAATATTTACAACAACCTAACCATCTCGAAAATAAAATACCAATCTCCAATGCTCTATACACCAAAATAAATACAAGTCTTCTCTCTTGTATAAAAATCTTCCCAAAATAATCCAGGCTAAAATCCTTCGCCAAAAATTCCAAGCGCCTAAAATCCGCGCTAACCTGCCAATAAAAGAAAATATAGGGAAGTACAAAATACGACAGGAAAGATGCTCAACAAATATTAACGTTGAATAAAGCGTAACAATACGAGTTCTAATATTCAAATCAAATGCAAATCTCACAAGCATTTTTATCAATATAATTTCTCAACAACACATTAATCAGAGTCACCGGGCCTCACCATACCACGCCATACTTTATCAAGTAGCCGGAAAAGAAATCTTGGCGGATGCCCAACCTCAGTGCCATATTAAAATCTCATGACAACATGCTCAACACCAAATATAATACCACATGAATCAAAATTAGATTCCAACAAATATTTCCAGATTCCAATTAAATTTAGCAATTCAAATATGAGTCAATAATCGCAAGAAAACAAAGGGAATAACACTCGCGAGATTAAGGAGCATATTGTGTAAAATCCCATACCTTAAACCACCAAAAAGAACCAACATGAATCATCACATAAATCAACCTCAAAATCTAATCACACCATCACGTTCTTCTCCCGCAAATAATCAAATCTCGTTCTATCCCAAACTCGAGAAAACACCAAATAGGCCTTATAATCTAAGGTTGAAATCTTGAATAAGTTTGGGGCTATGATTTGTAGATGAAAGGGAGTAATTTTAAAGACCTCTTCTGGTTGAAAAGTTTGAGAAAAAGTGATTTGAAAAGCCAAGCCACGAATTTGTTGATATATAAAGGATTAAGAGTTTGATTGAGAAAAGAGTTCTAATCAGATACAAACACTAAAAAAAATTTATTCTGGACGATCGGACCGTTGGAATTGGATAAAATTTTAAACAGAAATAGCTGAAGACGAGAGGAAGCACTCCAAAAAATTTCAACTCGATCGGACAATTCAATATTTTTAAATATTTTTTTTTCTAAAGAGTTTTATGTTTTGAGGACTCTTCTATATAATAAAAATTCAATTAAAACTCCATTTTAATTCCAATTCTGAAACCGTTTGAAATTCTCATCTTTAAAAACAAAATCCAACATATTTGAGCAATATAAATAATTTTATCTCGAAATTTATTTTTCCTCTTAATTTCGAAAATACACCAAAAATTACGCGGGTTGTTACACTTCCACACTAACAATCTAATTTCGCCTTCGAAATTCGCCGAAAACCTAACTCTCAAAAATAAGGCCACAATCTCCAAAATAATTCTCGTCTCCAAAAATAAATTCCCCACGTCTAATCTAGATGCCTAACACGAAACGATTTTCTAAAATGATCTATCTCTAAAAATACGCGCCACAAAAACGCAATAGACCCAAAACCCAAAACCCAAGACCCGAGGGTTGTCGTATACCTAAGCTCTGATACCATTCTGTAACACCCCGACCGCCCGGGGAGAGCGAATGGAGCGCTACTATCGATAAACTAAATCTATTCCGCAAATAATAAGGTATAGAGCATATAAAAATCCCACAATACAAATGAGAAACCATTAATCTCAATCTTCAAATTAATACAACAATTCTCTCAAAATATTTACAACAACCTAACCATCTCGAAAATAAAACTCCAATCTCCAATGCTCTATACACCAAAATAAATACAAGTCTTCTCTCTTGTATGAAAATCTTCCCAAAATAATCCAGGCTAAAATCCTTCTCCAAAAATTCCAAGCGCCCAAAATCCGCGCTAACCTGCCACTAAAAGAAAATATGGGGAAGTACAAAATACGACAGGAAAGATGCTCAACAAATATTAGCGGTGAATAAAGCGTAACAATACGAGTTCGAATATTCAAATCAAATGCGAATCTCACAAGCATTTTTATCAATATAATTTCTCAACAACACATTAATCAGAGTCACCGGGCCTCACCATACCGCGCCATACTTTATCAAGTAGCCGGAAAAGAAATCTTGGCGGATGCCCAACCTCAGTGCCATATTAAAATCTCATGACAACATGCTCAACACCAAATATAATACCACATGAATCGAAATTAGATTCCAACAAATATTTCCAGATTCCAATTAAATTTAGCAATTCAAATATGAGTCTAATCGCAAGAAAACAAAGGGAATAACACTCGCGTGATTAAGGAGCATATTGTGTAAAATCCCATACCTTAAACCACCAAAAAGAACCAACATGAATCATCACATAAATCAACTTCAAAATATAATCACGCCATCACGTTATTCTCCCGCAAATAATCAAATCTCGTTCTATCCCAAACTCGAGAAAACACCAAATAGGCCTTATAATCTAAGGTTTAAATCTTGAATAAGTTTGGGGCTATGATTTGTAGATGAAAGGGAGTAATTTTAAAGAGCTCTTCTGGTTGAAAAGTTTGAGAAAAAGTGATTTGAAAATCCAAGCCACGAATTTGTTGATATATAAAGGATTAAGAGTTTGATTGAGAAAAGAGTTCTTATCAGATACAAACACTAAAAAAAATTTATTCTGGACGATCGGACCGTTGGAATTGGATAAAATTTTAAACAGAAATAGCTGAAGACGAGAGGAAGCACTCCAAAAAATTTCAACTCGATCGTACAGTTTAAAATTTTAAATATTTTTTTTTTCTGAAGAGTTTTATGTTTTGAGGACTCTTCTATATAATAAAAATTCAATTAAAACTCCATTTTAATTCCAATTCTGAAACCGTTTGAAATTCTCATCTTTAAAAACAAAATCCAACATATTTGAGCAATATAAATAATTTTATCTCGAAATTTATTTTTCCTCTTAATTTCGAAAATACACCAAAAATTACGCGGGTTGTTACACTTCCCCACTAACAATCGAAATTCGCCTTCGAAATTCGCCGAAAATCTAACTCTCAAAAATAAGGCCACTATATCCAAAATAATTCTCGTCTCCAAAAATAAATTCCCCACGTCTAATCTAGATGCCTAACACGAAATGATTTTCTAAAATGATCTATCTCCAAAAATACGCCCCACAAAAACACAACAGACGCAAAACCCAAAACCCAAGACCCGAGGGTTGTCGTATACCTAAGCTCTGATACCATTCTGTAACACCCCGCCCGCCCGGGGAGAGCGAACGGAGCGCTACTATCGATAAACTAAATCTATTCCGCAAATAATAAGGTATAGAGCATCTAAAAATCCCACAATACAAATGAGAAACCATTAATCTCAATCTTCAAATTAATACAACAAATCTCTCAAAATATTTACAACAACCTAACCATCTCAAAAATAAAACTCCAATCTCCAATGCTCTATACACCAAAATAAATACAAGTCTTCTCTCTTGTATGAAAATCTTTCCAAAATAATCCAGGCTAAAATCCTTCTCCAAAAATTCCATGCGCCCAAAATCCGCGCTAACCTGCCACTAAAAGAAAATATGGGAAAGTACAAAATACGACAGGAAAGATGCTCAACAAATATTAGCGGTGAATAAAGCGTAACAATACGAGTTCGAATATTCAAATCAAATGCGAATCTCACAAGCATTTTTATCAATATAATTTCTCAACAACACATTAATCAGAGTCACCAGGCCTCACCATACTGCGCCATACTTTATCAAGTAGCCGAAAAAGAAGTCTTGGCAGATGCCCAACCTCAGTGCCATATTAAAATCTCATGACAACATGCTCAACACCAAATATAATACCACATGAATCGAAATTAGATTCCAACAAATATTTCCAGATTCCAATTAAATTTAGCAATTCAAATATGAGTCAATAATCGCAAGAAAACAAAGGGAATAACACTCGCGAGATTAAGGAGCATATTGTGTAAAATCTCATACTTTAAACCACCAAAAAGAACCAACATGAATCATCACATAAATCAACCTCAAAATTTAATCACACCATCACGTTCTTCTCCCGCAAATAATCAAATCTCGTTCTAGCCCAAACTCAATAAAACACCAAATAGGCCTTACAATCTAAGGTTGAAATCTTGAATAAGTTTGGGGCTGTGATTTGTAGATGAAAGGGAGTAATTTTAAAGAGCTCTTCTAGTTGAAAAGTTTGAGAAAAAGTGATTTGAAAATCCAAGCCACGAATTTGTTGATATATAAAGGATTAAGAGTTTGATTGAGAAAAGAGTTCTAATCAGATATAAACACTAAAAAATTTTATTCCGAAGGATCGGACCGTTGGAATTAGATGAAATTTTAAAGAGAATTAGCTGAAGACGAGAGGAAGCTCTCCAAAAAATTTCAACTCGATCGGACCGTTAAATATTTTTAAATATATTTTTTTCCTAACGATTTTTATGTTTTGAGGACTCTTCTATATAATAAAAACTCAATTAAAACTCCATTTTAATTCCAATTCTGAAACCGTTTGAAATTATCATCTTTAAAAACAAAATCCAACATATTTGAGCAATAAAAATAATTTTATCTCGAAATTTTTTTTTCCTCTTAATTTCGAAAATACACCAAAAATTACGCGGGTTGTTACACTTCCCCACTAACAATCGAATTTCGCCTTCGAAATTCGCCGAAAACCTAACTCTAAAAAATAAGGCCACAATATCCAAAATAATTCTCGTCTCCAAAAATAAATACCCCACGTCTAATCTAGATGCCTAACACGAAACGATTTTCTAAAATGATCTATCTCCAAAAATACGCGCCACAAAAACGCAACAGACCCAAAACCCAAGACTCGAGGGTTGTCGTATACCTAAGCTCTGATACCATTATGTAACACCCCGCCCGCCCGGGGAGAGCGAACGGAGCGCTACTATCGATAAACTAAATCAATTCCGCAAGTAATAATGTATAGAGCATCTAAAAATCCCACAATGCAAATGACAAACCATTAATCTCAATCTTCAAATTAATACAACAATTCTCTCAAAATATTTACAACAACTTAACCATCTCGAAAATAAAATACCAATCTCCAATGCTCTATACACCAATATAAATACAAGTCTTCTCTCTTGTATAAAAATCTTCCCAAAATAATCCAGGCTAAAATCCTTCTCCAAAAATTCCAAGCGCCCCAAATCGACGCTATCCTGCCACTAAAAGAAAATATGGGGAAGTACAAAATACGACAGGAAAGATGCTCAACAAATATTAGCGGTGAATAAAGCGTAACAATATGAGTTCGAATATTCAAATTAAATGTGAATCTCACAAGCATTTTTATCAATATAATTTCTCAACAACACTTTAATCAGAGTCACCAGGCCTCACCATACCGTGCCATACTTTATCAAGTAGCCGAAAAAGGAGTCTTGGCGGGTGCCCAACCTCAGTGCCATATTAAAATCTCATGACAACATGCTCAACACCAAATATCATACCACATGAATCGAAATTAGATTCCAACAAATATTTCCAGATTCCAATTGAATTTAGCAATTCAAATATGAGTCAATAATCGCAAGAAAACAAAGGGAATAACACTCGCGAGATTAAGGAGCATATTGTGTAAAAACCCCTACCTTAAACCACCAAAAATAACCAACATGAATCATCACATAAATCAACCTCAAAATCTAATCAGACCATCACGTTCTTCTCCCGAAAATAATCAAATCTCGTTCTAGCCCAAACTCGAGAAAACACCAAATAGGCCTTATAATCTAAGGTTGAAATCTTGAATAAGTTTAGGGCTATGATTTGTAGATAAAAGGGAGTAATTTTAAAGAGCTCTTCTGGTTGAAAAGTTCGAGAAAAAGTGATTTGAAAAGCCAAGCCACGAATTTGTTGATATATAAAGGATTAAGAGTTTGATTGAGAAAAGAGTTCTAATCAGATACAAACACTAAATTTTTTTATTCCGGACGATCGGATCGTTGGAATTGGATGAAAT
Organism: Sambucus nigra; assembly: GCA_949130495.1. NCBI lineage: Eukaryota > Viridiplantae > Streptophyta > Magnoliopsida > Dipsacales > Adoxaceae > Sambucus > Sambucus nigra. Next base: position 116,929,692 of record OX422219.1, read on the forward strand.
TTTATTGAAAATTAGCTGAAGACGAGAGGAAGCTTTCCAAAAAATTTCAACTCGATCGGACCGTTCAATATTTTTAAATATTTTTTTTTCTAAAGAGATTTATGTTTGGAGGACTCTTCTATATAATAAAAATTCAATTAAAACTCCATTTTAATTCCAATTCTGAAACCGTTTGAAATTCTCATCTTTAAAAATAAAATACAACATATTTGAGCAATAAAAATAATTTTATCTTGAAATTTATTTTTCCTCTTAATTTTAAAAATATACCAAAAATTACGCGGGTTGTTACACTTCCCCACTAACAATGGAATTTCGACCTCGAAATTCGCCGAAAACCTAACTCTCAAAAATCAGGCCACAATCTCCAAAATAATTCTCGTCTCCAAAAATAAATTCCCCACGTCTAATCTAGATGCCTAACACGAAACGATTTTCTAAAATGATCTATCTCCGAAAATACGCGCCACAAAAACGCAACAGACCCAAAACCTAAGACCCGAGGCTTGTCGTATACCTAAGCACATATACCATTCTTTAACACCCCGCCCGCCCGGGAAGAGTGAACGGAGCGCTACTATCGATAAACTAAATCAATTCCGCAAATAATAAGGTATAGAGCATCTAAAAATCCCACAACACAAATGAGAAACCATTCATCTCAATCTTCAAATTAATACAACAATTCTCTCAAAATATTTACAACAACCTAACTACATCGAAAATAAAATACCAATCTCCAATGCTCTATACACCAAAATAAATACCAATCTCCAATGCTCTTCTGGTTGAAAAGTTTGAGAAAAAGTGATTTGAAATGCCAAGACACGAATTTATTGATATATAAAGGATTAAGAGTTTGATTGAGAAAAGAGTTATAATCAGATACAAACACTAAATTTTTTTATTCCGGACGATCGGACCGTTGTAATTAGATGAAATTTTAAAGAGAATTAGCTGAAGACGAGAGGAAGCTCTCCAAAAAATTTCAACTCGATCGGACCGTTAAATATTTTTAAATATATTTTTTTCCTAAAGAGTTTTATGTTTTGAGGACTCTTCTATATAATAAAAATTCAATTAAAACTCCATTTTAATTCCAATTCTGAAACCGTTTGAAATTCTCATTTTTAAAAATAAATTCCAACATATTTGAGCAATAAAAATATTTTTATCTCGAAATTTATTTTTCCTCTTAATTTCAAAAATACACCAAAAATTACGCGGGTTGTTACACTTCCCCACTAACAATGGAATTTCGCCCTCGAAATTCGCCGAAAACCTAACTCTAAAAAATCAGGCCACAATCTCCAAAATAATTCTCGTCTCCAAAAATAAATTCTCCACGTCTAATCTAGATGCGTGACACGAAACGATTTTCTAAAATAATCTATCTCCAAAAATATGCGCCACAAAAACGCAACAGACCCAAATCCCAAGACCCGAGGGTTGTCGTATACCTAAGCTCTGATACCATTCTGTAACACCCCCCCCCCCCTCCCCCCCCGCCCGGGGAGAGAGAACGGAGCGCTACTATCTATAAACTAAATCAATTCCGCAAATAATAAGGAATAGAGTATCTAAAAATCCCACAATACAAATGAGAAACCATTAATCTCAATCTTGAAATTAATACAACAATTCACAGAAAATATATACAACAACCTAACCATCTCGAAAATAAAATACCAATCTCCAATGCCCTATACACAAAAAAAAAATACAAGTCTTCTATCTTATGTAAAAATCTTCCCAAAATAATCCAGGCTAAAATCCTTCTCCAAAAATTGCAAGCGCCCAAAATCCGCGCTAACCTGCCACTAAAAGAAAATATGGGGAAGTACAAAATACGACAAGAAAGATGCTCAACAAATATTAGCGGTGAATAAAGCGTAACAATACGAGTTCGAATATTCAAATCAAATGTGAATCTCACAAGCATTTTTATCAATATAATTTCTCAACAACACATTAATCAGAGTCAACAAGCCTTACCATACCGCGCCATACTTTATCAAGTAGCCGAAAACGGAGTCTTGGCGGGTGCCCAACCTCAGTGCCATATTAAAATCTCATGACAATATGCTCAACACCAAATATAATACCACATGAATCAAAATTAGATTCCAAAAAATATTTCCATATTTCAATTGAATTTAGCAATTCAAATATGAGTCAATAATCGCAAGAAAACAAAGGGAATAACACTCGCGAGATTAAGGAGCATATTGTGTAAAACCCCATACCTTAAACCACCAAAAAGAACCAACATGAATCATCACATAAATCAACCTCAAAATCTAATCACGCCATCACGTTCTTCTCCCGAAAATAATCAAATCTCGTTCTAGCCCAAACTCGAGAAAACACCAAATAAGCCTTCTAATCTAAGGTTGAAATCTTGAATAAGTTTGGGGCTATGATTTGTAGATGAAAGGGAGTAATTTTAAAGATCTCTTCTGGTTGAAAAGTTTGAGAAAAAGTTATTTGAAAAGCCAAGCCACGAATTTGTTGATATATAAAGGATTAAGAGTTCGATTGAGAAAAGAGTTCTAATCAGATACAAACACTAAATTTTTTTATTCCGGACGATCGGACCGTTGGAATTAGATGAAATTTTAAAGAGAATTAACTGAAGACGACAGGAAGCTCTCCAAAAAATTTCAAATCGATCGGACCGTTAAATATTTTTAAATATATATTTTTTTCTAACAAGTTTTATGTTTTGAGGACTCTTCTATATAATAAAAATTCAATTAAAACTCCATTTTAATTCCAATTCTGAAACCGTCTGAAATTCTCATCTTTAAAAATAAAATCCAACATATTTAAGCAATAAAAATAATTTTATCTCGAAATTTATTTTTCCTCTTAATTTCGAAAATACACCAAAAATTACGCGGGTTGTTACACTTCCCCACTAACAATGGAATTTCGCCCTCGATATTCGCCGAAAACCTAACTCTCAAAAATCAGGCCACAATCTCCAAAATAATTCTCGTCTCCAAAAATAAATTCCCCACGTCTAATCTAGATGCCTAACACGAAAATATTTTCTAAAATAATCTATCTCCAAAAATACGCGCCCCAAAAACGCAACAGACCCAAATCCCAAGATCCGATGGTTGTCGTATACCTAAGCTCTGATACCATTCTGTAACACCCCGCCCACTCGGAGAGAGTGAACGGAGCGCTACTATCGATAAACTAAATCAATTTCACAAATAATAAGGTATAGAGCATATAAAAATCCCGCAATACAAATGAGAAACCATTAATCTCAATCTTCAAATTAATACAACAATTCTCTCAAAAGATTTACAACAACCTAACCATCTCGAAAATAAAATACCAATCTCCAATGCTCTATACACCAAAATAAATACAAGTCTTCTCTCTTGTGTAAAAATCTTCCCAAAATAATCCAGGCTAAAATCCTTCTCCAAAAATTCCAAGCGCCCAAAATCCGCGCTAACCTGCCATTAAAAGAAAATATGGCGAAGTGCAAATACTACAGGAAAGATTCTCAATAAATATTAGCGGTGAATAAAGCGTAACAATACGAGTTCGAATATTCAAATCAAATGCGAATCTCACAAGCATTTTTATCAATATAATTTCTCAACAACACATTAATCAGAGTCACCAAGCCTTACCATACCGCGCCATACTTTATCAAGTAGCCGAAAAAGGAGTCTTGGAGGGTGCCCAATCTCAGTGCCATATTAAAATCTCATGACAACATGCTCAACACCAAATATAATACCACATGAATCAAAATTAGATTCCAACAAATATTTCCAGATTTCAATTAAATTTAGCAATTCAAATATGAGTCAATAATCGCAAGAAAACAAAGGGAATAACACTCGCGAGATTAAGGAGCATATTGTGTAAAACCACATACCTTAAACCATAAAAAATAACCAACATGAATCATCACATAAATCAACCTCAAAATCTAATCACGCCATCACGTTCTTCTCCCGAAAATAATCAAATCTCGTTCTAGCCCAAACTCGAGAAAACACCAAATAGGCCTTCTAATCTAAGGTTGAAATCTTGAATAAGTTTGGGGCTATGATTTGTAGATGAAAGGGAGTAATTTTAAAGTTCTCTTCTGGTTGAAAAGTTTGAGAAAAAGTGATTTGAAAAGTCAAGCCACGAATTTGTTGATATATAAAGGATTAAGAGTTCGATTGAGAAAAGAGTTCTAATTAGATACAAACACTAAAAATTTTTATTCCGAAGGATCGGACCGTTGGAATTAGATGAAATTTTAAAGAGAATTATCTGAAGACGAGAGGAAGCTCTCCAAAAAATTTCAACTCGATCGGACCGTTAAATATTTTTAAATATATTTTTTTCCTAACGAGTTTTATGTTTTGAGGACTCTTCTATATAATAAAAATTCAATTAAAACTCCATTTTAATTCCAATTCTGAAACCGTTTGAAATTCTCATCTTTAAAAATAAAATCCAACATATTTGAGCAAAAAAAATAATTTTATCTCGTAATTTATTTTTCCTCTTAATTTCGAAAATACACCAAAAATTACGCGGGTTGTTACACTTCCCCACTAACAATGGAATTTCGCCCTCGATATTCGCCGAAAACCTAACTCTAAAAAATCAGGCCACAATCTCCAAAATAATTCTCGTCTCCAAAAATAAATTCCTCACGTCTAATCTAGATGCCTAACACGAAACGATTTTCTAAAATAATCTATCTCCAAAAATACGCGTCACAAAAACGCAACAGACCCAAATCCCAAGACCCGAGGGTTGTCGTATACCTAAGCTCTGATACCATTCTGTAACACCCCGCCCGCCTGGAGAGAGAGAACGGAGCGCTACTATCGATAAACTAAATCAATTCCGCAAATAATAAGGAATAACGCATCTAAAAATCCCACAGTACAAATGAGAAACCATTAATCTCAATCTTCAAATTAATACAGCAATTCTCAGAAAATATATACAACAACCTAACCATCTCGAAATTAAAATACCAATCTCCAATGCTCTATACACCAAAATAAATACAAGTCTTCTCTCTTGTGTAAAAATCTTCCCAAAATATTCCAGGCTAAAATCCTTCTCCAAAAATTCCAAGCGCCAAAAATACGTGCTAACCTTCCACTAAAAGAGAATATGGGGAAGTACAAAATACGACAGGAAAGATGCTCAACAAATATTAGCGGTGAATAAATCGTAACAATACGAGTTCGAATATTCAAATCAAATGTGAATCTCACATTCATTTTTATCAATATAATTTCTCAACAACACATTAATCAGAGTCGTCAGGCCTCACTATTCCGCTCCATACTTTATCAAGTAGCCGAAAAAGGAGTCTTGGCGGGTGCCCAACCTCAGTGCCATATTAAAATCTCATGACAACATGCTCAACACCAAATATAATACCACATGAATCGAAATTAGATTCCAACAAATATTTCCAGATTCTAATTGAATTTAGCAATTCAAATATGAGTCAATAATCACAAGAAAACAATGGGAATAACACTTGCGAGATTAAGGAGCATATTGTGTAAAATCCCATACCTTAAACCACCAAAAAGAACCAACATGAATCATCACATAAATCAACCTCAAAATCTAATCACACCATCACGTTCTTCTCCCGAAAATAATCAAATCTCGTTCTAGCCCAAACTCGAGAAAACACCAAATAGGCCTTATAATCTAAGGTTGAAATCTTGAATAAGTTTGGGGATATGATTTTATATGAAAGGGAGTAATTTTAAAGAGCTCTTCTGGTTGAAAAGTTTGAGAAAAAGTGATTTGAAAAGATAAGCCACGAATTTGTTGATATATAAAGGATTAAGAGTTTGATTAAGAAAAGAGTTCTAATTAGATACAAACACTAAAAAATTTTATTCCGGACAAACGGACCGTTGGAATTGGATGAAATTTTAAAGAGAATTAGCTGAAGACGAGAGGAATCTCTCCAAAAAATCTCAGCTCGATCGGACTGTTCAATATTTTTAAATATTTTTTTTTCTAAAGAGTTTTTTATTTTGAGGACTCTTCTATATAATAAAAATTCAATTAAAACTCCATTTTAATTCCAATTCTGAAATCGTTTGAAATTCTCATCTTTAAAAAAAAAATCCAACATATTTGAGCAATAAAAATAATTTTATCTCGAAATTTAATTTTCCTCTTAATTTCGAAAATACCCCAAAAATTACGCGGGTTGTTACAACTAGAGTAAAGAACAAAGAACTTGTTGCTTTCCTCAGAAGTAATCAAGATGTTTTTGCCTGTCAACCAAATGATATGCCCAGGATTGACCTAATGATTATGTGCCACAATATCCACATGAACCCGTTATAGCTCAAAAGTCATGAAGAGCTAGCCCTATAAAGTGAGGTAAGTAGAGGAGGAACTGGAGAAAATTATGAAGGCAAATTCCATCAAGGGAGTTTAATTTCCTAAATGGCTATCGAATTATGTGGTTGTGAAGAAGGGCGGTGGAAAGTGTAGAGTTATGTAGACTTCATTGATCTATAAACAATGAATACCCAAAGTATAGTTTCCTTTACCCAAGATAAACTGGTTAGTTGACGCAACCGTTAACCACCAACGAAAGATCTTACTCGAAGCCGAATCAGGGTATCACCAGATCCTAATTTCTATCCCCGACTAAGAGAAGAATTATTTCATTACCATATTAATATGTTGACGTTATAAGGTGATGTCATTCGGATTAAAAAATGATGGAGTAACCTACCAGAGACTTGTGACTAAGATGTTTAAGAAGCATTTGGGAGAGGTAATGGAGGTTTACTTAGATGACATGATTATGAAGAGAAGAAAGAAGGAGGATCACCTTGCAGACCTAACATAAACTTTTGAAGTCCTTCGGTACTACAAAATGACGCTGAATAAAACTAAGTGCTACTTTGGAGTAAAATCGATAAACTGTCCTCATATACCTGGTCAATCAAAGGGGGGATTGAGGAAAACCCTTCCATATTGAAACAATAAGAAAGGTATAACCTATAAACATTGTGCGCGAGTCGAAAAATCTAATTGGCATGCTCACCGCACTTAACAAGTTCATATCAAGATCTTTAGAGAAGTGTTGACCTTTCCTTAAAATATTGAGGAAGGAAAGGAAGGATATATAGAATAATGAATGTACTGAGGTACTCTAAGAAATAATTGAGCCGATATCCACTACTGACAATCCTTGACATGGAGGGACCCTTGTACTTGTACTTGGCGGTGTCCAGTCACGTAGTTATCGCGACTCTATTTTATGAAAACAACGGGTATCATTCTCTCATATATTATGCGAGAAAAATCTTACTTGAGGCTGAAAAGGGATACCTCCTACTACAAAATATTGTATATGCATTGGTTATAGCCATTTTTAAGTTAAAGCATTACTTTGAGGTGTACACGAGCATTGTCCTGACCTCCTTCCGTTTGAATGCTATTTTATAAAAGGACGATATATCTGATGGGTGTCTAAGTGGTTAGCGGAGTACGGGAGGTTCGATATCCAATTTCATCCCAAGATGTCAATTATGGGGCAGGTCCTAGATGACTTCATTCCCAAGTTCTCCAGTGACTATGTACCTATAGAAGTTAACATTGGAAATGAAGAGAATGTTTCAGAACCAGTTAAAGATGAGGAAAGATGGACTATTATGTCGATGGATTTTCTAATTCCAAGGGTGAAGGAGTGGAGATAGTGTTAGTATCCTCAGAGAAAAACATCATCTAATAGGTAATACGCTTGAGGTTTTAAGCCTTAAACAACAAGGTGGAGTATAGAGCAACGATCGAAGATTTAAAGAAGTCACTATCCCTAGGATCCCACCACCTTAACATCTTTTGAGACTTAAGGTTGTTATTAACTCATATATCTGGAGACTACCAAGTAGGGGATGAATGCATGGTTGCGCATCTCGAAGAGGTCCAGACCTGATCGCTTAGTTTAACCACGTAAAAGTGCAGAAGCCCCTGAGAGGAAATAACTGTCATGCAAATGACTTAACCACACTTGATGCCTCTGTAAAGGGAGACATGAAGCGAATAATTTAAGTGGAATACCTAGATTTGTGTAAAAGAAATAAGGGGAAGTCAATCGAGAAGATTATGGACATCAATAGGTTCCCAATTTTGATAGATCTGATAGTATGTTTTGTGAAAGACAATGTTCTTCCTGATGATAAGAAAGAGGCATATCAAATCTTGATAAAGCATGATAAATTATATTTATTATAGAATGATAAGCTTTATCGGTGCTATTTATAAGGATCGTACTTTCAATGTGTCCATCTAGACAACGTCGATCAGACCCTTTACGTGCGCATGAAGGAATATGTGGAAATCACATCACGGGTGAATCACTAGCATTCAGGCTATGAAATAAGGATACTGGTGGTCGTACATGCAGCAAGATGCGGTCTCTTACATTCGAAAGTGAAAAAATTTCCAACTCTTCTCACCTTTCGACCTCAAGTCCCTCGCAAGCCCTTAGCCTTTTATACAAAGGGGATAAGACATTATTGGTCCACTACCCCTTGCATATAATAGCAGGGAGTTCCATCTAGTCAAAACATGTTATTTCTTAAAATGGGTGGAAGGAGTACTGCTGGCAAACATTCGGGGTATTGACATAACTAGATTCATCTAGAGGAACAACATAACTCATTTTGGTATTTCTCATATATTCATAACGAACAAAAGGACTCAGTTTGAGAGCAGTCTCTCCTATAGTTTCTAGTACAATCAAAAGAACTGTAACTATTATAGATTAGTGGCCTAACCCCAAAGCAATGCGAAAGCAAAAGCTTATAATAAAACAATCCTCCATGGCACAAGGAATAGGTTGGGAAAATAGAAGGGTGAATGAGTAGCCTAACTCCCCCACATTTTATGGGCATACCTAAATATTCACAGGAGGTCAACGGGGCAAACACCATTTTCCCTAGCCTATAGAATAGTTGTTTCCATTCCATTATAAACAGACCTACCGACCGTGAAAGTACTCCTTAGTCACCCAATATCTCAACAATAAAACGATCGGTTCATAACTTGATATAGTTGGTGATAATATAGACCTAGACTTTATAAAGTTTATCTCCTATCAATTGTAGTTAGCCAAGAAATATAATGGAGGGTCAAGGCGAGGATCTTCAAGGTTGGGGACTACGTGCTAAGGATAATTGTGGGCAACGAGAGGAAGTCCACAAACGAAAAACTCAGTCCTAACTAGGAAAGTCCGATCAAAGTTATTAGAGATGACTATTAGGGAGCCTACCACTTAGAAATAATTAAGGTAAGGGAAGTGACTCGAGTTTGGAACGTAACCATCCTCAAGAAGTTTTACTTTTGAGCTTGAATTGATTTGAGTTTTAAGTTATTTTGCAGACATTCTTTTAGATTTTTCGCATATATTTCATTATATCAGAATTTATCTCCTTATATTGTTTAAATTGGTTTCCAATTAGTATTTAATAAAGAAGATCCATTAGTCAAATGAATTACATTTTACATATTCTCTATCAGTACGATGATTTTTTTACGTCTTTTTCAAGAACAATTGGATGGTCGACTGAAGACCACCACTTAGTTCCCGAGTAGGGACACTTATATTTTAAATATACTCTTTTAAGGATGATTAACTAGTCAACCAAGACCATAACTAATTGAAATACTTAAATATAAACTAACTGGTTAGCAAATCATTGACCAACCTGACCCAAAATGTTTTGGTGTTTAACAAAACATGAAATAATTGGTCACACCCAATAAAAGGCCTACTAGGAAACCCTAGACACTTATGACCAACCAGGTCAAAAAAATCCTAATGTTTTGGGGCATTTTTTTCTTTTTGGCTCTAGACTAAGGTTTGATGTGACGACATCACCTAAAAGGTAGGAATAACGACCACACAACGTAAAATAAGGAAAAATGTAAAAATTTCTATCAATATGTAATGTTATTATTAGGAAATTGAAAAGGTTAATACATTATAATAAATAAGTAAATATAAATGGATTAGTTGCACCAGTGGAGTGATTCATCCTCTGAAGGTTCAACTTCAGCAAGCGAAAGATCCAATGCAAAAGGTTAAACATTCTCAACTAATTTCCTAATTCTCGATAGCCCTCTAGGAGACACCCTATTGACTAAGTGTGGGAGCCAGTAAATACCATGATTACCATCAAGCACATAATTGTCCTGGTACTTCTTTATCAAGCTAATAGGAATGGCATATACTAGGATCGAAGAAGCATCAAGTTGGTAATGAGGATTGTAAAAATCGGGGAAATTGGGATCATACTAGTATCATAATTTGGAATAATTTGTCACCTTGGCAACTGCTAAGGCATTGATCCAACCATTCTTATAGGAAACGTTTTGGGCATCAGTCAGAGTAAAAATCAAGCTGAGAATAGCCTCATCATAGCAATTTATCCACACTTGAAAAGGTTGCTTGTGGAATTGGAATTCTAGGTGATCAGGATTCTATAGAACAATTTCCTTTTCATGAAAGGAGGACAATATTTTGACGATCGCATCCTTTTCATGCAAAGGCTTTTTTATCTTCTTGAGTTCTTCTCTAAGTTTCCCATTCTGTTGCATAAGGAAGGAGGCTCCATCTTCAGCTTTCTTTTCCAGTTGGGACTTCTTAGGCCTCCCAAGCTCATATCTCAAATCATTATTCTCCTTCTCAAGGAGAATAGTGAGCATACCTTGCTCCTTGGATACCGACCTATAAGATGAAAGTACTCCTCATATGCAAAGACTTAAGGTTGGATAAATTCTGTTTAAATCCTCTTTCTTTGGACATTTTTATTAAATCCTTGTCAAATTTAGACCTCAGATTCGAAAAATCTTCGCTTCAAATGTCCAGGGTGGTACAAATCATAACATGAGAGACTGCATTATTCATCACAACTTGATGGAAAGGTCTATGCAAATCCAAGTAGGTCTCTTTTGTTCATGAGGATGCATCAGAGCCCAATATCTAGTCAAGATCACCAATGTCATCATAACCAGTCGTAAAATGTCTCTCACGTCTTTGTTCAACGTAGAGCTAAGAAACGACAAGCACTACAAGTCATACATTAAACTAAAAAGGTTCACAGAGCATCACAAGATAAATGAATTGATAAAGTTAAAAAACACTTTGAATTTTATTAAAAAATAGTCAATAGGGAAAAACCCTACATCGCCGATTAAAAGGAAATGAGTACAACATTTCCTAAGCTCTAAGGCATTTTCTCTGCAACAATCCCCTTCTTCGCAGCTTGAATAGAGGCTATATCCTTAAGTTGGTAGGACCCCTCCTTATCCTTTTCGGCATCCAAGACTAACCCATGTCTATTGTTTGCCTTCTTGGCATCCTCAAGACATGTAGAATGCTCACTGACTATCCCATACTCATCATCATCATCATCATCATCTTCTTCCACTTTGACTGGAGGAAGGGGCACTTGCTTTGTGCTCTTGGAACAACTCATAGTCCTTAGCAATGCGCACATTAGAAAGGGACGTATCCCAATGAATCCTAAAGAATATCTTTCCCATGTATTCGATATTCTCTTGGTAATTGGTAAAGGCCTTTTCCTAGCTAGGAGTATAGACATCATCCTTAACTTATGCAACTCCAGCTAGGGTCTTATTAGATTTGGCCTTGGCTTCATCAATATTAGTCTTAGAGATCTCAACCTCGATATTAGTCTTCTCGACAGCATCAACCAAGGTTATGGACTCATTTATCTTCTCTTTAAGATCGGTATTAGCTGCCTCCAAATCTTGGACATTTTGATCAAGTTACTCCTTCCCAGAGATCATAGCCTGACCAGTAGACTGTGTGTAGACACCCCATTTTGTTACCCCCTAAACTCTCCTTAGGTCCCTAGTACCTCCCTTCATCACTACAAACCCAAGTCATACCCCGAGTACTCATCTAGAAGCCATCGGGCACTCCCAGCCTCCGTTTGACCAAAAGTCAAAGTCTTTAACTCGACCTAGACTAATGAATCTTCAAAGGGCACTGAAACCCCTTTCTAACATTCTGTCCGGTGCACGATTTCGACTTACCATGCGGACGAACGACCTATTTTTCCCTGAAACTCAATTAGGAGACCACCGGGCGCTCTTGGGCTCTGTTTGACCTAAGTCAACTTTAACTCGACTGAGACTGAATGAATTTTCAAAGGGCACCAAAAACCCTTTCCAATGGTTTGTCCCATGTGCAATTTCGACTTATGGTACGGACGAACGATCCGTTTTACTCTGAAAGATCACCAAATGCTTCCAGGGCTCGGTTGACCGAAGTCAACTCCCCAAACTAGATCAAACTCTTTGGAATGTCGAAGTACATATCCTAATTTTTCCAATGATATGCTCCATGTGCAATTCAAACTTACCATGCGGACAAACGATCCGTTTGCGTCCGATGATTCCCCCGTCCAATAAACCGACGAATGTTTTCGAGCCATTTTTGACCCAAAGTCAACTCTCGAACCCGAGAGGGAGAGGTCAAAAGGACTTTCTAAGGTATCTGAATTACCTTTCCAACGGTCCACCCCGTGTGCAATTCAGATCAACGGTTTGCGTTCTGCGAGTGATTTTTTAAAAAGGCCTGAAAGACACTACCAAACGACAGGTCCCATACCCTGTGACGATACGCACCTGCAAATTGGTAGGAACATGGATATGATGATCGACAATGCCCTGGGCCTATAGAAAGGAGGCCTGACCTCACTTGCAAGAAGAGTCCAGATCTGAGAGAGATCACTCTCAGTAAATCCAGAAAACCTCTCTCGAAGTCAGCGGGATTTCCACATCCAAATCTCTTTCCAACCTTCACTTTTCATCATCCTTTTCATCAAACTTAGTGAATTAACTACCCTCCATCATCATCCAAGTCTAAGGGCTGCTCTCCAACATTCAAGATCAAGCTCAAGATCTTCAAAAAGGTCCAATTTTCTCAACTCTCTCCTTAAATTCTCATAAATTCGCAATAACTTGTTTGATTACTTATCACTTTCATTATCTCATCTCACACATCCTAATATACTTTTTATTTATTATTATTTCACATCTCTTATTTTCATATAAATAAAAACCCAAAAAGAAAAAGAAAAGGAGGGTTTCCTCATAAATTCCAAACGGGAATTCTCATACTTTTCTTACACTTTTCTCACAACTCCAACACTTTTTCTACACACACACACACACACACACAAATAAGAGAATCCCCCGGTTGGATTTATGGGATAAACCCCACCCCTCGTTTTGCATGTGAACTATGTGGATTTTGATGCCTTTATAGGCTACGTAGGCGTCTCGGGGTAAAACCCAAGACTCGAGTCCTATTTTTACTTTTTCTCTCATTTTCTATTTTCTCTAAACTCCACTCTCTTATATTATATATACATATATTTGTTCTTAGTGGCATATTATTCCACATGCTTTATCGTTCCATCATAATAGTCAATGTAAGGATAATCGCGTAAATCCTATTTTCTAATATTTTTATACCTTCCTACAGATGACTCACTTTACCTCTTCCATGGTGCAAGTCGATGATTCCTATCTCCACTATGTATACACATGCACACATATCATGGGGAAAATAAAGGAAAATAACAAAAAGCCATGAGAGACTGAAAGGGCGGAATGGGTGCCTAACACCTTCCCATTTCATAACTTAGCCTCGGACCCTTTTCGAATCATTTTTGGTTTTGTATGCATCAGTATGTCTTTGGATGCTGTCCTTTGGGATGGATCCCTTTCTTTTGTCTGTTTTGAGTAAAATAGACTGGTGACTCTATCTCTCTACATTTTTCATCTCACCCAAATGACGTCGGTCGAAGCGCTCCCGAGAGGGATGCACGGGACCTAGGATCCTCATGCCGCCCGCTGCGAGGATCAGGGATGGCCACAGTGGTGACTCTACTGAGGAATTTCTGTTTATTTTGAGGGCTAGACTTTATTTACATGGGCGTTTTATTTTCTTATATATCCCCCTATTTGCATGTTCCCCTTTACTACTCATGTGTACCTCATGCTTATGCTTCTATTCTCACACTTGTAGAAAATTCTCCATGTACACTTCGAGCCACGTGAACCTAGGGTCCCATATATCCACATGTTGCACGCATCACCCATACTTGGTATTTTGCTCCCCGTTGGGCATGATCAAGAAAAACACTCTCATCATAAGATGCTAATAATAGAATCATGCATGATTCACACGACATCACCAAAGAGCATTGTTATTAACCAAATTTTACCCAGTAACTGGAGGGTCACTTCATGATGGGTGATGGTCCGGAAGGGCGCAGTTAGCCTAAGCGATATGACTCTCACCTTCCATTGGCTAAGTACCTTCGACGTATATCGAACAGTTCCCCCGCATCGTACCGCTTGACTGAAGTCATGACGGGAGGTATATCACAGGGAACTCGTTCACATACGCCGAGTATATCAAATTCTCTCTCACATGTACCATCCCCACGAGATATATGATGAGTCAATTCATGTACACCTAGGTATATCAAATGGCTTTTCCACACATACCAATTGCCCGCAAGAGCAAGAGCAAGACGTATATCGTGGAAGTCATGCCAAAAGGGGGAACCCTTTCTGATTCACCCAGCCAACTGCATACCCGCATATAGGTGTCAAGCCTTGGACACACATATTAGATTGTTGGTTTCTACCCGAAACTCAGCCAAAATTCTGGGTCGGCATATTTCCCGAATTTTTGCGCACTTTTAAAATGGGACCCTACCCATGAGCCTGGTCAGAAGTCCAGCCATAGCTTTGCATATATTACAAACCCCATTTTCCAGGCTCGGGTCCCATCCGGCATTTCATTTTTTATTTAGGAGAATTTAATACAGGCGAGAACATAATAATTATAATAATTATGCTGAGGTCCGTCTCCCAAAAAAAATCCAAAAACATTTATCCTCTATTTATCAAAAATCCAAAAAAAAATCTTTTCATCTCGAAAAGAAAAAATTCCATCCTTTTTTCTCAAAAATAAATCCCATTTTTGCGCCTTCTCAGGTCGATCACAAACCCTTGGCCTGGCTCCTTATTGGCTTTGGTCTTCAATCAAGTTACCCCGGAGTTCCATTCGATCCCCTATTACTCATTTCGAGTCCGGAATCCATTCGCTTTCCATGGAGAACATAGATCAAGTACCCATTGTGCAGTCGGATGTAATGGCAGTCCTAGCCCAGCTTGTGTCCAAGATTGACAACCTCCAAACTGAGGTCCTGGAAGTTCCATGAAACTAAGTTCCTATTTTCTCGCGTTATGGGTCCACCCGAGCACATCTGGGTTCCCGAAGAGTATCAGCACGTTCCACGTGCCTCTCCTATTAATGGGTCGCCACTTGCCCAACTTCTTATGTTGAACCTTGCCCAACCTGGGGCTAACTTGCATATAATCATTGATCCGAAGGTAGAAGATCTGAACAAAGTCACAGAAGACCTCAAGATGCTCACCAAGAAGTATGACCAAGTTAGAATCTCAGGAAATTACATAGACTATACCCACGTGTCTCCTTATCCTAAAGCGAGGTTACCCAAGAAGTCTAAGATGCCTAATATCAAGAAACTTAGAGGAAGTGGACCCCCGATTGTTCATCTCCGAAGTTATCACCATTCCATGAATCTACTAGGGGCTTCTGAAGAAGTGATGGCCCAATTGTTTCAGCAAACTTTGAAGGATAGCGCCCTCCCAATGGTTTTTATCTCTCGAAGAGACCAGAATTCGTAGCTGGGAGGATGTTGCCCGAGAATTCATGTCACTGTACAAATGCAATGAAGAGATTGAGGTCACCCGCCGTGATTTAGAGCTGCTCAAACAGAACCCTGGGGAATCAATCAGTAACTTCATCGCCCGATGGAGGGAAAGAGCAGTAACCATGACCAATCGGCCTTCCGAGGAAGAACAAGTGAGCATAGTGAAGAATAACTTCTTACCCCATGTTCGAGCAATGATGGGAGGACAATACTATCCCCACTTCTGAGATCTCAAAGAAGCAGGAGTACAAATCGAGGAAGGTCTTGCCAAAATATAAGTTGAACCAAAGAATGTGTCCGGACAGTTCACCCTAGAAAATATGACAAACTTGCCAGTGCTACAGTCTCAACCATCGACAACATCTCTCAACTAATCACCTCCTGGGCGCCAAAAAGACACCTTGTCCCAGTCCGAAAGGAATACACCGAGCTCCATGCTCCCCTCTCCAAAGTTTATCAAGCCTTGTTAAGACGAAACCTTATCAAACCTTTGGATCCCTGTCCATTGCCAAATCCACTCCTAAGAAACTTCAAGGAAGATGCCCATTGCACCTTTCACCAAACTGCTGGTCATACCATCGACCAATGCTTTCACCTCTGAAATATAATCCAAGGTCTAATTGACCGGGGTACCATCGCCCCACCAGCCAATCCTAAGCAAAACACTACTCACAACCCACTTCCAAATCATGCCAATGCCATCTTTCTAGAAGAGAACCCAGAATTCGATCCCTCAACTCAAATCACACCCATATACTTTCCTAAGCCTCTCCAAATTTATCCATATTTCCTCCTACACCCTACTAGTCTCCCTGATCAGGCACTGTCACTCCTTACCAGAGCATGCATCGTTATCTGTACCAGTTCTGAAAATGGAAGCATGGAATTGTTAGAAGTGTTAAACCAACTCCTAGAGTTCGGGTTGAAATTTCCCTCACAGATGATCATTGATTGCCAAAGGTTTAGTAAACTATTCTTGGAAGAAAGAAAATGGGACCAAGAGTCAGATAGTTGGGTAGTACCATCGATGAAGTCAGCCTGGATAATGTTGTCCAGATTATGGCAAAATTATTCAGTCAAACTAACAACATTTTCAATATGACCAAGTTACTTGATACTCTGAGTCTAGAGGGGAGCCTGGTCCCTTCACCCTTACACATCCCCACAGAATGGGATGACCTGTATGAAAAAGCTATTGAAGTTGTGGAATGCATCGACTTTATATGGAAAGATGGAATTGTTGCCATAGATGAGGAGAAGAATTCGGAGATTCGAATGAAGAACAAGCTTTCGAGAAAACTGGCCCGGTAGTCGACATGTGTGGAATGATATCTTTTGAAGAACTCCTTGGAGAAATAAATAAGGTGGCAAAACAACCCGAGATCGATGAGGAAATGAGATTCATGTTGTTCCCTTCTTGAGTGAATCACATAACCAGATCAGGGAGGCATTACCAGATCCCAAACTCACTACCAACCAATGACAAAGGTAAGGGCATTGAAAACCTTCCTATGCCAGAAATGACCCTCGAGGAGAGCAAGATCCTCGATTAACTAAAGAAAACTCAAGCTAACATCACTTTATGGGGGCTTTTCATGTCTTCTCAGCAACACAAAAATGCTTTGCTCAAGTTGCTCACTGGACCCACAATTCCTCCTTCTACCATACCAAAAGAAGCGGTAAATTTGGTCGAATCCTTGACCTCTACCCGAATGCTATCCTTTTCTGAAGAAAAAATTTCCAAGATTGGGCCAAACCACAATCATACACTCAACATCTCCGTAGAAGTTATAGGGAAGGTTGTGCCACTCTCTCTTGTCAATAATGGATTCGCCTTGAATGTCTCCCCACTGAGAACCTTCAAATGTTTAGGCCTGAAAGAAAGCAGCCTCGCTCCAACCTTTGCTACTGTGCGTGCCTACAATAATACCCGTCGGGAGGTGATGGGATCCACAAAGCTTGTAATAGGGGCTGGCCCTATAAACCCTATCATCGAATTCTAAGTTATTGACATCCCAGCCTATCTTAACCTATTGCTAGGACGACTTTGGATCCACAGTATCAAGGGTGTGTCTTCCTCACTCCATCAGAAATTAAAGTTCTTCACCGACGAACGAGTCATCACCATTTTGGGTGACGACGCTAATGCCGAGGGTGCAAGTACTAGCAGTCCAATTCTTGAGATACAACACGGGTTAAATGATATGCTCCTATCAAGATTTCGGGTTGAACCACTCCTTATCCCGAAAGGGGACAACTTCAAAGAAAGGGTTTGTCCAGAATACGACCCTCATGGCAACGTCTATGTGATTCAGATGTTCAGAAACATCCAATTCATGCCCAGACTAGGGCTAGGGCAAAGACAGCAAGGGATACTTGAGCCCATTGAACTAAAGAAGGCTTTCCCTCCTTATAGTTTGGGGTATCAACCGTCAGAACAAGAGCTCAGAATGATCCGCCAGTCTCGACCAAAGAGAAGACTAGACCACGTCCAGACTATCCCAGGTGACTCCTTGAACGGATAATTCATCAAAGAGGGTGAGGACTTCCCCTTTTGCGCCTTTTCAGAACCATGGTATGACCATACAGACGAGAAGATAAAGCCTGGAATGGAGATATTTTTCCAAAATAGCTACCCATGGGCCGAAAATTCTTAACACCTAGTACAACCGCTAATCAAAGATACCGAAGAGACTGAGGAAAGTGATTCTAAAGATTCCTTCAACTTACAGACACTAGGGCTGACACTCTGCATGGTTCATTCAGGCACTACATCACTGGATCCATCCCACCTGATCAAAGCTGCTGATACACCTCTCCTTAACTGGCATGCTGCGCCAGTTCTACCTGCTGAAATCTCCCCTAATCCTAATGTTTACCCCTTTTCTTCTTCTATTGTCTATCCTTGTTCAAATGTAATTGAGTCCTCGTTTGACGAGGTTCTCAATGTTATTTTTCCTATCAATGAAATAAACGAATATTTTGAGTATCTTGTTGTGCCTTACATTAACTGTTTGGATTCTAATCACACTTTTGATGATGATGATTTTGCAAATGAACAATTCTTAACTAATGTAAATAAGGTTAATAATAAATAACATAGCTGCTTTCAAGTTAATGAATAAGAGACTGTTGTTGTTAACCTCAGTTCTAGTAGCCAACTCTACCAGATTAGGATAGGGGCCACCCTTTATGAGCATGAGCATGCACAACTCGAAGAATTCGTGGATGTCTTCGCATGGTCCTACAATGATATGCCTGGAATTTATCCTGAAATAGATCATCACGAGATTCCCACTCTCCCAGATTACAAGTCGGTCAAACAAAAGTTGATAAAGCTCTACAACGAATGGTCACTGAAGGTCAAAGAAGAGGTGGTCAAACAGTTGAGCGTAGGCTTAATTCGTGTGATCAAATATCCCACGTGGCTAGACAACATAGTGCCCATGCTAAAATTAGGAGGAAAAGTTCGGATGTGTGTAGACTATCGGGATTTAAATAAAGCCTCTCCAAAGTATGATTATCCGCTACCCAATATCGACATGATCGTGGACAACACAGCCAGTCATTCTCTCAAGTCATACGTCGACGGGTTTGCTGGATACAACGAAATCAAAATGCACCCAGACCACCAAGAAAAAACCGCATTCATCACCCCATGAGGAACCTTTTACTACAATGTCATGCCATTTGGTCTCAAGAACACTAGGGCTACCTACCATAGGGATTCCACAACTATCTTGCATGATCTGATTCATAAAGAAGTTGAGGTCTATATGGATGATATGATTATCAAATCCAAAGCTAGAGAGGTTCATGTTCCTGCTCTCCAAAAGTTCTTCAAACGACTGCGACAGTATCAGATGAGACTCAATCCGTAGAAATGCGTCTTCAGCATTACAAAGGGAGAACTCTTGGGATTCATGGTCAGTGAGAAGGGGATAGAAGCATATCCCGCCAAGCTGAAAGACATACTTGAGATGCCACCTCCCTGAACAGAGAAAGAAGTCCGAGGTTTCCTTGGGAAATTGCAATACATTAATCGGTTCATCAGCCAGCTAGCCTCCATCTACGAACCTATCTTCAAAATCCTCTGAAAGGATTCAATTAAAGTTTGGAACGAGGCATGCTAAGAAGCTTTTGACCGAATCAAACAATATCTGACCCAACCCCCAATACTCATGCCACCACAGCCTAGTCTCCCCTTGCTCCTATACCTAACCATAACCGACACTACAGCTGGGGCTTTGCTAACCCAATACCTTAAAGATTACCGCAAAGAAAGAGCCATATATTATGACATTCGCAAATTGGTCTAATATGAGGTTAACTACATTACTTTGGAAATGGAGTGTATCTCACTTGTCTGGGTTACCCAAAAGTTGCAGCACTACATGCTCACCTTCCCCATCAAACTTGTATCCCAAATGGACCCCATCAAATACCTGCTTAATAAACCCACCTTACTCAGTCGAATGACCCGATGGTTGATGCTCCTAGCCGAGTTTGATATCGTGTACGTCATGCAGAAACCCATGAAAGGAAGAGCCATCTCTGACTACCTCACTAATTACCTCGTAGAAGAAGCTGATGTATGGATATTCGAATTCCCAGATGAAAACATCCTGTGCACTTCTCAAGACAACCTTCGATGGCAAATGTTCTTTGATGACACTGCCAACAAGAAGGGATATGGAATTGGAATACTTCTAATCGCCCCAGATGACTCCCACACTCCCATCGCCATCAAGTTGGATTTCCCTTGCACCAGCAACATGACTGAATACAAGGCATGCACAGTAGGCCTCAAATTTACTCTTAAGAAAGGTATTCAATTCCTACATGCCTACGGGGATTCTGCCCTCATCATCGGTCAAGTGCTCATAAAGTGGAGAGTCAAGGGTGAGAAACTCCAACCCTTCCATGCCCACTTAGAGGAAATAGCCTCCCAATTCCAATATATCACCTTCCATTACCTACCTCGAGCAAAGAATAACCTAGCCGATGATCTCTCTACCTTAGCCTCCATGGTCGACATGCCCGAAGGAATAACTATGGCCCCTTCCTAGTTCAAAATCAAGATAAACCAACCCACTGCTACCACATTGAGCTCGTCATTACAGAAGATCTCGATCTAGCCAATTGTTGGTACTATGATATCTGGCGCATCCTCAAGCATGGTAGGTATCCCGAGGGTTCCAATAAGAAATATTGAGTAACCCTTCGACGACTCGCCACCTATTACATCATCTATCACAAAGCACTACTCAACAGGAACTTCGATGGAACTCATCTGCACTATATCGCAAGGGCTAACATTGAAAAGATGATACAGAAGATCCACAGTGGGGAATGTGGACCCCGCATGAACGGTCACATTCTTGCTAAAAAAGATCATCCGACAAGGCTGCTACTGGACCACCATGACCTAGGATTTCATTGCCTATGTACAGAGATGCCTCAAATGCCAACAATTCTCCAACTGTCAGCATTTGCCTCCACGTGAATTATACAACATGACCTCTCCCTGGTCGTTTTCCACCTAGGGCATTGACATCATAGGGAAGGTTACACCGAAGGCTTACGATTGGCATCAGTTCATCCTAGTTTCCATTGATTATTTCACCAAATGGGTCGAAGCAGAGTCATACGCAGTGCTTAACGCTAAGAAAGTGGCCAAATTCGTCAAGAAAAACATCATCTATCGATATGGGGTCCCGCACGAGCTGGTATCAGATAACAGGTTGCATTTCGATGAAGAAGTCACAGAGGTAGTCAACGAGTATGGGATTTAGATACACATATCTTCTCCCTACCGACCTCAAACCAACAGTGCAGTTGAAGTCGCCAAAAAGAACCTCAAAGCCATCATCAGCAAGATGACCGCAAACTATCGAGATTGGACCGATTGGATCCCGTACGTCCTCTGGGGCTATCGAACCTCAATTCTAACCCCTACTAGGGCTACCGCGTACTCTCTGGTTTATGGTATGGAAGCAGTCCTACCCGTGGAGAAGGAAATTCACTTATTGCGTGTTATGCTTGAAAGCAAGGTCAGCGAAGAAGACTGGTTCCAAAGCTGTCTTAACGAGCTAACCCTCCTAGACAAAAGTATATTAAAAGCACTATACCACATACAAGGGTACCATCGCCGAATAGCGCGTTCATTCAATAAGAGAGTCAAGGACTGCGGTGTCCAAGAAGGGGACCTAGCCCTCAAAGAAATCATAGAACCCATCTGGGACCCCAGAGGGAAATTCAAGCCCAATTGGAGCGCCCCCTACTTGTCAAGAAGATCTTGTCCGGTTGTAACACCATTCTTACCGACTTAGATGGGGAAGAGATGGCTCGTCCAGTCAACCTGGACCATCTCAAGAAGTTCTACCCCTGGTTCGAAATCTCGACGCGCTATGACTCTTCTCGTCTCCCTTTTATTCTAAAAAAATCTCTTCATTTACCCTTGCCCAGAACTACGTGGGCCTGATCCTCTGCAAATAACCATTTTCAAACAAAGTATAAAATTTTAAAACCCCAGAGGTACGTAGGCGGCTCATACACCTTACATGAGCACGGCCCTTTCTTTTTCACAAAATACTATTCTTTTCTTACCTCCGAGAATGACAGTTCATTCTAACATATATTTGAAGAAAAGGATTATGTATGTCTTAGCGATCGGTATAGATAATTCAAACAACACAAAATTCATCGAAAGGCGCAGCTGGATGATCAGAAACTTGTTTATTTCACTAATAGGAAATTACAGTACAGATTACATAAGAAAAGGAACAGATAACTCCCTTCCCCCTACCCTCCTAAAAAAGCCAAATAAAATCCCCACATTTATTCCCCGTTACAAAATAAACCATCCTACCCACAGCTACCAGAGGAGCCCGCTCCGTCATCATCATCTACATCTTGGGGTCCCTAAGTTTCCTATGCCTGAATAGAGTGTCGCACACACTCCATGGACCAATAAGCTCAAACCAACTTCGAAAAAAACCACGACACCTCCTTCCATGGTGTTAAAAGAGACAAGCCACTTTTGTCCAGTCTCCACTGCCAACATCTTGCTAACTACTCTCCTCCATAACCACTTCATATAATCCCCAGGGATATGCCAAACTCTCCCAATAGATTGAGAGGGACGGGTCGACGGACGCCGACTCTCCCACAAAGAGCCGAGTCGCAGGCGCAGATGCTCGGTCAAATCCTTTACCAGAAAGAAATTTAGTGTCCGAGGTGGCACGACTTGTGCCCATCCAAATTGGTGTAGAAGCCGCCAAGGGAAATAAAAAGAGGTCTGGCTGAGACCAACCAGCCGGACACACGAGTATTCTCCTACCTCCAGAACAAGCAACAACTGTCCCCACTAAGGCACTGACCAGTACATATTTCGATCCCCATGCTCCACAAGCCGATTCTCCTAGCTCTCAATATCCAGGCCACTCTAAAGAAGTGACGGGAAAAGATGTTGGGTATAGTCGATAAAGGATATTCTAGAAGATTTACCAGGCAGAGTCTTTCGGACAACCACATGAATAGCATTACAGGGCTACCCTACAGGAAGCCAGAATGACCTTCTCTCCAAGCATCCAGATCATTCAAGGTCTCCGCCAGTATCATCGTCGTAAGATTGCGAAGTCATGACATCCATGATGTAATGGCTGCAAGTTGCAGTTCCACCAGCAGTTCCCCAGTCACCAGCAGTAATTTTGAAACCAGGCCCAAAGCAATGGCTCCAGCATAGCCAGCATCACCTACTTCTCGCAAATGCACGGATTGCAACACCATAGGGAGGGAGATCATTCCTCTAGCAACCAGTGATCTAGTCGCCGAAGGAAAAATACGAAGAAGCCCGACCAACAAATCCCTGGGAGAACGGGAAAATTCAGGTAAAGCCATAGCAACACTGGGATTTATCCTCAGCATGGAAGAAAATTCCTCGTAGGTAGGACAAACTTCATCCAACAGAAAGAGGAATACATGGTCTTTGGGGTACCAAAATTGTACCGCCGCCATCAACATGTTCCACTCAATGGACCGTTTGCACCACAAAGAGACTCTACACATGTTGAAAGCGTCATAGTCGACATTATAAGAGCACATAGCTTCCAAGGCTTCGAGGTAGTTAGCAAACTTAATGCTACCAGGGAGAGCCATCTTGCAGGACTAAGAGATAGTAGGAAAGTAAGTAAGAATGTGAACGTGTGATGAAAACACTCCATCCCTACCCCTTTTTATACTTGAGAACCTCACAAAAGACATAACCCCTGCAGAAATTGGAGGGAATCCTACCCCACAAGGTACAATAATATGAAGAGGGAACTAATCAAAAGCTTTGAATTGATGGGACTGGACCTGGCTGCCGACAGGCAGGGCAAAGGGCTTGTCGATCGGCAACCCCCCATTTTTGGAAATTTTTCCTTTTTCCTTTTTTTCCAAAATCAGAAAAACCCAATAAAAATAAAATTGATATTCTCAACAGAGTTTAAAAAAAAATCCACTTCCACCCCTATATAATTTCCCATTTTTAAGACATTCCATCAAAAAAAATCCTAAAAATGTCTTTTTTTACGGTCTCAGTAGCAAAGTAAAAAAGCGCATGTGCATGCATTCACTCACCATTAACAAAAGATAATAAAAAATCCCATTGCATTGCATATATATATTCTTCTGTGTTATATCAAATTTTGCAGGAAATAAATGAAAAGCAAAAAATAAACGGGACTCAGCCCGAACCCACATTTTCTCTCTCTCTCACCTACCCTTCACCCGTCTCTCTAACAGCTTCCACCCCTGCGACGCACTCTCTTTCCCCTACGAAAAGATGACGCACCACCACTACCCGAGCCAGGGTCCTCCCTGAACGAAGTAGACGGCATCAAGAAACAAGCAACCGAGACTACATCCTGAATATGGGCAGTTACCGATGTCCCTCATCCAAGTGGTCGACACATGTACTCGCTGCTAGAAGAAGGCAAAATCAGTATCAAAGAGGGATCAAAACAAAAAAGGAACCAAAAAGAGGAATAAGGTATATTGTAGGATGAAGAACCTCCTCTGTCAAACCCAGCTCCTTCGGATCCATCGCATGAGGACGATGCAACATGGGGACCATCCCTCCATCAACCCGTCAGATGTTGTACAAAGGGGTACACAATCGAACAAAGGGAACCTCTGAAGTTTCCACCGCCGCAGACGCCGACGGACCACCGCCGCTGTGGGAAGACCCCACTACCCGGCTTGAACCCGCAGGAGGGAAAGGCAAGGCATTATATATGCTGGGCGCCATCAACCAGCTCATCACAAAGTCCATATAGTCATACGGTGCAATCGTATCAGTGTACAACAAGTAGGACTCGTCGATCATCGTTGCGATCCTCGCATCTTCCGATAGCAGCCGCTCACGCCTCATAGACATAGGAGGCTACACAGGTGGAACCACCACCTCCTCCTCAGTAATATGCCGAACCACCCGCTCCTCGAGACACCAAGAATGGCCGAACTCATGCGCCAGCAAATGCCTCATTTGTTCATTCACCTCGGTCGCCCCCGTATCCTGAATGGCTATCCCCCAAGGGTAAAAGGTCACCTGAAAATCCCCAGCAAGCATAAGTCAATACAAAATTACAACATGTCAAAATCCAAGGCTGAAAAGGAAAGAGTCTTACCCTACCACTGGTCAGGCCATTCAAAACCTGATGCACCGCCTTTAGAGAGAGATCCCTTCGACTGTCGATTGGCCTTGCGCCATCGATACAATCGATATAAGTCCCCAATAGTCTCGTCCTTCAAGGCAATCAGCTGGGTATTGCACCCAATCACCTCATAGAACCATGTCTGCCAAAGACAGGAATTCACAATAAAAAAAGACGCATAAGGAAAATGCGAATGCATGAAAGGAAAATGCGTAAAATTAAAGGATACCTCAAGGAGATACATGGCTCTAGTAAAAGTTTGCCGACAGCTCCGACTGAAGGCATACAAAGAAAAATAGAGGGTCGTCAAAGTCATACTCTCCCAATCATATAGAGGGATGTTCAAAAACATCCTCAAATACGGTAAGAACCACAAATGGACGACATCGCCACTTGACACCACCATTAAACCTCCCAGAACCAGCAAAATGAACAATCGGGCCATCTACCTCACTTGTAGCCCGTCCTCCACATCAATCACCCTATTCATCAAGACATTCTTCAGTAAGGACAGTCAGATGGAATCCCCAGAAACTATCCTCCCTACGTCAACAAGCGCCGCCTTCACCGCCTCCGGCCTCACCCTCAGAGAGCGATCCACCTCTATCTTCTCCCTATCACAATCCAGCCCCAGCAGCTGCTGCACGTCTATGGGAGTCATAATCATCTCCCCAAAACCAAAATGGAAGGTGTGGTTAGTATCCCACCATCTCTTCCCCAAAGCGCATAAAACTGTTATCAATCGAGGCGTCTTATCTAGTGCAGACGCCAACCACCCAAAACCCGATGATGATACCACCCAATGCACCATAGGCGGAAGATGCTCCCAGACGTCCTTAAGACCCGTCGTCCCATTGGCACGCATGTTCTTCAAAGAGATATCAGACTGTAAAAAGAAGAAACCTTATCAAAGTTCAAGAAGGAAGGAAAAATCAAGAATTCCAAAAGTCAGGTTGCTTACAAAACTGCCAGGGCTCACCACCTTAGAAGACCGATGAAGCGAAGGCTCCCATAGAAAAGTTCGCTCATCCGCAACCGACTCGAATGCGTCAAAGGAGTTATCGCTCCCCAAAGTAAGAGGCTCCCTGGCCCTCCACTTCATGTTCGCCCAGTCATCAACAGTCAACCATTTCCTATGCACTGCAGTGCTCGCAAAGTAACCTTTTCTTAGAGATCGGAAAATCGCAGAAACAAAGAAAGCAAGAAGCTGTGAAAAATGAGGGGAATTTTCTCCCTTAATATAGGATGCCAAGGGTCATGCCGATCGGCATTGACCCCCCACCCACCGATCGGCACTGACCCCTTACCTTCCTGAGGCAGTCCCAAAGTCTGTGCCACTGCCGAATGGCACCCTCTGAACCATGCCAACCGGCACCCCCATTAAATTTCATACAAAAATTCCCATAAAATACCAAACAACCCTGAAAAATTGTCAGAAAATTCCTAAAAATCCCAGGAAGGATTTAGAACATTTTCACCAAGAAAATTTTGCACTCCCTCAAACGGAACCCTTATTTTCCCAGCGAAACTTAAAAAAAAGTAAAGCTCCTCCCGGTAGCATCCCCAGAGGATCTCTAAAGATCACCCCATATGCCCCAAAGGCCTCAATTTTCCCAAATCAATACATCCAAACCCTAGGCCACCTAAATCTCCCAAGCGGAATTTTGGCTTTTCCTACAGAGGATGCAAAAGATTTCCCCAGCAGTCGGGTCCCCAGCCCAAAACAAAACCACAAGATAAATCTCCCCGGTAGAGTTCCACAAGAACATCTCTACTTAAGCCCACAGAATTGGCTTCGACCCGCAGAATTGGCTTTGACCCGCAGATTTGGTCATCTCAACTTCAGCCCGAAAAATTGGCTTCGACCCGCAAAAATTGGTCATCTCTACTTAATCCCATAGAATTGGCTTCGACCCGCAGAATTGGTCATTTCTACCTAAGCCCGCAGAATTGGATTTGACCCGCAGAATTGGTCACCTTATCTTCAAGCTCGCAGAATTGGTCACCTCATCTTCAAGCCCATAGAATTGGTCATCTCAACTTAAGCCTGCAGGATTGGCTTCGACCCATAGAATTGGTCATCTCCACTAAAGCCCACAGAATTAGCTTCGACCCGCAGAATTGGTCATCTCAACTTAAGCCCACGGAATTGTCTTCGACCCGCAGAATTGGTCATCTCTACTTAAGCCCGCATAATTGGTCATCTCATACTTAAGCCTGCAGAATTGGCTTCGACCCCGCAGAATTGGTCATCTATACTTAAGCCTATAGAATTGGCTTTGACCACAAAATTGGCCATCTCTACTTAAGCACGCAGAATTGGTCACCTCATCTTCAAGCCCGCAGAATTGGCTTCGACCCACAAAATTGGTCATCTCAACTTAAGCCCGTAGAATTGGATTCGACCCACATAATTGGTTATCTCTACTGAAACCCACAGAATTGGCTTTGACCCACAGAATTGGTCATCTCAACTTAAGCCTATAGAATTGGCTTCGACCCGCAGAATTGGTCATCTCTACTTAAGCCCGCAGAATTAGCTTCGACCCGCAGAATTGGTCATCTCATACTTAAGCCCAAAGAATTGGTCATCCCACCTTAAGCTCGTAGAATTGGCTTCGACCCGCAGAATTTGTCATCTCTACATAAGCTCGCAGAATTGGCTTCGACCCGTAGAATTGGTCATCTCATACTTAATCCCACAGAATTGGCTTCGACCCGCAAAATTGGTCATCTCTACTTAAGACCGCAAAATTGGCTTCGACCCGCAGAATTGGTCATCTCTACTTAAGCTCGCAGAATTGGTCATCTCAACTTAAGCCCGTAGAATTGGCTTCGACCTACAAAATTGGTCATCTCATACTTAAGCCCAGATAATTGGCTTCGACCCGCAGAATTGGTCATCTCTACTTAAGCCCGCAGAATTAGCTTCGACCCGTAGAATTGGTCACCTCATCTTCAAGCCCGCAGAATTGGCTTCGACCCGAAGAATTGGTCATCTCTAATTAAAGCCCATAGAATTGGCTTCAACCCGCATAATTGGTCATCTCAATTTAAGCCCGCAGAATTGGCTTCAACCCACCGAATTGGTTATCCCCAACACACTTCGTAGGTCCTCAGAATCAGCCTCGACCCTCTGAATTGGTCATCCTCACTCCCTTAGGTCCTCAGAATTGGCCTCCACCCTCTGAATTGGTCATCCTCCCTTAAAAGAATCATGAGGTGTCTATTCGACGACTATCGTTTGTTCTAAACTCACCCATTGAGGGGCTCTGTAGATACCCAATTCTTTTACCCCCTAAACTCTCCTTAGGTCCCTAGCACCTCGCTTCATCACTACAAACCCAAGTCATACCTCGAGTACTGACCTAGAAGCCATCGGGCACTCCCAGGCTCCGTTTGACCAAAATTCAAAGTCTTTAACTCGAGTAAGACTGAACGAATCTTCGAAGGGTACTAAAACCCCTTTCCAACAGTCTGTCCCATGCGCGATTCCGACTTACCTTGCGGACGAATGACCTGTTTTCCCCCGAAACTTAATTAGGAGGCCACCGGGCGCTCTCGGGTTCTATTTGACCTAAGTCAACTCTTCAACTCGATCGAAACTGAATGAATCATCAAAGGGCACTGAAACCCCTTTCCAATGGTTCATCCCGTGCGCGATTCCGACTTATGGTACGGACGAACGATTTGTTTTACTCTGAAAGGTCACTGAATGCTTCCAAGGCTCAGTTGACTGAAGTGAACTCTCCGAACTGGATCAAACTCTTTGGAATGTCGAATTACATCTCCCATCCCTTCCAACGATTCGCTCCGTGCATGATTCAAACTTACCATGTGGACGAATGATTCGTTTTAGTCCTACCATTCCCCGTCTAATGGACCGACGAAGGCTTTCGAGCCATATTTGACCCAAAGTCAACTCTCTAACCCGGGAGAGGTCCAAAGGACTTTCTAAGGTATCTGAGTCACCTTTCCAATGGTCCACCCAGTGGCGATTCAGATCAACGGTTTGCGTTTTGCGATCGATTTTCTGAAAAGGCCTGAAAGACACTGCCAAACGGCAGGTCCCAGACCCTGCCTATCTACAGTGTGCCTAAACGTACCTGCCGATTGGCAGGAACAGGGCTATGTCGATCGACAAGGACCTAGGCCTATAAAAAGTAGGCCTGACCTCACTTGCAA
The DNA here is from genome assembly GCA_949130495.1 of Sambucus nigra. NCBI lineage: Eukaryota > Viridiplantae > Streptophyta > Magnoliopsida > Dipsacales > Adoxaceae > Sambucus > Sambucus nigra. Next base: position 116,959,396 of record OX422219.1, read on the forward strand.
GAGGAGCCCAGATTTGAGAGAGATCACTCTCAACAAATCCAAAAAACCTCTCTCGAAGTCAGCGCGATTTCCACATCCAAATCCCTTTCCAACCTTCACTTTTCATCATCCTTTTCATCAAACTTGGTGAATTCATTACCCTCCATCATCATTCAAGTCTAAGGGATGCTCTCAAATAATCAAGATCAAGCTTAAGATCTTCATGAAGGTCCAATTTTCTCAACTCCCTCCTTAAATTCTCATAAATTCGCAATAACTTGTTTTTTTACTTAGCACTTTCATTATCTCATCTCACACATCCTAATATACTTTTTATTTAGTATTATTGCACATCTCTTATTTTCATATAAATAAAAAACCAAAAAAGAAAAAGAAAAAGAAAAAGAGGGTTTGCTTATAAATTCCAAACGTGAATTCTCATACTTTTCTTACACTTTTCTCACAACTCCAACACTTTTTCCACACACACACACACACACAAATAAGAGAATCCCCCGGTTGGATTTATGGAATAAACCACACCCCTCGTTTTGCATGCGAACTACGTGGACTTTGATGCCTCTATAGGCTACATAGGCGTCTCGGGGTAAAACCTGAGACTCAAGTCCTATTTTTACTTTTTCTCTCATTTTATATTTTCTCTAAACTCCACTCTCTTATATTATATATATACATATATTTGTTCCTAGTGGCGTATTATTCCATATACGTTATTATTTCATCATAACGGTCAACGTAAGGATAATTGCGTAAATTCTATTTTCTAATATTTTTATACCTTCCTACGAATGACTCACTTTATCTCTTCCATGGTGTAAGTCGATGATTCCTATCTCCACTATGTATACACATGCACACATATCACGGGGAAAATAAAGGAATATAAAAAAAAAAACCATGAGAGATCGAAAGGGCGAAATGGGTGCCTAACACCTTCTCATTTCGTAACTTATCCTCCGGACCCTTTTCGAATCATTTTTGGTTTTGTATGCATCAGTATGTCTTTGGATGTTGTCCTTCGGGATGGATCCCTTTCTTTTGTCTGTTTTGAGTAAAATAGACTCGCGACTCTATCTCTCTACATTTTTCACCTCACCCAAATGACACCGGTCGAAGCGCTCCCGAGAGGGACGCGTGGGACCTAGGATCCTCCCTCACGTGCCCGCCCGTCGTGAGGATCGGGGATGGACACACTGTGAAACTTCCAAATCCCTAGTGGCCTCACCCAAGGATGCCTCCATATCATTGGAGGACTTCCTCAACACAATATTTATCTCTAATATCTGGTCATAATCGATAAAGAACTGCAATGCCTAGGAAGAAGAAAATATCTTTAGTTTTAAATTAAGGGGGGATGAAATGATGAACATACAATATTCATAATGTACTTACAAGTGCGAGATTGTGGTTAGTACATTCCATCAACCATCTATGAGCTAGGACAGCTACAACAACTCAGTCAGTATGAAGGCATGTCACCCAAATCAAACCAGGCATCAGGTCGAGGTAAGCAGTCAACAACATTTTTACCCATACCTATAATTAGGGGATGAGGAGATTTTTCATTATTCATATTCTTGGAGAGAGTATCCATGTATTTGGTGTTAAGAGAAATCCCATATTCATCATTTCTTCTCGCTGGTCACGTAAGCGCTTCACTCTTATTCACCTGGAAAGCAAGAGGGGACTTTGGGTTCAGGATGGAAGCAATAGAATTCACTAACTTTATCTTAGGGTATATTAAAATAGTAGAAATTGTGGTGGAAGGAATGGATTAAGAGTCTAAGTAATCAAAATAGGAAGAAGCATTTTCTTCATCTGAAGCCTGAGAGGTCGTAGCCTCTAGATCATTCCGATAAATTGGAATGACGAGAATCTTCTCAATTCTCCTCACTAAAAATGAGGTAGCTGAAATCCTATATCCAACTAGGAATGCATCCGACATGTGAAGGTCACCAACTCAATCCTTTGATGAATCGACCAACTTTCTGGATATCAACAAAGTTCACGTCCTAGTCACGAGGATGACTCTTCTTTCTCTTAGGTATCAAGAAATAAGAAAATATTAATTAGCATTAGTGGAATGAGATAAGAAAGAAAGCGCAGTATAAAAATGCAATGACGGCCTAACCTATTCCTTTTCTCCCCATGAGATCACTATAGCCCTTCATATTTTAACCCTTAATAAGGGTTGTGTGTTGCGAGTTCTTCACTTCATAATAACACTTTGATCCCAGTAGTCTTTATTGGAATCATTGGTCTTCACCACCAGTGCCCGATTGGCTACCTTTATCTTCAAGTAATAAATATTTTTATGGGTTCATTCCCATTGATAACAGTACTTGATGTCGTTTATATGAGGATTAGTGTCGTACCACTTATTAATGCAGCAAACCCCATTCATGATCCTGAAAGTATTTGAATACACATTGATAGTGATCACACCAAAGTATTTAAAGAACTCAAGAAATAACTGATTTGGGGAAAATTTTACCCCACACTTTGGTATGAAGATCCTTTCAGAAAGTTTACATAGCTCATATGGTCCATGCAGTAGTTTTACAGTCTCCCATTGAGGAATATAGTCAAGCTTGAACTTTTCTATTGTTTTTTCATTAATGACATAAACCATTTTATAGGAATGATTGAAACTCAAAGAAAGAACTAAGGAAAGAAAAGGGGAGATATAAGAAAATGAAAGATATGGAGTTAGAATGCTTATAATGAAATAGAAGTAATAAAAACCCTTCTCCAAATACATATGTTTTGAAATCAAGATAAAAGCGAGGGGAAGATTATTTTGTGGTGTAAATGACTTTACGGTTACCAAGAATGATTATTACATGCTAACTCACACGAAATTCATAGTGACGTGTGATGGTTATCAAGGAGATTGATAGATTTCCACCAAGGTTAAGTAATGTCATCATATTTATAACCGTGACACTGGGGAACTCAATAAACAAAAATATTTTTAAATTTTTGGCGCATTTACATAGTTACCACCAAATCAATACACAAAGGTTCCCCGTGATTATCGAAGTCCTTCTAGAGAAGAAATTGTATTATTCATGTAAAACGTGAAGACTTGTCAAGCATCAATAGTCGAGAATAAGCATAAAGCCCAGTGACCTCAAAGAATCCCTACACTTTGAAGGTAATTATGGGGTCAATCAGTTCACTAGCATATGCTAGGACATGTGTGCCCCAGCCACGTTCACTTACGATTAATGAAGACTCATAATTAAAAAAAAAAATATTCAACGATATCACTTATAACGGTTGATAATTATCATGGATAAGTTCAAACTCTTAGGTATAACATTTAACATGGATTAAGACTATCCCAAGCTACCTTATAAATGTAAATGCACCCACATGAATGGGGCACACATTTTTGTATCATCGAGCAGTACTACAACTTTGTCAACCTGAGTTCTTGAGTAATAGAGAATAAAACCCAATATCCCGTGGACGTAGGCAGCTTGCCAAACCACCTACATTTCACATTATGTTGTGATTTCATTCTCCTTATGATTATCATCTTTGTTTGGCTTGTGTGCATTGAATATTATTACCTGTGGGAAATTATCACCTGTAATATATATATATATATATATATATATATATATATAATTCAAATTCATATAGAATTAACATTTTATATTAATTTGGAGGCTTTTTAAAAAGAATATGTTAAGGATAATATTCATATATTATGTTAAGTAATTATTAGTCATCACATTCTATATCAATTAATTTTATATTGTTATTTAAGCCATTGTATTGATGATGAAAGGAAGATAAAATTAGTCTCTAACGGATTGAGAAGGAAATTGGTAGATTATTTTGGTATCTGGGGAGGAAGGAGTGAGTAACATTTTTGTTACCTAAATAGGGCACCTAATATTTTTATTATTAAATTAGTCTTCAGCCCAAAAAACTAATCTAACATGTTCCTTCCATATTTCTCTCTCTCTCCGTTTGTGTGTGTGTGTGTGTGTGTGTGTACTTTTTTCTCTCCTTCCCACCCACACACTAGTTTTGGGGAAAAAATCTGCTATCGGCCTCCTCTAGTAAGCACCACATCCTTCTTGATGTCACCATACATCTCCATCCTTACCTCTATTTCATATCTTTGGGTGATGTAATTTGTTTCAACATAATGAAACAAACATGATTTAAAATGTGGTAAAAGTATTGCTCTCCACATAAATTGAGTCGATGCCATGCACTTACAATTTGCATATATTTCTAAGCACCCTTATCGTCGAGCCATACTATGAAACTTTGTGATAAAATTATATAATACTTGTTGGAATATGAGACCCCCAAAGTTTAACAAAAATTGTTTTTACTTCACGAAAAGTAATAATTTCCCTTTATAGATGCGGAAGCGTGAGATGATGGTTCAATTAACCGAATTCACAAATTTTAATTTCTTTTTCAAATTAAAATTAAAACCAAGTGAAATTATATTAAAACACACACACTTATTTTAATTTCACTTAAACACAATTAATCAACCCAAGTCCTAGAAATTTGCCTAAGTCATATTTTTCAATTTTAACAAATTAGGCCAAACCAATTTTATCAAATAAAGTCAAATGACTTGAATTAAATTAACTAAATATTACCCAAATTAATTAAGCACCAAAATAATTTAGTGTGACCATTAAACCAAATTTTATCTTGAATTAGCCTAAGCATGCGTTCTAAGTTATTTCCAAGATAAAAATAAATCAATCACACTACGCCGCGATGTACGAGGAAAAACCCACAATGGGAAAAAATCTCAGACAGCCCTAGCTTCAAATCAACTAAGTATGGTTTTACAAATACAAGACAGTAAGACTTACGACACTCGACTCGATCCATCTCAAGCCCCGACGCTTCTTCTTGTATACACCTCCGCCTAGCGAATAACCACGGAGCTCCACCGCGATCTTGGTATCCACCGATGGGACTTTATATGGTCACCGTCACCCAAACTAGGAGCCTTTATCCAAGTGGGTAAATCAACGCAAACGTCTTCTTCTTTGTGGGATGTAGAAGCAAACCCAAACGAACTCTTCAAATGGTAGAGTAATACCCGGTGCCAAACACTCCAAGCAATGATATATATATATATATATATATATATATATGAAACTTGGATAAACTAAACTTTGGGTGCAAAATAAGTGTTTAAAAGATTTTTCTTGAAAAACAACAACACTTAAACCATGAACTTTTCTTGGAAGAATTTGCTCTCAAAACTCTCTCTAGGAGATGGAAAATAGTGAAAAAGTTGAGTTCAAAAACTTGGTTCCCGCACTTACATATTTAGGTAAAAAGTTAGTGGGAAAAGAAGTGGAAAGTGGCGAAAAACTGCTCAAAACTACCAATTAACTGTTCCAGCCAAAACTCATTCAAACGACACTTTTGTTCGAACGAATTCTCGTTTGAACGAGGCTTCTAATGAAGTTCCAGTGTGAACTCGTTGGAAATCTCGTTCGAACGACATTCTAGTGGCCAATGTGGGAACTCATTGGCAAACTCGTTCGAACGACATTATTGTTCGAACGAAAAACTCGTTCGAACGACAATTCGAACGAACTTTCAGAAAGTTGAAAATTTTAGTTAAAGTTTTAATAAAATCTTTCTGAAAAATACACAATAGTTTTAAACTAAAATTTCACCCAATATAAAATGTTCCAAGCTCCTATATATATATTCAAATTGCATTCATACCTTAGGAGCATTGGAACCAATGTTGTTGACGTAGAAATGAGGCACCTTAAACATGACATCTGATGAAGCTTTAATATCTGCGCCGCTATGTCTTCACCAAACACGTCATAGGCTTGAATTGATAAACCTTAACTCCATCCTATGGCTCAAATGTTTTTGTCCGGAATTGAGCCAAAACTACAAAGGACTCAATTGAAAATTTGTGTACTTACAAATCTCCCCCTTTGGCTATTCCGGGGCAAAAATTAAACAAAAATCCTAAAGGTCCGTCAAGCTCACTAGACTCAAAAACAATCCCACCCAATACTTGACATAAGACCCAAGGATCAAAATTTATGCCGGTGAAAGTTGCCACTTAGAAAATAATTCCTTCGCACTTAAGCAAACCCATTAAACGCATAGGGAATATTAAAATATTAAATGCAAGTAAAATAATTACTCCCCCTAAATTAATTCTCCCCTTTATCAACTATGATCAACCTAAGAAGATAGCGACTCCCCCAAGTTAAATCTCCCCCAAACTAAGATACGATTACAATAGGATTAGATACCATTTATCCCCCTATCATTCTCCCCCTTTTTGTTCAGGAATAGACAAAGTCTAAAGAATTAACAATTAACTTATCTTCCCCAATTAAAGCATATACACCCTCTAAACTAAGTAAGGGATAAATTGAATGGTATAACAAACTAAAAACATGCAATTGTGCATAAAGTGATGAGAACATTAAAGCACATGGGCAACTAAAATGCAACCAATCCATAAAGATATGAATATCAATTATGATGCGATAACAAAAGATATCAATTGATTATAGTAATCTAAGCATGGATATCGAAACAAAAATCGCAACAAGATAGATACCAAAAATGAATTAAAGCATAGATGGACTAGAAAGCAAGGCAAAGACTAAACAAAAAATATCATATATATGCATACACAATAGATTCAAACTAAGAATAAGTACATGCATATAAATATAAACACCAAAATGACACAAAACAAAATAACATAAGTTTTCCACACTCTTATAGCATAAATGTGTCATATGAAAACAGAAGTGTTGGGATGTGAACTAGCAACAATTAAATTTAGACCCAATCACTTAAAACATGTTCATGGAGTTCTCAATTGATTGCAAACTTCATCACATTTGAATATAACCTCATGTGACAATATAAATTGAACTCAATGAACAAACATACAAAATGCATGCAAGCCTAGAATTTTGATGATTCTTCAAATCAATAGAGTCATGACATTGAAAGTACAACTAGGATAAACGAACATTGTGCAAACCATTGATATACCATCCAATCTCCCTCAATAAGCATATATGTTTTTGAATGAATATATCAATTAAACATAGGCCTTGGCAAATATTTTTCTTTTTAATGCCATATTTCTATTTTTAGGCCTTTGGACCATGTATTTCTTTTAAGTCCAAACAAACGGTGGCTTACTATTCGCAAAGGATAATTATTCCTTTCGGAGCCCTTCCCCGTGCACATTTATATTTATTATTTTTTATATCTCACACAAATCTCCCATGCAACGGATTTTGACATCCACTAGTCCTCCTAAGTCACAAATATGTAGCTGATAAGATTGGTAGGAGAACACCTCACAAAGCTCAAATATAACATGTGACGATTAAATTTCTAAAGAGCTCGTGCATGTGTGAAAAAAGGCATATAAAAATAGAATCCATTATATCAACACAAAATCCAACTACTCCATGTAAGCATGGTAAAGAACATAATAAAGATTGACAATTTAACCAAAAGTTCTAGCCACATGGGAGCATAAAATATGGAATTCTAACACAAGTGTATGCCACATAAAGTGTGTCAACCAAAAATACACAAAAAAAAATCTTTTTGAGTTTTTGAAATTTTTAACCAAAAATAAAAATATGTACTCAAACAACAAACCAAAATCATTTGTATTTTACATTAATCTTAAATTGCTAAAAAGATAAAATGCAAATGATAAACTAAGAATCTTTTTGTATTTTTCATTTAATGCAAACAAAAATGAAGAAAAGATAATACAAAAGATAAACAAAAATCATTATTCTAACATGTGATTAAGTATGGAGCATGGACTAGAAAATGATTAAACAAGCATACAATTAGCATGGGTGATATAGAATGAAGCACAAAAGCTAAAGTATGCAAATAAAACTAACACATTCAACCTTCAGATTTTTCAAGGGAGGAAGCATGTGAAAGTAAGTGAGAATCAAAAACCCTATCTTGTAAAGCTACCAAGTCGCATCTCCTAACCCAAACTAATGATGAGTGGCTATCTGAGGGGGTAAGAATCTAGGCTACCTTGGTTGCCTTACATTGGGATTTTTTAGGACCTTGTTTAATATTAAAACAAAATTTCCTAAGATGACCTTTTCGATCACAATGTGCACAAGTAAAAACACGTTGACAATTGGTACCTAAGGATTGATCTCTAAAGACATTCTTAGGTGATTCTCCTAAAACATGGTTTTCGGCTTTATGAGTAGATTCATTACAAGTATCGAAGCCTATACCACAAGTGTCATTTTTTATTTGGACCGTGCCTAAGATTTTATCAAGTTTTACAGACCTACACTCCAAATCAAATTTGACTTTACTCGAGTCTTTTAATTTATTTTGTAATTCTAAAATGTTAGACTCTAATAAAATATTTCTCTCTTCAAACTCGAGAAGCTCTTTTTTCAAGGATTCCATTAAACCCGTAAGGCTATCTCTCTCGCCTTCTATATATTCTAGCTTCTCTCTAAGAGATCTCTCTCATGTCCTAAGGTCTTCCACTAACACATTATCATCAACGACCTTAACACCCTCTCTTAAACTTACTTCTAACTTCAAATTTTCTCTTTTTAATTTAATTGATTCTTCATATAGTTCTTAAAAAGCATTCTGAAGTTCACTCACATCAAGCTCATCATTTCCATTCTCTCTTTCTCTTATTCACTCTCACTACCATAAAAATAAGGGAATCATAAACTATGACCTTGGAAGTGTCATGTATTAAAATTTTATCAATAGATGAGTTCTCAGTATCACTCACATAACTAGCCATAAAAACCAAAAAGTTAAGCTTAGTGGGGGAATCGGGTCCCTCTTCATAATCATTATCACTAAGGGTTGCATTAAAAGAAATTGGTTGCTTACCCTCTCTCCTTAGTTGAGTGGGCCACTCTTTTGCCCTATGGCCATACCCTTCACAACCAAAACACCTATTTGACTCGTCCCTATTTAAGCTTTCATTAATAGTTTTAGGGATCTTCTCGGCTTTGTCATGCGTAGATTTTTCAAATTTCTTAAAATCATTTTTAAATTTATCTTTGTTAAATTTAAGAAATTTTTGAAACTTTCTAGCGAACATAGCCATATTTTTCGAGTCACTATCACTTTCACTCTCTACTACTTGTTTTTCCTCTTTTCGGGATTTTAAAGCAACACCCTTTTCTATTTTCTTTTCAGTTTTAGAAGAAAACATGTCCAATTCATAGGTTTATAAATCACCTACAAGCTCTTCCAATTTCGTAGAGGCCAAAGTTGGTAAAGAATTTAAAACGGTCACTTTTGGAATAAATCTATCGGGTAGGGACCTTAAAATTTTCTTTACTACTCGGTTGTCGGGTATTTTCTCTCCCAAGTTAAAAGATGAATTAACAATATCGTAAAGTGTAGCATAAAATTCATCAAAAGTTTCTTTTTCGTTCATTTTGATGGTTTCAAATTGAGTGGTGAGGTTTTGGAGTTTCGAAGCTTTAACGACACTGGTACCTTCATGAGTGAGTTGTAAAATATCCCAAGCTTCTTTAGCGGTCTCACACGTTATAATGCGTCGGAATTCATCCGATGTGATAGCACTAAATAAGGCGTTTAAACCTCGGGAATTAAAATTTGAAAGTTTAAACTCATTCTCACTCCATATATCGGTCGATTTGGGAACACGTTCATTATCTACTAAATGAGTTGGTGGAGACCACCCGTTAACTACAGATAACCAAACCCTCTCGTCAATAGATTTAAGTGTCGATTTCATACACGCTTTCCAGTACGTGTAATTAGAACCATCGAAAATAGGAAATTTTGAGAATGGGGAAAATTCCATTTTAGCCAAAAATATTTAAAGGATCTTTAACGTAATAATTTATCGTGATCGCTCTTATACCACTTGTTGGCATATGAGACCCCCAAAATTTTACAAAAATTCTTTTTACGTCACGAAAAGTAATAATTTCCTTTTATAGATGCGAAAGCATGAGATGATGGTTCAATTAACCGAATTCACAAATTTAATTACTTTTTCAAATTAAAATTAAAACCAAGTGAAATTATATTAAAACACACACACTTATTTTAATTTCACTTAAACACAATTAATCAACCCAAGTCCTAGAAATTTGCACGTCATATTTTTCAATTGTAACAAATTAGGCCAAATCAATTTTATCAAATAAAGTTAAATGACTTAAAATAAATTAACTAAACATTACCCAAATTAATTTAGTGTGACAATTAAACCAAATTTTATCTTGAATTATCCTAAGTATGCGTTCTAAGTTATTTTCAAGATAAAAATAAATCAATCACACTACGCCGCGATGTACGAGGAAAATCCCACAACGGGAAAAAACCTCGAATGGCCCTAGCCTCAAATCCACTAAGTATGGTTTTACAAATACAAGACAGTAAGACTTACAACACTCGACTCGATCCCTCTCAAGCCCCAACACTTCTTCTTGTATACACCTCCGCCTAGCGAATAACCACGGAGCTCCATCGCGGTCTCGGTATCCACTGATCGGACTTTATATGGTCACCGTCACCCAAACTAGGAGCCTTTCTCCAAGTGGGTAAATCAACGCAAACGTCTTCTTCTTTGTGGGATGTAGAAGCAAACCCAAACGAACTCTTCAAATGGCAAAGTAACACCCGGTGCCAAACACTTCAAGCAATGATATATATATATATATATATGAAACTTGGATAAACTAAACTTTGGGTGCAAAACAAGTGTTTAAAAGATTTTTCTTGAAAAACAACAACACTTAAACCATGAACTTTTCTTGAAAGAATTTTCTCTTAAAACTCTCTCTAGGAGATGGAGGAGAGTGAAAAAGATGAGTTCACAAACATGGTTCCCGCACTTACATATTCAGGTAAAAAGTTAGTGGGAAAAGAAGTGGAAAAGTGGGGAAAAACTGCTCAAAACTGCCAATTAACTATTCCCGCCAAAACTCGTTTGAACAACATTTCCGTTCTAACGAAGTCTCGTTCGAACGAGGCTTATAATGACGTTCCAGTGTGAACTCGTTAGAAATCTCATTGGAAATATCGTTCGAACATCATGTTTGTTTGAACGACACTTCGAACGACATTCCAGTGGCCAATGTGGGAACTCGTTCTCAAACTCGTTCAAACGACATTATTGTTCGAATGAAAAACTCGTTCGAACGAAAAACTCATTCGAACGACAATTCAAACGAACCTCCTGAAAGTTGCAAATTTTAGTTAAAATTTTAATAAAATCTTTCTGAAAAGTACACAACAATTTTAAACTAAAATTTCACCCAGTATAAAATGTTCCAAGCTGCTATATATATATTCAAATTGCATTCATACCTTAGGAGCAATGGAACCAATGTTGTTGACGTAGAAACGAGGCACATTAAACTCGACATTTGATGAAGTTTTAATATCTTGGCCGCTACATCTTCAACAAACATGTCATAGGCTTGAATCGATGAACTTGAACTCTATCCTCTGACTCAAATGTTTTTTTCCGGAATTGAGCCAAAACTACAAATGACTCAATTGAAAATTTGTGTCCTTATCATATTCTATGCAAACAATAAAGCATAGTTGTCTTTCTTATTTTTCGTCTTTTTTTGTAATTTCTTCTTCTATCTTTTTTTTATGCAATGCCAACTGTTGGGGTTATATTTTAAAAGCCATATATGACTGTTACTTTAAGTAAAGGTTTGTAATTTCATTTTGAAATAAGAATCATAGTTACGAGAATGCTTTATATTTGGTTTAAATATAATATTTCATATTAATATAAATCAATAAAGCTCAATAGGAATTCCAGTGATGTCATTTCGAATTGATCATGGGGAGATTGGAATTCGATTCGACCACTATTAAAAAATTCACAACCAAGATAGGAAATTTACATACTATAAGAATGGTTTCTTATAATCATAGTAGTGTATCTTAAACTCTGAAGAGACGATGTGATGGTTCGAAAACTTTTGTGATAGTTCAACAGAGTATTGTGATCGATACATCTCAGGAAAGTATTGAAGTGGTTCACCACTGAGATTTAAGTCTAAGGGATTCCTTGATTAGACTCAGTTAATCTCACACCATTTGAAAAGTGTGCGTAGATTCTTAATCCTGAAAATTATAAGGATTGGGGTGCTCATGTAGTTGTCACTTTAATTGCTATCTCTTAAAAAAATGCTCTTTATAATGTTTTTAATTTGTAAATTATAACAATTAAAATTAAAGTGTTATAAAAATAGGTCATGAATCCTTAAAAGATGGTTTTAGGGAAAGTTCATTGTTATTATGGTATAATGAAAAAACGTGTTATAAGTATTAAATTATAGGTTGAGTTTATAATGAGGGTTTTACTAAAATATTATAAAAAAGATCCTTTTCATATTTTATTTTGACTCAAAATAACTTTCCCGCATGCGTGTTTATTTGGATAAGATCAATCTCCCTCCCCGATTCCTCTCGACTACATCATACCCCTCTACTCTACTGGAGCACGTAATAATCATAATAAGATTTCTTGGACTCTCCCTATTTTCCTTGAACTCTCTCCTTATTTTCCCCACTCCTTCATCGTTGGTATCGCCTCAGATTGTGTAAGGTAAATCTTCTTATTTCTTTTCCTAATTTCTGTTTGTTGTGTTATAAAATTTATAAATTATGTTTTATGGAATCTATAGTGTTAATTTTCATATGATTTGATTATTTATTTGAGTTGGAGTTAAAATGTCTTAAGAATAAATGTATTTGATTTCATACTACACCTTCATAACGCTTCAAATAACGATGAAACGTATCCAATCGAAGATGAAATTGAAATATCAACATCAAAATGATAAATTTCGTAGCCTTTAATTTTTATTTTTTTGGGTTTCGTTTGAATAAAGTTTTATTTTATTGGAGTATATGTGTGAAAAAAGGTGAACCACTGGTTTGGAAAATTTAGTGCGTTTGGATATTTTAATGGCACACCAAACCAACGAATGCAAGTTGTAGGTGTCCAATATTAATTTATTTTTCCCAATGTTTTGATTTGATGGATTTCAACCCTATCTATTTAATGTGCATTAATTATATTTTAAAAGTTCTTAAAGAAAATGTTTATTTTTTTGAAAATTTCTACATGACTTGTTGCTAAATAATGTTTTGCATACACATTGTTTATGTTTTATCCACTAGTTGATAAATAATGTGACGCCATTATAAAATATAATGGGTTTTTTTTTACTAATTAGTCCTATTTACTAACTCTATAGTCCAATTAAAATTTATTTTACTCCATCAAGTCTCATTATAAACTGATTTTTTTCTCCGATAGGTCCTATTTCCAAACATGTAGTGAATTTTCACTACATGTATAACTAGGACCTATTAAGATGTTTTTTATATGACCTATCGTGAAATTTCTTATGCATATAGGACTTAATTGCCAACATGCCAAATTTAATTTATCGATGTAGGTGGACATTTGTGTGACTAAGGTTGCCCAAATTATTTTGATACTTTCCTTTTTAAAATGTAAAACTCATATGCTAACAACTTTATAAAGTCTTGGAGATACCACTTTGAATTAATTAAGTAAGTCTAATTCAAATTGAACTTCAAAATGTAAGACTTCAATTTGTATAACTTTGCGATTTGGATATTATTTTCTTTCAAAGCAGCGATTTGGGTATTATTGATGTGTAGGTTATGTAGTATTACATTCAATGTAGTATTGTTGATTTATGGCTCTTGTTGGTCACTGTGGATTACTCATTTTGATGTTAAAACTTATGTATTGTTCCATTTTTTCATATCTTCACTACAATACTATATGATATCATTAGTTACATGTTTGAATTAATTAATATATATGGTGATTGAGTTGCTATTACAATTTGTATTTACTCAAACTTACTCTTGGAGATATTAGCTTGCAACATATTTTAAAGACTTCAGGAATTAAGTATGAAACAAATACCACATTCTTAGTTTGTGATTGGATCAAAGTGATGTAAAAATATTTTTTTTAAAGTGAAGAAGTAGTTGTTGATGTACAAGAAACATTAAAATTGTGAAAATGTGGAAGATACATGGCATTGCCAATTTTCCTTGTTAAAGATTTACCTCCATTATATTAACGTGTTATCGTTTATAATTCAATTATGTATAAAATTTGGGATTAGGGATTTTCCCTTTTTATAATCTTACAGTTTATTTGTATATATGACTATGTATACGAGGGTTGATTTAGAATCGTAACTTATTTTTTTCTTTTGTCTCTGACACCAGTCGAATTTGAAGTAGTCCACTATCTCGATAATTAACTAATGGCCCTGACGTGTTTTCCCCTCAAATTAAGTCGTTAGGTATCCCTATCTCTCTCTCTCTCTACGCGCGCACGTGTGTGTGTGTGTACACAACAAACACACACAAAGATGCCTGTGCCTAAAGGCGGTATTTCAATTTTCTCCATTTTATCTATTATAATTATAGCAAAAGTATTTGTGAAGTAACATGTTGATGATTAAATAAGAGGAAAAATAGCAACCAATTAGGAAAAAGAAGATAAAACCTCCTACACGATATGTCATACACTATACACTATATATATATATATGAAAAGCTCGGATTTAGTGATTTTGATTCAAGATGTGTTGGCTAGTAAAATATATGAAGTTTTGAATAATTGATTGTTAAGTTAATGAAAGATTTGGTGTTAGAACTCTGTGCTTTTGTTGAATTTTATTTTCTAATTGAACATGTGTCACACGGTATGATCTAGATAATGATTTTAGGCTGATGAAAAGTAAAAAACAAATTGACTCAAATTTTAGTTTACCCTTGTTAATTGGTGTGGTGTTCCCTTTCCAGTGCCGGCCTTTGCACGAGGCAATCGCTGCCTCAGGCCTCATATTTCTTAAGGACCCACATTGAATGTGTATGTATGTACTAGGGTGTGCCCTTGCTGATGGAATGCTATAATTATGTGCCAAAATATTTGTTCTTATGACACATTGTAAGGACCTATGATTATTTGAATTAATTTTTTATATGTAATGAAAGGGAAATTTAAAATAAATTGTAAATGGATACACTATTAGTTAACTAGGTATAACCCATGCCCTCATATCGATGCCACGATTGTAATTTTTTATTCTTAGTTATTTGTGCCTCTAATATACAAACGTGATGTGTTTATATTATATTCATGTCCTAACCAATAACATGAAAGGTGCAAGTCTTGTCGATCTTGGAGCTAAGAGATTCTAGAATATGAATAAAAGGATTATATCATTTTTCAACTTTCATTTTTATAGTAAGGTATATGATTAATGTATGCAAGAAACAATTATGATACTTTTACGAATATAAAAAATTAATTCATTTCCATGAGAAAATGCTTTTGATAGAGTTACATAGGCTTTGAAAATTGTTTGGCCTTTTGTTTTCAGAACGCTGTAGTTGGCTTATATTTATCTAAATTCCCTTTTTTCCTTTTTGGTGAAAGTCATTCTTTGAATTTCGAATATAGAGCGATTTCTACAGCATTATAAGTCAGATTAAGACTTTTTAATAGTTGTTCTTTTATCGTGTGAATCTTCCATGGTTTGTTTACTTTTAATCTCAAACCTTAACTTTCTTTCCTAATTCGTTATCTCCCTCAAACTAAAATATTAACCCTTAATTGTTTTCTCAAACTAATACACCAATTTTTAATTTAGTATTACAGATGGTAGTTGATTAAATCTATCCAGTACCATTACAATGAGTATACACATGAGTTTTACATTTTTTTATATACATATTGCAGTAAAATGTTATTATTTACATGTGAACGGTTCTCTAGTATTTTTGGTGAGTGAAATCTCAAAAGATAACCCGATAATATGATTCATTTTTATTGTGAACTTGATATTGATTGTACTTTGCTTAGTATTTGTCCAAGCACGAACACTGTATTGCTTGGGGGGTAGAAATGCAAGATAATATCGAACCTTAAATAAATATTAAAATATAAACTTTTCAATATTCATAAGTGTTGAAGAATAGAATATTCGATTATACTCATGTGAATTTTTCAAGTTTGGGGGTTATAACACTTGTAAACCTTTTTGTTCGGAGCCTATCCTATGAAAACAATTTTTTTAGCACTGATCAAGTTTTGATCAAAAGTTATGGGGTATGTGGACAAAACATTTGCAACCGAAAACCTTGAAAGGAAAATTGGAATTTATTTTAGATTTTGAAAAACATTTTTTGAGACACTCTAACGATGACATGTCTTAAAACTCGGACAGGCATCTTGTTAATCAAATAGGATGCTGTTAAAACAACGTCTCCCCATAAATATTTTGGAACATGCATACAAAAAATTATGGCATGATCCACTTCAAGCAAATGCTTATTTTTGCTCCTAGTAATTACATTTGGTTGAGGAGTATCACAAAATATTTTGTGCCTTGTATTTCTTATAGAAAGTAAACGTGTATAGTCTTTTATTAAGTGAGTCAAATACATAAGTTATTCTGCCAAATATTCTTTATGTTTTGTGGTATCAGAGCATGGATTTTATCACTAACTCTTTCTGAAGCCCTAGGACTTATTCCTCACCCTATATTTTTTCTACCTTCTACTATTATCCCGTTAAAACCCAATAAAACCCAAACTTTCAAACTGAAGCCACACTCTGTCTTATGTTGGTTTCAATCACTTTGAATGTATATTCGAGGGATGGGAGGATCGAATAGTTGACTAGAGGTAAGAAGGTTCTAGTAAAGGAGGACATGATGTACGTAACCTGGCATGTTGAAAATTCCATGGTCATGGAATGGCTAGTGAATTTTATGGATGAAGACATCACCTCCAACTATATGTGTCATCCGGTGGCTAAGGAACTTTGGGATAATATAAACCAAATGTACTATAATCTGGGTAATTGGTCCTTAGTTTTTGATTGACCTGAAACTTGATGAAATTCGATAAAGAGATGATTGTGTCACCAACTATTTCAAATCGTTGAAAAGGTTATGGCAAGACTCATCTGTTCAATGACTATGAATGGAAATCTATTAAAGACTGCAATCACAATAAGAAAATAGTGGAGGATAATCGCATATTCAACCTTCTTATTGGGGTAAATAATGTGTTTGATGAAGTAAGGGGGAGAATCATAGGCAAACAACCTCTTGTTAAAAATTGATAAGAATTATTTATAACATGAAGTTAATTCTTATAAGATCTTAATATAATCATGCAATCACAAATTCGTTTTTAACTACAAATTATATGGAAAAATACCTTTTTCCATGAAGACTTGATTTGTTTGTAGTCCTTAATGTGTCTTGAGAAAGCTCCTTGATGTTCCTTTCTTTAAGCTCTTATCTCTTCCTTTAAATGATCCAGAATCTCTCTAGAAAATAGCCAGAATTCCAAAATATGGAGAATTTGGAAATTCAGGGTTTTCCCTCCCTAGACCAAATATATTTTTGTGTGTTCTTGTGGACCAAATGGTGGAGATTGGTTCACTATATATAGGGTGGAAGAGGACCCAAACTTCCCTTTAAAACTCATCATCTACCATCCACAAAAGTAGCTAAAGGGACTCACAAATATACCAAAAGTCATGTGACCTTTGGAATAATAATTTTCTAAGATTAATACATAAATTTAATCAAATTCGTCCCCTCATTTGGACCACGCTAATTAGGAGAAATAATTAATTTATTTAATTTGTAATTACAAAATTTGGCCGAATTTTGTAATTATTAAATAATTAAATAATAATTCTAACAGTCTCCCACTTGGTCCTAATAAGGTTATACATAACAAATTGATTAAAAAAAGTTGCGCCAGTATCTTAGAACATTATTAAGCACCTTAACTAAACACTTCATTAGTGAGAGTCATGGCGGTTCCACACTAATTCAAGAGCACAGTTCCTTCCATGTACCATGCCACTAATGTCGTATTTAATAAGGATAAATATGTGAGTTATCATAATGGCCTCATAATGTCTTTATAAAAAAAAGACTATTTTTGTCACATTCAGTCATTCACATGCATGTATATAATTAAGACAGAAACTTAGAATTCAGAAACACTTTATTTATATCAAAAGTTGTGTCAAATAGCTAGAAAATAGTCATTACACAATTAACTACTCGAGACCCATCTCTAGTATGTTGCAAAAATATCTTCGAAGATATACCTTTTATTAAAGGATTCGCTATATTATCATCAAACTAATGTGTTCAATTGACATAGTTTGTTTCATAACTTTTTCTTTGACAAATAGATACTTTATCTCAATATGCTTAGCTACTTTTGAATATCTATCATTCTTTGAAAAGAAGACTGTTGCGTCAATATCACAATAAATCTCCAGTGACTTAGATACTAAACCCATAATACTAAGTCCTGAAATAAAATTTCGCAGCCATAAACAATGATTTGTAACTCTAAAACTAGCCACAAACTCATCCTCCATGGTTGAAGAAGCGATGACACTCTGTTTAGCACTTTTCCATGAAATTGCCCATCCTTTCAGAAGGTAAATATAGCCCGAAGTGCTTTTCCTACTATCAAGGCATCCTCCAAAATTCGAGGTTGAATAACTAATCACCTCCAAGTGATCGGATCTCCTATAAGTGAGCATGTAGTCTTTGGTTCCTTGCAAGAACCTTAACACTTTCTTTCCAGCCTTCCGATGGAAGTCACCCGGATTACTTTAGTAGCTGCCCAGTATCCCAATGGAAAAACTTATATCCGGTCAACTACAAACTTGTGCATATAATAAACTCCCTACAAGAGAAGCATATGACATACCTTTCATGTGATCCCTTTCCAATTCAGTTTGGGACATTGACTCAAACTAAATTTCTCCCCTTTTAGAAGTGGAACATTAATAGGATTACAATTTTTCATGCCAAACCTTTGTAAAACTTTGTTAATGTAAGTCTTTTCAGACAATCATATCAATCCTCATGATCGATCACGAGAAATCTCTATCCCGATCACGAAGAATGCCTCGCACAAAATTTTCATTTCAAAGTTTTGAGAAAGGTAGTTATTAGTGTCCTTTAGTAAACTAATATCACTGTTGGCGATAAGCAAATCATCAACATATTGGACCAAAAATACAAACTTACTCTCACTGGTCTATAGGTATATACACAGATCAACAGTGTTTTCCTTGAACCCAAAAGATGTAATGGTATGATGAAACTTAAAATACCATTGAGGAGAAGCTTGTTTAAGTCCATATATGGATTTCTTTAACTAACAGACTTTGTGTTCCTGTCCTTTTTTAATAAATCCCTTTGGTTGTTCCATGTAGACTTCTTCCTTTAAACTTCCATTAAGAAAAGTTGTTTAAACATCCATTTGGTGTAGCTATAAGTCATAATGAGATACGAGCTCCAAGATGATTCTAAGTGAATGCTTCTTTGAAACAGGAGAGAAGGTTTCACTATAATCAATGTCTTCCTTTTAAGTAAAACCTTTGGCAATAAGTGTTGCTTTATGTCGCTCAATATTGCCATTTGAGTCGCGTTTGGTCTTATATATCCACTTAGACCCGACTTCTTTATAACCTTTAGGAAAATCGACTAACTCCTAGACTTGATTAAAATCCATAGATTTTATTTCATCATTTATGGCATAATTCCATTTATTAGAATCTACGCTAGGCACAAATTTGTCATAAGAGACCGGATCATCAATATCCCCAATGTTAAATTCATTTTATTGAAGATACACCACATAGTCATACGAAATAGCTGATCATCGATTTCTCTAAGATTTCCTTAAAGCTATGAGTTGTGGTGTTTCAATATTTGGCGCATTTAGTGGTTGTTCAGTATGTGGTTCATCCATTTATTCTTCGTTGTTGTTCGGAGCAGTAATCGATTCAACAACATCAGTGTGAACAATTGGAACAAAAGGCCCCTCATTGTGATTATTTAGAATCTTGCAAGAGGATTATTTTCCTTGATTTCTTGAATAATCACATTTCGGACTTCATTACTCCCACTAATTTCACCATGTTCAATGAATTTAGCATTTTCGGTTTCAATAATTCTTGTTGTATGGTTAGGACAGTAGAATTTATACCCTTTTGATTTTGTTGGATACCTAATAAAATAACAAGTTAATGTTATAGGGTCCAACTTCTTTTCATATGGATCATAAATGCGTGCTTCTGCTATACATCCCCAAACACGAAAATGACTTAAAGAGGGTTTCCATCCTTTCAATTGTTCAAAAGAAGTCTTTAAAACTGCCTTACTAGGAACCCTATTTAAGATATGGGCAGTAGTCATAATAGCATGCATCCACAAAAACATAGTTAAATCAGTTCTACTTATCATACTCCTAACCATTTCAATAAGAGTACGGTTGCGCCTTTCAGCAACACCATTTTGCCAAGGTAAACCTGGCATGGTGTATTGTGTGCAAATACCTAAACGTTCAAGGAGTTTAGTAAAAGGACCGAGATGTTATCACGTTTCATCATATTTTTCATAAAACTCACCACCTTTATCCGATCGAATGATTTTTACCTTTTTGCCCAATTTTCATTCTACTTCTGTAATATAAACCTCAACCGCGTTAACGAATTGAGCTTTATCGTGTAACAAATACAATGTGAAGTATCAGGAAAAATCATCTATAAAAGTGATAAAGTATTTTTCTCCTCGAATAGAAGGAACATCAAAAAGACCACAAGTATTTGTATGTATAATTTCAAGAAGATGGATGATTCTTGTGGCCCCTTTCTTTGTATGTTTGGTCTGTTTACCCTTAATACAGTCCACACATACACCAAAATTAGACCAATCCAGATTAGGGATAATTCCCTCTTTAATAAACCTTTCAAGTCTCTCTCTAGATATGTGTCCTAATATTTTATTCCACAAGTAATAACAAGTCTCATTAAATGAGGGACGTTTAGTTCCAATATTACTATGCAGAGATGATAAAGATTTCGAAAAATGAGTAGCAAGATTAATTTGAAAAAACCATTTGACAAATAACCCGAGCCAAAAACAGAATTATTCTTATATAATGAAAACCCTTTATTCTAAAAGTGAAAAGAAAAGCCCCTTATTGAGAGTTTAGACAAGGAAATTAAATTTCTCGAAACAGTGGGTACAAAAAGAGTGTCTTCAAGATCCAAATAAAGGCCAGATTATAATTTTAAATGAAAAACGCCAATAGCTTCAACTTTTTCTTTGGCTCGGTTTTCCATGTAAAGAATATCTTCACTTTGCTTTATTTCTCGAATGGAAAGGAAGCCTTGCATAGTATTTGAAACATGACATGTAGAAGAAACAATCCACCATGTGTTAGAAGGAACATCAATAAAGTTTTATTCAAAACATATATAAGCACAAAGTGTACCTTTCTTTTCAAACCAAGCTTTACATTTTATGCAGTCTTTATAAAAATGCCCCTTCCTATGACAGAAGTGACATGTGACTGCTGCTTTTTCCTTCTTTTGGTTGGAAGGACCAGGTTCATTATTGGAAGGACCAAGATCGCGCTTTGTTCCCTTTCCTTTCTTTTTCTTACCAGATCCTTTATTGGCCATCACATTTTCCACTTGCAATTTAGGCACCTTACCATTTTTCTACTTAAGACTTTCTTCTTCCTGAACTAACATGTTTTGCAGTTCATTAACACTCCATTTATCTTTTATGGTACTGTAATGAATCTAAAAAGACGCATAATCAGAAGGCAAGGAATTTAGGACAAATTGGACAAAGAAAGAATCATCCACTGAATAACCTAAGTGTTGATACCAAATTTAGTCTGCTGACATGGCTCAATTGAGTGAAGACACGTGGCAATCTGCGTGGCAATAACAAAAACTTCCGAACAACACCTTAACCCACTCAGATGCCCCGAGCAATAGATGCTCTCCGAGGAACCATACTGCAACGACGAACTCTGCTTCCCCGATCAACCCAGAGGCTTCGACCAACAAGAGTTCTCCGAGGAACTTTAATACATCGAGCAACTTATGAGTACCGAGCTACTTAGGCGGTCCGAGCTGCACCTCGAATAAAGCATTAATAGCAGGATGACCAATGGATTAACTTCACATTAAATGCTTATTATGATCATACATATGTATACGCCTAACCTTTCACATGTACAGCCCGAGGGCTATAAATACATTGTATCATCCTCATTGTAAGGGGACCGGGAATTTCTTGACTAAACTTGTAATCAAGAATTCCCAAACAGTCAACAATAATATAAATAGTGGACATAGGCCATTCTTATAAGGCTGAACCACTTTAAAATTTCTTTGTCTCATTTTATTTTATCTGTGATTAAATAATTAGATACAATTTAATTTTTTACATCAACAGATTTGCGCCGTCTATGGAAAGTGACTGGTAATATCATTTTTCATCAAAAATAATTCATTACAAATGGCTGATAATCCAGAACCCAGCAATCGAAATGCTGGAAGCCCTCCAAATCCATCTGCTCCGCCAAACGTTCCAGATCTGGCTAGAATAATGATAAATCTGGCCCAGGGCCAGACAGCCATGCAAGAAACTATGCGACAACTCATACAAACCCTTCATGGAGGAGTATTGACCCATTCAGGACATCGAAGTGTTCAAAGAAATACCCTTTTACTTTCTTCGCGTACTAGGCGTACCGATTCATATCGTACTGAGGAGTCTGAAGATTTTTCTTATCAACCTGGACGAACTTCGTCAGTACGAGCCACAGATACTCAACAACGTATCACTCTCTCTCTCTCCAGAAAGGACTAGTGCGCTAGAAAGGTTAAGTAGGGTATCTCCTTTTGATCGATTAGGTCCTAGGAGGAACAAAAGTCCTCCTAAGGCTGCGTCGAGGAGCTTTCGACGACCATCAGACTTAAGGGAATGATCTGCCCAATCGCAACCAGCTGCTCGTCAAGATAGATCCCAGGAAGCCACATCAACGCGATCAGTTGCTCGAACCAACAGGCCCGAGGAAGGAAACGATGCGTGGAAAGGCTCTATTCAGTGGCTGGAGGATAGATTAGGGGAAATAAATAAAGCCAAGAACCCTCTACAACGAACTTTTGTTCAAGGAACACCTTTTGTCTAGGCCATTGTAGATTTTCCCACACCATCAAAGTTCAAAGCACCTGTTGTGATCCCCAAATATGATGGAAAGATCGACCCTGTCCTTCATATAGAATAATACCAAGCTGCAGCCGACATCTATGATGTTCCAGATGAGATAAGATGCAGAGCATTCTCGAGAACTCTTACCGGATCTGCTCAAATATGGTATAATAATCTTCCTCGGGGAAAATCTCAACTTTCTTTCAACTGACCGAGTTATTCATTGGGAATTTCTATTTTAGGGCAAAGCCAGTTAAACAAGTAGCGCATTTGTTAAGTGTTAGACAAAAAGCTGGTGAGAGTACCAGAGATTATATAACTCGTTTTAATAACGAGAAGCTCAAAGTCATTAATTATGAGGAAAAGACAACGATTACCGCCTTGATGAGTGGACTACTACCCAACAAGTTGTACTACACTTTGGCCAAAGATCCACCTAGTACCATGTCAGAACTGATGGGAAAAGCGGCCAAGATTATGAATGCCGAGGAGGCTATGGCTAAGAAGAAGAATATGGATGCCAAAGAAACCAAGGTGGAAAGTGATAAAGCTAAGAAGAAAGAGCATAAGAATAATGGTATTGACAAACACTCAAAAACAAGGTCGTCATGGGAAGTATTGAAGAAATTTGATAATTATACTCCTTTGAAGAAAGACATCAACCATGTTCTAAAAGAAATCAAGAACAACGAGGAATTAAACTGGCCAGAGAAAATGAAGGCAGACCCTGACAGGAGGAATATTGTGAGTTTCATAAAGATCATGGCCATATGACAAAAAATTGCATAGCTCTTCAGAATGAGATTAAAACACTCATCAGACGAGGAAAACTGGCAAAATATGTTGATCATAGAAATGAAAGAAAAAACAGCGGCCGAATAAGAGAGGTCTAGATATCCTCGTAGAGAAGTGGAGAACAAGAAAAGAGACCATGAAGTTGATCCAGAAGATGACCCCGATCTTCCCAAGAGACCAAGGCAGCCAGAATGTGAGGTATTTTCGATGCGCTTTGGGTCATTTGATTGTAATGTTATTACAGGTGGAGATGCAGGAGGAGGAGACCTTACTGCAGAGAGAAAAGCTTACCTCTGTGAGGCTCAAGCTTGCTCATACATTCAACGAATAAATCTAGCTGAGGTGGATCTCCCTAGAAAGGTAAACAAAGAGAAATTAGTCAGTGGTTTCTCAAAGAACGACCTCGCAGGTGTTCTATATCCTCATGATGACCCATTGGTGATCAAAATGAGGATGAAGGAAGTGATGATTTCAAGAGTACTGGTAGATAATGGTAGCTCGGTAGACATCATGTTCTACTCGTGCTTCGACAGTTTAAATCTAAAACTATCTCAACTGGAGCCTTATCACAAACCCCTCCTGGGTTTTTCTGGTGAGAAAGTTTTTCCACTTGGGACGATCAAGTTGGATATATTCATTGGTACATGGCCTACTTGTCGAACAGAAAGAATATGCTTCTTCGTGATGGATAGGAATGTTCAACCAGCATATAATATCATCATGGGAAGAGTAGGATTGAAGAAGTTCGAGGCTGTACCATCTACGGTACATCAATGCCTAAAATTTCCAATAAATTTTGGAGTAGGAGTTGTGAAAGGTGATCAGAAAATAGCTCGGGAATGCTATTATTCATCCGTCGAGCAAGAGGAACTGGAGGAATCAAGGAAAAAGACTACTACCTATCAAGTGGATGAAGGTGCAAAAATTGAAACATTGGATCCTAGAGATGAGTCGCAACTCGTGAAGGGTCAAGTGGTGGAAGCTACTGAAAACATCATTCTGGACGACGAGCACCCTGAACGAACTACTCAAGTAGGTTCGTTGTTGGAAGCCTCACTAAAGCAGATATTGATAACTTTCTTAAGAAGCAGAAAGCAAACTTTTGCATGGAGTCATGAGGATATGCCCGAGATAGACCCAAATTTCTTATGTCACGAGCTCAATGTGAATAAGGAGATCAAGCCTGTGAAGCAGAGAAGAAGAGTATTCCGTCCCGAGAAGAATTAAGCTATACTGGAGGAAGTCGAGAAGCTCCAGAAAGCTTGCTTTATTGAAGATGTTAAATATCCAGACTAGTTAGCAAATGTGGTAATGGTGAAAAAGAAGAACAACAAATGGAGGATGTGTGTAGACTTCACCGACGTCAACAAAGCATGCCTAAAGGATCACTTTCCGCTGCCCCGAATTGATCAACTAGTGGATGCTACCTCGGTACACGATTTGTTGAGCTTCATGGATGCTTATTCTGGTTACAATCAGATTAAAATGAAACCTGAAGATAGGGAGAGTACTTCTTTCATTACCCCTAGGGGAACTTATTGTTATAATGTTATGCCTTTTGGTTTGAAAAATGCAGGTGCAACATATCAGCGGCTGATGAACAAAGTGTTTGCAGAACAAATCAGTTGCAATATGGAAGTCTATGTTGACGATATGCTAACAAAGAGCAAGAAAGCTGCTGATCATCTAGTTGACTTAGGCCAGACCTTTGATCAACTAGATAAATATCAAATGAAGCTGAACCCGACGAAGTGCATAATTGGAGTACGAGAAGGCATGTTTCTCGGGTACATTGTCAATCAGCGAGGCATTGAAGCTAATCCTGAAAAGATCAAAGCTCTGTTAGGGCTGCGATCCCCAACGACGAAGAAAGAAGTGCAAAGTCTTACAGGACGAGTAGCAGCACTCAACAGATTTGTATCGCGAGTAACTGATAGATGTCTCTCATTCTTCAAAACACTCCGAAAGACTTTTGAGTGGAATGATGAATGTGAGAAGGCTTTTCAAGACTTAAAGAAATATCTGGGAGCACCTCCACTATTATCCAGGCCAGTGATGGGAGAAAAATTGTACTTGCATCTGGCCAGGTCAGAGAATGCAGTTAGCTCGGCATTAATAAGAGTGGAGAATGGAGTGCAAAAACCGATTTATTACACTAGCAAAGCCTTCCGAGGAGCAGAAATCAGATATCCAAAGCTGGAAAAATTGTCACTAGCATTGATCGAGGCAAGTAGAAGAATGAGGCCATACTTCCAGACTCATACTATAGTCGTATATACCGATATTCCATTGAGGCAAGCTCTTCATAAACCAAAAAAATTAGGAAGATTGATGTATTGGGCAATAGAGCTCGGTGAATATGACATAATTTATGAGCCCAGATCATCGCTTAAAAGTCAAGCAGTAGTAAATTTTATAACAGAGTTCACCTATCCTGATACCACCGAGGAGCAAAAGCTGCTCACCAATCAACCTGTGGATGTTACAGAATCATCAAACTCAAGCCCATACCAACTTAGGTTGGTAAAAGGGCAAGAAGTGATGATCGACGAACAACAAGAAATATTAGGAGAGGGTGAAAGGAAGCAACAAATTTTCCACCGAGGAACTCTGTCAGATCAAAAATTTGAAGACGAGTTACCTATATGGAGTTTATATGTGAATGGCTCATCTTGCGCAACAGGATGTGGCGCAGGGATTGTTCTTAATAGTCTAGACGAGGTTGACATGGAATATTCTTTACGCTTCCAATTCAAAGCTACGAATAATGAGGGTGAATATGAAGCCATGATTGCAGGTCTTAGTTTGGCAAAAACCATGGGGGCAGAGCAGGTTATTGTCTTCAGTGACTCACAATTGATCATAAATCAAATGATGGGAGTATATGCAGCCAAAGGAGAATTAATGATCAGGTATCATGTAAAGGCAAGGGAATTGGTATAAGAATTTGCTGCTATTCAGCTGGTCAGAATACCAAGAATGGAGAATGCGAGGGCGGCCGATGCCTTAGCTCGATTAGCATCAGCTACTCGTACCGAGCTACGAAGAGCAATCCCAATTAAAGTTTTAGCTGGTCGGAGTATAAATAAAGATTTGACGATGAATTTTATTACCCTTAATTTAGGACCATCTTGGATGGATTCCATCAGGGCATATATTGAGGAGGGGGAATTACCAACTGACAAACTTGCAGCCAAAAAACTGAAGTTTAAAGCTGCTCGTTATGTACTGAATAATGGTATTCGTACAGACGAGGAATTATAGCAGGTTTGCAAAGATGTGTGCATCCCACCGAGGTGAAAGACTTGATTGAAGAGATCCATGAAGGGTCCTGTGGAGCCCATGTAGCAGGTCGGACGCTTTTGCAAAGGGTTATGACGCAAGGATACTAATGGCCAACGATGAGGGCTGATTGTATAGCCTACGCCAAGAAATGTGACAAGTGTCAGCGTTTCTCCTCCATCCAAAGAACTCCCCAAGCGTTGTTGACACCCATTACTTCCCATTGGCCATTTGCCATGTGGGGAATTGACTTGGTCGGACCACTTCCAATAATCAGAGGAAGATTTAAATATCTCATCGTCGTAGTGGATTATTTTACTAAGTGGGTAGAAGTCGAGCCTCTTGTCGACATGACGTACGAGAAGGTGTATCAATTTATTTAGAAAAATGTCATCTGAAGATATGGTATTCCCCATGCATTCATTACCGACCATGTAACACAATTTGACAATGAGGAGTTCGCTACCTATTATCATCAGTCGAATATCTTGAAGATCCACTCGACACCAGGCCATCCCCAAAGCAGTGGACAAACTGAAGTAACAAACATAACGCTATTGAATGGCTTGAAGAAAAGACTGAATGTCACGAAAGCAAATTGGATCAACGAGCTACAATCAGTACTATGGGTTTACCGAACTACTTCCCGAGCAGCAACAGGGGAATCTCCATATATGCTGGCATTTGGAAGCGAAGCCGTTATACCTGCTGAGTTGGGTCTCCCGACACACAGAGTACTCAATTTCAATTCCCCTGTCAGCGACTTAATGAGAAGATTGGATTTAGACATGCTCGAGGAAGTTAGAGAAGAAGCAGCCATCAGGAATGCTGCTTACCAACAACGAACATCTTTGTTCTACAACAAGAGAGTAAAGAAGTGCTACCTGAAAGAAGGAGACTATGTGCTAAAGAAAGTGATTCAAAAGCACAACAAATTGGAAGCAAACTAGCATGGACCTTACCGAGTTACAGAAGTTGTTCAACCAGGAACCTACAGAATAGCAACTTTAGAAGCGCGGGAGTTTAAGAATGCATGGAATACAGAACACTTGCGCAAGTATTTTCAGTGATGTAAACTCTCAAACATTTTCGTTAGTATGAATAAAGTGACAATATTCTGTCCAGTTCTCTCCTTTTGTTGGAAATTTTTCGCGGAATACTCGTGCTACGCATTCAGCAAAAGTACTACTCAGACTACTCAGAAATCTATTCTCGAAAATACTAACTAAGGTTGGTCAGGATTTCAGAAATCTATTCCCGAAAACGCCAACTAAGGTTGGTCGGGAAGTAAATCTATTCCTAAAAATGCCAACTAAGGTTGGTTAGGAAGTAAATCTATTCCCGAAAATGCCAACTAAGGTTGGTCGGGAAGTAAATATATTCTAAAAAACGCCAATTAAGGTTGGTCGGGAAGTAAATATATTCTCGAAAATGTCAACTAAGGTTGGTCGGGAAGTAAATCTATTCCTAAAAATGCCAACTAAGGTTGGTTAGGAAGTAAATCTATTCCTAAAAATGCCAACTAAGGTTGGTTAGGAAGTAAATCTATTCCCAAAAATGCCAACTAAAGGTTAACTATAGTTGGTCAGAAGCATTTTAAAATATGAGTATGTGAAAATGATCAATAAGTTGGTCGAGAAACAAAGTATCATCAATTTTGGTTAGTCGTCAAATGATTACCACAAATTCAAGATAGTCGACAATAAGTTTTAACAAACTCCAGTTGATCGAAAAATAACACAATGTTGTTATCTTTTTAACAGATATACATGCACATATGTAAAGTGTTTTATGATTACAAGACATTGGCAGTCAAGATTTGCGAATAAAATTATTTCATTAAATGTATAACAAAATACATCAAGAATGAAATACAAATTTATTACATCAAGATTCCTATTCTATTGGTTTCTTCCCCTCTGCTTTTGAAACAAGTTCCACGCCAGCAGGTGGATCATTTAAAGCATAAGGGGAATTTATGAAGTTAAGATCTTTAAGCATCCTGATGTTCATCACAGATGGTCGATCGAGTAGGTGCTCGGGACGAGATATCTCAACATTGGAATGGAGATTTTAATCGCCAAGGTATTTGGAAATCAAACACCGAGGGATGGCCCGAGCAGGGATCCAACTCATGTCAAGATTGAATGGTGGCATTGGTAGGTCGAGCAGCCCAGGATTATGGTAATCCCACAGGTAGTGACCCTGTTTCAATTGCAGTACACCTAAGGCATTAACCATCCCTGTTTGTAACCCTCATTATTTGCATTTTGGATACGATCATCCAAATGGTAGAGAACCTCATTGTAGCCAGCCATCTAGAATTCTCTGGGCTATTTGTGGAATTGATATGTCAATATTTCCAGTTGCTCGTGGAGACTTTTTATAAAGAGTTCTTTATTCTCCAAGGCAGACTTCTGCGCAGAAAGCTGCTCGTCCATATTCCTGATCTTCTTAGACATTTCAGCCAATGCCTGGTTCTTTGCCATCAGTTGGAAGGCCTGGTTCTCCAGAGCAGATTGAGTTCTCTGTTCCTTGACAGTAATCCGAGCATCTCTTGCTCATCCCCGAGGAGCTCTTGCTCGTCCCCGAGTAGATGTAGAAGGGCCATCTCTCTTCAAGGTTTCTAATTCATCCCTCAGGTTGGCGTTTTCGACCTCCAAGAAAGAGAATCCCTCGTTATTCACAGGACCAAAGTGTTTGAGGTGGAAGCTGCAGACTTCAACTGAGACACCTCTCTTTGCAGGTCATTATTTTCCTGCTCTAACAACTCAGCTATCTATCTGTGCTCTTCGACCTCACCCTTCAAAGTTCTCTCCCTCACATCGTAAGCAGCAAACAGTTTATCATATCCCTTATCAACACTGAGTTGCTGATACTTCTTCTTGTATCCTTCGTGCAAAAGGGTTGTAGATTCCTTATATTGTTGTTGAAGCTCTTCAAGAGTGCCCTAGAGATCTTCAATCATATCATAGTATGCTACGTTGTTATCCATTGCACGGTAGAGCAGGCACTTTAAATACTGATAGGCTTCAATTACTTGCTCTGAAGCACCTTGACCAAGGATGTCAATGATTTGAGCTGCACTCATGTCTGAATGACCAGCTTTGAAATACTCATTGCATTGCCTTAATAGTTTTGTATCGTGAGAAGATAATAAGTCCATCCTGGCCAGAAACTAGTAAAGGAAGAAAAAGCAAGAATCAATAAGAGTACAAACAGAGCATGAAGAAGAGAATCAACAGTATGCATAAGCAAAAGTTCAAATTTTATTACATCATAAAGGAGAAGTACAAAGTTCAGAGTTACATTTGACAAAGAAAAATAAAATAGAGAGAAATCCGAACAACTCTACACCTTTTCCTTGTCTCCCAAAACTTTCTTGGGAGGCTGGGACGAGGAGGTAGGTTGCTCGGATGGAACAACGGTTTGCTCGGGAAGTGCTGGAGGTTGCTCGGATGAAGTAACGGGTAGTTAAAGTTCCTCGCCAGTGGGCTGGATAGCTGGGAGATGAGAAATTTGATCTCCCATCACCATGGAAGATTCCTCAGAGGCAGCTTCATCCTCTTCTTCTTCTTCAGGAGTTGGAGGGGGGCCTGGGATGTGTCGCTGAAATAGTTTAGAATTTTCATCAACTTTCATCTCTTTCAGAGCAGCGACCCATCCATCTTTAAAGTATTTGAGGCTGCCATATTCCACTTGCGACATCATGGTAGCCAAACCTTTATTCCACCCTTTATCCCAGCCGACGCTGAAGGATTTTTTGGCAGCCAATTTCCTTTTTATCTTCTCCGAGGAAAGCTTCTCGAAAAGAAGATCATCAGCAGCCTTCAATTTATTCTCAACTTTCTCTTTCTGACGACTTACGTCCCGAAGTTGACCAAAATCCTCCTCAACAGTCTTGAGCTTATTTTCAAGCTCCCCAGCATTTTTGAGCTTCCCTTCGAGCTCTTTATTCTTCTCCTCCAAATCATTTATTTTTCCTCCAACCCCTTGGAGACCTCAATAACCTGAGCCTTCTCCTGCTCGGTGGAAGTGAGCCTCTTCTCCCAAATCACCTTGTCATCAGCATACTTCTGACGAGAATCCTTCAGGGATTGGGTCAGACCTACCAAGGCTTCCTCTACACCTTATGAGGAGCTTGAAGCTTTAATAGCTTCATCTTTCTTCAGAATTATATAAAAATAGGTCACCAACTGGGAAAATAAAAGCAAGTCAGTGCATAGATACAGAAAGGAAAGAATGAAAATTTAAGACTATAGGACTTACAAAAGCAATATGACGAGCTGCTAATGTGGTAACCATGTCCCGAGAAAGGTTTTCTCCAATACCTTGGATCTCGGGAATGATTTAAGTCCTCACCGAGTTCATAGCAGAGCTCGGGGCAACAAAAGTGGGAACACCACTAGTCGGGGGCTGAGAGATGGATTCAGCCAAATTGATAGAGGATCTTTTCTTCAGCCTCCTCAGAGGAGCATCAACGTTCTCGACTAACGATGTAGTCTTAGTCGGAGAAATGACAATCACCTCTCTTGGAGCAGCAGCCTTGCTCGGGGCCACTAGTGGCTTCACGACAACTTTCACAGGAGCAGCCGAAGGAGGTGCATCAATTTTCTTTGTCCCCTCTCCTAGGACATCAAGCTTACTTTTCTTTGCCTCTCCAGCACCAGAGGCAGATTTCTTAAAAAGGGTAGGAGGTCTTCTTTTCTTCATCCTTTCACTCAAGGGAATATGTGACTCAGGTGAAGAACTTATAGAGGCTGGTATTGGTTCTGCGTCGCTTATCACCGGACGAGCAGTAAAAGAGGAGGTGTAACTCTTGTACTGCAGCAAATATGAAGCCGACCTAATATGCTCGTCGGCAACAGTCTGATGCAAACTCCAGATAAGTTTTAAATGCCTTATGTTAACGTCTGTCTCTTTTGGAGATTTTCTTTTGCTGTCAACTGCAAATAAATCAAAATTAAAATATCAGTGACACATTTTATCAAACACAAAGGAAGCATAATTTTGAAAATAAAATAAAAACAACCTATCCCATTGCCATAGGGAGGACATCTGGGACCCTGGTAAACATCAGCTCCAGTTAATGGAGGGTGTTGCCAATTTTTCATAACAACCCCGTGCTCAAAGTAGTCCCCATTGGCATCTGGGAGATTGACCACTAAAGCTCTATTTAAAAACCTAGTTTTTAAATAAAAAGTATTATCACCCACATCCCATCTATAACAAAACATAATCTCAGGAATTCCTATACGAGTTCCATGAATTTGATTTAATCTATAAACTCCGTTAACTATTCTACATGTATTGGGGGCTATTCTTTCAGGAACCACGTCAAAGTATTGACAGAATTCCAGACATAAAGGGTTTGGGGGAAAAGAAAAGCCACATTCAGCGACAAAGAGACTAGGGAACTAATGTCCCTCAGCCAAACGAAATATTCTGAAGGCTCAGAAAGCTCTTCCAAAATAACCCATGAAGGAATAGATAAATCAGAACGAAATTTATCAAGCGACTCTACAGGGTAAATCATGATGAGTAAAGGAAATCAAAGAGAAAGAAGAAGATCTTACAGGAAAAAGGATGAGTTCGTTGACAACGAATGATGAAAGGGATGAACGCACAGGAGAGAGAGACAATGAAAAACTCAAAGAGACAAATTTGAAAAGTAGAAGACGAGGGGATTTTCTGCAATGCTTAAATACCTTGTCTTGGGAATGGGTAAAGATAATGATTACAAAAAGAGACGGTTACGTTACTAGCGGCTAAAAAGAAAGAAAAAGGGCGCGGGAATCGAAGCGGTCATAAAAATTCAAAAAGTTCGATTCTACGAACTTGGAAGGAGAAATAAATACAAAAGAAAATACTCCTAAATTTCAGGATGACCATTTAAAACCGCCATATTTCGAGAAAGAATGTTCCACACTCCTCAAATTTCGAACTGTGAAACATTGGGGGCTTCTATTGATACCAAATTTAGTCTCCTGACATGGCTCAATTGAGTGAAGACACGTGGCAATCTACGTGGCAATAACAAACACTTTCGAACAACACCTTGACCCACTCAGATGCTCCGAGCAATAGATGCTCTCCGAGGAACCATACTGCAACGAGGAACTCTGCTTCCCCGATCAACCCAGACGCTCCGACCAACAAAAGTTCTCCGAGGAAATTTAATACACCGAGCAACTTATGAGTACCGAGCTACTTAGGCAGTCCAAGCAGCTTAGACGGTTCGATCTGCACCTCGAACAGAGCATTAATAGCAGGATAACCAACGGATTAACTGCGCATTAAATGGTTATTATGATCATACAAATGTATACGCCTAATGAACATCTATGTACTACCCTTTGACATGTACAGCCTGAGGGCTATAAATACATTGTATCATCCTCATTATAAAGGGACCGGGAATTTCTTGACTAAACTTGTAATCAAGAATTTCCAAACAGTCAGCAATAATAGAAATAGTGGACGTAGGCCATTCTTATAAGGCTGAACCACTTTAAAATTTCTTTGTCTCATTTTATTTTATCTGTGATTAAATAATTAGATATAATCTAATTTCTTACATCAACCCTAAGGTCCTGAGTTTGGTAGCAATATTGGTCATTTCAATAATATGTGCGTTCATGGTCTTAGTGCCATCGAAACGCATAGTGGTTAAGTCGGCCATAAGTTTCCCAGCCAGGGATTTGTCAGCAGTGCGAAACCTTTCCTTAACAATTGTCGGATATTGTTTAGCGTTGGTGGTTTCAGGTAGGGAGGACTTTATATTTGGTGCAATGCACATTCTAATAAACATCAGACATAGCCTATTTGATTTGGACCATGTATTGTAAATTAACACATCATCCTCACTGATTTATTCAGTAATAGCATTGGGTTCATCAGTAAGAAGTTCTATATTAATGTCCATAACATCAAGGCTAAATTCGATTTGCTCGCACCATTCCGACAAATAAGTTCTGTCAAATTTCGAAAAGGTTGAGGCTTGGAAAAATAGGTTAATATTTGCTGTAAAATGCTCACTCTAATAAAAAAATTAACACACAACTAAAATTGCAAGGAAATGAATATATTAAAATTGTCAAATTTTGATGGCAGAACTATATCAATTGTATCTGAAATTGACCTTTAATATTTATTAAATCACAAAACCATAAAAGCAAAATATCTTTAATGGAATTTTAATACTGAAAATTGTAATTTCATAAACGCGTTATTGGAAAATTTAATATTCAATTAATAATTCTAAAGTTGATTAAATCTATATAATAACAAACTTTAGAATAAACATAAAGTTGATATTTTCATAATGAGTTATTGGCCTGTGTTTGGCACGCTTTAATCAAACTATCAAAACAGTAATATTTAATATTCAATGTTATAAATCACTGGCCTATTTTTGGCACGGGACTTAAAAAAATCTGAATATTAAATTTAAGAACAAATATAATATTTTCAACATTCGATGTTATGAATCATTGGCCTGTGTTTGGCACGAGATTCATAAAATATCAATATTAAAAAATTCTAATATATTTAATATTCAGTGTTATAAATCATTGGTCTGTGTTTGGCACGAGACTCATAAAAATATGAATATTAAAGTAACAGAAGTCTAATATCCTATTATATAAAATATGTTGGCATGTGTTTGGCACGAATATTCAACTAAAACAGGATCATTAGAACAAAGTTTATAAAATAGTTCTAGATGCAACACTTATATAATATAAAAACATGAAATTTTGCCAAAAATGGAAAAAGGAGTTAGCAACATGATTCTATATAAAATTACTCCAGAAACTCAAAACTTTTGATGGAATTAAAAAATAAATTTTCTGGAGTGAGATATGATCCCCGAGGTTATTTTCATAAATGGCAAATTTTGAGTTTTGATGGCCTAAACAATCTCGGATCGACGAAAAACAGTTTATGTCACTATTAAAGGTCGTGAAAATCGATCTCTATCCCGTTTCAAATCAGACTACAAAGATTCATCGCATTCGGAGCAAGTTCGGGGGTAAAAATACTATTCACCGCAAGCGCTTTTTGAAATTTTTTGTTTCCGAATTGCTCGAAATTTGTAGGGTTGATTGAAACTGATTAGATAACCATTAAAATGACATCAAAACAACATGTAAATGGTTTTATATCATCAAATTAAATTGTTTTATGTGAATTTTCAACTGTTTTAATAATTCATACAAATCTTGTTAAACATTAAACTGTTTTCGACATATTTGTTTAAACAGATATGTTAAACAATTTGAAATAGATTGATTAACAATCTAAACTTCTTTAAACAAATCAGATCAATCAAAACTATTTTAAATCATATTTGTTAAACAGAAATCAAATAGTGAATTCTTAACATAATGGAAATTAAACAGGAATTTTTAACATATTGTAAATCGACCAATAAAATTGTTCTTATTAAAATCAACTAGCCATAACTGTTTTTAATCAAATTTAAAACTGTTCTAAATCAGATTAAAATTAATCAAATTCTTAACATAATCAAATATTCTCCATAAGAATAATTTTTCACATAATTTAATATGCAACACATATTATCATGATAAATATCAATCAGTGTTAAAATAACATGTAACACTACACATTATAATAACCAAACCAGTGTTTAAATTGTCACGAAAATACTACTAATTATGATAAATAAATCGGTAAACAAACAATGCAGAATTAATCAAGAAAAATCTGGGTTTATCATTATAAGTAGTATGATTATATGAATTTCATAAAGGTATATCATGATAATATTTAAACAAGGCTCTGATACCACATGTTAAAAATTGATAAGAATTATTTATAACATGAAATTAATTTTTATAAAATCTTAATATAACCATGCAATCACAAATTTATTTTTAACTATAAATTATATGAAAAAATACATTTTTCCATGAAGACTTGATTTGTTTGTAGTCGTTGATGTGTCTTGAGAAAGATCCTTGATGTTCCTTTCTTCAAGCTCTTATCACTTCCTTCAAATGATCCGGAATCTATCTAGAAAACAGTCAGAATTCCAAAATATGGAGAATTTGGAAATTCATGATTTTTCCTTCCTAGCCCAAGTATATTTTTGTATGTTCTTGTATACCAAATGATGGAGATTGGTTCACTATATATAGGGTGGAAGGGGATCCGAAATTCCCTTTAAAACTCATTATCTACCATCCACCAAAGTAGCTAAGGGACTAAAAAATACACCAAAAGTCATGTGACCTTTGGAATAATAATTTTTTAAGATTAATACATAAATTTAATCAAATTCGTCCCCTCGTTTGGACCACACTAATTAGGAGAAATAATTTATTTATTTAATTTATAATTACAAAATTTGGTCGAATTTTGTAATTAATAAATAATTAAATATTAATTCTAACACCTCTTACCTTAATTGGTGAGGTATTTTCTGAATTAAGAAAAGAGGAGAGCCGTATGAATGTTATGATTGGAAAAAAAGACTACATAATAAGAAATTTGATAGTTTAATTAGCAAGCTGGCAATGGAAGATATTTTTAAGCTAGCTTGAGGAGGATTCCTGAAGAATATAAGATTCAATTGAGATATTTCAGATTTCTTAGAGATTTATGAGCTATCTTTTTTTTTTATATAAATATAGAATTAGTCAGCTCCTATAAATTAGGGAATTTCATTTGTAGGTTAGTTGGGTTAGTTATTTAATTCCTAATTTTTTTCGTTGCATTTTCTATAAAAAGGAAATGTGTAAAGTCTTTTATTATGTGAGTCAAATACAAAGATTATTATTCCAAATATTCTCTTTATTTTTTATAAATAACAATTACTATAATAGCATATTTCCAAAACATACCACATAAACCAGTCCATTATTATATCTTATGGATTGAAAAAATATAAAGCAATTTGATCCAAGACATATATTATTCGCATGGGGGGTGAGAATATTGGAGTTTCCCAGAGTTTTCTTAATTATATTAGCTGAATATGGTTTTTTGACAAGTACGCATAAAACTTTGGGTAATAAAATATACATTTTTGGTTTCAGGATTTCGCCTCAAATGTTCCTTCATATCTATCATGATTTTCTGCTTTTTGCTCACTATTCAGTAACTTCCATTGATGGTGAGGTCGTTAATTGCTATACGTTTAGATATGTTTCTTTTTTTCCCCATAATATATGCAAACAATATTTTTGTTTAAGACTTTAAAGGACAAAATACAATGTTGAAATTGAGGGATTAATACAACTCAACTCAACTCAAGACTTTGTTGAGTTGAGTTGAGTTGTACAGATCCTTCAATTTCAACGTTGTTTTTTGTCCTTTAGAGGCATACTTTTACATTTGAAGTAGTTTGACTTGTTTAAATGTGCATTGATTGGTATTTCGTGTGTTACGTGCCTATGTTTTCAATATATAATACTTCACTTTAAATCTAAAATTTTAGTTAGCCTTTAATAATGAGTAAGATTGACTCCCATGAAATATTTTAATCTTCCATTATGTCGATAAAAAAAAATATATACCAATTTGTTGGAGTCTAAATTTCAAGTGGGACATAAGAGGAGAAAAGAGTTGGAGAAAATATTAAAGGAAATTGAAACGGGGAAGCTAGAAAATTAAATTAATAATGCAAGGTCTTCTAAGAAAGTTTCCTCACATACCCAAAAGAACGATTACAAAAAGTATTTTGCACCTTCTACTTGTACTAAATAGAGCACTAATGGTAATAAGAGTCTATCACCTTGGTCTGAGGTAATAAAAAATACACCTGTAACTTTAATTGCCACGTCTCCTATTTTTACTAATCATTTTTCTTCCTATTTTCACTTAATATAGTTGAAAGCAAATGGAAATCAAAATTTTAGAATAGAGTACCACATTTAATATCGAACATTGGAACTGTTTGAATTTTTACACCTATTTAATTATATTTTCTTGTATTGTAAGTTTATATTTTTTTAGTGTTATTGTACTTTTTATAGGGAGAAAAATGCAAGTTGGATATTGGCATAAGGTACAATATTGCTGCTGAGGAGATGGTGTTTGAGAGGAGTGGAGACAACGAATCACTTAATATTATTGAATTGAGTGAAGAAATTTAAGGTTCTCTATCACGTTCCATCCTTCCTTTACCGGTTCTGAGGGTGATGAATATAATTAATGAGGCAGTTGTGTCATTTGTTGTGTGGCCTTAAAATGTTTATGATTAGTGATATCAACATAATAAATAATCTTTATCTACTATTATACAAAGGTAAGAGAAATGAACCTACATCCCAGTTTATAGTTAAAAAATGGGACATATACCAAATAGTCCCTCGGACATTTTTTAATATTCATTTAGTCCAAATTTTTTTATTTTGCCTCAAAAAGTCCTTTGCCACATATTTTGTAGAGGGAGTGCCGCTGGCGCGGAGCTCTAAAAATAAGAGGATATTGAGTGCTTGAGAGACTAAATGGGTTAAACTAAAAATATATGTCCTTTTTAAAAAATATATATTTATAGTATGAACTATTTAATAATTGACCCTTAAAAAATTCCCTCAATCAACTCGCTTTCGTATCTTGCGGCATAGGTAAAGGTGTAAATTGCCTAACCAAATAACTAATCCACGTTTAAAACTCGACATTAAATAATGAGGCTAAATGAGCGGGCTTGGGGCCTAATTATATCAAGCCTGATGTGTTACAATAATATACATTGCTTTACTATTTATTCCTTTTTCGGGTATTGAGCTTTTCTCTCGGCATTGAAAGGTTTTACATCCGTAACTACTAAATTTGCATGCTTAGTCTCGTAGTTGAGACTGGTGTGAGTATGTATTATAAAAGAATAATAAACTATTCTCTCAACTTTTAAAACCACTAGATAAAGTAATTCTGAGATAGTAAAACCATGGAAACAAAGTAAGTTTCCAATTGGCTATTAGTGTTGTTAAGTTTCCAATTGGCTATTAGTGTTGTTCTTGGTTTTATACATAAGTTGAGAGCTAACCCAGAGTAGTGTGAGATACGATAGGAAGGCTCATGTATTTGGCTCTTTTCTTGGATGTTGGTCCCCTATATAGCCAAAGGAGAACGCATGTCAAGTTACATGCTTGTAATTTATTTCTGACAAGTGTATGTAATTCTATATGAAGAATTTTCCTAACTATTAATAGAATTTTTTATTATTCCACCGAAATGTTTGTCTTATGACTATTAATCGCAAGAGCAATATACTAGATATTGCATTCATGTTTTAATATAGAACTTGTCATGATTACACATGTGAATTTTTCCTGACATTTCAATTACTTTGAAAGTGAAGTCATGGACGAATTGGAGCTTGTTAGATTGAATGGTCATATTATGATACGATCTCAAGCCCAAAATCAAAATCAAAATCCTTATCAAATTATTATTTTCAGGATGATTTACAATAGAACAACACAACCCACTTTAAATTTACTACCAAAACAAAGAATTTTCAAATGTATTAAAAGGTGAATTCAGTATGGTTAGTGAATTCATCTTATATTATAGCACTTGGAAATTGTTAATGGAGATAATGAAATATAAGTGCATCATGTGTTGGGGTATAATGAATTCTTATTTAATTTGTTTATATGCAACTATTAACATTCTTAAATTGTCTTTATCTTCATTTAAATTTGAATTCATGTAAGTTTAATGTGCATATGTATTGCATGAGATTTTTAAGATGCTCGTGCAACGCGTGTGAACCGTTAGTTAGTATGTATATATCTTTAGTTGGCTATATTGACCTCCTTTTGTTGTCTATTAAAAATAGGAAGAAACGGATGTTGAGTCTGACCGGATTCAAGTTATGAAGAACGAGGAAAGTTTTTGTTCTATAATTGAGGCCTTCACTTACAATTTTTCAAACATGAAGGAAACACATATTCAAATATGAATATATAAAGAAATGTTAGGAGAAGATAATGTTGAATGCTACATTTTTGAAAAAGTACTTGGTAGATTTTTGTGCAATGCTTCCATTGGATGTAAACCTTATTAATACATACATGAGATGAGGAATATGACATTTAAGTAATGTTATTTAAGTTGGTGATATTAACATTATGTTATTTAATTGAATCTGCTAGATTTAATACCTTATTACTACATACATGAGATGAGGAATATGACATTTAAGTAATGTTATTTAAGTTGGTGATATTAACATTATGTTATTTAATTGAATCTGCTAGATTTAATATCATAAATTTCAAAGTTCTCAAAAAAATGTCCAATTATTCAACCCTTCTACAATTGGTTCAATATCTAAGACTGGCATTACTATCTTGGTTAGAGAAAGATAAAAAAAATGCAAAAAGGAACCAAATATGCTTTATTCCTTTCGATCTTCTTATGATTCTATAAACGTATGTAGTTCAGTCAACTAATTATACATTTACTACATTTCATATCATATCCTGCATGCTAAAGATTGTTCAATTAATTCTTTATAGGTTTCATTGGGTTTGATTGTTATTGATCTCTCTACTTGGGTAATTTATTGGTTGGATTAAAAACACATCAAGAAGGCTGAAAATATTAGATTATATATCAATATGTGAGTAAATTTTGATTATTATATTCCTTTTATGAATCCTTTATCATTTCTCTCTGATAGAATTCTTTTTGGTGTTTTTTTTCTTGTCGTTGCTTGAAAATCCTCTAATAAAAACCTTAATACCTACAAAAATATATAACAAAAACTAGAGTGTAGTGGTAAGTAAGGGAATCAATTCAAATTTGAGGATGAAATATATGAGAGAGGCATGCAATGCATTTGTTTATTATTCTCTTTTTCGATTTTTGCATTTTCTATTTTTTTAGCTTTTTCAAATATTAAAACAATTTTGAGATTAAGGTGAAATGAGACTAAATCAAAGATGTAAATAAAAGTAATTGAAGATACTAATTAAATCTAACTAAATAAAAATATAAAATATGAGATGGGTGGGGTAATAAAAGTGAGGACTAACAATGGATAGAATGACACCATATATTCTAGTTAATTAAATTTAAATAATTCATTAAAATTAATTATCCCAAGTTAGTATCAAAATCACAAATCAACTCTTGTTGAAAATATAATTTTGACAATAACATTTTAGAAAATTAAATTTAACACTCCTACAACTCTTGAAATGTAGATCCAAACATCATCTAACAAATCACCCACTAGGATCGATTTATTAAATTAGTTTAAATCATAAAAGTAAGCCTAGAGTTGAAATTAAAGTAATAATACCACACTTGAGAAACCCCTATCTCTAGTTCGAATCTAAGATGGGTATTATAACTAGAATTGCGATTTTCTCTCTCAAATCAATTACCCTCTCTCGAGGCGTAAATTAAAATGTAAGAGTACAAAGTTAATTATCAAAGGAAGTTTTAATATAAATAAACTAATTAAAATGGATTAACATCAAATAATGTGATCATCCCACCCCTTGAAAGGGGATTTAGCCTAACATGGTATTAAACATGATGAACAAATAATCAAAGGCGTATAAAATAAAAGAGAGAGAAAGAGAACAAATCTTCAACAAGTCTCCTTGAAATTGAAAATTTGAACTCTATCTTCTTCAATACAAATCAAATCAAACACAATTAAATCTCACCAATTTTGTAAAAAAATAAAAATAAAACTATTTACAAAATATTTTTCTCCCTAATTTATTTTCTACTCTAAACTATCTCTCTTCTTCTCCAAGTTTCTCAATGTTTTTTCCAAATGAGCTTTGGGGTTTTCATTTATAGTGAGGCACATGGAGCTAAGGAGAAATTGGGTACAGATAATAGTGAGCATGGGTTTAACATATGTGCATGGCAAAGGTGTGAGGTAATGGTGAGAGGAGCATGGGTGAGGATAATATCTGATTTGGTTATGAGGGTAATTTTGGTATTGGGGTAAAAGGAGTTGGATGGGGGTAGAGGTTAAGTGGAATTTAAAAGACATGTGGTATTATTTGACTTTGGTCTTGACTTTTGGTTTATGCAGGTGTGGGAAATCGATTTGGAAGAATGGGTGAGAAATGGGAAATGGTTCTTGAATGAAAATGGGAGGTGGGTTTGGAAGGACCATGGGTTAAAACCGGATATGGAGTTAATTGGGTCCATCGGAACAAGTCTGAAATAGGGGTTGGGCGCCGCCGGGTTGAGTCGTAGAGGAGGTCCGGACGGGTTTGACATCATCGGCGGTATACCGGAGTAACGGCGACGGGTAGGGGCTAGTTCGGCGCCAGGTTGTGATCGCATAGGAGGTCTGGTGGGTTTCAGGTTAAAGGGAGATGGTCGAAATGGAGTTTTTTGGGTGATGGGTTACGAGTTGAGTGGGTTTCGGATTTGAATTGGTAGCAGGTGGTTTTAATAGAGGAGAGAGAGTGAGGTGTTGGGAGGTTGAAGATGATGGGTATGGGGGTGTTTGGGTGTGGGTTAGTGTATGGTAAGTTGGGTGAGGGTAAATGGGATTTATGGTGTGTGTGTGTGTGTGTGTGTAATGTATGGTATTTACGGTGTGAGTGGGTGTGTTGTTTGAGTGTAGGTGAGTTTTGTATGTGTTTAATTTGTGACCCTAATAACTATCTAACTAAAAATAATAAAACTATAAATTTAAATCCTAAAAATAAAAACCTAATAAAATTAAAACTAAAGTCCTAAAAATAAATTAATAAAAGTAGGAAAAAAATAAATTCCTAAAACTTATCCTAATAAAATAAAAACTAAAATTAAAATAAATAAAAACTAAAAAATACAATTAATTCCTAAAATTCCTAAAAGTATAAATTCTGGAAAAAAAAATCTATTAAATTCCTAAAAATAAAAAGTACAAATCAAATAAAAATAAAACCTATAGTCCTAAAAATATAAAATCTAGCAAAACTAAAAATAAAGACTGCAATTAAAAAAATAGAAAATAAATTCTTGAAAATTCTAAATAAATCTAAAATAAAACGACACAAAATAAAAATCTAAAAAATACAAACTAAACACACACGGGGCTCGGGTGAAGGTTCGGGCTAGGCTAGGCTTGGGTTTGGTATGGGACAAGGGAATTAGCTCCATAAATCGCACATTTGCCTTGAAATAAGCGTCGAACTTCCGCAAACGGCGATCAAGCCTGCACGTTAAACAATTAAGTATATAAGACCCAATTTGTCGAGAATCAGCAACTAAAAATGGTCTATTCGGGGAATAAAATATACTCTTTGGGTGCTTATCACTCTCCATGATTATTCATTTTTAAGATTAATTATGAGCATTCTAATGTGTTATCCATTCACACATGGCTAATTCTAGCTCTATATAGATTAGTGATACTCACTTTTTTTCAGTTAATAATATTTTTTTGCATATTTCTTTTCCTGTAAAATTCTATCACTAAGATTAGTCATGAATTTTGGGAACTCTTGAAAGGTTCTATTTTTATTTTAATGGATGCCAAACCCAATGATAAATTTAACAAAGTCCAAAAAGTCAACAAAAATCCACTTGAACCTAACATGTACTTTAAAAAAAAAATGCATGTGACCAACACAACTTTTATGTATATGATTTAAGGACATAACAATATGATAGATGTATCACATATAAACAGGAAAAAAACTCTTACCTGGATATGGTATTCACATTCATCTATGGAGCAAAGTGTATTGCATAAAAAATAACGTAATGATACATGAATGCTATTGTTTCCTTTTTTCCCCTGCACCAACTAACTTCATGTCATGTTTGAGTACAAGAACATATATTTATATGTAGCTAATGTTTCATTATTCCTTTCTGAACCCACTATGTTTGTGTCAGGTTCGAGACATTTAAAAAATTAACACTAGTAATAGTATATACTAGTGTTGTATGTAAGAATTATTCATCTACGTGGACTAGTGAGAAAAAGGAAACATGTCTTCCTACATGGAAATTTTCACAATGCTTACTTTATTGGCTGTCTCCAAAGATACTTGGTCAGCCAATCAGTTGACCAACCCCAAGAATACAAACCATCGAGAATAGCAAAAGTCAATCGGGTGAAAATCTAACAGTTCTTGTACACGTACCTATGAATATAAACAACCTTCTTTACTGTATACAAATGTAAATGCCTAGATATATAAATACATTCCATCTCTTGGGTTCCGGTAACAACCCGTCTTTTTGGAGACGATTAAATTCCATAATTAAGTATAAATTGGAATTTGGGGAATTTCCTTAAGTAGTAATTTTTGGGATTTTCGAGGATTAAATGATTTTCGATGGATGTTGTGATTATTTTTGGGACTATATAGGTCGAAATATTTTAATTATATGTCGCCATTGAGTAAAGCGACACGAGGTAAGATTTAATTTGGAAAAACCCCCATTAAGTCGTGTGGGGTTGCAATAGTGAGTTGCGATCAAGTACCTCGGATGGGAATTTTGACTGCGCCATGAATCTCATAATGGCCGAGATAGTCGGAGAAGAGTGTCC
This sequence comes from Sambucus nigra, assembly GCA_949130495.1. NCBI lineage: Eukaryota > Viridiplantae > Streptophyta > Magnoliopsida > Dipsacales > Adoxaceae > Sambucus > Sambucus nigra. The sequence goes on from OX422219.1 coordinate 117,004,135, forward strand.
GATTGTCGAATTTGAGCTTCAGGGAATTTTAGAGTTAAAAAGGGCTCGTAATTGAGTAAACGAGTCGTTTTTGGGTTTTAAGGGTTAAAACCCCTTTCTTCCTATGAGAGAGAGGGAAATAAAAGATAAAGAGAAGAAAGGAAAGAGAGAAGAGAGGAGAGAGAGGAGGAGAGAAAAGAGGAGGAAATGGAGATCTCGGGCCAAACTCCGTCGGATTCGACTCGAGGTCGTCGGATTTCATCCTCCAGGTAAGTGTTTACTTGCTTTCTTTCATTTTGTGCAAATATCTCATATCATGGTTGGTATAAACATGATTTTTGGGTTAGAACCCTTAAAATAAATTGGGTAAAAAAAATGTATATGAGTTTACATATTGATGTAATGTAAACTCTTAATGATTTCTAGTATCAAAACCATGGTAAGGGAGTATAAAGCTGAATTGAAATGGGAGAAATACCCAAATCTAAGTTTTATGGTTTTAGGGTACAATTCTAAGAAAAATAGGTTAATACCCCAAAATATTTGATGACTTAGTTGTAAAACCTAGATTATATGTTTATTGAGTTGTTGGATGAGATTAAAAACAACAAAAGTTTAGGGTGTTTTAGAAATTGAGAAATCGCCCAAACTGTGACCCTCGATCAGGTCGAATCGATTCAGGTCCAGACCGAATCGATTTGCCATTAGGGACCTGTTTGCAAAATGTTTTTCGAATCGATTCGGGTTGGGAACCGAATCGATTCGCCTAGTCGAATCGATTCGCAATAGGGGCGAATCGATTCGCCTTGGGCAGGATTGCCAGTTTCTTCCCTTAAAGAGTATAGAGAGTTAAATTCAATTTGGGGTTTCTTATGGGGGTTCTTAGTTTTGATGTTGGGACTCCTAAATGAGGGTTTTGAGGGTAAATAAACCCTTAGATGTATGGGGGTGCCTTGGATTCGCGTAGGGCATAACATAACCCGAGAAAGAACACTCCCGGGAATATTTTAGTAGGCATTTAGGTCTACATAATTACGCGTATATGAAGCATAATTATGTTGATTTACTGTTGAGTGTACCCTAGGAGATAACTAGGATAACTTGGGGATATAAATATGTACAGTCACTTAGAGTGAATTGGTAATTGGAGACATCTGATAAATCCTTAGAGGGGATTACATTATGAATTGATTATAAAAGTAGGGAAATACTTTGGGTATAATATCTTACTTATATGAATGCATGATTATGATTCTTTGAGAGAATCTTTGGGATTATTGGTCATCGCTAGATGTGATTGACAATTATGGCCATATATATATATTCGAGGAGGAATATATGGTATATGTATATACCATGTGATTAAAGTATATATGTATGATAAGATGTAAATGATTTTGGAAATATAAAAACGAATGTTTTCAAAATGGAAAAGAAAAGATTTTCATAATTAATAAAATTATGGTTACACACCTCCCTAAATCGCTATCATAAGGGAAGTTGTGTGCGTATGGTGATGCCCCTTAGCTAATGAATGCAGGGTGAATATAGTCTTAGGCCATATGGCGATTACATTTTACTGCGCTGGTTAGGAGATTCTGGGTGTGGTCTTGACTTTTCCGCAGGCATATGGCCGCTTGTCGACGTTGTTAGGTTCCGAGGTTGTCTTGTTTGATGGGCCCTAGAAGATGATAGCCATTTAGGGACGCGTCCAGTGGGGAAACCCGGAGGGGCGGTCCTAAATTTGTTAAAGCATTTTATGATAATAAAATAGCTTTAAATACATTTCCTGGATGGAAGAAGAAAAATGGGATAAATGATTGACTTCAGATACATTTTCCATATGGAAGAAGGGAAATGGAAGCATATGATATGGTAAAAGAATTTTTATGATAATAGAAATGGCTTTTAAATACATTTCCTGAATATAAGAAGGAAAATGGGATGTTTTAAAATGGAAAAGCATTTTTATGATAATAAAACTGGCTTTTAAAAAAGTTACATGATGTGTTAAAGAAATTCATGATAATGAATTGGCTTTTAAATATATTTCCTGGATATAAGAAGGGAAATCAAAGGTTTTGATATGAGTATAGAATACACCTCAGTCTAGGAGATAGATCCGGATGTATATTGAAATATGAATATATATATATATATATATATATATATATATATATATGGATAAATTGAGTGCCGAGGGTCTAATGGATCCCGATGATCGACCTTGCCGCATAGTAGTGTATCGGGGGTTCCTTGTTTGGATTTCGCTCTGCGAGACACCTCACGCACGAATATGGCATTGTGTTGAGACTAGGGAGAAGTTTAATCCTTAGTGCTCTAATATTAATATTTCTTATATGATGTATATATATATCTATACGTTACCTACTGAGGGTCTGATGGAGCTCGACGATCGACCTTGTCGCGTAGTAGTGTATCGGGGGGTTCCTTGTTTGGATTTCGCTTTGCGAGACACCCCACGCACGAACATGGCATAGCGTTGAGACCGGGGTGAAGTTTAACCCTTAGTACTTGGACTATCTAGGGTTGATAGTGGTTGGGTAATAAACTAGTTTAGCAGGGTAGCTAGACTAGGATGTTTAGAGGGATGCGCTAGGTGTGCAACATTAGAGGAGAGGTGAGGGGTATCTCATGGGAGTGCGATACCAATTTAAATATGAGATAAATTTTTTTTCTAAAACTAAAGCATTTATGTACTTGCAAAATATTTTCAAATTCGGGCTTTGACGTGTTTATCTACTTTTCCTCTTTTGCTATACATATATATATATATATATATATATATATATATATATATATATATATATATATATATATAGGTGTCCAGACACAGGGACGCCTGGATGACACTTCTTTCGAGTCAGACGTCAGCTGCAGCAACTGTGGATGCGTGCAGGTTTTTGATAGATGCTTCCATTCTTATACTCTAGATAGGAGGTACTGTATAAACATTCGGGCCAATGGCCCAATTGCATATATTTATTCCTATAGCACATCATTCGATATGGTTGTATATTTTGACCGAGTGTTCGGTTATTTTATTTCATTTCAGTTTTATTTACGCAAAACTATGTGGATGTTTTAATTATATTCGTTTAAAAAGAGTAGTTAAGTAAAATTTTGACACCGGCCTAATAGGTTATTAGTAATTAAATGGACTTTCGACAGTGATGCTAAGAATGATCCATATGAGACTCCTGTCATAATTTGATATAGGAGTGATCGCCCAGTATTTTATTAGGCGAGGTGTCACAGATGGTATCAGAGCATCATGTTCTAGTGTCCTTAGGAATCTGTGTGGATGTACTACGCTTTCAACGTTGCTCTCGATTTGATATAGAGCCCCAGGATTAGGATTGTTGATTTCTATGGTGAGATTTCGCTCTCCTACTATAGTATGAGATTATAATAAATCTTTTGCTCGCTCGTTTGAGATTCGTGTGCGAGGCTTGGATGGCAGCAGGAGGTGGGGTTGAGCTGGAGCAGCTAGTGGAAGTCGGGAATGTGGACCGTAGTAGAGGTCACTTCCTTTGCAGTGTTTGCTAAGGATTGTCTCAACGACTACTAAAGAATAGTAGTTATGAGTATCACAGTACTGCTGTAGAAGTGGGTGGTACTAAAGTTGAATTTTCCAGTGACGATATTCGAAAGGGATCTTACAGATAGTTTTAACTGTGAGTCCCCATTATTCAGCAGGATTGGAAATAATGCTGTTTTGGATTATTCACATAAGGTTCGGCCAGAGGCCGACAGTGAATAAAGAGTATTATGGAGAAGTGAACATTGTACCTAAGTGAGGTAGGTACAACGAATAATGAGCCCTTTCAAGGAATGATAGGCCCACTAGAGAAGTGTTGCTAACACTTATGGAGAATGGGTATGTGCGAGGACCCCATGGGTGGACATCCACCCGGGGAATTTGTTGGAACGAAGTTGTTGTTATGAGTTTTACCTCAATGAAGGAGGTATATTTGGCGTGGCTTGATAAAGTCGCGGTGTTTCTTTAGCCCTAGACTCATATGTGTAATTTGAGTTGTGGCGGTATCGATAACAGTATACATTGTATGTCTATATGTTTTCCGTGATAACGGAATTTTATTTTCCTTCGTTTTCCATAAAGGCGGGGGTAGATATATATATATATATCTGACTTGTAATGCTTGTTTATTATGTGTTATATGAGTATGGTAATATGGCGAGTATAATATATTATGGTATTATCAGAGAAATATCAGGCTAATGATGGCAAGACTATCGTGTCCGCGGTTCCTGGAGGGAACAGGTTGTTGTTGCGATATCTCACCTGGATATAGGTTGAGTTTGCCTTCATTGATTTGGGTAAATGGAACTTCAATGAGCAGAGGTTTCATTGTTATGATGTGAGTGCGTGGAGACCTTATAGATATAATTTAAGGCCCACAGGATTCTTGTTGAGCTGTAAGATTAAGCTCATTGTTGGTTTGCGCGAAGACTGAATATTAGTACTAGCGCTAGGTGGGGTGACTCTTAGTTAGAGACAGGAGTTCAACCCACCTTTTGTCGAGAAGGGATAGGATTATCCGGATTGCATGTTCGAAATAACGGACCTCCATGACCGACAAAGTTAAGTAGGAGTGTGTGGAGGGGTTCCTTATTTGGATTTCGCTTTGCGAGATGCTCCACACATGAATCTTAGCGGCGTCGGGAGTTGAGAGATGTTATAGGATGCAAGGATGTTGATTTCGTTGAACGGTCTTATAGTGTGGATGAACCACTATAGACTATGAGCCATATGATAATGGTATGCTTATGGAAATATTGTGCTATATAAAGGCACTAAAGTGGTCCTCTCACCACAAGTAGGTGGGTGAAGTAGTACTTAGAGAAATTTATTTGAGGATAATGGTCAGGCCTTAATGAAAAGGCAAACTTTGAGAAAGTATACTTTGGGTACGATGTACGTAGTGCTCTTTCAGAGAATTGGGCACTTCGATTTGTTAGTTTTCCTTTCATATGGGCAGAAGGATAGAATAGTAGAAACGCGTTCGTAGGTTAGCGTGGTAGGATTTAGGACGTCCCGATGGTGTGCCTTAGGTCGCTATATCTTGATGACCGACAACGCGAGGGAGTAGTGTAATAGGAGGGTACCTTGTTTGGATTTCGCTTTGGCGAGACGTCCCACGCATGAAACCAAGAAAATGTTGGAAGTTGAGAGAGGCCTTGGGCACTAGGGACATATTTAAACTATCATTTCGCATAGGTAGGGTAATGCTTAGACCGTAGCATTATTAGGATGTAGGTTCAATAGAGTTAATGATGCCGAGGTTAGGAGAATTGCATTTCGCGGGTTGGGAGGATCCATGTGTGAGTATTACACCGAGAAAAGGAGACCCTTATTGGGAGAGAGCGTTACGTGTCGGACGTTCACAATGTTCGTGCAGATGTGCACAAGTTAGAAAGGTGTATGGGAACCTTGGTGAGATGGTTTTATATACCGCCTGAAATAGAAGGGGCGTAGTATATAAAGTTGAAGATTATTCCGTGAAGCACTAGTAATGATGTGTGCGCATGTGACGCTATTGGAGTCACTCTACGATTACAGTGGTCGTATAGTATATGGTTGGGAACCATTGGGTTAGTGTCGTTTCCTTTGAGGTATTAGGATTTGGAGTGATCCTATTTTGGTGGTGTAGGTTGTATCCGAATTTCGAGGACGAAATTCCGTTATAAGGGGGGAGTATGTAACAAATCGGTCTTTTTGGAGACGATTAAATTCCATAATTAAGTATAAATTAGAATTTGGGGAATTTTCCTAAGTAGTAATTTTTGGGATTTTCGAGGATTAAATGATTTTCGATGGATGTTGTGATTATTTTTGGGACTATATAGGTCGAAATATTTTAATTATATGTCGCCATTGAGTAAAGCGACACGAGGTTAGATTTAATTTGGAAAACCCCCCATTAAGTCATGTGGGGTTGAAATAGTGAGTTGCGGTCAAGTACCTCAGATGGGAATTTCGACTGTGCCATGAGTCTCGGAATGGCCGAGATAGTCAAAGAAGAGTGTCCGATTGTCGAATTTGAGTTTCGAGGAATTTTAGAGTTAAAAAGGGCTCGTAATTGAGTAAACGAGTCATTTTTGAGTTTTAAGGGTTAAAACCCTTTTCTTCTTATATAAAGAGGGAGAGAGGGAAAGGAAAGAGAAATAGAAGAAAGGAAATAGAGAAGAGAGAGAGGAGGAGAGAAAAGAGGAGGAAATGGAGATCTCGGGTCAAACTCCGTCGGATTCGACTCGAGGTCGTCGGATTTCATCCTCCAGACAAGTGTTTACTTGCTTTATTTCATTTTGTGCAAATATCTCATATCATGGTTGGTATAAACATGATTTTTGGGTTAGAACCCTTAAAATAAATTGGGTAAAAAAATTGGATATGAGTTTACATGTTGATGTAATGTAAACTCTTAATGATTTCTAGTATCAAAACCATGGTAAGGGAGTATAAAACTGAATTGAAATGGGAGAAATGCCCAAATCTAGGATTTATGGTTTTAGGGTTCAATTCTAAGAAAAATAGGATAATACCCCAAAATATTTGTTGACTTAGTTGTAAAACCTAGATTAGATGTTTATTGAGTTGTTGGATGAGGTTAGAAACAACAAAAATAGAGAAAAATGAAGTTTTGGGTGTTTCATAAATTGAGAAATCGCCCAAACTGTGACCCTCGATCAGGCCGAATCGATTCAGGTCCAGACCGAATCGATTCGCCTAAGGGGGTTTGGGCTTCTGTAATGGGCGGAATCGATTCGGGTTTAGACTGAATCAATTCACCATTAGGGACCTGTTTGCAGAATGTTTTTCGAATCGATTCGGGTTGGGAACCGAATCGATTCGCCTAGCCGAATCGATTCGCCTAGCCGAATCGATTCGCAATAGGGGCAAATCGATTCTCTTTGGGCAGGATTGCGAGTTTCTTCCCTTAAAGAGTATAGAGAGTTAAATTCAATTTGAGGTTTCTTATGGGGTGTATGGACATTTTTGTCCATTAATATTGTATATGTCGTACGCCGTTACACCGTTGAGGAAGTTCAAGAATCATATGCTCATCAACGGATCCGAATATCAAAAGGAGAAACAGGAATCAAGGGAAACTGACCTTACCGGACCGATCCGGCCCAGATAAAAGAATCGATCCGGTTCATCCGGACCGATCCGACTAAAGGAACCGGACCGATCCGCCTGCTGAGGTGAGGCCAGTATACCCCGGATCCATAGGGAACCGATGAAGCCAAAAAACCGAACTGATCCGATGCCAACCGGATGGATCCGTCTTCAGAAAAAGAACCGATCTGAGTTCACCGGACCGATCCGCCTAAAGGGACCGGACCAATCCGACTAGGATAATCTCAACCAGATCGTGTTCAGATCATGTTCCGAAATTTAGGGCTAAAGTTCTCCTACTTAATCCCACTACGGGAAGTGGTTTTTCTAAGACTTTCCCACGATTTTCAGAGCATATCAACTCTAAAGTCTTCACCTATTGAGTCCTATGATTCTAGTTTTTAGATTCACACATCTTCCATATCTATGTGAATCAAATTTGGTAATCCAAGAACACCATTGCTGTTGTTCAACCTTTGTGAAGTGGACCGCTTCTTCCTCTTCATTGCTGCCCTACTGGACAGGGATAGTTCCAGCCACCAACCCTACTGGAAAGGGATATTCCAGCCGCGACTACAGAATCAGACACCTGAGGGTAATTCTTAGTCAACCTGTATTTCATTGTAATCCGATTGTAAACCGTCTTTTACAAATTATAGTGAATATACAAATGGTTTTGCCCCTGTGGGGATTTTTCCTTAAACTTTGTGTGTTGAATATCTTGTGCTTGATCTCATATTGTTTCAATCACACCTAGTTGCATGCTTAGGGTTAATTTGGGTTAAAAATGGTATTTATTATATTATTTCTTAATTGAACGAAAGCGCCAACTCTTTCAAATTGGTATCAGAGCAGGTTACGCTAATCTATCGCGTATTCCTTTTTCCGCAAAATTTTTCTAAGAAATCAATTTTCTGAAAAAATTGGTTTTTGAAAAAGTGCGTGTTCAAATGGAGAAGTCATATTATAAAATGCCTATTTTTGACGAGACAAATTATGCTTATTGGAAAGCCCGTATGAGGTCGGCTTTAAAAGCCATTGATGAACGTGTCTGGATTTTTATTGAACGAGGGTGGACTCCTCCCACTGTGACTGTTGATAATGTGACCAACTTGAAACCTGACATTACTTGGTCTGATGAAGAAATTAAATGGTCATCTTTTAATTCTAAGGGTCTAAGTGCTATTTCTGGGTCTGTCACACCTGATGAGTTCAAACGCATAATGACGTGCACCACGTCAAAAGAGGCATGGGATGTTTTACAACTCACCCATGAAGGAACTAATGCTGTGAAAGAGTCTAAGTTGCAAAACTTGACAACTCAATTTGAAACAATCACCATGCATGATTCTGAATGCTTTGATGAATTTTATGCTAGACTTTCTGACATTGTGAATACTAGTTTTAATCTTGGTGAACAAATTCCGAATGCTAGAGTTGTTAAAAAGATTCTTCGTTCTTTGCCTAAGCGTTTTATCCCTAAAGTCACTGTGCTAAATTCTAGGTGTAATTTAAATACGCTAAAATTGGAAGAACTTGTAGGATATTTGCAAACTTATGAAATTGATATGTTCCCTAAAAATGCTAAATCTAAAGATAAGGGAATTACTCTTAAGGACCAAGAGAGAAGGAGTGAGGGGTTTGCTAGAAAGAGGGTAGAGTCATCTAGAAAGAGAGAAACTGACATGTCAGATTCTGAGTGCGATTTTGACTTAGATGATTTGGCTCTTTTCGCAAAAAATTTCAAGAGGATTCTCAAATTTAAGAAAAATGGCAATTTTAAAGATAAAAAGAAATTTGAGAAAAATAAGTTTGAAAAGAAAAATGAAAAAGTTTCAAAAAATCCTCCTCTGAAAGAAAGTGAGAGATGTTTTGAGTGCGACGGTAAGGGACACAGAGCGTTTGAGTGTGCCACTCGTCTGAATAGGGAAAAGGGTAAAGCTGTCCTAAATGCTACCCTTAGTGACGACAGTGAGGTCGAGTCGGTGGACTCGGGAGATGAGTCACCACATGAGCGTAACTTCACCGCGTTCATGGCTAGTCATGTGAGTACTCCTAGTGCATCTCACGACGATGAGGATGCTACTTCACAGGGACACCTCGACAGCGAGAGCGAAGAGAGTGAGGGAGAGGAGGAAGGTAGTGAGGACGAGAGTAACCTTCAACGCGCCTACGCCGAGTTATATAATGAGTCTTTTAAAACTAAAAAACGTAACAAGGCGGTAGTTCTTAGGATCACCGCGTTAGAGGAAGAGTTAGAAGAGACGAGAGAGAGAGAGTCCTCCACCTGCACCGCCATGAGAGAGAGAGAGTCTGCCTGGGTTAGTAAAGAGAATTTGTTTAGAGAGAGAGAGAGCAGTTTTGAGAAAGAGAAAGCGGACTTGACTAAACAAGTGGCTAGTCTTACTAGTGAGCTCCATTCCTCCATGAAGACTAGGAAGAAACTTGAAGCCCTTGTTGCTCAGCTTACTCATGACCTTGAGAGAGCTAGGAAAGTCAAGGTACAAATCGAGGACAAATCTGGGAAGATGGGAAAGATGCTCCTCGGTCCCGCTTTAGGTTTTGGCGACAGGCAAGGAATAGGTTTTGATGGTGCCTCCACGTCCCAAATTGCACCCGGACCAATTCCTGAGTTTACTACGACTCCTTATGGCCGTCATCAAAAACCAAGAAGGAGAGTTCGACCAAGAAAATCAATCCATGGTCCTCCTAATACTGTGCCCTTTTGCTCCCATTGCAAAAGAAATGGACACCTTAGGGAGTTTTGCTATAGATTTGGTCGGACACGACGTACTTTTACTTCTCCACATCATACTGATGAGTTTTCCAGTCTGAGAGAGCGAGTTGAGTTTCTAGCCGCCACATCACAGAGTTTGATGGAGGAATTCCGACGGATGACCTTACCATCAATGAAGGCGCCCCGCATTCCGGCTAAAACCAACAACAACAAGGGAATACAAAAAGGTACCTACTCTTGGGTTCCTAAGAAAGAGAAAAAGGCCCTTGTTGTCCATGTTGCTCTCAAAGCACATAATACCTCTCAGTGGTATTTTGACAGTGGATGCTCCAGACACATGACAGGTGATGTCTCATATTTTACCCATCTTGAGGATTATAATTGTTAACAAAAATGTTATTTATCCCTAATTAATTAAATTAGTTTAATTAATATACATTTTAGTTTAACTTAATATATTGATTTTGATGATTCCAAACACATTTTTGTTAAGTTATTCCATAGATATTTTTTATTGTATAATCTTGCCTCGACTCTACTCAACGACGTATTCGAGTAAAGGTATTCACATGTGTTGCACATTTGCACTTGACACCTTAGGCACACATGCATATTTCTTGATCTAAGATTTTTATTGTGTGACTAATGAATTGTGAGACTAAACTTTTTCTAAAAGAAATTATATTAATTTTACTGAAAATAATTTTTTAGTAAAATTGGTGTAATTTTGATTTAATATAAATTTCTTAATTTTGAAATCATTTTCGGAATTTATAAACATCACACGATTTATTTGTACACGATTTTGACCTTAGTAGGTATAGTAGCCTTTTATATTATTTTAACCATTAGAATACTCTTAAGGTTTGCCCAATGGTCCTGACCGAATTTGTACCTCTACTACTTACCATTGTACTCTAGAAAATGGCTTGAAAAGTCTATACCTGTTAAGACTGCCACTACGCTATCGTTGGGCGAAAACTTCTATAAAGAAGATTTAACTCTACAACTTAATATATTATATATACATAGCTCAGACTTGTGTGTCCTATAAATCTAATACCTGTTCACTATTGATGGCTCCATTAATTATCTTTCGTCCCTTACCTGTCACTTTTAGTAAGGTAGAGTTTTGACCAGTTTTCGGGTTTAATTTTTCTTTAAAAAAAAAAATCGTTTTGAGTTGTGATGCATTTTGTCAGATTTCTTGGGACGTGATGTCCCTGTTTCTTCCTTGAGCTGCGCGTTTTCCCTTCACTGCTTTGCTTTTACAGTTGAAGATATTATTATATCTATAATGCCTGATTGAAATGCTGACTTGGTTAGCTTTTCTTCATTTTTGCATGACAGCTCTGTTTCTAGTCCAAAAGTGGACTCTCTCCTAGAGCAGTAGTTCTACCACCACTCTCATATTACGAGAACATATTTCCTTGGATAAAAAGCTGGAAGTTTTTTTACTGTCTAAGCACTTTCGGCCCCACACACACTCACACTCACACAGTTCTGACAAGCGTTATGTTGCGTCATCTTTGGCAGTGAATGGGTTCAACTGTTGCACCTTTATTGGCCGAAAAATGAGTTCAAATCTTTTATACATGTTCTGTATTAATTTGAAAGGCTCCATCTGTCAGAATTTTTTTATATATGTATATCAGACGAATATTTTTATATATATATATCAGTTCGGAAATTGTTTTATATATACCTTATATATATATTTACATATATATTACCCTGCAAATCTGTGACTGAGATGTACATATATTTTTACTGTGTCCCATTTACTCTCTTGACAGAAAAATGTACTTTAATCTATATATTCTTTACACATTAGATATTTCTATTTGCATGTGGACTAATATTTTTGCAGATCCAAATATACACAAATGAGGATACTGAGTGATATACCTTTTAGACTCCACATTTTCAGATGTCTATTTCCATGCTACAACAGCTATATTTTTATGGAGAAAATAAAGATGAAGATCTGCATATCAGATTTGGAAATGATTTTGAAGCTACACCATCTCAGAAAATCAGGAGCATTAATTGCTCAAATTGCATGTGTCTAACAGCTAGTTTTTGGGAGACACATTTAAAGATTTCAAGTACTGCATTGAAGCAAAAACCAACCAGAGAGAACATGAGCAAGACTTGAAATATTATTGAGAGCATTTAATTTACTACTCAGCTACACATTCAAGAGAGCAATTAATTTTATCATCTGCTCAATCATTTGAAGAAGAAGACTTGTTCCTACTTCAACATCATTTATTGAAGTCTGATTCAAGAAGGAGAAACTCAGATTAAAAATTGTATTTTAAGGAGTTTCAGTATTTTATTCTGTACTGCAAAAATTCAGATTTATTGTGAAGCTTTGTTGAAGCTTCGGTTTGTACCGGTGATTGGTTCCTACCCGCAAGTGGACCACGGGGTTTGAAGCTCGGAGTTAGCTTGCAAACAGTTGTACGCGGTGATTTGATCCTACCCGCAAGTGGATCAGGTTTAGTGAAGCGCAAAGGAGACGGGGGCTCTAGGCGCGTGGACGTAGGCCGGGATTTGGCCGAACCACGTTAGATTTCGGTGTCATTTATTTTCCGCACCTCTATTTATTTATTTGCACATGCTTGCTTGAGTTAATATTTTCAGCACACTATCTTGCAAATAAATTAATTCCGAAATTTGACTAAATTATTTTTAAGGTTAAAATAATTATTTTTGAATTAAATAATTAATTTCAGAATATCACTTAATTTTAAATACGAAAATTAATTTAATATTTCTAGAGTTTTAAAATCTGTATTTCTAGTTGCTTAAATTTATTGATTGCATTTATTTGTTATTGTTGGATTTATTCTTTATAGTTTTATAAATCTGAAATTTGTTTAAGTGATTTAAAATTTAATATTTTTCTGAAATATAAATTTGACATTAAAGTTTGTAAAAACTCAATTCACCCCCCCTCTTGAGTATAATCTGGGCAACAATTGGTATCAGAGCTAGTGCTCTTCTTATTTATTTTTAGATTTAACAATCTTAGAGTTAAAGATCCATGGAAAACTTTACTGTTTCATCTCTTGGTGAGGTTCAATCTATAAATAGACCTCCTTTATTTTCAGGAAATAATTATAGCTATTGGAAAAATAGAATTAAATATTTTATTCAGTCACACGATTATGAAGTTTGGAAAGTTGTCATGAATGGTCCCTATATTCCTATTAAAATGGAAAATAATGCTTCTGTCCCTAAAGAAGAAAATGAATGGAATGATGTTGATATTAGAAAAATTCAAATAAATGCTAAAGCTATGAATATCTTGCATTGTTCACTTGATGTAAATGAGTATAACAGAATCTGTTGTTGTGAATCTGCTAAAGAAATTTGGGATAGACTAGAAGTTACTTATGAAGGAACTAGTCAAGTTAAAGAAGATAAAATTAGTATGCTTGTTCATAATTATGAGTTATTTAAGATGATGTCTGATGAATCTATTTCTGATATGTTCACTAGGTTCACTAATATTATTAATGGTCTTAAATCTCTTGGCAAATCTTATACTGACTCTGAATTAGTGAATAAGATTCTCAGGTCATTACCGGCGAATTGGATGACCAAAAAGTTAGCTATCAAGGAAGCGATTAGAGAAAGAGCTATCTCTCTTGATGAGTTATTGGGTTCCTTAATTACTCATGAAATGGAACTTAAGGAATTTGTTGAAGATGAGAAACCAAAAGCAAACAAAATTATTGCTCTCAAATCTTCAAACAAAAATATAGAAAGTGAAGATGACGATGATGATGATGATATTTCCTTATTGGCTAAAAATTTCAAAAAATATCTCAATTCTAAAAAGAAAGCCAAGGAAAGGAGAAAGAAACATTTTTCAAAAGAGTTCAATGATGATCATAAATCCAAATCTGAACCAAGATGCTATCATTGTGATGAAGTTGGACACATTAAGCCGAATTGTCCAAAATATAAGAAAGGGAAGAAGGCATTGAAAGCTACAACATGGAGTGACTCTGACACAAGCTCTTCCGATGAAGATTCAAATGAAAATGAAGTTGCTCATCTATGTTTCATGGCAATGGAAAATGGGGTACATTCTAACCCTAACTCTAGTGATAGTGGTAATGATGAAGTTGATGATTATGAAGTTTTACAAAACGTTTTTGATGAATTATGTGAAAGTTTTGAAGAACTTAAAAATAAATATATTAAACTTAAGAAGTCTCATTCATTAGTTTCAACTAAATATGATTATATGTCAAATGATTTTTATGAGTTGAAATTAGAAAATGAATCTTTGAAAAATGAAATTAAATCTTTGAAAAAGGAAAAATCTGTTATTGTCACTTCTCCTTTTGAAATTGAAAATATTGAGTTAAAAAGGGAGATTGAATATTTAAAGAAATCATTAGATAATTTTACAAAAGGAAATGAATATTTTCATAAAATTGTTGAGACACAAAGGATTCGATTTAATAATAATGGTATTGGATATGATGAAGGAAATGAGAAAAAGAATTATTCCAATTTATTGAAATTTGATGCCTCAACTAGTCTACCTAATTATTTATGCTCTTATTGTGGTAGACACACACATTTTTCAGATTTGTGTCCATATAAATTTAGAAAAAGAAAATTTTCATGGATTCCTAAAGGAACCAAGATGTATACTAACCCCTATGGACCTCACACATTTTGGGTACCAAAAGAGAAAATTTTCAAGGTTGTGTAGGTTGCATTTTGAGAAGGAATGTGGATTTTCAAGGCATATGATTTGATCATATTACAAATTTCAAGTATCATTGCCTAATGTTGGAAATGCCACACTTGGTAGAAGTTGCTTGAATATATCTTTGGTATTGGTAAGGTGGTAAGGAACACCTTTCTTGAATTTAATATCATATGTTTATTAATGATTTATTTCATAATTGATATATTTCCATGCATAAGAATATTTGTTTTATCATATGAGCGTGTTGATTGATAATTTAGTATTCACATGTAAATTTGTATATTTATTATTTTTGATGATTTTATGTTATATGGAACTTACACTTGAGTTTGACGATAAATTTTTCGTTGGTAAATATTCATAATTTTTTATTTACATCTTGATATATTTTTTATGAATAATAAGATTGGATAAATTCATAATTTTATTGAATATAAATCTGAAACGAAAATGTCATTTGAGTACACTTTAGTATATTAGTTATATGTGATACATGTTAATATTGTAACATTCACTTGTTGATTTTGATGATATGAACATATTAATCTCTATGAGTTAGTCTTATTGCATACTACATGATTAATGTCATTGTTCGAATATTTATTCACGATGTTTGTTTTTGAATTGAGAAACCACATGATCAACAATTGGTATCACTTGTGTGACTTTTCAAAAAAGATTTTATGAAGTCAATTTTTTTTTGAAATTATTTTATTTCATAAATAGATGCACCATATTTGTTATATGCATATTTGCCTTAATTGGTATCCCTTAGAGGGGAGATAAATGTCTATTGGAAAATATTCATAGAAAAATATTTGATCAAAATTTTTATTGCAATATGATTGAATTTTCCAAAATTTAAGCTCGTATCTTGGAAACGGCAAAGCATGACATAATTAGAAATTTTTTTTTCGTTATGCCGCTATTTTCTAACTCATGTTATGCGCTCTATTCTAGTTTATTTGAAAACATCGAGTTATGAAATGTTTCATGTTGTGCGCTTAAAAGCTTATTCTATCATGAGGATTTACACATTAATTGAGATTGCGCTTATTGAAAATTTATACATTGGAATTTTATTACATTAGTGAGAGAGTTAATTATGCGCCTATTCAAAAATTTATACGCTGAAATTTTATTATTGAGAAAGATGATTGAGCTAATTGTTATATCTCTCATATTTGCACTATTTGAGAACATTGAGTTATGATTTCTATTTTTGCGTAATAAGTTGTTCCGAGGAACTATTGTGTGCAACGCATGATTTGTGTGTGAATACAACAACTTGGTATCATTTATCATTTTTTTTTACTTATGCATCATTTGATGATAATATTGTCTATCTACACATTCAAATACATGCTATGCAAAATTTGTGTTGACACATGTGCGTATTGAATATTTTATGCCCTTTGCAATTTATGGTTATATCCCATGCATAAATTATTTTTGATAGGGGGAGCTTCCCATTTTACCCGTGACACTGAATTTATAAGAAATATCTTTTTGATAATGTCAAAGGGGGAGAAATATTTTTGATTCACTCATTTGTGCTTAAATTTATTTATTTTATGAATATATGTGAATCATTGTTTGTCATCATCAAAAAGGGGGAGATTGTTAACGAAAATGTTATTTATCCCTAATTAATTAAATTAGTTTAATTAATATACATTTTAGTTTAACTTAATATATTGATTTTGATGATTCCAAACACATTTTTGTTAAGTTATTCTATAAATATTTTTTATTGTATAATCTTGCCTCGACTCTACTCAACGACGTATTCGAGTAAAGGTATTCACATGTGTTGCACATTTGCACTTGACACCTTAGGCACACATGCATATTTCTTGATCTAAGATTTTTATTGTGTGACTAATGAATTGTGAGACTAAACTTTTTCTAAAAGAAATTATATTAATTTTACTGAAAATAATTTTTTAGTAAAATTGGTGTAATTTTGATTTAATATAAATTTCTTAATTTTGAAATCATTTTCGAAATTTTTAAACATCACACGATTTATTTGTACACGATTTTGACCTTAGTAGGTATAGTAGCCTTTTATATTATTTTAACCATTAGAATACTCTTAAGGTTTGCCCAATGGTCCTGACCGAATTTGTACCTCTACTACTTACCATTGTACTCTAGAAAATGGCTTGAAAAGTCTATACCTGTTAAGACTGCCACTACGCTATCGTTGGGCGAAAACTTCTATAAAGAAGATTTAACTCTACAACTTAATATATTATATATACATAGCTCAGACTTGTGTGTCCTATAAATCTAATACCTGTTCACTATTGATGGCTCCATTAATTATCTTTCGTCCCTTACCTGTCACTTTTAGTAAGGTAGAGTTTTGACCAGTTTTCGGGTTTAATTTTTCTTTAAAAAAAAAATCGTTTTGAGTTGTGATGCATTTGTTAGATTTCTTGGGACGTGATATCCCTGTTTCTTCCTTGAGCCGCGCGTTTTCCCTTCACTTCTTTGCTTTTGCAGTTGAAGATATTATTATATCTATAATGCCTGATTGACATGCTGACTTGGTTAGCTTTTCTTCATTTTTGCATGACAACTCTGTTTCTAGTCCAAAAGTGGACTCTCTCCTAGAGCAGTAGTTCTACCACCACTCTCATATTATGAGAACATATTTCCTTGGATAAAAAGCTGGAAGTTTTTTTACTGTCTAAGCACTTTCGGCCCCACACACACACACACTCACACAGTTCTGACAAGCGTTATGTTGCGTCATCTTTGGCAGTGAATGGGTTCAACTGTTGCACCTTTATTGGCCGAAAAATGAGTTCAAATCTTTTATACATGTTCTGTATTAATTTGAAAGGTTCCATCTGTCAGAATTTTTTTATATATGTATATCAGACGAATATTTATATATATATATATATATATATATCAGTTCGGAAATTGTTTTATATAGACCTTATATATATATTTACATATATATTACCCTGCAAATCTGTGACTGAGATGTACATATATTTACTGTGTCCCATTTACTCTCTTGACAGAAAAATGTACTTTAATCTATATATTCTTTACACATTAGATATTTCTATTTGCATGTGGACTAATATTTTTGCAGATCCAAATATACACAAATGAGGATACTGAGTGATATACCTTTTAGACTCCACATTTTCAGATGTCTATTTCCATGCTACAACAGCTATATTTTTATGGAGAAAATAAAGATGAAGATCTGCATATCAGATTTGGAAATGATTTTGAAGCTACACCATCTTAGAAAATCAGGAGCATTAATTGCTCAAATTGCATGTGTCTAACAGCTAGTTTTTGGGAGACACATTTAAGATTTCAAGTACTGCATTGAAGCAAAAACCAACCAAAGAGAACATGAGCAAGACTTGAAATATTATTGAGAGCATTTAATTTACTACTCAGCTACACATTCAAGAGAGCAATTAATTTTATCATCTGCTCAATCATTTGAAGAAGAAGACTTGTTCCTACTTCAACATCATTTATTGAAGTTTGATTCAAGAAGGAGAAACTCAGATTAAAAATTGTATTTTAAGGAGTTTCAGTATTTTATTCTGTACTGCAAAAATTCAGATTTATTGTGAAGCTTTGTTGAAGCTTCGGTTTGTACCGGTGATTGGTTCCTACCCGCAAGTGGACCACGGGGTTTGAAGCTCGGAGTTAGCTTGCAAACAGTTGTACGCGGTGATTTGATCCTACCCGCAAGTGGATCAGGTTTAGTGAAGCGCAAAGGAGACGGGGGCTCTAGGCGCGTGGACGTAGGCCGGGATTTGGCCGAACCACGTTAAATTTCGGTGTCATTTATTTTCCGCACCTCTATTTATTTATTTGCACATGCTTGCTTGAGTTAATATTTTCAGCACACTATCTTGCAAATAAATTAATTCCGAAATTTGACTAAATTATTTTTAAGGTTAAAATAATTATTTTTGAATTAAATAATTAATTTCAGAATATCACTTAATTTTAAATACGAAAATTAATTTAATATTTCTAGAGTTTTAAAATCTGTATTTCTAGTTGCTTAAATTTATTGGTTGCATTTATTTGTTATTGTTGGATTTATTCTTTATAGTTTTATAAATCTGAAATTTGTTTAAGTGATTTAAAATTTAATATTTTTCTGAAATATAAATTTGACATTAAAGTTTGTAAAAACTCAATTTACCCTCCCTCTTGAGTATAATCTGGGCAACAATAATGATGGGAGAGTCACCTTTGGAGATGGTAGCAAATCTAGCATAGTAGGACGAGGTACAGTAGAGTTACAAGGATTTCCAAAGCTAGAGAACGTGCTGTACGTCAAAGGTTTGAAAGCAAACCTTCTTAGCATCAGCCAGCTGTGCGACGATGACTTTGCAGTGAAGTTTGACCGGAAAGCTTGTAAGGTCTATAATCAAGCTGGTAAACTTTTAGTGCAAGGGGTGAGGACAGAGGATAACTGCTATGGGACTGAGCCCACATCCTCACTTGTCTGCAACAGCTCCACGATCACTCCTATGGATCTGTGGCACCAATGTCTAGGTCACGTGAACGTTAGAGATCTTAATCGTTTAGCTAAAAAGGACCTAGTACGTGGCTTACCATCTCTTGGAAAGTTAACTTCGACCGTTTGTGGACCCTGTCAGTTGGGAAAACAAATTCGTAGTCCTCATAGGAAGTTGCATTCCATTACCACCTCTCGTGTTCTAGAGTTGATTCACGTGGATCTTATGGGTCCTACTCGTACTGAGAGTCTAGGTGGTAAGAGGTACATCCTCGTGATGGTAGATGATTTCTCCAGGTACTCCATTGTAGGTTTTCTGAGAGAGAAATCCGATGCTGTAGAATTTTTAACGACCAAGTGCCGTGTCCTGCAAAATCAACACGGTGTCACTATTAACAAAATACGTAGTGATAACGGCATTGAATTTAAGGAAGCAAAGGTGGATTTGTACTGTGATAGCCTTGGGATCAAACATGAGTTTTCTGCTGTGAGAACTCCTCAGCAAAATGGGATTGTTGAGAGAAAGAATAGAACGATCCAAGAGATGGCTAGATCTATGCTTCTAGGTCGTAAAGTTTCTAGGAGATTTTGGGCAGAGGCAGTGTCTACTGCATGCCACACGGTGAATAGGGTGTATCTGCGTCCACACACACTTCACACTCCTTATGAGTTGTGGACTGGCAAGAAGCCCAACCTGGCATATTTCCGTGTTTTTGGGAGTAAATGCTACATCCTACGGGATAGAGAGCAATTAGGAAAGTTCGACTCCCGGAGCGACGAGGGAATATTTCTAGGATATTCATCGAATAGTAGAGCGTACCGGGTATTTAACCTGAAGAGCTCTAGGGTTATGGAATCAATAAACGTTACCGTGCAAGATGACGAACCTTCGACGGTTATTGATCCTAACCTTCTGTGTGAGGATGAGGATTGTTCTGACAGTGATTTACCTGTTCCTCTCTCACACTCTGTGGACCCTATTCCTGTGTTAGGGGACACACCTGCTTGGGTTCGCAAGAGTCATGATCCTTCAGCCATTGTTGGTGATCCCACTCTAGGGGTCAAGACTCGTGCTCAGCTAGAGAACGTTGTTAGCCATCTTTGCTACTCATCCAAAGTCGAGCCCAAGAACCATAAAGAAGCACTCAAGGATGAACACTGGATATTTGCTATGCAGGATGAGTTGCTTCAGTTTAAAAAGAATAATGTCTGGGAATTAGTCCCCCGACCTAGTGAGACTAATGTGATAGGTACCCGGTGGATTTTCAAGAACAAAATGGATGAATATGGTACCATAATCAGAAATAAGGCTAGGTTGGTCGCTCAAGGCTACACACAGATAGAGGGTGTAGACTTTGGGGAGACATTTGCTCCTGTTGTGAGGCTTGAGTCCGTCCGTCTTCTGCTCGCCATCGCATGTCATCTGCGCTTCAAGGTATATCAGATGGATGTCAAGAGTGCCTTTCTGAATGTCATTCTACAGGAGGAGGTTTATGTGGAACAACCAAAAGGGTTTGAAGACCCTAAGCACCTGGATCACGTCTATTATCCGAGGAAAGCCTTGTATGGTTTGAAGCAAGCACCCCGTGCTTGGTACGAGAGGCTTACTTCCTATCTCTTAGCCCGTGGCTTCAAGAGAGGGGGAGTTGATATGACGTTGTTTGTCAGGAGAGATGACGGTGCTATTTTGGTTGCCCAAGTCTATGTGGACGACATAGTCTTTGGATCCACATGCTCCCAGCATGCTCATCACTTTGAGGAGGAGATGAAAAGTGAGTTTGAGATGAGCATGGTTGGTGAGCTTACATTCTTCCTTGGTCTCCAGGTTCGTCAGCTAGAGGATGGGATGTTCATCTCCCAATCCAATTATGCTAGAGACCTAGTGAAGAAATTTGGTTTAGACTCCGCTAAGCATGCACGTACACCTATGAGTACCACTAGCAAGCTTAGTAAGGACACTACAGGCAAGGACGTAGAGCAAACCTTGTATCGGAGTATGATAGGTAGTCTTCTTTACTTGACTGCTAGTCGTCCCGACATAGCCTTTAGTGTTGGAGTCTGTGCGCGATATCAGGCATCCCCAAAAGAGTCACATTTACTTTCTCTAAAATGTATTATTAAATACGTGAGTGGGACTCTCTCTTACGGGATTTGGTATTCCTTTGATACCGATGACCGTCTGTCCGCCTATTTGGATGCCGATTGGGCTGGGGATGTAGATGGATGTAGGAGCACTTCTGGTGGGTGTTTCTATTTTGGTTCTGCTCTTGTCTCCTGGCTGAGCAAGAAGCAAAATTCCATCTCTTTGTCCACTGCGGAGGCTGAGTATATAGCCGCCAGGAGTTGTTGCACACAACTCTTGTGGATGAAGCAAATGCTGGAGGATTATGGGATATCACAGGACACCATGACCATTTCCTGTGATAACACGAGCGCGATACACATATCCCGCAATCCAGTTCAGCATTCGCGCACAAAACACATCAGGATACGTGAGCACTTTATACGTCAGTTAGTTGAAGAGAACGTCGTATCCCTGAGTTTTGTTCCTACCGACCATCAGTTAGCCGATATTTTCACGAAACCTTTGGATGCCCTTAGATTTGAGAGTCTTAGGAAATCTTTAGGGATTTGCACAGTTGACTGAGGGGTTGGTCTATGTCTAGAATAGGATGCTTCTTCATGTTCATATCATATGCTTCCTATTGCTAGTCTGTTTATATGTACTATTCTTTGTTGTACAACTTTTCTTTACTCTTTTTGCTGTTTATATTGCTTTTGAAAAATACAAAAAGATTTTATTTTGATAAATTTTTTGAAAAAATCAAAAAGAGTTTTGTTTTTATGGATGAGCAGTTAAGTTAGCCAAGTCACAACTTCATTCCTTATATCCATGTGACTGCTTGATAGAGATTTGAGAGGCTACATCATTTCATCCATGTGCTTAACATTTATTGGAGTCCTTGAGATGTAATTAGTGATATCTTCCTACATGTTTGACTCTTATATCCTTTACTGCACACATGCACGGTTTTATTTGATTATTGCACTTCTCTATCACATATTGGCTTGAGTGTTTCTATCTCAATTCTGTCTATACAATGTACAATATGCGATAAAACTTGACAAGATTGGATTGCATGTAAAAACCGTTTTGGTGAGACTGTGTGATTATTTGCATAACGGGGAGGGGCTGCGAAAGTTGATTCTTTATACTTTGCGCAAAAGCCACCGTTAAAAAGGACCTAAAAAATGGTGGTATTGTAATATCCGAGGTCCTAAGAGGTTAAAAGAGCCCGAAAAAATTTAAAGGAAATAAAAAGCAATTCATGCCAAATATGGGCCATTGTAGGTTTCACCATCAATTCTCCAAAGTTTGAGAATTTAGTATACCTCTATTCAAAATATAAATCTGAGGGAGTTTGGTTGGAGATTGATAACGGGTTTGTACTTCCTTGAAAGTCCTGAAAAAGCATGAAAAACATTTTGGACGTTGTTGGTGTAGAAATCACTTTGAGCTTTGATTTGTTGATGTGATTTAGTCAATATCTTATATTTTCCCTCTTTTACACCAAAGGAAGCATTTGAGTTCATTCGTTAGGAATATCCAATATTCATCGTGCACATATGTCATGTTTATATGCATTGATTTTCCTATCGAATTTTGATCACACCCATTCATTTACGCCATCACCGACTTGGTTGTTTTTATGTTCATTCATGGTGTGATATTTGCCTTGTGACACCCCGGTTTTGCTTGTTTATTTCATTTCTCTCATTTTGTCTATTTGGGGACATCATAAAAAGGGGGAGAATGAATTATCTGATTATGAGGGAGGGGTTTGAATCTTAAATTGATATATATGCTTATGTTTATCTCATTTCAAACTCGATACGTCACTTGGTATTTGCTTTGTCTCATGTGTGTAGGTACATCTGTTGATAATCCCATGTTGCACACCCTGATGAGAAAAGCGCTGAGATTCCTGAAAATTTGAAGAACAAACGATGCAATCTTATTCACTTGTACTCTTTCAGTTTTGGGTTCATGGAAGGGTAGATTTGTATAGGCATGTTCATTTCTTTGATAATTCGGATGTTTGTTTTTATGTATATACCAGCATAGACATAGGGGGAGATTTGTAAGGACATTTTTGTCCATTAATATTGTATATGTCGTACGCCGTTACACCGTTGAGGAAGTTCAAGAATCATATGCTCATCAACGGATCCGAATATCAAAAGGAGAAACAGGAATCAAGGGAAACTGACCTTACCGGACCGATCCGACCCAGATAAAAGAACCGATCCGGTTCATCCGGACCGATCCGACTAAAGGAACCGGACCGATTCGCCTGCTGAGGTGAGGCCAGTATACCCCGGATCCATAGCGAACCGATGTAGCCAAAAAACCGTACCGATCCGATGCCAACCGGATGGATCCGTCTTCAGAAAAAGAACCGATCCGAGTTCACCGGACCGATCCGCCTAAAGGGACCGGACCGATCCGACGAGGATAATCTCAACCAGATCGTGTTCAGATCATGTTCCGAAATTTAGGGCTAAAGTTCTCCTACTTAATCCCACTACGGGAAGTGGTTTTTCTAAGACTTTCCCACGATTTTCAGAGCATATCAACTCTAAAGTCTTCACCTATTGAGTCCTATGATTCTAGGTTTTTAGATTCACACATCTTCCATATCTATGTGAATCAAATTTGGTAATCCAAGAACACCATTGCTGTTGTTCAACCTTTGTGAAGTGGACCGCTTCTTCCTCTTCATTGCTGCCCTACTGGACAGGGATAGTTCCAGCCACAAACCCTACTGGAAAGGGATATTCCAGCCGCGACTACAGAATCCGACACCTGAGGGTAATTTTTAGTCAACCTGTATTTAATTGTAATCCGATTGTAAACTGTCTTTTACAAATTATAGTGAATATACAAATGGTTTTGCCCCTGTGGGGATTTTTCCTTAAACATTGTGTGTTGAATATCTTGTGCATGATCTCATATTGTTTCAATCACACCTAGTTGCATGCTTAGGGTTAATTTGGGTTAAAAATGGTATTTATTATATTATTTCTTAATTGAACGAAAGCGCCAACTCTTTCATGGGTGTTCTTAGTTTTGATGTTGAGACTCCTAAATGAGGGTTTTGAGGGTAAATAAACCCTTAGGTGGATGGGGATGCCTTGGATTGGCGTAGGGCATAACAGAACCCTGGAAAGAACACTCCGGAGAATATTTCAGTAGGCATTTAGGTCTACATAATTATGCGTATAGGAAGCATAATTATGTTGATTTACTGTTGAGTGTACCCTAGGAGAAAACTAGGATAATTTGGGGATATAGATATGTACATTCACTTAGAGTGAATTGGTAATTGGAGACATCCGATAAATCCTTAGAGGGGATTACATTATGTATTGATTATAAAAGTAAGGGAATACTTTGGGTATAGTATCATGCTTATATGAATGCACGATTATGATTCTTCGAGAGAATCTTTGGGATTATTGGTCATCGCTAGATGTGATTGGCAATTATGGACATATATATATATATATATATTCGAGGAGGAATATATGGTATATGTATATACTATGTGATTAAAATATATATATGTATGATAAGATGTAAATGATTTTGGAAATATAAAAACGAATGTTTTCAAAATGGAAAAGAAAAGATTTTCATAATTAATAAAATTATGGTTACACACCTCCCTAAATCGCTATCATAAGGGAAGTTGCGTGCGTATGGTGATGCCCCCTAGCTAATGAATGCAGGGTGAATATAGTCCTAGGCTATATGGCGATTATATTTTACTGCGCTGGTTAGGAGATTCTGGGTGTGGTCTTGACTTTCCCATAGGCATATGGCCGCTTCCCGACGTTGTTAGGTTCCCAGTTTGTCTTGCTTGATGGGCCCTGGAAGATGATAGGCATTTAGGGGCATGTCCAGTGGGGAAACCCAGAGGAGCGATCTTAGATTTGTTAAAGCATTTTATGATAATAAAATGGCTTTAAATACATTTCCTGGATGGAAGAAGGGAAATGGGATAAATGATTGGCTTCGGATACATTTCCCGGATGGAAAAAGGGAAATGGAAGCATATGATATGGTAAAAGCATTTTTATGATAATAGAAATGGCTTTTAAATACATTTCCTGAATATAAGAAAGGAAATGGGATGTTTTAAAATGGAATAGCATTTTTATGATAATAAAACTGGCTTTTAAAAAAGTTACATGATGTGTTAAAGCAATTCATGATAATGAATTGGCTTTTAAATATATTTCCTGGATATGAGAAGGGAAATAAATGGTTTTGATATGAGTGTATAATACACCTCAATCCGGGAGATAGATCCGGATGTATATTGAAATATGAATATATATATATATATATATATATATATATAGATAGATAGATAATTTGAGTGCCGTGGGTCTAATGGATCCCGATGATCGACCTTGCCGCATAGTAGTGTATCGGGGGGGTTCCTTGTTTGGATTTCGCTCTGCGAGACACCCCACGCACGAATATGGCATTGTGTTGAGACTAGGGAGAAGTTTAATCCTTAGTGCTCTAATATTAATATTTCTTATATGATGTATATATATCTATACGTTACGTACTGAGGGTCTGATGGAGCTTGACGATCGACCTTGTCGCGTAGTAGTGTATCGGGGGGGTTCCTTGTTTGGATTTCTCTTTGAGAGACACCCCACGCACGAACATGGCATATCGTTGAGACTGGGGTGAAGTTTAACCCTTAGTACTTGGACTATCTAAGGTTGATAGTGGTTGGGTAATAGACTAGTTTAGCAGGGTAGCTGGACTAGGATGTTTCGAGGGATGCGCTAGGTGTGCACCATTAGAGGAGAGGTGAGGGGTATCTCATGGGAGTGCGATACCAATTTAAATATGAGATAAAATATTTTTCTAAAAATAAAGCATTTATGCACTTGAAAAATATTTTCAAACTCGGGCTCTGACCCGTTTACCTACTTTTCCTCTTTTGCTATATATATATATATATATATATATATATAGGTGTCCAAACACAAGAACACCTAGATGACAGTTCTTTCGAGTCAGATGTCAGCTGGAGCAGCTGTGGATGTGTGCAGGTTTTTGATAGCTGGAACAGCTGGAGCACTCATAACATTATTTCACTTAAACGCGGGCATGCGCTCCTCTTCCAAATTGACAATGACGTCGATGCCATCTCCAATTGTGGTATCCATCAAAATAAACAAGTTCTTATTGCAAGCTTCTCACATAGTCACCTTAGCTAGCTTTTCCTAACCCAAAATCCATGTGACAAAATGGGAATCTACACATACTGGTACACATGTAGAGCTTAACGTTTTTACCCACACAGTCAGTTATTTTTGACCAAGTGTCATTTTCGTCCAGCTCTTCTACCCCTACTTTATTTGCCCTTTGTCTTTGTTGAGCTTCTTAGCGAGTGCGATCAACACTACCTCACTCTTATTGCTAACCAATGTGGTAATATTTTTTAAAATTATCCAGCGCGTGTGAAGGCAATGGTGGGGTCATTTTGGGGTGCATATTCACAAACTGAAACAATGTAGCTGAGATAAACGTTCCTGATTTATTATCAGCAACCACAACTAAGGCAGATTTGAAAAGAAAAGCAATGAGAACTTTGACATTAGTGGGATTTTGCAGTCCCTGTGCAGCAACCTTGGCCATAAGTTCTACTATTTTTGAGTTATAAAACATTAACCTCCTTGTGAGACCACCTTCCAATGTCCCAAGTTCAATCTCGAGAACCGTAATGATTGACGAGGATGTCTTGGTTGGAACATTAAACATGGATATTTTTAATGTAATCAAAGGGCTAAATATCATTATTGAATTTTAGAGGATCGACCAGAGAGACCAAAAGGACACAAAATAAGAGGGTCAGAAGACTATCAACTGTGGATCTTATCAGACGAATCATGTCCCGAAGGAATAATCCCAATTACAAGAACAAGCGAGCAAGATATTTTGAGGGTTAGTTTTATTACAAGATTTGGTAAAAAAATAAGAAAACATATTCAAAGAAACTGCCCATTACTATTAGAAAACCTCCTTTTTATTCCTAAGCCAAAATCACGATTTATTTATTGTATATAGTGGTATGCTTATTCGTCTTTCCATAACCTTGTAAACATTAATTAGAATACTCCGGTTCATGGATCTTATGCTTTTATTTTTTCCGTCGGGTACAATATTTTAGTAAGGCTACCATGATATGGAAGAAAAATATTTTGGGTAATATGTCTAAATAAATTTATTCTGTAATAAATGCATTCATATGCTTATTAATAATAATCCAAATCCACACTTTATTATTTGGGAGAATCATTTACAATCCAACCTTATGGATTGCATAAATTTAGAATGCCAATACTGAAGAAAGAAAAACAAAAATAAGTGGGTTCTTGACATTGATAATAACACTAAATATTTTCATGCTTGTGTCACCAAACAACGTCGTAATAATTTTGTTTTGTCTATTTTTTGTCCAAATACATGATGGCATACTAATATAAATGATGTCCATCTTCAATAAACTAATCATTTGGCATTACTCGAACCTATATCAGAAAAGAAAATTTTGTCTAATCTAAATCATATGGGAAAAAATAAAAGTCCAGGTATCAATGGTCTGACTTGTGATTTTTTTTAAAAACATTATAATAATAATTTCTTATCTTATGTTGGTCGCACTACACTAATAAATGATGTTTGTATGCCTCTGCCCTCTTACTTTATGTCCTCATATCCTCTCCATAAGCATATTTTAACAAACTTACATAAGAAAATTAAATTCATTTTTTGGAACTCCTCCAAGATTTCTCATACAATGCCTACCATACCCTAGAATATTATTACGCTTCCTAAGAAGTATGGAGGCTCGAGAGTTAAAAATTTACACAGGTTAAATGATTCTTACATGCTAAAATTATTATGGAAATTGTTCACGCAACTTAATAATCTTTGGTCATAAACCATGCATAATAAACACTTGCTAAATAATCAACTACAAGAGTCACACAGTAAATCTACTTCCTCGTTATTCTGATTTTTTTCTAAACTTCTTCCTAATTTCAAACATGGCATTAAATGGAAAATTGGTAATGGAACTATTTCCTTTTCCCATCATATATGGGTTCATAATACTTCTTTAGACATTTGATACCCTAACTTACCACCTAATACATTACGAGTCCCTCTTCATACATTATTCTCTAATACAAATTGGAATATTACTTATTTAGCATCTATGTTACCAATATATGTAATCCATGATATTTTAGCCCTTTACTTACTGTCCAATAATACAAATAATATTCCATACGGGTGGCCTAGTAGCAATGAACTTTTTATAATTATATTTTCACATCATTGGCTTAATCATCAATTATATTCACAACATGTCATAACAGTACTATGGATGTATTTATGACAAATTTCCCTACCATCTAAAATCAAGTTCTTCCTTTGGATCCAAATTCATAGAGCTCTGTCCATGATAGACTGTTTATTTTATTATCATAAATTACAAACACCGTTGTGTTGCTTATATGATCTTGAAGATAGTAACACTCACCTTTACTCAGAATATTCGACTTCTCACAACTGATCTAGCTACAACTATTCCTAACCTTAAACCCATTTTTTACTCAAACAGTTATAAACAATTATATCTAAGCATCATATATCCTACGACTTAATTAAGCCGCTATGCACTCTTTGGCTTCTTTGGCAAACATGTAATGAGGTAATTTTTCAAAATAAACCTATCACTACTCTTTCATTCAAACATTCGTTACACACTCATATCCAACAGTATTGTCAAGTTCATAAGCTAAATCTAAACATTAACACCATCTCATGTACGACAATCCCAATTTCTTGGTCATGACCCAATAAACCTCTTTTCAAATGTAACACGAATGGAGAAAAATCTCACATTACTAGGCAGGCAGTTATAGGTGGTATAATACAAAATCCAGAGGGGGGATTTATCTGTGCCTTTATAAAAAAAATATTGTCTTTGCATCATAAGTCATTGCAGAGCTTTAGGTAATTAAATTAGGTATGGATAATGCATATCAAAAATTCATTACATGCCTAGAAATTTAAACCAACAATCACATCATTTTTACTATGATTTACAAAAAACAATCATAGATTCCAGAACTCTTGAAGTTGATCTAGGAGCACATAAAGGAATAAAAAGATTTCATCATGCCACACTATGTTTTTGCTTCAGGGAAGCTAATGCTTGTGCAGACATTTTAGTATCTAGTCCGTTTTTTACTAATTTTTTTTTCACAATTATGGTTGTTTTTAGTTCTGCTTTGGTTTTTTAATCTCTGTAATATATTTACTTTATGGCTTGTCTCTTGTAATCTTACTTGTAAAATACCCGTAGTTTGAAAAAGGATTCCCTTTTAGAAAAAAAAGCAAATTTTTTAACTCACCAAAATATCCCTAATCAAAATAACAAATAACACCCCAAATTTTTTTTCCTCTTAAACAAAAAACAATCTTTTGGTATTCTCACATCAACTAAAACCGCCACCTTATAAAACCTCCAAAACTAATAAGGTCACTTGTGCCCCAGCAAGATAGGGAGACGCCAAAGATTGACTTTTACTAAACAAGCGAGAAAAGCCTTATACTATTTATGTTAGTAGTAGTGTAAGAGGCAACAAGATGCGCGAAAGGCATTGTGCATTAGCGCAATCATTTTGTTGCTCGTTAGTGCTTTCAAAATATTGCTCCTTAGCTAGTTCGTTTTCAATAAGGCTAGCATAGGGGCACTCACGTTTTTTTCCTGAGCCTTATCGTATATCGATGGCCAAAACCACCACACCACCACTACTCTCTAGTTTAGCCTCCAACAACCAGCTCCATTGTTATATGCATGGATGTAGTTAGGATTTCTAGAGTTGGGGGGGGGGGGGGGGGATATAATGGCAATCTCTGAGGGTTTAGGGGCAGAAGACACTGACCCGATCTTTCTTTAGGTTAGTTTTACCCTAGAATTTAAACCAACAATAAAACTAAACAAAAATAACACTAAACAAATAACACTGATTAACCCTAGAGTTTAAACCAACGATAACAATAAATGAAAAAAAACATTAGACATTTAACTTTGAACTTAAAAAAATTATCCAATTAACAATTAACACAACACTAAAAAAACATTAACCATTTAATAATAAATAAAAACAAAGATTTATAACATAGACATTTAATGCTAAACTAATATATATATATATATATATATATATATAGTGTGTGTGTGTGTGTGTGTGTGTGTGTGTGTGTCTGACACCCTGCCTAATTAAATATCGGGTGGTCAGTCCTTTATTAATTAAATCAGAATATCCAATTGGTTCAGATTATGCATCACTGTCGAAAATTTATTATTATTACAAAACTAACCACCTAATATTTAAAAAGGTTGATTTTAAAATTTTATCTTATCAATTAATATAAACCATTAAAGAAAAAACTAAACATTCACCATTAAATCCAACTTATGAGAAATGAAATATCTGACATAATATAAAGGACCTCGAGTAAACACATCCAGCCAAAAGTCAATTACAGTAATCCAACTGAATAAAACATCCAATTGAGAAGAATAATGAACTAAATCTCAAATCTCTGAATATGTAAATAAGAAGGGACAACATGTTCGACTGATGCAAGCAACTCAAAAGTAAGGAATGATAGACTCCGAGGCGTCTACTACCAAAGTCCTGTAGCTTCCACAGCAGCCAAAGCTTGTCGAATGAATGGAACTCCTAAGCCTAGTGTCCCTGTGGCTGACCACCTAAAGTAATTTGACAAGAAAAAAGATTTGC
Organism: Sambucus nigra; assembly: GCA_949130495.1. NCBI lineage: Eukaryota > Viridiplantae > Streptophyta > Magnoliopsida > Dipsacales > Adoxaceae > Sambucus > Sambucus nigra. The sequence continues at coordinate 117,035,189 of OX422219.1, forward strand.
AGAAAAAGGGTCAGAGCCCGAGTTGAAAACGGTTTAAAAATCAGAAAGTGCTTAAAATGATTGATTAACACATATATTTATCATGTTAAATTATCGAACTCACTTGGGAATAATCACCTCTTATCTAGTGTGCACGCCTAGCGAATATTCAAATCTCACTGTTGCCCAGAAAAATACTCAAGAGGGGGGGGGGGGGGTGAATTGAGATTTTACAAACTTTTCGGGTTAAATTAAAATTTCAGAAAATATTTAATTTAAAACACTTAATACAAATTTCTGATTAAATAAATCTTAAATGATTAAACCAATACTGATTAAATAAATGTAATCAATTAATTTAAACAATATAAATCCGAGATTATAACATACAATAAATAAGTTATCAAATTAATACTTCCAATTGATTAAATAAGAGATTACAACATCCAATAAATAAATAATCAATTTTCGTATATTATATTCTGGATTTAATCTAAAGTGATTCACACAAGAATATCAAATAAATACTCTCAATAAATTAAACAAGTTATATTTTAAGATTATAAGATCCAAATAAAGTTATAAACAATTTTCGTAATTAATAAAAATAATATTCTGAAATTAATTAAATATTACGAAAATAAATATTTCAGTCTTAAAATAAAATTACCAAATTTTCAGAGTTAATTAAATAGCAAGTGAAAGAGCTTAAAATAAAAATAATCAATCACACACAAGCAAGTAAATAAATATAAGTACTGAAAAATAAATGACACCGTATTTTTAACGTGGTTCGGCCAAAACCCGGCCTACGTCCACGCGCCAAGAGCAAGCTTTCGTCTCCCGCGCTTCACTAGTCCTGATCCACTTGAAGGTAGGATCAAACCACCTCTTGTACAACCGAGCAGCAAAAACCCGCTACTAGTACAACCACCGAAGCTAAAAATCCAAGCTTCAAATTTTTACACAAATGGAGTAGAAATGATGTACAGTTTCTGAAACTCTTTAAAGATACAAAATGAGTCCGAGTTTCTTCTTGGTTGAGACTTCGTAAATGACTTTGAATTTGGCCCAAGTCTTCACTTGAAATCTTTGTAGCAAATAAAGATTGTTTTGCTCTTCAATTACTTCTTCAACAAATAACTGAATAGAACTTTGTTGCTATCTCAAATCTGAGTATCAACTTTAATGCTATTCTTGAACGAGTGTATGAGCTGAATATAAATTTTAGTTGCTCTTTTTTTGTGAGTATGTGAAGCTGAATAAATTTTTGGATGCTCTCTTATTTTTCGTATGTGCTATGTTCCAACTGAATATGGTCTCTTCTTTTGTAGCATAAAAGAAAATAGCCGTTGGAGAGGGCTGTGGATAAGTTCTTCATCAAAAAAAAATCTGTAGGCTGAAGGAGCATTAAATGCTCAAGAATAGATGGCAAGATGATTTCCATATCTGTCTTTAATTTACTGTCTAAGAAATAAATGGTAGACCGATAGAGAGAGAAACCATTAGAGATAAATGAGATATAAAAGATAGACATTTATTAAAAGAAGGCTTCTCTTTTTCAAAACGTCACAAGTCAGTCCATAAAAATAGGGAGGCTCAGTAATGAGAAAACTTATAAATGAAATGTACCAAGTCTTTGTTGATGACACGTATGATGTGTACATAAATTTCTACAGTTCATTACGTCTTAAGCCAACAGGAAAAAATAACTCTGATCGAACAAAAATCTGTGAAAGATTACAATTCTGATATATGCGTTTTCCAAGACAATTACTGCCGAAGCACGTGTACGTGGCATAAGAAAAAAAAGGTCGTCCCACATAATTACAACAAGGCGTGCAAGAGGACTTCCAACTTTTTATAACTAAGTACATGGATGGGACTTAACTCAAGGTATGCTTCCAAAGCTGTAAAAAAAAAGAGATATATATTTATACAATATAACTTCTTGGCACATGGTTATCAGTACACGGTCTGAAACGGATATATAACGGATATAAAAATATTGACATATAAAAGTATGTATATATATATATGTATATATATATATATGTATATATATATATATATACATATATATATATATATATATAAATGTAGATAAAAATCGGATAAATAAGAGGATTACGAAACCCAATATCTGAGAACTTCGGACAAAACCATAAACAAAAATATATATCTGAGAACTTCGGACAACAGTTCCAACAGATATTTCAAAAAAAATATTTTCCAGTCTGATATAGAAAATATTTCGGACAGAACAAATATTTTCAAAGAAGAAAAAGAAGGACGGACTGAACTAACACAAAGATGTGATCAAACCAAAAGTGAACAGTTGAGTCCAATCCGTGAAAGGACAAAAACGAGGTCAGAGATAAAAAACGTAACAGTTGTAAGGATTCTTGGACAGATATAATCTGACTTTTGCAGACAAAGCCATCTAGAAACATGTAGGCTGTCAAGACTACCTAGAAAAACGTTGCCGAGAACTGTATCAAGGAAGAACGGATATGATTTGTGAGAAGGAGAAAAAGTACACTCATGGAGGAGAATATATATCTTATATATATATGTGTATATAAAATGTAGTACGATTGAAAGACTTAAGTTGGCCCATTTAATGACGACAGGTACGGCATGGGCGAACCCCATGGAGTGGGCGTGTATGAATGAGAGACTGTAAAAAAAAACTTTTTATAGATATAAAAAAATGTGAAAACAAAATATCTGTACTTAAGAATTAATACAGTAGAATGTATATTTATAATATGTACGTATAGAACATATATTTTTGAAGAAGAAAAATATAAACGATCATAAGAAGTAAAAAAAATTGAGCAGATATAAAATTGATTTCGGACACAAAAAAAATAAATAACAGATATTGTAATAACAGATTTCGTGAGTCTGAAAAAGATCTCCGGCTAGATATGAAAAACAATTCAACCTGTATTGGCATAGCCTTTGCTAGACCCAATCAAGATGGCACTTTTCTGAATATTACACAAGGATTAAGTCATAAAAAAATAACCAAGATAGTTAAGGCACCTATAAAAAATAAAAAATACATATATATATATATATATATATATATATATATATATATATATATATATATATATATATAATATTTCAGTTAAAAAATTTATTTCGAAAATACATTAATTAGTCATACAAAAAAAACATAGATCAAGAAATATGCGTGTGTGTCTAATGTGTCAAGTGCAAATGTGCACCACACGTGAATACCTTTTCTCATATATGTCATTGAGTAGAGTCGAGGCGAGATTATACAATAATGAATATATATAGAATAACTTAAAAAAAATGTTTGGAATCTTCAAAATCAATATATTAAGTTAAACTAAAATGTATATTAATTAAACCAATTTAATTAGGGATAAAATACATTTTCGTTAACAATCTCCCCCTTTTTGATGATGACAAACAATGATTCACATATATTCATAAAATGAAATGTTAAGCACAAATAGTGAATCATAAATATTTCTCCCCCTTTGACATTATCAAAAAAATTTCTTATAAATTCAGTGTTACGGGTAAAAAGGGCGAAGCTCCCCCTATCAAAAATAATTCATGCATGGGGTATAACCAAAAAATTGTAAGGGACACATGTGAATACCATGAATTTTCATTAAGCACGTATTCAACATATTATTCATCATAAATATTCATAACATGTATTTGATTCAAGCGATAGAGAATAATATCATCAAATAATGCATAAGTCACCAAAATGAAAATAATAAAAGATAAATGATCAACTTTTCAAATTTCATCAATGATAAATAATACCAATAGTTGTCTGATACCAATTGTTGTAGTCACACACAACCCGTGCGTTGCACACAATAATTTCTCGGAACAACTTTTTACGCATAAATAGAAATCATAACTCAATGATTTTAAATAATGCAAATACAAGAGATATATCAATTTGCATATTTAATTCTCTCAATAATGAAAAAAAAAATTGCAACATAAATTTTCAATAGGTGCAATATCATTTGTTGTATAAATCGTCATGATATAATAAACTTTTAAGCACACACCATGAAGCATTTCATAACTCGATGTCTCCAAATAATTTGGAATAAAGCATATAACATGAGTTAGAAGATAGCGGCCTATAGCAAAAAAATATTGCGTTTTGTTCAAGCTTTCGCCATTTTCAAGATACGAGCATAAGATTCTCGGAATAATCAACTAAATTGCAAAATCCATAACAATATATCAAAGTTATGATCAAGCATTTTTCGAGCAAGCAATAAACTAAATTTCAATAAACTTTTATCTCCCCCTAAGGGATACTAATTAAGGCATATATGCATATAATAAATAATGTGCATATTTTTCATGAGATAAAATATTTTCTATAATTTTTTTTAAATTATCTTCTAATAAGATGTAATATTTCCATGATAGTCATTAAATCATATTTTCAAGAATGAAACATATTATGAGGCCATAATAAACAAAACTCAATAATTTCAGATTTTTAATAACGAGAAGCTCGACACAAAATCAATATATTCAGATTTTCAACAAATACCAAACAATTTGTTCAGGAACTTTAAAATCAATCAATCAATAAATTTCTCAATAATGAAAGTGACATAAGTTAATCAACTTCAATATATTTTGAGATTTTGAAGCATAAACATTATAAGAGTCATTTTGTTCCAAAACAAATAATGTTCTTTATAAAAGAATACCTTTCAACTAATCGGTTCATATAACATGCCATGAAACTAAAACATAAAAATCTTAATAATCATCTGATTTTTCAAGTAAGCACAAGTAACACAAATGTTATCTATATAAAAAAAATTATATACAGCATGAAATGTCACTAATATACAAATAATGACACAAAACATGGAACATGTCATAAATTTTGCACATAAAGATTAATATGATCATATCATCAAAATTAATGAGTGCATATCATAAAATCATCAAGTATCTCATATGACTAACATATATACAAATGATATTTTATCAAAATATTCTCAAATGACATTTTCGTCTCAATTTAATATACGATAAGGTCATGAATTAATATAAAATCATTAATTACAAATATATGTCTAAGTGTAACACACAACGATTATGAATTTTCATCTCTAAAGATTATCATCAAAATCTAGTGCATGTTTTACAACATAAAACAATCTAGAATAATAAATGTATAAATTAACATGTGATGTCTAAATCATCTAGAGCAAGATTATATGAGTTAACAAATAATCTAAGTATGGAAATATATCATAAAATAAATCATCAACAAATATATGATTTTAAATTCATGAATGGTGTTCCTTACCACCTTACCAATACCAAAGATATATACAACCATCTTCTTCCAAGTGTGGCATTTCCAACTTTAGGCAATGATACTTGAAATTTGTAATATGACCAAATCATATGCCTTGAAAATCCACATTCCATCTCAAAATGCAACCTACACAACTTTAAAGATTTTCTCTTTTCCATCCAAGAATGTGTTAGATCCATAAAGCAATATTAAATAGAAAATTTCAGAATTCATTTTCTTATCAAAAATTCAAGCGTAGTCATAATAAGAGATAATCATCAAGAACAATAATGATACGCAACTTATGACATACTAGAATGTACGTAACAAATAATAATCATCAATGTCAATTTTATCATGTACTAAAATTTTCATTAATCCATATACAAAGAAATAATTTAACATCCATAGCATTTTTTACTTTAAAAAATTATTCACATTTTCAACCATTGAGATTAATAAGAAATAAATCAAATTATAAATCCTTAATCACAAAACAAATATTTTCAAGTAATGAATGGTGTCTAATTCAAATAAGCATATAAACATGACATTAATTAAACAAAAAAAATCAGATTATTAATCATTATGAGCATATAAGATATGAAAATAATATATCACAATATTCAACAATAAAAACTAATACTAATTATATTTTCAAAAAAAATAGTGTTCATGTTCCAATACCGGTTTTGCTCCTAAAAACTTTATCTTTTGGAACCCAAAAAGAGTGTGGTAAATTAGGGTTAGCATACATGATTGTTTCTTTTGGAATCCAAGCTAATTTAGTGTTATACTTTCTTTTTCTAAATTTACAAAATTTGGAATAATGTGTATGTCTACCACAATATGAACATAAAGAGTTAGAATGACTAGATGAGGCATCATTTTTAAATAAATTATAATAATTATTTTTCTCATTTTCTTCCTCATATCCAATACCATTATTATTAAATCGAATTCTTTGTTTTTCCATAATTTTATGAAAATAATCATTTCCTTTAGTAAATGTGTCTATGGATTTCTTTAGATATTCAATTTCCTTTTTCAACTCAATATTTTCAGATTAAAAAGAATTAGGGATACTAACATTTTTCAAAGATTTAATTTCACTTTTAAAGATTCATTTTCTAATTTTAGATTATCAAAATCTTTTGATATAAAATCATATTTGGAATGAGTCTTTTTAAGTGCAATGAACTTCTTTCCAATATCTCCATATTTTTCATATAACTCGTTGAATGCATCTTGTAATTCATCATAATCATCAACAATATCATCTCCAATATCATGATTTGCACTATAGGTAGAATATGATTCATCATTACTAATGCAAGGGTTAGATTGTACCTCTTCATTACCAATTGCCATGAGACAGGGAGTAATAGATTCTTCAATGCTTGAATCATCAATATTGGCATATAGGCAAGGGGTGCACATATTTTTACTAAGTGCATCAAAATCAGAATTTTCAGGGAACTTTTCCTTCAAAATAAAGTTGGAAACATATGGTTCACTGCTCATCCATTTTCTTTTCATATAATGAAACAAGGAGTAGCTAGAAGAGATCAAACATTTTAGCATACAAATAATAAAAATGTAAAGTGCAATATTCAAAATAAATACAGAAAAGTTTGTCATGATCCTTAACTCTATGATTGTTAAATCAAAATAAATAAGAAGAGCACTAGCTCTGATACCAATTGTTGCCCAGAAAAATACTCAAGAGGGGGGGGGTGAATTGAGATTTTACAAACTTTTCGGGTTAAATTAAAATTTCAGAAAATATTTAATTTAAAACACTTAATACAAATTTCTGATTAAATAAATCTTAAATGATTAAACCAATACTGATTAAATAAATGTAATCAATTAATTTAAACAATATAAATTCGAGATTATAACATACAATAAATAAGTTATCAAATTAATACTTCCAATTGATTAAATAAGAGATTATAACATCCAATAAATAAATAATCAATTTTCGTATATTATATTCTGGATTTAATCTAAAGTGATTCACATAAGAATATCAAATAAATACTCTCAATAAATTAAACAAGCTATATTTTAAGATTATAAGATCCAAATAAAGTTATAAACAATTTTCGTCATTAATAAAAATAATATTCTGAAATTAATTAAATATTACGAAAATAAATATTTCAGTCTTAAAATAAAATTACCAAATTTTCAGAGTTAATTAAATAGCAAGTGAAAGAGCTTAAAATAAAAATAATCAATCACACACAAGCAAGTAAATAAATATAAGTACTGAAAAATAAATGACACCGTATTTTTAACGTGGTTCGGCCAAAACCCGGCCTACGTCCACGCGCCAAGAGTAAGCTTCCGTCTCCCGCGCTTCACTAGTCCTGATCCACTTGAAGGTAGGATCAAACCACCTCTTGTACAACCGAGCAACAAAAACCCGCTACTAGTACAACCACCGAAGCTAAAAACCCAAGCTTCAAATTTTTACACAAATGGAGTAGAAATGATGTACAGTTTCTGAAACTCTTTAAAGATACAAAATGAGTCCGAGTTTCTTCTTGGTTGAGACTTCGTAAATGACTTTGAATTTGGCCCAAGTCTTCACTTGAAATCTTTGTAGCAAATAAAGATTGTTTTGCTCTTCAATTACTTCTTCAACAAATAACTGGATAGAACTTTGTTGCTATCTTAAATCTGAGTGTCAACTTCAATGCTATTCTTGAACGAGTGTATGAGCTGAATATAAATTTTAGTTGCTCTTTTTTTTGTGAGTATGTGAAGCTGAATAAATTTTTGGATGCTCTCTTATTTTTCGTATGTGCTATGTTCCAATTGAATATGGTCTCTTCTTTTGTAGCATAAAAGAAAATAGCCGTTGGAGAGGGCTGTGGATAAGTTCTTCATAAAAAAAAAATCTGTAGGCTGAAGGAGCATTAAATGCTCAAGAATAGATGGCAAGATGATTTCCATATCTGTCTTTAATTTACTGTCTAAGAAATAAATGGTAGACTGATAGAGAGAGAAACCATTAGAGATAAATGAGATATAAAAGATAGACATTTATTAAAAGAAGGCTTCTCTTTTTCAACACGTCACAAGTCAGTCCATAAAAATAGGGAGGCTCAGTAATGAGAAAAATTATAAATGAAATGTACCAAGTCTTTGCTGATGACACGTATGATGTGTACATAAATTGCTACAGTTCATTACGTCTTAAGCCAACAGGAAAAAATAACTCTGATCGAACAAAAATCTGTGAAAGATTACAATACTGATATATACGTTTTCCAAGACAATTACTGCCGAAGCAGGTGTACGTGGCATAAGAAAAAAAAAGGTCGTCCCACATAATTACAGCAAGGCGTGCAAGAGGACTTCCAACTTTTTATAACTAAGTACATGGATGGGACTTAACTCAAGGTATGCTTCCAAAGCTGTAAAAAAAAAAGAGATATATATTTATACAATATAACTTCTTGGCACATGGTTATCAGTACAAGGTCTGAAACGGATATATAACGGGTATAAAAATATTGACATATAAAAGTATGTATATATATATATATATATATATATATATATATATATATATATATGTAGATAAAAACCAGATAAATAAGAGGATTACGAAACCCAATATCTGAGAACTTCGGACAAAACCATAAACAAAAATATATATCTGAGAACTTCGGACAACAGTTCCAACAGATATTTCAAAAAAAATATTTTCCAGTCTGATATAGAAAATATTTCGGACAGAACAGATATTTTCAAAGAAGAAAAAGAAGGACGGACTGAACTAACACAAAGATGTGATCAAACCAAAAGTGAACAGTTGAGTCCAATCCGTGAAAGGACAAAAACGAGGTCAGAGATAAAAAACGTAACAGTTGTAAGGATTCTTGGACAGATATAATCTGACTTTTGCAGACAAAGCCATCTAGAAACATGTAGGCTGTCAAGACTACCTAGAAAAACGTTGCCGAGAACTGTATCAAGGAAGAACGGATATGATTTGTGAGAAGGAGAAAAAGTACACTCATGGAGGAGAATATATATCTTATATATATATGTGTATAAAAAATGTAGTACGATTGAAAGACTTAAGTTGGCCCATTTAATGACGACAGGTACGGCATGGGCGAACCCCATGGAGTGGGCGTGTATGAATGAGAGACTGTAAAAAATTTTTTTTACAGATATTAAAAAATGTGAAAACAAAATATCTGTACTTAAGAATTAATACAGTAGAATGTATATTTATAATATGTACGTATAGAACAGATATTTTTGAAGAAGAAAAATATAAACGATCATAAGAAGTAAAAAAAATTGAGCAGATATAAAATTGATTTCGGACAAAAAAAAAAAAAATAACAGATATCGTAATAACAGATTTCGTGAGTCTGAAAAAGATCTCCGGCCAGATATGAAAAACAACTCAACCTGTATTGGCATAGCCTTTGCTAGACCCAATCAAGATGGCACTTTTCTGAATATTACACAAGGATTAAGTCATAAAAAAATAACCAAGATAGTTAAGGCACCTATAAAAAATAAAAAATACATATATATATATATATAATATTTCAGTTAAAAAATTTATTTCGAAAATACATTAATTAGTCACAAAAAAAAACATAGATCAAGAAATATGCGTGTGTGTCTAATGTGTCAAGTGCAAATGTGCACCACACGTGAATACCTTTTCTCATATATGTCATTTAGTAGAGTCGAGGCGAGATTATACAATAATGAATATATATAGAATAACTTAAAAAAATGTTTGGAATCATCAAAATCAATATATTAAGTTAAACTAAAATGTATATTAATTAAACCAATTTAATTAGGGATAAAATACATTTTCGTTAACACTCACTTATTCTATTCCCATAGTAACTAGTTCTTCCTATCTAATAACCCATCATAGTCCGATACCGTTCCTGATTATTTCCCTCGTAATGTATAATACATATAGTCAATCCCACTTTAGTATAAATAAACACTTTCAGTTTAATACAATTAAGTGTTCACTACTTAATTCATTTCGGATTTCATTATAAATCTTACCTACTAAATTCACACAGTAGATATCAGTACAAGTATATAAATATATCATAAAGGACTAAAGGTTCAGTTTCTCGCGAACCATCAAACAAAACACATATATTGGAGGCGAACATAGTCCTAGGCCGATGGGCTACGCACATACCTACGCACCCATATCACCGTCATCACTATCGTTCTCACAGATAGTCCGTAACTAGGTTCTATGCTCTAGTGATACCAATCAATATCCCACTCAAAGGCCCTTCAAGGCATGATTATCCACAACGCATAACCTTCGTTCGATAGCAAGCAGCGTAGGTATGTTATACTCATAATAATTTAATAAAAAAGCATACACACAGCTTACTATATATACACTAGGTACTCTCGCAACCCAATTCCTCGAGTTTATAGATAGTATAATCGTCTCTACTATTAACATTATTTCAACACGTTGACTTATCTCTCTAACATATACCTTTTCTATAAGTCTCCCTTACCCCGCTATATCCCCCTTGAGTAGTCACTCTCTCAACTCATTACTAACTAGGAATTTAAGTCATTTGATGATAGCATGGGTTAATTTCTGTCACATGGACCAACCTAGAAGGGTTCTCACTTGTCCGCGCAAAAAATAAGCATTCTGGAATCTCGTTAGAAGTCTCGGATTCTCGTTCGAACGAGGTCATTCGAACGAACTTCTCACTTCGGACGAACTCAAAAATATCGTTAGAAGTCTTCCAAATGACCTAGGCAGGTCTTCGAACGAGAATTCCGAAACTTCCCCTGTTTTCCCAAACTTCATTTTTCTAATCCTTCCTTCATCCAAATTTGTCTAAAATTCATCCCAGCTCCCGATTAATGGTTCTAAACTATTTCTAATCATTATAGGGTATTTTCTAACATGATTTAAATGAGAAATCCTTATATAATTGAAGGAAACCTAAACAAATTCATAAATCTCTACAAGTCACTTAATAATGAACCCACCATTAACAACCATTCAAAAATCCGAATTATATCTCGTTATTTTAACCTAAAATTTCAAGATTTAACATTACAAGAATAGGGTCATTCATCTACATGCAAACCTATCTTCCAATTTCAAAATTAATTGACTATTTAGTCTCAAATTCATAGTTGCATGGTTATCTCATCAACTAGGATTAACATGAATCGTATATGCTCAGAATTTTAGCAAGATAAACACTTGCCTTTTCGTGAACTTTTGAATCGTTGAATGAAATTAGTATGGGGATGATCCTCTCTTCGCGATCTACGCGTTGGTGTGATTTCTGGTGGAAGAACTTGATTCCTTTTCCCAAAACACCTATGGAGTTCTTCTTCTTCCTTTTGATTCTCTCTTTCTCTCTCACATAGGTTAGAAACTGTCAGATAACCCAATGCCCACGTTATTTCTCTTTTTAATTTCCTATTTTTTTCCATTTTAATTCTCCAAAATCCGAAAAGACCAAAATACCCCTCCAGGGTGTCGTTTTGGGCTAAAATGCTCTGGAATCCAAATGAAACACTCGAGTAGGGTTTTTCTGACTATTTCAACCCTTACGGACAGACTGGCACACTCAAAACGTCCATACGAGTCACTTAAAAATATATCATTCTTTTTAGTCCAATAAAGTATTACTAACACGACTCACACGCGTGTCCCAATTAAGTGTGTTACAACTACCGTACTTTTCACTCCCGGCCAAATAATATTCTCGTATCATATATTACTATACTCTCTAAGTAATATTCAACATAATTATTTCCAATAAATACTAACTCTTGTCACGCTAGTAATTATTACAATTAAATCTGGATAAATTATAAGTTAAATTTCCTCTATTTAAATCAATTAGTTTAAATTCCATAATTAAAATAACAGAACACAAAATTACGGGGTATTACATACTTCACCCCTAATAATAGAATTTTGTCCCGAAATTCGAAAAAAATGCTAAATCAAGGTATACCTGGTGGACTTAACTCTGGATACTTTTTCCGTATGTCATCCTCACGCTCTTAGGTAGACTCCTCTACATTATGATGCCGCCACTACACTCATACTAACAGCACTATCTTTGACCATAACTTCCTCTCACTACGGTCTAGAATGGTGATTGGTCCCTCCTCTTAGGAGCTATCAGGCTGTAGATCAATATCCTCTAAGGCGATATGGGTGTGGGCCAAATCATCCAGAAGATATTTCCTCAGTGATGAAATATGGAACATATCATCATTCCTATGGAAGTGCTCCGGCAATCCAAGTCGATAAGCTATTGGCCCAATCTGCTCAATAATAGGGAATGACCCCACATACCTCGGTGCCAACTTCCATTTCTTCCTGAACCGCTTTACCCCCTTTATAGGAGATACTCACAACAACACCTGATCCCCAACACTGAACTCTCTGAAAAATCATTTGGCATCGGCGTAACTCTTTTGCCTGTCTTGACTAACTCGAATGCGACTCTGTATCAGCTCGACCTTAGTCGAGGTGTCCTGAATCACCTCCGGTCCAGGTAATTTGTTGTCCCCCACTTCAAGACAACGTGCTAGAGAACAATAAGGTCTACCATACAATGCCTTAAACTGAGCCATGCCAATCATAAAGTGGTAGGAGTTATTATAATCAAACTCCACCAGTGAAAGGTACTGCTCCATCCCCCGCCAAAATCTAGGACACACATCTGCAACACGTCCTCCAACATCTGATTCGTCCGCTCTATCTGCGGGTGATATACCGAACTCAACCGTAACTCCGTACCCATGGTCTGCTAGAAACTCTCCCAAAATCTGGACATAAATATCTTATCCCGGTCGAACAGAATATCAAGGGGAATCCCATGGAGTCTCACTATCTCGGAAGTGAAGATTTGAGCATACTTCCCCGTAGTGTAGTCTATCCGAATTGGAAGAAAATGAGCTACCTTGGTCAATCGATCCATAATCATCCATATGGAATCGCGACCTTTCTGCGATATAGGTAGTCCTATAATGAAATCCATTGAAATGCTCTACCATTTACATATAGGGATCTCCAACGGCTGTAGTAGTCCCCCTAGTCTCTGATGGCCTGTCTTCACCAACTAAAAAGTGGCACACCTCGAAACAAACTCGGCGATGTCCTTCTTCATTTCGCTCCACTAATATTATCGCCTCATATCCTGGTACATCTTATCCCCTCTGGGATGTATCGAAAATCGTGAATTGTGCAAATCTGCCATCGCTGCATGTCATAGCTCCACCCCTTCTGGGTCTACTAGTCTTCGATTAAAACATAGGCCCCCATCCGAGCTCACTAAGAAGAACTTTAATCCCTTGGCTAGAAGTTGGACAATCCGATCCTGACAGAGGGAATCCGTTGTCTGATCCTGTATCACCATAGTAACTATCTTGGGTGTAACCATCATCACCGATATGAATGAGCAGGAAATTGTATCCTGATGGACGAATTCTTTCCGTTTTGCCTTCCACACGTCAGCCACGTCACCTGCTGGCCTATGGCTTAACGCGCCTGCTACCACGTTAGCCTTCCCTGGGTGGTAATGGATGTCGAACTAGAAGTCTTTCATAAATTCAAGCCGCCTCCGCTGACGCATATTCAGCTCCTACTACGTGAACAAATATTGTAGTGACTTATGATCCGTGAATAGACGAAACCTCTCCCCCAAGAGATAATGCCTCCATATTCGCAATGCAAACACGACTGTTGCTAACTCTAAGTCGTGGGTGGGATAATTCCTATCTTGAGGCTTAAATTTATGGGAAGAATATGAAATTTCCTTATCCTCTTTCTGGACCACACCCCTAAGTCCTAACAAGGACGCATCAATGTAGACCAGGTATTCCAACTCGGGCCTGGGTAGTGCTAGAACTGGTGCTGAAGTCAACTTGTCCTTAAGTTCGTCAAAGGCCAACTGACAAGCATCATCCCATATAAACGACACTCCTTTGTGAGTCAAGGTTGTCAACGGACCCGCTATCTTCGAGAATACCCGAATAAAACTCCCGTAGTATCCTGCCAGCCCTAGGAAACTAAGAATCTCAATCGGTGTAGTGGGTTGTCCCCACTCCCTCACCACTGGCACCTTTCTCGAATTTATTGATATCCCCTCCTTAGAGATTATGTGACCTAAGAACTGAACCTCCCTCAGCCAGAATCTACACTTTTCATATAACTCGTGCCCACGAAATGTCTGTAAAACCATCCTCAGATGCTCAACACGATCCTCCTCAGTCCGAGAATAAATCAAAATGTCATTAATGAAGACGATGACAAACTTATCTGAGAACTCCTCGAAAACATTTTTCATTAAGTCCATGAAAATAACTGGAGCATTCATGAGTCCAAACGCATCACCCGAAACTCATAGGATCCATTCCTTATCAAGAAAGCAATTTTAGACACATCCTACTCCCGAATCCTTAGCTAGTGATATCCAGATCTGAAATATATCTTTGAGAAGAAATCAACTCCTCTCAATTGGTCAAACAAGTCATCGATTTAGGGCAACGAATACTTATTCCATATCGTGACTTTGTTAAACTCTTTATAGTCCACACACAACCTTAACGACCCATCTCTCTTCTTTACAAATAATACGGGAGCACCCCAAGGTGAGGTACTCCTACGAATAAAACACTATCCCAACAGCTATTCAATCTGGTCCCATAACTCTCTCATCTCAGCTGGAACCATATGGTAGGGTGCTCGGGCTATAGGACGAGTGCCCGACATTAAATCTATGACAAAATCAGTCTCTCGACTAAGCGATAGTCCCGATAAATCCTGTAACAAATCAATAAAATCACGGACTACGAGGATCAAATTAATGGGAATCACTATATCTCTAGATGTCTCCTCCTCTATATAATATAAATGGGTGGACGATTCTCCCTCAGGACAAGGCATCACCACTAGGAACATCTCCTGTCTCAGTATAGCAAAGATAATACTCCTACTAAAACAGTCTATTATGGATTTATAAGAATCAAGCCAATCCATGCCAATAATGGTGTCATGCTCATGCATATCTAAGACTAGTATATCTGCTGGAAAAATCAAACTCCTAATCTCAATACCTACTCCTCGACATATAAATAAAATCAATGACCCATTTCATAGCGGTGAGTCTATGCAAGTTACTATACTCTCTGCTGTGTCTAACAACCCTGTGGCCTGTGCAAAACTAGTAACTATAAAATAATGTGATGCCCCCGTATTAAACAAAATGCGCCATATGGTACCATGGATAGAAAATGTACCCTCAACAGCGGGTGGAGCCTGATGAACTGGGCCCTGATGGACATTGTAGACATACCTATACTGCAACTGACCCTGCTTTACCGGAGCTGCTGGAATATCTAGAAAGGCTGGAACCTAGGGTGGTACTGGGAGGGCGACTGGAAATAACGGTTGCTGGGGCTCCTAACGAGCGCCTTGTTGCTGTTGTGGAGCTCTACCCCACTAGGGATAGTCCTGATGCTTCTGGCCAGTATTGCCACAAGTAAAAAACCTCTCTGGGAAATTTCCTCCCCTCTGTCCCTACTTCGCTCAGCCCTGATGGTCGTTACCTCCCCTCCCTTGGCCCTGCTAAAATCACTGTTATCCCTGCTGGCCCTGCTGACCCAGCTGGCCCTGATGGCCCTTCCTAAAACCTGCCTGTCTCAGACTGAAATCTCCAGAATGGAATCGCTTAGTAGGACCCCCGTGTTGAAAACCCTTCTCACTCTGACGAACTTGTCCCTGAGTCATCCCACCATAACTACTACCTCCTGTCCATCCCTGTTGGATGGACTCCCCAACTCGTTTGCTTCCCTATTGGTGGAAAAGGTGGTCCTGACAATGTAGTAGGGCATCATTAACCACATCAGAGTACGTGGCCAATTAAAGATTCCCTAACAAGTGCTGGCGAATCTCCCGAGTCAAACCATCCATGAATCTCTGAATCTTCTTCTCCTGTGTCAGTATCTCGTCGGGGACAATATTCAGAAGATCGATAAACTCCTCCTCATACTCACCAACCGTCTTCCCTTCCTACTATAGGTTCAAAAATTTCCTTTTCATATCTGTCTGTACAGCAGAAGGGAAGTACTTACTGTCAAACTGCACCCAAAACTCTCGGATAGTCATGCTGTCTCTCTCCTCCATAGTGGTGATGGACTCCCACCACTGTAGTGCTGCTCCTACCAACTTAAAAGTAGACAAAATCTACTTTTGCACCTCAGTGCACTCATACATAGGGGTGGCAAATCGTGTTATTGGGTCATGTTTTTGCCTAACACGACACGACATGACAATGAATTAGTGAACACGAACATGACACGACACGACACGAAGTCGTGTTTTTTTTAAGCGCCACGAACACGAAACACATAAAAACACGACACGACATGATTAACACGAATTTTTTATTATTCAAACTAACACGATAAACATGATTTTTCCAATTAACACGATTTACACGAAAAACCAATGTTTGTACAAACTAGCAAGAAATTGATCAGCTAAACACTATTTTTTTTATTTCACATTCATGGTGATGGGAGGTGACTAAACAAAAAATTAACAGATTTCTTCTTCACAGTTTGAATTGAACCAAAAATTAACTGCACCAAATTAACATGATTAAAATAGCAATAACAAAAAACCAGCACATATATCTTCAACAGCCATAACCAAAAATAACAAGATCTGGTTCAAACCTACAATTACAGCACCAAAAACCAAAAATTACAAGATTTGATTCAAACCTAGAATTACAAGATTTGGTTAAAAAATTACAATCCCAAATAAAAAATTATAGCACCAAAGAACTAAAATTACAAGAACAATAGATGCATATCTGAACTAGTACATCTCTGAAAAGAGTAACAACATGAGTAGCTTAGGTGAAACATCTTTATCACCCTCATCTTCAACTTTGTGAGTTAGAGAGAGAGATAGCGACGACGTGGCTGTGAGTTAGAGAGAGAGGTATTAGATGTGTGGCGTGGCCGTGTGTGGGGTTGAGAGAGTTAGAGAGAGAGAGAGAGAGAGAGAGAGAGAGAGAGAGAGAGAGAGAGAGAGATGTTAGGTCTGCTGAGGCTGTGGGGTGTGGAGTGTAGATGATGGTGGGGTGGGGCGGTAGATGATGCTGGGGTGGGGTGGGTGGGCAGTAGATGATGGTGGGGTGGGTGGCGTTGGGTTGAGAGAGTTTAAGAGTTAGAGAGAAAGAGAGGCGTTAGGGCTGCTGATTGAAATGAATGAATCGTGGGTGGTGGTAAGACTAGTTAGGGTTTTTGTGTTAAAATGTGATGTTGGTAAATCTTTTGACAAGTGTAGGTATAAGATGTATTTAATTTTAAATGGTCTAATTGGGTTTAATTAGGGGTAATTTGGTTGTTCCAATTGGGTTGAAATCGTGTTAAATGGGTCATGTCAATTTCGTGCCAATTTTTTTGACACGATCACACCACGACACGACTTCATGTCAAAAAACACGAACACGACACGAACCATGACAAGTCGTGTTTTTCGGGCCAATTTCGTATCGTGTTATCGTGCCATGTTAAAGTTTGCCACCCCTACTCATACATCCTCAGGTGCCTCTGTATATCTTTCCTCCACTGGTTCGCCTTTACCACATTTGAACTCCCTGCGAACTCTGTAGGGTGTGCCTTCTGAAAGGCATCTCTGAAGCACTACCTTGTAGAAGGGAGAGAGTGGATTAGTGATGGAGCCACTACTGGTGCCTGTGGTAGAGCCTGCTGTACCACGACTAATGCAGCGTTAACTGGGTGTTCTACAATAGCAGCAACTTCCGCAGCGTTCATCATTCCCTGGGCCGGAGCTAGCTGGGGCTTGGGCTGGGCATCTCTATTGGCTCGCTGTGCACATCTGGGAGGCATCTGAAATGAGAGAGAAGATTTGTAAGTCCATAGTAAATATCTCAAATACCTGAAGACGTAAAATGCGCAATTAATGAAAACAACCGTCCTAAATATAGGGCTCTACATCAAAGATAGCGGCGCGAAAAACATAGTAAGCCGTACAGATCCTAAGGACTCTAAAACCTGATGCTCTGATACCACCTGTGACACCCCGCCTAATTAAATACCAGGTGGTCAGTATTTTATTAATTAAATCAGAATATCTAGTTGGTTCAGATTACACTTCACAGTCGAAAATTTATTATTATTAAAAAACTAACCCCCTAATATTTAAAAAGGTTGATGTCCAAATTTTCTATTGTCAATTAATATAAACCATTTAAGAAAAAACTAAACATTCACCATTAATCCAACTTATGAGAAATGAAATATCTGACATAATATAAAGAAGTTGGAGTAAACACATCCAGTCAAAAGTCAATTATAGTAATCCAACTAAATAAAACCAACAACTGAGAAGAATAATGAACTAAATCTCAAATCTCTGACTAAGTAAATAAGAAGGGACAACATGTCCAACTGATGCAAATAACTCAAAATTAAGGAATGATCGACTCCGAGGCATCTACTACCAAATTTCTATAGCTTCCACAGTAGCCACAACTCGTCAAATGAATGGAACTTCTAAGCCTGATGTCCCTGTGACTGAGCACTGAAAGTAATTTGACAAGAAAAAAGATTTGCAGAAAACGGGTCAGAGCCCGAGTTGAAAATAGTTTAAAATTCAGCAAGTGCCTAAAATGATTGATTAGCTCATATATTTATCAAGTTAAATTATCGAACTCACATGGAATGTCCACATCTCATCTAGTGTGCACGCCTAGCGAATATTCAAATCTCACTAATTCAATTCCCATACTAACTAGTTATTCCTATCTAATAACCCATCATAGTCCGATACCGTTCCTGATTACTTCCCTCGTATTGTATAATACATATAGTCAATCCCACTTTAGCATAAATAGACACTTTGAGTTTAATACAATTAAGAATTCTCTACTTAATTCATTTTGGATTTCATTATAAATCCTACCTATTAAATTCACACACTAGATATCAATACAAGTATATACATATATTAACTCTATCTTATATATATATATATATATATATATATATATATATATACACACACACAATATTGCACCCCGAGACACAGCTGCGGTGCCTGCATACTCTGCTATCATGTCCTGTTGCATCGCTCATTTGCATAAAGGACTAAAGGTTCAGTCTCTCACGAACCATCAAAACAAAACTTATATATTAGAGGCAAACATAGTCCCAAGCCGATGGGTTACGCACATACCTATGCACCCATACGATCGTCATCACTATCGTTCTCACAAATAGTCCGTACCTAGGTTCTATGCTCTAGTGATACCAATCAATATCCCACCCGAAGGCTCCTCAAGGCATGATTGTCCAAACGCGCAACCTCCGCTCGATAGCAAGCATCGTAGGTATGTTATACACATAATAGTTTATTCAATAAGCATACACACAACTTAATATATATAAAGTAGGTATTCTCGCAACCCAATTCATTGAGTTTATAGATAGTGTAATCGTCTCTACTATTCACATTATTTCAACACTTCGACTTATCTCTCTAACATATACCTTTTGTCTAAGTCTCCCGTACCCCGTTATATACCCCTTATGTAGTCGCTCTCTCAACTCATTAATAACTAAGAATTTAAGTCATTTGATGATAGCATGAGTTAATTGGTCTCACTTGGACCAGCCTAAAAGGGTTCTCACTTGTCCGGGCCAAAAATAAGCATTCTGAAATCTCGTTAGAAGTCCAGGATTGTCGTTTGAACGAGGTCGTTTGAATGAATTCTCACTTTGGACGAACTCAAAAATCTTGTTAGAAGTCTCGTTGGAATTCTCATTCGAACGAAGTCATTCAAACGACCTGGGCAGGTCTTCGAACGAGAATTTTGAGAGTTCCCCTGTTCTCCCAAACTTCATTTTTCTAATCCTTCCTTCATCCAAATTTGTCTAAAATTCATTCCAACTCCCAATTAATGGTTCTAAACTATTTGTAATCATTATAAGGTATTTTCTAACATGATTTAAATGAGGAATCCTTATATAATCGAAGAAAACCTAAACAAATTCATAAATCTTTACAAGTCACTTAATAATGAACCCTCCATTAACAACCATTCAAAACTCCCATTTATATCTAATGATTTTAACCTAAAATTTCTAGATTTAACATTATAAGAATATGGCCATTCATCTACGTGCAAACCTATCTTCCAATTTCAAAATTAATTGACTATTTAGTCTCAAATTCATAGTTCCATGGTTATCTCATCAACTAGGGTTAACATGAATCATATAGGCTCAGAGTTTTATTAAGATAAACACTTGCCTTGCCGTGAACTTCCGAATCGTTGAACGAAATTGGTATGGGGAGGATCCTCTCTTTGCGATCTATGCGTTGGTGTGATTTCTAGTGGAAGAACTTGAGTCCTTTGCCCAAAGCACCTATGTAGTTCTTCTTCTTCTTCCTCTTGGTTCTCTCTTTCTCTCTCACGTAGGTTGGAAAATGTCAGATAACCCATTGCCCACGTTCCTTCTTTTTAATTTCCTATTTTCGTCCATTTTAATTCCCAAAAATCCCCAAAGACCAAAATACCCACTCAGGGTGTCGTTTTGGGCTAAAATGCCCTAGAATCTAAATGAAACACCCGAGTAGTGTTTTTTGACTATTTCAAACCTCCCGAACACACTGGTGCACTCAAAACGTCCATACGAGTGACTTCAAAATAAATCATTCTTTTTAGTCCAATAAAGTATTACTAACATGACTCACATGCGCGTCCCTATTAAGTGTGTTGCAACTACCGTAATTTTCACTCCCGGCCAAATAATATTCTCATGTCATATATTACTATACTCTCTAAGTAATATTCAACATGATTATTTCCGATAAGTACTAACTCTTATCACACTAATAATTATTAAAATTAAATCCGTATCAATTATGAGTTAAATTTCCTCCATTTAAATCAATTAGTTTAAATTCCATAATTAAAATAAAATAACATAAAATTATGGGGTATTACAGATAGATAGATAAAGGGAGAGAGAGATAAAGAGTGGGTGAGAGAGAGAGAGAGAGAGAGAGAGAGAGAGAGAGAGAGAGAGAGAGAGAGAAAGAGAGAGAGAGTCTATACCAGTGTTACAATATGGCCGGTAGGCCGATAGGACCAGCAGGAACGGTCTGACGAAGCTCGACGGGAGGTGAGGAGAGAGGGAGATGAGGGAAGGGAAGATGGAAATAAAAAAGGCTCTCAATAGATGGATGGAAATGAAAGAGGCTCTTTCAGGTTTAGGTTAAGGGATAAGAATTTAGGCACATATGCCCCAAATAAGTTTTAAATTTTATTTTGCACTTAAATTTTTTTTATATGTATACCTATGTTTTTTAAAATGTTATGGGGGCTATAACACACACTTGACCCTGAATCTTCGCACATGGTTATATGGTGTATTTTCCTTATTTTTTAGTTGTTTTGAACTTTTTGTAAGGAAAAATACCAGTTATCATCAATAGTACCTCAAAAAACTAAAAATGAAGGAGAACATAAAAAACCAACATTCCATGCTCACTCCATTTGTTTGAGGTATTTTTTCAACCATATCATCATTATATTAATCATTTTATCTAAAAAAATAAAAAGGAAAATGCATACGTGACAAATAGGGTTTCTGAAGCCTGCAATTATAGTTACAAAAAACCATAGGTGAAGAGTTCCCATGTTGTCCCGTCACCATGAAAAGGGGCAAGATCCAATATACAACCACATAAATTTAACACCGTGATTTATCTCTACAAAAGACCTGAAGTTATCGTGTTTCCAACACGGTGACAAGTGGACGTGGTGTCCTTCTAATGTACATTACCACATTGTCTTGTTACCGTGGGTGGTAATTTGTTACAGTCTCACGTTACTGTGGTGTTGGTCACGATGATAATTAATTGTGGTATAGAATTAACAACTTCTTATAGCTGTATATTATACAATTACGATCACTTATGACAGTGGTTAAACCAAAGTAACGACACCCAGTCAAAGTTGTTTTAGTAATGCACATAATTTTTATCATGTGTTGTATAACTTATTAATTTATTGATACAATTTATTTCAGTTTGATGAGGCACTTATCAGTGGCACATTCTGGGGAACATTGACAATATGTGCGTACCTAGTGCTAGTACTAGCGACGGTGCATTCGATTATCAAAAAATTGGTAATGATTCCATGTGCAACTATCTTAATTACCCTTCACCGAAATATGGTAGTCGTAAGAACTATAATTAGGAAATGAGGTGTACAAACTTACATGACGAGTTCTATAATGAAGAAAGGAGATGTCCAAACTTTAATTACGTAAGTTATCATTGCAATAAACTATAATTTATTTTGTTATTTATGATATGATGTATCAACTATTGAAGATAATTCTAAACTTGTTGAGCAGGATCATTCGGTGGAGTTCAACACAATACAAACAATTTATTTATTAATTTGAAAACTTGTATCTCCAGTATTTTATTTATGGGGAACTTAGTTATTATTTGCATTCATTTATAGTTTTTTCCATCTAGTGAATCAATGATTGATTGGATCCAATAATGAGGGAGAAGTCTCAATGTCATTGGAATTACTTTGACGTTAGTGAAACCTACTATAGGGAGAAATCCTAGTGTCATATTTGGTTGTGAAAGGAGTGAAATACATAGAAGTAGAAAGGTTCAAGGTTACGATAAGAAGAGGGAAAGAAACACTGGGATGAAAAAATACGATTGTCCATTTTATTTGAAAGGCATACCATTGGATGGGGAGTTATGAAAGTTGGAAGTTGTATGTAGGGTTCACAACCACGAGGTTCCAATGATATTGGGTGGTCACTTTTATGCCAACTAATTAACCCGATAAGAATGGAAGATTTCCAAGGAGCTGGTGGCAAATAGTGTTAGGCCGAAGGAGGATTGACAACATTGAAACATCGCGTACTAACAAAAATTTCTACCTCAGGGACAGTTAAAGTGCTATATATGGAATGAAAACATGTGAGATGCAAGTTCACAACACAGTGCATCAACTTATGCATTTCCTCTCTAAGAAGCATTACATTTTTTGGCACAAACGATGTGAAGGTATATATGTTATTGAGGACTTATTCTTTTCCCTCCTTAAATCCATTCTATTAGAGAAGAATTTTCCAACCATCCTTATTATTAACTGCAGGTACAAAACCAATCGGTATAACATGCCGTTATTTGAAATGACTAATGTCACTTCGATGGACCAATTATTTACCACCGCCTTTAATTTTTTATCCATGGATAAATAGGAAAATTTCCAGTGGGAATTGGAACATTAATGCATTCTTTATGAGACAAAAGAGTTACCTAAGGTTATTATGTTTGATAGACAATAATAGTTTCTCAATGCAGTACGAGTCATATTTCTTTCCTCATGCACCATGCTATATTTTTTCAATGTGAAAAAAAACGTGGAGCTTGCATGTAAAAAGTATAGACCCACAATAGAGGATAAAAATAACTCTTCATCTAGGGTTAGATAGGGGTCGTAAAGTCTAAGTTGACCCAATCCTTTAACCAAAGTTGGGAATTCCTTGCACAATCGTGGTCTAAATTTCCAAATCTGATAATGTATGCTAACAAAAGTTAGATGTCGGTGGACCATCAATTTGCATGCGCATGGGCTAATAAGGTTTACATTTGGGTAACCAGATGACCATAAAGGTGAAAGGTTGAAATTCAAATGTCAAGAAATATTTAGGTAATAGTATCGGTTCATTTGCAACTGTTTGGAAAGGGATTGATGATGTGATAGATTTTTAAGTGATACATATTACTGTCAAATTTTAAAACTCACTTGTAACTAACAAGCACACGTACAACGACCAAATTTTAAGAGATATTCGAGAATGAGTTTCCCACTTGTCCTTAGATATGATTGTCCAGGAGTTGGATGTGATGAGGTAGGTTGTTATGCATAGTGTCGGGAGCATAAAATTTGGATGATTAGCATTCCATCACCTTTTACGAACAGTGTACGGGTTGCCATGTGACCACGAGTTGTCAAGTTTTGAGAAATATGGCTAACCAATTAAAACATAGGATTTGGACTCCCATTAGAGAAAACTTGATATCGTTACCGATGTCCCCAAATACCGTGACGTTGATTACACTCTAGAGATGTAATTATTCAAGAGGCAATGGAGTGAATTTAATGGTATGGAACAAATAATTTTTTGGGAAATTTAATGGAAAATGTGGCCCCATCATATACCTTATTTATGGAACCCATTTCGAAGAATTAAAAAAGTAGGCTGAACGGGAAGAGGTTGAGTTAGAGTGATAAGAAACATGCAAACTCAACAAAAAGACTAACTTCAGTATAGGAGGTCAATGCACCCAAAATGTCCGATTTGAAAAATAATCTTTACAACTTTCCACCCTTCATATAAAAAAATCCCTAGATGAGGTCCACAGAGTTGAAATTGAACATTCAAAATGTACCAAAATTCTTTTAAACATTTATTAAACATATCTTTGATGTCCGATCATATGGAAACTATGGATACATGTAAGGACATTTTTCTCATGTCCAATATGTTACATTTATTTATGTTGTACACCACTATATTTGACACGTCACCTCACGATCTCACATGACTGCCTCTATCTGAATTTCGGGAATCAAGCATTCAACATCTCCATAACGTGTCCCACATCTACCTCAATGACTTCACGTTCCATGATTTTAGGGATTTTATGCAAGTGGTACGCAAGAGAAGTCAAAATAGTTAAAGAAGGCAAGATATGAAACTTCAAGGGAATTTTCATAATTTTATAGCCACAGTCTAGAGGCATGGTCAACTAGAAATTTGTAGAGCTGGACACCATGAAGATACTGGAAGAAACGAAACCCCAATCCGAACTACGATGAAGAAGTTATGACCTTTTGAAGATGGAGAAAATTCCTTAGAAGAATTCTGACTTTTTCAACCCCAAACCAGCGAGGTACCGCAAACCCATGGTGAACCGGTTAGGGGTACACCAGAACTGGTTCAAAATAACTTTATGCTGGCAGAGTTCTGAAATTTTAAAACTCTCTTTGGTTTCCTTATAAAATCCAGCTTCAGGGGAGTTATTTTTCAAGACATGGAAAGACGTTTTTGAGAGTTCTATCACCTCAAGTCTTCATATTTTTGAGTCCTAAGACTCATGTTATGATTCACACATTCTTGTCAAATCTTTATGAATCCTTTTGTGACCCAAGAACACAGCTCTACTTTTGTTCAGCCCTCGTGGAGAAGCCGTTTCTTCCTGAAAAGGGAAAGTTCCATCCGACGACATTAGAACCGACACCTGCTGGTATTTCTGTGTCAATATTTCTTGCCGTTGCTTTGGAGGTTTGACAAAGACTCCGTGTGTTACACTTGTGGGCGATTATTAGGTTGTAAGTAAGTCAATGGTCTTGTAAATTCTTCAAAGTTCTAGAAATAAAAGGTTTTACCCGAAAGGGTTTTTTTCCTTAACTTTGTGTCATATGCCTTGTCTATTTATGTTTGATGGGTTGATTTAGATGCATGTTTAAGGGATGAATTTATTTGGTTTAAAAGTAGACTCTGATTAAATAAGGGTTACTTGGAAACTTGCGAATTATTTTAAATTGATATCACACACCGCATCATACGTTTTACAAATTGGTATCAGAGCAGGTTGTGCTAATTTATCGTGTATTTCTATTTTTTGCAAAATTGTGTGATATTGATGTTTTTTGGAAAATCAGTTTTGTGAAAAATCACAATTTTTCAATGGAATGCCCATTTAACGAGGAGCTTATTTTTGAAAAAGTTGACGACCGTGCCGTAAAATTAAAAAGTTTGAATTTGAAACTTTGCAAAAGAATTAAAGTTTTGGAAAAAGAAAATTCTCTCTTTAAAAGTAAGATTGAATATTTGCAAGCATTTCAAACTCAAAGTGATATTTGTCGTGATCACTTTGGTAATTTGTGTATTGATTTTGATTCTTTGAAAATTGCCAAAAAGAAGAGTGATGAGAGAGTCCTTATTTTAGAGAAGGAATTAGAGGACTTAAAAAATTATAGGGTTCCCATTTGTGCCGTCGAGGATAAAAAATTAATCGATGATTTTACGGCACGTGAAAAGACTCTTAGGGATAAGTTTGTTTTAATTGAGGGTGAGCACGATAAACTATTAAGTTTAATTAAAAATCTGAAAAAGAAATCCCTGTCTTTGGAAGAGTCTAATTCTTTGATTGAGTAAAAAATTTTGAAGTTAAAAAATGATTTGACAGACTCAAGTAGGTTTGATAGTGATGGTAATGGCTCATCTTGTTCTCGTGCTTCTAATGCTAAAGCCAAAACCATTATTTATTTTATAGGGTCAACTAATTCCAAGGAATATAGAAAAGATCACACTTTAGGTGTCGTTCCACCCATTTACACATGTTCATATTGTGGTAGGAAAGGTCACCTTAGGAGATTTCGTTTTAATCTTGGAAGAGGTCCTAGGAATTAGAAGTCTAGTGTTTTGTTGGTTCCCAAAACCCTGTGTCGACGTGTTACATCCACTTGGGTTAGGAAATCACTTTTGGATACGCTAGATTTTAGAATAGTTGATTCTCATTTGCTTGCACATTATTCTTCTCTTGCCATATCATATAGATGATTGTGTTCACATGTTTGTCATACACTAGTTGTGATT
Organism: Sambucus nigra; assembly: GCA_949130495.1. Taxonomy (NCBI): domain Eukaryota; kingdom Viridiplantae; phylum Streptophyta; class Magnoliopsida; order Dipsacales; family Adoxaceae; genus Sambucus; species Sambucus nigra. Next base: position 117,062,280 of record OX422219.1, read on the forward strand.
TCATGATATATATTTTCTAGTATAATGACATGTACTTTTTGTATATATTTTTTGTTTTGAAAAATTTTGAAAAATACAAAAAGATTTTATTTTGATAAATTTTTTGAAAAAATGCAAAAAAAAAAAAAAATTGTATTTTGTTTGCACCGTTTATGGATGGACACTTAGGATGACCAAGTCACAACATCATTCCATTTTTCATGTGACTATTTGATAGTGTTTTGAGACAATAGGTTAATTCATCCATGTGCTTTATAATGTTTGGAGTCATTAAGATGTAATTAAGTGTTACTTCCTACATGTTTGACTCATGTTTTCCTTTATTGCACACGTGCACTGATTTATTTGATTATTGCGCTTGTCTTATCACATGTTGGTTGGGTGTTTTCACTTCAATCCTGTCCTTAAAACGAACCAAGCGCAATAAATTTTGATAAGAAAATTGTAAGTATAAGAACCATTTTGTGAGTTTGTGTGTTTTATTTGAAAACGGGGAAGGGTTGCGAAAGGTTCATTTAGCCTTTGCAAATACTAAGCCACCGTTTAAATTGGACCTAAAAAATTGAGGAATTTTGTTATCCGGGGTCCAAATAGGTTTGAAAGAGCCCGAAAAAATTTAAAGGCAATAAAAAGAAATTCATGCCATATTATGGGCCATTTAGGTTTTTGCACCAATTCTCCAAAGTTTGAGAATTTTGTTTATTCACCTCTAAAAGAAAATATATATGAGGGTTCTTAGAGGGAGAATTAAAACGGGTTTGCACGTCCTTGAAATTATTGAGAATGAGCTACATAGTTTTGGACATTATTGGTGTGGAAATCATTTTGACTTTAATTTGTTGATTTGTATAAGAGGATGTCATCTAAATTCAACAAATTTTTACACCTAAGGATACCTTTGATGTTCATTCGTTAGGAGTACACGTATGCATCGTGCACATATGATTGATTGAGTTGATTTACCTATCGAATGTGTTCACACCCATATATTCCATTTCCATGACTTGGTTGTTTAAGTTTAATTCCATGGTGTGATTTTTGTATCATATTTTTCAAATTGGTATCTTATTTTTGTATGGAAAAATTTGAAAAATCAAAAATAGTTTGTGAAGATTTTTTGAGTATCTCTTTGCAAGAGCGAATTTTCCATCTGATTGATGCATTTTTTTAAATACCGTGACACCCCGACTTTTCTTGTTTGATTTATTCTTCTCATTTTTCTATTTGGGGACATCATAAAAAGGGGGAAAAAGAATTATCATTTTATGGGGGAGTTTAAATTTTGGGGGAGTTTTGAGATTTGACTTATGCTTTCATCATAAATTGGTATCTATGTTTATCTCATTTCAAACTCGATACGTCACTTGGTATTTACTTTATCTCATGTGTGTAGGTACTATATTGATGATCATTGAATTGCACACCCCAATGAGAAAAGCTTTGAGATTCTTGAAGATTTGAAGAACAAACGATGAAGACTTATTCATTTGTATCTTTCTAGTTTTGGGTTTATGGGAGGGTAGATTTATAGGAAATTTTGTATTTGATAATTCGGTTTTTTTATGCATGTACCGACATAGACATAGGTGGAGATTTGTAAGGACATTTTTCTCATGTCCAACATGTTATATTTATGTATGTCGTACGCCGCTACATTTGGCACGTCACCTCATGATCTCACATGACTGCCTCTATCCGAATTTCGGGAATCAAGCATTCAACATCTCCATCATGTTTCCCACATCTACCTTAATGACTCCACGTTCCATGATTTTAGGGATTTTATGCTTGTGGTATGCAAGAGAAGTCAAAACAGTGAAATAAGACAAGATATGAAAGTTCAAGGGAATTTTCGTAATTTTATATCCATATTTCGGAGGTCTGGTCAACTGGAAATTTGTAGAGCTCAACGCTACTAAGATACTGGAAGAAACATCACCCCAATCCGAGCTACGGTGAAGAAGTTAAGACATTTTGAAGATGGAGAAAATTCCTTAGAAGAATGCTGATTTTTTTCAACCCCAAACCGGCGAGGTACCGCAAACCCATGGTGAACCGGTTCGGGGTACACGAGAACTGGTTTAGGGTACCTGTATGCTGGCAGAGTTCTAAAATTTTTAAACTCTCTTTGGTTTCCTTATAAAAGACAGCTTCGGGGAAGTTATTTTTCAAGACATGGAAAGACATTTTTAAGAGTTCTATTACCTCAAGTCTTCATATTTTTGAGTCACAAGACTCATGTTTTGATTCACACATTCTTGCCAAATCTTTGTGAATCCTTTTGTAACCCAAGAACACATCTCTGTTTTTGTTCAACCCTTGTGGAGAAGCCGTCTCTTCTTCATTGCCGCCCTCCTGGAAAGGGAAAGTTCCAGGTGACGACATCAGAACCGACACCTGCGGGTATTTTCGTGTCAATATTTATAGCCGTTGCTTTGGAGGTTTGACGAAGACACCGTGAGTTACACTTGTGGGTGGTTATCAGGTTATATGTAAGTCAATGGTCTTGTAAATTCTTCAAAGTTCTAGAAATAAAAGGTTTTACCCGAAAGGGGTTTTTTCCTTAACTTTGTGTCACATGCTGTATCAATTTATATTTGATGGGTTGATTTAGATGCATGTTTAAGGGCTGAATTTATTTGGTTTAAAAGTAGACTCTGATTAAATAAGTGTTACTTGGAAACTTGCGAATTATTTTAAATTGATATCACACACCGCATCATTCGTTTTACAATACGTGACTGTTGTAAGAGTCGTGGGAATTAGTGATGGTATAAATCATAGTCACATGGTGAGGACTACAACCTCGACAGAACTGTGATAGAAGAAAAGTAACAATGAATCCATAGTGATGCCTTATCCTTTTGAATTGTATGAAGATATATTTAACTACTTTATACACACATGCATAATGGACAAATGGTTTATCATTCCAGATTTTTGTATCTTGGAGATAATGCTTTAAAGCTCATGATAATGTTTATATCCAAGCTTCAATATTTGACATTTTTCTCGTTTAATGTTGGGTCAAAATCTCCATCACAAATGAACCCTGTTGTATTTGTTACAAATATTAAAAATACACACTTTCTGACCCAAACCCTCTATTGCTTCCCATTAGAGTTTGAGCGCAACACCTAAGGCTCTTGAGTGGGAAAATATGTTCAAGATTGGGATGGTTGAGTCTGAAAAGATTTGACAAAAAAATGTGTCTACGAAGGATGAACCCCCTATTATCTGATCTAATTAAGAAGAGGATTTGATAGTTTCATGAAGGGAAATATGTAACCATTGCAAAAGAAATGATGTAGTTTTTGTAAAAGACATGATGTTATTTTATAAAGGAAATGATATAACTTTTGTGTAGGAATTGACAATATTTTTGTTAAGGAATAGAGGAAATTTTGTGAAGGAAATGATGTACTTTTGTGAAGGAAATGATATAACCTTTGTGTAGAAATTGAGATAATTATCTAATAAATGAAATGGTGTAATGTTTAATGAAGGAATTGATGTGATTTTGACATGATGAAGTTATTTATGTGAAATTGTATTATATGGTGGTATTTTTATTTATTGTTGATGTTATTTTTATTGAATCACATTGTCGGTTTTCTATTTTTCTTATAAACGCCACTAATATTCCAAAATTTTCTTCCTAGAACCACATTCTGACAGCGGACTGTGTAAAATAGTGGCATGGTGATAGGTGGTAATGTAGAAAAGGCAGTAACTTTTGGGGTTTTAGAATCACGGTGATAAGTAGTCGCAGTCACACCAACTACTGTGACAAGTGGTCTTAGGACCATACCCACCGTGGAAATATAATGTGTAGAAAGGTCAGTAAATTTTAGGGTTAGAATCACGTTGAAAAGTAGTAATGGTATCACCAATTAAAGTGATAAGTAGTCGTGTGACCAAACCCGTGGTGGTAATAGGCAAAGAAGAAAAGTAAATAAATTTTGGGGTTTTAGAATTGTGGTGACAAGTTGCTGTGGTAACACCAACTATGGTTACAAGTGTCCATGGGACTAAACCCACGGTGGAAATAAGTTATGAAGAAAGGTCAATAAGTTTTGGGGTTTTAGAATCACAATGACAAGTAGCTATGGTATCATAAATGATGGGGTTAAGTATTCGTGGTTTCATCAATTACGGTGATAAGTAACCATAGTCTCACCAACCCATGGTGATAAGTCGTACGTTCCCAACACACAATGATAAAATGTCTTGTGTTGCACACATACAGTGACCAGTTTCCGTGCAACACATTCATTATCTTTTGAGAAATATGTAAGTTCCCAGTGACTTTACCACATAACCAAATCCAATGATAAAAAATTAAAAACACAAGTCACCAGTCCTTCTTAGGATTGTTAAAATTTTACAATTAAAAGAACAAGATGAAAGATACATCAAAGGGTCTACGATGTTAACACAACAAAATTACAAACACACCCAAAACAAATTACCAATCCCATAAAAGCTACAATTTTTTTTCGACCATAAATAACTATTAAAACTCAAGTGGAATAAGACATAAGGTATTTATTTCTTATCTTCTACTTCATGTGATCATATCTGGTCTTCATCCTTGCTTCTCTTATAGTTCGTTTCTCAAAAATAACTTTTCCTTTTCCTTTATTTTGAGTGGTCTTGGCTCCATTCGCTTCAAGTAGAACACCAACCGTTGCTCTTGTAGATTCAATTACATCTACTATATCTTGGCCCTCTCCTGCTAGGTTAAATAATATCATTATAATTTTCAATGAATATCAATTGTGAAATATTAGTTAATTATTACTCATCAACTTATCAGATTCTTCGACCTTCTTTTGCATTAACTGATATCCTAAATTTTACACAGTGGGATAAGAATATTGGAAGAACCAATCCATGTATTCACCCACACTCCCAAGGATACCGTTGAGCTTGTTGGGATCGTTGGAATTTTTATAATAGGTGGTCTAACCAATTCTTTTGGTACCACTTTTCATTGTCCTATATCACTTTGTAATGATGTTGGGTCCTACCCCTCTCCTAATGAAAAGGTCTCATTGGTAGCCTAAGTATAGCCCGAACTCGACTGGCCTGTCGAAGAATATGCTAATGATAGTAGGGTTCCGCCACATCAGAATAAATCAATATGCCATTGTAAAATGACACCTCCTGGCATGGGTATGCATCTATCTTTATACAGATCCCAAATAACGTGCGGATTATAAATTTATGATGTTTTAATCAATAACAAATACAGAATTATTCATATGATTAAAATTTACATACAATTGAACTTACTTCAGACTGGTTAATATCATCAACGGTCTCAAGTAGTTTTATTATCTATGTAAACACATCCCAAGATACTTTTTGTGCCTTCCATTCATGCATGATTGCGTTGGGTTAACCTCCAAGTTGCGAATTCCTCGCTTGATGTTAAAGTGATCACAAATCCATTTTTGCATCAATGTATATATGTATATATATTGGAAGTTAGAGAGATATAAGAGAAAATAATTACCACCAATAGGGGGAAATATCCACTAACCGGACGAACATTAACCCGGGAGGCCACTCCCGATTATCATTACGAATGGGATAATACAACCATATCCCATGTAGTGTCTCAACATTTTTTCAAGTTTCTTCAATAATTATAGATAATATAATGGAGATCTATTATAAGACTTGTCCGAAAATAACAAACAACCAATCACAGAAAGTAAATAACCATATATGTAGTGATGGATGTTCTTCTATATCGCCCACTAACCCAATTTCTTCACCTCTCCTTTGCATTGTTGCATGAGACAATCTACACACACAGAACATAAAAACTTGCATTCACTCTTAGCCTCCTCCTCCGTACATCCTATATATATTTCTTCAAACTCTTAATTCACTCTTTCTAATCACCTCACAATACAAAAACTTCCTCTCAACCGGTATCTTTAGCAAACGGTAAACATCATTTAGTGTAATTTCCATCTCACTAAATGACATGTGGAAGTTATTAATCTCTAGTTACTAGGATTGAATAAAAGAGAATACCATAACGTGACCAATATAACATTATGAATGTTTAACCAAACTCCACAATCGTAACTCTTGTACCAACTTAACGACACTTGGGTCTTCTTTCTTAATGTCCCATTATGAATTTTTTTGTAGTGGGATACGCATTTCATAAGGCCTCTCTATTCATCTTATTTCCATATTGCATAAGAAATGTTGTTATTGAAGTGTTTTAAAAGATTAGTATTTTTAAGCATTTGACCGTCGAGAGGTTAGGAGTCACCCCTTTTCGCTTTTCATTCTCCTTTGCTTTTCGGGGTTTTAATAATATTCTATGAAGATGAACCCATGTGATTTCATCCTCACTAGTTGCATGACTAATCTCCTCAACTTCCTCAACAATAGCACAAACTTTCGCACCACCATCATCTTTACCATCACGTTTGTTTTTATTTTCACCAACCTCGTTCTCACTAGTCTTCTTCTCATCATCACCCTCCTCCCTATCATCATTGCCTCCCTCCTCCCTATCATCACTTACTTCCTCTCCATATCATACCCTACTTCTTCCTCCCTATCATTAATTACTTTCTCTAATTCCTTCTCCTTATCATTCTCAAATACTTCCTGCACTTTATCTACTATCTTATCATTAATATGTTCATTGTTCATATCTACCTATTTCTCTAACCCTTGTTGTTATTTGTGCTCCTTAGCTGTTCTTCACTCTGGCCCTAACTTTGACTACTTGTACTCATCAACTTTTTAACCTCATTCTCTTTAGTTACTTTTTCTTGCATAGCATTCGACCTCGACTTCCTTTCAGACATCATAGGATCCTTCCTAGTTGTTCCCATTTATATTCTACAAAATAAAGACAACATAAAAAATTACTAAAAAATATGAACGAACCAAATGTTATAAATCAAACATGAAGTAACCAAATGTTGGAAATCATATATGATGTCAAGGTGGGTTAAAAATATGGCAACTACCATATAAAATGAGTTATAACCATGCTAACAACTAAACAATGACCAAAAGTCATCGTACCATAACTTATGGTATGTTTTAATCTTGTAAAGTGACATGCATCATGATAATAAAGAACCATAACTATCACAAATACGGTCACAAGACATATAAAATCACAACCGCGATGATAACATACCGTGAATCTAATCAAAATACGTAAAATAACAACCATAGTGATATGAAATTGTTTCATATGAATATTACACAACCACCACACACCGTTAATAGTCATTTATTCTGATGACATGTGGCCATGGTTACTAGTCAGGTCAGATGTTTTACATTGGTCCTTTATTACTTTCTCTAGGGTTTAAGGTCATATTTGGTTAATTCAACATGTTATATTAGTTTATAATACAAGTATAAGTGTTTTAAAACACAAAATGACTTAGTGGGTCTTACAATAGGTAACGTGTGGTTTAGGGTTTATATACAAACAAATTGCGTTGCAACTAAACACAATTTCTAGTGAATGGTTAGGGTTTACATGCCAAAAAAATTTGCAAGCTTTAACTTCCAAGGTATATGTCTCTGGTGGGGAAGGATTGTATTCAAAATAAATAGAGAGTTTTTAGTTTAGAAAGAGAAAGTGGAGAAAAAAATGAGCAAATGAGTCAAAATTACTTTATATATGGTTTGACTATTTGTGCTATCATTTACTTTAGTGTTTTGAATAAGATTTGAGTTATTTTATGGTGGTTACTAGAGATTGGTGAGTGGGAGAATTTTTAGGATGGAAATAATAAGTCCCATGTATAAATTAATTTATAATTCTTGGTGCATTTTTGTCTAGGAGGTTAGTGTAACAACCCTCTCTTTTGGTAGCCTATTTTATATTTATTTACTATGTGTAGTAATAAATTATAAAATGATGGATGTTGAGTAAATATTAATTTAATATGAAAAAAGGTTAATATTTATTGAAATGTTGTGTGATTACCTGTTGAGTAGATAAAATATCCATGTGGTGATTTGTGGTGTCATAAGATATAAAAATGACATTTTGATTTAATGAGAAACCGGAACTAAAAATTGAGTTATAAAATTTCCAAATGATAATTTGGAGGGTGTAGTTAGTCCCGGTGGGTGTGAGACAGTCAAAATAAGTGCCATATCGCATTTTGGTATTTCGGGCACTTTTGACTGGTTGTAGCTTAAATGTGTAGTTGCGATTTATTATATCGCGTATTAGACATTTAAGTGGGCTCTTTAGACTTAAGCCCCATTTTATTTTCCCCAAACCCATTTCTACTCTTCCATTTTTTCTTTCAAATTGAGCCCAAGAGAGAGAGAGATAGAGGAAGAGAACATTGGAGAAAAAGAGAGATTGGAGCTTGGATTGTGCTAGCATCTTCATCAAATATGCATTTGCATGATCAAGGAAAGTAATTTACTTGCTATAATATGATTTAAGTGGATTAATTAGCATGATTAGTTGTGAATTTGTTGTGTTTAATCATTTTAGGGTTTTATTTGATTAATTGGGTATTAACCCTTGGAGATGAATTTGGATGATAATTTTTGTATATAATGGTAGTTAGAGGCCTTTATTATGTATTGGTGGTGATGGATGATCTTGGTTTGGGTTGGTTTTGGGTTTAAGGAAAAATTGGAGTTCAAGACTCCATATCCATTTTGGGCATTTTCGCAGGGGCGAACCGATTCGGCCCCTAGGGCGAATCGATTCGCGTAGAAGCAGCTTCCCAGGTCTGTGTTTCCGAATCGATTCGGGTTAAGGCCGAATCGATTCGGCAAATGTAGAAACCTAAAATTTTCTACCGAACCGATTCGATTTCTGAGCAAATCGATTCGCTGGAGAGAATCGATTCGGTTCCAGCAGTTTTGGGTCTTTTCCTTTTAATTTTCATCCTTATTCTTTAGGATTAGGACCTAGGAACCTTCTTGAATGAAGTAAACTTAGAGTCCTAGAGTAGTGGTTGAGTTTGGTCGCCACCCTAGATATGAATGGGTTCATCTGGGGTTTATTCCGGGGAGGTTTAAAGTAATGTTAAGGCATTACTTCTTTTATTGAGTTTTTAGAAGTTAGGAGTTTGTATGACCTAACTTGGAGACTTAAGGGCTTATCAAAGTTATATGAACTTTGGGGATTTGTAAGATCATAATGATCATTTGGAGATTTAGTTGGAACTTGAAATTGAGGAATATTAATGATAATAGTCGATGGGAATTAGGTTCGCATAAAATGAACCCAAAATGTGTTATTGATGATGGGTTCAAATAAAATGAACCCGGTTGTTTAATAATGTTCGGTTCAAATAAAAAGAACCAATCACATGGATATTGGAAATGGAAAATTGGAAATGGTAATTGAAAATGAAATGTGATTTAAAATGGTAAATGTTAATTTACTTAAACACACCTCTCTAAATGACATAATAAGGGAAGTTTGAGCGCTTGGTGCTGCCCCCTGGCTAGTGAATGCAGGGTGGATATAGTCCTAGGCCATATGCGGGGTTTTGTATATTTTTCTACGCTAGTTAGGGGATTCCGGGTGTGGTCCTGACTTTCCCGCAAGCGTATGGCCGCTTCTCGACGTTGTGTTATGATCCCAGGTTGTCTTGTATAGATAGGCCCTGGAAGATGATGGTCATTTAGGGGCGCGCCCAGTGGGGAAACTCGGAGGGGCGGTCCTAGAATCGTTATATGTATATGAATATAAATTTTCTGCATCAAGTGGGACTTGATGGGTATATGCCATAAAGAGCATGGATACGTGCCATAAAGAGCACGGGAAATGAGATTAATGAGATATGTACCATAAAGAGCACTTGATATTTATGATATTCCTAGTAAGGAATGGAAAGATGTAATGGTAAGAAAATTAACTATGAAAGTTAATAAATGGTTTTTATTCCTATTAAGGAATACAAAAGATAATAGGAAATGGATAAACGAGGAAAGGTTTTATAATTTAAGTTATTTCCTTTTCTTTCATTTATGTATATGACATTTCATTTCATTATTAGTTAAATGGTAATGTAGATAACATATCATTGTCATATTATCATCCTTTTCATTCATGCATAACTGTTCATTTCTATCATGCTTTTTATTTCTTCTGGTGATCATATAGAACCCGGCCCTGACCGGTTTACTTTTCTTGTTGTATATATGATTGTATCCGCTCAGGTTCTCCCCCCACAAGGACGCCCGTTTTGATGTTTCCATTCCAGTTATTTTGATGGGCTGTAAGATTTTGTGGATATTACAGGTCATTGAATTTGACGCCCTCATCTTTGTGTTCTAGATACGATCGGGTCTTTTCATCGGGCGTGTGGCCCAAATATTTGTATTTGATTAATGAATGAATTACATAAGATTAAATTGTTGTATGGAGTTGTATGTTGCTGTGGATCGACAGCCTATTCGGTCCATTTGTATACATCCGTTTTAATTGTATGATATTTACTTTTTGTGGAATTCCACTTGCTTATCAGATTTGGGTTGTTTAAATTTAATTTTCATCACTGCATTTTAAAATTTTTACACTTTTTGGAAACCCGTTTTCTGATTTATTGGGAGGTTTTCGTGTATACTCAGTTTTTATTGTTGATGCTGAGAATGATATCCATCCATGATTCCTGTTACGTTTGAGTATCAGGATGGCCACCCCTTATCTCGGATCGCGGGGTGTCACATATGGTATCAGAGCATCAGGTTCTAGAGTCTTTAGGATCCATGTGGATTCGTCACGTTCTACCGTAGTGTTCTTTGATATAGAGCCTAAGGTCAGGACTGTGTAGTTGTCTATGTTTGCGAACTTCTGCGAGATAGATAACATTTTAACTCTATTGTTTCTTCATCTCGAATGCCACCTAGAGAGGTTGCCCAGCGAGACGTAATAGGGTTGTAGAAGAGGAGGTAGATCCTCCGCCACCGCCACAAGGGACCGTTAATGCTGCGGAAGTAGCAAACATAGTAGCTCAAGCGATTAACACCGCCATGACCGTAGAGGTCCAACCATTTTCCACAGGCTCAACAATGGGCTCACGATGTTCAAGTTCCTATAGGACTTACTCCGTGGGAAAGGGTTAAAGAGTCATTTCTAAAGGGCAATTCCCCGGTATTCGAGGGAGGCATGGATGTTATCAAAGCCAATAAATGGAATGAGGACAGACAACGCAACCTTCGAATGATAAAATGTTGTACAAGGAGAGAGATCTATGGCGGAATATGTAGAGGAGTTTACACGATTGGCGTATTTTTTTTTGTCCCAGGTGAAGTGGCTTCGGAAGATCTCGAAGTTTATGTGAGGTCTAGACTGGAGAACCTGGCATCAATTGCTGCGTAATCTAGCCTTACAAACTTCTAGTAGGGTCATGAATGCAGCCTCACCCCATTGCCATGAGCATCGGTTATATATACCGGGTAGCAGGAAAGCTTGGAGAACATGGGATTGGAGGAGGAACATTTCCCTCGTCCCAACCTTCGGGTGATGAGCAGAATGAGAGGGACCCTCGACAAGGGGTTTCGTCTTAGATACTACGTTTTGGAGGATTTTATTTGAGGGTGGCAATAAATTTAGGCACGGTAAAGGGTGCTTTACAACATGTTGGTCGGGATGGTCATGGAGGTAAAGACCAAATGGGGCCAGGGCATTTCCTAGTTTAGAAATAACGGGGATCAGTTTCCTAGGGCTCCGTAGCAGCCATACGTTAAATTTCCACCTCAGGTACCTGATCTGGTTTTTTTCGTGCAGCAGGGACAGCTACTGTATGGGAGAATTTATTAAATTCGGGAGGTTATATTTCCTCCAGCTTCGTTAGCACCGCCCGCTATTAAGGGTAAGTTTTATTTCAGAGGTACTTGAGTTATGTGTTATTCGATGCGGGTGTTACGCGCTCAGTTGTTTCACGAGCTCTTCTCAGGCTATAGATTTGATAAAATCTGCTGAGAGTAATTTGACTAGCGTTGAGTTTTCTACGAGTGATGGTTCGCTCAATTCCTGGTTTGTTTACACATAGGGATTTATTGGGGTATTTTGTGCTTTGTGGCCGATTTACTCGTCCTTGACATGGTCGGGTATGATGTGATTCATATGCCTTATCTCCACGACCGACATAGTTGAGTAGTAGCGTATATGAGGGGTTCCTTGTTTGGATTCCGCTTTTGCGGGATGCTCCACGCGTGAACCTTGACGACATTGGAAGTGGAGAGATGTTGTTCTTGCTTTTTAGTTAATTTTTTTTTTATATTTTTCTTTTATTCTTGTTGGGTGGAAAGGTTTAGCCAAGAATCACGTAGATGAGTGATTAACGGCTATTAAAGTGCGAAATAGAAGCACTGTATACAGTTCTCTCCTCTGATAGATGCGAGGGAGACTGGGAGGCGAAGTCAAATTTAGACTTCGGGTTATGCCTTGATAAGAAGGCTATTTGAATATATATATGTGTATATATATATATATATATATATATATATATATATATATATATATATGTAGTGTGGGGTATATAATTCCAAGGCTTTATGAAAAGTGAATGTTTGGTTTGTTATATCCTCAGTTATTTAATTGGCAATGTATATAAGTAGAATCTTTTCGGTCCTGAACATGTGTCTTAGACCTGTATGCCTTGATGACCGACAACGCAAGGTAGTAGTGTAACGGGAGGGTTCCTTGTTTGGATTTCGCTTCGGCGAGACGTCCCACGCATGAAACCGAGCAAATGTCGGGAGTTGAGAAAGGTCTTGGGCACTAGGGATATCCGTAGTACTATGCGTATACGACTTAGATAGGATATAGGTAGGTAGACCTTAGGATTGTTTGGACATAAGGCCTTTAGTTATGTGACGTTAGTTTAGGAAGGTTGTCGGGAATTGACCACAAATAAGTTGTGTGTTAACTCTAAGAGGGATTGATTCCCTAGTAAAGAGAAGTTTGGTTGGTTAAGGCCGAAGGAGATGAAGCCTCTCGTAGTTAGAACGTTACGTTGGCAACTCAGCCTTCGGGAGGGAAGGGTGAATTTGTTTTCACTCCTGAGCTCATGTCTTAAGCTCGAGGGTGGATTCAATTGACAAGTCTCTGCCATGCTGGGGAGAAATAATACTGGAGTGTCAACTTATTGTTGATGCGCCTCATAAGTTTAAACGTGTGAGAAGTATTATTCCCTGTTTGAACTAAAGTTCAGCGTGGGGGTGACCGCTATGTAGGAAAGGGAAGTGTTACTTCATGGGCAGAAATTTAATCCTTCGTTCAAGGAATAATTTTATTGCAAGATGTCGTAGGAGAGACAAGGGTGGTTAAGACCACATATACAAGCTGCTGATTTAGGAAACAGAACTCTGCTCTTATGACCTTGAGGGTGGGGTGTGTTTCCATAAGAGAATTTTGTCCCGAATGAGAGGGACTTAAGAAAGGCAGATATGGTGGAGTCTGGCGGTTCTAAGGTTGCGTTACATGCGAGTGACGACTTATGTGTCAAATTATGCGCCGCCAGTAGTAGTGGTCGGGCATGGGAAAGGTTGGTTGACTTCATAGGGTGCCTTTGATTATAGTTTCCGACTGAGAAAGATTTTCATTTTCCACTTGTGGCAGGTTTCCAAGAAGCCACGGGAACCGAATGAAAATTAAGCACTCCTTATCATCCTTAAACGGATGGCCAGATCAAAAGGGTAAACCTTATGTTGGGGGATATACTCCTTATGTGCGTGCTTGACTTCAAGTATAGTCGGGAACAATGTCTCCCACTAGTTGAATTCGCTTATAATAATTTGCATCGATTCGCTATCGGGATGGCACTTTATAAAGCCTTGTATAGTAGGCCTTATGGATCTCCCTCTTCTTGGTTAAAGGTGCGAGATGATAAGTCTCTCAGACCTGGAATGATCTGAGGTACTTCTTCGAATATTGAGCTCATTCGGAATCGCATTCGTATAACCAAGATTGACAAAAGAGTTATGTCGATGCGGGGAGAATGCATGTGGATTTTGAGGTCGATGGACCAAGTCTTGGTGCGAGTATCGCCTATGAAGGGCAATAAGTGTTTTGGGGTAGAAAAAGAAAACTTGCACCGTGTTACGTTGGACCTTTCCTATATATGTTAAGGTGGGTACGGTAGCCTATTAACTTGATCTGCGGAAATATTTGTAGAAAGTTCATGACGTGATCCATATCTCCTTTGTAAAGTATTACAAGGGATGTGATGGTGCCTTTAGGCACATTTCTTTTGAAGATTTTGGGATGCAACTTGCCGTTCCAAATGAGGAGTAGTCGGTTGCTATTTTAGAGCGTGGAGAGTGGTAATTTAAAACCGCCGATAGTACCTTTGGTTATGGTGCTTTGTAGCCACCATAATGTCGAGAGGTCGACATGTGATTGCGGGGATGACATGCGGAAATGGTATCCGAAATTCTTCTTGTGAGGTATGCCTGAATTTTGGGGGCAAAATTCCCTCATAAGGGGGGGGTGGGGAGAATGTAACAACCCTCTCTTTTGGTAGCCTATTTTATATTTATTTACTATGTGTAGTAATTAATTATAAAATGATGGATGTTGAGTAGATATTAATTTAATATGAAAAAAGGTTAATATTTATTGAAATGTTGTGTGATTACCTGTTGAGTAGATAAAAATATCCATGTGGTGATTTATGGTGTCATAAGATATAAAAATGACATTTCGATTTAATGAGAAACCGAAACTAAAAATTGAGTTATAAAATTTCCAAATGATAATTTGGAGGGTGTAGTTAGTTCCGGTGGGTGTGAAACAGTCAAAATAAGTGCCATATCGCATTTTGGTATTTCGGGCACTTTTGACTGGTTGTAGCTTAAATGTGTAGTTGCGATTTATTATATCGCGTATTAGACATTTAAGTGGGCTCTTTAGACTTAAGCCCCGTTTTATTTTCCCCAACCCATTTCTACTCTTCCATTTTTTCTTTCAAATTGAGCCCTAGAGAGAGAGAGAGAGAGGAAGAGAACATTGGAGAAAAAGAGAGATTGGAGCTTGGATTGTGCTAGCATCTTCATCAAATCTGGATTTGCATGATCAAGGAAAGTAATTTACTTTCTATAATATGATTTAAGTGGATTAATTAGCATGATTAGTTGTGAATTTGTTGTGTTTAATCATTTTAGGGTTTTGTTTGATTAATTGGGTATTAACCCTTGGAGATGAATTTGGATGATAATTTTTGTATATAATGGTAGTTAGAGGCCTTTATTATGTATTGGTGGTGATGGATGATCTTGGTTTGGGTTGGTTTTGGGTTTAAGGAAAAATTGGAGTTCAAGACTCCATAGCCATTTTGGGCATTTTCGCAGGGGCGAACCGATTCGGCCCCTAGGGCGAATCGATTCGCGTAGAAGCAGCTTCCCAGGTCTGTGTTTCCGAATCGATTCGGTTTAAGGCCGAATCGATTCGGCAAATGCAGAAACTTGAAATTTTCTACCGAACCGATTCGATTTCAGAGCGAATCGATTCGCTGGAGCGAATCGATTCGGTTCCAGCAGTTTTGGGTCTTTTCCTTTTAATTTTCATCCTTATTCTTTAGGATTAGGACCTAGGAACCTTCTTGAATGAAGTAAACTTAGAGTCCTAGAGTAGTGGTTGAGTTTGGTCGCCACCCTAGATTTGAATGGGTTCATCTGGGGTTTATTCCGGGGAGGTTTAAAGTAATGTTAAGGCATTACTTCTTTTATTGAGTTTTTAGAAGTTAGGAGTTTGTATGACCTAACTTGGAGACTTAAGGGCTTATCAAAGTTATATGAACTTTGGGAATTTGTAAGATCATAATGATAATAGTCGATGGGAATTAGGTTCGCATAAAATGAACCCAAAATGTGTTATTGATGATGGGTTCAAATAAAATGAACCCGATTGTTTAATAATGTTCGGTTCAAATAAAAAGAACCAATCACATGGATATTGGAAATGGAAAATTGGAAATGGTAATTGAAAATGAAATGTGATTTAAAATGGTAAATGTTAATTTACTTAAACACACCTCTCTAAATGACATAATAAGGGAAGTTCGAGCGCTTGGTGCTGCCCCCTGCCTAGTGAATGCAGGGTGGATATAGTCCTAGGCCATATGCGGGGTTTTGTATATTTTTCTGCGCTGGTTAGGGGATTCCGGGTGTGGTCCTGACTTTCCCGCAGGCGTATGGCCGCTTCTCGACATTGCGTTATGATCCCAGGTTGTCTCTTATAGATAGGCCCTGGAAGATGATGGTCATTTAGGGGCGCGCCCAGTGGGGAAACTCGGAGGGGCGGTCTTAGAATCGTTATATGTATATGAATATAACTTTTCTTCATCAAGTGGGACTTGATGGGTATATGCCATAAAGAGCATGGATACGTGCCATAAAGAGCACGGGAAATGAGATTAATGAGATATGTGCCATAAAGAGCACTTGATATTTATGATATTCCTAGTAAGGATTGGAAAGATGTAATGGTAAGAAAATTAACTATGAAAGTTAATAAATGGTTTTTATTCCTATTAAGGAATAGAAAAGATAATGGAAATTGGATAAACGAGGAAAGGTTTTAAAATTTAAGTTATTTCCTTTTCTTTCTTTTATGTATATGACATTTCATTTCATTATTAGTTAAATGGTAATGTAGATAACATATCATTGTCATATTATCATCCTTTTCATTCATGCATAACTGTTCATTTCTATCATGCTTTTTATTTCCTCTGGTGATCATATAGAACCCGGCCTTGACCGGTTTACTTTTCTTGTTGTATATATGATTGTATCCGCTCAGGTGCTCCCCCCACAAGGACGCCCATTTTGATGTTTCCATTCCAGTTATTTTGATGGGCTGTAAGATTTTGTGGATATTACAGGTCATTGAATTTGATGCCCTCATCTTTGTGTTCTAGATACGATCGGGTCTTTTCATCGGGCGTGTGGCCCAAATATTTGTATTTGATTAATGAATGAATTACATAAGATTAAATTGTTGTATGGAGTTGTATGTTGCTATGGATCGACAGCCTATTCGGTCCATTTGTATACATCCGTTTTAATTGTATGATATTTACTTTTTGTGGAATTCCACTTGCTTATCAGATTTGGGTTGTTTAAATTTAATTTTCATCACTGCATTTTAAATTTTTTACACTTTTTGGCAGCCCGTTTTTTGATTTATTGGGTGGTTTTCCCGTATACTCAGTTTTTATTGTTGATGCTGAGAATGATATCCATCCATGATTCCTGGTACGTTTGAGTATCGGGCTGGCCACCCCTTATCTCGGATCGCAGGGTGTCACAGTTAGATCCTCAATGTGAAGATTTTTAGTTAAAAGTTTAAATGATTTTTCACTTTTGTGCGGGGCCTACCATGGTGCTAGATAATTTAGCGAACAACAATTTTACAGTCCACTTATATTTAGGGAACTTTTCATTTTAGTGTTAATATTTATTTTTTCTTTGATTCCCTTATATATTTTTTGAGCAATAAAATTTCTCAAACCTTAAAGTTTATCGTATAAGTTAAGGTATAGACAAACTTAACACGTGTATCATACACAAAATTATGTATACGATATAATTTCATGTAGAAATTTCAAATTTTTCCAAAAAAGAAAAAGAAAAATTACGTATATAATTTTTATTATATAAATTACTGAAAATTAGGTATACATTTAGAGGAGAGACCTTAGTGCCCCAAAAATATGTTAGTTGACCAAAGAAAAAATAAAAATAAAAATAACTAATGAGGGAGATGAGTAAAAAAAGTTTATTTTATTGCTCAAGATGATATTTTAGGATGCAAAAATATTTGGATTTTTTTATCAATTAGTCCCGCATACTAAGTATGCATTCAAATAGGTCATACATTTTTTTTTGATTTGACAGGTCCCATGAAAAATAATTTTCCTCTATTAGGTCCTATTTGTAAACATGTAAATATTCACTACATGTATAAAGAGGGGCTATTAAGGAATTTTTTCTGGATACGACCTTTTAAGAAATGTCTTATGTAAATAGGACTTATTTGTTAAGCTGCATGTGTCAAAACGATGCTCCATCCTATACCTCAACACATTTATAGAAAATTGGACACTTATCGTGCTTAAAACTTTAAAAGTTGAATCAATTTTTTTTATAAATAAAACAAAATAGATGTGAAATAATTTTCAACTCGAACAAAAAAAAAGGATGAACTACACAACAATGGGTAGTTCTACCCATTTTAAAGAAATAAAAAATGGTGTGAAATTGTCTCTAATGAGATTTAAATGATGCCCATGTCTTAGTAAGGAGGGTAATCACACCATGTAAACTTGATATCATTGATACATTCAACAAAAAGTTATTTCGGATATTCCTGTAGTAAACTTTTAATACTAAGAAATCAACCATTTAAATTTTTTTAAATGTTTAATCCAAGAGGCACTATATCAAAACAGGCATATGGTCATGATTTTGGCTTGTGACCAAGGACTATGGGTCACAATTTTGGATTGTGAACATATTGTGGGTGATAAAATTGTGGATCACAGTCCAATATCGTGACCTCAAATGGAGTCATGGTCAAGTTGGTGACATCCATGTTACATGGCTGGTGACGATCCGAAACCATAATCCCCTGTGTGACCATTCAAAATTGTGACACTAAGGGTCATGGTCCAAAATCGTGACCCCTAGTGCAACTAGTTACAACTGTAAAATATTTAGTCATGGAATTGAACTGTTACTAAATATTATATATTTTAAATTGTCACACTAGGAGTCATGGTTTTTGAATGTAATCAATACTAACACCAAATATATATATATATATATATGGTCATGGTTCTTAACCATTACAAAACATTATTGTGTGTAATTTTGTCATAGTTTTGGTCACGATCCAAAACCGTGACCAAAATTTTGTAAAAAAAATTTATTTTTATTCATCGTAAAAAAAAACTTTACATTTTTCAAACCTGTACATTTTCAAAAATACATATTTATCCACTACGCCTTCCATAAATAAAAAAAATAACAATACAATACAAATTAAATAACTTAAGCCATGAAATTGTTCAACGATAATAATAATATAATGCATGCTTGCATGAATATGATAATAACATCACAATATCCTAATCGAAATCCATTGCAGTGATCATTTTCTTCCATAAAACAAGACTTCAAAATATTTCTTCTCCATCTAGGCTTGCAAACAAGGTGGACAATGTTTCATTGGGACACCTTTATAGAAAAAAATGGCATCAAAGTCCACGTAATTTGCAAGATGAACAAGGTTGGGGTCTAATCCATAATCCGAATCTATGGTATCTATTTTGATTTATGAAAATATATGTCAAATGTGAATAAAATGTAGAAAATTATGAAAAAAATATAAATTGGGAATTATGGTATATGCCCCCTTTTTTGGGCTTTTTATTTTTGAAAATATATGAGAATATACATATGATAATAAAAAGAATGGGATTAGTGATACAAGATAAAAATGGATTAATGTAAGAAAATGGAATTAGTGTTACCAACAAGAGAATTTGAACCTTGTTTCTCCGTGAATATCCCATAACACAAATCACCAATTGAGGAAACGACACCTATATTGAACATAAACATAATCCGTGACCATTTGTGTGGTTACCTTAGATTGGCATTCTTTTTATCAATGTCGCATTAACATCTTAAGAAAATCTACAAAATGATATTTTGCAAAATGTGAAATATGGGGAAGCAAGTGTAAGAGAACTAAATATATGAGTATAAGAAACGCAAACATAATTAAATATGAGGGCTATTTAATTACATAAGATACAAATAGGGTTTCCATACAAGAGTTAAATAAATGACATCATCATCATCATCATCATCATCATCATTCTTCCCTTAATTCAGACATATGAATTCTCCTTTTCTATTCTAATATATTATATGCATTATTATCATTTAAGTTTAATTCCTTTAGGTCATTCCTAATAATTACCTTCCACGATAGCTTAGGGCAACCTCTAAATAGATGACAATAATATAATATTTCAAAAATGAATCTTTGTCTAAATCAACTAAAAGAACAAACAAATTAGGTTTGTCATCAAGAGAAGACTGGAACTCTTTAGGGGCATTTAATGAATTTTCTTGAGTAGTCAAGTCCTTCAAGGCATGCATAACAACAAACTAATTGTCATAGTTTATGCACTTAAAGTAGAATACCTTCTTGACATTTTAAAAGGCACAATTAAAAGGCTAGGGGATCAAGCGACATGCTCTTCATTTTAGATAAATATAACATTATAAGTTTTGAGGGAGTATCAACTTTATAACAATTAGTAGTATCCTCCACCTTCACCCAGTCATAATAGAAGATGATTTATTTAAAGTCTAAGTAATCTAGTTCTAGGATTTTTGGATAATCCCTTAACAAGTCAACACCGCATCCTTTGGATTTTTATCACTTTTGCGAGCTACACAAGAAGTCAAGGCAAAAATTGATATTCTTCCATTTTATGTCAATAGCTTTTCCTGACACGGGTATGATATGAAATCAAAACCATTGATGCATAATTTTAACTCCTTCGCACGAAAACTGTTACCATTGTCTAGGCGTGAAAGCCTTGAAGACACATTACCTTTCTTTAAAAGTTATTTTTTTTAATGGATTTGTAGTAGGCCATGTTTTATAACACGTATATAAATAATCGAAATGGAAAAGGTTGGAATTACCTCTTTTGATACCCATGCACTTAAATTATTTCTCTTCTGATTTCTGGCCATTTGACGCTCATACTTCCTAAATGTGTTCATGAAACTGTAGAGTTTAGAGGGTATTATAAAGAATACAAGAAATCAAATGAAGATAAGTTATATACTTTGTTACATACTCTATCTAATCTTTCATTTCATTTCATTTTGAGATTCGAAAACATAATGAGTTGCTTTCTCGTATTTCACATTGGTGAGTCTTAACTCTTTCGAGTTCTAGAAAGTCAATTCATCCTCAAACTCGTCAGGTTCCTTAATCACTCATTCACCACAAGGAATGAACCTCCTAAGCCATTGTTACGATATATGTTCGCGAGCATATAACCATGATTCTACTATTATGTATTCTTCCTCAATTGACCCTCCAATATATAGTGTATTTTTAACATAGTCTTTAAAGTTTTTCATCCATCACTCGAAAGGATACATCTAGCAACACCTGACGGGTCCAACAAATAAATCACCGTCGCATAAATGCTCAAGAAAGTGGATGCTAATGTCAAAGAACAATAGAGGAAAATAATTATCCAAGATAAAAATTGCCTCGGCTAAAGTGGCTTTCGCGTCCATAATATGCGTCTTATTTATCACTTTAACACACAATAAGGCGAAGCACAAACTAATTTTTCTTAGGAAAGTAATGCCTAAACAACAAAGGAATTAATTGGACGATGACATGGCAGTAATGTGACATGCACTGTATTAGGTAGTTTGTTTAGTAGCTTAAGACCTTACACAAATTATCAGAATAACCATTTAAAGCCTTCATAATGAACAACATTTCTAGATATATATTTTTCTCACTAGTAGTCAAAGTGAAAATACCCGTGGGAATCGACCTTTTTCGAGTTATAGGATTAATTTTTAACCACAAGTTTTTTATTGTCATATGCTTTAGATCGCGACGTGACCTCTCTTCATATTTCGGATGAGATTAACCCATAAATGTTCCTACTTGATGTTTCACAAAATTCTTCTCTATTTGCATCACATCAATTATATGCCTTACACGGTTCTTTTTCCAACACGACAAGTCAAATAAGATTGATAATCTAGAACGTGTCTTCATTTCACTAGGATCTTATGGATCCTCCCTAAATTTACGCTTCTGGCCACACACTGAGGGTATTTTTCTACATAATTATTCCCTAAAGCCGAGATGGTTTCGCCCTATGCTCTTGATTAACAAGTAAAAATTCAGACTTGCCGTTCCTAAAAAGGTGACTGCTTAGCCGAAATCTATGACAATCGACATAACTAATCTTCCCACATTGACGTAGACAAATGGATTAAAATTCCTACCAACAAATGGAACATCCATAATAGCCATGAACATTTTAATAGAATAAGGGCCCATAGGCAGAATAGTCATGGATCTCCCATATAACCATTGCTTTAAGTGCAAACTCTTCATGCCTGTGAGTATCTAATTCTATCACGCCTTCATCCCATAACTATTTAAGTTATTCGATTAACGGGGTTAGCAAAATATCAATATCTTCTCCAGGAGCCTTTGGCTAGGTATTAACAATGAAAATAATGTGAAATTTTTTCTCATGTACTGTGTTGGAGGGAGACCTAAAGGCGACATAAGAACTGGACAATAATACTAATTGGTCCTTATATTATTGAAAGGGTTAAACCCATCGGTTGATAATGCAAGATGGACATTATGTGGTTCTTTTACAAATTCAGAGTGCCATGCATTTGAAAGTTGCCAGATTTGTGAATCAACCAGATGATGCATGAGATTATCACCCTCCTCGAATCGAGTATTCCATGTCGTGGCCTCTGCTATCCATAGAACTGTAAAAAATCTTTTTAAACGTGGCCTGAGGGTAAAATACTCTTATACCTTATATGGAACTTGCGAGCACTTGAAAAATTTTGTTGTATCGTCTTTTTGACTCTCAGAAATAATATATCTTGGCTCCTTGTATACAACACAATCATTCTTCTGTTAGCATTCATTACGGTACAATATGCAATCATACTTGCATGCATGAATAGATTTACACTTTAAACCCAAACCCTTTAAGATATTTTTCATGTTTGGATAACTATCTTGTAATGTGTTCTCTTTTGGGAGAATGTCTTTATACCACTTAAGAATTGTAATTACTCTATTTATTGATAACCTAAGTTGACTCTTCAAATTATGCAAACTGATCAATGCGTATAATGACGAATGATCTTCTTTATAATTTTTATACAAAGGTCTAGTCAAATTGGCTTTTAACCATATGTTTTCCCGATCTTTGAGTAAATCAACATTAACGTGTTCATTGACTTGGTCATAATTCATATTATCTGTATCCATAGGCAAGAATTTTTTATGGTGATAAATTCAATAAGCATCATCAATTAGGCCATTCAAAGGACGATGTGCTGATGAATCGTTCACCACTTCCACCCGGCGGGGTTCCATCACATAGTCATGTACCAATAATTCATTAGGAGCATATGGTACATTCTTTTCCCATGGAATGTCCATATCTTATAGTCTTGCATCATACTCCACACTAGTAAATGCAATTCAAAATCTTTCAAAGACAGAAATTTTCTGTTTATACAACGGTTGCATGGACACAAAATCTTTTCACTGTTTAGATTTATAGATGCATATTTTAAATAAATTCTTGAATGCCTTTTACATGATTATCGGATACTCTTTGACTCTCTCCCATCCACTCTTTGTATTGTGGGAAAAATAATAAGTTATTTTCAAAATTCAAGCCACTTATATATATATATATATATATATATATATGTATGTATATATAGGTTTAAATGAAGGTCATGTTGGATACAAGAACTCTCAATTTATAAAATTTTTGAGAAGTCGTTCGATTCCCTATGCTGATGTAATTGTAATAAAAATTTTATTGACGAAATAATTTTTTTTAGTTATATTGATGTGCCTTTTGATGAGTTTTGCATTTGAATTATCTATAGCAATCACTAAGGCATACATAATTGTCTTGTTGATGTATATGTTAAAATGAATTGCCATTCTCGGGGAGAAGAAAATAGTGGCATTTTGTGAAAAAGATGGGGGTCATGATCATGTGATGCATATAAGCTGACTACGTACCACTACGAGTTTTGAAAATTTTATGAGTTTTATTTTTGAAAGAGACTATATTTTTTTAGGATCTTGTCCCACGTAGTTCTGATTAGAGGGAAATGGAGATTTTTTTAGAATAGAAGGGAGATGAGAAGTGTTGTAGTGCATCAAGATTTTGGACTAGGGGTAGAATTTACTGAGACGGTCCAGGTTAACTGGACGGGCCATCTCTTCTCTGTCAAGGTCGGTGAGTATAGCGACACCGCTTGATAAGATATTCTTCACAATATAGGGGCCCCTCCAATTGGGTTAGAATTTCCCTTTGGGATCCCTGATGGGCTCTACTATTTACTTAAGGACTAATAACCTTCTTGAACACCGCAATCCTTGACTCTCTTGTTAAATGATCGTGCTATCCAGCGATGGTACCCTTATATATGATATAGAGATTTTAGCCTCCTTTCGTCTAAGAGACGACTTTGATGCTAGTCTTCCTCGCTGAATTTGATTTCAAGAATGACTTTTATTCCATGCCATACACTAGAGAGTAAGGGGTAGCCCCAGTAGATGTTTGAACTGAAGTGTGGTATCCTCAGAGGGCATAAAGGATCCGATCATCCCTATCTAGATAACTCTCTATCAACTTACTGATGATAGGTTTTGGGTTTTTATTGGCGACTTCAACCGTTCCATTGGTTTGAGGTTAGTATGGGAAAGATTTATGCATCTGAATCCCATACTCGTTGACCACTTCTATGACTTCTTCTTTGAATTATAACCCAATATTCAACACTAGCTCGTGTGGGACCCTCTTGACATATAATATTTTTCTTGATGAACTTGGCCACTTTCTTGGCATTCAGCACTGCGTATCACTCGACTTCAACCCATTAAATGAAGAAGTCAATGAAAATAGGATGAACTCATTCCCATTGGAGGTTTCGGGGTAACCTTCCCAATGATATCGATACCCTATTTGGAAAAAGTCCAGGAAGAAGTTATGTTGTACGATTCTCGGTGAGGCAAGTGCTAGAGGTTGGAAAACTGGTGACATTTGAGACATTTTTGAACATATGCGGTGCAATCTTGAACCATAGTAGTCCATTAGTAACCCTGTAGAATGATTTTCTTAGGAAGGATATAGCCATTCATGTGGGGTTCTCACTCCCCGCTGTGGATTTTCTGCATCATTTCTTCAATGTCACCCCCTGCGATGCAGTGTAAATGGGTTCCATCGAAGTTTCTTTTGAACAGTGCTTTATCGTAGACAATGTAATGGGAAACCAATTTCTGAAGTGTTGCTCGATCTTTCTTGTCAGATCCTTGGGGTTACCTACCATGCTTGAGTAGGTGCCAAATATCACAATACCCGCAGCTGGCTAGATCAGGATCTTCTTATGTGATGAGCTCAATGTTGTAGCAGTGGGTTGGTTTATTTTCCTTTTGGACTAGGAAAGGGGACATTGTTATTCATTCGAGAATGTCAATCATGGAGGATAAGGTATCAAGGGAATCATCTAGGTTATTATTTGAGAATATCCATAATAAGGCTTGAAAACATGACGTTAGCGGGCAAAACCCCGAAACAAACCCCAAATGACCCCGTAAGAGGCAGTAACACCTCGAATGGGACCAATGTAACTCGTAGGAACTGACAACGTGGTTAGGAGACCCCTGGTTTGAGACCACAGTTATACATCGATAATGCCCACACATTGGTTTGAAAAACATGGCGTTAGAGGGAAAAACCTCGAAACACCTCCCAAACGGCCTCGTGAGAGGCACCAACACCTCGCACAGGACCAATATAACTCATAGGAACTAATTGAGTTATCACGGGAACCCTAGTTTGAGAGAATGATGATAATTTGAGAATATCTACACTTAGGATTGAAAATAAGGTGTTAGAGGGAAACTCCCCTGAAACACCCCCCAAACGGCCCTGTGAGAGGCACCAAATCCTCGAATAGGACCAATGCAACTCGTAGGAACTCAGCACGAGATCACGGGACCCCCAATATGAAAGAAATGTGATAATTTCATATTATCCACACTTAGGATAGAAAACATGGAGTTAGAGGGCAAAAACCTGAGACACCCCCCAACGGCCACGTGAAAGGCACCCACACCATGCACGAGACCAATGTAATTCGTAAGAACTGACCGCGTTGTCATGGGACCATCGGTTTGAGAGAAAACGATATTTTGAGAATATCTACAATTAGGCTTGAAAAACATTATGTTAGACGGAAAAACCTCGACTATCCCCCCAACCGACCCTATGAGAGGCACCATCACCTCGCATGGGACCAATGTAACTCGTAGGAACTGACCGCGTGGTTACGGGACTCCCAGTTTTAGATCATGGTAATAATTTGAGAATATATATATTTAGGCTTGGGAAACATTATGTTAGACGGAGAAACCCCGAAACACCACCCAAATGGCCCCATGAGAGGCCTCGACACCTCGCATGGGACCAATGTAACTCGTAGGAACTAGCCGCCTGGTCGCGGGAGCCCTAGTTCGAGAGCACGATGATAATTTGAGAATATATACACTTAGTCTCGAAAACAAGTCATTAGAGGGAAAAGCCCTGAAACACCCCCCAAACGGCCTCATGAGAGGCACCAATACCTCGCACGAAACCATTTTAACTCATAGGAACTGACCGCATGGTCACAGAATCCCCGGTTTGAGAGAAAAGTGATAATTTAAGATTATCAACACTTAGGCTTGAAAAGCAGGGCGTTAGATGGACAAACCTCGTAACACCCCACAAACGGCCCCGTGAAAGGCAACCACACCTCGCATCGGACCAATGTAACTCGTAGGAACTCACCGCGTGGTCACGGGACCCCTAATTTAAGAGCACAATAATAATTTGATAATATTTTTTACTTAGGCTTGAAAAATAAGGAGTTATTGGGAAAAACCTCGGAAGACCCCCCAAATGGCCCCGAGAGAGGCACCAACATCTCACACGAGACCAATGTAACTCGTAGGAGATGATAGCATGGTCATGGGACCCCCGGTTTGAGAGCACAACGATAATTTGAGAATATCTGCACTTAGGCTTGAAAAACATGGCGTAAAACCCAAAATCCCCAAGAAAACGGCCCCGTGAGAGGCACTAACACCTCGCACGGGTCTAATGCAACTCCTAGGAACTGATCGCATGGTCGCGGGACTCCTAGTTTGAGAGCATGGTGATGATTTGATAATATATACACTTAGTCTTAAAAAACAAGGCATTAGAGGGTGAAAGCACCAAACATTCCCCAAACGGCTCCATGAGACGAACCCACACCTCGCGCGGGACCATTGTAACTCTTAGAAACTGACCCAATAGTCACAGGACCCCTGGTGTGAGAGAACAACGATAATTTGAGAATATCCTCACTTAGTCTTGAAAACATGGCGTTAGAGGGAAAAACCAGGAAACACCCCCCAAACGGTCCCGTGAGAGGCACCCACACCTCGCTCGGGACTAATGTAACTCATAGGAACTGATCGCTTGGTCTTAGGACCCCCGATTTAAGAGAACAACAATAACTTGACAATATCTGCATTTAGGATTGAAAAACATGGCATTAAAGGGAAAAACCCTGAAACACACCCCAAACTTCCCGTACGTGGCACTAACACATCGCACGGGACCAATATAACTCGTAGGAATTGATCGCCAGGTCACGGGACCCTCGATTTAAGAGAATAATGATATTTTAAGAATATATACACTGACGATTGAAAAACATGGCGTTAGAGGGAGAAACCCTGAAACACAACCCAAATGGACCTATGATAGACATGAACACCTCGCACGGGACCAATAGAACTCGTAGGAACCGATCGCATGGTGACGGGACCCCCGATTTGAGAGCCCGATGATAATTTGATAATATGTGCACTTAGGGTTGAAAAATATGATTTTATAGGGAGAAACCTCAAAATATCCCCAAACGGTCCCGTGAGAGGCACCCACAGCTCGCAGGGGACCGATGTAACTCGTAGGTACTTAGTGCGAGGTCATGGGATCCTTGTTTTCAGATCATGATGATAATTTGAGAATATATATACTTGGGCTTGAAAACATGGTGTTATAGGGAGGAACACCAAAACACCCCCAAAATGGCCTCATGAGAGGCACACACTCCTCGCACGAAACCAATATAACATGTAGGAACTGATCGCATGGTCTCGGGACCCCTGGTTTAAGAGCACGGAGATAATTTGAGAATATATAAACTTAGGATTAAAAAACATGGCGTTAGAGGGAGAAACCCCAAAACACCCCCAAACGCCCCAATGAGAGGCCCAACACCTCACACGAGACCAATGTAAATTAAAGAAAATTATTGCATGGTCACGGGACCCCCGATTTGAGATCACAACTATAATTTGCAAATATCCACACATAGGTTTGGCAATATGGCATTCGAGGGAGAAACCCCAAAATACCCCCCAAACGGATCCGTGTGGGGATCCCACATCTCGCACGAGACCATGTAACTCATAGGAATTAACCTCGTGGTCACATGACCCTAGGGTTGAGAGCACGGAGATAATATTAGAATATAAGAACTTAGGCTTGAAAAATATGGTGCTAGAGTGGGAAACCCCGGAACACCCCCCAAACAGCACTATGAGATGCACCAACTCGTCGAATGGGACCAATGTAACTCGTAAGAATAGAAAGCATGATCACATGTCTTTCAGTTTGAGAGCAAGATGAAAATGTGAGAATATCAATACTTAGGCTTGAAAAACATGGCGTTAGAGGGATAAACCCTAAAACACGCCCCAAACGGCCCCGTAAGAGGCACCTACATCTTGCACGGGACAATGCAACTCGTAGGAACTGACCGCGTGGTCACAGGACCCCCGGTTTGATAGAACGATGATAATTTGAGAATATATATAATTAGAATTGAAAAAATGGCATTGGAGGGTGAAACACCAAAACACCCTCCCGAAGGCCCCATGAGAGGCATTAACACCTCGCACGGGACTAATGTAACCCCTAGAAATTGAGTGCATCGTCACGGGACCCCCGATTTGAGAGCATGGAAATAATTTGAGAATATCTACACTTAGGCTTTAAAACATGGCGTTATAGAGAGAAAGGTTGAAACTTATCAATATGAGTTCGATCCAGCCACATATAGAGGGACCCCAAGGCGATGGGGGCCAGAGGAAGGTTGAAACCCCTAGCCAAACGGATGGAAATATTTATGAGGTCCCTCCTGGGCTGGTCGTTGGGTTTCCCAGTCCGGAAGAAATGTGAAAGAAACACAAGAATGTAGGCTGGTAGTTTCATAGATGTGCCTCTACCTTGTCCCATTGCAGCAGTGACATCCTTTGGAGTTAGAGCCTAAAAAAAATAACTGATAAGGGGAGTAAAAGTGGACTTGTTTGAAGACCCAATGCAACAACGACAGATCCAATCGAGCTCAGCTCGATCGGTAGTCTTTTCGGCATCTAAGGCCTCATCATGGTATGCAAACTCACCCATGGGCTCAAACCCAAGTAGCTCACAGACGACCTCCAACGTGATAGTGAACACTCCCCACGTAGCAAAGAACGTGTGAGTTATAACATTCCATCTGGAAACTAGTACTTGCAGCGTAACATTATGCTTAGAAAGTGTGAACTTCCCAAATTAGTAGGCTCGATTAAGACTAACCTTCACAAGAGCAGCAGCGTGAGACCTCTACATATGTGTGTGGCAGGCCGTGAAATGGGATGGCGCCCCCAGGTGCCTCAAAATCGATCTAAGAATAGGGGAAGCTACCATGGTCCAACCTAAAGCGTAGAGTCCCCTCTGGAGGAAGGTAGTCCGACTTCGACGGATCCTCATCTTCATCGCCCAACATTATAGGGTCATACTTGGCTGAGAAATGGGAGGTCTTACATGCATCAGAGAATCCATCATCTTCACCAAATATGGGAGACCGGTAGTAAAAATGTAGTTTCTCTTGATGAGAAGCATTCAAGATAGTGGTGCTAGGGGTAGCAGCGGTGCCAGAGGTGGCGGAATGGGAGCTTGGTTGAGTAGAAGTGGTGTCAACCTTTACGGAACTTGAAGAAGCCATAGTAAGTGGAGATGAATGAAACAACTTGGTAAGAAGGTCTAGGAACAAATGTTGAGGAGCACAACCACAGATGGTGGCGTAAAAGATGAGAGAAGTAAGAAACTAGGTAAAGAGCTGGACAACAATGGGGTTTTCGTGCAAAGTTCTCTCTCTAAAGAAGACGGGAGCTTAAAGAAGACGAAGGAAAGAGAAGGGTTTTGAAAAAAGAGACGTTAAATCCTTTTAAACCTGTCTATTGAGTTTCCCACCACCGCACGTGTAAGACCGCCTATAATCATTTCAAATGAACATGTGGCACTTCAGGAAGTGTTTTGACAACTGAGAAGATAGCGCCATGTTATTTACGAAGTGACGCCTGGGGAATAGAAAGGGTTGCCTTCTTCAGCAAGTTTGAGTTTTGGCGCCAATTTTTTTTGTCAGACATATCCCATAAACTCCCAATGAAAAAGATATCCCAACGTTAAAAAAGTTACGATGTTCCCTCACCACAAGTCCAAACGTTATTTAAATTATGACTCGGCTACATCGGGGATAATTGTTGCTTTTTTTCAAACATAGCGAAGCGTTACAAGGGAGAATTTCACAAGTCCCAATGATAGGGGCAATTCGAACGAAAAATCGATGCTCACAACTATACCCCACAACAGCATTGACGAGAGAATTTCACTTCCCCAGAGAAAGAATGAGTATTTGAGAAGGTTAGTAGGACTTTTGGGAAAATTTCAAATAGTAAAGCTAGAATAGTTGAAGCTTAGTGTAAGGAAAAAACGACGATGTCCCTTCGCCAAAGATAAGCCGCAATGCTTCGACTCTAGAACATCGGGGAGAATTTTCCTTTTTCCTCCAAGAAGTAAAGCAGTTGTTGTAACGAAAGAAAAAATGTCAGAATCTTTTCACACATAGGAGGTTCATTGGATTGAGAAGTTTTCTTGCAGACATTTCCTGTCCCATAATAAATCTCTCCACGAAGGGGCAAATGTAGAGGGGGCTTGAAGGTAATCCTGAGATTAAGAATAATTCCCCTATTTACAACAGTATCTGGGGTTATATCAGCTCAAGCATGGCCACTCGGCCTGGTAACTCAGCAAGGCAGCTCAAGTGTGGCAACTCAGCGAGGCAGCTTAGCGTGGAAACTCATATTTTATCTTATTTTGTTACTTAGCCATATTGTATCTTTTGTTTTTACTGACTATGGGCTATAACGAATCTAAAGATGTAATAAGAATAATAATTAA
Organism: Sambucus nigra; assembly: GCA_949130495.1. NCBI lineage: Eukaryota > Viridiplantae > Streptophyta > Magnoliopsida > Dipsacales > Adoxaceae > Sambucus > Sambucus nigra. Next base: position 117,093,431 of record OX422219.1, read on the forward strand.
GTGTGAGGTCGAACGATACTCGCGAGAGACCAGTCTTGGCAGGGCCGAGGAGAGCTTTCATACTCTATTGAACGACCTCCCCATGGGAGCTTTGGAGGGACTTGGTTTGGGGGATTGAGAAATGAGGCACCATTGGGGATTGTCCTGACCATCTTAAATACACCTGGTAAAACACTTAAGGACCCTGACCGTGGGACCTCAGGGGCAGCATCCTTGAGTTCCATCAAGCATTGAGTTGTGAGCCAAATAACCCTCTACTTAATGTCACATCCATTTTATCTGTCACTAACTAGCTAGGCAATGTCAAACCTGCACTTGAGTAAACCACTGTGGTATTTGGGGCTGTTAGATAGTTGGTGAGCCACCTCTATGACAACAACCCCCCTGACACAGAGTGGTTAGGCAAAAGGCATGTCTTGGCATTTAATGTTTATGACGTGGAGACAACTAGTGCATCAGGTATTTAATGTTTATGACATAAATTATGAGGGATGTCTTTCACAGACATTAATAGCGGAGTTGACTAGGGGATGGTGTGGGAGGTTATTTAAGGACCCCAACCACCTCTGAGGAAAGGATGATCTTTTGAGAGTTCAGAAGTTATTTCTAGAGAGATAATATACATTAGAGAGAGTAATTACAAACCAGAGAGTTTTACTCACCCACCATTGTCATTTATTTAAGCTTTTAATACTTGATAGAGATTCTTGAGTGTGGTTGGTGTGTTTGGCTGCCTACCAAGGTGTATCTGAGGTGCTCACTTATCCCTCCTTCTAGCTAATAAGTTACTTCTAAGTTCATTACTACCTTCTGAGTTATACACGAGAGATTTGTGAGTTCAAACTGAGTCTATATTCATTGAGTCGTGTTTACATGTCTTGTGGTTAACCAATAGTGTTGCTATTTAACTTATCATTACTGTACTAAGAAAGGGGTTACACCTCCATCTTATCTAAACTACCCTCTTACATTTGGCGACTCCGCTGGGGAGGAATTCTTCTAAGCAAGGATTATGGTGCAAGATAATGTTAATCAAAGGCTCAACTTTGATGAAATTCATCATAATGAAGAACATGCAACGAGAGAACTGAAGGCTCTAAGGGACGGGGACCCTCGAATAGAGGTACCTCCAGTTCAGGCGATGACAAGCATTCCATGGGTGACACAAGCTTCCACGAGCACTGCGTTGGGACCAGATCAAGTGTCACTACTCATGAATAAGTTTTACGAGTTCTTGCAAACTCCAGTAGCTTCAATGGTGTTGGGAGGATTTGAATCAAACTCTTTCGTGACACCAAGGGCAGCCCCAACGGCCCCACTAAATATAGGCGTAATGGGAACATTCCAAGCAAGTATGCCCTCTGTTTTGAATCCAGTAGTGGGAACGTCAGGAGTATCAATGACCCCAAATATGATGATTGCTCCATCCACAACGGGCACTCAACCTATAGTCCCATTGGTTGTTGCTCCAGTGGCATCACTCATGGAGGTAATGAGGAAGGAGATGCAAAATGAGATGCTGAAGTTCATGCAAGCCTCCTTGTAATTTACTGGCAAGGTAGCTTCGATTTATGATGACTTTCGAGCACCTTACCCCCAGGAATACAACAATTAGACCTTTCCAAAAGATTATATTCCTCCTATTTTTGAAAAATACACAGGGAAAGGTGGAAACCCTAAGTAGCACATTTAGTGCTTCTTTGAACACTTTGGGGCACATTGTAATAATAAGAAGCTCAGGTCGATCGAGTTTTTTAAATCCTTCACCGATAAAGCATATACCTGGTATTCCCATTTGGCTCCCAAGAGTGTTTCTACCTAGGAGGGGATGCATGTTTTGTTCGTCTAGAAGTTCTTTCTGGCGAAAGATGAGTTTACTTTGACCTAACTGGGGAGGGAGAAGCAACGACCCGAGGAAGAAGTGGTGGCATACGTTTGAACGTTCAGGCAAAGGTCCCTCGATGCGAGGGAGGAGGCCAAAGAATCAAAATTATTACAAATCTGTTCGGAGGGGCTGTTTCCTGAGTACATTTGTCATCTCATTAATGAAACGCGCGAGGGAACTTTTTCGGCGTTCCCAAAAGTAGCAAGAAATATCTCCTTGGTGGTGCAACCAAATCCATTGGTGGTGCCCATGATGTTTAGGCAGCCGATGCAACCTGTGGGGGGGGGGGGGGAGAGGTCTCAGCCCCCACGGGTAGGGTACACCGAGGGAGTAGATGGGGTCAAGGCACCGAAGAAGGACAATAAGAGGAAGTTTGAAAGAGACAGGGAAGACCCACCACTGATGTATCTAGCTGTTGTTATAAATACACAACTTCTTTTTATGATGAGTATGCAAGTTCTTTTTTTTTTATTACAACTTAAGTGGATATGAAAGAATTATAGAACTTCACAATGTATGCAAACAGTTGTAACGCAAGGAAATGACATGGGAAAACATACATTTTTCTTCATTCATAAACTTTGGGGCATTACAAAATTGGGAGCTATTTCCCAAGAATTTCATAGAAAGAAGAAAAAGAAAATATTTACAACAAGTAAATGACCTAAAAGGAACCAAAGATCTGGAGCAGAAAAAAAATCTCTACGAAGGCCCGAAGAAACTGTCAGGCAAGACTGTTGGGCATTTATAGAAACCTCCAGCCTCGTTTACGTTTGTGTACGCTTAATGAGGAGTCACTCTTATTTCATCTTGGCTAAACGTAGAGCTTCTTCGATATCCCCCACCACTTTGTCAACAGCTGTAAGGAGAGGTGCTAACTCAACCAACTTAGCTTCCTTAGCCCGTTAGTCACCCTGATGTTTCGGGAGCAGTTCCCTTTGGCTATCCAGTCGATGGATCTTCAAAGTTTTTAAGTGCGTGATAAGCCAGTCAAAATGCAAGACATCACGCCCCAACTCCTTCAGGTAGCCTAGGAATTGGTTGAGGAGGGCTCTGGTAATGTTTGATGTCAAAGTGCTGGCAATCTCGGCCACAACGGTAGCCATGCTCTGAAGCCTATAACTCATTACGGAGATGTTGGAACGCAGGCAATCCATAGTGAACATTTCAGGATGGTGGCTTAAAAGTTGCTTAACTACCAAGTGATGATTGGCAGGCATCTGAGGAGAACGCCGAAGCACCATCAGGCAGAAGGCATGAGGAGCCAAGTCAGGTAGAGGAACGCTCTTTGTAGCAGCACCAATCGTGGAACCTTGATCGTTGCGATTGGAGTCTTTTGAAATAACGGGTTCCCGATGGGGTGAAGCGATGGGCAAAAGAACTGGTGGAGAATCCTCCTGAGAAACCTGATAACAGTTGGAAGAAATGATGAGTTTATGGAAAAATCTTAACAAGCATTTTCATTGTGAAGTCACAGATATAGGTGGAGTTAATGAAAAAATCTTAACAAGCGTTTTCGTTGTTAAGTCACCAATATAGGTGGAGTTTATGAAAAATCTTAACAAGCATTTTCGTTGTCAAGCATTTTCGTTGTTAAGTCACCGATATAGGTGAAGTTTATGAAAAATATTAACAAGCATTTTCGTTGTTAAGTCACCGATATAGGTGGAGTTCATGAAAAATCTTAACAAGCGTTTTCGTTGTTAAGTCACCGATATAGGTGGAGTTTATGAAAAATCTTAATAAGCTTTTTCTTTGTTAAGTCAACGATATAGGTGGAGTTTATGAAAAATCTTAACAATCATTTCCGTTGTTAAGTCACCAGTATAGGTCGAGTTTATAAAAAAATTTAATAAACATTTTCGTTGTTAAGTCACCGATATAGGTGGAGTTTATGAAAAATCTTAACAAGTGTCGATATAGGTGGAGTTTATGAAATATCTTAACAAGCATTTTCGTTGTTAAGTCACCAATATAGGCGGAGTTTATGGAAAATCTTAACCAGTGTTTTCAGTCATAAGTCACTGTCAAATGTGAAGTTTGAAAGGTTGAGAAATGCAGAGAAATTAACGAAGTACCTCGGCAGTTACAGGAGCGAGAATTGGAGTCACTGTGGAGGCTATAGTGGCAGGAACTGTTAGGGGCAGGATTACTTCCTCGGAAGCCTCAACGGTGCCCTTATCTGACAAAGCCTCAACGGTTGGCAAAGCTCCCTCGCCAATAAAAGGTAACAAGTCCAATGTAGGAGTTTTGCTCAAAGAAGGCGATGGCCCTTCAACCGATACTTCAGCACGGGTAGGCACCGAAAAATCATCACACTAGGCAGAAGCATCCACCCTGGCTTTGAAAAGAAGAAGACCACTAAGAGAAAAGGGTGGGTAAGACTTGGAGAAAGCTACAAACATGAAGTCGCGAGTTAGACATGGGAAGTAACTATGAAAAAAAGGGAGAAATGCATCGAAGTGTTACTTACCCCCATTATGGAACCAAAAAGGGGAACCACATTTATGGGTCTCGTCAGTATAGTGGGGAGAAGAATGCCAGCTACCAAAGATGCCATTTCCACCTAAGGCATCTCATCATATTATAGTTCAGTATGAAAGAAAAGAGAAAGGATATGGGAAAAACAAAAAAACAACAACTTGAGCCATGACAAGTAATTGTTTATATTACCTCAGGGGCACTCTCCCTAGCTCCAACGATGGGCAGAAAGACCTCGTGCTATGATGAAGTTTTAGAAGGGGCTGGGGGAGTTATCTCTAGTTCAGAGGAGACAACCCCAGATTCAACGGAACCTCCTCCCACAACAGCATCCTTCATGCGACGGGAATAAGTAAGCCCGATCATGGGGGAACAGGGAGGAGTAGTATCGGCTTGAGAGATACCAAAATGTCCCCCCAAAAAAGGGCTCACGGGGGGACTGGGTCTTCCTTCTTCAATTCCCTGCACCAACGGTATCAAGAGTTAAGCGGATGCAGCTTGCCTTAAGAAAAATGTGAATAAGAGAAAAAACATGCACACATACCTCAGATCCGGAAGGAGAATGAGAAGATATAACCACCAGCGAGGGAGTTGGGGAGGGATTTATCTCAGGCATCCGTTTCTTTTGGGACTTGGTACCCAAAGATTTTTCTTCGTATCCGTTGCACCAGCACCTTGAGGAACCCTCGAACATTTTCTCTTCTTTGCTGTTGGCTCAGTTGGATCAACTACAACCGTGGGAAAGACAGCCGAAGGAGGAACAATAGGGGTGTGTCACTGAAGTCAACATTTATTCATTCTACCTCAGCCTGAACTTTCCTTCTTAACTCCTCGGCCATTTCTGAAGACATAGGAGGAGGAATGGAGGCAATGAGGAACGCCTCCAATGGAGATTGGTCTTGGGACTTAGATTTTGAGTCAGTCCCACTCTTGGACTTCCTAGTCTTTTTGGCAAGTGGCTGGGAAGGCCCTTCGCCAGTAGCAGCTTCGGCTAAAGGGGCAGGCTGTTTGGCAATGGAAATGACCTTGGGTTTGGGCGTGTTAGTGGGGACCATCGGGCAATAAGGGGGTAGCTCGTGGGGAGGATCTTTGACGATTTTACTCAGAGGGAACTCAACTCCAAGAACGGAGTTTCCCTTGAGACCTAGCTCGAAGGCAGAGAAAGAAAGGACTGGGGGATATTGGGGAGGACTCTGTATAAACTCGCGAATCCTTATCAGTTGCACCAAACGAAACTTGGTGGCATAAGAGGTAAATACATCCCCCTTCCTAGTGGCACTTGAAAGGATGACTCGCCCATCGATGGTAGAGGACACACCAAGAACCGCTGCTACAAGATAGAAGGTTCAAGCTTCCATGAAATTTCCCCTTGTATGGTTTTGTTGAAACACAGGTCTAGGGCCCCCCTGATCAAACCCAAAATGCATGCCGCATCTATTGGGGTTATAAGGTTCAGAGGTATATCCCCATTCAGTAAAGGCGGGAAGAAACCCAGGGGTAAACACAAGAACCACAGCCTATGAAGGATCTTCTATGATCGGTATGAATTTGACCGTTGAAGCTGTAGAAGGAAAAAAATCCCAAGAATGGGAAAAAGTAGATTCGTTGTATGGCCTCATTATATAGGAGTCAAAATGATCAAAAACTCCCATTATCTCCTTTCGACTCTATTTTTTATGGAAACATAAGAGGCGTGGGAGCTTAATACCATGGCTCACGGGGAAGGAGATACACTTGGCGGTAATGGTAGCGAAACGGGTGTAAAGGAAGCCCGTTAAGATAATGGTGTTGGAAAAATTAACCAAGTTATAACGACCCAGTGACCATGCCGTGTCGATATGAGTTCGATCCAACCACGTATAGAGGGACCCCAAGGCGATGAAGGCCAGAGGAAGGTTGAAACCCCTGGCCAAATGGATGGAAATATTTATGAGGTCCCTCCTGGGATGGTCGTTGGCTTTACCAATCAGGAAGAAGCGTGAAAGGAACATAATAATGTAGGCTGGTAGTTCCAGAGATGTACCTCAACCTTGGACCGTTGCAGTAGTGATTCCTTTGGAGTTGGAGCTTTGAAAAAATAACTAATAATGGGAGTAAAAGTGGCCTTGTTTGAAGACCTAGTGCAACTACGACATATCTGATCGAGTTTAGCTCGATCGACAGTCTTTTCGGCGTCTAAGGCCTTATCATGGTATGAAAACTCACCCATGGGCTCAAACCCAAGTAGCTCGCAGACGGCCTCCAAAGTGATGGTGAACTCTCCCCACACATTAGAGAATGTGTGAGTTGTAATGTTTCATCTGGAAACTATTACTTGCAACGCAGCGTTATGGTTAGAAAGTGTGAACTCCCCAAACCACTAAGCTAGATAAAGACCAACAATCGCAAGAAAAGCAGCGTGAGAGCTCTACATATGTGTGTGCCAGGCAGCGAAATGGGCTGGCACCCCCACGTGCCTCAAATTCGATCTGAGAATAGGGGAAGTCACCACGGTCCAACCAAAAGCATAGAGTCCCCTCTGGGGGAAGGTAGTCCCACTATGACGGAACCTCATCTTCATCGTCTAAAAGTAAAGGGTCATACTTGGTTAAGAAATGGGAGGTATTACATGCATCAGAGAATTAATCATCTTCACCAAATATGGGAGACCAGTGGTAAAAGCGTAGTTTCTCTTGACGAGCAGCATTCAGGATAGTGGTGCTAGTGTAGCAACGACACTAGAGGTTGAAGAAGGGGAGCTTGGCTAAGCAGTGGTGGTGTCAACCTTTGCAGAACTTGAAGAATCCATAGTAAGCTGAGATGTGTGAAAAAGATTGGTAAGAAGGGATAGGAATAAAGATAGATGAGTACAACCACACGGTGGTGGCATAAAAGATGAGAGAAGGAAGAAGCTAGGTAAAGAGATGGGCAACAATGGGGTTTTCGCACAAAGTTCTCTCTCTAAAGTAGACGGGAGATTGAAGAAGACGAAGGAAAGAGAAGGGTTTTGAAAAAAGAGACGTTTGAAACCTTTTAAACGTGTCTATTAAGTTTCCCACCACCGCAGGTGCAAGGCCGCCTATAATCATTTCAAATGAACACGTGACACGTCGGGAAGTGTTTTGACAGCTGAGAAGACAACGCAATGTCAATGACGAAGTGACGCCTGGGGAATAAAAAGGGTTGCCTTCTTAAGAAAGTTTGGTTTTGGCGCAAGATTTTTTTTGTCAGACATATCCAATAAACTCCCAATGAAAAAGATGTCCCAATGGTTTAAAAAGCTATGATGTCCCCTTGACACAAGTCCAAATGTTGTTTAAATTATGACTCGACTACATTGGGGAGAATTTCTGTTTAGTTTTCGAACACAACGAAGCATTACAAGGGAGAATTTCACAAGTTTCAATGATAGGGCACTTCTAACGAAAAATCACTGCTCACAACTATACCCCACAATAGCATGAACGAGAGAATTTCACTTCCCCAGAGAAAAAATGAGTATTTGAGAAGGTTAGTAGGATTTTCAGGAGAATTTCAAATAGTAAATCTAGAATAGTTGAAGCTCAGTGTAAGGAGAAAGCGGAGATGTTCTTTTGCTAAAGATAAGCCGTAGCGATTCAAATCAGGAACATCGAGGAGAATTTTACTTTTTCCTCCAGACGGTAATGCAGTTGTTATAACAAATGGAAAGATGTTAAAATCTTTTCACACAGAGGAGGTTCATCGGATTGAGAATTTTTCTTGCAGACATTTCCTGTTCCCATAATAAATCTCTCCACGAAGGGGAAAATATAGAGGGGCTTAAAGGTAATACTGAGATTAGGGATAATTCCCCTATTTACAACAGTATCTGGGGTTAAGGCAGCTCAAGCGTGGCAACTCAGCAAGGCATCTCAAGCGTGGCAACTTAGTAAGGCATCTCAAGCATGGCAACTCAGCGTGGCATCTCAACGGGGCACCTTAGCGTGGCAACTCATATTTTAGCTTGTTGTGTTACTTAGCCATATTATATCTTTTGTTTTTATTGACTATGGTCTATAACGAATCTAAACATGTAATGAGAATAATAATTATGTGTGAGGTCGAACGGTACTCATGAGAGACTAGTCTTGGTAGGGCCTGGGAGAGCTTTCATGCTCTATCGAACGACCTCTCCATGGGAACTTTGGAGGGACTTGGTTTGGAGGATTGAGAAGTGAGGCACCATTGGGGATTGTCCTGACCATCTTAGATACACCAGGTAAAACACAGAAGGACCCTGACCGTGGGACCTCGGAGGGAGTAGCCTTGAGTTCCATTGAGCATTGAATTGTGAGCCAAACAACCCTCTACTTAATGTCACATCCACTTTATCTGATGTCACTAACCTGCTAGGCAATGTCATACCTTCACTTGAGTAAACAACCATGGTATTTGGTGCTGTCAGACAGTTGGTGAGACACCTCTGTGATAACATCCCCCTGACACACAGTGTTTAGGCAAAAGGCATGTGTGGGAGGCTATTTAAGGACCCCAACCACCTCCGAGGAAATGATGATCTTTTGAGAGTTCAGAAGTTATTACTAGAGAGATAATATACATCATAGAGAGTAATTACAAACAAGAGTGTTTTACTCACCCACTATTGTCATTTATTACGAAGCTTTTAATCCTTGACAGATATTTTTGAGGGTGGTTGGTGTGTTTTGCTGCCTACCAAGGTGTATCTAGGATGCTCACTTCTCTCTCCCTCTAGCTAAGTTACTTCTAAGTTCATTACTACCTTATGAGTTATACATGAGCGATTTGTGAGTTCAAACTGAGTCTATCTTCATTGAGTCATGTTTACATGTCATGTGGTTAACCAACAATGTTGCTATTTAACTTATCATTACGGTACTCAAAAAGGGGTTACACCTCCATGTTATCTAAACTACCCTCTTATAGTAGTAACTGACCACGTGGGCATGGGACCTATGGTTTGAGAGCATGGCAATAATTTGAGAATATCTACACTTAGTCTTGCAAAACGTGGTGTTAAAGGGTAAAACCCCAAAACACCCCACAAATGGCCCCCCATGTGGCACCAACACCTTGCATGGGACCAATGTAACTCATAGGAACTGACCGCGTGGTCAAGGGGTGACATATTTGAGAGCATGATGATAATTAGATAATATCTACAATTAAGTTGAAAAAACATGATGTTAGAGAGAGAACCCACCAAACACCCCCCAAACGGCCACAAGAGAGGCACCCACACCTCACCCAAAACCAATGTAACTCGCAGGAATTGACCCCGTGGTCACATGACTCACGATTTGAGAGCACGGTGATAGTTTACGAATATTAACACTTAGGATTAAAAACACAGCGTTAGATGGGAAGCCCTAAAAAACCCACTAAATGGCCCCAAGCGAGGCACCCATCCCTTGTACGAGGACCAATGTAACTCGTAGGAACTGACCATGTCATCACGAGAGCCCCAGTTTGAGAGAACGAAGTTAATTTGATAATATATACTCTTTGGCTTGAAAAACATGGCGTTAGAGGGTGAAATCCCGAAACACCCCCCAAATGACACCGTGAGAGGCACCAAATCCTTGCACATAACCAATAAAACTTATAGGAACTGTGCACGTGATTACAGGACCCCGGGTTTGAGAGCACTGCGATTATTTGAGAATACCTACAATTTGGATTAAAAACATGGCGTCAGGGGGAAAACGCAAAACACCCCCCAAACGGCCCCGTGTGAGGCACTAACACCTCGCACGGGATAATATAACTTGTACCAACTGACCGCGTGGTAACGGGACCCCTAGTTTGAGAGCACGCTGATAATTTGAATATATCTACACTTAGGGTTAAAGAACAAGGCGTTAGAGGTTGAAACCCCGAAACATAGCCCAAATGCCATCGTGGGAGGCACTAACACCTTAAGCAGGACAATTGTAACTCGTAGGAACAGATCGCATGGTCACGGGAGCCCTGGTTTGAGAGCACTACAATAATTTGAGAATTACAACACTTAATCTTGAAACACATAGCGTTAGAGGGCAAAACCACGAAACACCCACCAAATGGCCCCGTTAGAGGCACCAACACCTCGCATAGGACCAATGTAACTCGTAGGAACTGACGATGCCTAGTTTGAGACCACAGAGATAATTTGAGAATATCTATACTTAAGCTTAAAAATATGGCATTAGAGGGTAGGACCCCGAAACCACCCACAAATGCCCCCGTGAGAGTTACCAACACCAAGCACGGACCAATGTAACACGTAGGAACTGACCACGTGGTCACGGAACCCCTGATTTGAGACTAGGGTGATAATTTGAGAATATCTATACTTAAGGCTTGAAAATATGGTGTTATAGGGTGAAACCCCAAACCACCCCCCAAACGGCCCCGTGAGAGGCACCAACACCGTGCACAGGACAAATATAACTCGTAGGAACTGACCGCGTGGTCAAGGGACCCTCGGTTGGAGATCATGACCCTAATTAGATAATATCTACACTTAGGCTTGAAAAACAGGGCGTTAGAGGACGAAACCCTGAAACACCCCCCAAAACAGCCTCGCGAGAGGCACCCACACCTCGCACATAACTAATGTAACTTATAGGAGATAACAGCGTGGTCACGAGACCCCCGGTTTGAGAGAATGTAGATAATTTGATAATATTAACACTTAGGCTCGAAAACATGGTGTTAGATGGGGAAATTCTGAAACACCCACAAATCGTCCCCATGTGAGGCACCCACACCTCGTATAGGACAATGATACTCGTATAAACTGACTGTGTGGTCATGAGACTCACGGTTTGAGAGAACAGTGATAATTAAAGAATATCTACACTTTCACTTGAAAAAATGGCATTATAGGGTGAAACCCCAAAATACCACCCAAACGACACCGTGAGAGTCACCAAATCCTCGTACTGGATCAATGTAACTAATAGGAACTGATTGTGTGATTACAGGACCCCCTGTTTGTGAGAACGACAATAAATAGAGAATATCTACACTTAGGCTTGAAAAACACAGCGTTAGAGGTACAAACCCCAAAACACTCCCCAAACTTCCCCTTGAGAGGCTCCAACACCTCGCCTGAGACCAATGTAACTCGTAGGAACAAACTGCGTGGACACGGTACCTCTGGTTTGATAGCACGGAGATAATTTGAGAATATCTACACTTATACATGTATAACATGGAGTTATAGGGCAAAACCCCAAAACACCCCGCAAATAGCCCCGCGTGAGGCACTAATACCTCGCATGGGACCAATGTAACTTATAGGAATTGACCGGGTGGTCAAGGGGCACCGTATTTGAGATAATGGTGATAATTAGAGAATATATACACTTAAGCTTGAAAAAAATGACGTTAGAGGGAGAACTGACCAAACATCCCCCCAAACGGCCTTAAGAGAGTCACCCCCACCTCGCACGGAACCAATGTAACTCGTAGGAAATGACCCCGTGGTCACATGACCCCCGATTTGAGAGCATGGTGATAGTTTCAGTATATTAACACTTAGGCTTAAAAAGATAAAGTTAGATGGGAAACCCCGATACACCCACCAAATGGCCCGAGGCGAGGCACCCATCCCTCGTATGGGGACCAATGTAACTCGTAGGAACTGACCGCATCTTCATGAGATTCCCAGTTTGAGAGGACGAAATCAATTTGAGAATATCTACACTTTGGCTTGAAAAACTCGGTGTTAGAGGGTCAAACCCCGAAAACCCCCCAAACGACATCGTGAGGAGCACCAAATCCTCATACAGGACCAAAATAACTCATAGGAACTGGGTGCATGATTACAGGACCCCCAATTTGAGAGCATTGCGATTATTTGAGAATACCTACAATTTGGCTTAAAAAGCATGGCGTTATGAGGAAAAACCCAAAGCACCCCCCAAACGGCCCAGTGTGAGGCACCAACACCTCGCACAGGACAATGTAACTCGTAGGAACTGACTACGTGGTCACATGACCCCTGGTTTGAGAGCACAACAATAGTATTAATATATCTACACTTAGGCTTGACAAACATGGAATTAGAGGACAAAATAACAAAACACCACCCTAACGGCCCCATGAGAGGCAACAACACCTCGTACGGGACTAAAGCAACTCGTAGGAATTGACTGCATGGGTGCGGGACCCCCGATTTTAGAGCATGATAATAATTTGAGAATATCTACACTTAGGCTTGAAAACATTTCATTATGAAGCAAAACATATAAACCCCGACCAAACGATCTTATGAGAGGCTCCAACACATCGCAATGGACCAATGTAATTCTTAGGAGCTGATCACATGGCCATGGGACCCCTGTTTTGAGAGAACAATGACAATTTGAGAATATATACACTTAGGCTTGAAAAATATGGCGTTAGAGGGTGAAAACTTCAAACACCCTCTTGAGAGGGACCAACACGTTGCACAGGACCAATGTAATGCATAGATACTAACCGCATGGTCACTGGACTCCTGGTTTGAGAGCACAACGATAATTTGAGAATATCTACACTTAAGCTTGAAAAACATGGCTTTAAAGGGAAAACCCTTGAAAAACCCTCTAAACGGCCCCGTGAGAATAACCAACACCTTGCACACAACCAATGCAACTCGTAGGAACTGATCTCATTATCACGAGACCCCTGGTTTAAGACCATGGTGATAATTTGAGAATATCTATACTTAGGCTTAAAAACACGTCGTTAGAGGGTAAAACCCTGAAATAGCCCACAAACGACCCCGTGAGAGGTACCAACACCTTGCACGGAACCAATATAACTCGTAGGAAATGATCGCGTGGTCACGAAACCCCTGGTTTGAGACCATGGTGATAATTTGAGAATATTTATACTTAGGCTAGAAAACATGGTGTTATAGGGCGAAACCCCAACACAACCCCCAAACAAGACCAATGTAACGCGTAGGAACTGACCGCATTGTCAAGGGACCCCCGATTTGAGATCACGATCCTAATTAGATAATATCTACACTTAAGCTTAAAAAACATGGCATTATATGGAGAAATATCGAAACACCAACCAAACGGCCCCGTGAGAGGCACCCACACCTCATATGGAACTAATGTAACTCATAGGAACTAGTCACCAGGCCACGGGACCCCCAGTTTGAGATCATGGTTATCGTTTGAGAACATTAACACTTGGGCTTGAAAACATAGCGTTTTATGGGGAAACTTCAAAACACCCACCAAACGGCCCTGTGAGAGGCACCCACACCTCGTACGGGACCAATGTAACTCGTAGAAACTGACCGTGTGGTCATGAGACTCCCTGTTTCAGAGTACCAATATAATATGAGAATATATACACTTTGGCATGAAAAATGTGGCATGAGAGGGTGAAACCCAGAAACACCACCCAAATGACACCGTGAGAGGCACCAACTCCTCGCACGGGACCAATAAAACTCGTAGAAACTGACCGTGTGATTAAAGGACCCCCAGTTTGAGAGCACGATAATAAATAGATAATATCTATACTTACGCAAGAAAAACATGGCGTTAGAGGGAGAAACCCCAAAACACTCCAATGTAACTCGTAGGAACTAACTGTGCAGTCACGGGACTCCCAGTTTGAGAATACGATGTTAATTTGAAAATATATAGACTTAGGCTTAAAAAACTAGAGATGATAATTTTCATATTTCTAGACTTAGGCATAAAAACATGGCGTTAGTGGGTGAAAACCCAAAACAGCCACGACTCCGTGAGAGGCACCAACACCTCGTACGGGACTAATGTAACTCGTAGGAACTGATCGTGCGATCATGGGACTCCCAGTTTTATTATACGATGATAACTTGTAAATTTCTAGACTTAGTCTTATAAACATGGCGTTAGTGGGTGATAATTTCTAAATTTTTGTAAAACTACTTGGTTACTGATATCATTTTTTTTTTGTATCCTATCATTTGCAGGATAACATTGTATCATTTGTTTTTTTGCACGTGGAAAAAATAAAGGAGGGAATAGTTTACAACATCAAGATTGTTTATATAATGTTGTGGACATTCAAGATTATGTTTTTTATGTGTTACAGTCGTGCGGGCTTTTGCTTTTTTATATTATGGCCGTGTGGGCTTTTATAATTTGATTGTTAAATTTTATGGCCGTGCGGGCTTTATAATAATCAAGTTTTATATTTACAGGGTTTGGAATGTCCAGAAAATAGAGGAAACTCTGCCCGATTTTTGTTTGGTCAGTGAATTATTAAGGCGTGTAATATTTTTAAGTTTGTATACATATTAGTTTATTAACAATGTACCCGATTCGCAATTTATGATTTTTTCATTGTTTTGCCAATAACAAATATTTGTAACACCTCGTATGCGTCCAATGTTACACGTAGCAACCTACCCTGCAGTCACAGGACTCCCAATTTTAGGATTGGACCAAAAAAAGACATTTGAGAGAACGACGATAAATTGAGATTATCTACAGTTAGCCTTGCAAAACCCGACAAACAGCCCCATGTGAGGTACGAACACCTCGCACGGGACAAATGTAACTATTAGGAACTGACCGCGTGGTCACGGGACCCCTGGTTTGAGACCACGGTGATAATTTGAGAATATCTATACTTAAGCTTAAAAACATGGCGTTAGAGGGCAAAACCCAGAAACACCCCCCGAACGGCCCCGTGAGAGGCACTAACACCTCGCACGGGACAAATGTAACTCGTAGGAACTAATCGCGTGGTCATGGGACCCCTGGTTTGAGACCATGGTTTTAATTTAAGAATATCTTTACTTAGGGTTAAAACATGGCGTGATAGGGCAAAACCCCAAAACACCCCCCAAATAATCCCATGAGAGACACTAACACCGTGCTCAGGACCAATGTAACTCATAGGAACTGACCGCGTGGTCAAGGCACCCCCAGTTTGAGAGCCCGAGGATAATTAGAGAATATCTACACTTAGTCTTGAAAAAGATGGCGTTAGAGGGAGAAACCCAGAAACACCCCCCAAACGGCCTCGTGAGAGGCACCCACACCTCGCACGGGACCAATGTAACTCGCAATGACCACGTGGTCATAGTACTCCCCATTTGAGAGCATGATGATAGTTTTAGAATATTAACACTTTGTCTTCAAAACATAGTGTTAGATGGGAAACTCTGAAACACCTACTAAATGGCCCCGTGAGAGGCACCCACACCTCTTGTGGGACCATTGTTACTCGTAAGAACTGAGCATGTGGTCATGAGACCCCCGATTTGAGAGCACGACGATAATTTGAGAATATTTACCCTTTGGATTGAAAAATATGGCATTAGAGGGTGAAACCCCGAAACATGCCCCAAATGGCACCGTGAGAGGCACCAAATCCTCGCACAGGACCAATGTAACTCGTACCAACTGACCGCGTGATTACAGAACCCCCAGTTTGAGAGCACGACAATAATTAGATAATATCTACGAATAGGCTTGAAAATCATGGCGTTAGAGGGAGAAACCCCAAAACACTCCCCAAACGGTCTTGTGAGAGGCACCAATGCAACTCATAGGAATTGACCGCGTGGTGAAGGGACCCCTAGTTTGAGAGCACGATGATAATTTGATAATAACTACATTTAGGTTTGAAAAATATGGCGTTAGAAGACAAAACCCCGAAATAGCACCCAAAGGCCCCGTGAGAGGCACTAACACCTCGTACAGGACCAATTTAACTCGTAGGAGCTGATTGCATGGTCACGGGACCCATGGTTTGAGAACACGGTGATAATTTGAGAATATCCACACTTGGGCTTGAAAACATGGTGCTATAGGGAGAAACTTCAAAACACCCTTCAAACGGCCCTGTGAGAGGTACCAACATCGTGCACGGGAGCATTGTAACTTGTAAGAATAGACCGCGTGGTCAAGGGACCCCCGGTTTGAGAGTATGATGATAGATAGGGAATATCTACACATAGGCTTTAAAAACATGGTGTTAGAGGGCGAAACCCCATAACACCCCCCAAACGGCCATATCTGAGGCACCCACACCTCGCACGGAAATAATGGCACTCGTAGGAACTGACTGCGTGGTCACGAGACTCCCGGTTTGAGAGCATGGTGATAGTTTCAGAATGGTAACACTTAGGCTCGAAAACATGGAGTTAGATGGGAAACCCCGAAACACCCACTAAATCGCCCCGTGAGAGCCACCTTCACCTCGTACGGGACCAATGAACTTGCACGAACTGACCGTGTGGTCACGAGACCCGCGATTTGAGAGCATAATGATAATTTGAGAATATTTACACTTTGGCTTGAAAAACACGGTATTAGAGGGTGAAACCCCGAAATACCCCCCAAACGGCACCAAATCCTCGTACGGAACCAATGCAACTGTTAGGAACTAACCGTGTGGTCACAGGACCCCCAGTTTGAGAGCATAGTGATAATTTGAAAAAAATTACACTTAGGATTGAAAAACATGGCGTTAGAGGGTAAAACCCCGAAACACCCCCAAAATGGCTCTATGAGAGGAACCAACACCTCACCCGGGACCAATATAACTCTTAGGAACTGATGGCCAAAAGATCCCCAATTTAAGAGAAAATAAAAAATTTGAGAATATCTATACTTAGGCTTGAAAACATTACATTGTAGAGTGACACCCCAAAACACCCACGGTCCCGTGAGAGGCACCAACACCTCGCACGGGACCAATGTAATTCGTAGTAAGTGACCGCGTGGTCACAAGACCCCCGATTTGAGACCACGACGGTAATTATAGAATATCTATACTTGGGCTTAAAAACATGGCATTACAGGGAGAAACCCCGAAACCCCGCCCAAACGCCCTCGTAAGAGGCACCAAAACGTCGCACAGTACCAATATAACTCTTTGGAACTGATCGTGTGGTCAAGGGCCCCCAATTTTAGAGTACGACGATAATTATAGAATAACTACACTTAAGCTTGAAAAACATGGCGTTGTAGGGTGAACCCACCAAACATCCCCCAAAACGTCCACAAGAGAGGCACCCACACCTCGTACGGAACCAATGTAAGTCATAGGAACTGATCGCGTGGTCACGGGGACCATAGATTTAGGATCACGGTGATTGTTTTAGAATATTAACACTTTGGATTAAAACTTAGCATTAGATGGGAAACCCCAAAACACCCCCAAAACGGTCCCAGGAGAGGAATTCACACCTCGTACAGGACCAAGGTAACTCATAGGAACTGACCGTGTGGTCACGAGACCCCCGGTTTGAGAGCAGGGCGATGACTTAACAATATTTACCCTTTGGCTTGAAAAACAGGGTGTTAGAGGGTGCAACCCCAAAACACCCCTCAGACGGTCCATTAAGAGGCTCCAACACCTCACACGGGACCAAGATAGCTCGTAGGAACTCACCGCGTGGTAACGAGACTCACGATTTGAGAGCAGGGAGATAATTTGGGAATATCTACACTTAGTCTTGAAAAACAAGGCGTTAGGGGGATAAACCCAAAAACACCCTACAAACGGCCACATAAGAGGCACCAACACCTCGCACAGGACCAATGTAACTTGTAGGAACTAACCGCGTGGTTCTGGGACCCCTGGTTTGAGAGCATGATGATAATTTGAATAAATCTACCCTTAGTCTTGAAAAACATGGCATTAGGGGGGAAACCACGTAACACCCCCAAAATGGACTCGTGAGAGGCATCGACACCTTGCATGAGACTAATTTAACTCGTAGGAACTGATCACGTGGTCACGGGACCCCTGGTTTGAGACTATGGTGATAATCTGAGAATATGTATATACAAACTTGAAAACATGGCGTTAGTGGTCAAAACCCAGAACCCCCCCCCCCCCCCCCCAAAACAACCTTGTGAGAGGCAACAACACCTCGCACGGGACCAACATAACTATTAGGGACATACCGCGTGGTCACGGGTCCCCGATTTGAGACTATGGTGATAATTTGAGAATATTTATACTTAGGCTTAAAACATGGCGTTATAGGGAGAAACCCCTAAACACCTCCCAAACGGCCCCGTGAGAGGCACCAACACCGTGCACGGGACCAATGTGACTCGTAGAAACTAATCACATGGATAAGGGACCCTCGGTTTGAGAGAACGACAATAATTAAAGAATATCTACACTTAAGCTTGAAAAATATTGCGTTAGAGGGCGAAACCCAGAAACACCCCCCAAATAGCCTCGTGAGAGGCACCTAAACCTTGTACAGAACCAATGTAACTCGCAATGACCGCATGGTCATGGGACTCTTAATTTGAGATCATGGTTATAGTTTCAAAATATTAACACTTAGGCTTGAAAAGATGGTGTTGGATGGGAAACCCCAAAACACCCACCAAATGACCGTGTGAGAGGAATCCACTCCTTGTATGCGACCATTGTAACTTGTAAGAACTAACTGTGTTGACACGAAACCCACGGTTTAAGAGCACAGAGATAATTTTAGAATATTTTCACTTTGGCATGAAAATATGGAACTAGGGGTGAAACCCTAAACACCCCCCAAACGACACCGTGAGAGGCACCAAATCCTCGCACGAAACAAATGTAATGCGAGGAACTGACCACGTGATTACTGGACCCCCATTTTGAGAGCATGATAATAATTAGAGAATATCTACAATTAGGCTTCATAAACATGGCGTTAGAGGGAGAAACTCGGAAAACACCCCTCAAATGGCCCCGTGAGAGGAACCAACACCGTGCACGGGACCAATGTAACTCATAGGAATGACTGCGTGGTCACGGGATCCCTGGTATGAGAGCATGGTGATAATTTGAGAATATCTACACTTAGGATTGAAAAACACAACCTTAAAGGGAAAAACCCCGAATCACTCCCCAACCTGCCCCGTGACAGGCACCAACACCTCGCACGTGACCAATGTAACTACGAGGAACTGACCATGTGGTCACGAGATCCCTGGTTTGATACCACATTGATAATTTGATAATATCTATACTTAATCTTCAAAACATGGTGTTATAGGGAAAAACCCAGAAGCACCTCCCAACCAGCCCCGTGAGTGGCACCATCACCTCGTACGGGACCAGTGTAACTCATAGGAGTTGATCTCATGGTCACGGGACCCCTGGTTTGGGACCACAATGATAATTTGAGAATATCTATACTTCGGCATGAATACGTGGCGTTATAGGGCAAAAACCCTAAACACCCCCCAAATGGCCCCGTGAGAGGCACCAACACCATGCAGTGGACCAATGTAACTCGTTGGAGCTGGCCGCGTGGTAACGGGACCCCTAGTTTGAGAGGATGGCGATAATTTTAATATATCTTAACATAGGCTTGAAAAACATGGCGTAAGGGGTAAAACCCCCAAAACACTCCCAAATGGCCCCGTGAGAGGCACCAGGACCTTGCACGGGACCAATGTAACTCGCAGGAACTAACCACGTGGTTACGGGACCACTACTTTGAGACCATGGTGATAATCGAAGAATATTTATATTTAGCCTTGAAATCATGGTGTTAGAGGGAAAAATCGAGAAACACCCCTGAAATAGCCCCGTGAGAGGCACCAACACCTCGCACGGGACTAATGCAACTCGTAGGAACTAATCGTGTGGTCACGAGACCTCGGTTTGAGACCACAATAATAATTTGATAATATTTATACTCAGGCTTGAAAATATGCTGTTATAGGGTGAAACCCCGAAACACACCCCAAACGGTCCTGCAAGAGGCACCAACACCATGAACGGGACCAATTTTACTCAGAGGAACTAACCGTGTGTTTAAGGGACCCCCAGTTTGAGAGCACGGTGATAATTAGAGAATATGTACACTTACGTGTGAAAATCATGGCATTAGAGGGAAAAACCTAAAACACCCCCCCAAACGGCCTCGTGAGAGGCACCCACACCTCGTACAGAACCAATGTAACTTGCGCTGACCGCGTGCTCACAGGATTTTCAATTTGAGAGAAAGGTGATAGTTTCAGAATATTAACACTTAGGCTTGAAATATGGCATTAGATGGGAAACCCCGAAGCACCCACCTAACGGCCCCCTGAGAGGCACCCACAGCTCGTATGGGATCATTATAACTCATAAGAACTGACCATGTGGACATAAGACCGACGATATGAGAGAAAATTGATAATTTGAGAATTTTACACTTTGGCTTGAAAAATATCGCATTGGAGGGTGAAACCTCGGAACACCCCTCAAACGGCACCGCGAGAGGCACCAAATCCTCGCACTGAACCAATGTAAATCGTAGGAACTGACCGCGTGATTATAGGACCCCCAGTTTGAGAGCATGACAATAATTAGAGAATATCTATAATTAGGCTTGATAAACATGGTGTTAGAGGGAAAAATCCCAAAACACCACACAAACAGCCCCGCGTGATGCACTTACACCTCGCACGGGACCAATGTAACTCGTAGGAACTGGCGGTGTGGTCACGGGACCCCTAGATTGAGAGCATGATGAAAATTTGAGGATATCTACACTCAGGCTAATAAAGCAGAGCGTTGGAGACAAAACCTCGAAACACCCCCAAACGGCCTCATGAGAGGCACCAACACCTCGCATAGTACCATTGTAACTCGTAAGAACTGATCATGTGGTCATGGGATCCCTGGTTTGAGATAACAGTGATAATTTGTGAATATCGATATTTAGGCTTGAAAACATGGCGTTAGAGGGCAGAACCCCTGCCCACTGCCCCCCAAGCGGCCCCATGAGAGTCACCAACACATCTTACGCGACCAATGTAACTCGTAGGAGCTAATCGCATTGTCATGGGATCCCTGATTTGAGGCGATGGTGATAATTTGAGCATATCTACACTTAGGCTTTAAAACATGGCATAGTATGGAGAAACCCAAAACACCCGTCAAACGGCCCCGTGAGAGGCACCAACACCTTACACGGGACCAATGTAATTCGTAAGAACTGATCGCATGGTCAGGGACCCCCGATTTGAGAGCATGATGATCAATAGGGAATATCTACACTTAATCTTGAAAAACATGGCATTAGAGGGAGAAACCCCGAAAACACTCCCAAAATGGCCCTGTGTGAGGCACCCACACCTCGCTTGTAACTCGTAGGAACTAACCGCATGGTCATGGGACTCCCAGTTTGAGATCATTGTGATAGTTTTAGAATATTAACACTTAGTCATGAAAACATGGCGCTAGATGGGAAACCCTAAAACACCCATCAAATGGCCCCGTGAGAGGAACCCTTACCTTGTACGGGACCAATGTAACTCGTAGGAACTAATCGTGTGGTCACGAGACCGCCGGTTTGAGAACGCAACAATAATTTGAGATTATCTAAAATTTGGCTCGAAAAATAAGGCATTAGAGGGTGAAATCACGAAACACCCCTCAAACTCCACCATGAGAGACACTAAATCCTCAAAAGGGACCAATGTAAATCGTAGGAACTGACCGCGTGATTACAGGACCCTCAGTTTGGTAGAATGATAATAATTATAGAAAATCTACAATTAGGCTTAGTAAACATGGCATTAGGGGGAGAACCCCCCCCCCCCCAAATGGCCCCGTGAGAGGCGTTAACACCACGCACTGGACCAATCTAACTCCTTGGTACTGACCGCGTGGTCACG
Organism: Sambucus nigra; assembly: GCA_949130495.1. Lineage (NCBI taxonomy): Eukaryota > Viridiplantae > Streptophyta > Magnoliopsida > Dipsacales > Adoxaceae > Sambucus > Sambucus nigra. Next base: position 117,115,391 of record OX422219.1, read on the forward strand.
GGACCCCTAGTTTGAGATCACGATGATAATTTGAGAATATCAATAATTAAGCTTGTAAAACATGGAGTTAGAGAGAAAACCCCCGAAACACACCCCCAAATGGCCCCGCGAAAGGCACCAATACCTTGCACGGGACCAATGTAACTCGTAGGATCTGACCGCATGATCATGGGATCCCTAATTTAAGAGAACGACAGTAATTTGATCATTTCTACACTTACTATTGAAATGTAAGGACATTGTCCATCACAATTAATTATTTCATATACAACTACGAGTTGCTATAAGTCGTGGAAGGATTGAAAAGCTTAGATCCACCAGAGACGAATTCGAATTTCAATAAGACTTCAACATTAAAGACCAACAAGGATGAATTTGGTAAAATGTGTTTTAGTTTCATTTACATTTTCCATTAAAAGTGTTCGGATATTTTTATAAAAGTTACAATGGTTTTTAATTTTTCAAAATCATAAAAGGTTTAGATAAATGTTTCTGACCTCATGAACAATCTTAAGTTTTGAAGTTTCCAAGATATTTAAAAGACTGAAGCTTTTCTGCATTATGTGTATGATGTCGTTTGAATGACCTCGTACCTTGTTCAAACGAGATTGAATCTCGTTGAAACGACATCGTGTCGTTCGAACGAGAAGTGGTTTTATTTGACATGTCACTGCCTTGATTTTTAAAATAAATTGAGTGCTAGGCTTCTCGATTTTTGTGTGGAGAAACATTGGTTTTAAATAGAATATGTTTTTATACTATTCTCTAACCATTTGAGGGTTCATAAATTTTTTTTTACAATTCACAATCCCAATTGCTTTCGTGTGAGTTATTTTGTGGAACCCAAAAACATACTGTGCTATTGTTCATTCTTTGTGGGGAGATCTTTGCAACTGAGAGCTATGTGCTATTGTGGAGTGAGTCTCTATGAAGTTTATGACTGCATGTCATTGAGGATCTTCTGCGGGTTGATTCTTTGCTGATGGCTACGTGTATGGATTGCGTGTCCTTATGGTATAGCTACGTGTGAACCATTGCTAATTTCTAACGAATGCTTTGCAGGTTTGACGAAGACACCGTGGGTTACACTTGTGGGCGATTATCATGTTGAATGTAAGTCAATGGTCTTGTAAACTTATCAAAGTTCTAGAAATAAAAATATTTTTCCCCGAGGGGATTTTTCCTGAACTTTGTGTCGCATATTTTACTTATTTTGGTTTGACACGTACACGCACATAGCTATTTGAGTTTAAGGGTTGAATTGATTTGATTCATAAATAAACACTAATGAAATAACTTTCTAATTAGAACTTGCGCATCTATTCAAATCTTTATCAAACGTGGGCATTATCAAATGGTATTAGAGAAGGTTACACTAATTTATTGCGTATTCCTATTTTTCGCAAAAGTTGTGTGATATATTTTTTTAAAAAAATTTGAATTTTGAAAGTTTATCGCAATATTTCCAAACGAAAACTTATATAATCGGTTGCCAATTTTTGATGAGTCTAATTATTCTTACTGGAAAGCCCGAATTAAATCCCATTTAAAAGGAATTGATGAAAGAGTTTGTGTCATTTGTGAAAGAGGTTGGAATCTTCCTACTGTCACCGTAAATAATGTCACTAATTTAAAACCTGTGTCAGACTAGACTGGGGATGGGTTTAGATGGAGCACTTATAATTCGCGTGGGCTTAATGCATTTTTCGGACACGTCACCCCTGACGATTTTTGACGTATTATGACTTTCAACTTACCCACGTCCAAAGAAGTGTGGGATATTTTGCAATTCACCCACGAGGGAACTAACATGGTTAAAGAGTCTAAAATTCAAATATGGCCACTCAATTTGATATGATCACTATGTTAGAGACTGGGTGTTTTCACGAGTTTTATGCACATTTGTCTGATATTGTCAACACGAGTTTTAACCTAGGTGAGACTATACCTGATGCATGAGTGGTTAAAAAGATTTTAAGATCCCTGCCTAAACATTTTATCCCTAAAGTGACTGTTTTGAATACCTTAGGAAATTTGAATCGTCTGAAATTAGAAGAGTTGGCAGGAGACCTACAGACATACGAAATTGACATGTTTTTTGACAATATCAAACCTAAGGATAGAGGGATAGCACTTAAATCCAAATATAAGAAAAAAGTGAGTTTTTGTGAGTCTGAGTCTGAGGACGAGTCTGATATTAACATGGCCCTACTTGCAAATAATTTTAAAAAATTTCTCTAGTTTTTGAAACAAAATTCTACCAATAAAAGATTTTGGAAGAAAAACAAAAAGAAAGACAAGGCCAAAGAAAGCAGTGAGAAAGAGAAAGAGGGTGAAGAAAAGTTTAAAAATTTAAAAATTTAAAATGTTTTGAGTGTCATGGAAAAGGGCACAAGTCATTTAATTGTCCCACTAGACTTAGGAGAGAGGGAAAGAAAGTTGCTATGCAAGCCACCCTGAGTGATATTGAGGAAAATGTGAATGATTCCGAGGATGCGCCTTCACAAGCAAAGTTTATTACCTTTTTATCTAGTCATGAGAGAACACCCACTTTGTCCCACGACGATGAAGACACTTGTGCACGTGATAACCCCGAGGAGGTTTTGCGTGTTTCCAGTGAGTCTGAGAGAGAGTTCGCTAGTGATGATGAGAGTTCACTCTAGATTGTGTTTCGAGAGTCGTACGCCGATACCTTAAAGACTAAAAAATTGAATAACAAGTTGGGTCTCAAGGTGAAATATTAGGAGAGAGAGATTTAGAGTTTGAGAAAAAAAGCAAGTCAACTCGAGAAATTGAAGGTTTCTTTGAGTGAGCAGTTGATAGATTTGAATAGGGAAAATAGTCAGCTTATAGCCCGCGTGTTACAATTACAAACAAATCTTAAGCACGCCCTGGAGGCTAAAGTCACTTTGGAGAACGCATCTAAGAATGTGGGAAAGATGGTTCTCAATCCTATTTTGGGGAGTGATGCGAGTTTAGGAATAAGTCATGATGGTGCGTTTACTTCGTTTGTTGCACCCGAGCCGGTTCCTACTTTAGAGTAAGATTCACATGACTCTCAACCCGATCCACCTAGGCATCCTGTACCTGTTTGGAGAGAGCGTAGGAGATATTTTGAGAAAGGTGTACCTAGGCCGGTTTATGTTTTCTCCCATTACAAAAAGAGAGCACACCTTAGGGAGTTTTTCTTTAAATTGGGTTATGTGTCACGCTTCACTTCTACACATGTTCGCACACATGCACCCACCCATGATACTTTGCTTGCACATAATGATAAAGAGTTTGCACATATTCAAGATCAAGTAAAGTTTTTGGTCAAGACTTCTCATGATTTGATGGAGTTGTTTCAAAAGATGTCACAGTCTTTGGAAAACTCCACGGCACCTACCGGTTGAGGTCCAAACTTGTTTGCTGCCATAGGTTGATTTGCATGATGTTATATTATGCCTATTGCTACTATGTACCATTTGCTTTATACTTTGTCAGCAATTTTATTTGCTTTTCTTATTTTTGGAACTGTTTTAGCACTATTTTGGATCTGTTTGCCCATTCCAAGAACTATTTTCTCAAAAAAATCCCACTGGAGAAAACTACATTATTTTCTAGTATTACTGTGTTCTCGATCGAGCGAGATCGCATGTCACGCGATGTTGTCATTCAAACAACAACTTTTTTCGTTCGAGCGACTATGTGTTTTGTTTGAACGGCATAATTGGGTTTTCTGGATTTATCTGTTTGTAGTCCTTTGTTTAGTATTGTTATATTATTTGTGTTGCTGAGTTGCTTTTGAACAGTGTTCGAAAAAATACAAGAAGATTTTGGTTTAGAAAAAAATTAAAAAATCCAAAAAGAGTTTTGTATTTTGTTTGCACTTTATATGAATTAACATTTAGGATGACCAAGTCACAACATCATGCCATATCCATGTGACTAGTTGATAGTGGTTTGAGACAATATATTGTGTCATTCATGTGCTTTAAAAAGTTTGGAGCCTTTGAGATGATATATAGTGTTGCTTCCTACATGTTTGACTCGCGTTGTCCTTTATTGCACACATGCACAAATTTGTTTGAATTTTGTGCTTGTCTATCACATGTTGGTTGTGTGTTTCCATCTCAATTCTGTTTGTACAACGAACCAAATACAATAAATCTTGACAAAAATTAGTGCATGATATAAACCGTTTGTGAGTTTGTGTGATTTATTTTGAAAAATGGGGAAGGGCTACGAAAGGTACTCATTTATCCTCTGCCATTAAGCCATCATTTAAATGGACCTAAAAAAGTGACAAATTGAAAATTATTCGGGGTCCAATGAAATTTAAAAGAGCCCAAAAAAATTGGAAGGCAATAAAAATAAAATTAGTCCAAAAATGGGCCAATAGATTTTAGTTTCATCACCTCATAAGAAAAATAAAAAGTATTATCTTTTAATGAGGGAGTTTGGATGGAATTTTCAATGGTTTGAACGTCCTTGAAAGTCATGAAAAAACATTACATAGTTTTGGACATTATTGGTGTGGAAATTATTTATACTTTGATTTGTGGATATGATTAAGAAGATGTCATCTGAATTCAATAATTTTACACCGAAGGACTATTTTGATGTACATTCGTTAGGAGTAAACTTATGCATCTTGCACATATGATATGATTGAGTTGATTTTTCTATCGAATTCGTTCACACCCATTCATTCCGTTTCCACAATTTGGTTGTTTTAGTGTAAATTCATGGTATGTTATTTTTGTAACATCATTTTTTCATTTTTGTATAAAAAATTGAAAAATTAAAAAATAGTTTATTTGCTTGGTTTACCGTGACGCCCCAATTTGATTTATCTGGATTATTCTTTTCCTTGTCTATTTCAGACAAATAAAAAGGGGGAGAACGAATTATAATATTATGGGGGGGTTTAAGTATGGTGGAGATTTGATTATGCTTACATGTTTTATGTTTATCATTTTAAACTCGATACGTCACGAGGTATTTTGATTTATCTCATGTGTGTAGGTACAATTGAAGATTTTTGAATTGCCCACCCTGATGAGAAACACTTAGAATTTTGAAATGTTGATTGTTGAAGCCGAAGATTGAAAATTTTGAAGACTAGTCAGTTTATCTTTCCACTTTGGAGTTTATGGGAGGGTAGATTTGTATAGGTCATTTGAGATTGATAATTTGGATATTTTTATTTTGTACCAGCATAGACACGGGGGGGGGGGGGGGGATTTGTAAGGACATTGTTCGTCACAATTAATTATGTCACATACCGCTAAAAGTTGTTACAAGTCGTCGAAGGATTGAAAAGCTTACATCTATAAGAGACGAATATGAATTTCAAGAAGACTTCAACATTCAAGCCCAACAAGGATGAATTTGGTAAAATGTTTTTAAGTTTCATTTACATTTTACATTAAAAGTATTGGGATATTTTTATGAAAGTTAAAATGGTTTTTAATTTTTCAAAATCAAAAAAGGTTTGGATAAATGTTTTTGATTTCATGAACTATCTTAAGTTTTGAAGTTTCCAGGATATTTAAAAGACTAAAGCTTTTCTGAGTTACGTGTATGATGTCGTTCGAACGACATCGTACCTGGTTCAAACAAGATTAAATCTCACTCAACCAACATTGTGTCATTTGAACGAGAAGTGGTTTTATCTGACACATCACTGCCTTGATTTTTTATATAAATTGAGTGTCAGGCTTCTCGATTTTCGTGTGGAGAAACACTGGTTTTAAACATAATACGTTTTTGTGTGTTTTGGCTTATTTTCCAACCATTTGAGGGTTTATAACTTTTATTTTACAATTCACAATCCCAGTTTCTTTTGTGTGAGTTGTTTTGTCGAACCCAAAACGCAGTTTGTTATTGTTCATTCTTTGTGAGGAGATCTCTACATCGGAGAGCTACGTGCTATTGTGGAGTGAGTCTCTATGAAGTTTATGACTGCGTGTCATTAAGGATCTTCTGCGTGTTGATTCTTTACTGATGACTGCATGTCTGTATTGCGTGTCCTTGTGGTATAGCTACATGTGAGCCATTGCTGATTTCTAGCCGATGCTTTGAAGGTTTGACAAAGACTCTGTGCGTTACACTTGTGGGCAATTATTAGGTTGTATGTAAGTCAATGGTCTTGTAAACTTGTCAAAGTTGTATAAATAAAAAGGTTTTTCCCCAAAGGGATTTTTCTGGAACTTTATGTCGCATATTTTACTTATGTTGGTTTTATAATTGCATGCACATTGCTATTTGAGTTTAAGGGGTGAATTGATTTGATTCATAAATTGACACTAATTAAATATGTTTGTAATTGGAATTTTGCGCATATATTCTAATCTTTATCAAATGTAGGCATTCTCATGAAAAGATTGCATTATAGAGCAAAACCCCCAAACACTCACCAAACGGTCCCATGAGAGGCACTAACACCTCTCACTGGATGTATGTAATTCATAGTAATTGAACGCGTGGTTACGGGACCCCGACCCCCGATTTGAGACGAAGACAACAATTTGAGAATATCTATACTTAGGCTTTAAAACATGGTATTATAAGGCAAAACCCCAACACACCGTCCATACATGCTTGTAAGAAGCACCAACTCCTCGCACGGTACCAATCTAACTCGTAGTAATTGACCGTGTGGTTAAGGGACCCACGATTTCAGAGCATGACAATAATTAGAGAATATCTACACTTATGCTTGAAAAACATGGCCTTCAATGGCTAAACCACCAACCATCCCCAAAACGGCCCCAAGAGAGGCACCCATACCTCGTACGGAACTAATGTTACTCGTAGGAATTGATCGTGTTGTCACGGGACCCAAGATTTGAGATCACGGTGACCGTTTCAGAATATTAAAACTCAGGCTTAAAAATAGGAGTTAGATGGGAAACACCGAAACACCCCCAAACGGTCCTAGGAGAGGAGCACAAACCTCGTACGGGACCAAGTTAACTTATAGGAACTGACTGGGTGGCCACGAGATCCCCGGTTTGAGAGAACGACAATAATTAAATAATATCTACACTTAGGATTGAAAAACATGACATTTTTGGGTGAAACCCCGAAATACCCCCCAAATGGCACTCTAAGAGGCACCAAAGCATCGCGCGGGACCAATCTAACTCATAGGAAGTGAACGCATGATTACAAGACCCCCAATTTGAGATCAGGAAAATAATTATAGAATATCTACAATTAGGTTTTAAAAACATTGCGTTGGGGGCAGAAACTCGAAAACACCCCCTAAACGGCCTCGTGAGAGGCACCAACACCTCACACAGGACCAATGTAACTCTTAGGTACTAATAGTGTGGTCATGGGACCCCTAGTTTCAGAGCACGATGATAATTTGAGAATATCTACACTTAAGCTTGAAAAACATGACGTTAGAGGGTAAAACCCTGAAAGCCCCCCCAAAGGGCCCGTGAGAGGCACCAACACCTCTAACGGTGCCAATGTGACTCGTAGGTACTGATCGCATGGTCACGGGATTGCCAGTTTAAGAGAACGATAATAATTTGAGAATATGTACACTTGGAATTGAAAACATGGGATTATAGAGCGAAACCCCGAAACATCCCCCAAACGGTCCTGGGAGGGGCACCAACACCTCGCACGGAACCAATGTAATTCGTAGAAATTGACCGTATGGTCAGGGACCCCCAATTTGAGACCACGGTGATAATTTGAGAATATCTATGCTTAGGCTTGAAAATATGGCGTTATAGGGAAAAACCCCGATACACCGCCAGAACGCCCTTGTAAGAGGCACCAACACCTCACACGGTACCGTTGTAACTCGTAGGAACTAACTGCGTGGTCAAGGACCCACGATTTGAGATCATGGTAATACTTATAGAATATATACACTTAAGCTTGAAAAGCATGGCGTTAGAGGGCGAACCCACCAAACAGCCCCCAAATGGCCCCAAGAGAGGCACCCAAACCTCGCAGGGAACCAATGTAACTTGTAGGAACTGATTGCGTGGTCATGGAACCCAAGATTTGAGAGGGCGGTTATAGTTTTAGAATATTAACATTCAGGCTTAAAATATGGTGTTAGATGGGAAACCCCGAAACACCCCCCAAATAGTCCTAAGAGAGGAACCCACACCTCGTACGGGACCAAGGTGACTCATAGGATTTGACCATGTGGTCACGAGACCCCCGGCTTGAGAGCATGATGATAATGTGAGAATATATACCCTTTGTCTTAAAAAATAGGGTGTTAGAGGGTGAAACCCCCAAACACTCCTAAACGGTCCCATGAGAGGCAACAACACCTCGCACGGGACCAATGCACTTCGTAGGAACTGAACGCGTGGCCATAGGACCCCGACCCACGATTTGAGACCATGACAATAATTTGAGAATATCTATACTTAGTCTTGAAAACGTGGCGCTATAGGCGAAAACCCCGAAACACCTTCCATGCACGCTTTTAAGAGGCACCAACACCTCGCACGGTACCAATGTAACTCACAGGAATGAACTGCGTGGTCAAGGGACCCACGATTTGAGAGCACAAAGATAATTAGAGAATATCTACACTTAATCTTGAAAACAATGGCGTTAAAGGGATAAACAACCAAAAATCCTCTAAACGGCCCCAAGAGAGGCACCCACACCTCGTACAGAACAATTGTAACTCATACGAACTGACCCTGTGGTCACATGACCCAAGATTTGAGACCATGGTGATAGTTTTAGAATATTAAAACTTAGGATTAAAAATATGGCGTTAGATTGTAAACCCCAAAACACCCCCCAAACGATCCCGTGAGAGGCACCAACACCTCGCACGTGACCAATGTAATTCATAGGGACAGACCGCGTGGTCACGGTACCCCCGATTTGAGACCACGTTGATAATTTGAGAATAGCTATACTTAGGGCTAAAACAAGGCGTTATAGTGTGAAACCTCAAAACACCGACCAAACGTCCTTATAAGAGGCACCGACACCTCGAACGGTGAAATATAACTTGTTGAAACTGATCATGTGGTCAAGGGACCCCCCGATTTGTGATCATGGTTATAATTAGAGAATATCTACATTGAACCTTTAAAAACATGATGTTAGAGGGAGAAGCCACCAAACATCCACCAAATGGCCCCAAGAGAGGCACCCATGCCTCACACGGAACCAATATAACTCGTAGGAACTGACCACGTGGTCACATGACCCAAGATTTGAGAGCATGGTGATAGTTTCATAATATTAACACTCAGGCCTAAAAAAGGGCGTTGGATGGGAAATCACAAAACTCCTCCCAAAAGGTCCTAGGAGAGGAACCCACGCATCGTACGGGACCAAGGTAACACATAGGATCTGACCGTGTGGTCATGAGAACCCCAGTTTAAGAGAATGACGATAATTTTAAAATATCTACCCTTTGTCTTAAAAAATAAGGCGTTAGAGGGTGAAACCCCGAAACACCACTAAACGATCCCATGAGACACTCCAACACCTCGCACGAGATGAAGATAACTTGTAGGAATTGACCGCGTGATCACGGGACTCCCGGTTTGAGATCACCATGATAATTTGAGAATATCTACACTTAGACTTGAAAAACATGGCATTAGGGGGATAAACCCCAAAACACCCCCCAAACGGCCCCATAAGAGGCACCAACACCTCGCACGAGACCAATGTAACTCGAGGAACTGATCGCGTGTTCACGGGATGCCTGGTTTGAGAGCACTTCGATAATTTGAATATATCAAAACTTAGACTTGAAAAACATGGCGTTAGGGGGAAAAACTCTAAAACACCCCCAAACGGACACGTGAGAGGTACCCACACCTCGCACGAGACCAACGTAACTTATATGAATTGATTGCATTGTCACGGGGCCCCGGGTTTGATAGACCAACAATAATTTGAAATATCTACACTTATGCTAGAAAACATTGTGTTATACAGAAAAACCCCAAAACACCCACCAAATGGTCCCGTGAGAGGCTCTAACACCAAGCACGGGACCAATGTAATTCGTAGGAACTGACCGCATGGTCATGGGACTCCGTGTTTGAGAGCATGGTGATGATTTGAGATTATCTGCACTTAGGCTTGAAAACAGTGTATAGGAGGGAGAAACCCTGAAACCCCCCCAAAGGCCCCATAAGAGGCATCAACACCTCGCACGGGATGCATGTAACTTGTTTGAATTGACCGCATGGTCACGAGACTCTCGGTATGAGTGTACGGAAATATTTTGAGAATATCTACACTTAGGTGTGAAAACATGGCATTAGAGGGAAAAACTCCAAAACACCCCCCAAATGCCCCGGTTGAGTCTTCAACTCCTCGCATTGGATTAATGTTACTCACACGAACTGATCGTGTGGTCACGGGACCCCCGGTTTAAGAGCATGGCTACAATTCGATAATATCTACAACTAGGCTTGAAAAAATTGTGTTAGAGTGGGAAACCCTAAAACACCACTCGAACGGCCCTGTGAGAGGCACCAACACCTCGCACGGGACCAATGTAACTCGTAGGAACAGACTGCATGGCCACGGGACCCCTGGTATGAGAGCATGACAATAATTTGGGAATATCTACACTTAGACTTTAAAACATTGCATTATAGAGTAAAACCCCGAAACACCCACCAAACGGTCCCGTGAGAGGCTCCAACACCTTTCACGGGACCAATGTAATTCGTAGGAACTAACCACATGGTGACGGGATCCCCTGTTTAAGAGAACGGAAATAATTTGAGAATATCTACACTTAGAATTGAAAACATTACATTATAGATAAAAACCCCGAAACACTCCCCAAACGGTCCCGTGAGAGGCACCAACACCTCGCACGGAACTAATGTAACTCGTAGGAACTGACCGCTTGGTCACAGGACCCCCAATTTGAGTGCAAGGCGATAATTTGATAATGACTACACTTAGGTGTGAAAATATGGCGTTAGAGGGAGAAACCTTGAAACACCCCCCAAAGGCCCCGGGAGAGGCATCAATAGCTCGTACATGATGAATGTAACTAGTAGGAACTGACCGCGTGGTCACAGGACCCTCAATTTCAGAGCACGATAATAATTTGAGAATATCTATAGTTAAGCTTGAAAAACATGGCATTAGGGGAAGAAAACAACAAACATCCCCCAAATGGCCCCAAGAGGTGTACCCACACCTTGCGCGGGACCAATGTAACTTGTATGAACTGACCCCGTGGTCACGGGACCCCCGATTTGAAAGCACAGAGATAATTTGAATATATTTACACTTAGGCTTGAAAAACATGGTGGTAGGGGGGCAAATCCCGAAAGCACCCCCCAAAAAGCCCCGTGAGTGGCACCCACACCTCACACGAGACCAATGTAACTCATAGCAACTGATCGCATGGTCACGGGACCCCCGGTTTGAGATACGACAATAATTTGAGAATAACTAAACTTAAGCTTAATAACATTGAAATATACAGTGAAACCCTGAAACACCCACCAAACGGTCCTGTGAGAGACTCCAACATCTCGCACGGGACCAATGTAATTCATAGGAACTGACCGCGTGGACACGGGACCCCCGGTTTGAGAACATGGTGATAATTTGAGAATATCTACAGTTAGGCTTGAAAAACATGGCGTTAGAGGGTTCAACCCTGAAACACCTCCCAAACTCCCTTGTGAAAGGCACCAACACCTCGAACGGGACAATATAACTCGTAGGAACTGATTGCATGGTCACGAGACCCCTAATTTGAGAGCATGATAATAATTTGAGAATATTTACACTTAATCTTGAAAAACATGGCGTTATTGGGCGAAACCACCAAACGGCCCCAAAAGAGGCACCCACAACTCGTATGAGATCACGGTGATAATTTGAATATTTCCATGTTTAGGCTTAAAAACATGGCATTAGAGGTCAAAACCTCGAAACATAGTCCAAAGGCCTCGGGTGCGGCATAAACACCTAGCCCGTGATAAATATAACTCGTAGGAACTGATCGCATGGCTAGGGGACCCCCGGTTTGAGTGCATGATGATAATTTGAGAATATCCACACTTAGGCATGAAAACATGACATTAGAGGGCGAACCCCGAAACATGACCCAAAGGCCCTGGGAGAGGAATCAACACCTGTCACGAGATGAATGTAACTCATAGGAACTGACCGCATGGTCATGAGACACCCGATTTGAGTGCACGATGATAATTTGAGAATATCTACACGTAGGCATGAAAACATTGCGTTAGAGGGCGATACCCCGAAACACTCCCCAAAGGCCCTGGGATAGGCATCAACACCTCACACGGGATGAACATAACTTGTTGGAACTGACCGTGTGGTCAAGGGACCCCCGATTTTAGAGCTCAGGTATAATTTAAGAATATCTACACTTAGTCTTGAAAAAATGGTGTTAAAGGGCGAAACCCTAAAACACCCACCAAATGAACCCATGAGAGGCCCCAACACCTCGTTCGGGACCAATGTAACTCCTAGTAACAGATTGCGTGGTGATGGGACCCCCGATTTAAGACTAGTTATATAATTTGAGAATATTTACACTTAGGCTTGAAAGGATGGCATTAGAGGGAGAAACCCAAAAAAACCACAAACGGTCCCTGTAAGAGGCACCATCACCTTACATGGGACCAATGTAACACGTAGGAACTGACCGCGTGGTCACGGGACCCCCGATTTGAGAGAAAGGTGATAATTTGTGAATATATACACTTTAGCTTAAAAACATGGCATTAAAGTATGAATCTCCGAATCAACCCCCAAACATCCCCGTGAGAGGCACCCACAACTCGCACGGGACCATTGAAACTCGTCGAAACCGACTACATGGTCATGGGATAGACGATTCGAGAGCACGACAATAATTTAAGAATAACTACACTTAGGCCTGAAAACATTGCATTATAGAGAGAAACACCGAAACACCCACTAATCGGTCCCGTGAGAGGGTCCAACACTTCGCAAAGGACTAATGTAATTCCTAGGAACTGACCGCGTGGTCACAGGGCCCTCGGTTTGGGAGAACGATTATAATTGAAGAATATCTACACTTAGGCTTGAAAACATGGTGTTAGCGGGAAAACCCCGAAACACCCCCCAAAAGGCTCCGTGAGGGGTACTAACACCTCGCACGGGACCAGTGTAACTCATAGGAACTGACTGTATCGTCACACGACCCCTAGTTTGAGAGCACGACAATAATTTGAGAATATATACAATTAATCTTTTAAAAAATGGCATTAGAGGGTAAAACCATCAAACATCCCCCAAACGGCCCAAAGAGAGGCACCCACACCACGTATGGGATGAATGTAACTCGTAGGAAGTGGCCCCGTGGTAACGAGACCCCTAATTTAAGATCACGATGATAATTTGAATATATGCAAGCTTAGGCTTGAAATATTGCGTTAGAGGGAGAAACCCCGAAACACCCCCCAAAGGCCCCGAGAGAGGCATCAACACCTCACACGGGATGAATATAACTTGTAGGAACTGACCTAGTGGTCAAAGGACCCTCGGTATGAGTGCACGATGATAATTTGAGAATATCTACACTTTGGGGTGAAATCATGGCGTTACAAGGGGAATCCCCAAAATACTCCCCAAACGACCCCATGCGAGGGACTCACACCTCACACGAGACCAATATAACTCATTGGAACTCAGAGTGGTCATGGGACCTTGGTTTAAGACAACGTCGATAATTTGAGAATGTATACACTTAGGTTTAAAAAATATAACGTTAGAGAGAGAAAACCCAAAGCACCCACCAAAGCACCCCAACACCCCACACGGGACCAATGCAACTCGTAGGAACGGACCCAGTGGTCACTGGACCCCTGATTTGAGAGCATAGCGATAATTTTCAAAATATCCACATTAAGGCCTGAAAACATGGCTTTAGAGGAAGAAACCTAGAAATGACTCCTAAGGCCTTGGGAGAGGCATCAACACCTCACACGAGATAAATGTAACCTGTAGAAACTGACCGCGTGATCATGGGACCCTCGATTTTAGTGCACCGTGAAAATTTGAGAGTATCTACAATTAGGCTTGAAAACATGGAATTGGAGGCCGAAACCCTGAAACACCCCCCAAAGGCTCCGCGAGAGGTATCAACACTTGCACGGGTTAAATGAAACTCATAGGAACTGATCGCGTGGTCATGGGACCCCCAATTTGCGAGCACGGGTATAATTTGAGAATATCTACACTTAGGCTTAAAAAAATGGTGTTAGAGGGCGAAACCCCAAAACACCCACCAACCGGCCCCATAAGGACCCAACACCTCGCTCAGGACCAATGTATCTCTTAGGAACTGACTGCATGGTGATGGGACCCCCTATTTGAGAGCACAGATATAATTTGAGAATATATACACTTAGGCTTCAAAACATGGCATTAGAGGGAGAAACCCAAAAACACCCCCCAAATGGCCTTGTGAGAGGTACCAACACCTTACACATGACCAATGTAACTCGTAACAACTAATTGCATGGTCACAGGACCCCCAGTTTGAGATCAAGGTGATAATTTGAGAATATCAACACTTTCTCTTGAAAACATGGCATTACAGAGAGAAACCATGAAACACCCACCAAATGGTCCCGTGAGAGGCCTAACCCCTCGCACGGGACCAATGTAATTCGTAGGAACTGATCGGGTGGTCTCGGGACACCCGATTTGAAAGTATGGTGATAATTTACGTATATCTACACTAAGGCTTGAAAAACATGGCGTTAGAGGGAAAACCCCCAAATGGCCCCATGAGAGGCACAACCACCTCTCACAAGACCGATGTAACTCGTAGGACTTGAACGCATGGTAACGGGAACCCGAGTTAGAGAGCACTATATTAATTTGATAATATCTACAGCTAAGCATGAAAAACAAGGCATTAGAGGGCAAAACAACCAAACATTCCCCAAAAGTCCCCAATAGAGGCACCCACACATTACACGGGACCAATGTAACTCGTAGGAACTGACCCTATTATCACTGGGCCCCTAATTTTAGAGCATGGTGATAATTTGAATATATCCATGCATAGGTTTGAACACATGGCGTTAGAGGACAAAATCCTAAAACACCCCTCAAAGGCCCCGAGAGAGGTATCAACACCTCTCACGTGATGAATGTAACTCGTAGGAACTGACTGCATGGTCACCGACCCCCCTATTTGAGTGCACGATGATAATTTGAGAATGTCTACACTTAGGCATGAAAACATAATATTAGAAGGCAAAATCTCGAAACACTTGCCAAACCCTCCCATGCGAGGCACTCACACCTCGAACGGGACCAATATAACTCATAGGAACTGAGCGTGGTCACGGGACCCCGAGTTTAAGAGATCAACAATAATTTGGGAATATATATACTTAGGCTTGGAAAACAAGATGATTGTTGATACCAAAATTAGTATGCTGATATAGACGAATAATAAGAAGACATGTGTCAATCTACGTGGCACAATAGCAATGAGGAAGTTTATTTCCCCGACCAAGTCATACTCACTCCGAGCAGCAAGTGTACTCCGAGGAACTCCAACACTCCGAGGAACTCCTGAACGACGAGCAACTAAGACGGTCCGAGCTGCATCTCGGCCACAGCATTGATTGCCAGATTATCAACAGTTCAACTATTCATTGAATGCTTATCATACAGACGTATATTCTTAAAGGGAATTAATTGTTTACCCTTTCACATGTACAACCCAAGGGCTATAAATACATTGTATCACCCTCATTCAAAAAGGGAGGATTCTCTTGATAGAATTACATATCGAGAACTCCAAAACACTTGGCAATAACAGAAAACAGTGGACGTAGGCCATTCTTATAAGGCTGAACCATTTTAAAATTCTTTGTCTCATTTATATTTATCTGTGATTAAATAATTAGAAGCAATCTAATTTTTTACATCAACAGATTGGCGCCGTATGTGGGAACGACTGTTGTTATCGTTTTTCACCAAAAATCATTCATCATCAATGGCAGATAATCCGGAATCCAGCAATCGAAATGCTGGAAATCTTCCAAATCCCTCTGCACCTCCAGATCTGGCTGGAATTATGACGAATCTGGCTCAAGGACAAACCGCCATGCAAGAAACAATGTGGCAACTCATGCAGACCCTTCATGGCAGTGCACCTTCACATTCGGGACAACGAAGTGGTCAGAGGCAAACCTATTTACTTTCTTTATGATCCAGGCGTACAGATGCGTATCGTAATGAGGAATCTGATGATTTCTCTTATCAACCTAGGCGAACTTCGTCAATACGGGCTACAGATACTGAGCAACGTATCACTCTCTCTCCAGAGATACCCAATGCCTTGGAAATATTGAGCAGGGTATCTCCTTTCATCCGATTAGGCCCTAGGAGGAATAGGAGTCCACCTAAGACCATGTCGAGGAGTTTTCGACAGCCATCAGATCTAAGAGAGGGATCAGCACAATCACGACCGGTTGCTCGTCAAGATAGGTCTCAGGAGGCCACGTCAGAACAATCAATTGTTCGAACTAATAAGCCCGAGGAAGGAAATGATGCGTGGAAAGGTTCCATTCACCGGTGGGAGGATAGATTGGGAGAAATGGATAAGGCGAAGAATCCCCTACAACGAACTTTTGTTCAAGGGACACCTTTTGTCTAGGCCATTGTGGATTTTCCTACCCCGTCAAAGTTTAAAGCCCCTGTGGTAACCCCCAAATATGATGGAAAGACAGATCCTGTTCTGCACATAGAGCAATATCAAGTTGCTGCCGACATCTATGCCGTCCCCGACGAGATGAGATGCAGAGCATTCTCAGGAACGCTTACTGGATCTGCCCAGATATGGTACAACAATCTTCCTCGGGGTAAGATTTCAAATTTCTTTCAATTGGCTGAGTTGTTCATCGACAATTTCTATTTTGGAGCAAAGCCAGTAAAACGAGTAGCACACTTGTTAAGTGTTAGACAAAAATCTAGTGAGAGTACTAGAGATTACATAACTCGTTTCAATAACGAGAAGCTGGAAGTCATAGATTATGAAGAAAAGACAACAATCACCGCCTTAATGAGTGGGTTGTTGCCTAACAAGTTGTATTACACTTTGGCCAAAGATCCACCTACAACTATGTCAGAAATGATGCCAAAAGCGACCAAAATCATGAACGCCGAGGAGGCTATGGCTGCGAAGAAGAATATGGATAAAGAAACCAAGGTGGAAGTCGACAAATCTAAGAAGAATGAGCGTAAGGGTAATGGCGGTGACAAGCATTCCAAGAATAATAAGTCTTCATGGGAAGTCCTGAAGAAATTTGATAATTATAGTCCTTTGAAAATGGGTAGTAATCATGTCTTGGAAGAAATCAAGAATAACGAAGAAGTAAGGTGGCCAAAGAAATTGAGGTCGGACCCTGACAAAAGAAATAAAGATAAATATTACGAGTTTCATAAGGATCATGGTCATATGACTAAAAATTGCATAGCCCTCCAGAATGAGATTGAAACACTCATTAGACGAGGAAAGTTGTCAAAGTATGTTGATTGTAGAAATGAAAGAGGAAATGAAAACCGAGCAAGAGAGAGGTGTAGATCTCCTCGTCGGGCAGAAGAAAACAGGAAAAGGGATCATGAAGATGATACAGAGGATGACCTCGATCTTCCCAAAAGGCCAAGGCAACCAGAACGCGAGGTATTTTCAATACGTTTTGGAACATTTGATTGTAATGTTATTACAGGCGGAGATGCAGGAGGAGGAGATCTTACTACAGAAAGAAAAGCTTACCTCGGTGAGGCTCAGGCTTGCTCGTACATTCAACGGATAAATTTGGCTGAGGAGGATCGCCCGAGGAAGATAAACAAAGAGAAGCTGGTCATTGGTTTTTCAAAAAACGACCTTGCAGGTGTTCTTTACCCTCACGACGACCCTTTGGTGATCAAAATGAGGATAAAAAAGTAGTGATTTCAAGGGTTCTGGTAGATAATGGTAGTTCGGCAGACATCATGTTCTACTCATGCTTTGACAGTTTAAATTTAAAATTATCTCAATTGGAGCCTTATCACAGACCTCTCCTGGGTTTTGCTGGCGAGAAGGTTTTTCCACTTGGGACGATCAAGTTAGATATATTCATTGGAACTTGGCCTGCTTGTCGAACAGAAAGAATACACTTCTTTGTGATGGATAAGAATGTGCAATCAACTTACAACATCATCATGGGAAGAGTTGGTTTGAAGAAGTTCAAAGCAGTTCCATCTACAGTACATCAGTGTTTAAAATTCCCAACAAATTTCGGAGTAGGAGTTGTGAAAGGTGATCAAAAAGTAGCTCGGGAATGATATTATTCATCTGCCGAGCAAGAGGAGATTGAAGAGTCAAGGAAAAAGACTACTACCTACCAGGTGGATGAAGGTACAGAAATTGAAACACTGGATCCCATAGATGAATCCCAACTTGTAAAAGGACAGGTGGTGGAATCTACAGAAAATGTTATTCTGGACGACGAGCACCCTGAACGAATAACCCAGATAGGGTCGACGTTGGATGCTTCAATAAATCAGGAGTTGATAACTTTCTTAAGAAACAGAAAGAAAATTTTTGCATGGAGTCATGAAGACATGCCAGGAATAGATCCAAACTTCTTATGCCATGAGCTCAATGCGAATAAGGAGATTAAACCCGTAAAGCAGAGAAGAAGAGTATTTAGTCCCGAGAAGAATCAAGCTATACAAGAGGAGGTCAAGAAGCTCCAGAAAGCCCAATTAATTGAAGATGTGAAATATCCAGACTGGTTAGCAAATGTGGTGATGGTAAAGAAGAAAAACAATAAATGGAGAATGTGTGCTGATTTCACCGATCTCAACAAGGCATGCCCAAAGGATCACTTTCCATTGCCCAGAATTGATCAACTA
Source organism: Sambucus nigra (assembly GCA_949130495.1). Classification (NCBI taxonomy): domain Eukaryota; kingdom Viridiplantae; phylum Streptophyta; class Magnoliopsida; order Dipsacales; family Adoxaceae; genus Sambucus; species Sambucus nigra. Next base: position 117,134,291 of record OX422219.1, read on the forward strand.
GTGGATGCTACCTCGGGACACGAGCTGCTCAGCTTCATGGATGCTTACTCTGGCTACAACCAGATCAAAATGAAACCTGAAGACAGGGAAAGTACTTCTTTTACTACCCCTAGGGGAACTTATTGTTATAATGTTATGCCTTTTGGTTTGAAAAATACAGGAGCGACATACCAGCGGCTGATGAACAAGGTTTTGGCCGAACAAATCAGTTGCAATATGGAAGTCTATGTCGATGATATGCTGACAAAGAGCAAGAATGATGCTGATCATCTAGTTGACTTACGTCAGACCTTTGATCAACTGGATAAATACCAAATGAAGCTCAACCCGACGAAGTGCACATTTGGAGTATGAGAAGGAATGTTCCTCAGATACATCGTCAACCAGCGAGGCATTGAGGCGAATCCAGAAAAGATCAAAGCTCTTTTAGGGTTACGATCTCCAACGACGAAGAAAGAGGTGCAGAGTCTTACAGGACGAGTTGCTGCGCTCAACAGATTTGTATCCCGAGCAACTGATAGATGCCTCCCATTCTTCAAAACACTTCGAAAAACTTTCGAGTGGAATGATGAATGTGAAAACGCCTTTCAAGACTTGAAGAAATATTTGGGAGCACCTCCATTGTTGTCCAGGCCAGTAATGGGAGAAAAGATGTACTTGTACCTGGCAGTATCAGAGAATGCAGTCATCTCGGCATTGATCAGAACAGAGAATGGAGTCTAGAAGCCAATTTATTACACAAGTAAGGCTTTTCGAGGTGCAGAGATCAGGTACCCAAAGCTGGAAAAATTGGCATTGGCATTAATTGAGGGAAGTAGAAGAATAAGGCCATATTTCCAGGCCCATACCATCGTCGTGTATACTGACATGCTATTGAGACAAGCCCTTCATAAGCCAGAAAAATCAGGGAGACTGATGTACTGGGCAATAGAGCTCGGTGAATATGATATTGTGTATGAACCCAGATCATCATTAAAAGGGCAAGCTGTAGCAGATTTTATACCAGAGTTTACTTATCCTGATACCCCCGAGGAACAAAAGTTGCTCGATGATCAACCTGTGGATGTTACAGGATCAACAAACACAAGCTCAGACTAACTCTGGTTGGTAAAAGGGCTTGTGGATATTAGAGGATCATCAAATTCAAGCTTAGACCAACTCCGGTTGGTAAAAGGCCGAGAAGAGATGATCGACGAGGAGCGAGATATATTAGGGGAGGATGAAAGGAAACAATAAATATTTCACCGAGGAACTTTATCAGATAAGAAATTCGAAGTCGAGTTACCTATATGGAGGCTATATGTAGATGGCTCATCTTGCACTGCAGGATGTGGCGCGGGAATAGTTCTGAACACCCCAGACGAGATTGACATGGAATACGCCGTGCGATTCCAATTCAAAGCTTCCAATAATGAGGCCGGGTATGAGGCCATGATAGTAGGTCTTAATTTAGCAAAGATTATGGAAGCCCAACAAGTGATGGTATTCAGTGATTCTTAATTAATTGTGAATCAGATGAGGGGAACATATGCAGTTAAAGGAGAATTAATGGTCAAGTATCATGCAAAGGTGATGGAGTTGTTGGCAGAATTTGATGCCATTCTGTTGATCAGAATACCAAGAATGAAGAATGAACGAGCAGACGCACTGGCCCGTCTGGCATCAGCTACTCATGCCGAGCTGCGAAGAACGATACCAATTGAAGTATTATAAAGTCGGAGCATAGATGAAGACCTGACGATGAACATTATTGCCCTTGATTTAGGACCATCTTGGATGGATCCCATCAGGGCATATATTGAGGAGGGAGAATTATCGGAGGATAAGCTCACTGCCAAGAAATTGAAGTTTAAAGCTGCTCGCTATGTACTAACTAATGGTGTTTTGTATAGACGAGGAATTATGGCAGGTTTGCAAAGATGTGTACATCCCTCCGAGGTGAAAGAATTGATTGAAGAGATCCATGAAGGGTCCTGTGGAGCCCATGTAGCGGGTCAGACACTTTTGCAAAGGGTGATGACGCAGGGATACTACTGGCTAACGATGAGGGCTGATTGTATAGCCTATGTAAGCGATGTGATAAATGCCAACGTTTTTCCTCCATCCGACGAACTCCACCAGCATTGTTGACACCCATAACTTCCCCTTGGCCATTTTCCATGTGGGGAATTGATTTGGTTGGACCACTGCCAACGACCCGAGTAAGATTTAAGTACCTCGTTGTCGCAATGGATTATTTTACTAAGTGGGTAGAAGCTGAGCCTTTGATTGATATGACATACGATAAGGTGTACCAATTCGTTTGGAAGAACATCATCTGCCGATATGGTCTCCCTCATGCCTTCATCACAGACCATGGAACACAATTTGATAACGAGGAGTTTGCCGCCTATTGTCATCAGTCAAACATTTTAAAGGTTCATTCAGCACCAGACCATCCTCAAAGCAATGGACAGAATGAAGTGACGAACAGAACATTACTAAATGGTTTGAAGAAGAGGCTAAGTGAGGCTAAAGCTAATTGGATTAATAAGCTACAATCAGTATTGTGGGCTTACCGAACAACTCCCCGAGAAGCAACTGGAGAATCACCATATATGCTGGCGTTTGGAAGTGAGGCTGTAATATTTGTCGAGTTAGGTCTTCCAACACACAGAGTGTTGAATTTCAATTCCTCAGTCAGCGACTTAATGAGGAGATTAGATTTGGACATGCTAGAGGAAGTTAGAGAAGAGGCAGCCATTAGGAATGCTGCTTACCAATAACGAACAACCCTGTTCTACAACAAGAGGGTGAAAAAATACGACTTAAAAGAAGGAGATTACGTGCTAAAGAAGGTCATTCAGAAGCACAATAAGTTGGAAGCAAACTGGCATGGACCTTACCGAGTTACAGAAGTTGTTCGACCAGGAACTTACCGAATAGTGACTCTAGAAGGAGAGGAATTTAAGAATGCATGGAATGCTGAACACCTACGCAAGTATTATCAATGATGTAAAATGTAAATCAATTCCATCAATATGAATAAAACGATGATATTTCTCCATCTTCTCTCCTTTTATTGAAAGTTTTTCGGGGAATACTAGTGTGTAACACTACGCTGCTCGGCAGTAAAAACAACACGATAGTTCAAGCTCAGACCAACTCCGGTTGGTAAAAGGGCGAGAACAAACCATACTCCTTTGGTTAGGAGGCGTACACTAGCTCAGACCAACTCCGGTTGGTAAAAGGGCAAGTGGACATGATAGTTTGAACTCAGACCAATTCCGATTGGTAAAAGGGCTAGAACACGACATTCCTAAAAATAACAGCTCCGGTTGGTTAGGAAACCACAATCCTTTGGTTAGGAGGCTGACACATAGTCAGACCAATTTTGGTAAAAGGGCAAGTGGACATGATAGTTTGAACGCAGACAAACTCCGGTTGGTAAAAGGGCGAGAACAATATTCCTAAAAATGCCAACGTGTTAGGCTAGGAAGCAAAATACTCCTAAAAATGCCAATCTCGGTTTGTTAGGAAACAAGATATGCTCTCAAATGCCAACTTATGTTAGTAGGGAGGTAAGATTATTACATGAAATACAAAAGTTCCTCGAAGAACAAAATATTCCAAACTTAATCAAGTATTGTTGGTCGGGGATAAAAATCCACTAACTGTAGTTGGTCGACGAGGAGAAAGTATTTCAAACAGTACCAAGTATAGCTGGTCGGGAATAAAAACCCACTAACTATAAATGGTCGACGAGCACAATTTAACAACCTTGGTTGGTTGGAATAATTTTAAACATTTTTATACTCATTATTAAGTGATCGAGCAACATTACTGATACTTGTAACTTTTTTGGTCGATGAACCACACGATATTGTTATGCAAGCACAAATATAAAGTGTCTGACAAATACAAAGACAATAGCAATAAAAATTTGCGAACAAAAATGAAACTCTTTCATTGAATTCAAAATGAATTACACAAATTTATTACATTGATTTTAAATTGTGTACTAATTATTACATCAGAATTTCCTATTCTACCGGTCTTTTCCCTTCTGCTTTTGAAATAGGCTCCTCGCCAGCAGGAGGATCTTCCAGGCAAAGGGGAGAATTAATGAAGTTAAGATCTTGAAGCATTTTAACGTTCATTATTGAAGGTGTATCCACTAAATGCTCAGGGCAAGATAATTCTGCCTGTGAATGAAGGGCATAGTCACCAAGATACTTGGAGATCAAACAACGAGGAATGGATCGAGTAGGGATCCAGCTCATGTCAAGCTTGAAGGGCGGAATTGGTAGATCGAGCAGCCCAGGAGCATGGTAATCCCATAAATAATGACCTTGATCTAGTTTCAATACACCCAGGGCGTTCAACCATCCGTGTTTGTAGCCTTCATTATTAGCATTTTAATACGATCATTCAAGTGAAAAAGGGCCTCATTGTAGCCTGCCATACAGAATTCACGAGGTTGTTTATGGAATTGGAAAATTAGTCTCTCTAACTGCTCATGAAGGTTTCTGGAAAAAATATCCTTATGATCCAAAGCAGACTTCGTCACAGCAAGTTGATCCTCCAAAGTTTTGACTTTTTTGGATAGTTCAGACAAGGCTTGATTTTTTGCCATCAATTGGAATGCTTGGTTTTCCAACGCTGATTGAGTCCGAGCTTCTTCAATAGTACGATGAAGAAGTCTTGATCCTCCCCGAGCAGGTTGAGTACTTTGTTCCTCGACAACATTCTGAGCAACTCTTCCTCGTCCACGAGAACCTCTTCCTCGTCCCCGAGTAGAAGTAGAAGGCCCAGCTCTTCTCAAAGCCTCTAACTCTTCTCACAACTTGGCATTTTCCACTTCTAAAAAGGAGAATCCTTCATCGGTGACCGGTACCAAGGTAGTGGAAGATGAAGCAGCAGACCTCAGCTGAGCTAGTTCTTTTTGCAGATTGTTGTTTTCTTGTTCCAATAGCTCAGCGATTTGCCTGTGCCCTTCAACATCTGCTTTCAATGTTCTCTCTCTCACTTCATAGCCAACAAGCATCTTGTCGTAGCCTTTTTCATCACTAAGTTGTTTGAGTTTCTTCTCATACCCTTCATGCAAAAGAGCTGAAGACTCTTTATACTGTTGCTGAAGTTCATCGAGAGTACCTTGCAAGTCTTCAATCATTTCATAATAAGCCACATTATTGGCTACAACACGATCAAGAAGACATTTCAGGTATTGATATGCCTCCACTGCTTGGTCTGAAACATCTCGACCAAGAATCTCTACAATCTGGGAATTATCCAAGTTATTGTGGCCAGCCTTAAAATAATCATTACATTGTCGAAGCAGAGTTGTGTCATGGGCAGACAACAATTCCATTCTAGCCATAAACTAGTAAAGAAGAGAAGGGAGGAGTTAATAAAAAAGCAGATAGAACGTCAACAACATAGAGGGACAGAAAAGGTGATTTTTTATTACATCATAGAAAGGAGTACAGTGTTCAGAGTACAGAGTACAAGTGACAAAAGAAAAAGAAATACCGAATAACTTCACAACTTTTCCTTGTCTCCCAAGACTTTCTCGGGAGGCTGGGACGAGGATCTTGGTTGCTCGGTTGGAATAATGAGTTGGTCGGCTAGAGCTGGAACTTGTTCGGGAGGAGTAGGCAGAGATGAAAGCTCCTCGTCAGCAGGCTGAGTAAGGATTGGATCACCCACTGCCATTGAAGATTCTTCGGAGGCAGCTTTGTCCTCTTCTTCATCTTCAATATTTGGGGGAGGACCAGGGAGATGCTGTTGAAATAGTTCTGAGTCCTCATTAATATTCAATTCTTGCAGGGCAGCCACCCAACCATCTCGGAAGTATTTCAAACTCCCATACTGTACCTGTGTCATCATTGCTGCTACCCCCCTGTTCCACCCTTTGTCCCAACCAGTGCGGAAAGATTTTTTCACCACCAATTTTCTTTTCATTTTCTCCGAGGAGAGCTTCTCGGATAGAAGATCCTCGGTGGCTTTCAACTTAGCTTCCACCTCCTCCTTCTGACGATTCACTTCTCGCAGAAGGGACGATTCTTCTTCTGCCATTTTCATCTTGTTTTCAATCTCCCCAAAGCTCTTGAGCTTCTCTTCATATTTCTTTTTCTCTCCCTCCAAATCTTCCAAACCCTTGGAAACTTTAACGAGCTGCACCTTTTCTACCTCAACTGCAGCCAATTTCTTCTCCCATTCAGTCTTATCCTCATCATACTGTTGACGGGACTCCTTCAAAGATTTGGTCAAACCTAGTAAAGCATCCTCCACTCCGGATGAGGAGCTAGAAGCCTTTATCGCTTCATCCTTCTTCACAATGGTGTTAAAGCAACTCACCAGCTGAAAAAATGAGATAACGATAAGTCAGCAAAGAAATACATTTATTGATGGAGAGAAAGAAAATTCAGAATATGAGAAACTTACTGAGGCAATGTGATGAGTAGCCAGGGCTGTAAGCATATCCCTAGACATATTCTCCTCAACTCCTTGAACTTCAGGAATGGTCCAAGTCTTTACCGAGCTCATCGCAGAGCTCGGGGGAATAATAGTTGGAACACCAGCTCCACTAACTTGGAGCTGGGGAATGGTTTCAGCCAAATTGACCAAGGAGGATTTCTTTAGTCTCCTCGATGGAATTTCAACAATTTCAACCAAAGAAGAGCTTTTGGTTGGGGAGATGATGATCACTTCCACAGGTGCATCCTTCTTGTTAGGAGCCACTGGGGGCTTCTCGACAGCCTTCTGAGGAGCAACAGAAGGGGCAGCATCTACTTTCTTTGTCCCCTTTGGGACATCAGTTTTGTTTCTTTTTCCATCTCCAGCAGAGGTAGTCTACTCAAAGATAGAAGGAACTCTTCTTTTGCCCATTTTCTGACTCAAAGGAATATAAGAGTCTGGTGAAGAATCCTCAGGAGCTGGCGCTGGTTCACCAGTGCTGATTACAGGGCGAGCAGTGAAAGAGGTTGTATAACTCCTATACTGCAACAAATATGAAGCAGACCTGATGTGCTCGTCTGCAACTTTCTGATGCAAACTCCAAATAAGTTTCAAATGCTTGATATTAACGCCAGCTTAATTTGGAGTTTTTCTTTTGCTGTCAACTGCAAGCAAATATATAGTGAAATATCAGTCACACATTTTATCAAACATAATGAAATCATAATTTCAGAAATGAAATAAAATGAAAATAACCTATCCCATTGCCATATGGAGGGCATCTGGGACCTTGATATACTTCATCTCCAATCAAAGGGGCAAGTTGCCAGTTTTTGATAACTACCCCATGTTCAAAATAATCCGTATTAGCATCAGGGAGATTGACTACTAAAGACGTATTCAAAAATCTAGTTTTTAAATAAAAAACATTATCTAGAACAGCACATCTATAACAATACATAATCTCAGGAATTCCTATACGGGTTCCGTGAGTTTGATTTAACCTATACACCCCATTAACTATTCTCCATGTGTTGGGGGATATTTTTGCAGGAACAACATTGAAATAATGACATAACTCTAAGCATAAAGGGTTTGGTGGAAAAGAAAATCCACATTCAGCAATAAAGAAGCTGGGGAACCAATGTCCCTCAGCCAAACTAAAATAATTTGAAGGCTCAGAAAGATCCTCCAGAGTTACCCAAGATGGAATAGAAAAATCAGAGCGGAATTTCTCAAGAGATTCAATAACATAAACCATGGCGAATAAAAGAAATGAAGAAGAAGAATGAATATCTTACAGGAAAAAAAGGAGATCTATTGACAACGAACGAAGAAAAGGATGAACGCACAAGAGAGAGAAAGACTACGGAAAACTCGAAAGAAGAAATTGGAAAAGGTAGAAGATGATGGGATTGCCTATGAAGCTTAAATACTTTGCCTTGGGAAACGGCGAAAGAAATGATTACAAAATAGAAACTATTACGCTACCGGCGGCTAAAAGAACAAAAAGTGCGCGAAGATCGAAGCGCTTATGAAAATTCAAAAAGTCGGATTCTGCGAATTTGGAAGGACATTCGAATACGGAGAAAATGCTCCTAAAAACCAGGAAGGTCATTTAATATTGCCATATACCGAGAAAGAATGTTCCATATTCCTCAAAGTTCGAAATATGAAACATTGGGGGCTTCTGTTGATACCAAAATTAGTATGCTGATATAGACGAATAATAAGAAGACACGTGTCAATCTACGTGGCACAATAGCAATGAGGAAGTTTATTTTCCCGACCAAGTCATACTCACTCCGAGCAGCAAGTGTACTCCGAGGAACTCCAACACTCCGAGGAACTCCAACACTCCGAGCAACTAAGGTGGTCCGAGCTGCATCTCGGCCACAACATTGATTGACAGATTATCAACAGTTCAACTATTCATTGAATGCTTATCATACAGACGTATATTCTTAAAGGGCATTAATTGTTTACCCTTTCACATGTACAACCCAAGGGCTATAAATACATTGTATCACCCTCATTCAAAAAGGGAGGATTCTCTTGATAGAATTACATATCGAGAACTCCAAAACACTTGGCAATAACAGAAAATAGTGGACGTAGGCCATTCTTATAAGGCTGAACCACTTTAAAATTCTTTGTCTCATTTATATTTATCTGTGATTAAATAATTAGAAGCAATCTAATTTTTTAATCAACAATGATAGAGGGCAAAACCCCAATACACCCACCAAATGTCCCCTTGAGAGGCTCTAATACCTCACTTGGGACCAATGTAACTCCTAGGAACTGACCCCATGGTCGCAAAACCTCCGGTTCAAAAGTATAGTGATAATTTGAATATATACATGTTTTGTCTTAAAAACATGGCATTAGGGGCGAAACCCCGAAACATCCCCTAAAGGCCCCAAGAGAGGCATCAACACCTTGCACGGGATAAATGTAACTCGTAGGAACAAACCACATAGCCAATGGACCCTAGATTTGAGTGTGCGGTGATGATTTGAGAATTACACTTAGGCATGAAAACATCGCGTTAGAAAGCAAAACCCCAAACCCCCCAAAGTCCCTGAGAGAGGCATCAACACCTTGTACGGGGTGAATGTAACTCGTAGGAACTGACTGCATTGTTACGGGTGCCTCGGTTTGAGACCACAAGTATAATTTGAGAATATCTACACTTAGGCTTGAAAACATGGTGTTAGATGCAGAAACCCCAAAAGATCCACTAAACGACACCATGAGAGGAGCCAACACCTCGTTCTAGGACAATGTAACTAATAGGAATTGACCTCTTGGTCACGGGACTCCCAGTTTGAGAGAATGACTATAATTTGAGAATATCTACACTTTGGCTTGAAAACATGGCATTAGAGGGAAAAACGCCAAAACACCCCCCAAACGGCCCTATGAGAGGCACCAACACCTTGCACATGACCAATGTGACTCGTAGGAAATGACGACGTGGTCACGGAACTCCGAGTTTGAGAGCAAGGCGATAATTGAGAATATCTACACTTTATCTTCAAAATATTGCATTAAAGTGCGAAACTCCAAAACACCCCCTAAATGGCCCTATGAAAGGCACCCACACCTCGCACGGGACCTATGTACCTCATAGGAACTAACCGCGTGGTCACGGGGCCCTCTGTTTAAAACCATGATGGTAATTTGATATTATCTTCACCTAGTCTTGAAAACATGGCGCTAGAGAGAGAAACCCTGAAACACTCCCCAAACGGCCCCGTGAGAGGTCCCAACACCTCGCATGGACTAATGTAGATCATAGTAACTGACTGTGTGGTCACGAGACCCTCGATTTAAGGTCAAAACGATAATCTGAGAATATCACCATATTCACAAACTAAGGGTCCCGTGACTACACGGGATTTTTTAATTTATTATTTAGCATTATGGCCATGCGGGGTTTTCATTACGCATGTTTTAGATTGTCCAGAAAATAGAGGAAATTTTGCCAATTTTTTTAACTATAGTTAAAAATGGTCATGGACAAAGTCCATGACCATCTCTATTTGTTTCTCACACATAAATAGGGTCATGGCCTAGGATGGGTCACGGCCTGGAGCCGTGACCATTTTCATATTCAAATGGATGTGTCACGACCTTGATCCATGTCTATTTTAGTGATGTCAAAGTCTGGGTAATGGACTTGAGCCGTGACCAGATCCGTGACCATTATCAAATTCCGAAGGATGGGTCAAAGCCTTAAGCCGTGTCTTGAGCCGTGACTAATACCATATATTAATGTATCTATCATAGCCAAACTCCATGACTAGCTGTGTGTATGGGTCACAGCTATGGTATGCGACCATGTTTCGTGACCCCTTAGGACCATGACCCTTCATTTGGTTATGGATTTAGGGCGTGACCCGTAAAAATGATCACGCTCGAAATGGTCACAGCCATTGTCCATGACCAATAGTCCTGGTCAAAGACTTTGGCCGTGACCATTTACATAATATGGTGTCATGTATGTTATTTGTTTACATCATAAATCAAAGGATAATTTAAGGTAACCCTGATAAAATAGAGGCTTTACTGGAGATGCAATCCCTGACTAGCAAGAAGGATGTGCAAAAATTGATAGGAAGAGTGGCATCTCTAAATATCTTTATTTGTCAAGCCACAGACAAATGTCTTACAATCTTAAAGGTGCTTAAAAGGACCTTTGAATGGAATGACGAATGTTAAAAAACTTTTTTATTCTTGAATAAGTACTTGAGATCTCCCCCACTACTCTCCCAATACGTTTTGAACGAGATGTTGTACTTATATATGTCTATTTCAGAGTCTACTATTAGTTCAGCCTTGATCCAATTAGAGGAAGGTGTTCAAAAGACAAATTATTACACCAATAAACCATTCTGAGTTGCAAAAATCAGATATACACGCTTGGAGAAGTTAGAATGACAGTCATTGAAGCTTCCAAAAGAATGAGGCCATCCTTTCAGGATCGTACCATTGTAGTATGCACTAACTTACCTCCGTGACAAGCATTGGACAAACCTAAAAAGTTAGGAAGACTAATGTCTTATGCAGTTGAGCATGGAGAATATGATATTGTTTATGAGCAAAGAAACTCAGTGAAAGGGAAAGTAGTGGTATATTTGGCAACAGAATTCACTTATGCAGAAGTATGCAACATGCCAAGTTTGCATGCTGAGTAGACTTCCCCATAAGATAGCTCAAATCAAAAGAAAACTGATATGGTTACCGACACCAACCAGAATCATAAGTTGAGAAAGAGCTCTACGACTAGCTGAACAAAGCAAGAAGATGTTCAAATACGGAGTATTGGTAGACGAAGCCTTCAACAGTGATGTCCCAGTTTGGAAAATTTTGGTAAATGTCTCTTCTTGAACTACTACCAGTGGAGCTAGACTTGTTATCAACACTCCAGACGATTTCGACATAGAGTATGCATTGAGATTTCAATTTCAAGCCTCGAATAATGAAGATGAATGCAAAGCATTAATTTACTAGTTTAGAGTGAGCCTCATCACTAGGTACTGAGCAGGTGATAACATATAATGATTCTTTTCTAATCATTCACCAATTGCTTCTGATATACGGAGTTAAGGGAGAAATAATGGTGAGATAGACCTCAGATAAACCATTCTAGAAGAGATTCTAACAAGTATAAGTATTAATGTGGAAACATTCAGTATCATTTTTATAGAATTAGAGCCTTCCTGGATGGATCCAATTAACTAATACATTAAGAAAGGTTTATCACCAGTCGACTAGAAGGAAGCAAGGAAAATGAGATATAAAGGAGACAGCTATGTGCTAAAAAAAGGTGTTCTATACAGAAGGGGATACATAGTCTCTTCATTTCATTGTGTCCATCCAACTGAAGAAAACGATCTAATTAAGGAGGTTCATAAAGGCTCATGTGATTTTTGACGGTAAGATCTTTCGTACAAAGAATAGCCATGCAAGGCTACTAATGGCAAAACAATGAAATCAGACCATGTTTCCTTCTCTATGAGGTGTGATGAGTGATAAAGGTTTGTTCCTATTCAAATAAAACTAGGTCATTCCTAAATCCTATTACTTCTCCCTAGCCTTTTGCTATTTGGGGAATAGACTTGGCCAGGCCACTGCCGACCACCAAAGGGATGCTAAAGTATTTAGTTATCGCAGTGGATTACTTTACCAATTGGGTGGAGGTTGAGACCTTGATCAATATGCCCTATCAAATAGTCTCCTAGTTCATATGGAAGCAAATCATATGTAGTTATGGAATGCCATATACTTTCATCACTGATCATAGTAATCAGTTTGATAGTTAAGAGTTTAAGGAATATTTTATCTAATCCAAAATTCAGAAACTACACTCAACACCTGGACATCCAAAATGCAATGGTAGAATAGATATCCCTAATAAAAAAAATTCTCAATGGATTGAAGAAACACTTGAATGACGCTAAGGGTAATTGGATCAAGGATGTTCATAACGTTCTTTGGTCTTACATTACTACAATAAGAATGGCAACACAAGAGACTCCATACATGCTCGCTTTCGACACTGAGGTAGTGGTACCAAATGAAATAGGTCTGTATACTCACAGGGTGCTAAATTTTAATTCCCACAAGAGTGATCTAATGAGGAGACTAGATTTGGACATGGTTGAAGAAGTCAAATTCGATAATGTAATTCGGATGGTTGCGTATCAACAAAGGACTTCTAGGTTCTACATCGACGAATCAAGTCGAACAACTTAAAATGAAGAAATTTTATTTGTGAAAAAAGTAATTTAGGAAAATAGCAAGATGGAGCCTAACTGGAACGACCCATATCATATCTCAGTAGCTATACAATCAAGAACATATCGCCTAGAAACCTTGGAAGGAGAAGAGTTTAAGAACCCAGAGAACGTCGACCATCTCTTCAAGTATTACCAATAATTGCGCTTTTGATGTAATCAGTTATTCAAGTTAATTAAGTTTCATGTTTCTCTCCACTATACTTCTTTTTTGTATTTTTTGGGAGTATGGTGTGATACCACCTTGAAATAAAGGCTATTTAATTTTAATTCAAAATTTTCCAACATCAGAAAAGTCATTTAAATCCAAACTTTTCCAACTTCAAAAAAGCCATTTTCAAACTTTTCCAACTTCAGAAATATTTCCCTTGAAGAACTTCATTTATGATTTCATCTTCGACAGATGAAGAACAAGAAGTCAAGTAAAACCTCATGTAAGACTCAAAGTCAAACACAAGAGGTTTTACCCGACTAATTTAAAGCACAAGGATAACTATACATTCCTAATACACTTGTTCTACACTGATAACTAATGCTACAACTCAGTTCTACAAAAATATTTACAATTTTATCTAAGAATAGTATTAGTCGAATCAAAGGCATTACAGTCAAATTCAATCATGAATTAAGCTTTTAACATTTTAGCTAGTCATTTAGTCAATAAGTTGATTAAATTATCATTATACAGATTACATAGTCAGTAATAAGATTGACAGTAAGCACAAGTTTAAATAAAGAAGACAAAGTTTCTCAAATAATTTTTTTCATTCCAATGAATACGTATTACAAAGTGAAGATCCAAAAAGCACATAATACAAGCCTATTCTAGTAGGAGTTTTCCATTAGCCTTAATCATCCCTACCAGAGGTTCATCAAGAGTGCTCGAATGATTGATAAATCTAAAATCTCCCCTCCTAGTTCTCTTACTTTTGCTCGGCCAGTCAAGTAGATGTAGGGATGAACATACTCCACTTATACTTTAAGGATGAAATCCCCAATGTATTTTCTAATCAAGCTCTGAGGAATGGCATAAGGAGGAATCCAATTAACGTCAATAGAGACACGAGGATCATGATATTCCAATAATTCGAGGTCATGCCAAAACCACAATTCATTGCCTTTAGGTATCATCATCAGAGTAAGTAGTTTCAACTAAACCCCATTTATATCCCTCATTCCTTTCCTACTGCATGTGTTTGTCCAAGTAAGTCAAGGCCTCATCTATCTCAATAGCTTTTGGTTACTTATGGAAATGGAAACTAAGTCACTCCATGCTATCTTAAAGCTTTTTGATGGCCTTGTCCTTCTCTTTGAGCTTAGAAGTTTTGTCGGCTAGGATTTTCTTGGTTCTCCCTTCATCAATTATTTTCCACTCCTTGGAAAAAGATCTTCCATCATAGTAATCCATTGATTGGAATGAAGATGTTGCGCTAGGTTGGTATGACTCATCACGAGAAGATCGAGAGCGGTAACTCCTTTCATTTCTAGGTGGTGGACGTTGCATATCTTTCCTGGAATTGGAGGATTTGTCTTGCATCATATGAGTTAATTATCTGACTGGCTCTAGCATGGTTTCCTATCCTTTAGCCAAGTTGAGTAAAATCCTCGGGAGGTCTATTTAACAAGGGGGAGAAGACATATCTGGGTTGTTACTTGCAACCTCCAAGATGCTTTCCAGAATAGTACTCATTCTTTAATCCAAATAATGAACAAAGAAATGTAAGAGGAAGAGAACGATATTAAGTAGTCATTTCCATAGAATGGATGTCTAAAATTGGAGTGGTTCCAATTTTATAATCATTGACATATAATAAGGGCAATGTAAACAAACACACATGAGGCAAAGAATTTTAATATGGTTCAACTATTAAGAGCTTACGTGCACTGTTGGTATTAATATTGATCATTACAAGAGCTCAGTATGGTGTGCTTGAGATTTTTTTTTTCGTATACTTGAGATAAGGGAGATTATATTTTAATAGGGGTGTGGAACTCTAGAGATGGAATTCCTTTATATGTCCAGGAATCTACATTTATGTATAATAAATGAGACTCTTGATATTCAGTGCTGGTCGCCATTCCATCTAATTAACTTTTGTTATTCCTAATGGTTTATATTCTCACAGTTGCTAGGTATTCAAGACGACTAGGTACCTTGGATGCCAATCAAGATAGCTGGGAAACCACCTAGGATCGAAGGTGTATATTGTTCATTAGTCCACATAGGAGAGTAATTTTTATATAAAACACAAGGGAACTAGCTTTGTTAGGTGAACCGAATTAATTTAAGAAGGGGCAAACCGGTTCGCCCCTAGAATTTTGTACACGAACCTGCTACTTTTTACACGACTTACTCCAAACTTTTTTACTCCAAAGTGGATCAAATCTTCACTCCATGAACATGTAACCAAACTCCATCAACTACTAACATGAATATACATTTTTATTCTTCTCCAATCACCTAAAACTAGAATAATTCATGGGATTTATGTCATTTTTTGTCCATCATTAATTACGTCACAATTTTTAATGAAATCATAAATTCACAATCAATGTTTCATCTTTTCAATTCACTATAATGTCTTTCTATTCAAGATCAATATATCCAACTTCTATTCCTAGTTTTCTCTAATCAAAATAACACAATATTTGAAAAACACCATATTCTTCATCTTTCTAAAACCCTTTTTTTCCATATGATCAAACACATCCCAAAATCAAATTGTCAATTACCAATTTTAATATGCATGATTATTCTAACAATTCAAGAAAGAAAGTTATACACTTTCCTCAAAGGGTAAGATTATGAATCTCTACGCGTTGCATTGAAGAAGACAATAATTTTCCTCCACGCCTTTCTCCAAATCAACCCTTTGGATTTCTTGGGTGTTCTTCC
Organism: Sambucus nigra; assembly: GCA_949130495.1. Classification (NCBI taxonomy): domain Eukaryota; kingdom Viridiplantae; phylum Streptophyta; class Magnoliopsida; order Dipsacales; family Adoxaceae; genus Sambucus; species Sambucus nigra. The sequence goes on from OX422219.1 coordinate 117,149,930, forward strand.
TCCATCTTTTCTAAAACAAATACCTCTTTTGAGTTGTTGGAGTGTTATTGTTGCCACCCTAACCCTAATCTCCTTTTATTCAACCAATTTCCAGAAATTAATTCAAGCTATATGTATAAAATGACTCCTATATCCATACTTGGGTCCCGACTAGTCTAAAATGCCCTCGGTAACCAATATCTACCCCTAAGTACTTGATATTAACTATTTTGACAATTCTTGGATCAATCGTGCACTCAAAATCTCCATCTAAATGACTAAAATTAAACATTATATCTCAACTCAAAAATATCCCACACAAATTCCCTGATTGATATATCATCAATTCCCTCCATTTTAACTCACATACGACGCACTAAAATTGACATAATTAAATTTACTTAATCACGCTAGTAAATTTCAAAATAAATATTAATCTTATTCTCACTAACTAATATTTATTAATTTCATATTATATTCCCATTTTAATTCAATTACGACACATGTGTAATTTAAAATGTTAAAATAAATTACACAAAATTACGGAGTATTACATACTTCCCCTCTACCAAAGGAATTTAGTCCTTGAAATTTGAACGTACCTATGATAAAAAGCTTTGGATACTGCTCTCGTTACATCAACTCATCTACGTTATTGTGTCCCCACTGAACCTGAACCCGGGTTCAACAACTTTAATGGCGGTTTCCACTCACTGCGATCTATAATTGCAATCGAGCTCTCCTCCTATGAGATTTCATGTTGCAAGTTTATCTGCTCAAGTGGGATGTGCCAATGCACCATCTCACTCCTCCTATATCTCTTAACTAACGACAAATGGAACACATCATAAATCCTTTGTAGATGCTTCTGTAATCTCAGCCTATAAGAGACTGGCCCCACCGTCTCAATAACTAGGAAAGGCCCAACATACCTCGAAACTAGCTTCCCTTTCTTGATGAACTTAATGACTCCTTTCATAGTAGAAACCCGTACAATAACCTTGTCTCCCACATCCTCCATCAACATAACTCTTCTGCTAGTCTCGAGCTATCTTTATATGTCCACATATTACGTCAATCTTGGCAGTCGTATCTTAGATCATCTCTGGTCCCAAAAGCTTATTGTGCCCCACCTCTAACCAACAAGTGGGCAAATGAAAAGGTCGACCATATAGTTCTCAAACCGTGCCATGCCGATAGTGAATAGATAGGAATTATTATAAGCAAATTCCATTAGCGAAAGGTAATGCTCCAAACCTCCACCAAATTAATTATACACATCATGAGCATGTCCTCCAACATCTGATTTACCTGCTCAATTTGTTTATCAGTTTATGGATGGTAAGCTGTACTCAAACATAAATCAGTGTCCATAGCCTCCTGAATACTCTGACAAAATTGGGACACAAAAATCTTGTCCCTATTGGACATGATATTAATGGTTTCCCCATGCAATCTCATAATCTCTTCAATAAATAATTGGGTGTACCGTACTGTTTTTAAATTAGTCTACATCGATAAAAAAAAGTGAGCCACCTTGGTCAAACGATCCACAATAACCCATATGGACCCGTGACCTCTCTGTAAAGTAGGTAGCCCTATGATGAAGTCCATCGATATGATCTACCATTTCCAAACTAAAATCTCCAATGGATGAAACATCATAGACTGTCTCTAGTGATCAACTTGCACTAACTAACACGTAGTTCACTTCGAGACAAACTCGACTATGTCTTATTTCATCCCCGATCACCAATACTATCTATGTATATTCTGGTACATATTATCCCTACTGGGATGCACTGCAAATATAGACCCATAAGACTCTCTTATCACTTTATGTCTCAAGTCTTCATCTTTCGAAATAATGAGCCTCCCATTGAAGCATTAGCCTCCCTCAGAACTGAACGAATATGACTCTTCCCCACCTGCTAACATTAGATGCACCCTTTCCTAATAGAAATAATCTTCGACTTGTGCTTTCACTACCTGCATAAAAATCTTGGTTGTGATATACAATACCGCCAAACATACTCTGGGGACCTTATAATCATACTAAATCTCTCCCCACTTTTCCTTCCAAACCTCTTCTATATCCCCCGTAGACCATCAGCTCAACGCATCTACTGCCACGCTAGCCTTCTCAGGATAATATTGAATCTCAAATTGGTAATCCTTCACGAACTTTAACTACCTATTCTACACCATAGTCAAATCCTTCTGTGTGAACTGATACTATAGTGACTTATGGTCTGTGAATAAAGTGAACTACTCACTCAAAAGATAAAGCCTCCAAATCCTCAAGGAAAACACAAAAGCTTCTAACTCCAGGTCATGTGTGGGGTAATTTGTCTCATGGGTCTTAATCTTACGAGATGAATAAGCTATGGCCATATCCTCCTCCTGTAATACACCATCAAGTCCTTATAGGGACAAATCTGTAAAAACATGGTACTCCACTTCTTCCCTAGGCAGTGCGACCACAAGCACTGAAGTAATTTTGTCCTTTAGCTCATCAAAAGATAACTGACAATAGTCATCCCAATTAAATGGTACCCCCTTTAAAGTTAGATTTGTCTACGGACCCATAATCTTCAAGAAGCCCTTTATGAAGCAATGATAGTTATCGGACAATCTAAAAAAACTCCATACCATCGTTAGTATCGTGGGCTATCACTAGTCCCTCACCGCAAATACCTTACTCGAATCCATATAAATTCATATGTTTGATACAATATGCCCCTAAAAATATAACTCATGTAGTCGGAATCCCTAGTTCTTGAACTAAAGCTGATGGTCCTGTAATGTCTATAGAACCATATGCAAATCCTTTGCATACTCATACTTAGTACGAGAATATACTAGTATGTTGTCTATGAAAACGATCACAAACTAGTCAAAGAACTCCTTGAATACACTATTCATAAGGTTGTTATACACTACCGATGCATTCATCAGTCTAAATGGAATCACCCTGAACTGATATGACCCATACCGCATCAAGCATGCGGTCTTAGGAACATCCTCATCCCTGATGTGCAACTGATGATACCCCAATCTTAACTCTATCTTTGAGAATAATGATGCTCCTCTCAACTAGTCAAACAAGTCACCGATTCGAGGAAACAATTACTTCTTTTGAAATGTGACCTTGTTCAGCTCCCTGTAGTTTACATATAGGCGAAGCGACCTATCTCTCTTATTCATAAAAAAATAACGGTGCACCCCTCATGATGAATTAATTTTCTAAATAAAAAAGTCCTATTGCAAGGGATACTTAAGAAGATCCCTCAGTTCCCGTATCTCTAAAGGGGCCATACGGTAAGGTACATATTCAATTGGCGTCGTCTGAGGTTCTTAGTTAATAACAAACTTGATATCCCTATTAGGTAGAGTATCTCTTGGAACACATCCTCGAAATCTCTAACAACTGGAATCGAGTGTAAGGAGATAACCACCTCTAGTGATGTCTCCTTATCAATGTAATACAGGTGATTGGTCGATCCACCCTCAGGTAAAGGCATTGCCACTAGAAACATCTCTTGTCCAGTAATGGAGAATACAATAGTCCTTCAATAGCAATCCATTATTTCCCTATAAAAAGCCAACCAACACATACCAGGGATGATGGCGTAGCCCATCATATCCAAAACTAGCAAGTCGACTGCTAAACACAATCTCCCAACATCTATATCTACTCCCCTACATATGGAGTTTATAAGGGCTTCACTACCCAACGACGAGTCAACACACATGATGATACTGCCAGTTGTATCTAATAGACCGGCTACACATGAAAAACTAGTGGGTAAAAATGAGTGTGATGCTCCCGTGTCAAATATTACCCCACCCATATGCCCATGAATAAAGAACGTACCCTAAACTACAATCAACTACTACAGCGTCTGAGGTATGAGTGCATGCCTAATGTGATAGACACACCCATACTAAATTTTCCCCTACTGCTATGGGCCTAATGTAGCTGGTGCTGTAGATGGTAGCTGTGATTGCGTCCACTGCTAGGCAGCCTCCTGAACTCCTCTTCCTACCTGCGGGAAGTTCCTCTTCTCGTGGACCATCTCACAATAAGTAAACCATAAATTAGTGAATTCCCCATGTCTCTGGCCCTAGTGGCCCTGCCAAGGTTTTACTAATCATTTCCCCTGATGGCCTCCCCCATTGATCTCTTGGCCCTGACTGTCGTGAGGAACATGGTGTTGTTGCTGCTGATAATGAGGGCCCTACTAGCCATGCCTAAACTCACAACTCTAGGGTCTGAAGCCTTCTGGTTGTAATCTCTTAGTTGGATCCCCTATTAGGAATCTCTCTCGTTCGGTTTACTCGCATGTTTTTCTTGTACCCCACTAGCACCGTTTTCACCTATTTTCCCAGTCTGAATGGTCTCACCTTCTCGCATGTTCCCCTTCATGTGGAAGCGATGATCCTGACAATGAAGTAAAGCAGCATTAACGACCTTATAATAGGTAATCAACGTAACATTACCCAACTAGTGTTGTCAGATCCTCTAGTTAAGCCCATCTATGAACTTTAGCATCTTTTTCTTTTCAATTTTCACCGTATCTCTCATAAAATTGGCTAGCCGATTGAACTCCTCCTTGTACTCAGCCATGGTTTAGTCCTCCTGAGAACCATCGAGTAACTTTGACCACATCCCTGTCTGAATAGTGAACGAAAAGTACTTGCGATCAACCCACACCCAGAATCCCAAATAGTTATGGTGTCTCTCTCCTCAGACATTGTGACTCACTCTCACCACTAAAATGCTGCTCTTACGAGCTTAAAAGTTGCCAAAATTTGTTTTTAATGTCACTGCACTCCACCCTATGTAAAATTCTTTGGATGTTCTTATTCCATTGACTAGCTAATATAACGTTCGCATTTCCCTAAAACTTAGACGGATGGCCCTTCTGAAAGGCCTTTCTAACTCTCTCCCATATCGACTACACTGGTTGTGCCTGAATTTATGCCACTATATTTTGTGGCCATTCTTGGATAAACTACTGCGCCATGATGGTCATCACAACATTAACTGCCTATGCAAAAAAAACGGCGACCCCTACCATGGTCACTTTCTCCTGTATAATATGTGGCACAAGTCGAACCTCTCCTCCTGCAATCCTCTTGATGAACCTCACTAGTCGTTCTCTCCTATTCGGCATTTGAAACCCAACCTACATGTGTAAGATTCACTTCCATTACACATAATAGAAAGAGAACGTAAATCACAATATGAATCAACAACCCTATGCATATGGCTCTACATCAAAGAGATGGAAACGCTGGAGACTCAGTAAGTCTGCACAGATCCTAAGGGCACTAGAACCTGATATACTGATACCATCTGTGATGACCTACCTTTTAAAATAATGGGTGGATAGCCTCCAACTAAAATAAAACAAGATTATCATATGGTTTATTTTATCTTCATTGTCGAAAGTCAATAATTACTAACCACCTATTAATCTAACAAAAAAAGTCAAATTTTAATCATTCATTAACATACAACAATATAAACCAATCAATAATTATCCCATATAGAGTAACGAATATACCTTAAGACAAAATATAAAGTCTGAAGCTGAGATAAATAAATAAAGTCCCCAAGTAAACCATAGGGTAAGAATCTAATACATCCAATCCAACATCTAATATAATTTGAAATACATAAGTCTGAATAAAAATGACAATACATCCAACCAATACTAGAATAGAGAACCTAATCTAGAATATTAATAATAGAATTGACTAATCAAAAATCCTTTAAGCCTCCACATCAACTGCAATTACGTAAATACTTGGAAGATATATCATCCATAGCGTCCCTGTTGCTGGACACCTAAAAGTTTTGAAAATAGATTTGATACGAGTCAGAGCCTAATACCTTTGAAAATATTTAGCAAGTTTATAAAATGCATAATTGAAATTGTAAGTCAAATTTTCATACTTATAAACCACTAATGCACTCTCATGTGTCACCCATCACCCCTCATCTAAAGTTCGCACCTAACGTATGCATCTTAACCCGCCTAGTTATGCTACATCTCTTAACTAGCCATTCCACTAGCATCAATGCTATAATACCCTAGCCTGAGTATAATATACACCCAAGGTTCGTTAATTATCTTTCACATCCGCTTAATTTATATCTCGCTAAATTATCACAATTTAAAACGTATATTTACTCTAATTATTTATTTTCACAATCACATTTATTTGTCGACACCCCGTACATAATTACTCACATCTTTATAGATGTAATTATTTCTCATTCTCATTTATTTAGCTGTACCCATTAATAATTATTCACATCCTTATATAGGTAAATATTTCACTTAAAGGTAAACACGTATATATTTCTCGTTATATACATAAAACCACTAGCATGTTATCATGCTCTAAGAATGTCCTCCACATTCTGGGTAAGTAGGTTAAAATCTCACCACTGAACCCAAAAATATAAAACGAATATCGGAGGCGATCATAGACTTAAGTCCGTGGTCATAACCATTCCACATTATTCCATGTTACTCCAATACCTACATCACGTGGTCATGCACATACCTATTACCCAATGGAATGGTACTACCTCTACTGGGATTCGCCAGAGTGACCTCCCACGGTGAACAACCACCATCAATAGCAAATTCACTATGATGGGTATGTTTCAAATCCAATATCTTACACACATATTAAATAAATACAAATATATACACTGCCCATACTCGTATATATAAAATCATATTAATCGACTAATTTGTTCCTATCACCTGAAGCATTAGTCTAATAACCGGAATTTGATCTTGACTCTTATTTAATTAACTTCTTCTTTTAATTAAATAATTTTAACGTATCTCCTATATTATATTGGTCACGCAATTGGCTTATTAATTCTGGACATTAAGCCTTTCACAACCAACACGTATCCTTCCTTATCCAAATTTCCCCAAAATTTATGTATTAAACATTTCGTGCATTGTTCGTCCTAAACGTCCATCCTACCTCACTCCAGATTTTATCCTTACCATCCCCATAATTAATTTTTATATAAAATAAATTTCCAGAAGTACAATTTCCATTAATGAACCACATAAGATTTCTCGGACATGACATTAATTTATATAATAACTAAATAAAGCAACTAGGTTTATGAGGTGAACCGAATCGATTCGGCAAGGGGGCGAACTGGTTCACCTCTTAAATTCTGAACACGAACTTGCTACTTTTTACACAAGTTACTGCCATCTATTTCTCTCCAAAAGGGTTTAAATCTTCATTCCACTAACATGTAACCAAACCCCATCAACTGCTAACAGGAATTTACATTTTTATTGTTCTCTAATCACCCAAAACTAGATTAATTCCTGGGATTTCTGTCATTTTTTTGTCGATTATTAATTATGTCATAATTTTTATTGGACATTCTAAATACGCAATCAAAGTTTTGTCTTTTCAATTTAAGAAAATTTCTTTCTATTCAAAATCAATATATCCAACATCTATTCATGGGTTTCTCTAATCAATAACACAATATTTATTAACACCGTATTCTTTATCTTTCTTAAACCTCTTTTTTCCATATAATAAAACTCATCCAAAAATCAAATTTTCAATTACCAATTTTGATATGAATGATTATACTAATAACTCAAGAAAGAAAGATATACACTTTTCTTAAATGGTGTGATTCTGATTCTCTACGCTTTGGGTTGAGGAAGACAAGAATTCTTCTTCATGTCTTTCTTCATATCAAGCCTTTGGATTTATTGGGTGTTCTTCCCCCCTCATTTCTCACAAATGGACTCTCATGAGTTTTTGGTGTGTTATGGATCCCTCCCTAACCCTAACCACCTTTTAGTTAACCCTAATCCCAAAATTAATTAAAGCCTTATGTATAAATGACCCGTATACCCTTACTAGGGTCTCGAGTAGGCTAAAATGCCTCTGGTAACCAATCTCTTCCCCTAAGTACTTGACTTTGACTATTTTGATCATTCCCGGGTCAACCATGCACTCGAAATCACCATCCACGTTACTAAATATAAACATTTTATCTCAACTCAAATATAGCCCACACAGATGCCCCGGTTGAGATACCGTCAATTCTCACAATTTTAACTCACATAAGATGCACTATAATTGACTTAATTAAATTTACTTAATCACGCTTGTAATTTTCATCATAAATATTAATCTTTTTCTCACTAATTAATATTTATTAATTTCACATTATTTTCCCATTTTAATTAAATTACGACACATTTGTAATTTAAAATGTTAAAATAAATTACCTAAAATTACGAGATGTTACAATGGGATATTTTTATCTCAATCCAAGTATGTTAGGGACCTAGTGAAGAAGTTTGGTTTGAACTCCTCTAAGCACTCACGCACCCCTATGAGTACATTGGCTAAGCTTAGCAAAGACATTTTAAGCAAAAACATTGAGCAAACCCTTTATAAGAGCATGATAGGTAGTCTTCGCTACTTGACTGCTAGTTGCTCCAACATTGCCTTTCGACTTGGATTTTGTGCGCATTACCAAGCATCCACGAAAGAGTCTTATTTTCTCACATGCCAATGTATCATCAAATACGTGAGTCGCACTCTTTCCTACGGTATATGGTATTCTTTTTAAACTGATAACCATTTGTTCGCCTATTTGAATGTTGATTGGGATAGGAAGGTTAATAGTCATAGGAGCACCTTGGATGGGTGGTTTTACTTTTGGAGTGATCTTGTCTCTTGGTTTAGCAATAAGCAAAACCCCATTTATTTATCCATGTAGGATTCCTGGTACATAGCCACTGGGGAGTTTTTGTACACAACTCTTATGGTTGAAGCAAATGTTTAAAGATTATGGGATTTGCCAAGGCACAATGACTATTTCATGTGATAATACGAGTGCAATTCATATATCTCATAATCCTCTTCGACATTCCTGCACGAAGCATATTAGGATATATGAGCGTTTAATTCGTGATCTCATTGAGAATAAGGTCACGTCCTTGATCTTTGTGAGCACTGAATGTCAAGTAGCCGATATTTTCATGAAACCTTTAGATCCACTTAAATTCGAGAATCTCATGAAGTATTTGGGTATTTGTTCCATTTAGTTGAGGAACTTTATCTAGTCAATGGTGATTATTATGTTCATATATTTTGTCCATATTTCTAGATTGTATTACTCTTAATATGCTTTTGATATATTTTGGAAATTCCAAAAAGATTTTCAATTTTTAAGAAAAAGTTTGAAATTTTTCAAAAAGATTATATTTTTCATAAAATTTTTGAAAAAGAAAAAAGGACTTTTCTATTTTCCTTTTTACCATATATGGATGTGCATTTAAGATGTTTGTATCATCCCAACATTTCATCCATTCATGTGACTTTTTCATGGCGTTTTGATACGTGGCATCATACTTTAGTGTTCTTAATAATGTGTGAATAGCATTTTGTTATTTATTACTGTTTACTTTCTTTATGCTAGAATTTTTATCTCCTTCATTGGAAACATGCATAGACTTAATGAATATTGTACTTTCTTATCGCGTGTCTAATATGGTATTCTCATCTCAGTAGTGTTTAATAACGAACCAAATTTACTAGAGATAAGTTGTGCATATAAGAACTATTGCTCGGATTTTTTTTCTCGAAATATTTGTTTATGTTAAGCAATGTAAAGGGGAAAAATGAGAAACTTTTCTTTGGATTTAAACCTACCATTTGCAAAAAGATCTTAAAAGCTTAATTACACACAAATACAAAAGTGCCGAGGTCATTTTTTCTTTCATTGATGCTTTGCTAAATATGAGAATTATGATATTGTCAAATAAAATTAAGAGTAATTTCTTAAATATGTGAGATTTTGAGAGTGTTATTAAGTAGAAGATCAATGGATTTGCAGAACGGGCTCTCTGAAAAAGTATTAAATAGTTTGGCGCTATTGATTTGAGAAGCTTTTAGATTCATAGGATGTTGCATACGTCGAGGTAATTTCATTTATGTTCAACTTTCTTATACCTAAGGTTGAGATTAAGTTCTTTCTTTATAGGTCTCTTATTGACTTCGTTCATCTATGTTACTGAAAATGCTCACACAATTACATTCCTCTTTCGTGATTCGCATATTTTAGTGTTATTACATGGTGTGATGTATTTGTACATATATGTACTTTTTATACCTATACTCATTTTTATACTTAGGAAAACTAAAAATTTTCAAAAATAGTTTGTTACCTTTTTGAAAATTTCATCACATGTGCTTTATTGATTATCTTTGTGATGATTATTTGTTTTCAATTCACATGATGCTTGATATTCATGATTAGTTTCTTACCCTTTATCTATTACGGACAAAAACGGGGAGAAAAATTAAGGGGGAGTTTATTTTTTTAAGATCATAAGCATCACGGTATTTATTTTGTCTCATATGTCCAGATCCCTTCTGTATTCATGATGATTTCTTAGACCACACAAGATGAAGACTTCTCAGTAGAATACTTATACATTTATATGTTTCCATTTCTTCATCTGGGAGGGCATTAGTTGTAATAGTGTCAGGGGTTAATTTTGAATTTATTTTGTGTTTTGTATTGAAATAGCCAAAGGTGGAGATTTGTAAGAGAAAAGTTTATAATTGCTCATTTTATTTTTATTTGGCTTATCCCATTAAAACCCACTACACCCTCATGAACGTTCTCAAGTCTTTGAAGAGAAGAAATGTTGATGACATTAACAAAGATTAAAGATCGTTCATCACAACTTTACTCGAGAAGAGTTATGAAGTGGTTTGGTAAAGCTTTAAATTTCAAAATGTTATCTTAAAAGATTTTGCATTAAGATGTTTTAAAAATATCTTTAAAATGATTTTTAAAGAATTTTTAGAAAGCTCACTAACTTGTTAGAATGATATTGACATGTAGTTCGGAAAGGTTGCGTAGGGTCATTAGAATGAGGTTCCTTTGTTCTAATGAGATCTGGAATTATGCCTTTTGGATTCTCTATGGAATGTCCTTCGAAGTTTTGTTGAAATCGTTCGAACGAGATCAGGTACACCGTTTGAATGACGTGGTAGATCATTCGAATGAGTACGCGTGTTTTTAGTTTTTAAATAAATCTTATCTAAATCTTTAATTCATATCTCTTTTCAACAACTTTCCCTATTAATAGAGATGCGGGATTCGAATTTTCAAGAAGCCTTTTCAGATTTTTTTTTGGGATAAAAATTTATATTTGTTTCATCCAAACCTCTTAGACATTTAAGAATCAATTTTCCAAATCAAGAAGAACACAATCAAAGTTCTAAAAACCTTGTAGAGATTTTATCTACATCTGATTTGTGGAGTTGAGGTTATACTATTGAAGAAGAACGGAATTGCATATTCTCGAGGTTGATCAGTAGATACCGAGGAAAGATTTGCTTCCTATGGGTGGTGATGGACTGCATCATTTTTATTGAAGATTTGAAGAATCTACCATGTTATGTTTAGTAAATCTCTATGTAGTGTGTAAGTTGTCTTATGTCTGTCAATTATGAAACATTGTTGAATATAGGTTGTGCCCAAAAGCGATTTTTCTCAAATTCTTCTTTTTGCTTATTTGGTTTGGAATTTGGCTTCAATTTATTTTGTATGTTCACTTTGTATTAAATCAAGATAAAATTTGGTAAAAAGTAAATTTGTATGTTTGGCCCAAAATACAAGTAATTCTATATATCCCTTGCATGTGCTTTCTCAAGAATTTACACCATAACAAATCTTGTTATGATTAGTATGAGGAGACAAAGGTAGATGATGATGATGAAATAAATGATGCCATCCAAGTTATCCGAGAAACCTTGATATAACCTCATGTACGCTTGGATCTTTTAATGTATCCTCCTTCTCAAAATTAGGTAGGTGGACAGACACCTTTTAAGATGAAAACTTTGGATAAAAGTTAAGATATTGTGGTCTTTCTCTAGCCCTCTTCACCAAAAACGTGAATACTATTTCCTCTCATCCATCTTCAACATTAATGAATCATTCATATGATTAAAACCACTCCCCCGTCATTATATTCATTTTTGAAAGGTGGGCATATATAAACTGGGTTTCTTGAGAGTATGAGACTGACAACTTGGGTATATGGACTACACCAAGTACCCAAGAATAATAATGAAATTAGCTTCAAATAAATACTCAAAAATCCCAATAACAATTACCATTTTTTTCTTTATTTAATCATTAATTAACTCTACTAAATAATCACGACTGCACTTTAATTAAGTTATCTCAATTACAATCGAATATAAAGAGATCTTATTTAAAAAGTTAATTATGGTTCATAATATTATACCCCACATTAGGTCTTGCACCCGCCTAGTCAAATCAATTTTCTGTGAATCAATTTTAACCGACTTCTAATCAATTTCCTTGATTCTCATACATAACCTTTTTTTTTACTTCCAACGGGATTATTAAATAATCCACCGACCGGGTTTTACATGGTGGAAATAAAATATTATAAGTTTATCAAGGAAGTATCACAATATTAGGTATCCGTAGATGTGGATTTCTCCAAATTTAGATTTCAGACATACTTACAAAACTATCACCCAATATGCAGGGATCATTTGATTCATTCTAATATTGAATTTCACCCATAACAATTAAATTAGACACTAAATAAGAATAATTATCCTCATAATTCTTGGCATTAAGAATATATGATCCCTTTTCAAATGGTGTGAGATTTCCTGATTCTAATCAAGACAGCCCCTAGACTCAAATGTCATAGGTGGCCATGTTCAATACATTCTACAGATGTACTGATCACACTACTCTCTTTAACTATCACACAAGTTCTCGAACCATCACATCAGTTCCCCGTATTTTGAGATAATCTACTATGACTGTATCACAATCGTTCCGATAGGATGTAAAGCTCCTAGATTGTGAACTTTATAATAGTGCTAAAACTGAATTCTAATCTCCCCGTGATTAATTCGAAGTTGCAACACTAGAATTCCTAGTGATCTCTATTAACCGACATTAATATGAAATAATATATTTAAACCAAATATAAATCATTTTCATAAATATGATTCTTAATTCAAATTAAAATGACCCACCTTTCCTTAAAAATAACTGTCATATATAGTCTTCAGAATAAAACCCCAACAATATCCCACGTATTCTTAAAGCTATGTATCTAACTCCAAACCCATTTACAAGAAAGTTTACTTCCTATTAGTGTAGGATTAACCGAGTATTATCCTATACAACCTTGGTCATAAACTTATCACCCACTTCATTCGATCTCTTAAGCAAGGTGAAACCAATGTTCAATGCGCATAACCCTTTTATGGGTCTCCAGTTCCCTCAAACTTACAATCATAGCGCTCTATACACTGAAAAGTGTAATAGCTAATTACACTTGAAGGAACCTCACCCAAGTTACCTAGGAAGTATTTGATCCATATAGCCTCTTTGGTTGTCTTCAAAGTGACAATAATTTTGGCCTCCATGGTGAATCAACATTTCAAGATTTCTTCACATTCCTCCAACTTATAGCTCAATTTCCTTTGGTTAAACACATATTTTGAGGTAAAAAATTTGAAATCCTTATCTGATTGAAAACTTTAGTCGTTGTGCCTTAAAGGTACAAGAATATTAGACTAGAATCTGTTGACCATGCCAAAAGCATAATAGATTTCGGGCATTCCACATAATAGATAACATTCAAGAGGCTAACCACCGGCAAAATATAATGTATATTACTTGTTCCTTCCATTCAACCAAGTGTCTTAAGACATTGATTCGCAGACAAGGAGATTCTATACTTTAAAATAAACTCATTTCATGGAATCCCAATGTTAATCCTTTGAATACAATATTGTTATAATCGTGGGATAGGACCAACATCCTTAGCAACTGATCTACCAAAAACTTGATCATAAATATGCACCTATCTTGTCCTCAGTACATTATATTATATATTAAGATAACCACACAACAATGTAAGACAATACTCCCACCTCATTGTCGATTGGGCAAATATCATCCACAAATTGTACTTACAAATATCACCAAGTTTTTGTCATGCTTCTTATACTAACAGGTAGTATTTGGAATTTGATCAAAATAAAAGATTGATTATCTAATCAAAGAAAATGAACCAATACCATTATGTTATCTTAAATCTAGAAATGGATCTCACTAGCTCACATCACTTTGAATTTCTTAAATTCTTACTATGAACTTGTCAAAGTGAACTTTCATGAACGCGGTCTTCAAGTTAAAAGAATATTGAAAATATTTAGGATGGATATTACAAGAAGGTTTTCTCATAGTCAATCCCTTTCTTTCTGGGCTAACCTTTTCACAAGCCTTACCTTGAAGGTTTTAACATTCCCTTCCAACTACCTTTTAAATTCGTGTATGTTCATTTATGCCTAGTAGGTTTTACCACATCAATAAGTCTACATGTAACAAAATTGAATACATCAAATCACTTTAGTATCCATAGTCATAAGTTAAAGAAAAAGTTCTTGTTGGGATGCCTCATTATATTTATTAGGAGCTGAGTAGTGTTTGCTTGGTATCATATCGAAATGATCTCTCAAATCACTAACATTCAGGATGACTCTTGATGCTACCACTATAACATGGAACCACTACCTATTTAGTATAAGTGACATTTGTATCCTAATCATCAATAATGCTTATACTACGATAAGGTAGTGTATTATCAATATTAGGTCGTATTTCATCATGTGTGGGTGTTCCAGTAACATTAGCCATATGATGTTTCATTATATCTTGTAAGTTTAACCTACACTTGGGCCAATGATTTATTAGATAGTTCTTTTAAAAGGACATCAAATTGGTGCAATGAACGACCTTCTTGTACTTAGGACTATTGGATAGACAAAACTTATAATGTATAGATTGTTTGCCAATGTAAGAGAATAGATAAAAGATATCCAATTTCAATATAACCATTTTATAAAATCCATCGAATATATGTTCAAAACCAATTTAGAAAATCGAAACCAACATTTCTAAAACCCGAGTACATTAATAATTTTCCTACATTAACATTTTTCTACACAAAAGTTCATAAGAATATTCCATTACTAATACTGTTGCATTATTTCAATTGCATATATTTATGAACGCCCCTCTTTAAAGTAGTTGCTCCATTACTTGGAACCCCTGCTACGAGTTACAGTTCAGATTTGTGGTTTCCAAGTATACATAACAGGTTTACTACAGATCGGACCATCCATCATGCACTTAGATTTAAGAGATAAACCATTACCATGTCTTTTTCCTTATGAAGTAAAGAAATTCCAGACACATTTTTATAAATGTTCTAACTTATTGTAGTGAGAATATCTTCTTACCACTGATGACATTATTACCAAGGAATATGAATTTTTCTTAACCCCATTTTTTTTACTTGAGACTTAGCCTTATCCTCCTACCTCCTTATTGCGAAAGAAGAAAACCTCTTTTCAAATAACTAACACCAACCTTTGTCTACCAACGATCCTCACTCCCGGATTAAAAAATTCTATCGAATTTCCCCACCATGTTTATTCCAAAGAATCCTTAGTTCAATAAATGGTGAAGTTCTTTTCAAGAACATGATTCTTACTTGAGTGTCATTAATCAACAAACGTGTTAATAAATTCTCATCGGTCAAATCTTTAAAATTAAACATGGTCATATAGAACTTCCCCGATAGGGGACTGAACACATGTAACACTTAATTTAAAAGGATTATAATGTATTTTAAAATGACATGATTCTATCATTAAAACCATCTGATGGAGGGACAAATCAAGCTGAAACGAGGAATCAATTAGATAACAATTTTAAATTATTATTGGAAATAGTAGGTTAAATAAGTTTATTATCTTCTTAAAGTAGAACAATGTCTAATAACATTTCAGTCCTTGAACATATACCAATTAAAACCTTTAAGACCAAAGCGATGAGAAATCATTGAATTCATCTTTAGAAGCATGGAATCTTAAAATTATAAAAAAAAATCAATTACTACACGATAAGTAATTAGATGAAATTTAAACGTGGCATCCTTTGACCCCTAATATTTTAAAAATCAATATGTCGGACATCCTAGTTCCCTTATGAGGTGAGATTTTTCTTTGATGGCGTAAATCACCACCTCTTGAACTAGGCATATTTGTATATTTTATTACGCTATCCGGATAGTTTAGCATCTTCTATCCAATATAATGAATAACCGATGACTTTTTTTCCCACTCCTAATGACCGTGACTCCATCAGGAAGACATCAAAAGTTGTGTCAATGAATATCATCGTATCATTTATTATCAGCAAACCCTCTCGTGTAGAACATCCTTTATGGGAGGACCAAACTCACTTAGATTCAATTTAAATAAACTATCGCTTATGAATATCGAAAATACCGGATGTACTGATTAAATCCATCCAATGGGGGGCTAGATCAAATTACGTGAGGAAATAATCACATCATGATTCCCAAGAAACCAACGGAGATTGCGAGGTTTATGAGAAATCCTTAAAAAAAATTGGGTTTTAAAAAAGAACTATTCATTCAAATCTAATAGGCCGAATTGAAATCGTTGATAATTATCAATTAACTTGTATAAGTTATATTTTCTCACGTCTTTAATTCATTTTATTAAAAATTATTTTAAAATTAAACCCTGAGATTAAAATTTAACTTATACCTTAAATTACTTATCATGATTTAATTTAATTTTGATAAGAATAAATAAAATGAATTTAAAAAAAAAAATCGTGATATATACCGGTCTCAACATTAATCCATGTTGTCTATAAAATGGATGTTCCAAATTAATCCATTTAGCACTCCAAAATATGCAACATAATAATGAGACATAAGAAAATATAAATACATTCAAGTAGATATAAAAAAATAACTCATAGAGTCCTTCCATCATAGCCTAGACTTCTTCAAGAGATAATGGAGGTGACCTTAATAGTGCTGAATCGAGCTGATATTATGAACACAACTTTGTCTCACTTTCACAGAGAATATATCCAAAATTCAAGGCAATACAGTTGTTTGATCTCGAAATCATGATGTAGTAAACCTTAATAATTTTTAATTTGTATGATTTTTGCATCATATTCTTTCCTTGACTTTAGCAAGAACATAGCCAAAATTCAACCCAATTCGACTATTCGATCTCAAAAATGTGATGCAAGCGACCTTAACGATATCTGATAAAGATGTGAATTTTAGATACTGAGTTCATCTCGCCCTCAGCAAAAACATATCAAAGTTTTAGCAAATTACAGTTGTATAATTGTCTGCTATGAACGTAACCATATTTCTTTTGGGGATAATTCAATCCCTAGAGGTCCAAAATTATGTTATTTTGAAGTAACATCGAATCTTGAAAAATTCCATGGAAACCTATTCAAGAACCTTTCTTTCTTCATCAAGAAGTTTCCAAACTACGTTCGACTTTTTCTATGATCATGATCCATCATTATAAATAAGAATTACAATAAAAAATATTATATCCCCTCACAATCTCCACCCAAACATCATTCATTCAAAATCAAGATTGATAGAAATTTAATTACGAATAAACGCACTGTAAGATCTAGTTACATACATAAATAAAAATATTTATGTGACCATGATGGATGGAACGATAATAATAAAACCCTAAAACAAAGTTAGTACGAATCCATACGCAAAACTATGCAAATCTATACACACTGAATTAGGGATCTAGTTGGACACCATGGATATTTTCAATACACAAGACTCTGATACCAATTGTTGAAAAAAGTAATTTAGGATTGACATTTATATGAGAAACTTTTTTAACGCTATATATCTTTGATTAATCATGCATTGAAGATACAAACAATATTTAAATTTATATATTATACCCAGGGTTTCAAGAATTCATACCATAGAGAATATTATTGTGATTCTTTTGAGGAGACAAAGGTAGATGATGATGAAATCATCTTTTCCCTCCAAGGTATACAAAAAACCTTAATAAAACTCATATGTATGCTAGGATATTCTAGTGTATTATCCTCCCCAAAGTCAAATAAGTGGGTGCACACCTTTTGAGATGAAAATCTTTGCTAAAACATGAGATATGGTACTCTATCTCTAGCCCTCTTCACCAAAAATGAGAATAGTATTTTCTCTCACCCCTTATTCAATCTTAATGAACCATTCATATGATTAAAACCCCTTACCACACCATTATATACAAGTACAAAAGGTGGGCTTGTGCTAAACTGGGTTTCTTGAGCGTACGTGACTAACTATTTAGGTATATGGACTACACCCGAGACATAAGATAAATAATTAAATTAGCTCCAAATATATACTTGAAAGTACCAATACCAATACCAATACCAATTACTATAATTATTTCTTTCCTTTTTTAATCGTTAATTAACTCCACTAAATAATCAAGATTGCACTCCAATTTTATTATCTCATAGTCACTCGGATATAGTGGTTTCTTATTTGCAAAGTTGATTTTGGTACATAATATGATTCAACACATTAAGTTCAACGCCCGCTTGGTCGAATCGATTTTTATTAACCGATGTTAGTTAAAATCTAATCAATTTCCTTACTTCTTAAGTTTAACTTATTTTCTACTTCCACCAGGTTTATAAAATAATCCGCTGGTCGGATTTTAGTTGGTGGAAACAAAATCTTATAAGTCTATCAAGGGGGGTATCACAATTCTAAGCATCCCCGGATGCAGATTTCTTCAAATTAATATATTATACTGACTTACATGGCTATCACCCAATGTGTTGAGATCATTTGATTAATTCTAATATTGAATCACACCAGAACACTAGAAGAAAATTGAATTTTATGACGGATTTTAAATTAGCTAAATTTGTTATGAATGACAGTATTACAAAAGTTTATAATTAAAGATGTCGTTATTAAAGGTGACTCCAAATTATATCATTAATGACAATTTTCTCAAAACACTCCCATAACAAATACTTGAAACTTTCATGAAACATATTGTTGTGACAGTTTTATAATAAATAACAAACTTAATATTTTTTTCTATCAAACTACTATAAATAACTATCAATGCCACATTAATTCATAAGCACTAAGGTTTATAACTATTCCTTAGAAATGTTCATATATTTTTGTAATAATTTATTTCCACCAAATTAGCACTCCGATGCACTTGAATACGGCTATTTACACTATTAAACCAAGAAACAAAACAAATAATTTAACTGACTAAAACCCACTTATTCCAATCAAACCCAAACAATTGTCATTTAAAAAAAAAACTACCAAGAAAATTTGTATTTTCAATCCAACTTCAACCATCCGTATATTTAGAAAAAAAATCAACAATCACGCATTGATTCAAACCTAAACTTATGTTTCCATATATACAAAATGATAAAGAAATACGTGGGCAGTCTCTATCCATTATATTTACTTCAAAGTTCCCCAATGCAATGAGACTCAATAGCTAGCTAGGCATGTGGATATAACAAAACTTGTATTAGAACAAAACTTACGATAGATCTATTATATCTTAGATTATTTAATCAGAACCAGAATTACTTCTAATGAGTGGCAAAACATTTAAATTTGAAGTCTTTATTGAAGAAAAAGTGATATAAATTACCTCGTTCAAGTAGGGATATGTTCCACAATAAATTCTACCAACACGACTCGGACATCATCTATTTCATTTTTTGCGTATGTCGCTTTGCCGGATAACTTATTAATCCAAAAAATAAAAGTACAACAATATTTTCATACTTAAAAACAAACATTGATTAAATGAGGAAGAAAAGATTTAAAATTACCTTCGCCTCAATAATTAGTAAAGAATCCTCAATAAGTTCTTACATAAACTTCATCACAAAATATACGCATTCAACATTTTCTTGTTGTTTGGGGCACCACATGATGTTATTTTTCCTTGTAAAAACAGATAATATCCACATTCAACAACTTCCAACACATAATTTGGTATTATTATATTTATTTACCTTTGTTATTTTCCAATATGGTTTCTGTGTAACTCTTTTTTCACTGATATGTAGTGTGTTAAGCCCCCTTGAACAAAACAATTTAAAAATTAATTTCATATATTGAATATGATATCTATTTTCTGTGTCCAAATGAATACCACACATATTTGAGTGCAATTATAAAACAATCATATAGGAAGCACAAACAATATAAATAAGACGATATAATCTTAAAAATAAATTTAACATTTTTTTCGGGGGGCAACATAAATGAGGAAAAGTTTAAATGTTTAGAAAATGAGGGAATTATATGCTAAGTGTCTCACATTTCTATTTACCAAGACACTCTAGTATCGATCACTAAAAAATAAATGAATAGGATTATAAGTTTATAATTATTTGAATGTGGGATTAAATGTTACATATTATTACACCAATAATGTTTTCAAAGTAATAAAATGACAATGTTAAAAGTGAATTTATCCAAAAAAATTATCTACAGTAAAACCTCAGACTTCAACCAATAACCTTTCGCAATAAAACACTCATTAAATTAAATCCATGAACCCCATATGTTCCTAAACTTTATGTATTACAATTCTCTTTATTAAAATTTATGATTGATACACATAGCGCACACCTTACGGTTCGAGTGCGCAAAATGTGGTTAATAAACTCCATCCAAATGAGTTACATTTATTGCGTTCTAGTTATTGATGTCTAAAAATAAAGCAAGTCCAAATTTATAATCACATATAACATAGGATAATCAATTAAGACAAACACACAACAAACAGGGTTTTTAAAGTGGTTCAACTATGAGAAAAACCTATGTCCACTTTTTTTAGTATTTTCAGTGGTTACAATAACTCTGGATTGAGTATGTTTGTGCTTGATTGAATTGTCCCCTAGAGGCAAAATAGATCGTGTATTTATATTGATTAGAAACCCGAGAGATGGAATGCCTTTATATATCCAGGCATCTACATTTGTATACAATAAATAAGTCTATAGTTAAGTGTACAAGAGATGTTAGTAATTCCACGCAATTGACTTATAATATTCTTGATGGTTCGTATTCTTAAGTTTAGTCGTCCGGTTAGACGACCAAGTATCTTTGGAGCTGACCAAGAAAGTAAGGACGATGAGAATTTCCATATAGGAGGACAGGTGACCCTTTCTCATTGGTCCGTGTAGATGAATAATTTTTACATACAACAAAACTCCCCAATTCTCCGTGCTTGATGATTGATCGAAAGTATGGAGTATTTGTTCCAAAATCTTGCTTGGAGTGTGTTGATCGACAACAAAATGCTAGTTTTTCTATGTTTTGGAAAGAGTGTGACCGCTTGCATTTGAATCGTTTATCCAATTTAACTATTTCATTTCTAATTTCGAGGTAACCAATAAAGGGACGGATATTTCCCTCCACTTCTCTTTACCTCAAACTTTCTGAACATAGGATTTCTCTTTATCCTCAACCTTTCCTTCTCTACTTTCGTTTTTGCTAATTACCATCATTCCTCAATCTCTGTAAGATTTCTTTCCTTTCTCTTCTTTGACTTTTCTGTCTTTCAAACATTGTGTACATTAAAGAAGAAAGATACCCAGTTGGGCATGTTTAGAAATATCTAGTGGGGATGTTCATGTGTTGTCATTTTCTTAGGGTCATTAGATCCCAACTTTGTTCATTGCTAAATACGGTATCACCTTTCCACCAAACCCACTATTTCTTTAATTTTCCCAGTATATTGATGTAGTCATAGAGAAAGTAGACCCTCAATTAATAGAGTGTTATAAATGGGGAATTGGTTAAACAAAATCCATGGGCCTTATATTGGGATTCCCGAGTTGATGTTCTATTACAAATGGGGAACCACTAGTGATAATACTTATTATATGAAGATAAGGCGGGGTAATAGGGCATTGGTGGTTAACTTTCTAGATTTAAATAAAGATTACTGGGGCTTTGGTGTTTTAGTGAAGAATTAGAAATATTCCCACCTTTCTGAGGGGGTAAGATATATTGGACCCAGCTACCCCCAGGAAGGGTGTGCCTTAGGTTGTACAATATTCTGATTTTCCATTATCTTCTTGCTTACTACCTGTTTGATGATTTGCCGACTAACAGTCTCATAATATTTTTATATAGATAAAAGCAAAAGGAAGTGAACAAAGGAAAGAGAGGTTAATATTGACGATCTCAAATATTTTTGGGCCATCAACTAAAGAGAAGGAGAAGAGAATCCCCGATTAACATATGTTCTGATAGAATATAAGAGTTTTATTACCTTATTTATTCACTAACCAATAATCATTCTACCCCAGTCCCCCATTAACTTAGATGAGGAACTACTTTATACCTCCTCTACTTTCGAGTCAAATAGAGTAAAGAGATAGAGAGCTTGTATAAGGGGGAACCTCATCTTCCTTTGAATCTCTTGACCTTACTACCATCCCCACTTCACCCTTTGTAGAAATGGTGAAGAGAAAAATTCCAAATTTACTGAATCATTCTGAATCACCCCCTCTTAGCAAGAAGAACACTGCTGTTGACAAGTAGCCTCAAGATCATGAGAAGAGGACTCAAGTCCTCAATGTGGAGGACGCAAGAAATATTAAGCCTCAATTTAAGAGGTTACATAGAGGTTTGACCAACCACCAAGAGTTCACGCAGAAAGCCTCTGGAGGCCAAGGAAGCATTGAAAATGCCTCTATGTCCATTAATCTTGGATTGGAAAGGGGTTTAATAAAGGCTGGAACTCTTCTAGAATGTAGGTCGCCGACCTCCCTAGAGATCACTTGGTTGAAAGGTCTAGTCAGAACTTAGCCTTGGTAAGTATTTTACTTCTTTGTCTGCCTTTAACAATTCCCGTTTGATGTTCTTCTGTATTGATTATGTGTATTTCTTCTTTTGCATTTCTTGGATGATTATAACTAAATGTTGGAGAAGGACAAGCAACTGAAGCCTTCCTCTGTTAATGTAGAGGAAGATTTTTAAGACATGTAGAAGTCTTTATAAGAATCTGGGGGGCCTTGGCTAAAGATAGAAAATATTTATAAGTTAATATGAAAGAAACTAAGGATAGGACAATAACGTCAAAAAGAAAAATAAAGGATGTCGAAGATAAAGTGACCCTTGCCGAGGAGAAAGTGAAGGAAGATCAGAGCGAGGCAAAGGCTGCTGAGGATAAAACTTCCACCTTGAACACTGAACTTACTTCTTTGAAGGCCAAGAGTGAAAAAAAATAAGAAGCAGGCCATAAGGCATTTACTGTTACATCCATTCAGATTGAGTATGCCAAAAATCTCTCTTATAAATATGGCTCGTTAGATGCCTTTAAGGAAATCGGCTTCCAATCTGATTCTGAATTGTTTTAATGGCACAACACATGATCTCCTCCCAACTTAGATAAGGAGTTTGATGATGAATAGGTCTCTAGGGAATCTTTTATGGGGCCATCTATTATATTCGACCTACCTCCACCTGACTTAGCTTCCAATGACAAGGAGAAGATTTAACTCCTTTACCTAATTTTTGCCTATATTTATATATATTTCGTTTCTTCTTTATTACATCTTCATTTGTAATGGAACCACCCTTGTAATTCTTGATTTATCAATGAAATGAAGAAGTTTTGTTCATTCTTCCTAGTGCTCCTATGGTATTTTTTTCCCATTTGATTATTGATTATTGTCTTCCTTGATCGGGCTTATGTTCTTATACTTGTGAATTTCTAGTTTAATGCTAAGAACAATGTGATAATTTCTGTTTAATCTGAGCTATTGAGATCCTTGAAAAGTCTTCATGAAGCTGGTCATGTGGCTTTGACTGAGACATAGTTGGTGGGGTTGCTTGATGCAGATGCCTCTAACCAAGTAAAATATGTCTATATTTATCTTCACTTTCTTTTTGATAGGGTTGTGGATAACAGTGTTGCCTACTATGCAATGACTAAATAGCTGCAAGAATATCATAATCTTTCTTGAATATTGCTACACTCTTATTATGAATCTGTGTATGAGGCCCTGAGCGTAGGTTGGGAGTTTGATAAGAAGCTTCAAGAAATCACATCTGCCTTGAAGAAGAAGGAAATTGTACTAAATAAAGAAGAGAAACTTCCCGGGAGATTATTGAACTCCTAGAAAAGGAAAATAATACCTCAAGGAGTGAGTTGGATAGTCTAAAGAAGACCTATGAGACTGAGCCAAATGAAGGTTCCTCTTTCCTTGAATTAGAGAATTCCAGACCCCTAGAGGAGCTAGAGAACTTGAAGAAGAGATAAAATGTGTCTGGACAACCTTCTAGACAGGTGGCAGTTCCTCGACCAACTATAGATGAAGAGAGAACTAGGAAAACCTTGTCCGACTAAGATGCTTTGTTGCAGGAGAAGGATAAATCCATAAAAAACTCCAGGACATGATGGATCGACTATATTTCAACTTCCATAAACAAACCAAGGTTGTCTTGATGGATGAATATGATGAATCCTTAACCCACTTCGATGACCATATGGAGCAAGCTTGTCGAGAAGGATATAAATAGGGTTGGTTGAACTTTTTTTGGTTGTTGAAGATACATAGAAAAAATGGATTATGGTACCAGCATGATCCAAGGATGTTGGATTTCCCTGATTCCCCTTTTAAAATTGATGTCAATTGGATTCCAATTGATGTCATTCCTCAAATCTTAGGAAGAAAATACATTGGAGATTATGGACTTCGTGGAAAAAATGAATATGTTCGCTCCCCACATTTAATAGATTGATCGAGTAACAACAGACATAATAGGCTAAGAGATTTCAGATCCACAACCTTGCTAATAACCCTTGATGAACCTCCCGTTGGGATGAATAAAGCTGAAGGAAAACATCCAGTAGAGTAGACTTGTATTTCCTGCTTTCTTTTTTATGTATTGTAGCACAAAATGTGTTGGGAATATAATAGACTTTTTTCAATATGTATGTTTCTTAATACATTTTAACCTTTATTTAAGTATGCGATTTTTTAATCCGTTTGTCGACTAGGTAACTTACTTAAATGATAAGTGTTTTTGTCCAATGTTGAACCTAATTTGTAATGCCTTAGATTCTACTAATACAGTTAGATAAAACTGTAAGTTGTTTTTTAGGCAAAGTGTTTGCATTAGTTATCAATGGCAGTTATATGTGTTAGGAATGTATATTTATTCTTTTGTTTAAACAAATAGGGTAAAACTTCTTATGATTAACTTTAAGACGTAAATGAAGTTTTACTGACCTCTTGTTCTTGACTTGTCAAAGACAAAATCATACATGAAGTTTAAAGAAAATTTCTAAACTTTTTTTCAAGTTGGAAAAGTTTGAATTTGAATTTGGAAAAGTTTATTAGTGGTGTTTATATCACCACACCCCAAAATAAAAACATGAGAAGGAATCATAATTGATATAAACTTGTAACTTCATGAAATTGAATAAATGATTTCATAAATTCAAATATATGATAATATTTGTGGAGGTGGTTGGTGTTCCATTGATTCATGAATTCTTCCCCTTAAAGTGTTTCCAAGCTATAGGTTTTTAGTCGAATGACTACCGAGATGAGGTAAGGACCATTCCAGTTGGGATTTAACTTTTTTCCCTTCTGAATTACCTTGTTAGGGACATAGTCTCTCTCTTTAAGGTTAGTTGGCTTGACCCCCCAATTGTAGAATCTAGCAATCCTTTGTTGATAAGTAGCCACTCTAATTGCAACATCTTCTCTGACTTTTCAATTATGTTTAGATCCAATCTCCTCATAATATCACTCTTTGGGGAGTCAAAATTCAACACCTTGTGAGTCGGCAAATCCATTTTAGTAGGTACTACTGCCTCACTATTGATAGCAAGCATGTACGGAGTCTCTCCTATTGTCATTCCAAGTGTAGTCCTATAGGCCCAAAGGACGCTGTGTAGCTCTTTGATCTAGTTCCCCCTAGCATCATCCAACCTTTTCTTTAACTTGTCAAGTAAAGTATTATTAGTTATCTTAGTCTGACCATTGTGTTATGGATGTCCAAGTGTTGAATGATGTTTCTGAATCTTGGATCGGATGCAATATTCCTCAAAATCCTCAATATTAGACTGAGTACAATGATTAGTGATGAAGGCATAAGGCATCCCATAGAGACATATGATTTTCTTTCATTTTAACTCAAAGATTCTTTGATAAGGCATATCAATCAATGACTCAGCCTTCATCCATTTAGTAAAGTAATCTTCTACTATAACCAAATACTTAAACATTCCTTTTGGGGTCGTTAATGGACTGACCAGGTCAATCCCCCAAATAAAAAATGGCCAAGGAGAAGTTATGAGAGTTAGGAACTCCCCCAGTCTTTTATGAGTAGCTGAAAACTTCTGGTAGTTAATACATTTCTTGGAAAAAAAACACAATTTGCCTTTATTATCGACTAGTAGTATCCTTTCATGGATATTCTTTATAGTAGTGATCGACCGACTGAATGAGCTCCATACGAGACTTCATGTAACTCCTTGATCAAGTCATGTCCTTCAGCGAGATGACCACAACGAAGGAGGGAGACAGTGTATCCCCTTCTATACAAAATGCCTTTATCCATAACTTAACTGCCTTTTTTATATCCCAACTTCCTGGGTTCCTTTGGTTGCATGTTATATACCCTTTTATCAATGTAGTATTTGATTCGATCCATCCAGGAAGGTCCTAATTCCATACTGATAACTTTGACAACTTCCACATCGATACTTATGTGTTGGGATCTCTACTAGAATGGTTTTTTGAATTTTATATGAGTTGCAGACGCTAGCTGATCAAGTGCATCTACTCAGGCATTTTTTATTCTAAAGATCCGAACACTCTTAACTGCAGGAAATAGAGAGATAACCTCCATATCTTTGTTAAAATACCTTACCATAAGTCTTCCTTTAACTCCATATATTTGAAGCATTTTATTGACAATGAGTTGAGAATCACTGTGTGATATCACCTACTCGACGCCCAGTGATGAATCTAGTTCCAATCCCTTGATCAATGCCTTATACTCGGCCTCATTGTTGAAAGCTTGGAATTAAAAATGTAAAGCGTATCCTACATCTATGTCATCTGGAGTGTTATGATAAGTCTTTCTCCACTACCAGTGGAGCATAATGATCCATCCATAAATAATTTCCAAACTAAAATGTCGTCGTTGAAGTATTATTTTGATAATACTTCATGTATGAATATATTCTTGCTCTACTTAGCTAATCCTTGAGCTTTTTGTTGAGCTATTGTCTCTTGTTGGGCAGTGATAATATCAGTTTGCTTTTGAGCTGACCTCTCCTACGAAGAAGTATGCTCCGTAGGAAAACTTGGATTATTAGTCACCTCTGGGTATGTGAATTATACAATGAAATCTGATAGTGCTTTCCCTTTCAATACAGTCCCTTCCTTATAGACAATATCATATTCCCCTCGTTCAACTGCCCATTACATCAAACTTTCTGACTTTTCAAGTTTATGTAAAGATTATCTTAGGGGCAAATTATTTTCCCCCGTGCGTGCCCAAAAATATGGTCTCATTCTCCTAGAGGCTTCAATAAGTGTAAGTGCTAGTTTTTCCAAGTGTGGATATGTAATTTTTGCTCCTTAGAATGCTTTATTGGTGCAGTAAATAGGCTTCTGAACTCCTCCTTCTAGTCAGATCAAGGCCGAACTAATAGATGACTCTGAAACAACCATGTACAAATACAACTATTCTCCTAAAATTGGATGGGAGAGTATTGATGAAGATCCCCGATATTTCTTCAACTCTAGGAAAGCTTTATCACATTCATCATTCCAATAAAATGTCTTTTGGAGCATCTTAAAAAATGGAAGACACTTATCTATTGCTCGGGACACAAAATGTTTGAGGTCTGCCATTCTTCTAGTTAGTTTCTGCCTGTCTTTTTTGCATGTGGGATATTACATCTTAATTAAAGCTTTTATCATGTCAGGATTGGCTTCAATTTCACCATGGTTCATAATATATCCCAAGAACATTCCTTTTTGTACTCTGAATATGCATCTGTTCGGGTTAAGTTTCATTTGGTGCTTCTCTAACTGGTTAAATGTCTGAGCTAAGTCTTTAATGTGGTCGGTGGCAACCTTGTTCTTGGTGAGCATATCATCCACACGCCTCTATATTTTTGCCAATGTTCTATTCAAATACTTTTTTCACCAGCCTCTAGTATGTTGCTCCAATATTTTTTTTAGCCTAAAAGGCATAATGCCATATCAATATGTACCCAACCAGTCATGAAATACATGCTCTCCATCTCTTCTACCTTCATTTTAATCTAGTTGTAACTAGAATATGTATCCATAAAGATGAGTATCTAATGTCCTGCAGTTGCATCTACTAATTAATCATTCCTTGGTAAAAGAAAATGATCATTTAGGCATGCTTTATTGAAGTCGGTGAAGTCTACACACATACGCCATTTGTCATTCTTATTTTTTACCATCACTACATCGGTCAACCAATTGGGATATTTGAAATCTTCTATAAATTGAGCTCTCTTCAATTTCTTCTCAGGACTGAACTCTCCGTTTCTTCTTCATCGTCTTAGAATCTTTATAAATATTGAGCTCATAGAAGATGAAATTGGGGTTAATTTTTGGCAGATCCTCATGTCTCCAAGTGAACACATTCTCCTGTTCTCTCAGGAATGCAATCAATTCATGTTTGAGATAAGGTGTTAAGTTCCAGCCAATATGAGCGGTTCTTTTCGCCTTCTTATCTTTGAACAAAATGGTCTATGTTACCTCCATAACCTATCCCTTGACTAGATCTTCTTCCTCCCGGGGATCAATAGTGTTAATATGATAGGTGGTAGTGCTTTTTTTGGACATCCTGCTAGTCGGTAGAAGTGTAATAGCATTATCTAGCTTCTATTTGGTTGCCATTCACTATGTCGACTCCATATTTAGTAGGAAATTTCTTACACTGATGTACTGTAGATAGTATTGCTTCCAATTTCTTCATCCCAACTCTATCCAGAATTATGTTGTAGGCTGAAGGGACATTTTTATCTAGTAAAAAGAAGAGAATCCTTTCCTTTTTATTGGTTGGGTAAATGCTAATCGAGACATATACCTTGATTGTACCCAAGGGATAAAATTTTCTCATAAGAATCTAATGAGAGGTCGGTGATGAGGCTCTAATTTGTTGTCTCGTAGCCCTAGTCTCTTGAAATAATTATAGAACATGACATCAGTTGAACTCCTATTGTCTACCACGATTCTTGCCACTCTACTATGATAAACTCGACAAGTTATAATTAGTGGGTCCTCATGAGGGTAAAGTACATCGTTCTAATCATTATTAGATAATCCAATCACTAATCTATCCTTGTTCATTTTCCTCGGGCGACGATTTATGTACTCAGACATGCCAATTTGTCTGATCGAAGGTCATGATTTGGCTTCTTTTTTATAACCATATCTCTCAGTTATCTCATCTCCACCACTAGAGTCCCCTCCTATAATGAAATTAAAACCAAAAGAAATAATTCCTACCTCAACTTCTGGCTCCTTAAGTTTCTTCGGTAGGTCGAGATCATCCTTATAATCATTATCATGAGCCATTTTATTATCATCTTTGTGTTTGTAAGGTGGCCTAGACCTCCTTTCGGTGTCCTGGCCACTAGACCATTTTTAGTTAATTTCCCCCAGCGGATTATATTTTTCACTTTTTTCTTAAAAGAGATGCAATTGTCAATGGTGTTCCATTAATCTCTGTGAAAATCATAATACTTGGATTTATCTCTCCTGTTTGGAGATGACTTTAGTATCCAAGACCCGTTCAATTTTTTGTTGCCCCTAATCTCTGCTAGTATATAATGCACACCTTTGGTGAGTGGGATATATTCATCATACTTCTTGATTTTATCAATTTTCTTATCACTCTGATCCTTGTTGGTGGAATTCTTTTGGATTTTAGTCTTCACCTGTAGAGTTTCTTTAGCAACCATTGCCTCATCAAGATTTATAATCTTTCCATCCTTAGACATCAATTTTGTCATGGTCTTGGGAAGATTTTTTGCCAGTGCATAATAAAGATCTTGGGAGAAATCCAATCATCAGCGCTGCGATGGCAGTCGTCTCTTCATAATTAATCACTTCTAGTTTCTCACTGGTGAAATTAGTGATTTACTCCTGAGTATTTTCTCCACGTCTTTGATGAATGCTCAAGAGATGAGTAACACTCTTGACTATCTTGGCCCCAAAGAAGAAGTTGTCCATAAATAGGTCGACCAATTAAAGGAAGATAGAAAATTTTCCTCTAGGTTGGCTGTTGTACCAAATATGCGTTGATCCTGTGATGGAACTTGAGAATGCTCGATAATACATCGAGTCATGAAGATTGTATATATCAATAGCATCTTGATATTGCTCAATAAGGAGGACTGGATCAATCTTCCCATTATTCTTGAGATTAACAACTGGTCTCTTGAATTTAGAAGGTGTGGGATAATCCACAATAGCCTGGATGAAAGGGAATCCCATCATAAAACTTCTCTAAAATGGGTCCTTAGTTTTAGCTATTTCTCCCAACCGATCTTTTATTCATTGCATAGATCATTTCTAGGAATGATCCTTTGGTTTAGACTTAGCTGAGGAAGGTTTTGTTGCTTTATTGTGCATACGCGTTGAGCTCCCTTCAAGAGAATTGTTCTTGGCACGTGTCGAGACTCTTATGCTAGCCTTGGGCCTCTCGAATCCTTCTTGGTTCTCGTGGGATCGATCTGGCTCCCTGTGATAACCTATAGTTGCTAGGGCCCTAAGACGATCCAAGATAGATGCCTTAATTAGGCGTTCCAACACGCTCGGCCTTTCAGAGAAGAAAGACGGACCATCATAATAATCCATTGATCGAATTTATGACAATCCCCCCAGGCGATAAAATCCATCACAAGATCTATAACGACTACTTCTCTCATTTTTGGCTTGTGGCATTGATATGTAGAGCTTTTTAGTGTCTTTGTGGAAAAGCCTCTCCAATCAAAACACATAAATACCTACAACCAGGATAAAACTTGCATAGCGACAAGTAAGGATGTCAATCCATCTCTAAGGAGTGAAACAAATGAAAAGTCATGTAATTCCTTTTTCTAATTATTTTATTTTTTTTCTTTTCCTTTATTTCCTATTTTTTAATGGATTTTTTTTATATTAAAACAATTTGTGAGGATGGTGAATTAACTAGACTAAGAACAAGTGATCAAACAAGAAGGAAAGTGTAAAGTGTGTGATATAAGTGAGCGAAATATATCTAAATAAAAATATAAAATATGATATGGGTGAGGAAATAAAAGTGAGGGCTAACAAAGCATAGGATGACACCATATATTCTAGTTAATACTATTAATTAATTCATTCAAATTAAATCTCCCAAGTTAGTATCAAAATTACAAATCAACTCACGTCACAAATATAATTTTAATAATAACCTTTTAGAAAATTAAATTCAACACTCCTATAACCCTTGAAAAAGTAGATCCAAACTTCATGTAATGAATTACCTGCTAGGATCGATTTATTAAATTAGTTTAGATCATGAAAAGTAGCTTATAGTTGAAATTCAAAAAAAAAATTCACATTTTAGAAAAAACTATCCCTAATTCGATTCTAAAATGGAAAATAAGATTAGAATTTCGATTTTCTCTTGAAAACCATTTACCCTCTCTCGAGGTGTAAATCAAAATGTGAAGTGCAAAATTAATTATCAATGGGACATTTAATATAAATAAACGAATTAAAGTGAGATTAACATCAAATAATGTGATCACCCCATCCATTGAAATGGGTTTCTAGCCTAACATGGTGGTAAAACAGAACAAATGTAATATTATCAACAAACTAAGAATGAAGTTAAAAAAAGTAGATATAAGAGAACAAATCTTAGACTCAAGGTTGAACTTGAAACTCTTCAATACAATCCAATCTCTCACAATTTAATCGTCACAAATTCTCTAAATAAAATAAAATAAAAACTATTTATAAAGGTGTTTCTCTCTCTATTTTATTTCTCTACTTGTCTTCTAGGTCTCACTTTAGGGTTTTCTCTCCGATTTCTTCCTCCAAATGGGTCTTCAACTTATTTTATAGGAGACGCAAGTGGCTAGGGGTAAAATAGGAATAACTAATATGCATGAGTTTATGTAAGGTATTTTTGTGAGGGTAAGGTGGGTAATGCACACATGTGAATGTGGGAAGAGGGGATGTGAGGGTGTTGTAGGGAAATGGTAGAAGATATGCGAAAGAGGTATATTGACGGGTATAATGGGAAAAACACATGTGGGTTTTATTTTTGGTTTAGTTGGGATTTGGGAGATACATGTTATTTTTGGAAGAAGGTAAATGGGTTGATGGGTCTGCCCGATGCGATTCAGGTTTTAGAAGAAGGTTCAGGTCAAGCAAGGGAATGCCATGGGAAGGAAATGGGTTTTGGAACGGGTTGAAGGTTTACTAGGTTCATGATCTGGGTCAGTCTTGGTGTGTTTGAAGTGGTTAAAGGCAAAACGAGGGTCGGGTCAACGATTATGGCAGGCCATTTATAGGTTGGAATTGTCGGGGTGTGAGGTCGGGTCTTCTGATTGGAGGATTTGGGCCTAATTTCGGGTATAACTAGGTTCGAAATTCCATGGTAGCACGTCTGGGTTAGAGAGGCACGTTAAATAGGGGTTTGGGCTATGGGTTAGGCGATATGGATGGGTGGTTAAGAGGGTTGGAGTTCATTTCGGGGAAAAGAGAGGTCGCGGGTTACAGGTCTGCCCGGATCGGAACAGTTCCGGATGGGAGAAGGGGAATGGGTATATAAGGTAAGATGGAATTTTGTTAATGGAGATGAGAGGAGCGAGAATGATTGGTGAAGAAGAAGATGATGGGTGTTTTAGAGTGTAGGTGAAGTGTGAGGTAATTTGGTGTGGATAGGGATGTGTTTAGGTGTAGTAGTGTGTAGGATAGTGTGTGTGTGTGTGTCTAGATTGTATCTGACTAAAAAAATTAAATAATACTACCTAACTAAAACAACTAAAAATTAATAAAATTAATAAAACTAAAAACGAAAATCTATTAAAAAATTAAAATCCTAACTTAATAAAATTAAATTAACGAAAATACAAAATCTATTAAAATAATAAAATTAAATTCCTAATAAAAAACAAAAAAAAAAGAACTATCTTAATAATATATATATATATATATATATATCAAATAAAATATAAAAAAAACTCACACCTAAATAAAAATATTAAAAAATACTTGATGCACAAATTAATCCTAAAAATATGCAAGACTCAAAACAAAATATAAATTAAATTTTAAAAATTTGAAATGATTCAAATAAAAACATAAAAAAATAAAAAAAAAAGTACAAACTAAACGCACACGAGGCTCGAGAGCGGATAGGGACGGTCCATGCTTGGTGTTGGTTCAGGTTCGGGTTTGGGGACTAGTTAATAGGTACGGGGTTTAGGTTTAGCTCTTTTTAACCACATAAATGTCATATTTGCCTTGATTTGAAGCATTTGAACCCGCAAATGACATTGGACCTACAAGATAAACATGAACGATCATAAGACCAATTTTGCCGAGAATTAGCAATTAAAACACTACACCAAATCTTCCCATTTGTCAAGGTCATTGACCTTGACAAATCCACCTTGTCAAGGTCAATGACCGTGACATTTCGAGACGAGACAACTTTTTTTATCACGGTCGTGTCATGGTCATTGACCTTGACACAAAACTCGCGTTTTGTGTCACGGTCGTGTCAAGGTCAATGACCGTGACACGTTTGTCACGGTCAATGACCGTGACAAAGCCGTGTCCCTTAGTAAAAAAATTGTCACGGTCATTGACCGTGACACATCCGTGACAATTTTGTTACGGATGTGTCATGATCAATGACCGTGACAATTCTGGGCAGAATTTAAAAAAAATCTGCTGGGCAGTATGGCCACTGCCACTGCCCAACAGTATATTTATACCTGTTATAGCAACGTTGTACCTGTTCCAAACATCATATATCCGAAAAAACTAAAGATAATGAAAATATATATTCAAATAAGAAACTGTTTAAAAAGAAACAACATCACCATCATTTTATCTCAAATCTACAAACTATTTGCATGGAAAAGAGATTTTGTACCGCGACGCTCGGGAACACCTCCTTATCCTTCCCTTCTCGTCCGAATATCCACATAAGTATAGAGCATATGTGGCCTACCCTTAGGGCCACTCCCTGTCCCCTGAATTGAAATAAAGTAAAATTAGTATCTGCCCCTCAAATATAGATAAATATAAATCGTAATTGAAATCGAAATCGAAATCGACATATAAATATAAATACATTACCTGTAGTGTCATTCAAATAGCTAACTTGAGCTCATATGGCACCTCCTTCCAACTAATGTACCCCAGGAAATCGTGTCAATTATAATTCTCTTCTTATCTAAACACTAAGAAATACCATAATCCTATGGAGTTATGCATTGCAAATTCCTTCCAACCGTTGTGTAGCCAAAAATCAGCAGTTGAAGTTGTCAATTCCACCTTTCAATGGTCTCCCACCTTTCAGTGGTGGGGTCTGGAAAGTGGAATTGACAGCTTCAACTGGTGATGTTTGGCTACATAACGGTTGGGAGGAATTTGTAGAGCATCGCTCCATAGGATTATGGCATTTCGTAGTGTTCGGATAGACGAAGAGATTCAGTCTCCTCTCCACAAATAGGACACCCCAAATAACTATGTACTAATCACCTATTAAAGGTAAGAAGCGTATATTCATGGATTAGTATAAACAAAACTTAGATGTAGTTGGAATATTTATGTATTAATCTCCTCTCCACACACGCACACTACACAAGAGTGAAAATGATAAAGTGTAGATCAAGTAAAAGCATTAAAAATGGATGTTTCGGTACAAATTGAAATATTTATTACAAATTGAAATTTGTTTCAAATTCGGGTTATCATAAAAAATGGATTGATATTCGGTAGGAGCAGCCAAGTCATCCACACTACTATTTAGACGCCTTGGCGCGTGTTGGACAATTGACCACGGCTGGTTGTTGATATACTCCGAGTAAAACACTTGCTTAACCTTTTGAAATGCACAAACAAACGGCTCATCGCTCACGTGGTCGTTGCTCTTCAACATGGACAAGTCAACCATGATCAAATTGGTGACAGGATCAACTTTACAAGCATTTTTATCCTCAACTCTTACCCATTCACAGTAAAATACAATCTCTTTGAAGCTTATATAATCCAATTCAAATATATTTTGGATTACACCATAGTAAGTCATTTCAGCTTCAACGAGGTTTTTATCTTTTGCGCTCGCTCGAAAGAAAGTAAGAGCCTTGTATGAAATTCCCGTGTTCTGTACATTTGTAATTTCTTCGTACACTTTAGCGCCGAAAATGTAACCGTTCAATCGATACTTTTTGTACTCTTGTTCCATGAACAAGGGTCCAGTGGCTAGACGAGCAAGCCTTGATGTCGCATCACCCATCTTTAGGAGCTGAGAATATAGATAAATTAATTATATTAGTGGTAAAATTTGAGTGTAATGTAACGTTATATAACGACTGTTTTCATTATAATTACCTCTTGTGTCAACCATAGCCTAAATTCGCCGTCTGATTGTACCACTGTTTTTCGTCTTTTATTGTTCTCACAGGCTTCATATTTACTGCATATTACAAAATTAATCATGTATAAAATAATCTAAAATAATGTTAAACATTATAATATTCGAAACTTACTTTTTCCATTCTTTGACATCTTCATGTGTGTCAAATAGATAACGAGCTACTTGTTCATGTTGCAAACTCGTTAATTTCACTCGTTTTCCCATCACATTACCACCAACATCGAGGAATTCATCAGTGTCATCAACGCTGGTCGAGTCAGGCATATATTCCCAAGTATATATTGATGACTCCACGGTGATGTATTCCTCTGCAATTGATCCTGCAATATATCACGTATTCTTGATGTAATCTTTAAAAACTTTCATCAATATTTCAAACGGATACATCCACCGATATCTAACTGGACCACAAAGAAGTGCCTCGTCGCATAGGTGTACCAACAAGTGAACACTTATGTCAAAGAATGCTGGGGGAAAGTACTTCTCCAATACACAAATCGCTTCGTTCACAGCCAATTTTGCGGCCACTATGTGTTCTCGATTCACTACCTTCTCACACAAGAGGGAGAAGGTAATACTAATTTGCATAATAGCCCTACGCAAATCCTTGTGCTTGGAGAAACAGTGCTTAAATAATAGAGGAACCAATTGCATGATCACATGCCAATCGTGGGACTTACACTTATGTAAATCATGAGTAACATAATTCACAATCCTTTGCAAGTTGGACAAAAAAGTGGATGGGCCCTTAAAATTATATATTGTGTCTAGAAGCACCTTTCTTTCCTCACTCGTCAAAGTAAACGCAGCAGGGGGAATTATTGTCCTTCCCCTACTATCTTCTTTCAACCATAGTTGTGGTTTAAGTTTTAACATTTTAAGGTCTTTTCGTGCATTTTCTCCATCCTTCGAATGACTCCCCCCAAGGAAAGTACCCACAATATGTTTAGCGAAGTTCTTCTCTGCATGCATCACATCCAATACATGGCGCACCGGGTTTTTCTTCCAATAAGGCAAGTCAAATAAAATTGACCTCCGAGAGCATGCCTTTCTTATCTCAGTTTCATTCCCAGTTGGGGTCTTCTTATGCTTGACATTCTTAAATTTGGGATTCTTACCTGGCATATTTGGGCCACATTAAGAAGATTTACTTTCAATTTTTGAACCCGAAAGTTGTCTCGGCGGTAGCCTATGTTCAACTCCGCCCAATGAAAAATTGGAACCTTTCTCAAATCTGAAACTATGAGTTGGGGGTAAAAACCTCCTGTGGCAATGGTATACATTTTTTAAGCTAGAGGATAGACGAAGAGATTCAGTCTCCTCTCCACAAATAGGACACCCCAAATAACCATGTACTAGACATCCGGATAATGTCCCATAAGCTGGAAAATCATGAATTGCCCACATCAACATAGCTTTCAGCGTAAACTCTTCTTTTCTAAAAGAGTCAAATAATTGCACACCCTCTTACCACAACTCATTTAATTCTTCTACCAAAGGAGCCAGGTAGATATCAATGTCTTCACTTGGTGCCTTTGGCCCAGGTATCAATAAGAAAATTCAGGTCTCATACACTGTGAAGGAGGGAGGTTGAGTGGGGCTAGGATCACTGTCCATACACTCTGATTGGTGCTTAGATTTACAAATGAATTGAAACCATCTGTTGATATAGCCAAACGAATGTTGCGTCGTTCTTGAGCAAAATCGGGATACTCATAATTCATCCTCCGCCAGGCAGTAGAATCAATTGGATGACGCATGATATTACCCCCTACTTCTGCCCTAGCATGCCAAGTCATTGCCTCTGCAATCCATGGTACTGTGAAAAATCGCTTTAATCTAGGCCCAACGGGAAAATATTTCAATACTTTTTGAGGCACTTTTGAACTTGTGCCTTCCTTACTAGTAGATTGGACATATCTAGGTTCATCGCATACCGGACAATGATCGAGATTTTCATACTCCTTTCGGTATAGTATGCAGTCATACACACAAGCATGAATCGATTTATACTTCATTCCCAAACCTTTCAAACTGTTCTTCATAACAGGATAGCTATTTGGAAGTGTATTCACCTTGGGTAATAAGCCCTTCACCCATTTCAGAATTCCCGTCACGCTAAAGCCAGACAAACCGTACTGCGTCTTCAAACTGTGCAAACCAACCATGGCATGTAAAGTTGTTTGATATTTCTCATAGCCAGAGTATAATGGTTGGGTCGCCTTAAATTTTAAACTTTGCTAGTCATCGTCAAGTTTTATCGTGTTATCTTCACGAGCACTTGAATCTTCTACATCATCAGTAACCTCATTCTCCTCAGCTTCATAAACTCCGTACGCATCATTAACTAAATCCTCTAACATATTATGATCTACGTCGTCCCCTTCTTCATCTATTCTATTTGTTGAAGGTTATTGTGAAGGTTGGTCGGGGACAAAAGGAACTTTCAATTCATCGTGAAAACTCCAAAATCGATAACTATCTTGCATACCCGATCTTAACAAATGTAGTTCAACTGTTTTCCACTCAAACACCTTACCATTCTTACACCTAGCACACGTACACGGAAACTCTTCATCATTACGACATCTCTTTGCATATTTCACAAATTCGTTAGCACCTCTGCGAAACACATCCCCCATTCTATTAGTCTCACCCATCCACTCTTTGTATTTCGGATATCCCATCACATCTACCACAACTAAACACCTATTAAAGGTAAACAAAACTTAGATTTATAGTATGTTTAATTATCCTATTAAAGGGTAAGTGGTCCTATCCCATTCAAGAATGCACTTTTCTGTAATATACTTAACAGCTCATGCACATTGTTACGATTTGAAAAAAATTCGACAGCATATCCCCTTAGTTCTCCAAGTACACGACGTAGATTGGCAGGTGTGAGTGTTATTTCAATTGGTCAATTAAAATAACATTCACACTTGTCAATCTAGTATGTACCCAGAGAACATTAAGATACGACTGCAGAACTTACTCCAAAAGTAACAACTTTAAGCCAATAAGAATATTATACAGAAATTATACAGTCTCAAACTGTCCAAACGGGACAATTCGAGAGATCTCATTACAGGGTAATGACTCTCGAATGGGTCTAAGGGCTATTGAATGCGTACGCATAAGAACTAGAATGCTAGTATCTATGCGCACTATATTAAATTTTAAGTATGTTTCATATAATGGGTTAATTCAAATACAAAAAATAAATTCATGGGTTAATTCAAATACAAAAATAAATTCATGTATTGACCACGTACACACACACACACACACACTATCTAATCTGTTCTATAGGAAAAATAAATTCATGTATTAGCCTAATTAGATTATAAGGTTATCTCAATTTATATTTTTTTTTTCTATCTAATAATTTTCAACGTAAGAGCACAGTACATAACGTATGTGTAAGTTCTGTCAATACCATTTCATTTCAATTTTGTAATATTATGTTTTTTCCAAATATTTTAAAAGTTATTAAATGGGTGCCCCACCCCCTCCCCCCCTCCCCCCACCACACACACACGCACACCTACGCACCTACGGGCGCACACACACACACACACACACACACACACACACCACCCCCACCCACCCCACCCCCACCCCCTCCCCCCACCACGACCGTGACAACTACATATATTGTTTATCAATAAAATTATGACATGAGATAATTATAATTGGAGCATAAATTTCATTATCATAAAGGGATAAATCCAACCAAGTACAGAGATTCTACAAATTAAAGTGAGAATTAAAGTTAAGAATTTCTAACAACATGCATGTATATGGATTCTAACTAATGATATTCCTAAAAACATACAATTGGCAACATTTTGTGAATTTACTAAACTTTATATAATATAATCAAATTCTGTTAAAAAATTATCTAGGGTTTTACCTAATTGAATTAATTTCATGAATAAAATTATTATCAATTTAAATGAAAATATCAATTATTATCCAATATTTTTGAATGAAATATTTATTTTGAATGAGTCACACACACGCACACCTACGCACACACACACGCACACCTACGCACCTACGCGCGCGCACACACACACACACACACACACCACCCCACCCCACCCCCTGCCCCCCTCCACCACCCCC
This sequence comes from Sambucus nigra, assembly GCA_949130495.1. Taxonomy (NCBI): domain Eukaryota; kingdom Viridiplantae; phylum Streptophyta; class Magnoliopsida; order Dipsacales; family Adoxaceae; genus Sambucus; species Sambucus nigra. The sequence goes on from OX422219.1 coordinate 117,189,775, forward strand.
TCCCCCACCACACACCACACACACACACACACACACCCCCACCCCACCCCCTGCCCCCCTCCACTACCCCCTCCCCCACCACACACCACCACACACACTACACACACACACACACACACCCCACCCCGCCCTGCCCCCATCCCGCCCCACCCCCCCACCCCCTACCCCCACCCTGCCCCACCCCTCACACACGCGCACACATACACACATATATATATACACATACACACAAAAATATATATATAAATGGAAGAGAGAGAGAGAGAGAGAGAGAGAAAATCGACCTGAATGTAGAGAGAGAGAGAGAGCAGCGTCGAGAGAGAGAGAGAGAGGGAGGGAACGGTGCGGGAGGGAAAAAAGAAGGGGGTTAGGTTTTTTGCTGCGAACATTGTCACGGTCGTGTCAAGGTCTTTGACTGTGACAAGTATTTAAATTATTGTCATGGTCATTGACCATGACAAGTCTGTGACAAGTAAATTTGTCACGGACTTGTCACGGTCATGTCAAGATCAATGACCGTGACAAAAAACACGTGTTTTTTGTCACGGTCAATGACCTTGACAAGGCTGGCCGGCTGAAAGGTGACAATTTGCCCATTTTGGTGTAGTGAAAACTGTCTATTTGGGGTATTATTTAAACACTTTCGGGTTCTTATCAGGCATGTCCCTCCGAGATAGCTCAGTAGTGGACTTGTATTTTAATTTACGAGATAATTTTTTAACTAACTCTTACATGACTTCCTGCCCTTTAGCAATATTAAGTAAAATTCCTTGAAGATCTGCCACACTGGGAGGAGTAGACGAAATAACAACATTGCCTTCATTCCTAAGGCTATTTTTTGGGTCAGTCATTTATTTAACTACTCTATCTCTATTCGTATATTGTATCAGATATTAAATTCAGTGGTAAACTACACTTGATTTGGAAGCAAAGCTTCAAACTATTGTAGGATTTAATTAGAGACACACGGGCATTACTAAGGTTTACAAGAAAAGGTATATTTTAAGAGAATAAGAAAATTTCATCATCATTTCTTAAAAAAACAAAAGTAGCACTAATTAATCGATGAGCCAAATTTCAGGTCAGTGGAAGCTGATTGAAAGACATTCCATCAACAAAAGTGAAAACATAAGTATATACAATAGTAAGTATCCACAACGCCAAATTCAGAAACACAACACGAGTTTTCCTTGACACAATTTAAGTTAACCACTCCCTCTCTTCAGGAAGACCATAAAACACCTCAATAACCATATTTATTAGTGCATCCTTACTGTCGAAATCACTATTAATCATATATGGACGTAGAACTGTTATAACTATATGGGATCTGACTATATAATACATATGCAGATATAAAATGCCAAAATATATAACTGTTATAACTATATAACACATATGTGGACATAGAATGCCAAACTTTATAACTGACATCAACATTGTAGAAACAAATGAAGGGCATTCAACATGAATATAAAACTCATTCGGTATAAATAATTCACTTCATACGATTCAAAAAAGAGTATAATTCTAAATAGAAACATACATTCAATATAGAGTTCAAACACAAAAATGGTTCAAAATAGTACTAATTGTTCACATTGATAATTTGTTCAAATTTTTCAAAACAATCTACTCTGGATTAGTAAGGTCAAAGATAGAGCAATGGACAAACCACCTAAGATTTCTCAACATCCTCAATAGTGCCCTCCCCATGACTTTATCGATACGATGGATGATTCTCTTCACCTGCTCAACACTACTAACGTAAACCTTACGTTCAAATATCAATAGTTGATGGCCATGTACCACCATTCCAGTAGTAGCTAAAGTAATAACTTGTCCACTTGTAATATTCGTGTGACTTGAAAAAATATAATAAATCAACATATGGATCATGTGGAGGATAGATTAAATCTCCAAAGTCTATCTCAGTTATATCTCCAAAGTTTGGCTCAGTTGACGGAGGGATAGGCATATAATTATGAGAAGTTGGATGCGGTACAGGAGTGTAATTATGAGGATTTAGATGTAGGTCATATGTATCATTAAAAATGTGTTCAGATTATGGTGGTGAAAATCGGTTGGTTAGATTTGGTAGTTTGAAACCATTCTTTTCAAAACCACTTAAGAGCTTGGTAATGGACGATTTGAGAAAAGCTATATCCTCATTCAATTGTGATTTTGAGGATATTTCTCTATTCAACTGTGATACTATCGGAGCAATGGCCTTAAGTTTAATTTTGGACACAATTCCAACACCAAGAGTCACACCCCTAGTGTCTTTTCCTTTAAAAGTTGTAAATGCATGGGTATCCATACTTTAACACCTTCTAGGTATTTTTTTATCTACTTTCAACAAACATTTAATGTTTACTATCATCGTTTATTCAAATATAGGTTCCTTTCATACATGACAAGCCCGTTTTCCTTGTGCTCCTTATAGTATAAAACATAATCATACTTGCAACAATGAATTGATTTGTATTTCATACCTAAACCTTTCAAATTACGCTTCATGATTGGATAATTGACTAGCAGTGTATTTTATTTGGGGAGAAAATCTTTTTCCCAAACGAGTATTGCTATCAAACTTTTTCTCGACAAGGAAAATTAGCTCTTTAAGTTCTGCCACCTAAACATGGCATATAACATTGTATGGTATGGATTGGAGTTATAGTGTAATGGTGTTGCGACTGTCACTTTTAACCATATATGATACCTATTTTGATCAGTATCATTGTCAACATGATCCTCACAACATTAACCATTCCCTTTACTATCTTTCTTTTCTTATACTACATCCACTTCGTACGTATCATTTATGAAATCATTTAACCTAATCATATGCTAACGAATCACCATATGTGTGAATCGTCTCCCTTACAAGTATTTCTCCTGGAATATATGTAAAATCACTCTCCTCGTGGAATTTCCGAAATGTGTAGTCAACTTTCATACCACACTACATCAAATATAATTTTATATCCGCTCCTTTCAAATGTTTACCATTTCTATAGTTAATGCACATGCATGGAATAACATTAGTTTTTATATTCTTCATTGTATAATTCACAAAGTCGTTATCCCCATTAAAGTATAATCACCCCACTCTAGAACTTTCACCCACCCACTCTTTATATTTTTAAAACTTCATTAATTCTACAATACGAACAAACAAAAACTCAATAAATTATAAAACTAAATGAGTATGTCATTTATAATGAAAAATGGCATATATACATATATACGTAGAACGAGTATTTTAGTTATAACATATTTTGCCATATATTTGAGTAGTGATATACTTAGTATTATATGTATATGTGTATATATGTATATTTTTATATGTATATTATGTGCGTAAGTTAAGATTCTATATGTCGTGCTAAAATATTCTACAATTATCGGAGTTAACATGAAAATACAATAATTTCATAACAGAGTAAATTATCCGTGCAAAGAAATATCATATAAGATATTAATTCAAATAAAATTAAGTAGAATTGTAAGAGTAATTATGATATCAAAATTCCTTCACATGCCATGGTGGGTTGGGCTACATATATAAGAGTAAAGATTAAACATATAAAATTAATAACACTAAAATCTCTTATTATTTTACTAGACAAAATGAAGTGATATTCTAAAAAGGTTGGATTATTATAATTCATATCCAACCCACTAATCCGATTATCAATTATCCAAATGCAAATAATCAAATTATTATCAAATCAAATAAATTTAATTCATATTCCGACACTAATAATTACTAATCATAAAATTGGGTCATTAAATTGCATAACGTGACTCCATACCCAAACAAATAGAACACCAGAATATTCAATAAGTAGCATTTACAAATAAACCAATTAAAGGAAATTTAGGATATTTTTTTATGGAATCGACGCAATTGGGTAAATAAGCTCAGAAAAAATTATAAATGTTAAAAATGCCTAGGGCCAACCAACTCAAAGGCCACCTAAAAGTTCAAATTCACCAATCAACAACAATTCAAGAACCCTAAACAATAATATGATCACTATTGGACAAAATCACAACAAAAAGGTAAGAAAATTTCATAAAATTAGTGGCAATAATCAGTAGCATTTCCTTTCATCGTACCTGATTGGGGCTAAAATCAATTAGAAGAAAACCTTGAAACTTTAATAAAAATTGAAAAATAAAACTTGAATGAGTACCCAAATGAACAAAACTTGAATCAGTACCCAAATAAACAAAACATGAATTATAGCCTTGAATCAGTAGCAATAATTGATTGGAACCCATTGGGTTGAAATCAAACATACATAACGACAATTGTTGCTGTGAAATCAAACTTAAAACCTAAACAAACCTATATGTTCAAACATAAAACCTAAACATAAAACTGATAAGACTAAGAATACGCAGAACCGACACAAATCATTAATACCGTAATCGACCTAATATCATCAAAACCCAACCGTTTCAACACATTTTTTAAAATAAATATAATAAATAAATAAGAAACAAAGAGAAAAAATAAAGGAGACTATTGTAATAAATAAAATTGCTGATATAATTGAAAAAAACTTAGTACAATTGAACATGCACATAACTATCTATTCAAATAATTTTCAATCTTAAATAGGAATATGCAATGAAATAAAAAAAGTTATTATTCAAGATAGGATGGCTTATTGAAAAAAAGAAATAAAAAAAGCACACCCAAATATTCACGTCAGTGAAAAATAAAGAAAATCATGAAATTATGTGTTATTGCAATAAAGAAAAAATGCACACCTAAATGTTTAAAAAATCTTCACAACTTCTTCACATTTATGAAATCAAACAAACCTAAAAAAATGCAGACCTAAATGTTCAAATATTAATGAAAGCATAACTAATGAAATCAAACAAACCTAAAAACTCACATAGAATGGAATGTTCTATGTAAAATAAACAAAATGTTGATAAACATAAGCTACGAAATAAACATAAATGAAATGTTCATAAACCTATAAACAGAGAATTAAAACTCACCCATACAACATAATACACAACCTCACCATTGAAACCTTATTTCCAATAAAAAAAAAATGAGTAAAAACAAATCCTAAATATTCAGATTTATATGCAATTTTTAGGTTTAATTTGGTGAATTTATTTGGAAAAAAATAGCCCGGAGTGTGTGTAAAATACTACGAATCAAACACACAAAAACTTTACAACTGATAGAGTGCATCCTATATGAGCTAAGTTAACTCGTAAGATTGCTAACATCAGAAGGTTGTTGTGAAGTTGTAAGAAAATGTCCACCCTCAATTATTGTGGGTTCCCAAAACTGAAGTAGCGTATTTTGAATGTCAGCTTTGTCTTCGTCTGAATATTTCATTACAAGGATTTGTATAAGCATAACATTTCGCACATAATCACATAAACATTAACGAAATCAAAAATTTACATTTACATAAACATAAACGAAATCAAAAACTCACAGCAAAATGAAAGAAAAAGGGTGAGAGTTGTTGAGTTCTTCACAACAGCGAAATGAAAGAGAGGGGGGCGGGAGTTGGCAGAAGAGAAGAGAGGGAGATTAAAAGAGGCCAAAAATTTTATGACCCCTAGTAGTAGTTACAAATTAAGTCTTAAGTCAAAATTTATAACTGTCAGGAAAAGTCACAAAATTATGACTACCAATAGCAGTTATAAATTAAGTCTTATGCCAAATTTTTTTATTTCTACGAGCAGTTGCAAATTTATTACTGTTGATAGCAGTTACAAATTTAGTATTAGGACAAAATTTGTGACTCCTCATAACCGTTATAATTTCGTGACTGCTCATAAGGGTCATAATTTAGGCCTATTGATAAATCTATGACTGCTTGTGACAGTTATAAATTTAATCCTGCTTGTAGGAGTCATAAATTAATTAAATGACAATATTTGTGAATCTTATTAGTAATGGCAAACTAATTAGCTCATTACCCGTTGATTTTATCACTCCTAATGGGAGTTACAAATAATATTATTACTACTCCAGGGAGTGATAAGTTTGTCACCCCTATCAGCACTCACAAAAGGCAGTCACAAAATTATGATTTTATTGTAGTGTCTATAACACATGTATGTTCATTTTTAAAATCCAATGTCTAAATTTACTTATATCCAATTTTGCATTTTATAAAAAGGTGAAATGACCCATCTCAAATGGACTAAGAGAGAGGATTTTAAATTCAGTACCATGTGTATATGAAATGCAATTGAATTAGATTGAGTGCCCTATATGTTTATAAAAACATAGTTAAGAACACCATAATATTAATCAAGAGCACATTGATTTTATTAAACATTAGCATATAATTGTTCTTAATAAAAGGATCTTAAATCTTCACGTTTTCATAAAATATGCCTAAATAATAGAAAGGAAGAATTACATTGATCCAATTCATTGATCAATTTTGTTGTAGAAAACTCTTTGAATCATCTTGATGATTGTTCCGCCATAACCTTCATAAATTTTATAAAAAATAACAATGTTGGAATCCTCTCAGTTTCTTCATCTTTCCTACTATAGTGTGTTATTATGTAGACTATTGGTTGAATACAATCTACTATATATAGGGTGAGAGAGGACCCGATCTCCTCATTAGATTGTAATTATATCATCCATCACAATAGTGTTTGATTAGGAAACTAACACACCGTCAAAGTCCTAATTATTTAAATGACTTTTATTGAAGAATCTTATCAAATTAAAATTCTTATGAGGACCATATTAATTAGGACACTAATATTTAATAAAATAATTAATTTTGAATTATCTTAATTTTGAAATTAAATATTTATTAAATATTTACAACATTCTCCCACTTGTTACATATAATAATTTCACTTTATGATTTGATACAAGGAACATACGGCACAAAATAAACTTTAGAATAGTCATAATTAATTACCTATCTTAATTAAATAATCCACCAATGCGAGTAATGGCGGTTCCACATTAATTTAAGAGCATGGTTCCTTCCGTGTACTATGTCAGTAATGTCATATTAGATTAGGCCCGAAGTGTGGCTTGTCAATGATGGTTCCATAATTTCTTTATAAAAAGACTATTTCTATCACATTCATTCTTTCAAATGTAGGCATACAATAAAGAAAGAAACACAAAATTCTGAAACACTTTATTGATATCATAATGTAGTGTCAGAAACAAGAAGTTGAAATCCACAACATCAAAACTTTACTGGCTACACTTAAGATCCATACCTTAACCATGCTTTATTAAAGCCTTTAATAATAGCCCATTTATGTGGATTTCTATGTTAACATTTGTATTAATGTGCTCAAGTGACACTCATTGTTTAATAATTTATTCTTTAATTGAAATATATTTACATTCAAAGTTCTTAGTTGCTCTTAGAATACCTAACATATCTTTAAAAAGAAGATTACAAGGAAAATATCATAATATTTCAGCAGTTTGATAATAGTGCCGATAACTCCAAGTCATGAATAAAGTCACGTTGCCATAATACATAAGTTGTATCATAAAAATATGCTAGAAACTCAGTTTTCATTTTAATTAATGGATTGCATTGCACTTCTTGATTATATTGTTCTATAAACCAAAATAAGCACACTTGAGCAAGAGTGAACTTCATACTCTCCATACAACTAGTAAATCCAAGACATAATAACCGTTCATATTTTAATGAACAAATATCATAAATGTGATCGTATAGTCTTTTAAGTATCTCATTATTTCATGTATAACTCTTAAAATCCATATAAAATTAGTTTGTTTATCTGCTTTCTAAATCCATATTTGTATAGAGAGAAACTATGTAAACTTACTCCCACTGATATTAAGGTGTATAGAAATACACAATAATTAAAGATATAATGGTATTGTTTCCTAAAATATAGATTACGGAAAACTTATTTTTATACTAATGATCTCTTCAACAATTACACATGATTTATTAAACTCAAAAAGGTAGTTTTCATATCCGCCTATTTTCACTCTCAATTATAATGAACTACTAATGCCATACGAATTCTTTGTCCGTAGATATAATTGAGAAGGTTCATTTATAACCTTTTTCTCATTAATAATTAAATATTTGACAACAATTTATCTTTATATCATTTAATTACCGTTAGCGTCACATTTTCATGTAAACAATTTTTGAGTTTAGTCTCGATGACAAACTCATATTCGATTTTAGTTTATCAATTGTGTAATTCTATGAGATCCTAAACTTAATTGTAGTCCTTTAGTTTCACTTCTTAAAACTTGTGAAAACAAAACCAGGTCATTATCTATACCTACGCCAAATTCATGTTCATGTAAACTCACCACATAACCATTTAGTATAGTAGGCTTCTTTTAAGTTCTTCTTAATACTATTACTTATCATTTTATCTACATTTTCCTCATAATGACAATACCATCATTTAGTGTAAATCATTTTTTTTCTTTACTTTTTTGACAATCTTATAACTAAAAGAACAAGTATTCAAGAAACTAATCGAAAATGGGATAAGTACCATACCTTCCTATATAACCATATTTCATTCTATTCTACTCCCACTAATTTCACCATTCATAAGGAATTTTCCATTTTCGATTTTCTTTAATACAACAATTATGTGCCAATGGCGATTATATGATCTATGTAGGTCCACTTTAAGTGAAGTTTTTCCTAATCACCCACTTGGGACACATAGGTCATCCTAATATTAGACATCGTAATACCTTAAGAGAACAAATCAACTATGAAGATTCATAAGAGATATTAAAAAAAACATCTCCATGAAATTTATCAAAGAGAGCCTAGATTTAATTTGGTTCAAGATTAAAGTGTTTTATCAATAAGCCTACGATTATGATGCATGATCAAAACAGTCTTCAAAAAAATATGTTTAAAATTTATTTTATACAAACCATAAAAAGGAATACCATGACCTTTAAAAATGATATACTAAAAGATTCTTTAGAAAATATCCCTCATGATCAAGTCTAGACAAACATTTTCCAAATAAATTGAAAAAGTTCAGGTTTTTTGAGAAAAAAAAAATATGTTTTGATTCCCTAAGAATATATGAAAAGGAGTCTTTTTGGCATTTCTAATTTGTTTTGTAAAGAATCCTTGCATCGAATTTAAGCCTTTTCATACAACCTTAAGTTTAATTTGAAACATATGCAAATTAAATGCATAAAATTCTTTTCAAACCATAAATTATATTTTACATAATATACCTTAACGTGTTAATATATATAACATAGTAGTTACCTCTTAGTGTGAACATGATGGCTCATATATACATTTAATATTATCATTATTAGTGTGTGTGTGTGTGTGTGTGCAACATTATCTACATTAAGATAACACTTAATATGTTTAATCTCTTCAACCTCTATATGGAGTATTCCACATGCGGCCATCTCGATGGGTCTCTCCAAGGGGTACGGGGAAAATGCGTCTCCAGAGGTGGATCGCTCCTTCCTTCTCCTTTTTTTCGACATGCACGCGGTATTATGTCCTTTATCTGGGTGCTTGTCCATCGTTAATGCGGGGTGATATGTAGAGATAGAGTCACTAACGCGACTAAGAATATGTCTCAGAAATGCGTTCTCTCTAGGCTCAAGTGCAAGCCTGTCGTGTTAGGAATGAACCCGGTAAATCAAGTTCGTATCCACAGGAAACTAAGACAACGAATTTGTGACGACGGGAAAAAATGAAGGAATCCTAACTTTGACTCTAAAAAGAAAGGGAAAATGATTTGGTTTTGGGAATTGATTACAACTAAATGCAAGTATGAAATTTTAAAAAAATGCAATTAGACTAAGTGACCTAAAATATAAATGAAAACTGGTTTGAACTTTAAACTATGTATGAGAAAAATAGGACAGGAATACAATCCCCCAACCCAAGTGTATTGCCGGTAAAATACTAATCTTGAATTTAACTGATTAATTTAACCCAGAATTTAGTACTCCCAAGAATTACGTATACGAGGTTCAAGCCTGCGTCATACTTAATATGAGGACGATTAAATTGGTATCGCGATAGTGACACTCGAATTGCATTTTAAATCATCCCGGTTGCCTAGAGGCAAACGAGATATAAAGATCTACAATTGTTGTGTTCCTACGTGATATGGTCGTAATCAATCACTAAATTCAGAGGATTAGTGTTATACACATGCAACTATCACATCGGGCTGGGTTCATGTATCCCCGCCTTAGAAAATCTAGCCTAGCATGCTGAAAGTAATGAAAACAGTGTTTGATGTGCAGAAAACTATAATTACACTAAGGAAAATTTGTGGAATGATGTAGAAAAGAATTGGATTGAAGAAATAACTCACTAATCTTACCAAAACAGTAACAGCAACAATTAAGAATACTTTTAATCAAGGAATTTCTGAATTATCTTCACTATTGGAATTAAAACTGTAAACTGTATCTAAACTAGAGTTTCTGAAAAAGAATGCAAAATTAACTAAAATTCTCCGTCCTAAGAATGATAATAAAATGGGTTTATATACCCTACAAAGTTTCAGGAGTTTTAGCTTCACTAGGACTCTCCATTAGAGGAAGATTAGAAAATTAAAATTATGATAGCCGGACCGGTCCCCTCCTCCTCCGGATCGATTTGCCTTGATCCGGACCTGTCGTGTCCTCCCCCGGACCGATTTGCCTTGAATACGGACTGGTTCTTTTAATTTCTTGGCGGACCGGTCCGGGGCGGACAGGTTCTTTTTATTTTCTTCCTTCTTCGATTTGCCTTCGGTCCGGGGTTCTCTGGAATGTGGCAGTGCGGACCGGTTCTTTTAATTTCTGGGCGGACCGGTCCTCTCTTTATTTGATTTTTTCTTCTATCTTTGACTGCTCATAACTTTCACACCGGGACTCCGATTGAGGTGCCATTTTTTCCAGTGTTCTTGTAGTTGAAAGCTCTTCAACTTTTTAGTTGGACCCACCTCCGGAATAAGGCTAAAAATTTACGAAAATGCTCTTTACTCCCCGTTTCTTGGTTTTCTTTCACTGTTTTAAGTTCTCTTTGGCACTAATTTGCATGAAATACCTGTAAAACACATAAGAGATACACAAAATACGAAATACTTGCCAAAAAGGGTTAGTAGAATAAATATAAGCCAAATCCAATCTATTTACACTGCACGAGATCATAAAAGTACCAAAATTAAGGGGATAAATGTGAAGAATTTATGCCTAATCAGTCACTAACCTATTTTGTACAAAATGAGAAAAAAAATGTTGTTTCTTGGAGAGAGAGGCATCAAGGACAATATTGATTCTTACGAAACCACGTAGTTCAAGGGTCCGAGTACTAAGTTACAAATTAGGAAGTTGTTAGGTAACCATCCCACCCTTACAGTCTTTTATGGGCATGTGTTTATATTCTCTTGCAGAACTCCATGATGTGTATGCTTATGTGCAATATATAAATGGAGGATGGAATCACTCGACTCGTGTCATGGATATAGGCGGGGCATGATCATCCTTAGGAGTGTTCCTAAAATAAGAATAACAAATATAATGTAAGTTCTTGTCAATTCCCAAGTATTTATGGAAGAACGATTGCATATATCAAACAAGACACAAGAAAGCAAGAACATAAAATATATATATTAAGGATGTGTGCTAAGAACAAAGTTCATAAATGCATCTGGGATGACTCGAGTCGAGGGATTTACTCAAGACGTATACATATCCCAAGGGAATCAAAGTCCACATAGTTCGAAGATAATACAAGGTGGGTTTTACCCTATAAATATAACCAGGGACTCTATTTATATATGTGTGTGTAGAAAAAGGTGTTTTAATGTGAGAAAGTACGATGAGAAATCCCCGTTTGGAATTTCCAAGTGAACCCTCTATTTCTTGTATTTGGGGTTTTCTATGAAAATAAAGTATGTGAAAATACTGATAATAAAAAGTTTGAAGTTAAGACATGTGATGTAATGAAGTAAACTATTTAAGTGAAAATATAGTAACTAATGCAAAATTAAGCGATTTAAAGACAAATGAGAATAATTAGACCTCCTTGTGAAGTAGATATTGATTATAGATTTGCTGATTTCAAGATGAGGTGATGATGGTTTGAGGAGGCGGGTGGGAATTTACTCAAAAGACTATGGAACGGATGGAAAGAATGTGTGAAATGGACTTTTGAGGAAAGAACAACTCTGAATTTGAGAGAATTCTCTCTAAATTGCTGAGAGGGATGTTCAGGGGTACTTTTCAAAGTGAGGTCATGGCCTCTATTTATAGGGTCAATTGGAGGGGTACCGATCTAAATGGTTCTACAGCTTCCTATCGGCATAGAAATCTAGACACATTGCCAAAAGGCAGGATCCGGGGGTTTCCATTCAATAGGTTGTTTAGAAAAATGGTTGTAAAATGTAAACAGTAAGTCGGAATCGCACATGGAACAAACTGTTGGATAAGGTATTCATGACCCTTTTAGAATCCATTGAGCCACGTCTAGATTCAGGAGTTGATCGAAGTCAAACAGGGACCAAAATCACCCGTTCGTCACTAGAGAGGAAATTCCTAGAGGAAAATGGGTCATCCATCCGAACCATAAGGCTGATTTGCATACAAGATGGACCATTAAAAAGGGTATTATGTGCCCTTCGAGATTCATTCAACCTCATTCGTTTTAGACAGTTAACCTAGGTCAAAAGGTTCCCGAAAGCACCTAGTGAGCCTTCAAAGTAAAATGGGTCGTTTGTCCATACCTTAAGTCTTAGTCATGCATAACGAAAATTATTGTAAAGTGTATTTAGAGACCTTCAAATATTCTTTCAAATTTGTTCAAGTTGAACAGTTGATAGGAGTCAAATGGAGTTGGGGAGTGGTCGGTGGCCTCCGAATTAGTTTTTGGGATAAACTTTTCATTCGTTCATATTGCATGGTTGATTTGCACATGGGGCAAACCATTGGAAAGGGGATTCAGATACCTTCAAAGATTCATTGATCTTTCGCTCAAGAGAGGAATTTAACAATAGTCAAATGGGGCCCGAGAGTGCTCGATGGCCTCTGGATCAGTTTCGATAATAAAATGGATCGTTCATTCGAATTATATGGATGATTCGAACACAGGGTGGACCGTTGGAAAGTGGATTTAGAGACATTCAAATATTCATTCAACTTTCTCTTAGGTTATAAAGTTAGCTGAGTCAACTAGGGCTCGAAAGTTCCCTGTATCCTCTTAATCGGTACTCGGTGTATGACTTAGGGTTTGCGGTGAAAGAGTGAGCTCTAAGACCTAAGCAGGTGATTAGGAGGTTCTTAGGATGGGAATCTACAGACATCCCCTAAAAGAGTGAGCTTGGAACATTTGAAGTCCGTCTAATGATAGACACGACATTAATGTTGGGAAAGTGGGTTTTAGGTAAATTTTGAGGATCTAAAGGATAAGGTTGACTGATCAGCGAGGCGAGGTTAGTTCTGAGGTCCTAAAGGGACAAAGATGACAAATTTAGTGGGTCAAGGTCAGTTTTAAGAACATAAAGAGATGAAGATGACTAATTCAGTGGGTCGAAGATGTGTTACGATTGGTTCTAAGGGACTAATAAGATCAATTAGGAGGGTGGAGGCCAATTCTAAGGACCTTGAGTAGTGATAACTAATTCTAAAGGTAAAGATCATTTATGAGGACCTTGAGTTATGACGACCAATTTGGAGGACCGAGGACAATTTTGAGAACCTAAAGTTGTGATGACTGATTTTGCGAACTGACGTTAATTTAGACGCCCTAAAGTTGTATTAACCAATTCTGAGGGTGGAGGCTATGAGGACATTAAGTTATAACAACCAACTCTAAGGATCGAGGACAATTCTGAGGATCTTTAATTGTTACAACCAATTCTACAAGACGAGGTTAATTCTGAGTGCCTTATGTTGTGATAACAAATTGTAAGGGTCGAGGTCAATTATGAGGATCTTAAGTTTTGATGACCAATTCGGTGGGCCGAGGTCAATTCTGAGGACCTAAAGTTGTGAGGACAATTATGCGGGTTAAGGTCAATTTTGAGGACGTAAAGTTATGAAGAGAAATTTTGGGGATCGAGGTCAATTATGAGGGCCATAAGTTGTGGCAACCAATTCATAGGACCGAGGACCTAAAGTTGTGACGATTAATTATGTGGGCCGAGGTCAATTTTGAAGACCTAAATTGTAATGACCAATTCGGAGGACCATAAGTTGGGGAGACCAATTATGCGGGTCGATGTTAATTCTTATGACCTAAAGTTGTGGCAACTAATTCTAAGGGTCGAGGTCATTTCAGAGCACCTTATGTTATAGTGAACAATTCTGAGGGTCGAGGTCATGTATAAGGACCCTAAGTTATGACGTGGGGAGTTGCTTTACTAATGAATTTTAAATTATCTTGGGCGTGCGGATGCATCTGTGGCTCTGTTGAGGATTGTGTTGTTTTGATACTTTACAAAGGAAGGTATTATCTTTGAAATTTTGGCTAGGCATTTTGTTGTTTTAAAACTCCACTAGGAGATATTTTAAGCTGGAGAATTGTTGTAGTCTTGGATATGGATGGCTCTTTCGTTTTTCGTGGGGAATATGTTGATAATAGGTGTGAAATATTAATCCGTCTGGGGATTATGCTCGGGATAAAAGCGTAAGATTAATCCATCTTGGGATTTTGAGAGTTTATAAGGGGCTTAGAGCTCCAAAAAAATTATTACCTTGAGAAAATTGAGATTCCATATATTTTTTGGGATTTTTGGGAATTTCTCGAGAAATTTTTGAATTTTTCTGGGATTTTCTAGCTTTATTTGTACAAAATTTGGAAGGAGGTGTCGATAGATAGTCCTCGGAGGGTGCCAATCGATATGGGCACAAACTCCTATGCATGCTTCCTTTGGAAGAGGAAAAGATAGCTTTTGATCTTTGCTTTTTGGTGCAACACTGAATATTTATTGGAGTTGTAAGCGACCTTATACCATGGGAGTTTTCCTTCGGGGGCCCAAGGGACTACAGGCATGAAGTTGTAGATAATGAGGTTTTTCGCATATGAGGTGGTGTCTTGATTGATGGGGCTTACGGATGCAAATTTGTTGTTGAGACTAGATGAGCTTGGTATTGAGCATGTCGTATGCTTGATTTATACCTGAAAAGAGAGACTCGAGAAGGCAGAAATGATGCATTTTTTTGTTTTGAGAAAGAGTAGGAAAATTTTATTTTTTTGGAACTTTTGATTGGAGGAAAGCCTAGGAGTATTTGTTGCAAAGAGCTTTCCTTTTAAATGAGCTTATTTTGAGAAAAATATGATTTTAGAAATTTTTGGATAGAGGAAGGCCTTTGAGGCTTTGTTGGTATATGGTTGAGGAGATTTACCTAAAGTGGAGCTTATTACTTATGTTGGGTTGTGTTGATTCTGGTGTGTCAAAGAGACTGCATTGGTGATGGTTTTTTTGGAGCTATCTCCTTAGGACTTACTGCGAGGCTATTGCTAGTGATGGGGGACTGGACAACGGATCCTTCGGTGACTTTGATAATGGTGTGGGTGTCTTACCACAATAATCCCACGATAGTAGTGCAACCTGAGACCCTGAACGGTCTTCACGCTTGGAAGGACGACCGTTCTAACTTTCGGAGGGGAATCCCAGTAATGCTATTTGTGTGTCTTATAGAGAGGTTTTGTCTGGAGGTTGTGCCCAATTTCTTTGTTCGGCATAACTTTAGCTTCGGTCCATCTTTATAAAGATGGGTTAACTAGTTTGTAGAACACTAAGCCCGATGTCTTCACTAGTTAGTGCCGTGGTGGGGAGACTCACAACCTATCATAAAGCTTGGAGAGTATAGTTATGTGCAGTTGTTGGGCCTCCAACATAATTTTTTCTACTTCTCCTAAATGCTTATGTGCCAAGTCATGTGGGAACAAATTATGCCCCCTCGCATAACAAATTTATTCCCAGTAGAGGATTTGACTGAATCACTGAGGATGATGTTGGGCTCTTTATGGCAGAACCATCAGTTGTCTATCCATCTGTTGTAATCTGTTGGAGGGGCTTGGTATTTTTTTAGGGGACTACCTGAAGCGCGGGTAGTGGGGAAAATTATGTCGAAAGAGATCGATTGAAGGTGGTTCTTTACTTACGACACCATGGAAGACGGTGTTATGGTTTTGTCTAGGCTTATTAGGGCGTACCGCTCCATGTAGTGCAGACGGAATGTTAACCAAGAGTGGGAAACTTGGGAACCTCTCGGGACTGGTAATGATGATGCCATCGGTCAGGTGAAGCAAATGTTTTATGAAGTTTGGATGATTTTTTGTGAAGCTATGGAGATTTCTGTGTTTTATGGTTAAGGTTTTATTTTGGAATAATTTTTATATATCTTGGTAAGGGTTAAGTTTGTTTACTAAATGGTTTGGTCAGTGGAAGGGATTGTTTATTTAACTCCCTTCATTGATACTTCATGTAATGAATTTGTATTCCTTATGATCTCTTTGAGGTCAAGATCTCCTTCATGGACACTACATTCCTTGACCTTCTTATTAAATGACCACACTATTCAAAGATGGTATCCTTGTATATGATATAGAGACTTAAGTCTCTTTTCATCCAAGAATGATAATTCATCCAAGAGAATCTGATGCCATTCTTCTTCGTTTACCTTATTTCTAGTAGGGCACAAATATAAGGTATTTCCATCCCAACAGATAGGAATGCTTCCATGTCGTACACTAAAGAATAAGGCGTAGCCCCTAGTGGGGAGTTCCAATTGAAGTACGGTAGCCCCAAAGGGCTTAAGGGATCCGATTGGCCCAATCTGTACAACTCTCGGTCATCTTTTTTATTATGGTTTTGAGGCTTTCATTAGTGGATTTGATGGCACCATTGGCCTGGGGTTGGTAGGGAGAAGATTTATGTCTCTAAATACCATACTTGTCGACTAGTTTCCTAACCTCATCTTCGAAATGGAGTCCATTATTTGACATTAACTTGTAGGGAACTATATATTGGCAGATGCTGTTCTTTTTTATAAACTCGACCACTTTCTTGGCATTCTACACTACGTATGACTCATTGTCGACCCATTTGGTGAAGTAATTAATGGCGAACAAGTTGAATCCAAGACCGTTTGAAGCTTTGGGAGTAACCTTCCCCATGATGTTGACACCCCAGGTGGAGAAGGGATAAGGAGAGGTTATATTGTATAGGGAGACAAGTATCAGATATTGGCAAATAGTTGGCATTTGAAGCATCTTTGGACATAGATCGTGCAATATTAAACCATAGTGGTCCAATAGTTTCCTTGATGAATGATATTTTTGTAAAGCATGTGACCGTTCATGTGAGGCCCTCATTTCCTACTGTGGATCTTCTGAATCATTTCTTCAACATCAGCCCCTATTATGCTGTGCAAATGGCTTCCATCAAAGTTTCTCTTGAACAACTCTTTATCGCAGATGATGTACTGCGCAACCAATTTGCTAAAGGTCTCATAATATTCATCATTGGTGACTTACGATACCTACAATGTTTGAACACTCACCAAATGTCATAATACCATAACCCGACAATATCAAAATCTTCCTCAAGAATGAGTTAAATGTGGTAGAAGTGGGTAGGCTTAGCTTATTTATAAACCAAGAAAGGGGTGATTATTATTCCCTTGGGTATGTCTACTATGGAGTCTATAATAGCAAGGGCATCATCCTGGCTATTCTTTGTACGGGGAAGTTAGTGGAAGGTGACAAATTTAAACTGGTAAGTTAGTTCTTCTAGGTGGGCATGGAAGCGTAAGAGATTCTTGTCTTTGATTTTCAATTTTTTGAGAATTTAGCTGACGATATGAGTAGAGTCTTTGTATATGTTTAGGTTCCAGATTTCTTTCTAGAGGGTGATCTTAAGGCCTATAGTGCATGCCTCATAGTCGGTCATGTTGTTAGCGCAAGGTAAGTCTAGTTTGACGAAAATGGGGTGTGAAAGTCATCAAGGCAAATTAGGAGTATGCCAATGAAATATTCTTTCTTATTGGCATCTCCATCAAAGAACATTTCCATCTGAGGTCCTCTTGAGAGGCGCAGAGAATATCTTCGTCCAGGAATTCAAAGGCCCAAACATGAGTTTTTCCATAGGGTAATCAACGAGGTAGTCTGAGATGACTCTCAATTTTATACCTTTTTGGGTGACGTACATAATATTTAATTCGTTTAGCAACATCAACAATTGGATCATTAGGTTAGATAGAGAGGGATATCCTAGCAAGTACTTGAAAGGATCCATATGAGATACTAGTCTGATGGGGAAGGTAAGCATGTAGTGCCACATCTTCTACATGACCCAAACTAGGGTGACACATGCTTTCTCTAAAAAAGTGTCATTGACTTCGTACCTCACCAATTTTTTACTGGTGTAATGAATTGCACTTTCCTTAAGGTATTCTTCAATGTATTGGTCTAGCAAAGTACCTATTGTAGTATATGACATAGTCACGCACAGTAGGAGGGGGAGACCCAACTATGAATGCATAAGCATCGTAGATCGAGTAAGGTGTCACTTGATTCAATCGAAGACTCTTGATAGGCTCCACTCCAAACTTTAGTCAAATCCTTTTGAAGAAGCTTAAAAATGGGTTTGTAAATAGAAATTAGTTAACTAATGAACCGAGTGATGTACTATAGTTTACCCAGGAATCCTCGGACTTCCTTCTTAATCTATGGTGATGGCATCTCAAGTATGGCTTTCATCTTGGCGGGGTCTACTTCGATTTCCTTCTCACAGACCATGAATCACAAGAGTTTTCTTTGTGTGATGCAAAAAACTCATTTATGTGGATTTAGCTACATCTAGTATTATCGTAGTCTCTCGAAAAACTTTTGTAAGGTGGGACTATGACTTTCACGAGTCATAGATTTAACGATCATGTCATTTACGTAGACCTTGATCTTTTTGTAAATAAGGTCAAGTAGGATGGTTGTGGTAGCCCTTTGGTAGGTAGCCCAGACATTCTTGAATTCGAATGGCATGATAGTATAGCAGAAGGTTACCTATGGGGTGATGAAGGAGGTTTTCTCTTGATGGTCAGGGTGCATATCTATCTAGTTTTATCCAAACAATCCATTGGAAAATGACTAGAGGGAGTGGCTAGCTGTGTTGTCCCCAGTTATTCCAATGCTGGGTAACACGTAATCATCTTTCAGGGATGTTTTATTCAAATCCTGGTAGACGATGTACATGGGAACTTATCCTCACAATTTCGGCACGAGGATGATATTGGCTAGCCAAATTGAGTATTCGAATATGCAAATGAAACCCACATTCAATTGCTTAATTACTTCCTCCTTAAATTTGAGAGACCATTCTATGCGAAGCTTCCATAGCTTTTATTTCTCCGGTTTGCATTCGGGGAATTTTAGGATCTCGTGCTGAGCTATTTTTTGGTCAATGCTAGGAATGTAATCGTAGGACCTTGTGAATACGTCCACAATTTCTTTCAGTAGCTCTTCGAATTATGCACGCACATGCTCTTTAGGGGTGGAACCTATCCTAATCTCACGTTAATGGCAACTAGAACTGAGATTAATAATAACAATATCATCACCATTAGTTCAAATGCGGTTATGTTATTTGTTATTTCCCTTATTAATATCAGTTAAAAATTGTTCATTTGGAAAACCATCATCATGAACAGTTTGATTGGAATCAAGACAATTAAAGCAAGGCACAACAAGATACTCGAATCTTTGTTTATTTCATTTTCGGGAAAACTAGCAATGAGAACCTCATCCAAATAATTCTCAGTTACTTTGATACCAGGAAAAGAAACAATAACATCAAATAACGAGATTTGGATAGGGTAGGTAACATGGTTGGGTTGAATCTGAGAGGGTTGGATAGGCATAATATTCTAGTTAAGGAGAGGCATGTCAAGATCTTTGATTTGACTTAATGGTTTCAACGGTGCGACATTTTAGTGGATCATGCAAAGACTCAGCCTCAATGTTTTTAGGTTGACTAAGTCTTTAAAATCACATTCCTCCGAATCCTTGATAATTGTCATAGTTTTCTTGGTAGGAGGTTGAATTTAATGTTGACAATCTTCAACCCAAGAGTTTCTATCTTAAAAGAATATTTCCATCCCTAGTTTCATCTTCTTATCAACATGGTCATACCAAAATTCATAGAAGTGTAAGTGTTCACCTTCCTTAATAAATCTTCCACTCAAAGTGTCTCTAGAAAGAATCCTTTCTTCTTCTAAGCTTCTTTCTGATCTTGGTCTCTAGAGAGATTTGAGTTCTCTGGTGATGGATTGTAACCCACACTACATGGGTAAAAGGCCTCTTTCAAGACTATGGGCTCAAGGATACCTTATTGGCATCACCGTAGCCATATTCCAGGCATGAAGTGCATGTTTTTAAACATTTGAATCACATTGATGTTGCCAGCAGCGCTATATTTTAGACAGATTCGGTTTTTGAAACTATCTTGTGTTGGAAGGGGAATTGGGTCAACTCTGAAGCGAGAGAGGAGCATATCATTCATTCCATTCTTGATATCCAATATTGAGTTAGTAGTAATGGCAGTGTCGGTGCTGTCTTCATCCCCCAAGATGTTGATAACTTGGCCTTTGGTGAAGAATTTCAATTTTTGACGAAGAGAAGAAGATACCCCTTGGATATTTTGGAACTATTTACATCCAAAGAAAAGGTTGAAATATGTAGGTATGTCAATGCCTTGGAACTCGGTGATAGGATTCATAGGGCCAACCCATATTGTGAGTTTCATGGACCCTATTACCTCTCAGTGGGTATTATCACAAGCACACATGGCAGTGGAAGTGGGAGATAGATCACTGACTTTAGATCCCAAGAAATTGAAGGTTCTGAGAGGATAAACATTGAGGGTAGAACCATTACCGACAAGCGACAATGGGACTGTATTTCCAAATACTTCAATGAATATGTTGAGGGCATAATTGTGGTTAGGGACAATTTTTGATATCTCTGCTTTAGAAAAAGGTGAGGAGTTTGAAAGAGGTTAAGGACCCAACCATGTTTACGGCTTCTTCGAGAGTGGAATAAGGAGGGATTGTAGGCCCGGTGAGGAGTTTTATCAAAGAATTCTGGTGAAGTGGTACGTCATGAAAAGCCCCCATAGGGTGATATGGGCTTGAGTTTTCTTTAGTTGGTTAAGGACTTTTCTTTCTTCAATGGTCATTTATGGCATGGGAAGTTAATTGACAACTCCCTTTCCCTTGTCTGTTTTGGTCACATAAGGAATCAGATCTTTATAGTGTCTCCCTGACCTGGTTATGTGATATACTAAGGCATGGAGGAACAAGAACCATGTGTCTT
This sequence comes from Sambucus nigra, assembly GCA_949130495.1. Lineage (NCBI taxonomy): Eukaryota > Viridiplantae > Streptophyta > Magnoliopsida > Dipsacales > Adoxaceae > Sambucus > Sambucus nigra. The sequence goes on from OX422219.1 coordinate 117,211,122, forward strand.
CATTTATTTTAGCTGGATAGTCACCTTATTGATTTCCCGCAACATATCTTCGAAGGACATCATTTTTCAAAGACTGGATGATATACTGGTTTCTTCTCGAATGGGTTCATCATCTGAGCTGTCAATGTCACACCCCCATTGAGTGGTGACTATATCCTCTTCTCAAGAGAATTTAATACATTCAATAACCTTAATGGATTTATCGTACAAATCTTCCACTAGCGAGGAGGTGCAGGAGTGAAGGGACCAAATGTTCTTAGAGCTTCAAAGCGGTGAGTAGCTCATCAATGCTAAAAATGTTATTTGCCTGTTAGAATGAATGAACCATATTTTGTACTACATCGTCCAAATTGACTTATTTATTAGGTAGCACCTATTCATTTGATTCTTGAGCCCATTTTTGGGTTTTTATGAACAATCCACTTAATTTGCGCAATCAACGGTCATCTCGGTAGACAGTTTCATCCCAAACTCCAAGATTATGCTAAATATAGATGGTAACTCCATATCCTTCCCTTTAGAATGGGAACAAATGGTTATATAGTCTCTTGTAAAGAGTGACAGATCTTGGTCGGTGAAGTAGGAATGGTGTAGGAGAAAATACAGGTAAACCTTGAGCGGTTTGGGCAAGATTACGGCTATAATGGGGGCATTACAGGGTACAATTTGATCAAATGGGTCAAATTCTGAGTCACTCTCTAGAAATACGACATACATATGTGTTAAACTGGGTTATTAATGGTATTTATTTTAGTATTAGCTGTTGGAGCGATGATACCCCTATAAATTAGGCTTTATACCACATTCCTAAGATGGAAACATTGGTCGGTAGTATGGCCAGCGGACTAGTAGAAATCATGACGGGCATTAACCTTGAAATTTTTAGGGAGTGGATTTGGTAGTGGATGAGGGTCCAATTCTTTGATAAGGTTTCAGCTCAACAGGGCCTGGTAGACTTTGGACAGGGGAGCATGAAGATCGATCAACTCTTTCTTAGTAGGGTTGGATGATTTTCTAGTGCCCAAGAGGTAGAAGATTGGGAAATATTATTAATAGTTGATACTGTAGCACTAGCAGGATTCTCATACTTTCATGGAGTGAACTATTCGGTCTCTTTCTTTTGCTCAAATTCGATTTTGGTAATGTTTTCTTCAATTTCAACACCAGCCTCTCAAAGGGCTCGAAAGTGTGGGTAATATTGTTCTCCCATGGATGCTCGAATATGAGGCAAGAAATTCTTATTTGTGATACTGACTTGTTCCCCCTCGATGGGCATGTTGGTCATGGTATCATCTTTCTCTCTCCACATTCCTATAAAGCTATTAAATATTTCCCTAGGGTTCTACTTAATTAGATCCAAATATCGGCGTCTAACCTCTAGCTCCTCATTGTACTTATTTTGAGACATGAATTCCAGGGATACATACTCCCAACTATGGATTCTGGATTCTTCGAGGGATAGAAACCAACGGAGGGTGATTTCTTTCAAGTTCTGTTGAAACACATATGCCATTATCTCCTTAGAGGCACTAAGGAGGGTCATAGCCTTATGATAGCTTCGAAGATGAAAAATTAGATGTCCTCTTCCCCCAAACTTCTTGATGTCTGGCATCTTTAACTTCTCTGGCAGTATGGCTTTGGGATAGGGAGACATGTGGGTATAGCCATGTAGTTTTCAGATATCTTAACTCGGTTAAACTTCTTCGACAACAGCTTGAGGTTTTATTTGACCTTGTTTTGTCCCTCCTCCTTTGGATCTGTGGGTAATAGCAGGTTATCCCCTGGTTGGGCAAGGTTTGTAATATGTAGTTGAGCTAGTGATGACCCATTGGATTGATAACGGGTGGTCCCATGGCACGAGGAAAGAGAACCTCGGGTTCTTTGAGAATCTGGGCCCGGTGATGCCATATCTTATAGACCTCGATTTGAAGGTTGTCGATCTTGTCACTGAGCTGGGCTAGGGCGATCATTAGATTGGACTGGACATTTAGTTCTTAATCAATGTTCTCTATGAACAGATCATGAAGGTAAATCCCAAACTCGAATGAGGTAGCAGAAGAACCGACAAATCTTCATGGTGGTTTGATGGAAGACTAACGCCAATAGGGAGACATGACAAAATCGTGTATGCAATCAACCTGAGAACGAAAACGATTCGAATTTATTTTTTAAAGAATGAGGGAGAAAAATTTGGTATTTCAAAAGGAAGAGAAAAAATGTTTATGTCATTTTTAAATTTTTGTGACACCATGTCTAATTAAATACCTGCTAGCTTCTACTTTATTAAATTAATAAAAAATATCAAGTTGGCTCAGTCTTAGCATCACAATCGAAAAATATTTAATTAGTTACTAGCCACCTAATATTGGAAAAGTGAGATGCCAAATTTTATTAAATAGATTAACTTAAAACTAAGTAATGAATAACCATACTTTCAATCATGCACATAAAATCTCAAAGGAATAATTACTATAAAGGAATGACAGAGTCTGGAGTAAACACTCCAATAATAGTCTTAATGCCAAATAATCCCAATACAAAAGTTTGAATAAATAAATCCAATAACTGAAAATAAATGACAGTTTAAAACTACTATCTCTGAATAAGAATGGGTAACATGCCCTAACTGATATGAATGACTTCGAAGAAGCAAAGATAGATGTAGAGGCGTCTAATATCGAGATCCCGTAACTTCCACAGTAGCTACAACACGTCGACATAATGGAACTCCTATGCTTGGCATCCCTGTGGATGGGCATCTAATATGTTTTTACAAAAAAACATATTTGGAAGCAAATGGGTTAGAGGCCGATGTGAAAATATTTTAAAACAACAAGTGTTTAATTGCGTTAAACAGTAAATATTATATACATGTTAGTCACATGATCTAACTTGATATTCTCACCCCTCAACTATTGTGTACGCCAAACATATGCCCTTATCCTAGTTGTGCCACTACCTTACTAGCCTGTATTAAATATGAATATAGGTATTACTACATTAATCCACACCTATTACTCAATTAAGACATACTTACATTTCAAATACTCGTTATTTGAATCCACTATCTCATGTATTATTTAAGTTCCCACATCTTTAATTCATTTAAATATCTTAGCCATTCTCGTCTACTAAGCAACAGTGACCAATCACAAGTATATATATAAATCACTCTCAGTGCATATATACACATATGACACCCCTAGGCTAAGTTGCGGTGCACGCATACTCTGTTATCGAATCCCGGTTCATTACGCACGTAAGGATCACGAGTTTCGAATCACTCAAGAACCGTATCAATACAAATCACACATATTGGAGGCGAACATAGTTCACATACCCATGGGTCACGCACATACCTACGCTCTAATGGTCAGTTGACTTATCAACTCACAAATAAGTCTTTACAGTCCTATGTTCTTAAGGTACCAAATCTAAATCCCCCCGAAGGCACACAAGATAAGATTGTCCTCTTCCTACAACCTCTCGTGATAAAAACTATGGTAGGTATGTCATACACATAATAATCCATATACTAGGTAGTCACACAACCAAAATAATCATCATTTTAATATAGGTATACTCTTGTCCTATATTACAAGTCTCTTACGTAGTATAGTTTCATCCCAATTATTCTACGTAATATGTTTAGCGCTACAACTCTCGTCGTGTAAATCTGAGTACTTAAACCTATCCTAAAAGGTTACTAAGTTTCCCACTTGACTCTAAGGTTATTTCAGTAAATTAAAGTCCCCCTACTACTGTCTCTAACCTTAAGTTATAGTTTATTTCAATCAAATTAAAGTTTCCTTAATTTCCAACCATAACACTCTCATCGGACACTCGCAAGTTTATCATTTAATCCCAAACCGAAATAATATTTTTCGAACCTCAAATACATCCCTACTGACCATCCCTAACTCCCAATATATTCAAATAGCCTACACCAATAATTCTTCAAAATTTATAATTTGGTTAAACCTTAAACAGAAATTTTATCACAAATTCAGTGTAGTTGATCGATCGACTCAATATTATCGATTGATCGAACCAGTCGATCGATTGACTATGAATGTCGATCGATCGATCAACCAGTTACAGGCCATAATTTTAGCGTTTATGGCCATTTTTTTTTCACAAAAATTTATTACATGATCACATTCTCTAAAGTAAATGCACTTGATGTTTTAACAACCTAACCACATGATTTCTAACATTCCAGAATCATCAAATCATCACAAAAATTTCCTACAATTTCACTTTTTCATCGAGTTTTCATGTTTAAACCCTAGGATCAGTTTTCTCAATTCAAGATAGCCAAATACTCAGATTTGATCCATGATTTATATCATTTAGGATCTGATTCAATTCTCCAATCTTTCCAGAATTTATCTACATGCAAAACCTACCCATATTCAAGATGAAATTCTCCCAATTCATGAAATTATCAATATTTTAGTTTAGTCTCCAATTCTAAACTACCATGAATAATATATTTGTTGAATCATAACAAGTTAAATCACTTGACTGGAAATAGAAGTTCTGGTCCTTTGAGGAAGATTATATTGTGGTAATTCTCTTTTCGGGTACAAATCCGGCGGTGGTGGTGGTGCAAGGTGGTTGTCTGGCCCTAGCAACCCTTGGAAACCCTTCCTTTCTCTCTACTTCTCTCTCTCAAGTTTGTAGCAGCCAATAAACCAAATTACTCTAAGTATTGGATAATATACTAATCCTAAATTCTATAGGTCACTATTCATAAAATAGTAAAATGACTAAAATACCCTCCGGGGTTGTCGGTTTGGCCTAAAAATTCCCTAAGACCCAAACTAAATCCCCGAGTAGACTTTTCTGACTATCCCAAAATTTTTGGACACATTGGCGCGCTCAAAATGACCATAAGGATGACATAAAAATAAACTACTATATAATTTATTAAATCGGTCCCGACACGACTGACACGCGTGTCCCAACTTAATTTTCAAAACTGTCATATTTTCCCTCGTGACAATTTTTAATAAGTTCATAATCATATATTAGTATACTCGCTTTGTAATATTCAACTAATGACCGTAATCTAACATTAACTCTCGTCTTGCTAGTATTTAAATCGGGATTCACTACCAATTAATTTCCCATTTTTAATTCAATCAATTCCATAATTAAAATCAGTAAAAATACGGTATTACAATTTTTAAAAAGAGGAGGGAAAAGGGAGAAGAGTCTTAGCATGATTATTATTAATTTTATTATTAGGTTCTCACTTATGTTAGATTTGCCTAAATGCAGAAAAAATCTAGAAAGGACCAGAGCCTAGGAAAATAGGGTATGAAAAATTTGTAAAACACAATTGAACTTGTTTCCAGGCTCACAGAAGGGGTCATGTTTTGAAAAAAGGCAAAATCTTGATAAAATTTTGGCAGTATGCCAGTCCAAAATCTGGACAGAGTTTCGCATGGTAACCGGCAAACTAAGTATGAGTGTCCTATGTTTGACACTTACATAAGGTTTATGTAATTATTGGGTTGGTGGAAGGGTTTCACCATTTGTCATGACTTCCACGATATACCTCTTTGATATAAAGGAAATCATTTATCGGTACGTGTGGACAAGCCATTTGATGTAACTAAATGTACATGAATTACCTCACTATATACCTCATGGGGATAGTAGGTGTGAGAGAGAATTCGATATACTTGGCATACACGAATGAGTACCTTGTTGTATACCTACCATTTTGGGTTTGTTCAAATGATATGATGCGGGGAACCATTCAATATACGTCAGAGTTATGAGGTCAATGGAAGGTGAGAGTCATATCACTTAGTCTAACTGCGACCTACAGGTCTAGCATCCATCACAAAGTGACCCCTTAATACAAGATAAAGTTTTGGTCAATATATCCATGCTCTTGGTGATGTAGTGTGAAAAAATGCATGAGTCTTAATTATCATATTAGGTAGAGTGTATTTTTTATCATTTTTTATTAGCATGATGAGTAATGGGAATACTACACAAATGGGCATATACAAAATCTACTATGGAAACTATATTACTCATGTATACTTGTGAGTGAGTGTGTGAAATGGGAATATATACACGTGAGTGTTTTTGTTAGCGAGACTATACATATCTCAACTACAAGTGGTGTGTGATATGTGTAAGTAGAATATATACAAGTATAGGAAGTGTGGTTGTGTCCTAGTGAAGCCTAAGCATGGATATTTTAAGTGGTATTTGAAGCATGTAAGTGTGAAGTTAAGCTAAGTGTAAGTGCGTGAAGTGTAAATAGAGAGTATATACAAGTGTGCGAAGTGTATAAGTGAGTGGAAAGTGATATATACATGAGAGAGATTTATACAAAAAGTTAAATAGATGAGAAAAGGGAACATACAATTAGGTGTATATGCACACATGTAGAAAAGATAACACCCATGCCGGAATAAAGTCTAGTCCTCTTAAAACTTCTGTAGCAGATTCGCCACAATGTTCATCCTGAGGGGTCTCTCCGTGAGGTCCAAGAAAAATTCATCTCCCAAGGTGGATCCCTCATTCCTTCCCCTTTTTTCGACGTGCACACAGGATCACATCCTTTACCGGGGAGCTCGATTGTCGTCGATGTGGGGTGATATGCAGAGATAGAGTCACCAGCCTATTTTGCACAAAATAAGCAAAACAAATGTTCCCTCTTTGCACATATTCTAAACGTTGTCGTCGATAATATTGACGCTTGCGAAACCAAGTAGTTTAAGGGTCCGAGGACTAAGTTATGAAATGGGAATGGGTTAGGTACCCATCCTACCCTTTAGGTATCTCATGGGCATGTGTTAATATTCTCATGTATAACTCCATGATGTGTGTGATTATGTGCATAATATAAATGGAGGATGGAATCACTTGACTCGCGTCATGGATAAAGGCAGAGCGAAGTCATCCTTAGGAGTGTTCCGAAAATAACAATAAAAAATATAATGTAAGTGTTTGTCGATTCCCAAGCCATTAAGGAAGAACAACTGCGTATATCTAACAAGACATAAGAAAACAAGCACGTAAAATATATATATTAAGAATGTATGCTATGAAAAATTGTCACTCAATTCGTTTCATTCAAGATTAAACTATCTAAGTAACTTCGAACTATTTTTTAGGGAACACTTTAAATCAAATAGATTAACCACAAGATGTGTTTAATAAAAATATGTACGAGATATGTTCAAGATTATGTAACTAGTTTTGAAAAACAAAACTAAAACAGATTAAATCAATATAAATCAACACACCAATAATAATGAGATGAGGTGATGTAGAAAGATTAAGTACACAGTTTTTAACGTGGTAAAACCTCACCCAACTGAGGAAACATCCACGGTGACTTCTAAGTCACAAACCAAAAATTCACTAAAACAAAATATACAAGTTACAAGCTATTTAACACACATGCAAACAAAACATACCTATACATGTTTAGAATATGTACCCACTGGTTTGATTCTAACTTCTATGCGGTTCTGATGTTGTTGTGGCTTTCTCAGCTTCCTAACTTCTCAACACTTTGTTCCAGCTTTACATCGACTCTTGATGTTTCAAGATCTTTTAACCAACACTTCTTGTGTTGTAGTGTGATAAGTGTTTGTGACAGTGATCTAACACATGCATGAATGCACACACGCACACTTATTTATACAAACAAGTCCTATCAAATTATAAAACAGATCTAAATGATTAGGGCTTTCAGTGTATCCTATTATAGTACTTGGAGTATCATTGGTGTACTAGAGTCCCAAATTTAGAGTACCTTTTATGTATTTAATGATTCTTTTTACACACACTCAGTGGCTCTCTTTAGGATTATTTTGATAACGGCCACACACGCAAACTGCGTACATAATATCAGGATGCGAGGCAGTAAGGTATAGTAAGCTTCCTATCATACTACGATATAGAGTAAAATATATAGATTTTCCACTCTCATCTTTAGATAATTTGACCGTAGTACTCATGAAAGTTCTAGCTTCTTTGGCACTTTCAAGCCCGAATTTTTTAACAATCTCTAAAGAATATTTTGATTATGAAACAAATAAACCTTCTGAATTCTGTTTGAATTGAAGACCCAAGAAAAATTTCAATTCCCCCATAAGAGACATTTGAAACTATTTATGCATAATTTCAGAAAATGATTTAACTTCTGAAGGGGAAGTTGATCCAAAAATGATATCGTCCACATATATTTGAGATATAATAATCTATTTGTCAAAATGTATGACAAATAGAGTTTGATCATTTCTGCCTCTCTTAAAACCTTTATCTAAGAAAAAGTTGGAAAGACGTTCATACCAGTCTCTTGGCGCTTGTTTCAAACCATACAAAGCCCTTTTAAGACAATAAACATGATTTGGATAATAAGGGCCAATAAACCCTTTGGGTTTTTCAACATAGGTTTCTTCAGTTAAGATTCCATTAAGAAAGGATGATTTTACATCCATTTGATAAAGCGTAAAGTGAAAGTAATAGGCTGTGAAAAAAAAAATTCTAGACGAGTAACTGGAGCAAATGTCTCATTAAAATCTATTCCTTCAATTTGAAAATACCCTTGAGCCATTAATGTGGCTTTGTTTCTAATGATTATCCCACTTTCATCGGTTTTATTTTTAAATAGCCCATGTGTTGATGTAAAAAACTAGATCACTCTAATTCTTCAATCACAGATAAATAAATAAGACAAAGATTTTTAAAGTGGTTCGGCTAGGAATAAAGCCTACGTCCACTGTTATGTTATTGCTGAGTGTTTGTGGAATTCTTGATTACCAGTTCTCTCAAGAAATTCCGGTCCCTTTGAATGGGATTGATACAAGGTATTTATAGCCTCAAGGCTGTACATGAAAGGTCCAATACATTAAATGATATACATATGAATGGGTAATACATTTAATGCAGCGTGTGCGTCAAGAATCTAATGAATAGTTGAACAGTTGTCCGTCTGATAATTGATGACACGGCCGAGGTGCAGTTCGGACCGCCTTAGTTGCTCGTTGATCAAGAGTTCCTCGGAGTGCTTAGAGTATCTCGGGATGATGGAGTTCCTCGGATGGAGTTCCTCGGCATGATAGAGCTCCTCGGTGTATTCTCGTTGCTCGGTACCAACCATAGTTGTTCAGTAAATGATCTTCCTCGCTGTTATTGTGCCACGTAGATCGACACGTGTCTTCATACTATTCGTCCACATCAGCATATTAATTTTGGTATCAACAGAAGCCCCCAATGTTTCATATTTCGAACTTTGAGGAGTATGGGACATTCTTTCTCGGTATATGGTAGTATTAAATGACCTTCCTGGGTTTTAGGAGCATTGTATTCAAATTTCCTTCTCATTTCGCAGTTTCCGCCTTTTTTACAAGCGCTTCGATCTTCGTGCAACTTTTGTCTTTTTAGCCGCCGGAAGTTCAGTAGTTTCTTTTTAGTAATCATTTCTTTCGCCGCTTCCCAATGTAAAGTATTTAAACTCCTTTGGTAACCATACCGTCGTCTACACTTTCCATTTTTCTGCATTCAAGTTTTCTATTCTCTTCCTCTCTCTTGTGTGTTCATCATTGTTTCCGTTCGTTGTCAACATATCTCCTTTCTTTCTGTAAGATTTTCTTCCTTTCTTCTGCATCTCTTTTATTCAATATGGTTTATATTGTTGAATCTGCTGAGAAATTTCGTTCTGACTTTTCCATTCCTTCTTGGGTAATTCTAGAGGTTCTTTCTGAGCCTTTAGATTACTTTCGATTGGCTGAGGGACATTGGTTCCCCAGTCTTTTCATTGCTGAATGTGGTTTTTCTTTTCCCCCAAACCCATTATGTCTTGAGTTTTGTCAATATTTTGATCTTGTTCCTGCAAAAATAGCCCCCAATTCATGGAGAATAATTAACGGGGTGCACAAGTTAAATCTAACTCATGGGACTCGTATAGGGATCCCAGAAATCATGTACTGCTATAAATGGGCCACTTTAGATAATATTTATTATTTAAAAACTAGGTTTTTAAATAGAGCCCTTGTAGTTAACCTCCCTGATTCAAATAGAGATTATTTTGAGCATGGGTTGGTCATAAAAAATTGGCAACATGCGCCTTTATCTGGGAATGAAGTATACAACGGTCCTAGATGCCCCTCATACGGCAATGGGATAGGTTTATTTTTCATTTTTATTTTACTTATGAAATTACGTTTTCATCATGTTTGACAAAATGTATGACTGAGATTTATGTATTTATTTGCAGTTGATAGTAAAAGAAAAACTCCAAAAGAGTCGGAAGTGAATATCAAGCATTTAAAACTTATCTGGAATTTGCATAAGACTATTGCAGACGAGCATATTAGATCTGCATCATATTTGCTGCAGTATAAGAGCTACACAACCTCTTATACTGCTCGCCCTGTTGAACCAGCCTCAACACCAGAAAGTTCATCTTCAGATTCTCATATTCCCCTATCTCAGAGAATGGGCAAGAAAAGAGCTCCTCCTGCTCTATTTGGTGAAATTTCTTCTGCTGTTGGAGCACAGAAAAGCAAAATTGATGTCCCAGAGGGGACTAAAAAAGTAGATGCCAGTTCATCCAAATTTGCCGAGAAGCCCCCAGTGGCCCCGAGCAAGAAAAATGCTAGTGCTGATGTAATTACAATCTCTCCAACCAAGACCTCTTCCTTGGTTGATGCTGCTGACCCTCCTTTGAAGAGATTGAGGAAATCATCCTCGGTTAATCTTGCTAGAACTGCATCTTCTCTACCCGCTGGTGGTAGTAGTATTTCAAAAATCATTCTTCCGAGCTCTTCAACGAGCTCAGTTATACCCGAAGTTCTCGGGGTTGATGAAAAGATTCCTAGGGATACACTGACATCCCTAGCTGCTCGCCATCTTTCTTCAGTAAATTTCTCATACCTTTGGTCTTTCTTTTCTTTTTCCTGAACTCTTGTATTTGTGTTGACTCTATTGTTTTTCTTATCTTTCAGCTGGTGAACTGTTTCAATACCATCGTGAAGAAAAATCAAGCTATTAAAGCTTCTAGTTCCTCGTCCGATGTTGACGATGCCCTCTTGGGTTTAGCCCAATCTGTGAAAGAATCTCGCCAGCAGTACGTCGAGGAGAAAGCTGCCTGGGAGAAAAAATTAGTTGCAGCTGAGGCTGATAAAATGAAGATGGCTGAAACCTCCAAGAATTTGGAGGAGAAGGTGAAAAGCTTAGAGGTCAATCAGCAAAAGTGCGATGACCAACTGAAGAAGGCAGAAGAAGAACTGTCTATCCTGCGAGACATCAAAATCCAGAAAGAACAATTGGATGTCAAACTCTCCTCGGAGCAGTTGAAAAGAAAAGTTGCAGTTAGGAAACATTTCAGTGCTGGTTGGGAAAAAGGATGGGATAAAGGGATTGCAGCTATGACATCTCAAGTCAAATATGGGGAGTTGAAATACTTCCATGACGGTTGGGTAGCTGCTCTACAAGAGCTAAAAATCCAAGACAATTCTGAGCTATTCCAACGGCATCTCCCTGGTCCTCCTCCACCAATTGTAGAAGAAGAAGAAGATGAACCTGCATCAGATGAATCTTCCATGGCTGTGGATGTCCCAATTTTTGCTTCTCAACCCTCTGTCATTGAGGATATTTCTTCTATGCCTCCTCCTGCCGAGAAGATTTCTGCTGATCAAGCTGTTGTTATCACCGAGCAACCGAGCTCCTCGTCCCAGCCTCCCGAGAAAGTCTTGGGAGACAAGGAAAAGGTGTGAAGTTGTTCGGTATCATTCTTATCTTTTATCATTTGTAATCGAACACTGTAATCCTTTTATGATCTAATAAAATACTTCTTTACTCATCGCCGTTATTGATGATTCTTTGTTGATTGTTGTCTTTTTCTTGTCTTTAGTTTGTTGCTAGAATGGAACTAATCTCTTCTCATGATACCGAGCTGATGCAGCAATGTCACCAATACTATAGGGCTGGTCATACAGACCTTAGTTCTTCTGAAATTGCTGACATTCTTGGTCATGATGCTTCAGAACAGGCGACTGAGGCTTATCGGTATTTGAAAAGTTTACTCGACCGAGCTGTAGCTAACAATGTCGCTTATTATGACTTGATTGAAGAGTTGCATTGTTCCTTAGAGGATCTCCAAGGCCAGCACAATGAATCGATGGCTTCATTACACGAGGAATATGAAAATAGATATCAACAACTTTCCTCTGATACAGGTCATAAAAAGATCATTGCTGCATATGACATTAGGGAAAGGACCCTAAAAGGTGAAGTTGAAGCCTGCCGACAAATTGCCGAGATCCTGGAACAAGAAAATAATAGTCTGCAGAAAAGATTGGCTCAATATGAATCCGTTGCCTCCTCTTCCACTGCATTAGTACCAGTTACTGATGAAGGTTTTTCGTTTCTAGAGGTTGAAAACGCCAAACTAAGGCAAGAGTTGGATGACTTGAAAAAGTCTATTATTCCTGTGACTGCTCAGGGACGAGGAAGGAGTTCTCGGGGACGAGGAAGAATCGTCGAGGAGCAAAGTTCTCCAGTTGCTTCTCGGAGCCGATCAAGAGTTCTTAGCCGTAGTGTTGAAGAATCTCGCACCCAATCTACTCTGGAAACTCAAGCATTCCAACTAAATGTTAAGGATCGTGCTCTGTCTGATTTGTCTAAGAAAAATTTATCTTTAGAGGATCAATTGGCTGCGATGAAGTCTGATCTGAATAATAAAGATGCTCTTATCAAGAACTTTCTCGAGCAAGTAGATAGATTAACTTTCCAATTCCATAAACAGCCTCGGGAGTTCTGGAATGCAGGCTATAATGAAGCTCTTTACCATTTGGATGATCGCCTTGAAAATGCTAACAACGAAGGTTATAAGCAGGGATGGTTGAACGCCCTGGGTGTATTAAAATTGGAACAAGGTCATTATTTATGGGATTATCATGCTCCTGGATTGCTAGACTTGCCTGTTCCTCCCTATAAATTGGATATGGCATGGATTCCTGCTCGCTCCATTCCTCGGAGTTTGATCTCTAAATATCTTGGTGATTATAACCTTCATTCTCAAGTTGAAGTATCTCGTCCTGAGCACCTGTTGGACACTCCTACAATAATGAATGTCAGAATGCTGAAGGACATGAACTTTATTAATTCTCCTCTTTGTCTAGAGGATCCTCCTGCTGGCGAGGAACCTGTCTCAAAGGACAAAGGAAAGAAACCAATAGAGTAGGAATCTTTAATGTAATAGTTAGCACATACATGTAACATGTAATACATTTTTATCTTAATGAAAGAATTTCATTTTCTGTTTTGCCAATAGCTATTTTTCTGTTTGCAAATTATATGATTCATCAACCAACTTAGAATTTATAACAAGCATAAATTGTTCAAAATTGTTTCCAACCAACCAAGGTGGATAAATAATGTTTGTCGACCAACCACAGTTGATGGGTTTCTATCCCCGACCAACCATACTTGGTTCAATTTTCAAATATAAATATGTGTCCGACCAACTAAGGTCAATACTTTTATCCTCGTCGACCAACTACAGTTAGTGGGTTTTTATCCCCGACCAACCATACTTGGTACAGTTTGGAATATTTTGTTCTTTAAAGAACTTTTTGTAATAATGTTACCTCCCGACCAACATAAGCTGTAATGCGAGAGTATATAAAGTCTTACCAACCGTAGTTGATCATGCTGGTCTACACCTCCTAATCAAAGGAGTAGTAGGGTTCTTTCGAACTTTTTGGCTCCTTGGAGCATGTCCTCCTAACCAAAGGAGGTTGGCTACTTATAGCACTTTTGCTCCGTAGAGCGCTCCGTAGAGCTTATCCTCCTAACCAAAGGAGGTTGGCTACTTATAGCACTTTTGCTCCGTAGAGCGCTCCGTAGAGCTTATCCTCCTAACCAAAGGGGGTTGGCTACTTATAGCACTTTTGCTCCGTAGAGCGCTCCGTAGAGCTTGACTCCGTAGAGCATGGCTCCGTAGAGCATGACTCCGTAGAGCAGTCTTCTTCTTGTCAAGCAGTGTAGTGTTCAACGCTAGTATTCCCCGAAAAACTTTCAACACAAAGAAAATGGTGAACCATCCTCGTTTTATTCATAATGAAGGAAATGCTTTACATTTTACATTACTGATAATACTTTCGCAGGTGTTCAGCATTCCATGCATTCTGAAATTCTTCTCCTTCTAGAGTTGCTATTCTGTAGGTTCCAGGTCGAACAACCTCTGTAACTCGGTAAGGTCCATGCCAGTTTGCTTCCAGTTTATTCTGTTTCTGAATGACTTTCTTCAGCACATAATCACCCTCCTTCAAATCGCATTTCTTCACCCTTTTGTTGTAGAACAGAGCTGTTCGTTGTTGATAAGCAGCATTCCTAATGGCTGCCTCTTCTCTTACTTCTTCGAGCATGTCCAAATCCATTCTTCTCATCAAGTCACTGATCGGAGAGTTGAAATTCAGCACTCTATGCGTTGGGAGACCCAACTCGGCCGGTATCACAGCCTCACTTCCAAATGCTAGCATATATGGTGATTCTCCAGTTGCTGCTCGGGGAGTTGTTCGGTAGGCCCATAATACTGATTGAAGCTCATTAATCCAATTTGCTTTAGCTTCACTTAGCCTCTTTTTCAACCCATTCAGTAATGTTCTGTTCGTCACTTCAGTCTGTCCATTGCTTTGGGGATGGCCTGGTGCTGAATGAAACTTCAAAACGTTCGACTGATGACAATAGGCAGCAAATTCTTCATTATCAAATTGTGTTCCATGATCTGTGATGAAAGCATGAGGGAGACCATATCGACAAATGATATTCTTCCATACAAACTGGTATACTTTCTCGTACGTCATATTGATAAGAGGCTCAGCTTCCACCCACTTAGTAAAATAGTCCACTGCAACTACGAGATACTTGAATCTTCCTCGGGTGGTCGGCAGTGGTCCAACCAAATCAATTCCCCACATGGCAAATGGCCAAGGGGAAGTTATTGGTGTTAGCAATGCTTGTGGAGTTCGTCGGATGGAGGAAAAACGTTGGCACTTGTCACATTTCTTGGCATAGGCTATACAATCAGCCCTCATTGTCGGCCAGTAATATCCCTGTGTCATCACTCTTTGTAAAAGTGTTCGACCTGCTACATGAGCTCCACAAGATCCTTCATGGATTTCTTCAATCAATTCTTTCACCTCGGTGGGATGTACACATCTTTGCAAACCTGCCATAATTCCTCGTCTATACAAAATACCATTAGTTAATACATACCGAGCAGCTTTATACTTCAGTTTCTTGGCAGCGAGTTTGTCCTCCGGTAATTCACCCTCTTCAACATATTTCCTGATTGGATCCATCCAAGATGGTCCTAAATCAAGGGTAATCACATTCGTTGTCAGATCTTCATCTATGCTCCGACCTTCTAATACTTCAATCGGTATGGTTCTTCGCATCTCGGTACGAGTAGCTGATGCTAGTCGGGCCAGTGCGTCTGCTTGTACATTCTCCATCCTCGGTATTCTCACCAATTGAATGGCCTCAAATTCTGTCAACAATTTCATCACCTTTGCATGATATTTTATCATTAAATCTCCTTTAACCGCATACATTCCCATCATCTGATACACAATTAATTGAGAATCACTGAATACCATCACTTGTTGTGCTTCCATAGTCTTTGCTAGATTAAGACCTGCTATCATGGCCTCATACTCCGCTTCATTGTTAGAGGCTTTGAATTGGAATCGCAAAGCATATTCCATGTCAATCTCGTCTGGAGTGATCAAAACAATTCCTGCTCCACAACCAGCTGTGCAGGATGATCCGTCTACATATAATCTCCATGTAGGTATTTCGTCTTCAAATTTCTTATCTGTCAGAGTTCCTCGATAAAATATCTGCTGTTTTCTTCCATCATCCCCCGGTATCTTTCGCTCCTCGTCAGTCATCTGCTCGTACCCTTTTACCAACCGTGGTTGGTCTGAGTTTGAATATAATGATTTCTCTACATCCACAAGTCCTTTTACCAACCTTGGCTGGTTTGGACCTATTTCTGCTGATCCTGTATCGTCCACAGGTAGGTCAGCAAATGTTTCTGTTGATCCTGTATCGTCCACAGGTAGATCAGCAGGCACCTTTTGCTCCTCGGGGGTATCAGGGTACGTGAACTCTGCTATAAAATCTGCTACAGCTTGCCCCTTGAATGATGATCTGGGCTCATACACAATATCATATTCACCAAGTTCTACTGCCCAGTACATCAGTCTCCCTGATTTTTCTGGCTTATGGAGGGCTTGTCTCAATGGCATATCAGTATAAACGATGATGGTATGGGCTTGGAAATATGGCCTCATTCTTCTACTTGCTTCAATTAGTGCCAATGCCAATTTTTCTAGCTTTGGGTACCTGATTTCTGCACCTCGGAAAGCCTTACTTGTGTAATAAATTGGCTTTTGGACTCCATTCTCCAATCTGATCAACGCTGAACTGACTGCGTTCTCTGATACTGCCAAATACAAATACAACTTTTCTCCTGTTATTGGTCTTGACAACAGTGGGGGTGCTCCCAAATATTTCTTCAAGTCTTGAAAAGCTTTTTCACATTCCTCATTCCATTCAAAGGTTTTTCGAAGTGTTTTGAAGAATGGTATGCATTTATCAGTTGCTCGAGATACAAATCTGTTGAGCGCTGCAACTCGTCCGGTAAGACTCTGCACTTCTTTCTTCGTCGTCGGAGATCGCAGCCCTAGAAGAGCTTTGATCTTATCTGGATTTGCCTCAATACCTCGCTGATTGACGATGTATCCGAGGAACATTCCTTCTCGTACTCCAAAGGTGCACTTCGTCGGGTTAAGCTTCATTTGGTATTTATCCAATTGATCAAAAGTTTGACTCAAGTCAATCAAATGATCAGCAGCTTTCTTGCTTTTAGTGAGCATGTCATCGACATAGACCTCCATGTTGCGGCTGATTTGTTCGATAAAAACCTTGTTCATCAACCGCTGATATGTTGCACCTGCATTTTTTAAACCAAAAGGCATAACATTATAACAATAAGTTCCCCTAGGGGTAATAAAAGAAGTACTTTCCCTGTCTTCAGGTTTCATTTTGATCTGGTTGTAGCCAGAATAAGCATCCATGAAGCTGAGTAGCTCGTGTCCCGAGGTAGCATCCACTAGTTGATCAATTCTGGGCAATGGAAAATGATCTTTTGGACATGCCTTGTTGAGATCAGTAAAATCAACACACATTCTCCATTTGTTGTTTTTCTTCTTTACCATTACCACATTTGCCAACCAATCTGGATATTTTACATCTTCAATGAATTGAGCTTTCTGGAGTTTCTCGACTTCCTCTTGTATGGCTTGATTCTTCTCCGGACTAAACACCCTTCTTCTCTGCTTTACAGGTTTAATCTCCTTATTCACATTGAGTTCATGACATAAGAAGTTTGGATCTATTCCTGGCATGTCTTCATGACTCCAAGCAAAAGTATTTTTCCTATTCTTCAAGAAAGTTATCAACTCCTCTTTTATCGACATATCCAACGATGAACCTATCTGGGTTATTCGTTCAGGATGCTCGTCGTCCAGAATAACATTTTCTGTAGATTCCATCACCTGTCCTTTTACAAGTTGAGATTCATCCCTGGGATCAAGAGTTTCAATTTCGGTACCTTCCTCCACCTGGTAAGTAGTAGTCTTTTTCATCGATCCTTCTAGTTCTTCTTGTTCGGCCGACGAATAATAGCATTCCCGAGCTACTTTTTGATCACCTTTCACCACTCCAACTCCGAAATTTGTTGGGAATTTCAAACATTGATGTACTGTTGAAGGAACGACTTCGAACTTCTTCAATCCAACTCTTCCCATGATGATGTTGTAGGCCGATTGCACATTCTTATCCATCACAAAGAATCGTATTCTTTCTGTTCGACAGACAGGCCAGGTTCCAATGAATATATCCAACTTGATCGTCCCAAGTGGAAAAACTTTCTCGCCAGCAAAACCCAGAAGGGGTCTGTGATAAGGTTCCAATTGAGATAATTTCAAATTCAGGCTATCAAAGCATGAATAGTACATGATGTCTGCTGAACTACCATTGTCTACCAACACCCTTGAAATGATCACGTCCTTCATTCTCATTTTGATCACCAAAGGATCATCATGAGGGTAAAGAACACCTGCCAGGTCGTTTTTTGAAAAACCAATCACTAGCTTCTCTTTATTTACCTTCCGAGGACGATCATCCTCGGCCAGGTTTATTCGCTGAATATATGAACAAGCTTGAGCCTCTCCGAGGTAAGCTTTTCTTTCTGCAGTAAGGTCTCCTCCTCCTGCATCTCCTCCTGTAATAACGTTACAATGAAATGATCCAAAACGTATGGAAAATACCTCTCGTTCAGGTTTCCTTGGCTTCTTGGGAAGATCGGGGTCATCATCTGGATCCTCTTCATGGGCCCTCCTCCTTTTCTCCTCTGCACGACGAGGAGATCTAGATCTCTCTCTAGTTCTATCATCATTCCTCCTTTCACTTCTGCGATCTACATATTTTGATAATTTTCCTCTTCGAATGAGTGTTTCAATCTCGTTCTGAAGGGCTATACAATTTTTGGTCATATGGCCATGATCTTTGTGAAACTCGCAATATTTGGTCTTATTCCTCATGTCTGGATCTGTCTTCAGTTTCTCTGGCCATTTGATTTCCTCGTTATTCCTGATTTCTTCTAAAACATGATTAATACCCATTTTCAATGGAGTATAATTATCATACTTCTTTAGGGCTTCCAACTTTATCCTGTTATTCCTGGAATATTTGTCACCACCATTACCTTTCTGATCTTTCTTCTTAGAGTTGTCGACCTCCACTTTAACTTCTTTATCCATATTTTTCTTCGCAGTCATAGCCTCCTCGGCATTCATGATTTTGGCCGCCTTTGCCATCAATTCCGACATATTTTTAGGCGGATCTTTGGCCAGAGTATAGTATAGCCTGTTAGGCAGCAAACCACTCATCAAAGCAGTGATTGCTGTCTTTTCTTCATAATCTATGACTTCCAACTTCTCGTTATTGAAACGAGTTATGTAATCTCTAGTACTTTCTCCTGATTTTTGTCTAACACTTAGTAAGTGCGCTACTCGCTTTACTGGTTTTGCTACAAAACAAAAATTACCAATAAACAGCTCGGCTAACTGAACAAAAGTTGAAATCTTACCCCGAGGAAGATTATTGTACCATATCTGTGCAGATCCGGTAAGAGTTCCCGAGAATGCTCTACACCTCATCTCGTCGGGGACAGCATAGATATCTGCAGCAGCTTGGTACTGTTCTATATGAAGTACGGGATCTGTCTTTCCATCGTACTTGGGGGTCACTACAGGTGCTTTGAATTTCGACGGTGTGGGGAAATCCACAATGGCTTGCACAAAAGGTGTCCCTTGAACAAAAGTTCTCTGTAAGGGGTTCCTCGCCTTAGCCATTTCTCCCAGTCTATCCTCCAATCGTTGAATGGAACCTTTCCATGCTTCATTCCCTTCCTCGGGCCGCTTAGTCCGAGCAACTGATTGCTCTGACGTAGCTTCCTGAGATTTATCTCGACGAGTAATTGGTCGTGATTGTGCAGATCCTTCTCTCAAACCTGGTGGTGGTCGAAAACTTCCTGATGGAGCCCTAGGTGGACTCATGTTCCTCCTTGGTCCTAACCGACTGAAAGGAGACACCCTGCTTAATCTTTCTAAAGCGCTAGTTCTCTCCGGAGAAAGAGAGATATGTTGATCTGTATCCGTAGCCCGTATTGATGAAGTTCGCCCAGGTTGATAAGAAGAATCATTGGATTCCCCATTGCGATATGACCCAATACGTCTGGATCGTGATTGCCCATGATCAGTCCGTTGCCCTGAATGAGTAGGTACACCGCCTTGAAGAGTTTGAAGGAGTTGCCTCATAGATTCTTGCATGGCGGTTTGTCCCTGAGCTAGATTCGTCATAATTCCGGCCAGATCTGGAAATGCAGATGGATTTGGAAGATTTCCAGTATTTCCGGTATTTCGATTACTGGATTCTGGATTATCTGCCATTGATGATAAATGATTTTTATGAAAAACGATAACAACAGTCGTTCCCACAGACGGCGCCAATCTGTTGATGTAAAAAACTAGATCACTCTAATTCTTCAATCACAGATAAATAAATAAGACAAAGATTTTTAAAGTGGTTCGGCTAGGAATAAAGCCTACGTCCACTGTTATGTTATTGCTGAGTGTTTGTGGAATTCTTGATTACCAGTTCTCTCAAGAAATTCCGGTCCCTTTGAATGGGATTGATACAAGGTATTTATAGCCTCAAGGCTGTACATGAAAGGTCCAATACATTAAATGATATACATATGAATGGGTAATACATTTAATGCAGCGTGTGCGTCAAGAATCTAATGAATAGTTGAACAGTTGTCCGTCTGATAATTGATGACACGGCCGAGGTGCAGTTCGGACCGCCTTAGTTGCTCGTTGATCAAGAGTTCCTCGGAGTGCTTAGAGTATCTCGGGATGATGGAGTTCCTCGGATGGAGTTCCTCGGCATGATAGAGCTCCTCGGTGTATTCTCGTTGCTCGGTACCAACCATAGTTGTTCAGTAAATGATCTTCCTCGCTGTTATTGTGCCACGTAGATCGACACGTGTCTTCATACTATTCGTCCACATCAGCATATTAATTTTGGTATCAACACCATGTGTTTCAATAACCTTTTTATGATCAGGCCTAGGTATAAGATACAAAACATCATGAATGATAAATTGAAGAAGTTCTTCCTGCATGTCAGAAATCCATTGTGGGTCATTCAATGCCTCATTTACATTCTTTGGTTTCACAAGGGAAACACATGCATAATGAGCATAGTTTCTTAATTGAGATCTTGTACGTATAGGCTCGCAAGGGTTACCAACAACGTTATCTATGGGATGATCTTTAGAAACCCAGTTAGGTACTTCAGGTTTCTCAATGGGTAAAGAATCATCTATTTCTGGAGAGTCATTATCTAAAACAATTTCATACTCTTCCACAATAGTTGGTTCTCCAGTCATACTCTCAATAGTAGTGTCACCTACAATAACATTTACTGATTCCATTAAAGTCTTTGTGCGAAGATTGTAGACACGGTATGCTCTACTGTTGGGAAAATATCCTAGGAAGATAACTTTATCTCCACGAGTCTCAAATTTGGATAAGAGTTCTCTGTCTTTACATACATAACATGTACTACCAAAAGTTCTAAGGTATTTAAGATTGGGCTTCTTCCCATACCATAGTTCGTAAGGAGTTTGTTTAGAATTTTTCCTACGATAAACCCAATTAATAATGCGACACGCGGTACGAATTGATTTTACCCAAAAATATTTAGGTAAACACTTGGCATGAATAATAACACGTGCCATCTCTTGAAGGGTACGATTCTTTCGCTCAGCAATTCCATTTTGTTAAGGAGTCTTAGGAGCACTAAATTCATGTTTGTAACCATTAGAGTCACAATACTCTATAACACCTGTATTTATGAATTCTCATCCTCTATGACTACGAATTCTATTTAATTGAGTGTCCTTATCATTTTCAATACGAAGTAAGATTTTCAAAAAGGTTCTGAAAGTGTCTGACTTTTGTTTTAAGAAGGACACCCAAGTAAACCTGGTTAAGTCATCTACCATAACTAGAATGTAATTGTGTCCACGTAGACTAACAGTACGAGAAGGACACATTAGGTCCATATGGATGATCTCCTAGGGTTTAGAGGTAAGGATATCTTTAACTTTCTTATGAGGTGCCTTAACAATTTTTCCTTCCTGACATGATCCACAGACAATGTTAGAGATAGGTTTGATATTTGGAATTCCTTTAACTATTTCTTATGAAGACAATCTACTAAGGCTATCGTAATCTATGTGACCCATCCTATTATGCCATATTTCATTGTCAACCATTTTAGCAATGTTACAGACTTCAATACTTTTCTGGATAGTATAACAATTGTCGGGAGTCCCGAGCCCTGTAATTATACACTCACCTTTTTCATTTAAAATCTTGCAATTATTCTTTGAAAATGTGATATTATGATTTCAGTCACAAAATTATGAGATACTAAGTAGATTTTCCTTAATACCTTTTAGTAGAAGAACATTTTCAAGCACAGGTAATCCTTCTTCTTGGAGTGTTCCTTTACCAATGATTTGAGATGATACACAATCACCAAAAATAACTTTTCCTCTAGCAAATTCGATTTTGTTTAAAAGTTTAGTATCGTCCCTAGTCATATGTTTTGAACACCCAGAGACTAAATAGAAACCAGAAAGGGTGTGCTCAGCTTTTAAAGTAGTAATCACAATTTTACACTTCATTTGGGCCAATAGCTCTTCTTTTCTAAGCCAAATAGCTCTTGTTTTTATTTTGCGCTTATTTGCTCTCATTTGATAAAATTTGCGAGCAATAGATTTTTGTTGAAAAATATTTTGCGCATGCATTTGAGTTTTATGGAGGATAAGAGCATTTGGTTTCGAAAAATGCCTAGGAATTCTTCCTGTAAATGATCTTTTAGGTCTTGTGTTTCTCTTTCTATAGTTCGAGTTTTTATCTAGTTGTCTAGGCAGAACATAATTGTTACGGCTTCTCCTAGAGTATTTAAAGTTTTGGTGTAAAGGGGTATTACAGACAGGATTAATTAAACTTCTAGAGTAGCAACCTTTGAAAGAATATCCGTATATGTCATAGTAACATCAATACATATTTCTTGAAGAGGCTATCTCCTTAGGAAAATCTCTAAACAAAGGTTTCATGGGATTTTGATGTTGAACCTTATTCCTAAGGAGTACAGTTTGAAACGCATAATCACTCTTCCTAATCGAAGGGAAGACGTATTTAACCTTAAGTAGACTATCAAACTTAGAGTGACTTGATTCCCCAATATCCAACGTTTGTTGTTTTTAATCAAACTCCTCATTTAGGGATTGAAAATCTGGATAGGTTTCCATAGGTCTTTTACCACCTGACACAAACTTGATTGATTCAAAGTTTTTAATTTGTGTCTTTGAATTTGGGCAAAATCCTATTCCAGTTCGATCGTCGAAATTGGTTTTTGAATCAGCAACAAAACCATCAAAATAATTGGAATTATTTTCAAACATAGCAAATCATTTGAAAACTGTTGTCGTATTTTCTTTAGCTTGTTCCAATTCTAATAATGTCCATTTATATTTTTTCTCCAGAGTTTCATTTGTTTTAATCAAATTTTTCAATTTTTGATCAAACATTTTGACTTCATATTCATGAGTTAGACATTGGGTAGTATGCTCTTCAGCATTAAGTTTAACTATTAGACTTAGGTCTTCTATTTTCTTAGTGAGGTCTTTCACTATCTTCTCTTGTCTAGATATTTTTTTGAGAGTTTTGGCATAAAGTGTGTGAACATCAGGGAGGTCTTCAGTGTCTGAATCACTAAGTTTAATGTGTGAAGTGACCCTTAAGGATTCAATTCTTGAACTCACACACATTGACATCATCATTATCACTTTCCCTTTGACTAACACACCCCTCTGTAGAACTACCAATGTTCTCAGAACTTAAAGCATCTAAACTAGTTGCAGCATGATTCATAACAGCAGAAGTAGAACTAATAACATCGTTCTCATACATAAGCACAGGCATATCATCATTATAGATTATCTTAGCAAAGAAATACATGCAAGGATAAAAAACATCAGATGACTCAGGTTCCTCATTATCAGAGTCACTTGAATCATCCCATGTCTTGCAAATGTTGGTCCTAGTATGTTTATTGGTCGTGTTCAAGTTAACTCTACAATCTTGTGCTATATGACCCAATTTTCCACATCTAAAACATTCAATATTCTTAAAATCTTTATTAGGTCTCGTTTGAATGTCCATTTGATGTTTTTCTTGACCTTTCTCATGAGGTTTGTGATTAGACTGAGTTGGATAATTTGGCTTGCCTTGTCTGGTTGCCATTTTATTTCTAAATTTCATAATCTTCTTAAACTTCTTTGACATCAAGGCAATCTGATTATCCAAACTATTTATATCACATTCCTCATCAGAATAGGAATCATTATTGGGAATACTAAGCTCAGGTTTTATCACTTTAGAGGAAAAACTCAAATTGGAACTAGTCTGTTTCCTATGGGACTGGGTTAATTGTTTCTTGAATTCTAGTTCCATTTCCATAGTTCTCAGTTTACTACTGAGTAATTCAGGAGTGAGATATTGATCACTCATTTCCTCAATATCATATCTTTTGCTATCAAATTTCTGTGGCAATGACCTTAGAATTTTTTAGACAATTTCATTTCTATCATAGGTTATCCCATTAGAATGTAATTTGGTCACAATGTCAGTCAATTTAATGTAAAAGTCATCAAATGATTCAGAGTCTGACATGATTAAAGAGTTATACTGCGGGATAAGCATATGTGTTTTTGCAGCCTTAACTCTAGTGTCACCTTCATGTGCAATAACCAGTGTATCTCAAGCTTCCTTAGAAGTGGTACAAGATGAGATCCTTTTGAACTCATGTTCATTTATGGACATAAAAATGGAATTCTTGACTTTGTTATTGTTCACAGAGGCTTGCTTCTCTTCTTGAGTGAATTCACTTAATACTTTCTTAATCCTCTCATGGCTTCCTTCCGTGGATGGTTTTGTATGATAAGTATATCCATCTTCAACAATGTCCCAGACATCATATCCAAAGGTTCCTTATACAAAAGCAACCATCCTTAGTTTCCAATAAGGAATGTTGTTTTAATCAAAGAGAGGGGGTCTGGACAGGTTACCAAATCTTTCATATTGCTCGTTCATGTTTTATTTTAAGAAAATAATTTCAAAAACACAAGATCTTTAAAGAAAATTTTCCAAGATCTGATACCAATTGAAAAACTGTCACTTAAGTCGTTAATTCAAGATTAAACTATCTAAGTGAATCCGAACTGTTTTTTGGGGAAACTCTTTTCTTTAAATCAAACAGATTGACCACAATATGTGTTTAATAAAAATATATACGAGATATGTTCAAGATTATGTAACTAGTTTTGAAAAACAAAACTAAAATAGTTTAAATCAATTTAAATCAGCACACCAACAAGAATGAGATGAGGTGATGTAGAAAAATTAAGTACACACAGTTTTTAACAAGGTAAAACCTCACCCAACTGAGGAAACATCCACGGTGACTTCTAAGCCATAAACCAAAAATTCACTAAAACAAAATATACAAGTTACAAGATATTTAACACACATCCAAACAAAACAGACCTATACAAGTTTAGAATATGTACCCATTGGTTTGATTCTAACTTCTCTGCAGTTCTGATGTTGTTGTGTCTTTCTCAGCTTGCTAACTTTTCAACACTTTGTTCCAGCTTTATGTCGACTCTTTATGTTTCAATATCTTTTAACCAAAAATTCTTGTGCTGTAGTGTGACAAGTGTTTGTGACAGTGTTCTAACACATGCATGAACACACGCACACTTATTTATACAAATAAGTCCAATCAAATTACAGAACAAATCTAGATGATTAGGGCTTTTAGTTTCTCTCTTCTTTAGAAACAAAAGACTTTCTTGATCTTTCACAATATCTAAGAATCCAAGGTTACCTTGCTCATAAGATGGCCAATGTCTTAAACAATTACAGAGGGTTTTGAAAAAAAAATTGAAATTGTAAATCACCAATTGCGATTACAACTATATTAGAAGTCTTATTTCGTAAGAACTAGAAACAGAAAATGAATTTATTGATTCTTCAGTTGTGAAAAAAAATTACAAAAGAAAATAATCAACAAATATAATTTCTCAAAATGAGAAATGAAATAATGCATATCGAAGAGATATATGACATAAAATACCAAGATCTACAGTTTCTATAAAAAGAAATAGAGATCAAACCAAAATGTCTAAGTTGGTTAGAAGATCTCAAACTCAGAGGATTCAACCAACGAACGGCCTTCAAACCATTTCCAAAATAACTCTCAAACACTCAGGTTTTGTTTAGGCTGTAAACTTATTTTGGATTTAAAAAGAGTTCAGGGTTGGAAACGAGATTAGGGTATGTTTTCTCTCTCTGGCTTCTCTCTTTATTTCTTCTCTCAGTTTGACGAACTGGAAAAAGTCCCAAAATGTTGAGGCTCAGTCTCCTTTTATACTGAGAAAGGAAGGATCGAGAACATCATTTCTAATCTAATGGATGATATTTAGTCTTTGGCAGTTGACTCTCATCCAACGGTTTAAAAACAGCGATGGATTAAATGTTTGCTGATTGGTCTAAAGAGGGTTCACATGGATTGGGATAAAATGCATGTAGTACATTGATTAAATTGATCCAAGGGATGAGATTACGTACTGATTCTGTGTCTAACAGAAAACACAAATCAAGCCGTCGTAATATTGACATGTGTAAGGCTCAGATGAAACCATAATCGCGTGTTTTAAACCTAATTACACACACACCCTTAAGTCTCAAGCGCTTTCCGATTCTACCCATCCAAACATTCAGGCAAGATTAGTTAAAACCAATTATCACAAAATGACCCCAAATGTTTTTAAAACCCAACTTCTATTATGTAGAAAATCATTTAAAAATTGTCTTTAAAAAAACTCAAAATTAGTAAAAACTTATTTTAAAGGGGAATAAACTCACACAAACAATTAATGCAATATATATATTATGTATGCAATCCTAGTGTATGTGTGGTTGAGAATTTACCTTTAAATGAAGGCATCATGTGTAGAATCCGAGGTTCTTTGGTATCTAGGGGACGGAACTCTAATTTTGTTATAATTTCAAAACTAGATGATCACTTATACAATGTAGAATCAATTAAGTCAAGAGTATAAGGTGCTTCATGCTAAGAACAAAGAAATAAATGAATTTGGGGGGACTCGAGTCGAGGGATTTACCCAATATGCCTACATAGCCCAGGGGCATCAAAGTACATGTAGTTCGAAAGAAATACGAGGTGGGGTTTAATCTATAAATTCAACTGGGGACTTTATTTATATGTGTTTGTGTGTAGAAAAAGGTGATTAGTGTGAGAAAGTGTGATGAGAAATCCCCGTTTGGAATTTACAAGTGAACCCTATTTTTCTTATTTTTGGGTTTTTCTATGAAAATCAAGTATGTGCGAATATTGATGATAAAAAGTTTGAAGTTAAGATATGTGATGTAATGAAGTAATCTACTGAAGTGAAAATGAAGCAACTAATTAAAAAATAAGCGAATTTAAAAATAAAGGGGAAAATTAGACCTCTTTGTGAAGACTTGAAGTGGATCTTGATTGTAGATGTGCTAATCTCAAGATGAGGTGGGGTTGGTTTGAGGATGTGGGTGAGAATTTACTCAAAAGAGTATGAAAAGGATGGAAGGAATGTGGGAAATGGAGTTTTAATAAAAGAACAACTCTGAATTTGAGGGATGTTTTGGTGTCCTTTTTAATGGAAGGTCACGGCCTTTATTTATAGATCCATGGGGTGCTGATCGGCATGGTCCAATACCTTTCTATCATCATAGAACTCTAGACACACTACTAATAGGTAGGGTCCTGGGGTTACTATTCGACAGTCTGAGGTAGTTTTTCCTAGAAAAATGGCCGTAAAATGCGAATCGTAAGACAGAATCACACATGAGGTAGTCCGTTAGATAATTTATTCAAAGCCCTTTTAGTATCCATTGATCCACTGCCAGTTTTGGGAGTTGTTTGAAGCCAAACGGTGCTTGAAAGCATTATTTGGTCACTATCTAGGAAACTCCAGGTGGAAATTGGATTGGTTGTTCGAACGAAAAAGGTCGATTCATGCATGCGACGGATCATCGAAAAAGATATATAATTCCTTTCAAGATTCACTAAGATTTGTTCGGTTCTGAGAGTTGACCTAGGCCAAAAAGGGCCCAAAAGATCCCAGTGACCCTTCAAGTAAAATGAATTGTTCGTCCATATCATAAGGCTGATTCATGCATGGGGTGGACCATTGAAAAATCTATTCAAGGAAATTTAAAGATTCATTTAGCTTCATTCAAAATAAAGAGTTGTCAGGAGTTAAATGGAGCCCAAGATCGATTGGTGGTTTCCGAATTAGTTTTTGGGATAAATGGATTGTTCCACCGTACCGTATGGCCAATTCGTGCATGGAGTAGGCCATTGGAATGGGTATTCATTGACCTTGAAAGATTCATTGGTAATTTTTTCAGGAGAGGAAGTTGACCAGATTCAAACAGGGCTCGGGAGGAGCTCCGAGTGGTCTACAAATCAGTATTCAATAGTAAAACGAGTTTTTTTTCCTAATCATAAGGATGATTCTCTCATGGTGTGGACCATTGGAAAGGGGATTCATAGCCCTTAAAAGATTCATTAATCTGTCTCTCAGACAAAATAGTTTACTAGAGTCAAATGAGGCCCAAGAGATCTCAATGGCCTCTAGGTCGATACTCGAAGTATGACCTAGGGTTTTCAGTGAATGAGTGAGATTCAGGGACCTAAGGAGGTTCTTAGTAGGGTCCTAGGATGGGGTGTGTACACCACTAATTGTTCATAAACAATAGTGGGTTCACAATTAAGAGTTTCATATAAAGATCTAATACAATAATTGAAACTTAATCTCTTTACTTCATTCCAAGAAGTTGGTATCAAGAGAATTAAAACTGATGAGATATGAAATTTGAGCGAAACAAAATGAGATAAAATAATAGGATAAATTTCTCACTAATTAATGCTTTGATTTAACAGTACACACGTTAATAACTTAATAATATATAGAGTATGATTTTTCTTCAGTAGTAATCATGAAATATCAATTATATGATGCATGTAGATTACTTTATTAGGTACAATGTTATTTATTTATATACACACAATATTTGTGGATAACTTATTTTCACGTACTTTGATAATGTATGTGATATTTGATGTTCATTCTATCACTCAAAATAAGTTTCCTGCAAGGAATAATCTTACTTGAAGAAATAACCTCAATATACCCCATTAATATATTTACAATTATATACAACATGAGTCACTAATACAATCATCTTTATATTTAATATCCATTGCCATTCTAGCTGGGTCAATGTGGTGACTACCAAATGTTTCATTAAGTAAAGACTTACATACACAAGTCCATAAATTTTCGACTTAAGTTCAACAGTTATCTCATGAGTAGTGAACTAAATTATTCATGTTTATGTTTTTATAGACTTAATTGGTGATATCATAATGAAAGAAACTATGGCATCTACATTTAATGACCAGTATTGGCTTCCTAAAATATATTTCACCACTTAATTTTCTCTTAATCATCGTAATTAGACGTGTAGGGCACCGAATAACAATGATTGAATAAACAATAATATGTATGTAATATCATAAAGTTTCAATATGCTAGCATTCAATATCATTCATGGATCCATATGCAAACAAAATATATATGATATGAATGCATAGGTCCAATGTTTATATCTTTTAGAATGAACACCAAATCTCATATTATATAAATATTAGAGATAATCATACACGTGCTTAAACACCCGTAATACATGAATATATTATATTATTGTCTATTGCTTAATTTTAAATTCATGAAATATTTTAATTTGGTGTAATGTGAAAAATTAAATCGACAGTGGACTTGCGTGAGACATTGAGTGAATAATAATAATAAGTGTGTTAGACATAAATCATTTACTTTTACTTCATCAGGCATAATATCAAAACTTGTATATGAGGACCAAATTAGAAAAAAATGATCCCAAAATCCTTCATGATTATATTAATTAACAATATTATTATATTGAAGAGAACGTTAAGTTGTTGATGTTTTCATGATACTTAGTGACTAGCTCATTATTATAAAAAATCATAGAATTTGTGTTTGATGTCCAATAATTTCTTAATCAAAAGTATTGTCACCCATTAATATTCAGTTAATCATAGCTCCCATACATGTGGCATTCTTGTTTGATGTCTAACAACATTAATCATGATTAAGTGAATGCACATAATACACCAACAATTAAACATTCTCATACATCAGTCTAATGTTCATATTTTCTGATTATAGCCGTGTTTGGCATCTAATCTAATCTAAACATATACAAAAGAGTTAAAACTTTACCATACATATGAAATATATCCTATGTGTGGCATCTAATCCAACTTAAACATGAATATTAGTATCTACACATACGAATTATAGCATACGTTTGGCATTTAATTAAGCATAACATGAATAGTAGTACTAATAATGAACCGCACATCCAATATTCATACATATGAACTATAGCATGTGTATGGAATCTAATCTAACTAAACATGAATATTGGTATTAAAAAAAGAAATCATAAATTCAATATCCATACATATGAATTATAGCCTCCGTTTGACATCTAGTTCAGCATAAACATGAATATTAGAATCAGTGTGAACAAAGAAAATTGTCCCCCTCGTGGGAAAATAGATATTATTTGGGAACATCGTAATTTTTGTCAAAAATAAAAAAAAAATTGTTAGCACCACAGGGATGTAGAGAATTATGCAAGAATCTCAAAAACGATTGTGGAATTAAAAAATTATTTTTTTAGGTTGAGATATTAACGTCGAGATTGTTACCAAAAATGGTGAAAATGTAATTTTAAGGGCCTAAATGATGTTACAATGCATAACTAAGGCGGTGCCCATTATTTATAATGGATTTTGTTTATTGAGATGTTTCTATTTGACCATATGAGTTTCGTAAAATTTCGAGTAAGTTTTGACCTTTCATTCCAACCAATGAGTGTTGATGGCATAAGATAACACATCATAGAAACTCCTAGACATACTTTATGAGCAAATTTAATGGCATAAAAAAACCATGACAGAAAGTCTTGGGCACACAAAAGCAATTTAATATTGATTTCATTATAGGAAAACACCAATAAACTAAAATCATATGATCTTAAACTCTCCGATACGACATATAAAAACATACTTAATAACGCCATAATATTAATTAAGAACACATTAATTAACTTTAGCATACAATTGTTCTTAATAAAAGGATCTTGGACCTTTTTTTTCAAAAATACGCCTAAACGATAGAAAAGAAGACTTACCTTGATCCAATTCATTTATTATTTTGTTATAAAAATCTCTTTAATTCATTTTGATGATTGCTCCGCCATAACCTTCATCAATTTGAAAAAACAAATAATAATGTTAGAATCCTAAAATTTTCTCTGTCTTGCCCAATGTAGTGTGTTATAATATAGAATATTGAAATAATACAATCTACTATATATAGGGTGAGAGAGGACATGATCTCCAAGTTCGACTATAATTCTACCATCCATTATAGTAGAGTTTGATTAGAAAACTAACCCACCACTAAAGTCCTTAATGTTTTTAATGACTTATCTAAAAGAATCCTATTAAATCCAAATTCTTATGTGGACCACATTAAGTAGGACACTTATATTTAATTAAATAACTAATTCTGAAATATCTTAATTTTCAAATTAAATATTTATTAAATATTTTCAACAATGTTGTCCACTTATATCACATTAAATGTTACACAAAACTTTGGATGAATAAGTACCTTAGTTAGCTTTTGTTCCCTTTATCACTTCAATGTTTCAAGCATTTCTTTGGATATAGTTCCTAAAAGAAAAAGTTTTTTAAACTCATCTAAATCCAAATGGTTAATAAAATAATCATAATTAAATAAGTAAAATCTTTGAATATGGGATGTTTAGATACAATATTACAAACAACAGGTGAAGACATCATCAAATAATACAACAATAATTTTGTTGGCACCCAACATATAGAAAATTTGAGGAATAAGTATGATATATAATTTAAAAGACTAAGGGAAAATGCAATAGAATCATTCAATACCTAATAATATTCATTTAGGAATCCCCTAACATAAATTCATGCAAGTAGCATACTTCCAAATATATAAGGAACACATATTTGCGTGAGGAACCATTAAAAGGTAAAAAAAATGATTTTTAATATAAACAGAGTTTTATTAGATTAATAATATAAAATCCATCCGTTAGAAAAATTAATTAGATTTATAAATAATAAACTTGAACAATATTGCACCCTCCAACTTGAAATATCTCATTCCACAACAAAATACCAACACATCCTTAAAGCAAAACGACTACAAAATACCAAGTTACCAACATAACCATAAAAAATTCAACAAAGCAAAACAAATATGAGAGAGATAATATTGATATCAACCCATCCCCAGTTATTTATGCACCTTTAAATAGTATATAAGTGTAAAACATAAGAATCTTACAAAATCTAAACTCTACTATCTATAAGAGATCTGGAAAAGAAACAATAAAATTTTAAAAATATTAACTGCCGATAAAAGAGGTTAGTGTCATTCGACAGCAATTCATCTTTATGAAAAATAAGGCTCATTACTTACAAAACCATTATGCACTATATAGTGGCTTTATTGATAATTTGGGTCAACTGAAAATATGTTTGTACTTACATAATATAGTGTATATGCACTACTAGCCATCATCAATGTCTCTTTATTACAACAAAAGTACTTGGAAACAAAAGGAAACATATGAACTCGTGGAAACCAATAAATGTAGATAATTACTGCAGAGTGTTTGAAATTTTTCTTTATTACCAAAGCATAAAATAATTATTTCATTTTGAGGGATTTATAGAAAGAAGATAGTGTTGCATAAACGACCTAAAACTAATTAATTAATTCTAATGTTTGAGATATTAAACAATGATAAATAATGTTCTATGTTATCTAATATTTATTTGTAGGAAAGTTCCTTTTATAAATTTAGTCAAATAGAACATTGTAAATAACATTGTAAAAAGGTTGGATGTTTATAGTGGATTATCAGTGTGAGGTATTAAGTACTATCGTTCGTATTCTATGAATAGTTTTTAGTGAGAAGCACATATCGACAATGTATCTTCTTTGAGATGTCATACTTAAAGACTAACACTAGGGTATTTTACCTAAAGTTACTTCGATGGAGATAGTAATTCAACTATATGGGTGTGTATTACAAAACATGTACGCTGAACGTGACCCATTTTAGAACATTTAATGGAATGCCCATGTGTTTGGTTTCATAAAATAGAACACAGTTTTAAAATAATATGCTTAAGGAATATGTATAATTATAAATTACTATTCCTTGATTTTGTTCCCTCAATGTAAGTGGCGACTAAGGATATCCAAAAAGAATATTATAAAGAATCAATAAATATGTAGGGGATCGGATCTACAATAATCCAAATTTCCCAAATTAGACTGGAATGTTATGCAATAATGTAAATAAAGTATAATATATGTGGTTCAACCATGATCTTCATAATTGAAGCTGGTACTATTTTACATGAACAATAGAGAGAGATATTACTTATAGTGTGAAATAATTCTAGCTAAAATTACAAGCCAGGGATACAAACCCTCCTCATAATCGAGGCATCCTATTTATACACTTCCAGATTCCTGTTTAATAGTTCTTATATAATATTTATCACTTAAGGAACGGTTTTAGCTATGTTCGGCATATTTCTGAGTCCATCGTCTCCAAAACAGTTGAGTTTTATTAGGACTCTATTAATGGTGAGCTTTATTAATGTTCAGCTTCATGTGTTGAAAGACTCCGTGGGTGGTCGACCAAGAATGAAGTTGACTTTTATGGGTTACTTCAGCTTCATTCCCTTTCATTAACCCCCAAAACTAAGTCAAGTGGTATTCTAGTCCAAGTCAACCTAGTTATGTTTTTATAGCATAACTATCTTATGTAATTTTATGTTGCAATGTCTCCAAGATGACATGGATCTAACTTTATATAAGTGGGAACGTGATCATTACAGAACCTGCGTGTGATCCCTAGGATTAGGGTTATATGCATATTAGTGTCTCTCGAGGACATAATTGCATGTGAGGTGCATGACCTAATCAAATTCAGAGTGTAATTTTCTGCCTAAGAGAGCTATTACTTCACATTACTTCAGTTACAAAGGGATTTAAGGGGGGGTGGGACTCATTTTCCCCTTTCTTTCATCCGTTTCACAAGACACTCCTCCTTTGTTTTCACATTTTTCTCACTAAGTCTTTTTCTGAGACTTTTGAAAATCTCCATAGCATTTTATAAAATTTGCCTCATTTTCTCTTATATTTCATAATGACAAAGAAAATAGGGAAATACCAAGTTTCATCTGAGGACAACTTTAGAGATTTTTGCAAAAATTGCAACATCCCTTATCAAGATAAAATTAGGGTTCATACTTAGGATGAGGACCTTTATATCCTTGATTATGGCCACAAAGCCATAATTATAGTGGTAGTGATGGAAGGGGCGCATATTTCCATTCCCATCCCTTACTGGTTGCAACGCTCTATCACTACAGAGTTACACAACCCATATGAATGGAATATTTTTCATATCTTTATGGGGAGGGTGGTCATAAGCAATATTTGTGGAATAGGTTTGGGACTTAATGAGATAAAGTATTGTTATGAACTTCAGTCCAGTTTCGGGTTAAGTACATGGCATTTCAAGGACTAAGATAGGTTTAGATTCTTGGTCAATTAGTCACCCATGTCTCATAAATACAAAGATAAAAAAGCTTCAATGTTTGATTGGTATCTCAGAGATGAGTTCCTAAACCTTGTATTGTTCTTGTATCGATTAGTACGCTCGATAATGAAGTTTTCATTATCTATTTTAATAGTTCTTCATGTCATATTCGAATTGATCTCGCTCTTATGTTGATAGACATAGTGGGAAAAAACCCAAATATTTTCGAGTCAATTTATGTTATACGAAAAAGGTTTGAAATAGGAGAAATACTCCGAGAATAAAAAATTCTTGGAGCACAACTGATCTTGTTATTATCTATTATTAGTTTGTAGTCTTTTATGAGAACCTCATTATTATCACAAAACTAAATGCTATCGATTATTCAGTGACAATGGTTGTAATATTCCGTTTAGCCTAGCCATTGTTAATAAATATGCCAAAGTTATCTACATGGATGTGAGTGATTCCTCAACCCACATGATATGAAATGACTCTAAAGCCACCGAGTTGGTCCTTTAACAAGACTGCCAAGAAGATGAATCATAACTTATATTTTCCTTTGCGATGCTTCAACCGTCCATCTTTGGTCGATCTTAGGAAGAAAAAAAAAGTGTTCAACTCTTAAACAATAGTTTACATTGATAGTGAACCCAAATAATTGACTGATAAATATCGTCCTCCCTTACCAGTCGACTTACAAATGCTCAGACTAAATTTTCCAAAGGGAAACTCACGAATCTCTTTAACCTGCATTAGAGTCCAAAAGAAGGGAATGCTAGTAAGAAGATGGAGAAACAACAGTGGGATAAGAGAAAATAGATCAAGAAAGCCAAAAATAAAGTAACAAGAAGACTTTTCCATATTCTTAAAAAAGATGATGACGCTTGTAGATTTACCTATGGTGGTCGACCTTTGATGTAACTACCCTTGACAAGATCCAATTTTATCATACATGATTCATCCCTCGATGGTGAGATTTTTTAAGGGCAATATGTCATTTATTACTGAAGATTTTTCTTAGTGTAGTCTTTACCCTCAACAATAATCACCTCTTTCCAAAAGATATGTAGGCGCTTAAGAACTTCAGAGGGAATTAACTTCTCAAGGACGTCATGAGGAATTTTGTTTAGTTAGATCCTTCCCCTTTTTTAATTTATAGTAAAATTCTACATTATACATTTATAATTGTTTATCATGATTTATAGGTCATAGAAGTCCTCCGTGGGCCTTTAATAATTCTAGGAGGTTAGAGCATTATAATGGATTCCTTTCTTACGAAGACAAATAATTAAAAATTGAGTTAGAGTCTAAGGATGAAAAGTTGATCGATCTAACCAGCGAGCTAGAGGAAATGTCCTCATAAAAAGAAGATATATTTAAGGAGGGAGAAACCTTTTAACTGTCCTACATCAAGGCCGATGATGAACGTTGGAGCTTAGAAGTTCAATTCTATATATTGTTCTAAGATAATGCCATTATATTGAGTGAGAAGGACTCTCGGACCGAAGGGATAAAGTTGGAAAAGAAGAGAGCTGGAGATATGGATGGAAAATAATTTTATGATAGATTTTATGCTTGAGTAAAACATCACCTATTAATTGGACTATCTTGAGTCAGTTACCTTCAATAAAGACTAGGTTGCTGGCCTGGGGAAGGGTAGTGTACCTGAGGGACATAATTCCAATAAAGAGAATCCCAATATTCCCAAGACCATTATTAATGTGTTGGAATTAGGGGTGTTCGCGGTCCGGTCCGGTCCTATTTTGAGGTATTTTTAGTACCGGACCGCATCAATCTGTCCTAAAAAATGATGGACCGAGATCGGATCGAAATAATGGGTCTCGGTCCTATTCGGTTTTCCGACGGTCCGAGTTCGATCTCGGTTTTATTTGGTCCACAAACGACTATTATAAAAAAACACTAGTATACAAAACAGACTATGATGATATAATAATAATGATATAATCAAGAGCAAATATATATAAAAGACTACAATATCCATCATAAAACATAGAGGGTGTCATGAAAAAGAAAGAGGTCAATTTCTCCAATGAAACAAACATAAAACTAAGACAATGAAAAATAAGAACCAATAAAAAGTCATGAACCATATTTAGGTCCCAACCCAACAATCTTCCAAATCTTTTCTGTGAACCATAATCAAATTTCATTGCAAAATCATGAACCATATAAGGAGACATCGTGAATTTTCATGATTTTTAGCCCAATAAAATCATGAGCCATTTCCTTTCTAACAACTCATGATTTTTCCTCTACTAATAAAAAAATACATCTTGCAAAATCATGAACCGTATTTGAATCGTGACAGATTGACAGGGTGTTGTGAGAGAAAGGAGAAACAGGGGGTGGAATTACATAACCTTAAGATTGGTTCAGTGTCTTTAGGCAGGCGGGTTAAAGATTTAGCTTTCGGGTCGCCGTGAAGTGTAGCCCTGACAGTGGGTAGTCAATTCAATCAAAAGATCTCGCCGTGAAGTGTGGCAGTGAGCGGTGAGCAGTGACTGTGACAGGGGTGGTGAGAGAGAGAGGAGATAAAGAAGAGAGGAAGAAGGATTGTTGTATGTCGGCCATAGTGAGAGAAAAAATAAAGAGATGTTAGGGTTGGGGAGGGGTCGTACTGTAGGTTGTATTTAGGTACCTTAGTGAATTATATATATATATATAATGCGGTTCGGTCCGGTCCAGAACCGTTTTTTCAGACCCAAGACCGAGATCGGACCGAATAATGCGGTCCTTCCCATTTTAAGACCGAATCAAAATCGTATTAAAAAAAACCCACAAAAGTAGGTTCGGTCCAGTTCGGTTTTTTCGATCCGTTCGGTCCATTCAGGTTCATTCACAGTCCTAGTGGGAATTCTTTAGTATCTGGGCAGGAGGCTAATTCGGTCTTTAATCAAACCACCCAAGCAGAGGGACAAGTTGGCCTACAAACTAAAGTTACGAAAGTTCAAGGGTAGGTCAACTCTAAATCTCAAAGCTAGGACCCTTAATTTTTTCACCTTTTTATAAGGAGATAGGCCGAATTGTTTTTTATCTTCTAATGTAGTCTGTTGGATATTATTTTTCATTAATGAAAATCAATTTATGTTAGATGTCTTTTCTTGTTCATTTTTGCTTGAAAATTAATTACATTTAATGAAACTAACCATCTTTATTGAATTGTTAGGATTTTACTTGTTATGTAAGGGTTGGTTAATGATCAACTTATAATATCTATTGTTATCTTACTATGTTGACCAAATAGTTTCATAATTTTCCAAACTTCTAATGTGTCAAACATAGATAAGGTGATTTTTATGTTTCTTACCAAAAGATTAGCCAAGCTAATGTTTGTATTAACCCGTGATTTCAATATTGTTGTTAACTCCCTTATTTAGACGGGCTTAAGAATCTATAATGGTGAAGTAAAACTATTATAATTACATTAGATTGACCATTCAATGGAAATATTAAGCATAATCCAATTCTTCCAATGTCGGTGTAGGTTAGGTCGATCTTCAAAAATTTTAATAACTTTTCTTCATTAGTCTAGATTAAATTAGTGTTTGACCTATTTTGGGGAAATCTAAAATTCTTACAGAATCCTATAGATTCTCAGGTGAGTTTGTGTTCATTTTTAGGCATATTTGTATTCTTGCTACTATTTATAGTGGTCTCTATTTCAACTCATATGCAATAGCTTACTTTAAGTCAAGTCACTATATATAATGGGCTTTGTGCAAATTTATAGACGACCGACTTGCTTTAAGTTGTGTCTCTATCCATAGTGAGCTTCTTGACAGTTCATAAGTGGACGACTTGGTTTAATTATGTTGTTGCTTATAGTGAGTGATTAAGTCAAAAGCGAGCAATCGTGTAAATATCCTACTCATTGTTATCGATCTAACTCTCAATATAAAAAAACTTAACTTTAACTACACTTGTTTTATCAATACAGTAGCTAGTTCGGGTATCGAATCCACAGAGAGCATTGCTAGAATTTAATCAATTTATTACTTCACAAATAATGTTGTAAAATAGGATCTTTATTTTAACACATTTTATAGTATAATTAATCTAGAAAAATAGTGAATCTAAATTAATTGATAAGAATTGAAGCGATAGGTCAAGAATAATATCCCCCACTACGGAATACATATAATAAATGGTTACATAGTTAGTGAAGCCTAAAACAAGATAAATACTTACTTAAAAAATATGTGTCCATCCCCATTTTCTCCTCTCGGGGTCAGTGCTTGTGTGTGCAGTGGAGAGAGAGAGAGAAGATCTCGCGCCATTTTTAAAAACGCTTCAGTTGTCGTCGATGTTGGGTGATGGAGTCGCCAGCGTATTTTGTACAAAACTGGCAAAAGCAAATGTTTTTTCCTCGAGAGAACGACATCAAATACAAACGGAATTTTGCAAAACCAATTAGTTCAGAGGTCCGGGTGTTAAGTTACGGATTGGAAAGGTGCTAGGGACTCATCCCGCCCTTTTGGTTTCTCATAGGATTATGTTACTATTCTCCTTCATTTCTCCGTGAAGTGTCTTTGCGTTATATATAAGTGGAGATCAAAATTGCTCAACTCGCATCATAGGAAAAGATGGAGTGAGGTCACCCAAAGGACTGATCCTAAAATAATAATTAAAAATATGACGTGTCTGCTTACCAAGATATTAATCGTTATGATCAAACGATAATATGTGTTAGATAAGACGCAAATTTGAATTAGCAGTATGATATATATGAATGATATATGGATAAAATAGGAAAATAGGACTCAGTCTCAAATTTTGGCCTGAGACACTTACGTAACCTATAAAGGCTTCAAAGTTCACATAGTTCGCATGCGACACGAGGGTGGGGTTTATCCCATAAATTCAAATAGGGATTATATTATATGTGTGTGTAAGAAAAAAGGTGTTTTTAGTTTTGAGAAAATCTGGTGAAAATTCGGTCGGAATTTTAGGTGTAACCCTCTTATTTCTTTTTTGGGGTTTTTAATAGAAAATATATTATGTGCAATATTACTAATAAATATATATTACTAATAAAGGATTGAATGTTAATATGCGTATGCTCTAAAGTAAAAGCTAAGTTATGAACTTATGTAACTAATGCGAAAATAAAGAAATTTAAAGAGGGAGAAGAATGTTTGGACCTTCTTTGGAGACTTGGAGATTGATCTAGATTGTTGATGAGCTTCCTTGGAAGTAGGTGAATAATGTAAGGGGATTTTTCTAAATTGGGTGTGAAAGTTATGGAAATTAAAGTTGGAGAGATGTTTCAAACAAAGAAACATTGCTGAGATTAGAAGTGTGTTGTTGAGATCACTGAAGTTGATGTTTCTAAGGTGCCTTTTAACGTGAGCACAAGCTCTCCTTATATAGGGTCAAGGTACTATTTATTAGCATTGTCCATGTCCTACTTATTGGCAGGTAACCCTAGACACACTACCGATAGGCAGGGAAATGGACCTGCCAATTAGCACTCTAATGTAGATTTTTTGGAAAAAGGATCATAATAAGCAATCCATAAGTTCAAATCGAGGACGAGGCATACCATTAGAAAGGTTATTTAGAGACCTTTGACAATTCCTGGGGCCTCTTTCGGGTCTGGGAGATGATTTTGGGTCCAACAGGGCTCGAAAGCGCCCATTTGTCCATTGAACAGGAGATCGTCGGATGAACATGGATCGTTCATCCAAATCGGAAGTTAGAATAGTGCACGGGGAAGAACGTTGGAAAGGTTATGCGAGTCACTTCAATGTTTCAAAGATATTCTCTTGGTTCGGAGAGTTGACTTTGGTCAAATGGGCCCCAAAAATGCCAAGTGATTTTTCAAAGTAAAACAGGTCATTCGTCTGTATCATAAGGTTGATCCGCACACGAGGTAGACCGTTGAAAAGGGTATTCAGTGGCCTTTAAAGATTGTGATGGTCCCTTCTAATTTCTTATGGGAAAAGTGTTTTAAGGATGACAAAACAAATTCTATTTTTTGGAAAAACCTTTTTCCAATTTTTAATTTGCACCAAGTTGTGAACAAATTATAACTTAACCAAATTTTATCTTGATTAATCCTAAACATCCAACTAGTGATTAAAGCAATTAAAATAAAGTAAAGAATACTCACAACGTCAGATGTATGAGGAAAACCACTAATGGGAAAAACCTCGGACGACCTAAGATAGACAATTACTATAAATATAGTCTTACAAAGGTACAGAGGGTAGTCTTACTCAACGACCCGATCCACCCATGAGACTTGACGCTCCTCTGATATTCAACCCCTCATCTCACAGTGCTGATGAAAAAAGTAAACTTCTTCCACGATACCTGTCCACAACACACGCATCCACGTATATCTCGGTGTCCATCGATATGGCTTGTGACGTCTACGATACCGGAATCCACTGAATCTTCACCGCAAAACCAAGAATCTTCTTGTGTCGAACAACTCTTCTTATTTCCATAAATATCACTATAGAAAATATCAATGATAACTCGGATCTTTAAAACTTTAAGGATGTGTTTAGACTTAAAAACCTTAGAAAACTATTTGTAAAAATCGTACTGTTTGAAAATTAAAATTCATTATGTACGCACTTCGAAATAAGGACTGAAGCACGCCTTAAATATGATTTTTAAGTCGGCGCGTTGTTCAAGCGACATTGACCTGTCACTCGAACGAGATAGTAATGTTGCGCGAACGATAGAGCGTCTCGCTCGAATGACATGTCAGGTCATTTGAACGACGTGCAAAATTAGAGTTTAATTTTAAACCAAATCTTAAGATATAGTTCCACTTAAATTCAACTTTAATTCATCATTATTAGATTAAAATGAAGTGTAAGACTTTTCAAACACTTAGAAGACATTTTAAAAACATTTATTGAATAAGAATTACGTCCTTAATCATATTCAAATAAATTCCGAGTCTCATTAAATTTATGCATTCATACCTAAGTGATCTCGGACATCAATTAAACTTTGAATACGAATAAACTTGTACGAATTTAACTTTGGTATAACTAATTCATTAACGCTTTGTCATAACATCTTCAACCCATCATAGTTTGCGTGGGATCGTGAAAAATAAAAATAGACATATGACTCAAACGTGTTTTGTTCCGGGAATAAGTCAAAATTATACAATGGACTCAATTGGAAATTTTATCCTTTCCAGTCTTCCCTTTTGACTATTCCAGGACAAAACCAACTGTGAAATGCCTAAGTATGATGCCTAAATCCGATCTCATAAACCCAAAATAAAAAAATACATGATAAGACTAGTAATCAATGGACCGACAAGCATTAAACTGTCTCTAAATGTCTGAATGTGATGTAGTCTTCAATCTCGAATCTCATTAAGTAAACCTACACACAAAACATACAAATACCAAGTGAAATATGGAGAAACAAATGATATAAATCATAATGAAACGTGTGAGCAAAATATTTTCATACCAATTTGAAATAAGAAAACTTTTAAAATATGGATATCAAATATGCACATAAAGAAAGCACCAATATAGATACAGATGTGTGCAACAAATAAACACTGTGCTCAACAAATCTCCCCTTACATCACATACATCTCTCCCCTTTTTTGTCTCGAATAGACAATTCGGTGAAAAGATACCAATTTAACAAAATATCTACCACAAGCATAATCAATGAAATATAACCAGATAATTATGAAAACAACCAACTAATAATGATCAACAAATTCAAATACGTTGCTAACAAAAAAATAATCACACAAATGAATTAATCAATCTATGCATGTGTGACTAAACGATCATAATGCAACAAAAAAATGTAATCTATCAATGTGAACTGCATAAGAGAAATCCAGTAGTACCAAAATATATAACCAACTAACCCAGGGTACTGAATAGGATAAACCAGAAAACCAAGACAGGTCGCTCGAACGATAAACCTTTGTCATTAGAATGAAAACATCACGCGATAAGATGATATTGCTCGAATGAGAAAACAAAAATCCTAGCTCTAGTGAATTTTTTTTGAAAAAAGACTAACTGGAAGGGGATG
This sequence comes from Sambucus nigra, assembly GCA_949130495.1. Classification (NCBI taxonomy): domain Eukaryota; kingdom Viridiplantae; phylum Streptophyta; class Magnoliopsida; order Dipsacales; family Adoxaceae; genus Sambucus; species Sambucus nigra. The sequence goes on from OX422219.1 coordinate 117,253,796, forward strand.
AAAACTGTGAAACAATATCTAAACTAAGAAAACTTAAAAGAAACAAATGTGAGTTACACGCTAATATAGTATCCATGTGCTTAAACATATGAACGTGGAATGTATGGGCGTGAACTACAACAAATGAATCACAATTTCAACACAACAAAACCAACAAGAAGCACTAATTGATAGCAATAAATCATCTAACTTTATTTTATCCATATGTAACATTTAAAGTGTGATCTTAATGAACTAAACAATCAAACATGCACACAAATCCAGAATTTTGGCGATTCTGCAAATAATAGCATCATGACACAATTTTTCAACGTTAGGATTCGTGGTGCAAACCCGTTTAATTTATCAATCCGATCTCCCTCAAATATATCATATTTATATTTTGACTGAACATAAACTAATTAGCCCATATTTGGCATATGATTCTTTTTATTTCCTTTTAATTTTTTTAGGCTCTTTTAAACGGTGGCTTTCACGACGAGTCAATTTTATACTTTCGCAGACCTTTCCCGTGAACACTCATCATTTTTTCAATTACTATCCTCATGGTAAATGGTTCTTACATGCAAACCTCCTCCGTATGTCTACTTACGCATAGATGACAAAATTGAGAGAATAACATCTCAACAAACTCAAATATGCAAGATATGTCAAAAATCCATATAAACTCGTGCATGTGTGCAAAGATGGCACATATACAAAGTCGAATCAAAATGCATATCAACTTCGAAACAACCCCATAATACAATGGTCAAGATCATTCTAAGCATCAATATTTATGATCAAATGTCCTATCCACATGGGTAATGAAAGGAAGGGGGTCCAAGCACACCAATATGCCATATCACACTTGTAAACTCAAAAACAAAAACAAACCTAAAATCTTTTTGGTTTTTAACATATTTTGACTCCCCCAAAAATCAAAATATATTTGTATTTTTCAAATAAGAATAAATAAAAAAATACAAAATGATACACATGTCATGACACTAGCAAGATATAAATCATGATGCAAAGACTAGGATATGAAAAATATGGTAATACAATCATCCTTTAGATCTAGCTTTGGAAGAATCAAGTGCAACCAAATGAGAATAATGAAGTTTTAGACCTAAAGCCACTAAATTCGATTTCCTAACCAAAGTAGGTGTAACATGACGGGTGGGGGTTTTGGAAATCGATACAACTTTATGCTTAAACTTCGTAGGAACATTCCTAAGGTTATAGAAAAAACATCTAAGGTGACCTTTCCTACCGCAATGTGTGCAAGTTTAAAGATGACGGGAATGATTACCAAAATATCGACCTCTGCTCGCGTTCTTATTGGGCTCTCTCACACGATTGGTATTGACTTTGGGAATGGGAACATTGCGATCATCGTAGCCTATACCAAACCTATCACTTTTGACTGGGATGGTGCCTAACATTCTATCCAACTTCTCCGACCTAGATTCCAAGTCAAACTTAACCTTACTCGAGTCTTTCAACTTCTCTTCCAACTCACTAATCCCATACTCAAAAACATGTCTAAACTCCTCAAACTATGGAAACTCCTTTTTCAAAGTCTCCATCAAACCATGAAGACTATCTATCTCTTTTTCAACATACTCTAGATTCTCCCTAAGCATTTTCTCCCTTGCCTTAGGATCCTCAATCAAAGCATCATTATTTTCTATGGCACACTCATTCAACCTAGCTTGAAATTTAGAGTTAAACTTTTTTACTTTCACTTCCTTGTCATACAACTCATTAAATAAGACTTGCAACTCTTTCACATCTACCTCCTCATCCTCACTCATTTCACCCTCACTCACTTCGGATTCACCGGCCTCAAAAGTGTCATGCACATGAGAATCTTCGTGGTAATATTTGTCGTCGTCGCTCACATGACATGACAAGAAAGGAAAAACTTGCTCTCATTGGGGGAACTCTCACCCTCTTCCATATTACTATCACTTAAGGTGGCATTATAAGATATCGCTTTCTTACCCAATTTCTTAAGTTTAGCGGGACACACAGTAACATTGTGACCATACCCCTAACACTTAAAACAACTATCTGACTCAACCATATTAAGTTTCTCACTTTTATCTTTAGAGGTAGACTCAACCTTGTTGTTCTTGAATTTATCTAACTTTTTGGCATCTTTTGATTTCTTTTGAAACTTAAGAAAGTTTTTGAACTTTTTAGCCAACAAGGTGACATCCTCAAAATTGGAATCAAAATCATGATCCGAAACATTAGTTTCCTCCTTTTGGGATTTCAAAGCAATGCCCTTTTCTTTCTTAGGCACTTACTTGAAGGTAAACATATCGATTTCATAGGTTTGTAAGTCACCTACAATCTATTTAAGTTTTCTCGAATCAAGCATTCCTCAGGTCTTTAAAAAGTCACTTTTTCATCAAACCTACTCGACAAGGATCTCAAAATTTTCCGTATGGCAAGGTTTTTGGGAATCCTCTCACTGAAGTTAAATGACGACTTGACAATATTAGATAACCTAGCAGAAAAATCATCAAACGACTCATTATCTAACATTTAATAGTCTCAAACTGTGTGATGAGGTTTTGTAACTTAGACGCCCTAACCGTGCTAGTGCCCTCGTGAGTAAATACAAAGGTATCCCAAGATTCTTTTCAAGTTTCACAATTCATGATTGAAGAGAATTAAAATTTGTCTCAAAAGTGCGTTCACTCTAGGCTCAAGTGCAAGCTTGTCGATCAAGTAGTAACCCGGTAAATCGGGATCGTATCCACAGGGATCGAAATTGCCAAGTAATAACCAGAAAAATTATTAAATCTGGAAATGATTTCTCAAAAGTAATAAAAAGATGATTAAGGATTGGGAAAATTTATAGTGAACTACTAACACTTTAATTTAGAAACACAAACTGAAAATTACAAACAGATTTAGGTCTGACAAATGGGAGAAAATAGGGTAGGGTACAATCCCTCAATCCTTAACAAATTATCTTATAGAATACCAGAGTTGTAAATTAAAACTATTGACTAGATCCAGTCTTTATAGATTCTAATCATTACGTATATGAGGTTCAAGCCCGCACCATATGGAATCAAAGGTCAATATAAAGCGGTGAATGATAAATCATACTCGCAAAGCGTTCTTAAACATCTCAAGTACCTAGGGCAAGAGAGATTAAAAGATTGACAAAGTTTGTATGATTTTCTTTCACGATTCAATCAATATTTTAATTTAACCTCTGTTTTCTACCTAGGAAAATTTATATTGGATTGAGTTCATGTACCCCAACCCTTGGGAATTTAGCTACTCATGATTTGATTAAAGAATAAATTCATATATAAAATTATGGATCCACAAAACATTGTAAGTAAATTGCAAATAATAAAACTAGAGAATGGAATGAGTTTACTTGTATTCAGCAACAAGAAAGTAATTGGAATTCAGAATTTCTTACAAACTGGTGCTCCTGAAAATTCTTGAAAGAATAGTAAATTTAACCCTAAAATTCAGACTCTGATTCTCTCTAGAACTCTCAAATTAGTAAACCCTAACAACTCTCTCTAGCTAGCTCTCTAAAATGATGTAAGGCATGGGATTTTATACCACAAAGTATCGAGATTGGCAGCCAATGTGCTTGATGCGCAAGTTTCCCCAAGAGTTGCATTGCTTTAACTGCATAATTAATGCCAGGATTTCGCATGCCCGGACCGGTCCAGCTTTCCCTCGGATCGGTCCGGTATCCACCGGATCGGTTCTTTTATTTTTACCGGATCGATCCGGTCCTAGTCGGATTGGTCCGGATTTCCTCTCCATCGGTTTGCTATCCATCCGGGGTCTACTGGACTTGGATCATTTCGGATCGGTCCGATTTTCTTCCTTGTTGACTTTCTCCTTGCAACTTTGACTACCCATAACTTTTGATCTAGAACTCCGATTTGGGTGCCGTTTCTTCCTATGCTCTTGTGAACTCATGCTCTTCAACTTCACTTTTGGTGTCGCCTTTGACATTTGAGTGGAATTTTACTCTTTTGCCCTTTTATGTTTCTTATGATTTCTTCTTTTCCTTTCTTGCATTCCATTCCTGAAAACTTCATCACAATTACACAAAAACTAGGGAATATTGTTAGAAACAGACAATAGAGTGATATGGACTAAAAATAATTCAATTACCTTGTTCGAGATATTAAAATCACTAAATTAAGGGGCTAAATTCACAAGAATTTACGCTTGGTCAAATCCCCCCAACTTAGGACTTTGCACATCCCGGGCAATGTAACTGAATCTAACCAAAATTCAACTCTTGAAAATTCCCTTTATTAAAATAAAATTCCACTTTCGCAGGCATGAGATTGCATTTAGCATATGCAACAAGCCTTTAAACCTCTAGGTCATCCTAGTAGGACGAGTCTTGTCTCGTGAGGGTTTGTAGTGAATATACCCACAAAATTCTTTATTGACTCAAATAAATATCAAAATACCTAAAAATTGTACAATTTAAACTTTTCGAAAAAATACTCACCATAAATTCATATTCAAATGTCTCAAACCATAGTGTGTGTGTGCAAAGCCAAAAATTAAACCTCCAATTTCCACCGATTGAGCATTACGTTAGTTTCGGAAAATTCGTTTTGATTCAAATTCTTACGGATGCACTCACAAACGAATCACTCGGATTGTGGTTATTTTCTCTCGGTATGCATGATATAAAGAGTAAATATAATGGACACAAACTCACGCATACAAAATTAAAAAGAAGAAAATTTATGGTGAACAGATCTCATCATCGGAGTACAATTATAGGGAACGGGAACATCACCTCTAATTCACACCATTTTAATTTCTTTTATTATCTTTTTGTATCTTAGCTCTCCATGCAGTAATTAATTTCGCCATTCGGACTCGGTTAGGACTTTTCGGGTTAAAAAGTGTAAGGGGTAAAAATGGGAATGGACGGAATGTTCGGAATTGGAAAATGTCCTTATGACGTCCATTAGTGCTTTTTCGGGCATTTGCTCATTTTTCTCTTTCTTTTTCTATTTTCATTTTGTTTTCTTTTTTCTTACTATTTTTTTTTCCTTGCCCCTTTTTATTGCACAATTTGGACTTACTTGATGAATTTTCTCAATTTTCATAATTCCCGGCTATTTGGGTTTTTCGAGTTATCAAACGAAAGGGAAATATTTTATTAGGCTCAAATTGGGTTGCAAAGTGATAATTTTTTCACAACTTTTGTATGGCTAATATTTTTGGGTAACAAATGAGGGCCTACTTCATTGTCCAAATTGCTAATCACATTACCATATGCATCTTGAGATTAATTAAGTTTAGAGATATATTTAGCACGAATTTCGAGACAACATTTCACACATTTTCCATAACCGATCAAAATAAAGGATTGAGATCATCAACGACTTATTAAAACGCTGAAAAGAACTTTGAGTTAATCATAAAGTCGGATTGATTTAAAAACTCATAAAAAATTGAAAGGCTCGAAATCTCACCGGGTTGGACTAATCTCCACACTTATTCGTAAAGTCGTCAATTTTCTTTCAATTTCCATCTTCGGTTAATTTTGGCTTAGTGCATTATTGAATTTTACAATTTGAGACTTCAAACAGAATAAAGGTGATATTTTTGAAAAATTTAAATTCCAATTTTAATTTATTTTGAAGAAAAATATATTTTTGCTTTTTTCAAAATTTTTCAATTTTTTTTTTTATATATATGCGAAGTTTTATGAATACGCACCTGTCATCCCCCCTAACTTAGTGATTTGCATTGTCCGCAATCAAATGGACGAGAGAGATAAAGAAGACAACATAAAGAGTGCGATAGATAAAACAAGCAAATAACATACTAAAACTGTAGATTACAAGCAAACTGTGACACAACTGTGTAAGCAAAAAGAAAAAAAAATAGCTATAAAAAATCCTAAAGGGGATAGGGGCGGGTGGGGTATGGGAAGGACTGGGAGCAGTAGGATCATAGGGATTATAATAGTAAGGAGGAAGAGGGGCCTCGGGTCCCAACTGAAGACGATACAAGTCGGCCGGCATATGCAGGACCAAACTCATGTCCCTCTCGTAGGAGGACACATACGCGTCAAAACGCATTTCAAGGGAGAGAACGCGCTCAGTCAATCCCGTACCAACCGGAACATAATTCGGATCAGCAGTCTCGTCATATTCTTCCTCCTCACCTTCCTCCATCGCAACGTCCTCATCGGGGACGTTCTCCTCCTCATCGGACTCCTCGTCACTCGAATCGCCACCGCGTCTTGCGCGGACGAGCTGAATTTGTTTTTCACTACGAGTGCGGGATTCTTGCCTTAATGGCTTGGGCAAGTTGATAAGATCTTGCGGTGGTGCTATCCCAGCATCCCGAAGCATGGATGTAATGAGGCGACCATAAGGAAGAGGGGTGCAACCCTTTTTGTCATAGGCCACAAAAAGGATATCGGTGTAAAAGGTCCGGGCTAAGTTGATCACTGTCGCAGGGTCGAACAAATGATACATCATAGTAGCTTGGCGTGGCCTCATCGCTGAATCATTGGAGGTTTGCAGAATATTGGCACAAACGATATGAAAAGTAAATCGTTCCTTGTCGGATAAGCGACCGACGGGAAATGTCTCGGTACTCCAAACCGCACCTGGATCCTCGAGATACAAACTTCTTTGGTGAGAACGGGATCGGGACCCGGATAATCAAACTGGGCCGGAGTAATAACACCAAAAGACTCTAGCTTCCGTGCCACAAGGTCAAGTGAGAATGGGATAGGGATGGAATCCACATAAGCTTGGGATTCAAATTCAGCGGTACGAACAAGAGATCCGTAGAACTGACGCACTTCATTCTCCCAAACTGCCTCATAAGGTTAGTTGAAGAAATGACACTAGCCCAGTGACAGGAAAAGGGTTGTGACAGAATTGGGCATTTGGTCCCACAACACTTGACGTTCGATATGAATTTTTCGGGTAGGGCTGAAAAACCTACGGCACCAATTTGCTTCGCGGCGGGAACGGTACTCTCCATGTCCGTCGGGAAGGACTTCAATGGAGGTATACTTCTGAGGAGCAGCCATGGATATGGAGGATGGAAACAGTAATGGAGAAGAGAAGGTAAGTGTAGGTGTAGGTGTAAAGAAAATGGGTAGGGTGATGGGTGTATTTATAGTGGGTGAGTGTGAATTTTGAGGGAATGAAAGGGTGGATGAATTGGGATGAATTTTTTATGGAAGTGAATGGATTGGGGGAAGTGAAGAGGTGTGGATCGAAGAGGTGTCCCTTGGGAAATGAAATTCTGCAGACAACCGGACCGATCCGGTTTTGGGAACGGACCGATCCGCCTTACCGGATCGGTTCTCTTAATTCACCCGGACCGATCCGCCTGACCGGATCGGTTCTTTTAATATCAGACCGGACCGATCCAGTCTGCTGATTTTTTGAATTCTTCCTCTCTCTTCTTTTCTCCAAAAATTCTTCTATTCTCTCTTCCAAACATGAGTTTTCCACTACTCACACTTCAGACTATCCTCAATGCTCATCGAAAACCAAACACCCCTCACCCTTCGGATTCTCAACCCCGGGACTGACTCAATCCTAAGACTCCTATTTCCTAAGACTCCTATGTACTACAATCACCCCATACATGTCGGGGGTGCGACGACCTCACCTCTCTTTGTTCAGTCAATCCCCATAAATGGGGTCCGACAGCCAGATTGTGTCGGCTTCTTTGACAATTTCTTCCAAATAGGGCTTGAGACGATGCCCATTAACTTTAAATGTATTTCCCCCTTTTTCATCTATGAGTTCAACAGCTCCATGGGGAAATACTTCTTTCACAACGAATGGACCTGACCACCTTGACCGCAATTTTCCGGGAAACAAGTGCAACCTCAAGTTGTAGAGAAGTACTTTTTGTCCCGAATGAAGCTCTTTCTTACGAATGATTCTGTCATGAGCTCGTTTCATTCGGTCCTTAGATATTTTAGCACTTTCATACGCATCATTGCGTATATCTTCCAACTCATTCAACTGAAGTTTCCTTGTTTCACCGGCTTTATCCATATTGAAGTTCACCCTTTTGATAGCCCAATATGCTTTGTGTTCGATCTCAATCGGAAGATGACAAGATTTTCCATACACAAATCGAAATTGGGACATCCAAGGGGATTCTTATATGCAGTTCTATAGGCCCAAAGCGCATCATTTAATCTGATAGACCAATCTTTCCTATTAGGATCGACCGTCTTTTCCAAGATATTTTTGATTTCTCGATTAGCAAGCTCGGCTTGGCCATTCGATTGAGGGTGATAAGTTGTTCAAACATTATGGACAATGCCATACTTCCTCATTAGTTTATCCATTGGCCTATTGCAAAAATGAGATCCATTATCACTGATTATGGCCTTAGGCATACCAAAACGAGAAAGTATATTTTCTTGAATGAATTTTATCACCACTTTGCTATCATTCGTCCTTGTAGATATCGCCTCAACCCATTTGGAGACGTAATCTACAGCAACGAGGATGTATAGAAAACCAAAAGAAGGTGGAAATGGGCCCATGAAATCAATACCCCAACAATCAAACAATTCCAATACTAGAATTGGGGTTAATGGCATCATGTCACGGCGAGTAATAGCACCCATTCTTTGGCATCTATCGCATGATTTACAAAAAGCATTCACATCCCGGAAGATTGTGGGCCAATAAAGACCAATTTGAAGGATTTTCGCAGCAGTTTTATTTTTAGAAAAATGACCTCCACATGCTTTCGAATGACATAATCAAATTACCCCTTGGATTTCTTCATCGGGTACACATCTCCAGATGATTTGATCAGCACAATACTTAAACAAATATGTATCATCATAAAAGAACATGCGTGACCATGTAATGAACTTTCTTCTCTCTTGCGGATTCCAATTGGATGGAAGAACTCTAGTGACAAGGTAATTGACTAAATCCGCAAACCAAGGAAGAGAAGAAGTAGCAAATAAATTTTCATCCGGAAAATACTCGTCTATAGGAATGGGATCAATAGGCATGTCGGACGAGAGGCGTGACAAATGGTCAGCGATGACGTTTTCTACTCCTTTCTTATCTTTAATCGAGAGATTAAACTCTTGTAAGAGTAGGATCCACCTGATTAAGCGGGGTTTGGAATCTTTTTTACTCAAGAGATGTTTCAGTGCCGAATGATCAGTGAAGCAAACAATAGGCGACCCAACAATGTAAGAGCGAAATTTATCGAGAGCAAAAACGACTGCTAGTAACTCTTTCTCTGTGGTAGAGTAATTAAGCTGAGGGCCAGATAATGTTCTGCTAGCATAGTAAATAACATGAGCTTTCTTGTCTTCCCTCTGTCCAAGAACAGCCCCAATCGCGTAATCACTTGCATCACACATAAGCTCAAAGGGAAGTGACCAATCCGAAGCTTGCATGATAGGAGCGGAAATAAGCATGCTTTTAAGTCTATCAAAAGCTTCTTGACATGCTTTATTCCACTCAAATGGAGTGTCTTTCATAAGAAGATTACTCAAAGGTCTAGCGATGGCGCTAAAGTCTTTGATAAATCTTCTATAAAATCCAGTATGGCCTATAAAGGACCTCACATCTTTAAGTGATTTTGGCGGGGGTAACTCAGCTATTACATCAATTTTTGCTCGATCAACTTCAATTCCTCTAGATGAGACTATGTGACCTAAAACTACGCCCTCGTTAACCATAAAATGGCATTTTTCCCAATTGAGGACTAAGTCTTTTTCCACACATCGGAATAAAACTCTTTCAAGATTAGCTAAACATTAGTTAAAAGATGGACCGAAAACGCTGAAATCATCCATGAACACCTCAAGACCTTTTTCAATCATGTCACTAAAGAGACTTATCATGCACCTTTGAAAAGTTGTTGGTGCATTACATAACCCAAATGGCATACGTTTATAGGCAAACGTACCAAACGGACATGTAAAAGTCGTCTTTTCTTGATCAAGTACATCCACTTCAATCTGATTATATCCGGAATACCCATCTAGGAAACAATAGTAAGGATGGCCCGCCACTCGTTCAATCACTTGATCAATAAATGGTAAGGGAAAATGATCTTTTCGAGTTCCGGCATTGAGCTTTCGGTAGTCAATGCAAACACGCCACCCGGTGGTGGTGCATTGAGGTATTAATTCTCCCTTAGCATTTTCAACCACGGTCATGCCTGATTTTTTTGGAACGACTTGAATTTGGCTCACCCATTTACTATTCGAAATTGGATAGATAATCCCAGCATCTAGAAATTTGATTATTTCCGCTCTTACTACATCTTTCATGGTTGGGTTTAACCGCCTTTGCATCTCACGCGAGGGCTTCACTTCTTCCTCAAGATGGATTTTATGGGTACAAATCAATGGACTTATACCTTTCAAATCGTCTATAGTCCAACCAAAAGCACTTCTATGATTTCTCAACACATCCAACAACATACCCTCTTGCCCTTTTTCTAGATGGGAAGACACCACAACAGGAAATGTATCATTATCTCCTAGAAAAGCATATTTGACATGGGAGGGTGGTTTCTTCAACTCAAGACTAGGAAATCTATTTTCAGAGGGAACCATGGTTGTCTCCCTCAGAGGCAATTCTTCATACCTAGAAATCCGGTTAACTTCTCTTAAACTCTCAATACTCTCTTCCTCTTGTAACCAAGTTTCAAACTCCTCCACCTCACACTCAAACTCAGTATAAGACCTCATTTTCTCACCACTTTGTACTAAACACACTTCCAATGCATCTCCTCCTATAATGTTCTCTATGTTTTCATCCACCACTTCTTCAATAAGATAAACCTTAAGAATCTCATCCTCATCACCCATTTGGTTAGCGACGTTGAATATATTGGTCTCGAGAGTCATGTTTCCAAAAGTGAGTTGCATTTGGCCATTCCGTGTATTAATCAAAGCATTAGCAGTAGCTAAGAATGGACGGCCCAAGATTATGGGAACATGATTTCTCCTATGGGGAACAGGCTCAGTGTCCCAAATGACAAAATCAACAGGAAAGTAGAACGTGTCCACTTGAACTATCACGTCTTCTACAACCCCACGAGGCACTTTCACTATTCTATCCGCTAACTGTAGAGTGATTCGGGTAGGTTTTAAATCACCTAAATCAAGCTGCTTATAGATGGAGTATGGAAGGATGTTTACACTCGCACCTAAATCAAGCAGTGCTTTTTCCACTCTTTTTTCTCCTATGATGCATGAAATTGTAGGTGCGCCTGGATCCTTGAATTTTGGTGGAAGATCATTGAGAAGCACCGAGCTCACATTTTGTGCCAAGAAAACATTCTTCTTTACCTTAAGCCGTCATTTGACAGTCAAAAGATCTTTGATAACTTTTGCATAAGCTGGAATTTGTTGAATAGCATCAAGGAACGGCAAGTTCAATTTTACTTGCTTCAACACATCCAACACCTCGGTACGCAAAGCCCCTTTTGTGGGTGGCTCTAAGCGTTGAGGAAATGGAGCAACGGTTGGCAACTTAACTTCAATTTCAGGTTCAACTTCCTCATCTTTCAATACCTTTTCTAATGAAGGTTCTACATACTCGGGAGTTTCAGATTACTTAGAAATTTCGGGTTCAACTCCATCATCATTCACCTTTGGAAGCTTTGGTGATAGATCAATCACGCGACCACTACGAAGAGTAGTAACAGCTTGACATTGTTCTTGCAAATCCGATGATGTGGAACCAACTGTGGATTGACCTTGAAGAGGAGGTCTTTGGCCTTGGGCTGTAAGTTTACCCTTCTCTTGAGTGTTCACCGCAGATTGCAACCTAGAGATGTTAGTATGCATTTCAGCGAACATTCGATCATATTTAGCATCTCTCTCTTTTTGGGATTGGATGAATTGATTGAAATTATCTTCAAGATATCTCCTAGGTGGAGCTACTTACGGACCAGGGGGCGGCACCTGCATATGATTTGGCATTGGAGGAGCCACTTGCTGAAATTATGAAGGTGGTGGTAAAGTCATATGTGGGTTAGGAACCATCCCACCTTGGGGTTGTCCATAATTGAACCCAGGATTCCTCCACGATTGATTATATGCATTACCTTGCTTTGCGTTATAATTTCCTCGAAAACCCCCTATTGCATCGACCTGTTCAGTGTACATTGCCTTGTATGCAGGAATGGTAGGACATCCTTCGTTAGAATGGCCTGCATTACAAATGGCACATACCTTCTCCTTTCCGGCTTGTACGGGTCCAGACACATCTCTCAATAGCACTTCAAGCATATCTCTGAAATTCTTCTCCAATTGGTCAAATTTTCGATCCAACAAAGTGTCCTTGTCCAGGTGATAAATACCGAACGCAGCAGGAAAGTTGGACACTTGTCGATTTCTATTTTGACTATTGGGATCAGAAGTATCCCATGCTTGGGTAGTTTCTGCCACATATTTCAAATGAGCCTCAGCATCGCTCGAACTTAACTCCCAAAAAGGTCTCTCACACATGGTTTGAACAAGTTATTTAGATGCTACAGTAAGGCCTTGATGAAAAAATGAAATCAGATGATGTTTTTCAAAACCATGATGTGGGCACGCATTAACTAACTCCTGATATCTCTCCCAACACTTATCAAAAGCCTCATTCTCATTTTGACGAAAAGCTTGAATTTGGGCTTTAACAGAACTGGTTTTGTGTTGTGGAAATTTTTTTGATATAAACTTGGTTTGCATATCTTTCCATGATAACATAGAATTTGGGGGTAGGGACCATAACCAAGTTTTAGCTTTATCCTTTAAGGAAAAAGGAAAGATCTTCAACCGGATCACATCCTGTGGACAAGCTTGGTCACCAAACGTTTCACACGTATCTTCAAATTCTCTAAGATGGAGATATGGTTTTTCAGAATCCATCCCATGAAATGTAGGAAGAATTTGGATCATACCATTCCGAAAGTGGAACTGACCGACATTATACGGGAGTAAAATGCAACCAGGGGTAACAGTTCTCTCCGGAAATAACAAATCTTTCATAGGAAGATGTGGTATCTCATCCTCTTCAGCACCAAGACCGACACTACCATGATCCGACATATCGCTACCGAAAGGTTCAGACTACTCACTCCGGGTTTGACTCAATGAACTACTTGTGATGGAATTATTAGGCGAAGGAGGTGGAACCCAAAAAGGCAAAGACTCAGAATTTTCATAACCTGCTTCGACAATAGGATTTTTGTGAATTTGGGTGGGAGATGAATTTTGCATATAAGCACACAAAAGATGAATTTTTTATTTTTATTTTTAGAAAATGAAATCACTTGTAGATAAAAATAACTTTCTGGAAAATTTAACAATTTTGATCCCCGGCAACGGCGCCAAAAACTTAAAGCGACTTAAAATTTCTCTCAAAAGTGCGTTCACTCTAGGCTCAAGTGCAAGCCTGACGATCAAGTAGTAACCCGGTAAATCGGGATCGTATCCACAGGGATCGAAATTGCCAAGTAATAACCAGAAAAATTATTAAATCTGGAAATGATTTCTCAAAAGAAACAAAAAGATGATTAAGGATTGGGAAAATTTATAGTGAAATACTAACACTTTAATTTAGAAACACAAACTGAAAATTACAAACAGATTTAGGTCTGACAAATGGGAGAAAATAGGGTAGGGTACAATCCCTCAATCCTTAACAAATTATCTTATAGAATACCAGAATTGTAAATTAAAACTATTGACTAGATCCAGTCTTTATAGATTCTAAGCATTACGTATATGAGGTTCAAGCCCGCACCATATGGAATCAAAGGTCTATATAAAGCAGTGAATGATAAATCATACTCGCAAAGCGTTCTTAAACATCTCAAGTACCTAGGGCAAGAAAGATTAAAAGATTGACAAAGTTTGTATGATTTTCTTTCACGATTCAATCAATATTTTAATTTAACCTCTGTTTTCTACCTAGGAAAATTTATATTGGATTGAGTTCATGTACCCCAACCCTTGGGAATTTAGCTACTCATGATTTGATTAAAGGACAAATTCATATATAAAATTATGGATCCACAAAACATTGTAAGTAAATTGCAAATAATAAAACTAGAGAATGGAATGAGTTTACTTGTATTCAGCAACAAGAAAGTAATTGGAATTCAGAATTTCTTACAAACTGGTGCTCCTGAAAATTCTTGAAAGAATAGTAAATTTAACCCTAAAATTCAGACTCTGATTCTCTCTAGAACTCTCAAATTAGTAAACCCTAACAACTCTCTCTAGATAGCTCTCTAAAATGATGTAAGGCATGGGCTTTTATAGAACAAAGTATCGAGATTGGCAGCCAATGTGCTTGACGCGCAAGTTTCCCCAAGAGTTGCATTGCTTTAACTGCATAATTAATGCCAGGATTTCGCATGCCCGGACCGGTCCGGCTTTCCCTCGGATCGGTCCGGTATCCACCGGATCGATCCAGTCCTAGTCGGATTGGTCTGGATTTCCTCTCCATCGGTTTGCTATCCATCCGGGGTCTACTGGACTTGGATCATTTCGGATCGGTCCGATTTACCTCGGATCGGTCCGATTTTCTTCCTTGTTGACTTTATCCTTGCAACTTTGACTGGCCATAACTTTTGATCTAGAACTCCGATTTGGGTGCCGTTCCTTCCTATGCTCTTGTGAACTCATGATCTTCAACTTCACTTTTGGTGTCGCCTTTGATATTTGAGTGGAATTTTACTCTTTTGCCCTTTTACGTTTCTTCTGATTTCTTCTTTTCCTTTCTTGCATTCCATTCCTGAAAACTTCATCACAATTACACAAAAACTAGGGAATATTGTTAGAAACAGACAATAGAGTGATATGGACTAAAAATGATTCAATTACCTTGTTCGAGATATTAAAATCACTAAATTAAGGGGCTAAATTCAGAAGAATTTACGCTTGGTCAATGATTCTATTATACTCCTCAGGTGTGACATGTGAGGAAATTACGTGCAGGTCTTTAGAGTTGTACAGTGCAAGCCTATGTTCAGCTTCAGTCCATGACTCAACGGGTTTTAAACTAGTGACCTCACCTTCTCATGTTACTGGTGGTATCCAACCCTTTTCAATAAATAAGTAGACACGCTTATCAATAGATTTTAAAGCACTTCTCATTCGCATTTTCCAATGAGAATAAGTTGTGCCGTCAAAAATAGATGCACAAAAACTTTCAAAACCTCCAAAATTCATCACAAAAAATGCTAGGGATCAAACACAATAAATATATCATTCTAGCTCTGATACCAATTTGATGGTCCCTTTTAATTTCTTATGCTGAAAGTGTTTTAAGGATGACAAAACAAATTCTATTTTTTTGAAAAAACTATTTCCAATTTTTAATTTGCACCAAGTTCTGAACAAATTCTAACTTAATCAAATTTTATCTTGATTAATCATAAACATCCATATAGTGATTAAAGCAAGTAAAATAAGGTAAATAATATTCACAACGCCGGATGTACAAGAAAAACCACAAACGAGAAAAACCTTTGATGGCCCAATCCAAACAATCACTATGAATATGGTTCTGCCAAATTATCACGGTCATTGACCTTAACAAGTTCAACTTGCAAAGGTCAATGACCGTCACAATTCTGGGCAAGACAACTTTGGTCATGATTTAGGACCGTGACAAGCCCGTGACAGTTTATAAAAAATTGTCACGATCATGAAATGAAAAAAAAATTGTTGGGCAGTATAGCCACTGCCATTGCCCAACAATATATTTGTACCTGTTATAGCAACGTTGTACCTGTTCAAACATCATATATCCAAATAAACTATAGATAATGCAAATATACATTCAAAATAGAAATAATATGCAAACGGGACAACTTTGCGTCTTGCTATATTTTTGTCGTTTCAATGTTCTTAATAATTTACTTATTTTACTAATCATGTGCTTTGAACACTTTGGAAGCTTTAGTTGTTCAACACAACCCTTCATTTTTATTATAGTCTTCTTCAAAACTTTGGCATTCTCCACAAATTACCTCAACTATTCAACTCCATTGTTCGACCCCAATCCCGTAATTTCGATTGCCTTTAGGAGTGATCTCAAACAATCAGGTACATACCATTCCAACCACGATGTCCCGATTTATTCACAACAAAATGAAAAACTCTAATATAAGAAGAAACAACATCACCATCAATTATCTCAAATCTACAAACTATTTAGCTGGAAGTGATGTTATGAACCCTTGACGTACCTCAAAGATAAGAACCTCTAAAAGAGGACAACTTTTGAGAAAATCCAGCACCAATTTCCAGTTTCGGTTCCACTATAAGAATCAGCCACTGCAAGACACTGCATAAGAGAGATTTTATAAATCAATTGAAAAGTAATAAATCTAAAAAATATAGTCATTTATGCAAGCAACAATAGCAGAGATATTATAGCTTACCAACATGGTAGAACATGATAATGAAAGAGACTTTATGATGGAAATCCTTCGAATAAGCTTAAATAAGCATGTCGTATAGCTAAGCGCGGAGCCAGGATTATCATAAGGGGTGGGCTAACAAGAAGAAAATGTTCATAATAATAGAATTAAGCTAAAACAAGAAAAATAAATGATAAGGCATAGTTTAATATTATAATTCATTCACAATAAAAAAAGTAAAATTCATCGAAATTGTGCATGACTAATCTTAAAAGAATTCAAATTCATCGATTACAAAATCTAAATCCATAGTCAAAGTAAGTTACCATTAAAGAAAGAGAGACAAGAATTTGACAAGAAATTCATTTTGCATTGAGTTGCGATTCGATTTAATAAATCCCTAACCAAACACAATCATCAATCAAATTTAATAAATGAAATTGAAATCATAATAATATAATGTAAATATAAAATGAAATTGAAATCGAAATCAAAATTGAAATTGAAATATTCGTATAAATATAAATACATTACCTATAGTGCCACCCAAACAGCTAACTTGAGCTCATATGGCACCTCCTTCCAACTAATGTACCCCGACAATCGTGTCAAATATAATTCCCTTCATATCTGAACTCTAAGAAATGCCATAATCCTATGGAGTTATGCTCTGCAAATTCCTTCCAATCGTTGTGTAGCCAAACATCACCAGTTGAAGTTGTCAATTCCACTTTCCATATTTTCCCATGTTTTGCTAGAGGTTCCAAGTGATGGGGTATAGACAATGGAATTGACAACTTTAACTGGTGATGTTTGGCTACACAAAAGTTGGAAGGAATTTACAGAGCATCACCCCATAGGATTATGGCATTTCTTAGTGTTTGGATATGACGGGAATTCTCGCTTCATTTTTTGAGCTAAAGGATAGACGAAGAGATTCAGTCTCCTCTCCACAAATAGGACACCCCAAATAACTATGTACTAATCACCTATTAAAGGTAAGAAGCGTATATTCATGGATTAGTATAAACAAAACTTAGATTTATAGTATGTTTCATTTAATTAGGTCTTATTTATATTCGATTTTTAAATTTCAAATTCAAATTCAATTTATAATAGAAAGTTCCTCCAAAAGTAATAACTTTAAGACACTAAGAATATTATACAGAAATTATCCAGTCCCAAACTGTCCAAACGGGACAATTCGAGGGATCTCATTACAGAGGTAATGACTCTTGAACGGGTCTAGGGGCTATTGAATGAGTACGCATAAGAACTAGAAGTCTAGTATCTATGTGCACTATATGTAATTTCAAGTATATTTCATTTAATTATCATATTATATATATATATTGTTCGATATACAAAGTAATTTTCAAAAAAAGTTAAAAAATCCCACTGATGATGCTAGAAACAACAACACCCTTCAAGGTGTTCGTAAGCTCTAATTAGCGATAACAATGGAAGCACAAGAGTATATTAAATATAAGAGATTGATATGAGGAGAAGAGGATTAACATCAATATATAAATGGTTCAGCAATTCAGGCCTACGTCCACTATGCAAGTGAGTGAGTAAGATCACCGAAATAAGGCACTAACGGCCATGGATACAATCTCTCAAGCATTCTCTCTCTACTGTGTAACTGGAGAGAGTTTCAGCTAGGGTTGTTAATTTCGGATCCCCCTCCATGTAGGAGCAGGCAAGTATATATAGCGTGTGGGGGGTGTAATGCACCCCCCATGCATGCCATGAGTATGTGTGTATTGATTTAGCCAATCTGATGAAGACATCTGTCGCTATCACATGTAAAGAATGATGATGAAATATTACTCCATGTGAGGGGATTGATTTGTTACAACTGATTTTAGTACACGTGTTCCTAGCCACGCATATGCGAGTAAAGGCTCGGTTGTCTTCGATTGGTACCAACCTTGGCCTGGAAGGGTACGAGGTTGGTGAAGTCAGGCTGCTGCCCAATTCGAGATTATTCATGACGGTCTCGGCTCAGTAAGGAAGTTGAGGTGAGACATGTGGAGTTATAACGTCAGCCTGGGCCGGGGTCATGTTGGAGTAGTTGGAACGTCGGTTGATTCCCAACCGAGGCAGATTACGATGATTGTGTTGTCCCTACAACCTCGGCTTACACCCACTCGAGGTTGCTGTATGATGTAGGCGTGATGTCGGCTCTGGCTGACCTGATGGATAATTGTCCCCATGGATCACGAATACCTCACATGTTGTCTGAGTGTGAGGTAACTAGTAAAGTCGGTCATGGTCGACCTTGCTTAGGACGAGACCGCTGGTTGCCAATCTGGGGCCCTTATATCCTCGGCCATCTCTTGGGCTGAGGTTGGTGTCTCTGAGCTGTTGGGTACATATAGGGCATATCAACCACCCCTAGCCCTTAGTTACCTATGTGAATAGGTGACTAAGGGGTATGCATGTTCGAGGTTGGATTTCTTTAAGTGCCAATATTTTCTTCACAAGTGTCTGCTTCTGAAGTATATTGTGTGCTTGGCAAGTGCAATGATTGTGGTCTTTTGGGATCCCAAGGCAATGATGGGCCTTGGGATGCATGCAAGTGGATTTCGAGGGTTTTAACCCTTTTCTCTCCCTTTCTTCTTCATTTCCTTTCATTCTCCCATCTGAACCTTCTTTGCTTTCTCTCTCTTCCAGAGCTTGATCAAGAATGCGTTTGGTAGAGTTTTCTTGCCAATCTTCCCCTTCTTCTCCTCGTATTTCATCAGGTATTGTTTATTACCTATTCTTTGCCATTTTTTCAACCTTATTTTTCTATTTTCTGCATTTTTCGGTATCAACTTAAGTTTTTCGGCGGTAGTTTAGGTTTTTCGGTGAGCCTATGAGTTTGTCAGTGGACTGTTCTTGTTAGAAATCATTCAAATAACCATGTTTGATCTTTGATTGTTGTGTTCATTCTGTTTATTTTTAGCTTGAGTCCACAAGTGTAAGGTCGTCCCCATATGCTCAGACCCCTTTATCAACTCTAAGAGGAATTACCTTCTTTTAGGGAGAAAAACTTAGATAATATTAGACACATAGAACGAGCCCAAGAGGAAGCTCGTAGGTCAGAGGCATTCTCTCTTAGGCCTATATTCCCACCCCTTCTGAAAGTGGTATACCCCGAGCCATCTGTGCCTGCAGAGGTCTCAGTAGAACCTGTTCCAATGTCTGAGTCTGAGTCTGAGTCATCAACCTTAGACCCTATGTCTGTGGATTATTTCTAAGAGGTCATGGACTATTCCATCCGGATGGACCAAGCCCCTGACCAAGCTGAGGTTTTCATCCGTGCCTCATCTCACAAGAGTTCTAGCACCTCGCACTCTTCCTTCGATGTCGAAATTAAAGGACCTAGTGTGGTTATTCCCCCAATCCTTGACACTATTCCCCTGTCGACTGCCATAGGAGCTGAGTTTTCCCAGAGGTTCCCTGATGGTGCCCCCTTGTCTGCTCGAGTCGACATTGGATGGGATGAGGATGATGGTAGCGAAAGTGATGTTGACATCTCAGAGGCAGCCGAGATAGAGAGAACTGTCAGCGAACTCGACCTCCTAGCTTTCAGACATCTGTATTCTATAAGTCCATCCATAAAACTTAGGAGACCTCTGAGGTACGAGAGGGCCTTCGACAGCCAAGATGGCGAGATCTTCTTATACGAGCAGATGTTTAAGTTAGAATTTTATCTTCCAATTCATCCAATAATTAGGGCTATACTGTCCTATATTAACTTGGCTCCTTACCAATTATCCCTCAATGCCTGGAGGGTGATAATTTGAGCTATAGTCTTATGGACGGAAATCCATCATTCAGACCTTCCCGTCCAGGTCTTCACAGGGTGTTACGTCCCCTACTCTGCTAGGAATCATCTAAGTTATTACACCACTTTGTATCTCATAAATCCAACAAGAAGATGTTACTGATTACCCAAGCATCGAACCACAACTGGAAACCATGATATTTCTTCGCCTCAGGGTCATGGGAGTTTGGCCCATGTGTCCCCTCTTCTTCCCTAGGGCCGATAATACCTCTGAAATGGGTAAATGTGTCAATATCTGCTAGGGCCGACCCTGGGTTAAGCCAGAATAATCTTTAGAAGGTCCAAGACTTTCAAGATCAGGGGGAATATGGTATGTTGGTCAAGTACAAGGATTTGATGACCCCCTACTACCTCTCTGAAACTGGACTTGAGGGAGTCCTCTGATCGAGCTCCGCAAGTTACTTTATCATTTTAACAAGTTATACCTCTGATTTTCTTATGCCTCTGATTTTTTAACTCAGATGTTTTTATTTGCAGAGCACCCAAAAGGAATTTCTGATGACCTTTGGGAGATGGTAGCCCTCAGTCTTACCAAACTTGTGAAGAAAGTAGGTTTTACTTCGAATCCTCCTCCTACTTCTACTTCAAGGTCCAAGGCCTCCAAGAAGAGGAGATCTACTAAACCTGCCCCTAAGGATCAGAGGTAGAAGAAGTAAACTTCAAACGGGGATCGTGATATCCCCATCTCTTCTGAGTGCATGCTAGTTGCCCGTCTGGAGCAATTGAAGAAAGGCGACAGTCTTATCGGCCAGAGTCTGAAGGCCTTGGACGCTATCAGCAACGTCATGACTAACTCTGACAAACACTTATGTCGTTCTCTAGATACCCCTCTACTGGTCGAGTTCACCCTCCATCGATCTATCCAAGTGAGACTTTTTTCTTTTGCTGAATAAGTATAGCCTCAGCTTTGAATTATGCCAAATCTTGAACTCACATCTCTACACATGTTCTGTAGGGTCTCCTCACCATGCACCAGTTTGTTGACTGAACTTTGAGGAAACTTCCTCTAATTGAGAAGGGTAAAGAGGCCCAAAAGACCGAGGCTACTCTGAACGCTGAAGTGGAGCATCTGAAGGCCTCCTTAGAGAAGTCTAAGGCTAGTGTTAAGTGACTGGAGAAGGACATGGAGAAGCTTAAGAAGGATCATAGCTCTTCCCTTAAGACTCAGGCTGACTCTCTTCAACACAAGGTCGATATCGCTGTGAAGGCTGCTTTGGATGACGCCTTAGAGAAGATTTTGTAGGAATATAAGGTCTCTGATGAGTTTCTCAGCTTCGGCTTCGAGTACCTCAAAACGGGTGTTAAGGCCACTGGAAAATGGGCCACAATTAAGGAGAAAGAGTTAGGGAGCCTGGCAGCCTCTGACTTCATTGGTTTGGGTTACGCTGATCCTCGGTTTGCTCAGGACTTACAAGAGGTCGAGGAGGAAGGAGGTGTCGTACCTACCGAGACTTCTCCTCAAGAGGATATAATGACTGAAGACGTTGGTCCTCAAGATAATGGGATAGAAGTGACCATCCTCGGCCAGGGACATGGGGGCACGACTACTAACCCTGAGATTGTAGATACTTAAATATGTTTTGTGAACCCATTTTAATTCTTAACATTGATCTGTAACTTCTGATGACAAATTATGTTACCTTTTGGCTTGTAACTCTTAACTTCATGCTATATCAACCTCTGAAGAGGGATTTATTTCTTAGTTGCTGAATGTTCTTTGAATGGTTTTCTATGTCATGCAATGTGTTTGTGTTAAGGCTTGAAGTCTCAATATAATGGTGTCTTCGTGAGCCTTATAACATTGTCTAAGGTCTGAGGTCATCCGAGTATGATGTCTTACCTCAGACCTTGTTACCAAATTATGATGTTATAAGGTCCGAGGTCATCAACTAAGATGTTATCCCCATAAATAATTTTTTTACCAAATTCATAATGTCTAATATCTGAGGTCATTCATGTATGATTTCTCACCTCAGACCTTGTCACCAGATTATGATGTTATAAGGTCCGAGTTCATCAACTAAGATGTTATCCCCATAAATAATTTTTTCACCAAATTAATGATGTCTAAGGTCTGAGGTCATCCAAGTGTGATGTTCACCTCAAACCTTATCACCAATCTATGATGTTTAAGTTCTGATGTCATCAACTAAGATGTTACCCTCATAATATATTCACCAAATTAATGATGTTCAAGGTAGGAAGTCATCCAAGTGTAATATTCACCTTAGACCTTGTCACCAATTTATCATGTTTAAGGTCTGAGATCATCAACTAAGATGTTACCCTCATAAAATATTCACCAAATTAATGATGTTCAAGGTATGAGGTCATCCAAATGTGATGTTCACCTCAGACCTTGTTAGCAAACTATGATGTTTAAGGTCGAAGGTCATCAACTAAGATGTTACACCCATAAAATATTCAACAAATTAATGATGTTCAAGGCCTGAGGTCATCCAAGTGTGATGTTCACCTCAAACCTTATCACCAATCTCTGATGTTTAAGGTCTGAGGTCATCAACTAAGATGTTACCCTCATAATATATTCACCAAATTAATGATGTTCAAGGTCTGAGGTCATCCAAGTGTGATGTTCACCTCAGACCTTGTCACCAAACTATGATGTTTAAGGTCTGAAGTCATCAACTAAGATGTTATCCTCATAATATATTCACCAAATTAATGATGTTTAAGGTTTGAGGTCATCCAAGTGTGATGTTAACCTCAGACCTTGTCATCAAACTATGATGTTTAAGGTCTGAGATCATCAACTAAGATGTTACCCTCATAAAATATTCACCAAATTAATGATGTTCAAGGTCTGAGGTCATCCAAATGTGATGTTCACCTCAGACCATGTCACCAAACTATGATATTTAAGGTCTGAGGTCATCAACTAAGATGTTACCCCCATAATATATTCACCAAATTAATGATGTTAAAGGTCTGAGGTCATCCAAGTGTGATCTTCACCTCAGACCTTGTTACCAAACTATGATTTTTAAGGTCTGAGATCATAAACTAAGATGTTATCCTCATAATATATTCACCAAATTAATGATGTTCAAGGTCTGAGGTCATCCAAGTGTGATGTTCACCTCAGACTTTGTCACCAAACTATGATGTTTAAGGTCTGAGATCATCAACTAAGATGTTACCCTCATAAATATTCACCAAATAAATGATGTTCAAGGTCTGAGGTAATCCAAATGTGATGTTAACCTCAGACCTTGTCACCAAACTATGATGTTTAAGGTTTGAGGCCATCAACTAAGATGTTACCGTCATAATATATTCACCAAATTAATGATGTTGAAGGTCTGAGGTCATCCAAGTGTGATGTTCACCTCAGACCTTGTCACCTAACTATGATGTTTAAGGTCTGAGGTCATCAACTAAGATGTTACCCTCATAATCTTTTCACCAAATTAATGATGTTCAAGGTCTGAGGTCATTGAAGTGTGATGTTCACCTCATACCTTGTCACCAAACTATGATATTTAAGGTCTGAGATCATCAACTAAGATGTTACTCTCATAAAATATTCACCAAATTAATGATGTTCAAGGTCTGCGGTCTTCCAAATGTGATGTTCACCTCAGACCTTGTCACCAAACTATGATGTTTAAGGTCTGAGGTCATCAACTAAGATGTTACGCTCATAATATATTCACCAAATTAATGATGTTCAAGGTATGAGGTCATCCAAGTGTGATATTCACCTCAGACCTTGTCACCAAACTATGAAGTTTAATGTGTGAGGTCATCAACTAAGATGTTACCCTCATAATATATTCACCAAATTAATGATGTTCAAGGTCTGAGGTCATCCAAGTGTGATGTTCACCTCAGACCTTATCATCAAACTATGATGTTTAAGGTCTGAGGTCATCAACTAAGATGATACCCTCATAAAATATTCACTAAATTAATGATGTTCAAGGTCTGAGGTCATCTAAATGTGATGTTTACCTCAGACCTTGTCACCAAACTATGATGTTTAAGGTCTGAGATCATCAACTAAGATGTTACCCTCATAAAATATTCACCAAATTAATGATGTTTAAGGTCCGAGGCCATCCAAATGTTATGTTCACCTCAAACCTTGTCATGAAACTATGATGTTTAAGGTCTGGGATCATCAACTAAGATGTTATCCCCATGAAATTTTCACCAAATTAATTAATCAAGAGTTGGCACAGGAACTGATCTTCTCATTAATAATCTCATCATAAGTTGACACATTTACATAGGAATCATTGCAACATCATATGTAATACTTTTTCAAATGATCAACATTCCATGGTTTGAAAAAGGTTCCCCCTCAAGGTTTTCCAGCCTGTAGGTCCCATGTACAACTTCTTCAATCACCTTGTAAGGGATGTGCCAATTTGGGTGAAGTTTGTTTGCTTTCTCCGATGTCTTCTTCAAGACCAGGTCTCCCACGGCTATGGGTCTTGATTTCACCCTTTGATTATAGAACCTTGATGTTCTCTCTTGGTAGGCTGCCTGTCTGATCTCTACGTCTTCCCTTCTCTCTTCAATTAGATATAGGTGAAGTCTTCTCTCCTCCCTATTCTTCTCATGGTTATAGGTCTGAACCCTGTGAGTGGGGAGGCCTACCTCGGTTGGTATGACAGCTTCTGAGCCATGCGCTAACATAAATGGGGTTTCCTCCATTGGTGTCCTAGTCGTTGTTTTGTAGGCCCATAATACAGCATAAACCTATTCAATCCATCTCCCCTTAGCTTCTTCTAACCTCTTCTTGATCCCGTCGAGGATTATTTTATTTGTGACTTCAGTCTGACCATTTGCCTGAGGTCGACTCGGAGAAGTGAAAATTGCTTAATCCCAACTTTCTCGCTATACTTTTCTAAGGAAGAATTCTTGACCTGGGTTCCATTGTCCAAGATGAGGGTGTTTGGCAGGCCATGTCTGCATACGATTCTCCTCCAAATGAATTGGAAGGTCTTCATCTCTGTAATTGTGATCATCGGCTCGACCTCTACCCACTTGGAGAAGTAGTCGATGGCAACTATCAAAAACCAATAGTTGTTCGTAGGCCTTGGTAAGGGACCCACCAAGTCAATTCCCCATACAGTGAATGGCTAAGGAGAGCTTATTGACGTCATAGGCTGATGAGGTTGATGGGTGATAGTGTAGAATCTTTGGCATTTGCCACACCTCTTCACATAGGCTGAAGCATCCTTGGCCAAGGTCAGCCACTAGTATACCTGCGTGATAATCCTCTTGGCTAAAGGTCTTCCTCCTATGTGACTGGAGTAAGAACCCTCATGTACCTCTTATAGGATGCGGGGGACCTCTTTGGGATGAAAACACCTGAGGAGGGGTAATAGAAATCCCTTCTTGTATATGACATCTCCTATTATTGAGAACTTTGTCGCTTTGTACCTCAGTTTCCTCCTCTTTATCTTTGATCCCGGCAGCTCTCCCTCTCTGATATATCTGATAAGGGGGTCCATCCATGACTCCACTAGGTTCAAATTGAGGCAAGGGTTACTAACCTCTTCTTCTTTAATGGTCGCTTTCGGCAGGATCTCGACTGGAACTGACCTTCTTATATCTGCCCTTATTGCTGAAGCCAACCTTTCTAGTGCATCTACAAGGCTGTTGTTTTGCCAATGTATTCTCTTCATCTTTACTTCTTAGAAACCTTCTAATATCACGTTTATCGTCTTCAGGTATTTGGCCATCCTTTCATCCTTGGCCTCATAAACCCCCAATACTTGGTTAACAACCAACCTTGAGTCACTGTGAAGTAGGAGTCATCTTGCCCTAAGGGTCTTTGCCAAGGAGAGGCCTGCTATCATGGACTCATATTCGGACTCGTTGTTTGATGCCTTAAAATTAAACCTTAGGGAATATTCAACGTTGGTACCATCCGAGGCTGAGAGTATCAGCCCTGCACCACTTTCACTTTCGTAAGAAGACCCATCAACAAAGAGGTTCCAAATGTCTTTATCTGATGATAAGTTACCTTATAACATGATTTCTTGATTGAAGAGGTACCGGTCTTCCTCATTCTCGACTATTCCATTTCTGGATCTATTGGATACAACCTCTTCCGGGTCTTAGAAGATGTTGTTATTTGTTCCCTCTACAGTCTCTAGGTTATTCTCAACCTCGGCCTCTTCTTATGTGAACTCAGCAACAAAATCTACAAGTGCCTGCCCTTTAATGGCCACTCTGGGTTGGTAAGTAAGTTCATACTCTCCCAACTCAATGGCCCACATAATCAATCTACTCGACTTCTCAGGTTTGTGGAGGACCTATCTTAGTGGGGAGTCAGTTGGGATGACCATAACATGGGCTTGAAATTAGGGTTTCATCTTCCTAGAAGCATGTATCATGGCGTAGGCCAACTTTTCCATCCGAGGATAATTCTATTCAGATCCTTGAAGGGCCTTGCTGTTGAAGTATACAGGCCTTTGAACCCCAACGTCCTCCCATACTATGGCTGCACTTATAGATGATTCAGAGACTGCTAGATAAACATACAACTTCTCTCCCACTATGGGCCGAGATAAGAGCAAGGGATATTCGAGGTAGGACTTGAGTTGGTTAAAATCCTCATCACACTCTTTGTCCCATTCGAAGGCCTTTCTAAGCACCTTAAAGAACGGTAGACACTTATTCGTCGCTCTGGAAACAAATTTATTGAGTGCATCTACTCTTCCCGTGAGCCTCCGAACGTCCTTGATACTTCTTGGTGTCTTCATGTCAAGCAAAACCTTGATTTTCTCAGGGTTCGCCTCTATTCCCCTCTGATTGACAATGAATCCAAGAAATTTCCCAGCTCCCACACCGAAGACACACTTTGCGGGATTGAGTTTCATTTTGTACAAGTCCATGGTATCGAAGGTCTTTTCTAGGTCTGTCACGTGAGTGCAAGCCTTTAAGCTCTTTGTCAACATATCGTCCACATACACCTCTATAGTCTTACCTATTTGATTTTTAAATATCTAATTCACAAGACGTTGATACATTGCCCTCACATTTTTCAATCTGAAGGGCATAACCATGTAGAAATATGTCCCCTTGTCAGTTATGAAGGTTGTCTTCTCTGAGTCTTCAACATCCATGAAGATCTGATTATAGCCTGAATAAGCATCCATAAAGCTCATGAGCCCCTGCAGTGGTATCTACCATCTGATTGATCCGAGGTATGGGACAGTTGTCTTTTGGGCAAGACTTATTCAGGTCGGTAAAATCTACGTACATCCTCCATTTTCTGTTGGCTTTGGGCACAATGACTGCGTTTGATAACCACTCTGGGTATATGACTTCCCTGATTAACTCAGCCTCTTCAAACTTTCTGACTTCTTCCCGGTTGACGTCATACTTTTCCCTAGAGTAAACTCTTCGTCTTTGCTTGATTGGCCTAGCATCCTTAGTCACGTTGAGCTTATGGCGCATAACCTCAGGTTTGATGCCTGGCATGTTCGCGTGGCTCCAAGCAAAGACATTCTGCTTCTTCCTCAAGAAGTTTATCAGCTCTTCCTTGATCTCCGCTTTTAAGGCTTCACCGACCTGGACGATTTTTTTCGGTTCGTCCTCATTGAGGACGATGGATTCTACCTCTTTCTCGGCCTCTCCTTTCTTCAATTTCGTTTCATATCTAGGGTCAAGTGTATCAATGTTATACATGGTAGTCACTCTCTTATGGGCCTTTCTCTCTTTCACTGAGTTAAAGTAGCATTCTCGTGCTATGGTCTGGTCACCATGCACTTCCCCTACCCCATAGAGGGTTGGGAATTTTAGAATCTGATGGACCATCGATGACACGGCCTCAAACTCCTTAAGGTCTACTCTTCCCATGATGAGGTTATAAGCTGAGAATGGGTTTTCATCCATAACAAAAAAATTAATCTTTCGGTTCAACCACTTAGGCCACTCATCTCCCGTTCTCACGTCCATCTCATACATGCCCAATGGATGGAATTTTTTGCCGCTGAAGCCCATTAATGGATGATGATAGGGTACCAGTCTGGCTCTACTAAGGCCTAGGATTTTAAAACAAGGCAAGAACATCACATCTACTAAACTTCCTCCATCTACAAGAATTCTCTGTACCTCGCATCCATGCACTCTTGTTATAATTACCAAAGGATCATCTTACGGGGATAAGATGCCTTTGAAGTCGAGTTGGGAGAACCCGAATATAAGAGTGTCCATATCCTATTTCTTTCTCTTTTGCTTGGTTTCTGAAGACGCCAAATTTACCACTTCTACTTTGTCCACTGACTTGGCCTCTGCCACATGAGCTTTTTGGTCAGCCACTTTAGAGCCACCCCCTGGTAGTCCTCCGCACATGGTGTTAACACCTAAGGAGATCATACCAACCCTCTTCACTAGGGTGTTGTCATCTTTTGGTGGGGGGTCTGGATCGTCTTCATCATCACCATCTGAGTCATCGTTTCTTCTCGCTTGAGTATCGTCACGACATCTATCATTTTTCTTCTTTTTAGGGTCATATCTTCCCCTCTTAGGAGCCTTGCCATCAACATGCTTCCTCAACTTTTTTGATTTCAACATCTTTTCGATCTCATCCTTTAAGGCGAAGCACTTGTCTGTAACATGGCCATGGTCTTAGTGGAACTCGCACAACAAGTTCTTGTTCCTCTTATATGGAGGAGCCTTAAGCTTCTCTAGCCATCTCAAAGACCGATCATTCTTGATATCATTGAGGATGTGTTCGCAGCTCACAGTTAGAGGGGTATAACGTGAAAACTTATCGTCAACTGACCTCTTCTTTCCGTCCTTCTTTCTTTAGAACTTCCTGCTACCACTGCCATTCTCATCCTCATACTTTGTGTCCATGGCCTCTTCAGGGTTCATGACCTTACCTGCAGTTGCCAATAACTCTCCATGGACTTGGGAGGGTCTTCTGCGAGCTTCCACAACAACTTCCCTTTCTAGAGACCTCCTATGAGAGCGGTCATAGATATATTCTCTTCGTAATCTTCCACCTCCAGTTTTTCTTTGTTGAATCTAGCAATGTAGTCTCTTAGACTTTTGTTCTTGCCTTGCTTGACATAAAACAGATGGGTGGTCTTCTTTTGAGGTCTTACCCCAAAACAGAAATTGTGAATGAACCGTTCAGCCAGGCCCTTAAAGTTCTCTATTGAGTTCTTCGAAAGAGAGGTAAACCAGATGTGTGCTGCTCCCGCCAAAGTCTCAGAGAAGGCTCCACACTTCATCTCATCTGGTATTGAGTAAATGTCCGTCGCAAACTGGTACATCTCAATATGATGTATAGGTTTGGTGCTACCATCATACTTGAGAGACACCGTAGGTGGATTCAACTTGGCAGGGGTTGGGAATCTCACTATCTTAGCTACGAACGGAGAGCCCTCTAAGAAACCTCTTTGCAGTATGGGCTTTTGATGAGGTCTCTTATCTTTTCCTCAAGACGTTGGATGGAGTCACTCCATGGTCTTGCAACGTCGGTCTGGCCGAGGTTGTCCCCAGCCACCTCCAAGGGGTGGACTGAGGGTTCCCCAGCCGCAGTACAACATCAGTTGTTGACCTTTTCCTGGTCCCTACCTCATCCCTGATGAGGTAAACGTTCCCCCTCTTCCCTTTGTGAGTCGGCTGCACTTCTCACCCCGGGCATCCTCTGTCTTAGGTTATTTAGTGGACCGAGCCATTCAAAGGCCGATCCTCTGCTCAATTGATTAAAAGTTGATCCTCTTTATTGGGCTCCTTCACCTCTTATGCCTCCACAACCTCGGATCTGCTGAATAGGACACACTGTGTTATTCAAAACCTCATACGTCTCCCAACAATCTTCTGGAGCATCTTCTATCTCCAAATCATCATACTTATCCTCAGGGCAAGGGTGTCCTTGCCTCCCCAGATGCAAACGCCTAGGAAAAGCAACGTACCTCGTCCGCTGAGATGTAGGTTGGTCTTTCCGTGGTGCCTGGGGTGGTCCCCTGGCATCAGGATGGGGTTGGGCGGCCGCTAGAGAAATCATCTCTGGTGAGACCCCAGGTGGTCTCATCATGTTTTGACTGAGTTGTGTAAATTGATCATTCATTGCTTGTTGCGTTGCATCCAAAGACCTCAAGGCTACTGCCACCTCCGCCATTTCGGACTAAGGCGGTGCTTGGCTGGAACTAGGTCACCAGGCGGTGGAAGAGGTGGTGGTAACTCCGGTGCCATATGTTAACACTAAAGATCTTGTGAAGTAGTTGATCTTAGTACCTTAATGGACCTCTTTCAATGGTGAAATGGCTCCAATTAAGGGTTGAGGCCTGGTTCACCACCCGAGTCTCCGGTGAGGTTTAAATAGAAAATGAGAAAGAGATAGCTTCTCGTTCCTATAGACGGTGCCAAAATGATGATGCTGGAAACATCACCACCCTTCAAGGTGTTCGTAAGCTCAAATTAGAGATAACAATGGTAGCACAAGAGTATATTAAATATAAGAGATTGAGATGAAGAGAAGAGGATGAACACCAATATATAAGTAGTTCAGCTAATCAGGCCTACGTCCACTATGCAAGTGACTAAGTAAGATCACCGAAATAAGGCACTAACGGCCATGGATACAATCTCTCAAGATTTCCCTCTCTATTGTGTAATTGGAGAGAGTTTCAGCTAGGGTCGTTAATTTGGGATCCCCCTCCATAAAGGAGAAGGCAAGTATATATAGCGTGTGGGGGGTGTAATGCACTCCCCATGCATGCCATGAGTATGTGTGTATTGATTTAGCCAATCTGATGAAGACATCTGTCGCTGTCACATGTAGAGAATGATGATGAAATATTCCCCCACGTGAGGGGATTTATTTGTTACAACTGATTTTAGTACACGTGTTCCTAGCCACGCATATGCGAGTAAAGGCTCAATTGTCTTCGATTGGTACCAACCTTAGCCTGGAAGGGTACGAGGTTTGTGAAGTCAGGCTGCTGCCCAATCCGAGATTATTCATGATGGTCTCAGCTCAGTAAGGAAGTCGTGGTGAGACATGTGGAGTTATAACGTCGGACTGGGCCGGGGTTATGTAGGAGTAGTTGGAACGTCGATTGATTCCCAACCGAGGTTGATTACGATGATTGTGTTGTCCCTGCAACCTCGGCTTACACCCACTCGAGGTTGTTGTATGATGTATGTAAGGACATTTTTGTCCATGAGCATTTTATATCTCGTATGCCGTTACACCGTTGATAAAATTCAAGAATCATACGCTCATCAACGGAATCCGAATATCAAAGGCAGAAAAAGAATCAGGGAACAGACTGGACCGATCCGGCCCAGATAAAAGAACCGATCCGGTTCATACGGACCGATCCGCCTAAAGAGACCGGACCGATCCGTCAACTGAGGAGAGGCCAGTGTACCCCGGATCCATAGCGGACCAATGAAGCTAAAAAGACGAACCGATCTGATGCCAACCGGACTGATCCGCCTTCGAAAAGGAACCGATCCGATGTAACCGGACCGATCCGCCTAAAGATACCGGACCGATCCGACGAGGATAATTTCAAACAGATCATGTTCAGATCATGTTCCGAATTTTAGGGCTCAAGTTCTCCTACTTAATCCCACTACGGGAAGTGGTTTTTCCAAGACTTCTATACACGATTTTCAGAGTAGAGAAAGCCCCAAGTCTTCACCTATTGGGTACCAATACTCTAGGTATTTTGATTCACACAAAATCCATACATTTGTGAATCCTTTTGGTAACCCAGGAACGCAGTTTTTGCAGTTCAACCCTTGTGGAGGAGACCGTTCTTCTTCTCCATTGCATCCCTACTGGAAAGGGATAATTCCAGCCGCGACTACAGAATCCGAAACCTGAGGGTAATTCTTAGTCAACTTGTATTTTCATTGTAATCCGATTGTAAGCCGTTTTCTTACAAATTATAGTGAACATAATTGGTTTTGCCCCTGTGGGGGATTTTTCCTCAATTATGTGTACTTGAATAACTCTTGCATGATTTCATATTGTTTCAATCACACCTAGTTGCATGTTTAGGGTTTGTTTGGGTTAAAAGGTGTTTTAAATATAATTTGATCATTTGAACACGAGCACACACGTTCTCAAATTGGTATCAGAGCAGGTTACGCTAATCTATCGCGTATTCATTTTTCCGCAAAATTTTTCTAAGATATCAATTTTCTGAAAAAATTAATTTTTGAAAAAGTGCGTGTTCAAATGGAGAAGTCATATTATAAAATGCCTGTTTTTGACGGGACAAATTATGCTTATTGGAAAGCCCGTAGGAGTTCGGCTTTAAAATCCATTGATGAACGTGTCTGGATTTTGGTTGAACGAGGGTGGACTCCTCCCACCGTGACTGTTGATAATGTGACCAACTTGAAACCTGACATTTCTTGGACTGATGAAGAAATTAAATGGTCATCTTTTCATTCTAAGGGTCTAAGTGCTATTTCTGGGTCTGTCACACCTGATGAGTTCCAACGCATAATGACGTGTACCACGTCAAAAGAGGCATGGGATGTTTTACAACTCACACATGAAGGAACTAATGCTGTTAAAGAGTCTAAGTTGCAAAACTTGACAACTAATTTTGAAACAATCTCCAAGCATGATTCTGAATGCTTTGATGAATTTTATGCTAGAATTTCTGACATTGTGAATACTAGTTTTAATCTTGGTGAACAAATTCCAAATGCTAGAGTTGTTAAAAAGATTCTTCGTTCTTTGCCTAAGCGTTTTATCCCTAAAGTCACTGTGCTAAATTCTATGGGTAATTTAAATACGCTAAAATTGGAAGAACTTGTAGGAGATTTGCAAACTTATGAAATTGATATGTTCCCTAAAAATGCTAAATCTAAAGATAAGGGAATTGCTCTTAAATCCCAAGAGAGAAGGAGTGAGGGTTCATCTAGAAAGAGGGTTGAGTCATCTAGAAAGAGGGGTGAGTCATCTAGAAAGAGAGAGACTGACACGTCAGATTCTGAGTGCGATTTTGACTTAGATGATTTGGCTCTTTTCGCAAAAAAATTCAAGAGGATTCTCAAATTTCAGAAAAATGGCAATTTTAAAGATAAAAAGAAATTTGAGAAAAATAAGTTTGAAAAGAAAAATGAAAAAGTTTCCAAAAATCCTCCTCTGAAAGAAAGTGAGAGATGTTTTGAGTGTGATGGTAGGGGTCATAGAGCTTTTGAGTGTGCCAATCGTCTGAATAGAGAGAAAGGGAAAGTTGTTCTTAATGCTACCCTTAGTGACGACAGTGAGGTCGAGACAGTGGATTCTGGAGAAGAGTCACCTCATGAGTGTAACTTCACCGCATTCATGGCCAGCTAAGTGAGCACTCCTAGTTCTCCTCACGACGTTGAGGATGATGCTTCACTGGGACACCTCGACAGTGAGATCGATGTGAGTGAGGGGGAGGATGACACAAGTGAGAGCGAGAGTAATATACAACGTGCCTACTCTGAGTTATATTCTGAGTCTTTTAAAACTAAAAAGCGTAATAAAGCGTTAGTTCTTAAGATCACCTGATTAGAGGAAAATTTAAAGAAAGCGAAAGAAAGAGAGTTCTCCACCTGCACCGCCCTGAGAGAGAGAGATTCTACATGTGTCGATAATGAGAATTTGTTTAGAGAGAGAGAGTGTTTTAGAGAAAGAGAGAGGGGGCTTGATTAAGTAAGTGGCTAATCTTACGAGTCAGCTCCATTCCTCCGTGGAGACTCGAAAGAAACTTGAAGCCCTTTTTGCCCAGCTGACTCATGACCTTGAGAAAGCACGGGAAGTCAAGGTACAAATCGAGGACAGATCTAGGAAGATGGGAAAGATGCTCCTCGGCCCCGCTTTAGGTTTTGGTGATCATCAAGGAATTGGATATGATGGTGCCTCCACGTCCCAAATTGCACCTGGACCAGTTCCTGAGTTTACTACAACTCCTTATGGTCACCGTAAAAAACCTCGAAGGAGAGTTCGACCAAGAAAAGAAAACCAAGGTCCGCCTTTGACTGTGCTCTTTTGTACTTATTGCAAAAGAAAAGGCCACCTTAGGGAATCTTGCTATAGTATGGGTCGAACACGACGTACTACTGCTTCACCACATCATACTGATAAATTTTCTAGTCTGAGAGAGCGAGTTGAGTTCTTAGCTGCCACGACTCAGAGTTTAATGAAAGAATTCCGACGGATGTCTTCGCCGTTAGTGAATGATTCTCACATTCCAGTTAAAATCAAAAACAACAAAGGCAAACAAAAGGTTATCTCTGCTTGGGTGCCTAAGAAAGATAAAAAGGCCTTTGTTGTTCATGTTGCTCTCAAAGCACATAATACCTCACAGTGGTATTTTGATAGTGGGTGCTCCAGACACAGGACAGGTGATGCCTCATTTTTTACGACTCTTGAGGACTATCAGGATGGTAGAGTCACCTTTGGAGATGGGAGCAAGTCTAGCATTATAGGACGTGGTACTGTCGAGTTACCTGGGTTTCCTAAGCTAGAAAATGTTTTGTACGTCAAAGGTTTGAAAGAAAACCTTCTCAGCATTAGCCAGCTGTGCGACATTGACCTGGCAGTAAAGTTTGATTGGGACGCGTGTAAAGTCTATAATCAAGCCGGTAAACTTTTGATGCAAGGGGTGAGGACCGAGGATAATTGCTATGGTACTGAGCCCACGTACTCACTTGTCTGTAACAGCACCATGATCACTCCTATGGATATGTTGCATCAACGTCTAGGTTATGTGAACTTTAGAGATCTCAACCGCTTAGTTAAAAATGACCTAGTACGTGGCTTACCATCTCTTGGAAAGTCAACTTCGACCGTTTATGGACCCTGTCAGTTGGGAAAACAAATTCGTAGTCCCCATAGGAAGTTACATTCCATTACCACCTCTCGTGTTCTTGAGTTGATTAACATGGATCTTATGGGTCCCACTCGTACTGAGAGTCTAGGTGGTAAGAGGTACATCCTCGTGATGGTAGATGATTTCTCCAGGTACTCCATTGTAGGTTTTCTGAGAGAGAAATCCGATGCTGTAGAATTTTTAACAACCAAGTGCCGTGTCCTGCAAAATCAACACGGTGTCACTATTAACAGAATACGTAGTGACAACGACACGGAATTCACAGAAGCAAAGGTAGACCTTTACTGTGATAGCCTCGAGATCAAACATGAGTTTTTTGCTGTGAGAACTCCTCAGCAAAATGGGATTGTTGAGAGAAAAAATAGAACGATCCAAGAGATGGCTAGATCTATGCTTCTAGGTCGTAAAGTTTCTAGGAGATTTTGGGCAGAGGCAGTGTCTACTGCATGCCACACGGTGAATAGGGTTTATTTACGTCCACACACACTACAGACACCTTATGAGTTGTGGACCGATAAGAAGCCCAACCTGGCGTATTTCCGTGTTTTTGGGAGCAAATGCTACATCCTACGGGATAGAGAGCAATTAGGAAAGTTCAACTCCCGGAGCGACGAGGGAATATTTCTAGGATATTCATCGAATAGTAGAGCATACCAGGTATTTAAACTGAAGAGCTCTAGGGTTATGGAATCAATAAACGTTACCGTGAAAGATGACGAACCTTCGACGGTTATTGATCCTAACCTTAAGTGTGAGGATGAGGATTGTTCTGACAGTGATTTACCTGTTCCTCTCTCACACTCTGTGGATCCTACTCATGTGTTAGGGGACACACATACTTGGGTTCGCAAGAGTCATGACCCTTCTGCCATTGTTGGTGATCCCAATCTAGGGGTCAAGACTCGTGCTCAGCTAGAGAACGTTGTTAGCCATCTTTGCTACACGTCCAAAGTCGAGCCCAAGAACCATAAAGAAGCACTCAAGGATGAACAGTGGATATCTGCTATGCAGGATGAGTTGCTTCAGTTTAAAAAGAATAATGTCTGGGAATTAGTCCCCCGACCTAGTGAGACTAATGTGATAGGTACCCGGTGGATTTTCAAGAACAAAATGGATGAATATGGTACCATAATCAGAAATAAGGCTAGGTTGGTCGCTCAAGGATACACACAGATAGAGGGTGTAAACTTTGGGGAGACATTTGCTCCTGTTGCGAGGCTTGAGTCCATTCGTCTTCTGCTCGCCATCGCATGTCATCTGCACTTCAAGGTGTATCAGATGGATGTCAAGAGTGCCTTTTTGAATGGCATTTTACAGGAGGAGGTTTATGTGGAACAACCAAAAGGGTTTGAAGACCCTCAGCACCCTGAGCACGTCTACTATCTGAGGAAAGCCTTGTATGGTTTGAAGCAAGCACCCCGTGCTTGGTACGAGAGGCTTACTTCCTATCTCTTAGCTCGTGGCTTCAAGAGAGGGGGAGTAGATATGACGTTGTTCGTCAGGAGAGATGACGGTGCTATTTTGGTTGCCCAGGTCTATGTGGACGACATAGTCTTTGGATCCACGTGCTCCCAGCATGCTCATCACTTTGAAGAGGAGATGAAAAGTGAGTTTGAAATGAGCATGGTTGGTGAGATTACATTATTCCTTGGTCTCCAGGTTCGTCAGCTAGAGGATGGGATGTTCATCTCCCAATCCAAGTATGCTAGAGACCTAGTGAAGAAATTTGGTTTAGACTCCGCTAGGCATGCACGTACACCTATGAGTACCACTACCAAGCTTAGTAAGGACACTTCAGGCAAGGACGCAGAGCAAACCTTATATCGGAGTATGATAGGTAGTCTTCTCTACTTGACTGCCAGTCGTCCCGACATCGCCTTTAGTGTTGGAGTTTGTGCACGATATCAGGCGTCCCGAAAGAGTCACATTTACTTTCTCTAAAATGTATTATTAAATACGTGAGTGGGACTCTATCATACGGTATTTGGTATTCCTTTGATACCGATGACCGTTTGTCCGCCTATTCGGATGCCAATTGGGCTGGGGATGTAGATGGTTGTAGGATCACTTCTGGTGGGTGTTTCTATTTTGGTTCTGCTCTTGTCTCCTGGCTGAGCAAGAAGCAAAATTCCATCTCTTTGTCCACTGCGGAGGCTGAGTACATTGCTGCCGGGAGTTATTGCACACAACTCTTGTGGATGAAGCAAATGTTGGAGGATTATGGGATTTCACAAGACACCATGATCATTTCTTGTGATAACACGAGCGCGATACACATATCCCGCAATCCAGTTCAGCATTCGCGCACAAAACACATCAGGATACGTGAGCACTTTATACGTCAGTTAGTTGAAGAGAAAGTCGTATCCCTGAGTTTTGTTCCCACCGACCGTCAGTTAGCCGATATTTTCACGAAACCTTTAGATGCCCTTAGATTTGAGAGTCTTAGGAAATCTTTAGGGATTTGCACAGTTGACTGAGGGGTTGGTCTATGTCTAGAATAGGATGCTCCTTCATGTTCATATCATATGCTTCCTATTGCTAGTCTGTTTTATATGTACCATTGCTTAGTTATACAGCTTTGTTTTATTCTTGTTGCTTTTTATATCTCTTTTGAAAAATACAAAAAGATTTTCCCTTCAGAAATATTTTGAGAAAAAGCACAAAAAGATTTTATTTTGATAATTTTTTTTGAAAAAGGCCAAAAAGATTTTTCTGTTTTTGCACCTTTTATGCATGTGCATTTAAGTTAGCCAAGTCACAACTTCATTCCATATATCCATGTGACTGTTTTATAGAGATTTGAGAGGCTACATCATTTCATCCATGTGCTTAACATTGATTGGAGTCCTTGAGATGTAATTAGTGATATCTTCCTACATGTTTGACTCATATATCCTTTATTGCACACATGCACGACTATATTTGATTATTTCACTTATCTATCTCATGTTGGCTTGCGTGTTTTCATCTCAATCCTGCCTATACAATGTACAATATGCGATAAAACTTGATAAGATTGGAATGCATGTAAAAACCGTTTTGGTGAGACTGTGTGTTTTTGTATAACGGGGAGGGGCTGCGAAAGGTAATCATATATCCTTTGCGCAAAAGCCACCGTTAAAAAGGACCTAAAAATGGAGGAATTTTAATATCCGAGGTCCTAAGAGGTTAAAAGAGCCCGAAAAAATCTAAAGGCAATAAAAAGCTATACATGCCAAATATGGGCCACTTAGGTTTCACCATCAATTCTCCAAACTTTGAGAATTTAGAATGCCTCTATTCAAAATAATATCTAAGGGAGTTTGGTTGGAGCATATAAACGGGTTTGCACTTCCTTGAAAGTCCTGAAAAGCATAAAATCATTTTGGACGTTATTGGTGTGAAAATCATTTTGAGCTTTGAGTTGTTGATTTGATTGAGTCAATATCTTATATTGTAATTTTTTTACACCAAAGTAAGCATTTGAGTTCATTCGCTTGGAATATCCAATATTCATCGTGCACATATGTCATGTTTGTATGCATTGATTTTCCTATCGAATTTGATCACACCACTTCATTTACGCTATCATCGACTTGGTTACTTTGTGTTCATTCATGGTGTGGTTTTATCCTAGTGTCACCCCGCTCGTGCTTATTTGATTTGTTTCTCTCATTTGTCTATTTGGGGACATCATAAAAAGGGGGAGAATGAATTATCTTATTATGGGGGAGTTTTGAATGATTGAGTTTGTTCATAAATTGGTATATATGTTTATCTCACTTCAAACTCGATATGTCACGTGGTATTTTGCCTTTTCTCATGTGTGTAGGTACTACATGGATTATCATTGTATTGCACACCCTGATGAGAAAAGCGTTGAGATTCCTGAAGATTTGAAAATCAAACGATGTTGTTTTATTCACTTGTACTCTTTCAGTTTTGGGTTCATGGAAGGGTAGATTTGTATAGGCAATTCATTATGATTGATAATTCGGATGTTTGTTTTTATGTATGTACCGGCATAGACATAGGGGGAGATTTGTAAGGACATTTTTGTCCATGAGCATTTTATATGTCGTACGCCGTTACACCGTTGAGAAAATTCAAGAATCATACGCTCATCAACGGAATCCTAATATCAAAGGCAGAAAATGAATCAGGGAATAGACCGGACCGATCCGGCCCAGATAAAAGAACCGATCCAGTTCATATGGACCGATCCGCCTAAAGAGACCGGACCGATCCGTCTACTGAGGAGAGGCCAGTGTACCACGGATCCATAGCGGACCGATGAAGCTAAAAAGACGAACCGATCTGATGCCAACCGGATTGATCCGCCTTAGAAAAGGAACCGATCTGATGTAACCGGACCGATCCGCCTAAAGATACCAGACCGATCCGACGAGGATAATTTCAAGCAGATCGTGTTCAGATCATGTTCCGAATTTTAGGGCTCAAGTTCTCCTACTTAATCCCACTACGGGAAGTGGTTTTTCCAAGACTTCTATACACGATTTTTAGAGTAGAGAAAGCCCCATATATTCACCTATTGAGTACCAATACTCTAGGTATTTTGATTCACACAAAATCCATACATTTGTGAATCCTTTTGGTAACCCAGGAACGCAGTTTTTGCAGTTCAACCCTTGTGGAGGAGACCGTTCTTCTTCTCCATTGCAGCCCTACTGGAAAGGGATAATTCCAGCCGCGACTACAGAATCCGATACCTGAGGGTAATTCTTAGTCAACTTGTATTTTCATTGTAATCCGATTGTAAGTCATTTTCTTACAAATTATAGTGAAAATAAATGGTTTTGCCCCTGTGGGGGATTTTTCCTCAATTATGAGTGTTTAAATAACTCTTGCATGATTTCATATTGTTTCAATCACACCTAGTTGCATTTTTAGGGTTTGTTTGGGTTAAAAGGTGTTTTAAATATAATTTGATCATTTGAACGCGAGGACACACATTCTCAATGTAGGCGTGATGTCGGCTCTAGCCGACCTGATGGATAACTGTCCCCATGGATCACGAATACCTCAGTTGTTGTCTGAGTGTGAGGCAACTAGTAACGTCGGCCATGGCTGACCTTGCTTAGGACGGGACCGATGGTTGCCAATCTGGGGCACTTCTAACCTCGGCCACCTCCTTGGCCGAGGTTGGTGTCTCTGAGCTGTTGGGCATATCACCCATCCCCATATGGACAATAATCCAGTGGTCATGCCACTTTTAAAATTAACCAACCCAACATCGATCCAATATAATCCAACAGTATTGTCAACAAAAAATGTGTATCCCGTACTCCTTCTAATTCATCTACTCATTTAATTATTTTCATCAATTAAAGTATACAATCATTAATTTACTAATTTACAATGGCGGGCAATCCTACTTTCATAATTAATCATATATTAATTTACTAATTTACAACGAGGGGCAATCATATATTAAGTTACTAAAAAAATTAATAATCAATCAATTCGTTTACAAGGGACACTACGCACAAACACGCACATACACGCACACTACACACACATATACACAAACGCGCAGATACAGACACACACACGTAGCCCCCACCCCTACCCCACCACCCACCCACCCCATCCCTACCCCCTCACCTCACCCCCTTCCCCCACCACACACACACACAAACAGCCCCACCCCCCACCACACACACCCTTCCCCACTCCCTTCCCCCACTATACACACACACACACTGACCCATCCCCTTCCCCCACCACACACACACACAGACCCACCCACCCCCCCCCCCCCACACACACACACATATATATATATATATATATATATATATATATATATATATATATATATATAAATGGGAGAGAGAGAGAGAGAGAGAGAGAGAGAGAGAGAGAGAGAGAGAGAGAGAGAGAGAGAGAGAGAGCAACGTAGAGAGAGAGAGAGAGAGAGAAAAGGAGGGAAGAAATCGGTGGGGAAAAAAAGGAGGGGCAAGGGTTTTTTGTTGCGAAATTTGTCACGGACTTGTCACGGTCATTGACCGTCACAAGTCCGTGATAAGTCATGTTTATCACGGACTTGTCACAATCATTAACCGTGGCAAGTCTTTGTCACAGACTTGTCACGGTCAATGAACGTGACAAAAAATGTGTGTTTTTTTGTCACGGTCATTAACCGTGACAAAGCTAGCCGCTGGAAGGGTGCCAATTTAGCCATTTTGGTGTAGTGTACAAAGGTATAGATAGTAGTCTTACTCAACGACTCGATCCACCCACGAGACATGACACTCCTCCGATCTTCAACCACTCCTCTCACAGTTCCCATGCAAAAATTAACCTTCTTCCACGATGCCTGTCCACAACACACGCGTCCACGTATGTCTCAATGTCCACCGATATGGCTTGTGATGTCTACGATGTTGGAACCGAACTCCACCAAATCTTCACCGTAAAACCGACAATGTTCAAGTGTAGAATAACTCTTCTTAGTTGTACAAAGATCACTATAACAAATATCAATGATAACTGGCATCTTTGAAACTCTAAGGATGTGTTTAGACTTAAAAACCTTAGAAAATTGTTTGCAGAAATCATACTGTTTGAAAACTAAAATTTGTTCTGCACGCACTTCAAAAGAGGGAACGAAACACACGTTAAATAGGATTTTTATGTTGGCGTTTTGTTCAAGCGACATTGACCTATCGCTCGAACAAGATAGCAATGTCGCGCGAACGATAGAGCATCTTGCTCGAATGGCATTTCAGGTCGTTTGAGCGACGTGCGAAATTAAAGTTTAATTTTAAACCAACTCTTAAGATAGAGTTACACTTAAATTTAACTCTAATACGTCCTTATCAGATTAAAACGATGTGTAAGGCTTTTCAAACAGTTATAAAACATTTTAAAAACATTTATTTAATAAAATTTACATCCTTAATCATTTTAAAATAAATTTTGAGTTTCATTAAATGTATGCATTCTTACCGCAGTAATGATGGACATCAATTAAGCTTTGAAGATGAATAAACTTGCAACAATTAAACTTTGGCATAATTAATTACCTGAAGCTTTGTTGCAACGTCTTCAACACATCATAGTCTGTGTGGGATCGTGACAAATAAAAATAGACCTATGACTCAAACGTGTTTTGTTCCAGGAATAAGTTAAAACGATATAATGGAATTAATTGGAAATTTTTTCCTTACAGATTCTTTCACTCTCATTCACGATGAAGAGTAAATTTTGGTCAAACGGTTCCCGAGAGCGTCTGGTGGCCTCCAAATCAATTTTCAAGGGAAAACGGATCATTCATCCAAATAAAACGTCTTATTTATGCAAGAGATAGACTGTTAAAAGGGATTATGTTCCCTTCGGACATTTATTGAGGTTTTTCTTTGACGATGAAGTTTATTAGGGTCAAATCTGGGCCTGGGAGCACCTAGTGGCCTCCAGATCCATTTTTCATAGTAAAACGGATCGTTCATCCGAATGTACGGTCGATTTCCACATGGGGAAGACTTTTGGAAAGGGGCTTCGGAGATCTTTAAAGATTCATTGATCTTTCTCTCTTATAAGAGAGTTGATCGGAGTTAAACCGGGGTCGAGAGAGTCTCATGTCCTTTAAATCGGTACTCAAAGTATTACCTGGGTTTATATTGAATGAGGAGGTTCTAGGTACCTAAGGAGAGATATAGGGGGTCGTAGAATGTCATCAAATGGACACCAGTATATAGAGTACCTCGGTGGGTGAGCTTTAGAAAAAGTGAATGTCGTCAAATAGACACCACATGGATGTTGGGAAAGAGGTTAATTATGTGAATCAAAGGGAGGAGGATGACCGATTCATAGGGACGAGGTCAATTATGAGGACCTAAGGTAATGCTGGGAATGACTGATTCTATAGGCTAAGGTCAATCTTGAGGACCGAAAGTTGATGATGACCAGTTTTATGAGCCGACGTCAATTCTGAGGACCAAAAGTTATCACGAATGATTCATCAGGATGAGGGCAATTCTGAGGACCTAAAGTTATGGAAATCGATTCTGCGGCTCAAGGTCAATTCTGAGGCCCTAAAGTTATGGCGACCATTTTTTTCGGTCGATGTTAATTCTGAGACCTTAAAGTCGAGGCGATCAATTCCACTGGTCTAGGTAAATTGTGGGAACCTAAATTAGGGCGACTAACTCTGCGGGCCGAGGTCAATTTTGAGGAACTAAAGTAGGGGTGACTGATTCATCAGGACAAGTTAAATTCCGAGAAACTAAAGTTATGGCGACCAACTCTGCGGGCCGAGGTCAATTTTACTGTCCTAAAATTATGGTGACCAATTTTGTGGGTCGAGCTTAATTTTACGGACCAAAAGTTAGGATGAACGATTTTAAGAGTCAAGGTCAATTCTTATGGGTCGAGGTCAATTTTAAGGACCTAATGTTATGGCAACCAATTCTGCGGGTCGAGGTCAATTCTAAGGACCTAAAGTTATAATATGGTGGTTTGCTCTCTGGGGAGTCTTTAACTTATCTTTTGGGCGTTTGGTTGCACTTGTGGTTTAGTTTGGGAGAGATTTGCGACTAGGGCTTATAGCTACACTCAGTAAGTTGTATTTGGATGTTTTTCTAGGGAAACAACCGATTTTTAAGGTTTTGAGTTTCGTTGGGGATGACTTGACGTTTTGGGATTCCGTTGGGGAATCATAGTGGACTTTCGGACGTGATCGCGTCGTTTTAGGGTTTAAATTGGGGATAAGAATATATTTTTATTCCAGCTGGGGATTTTGAGAGCTTGAAAACCAATTTTGTTAGTGAAGAAATGTTTCAATATCTATTAGCAATTTTAGGAATTTTTTAAAGAATTTTTGGAATTTTTTGTGATATTTTAATGAAAATTTAAGGGGCTGCCGACTGGAAAATTATAGAGGCTACCACCCGGAAGTGGAACAGTCTCATGGGTTTCCTTGGGAAGGGTAATAAGAAGGTGCCGAT
This sequence comes from Sambucus nigra, assembly GCA_949130495.1. Taxonomy (NCBI): domain Eukaryota; kingdom Viridiplantae; phylum Streptophyta; class Magnoliopsida; order Dipsacales; family Adoxaceae; genus Sambucus; species Sambucus nigra. The sequence continues at coordinate 117,297,823 of OX422219.1, forward strand.
CGGTGGGTGACTGGAACTGCCAATCGACATAACCCTTGGCCTTATATAAAAAGGGACAAATTCTCCTCATTTTTTGGAGCTCCTAGCATTCAGATCTTCTGCCTTTTCTTGCTAATATATGTTTCCAATATTTTTCCTTCTTTTTGTCTTAAAAATGGAATATTTTTCTAGTAGCATGACCCATATGGCGTGATTGGGTGTCGCTAATTGGGTGAACCCAGAGTGGCGAGCTAGGGTGCCACTAATATTGGACAGTGAAAATGACATCAAGTTGTTTGATCCAGCTGCTGAGGATTATTTTTTTTTCTCCGCGAAACCTCATTTCACTGGTCGTCTAGGTTAAGGAAACCTTGTATATATATAAGTATTAATGACCTTTGACATTATTTTCCTTCTTTTCTTCTTTTATTTCTTTCAGTTGAGAAAAAGGGTTTTTATTCACTTTTTGTTTTTGAAGACGGACATAGATTCTACGAGCTTTCGTTCCTGAGGGATGAGAGGGTTTAAGGATGTGTGGGAGCATCTTCTAGTGGTGGTTCTTTGGATAGTTTCCTTTGTGGGTTTCGGTCTCCTGGCATATGTTATGGATGAGAAATATGGTTGTCCTATGGGCGTTGGGATAGAGGTGGTGGGACGCTACCCACACCATTCATATAGGATTCAGGGAAATGATTTTGACTGCCATTCATGTCTTATAACTATTGGGGATTGACTTTGAGGGCTTGAAGATTGAGGTGGATCGATCTTTGAGGGTGACACCTGAGGCAATTGAGGATGCATTGGGATAAGTGGGGATGATAGTCTCTAGTGATACGGTCCACATTTCTTCTCTTCGAGAGATACTATTAAGATGAAGGATCGATGCGACAGATGGGCTATATGTATGGAATATGGCCTATATATTCATTCCTTTTTTGTTAGGGGGATTCTTGGTGGCGTCAAGTGGAAACGTCGTCAACCTATGGTTTTTACCATTTTTGAGGGTATTTTCGAATATCTCTCTTTATGACTGGGGGGAGCCTGACCTTGGCGACCCTATATTCTTCTCTGGACGCTTTCAACCGATGCTGTTGGCAGACCTTTATGGGGACGACGTACCTTCTAGAGGTAATAATCGCATTTCTCGTTATGGATATTCCTAGATTTTTCCTTTAGTTTTCTTTTTCTACTGATTCCTGTCTTTCTGCAGACGTGGTTTTATGAGGTGATCGGGCTTAATGTCCGTTTGATAGGTCTGGATGATGAGTAGGTGGGAGACTTTTGTTGGATGTATTATTGGCAGAAGTCTAATGGGCAGTCAAGTTAGTCTCTTTCTATGTTGGCAGTGCATCAGGCCTTGAACACCACGACGATCGACCAGGTTATTCCTCTTTTTCTTTTGAATCCTCTGTTAATATGGGGTCCGCACGAGCTAATATCAGACAACAGGTTGTATTTTGAGGCAAAATTCATAGAAGTGGTTAACGATTATGGGATTCAAAGACACAAATCTTATCCCTACCGACATCAAACCAATGGTACAACCGAAGCCGCCAATAAAAACCTCAAAGCCATCAGGAGCAAGATGATCGAAAGCTGTCAAAATTGGGCTGACCGGATCCCTTACGCCCTTTGGGGCTACCGCACTTCAGTTTGAACATATATTGGGGATACCCCTTACTCACTGGTATACAACATGGAAGCAGTCCTTCTTGTTGAGCTAAAAATTCCTTTATTACGCATCATGCTTGAAAGCAAAGTTAGTGAGGAAGACAAGTACTAAAATCGTCTTAGCGAATTGCCACTCTTGGACAAAAGGAGACTGAAGGCTCTATATCACATATAAGGATAACATCGCCGAATAACTTGATAGTTAAATAAGAGAATTAAGTACGTGGTATACGACAAGGGTATTTAGCCCTCACAAAGATTATAGAGCCCATCTGGGATCCTATAGGGAATTTAAACCCAATTGTAGCGGCCCCTACATTGTAAAGAAGATCATATTTAGTGGTGCCGCTATGCTCATCGACCTCGATGGGGAAGAGATGGACCGTCTAGTCAATCTGAACCATCTTAAGAAATTTTACCTTTAGTCTAAAATCTCAATGTGCTACGACTTTCCTCATCTCTCCTCTATTCTAAAAAGAAATATTAATTTTCGTCTAATCAGAACTACGTGAGGCTTGACCCTCTAAAAATCTTTTTACTTTCAAAAATGAAAGTTAGAAAATTTCCAAAACCCCCAGACATACGTAGGCAGCTCACACGCTTCACATGATCATGGCCTCCTTATTTTTCACAAAATATTATTCTTATCCTCGAGAACGACAGTTCATTTTATCATGTACGTGAACAAGAGGATTATGTATGCCATAGCGATTGGTATAGATAATTTAAATGCAAAAATCATCATAGACGCACAATAATATAGTTCAAATTTTCTTATTTCATTAATTTTGTTACAATTACATCGGTATAGGGAGTCAAACAATTTCCCCGGCCAGCCTAACATTATTTTTCCTCATACAAGACAAATTACTCTTAAAAAGCCCTTCCAAATTTATTCCCATACATAAGCAAACACATTACAAAAGCTTAATAAAATGAATTCCCTTGGGATCCTACCCGCAGATGCAAGAGGAACCGGCTCCATCATTATTTACATCCTGGGTCCCCAAACTTCCCTTGCTTTGATAGAATACTGAAGGTGCTCCATGGCATGGTAAGCTCGGACCAGCTTATGAAAAACCACAACACCTCCATCCATGGTGTCAAACATGACAAGACACCTTTGTTCGGTCTCCTCGGCTAGCATCTTGGCAACCACCCTCCTCCATAATTACTTCATGTAATCCCCTAAAATATGGCAAACTCTGCCAATAAACTGGGGAAGGACAAGTCGACGATCGATAATTCTCCCATAGAGAGCATAATTGTATGCTCGTGCATTATGTCAAATCCTCCATAGGAAAGAAGTCTAGTGTCTAGTGTCCAAGCCCACGTTGATAATGTAGCAATAAAAAAAGTTTGGCACAACTTCCAAGGGATATTCATAAAGGAACTCCATATGGAACTTCTCCGATAACCACATGAACAACATAATGGGTCTACCCCTCAGGAAGTTAGAACGGACTTCCCGACATGTATCTGGGCTATTTGGCCATTCAGGGTCTCCACCACGAAGTGATGGCTATAAGTTGTGGGTCCACCAACAGTTCCCCGATCAGTAATAGTAATTTTAAAGTTAACCCAAGGATAACGGATTTGGCATAGCGCGCATCACCAACATCTTATAAATCCATGAAATGCAACACAGTCGGGAGAGAGATCATTCATCTCGTGACCAATAATCGAGCCACCAAGGGCGAGATATGGAGAATTCCTACTAATAGCTCCCGAGTAGACCGGGAAAATTCAGGCATGTCTTCCACGACACTAGTATTTATCCCTAATATGGAAAATAACTCTTTATAAATCAGACAGACTTCTTCCAACCAAAAGCGAAAGACATGGTCTTCAGGGTCCAGGTAAGAGGCGAATTCAAGCCATATTGCAAAATGACGAGACAAGAAGCAAGAAGTATGCAAAAGAAAGTAACTATGGATGGGTGAAGAAAATACTCCACCATTACCCCTATTTATACTTGGAAAACTTAGCTAAAAACAAAAGTCCTACAAATCCCAAAGGAAAACTTGCCCCACCAAGGACCAAGTAATTAAAGAAAGTACAATCAAAGCCTTGGGTTGATTGGACTGGACTAACATGATGATCGACAACCCCCTATTTTTGGAAAGTTCCATTTTTTCCTTTTTTATCAAAATAAAAAAACTCACTAAAAAAATTCTTATTCTAAGGAACTCATAATTTCCTTCTCCGTTTATTTTTACTTATCCTATTTTAAAATAAAATTTCTCTCAAATTATTTTCAATCATTTTATGGTCTCAGCAACAAAGTAAAAGTGCATATGCATTAAGTCATTAAAATAAAAATTAAAAAAATTCCATTTCATTACATATATATTGCTTTATTACACTTGTTTTGTAGGAAGATAAAAACAAAGATGGGACTCTTCCCAAACCATCCAAACTCTCTCTTTCTCTCTCTTCTATTTATCTTTCTCTAAGAGCCCCCATCCCTGCGATGTGCGCATTCCACGATGATGAGATGACAAGCCTCCGCTCCCCAAACCTGATCCCTCCCCAGACGAGGCAGATGGCACCAAGCAAGAAGGGACCGGGATTTACTCCCGAATATGAGCAATAACATAAGCTACCCAATCCCTAATATCCCTAAGCAAGTTGGTGACACCCGAATGTGCTACAAGAAAGAGAGAAAGGAGCAAATTAGTTAGTCTGAGGCAAAAAAAGAAATCTCAAAATCAAAAGACAAATGAATGAATGGTATACCATTGCTTGAAGAACATCCTCTGTTAGCCCAGTTCCTCCAGGTCCATCGTATTTAAACGATGCATCAATCTCACCAACCCTCTGTGACCATCGGATGTTGTAAAAATGGGGATCCAACTTCATAAATGGAACCTCTGATGCTATCGTCGTTGCCAATGTCGACGCGCCACCCGCACTGTGGGAGACCCGACTGGATGACTCGTGCCCCAACCAGAGGCCACAGGGGGAATAGGAATAACATCATATATGTTCGGCAGTATCTGCCACCTCGATAAGAAATACAAGTAATCATAGGTCGCCACCGTATCGATATATGACAAATAAAGCTCGCCGACTATTACCTCCACCCTCGCCTCCTCTAACATCTCCCGTTCGTGCCTCATATACATCAGGGCCCTCGCAGGTGGCACAATCACCTCGTCCTCAACCATCATTTGGATTACTCTCTCCCCTAGATGCCATGAGTAGCCAACAATCATTCGCAAGAAGATGTCATAGTTGCGTGTTCCCCTTGGTCACCCCCATGTGCTGGATAGCCATCCCGAAGGGGAACAGAAGGTCACTTACAAAATTCCAAGCGGAAAGTCAGTATCTAAAAAGGTTATAGAAGAAAAGTCATCTCAAAAGGAAAGATTAATTTACCCAATTGCTCGACAGGCCCTTCACCTGCCCGAGGTAGCCCAAAAGACTGTGCCACTGTTGTTTGGCACCTCTTACGCCATGCCGGTCGGCACCTTCCCTAAAATTTGTACAAAAATTCCCAAAAAAATGCTGAAAATTTCCTAAAATTTCCAAATGAATTGTAGAAGCTTGTTCATGAAGAAAATCATTTAATACCAAACATACTTCCACAGTGAAACATTTATTTCCCTAGCAGAATTCCCAAAATTAATTGGATATCTCCCCAGCGATGTCCTACAAAGGACACCGCAGAAATTCCCTAAAAAAGAAACATCCAACTCTTGAATTTATACATTTTCTCCAATGGAATCTCGAAAAGAAAAATACACCCTAAGCGCTCAGAATTGGCTTCGACCTGAAGAATTGGTCACCTATACTTAAAGCCCGTAGAATTATCTTCGACCATCAGAATTGGTCGCTTCAACTTAAGCCCTCATAATTGGATTCGACCCTCAGAATTGGTTGCTTCTACTAAAGACCTCAGAATTGGTTACCTCTAATTAAAGCCCTCGAAATTGGCTTCGACCCGTAGAATTCGTCACCCTCACTTAAGCCCTTAGAATTGGCTTCGACCCACAAAATTGGTCACCCTCACTTAAGCCCTTTGAATTGGTCACCCCCACTTAAGCCCTATTAATTGGATTCAACCCTTAGAATTGGTCGCTCCTACTTAATCCCTTAGAATTGGCTCTGACCCTAGTCACCCTCACTTAAGCCCTTAAAATTGGCTTCCATCTTCAGAATGAGTCACCCTTACTTAAGGTCCTCAGAATTAACCTCGACCCACAGAATTGGTCATTTCAACTTAAGGTCATCAAAATTGACCTTGGCACGTAGAATTGTTCATTTCAACTTATGTTCCTTAGAATTGACCTTGGCTCATAGAATTGGTCATTTTAACTTAAGGTCCTTAGAATTTACCTCGACCCATAGAATTGGTCGCTCCCTACCCTAGGTCCTCAGAATTAACCTCAGCCATCAAAATTGGTCACCCTCTACTTAAGGTCCTCATAATTAACCTTGGCATGCATAATTATCCATTCCCAGCATTTCCATCGGTCCTTAAAATCAGATTCGACCCTCTAAATTGGCCATCCCCGTCCCTTAGGTCCGTAGAATCAACCTCTTTCCAAAACATCATATGGTGTCTATTCGATGGATTTCACTTGTTCTAAGCTCACACATCTAGGGGCTATATAGACACCACATTCTAGGACCCCCAAGTATCTCCTTAGGTCCGCATCACTCCCCTATTTCACTACAAACCCTAATCCGATTTAGATACCATCAGGAGCTCTCGGGCCCCGTTTGACTCCGATTAACTTCATTGTTAGAGTAAAAGCTCTTTTAATTTTATTAGGTCTTCAAATACCCTTTCCAATGGTCTACACCATGTGCAAATCGTCATAATGGTTCGGATGAATAGACCATTTTACTACGAAAAATTGATCTTGAGGCAATTGGGTGCTCTCGGGCTCTGATTTGACCTGAGTCAGCTTCATCACCAAAGTGAAAGCTCTTTGAATGTTCGAAGGGCACTGTAACCCCTTCTAATAGTCCACCCCAAGAATGAAACATCATAATCATTCGAACAAAGGATCTGGTTCCCCCAAAAAATTGATATGGAGGCCACCCAGCACTCTCAGGATCCATTTGACCAAGGTAAACTCTTCATCTCGGACTTAATGATTATTCAAAAGGAACTAAATACCCTTTCCAAAAGTCCACCTCGTGCATGAATCAGCCTTATGGTACGTACGAACGACCTATTTTACTCTAAGAGGTCACTAGGCTCTTTCGGGCCCCGATTGACCAAGATCAACTTTTCAAACCGGGAGAACCTATTAAGAATGTCAAATTACCTCGCATAAACCTTCTAACAATCTACCCCGTGAGTGATTCTGACTTACCATTCAGACGAATGATCCGCAACTGTCCGGCGATCTCCCTTCTTCCAAGCCACGTTTAATCCAAAGTCAACTCCTGAACCCGGGGTCATCCTAAAAGAATCTTATAGGTATCTGAATTAGCTTTCTAACGGTATGACCTGTGTGCAATTTGGATCAATGAATTGCATTTTATGACCTTTTTGACAAAATATTTGCACGAGACTACCAATTGGTAGGTCCATTTCCCAGCCAATCGATAGTATGTCTCGGGTTACCTACTAATTGGTAGGTCTATGGTTATGGCGATTGGAAGTCCTCTCACCCTATAAATAGAGGGCATGATCTCACTACCAAGGCACACTTCAAATCCATCAGCATCAGTGATCTCAACAACATTCTCTTGTAATCAGCGAAGTTTCCTTGTATCAAATTCCTTTCGATCTTACGTTCCCATCCTTTTCATACACAATTTGGCAAAATCTCTTTCTCTCACATCCAACATTCATCTCAACATTCAAGAAAGCTCATCCAAGATCAAGACCAAGACTTAATTCTTCAAAGAAGGTCCAAAATCCTTCTCTCTCTCACTCTCTCTTTTTAAATTTCTTGTTTTCGCATTAATTACTTTAAATTCATAATTTAATTTTTACTTTAGTTCATACACATTAACATCTCTCCTTTTTATTAATTATATTGCAAATACTTTATTTTCTATTAAAAAACTAAAACAAACAAAAAGAGGGTTACACCTATAAATTGCAACGTGATTATCCCTCACAATTTCTTAAAACAAAAACACATTTTCTACACACACACATATAATAAAGTCTCATTCGAATCTCTGGGATTAACCCCACCCTTCAGCCGCATGAAAACTATGTGAACTTTCATGTCTTTATAGGCAACGTAGGCGTCTCGGTTTAAAATATGAGACTCGAGTCCAATTTTCCAATTTTCCATTTTTTCAATTTGTCAATTTTTCAATTTTTCGATTTTGCAATTTTGCAATTTTCCTAAATTCCCCATTTCCGCATTTTTCATATGCTTGCATTATTTTAATACATATTATATTTTTTATCCTTAGAATCATTTTATCCAACACATATTATCGTTTCATTATAATGATCAATATCATGATAAGCGCGTACATCTTATTTTTTAAATATTATTTTGGGAACATTCCAATGGATGACCCCACTCCATTTTTTCCATGATGAGAGTTCGGCAATTCCGATATCCATTTATATATACACGCACACACACTTCATGGAGAAAAAAAGGAAAAAAATAACCAAAGCCCATGAGAGAACGAAAGGACAAGATGGGTGCCTAACACCTTCCCATTTCGTAACTTAGCCCTCGAACCTTTGAACTATTTGTTTCGTAAGCATCAGTTTGCCTTTGATGTCGCTCGCTTGAGGCGGCAACATGTTCTTTTGCCTATTTTATACAAGATAGGCTAGAGCCTCCATCTTTTTACATGCACCCCACACCTACGACAGACGAAGCGTGCCTAGATCATGGAGGGTGCGAGAGCTTCATCCCCCTTTTCCCACACCCCCTTTTGATAAGAGAGAGGGAGGATATCGGGATGGCCATAGCAATGATGATTGGAGAGCCTTAATTGTCATACACGGATATTATGGCGACCTATGATTACCTCAACTTTGCGACGATCCGATTCATAGCGCCTTGTATATACGATGTGGGGAACATGTCTCCGCTCCTACAGTTTTAGGCAGGGGTGAGTATGCCAGTGGGTTTCACCCATAGCATAGGTGGTGTGTCGGCAGCGGTGGAGATAATGGAGGTTCCATTCATTTATCTTGCTCTTCCCTCCTATAATTTCCGATTAATTGGAGGGGGATCGTTGTGTATGTCGCACCACCCAAATGAGGTGAATTCGGGGGTGTTGGGGATGACGGAGGACATCCTTCATCCAGAGGTATATCTTTTATCTTCCTTTGTACTTGTGTTTCTTTGCTTAAGACTGATTGATTTGACTTTTACTTATGTTTCTTTGTTTCCAACATGTTCGGGTATCGACTATTTGTCTAAATCAGGGACTCAACTCCGGTTCCTTCTTATCTGGTAATATCGTCAACCTCAGAGGAGGGGTCAGGATTGGGGAGTGGAGGTTACACAGCTCCCCTCCAGGGGAAAAGAGCTCGCCATAGGGAATAGGGGTCTTAAAGAGAGAGAGAGAGAGAGAGAGAGAGATTTAGATTGGGGGTATCGGGATGAGTCCCGTTGTTCCTGCTTTCCATTGCCTTTTTTCTTTTTTTCTAAAAAATGTAATGTTGCAAATGGAAATATATAAAATGAATGATATTTTTGTTTATTTATCTTTGCTTAAGTTATTTAGTCTACATGCACTTTTTACTTTGTTTTTGAGACTGTAAAAAGGATGGGATATTTTATTAAATAACTAGAAAGAAAATTTATTTTGAGGAAGGATGAGTAAAAATGGATAATATAGGAAGAAAAAACCTTTTTTTAATAAGGATTTAATTTTTTTAGATTTTAATTTCGAGAAAAAAAGAACCATAGGATTTTTTAAAATAACCGGGTGCCGATTGGCATCCCCTTGTACTGCCTATCGATAGGTAAATCCAGTCGAATGACCCTAAGGCTTTGATTTCACTTTCTTACATCCTAAAGTACTTGGTAGGGTAGGTTTTATATTGGGATCTTTTGGGTTTTTTGTCTTTACCAAGGTATTTGGGTATAAAAAGGGGGTAAGGTGGTGTGGTTTTTCACCCAATCACATTTTCTCTTCTTTCTTATTTCTTTCCTTCTACTTTACTATTTCTCAAATGGCCCTTCCCATGAGTGAAGAATTCGCTTCATATTTCGAAAGCCTGGAATCTATGTGTCTATATAATGTAGATTACCAAGCCTTCAATTTGCGCCGACTCTCCTTGTGGCGCAACCAGGCTATTGATTAGAACATGTTGGTGGCAGCAATACAATTTTGGTATCCCAAGGATCATGTTTTCCTCTTTGGCTTGGATGAGGTCTGTCCGACCTATGAGGCTTTTTCAGTCATGTTAAGGATTAATCCCAGTGTGGCGGCGGCTATGCCTGAATTCTCTCGGTCTCCTCGGGCGTTGTTAGAAGAATTTCTCCATATTTCTCCTTCGGTGGCTTGACCATTGATATCTAGGGCAATGATATCTCACCCAAATGTCATGTTTTCTATGCGTCTACAAGATTTCAACTATGCGGTCCATGCCTGAGCTGTTGCCCTGGGCCTAACGTCAAAGCTGTCACTGTTGACTGGGAACCTAATGGTGGACCCTCAACTAACTTCCATTAAAATGTGGATGTCATATCGGCATAATCTAGCAAACGTGAAACTGGAAGAGACCCTAAACGATCTAGATACTTGGAAAGAAGGACATTATGATTTTCTGAGAGGAAGCTCGATTATGCTATGTGACACCCCGCCTACTGGGATACCGGGACATAACTCCTATATCAAATTATGACAAGAGTCTCATATGGATCATTCTTAGCATTATTGTCGAAATTCCATTTAATTACTAATAACCTATTTGGCCGGTGTCAAAATTTTACTTAACTACTCTTTTTAAACGAATAAAATTAAAACATCCACACAGTTAATGCGTAAATGAAACTGAAATGAAATAAAATAATCGAACACTCGGTCAAAATTATTACAACCATATCGAATGATGTGATAAAAGAATAAATAAATGCAATTGTGACATTGACCCAAATGTTTATACAGTTTCTCCTATCGAGAGTACAAAGATAGAAGCGTCTATCGAGAACCTGCACGCATCCACAGCTGCTGCAGCTGACGTCTGACTCGAAGGAAGTGCCATCCAGGCCTCCCTGTGTCTGGACACCTATATATATATATAGCAATAGAGGAAAGTAGATAAACGGGTCAGGGACCGAATTTTGAAAATATTTTGCAAGTGCATAAATGATTTATTTTTAGAAAAAGATTTGTATCTCATATTTAAGTTTGGTATCGTGCTCCCATGAGATACCCATCACCTCTCTTCTAACAGTGCACTCCTAGCGCATCCCTCTAAACATCCTAGTCAAGCTACCTTGCTAAACTAGTCTATTACCCAACCACTATCAACCCTAGATAGCCCAAGAAATGTACTAGGGATAAACTTCTCCCCAGTCTCAACACTAAGCCATGTTCGTGCGTGGGGTATCTCGCAAAGCGAAATCCAAACAAGGAATCCCCCTAATACACTACTACATGATAAGGTCGATCGTCGAGATACGCCAGTCCCTCAGTACAGAATATATATAAATATATATACCATAAGAAATATTTATATTAGAGCACTAAGGATTAAACAATGCCATATTCGTGCGTGGGGTGTCTCGCAAAGAGAAATCCAAACAAGGAACCCCCCCCCCCCCGATACACTACTACGCGGAAAGGTCGATCGTCGGGATCCATTAGACCCTCGGTACTTGATTTATCCATAATATATACATATCTCCATATACATCCGGATCTATCTCCCGGACTGAGGATTTATATACCAAGTATTTATCAATACTTATCATATTTATCTCAAAACTTTCCATTTCCTTTCTTATATCAAGGAAATGTATATAAAAGCCAATTCATTATCATGAATTACTTTAACATAACATATAACTTTTTAAAAGCCAATTTTATTATCATAAAAATGCTTTTTCATTTTAAAACAACCCATTTCCCTTCTCATATACAGGAAATGTAATTAAAATCCATTTTTATTATCATAAAAATGCTTTTCCCATATCATATGCTTCCACTTCCCTTTTTCCATCCGGGTCGTGTTACCGAAGCCAAACATTATCCCATTTCCCATCCTATATCCAGGAAATGTATTTAAAGCCATTTTATTATCATAAAATGCTTTAACAAATCTAAGACCGTCCCTCCGAGTTTCCCCACTGGACGCGCCCCTAAATGGCTATCATCTTCCAGGGCCCATCAAAGAAGATAACCTGGGAACCTAACAACGTCGGGAAGCGGCCATATGCCTGCGGTAAAGTCAAGACCACACCTAGAATCTCCTAACCACCGCAGTAAAATATAATCACCATATGGCCTAGGACTATATCCACCCTGCATTCATTAGCCAGGGGTATCACCATACGCACGCAACTTCCCTTATGATAGCGATTTAGGGAGGTGTGTAACCATAATTTTATTAATTATGAAAATATTTTCTTTTCCATTTTGAAAATATTCATTTTTACATTTCCAAAATCATTTACATCATACCATGCATATATACTTTATTCACATAGTATATACACATACTATATATTCCTCCCCGAATATATATAAATGGCCAGATTTGTCAATCTCATCTAGCGATGATTAATAATCCCAAAGATTGTCTCAAAGAATCATAATCATGCGTTCATATAAGCATGATACTATACCCAAAGTTTTTCCTTACTTTTATAACTAATAAATACCTTAATCATCCCTAAGGATTTTATTGGATGTATCCAATTATACCAATTCACTCTAAGTGAATATACATATCTATATCCCCAAATTATCCTTGTTATATCCTAGGGTACACTCAACAGTAATCGAAATAATTATGCTTTCTATACGCATAATTATATAGGCCTATATGCCTACTTGAAATATCCTCGGGATTTATCTTTCCCGAACAACCTTAATTTAATGGGTTACAGTTTTCATTTCCATGAACCCAAGGACTACATCTTGTCCATATAACCATTTAAAGGTCCCCACTATAATTTAGGAACCCCAAACCAACAAATTCTACAATTATACTATTTTCCTAGAAAATATAATGTCAGGGTTATACATTTAAACCCTCATTGAACCCTCTTAAATTACTTCAATTAGAGGACCATATAGTCCTAAAAGGTCCCTTATGTTATCACATAATTAGCCCCTAAGAAAGATGAAATGGAATCTATCCCATCCAAATCACCCTAGAAAAATTGTCAACTTTCAGCAGGGGTTGATCGATCGACCCATAGTTGTCGATCGATCGATGGCTTCGATCGACCAAACGCCTATGATCAATCAATCGATCATGGCGGACAGCTTCTTCTCTTAGAAGCTATTTCAGCCATGGAAGTTTCCCCCAAGCTTCCATCTCCTCATCCAGCGGCCTACAACTTCAACCAACAACAACTACACATATAATACGGGTTCTAAACGTCCTAGAACCGGAAATCACCAATTAATTTCAGTTAATTTCTAAATTTCTCCAATTATTAAATTTTAGGAGTTTAATCATTTTTATCTCCCGAAAACCCGTTTTATCCACGAAAACCCAACCCAAAATCTTTAGGGTTTGTTTATACCAAACTACGATATGAGATATTTATGCAAAAATTAAATAAAGCAAGTAAACACTTGCCTCGTGGATATAATCCGACGTCCTCGAGCCGAATCCCACGGAGGCTGACCGGAATCTCCCCCTTTTCTCCTCTTTTCTTCCTCCTCTCTCTCTTCTCTCTCTTCTTTATTCTTTCTTTCTCTTTTTCTCCCTCTCTTCCTCCTTTTATAAGGAGAAAAGGGTTTTAACCCTTAAAACCCAAAAATGACTCGTTTATCCAATTACGAGTTACTTTTAACTCCAAAATTACCCGAAACTCATTTTCAAAAATCGGACACTCTTTTCGACTATCTCGAACATTCCGAGACTCATGGCACAGTCGAAGTTCCCATCCGAGGTACTTGGCCACAACTCACTATTTCAACCCCACATGACTTAATGGGGGGTTTTTCCAAATTAAATCTCACCTCGTGTCTCTTTACTCAACGGCGACATATAATTAAAATATTTCGACCTATATAGTCCCAAAAATAACCACAACATACATCGAAAATCATTTAATCCTCAAAAATTCCAAAAATTACTATTTAGGGAAATTCCCCAAATTCCAATTTATACTTAATTATGGAATTTAATCGTCTCCAAAAAGGGCGGGTTGTTACATGCTATCCATGTGGTTGGCTAAGATACTCTAATTGGTGATCCTCCTAAATATCCCTTGGCAGTTATGTCTAATTTTTTCACTCATTTTTTCATTAGCTTTTTTCCATCCATAGAGAACTAGATAAATTGGTTCATAGAGCACCAAGCTCGATGTCTACACTAGTCGATGCCATGATGGGGTGAACTGCGTCCCATTCTAGGACTGGGGTAATACCAATACATTTGGCAAATTTTCCTTTGATAGATGTCACTGTATTTCCCCTAGTAGATTTTGTGTCAAGTCGGATGGGAGAAAATTGTGCCTCGTCGTACCCTAGATTTCATTCATGTAGAGGATTTGACTGAAGCCGTTCGCATGCAGTTGGGCTCTCTATGGGAGAATCTTTAGTCTTCAACCCATCCTTCTCAATCTATTAGTAGGTTTTGTCATATTTTTAGAGATTATCTCAAATGGATGTGGAAAGCGGGTGGAGGCAAAGATCTTGGCAGAGAAGCCCGGACAGCGATCGTCTGCCGTTTTTGATACTATGGATGGGGAGTAGTGGTTTTCTCCAAGATATTCAAGGCATATCCTTATATGGATCATTTTTAGAATACCAATCAGGCAGGGGAAGTCTGGGGGCCTCAAGGATCAGATGATGATAGGGTTGGGTCTTTCAGCAGTTGCGCATAGGGTGTTTATTAAGCTAGTGTTCATTTCTTATGAAGCTTTTGTGATGGAGATGTTTTTGTAAGTTTTTGGTTCATTTTTGGTTCTTGGGAATAGTTTTGGGAAGATTTGGTTAAGTTTATTCTAGGGACAGTTTGGTTAGCGGGGGTACTTCTTTTGACTCCCTGGACTGATATTTCATGTAATTATACATAATTCTCCCTTTGTGGAATAAAAAGGACTTTAATTATATTGTAGTGCCTCTTGATGAGTTTTACATTTAAATTATCTATTACGATCGCTAAGGCATACATAATCCTTTTGTTCATGTAAGTGATAAAATGAACTGTCGTTCTCGGAGGTAAGAAAATAATAGCATTTTCTGAAAAATAAGGGGACCAAGCACATGTAAAGTGTATGAGTCACCTATGTATCTTTGGGGATTTTGAAATGTTTTTGATATTCATTTCGAAAGAAAAAATATTTTTAGAGGATCAGGCCCCACATAGTTCTGAGTATAGAGAAGTGAAGAATGTTTTTTTCTAATTAAAGGACGGTGAGAAGGGTCGTAGCGCATCGAGATTTTGGAATAAGGTTAGAACTTATTAAGTCAGTCTAATTTGACTGAATGTTCCATCTCTTCTCCATCAAGGTCAGTGAGCATAGCAGTGCAACCGGATAGGATCTTCTTCACGATGTAGGGGCCACTCCAGTTTGGCATGAGTTTCCCTCTGTTGTCCCAGACGATTTCTATGACTTATTTGAGGGCTAATTCCCTTTCTTAGACACCAAGGTCCTTGATTCTTCGATTGAGCAATCATGGTATCCTCCGATGACACCCTTGTAATTGATATAGAGCCTTTAGCCTCCTCTCATTCAAAAGGGACAATTCGTCAAAATGGCTTTGATGCCAGTCTTCCTCACTGACTTTTCCCTTA
Organism: Sambucus nigra; assembly: GCA_949130495.1. Lineage (NCBI taxonomy): Eukaryota > Viridiplantae > Streptophyta > Magnoliopsida > Dipsacales > Adoxaceae > Sambucus > Sambucus nigra. The sequence continues at coordinate 117,313,352 of OX422219.1, forward strand.
AGCATAATGCGTAATGAAGGTTTTATAGTTCAATGGGTAGGATTACTTCAATTTCATATACTGGAGAGTAAGGGGTAGCTCCAGTAGATGCTCAGACTAAAGTGCGGTAGCCCCAGAGGGCGTAAGTGATCCAATCGGCCCAATATAGGTAACTCTCGACATCTTGTTGATGATTACTTTGAGGTTCTTATTGACAACTTCAACTGCACCGTTGGTTTATGGTCAGTAGGGAGAAGATTTATGTATTTAAATCCCATACTCATTGAATAATTCGATGACCTGTTCCTTGAAATGTAATTTGTTATCTAACACTAACTCAAGGGGAACCCCGTATACATAGATGATGTTCTTTCGTATGAACTTGGCTACCTTTTTGGCATTTAGTTGTGCATATGACTTGGCTTCAACCCATTTAGTGAAGTAATCAATGGAAACTAGGATGAAATCATGCCCGTTGGAGGATTTAGGTTTATCTTTCCCTATGATATAGATACCCCGTGTGGAGAACGAATAGGGAGAAATCATGTTGTATAATTCTCGTGGACGTATCGAGAGAGAATTTAATTTGGTTCTACAAAGTGCTAGAGATTGCAAAAACTATTAGCATTTAAGGTAGCTTCTGACATATGTGGTGCAATCCTGAACCATGGTGGTCCAATAGTACCCCTGTCGGATAATTATTTTAGTGAGCATATGGTCATTTATGTGAGATTTGCATTCTCCACTATTGATTTTCTGCATCATTTAATGTCATCCGTTGCGATGCAGTGCAAGAGGGTTCCATTAATGTTTATCTTGAAAAGTTATTTATCATAGACAATGTATTGGGCAGCCAATTGGTGAAGAGTCGCTTGGTCTTTCTTGTTGGCATCTTCGGGGTACCTATTGTGCTTAAGGAGGCACCAAATCTCATAGTACCAGAACTCCACCATATTGGATTCCTCTTTTATAATGATCTCAATGTGTTAGCAGTGGGATTACATAGCTTGTTTTTTTTACTATAACGGGGTCCCTCTTTATCCCCTCAGGCATGTCGACCATGGAGGCTAAGGTAGTAAGAGCATCGACCAAGATGTTCCTCGCTCGGGGAAAATAGTGGAAGGTGATATTACAGAACTGGGAAGCTATCTTTTCTAGGTGGGAGTGCAAAGGTATGAGTTTTTCATCTTTGACTTTCCATCATCTAAGGACTAGGATGATGATGAGGACAGAATTCTCGTAGGCATGCCTAGATACCTTTCTTGAGAGAGACTTTAAGTTCTATGGTGCATGCCTCATATTCAGTCATATTATTGGTGTAGGGAAAATCTAGCTTGATGGAAATGGGAATATGAGAATCATCAGAGCGATCGAAAGTATTTTGATGTTGTATCCTTTCTTGTTACTAGCGGTGTCAAAAAACATTTACCATCAGAGGTCTTCCAAAGAAATGAAAAGGATATTTTCATCATGGAACTCGAATATCCAAACGTCAGCTTCTTCCATGGGGTAGTCAACAAGTTGGTCAGAGATGGATCTTCCTTTCATGGCTTTTTACGTGGCATACACAATATCAAACTTAGCTAATAGAATCAACCAAATAGGCCAATTATCTAGACATGGAAGGTTTCTAAAGTAGGTATTTTAGGATCAATTCGGGACACAATTCGAAAGGTAAAAGTGAGCATGTAGTGCCACAAATTTTAAGTGACCCGGATAAGGGCAGAACATTCTTTCTCCAATGTAGTGTAGTTGACTTCATACCCTACCAATTTCTGACTGGCATAGTCGATGGCCTTTTCTTTGCAAGATTCTTCAAGGCATTGGGCTAACAAAGCCTCAACTGCCGCATCTATCACGTTCAAGTATAAAAGTAGAGGGAGAAATGACTGGGGTGCATGAGTACCAAAGATCGAGTTAGATATAGCTTTGTTTGATGAAAGGGTTACTGACTGGCCTCATTCTAGATCTTGATAAAATCCTTTGGGAGGAATATAAAGATGGGTTCACAGATAGCAGCCAATTAGCTGATAAATTGACTGATATATTATCATTTTCCCCAAAATCCCCAAACTTCCTTCTCCATTCAGGGTGGTAGAATTTCGAGTATGGCTTTCAGTTTGACAGGATCTGCTTCAATTCCCTTATTTCTAATCATAAATCCCAAAATCTTTATTTTGGTGATGCGAAAAATGCATTTTTGCAGGTTAAGTCACATCTGGTATCGTTGCAGTCATTCAAAGAACTTTCGAAGGGCGGGAACTTGACCTTCCCAAAGCGTAAACTTAATGATCATATCATCCACGTATACCTCGACCTCTTTGTGTATCATATCATGCAAGATGGTTGTGGCAGCCCATTGGTAGGTATCCCCTACGTTTTTTAGATTGAATGGCATAACTGTGTAACAAAAGGTTCCCCAAGGGGTGATGAATGCGATTTTTTATTGATGATCAGGGTACTTATTGATCTTATTGTATCTTACAAACTCGTAGAAAAATGACTTGAGAGCATGACTGGTCTTGTTTTGCATAATCATGTCGATATCGGTTAGTGGGTAATCATCTTTAAGAGATGCTTTGTTCAAATCCCGATAGTCAATGCACATGCGGACTTTCCATCATGATTTTGGCATGGGTACAATGTTGGCTATGCAAGAGGGATATTCGATCACCCTGATGAATCCTACATTCAACTGTTTGATGACCTCTTTTTTCACCTTGAGCATCCATTTAGGGAGGAGCTTTTTACAATTTCTGCATGACCGATTTGCATTCTGGGGGAGTTGGAATCTCGTATCGAGATATCTTGGGATCGATGCTGAGCATGTCCTCATAGGACCATACAAAGACATCCATAAATTCCTTCAATATCTCTTTGAGTTACGCGTTCTCATACTCATCAGGGGTTGACCTTATCCTAATCTCATATAGTTGGATTCTAGAACCGAGATTGATAACAATACTTTCATCTTCATTAATTTTGATGCGGTTATTTTTTTTGTTATTAACCTTATTAAGATTAGTTAAGAATTTTTCATTTTTAAAATCATCATCATCAAGAGTTTCATTAGATATAAGGAAATTAATATAAGGCATAACAAGATACTCAAAATCTTCGTTCATTTTATTTTTCGTAAAAATAGCATTGAGAACCTCGTCAAAGGAGATCTCGATTACATTATTATCAAAAAAAGAAGGCAAACAATAGAGGAAGAGATAGTATAAACATGTGGGTTGGGTTATAATTTAGCAAGTGGAACTGGCATAGCAATCAAGTTGATGAGGAGTGTATCAACACCCTTAATTAAAGTGGATGGGTACGACAATGTAGTATTTGAATGGATCATGCAGAGTGTTAGTGCCAGTGTTTGTAGATTAAGCGAGTCCTTGGAATCACTTCCCTAAGAAACCTCGATAAAAGCTATAGCTTTCTCAATGAGTGGTTTCACATGATGCTGGGAGTTTTTAGCCTAGGATTAATTTTCTTAAAAGAAGATCTCCATCCCTAGGTTCATTTTCTTGTCCATATGATCATACTGTGGTTCGTGAAATCCAAATAAATCGCGTTCTTTGATGAATCTCCCGTTCAAGGAATGGATTCGGCATGAATATTGTGTTTATTCACCCTTATACTCATGCATTTTAGCCCCCTCGGGTACCTTAATTCATATATTTATGCTCATTAACCATAAAACCTATGTTTCATATGTCAACCTTCTATATGAGGTATAATTGATCTTTTATAGGTATTTCGGTGCTTAGTGTGAAGTCTGTCGCTTTTCAAAAACATTTCGTTGAATATTACAACTATGGGGGTATTTTAGTAATTTTAGCATTCAGATTTTAATCCTTGCCTCTGCACGGAAGTTTAAGCTCTTTGATTTCTCTTCGCGTGGCCGCTAACGGTGCATGATTCCGATGTATAATAAAGGGGTTATGGCATTTTTAGGATGTTTTGACTTAAAAATCACACTCATGGGCAGATTCAAGGGCATTTTAGTCGTTTGCTCATTTGTACTTTTGGCCTAATGTCCTATTGGATGTTTTATCCCTCTGAGTTATCTTCCTTTAGCCTCCGACCGTGCCTAATTTTGAGTTATAACGAATAAGTTACAGCATTTTTCGTAAAGTTGGACAAAGTTGTGAATTGTAGACTATCACGTGCGACTCGAAACGCTACAGTGCGAATCGATTCATTTTGCCATAGATTCTACTTTTTTTATTTCCCTTATTTTCGAATTGATTCACTTTCTATCGTATCGATTCGATCCTGAAGATTCCTTTTTCTTTTAATTGCAATTAAGCCATTAGGGTTTATGTATAAATTGAATTCTTCTCATTTTGAAGAAGGATCCATCATATAACTTCATTTTTTATTAGTTTTGAGGGTTGTTTTGGGAGCTCTTCCTCCCTCCTCCCATTTCTCTTGTATGTTTGTCCATTTGTATGTAAGTTTACTATTCATCTTCTCCTACCTATTGTTCTAGCTTAATTTCATTTGTGCATTTACTTTCCATGCCTAGGTTAGTTTTTTAGTTCATTAATTTGTTGTTTTCATTAGTTAATTTGTTGTTTAATTAGTTTATTCATGTGTAATGAGTAGTTAAATAGGGTTTGAATCATGTGTCCGCCATTGATGGGCGTCGAACTCCCCAAATTATGTTTTGTGTAAAATCGAATTTAATTGAAACCTCGTGTATGAAAGTTAGAATATTATGCGTTTAACTTTCTTTGTCACGCATCGTTAATGTTTAAAGAGATATTCCGAATTTAATCCGTGTGTGACCATTTTTTATTAAATGTTTTATCTCACATTTTTGGGTTAAAATCCCTTCATGGGTGATGTTTATGATTAACTAAAAATGCTCAGTTAAAAATCCCTTCAAGTGTAGTTGTAGTTTAGGTTTTTTGCAATGAGGCGGAGAACAAAAAACAACGACAATGCTTCTACACGAACACACTTTTTTCATCCGATCAAAATGGCATTATTGTCGGGCAGTGTTTAGTTTTAGATTGTAACTTTTTTATTAATTTTTAGTATTTTTCATTTGTATTTGTATTCTTTACTTTAACCTTTTTTGCAGGATTTGCACATTTGAGCACTAAGAAATTTTGACTCTCGGTTGTGCACTTTTCTGCTTGGATTCTCCATCTACGAACAATTAGGTAACCATGTCCTATTTTTATAGTTTAGTCGATCATTCTAATAATTCTTACTTTGGAGATTGTTTTCATGTTATCCATTTTCAAGAATTTCTTGAGATTGAAAGGCTTGAAAACATTTATCGACGTGAAAATTGTTTTGGGGAGCTTGAGATAGATGCATTATTCGAATCCAACGATAATTTTTATTCTGATACTTTTGAATTTGAAGATGAGTATCAACCAAATCAGGAATTTGAGGTTCCACAGCCAAGGAAGCCTACTTTGGAAGAAACCTTTCTTCTTTTCAACCAAAGTGTGGATAACATTATTGCTACTGGATTGAGACTCGACGCACTTTGCAATGAAAATGACTCTTTTGTAAAAATCAACGAGGAGGTAGAGACTTGTGCTTCACCTCAAATTTTTAAAGAGCATTTCATTGAAATTGAGTCTTTCTCCCTCGGAATTCAATCTCCTTTCGACTACGAGTTGATTGAGATTGAATTTGGTTCATTACCCTTTATGTTTTCCGTTCTTGAATCATTAGAGGTACCGATTGATTCCTATGAGTCGGTTGAAATTTTCAAACCTCCACACCTTTTGCAAAGGAGGACTCTTTATCGGACCTATTTTCCAAGATGGATTGTATCCCCATGTGTGAATCACCTCCCATTCCAATTGAAAAATCTTGGGGAGGTGAATAAATTTTTCTTAGACTCCAAGTGTACCTCTCCCCCTTGTTATCCAAACTCTCCATCATCCCCCAAAAATTTATAATCGGCGATGCTTCATTTCTTACATCTTACACATGCCTTCCATTTTTCAAATGAAAATCCTATTTTTCAGGAAGGATGCATGCTATGGAGGGTCCACCGTTGATCTTCCAAAGTCAAAATGTTGTTTGGGTGGATCCTCAATCATTTAGACTTCTAGTGTATAGTTAGTTAGAAGTCCAAATTGTAGATTGTAAATAGTTAGCATTTTAATTTTCTTTCTTTATTATTTCTTCTTAGTTTAGTCTAGTGTAATTAGTTAAAATTTTTGTTATTACTTTTCGTTATGCTCGGTACTAACTAGTTTTGTTGATTCAATAGACTCGTACTTATCGGGGATCACTCCAATTTTAGGTAATATCATTATTTTCCTATCTTTATGATGTGTTCTTGATTAGCATTGAGGACAATGTAACATTTAAGTTAGGAGGTGTGGGGTATTCTACCCACTTTTTTTTCCATGGATTTGAACACATGTTAGTTACTAAGGATGCCTTTTTGTAAAAAAAATGAAAATTTTCAAAAATATTTTCTTTCTTTTTTCTCCTTTGTTGGGAATTTTTCCCTTGTTTTCGATGATAAATTTCAATAAATGCTTGATCTAATTGGCAATTCAATGATGTATGTTCTCGATTTTAGAATTTATTAGACTTTAGTCCTCAAATCATTAATATTATGAATAACTTCATGAATTAAACTTTATTCCATGAGCACATGCGCCTTTCTAGTTTTATTGATTTGGTTGAAGATTTTTATAACTCGATAATCTTTTGTTGAATTGTATATATTTACACCAAGTGAGATTCGAGACATACATTCGTTTGTGAGTGTTATACACTTCTCTTTCCTCCTTGAAAATGTTAATTTCGTTGTAAATGACACTATTCTTTTATTTGGTTGTTCATTATTTGAGTTCATTTATGAAATATGTTACTTGAGCATGATTTCTAAAGTTTGTTTTGACTCAAGAATTGCGTAAACTTTTGTAAATAATCATAGGCCATATTTTTTATATCACTCATATGGACCTTGACCTCACCTTATATGTTTCCCCTAGTCAACCCCTTTGAGCCTAAATATGTCCTTTCATTTCATAACCCAAAATCCCATAACCAACTCCTCATTAGAGTTATAAACGATATATATCCCCTTTCCATACCTTTTTTTGGAATGATACTTAGGATTGAATGATCTTTTTGTCTTGTAGTTTCAATTAAGCATGAAAAGAGTGATAAAGGTAGAAAATAAATAAGGGAAAAAGAGAAAAAGAGAAGTGAAAAACAAAATAAAAACAAAAGAGAAACATGAGAAAAAGAAGAAAAGAAAAGAAAAGAGAAAGTTGATGTATATAGTGTTCAATAAGCTTTGATTACTCTCATATTGTCATATTTAATGCATGTTAGGGAACTTGTTTTCCAATTTTGGAATTTTCCACAACTTTCCATTATCCTGAGTTTTTCATCCCGAACACTTTGAATCCGTAAATTTACCTTTCATTCCATACCTTAACCCTAAACCTACATTACAACCTATGTGATCTTAGGGTGATTTTAATTCAAAAGTTGAAATAGTTTGATAATATGCGAAAATGCATTTTGCCTCCTTTAATGAGCAGTATATTTCATTGAGATTACAAGTTTTTATTTCCAATATAGCGTTCTTCATTTTTTACATGTGAAAAACTTAGTTTCCATTTACATTTATTCTTTATGCCCGCATGTCCCGTGTATTACCTTCCTTTTCATAGCGATTTCATTTGTTGAGTTCAATTCCCAGTAAGGATTGATATATGCATGCTTTTATGTTTACCAAATTTGTATAAGTTTTTGCCAAATCATATTTTCCATGTGCTCTCTCCCTTCCCACTTTTAAGTTTTTAATTCTATGAAGTTCCTTCTACAATGTTAATAACTACGGACTTTTGTGTGAATTCATTTACTATTATAATAACATGTTGAAATCTTGTTCATTATTATTGAGCATGTCTCCTTTGTTGGTTTGGGCATATTTTGGAGGAAACTTTGATGTTTGTGGGTTTCACCCCTGAAAACCCTCACGAGACGACGACTTATTGCATATGCTAAATGCAATTGTTCACCCACGAAAGTGGCATTTATCCCCTTTGTACATATCTCCTTTTTCTGGTTTACTAGTTTTTCTCCTTGCTTTGTACTTAATTGCTAGGGACTAGCAATGTGTAAGTTAGGGAGTGTGATAAGGCACGAATGTTGTGTTTATTCACCCTTATACTTATGCATTTTATCCCCCTCGGGTACCTTAATTCCTATAGTTATGCTTGCTCACCATACAACCTCCGTTTTATATGTTAACATGTTATATGAGTTATAATTGAGCTTTTGTAGGTATTTCGGTGCTTAACGTGAAGTTTGTCGCTTTTCGAAAAATTCCATTGAATATTGCAACTTCGGGTTTTTTTTTAGTAATTTTAGCATTCGGATTTTAATCCCGACCTTTTCACAGAAGTTGAACCCCTTTGATTTCTCTTCGCGTGGCCGCTGACGGTGAATGATTCTGATGTATAATGAAGGAGTTATGGCATTATTAGGATGCTTTTGACTTAAAAATCACAACCAAGGTCACATTCAAGGGCATTTTAGTCATTTCCTCATTTGTATGTTTGGCCAAATGTCTGCTTAGATGTTGTATCCTTCTTAGTTATCTTCGTGTAGCCTTGAACCATGCCTAATTTTGAGTTATAACGGAGAAGTTACGGCATTTTCCACAAAGTTGGACAAAGCTGTGAATTGCAGACTCTCATTTTACCATAAATTCTACTTTTTTCATTTCCCCTCTTTTCGAATCGATTCGGTTTCTGCCGAATCGATTCTTTCCTAAAGATTCATTTTTCTTTTAGTTGCAACTATGACATTGGGATTTATGTATAAATTGAATTCTTCTCATTTTGAAGAAGGATCAATGAATTCATGGGAAACATCCTCCCAACTGCGAATTCGAGATTTCTCGAGGGCATGAAACCATTTAAGAGCATTATCCTTCAAAGTCTGTTGGAAGATCTTGGCCATTATTTCCTCGGAGGCACTAGGAGAGTCATGGCTCGGTGGTAGCTTCGAATATGAACAATCGGGGGTCCACTGCCCCTAAACTTCTCAATATTTGGCATCTTGAACTTTTCTAGTAGCCTTGCTTTGCGGTAGGGAGACATACGGGTCTAATCCATGTAGTTACCGAAGATTCAGACCTAGTAAAACTTATTGGTTAATAGCTTAAGGTCCTTTTTTTACCTTATTTAACTCTTCTTCCTTTGAATCGATGGGTACTGGAAGGTTTTCCCCTAGATGGGCAAGATTCAACATAGGGAGCTGAGCTGGTGGTATCCCATTAGCAGGTGGGGCACGTGGAGTGTGTTGATATTCTTTTGGGACCTAAATAGGCTCAGGTGAGGGTTGTCTCATGGAACGAGAAAAGAGAACCACGAATTCTTCAAGAACTAGTATTTGGTTTCACTTCTTCTCTTGAACCTCAGACCGAAGGTTTTCAATCTTGGTGGTAAGTTTGTCTACAACTTTCATCAAATTAGACTTCACATTCAGTACTTGGTCTACATTCTCCATGGAGGTTTGGTGAAGGTGGATTTCAAACTCGGATTAGGTAGCGGGAGAATGGATGGACCTTCGAGGTGGTTCAATGGAAGACTGAAGCTAATATGGAGCCAGGCCATAGGTCGAGTATGTGATCGTCTCGAGGAAAAAAATGATTCGAATTTATTTTTGAAAAGAGAAGAGGAAGAAGTTTTTTATTGAAAAAGAAGAAAATGTTTTTGACATTCTTATGGAAAAGGGAGGACAAAATGTTTTTTGTATTTTTCTAATAAAAGGAGGGGAAAATGTTTTTTATCTTTATGATAAAAAGGAAGAAAAATGTTTTTGGCATTTTGATTTTTAGAGAAAGGATGAAAGAAGGGCGGGAGGGAAGAATCTCATCATGATTATTGTTATTATTTTCTCACTTGTATTAGGTTTACATAAATGCAAAAAGAAATGTCGGACGGGACCCGAGCCTGGGAAAACTGGGTCTAAAAATATGTAAAACATGGTTTGACTTATTTCTAGTCTCGTTGACAGGGTACTATTAGTGCCCTAGGTTTGACGCCTATATGAGGGTAAGTAGTTGTCGAGTTATTGGAAAGGTTACCTCCTTTAGCATGACTTCCATGAAATGCTTCTTTCTTTTCAGGGTAAATGGTACGTGGGGACAAGCCATTTGATATACCTGAGTGTATGTGAATTACCTCACTATATACCTCGTAAGGACAATACATATGAGAGAGAATTTGATATACTGGACGTACATGAACGAGCTGCCTACTATATACCTCCCGTCATGAGTTCGGTCAAGCAGTACAATATGGGGGAACCATTCGATATTCGTCGAATTTACTAGACAAATGGAAGGTGAGAGTCATATTTCTTAGGCTAATTGTGCCCTATAGGACCACTGCCCATCAGAAAGTGACCCCCTAGTATGGGATAATTTTTTTATCAATAGCCATGATCTTGGTGTTGTAGTGTGAAAAGTGAATGATTCTTGATTAGTATATTATGGAGAGAGTATTTTTTTCTCATAATGATCACTATGCAAATAATAAATAATATACAAGTATCATGTAGAGTAAATCTAACATGGATCATGAAAATTACACTAAGCATGGATACGTGAGAGTGAGCGATGTGTGAATACCTATAAGTGAGTGTGTTGTGGTGAATCTAAGCATGGATAACCTACAAGTGTTGTGAGATAAGTACAAGTGAGCATGGATATGTGCAAGTGTACATGGGTATGAGTGATAAGTGGAGTTTTGTGATAGTGAAGCCTAAGCAGGGATATTCTAAGTGGTGTGTGAAACATGTGGATTCAAGTGACCCTTTATACAAGTGTAGGTAGTGTGAGGTGTACATAGAGAGTATTTTTAACTATATTAACTAGAAAGTGAGTGAGAGGGGTTATAAACATGAGGTAGATGTATATAAGAATCAATATAAGAGAAAAGGGAACATATAGGTAGGTGAGTACGCACACAAGAAGAAAATGACAACACGCATGCAAATAGATTCTAACCATCTTATGACTAGTAATTCCCCAGCAGAGCTGCCACAGTGGACATTCTCATTTTCTCCTCTCGGGGTTGGCGCTCACGCGTGCTGTGGAGAGAGAGAGAAAGAAGGTCTCGTTCTCTTTTGAGAAACACTTCGGTCGTCGTCGATGTGAGGTGATAGAGTCTCCAGCCTACTTTGCACAAAAGAGGCAAAAGAACATGTTACTACTTAAAGATAATGGGATCAAAGAAAAATTCAGAAAAACCCTTGAAATAACCTTCTTCTTCAAAAAAATTCAGCCAATAGAGAGTTTGTCCTGAAGAGACGGAATTGGAAAGTTTAGGAAGAGAAGTGCGAGTAGGTTTTGGAGAAAAATCCATAAAAAATTACATAAAAGTCCTTAAGGTAATTATATCCATGAATATTGTTATTTTTATCTTATATTACTGATAGAAATTATAGAAATCATCAATTTTTTATTAAAAGCTCATGCCTTGATGTATATGCATGGATAAATACAAGTTTGAATAAAGATGAAGGTGTAAATCCTTTATATGGCCTTGTTCAAAACCCTTGTGTGTTTCAAACTTCTATCTTTTTTTGTATTTGATGGAATTAAGTAATTCCAATTGGAGATTAAAATAGACACATATATGAAAATCATATCTTAAAATTATAATTAAAATCCTTGTGGTTATACCTTGGTGATGGTTGAAAGTTGGTACATAGTTGTTGTTTGCATAATTCGATTGGATATGCCATGTGTTTGATAAAGCTCTTGACATAGCAAATGAAATCTAAAAATTATGAAACTTTAATCTTGTATGACTCAATGTGTGTATTGAAATTGGGTGGAATATCAAAGAAATTTATGATGCATAAAAATTATTAAAATTCTTAGAAGTTGACTGAACGATTAAGGAGCCTATCGAGCAGATTTGCTATGTAGTAAATAAATGGGCATATTTTGCTCTAGGAAGCTTGAAATGATTCACCGTCTTTTATATTAAAAACATAATATAATAAGGATTGTATTACTAAGAAGAAATTAAAGTATGTCTAGACAATGATTTGGATATGTTAAATATCTTAACATGAATTTAGATGAAACTTTATTTATGGTAAATGACTTGAATGGAATCATATGATTCTTATAAATTGAGTTATTCTTTGGATTGTTAATGTTCTTATGATGATACTAATATTTCAATAATGATAGGAAGGGAAGGAGAACTTATTGAACAAGTGGCCGACAAAGGCAAAGAAAAATCCCATTAAGTTGCCAAGGCAAATGTACTCACTGGTAAGATGTATTTATACATGATTATGGATATGATATGTTGTACTTACGGAGTTGATTACAGATATGAGATGTTGTATGTTCTGAGTTGATTATGGATATGATATGTGCACTTTTTGAGTTGATTATGGATATCATATGTTGAACTTACTGAGTTAATTATGAATATGATATGTTGTACTTATCGGGTTCAATATGTGAATAATTTCCCAATATGTGTGTTTTTAAACAAAATAAAAATTTTCAGAAAATTATCCAACTTTTAAATATGCACCAAACCAAGTTGTGAAAACCCAATTCTTACTTTAAACCAATTTTATCTTGATTAATCTTAAACAAGCACCTAGTGATTAAAGTAAGTAAAATAAAGTAAAGAATACTCACAACGTCAGATGTACGAGGAAAAAAACCAAAACGGGAAAACAACCTCGGACGGACCAAGCTAGACAATCACTATGAATAATGGTTTTACAAAGACAAATTAGCCTTACACAACGACTCGATCCCCATGGATCCTGATGCTCCTTCTGATGTTCAACCTCTCTTCAATAGTGCCTACGCAGAAATTCCATCTTCCACGATACCGGTCCATAACACACGCGTCCACGTATGTCTCGGTGTCCACCGATTAGCTTTGATTCGTCTACAATGTTGAATACGAAGTCCTTCTCTTTTCTTCACCGCAAAACCCTTTGATGTTCAATGATAGAACAAACTTCTTTTTTGCAGCAAGATCACTTAAGCATATAAGAATGATAACTCGGATCTTTGCAAACTCTAAGGATGTGTTTATGATTTGTAAATCTTAGAAAACATGTGCAAACAACGTACTGGAATGTATTCTATTTTTTCCAGATGCACCAATACGAAACTTTGATAGAAACATGCTTTAAATAACAATTTAGCGTTGCCTCGAAAAATGTGTCGTTCGAATGACAATGCCATGTTGTCACACGGCATAGGCATCTCGTTCGAGCGAGATCCCTAAGTCATTTGAACGAGTTGACGTGGAAGTTTGACTTTTTGATTTTTTTTTCAAAACATCTCTTTGAAAGGAGATCCAAATAAGTCAAACTCTATTTTGAGTATATCAGAATAAAACGTAGTGTAAACACTTAAAACACTATTAAAAATATTTTAAAACATTTTTCTTTATAAAAATACATCTATATATTTTATAAAACCAATTCTGAGCACCATTAATTATACGCATTCATACTTGAGTGATCTCGGAATGCAATTACCTTTGAAGACGATCAAATTTTCACCAATTAAACATCGGTATGATTTAATTCTTTGAAGCTTTGCCGCAACGTCTTCAATTTTCTTCAACACGCCATAGACCAAGTGGGATCGCGACAAAATTAAAATCTCCCTATTACATATTACAAACAAGTTATGTTCACGGAATTAAGTTAAAATAATATAGGGACTCAATTGGAAATTTATGTCCTTACAAATCTCCCCCTTTTACTACTCCAGGACAAAATTAAACTAGTGAAATGCCTAAGCCGGGTCGTCAAGCCGTATGATGCCTAAATCCCATCCCATAAACCCAAAACAAAAATTACAGGACACGGACTAGTATATGTAGCACCGGCAATCAAGAACTGTCTGAATGTGATGTCAACTTGAAATATCGAATCGCTGAAGCTTACCTACACACATGAAACAGACAAACAAATACCCAGTGAAGTATGGAGGAACAAATGATACCAATTTATATTTCTAATATGAAGAAATCATTTGAAACATGTGAGCAATTATTTGATACCAATTTGAACGAAATATAATCAAACACTATGTAAATCCAGATATCAATAGAAACTCTCAATAAATCTCCCCCTACGTCACATACATCTCTCCCCCTTTTTGTCTCGAATAAACAATCCGGTGAAAAGATAAACCAATCAAAGTATCTAGCATGTGAATACTAATATGAATCAATGTGAAATCGCTAGACAATCATGAAACAACTAGCTAAATATGATCAAGAAACGACAAATCAGTAGCTAGTAAACCAAGGAATCACACAAAAAATAGCAATGAAATCGGGTGTGATAAATGGACTATATGCAAAAAACCAATTTTGAACCAATTATAACCTTAATATAAACCAATTCAGTCCAGAAAAATTTCCAAGAGTACCAAAAAAATACCAAATAAACCCAGTGGACTGCAAACGAATCAGAAGCTCTAAAACAGCCTTTCGTTCGAATGAGCCAGGGACATTGCTCAAACTAGATGAGGATGTCTCTCAAACGAAGTACAGTTGTCGTTCGCGCAAGATCGATATGTCACTTGAACGACTTCTCGCAACCTGCCAAAATTTCCCAGATTCCCAGAAATATTATATAATATTGCCCAGTGAAAAAAATTTCACAAAACAATTCCATGAAGGGCTTGACAGAAGTAAAACAGTGTTAAACCAGTAGGCTTTTAACACAAAATGCAAAAACTCATAAAAATAAATAATGCGAGTTACATGCAAACATAGTACCGATGTGCTCAAACATGGATATGAAATGAATGGGCGTGAAACTACAACAAATGAGTCATAATTTCAACACATCGAAACGATCAAGAAGCTCTAATTGATAGCGATAAATTATCAAACTTTATCATAGCCTTATGACAATTAAAGTGTGAGCTTAATGAATTAAACATACTACATGCACACAAATCCAGAATTTTGACGATTCTACAAACAATAGCGTCAAATTGTAATGTTTCAACATTAGGATTAGTTGTGCAAACCCGTTTAAATTTTTAATTCATCCAAACTCCCACAATAATATCATATTTTCTTTGGAATGAACTAAACAAATTTGGCCCTTTTCTTAGTATATTAAATTTTCTTTTGGGCTCTTTTGAACGGTGGCTTTCACAACAAGTTAATTTTGAACTCTCGCAGCCCTTTCCTGCGAATCACTCATCATTTTTTCAATTCAAATCCTCATGGTAAATGGTTCTTACATGCACACTTCTCCTTAAGTCTACTTATGCATAGATTACAAGATTGAGATAAGAATGCCTCACCAAATTCAAATATGCAAGAGAATTCAACCATCAATATAAACTCGTGCATGTGGGCAATGTTGGCATATATACAAACTCGAATCGAAATGCATATCAACTTCGAAACAACCCCATATAAACAATGGTTAAGATCATTCTAAGAATCGATAATAATGACTCAATGTCGTAGCCACATGGATATGAAATGATGGGGGGGTCCGAGCACACTAATATTCCACATCAAACATATAAACTCAAAAACAAAAACCGAAAATCTTTTTGGCTTTTCATATTTTGACTGAAATAAAAGCAAAATCTTTTTGGGTTTTCAAAAGTTTTCTCAAAAACAAAATCTTTTTATATTTTTCAAATAAGACTCAAACAAGTGAAAAATAAAATACAAAGAGATAAACATATCATAACACTAGAAAATTATAAGCATGATGCAAGGGCTAGCGTATGACAAAACATGCAAGCTACTATCCATAAGAAATATCAAGATATGAATCATGTGCATGCATGTGAGAATCAACCAACGAAGCATTTAGCATCTCCAAAATGGATTTCCTAACCCAAATAGATGTATACCTAACAAAATATGTTTGGGTAACCAATGGGACACTACGTTTAGTCTTCTAGGGTCTTTTCTAAGATCAAAACAAAAACTCCTAAGGTGACCTTTCCTACCACAATGCGAACATGTAAAAAGACGACGAGGAACGAGACCTTTAGGTTGACCTTTTCTAATACCCTCGGATGTGGTTGATGCTCTAAAACAAACTATTATTTTGGATTTTACATTCAAACTACTAGAACAAGATAAGACGCTACCAACGCTACTCGAGTCATTTAAATCATTTTTTAAATTCAAAACTTTCGACTCGAGGAAACGATTAGACTCCTCAAACTTTCGGGACTTCTTCTTTAAATTTTCAATTACCCCTAGAAGGTTATTTCTCTCCCCCTCAATGTGAGCAAACTTATCCCTAAGAGCATTTTATCATGCCACAAAATCATTAACCGAGTTATTTTCTTCAACGACACAAACTTTAGAATTTTTCAAATCCTCTAAATATTTTTCCAAAACGAGGACTCCATCATCACTCTCGTTTTTGCCCAATTTTAATATGTTAAAATCTTTAAAGAAGGAACTAACGTGCTCATGACAAATATCTCTTCGAATTTGAAAATTTTGCAAATATTCAATCATATTTTTGAAACCATAATTTTCTGTCTCCAAAACTTCAATACGTTTTGCAAACTTTAAATTCAAACGATGTAAATTGTCAAAGCTTAGAGAATCCATCGAGAGAAAACAAAGACAGGAGATATAAACAAGCATAAGGGATCACAAAACAAATAAAATGTGTTTTCTATCTCTGATACCAATTTGAATAATTGCCCAATATGTGTGTTTCTAAACAAAATCAAATTTTTCAGAAAATTATCCAACTTTTAAATATGCACCAAACCAAGTTGTGAAAATCCAATTCTTACTTTAAACCAATTTTATCTTGATTAATCCTAAACATGAATCTAGTGATTAAATCAAGTAAAATAAAGTAAAGAATACTCACAACACCGGATGTACGAGGAAAAAACCCAAAACGGGAAACAACCTCGGACGGCCCAAGCCAGACAATCACTATGAATAATGGTTTTGCAAAGACAAATTAGCCTTACACAATGACTAGATCCCCACGGGTCTTTACGCTCCTTATAATCTTCAATCGTTCTTCAATAGTTCCCACGCAGAAATTCTCTCTTCCAAGATACTTGTCCATAACACACGCGTCCACGTATGTCTCGGTGTCCACCCTATTGGCTTTGATTCTTCTACAATGTCGAACAAGAAGTCCTCTTTTCTTCACCGCAAAACCCTTTGATGTTCAATGATAGAACAAACTTATTTGGTGCAGCAAGATCACGTAAGCATATAAGAATGATAACTCAGATCTTTGCAAACTCTAAGGATGTGTTCATGCTTTGTAAACCTAAGAAAACATGTGCAAACAATGAACTGGAATGTATTCTATTTTTTCCAGATGCACCAATACGAAACTCTAGTAGAAACACGCTTTAAATAACAATTTAGCATTGCCTCAAAAAACGTGTCATTCGAACGATAATGAGATCTCTTTTGCATAACATAGGCATCTCATTCGAGCGAGATCCCTAAGTCATTTGAACGAGCTCACGTGTTAGTTTGACTTTTTGTTCAAAACGTCTCTTTTAAAGGAGATACAGATAAGTCAAACTCTATTTTGATTATATCAGAATAAAACGTAGTGTAAACTCTTAAAACACTTTTAAAAACATTTTAAAACATTTTTCAGTATAAAAATACATCCTTATCTTTTATAAAAACAATTCGGAGCACTATTAATTATACGCATTCATACCTAAGTGATCTCGGAATGCAATTACCTTTGATGACGATTAAACTTGCACCAATTAAACATCGGCATGATTTAATTCTTTGAAGCTTGTTTGCAACGTCTTCAATTTTCTTCAATACTTCATAGACCAAGTGGGATCGTGACAAAATAAAAATCTCCCTATGACATATTACAAATAAGTTTTGTTCACGGAATTAAGTCAAAACAACACAGGGGCTCAATTGGAAATTTATGTCCTTAGAATATGGATATGATATGTTGTACTTATCGAGTTAATTACGGATATGGGATGTTGTTCTTAATGATTCAATTATGGATATGACATTTATACTTATTGAGTTGATTATGGATGTGATTTGTTTCACTTATTTATTTCATTACTGAGTTGATAATGGATATGATATATCGTACTTACCGAGTTGATTATGGATATGATATGTTGTACTTACTCAATTGATTATGGATATGATTGTGTACATACTGAGTTGATTATGGATATGATATGTTGTACTTACCGAGTTGATTATAGATATGATATGTTGTACTTACTGAGTTGATTATGGATGTGATAGGTATGTATTATTTGAGATATTATGGCTTATTAATAACTAAGAAATGTTGAGATGTTATGTATTTTGATAGCCAAGAGATGTTGAGATGTTATGGCTTTATAAAAGTCAAGATATGTTGGATTGTTCTGTAATTCAACAGATGTTAGGTTATTGAAACTTGTGGATATTGTAAGGACACAAATTTCCAATTGAGTCAATATATAGTTTTGGCTCAATTCCGGACAAAACATTTATTCATAGGATTGTATTTAATTGTAATATTCTCAAGCCTACAAAGAGTTTGTCGAAGACATAACAGCAAAGAGTATAAAGCTTCATCAATATGACGATTTTCGTGCCTCGTTTCTACGTCATCAACTATGGTTCCATGCTCCCAAGGTATGAATGCAATATTATATATATAGGATCTTGGAACAAGTTTAATTGGGTGTTTGGTTTTCAGAAAGAATTAATTAAAACTTTAAAATAAGTTTATACAGTTTTGGCTAAAATCGAATTTTCCAAACTTTCTGGAAGTTCGTTCGATATGTCGTTCGAACTAGATTGTCATTCGAACCAGATGTCGTTCGAACGAGATTGCCAATGACTTCCCATTAAGGCATACTGGAACTTCGTTCGAAATGTCATTCGAACGAGATTGTCGTTCGAACGAGATTTCCAACGAGTCTCTAACGAGTTCATACTGGAACTTCATTACAAGAGTCGTTCGAACGAGAGTTCGTTCGAACGAAATGTCGTTTGAACGAGATGCCAGGCGGGAACAGTTTTTGGCTGTTTTAAGAAGTTTTTCTCCCACTTCCCAACTTATTTCTTAACCAACTTTTCTCAGACTTTATTATGTACGGGAATAACATTTTCTAAATAATCTTGTTCATATCCTACCAACTCCTAGAGAGTGTTTTGAGAGAAACATCAAAGAGGGAAAAAGATCATGTTTTGAGTGAGTTTTTATCAAAGAGAAAAATATACACCACTCTAGTTTACACCCAAATTAGTTTCTTCTAAGTTCCCATATTCATATATCTTGCTTGGAGTTTGGCACCGGGTTCATCTCTTCCATTCAAAGAGAAGTTTCGGGTTTTCTTATACATCCCATAAAGAAAGAAGAAGAGTTTGTTGCGGCATTACCCACTTGGAGAAAGGCTCCTTTCTCGGGTGACGGTGACCATATAAAGTCCGATCAATGGATTTCGAGACCGCGATGGAGCTCCAAGGTTATTCTCTAGGAAGAGGTATCTACAAGAAGAAGCGTCAGGGCTTGAGAGGGATCGAGTCGTGTGTTGTAAGCCTTTTTGTCTTGTATTTGTAAATTCCGTACTTAGTGAATTTGGGTCTAGGGCCGTCCAAGGTAATTTTCCGTCTTGGGTTTTTCCTCGTACATCGCGGCGTAGTGTGATTGATTTATGTTTATCTTTCATAATGAATTAGAACTCGTGCTTAGGGTAATTCAAGATAAAAATGGTTTTAATTGTCACACTAACTTTAATTGGGTGCTAATTAAATTTGGATAATTGTTTATTTAATTCAAGTCATTTGCTAAAATTGGTTTGGCCTAACTTTGGAATATTGATAATTATGACTTAAGCAAATTCTAGGAAATTTAATATTTGCGTGTGTTTAGTTAGGAAATTATGACTTGGGTTTAATTTTAATTTGAAAGAATAAATTAAAATTTAGTGTTTTAGTTGATCCATCACCTTTTACGCTTCCGCATAGTAAACAAGAAAAGGAAATATAATTTCAAAGAGTTTAAAATCTGGGGATCCACATCCTCATTCCTACTTACAAATTGGTATCAGAGCCAAAGTGATAAATTATTTCGGTAAGATCCTTTAAATAATTTTTGGCTAAAATGGAATTTTTCCCATTTTCTAAATTTCCTATTTTCGATGGTTCTAACTACACGTATTGGAAAGTGCGAATGAAATCGGCACTAAAATATATCAACGAGAGAGTTTGGATGTTTGTAGTTAACAGGTGGTCTTCACCAACTCATTTAGTTGAAAATTAACGTGTTCCCAAACCGGCCGATAGATGGAATGAAAATGAGTTTAAACTTTCTAATTTTAATTCCCATGGTTTGAATGCCTTGTTTAGTGCTGTCACACCGGATGAATTCCGACGTATTATGACGTGTGAAACCGCTAAAGAAGCTTGGGATATTTTACAACTAACTCATGAAGGAACTAGTGTCGTTAAAGCTTTGAAACTCCAAAACCTTACCACTCAATTTGAAACTATCAAAATGAACGATAATGAAACTTTTGATGAATTTTATGCTAGACTCTCCGATATTGTCAATTCATCTTTTAATTTGGGAGAGAAAATACCCGACAACCGAATTGTAAAGAAAATTTTAAGGTCTCTACTCGATAGATTTATTCCAAAAGTTACCGTTTTAAATTCTTTACCATCTTTAGCCTCTACGAAATTAGATGAGCTTGTAGGTGGTTTACAATCCAATGAACTAGACATGTTTTTCTCTAAAACTAAAAAGAAAATAGAAAAGGGCATTGCTTTAAAAGCCCGGAAAGAGGTCAAACAAGTAGTAGAGAGCGAGAGTGATAGTGACTCGGAAGACATGGCTTTGTTTGCTCGAAAATTTAGAAAATTTCTTAAATTTAACAAAGATAAATTTAAAAATGATTTTAAGAAATTTGAAACTTCTAAGCATGACAAAGTCAAGAAGATCCCTAAACCTATTAATGAACAACTAAATAGGGACGAGTCTAATAGATGTTTTGGTTGTGAGGGTTATGTCCATAGGGCTTCTGAGTTCCCCGCTAAACTAAGGAAAGAGGGTAAATGACCCATTTCATATAATGCGGCCCTTAGTGATAGTGATAAGGAAGAGGGACCCGATTCCCCCACTAAGCCTAATTTTGTGGCTTTTATGGCTAGTCATGTGAGTGATAGTGAGAACTCATCGATTGATGAAACGTTAACACATGACACATCTAAGGTCATTATTTATGATTCTCTTGTTTTTTATGATAGTGAGACTGGAGAAGAAAGAGAGAGTGAGAATGAAGAAGAGGTTAATGTGAGTGAACTTCAAAATACTTTTCAAGAACTTTATAAAGAATCTATTAAATTGAAAAGAGCTAATTTGAAGTTAGAAGCTAGTTTAAAAGAGCGTGTCAAGGTCATTGATGATAGTATGTTGGTAGAAGACCTTAGGACACGAGAGAAAGCTCTTCTAGAGAAGCTTGAATATATAAAAGGTGAGAGAGATAGCCTTAGAGGTTTAATGGAATCCTTGAAAAAGGAGATTCTTGCTTTTGAAAAGAGAAATGTGTTATTAGAGTCTAACATTTTAGAATTGCAAAATAAATTAAAAGACTCCAGTAATGTCAAATTTGATTTGGAGTGTTGTTCGGAAAAACTAGATAAAATCTTAGGAACGGTCCAAATTAAAAATGACATGTGTGGTTTAGGCTTCAATACTTGTAATGAATCTACTCTTAAAGCCAAAACCAACATTTTTGGAGAATCTACTTGGAAAACTTTTAGAGATCACTCCGTAAGTAAATCTTTTCGACATGTCTTCACTTGTACACATTGTGGTCAAAAAGGTCATCTTAGGAAATTTTGTTTTGATCTTAAACGAATTCCTAGAAAATCCCAACGTAAAGCAACCAATGTATTTAAAATTCCTACACCCCAAGATAGTCATTCTTCATTAATTTGGGTTAGGAAATCCGACTTGGTTGCCTTGCAAAATAGGGCTTTTGATTCTCATTTACTTTCACATGCTTCCTCCCTTTCTAAATCTAAAGGATGAATGTGTTAGTACTTGCATACTTTAGCTTTTGTACTTCATGCTATATTCACATGCTAAATGTATGTTTGTTTAATCATTTTCTAGTCCTTACTTTATATCATATCACATGCTATAATAATGATTTTTGTTTATCATTTGAAGTTTTTATCTCTTGATAATTTAAGCTTAAAGAAAAATGCAAATGATTTTGGTTTGTCTTTTGAGTATATATTTTTATTTTTGGTTATAAATGTCAAAAACTCAAAAAGATTTTATTTTGTGTGTATTTTGGTTTGACACACTTTAAGTGGCATATACTTGTGTTTGAATCCCTCCATTAACGCTCTCATGTGGCTAGAACTTTTGGTGTAGATTATCAACCCTTATTATGTTCTTTACCATGCGTACATGGAGTAGTTGGATTTTGTGTTGTCTTAAAAGAATTCTATTTTTATATGCCTCTATTCACACATGCACGAGCTCTTTTGAAATTTTAACTTCAAATGTATATTTGAGCTATGTGAGGTGTTCTCCTTCCAATCTTGTCATCTACATATTTGTGACTTAAGAGGACTAGTGCATGTCTAAATCTGTTGCACGGGAGATTTGTGTGAAAAATGAAAACATGATAAATGTAAATGTGCACGGGGAAGGGCTCCGAAAGGACTAAGTGATCCTTTGCGACTGTAAGCCACCGTTTTGAATGGACCTAAAAGAAATACGTGGTCCAAAGGCCTAAAAACAGAAAATATGGAATTAAAAAGAGAAATAATTTGCCAAGGCCTATGTTTGATTGATATATTCATTCAAATTTAATATAAATGCTTATTGAGGGAGATTGGATGGTATATGAACGGTTTGCACAATGTCTGTTTATCCTAGCTGCATATCTCATGTCATGACTCTATTGGTTTGTAGAATCATCAATATGCTAGGCTTGTATGCATTGTGTATGTTTGTTCATTGAGTGCAATCTATATTTTCACATGAGGTTATATTTAAATGTGATGAAATTTGCAATCAAATGAGAACTTCGTGAACATGTTTTTAAGTGATTGGGTCTAAATTTAATTGTTACTAGTTCACACCCCAACACTTCAGTTTCCATATGACACATTTTTGCCATATGAGTTTGCAAACTTATTGTATTTTGTGTCATGTGTGTGTTTATATCTATATATATGTGCGTATGCATTATTTATATATTTCTAGTAGATATATATATATATATATATATATATATATATATATATATATATATATGATATTTTGTTTTGCCTTTGCCTTGCTTTCTAGTCCTTCTATGCGTATACTTTAGTTTTGGTATCTATCTTGGATTAGTTATGCTTTTGTTGTCCATATGCTTTCATGTCTTATCACTTTAAGCTTCAACATGCTTTTATATTTGTTCTTTATCCTTTGACTATTCCTGAAAAGAAAGGGGGAGAATGATAGGGGGAGAAATGGTTATCTTATCCTATTATAATCTTATCTAAGTTTAGGATATTTAACTTAGGGGAGTAGCTAACTTCTTGGGTTGATCATTTTGATAAAGGGGAGAATTAATTTTAGGGGAGTATTTATTTTAATTGCTTTAAATACTTTGATATTCCCTATGCATTTGATGAGTTTGCTTAAGTGTGCAGGAATTCTTCTAAAGAGGCATCTTTCAATGGCAAAGAGTTTGATCCTTGAGTTGAGTCAAGTTTGGGTGGGTTATGTTTTGAGTCTAGTGAGCTTGACGGCCCTTTAGGATTTTTGTTTGGTTTTTGTCCCGGAATAGCCAAAAGGGGAGATTTGTAAGGACACAAATTTCCAATTGAGTCCATATATAGTTTTGGCTCAATTCCGGACAAAAACATTTATTCATAGGATTTTATTTAATTGTAATATTCTCAAGCCTATGAAGAGTTTGTTGAAGACATAGCGGCAAAGATTATAAAGCTTCATCAATATGCCGGTTTACGTGCCTCGTTTCTACGTCATCAACTATGGTTCCATGCTCCCAAGGTATGAATGCAATATTATATATATAGGAGCTTGGAACAAGTTTAATTGTGTGTTAGGTTTTCAAAAAGAATTAATTAAAACTTTAAAATAAGTTTATAAAGTTTTCTGGGCTAAAATTGAATTTTCCAAAATTTCTGAGAGTTCGTTCGATATGTCGTTCGAACGAGATTGTCGTTCGAACCAGATTGCCAACGAATTCCCATTAAGGCATACTGGAACTTCGTTCGAAATTTCGTTCGAACGAGATTGTCGTTCTAACGATATTTCCAACGAGTTTCTAACGAGTTCATACTGGAACTTCGTTAGAAGACTCGTTCGAACGAAAGTTCGTTCGAATAAAATGTCGTTCGAACGAGATGCCCGGCGGGAACAGTTTTTGGCAGTTTTAAGTAGTTTTTCTCTCACTTACCCACTTGTTTGTTAACCAACTGATCTCAGACTTTATTATGTGAGGGAATAACATTTTCTAAATAATCTTTTTCATATCCTACTAACTCCTAGAGAGTGTTTTGAGAAAAAAATCAAAGAGGGAAAAAGATCATGTTTTGAGTGAGTTTTTACCAAAGAGAAAAATATACACCACTCTAGTTTACACCCAAATTAGTTTCTTCCAAGTTCCCATATTCATATATCTTGCTTGAAGTTTGGCATCGGGTTCATCTCTTCCGTTCAAAGAGAAGTTTCGGTTTTTCTTCTACATCCCATAAAGAAAGAAGAAGAGTTTGTTGCGGCATTACCCACTTGGAGAAAGGCTCATTGCTCAGGTGACGGTGACCATATAAAGTGCGATCGGTGGATTCCGAGACCGCGGTGGAGCTCCAAGGTTATCCGCTAGAAAGAGGTATCTACAAGAAGAAGCGGCAGGGCTTGAGAGGGATCAAGTCGTGTGTTGTAAGTCTTTATGTCTTGTATTTGTAAATTCCTTACTTAGTGGATTTGTGGCTAGGGCCGTCAGAGGTTGTTTCCCGTCTTGGGTTTATCCACGTACATCGCGGCGTAGTGTGATTGATTTATTTTTATCTTGCATAATGAATTAAAACTCATGCTTAAGGTAATTCAAGATAAAAATGGTTTTAATTATCACACTTAATTTAATTGGGTGCTAATTAAATTTGGATTATTGTTTATTTAATTCAAGTCATTTGCTAAAATTGGTTTGGCCTAACTTTGGAATATTGATAATTATGACTTAGGCAAATTCTAGGAAATTTAATATTTGCGTGTGTTTATTTAGGAAATTATGACTTGGGTTTAATTTTAATTTGAAAGAATAAATTAAAATTTAGTTTTTTAGTTGATCCATCACCTTTTATGCTTCCGCATAGTAAACAAGAAAAGGAAATATAATTTCAATGAGTTTAAAATCCGGGGATCCACATCAGCATTGCTACTTAGAGATATGTTTTTGCCTACGGGTGGGAGATGGGGGGTATTTTAAACTCCGAATATGTGTATGGCCTAAATTGGAACATAGATGGATATGTTGATATAATTAAGATGTTAATATACTACTTTTACTATATGGAGATGAAGTATATTCACCGAGTTTTTAAACTTTTTGTTTTATATGTTTACATTTTTCAGGTTGTATACTACCAGCTAGGACGCCATATGATTGGAGATTTTGAGAGTTGTGCTACAGGAGAGAGCTGGGGTCTAAATATGGAAATTTTTTATTATCACACTCATGATTTTACTACACTCATACATTAGATATACTGAGATAGAGTAGTTAAATTTGATAATGGTACTAGTTAATCATAGTATTGTACGTTTGCTTAATTATGACTCTGATGTTAATTACGTTATGGTACAGAGAACATAATTATATTCATTGTGTACATCATACATGAAAATTTGGAAATGAGTTATATTTCAATTGGTTAAAGACTATGATTTAATTATCACGAAATAAATGATTAGTATGGAAATAGGTTCGGGGTGTGACACTAACTATCCATTAAAGGGCTTCTTTTCTTCGAAAAATAACAATCTGAGCACTAAATCACCAACTACAAACTTTCATTCTATGACCTTCTTGTTGTGGTATTTATTTAGTTCCTCTACCTTCTCTAGATGACTCTTTTTTTCAATGATTATATTTTAGTTGGAGATATTGGCTTATCCATTTCTTTAAGGGAGTACCACTAATGCATAGGGATTATGAATCTCATATTATGAACAAAAACCCCTTAATCAGTCGTTGAAAAATTTGGTTCCATTATCAGACATGATTCCCCTAGAATTCCAAAAGATGGTGATAAAATTCCTCCATACAAACTTTCTTATTTCTTTTTCTCTGGTTTGGGTCAGTAAATCTACCTCTACCCACATGGTGAAGTACTAGCACATTGTAATAAGGAATTTCTTATGGTGTGGATCCCTTGGAAATGGATAGCTTGTCTATGCCCCTTTTTGGGAAAATGTACAAGGAGTTGTGAGGGGATGAAAGTCGCCAACTGGCTATCCTATGATTGGAGAAAATTCTTGACACTTGGGGTGATCTAGACGAATTGGATCGTGTCCTTGTTCATGGATGGACACTAATAACTTGTGAAATAGATTTATAGGCTAGTGATCATCCTCAAACATGATCCAAATAGCTTCATTCATGCACTTCTGTTAAAACTCCGTCTACTTGCTCTGCTTGAGCACATTTAAGGAGTAATCCGGTGAATGATAGTCGATAAAGATAGACCTTTGAGTTAATGCAAAATCTAGCTGACTGAATCTTTAAATTGTGAGACTTTTTTAATTCGAATGAAGTTCTCAAGTTTTTAGGTAATTAATAATTATGTCCATCCATCTTGGTTCCTGATTGGTTTTCATGGATACTAGCTTTAGGGATGGAAATGGTTTGAGTTTTCATGGGTAATCGACCTTGACCCTAATGGGATAGATTTGGGAGTCAATAAATAGGGCGAGGTAAAGTTCGGGGTCAAAATAAAATAAATGGGAGGTTAGTATCGGGTTTAGTGCATAAAAACCCTGAACCCACCCCATTTGCCGGTATTATTAGAAATATATCCTTTTTTATAGTGATACTTTTAGTTTTTTATATAATATGAATTATTTTTTCTTCTATCTACTGCTAGTGTTCGTAAGGACACAAGTCTCCGATTGAGTCTCAATGTAGTGTTGGCTCAATTTCGGACAAAAACATTTGAGTCATAGGATAGAGTTCAAGTTTATTCATTCAAGCCTATGACGTGTTAGTTGAAGACGTAGCGGCCAAGATTAAAGCTTCATCAAATGCCCAGTTTGTTGTGCCTCGTTTCTACGTCTACAACATGTGTTCCGTTTACTCCTACGGTATGAATGCATTACATATTTATATAGGATCTTAGAACAATTTTAATTGAGTGTACTTGTATTTTAAACTGAGGTTTATTTTCAGAAGGTTTCTTTATAACTTTAAAATAAAGTTTTTGGGCTAAAAATTAAATTTTAAGCTTTCTGGATTGTCGTTCGAATACGTTTTTCGTTAGAACGAGAATGTTGTTCGAACGAGTTTGCCAACAATTTTTCCCAATAAGCCACTGGAACTTCGTTACAAGTGTCGTTCAAACGAGACTTCATTCGAACGAAAATCTCGTTCAAACGATATTTTCGACGGGAAAATTTATTGGTAGTTTTTCACCTCTATCTCACTACTTTTTCTCCACTAACTTTTGACAGACTTAATATGTGCAGGAACCAACCTTTTGAAACTAACTCTTTTATATTCTTCCATCTCCTAGAGAGAGTTTTGAGAGTTTAACTTTTCTATGAAAAGGTTCATGGTTTAAGTGTTTTGCTTTCCAAGAAAATCACCCTAAAACACTTTTGGTTTACACCCGTGTTGTTTATTCCAAGTTTCCATATAAATATCTTGCTTGGAGTGTTTAGCACCAGGTTTACTCTACCAAGTTGAAGAGTTTATTTTGGTTTATATATACATCCCTCAAAAAATAAGTCTCGTTATTTTGTTGCGGTATTCTCACATCGTGAAAGGCACCATGTGTGGTTGACGGTGCTCGTACAGCTTCATTGGTGGATTCCAAGGTTCCGGTGGTGTTCGGAATTGTCGGCTAGGCATAGGTATTTACAAGAAGACGCGTCGAGGCTTGAAGGAGTCGAGTCGAGTGGTGTATGTCATCTTTCTTGTAATTGTAAATTCCATACTTAGTGGACTTAAGGCTAGGGCCATCCGAGGTTTTTTCGCGTTGTGGATTTTTCCTCGTACATTGCGGCGTAGTGATTTATTTGTTTATTTTATCTTATGGAATATTCACCTTAGATGCATGCTTAGGTAAATAGATAAAATCTTGTTTAAATCACTACTTATTTAATTTGGTGCTAATTTAAATTTTGGTATATGTTAATTTAATTCAAGTCATCATTTAATTTGTTAAAATTGGTTTGGCCTAATTTGGTAATATTGAAAATATGACTTAGACAAATTTCTAGGACTTGGGTTAAATTGGTTTAAGTGAAAAAATGTATTTGTTGTCTAATTTAATTTCACTTTGAACTTGTTTAATTTTAATTTGAAAGAAATTAAAATTTGGTGTTTATGTGTGTTTATTTGAACCATCTCGCTTCCGCATCTTTAAAAGAAATTTACTTTTTGTTTAAGTTTTAAAGTTGGGGGCCTTGTGTTCCAACAGTGTTAACTCTCAATCATTTTAGTCTCACCTCCCAAGTCAACGACCCTCCCTCTTTCCATCAACCTCATCTATCGGCCCTCTCTCTCTCTCTATGAAATCCCTTGTATATCTCAGTCACGACCCTCTCACTCACATATCCCTCAGACCTCCCAGCATACCCCTCTTTCTCTCAGTCATGGCCGTTACGAGACCCTACCGAATCTTTCGCAGCTTATTGGCTTCAAATATCTCATCGGATCTATCTCGCGACCATAGTCATAGAATCCCTAGCATTCCAGAGTCCCAAATAGAATCAGGTTTATTTTTTATCTTTTCATTAGTCATTAATACAGTAATAGAATTTTTTATTTCGGTCCTTTTTATTCATTAAAATTAATGATGAATAATTTTCTATTTATTGAAAGTATTGTAAATTTTTTTATGGTGCTTTTTAATGATTGTCAACATAATTATTGTAAAAAAAATATTTCGATTCTTTTTTATTGATCGAATATATTTATAAATACTTTTTTATTTATTCAAATTATTTTGAAACTTTTTTTTTTGTTCTGGTGGTTTTTTATTTATTGAAAGTATTATAAAACATATTCTTTTATGTTTTACGTATTTGCTTAAATTTTTGTTTTTAACAGAAAAATTTCCCAAAATGGAAATTGTTTGACCAAAGGTGACAATTGAAGTCAACCTTCAGTTAATCCTAATTCATATAACCCCCTTTATCAAAAAAATGATCAAAATACTAGTGGATTGGTTGTTAGTAGGAAAAAAATTAACATCGAATGTTTAGTTGGATTTCACAAAAGAAAATATTGATAGCGAAGACTATGCTATTTGCAAAACATGCTGAAATAAGCTCAAAGAAAGTAATAGATATTGTACAAGGTTGTTGCATGGCCATAGAAATAGACATAATAAGAGTAAAATTATGGGCATATGGTAGTAAATGTTATGGGCTAGTGAAAAAAGGGATGGGAATGTATGCATCAATAATTATTATTTGATCGAGAAAACTCACATTATAATGTTACTTGTATGGTTTGTATGCATGATTACCCCTTATCAATTGTAAATAATATGTGTTTAATAATTTCATGAGTATTCCTTAACCACAATTAAATATACCCTCAAGAAATACGGTTAAGAGTGACATTATAAGATCTTTGATTGTGAAAAGGAAAAATCTATGCATTTAATGGAGAGAAACTTGGATGTTGAGTTGCAGTCACTACCGATATATGGGCGTCCAAACATAAAAACAAAGGTTTTACGGATGCATGGATGTTATGTTGTCGCATATTTAGGTGTCTTGTTATATAACTCTTACACTTTATAATTAATACCTTTGTGGATCACTTGTGACACTAATAGGAATATTTATAGGATGTCTTGACCATATAAACTCAAAGTATCATCAAAGGGAAATTACTATGCCATCAAACTGAACACACGACCCCATACTATATAAGAGTATCATGTTTCAATGTCCCAACACGGTGTTCGATATCTCAGCACATAGAGTCAGGGTAAATGGTACCTAGGTAAATCCCATCTCAATCACGGGATACCCACGTGGTCATCATTGTACACATCCCATCAAATACCCCTAATATATCACCCTTGAGCACACATGGTGGATAATGAAATCATGTGTGACCTCAGACCTATTAGGTGTTCCCCTAAAGACCCCAGAAAAGTTATGGGAAGGTTATTTAAAGTGATTGAAAAGTATATAACGTGGTTCTAATCTCAGCTAAGGATCCTATGTCAACTATTAAAGGGTGTTTCAAATGTATATTAGATCATAAAATAGTTATTACAATTTGAAAGACCTCTTGAGATTTTGCAAAGAAGATTTGAGGCTCCTATGGTCTTTGTTATTAATATAAAGGAACTTAGGAAGTAATTGATAGACTTTTCTAAGGGTTCCTAAGTCTTAATTTAGGATTCTATAGGGTGTATAGTAAGTAAAATAGTTGGGAATGATCTAAGTTATGGTCTAGTTCTCATAATGCATGGTTAAGAGTGTATCCAATTATGAATACATATTTGTTATGATTGAGTATCATGAATTGAACTTGTCATAGAATAATTATCTTGCCTTTAACCATTCACAATCCTTTTATATATCTGATTTCTCTTGGAGAGAAAATGGGTGGACCATAGAATTCTGGTTGGGGTTCCCTTTGAGGTCTGACACCCACAGTATCAAGGTGGAGTGTGGGAGAAAGGCTTGTAGGTGGTGTAAGGTTTTTGGTGGGTGAATTTAATGCGAATGGTAGTCATTAATGCAAGTGGAGATGAGTGGAGGTGATAGGTGGAACATTTTTATCCTTTTTACCTGCCCACTAAATAAATTATGGGAGTTTATCTAGATGCATGGAAGGTCTGGAATCATCAATGGTTTTCCAATTGGTGGTCCTAGTACATTTCAATAATAACTTTCAGAGATGAGGGTTATATGACCTCTGGAGGCCATTTTTATTTAAACTAAGGTCTATTGTTCACATTAGACATGGTGGTATGATGGTGCTAAGGTCTATGATCTTTGTTCTAGAGACGCGTAGGGACAATAGAGTATTTTTGGAGAGGGGAGAGGGGAGAGGGGAGAGGTGGATGAGGCCTATGACATTACTGTGTCTGTTTCCTAGAGAGATATGTGGTCTTGAGATCTTCTTACGGATTTGGCAGAGGTCAGAGGTGTAATTTAGAACCTCTTCTCTTACGCAAGTAAAGCTAAAGGGTTTGAGGAGCCTTAGAATACCCATAATTAAATAATGTATCAATTGTATTCCATTATTTCTCTTTACAAGAATTGAAAGGGGAAACACTTATCCATTAATCAAGTTAGGAGAAGGAGCGTAGCTAACCACCAAGATTCTCGTCAAAATACGATTGCATTGGGTAGGAACCGTACATGAGGGTGAGAATACTGGGGTGATGTTTTTTGGGTCTACAAGGAGACCACTAGGATAGTTAGAATTCCTCGGCCTTTTCTTCATCAATTATCTTTTTCCCTCAAGCATTCTGAGTAAACAACTATTTTTTCTCATTACATTCATTAAGAAATGTCTTCCTACAACATTTCCCTATGAATGGTCTCACAACACACACCCTTTTGTGTTGTGGGACCTCATGTTTCTCTGCTCTAAACATGAAACAAGAGGTTATAGCCTCTGACTAACCTAGTATATTGACTATTCCTTTTATCTCTCTATTAATTAATTACTAGGGTCCCAATGACCCCAAGTTCTTCGAAGGAGCCCATGTCTATTTATGAAATACTATGGAAGACCTACTGGAGATTCGGGGAAAATATAAAATCCTTGACTCCGTCACTTTGAGAACTATAAACCTTAAGGAGAGAGCATAATCTTTGGTCTTCAAGCATAGTTATTCAATGAGTGTTTTTTCCTGTATGGAGTCAGATTTCCACTACCTCTTTCGACGGTGTGAATTCTGAAGGCAATAGGAATAGCCATTTCTAAACATGTGTCTAACACTTGGAGGTATTTTATGGCCACAGTCTTGGCCTTTCGGGACTACAACGATGGAAAGCTTGAAACTACTATGGACCAGTTATTTAAGCTCTACGGGTTCAAGAGAAATTTAACCCGAGAATGGAATTATGAATTACTTTACTCCCATGTCTCTTATGGTCTTTACTAAGTACAAGCACAACACCCCTAGAAGTGGAAGGATAATTTCTTCGTCATTAAAGGGTCTTAGTCAACTAATCTAGTGGAGAATTTTAGTCTCCCATCCATTTAGTGTGACCCTCCAGTCATGGGTAAGTTATCATTTACCTCTAAACTTTTGGTTGAACTCATTTATTGACCTCATATTGGAGATTTACTTATGTCTTTTATTTTTTAGTGTCTGATAAACTCAACAAAGATGAGGAAGACCGGTTAGATAAGTTTCTTAAGTTGTCTCCTCTTTTATTTTAGGATTTTGTCAGCCCCAACCATATTTTTAATAATTTCATTGATCCTAAACCCAAGGTTGTGGTTCCAGGAGGGGCCTTAGGCCCCTAAGATAGAGGTTTGGGAGTCTATAGGGTTGATCCATTTTCCTTAGTTCCTAGGAAGTGAAAGGTTATTATTAATGTCACCTCTGAAATTCTCAAGGCCTTTGAAGGTGAGGAAGATAAATCTACGGGGAAAATGTAGAGGATCAGAATATAATGGCCAAGACCAATTACTTTATTCATGGTGGCAACTCCGAACAACATGGGGACCTCGGCCAATGTTAGGGAGAAAATCCATATTTTAGGGAAGGTATCTTTACGCTAGTTAATAATTTTCAACTAACTCCTTTCTTTTTCACATGCATCATTCTCATACCTTCTCTTCTTTTACATTATCAGAACTTGATAGAGGCACTTATGGTTGATAACATTGAGGGTCAACGAGGAAAATAAAGATATAACCATGGCCGATCAGTAAGACTTGGACCGGTTCAAATTGAACCAGACAATCAATAACCAATAGCTAGATATGGCTACCTTAGATAAAGAGAGGACAAGCCTGAGGTGTCATACTAATACCCTCTATATGAATTGGCTTCTAAATGATAAGACCCTAAGGGATAGTGCCTCTATGATCACTGATTATCAAGAGTCCCTAGCCAAAGTTAAGGAATCCCATGTCATGGATTTTATTGATTAAATATTGTCTATGGAGTCCCTTTAAGATTAAGTTCTCAACCTACGAGGTGCCCAGGACAAGCTTTTCCACCCTGTTGAGGACATGGAGCTTTCAAAGAAGAAAATTATGGACCTCAATGTTGTTAAGGCCGTATTGATGTCTAAGGACTAAGAATTGAAGAATGATCACACTAAGGTTGAAGTGAAGTACACTGATCTTCTGGTGAGGATCAACTCTATCGTGAAGATTCAATTAGATGCATACATCTATTTCGATGCTTATAAAAAAATTCTTTTTCAAAAGTATGCTTTAGGTTTAAGTCTATTCAAGCCAAGGTTCAGATGTTCTTTCCTGAGTTTGATGTCTCTATTCATTTTCAAAACACCCCCCACTTTTTTAAGGAAAATTATGACACGAAGAGCAGTAGTGGAAAGGAAGCTGTTAAGGTATCTGCTTCTGTTGCTAAGGAGGAAAAGGTCAATTGTGAAGCCCATGCTCCTCATTATGTGTCAAGCCCCCAACAGAAGAAAACTGAAGATAATGTGAAGGAAACCACCAATGAATCTAAGCCTCGGGAAGGTTTATTGGGCCTTTCGATGTAATCCCCTAATCTCACCAATATATGAACAAATTCCAATGGATTTTTTTTAATTTTTGACTTCTTCTCAATTGCTCTAATTTTACTTTTGTTTGTCAAAGAATGTTTGCATTAACATATATTTATCTGAAGTATGCCAAGTAGGTAGTATTCACTCCTATCCCCCCCAGGATTTCATGGTAAAGCAAAGAATTTGGGAAGTAACATTATTGAACTAGATTTGAAGGTCCATGGACCTCTACTATTGAATTGTGACAGCTAGTGAAGTCAAAACTGAGGTTCCTAACTGGTTCAAAATACCTTAGAACCATAACAATCTTTGAATTTGTACTTTTTAGGACTAAGTGACACAAAATTTTGTACATAAGCAATTATCCCCCCAAAAAATTCAGTATGAAAGTTAGAAATTATGTACATTAAGGGTATAAAGAGCTTATATTCACAATAAACCTTGAAGATGTGAGATTTTTTATTTTAATGTTAATCCATAAAGGGTCCTACAACCTCCAAAGCGTATCTCCCTAAAGATGCAAGACTTAGGAAAAAAATTAGAATATTATTGGTGGTACTAAAACCTTATAACTTAGGAGGTTTTAAATTTTGAATTTCCACAATGGCTCCTAAGACCTCTGGACTTCGAAGTTTTAAAAATCTAAAATCCCACAAATACTCCTAAGGGACCTTAGCCAATTAAGACAAAATCTTTCAGCATAAATATGAGGTTCCACAATGGGTCCTGAGACCACTGAACCATAGTCCACAAGGATGAAAGCCTTAGGTAAAACACTAAGGTTACACAACTGGCCCTAAGACCTCTAATCCATATTCCATTAGGACAAAAGCCTTGTGATAAAAATCTGAGGTTCCATAATGGGTTCGAAGACCTCTGAACCATAGTCCATTGGGATGAAGGTCTTATGGTAAAAATTTGAGGTTCCACAATGGGTCCTAAGACCTTTCAAATATTTTCAATTAATGATAAAAGCCTTAGAGAGTTAGGGCCTTACTGTAATACCTCGTATTTTTGGTATTATTTAAATTATTATTCATTGTGAGAATAAGTTAGTAATCTTAAATTAATTATTATTTGATACAATTAATAATAATTTAATGCATATTTAGATGATGATTAAATTTTTATTTATGTGATTTATAAGTGTCGCGTATCAAGTTTAATTAATTGGTGTTATTAATTAACATAGAATAAATGTGGTTATGGGTAAAATAATATGCATTTGTTTTATATTTGTTGTGAGGTATTACCGTGTGTCATGAGGTATTGCCACTTGGAACGGACTCTATAGGGATATGGATGCATGGTTACCAGTTTGAATTATTTTAAGATATTCCCAGGGGATAGGTATACCCTTAGGCTAAGTTTCGGCCTACTCTAGGTAGTATTTTTGGTTCATTTAGTGCATGAAGTTAGGACCAGACCTAAGTGATTAAGGAGTATTTAAGGGAGATTAACGTCATTTACTCATTACTTTACACATAAGAAACAAACCCTAGTATACTTAGACTTGTGGGAAAGCTTAAGAAAACCTTGGGAGAAAAAGAATAAGTAATCAAAGTGTAGAGATTCATCGCTCATCATTTCAGGAAAGAAATCTTTTGTTATATCACAATTAAAATATGTAAAATGTTTATAATTCATGTTTTACATTTAATTTTAGGATTTAGAACACATGTTTAGGATCTGAATATGTTTAACATAATCATGTTATTTTCTGGGTTGATTAGGATTATTAATTAACTTTTCATTAAACACTTGTACTTTTTAGGAGAAATCTAGACTAAATGGTTTTGATATATGAATCTGTAATTACAAGTCATGTTTTAGGATTTAATTTCGTCCATAAGTTGAATCCCCATGTTATTTTGATATTTGGATGAATTTATAGAGTAATTAGACTTCATGGTTGTTGAAGATAAACAAGGTTTAAATTTGTGAACTTTGAAGAATTAAACCTTAATTGGTGTTTTAGATCCAAAATAATGGGTGGAAATTGTTTTGGATCATAAACCCGTACTTAGTCTTGATTTTGTTTATGTTTGGGTTACTGGTTTAAAGCTTAAAACTCTTCAATGGAGTTTTTGGGTCGAAATCACATTTTCTCGAATGAAGGAGACGATTTGTGTATTTCTCACTCGAACAAGATTATCTTCTTGTTCGAACAAAATGGGCAGTCTAGTTTTAAATGATATTGTTGTCTCGTTTGAGCGATATCATAGGTTTCGTTCAAATGAGGTTGGAGGTCATTCAAAAGAGACTGGCGGTTGTCCACGATTTTGTTTAAGTTTTATTGTTCAAATTTTCTTGGTATAATTCATTCGAGAGAAACTTTATGCACTAAAGTTGTTGTTTAATATGAAAATTAAACTATAGAAGGATGAGGACATATATAAATAAGTTTCAAGTGGGCTGAACCTTATTTTATCTAATACAATCCAGTGTTGGGGATTGGATTGTTTTGGGTAGACGCATCAGAGAGGGATATCCTATAGTTATATACATATATTTCTTATTATATTTACTTGAATTGTGTAAACATAAGGTCACTCGAGGGGAATCTATCGATCATGATTGCTTTGGAGGTTGTGACCGTGTACTGCGCACCTAGCTATTGATGTATAATGCCATGGAGGTATTGTATTTTGATCATGCATTCAGTCGGTTCAGACTTCATGATGAGAGAGGTTAATGATCCAATCCATGAATTGAGATGTTGTATGAGATTAACCATTGTTGTGATTCCATATTGATTCCCCCATTCTGTGTATTGATATGTTTTAGGTCCGTTAGTTTATAAACGCCTACAAATTTACCAATAACTTATGCCTTGTGCAGGGACATGCTCATAGTATTTCACTTAGGCGAGGGGTAAGGTATGTTTTGCATATGAGTGTCGATGGTTGGCATGTTTATTTTATACGAGTCACATGATTATATACTATTGATATTGGAGATATTTTGTACAACATTTGAGCTCTGACCCAAAGTATATAAACTATTTTTTCAGGCATTTTTAGATAGTATCAGTATGGCTAAGGAGATTCGGACTTGAGGCACCACTCGTTTACAACTTTAAATTCATTGATTATAGCATAGGTTGCAACTTTATTTCCTCTCAATCTAGTTTTATTTCAGAGATTGTATAGATCTTGAGTCCCAGTATTTTGTCAACGGTTTAAGAGTTAAATTATTCAGATTATGTATTGTTGGTTGAGACTCTATTTTTATTCAGAGACTGTTTATCGTTGTAGTTATTGCATGTTGTGGATAGTTTTAAATTCACTCTTATTATTTATTTATAATTTTGATGTTGAGAATGATATAAATTATTGATAAGCTTTATCTTTGACATATTTTCCTGGATGATTGTTATATGGAAAATGGGAGTTGTTACACTTACACCTTTGCTTAAAAAACTAAAATTTTGAATAGTTCTTGCATAAAAACACTACCCTCCCAATTTTGTTTGTAAATGGAGGTTTTTTCAAAATTTCATACTTTTTAGTCGTGATTTTAAAAGTGACCTTCTCAAAAAATGAGATTTAAAAAGGTGGTTTGCTAAGGTTTTTGAATTTTTGAATAATCTTGTTCTTTTGAAAACATTTTTAAGTGATTATAAGGCCTCCTAGGTTGAATGTTATGGGTCTTCATACCTTAGCCAATTTAAGTGGAATCAAGGATGTAATCCTTCGGTGTTCCTTTTGTCTTTTGGGGATATTTAGAGATTATAATATTAATTCAAACCAATGTTGAATTCCTTGAAACTCTTGTTGGGTCATTCAAGACTTTAGGTACTTTTCCTTTCAACTCTATGAGTCATTTATTTGAGGTCTCTTGGATCTTATCCATTTGTTTGGAGTCAATGACTAAATCCTTCTAAGTCATTATGGGCCCTTAGACCTTCAATTTAACCTTGAGATAAGGATTGAAGCATTTTAAATCATATTGAACACTGTACTGATACATCATAGGTAGCAAAATAGGTTCTTTTTTAACATTGTGCCCTTTCATAGTATCTCCATCAGTGGATGAGTTATTTCTGCTTGCCCTGGAACAAATCTCCTAAGGTAAGAGACTTTATCATGGAAACTATTGATCTCCTATGTTGTTCTTGGACATGGCATCTCCAGAATCACTCGTTGTTTGTCCTGGTCCATTTTCACTCCTTGCCGATCTACCACAAAACCCCAGAATTTTCCACTTGTGACTCCAAAAGCGCACTTCAGCGGGTTCATCTTTAGCTTGTATTTTCTTCACTATATGAAAACCTTTCTCAAATCGTCCAGATGGGACTCCTCCTACTTCGAATTGATGACCAAATATTACATAAAAAATTCCAAAAACTTGTGAAAGAAGTCTTGGAAAATGGCCATCATCGTCCTTTTATACGTTGCCCCAACATTCTTTAACCCAAAAGGCATCATTGTGTACATGAAGTTACCTAATGGGTCCTAAACGTTGTCTTCTCTACACCCTCTAGGTCCATCTTTAATTGGTTGTATCCTACGTACCCATCCATGAAGTTGTACATTCATGACCAGGCTCTGTTCAAATCTCTAAAGTCTACATAAATTCTTATATGATTCGTATCCCTCTTCCCTATTGGGACAATGCTTGATAGCCAAAGTGGGTGTTTTATTGGCTTGATGAATCATGTTGCTAATAATCATTGCACCTCTTCCTTGATCTTCTGATCCAGTTCAGGATTGTAAGTCCTCGTAGCTTGCTTCACAGGTATGGCTGAAGGTATAACGTTAAGCTTGTGGTAACTTACCTCCTCATCTAGCCCTTCTATCTCTGTATATTTTCATGAAAAATACCATTATACTCCTGAATTAGCTCAACCAATGCCCTTATTTTTTCCTCACTCAAGTCTTTCGAAATGAAGATGGGCCTTGGGTCTTTTCCCTCATCAGTTAAGTCTAGCTGTTCCAGTTCTTGCCCCTGTGGTTTTAGTCGATATGTCATGTATTTTGTCCTTCTCTCCCACTTCTTCTACAAACTCTTAGATGTTAGAGTTGTCTATAACTATACACTCCCCCCATTGGTCTACCAATACACATTCATACATCAGGTCAGTCTCTTCGTCAGCCTCTGAAATAGCTCCTTTGATCTCCC
The DNA here is from genome assembly GCA_949130495.1 of Sambucus nigra. Taxonomy (NCBI): domain Eukaryota; kingdom Viridiplantae; phylum Streptophyta; class Magnoliopsida; order Dipsacales; family Adoxaceae; genus Sambucus; species Sambucus nigra. The sequence goes on from OX422219.1 coordinate 117,352,415, forward strand.
GTCCACACCTTCATACGAGATAAATTACTCTCCGATGTTCTGTGACCTTCTTATTGCATTGCCTACTTGCCATTGTAACCTCATTCCTCTTCCTTTCTCTCGAAACCTCTTCTAGTCTATTTCCAAAAAACCTTCTAAGCACACCGTGTCGTTGGATCTCGTGCACCATTGGATCCATCATTGGTCTCATTCTGTCTCTCAGCTATTTCAAGATATTCTGAGTCTTGGGACCATCATGGTGAATTTCCTCAGTTGCTTTCCTTCATCCTTCCCCTTCACTGCCCTGACCATTCATAGGTCTTATCCATTCTCTTATAGAAGGGACTATTTCTCCCACCATTCTTCTTGTCAAGACCCTATCATCTTCTTCTAGCACAGTATAAAAAGTTTCATTTACTAGGTGAGATTCTTCAGTGGCAAAGGGTTTCTTTATTGTACGCATGATAATTTCAGTCCCGCTCAAGCTTGCCTTCACACATTGGTGGTATATCGAAGAGACTAGACCATGATTATGCATCCACCCCATTCCTGTCATAAGATCAAATGAAGTAGAACTCTCAATCACATCGAATTTAAGGTGCGAAGTAAGATTCCCCATCAGAATATCAATGTTCATATATCCAATTAACTTGGATGATTGGTTATCATAATTAAAAATTACCAGAGGCATTGGTATCAACCATGCCTCATGAATATTAGATGCCTGGAAGGAGCTGATTGGCATGATGTTTATTGATGCTCCCTCATTCATCAAGGCTCTTACAAAACTCACCCTGTTAATACAAGCGATTATATACAATGTATTGTTATGTGTGGAACCTCACAACCCTATCGGCGTCGCGAAAGGTTACTTAAGATAAAAACTTCCTTACGAACTTGTCCATTGGCCATCTCCACCTAAGTGATGGCACTGCGTTCTTCCATGCAATGTCTAGTATCGCTTGTGGTATCTCTAATAGGATCTCCTTCGGCATACCCATTTGTTCGAAGAACCATGAGAACTTAGGTGACCGTAAAATAGCATGACACTCTACCCCTTGATCCATCTGCTCACGTTCCAGATTGTATATATCTTATGTATCCCTGGCGCTAGGTTCATCGTAAGATATCACTATGTTCGCCATTCTCCTGGTATAGTACTCAAACATATCTTCAAATTCTTCTCGTTCAATCTCAAGTTACCTTGCTTCCCATTCAGCCTCCTCATCATAAGCAACTAAAAGGTTGGCCCTATGTGCTGGCAGGGGGTTGATGTTTACATTCTCCTAAGGGATTTACAAAGTCCCCGTCTTCATGTGCTTGCTTATGATCTTTCTTAGTACGAATTAGGCTATCGTTGGATGGACCACATTTTAATGTATTTGGCAATACTTGGGATCAGCCCTTGTCTTAGCGTCTGGTCAACGGTCGGAATGCCCATAGGCTCATACATGATACCACCTTAGACCATGGTGTTATAACATCTGACATCTTCTTCAACGGCGCAAGGTAGTGGGGTGGATCCCCCATTTCTCTCTTAAACTTTCTTTCATTATCCTTCTTTGGTTGCTTATCCCCTTCCCCCCATCGGCGAATCCCACCCGTGGGGGTTGGCCCTGTGTCACAGCGGGCTGTATCGGCTGCCTAAACATCACAAGCACAACGATGGGATTTGGCCGAACAACTAATGATATATTTTTTCATGCCTTAAAGAATGCCATGAAAGTTGCCTTGCACGTTTCGTTACTAAGATGGCAGATGTACTTTGGGAGAAAACCTTCAGCACAAATCTGAAGCAGCTTGGACTCCTTGGCCTCTTCTTTTACATTAAGAGACCTCTCCCTGAACCTTCGAACATACCCCACTACTTCCTCCCCTTATTGTTGATTGTCCCTACCTAGTTGGGTCAGTGTGAACTCATCTTCTACCAGAAAGAACTTATGGACAACTAGGACATGAATTTCAACCCATATTGGGTCACTTTTAGGTGAAATTGTGCTCGTCCCATCCCTCCGATAGCCATTGGGTCACTTCTACCAGCACTAGTGGAAACTTGTGCCAACCATGGGATGCCTATTTTCATTTGAACTAGGGCACCTCTACTCGAGTAACCCAATCCATAGAAGCCTCAATCTCCCTTGCAGCTTGTTCTTCATTACACTGAATAGCGTCAAAGTCTATAATGCGATTAATGTTATCTTGCACCATACTTATAGGAGAATACGTCCCTATCGGAGTCGCCAAATGTAAAAGGGTGTTCCCCTTGTACTCTGGGACTATGGTAATACTAGCTGAGGTGTAACCCCTATAGGTATAGTAATAAGTGATAACCCAGTAACTCTTCAACAAGAACAAGTAAACCCACAATATTATATATGATCGACACTCAAATTGAACTCACAGTACTCTCGTGTATAACTCAAAACAATAATAAAAGGAACTTAGAATTAACTCCTTCAAAGGGAGAGATAATTAATCACCCTAGATCCACCTTGACAGACAACCAACACACCAACAACCTCTGGAAGATCTATGGTTAGCGGTTAAAAGTTTCACAATAAATGACAATGGTGGGTGAGCAAGAAATATAGTTTGCAATAACTTCTCCTGAAATTTATTCTCTCTAGCAATAATCTCTAGAATACATCTCTCTAAAAAGTGGTTGAGGCCAATAAATAGCCTCTACACCAATCCAGAGATGCCTCAGTCCTTCATAGCTATGAAAAGACATACTCTCGTACTTTACATCATTAATATTAAATGCATGATGGACCAATTATCTATACGTCATAAATATTAAATGCCAAGACATGGCTTTTTCCCAACCGTTGTGTGTCAGAGGACTGTCACCATAGAGGTGGCTCACCAAATTGTCTAAAAGTACCAATACTACAGCGATTTAGTCGAGTTTGGATTTGACAGTGACTAGCTAGCTAGTAACATCACATAAAGTAAATGTGACATTAGGTAAGGGATTGTTTGTCTCAAGAGTTAACAAATGATGGAACTCAAGGCTATTTCGTACAAGCTTCCATGGTGAAAGGTTACTCGGTGTTTTACTAGATGTATCTAAGATGGTAAGGACAAGCCCTGATGCTAACTAACTTCTCAATCATCCAAACCAAGTCCTTATGAAGTTCCCATAGCAAGGTCATTCGCTAGAGCATGTAAACTCTTTCAGGCCCTGCCAGGCCTGGTCTCTGGCGAGCATCGTTTAACCTCACACGGAATATTATAGCTATTGCATCATTGGAATCAATGTTAACAATTTAAATAAATAACAAACAGGAAGTAAAGGGTGACCAATCTCCTCACTGGGCTACCACGCTAAGTTGTCTCAATGTCTTCATGTTGCTTCCTTCCCTTAAGTCTCTTATATTAGCTGGGTAGGCTTATCCCTAATCCAGAGATTATCTTTAAGCCCTCCCTACACATTTCATTTCATAACAAATTACATCATTGGAAGTATTTCTTAAGATGCTCTATATTCTAGGGGTGCAGAAGTTCGTATCCAACTATGTTTTTTAGGTAATAATAACCTTGCCTTATTATTCTGACAACCACATAAGTACCTTCCCACTAAGGGCATGTCTTACCCTTGCTTGAATTTCTTGTGGCAATAGTGACCTCTCTCTATACCATGTCCCCCACCTTAAATTCTCTTTGGCAAAATTTCTTTTTGAAGTAGGAGTTTTTCTCTATTTGTAAGAGACCATTTTCAACAGTAAGGCTTCTTGTCTTTCTTCTAATTCATCTAACGACCTTCAGATAGCCTTATCATTTTCCTGTAGCTCAAAATGATTCACCCTATGCATTGTTATCTTGACCTCTATTGGGATAACTGATTCAGTGCCAAAGGTCAAGGAGAATGGAGTTTCCCAAATTAGAGCTCCTACCGTAGTTCTATAGGCCCATAAGGTTCTCGATAATTACTCTACCTATAAACCCTTAGCCCTTTCCAGGATCTTCTTAGAATTGTGGAAGATGGTTATATTGGTCACTTTGACTCGAGTATTATCTTGAGGATGCCTTGGACATGAGTAGTGGTTCTTACACCATAGTCTGAGCATAAATATTTGAAGGAAGGGTATCAAACTATTTCCCATTATTGAAGATGATGCCTCTGGTAAGCCAAACCTACAAATGATGTTTTTCCAGAAAAAATTAGTCTTCTTTTTCGTTATTGTGTCTAAGGTCTAGGCCCCAACCCACTTTATGAAACAATCATAGTCATAATACAAAAAAATAGGCTTTGTTGAGGGTCATGGAACTTACCAAATCCATTCCCCAATGAGCGAAGGTCCATGGACTTACCATTGGGGACACTTGATCTGTTGCCTACATTAGAACGAAGGCAAACCTCAGACACTTATCAAAACATTAGATTAGGTCTATATCTTATTTCCCAAAGGTAGGTTATTAGTATCCTTGCCTCAAGACCTTGTTGACAAACATCTTAGGGACTATATGGGAACTATGACACCTTCGTTGAAGCCAAGTTGTCCAAACCATAATTAAGGTTTCTTGGCAACACTTCAACCCCGTTCATCCCTTCCCATTAACCCTAAACCTCTCGATTCTTTAAACCTTTGGCAAAAATATTTTGATAGTCTCTTGCAAGAACCATCAGTATCCCATACAATAAAACTCAAACCTATTTCAAAACATAAAGGTGAGCCTGCCATCATTTTTATAAGGAAAGAAGTAGATCAAATGTCCTCTCCTTAAAAAATTTCCATAATTTGGATATTTTCATATGGTAAGCCTTTGATTGATTTCATTAGAAAATAATATGAAACTTTTGGACTCAAAGCTTCATATCATATGGTATTAATGGATCGTAAACACATCCGCATTAGTGTTAATTGCCAAGACGATTTTATGAGATTGGGGATTATGAATCAATGGTCTATTGGAAAAAGTCCTATAAAAACTTTCATATGGACTCCTCATTTCAGAACGGATCAAGAAAGTCCCTTAGTCCCTGCGTGGATCAATTTTGCAGGTTTACCTATTCACTTATTTTCTAAAGAATCTCTTTTTCCTATTGCTCAGACCGTAGTTATTCCTCTCAAAATAAATAACTATACAGCAAATGTGAATAGGCCGAGTGTGGCAAGAATTTTTGTAAAGTTAGATCTATTAAAGCCAAGACATCAAAGAATTTGGATAGGGTGTGGTGAATATGGGTTTTGGCAGAATATAGAATATGAAAACTTGCCTTTTTATTGCTCTAACTGAAGTATATTTGGTCATATGGAAGGAGATTTTTTAATCAATAAAGTTGTCCCTCTCAAAAAAGATGTTAGCAATGGAAAATCCATTGCAATTGAAGAAGAAGTCCAAGTTAATAAGATTAAAGAAGACAATAACCTTTACAAATTTACATCATTAAGGATAAGAACAAAGAGCAAGAGCAAGCAAAGAAAAAATTAATTTTCTAAGAGAAACCTCTACCAAAAATGCAGTGATCCCAATCAGTAGAGACCACATTCTAGGACCACCTAAGTCTCTCCTTAGGTCCTTAACACCTCCTCATTTCACTACAAATCCTAAGTCGTACTCCGAGTACCGATCTAAAGGCCATCGGGCACTCCCAGACCCCGTTTGACACAGGTCAACTCTATTGTCAAAGTGAAATATCATTGGATCTTTGAAGGGCTTTGAGTCCCCTTTTTAACAGTCCACCCCATGCGCGATCGGCATAACAGTTCAAGCGAATGAACCATTTTACTACCGAAAATTAATATGGAGGCCACTGGGCACTACTAGGCCCCAATTTGACCTTAATCAACTTCATCATCGGAGAAAAATCTCTTTGAATCTTTGAAGGTCACTGAAACCCCTTTCCAACGGTCTTCCCCGTGCACAAAACGGCATAACCATTCAGACGAACAATTCGTATTCCCCCGAAAATTAACCCAAAGGCCATCGGGAGCTCCTGGGCTCCGTTTGACCAAGTTTAACTCTTCATCTTCAATGATACTGAATGACACTATAAAGGTCACAGAATTCCATTTCCAATGATCTTCCCCGGGCACGATTCTAACTTACGGTATGGACGAACGATTCGTTTTACTCTGAAAGGTCACCGGGTGCTCTCGGGCCCCAGTTGGCCAAGGTAAAAAATTTTAATCGAGCAAAGCTATTTGGGTTGTCGAAGTACATTGCCTAACTTTTCCAATGGTTTGCCCCATGTGTGATTCTGACTTACCATCCGGACGAATGATCTGTTTCTGTCCGATGATCTCTCATTTAGGAGACCGCATGCGCTTATGAGCCACATTTGACCCAAAGTCAAATCTCGGACCCGGGAGCGGTCCAAAGACTCTTGAAGGTCTCTGAATTACCTTCCAAATCGTATGTCCCGTTCACGATTCGAATCAACGGATTACGTTCTACGATCGTTTTTCTGGAAAATCTGCACGAGATTTCCAATTGGCATGTCCATTTCCCTGCCTATCGAAAGCGTGTCTCGGGTCACCTATCGATTGGAATGGCTAGGTCCATGTCGATCGGCACCACCCCTGACCCTATAAATACATGGCATGAACTCAATCCCAAACCACACCTCAGATCCATCAGCATCACTGATCTCAACAGCATTCTCTCTTGATTTTCATTCAAACTCATATTCACATCCTTTTCATACCCAATTCGGAAAAAATCACATTCTCTCTCATCCAATATTCATCTCACATTCAAGGAAGTTAATCCAAGATCAAAGATTAATCTTCAAAGAAGGTCCAAATCCTTCCCCCACTCTTTAAATTTCTTATTTTTGCATTGAATACATTAGATTCATGATCTAGTTCTTACTTGAGTTCATACACATTAATATCTAAATTTTTATTAGTATATTGCACATACTTTATTTTCTATAAAAAAAAAATCCCAAAACAAACAAAAAGAGGGTTACACCCATAAATTCTGAACGGGATTATCCATCACACTTTTTCAAAACTAAAATCCATTTTCTACACACGCACATATAATAAATCCTGTTCGAATCAATGGGATAAAACCCACCCTTATGTCGCATGCGAACTACGTGGAATTTGATGCATAGGCTACGTAGGCATCTCAGATTATAACCCGAGACTCGAGTCCAATTTCAAATATATCATTTTGTAACATTACTATAAATATTATGTTTGTAATCCATGTTAGCGCTTTATCCAACACATATTATCATTTCACTCTAACAATCAATATCGCGATAAATTCGTAAATCGTATCTTCAATATAATATTTTGGGAGCATTCCTATGGATGACCTCACTCTATCTCCTTTATACGCGCACGCACACTTTATGGAGAAATAAAGAAAAATAATAATACAAGCCCTTGAAATACCAAAAGGGGGGAATGGGTGCCTAACACCTTCCCATTTTATAACTTAGCCCTTGAACCCTTAGAACTATTGGTTTTGTCTGCATCACTTTGTCTTTGATGCCTCTCTCTCGATGTGGTAACATATTTTTTTGCCTGTTTTATGCAAAATAGGGTGGTGACTCAATCTTTTTACATTTACCCCACACCGATGATGGACGAAGCGTTCCTAAGTAGGGAGTGAGACCTTTTAATCCCCCTTTCTTGTCCATTCCCATCTAGGATGAAGATGAGAGTAAAGGTGCACATCTTTATCGAGATTCCCACAGTGGTGACTCTAGTGGTGAGAATTTTCATAAGAGGGATAGACTTTGTTTGCATGGGTGATTTTTTTCTTGTGTGCATATGCACCCACATGTATGTTCCATTTTTCCCTCCTCTATTATCTCTTGTATATATATACCTCATGCTTATATCACCACTATTCACACGTTTCTAGATACTCTCCATGTACACTTCACACCACCTGCACCTAGGATCACTTATGTCCACATATTGCACACACAACTTAGAAATCCATACTTAGGTGTCACTAATAAACACCTCCACTTATCACACTTGTATATATCCATGCTTACTCACACTTATCACACACCACTTGTAGTTGATCCATGCTTAGGTTCACTGTCACATACTCACTTGTAGATATCTACACATCACTCACCCTCACATATCCATGCTCAGTATAGATTTATTTTTTATACTTGTACATTATCCCCTTCTTAGTATAATGCTCATCATGTTAATAAAGATACTATCTTCATAAGATGCTAGTCATGGATTATGAATTTTTCACTCTACATCACCCGAGAGCATGGCTATTTATAGAATTTTGTTCCGTAATTGGGGGGTCACTTCGTGATGGGCGCTGGTCCAACAGGTTACACTTAGCCTAAGCGATATGACTCTCAACTTCCATTGTCCAAGTACCTTCGACGTATATCAAACGGTTCCCCCCGTATTGTAACACTTGATCAAAGTTATGATAGGATTTGACCCATAGCATGAGGGAAGAGGACTTTGGGCTTTTCATGAACAAGGACCTGATTTTGTTGCATCTCATGAACCTCGGTTTGAAGGTTGTCAATATTGGTAGTGAGCTGAGCCAGGACTGTCATCAATTCCGACTGCACATTCGGTACTTGGCCTATGGTCTTTATGGAAAGAAAAGGAATTCCAAACTCGAAGGAAGTAGAAAGGGAATTAATGGAGCTTCGGGGCAGTTCAACTAAAGACCGAAGTCAATAGGGAGTCATGCTAAGAATACGCGACTGACTTGAGAAGGAGAAAAAATTGAATTTATCTTTGAAAGAGAAGAGGAACACTGTTATTATTATTTTTTTGAAAATGGAGGAAAATATTTTTGACATTTTTTATAAAAGAGGGGGTAAAATGTTTTTGGGTAAAAGGGAGTAAAAATATTTTTGGTATAGTAAAAGGAAAAATGTTTTTAGGATTCTTGATAAAGAAGGAAAAGTGTTTTTGACACTTTTTGGAAAAGAAAGAAGGAAAAGATGAGAGACGGGTCTCAGCATGATTATTATTATGTTTATTATGTTCACACTTTTATTAGGTTTGCCTAAATACAAAATAAAAATACTAGATGGGACCCGAGACTAGAAAAATTGGGTTTGCAAAATATGTAAAAACTATGGTTGGAGTTGTTACTAGGATCACAGGCAGGGTCCAGTTTTAAAAATTGCGCAAAAATTTGGGCGGCATGAAGACCTGATACTTCGATAGAGTTTTGGGTGAAAACCGACAAATTAAATATGAGTGCCCTAGGTTTGACATCTATATGATGGTATGTACTTATTGGGTTAATTGTATGGGTCCCCCCCCTTTGGCATGTCTTCCACGATATACGTCTGGCTTTTGAGGGTAATAGGTACGTGTGGACAAACCATTTGATATACCTGAGTGTACGTGAATTGACTCACTATATACATTTTGGGGACAGTACGTGTGAGACCGAATTCGATATACTCAACGTACGTGAATGAGTTCCCTGCGATATAACTCATATCATAACTTTGATCAAGTGTAACAATATGGGGGGAACCGTTTGATATACGTCGAAGGTACTTGGCCAATGGAAGTTGAGAGTCATATCGCTTAGGCTAAGTGTGACCTGTCGGACCAGCGCCCATCACGAAGTGACCCCCCAATTACGGAACAAAATTTTGTAAATATCCACGCTCTTGGGTGATGTAGAGTGAAAAATGCATAATCCATGACTAACATCTTATGGAGAGAGTATCTTTATTAACATGATGAGCATTATACTAAGAAGGGGATAATGTACAAGTATAAAAAATAAATCTATACTGAGCATGGATATGTGAGGGTGAGTGATGTGTAGCTATCTACAAGTGAGTATGTGATAGTGAACCTAAGCATGGATCAACTACCGGTGCTGTGTGATAAGTGTGAGTAAGCATGGATATATACAAGTGTGATAAGTGTGAGTAAGCATGGATATATACAAGTGTGATAAGTGGAGGTGTTTATTAGTGACACCTAAGCATGGATTTCTAAGTGGTGTGTGCAACATGTGGACATAAGTGATCCTAGGTGAAGGTGGTGTGAAGTGTACATGGAGAGTATCTAGAAACGTGTGAATAGTGCAGGTGGTGCGAAGTGTACATGGAGAGTATCTAGAAACGGTTCCCCCTACTAATGGGCCACCACTAGCCCTTCTTCCTGTACCAAATCTTGCCCAGCCAGGGGATAACTTACCCATGATCGTTGATCTGAAGGAGGAATAATTGAACAATGTCAAGGAAGACCTCAAGATGTTGACCAAGAAGTTCCACCATGTCAAAATCTCTGAAAACTACATGGACTACACCCACATGTCTCCTTATCCTAAAGTCAACTTACCAAAGAAGTTCAAGAATCCCAACATTGAGAAATCCGGAGGTAGTGGACCCCCAACTGTTCATCTCCACACTTACCACCGAGCCATGACTCTCCTAGGTGCCTGTAAGGAAATAATGGTCTAAATATTCTAAAAAACTTTGAAAGATAACGCTCTCCGTGGTTTTTTTCTATCAAGAAATCCAGAATCTGCAGTTGGGAGGATGTTGCACACGAGTTCGTGTCACAGTACAAGTACAATAAAGAGTTGGAAGACACCCGTCATGATTCAGAACTACTCGAACAGAACCCTGAGGAATCAGTTTAGCAATGTGGAAAGAGAAAACAACCACCATAACCAACCGACCTTTCGAATAGGAATAACTCAGTATTGTGAACAAGAATTTCTTACCCCATGTCTGAGCGACGATGGGAGGATGGTGTTACCCTAATTTCTGATCCCTCCGAGAAGAAGGAAGGGAGATCGAAGAAGGTTTTTCCAATACATAAGTGGAACCGAAGAAAGTGTCTGGACAGTTCACTCCCATAAAGTATGAGAATCCCCCCAGTATCGTAGTTTCAATCGTCAACAACATCTCTCAGCCTGCCACCTCATGCGCACCAGAAAGCCACCCTAACCCAGTTCGAAAGTATTACACCAAGCTTCACACTCCCCTTTCCAAAGTTTCTCAGTCCCTTTTAAGCCGAAACATTATCAAGCTATTGGACCCTTATCCGTTACAAAACCCACTTCCCAAAAATTTATAACTAGATGCCCACTGTGACTTTCATCAAACTGTCGGTCATACCACCGACCAATGTTTCCACCTCTGAAATATGATTCAAGGCCTAATCGAATGGGGTGTCATCGCCCCACCAGCCAATCCTAAACCTAACACTACCCACAATCCACTCGTAAATCATACAGTTGCCATCTTCCTTGAAGAAGACCCAAAATTTAACCCATCTACCAAGATTATACCAAGAAAATCACCCATTATACCCATGTTCTCTCTTAAACCTCTGCAAGTGTGCCCGTATTTTCTCCTACACCCTACCATCTTCATTGATCAGGCCTTATCACTCATTTCCAGAGCATGCATCGATGTTTGTACTCATTTTTAAGGTAAAGATACGGAATTGTCAGAAGTATTAAACCAACTCCTAGAGTTTGGGTTGAAATTTCCCTCTCAGGTGACCATTGACTGCCAGAGATTCAATACACTGTTCTTAGAAGCTCGAAAATTGGCTCGAGAGCTAGACATTTGGTGGTACCAACTGATGGAGTCAGTCTAGATAATGTGGTCCAGACCATGGGTGACTTATTTTAACAGACAGGTGATATATGTAGTATGACCAACTTACTTGATACTTTAAAGCTACATGGGCATCTAATCCCTTCACTTCCAAATCTCCACGTAAAATGGGAGGATCTATATGAAGAGTCTGTAGAAGTTGTAGAGTGTATTGAATTTTCATCAAAAGATGATGTTGTTATCATATGGGGGAGAATTCGATGATTCAATTGAAGAACAAGGTCCAGAAAAGATAGCCTGATAGTTAGCATATGCGACATGATATCATTTGAGGAGCTACTAAGATAAATCAATAAGGTGGCTGAACAACCCAAGATAGATGAGGAAATGGGGTTTCCATTTTTCCCCTCTTCTTTGAACCACATGACTAGATCCGATAGGCATTACCAATCCCCAAACATGGTACCATTAGTAAGAAACAAAGGAAAAGGTGTTGAAAATCTTCCTATTCCAGAAATGACCCTTAAGGAGAGCAAGATCCTCAATCAGCTGAAGAAAACCCAAGCTAACATCACTTTGTGGGGACTTTTTATGTTTTCCTAGCTGTAAAGAAATGCCTCGGTCAAATAACTCACAGTGACAATAATGCCTCCTTCCACCACGCCCAAAGAAGTAGTGAATCTGATCGGATCCCTGACTACTACTAGAATGCTCTCTTTTGCCGAAGAAGAAATCCTCAAAATTGGGCCAAACCATAATTATGCTCTCAACATCTCTAACAAAGGCATGCGAAAGAATGTCCCGCTTTCTCTTCTTGATAATCAATCAGATCTTAATGTCTGTCCATTGAGAACCCTTAATTGTTTAGGACTGAAAGTGAGCGACCTTGCTCCAACCTCTGTCGTTGTACGTGCTTACAATAATACCCATCAAAACGTTATGGGGTCTATAAAGCTTGTAATAGGGGTTGTCCCTATAAATCCAGTTGTTGAATTCCAAGTCATCGACATCCCTACTTATTTTAATTTGTTGCTTGGACGACCATAGCTCCATAATATCAGTGGTGTGACTTTTTCCCTTCATCAAAAACTGAAGTTTTTCACCAATAGGCAGGTTATCACCATCTTGGGCGATAAGAACAATGTCGAGAACCCAAGCACCAGTAATCTAACACTTTAGATACAACACGGGGCAAATGATATGCTTCTATTAGGTTTTCGAGTTGAACCTTCTACTCCAAATATGGGACGATTTTAAATATAGGGTTTTTCCAGAGTATAACCCTCAAAACAACGTCAATGTTATCTATATGTTTAATAACATGCACTTCATGCCCAGAATGGGGATGGGACAACGACAACAGGGAATACTTGAACCCATTATGTTGAAGAAAAATTTCCTTCCTTTCATTTTGGGCTATCAATCATCAGCAAGAGAACTCATAATGGTCCACCACCCTTGATAGAAGATAAGGTTAGAAAGTGCCAAGAATTTCTCAAGAGATTCCTTGAACGAAATATTCATCAATAAGGGTGAATATTTTCCCTCTTGGCCTGAACCACGGTATAATCTTATGGACAAGAAGATGAAACCTCGAATAGAGATTCTTTTCCAAGACATCTACTCATTGGTCAAGAATTTCCAGCATCATGTGCGACCACTCATTGATAAGACTATAGTCCATACCGGAAATTTTGAGGAAAGTGACTCCGAGGATTCTTTCAACTTGCAGACACTGGGCCTGACACTCTGCCATATCCATTCAGGGGCTACATCATCAGTTTCATCCCGCCTGATAAAATCTGCTAATGCACCTCTCCTAAATTATCGTACTGCACCTGTTTTACCTTCTGATATTCAACCCAACCCTATGTTTATCCCATTTCTTTTTCTCTTGTTGTTCCTCCCTACTCTGATGGAATCGAGGCCTCCTTCTATGAGGCTCTCAATGTTGCTTTTCCTATCAATGAAATAAATGAAGATTTTGAGTATCTTAGTGTGCCCTACATTAATTATTTTGACTCTAATCAAACTCTTGATGATCATGATATTAAAAATGAACAATTCTTAACTTATCTAAACAAGGTTAATAACAAATAATATAATCGCATTGTAGTTAATGAAGATGAAACTATTGTTATTAATCTTGGTTCTAGTAGCAAATTGTACGAGATTAGTATAGGGGCCACCCTTTACTAGCATGAGAGCGCACAACTCGAAAAATTATTGAAGGAATTTTTGGACGTCTTTGCATGGTCCTACAACTATATGCCTAGCATTGATCCCGAGATACCTCAGCATAATATTACAACTCTCCCAGACTTCAAACCAGTTAAACAGAAACTGCGAAAGCACCGCACTGAATGGTCGCTTGAGGTTAAGGAAGAAGTGGTCAAACAATTTAATGTGGGTTTCGTTCATGTGATCTAATATCCCACATGGCTAGCCAATATCGTACACATTCCTAAATCTGGAGGAAAGGTTCGCATATGTGTTTACTACGAATCTTGAATAAGGCTTCTCCAAAGGATGATTACCCACTACCCAATATCATCATGATTATGGACAAAAGATCCAGTCATGCTCTTAAGTCATTCGTTAATGGGTTTGTCGGATATAACCAGATCAAGATGCACCCGGGTCATTAAGAGAAAACCGCATTCATCACTCCTTAGGGAACTTTTTGGTACGCCATTATCCCATTTGGTCTAAAAAAAATGCAGGGGCTACTTACCAGAGGGCTGGCACAACTATCTTGCATGATCTGATACACAAAGAAGTCAAGGTCTACATGGATAATTTGATTATCAAGTCAAAAACTAGGGAAGGCCATGTTTCCGATGTTCAAAAATTCTTCAAGTGACTACGATAGTATTATATGTGACTTAACTTATAAAAATGTGTCTTCGGAATTACCAAATGGAAGCTCTTTGGATTCATGGTTAGTGATAAAGGGATAGAAGTAGATCCTACCAAACTAAAAGCCATACTCGAGATTCCACAACCCCGAATGGAGAAGGATGTCCGAAGATTCCTTGGAAAATTTCAATATATCAGTCGGTTCATCCGCCTGTTGACTTCCATCTATTATCCCATCTTCAAACTCCTTCAAAAGGATTCCACTAAAGTTTGGAACGAACCTTGCCAAGAAGCCTTTGACCGAATCAAGCAATACATAACCCAACCTCCATTACTCATGCCACCACAACCTGGTCTTCCCCTACTCCATTACCTAACCGTGACAGATACCGTAGATGGGGCTTTTCTAGAACAATACCTTAAAAAATCCCACAAAGAAGGAGCCGTCTACTATGCCAGTCTCAAGTTGGTCGAGTACAAAGTTAATTACACTGCTTTTGAAAAAGCATATGTCACCCTTGTTTGGATCACCCAAAAATTGTGGCATTACATGCTCTCTTTTCCCATCAAATTTGTATCCCGAATTGATCCTCTTAAGTACCTACTCAAGAATTCTGCCATGTCCATAGTTAATGCTTTAAGCTAAGTTTGATGTCGTGTATGTCACGCAAAAATTCCTGAAAGGAAGAGCCATCTTTGACTACCTCGCTGAATACCCTATGGATAAGGAACCCTGCAAAAATCGAAGGGAGACTTACCCCCACCAAGTACCAAGCAATTGAAGAAAGTGCAATCAAAGCCTAGGATTGATTAGACTGGACTGACATGTCAATAGGCAGGACAGTGGTCATGCCTATTGGCAACCCCCTATTTTTTGAAATTTTCCTTCTTCCTTTTTTGTCAAACAAAAAAACTCCATAAAATTAATTTTTTTTCTTAAAAGAATTCCAAATTTTCCACTCCTTATGCTTTTACTTATCTTTATTTGAAATAAATTCTCTCTGAAATTTTTTTTCCTTTCTTCTTTTTACGGTCTCAGTAGCAAAGTAAAAAGAGTATGTACGTTAAGTCACTACAAACTAAAAAAATTTATAAAAAATTCATTTTATTTGCATGGATGTTATTGTGTTACATCGATTTTGCAGGAAATAAAGAAAATACAACGGGACTCATCCCAAACCCACCTACATTTTCTCTCTCTCTATCTCACCTACTTTCACCTGTAATATCTCTCTATTTCTCTTTTTTCTCTTTCTCTCTCTCTCTCTAGGAGCCTCCATCCCTATGGCACGCTTTCTTCCCCTTGCGACGAGATGATGTACCTCCACTCCTCGAGCCAAACCCTTCCACAGATGAGGCAAATGGCACCAAGAAAGAAGGAACCAGAACCAGGACAGCAAATCAGTCAGTCTGAAGCAAAGAAAGAGATTAGGGAATAAAAAAGGCGTAGATATGGAAAGTATACCGGTGGCTGGAGAACCTCCTCTACCAACCCTAGCTCCGTCGGATACATCGCATTAAGATGGTGCAGCATACGCACCGACCCTTCGTCAGCCCGCCGGATGTTATAAGAAGGAGGATCCAATTGCACAAAAGAAACCTCTGAAGTCGTCACCACTGCCGATGTCGATACACCATCTATGATATGGGAGATCCCACTAGCCGATTTGAACCCGCATAGGGGAGAGGCATCACGTCATATATAATGGGTGGCATCAACCAGCTCGACATAAAGTCTAAATAATCATACGCTGCTACTGTGTCAATAAATGATGAATAAGCCTCACCCGTCATCACCGCTACTCGCGCATCATTAGACATCTCCTGCACTCACCTCATGTACATCGCAGGCCTCGTCGATTTCACCAACCTCATCCCCCACAACTTTCAAGACTACTCTCTCCTCAAGGGACCAGGAGTAGTCGAACTCATGCGCCAGCAAACGCCACATCAGCGCATTCCCCCTAGTCAATCCTATTTGTTGGATGGTTGTCCCTCATGGATAGAAGGTCACCTAAAAATTCTGCAGTAGAGAAAGATCAATATCAAGAAAATATCATAAAGCAAAAATGGTATTAGAAGAGAAAGAATGATTTACCCGCTCACTCGTCAGGCCATTCAAGACCTGCCGCATCGTCTCAGAGAGAGAGACTTCTTTAAGTGTCGGTTGGACCTCCACCACCAATACATCCAGTAGAAGTACCCAACAGACTTTTCCTTCAAAGATATCAATTGTGTGTTAAACCCAATCACCTCATAGAACCACATCTGCATAAGACAAAAGGTCAGCAATCAAGAAACCAAGAATAAGATGCATAAAGGAAAATGTGAATGCATAATTGAAAATGCGCGAAATAAAGAATACTTCAAGAAGACACGTGGATCTAGTAAAAAAAATTCGGAAGAATCGGTTGAACGCATCAAGAGAAGAATAAAGGGTCGCCAAGGTCAGGCTCCCCCAGTCATAAAGAGGGACGTTCGAAAACACCCTCAAAAATGGCAAAACCCACAAGTGGACGACGACGCCACTAAGAAACCCCCTAACACAAGAATAATAAAAAATGGGCCATCTGTCGTACATGTAGCCCATCCTCATCATAAATCCCCCAACTCAGCAATTACCCCCTCAAAAGAGATGACGCGACTAAGAATTTGTCTCAGAAATGCGTTCACTTTAGGCTCAAGTGCAAGCCTGTCGCTCAAGTAATAAGCCCGGTAAGTGGGGATCGTATCCACAGGGATCGAGATTGCCAAATAGTAATAAGAAAAATTATTAAATCTTGAAATGATTTCTTAAAAGAATCGAAAAGATGATTAATAATTGGGAAAATTTAACAAACTGAAAAGTGCAAAAGAAATTAGATCTGACAAATGGGAGAAAATAGGGTAGGGTACAATCCCTCAATCCTTAACAAATTACCGTATAGAATACTAGAATTGTAAATTAAAATTATTGACTAGATCCGGTCTTTATACATTCTAAGCATTACATATATGAGGGATCTAGCCCGCATCATATGAAATCAAAGATAGATATAAAGCGGTGAATGAATCCAGTCTTTATATATTCTAAGCATTACGTATATGAGGTTCAAGCCCGCACCATACGAAATCAAAGATAAATATAAAGCGGTTCTTTCACGATTCAATCAATATTTTAATTTAACCTCTATTTTCTACATAAATAATTTGCCTTGGATTGAGTTCATCTACCCCAACCCTTGGGAATTTAGCTACTCATGATTTGGTTCAAGAATAAATTCACACACAAAATTATGGATCTACAAGACATGGGAAATAATTTGCAAATAATAAAAATAGAGAATGGAAAGATATTACTTGAATTCAGCAACAAAAAATGGAATTGGAATCTTCATGAAAACTCTTGAAGGAATAGAAAATTTTCTCTCAAAATCTAACTCTAAAATTTAATCTAGCACTTCTAACCTACTCCTAACCTAGCCTCTCTCTAGCAACTCAACTCTCTAGAATTCCCCCCCTGAAAATGAGGTAGAGCTTGGTCTTTTATAGAACCAAGTTGCATGAATTTGGCATCAAATTTCTCTTGTGGCACAAGTTTTCCAAGAGTTGCACTGCATTAAATGCATAATTAATTACAGAAATCCACACATCCAGACTCTTC
Organism: Sambucus nigra; assembly: GCA_949130495.1. Classification (NCBI taxonomy): domain Eukaryota; kingdom Viridiplantae; phylum Streptophyta; class Magnoliopsida; order Dipsacales; family Adoxaceae; genus Sambucus; species Sambucus nigra. The sequence goes on from OX422219.1 coordinate 117,370,402, forward strand.
ATTATCGCGCAACTTCAAAATATCGTAACTTCTTCACCGTAGCTCGGATTGAGGTGCCGTTTTTTCCAGTATTCTTGTAATTTAGAGCTCTTCAACTTTCTAGTTGGACACACCTTCGGACTAAGGCTGAAAAATTACGAAAATGCCCTTGAACTCCCCATTTCTTGGTTTCTGTCACTGTTTTGAGTTCTCCTTCGCACTAACTTGCATGAAATATCTGTAAAACACATGAGAAATACACAAAACACGAAATACTTGCCAAAAAAGGTTAGTAGCATAAATACGAGACAAATACAAGATATTAACACTGCACGGGATCATAAAAATACCAAAATTAAGGGGATAAATGTGAAGAATATATGCCTAATCAAGAGACAAACTAAGAGAGTCCCCAGAGACTATCCTCTCGACATCACCCAACGTCTCCATCACCGCCTCCTGCATAACCTATAATGTCCCATCCACCTCTATTTGTACCCCCATCGCAGTCCATCCCCAGCAGCTACTGCACATCTATAAGAGTCATCGTCATCTCTCTAAAGGCAAAATGCATGGTGTGGGTGGTGTCCCACCGCCTCTCCCCCAGAGCACAAAGAATAGTCGTAAAACGAGGCATCTCATAAAGTGTAGATACCAGTATCACAAAATCGGCTGATGACACCACCCAGCGCACCACCAACGGGAGGTGCTCCCAAACGTCCTTAAGCCTCGGCGTCCCTCGAGCCCACAGAGTCGACATAGAAACATCAAACTGTCAAAGACAAAAAAAAACTATCAAAAATCTAATAAAAAAGGAATGTCACCAATAAAGAAGAAAAGAATACCGAAGTTCATTAATACTTACATAACCTCCAGGGTTCACCACCCTAGAATAACAATGATGCGATGTCTCGCACAAAAGGGTCCGTACATCTGCCACTGGCTCAAGTGATTCAAAAGAATTTTCATTGCCCATTGCAAGGGGAACCCTAGCCCTCCATTCTAAGTTCGCCCAATCGTTAACATTTCGCCACACCATATGTCTCATACTGCTTGAGAAAGCATCCATATCTTGATTTTGGAACGCTAAAACTCTTTGCAAAAGGTAATTATGGAAGAAGTTAAGTCATAAAGGAGTGAAAATGAGGAGAACTCGCCCTCTTTTTATAGGAGGCTAAGGGGCATGCTGGTCAGCATTTCCCTGCCACCCACTAATCGACACTTTCCCTCCACCTTCTCAAGGTACCCCAAAATACCATGGCACTTCCGTTTTGCACCCCTCAAACTATGACGATTGGCACCCCTCAACCTTAAGGAGTACGAATCAAGAAAGGGAATCAAAGATCGATAACGTAGAAGCTAAATGGAATCACAATCTACGAGACCTAAGACCATGCTCTGATACCATTTGTCACACCTCGCTTAATTTTAGCATCGACCGCCACCAAAACTAAGCCGGGTGCGAGTAAATAAAATGACATTCATAACATCTGACATATATGAGATATATAAATTCAATCCATGAGATAAATAATTTAATCAATCCCAAATGATACCCATCACCAAGCTAAACTCCATTAATAATACAATCTCTAATAATATTAAACTCAATAAAGTCCAATAGAATCCATAATGAAATATATGAATAAAACCCATAACAACTTTGGAACCGAATGGCCCAACAAAATCATAAACTGAGTCTCAATGTAAATATATAAAGGAATGGAAACTCCAGATAAAATACTAAGCATAAAGCAATTAACTCCAGTTGCACCTATAAGAAAATCTCCAAATTGTCCTATGCAGATTCTCCAAAACTTATCCTGAAAAGTTAGTCAATGCACGAGGTCAGAGAACCAAGCATGTATAAACACTACTCTCTTCAAATAGGGTCCGTGAACCCAGACAGTAGCATTATACATGATAAATATCACAATGGAATATTTTATTTAATACGAGATAGTTAAATGTAAGAAAAGTAAATTACTAACCACCCCCAAAGGTTCTTATAAAATCAAACCAATATCATTTTCAGTATTCCACAGTCCCCAAATTGTTAATTTAATTAAATTAACCCAAATTATCATTCTTATTACTTTTATTATGGCAGTCCTCCCGCCCGGGTGGTAATTTCCACCAAAGTTAACACTTCCCCTTGTCAAAACGACCACTGATCTGTTTAAACTATCGATCCCGTAATTTGACTAGGTTCCACTCACGATACGACATAAAACGCCAGCTGTCCCATTTAAATTGTCAGCCCTCACTATTTATGTCACCCAAATTTAATACCCATCTTATTATCTTAAGTATTAATTCTCAATTCTCAAATTCACAATTATCAAATTACCCTACCCTTTTTATCGATGTGAGATCCTCAAAATACCCCTTAGTCCTAGACCTAAGGGTCCCCAAGTATACGTACATCCTATCCTACATATAGTCACTAAGATAAAACCCGTCCTAGTCTCATGCCTAGGCTAGAGAAATGTCGATATTACGTAAAAATCTGCCCCACCCTGAAATATAAAGTCCCCACGAATTTACACTAACTAGTCCTATACCTAGCAAGTATAAATTTTAATCAAGGCCGACCCACTAGTCACATACCTAGTAATCATCCTAAAATAGGGTTGAGCAATATAATATCCAAAAGCCCCTCGTCCCCGCGATGGCAAACGTCTATAAAATAAATCACACAAAACACAATTCATAAGAATAACATAGCAATCAATCGTAAAGGTCCCAATTCAATTTAATTCAATGATTAACACCGTCATCTTTTACAACATAATTATTTGCATTCAAAAAATGTTAAACTAATTAACATGCGACAATATTCAATACGTCATAATCGTTCTCTTTCACAAGCCATATAATTTATATAAGAGTGAGCTCATCCAAATAACCACATAAATAATCCCATAAAAATTCTACATGAGAACCTACACCCAAAACCATAAAACCCAAAAATCTAACCTATGCACAAGGGTTTCAATGATTAAATCATATTCAAAATTTTCATAAAAATAGTCCCAAAATTTAAGTGTCCACTTTCTCTAATTAATTTAATAATTGATTTTAATCAAAAATACATGATTAAGGGTTTTGCAGACACATAAACTGCATAATTCTAAAGTAAAGGAATGGAGTATTAATGCCTGAGTAAAAATCATTTGACAATTCTAATTAGACAGTTGAATTCCTCCCGTAAATTAGCAAAGAGTCGTTCTTGAACAATGTTGAGAAAACACCAATTAAGCCTTCAAATACTGAGTCAAACACTTGATTATGTTTGGGGTCAAAGTTTATAGATGAAAGGGAATAATTTTGGAGAGGTTTTCTAGTTGAAAAGTTGATGAAAAAGTAATTTGAAAAACCAAGCCACAAATTTATTGGTATATAAAGGATTAAGAATTTGAGTAAGAAAAGAATTCTAATTAGATACAAACACTAAAAACACACTCCAAATGATCAAACCGTTGGAATTGCTTGAAATTTTGGGGCGTAGTAGCTGTGGTGACAATTATTATGCAACACAAATAAATATGAAAGAGATAATAACCAAGAAAGGATAAATAAAATGCCAATCACACAACAACAGATGTACGTGGTTCAGCAAAGATGTGCCTACGTCCACGATGGTGCAGTCAGTATTATTTCTCTATATTCTGAAGAATAGGTACAGAGAATACAACTTATCCTTTGCCTCGGACCTAGGGTTTAATTTATACATGTGTATGCTAGTTAGTGGAGATGATGGGTTCCTTCATATTAGCCATATTCCCTATCCTTTCCCTTCATGGGATTGTGCTCCCCTATAACTTCTCTTCATGGGATCGTGGGGAGAGACCGGGTCAATATGAAAGATAGAGGGCCTGGATTTTGGGCCGCCAGAACTGGGCTACTTGTCCAGGCCCATGGTCCTAAATTATGGGTACCTACAATTGCCCCTAAATTTGTTGGGCCATGTGTATGGGTCCAATGAATTTAAATGATCTACCATTATGACTGATTTGTGATTCTTTGAAAACTGTCAAGTTGCTTTGGCGGCACCCGCTTCGCTATTCGTGCGCTATGATTAGAATTGAAGGATTGTTGGGATAAGGCACATTTCTCTTCGTCGCTTCAGCTTTTCCAGCAATCTTCTATCTTCTGAGAACTCTTACGCTTTGTACCTTCTGCCTTCAATCTCTACTCTCGTTGCTTCTTCGCCATTTGACCTGATCTTCTGTCTTATAAGTTTCTAGTGCTCTTTGCATTTTCCCTTTGGTTTTTTCTTGTATTTTTCCAATGGTGAAGATTGGAAATAGGTCAGTCACGGAGTTTAGAAAATTCAACAACATTCCTGAGTGGGTAGAGATTGAGTGTTGTGCCTCACCTCCTAGGAACGTTAGGGATATAGAGGATGCACATTGGATTCACGTTTTGTTGCTCTCCCAGGGGGGACTTACCTTTCCCCCTAATGATCTGTTTCTGCATTTCATTAGCTATTTCGGCATTGTACCTGCACAATGTTCGCCCAATGTATGGAAAATAGTGAATGGCGTGCATAGGGTAAATCAATTGTACGACACAAGGTTAGGTCTTGCCGAGGTCTGCTTTTGTTACTCCTTTTCTTGAACTAGTTCAGGTGTCCTGTACCTCAAAGCTAGGAGCCCTGATAGGGTATTAGTAGTAAATCTACCTGATTCCGATAAGGACTACTGGCAGGAAGGTTTTCTTGTTAGGAATTGGCAGTTCTCTCCCCAATCTGAAGGGTCAAGATCTGAGAGATTCATTGTTCCCTTTTATGGGAAAGAATATATAGGTAAATATTGGTACTGTTGCTTCAAACTCTACTGACTTATGAATTTTCTAACCCCTTTCTACGTTTTCTTTTACAGCAAGGTCAAAAAACGTGGAACCTGCTCTTAGCGAGGTCCGAATTTCTGAGTTGGCTAAAGCTTGGAACATCAGAGAGCCCTTGGGTGACGACGAGCATCCCAGATCTGTCGCTTTCTTGTTAGAGTATAAGAACGTGGGTTCCAGCTTCCTAGCATGACCTGTGGATAGTGTTCCAGAGTTTGCTTCTCTCGAAGAGACTACTGTCGAGTTAATCCAGTTGGACGAAGAGGAGAGGAGCTCTGAAAGTGAGCCTGTCGGTAATCTTAGTGGAGGGAGCTCTGTCGGTAGCAGTTCTTCTAATTCTGAGGAGAATTATGAAGCTCAAGAATCGTCGAGCACTTCCAGCAGTTCTGGTGAAGAGATGCCTCCCAGGAAGAATTTGATCAGAGATAACGATGATGATGATGACGATGACGTGCTCCTTGCACAGAGGTCCAAGAAACCGAAGACTGCCTCTGGGGCCATAGCTACTGGTTCTCGGCCTTCTTCTCAGGAGCAAGAGAGGAAGAAGAGAGAGGAGGAGAGGAAGAAGAGAGAGGAGGAGAGGAAGAAGGTGGAAGAGAAGAAGAAAGTGGAGGAGAGAAAGATAAGGGAAAGAGAAAAGGAGGAGGAGAGGAGGAAGATGGAATTGAGGACCAAAACTGGTCAAGCCCTGGTCCCAGTGTCTGCCTTGCCCGAGGGGGCTTCGGTGGCCGCCTCTCCTCAGCTTGCCCCTGCGCTGCTCGAGAGAGCAGTCCTTCCTGCAGAACGCGAGAGGGCATTGGGGTCCGATCAACTGGCTCTGCAAGCTAGCCAGAGGCTTGCCTTGGTAAAGTTCTCTTCTGATTCTCAATTTCTTTTAACAAGTTTTGATGGTTTCTTCTTCTTGATCCCTCCCTTGTTCTTTGCAGTTTGTGACCGACTTTTCCGTACTTTATCGCTCTCGCGATGAGCTGATGAGGAGGAATGGTGAGCTGGAATAGCAAAAATCTTCTCTGGTAGCCAGGGGTTCTCAGCTGGAGGCCGACCTGAAGGCTGCTGATGCAGCTCGAGTTTCATCTGACCTGGCTCTTGTTAATTCTGCTCGCGAGAGAGATGATGCGGTCAGGGATCTTGGCGAGTTGAGGAAGGCTTATGACCTGGTGTGCTCGAGCAAGCTAGACCTTGCAGAGAAGAACAGGGTTCTGGCCGAGCAACTGGAGGCGGAGAAATTCCAGGCATCCACCCTTAAGGAAGACTCGTACAACTCTGGTTGGGCTGCTGCGTATGAGGACGTTGAGGTTCAGATAGGCTATATCAGCCGTCTGAACTTCAAGAAAGGGTGGAATAAGTCTATCGTGGCTGCTGGGGTGGACGTTGCATCCCCACTCTTTGACGAGCACGATCCAGGGCCAAAGCCAGTCGTAGATGAGGACCCAGCCCCAACTGCTGAAGGCACTGATCCTGTCTCTCAGGCGACTTCTACTGACGCTCCTTTGGTCGAGAGGACAAAGGACACCCCTGCAGAGGGTAATGCCCATGCTGATGTTGATAAGGACAAGGGACCATCTACCTCTGGGCCACCCGAGGTTACTAATTGATAGGACTGCTTTGTAATTTTTTCTTTTTCAATCTGATGTAACCTCGTTCCTTATTGATGAAAAGACTTCATTTTTGTTTATGATGATCTCATTCTTTTCTCTTTATTTTACTTGTAGTTGGTTGATGTGGATGACTATATTCCTGTTACCTCCCAACTAGGTAGGACTCTCGGTCCTAATGCAAGCCCTGCAGTTCGCCAGGCCTTTTTGCTAGACTTTGCAGGTTTGCTAAGTCAAGGAACCAGAAATATAAGGATCAGTCCAAGCTAGTGGCCAAGTTGAAGGACAGGCTCTAGGAGATGGAAGAAATTGGTGCTTCAGGAGAATGAAGACTTGAGGAGGGAAGTCCTAAGGCTTAAGGAGCATTCACTGAGCATCGTTTCGGCTGTCCTACAAGGCTCTTCTTCATTGCGAACTGCTCGGCCTCCCCTCCCGCGTGCTGGTAGGAGTGCCAGGGGTAGGAATAGGGAAGCCGAGGAACAGAGTGAGAGGGAAATGGAGGATCTACGCGGTGATGTTCGGCGAGCTTATGTGACTGCTGCTGGGCTCCAGAGGGACGTCACCCGTCTATGGCATTTTTTCAAGAACGGTCCTCGACAAGTGTGGTCCGATGGCTATGATCAAGGCTGGCTGGAAGCTCCGACGAGACTATCAGATTTCGAGGAGCTATCCTTCATCAGGGGGTGGTTGAGTGCCCTCAAAGAGCTGCAGGTCCCGAGGAACTCGACGCTGTGGTATCGACACGAGATGTCCTCCTCTACTCTGATGCCCAATCCATTCTGGCGGGATGATCGATGGATCCCCATTGATGCTATTCCCTGGCGATTATTGGAATTGGACGCAAATGAGGTCGTGGAGGAGCTCTCCCCTGCTCCTGATGATGGAAGGAGAGCTAAAGTTGATGATTATCTTACTCGGAGGCTTCCACCTCCTTGAGCAATCCTTTTTAATAATTGTAAATGTTTTGGGCGAGCTTCGCCGACTAAACATCTACTATCATTATTTGTAAATATAAAAGATTAATGAAAAGTTCGAGTGTTGGGCGATTTTGCCGACTAAACGTGTTCAACCAATCCTTTTATATTTTTGCAGCTTTACAATCCTTTTTATTTTGTCATGTGAGTGTCCGCCCAGTCCAGTATAAGAATACCATTGTGCCCTCCCTTTACCTTTTAGGTCGTGTCGTCACACTCCCTTAGTTCTAATTAGGGCAATTGGCGAGGACACACCTGGTATTGGATGTCTTCATCTGGTTAGGATTTTGTTTAACCAAAGTAGGTTTGATGCCTAAGAATACTCTGTAGGGCTTCATATATTGCCATGGGCAATGCTAAGAGGTCTGTCGTGCTTCATGACGATGACCTGAGGAGGGGTGTTCCCCTGCTATGTCATCCATTGTGCCTGTGATTTGGAAAGGATGTGTAATAAGATATAATTGTTACTAGTTAGAGAGTGATCTACTGAGAGATTTTCATTGGTGAATTGAGAAATGAACTGTACTTTCACATAATGAGTAATAAAAAGATCTAACAATAGAACTCTTAAAAATAGAATTTTTTGAGATTAGATGCGTTCCATGCTCGTGGTATCTCTCTGCCCTCCATCGTTTTCAAATGATAGGCACCTCGCAGGTCGTCTCTAATTATCTTATAAGGTCCTTCCCAGTTCGGTCCCAGTTTACCGTCTGATGGCTTCACTGTGTTGCCCAGGACCTTTCTTAGAACATAGACCCCAACTTTAAATTTCCTCGGATTGACCCTTTTGACGTAGTGTTTCGCGAGCTGTTGCTGATAGCTCGCTAGTTTTATTAGGGCAAGTTCCCTGCGCTCGTCGGCCAGGTCGAGTTCAGCGAGCAAAGCCTGATCGTTCTCGCCTTGCACGACAAGGTCGGATCTCATTGTAGGCAATCCTATTTCTAGTGGGATAACCGCCTCCATACCATATGCTAGTGAGAATGGCGTTTCTCCTGTGGCTCGCCTAGGAGTCGTTCTATATGCCCATAGGATATGCGGTAGCTCGGTTGTCCACGCACCTTTGGCTCATTCTAACCGCTTCTTCAATCCAGCGATCACTGTCTTGTTGGAAGATTCAGCTTGTCCGTTGCTTTGAGGATAGGCCACCGAGCTGAAGTGGTTCCTGATCCCGTGTTTGTCGCAGAAGTCCTGAAAAGGGCCCCTCTCGAACTGTGTTCCATTATCAGTGATGATGGTTCTGGGGATTCTGAATCGAGTGATTATATTTCTCCATATGAACCTCATCATGTCAGCATCTCGGATGTTCGCCAGTGGTTCCGCCTCAATCCACTTGGTAAAGTAATCAGTTGCAACCAACAAGTATTTGCGATTGCCGGCAGCGGTGGGCAGTGGTCCCACGATGTCCATTCCCCACTGGGCGAAGGGCCAGGGACTGGTCAAGGATTTTAATTCGCTGGCGGGCTGGTGGACCATGGGAGCGTGGAGTTAGAATTTTAGGCATTTGTGGACATATACTACGGAGTCCTTTTGCATGTATGGCCACCAATAACCTTCCTTCATTGCTCGGAAGGCTAGAGACCTTCCTCAGACATGGCTTCCACAGATTCCTTCGTGAAGCTCATGAAGCACGGCTTTGACATCTCCTGGGTGGACGCACCTAAGATAGGGGCTGGAGAAAGATCTTTTATACAAGTCGCCTCCTGTGGATAAGTGAAAGCGAGCAGCTTTGACTCTTATTTGGTGGGCAGTTCTCTTGTCCTCTGGGAGCATTCTGTTCTTTAAATAGTCTTTCAAGGGATCCATCCAGCTGGGGGCTGGTTCCAATTGGAGTATTGGTTTTGCTCTTATCAGCTAGTAGTTGGGGTAAATGCTGGGGCAATTGAGGAAATCAATAGGGATGATCCTTTTAAGGCTAGAATCAACTGTCGAGCTTAGGGCTGCTAAGGCATCAGCATGGCTATTTTGCCCCCTGGGAAACTGTTGGATGTTGATCTCTTCAAAGCTCGTCATTAAGTTTTTTACCAAGGAGAGGTAGGTTGCCATTCTCTCATCCTTCGCGTTATAGTCTCCACTTATCTGATTGGAAACTAGTTGCGAATCTCCGAATACCTGCAAATGCTTTGCTCCCAGAGTTTGTGCCTTTTGGAGACCTGCTATTAAGGCTTCGTATTCTGCTTCGTTGTTGGAGGCTGCAAATCCCAGCCTGATTCCTTGCTCAAGGACTGTATTTTCTGGAGTAATGAGAACAATTCCTACCCCTGCCCCCTTTGAGTTGGAGGCTCCATCAACGAATAGTTTCCATCTTTCCCCTGTAGCCTGGTTATTTTGTTCGGTTGGCTTAGGCTGGTCGAAGGGTTCTTCACCTGTGAATTTAGATATGAAATCAGCAAGGATTTGACCCTTGATAGCTGTCCTTAGTTAAAATTGGATGTCAAATCGGCCGAGCTCGACTGACCATTTAGACAGTCTGCCCGACAAATCCGCCTTCCTTAGGACAGCCTTGAGGGGGTTTGATGTGAGGACGATGATCGGATGAGCTTCGAAGTAATGCTTCAGTTTCCTCGAGGCCATTACTAGGGCTAATGCGATCTTTTCCAATGGTAGGTAGCACTGCTCGGCATCTAATAAGGTTTTGCTCCCGTAATAGACTGGATGTTGGATTCCTGTAACTTCACACATTAGCGCTGAGCTGATAGTATGACTGGATACAGAGAGGTAGAGGTACAAAGAGTCCATTTGTTATGGTATGACAAGCAGCGGTGGAGAGCTTAGGTAGGACTTGAGCTCGTCTAATGCTCGTGAGCAACCTGAGGTCCATTCTACTGTTTTACTGCCTTTTAAGAGTTGGAAGAAGGGCTTGCATCTCTCGGAGGATTTATAAATGAAACGATTTAGAGCAGCGAGCATTCTAGTGAGCTTCTGTACATCTCGGACTGTGCGAGGAGGTTGCACTCTTTTGATTGCATCAATCTGGTCCGGATTAGCCTCTATTCCTCGCTTGCTAACCAGATACCCCAGAAACTTTCCTGACTGGACACCGAAGGAACACTTGCTCGCGTTGAGTTTCATTCGGTACTTCCTGAGGATTTCGAAGGTACTTGACAGGTCTGAGAGGTGATTTTCATTCTCCTTGCTCTTGACGAGCATGTCGTTGATGTAGACCTCCATTGTGTCTCCCAATTGATTCTTGAACATTCTAGTAACTAGCCGCTGATAGGTTGCCCCTCCATTTTTTAGCCCAAAAGGCATGACCTTGTAACAGTATAAACCAACTGTCGTGATAAACGCCGTTTTGTCCTGATCCGGGGCATATAGGGGAATCTGGTGATATCCTGAGTATGCGTCCAGGAAACTCATTCGTTCGTGAGCTGCGGTGGCGTCTACTAGTTGGTCTATTTTTCGGAAGGGGGAAGCTATCCTTGGGGCAAGCTTTGTTGAGGTCAGTGAAGTCTATGCAAACTCTCCACTCCCCATTGCTTTTCGGAACTACCACTGGGTTGGATAACCATTTGGGGAATTGCACTTCCCGTATGGACCCCGCATCCAGAAGTTTTTTGACTTCTTTTTCTATTGCTCTGGCCTTCTCGGGAGCAGTTCGTCGTGCCTTCTGCGCTATCAGCTTGAATGTGGGATCGACGTGCAACTGATGGCAGACCATATTGGGATCGATTCCTGGCAGCTCATAGGGTTCCCAAGCGAAAACATCTATGTTGCTTCTGAGTAAGGTTGACAAATCCTTTTGCTCTTGGTCAGTGAGTGAGGTTCTGATCAGGAAGACTCTGTTGTTGTCGCCTTCTTTAGCCGTCACTTCTACCAGGTCCTCGACGACACGCTCGGAGGGGAGGAGCCTGGTCTCTTCCACTCCAGGCCTTCCATATTTTATTTGCTATTTAGAAGGAATCGCACCTTCCTCCACTTTCTCGCTGGTTTGAACGGCTCTTTTCTCTGGCTTTGGTCGGATGGCAGCTATGAAGCACTTCCTTGTCATCGCCTGGTCGCCATGTATCTCCATTACTCCCCGCTCGGTGACATATTTGAGTTTCTGGTGGTAGGTCGAGGAGACTTCCTTCATTGCATGAAGCCATCCCCTGCCGAGGATGGATTGATACGGTGAATCGATGTCGACCACCAAGAATTCGATCATCTTATAAACATTTCCAGCGCGCACTGGCAGTATTATTTTGCCTAGAGGCATGGTCATCTTCCCAGCAAAGCCGACCAGAGGGACAGTGGTTTCCTTTAGGTCGGCGATGTTCAACTTCAATTTCCGGAACAGGTCGATGTACATTACTTCGGATGAGCTTCCTTGATCGACGAGCAGCCTGTCGATGTCAAAGTTGGCTATCCTGAGTGTAATGACTAAGGCATCATAATGTGGGGTCCTTACTCCCACAAGATCTTCATCCGTGAAAACAATATGCTTGTTGTAGTTGATGTCCTCTGCTCGCCGACGCTTTCCTGACTGTGATTTTGCTGGATCAATCTGAAAAGCTTGCATTACCGCTGTCAGTTTCTTTACCTCCATTCGAGCTGAGTTACCCTGGATTTGCTTAACATCAGATACTCCGTGGATTACTGCAAATTCGTGTCCGGCGTCATCTTCCAATACGTTGTCGGGTTTCGGCTCTTTGTGGGCAGTCACTCTCTCTACCTTCTTTTCCACAAAGTCATTCAAATGTCCGGACTGGGCCAACTCCTCGAGGTGGGACTTAAGAGCCTTGCAGTGCTCGGTCTTTTGCCCTCCCTCTTTGTGGAAAGTGCATCTTAACGCATTGTTTCTTTTCGAGGGGTCTCCTCCCATTTTCCGGGGCCATTTGATGAACGGCTCATCCTTAATCTTCGCGAGAATTTTGTAAATTGGTTCTTTGAAGACGGTGTTGACCTCCTGGAACGATCTTGTAACGTCAGGGTTCCCTCCATTTTTGGAGCCATTCTTGCCCCCACTCTTTCCTCCTTTTTCTGGTTCTCAACTTTCTCACTTCCCATGGTAGTGAGCTTGGCTCGACAGTTTTCTCCTACATTAAGACGGGTGACATCTTCCACCTTTGCATATTTCTCAATCCGGGCCATCAGGTCGTCAATGGTCATAGCTTCCTTCTTTGTCAAGGACTGGTAAAGGAGGGAAGAGCTAGGTAGCCCAATTTTGAATGAAGCCACTGCCACTTCTTTCGCGCAGTCCTCGACCTCGTTGAATAACTCCCAGTACCTCTTCGCGTAGTCTCGGAGTTTCTCCTGAGGCATTTTCTTCATTGTTAATAGAGCATCCATCCTTTTGGGATGGGAGCTGCTGGTGATGAACCGGGCCGTAAAGAGCTCGGCCAGGGATTTGAAATTTCTGATGGATCGGTGAGGGAGTTTCTCAAACCATTTCTGGGCCACGTCATGGAGGCTCGAGGGGAAAATACGGCACATCAGTGCATCTCAGTGATTCCAGAGGGTCATGGCCTGCCAGTACTGCCTGACATGATCAATGGGATTAGTCTTCCCGTCGTAAATCTTGAACCTTGGAATGGCAAACTTTTTAGGAGCCTCTTCCTCTTCAATTTCCCTCGTGAAGGGTGATTTCATCTGGGTCTTGAGGGCTCTCCTGGCGAGTTCTCTAGTAGACCTAGTGCCGCGGTGAGCTGGATGTTGGTCCATTTCTCTGCGGACCAGGTTCCGTATGTTGTTGTCGCTGCGAGCAGGGCTCTGGTAGCGACGAGCTTTTCTTAGTTGTTCATGGAGGTCGTCGTCTAAGTCGCCACCTTCGTCCCCTTGATATTGCTGCCTAGGGCTCCTTCCTCGGCTGCGAGATTTGCTCGCCTGAGGGCTAGGAGTGAGATAGGGGCGTCTCCTGGTATCAGGACGTAGTTCCTTCTCCAGTTTTTCCAGTCTTCTTTTCAAGCGAGCATTCTCATCCTCATATCTGCGAGAAGACTCCCTATGCTCATGGAGCCTTGCCTCATATGCATCGATCAATCTGGATATCTGCGTGGACCTTGCTGGTCCTTGACTTTCTTCTGAGGCTGGCCTTTCTAAGCGAGCCCCTTGATCTGAACGTCGGACTTCAGACCTAATCCTGCGAGGAGCAGGTGGCTCCTGAATATCTCCAGCTTGTGGAGTGTTGCTGCTGTGACCAGACATCTTAGATTTTTTCTTAGCGTGGGCTCTTCTCAGGGAAAGATGAACGGTTCCCACAGACGGCGCCAATTGTGGTGACAATTATTATGCAACATAGATAAATATGAAAGAGGTAATAACCAAGAAAGGATAAATAAAATGCCAATCACACAACAACAGATGTACGTGGTTCAGCAAAGATGTGCCTACGTCCACGATGGTGCAGTCAGTATTATTTCTCTATATTCTGAAGAATAGGTACAGAGAATACAACTTGTCCTTTGCCCCAGACCTAGGGTTTAATTTATACATGTGTATGCTAGTTAGTGGAGATGATGGGTTCCTTCATATTATCCATCTTCCCTATCCTTTCCCTTTATGGGATTGTGCTCCCCTCTAACTTCTCTTCATGGGATCGTGGGGAGAGACCGGGTCAATATGAATGATAGAGGGCCTGGATTTTGGGCCGCCAGAACTGGGCTACTCGTCCAGGCCCATGGTCCTAAATTCTGGGTACCTACAGTAGCAATAGACGAGAGGGAGCTGAACAAAATATTTGAGCTCGATCGGACGGTCGAATATTTTTATATATATATTTTAGAGAGTTTTATGTTTTGAGGACTCTTAAAGAGTTTTATGTTTTGAGGACTCTTCTAAACGCCCCAAGACTTATATATAATCATATTAGAAGTCTTGTAATATATCTTTTCGAATTTCGAATATAAATACCAATATATTTAATTCTTAAGAATAATTAAATCAAAAATTTATTTTTCTTTAATTTTTGAATTAATTAAATAATTAATTATTAAAAACACAGGGTGTTACATACTTTCACACTAGCAAAAGAATTTTGTCCTCGAAATTAGGTGAAACATAAATGTCAAACGTAAATCGCGAAACATAAAATAAGTCTCACATATGCCTACTTGTTGAATATCATAATTGGGCGCCCATACACCCAATCCTACGCGTACCTACCCCGCGCACAACAAAATAATATATATCGCTATATATATATACACACAACTAAGAAAGTAACGACGTACAACGCGCTCTCGCAAATAACCACTAGATTATATTTTCAATGATCTTCGCAACACATAAATCCTCAAACCAAATCACATCGCTGCATCGATATAAGAAATAGCCAAAATTTATACTAATGGTCTTCCAAATAATTAACGTCTCCAAATTTAACTCAAAGGATCCTCACATCAAGCTTACTAATACTAAACTCAATCCCTATAATGTCCTTAACATAAAATTACTTATCTCCAAGAAACACATCTAACAACTGCGCTAGACCCTCTACCTTAAGGAATATGAATCAATAAAGAGAATTAAAGATCGATAACACGGAAGCTAAACCGACTCACAACCTACGAGACCTAAGATCATGCTCTGATACCATCTGTCACACCCCGCTAAATTCTACCATCGACCGCCCCCAAATCTAAGTCGGGTGCGAGTAAATAAAATATCATTCTTAGCATGTGAAAGATATGAGACGCATAAATTAATTCCACAAGATAAATAATTTAATCAATCCCAAATGATAATAACCAACAATCCGATAAAAGACCCATCACCATGCTAAACTCCAATAATAATCCAATCTCCAATAATATTAAAACAGAATAAACTCCAACTGAATCCATAATGAAATATATGAATAAACCCATAACAACTTTGGAACCGAATGGCCTAACAAACACATAAACTCGGTCTAAATGTAAATACAAAGGAATGGAAACTCAAACAAATATACTAAGCATAAAGCAATAAACTCCAGTTGCACCTCCAAGAAAATCTCCAAATTGTCCTGTGCAGCTTCTCCAAAACTTATCCTAGAAAGTTAGTCAACGCACGAGGTCAGATCCCCGAGCATGAATAAACAATACTCCCCTCAAATAGGGTCCATGAACCCAGACAGTAGCATTATACATGATAAATATCACGAGGGAATATCCTAATTAATACGAGATAATTAAACGCAAGAAAGGTAAATTATTAACAACCACCAAAGGTTCTTAGAAAATCACACCAATATCATTTTTAATATCCCACATTCCCCAAATTGTTAATTTAATTAAATTAACCCAAATTATCATTCTTCTCGCTTTTTATTATGGCGGTTCTCCCGTCCCGGGTGGTAATTTCCACCAAAGTTTAACATTTCCCCTTGTCAAAATGACTGTCCATCCATTTAAACTGTTGATCCCACAATTTCACAAGGTTCCACGCACGACATGACATAAAACGTTGGCTGGCCCGTTTAAACTTTCGGCCCTCGCTATTTATGTCGCCCAAATTTTAATACCCATCTTATTATCTTAAGTATTAATTCTCAATTCTCAATTTCACAATTATCAAATTACCCCACCCTTTTTATTGATGTGAGATCCTCAAAATACCCCTTAGTCCCAAACCTAAGGGTCCCCAAGTATTCATACGACCTATCCTACATATAGGATGAATTACCTAGACAAAACTCGTCCTAGTATGATGCCTTGGCTAGCTAAATGTCAATATAACTTAAAAATCTGTCCCACCCTGAAATCTAAAGTCCCCACGAATTTACACTAACTAGTTCCATACCAAGAAAATTTAAATTTTAACCAATGCCTGCCCACTTGTCCCATACCTAGTAAGCATCCTAAAATAGGGTTGAGCAATATACTATCCAAAAGCCCCTCGTCCCCCTCGTCCCCGTGATGGAAAAGGTGAATAAAATAAATCACACAAAGCAATATTCATAAGAATAACATAGAAATTAATCATAAAGGTCCCAATTCAATTTAATTCAATGAATAACACCGTCATCGTTTTCAACATAATTATTTGCATTCAAAAAATGCTAAATTAATTAACAAGTGACAATATTCAATAAGTCATAATCGTTCTCTTTTACAAGCCATCTAATTTTTATAAGAGTGAGCACGTCCCAATAACCAAACAAATAATCCCATAAAAAATCTACATGAGAACCTACACCCAAAACCATAAAACCAAAAAATCAAACCTACGCACCCAAGGGTTTCAAAGATTAAATCAAATTCAAAATTTTCATAAAAACAGTCCTAAAATTTAAGTATCAACTTTCTTTAATTAAGCTACTAACTAATTTTAATCAAAACATGTGATTAAGGATTTAGGAGACACTTAAAATGAATAATAATAATAATAATAATAATAATAATAATAATAATAATAATAATAATAATAATAATAATAATAATAATAATAATAATAATAATAATAATAATAATAAAGGAAAGGAATAGAGTATTCATGCCTGAGTAAAAATCGTTTGACAATTCTGATTAGACGGTTGAATTACTCTAGAAAAATCAGCAAAGAGTCATTCCTGAACAATCTTGAGAAAACACTAATTAAGGCTTCAAATATTGAGTCCAACACTTGATTAAGTTTTGGGCTAAAGTTTGTTGATGAAAGAGAATAATTTTGGAGAGGTCTTCTGGTTGAAAATTTAATGAAAAGGTTATTTTAAAAGCCTAGCCACAAATTTGTTGATATATAAAGGATTAAGAGTTTGATTAAGAAAAGAGTTCTAATCACATACAAATACTAAAAAAATATTTCAAATGACACTACCCTTGGAATTGCCTAAAAATTTGGGGAGTAGTAGTTAAATACGAGAGGAAGCTGAACAAAATATTTCAGCTCGATCGGACTGTCGAATATTTTTATATATAGTTTTTAGAGAGTTTTATGTTTTGAGGACTCTTAGAGAGTTTTATGTTTTGAGGACTTTTCTAAACTCCCCAAGACTTATATATACTCATATTAGGAGTCTTGTGATCTAGCTTTCTGAATTCCGAGTATAAAAACCAATATATTTAATTCCTAAAAATAATTAAATCCAAAATTTTATTTTTTCTCTAATTTTCGAATTAATTGATAAAAACACGGGGTGTTACATACTTCCCCACTAGCAAAGGAATGTTGTCCTCGAAATTAGATAAAGCATAAAAATCAAACATCAATCGTGAAATCGAAAATGAGGCTCACATATGCCTACTCGTTGAATGTAATAATTCAGCACCCATACACCAGATCCTGCGCGCACCTGCCCAACGAATAATAAAATAATATATATCGCTATATATATATACATAACTATGAATGTAAAGGCGTACCACGCGCTCTCGCAAATAACCACTCGATTCTATTTTTGATAATCTTCGCAACTCATAAATCCTAAAATCAAATCACAACGCTGCATCAATATAAGAAATACGCAAAATTTATACTGATGGTCTTCCAAATAATTAGTGTCTACAAAATTAACTCTAAGGATCCTCACATCAAACTTCCTAATTCTAATCTCAATACCTACAATATCCTCAACACAAAATTTCATATCTCCAAGAAAGACATCTAACACGTATGCTAGACCCTCTTCTTAAAGGATTAGGAATCAATAAAGGGAATCAAAGATCGATAACGCGGAAGCTAAATGGACTCACAACCTATGAGACCTAATAACATGCTCTTATACCATCTGTCACACCCCGCTTAATTCTAGCATCGACCGCCATCAAAATTAAGTCGGTTATGAGTAAATAAAACACCATTCTTAGCATTTGACAGATATGAGACATATAAATTCAATCCATAAAATAAATAATTTAATCAATCCCAAATGATAATAACCAACTATGGGATAAAAGATCCATCCCCATGCTAAACTCCACTAATAATCCAATCTCCAATAATATTAAAACTGAATAAACTCAGACTAAATCCATAATGAAATATCGAAATAAAACCCATAATAACTTTGGAACCGAATTGCCCAACAAAAACCATAAACTGAGTCTCAATATAAATACAAAGGAATGGAAACTTGAACTAAAATACTAAGCATAAACAAATTAACTTCATTTGCACCTCCAACTTGCCCTCTGCAACTTCTCCAAAACTTATCCTGAAAAGTTAGTCAATGCACGAGGTCAGAGCCCTGAGCGTGAATATACACTGCTCCCCTCAAATAGGGTCCGTGAACCCTGACAGTAGCATTATACATGATAAATATCACAATGGAATATTTTAATTTATATGAGATAATTAAATGCAAGAAAGGTAAATTACTAACCACCCCAAAAGGTTCTTATAAAATCACACTAATATAATTTTAAATATCCCACAGTCCCGAAATTATTAATTTAAATATCACAATGGAATATTTTAATTTATACGAGATAATTAAATGCAAGAAAGGTAAATTACTAACCACCCCAAAAGGTTCTTATAAAATCACACTAATATAATTTTAAATATCCCACAGTCCCGAAATTATTAATTTAATTAAATTAACCCAAATTATCATTCTTTTCACATTTTATTATGGCGGTCCTCCCGCCCCGAGTGGTAATTTCCACCAAAGTTTAACACTTCCCCTTGTCAAAACAACCGTTGATCCGTTTAAACTGTTGATCATGCAATTTAACAAGGTACCACTCAGGACACAGCATAAAACGTCGGCTGGACCGTTTAAACTGTCGGTCCTCTCAATTTATATCGCCCAAATTTTAATACCCGTCTTATTATCCTAAGTATTAATTTTCAATTCTCAATTTCAAAATTATCAAATTACCCCACCCTTTTTATTGATGTGAGATCCTCAAAATGCCCCTTAGTCATCCCAGACCTAAGGGTTCTAAGTATACATACGTCCTATCCTACATATAGGATGAATCACCAAGACAAAACCCATCTTAGTCACATGCCTAGGCTAGCGAAATGTCGATATAACGTAACTAGTTTTCCCACCCCAAAATATAAAGTCCCCGTGAATTTACACTAACTAGTCTCATACCTAGCAAGTATAAATTTTAACCAAGGCCTACCAACTAGTCTCATACCTACTAAGAACCCTAAAATAGGGTTGAGAAATATACTATTCAGAAGCCCCTCATCCCCACGATGGCAAACGTGAATAAAATAAATCACACAAAACACAATTCATAAGAATAAGATAGAAATTAATCATAAAGGTCCCAATTCAATTTAATTCAATGAATAACACCGTCATCATTTTCAACATAATTATTTGCATTCAAAAAATGTTAAATTATTTAACATGCGACAATATTCAATACATCATAATCGTTCTCATTTATAAGCCGTCTAATTTTTATAAGAGTGAGCGCGTCCCAATAACCACTTAAATCATCCCATAAAAATTCTAAATGAGAACCGACACCCAAAACCATAAAACCCAAAAATCTAACCTACGCACCCAAGGGTTTCAAATACTAAATCATATTCAAAATTTTCATAAAAACAGTCCCAAAATTGAAGTGTCTAGTTTCTCGAATTAAGTTACTAATTGATTTTTATCAAAAACACATGATTAAGGGTTTAGGCGACTCTTAAAATACATATTACTAAAGGTAAGGAATAGATTATTCATGCAAAAGTAAAACTCATTTGACAATTCTGATTAGACGGTTGAATTCCTCTCAAAAAATTAGCAAAGAGTTGTTCTTGAACAATCTTGAGAAAACACCAATTAAGCCTTCAAATATTGATTCAAACACTTGATTATGTTTAGGGCTAAAGTTTGTAGATTAAAGCGAATAATTTTGGAGAGTACTTATGGTGGAAAAGTTGATGAAAATGTGATTTGAAAATTTAAGCCACGAATTTGTTGATATATAAAGGATTAAGAGTTTGATTAAGAAAAGAGTTCTAATCAGATACAAACACTAAAAAACATTCTGAATGATCGGACCGTTGGAATTGCCTGAAATTTTGGGGCGTAGTAGCTAAAGACGAGAGGAAGCCTAAATAATTATTTTAGCTCGATCGGATTTCGAATATTTTATATATATTTTTTTAAAGAGAGTTTTATGTTTTGAGGACTTTTAGAGAGTTTTATGTCTTGAGGACTTTTCTAAATGCCTCGAGACTTATATATACTCATATTAGGAGTCTTGTAATATTGCTTTCCCAATTTCAAATATATAAATCAATATATTAAATTCTTGAAAATAATTAAATCCAAAATTTAATTTTTCTCTAATTTCTGAATTAATTAAATAATTAATTAATAAAAACACAGTGGGTTACATATTTCCCCAATAGAAAAGGAATTTCGTCGTCCAAATTATATGAAACATAAACATCAAACATAAATCACGAAACGTTAAATAAGGGTCACATATGCCAATTCATTGAATGCCATAATTGGGCACCCATACACCCAATCCTACGTGCACCTACCCCACGAACAAACAAAAATTATAGCCTAAATTTTAGGCACACTCTCTCTCTTATCTGGGCTCACCATCAGGTGACACATGTCCGCTCCGCATTCTTAAAATGTTGATTGATCCGCACAGGAGCAACATTGTGTGTGTGTGTGTGTGTGTGTATGTATGTATATATATATATATATATATATATATATATATATATATATATATAACTATAAAAGTAACGGTTTACCACGTGCTCTCGCAAATAACCACCCGATTCTATTTTCGATAATCTTCGCAACTCATAAATCCTCAAATAAAATCACATTGATCCATCGATATAAGACATAACAAAAATTTATACTAATGATCTTCCAAATAATTAACATCTCCAAAATTAACTCTAAAGATCTTCACATCAAGCTTACTAATTCTAAACTCAATGCATGCAATGTCCTTAACACAAAAATCCATATCTACAAGAAACAAATCTAGCACGTATACTAGATCCTCTACCGTAAGGAGTACGAATCAATAAAGGGAATCAAAGATCGATAACGTGAAAGCTAAACGGACTCACAACCTACGAGACCTAAGACCATGCTCTTATACCATCTGTCACACCCCGCTTCATTCTAGCATCGACCGCCACCAAAATGAAGTCGGGTGCGAGTAAATAAAACATCATTCTTAGCATGTGACAGATATGAGACATATAAACTCAATCCACAAGATAAATAATTTAATCAATCCCAAATGATAATAACCAACCATGCGATAAAAAACCCATCGCCATGCTAAACTCCACTAATAATCCAATCTCCAATAATATTAAAACAGAATAAACTCCAACTAAATCCATAATTAAATATTGGAATAAAACCGATAACAACTTTGGAACCGAATGGGCCAGCAAAACCATAAATTGAGTTTTGATGTAAATACGAAGGAATGAAAACTTGAACTAAAATACGAAACATAAAGAAATTAACTTAAGTTGCACCTCCAAGAAAATCTCGAAATTGTCCTATGAAGATTCTCCAAAATATATTCTGAAAAGTTAGTCAACGCACGAGGTCAGAGCCCCGAGCATGAATACACACTACTCCCCTCAAATAGTGTCCATGAACCCAGACTGTAGCATTATACATGATATATATCTCAATGGAATATTTTAATTTATACATTATAATTAAACGCAAGAAAGGTAAATTACTAGCCACCCCTAAAGGTTCTTATAAAATCACACTAATATCATTTTAAATATCCCACAGTCCCGAAATTATTAATTTAATTAAATTAACCCAAATTATCATTCTTCTCACATTTTATTATGGCGGCCCTCCCCCCCAGGGTGGTAATTTCCACCAAATTTTGACACTTCCCCTTGTCAAAACAACCACTGACCCGTTTAAACTGTCGATCCTGCAATTTGACAAGGTTCTACATGCAACACGACATAAAACATCGACTGACCCATTTAACCTGTCGGCCCATTCGATTTATGTCGCCCAAATTTTAATACCCGTCTTATTATCCTAAGTATTAATTTTTAATTCTCAATTTCAAAATTATCAAATTACCCCACCCTTTTTATCGATGTGAGATCCTCAAAGTGCTCCTTAGTCGTCCCAAACCTAAGGGTTCCCACATATACATACGTCCTATACTACATATAGGATGAATCACCAAGACAAAATTCGTCCTAGTCTTATGCATCGGCTAGCGAAATGTCGTTATAACGTAAATATTTTCCCCACCCCGAAATATAAAGTCCCCGCGAATTTACACTAACTAGTACCATACCTAGAAAGTATAAATTTTAACCAAGGCCTACCAACTAGTCCCATACCTAGTATGAATCCAAAAATAGGGTTGAGCAATATACTATCCAAAAGCCCCTCTTCCCCGTGATGCCAAACGTGAATAAAATAAATCACATAAAACAATTCATAAGAATAATATAGAAATTAATCATAAAGGTACCAATTCAATATAATTCAATGAATAACACCGTCGTCATTTTCAAAATAATTATTTACATTCAAAAAATGTTAAATTAATTAACATGCGACAATATTCAATACGTCATAATCGTTCTCTTTTTTAAGCCATCTAATTTTTATAAGAGTGAGCGCATCCCAATAACCACATAAATCATCCCATAAAAATTCTAAACAAGAACCTATACCCAAAACCATAACATTCAAAAATCTAACATACGCAAAAATCTAACCTACGCAAAAATCTAACCAAAACTTATCTTGAAAAGTTAGTCAATGCACGAGACCAGAGCCCCGAGCATGAATACAACTACTCCCCTCAAATAGGATAGTAGCATTATACATAATAAATATCACAATGGAATAAATTAATTAATACGAGATAATTAAGCGCAAGAAAGAAAAATTACTAACCACCCCCAAAGGTTCTTATAAAATCACACCAATATCATTTTAAATATCCCACAGTCCCTAAATTGTTAATTTAATTAAATTAACCTAAATTATTATTCTTCTCACCTTTTATTATGGCGGTCCTCCCGCCCCGGGTAGTAATTTCCACCAAAGTACAACACTTCCCCTTGTCAAAATGATCACTGATACGTTTAAACATTCAATCCCGTAATTTGACAAGGCTCTACGCACGACATGACATAAAATGCCGAATGGCCCGTTTAAACTATTGGCCCTCGTTATTTAGTCGCCCAAATTTTAATACCCGTCTTCTTATGTTAAGTATTAATTCTCAATTCTCAATTTCACAATTATCAAATTACCCCACTTTTTTTATCGATGTGAGATCCTCAAAATACCCCTTAGTCCTTAACCTATGGGTCCGTAAGTATAAGTACGTCCTATCCTACATATAGGATGAATCATCAAGACAAAACCCCTCCTAGTCTCATGCCTAGGCTAGCGAAATGTCGATATAATGTAAAAATCTTCCCCACCCCGAAATATAAAATCCCCACAAATTTACACTAACTTGTCTCATACCTAGCAAGTATAAATTTTAACCTAGGCCTACCCACTAGTCACACACCTAGTAAGAATCCTAAAATAGGTTTGACCAATATACTATCCAAAAGTCCCTCATCCCCATGATGGAAAACGTGAATAAAATAAATCACACAACACACATTACATAAGAATAACATAGTAATTAATCATAAAGGTACCAATTCAATTAAATTTCACGAATAACACCGTCATCGTTTTCAACATAATTATTTGCATTCAAAATATTTTAAATTAATTAACGTGCAACAATATTCAATACATTATAATCCTTCTATTTTGTAAGCCATATAATTTTTATAAGAGTGAGCGCGCCCCAATAACCACATTAATATGTAACAACCCGTGACTTTGGAGATTAAGAAATTAAATTTTTGGGAAAATTAAATTAAATTAAATTGGAGAATTTTAAAATTTGGGAATTGAGGCCCAAAAAAAGAGAACGTTTCAAAGTATTCCGGATGATGATTTTGAGGGTACCATCGATCCCGAAAGGGTCGAGATAGTCAAAATGACTGTCATTGGGTTTTATTTCGGTTCCGGATTATTTTTACGTCAGTTTGACTCGAATTAGAATAACCGAGGCATTTAAAGTGTGTATTAACATTTAAAATTGGGTTTACTATTTTAAGTGATTTAAAGGCTTACGGATGAAGCCTTCTCATTGGAGAAAGAGATAAATAGAAAGAAAAGAGGAAGGAAGAAGGAAAGAAGAAGAAATGGAGAGAGAGAGGAAGAAAAGCTTGGAGATTCCGGCCCAAACGCGACATCGAGGACGATTCAACCTCTACAAATCTGAGGCAAGTGTTTAATCTTACTAAATAAGTTACTTGTGTATTTCATTTCATAATTTGTGGGTTAAAGAAATGGTTTTTGGGTATAAATATCAAAAACCTAAATTTTTGGGTTAAATCTTGAAATCTATGTTTAAAGAATGGGTTAAATGGTGTAGAAATGGTTGGGATCAACTTTGGGTTAATTTATTGGCTTAGAACCATGTTGTGATATAAATTTGGAGGTTAGAATAGAAATTTTAGGGTTCAAAATTCGTGGACTTTGTTGAGAAATGAAAATCAGCCAGGATATCTGGTATGGCCGGTCGACATTGGTCCGGGGACCGGTCGACCGAGCCTCAAGGGAAAAGCCTACTGCATTTCTTCGTAGGCAAAATTTGGAACCGCAGTCGACCAGGGGTCTGGGACCGATCGACCGGTCCCCTGTTTTTAGCCCAAGAATGGGAAATTCTTTTACCCCTTTTATTTTGGAGTTTTATTCTTAGGGGCTTTCTTAATGGGCTTATTTAGGAAGGGTATAATATTAGGTTTAAGGAATAGGGCCCTAGGTCAAATAAGGGATTACGGGTCTATGTTAAATTGATTTAGGAGGATGCAATGTCAATTTTAGTAATGAAAGGAATATGGGAGTGAAGTGATTGGTGGATTATTTTATTATGATAGAGGTGAATCATCATGAAATGATTATAAATGGGATAGGGATAGTCTCTATTGCCTATATGTGTATTAACAATGGATACCCTTAGGTATAGTGGGGGATCTCAGTGAGAACGGGAGTTCTAGCTTGAGGTCATAAGTGAGTTTAGATATGATTGGGGACAGACGAGAGAAGATGTCGCGTTTCCTTGGGGAGTATAGACTTAAGGAATAAATTGTGAATGTAATAAGATTTAGGGTTAATTAGAGCTATTAAACTTTAGATGAGATTATGAGAATCATGTGATTAGGCTATCAACTAGGTTAGGGTGGGTTGCCATTCTAGTGGGGATAGTCGTTGTATATCCAGGAGTGATTAATATTGAGGATTTCCAACAAGTAATGGGACCAAGAAATGATTTTAGGATTGAGCTTGAGGCTCATCGATTATTAATTATGTAATGGCCTATGATAGACATAAGTATTGTGGGTTGATGTAATTTCAGACATTGATGGAATGTACAGTACTTATTATACATACATTAAACCTTTGGGGTGATAACCCAAATGTTGAATATAAACATAAGTTTTTCGGAGACTATTCATCGTAGGAAAATGGATGAATATGCTTCAAGTGAGGGATTGTATTCACATATCGAGGTAAATTAAATGAATTTGTGGTGACCGCTTGTATATTGAGGATTATGTGTACTTATATCCGAGTTTATATATCTTATTCATATGAATGAGAATTAGTTTATATATATATATATATATATATATATATATGTGTGTGTGTGTGTGTGTGTGTGTGTGTGTGTGTGTGTGTGTGTATGGATCAGATTATATGAATATATTTATATTGTGAATACTTAAACCTTATATGATGGTTTAATGTTTGATCATATGATGGGATCATATGGATGTATGTATATTGTGCATGTGAACGATATACGTACTTGTGTGGTTAAGCATACCCCGTTCATGCTATCATTGGGAAGTTTTCACGCAGAGGGTGAGCATCCTGGCTCGAGGAGAAGGGTGTGGATATTCCCCAGGTCATAGTCGTCCCGTGTGTTATAATATGATTTATATTTTGGGATCAGACGTGGTGGGTATGTTTCGTCTCATTGCCGGTTAGGAGCTATGACCGATTCTCGGGACGTCGTGTGTGTGAGTTTACCACGAGATGGGTGCCGTTGAGCCCCACCATGGTGGTTCCCAGTATTGATACGTGAGTCGGGCACTGGGAAGATGATATCATGGTGAAGTTTATCGGCGCTATATATAGCCGGGTATATTATTGTGCATGGCCATTGTACATCAAATGTGATATGTACACTTGGTCATGGGTATGGATGATGATGATATATATATATATATATATATATATATATATATATATATATATATATAGTTAGAATAAATTGCATATATATATTTTAATATATCCTATAGATGAAAGGATATGGAATCTTTATGGAGTACATCTTGGATGATTATGGTGTACTAGATGATTGGGGGTTGATGTATCGCATTTAAGGAATATTTCGGTTACATCATCCCAAGGATATCATTTGGAGACTTTGAGTTGTTCTTATATGGTAATCTATATTTAGTAGTATTGTATGTATGGCATAATGGATCTCTAGGATCAACATTGTCAAGGAGTAGTGTAACGGGGTGGTTCCTTATTTGGATTTCGCTTTGCGAGACACCCCACGCACGAAACGTAGTGCAATGTTGAGATTGGAGAAAAGTTTTGTCTATAATTAGGTATGGCATAATGGATCTATAGGATCGACGTTGACAAGGAGTAGTGTAACGTGGTGGTTCCTTGTTTGGACTTCGCTTTGCGAGACACCCCACGCACAAAACGTAGCGCGGCGTTGAAATTGGAGAGAAGTTTTGTCAATAATAATATTTTATGCCTATTATTTAGAAATTTAATCATATGATTCAACCCAAATGCATATGGGTAACTTATTAATAATTATAATTGGTTAAATTATAAATCGGAATCCATCAAGCCTAGTATGGAATACATGTTTGGAAATAAATAATTTATAGTGTGTTTAGAAAGAGTGGGTTCTGGGGTTACGATAGGATGGAAAATCTCGTGGGTGTAGGCAGGGCCTATGGTAAGTTAGGTTGTCCTTATAAATGGGGGTAATTTAACTAAAATTTGAGGACGCGAATAGGTGCGCACCGTTAGATGAGAGGCGCGTTGGGGTTTCACGAGAGTGCGATTCCACTTTAATTATGAAATAAGTGCATCGATATTTATTACGCATGGTTAACACACTTGCTAAATATTCTTCACACTCGGGCTCTTACCCGTTTACTTTTCTTTCCTGCCTGTATATATATATATATATATATATTACTACAGGTGTCCTACCACATGGATGTCGGATGACCTTCTATCCTGAGTCTTGCGAGCCATGACAGGTGCGGACTGTTGCGGGACTTAGATTGTAGTCGCTTCCTACTTCTTTAAAAATTTAGGTAAGATTCATGTTGTACATCGGGTATATACCCAAGGGATATTTATAGATGTGTATATTTATTTCATTTCAGTTATTATATTGGCTGTGACCCGACAGCTTATTCGGGTCTATTCCTTTATGGTATATTCAGTTGTAGTTACTTATTTCTTTTTATTCTAGCATTTCATTTATCATAGTTCTTGTATGCATTTCCTTCATTAGTAGTTTTATAATGTTGGTTTGTTGTCTGTTGCATATTTTATTTAATTTTAACATCTCGCGTATATGATATTGGGTAGTTAGTTCTATATTATATAGTACCGACAGTTGGTGTTGAGACTGAGCCATCTGAAAATCCTAATTTAATATAGTATAGGGTAGGCCACCCGTTATTATTTTAAGCCTGGTGTTACAGATGGTATCAGAGCATCAGGTTCTAGATTCTTTGAGATCTGTGCGGATTTTCTGCGTTCTTTCGTTAACATTCTTGATATAAAGCCCTACTATTAGGACTGTTGTGTTCACTGCGCTTATCTTCTTCTGTGAACTACATTCACTTGATCGATGTTCTGATAACAGTTGCCTCCATTTCAGACGTCGCCTAGATTATGTCGTCTAGGAAAGGACGAGATTAGATATACAATACACATAATAGATTTTGGGTACGCTTTGATTTGGAGGAAATTGTTTTCCTCGATTCAGGCAGAACTAAGAAAGAGAACTCTAGCAGTGGTTCAGGGTGTTCTATCGGTGGTTGAGTAAGAAAGGGAAATTTGCTCGAATGGAGAATCTTGGACTTAGTAAGGAAAGTCTGAGGAGAGGTATATAGTATGGTCTTTGGGAGGTTTAGATTGAGAAACCCGTCAACTTTTGTTAGGAAGTCTGGTGTTGGTGACTTTTCCCGACATGAGGTGTGTGGAGTTGTCCTAATATCGGGAGTATTGCCTTCTGGGATGAGGGAGTAAGAAATTGGAGACTCGGTTTCATTAACTAGGACCGAAGGAGTTATCTGGGGTCGCAATCGCATTTTTTCCTTCAATATGGTTAGGAAGGATTTGGAGGAAGATGTTCATCTTATGGAGAAATAGGTTTAGGATTAATAATTATCCTGGAAGAAGTAGAGTATCCTGAGTTGAGATTCAAGGACTTGTCTTGAAATGATGTTTTGGGGTGATGAAAAGAATATGTATGACTGAGAGGTTCAAGTTGGTAGATTTATGTTGGGCGAATAATTTAGCTCATAGTTGTGATAGTTTGAGAACTATGTATTGGATAGAATATTGTATTTGTTGAGACCTTGTGTCCTAAACATAAGGTGTTTGTTTGGCATGTCGAAAGACGCGAAATTAATTAATATTATATTGTTACATAGACCTTCGGGCAATATTTAATATATGAAAATCTTTTATAAAATCTTAACTCTGGTTCAACTAATCTCAATCCCCGACCTCGCTACACAGTAGTGTATTGGGAGGGTTCCTTATTTGGATTTCGCTTGCGAGACCTCCCCCGCACGAAGGTAGCTAGCGTCAAGAATTGAGGAGAGTTCAACTATTGGGAATTTTTAAACTTTTATATAGTTAAAACGTTGTTATATATTATATTGGTGATAGTTATATTACGATTGGAGGCTAATGGAGCCTGATTATAATTCTACGAGTTAAGCTCGGGTACGGGGTGTATGGGCGCCCTGGGTAGTAATTGTTTTAAAATCTATATGATTTGACGTGAGAACTAGAAAGGATCGGTATAGTGATCCTGAGAGTTAATGTAAGGACTAGATGAGATTGAGGTCCTAGGCACATCTTAAATTTCGCGGGCGAAATTTTTGTAAGGGGGGAAGTATGTAAAAATCCGTGACTTTGGAGACTGAGAAATTAAATTTTTGGGAAAATTAAATTAAATTAAATTGGAGAATTTTAAAATTTGGGAATTGAGGCCCAAAAATAGAGAACATTTCAAAGTATAATGGATGATGATTTTGAGGGTACCATCGATCCCGAAAGGGTCGAGATAGTCAAAATGACTGTCATTGGGTTTTATTTCGGTTCCGGGTTATTTTTACGTCAGTTTGACTCGAATTAGAGTAATCGAGTCATTTAAACTGTGTATTAACATTCAAAATTGGGTTTATTGTTTTAAGGGATTTAAAGGCTTACGGATGAAGCCTTCTCATTAGATAAAGAGAGAAATAGAAAGAAAAGAGGAAGGAAGAAAGAAAGAAGAAGAAAGGGAGAGAGAGAGGAAGAAAAGCTTGGAGATTCCAGCCCAAACGAAACATCGAGGACGATTCAACCACTAAAAATCTAAGGCATGTGTTTAATCTTGCTAAATAAGTTATTTGTGTATTTCATTTCATAATTTGTGGGTTAACGAAATGGTTTTTGGTATAAATATCAAAACCTAAATTTTTGGGTTAAATCTTGAAATCTATGTTTAAAGAATGGGTTAAATAGTGTAGAAATGGTTGGGATCAACTTTGGATTGATTTATTGGCTTAGAACCATGTTGTGATATAAATTTAGAGGTTAGAATAGAAATTTTAGGGTTTGAAATTCGTGGACTTTGTTGAGAAATGGAAATCGGCCAGGATATCTGGTATGGCCGGTCGACCACACCTCAATGGAAAAACCTACTGCATTTCTTCGTAGGAAAAATTTAGAACCGCGGTCGACCGGTCCCCTGTTTTTAGCCCAAGAATGGGAAATTCTTTTACCCCTTTTCTTCTGGAGTTTTATTCTTAGGGGCTTTCTTAATGGGCTTATTTAGGAAGGGTGTAATATTAGGTTTAAGGAATAGGGCCCTAGGTCGAATAGGGGCCTTACGGGTCTATGTTAAATTGATTTAGGAGGATGGGATGTCAATTTTAGTAATGAAAGGAATATGGGAATGAAGTGATTGGTGGATTGTTTTATTATGATAGAGGTGAATCATCATGAAATGGTTATAAATGGGATAGGGATAGTATCTATTTCCTATATGTGTATTAACAATGGATACCCTTAGGTATAGTGGGGGATCTCAGTGACAACGGGAGTTCTATCTTGAGGTCATAAGTGAGTTTAGATATGATTGGGGACCAACAAGAGAAGATGTCGCGTATCCTTGGGGAGTATAGACTTAAGGAATAAATTGTGAATGTAATAAGATTTAGGGTTCATTAGAGCTATTAAACCTTAGATGAGATTTTGAGAATCATGTGATTAGGCTATCAACTAGGTTAGGGTGGGTTGCCATTCTAGTGGGGATAGTCGTTGTATATACGGGAGTGATTAATATTGACGATTTCCAATAAGTAATGGGACCAAGAAATGAATTTAGGATTGAGCTTAAGGGTCATCGATTATTAATTATGTAATGACCTATGATCGACATAAGTATCGTGGGTTGATGTAATTTCATACATTGATGGAATGTACAGTAATTGTTATACATACATTAAACCTTTGGGGTGATAACCCAAATGTTGAATAAAAACATATGTTTTTCGGAGACTATTCATCATAGGAAAATGGATGAATATGCTTCAAGTGAGGGATTGTATTCACACATCGAGGTAAATTAAATGAGTTTGTGATGATAGCTTGTATATTGAGGATTATGTATACTTATAGCCGTGTTCATATATCTTATTCATATGAATGAGAATTAGTTTGTATATATAGAAATATGGATATATGAATATATATATATATTGATCTGATTATATGAATATATTTATATTGTGAATACTTAAACCTTATATGATCGATTAATGTTTGATCATATGATGGGATCATATGGATGTATGTATATTGTGCATGTGAACGATATACGTACTTGTGTGGTTAAGCATACCCCGCCCATGCTATCATTGGGAAGTTTCCGCGCAGAGGGTGAGCATCCTGGCTCGAGGAGCAGGGTGTGGATATTCCCCAGGTCATAGTCGTCCCGTGTGTTATATGATTTATATTTTGGGATCAGACGTGGTGGGTGTGTTTCGTCTCATTGCCGGTTAGGAGCTATGACCGCTTTTCGGGACGTCGTGTGTGTGAGTTTACCATGAGATGGGTGACGTTGATCCCCACCATGGTGGTCCCCAGTATTGCTACGTGATCTGGGCACTGGGAAGATGATAGCATGGTGCAGTTTATCGGCGATATATATAGTCGGGTATATTATTGTGCATGGCCATTGTACATAAGATGTGATATGTACACTTGGTCATGGGTATGGATGATGGTATATATATATATGGTTAGAATAAAATGCCTATATATATATTTATATATCCTATAGATGAAAGGATATGGAATCTTTATGGAGTACATCTTGGATGATTATGGTGTACTAGATGATTGGGGGTTGATGTATCGCATTTAAGGAATATTTCGGTTACATCATCCCAAGAATATCATTTGGAGACTTTGAGTTGTTCTTATATGGTAATCAATATTTAGTAGTATTGTATGTATGGCATAATGGATCTCTAGGATCGACATTGCCAAGGAGTAGTGTAACAGGGTGGTTCCTTATTTGGATTTCGCTTTAGGAGACACCCCACACACGAAACGTAGTGCAATGTTAACATTGGAGAAAAGTTTTGTCTATAATTAGGTATGGCATAATGGATCTCTAGGATCGACGTTGATAAGGAGTAGTGTAATGGGGTGGTTCCTTTTTTGGATTTCGCTTTGCGAGACACCCCACGCACGAAACGTAGCGCAGCGTTGAAATTGGAAAGAAGTTTTGTCCATAATAATATTGTATGCCTATTATTTAGAAATTAAATCATATGATTCAACCCAAATGCATATGGGTAACTTATTAAGAATTATAATTGGTTAAATTATAAATCGGAATCCATCAAGCTTAGTATTGCATACATGTTTCGAAATAAATAATTTATAGTGTGTTTAGAAAGAGTGGGTTTTGGGGTTACGATAGGATGGCAAATCTCGTGGGTATAGGCTGGGCCTATGGTAAGTTAGGTTGTCCTTATAAATGGGGGTAATTTAACTAAAATTTGAGGACGCGAATAGGTGCGCACCGTTAGATGAGAGGTGACTTGGGGTTTCACGAGAGTGGATTCCACTTTAATTATGAAATAAGTGCATCGATATTTATTATGCACGGTTAACACACTTGCTAAATATTTTTCACACTCGGGCTCTGACCCGTTTACTTTTCTTTCCTGCCTGTATATATATATATATATATATATATATATTACTACAGGTGTCCTACCGCATGGATGTCGGATGACCTTCTATCCTGAGTCTTGGGAGCCATGACAGGTGCGGACTGTTGCGGGACTTAGATTGTAATCGCTTCCTACTTCTTTAAAAATCTAGGTAGGATTCATGTTGTACATCGGGTATATACCCAAGGGATTTTTATAGATGT
The DNA here is from genome assembly GCA_949130495.1 of Sambucus nigra. Taxonomy (NCBI): domain Eukaryota; kingdom Viridiplantae; phylum Streptophyta; class Magnoliopsida; order Dipsacales; family Adoxaceae; genus Sambucus; species Sambucus nigra. The sequence goes on from OX422219.1 coordinate 117,403,453, forward strand.
GTATATTTATTTCATTTCAGTTATTGTATTGGTTGTGACCCGACAGCTTATTCGGGTCTATTCCTTTGTGGTATATTCAGTTGTAGTTACTTATTTCTTTTTATTCTAGCATTTCATTTATCATAGTTCTTGTACACATCCTTCTTTCCTTCATTAGTAGTTTTATAGTGTTGGTTTGTAGTCTGTTGCATATTTTATTTAATTTTAAGGTCTCGCTTATATGATATCGGGTAGTTAGTCCTATATTATATAGTACCGACATTTGGTGTTAAGACTGAGCCATCTCAAACTCCTGATTTAATATAGTATGGGGCTGGCCACCCGTTATTTTTTTAAGCGGGGTGTTACATAATAATCCCATAAAAATTCTACATGAGAACCTATACCCAAAACTATAAAATCCAAAAATCTAACCTACACAACCAAGGGTTTCAAAGATTAAATCATAATCAAAATTTTCATAAAAAAGTCCCAAAATTTAAGTGTCCACTTTCTTTAATGAGTTACTAATTGATTTTAATTAAAAATACATGATTAAGGGTTTAGGCGATACTTAAAAGGCATAATACTAAAGGAAAGGGATAGAGTATTAATGCTTGAATTAAAATCATTTTGACAATTTTGATTAGACAGATGAATTTCTCCCAAAAAATTAGCAAGGAGTCATTCTTGAACAATCTTGAGAAAACACCGATTAAGCCTTCAAATATTGAGTCAAACACTTGATTAAGTTTGGGGCTAAAGTTTGTAGATGAAAGTGAATAGTTTTGGAGAGGTCTTATAGTTGAAAAGTTTATGAAAAAGTTATTTGAAAAGCCATGCCATGAATTTGTGGATATATAAAGGATTAAGAGATTGATTAAGAAAAGTGTTCTAATCAGATACAAACACTAAAAAAAATATTTCGAATGATTGGACCATTGGAATTGCCTGAACTTTTGGGGCGTAGTAGCGAAAGATGAGAGGAAGTTGAACATTAAATTTTAGTTCGATCGGACAGTCGAATATTTTTTTTTTCTAGAGAGTTATATGTTTTGAGTAATCTTATAAACTCCCCAAGACTTTTTTATACTCATATTAGGAGTCCTGTAATCTAGCTTTCGGAATTCTGAAGATAAAAATCAATATATTTAATTCTTAAATATAATTAAATCCAAAATTTTATTTTTCTCTAATTTTTGAATTAATTAATAAATACACGGAGTGTTACATCAGCCTTGGCTTAGGAAGAAAAATATTTGTTCCAAAAATATAGAGGATAATGGATAGAAAACGGAGATAGAAATACCAATTTTTTTCATGACCAAGTTCAACAAAACAGGATAAGACTATGGATCCATTCAATCAAAGACAAGGAAGGCACAATTCATTAAGATCAAGAAGACATTATTAACTGCTTTACCTCTTATTTTTCTTCTTTATTTACTGTAGGTTTTGATGAAGATAAAGGCATGCCCAATTGTATTCCAAGAATTATTTCCCAATAATGCACCTTTAATTTATCAAAAATTCTGGAAGATGAAGAAACTTTAAAGGCTATTAAAGAGATAAATAGTAATAGTGTAGCTGGAGCAGATAGTTATAATTTATACTTCTATGAAATATGTTGGGAGATCATCAAGGAGGATTTTAAAAAGATATTCAATCCTTTTTTTAAGAGCTGAGATTCTTATAGCTTGGAGTTTTACTCAAATTTGCCTTATTCCTAAAGTAAATAGACTAGTTCTTTGCAAGGATTTCAGACATATAAGTCTATGTAACTTTACCTATAAGGATCTCCAATAATTGATTAGGTTTAGTTTAAGAGAAATGTATTCAAGATAGCATTCTATTGGCTCAGGAGATGTTCCACTTATTGGATAGGAAAGTGGCTAAAAGTAATGGGGTGATTAAGCTTGATATGGCCAAAGCTTATGATAGAGTTCCTTAGTTCCTCGTTCTTAAGTACTTAAGAGCCTTCTGTTTTTCAGAAACCTTTATTGACTTAATATGGAGATGTACTTCATCCACTTGGTTTTCTATTTTGATAAATGGTCAATCAATGGGATTCTTTCAACCGTGAATAGGTATTAGGCAAGGGGATACTATATCCCCAAGATTATTTATCATTATGGGAGACGCTTTTAGAAGGTTTTTAAATGATTGCATGTCTAAAAGAATTATCACTCCATGTTCTCATCCAAGAAATTTCCCTTTAATAAGCCACATAGGATATGCTGATGATCTCATTATTTTTACAAATGGGATAAAGAGGAATTTGAAGAATTTGATGGTTTTCTTAAGGAATTATGAAAACGAATCAGGTCAGTTAATCAATATGGAGAAAAGTTATTTCAAGATTAGTGATAAAGCTTCTCCTTCAACTAGAAGCGGAATAGAAGATACTACTAGATTTAAATGTGAATCAGGTCATCTTAATTATTTGGGGAGTCCTTTATTTAAAGGTAGAAGTAAAGCCTTATACTTTAATAACCTTGTCTAATCTACAGCTAATTAGATTTATAGTTAGAAATCAAAGTTCTTGTCTATGAGAGGTCGAGTAACTCTTATTCAATTTGTCCTTACTTCTATGCCTTAATGTACATTAGCCGAAAAGCTCCTTTTTCTTTTTCTTTTTTTTTTGGGGGGGGGGGGGGGTTAATAAAAGTTTAGGGAATGAAATTCCATTGGCTTAAATGGGATTCTTTATGTTTTCCAAAATAAGAAGGTGGTTTAGGTATAAGAAGTCTGGATGCTATTAGGTCTGCCTCAAATATAAAACTTTCTTGAAACTATAAAGTAGGTTGTAGCCTATGGTATCAATTTATGAAGGCCAAGTATTCAAACATGGAAGGTTCAAATGGTTCAAAGTGTTTTAAGAGGATTCAATCAGCTTGGGAAGTGGTGGAGGAGAATTTTTTTTTGGATTTCAGCAGATCTGGTTTAGAAGACTTCAGTTAATGGATATTTTTCTTTTTAATCAGCCTATGAGATTTCAAGACCAATAAGACTCTCTTTATTGGCTTTTAAATCTCTCTAGCATCATATGAAGCAAAACCAATGAAACAATTCAACATAATTTAAAGTGTGATTCTTAGAATATCTGATATTATTCATAGGTTGAATTTGAAACGAGGTGAAAAATAATTTACTCACGATACCTTGAGTATGTTCAAAATTAATCCAAAGCTGCCAATTAATAGATTCAAAGGTGCTAAGAAGTGGGAGAGACCTGATTCAAAGAGATTGAAGATTAATTGTGATGCTACTAAAAGGGAGAACTCAAAGCTAGGTATAAAGGTTATTATAAGAGATAAGAATGGAAGTTTTATATGAGCATCTTCTAATTTTGTTAATCAAGGATTAAGTTTGCAAGCTTAAGTTCAAGTAATCAAGGAAAGCATCAAAAACTATCTTCAAAATCATCACTTTCAAATTGATATTGAAATTAATTCAAAGATTTTATTCAATGGTTTATTTGATATTCCTTGAAGCATCCCAAGAAGAATTAAGCATGATATGAAAGAAATTGATGATCTATTTCTAAATCTTCACTACTCTATAAAGTTTTACCCAATGAAGTGATAAAATTTGCAGTAAATCTATCTTCATATGGCATTTATCAAAGACATTCTTAAATATTTTCAAAGCTAGAAGATGCTCCAAGATTTGTTAGAAAAGATTGTAGGCTAGATACTTAAAATTCTCAATTTCCTATAAGCATGATGTATAGATAAATTTTATTTTATTTTTGTAAGACATCTAAAGAGGGATATTCTCTCTTCATATAATAAATTCATCCATTTTTCTTTAAAAAAAGTCACCTTCATAGAGGTCTTTGAAGATATAACCAGCCTTCGATGGACTGAGGAATACCAATTCTTGAAGAAGACATCACTTTCCGTATAGTATTTAGAAGCTAAGGAATTCAGTCGTCTAGCCTGAAGCTTCTTCTTAGGAAGGACCCTATCTCTGAGGTAGGCCTTGATGGGAATAGTCTAATCTAAGCTTTGATCGACCTTTGTAATTGTTATATCCAAAATAAGCAACGCAATGGTTAAGATACTCGTGGGATGGAAGCCCATATAAGAACATAAAGACCACTAAAAAATATCCACCGTGTTACCCTAATATGTCGTGGACTGTACTACTCAACTTGTCCCGTAAAAACAAAATCCATAGCCAAAGACCTCAAAAGTCCATGATATGGTATCTCACAGGCCAAAGACTCTACACCTCAGCATGATATCAACATTATAGGTCATGGGCTTTATACCTCGACCTAACAATTGTCTATTATCCACCTCCTATAAAGATTTCCTTTTATCACCCTTATCCACAAGTCATTTGGGTAGAGCACGCGAGGCCCAAAGATGACTCTTATAAATAGAGGTGTTCACCTCACAATTAATAAGCATAATATGGGTTGTGAATCTCTTCCCAACTCACTCTAACATCTCTCTAGATCAAAGTCCACACTCTAGTCACCTACATCGATAGCCACAGCTCAAAACATCCGTGGCCTTGTGTATTACACCAAAGGGCCTCGGCCTCAACTAAATAGTGGAAAGTATGTCATTGTATTAATCCTTCTTCTCTTATTTTATACGCCTCAAAGGCTCCTAACTTGTACCAAATGTATGTATATAATGAGAATCAGGCCCCATAGTGGACATAAGCCAATTTTTATGGACGGACCACTCTAAATCTCGTGTTTATCTCTTTTTATCAGCCTTTTTTGATATTTTATACTTTTAACTGTTGAGTATAGCTTTGATGTCGTGGTTTTCACTACTAGAAACATTTTTAGATGATAACATCGATGTTGACTTTGAGTTTGGTGATGCTACATCGATCTACGGTGATAATCAAAACATCTGGATCTACCTCATCTGATGAGGCCACTCATTTGAACTTAGGGATTATCTGGATAAGATGATTTATAATTGCTAAGTAACCTGCTGAGGTGGTGGACCATGACCTCAGGGTCTACTTTGATCATGTATGAAAGACTCCAAACAAACACATCTTTGTTTTTGAGAACGTATGTGCTTGCATTCAACTGAGAAAATTATATATTAAACACCTTTTAACCCAAACAAACCCTAAACATGCAACAATATGTGATTGAATAAGATGATAATCTAAGCAAGAACATTCAAACACATGCTTATGAGGAAAAATCCCCCAAAGGGGCAAAACCATTTATTTTCATTATAATATTGTAGGCTGTATAATTTCGGATTACAATGAAAATACAAGTGACTAAGAATTACCCTCAGGTGTCGAATTCTATAGTCGGCGGCTGGAACTATCCCTTTCCAGTAGGGCTGAAATGAAGAAGAAGAACGGTCTTCTCCACAAGGGTGTGAACAGCAAAAGTTCGTTCCTGGGTTGCAAAGTGATTCACAAATGTTTTGGCAATTTGTGTGAATCAAATACCTAGAGTCTTGATGCTCAATAGGTGAAGACTTAGGGTTTTCTGTACTCTGAATATCGTGTGTATAAGTCTTAGAAAACCACTTCCCGTAGTGGGATTAAATAAGAAGCCTTGAGCCATAAAAATCTGAGCATGATCTGAACACAATCTGTTTAAGTTTATCTCAGGCGGACCAGTCCGGGTCTGAGGCGGATTGGTCCGGTTGACCGGATCAGTTCTTTTATTCTGAGGCGGATCGGTCCGTTGATGATTGGATCGGTTCTTTTCCAGGCTTCATCGGTTCGGTTGCGGTCCGGGGTATACTGGCCTTCAGCAGTCGGATCGACCCAGGTCTGAGGCGGACCGGTCCGGTTGACCGGATCGGTTCTTTTATTCTAGGCGAACCGGCCCGGTTCTGCCAAACTTTGATTCCTCTTCTTCTTTTGATATTCGGATCCGTTGATGAATGTATGAATCTTGAATTTCTTCAACGGTGTAATGGCGTGCGACATAATAAATTGATAATGGACAAAAATGTCCTTACAAATCTCCCCCTATGTCTATGCCGGTACATACATAAAAATAAACATCCGAATTATCAAAACAACTAAAAAAGCCTATACAAATCTACCCTTCCATGAACCCAAAACTGGAAAGATACAATTGAATAAGACTACAGCGTTTTCTCTTCAACTCTTTCAGGAATCTCAACACTTTTCTCATCAGGGTGTGCAATCCAATGATAATCCATGTAGAACCTACACACATGAGAAAAAGCAAAATACCAAGTGACATATCGAGTTTGAAATGAGATAAACATATATACCAAGTTATGAGCAAACTCAAACTTTCAAAGCTCCCCATAATAAGATAATTCATTCTCCCCCTTTTTATGATGTCCCCAAATAGACAAATGAGAGAAATAAATCAAATAAGCAAGTGCGGGGTGTCACTAAGATAAAATCACACCATGAATGAACAGAAACCAACCAAGTCGATGATAGCGTAAATGAGGTGGTGTGATTAAATTCGATACGAAAATCAATGCATACAAACATGACATATGTGCACGATGAATATTGGATATTCCTAGCGAATGAACTCAAATGCTTCCTTTGGTGTAAAATAATGACAATATAAGATATTGACTCAATCAAATCAACAAATCCAAGCTCAAAGTGATTTTCACACCAATAACGTCCAAAACGATTTTATGCTTTTTCAGGACTTTCAAGGAAGTGCAAACACGTTTAAAAATACTCCAACCAAACTCCCTCAGATATAATTTTGAATAGAGGCATTCTAAATTCTCAAACATTGGAGAATTTATGGTGAAACCTAAGTGACCCATATTTAGCATGAATTTCTTTTTATTGCCTTTAAATTTTTTCGGGCTCTTTTAACCTCTTTGGACCTCGGATATTAAAATTCCTCCATTTTTTAGGTCCTTTTTAACGGTGGATTTTGCGCAAAGGATAGATGATTACCTTTTGTAGCCCCTCCCCGTTATACAAAAACACACAGTCTCACCAAAACGGTTTTTACATGCATTCCAATCTTGTCAAGTTTTATCGCATATTGTACATTGTATAGACAAAATTGAGATGGAAACACTCAAGCCAATATGAGATAGACAAGTGCAATAATCAAATATAGCCGTGCATCTATGCAATAAAGGATATAGGAGTCAAACATGTAGGAAGATATCACTAAATACGTCTCAAATACTCCATACCAATGTAAAGCACATAGATGAAATGATGTAGCCTCTCAAATCTCTATCAAACAGTCACATGGATAAATGGAATGAAGTTGTGACTTGGCTATCTTAAATGCTCATCCATAAAAGGTGCTTAAAAATACAAATATCTTTTTGGTCTTTTTCAAAAAATTTATCAAAATAAAATCTTTTTGTGCTTTTCCAAAAAAAAAATAAAAGAAAATCTTTTTGTATTTTTCAAAAGAAATATAAAAAGCAAAAAGAATTAATAAATGTTGTACAACTAAGCAATGGTACATATAAAACAGACTAGCAATAGGAAGCATATGATATGAACATTAAGAAGCATCATATTCTAGACATAGACCAACCCCTCAGTCAACTGTGCAAATCCCCAAAGACTTCCTAAGACTCTCAAATCTAAGGGCATCTAAAGGTTTCGTGAAAATGTCGGCTAACTGACGGTCGGCGGGAACAAAACTCAGGGATACAGTGTTCTCCTCAACTAACTGACGAATAAAGTGCTCACGTATCCTGATGTGTTTTGTGCGCGAATGCTGAACTGGATTGCGGGATATGTGTATCGCGCTCGTGTTGTCACAGGAAATGGTCATGGTGTCCTGTGAAATCCCATAATCCTCTAGCATTTGCTTCATCCACAAGAGTTGTGTGCAACAACTCCCGGCGGCTATGTACTTAGCCTCCGTAGTGGACAAAGAGATGGAATTTTGCTTCTTGCTCAGCCAGGAGACAAGAGCAGAACCAAAGTAGAAACACCCACCAGAAGTGCTCCTACAACCATCTACATCCCCAGCCCAATCGGCATCCGAATAGGCGGACAAACGGTCATCGGTATCAAAGGAATACCAAATACCGTATGAGAGAGTCCCACTTACGTATTTAATAATACGTTTTAGAGCAAGTAAGTGTGACTCTTTAGGGGACGCTTGATATCGCACACAGACTCCAACACTAAAGGCGATGTCAGTACTAGTGGCAGTCAAGTAGAGAAGACTACCTATCCTACTCCGATATATGGTTTTCTCTACGTCCTTGCCTGAAGTGTCCTTACTAAGCTTGGTAGTGGTACTCATAGGTGTACGTGCATGATTAGCGGAGTCTAAACCAAATTTCTTCACTAGGTCTCTAGCATACTTGGATTGGGAGATGAACATACCATCCTCTAGCTGACGAACCTGGAGACCAAGGAAGAATGTAAGCTCACCAACCATGCTCATCTCAAACTCACTTTTCATCTCCTCCTCAAAGTGGTGAGCATGCTGGGAGCATGTGGATCCAAAGACTAAGTCGTCCACAAAGACCTGGGCAACCAAAATAGCACCGTCATCTCTCCTGACGAACAACGTCATATCTACTCCCCCTCTCTTGAAGCCACGAGCTAAGAGATAGGAAGTAAGCCTCTCGTACCAAGCGCGGGGTGCTTGCTTCAAAACATACAAAGCTTTCCTCAGATAGTAGACGTGCTCTGGGTGCTGAGGGTCTTCAAACTCTTTTGGTTGTTCCACATAAACCTCCTCCTGTAGAATGCCATTCAGAAAGGCACTCTTGACATCCATCTGATATACCTTGAAGCGCAGATGACATGCGATGGCGAGCAGAAGACGGACGGACTCAAGCCTCGTAACAGGATAAAATGTCTCCCCAAAGTCTACACCCTCTATCTGTGTGTAGCCTTGAGCGACCAACCTAGCCTTATTTCTGATTATGGTACCATTTTCATCCATTTTGTTCTTAAAAATCCACCGGGTACCTATCACATTAGTCTCACTAGGTCGGGGGACAAGTTCCCAGACATTATTCTTTTTAAACTGAAGCAACTCATTCTGCATAGCAGATATCCAGTGTTCATCCTTGAGAGCTTTTTTATGGTTCTTGGGCTCGACTTTGGACGTGTAGCAAAGATGGCTAACAACGTTCTCTAGCTGAGCACGAGTCTTGACCCCTAGAGTGGGATCGCTAACAATGGCAGACGGGTTATGACTCTTACGAACCCAAGCAGGTGTGTCCCCTAGCGCAGGAGTAGGGTCCACAGGGTGTGAGAGAGGAACAGGTAAATCACTGTCAGAACAATTCTCATTCTCACACTGAAGGTTAGGATCAATAACCGTCGGAGGTTCGTCATCTTTCACGGTGACGTTTATTGATTCCATAACCTTAGAGCTCTTCAGGTTAAAAACCCGGTACGCTCTTCTATTCGATGAATATCCTAGAAATATTCCCTCGTCGCTCCGGGAGTCAAACTTTCCTAATTACTCTCTATCCCGTAGGATGTAGCAAGTACTCCCAAAAACACGGAAATATGCCAGGTTGGGCTTCTTGCCAGTCCACAACTCATAAGGAGTCTGAAGTGTGTGTGGACGCAAATAAACCCTATTCACCGTGTGGCATGCAGCAGATACTGCCTCTGCCCAAAATCTCCTAGCAACTTTACGACCTAGAAGCATAGATCTAGCCATTTCTTGGATCATTCTATTTTTTCTCTCAACAATACCATTTTGCTGAGGAGTTCTCATAGCAGAAGACTCATGTTTGATCCCGAGGCTATCACAGTAAAGGTCTACCTTTGCTTCTGTGAATTCAGTGCCATTGTCACTACACATCCTATTAATAGTGACACCGTGTTGATTTTGCAGGACACGGCACTTGGTCGTTAAAAATTCTACAGCATCGGATTTCTCTCTTAGAAAACCTACAATGGAGTATCTGGAGAAATCATCTACCATCACGAGGATGTACCTCTTACCACCTAGACTCTCAGTACGAGTGGGACTCATAAGATCCATGTGAATCAACTCAAGAACACGAGAAGTGGTAATGGAATGCAACTTCCTATGAGGACTACGAATTTGTTTTCCCAACTGACAGGGTCCACAAATGGTAAAAGTTGACTTTCCAATAGATGGTGAGCCACGTACTAGGTCCTTTTTAGCTAAGAGATTTAGATCTCTAACGTTCATCTGACCTAGACGTTGATGCCACAGATCTATAGGAGTGATCGTGGCGCTGTTACAGACAAGTGAGGACGTGGGCTCAGTCCCATAGCAATTATCCTCGGTCCTCACCACTTGCATGAAAAGTTTACCGGCTTGATTATAGACTTTACACGCGTCTCGGTCAAACTTTACCGCAAAGTCAGTGTCGCACAGCTGGCTAATGCTGATAAGGTTTGCTTTCAAACCTTTGACGTACAAAACATTTTCTAGCTTAGGAAATCCAGGTAACTCGACAGTACCACATCCTATAATGCTAGACTTGCTCCCATCTCCAAAGGTGACTATGCCATCCTGATAGTCCTCAAGAGTCATAAAAAATGAGGCATCACCTGTCATGTGTCTGGAGCACCCACTATCAAAATACCACTGTGAGGTATTATGTGCTTTGAGAGAAACATGAACAACAAAAGCCTTTTTATCTTTCTTAGGTACCCAAGCAGAGCTGACCTTTTTTTTACCTTTGTTGTTGTTGGTTTTAGCTGGAATGTGAGAAGCATTTACTAACGGCAAAGACATCCGTCGGAATTCTTCCATTCAACTTTGGGTCGTGGCAGCTAAGAACTCAACTCGCTCTTTTAGACTAGAAAACTCATCAGTATGACGTGGTGGAGCAGTAGTACGTCGTGTCCGACCCATGCTATAGCAAGACTCCCTAAGTACAAAAGAGCACAGTCAAAGGCAGACCTTGGTTTGCTTTTCTTGGTCGAACTCTCCTTCGAGGTTTTTTACAACGGCCATAAGGATTCGTAGTAAACTCAGGAACTGGTCCAGGTGCAATTTGGGATATGGAGGCACCATCATATACAATTCCTTGTCGATCACCAAAACCTTAAGCGGGACCGAGGAGCATCTTTCCCATCTTCCCAGATATGTCCTCGATTTGTACCTTGACTTCCCGTGCTTTCTCAAGATCATGAGTCAGCTGGGCAACAAGGGATTCAAGTTTCTTCCGAGTCTCACGGAGGAATGGAGCTGACTCATCAGACTAGCCACTTGTTTAGTCAAGTCCCCTCTCTCTTTCTCTAAAACACTCTCTCTCTCTCTAAACATAATCTCTTTCTCGACATAGGCAGATTCTCTCTCTCTCAGGGCGGTGACGATGGAGGACTCTCTTTCTCTCACCTTTCTTAAATCTTCCTCTAAGCCGGTGATCTTAAGAACTAGCGCTTTGTTACGTTTTTTAGTTTTAAATGACTCAGAATATAACTCAATGTAGGCGCGTTGAATATCACTCTCGCTCTCACTTGAGTCATCCTCCCCCTCACTCACATCAATCTCACTGTCGAGGTGTCCCTGTGAAGCATCATCTTCATCGTCGTGAAGATAACTAGGAGTGCTCACTTGACTGGCCATGAATGCGGTGAAGTTACACTCATGCAGTGACTCATCTCCTGAATCCACCGTCTCGACCTCAATGTCGTCACTAAGGGTAGCATTAAGGACAGCTTTCCATTTCTCTCTATTCAAACGATTGGCACACTCAAATGCTCTATGACCCCTACCATCACACTCAAAACATCTCTCACTTTCTTTCTTAGGAGGATTTTTGGAGTCTTTTTCATTTTTCTTTTCAAACTTATTTTTCTCAAATTTCTTTTTATCTTTAAAATTGCCATTTTTCTTAAATTTGAGAATCCTCTTGAAATTTTTTGCAAAAAGAGCCAAATCATCTAGGTCAAAATCACACTCAGTATCTGACGTGTCAGTCTCTCTCATTCAAGACGACACTACCCTTTTTCCAGTCGACCCCTCACTCCTTCTCTCTTGGGCTTTAAGTGCAATTCCATTATCTTTAGATTTAGCAGTTTTAGGGAACATATCAATTTCATAAGTTTGCAAATCTCCTACAAGTTCTTCCAATTTTAGCGTATTTAAATTACCCATAGAATTTAGCACAGTGACTTTAGGGATAAAATGCTTAGGTAAAGAATGAAGAATCTTTTTAACAACTCTAGCATTTGGAATATGTTCACCAAGATTAAAGCTAGTATTCACAATGTCAGAAAGTCTAGCATAAAATTCATCAAAGCATTCAGATTCATGCATGGTGATGGTTTCAAATTGAGTTATCGAATTTTGCAAGTTAGATTCTTTCACAGCATTAGTTCCTTCATGGGTGAGTTGTAAAACATCCCATGCCTCTTTTGACGTGGTGCACGTCATTATGCGTTTGAACTCATCAAGTGTGACAGACCCAGAAATAGCACTTAGACCCTTAGAATTAAAAGATGACCATTTAAATTCTTCATCAGTCCAAGAAGTGTCAGGTTTCAAGTTGATCACATTATCAACAGTCACGGAGGGAGGAGTCCACCTTCTTTCAACTAAGATCTAGACACATTCATCAATGGCTTTTAAAGCCGACCTCATTCGGGCTTTCCAATAAGCATAATTTATCCCGTCAAAAACAGGCATTTTATTATATAACTTCTCCATTTGAACGCGCACTTTTTTCAAAAATCAATTTTTTCAGAAAATTGATATCTTAGAAAAATTTTGCGGAAAATAGGAATACGCGATAGATTATCGTAACCTTCTCTGATACCAATTTGAGAACATATGTGCTTGCATTCAACTGAGCAAATTATATATTAAACACCTTTTAACCCAAAAAAAACCCTAAACATGCAACAATATGTGATTGAATAAGATGATAATCTAAGCAAGAACATTCAAACACATGCTTGTGAGGAAAATTAAACCAAAGGGGCAAAACCATTTATTTTCATTATAATATTGTTGGTTGTACAATTTCGGATTACAATGAAAATACAAGTGACTAAGAATTACCCTCAGGTGTCGGATTCTGTAGTCGGTGGCTGGAACTATCCCTTTCCAGTAGGGCTGCAATAAAGAAGAAGAACGGTCTTCTCCACAAGGGTGTGAACAGCAAAAGTGCGTTCCTGGGTTGCAAAGTGATTCACAAATGTTTTGGAAATTTGTGTGAATCAAATCCCTAGAGTCTTGATGCTCAATAGGTGAAGACTTAGGGTTTTCTGTACTCTGAAAATCGTATGTATAAGTCTTAGAAAACCACTTCCCGTAGTGGGATTAAATAAGAAGCCTTGAGCCATAAAAATCTGAGCACGATCTGAACACGATCTGTTTAAGTTTATCCAAGGCGGACCGGTCCGAGTCTGAGGCGGATCGGTCCGGTTGACCGGATTGGTTCTTTTATTCTGAGGCAGATCGGTCCATTGATGATCGGATCGGTTCTTTTCCAGGCTTCATCGGTTCGCTTGCGGTCCGGGGTATACTGGCCTTCAGTAGTCGGATCGGTCCGTGTCTGAGACGGACCGGTCCGATTGATCGGATCGGTTCTTTTATTACAGGAGGACCGGTCCGGTTCTATCAGACTTTGATTCCTCTTCTTCTTTTGATATTCGGATTCGTTGATGAATGTATGAATCTTGAATTTCTTCAACGGTGTAACGGCGTGCGACATAATAAATTGATAATGGATAAAAATGTCCTTACAGTTTTCTCCTAGGAACTGGGTGAGCTCCTCTCTAAGGGAGGATTCCAAACCAGACCCAATCTCCACCACCTTTATATGACCCAAGTCCGCACCACATTAGTACGATCTTCTTAATCAATTCAAATAGTGACCAAATCCTCAATCGGCTCACCTCTTTGTCCTATTTCCTCGTCCCATGGCTCTAGGGTTTTCACGTTCATCATTTTATGCTTAAACTCTATAGTGGGAGTTTAGGAGTCTATAATGGAGGAAGTAAGACCTCTGTTAGGGATCAATGGCTCATTTGTAAACTTTCTAGGACATCGAGAAACCTTTGGGAAGTCTCAAATGACCTCTTCTTCCTTGTAAAAGGGGCTCGTTTCTAAAACTCCTCACACGGAGATAAATTACTTCACCAAGGAATATAGGAGTTCATTCGATATTATATAGAAGAGGTTAATCATAATACTCGAAAAACTAAGTCTTGCAAATTTGGGGAAGCTCTATGCACCATCGAACGGCCCAGATGGAAAAGACCTTAAGGAAACTACGTTGCTCAATTGAGGAAGTTATGAAACAACTCTACACGATCAAGCATATTGCGAAGCATGTCACTCGATTGAACATGTTTCGAGCAACCATCAGCTTGCTCGACTAAAGTATCAGTAAATTATAAAAAAGTTTTGACACATAGAAAACTATCTCACATAAAGTAATATTCCTTTTACACACGATCCACACGTGCAGACTTTATATTATGTATCAGGTAGTTCGCTTAAAGTTAGAACACTTTTAGTTAAAGTAATACTTCCGTTTATGTTTTAGGACAACTTTAACCCATGCTTAACATTTCTATTCCCCATTAAATGACTGATATTTGTTTACCAGCAGAAGGGTGAAAGAGAGAAAAATTCACTCAACAGTCACACGAGATTAAAGTTAAGACTATATATGCTACATTTTTCCGTTGAACAAGGACGACACAAAAGACAAAGGATAGATTTTATAAGAGACTTCAACAGACTTGAAGAGATTCTAAGAGAGAGTTAAAATACTTTTCAACCTTTTGAATGGAGAAGTTTTATTGGTGATATTGAGTGTCTGTAAACATTAATTTTCATTCTCTAAGTGAAATAAAACTCGAGCTCCTGTGGACGTATCCTTAGTTTAGTGTACTACGTTATTTATTGTGTTCTTATAGTTCATGTTCTCCTTTGAGTATATTTTTCACTATTAAGTTTCCTCATCATCATTCATTTAAAATATATTTTCCCATCACCATTAATATGGGTTACGCTTATGTTTTACTATAAACACCCATATGATAAGAGAAATCACCACATCTTCTTACAACCTAAAGAAAAATGTTCTCTTACATTTAGCAACTCTACTAGGGAGATATTCACTTAAAGATGGTGAATTAAACTATAAATAGTAATCATAAATTAGATGATGTTCAGCACGATGAAGAACAGGCGGGTATTACACCTGCTACTAAGGTTCCTCAAGTCACTTATACCATGGGGAATGTTCATATGGGGAAAGATTCAACAAACTCTGTTTTGGAGCCCAACCAAATGACCAACCTCATGATCAAATTCATGGAATTATTCCAAAGTCAATAAGGAATCACAATGTTTGGTTCCATGACTGATCCAAGTTCCTTCGTAACACCAGTTTCATAACATGTCGTTCCTTTAATGGGAATGCCCATTACACCTTTAATTCCAGTTGTGCTTGTTAGGATTAATCTTACTCCTACTGTAGCGCTAATCATTGAATCTCCAATTGTCAATACCCCTATACCTATGGTCATTCCACCGCAAGCCAAGATAGCAAAAGTAGGTCAAGAGGTAAATGGTGACGATGTTAGCTTCATCCTCATTAATATTTAGTGAGGCAACATCCATTTAAGATGATTTTTCGTACTCCTTACCTATAGGAGTATAATGATGAATCTAATCCTCAGGGGTGCATTCCTCCAACCTTTGAGAAGGTTAAGGGAAGATGGTGTAACTCGAAGGAACATTTGAGGAGATTTGTTGAGCATCTGGGTGCTCATTGCAAAACAAAAGGCTACATTTAAGGGAAATTTCAAAATTCCTCACTGAGAAACCTTGCATGTGGTATTCTCACTTACCCCAAAGGAGTATAGCTATGTGGGAATATACGCATGTGCAATTTCTCCATAAATTATTTGTGGCAAATGATGAGTTTACACTGTCTCAGCTTGCTCGAGAGAAACAAAGGTTAGGTGAGGAGTTGATGGCTTACATAGACAGGTTTAGAAAAAGATATCTAGACGTACGAGGAGTTGCAATGGAGAGAAAGATCCTTGAAATTTGTGAAAAAGGATTACTGCCAGAGTTTATTTGTGTAACACCTCGTATTTTTATGATATTAAATAATTATGGGATAAATTATTGGTGTTATATTAATTAAATTAAAATGTGAGAAATTAATTATTAATTAATTCGAATTAAAATAAATATTAACTAGCGTGCCAAGGGTTAATACTTATTGCTGAGAATTATTTACTATTACCGTGTGAATGCGCAGTATAGAATTATGAAATTTTATAAATTTTCGAGATTGGGAAATATGACACTTTAGTATATTAAGTCAAGACGCGCGTGTAAGTCGTGTCGGGACTAGTTTAATGGATTAAAGAGGTAAATTGTTTTTAAGTAACTAGTATGGTCATTTTGAGTTCACCATTGAGTCTGGAAGGGTCAAGATAGTCAGAAAACTCTACCCGAGTGTTTTATTTGGACTCCGGAATATTTTTAGGACAAACCGGCACCCCGTACGGGTATTTGTGTCTTTTGGATTTGGGGGGAATTAATATGGACGAAAATTAGAAAAATAAAAGGGAGTGTACATGGGTGAGAGGAAGTCTGGCAGTTTCTAGACCTAGAAGAGAGGGAGAGAGAACCACAGAGGAAGAAGGAGAGTCCATAGGTGTTCTTGGTGTAAAACTCAAGAACTCACACCACAAATCCCCCCAAATCGTAGATCAAAATATGAGGAACAAGTCTATAACAATTTCATCAGCAGATCAGAACATCATAATTGAGGCAAGTGTTTATTACTAGCTTCCTATTAGCAATAATTGTCCTCATGTTAGCATAGGAATCAAATATATGATTTAGAATTGATTTGGGTGAATTTAAAGAATTTAACTCAGATTTAGAATTATTTTGATGAAGAATTGAATTCTTATGCATGTAGAATAGGAATCCTAAAATTATATGTGGAATTTGAGAAACGAATCTGGGTTTTAATGGTTCTTGAATTGAAACTTGAAGAACTAGGGCTTTAATATTTAATTTGAGGATTTTATATTAAATTGATGTATTGTAAAGATTTTAATGATTCTAGGTCTGTAGAAATCATCTAAACTTATTAGAATATCAATTCGGTTTGTTGTTTTGGTGATTGGCAATGAACAGTAGAGGTTCTTGAGCTGTTAATGGTGAAAAAATGTAGCAGGTGCAGTTTGGGAAGGGAACATCTCCATCTCGTTAGAAAGAGATTGAGCATGGTTCGAACGAGACAAGATCTCGTGAGATGTCGTTCTAACGACATGACACCTGGTTCGAACGATGGGTCCAAAAATCTAGAAATTTCTATTTCATTCCAATTCGAGTTACATAGTTAATTTGGATGAGGAAAACTATTATTTGATGAATTTAGCACAGTGCAGAATGGTTGGGAAGTATTTGGGAAATAATACTTTAAACATTGGAACAGTAAGTTAATTTTGGAATTTTTGAGAGAGAGTAATCGAAATGATTATATTATAAGTAGTAATGAGAAAATATTACGTATGGGTAATATATGTACGGGTTGGGTGAATACCTATTGATTTTAATAGGATGTGAGAATACATATTATATGTTTATAATTATGTGTATAGCATACCTACGTTGCTTGCTATAAAGAGGAGGTTTTCGCGTAGTGGACAGTCTTATCCTGTGTTTCCCATTGGGGGGATATTTAACTTGTACCCAGAGCATATGAACTTGGTTACGTATTATCTGAGATGTAGGATAGTTTCGACAGCTAAATGGGAGCATAGGTATGTGCGTGACCCATTTGGATAGGGATTATGTTCGCCTCCAATATTTGTGATTTGAATTTTATGGTTAGTGAGAGATTGAAATAGCAGTGAGCAATGCATCGGGACATGATAGCAGAGTATGCATTGCGCCAAGTGTTCTTAACCTAAGGGTGCATGATTAGTATATATATGTATAGGGATGATGTGACTATAAATATATATATATATATATATATATATATATATATATATATATATATGTGTGTGTGTGTGTGTGTGTGTGTGTGTGTGTGTACTTGTGAATAATTGTATTGTGTGAAACTAGTAGATATAGTAATGTTGATAAATAAAATAATCGTAGTGGGTAAAATATTAACCATTCGAATGATGAATAATGAAATTTAATAATGTGGGATAAACTATTTCAATAACATATTGTCTAGGCGATACGGGTATACTATTAGTGATGTAGATGGTGATTTGGTGACTTCGAACTAGTTAGGCTGGGTGGCATAACTAATATGGGGTAGACGTACGTTAGGCGTGCATAATAGATGAAAGGTGAAAATCTCATGTGAGAGTTCGAAACTAACATGCACATAATACTTGCTTTATTGCAGTTTTAATTACTTGCTAAAATAAATATTTTTACAACTCGGGCTATGACCCGTCTCTTGCTATTATTCCCTCTTTTGCTATATATATGTATTATATCAGGTGCCCAGCCACAGGGTAACCAGACTTACATGCTTGGATTGTTTAGCGAGCTGCAACAGTTGTGGCAGTTGCAGGTCCTTACATTTAGACGCCGCTATCATTTCTTTCAGTTATATTTAGGTATTTTATTTAGGGCATGTGTCACCCATTCTCAGTCGTTTTATCATAGAGAGTGTACTCGGTTTATTTAGTTAGTTCATTTCAGTTGAATTGAGTATTTTATGGTTTATTGGCTTGAGATTTTAAACAGGAATGTTTTATTCGGTCTTATTTATTTCAGCAGTTAAGTTATATCCAGTATTTATTATATTCCAGTGAATGCTAAATAGTTAGTGTCTTAATACTTAGAAATTATTAATGGATTCTTTGGGTATAGCTTAAAATGAAAAGTATTTTGGCACCAGCTCAATTATTTATTAGGTGATTATTAACGTTAAATGTATTTCGACAGTGACACTAAGACTAAACCAACCAAAAACTTCATTTTAAATTGAATAAAGGACTGATCACCCGGTATTTAATTAGGTGGGGTGTCACAATTTTTTACTTGATAAATAAGATTAGAGAGGGAAAATTCAAACCCTTCACGAGAGAAGATCAAGATAATGCACTGGTCATTCGACCTCTCCTAGTCATCATGAACGTCGCGTTGAAATAACTAGTTGGATAAGAAGTAAGAGGAGCCCCATTTTCACGAATTAACCACGCTGAGGGAGGCGAAGAAGCTAGAAAAAATAGGAATAAAAAAGAATAACAAAAAATAGTTTAATCATAAGGATTTACCTTCATTGCCTAGTATTTTCGAACATGTAATGAGTGTTATAACACCATGTTGGTGATGGATTACTTTTTTCTCCAAGAAACTCCCCACCTTATGCTCCCGAGGCAAACGTTAAGGCTGACCAAAATTACTGTACGATACATTGGTGAATTGGTTGTCCTATAACTTTATGTTTTACCTTGAGGATGATTATCAAAAAATATATGTTAGCAGGGACTTTTCAGATTCTCCAACGCAATGTTAATATTGCCAGTCCATGAGGCACACATGGTTGTTTCTTTTAATGATGAAGAATAAGGTTATACGAGAGGAGACGAGAATTTCCAAAATATATATGATAGTTGTGTGCAAGGAATGGCTAATGTGGTTTTTTTCAGTTATGAAATAAGTGGAAAAGATAGGGAGAAAGATTATAAGCCAAAAGAATATGAGGTGGATCCAAGCTTGGAGTACCAAGTTGTATCGAAGTCAACAAAGTTTTCGTTGTTCTTCGATCAGGTTGGGATGCCACCAGAAAGTAGGTTGGAAATTACTCAGGCTATTTTTGACATATCAAAGAAAAATATTACTCCATCGTTATGGTGGAGGGGACCTATGGCTAGGCTCATACAAAAGTTTATGTTTGAGATCACTTTCTCATACTAAGATATATCAATCAAGTTCCCTCACAATAGGCCTTTGTACGTGACAACATGCATCAGTAGAACAAGCTTCTATAGAGCTTTTGTAGATATAGATTCTTTGATAAGTATTATGCCTATTAGATCATTTTATAATGCTAACATCTCAAAAACAAGGTTGGTTACAATATCTATTTTAGCCTCAAGTTATGATAACCAAACTTCCAAGTTGGTTATGTGAATGTTGGAATAACAATGGGAAATCTCATGTCACATATTAAATTCCATGTGATTGAGTCAGCTACCTCATACCATTTGTTAATTGGGATGATTTGGATGCATAACTATGGTTTAGTTCCTTTAACATACCATGAGTGTGCAAAATCCAATATTAAACGAATATATATTGTTATTCGAGGAATTAAAAATCCTTTTGCAAAGGATGAAGAACATTTGATGGATTTTGCCTCTTAAACCGAGTTAAACAAGGAATCACGTATGCTCACAAGGCTTATCGAAGAGGTGCGAGTGACTTTTATTAAAGATAGGTTGGAACCTATGAGAGATGAAGAGGAAAAGTTTGAAGAAGAATTGGAAGTTAAACCAAAGAAGCAAATTATATTTAAAGCTAATTTTATCTCTCATAAAATTAGAGATAGAACAAAGGGAAGGATAGACTCGATGGATTAAGAGGCATAAGGGTAGAGTGTATTGAGTAGAGTTATCAGACCGGTGACTGAGCAACTAGGAAACTGCAACAAAAAGAAGGAGCCATCAACCTATGTACAATAAGGCAAAAAATTAGTTCTCAATGATGGAAGGGTTATATCTCGCCTTTGAATATTTGAGAAGGCAACTGAAGATCCTGAAGAAGCTAACCCGAAATATGAAAACTTTTTGATAGATAATCAAGGACAATATATTGTCATTGTTAACTCAAATATCTAAGAGTTTGTGAAAAAGGTTGAAAATGAGCCTGAATATATGCAAGATCATCCTAAACCATAAATTCAAGAGTTGGATAAGATTAATTTAGCTCAGGATGGTAATGAACCAAGGTTAGTCTTCATTTTGTAAGACTTGGAAGATGCAGAGAACCTAGAGCTACTCAAGTTCATTCTGGAAATCAAAAATATTTTGCGTGGAAATGTATTAAAATGCTAAGACTGGATCAATAAGTGATATGCCTCAATTTGAATGTTTTACCTTCAGTAATACTAATCAAGCAGTCAACTAAAATGTACAAGCCTGAGTTGGACCTGGAAATCAAGGATAAGGTGGAATGATTGCTGGCAGCTAGATTTATTAAGCCAATTCAACATCCAATTTGCCTTTCTATCACTGTGTCAGTGGGGAGGAAAGATAAAAATAATTTTTCAATTGTGTAGATTTTAGGGATCTTAATAGAGCTTGACCACACGATGATTTCCCTTTACTTTTGATTGATATCTTGATCGATCTAATTGTTGGTCGTGAGATGTAGAGATTTATGGATGGTTATGTTGGTTACAACCAGATTAAGATGGATCCAAATGATGCAAAGAAGACATACATCAAGACTCTTTTAATTAACTTCATATACAATGTAATGCCTTTTGGTCTGAAAAATGAAGAGATAACTTACGAAAGAACAATGATGGCTTATTTTCACGAGTATTTCCATGACATTGTGCAGTTCTATATGGATGGTTTAGATAATAAATTAAAGAATGAGGATTCTCACTTAGCTGACTTGAGAAAATTTTTCAACCGATGTAGAATGTACAAGTTGAAGATGAACCTAATAAAGTGTGCCCTTGGTGTAATAAGTGGAAAATTCTTTGATTTTACGGTTGATAATCAAAGAGTGCAGATGGACCAAAGTAAACAAAAATCCATTCCTTATATGCCTTCTCCAATTACCAGAAAGTACTTAAGATTATCCTTTAAAAGATTTCTTACTTGAAGATATTTATTCCATGTTTATCTAAGATAACTCACCCACTCATGGAGATTTTATGAAGACCGCGAAGATCAAATGGGAGTACCACACTAGGAAGATTTTGACAAACTTAAGAGATTGATCACCTCACCTCAAACGATGATTCCACCTAAAGCATGAGTGCCTTTTCTTCTTTATCTATCTTCCACTATGAGGTCCATTGATGCACTGATGGTGTAGGATGTTGATGGACAAGAGAGACTTATCTACTACTTTATTAAAATAACCCATAGTCCCGAGGCAAGATATACAAGTATATAAAAACATTGTTTAGCTCTAGTCTTTGTAGCTAAAAAAATAGGCATTATATTTTATCTTTTTTATCCATATAAAGACAAGATATGATCCAATTAAATTTTTATTGGCATGAACAATCTTAATCTGGAGAATAGCAAGGTGGTTCCTCATTCTTTCTGAGTATAACTTGAAGTTCATGGTTCATCTTGCAATAAGAAGTCAAGCCTATGTAGATTTATTGGTTATCTTTCCTTCAAGTTTGTTTTAATCGCCTCATGAAGATATATTTTGTGATTATTTCCAAATAATCTTCGTGAGGAAGATTTGGGGGAATGGTCTATGGAATTCAAATGTTCATCGACTCAAGTCAAAGGAAGAACTGGAGTGATTTTTTTTAGAGTAAAGGAGGAGATTTATCTATCTTTCAAGTTGGAATTTTCTCATTCAAATAATGAGTCAAATTATGAAGCTTTGATTCTTGGGTTACTTGAGTCCCTTTGAAGAGGCTTGCATTTATCCTCCATCAATGGAGATTCCCATTCGGTGGTCAAATAAGTAAATGGTAAATACGCAATGAAGCACTTCAACTTAGACCTTTATCAAATAATCATATAGAGGTTGATTCATCATTTTTATAAAGTCAAAGTGGAGAGACATCCAAGAGTTATGAACCAACGTGAAGATGCCTATGATATAATTGCAAAAAAGATAGCTATGCAAGGTGACTCCACAACTATGGTGATCCATCGCAGCAGAGGTCCATCTTTTGTGCACCAGCTCTTTCCTACAGGTGATGCTTCAAAATTGGAGATGAAGATAAGAGAACAGATAGAAACAAAAGATGGTATGATGAATATCAATGACTTATCACAATTATTTCATCATTAATGAAGTATGTATCATAAAAACCCTAGTGAATGGTTGGCCAAATGCCTTGGACCCAAGAAAGCTCAAAGACATTTAAAGAAAACTCATAATAAGAATTATTAGAGCATTTAGATTTATCTGTATTGAAGAATTCAAAGAGAATGGTATTTTTAGCCTACGATGAAGCAAGATGCAGTAACAAAATAAAGAGATTGTGATAGATCTCAAATCTACTTCCAACCAGTTGAGTGCAATTTCTTGAAATCTCAAACGGATTGGAGGCAAACATTGATTTTATCAAAGATGGAGTTGTTCCAACAGAGAAAGTAGATGCCATAGAACATAAAACGATAGTCCCAAGGTTCTACTTACTATAGGAATAGATCTATCAGTGAGGATACTTCAATAATCCTTTATGATGCATCACCGCAGAAGACGCAAATGAGATTCTCAAACAAGGTCACGATCTATCTCATGTTGGAGGAGCCAAATTGTATGACCAGTTTATGACACTTGGCTATTATTGGCCAAAAATGGAGAAAGATTCAGCGAAGTTTTTTTGAAAAATCAAAGCTCGCCAACTTCATAGTAACCTCATTCATCCTCCATCGGCTAATCTACACTCATTTTCAACACCTTATCCTTTCCACGCTTGGGCGTTTGACCTTGTATGGGCATTTAAACCTTCATCTAGGGTCAAAATACGTATTCTAGTGACAATTAAGTAATTTAAAAGTGGGAAGAAGAAGTACCTTTAAAAAGAGAAACAACAGGAGTGGTGGCACGATTCATTAGAGGATATATCATTTAGCATTTTGGCATTCCCAAGATTATTCTTTTATACAATGGAACTTCATTATTAATAAAGAAGAGACAATGTGGATTGACAAATATTCAATTATCCATCACACTTTAATAGCGACTTATCCTAAAGGTAATTTTCAAGTAGAGGTCACAAATAAAAAAATTAGTCAATATTTTAGCCAAAATGATGGAGGAGTTTCCTGATGCATGGGATGACAGGTTTCCTGTAGTGCTTTAGGCCTACTGAATAACTAACAAGAAGAAAATAGTTTATACACCTTTCTTGTTGGTTTATGGAGTTGAAGAAATTCTTCTAATGGAGTTAAAAGTGTCATGTGCTAAATTTTCCTTATGAAGAAACATGCTTCCTCAAAGTGGGCATGTTCAAGTAGAAGCACTATATGAACATAAAGACAATGCAGGGAATCACTTTTAAGTTGACATGAAAAAATTATCCAAAGCTTATGAGAACGTTGTGAGACCAAAGAAGTTTATTGTAGGCAATTTAGTCTTGAAGGTTGTTGTTAGTCACATTCAATCATTTCCATTACCAAAATTTATAGCAAATTGGGAAGGACTGTATGTTGTTAAAAAAGAATATAACTAGGTTATTGTCTGATTTTAAAAATTAAAGATGATAGGACTTTCAGATTTAATAACAAGTGGTTGAAAATTTATCATGTTTCAGAAAGGCACTTGTAGTTTTCTTTTTCTTGAAGAAATCAGAAGTAGTGCATCAAGTTGTAATATTTGTGAGCTAAGTATGAAGCAAGAAATGCGGTGTACACATGAAATTCAATAATAAATACTTTATTTGTATTTTAATTTGGAATAGTATAATTCAAAATGGGACTACTTTCCAGCTATACTGCAAGAATAATTTTTCTAGGATTGTTGATAGCCTAGCATTAGGCTAATTTGGCGTATATCGTTACAACTCGTCAGTCAATGTCAAGACAAACAGGATTTTGAATTTTTCGAAAATAATTTTTTCTAAGACCTATAGACGGAGTTTTAAAAATATTTTTTTTGGAGCAAGTCGTTCAAGTGACAGGAGAAAATTGTTCAAGCGACATGAGCAAGTCATTCAAGTGACAGGAGCAAGTAGTTCAAATGACATTGTTGTTTCATTTGAATGAGATGCAATGTCGTTCGAATGACCCTGCCGCCTTAAAAACTTTTTATTCTTATAATTACCTGGTCGTGGATCACTTTTTCAAGACTTTTGATGAAAATGCGGTAACAAATTCTCGGCAAAAGTTCTTCATGTTTTGTGTATAAAAACAACCTTTTAATTCATAACAAAACAACCTTAAATATTGTTCTTGTGAATTAGTTTAAAACCCAAGATAGTTTGTATTTATTTCTATACACCTTGTGGAGAGGCACTCCATGGCTAACTAGGTACCACTTGAGGGAGGTATTGGGCTGACGACTATGGCTGCAGCCATTGGGACGAATCAAGGGTTCTCCTTATTGATTCAAAACTGCGCATTCTTGTGGGTTTTCTACACGTTAATCCATTGCAGATTTCATTGTAATCCGTGTAAGTTGCGATTTACATTTTATAGTGAAATAAAAAGTTTTACCCAAAAGGGGTTTTTTCCTGAAATTGATTGTGTCAGATTTGTGTGGTTTGATTTATCTGTTTTATCACCATATATGTATGTTTAGGATTAAACAAGATAAAATCAATTGAATAGTCATTTCAGCATAATTAATTGGTGTTGCAATATTTGTGTGTGAGATAACAAGTTTTGTCAATAAAATTGGAATATTAATTTACTTTGACATGTGTCAACTTTTAGTTGAAATCACCCTTCCAAGAGTTTCACCACTCTACATATACAAAGTAGTGAATTTATTCCAACAAAAATCCTAAGTTAGATCTTGTGAAGAAATTCCCCCTAACAATCTACATCCTGAGTAACCTTCCATTAATGCTCAGACATGATTAAGATACTCACTTCATCCTCAGATTTTTTTCTTCAAGATGATTTAACATTCACTTTTGGCAATGGCTAAAGATATTTTGGCTACTCCTAATCATCATTATCACTCCTCAAGTTCAGGGATGATACTATTTAGCTTCACCTTTTCAGACTTCAAATCTTCAACAACATTGGGTGCCTCGAATGATAGGCTAATAATTATGAATCCTTGAGATCTCTCAACTTTCCAATGAGCCATAAAAAATCAAAACCATCATTCCTAAGAACTTTGAGCTTGCTCATAAATTGATTAACCATAGATCACTCGAGGGAAGAGGTGGAAGTTTATTTAATCTCAAAATCATTAGCAGTTATTGTGTGCAGAAGATATACCATCGTCAAATGATGAGGTCTTACGCACTCGTTGGAAAAACTTTCTAAATGGGAAATTAGTATACGATCCAATAGAAACCTAAATTATCTGGTAATGATAATACTACTATTTGTTTATAGAACTGAGCTGGTGAAACAAAGGAATTAAAGACTCAAAACTAAACTCACTCTCCTCCTTTTTTCATACTAGTAGTAAAATCTTGATCATAGTGGGAGAATGAGTGAGAATGGCAGTAGCTAGATCAATCTTAACGGAAGTCACAAGTAGTTAAGGCTCTTAGAGAGGACTACTCCCTATGACATGCTACAAAGATAGATAAAACATAGGAGTTAGCCAAAAACCTTAGAAAGATTTGTTCTAAGTAACCATGTAGGTGCATCTATGGAGAAAAACCTTAGTAGTAAGATACTATGTTAACTTAAAAAGTGTAAATATTGAGAAAAAACATAGTGGTAAGTTACGAAGTTAACTTACAAAGTGTAAATATTAAGAAAAACCTTAGTAGTAAGCTACTAAGTTGACTTATAAAGTGTAAACTTTGAAAGAAAAAAAAACATTGTGGTAAGTTACTATGTTGACTTACAAAGTGTAAATTGTTTTTTTTGAGAAACCTTAGTAGTAAGCTACTAAATGGACGTAATAAGTGTAAACATTAACAAAAACCTTAGTAGTGAGCTACGAAGTTGATTACAAAGCATAAATATTGAGAAAAAACTTAGTAGTAAGATATTAAATTGACTTAAAAAGTTTAAATTTTGAAAAAAAAACTTATTAGTAAGCTACTGAGTTGATTTATAAAGTGTAAATTATTTAATAAAGAAACCTTAGTAGTAAGCTACTAAGTTGACTTTAAAAGTGTAAATTTAACTTGAAACCTCAATTATCATTGATCTAAGTCATAAAGAGATTCATATATAATTTTGAAAAAACTACATCATCAGCAGAGGAAGGAAGAAGAACCACATCCTCTGAAGCTTGAATTGGTGCATTACAAGAGGAAGCTTGAGGTTCCTCCTGATGCAGCAATGGGGACTAAAACCATCTTAACCCTATTTAAGGGAGTTGTCTGACCTCTTTATTTATATCTGGTGAGATAAAACACCACAAATCAAAGAACCTCATCAATATTTTCTTTACCTAAGAAATATAGAAAGTAATATTTTGTTTTAAAGGAAATTACCTTAACAATGGTTTCGCGAATAAGGAAACTCTTATCTAGAGGAAACACAACTGGGGTCATTGTAATGTCCCGACCCAAATTATGGGTTACCCATGAGTCAAACTGATTCGGCCCTAGCGTTAGGTGTGAAGTGCAATTAAACGACCTATATAATATTTCTAGTCCAATTTTATTTCAATCAACGTTTCATTTGATTAGCATGCAATTCCAATTTCAAGATATAACTACGTGAGGGACCTATGGGAGGCATCCTGAAGGACATGTAAATAGAGATACTAACGTGAAAGTAAATAATGTACTTACCTGTATAACACCCTCAAAATATGAAACCTCGCCCAACCAGTCGTAACAAAGTTAGGGTGTGAGGCTATGACCAGTTGGAATTTACAAGCAGTATAGAAACCTTGCTTACCTATATTAATGTACCTTAATATTGTAAAGACTTTCTTTATTTATACTTAGCATCTCTCACTTTATTTAACACACCAGGTTCAACAGTTGAAACCACTACACTTTATTTATTCAAACCCATTCCTTTACAATAATCACCCTTTTTATTCATGCAAATATCATTTAGTATTTTTATTAAAAACCACCACTTCAACACACGCATTAACCGTGTAAGAAAATACTTATTTAATCTTTGAAAATCCTTATTACAACACATTCTTGTGTTAACTATGAGTTTAACTATTTAGGTTGCCTAACCACCTAATTAACCACTTTCCACTATGACAGTGAGTGCAAATATCACTATCAGAAGAGGGATCTAATGGCCTTAGCAATACAACCACTCCACTTTCTCTCTCTACTATAAATGCACCAGAGTTTGGCTAGGGTTTGTCACTCAGGACCCTCTACAAGGTAGGATAAGACAAGCATATATAGTGCCTGGGGGGTGTAGTGTACCCCTAGGCATGCAATGAGCATGTGTAGGATGATCTAGTTAATCTACTGAAGCCACCTATTAGTGTCACATGTATAGGATGGTGATGAAATATTCCCTTATGTGCTAAGAAGATTTGGTCGTAACGGTTTGTCCACATGGGATATGCCATGTTGGGATCTTATACTGCTCGTACGGTAGATGTCATCTAGGAGGTCTCGGCCTAAAGTCTATCATCCTAGTTTTAGCTGAGGTGGAGATGACCTTGATGCTGGAGAAAGCTGAGGCCAAGGCACAATGTGATGATATATGAGGCTGAGGTCGAGGCTGAGCTGCTGTTTGAGAGCTATGAGGTTATGGCCGAGGCCAACATCTTCTATTCTGACCCTTAGGCCGAGGATAATGCTGAGGAACCATGTGATGAGCTATGGGGCTGAGCCTGAGGCTGAGTTGCTCTAAGATAGCTATGAGGTTGTGGCCAAGGCCGAGCTACTGTATGACATCTACGAGGTTGTGGTCGACGCCGACGTCTTCTGTTTTGACCCTTAGGCTGAGGTATCAAGTTCACTAGATGATGGTCGAGGTTACTGACATGATGTCTGAGGTTGCTAATAACAGACTGATGATCTTGCACCAATAGGTGGAAATTTAGTCTCAGCTATAGTGATCAAGCTAAGGTTGATTAAGCCATGGCCGACGGTTATCTAGACGACCCTATAAATGATTAAGCCGTGGCCGACCCTACTGAGGTCGACCCTTATCTAGATGACCCCGCCAATGATTAAGCTATGGCCGACCCTACTGAGGCCGACCCTTATCTGGATGACCCTACCAATGATTAAGCCGTAGCCGACCCTACTGAGGCCAACCGTTATCTGGATAATGCTACAAATGATTAAGCCATGGCCGACCCTACTGAGGCTGACCCTTATCTGGATGACCCTGCCAATGATTAAGCCATGGTCGACCCTTATCTGTATGACCCCGCTAATAATTAAGCCATAATTGACCCTATTGAGGCTGACATTTATTTGGATGACCTTGCAAATAATTAAGCTATGGTCGACCCTTATCTGGATGACCCCGCCAATGATTAAGATATGGACGACACTATTGAGGCCGACCCTTATTTGTATGACCCTGCCAATGATTAAGATGTGGTCGAACCTACTGAGGTTGACCCTTATCTGGATGACACAGCCAATGATTAAGCCATGGCAGACCCTACTGAGGCCGATCCTTATTTAGATGACCCTTCCAATAATTAAGACATGGTCGACCCTAGTGAGGTCGACCCTTATCTGGATGACCCTGCCATTGATTAAGCCATGGCTGACCCTACTAAGGCCGACCCTTATCTAGATGACCCCTCCAATGATTAAGTCGTGGTCGATCCTACTGTGGTTGACCCTTACCTGGATGACCCTTACTGAGGCTGAGCTGATGTATGACAAGTATGAGGTTGTGGCCGAGGTCGATGTCTTCTGTTCCGACCCTTAGGCCGAGGTATCAAGTTCACGACATGATGGTCGAGGTTGCTGCCATGATGTCTAAGGTTGCCAATAATAGACTGATGATCTTGCGCTCATAGATGGACATATAGTCTCGGATGTATGATCAGGTCAGGGTTGATTAAGTTGTGGTCGACCCTACTGAGGCTGACTATATCACTAATTAAGTTGTGGCCGACCCTACTGAGGTCGACCCTTATCTAGATGACCCCGTCAATGATTAATCCATGGCCAACCCTACTGAGGCCGACCCTTATCTAGACGACCCTGCCAATGATTAAGCCGTGGATAACCCTACTGAGGCCGAACCTTACCTGGATGATGCCGCCAATAATTAAGTCGTGGCCGACCCTACTGAGTCCGACCCTTATCTAGATGATCCCGCCAATGATTAAGCCATGGTCGACTTTATCTGGATGACCCTGCCAATGATTAAGTAGTGGCCAACCCTACTGAGGCTGAACCTTATCTGGATGACCCCGCCAATGATATTTGAGGCTCTTATGAAGACTCTACCGTGAGATGTGATGCCCATTATCCTCAGAGATGAGGGTACATTTTGGTCATATTAATTACCCCTAGCCCTTAATCTTTAATGTAGATAGAAGGCTGAGGGATAAAGTATACTTAGGCCAAGAAGTTGATGCGACATTTCATGTGGTGGACGAGGCGGAGGGTTCTTGGGTCATAAGACCTTTGATGCTTAAATCCTTCTCTGTAATTTCCACAAACTGTGGTACCGTTATTGGTCGGTCATAGCCAAGGGGTACTTTTTAGGATGAGATCGAGATAATAAGTTAGTCCTTTGGTAAGATGAGGCTGTATTGGTCCAGGACGAGATGATGAGTTGGTCTCTTGATAGGACAATTACTAGCAATGAGATCATCATATGTATTATCATTGATGAGGCCGAGGCTTCCTACGTCGACCCCCATATCAAGTCATAATATCTCTCTATTTGATGATTTGTTAAGGTCGGCCTTGGTCGAGGGATCCCAAGCTTGGAAAAGGGTATACTTGGGCATATCAATGTTTGTCTCTAACCAAGACAATGTTTTTCAAAGTATGAGATCACCAACTTAGTGATGTTTTAAGATATGGGGCCACAAAGTTAATGATGTTAACTCTCATTTCACCAAGTTAATTATGTTTCAGATATAAGATCACCAAGTTAATGATGTTTGTCTTAGATATGAGGCCACCAAGTTAGTGATGTTAACTCTCGTATTATCAAGTTAATGATGTATCAAGTATGAGATCACCAAGTTAATGATGTTTGTCTCAGATATGAGGCCACCAAGTTAATGATGTTAACTCTTATGTCACCAAGTTAATGATGTTTCAAGTATGAGATCACCAAGTTAATGATATTTATCTCAGATATGAGGCCACTATGTTAATGATGCTAACTCTCATGTCATTAAGTTAATGATGTTTGTCTCTGATATGAGTCCACCAAGTTAATGATGCTAACTCTCATTTCACCAAGTTAATGATGTTTCAGATATGAGATCACCAAGTTAATGATGTTTGTCTAAGATATGAGGCCACCAAGTAAATGATGTTAACTCTCATGTCACCAAGTTAATGATGTTTTATATATGAGATCACCAAGTTAATGATGTTTGTCTCAGACATGAGGCCACCAAGTTAATGATGTTAACTCTCATGTCACCAAGTTAATGATGTTTTAAGTATGAGATCACCAAGTTAATAATGTCTGTCTCAGATATGAGGCCACCAAGTTAATGATGCTAACTCTCATGTCACCACGTTAATGATGTTTATCTCAAATATGAGGCCACCAAGTTAATGATGTTTCAGATATGAGATCGCCAAGTTAATGATGTGTGTCTCATATATGAGGCCACCAAGTGAATGATGTTAACTCTCATGTCACCAAGTTAATGATGTTTTAGATATGAAATCACCAAGTTAATGATGTTTATCTCAGATATGAGGCCACTAAGTTAATGATGTTAGTTCTCATGTCACCAAGTTAATGATGTTTCAAGTATGAGATCACCAAGTTAATGATGTTTGTCTCAGATATGAGGCCACTAAGTTAATGATGTTTGTATTAGATATGAGGCTACCAAGTTAATGATGTTAACTCTCATGTCACCAATTTAATGGTGTTTCAGATATGAGATCACCAAGTTAATGATGTTAACTCTCATGTCATCAAGTTACTGATGTTTATGATATGAGATCACCAAGTTAATGATGTTAACTCTCATATCACAAACTTAATGATGTTTCAGATATGAGATCACCAAGTTAATGTTGTTTGTCTCAGATATGAGGCCACCAAATTAATGATATTAACTCTCATGTCACCAACTTAATGATGTTTCAGATATGATATCACCAAGTTAATGATGTTTGTCTCAAATATGAGGCCACCAAGTTAATGATGTTAACTCTCATGTCACCAAGTTAATGATGTTTCAAGTATGACATCACCAAGTTAATGATGTTTGTCTGAGATATGATGCCACCAGGTTAATGATGCTAACTCTCATGTCACCAAGTTAATGATGTTTGTCTCAGTTATGAGGCCACCAAGTTAATGATGTTAACTCTCATTTCACCAAGTTAATGATGTTTCAGATATGAGATAACCAAGTTAATGATGTTTGTCTCATATATGAGGCCACCAAGTTAATGATGTTTTAAGTATGAGATCACTAAGTTAATTATGTTTGTCTCAGATATAAGGCCACCAAGTTAATGATGTTAACTCTCATGTCACCATGTTAATGATGTTTCAGATATGAGATCACCAAGTTAATGATGTTTGTATTAGATATGAGGCCACCAAGTTAATGATGTTAACTCTCATGTCACCAAGTTAATGATGTTTAAGATATGACATCACCAAGTTAATGATGTTAACTCTCATGTCACCAAGTTAATGATGTTTCAGATTTGATATCACCAAGTTAATGATGTTTGTCTCTACTCGTCTCGTCCTTGGCCGAGAAGAGTATACCAAAATGATTTTTCAAATTTAGGTTTACCGAATTGTGGTTTTATACCACGTCCCCTCTTGTCATTTTGAGAGTGTAAGGATGAGACGGCCATCGCCCATATATTGTCTTTTCGCCGAGAGGAGCATAAAATGATTTTTGAAATTTAAATTCACCAAATTATGGTGTTCTTCCATGTCCCCTCTCGTTGTTTTGAGAGTTTATGGATGAGGGTCGTCTCGTCCATATACTGTCTTTTCGTCGAGAGGGTTTCTCACCAAAATGATGATGCTTTATAGTTTAAGACGAGTTAAAACATGCAACTGAACACGTCTTATGAGAAGAATATGAGAAAGAGAACATATAAAAAAATTCATTGAACTTTTGTTATAAGATAGATAGCCGATATATATGAGGTAGCGAGTACATTAAAACTCACTTGATAAAGAACACTCACCCCAGTCTGAGATAGCAGAGGGTCGGCTTCATGGATGAAGCGTTATCGGTCAGCATCTGCTGAACTTTTAATGCAGCCAACCCTTTGGTGCAATATCCTATGGCGGGAGGTAAGGGTTGGCTTCTCAGGCCATCTGAAGTCTCTATCTTCTTTAATCACATTTAATATTATATCAGGACTTATTGTGAGTGGAGTGTAGTCGATAAATTTATCATTAGCCGGCCTCTTCTTCCCATCCTTATCTTTGGCTTTATGAGACTTGCTTCCACCAGCTTCATCCTCTTCTTTGGAAGCTATGGATTCCTCAACATTTATGACCTTTCCTGCCATAGCTAGTAGCTCGGCCATAGACTTCAGAAGGTCTTAGGCAAGCTTCCAAAGCAACTTCCCCTTTTGTATCCCTCCCATTAGTGTTTTCATAGTGACACTCTTCGTAATATTCCACTTCTAGCTTCTCCCTGTTAAACCTTGCAATGTAATCTCTTAGGCTCTCATACTTTCCCTGCTTGACGTACAATAGGTGAGTGGTCTTCTTTTGAGGTCTTACCCCAAAACAGAAGTTATGAATGAAAATCTTTGCGAGT
The DNA here is from genome assembly GCA_949130495.1 of Sambucus nigra. Classification (NCBI taxonomy): domain Eukaryota; kingdom Viridiplantae; phylum Streptophyta; class Magnoliopsida; order Dipsacales; family Adoxaceae; genus Sambucus; species Sambucus nigra. Next base: position 117,437,027 of record OX422219.1, read on the forward strand.
TGCTTGAAGTTATCAATGGAGCCCTTCGAGAGAGAAGTAAACCATACATGAGTTACTCATGTCAAAGTGCTGAAGAAGGCACGTCTCCTCATCTCATCTGAGACGGAGTAGATATCGACAACAGACTGATACATTTCCATATGGTGGACTGGGTTCTAACTCCCATCATACTTTGGGGTTACCATTGGCGGTTTGAACTTTGCAGGTGTTGGGAAAGCAACTATATAAGCTGTGAAAGGTGAGCCTTCAGAATAGTCCTTTTGCAAAGGGTCTCGGCTTCTGAGGATGTCTCCTATCGAATCCTCCAGCCTCTGGATTAAGACGTTCTAGGGTCTATCTACTGCTACTATAATGTCGGCCTGGCCAAGGTTTTCACCCGCTACTTCCGCAGGCCTAACTGAGGGTTCTCTCACCACTGGCCTATGTCAGTTGTTGACCTCCCTCTGACCATTATCTCGGCTAGGGTTTGGCTGACCTTCCCTTCTTGATCTAGACAATCTATCTCTTAGGTCACACTCTAGACCGAGCCTTTCAAAGGCTGACCTTTGACTCAATCTGTTAAAGGTCGAGCCTCTTTGGACGACCTTCCCTTGCAGAACGTGCTACACTTCTTGATCTAGAAAATTTGTCTCTTAGGTCACACCCTGGGTCGAGCCTTTCAAAGGATGACCTTAGACTCAATCTTTCAAAGGCCGAGCCTCTTGGCCGACCATCTTAGCTTGCTCGCACTAGCCGTATAGTTTTTCATGAGATCTCATAGGGCTCCTAATAGTCTACCGGAGTGTCTTCCTCAGCCTCTAAATCATCATACCGGTCCTCCAGGAAAGGTTGACCTTTCCTCCCCAAGCGTAAACAACTGGGTTCAGCAACATCTCTCCGCCGTGGGCGAGGCGGGATCTCCTTTGGTGGTGCCTGGGGTGGTCCCCTGGTATCTTCGCATTGAGGTAAGGAGACCGGAGTGATAAATTTCGATCCTCCTCTGGCTGGTCTTGTGAGGATGTTTTGACTGATGGTAACCAGTTTCTCTTGCATAGCCCGCTGGCCAGCTTCCAGTGACTTCAGTGCCGCCGCCACCTCCACCATTTCTGATTGAGGAGGGGATTTGCTGGTGCGAGGTCCACCAATAGGAGGTGGGTATTCTGATGCCATAGTCTAACCTTGATTATGGATGAGCTGTAAACTAAGGAGAACTTAAAAACTCGACGAGAACTCATTCAATGGTGGTTCAAACCCATCAACAGTGGGGTTGGACCACCACCAGAGAATCCAGTGAAGAGTAATCTAAGATAGGAAGCAGATGACTATCTACGTTCCCACAGACGGTGCTAATTGATGATGCTTTAAACAACAACACCAGATAAAGAGGTAGTAGATCTCAAACAGGCATAACAATGGTAGCAAATAACAACACATATATGTAGAAGGAGATGAGGAGAAGAGGAGAAACACACCAATATAAGTGGTTCGCAAATTTCCTACTTCCATTGTGCAAGTGAGTGTAAGTATCACTATCAGACGAGGGCTCTAATAGCCTTAGCAATACAACCACTCCACTTTCTCTCTCTACTATAAATACACCAGAGTTTGGCTAGGGTTTTTCACTGAGGAACCTCTACAAGGTAGGAGAAGAAAAGTATATATAGTGCCTGGGGGTGTAGTGTAACCCCAGGCATGCAATGAGCATGTGTAGGATGATCTAGCTAATTTAGCGAAGCCAGCTGTCATTGTTACATGTAGAGGATGGTGATGAAATATTCCCTCACGTGCCAAGAAGATATGGTCATAACGGTTTGTCCACATGGGATATGCCATGTTGGGATCTTATACTACTCGTACGGTAGATGTCATCTGGGGGGTCTCAGCCTGGAGTCTATCATCCTAGTCCCGGATGAGGCTGAGATGACCTTGATGCTGGAGAAGGTCGAGGTCGAGGCATAATGTGATGATCTATGAGGCTGAGGTCGAGGCTGAGCTGCTGTTTGAGAGCTATGAGGTTGTGGCTGAGGCCAACGCCTTCTATTACGACCCTTAGGCCGAGGATAAGGTTGAGGCACCATGTGATGAGCTATGAGGCTGAGCCTGAGGCTGAGCTATTGTATGAGAGCTATGAGGTTGTGGCTGAGGTTGAGCTGCTGTATGACAACTATGAGGTTGTGATCGAGGTCGATGTCTTCTGTTCTGACCCTTAGGTCGAGGTATCAAGTTCACTATATGATGGCCGAGGTTGCAGCCATGATGTCTGAGGTTGACAATAATCTACTGATGATCTTGCGCTCATAGATGGACATATAGTCTCAGGTGTAGTGATCAGGCCGGGGTTGATTAAGCCGTGGCCGACCCTACTGAGGCCGACACTTATCTAGATGACCCCGTCAATGATTAAGCCATGGCCTACCCTACAGAGGTCGACCCTTATCTGGACGACCCTGCCAATGATTAAGCCATGGCTGACCCTACTGAGGCCGAATCTTACCTCGATGATGCCGCCAATAATTAAGTCGTGGCCGACCCTACTAAGGCCGACCTTTATCTAGACGACCCTGCCAATGATTAAGCCGTGGCTGACCCTTATCTGGATGACCCCGCTAATGATTAATCCATGACCAACCCTACTGAGGCCGACCCTTATTTGGATGACCCTACCAATGATTAAGTCGTGGCTAACCATTATCTGGATGACCCGCCAATGATTAAGCCATGGCCGACCCTATTGAGGCTGACCCTTATCTGGATGACCCTGCCAATGATTAAGTTGTAGCCGACCCTACTGAGGTTGACCCTTATCTGGATGACCCCGCCAATAATTAAGCCGTGGCCAACCCTACTGAGGCCGATCCTTATCTGGATGACCCCACCAATGATTAAGCCATGGCCGACCCTACTAAGGCCGACCCTTATCTAGATGACGCTACCAATAATTAAGCTGTGGCTGACCCTACTGAGGCTAACCCTTATCTGGATGACCCCTGCAATGATTAAGCCGTGGCCGACCCTACTATGGTCGACCCTTATCTGGACGACCCTACCAATGATTAAGCCATGGTCGACCCTACCGAGGCTAACCCTTATCTAGATGACCCCGCCAATGATTAAGTCGTGGCTAACTCTATTGAGGCCGACCCTTATTTGGATGAACCTATAAATGATTAAGCCTTAGCCGATCCTTATCTGGATGACCCCGTTAATGATTAATCCATGACCGATCCTACTGAGGCTGACCCTTATCTGGACGACCCTACCAGTGATTAAGTCATGGCCGACCCTTATCTTAATGACCCCGCCAATGATTAAGCCATGGCCGACCCTATTGAGGCCGACCCTATTGAGGTCGACCCTTATATGGATGACCCTGCCAATGATTAAGCTGAGGCCGACCCTATTGAGGCTGGCCCTTATATGGATTACCCCACCAATGATTAAGTCGTGGCCGACCCTACTGAGGCAGATCCTTATCTGGATAACCCCGCCAATGATTAAGCCATGGTCGACCTTACTGAGGACGACCCGTATCTGGATGATCCTGCCAATGATTAAGCCGTGGAAAACCCTACTGAGGTTGACCCTTATCTAGATGACCCCTCCAATGATTAAGTCGTGACCGACCCTACTGAGGCCAACCCTTATCTTGATGACCCTGCCAATGATTAAGCCATGGTTGACCCTACTAAGGCCGGCCCTTATCTAGATGACCCTGCTAGTGATTAAGCCATGGCCGACCCTTATCTAGATTACCCCTCCAATGATTAAGTCATGGCCGACCCTACTGTGGTCGACCCTTATGTGGAGGACCCTGCCAATGATTAAGCCATGGACGAACCTACCGAGGCCAACCCTTATCTAGATGACCCCGCCAATGATTAAGCCATGGCCGACCCTACTGAGGTCGACCTTTATCTGGATTACCCTACCACTGATTAAGCCATGGCCGACCCTACTGAGGATGACCCTTATCTGGATGACCCCACTAATGATATGTCAGGCTCTTGTGACGACTCGGCCGTGAGATGTAATGCCCGTCGTTCTAAGCGACGACGGAACATTTTAGTTATATCAAAAAAGAAATAACACGTTCTCACCACAGAATCAGTATTTGTGAATGATATTCAATTATCTAATCTCCATACATGAGTTACACAACCTTTACCACCAGGTCACCGTGAACACTACTCATTGTTCCCACTAACAAGGATACTCTCGTCACCACGGTCATTTCACAATACGTCTCACAAAAAGGGTTACGGCACTACCACTATTATTCTACATGACTTCGTGGATTCATTGAACCACCGTCAATTGCAATATCACCCCCAAGGATCGAATTTTTCTTATTACATCACCGATGTTAACTACCCATAAACGTCGTACCTAAGGGTTATATATGCCTTTTAATCACCAATCATTAGTGTCTAGTCCAGAGACCCTAATTATCAACTTTTACTGTTGACTATATGCAACTTATGCTACTTGCCCATTGGGCATCATTTCGTTCTACCGACACCTCAATTGATCCTATATCACCAAAATTTTAAAGTAAAGCACCTCACATTAACAACCATGGTATCACCACTATAGGCTTGCATGGACACCCAAAAATTATTACAATTCTAATCAGATTAGCGAAAGAAATTAATAGCCATCAACTTTATCACGTGCCACTTAGAACTAACTTATTTTTTGTGCTAACCTCTTTGACTCTATCGTCAAGGACACGGACCAATCCGTCATCAAACTACCATGACCGTCCCAAACTACACCGACGTCAAAAGATCTATTACCGACCTCACAACGTCACACCCGAGAGGAACCTTGAACCAAGAGATTTGATACCATTTGTAATGCCCCGACCTGGATTTATGCCTTACCCTTGAGTCAACCCGGTCCGGACCAAGCTTTAGGTGTGAAGTTCAATTAAATAACCTATATAAAGTTACTGGTCCAGATTTATTCCGATTAATGTTTCACTTGATTAGCATCCAATTCCAAATTCAAGATATAACTTTGTGAGGGAACCATAGGAAGCACCCCTAAGTCCAAGTAAATAGATCTATTAACGTGAAAGTAAATAATGTACTTACTTATATAACTCCTTCAAAATACGAAACCGCACCCAACCTATCATAACAAAGCAAGGGTGTGAGCCTATGCCCAGTGGGAATTTACAAGCAGTATAGAAACGGACCGCAGAAAGGATACTCACACGCTACAACCACATGCATACAAAAATACATATGTATCTAATATATATGCCTATACCTTTGAAAATATATATTTCAATGCATTAACGATTTTACTTCCGAAAACCATGCTTACCCAGATTAATTTACCATAATATTTTAAATACTTTCTTTATTCATACTTAGCATTTCTCACTTTATTTAATACACACGGTTCAACACTTGAAACCACTACACTTAATTTATCCAAACCCATTCCTTTACTGTAATCGCTCTTTTTATTCATGAAAATATAATTTAGTATTTTCATTAAAAAACACAATTTCAACACACGCATTCACCGTGTTAGAAAATACTTATTTAATCGTTTAAAATCCTTTTTACAACACATTCTTGAGTTAAATATGGTTTTAACCATTTAGGTTGTTTAACCACATAATTACTCACTTTCCTTGCTCTTTTTCCTTAACTCATGGACATTAGTAGATTTACGCATTAACTTGTCCATTCGCCTTTACTTGGACATTTCTTATATTAATTCTAGTTAGGTTGTATTAACTCATTCTACCACACAACCCATTTCTTAACATGTTCCATATTTTCTTTATCTTTTCTCTAAATCTTCGTATACCGCATACTTCCACGGGATCCACACCGTCGGTTATGCGCACCATATGCAATTGAAATTGATTTAGGGATTTTTAGACAAGGGCTCCGGACCCTTATTGATTTTATCCCGGTGTCATCCGAGTTCCTTTTAATTTATATTAACATTTTACAAATGTCCATATTATTCCACTTTCCTTTTACCCGACCGAAGCTAAAATTATGTACTTTACCGCCCCATCTTTTGTTACACTTTGAAAATTTACCATTTCATGTCCTTTACACTTTAACCTTGATTTTACTCCAAAAATCATATTCGTTTTGGACCACTTTGTGTAACACCTTTTTCAATATTTTTATTTCATAAAAATGTTCCACTTTAAGTAAAATTACCATTTTACCCATTTGTTTTCAAAATCACCTTTTACTCCATTTCTCAAGGATTAATTTCCTCAAAAACACCATTAAGTTATTCATACTAACTTCTTAAGAGTTTTAATACTTTAACACCTTTTTACCCTTGTAGTAATGTTCTACTAGATTGGAAACACTTTTACACCTTTAAACCCTTTTTAATTCCATATACACACTAACTTTTTCAACATTCACCCATTAACACTAAATGAATACTTTTCTCAAACACGCATTTATTTACTTAATCATTTAAGAAATCCATTTACCCTTAAGACAACTTTTATAAGAAAATACCATTTATTTTTATTAGGATGTGCAGTACTATAATCTCATGTTCATTACATCTTTTAGTCCCAATTTCACACACTTGGAAGACTAATTTCTAAATTTTCTTATTTTAGGTTCAAACCCAACAAAATCTTCTCTAAACTTGTTTATACATTTATTATCAAAACACTACAAGATTATATGCATGAGAAGATGGGTTTTAAATCCAAAAATCCTACAACATGATTTAAACATATTTATCACCATGGAAAATTATTATACTTGCAAAAATACATTTTTAAGCACAAAAGACATTTTTTTTCATCAACCTCAACAAATGTCTATTTTTTGTAAAACCTTCATTTTGGTAAGAAATATGAAATACTTTCATTTACCAACATTTTATTGCATAAAATATTTTTCATTAATATGTCTAGAAAATGCACCATTTTCATAAAACATCAACTTTCACTAATTCAAAACCTGAAAATATTTATTTCTTCTTTATTTTCAATAAGATAACATTCTTCCAATATTTTTATTTCATAAAAATGTTTATTGTCTTCCACACAATAATTACACTATTTAACTAACTACGCCCTACTAAATAGTCTAACTGCAAGTCTACAAATGTAAAATTACATCTTACAGTAAGAGTAAGGTTTACCCACATATAATGGCATAAATATAAGTATTGGTGTAGGAGGAACAACTCCCACCTCCGAAGGTGGCCTCAAGGGGTTACCAATGCATCCTCCAAAGCTCCAAGATAAGAACTCCCTTCTACTCCATTAACACCCACCAATAAATCTCAAATATTTTCTTCAAATGTGGAGAAATACATCATAAAAGTGATTAATTATGGGTGGTCTATGGTGGAGGAGTGGTGGTTTGGTGGTGGTGGAAGACCACCCAACCCTCTCCGTCGCTCTCACTCTCTCTTTCCTTCTTCCATCTTCTCCCAACACAATAAACCCCAAACAATCCTTAATAAAACCTCCCTTAAGCCCAAAAGTCCCATTTTACCCTTACTGGACAGATATGGGTTCGACAACATACAAAATCAACGCTCCACATTGTGACAATGCACAAGGGTAATCAGATCTAAAAACTCGACCAACATCATTCGAACGACTTCCCTATGTTGTTCGAATGACTTATGTTACCCTTCATGCGACGACCTGCTATTGTCAGTCAGTAGCATGTCGTTAGAAGCCTATATCTTGCGACTTGTCCGCGAGGAACTTCTGGAGCAACTTTTCAACGAGGAACTTAAGAAATAATAAAATCATCAACCGGGTGACTTCTCTCATAACCATCTAAACCATAATCTTCACTAACATGAATGGGATTCATTCTCAAATGGAACGTTAGTTACCATTAATTACACCTTTACCATGAGATTTAGTCTAATGGGGCCAATAGACTCTGGTTTTATGTCATCTACCTCAGAGGAGCCTTAAGTCACTTTAGATTTCTTGGGAGTTTTGGATTTCATAGGATCTACATTCGATGGAGCTTTATTTTTTGCACCAATAGCTCCTGATTTGCGTCAAGGGAGGGAACTTTGTATGTAGCTCAATGTTGGTAGTTCTTATCTCAAACTCTAAACCATAAATGGAGTTATGTTTAAGGCAAATTTTATTGGTACCAAAACATTCCACATCAGGATAAATGGGTTGTGTTCTCACGGAGGCGGGTTGGCCAAAAGTAATAGAGTCAGCTCATCAAAACGTCATTGTGTCTTATCTTGTTAGGGATAACATTCTTGTTATTAAATTCCACATAAAGTAAAAATACACTATGACGAGTGAAGTTAAGGCATGCAGTATAAAAAGAAACCTCAATTTTATTAAGAAAATAAATAGGGGATAACTTAATCAAAACTAAATTGTTTGACACAATGATGAGGGTTATAAGCTTCATTTTATTTCTCCATATTAGTGAATTAAGGAGATGACTAGGTGTAATCATAAGTACTATGTCCAATGAAAGATCTTCAGTCACATATTGTTCAGAGTTAATTAAATTAATAGTGTAAGCTTCATATCTAAATAATGACCACGTTTTGCTTCCTCGTTATTCAATGGTTCATCATTTTAAGGAATAAAACTATAGGGACCTATTTCCATCAGTTCACAAACATCTTCCAATGTGACTGTGAACTCACCCTAGATATCACGAAGTATGGGGCAAATAATTCACTTAAAAATTAACGGGTAGGGACAACACTATTTTTAATGAGAGTAAAATCCATTAACCAATAAGCAAGATTAGAAAGGCCAACCTGCAAAATAATGTCACCGTATTTATTATGAATATGAGTGGTCTAAGTAGCAAAACCCTCAAGTGAACCACTTGGTGACTAGAAGTCAATGTTAGAATAAGGGAAGTTTCCTTTGTCAAATCAAACTCTCATACCATAAGGTGTAAGATTACCTCATTTGAACCGATTCTTAGGTTGATAAACTATTAGTAAAGACTATTTTAGTCCTTACAATTTAACATAAAAGCCTACTCTCTTCCCAAAACTTGTATTTCTCCCCAAATGATGGAGGACAATGGTAGGATTGAATATAGCTTCTCTCTCTTCTAACTCCGATGACGGAGCTCTGCCTAAACTCTTATCAAAAATCTCAACAACTTTACTTGAAACTCCATTGGTACATAATAAATAATATTATGAGAAGAAAAGTTATCAAACATTATGGAAGTGACTACAAACATAATATGTTTGCAAAGAATGAAGTATTAAAAAATAAGAACGTGATTTCTCTTTCTACAAATGTTTGGGAGCTTGGATTTTAATGGCGATAAAAAAATAGTTGAAAGATTCTAGAAGAAATTAAATAAAAAACATTTTATAGGTTTTGTTTTTTATACAATAGTCATTTAAAAAACACTTTTGACTATTCACTAAATAAAGTGACCATTTGAAATTAGGGGCAAAATGATGATCGTAACACAATGCCTCTAAGACCATCTCGTGGCTACACATGACAAAAGGTGATGGAGATATCAGAGCTAATGATCTTAGCATTTAATGAAAAGATATACAAAAAATCAGTTCACACATATGAGATACAAGTGGATAGAAAGTGACTTATTTACAAACGAAGTTCTTCGATTGGAGGTTCGTCGATCGAAGGTTCTTCAGTTTGGAATTCATCAAAACAAGGTTCCTCGATTTTAGATCCATCAGCTCAAAATATTCCCAAACATAATTCACTAGCACAAACTACTCTATACATGATTTAAAGTTGAAAGGTTTCAAAAACTTATATCCTATTGTAAAATTAAAATGTCTAGAAATGAGCTGCTGCGAATTGAGATGCTTCGATTTGCCTGATCAAGGCATTTTAAACAACAAATTATTTGAATGAGGTGTTTTGTACATAAACTTCTTGTTTATACAACAACTTTCTCTATAAGGGGGAAAATGTAGAATAGGCTTGTTTATAAAACTCCCCACCTAAAGATAAATTACCTCATCAAGCAAATGGGATTTTATTTGATATTATATGGAAGATGTTAACTAGAAAACCCAAAAAATGAAGTCTGGCAGAAACCGAGGAAGCTCAAAGCACCATTAATAAACCTGGCTATGAATGATATCAAGGAAACTGCTTTCCTGATTGAGCAAGTTGCGTAATAACACTACACGATCAAGAATGTTGTGCAATAGCTCACCTAATAGAACATGTTGTCAGCAACCATCAGCTTGCTCGACAAAAGTATTAATGAGTTGTAAGAAGTAATCGTGTAGGAAGAACTATCTGACATAAAGGAATATTCCTTTTGCACACGATCCCGCACATGTAGACTTTATATTATGTATTGGTTAGTGCACTTAAAGTTAGAACACTTTTAGTTAAAGTAATACTTCCATCCATATTTTTGGACAACTTAGACCCATGCTTAACAGTTTTATTCCCCATTAAATGACTAATGGTGGTTTACCATCAGAAGGGTCCAAAAGAGTAACAATTACTCAAAGGTTCCATGAGAATTAAGTTGAGACTATATATGTTATTTTGTTCCATTGAAGAAGTACGACACATAAAACACAAGGCAAATTTTAGAAAAGCCTTCATGTAATAATCGGATTTTCAAAATCGACCCTAATCATCTATAATTGTTGTTTCAACCCTTATAAAGTATTCAAAATCAAAAGTCTTCTAAGAAGAATGAAACTATACATGATGCCCTACAACTTTGCTAAATTAACCTAGACACCTTGAAGTTTTAATAATTATAAAATAGCCCCAAAAAAATCAAACCAACATAACTTGACTTATACTCAACCCCTAAACCTCAACACTATTCCAAATTAATTCTTTAGACATCAACTAACACAAAATTATAATTTTAGTCCTTCAAACTTTCTAAAATTACAAAAAATACCCTCAAAATTATTAAAAGTACACTTTTAAGGTTATAAGTGCATATACTTGACCAACCAAGGACCAAACACCAAAGCTTAGATAATTTATGAAAAACTCATGTCTAAATAAGCTTACACGTCAGTACAAGCAGCCAAGAATCACATGTCTACACCATGCACACATGTGAGGAATGATATGCCCTGAATGTCACCTCGGCCCATAAATTAAAGCCTCGGCCAAGACATTGTCGAGGTAGGAAATGCTCTAAGACCGTGATAACAGCTCTCGGCCATAGCAAGGTCGTCCCAGGCCGACGCCACCACTAACCTCATCATGGGGGGCACTGCATGTATCATAAGGGTCAGCGACACTTCAGTTCACCTGGGGATGACAACCTCGACCTGGAGTTGGCCAAGGTCGTAGGAAGCCATACTTCTACCAAGGTCAGCCTCATCAAGAAATCAGTCAATGTTCTGAGCACATGCCAGCTCAACCTCGGCTCTGGCCGACCCCAATCCCTTGTCTTGGCTTAACTTAAGTCGAGACCTTCATGGTCCATCTCAGATTGAACGAGAAACTGGACTTTATCAACCTCGGCTTCTCCCAGGCCAAGGTCATGACCAAGCACGATGGCCGAACACCTATTGATATTTGGATAAGGACAAGTGGACACATGTCAGTTATAACAAATCATTCCCCACACGTGGGGAGATTATTTCATCATCATTCTCTACATATGACAGTGACAGATGTCTTCTTCATATTGGCTAGATCAACACACACACATGCTCATTGCATGCATGGGGGGTACATTACACCCCCTAGGTACTATATATAGAGGTCATCCTCTACCTTGCAAAGGATCCAAAATTAGAAACCCTAGCTGAAACTCTGTTTAAATACACTGTAGAGAGAGAAAGCTTGAGAGATTGTATTTATGGCCATTAGAGCCCTCGTATAGTGATACACATCATACACTTGCATAGTGGACGTAGGACAGATTGGCTGAACCACTTATATTCTGGTGTGAATCCTCTTCTCCTAACCTCCTTCTACTATACGTGTATATACCCTTATGCTGCCATTGTTAACATTGAATTGAGCTCACAAACACCTTGAAGGGTGGTGCTGTATCCAGCATCATCACTTTAGCGCCGTCTGTGGGAAGAGAAGATATCTCTTCGTCTTTATTCTCTCAACCTAGCCGGAGACTCTGGTGGTGAACCAGGCCTCCCCCCTTTGTGCGAAGTTGTTTCACCATTGAAAGAGGTCATGTAAGGTATTAAGCCCATCTGCTACTCAAACTCTTTAGTGTTAACATATGGCACCAGAATTGCCCCCACCTCTTCCGCCACCTTGCGGGGGAGGAACCAGTTCCAGTCAGGCACCGCCTCAGTTCGAAATGGCGGAGGTGGCCGCAACTTTGAGGTCTTTGGCTGCAACACAGCAAGCTATACAGGAGCAGTTTGCACAGCTCAGTCAAACTATGATGAGGCCACCTGGAGTCTCACCGAATATGATCACTCTAGCGGTTGTCCAGCCTCATCCTGACGCCAGGAGACCACCCAGGAACCAATAAAGGACCAACCTGCACCCCAGCGGAGTAGGGATGTTGCTGACCCTAGGCGCTTATGCCTGGGGAGGCAAGGAAACCCTTGTCAGGAGGACAGGTATGACGATCTGGAGGCGAAAGAGGTCCCGAATGAATGTTAGGAGCCATATGAGGTTTCAAATAATACGGTTCGTCCTCTTCAGCAGAGCCGAGGATGTGCTGGCTGAAGAGATGAAGAGGCCCAACAACGAGGATCATCTTTTAATCGATTGAGCAGAGGGTCAGCCTTTGAGAGGTTGGGCCCAGTAAATGACCTAAGACAGAGGTTATCCAGGTCAAGAAGTACTGCCGGCTCGCAAAAAGGGGACAGACCAGGTCGGCCTGACCAAGGCCAACCCCGTGAAAGAAGGGTCATAGACTAGGAAGAAGTCAACAGCCGACGTTGTGCTGCAGTAGGGGAACCCTCAGTCCATCCCTTAGAGGTGGCCGATGGCAGGAGACCGTGGAATGACTCTATCCAGCGTCTTAAGGAGAAGATAGGAGACCTCATCAAAAGTAGGGATCCATTATAAAGGGGATACTCAGAGGGCTCTCCATTTGTGGCTAGGATAGTGAGCTTCCCAACTCCTGCTAAGTTTAAACCTCCTGTGGTGTCTCCCAAGTATGATGGCAACACCAACCCTGTACACCACATTGAGATGTATCAAATGTCAACAGGCATCTACTCAATACCTGATGAGATGAAGTGTCGGGCCTTCTCTGGTACCTTGACAGGAGCAGCACACAGCTGGTTTACTTCTCTTCCGAAGAACTCAATTGAGAACTTCAAAGGCTTGGCTGAATGACTCATCCACAACTTCTGCTTCGGGGTAAGACCTCAAAAGAAGACCACTCACCTACTATATGTCAAGTAAGGAAAGGACGAGAGCCTCAGAGACTGCATCGCCAGGTTCAACAAAGAGAAACTTGAGGTTGAAGACTACGAAGAGAATATATCCATGGCCGCCCTCATAGGAGGTCTTCAGAAAGGAAAGTTGTTATGGAAACTTACGGAAGACCCTCCCAGGTCCATGGCAGAGCTATTGGCAACTGCGGGGAAATTCATGAATGTCGAAGAGGCAATGGCCGCCAAGTATGAGGATGAGAACTGAGGTAGTGGTGGGAAGTCCCAAATAAAGAAAGATGGAAAGAAGAGGTCAGTCGATGATAAGTTTGCTCACTATACTCCTCTAACTGTGAGCTGTGAGTATATCCTCAACGAGATCAAGAATGACAGGACTCTGAGGTGGCCAGATAAATTGAAAGCTCCGCCACATAAGAGGAACAAAAACTTGTGATGTGAGTTCCACCAGGACCATGGCCATGTCAAAGGCAGATGCTTCACCTTGAAGGATGAAATTGAAAAAATGTTAAAATTTAGAAAATTGAGGAAGTATGTTGATGGTAAGACACCTAAAGGGGGAAGAGATGACCCTAGAAAGAAGCAAAATGACAAATGTCATGACAATGTCCCAGCTAGAAGAGACAATGATTCAGAAGGTGATGATGAAGACGATCCGTACCTCCCTTCGAAAGATAACAACACCCCAGTGAAGAGGTTTGGCATGATCTCCTTTGGTGTTGACACCATATGTGGAGGACATGCATGAGGTGGCTCTGAAGTGGCTGATAGGAAAGCTCGTGTGGCAGAGGCCAAGTCAGTGGCCAAACATGAGGTTGTCAATCTAACGTCTTCCGACGCAGTGCAGAAGAGGAAGAGGGTGGACATGGACACCCTTATAGTTGGGTTCTCCCGACTCGACTTTAAAGGTATCTTAGCCCCCCATGATGACTATTTGGTAATAACGACAAGGGTGCATGGGTGCGAGGTACAGAGGATCCTCGTGGATGGGGGAAGCTCAGCAGACGTGATGTTTTGGCCATGCTTCAAGAGCCTAGGTCTTAGCAGAGCTAGGCTGGTGCCCTATCATCATCCTCTGATGGGATTCAGCGATGAAAAGGTCCACCCATTGGGCATGTATGAGATGGATGTTCAGATGGGTGACGATTGTCCCAAGAGGTTGAACCGAAAGATAAATTTTTTCATGATGGATGAGAACATCTTCTCGGCCTATAACCTCATCATAGGAAGAGTGGACCTTAACGAGTTTGAGGCTGTACCGTCGACGGTCCACCAGATGCTAAAATTCCTGACCCCCTATGGGGTAGGGGAAGTGCAAGGTGACCAGACCATAGCGCGAGAATGTTACTTCAACTCGGCTGAAAAGAGAGAGGCCTATAAGAGGGCAACCACCACCTATAGCATTGATACATTGGACCCGAGAGATGAAACAAAGTTAAAGATGGGAGAGGCCGCGTAAGAGGTAGAATCCATCGTCCTCAATGAGGACGAGCCAGAAAAAACCATCCAGGTCGGTAAAACCCTAAAGACAGAAATCAAGGAAGAGCTGATAAACTTCCTCAGGAAGAGGCAGAGTGTCTTCGCTTGGAGTCACGCAGACATGCCCGGCATCAACCCTGAGGTTATGAGTCACAGCTCAACGTGACCAAAGATGCCAGGCCTATCAAACAGAGACGAAGAGTTTACTCCAGGGAGAAGTACGACGTCATCCGAGAAGACGTCAAAAAATTGGAAGAGGCTGAGTTTATAAGAGAAGTCATATATCTGGAGTGGTTATCGAATGAAGTCATCGTGCCCAAAGCCAATGGGAAGTGGAGGATGTGTGTTGATTTCAAGGATCTGAACAGGTCTTATCCAAAAGATAGCTATCCCTTACCTCGGATAGATCAGATGGTGGATGCTACTGTAGGACATGAGCTCATGAGCTTCATGGACGCGTATTCAGGCTATAACCATATCTTCATGGATGCAGAAGATGCAGAGAAGATAGCCTTCATTACCAACAAAGGGACGTACTGTTACAAAGTGATGCCCTTCGGTCTGAAATATGCAGGGGCAACATGCCAACGTCTTATGAATAAGATGTTCGAAGATCAAATAGGCAAGACTACGAAGGTGTATATAGACGATATGCTAACAAAGAGCTTAAAAGATTTCACTCATATAGCAGACCTCGAAAAGACCTTCGATACTATGGACTTATACAGGATGAAGCTCAACCCAGCGAAGTGTGTCTTCGGGGTAGGAGCTGTGAAGTTCCTTGGATTCATTGTCAATCAAAGAGGAATTGAAGCAAATCCTGAGAAAATCAAGGCTTTGCTTGATATGAAGACACCGAGGAGTAACAAAGACGTCCAAAGACTCACGGGGAGAGTGGCTGCACTTAACAGATTTGTTTCTAGGGCAACGGATAAGTGTCTTCCATTCTTTAAAGTGCTTATAAAGGCCTTCCAGTGGGATAAAGAGTGCGAAGAAGCATTCAACCAACTCAAGTCTTACCTTGGGTCTCCCTTGCTACTGTCTCGGCCCATAATAGGAGAGAAATTATATGTGTATCTAGCAGTCTCCGAATCGGCCATCAGCGCAGCCATAGTACAGGAAGACGCTGGGATCCAAAGGCCTGTGTATTTCAATAGTAAGGCCCTTCAAGGGTCTGAACAAAATTACTTTCGTATGGAAAAGTTAGCTTATTCCCTGATACATGCTTCAAGGAAGATGAAGCCCTACTTCCAAGCCCACTCAGTGGTTGTCCTTACCGACTCACCACTAAGACAGGTCCTGCATAAACCTCAGAAATCTGGAATGTTGATGACTTGGGCCATTGAGTTGGGGGAGTATGACCTTACCTACCAACTTAGGACAACCATCAAGGGGCAGGCCCTCGCAAACTTTGTTATTGAATTCACTTAGGAAGAGGCCGAGGTCGAGGCCAAGAATCACCTAGAGGGTGCTGAAGGGTCAAATAGGAGTGTCTTCCTGGACCAAGAAGAGACGACACCCAACGTCTCCCGAGATCAGGAAGAGTTTGTGTCCAAAAAGATCAGGAATATATTAGCAGCGAACGAGGAGGATCGGTACCTCTTCAGGCAGGGAGTCATGTCGGAGAGCGCTTTCTCGTCGGATACAGATATTTGGAACCTCTTCGTTGATGGTTCCTTGTGCGATAGCGGAAGCGATGCAGGGTTGATACTTTCAGCCCCAGATTGTACCAACATTGAATACGCATTGAGGTTCAACTTCAAGGCATCTAACAACGAGTCGGAATATGAAGCTATGATAGCAGGTCTCTCGTTAGCAAAGACTATGGGTGTAAAATGACTCCTACTTCATAGTGACTCAAGGTTAGTTGTCAATCAAGTATTGGAAGTCTATGAGGCCAAAGATGAAAGGATGGCCAAGAATCTGAAGAAGGTGAGAACGATGTTAGAATATTTCGAAGAGATAAAACTGAAAAGAGTACCTCGACAAAGTAACAACCACGCAGACACGTTGGTAAGGTTGGCCTCGGCAATGAAAACAGACGTTTGAAGGATAGTTCCGGTCGAGGTCTTAAGGAAAGCGACCATTGAGTAAGAATAGGTATGTAACCCTTGTCTCAATTTGAACGTAGGAGACTCATGGATGGACCCCCTCGTCAGGTATATCAGAGAGGGAGAGCTACCCGAATCCAAGTTAGAGAGGAGGAAATTCAAATATAGGGCTGCCAAGTTCTCGATAGTAGGAGACGTCCTGTACAAGAAGGGATTTATGTTAGCTCTCCTCAGATGTGTGCATCCCACCGAAGTTCCCCAGGTCTTACAAGAAGTTCATGAGGGATCTTGCTCCAGTCATATAGGAGGAAGACCCTTGGCCAAGAGAATCATTACACAGGGATATTGGTGGCCAACCTTGGCCAAAGATGCTGCAGCTTACGTAAAGAGGTGTGATAAGTGGCAGAGATTCGCAACTATTCCACATCAATCTCATCAACCTATGACGTCAATCACCTCTCCATGGCCATTTGTAGTATGGGGGATTGACTTCGTAGGACCTCTAACAAGAGCTGCCAACGGTTATCAGTTCCTGATAGATACCATTGACTACTTCTCAAAGTGGGTGGAGGCAGAGCCGATGATAACGATCACATAGCAGAAGACCTTCCAATTTATTTAGAGGAACATCATATGCAGACACGGCCTCCCAAACACTCTCATCTCAGATAATGGAACCGAGTTCAAGAACTCCTCTTTAGAGAAGTATTGCGTAAAAGTTGGGATAAAGAATTTCTTCTCATCTACTGGCCGACCTCGGGCAAACGGTCAGACCGAGGTCACGAACAGAACAATCCTCGATGGAATAAAAAAAAGGTTAGAAGATACGAAGGGAAGATGGATTGAAGAGGTCTACGCTGTATTATGGGCCTATAGAACCACGAGAAGGAAACCTACAGGAGAAACCCCATTCATGCTTGCACATGGCTCAGAGGTCGTCATACCAATAGAGGTGGGACTCCCTATTCACAGGGTTCAGACTTATGACCCTGGCAAAAATGGGGAGGAAAGGAGGCTAGACTTAGATCTGATTGAAGAAAGAAGAGAAGACGCAGAGGTCAGATAAGCAGCTTACCAACAAAGAGCAGCGAAATTCTACAATCAGAGGGTGAAGTCAAGACCCATCGTCGTGGGAGACCTAGTGTTGAAGAAGACCTTATAGAAAATAAGCAAACTCCACCCAAACTGGAATGGTCCCTACAAAGTGACAGAAGAGGTTGTGCCTGGTACCTACAGGCTAGAAAACCTAGAAGGAGAACCTTCCGCTAACCCATGGAACGCTGATCACCTAAAGAAATATTACATATGATGTTGCAAAGAGTTTATATAAATGTACCATCTTATTATGAAGAGGTTATTAATGAAAGATCAGTTTCCATGATGGATCTTGCTTCATTGTGATCTAATGTCAAAAATTATGAGGATAACATCTTAGGTGATGACCTCAGACCCTAATAACACCATTCAGTGGTGACAAGGTTTGAGATCAGACAGCATAATGAGATGACCTCAGACCCTTAACATCATTAATTTGGTGAGATTAATTGTGAGGATAACATCTTAGGTGATGACCTCAGACCCTTATAACATCATCCAGCGGTGACAAGGTCTGAGGTCAGACACCATAATGATATGACCTCAGACCCTTAACATCATTAATTTGGTGAGATTAATTATGAGGATAACATCTTAGCTGATGACCTCAGACCCTTATAACACCATTCAGTGGTGACAAGGTCTGAGGTCAGACACCATAATGAGATGACCTCAGATCCTTAACATCATTGATTTGGTGAGATTATTTGTGAGGATAACATCTTAGGTGATGACCTCAGACCCTTATAACACCATTCAGTGGTGACAAGGTCTGAGGTCAGACACCATAATGAGATGACCTCAGACCCTTAACATCATTAATTTAGTGAGGTTAATTGTGAGGATAACATCTTAGGTGATGACCTCAGACCCTTATAACACCATTCAGTGGTGATAAGGTCTGAGGTCAGACACCATAATGAGATGACCTCATACCCTTAACATCATTAATTTGGTGAGATTAATTGTGAGGATAACATCTTAGGTGATGACCTCAGACCCTTATAACACCATTCAGTGGTGACAAGGTCTGAGGTCAGACACCATAATGAGATGACCTCAGACCCTTAACATCATTAATTTGGTGAGGTTAATTGTGAGGATAACATCTTAGGTGATGACCTCAGACCCTTATAACACCATTCAGTGGTGACAAGTCCTGAGGTCAGACACCATAATGAGATGACCTCACACCCTTAACATCATTAATTTGGTGAGATTAATTGTGAGGATAACATCTTAGGTGATGACCTCAGACCCTTATAACACCATTCAGTGGTGACAAGGTCTGAGGTCAGACACCATACTTGGATGAACTCAGACCCTTAACATCATTAGTTTGGTGAGATTAATTATGAGGATAACATCTTAGGTGATGACCTCAGACCCTTATAACACCATTAAGTGGTGACAAGGTCTGAGGTCAGACACCATAATGATATGACCTCAAACCCTTAACATCATTAATTTGGTGAGATTAATTATGAGGATGACATATTAGGTGATGACCTCAGACCCTTATAACACCATTCAGTGGTGACAAGGTCTGAGGTCAGAAACCATAATGAGATAACCTCAGACCCTTAACATCATTAATTTGGTGAGATTAATTATGAGGATAACATCTTAGGTGATGACCTCAGACCCTTATAAGACCATTGTGGTGATAAGGTCTGAGGTCAGACTATTGATTGAGTTTAAACAAGACATCATTGCAACCAGACTTCAGAGTTAAAACATCATAAAGACAGAAGCATTCAACAAATAAATGAAGTGAAAGATCCTCCTCAGAGGTCGCCATATATTGTTAAGATTCAAAAATAAGAGACAACCATGTTCTTCAAAAAGTATAAACATTCAGGGGTTACAAAATAAAGCGTTGAATTTAAGGTTTGGAAGAGAGAATGATTGTGTCTTCGGCCTGGTCCTGTTGGACAACCTTGGTCACCTTGGTAGTATCCTCCCTGAGGTCAGTCCCTTCAATCTCCGTGTCGTCCAGTGTGGAAGTCTCGGCAGGCGCAACAACATCCTCCTCAACCTCCTGAAGGGCCTGGGCAAATTGAGGGTTAGCAAAGTCGAGGCCTACGAAATCAGAGGCCTTCAAACTTCTAGCCTCCTTCTCCTTGACAGCCGCCCATTTGATAGTGGCTTTGATACCTCTTTCAAGGTACTCAAATCCGAAGCTCACAAATTCATCAAAGGTTTTATAGTCGGCCAATATCCCCTCAAAGGCGTCTTCGAGGGCTGACTTCACCGCCGAGTCGACTTTCTGCTGAAGGACATCGTCCTTTGCCTTCAGAGTGGCAGTATGCTCCTTCTTGAGCTTGGAGATCTCCTTCTCCAACCCCTGCACCTTCTTCTCAGACTCTTTTGCCTCAGACTTTAAGAGGTCTATTTCTCCGTTCAGAGTGATTTGCACCTTCTCAGCCTCTTGACCCTTTTGGGTGAGGGGCAACTTCCTCAGAGTCCAGTTGGAGAGATGGTACATAGCTGCCAAGCCCTGCAGATTATGTGATCATGTATAAGTGGAAGACCATATCAGAGGTTATACTTGGAAATTACAAAGATATATGAGGTCATACCTGAATGGACATGTGGAGGCCGAACTCAACCAGTGGGGGCATATCTAGTGACCGGAAGAAACATTTATCGGCCTCGGTCATGGTAGAGCGGAAGGCATCTAGAGCCTGCAGACTGTGGCCTACGATGCTATCATTGATCTTCAATTGCTCTATACGAGCCACCAACGTGTCTGCAGAAGAGATGGGGATGGAAGAATCCCCACCCTTTTTCTTCTGCCTCTGGTCCTCAGGGGCATGTTTGGTAGAAGCCCTCTTCTTGGTGGCTTGAGGCTTCGAGGTTGAGGGTGCTGGAGGAGGAGCATTAAGACCTAATTTCTTCATGAGCTTTGTTAAACTCGGAGCTGCCATTTCCCAAAGCTCGCCTGAGATATCCTTCGGACGCTCTGCAAAATTGAATGGTCTGGGTTAGAAAATCAGACATGCATAAACTCAGAGGTTTAACTTGGAATAAAAAATGCTTACCAAGCTCAGCAAGAGGACTTACACCTAGACCAGTCTCAGAAAGATAGTGGGGGGTTATCAAGTGTTCAAATTTAATGAGCAGACCATGCATCCCTTGATCTTGAAGGGCTTTCACCTTCTGAAGGTTCTGCAGGCTCAGACGAGGGTCGGCCTTCGCAGACATTGTTACCTTACCCCATCTTAGGGGCATCCTCGTCTCTAGCAAGGAAGAGGGAACACATGGACCAAATTCCCATGGTCCTGAAGCAAAGAAGTATCGAGGCTTCCAGTTATGGTTGGAAGTCTGAGTTATCTGAAGAATCTTTCTCTTAGGCTTCCAAGCTACGAAATGATAGTAACTCGAATGATTTTTAGCAGAGGAGGGGACATAGCAACCAACAAAGACCTTAACTGGAAGGTCTGAGTGGTGGACAGCCCTCCATAAGACTATGGCCCCTATTATGACCCTCCAAGCATTAGGGGATAATTAGGAAGGGGGAAAATTGATGCTGGAAAGGATGGACCTAATAATGGGATGAATGGGCAAACAAAACCCTAACTTGAACATCTGCTCGTACAAGCAAATCTCAGCATCTCGGCGTCCATGGTAGGCCCTCTCTTCCCTCAGAGGTTTCCTAAGCTTTATGGAGGGGATGATGGAGTATAGATATCTGAAGCAAAGAAGGTCTACCTTAGTGATGGTACTCTCTATCTCGGCCGCCTCAGAGACATCGACATCACTTTCAGCATCGACATCATCATCATTGTCTAACTCAACGTCGACCTGAGCAAACGTTGATGGATTATTGGGGAACCTCTAATCAAACTCAGCCCCGGTGACGGCCGATAGAGGAATGGCATCAAGAATGGGTGGAATAGCCACACTCGTCTCAATAACCTCAACCTCTGAGGAAGAGGACGAGGTTCTTGAATTATTATGGGACGAGGCCCAGCTAGAGACCTCGACTTGATCGGGGGCCTGATCTTTCCGAGTTGTGAAGTCCATGGCCTCCTGGAAGGAATCCACAGACATAGGGTCTGAGGTGGAAGACTCAGACTCAGACGTCGGTACTGGTTCGGCAGGGACTTCTGCTTGGCTAAATGGTTCCAATGGATCAGGGTATATCACCTTCAGAGGTGGTGGAAAGATGGGTCTAAGAGGGAATTATTATGACCTACGAGCCTCCTCCTGTGCTCTTTCTATTTGCCTAATTTTTTTCTAAAGTCTCATCTCTGAGAGAAAGGAACTCCTCAAGAAGTTGGTAGAGGGGTCTGAGCATCAGAGGCAGACACTACACTTAAGGAGCTTCTAAATGACAAACAATATTGGCTAATGAAGTAAAGCAATTTAAGGATCAAACTGCCAAACCTAGGGCAAATACAGTTCACCTGAAAGTATGGAGATCTCACCGAAAAACTCCCAAACTCGCCGAAAATGCAAAAGTAAGAATGCTTGGAAGAAAAATGAAGGAAAAAGTATGGCAGAGGTTACCTGACGATGAAATGGTAAGGTAGAAATGAGAAGACGCGAGAAACCACCACCAAAAGCCTTGAGCTAAGATCTTTCTAGAGAGAGAAAGCTGCAGAAATGAGTCAGGCCAAAAATAAGAGAAATGAAGAAGAAATGAGGGAAATAGGGTTTAAACCCTTAAATATGGAGGCCCATCTCCCAAGGCCCATCATTGCCTTGGGAGCCCCAAAGGATGGCTGACAACACATGCTTGCCAGGCAAGCCACGCTCCAGCGATGGACAAGTGTCAAATGAACATTTACACATAAGAGAAAGACCTCGGAGGTATAGAGACCCCACAGCCACCTGCTCTCACATGTAACTAAGGGTTGGGGTGATTAATATGCCCTAAGTGTCACCTCGGCCCAGAAACTAAAGCCTCGGCAAAGACATTACCGAGGTGGGAAATACTCTGAGACCATGATAACAGCTCTCAGCCATAGCAAGGTCGGCCCAGGCCGACGCCACCCCCAACCTCATCATGGGGGGCACTGCATGTATCATAAGGTTCAGCGACACTTCAGTTCACCTGGGGATGATAACCTCGGCCTGGAGTTGGCCGAGGTCGCGGGAAGCCATACTTCTACCAAGGTCAGCCTCATCAAGAAATCATTCGATGTTCCAAGCACTTGTCAGCTCAACCTCGGCTCTGGCCGACCCCAATCCCTTGTCTTGGCTTAACTTAAGTCGAGACCTTCATGGTCCGTCCTGGATTGAATGAGCAATTAGATTTTATCAACCTTGGCTTCTCCCAGGCCGAGGTCATGACCAAGCACGATGGCCGAGCACTTATGGACATTTGGACAAGGACACGTGGACACAAGTCAGTTATAACAAATCATTCCCCACACGTGGGGAGAATATTTCATCATCATTCTCTACATGTGACAGTGACAGTGACAGATGTCTTCTTCATATTGGCTAGATTAACACACACACATTCTCATTGCATGCATGGGGGGTACATTACACCCCCCAGGTACTATATATAGAGGTCATCCTCTACCTTGCAAAGGATCAAAAATTAGAAACCCTAGCTGAAACTCTGTTCAAATACACAATAGAGAGAGAAAGCTTGAGAGATTGTATCTATGGCCATTAGAGCCATCGTACAGTGATACACATCATACACTTGCATAGTGGACGTAGGCCAGATTGGCTGAACCACTTATATTCTGGTGTGAATCCTCTTCTCCTCACCTCCTTCTACTATACATGTATATACCCTTATGCTGCCATTGTTAACATTGAATTGAGCTCACAAACACCTTGAAGGGTGGTGTTGTTTCCAGCATCATGAAGGAACAATACCTAAACTTTGTCTATGAATTCTTCAAAATATTTTAAGATAAAAAGTCTCCTGCACCAAAGTCCATATATGCCCTTAAGTCAAGTATTTTAAAGTCCAAAACTATTTATACCCAAAACTTTAAAAGATATTATTTTTTGTATAGCCTAACCATCTCACTCCCAAATTACAACAAATTCTTATATAACAAAACATTGTATGCAGAAAATCAAGTACCATCTCCTTCCAATATCCTTTTTTGATGCATAAAGCCATGTGAAATACCGAGAAAATAGGTTTTTCTATCTTTTTAATAGTAAACTTTGCGTATTTGACATATTCCTATTGATATCAGTATGTGATAGCTCTTATTTACTCTTAGTATGTGCGTGTTATAATACTTCCATACTACATATTTTATTGAATATCATCGATATTTGAATTTAAATATGGATCAATTCAACCCTTCTCACCTAATAATTGACGTCATGTTCCTTAGTGAATCAGTTCACCCCTACACTTTTGTGTAAAAGATTTATATTATGAGCATCAGTATTAACTAGGAAGTAGACGAACATGTTATCCCACAGAACTTTCTTCTTGGCATAATTGTCTGAGATAATTGAGAGCCTAGATTAATTGTTATATACGTATGAGTGTCACTTTAATTATGTGACTAGCCGGTTACTTTTACCCAAAGGTTTTCGGTTGATTATTATTTGTTTTTACTATTAGCTTAATTATTTCTATACTCCTTAGTGAACTGGTAAGTATGGGATTATTAGTTCAAAGATCCTTGGCTTTCTTTATATGATCCTTAATGAACTGGTAAGTATGGGATGAATAGTTCAAAGAACCTTAATTTTCTTTATAAAACTGATAAGTATGGGATTATCAACTTTAATTTTTAGTGTTGCTAAACACTGAATTCTATACACACTCCAACTCTCATTTATACATATATTTGTTATAGAACTGGTAAAGCCTGCTTAGTATATTTGTGTTAATTCCTTTTTCCTCCAGATGAATCCAGAGAAAGAGGATAATATATCTACCCTTTTAGAGATATATATCGATCACCTATTTGCATAAGTGATTGTGTGGGTAGAGAATAAGCTAGATGGGAGAAAGGAGTGGTGCTTTTCGATTTTCTACTTTATATTTTATACTAAAAAATGTAACTCACCCCCGCGGTGGTACTACCGTATGTAAATTAATTTAATAATGAGTAAAGTTATGTTATTTTACCTTAACTTTAATTCATTATTTTAAATATATTCTCTTGTGAATTCATACCAAAAAGAAGGGTGTGACAAGTTGGTATCCGAGCATGTTTTAAATTTAAACATATCGTCGGGTTAGCCTTCTATATGGGAAATGAAATTTATAAGATAGTACTTATTTTATCTTTTCATAACTTCTTTTACTACTATTATTATATGGTAATTCCATTTTGTAGTATGGATACATAGGATACGTTTTTGTTCAATTTAGAGATTGATCCAAACAATCATTGGGAAACTAGAGTTTGAGAGGAAGCATTGACAAAGTACTACTACACCAAATACCAAAAATGGTCACAGAGAAGGGGTCACGGTTGCTAGTCACGGGCTAAAACAGTGACCACAGTAAAAAATGGGCATGATAAAATCCATTACTCTGTATGGTCATGGGTCATGTTGTGTGTGGTCACAACTCTAGACCCTGATTCCTTTGGGTCACAGCTTTAGACCTTGACCTAACCATGACCATTATGGCACCAAGTTTCCCTCCAATTTTGGTCAGGGAAGGTGTCATGGCTTTGGGCCGTGACCATGTCCTTATTTTCACTCTGACGTGTAAAAAATAAAGTGGTCACGTCATATGGTCACGGCCCTAAGCCGTGACCATGGTCTTTATACTTAAAAAATGCAGAACAATTTTTCATTTCCCTCGAAAACTTCTAAACCCTTATTTTTCCCTCCCTCTCTCCGGATATTTTGGCTCTCTCAAGCTCTCTCTCAGTCTCAATCTCAAAGGTAAATACGTGTGTGCATAATTCTCTGTGTGTGTATTTCTCTATGTGTGTATACTGTAAATACGTGTGTGTGTGTATGTATAAATACATGTGTGTATATGTGTGTGTGTGTACGTGTGTGTGTGTGTGTGTGTGTATGTATGTAGTCGTGTATACATTGTCATTGTGTTTATTGTCTATATGTATGTAGCTATGTATACTGTAAATGTGTATGTGTGTGTACTATAGAAAAAAGTATGACTAATGTCAGCTTAAATTTCAAATTAGGGCAATTTTTAATTTAATGGATATTGTTTGTTTAGGTTTCAAACTAGGGCAAATTTTAATTTTATGGATATTGTTGGTTTAAGTTTCAAACTAGGGAAATTTTTAATTTAATGGATATTGTTGGTTTAAGTTTCAAACTAGGAAAAATTTTAATTTAATGGATATTGTTGGTTTAAGTTTCAAACTAGGGCCAATTTTAACTTAATAGATATTGTTCGTTTAAGTTTGGGGCTAAAACATAAAAATATACATCTCCATTAATATTAATGCTAAATTCGGGATTAATTTTAGGATTAATTTCAGGGTTAATGTTGGTCTAAAATATAAAAATATACACCTCCATTAAAATTAATTCCCAAAAATGTATAATCTATTAATTGTAGGGGTAATTTTTGTAAGGGTTGATTTTAGGGATTGTTGGCTTAAATGACAAAAGCAGGTATTCAAAACCTAATAAATTAACAGTTGATGATTCATTAGAGCCATAATTTATAGGAATCATATTCACTCCCTCGTACATAATAACTCTATAATGATTCATTAGAGACACTATTTATAGGAATTATAATCACGCCCTCGTTCATTTTTTTCAGGAAAAATGAGTCACGGAGCTAATAAATGGCAAAAAGAGTGGGAAAGGTTGCAATTGGACCACACACCTACATCTTTCATTAATGAGCCTCATAAAGTGAGTACTCCGATTTATTGGTATGGGAATAGGAAGATTGAACAATTTAACTACCTTGTAAACCGTGGAGTTCATCTCCAGCTAGAGTACTTGTTCGATCATATTCTGTTTTCCCTGCCACAATATTGGGATGAAGATGTACAATATATATATTGCGTACAAACTCCCGATAGACCATTGATCTTGCTTACTCTGCTAGAGAAGGAAGAAAAAAATTCACCCATTATGGATATAATTAAGTACAAAGAGCATTGACGAATACTATGATGTCTCACGACATATACACGCCAAACTCAATCTTGCTAATAGGCTGAAGAGGATGAGATTTCGATTTCATGTCGCTGACATCTATGCATCCAGTATAAATACGCTTCCTCCTAATTGGCCACGTGCAAAAATCCATAGGTTTTTAAAAACAAATCCAGAATGGATTGAGATCAGGCACATTGAACTTTTGTTAAAGTATTACTATGAACAAGTAGATTATAATATATGGAAAAATAACTATTTTGTTAGTTATATTTTCATATTGAACTTTGAAATTATGCATCTATTATTATAGATAAACATTTAACTTTTATTATTTTTGTAGATAATTTCGGGTGGTAATAGAAGCAACACTCCAACAAGAAACGTGACACAACCACAAGGAGAATTCTCATCACCAATTGGTAAGCAGTACTCAACTCCACAAATTGTTCACTCCCCTACTCCACAAACTGCTCACTCCCCTACTCCAAGTTGCGGTAGGCAAGGCACTCCCATTAATCCAATAGACACACCCAACGCTCCTGAAACTGTTGGCTTAGTTTAAAAGAAGCCAATTAGGTTCTCTTTATTAGGAAATAACCCCACGGGGGATAACAATCACGTTTCGCAGTTAAAAGCCTAGTGTTTGTCCTTGGAAAAAATGAATGTGGGAGTGGGAGGAGCTGACAATTGGAACCTCGTAGATAAATCAATTAAAGATGACATCTACGACAACTGAGGAAACGGTTCTCATTTTCCCCCAACTCAAAAAATAGGGTGCTTTCTCGGGTTGCTAAACAACCCCGAACATATCGGAGAAACCTTAGGCAAAATAATTTCCCTAAGGGAGCATCGATCTCCGACATTTTGCCGCTCAAAGACAAAGTCCCTTCAAACGTTGAGATGTCAATCTCTCAATGGAATGATTTTCTGGAGAATGAGGTAAAGGACTCCAAAATTCTACAAAGGGAGAAAAACAAGCAAAATAGGGCGCAAAAAACTGATGTCCATCGGTTGAGCTCGAAATGTTATGAAGATTTGAAGAACGAGTGGACGAACATTACGAAAGGCAACCCGGATGATGGAAAGACACCTAATAGGGCCAACTTGTACGTGCATGCTAGACGAGACAAATATAATAAATTCTCTCCTCACTTATTCAAGACTCTAGAATCAGTAGAGTCTATCAGTAGTTAGTCATATTTAAGCCCATTCGATGACATTGACAATGAGGACATCGTATAAACCTTTAGGAAGGACCACAGAGGGAGCACGAGAGGTTTAGGGTCACATATGTCAAAAATAAGATTCAAACACACAACACCTCTTGTGGACGAGCTTTCTTCTGTTAATAAGTGTTTCGCATCCAATGATAAACGTCAATCTAGGACTGAAGGGGATATAATGAGGCTTCAAAATGAATTAGGAGGTGTGAATGATAAACTTTCACATATTGTGTCCCTTTTAACTGTTCGTATGCCCCTGTAGCCCCCAATGCATCCCAATTTACATCTACAGATGCCAGAGATTCCTTAAAACTTTCCTCGTTCTCCATTCCACCACATATTTCAATTCCTCCTTAAATATTCCTTTTCTCAGTGCCTCAACATGGCACAGATATTGTATCATCGTTAACAACACACGGTGACTATAGCGAGAAGTACTATATACAGTACCTGAGCGGTAAATTTCTCGTTGGGATCTGCACGCTCATTTCCACTGTTGTAGGAACTTTAGTACATAATCGACCTTTGCAGTAGGATGAGTGTCAGATCGTGATTGAAGCAGTATATGAGGGTTGTGAAACCGTTCCAGCGCACGTCAACATTGGAGAAGGGAATTTTTTGAAAAATTATGTAGACTCTGTTACCACTTGGCTAGTGTATCGCTTGATGAAGCTGTAGTAATATTTTTCTTATGTTGTAATAATATCAATAGACAAATTTATTTAATTTGAGTTTAAGTGGTTGTGTAGTATCGTTGATTGGCTTGTTCTTGTATTTAAGTTATTTCATAATTTGATTGATTGGTGCATTGTTGACTATATTAGTTCTTTGCTTTGGTACTATATTAGTGATTTACTATGCAATATGATATTTATGCAACATGATATTTATTTTATTATGTTAACACAGGACTATAATTTGAAGATTATTAAATGGATTTTCCACAATACAAAGAGTGGATGGGGGAGACTGACTCAATAGCTAATAGTTATGTTAAGGGAGTTCGAGAATTTAATAGATATGCTTTTAAGAACCTTAAAAGTGATAAGATTTCGTGTCCGTGCACCCATTGTATAAAAGAAAAATATAAATCTTTAGAAGATGTTGAGTTACAATTAATAATGTGGGGAATTTGTCAAGATTATAACAAGTGGATATACCATGGTGAAAAACATGTACCTTATGTTCCCAAAGAATTGTTGATAACCAACAACGTAACAGAACACTAACGAGTGGAAGTGGTAAATGATTCGCCAACACATCGTCCATTAACCGACCTAATTGACGATGCTTACGGAGTCCACCACGACCAAAACCACCAACCTATGGAGATAGATAATTCGCACAATGAAGAATTTGATACTGAACTACCAGGAGACCGAAAAATATATACGGTTGAAAGCCGATGCGGCTAGACCGTTGTATAAATATTGCGATGAAAATCATTTGGTATTATATGAAATGATTGGTTTGCATAATTTGAAGAGTCAATTTGGCTTGTCTGGGAATAGCGTAACCGAAATTCTTAAGTGGGTTAAAGAAATTCTCCCAAAAGAGAACACATTGTCGGACAATTATCCTACCATGAAGAAGAGCTTGAAGGGTTTGGGATTGAAATATAAATCTATCCATGCATGCAAGTATGATTTCATATTGTATCACAACGAACACGAAGAGAATGATGAATGTCCAGTATGCGATGAGCCTAGATATGTCGTTTATGAGAAGGTAAATGACAAACCTGCAAAATATCAAAAGAGGTCGCAAGTCCCACAAAAGGTTTTAATGTATTTTCCACTTGGATCACGGTTAAAATGATTTTTTAGTGTACCGTGGATAGTGGAGGCCATGACATGATCGATGCAAGATGGGTGGAAATTTTATGCGTCATCCGATTGATTCACTCGTCTGGAAAGTATCAAATGCACGATATCATGAATTTGCAAAAGAACCATGAAACGTTTGTCTTGCAATCTCAACTAATGGGTTTAACCCTTTCGATAATTTAAGTACTAGTCAAAGTTATTGGCCAGTTCTCATGGCGCCTTTAAGTCTCCCTCTGACACTGTGAATGAGAAAGGAGTTCACATTATTATCTTTACTAATACACGATCCAAAGGCTCCGAGTGATGATATTGATATATTCTTAGCCCATTAATCAAAGAACTTAAAGAGTTATGGGATAAAGGCGTGACGGCGTTCGACTCTCACAAGGGTGAAGAGTTCATACTTAACGCGACGGTGTTGTGGGCGATCCACGACCTTCCTACTTATGGGACCTTGTCCGATTGTAATATTCATGGTTATTATGGATGTCCTATATGTGGGGAGGAAAGTGGAACCATTTGGCCATAACATAGTAGTAAGATGAGTTACATGGGTCATCGTAGATTTTTGCCGACCAGTCGCCCTTTTAGGAATGACAAGTCTAACTTTTATAGTATTGGTCATGAGCATCGGATGCAACCTGCTCGGCTTTTTGGTCAGCAGATCGAGGAGAAGGCAGTGGTTACGACTGCGGGGAATAGGTACATAGTCAAACACCCTAAGTTTGTAAACCCAAAGCGTAAAGTAAGGAGAATATCCTAACAACCCTACTAAAGCAAAACCATAGTCCAAGCAATCAATATTTTTGGATTTTTCATATTGGAAATATCATCGTGTAAGGCGTGTAATTGATGTGATGCACACAGAGAAGAATGTTGCAAAACATCTGATAGGAACATGACTGGGTGGATCTAATTCCAAATATGGAGAGCGATCCCGCCGAGACCTATAAGATATAAAGCTAAAGAAGAAACTCTGGTTAAAAAATGATCCGACAACAGGAAGAATTTCTAACCCTCTGGCTGCTTTCACTTTCACTACTAGTGAGAAGAAGATCCTCTTAGACACGTTGTTCAACTTGAAGACTCCAACTGGTTATTCTGGTAATTTATGTAGGGTCGTAAACTACAAAGCAAATGACTTAAAACAGTGCAAGTCTCACAACTGGCATGTAATCATCCAATTAATCCCTCTATTATTTTGGCATTGCTTATCTGAACACAAAGATCTTCGTCGAGAAATTATGCAAATAATTTTGTGTTTTACCCTAGTTTGTCCAAAAGTGGTGAACAGAAGGCACATTAGAGCTGCAAAATCAACTTTAGCCCAGGCAGTTTGTGTATTAGAAAGATATTTTCCTACGTCGTTCTTCGATATCAGCATCCACTAGCTTATGCATTTATGCGATGAATATTTATTATGTGGTTCCATTAGGTATCGTTGGATGTATCATTTTGAGTGTTTGATGAAAACCTTCCACAATTACGTAAAAAATACACAGTATATTGGAGGATCAATTACTGAAGAATACATAACTGCAGAATCATCGTTATACGCTGGGTAATATATGCCAGAACAAGAGGTGAGGAGGTTAGATCTTTGTAGAGGAAGAGTGATCAAGGAAACTTACAAGTTTAAGCAAGAATTACCGTTTGGGAACCCTAAAGAGGTGAAACTCATAAATATACAACACGAGCAAGCAGCTCGTTATGTCTTCGAATCACAAGCTGAAGTCGAAGAATGGAGAGAGTGATTATCTATTGAATTCTTCTTCATTGATTATATGTATTTTATATTTTACGATCTAAACTCTATAATTTACCTGTAGGAAGTACGAGAATGAAATTGCCAAAAATCAAGGAGAAATTGCATGAAAACTGATTTTAGGGCATAGGTATCAAAAGAGGTAAATTTCACATCTTATGTGTGCAGTGATTTATTCGTGTGTGATAAAAACATGACCTAATACAAATTTATTAATAAATGCAGATTCTAAAAAGAGGTGATGTCTCTTCCAGGCTTGCACGTCTAGCAAAAGGTCATAATTTTCATGCGAAAGAGTTTAAGAAATTCCGCACCAACGATTTTGATTTAATTTCATATCCATATGAGGAAAAAATTTTGACGCAAAATAGTGTAATATCAATTTCTGCCTTGAGCACCTGTATCGTTAGCAAAAGCGATAAAAATCCAAAGAATACGGTGCTAACCTAGTATGGGATAGTCCAACAAATCGTAAAACTTGATTACTTAGATTTCACAGAAACCGCATTCTATTGTGATTGCGTGAAGATGGAGGATACTACGAATGCTTGCAAAGTTGATCATGACTCCAAACTTATTATGGTATATTTATCAAAGCTTAAGAGTAAAGATCGCAGAGTCGATGAGCCTTTCATTTGTGCCTTTCAGAACGTAAAGAAGGTATTCTACTCGAAGTGCATAAATGATGGAAATTGATCTATTATTGTGCATGCACCAAAGAGTATGACTACTGAAGTGGATACAGTAAAGGCTCTATTGTTGTGCACGAACCGACCACGTGGTCATGGGGCCCTCGGTTTGAGAACACGACCCAAAACAGAGAATATCCACACTTAGGCTTGAAAATATGTCGTCGGGGGGCGAAACCCCTTATCACCCCCCCAAAGTGGCCCATGAGCAGCGTCAACACCTCGCACGGGACCAATGTACCAACTGCATGGTCACGGGACCCTCGGTTTGAAATCATGGCCTAAAACGGAGAATACTCACCCTTAGGCTTGAAAACGTGTCATTGGGGTGTGAAATCCCTTACCCCCCCCCCCCCACACACACACACGGCCCCATGAGCGGCGCCAACACCTCGCACGAGTCCAATGTAACTCGGACGAACCGAACGCGTGGTCATGAGACCCTCGATTTGAGAGCACAACCCAAAATAAAGAATATCCACAATTAGGCTTGAAAATGTTCCATCGGGGGGGAAACCCCTTAGCGCCCTACAAACAGCCTCCTGAATAGTGCCAACACCTCGTACAGAACCATTGTAACTCGTAGGAACCGACCGCGTGGTCACGGGACCCTCGGTTTGAGAGCACGGCCCAAAATAGAGAATATCCACACTTAGGCTTGAATACGTGTCGTTGGGGTGTGAAACCCCTTAGCCTCCCCCTCGGGCCCGTCAGTAGTGCCAACACCTCGCACAGGTCCAATGTTACTCGCACGAACCGATCGCGTGATCATAGGACCCTCGGTTTGAGAGCACAACCCAAAATAGAGAATATCCACACTAAGGCTTAAAAATGTGCCATCGGGGGGCGAAACCCCGCAACGCCCCCCAAACGGCCCCGAGGGAAGTGCCAACACCTCGCTCGGGACCAACGTAGTCCGTACGAATCGACTGCGTGGTCAGGGGACCCCGGTTTGAGAGCACAACCCAGATTAAAGAATGCTTATGCGGGTCCCGTGACTACATAGTCACGAGACCCCCAATTTGAGAGCACGAGACCCCGGCGAGGTCATCTAAGGATAACTTGCAAAAACGAACCGATTATCCTCCTGACTTGAGGATTTTTTTATTATTATTAGAGCTTGTCATGTCCCAAAGCCGTGACCATGTTATGCATACTACAAGTTTGGCCACGGACCAAAGCCATGACTAAGTTTATATCTACAGAAAATATAGTCACGGCCCAAAGCCATGTGACTAAGTTGATTTCTACAGAAAACATAGTCACGATCCACAGCCATGACAAATATTAATCATAAGAATAATAGTCACGGCTTAAAGCTATGACCAAGTTTGACTGTACAAAGAAAATAGTCACGACTATGAGGTTTCTTAATCGGGTGATGGTCACAGGTTTACGCCGTGACCAGGCTTGTGAAGAGGGTCAGGGCTATGGGTCGTGACCACATCCGTGACTATGGGAAGTCCGTGACCAAATTGTGGGTCAGGGATTTGGGCCGTGACCACCAAAATTGGTCACCCCCGATTTGGTCATGGACCAAATCCACAACCCACTGCCTGATCAGGGATAAAGTCTGTGACCAATCGCCCAGTTTGGTGTAGTACGAGAGATGATTCATCCAGTAAAGGAAGATCAGGCAGGTGCTAGTAGTGATGCTTAAAGGTTAGTACCGACGAATAGAGTTCTAGGCGACCTTCAAGTTATGATGTAGGTAGATGATTACGTGAATGATCCAGTGATCTTTCAAGAAGTAATCAATATTGCACTCACAAATTCTCCCCCGATTCCACATTTGTATCAAGATGCAACATCAAATGGTTAAGTGCATGGTGACTACGCTCCTGATACTACTAATGGCTCGATTGATGATTCCCCAGATCAAGAAGATTATCTAGTTAGTCTGGAATCCAGTTCTAGTGATGAGGTTATTGTTCCTACCTAAAATCCAAGTTAAAGTTGTCTCTTAACGTAGATAAGTATAATAAAGTATTGTATATGGTGTGTCACATTGAATGTTAGGAGTTTAACTAACTGTTGCAGTTACACTAATGTAGAAATAGTCTACAATATATAACTTTGATGTATCATATAACTTATCCTGCATAATATAATAGTCTTGTGACATTTCTTTGCTTATGATTCTTATTATTGGAATTTTCTATTATATTCTGGATGGTTAGTACTCAAATTCCCTCTGTTGGAACTCAAACTGAACATACTCAAACTAAAGGAATCATGCGACGACTTCAGGAACTTATTTCTTTACACCGATAAAAATAAACTTCTTGTTCTACTCCAGAGGACATTTCCAAAAAAAATCCATAGGATGAATTCCCTTAAAGAATTATTGAGACAATGACCTCTGTGTTTTCTTGTAAAGATAGGTGTTAGTGAAGCTAAGAAATGGATACGTAAAATTATGAAAACTCTTAATGGAGTAAGTATAGCTACTAATCTCCAAGTAACTTTAACAGCCTATATGTTTGAAGGTGAAGCTGATTTCTAGTGGAAAACAGTGTCACGTAATCAAAACATTGTTAATTTTACTTGGGAGCAATTTAAGGAGATTTCCTTCAAAAAGTATTTTATGGAGGCTAAGTGAGATCAACGAACTATTAATTCTTCAAATTGCAACAAGTTAATCTATCAGTAGCCCAATACGAGGCCAAATTTACCGAACTATTTCGCTACTCCCTTGAGTATATGGATATTGAGATGAAGAAGTGCAAGCAATTTGAAAGAGGATTACATCCAAGAATTAAGAATTCACTCTCTCCTTTACAAATTCGTGAGTATTCTTAACTTATAGACGTTGCGCTAATTATGGAACGAAATTATTTTGACATAACACAATCTTCTCCCCATATTACTGGAAATAATCATGTTATTAGAACCCCACCTCATTCTTGACCTCAACCCTATCTAAATTTGAGTGGACAAGCTTACTCTTAGATCCGTCATAACACAACACGTTCAGTGATTCGTTGTCATGAATATCATAAAGTAAGACATATCCGACCACAGAGTCCTAGGTTAAGATCTTTTCCAATCAGTCATCCAAAAACAAACCCTCATAAAATCCAAAATTTCGTCCTATCCAAAATCAACCTCAGTCAAATCCTGCTAAGGAAATTGTGCCAATATTGAGTCGTGGAAATAATTATGCAATACTTCCTACATGAAACTCCCATGACGTAATAGAAGGTATGATATTTTTCAACATCTTCATGAACATATTTTATTTAATTCAGGATCAACACATTCCTTTATTAGTCTTAGACTGGCTAAATTATTGCAATTACTACCTAGATTTTTAATTGCTCCATTAGATATTGAGTTACCAAAAGGTGAAATCAATACACCAACACAAGGTTATAGCAATTATTAAATTGAGTTTGGTTTAGGAACACTCCTTATTAATTTGATAATTGTATATATTTGTGGTTTCGATATTATTATCGAAATGTATGTTTGCCAAGGCATCGTGCTTAATCGATTGTCATGCCAAAAAAATTATTTTTGAAACGAAGATAATTGTTCTTTTGTATTTCAAGGATGAGGTCCGTCTTAACCATAAAATTTCCAAATTGAAATCTCTTTTTTAATTCCAAATCTTTTGGAAAAATTTGAAGATGTTTTTCTCAAAGAATTACCATGATTACCCCCTTCCCAAGAAATCAAATTTAGTATCAATCTTATCCTAATACCCTTACTATTTTGATACCTCTGCATCAAAGGGCTCCTTTAAACTTCGAGAACTCTGTACCTAATTAGATGAACTCCTAGAAAAAGGTTTTATTCTACTAAGTTCATATCCTTGAAGAGCTGTGGTATTATTTCTCATAAAACATGATAGAATCTTTAGATTATGCATAGACTATCATAAACTGAATTGAGTAACTACTAAGAATAAGTATCCTTCTCCCCGAATAGGAGATCTATTTGATCAACTTCGACGGGTAAGGGACTTTTCTAAAATAGACTTACGATTCGGTTACCATCAATTGATCATCAGAGAAGAAGATATTTCAAAAATTGCTTTTCAAACTCATTATGGACATTTCAAATTTATGGTAATGTCATTTGGATTAACCAATGCAGTCGCAAATGTTATGGATCTAATGCATGGAATCTTTAGGCCCTTTCTTAACCATTACCGAGATAAAACATTTTTTAGGATTAGATGGATATTAATGTTGTTTTGT
This sequence comes from Sambucus nigra, assembly GCA_949130495.1. NCBI lineage: Eukaryota > Viridiplantae > Streptophyta > Magnoliopsida > Dipsacales > Adoxaceae > Sambucus > Sambucus nigra. The sequence continues at coordinate 117,473,704 of OX422219.1, forward strand.
GGAAGGATTTTCACACATTGCTCTCCCCCTTTAAAGCTAAATCGGAAGTAAGTTCCATTTGTATGGACTCATGAATGTAATCAATCATTCCAAATTTTGATGGACAGATTAACCACTAATCCAGTCCTCATTATTCCTTCTAGTTATGTAAGCTACGATGTATATGCCGATGACTCATTGCAAGGCTTAGGACGTGTGTTAATGCAAAATGAGAAAGTTATAGAGTACGGGTCACGAGAAGTCAAAACTCATGAAGGTAATTACCCTATCCACGAACTTTAGTTAGTAGGTGTAGTTTTTGCGTTGAAAATTTGGCATTGTTACCTTTATGTTGTAAATTTTCAGTTATTTCTTATCATAAAAGTTTGAAATATATTTTTACCCAAATGGACTTGAATTTAAGACAACGAAGCGGGATGGAATTTTTGAAAGATTACCTATTTACATTAAATTACCATCCAGGTAAAGGCAATGTAGTAGCCGGTGCTTTAAGATGAAATCCCATAGGAAGACTTCACTCTTTAATTTCCTATGATACTGCAGCTAGCATAGAGCAATATGACCTTCGATTAATATACCCTTTTGCAAAAAAATTCAACATAATTTCTTATCCCGAATTGAGAGAATAAATCTTAGTTCAGCAAACCCAATATTCTTTTATACAAACCTTTTGAGATAAAAATATTGACTTCTCATACGATAAGGAAATAAGTTTATGATTTAGAAATAGATTGCATGAGCTTGATGACACATCTCTTCTAGAGGAAATATTACGAGAAGCCCATCGTTCAAAATTTATGATTCACCCCGGAGGTTCAAAAATGTACCACGCCCTAAAGAAGCAGTATTAGTGGCCAAATATGAGAAATGATTTAGAGAAATTTATAAGAAAATATCTTACTTGTCAATAAGTAAAGATAAAACACCAATACGTTGGTGGACTCCTCCAACCCTTACCGATTCCAAAGTGGAAATGGGATCATATTACCATGGATTCTGTCAGCGGACTACCTCATACATCCCAAGGATATAATTTCATTTGGGTAATAATAGATCGACTCACCAAATCTTCTCCTTTTGTACTTATGAAGACCACTGATTCATTTCAGAAACTTAGCAAACTCTACATTCGAGAAATTATCTGATTATATGGACTTCCTTTATTCATTATATCCGACAAAGATTCCCATTTTATAGGAATGTTTTGGCAAGGATTGAAAATCGAAATGGGTACTAAACTTCATTTAAGGACCTCATTCCACCCATAAACGGATGGATAATCAGAAAAGTACAATCTAAACTTTTGAAGATATATGCTACGCTCTTTCACTCTAGATATGCCCGACAACTGGAATGTATATTTACTCCTTGTTGAATTTTCATATAAAAATAGTTATCGGACCGGTATTAAAGTTACCCCGTTTAAATCTTGATATGGAAGACTGTGTAGATCACCTGTATGTTGGATAAAATCTGGAAGTAGTAAAAAAATTTGTCTCAAAATAATCTAGGAAACCACTCAGAAAATACAACAAATTCGAGAAAGATTGAGGGCAGACCAAGATTGTTAAAAAAGTTATGTAGACTAACTCCGAAAACCCTTAGAATTTCAAGTTAATGACCAAGTATTTTTATAATTTTCTCCTCAAAAAGGAATCTTACGCTTTGGAAGGAAAGGAAAATTAGCCCCCAGATATGTTAAACCTTTCACAATTTCTAAATGAGTTGGCTCGGTAACCTATCAATTAGAATTACTTATAGAATTATCCAATATTCACAATGTATTTCATGTGTCTCAGTTATGCCAGTGTATTTTTTATCTGTCTCACACCATTACATGGCAAGACATCTCTATTGAACCAAACCATTAATTTGAAGTACAACCTATTAAAATTCTGGATGACCAAGTGAAGCATCCCAAAAATAAGTAAATCCCCTTAGTAAAAGTACTTTGAAAAAATCAAAATAAGCAAGAATCTACATAGGAACTAGAACAAGCTATGAAAGATCAATATCCCAACTTATTTCAAGGTAAATTTGAGGACGAATTTTTTTTAGGTAGGTAGACTGTAATAACCGGGATTTTTAAAATCGACCCTAATCACCAACAATAACGGTTTCAACCCTTATAAAGAATTCAAATTCAAAAGTCTTCTAAGAAGAATGAAACAATACTTGATGCCTTATAATTAACCTAAACACCCTAAAGTTTTATTAAATTACAAAATAACCCCTGAAAACATTAAACAAACATAACTTGACTACTTAACCCTTAAACCCCAACTTTATATCTAACTAATCCTTTAGTATTTAACTAACATAAAATTGTAATTTCAGTCCTTAAAACTTTCTGAAATTATAAAAAAAAATACCCCTAAACTTTATTTAAAAGTACACTTTTAAGGTTATAAGGGAATATACTTAACCAACCAAGGAGAAAACACCAAAGTTTGATAATTTCATAAAAAACCCTGTCCAAATAAGCTTGCATATCAGCACAAGCAGCTATGAATCACATATACAGACCATGCACACATATGAGGAACAACACCCAAACTTTGTCTATGAATAATTCAAAATATTTTAAGACAAAGTATCTCGTTCATATATGACCTTAAGTCCATTTTAAAGTCCTAAATTATTTATAATTGAACACCTGAAACTTTATAAGATATTTTTTTTGGATAAATTGATCTAACCACTCCCAAATTTTAACAAATACTTATATACCCAAACATTTTATACAGAGAATCAAGTACCATCTCCTCCCAATATCTTTTTTTGATACACGAAGTCGTGCGAAATATCGAGCAAGTAGGTTTTTCCACGTTTTTAATAGTAAACATTGCGTATTTGACGTACTACTATTAATATCACTATGTGATAGATCCTATTTACTCTTAGTGTGTGCATGTTATAATACTTCCATACTACATATTCTATTGAATATTATCGATATTTCAATTTAAATATGGATCAATTTAACCCTTCTCACCAAATAACTGATGTCATGTTCCTTAGTAAATCAGTTCACGCTGCACTTTTGTGCAAATATTTATATTATAAGCATTGTATTAACTAGAAAGTTGACTGACGTGTTATCCCGTGGAACCTTCTGCTTAACCTAATGGTCTTAGATGATTGAAAGCCTACATTTATTGCAACATACGTATGAGTTCCACTTTAATTGTGTGCCTTGCCGGTTAGTTTCCCCCAAAGGTTTTATGTTGTATATTATTTGGTTTCACTGATGTCTTAATTATTTCTATACCGCTTAGTGAACTGGTAAGTATGGTATTATTAGTTCAAAGAGCCCTGACTTTCATTATATGATTCTTAATGAACTGGTAAGTCTGGGATTATTACTTCAAAGAACCTTAATTTTCTTTATAAAAATGATAAGTATGGGATTATCAGCTTTAGTTTTTAGCGTTGCTAAACAATGAGTTCTATACACACTCCAACTCTCATCTATACATATACTTTTTATAGAACTAGTAAAGCCTGCTTAGCATATTTGTGTTAATTCCTTTTTCCTCCAGATGAACCCGAAGAAAGAGGATAATATCTCTTACCTTTTAAAGACAGATATCGGTCACCTGTTGGCATACATGACTGTGTGGGAAGAGAATAAGCTAAATGGGAGCAAGGAGTGGCGCTTTTCAATTTTCTACTTTATAGTCTTTACTAAAAAAATGTAACTCACCCCTGCAGTGGTACTATCCTATGAAAACTACTTTAATAATAAATAAAATATGTTATTCCGACTTAACTTTAAGTCATTGGTTTATATACTCTCTTCTTCATTCATACCAAAACGTAGGGTGTGACACTTCAACAGACTTGAGGAGATTCTGAGAGAGTTTAAAAATTGTATAACACTTTGAGTTGATAAGTTTTATTCATGAGATTGAGTGTTTGTAAATATTAATTTTCATTCTATATGTGAAATAAAACTCGAGCTTCTGTGGATATAACCCAAGTTGGGTGAACCACATTATTTGTTGTGTTCTTACAGTTGATTTTCTCCTTTGAGTATATTTTTTAACTATAAGTTTGCTCGTCATAATTCATGCAAATCATATTTTCCCATCACCCTTAATACGGATTATGACTCAGTTTTACTGTAAACACCCAGCTGATAAGATAGATGTAACAACCCGCGTAATTTTTGGAGTATTTTCGAAATAAAGAGGAAAAATAAATTTGGAGATAAAATTATTTTTATTGCTCAAATATGTTGGTTATTATTTTTAAAGGCGAGAATTTCAAACGGTTTCAAAATCAAAATTAAAATGGAGTTTTAATTGAATTTTTATTATATAGAAGAGTCCTCAAAATATAAAACTCTATTAGAGTCCTCAAAACATAAAAATCTATAAAAAAAATATATTTAAAAATATTGAACGGTCCGATCGAGATGAAATTTATTTTATGGCTTCCTCTCGTCTTCAGCTAATTCTTGGTAAAATTTCATCTAATTCCAACGGTCCGATCATCCGGAATAAAAATTTTAGTGTTTGTATCTAATTAGAACTCTTTTCTTAATCAAACTTTTAATCCTTTATATATCAACAAATTCGTGGCTTGGCTTTTCAAATCACTTTTCTCAAACTTTTTAACCAAAAGACCTCTCCAAAATTACTCCCTTTCATATACAAACCATAGCCCCAAACTTATTCAAGATTTCAACCTTAGATTAGAAGGCTTATTTAGTGTTTTCTCGAGTTTGGGGGCTAGAACGAGATTTGATTATTTTCGCGAGAGGAACGTGATGGTGTGATTATATTTTGAGGTTGAATTATGTGATGATTTTGAGGTATGGTGTTTTACACAATATGCTCCTTAATATCGCGAGTATTATTCTCGTTGTTTTCTTGTGATTATTGACTCATATTTGAATTGATAAATTCATTTGGAAATCTGGAAATATTTGTTGGAATCTAATTTTCGATTCATGTCGTATTATATTTGGTGTTGAGCATGTTGTCATGAGATTTTAATATGGCACGGAGGTTGGGCACCCCCCAATATTCCTTTTTCCGGATATGCTAAAAATGCATAGGCGCTGTACGTTAGTGAGGCCTGGTGACCCGGTTAATGTGTTGTTGAGAAATTATAGTGATATAATTGCTTATGAGATTCTCTTTTGATTTGAATACTCGTATTCGTATGGTGACGTTTTATTCACCGCTAATATTTGTTGAGCATCTTTCCTGTCGTATTTTGTACTTCCCCATCTTTTCTTTTAGTGGCAGGTTAGCGCGAATTTTGGGGCGCCATGGAGATTGATTTTAGCGAGGATTATTTTGGGAAGATTTTTAATAAAAGATGAGAAGATTGTATTATTTTGATGTATAGAGCATTAGAGATTTGTATCTTATTTCGAGATAGATAGTTGTTTTATTTCGAGAGACTTTTGTGTATTTAATTCGGAGAAATTTGAGACTAGTGGTTTTATATTGTATTGTGGGATTTTTAGATGCTCTATACCTTGTTATATTGTGGATTAGTTTAGTTTTATCGATAGTAGCGCTCTGTTCGCTCTCCCCGGGAGGGCGGGGTGTTACAGAATGGTATCAGAGCTTAGGTATACGACAACTCTCGGGTCTTGGGTTTTGGGTATGTTGCGTATTTTTGGAGATAGGATCTTTAGATGATCGTTTCGTGTTAGCCATCTAGATTAGATGTGAGGTATTCATTTTTGGTGACGAGTTTATTTTTGGAGATTGTTGTCCTAATTTTTTAGAGTTAGGCATTCGGCGAATTTCGAGGGAAAAATTTCATTGTTAGTGGGGAAGTGTAACAACCCGCGTAATTTTTGGGGTATTTTCGAATTAAAGAGGAAAAATAAATTTTGAGATAAAATTATTTTTATTGCCCAAATATGTTGGTTATTATTTTTAAAGGAGAGAATTTTAAACAGTCTCGAAATCGGAATTAAAATGGAGTTTTAATTGAATTTTTATAATATAGAAGAGTCCTCAAAATATAAAACTCTCTTAGAGTCCTCAAAACATAAAAATCTATAAAAAAATATATTTAAAAATATTGAACGGTCAGATCGAGCTGAAATTTATTTTATGGCTTCCTCTCGTCTTCATCTAATTCTTGGTAAAATTTCATCTAATTCCAACGGTCCGATCATCCGGAATAAAAATTTTAGTGTTTGTATCTAATTAGAACTCTTTTCTTAATCAAACTCTTAATCCTTTATATATAAACAAATTCGTGGCTTGGCTTTTCAAATCACTTTTCTCAAACTTTTCAACCAGAAGACCTCTCCAAAATTACTCCCTTTCATATACAAACCATAGCCCCAAACTTATTCAAGATTTCAACCTTAGATTAGAAGGCTTATATGGTGTTTTCTCGAGTTTGGGCTAGAACGAGATTTGATTATTTTCGCGAGAGGAACGTGATGGTGTGATTAGATTTTGAGGCTGAATTATGTGATGATTTTGAGGTATGGTGTTTTACACAATATGCTCCTTAACTTCTTCACTCACACCCATAGGAGAAGGAAACCTCATTGTCATCCTTCGTGTTGATAAGTCGTCTTCTAAATCATTGAGCGATGGTATGCCTAAGATCACATTATAGGCTTAGGGGAGGTACACCACTAGGAACTTATACTAAATTATAAATAAACTGTCTTTTGAGCCAATGGTAATGGGGAGAGTAACGTATACTAGGGAATAGGTATGTTCCCCGTTAAACCCAATCAAAGGAGTGATGATTGGTTTCATGTGATTTATGGTGAGGCCCGTGGCCTTGAAAGCATCTAAGAACATGATATCATTTTAGCTCCTAGTGTTAACCAAGATCGTCTTCATATTGGCATTTCTTATGATCATTGTGATAATAAAGAGATCGTCATAAGGTAGAAAGACCCTCCTGAGGTCTATGTTTAGAAAGGCCATCATCGAAACTCCCTTTGGGTATTGATTATGTTGAAAAACACTATTGACATGCACCGCTTCATGCTTCATGCTTCAAATATGGGCTTTCCTGGCTAGGCTTACAATAATAGCTTCGTACTTTGCTCATTATTTGAAGTTTGGAATTGAAAACATAGTGCATAGTCAATATCAATACCATCAGGAGTATTAAGTATTATACCTACTCCACTGTCGGTTGAACAAGATGATCCATCAACATATAAATTCCATATGGGGACGTTGTTTTCGAATGCTTGATCTGTCAAACTCCTGTAGTGGAATATTTTTCTCTTTTCTTCTTTATACTTCTTATACATCTCCTGCGTTCGTGAAGAGGAGTCTGGTAGGTCCGCCCTCGTTTCTTCTGAAGAAAGTTCTTCAGGAGCTTTCTTGGTAACATTACTTTCTCCTGATTCTTGTTCTGTCTCCTCACGTTGTTACTCGAGGACCTCAGAGTAAGTGAACTCCACTATGAAATCTGCCACTGCTTGGACTTTCAATGAATACCTTGGCTCATATATGATATCCTATTCCCCTAATTCCATAACCCATTACATTAATCTACCAGATTTCTCTATTTTATGCAAAGCCTACCTTAGAGGCATATCAGTGTAAACTATGATTGTATGGGCTTAGAAATAGGGTTTCATGCATCTGGGTGCTTCAATCAATGCTAATGACACTTTCTCCAAGTGAGGGTACCTGATTTTTTCTCCTTGGAATGCCTTATTGGTATAGTAGACGGGTTTTTTTAACTCCATACTCTTCTCGGATCAATGCAGAACTTACTGCTGATTCAGAAACAACTAAGTATAGGTACAGCTTTTCACTTGTGATTGGTCGGGAGAGTAATAGAGGTGAACCCAAATACTTTTATAACTTCACAAAATCTTTTTCGCAGTCTTCATTCCATTCAAAGCTTTTTCTGAGCACCTTGAAGAACGGTAGGAAACTATCTGTAGCTGGAGACATGAATCTGTTCAGGGTTGCTACTCATCCAGTCAGTCTTTGTACGTCCTTCTTGCAAGTTCGAGATTGAATTTCAATTAATGCCTTAATTTTGTCTGGATTTTCTTCAATTCCCCTTTCGTTCACTATATACCCGTGGATCATTCCCTCTTGTACTCCAAAAACACATTTGGTCTAATTCAGCTTCATTTGGGGCTTCAATGTCCGATCGATGTCTGCAATGTGATCATATGCCTTTTTTCTCTTTATGAGCATATCATCTATTTAGATGATTAGGCATAAATTCTTTCAAATTTAGCCCTTAATTTAGAGGTTTTTTATTACCTCGGACAACGTAAAATGAATTAGTTTATCTCATATCTCTGCTAACAATTTCGTCTAAAAAGTATCCCGAGTTTCGTCTATTTCTTATTAACTTTACAGGTATTTAACACGTGAAAGAAAGAAAGAAACCGAAAGAAATAAGGGAAAAGAAAGAGGACATATCAGAAGGCCAAAAGCGTATTTTCTACCAAGAATCCGGTTGAGGATCCAAAATGAAAGTAAAAGATCTCGAGTTTATCAACACGTAGGAAGAAATGGCTTCCCAATCTGAGTTATGGATAAGAATTTATGAAGACCCGAAGATGCGATATAATCATGAGATTTTGAAGAGAAATTCAAGAGAAGTTGAGAATACAAAGCAAACCAATCCGGTTTACTAGAAAAATGGATCAATCTGGCGTCCAAAATCACTGAATAAAAAGATTTCTACCGGACCGATCTGGTATCCCAAAAAAAAGGATCAATTTGGCCCTCAAAATCACTGCATAGCGACCTATCTAGCGGACCAATCCGGTTTATTTGAAAAATTGATCAATCAGGTTGTCATCCAGACCAGTTCGATATGTCCTGATCGGATCGATCCGGGGTTCGAGATTTGATCTGATCTTCTTCTTCATAGAGTTTTGCATTAATCCAACTCTTGTGAATTACATAGGATATAAATTTAAAATAACTCCCACAAAGAAAAGAGGCTTCTAATTCGTTTCTAGAGAAGCTTTGTAATTAGCTTAGAAGAAAAATAACAAAAACCCTAGTTTGATTCCAGTTTTGAAATTCAAGTAAAGTTATTCCAATCCTTGATGTCATTATTGCAGTAGTAATTTCTTTAGTACTAATTTCATTATTCTTCTCTTCAATTGCTAGTAAAAATATTTTATTTCCTTCAAAACATGTTTTCTTCTAGTTTTAATATGTCCGACTAAGTTTTCTAGGGTTGGGGTGCATGAACCCCACCCGATGTAATTCATGATAGTGGAAATAGAAGTTTGAATTAAAATTTAGATGAATTGTATCGTACTTAATACGATATTGCTTTAATTCAATCTTTGCTTACATACTGTGCGGGCTACGATCCCTCATATTAATACTTAGGAGAAATAAAGACCGGATTTTAAGTCATCCTTTGTTTACGTATTGTGCGGGCTATGATCCCTCGTATATGTAATACTTAGGAGCATTAAAACGTCAGATTCACTTAAAGATTTAATTCTGAATCTAGTATCCTACGAAGTGAATTACTAGGGTGTGGGGGATTGTAACCCGACCTATCTTTCTCATCTTATAGTTAAAGTTTTAGTCAAATTGTCGTCAATCCTTTAGTAATTATAGTAATTGCATTTCATTCATTTGTAATTTCATTGGTTACTCATTTTCATATTTGCATCTAATTGTAGTCATTTCACAATTCGAAATCACCTTTTTGTTCTTCTTTAGCAGTCAAAGTTAGGTTACCTTCGTCTTTCCAACGTCATTATGACTCAATTCGTCCTGTTTCCTTGAGGATCGATACCTGACTTATCGGATTATTACTTGAGTGGCAGGCTTGCACTTGAGCCTAAATAGCACGCACACTAGACACATTGGTGGTCGCGTCAAGTTTTTGGCACCGTTGCCGAGGAAATTAGGTAGACTTAGGTTAGATCAAGTCAATCTAAAACTTTGACCAAAAATTTCCAAAAAAATCCAAAAGACATAAAAAAATCTAAAAAAAATAATTCATCATCTCTCAAAATCCTTTAATGCAAAATCCTGAACACACTCAAACTCCTCACAATACTCCAACCAGAATCCACGAAATCCAATCGTTGAGTACAAATCTGAAAGCCCCCACACACCTCGCGTTCCATAATTCTGGTTTCCAATTCCTACTCCCGAGCATTCTATCAGTATCTACACCTTTATTCAAGATTCGAGTCACACATCTAGGACACCGAGTGAGTACACAGAGTCATTTGAAGAGAGTGCGAGTGCAATGACTGATGCAGCGAGTTTCTGTACTAGAGATGGTGATCTCCCCTATCGTCCTATAAAAGACTTACTCTTTCCTGAGCAGACTGTCACCCTTGGTTGCATTTTACTTCCATATACTGCCGGTCAGTTCCACTTTCGTAATCGGATGATACATAGTCTCCCTACATTTCATGGCATGGATTCAGAGAAACCATACCTGCATATTCGTGAGTTCGAAGAGGCATGTGACACATTTGGTGATCAAACTTGCACGCAAGATGTCGTTCGCCTAAAGATTTTTCCCTTTTCCTTAAAGGATAAAGCCAAAACCTCGCTATGGTCTCTACCCCCGAACTCCGTCACTTCCTAGAGAGATATGCAGTCTAAGTTTGTCTCAAAATACTATCCGCATCACAAGACCAACTCTAGAAGACTCAAATTCAAGATTTCCAACAACACGATAATGAGTCTTTTGACAAATATTGGGAACGGTTCCAAGATTTAGTAAGAGCATGCCCCCATCATGGTTTTGACAAACACCTAGTTATATCGTTCTTCCATAATGGGTTGACAATAGCTTCCAAACAACTTGTGCAAACAATGTGTGAAAGACCCTTTTCGGATTTAAACTCATGCGATGCCGAGGCCCATCTTAAGTATATCGCAGAGACTACTCAAGCATGGGACACATCTGATCCCAACCAAGCTAGACCTATACAACCATCTCTCAATCAAACTACATCTGATTTATACCATTTGGATAACAATACCTTAATAGACCGCCGATTCGATCAGTTTCAGAGAGATATGAAAGAGTGGTTTGATGGTCGGTTGAGGAATATCTCCAGATCCAGCTATGGTTCGAAAGAAAAAGTGTGTGCTATCTGTGAGGCAGGGCACTCCACAAAGGCATGCCCGATGATTTCTGCCTACAAGGTCATGCACGCCGAGCAGGTGGATGCTATAGGAGGATTCAAGAGGAATTTTAATGCCCCGCATGGGAACTCGTACAACCCTTCGTGGAGGAACCATCCTAGTTTCAAATATGAGCAACCACAAGCTGCAATGAACCCACATTCACAGGTTGTCCCACCTCCACCACCTCCTCAATACCAACAAGCACCACCACCTTCAGCCCCATATGTAGCTCCATCGTGGAGGAGCCTCGAGGATACAATGAACCAATTCATAAATTCTCAAGGTGAAAACAATGCTCAATATGAACGCTTGTTCGCCAAAATAAATGCAAACATCTCCAAGATCCAATCCTCATTGAGCATCCAAGAGAAGGGAAAGTTTCCCGCCCAAGGCCAAAGACCTCCCCAAGGTCAACCTAGTGTTAGCTCCACCTCTACCGAACAACAGGAGCACTGCCAAGTGATAACCACTCTTCGTAGTGGGAGAGTTGTTGATTTATCGCCTCCCCCACATGACATTTCAAAAGACAAGGAGAATTCGCCCGGCACGAAAGAGGCTGAAGATATCCCCTTGAACGAGAGTGAAAAAGAAAACACTAGTGAGCCCGAGGTAGTTATAAAACCACCCTCCACTGTTCCATTCCCTCAAAGATTGGTTCGTGCCCATAAAGGGACCATAAGCGAAGAAGTGTTAGAAGTGCTTAAGAACGTAAAGTTGAACTTACCTTTCCTCAATGCAATAAGGCAAATTATATCCTATGCAAAAGTCATAAAAGACTTATTGACAGTTAAGAGGAGGATGAAGGTAAAGAAGAACGTGTTTCTAGCACAAAATGTGAGCTCAGTCCTTCTTAATGATCTCCCACTTAAATACAAAGATCTCGGTTCCCCCACCATTTCCTGCACTATTGGAGAGAACAAATTCGAAAAAGCCTTACTCGATTTGGGGGCAAGTGTCAATATACTCCCCTATTTGATTTATAGGAAACTTGATCTGGGTGACCTTAAGCCCACAAGGATCACTCTCCAGTTAGTGGATTGAACCGTGAAGATACCATGGGTTATAGTTGAGGACGTGATAGTCCAAGTTGACACTTTCTACTTCCCGGTAGATTTTATCATTTGGGACACGGATCCCTCCTTCGCCTCAAAAAATCATATTCCCATCATCCTTGGATGCCCATTCTTAGCTACGGATAACGCAGTTATCAATAATAGAAATGGGAAGATGCAACTCACTTTTGGGAATATGACTTTAGAAACAAACATCTTCAATATATCCCAACAAGCAGGGGAAGAAGATGATCTTCACGCTGTGAGCTTAATTGAGGAGATTGTAGAAGAATCCTTCGAGGAAAATTATTGTGGAGACGCCTTATAATCTTGCATAGCTTCTAGTCATGCGAGTGAGGGACCTTACACCGAGTTTGAGAGAGAGATAAAGGAGTTGAGAGGCCTAATCGATGAGAGAGCGTCGGACGAGGACGCGAGAGATGTTAATTGGGTTTCTCAATTCGAAGAGTTACCACCTAGGGAAGAACGTATGGTACCCTCTAGCGACACATTCCCGACTCTCGAGTTGAAGAAACTAACCTCCATTGTTAAATATGCTTTGCTAGGAGAAAGTGAGACATTTCCTATTATTGTCTCCTTTAGCTTACATGGAGAGCAGGAGGGTAAACTATTAAAGATTTTGAGGAAGCATCAAGGTGCTTTTGGTTGGTGTATAGCTGATTTGAAGGGGATAAGCCCTCTAATTTGCACCTACAAAATTCACCTCGAGGAGGATGTTAAGCCCTCGAGAGAAATGCAAAGATGGTTAAACCCCATGATGAAAGATGTGGTGAGAGATAAAATTATAAAGTTGTTGGATGTCGGGATTATCTACCCAATCTCGGATAGCAAGTGGGTGAGCCCCATTCAAGTCATCCCGAAGTAGTCGGGCATGACTGTGATTGAAAATGTCAAGGGAGAGTTAGTTCCCCAACGTACCACCACTGGATGGCGCATTTGCATTGATTACCAGAAACTCAATGAGAGAACTAGGAAAGATCATTTCCCCTTACCATTTATCGATCAAATGCTTGAAAGAGTAGAAGGCCACCCTTATTATTGCTTCCTAGATGGTTATTCCGAATATAATCAAATTAAGGTAGATGTACTTGATCAAGAGAAAACGACCTTAACTTGTCCCTTTGGAAAGTTTGCCTAAAAACGTATGCCATTTGGCTTGTGTAATGCACCGGCGACCTTTCAAAGGTGCATGTTGAGCTTATTCGGTGACATGGTTGAGAGAGGGATAGAGGTGTTTATGGACGGCTTTAGTGTTTTTGGCACCTCCTTCGACCTATGTTTAGCCAATCTTGAGAAAGTACTAGCCCGATGTGTGGAATAGAACTTAGTGCTGAATTGGGAAAAATGCCATTTCATGGTAACCGAAGGTATAGTTCTTGGCCACATTATGTCATCTAAAGGTATCGAGGTTGATAGAGAAAAAATAGATGTCATAGCTGACCTACCCCCACCTCAATCGCTAAAAGACGCGGGCTCCTTCTTGGGCCACGCAGGGTTTTATAGAATGTTCATTAAGGACTTTAGCGCCATCGCTAGACCCTTAAGCAATCTTCTTATGAAGGACACCCCATTTCAGTGGACAGAAGCATGCCAAAGCGCTTTTGAAAAACTGAAAAACATGCTTCTGTCTGCTCCCATTATGCAAGCTTCGGATTGGTCCATACCATTCGAGCTTATGTGTGATGCTAGCGATTATTTCTTTAGTAGTAATTCCATTATTATTCACCTTCAATTGCTAGTAAAAATATTTTCTTTCATTCAAACATGTTTTCTTCTAGTTTTAATATGTCCGACTAAGTTTTCTAAGGTTGGGGTGCATGAACCCCACCCCATGTAGTTCATGATAGTGGAAATAGAAGTTGGAATTAAAATTTAGATGAATTGTATCTTAGTTAATACGATACTGCTTTAATTCAACCTTTACTTATATACTGTGCGGGCTACCATCCCTCATATATGCAATACTTAGGAGAAATAAATATCGGATTTTAAGTCATACTTTGCTTACATACTGTGCGGGCTCGATCCCTCATATATGTAATACTTAGGAGCACTAAAACGCCGGATTCATTTAAAGATTTAATTCTGAATCTAGTATCCTACGAAGTGAATTACTAGGGTGTGGGGGATTGTAACCCGACCTATCTTTCTCATCTTATAGTTAAAGTTTTAGTCAAATTGTCGTCAATCCTTTAGTAATTATAGTAATTGCACTTCATTCATTTATAATTTCATTGGTTACTCATTTTCATATTTGCATCTAGTTGTAGTCATTTCACAATTCAAAATCACCTTTTCGTTCTTCTTTAGGAGTCAAAGTTAGGTTACTTTCGTCTTTCCAACGTTGTTACGACTCCGATCGTCCTGTTTCCCTGAGGATCGATACCCGAATTATCGGATTATTACTTGAGCAGCAGGCTTTAACTTGAGCCTAAATAGCATGCACACTAGACACATTTGTGGTCGCGTCAGTAGACTTCCATTTTCTTACCTATATGCTCCTCGAACACCTTATTGACCAGCCTTTGATATATGGCACCTGTATTTTTCAAACCAAAAGGTATAACATTATAACGGTATGTTCCTTGGGGAGTGATAAAAGAAGGGCTTTCCCTGTCTTCAGGTTTCATTTTTATCTGTTTATAACCAGAATAAGCATTCATAAAGCTGAGAAGATCATGTATTAGATGTAGCATCCACGAGCTGATCTATTCGGGGCAAAGGAAAATGATTCGTTGGGCATGCTTTATTTAAATTCGTGAACTCTACACATTCTCTACTTGTTGTTTTTATTTTTTACCATAACTACATAGGTCAACCAGTCTGCGTATTTCACTTCATTAATAAAAGTTGCTTTCGAAAGCTTTTCTACTTCTTTCGGTATGGCTTGATTATTCTCGGGGTTGAATACTCTTCACCTTTGTTTGACTGGTTTAACTTCTTTGTTTACATTGAGATCATGACAAAGGAAATTGGGATCTATCCCAGGCATGTCTTCATTACTCCAGGCAAATGCATGCTTTCTCTGTTGAAGGAATCTCACTAGTTCTTGTTTAAGAACAAGATCCAATGTTGTCCCTATTTGAGTGGTGATCTCTGGTTTATCATCATCTAACGCAATTATTTCAGTTGCTTCCACAATATGTCCCTTTACCAGCTTTGTTTCCTCTCTTGGATCTAAGGTTTCAACCTCAGATTCTTCATTAAGCTCAAGATTATCCACTTAGTAGGTAGTGGTTTTCTTATTTATTTCTTCCAAGTCTTCTTACTCGGCAGAAGAATAGTACAATACACCAAAACTGTCAAATGGTCACGGCCAAAATCCCTGACCAAGACTGTGGGTCACGGACTTGGGCCGTGATCATTTCGAGCGTGACCAATTTCGTGGGTCGCGGCCCACGTTCGTGACCAAAAAATGGTCACGACCCGCAGTGGGTCACAGCAAATGGTCGCGGACATGGGTCGTGTCCCATACCGTGACGGGCAAAAAATGGTCACGGTCTTCGTCCGTGACCCACAACCATGACAAAATTGGTCACGGCCAACACCGTGACAGGAAAAAAATGGTCGCGGACTTTGGTTGTGACCATTTTTTATCACGGTTGGGGGTCATGGACTTTGGCCGCAACCATTTTTATGCGCGACGAAAAAAATAAAAATGGTCATGGACAAAGTCCATGACCATATTTAACTATAATTGTAAAAAAAATGTCATTTTTTGGTTCAATACTAAAATCGGGGGTCCTGTGATTGCACGGTCAGTTGCTACATGTAATGTTGGACACGTACGAGGTGTTACCAATATTTATTATTGGCCAAACAATAAAAAATCACAAATTGTGAATCGGGAACGTTGTTAATAAACAAATATATATATAAACTGAAAAATATTACACGTCTTAATAATTCACAGACCAAAAAAAATTGGGTTGAGTTTCCTCTATTTTCTGGACATTCCAAACTCTGTAAATATAAAACCTGCTTATTATAAAGCCCGCGCGGCCATAAAATTTAACAATCAAATTATAAAATCCCGCATGGCCATAAAACTAAATAATAAAAGCCCGCACGACTCTAATACATAAAAAAACATAATCCTGAATGTCCACAACATTATATAAAAAATCTTTATATTGTAAACCATTGCCTTCTTCATTTGTTTCACGTGAAAAAATCCTACAAATGATAGGATACAAAAAAAATGATATCAGTAACCAAGGAGTTTTACAAAAAAATTATTCAAGCTGAAAAATTGCATATATGAGTTATAATTATCAACAACGCCATGTTTTTATGCCCAAGTCTAGAAATATGGAAATTATTGTCGTATTCTCAAATCGAAAGTCCTGTGATCGCGCGGTCAGTTCCTACGAGTTACATTGCTTCGTTGTTAGTGCCACCCATGGGGACGTTCAGAGGCTATTTTAGGTTTTCACCCTTTAACGCCATGTTTTTAAGCCTAAGTCCTCATATTTTCAAATTCTCATCGTATTATCAAACCGGGGGTCCCGTGATCGCGCGGTCAGTTCCTACGAGTTACATTAGTCCCGTACGTGGTGTTGGCACCACTCACGGGGTGGTTCGGGGGTTGTTTCAGGTTTTCACCCACTAATGCCATGTTTTGCCTAAGTCCTGATATTTTTAAATTATCGTTGTATTCTCAAACCGGGAGTCCCGTGATCACGCAAAAAGATCCTACGAGTTAAATGGGTTCCGTACGAGGTGTTGGTGCCACTCATGGGGCCGTTCGGGGGCTCTTTCGGGTTTTCACCCACTAACACCATATTTTTAAGCTTAAGTCTAGAAATATTCAAATTATCATCATATTCTCAAATCGGGAGTCCCGTGATCACGCGATTAGTTCCTACGAGTTACATTGGTCCCGTGGGAGGTGTTGGTGCCACCCACGGGGTCGTAGGGGGCTGTTTCGGGTTTTTATCTTTAAACGCCACGTTTTTAAGCCTAAGTCTAAAAATATTCAAATTAGCATCGTATTCTCAAACCTGGAGTCCCGTGGCTACGCGGTCAGTTCCTACGAGTTACATTGGTCCCGTGGGAGGTGTTTGTGCCTCCCACGAGGCCGTTCGGGGGTTGTTTTGGGTTTTCACCCTCTAACGCCATGTTTTTAAGCCTAAGACCTCATATTCTTAAATTCTCATGGTATTCTCAAACCGTGGGTCCCATGATCGTGCGGTCAGTTCCTACGAGTTACATTGGTCCCGTGCGTGGTCTTGGCGCAACCACGGGGGTTATTTTGAGTTTTCACCCACTAACGCCATGTTTTGCCTAAGTCCAGATATTTTTAAATTAACATCGTATTATTAAACTGGGAGTCCCGTGATCATGCGGTAAGTTCCTACGAGTTATATTAGTCCCGTGCGAGGTGATGGTGCCACTCGCGGGGCCGTTCAGGGTTGTTTCGAGTTTTCACCCTCTAACGCCATGTTTTTAAACCTAAGTCTATAAATATTCAAATTATCATAATATTCTCAAATCGGGAGTCCCGTGGTTGTGCTGTCAATTCCAAAGAGTTACATTTGTCTCCTGGGAGGTGTTGGTGCCACCCACAGGGTCGTACGGGGGTTGTTTTGGGTTTTCACACTCTAACGCCATGTTTTTAAGCCTATGTCCTCATTTTTTCAAATTCTAACCATATTCTCAAACTGGGGGTGTCGTTATCACGCGGTCAGTTCCTACGAGTTACATTTGTCCCGTGCGTGGTGTTGGGGCTAATCACGAGGCCGTTCGGGGGTTGTTTCGGGTTTTCAACCACTAACGCTATGCTTTGCCTAAGTCCTAATATTTTTACATTATCATTGTATTCTCAAACTGGGAGTCCCGTGATCGCGCGGTAAGTTCATACGAGTTACATTGCTCCCGTGCGAGGTATTGGTGCCACTCACGGGGCCGTTCGGGGGTAGTTTCAGGTTTTCACCCACTAACGCCATGTTTTTAAGTCTAAGTTTAGAAATTGTCAATTATCATCGTATTCTCAAACCAGGACTCCCGTGGGTGCGCGATCAGTTCCTTCGAGTTACATTGGTCCCGTGGGAGGTGTTGGAGCCACCCACTGGGCCGCATGGGGGTTGTTTCAGGTTTTTACCTTTAAACGACATGTTTTTAAGCCTAAGTCTAGAAATATTCAAATTACCGTTGTATTCTCAAACCGAGAGTCCCATGGCTACGCGGTCAGTTTCTACGAGTTACATTGGTCTAGTAGGAGCTGTTGGTGCCTCCCATGGGACCGTTCGGGGGCTGTTTTGGGTTTTCACCCTCTAACGCCATTTTTTAAGCCTGGGTCCTCATTTTTTCAATTCTCATTGTATTATCAAATCGGGGGTCTCGTTATCCCGGGGTCAGTTCCTACGAGTTACACTGGTCCCGTGCGTGATGTTGGTACCAATCACGGGGCCGTTCAGGGGCGATTTCGAGTTTTCACCCACTAATACCATGTTTTGCCTAAGTCATGATATTTTTAAATTATCATTGTATTCTCAAACCGGGAGTCCCATGATCACGCGGTAAGTTCCTACAAATTACATTGGTCCCGTGCGAGGTGTTGGTGCCACTCACGGGGCCGTTCGGGGGCTGTTTCAGGTTTTCACCCACTAACGCCATGTTTTTAAGCCTAAGTCTAGAAATATTCAAATTATCATTGTATTATCCAACCGAGAGTCTAGTGGCTGCCCGATAAGTTCCTACGAGTTACATTGGTCCCCTGGGAGGTAATGGTGCCACCCACGGGGCCGTAGGGGGGATGTTTTGGGTTTTTACCTTTAAACGCCATGTTTTTAAGCCTAAGTCTAGAAATATTCAAATTACCGTCGTATTCTCAAACCGGGAGTCCCGTGGCTGCGCGGTCTATTCCTACGAGTTACATTGGTCCCGTGGGAGGAGGTAGTGCCTCCCCGGGGCCGTTTGGAGGCTATTTTGGGTTTTCATTGTCTAACGCCATGTTTTTAAGCCTAAGTCCTCATATTTTCAAATTCTCTCCGTATTCTCAAACTGGGGGTCCCGTGATCGGACGGTCAGTTCCTACGAGTTACATTGGTCCCGTACGTGGTGTTGGTGCCACTTATACGGTCGTTCGGGGCTGTTTTGAGTTTTCACCCACTAACGCCATGTCTTTAAGCCTAAGTCTAGAAATATTGAAATTATTGTCGTATTCTCAAACCGGGAGTCCCATGGCTGCGTGATCAGTTCCTACGACTGATATTAGTCCCGTGGGAGGTGTTGGTACCACCCACAGGATCGTTCGGGGGTCTTTTAGATTTTTACCTTTAAACGCCATGTTTTTAAGCCTAAGTCTAGAAATATTCAAATTACCATCGTATTCTCAAACCAGGTGTTTCGTGGTTGCGCGGTCAGTTCCTACGAGTTACATGGGTCCCGTGGGAGGAAGTAGTGCCTCGCACGGGGCCGTTTGGGGGATGTTTTGGGTTTTCACCCTCTAACGCCATGTTTTTAAGCCTAAGTCCTCATATTTTTAAATTCTCTCCGTATTCTCAAACTGGGGATCCCGTGATCGCGTGGTTAGTTTCTACGAGTTAATTGGTCCCGTGCGTGGTGTTGGTGCAACTCACGAGGCCGTTCGGGGGCTGTTTCGGGTTTTTACCCACTAACGCCATGTTTTGCCTAAGTCCTCATTTTTTTAAATTATCACCGTATTCTAAAATTGGGTGTACCGTGATTGCGCGGTAAGTTCCTACGACTTATATTGGTCCCGTGCGAGGTGGTTGTACCACTCACGGGGCCGTTCGCGGGTTGTTTCTAGTTTTCACCCACTAACGCCATGTTTTAGGCCTAAGTCTAGAAATATTGAAATTATCGTCGTATTCTCAAATCGGAAGTCCCATGGCTGCAAGATTAGTTCCTACGAGCAATATTAGTACCGTGGGAGGTGTTGGTACCACCCACGGGGCCGTTCGGGGGACTTTTAGATTTTTACCTTTAAACGCCATGTTTTTAGTCCTAAGTCTAGAAATATTCAAATTACCATCATATTCTCAAACCGGCAGTCCCGTCATTGCGCGGTCAGTTCCTACGAGTTACATGGGTCCCGTGGGAGGAGGTAGTGCCTCGCACGGGGCCGTTCAGGGGTTGTTTTAGGTTTTCACCCTCTAACGCCATGTTTTTAAGCCTAAGTCCTCATATTTTCAAATTCTCTCTGTATTCTCAAACTGGGGGTCCCGTGATCGCGCGATCAGTTCCTACGAGTTACATTGGTCCCGTGCGTGGTGTTGGTGCCACTCACGAGGCCGTTCGGGGGATATTTCGGGTTTTCATCCACTAACGTCATGTTTTGCCTAAGTCCTCATTTTTTTAAATTATCATCGTATTATAAAATCGGGTGTACCGTGATTGCGTTATAAGTTCCTACAAGTTACATTGGTCCCGTGTGAGGTTTTGGTACCACTCATGGGGTCGTTCGGGGGCTGTTTTGAGTTTTCACCCACTAATGCCATGGTTTTAAACCTAAGTCTAGAAATATGAAAATTATCATCATATTCTCAAACCGAGAGTCCCGTGGCTGCGCGGTCAGCTCCTCGGAGTAATATTAGTCCCGTGGGAGGTGTTGGTACCACCCACGGCGCCGTTCGGGGGTCTTTCAGATTTTTACCTTTAAACGCCATGTTTTTAATCCTAAGTCTAGAAATATTCAAATTATCGTCGTATTCTAAAACCGGGAGTCCCATGGTTGTGCGGTCAGTTTTTACGAGTTACATTGGACCCGTGGGAGGTGTTGGCGCCTCCCGCGTGGCGTTCGGGGGCTGTTTTGGGTTTTCACCCTCTAACACCATGTTTTCAAGCCTAAGTCCTCATATTTTCAAATTCTCAAATCCGGGGCCCCGTGATCGCGCGGTCAGTTGCTACGAGTTACATGGGTCCCGTGCGTGGTGTTAGCACCACTCATGGGGCCGTTCGAGTGTTGTTTCGAGTTTTCACCCACTAACGCCACGTTTTGCCTAAGTACTGATATTTTAAATTATCATCGTATTCTCAAACTGGGATTCCCGTTATCGCGCGGTATGTTCCTACGAGTTACATTAGTCCCGTGCGAGGTGTTCGTGCCACTCACGGGGCCGTTCGGGGGCAGTTTCTGGTTTTCACCCACTAACGCCATGTTTTTAAGCCTAAGTATAGAAATATTCAAATTATCATCGTATTCTCAAACCGAGAGTCCCTTGGCTGTGCGATCAGTTCTTACAAGTTACATTGGTCCCGTGGGAGGTGTTAGTACCACCCACGGGGCCGTTCAGGGGCTCTTTCGAATTTTTATCTTTAAACACCATGTTTTTAAGCCTAAGTCTAGAAATATTAAAATTACTGTCATATTCTAAAATCGGGAGTCCCATGGCTGTGCGGTCAGTTTCTACGAGTTACATTGGTCCCGTGGAAGGTGTTGGTGCCTCCCACGGAGCCGTTCAGAGGCTGTTTTGGGTTTTCACCCTCTAACGCCATGTTTTTAAGCCTAAGTCTTCATATTTTCAAATTCTCGTCGTATTCTCAAACTGGGGGTCCCGTGATCGAGCGGACAGCTCCTATGAGTTACATTGGTCCCATGAGTGGTGTTGGTGCCACTCACGGGGACATTCGAGGGTTATTTCGAGTTTTTACCCACTAATGCCATGTTTTGCCTAAGTCCTGATATTTTTAAATTATTGTCGTATTCTCAAATCGAGAGTCCGGGGATCGCGCGATAAGTTCCTAAGAGTTACATTAGTCCCGTGCAAGGTGTTGGTGCCACTCACTGGGCCGTTCGGGGGTTGTTTCGGGTTTTTACCTGCTAACGCCATATTTTTAAGCCTAAGTCTATAAATATCCAAATTATCATCGTATTCTCACACCGTTAGTCCCGTGGCTACGCGGTCAGTTCCAACGAGTTACATTGGTCCCATGGGAGGTGTTGGTTCCACCCATAGGGCCATAGGGGGTTGTTTCATGTTTTTACCTTTAAACGTCATGTTTTTAACCCTAAGTATAGAAATATTTAAATTACCATCATATTCTCAAATCGGGAGTCCCGTGGTTCCGCGGTCAGTTTCTATGAGTTACATTGGTCCCGTGGGAGGTGTTTGTGCCTCCCACGGGGCCGTTCGGGAGTTGTTTTGGGTTTTCACCCTCTAACACTATTTTTTAAGCCTAAGTCCTCATATTTTCAAATTCTCATAATATTCTCAAACCGGGGGTCCCGTGATCGCGCAGTCAGTTCCTACGAGTTACATTGATCCCATGCGTGATGTTGGTTCCACTCATGGGGCCGCTCGGGTGCTGTTTTGGGTTTTCACCCACTAACGCCATATTTTTCCTAAGTCCTGATATTTTCAAATTATCGTCGTATTCTCAAACCGAGAGTCCCATGATCCCGCGGTAAATTCCTACAAGTTACTTTGGTCCCGTGCGAGGTGTTGGTGCCACTCACGGGACCGTTTGGGGGTTGTTTCGGGCTTTCACCCTCTAACACCATATTTTAAAGCCTAAGTCTAAAAATATTCAAATTATCATCGTATTCTGAAACCGGGAGTCCCATGGCCACCCGGTCATTTCCTATGAGTTACATTGGTCTCGTACGAGGTGTTGGTGCCTCCCACGGGGCCGTTCGGTGGCTGTTTCGGGTTTTTACCTTTAAACGCCATGTTTGTAAGCCTAAGTCTAGAAATATTCAAATTACCATCGTATTCTCAAACAGGGAGTCCCGTGGTTGCGCAGTCAGTTCCTATGAGTTACATTGGTCCCATGGGAGGTGTTGGTGCCTCCCACGGGGCCGTTCGGGGGGTGTTTTTGGTTTTCAACCTCTAACGCCATGTTTTTAAGCCTAAGTCCTCATATTTTAATATTTTTGCCGTATTCTCAAACTGGGGGTCCTATTATCGCGCGGTCAGTTCCTACGAGTTACATTGATCCCGTGCATGGTGTTGGTGCCACTCACGGGGCCATTCGGGGGTTGTTTAGAGTTTTCACCCACTAACACCATATTTTGCCTAAGTCCTGATATTTTTAAATTATCGTCATATTCTCAAATCGAGACTCCTGTGATCGTGCGGTAAGTTACTACGAGTTATATTGGTCCCGTGCTAGGTGTTGGTGCCACTCATGGGGCCGTTCGGGGGACGTTTCGAGTTTTCATCCACTAACGCCTTGTTTTTAAGCCTACGTTTAGAAATATTCAAATTATCATCGTATTCTCTGAAAAGTATGGAACCCCGGATTTCAATTATCTTAATTAAAATATAATTTCCTTTTTATGTAAACTGAAGAGATGCGGAAGCGAATATAAGATGATGGTTCAACAACAATAAAACAAAACAAATTTTATTTTAATAAAACAAAATTAAACCAATTCATTAATGCAATTCAAGTCCTAGAATTTGCCTAAGTCATGATTGTTCATATTATCAAAGTTAGGCCAAACCAAATTAATGCAAGTGACTTGAATTACACATTTACCCAATATTAAATTGAAGTCCAATTTTAATATAGTGTGAGAATTAAACCGAATTTTATCTTGAATTAAACCTAAAGCATGCGTTCTAAATTTTGTGCAAGATAAAAATAAACAATATCACACTATGTCGAGATGTACGAGGAAAAACCCAAGACGGGAAACAACCTCGGACGGCCCTAGCCACAAGTCCACTAGATATGGAATTACAATTACAAGACAGATAGACTTACAACGACTGACTCGATCCCTCTCAAGCCTCGACGCTTCTTCTCGTAGAAACCTCTTCCTAGCGAACAACCTTGGAACACCACCGCGGTCTCGGAATCCACCGATGGGACTTTATAGGGTCACCGTCACCCAAGCATGGAGCCTTTCTGTAAAGTGGGTAGAATCTTCAACAAAAAGTCTTCTTCTTTGATGGATGTAGAAGCAAACTAAAACTTCTCTTCTTGAATTCGGTAGAGATAAACCGGTGCCAAAACTCCAAGCAAGATGATAGATATATATGAACTTGGAATAAACAACAATGGGTGTAAACTAAGTGTTTAAAGATTTTTTCTTTAAGTTGAAGAACACTCAAACATGAACATTTTCCCTTTTTAAACTAATATCTCAAACTCTCTCTAGGAGATGTATTAGGATGGAAAAGTTAATTGGAAAAATGTGTTTCCTGCACATATTAAGTCTTGAAAAAGTTGGTTAAAAACCAAGTGGGGAAAGTGGGTGAAAATTGCCAAAAACTGCTCAAAACTGTTCCCGCCCTGGCATCTCGTTCGAACGAACTTGACTCTCGTTCGAATGAGACTTCTAACGAGCGACCATCCTGGGCTCGTTAGAATCTTGTTAGATACCTCGTTAGAACGAAAAACTCGTTCGAACGACATATCGAACGACTGACCAGTTTAGGGTCGTTGGCAAACTCGTTCGAACGAAACTTGGTTCGAACGAAAAACTCGTTCGAACGAAACTTGGTTCGAACGAAAAACTCGTTCGAACGAAACCTGGTTCGAACGAAAAAAAAACTCGTTCGAACGACATTTCTAACGAACGACCAGAAATTTTGTAAAATTCGATTTTGGCCCAGAAACTTTTATATACTTATTTTAAAGTTCTAATTGATGCTTTCTGAAAATAAAATGCAGTTTTTATTACACCTAACACCCAATAAATATTGTTCCAAGCTCCTATATAAATATAATTACATTCATACCTTGGGAGCATGGAACCTTAGTTGATGACGTAGAAACGAGGCACGCAAACCGGCATTTTGATGAAGCTTTATATTCTTTGCCGCTACGTCTTCAACACATACTTCATAGGCTTGAGAATATTACAATCAAATACATTCCTATGAATAAATGTTTTTGTCCGGAATTGAGCCAAAACTATATATGGACTCAATTGGAAATTTGTGTCCTTACAAATCTCCCCCTTTGGATATTCCGGGACAAAAACCAAACAAAAATCCTAAAGGGCCGTCAAGCTCTACTAGACTCAAAACATAACCCGCCCAAACTTGACTCAACCCAAGGATCAAACGCTTTGCCATAGAAAGATGTCACTTTAGAATAATTCCTGCACACTTAAGCAAACTCATCAAATGCATAGGGAATAGCAAAATATTAAATGCAATTAATTAATTTCTCCCCCTAAATTAATTCTCTCCTTTATCAAACACATGACCTACTTAGAAAGACGTCTCCCCCTAAGATAAATCTCCCCCTTTTTGTTCAGGAATAGACAAAGGATAAAGAACTAATAAACATGTTGATGCTTAAAGTGTTAAGACATGAAAGCATATGGGCAATAAACGCAAGGCAAAGACAAACAAATATCATATATATATATACTATAAATATACCAATAAGTACATTGCATATATAGATAGATATAAACACACACAATACACAAAATACGATAAGTTTGCACACTCGTATGGCAAAAATGTGTCATATGGAAACGGAAGTGTATGGGTGTGAACTAGCAACAATTAAATTTAGACCCAAACACTTAAGAAACGTTCACGGAGTTCTCATTTGATTGCAAACTTCATCACAGTTAAATATAACCTCATGTGACACTATAAAGATTGAACTCAATGAACAAACATACACAATGCATACAAGCCTAGTATGATGATGATTCTACAAACCAAATAGAGTCATGACATTAAAGACAACAAGGATAAACGGACATTGTGCAAACTGTTGATATACCATCCAATTCTCCCTCATTAAGCATATATATTCTTTTGTTTTTGAATGAATATATCAAACAAACATAAGCCTTGGCAGTTGCTTTCTTTTAAATGCCAAATATTCAGTTTTTAGGCCTTTGGATCACGTATTTCTTTTAGATCCAATCAACGGTGGCTTACTATCGCAAAGGATTTAATTCATCCTTTCGAAGCCCTTCCCCGTGCACATTTAGATTTATCATGTTTTCATTTTTCACACAAATCTCACATGCAACGGATTTTGACATGCACTAGTCCTCCTAGGTCATAGATATGTAGATGACTAGATTGATAGGAGAACACCTCAAAAAGCTCAAATATAACATGTGACATTAAAATTTCAAAAGAGCTCGTGCATGTGTGAAAGGAGGCATATAGAAATAGAATCCATTTAAACAATACAAAATCCAACTACTCCATATAAAACATGGTAAAGAACATTTTAAGGATTGAAAATCTACACCAAAAGTTCTAGCCATATGGGAGCGTAAACGATAGGATTCAAACACAAATATATGCCACATAAAGTGTGTCAAACAAAAATACACACAAAACAAAATCTTTTTGAGTTTTTAATATTTTTAATCAAAAATAAATATTTACTCAAAAGGACAAACAAAAAATCATTTGTATTTTTCATTAAGCTTAAATGAAATAAATAAACCACAAATGATAAACAAAAATCTTTTTATATTTTAACACAAAATATAATACAAAAAGATAAACAAGTCATGATTTCTAGCATGGGATATGAAATAAGGCGATGACTAGAAAATGACTAAAACAAGCATACATTTAGCATGTGAATATGACACAAAGTACAAACCCTAAAGTATGCAAACACTAACACATTCATCCTTTAGATTTAGCAAGGGAAGAAGGATGTGAAAGTAAATGAGAATCAACAACCCTATTTTGTAAGTCAACCAAGTCGGATTTCCTAACCCAAATTAATGAGGAATGACTATTTTGGGGTGTAGGAACGTTAACTACCGTGGTTACTTTACTATGGGGTTTTCTAGGAATTCGTTTAAGATCTAAACAAAATTTCCTAAGATGACCTTGTCGACCACAATGTGTACAAGTGAGAACATGTCGAAAAGATTTACTTAAGGAGTGATCTTTAAAAGTATTCCTAGTTGATTCTCCTAAAACATTGGTTTGGGCATTATGAGTAAATTCATTACAAGGATTGAAGCCTAAACCACAAGTGTCATTTTTAATTTGGACCGTTCCTAACATTTTATCTAGTTTTTCGGAACGACATTCCAAATCAAATTTGACATTACTAGAATCTTTTAATTTATTTTCCATTTCTAAAATGTTAGATTCTAGTAAAAAAATTCGCACTTCAAAAGCAAGAAGCTCCCTTTTCAAGGATTCCATTAAACCCCTAAGGCTATCTCTCTCGCCTTCTACATAGTTAAGCTTCTCTTGAAGAGTCCTCTCACGTGTCCTAAGGTCTTCTATTAAGGCACTTTCATCAATGACCTTGACACTCTCTCTCAAACTCGCTTCTAACTTCAAATTAGCTCTTTTCAATTCAATAGATTCTTTATATAATTCATGAAAAGCATTTTGAAGTTCACTCTCATCAACCTCTTCTTCATTTTCACTCTCTCTTTCTTCTCCACTCTCACTATCATTAAAAATAAGAGAATCATGTACAATGACCTTGGAAGTGTCATGTGCTATCGTTTCATCATTCGATGAGTTCTCACTATCACTCACATGTCTAGCCATAAAAGCCACAAAATTTTTCTTAGTGGGGGAATCGGGCTTCTCTTCCTTATCACTATCACTAAGGGTTGCATTATATGAAATGGGTCGTTTGCCCTCTTTCCTTAGTTTAGTGGGGCACTCATAAGCCCTATGGCCATAACCTTCACAACCAAAACATTTATTAGACTCGTCCCTATCAATATTTTCATTACTTGGTTTAGGGATCTTATCGGCTTTAGAAATCTTCTCGTTTTTATCATGTTTAGAAGATTCAAATTTCTTAAAATCATTTTTAAATTTATCTTTATTGAATTTAAGAAATTTTCTAAATTTACTTGCAAATAAAGCCATATCTTCCGAGTCACTATCACTCTCGCTCTCTACTACTTGTTTAACCTCTTTTCGGGCTTTTAAAGCAACGCCCTTTTCGATTTTTTTTTCATTTTTAGAGGGAAACATATCCAGTTCATAGGTTTGTAAATCACCTACAAGCTCTTCTAATTTCGTAGAGGCTAAAGTGGGTAAAGAATTTAAAACGGTCACCTTTGGAATAAATCTATCGGGTAGGGACCTTAAAATTTTCTTTACTACACGGTCGTCAGGTATTTTCTCTCCCAAGTTAAAAGATGAATTAACAATATCTGAAAGTCTAGCATAAAATTCATCAAAAGTCTCTTTTTCATTCATTTTGATAGTTTCAAATTGAGTGGTGAGGTTTTGGAGTTTTGAAGCTTTAACGACACTCGTTCCTTCATGAGTTAATTGTAAAATATCCCAAGCTTCTTTAGCGGTTTCACACGTCATAATACGTCGGAATTCATCCGGTGTGACAACGCTAAACAAGGCATTTAAACCTCGGGAATTAAAGTTAGCAAGTTTAAACTCATTTTCAGTCCATCTATCGACGGGTTTGATAACACGGTCATTTTCAACTAAATAAGTTGGTGGGGAGTACCCGTTAACAACAGACATCCAAACTCTCTCGTCGATAGATTTTAGTGCCGATCTCATTCTCGCTTTCCAATACGCGTAGTTTGAACCATCGAAAATAGGAAATTTTGAAAATGGGGAAAAATCCATTTTAGCCAAAGATTATTTAAAAGATCGTTAACGAAATAATTTATCTCTTTGGCTCTGATACCAATTTGAAAAGTATGGAACCCCGGATTTCAATTATCTTAATTAAAATATAATTTCCTTTTTATGTAAACTGAAGAGATGCGGAAGCGAATATAAGATGATGGTTCAATAACAATAAAACAAAACAAATTTTAGTTTAATAAAACAAAATTAAACCAATTCATTAATGCAATTTAAGTCCTAGAATTTGCCTAAGTCATGATTGTTCATATTATCAAAGTTAGGCCAAACCAAATTAATGCAAGTGACTTGAATTACACATTTACCCAATATTAAATTGAAGTCCAATTTTAATATAGTGTGAGAATTAAACCGAATTTTATCTTGAATTAAACCTAAAGCATGCGTTCTAAATTTTGTACAAGATAAAAATAAACAATATCACACTATGCCGAGATGTACGAGGAAAAACCCAAG
Source organism: Sambucus nigra (assembly GCA_949130495.1). Taxonomy (NCBI): domain Eukaryota; kingdom Viridiplantae; phylum Streptophyta; class Magnoliopsida; order Dipsacales; family Adoxaceae; genus Sambucus; species Sambucus nigra. The sequence goes on from OX422219.1 coordinate 117,502,840, forward strand.
ACGGGAAACAACCTCGGACGGCCTTAGCCACAAGTCCACTAGATATGGAATTACAATTACAAGACAGATAGACTTACAACGACTGACTCGATCCCTCTCAAGCCTCGATGCTTCTTCTCGTAGAAACCTCTTCCTAGCGAACAACCTTGGAACACCACCGCGGTCTCGGAATCCACCGATGGGACTTTATAGGGTCACCGTCACCCAAGCATGGAGCCTTTCTCCAAGTGGGTAGAATCTTCAACAAAAAGTCTTCTTCTTTGATGGATGTAGAAGCAAACTAAAACTTCTCTTCTTGAATTCGGTAGAGATAAACCGGTGCCAAAACTCCAAGCAAGATGATAGATATATATGAACTTGGAATAAACAACAATGGGTGTAAACTAAGTGTTTAAAGATTTTTTCTTTAAGTTGAAGAACACTCAAACATGAACATTTTCCCCTTTTAAACTAATCTCTCAAACTCTCTCTAGGAGATGTATTAGGATGGAAAAGTTAATTGGAAAAATGTGTTTCCTGCACATATTAAGTCTTGAAAAAGTAGGTTAAAAACCAAGTGGGGAAAGTGGGTGAAAACTGCCAAAAACTGCTCAAAACTTGACTCTCGTTCGAACGAGACTTCTAATGAGCGAGCAGCCTGGGCTCGTTAGAATCTCGTTAGATACCTCATTAGAACGAAAAACTCGTTCGAACGACATATCGAACGACTGACCAGTTTAGGGTCGTTGGCAAACTCGTTCGAACGAAACCTGGTTCGAACGAAAAAAAAACTCGTTCGAACGACATTTCTAACGAACGACCAGAAAGTTTGTAAAATTCGATTTTGGCCCAGAAACTTTATATACTTATTTTAAAGTTCTAATTGATGCTTTCTGAAAATAAAATGCAGTTTTTATTACACCTAACACCCAATAAATATTGTTCCAAGCTCCTATATAAATATAATTACATTCATACCTTGGGAGCATGGAACCTTAGTTGATGACATAGAAATGAGGCACGCAAACCGGTATTTTGATGAAGCTTTATATTCTTTGCCGCTACGTCTTCAACACATACTTCATAGGCTTGAGAATATTACAATCAAATACATTCCTATGAATAAATGTTTTTGTCCGGAATTGAGCCAAAACTATATATGGACTCAATTGAAAATTTGTGTCCTTACATTCTCAAACCAGGAGTCCCGTGACTGCGCGGTCAGTTCCAACGAGTTACATTGGTCCCATGGGAGGTGTTGGTGCCACCCACGGGGCCGTACGGGAATTATTTCGGGTTTGAACCTTTAAACGCCATGTTTTTAAGCCTAAGCCTAGAAATATTCAAATTACCATCATATTCTCAAATTGGGAGTCCTGTGGATGCACTGTCAGTTCCTACGAGTTATATTGGTCCCGTGGGAGGTGTGGGTGCCTCCTATGGGTCCGTTAGGGGGCTATTTTGGGTTTTCACCCTCTAACGCGATATTTTTAAGCCTAAGTCCTCATATTTTCAAATTCTCGTCATATTCTCAAATCGGGGGTCCCGTGATCAAGCGGTCAGTTCGTATGAGTTACATTGGTCCCGTGCGTGGTGTTGGTGCCACTCACGGGACCGTTCAGGGGTTATTTCTGGTTTTCACCCACTAACGCCATGTTTTGCCTAAGTCCTGATATTTTTAAATTATCGGCGTATTCTCAAACCAGGAGTCCCATGACCGTGCTAAGTTCCTATGAGTTACATTGGTACCGTGCGAGGTGTTGGTGCCACTCACGGGGCCGTTCAGGGGCTATTTCGAGTTTTCACCCACTAATGCCATGTTTTTAAGCCTAAGTTTAGAAATATTCAAATTATCGTCATATTCTCAAATCGGTAGTCCTGTGGCTGCGCGGTCAGTTCGTACGAGTTATATTAGTCCCGTGCGAGGTGTTGGTGCCTCCCATGGGGCCGTTCGGGGGCTGTTTCGAGTTTTTACCTTTAAACGCCATGTTTTTAAGGCTAAGTCTAGAAATATTCAAATTATTGACGTATTCTCAAATCGGGAGTCTCGTGGCTGCGCAGTCAGTCCTACGAGTTATATTGGTCTCGTGGGAGGTGTTGGTGCCTCCCACGGGGCCGTTCGGGGGTTGTTTTGAGTTTTCACCCTCTAACGCAATGTTTTTAAGCCTAAGTCCTCATATTTTTAAATTCTTGTCGTATTCTAAAATCGGGGGTCCCGTGATCACGCGGTCAGTTCCTACGAGTTACATTGGTCCCGTGCGTGGTGTTGGTGCCACTCATAGGGCTGTTTCGGGTTTTCACCCACTAACGCCATATTTTACCTAAGTCCTGGTATTTTTAAATTATCATCGTATTCTCAAATCGGGAGTCCCGTGATCCTGCGGTAAGTGCTTACGAGTTACATTGGTCCCGTGTAAGGTGTTGGTGCCACTCACGGGGCCATTCGGGGCTGTTTTGAGTTTTCATCCACTAACGCCATGTTTTTAAGCCTAAGTCTAGAAATATTCAAATGACCATCGTATTCTCAAATCGAGAGTCCCGTGGTTGCGCGGTCAGTTCCTACGAGTTACATTAGTCCCGTGAGAGGTGTTGGTGCCACCCATGGGGCCGTACAGGGGTTATTTCGGCTTTTTACCTTTAAACACCATATCTTTAAGCCTACGTCTTGAAATATTCAAATTACCGTTGTATTATCAAACCGAGAGTCCCGTGGCTGCACGGTTAGTCCCTACAAGTTACATTGGTCTCGTGGGAGGTGTTGGTGTCTCTCATGGGACCGTTCGGGGGTTATTTCAAGGTTACGCCCATCTAACGCCATTTTTTAAGCCTAAGTATATATATTTTCAAATTATCATTGTATTCTCAAATGGGGGTCCCGTGATCACGCGGTCAGTTTCTACGAGTTACATTGGTCCCGTGCGAGGTGTTGGTGCCTCTCACGGGACCATTCGGGGGGTTGTTTCGGGGTTTCGCCATCTAATGCCATTTTTTAAGCTTAAGTTATGATATTTTCAAATTATCGTCATATTTTCAAACCGGGAGTCCCGTGATTTCGTGGTCAGTCCTTATGAGTTACATTGGTCCCGTGCGAGGTGTGGGTTCCTCTCACGGGATCATTCGGGGGTTATTTTGGGGTTTCTCCCTGTAATGCCATTTCTTAAGCATAAGTCCACATATTTTCAAATTATAGTTGTATTCTGAAATCGGGAGTGTCGTGACTGCGGGGCCAGTTCCTATGAGTTCCATTGGTCCCGTGCGAAGTGTTAGTGCCTCTCAGAGGGCCGTATGGGGGTTGTTTCGATTTTTCACCCTTTAATCGCATGTTTATAAGCCTAAAACTAGATATTTTCAAATTATCACAGTATTCTCAAACCAAAAGTCTCGGATTGCGCAGCCAGTCCCTACGAGGTGTTGGTGCCTCTCATGAGGTCGTTCGGGGGTTGTTTCGAGTTTCGCTCTCTAATTCCATTTTTTAATCTTAAGTCTTCATATTTTTAAATTATCGTCATATTCTCAAACCGGGAGTCCTGTGATCGTGTGATCAGTTCCTATGAGTTACATTGGTCCTGTGCGAGGAGTTGGTACCTCTCACGGGACCGTTCGGGGGCTGTTTCAGGGTTTCACCCTATAATACCATGTTTTTAGACCTAAGTCTAGACATTTTCAAATTATTATCGTATTCTCAAACCAGGAGTCTAAAATATTTTTAATATATTATCCAACCAAACCCATAATTATCCCGTACTCCTTCTAATTATCCCATACTCCTTCTAACATACTATCCAACAACAAGCCAACAACTAATAATTATCCAACATCCAAACCAAACAAAACCAATATTTATCCCGTACTCCTTCTATCATCTAAAAGATTTAATAGATAATGCATCTCAATTATATAACTCATTTAGTTAAAGTAAAGAGTACCTAGTATGTAATGAAGAACTGGTATGCAATTGGTTAGATCTGCAATATGTAAACAATGTGTAATGAAGAAGTGGTATGTAAAATTAAAGAAATTCCCTTACAAAACCCCTGAAGAATTATTAGTTGCTTATAATATGTCTTAGATTTACACAAATACATACAAATTGAAAACTGAAAATGTTGGAATAAAGCATACTAGATTGAAATGTTTTTCACTATGGTGAAAACTGAAAATGTTATATTTGCTAATACCCTTTTAACTTCATCTTCTTCCTAAAATCGAATTTGCTATATTTATAAAACAATAATAATTACTATGAAAAACTTACTAATAGCCATATTTGCTAATACCCTTTAACTTCGTCTTCTTCCTAAAATCAATGAACAACATATTCAAGATAACAACAAATTCGAAAGTGAAAACAGTGAAAAATATATTCAATATAACAGGGTAAAGATCAAATAAGTAATAACCCCAAAATCCCGTCTCAACATCCGTTGTCAAAATCCCACAATCGAGAGACTCATTAAGAATTGCTACAATGTCCATTAAACATAAACATTCAGCCCACTAAATTTCAATAATAATAACAAAATGTTGAGTTCAGACAATTACCCGAATAAATGGTAACATCGCAAAATGTTGAGTTCAGACAATTACCTTCACACTGATGTACAACTTGTTCTTACCATTTTCCCAACCCTCCCCAACAGCAACTGTAGCTACGAGTTGGTTTGAAGGATGAAAATTGAAATCAAATGGAAGTTTCCCCAAATTTATCTCCATTGCTAATTGAAACAAGAAAAAAATAGGGAGAAATATTTAATAAGGTAGGGAAAGCCACAATGATCGGTAACATCACCTTAATGAGTTCAACAATCATCACATTTTGTTAATAGCTCTGCCCATTGCCTTAAGAGTAATGTCGTCGGATCCTTTCTCCTAAAAAAGATAACATTATCCAACTGCATAAGCCTCAAAATAGAGAAACGTAAAGGAGTACAAAATAGTCATTTAAATCGTATAAAAAATGACATTTGTAGCATAAAAACATGTTTGATCCAAAATACATTTTTTAGGGGCTTGAACAAGAACAGAATAACAATTACAGTCAATTAACCAAAAGGATTCATAACAGATTTGACATATGAGAGTATACACATCATAACACGTTTTTATTTTAATAAGACAATCTGAATCTCACGTGGCAAAGTGACACTCGTAGCATAATAACATTAACCATACAAAACATGTTTTTTTCTAGCATTGGTTTGTTATTGAATTTAATGAAATACAACAGGGACAAAATACATAGCACAACTAGTTAAAGCGTCTACAATGCAAATGTGTTTTTTTTTTTATTATGTGGATATATAAGTAACAAGAATAATAAAAAAAAATCTGGAGAAGAGTGATGGCATAAGTAATTATAAGGATGTATCTGCCTCGGCTTCCCTATCCTCTGATACCGACCCATCTACATATGTATCATCAAATAATTAGAAAAGAAAAATTATATTTAAATCTACATAGCCACAGAATAAAAAACAATTAGTGTTAGATAAGATGGAGATGTCGTGCCCATCTCCACCATAGGTTCCTCTTCCTCCATTTCAAGACCCTACCATACTTATCCAAACTCCGACCACCACCTGATTGCAACCCCGATTTATTTCCTGAATCCAACCTTGTCAAACTACCCTGAAACCACCTGAAAGTTTTCTCGACAAACCAAAAAGCCCTAACACATCAGACCCGACCACCATAAAACCACCCATATTATAAAATTCGTGTATATTACAAAACTTCATGTATATATTATAAAATTCCACGTACAAATTATAATTTTTCCAATAAAAAATCATGTATACTTTCCAAATTTTATCATATATAGGACTGAAAATCGGGTATACATTAAGGGAGAGGAACCTTAATACCCAGAAAAAATGTTAGTGGAGTAAGCCAAAAAAAACTAAACCATAAATGCATAACATAATCATTACTTACACCAATACATCATATTATTTACATCAAGATATAGAACTGAAAAATAGCAAATCATCTACTTCACAGAATATCCTAATATTTGAAAGTAAAAATGGAAGGAGAATAACAAACATGGATCCCTATGCTCCATTAAATAGGTGAAAAATAAAGATAGAAAAATTGTAGCATGTGGAAATAAATAGCTTTCCCCAATAGCATAATGAAACAAATTTGTAGGGCCTAATGAGCAAAGTTACCAAATGAAATGGTAAATAAATGAGAAAAGAAAGATGGAAATCTAGGGTTATAGTGGATACCTCGGGAATTGAGGTCGCTACGCTGGGCGTCAAGGCGTTGGAGATTGTGGGTTTTCTGTCGGACTTAGAGATGAAGGTCATGGATATGTTGGAGATAATATTATCTTAAACCTTCTTGTTGTTGCTTCATTGTGATCTTTATTATCTCCGCCATTGAAGCCTCCGATTGCCGCCTCTCTATCATGAAAGAGAGGGAGGGGAGGGAAATGAATGAAATGAAGCATATGGGAGAAATAAGCTAACGGGAGTTATTTTTTTCATATTGAATATGGTCACAACCAGAGCCGTGACCCACCAGTGAAACAATTTAATGAAATCCATCAGCCCACCAATTTGGGTATGGTCACGACCCATAGCCGTGACCCACGCCAAGAAATGGTCACGTCTCCCAGCCATGACCCCATATGTGTATGTTTTCTCCTTCGTCACGCCTATGGTCATAGTCCAAGTCCGTGACCCATTCGCAACCAAGATTGGAGGGAATTTTGGTGCGAATTTGGCACCAAGATGGTCATGCCCTGATCACGGCCCAAGTTCGTGACCCACGGTGGTCAGGGATTTGGTTCGTGACCATTTCCAGAGTGTTCATTATTTGGTGTTGTAATGAATATGGTCACGCCAAAAAATGAGATGGTCACGGCCCAAGTCTGTGACCAGCTGGTCGTGAACTTGGGTCGTGACCGATTGGGCGTGACCATTCACAGGATTTGGTGTAGTGGTAACACTCTCGAGCTACTTTCTGATCACCTTTCATAATTCCAACACCAAAATTAGTAGGGAATTTTAGACACCGATGAACAGTGGATGGTACCACTTCGAACTTCTTTAGTCCTACTCTTCTCATGATTATTTTGTAAGTTGAATGGACATTTTTATCAATTATAAAGAAATGGATCTTCTCTGTTCGGCTAGCTGGCCAAGTGGCTATCATCACCTCCATTTTAATGGTTCCAAAAGGGAAGACTTTCTCACCTGCAAAGCCTATTAGTAGGCGATGATAAGGTTCTAATTGGATGAGTTTAAAATCCAAGTTTTTGAAATAAGGATAGAGCATGATATCCACCGAGATACCATTGGTACTTTCGAGTTCCAGAATAGGCAGCAACTCCCCCCACCAAGGAATTGACCAGCGTAAGCCTCGAGCCCCGTGCTCCACGAACCAGTTCTCCCAGCTCTCAATATCCAAACCTATGCTGATAAAATAGCGTGAGAAGAAATTTGGCCTCTTCAGGAAAGGATACTCAGGTGGAATCGCCATACAAAACCTTTCTGACAGCCACATGAACAACATTACAGGGATACCCCTTAGAAAGTCGGAACGACCTTCCCGCTAGGCATCCACACTATTAAAAGTATTTGCCATTATCACCGTCACAGGATTGTGATGGTACGACATCCAAGAAATGATAGTTGCAAGTTGGAGGTCCATAAATACTTCCCCAGTTACCAATATCAGTTTTAAAACCAGGCCCAGAATGATGGCCCCAATATGACCAGTATCACCGACATCCCATAACTGCACAGAATGCAACACCACAGGAAGGGAAATTATTCCTCCTGTGACCAACGACCTGGATGCTGAAGGTGAAATATGGACAAGTCACACCAACAGCTCCCGAGGGGACCTAAAAAACTCAGGCATAGACACTGTAACGCTGGGATTTATTAATAACATGGAAGAAAAATCTTCATAGGTTGGACAGATTTCTTCCAACCCGAAGTGAAAGACATGGTATTCGGGTACCAAAATTCCACGGTTGACATCATCATATTCCACTCTATGGGTCGGTTGATCCACAAAGAGACTCGTCGCATGTTGAAAGCGTCATAGTCAACGTTTTAGGAATTCATTGCTTCCAAGGTTTCGAGGTAGTTTGCAAACTCAACACTACCACGTACCAAGTACCAATAAATTGAAGAAAGTGTAATCAAAGCCTTAGGTTGATTGAACTGGACTGATATGCCGATAGGCAGGACAGGGGTCATGCTGATCGACTACCCCCTACTTTGAGACAATTCCCTTTTCCCTCTTTTGTCAAAATAAAAAAAAAATCAATAAAAATAATTTTTATCTTAAGGTAATTCCAAAATTCCTTATCCTTATGTTTTTACTTATCCAATTTAAAATAAAATTCTTCTCAAATCATTTTTAATTCTTTTGCAGCAAAGTAAAAAGAGAATGCGCATTAATCACAAAAAAAGAAACTAACAAAAAAGTTCACTTCATTTGCTTATATTTTTGTTGTGTTACATCGTTTTGCAGGAAAAACAAAATAAGAAATAAAACGGGACTCAATCCAAACCCACATTCTCTCTCTCTCTCTCTCTCTCTCTCTCTCTCCTATCTCTCTCTAAGATCCTCCCTCCCTGTTGTGGGCCCTCTTTTCGCTACGGCGAGATGATGTGCCACCGCTCCCAAAGCCCGACCCTTCCGCAAACGAGGCAGACGGCACCAGACAAGAAGGAACCGGAATCTCATCCTTAATGTGGGCAGTCGCCGAAGATATCCAATCCCTAATATCCCTCAGCCAAGTGGTGGAGACCAGTATGTGCTGCAAAAGAAAATAGAAAAGAGCAGATCAGTCAGTCTGAGGCAAAGGAAGAAATCAAGAGATAAAGAGACAAAAAATTATACCGCAGGTCGAAGGACCTCATCTTTCAAGTCTAACTCCTTCGGGTCCATCGCATTAGGACGGTGTAGCATACGCACTGACCCTCCATCTGCTCGCCGAATATTGTAACCAGACAAGAACAACCATACAAAAGGAGTCTCCGAAGTCATTGTCGCCGCTGATGTCGTCGTACCGCTTGCACTGTGGGAGGACCCCACCTGGTGACTCGAGCCATCATGAGGAAGAGGCATCATGTCATATATGTTGGTTGGCATCAACCTTCTCGACACAAAGTCCATATAATCATACAACACCGCTGTGTCGGTATATGACGAGTAAGGCTCACCTATCATTGTCGCGAACCCGACGTCGTCCGACATCTCCCGCACCCGCCTCATGAACATTAGGGGCTTCACCGATGGCACCGCGAACTCATCCTTCACAATCTGTCAAACTACCCTCTCCCTGAGGTACTAAGAATAGCCAAACTCATGCGCCAGCAGACGCCGCATCTGCGCATGTGCACTACACCAAAAACAGCAATTTGGCACACCTTGACATTAAAAATTTGGCACGGTTTAATGATAATCTGGCATACTTTAAAATAGTACCAAAATTTGGCACTGTTTTGAAGCGTGCCAGAATTGAGCACACTTGACTAAAATATATAATACCCCAAAAAATATTAATTTTACTTTTGGGCTCCCGCTCTCGTTCCTGCTCTCGTCCCCCGCTCGCTCTCTAATCACTGGTATCCCCCCTTCCCCCATAACCCAAACCTATAACGATGCCCTCACCCTCTAAGCGACAAGGCTGCCGCCCTCAGTCCCAGTCGCCACCCTCAGCTCCGCCCTCATCCGATATGTAGTCTCTCTATTCCATTTGATTTATGCTTTCTAATTTAAGGATCTGCTTTTGATTTCGAAAATGTGCTGGAGAAATTAGGTTTTTAATTGTTTTGCTTACGTTTGTTTATCTAATTTGGAATTTGGTACTTTGTGGTAGATATCCACATGCTCGTTTACTTTTGAATTATGCACCGTAATTACGATACATACAGATACAAGCTTGTTTGTTTGAGGAGTGAGTTGCATTTTTCCATGTTTTTGTTGAGTGTGATCTCTCTCAGGTGACTATAAGAAAATTCTCCTAGCTCTGATTGGACACACCGATGCTTGAATGCATCATTCTCTCAACTCCGGTTTGTTTTCTACTATCTACTTTTAGTGGTGACAATTATATGTCATCCTGCTTTTTTAAGTTTAAGGAGTGAGTTGCATTTTCCCATGTTCTTGTTGAGTGTGATCTGTCTCGGTTTGATGTATAATTTTTTCGTGGTGTGGATTACTTAAGTATGTATTCAGTTATATTATTATATATAAATAACTAGTTTTTAGCCCAAAAAAAATAAATAAATAAAAATTCAGATACAGGCCTGAATTTTTAATCAGTAAATAATTTTTTCGTTTCTAATTTTTCTCGGAAACCAAACATAATTTACAACCTCCTCGGAGACGACCTCCTGTTCCAAACTGCCATTTTTTTGCTCTCTAAGGCTTTTGTGTCAGCTTTCCAACAATCCCATAATTTATAGGGCTTTGTTTTCACATGTCTTCTTCAATGAGTCCATTAAATTTCTCTTTCGATTTGATTCGATATTTTCACCTTTAAATTAAATTGTCTTACGACTTGAAATTTTGATGAGAATTGTAGTAAAATAAGACCATTTATCTCTCTCTCATTAGGTTTTTTATTTTTGGGTTTCTCACGAATTTGGTTTTTATATGTTTTTGTTTTTGCAGGCTCTAATTTGGATTTGTGTTTAATTTGAAGGTACTATCTTGGGTTTTCACCAATTTGGTCTTTAACTTGCATTGTTATTGTTTTGTTCATCTCTCTGAGATATTTTTATTTATATATCTTTGTTGTTTTGGCTTGGCTTGGCTCATTAAAATGGTTAGATGATTGGATGTTTATGTTGTATTTAGATGTTTATGTTGCCTTGTGTTTGTAAAAATTCATACGTGGTTGAAATTAACTATATCTACAAGTTAAATGATGAGTTAACAATTCAAATGAAATAAATGGCCATCTGTGTGTTAAATGGCTATATCTACAAGTCAAATGCGATATTTTTCTTTTTTTTTAAATCCGAACGATCTGCTAGTTTTTATACAATCTTGTATATTTCCTATCTGTGTGTTTTTTAACTCGTTATGATTTTTTAGGCTCTCAACCTACTGGAAGACCAAAAAGTCACAAATTTTCCATAGCTTTTGGGCCAAGCATTAGGTGCATCTATCTGCCTACTAATTTTTGGGTTTGGCTTCCTTCTTTGGTGGAGGCGAAGACATAACCAACAAATATTCTTCGACATCAGCGGTACAACATTTAAATAGTTTTACAAATGAAGTTGAAAAAGCTTAAAAGTCATTTATCTACTCTTTTTTCCCAATATTAATACTCATTTTCAAAATTTCAGAGCAACATCATGAAGAAGTGTGCCTGGGAAACTTGACGAGATTATAGTCAGAGAACTTCAGATTACCACAAACAACTTCACCAGAAAGATCATACTCAAAAATGGTGGTTTGGAGATTGTTTATAAAGGGTATCTCCAGGATGGGACTGTTGTAGCAGTTAAAAGTCTCAAAGATGGAAACGCCATAGGAGGAGAGAATCAATTTCAAACTATATAATCTAATTTCAAACTACAGATTCAAACGTTATATTATCGTATTTCTATTTTTGCAGGTGTCAATACAAGTTAACAAGTTCCTCGCATATAGCGATGAAATGAGACTTGTTGAATCTCCAAAGTTATCCATTCAGGGCCATGGATCGGATGGTCTATAATTAGTTTATGATTTCTTAACTTCTAATTTGTATTTGTATTATTACATTCTGATTCGGTTTTTGACAGGTTGTATTTTGTTTCGTTGGTTTTGAGAAGAAGAAACTCAAGTATTTATGTTCTTACGTCCAGATTTAGTTTTTGACAGGTTGTATTATTTACATTCTAATTTGGTTTTTGACATTCTGATTACATTCTTAGGTTGTCATCTTCCTATTTAGGTATTATTTACGTTCTTATGTAGCTCTTGGAGTAATTTGTACTAACAATAGTCTAAATGATGGTTACATCGGTTATGTAGTCTAGTGACGGCTAATATATATAATTCTCAACAGTGTCTTTGCATCTGTTAACACTGTGTGGAAGCAATAATCATTTGAGATTGCTCAAAGCTGATATGCACAAAGAATGGAGCTTTAAAGAGGCTATAAAATGTGTGTTTCATGTTGCGGCATCAAGGGACTGTAACTGCATTGAGGTTGTGGTTCGATGTTTAGCAGTAGAGGGTGATGGGCTTGGGCAACATGAACTCAATAATGGTGGCGTTCTTGCTAATGTGATCGCACCTGTCTTCAAAGGTAATGGACAATGTTTTCTACTATTTTTTCTTTAGAGTTGCATTTATTAGCATGAAAACCCTCTATGTGATTGCTCATGAAAAATAGAAATGAAGTAAAAAGACGTAGAATATTATTCTACACTCGGTTTCCTTATCAGGTGCTAATGCCCATTGAGTCACCCCTCCCCGCCCACTGCTTCCCCAACATTTTTTTAAATGTTTTATGTATATATGAGTGGGGAGTGGGTCTCCCGATTTTAGAATATGACGATAATTTGCAAAAATCAACACTTAAACTTAAAAACAGGCCGTCAAAGGGTGAAAACCCAAACCAACCCCCAAACGGACCCGTAAGAGGCACAAACACCTCGCACAGGACCAATGTAACTTGTAGGAACTGATCGCATAGTCACGAGTCTCCTAGTTTGAGAATATGACTACAATTTGCAAAAATAACACTTAGACTTAAAAACAGGTTGTTAAATGGGGAACACCTAAACTAACCACCAAACGTCCCCGTAGGAGGAACGAACACCTCGTACGGGACGAATGTAACTTGTAGGAACTGATCGTGTAGCCCCCGGTTTGAGAATACGATGATAATTAACAAAAATCATCACTTAGACTTAAAAATAAGCCGTTAAAGGGTGAAATCCTAAATCACCCCCCAAACGGACCCGTAAGAGGCACGAACACCTCGCACGGGACCAATGTAGCTTGTAGAAACTGACCGCGTAGTCACGAGTCTCCCAGTTTGAGAATATGACGATAATTTACAAAAATAATACTTAGACTTAAAAATAGGCCTTTTGAGGGTGAAAATCAAAACCAAACCCCAAACGGGCCAGTAAGAGGCACGAACACCTCGCACAGGACCAATGTAACTTGTACGAACTGACCGTGTAGTACCTGGTCTCCCAGTTGGAGAATATGAAGATAATTTGCAAAAATCAACACTTAAATTTAAAAATAGGCCGTTAAAGGGTGAAAACCCAAACCAACCCCCAAACGAACCCGTAAGAGGCACGAACACCTCGCACGGGACTAATGTAACTTGTAGGAACTGATCGCGTAGTCACGGGCCCCCGATTTGAGAATATGACAATAATTGGTAAAAATCAACACTTAAGACTTAGAAACAAGCCGTTAAAGGGTGAAAACCCAAATCAGCCCCCAAACGACCCCGTAAAAGGTACGAACACCTCCTACGGGACCAATGTAACTTGTACGAACTGACCGCGTAGTCACGGGTCTCCTAGTTTGAGAATACGACGATAATTTGCAAAAATCAACACTTAGACTTAAAAATAAGTCGTTGAAGGTGTGAAAACCCAAACCAGCCTCCAAACGGCCTCGTAAGAGGCACGAACACCTCGTACGGGGTAAATGTAGCTTGTACGAACTAACCGCATAGTCGCGGGTCTCCCGGTTTGAGAATATGATGATAATTTGCAAAAATAACACTTAGATATAAAAATAAGCCATTTAAGGGTGAAAACCCAAACCAGCCCCCAAAACGACCCCGTAAGAGGTACAAACACCTCGCACGGGACCAATGTCACTTGTAGGAACTGACCGTGTAGTCACGGGTCTCCCGATTTGAGAATATGATGATAATTTGAAAAATCAACACTTAGACTTAAAAATAAGCCGTTAAAGGGTGAAAACCCAAACCAGTCCCCAAATGGACCCGTAAAAGGTACGAACACCTCGCACAGGACCAATGTAACTTGTACGAACTGACTGCGTAGTCCCGAGTCTCCCGGTTTAAGAATATGACGATAATTTAAAAAAATTAACACTTTAACTTAAAAACAGGATGTTAAACGATGAAAATCCAAACTAACCCCCAAACGGACCCGTAAGAGGCACGAACACCTCGCAGAGGACCAATGTAACTTGTAGGAACTGACCGCATAGTCACGGGTCTCCCGATTTGAGAATATGATAATAATTTGCAAAATTCAACACTTAAGACTTAAAAACAAGTCGTTAAAGGGTGAAAATCCAAACTAACCCCCAAACGACCCCGTAAGAGGCTGGAACACCTCGCACGGGATCAATGTAACTTGTATCAACTGACCGCGTAGTCACGGGTCTCCTAGTTTGAGAATACAACGATAATTTGTAAAAATTAACTCATAGACTTAAAAATAAGTCGTTGAAGGGTGAAAACTCAAACCCGCCCCCAAACGGCCCCGTAAGAGGCACGAACACCTCGCACGGGACCAATGTAGCTTGTACGAATTGATCGCGTAGCCGCGGGTCTCTCGGTCTTAGAATATGACGATAATTTGCAAAAATAACACTTAGACTTAAAAAACGCCGTTCAAGGGTGGAAACCCAAACCAGCCCCCAAACGACCTCGTAAGAGGCACGAACACCTCGCACGGGACCAATGTAACTTGTAGGAACTGACCGGGTAGTCACGGGTCTCCCAATTTGAGAATACGATGATAATTTGAAAAAATAACACTTAGACTTAAAAACAAGCCGTTCAAGGGTGAAAACACAAATCAGCCCCCAAACGACCACATAAGAGGCACGGACACCTCGCACGGGACCAATATAACTGGTAGAAATGGATCATCTAGTCACGGGTCTCCCGGTTTGTGAATATGATTATAATTTGCAAAAATCAACACTTAGAATTAAAAATAAGTCGTTAAAGGGTGAAAACCCAAAATAGCCCACAAACGGACCCGTAAAAGGCACGACACCTCACACGGGACCAATGTAATTTGTATGAACTGACCGCGTAGTCCCGGGTCTCCCGGTTTGAGAATATAATGATAATTTGAAAAAATCAACACTTAAACTTAAAAACAGACCGTTAAAGGGTGAAAATCCAAACCAACCCCCAAACGGACACGTAAGAGGCACAAACACCTCGCACAGGACCAATGTAACTTGTAGGAACTGACCGTGTAGTCACGGGTCTGCCGGTTTGAGAATATGACGATAATTTACAAAAATCAACACTTAAGACATAAAAATAAGCCGTTAAAGGGTGAAAACCCAAACCATCCCCTAAATGACCCCGTTAGAGGCATGAACACCTCGCACGGGACCAATGTAACTTGTACGAAGTGATCGCGTAGTCACGGGTCTCCCATATTGAGAATACGACGATATTTTACAAAAATCAACTCTTAGATTTAAAAATGAGTCGTTGAAGAGTGAAAACCCAACCAGCCCCCAAACGGCCCCGTAAGAGGCACGAACACCTCACACGGGACAGATGTAGCTTGTATGAACTGACCGCGTAGCCGCGGGTCTCCCGGTTTGAGAATATGATGATAATTTGTAAAAATAACACTTAGACTTAAAAATAAACCGTTCAAGGGTGAAAACCCAAATTGGCCCCCAAACGACCCCATAAGAGGTACGAATGCCTCGCACAGCACTAATGTAACTTGTAGGAACTGACTGTGTAGTCACGGGTCTCCCGGTTTGAGAATATGACGATAATTTACAAAAATCAACACTTAGACTTAAAAACTAGCCGTTAAAGGGTGAAAACCCAAACTAGCCCTCAAACGGACCCATAAGAGGCACGAACACCTGTCGCGGGACCAATGTAACTTGTACGAACTGACCACGTAGTCCTGGGTCTCCCAGTTTGAGAATATGATGATAATTTGCAAAAATCAACACTTAAACTTAAAAATAGGTCGTTAAAGGGTGAAAATCCAAACCAACCACTAAACGGACCCGTAAGAGGCACGAACACCTCACACGGGACCAATGTAGATTGTAGAAACTGACCGCATAGTCACGAGTCTCCCAGTTTGAGAATATGACGATAATTTACAAAAATGATACTTAGACTTAAAAATAGGCCGTTTGAGGGTGAAAACCAGAACCAACCCCCAAACGGGCCCGTGAGAGGCATGAACACCTCGCATGGGACCAATGTAACTTGTACGAACTGACCGTGTAGTCCCGGGTCTCCCAGTTGGAGAATATGAAGATAATTTGCAAAAATCAACACTTAAACTTAAAAACAAGCCGTTAAAGAGTGAAAACCCAAACCAACCCCCAAACGAACTCGTAAGAGGCACGAACACCTCGCACGGGACTAATGTAACTTGTAGGAACTGACGGCGTAGTCACGGGTCCCCCGATTTGAGAATATGATGATAATTGGTAAAAATCAACACTAAAGACTTAGAAACAAGCCGTTAAAGGGTGAAAACCCAAATCAGCCCCCAAACGACCCCGTAAAAGGTACGAACACCTCCTACGGGACCCATGTAACTTGTACGAACTGACCGCGTAGTCACGGGTCTCCTAGTTTGAGAATACGATGATAATTTGCAAAAATGAACACTTAGACTTAAAAACAAGCCGTTGAAGGTGTGAAAACTCAAACCAGCCTCCAAACGGCCCCGTAAGAGGCACGAACACCTCGTACGGGGTAAATGTAGCTTGTACGAACTAACCGCATAGTCGCGGGTCTCCCGATTTGTGAATATGATGATAATTTGCAAAATAACACTTAGATATAAAAATAAGTCGTTTAAGGGTGAAAACCCAAACCAGTCCCCAAACGACCCTGTAAGAGGCACGAACACCTCGAACGGGACCAATGTCACTTGTAGGAACTGACCATGTAGTCACGGGTCTCCCGGTTTGAGAATATGATGATAATTTGAAAAATCAACACTTAGACTTTAAAATAAGCCGTTAAAGGTTGAAAACCCAAACCAATCCCCAAATGGACCCGTAAAAGGTACGAACACCTAGCATGGGACCAATGTAACTTGTACGAACTGACAGCGTAGTCCCGAGTCTCCCGATTTGAGAATATGAAGAAAATTTAAAAAAAATTAACACTTTAACTTAAAAACAAGCTGTTAAATGGTGAAAATCCAAACCAGCCCCCAAACGGACCCGTAAGAGGAACGAATACCTCGCAGAGGACCAATGTAACTTGTAGGAACTGACCGCGTAGTCACGGGTCTCCCGATTTGAGAATTTGACAATAATTTGCAAAAATCAACACTTAAGACTTAAAAACAAGCCGTTAAAGGGTGAAAATCCAAACTAACCCCCAAACGACCCCGTAAGAGGCAGGAACACCTCGCACGGGAGCAATGTAACTTGTATCAATTGACCGCGTAGTCACGGGTCTCCCAGTTTGAGAATATAATGATAATTTGTAAAAATTAACTCATACACTTAAAAATAAGACGTTGAAGGGTGAAAACCCAAACCAGCCCCCAAACGGCCCCGTAAGAGGCACGAACACCTCGCACGGGACCAATGTAGCTTGTACAAATTGATCGCGTAGCCGCGGGTCTCCCGGTTTGAGAATATGATGATAATTTGCAAAAATAATACTTAGACTTAAAAACAAGCTGTTCAAGGGTGAAAACCCAAACCAGCCCCCAAACGACCTCATAAGAGGCACGAACACCTCGCACGGGACAAATGTAACTTGTAGAAACTAACCGGGTAGTCACGGGTCTCCCGATTTGAGAATATGAAGATAATTTGAAAAATAACACTTAGACTTAAAAACAAGCCGTTCAAGGGTGAAAACACAAACCAGCCCCCAAACGACCACATAAGAGGCACGAACACCTCGCACGGTACCAATGTAACTGGTAGAAATGGATCGTATAGTCACGGGTCTCCCGGTTTGTGAATATGATGATAATTTGCAAAAATCAACACTTAGAATTAAAAAAAAGTCGTTAAAGGGTGAAAACCCAAAATAGCCCCCAAACGGACCCGTAAAAGCCACGACACCTCGCACGGGACCAATGTAATTTGTACGAACTCACCGCGTAGTCCCGGGTCTCCTGGTTTGAGAATATAATGATAATTTGAAAATATCAACACTTAAACTTAAAAACAGACCGTTAAAGGGTGAAAATCCCGACCAGCCCCCAAACGGACACGTAAGAGGCACAAACACCTCGCACAGGACCAATGTAACTTATAGGAACTGACCGTGTAGTCACGGGTCTTTCGGTTTGAGAATATGATGATAATTTGCAAAAATCAACACTTAAGACATAAAAATAAGCCGTTAAGGAGTGAAAACCCAAACCAGCCCCTAAATGACCCCGTAAGAGACACGAACACCTCGCACGGGACCAATGTAACTTGTACGAAGTGATCGCGTAGTCACGGGTCTCCCAGTTTGAGAATACGATGATAATTTGCAAAAATCAACTCTTAGACTTAAAAATAAGCCGTTGAAGGGTGAAAACCCAACCAGCCCCCAAACGGCCCGTAAGAGGCACGAACACCTCGCACGGGACCGATGTAGCTTGTACGAACTGATCGCGTAGCCGCAGGTCTCCCGATTTGCGAATATGATGATAATTTGTAAAAATAACACTTAGACTTAAAAATAAGCAGTTCAAGGGTGAAAACTCAAACCGGCCCCCAAACGACCCCATAAGAGGTACGAACGCCTTGCACGGGACCAATGTAACTTGTAGGAACTGACTGTGTAGTCACGGGTCTCCCGGTTTGATAATATGACGATAATTTACAAAAATCAACACTTAGACTTAAAAACAAGCCGTTAAAGGGTGAAAACCCAAACTAGCCCCCAAACGGACCCATAAGAGGCACGAACACATGACACGGGACCAATGTAACTTGTACAAACTGACCACATAGTCCTGAGTCTCCCGGTTTGAGAATATGATGATAATTTGCAAAAATCAATACTTAAACTTAAAAACAGGTCGTTAAAGGGTGAAAATCTAAACCTACCCCCAAACGGGCCCGTAAGAGGCACGAACACCTCGCATAGCACTAATGTAACTTGAAGGAACCGACCGCGCAGTCACGGGTCTCCCGTTTTCAAAATATGATGATAATTTGCAAAAATCAACACTTAAGACTTAAAAATAAGCCGTTAAAGGGTGAAAACACAAACCAGTCCCCAAACGACCCCGTAAGAGGCACGAACACCTCGCACGGGACCAATGTAACTTGTACGAACTGATCGCGTAGTCACGGGTCTCCCAGTTTGAGAATATGATAATAATTTGTAAAAATCAATACTTTAGCTTAAAAACAAGCCATTAAAGGGTGAAAACCCAAACCAGCCCCCAAACGACCCCGTAAGAGGCACGAACACCTCGCACGGGACCAATGTAGCTTGTAGGAACTGATCGCGTAGTCACGGGTAATCCGATTTGAGAATATGATGATAATTTTCAAAAATAACACTTATACTTGAAAACAGGCAGTTTGAGGGTGAAAACCAAAACCATACCCCAAATGGACCCGTAAGAGGAACCGACTCCTCGCACTAGACTAATGTAACTTGTAAGTGACTGCGTAGTCGCAGGTCTCCCGGTTTGAGAATATGACGATAATTTGAAAAAATAACACTTATACTTAAAAACATGCCGTTAAAGGGTGAAAACCAAAACCAGCCGCCAAACGAACCCGTAAGAGGCACAAACACCTCGCACGGGTCCAATGTAACATGTAGGGACTGATCGCGTAGTACTGGGTCTCTCAGTTCGAGAATATGACGATAATTTGCAAAAATAACACTTAAACTTAAAAACAGGCCGTTAAGGGGTGAAAACTTAAACCATCCCCCAAACGGACCCGTAAGAGGCACAAACACCTCGCACGAGAGCAATGTAACTTGTAGGAACTGACCGCGTAGTCCCGGGTCTCCCGATTTGAGAATGTGATGATAATTTGCAAAAATAACACTTAGAGTTAAAAACAAGTCGTTCAAGGGTGAAAACCCAAACCAACCCCCAAACGACCCCGTAAGAGGCACGAACACCTCGCACGGGACCAATGCCCCTTGTAGTAACTCACCGTGTAGTCACGGGACTCCCGGTTTGAGAATATGACGATAATTTGCAAAAATCAACACTTAAACTTAATAACAAGCCGTTAAAGGGAGAAAATCCAAACCAGCACCCAAACGGACCCGTAGGAGGTATGAACACCTCGCACATGACCAATGTAACTTGTAGGAACTGACCGCGTAGTCGTAAGTCCTGGTTTGATAATACGACGATAATTTACAAAAATCAACACTTGAGGCTTAAAAATAAGCCGTTAAAAGGTGAAAACCCGAACAAGCCACCAAACGACCCCGTAAGTGGCACGAACACCTCGCACGGGACCAATGTAACTTGTACGAAATGACCGCGTAGCCACGGGTCTCCTAGTTTGAGAATACGATGATAATTTGAAAAAATCAACTCTTAGACTTAAAAACAAACCGTTGAAGAGTGAAAACCCAAACAAGCCACCAAACGGCCCCGTAAGAGGCACGGACACCTCGCATGGGACCAATGTAGCTTGTTCGAACTGATCGCGTTATCGCGGGTCTCCCGGTTTAAAAATATGATGATAATTTTCAAAAATAACACTTAGACTTAATAATAAGCCGTTCAATGGTGAAAATCCAAACCAGCCCCCAAACGACCTCGTAAGAGGCATAACACCTCGCACGGGACCAACGTAACTTGTCGGAACAGACCGTGTATCACAAGTCTCCCGATCTGAGAATATGACAATAATTTATAAAAATCAACACTTAAACTTAAAAGCAAGCCGTTAAAGGGGGAAAATCCAAACTAGCCCCCAAACGGGCCCGTTACAGGCACGAACACCTCGTACAGGACCAATGTAACTTATAGAAACTGACCGCGTAGTCACGGATCTCCCGATTTGAGAATATGACGATAATTTGCAAAAATAACACTTAGACTTAAAAATAGGTCCTTAAAGGGTGAAAACCTAAACCAACCACCAAACGTCCTCATAGGAGGCACGAACACCTCGTACGGGACCAATGTAACTTATAGGAACTGACCGCGTAGGCCTGGGTCTCTCGATTTGAGAATACGATGATAATTTGTAAAAATCAACAGTTAGAGTTAAAATCAAGCCGTTAAAGGGTGAAAACCCAAACCATCCCCCAAACGACCCCTTAAGAGTCACGAACACCTCACACGGGACCAATGTAGCTGGTAGGAACTGACCGCGTAGTCACGGGTCTCCTGGTTTGAGAATATGACGATAAT
This sequence comes from Sambucus nigra, assembly GCA_949130495.1. Lineage (NCBI taxonomy): Eukaryota > Viridiplantae > Streptophyta > Magnoliopsida > Dipsacales > Adoxaceae > Sambucus > Sambucus nigra. The sequence goes on from OX422219.1 coordinate 117,524,106, forward strand.
TTGCAAAAATAACACTAAGACTTAAAAACAGGTCGTTTGAGGGTGAAAACCCATAGCAGCCCCCAAACGGACGCGTAAGAGGCACGAACACCTCGTACGGGACCAATGTAACTTGTACGAACTGACCGCGTAGTCGCGGGTCACCCAGTTTGAGAATATGATGATAATTTGGAAAAATAACACTTAGACTTAAAAATAGGTCGTTAAAGGGTGAAAATCCAAACCAGCCCCCAAACGGACCCGTAAGTGGCACAAACACCTCGCACAGGACCAATGTAAATTGTAGGAACTGACCGCGTAGACAAGGGTCTCCCGGTTTGAGAATATGATGATAATTTGCAAAAATCAACACTTAAGACATAAAAATAAGCCGTTAAAGGGTGAAAACCCAAACCAGCCCCCAAATGACCCCGTAAGACGCACGAACACCTCGCACGGGACCAATGTAACTTGTACAAAGTGACTGCATAGTCATGGGTCTCCTAGTTTGACAATACGATGATAATTTGCAAAAATTAACTCTTAGAGTTAAAAATAAGCCATTAAAGGGTGGAAATCCAACCAGCCCCCAAACGGCCCCGTAAGAGGCACGAACACCTCGCACGGGACAAATGTAGCTTGTACGAACTGACCGCATAGCCGCGGGTCTCCCGATTTGAGAATATGATGATAATTTGTAAAAATAACAATTAGACTTAAAAATAAGCCGTTCAAGGCTGAAAACCCAAACCAGCTCCCAAACGACCCCATAAGAGGTACGAACACCTCGCACGGGACCAATGTAACTTGTACGAACTGAGCGCATAGTCCTGGGTCTCTCGGTTTGAGAATATGACGATAATGGGTAAAAATCAACACTTAGACTTAAAAATAGGCCGTTAAAGGGTGAAAATCCAAACTATCCCCCAAACGGACCCGTAAAAGGCACGAACAACTCGCACAGGACCAATGCAACTTATAGAAACTGATCGCGTAGTCACAGATCTCCCAGTTTTAGAATATGACGATAATTTGCAAAAATAACACTTAGACTTAAAAATAGGTCCTTAAAGGGTGAAAACCTAAACCAACCACCAAACGTCTTCGTAGGAGGCTTGAACACCTCGCACGGGACCAATGTAACTTATAGGAACTGACCGCGTAGTCCTGGGTCTCCCGATTTGAGAATACGATGATAATTTGTAAAAATCAACACTTAGACTTAAAATCAAGTCGTCAAAGGGTGAAAACCCAAACGACCCCGTAAGAGGCACGAACACCTCGCACGGGACCAATGTAGCTTGTAGGAACTGACCGCGTAGTCACGGGTCTCCCGGTTTGAGAGTATGACGATAATTTGGAAAAATAACAGTTAGACTTAAAAACAGGTCGTTTGGGGGTGAAACCCCAAAGCAGCCCCCAAATAGACCCGTAAGAGGCACGAACACCTCGCACGGGACCAATGTAACTTGTACGAACTGATCGCATAGTCGCGGGTCTCCCAGTTTGAGAATACGATGATAATTTGCAAAAACAACACTTAGACTTAATAACAAGTCGTTAAAGGATGAAAATCCAAACCAGCCCCCAAACGAACCCGTAAGAGGCACAAACACCTCGCACAGGACCAATGTAACTTGTAGGAACTCACCGCGTAGTCACGGGTCTCCCAGTTTGACAATATGATGATAATTTGCAAAAATCAACACTTAAGACATAAAAATAAGCCGTTAAAGGATGAAAACCCAAACCAGACCCCAAATGACCCCGTAAGAGGCACGAACACCTCGCACGGGACCAATGTAACCTGTACGAAGTGACCGTGTAGTCACGGGTCTCCCAATTTGAGAATACAACGATAATTTGCAAAAATTAACTTTTAGACTTAAAAATAAGCCGTTGAAGGGTGAAAACCCAACCAGGCCCCAAAAGGCCCCGTAAGAGGCACGAACACCTCGCACGGGACAGATGTAGTTTGTACGAACTGACCGCATAACCGCGGGTCTCCCAGTTTGAGAATATGATGATAATTTCTAAAAATAATACTTAGACTTAAAAATAAGTCGTTCAAGGGTGAAAACCCAAACCAGCCCCTAAACGACCCCATAAGAGGTACGAACACCTCGCACGGGACCAATGTAACTCGTAGGAACTGACCGTGTAGTCACGGGTCTCCCGATTTGAGAATATGACGCTAATTTGCACAAATCAACACTTAGACTTAAAAATAAGCCGTTAAACGGTGAAAACCCAAACTAGCCCCTAAACGGACCCATAAGAGGCACGAACACCTCGCACGGGACCAATGTAACTTGTACGAACTGACCACGTAGTCCTGGGTCTCCCGGTTTGAGAATATGACGATAATTTGCAAAAATTAACACTTAAACTTAAAAACAGGTCGTTGAAGGGTGAAAATCCAAACCAGCACCCAAACGACCCCGTAAGAGGCACGAACACCTCGCACGGGGCCAATATAGCTTGTAGAAATTGACCGCGTAGTAACGGGTAACCCGATTTAAGAATATGACGATAATTTTCAAAAATAACAGTTAGACTTGAAAATAGGCAGTTTGAGGGTGAAACCAAAACCATCCCCCAAACGGACCCATAAGAGGCACGAACACCTCGCACTAGACCAATGTAACTTGTAACTGACTGCGTAGTCGCAGGTCTCCCGATTTGAGAATATGACGATAATTTGCAAAAATAACACTTAGACTTAAAAATATGCCGTTAAAGGGTGAAAACCTAAACCAGTCCCCAAATGGACCCGTAAGAGGCACGAACACCTCGCACGGTTCTAATGTTACTTGTAGGAACTGATCGCGTAGTACTGGGTCTCTCAGTTCGAGAATATGACTATAATTTGCAAAAATAACACTTAGACTTAAAAACAGGCCGTTAAGGGGTAAAAACTTAAACCAACCCCCAAAAAGACCCGTAAGAGGAACAAAAACCTTGCACGAGAGAAATGTAACTTGTTGGAACTGACCGTGTAGTCTCGGGTCTATCGATTTGAGAATGTGATGATAATTAGCAAAAATAACACTTAGACTTAAAAACAAGTCGTTCAAGGGTGAAAACCCAAACCAGCCCCCGAACGACCCCGTAAGAGCCACGAACACCCCGCACGAGACCAATGCCACTTGTAGTAACTCACCGTGTAGTCACGGGTCTCTCGATTTGAGAATATGATGATAATTGCAAAATTTAACACTTAGACTTAAAACACAAGCCGTTAAAGGGTGAAAACCCAAACCATCCCCCAAACGGACCCGTAAGAGGCACGAACACCTCGCACGGGACCAATGTAACTTGTACGAACTAACCGCGTAGTCCCGGGTCTCCCAGTTTGAGAATATGACAATAATTTGCACAAATAAACACTTAAACTTAAAAACGGGTCGTTAAAGGGCGAAAATCCAAACCAACCCCCAAACGGACCCGTAGGAGGCATGCAAACCTCGCACAGGACCAATGTAACTTGTAGGAACTGACCGCGTAGTCGCGAGTCCCGATTTGAGAATATGACGATAATTTGCAAAAACCAACACTTAAGACTTACAAAACAAGCCGTTAAAGGGTGAAAACCCAAACAAGACCCCAAACGACCCCGTAAGTGGCACGAATACCTCGCACGGGACCAATGTAACTTGTACGAAATGACCGCGTAGTCACGGGTCTCTCAGTTTGAGAATACGATGATAATTCGCAAAAATTAACTCTTAGACTTAAAAACAAGCCGTTGAAGAGTGAAAACCCAAACCAGCCCCCAAACGGCCCCGTAAGAGGCACGAACACCTCGCACGGGACCAATGTAACTTGTAGGAACAGACCGTGTATCACGAGTCTCCCGGTTTGAGAATGTGACGATAATTTGCAAAAATGAACACTTAGACTTGAAAATAAGTCGTTAAAGGGTGATAAGCCAAACCAGCCCCCAAACGGACCTGTAAGAGCCACGACGACCTCGCACGGGACCAATGTAACTTGTACGAACTGACTGCATAGTTCTGTGTCTCTCGGTTTGAGAATATGACGATAATTTGTAAAAATCAACACTTAAACTTAAAAATAAGTCGTTAAAGGGTGAAACCAAACTAGCCCCCAAACGGACCCGTAACAGGCAAGAACACCTCGCACAGGACCAATGTAACTTATAGAAACTGATCGTGTAGTCACGAATCTCCCGATTTGAGAATATGTGGATAATTTGCAAAAATAACACTTAGACTTAAAAATAGGTCCTTAAAGGGTGAAAACCTAAACCAACCACCAAACGTCCTCGTAGGAGGCACAAACACCTCGCACGGGACCAATGTAACTTATAGGAACTGACCACGTAGTCCGGGGTATCTCGATTTGAGAATATGACGATAATTTGCAAAAATAACACTTAGACTTAAAAATAGGTCCTTTGAGGGTGAAAACCCAAAGCAGCCCCCAAACGGACCCGTAAGAGGCACGAACACCTCACACGGGACCAATGTAACTTGTACGAACTGACCGCGTAGTCGCGGGTCTCCCAGTTTGAGAATATGACGATAATTTGCAAAAATAACACTTAGACTTAAAAATAGGTCGTTAAAGGGTGAAAATCCAAACCAGCCCCCAAACGGACCCGTAAGAGGCACAAACACCTCGCACAGGACCAATGTAACTTGTAGGAACTGACCGCGTAGTCACGGGTCTTTCGATTTGAGAATATGACGATAATTTGTAAAAATCAACACTTAAGACATAAAAACAAGCCGTCAAAGGGTGAAAACCCAAACCAGCCCCCCAATGACCCCGTAAGAGGTACGAACACCTCGCACGGGACCAATGTAACTTGTAGGAAGTGACCGCGTAGTCACGGGTCTCCCAGTATGAGAATACGACGATAATTTACAAAAATCAACTCTTAGACTTAAAAATAAGCCGTTGAAGGATGAAAATCCGACCAGCTCCAAAACGGCCCCGTAAGAGGCACGAACACCTCACACGGAACATATATAGCTTGTACAAACTGATCGCGTAGCCGCGGGTCTCCCGGTTTGAGAATATGATGATAATTTGTAAAAATAACACTTAGACTTAAAAATAAACCGTTCAAGGCTGAAAACCCAAACCAGCCCCCAAACGACCCCATAAGAGGTACGAACACCTCGCACGGGACTAATGTAACTTGTACGAACTGATCGCGTAGTCCTGGGTCTCTCGGTTTGATAATATGATGATAATTGGTAAAAATCAATACTTAGACTTAAAAATAGGCCGTTAAAGGGTGAAAATCCAAACTAGCTCCCAAACGGACCCGTAACAGGCCCGAACACCTCGCACAGGACCAAATGTAACTTATAAAAACTGATGGCGTAGTCACGGATCTCCCGGGTTGAGAATATGATGATAATTTACAAAAATAACACTTAGACTTAAAAATAGGTCCTTAAAGGGTGAAAACCTAAACCAACCACCAAACGTCCTCGTAGGAGGCACGAACACCTCGCACGGGACCAATGTAACTTATAGTAACTGACCGCGTAGTCCTGGGTCTCTCGATTTGAGAATATGATGATAATTTGTAAAAATCAACACTTAGACTTAAAATCAACCCGTTAAAGGTGGAAAACACAAACCAGTCCCCAAATGACCCCTTTAAGAGGCACGAACACCTCGCACGGGACCAATGTAACTTGTACGAACTGATCGCGTAGTCACGGGTCTCCCAGTTTGAGAATTTGACAATAATTTGTAAAAATCAATACTTAAACTTAAAAACAAGCCATTAAAGGGTGAAAACCCAAACCATCCCCCAAACGACCCCGTAAGAGGCACGAACACCTCGCACGGGGTCAATGTAGCTTGTAGGAACTGACCGCGTAGTAACGGGTAACCCGATTTGAGAATATGACGATAATTTTCAAAAATAACACTTAGACTTGAAAACAAGCAGTTTGATGGTGAAAATAAAAACCATCCCTCAAACGGACCCGTAAAAGGCACGAACACCTCGCACTAGACCAATGTAACTTGTAACTGACTGCGTAGTCACAGGTCTCCCGATTTGAAAATATGACGATAATTTGCAAAAATAACACTTAGACTTAAAAATATGCCGTTAAAGGGTGAAAACCTAAACCAACCCCCAAACGGACCCGTAAGAGGCACGAACACATCGTACAGGTCCAATGTAACTTGTAGGAACTGATCGCCTAGTACTGGGTCTCTCAGTTCAAGAATATGACGATAATTTGCAAATATAACACTTAGACTTAAAAACAGGCCGTTAAGGGGTAAAAACTTAAACCAGACACCAAACGGACCTGTAAGAGGCACAAAAACCTTGAACGAGAGCAATGTAACTTGCAGGAACTGATCGCGTAGTCCCGGGTCTATCGATTTGAGAATATGATGGTAATTTGCAAAAATAACACTTAGACTTAAAACAAGTCGTTCAAGGTTGAAAACCCAAACCAGCCCCCAAACGACCTCACCGTGTAGTCACGGGTCTCTCGATTTGAGAATATGACGATAATTGCAAAAATTAACACTTAGACTGAAAACACAAGCCGTTAAAGGGTGAAAACCCAAACCATCCCTTAAACGGACCGGTAAGAGGCACGAACACCTCACACGGGACCAATGTAACTTGTACGAACTGATCGCGTAGTCTCGGGTCTCCCGGTTTGAGAATATGATGATAATTTAAAACAATCAACACTTGAACTTAAAAACAGGCCGTTAAAGGGAGAAAATCCAAACCAACTTCCAAATGGACCCGTAGAAGGCATGAAAACCTCGCACAGGACCAATGTATCTTGTAGGAACTGACCGCATAGTGGCGTGTCCCGATTTGAGAATATGACGATAATTTGCAAAAATCAACACTTAAGACTTACAAAACAAGCCGTTAAAGGGTGAAAACCCAAACAAGCCCCCAAACGACCCCGTAAGTGGCACGAACACCTCGCACAGGACCAATGTAACTTGTACGAAATGACCGCATAGTCACGGGTCTCCCAGTTTGAGAATATGATGATAATTCGCAAAAATCAACTCTTAGACTTAAAAGCAAGCCGTTGAAGAGTGAAAACCCAAACCAGCCCCCAAACGGCCCCGTAACAGGCACGAACACCTCGCATGGGACCAATGTAGCTTGTACGAACTGATCGCGTTGTCGCGGGTCTCCCAATTTGAGAATATGATGATAATTTTCAAAAATAATACTTAGACTTAAAAATAAAAACAAGCCATTAAAGGGTGAAAACCCAAACCAGCCCCCAAACGACCTCGTAAGAGGCACGAACACCTCGCACGGGACCAATGTAACTTGTAGGAACAGACCGTGTATCACGAGTCTCCCGGTTTGAGAATATGACGATAATTTGAAAAAATGAACACTTAGACTTGAAAATAAGTCGTTAAAGGGTGATAAGCCAAACCAGCCCTGAAACGGACTTGTAAGAGGCACGAACACCTCGTACGGGACCAATGTAACTTGTACGAACTGAATGCGTAGTCCTGTGTCTCTCGGTTTGAGAATATGATGATAATTTGTAAAAATCAACACTTAAACTTAAAAACAGGTCGTTAAAGGGTGAAAATCCAAACTAGCCCCCAAACGGACCCGTAACAGGCACGAACCCCCCGTACAGGACCAATGTAACTTATAGAAACTGATCGCGTAGTCACGGATCTCCCGGTTTGAGAATATGATGATAATTTGCAAAAATAACACTTAGACTTAAAAATAGGTCCTTAAAGGGTGAAAATCTAAACCAACTACCAAACATCCTCGTAGGAGGCACGAACACCTCGCACGGGACCAATGTAACTTATAGGAACTGACCGCGTAGTCGTGGGTCTCTCGATTTGAGAATATGACGATAATTTGCAAAAATAACAGTTAGACTTAAAAACAGGTCGTTTGAGGGTGAAAACCCAAAGCAGCCCCCAAACGGACCCGTAAGAGGCACGAACACCTCGCACGGGACCAATATAACTTGTACGAACTCACCGCGTAGTCGCGGGTCTCCCAATTTGAGAATATGATGATAATTTGCAAAAATAACACTTAGACTTAAAAACAGGTCGTTAAAGGGTGAAAATCCAAACCAGCCCCCAAACGGACCCGTAAGAGGCAGAAACACCTCGTAGAGGACCAATGTAACTTGTAGGAACTGATCGCGTAGTCACGGGTATCCGGATTGGAGAATATAGTGATAATTTACAAAAATCAACACTTTAGACATAAAAGAAAGTCGTTAAAGGGTGAAAACCCAAACCATCCCCCAAATGACCCCGTAAGAGGCACGAACACCTCGCACGGGACCAATGTAACTTGTACGAAGTGATCGCGTAGTCACGGGTCTCCCAGTTTGAGAATACGATGATATTTTTCAAAAATTAACTCTTAGACATAAAAATAAGCCGTTGAAGGGTGAAAACCCAACCAGCCCCCAAACGGCCCCGTAAGAGGCACGAACACCTCGCACGGGACAGATGTAACTTGTACGAACTGACCGCGTAGCCACGGGTCTCCGGGTTTGAGAATATGATGATAATTAGTAAAAATAACACTTAGACTTAAAAATAAACCGTTCAAGGGTGAAATCCCAAACCGGCCCCCAAACGACCCCATTAGAGGTACGAACGCCTCGCACGGGACCAATGTAACTTGTAGGAACTGACTGTGTAGTCACGGGTCTCCCGGTTTGAGAATATGACGATAATTTGAAAAAAATCAACACTTAGACTTAAAAATAAGCCGTTAAAGGGTGAAAACCCAAACTAGCCCCCAAACGGACCAATAAGAGGCACAAACACGTGGCACGAGACCAATGTAACTTGTACGAACTGACCACGTAGTCCTAGGTCTCCCGGTTTGAGAATATGATGATAATTTGCAAAAATCAACACTTAAACTTAAAAACAGGCCGTTATAGGGTGAAAATCCAAACCAACCCCCAAACGGACCCGTAAGAGGCACAAACACCTCGCATAGCACTATGTAACTTGTAAGAACCGACCGCGTAGTCACGGGTCTCCCGGTTTCAAAATATGATGATAATTTGCAAAAATCAACACTTACGACTTAAAAATAAGCCGTTAAAGGGTGAAAACACAAACCCGTCCCCAAACGACCCCATAAAAGGCCAGAACACCTCGCACTAGACCAATGTAACTTGTAACTGACTGCATAGCCGCAGGTCTCCCGATTTGAGAATATGACGATAATTTGCAAAAGTAACACTTAGACTTAAAAACATGCCGTTAAAGGGTGAAAACCTAAACCGGCCCCCAAACGAACCCGTAAGAGGCACGAACACCTCGCACGGGTCCAAAGTAACTTGTAGGAACTGATCGCGTTGTACTGGGTCTCTTAGTTCGAGAATATGACGATAATTTGCAAAAATAACACTTAGACTTAAAAACAGGTCGTTAAGGGGTAAAAACTTAAACCAGCCCCCAAACGGACCCGTAAGAGGCACAAACACCTGTTACGAGAGCAATGTAACTTGTAGGAACTGACCACGTAGTCCCGGGTCTATCGATTTGAGAATGTGATGATAATTTGCAAAAATAACACTTAGACTTAAAAACAAGTCGTTCAAGGGTGAAAACCCAAACCAGCCCCCAAACGACCCCGTAAGAGGCACGAACACCTCGCACGGGACCAATGCCACTTGTAGTAACTCACCGTGTAGTCAAGGGTCTCTCGGTTTGAGAATATGACGATAATTGCAAAAATCAACACTTAGACTTAAAAACGAGCCGTTAAAGGGTGAAAACCCAAACCATCCCCCAAACGGACCCGTAAGAGGCACGAACACCTCGCACGGGACCAATGTAACTTGTACGATATGACCGCTTAGTCGCGGGTCCCGGTTTGAGAATATAATGATAATTTGCAAAAATCAACACTTAAACTTAAAAACAGGTCGTTAAAGGGCTAAAATCCAAACCAGACCCCAAACGGACCCGTAGGAGGCATGAACACCTCGCACAGGACCAATGTAACTTGTAGGAACTGACCGCGTAGTTGCGAGTCCCAATTTGAGAATATGAAGATAATTTGCAAAAATCAACACTTAAGACTTACAAAACAAGCCGTTATATGGTGAAAACCCAAAAAAGCCCTCAAACGATCCCGTAAGTAGCACGAACACCTCGCACGGGACCAGTGTAACTTGTACGAAATGACCGCATAGTCACGGGTCTCCCAGTTTGAGAATACGATGATAATTCACAAAAATCAACTCTTAGACTTAAAAATAATCCGTTGAAGAGTGAAAACCCAAACCAGCCCTCAAACGGCCCCGTAAGAGGCACGAACACCTCGCATGGGACCAATGTAGCTTGTACGAACCGATCGCGTTATCGTGGGTCTCTCGGTTTGAGAATATGCTGATAATTTTCAAAAATAACACTTAGACTTAGAAATAAGTCGTTCAAGGGTGAAAATCGAAACCAGCCCCCAAAAGACCTCGTAAGAGGCACGAACATCTCGCACGGGACCAATGTAACTTGTAGGAACAGACCGTGTATCACGAGTGTCCCGATTTGAGAATATGACGATAATTTGCAAAAATGGACACTTAGACTTAAAAATAAGCCGTTAAAGGGTGATAAGCCAAACCAGCCCCAAAACGGACCTGTAAGAGGCACGGAAGCCTCGCAAGGGACCAATGTAACTTGTACGAACTGACTGTGTAGTCCTCTGTCTCTCGATTTGAGAATATGACGATAATTTGAAAAAATCAACACTTAAACTTAAAAATAGGCCGTTAAAGGGTGAAATCCAAACTAGCCCCCAAACGGACCCGTAACAGGCATGAACACCTCGCACAGGACCAATGTAACTTATAGAAACTGATCGCGTAGTCACGGATCTCCCGATTTGAGAATATGACGATAATTTACAAAAATAACACTTAGACTTAAAAATAGGTCCTCTAAGGGTGAACACCTAAACTAATCACCAAACGTCCTCGTAAGAGGCACGAACACCTCGCACGAGACCAATGTAACTTATAGGAACTGATCGCGTAGTCCTGGGTCTCTCGATTTGAGAATACGATGATAATTTGTAAAAATCAACACTTAGACTTAAAATCAAGCCGTTAAAGAGTGAAAACCCAAACCAGCCCCCAAACGAACTCGTAAGAGGCACGAACACCTCGCACGGGACCAATGTAGCTGGTAGGAACTGACCGCGTAGTCACGGGTCTCCCGATTTGAGAATATGATGATAATTTGCAAAAATAACACTTAGACTTAAAAACAGGTCGTTTGAGGGTGAAAACTAAAAGCAGCCCCCAAACGGACCTGTAAGAGGCACGAACCCCTCGCACAGGACCAATGTAACTTGTACGAACTCACCACAGAGTCGCGGGTCTCTCAGTTTGAGAATATGATGATAATTTGTAAAAATAACACTTAGACTTAAAAATAGGTCGTTAAGGGTGAAAATCCAAACCAGCCCTCAAACGGACCCGTAAGAGGCACAAAAACCTCGCACAGGACCAATGTAACTTGTAGGAACTGATCGCGTAGTCACGGGTTTTTCCGTTTGAGAATATGATGATAATTTGCAAAAATTAACACTTAAGACATAAAAACAAGCCGTTAAAGGGTGAAAACCCAAACCAGCCCCCAAATGACCCCGTAAGAGGCACGAACACCTCGCACGGGACCAATGTAACTTGTACGAAGTGACCGCGTAGTCACTCCCAGTTTGAGAATACGACGATAATTTGCAAAAATCAACTCTTAGACTTAAAAATAAGTCTTTGAAGGGTGAAAACCCAACCAGCCCCCAAACGGCTCCGTAAGAGGCACGAACACCTCGCACGGGACAGATATAGCTTGTACGAACTGACCGCGTAGCTGTGGGTCTCCCGGTTTGAGAATATGATGATAATTTGTAAAAATAACACTTAGACTTATATATAATCCATTCAAGGGTGAAAACCCAAACTAGCCCCCAAATGACCCCATAAGAGGTACGAACACCTCGCACGGGACCAATGTAACTTGTACGAACTGACCACTAGTCTTGGGTCTCTCGGTTTGAGAATATGACGATAATTGGTAAAAATTAACACTTAGACTTAAAACTAGACTGTTAAAGGGTGAAAATCCAAACTAGCCCCCAAACGGACTCGTAATAGGCACGAACACCTCGCACAGGACCAATGTAACTTATAGAAATTAATCGCGTAGTCACGGATCTCCCGGTTTGAGAATATACTGATAATTTTCAAAAATAACACTTAGACTTAAAAATAGGTCCTCAAAGGGTGAAAACCTAAACTAACCACCAAACGTCCTCGTAGGAGGCACGAACACCTCGCACGAGACCAATGTAACTTATAGGAACTGATCGCCTAGTCCTGGGTCTCCCGATTTGAGAATACGATGATAATTTGTAAAAATCAACACTTAGACTTAAAATCAAGCCGTTAAAGGGTGAAAACCCAAACCAGCCCCCAAACGACCCCGTAAGAGGCACGAACACCTCGCACGGGACCAATGTAGCTTGTAGGAACTGACCGCGTAGTCACGCATCTCCCGGTTTGAGAATATGACGATAATTTGAAAAAATAACACTTAGTCTTAAAAACAGGTCATTTAAGGGTGAAAACCCAAAGCAGCCCCCAAACAGACCCGTAAGAGGCATGAACACCTCGCACGGGACCAATGTAACTTGTACGAACTGACCGCATAGTCGCGGGTCTCCCAGTTTGAGAATATGATGATAATTTGCAAATATAACACTTAGACTTAAAAACAGGTCGTTAAAGGGTGAAAATCCAAACCAGCCCCCAAACGGACCCGTAAGAGGCACAAACACCTCGCACAGGACCAATGTAACTTGTAGGAATTGACCGCGTAGTCACGGGTCTCACGGTTTCAGAATATGATGATAATTTACAAAAATAAACACTTAAGACATAAAAACAAGCCATTAAATGGGGAAAACTCAAACCAACCCCCAAATGACCCCATAAGAGGCACGAACACCTCGCACGGGACCAATGTAACTTGTACGAAGTGATCGCGTAGTCACGGGTCTCCCAGTTTGAGAATACAATGATAATTTGCAAAAATCAACTCTTAGACTTAAAAATAAGCCGTTGAAGGGTGGAAACCCAACCAGCCCCAAAACGGCCCCGTAAGAGGCACGAACACCTCGCACGGGACAGATGTAGCTTGTACGAACTGACCGCATAGTCGCGGGTCTCCCGGTTTGAGAATATGATGATAATTTGTAAAAATAACACTTAGACTTAAAAATAAGCCGTTCAAGGGTGAAAACCCAAACCAGCTCCCAAACGAACCCATAAGAGGGACGAACAACTCGCACGGGACCAATATAACTTTTACGAACTGACGACGTAGTCCTGGGTCTCCCAGTTTGCAAATATGATGATAATTTGCAAAAATCAACACTTAAACTTAAAAACAGGTCGTTAAAGGGTGAAAATCCAAACCAACCCCCAAACGGACCCGTAAGAGGCACGAACACCTCGCACAACACCAATGTAACTTGTAGGAACCGACCGCATAGAAACGGGTCTCCCGTTTTGAGAATATGATGATAGTTTGCAAAAATCAACAGTTAAGACTTAAAAATAAGCCGTTAAAGGGAGAAAACACAAACCAGTCCCCAAACGACCCCGTAAGAGGCACGAACACCTCGAACGGGACCAATGTTACTTGTACGAGTTGATCGCGTAGTCACGAGTCTCCCAGTTTGAGAATATGACAATAATTTGTAAAAATTAATAGTTAAACTTAAAAACAAGCCATTAAAGGGTGAAAACCCAAACTAGCCCCCAAACGACCCCGTAAGAGGCACGAACACCTCGCACGGGACCAATGTAGCTTGTAGGAACTGACCGCGTAGTCACGGGTCTCCCGGTTTGAGAATATGATGATAATTTGCAAAAATCAACACTTAAGACATATAAACAAGCCGTTAAAGGGTGAAAACCCAAACCAGACCCCAAATGACCCCGTAAGAGGCACGAACACCTCGCACGGGACCAATTTAGCTTGTAGGAACTGATCGCTTAATCACGGGTAACCCGGTTTGGGAATATGACGATAATTTTCAAAAATAACACTTAGACTTCAAAACAGGCAGTTTGAGAGTGAAAACCAAAACCAGCCCCCAAACGGACCCGTAAGAGGCACGAACACCTCGCACTAGACCAATATAACTTGTACAAACTGACTGCGTAGTCGCAGGTCTCCCGATTTAAGAATACGACGATAATTTGCAAAAATATAACTTAGACTTAAAAACATGTCGTTAAAGGGTGAAAACCTAAACCAGCCCCCAAACGGACCCGTAAGAGGCACAAACACCTTGCACGGGTACAATGTAACTTGTAGGAACTGATCGCGTAGTACTGGGTCTCTCAGTTCGAGAGTATGACGATAATTTGCAAAAATTACACTTAGACTTAAAAACAGGCCGTTAAGGGGTGAAAACTTAAACCAGCCCCAAACGGACCCGTGAGAGGCACAAACACCTCGCACGGGAGCAATGTAACTTGTAGGAACTGACAGCGTAGTCCCGGGTCTCCCGATTTGAGAATGTGATGATAATTTGCAAAAATAACACTTAGATTTAAAAACAAGCCGTTTAAGGGTGAAAACCTAAAGCAGCCCCCAAACGACCCCATCAGAGGCACGAACACCTCGTATGGGACCAATGCCACTTGTAGTAACTCACCGTGTAGTCACGGGTCTCTCGGTTTGAGAATATGACTATAATTGCAAAAATCAACACTTAGACTTAAAAATAAGTCGTTAAATGGTGAAAACCCAAACCATCTCCCAAATGAACCCGTAAGAGGCACGAACACCTCGCACGGGACCAATGTAACTTGTACGAACTAACCGCGTAGTCCCGGGACTCCCGGTTTGAGAATATGGCCATAATTTGCAAAAATCAACACTTAAACTTAAAAACAGGTCGTTAAAGGGTGAAAATCCATACCAGCCCCCAAATGAACCCGTAGGAGGCACGAACACCTCGCACAGGACCAATGTAACTTGTAGGAACTGACCGCGTAGTCGCGGGTCCCGATTTGAGAATATGACGATAATTTGCAAAAATCAACACTTAAGACTTAAAAACAAGCCGTTAAAGGGTGAAAACCCAAATAAGCCCCCCTAACGACCCCGTAATTGGCACGAACACCTCACATGGGACCAATGTAACTTGTACGAAATAACTGCGTAGTCACGGGTCTCCGAGTTTGAGAATACAAGGATAATTTGCAAAAATCAACTCTTAGACTTAAAAACAAGTTGTTGAAGAGTGAAAACCCAAATCAGCCCCCAAACGGCCCCGTAAGAGGCACGAACACCTCGCATGGGACCAATGTAGTTTGGACGAACAAATCGCGTAGTCGCGGGTCTCCCGGTTTGAGAATATGACAATAATTTTCAAAAACAACACTTAGACATAAAAATAAGCCGTTCAAGGGTGAAAACTCAAACCAGCCCCCAAACTACCTCGTAAGAGGCACGAACACCTCGCACCGGACCAATGTAACTTGTAGGAAATGACCGTGTATCACGGGTCTCCCGGTTTGAGAATATGATGATAATTTGCAAAAGTGAACACTTAGACTTAAAAATAAGTCGTTAAAGGGTGATAACCCAAACTAGCCCCCAAACGGACCTGTAAGAGGCACCAACACCTCGCACGGGACCAATGTAAGTTGTACGAACTGTCTGCGAAGTCCTGGGTCTCTCGGTTTGAGAATATGATGATAATTTATAAAAATCAACACTTGAACTTAAAAACAGGTCGTTAAAGGGAAAATCCAAACTAGCCCCCAAACGGACCCGTAACAGGCACGGACACCTCGCACAGGACCAATGTAACTTATAGAAACTGATCGCGTAGTCACGAATCTCCCGATTTGAGAATATGATGATAATTTGCAAAAATAACACTTAGACTTAAAAATAGGTCCTTAAAGGGTGAAAACCTAAACCAACAACCAAACGTCCTCGTAGGAGGCACAAACACCTCGCACGGGACCAATGTAACTTATAGGAACTGACCGCGTAGTCGTGGGTCTCCCGATTTGAGAATACGATGATAATTTGTAAAAATCAACACTTAGACTTAAAATTAAGCCGTTAAAGGGTGAAAACCCAAACCAGGCCCAAAATGACTCCGTAAGAGGCACGAACACCTCGCACTGGACCAATAGAGCTTTTAGGAACTGACCGTAAAGTCACGTGTCTCCCGATTTGAGAATATGATGATAATTTGCAAAAATAACACTTAGACTTAAATACAGGTCGTTTGAGGGTGAAAACCCAAAGCAGCCGCCATACGGACCCGTAAGAGGCACGAACACCTCGTACGGGACCAATATAACTTGTACGAACTGATCGCGTAGTCGCGGGTCACCCAGTTTGAGAATAGGACGATAATTTGCAAAATTAACACTTAGACTTAAAAACAGGTTGTTAAATTGTGAAGACCTAAACCAACCCCCAAACGGACCCGTAAGAGGCACGAACACCTCGCACGGGACCAATGTAAGTTGTAGGAACTGACCGCGTAGTCTTGGGTCTCCCGGTTTGAGAATATGAGGATAATTTAGAAAAAGAACACTTAGACATAAAAATAGGCTGTTAAAGGTTAAAAACCTAAACCAGCCCTCAAACTGACCCGTAAGAGGCACGAACACCTCGCATGGGACCAATGTAACTTGTACGAACTGATCGCGTAGTCGGGGCCTCCCACTTTGAGAATATGACGATAATTTGTAAAAATAACACTTAGAATTAAAAACAAGTCATTAAATGGTGAAAACCTAAACCAGCCCCATAACGGACCTGTAAGAGGCACGAACACCTCGCACGGGACCAATGTAACTTGTAGGAACTGACCGCGTAGTCCTGGGTCTCCCAGTTTGAGAATATCACGATAATTTAGAAAAATAAGACGTAGGCTTAAAAACAGGCCGTTAAAGGTTGAAAACCCAAACCAGCCCCCAAACGACCTCTTAAGAGGCACGAACACCTCGTACGGAACCAATGTAACTTGTAAGAAGTGACCACGTAGTCACGGGTCTCCCAGTTTGAGAATACAATGATAATTTACAAAAATCAACTCTTAGACTTAAAAATTAGCCGTTGAAGGGTGAAAACCCAACCAGCCCCCAAACGGCCCCGTAAAAGGCACGAACACCTCGCACGGAACATATATAGCTTGTACGAACTGACCGCATAGCCGCGGGTCTCCTGGTTTGAGAATATGATGATAATTTGCAAAAAATAACACTTAGACTTAAAAATAAGCCGTTCAAGGGTGAAAACCCAAACCAGCCCCCAAACGACCCAATAAGAGGTACGAACTCCTCGCACGGGACCAATGTAACTTGTAGAAACTGACGGTGTAGTCATGGGTCTCCCGATTTGAGAATATGATGATAATTTGCAAAAATCAACACTTAGACTTAAAAACAAGCCGTTAAAGGGTGATAACCCAAACTAGCCCCCAAACGGACCCATAAGAGGCACGGACACCTCGCACGGGACCAATGTAACTTGTACGAACTGACCACGTAGTCCTGGGTCTCCCGGTTTGAGAATATGATAATAATTTATAAAAATCAACACTTAAACTTATAAGCAGGTCGTTAAAGGGTGAAAATCCAAACCAACCCCCAAACGGACCCGTAAGAGGCACGAACACCTCGCACAGTACCAATGTAACTTGTAGGAACCGATCGCGTAGTCACGGGTCTCCCATTTTTATAATATGATCATAATTTGAAAAAATCAACACTTAAGACTTAAAAACAAGCCGTTAAAGGGTGAAAACACAAACTAGTCCCCAAACGACCCCGTAAGGGACACGAACACCTCGCACGGGACCAATGTAACTTGTACGAACTGATCGCGTAGTCACGGGTCTCCCAGTTTAGGAATACGATAATAATTTGTAAAAATCTATACTTAAACATAAAAATTAGCCATTAAAGGGTGAAAACCCAAACCCGCCACCAAACGACCCCGTAAGAAGCACGAACACCTCGCACGGGACCAATGTAGCTTGTAGGAACTGATCGCTTAGTCACGGGTAACCCAGTTTGAGAATATGACGATAATTTTCAAAAATAACACTTAGACTTGAAAACATGCAGTTTGAGGGTGAAAACCAAAACCATCCCCCAAACGGACCCGTAAGAGGCACGGACATCTCGCACTAGACCAATGTAACTTGTACAAACTGACTGCATAGTCGCAAGTCTCCCGATTTGAGAATATGAAGAGAATTTGGAAAAGTAACATTTAGACTTAAAAACATGCCGTTAAAGGGTGAAAACCTAAACCAACCCCCAAACGGACTCGGAAGAGGCACGAACACCTCGCACAGGTCCAATGTAACTTGTAGGTACTGATCGCGTAAAACTGGGTCTCTCAGTTCGAGAATATGGCGATAATTTGCAAAAATAACACTTAGACTTAAAAACAGGCCGTTAAGGGGTGAAACCTTAAACCAGCCCCCAAACGGACCTGTAAGAGGCACAAACACCTCGCACGGGAGCAATGTAACTTGTAGGAACTGACCGCGTAGTCCCGGGTCTCCCGATTTGAGAATGTGATGATAATTTGCAAAAATAACTCTTAGACTTAAAAACAAGTCGTTCAAGGGTGAAATCTCAAACCAGCCCCCAAACGACCCTGTAAGAGTCACGAACACCTCGCACAGGACCAATGCCACTTGTAGTAACTCACCGTCTAGTCACGGGTCTCTCGGTTTTAGAATATGACGATAATTGCAAAAATCAACACTTAGACTTGAAAATAAGCCGTTAAAGGGTGAAAACCCAAACCATCCCCCAAACGAACCCGTAAGAGGCACGAACACCTCGCACGGGACCAATGTAACTTGTACGAACTGACCACATAGTCCCGGGTCTCTCGGTTTAAGAATATGACGATAATTTGCAAAAATCAACACTTAAGGGTGAAAATCCAAACCAGCCCCCAAACAAAACCGTAGGAGGCACGAACACTTCGCACAGGACCAATGTAACTTATAGAAACTGACCGCGTAGTCGCGGGTCCCGATTTGAGAATATGACGATAATTTGCAAAAATCAACACTTAAGACTTAAAAACAAGCCGTTAAAGTGCGAAATCCCAAACAAGCCCCCCAACGACCCTGTAAGTGGTACGAACACCTCACATGGGACAAATGTAACTCATATGAAATCACCGCCTAGTCACGGGTCTCCCAGTTTGAGAATACGACGATAATTTGCAAAAATCAACTCTTAGACTTAAGAACAAGCCGTTGAAGAGTGAAAACTCAAACCAGCCCCCAAACGGCCCCGTAAGAGGCACGAACACCTCGCATGGGACCAATGTAGCTTGTAAGAACTGATCGCGTAATCGCGGGTCTCCCGGTTTGAGAATATGACGATAATTTTCAAAAATAACACTTAGACTTAAAAATTAGCCGTTCAAGGTTGAAAACAAAAACCAGCCCCCAAACGACCTTATAAGATGCACGAACACCTCGTACGGAACCAATGTAACTTGTAGGAACTGACCGTGTATCACGGGTCTCCCGGTTTGAGAATATGACGATAATTTGAAAAAATGAACACTTTGACTTAAACATAGGCCGTTAAAGGGTGATAAGCCAAACTAGCTCCCAAACGGACCTGTAAGAGGCACAAACACCTCGCACGGGACCAATGTAAGTTGTATGAACTGACCGCGTAGTCCTGGATATCTCGGTTTGAGAATATGATGATAATTTGTAAAAATTAACACTTAAACTTAAAAATAGGCCATTAAAGGGCGAAAATCCAAACTAGCCCCCAAACGGATCCGTAACAGGCACGAACACCTCGCACAGGACCAATGTAACTTATAGAAATTGATCGCGTAGTCACGGATCTCCCGATTTAAGAATATGACGATAATTTGCAAAAATAACACTTAGACTTAAAAATAGGTCCTTAAAGGGTGAAAACCTAAACCAACCACCAAACGTCCTCGTAGTGGGCACGAACACCTCGCACGGGACCAATGTAACTTAAAGGAACTGAACGCATAGTTCTGGGTCTCCCGATTTGAGAATACGATGATAATTTGTAAAAATCAACACTTAGACTTAAAATCAAGTCGTTAAAGGGTGAAAACCCAAAACAACCTCCAAACGACCCCGTAAGAGGCACGAACACCTCGCACGGGACCAATGTAGCTTGTAGGAACTGATCGCGTAGTCACGGGTCTCCCGGTTTGAGAATATGATGATAATTTGAAAAAAATAACACTTAGACTTAAAAATAGGTCGTTTGAGGGTGAAAACCCAAAGCAGCTCCCAAACGAACCTATAAGAGGCACGAACACCTCGCACGGGACCAACGTAACTTGTACAAACTGATCGCGTAGTCGCGGGTCTTCCAGTTTGAGAATACGATGATAATTTTAAAAATTAACTCTTAGACTTAAAAATAAGTCGTTGAAGGGTGAAAACCCAACCAGCCCCCAAATGGCCCCGTAAGAGGCACGAACACCTCGCACGGGATAGATGTAGCTTGTACGAACTGACCACATAGCCGCGGGTCTCCCGGTTTGAGAATATGATGATAATTTGCAAAAATCAACACTTAAGATTTAAAAACAAGCCGTTAAAGGGAGTAAACACAAACCAGCCCCCAAATGACCCCGTAAGAGGCACGAACACCTCGCACAGGACCAATTTACTTGTACGAACTGATCGCGTAGTCACGGGTCTCCCAATTTGAGAATATGACAATAATTTGTAAAAATCAATACTTAAACTTAAAAACAAGCCATTAAAGGGTGAAAACCCAAACTAGCCCCTAAACGACCCCGTAAGAGGCACGAACACCTCGCACGGGACCAATGTAGCTTGTAGGAACTGACCGCGTAGTCACGGGTAACCCGATTTATGAATATGACGATAATTTTCAAAAATAACACTTAGACTTAAAAATAGACAGTTTCAGTGTGAAAAACTAAAACCAGCCCCCAAACGGACCCGTAAGAGGCACGAACACCTCGCACTAGACCAATGTAACTTGTACAAACTGACTGCGTAGTCGCAGGTCTCCCGATTTAAGAATATGACGATAATTTGCAAAAATAACACTTAGACTTAAAAATATGCCGTTAATGGGTGAAAACCTAAACCAGCCCCCAAACAGACCCGTAAGAGGCACAAACACCTCGCACGGGTCTAATGTAACTTGTAGGAACTGATCGCGTATTACTGGGTCTCTCAGTTCGAGAATATGATGATAATTTGCAAAAATAACACTTAGACTTAAAAACAGTTCGTTAAGGGGTGAAAACTTAAACCAGCCCCCAAACGGACCAGTAAGAGGCACAAACACCTCGCACGGGAGCAATGTGAACTGACCGAGTAGTCCCGGGTCTCCCGATTTGAGAATGTGATGACAATTTGGAAAAATAACACTTAGACTTAAAACACAAGTCGTCTAAGGGTGAAAACCCAAACCAGCCCCAAACGACACTATAAGAGGCACGAACACCTCGCACGGGGCCAATGCCTCTTGTAGTAACTCACTGTGTAGTCACGGGTCTCTCGGTTTGAGAATATGACGATAATTGCAAAAATCAACACTTAGACCTAAAAACAAGTCGTTAAATGGTGAAAACCCAAACCATCCCTCAAATGGATCCGTAAGAGGCACGAACACCTCGCACGGGACCAATGTAACTTGTACGAACTGACCGCGTAGTCCCGGGTCTCCCGGTTTGAGAATATGACGATAATTTGCAAAAATCAACACTTAAAGATAAAAAAGGCCGTTAAAGGGTGAAAGTCCAAACCAGCCCCCAAACGAATCCGTAGGAGGCACGAACACCTCGCACAGGACCAATGTAACTTGTAGGAACTGACCACGTAGTCGCGGGTCCCGGTTTGAGAGTATGACGATAATTTGTAAAAATCAACACTTAAGACTTAAAAACAAGCCGTTAAAGGATGAAAACCCAAACAAGCCCCTAAACGACCCCGTAAGTGGCACGAACACCTCGCACGGGACCAATGTAACTTGTATGAAATGACCGCGTAGTCACGGGTCTCCCAGTTTGATAATATGATGATAATTTGTAAAAATCAACACTTAAGACTTAAAAATAAGCCGTTAAAGGGTGAAAACACAAACCAGTCCCCAAACGACCCCGTAAGGGGCACGAACACCTCGCACGGGACCAATGTAACTTGTACGAACTGATCGTGTAGTCACGGGTCTCCCAGTTTAGGAATACGACAATAATTTGTAAAAATCAATACTTAAACATAAAAATAAGCCATTATAGGGTGAAAACTCAAACCAGCCCCCAAACGACCTCGTAAGAGGCACGAACACCTCGCACGGGACCAATGTAACTTGTAGGAACTGACCGTGTATCACGGGTCTCCCGATTTGAGAATATGACGATAATTTGCAAAAATTTACACTTAGACTTAAATATAAGACGTTAAAGGGTGATAAGCCAAACCATCCCCCAAACGGACCTCTAAGAGGCACGAACACCTCGCACGGGACCAATGTAACTTGTACGAACTGACCACGTAGTCTTGGGTCTCTCGGCTTGAGAATATGATGATAATTTGTAAAAATCAACACTTAAACTTAAAAACAGGCCGTTAAAGGGTGAAAATCCAAACTAGCCCCCAAACGGACCCGTAACAGGCACGAACACCTCGCACAGGACCAATGTAACTTATAGAAATTGATCGCGTAGTCACGGATCTCCCTGTTTGAGAATATGACGATAATTTGCAAAAATAACACTTAGACTTAAAAATAGGTCCTTAAAGGGTGAAAACCTAAACCAACCACCAAACGTCCTCGTAGGAGGCACGAACTCCTCTCACGGTACTAATGTAACTTATAGGAACTGAACGCGTAGTCCTGGGTCTCCCGATTTGAGAATACGATGATAATTTGTAAATATCAACACTTAGACTTAAAATCAAGCCGTTAAAGGGGGAAAACACAAACCAGTCCCCAAACGACCCCGTAAGAGGCACGAACACCTCGCACGGGACCAATGTAACTTGTACGAACTGATCGCGTAGTCACGGGTCTCCCAGTTTGAGAATTTTACAATAATTTGTAAAAATCAACACTTAAGACTTAAAAACAAGCCGTTAAAGGGTGAAAATCCAAACAAGCCCCTAAACGGCCCCGTAAGTGGCACGAACACCTCGCACGGGACCAATGTAACTTGTATGAAATGATCGCGTATTCACGGGTCTCCCAGTTTGATAATATGATGATAATTTGTAAAAATCAACACTTAAGACTTAAAAATAAGCCGTTAAAGGGTGAAAACCCAAACCAGCCCCCAAACGACCCCGTAAGAGGCACGAACACCTCGCGCGAGACCATTGTAGCTTGTAGGAACTGACCGCGTAGTCACGGGTCTCCCGATTTGAGAATATGACGATAATTTGCAAAAATAACACTTAGACTTAAAAACAGGCCGTTTGAGGGTGAAAACCCAAAGCAGCCCCCAAACGGACCCGTAAGAGGCACGGACACCTCGCACGCGACCAATGTAACTTGTATGAACTGATCGCGTAGTCGCGGGTCTCCCAGTTTGAGAATATGATAATAATTTCGAAAAATAATACTTAGACTTAAAAACATGTCGTTAAATGGTGAAAAGCTAAACGAGCCCCTAAACGGACCTGTAAGAGACACGAACACCTCGCACGGGACCAATGTAACTTTTAGGAACTGACCGCATAGTCCTGGGTCTCTCGATTTGAGAATATGATGATAATTTACAAAAATAACACTTAGACTTAAAAATAGGCCGTTAAAGGTTGAAAACCTAAACCAGCACCCAAACGGACCCGTAAGGTCACGAACACCTCGCACGGGACCAATGTAACCTGTAGGAACTGACCGCATAGTCTTGGGTCTCACGGTTTGAGAATGTGATGAGAATTTGTAAAAATAACACTTAGAGTTAAAAATAGGCCGTTAAAAGGTGAAAACCTAAACCAACCACCAAACATCCCCGTAGGAGGCACGAACACCTCGCACGGGACCAATATAACTTATAGGAACTGATCTCGTAGTCCCTGGTCTCCCGGTTTGAGAATACGATAATAATTTGTAGAAATCAACACTTATACGTAAAACACAAGCCGTTAAAGGGTGAAAACCTAAACCCTCCCTCAAACGGACCCGTAAGAGGCACACACACCTCACACAGGACCAATGTAGCTTATAGGAACTGACCACGTAGTCACGGGTCTCTCGGTTTGAGAATATGATGATAATATAAAAAAATAACACTTAGACTTGAAAACAACCCGTCAAAGGGAGAAAACCCAAACCATCCCCCAAACGGCCCCGTAAGAGGCACGAACACCTCGCACAGGACCAATGTAACTCGTACAAACTGATCGCATCGTCCTGGGTCTCCCGGTTTGAGAATATGATGATAATTTCCACTCTATATATAATTTTTTAGTTTGAGTAAGCTTTTTTTTTAAATTTCTTGGTTACTAATATCGTATCTTTTTTGTATCCTATTTTTTGCGGGATAACATTTTATCATTAGCATTTATTCACGGGGAACACACGGAGAACTCAATGGTTTACAACAAGGCGTTTATTCATGATTCTATTTTTTTTTGTTATGGTCATGCGAGCTTTTGTAGTTTTATTGTAAACTTTAATAGCAGTGCGGGCTTTTGTAAGTTTATATTTTATATTATGTAGCCGTGCGGGCTTTATGTTATCCAGGTTTTGTATTAGCAGGTTTTGGAATGTCCAGAAAATAGAGAAAACTCTGCCCAATTTTTTTTTTGTCTGTGGACTACTAAAGACTTGTAATATTTTGAAGTTTGTATGAACATTAGTTTATCAATAACGTGCAAGATTTGCAATTTGTGAATTTTTTTGTTTTCAAATAATTTTTTTTTCTTTTTATCAAAAATTTGGCACAGTTCAAAATCATGCCAGAAGTATATCAAATTTTGGCACGGTTTTGAATTGTGCCAAAAGTTTTTCAAACTGTGCTCAATCTAGCACAGTTCAAAAGTGTGCCAGAAATATCAAATTCTGGCACGGTTTAAAAGTGTGCCAGAAGTGTTCCTGTTTGGTCAAATCTGGCACACTTTTGAGCTGTGCTAGAAAAAAATGGCCATTTTGGAACACCTAATTCTGGCACAGTTCAAAACTGTGCTAGATTTGATCTGGCACAGTTTTAAACCATGCTAGATTCCTATTTTTGGTGTAGTAGTCACCCCCATATGCTGGATAGCCGTCCCACATGGATAAAAGGTCAGCTGCAAATTCCCCAGCAAGAGCAAAAAAGGATCAATATCAACAAAAGATCATCATGGGAAAGACACTCTAAAAAAAAGGGGGGGGGGGGGGGGGGGACTTACTTGCTCACTCGTCAGGCCATTCAAGACCTGACGCACCGTCTCAAAAGAGAGGGATATCTTCGATTACCTATTGGACTTCCTCCACCGATACATCCGACAGAAGTCCCCAACAGACTTGTCCTTCAAAGATATCAATTGGGTATTAAACCTAATTACCTCATAGATACACGTCTGCAAAGGACAAAGGGTCAACATTTATGAAATCAAGAATAAAACACATGAAGGAAAATGCGAAAAATGAAGAATACCTCAAGAAGATACGTGGCTCTAGTAAAAGTTTGTCGGAAGCACCGGATGAATGCATCAAGAGAATGGCATGTCACCAAGGTCAGGCTCCCCCAATCATAAAGACGAATGTACGAAAACACCCTTAAGAATGGAAAAAACCACAAGTTCATGACATCACCACTCGTCGCCACCAAAAAATCTCCCAGATGCAGCAAAATAAACAGACGAGCCATCTGACGTACCTGCCGCCCGTCGCTCTCACCAGTCCTCCTCCTCAACAATAACTCCCTCAAAAGAGACAAATGAAGAGAGTCCCCAGAAACCACCCTCTCCACATCACCCAACGTCGTTGTCACCGCCTCCGGCGTCACCCTTAGTGTCCAATCCAACTCAATTTGCATACCCTCGCAATCCAGCCCCAACAGCTACTGCACATCTATGGGAGTCACTGTCATCTCCCTAAAGCCAAACCGAAAGGTGTGGGTGGTGTCCCACCACCTTTCCTAGAGCACAAATAACAACCGTAGAACGAGGCATCTCATCCAGAGCAGACGCCAGTCTCCAAAAATGGGGCGATTACACCATCCAACACACCACAGATGGAAGGTGCTCCCAACCATCCATAAGCCCTGTCATCCCTCGGTCATGCATAGTCGACATAGAAACATCAGACTCTCAAAAGTAAAAATAAAAATAAAAACCTTTGTCAAGTTCAAGAAATAAGGAAATCTCGTTAAGAAAAAAGAGAGAGAATACCAGAAGGCATTTGCCAAGAAGTTTCACTTTTTGGCTGTTTGGTTGCACAATTTACCGCGGCATTATTTGTTAGTGTACAACACCCTTTATACATAAGTTGTTGGAAAACTTTGCTTACCTATTTGACTAAGAAATATTTGCCAACAAATTTGTTAACTTCTTAAACGGTTTTAATGTTTTAAAAAATAATTTAAAAACTGTTTTAAATAATTAAAAAATTGTTATGAATATTTAAAAACTATTTGTAATGTTTTAAAAACTGTTTTTCGTATTATAAAAAATTGTTAAGAAAATGTTTTACCAATTTTTTTAAAAATCGTAATATAAAAATATTGTAAAAATTGTTTTTAACATTTTTAAAAACTGTTTTGAATCTAATATAAACACAGTTTTAAAGTTTTAAAAAACTATTTTAAATAGTTAAAAAACTGTTATGAATATTTAAATAAATTGTAATATTTTAAAAACTATTTTTAATATTATAAAAAAATGTTAAGAAAATGTTTTACCATTTTTTTTAAAAAATGGTAAAATAAAAATATGGTAAAAAATGTTTTTAAGGCCACTCGAGAAGAGCGATGAAGTGAAGGCTGGTACAAGAGAGTCCGATCCTCCGCCACTTGCTCGAATAAGTCAAAAGAGTTTTCGCTACCCAAACCAAGGGGCACCCTAGCCCTCCATTCCAATCCTGCCTAGTCGTTAGCATTGAGCCACGCCATGTGTGTTGAGCTACTTGAGAACTCAGCCATCTCTTGACTTTCGAATGTTAAAATTATTTGTAGAAGGTAATTGCAAAAGAAGGCAAGTCGAAAAGTTTTGAAAAATGAGGAGAACCCGCCCCTTTTTATAGGAGGCTAAAAGGAATGCCGATCGACATCTCCCTGTCACCCACTGATCAAAACTGTCCCTTCACCTGTTCGAGGTACCCCAAAAGACCGTGACACTGCCATTTGGCACCCCTCTATCTATGCTGGTCATCACCCCTGTGAAATTTCATACAAAAAGCCCCAAAAAATGCCAGAAAATTCCGAAAAATCTCCGGAAAAATCCCAAAATTCCCAAATGGATTTGAGAAGCTTGTCCATCAAGAAAAATATTTTTATTACACTCATTCCCTCAGAATAACCCTTATCTCCCCCAGCGAAATGCCTGAAATCAATTTCATGTCTCCCCAGCAACGTCTCTAAAGGACACCACAAAATTAAAAAATTCCCCGGCTGAGAAACGTCCAACCCTCGGATCATTTCCTCTTCCCTAGCGGAACCGAAAATCAAATGCTTCCCCAAATCCCTAGCAGAACTACAAGATACGTATCCCCAATGGAGTCTCCAAATTTCCCCAAGCAATTTAAGCCTGTAGAATTGGCTTTGACCCGTAGAATTGGTCACCCCCACTTAAGCCCTCAGAATTGGTTGCTTCTACTTAAGCCCTAGGAATTGGCTTTGACCCGCAGAATTGGTCTCTTCTACTTAAGCCCGCAAAATTGGCTTCGACCCCGCATAATTGGTCACCCTTACTTAAACCCTCAGAATTGGCTTTGACCCACAGAATTGGTCGCTCCTATTTAAGCTCGCAGAATTGGCTTGGATCAGCATAATTGGTCGCTTCTACTTAAGCCCGCAGAATTGGTTTTGGCCCGCATAATTGGTGACCCCCACTTAAGCCCACAGATTTGTCTTTGACTCGCAGAATTGATCACCCCACTTAAGCCCTCAGAATTAGCTTCGACCCGCAGAATTGGTCGCTTCTACTTAAAGCCCGCAAAATTGTCTTAGACCTACAAAATTGGTCGCTTTTACTTAAACCCTCTGAAATGTCTTTGACCCGCTGAATTGGTCACCCTTATCTTAAGCCCGCAGAATTGACTTTGACCCGTAGAATTGGTCACCCCTACTTAAGTCCGTAGAATTAGTTTTGACCTGCAGAATTGATCACCCCCACTTAAGCCCGCAGAATTGGCTTTGACCTGCAGAATTGGTCACCCCCACTTTAGCTCGCAGAATTGGCTTCAACCTGCAGAATTGGTAACCCCAACTTTAGCCCGTAGAATTGGCTTCGACCAGCAGAATTAGTCACCCCTATTTTAAGCCCATAGAATTGGCTTCGACCCACATAATAGGTCGCGCCTATTTTAAGCCCGTAGAATTAGCTTCGACCTGCAGAATTGGTCACCCTTACTTAAGCCCGCGGAATTGGCGTCGGCCCGCAGAATTGGTCACTCCTAAGCCCGCAGAATTGTCTTTGACCCGCAGAATTGGTCATCCCTACTTAAGCCTTCAGAATTGGCTTTGACCTGAAGAATTGTTCGCTCTTATTTAAGCCCGCAGAATTGGATTTGACCCACAGAATTGGTCGCTTCTACTTAAGCCCGCAGAATTATCTTTGACCCGTAGAATTGGTCACCCCTACTTAAGCCCTCAAAATTGGCTTCGACCCGCAGAATTGGTCACCCCACTTAAACCCTCAGAATTGGCTTCAACCCCACAGAATTGTTCGCTTATACTTAAGCCCACAGAATTGGTCGCTTTTACTTAAACCCTCAGAATTTTTTTTTAACCCGCATAATTGGTCACCCCTATCTTAAGCCCGCATAATTGGCTTTGATCCACAGAATTGGTATCCACATCAATCACTCCCTAACTTTGACATCATTCATCACCTCCTCTTAGGTCCTCAGAATCGACCATCCCCAGCATCCCCTTAAGTCCTCAGAATCGACCTCGACCCTCTGAACCTGTCATCCTCGTTCCTTAGGTCCGCATAACTGACCTCTATCACGTGGTGTCTATTCGATGGCTTTCACTTATTCCAAGTTCACCCGTCGAGGGGATCTGTGGACACCACATTCTAGGACCCACTAAGTATCTCCTTAGGTCCCTAACACCTCTTTATTTCACTACAAACCCTAGGTTGCACTCTGAGTATCGATCTAAAGGACCACCGGGTGCTCTCGAGCCCTGATTTACCCCTACCAACCTCACCGTCAGAGTGAAATCTCTTTGAATCTTCAAAGGGCACTAAAACCCCTTTCCAACGGTTTGCCCCGTGCACAAAACGGCATAATCGTTGTGACGAACGATCAGTTTTCCCTTGAAAATTAATCCGGAGGCTCCCGAGCGCTCCCGAGCTCCGTTTGACCAAGATAAACTCCTCCGTTCAAATGATACTGAATGAATCTATGAAGGGCATTGAATACCCTTTCTAATGGTCCGCCCTGTGCGCGATTCTGAACCTACGATACGGACGAATGATCTGTTTTACTCTGAGAGGTCACTGGGCGCTTTCAAGCCCCGATTGACCTAGGTCAACTGTTCGAACCGAGCAAAAATCTTTGGAATGTCGAAGTACATATCCTAACCTTTACAATGGTTTACTCCGTGCACGATTCTAACTTACCATGCGGACGAACGATCCGTTTCCGTCCGACGATCTCCCGTCTAAAGAATCGACGTGCGCTTCCAAGCCATATTTGACCCAAAGTCAACTCTCGGACCCGGGAGAGGCCCAAAGGACTCTTAAAGTTCTCTAAAGTACTTTTCTAATGGTATGCCCCATGCATAATTCGAAGTTATGGATTACGTTCTATGACCGTTTTTCTAAGAAAAGCTGCATGAGACTACCAATTGGCAAGTCCAAATCCCTGCCTATCAGTAGTGTGTCTAGGATCACCTGCCAATAGGCAGGACAAGGGAAGTTCTGATCGGTAACCCCCTGACCCTATAAAAGGAGGTCATGACCTCACACTAGACCAAGACCAGAGATCCATCAACATCAGTGATCTTAGCAACATTCTCTCAAAATCAGCGAAGTCCCCCCTGTGAAGTTCCATTCAAGCTTACCTTCCCATCCTCTTCATACCAAATTTGGTAAAATCATATTCTCTCTCATCCAACACTCATATCACATTCAAGGGAGTCCATCCAAGATCAAATATCAAGCTTCAAAAAAGGTCCAATTTCTTCCATCACTCTTTAAATTCCTTATTTTTGCATAAATTTCATTAGATTCATAATCTAGTTCCTACTTTAGTTCATACACATTAATATTAATATTTTTATTAGTATACTGCACGTATTTTATTTTTTATAAAAAATCCCAAAACAAACAAAAAAAGGGTTACACCTATAAATTCTGAATGGAATTATCCATCACACTTTTTCAAAACCAAAACACATTTTCTACACACATGCATCTATAATAAAATTTCATTACGATTTATGGGATAAACCCCACCCCCCATGCCGCATTCGAACTACGTGGACTTTGATGCCTTTATAGGCTACGTAGGCATTTCGGATTAAAACCTGTGATTCGAGTCCAATTTTCTAATTTTTTAATTTTCTCAATTCCAAAAATTCCCCATTTTTTCTAAAACTTCCCACTTCCATGTTTATCATATGCTTGTATTACATAGTAAGATTGTTTGCATTTCATCCAACATGTATTATCGTTTCATAATGACGATTAATATCACGATAAATTCACAAATCGTATTATATATATATATATATATATATATATATATATATATATATATATATATATATATATATATATATTATTTTGGGAACAATCCTATGGATGATCTCACTCTACCATTCCCATGGTATGAGTTGAACGATTCCGATCTTTATTATATATACACACACATACACTTCACAGATACATAAAGGAAAATAATAACACTAGCCCATGAGCGATCGAAAGGGCTGTATGGGTGCCTAACACCTTCCCATTCCATAACTTAGCCCCCGAACCTTTAATCTATTGGTTTCGTATGCATAAGTTTGTCCTTGATGCCACTCTCTTGAAGTGGAAACATGTTATTTTGCCTATTTTGTACAAAATAGGCTGGCGACTCCATCTCTTTATTAACCCCACATCGATGACGATCGAAGCGCCCCAAAAAAGGGCGCAAGACCTCAATCTTTTGAGGGATCCTCCACCCCCTTTCCCCTCAAAGATTTTCTCAGAATGTCCACAGTGTTGCTGATCAATAAATCTGTCAAGCTTTCCCCTTCGAATGAGTTCTTTAATTTCATTCTGAAGAGCAACACAACGATCTGTTGTATGTTCGTGATCCCTGTGAAATTCATAATATTTGGATCTATCCCTCTTGGCAGAAGGTGTTCTTGGATTTTCAGGCCAACGTACGTCCTTGTCGTGCTTTATCTCCTTCAAAACATGGTGGATGCCCATTGTTAAGGGAGTGAAATTGTTATAACTTTTGAGTTGGTCCATATTCCTTTTTTGCTTTGATTCCTTGTGATCCTTAGGATCTTTGTGTTTCTTTTTATCAATTTTTCTTTCATCCTTTACGTAAGAGTTTTGCTTGGTTTCCATAACTTCCTCGGCGTTCATGATTTTGGCTGCCTTTGCCATCAACTCTGTCATTATTTTCAAAGGATCTTTACCAAGTGTGTAGTAGAACTTCTCGGGGAGCAACCCACTTATAAGGGTTGTAATAGATATTTTTTCCTCATAATTAATGACTTTTAACTTTTCATTGTTAAAATGAGTGATGTAATCTCGGGTACTCTCTCTCACTTTTTGCCTTACATTGAGAAAATGAGCTACTCATTTCACTAGTTTAGCTCCAAAGCATAAGTTACCAATGAATAGCTCGACAAGCTGATTAAAACTAGAAAACTACCTCCAAAGAAGACTGTTATACCAGATCTCAACAGGTCTTATAGTTGTCCCTAAGAATATCCTGCATCTCATTTCGTCAAGGACGACATAGATGTCAGCGGCTTCCTGATACTGCTCTATATAAAGGACGAAATCAGTTTTCCCATTATGTTTGGGAGTAACTACAGGAGCTTTAAACTTTTAAGGCATAGGAAAATCCACAATAGCTTGTACGAAAGGAGATCTCTTCACAAAGTTTCTCTGCAAAAGGTTATTGGACTTAGCCATTTCTCCTAATCTATCCTCCAACTGCTAGATATATCCCTTCCATGCATTGTTACCAGCGTCAGATCTGTGTGTTGCAGCTTTTTCATTCTGACCAGCTGTTTGTTCTAAACTCTCCTCCTGTGAATGCTGCTCGACACGAGTAATTCGTCGGGCATCTGATCTAGATTGGGTTGAGCCCTCACGTTAATCGGTTGGTCATCGAGTATTTCTTGACAATGCCCTGGGAATATTTTTATTCCTCTTGGGTCCCAAACGATCAAAGGAGATGCTTGACTTAGCCTTTCTAAGGCACTCAATCTTTCAGGAGTACAAAACTGTTCGTCATAGGGTTCCGATGTTCTGAGCGAAGAACTTACTCATGGGTCATAAAAAGTTATCTCTAGTAGTCCTAGATTGGCCATGCCTACTGCTTTTTAGAGGCGGTGGTGGCATATTTCCACGAGCTAATAAAGAATGTGACTTGGCTTGCAAGGTTTACGCTAACTGCCTTATGGTATCTTGCATAGCCTCTTGTCCTCTAGCGAGACTAGCTAAGATTCCAGTCAAATCATTATTAGTTGGTGGAGCAGAAGGAACATGTGGGATGCATTATTCCTGGTACTTGACTTAGGAATATTAGTCATACTTGATAAATGAATGAGTGAAAACGTTTGGAAACACGTTTCCACAGACGACGTCAATCTGTTGATGCAAAAAACTACAATATATCTAATTATTTGATCACAAATAAATAAGCAAATAAAAGAGACAGGTAAGATTTTTAAAGTGGTTCGTCTGAAGGGAAAAACCTACGTCCACTGTCTTGTATTGCCTGTTTATCACTTGGATTATGTTCTGATCCCTTTTGGTGTAGGGATTAAAATGTATTTATAGCCCTTTAGGGGGATCAGGAGTCGAAATGTTAAAGGATGAAATGCCTTTATAAATTAAGCATTTCCATGAGTACATATTATTCATAATGTATATGACTGTTGGCGCTTTTCTAACCATGTTGGTCGGTCTTCCTGCTGTTGGTCGGCATTCCTGGATTTGGTATGGGATTTATGCCTTGCTGACTATGACTGGTGCCATATTAGATAACACATGCTTATTTATGATTGGTCCACGTAAGAGGGTGATTTTTGGTATCAACAACGATAATTATAAAAATTAGTATATATCATAAATTCAATATCTTATCTTAAAGTCATTATAAAAGGTTAATTTTTTCATAAATAAACTTGCCTACTATTTTTAAATATTTTTATTATATAAAAAACTATTTTTAATAAATAAAAACTTCAAAATAACTGGACGTATTTTTATATAAAAAATTATACATATTTTTATTTGTTTTGGTTTAAAAAATTGTATGTCATTTATAGTTACAAACTTAAAGTTTTTTCTATAAATAAAACATTAAAAATATTTTTATAACCAATTTTTTTTATTCCTATTAAATACAATTTCAAAATTTTGATTTTTTTTTAAACTTAAAAACTATTTTTTATAAATTAAAACTTCAAAATACGTATTTTATATAAAAAAAAATTATACATATTTTTACTTTTTTAATTAAAAAATATTATGTCATTTATAAATAAAAACTTAAAGTTTTTTTTCTATAAATACAACGTTAAAAATATTTTTATAATCAGAACCATTTTTTATTTATATAAAAAATAATTTTGAAAACCTTTTTTAAAATTTTTATTCTTGAAATAAAAATGTTATATAGATGTAATCTTATTAGTAGCATTGTATAATGTGATTTGAGCGAAGAATAATAAAAAAAGATTAATTGAATATAAATTGTGTTGAATCGAGAGATTAATCAATTTTTTTGATTTTAATTTGTTTTTGATTTATTCATTTAAGCACAAGGGAATATTACTTCTAAGAAAAAGGTAAAATTTATTAATTATCACTCATATTTTTCATATTATCATATTAGTGATATAATATAAGCATAATTAAATAAATGGATAAATGTATTCAAAGGATTAAATAAAGTGCTTTAAGGGCACAAATAAAGCGATGAGGGCATGTGGAGAGTGGGCCCAAAATTGAAATGTGGACCAGTAAGTAGATGTGTGCAGCATTCATTGCGCCACCAATCACTCATAAACATCTCTATTTATAATCCACACTACCACTCGTCCTATCATCAAACCCCTCTTACCTTTTCCACTTTGCTTTTCTCCTCTACTGGTTTCAGCTTCCCACCAAAAAAAAAAGAGGGGTTTGTTCATATCAAAGAATGGCAATGGCCAAGTTCTTTGCCTTCATGCTCTTATCACTACTTGCCATTTCCATGCTTCAAACAACGGTGAATATTTCTTTTCTCTTAAACATCATTATAAATATAAATGTGAACATGCTGACAAAAAAATGTGTTACACATTAACATTCATTAAACGAGAAAGATATTTTGCTTACCCTTACTCGTTATTTTGGTCATTTTTCCATAGGTTATGGCATCAAATGGACACGGGGGACACCACCGCAACAGGGTAAGTTTTATTTTTACTCGTCATTGTTGGAAAAGCTTAGATCTATATGTTTTTAAGGATCATGCTAACGATTTTTTTTTTTTTGTAATTTTTGGAATTTAATTACAGAACCGATATGGGCCTGGGAGTCTAAAGAGCTACCGTAAGTATTGAAATGTAGCTTCATTTAATTTAGTTTTCTCGGTTAAAGTTTAGTTCTGATTTCAAAATTTCCAAGATCGAGTTGGTTTGTCTCGTTTTGGCTTAAAAATTTACAGAATCAAAAGTCGGGCCTAGATCCATGTAAAACCAAGATGGAATCGAATATTTGACTTTTGGACTTATGTTTTAAGTGTTTTGCTTACGATTTTAAATGTTGAAAATAATTCGGAAAGATTAATTTTTAAGGGACATATACCAAATAGTCCCTTAAATATTTTTTAATACTTATTTAGTCCAAGTCTTTTTATTTTGGCTCAAAAAGTCCTTTCCTAACTAAAAATATATGTCCTTTTTAAAAAATATATATTTATAGTAGGGATTATTAAATAATTGATCCAATTTTTAATGCGTTCTTGGTGATTTTTATCGGGCATCATTTTGTTAACTACTTTAATTAGTAATAAATACAGAAAGGAAATATATAGAATCGAGAATGAACGGAACTAACTCAAAACAAAAGCGCCATTTGAGCAAATTTTCCTTTTCTTTTTGCTGATTTCGGACTCCATACTTTTTTCAGTCATTTCCCATGCAACACATTGTATTTCCTTGTGTCCGGATCCAATTTTACCGAAGTACAAACAGAGAGACTAACGCGGGTGTGACGCTTCTTGGAAATGTCACATTATTCTGAATCACAACTCTGAGTCGGCGTGATGCGACGTGTCACACCATTCTCTATCACATTTTTGAGTCTCGGCCTAGAATTGTAGTTTTGTTTTACCTCACCAGCGTGATTGATTGGAATCCTTCAGGAATTGTTTTCTGTTTTTTTTAAAAACAATTTGACAAACCAGCAAATCGGGAACTCCTCATGAATGAATTTTATTATTATGGGGGACCCATACCTGGAACAACCCTCTCCTTGCAGTTGATTTCGGTGACTAAATCAATTCCATTTTGAAAAATGTCTTTCAATTTTTTTTTTTGTTTACAGAGGAGTAAATCTGATATATTCAACAAATGGGAATCAATGCTTTGGGAACTTTTTAGAAATCTGTCAGAAAAAAATAATTCACGCAATTTAAAGGAAAATAAATCTTGGATATCCTTTCAAATCGATTTTTGATTAGAATCAGACTTTTTTTTTTTGGACAATTCAGAAGTTAAAAATTCTCTATATTGTGTCAAATAAAAGAAATAATCTTTAGTCTGCAAAATTAATTTTATTTAATGTTTAATTCAACTTATTTTCAAAGCTACCAAATTTAGTAATGGTTAATTCACCCAGAGAGTGATTCTTTCACATTAAATGTCACTTGCACCGGAGGTCAATACAATGAGTAGAAAATGTTATTTAAAATATGCTTCTAATATTTAATGTTTAAATGAGTTTTTCTTAAATACCCATAATATAATACATATGGATTTAAAAAAAAATAAAGCTTAATAAAAAGATATAATTACTAGCTCAAATATAAATTTTAAAAATATAACTGATCAATATTGATTTAATTTAATTTTATAGCAATTTACATTTACCCAATCGTTTACTCATGTGCATCCTTGTATATTAATAATGAAAAAGCTAATGAAATGATTATAATGGTATTATTATGTTTATGGTGTATGCGGGTGAGCAGAATGCCTACCAGAATGCACAAGGAGGTGCAGTCAAACACAGTACCACAAGCCCTGCATGTTCTTTTGTCAGAAGTGTTGTGCCAAATGCCTTTGCGTCCCACCCGGTTTCTACGGCAACAAAGCTGTATGCCCTTGCTACAACAACTGGAAGACCCAGCAAGGTGGCCCAAAATGCCCTTGAACACTTCAGAGTTCTACACTACTCACTTGGGTCAAAAGATGATCTTTATTTATTTTATATTTACTACTATTGTCTAACTAGACTATATTTTGTGTAATTTGTTTTTCGAATGCTGATGGTGGTCTGTAGCCCCCTCACTGTTGTCACTCCATTGGGTTTTTTCCACCTATGGAAGCGGCCCATTATGAATGAATCTTATTTATATGAAAATGCCTTTCCCCTATTTCTGATGCGTGGATTCAAATTTCAGTTTTATAGGTAATTGTTTGGTACAACTTGTTTGGTTTCTTCGTTAGGCAGACTTATCGGTGAAAGCATGGGTTATAATTAACAGGCCCGAGCTCTTGATTTTCTTAAGGAATAAAGATACGTGCATCAAAATTTCCTCCAAAACCTTTCTAAAAGCAACGTGAATTTCATTTATTTTCTCATTCTTGTGGTATAGTCCCGGCAGGGCACAAATAATTATTACTTTTGGAGGAGATTTTGAGAGATTTATTTATAGCTCATAACATGATCTTTCTTAATATATTAACATCTATATTTTCTAATATTCATGTCAAAAAAGAACCCGCGGAGCGTGATCGAGGCGTGGAGGTCAAGCCTTAAGCCTTAGAAGCCTAGGCGTAAAAAGGCGTTTAGGTCTTTTTAATATATTTTAATATTTTTTAATCATAACAAGGCTATTAAAATACTAAAATTGTACATATTATAAAAATATGTCTGAATATTTGCAAATAAAAATACTATTTAATTATTTTGGATGAGATAATGATCCGATTTGTAAAAAGATTTTTAAAAGGCGATATCGTTTTACTAAAGCATTGTTGTTTTTAGAGAAAAAGTACGCCTTAAGGGTTTTACCAAGCATAAGGCGTCAAAATCTTAAGGCGGGGCGTTTCTCCCAAGCCTCAAGCCTAGGCGGAGCCTAGGCGGGTTTTTTAGAATAATGGAAAAGAATATGTAAATTATAATGTTATGTCTACTATTTATTAATAATAATTGTACAGAATTATAAATTGTAATATAATTACAGAAATGAAACTAAATTACAGAAAATAAGAACTTATTTGAATTTGCAGAAACAATAATAGAGCCCTGTTTAGAGCAATCTCCTTAAGATAAATTATTTCTTTCAATGTGCTTCGAGGTTGATGAATATTGCCTTCTTCCTTTTGCCCAGGAGCATTCGACTGAAGAAGTATGCCATTAGTCAGACTCTCTAGAAGCCTTAGGAGCAATGGAGTCTGGTGAGTCTTGTCTCTTGGTCAGCTGTTTCCGCTCGAGTGAAAATGCTTGATGGGGCGAGATTTGCCTTGGGTGAGGTTTCATAAAAAAGTCAAGTAGGACAGCGGTGACCGCGAATGGTTATAGTTCGTCACTCGCGGTATAACTCAAGATAGAAGGGATTTTTCAATTAATTATGTAGCACAACAATAATTAATTTCAACGAACTCAAATTCTGGGGTTTTACTCAATAACAATGCAAGAGATGTTATGCAGGAAAAATAATTTTTGGAACAGATATGACAGGAATTTTCTGGAACAAATATGACAACAATTCTGGAGGAGGAAAATTTTTCATTTTTTAAAAACGGAATTAACTGTTGACTGTTGGCAATAACTGCCAACAGTTTATTAATTAATTAATTAATCACGAAATTAATTAATAATTAAATCAATTAATTAATTTCGTAATTAATTAATAATTAAATCCCAGAAAGTTAAGTTAATTCGCCCAAAAAATGTAGAAGATTTTTATAAGTCCGAACCGAACCGAACCGAGCCGGACCGGACGCGCGCGCGCGTGGACCTTTGACCGAAAGTCAACCCGTGCATAGCTTAGGTCATATCCCCTTCAAAGAGTTGGGATATCCCAAAGCATCCAAGCCTTAGTCCATACTTGGGGTGTTATTAACTCATCAACTTTCTACTATTCTTCCAATGTGGGACAAGAGTTAAAACATACCCAATTCATTAACTTTCATTGCTTTGTTAGTCACTCTGGGGACATATTTATCATTCATAAGTTATTAAAATTGGACATGAATATATTTCGTTAATCTCCTTGCGGAGGAGAACGCGTTCGTATATGGTCTCACGATTTTCGTAGTGTGGGTTCCACCTAAATTTTAGCTCAAAGTTGCTCAAAAATCTGTCCAGAAAAATCTGGACAACTTTATAATAGTCCAATTTTCCAACAATCCCCAACATGAATGATATATCGCTATAAATAAACAGAACATATGCTAATGCAGATGCAGACACAAGTTGAGTAAAACTGAAGACTTTTTGCATCGGGAGAAGTAGCCTAGTGGCCTTGAACTTTCCTTAGTGATATACTATCGAATTTACTTGGTTAATCAGTAGACTTCACTTCCTTGAACCGTCAACCGTTTTTGTAAACCTAGACAACAGTATTCACACAACAATTCTTCAACACAGTTGGTTCTCACGTTTGTGTTCATTTTGGCCATGAACACCACTTGGTTCCGTGAATATTTTAGAGAATATGCATTTTATTATTCTCATAGAAGTGACCCCCTTCTTACTCACGTAGGTGACTTCCATAAAGAGTATCCTGCAATACCCCACTTAGACGTACTAAGATATAGATGTCATAAAAAGCATAACTTATCCAAATTTCGCGGTAGATATGCACTGTCTCATCTTTGGAATGGATAGGATTTAATCCCCTCCAGTGCTTACTGAATACCATGTAATTCGGTTTGCCCATTGAACCTAGATCTTGGGATCTCCAGTCAGCTAGGTTGGGTTGCCACTATATTGATTCTTATTTATTTATAGGCTTTAGACTCATTCCTCTCGATGATCTTTCAACTTGCTCTCGGTATAAACCTTTCGTTAGTGGATCCGATATGTTATCTTTTGACTTTACATAGTCAATTGAGATAATTCCATTTGAGAGAAGTTGTCTAACGGTATTGTGTCGACGACTAATATGTCGTGACTTTTCGTTATACATGTGATTTTGTTCCCTTCCAATCACTGATTGACTATCGTAATGTATACATATTGCGGGCACAGGTTTAGACCAATTTGGAACATCCTCTAAGAAATTTCGAAGCCATTTAGCTTCTTCTCCAGCTTTGTCTAGTGCAATGAATTCAGATTCCATTGTTGATCAAGCAATCCACGTTTGTTTTGAGGATTTTCAAGATACGGCTGCACCTCCGAGGGTAAACACATACCCACTCGTAGACTTAGAGTCTTTTGTATCGAATATCCAATTTGCATCGCAATGTTCTTCAAGAATAGCTGGATATTTTGAGTAGTGCAATCCATAGTTTTGAGTATATTTCAAATAACCCAAAACTCGCAATATTGCTTTCCAGTGATCTCTTCCTGGATTACTCGTAAATCGACTTAGCTTACTTATAGAGTATGCTATGTCCGATCGCGTACAGTTCATGCTGTACATTAAACTGCCTATAATACGAGAGTATTCTAGTTAAGATATGCTTTCACTATTATTTCTTGCTAGATGTTAATTTACATCTACGGGTGTCTTGGTAGGACTAATATCACACATCTTGAATTTTTCAAGTACTTTCTCTATGTAATGAGATTGAGATAGTATAAGTCCATCCGATGTTCTAGAAATTTTAATTCCT
Source organism: Sambucus nigra (assembly GCA_949130495.1). NCBI lineage: Eukaryota > Viridiplantae > Streptophyta > Magnoliopsida > Dipsacales > Adoxaceae > Sambucus > Sambucus nigra. The sequence goes on from OX422219.1 coordinate 117,564,540, forward strand.
AATATAACATCGGCGATTCCCAAATCTGTCATGTCAAATCTACTACTCAACATTTGTTTTGTAGTTTTGACAATTTCCAAGTTACTACCCATGATAAGCATATCATCAACATGGAGGCATACAATGACATATCCATTTTGAATGTATTTAAAGTAAACACATTTATCACATTCATTAATTTTGAAACCATTTGATAACATTGCATTATCAAATTTTTCATGCCATTGCTTAGGTGCTTGTTTTAATCCATATAGTGATTTAACAAGCTTACATACTTTTCCTTCTTGTCCGGGAGCTTTGAACCCTTCAGGTTGCTCCATATAGATTTCCTCGTCTAGTTCACCATTTAAGAATGCGGTTTTTACATCCATTTGATGTATTTCAAGTCCATTAATAGCAGCTATTGCCATTAACATCCGAATGGACGTTATTCTTGTTACCGGTGAATATGTGTCGAAGTAATCCAACCCTTCCTTTTGCCTATAGCCTTTAGCTACAAGTCTAGCTTTATATTTATCAATTGATCCATCGGCCTTCAACTTCTTTTTGAAGATCCATTTATAACCTAACGGTTTTGAACCTGGTGGAAGATCCACTAGTTCCCATGTATGATTTTGTAATATGGATTCAATTTCACTATTAATTGCGTCTTTCCAATTGGAAGCATCGGGTAAGGATATAGCTTCTTTATACGATTGAGGTTCATTTTCTAGAAAATATGTTAGAAAATTCGGACCAAAAGAAGTCGAGGTTTTTGCTCTTTTACTACGTCTTGGTTCAGCCTCTATTGATTTAAAAGGTTGATGAGTACCACTTGTAGTAGCTTGATTTGTCCTTTTAGAAGGACCAAATTCTGGGGTCATGTTATACGGGAATTCATTTTCAAAAAATAAAGCGTCCCTCGATTCAATAACCGTATTTATATGAATATCCGAAATCTCAGATTTACAAACTAGAAATCGATATGCACTGCTATTAGTAGCATAACCGATGAATACACAATCCACGGTTTATGGCCCTATTCTTACCTTTTTAGGTTTAGGAACCATCACTTTGGCTAAGCACCCTCACACTCGTAAATATTTATAGGAAGGTCTTCGATCTTTTCATAATTTATAAGGTGTCTTGTGAGTCTTTTTGTGAGGTACTTTATTGAGAATGTAATTAGCAGAAAGTAAGGCTTCCCCCCACAAATTTTGTGGAGCTCCTGAACTTAATAACATTGAGTTCATCATTTCTTTCAAAGTACGGTTTTTGCGTTCAGCAACACCATTCGATTGAGGAGAATAAGGAGCGGTTGTTTGATGAATAATCCCATTTTCAAAACAAAATTCCTCAAATGGATATTCATATTCACCTCCTCTACCACTTCTAATAGCCTTTATCGTTTTGCTTAATTGATTCTCAACTTCATTCTTATATTGTTTAAATGCATTAATAGCCTCATCTTTACTATGTAACAAATATACATAGCAATATTTTGTGCAATCGTCAATAAAAGTAATAAAATAATTTTTCCCACCTCTAGTTTGAACAAATTTTAAATCACAAATATTGGTGTGAATTAAATCTAAAGGTTCAGTTATCCTTTCAATAGAATGGAAATGTAACCTAGCTAATTTAGATTCCACACAAATTTCACATTTATGATTTTTATCAATATTAAATTTTGGCAAAAATTCCAAGTTAATTAATCTACGCAATGTATCAAAATTAACATGTCCTAATCTAGCATGCCAAATATTAGATGACTCAATCAAGTAATAAGAACTAGCAATTTCATTCATTGAAATAGATGTTTTGGGGGTTACAGTAAGAACATTGAGTTTAAAGAGCCCCTCATTTAGGTAGCCCTTTCCTACATACATGTCATTTTTAGACAACACAAAGCGATCAGACACAAACACAGGCTTGAAACCATTTTTAGTAAGGAGAGATCCAGAAATCAGATTCTTTCGGATATCAGGCACGTGAAGAACATTGTTGAGAGTAAGTTCCTTTCCAGAAGTCATTTTCAGAGTTATCTTTCCTTGTCCCACCACCTTCGAAGTGGAAGAATTTCCCATAAAGAGGTTCTCCTCATTTTCCATAGGCTTATAGGTGGTGAACATCCATTTGTTTGCACAAATGTGTCGTGTGGCACCAGTTTCCACCCACCATTCCTTGGTATTTCCAACCAAGTTACATTCAGAGACCACGGCAGAAGGATTCATATCCGCCAAATCATTGGCGATATTCTCACCCTCAGTTACATTTGCTTGAGAGTTATTTTTATTTTGCTTCTTAGGCTTACGACACTCGCTTGTGCGGTGTCCAGGTTTACCACAATTGTAACATTTGCCTTTGATGTTTTTCTTGTTAATTTTGGAAGTGCCTTCCCCGTCATACTTTCGTTTGTTCTTCTTAGGACCTTCAACGATACGGACCTTCATTTCAATCTGATTCTTCCCACTTTTCTTTTCAGACTCACGGTTATCTTCTTCGATTCTCAAGATGACCACCAACTCCTCCACATTCATCTCCTTTCGCTTATGCTTGAGATAGTTTTTGAATAAAGTCCAAGATGGTGGTAATTTTTCAACAATTGCAGCAACTTGGAAAGTTTCACTAAGTGACATTCCTTCAGCATGAATGCCGTGGAGGATTACTTGGATTTCTTGCACTTGGGAGATCACATATTTAGAATCAACCATTTTGAAGTCTAGAAAATGCCCGACGATAAATTTCTTCATCCCAGCATCTTCAGTTTTATACTTCTTTTCCAAAGAATTCCATAATTCCTTGGATGTTTTGACCGAGCAATAGACATGGTACAATGTCTTGTCCAAGTAGGCCAAAATATAATTCCGGCATAGGTAGTCCGAGTGCTTCCAAGCATCGACAGCAGCAACCTTTTCAGCGTCATCTCCCTCTTGAATAGAGGGGCAATCTTCATATACAAACCTACCCAGTTGGCAGGTAGTGAGATAGAAGTACATTTGTCCTTGCCAACGTTTGAAGTCATCCCCAATGAACTTTTTCGATTTCTCCTCGTGTGGCATAGATACGGGTGCAGTCACATTTGTGTTGGTGACAGTCACTTTAGTAGGAGTAGTGTTGGTACTTTGTGATTCCATTTCTGTTACAAAAACAGAATTTTTATCAATGATAAAATTCATATATAATGAATTAATCAAAAACAGAATACAAAATCTGTGTACCAATTTCCTCCAAATATAATTCACAGTAAATGAATTACAAAAGAATTCCAAATAATATTCAGAATTAAACTATAATATAAACAGAAGTTTATATTCAATAAAATCTGTGTCACACTAATTTTTTAATAATAAAAAGAATTCCGTACAAAACATAATTATAATTTAAAGATTAATTTTTTTTACATAAACAGATTTTAACAAACAAAAAAATTCACAACTAGAATTTTATTTTGTAAAATAGAATATAAAACAGTATACAAATTAATTTCTGTATCAAAACTGTTTTTACTAATTTCTGCAATAAAGTAATAATTTAATTCATTTTTCTGTCAAAACAGATTTATTTTCAACAAAAAAATTTCAGTAAAAAAAATTTATGTACACTACAAAACAGTAGAACAAATTAATTTGTCTTAAGATTGTTATGTCTACTATTTATTAATAACAATCGTACAGAATTATAAATTGTAATATAATTACAGAAATGAAACAAAATTACAGAAAATAAGAACTTACTTGAATTTGCAGAAACAATAATAGAAATAGAAAGATATAATCTGAGCCCTGTTTAGAATAGTCTCCTTAAGACAAATTATTCCCTCCAATGTGCTCTGAGGTTGATGAATATTATCTCCCAAGATAGAACGGATTTTTCAATTAATTACGTAGCACACCAATAATTAATTTCAACGAACTCAAATTCTGTGGCTTTTACTCAACAACAATGCACGAGAAGTTATGAAGGAAAAAGAATTTTTGGAACAGATATGACAGGAATTTTCTGGAACAAATATGACAGCAATTCTGGAGGAGGAAAAATTTTCATTTTTTAAAAATGGAGGGAGGCATCTGTATTTATAACAAAGTAACCATAACTGACAAAAATAGTTAAATAGTTAAGCGAAATTAACTGTTGACTGTTGGGAATAACTGCCAACAGTTTATTAATTAATTAATTAATTTCCTAATTAATTAATAATTAAAGCCCAGAAAGTTAAATTAATTCGGGCAAAAAATGTAGGAGATTTTTATAAGCCCAAACCCAAGCCCAAGCCCAAGCCCAAGCCCGAACCGAGCTGGCCGGACAGACAAGCGCGCTCGCGAGCGTGTGGACCTTTTACCGAAAGTCAACCCGTGCGTAGCTTAGGTCATCTCCCCTTCAAAGAGTTGAAATACCCCAAAGCATCCAAGCCTTAGTCCATACTTGGGGTTTTATTAACTCATCAACTTTCTACTACTCTTCCAATGTGGGACAAGAGTTAAAACATACCCAATTCATTAACTTTCATTGCTTTGTTAGTCACTTTTGGGACATATTTATCATTCATAACTTATTAAAATTGGACATATGAATATACTTCGTTAATCTCCTTACGGAGGAGAACGCGTTCGAATATGGTCCCACGATTTTCGTAGTGTGGTTCCCACCTAAATTTGAGCTCAAAGTTGCTCAAAAATCTGTCCAGAAAAATCTGGACAGCTTTATAATAGTCCAATTTTCCAATAATCCCCCACATGAATGATATATCGCTATAAATAAACAGAACATATGCTAATGCAGATGCAGACACAAGTTAAGTAAAACTAAAGGCTTATTGCATTGGGAGAAGTAGTCTAGTGGCCTTGAACTTTCCTTAGTGATATACTATTGGATTTACTTGGTTAATCAGTAGACTCCACTTCCGTGAACCGTCAACCGTTTTTGTAAATCTAGACAACAATATTCACACAACAATTCTTCAACACAGTTGGTTCTCACGTTTGTGTTCATTTTGGTCATGAACACCACTTGGTTCCATGAGTATTTTAGAGAATATGCCTTTCATTATTCTCATAGAAGTGGCCCCCTTCTTACTCACGTAGGTGACTTCCATAAAGAGTATCCTGGAATACCCCACTTAGACGTACTAAGATATAGATGTCATTAAAAGCATAACTTATCCTAATTTCGCGGCAGATATGCACTGTCTCATCTTTGGAATGGATAGGATTTAATCTCCTCTAGTGCTTACTGAATACAATGTAGTTCGGTTTGCCCATTGAACCTAGATCTTGGAATCTCCAGTCAGCTAGGTTGGGTTGCCACTATATTGATTCTTATTTATTTATAGGCTTTAAACCCATTCCTCTTGAAAGCGCAAAGGAATTTCCTTGATGCGGAAGCGTTGAAGGATGATGGTTCACAAATTAAACAAAGCAAATTTTAGTTTAATAAAACAAAATTAAACCAATTCATTGATCCAATTCAAGTCCTAGTATTTGCCTAAGTCATAATTATAAATTATTATCCAAAGTTAGGCGAAACCAATTTTAGCAAAAGACTTGAATAAACCAAATTTACCCAATATTTAATTTAGTCCCAAATTAATTGAGTGTGATAAATTAAACCGAATTTTATCTTGAAATTATCCTAAGCATGGATTCTAAATTATTGCGCAAGATAAAATAAACCATATCACACTACGCCGCGATGTACGAGAAAAAACCCAAGACGGGAAAAAACCTCGGACGGCCCTAGCCACAAGTCCACTAGATACGGAATTATACAATTACAAGACAAAAGACTTACATCCTCGACTCGAACCCTCTAAAGCCTTGTTTCTCCTTCTTGTAGAAACCTTTTCCTAGCGGACAACCACGGAGCTCCACCGCGATCTCGGAATCCACCGATAGGACTTTGTATGGTCACCGTCACCCAAGCTTGGAGCCTTTCTCCAAGTGAGTAATACCGCAACAAACTTCTTCTTCTTTGTGATGGGATGTAGAAGGAAACCCGAAACGTCTCTTTTTCAATTCGGTAGAGAAAACCGGTGCCAAAAACTCCAAGTAAAGATATGTATATAGAACTTGGATAAACAACTATTGGGTGTAAACACTAGAGTGTGTAGGATTTTTCATTAAAGAATAACACTCAAAACTTGATCTTTTTCGTTAAACAAATTTTGTCTCAAAACACTCTCTGGGAGTTTGTATAGTATGAAAAAGATACCCCTTCAAAAATGATTCCCGTCCTTAATAAAGCCTTAAAAAATCAGTTAAGAAACAAGTGGGGAAATGGGGTGAAAACTGCCAAAAACTGCTCAAAACTGTTCCCGCCTGGCATCTCGTTCGAACGAACTTGACTCTCGTTCGAACGAGACTTCTAACGAGCGACCAGACTGGGCTCGTTAGAAACTCGTTAGATATCTCGTTAGAACGACAAAACTCGTTCGAACGACATATCGAACGACTGACCAGTTTAGGGTCGTTGGCAAACTCGTTCGAACAAAACCTGGTTCGAACGAAAAACTCGTTCGAACGAGACTTCGAACGACTTCCAGAAATTTTTGATAAATTCAATTTTTGACCCAGAAACTTTATGTACTTTATTTTAAAGTTTCAATTAAATTATTCTGAAAGTAAAACATGGTTTTTATTAAACCTAACACCCAATAAATATTGTTCCATGCTCCTATATAAATATAATTACATTCATACCTTGGGAGCATGGAACCTTAGATGATGACGTAGAAACGAGGCACGCAAACCGGCATTTTGATGAAGCTTTATATTCTTTGCCGCTACGTCTTCAACACACACTTCATAGGCTTGAGAGTATTATAATAAATCACTAACCTATGAATAAATGTTTTTGTCCGGAATTGAGCCAAAACTATATATGGACTCAATTGGAAATTTGTGTCCTTACACCTCTCGATGATCTTTCAACTTGCCCTCGGTTTAAACCTTTCGTTAGTGGATCCGATATGTTATCTTTTGACTTTACATAGTCAATTGAGATAATTCCATTTGAGAGAAGTTGTCTAACGGTATTGTGTCGACGACGAATATGTCGTGACTTTCCGTTATACATGTGATTTTATTCCCTTCCAATTGCTGATTGACTATCGCAATGTATACATATTGCGGGCACAGGTTTAGACCAATTTGGAACATCCTCTAAGAAATTTCGAAGCCATTCAGCTTCTTCTCCAGCTTTGTCTAGTGCAATGAATTCAGATTCCATAGTCGATCTAGCAATGCACGTTTGTTTTGAGGATTTCCAAGATACGGCTGCACCTCAGAGAGTAAACACATACCCACTCGTAGACTTAGACTCTTTTGTATCTGATATCCAATTTGCATCGCGATGTTCTTCAAGAACAACTGGATATTTTGAGTAGTGCAATCCATAGTTATGAGTATATTTCAAATAACCCAAAACTCGCAATATTGCTTTCCAGTGATCTCTTCCTGGATTACTCGTAAATCGACTTAGCTTACTTATGGAGTACGCTATGTCCGGTCGTGTACAGTTCATGATGTACATTAAACTGCCGATAATACGAGAGCATTCTAGTTGAGATATGCTTCCACCATTTTTTCTTGCTAGATGTAAATTTACATCTACGGGTGTCTTGGCAGGACTAATATCATACATCTTGAATTTTTTAAGTACTTTATCTAGGTAATGAGATTGAGATAGTATAAGTCCATCCGATGTTCTAGAAATTTTAATTCCGAATATAACATCGTCGATTCCCAAATCTTTCATGTCAAATCTACTACTCAACATTTGTTTTGTAGTTTTGACAATTTCCATATTACTACCCATGATAAGCATATCATCAACATAGAGGCATACAATGACATATCCATTTTGAATGTATTTCAAGTAAACACATTTATCGCATTCATTAATTTTGAAACCATTTGATAACATTGCATTATAAAATTTTTCATGCCATTGCTTAGGTGCTTGTTTTAATCCATATAGTGCTTTAACAAGCTTACATATTTTTTCTTTTTTTCCGGGAGCTTTGAACCCTTCAGGTTGCTCCATATAGATTTCCTCGTCTAGTTCACCATTTAAGAATGCAGTTTTTACATCCATTTGATTTATTTCAAGACCATTAATAGCAGCTATTGCTATTAACATCCGAATGGACGTTATTCTTGTTATCGGTGAATATGTGTCGAAGTAATCCAACCCTTCCTTTTGCCTATAGCCTTTAGCTACAAGTCTAGCTTTATATTTATCAATTGATCCATCGGCCTTCAATTACTTTTTGAAGATCCATTTATAACCTAACGGTTTTGAACCTGGTGGAAGATCCACTAGTTCCCATGTACGATTTTGTAATATGGATTCAATTTTACTATTTATTGCTTCTTTCCAATTGGACGCATCGGGTAAGGATATAACTTCTTTATACGATTGAGGTTCATTTTCTAGAAAATATGTTAGAAAATCCGAACCAAAAGAAGTCGAGGTTTTTGCTCTTTTATTACGTCTTGGTTCATCCTCTATTGATTTAATAGGTTGACGAGTATCACTTGTAGTAGCTTGATTTGTCCTTTTAGAAGGACCAAATTCTGGGGTCATGTTATACGGGAATTCATTTTCAAAAAATAAAGCGTCCCTCGATTCAATAACCGTATTTACATGAATATCCGAAATCTCAGATTTACAAACTAGAAATCGATATGCACTACTATTAGTAGCATAACCGATGAATACACAATCCACGATTTTTGGCACTATTCTTACCTTTTTTAGGTTTAGGAACCATCACTTTGGCTAAGCACCCTCACACTCGTAAATATTTATAGGAAGGTCTTCGACCTTTCCATAATTCATAAGGTGTCTTGTGAGTCTTTTTGTGAGGTACTTTATTGAGAATGTAATTAGCAGAAAGTAAGTCTTCCCCCCACAAATTTTGTGGAGCTCTTAAACTTAATAACATTGAGTTCATCATTTCTTTCAAAGTATGGTTTTTGCGTTCAGCAACGACATTCGATTGAGGAGAATAAGGAGCGGTTGTTTGATGAATAATCCCATTTTCAGAACAAAATTCCTCAAGTGGATATTCATATTCACCTCCTCTATCACTTCTAATAGCCTTTATCGTTTTGCTTAATTGATTCTCAACTTCATTCTTTTATTGTTTAAATGCATTAATAGCCTCATCTTTACTATGTAACAAATATACATAGCAATATTTTGTGCAATCGTCAATAAAAGTAATAAAATACTTTTTTCCACCTCTAGTTTGAACAAATTTTAAATCCGATGTGAATTAAATTTAAAGGTTCAGTTATCCTTTCAATAGAATGGAAAGGTAATCTAGCTAATTTAGATTTCACACGAATTTCGCATTTATGATCTTTATCAATATTAAATTTTGGCAAAAATTCTAAGTTAATTAATCTACGCAATGTATCAAAATTAACATGTCCTAATCTAGCATGCCAAATATTAGATAACTCAATCAAGTAAGAAGAACAAGCAATTTCATTCATTGAAACAGATGTTTTTGGGGTTACAGTAAGAACATTGAGTTTAAAGAGCCCCTCATGTAGGTAGCCCTTTCCTATATACATTTCATTTTTAGACAACACAAAGCGATCAGACACAAACACAAGCTTGAAACCATTTTTAGTAAGGAGACATCCAGAAATCAGATTCTTTCGGATATCAGGCACGTGAAGAACATTGTTGAGAAAAAGTTCCTTTCCAGAAGACATTTTCAGAGTTATCTTTCCTTGTCCCACCACCTTCTAAGTGGAAGAATTTACTACAAAGAGGTTCTCCTCATTTTCCATAGGCTTATAGGTGGTGAACATCCATTTGTTTGCACAAATGTGTCGTGTGGCTCCAATGTCCACCCACCATTCCTTGGTATTTCCAACCAAGTTACATTCAGAGACCACGGCAGAAAGATTCATATCCGTCAAATTATTGGCGATATTCTCACCCTCAGTTACATTTGCTTGAGAGTTATTTTTATTTTTCTTCTTAGGCTTACGACACTCGCTTGAGCGGTGTCCAGGTTTACCACAATTGTAACATTTCCCTTTGAACTTTTTCTTGTTAATTTTGGAAGTGCCTTCCTTATCATACTTTTGTTTGTTCTTCTTGGGACCTTCAACGACATGGACCTTCGTTTCCATCGTATTCTTCCCACTTTTCTTTTGAGACTCACGGTTATCTTCTTCGATTCTCAGGCTGACCACCAACTCCTCCACATTCATCTCCTTTCGCTTATGCTTGAGATAGTTTTTGAATAAAGTCCAAGATGGTGGTAATTTTTCAACAATTGTAGCAACGTGGAAAGTTTCACTAAGTGACATTCCTTCAGCATGAATGTCGTGGAAGATTACTTGGAGTTCTTGCACTTGGGAGATCACACATTTAGAATCAACCATTTTGATGTCCGGAAAATGCCCGACGATAAATTTCTTAATCCCAGCATCTTCAGTTTTATACTTCTTTTCCAAATAATTCCATAATTCCTTGGATGTTTTGATCGTGCAATAGACATGGTACAACGTCCTGTCCACGTAGGCCAAATATAATTCCGGCATAGGTAGTCCGAGTGCTTCCAAGCATCGACAACAACAACTTTTTCAGCATCATCTCCCTCTTGAATAGAGGGGCAATCTTCATATACAAACCTGCCCAGTTGGCAGGTAATGAGATAGAAGTACATTTGTCCTTGCCAACGTTTGAAGTAAGCCCCAATGAACTTTTTCGGTTTCTCCCCGTGTGGCATAGATACGGGTGCAGTCACATTTGTTTTGGTGACAGTCACTTTAGTAGGAGTAGTGTTCGTACTTCGTGATTCCATTTCTGTTACAAAAATAGAATTTTTATCAATGATAAAATTCATATATAATGAATTAATCAAAAACAGAATACAAAATTTTGTGTATCAATTTCCTCCAAATATAATTCACAATAAATGAATTACAAAAGAATTCCAAATAATATTCAGAATTAAACTATAATATAAACAGAAGTTTATACTCAATAAAATCTGTGTCACACTAATTTTTTAATAATAAAAAGAATTCCGTACAAAACAGAATTATAATTTAAAGATTAAATTTTTTTACATAAACAGATTTTAACAAATAAAAAAATTCACAAATAAAATTTTATTTTGTAAAACAGAATATAAAACAGTATAGAAATTAATTTCTGTAACAAAACTGTTTTTACTAATTTCTGCAATAAAGTAATAATTTAATTCATTTTTTGTGTCAAAACAGATTTATTTTCAACAAATAAATTTCTGTAAAAAAAATTTCTTTACACTACAAAACAGTAGAACAAATTAATTTATCTTAAGATTGTTATGTCTACTATTTATTAATAACAATTGTACATAATTATAAATTGTAATATAATTACAGAAATGAAACGAAATTACAGAAAATAAGAACTTACTTGAATTTGCAGAAACAATAATAGAAATAGAAAGAAATAATCCGAGCCCTGTTTAGAACAGTCTCCTTAAGACAAATTATTCCCTCAAATGTGCTCCTAGATTGATGAATATTGTCTCCCAAGATAGAAGAGATTTTTCAATTAATTATGTATCACAACAATAATTAATTTCAACGAACTCAAATTCTGTGGCTTTTACTCAACAACAATGCAAGAGATGTTACGTAGGAAAAAGAATTTTTGGAACAGATATGACAGGAATTTTCTGGAACAAATATGACAACAATTCTAGAGGAGGGAATTTTTTTATTTTTTAAAAACGGAGGGAGGCATCTGTATTTATAGCAAAGTTACCATAACTGACAAAAACAGTTAAACCGTTAAACGAAATTTAATGTTGATTGTTGGCAATAACTGCCAACAGTTTATTAATTAATTAATTAATTTTGTAATTAATTAATAATTAAAGCCCAGAAAGTTAAATTAATTCGACCCAAAAATGTAGGAGATTTTTATAAGCCCAAGCCCAAACCCGAGCCAAACCGAGCCGAGCCGGCCGGCCGGACGCACGCGCGTGTGGACCTTTGACCAAAAGTTAACCCGTGCATAGCTTAGGTCATCTCCCCTTCAAAGAGTTGGGATACCTCAAGGCATCCAAACCTTAGTCCATATTTGGGGTGTTATTAACTCATCAACTTTTCACTACTCTTCCAATGTGGGAGAAGAGTAAAACATACCGAATTCATTAACTTTCATTGCTTTGTTAGTCACTTTGGTGACACATTTATCATTCATAACTTATTAAAATTGGACATATGAATATACTTCGTTAATCTCCTTGCGGAGGAGAACGCGTTCGTATATGGTCCCACGATTTTTGTAGTTTGGGTCCCACCTAAATTTGAGCTCAAAGTTGCTCAAAAATATGTCCAGAAAAATCTGGACAGCTTTATAATAGTCCAATTTTCCAACATATAATAATAATAATAATAATAATAATAATAATAATAATAATAATAATAGGGACTGTCTATCCTCACACTCCATTATGCTCCCTACTCACCTTTTTAATAAATAAAGACATTATTATCCCTCGAGCCTTTTAACTTTTTTTTTTCTAAGTTAACTTTGAAAATAAATGAATAAAAAATTGCAACTAACTTTGATAAAAATAAAATAAAATACAATCAACTAATTAGATCTAATTTTGATTAAAAAACAACTAACTTTAATTTTTAAAAAAAGGTACATCTAGATATGATTAAAAAAATTACAATTAACTTTGATTAAAAAAAACTTTAGAGTTAACTTTGATAAAATAAAAGAAAATGTTGCAATTAACTTTAATTAAAAAAACTGTAATTAATTTTGATAAAAAAAAACTACCACTAAATTTAATTAAAAAAAATTACAACCAACTAATTACAACAAGCTTTGATGAATAAAAAAATGATAACATGTAACTTTAATTAAAAAAAAACTTTTATAAAAAAAATTACAACTAACTTTGAAAAAAAAAACTACTGCTAACTTTGAAAAACAATTACAACTAACTAAAATAAAAAAAATTATCATGTGTTTTTTGAAAAAATAAGGAACATCTAACTTTGATTAATAAACTTCAATTAACTTTGATAAAAAAAAAGCTACAACCAACTTTGATAAAAAAAATACAACCAACTAATTATAGTTAACTTTGATAAAAAAAAAGTTTAGAGCTAACTTTGATAAAAAAAAAGTTGTAAAGTAGTGATCGTTTAAATAAGCTCTGATACTAATTTGTAGAATCGCTATAGCGGAAATATTGCGACTTCTCAAATAAAATTCAATTTTAATTAATCCCAAATTTTAGTTACACCCTAAAACATGCATCTAGATGATTTATCCAATAAAATAAAGTGTGGTGACAATTATTGTGCAACACAAATAAATAAGAAGAAAGCATTCACCAAGTGAGAACAAGGAATATAAAATGACAATCACACAACAAAGGATGTACGTGGTTCAGCAAAGATGTGCCTACGTCCACGGTGGTGCAGTCGATATTATTTCTATATACTCTGGAGAGTAATTATAGAGAATACAAAAATTGTCCTTTTGCCCCGGACCTAGGGTTTAATATATACATGTACATGTAGGTAAGTGGAGGTGATGGGTTCCCCACGTCTTCCATCTCCCCTATAACTTCCCTTAATGAGAACGTGGGGGGAGACCGGATCAAAATAAGAGATGAGGGGCCTGGACTTTGGGCCGCCAGGACTGGGCTACTCGTCCAGGCCCATGGTCATAATTCCGAGTACCCACAATTGCCCCTAAATTTTTTGGGCCATGTTTATGGGCTCAATAGATTTAAATGGTTAGCCATAATGGCTGTTTTGCAATTCTTCGGAAATCGTGAAGCTGATTTTAGCAGCACCCGCCTCGTATCTTGTGCACTATGATTAGTAGAATTTGAAGGTTTCTTTGAATAGGTACTTCTCTATTGTCGTTCTAATTTTTCCAGCATTTTCTCATTCCTTGTGATTTCTAGCACTTCGTACCTTCTTCTCTCAATCTCCAGTCTCATTGCTTCCTTGCCGTTTGGGCTCGTGCTTCTTCATCGTTCGAATTGGTCTTCTATCTTGTAAGTTCCCTATATCTTTTCTCTATTCTTTCTCTGAGTTTGTAGTTTTCTAGGGCTTTTCAATGGTGAAGATTGGGAATAGGTCGGTCTCCGAGTTTAGGAAGTTTTACAACTTTCCCGACTGGGTAGATATTGAGTGTTGTTCCTCCCCTCCTAGAAACGTTAGAGAGATAGATGATGCTCACTGGATCCATGTTCTATTGCTTTTCCAGGGGGGACTCACTTTTCCTCCCAATGATTTGTTCCTGCATTTCTTTGGCTATTTCAATATTGTTCCTGCACAATACTCGCCCAATGTGTGGAAAATAGTAAATGGAGTCCATAGGATAAATCAATTGTATGGGACTAGGTTAGGGCTCGCCGAGGTCTGCTTCTGTTACTCCATTTCTCGAACTAGTTCTGGTGTCCTTTACCTCAAAGCTAGGAGACCTGACAAGGTATTGGTAGTAAATCTACCTGATTCCCATATAGACTACTGGCAAGAAGGTTTCCTTGTTAGAAATTGGCAGTTTTCTCCCCAATTTGAAGGGTCGAGGTCTGAGAGGTTCTCTGTCCCCTTCTATGGGGAGGAATACATAGGTAGACATTGTATTGTTATTTTGATTTTTGTTGATTTGTAATCCTTCTAACTCTTCTTTGATTTTTCTTGCGCAGAGAAGTCAAAGATTTTGGAACCTGCACTCAACGAGGTCCGTCTTTCAGAATTGGTAAAGGCTTGGAAAATCAGGGAGCCCTTAGGTGACGGCGAGCACCCCAGATCTGCTGCCTTCCTGCTCGAGTACAAGAACGTTGGTTCTAGCTTTATAGCAAGGCCTGTGGATAGTATCCCAGAGTTTGAGTCATCTGAAGAGACTGCTGTAGGTCCTATCCAATTGGACGAGGAAGAGAGTAGCTTTGAGAGTGACATTGTTAGAGCTGTAAGTGATCTGCGGGGAGGGAGCTCTAGCAGTAGTAGCTCCTCTGATCGTAGGGAGGTTTCTGAAGCTCGAGGATCGTCGAGTACCGCTAGCAGTTCGAGTGAAGGAATGGTTCCACCCTGGAAGAACTTAATCAGGGATGATGATGAGGAGGACCATGTGCTCCTTGCACAAAGGTCGAAGAAGCAAAAATATAATTCTGGGGCCGTGGCTACTGGTTCTCGATCCTCTGCTCAGGAGAAGGAGAGGAAGAGGAAGGAAGAGGAGCAGGTGAGAGAGAGAGAGAAAAAAAAGGAAGAAGAGAGGAAGAAGATGGAAGAGAAGAGGAGGGTAGAGGAGAGGAAGAAGAAGGAGAGTGAGAAGGAGGAGGAGAGAAGGAAGGAAGAAGCGAGGACGAAGGCCGGGCAGGCCTTAGTCCCGGTGTCCGTGCTGCCCGAGGGGGACTCTGTGGCAATTTCTCCCCACTTGGCCCCAGCTCTGCTTGAGAGAGCTATTCTCCCAGCTGATCGCCAAAGGGCAGTAGGGTCAGAGTAGTTAGCCCTTCAGGCTAGTCAAAGGCTTGCTCTGGTAAGGTTTTTCCCTTTTCTCCTATGTTGTTATGAATTCCCATATTTTCCTCTTCATATGCCTTCTTTTTTCTACAGTTTGTTACTGACTTCACCGTGCTGTATCGTTCACGCGACGAGCTGGTGAAGAGAAACAACGAGCTGGAGAAGGAAAATGCTACCCTAAAGCTGAAGGGTAAAGAGCTCTAGGCTAGCTTTAAAGCCGTTGACGCTACTTGGATTTCATCCGATCTGGCTCTTGCTGCTGCCAACAAGGAGAAGGACGCATCAGTCAAGGACTTGAAGGAGCTACAGTAGGCCTATGACCTGGTTTGCTCGAGCAAGCTAGCGGTTGTTGAGGACAACAGGGTGCTGTCTGAAGATATGAAGAAGAAAGAGTATGAGGCTGTCACTGCCAAGGAAGACTCTTATAATTCCGGCTGGGCTACAGCATACGAAGATGCTGAAGTTCAGATAGGCTATATTAGCCGTCTAAACTTCAAGAAAGGATGGAACAGGGCTTTCATAGCCGCTAGGGTGGATGTTGCATCCCCACTCTTTGACGAGCACGACCCAGGGCCGAGGCCAGTCGTGGATGAGGACCCTGCCCAAGACGTTGAAGTCTCTGATCCTGCTCCTCAGGTGACCTATGCTGATGTTTCTCTTGTTGAGGTGACAGAGACCACCCCTGCCGAGGGCAGTGCTCCTGTTGATGCTGAGAAAGGGCCATCCACCTCTGGGCCACCTGAGGTTGCTAATTGATAGGATTTCTTTATATTTTTTGCTTTTTCCAGTCTGTAAACTTTCTTTCTTCAGTTCGATGTAACCTCAATCTTTATTAATGAAAAAGGATTTCTTTCTGCTTGTACTGATTAGTCTCTTTCTCTCCTTTATCTTCCTTTCATTTGTAGTTAGTTGATGTAGATGATTACATTCCTGCTACTTCCTAATTGGGTAAGACCCTTGGTCCCAATGTGAGTCCTGAAGTTCGCCAGGCCTTCGTTAAGCTTTACAAGTCCCTTAGGTCCAGAAATCATAAGTATAAGGAGCAATCCGAGCTGGTGGCTAAGCTGAAGGACAGGCTCCAGGATATGGAGGATATTAGTGCTTCAGTGCAAGAGGAGGTCAATGTGCTGAGAACAAGACTACTAGAGGCCATCGAGATCATCGAGATCAACTAAGTTGGGGAGGCTCTTCAGCAGGAGAATGAAGACCTGAGGAGAGAAGTCTTACAACTTAGGGAGCATGCACCGAGCACTGTTCCAGCAGTTCTGCAAGGCTCCTTGTTGTCCCAAGCTAGATCTGGTCATAACGTTACTCCTCCTATGCCGCGAGGTCCTACTCGCCCTCCCCTTCCGCGAGCTGGTAGGAGAACCAGGGGCAGAAACAGGGAAGCGAAAGAGCTTCGTGATAAGGAAATGGAGGAACTCCGCGGTGATGTTTAGCGAGCATATGTAATTGCTGCTGGGCTTTAAAGGGACGTCACTCGGTTGCGGCACTTGTTCAAAAAAAATCCTCGGCAAGCGTGAGCTGACGGTTATGATCAAGGCTGGTCGGATGCTCCAACAAGGCTATCTGAGTTTGAGGAGCTTTCTTTCATCAGGGGATGGCTAAGTGCCTTGAAGGAGCTGCAAGTCCCGAGGAACTCGGTGCTATGGTATCGTCATGAGATTTCTTCCTCCACTCTGATGCCCAACCCATTCAGAAGGGACGATCGATGGATCCCCATCGATGCTATTCCTCGACAATTATTGGAGTCGAATGCGAATGAGGTTGTTGAAGAGTTTTCTCCTGCTCCTGATGATGGACGAAGAGCTCGAGTGGATGATTATCTTGCTCGGAGGCTTCCACCCCCTTAAGATTTTGCCAGTTGCTATTTTTTATTTTATTTTTGATAATGTAAATGCTTTGGGCGAACTCGTCGACTAAACATGTATTATCATCTTTGTAAGTATGATGGATTAATGAAAATTTTGTGTTTTGGGAAATTTTGCCAACTAAATGTGTATATCCTACTTTTCATATCCTTGCTGCTTTATGATCTTTTCTGTTTTGTCATGCAAGTGTCCCCCCAGTCCAGTATAATACTGAAGTACCATTGTTCCCCACTTTACCTTTTAGGTTGTGTCGTTACACTCCCTTAGGCCTAAGTAGGGAAATTGACGAGGACACACCTGGTGTTGGATGTCTTCATCCGATCAGGATTTTGTTCAATCGAAGTAGGTTTGTTGACCAGTATAAGATTTGGTCGTATTGCTTAAGAATCCTCTGTAGGGCTTTATATATTGCTAGGGGAAATGCTAAGAGGTCTCTCATGTTTTATGATGATGACCTGAGGAGGGGTATTCCCCTGCTATAGTGACCATCGTGCCTTTTATTTGGAAAAGATGTGCGATAAATGCAGCTGTTGTTGATCAGAGTGTAATCAATTAAGTAACTTTCATTAGTAATAAGGAAAATGAACTTCTCTTTTCATAACAAAAGAATACAAGAAAAAGACCTAAATATAGAATTTCTTGAGATTAGCTGCGTTCCATGCTCGTGGTATTTCTCTACCCTCCATCGTTTCCAAGTGATAGGCACCTTGCAGATCGTCTTTAGTTACTTTAAAGGGTCCTTCCCAGTTTGGGCCTAGCTTTCCATCTGACGACTTCACTGTGCTGCCCAGTACTTTCCTTAGAATGTAGTCCCCAACTTGGAACGTCCTCAGGCTAACCCTTTTGTTGTAATGCTTCGTGAGCTGTTGCTGATAATTCGCTAGCTTCACCAGGGCTAGCTCTCTGCGCTCGTCAGATAGGTCGAGTTCGATGAGCAATGCTTCATCATTCAGTCCTTGGTTGACAAGGTTGGATCTCATTGTTGGCAAACCTGCTTCTAGTGGGATGACTGCTTCCATGCCATATGTCAGCAAAAATAGGGTTTCTCCTATTGCTCGCCGATGAGTGGTTCGGTACGCCCATAGAATATGGAGTAGCTCTGTTACCCATGCGCCTTTGGCTCACTCTAATCGCTTCTTTAATCCATCAATCACAGTTTTATTGGAAGCTTCAGCTTAGCCATTGCTCTGAGGGTAGGCTACCGAACTGAAGTGGTGTCTGATCCCGTGTTCGTTACAGAGGTTCTGAAAGGGTCCACTTTTGAGCTACGTTCCATTGTCAGTGATGATGGTTCTGGGAATTCCAAACCGAGTGATTATATTCCTCCATAAAACCTTATCATATCAGTATCTTGGATGTTTTTCAGGGATTCAGCCTCGATCCATTTGGTAAAGTAGTCAGTCGCAACCAACAAGTATTTGCGATTGCCGACGGCGGTAGGCAGCGATCCCACGATGTCCATTCCCCATTGGGCGAAGGGCCATGGGTTGGACAGGGACTTAAGGTCGCTGGTGGGTTGGTGGGCCATAGGACCATGGAATTGGTATTTCAGGCATTTGCGGACATATACTACGGAGTCCTTTTGCATGTATGGCCACCAATAACCTTCCTTCATTACTCGAAAGGCTAGAGACCTTCCTCCTATATGACTTCCAAATATTCCTTCGTGAAGCTCGTGTAGCACTTGCTTGACATCACCTTGGTGGACGCATCTAAGGTAGGGACCGGAGAAGGATTTCTTATACAAGTCGCCTCCTATGGATAAGTGAAAGCGAGCAGCTTTGACTCTTATCTGGTGGACAGTTTTCTTGTCATCTGGGAGCGTGCCATCCTTTAAATAGTCCTTTAAGGGGTTTATCCAGCTGGGGGTTGATCCCACCTGGAGTATTTGTTCCACGTTTGGTAACTTGCTATTGTGGTTAATGCTCGAACAAATGAGGAAATCGATGGGGATGACCCTCTTAAGGTCAGAGTCAACTGCTGAACTCAAGGCTGCTAAGGCATCAGCATGACTATTTTGCCCCCTGGGAAACTGCTGGATGTTGATCTTTTCAAAGCTTGACATTAATTCTCTCACTAAGGCGAGGTATGCTGCCATTCCTTCATACTTTGCATTGTAATCTCCACGTATCTGATTGGAGACTAGTTGAGAGTCGCCGAACACCTGTAAACATTTTGCTCCTAGAGTTTGTGCCTTTTGGAGATCGACTATTAGGGCTTCGTACTCTGCTTCGTTGTTGGAGGCTGTAAATCCAAACCTGATTCCTTATTCGAGGATTGTGTTTTCTGAAGTGATGAGGACAATGCCTACCCCTGCCCCCTTTGAGTCGGAGGTTCCATCAACGAAGAGTCTCCAGGTTCTCTCTGTTGCTTGGTTCTTCTCTTGCCTTGTTGGTTGAGGTTGGTCGGAGAGTTCTTCGCCCGTGAATTCAGCTATGAAATCAGCAAGGATCTGACCCTTGATAGATGTCCTTAGTTGAAATTGGATGTCAAACCGGCCGAGCTCGACTGACCACTTAGACAGTCTGCCCGACAAGTCCTCTTTCCTTAGGACCGCATTAAGGGGATGCAATGTAAGGATGATGATAGTATGAGCTTCGAAATAATGCTTCAGCTTCCTCGAGGCTATTACAAGTGGAAAGGCGATCTTCTCCAATGGCAGGTACCTTTGCTCGGCATCTAATAAGGTCTTGCTTGCATAGTAAACGGGGTGTTGGATTCCTGCAACCTCACATAATAACGCAGAGCTGACAGTGTGACTGGATACGGAGAGGTACAAGTACAAAGAATCCATTTGCTGTGGTATAACAAGCAGCGGTGGGGAGCTTAAGTAGGACTTGAGCTCCTCCAAAGCTCGCGAGCAGTATGGACTCCACTCTATCGGTTTACTCCCCTTTAGAAGCTGGAAAAAAGGCTTGCACTTCTCGGAGGATATGGAGATGAAGCGATTTAAGGCGGCGAGCATTCCAGTGAGCTTCTGCACGTCCCGGATTGTTCGAGGGGGTTTCACCCTGTTGATTGCATCGATCTGGTCTAGATTAGCTTCTATGCATCTCTTACTGACCAAGTACCCAAAAATTTTTCCTGACTGGACACCGAAGGAACACTTGCTCGCATTAAGTTTCATGCGGTACTTCCTGAGGATTTTGAAGGTCTTTGACAGGTCCGAGAGGTGATTTTCCTTCTTCTTGCTCTTAACGAGCATGTTATCGATGTAGACATCCATTGTGACTCCCATTTGATCCTTAAATATTTTAGTGACCAGCCGCTGATAGGTTGCCCCTGCATTCTTGAGCCCAAAGGGCATGACCTTGTAGCAATATAACCCAACTGTCATGATGAAAGCCGTTTTGTCCTGGTCTGGGGCATAAAAGGGGATCTGGTGATATCCTGAGTATGCGTCCAGGAAACTCATTCGCTCGTGAGCTGCAGTGGCGTCTACTAGTTGGTCTATCTTTGGGAGGGGGAAACTCTCATTAGGGCATGCTTTGTTGAGGTCAGTGAAGTCGATGCAAACTCTCCACTTCCCATTATTCTTCGAAACTACTACTGAGTTAGACAACCACTTGGGGAATTGCACTTCCCGTATGGATCCTGCATCCAGCAGTTTTTTTACTTCATTTCCGACCGTTTTAGCCTTCTCGGGTGCAGTTCTCCGTGCCTTCTGCGTGATTGTCTTGAATGTGGGGTCGACGTGTAGCTGATGACAGACCATACTAGGATCGATTCCAGGTAGCTCGTATGGTTCCCATGCGAAAACATCTATGTTGTGTCTCAGCAAGGTCGTCAACTCCTTCTGTTCTTTGTCGGTGAGAGATGCTCCAATCAAGAAGACTCTTCTACTGTCACCAACTTCAGCCATAACTTCTCCTAGGTCCTCGACGACACGCTCAGAGGGGAGGAGCCTGGTCTCCTCCACTCCAGGTCTTCTGTACTTTAATTGCTACTTGGAAGGTATCACACCTTCTTCAACTTTCTCGCTGGGTTGACCGGACTTCTTCTCTGGCTTTGGTCGGATGGTTTCTATGAAGCACTTCCTCGCCATCACTTGGTCACCGTGGATCTCCATTACTCCTCGCTCGATTACATATTTGAGCTTCTGATGGTAGGTCGAGGAGACTGCCTTCATCGCATCAAGCCATTCCCTGCCGAGGATGGACTGGTACGGTGAGTCGATGTCAACTACCAAAAACTCGATCATCTTGGAGACGTTTCCAGCACGCACTGGCAGTACTATCTTGCCCAGGGGCATGGTCATTTTTCCAGCGAAGCCGACCAAAGGAACAGTAGCTTCCTTTAGGTCGGCGGCGCTCAACTTCAATTTCCTAAATAGGTCGAGGTACATTACTTTGGATGAGCTTCCTTGATCGACGAGCAGCTTGTCGATGTCAAAGTTGGCTATCCTGAGTGTAATGACCAGGGCATCATGATGTGGGGTCCTTACTCCCACCAAATCTTCATCCATGAAAATAATATGTTTGTTATAGTTGACGTCCTCTACTCGTCAACGCTTTCCTGACTGTGACTTTGCTGGATCGATTTGAAAAGCCTGCATTACCGCTGTAAGTTTTTTCATTTCCATTCGAGTTGAGTTCCCTTATATCTTCTTGACGTCAGATACTCGGTGGATTACTGCGAACTCATGTCCAGCATCATCTTCCAGCACGTTGTCGTGTCTCATATCTCTGTTGGCAGCCACTTTCTCTGCCCTCTTTTCCACAAAGTCGTTCAAATGCCCGGATTGGGCCAACTCCTCGAGGTGAGACTTAAGAGCTTTGCAGTGCTCGGTCTTATGTCCTCCCTTTTTGTGAAAAGCTCATCTTAACGCATTGTTCCTCTTCGAGGGATCTCCTCCCATTTTCTTGGGCGACTTGATGAATGGCTCATCTTTGATCTTTGCGAGAATTTTGTAAATTGGTTCTTTAAAGACGGTGTTGACCACCTGGAATACTTTCGACGCGTCATGGTTTCCTCCGTTCTTGGAGCCATTTTTGCCTTCGCTCTTTCCTCCTTTCTTCTGGTTCTCAGTTTTCTCACTTCCCTTGGTAGTGAGCTTAGCTCGACCATTATCTCCTGTATTAGGGCGGGTGACATCTTCCACCTTTGCGTATTTCTCGATTCGGGCCATTAGGTCATCAATAGTCATAGCTTCCTTCTTCGTTAGGGACTAGTATAGGAGGGAAGAAATAGGGAGCCCAATTTTGAAGGAGGCCACTGCCACTTCCTCTGCGCAGTCCTCGATCTCATTGAATAACTCCCAGTACCTCTTCGCGTAGTCTCGGAGGGTCTCTTGAGGCGTTTTCTTCATTGTTAACAAAGCATCCATCCTTTTGGGATGGGAGCTACTGGTAATGAATCGGGTCGTAAAAAGTTTGGCTAGGGATTTGAAATTCCTGATCGACCGGTGGGGGAGCCTTTCGAACCACTTCTGCACTACATCATGCAGGCTCGAGGGAAAAATACGGCACATCAGGGCATCTCGGTGATTTCAGAGGGTCATGGCCTGTCGGTATTTCCTAACGTGATTGATGGGATCAGTCTTTTCGTCGTAAATCTTGAACCTTAGAATGGTAAATTTCTTGGGGGCTTCCTCCTCTTTGATTTCCCTCGTGAAGGGTGACTTCATCTGGGTTTTGAGAGCTTGCCTTATGAGTTCTCTGATTGATCTTGTTCCGTGGTGAGCAGGATGTTGGTCCATCTCCCTGCGGACTAGATTTCGTATGTTTTCGTCGCTGCGAGCAGGGCTCTAGTAGCGACGAGCTTTTCACAGCCGTTCGCGGAGGTCGTCGTTTGACTCGCCTCCTTCGACCTTTTGAGATTCTCGCCTAGGGCTCCTTCCTCGGCTACGAGACTTGCTTGCCTGAGGGCTAGGAGTGCGGTATGGACGTCTCCTGTTATCAGGGCGAAGCTCCCTCTCCAGTGTTTCTAGTCTTCTTCTCAAGCGAGCATTCTCAGCCTCGTATCTTCGGGAAGACTCCCTCTGCTCGTGGAGCCTTGCCTCGTACGCATCAATCAATCTGGATATCTGTGTGGACCTCGCTGGTCCCTGACTTTCTTCTGAGGCTGGCCTTTCTAGGCGAGCTCTCTAATCTGAACGTCAAACTTCAGATCTAATCTTGTGAGGAGCAGGTGGCTCTTGAATATCTCCTGCCTGAGGGGCGTTGCTGCTGTGACCGGACATCTTAAACTCCTTTCTTGGTGTGGTCTCTTCTCAGGGAAAAATGAACGATTCCCATAGACGGCGCCAATTGTGGTGACAATTATTGTGCAACACAAATAAATAAGAAGAAAGCATTCACCAAGTGAGAACAAGGAATATAAATGACAATCACACAATAAAGGATGTACGTGGTTCAGCAAAGATATGCCTATGTCCACGGTGGTGCAGTCGATATTATTTCTATATACTCCAGAGAGTAATTATAGAGAATACAAAAACTGTCCTTTTGCCCCGGACCTAGGGTTTAATATATACATGTACATGTAGGTAAGTGCAGGTGATGGGTTCCCCCACGTTTTCCATCTCCCCTATAACTTCCCTTAATGAGAATGTGGGGAGAGATCAAATCAAAATAAGAGATGAGGGGCCTGGACTTTGGGCCGCCAGGACTGGGCTACTCGTCCAGGCCCATGGTCATAATTCCGGGTACCCACATAAAGCATGCAGGATAAAACAAACAATTTCAGAAAAAATCCCCCAAAGGGGAAAAACCTTTTTATTTTGCTATAATTTGTAAGAAAATGGCTTACACGGATCACAATGAAATAGGGTGACATATGAAATACCCGCATATGTCGGTTTCGATATCTCGACTGGAACTTTCCCTTTCCAGGAGGGCAGCAGTGAACTTTATAAGGACTCCCTCCATAATAGCATGCAACTGTCGGTTGTAGAGCTCTCCCGCAAAGTATAAACAAGAGCAAAGTATATTCTTGATAACCAAAACAATTCACTAAGGCATATGGGAGTTTTGTGAATTGAAAACAAAAAGGGATTAAGACCCTAAAGGAAGAAGCCTAAAATAATTCTGCTTTCGTAGTTTTTCTGTTCGTCAAAACACTGTGACTTCTTTATGAAAATGGAACCATAGAATGAGATTTTATAGAAAATCACGCCGCCTCGAAAACAGAGCTCGTTCGAACGAGATCAGCAAGTCGCTCGAACGAAGGATAAATGTCATTCGAACAATATCTAATGAGATGCTATGTCGTTTGAATGACAAAAGTAGGTCGTTGGAATGACCTATCAAACGAGATTCCACGCGAGCCTGTTGAAGATTTCGATACGAACGCGTGGCCGCCAGTTTCGTATCTTTCTGATTTTTTATGAATTAGTTATGATTTTTCTACGAAAAGGTGTCCGAGAACAAAATCTTTCGAAAAAATATTTTGTAAAAATATTCCAAAAGCTCTAAGTGAAAAGTTAAGGTATTTAAAACATAACCTTACCAAAGTAAACTTCGCGGAGTCTTGAATGATGAAGAACTTGAGTAATTCAGATCCGTCTTCGATGTAGATGTTTCTTGAATGCTCTTTGACGGTGTAGCGGTATATGACATAATAAATTGATGACGGACCTACGAAAATATGTCCTTACAAATCTCCCCCTATGTCTGCCGATACATGCATAAAAAATCCGAATTATCAAACAATAAAATACCTTTACAAATCTACCCTCCCATGAATAAATTTACAAGATCTCAAACTGTTATTCAAAAATCTTCATCAAATCTCAAAGCTTTTCTCATCAGGGTGTGCAACATAATAAGCTTCAGTCTTTGTACCTACATACATGAGATAAATAAAAATACCTTCGTGACGCATCGAGTTTGAAATGATATAAGAATAAAGCATTAATAAACAAATCTCCCCCATAATGCAAAATTTCCCCCATAACATGATAATTCTTTCTTCCCTTTTTTATGATGTCCCCACATAGACAGATAAGAAGAAAAAATCAAAACATGGAGTATCACGATAAAATTGCATAGCAAATATGAATCAATGAACGCGCATGCAAAAGAGTATCCCAAAAACATTCACAAACTATTTTTGGATTTTTCCAATTTTCATACAAAAATAAGATACTAAAAATCACACCATGGATTTAAACTAAAACAACCAAGCCATGGAAATGGAATGTATGGGTGTGAACACATTCGATAGGTAAATAAACTCAATCAATCATATGTGCACGATGCATACTTGTACCCCTAACGAATGAACATCAAAAGTATCCTTAGGTGTAAAAATTGTTGAATTTAAATGACATCGTATTAATCAAATCAACAAATCAAAGTCTAAATGATTTCCACACCAATAACGTCCAAAACTATTTAGTGACATTTCGAGAACTTTTCAAAGCACGTGCAAACCCATTGATATATCCATCCAAAACTCCCTCATCTATAATAATACAATTTTTTATATCTAAAGAGGTACTAAATTCTCAACTTAGAGAAAACCTATTGGCCCAAATTTTTGGCATATTTCATCTTTTTATTGCCTTAATTTTTTTGTGTGGGCTCTTTTCAAACGGTGGCTTTCACGACGTGATTATTATTCACTCGCAGCCCTTTTCCGTGTTCACTCATCATTTTTTCAAACTAAATAAATTCCTCACGGGAAATGGTTTTTACATGCACAACTTTTATTACTCTCGTATTATTGCACTTTGTTCGTTTTAAGGACATGATTGAGATGAAAACACCCAACCAACATGTGATAAGTCAAGAACAATAATCAAATAAATCCGTGCATGTATGCAATAAAGGAAATTATGAGTCAAACATGTAGGAAGCAACACTTAATTACATCTTAATGACTCCAAACATTATAAAGCACATGGATGAATTGACTTATTGTCTCAAAACACTATCAAATAGTCACATGGATAAATGGAATGAAATTGTGACTCGGTCATCCTAAGTGTCTATCCATAAACGGTGTAAACAAAATACATAAATATTTTTGAATTTTTAAAAATTTTATCAAAATATTTTTTTTTGTATTTTTTTAAAATTTTCAAACAGAAAAAAATATAACTACAAAATGATACAACCAACAATAGGCATATAATATCGATATGCGCAACATCATATGCTAGCAAACAATAATCACACAAGAGAATCCACAATGAAAGCATATGTGATAAATGAGCAATGTAGTGTTATCAATTAAGCATGGATACCAAGAATAACTGCAAATAAACAACCCAGAAGCAACCCATTAGTACCAAAAAACTAAGCATATGAACACCGGGTACTCAAATCAGAAGGAAAGCAAAAACATAATTTTTAGACAGGTTGCTCAAACGATGTCGCTCTGTCGCTCGAACGACAAGGGCATGTCGCGAGATGCGACTTCACGCGAGATAGAGATGTCGCTTAAACGACAATACATCTCGCTCGAACGAGAAAATAAAAAATTCCCAGTATTCCCAAAAAATCATACAGTTTTTCCCAGTGCAAAAATTTCGTGAAAACAATACCTGTAAGGGGCAAACAGATCCAAAACAATGCTAAATCAGTAGCGAAACACACAAATGCAACAAATATACCAATGTGCGCTACATTAAAGTGAGTCATAACACTAGGAAGAGTGTAACATGATGCGTCACTAGTGTATGACAAACATCCAACACAATCAACCAAAAGATTTCACATGGGGTGAATCACGTGCAAGCAAACGGGAATCGTGGACAAGTAAACCATAAGCCTCTAAATCCGATTTCCTGACCCAAATCGATGTGTAACGAGGTGTGAGGGTGTGGGGAATCGAATTTATTCTTCTATTAACCTTCCTAGGTCCATTTAAAAGCTTGTAACAAAAGTGCCTAAGATGACCTTGCCTACTGCAATGTGTGCAAGTGTAAATCGGGCGGTGTGTGTTACCTAAAGGTGGCCCTCTCCTCAAATTTCTCGATTGCTCTCTCCGAATAATGATCCTAGGAGATTCTCTCACGATGTTCCTAGGGGGCTCTTTCCTAACAAACTTAGGTGTCCCTTTCTTAACAATCCTAGGAGGCTCTCTCACACGTGTGGGAATGGGTGCAACATATTTTTCAAAACCAATCCCACCCCTATCCCTTTTTATCTCGACGGTGCCTAAAATCTTATCAAGTTTTTCATACCTAGACTCCAAATCAAATTTCACTTTACTTGAATCTTTCAATTCCACCTTAAGTTCATCTATCATAGATTCAAGTACACGTCTAGAATCCTCAAACTCTAAAAGCTCCTTTTTCATAGTCTCCATCAACCCTTTAAGACTAATCCTCTCACCCTCGACGTATCCTAATTTCTCTTTAAGCATCTCCTCACATACCCTAAGATCCTTAATCAACGCATCAGTATTATAATTATCTAAAGCAGGTTTCTTCAATTCAGCTTTAAGTTTCAAGTTTGCCTTTTGTTGTGTATAAAGATTCAAAACACAAATTATTGTAGGCAACTTGCAACTCACTCAATTCTTCTTCTTCCTCCTCACTCTTTTCACCCTCACTCTCATCACCAATCACACGGATGGGAAGCTCTCGCCTAGAAGCATAAAATACTTCTTCTTCCGAATCACTATCACTAAGGGTAGAAACATGAGAAACCGATTGATTCAATTTCTTCTTTAAATTTGTGGTACACTCATCTAACGTGTGACCAACACCCTCACAACAAGGACACCTCTCAGATTAGTTTTCAACAGAAGATTTAAAACAAGAGTTTGTGTGAATTTTTCAATTAACTTTTTCAAAAATTTGACATCGAAGATCATCAAAACCATCAAAAGCCATTTTTGTGCAAAATCAGGATCAAAACACAATAACTTAGTGCAACAGGCTCTGATACCAATTTGTAAAGTGGTGTTCGCTTAAATAAGCTCTGATACCAATTTGTAGAATCGCTACAGCGGAAATATTGCGACTTCTCAAATAAAATTCAATTTTAATTAATCCCAAATTTTACTTAAACCCTAAAACATGCATCTAGATGATTTATTCAATAAAATAAAGCATGCAGGATAAAACAAACAATTTCAGGAAAATTCCCCTAAAGGGGCAAAACCTTTTTATTCACTATAATTTGTGAGAAAACGGCTTACACGGATTACAATGAAATAGGGTGACATACAAAATACCCGCAGGTGTCGGTTTTGATGTCTCGACTGGAACTTTTCCTTTCCAGGAGGGCATCAGTGAAGTAGAAGACGGCTCCTACACAAGTTACGACTGTAATTTTCCCTTTCCAGGAGGGCAGCAATGAAGGAGAAAAATGGCTCCTCCACAAGAGTAAACTTTATAAGGACTCCCTCCACAATATCATGCAGCTGTCGGTTGTAGATCTCTCCCCACAAAGTATAAACAAGAGCAAAGTATGTTTTTGAAAATCAAAACAATTCACTAAGGCATATGAGAGTTTTGTGAATTGAAAACAAAAAGGGATTAAAATCCTAAAGGAAGAAGCCTAAAAGAATTCTGCTTTCGCAGTTTTTCTGTTCGTCAAAACGCTGTGACTTCTTGATGAAAACGGAACCATAGAATGAGATTTTATAGAAAATCGCACCGCCTCGAAAACAGAGCTCGTTCGAATGAGATCAACAAGTCGCTCGAACGAAGGACAAATGTCATTCGAACGAGATCTAATGAGATACTATGTCATTTGAAAAACAAAAGCAGGTCGTTCAAATGACCTATTAAATGAGATTCCACGCAGGCCTCTAGAAAATTTCGATACGAACGCATGGCCGCTAGTTTCGTATCTTTCTGATTTTTTATGAATTAGTTATGATTTTTCTACGGAAAGGTATTCGAGAACAAAATCTTTAGAAAAATATTTTGTAAAAATATCCCAAAAGATCTAAGTGAAAAGTTAAGGTATTTAAAACATAACCTTACCAAAGTAAACTTCACGGAGTCTTAAATGATGAAGAACTTGAGTAATTGGGATCCGTCTTTGATGTAGATGTCTCTTGAATGCTCTTCGACGGTGTAGTGGTATATGACATAATAAATTGATAACGGACCTATGAAAATACGTCCTTACAAAAGTTTAGAGCTAACTTTGATAAAATAAAAGAAAAAGTCGCAACTAACTTTCATGAAAAAAATGAAACTAACTTTCATAAAAAAAAGAAGCTACATTTAATTTTGCTTAAAAAAAAGTTAGAATGAACTTTGATAAATTATCACGCATTTAAAAAAAATTATAGCTAACTAACATTTTAGTATGGATTCCATTAAACAAATTAAATATGTATATTAGAATTTGAGTATGAATTCCATTCCTTAAGGTTTGTTATTTTTAAGCTTTTAGTTGTTATTTTTTTTAAACACATGACAATTTTTTTATTTTATTTTAGTTAGCTGTAATTGTTTTTTGTTCAAAGTTAGCAGTAGTTTTATTTCAAAGTTGGTTGTAATTTTTTTTTATCAAAGTTGGTTGTAATTTTTTTTATCAAAGTATTTTTTTAATTAAAGTTACCTATTATCTTTTTTTTATTCATCAAAGCTAGTTGTAATTAGTTGGTTGTAATTTTTTTTAATTAAATTTAGTTGTACTTTCTTTTTATCAAAGTTAATTAGAGTTTTTTTTTAATCAAAGTTAGTTGCAACTTTTTCTTTTATTTTATCAAAGTTAACACTAGAGTTTTTTTTAATCAAAGTTAGCTATAAGTTGATTGTATTTTTTTATCAAAGTTAGTTGCAATTTTTTTAATCATAGTTAGATGTATCTTTAAAAAAAATGAAAGTTACTTGTTTTTTTAATCAAAATTAGATGTAATTGGTTGGTTGTATTTTTTTTTATCAAAGTTAGTTGTAAATTTTTATTCATTTATTTTCAAAGTTAACTTAGGAAAAGAAAGTTAAAAGGTTGAAGGATAATACTGTCTTTATATATTGAAAGGGTGTGGAGGGAGCATTATAAGATGTGGGGATAGACGGTCCCTAGTTATATATAAAACTCAAAAAATTTAATATCATGGGACTCTAAATTAGGGCATTAAAATTATTTTTCCGTTAATTAAGCACAATTGGACCAAAAGCGACATATTTTAAAAGTGCATGTGCCCAACTGGGATACTAATATCGTGATTTAAAATAAAGGTCAATAAAAAATATTATTTAAATAAAATTTTGAGCCCTTTATAAATTGAACAAAAAAACTCAAGATGCCCAAGGCTGCCTCCCCCTTGACTACCCTCGAGGCCGACCATGGTAGTCAACATAGTGGGAAATATCTATTTTCTGTATCTCATCTTCAAATATTTATACACTAGGCATATTACTCGCGCCACTATCTATAAATTACAGGTTTCAATTACATTAAGGAGCATTAACATTTATATCTCATTAGATTTTTTTTAAACATTTTAGTCCCACCATGTTTTCTCCTTACATATAAGTCCTACTCCTAATTTTTGGAACTTTTTTTTAACAATATTACTGTTGATACCAAATTTAATCTGCTGACGTGGACCAATCATACGAAGACACCTGGCTATCTACATGGCAACAACAGACCTCTCCGAGGAACTCACAGGCTCCGAGGAATAGACCTCTCCGAGGAACTCACAAGCTCCGAGGAACATACCTCTCCGAGGAACTCACAGGCTCCGAGGAATAGACCTCTCCGAGGAACTCACAAGCTCCGAGGAACATACCTCTCCGAGGAACTCACAGGCTCCGAGGAACATACCTCTCTGAGGAACATACCTCTCCGAGGAACTCTTGAATACCAGGAAGATCAACATACCCGAGTTACTCAGACGGTCCGAGCTGCATCTCGGCCACAGCACTGATTGCCAGATAACGAACAGTCCAACTGGTTCATTAAATGATTATCCTTGACGCACAAGCCTAAGGGCATTAAATGTATTACCCTTTCATATGTATATCATTTAATATATCGACCCTTTCATGTACAGCCTTGAGGCTATAAATACCTTGTATCAATCCCATTCAAAGGGATCGGAATTTCTTGAGAGAACTTGTAATCAAGAATTCCACAAACACTCAGCAATAACATAACAGTGGACGTAGGCTTTATTCCTAGCCGAACCACTTTAAAAATCTTTGTCTTATTTATTTATCTGTGATTGAATAATTAGAGCGATCTAGTTTTTTACATCAACAGATTGGCGCCGTCTGTGGGAAACGACTGTTGTTATCGTTTTTCATAAAAATCATTTATCACCAATGGCAGATAATCCAGAATCCAGTAATCGAAATGCTGGAAATACTGGAAATCTTCCAAATCCATCTGTATCTCCAGATCTGGCCGGAATCATGACGAATCTGGCTCAGGGACAAACCGCCATGCAAGAATCTATGAGACAACTCCTTCAAACTCTTCAAGGCGGTGTACCTACTCATTCAGGGCAAAGGACTGATCACGGGCAATCACGATCCAGACGTATTGGGTCTTATCGCAATGGGGAATCCAATGATTCTTCATATCAACCTGGGCGAACTTCATCAATACGGGCTACGGATACAAATCAACATATTTCTCTTTCTCCGGAGAGAACTAGCGCTTTAGAAAGATTAAGCAGGGTGTCTCCTTTCAGTCGGTTAGGACCAAGGAGGAACATGAGTCCACCTAGGGCTCCATCAGGAAGTTTTCGACCACCACCAGGTTTGAGAGAAGGATCTGCACAATCACGACCAATTATTCGTCGAGATAAATCTCAGGAAGCTACGTCAGAGCAATCAGTTGCTCGGACTAAGCGGCCCGAGGAAGGGAATGAAGCATGGAAAGGTTCCATTCAACGATTGGAGGATAGACTGGGAGAAATGGCTAAGGCGAGGAACCCCTTACAGAGAACTTTTGTTCAAGGGACACCTTTTGTGCAAGCCATTGTGGATTTCCCTACACCGTCGAAATTCAAAGCACCTGTAGTGACCCCCAAGTACGATGGAAAGACAGATCCCGTACTTCATATAGAACAGTACCAAGCTGCTGCAGATATCTATGCTGTCCCCGACGAGATGAGGTGTAGAGCATTCTCGGGAACTCTTACCGGATCTGCACAGATATGGTACAATAATCTTCCTCGGGGTAAGATTTCAACTTTTGTTCAGTTAGCCGAGCTGTTTATTGGTAATTTTTGTTTTGGAGCAAAACCAGTAAAGCGAGTAGCGCACTTACTAAGTGTTAGACAAAAATCAGGAGAAAGTACTAGAGATTACATAACTCGTTTCAATAACGAGAAGTTAGAAGTCATAGATTATGAAGAAAAGACAGCAATCACTGCTTTGATGAGTGGTTTGCTGCCTAACAAGCTATACTATACTCTGGCCAAAGATCCGCCTAAAAATATGTCAGAATTGATGGCAAAGGCGGCCAAAATCATGAATGCCGAGGAGGCTATGACTGCGAAGAAGAATATGGATAAAGAAGTTAAAGTGGAGGTCGACAACTGTAAGAAGAAAGATCAGAAAGGTAATGGTGGTGACAAACATTCCAGGAATAACAGGATAAAGTTGGAAGCCCTAAAGAAGTATGATAATTATACTCCATTGAAAATGGGTATTAATCATGTTTTAGAAGAGATCAGGAATAACGAGGAAATCAAATGGCCAGAGAAACTGAAGACAGATCCAGACATGAGGAATAAGACCAAATATTGCGAGTTTCACAAAGATCATGGCCATATGACCAAAAATTGTATAGCCCTTCAGAACGAGATTGAAACACTCATTCGAAGAGGAAAATTATCAAAGTATGTAGATCGCAGAGGTGAAAGGACAAATGAGGACAGAATTAGAAAGAGATCTAGATCTCCTCGTCGTGCAGAGGAGAAAAATAGGAGGGACCATGAAGAGGATCCAGATGATGACCCCGATCTTCCCAAGAAGCCAAGAAAACCTGAACGAGAGGTATTTTCCATACGTTTTGGATCATTTCATTGTAACGTTATTACAGGGGGAGATGCAGGAGGAGGAGACCTTACTGCAGAAAGAAAAGCTTATCTCGGAGAGGCTCAAGCTTGCTCATATATTCAGCGAATAAACCTGGCCGAGGATGATCGTCCGAGGAAGGTAAACAAAGAGAAGCTAGTAATTGGTTTTTCAAAAAACGACCTGGCAGGTGTTCTTTACCCTCATGATGATCCTTTGGTGATCAAAATGAGAATGAAGGACGTGATCATTTCAAGGGTGTTGGTAGACAATGGTAGTTCGGTAGACATCATGTACTATTCATGCTTTGATAGCCTGAATTTGAAATTATCTCAATTGGAACCTTATCACAGACCCCTTCTGGGTTTTGCTGGCGAGAAAGTTTTTCCACTGGGGACGATCAAGTTGGATATATTCATTGGAACCTGGCCTGTTTGTCGAACAGAAAGAATACGATTCTTTGTGATGGATAAGAATGTGCAATCGGCCTACAACATCATTATGGGAAGAGTTGGATTGAAGAAGTTCGAAGCCGTTCCTTCAACAGTACATCAATGTTTGAAATTCCCAACAAATTTCGGAGTTGGAGTGGTGAAAGGTGATCAAAAAGTAGCTCGGGAATGCTATTATTCGTCGGCCGAGCAAGAAGAACTAGAAGGATCGATGAAAAAGACTACTACTTATCAAGTGGATGAATGTACAGAAATTGAAACTCTTGATCCTAGAGATGAGTCCCAACTTGTGAAAGGGCAAGTGGTAGAATCTACAGAAAATGTTATTCTGGACGACGAACATCCTGAACGAATAACCCAGATAGGTTCATCGTTGGATATGTCAATAAAAGAGGAGTTGATAACTTTCTTGAAGAATAGGAAAAATACTTTTGCTTGGAGTCATGAAGACATGCCAGGAATAGATCCAAACTTCTTATGTCATGAACTCAATGTGAATAAGGAGATTAAACCTGTAAAGCAGAGAAGAAGGGTGTTTAGTCCCGAGAAGAACCAGGCCATACAGGAGGAAGTCGAGAAACTCCAGAAAGCCCAATTCATTGAAGATGTAAAATATCCAGATTGGTTGGCAAATGTGGTGATGGTAAAGAAGAAAAACAACAAATGGAGAATGTGTGTCGATTTCACCGATCTCAATAAGGCATGCACCAAGGATCATTTTCCATTGCCCAGAATTGATCAACTGGTGGATGCTACCTCGGGACACGAGCTACTCAGCTTCATGGATGCTTACTCTGGCTACAACCAGATCAAAATGAAACCTGAAGACAGGGAAAGTACTTCTTTTATTACCCCTAGGGGAACTTATTGTTATAATGTTATGCCTTTTGGTTTAAAAAATGCAGGTGCAACATATCAGCGGTTGATGAACAAGGTTTTTACCGAACAAATCAGCCGCAACATGGAGGTCTATGTCGATGACATGCTCACTAAAAGCAAGAAAGCTGCTGATCATTTGGTTGACTTGAGTCAAACTTTTGATCAATTGGATAAATACCAAATGAAGCTTAACCCGACGAAGTGCACCTTTGGAGTACGAGAAGGAATGTTCCTCGGATACATCGTCAATCAGCGAGGTATTGAGGCAAATCCAGATAAGATCAAAGCTCTTCTAGGGCTGCGATCTCCGACGACGAAGAAAGAAGTGCAGAGTCTTACCGGACGAGTTGCAGCGCTCAACAGATTTGTATCTCGAGCAACTGATAAATGCATACCATTCTTCAAAACACTTCGAAAAACCTTTGAATGGAATGAGGAATGTGAAAAAGCTTTTCAAGACTTGAAGAAATATTTGGGAGCACCCCCATTGTTGTCCAGACCAATAACAGGAGAAAAGTTGTATTTGTATTTGGCAGTATCAGAGAACGCAGTCAGTTCAGCGTTGATCAGAT
The DNA here is from genome assembly GCA_949130495.1 of Sambucus nigra. Taxonomy (NCBI): domain Eukaryota; kingdom Viridiplantae; phylum Streptophyta; class Magnoliopsida; order Dipsacales; family Adoxaceae; genus Sambucus; species Sambucus nigra. The sequence continues at coordinate 117,599,709 of OX422219.1, forward strand.
TGGAGAATGGAGTCCAGAAGCCAATTTATTACACAAGTAAGGCTTTCCGAGGTGCAGAAATCAGGTACCCAAAGCTAGAAAAATTGGCATTGGCACTAATTGAAGCAAGTAGAAGAATGAGGCCATATTTCCAAGCCCATACCATCATCGTTTATACTGATATGCCATTGAGACAAGCCCTCCATAAGCCAGAAAAATCAGGGAGACTGATGTACTGGGCAGTAGAACTTGGTGAATATGATATTGTGTATGAGCCCAGATCATCATTCAAGGGGCAAGCTGTAGCAGATTTTATAGCAGAGTTCACGTACCCTGATACCCCCGAGGAGCAAAAGGTGCCTGCTGATCTACCTGTGGACGATACAGGATCAACAGAAACATTTGCTGACCTACCTGTGGACGATACAGGATCAGCAGAAATAGGTCCAAACCAGCCAAGGTTGGTAAAAGGACTTGTGGATGTAGAGAAATCATTATATTCAAACTCAGACCAACCACGGTTGGTAAAAGGGTACGAGCAGATGACTGACGAGGAGCGAAAGATACCGGGGGATGATGGAAGAAAACAGCAGATATTTTATCGAGGAACTCTGACAGATAAGAAATTTGAAGACGAAATACCTACATGGAGATTATATGTAGACGGATCATCCTGCACAGCTGGTTGTGGAGCAGGAATTGTTTTGATCACTCCAGACGAGATTGACATGGAATATGCTTTGCGATTCCAATTCAAAGCCTCTAACAATGAAGCGGAGTATGAGGCCATGATAGCAGGTCTTAATCTAGCAAAGACTATGGAAGCACAACAAGTGATGGTATTCAGTGATTCTCAATTAATTGTGTATCAGATGATGGGAATGTATGCGGTTAAAGGAGATTTAATGATCAAATATCATGCAAAGGTGATGAAATTGTTGACAGAATTTGAGGCCATTCAATTGGTGAGAATACCGAGGATGGAGAATGTACAAGCAGACGCACTGGCCCGACTAGCATCAGCTACTCGTACCGAGATGCGAAGAACCATACCGATTGAAGTATTAGAAGGTCGGAGCATAGATGAAGATCTGACAACGAATGTGATTACCCTTGATTTAGGACCATCTTGGATGGATCCAATTAGGAAATATGTTGAAGAGGGTGAAATGCCGGAGGACAAACTCGCTGCCAAGAAACTGAAGTATAAAGCTGCTCGGTATGTATTAACTAATGGTATTTTGTATAGACGAGGAATTATGGCAGGTTTGCAGAGATGTGTACATCCCACCGAGGTGAAAGAATTGATTGAAGAAATCCATGAAGGATCTTGTGGAGCTCATGTAGCAGGTCGAACACTTTTACAAAGAGTGATGACAAAGGGATATTACTGGCCGACAATGAGGGCTGATTGTATAGCCTATGCCAAGAAATGTGACAAGTGCCAACGTTTTTCCTCCATCCGACGAACTCCACAAGCATTGCTAACACCAATAACTTCCCCTTGGCCATTTGCCATGTGGGGAATTGATTTGGTTGGACCACTGCCGACCACCCGAGGAAGATTCAAGTATCTCGTAGTTGCAGTGGACTATTTTACTAAGTGGGTGGAAGCTGAGCCTCTTATCAATATGACGTACGAGAAGGTATACCAGTTTGTATGGAAGAATATCATTTGTCGATATGGTCTCCCTCATGCTTTCATCACAGATCATGGAACACAATTTGATAATGAAGAATTTGCTGCCTATTGTCATCAGTCGAACGTTTTGAAGTTTCATTCAGCACCAGGCCATCCCCAAAGCAATGGACAGACTGAAGTGACGAACAGAACATTACTGAATGGGTTGAAAAAGAGGCTAAGTGAAGCTAAAGCAAATTGGATTAATGAGCTCCAATCAGTATTATGGGCCTACCGAACAACTCCCCGAGCAGCAACTGGAGAATCACCATATATGCTAGCATTTGGAAGTGAGGCTGTGATACCGGCCGAGTTGGGTCTCCCAACGCATAGAGTGCTGAATTTCAACTCTCCGATCAGTGACTTGATGAGAAGAATGGATTTGGATATGCTCGAAGAAGTAAGAGAAGAGGCAGCCATTAGGAATGCTGCTTATCAACAACGAACAGCTCTGTTCTACAACAAAAGGGTGAAGAAATGCGATTTGAAGGAGGGTGATTATGTGCTGAAGAAAGTCATTCAGAAACAGAATAAACTGGAAGCAAACTGGCATGGACCTTACCGAGTTACAGAGGTTGTTCGACCTGGAACCTACAGAATAGCAACTCTAGAAGGAGAAGAATTTCAGAATGCATGGAATGCTGAACACCTGCGAAAGTATTATCAGTAATGTAAAATGTAAAGTATTTCCTTCATTATGAATAAAACGAGGATGGTTCACCATTTTCTTTCTGTTGAAAGTTTTTCGAGGAATATTAGTGTTGAACACTACACTGCTTGATAACAAGAAGAAGACTGCAGACTGCTCTACGGAGCAAAAGTGCTATAAGTAGCCAACCTCCTTTGGTTAGGAGGATAAGCTCTACGGAGCGCTCTACGGAGCAAAAGTGCTATAAGTAGCCAACCTCCTTTGGTTAGGAGGATAAGCTCTACGGAGCAAAAGTGCTATAAGTAGCCAACCTCCTTTGGTTAGGAGGACATGCTCCAAGGAGCCAAAAAGTTCGAAAGAACCCTACTACTCCTTTGATTAGGAGGTGTATACCAGCATGATCAATTACGGTTGGTAAGACTTTATATACTCTCGCATTACAGATTATGTTGATCGGGAGGTAACATTATTACAAAAAGTTCTTTGAAGAACAAAATATTCCAAACTGTACCAAGTATGGTTGGTCGGGGATAAAAACCCACTAACTGTAGTTGGTCGACGAGGACAAAAGTATTGACCTTAGTTGGTCGGACACATGTTTATATTTTAAAATTGAACCAAGTATGGCTGGTCGGGGATAGAAACCCATCAACTGTGGTTGGTCGACAAACATTATTTATCCACCTTGGTTGGTTGGAAACAATTTTGAACAATTTATGCTTGTTATAAATTCTAAGTTGGTTGATGAACCATATAATTTGCAAACAGAAAAATAGCTATTGGCAAAACAGAAAATGAAATTCTTTCATTAAGATAAAAATGTATTACATGTTACATGTATGTGCTAACTATTACATTAAAGATTCCTACTCTATTGGTTTCTTTCCTTTATCCTTTGAGACAGGTTCCTCGCCAGCAGGAGGATCCTCTAGACAAAGAGGAAAATTAATAAAGTTCATGTCCTTCAGCATTCTGACATTCATTATTGTAGGAGTGTCCAACAGGTGCTCAGGACGAGATACTTCAACTTGAGAATGAAGGTTATAATCACCAAGATATTTAGAGATCAAACTCCGAGGAATGGAACGAGCAGGAATCCATGCCATATCCAATTTATAGGGAGGAACAGGCAAGTCTAGCAATCCAGGAGCATGATAATCCCATAAATAATGACCTCGTTCCAATTTTAATACACCCAGGGCGTTCAACCATCCCTGCTTATAACCTTCGTTGTTAGCATTTTCAATGCGAGCATCCAAATGATAAAGAGCTTCATTATAGCCTGCATTCCAGAACTCCCGAGGCTGTTTATGGAATTGGAAAGTTAATCTATCTACTTGCTCGAGAAAGTTCTTGATAAGAGCATCTTTATTATTCAGAGCAGACTTCATCGCGGCCAATTGATCCTCTAAAGATAAGTTTTTCTTAGACAAATCAGACAGAGCACGATCCTTAACATTCAGTTGGAATGTTTGAGTTTCCAGAGTAGATTGGGTACGAGATTCTTCAACACTACGGCTAAGAACTCTTGATCGGCTCCGAGAAGCAACTGGAGAACTTTGCTCCTCGACGATTATTCCTCGTCCCCGAGAACTCCTTCCTCGTCCCCGAGCAGTCACAGGAATAATAGACTTTTTCAAGTCATCCAACTCTTGCCTTAGTTTGGCGTTTTCAACCTCTAGAAACGAAAAACCTTCATCAATAACTGGTACTAATGCAGTGGAAGAGGAGGCAACGGATTCATATTGAGCCAATCTTTTCTGCAGACTATTATTTTCTTGTTCCAGGATCTCGGCAATTTGTCGGCAGGTTTCAACTTCACCTTTTAGGGTCCTTTCCCTAATGTCATATGCAGCAATGATCTTTTTATGACCTGTATCAGAGGAAAGTTGTTGATATCTATTTTCATATTCCTCGTGTAATGAAGCCATCGATTCATTGTGCTGGCCTTGGAGATCCTCTAAGGAACAATGCAGCTCTTCAATCAAGTCATAATAAGCGACATTGTTAGCTACAGCTCGGTCGAGTAAATTTTTCAAGTACCGATAAGCCTCAGTCGCCTGTTCTGAAGCATCATGACCAAGAATGTCAGCAATTTCAGAAGAACTAAGGTCTGTATGACCAGCCCTATAGTATTGGTGACATTGCTGCATCAGCTCGGTATCATGAGAAGAGATTAGTTCCATTCTAGCAACAAACTAAAGACAAGAAAAAGACAACAATCAACAAAGAATCATCAATAACGGCGATGAGTAAAGAAGTATTTTATTAGATCATAAAAGGATTACAGTGTTCGATTACAAATGATAAAAGATAAGAATGATACCGAACAACTTCACACCTTTTCCTTGTCTCCCAAGACTTTCTCGGGAGGCTGGGACGAGGAGCTCGGTTGATCGGTGATAACAACAGCTTGATCGGCAGAAATCTTCTCGGCAGGAAGAGGCATAGAAGAAATATCCTCAATGACAGAGGGTTGAGAAGCAGAAATTGGGACATCCACAGCCATGGAAGATTCATCTGAAGCAGGTTCATCTTCTTCTTCTTCCACAATTGGTGGAGGAGGACCAGGGAGATGCCGTTGGAATAGCTCAGAATTGTCTTGGATTTTTAGCTCTTGTAGAGCAGCTACCCAACCGTCATGGAAGTATTTCAACTCCCCATATTTGACTTGAGATGTCATAGCTGCAATCCCTTTATCCCATCCTTTTTCCCAACCAGCACTGAAATGTTTCCTAACTGCAACTTTTCTTTTCAACTGCTCCGAGGAGAGTTTGACATCCAATTGTTCTTTCTGGATTTTGATGTCTCGCAGGATAGACAGTTCTTCTTCTGCCTTCTTCAGTTGGTCATCGCACCTTTGCTGATTGACCTCTAAGCTTTTCACCTTCTCCTCCAAATTCTTGGAGGTTTCAGCCATCTTCATCTTATCAGCCTCAGCTGCAGCCAATTTTTTCTCCCAGGCAGCTTTCTCCTCAACGTACTGCTGGCGAGATTCTTTCACAGATTGGGCTAAACCCAAGAGGGCATCGTCAACATCGGACGAGGAACTAGAAGCTTTAATAGCTTGATCTTTCTTCACGATGGTATTGAAACAGTTCACCAGCTGAAAGATAAGAAAAACAATAGAGTCAACACAAATATAAGAGTTCAGGAAAAAGAAAAGAAAGACCAAAGGTATGAGAAATTTACTGAAGAAAGATGGCGAGCAGCTAGGGATGTCAGTGTATCCCTAGGAATCTTTTCATCAACCCCGAGAACCTCAGGTATAACCGAGCAGCTCTTGATCGTCCCCGAGCAGAGTCCACCACTAGCTCACAGAATGCAGTAAGTCGGCTAACAAACCAATCAACATACTTGAAGATTATGATAAGCTACAAACGGCATCATATGTCGTCCAGGAGATAATGCCCTTTATGTCCAACAAATCAAGAAGGTAGATCAAGAATTTCACGAGCACCGAGCAACACTGCAAAATAAAATACTCCATCCTTTCAAGTAAACCATCAAGCATGAAGCATTGGGGGCTTCTGTTGATACCAAATTTAATCTGCTGACGTGGACCAATCATACGAAGACACCTGGCTATCTACATGGCAACAACAGACCTCTCCGAGGAACTCACAGGCTCCGAGGAATAGACCTCTCCGAGGAACTCACAAGCTCCGAGGAACATACCTCTCCGAGGAACTCACAGGCTCCGAGGAATAGACCTCTCCGAGGAACTCACAAGCTCCGAGGAACATACCTCTCCGAGGAACTCACAGGCTCCGAGGAACATACCTCTCTGAGGAACATACCTCTCCGAGGAACTCTTGAATACCAGGAAGATCAACATACCCGAGTTACTCAGACGGTCCGAGCTGCATCTCGGCCACAGCATTGATTGCCAGATAACGAACAGTCCAACTGGTTCATTAAATGATTATCCTTGACGCACAAGCCTAAGGGCATTAAATGTATTACCCTTTCATATGTATATCATTTAATATATCGACCCTTTCATGTACAGCCTTGAGGCTATAAATACCTTGTATCAATCCCATTCAAAGGGATCGGAATTTCTTGAGAGAACTTGTAATCAAGAATTCCACAAACACTCAGCAATAACATAACAGTGGACGTAGGCTTTATTCCTAGCCGAACCACTTTAAAAATCTTTGTCTTATTTATTTATCTGTGATTGAATAATTAGAGCGATCTAGTTTTTTACATCAACAATTACCCTTTTAAAACCAACCATCCGTAACTTCCTTGAGGAAGTTATATAAGTGGTTGAACTTTTTTTTAATCTTCAAATGATCATAACTTTTAATTAACATATCCATTTTTCGCAAAATTACTATTATTGAAATATGCTCGACGAGATCTATCAAACAAGATCCATGAAGCCTATATAATTACAAAGAAAAAAATTACACACACAGTACTTTACTCTATGCACCAGAAAGAGAAATAAATTTATCTCTATAACATTTTCATAAACATTAACATTTACAGTGCAAACACAGTATACACACACACACACAGAGTGGATCCAAAACCTATTTTTCGAAATCATATTATTTATAAAAGTCCACGCTATCCAATAACCTTCATTAGATCTTCGATTTGGGGTGGGTAGGGTTAGAATTGGGTTAGTTTATATTTGTAACATTTTCACAAACAACACGCACACGCGCACACACACACACACACACACACGCACATGCGCACACACACACACACACACACACACACACACACACACACACACACACACACATATATATATATATATATATATACGATGGATCCAAACCTTTTTTCCCCCAGATATTATCGTATTCTCAACGCTCCGCGCTACCGACATCCAATCCTCAACACCACCCACTGTAACACCCCGTAATTTTGAGGATTTAGTATTTAATTATTTTGGTGAGAAAATAAAAATATTTAAATTGGAGAAACTTTAATTTATGATTGGGAGAATTTAATTGAGTGGGAAGAATTATTTTTAATTGGCGACTTTAAATTAAATTGTTCGAATTAATGGGTGTCACATTTTGAGGTCAAAATTGGAGAATGTTATAAACTATTTCGAATGACAAATATGAGTGTGCGGTTGAGTCCGGATGGGTTGAGATAGTCAGAAAAGAGTACCCAGGGTAGCAATTGGGTCTCGGGCCATTTTTAGGTATAGTCGGGCCCACACGGGATGATTCGGGCCATTTTAATTAGGCCCATGTGGCCAAAAATGAGATTAATGATTTTTAACCTAATTGAGGGACTAGGAGCGGCAGATAAAAAATTCTAAACCTAGGGTTTGAGAGAGGATTAGAGGAAGCTAACCAAGAAGCCAATTAGGGGTCTTTTGGAGCCAAATTAAGGGACTAATTGGGTGTGTTCTTCATCAACCATTCTCTACACCAACGGATCAGACCCTACGAACAATTCCAGGCAAGTGGTTAACTTGCTGTAATGCCTAGATTGTGATATCCAATTCATGTTTTAGTGATGTGTAAATTAAAATTCATTTTTGGGTATAAACGGGTAAAAATGGAGTTTTGTTAATGGAACACTTGAATGAGATTCAAAGTAAGAATTTAAGGTGTATTATATATCACTGAGTATAGATATCTGATTTGAATGAGAAACCCAGAATATAAAATGGTGGAATTTGAATCTCGAATTGGAATTGTAGAACAAAGTTAATTGAAATTTATGGAAAAAAACTTAATTCGTGAGTCAATGATTTGTGGTGGAGATAAAGGATAGTTATGGTTGTATTCATGTCGTAAATCAGTCTAATAGAGGGTTTAAAGATTATGTCATTTTGATTAAAGGATGGATTGGGTAAAACAGAGCTTGAAAGCTCGTTAATGGTGGAAATTCTGTAGGGAAGAAGAGCTGCCTCAGAATGATCGATCGATCGACGATGGGAAAATTTTTGCAGGTCGACGCATTTGTTTTTCTTTTTGGATTTTTGGGTATAATTTTAATTGGTGAAAAATTATAGAGAATTTAAGAGCTAGGGGATCAAAAGATGGCTATTAGGAATTGACAATTTGAGTTAAGAGTTGAGACTTAAAGTGAGAATTTTGGGCAAAACATATCCAATTTAATTATGGACTGAGTGGATGAGTCTGGGGGCATTAGCGAGTGAAGAGAGGTTAATTTATTTAATGGGGAAAGTAACCAAATAAAGTAATAGTCGGGCCTAAAGACTTGAAAAATTTTACGCGACGAAGAAAGAGTCCGGGTAGGTTGGTTAAGTGACACCAAAGTATTAAATTAATTATTGAGAGAATAAATTAATTTGGAGTCGGAATATAGACCCGAAAAAAATATTAAGTTATGGACCAAGTGAGCGAGTCCGGGTATAATGGTTGGGCGACACGAAGTATTAAATTAGTTGATGGGTTAATTAATTAGATTAGAGTCGGGCTGTAGACTCGGCAAGGTAATAAATTAATTGATGTACTAATTAATTAAATTAAGGTCGGACCACAGAATCGGCTTGGTATTAATTAATTAATGTGTAAATTAATTAAATTAGAGTCAAATCATAGACTCGGGTAAATATTATATATATTAATGTGCAAAGTATTTATATAAGAGTCGGACCATAGACTAGGGGAAATATTATATTAATTGATGTGTAAATTAAATAAATTAGAGTCGGACCATAGACTCGGGGAGATGATAAATTAATAAGTGAGAAAATTAATTAAGTTGAGTCGGGCCACAGACTCGGGAAATTACGGGCAAGTGTTACGGGTTTTGAGTACACGGTAAAGCCGGGGTTTATAATATATATACGGTGTAGTGATAGTATATATATATGTGTATATATTGTGTGTGCTATTAAATATCAGTAATTAGATATTTATTTAATTTATATACTCTTGTGCTATCAAGGGAGGTTGCACGATGTGGGTGAATCCCCTAGCTTGAGGAGTAGGGTGAGTATATCCCCAGGTTATAGCGTCTGGTATATGGGTGAGGGATTTATCTCACTTTCAGGGAAGGAATATGACCGCCTCTACTACGTTTATATTTTGGGCCAAGTTGGTGAGTGATTCCAACTCGGGTAACTAGGTTATGTGAGCACACCTAGTAAGATAGCACTTTAGAGGGAATCATCTGTTGAGGGTATACTCGGAGGGATGGATGTGTGTGTATATATATATATATGTGTGTGTGTGTGTGTGTGTGTGTGTGTATGTGTGTGTGTGTGTGTGTGTGTGTGTGGATGTTGTGGTAAAGGTATGTATATAATGGTAGTAAATATTATATGCAGGTAATATTACAGTGTGTGATGTAATTGTTTTATATAACTTGTGACACAGTTATATGATTAGTATTTAAAGGAAATTAATTAAGTTAATCGGTGGGATAAATTATAAATCCTTATACTTGGGTTAGAGTAGTATGGCAAGGGGAGATTATAACAGGACTAGTTGGACGGGGTAGTACAACTAGGTGGGGTTAAGGTAACCGTTAGGTGTGCACAATAGTGGAGGGGTAAGAATGTCTTCAAGAGAGTGCGACACTAACTTATATATAAAGGGCATTCATGCATTTTAAATTACTGTAGTTAATTAACTTGGTAAATATTTTTGAAATGTTTTGGGTTTTTACCCTTGCTATAAAACTATTTTCAAAACCTTTTAGGTGTCCAGCCACAGGGACGCCAGGATTAATATTCTATTCCAGGAATACGAAGCTGCAATATATGTGGATGCTAGCAGGAGCTTGGATTAGACGCATCGTTATTTCATTCCTAGAGTAGGAATCATTTATCATTTCCAAATTTATTTAGGGCATGTCGTCCAGACTTTCAGTTCAGTTTTTAGATTTATTTTGTTCCGGTGTTGAATATTTGTGTTGGATTATTTACCTGGGTGACCGATGATTTATTCGGCATATAGTCATTATTTATTCAGTTAATTTAATTCAGTTGTGTGAATGGATTATATTTATTTCCGCATGTACTGTTTGGTTTAATTAACAAGATAAAATTTGGCACCAGCTTTTTGGAATACTAGGTGGTTAGTAAGTTTTAAAAAGGTTTTCGACAGTGATGCTGAGGAGGAACCAACTGGGATTCCTGTTTTAATTTGGTATAGTACTGATCACCCGGTATTTTATTAGGCTGGGTGTCATAGATGGTATCAGAGCATCTGGTTCTAGTGTCCTTAGGATCTTTATGACTTTTCACGTTTCAGCTTAGCATCCTTTGATGTAGAGCCTTATCATAGGATTGTTGTATTCTTATACGTATGCACATTTACGTTCTTCTGCCAATTATTTTATATTTCAGGGTGAACTCATACTATTCGAATCTTATTTCAAATACCGCCCAGGAGAGAGAGAGCAGCTAGGGCAGCAGGGGGAGATGAGACTAGAGAGGCTCATCAGGAGCAAGAGTTACCGCAGCAAGTGCCAGAGATGCTTTAGGTGCACAGGTAACTGAATTAGTGGCGCAGGAAATTGAAGCGATGATGGTCGCAATGGCAAGATACTTTCCACGAGATCAGCTACAGGTATTTGTGGTACCGGATGTTCAGGTCCACCCGGGGCAGTCGGAGTGGCAGTAAGTACGAGAGGTCTTTCAAAAGGGCCACCCACCAGAGTTTTGAGGGGGTTCAGATGTTGTGCTAGCGTGTCAATGGAAGAGGGATATCTAGCGTCACCTACGCATGGTAGATTGCAACAAGGTGCAGAAGCAAATGCTAGCAACTTTTTGGTTAGTGGGAGCAGCGCTACAGTGGTGGGAGTTGATCACCACAGTTGAGGAAAGGGATACAGTAACTATTGCCGAGTTTTGGGTGCGGTTCGATCGCAAATATTTTCCGCCAGTAGTTGAAGCTGAAATGATGAGGAAATTTAGAGAGGTAACACAAGGGGACCGTTCAGTGGCCGATTACGAGGAATAATTCACTCGTTTGGAAAATTTTGTACCGGATGAAGAGATAAAGAAAGTAAGTTTCATGGATGGGTTAGTCCGGAGGATTAGACAATATTTGATTGGTAATCCCGCGTTAGTAGCTTATATAGATGTCGTTAACGCAGCACTCCTGCACTGTCAAGAATATCGCTTCCACATGAAAGGAAGAAGGAGGAGAGTGGAACCCATTCAGTCGGATAAAGAGGGAGGGAACAATACCAGTGAGGTATCCCAGCAGCAGACAAGGGGACATCAGGGGAAGAATTCCCAGCAGGGGAATCAAGCCAAGAGATTTAGGACTAGAGGCTATCGACAGGATGGCCAGGACTTCCGACAAGGCCAGCAAGGAAGGGATTAGTGGCAGGGTGAATTTATTAAGAGGTGTTTCATTCATGGGGAAGCGAGACACGTGAAGAGAGTTTGTCCTCAGCGAAGAAGGGGTCAACTATAGGATGATGTCCTGGATGTGAAGCCACTACAACAAGTCATGGGTGCGTTCGGGCAGGGGAAAGCTGCTCAGAAACCCGAGGATCAGCCATTGCAGCCAGAGTATGGAGGTAATTATCTTTTAATTCTATGGGCATGGGGTATATTTTGGGTGACCGTGAGGGTGTCATATAATAAGAATTATATTCACTAGAGTTCACGGGTAAGTCGAATTTAGTGGGTGCGCTGGCTATAGCAGCCATATTACATATATATTTCCCTGTGATAGTGAATTTCTTTAGTGTTAACCACGAGAGAGTGTGGGTATGCACAGAGATGGGATTCGGTATTATGCAAGGGGTTACTACTTTCAAGAGTTATGGAAGTAGGGCAAAAAAATTTTATGTCGGCCGGATAGCGATGGATTTGAATTATTGTAAATGGTGGGGGTAAGTTTAGTGTTTGTGACACCAGGGTGTGATTGGTACTAAGTATCAACTGAGAGGGCGTCTAGCCCATATATATGTGTGCATATATGTTGTATTGTGTGGTGCAATAGACACATAGTGAGGTCTTCTGTTCTCATATTTATCCTGATAAGTAGGGGTGTTTACTTAAGTGAATCAGGGTAGGTAGAATTATTTTCGAGCAGGGAGAGATAGCTTGGGGTTTATTTTGCGCAAGTACTAGTGATAGTAAGGGCGCGGTATTTTATGTTGTATTTTGTAGAATAAGAGTAGGCCTGTATGATTTTGAGTTAATAGACAAGTATTTGGGGGTACGTGCTATGGACTGAGGGTCTAACGGATCTCAACGACCGATGATGTTAGGTAGTAGTGTATCGGGGGGGTTCTTTGTTTGGATTTCGCTTGCGAGACGTCCCACGCATGAAACTTAGCGCAACGTTGGAAGTTGGGAGATGTTTGATCGTTAGTACATGGGTTGGGTACCCCGTCCATTATATATATATGTGATAAAACTACGGGTGGGAAGCTATATTACGGGTCACGACTAGCATGGTCGGGTAAATTTCATACGGTAAAGAACGGGGATAGGGTGTATGGGCACCCGGGTTAATTAAGGCAACTTTTGTGCGATCAACCACGGGTACAGGGTGTATGGGCCCCCTGGTTAATTAAAATGCATATTTGTGTAATTTATAGTTAGAAGTGGGAGAGATAAATATGGCGAGCTTAGAGGCACATGACTAGAGAGTGATATTTGAAGCTTGGAGCACTAGGCTTATCTTAATTTCGAGGACGAAATTCCTTTGTAAGGGAGAAAGTATGTAACACCCTGTAATTTTGAGGATTTAGTATTTAATTAGTTTTGGGAGAAAATAAAAATATTTAAATTGGAGAAACTTAAATTTATGATTTGGAGAATTTAATTGAGTGGGAAGAATTATTTTTAATTGGCGACTTTAAGTTAAATTGTTCGAATTAATGGGTATCGCATTTTGAGGTCAAAATTGGAGAATGTTATAAAGTATTTCAAATGAAAAATATGAGTGCGCGATTGAGTCCGGATGGGTCGAGGTAGTTAGAAAAGAGTACCCGGGGGTAGCAATTGGGTCTCGGGGCATTTTTAGGCATAACTGGGCCCACACGGGGTGATTCGGGCCATTTTAATTAGGCCCATGTGGCCAAAAATGGGATTAAGGGTTTTTAACTTACTTGAGGGACTAGGAACGACAAATAGAAAATTTAAAACCTAGGGTTTGAGAGAGGATTAAAGGAAGCTAATCAATAAGCCAATTAGGGGTCTTTTGGTGCCAAATTAAGGGACTAATTGGCGGTGTTCTTCATCAACCATTCTCTACACCAACGAATCAGACCCTACGAACAATTCCAGGCAAGTGGATAACTTGCTGTAATGCTTAGATTGTGATATCCAATTCATGTTTTAGTGATGTGTAAATTAAAATTTCATTTTTGGGTATAAATGGGGTTTTGTTAATGGAGAGCTTGAATGAGATTCAATGTAAGAATTTAAGGTGTATTATATATCTCAGAGTTAGATATCTGATTTGAATGAGAAACCCGAAATATAAAATGGTGGAATTTGAATCTGGAATTGGAATTGAAGAACCAATTTAATTGAAATTTATGGAAAAAAACCCAATTTGTAAGTCAATGATTTATGGTGGAGATAAAGGGTAGTTATGGTTGTACTCATGTCGTAAATCAGTCTAATAGAGGGTTTAAAGATTATGTCATTTTGATCAAAGGATGGATTGGGTAAAACAGAGTTTGAAAGCTCGTTAATGGTGGAAATTCTGTAGGGAAGAAGAGCTGCCTCGGAATAATCGATCGATCGACGATGGAAAAATTTTGGCAGGTCTACGCCCTTGTTTTTATTTTTGGATTTTTGGGTATAATTTTAATTGGTGAAAAATTAAATAGAATTTAATATCTAGGGGCTCAAAAGATGGCTATTAGGAATTGACGATTTGAGTTAAGAGTTGAGACTTAAAGTGAGAATTTTGGGCAAAACATATCCAATTTAATTATGGACCGAGTGGATGAGTCCGGGGGCCTTAGCGAGTGAAGCCAGGTAAATTTATTTATGGGAAAAGTAACCAAATAAATTAATTGTTGGGCCTAAAGACTTGAAACATTTTACGGGACGAAGAAAGAGTTCGGGTAGGTTGGTTAAGTGACACCAAAGTATTAAATTAATTATTGAGAGAATAAATTAATTTGGAGTCGGAATATAGACTCAGAAAAAAGATTAAGTTATGGACCAAGTGAGCGAGTCCGGGTATAATGGTTGGACGACACCAAGTACTAAATTAATTGATGGGTTAATTAATTAGATTAGAGTCGGGCTGTAGGCTCGGCAAGGTAATAAATTAATTGATCTGCTAATTAATTAAATCAAGGTCGAACCATAGACTCGGCTTGGTATTAATTAATTAATGTGTAAATTAATTAAATTAGAGCCAAATTAGAGACTCAGGTAAATATTATATAAATTATTGTGCGGAGAATTTATATAAGAGTCGGACCATAGAGAAATATTATTTTGGTTGACGTGTGAATTAAATAAATTAGAGTCGGACCATAGACTAGGGGAGATGATAAATTAATAAGTGAGAAAATTAATTATGTTGAGTCAGACCGCAGACTCGGGAAATTACAGGCTAGTGTTACGGGTTTTGAGTACACGGTAAAGTCGGAGTTTATAATATATATATATATATATACGGTGTAGTGATAATGTATATGTATGTATATATTGTGTGTTCTATTAAATTTCAGTGACTAGATATTTATTTAATTCATATACTCTAGTGCTATCAAGGGAGGTTACGCGATGTGTGTGAATCCCCTAAGGTTAGGAGTAGGGTGAGTATATCCCCAGGTCATAGCGTCCGGTATATGGGTGAGGGATTTATCTAACTTTCAAGGAAGGAATATGACCGCCTCCACCTCATTTATATTTTGGGCCAAGTTGGTGAGCGATTTCAACTCGGGTAACTAGGTTATATGAGCACACCTAGTAAGATAACACTTTAGAGGGAATCATCTGGTGAGGGTATACTCGGAGGGATGGATGTGTGTGTATATATATATATATATATATATATATATATATATATATATATATATATATATATATATATATATATATATATATATATATATATATATATCTGTGTGTGGATGTGGTGTGTGGATGTTGTTGTAAAGGTACGTATATAATGGTAGTAAATATTATATGCGGGTAATAATACAGTGTGTGATGTAATTGTTTTATATAACTTGTGACACAGTTATATGATTAGTATTTAAAGGAAATTAATTAAGTTAATCGGTGATATAAATAATAAATCTAGGAATTTTTATAATCGGGTTAGAGTAGTATGGCAAGAAGAGATTATACCAGAACTAGTTGGACGGGGTAGTACAACTAGGTGGGGTTAAGGTAATCGTTAGGTGTGCACAATAGTGGAGGGGTAAGAATGTCCTCAAGAGAGTGTGACACTAACTTGTGTATGAAGCACATTCATTCATTTTAAATTACTGCAGTTAATTCACTTGCT
The DNA here is from genome assembly GCA_949130495.1 of Sambucus nigra. Lineage (NCBI taxonomy): Eukaryota > Viridiplantae > Streptophyta > Magnoliopsida > Dipsacales > Adoxaceae > Sambucus > Sambucus nigra. The sequence goes on from OX422219.1 coordinate 117,615,424, forward strand.
AAATATTTTTGAAATATTTTGGGTTCTAAGCCTTGCTATAAAACTATTTTCAAAACCTTTTAGGTGTCCAGCCATAGGGACGCCAGGATTGATATTCTATTCTAGGAATTCGGAGCTGCGGCATATGTGGATGCTAGTAGGAGCTTGGATTACACGCATAATTATTTCATTCCTAGAGTAGGAATCATTTATCAGTTCCAAATTTATTTAGGGCATGCCACCAAGACTTTCAGTTCAGTTTTCAGATTTTTTTTATTCCGGTGTTGAATATTTGTGTTAGATTATTTACCTTGGTGACCGATGGTTTATTCAACATGTACTCATTATTTATTCAGTAGATTTAATTCAGTTGCGTAAATGGATTATATTTATTTCTGCATGTACTGTTTGGTTTACTTAACAAGATAAAATTTGGCACCATCTTTTTGGAATACTAGGTGGTTAGTATGTTTTAAAAAGGTTTTTGACAGTGATGCTGAGGATGAACCAACTGGGATTCCTGTTTTAATTTGGTATAGGACTGATCACCCGATATTTTATTAGGCGGGGTGTCACTTCCACCCCCATTGTCGGCGCTACGACAACCTTCATCAGAGCTTTGATTTGGAGTTACATGGGGTGCCACTGGTGCGGACCTTAGGAAATAAGAAAATATTGGATAAATGGGGTTTGGATCCACCGGAGCTCCGGTTTGGGGTGATTAGGGTAGGCATTGGGTTAAGTTTATATCTGTAACATTTTCACAAACGGTAACATTTACTGTGTAATAACACAATATATATATACGGTGGATCCAAACCTCTTTTTTCTGATATTGTCTTATTTTTAACGGCTCGCGCTAGCTGCATATAATCCCCACCACCACCAACCCCAATTGTCGGAGCTCCAACAACCTTCATCAGAGTTATGATTTGGGGTGATATGGAGTGCCGCTGGCGTAGACCTTAGAAAATAAGAGAATATTGGATAAATGGGGTTTGGATCCACCGGAGCTCCAGTTTAGGGTGAGTAGGGGTAGCATTGGGTTAGATTTATATCTGTAATATTTTCATAAATAATAAATGTTACTGTTTGTGAAAATGTTACATCGGCATCCCATGCCACCTCAAATCAGAGCTCTGTTAAAGGTTGTTGGAGCTCCGACAATGGGGGTGGGTGGTGGTGGGGATTGGATGCCGTTGGCGCGGACCGATAAAAATAAGATAATATCAGAAAAAAGAGGTATATATATATATATAAACTGTGTTATACGAACACAATAAATGTTAATATTTATGAAAATGTTATGATATAAACCTAACCCAATGCCACCCCTACTCACCCTAAATCGGAGCTCCGGTGGATCCAAACCCCATTTATCTAATATTCTCTTAATTTTAGAGGTCCGCGCCAGCGGCACCCTATGCACCTACTACCCACCCCAAATCATAGCTCTGATGAAAGTCGTTGAAGCTCTGACAATGGGGGTGGGTAGTGGTGGGGATTAAAAGTCGCTAGCGTAAACCTTTAAAAATATGGTAATTTTGAAAAAAAAAGAGGTTTGGATCTACCGTGTGTGTGTGTGTATATATATATATATATGTATGTATATATATATATATATATATATATATATATATATATATATATATATATATAATATTAACTCAGTAAATGTTACTGTTTGTGAAAATGTCATAGATATTAAACTTTATTGTATCAACCAGAAAATTAAATAGTTTTATATCTGTGTCAATTTATTTATGAAATAATTTTATATCTATGACATTTTTACAAACAATAGCATTTACTGTGTCATCACATTATATTTTTAAAGCTCTGCGCCACCGGCACTTAATGCCACCCCTACTCACCCCAAACCGGCGCTCCAGAGGATCCAAGTCCCATTTATCCAATCTTATTTTCAAAGGTTCGCACCAGCGGCACCACATGCCACCCTTACCCACCCCAAATCGGAGCTCTGATGAAGGTCGTTGAAGCTCCAACAATGGTAGTAAGGATTGGATGCCGCTAGCACGAACCTTTAAATATAAGGTAATTTGGAAAAAAGAGGGTTTGGATCCATCGGATATATATATATATATATATATATATATACTGTGTCATGTTTACCATAGTAAATATTACTATCTGTTTGTGAAAATGTCATATATATAAAACTATTTCATATTCTAGTGAATATGGTAAAGTTTCCAGTTTGTGTAAATTTGTTTCTTTGAAATTTTATAGGCTTCATGGATCTTGTTTGATACATCTCGTCGAGCAGATTTCTAAAATAGTAATTTTGCAAAAAACGGATTTGTGAATCAAAAGTTATGATCATTTTAAGATTAAAAAAAAAAATTCCAACCACTTATTGTAATACCCCCATAGTTTTATGATTTAAATAATTAAAGGATTAATTATTATTGTGGGATTAATTGAATTAAAATGTGAGAATTTAATTGTTGATTAATCCGGATTTAAAATAAATATTAACTAACATGCCAGGGTTAATACTTATTGAGTGAATATTACTGTGTGATATGTAATATGGAATTATACACTTCGGTAAATTGCCAAGAGTAAGAAATACGACAGTTTAGTAAATTAAGTCAGACGCACGTGCGAGTCGTGTCGGGGCTTATCTAATGGAATAAATATATTAATTTTTTTAGTAACTCATATGGTCATTTAGAATGCGTCGTTGAGTCCGGAAGGGTCGAGATAGTCAAAATAGTATACCCTGGTGTTTAGTTTGGGTCCCGGGGTAATTTTAGGCCTAACCGACACCCCGAGAGGGCATTATTGTCAATTGTATTTTTAGGCTAATTTAATGGACGAAAATTAAGAGTTAATTATCAGCCAAGGAAAGTCCATTAGGGTTAGAAAAGTACCAGGAAGTTAAGAACAACCATAAAAGGTGTGAGGGAAAGCTATTTCCAAGAGAAAAGGGCCAAGTTAACACCACCTTACACAACCACCACCACCACCGTATAGATCGGGACAAGGGGAACACAACCATACCATCAACATCAAGAAATCTGACAACAAATTTAAGGCAAGTGTTTATAACTTGCTGTACCTTAGCAATTATCATACTCATGTTAGTGTAGGGATGTTATAATCATGTTTAGTTCATAAAATGACGAAAATTGAGGAATTAGGATATGTAGATTGAATATGAGATTTATTAAATTAAAACCCTTCATGTATATAGACTAAAAGTCACATTTTGATGAACTTATGTGTAGATCGAATCTGAAAATTTTGTGTTCTTGAACAAGAATTTGAAGAACTAGGGTTTTGGTAAATTAAATTGGGGATTCCATGTTTTATTGATGATTCGTAATGATTTGATGATTCTAGGATGTTAGAATTCATATATAATTGATAGGATTCAAATTGGAACTGTTTATTTGGATATTAGGATGTTAATTTAGAGGTTTTAGGGTTAAAAAAATGGGGGAAAAATGCTGAAATTTTGGGTAGAATATGAACAGTGGAATCTCACGTGATCTCGCCTGAAGTCGCTCGAGCGACATGTCGCAGTCGTTCGAACGACATACCATCTGGTTCGAGCGATAGGGTGAATTTCTGAGAAATTTATTAGGGGCAGTTTAGGAATTTTCTAGTCTTTACGAGTGAGGGAAATTTACCAGTTAACAGATTTAAAATGAGGCAGGTCTACGAGGAAGTATGCGGGTTTATACTTTAATTAATCCGGAAAGAAGAGTTACTCTGGAAATTACTAAGGAATAGTAGTAATTTAATAATACTTTAATATACGTAATAAGGAGAATGGAATACGTATGATAAATATATAAGAAGGCTGGGATAATACCTAGCTGCTTTCTATCACGGGAGGTGGTGTAGAGACAGTCTTATCTTGGTGGGATTATTGACTTGTATCTCAGAACATAGGACTGTGAAGACTTATTGGTGAGTTGATAAGCCAACTGACTATGGGAGCGTAGGTATGTGCGTGACCCATAGATATGTGAACTATGTTCCCCTCCATTATGTGTGTTTTGTATATATGGTTCGTGGGAAACTTCCGAAACGATGGTCCTTATTAGAGTACAAGATGTACCGGGACATGATAGCAGAGTATGCAATGCACTACATGTTTAGCCTTGGGGTGCTGTATTAGTATATGTATATTATAGTGGTGAATATACATATATATGTAAATGTGTTATTCCTACTGAGAGATAAATGGTAGGATATTGGGATAGTACAATCTTAAGTGACGTAAGTTGTGAATACGTAACTTAGTGTGATAAACACTTAACCGAATTTATTAATAAATGCTTGATAATACGCAAATATCCCGTGTTTCATCCGTCGAACCTACGCATTTTAGCCCCCTCGGGTGCCTTAATCTCTATATTTAAGCCCGTTAACCAGACAACCTCTGTTTATATTGTTAACATGCTATATGAGGTATAATTGGGATTTTGTAGGTATTTAGGTACCAAGTATGGGATTCAAACGCATTTCGCGCAATTTTCGTACACAATCGCACATTCAAGGGCAATCCGATCATTTTACAGCTTGGGCACCTGGCCCGACATCCACGAAAGTTGTATCTCTCCTCGCTAGCTTCACGTAGCCGTGAACGGTGCACGATTTCGAGTCCGTATGACAAAGTTACGGAGATTTGAGCGGAGATGATTTGCATGCCAAAATAGGGGATTCTGCAGGCTACCCTCTTGATCGATCGATCGTGCCTGGGAGTCGATCGATCGACCCTCTATATTTTTGCCACGATTTTAACAGTCGATCGATCGACCACAGGGGTCGATCGATCGATCCCCTATTTTTTCCTGTAGATAGTTTCTTTTCATTTTCTTTCTTCTTTTCTTTTATCCTAACTTGGTATATATACCAATTTTGTTGTAATATAGAAAAGTAAGTGAACGTTTTTGGAGAGTTTTAGAAGATAGAATAGGTTAGGGCTTGGGTAATTTGCTTAGTTCTTCTTCATTTCTTCTTGGATTGACACACTTTTGGGCTTGAATGTTGACTATTCATCATCCTCTCCATTAATATAATTTGTATTTCTTCATTTCTTGATTTCTAGTTAATTTACAGGCTTTCTAATTTAGGTTTACATGATTTATCTACATGCTTTGATTTACTTGCTTTGTAGTATAGTTTTATCGCGTTTATTTCCCGCTTTCCATTTACCGCGTTTTTAACATACTTTCTAGCTAATTTAATTTAGGTTGTGTTTCAATGGAACTCACTCGAGTTGACGCATTGCTTTACTTTGGTGATGGAGTTTACGGGTCTATTTCGGGTGCGTTGTCCTAGTTATTTCACCTAGGAGATTTGACGAGGCATATCACCTATGTCCCGTGCTTACGACCTTTCGTGCACAATTTTTGGGATATTTGTTGACGCCAAAATCTTATTAGGCTTTTATGATGATTTAGGGTGTAACAACCCTTGATTTAATTAACTGTCGAAACGAAACGCATTTGTAATAACTCGTTGACCCATGTATCCATTTTATACAAATTAACTCGGGTTAGGGATATTCGATGCAACCTATAGTTTTACTCACTTTCATAATCTAGTTTCAATACCTTGCCTAGATTAACATTTCCCTTTATGCATATTTTTCCTTTTAATTTGTAATCATCTTTTACACTTTTATTTCGGAATATTAAATCACTTGAATTCTAGCAACTCGTCTCTGTGGATTTTTGATACCCGACTTACCACTATACTCACCCGTTGAGTGTAGTCGTAATTTAGGTTTTTATATAGTTCAGGTGAGCCGAATATAAAACGACCTGCGCGTAGGTAACTCTCGCGCTGCGGCGGAAACCCCGCCCTATCAAATGTCGCTGTTGCCGGGGACTAGTTTGTTTTAGACTTTATTTGATTTAGTATTTCATAGTATTTTCTTTCTATTTGTATTATTTGCTAATATTTTGCAGGACTTCCACATTTGATCACTTAGAAAGCTCGAATTCTTTCCCCGCGCACTTACTTTGTGGAATCCGCCACTTCGAGCTATTTTTGGGGTAAGCATGTCTTATTCCAATTCTTTTGGTAATCCTTGTTATAATTCTCAAAATTCACGCAAACCTATGACTTTCGGTGAATACTTAGAATCCCAAAAATTTTCAAATTCGAATATGACTTTGGGCGAGTATAACGAAAGTCAAAACTTAGGTTATTGGAATTTTGACGATGATGATAATGATTTTGGGCCTTTACCTCCTTACAATAGGAATTTTGAAACGAATTCGAATAGTTTTCAAAACTCCTATAATAATGAGTTTTCGTTTATGTCCGATGGCAACATTTAAAGTTCCCATTTTCATGCATCCGCTCCTCGACCTATGACTTTCGGTGAGGGTTTACGTATGTATGAGAATGAGAAAGTTAAAACTCGTTATCGGAAAGAAAATCGTTCGTGGGAACATTAGTTGGATTTATTATTTGAGTCCGACGACGATTTTGCTTCTGAGACTTTCGAAGTCGAGGAATGTTTTAAACCAAATGAGGTACTTGTACCTACTTTGGAACAAACCATTCTAGACTTTGCCCATCGCGTAATAGATATTGAAAGTGAGGATGAAAATGACGTAATATCTATTTGCAATGAAATGATTTCTTCTTTGGCCCCCAAAGAAGAACATTTCATTGAAAATGATATTATATCATTCGAAACTCAAACTTCATGCGATGATGACTCATCTCATGAGTTTGAATTTCATTCATACCCATTTTCATTCTCTATTACCCCACCGGAACAAGTACTCGATGATTCGGTTTCAAACTTTAATGTTTTAAACCCTCTCGCCAATGAGGAGTACTTGCTCGAGTCGCCCTCCACTATCGCATTCGTGCCTTTGTGTGCGCCGCCTCCCATTCTAACTTCAAAATCATTGGGAGTATTTTTGGCTTTTCTCGGTCCCCACTTGTTTTTGTCACCCGTCCTATCCAAATCCCCCATCCTCCCTCCCAAAGTTTCAATTGGGGATGGTTCACTTTTACCGCCTTACACATGCCTTTTGCTGTTCGAACGGAATTCCTATTTTTTGGGATGCATGCATGTTCGGGAGGGTCCACCGTTGGTCTACCAAATTCAAATTGTGTTTTGGATGGACCCTCAAAAGTTTCAACTTTTAGTATATAGCTGATTAGAGTTCTAAATGTAGTTGTATATAGGTAACTTCTTCATTTTTATTTTTCTTAATATTAGCCTAGTGTAATTAGTTAATCTCTTTTTATTTCTTTTTGTATGCTTGGTTCTAACTCTTTTGTAGGTTCAACGCGCTTGAATTTGTGGAGACTATGCATCCCGGCACACATTTCTTAAAAAAATGATAAAAAAGCCCCAAAAACATTTTTTCGTTATTTTTCACACACGCATCCTCACGCATTTTCATTTGTTTTTCTTTTTTCTTTTATTTTATTTTTCATTTTTTGTCGTGAACATGTGTGTGAGTTGCTCGTTGTACATATGTTTTAATTTTTGGTTAGCATAGGCTTATTTGTGTGTATATTTTAGCCTATGTCTATTTAATATTATTTTTATTTTTATATTTTTACTTCATATTTTTATATATATATATACTTATATGTACTATATATATATTTATATTTTATTTAAACCCCCTAATTGTCCCATAATTCCATTTCCCCCATTTTTAAAACAGCAAAGCAGTGTGCCTTTTGCTGCTTGATCGATCGATCGAAGGCCCTGGCTCGATCGATCGATCGAGCAGTATTAGGCCGAATCTGCTACTTTTTCCCCTTTCTCCTTATTCTCTTTTCTCCTCTCTAAACTGTTTCGTGCCCTAATTTTTTCCCCCCAACACATTTCCTTGATTTCAACCTTTTTTTTTTACAATTACAACGTATGATTCTTCCTAATTTATTATCTTTTTGTACATTTGGGTTCATTTTTGTCATGTATTCCATGTTTTATGCATTTTTTGACATTTTTTGGGAATATGTTGGTTTTTTCCCTGATTTGTGTTGTTCCAACCGATTTTTCTTGTGATTCTTGTTGAATATCCACTCATGAACACATGAATATTGCTGCATTGTTGTTTTGTTCATGAGTGGGGCGATTTGGTTGGTTCAAAACGGTGTTTTTCACCCTTGACGCACATTGCGCACGCCAAGTGTTCGCTAAAATGCCCCAAACAGTTTCCAATTCCATTTTTGGCTCACACTTGGGTGATTTTCACTCCTTGTCGCATTCCGACACATTTTATCGCAATGTTGCATTTTTTCTCTCGATTTTACGCACGTGCACCCCCATTTCAACTTGTACACTACTAACCATTAATTGTGCTTACAATTTTTTCTTTGTATTGTGTAATTCTCGTTTTGTAGGTTGAAATGACCTAACTAAAAAAATACAAATATACTAGGTGCTTGCCCGTCGGGGGCGTTGAGGGGTTCCGCTGCGATCAGGAGCAGGATTGGTACCGCGCCCACTTTCACACATCCGAGCGTCCACTTTGGTATCGTTTTGCGTGGAACATTGAGCATATACCGCGGGAGGCGCGCGTTCTTCTGCGCCTTCAGGGATGGGAGCCCTTTCTCGCTACTAACGGGTGCATCAATAAAGAGCTAGTCCGGATATTCTATGCGACGTTGGTAGAGGTAAAGGGGGATGGGCCGACTACTTATGAGGCGATGGTCCGTGGGGTGAGGATACCTTTCAACATTTATGATTTGGCTGACTATATGGGTGTGCCAAACCCCAGGGACTCGATCAGTTTTATGGATGGGACCATCTTCCGCCGTGGGACATTGATAGAGGCTCTTGCACCGGGGGAGGCATGGAAAAAGGGTGCTTTTCGCTCGGCTGTAATGGAGGACTTACCGAGGTTACTGCACTACATTAATGTCCACTCTTTTATGGTGACGAACAACCAGTCAGAGGTTCGTCACAAGCACGCCACATTGATCTACACGCTGATTAATGGTTTGGGCAATATCATCTTGCCCAGTATCTTTTTGGATATGATGTGCGCGACGGCTAAGGAGATAGCCTGAAGGTTTTTCCTTCCCTTTCCTGCCCTCATTATGAGGATATGTTTATCGCACGGTTGCCCAGAGTTTGACGCTAACCGTAAGCACGAGCCATTCGGGATTTTCTCCAAGGACAATATTTCAAAAATTCTAAAGCACGAGTGGGGGCAACCGGGTAGCAAAAGATAGAGGGCGGAGGTGGCTGATGAGCCGGACACCGAGGAGGACGAGATTCAGGAGATGGAGATGGGTGAGGGTTCTCACGCGTCGCACACTGATTACGATGCCCGCTTTGAGGCATTCTAGGCCGTGCAGGACCAGCGTTGGGAGGAGACCCAGCTCAGGTGGGCTACATGGGAGTCCCGCCTGGACCAGTTGCAGGCCGAGCAGCGACAGCAGTGGGCACAGCAGCAGGCCCAACTGGAGAAGTTTCAGGCCGAGCAGCGGCAGGAGTGGGCCCTGCAGAGGCAGGCTAGAGCGCAGAACAAACATGAGTACAGGATGATGCAGCAGATGATGAGAGATATTTATTTGTAGAGACATGATTTCGACACAGCGCTACCTCCTCATTTTCAGGACCCTTCTGATCCTAGTGGTTCTGGCCACTAGGCTGTTGTTGTATTGGGTCATTTTTGGCATTCTGGGTTCGAAAATTATATTGTACTTTTTATTTTTATTTCTATTTGTATTTCTTTTATTTCACTAGTTGTAATGTATTAAGTGATTTTGTATTGAACTTATGAAATGGGAAATGAAAATATAGTTTGTGGTTGTTTATTGGATTTTGATGTGTGTGACCTTCCATTTTATAAAATCAAAAAGTTCACCATCAATTTATCTAGTATTTGCACTTCAGCCCCTCTATATTATTGTGACTTGTGACATAAATTCTCTTAACTTAATACATCGGTACATATTCTTCATATGCTTTGTACTAACTTGTTTTGCAGCTTCATTTGGACTTGTACTTATGGAGATCGCTCCAAATTTGGGTAATATCATTCTTTTTCTATCTTTGTGTTGTGTTTTTTAATGGACGCATTGGGGACAATGCAACATTTAAGTTAGGGGGTGTAGGATATTCTATCCATTTTGCTGATTAGTCCTTGAATTTGATTACAATTTAGTTACAAAGCATGTTTTTGTTAAAAAATTGAAAAATTTCAAAAATATTTTCTTTCTTTTTTCTCCTTTATTGGGCATTTTGCCCTTGTTTTCGATGATAAATTTTAATAATTGCCCGATCAAATAGACAATTCAACGATGCATGTTCTCGATTTTAGAAGTTATTAGACTTTAGTCTTAAATCATTGATATTATGAATAACTTCATGAATTAAACTTTAATCCGTGAGCACATGCACCATTCTTGTTATATTGATTTGGTTTAAGATTTTTATAACTCGGTATGCTTTTGTTGCATTGTATATACTTACACCGAGTGAGATTAGAGACTTATCTTCATTTGTGAGTGTATACACTTTTCTTTCCTCTTTGAAAACGTTACAGTCGTTGGTAATCTCTTTATTCTTACATTGACTGTTCATTTATTGAGTTCATACTTGAAATGTGTTACTTGAGCATGATTTTCATATGTTGTCTGACTCGAGAATTGCGTATACTTTTTGAAATGATCATAGGCTGTAACACCCCGCCTAATTAAATACCGGGTGGCCAGCCCCATACCAAATTAAAATAGAATATACAGTTAGCTCATTCTTAGCATCACTGTCGAAAACATTTACAACTCACCCAATACCCAATTAAGCTGGTGTTAAAAACTTTCCAAATTTTAATTTAACAAAATCCATTTCTAGTTTAAGAATAACACAACACATTTTATTCTACAACACTGATAATCAAATAGATAACACAAAAGAATTTAAATGCAATTGGAATAAACATTCCCAATATAAATCCATTACAGAAATCCCAACAATATTAAATGTATTAAAAAGACACGAATACAATAGTATTTGACCCCAATAGAAAAAGATAGCTGAATCCTTTAGGCGACATGCCCTAACTAAGAATACGGTGAATCAAAAAGATGATAGGCGTCTAAGCAAAACTCCATAAATCCATAGCTTGTCATAATTCGCTAAGGTTAGCGTCCCTGCTGTTGGACACCTGATATAGAAGATACAATAGAAAAGAAAATATGCAAGGAAACGGGTCAGAGCCCGATTGTGAAAATGATTTTTAAAACATCAAGTATTTAACAATTGCAATAAAGCATTTATTATGTACATGTTAGCATCCCACACTCACTTGCTATTCTCACTTCTCAAATAGAGTGCACACTTAACGTTTCCTATTAACCTCCTAGTTAATGGTTCGTCTTTTCTAGTCTCCATATTATAATTCCATCCCAATATCATAATCCCCGTATGTCCCATACCATACGTCACATTATTATTCATTTACATTAATTCCTTTACGAATTAAGCTTTTCAATTCTTTAAGAATAAACATTCGTTAACTTAATTTTATTCTATTTCTCTATTCACCGTTATCTACAATTATCACCGTAGATAGATTTAACCATAATAAATATCCATTCATTCATTTAATCCATTATATATATATATATTCATATATAATACGGCACCCCGAGTCACAGCTGCGGTGCAATGCATTACTCTGCTATCATATCCCAATATCGCTGGTCGCCGAACAGGAGACAAACGGTTCGGTAAGAATTCCTCGAACCACAAACATCAACAAACAAATTGGAGGCGAACATAGTTCTCGTATCCATGGGTCACGCACATACCTACGTACCCACAGTCAGCGGACTTATCAACTCCCCGATAAGTCTTTCATAGACCTACGTTCTCGACCGACAAATCAAAGATCCCGTGGATTCATCAGGATATGACTGCCCTCACGCGCAACCTCCCGTCGATAGCAAGTAAGCTAGGTATGTCATACACATAATCATAAATCAATCAAATAGGCAGTATCATACCTATAATATACTAACAACAAGGTACTCACATTAACCTTAGATTATACGTAGCATTATATCTCTTTAAATTTCACGTATTAAAATATCATATCTTTACTTCATAATTTAATTATCCTCGCATCCTATAACATCTCTCCACTCCCGACGTCGTTAAGGTTCATGTGCGGAGCGTCTCGCAAAGCGAAATCCAAACAAGGAACCCCTCCAATACACTACTACTTAAATTTGTCGATCGAGGAGGTCCGAAAACTTCAACTATGTGATTGGGATAACCTCATACCATCTTTCAACCAAATGTGTTCTAAACTCCCATCTCTATCCAGGAGCCATACCACTACGTTCTTGTATTACACTAAGTCCTTGCGAAATCAATAATGAGCTTAAACTCAGTCCTTGATGTTAAAATTGTAACCCTAAGGCTACCCTCAATCAATACACAAGATTTAAATAGGTTTTTCCTCAACATATATTCAGTACGAAGTCACTTATACCCTACTGGTCCATATTGCCATATCTCCTGAATTACTACGAATTAAATTCTCCCTTTAATTAAGGTTTAAACCGATAGTTTCAAATCTCTTATAAACACATCTTCTTTCACTTAGGATTAAACCCTCTTGTAAACCTAAGGATACCCAGGTGTTATATTAAATCACCCCTGCTGGTCCTATCTTTAACCCTCATATATCCCCATTTAGAATTCAACAAATGAATCTAGCAACCGAAATTCCTTTAAATTAATTATCATTATACTAATCAATTGAAATCCTAATCAAACTAATTCAAATCTTATCAAGGGTTTACTGATATTTTCTAAGTCCCATAATATCCAAATAATAATCACCAAAGATCCACAAAAGGTTTGGGATAAGAATCAACATTTAAAAATAAACAACTTTACATATTCTAGGGAGGTCGATCGATCAAAGGCAGGGGGTCGATCGATCGATCCCTTAGGTCACAGCCTGGTTTTTCTGCATTTCTGCAACTACGGGTTTCACCTTTTTTATTCATTCTAACCTTCATATAAACTTCCCAAATGACTTATAATTATTAATACATGATATATCAACATATATGAACGATTTCCAATACTCTAAACATCCTAGCATCATCAAGGGATTGGATTAAAAAGCATGTTTATCTGCTCTTTTCCAGAATATCATCAACATATTAACTTCAAGAACACATCAATGGTTTTCATATTTTTCTTCAACAGATTTGTACTCATTTTGTGGATTACTAACTACCTACAACATGAGTTTACTTCCTATATCATTTCAGTTTCTAGAAATCCATATAACAACTCCATTATGTCTTCCAAACATGAAAAATCATCTCTTTTCATAATTATTCTAACATGGACAATATACGAACTTAAGTTGCAAATATCAAACACTTACCTTTACTAAAGGTCTGTTCCTTTAGTGTAGTATATCTCAGGTGGTTCTCCCTTTTTCGGTGAGCTTCCGATGGTGGTTGGTGGTGGTGACACTTAGTTCTTAGTTCTTCTCCTTCCCAAGAAAGCTTTTCCCTTTCAAAGCAACCTTTCATTCTCTCTAGGAAGATAACTTCTCTATTTTGTGTAGAGGATATGAATAACCCACATACACTTAATCTACCAATACTTATAATAGGACAAAATCAAAAATCACTATTCACCCCCCTAGAAAAATGACCAAAATGCCCTTTCGGGTTATCTATTCATTTCCAAATGACCCGAGACTCAAAATTAACATCCAAATAGACTTTTCTGACTATTTCGAACCTTCCGGATGTAACGACGCAATCAAAATGACTATAAGGTTGATGGAAAATAAATTTCCTTTTTAATTTAATAAATTAGTCCCGACACGTCCCATACCGCGTCTGACTAAAAATTCAAATTACCGAATTTATATCACACCGTCATTCACCGTCATATCAATGACATCACATTCATATATTACCTAAATATCTTTAAGTAATGTTCAGAATCATCCATTTTAATATCCACAATCCGGATAAAACCCAAATGAATTAATTAATAATAAAAATCCAATTAATCCAATAATTTAAAATATAACCCATTTTAAAAGTCATTTAAAATTACGGGGTATTACGTACTTCCCCCCTTATAATAGAATTTCATCCCGAAATTCAGGAATATAAGTCATACCGATAAGGTCAACTCTAAGTATAAATCTCACATCGCAAGAAATCTAAGACGTACCGCCCATACAGTATATTAACGAAATCCCAATCGATGTTATACGCCAAGCCTGACCATATAGTTTCAACTGAATCGAATTTAAATTTTACCCAATCTTACCTATACCATTCACGTATCCAAGTTCAGAAGCATGATCCTTATACTTTCACAATTTTGAAAACTACTACCATTTAACCATCCAGGGCGCCCATACACCCTATCGTACCACTTTCATTATAAAATTTATCGCAAAGGTTATAAACTCATATCCCAAAGACCTAACTTATTTTGACTCCCAACAATTATTAGTTTCATGCGTGGGGTGTCTCGCAAGCGAAATCCAAACAAGGAACCACCCCGATACACTACTTCCTAAAGTAGTCAGTCATCGAAACTCCTAAGATCCTTAGTCAATAGTATAAAAAAATTTGGTTTATCGAAAAAATATCAGGTTCATCGATTTAAACAAAAAAATTTAGGTGTAATTGATTTCAAATAGAGTCTACTCATCTACCCTCTTATAGAAGACAAGTTGCTGGATAGTAGTAGTACATACGCTCTCATATACCACAAGTCAATGCATGTCGATAGTCACATCATGCTCGGACATGCCCAAAGTAAATAATCCCATGATAAAAATCAAACCCACGTGATAACAAGTAATATATAGGTGTCCTACACCCCTCAGTGAGTCTGCGTAAATAACAGTGTTATAGGCTAAGTTTAGCAACCCTTTTAGCCCCCACAATATTAATCGCTACAAAAATCAATACGGCTCATAATTCCTTAGATAGGAAACATACCCTCATTTGCGGGTGATGGTTGTTGAATCCCAATATTATAACTTTGCTCCGACGAGTCAAGAAAAATTTTACCCCAAATTTTCCAGTTCTAGTTAACCGCACTCCACTATATGTCCAAGCCTTTGAATATATTGCCTTCGTTAGGTAACACACAAAATTCCTTCATTTCTAAACCTTCTACTGATGTCTCTCCTCAATTTTCCGTAATAGGGGTGACCTCGACTACAGTCATCATACTCGAACATACTTCATAACCTCCTACGTACGATCTCCGCTATCCATCCAATGGCCCTCATCTGCCATACTTCTTTGTTCGATCACTCCCAAACGTAAATAAGATTCACTGATATATACGACAACTTACCAAAGAGATCAACAATCCTAAACATAGGGCTCTATATCAAAGAACGCTAAGCCGAAAACACAGTAAGCCGTACAGACCCTAAAGGACACTAGAACCTGATGCTCTGATACCACCTGTAACACCCCACCTAATTAAATACCGGGTGGACAGCCCCATACCAAATTAAAGCAGAATATACAGTTGGCTCATTCTTAGCATCACTGTCGAAAACATTTACAACTCACCCAATACCCAATTAAGCTGGTGTTTAAAACTTTCCAAATTTTAATTTAACAAAACCCATTTACAGTTTAAGAATAACACAACACATTTTATTCTACAACACTGATAATCAAATAGATAACACAAAAGAATTTAAATGCAATTTGAATAAACATTCGCAATATAAATCCATTACAGAAATGCCAACAATATTAAATGTATTAAAAAGACACGAATACAATAGTATTTGACCCCGATAGAAAAAGATAGCTGAATCCTATGGGCGACATGCCCTAACTAAGAATACTGTGAATCAAAAAGATGAAAGGCGTCTAAGCAAAACTCCATAAATTCATAGCCTGTCATAATCCGCTAAGGTTGGCGTCCCTGCTGCTGGACACCTGATATAGAAGATACAAGAGAAAAGAAAATATGCAAGGAAACGGGTCAGAGCCCGATTGTGAAAATGATTTTTAAAACAGCAAGTATTTAACAATTGCAATAAAGAATTTATTATGTACATGTTAGAATCCCACACTCACTTGCTATTCTCACCTCTCAACTAGAGTGCACACTTAACATTTCCTATTAACTCCTAGTTAATGGTTCCTCTTTTCTAGTCTCCATATTATAATTCCATTCCAATATCATCATCCCCGTATGTTCCATACCATACGTCACATTATTATTCATTTACATCAATTCCTTTACGAATTAAGCTTTTCAATTCTTTAAGAATAAACATTCGTTAACTTAATTTCATTATATTTCTCTATTCACCGTTATCTACAATTATCACCGTAGATAGATTTAACCATAATAAATATCCATTCATTAATTTAATCCATTATATATATATTCATATATAGTAAGGCACCTCGAATCACAGCTGCGGTGCAATGCATTACTCTGCTATCATGTCCCAATATCGTTGGTCGCCGAATAGGAGACAAAAGGTTCGGTAAGAATTCCTCGAACCACAAACATCAACAAACAAATTGGAGGTGAACATAGTTCTCGTATCCATGGGTCACGCACATACCTACGTACCCACAGTCAGCGGACTTATCAACTCCCCGATAAGTCTTTCATAGACCTATGTTCTCGAGCGACAAATCAAAGATCCCATGGATTCATCAGGATATGACTGCCCTCACGCGCAAACCTCCCATCGATAGCAAGTAAGCTAGGTATGTCATACACATAATCATAAATCAATCAAATAGGTATTATCATACCTATAATATACTAACAACAAGGTACTCACATTAACTTTAGATTATACGTAGCATTATATCTCTTTAAATTCCACGTATTAAAATATCATATCTTTACTTCATATTTTATTTATCCTCGCATCCTATAACATCTCTCCACTCTCGACGTCGTTAAGGTTCATGCGCGGAGCGTCTCGCAAAGAGAAATCCAAACAAGGAACCCCTCCAATACACTACTACTTAACTTTGTCGATCGAGAAGGCCCGACAACTTCAACTATGCGATCGGGATAACCTCATACCCTCTTTCAACCAAATGTGTTCTAAACTCCCATCTCTATCCAGGAGCCATACCACTACGCTCTTGTACTACACTCAGTCCTTGCGAAATCAATAATGAGCTTAAACTCAGTCCTTGATGTTCAAATTGTAACCCTATGGCTACCATCACTCAATACACAAGATTCCAATAGGCGTTTCCTCAACATATATTCAGTACGAAGTCACTTATACCCTGCTGGTCCATATTGCCATATCTCCCGAATTACTACGAATTAAATTCTCCCTTTAATTAAGGTTTAAATCGATAGTTTCAAATCTCTTATAAACACATCTTCTTTCACTTAGGATTAAACCCTCTTGTAAACTTAAGGATACCCAGGTGTTATATTAAATCACCCCTACTGGTCCTATCTTTAACCCTCATATATACCCATTTAGAATTCAACAAATGAATCTAGGAACTGAAATTCCTTTAAATTAATTATCATTATACTAATCAATTGAAATCCCAATAAAACTAATTCAAATCTTATCAAGGGTTTACTGATATTTTCTAAGTCCCATAATATCCAAATAATAATCACCAAAGATCCACAAAAGGTTTGGGATAAGAATCAACATTTAAAAAGAAACAACTTTACATATTCTAGGGAGGTCGATCGATCGAAGGCAGGGGGTCGATCGATCGATCGCTCAGGTCACAACCTGGTTTTTCTGCATTTCTACAACTACGGGTTTCACCATTTTTATTCATTCTAACCTTCATATAAACATCCCAAATGACTTATAATTATTACTACATGATATATCAACATATATGAACGATTTCCAATACTCTAAACATCCTAAAATCATCAAGGGATTGGATTAAGAAGCATGTTTATCTCCTCTTTTCCAGAATATCATCAACATATTAACTTCAAGAACACATAAATGGTTTTCAGATTTTTCTTCAACAGATTTGTACTCATTTCGTGGATTACCAACTACCTACAACATGAGTTTACTTCCTATATCGTTTCAGTTTCTAGAAATCCATATAACAACTCCATTATGTCTTCCAAACATGAAAAATCATCTCTTTTCATAATTATTCTAACATGGACAATATACGAACTTAAGTTGCAAATATCAAACACTTGCCTTTACTGAAGGTCTGATCCCTTGGTGTAGTATATCTCAGGTGGTTCTCCCTTTTCCGATGAGCTTTCGGTGGTGGTTGGTGGTGGTGACACTTAGTTATTAGTTCTTCTCCTTCCCAAGAAAGCTTTTCCCTTCCAAAGCAACCTTTCATTCTCTCTAGGAAGATGACTTATCTATTTTGTGTAGAGGAGATGAATAACCCACATACACTTAATCTACCAATACTTATAATAGGACAAAATCCGAATTCACTATTCATCCCCCTAGAAAAATGACCAAAATGCCCTTTCGGGTTGTCTATTCATTTCTAAATGACCCGAGACTCAAAATTAATATCCAAATAGACTTTTATAACTATTTCGAACCTTCCGGACGCAACGACGCAGTCAAAATGACTATAAGGTCGATAGAAAATAAATTTTCTTTTTAATTTAATAAATTAGTCTCGATACGTCCCATACCGCATCTGACTAAAAATTCAAATTACCGAATTTATATCACACCGTCATATCAATGACATCACATTCATATATTACCTAAATATCTTTAAGTAATATTCAGAATCATCCATTTTAATATCCACAATCCGGATAAAACCCAAATGAATTAATTAATAATAAAAATCCAATTAATCCAATAATTTAAAATATAACCCATTTTAAAAGTCATTTAAAATTACGGGGTATTACATAGGCCATCTTTGATATATCACCCATATGACCTTGACCTCACCCTTTTTATGTTCCCTAGTCAACCCACTTGAGCCTAAATACTAACCTCTCTTTTCATTACCCAAAATCCCATATCCAACTCCAAATTGGAGTTTTATACCATACATATTACCTTACATACCCTTGTTTGGATTGTTGCTTGGGATTGAATGATATTGTTGTGTTGTGGTTGTAATTTGAGTATGAAAAGAGTAAGAAGTGAAAAGAAAAAGAGAGAAAAAGTGTGAAAAAGGGAAAGTTAAAAACAAAAGAAAACAAAAGAAAAAAGTAAGAAAAAAGTGAGAAAAAGAAGAAAAGAAAAAGAAAGAGAAAGTTGTTTATAGTGTTTGTATGTGATTCAATAATCCTTGTTACTCTCTCGATTGTTATATCTAATGCTCGTTTGGAAATCATTGTCCAATTTTGAAATTGCTCACTTTTTCCCATTTTCTCGAGTTTCATCCCCAAACACTTTGAATCCGTATATACATCCCTTTCATTTCGTACCTTAACCTAGCCTACATTACAACCATATTAAAGTCCTATGTGATCTTAGGTAAATGTAATTCAAATGTTTAAATACTGTTGATAATCTGTGAAAATGCATTTCGCCTCTTTTATATGTGCGGTATCCTTTCACTGAGATTGCAATTTTTATTTCCTATATAACGTTCTTCAGTTATGACATGTGCACGGCCTAGTTTCCATTTACATTTACTCCTTATGCCCGCATGTCCTGTGTGTCACCTCCCTATTTCAAGTGAATTCATTTGATGAGTGTAATGCCCGTGAGGATTGACTTTTATGCATGCTTCGACATTTAGTATCCGAGTTATTTATGTTTTTCGCTAAATCATACTTTGCATATGCTCACTCCCCTCCCATATGTTAGAGTTTCAATTCATTGAGGTGCATTCGATAATGTTAATAACTACTGACTTTTCACGCGAATTCATTTGCTATGTAATAACACGTTGAAATCTTGTTCGCATTGATGAGTTTGCCATGCTTGATTGGGCATATTTTGAGGAAACTTTATGATGTTTGTGGGTACCATCACTGAAAACCCTCACGAGACGACACTCATCCACTAGGGTAACCTAGGGGTTTAACGGCTTATTGCATATGCTAAATGCAATCGAATCGCCCGCAAAAGTGGCTTTATGATTTTATACCATATTTTTGTATTCATCCTTCTTTTGGTGCTTGTTGTTCTTGTTGCATCCTATTTCATTTCTAGGGACTAGTAATGTGTAAGTTAGGGGGTGTGGTAATACGCAAATATCGCGTATTTCATCCGTCGAACCTACGCATTTTAGCCCCCTCGGGTGCCTTAATCTCTATATTTAAGCCCGTTAACCAGAAAACCTTTGTTTATATTGTTAACATGCTATATGAGGTATAATTGGGATTTTGTAGGTATTTAGGTACCAAGTATGGGATTCGGACGCATTCTGCATATTTCGTACACAATTGCATGCTCAAAGGAAATCCGGTCATTTCACAGCTTGGGCACCTGACCCGACATCTACATGGAAGTTGTAGCTCTCCTCGCTAGCTTCGCGTGGCCATAAACGATGCACAATTCCGAGTCCGTATGACAAAGTTACAGCGATTTGAGTGGAGATGAATTGCATGCCAAAACAGGGGATTCTGCAGGCTGCCCTGCTTGATCGATCGATCGTGCCTGGGGGTCGATCGATCGACCCTCTATATTTTTACCACGATTTTACCAGTCAATCGATCGACCACAGGGGTCGATCGATCGATCCCCTATTTTTTCTTGTAGATATTTTCTTTTCATTTTCTTTCTTCTTTTCTTATATCCTAACTTGGTATATATACCAATTTTGTTGTAATGTGGAAAAGTAAGTGAATGTTTTTGGAGAGTTTTAGAAGATAAAATAGGTTAGGGCTTGGGTGATTTGCTTAGTTCTTTGTCATTTCTTCTTGAATTGACACACTTTTGGGCTTGAATGTCTACTATTCATCATCCTCTCCATTAATATAATTTGTATTTCTTCGTTTCTTGCTTTCTAGTTAATTTACAAGCTTTCTAATTTAGGTTTACATGCTTTATCTACATGCTTTGATTTACTTGCTTTGTAGTATAGTTTTATCGCATTTATTTCCCGCTTTCCATTTATCGCGTTTTTAACATGCTTTCTAGCTAATTTAATTTAGGTTGTGTTTGAATGGAACTCACTCGAGTTGACAGGTTGCTTTGCTTTGGTGATGGAGTTTACGGGTCTATTTCAGATGCGTTGTCCTAGTTATTGCGCCTAGGAGATTTGACGGGGCATATCACATATGTCCCTTGCTTACGACCTTTCGTGCGCAATTTTCGGGATATTTGTTGACGCCAAAATCTTATTAGGCTTTTATGATGATTTAGGGCGTAACAACCCTTGATTTAATTAACTGTCGAAACGAGACACATTTATAATAACTCGTCGATCCATGTAACCATTTTATACAAATTAACTCGGGTGAGGGATATTCGATGCAACCTATAGTTTTACTCACTTTCATAATCTAGTTTCAATACCTTGCCTAGATTAACATTTCCCTTTATGCATATTTTTCCTTTTAGTTTGTAATCATCTTTTACACTTTTATTTTGGAATATTAAATCACTTGAATTCTAGCAACTCATCTCTGTGGATTTTCGATACCCGACTTACCGCTATACTCACCCGTTGAGTGTAGTCATAATTTAGGTTTTTGTATAGTTCAGGTGAGCGGAATATAAAACGACCGGCTCGTAGGTGACTCTCGCGCCGCGGCAAAACCCTGACTATCAATGCTGATATTATTAATGTGGGAAAATGGGGAATGTTGATATGTTGCTACGAGTTACAACAGGAATTTTAAGTCTTTATCTAGTTAGAAGTGTTATGAATGACTAGCTGGGGATAGAGGTACGTTAGGCGTGCACAATATACGAGAGGTGAGAATCTCATGTGGGAGTTACTCGCTTTATTGCAAATTTTAAATACTTTGCTAAAATAAATATTTTTACACATCGAGCTCTGACCAGTTTCTTGCATCTTTTCTCTCTCTTGCTATATATATATATGTATTATATCAGGTGCTCAGCCACAGGGACACCAGGCTTAGAGATTTGGATTGTTTGGCGTGCTGCAGTTGTTGTGGAAGCTGTAGGTCTTCGTAGTAGACGCCTCCATCATTTCATTTCCATTCCTTATAGACTTTCTATTTAGGGCATGTGTCGCCCATTCCTTAGATAGTTTTTCATAGATTATGTTTCAGTTACTTCCGTTCATTTTCATTTGGATTTATGGTTACTATGGTTTTGGTTTGGAATTTTGAACTGGAATGTTTTATCCAATCTTAGTTATTTCAGCATATAATTCTGATTCAGTATTTTATTAATTCATTATGTGTGAATGGTTTATATTAAATTTCTTGGTTTGGTAATTAAATGGTTTTAATTAAAGAGGAAAAATGTTTTGACACTTAGCTTAATTATATTAGGTGATTAAATGACTTATTATGTTTTCGACAGTGATGTTAAGAATGAACCAACTGAACATTCTGTTTTAAATTTTATAAAGGACTGATCACCCGATATTTAATTGGGCGGGGTGTCACACTTATATAACCTCCTAAAGGAAGTTACAGATGATTAGTTATAAAAAGGGTAAAATTGTGAAAAAATTCCCTAAAAAGTTGGAATAGGACCTATATGATTGTTAAAAAGTTAATAGGACTTATATGAATGTTGACTCGACAAATGGGACTTAAATATAATTATCTCTTACATTAATCTCCCCTATAAAGATTTTACGTATTACCATTTATCTAAAACAATTCAATGAAGTGACCTCTAAACTACTGAATGATGATAATTAACACATTTTGATTAAAATTTTAATGATTTGTAAGAACAAAATCAAGTTTATATGACTAGAATATGTTAGTTATCCTCAATTTATAGAGTATAATCCTATATATATATATATATATATATATATATAGAGAGAGAGAGAGAGAGAGAGAGAGAGGTTCCCTAGTTTGAGGTCCTTGAATGAGGTCCATTTTTTTAAAATAGTAAAAAAAATATTTTTGGGTTGATTTTTTTTTATAGTTATTAAACATTTCAGTATGGCCATACAAAAAAAAATCAGCTCAAAATGAATTTTTTTACTATTTTAAAAAGATCGGTCAAACTTTATCAGTTTTTAACAGCTCAAAAACTGACACAGTTTGACCGATTTTTCAAAAATAGCAAAAAAATTCATTTTGAACTCATTATTTTTTTATGGTCGTTGTTGATGTAAAAAATTAGATCGCTCTAATTATTCAATCACAGATAAATAAAATGAGACAAAGATTTTTAAAGTGGTTCAGCCTTATAAGAATGGCCTACGTCCACTGTTATGTTATTGCTGAGTGTTTGGGAATTCTCGATTAACAGTCCAGTCAAGAAATTCCGGTCCCTTTGAATGAGGGTGATACAAGGTATTTATAGCCATTAGGATGTACATGAATCCATTGATACATTAAATGATATGCATATGAAAGGGTAATACATTTAATGCAGTGCGTGCGTCAAGATGATGAACTTTCAATGAATAGTTGAACTGTTGATTATCTGGCAATTAATGATACGGCCGAGATGCAGCTCGGACCGCCTTAGTTTCTCGTTGCTCAGGAGTTCCTCAGAGCGTTATAGTACCTCGGAGTGCTGACGTTCCTCGGTGTATCCTCGTTGCTCGGAAAGACTATGAGTTGGTCGAGGAAATGACCTTCCTCGTTGTTATTGTGCCACGTAGATTGACAAATGTCTTCGTATGAATCGTCCACATCAGCATATTAATTTTGGTATCAACAGAAGCCCCCAATGTTTCATATTTCGAACTTTGAGGAGTATGAAACATTCTTTCTCGATATATGGCAATATTGAATGATCTTCCTGGGTTTTAGGAGCATAGTATTTGAATTTATTTCCAAATTTACAGAATCCGCCTTTTTTCGAGCTTTTAAGAGCGCTTCGACCTTTGTGCCCTTTTTGTCCTTTTAGCCGCCGGAAGTTCAATAGTTTCTTTTGTGTAATCATTTCTTTCGCCGCTTCCCAAGGCAAAGTATTTAAACTTCTTAGGTAACCATACCGTCTTCTTCTTTTTCCAATTTTCTGCATTCAAGCTTTCTATTCTCTCTTTCTCTCTTGTGCGTTCATCTTTTCCTTCACTAGTTGTTAGCAGATCTCCTTCCTTCCTGTAAGATTTTCTTCCTTCTTCTTTTATTCATCATGGTTTACATTATTGAATCTCTTGAAAAATTCCGTTCTGACTTTTCCATTCCAACTTGGGTAATTTTGGAGGAGCTTTCTGAACCTCAAAATTACTTTCGTTTGGCTGAGGGACATTGGTTCCCCAGTCTTTTTATTGCTGAATGTGGTTTTTCCTTTCCACCAAGCCCATTGTGTCTTGAGTTTTGTCAGTATTTCGATCTTGTCCCTGCAAAAATATCCCCCAATTCATGGAGAATAATTAATGGGGTGTATAAATTAAATCTAACTCATGGGACTCGTATAGGGATCCCTGAAATTATGTACTGCTATAGATGGGCCGTTCTAGATAATATTTATTACTTAAAAACTAGGTTTTTGAATAGGGTTCTTGTAGTTAACCTCCCTGATGCAAATAGAGATTATTTTGAACATGGGGTGGTTATTAAAAATTGGCAATATGCCCCTTTAGTTGGAGATGGAGTATACAACGGTCCCAGATGTCCCCCCTATGGCAATGGGATAGGTTTATTTTTCATTTTATTTCTTTTCTGAATTTACGAATTCATTATGTTTGATAAAATGTATGACTGATATTTTAATACGTGTTTGTTTACAGTTGAGAGTAAAAGAAAAACTCCAAAAGAATCAGAGGTTAATATTAAGCATCTGAAACTTATCTGGGGTTTGCATAAGAACGTTGCAGACGAGCACATCAGGTCTGCATCATATTTGCTATAGTATAAGAGCTATACAACCTCTTATACTGCTCGTCCTATTGAACCAGCGTCAACTCCAGAGGATTCTTCTTCAGATTCTCACATCCTTTTAAGTCAGAGAATGGGCAAGAAAAGAGCTCCTCCTGCTCTATTTGATGACATTTCATCTGCTGCTGAGGCCAAGAAAAGTAAAATTGATGTCCCAGAGGGGACTAAGAAGGTGGATGTTGCGCCTTCAAAAACTACCGAGAAGCCCCCAGTGGCTCCGAGCAAGAAAGTTGCTCCTGTGGAAGTGATTACTATCTCTCCGACCAAGAGCTCTTCCTTGGTTGAAACTGCCGAAGTTCCTTTGAGGAGATTGAGGAAATCATCCTCAGTCAATTTGGCTGAAACTGTCTCTTCTCCACCATCTGGTGTTGTTTGTGTTCCAACCATTATTCCTCCGAGCTCTGCAATGGGCTCGGTAAAAACTTGGATCATACCCGAGGTCCAAGGAATTGATGAAAATATTTCTAGGGATATGTTGACATCCCTAGCTACTCGTCACCTTGCTTCGGTAAATTTCTCACATTCTGAATTTCCTTTCTGTCTTTGAATACTTGTATTTTTGCACTGACCTATCACTTTTTCCTTTGTTCAGCTGCTGAATTGTTTTAATAACATTGTGAAGAAAGACGAAGCTATTAAAGTTTCCAGCTCCTCGTCAGGTGTAGAGGATGCTCTGCTGGGTTTAACCCAATCTTTGAAGGATTCTCGTCAGTAGTATAACGAGGACAAAGCTGAATGGGAGAAAAAGTTGTCCGTAGTTGAGGCCGAGAAGGTGAAGTTGGCTGAGACCTCCAAGAGTTTGGAGGATAAGGTGAAAAATTTAGAGGTCGAGCATCAGAAATATGACGACAAGCTCAAGAACTTGGAGAGCTTGAAGATAAGCTGAAAAAGGCAGAGGAAGAATTGTCCGCCCTACAAGATATCAAGGGCCAGAAGGAAGAATTGGATGTGAAGCTCTCCTCGGAGAAACTGAAAAGAAAGCTCGCAGTTAAAAAATCCTTCAGCGCTGGCTGGGATAAAGGATGGGACAAGGGGATTGCTGCGATGACGTCCCAAGTACAATATGGGAAGTTGAAATACTTCCGAGATGGCTGGGTAGCTGCCCTGCAGGAATTGAAGATCAAAGAAGATTCTGGGCTATTCCAGCTACACCTCCCTGGTCCTCCCCCACCAATTGTGGAAGAAGAAGAAGATGAGCCTATCTCTGATGAATCTTCCATGGCCATAGGTGATCAAGTCCTTGCCTCTCTTCCTTCTGCCAACGAGGACATTTCTTCCATGCCTCCTCCTGCTGAGAAAATTTCGACTCCTGCTGATCAGGCTGCTATTACCACCGAGAAACCAAGCTCCTCGTCCCAGCCTCCCAAGAAAGTCTTGGGAGACAAGGAAAAGGTGTGAAGTTGTTCGGTATCATTTCTATCTTTCATTATTTGTAATCAAACAATGTAATCCTTTTGTGATCTAATAAAATACATCTTTGTTCATCTCTGTTGTTGATGATTTGTTTTTGTTGATTGTTGTCTTATTCTCATCCTTAGTTTGTGGCTAGAATGGAAATGATATCTGCACATGATTCAAAGCTGATGCAGCAATGTCACGAATATTATAAAGCTGGTCATACAGACCTTAGTACATCAGAAATTGTTGATATCCTTGGTCATGATGCTACAGAGCAAGCAATTGAGGCTTATCGGTACTTGAAGGATTTACTTGACCGAGCTGTGGCCAACAATGTGGCCTACTATGACTTGATTGAGGAACTTCATTATTCCTTAGAAGATCTCCAAGGTCAGCACAATGAATCAATGGCTTTGTTGCACAAGGAATATGAAAATAGATACCAACAGCTTTCTTCTGAAACAGGCCATAAAAAGATCCTTGCTGGATACGATGTTAGGGAAAGAACTTTAAAAGGTAATGTTGAGGCTTGCAGGCAGATTGCTGAGTTGCTGGAACAAGAATTTGATGCGATTTAGTTGATCAGAATACCCAGAATTGAAAATGCACAAGCAGACGCACTGGCCCGACTAGCATCAGCTACTCGTACCGAGCTACGAAGAACGATACTAATTGAAGTATTGGAGAGTCGGAGCATAGAGGAAGACTTGATGATGAATGTTATTACCTTTGATTTAGGACCATCTTGGATGGATCCAATCAGGGTATATATTGAAGAGGGATAATTTCCAGAGGATAAGCTTGCTGCCAAGAAATTGAAGTATAAAGCTGCTCGGTATGTATTAACTAATGGTATTCTATATAGACGAGGGATTATGGCAGGTTTGCAGAGATGTGTACATCACTCCAAGGTGAATTGATTGAAGAAATCCATGAAGGGTCTTGTGGAGCTCATGTAGAAGGTCGAACACTTTTACAAAGGGTAATGACTCAAGGATACTATTGGCAAATGATGAGGGCTGATTGTATAGCCTATGCTAAGAAATGTGACAAGTGCCAACGTTTTTCCTCTATCCGACGAAATCCACAAGCATTGTTGACACCCATAACTTCCCCTTGGCCATTCACCATGTGGGGAATTAATTTTGTGGGACCATTGCCGACCACCCGAGGTAGATTCAAGTACCTCGTCGTCGCAGTAGATTATTTTACCAAGTGGGTAGAAGATGAACCCCTTATCAACATGACGTACGAGAAGGTATACCAATTCGTTTAGAAGAATATCATCTGTCGATATGGTCTCCCTCATGCCTTCATCACAGACCATGGAACCCAATTTGATAACGAGGAATTTGCTGCCTATTGTCATCAGTCGAACATTTTGAAGGTTCATTCAGCACCAGGCCATCCTCAAAGCAATGGACAGACTGAAGTGATGAATAGAACACTGCTAAATGGTTTGAAGAAAAGGCTAAGTAAAGCTAAAGCTAACTGGATTAATGAGCTACAATCAGTATTGTGGGCTTACCGAACAACTCCTCGAGCAGCAACTCAAGAATCACCATATATGCTGGCGTTTGGAAGTGAGGCTGTAATACCTGCCGAGTTGGGTCTTCCAACGCATAGAGTACTGAACTTCAATTCTCCTATCAGTGACTTGATGAGAAGACTGGATTTGGATATGCTCGAGGAGGTTCGAGAAGAGGCAGCTATTAGGAATGCTGCTTATCAACAACGAACAGCTCTTTTCTACAACAAAAGGGTGAGGAAATGCGATTTAAAGGAAGGAGATTATGTGTTAAAGAAGGTAATTCAGAAGCACAATAAATTGGAGGCAAACTGGCATGGGCCTTACCGAGTTACAAAAGTTGTTCGACCAGGAACTTACCGAATAGCAACTCTAGAAGGAGAAGAATTCAAGAATGCCTGGAATGCTGAACACCTTCGCAAGTATTATCAATGATGTAAAATGTACAACGGTTCCATTAATATGAATAAAACGATGATGTTTTCACCATTTTCCTCTCCTTTCTTTGAAAGTTTTTAGGGGAATACTAGTGTTGTACACTACGCTGCTCGACAGCAAAAAGAAGACGATAGTTCAAACCCACGACCAACTCCGGTTGGTAAAAGGGCGAGACCAAAAAATATACTCCTTTGGTTAGGAGGCGTACACTAGCGTGACCAACTAAGGTTGGTAAGATAACTAGTGGACAGAAAGTTCGAAAGAACCAAAAAATATACTCCTTTGGTTAGGAGGCGTACACTAGCGTGACCAACTAAGGTTGGTAAGATAACTAGTGGACAGAAAGTTCAAAAGAACCAAAAAATATACTCCTTTGGTTAGGAGCCGTACACTAGCGTGACCAACTAAGGTTGTTAAGATAACTAGTGGACAGAAAGTTCGAAAGAACCAAAAAATATACTATACTCCTTTGGTTAGGAGGTGTACACTAGCGTGACCGACTAAGGTTGGTAAGATAACTAGTGGACAAGATAGTTCGAAAGAACCTGATAGTTCAATAATCAACTACGGTTGCGGGAAGAACAATATCATTTTGAAAATAGGCCAACAAGTTGGTCTGAAGGTAAAATCATTTCAGAAAATATAAAGAATTCCAAACTGAACCAAGTATAGTTGGTCGGTGATCAACTATACTTAGTCGACGAGGATAAATTATCGACCATGGTTGGTCGGGCACATTTCATGAAAAAGTTTACCAAGTATGGTTGGTCGGGGATAAAAACCCATCAACTGTAGTTGGTCGACAAACACAATTTAACAACCTTGGTTGGTTGGAAACATTTTAAACATTTTATACTCATTACTTTATTATTAAGTGATTGAGCAACAATTGATATTTGTAAGTTTGATTACTAAGTTGGTTGATGAACAACACCATATTGTTATCTTTTTAACATATACATATGCACAAATGTAAAAATGTTTTATAAACACAAGACAATCGCAATAAAAATTTGCAAACAGAAAATGAAATTATTTCATTAAGATAAAAATATATTACAAGCTATACATATGTGCTAATTATTACATTGAAAAAACCTATTCTATTGGTTTCTTTCCTTTAGCTTTTGAAACAGGTTCCTCGCCGGCAGGAGGATCTTCTAAGCAAAGAGGAGAATTGATGAAATTAATATCTCTGAGCATTCTGACGTTCATCACAGAAGGTGTATCCAAGAGATGCTCGGGACGAGATAATTCAGTCTGAGAATGAAGACTATAGTCGCCAAGATATTTTGATATTAAACTCCGAGGAATGGAACGAGCTGGGATCCATTCCATATCCAATTTGAAAGGTGGCACGGGCAAGTCTAGTAACCCTGGAGCATGATAATCCCATAAAAAATGCCCTTGCTCCAATTTCAGTACACCCAGGGCGTTCAACCACCCCTGCTTATAACCTTCATTATTGGCATGTTCAATACGAGCATCTAAATGAACAAGGGCTTCATTGTATCCTGCCATCCAAAATTCCCTGGGCTATTTATGGAATTGGAAGGTTAATCTATCCAATTGTTCGTGAAGGTTCCTGGCAAAAACATCTTTATCATTCAAAGCAGACTTCGTCGCAGTAAGTTGATCTTCCAAAGATAGATTTTTCTTGGACATTTCAGATAGAGCCCGATCTTTGGCGTTCAATTGGTATGCTTGAGTTTCCAATGTTGATAGAGTACGAGATTCTTCAACATTACGGCTGAGAACCCTTGATCGACTCCGAGTAGGTGGAGAATTTTGCTCCTCGACAACATTTTGAACAGCTCTTCCTCACCCACGAGATCCTCTTCCTCGTCCCCGAGCAGTAGTGGAAATACCCGATCTTCTCAGAACGTCCAACTCTAGCCTTAATTTGGCATTCTCAACTTCTAAGAACGAGAAACCTTCATCGGTAACTTGCACTAAAGCAATGGAAGATGACGCTGCAGATTCATACTGTGCCAGCTTTTTCTGAAAATTATTGTTTTCTTGTTCCAGCAACTCAGCAATCTGCTTGCAGGCCTCAACTTCACCTTTTAAAGTTCTTTCCCTAACATCGTATCCAGCAAGGATCTTTTTATGGCCTGTTTCAGAAGAAAGCTGTTGGTATCTATTTTCATATTCCTTGTGCAACAAAGCCATTGATTCATTGTGCTGACCTTGGAGATCTTCTAAGGAATAATGAAGTTCCTCAATCAAGTCATAGTAGGCCACATTGTTGGCCACAGCTCGGTCAAGTAAATCCTTCAAGTACCGATAAGCCTCAATTGCTTGCTCTGTAGCATCATGACCAAGGATATCAACAATTTCTGATGTACTAAGGTCTGTATGACCAGCTTTATAATATTCGTGACATTGCTGCATTAGCTTTGTATCATGTGCAGATATCATTTCCATTCTAGCCACAAACTAAGGATGAGAAGAAGACAACAATCAACAAAAACAAATCATCAACAACAGAGATGAACAAAGATGTATTTTATTAGATCACAAAAGGATTACATTATTTGATTACAAATAATGAAAGATAGAAATGATACCGAACAACTTCACACCTTTTCCTTGTCTCCCAAGACTTTCTCGGGAGGCTGGGACGAGGAGCTTGGTTGCTCGGTGGTAACAGCAGCCTGATCAGCAGGAGTCAAAATTTTCTCAGCAGGAGGAGGCATGGAAGAAATGTCCTCATTGGCAGAAGGAAGAGAGGCAAGGACTTGATCACCTATGGCCATGGAAGATTCATCAGAGATAGGCTCATCTTCTTCTTCTTCCACAATTGGTGGGGGAGGACCAGGGAGGTGTAGCTGGAATAGCCCAGAATCTTCTTTGATCTTCAATTCCTGCAGGGCAGCTACCCAGCCATCTCAGAAGTATTTCAACTTCCCATATTGTACTTGGGACGTCATCGCAGCAATCCCCTTGTCCCATCCTTTATCCCAGCCAGCGCTGAAGGATTTTTTAACTGCGAGCTTTCTTTTCAGTTTCTCCGAGGAGAGCTTCACATCCAATTCTTCCTTCTGGCCCTTGATATCTTGCAGGGCGGACAATTCTTCCTCTGCCTTTTTCAGCTTATCTTCAAGCTCTCCAAAGTTCTTGAGCTTGTCGTCATATTTCTGATGCTTGACCTCTAAATTTTTTACCTTATCCTCCAAACTCTTGGAGGTCTCAGCCAACTTCACCTTCTCGGCCTCAACTACGGACAACTTTTTCTCCCATTCAGCTTTGTCCTCGTTATACTGCTGACGAGAATCCTTCAAAGATTGGGTTAAACCCAGCAGAGCATCCTCTACACCTGACGAGGAGCTGGAAGCTTTAATAGCTTTGTCTTTCTTCACAATGTTATTAAAATAATTCACCAGCTGAACAAAGGAAAAAGTGATAGGTCAGTGCAAAAATACAAGTATTTAAAGACAGAAAGGAAATTCAGAATGTGAGAAATTTACCGAAGCAAGGTGACGAGTAGCTAGGGATGTCAACATATCCCTAGAAATATTTTCATCAATTCCTTGGACCTCGGTTATGATCCAAGTTTTTACCGAGCCCATTGCAGAGCTCGGAGGAATAATGGTTGGAACACCAACAACACCAGATGGTGGAGAAGAGACAGTTTCAGCCAAATTGACTGAGGATGATTTCCTCAATCTCCTCAAAGGAACTTCGGGAGTTTCAACCAAGGAAGAGCTCTTGGTCGGAGAGATAGTAATCACTTCCACAGGAGCAACTTTCTTGCTCGGAGCCACTGGGGGCTTCTCGGTAGTTTTTGAAGGCGCAACATCCACCTTCTTAGTCCCCTCTGGGACATCAATTTTACTTTTCTTGGCCTCAGCAGCAGATGAAATGTCATCAAATAGAGCAGGAGGAGCTCTTTTCTTGCCCATTCTCTGACTTAAAAGGATGTGAGAATCTGAAGAAGAATCCTCTGGAGTTGAAGCTGGTTCAACAGGACGAGCAGTATAAGAGGTTGTATAGCTCTTATACTGTAGCAAATATGATGCAGACCTGATGTGCTCGTCTGCAACGTTCTTATGCAAACCCCAGATAAGTTTCAGATGCTTAATATTAACCTTTGATTCTTTTGGAGTTTTTCTTTTACTCTCAACTGCAAACAAACACGTATTAAAATATCAGTCATACATTTTATCAAACATAATGAATTCGTAAATTCAGAAAAGAAATAAAATGAAAAATAAACCTATCCCATTGCCATAGGGGGGACATCTGGGACCGTTGTATACTCCATCTCCAACTAAAGGGGCATATTGCCAATTTTTAATAACCACCCCATGTTCAAAATAATCTCTATTTGCATCAGGGAGGTTAACTACAAGAGCCCTATTCAAAAACCTAGTTTTTAAGTAATAAATATTATCTAGAATGGCCCATCTATAGCAGCACATAATTTCAGGGATCCCTATACGAGTCCCATGAGTTAAATTTAATTTATACACCCTATTAATTATTCTCCATGAATTGGGGGATATTTTTGCAGGGACAAGATCGAAATACTGACAAAACTCAAGACACAATGGGTTTGGTGGAAAGGAAAAACCACATTCAGCAATAAAAAGACCGAGGAACCAATGTCCCTCAGCCAAACGAAAGTAATTTTGAGGTTCAGAAAGCTCCTCCAAAATTACCCAAGTTGGGATGGAAAAGTCAGAACGGAATTTTTCAAGAGATTCAATAATGTAAACCATGATGAATAAAATAAGAAGGAAGAAAATCTTACAGGAAGGAAGGAGATCTGCTGACAACTAGTGAAGGAAAAGATGAACGCACAAGAGAGAAAGAGAGAATAGAAAGCTTGAATGCAGAAAATTGGAAAAAGAAGAAGACGGTATGGTTACCTAAGAAGTTTAAATACTTTGCCTTGGGAAGCGGCGAAAGAAATGATTACACAAAAGAAACTATTGAACTTCCGGCGGCTAAAAGGACAAAAAGGTCGAAGCGCTCTTAAAAGCTCGAAAAAAGGCGGATTCTGTAAATTTGGAAATAAATTCAAATACTATGCTCCTAAAACCCAGGAAGATCATTCAATATTGCCATATATCGAGAAAGAATGTTTCATACTCCTCAAAGTTCGAAATATGAAACATTGGGGGCTTCTGTTGATACCAAAATTAATATGCTGATGTGGACGATTCATACGAAGACATTTGTCAATCTACGTGGCACAATAACAACGAGGAAGGTCATTTCCTCGACCAACTCATAGTCTTTCCGAGCAACGAGGATACACCGAGGAACGTCAGCACTCCGAGGTACTATAACGCTCCGAGGAACTCCTGAGCAACGAGCAACTAAGGCGGTCCGAGCTGCATCTCGGCCGTATCATTAATTGCCAGATAATCAACAGTTCAACTATTAATTGAAAGTTCATCATCTTGACGCACGCACTGCATTAAATGTATTACCCTTTCATATGCATATCATTTAATGTATCAATGGATTCATGTACAACCTAATGGCTATAAATACCTTGTATCACCCTCATTCAAAGGGATCGGAATTTCTTGACTGGACTGTTAATCGAGAATTCCCAAACACTCAACAATAATATAACAGTGGACGTAGGCCATTCTTATAAGGCTGAACCACTTTAAAAATCTTTGTCGCATTTTATTTATCTGTGATTGAATAATTAGAGCGATCTAATTTTGGGAATTCTCGATTAACAGTTCAGTCAAGAAATTCCGGTGGACGTAGGCCATTCTTATAAGGCTGAACCACTTTAAAAATCTTTGTCTCATTTTATTTATCTGTGAGCGATCTAATTTTTTACATCAACAGTCGTACTGAAATTTTTAAAATGTATAAAAAAAATCAGCCCAAAAATATATTTTTTACTATTTTAAAAAACTGGACCTTATTCAGAGACCTCAAACTGGGACCACACTTTATCCTTTCCTTATATATATATATATATATATATATATATATATATATATATATATATATATATATATATATATATATATAGTCCTGCTCTTGTGCCGACTAGTGCGCATTTTATGAGTGCGGATCGGACATGTGTCACCTGGCGGTGATCCCAGAAAAGAGAGAGGGTGTGCCTATAATTTAGGCGATAATTTCTAGGTGCACCGTTAGGTGACACATGTCATGTTCGCATTCTTAAAATGCAGATTAGTTCGCACAAGAGCATTATTAAACATATATATATATATATATATATATAGACATATATGCTTTGACCATAAATTTTGCACGGGACCATGACATACTATACCCTATATGAGGTGGCTCTAAAAAGGATTCGGATCCTTACACTAATGTCATGGGTATATTAGTGATAAAAATTCTGCATAAGACAGAGAATTGGGAGTTGGGTTCGCGATTGACAGCCAATTTAAAGCAAGATCATATGCACATTTTCTTTTACAACACAATTGGCAACCCTATTGGCATCTCAATTTGGAGTTAACTTGTATGTATGTGAATATTGATATGAGTAATGATACTTTTACCGGGTGGTAGTACTGGTTTAGTACCAAATGCGCTTTAAATGGATTGTACCCTAGCGGGACCCACATCATAAAACAAGCAAACCATGCCATAGTACAAACCAATAAAGCAATACCGCGTGACAACCCGCCTAATAAAATACCGGGCGATCACTCCTATATCAAATTAAAACAGGAGTCGCATATGGATCATTCTCAACATCATTGTCGAAAAACCAATTTAATTACTAATAACCTATTAGGCCGGCGTCAAAATTTTACTTAACTACTCTTTTTAAACAACTCACAATATAAACATCTACATAGTTTATATAAATGAAAGTGGAAAGAAATAAAATAACCAAACACTCGGTTCAAATATGATACAACCAAATCGAATGCCGCACTAAAATGCGGTAAAATAATAAATAAATGTAATTGGGCCATTGGCTCGAATATTTATACAGTGCCTCCTATCAAGATTTCAAGGATAGAAGCGTCTATCGAGAACCTGCATGCATCCACAGCTACTGCAGCAGACGTCTGACTCGAAAGGGTCATCATCCAGGCATCCTGTGTCTAGACACACACACACACACACACACACACACACACACACACACACACATATATATATATATATATATATATATATATATATATAGAGAGAGAGAGAGAGAGAGAGAGAAAGAGAGAGAGAGAGAGAGAGAGAGAGAAATTGAGGAAAAATATAGAAACGGGTCAGAGCCCGAGTGTGAAAAATATTTAGAAAGTGCATAAATGTTTTACTTTAAAAAATAGGTTTTATCTCATATTTAAATTTGGTATCGCACTCCCATGAGATACCCCTCACCTCTCTTCTAATAGTGCACACCTAGAGCATCCCTATAAACATCCTAGTCAAGCCACGCTGCCTAACTAATCCGTCATCCATCTTCTAACAAACCTAGTTATTCCAAGTACTAAGGGCTAAACTTCTCCCAGTCTCAACACTATGCCATGTTCGTATGTGGGGTGTCTTGCAGAGCGAAATCCAAACAAGGGACCCCCTATACACTACTACGCAACAAGGTCGATCGTTGAGATCCATTAGACCTCAGTACACAACGTATATACATACTATATAATGATATACATAATATACTTACTCTAATATACATCTTACAATATACATCCGGATAATATCTCCCGGACTGAGGTTTACTCTAGATTCATATTTATAATGTACATCCTGATATATCTCCCGGACTGAGGTTATTCTCTATTCATTTTTATAATGCACATCCGAATATATCTCCCGGACTAAGAATTTATCATTTTTCATTTTTATCTCTTTATTCTCATAGAGATATATATTGCCTTGTTCTCATGCACAAGTAATATACTCTACACACAAGCATAATAACCATCCCAACGAGCTATAAGTCGAGGATGCGATTTTATAGTGCCGATCCAAAATTTGGGTTCTCATACTAAACCACGGTACCAAAACGAAATCCATCAATGGACATGGTAAACCAAAACACAACGGTGTAGGCAATCATGTTCCCCATGCAAGTGGAGTTACACACATCGCACTCAAACGCGGGACGATAATGACCCGGGGACTATACTCACCCTGCTCCTCGAGCCAGGGGATTCACCCACATCGCGCAACCTCCCTGGATCGCACTAGAGCAATATATAATCTGGCTGTTCCAAGCCTATACCAAAGGAAAGCCCGTGGAATCAGCCTCTAAATACACATATACCAATCACATACAGATATATATGTACTCATATAATATATATACTTTAATCACATAGTATATATATACTATATATTCCTCCTCGAATATATATATATATATGGCCATAATTGCCAATCACACATAGCGATGACCAATAATCGCAAAGATTCTCTCAAAGAATTTTATTCATACATTCACATACTTATGATACTATACCGAAAGTATTCCCTCACTTGATAAATAATAAATACCTTATTCCCATCTAAGGATTTAGTGGATATCTCCAAATATACCAATTTACATTAACTAAATAAGTATATTCTTCAATTCATCCTAATAATCACATAGGATTCCCTCAAACATCATCAACATAATTATGTTATCCCGCACGTATAATCATATAGGCCAAAATGACTACTGAAACTATCCCAATTGATATTCGTCCCCATATACCCTAAAATTAAATAGGTTGTGGATTTCCTTCCCATAAACCCAAGGACTACATCTCGTCCAATTAATCATTTAGGGATCCCCACCCTATTTTAGGGACCCCAACATTCTAATTCCTCAACTTATCTATTTTTCTCGAAAATAACATCTAAGGGTTACACACTTAAAACCCTTACTTAGCCCTCATAAATTTCCTCAATTGGAGGACCATTTACTCCTAAAAGATTTATTATTTCCTCTCTTAAATAATCTAGAATAAATTAAAAATTAGAATTCATCTCATCCAATTTACCCTAAGAAAAATTACCAAACTTCCTGAAGGGTCGATCGATCGACCCATGGCCCTCGATCGATCGATCCTATACCCTCGATCGATCGATCACAACGGACAACTTCTTCTTCGAGAAGCTGTTTCGGCCATTAAAGCCTCTCCCAAGCTTTTGTCTCCGCTCCCAACATCCTAAAACCTCAACCAACAACATCTATACATATAACAAGGGTTCTAAACATCCTACAACCCGAAACCAACAACTAATTTCGATTAAATCCTAAGTTTCTCGAATTGGAAAATTATTGGGGTTTATTCGTTTAAACTCTTGAAAAACCCGTTTTATCCACGAAAACCCAACCCAAAATCTTTAGGGTTTGTTATTGCCAAACTACGATATGAGATTTGTGCTCAAAAATAAATAAATCAAGTAAACACTTGCCTCGTGGATAAAATCTGGCGATCTCGAGTCGAATCCCGCGGAGGTTGGCTGGAGTTTCCCTTTTTTCCTCTTTTCTCTCCTCCTCTCTCTCTTCTCTCTTTTCTTGATCTTCTCTCTCCCTCTCCCTCCTTATATAGGCAGAAAAAGGGCTTATACCCCTTAAAACCCAAAAATGACTCGTTTACTCAATTGCGAGTCCCTATTCATTTAAAAATTCCCGAAACTCAATTTCGATTATCGGACACTCTTTTCTGACTATCTCGGCCATTCCGAGACTCACCGCGCAGTCGAAATTTCCATCCGAGGTACTTGACCGCAACCCACAATTTTAGCCCTATACATCTCAATGCGAGTTTTTCAATTAAAATCTTACCTTTCATCGCTTTTCTCAACGGCGACATATAATTAAAATACTCCGACATATTTACTTAGTCCAAAAAGTAAATATAACACCCATCGAAAATCATCTAATCCTTGAAAATCCCCAAAAATTACTATTCCGAGAAATTCCTCAAATTTCCCGTTTATACCCAATTATGAAATTTAATTATCCCCAAAAGGACGGGTTGTTACATACCGGTATTAACCCGGTACTACCACCCGGTGTGCCTATCATTATTCTATGTTTAATGAGCGTCGTAACGATTTTCAACCCTATTAATTTGAAGTGAATCATTTCATGCTCAAACTCGCCTCTTTGGCCACATTCTTTTAAATCCTAATAATTATACTAGATATTTAAAATGTTGTAATTTTAATATTGTCATTTTTTGTCTTCTATTTTGGAGGAAATTCAAATTTAACACTGAAGTTTGCGATCATTTTTAATTTAGAATCGATATTTCAAAAATTGTAATGTTATTTTAATGTTAATCTTAAATTTAAAAATAATTGACACAATCAAACCCACTGTGAATGAACCGTTAAATTAGGAGATATTCATGTAAGTAGTCTAACTATCATCCTAAGCGTTAAAGCATTATTTTTTTGGGTGCACCTATTGACACTCCAACCAAATCTTCCAACACTCCAAAAATTGCCCCAATGACTCTATTACCCTTTAAACCCACAACTCCTTTTCTTCAAATGTAAAAAAGAAACATTTCATCTCTTTTTGTTAAAAAAACATTTCTACGTTTTTTTAAATCAACAGCTATTTTTTCAAACTGTTTATAAAAACTAAAACCATGTTATTTATAATAGAAAAAAATGTTTTTACAAAAATAAATTATTTTAAAAAGAGAAATATTATTTTATAAAAAATATTTTTAATAAGAATCAGTTTTAAAAATATTTTTTTTTACTTTTCATAATAGTTTTAAAAATACATTTTAATTGTTTAAAAAAATTTGTTAACTGTTTTTTTTGTTAATAAAAAAACTTTTTCTAAAACATAAAAAAATGCTTTATATAAGATAAAAACTGTGTCTACAAAATAAACCGTTTTAACTATCAAAAAACGTTTTAAAAAATTACCGGCAGTATAAAAAATTACACAATGCGATTATGATTTTTTTATTTTTTAAGTAACACGATCACGACCTAAATTAAACGCGATGTAGCATTGAGGTGTATTTTTTATTCATACCGCTGAATTGGACCATTTTTTACTATTATGAAAATAATCTTTACACTATTTAGAAGAAAATGATTTGTGCCAGCGGTATGTATTGGTGGTCCGACCACCTATACATACCGCTGACACCTTTTTCTAATATGTTGGTCCACGAAAGCGGCATGTATAGACGATATTATAAAATAATTTTAAATAAAATGCACAAATTTTTTATATAAAATACAGACTTTTAAGAATTAAAACAATTTATTTTTGTAAAAAAGTATTTTTTTATATTATATATAATATTTTTATAAACAATTTTTAAAAATTAGACCGGGCAAAATGAGGCACGACACGATAACCCGACACGAATAGACACGAAGTTAGAAGTTAATGGGTGGACCCTTAATGGGTTCAGGTCATATCAGTGCCAACCCAATTAGACACGATAGTTAACGGGTTGGGTTAGGGTTGAACCCCTTCACCCGTTAATACCCGATAAAACCCGTTATGACCCAATAATTTAAGTAAATAATATATAATTTTGAAACTTATAAAT
Source organism: Sambucus nigra (assembly GCA_949130495.1). Lineage (NCBI taxonomy): Eukaryota > Viridiplantae > Streptophyta > Magnoliopsida > Dipsacales > Adoxaceae > Sambucus > Sambucus nigra. The sequence continues at coordinate 117,655,175 of OX422219.1, forward strand.
AATTTATATAGCATAATGTTAATTTAATTATAATGAATTTTACTAAATGAGAGGTTTAATAATGTCAATGAATTAATGGGCTATTTGGGTTAAAAAATGAGATAGTATGTCAACTTGTATACAATTCAAAATAATTGATTATCTTAATGGGTATTAACGAGTGAACACAACAAGATAACATAACGGATCGGGTTTGAATATGATTTTTTCACACGATAAAAAAGTCACCCATTTAGACACGAACCAAATAAGTTCCAAACATGATAAAAAACGATACGAACACGACTCGACACGACCTATTGACAGGTCTATTAAAAATAGCAGTTGGTTTAAAAAAAACAGTCGAAATATTTATTTAACAAATAGATGAAATATTTTTTTTAACATTTGAAGAAAAAGATTTTGTGGATTTAAGGGTAATAGAGTCATTGGTACAATTTTTAGAGTGTTAGAAGATTTGATGGAGTGTCAATAGTTGTATCCTATTTTTTTTAATCATAAATTAAAAACATATACATTTGATTTATTCTCTTATTTTTTTTTTATTTCTTATTATTTTCAAAGTATTCTATTTATTCTATAAACACACCCAAGTAACTTCATATTTAGTTCTCATGTTTTAATTATCATAAAAAAGTATCTTGTTATTCCAAATGGATTAACAAATATCATAAAAGCTGAAACTAATAATATTATAACTTTTTGCTCTCAAACAGTCCATTTGTATATTTTTTGGTCAAAATATAAAATTGACTGAAAGAGTAAGTTCCTCAGCCTAGTGCATATATGGAATACGCTGATACCCAAACACTCAAATGGGCAGTTGACCAAGCGGCCTGCTTTGCAATGCTATCGGATAACTGCTAATAATCAAGTAGAACCACATTGGATCATTAGCCCATAGTCTATTTGTTAAGCCTTTAATTAGAATTACGAGGGGCTCCAAAGGATGTCCCCATTACCCATTGAGCATCTTTTTCATTGCATTGGACTCAACACCACCTACAAATAATCCCACCTAGGTCCGTCAATGAATCGGGTTTGGATCCGGATCCGATCCGTATAATAGAGTCTGAGCATATTTTTTTAGACCCGAATACTCGGGTAGGGTCTGGATCTTATATAAGACCCGGACCCGAAAACCAGACTCGAATTATACATTATTATTTTTTCAAATATATATACATATACTATGAATTTATATATATTTATAAATATATCTTATCAATATAACATTTAAGTAATATATGTAAAAATATAAATTTATATATATAATAAATATAAATAATATATGTTTTATTTATACTAACAATATTTTATAATACATTACAAAATATTTTAATTTAAGATTAAAAAATAAAGAAGGGGGATAATATAAAATAAATGTATATATTTGGCCAGACCTGGACCCGGACCCGAACCTGAACCCGAGACCCGAACGGATCCGGGCTGGATCCAATATTGTAGACCCGATGAAGACCCGTACCCGAACCCGATGAAGACCCGGACCCGAACCCGATGAAGCCCCGATTACACGGATCTGGATCTCCGTAAACCCGACCCGACTCCGACCCGTTAACAGGCCTAATTCCACCCTATCTTTTCTATCACTTTTTGAAATACAGATGTTTCATAACAAATTTAAACATTGGACAATAATATATATGAGTAATTATATTTGGCCCTATAAAAGTAACCGCATGGGAACCCTAAAGTGACAAGGTTTGCCATGTTATATAAGACTAATCTAAATCATAAATGGAACATAAACTAGCGTGTTATTACATGGATTAAAACAGTTTTAACATAATTTTCAAGATGCTTATTCATCATGCAATTAGTAATTTGATATGCTATATAACTATAATTCGAATACCAACTTTTGTCCATTATTAATGTTAGATATAGTGCTTGAATATATCTAAAATTGTGAGTTGAATGATCCAAAATGTTGCTCATAAAACCTCCTTGAAACATCCCAGAATTTTCCCTTTGTATGTGTTCATAATTTTGAGAAAATATGAATTTCAAATTTTCTCTTCCACCTTATATATTTATGTGTTATGAGGTAATCCTAGATGGATCAAGAAAACTAAATATATAAGGGGAAGATGACCGAAATTTCTAGTCAATAATTCCTTAGTTTTTAGGCTCCACAATCCATCAAGTGTCATAAAAATAGGAACTAACCCAATCTCTTAATAATTTGCATTTATCACATGCCTAATTAAATATCTGACTTACTAAGACCATATTAATGGGAAATACTTAATTTTGGATTTTAATATATTTCAAATTAAAATATTAATTTCCTATAGTCTCCCACTTTATCCTAATAAGTATATCCTCATAATTTGATTAGGTAACATTAGGTGCACAGTAAGTGATAAATATAATTTTTCACAGTTAAATTATTCACGAATGTGAGTTATGTTGTTACATTATATTCAAGAGCAAGGTTTCTTCCATGTATTACAACACCAATGTTTCATTTAACTACGCCTATAATTTTGAGTGTCATAATGGCCTCATAATGTCCTTTTGAATAAAGGACTATTTCTGTCATACAATAACTTATAATTATATGTATGCATTCATTAAAGACAGGAATGGTAGAAATCGAAAACACTTTATTGAATTTAAATAATAGTGTCAAATAGCTAAGATAAAAGCGATCATAGTCAAACTAATCGAGACCCATCTCTTTGACATGTTTCATGAAGATCTTAAGAGATAGTCATTTCATAAGAGAATCTGTTATGTTATCACTCGTATTAATGTGACACTCATTATTTATGAACTTCTTCTTTCACTAATAGGTACATCATCTTGATATGCGTAGTTGCCTTAGTATACATATCGTTCTTCGAAAAGAAGACTGCTGCAACGTTATCATAATAATTTTTCAACGGTTTATATATTGACCCCATGATTTTAAATCTCGAAAGAAAGTTTTGCAGCTATAATCCATGGTTTGTAGCCTCGAAGTAAGCTACGAATTCAGCCTCCATAATAGACGATGCAATGATACTCTTCTTAGAACTTTTTCATGAGATGACTCCTCCAGCAAGGTGGAATACATAACCCTAGGTTCTCTTCCTACTGTCAAGGCATCCTCCAAAATCTGAGTCTGAGTAACCAACCACTTCAAGGTGATCAGTCTTCCTATATGTGAGCATGTAATCCTTGGTCCCTTGCAAGTACCTCACCACTTTCTTTACATCTTTTCAATAATAATTCCTCGGATTGATTTGATATCTGCCCAGTATCCCTACGGAAAAACTAACGCCCGGTCTAGTGCAGACTCGTGGATACAAAAAACTCCATAAGAGCGCAGCATAAGGCATGCCTTTCATATGCTCCCTTTCCAATCACTTCGCGGGCATTGAATTAAGCTGAACATATTCCCTTTCTGAAGTGGAATGTTCATGGGATTACAACTTTGCATGCTGAACCTTTCTAAAACTTTATTAATGTAAGCTTTTCGAGACAGTCCCAACACTCCTCGTGATCTATCCTGATCACGAATGATGTCTCATACATATCTTTCATTTCAAAGTTTTTACAAAGGTATTTATTGGTTTAACGTAACAAACTATGGTTACTGCTAGAGATACGTAAGTCGTCAACATATAGCACTAAAAATACAAACTTACTCCTACTGATCTTCAGGTTTATACATCGATCAACAGTACTTTCCTTAAATTCAAAGGAGGTAATGGTATCGTGAAACTTAAGGTTCCATTGACGAGAAGCTTGTTTTAGACCATATATTGACTTAATTAACATACATACCATGATTTTATTTCCTTTCTTTATGAAGCCTTATGGCTATACTATGCAGTCTTCTTTCTCAAAACTCCCATTTAGAAAGTTATCTTCACATCAATTTGGTGCAACTTTGAATCATAATGAGCCACCAACGCTAATATAATTCTTAAGGAGTTCTTCTTTAAACTGGAGAGAAGGTCTCATTATAATCAATGCCTTCTCATTGATTAAAACCTTTGGAAACAAGTCTAGCTTTATGTCGTTTGATGTATCCTTTCGAGTTAAGTTTGGTTTTAAAGATACATTTGCACCCGATTCATTTTTGTCCTTCTGGAAATTCGACTAACTCCCAAACTTTTTCATTCATAGATTTTATATTTTCATTCATGACATTTAATCCATTTGTCATAATCATAACTATTAACAACTTTTTCATAAGAAACTTGATCATTAGTATTCCCTACGTTAATTTCGGCCTCTTGTAACTACACCACATAAACATTCGGAATTGTCGATCTCCTTTCTCTTTAAGATCTTCTTAATGGAACTTATTTCAGCGCTTCAATAGGTTCATTGGTTATAGTCTCATTATGTTGTTGCTGAAGGTACCTATATGGAGCACTCCTAGGGTTTGTTTTCTGTGTTATAGCTATATAGACCTTTAACTAGTTGAACTTAAATTTTGACAAGATTTTTGTGTAATTATGTCGCGTCTAGATGCCTACGCCAAGCTCTCTATTCATGCCTACATCAAATTCAGAATCCAGCCATACTCAGGTAGTCTCACACCTATTTTATTGACTCATAGGATTATTCTTTTTGTCACATAGGACACCACACGATACTACATTCCATTATATTATATATCATATTTATGTGTGGTTTTTATTAAAAAGAATTTTTAAAACAATTTAAAATTAAAATTGAAATTGTTTACAATTTAATTTGGAATTTATGTGATTAAATATTTTCATAAAAATAAATTTTCAGAATTAAATTTTGTATGTTTTAATATTGGTTTAAATTTTTTGTTTTAAATAATATAATATAGTATATCTGTATATATGCGAGATGTCTTATGTGGGGCGTGGCATTTGTTATGGAAGATTTTTAAACATACCTTTATGTCCTCTAGTACACATTGTCCCATAATAACATGTATTATCCTTTGTAACTTTGTCTCCTTTCTAAGGTGGCATGTTATCACGTAGGGAATAACTGACATATGACTTCGATTTTTTTATCTAAGTTGAAATTCAATTTTTTAACAAAAGCGATGACGTCTCATTTTCAAATACAGCCCACTATTTTTCTTTACCGCCCACGATTTTTTCCAACAGTTTTAGCTTAAAATCATAACCGGTTTCTTTTCCTTTATAACGACGACGCTTTGAATTCCTTTAAACGTTTTCTTTTCCTTCAAAACGACGACGCTTTGAATTCCTTTAAACGGTAACATTACTGTTGGATGACAGTTGTCCTCTATTATTGATTAAAAGTTGTTGTTTTATAAAACGAAGTCTGTTAGTTGGTTACAGCTATAAGGACGCATGTCTAATTTTGGTCGGAACCCTTTGTATTTCTTTTTGGTTCACATGATCAGAATTAATCTACGGTTATGTGTACCCTCTTCATAATCCATGTGTATCTTATTTACACCAATCAGCACACACCCACTAAGTCTATAAATTAAGGCTTTAGGTTTTCATTTTTGAACAATTGAGAAAATTATTTTTATTCCCAAACTCTGCCAAATTATATATATATATATATATATATATATATATAGAGAGAGAGAGAGAGAGAGAGAGAGAGAGAGAGAGAGAGAGAGAGTTTTGCACTTGTGTTTATGTATGAAGAAATAATATCATCATAGATTATTCCTAAAAACTAACACTACATTTCTTCTTATGTGTGTACGTTTTTTTGAAAAACATTTTTCATATGTTTTCAAAATTGTTTTAAACTCTCTTAGGGTTCATATGCGTTCTTGAAAATTTTATCAAAACGAACCCTACCTATTTTTCACTACTGATTCGTGCGAATATTTTTGTAATAGTGATATCTCTCTCTTGTAGTGTTTTTTGATCTGATTTTTAAATCTTGTGTGAATATTTTGTATTTTTGGTGTATATTCTTTATATACTTTTTGCATCTCACATAGCCTTGGTATATCAAGAAAATTCCTCAAAGGATTAAAGGTGTTTGGCTATTTTTGTGAGAACCACTTCACACACTAGTTCACATACTTATGTTATATATATTTGCCTAGATCCGTGATAATACTTGCTGCGTGTTTTATATTTGTGCCTAGTTGCATAAATTACACACGACTTGTCACAATAAATGTACAAATCGGTTTTGTTCTCTTAGATATGTTTTGGTGTGTTAGTTTGAACAATATTGCACACACAAATCACGATTGTGTATATTCTGATTTATCAACCTTGTTTCTAAGTTCATTCTTGATTAAAACGTGTTGTTTTAAATCACATATAAAAAGGTTTGGTTAAAATAAGGTTTTATCTATAAGAGGTTTAGAAAGTTAAACCTAACTGCTTATGGACTGAAATTGGTATAAAGAAATATTGACTGTCCTTAATCTTCTACTTGAACCTTACTTGACTTCGGATAAAGGACTCTAAATTAGAATTGTTAAGAACTTGCATATTAAGTTGTTAGATTAAGCTTGCTTTAATCTGAACAAATTTTTAAAACAGTTTTGTAATTTTGACTTATGCTTAAATTGCTATATACATTAGTCAAATATTGTGTGTATATATTATATCATAGAATATTTGTGTTCTTAATTGTGTTTTTATTATTTGAATATATCCGTGGCACAACATTCTGTCACACACTTAGAACACCACATTCACTTGGGCACTGAATATTGTGCAAATATCAAAATCAAATCTGATTGTTATGATTTTGAAAATAAAGTTCGTTAAAAGTTTTGTTAAATAAAGATATATAGCTTGATTTAAACAAGATAGAAAGAACACAAGATTTTCTGATGATATTTAGGATATCAAATTGTTGCATAAACATTCGGGTTGTAACATTAAGAGTGAGTGTGTCATATAGAATAGGACAGATCACAAGAGCACTGCACTACCCCTATTCACTATTAAAATCAATAAGCACTGAGACAACCTACGCTAAGGAAACTAGAGGGGAGGCTGAGACGTGAAGAAATCAAAGTGGACAAGAGCTGCATAGCGAGGAAAATTGCGAAAGAGAAACCAAAGAAAATAAAATCTTGGTCGAGATAGGTAATAGCTTATTTTGATTTATCTTGCTTTGAGTCTTGTTGCATGTTTGTGAATCGTTCCTTTTTTATTTTGTTTTAGTGGACTTGGTAGACTAGGTGACCGTAGAGGGTGCGTCGTTTTTCCCAGAGAAGGGTTTTTGAGACATAAAATAAACACCACGTGCTTTAATTTATGTATTAATCACTTAGCTCGAAAAAGTAGGATTAAAGTCTAGAAACACACCTAACTGAATTGGTTATTATCTTCTTAATCATCTAGTTTAATTAAAGATAATAATTAGGACTTTTAATATCTAGCCAAAATCAAATCAGTTTGAAGTTTAATTATCAATTTAAGTAAAGTTTAAATTGTCCCCCTCTTGATAATATATATAACTTGTAGGTAACTTAGGTTTATTCACCACTAGTTATTTCCACACATTAGTCTATTGAGCTATAGTCGTCCGCTCAAGTGGTGTCAGAGCTAGACTTTACAAAAGATCGAATTTATAAAATTTTGCTAAACCCTTTTTACCTTGTTTTCATGGACGATTCAAGTCGGTTACTTAGGCTAGGAAACTTTTGTAGACCTCCTATTTTTTATGGCACTACAAGAGAAAAGTATCATTTATGTCACTTATTGGATAAAGTCATCAAGCTATATTGGAGGTTCTAACCGCTGGGGAGGATAGAGTTCAGTGGGGAAAAAGTATATGATTTGACCATCGAGCTATTTATTTATTTTGTGTGTGTGTGTGTTAGGGTGGGGGGTCTTTATTACCCCTCGAGTTTTATGGTTTTGGGAGTACCCTTTATACACAAACATGAAATCTAGCATGTACATATAAGTACTATGAACGACTTTGCGTATTTTCTTTGCGTATTTAACCTCCATTTATAGCCTGCTGAAATCGTCTCACTTGCATTTATGTAGCTTTATGTTTAGTTCCAACTCCATTAGTGCTTTATATTCATTTTTTATAATACTGACCCATGTTTCCTCTGCTTATCCCAAACTATTTGTTGACTGACTTTATCTGTTACATTTCCCATTGTGTAGCATTACATATTTGCTCTTGCCATATGAGCTACTAATAACTGACTGAATTCTTCAATATTATCTGAATTCATATACATAGCACACACAACACACACACACACACACACACACACACACACACTATATATATATATATATATATATATATATATATATATATATATATATATATATATATATATATATATATATATATATATATATATATATATATATATATATATAACAGCTATGCTGTTGTGCTGACCACTATAAATTTTGTGGTTATACATTTTCTGCCTTTACGGGTAATTGATATTGTTCTTATGAACTATTATTTTTGTTGTTAGAGTATATTATATTTTTTAAATAGGATGGATAGTCCTATAAAGAAAGAAAACTCTGCCCAATTTTTTTATAATTGTTTGTGTTGTATAAATATCTTTTCGATTTGTACTCTTTTATTATTTGTCCGGTAATAATGTTTTGTGTTAACTAGTGCCCAATGCAAGGAAATGTTACTCTTCATTGCGGATCCTTCCATTCCTTTTGAAACAAAGGTATGTTACAACTGTTTTCTCCTTTTCTCCTATTATATAAAATATTGTTTAGTTATTAACTATTATATACCGTAATAATAAATTCAATTCTATCTTTAATTTTTTAGATGCCAATATTGTTCGATAAAGTGACATACACGTTTAATGGGCTAAATGAAGTTCAAATGGAGTTCATTGAGTTCATTACGGATTATATATATTAGGTATTTCCGAATAAAAGTATTTTGTTATGTCGAAATGATAATTTGTTGAGATGATTGTGTTATGGTGAAAACTATATTGATTATATTTGAATACAGGGTTACTCATTCTGGGTTGGATAGTGTTGAGAGCAAACTTGATCGAGTATTACGTTTGACAACGTCCTATCTTGAGTATTATTTTGAATTGTGGATCTTATGATGTAGTTCGCAATGCTAGTTTTTGGATATTGTGATGTATCATCACTATTTTTAGGATATTATCATGTAGATAACTAGACGTTCGTTAGTTTTTGGATATCATCACGTAGCTCACACACTAGATAGTTTTTGGATATGATGTAGCTCACATCAATATTTTTTGATTTTATCTTGATGTATATCAAGTTAGTGATATTTATGACGTTGATTAATATCCATTTACAAGGGTTGATTTAACCTCAAATAATAGTTGTCTATTGATGGAGTAATGATTTTTTTTTTAATTTTTATATCAACATTTATGTCATTTTTGAAAAAACTCTCACAAAATTTCTAAAACTGAGATAAATATAATGTTATTTATGTCAGTTTTTCATGAAAATGTGATCAAAAACATGTTGAATACCATAGTTTTTATGTGTTTTTTTTAAAACTGAGATAAATGTGCTCTTATTCATGTCAGATTTATGAACATTTATGTCAGGGCTTTATATATCAGTTTTGAAAAATTCTAAAACTGACATAAATGGTCATTTATGTTAGTTTTTAACTAACATAAATGACTATTTTCTTATAGTGTGGCACAAATTTTCCATACTGGAAAATTAGAATGATTGAATTTATTCAAGGCACATTAGGAGATGAAGTTTGGGATTTAATTGGAAATGGTTATAATCACCCCACTACTCCTATAGCAGAAGGTAGCACTATTTTTAGAAAACTTAGAACATCTGAATTAAGTGTTGATCAGAAAAAGATAAACAATTTCAATAATAAGGGTAAAAATGCAATTTTCATGAGTGTGAGTGAAACTGAATTAAAACGTATATGCCAATGCACTACTAGTAAAGATGCGTGCGATTCTTTAGTAATAGCACACGAGGGTTACGCTAGACTGAAGGAATGTAAAACGCAAATGTTGGTTAAATAATACAATATGTTAATAATGAAACATAACGAACCATTTGATGACTTCTATATGCGTTTGACTGATATCATTACCTATTTACATGCGAATGGTATAAAATATTCTGATAAAGAAGTGTGTGCTAAAATTTTAAGGTCCTTTGCCCCTAGATTTTACCATAAACGTTACATTATAAAAGAGATTAATGATCTTTCTCTCACACTAAAATTGCTAAGCTAAAAATTGAGAACTATGGAACTTGAATAAACCTTTAGGAAGGCTCTTACATCTTATGCTAATAATGAATTTACCAATACTTCTAAAGTTTCTTTCAAAACTTCTCGTCCATATAAAAATAAGCATAAGGTAGTTAAACAACAATTCGAGTCAGATGATGACTTTAATGTGGCTTCAGATGAAATTGACAAGATTAGCAATCAACTTGCTATTATGTCTTCACAATTTAAGAAACTTTTGAAGAACATAAATGTTGTTGATAAAAGACGTATGCAAGAGAAACATCAGTCTAGTCAGTCTACCCGACCCTATAACAGAAGTTTAAAGCACACTCCAGATTATGATAGTAGAAGTAGTGAGACTGATAAATCTAAATTGGCTTGTCACAATTATGGGAAACTCGACCACTTCATTGCTGAGTGTTGGTCTAAGCCACAGTCTAAGCATTATAAGAAATACAAAGCTCACATAACTAAAACATGGGATGAGTCTTTTGATTATGAATCAGAAGATGACCAAGGAGATTCTGAATCAAATTGCCTTACATTTTTAAGAGAAGTTTATGACTAGTGCGGAGACGTGTACTTAGCAGGAATGCCTGACTCTGAAGATGATTACGAATATGATGAAGTACTTGATTTGATTGATGCTGCTAAATCTATGTTAGCTAGACAACCTTCTATGCTTGGATTGACTTCCCCGTTGAATGCAAAACGTGTTGGGTGTGTGTATGATACTATATCTGATGATAACAACACTTCTCACACGAACACCGAGGATAATGAAAATTTTGTTGGATATGACAATTATTCAAAAATATGTGTCAGAACATTATAAAATAGATAAGAATTATCGAATCTGGTTAAATTGCTTAATGAGTCCTTAGAAAATCAATATGGCAGAGTTAAGCAAACTGAATAGGAGATAACTGGTATCAAATCACATTTTGAAAAAGAACGAAGTGATTTTGAAAAGCAGAAATTTGATTTTGAAAATGAAATCTCTGATCTTAACGAAAAGGTTAGTATTTTTGAACGAAAATATAAGGCCACATTGGTTGATCTTGAAAAATCTAAAGAAATGTGTGTTGATGCTTTTAAAAGGATTAGAGAAATAGACTTATAAAAATTGAAAGAAGACTTTGATTTAGATAAACTTTTGGACTCTCATAAATATGATTTTAATACAAATGGACTTGGTTACGAAGAAAAATTTCAAAACAATCCTTTTACTAGACCTACTATATTTGTTAGGGATTGTACCTAAGTCAAACCAAATATGAGTAGTTCCATAGTTGATAAAGGAAAACAATTTTGAATGGAAGTACTTCTAAAACTGGTTTTGATCTCAATTATCCTCCTGTAATGTATGCTGATTCTACAAAGTACATTCCACCCCCTAAAAGGATGAATGTGACTGCTAAACTTGACTTAGCTGGTTATAAGTCTAGAAAGTCCATTATTTTTGTTAAATCGACTGCTGTTAATTTCTATTGCAGTTTTTGTGATGTATTTGGTCACCCAAATTGGGAATGCCTTAGTAATCACAAGAAAAGGTACTCATTTTAAAGCCTTAACCATAAAGTGATTTACAAATTTTCCTAGGCAGCGTACTAATAATAATTGGAATCATTTCTTCAATAAGTCTAAGCCTCATATCAACAAGAAAATCTTTTCTAAAGAAAAAGTATATCCTAGATTACTTTAGGCCCAAAAACCTTTGAAAACTTTGCCTATCTGGATCAGGACTTGTGATTTGAGACCTCAAATAGATTTTTTAAAATCGAAGAAATAACTAATGTTTTTTACGCATGCAAAATTGAGGAAATCATTAAGTCTCATCACGATAAGGTTAAGGATTTAAAAACCATCAAACCCCTAGATTTATTCAATGATAGGGGAGGTGAGTCTAATAAACCTGGGGTTATCAAGTATTGTGAGACTAATGGATATTCTCACTAGTTTAGTGCTCCAAAAACTCCCAAACAAGTTGGGGTAGTTTTTACTATTATTAGTGATCTTAAACTTACTTATATACTTTCCTTGTCTTTCGATATATCTTGTTTAGAAATAACTTTCACACATGATTGGAGAGATTGTACTTAAAAACTAGCTTGTGTTTATTCTGTATCCTGATTACTAGATCTATGAGGTTTTAGGATAAAGATATCTACTAATAATGGTATCTCTTAAGACCATGTTTAATGTAGGAGACGTTTATTTTACAAATTATAAACATTCTTATGTTAATCTCTTACCATTATACAATTTAATCAAAATGGGGGAGAGTTGAGTACATATTTCTAATTAATGTGTTGATATTATTTCAAGCATAGTAGTATCTTGTCTTATTTTCTCCTGCACATTTATTTCTACATTTTAATAATGTCATTATTAGAATCAATAGGCATTGAGCCAACCTGCACTATGGAAGATAGATGGGAGGCTGAGACGTGAAGAAAGCAAAATGGACAAGAGCTGCATAGTGAGGATAATTATGAAAGAGCAACCAGAGCAAATAGAGGCTTGGTCGAGATAGGCAATAGCTTGTTCTGATTTATCTTGCTTCGAGTCTTGTTGCATGTTTGTGAATCGTTCCTTTTTGATTTTGTTTTAGTGGACTTGGTAGACTAGGTGACCATAGAGGGTCCGTCATTTTTCCCGGGGAAGGGTTTTTACGACATAAAATAAACATCGCATGCTTTAATTTCTATATTAATCACTCAACTAGAAAAAGTAGAAATAAAGTCTAGAAACACACCTAAATAAACTGATTTGATTATTATCTTTTTAATCATCTAGTTTAATTAAAGATAATAATTAGGACTTTTAATAACTTGCCAAACTCAAATCAGTTTGAAGTTTAGTTATCAATATAAGTAAAGTTTAAATTGGTCTCCTCTTGATAATCTATAAAACTTGTAGGTAACTTTGGTTTATTGAGCACTAGTTTACTTCAGCACATTAGTCTATTGCACTATAGTCTCCCCCTCAGTTGCTCAGGTGGTTGATCAATTCATTAATCAATTTATTGATCGGCTCAATGACAATGTTAGGAACAACATGTAGGTTATGAACCATAGTTTTATACCCATATAGTCCTAAAGAAGAATAAAATCTAAGCGCCAAGAGAATTAGTAATGTGGTCGGCTCAGTGATAATCTACTCGGCCAAATCTACTTGACAGTTGTCTCAGCCGTATAAATAAAGTTGGACACACCATATGCTCCTGTGGACGCTTATACGATGAAGCATCCCTAATTAATCACGTGGGAATATAGGAACGCGTCTGTTACAAATTAATCACCCATGAACTTATCTATAAAGTCCCCCCATGATCCAAGGCACTTTAGTTTGTTATTATGATAAACATATATCTTCAGGTGTAATAACCCGATTTATAAGGGAAATCCACCTGTTTTCTTGTAAATATCCATAAATCACCTATAAATAGGGACTAATCCACCAAAGAAGGGGACTTCCGCTGACATCTTGTCAATCAACGAGTTATAACAACAAACCTAATTGTAACCTTGGCAATAGTGCAATAAAGACTAGCAACACCATGGACGTAGGGTTTTCTGAAGGGGTCGAACCATGTAAAATTCATTGTGTTTTCTTTGTCTCTCATCCCCATTCTTTATTTTTATTATTTCTCTCTTTTTTTAATTCATCAATTATTTGTTATCTCCTTTTCTGGAAGTCAACAAATTGGCCCCGTCTGTGGGAATGTAGGATAATCCCGAGAGTAACCACATGGCGGAAGTTCAGACACTGCCTACCCCTACTGGGGTGGGCGATCTACACAGGATACTGTTGAGCCTGGCTAAAGGGAAAAACGCGATGCAGGAAAGTGTCAGGCAGTTAACACATACCCTCCAATCCAGACCAGTACAACCCAATCTGAATACCCCTGGACCCGAGATATCGAGGAGCGACGAGGGGTGACTTCCCCAAGCGCCCCACAAGGAGCAGAATCAGGAGTATCGTAGGCAAGCAATGAAAAAAGCAATGAAGTAAAAATCAAGAAGAACTACCAGTAAACCATAAAAATGAGATATGTACAAAGGGGATAAATGCCACTTTAGTGGGTGAACGATTGCATTTAGCATATGTAATAAGTCGCTAAACCCCCAGGTTGTCTCGTGAGGGTTTTCAGGGATGAAACCCATAAACATCAAAGTTTCCTCCAAAATATGCCCAAACCAACAAAACAGACATGTTCCACGATAACAAACAATATTTCAACATATTATTAGCATTGTGAATGAATTCACACAAAATTTCGTCGTTATTAACATTATAGAACGAACTTCGTCGAATTGAAACCTTAAAAGTGAGAGGGGCGCGAGCACATGCAAAATATGGTTTGGCAAAAACTTAGATAAACTGGATAAACATAAAAACATGCATATATCAATCCTCACTGGGCATTACACTCAAAAAATGAAATCACTATGAAAGGGGAGGTAATACATGGGACATGCAGGCATAAAGAGTAAATATAAATGGAAATTAGGCCGCGCACATGTCACTAATGAAGAACGCTATATATAAAATGAAAATCATGTAATCTCAATGAATGATACCGCTCATTAAAGGAGGCAAAATGTATTTTCATGGATTATCAAAACTATTTAAACTTTTAAATTGAACTCTACCTAGGATCACATAGGACTTTATAGGGTTGTAATGTAGGCTAGGCTCTGGTTATGAAATAAAGAAATTATGTACGGATTCAAAGTGTTTGGGGATAAAAAACTTGGTATAATGGCAACTTGCGGGCAATTTCAACATTGAAAAATTATTTCCATAACAAGCAATAAATATGAAATTGGAGAGCGACAAGGATTATTGAACTCTATATACAACATATACAAACTTTGTCTTTCTTTTCCTTTACTAACTATTTCTTTTGTTTTCTTTTGTTTTTCACTTCTCTTTTTCACTTCTTTCTTTTCTTCACTTTTCTCACTCTTTTCATAAGTAATTGCAACCGCAAGATAATAACATCATTCAATCCAGAGTAAAATTCCAAGCAAAGGTATGGAAGGTAATATGTATGGTTTGTAACTCCAATGTGGAGTTGGTTATGAGATTTTAGGGCTATGAAACCAAAGATTAATATTAAGGATCAAAGTGGTTGACTAAGGATGGCCTATGATCATAAGTAAACCGCTTTGACCCTTAGTAAGTAAAAGGAATAAAATAAGTAAAAGGAAATAGTTGTAAAAGGAAATACACTAGTATATTTACAAAAGTTAACTAAATACACTAGATTATAAGTAAAAGGAAAGAAAACTAAAAAGAAAGAAAGGAATAAAATAAAAATCTAACTATTTACAACCTATAATTTGACTTCTAACTAAACACTAGAAGTCAAAGTTTTTGAGTGTCCACCTAAAATACGTTTAGGATTTGAGGGATAAGCGATGTACCCTCCTTCAAAAGCATGCCTCCCGAAAAATATGAATTCCGTTTGAAAAACGGAAGGTATGTGTAAGGTATAAGAAATGAACCATCACCGATTAAAAATTTGAGAGGGACGGTTGGGGATTTGGATACTAAGGGTGACAAGACCACACTGATCTCGGGAAAATTAAAATCACATCCACAAGGTTTTTCAATTAGAAGGGGAGGTGGGGCTAGAGCAAGTGACTAACCCATGGGATAAAGCATATCAAAATAACATTCTCGTTCAAGAATCGGTTCAAAGTCCTGAAGACTTTCAACTGATTCTTTTGATGTTTCCTTTATTCCCTACTATTCTCAAACCATTAAATTCATCACAAGAATCGGGTCAAAGTCCTGAAGACTTTCAACTGATTCTTGTGATGAATTTAATGGTTTGAGAATAATAGGGAATAAAGGAAAGGAAGGACCATCAACCTCACTACAATTGGAAGAATTAATAAGAGGTTGGAATTCAAGAGTGCTTGGATCACTCTTAATTATTTCTTCCTCAAAAAGGGGTGGAGGTGAAACACAAGTTTCAACCTCAACCCGTCTTTGTGAAGAAGAAATAATCTCATCGAGTTGGACATTTTTTTACTTGTCAAAGCCTCATAAATCTCAACTTCATCATTCAATTCCTTATTCCAAACATGCAAAGTTTGTTCCCAATACAATGAGGGACTAAATACAACTCTTTAATTTCACTCTCAAATCATTCATTCTCAAGAATTTGTAGGCATTCTCACATAGTCTTAGAAGTATAACTTGGAAAACTATTCACATAAAAATTAAGTTTATCTAAAGAGTTATAGCGAGACATTTAAAAATAGGCAATTCAACAAAAGCGACAAGCACCAAAATTTCAATTTCTCGAGACAATCTAGCACAAGTCAAAAAGAAAAGGGAAAATAAAGAATACAAATATGAATAAAAGAACTATTATGAAATAGTAAATCAAATACAATCTATAACAAAACAAACCCATGAAATGACGCCAATTTAATGCGGAGGGAACTAAGCGCTCGTGTAGAAGCACTGTCGTTGTTTTCAGTTCGTCGCCAACATACAAAAACCTAAACTATGACTACACTCGACAAGGGAGTATAGCGGCCTGTTCGGGTATCGAGAATCCACAGGGAGTGTCTATATATTGTAATTGATTTATCACTTCAAAAATACAAGTGTAAACGGTGATGGGTTGGAAATGGTAAAAAGGAAAAATAGGAAGTTAACACTATACTACAATTAATGAAATGGGAGTTGGAATCACATACCCGCAATGGGCTAAACAACGCATAATTACAATTTCGGTTCGAAAACATTTAACCAAAAATTTTTAGTTAATCGTAAACATCACACACGAAGGGATTTTAACACAAAAATACGAGATAAAACATTTAATAAAAAATGATCACACGCGTCTTAAATTCATATTATTTCTTTAAACACTAACGTTGCATAACAAAGAAAGTTAAACGCATAATAATCCAACTTTAATACACGAGGATTCAATTAAATGAAATTTTCCCCCAAAACTAACTTTCGGAGCTCGACACCCATTAATGGCGGAGAAATGACCCCAACCCTTATACTAAGCACAATACATGAATTAAACTAATTAAACAACATATTAACTAAAGGAAACAATAAATAAATACACTAAACTAGTTTAGCTAGGCATGAAATAAATAAATAAAGCAATAAATATTCAAAGAAGAAGATGAATAGTAAAGATTACATTAATGGTGGGGAAAACTAGAGGAGAGGGTGGCTCCCAACAATAATTCCTAAGCAAAACTAAGCTAAAAAAATGATGTTTTATGATGGATCTCTTACAAAATGAAGATAAAAATGTATTTAAACTAAACCCTAGTGGCAAAATTGTAAAAGGAAAAAAGGGAAAGGGGTCCGAATCTATTCGGTGCCATTCTGAATCGATTCAGAATGAATATATGGTGTTCTGCTCTAAATCGAATCGATTCAGTTTATAGCAGGTCTGCAATTCTGCTTGGTCCAATAATACAGAAAATGCCATAAATTCTTTATTATAACTCTAAATTAAGCACGGTCAGAGGCTACGTGAAGATACTCAGAGGGATACAACATCCAAGAAGACATTAGGCCAAAAACCCCAATGATGAAATGACTAAAATGCCCTTGAATGTTCCCTTGAGTGTGATTTTGAAGACAAAACAATCCTAAAAGTGCCATAACTTCTTCATTATACATCAGAATAATGCACTGTCGGTGGACACGCGAAGAGAAATAAAAGGGATTCAACTTTCGTAGAGAGTTAGGGATTAGAAACTGAATGATGAAATTACTAAAATTCTCCCGAAGCTATAATATTCAACGAAACTTTTTCGAAAAGCGACCAAACTTCACACTAAGCACTTTAATACCTACAAAAGTTCAATTATACCTCATATAGAATGTAAACATATAAAACTGAGTTTGTCTGGTTAACGAGCATAAATATAGAAATTAAGGTACACGAGGGGGCTAAAACGCATAAGTATAAGGGTGAATAACTACAATATTCTTTCCAAATTAGCAACGGTCTCGCGCGACTACTCTTGGAGGAACGAATCAGGAATATCCTTTACTAGAAGCTCTCGTCGATCCGCTAGAGCATTGGTTGAGGCCGAGTAGTCTTCCAAGGAAGAGTGGTCGATCGAAGGTCATGGACGAGTAGAAAAGCCGGTTAAAGGTAATACCTAAGGTGATAACCAACCATGGAAAAGATCCATCCAACGCCTGGAAGATTGACTGGGAGAGATGGCCAAGTAAAAGAATCCCCTACATAGGGACTTCACATAAGGACCCCGCTTCGTATATTCTATCACGGTGTATCCCACTCCAGCGAAATTCAAGCCACTGGTCATCATGCCAAAATACGATGGGAGACAAACCCTATTCTGCATATCGAGCAGTACCAAGATGCTGTAGACATTTATTCCATCCCAGATGAAATGAGGTGCCGAGCATTCTCCATCACTATAACTGGCTCTGCCCAGGTTTGGTACAACAGCCTGACTAGAGGGCAAATAGAAAATTTTTAGTAATAGGCCGACCAGTTTGTTAGTAATTTCTACTTTGGTGCAAAGCCAGGGAAATAAGTTACCCATTTTCTCGGTGTTCGACATAGAGCAGATGGGAGCACCCATGATTATATGACCTGATTTAACACTGAGAAGATGAAAGTGGTGGATTACAGCAAGCCAACCGCTATAACGACTCTGATGAGTGGATTGCAACCGAGAAAGATGTTCTGGGCATTACTGAAGGAGACACCCAAGACTATGACTTAACTGCTGGACAAAGAAAGGAAAATTATGAACGAAGAAGAGGCAATGGAAGCCAAAGAATTTGACAGTCCTAAGCCATCAACCGATAAAAATGCCGACAAACACGAGTAGGAGGATAAAAAAGCTGATAAACTAAGAAAGTATGATAAATACACTCCTCTCACAATTGGCATCCACCACATACTGGAGGAGATCCGAGAAATCAAAGACCTTTGATGGCCAAAAATTAAAGATGCCAGTAAATAGGAGGGACAGGAGCAAGTACTGCGAATTCCAGAAAGACCAAGTTCACAACACAAATAATTGTATAGTTTTGAAAAATGAGATCGATGGCTTAATCGGGAGGGGAAAGCTATCCAAATATGTGGATGGAAATGTTTGATCAAATCCTGAAGAGAGTAAAGCTAGGAGATGATCAAAATCGCCCGCGAAGGATGAACGGTAAGAAGAGGGATAGGGACGGTGACTCAGATAATAACCCAGATCACCCTAAAAAACCCAAGGAGCCCGTATACAATTCCAACATGATATATTTTGATTACCAGTTCATCGCATGAGGGGGTGATAGTGGGGGAGAAGACCCTGGTGAAATAGAAGCATACCTGAATGAGGCCCAAGACTGCGCACATACGCAGGTTAACTTGACAGCCAATTTGGACGAATGACCCCACAAGGTAAACAAGGATAAACTGATCATCGACTTCTCAAAATATGACCTGTTTGGGGTATTGTTCCCCCATAATGATCCTCTGATCGTCACCATGGTCATTCAAGAAGGACGGGTGGCTAGTATTCTGGTGGATAACGACAACTCCATAGATGTAATCTTCTACAACTGTTACAAGAAGTTGAAGCTTCAGGATATAGAGATAAAACCTTATCATCGAACTCTAATTGGGTTTTCACGTGAAAAGGTGTACCCGCTGGGGATGGGGGAGGTGGAAGTCATGGTCGGCACTTGGCCAATCAATCGAACAAAGAAAATCCTCTTCTTTGTCCTCGATAAAAATATACTTTCAGTCTATAATGTGATATTCATAAGGATCGGCTTGAACAAGTTTGAAGCCTTCCTATCTACAGTGCGTTAATGCCTGAAGTTCCCAACCCACTTCGGAGTTGGAGTTGTCAAGGGTAACTAGAAGGTAGGGTGCGAGGGTTATTTTATCCCAGCAAACTAGGAAGAGCAGAAGAAGTTGACAACCACTTATCATATAAAAACTATTGATCCTCAAGACAAAGAAAAATTGGTCAATGGGCAGCCCGTTGTAGAGATCGAAATAGTACCACTCGATGACGACCACCCAGAACAAACGGTTCAAATTGGGTCGTCCTTAAGCCCACTTTTGAAGCAAGAGCTTATGAAATTTCAGCAGCAGCGCAAGAATGTGTTCTCATGGATCCATGAAGACATGTTCAGTATAGAATCTGACTTTATGTGTCACGAGTTAAATGTGATGGAAGGAGACAAGCCAGTCAAACAAAAATGGAGGATTTTTAATGCTGATAAGGGCTATCCAGGAAGAGGTTCACAAACTGCAAAAAGCCAAATTTATCAACGATGTCAAATATTCAGAATGGTTAGCTAACATGGTCATGGTGCGAAAGAAGAACGATAAGTGGAGGACGTCCGTTGATTTTACTGATCTAAACAAGGCATATCCAAAAGATTACTTTTTCCTACCACAAGTTGACCAACTGGTCGATGGCACTGTGAGCCACGAGCTCCTTAACTTAATAGATGCCTACTCCGGTTACATCCAGATCAAGATAAAGCCTTCTAACAGAGAAAAAATGTCCTTTATAACCCACAAAGGTACTTGCTGTCATAATGTTATGTCATTTGGTCTTAAAAATGCAGGAGCTACTGACCTACTAGCGATCGGTAAATGAAGTTTTTGAAGATCAAATCGGGATCAACATGGATGCTTACATAGATGACATGCTCATTAAGTTCAAGGCGGTCACCGACCACATTAAAGACCTTGGGCAAACATTTGAAAAATTTGAGAAGTACCAGATGAAGTTGAACCCCGCCAAATGCATTTTTGCGATAAATAAAGGTATGTTCCTAGGTTTTATTGTCAATCAACGGTGTATTGAATCTAACCCAAAAAAGATTCAGGCTCTGATCAAATTGAAATCTCCCACGATGAAGAAGGACATGGAAAGTCAAATGAGGCGAGTGGCTGGACTTAACATGTTAATTTTTAGGGCCACCGATAAGTGCTTGCCATTCTTTAAGGTATTAAGGAAGTTGTTCGAGTGGAATGAAGAATGTGAAAGCACGTTCACAGAGATGAAGCGTTACATGGGTTCCCCACCTCTCCTATTACGACTAGATGTTGGTGAAAAACTCTACCGATTCCTCGTAGTGTCCGAATTAACTGTTAGTTCGGCACCAGTGAGGCAAGAGGAAGGAGTTCAGATGCCAGTTTACTATACCAACAAAGCGTATCAAGGAGCTGAAATTTGATACCCTCGAATGGAGAAGTTGGCAATGGCATTGAGAGAAGCTTCAATAAGGATGAAGCTGTACTTCCAAGCCAACACCATTGTCATCTACACAGACCTACCTTTACGAACATAACCAAAGAAATATGGTCGACTTATGGCTTGGGTGGTTGAACTGGGTGTGTATGATATACATTATGAATCGAGGAATTCGATAAAAGGGCAATTGTTAGCTAATTTCATTACTGAGTTCACCTATAAGGAAAAATCATTCGAATAGACTCCCTAGGGAGAGAGTTCGATTCCAGACGATGAACAGTCCTTAGAGGAAACCATGGATCCTCGCAGCACCGAGCAGACTCCCAAGGTAGAGAGCTCCCTAAAAAAGGTTAAGGGACAACATGACGAGTTCTATCATAAGCTTTTCAAGTTCGGCAAAATGAAAGAAGAAGAATTTGACCAAGACAACACTATTGGAAAGTTATACGTTGATAGGTCATCTTGTTCAGCAGGAAGTGGCACATATATTCTCATTGCCACACCCGACGAGGTATACGTAGAATGTACTCTGCTTTTTTAATTTGAAGCCTGTAATAACGAAGTAGAGTACAAGGCTCTCATTATCGGGCTAAGTTTAGCTTCATCCATGGGAGCTGACCACATTTCGACACATAACGACTCCCAGCTAGTTATCAACTAGATACTGGGGGTCTATAAAGTTAGGGAGGAGTCTATGGAAAAATATTTGGCCCTTATACAATTAAGGTTGGAAAGGTTCGCAGAGGCAAAAATAATAAGGATTCCAAGATTGGAGAACGTCCAAGAAGATGCCCTGGCTAGGCTAGCCTTAGAAACTAGAAGGTCTTTACAGAGGACGATACTGATCGAAGTATTGGAACGTAGGAGCAATGAAGAGGATAGTTTGAGAATAATGGAGGTAAACCTAGTCCCATCATGGATGGACCCAATACGAGCATACATTGAAGCTGGAGAACTCCTTGTAGATCTAAATGAGGCTAGAAAGTTGCGCTATAAAGCAGGTCAGTATGTGATGGAAGCAAGAGTACTATGCAGGAGAAGGTACACTATCTCACTATTGAGATGCGTTCACCTGATGGAAGTCGATAAGCTTGTTAAGGAGGTGAATTAAGGGTGCTATGGAGCCCATTTAGTCGAAAGATCATCGGTCAAGTGGATAACGGCCCAAAGGTATTACTGGACAACCATAAAAACTGATTGTGAAAATTACGCAAAGAAATGTGATAAGTGCCAGAAGTTCACAAAGATCCACTATTCCTCGAGGCTCCATTAACTCTAATTGTATCACCATGGCCATTTTCTATGCGGGGAATCAATTTGGTCGGACCGTTGCTGAGGACGAAAGGGAGATATAAATACCTAGTGGTTATAGTGGACTACTTCACGAAATGGGAGGAGGCCGAGACCTTAGTAGAAATGCCTTATGAAAGGGTATTCTAGTTTATCTGGAAGATGATGATATGCCACTATAGCATGCCCTTCGCATTCATCACGAACCACGATACACAATTTGATAACCAGGACTTTGAAGAATACTGCACTAGGTCAAACATCCAAAAACTAGACTCCGCACCAGAACATCCACAATGCAATGGACAAACTGAGGTCACTAATAAGACAATCTTGGACGGGATTAAGAAGAGACTTAACGACACAAAAGGGAATTGGATCAACGAAGTCCATAGTGTGCTCTGGGCATATAGGACCACTCAATAAATAACTATCGGAGAAACGCTGTATATTATTTCCTTTGGCATAGAAGCGGTTGCCCCTACTGAAATAGGACTCCCCAGCCACAGAGTCCTTAATTTTAATTCTCTAAGAAGTAATCTGGAAAGAAGAATATATCTTGATATGTTGGAAAAAGGTCAGAGAGAATGCAGCATTACAGGTGGCCGCCTACCAGCAAAGGGCTGGATGTTACTACAACTGTCGGGTGAAGCCGAGCAGATTAAAGGAGGGGGACTACATCCTTAAGAAAGTGATACAGAAGAACAACAAACTCGAGCCTAACTGGCATAGGACTTATCGGATAACCAACATCGTAAGGCCCGAGACTTACCCTATAGAAAACCTGGAGCGCAAATAGTTCAAGAACCCCTGGAATTCGGAACACCTTAGGACATGTTATCAGTAATATTTTAATAATTTCATTTATGTAGCTCACACTGTTGCAATTAATAAACTATGTTTTCATCTTTCATTTTTTTGATTTCTTTTCAGTACAAGATATAGTGAAAAAATTGTAAATTATTCTTCTAAAAATGACAGACTCAGAACAAAAATACTTGCACCTTATGCAGAATTATTCCATTGAGTTTAAAAAAGAAGATATACCAAACCCTTGTGCGACCTCGCCGATCACGAATGAGGTGGTCGGTCAAAAAACAGTACGACCCCATAGGTCACGAATAGTTAAAATTTTATACATTTATTTTCACAAGTTTTACCAAACCCTTGCACAACCTCACGCCGTGAACGAGGTTATCGACCAAAAGACTGTACGACCTCATAGGTCGTGAGTAGTTTAACTTGTACAAACTTGTTCTCATAAGTTTACCAAACCCTTGTACAACCTCATAGGGTGCGAATGAGGTGGTCAGTCAAAAGTATGTATGCCCTCATAGGTTGCGAATAGTTCAACTTGTACAAACTTAGTATCATAGGCTTGCAAATAAGGTGATCAACGTAAGCACTATATACGACCTCTAGGGTTGCAAAAAGAAAGGCACTGATTATTATTTAAAGGAATACAAGTTCTATCATTTTCAACGAGCATGCAAAAAGATTAATAACCTCATTTAGATAAAAAGATACAACCAAAAGAAATAGTTTCATACATGATGTGCTAAAAATTCAGAGTTTTTACTCGACAAATACAAGATAACATAAGAAAAAGATCTAAATAAGTTCATCAAACATGGTCGGGCACAGGACCATCAACTGGAGGTTCACCACCTTCCTCACCAGCTAAGGTCGCAACCTTTTCATCGTCTCCTTGCCACTCGTTTACCGTCTCGACGATATCAGGGTAATGAGTTACCACCCTTTTCTTCAACTCCTCGTACCCGTTCAGAAAGTAACTAAGGCACTCAGTGTTGAATTTCGTCAAGGACTTGTAGGCCTTAAAAGCTGCTACTCCAGTAGAAGCAAGGGCATCCTGAGTAGCCTGCAACTCCACAGCAAGGGAATACTTTTCCTTTTCAAACTTCTCTTGCTCAGCAGCAAGAGCTTCATTCAAACTCTAAATCTTAGCATAGTTAGTATCAGATTTTTCCTTAAGAGTGTTGTGCTCATTTTCCATCTTTCTCAGGTCTTACGCCCTCGCCATTAACTTCTCATCTCTCTCTTTTAGTTCAGTAAAGATCTTGTCGTACCCAACTTTCAATGTCTTGTTCTCCTTGGTAAGCTTATTATAGGCCACATGGTTCATCAAGGACATCTCTCGCAAAATAGTATAAGACATAGACGCCTGGAGGACAAATAGGGTAACACAATCAAGACATAACGATAAACACTAAGTTGCATTAAATAATTTAAGAAAGATTCTTACCACTAAAAATTGATGTTGCGCTAAAGTCCACAGGGAATATGGGTCTGAACATCTTAGGAACTCAAAATCCTTCACATGGCCATGATAACCAGATAGATCAATGGAATTTTTAGTATAGTAGAAAATGTAGTCCTGGTCGGCCTTTAGGTGTTTATAGGTAACCTTATGTTCAGGATAAAACTCAAACTTAGGAACCTTACCATAACTAGAAGTATGGCCTAGACCAGAAGCATGATCAATCTTAGAGGTACGACCAAGTCTCCTTAACTACTTGTGCATAGGCTATCTATCTTCCTCTTCCTTCTGATATCTCTTGTCTTCATCTAAAGGGTTCTTGGGAGATTTACCCTTAGCCTTGGCAGCAATTTCAGCCTCCTTTTGATGAGTAAGTTGGCCGGTTGTCTTAGAAACAGCATCCTACTTAGCCCAGTCTGCTTCTGGCCAACATTAACTATTTTTTTCCTACCCACATCTAGTACTTTGTGATCAATAGGAATAGGATCCATTCCCAAGGCCTCTTCAGACGGATTCTCCTTAACACTTAAAAAATGATAAATAGAGACATCAACGTATAGACTTAAAGCATTTAAGGATGAAAAGCGGGGCACCAATATAACTTACCTTCTTCAAAGTTTCCTTTGCCACCTGTAAGTTATTCATCCATATCAAGAAGGGTCTCTTATTCCACACAACCTTCTAAAGGCACCTAAAACTCTAACGGGGCATGACCGCCAGGGGGAGTATGGTACCCAACAATAGTAAATTTCTCAACAGTAAACAAATCTTCAAACATGGGAGGCTTCTTCTTGCAGTATGTCACAACAAGGTTAACCAGAGACTTTACAAGCCTGGGGGCCTGTTTCATTGAAATAAGCAAACATAATAGTGATATCAGAATGCCAAGATGAGCAAAAAAAGAGGGAGATATCAAATGGCAGGAAAAGTTCTTACCTATATCGTTGGGTCCATTCCATGGGAACCCTAAACGACCTATCTTTCTCATGGGACATAAATTCCTAATCTCCTTTAATGAGAAGATATTGGACCTTCCAGCTATGATTGCTAGTACGAACTATGGTAACCATCCTATATTGGGGCTTTCTAGCAGAAAAATAATAATACTCGGGGGATTTGGCATTGTCTTTTGAATTGTGAACATATTTGAAGATGTCCCCCATCAAATCAATGCCCGTTATAAGTTTCCAGAATATCATGGCCCTTAGTATGGTCTTATAGGCATTAGGGGTCAGCTAGGTCAGAGTCACACTATAACCCCTAATAACAGATCGTATCGTGGGATTAATAGGTAGCCTCAACCCCACTTACAGAGCCCATAAGGGAGGCAAATCTCCTCGACGTCCTTTACAAAATAACACCTCTTTGATACTCTAGGCATTCTAGTTTGGATGGCTATGGGAATGGTGAATTTCTCTCTCATCACATCAAACTCCTCCTCTGTGATAGTGCATTGATACCAGCAAGCATCAGTCTCAGTGGGATTATAAGTATTAGAGGACCCAGCAGGATCCTTTTCATCCTCGTCCATAGCCTCATTATGGGACCCATCAACAGGGGAAGCAGACGGATGAGGACCAACACTTTTTGGCCTAATGTCTTCAGCCCTATCAGTAGCGAACTCCTCAAAAAGGAAATCAGGGTTTATGGGATCCATGGAGATGATATTCACGCAATCACCCTCAATGGAAGGAGGTATAACAGGCATCGTAGAAGAAGTGTCTAAAATAGGGGAAGAAATGTAAGGATCCCCATGATCAACATAAGAGACATAACTAGAGGAAACCCTAGGTTTGTAACAAGGGTGACTTGGCCCTTCCTTTGGTCACCACCTGTAAAGGACGAGGAAACCTCCCCTCAGTAATACCAAGGCATTCATACTCAAGTTCATGAATAAAGTTGTAAATTCTTTGGACACATTGGGAAAAACTCATAAGAACTCCTATTGCTATCTACTAAACCTAGGCCAACCAAATTAATGGACGTCAAATGCCACAATCTCCAAACAACAAAAAAATACTATCCAAAAAATAGCAGAACGACGAAACCCTATCTTAAAAAAGGAAGACGTACCCGTTGGAATGAATTATTGGCGGGGTGAGCAATAAAAATTAGAAGGAACCACATAAATACTTTTACCGGTAAAAGGATTGATCTCTCAAAGATGCCTGGAGTAATGCTTGAATATCTCTCTCTCATTCTCTCTTCAACTCTGTGCAAGTATCAAAGTGACCAAAATCAGATATGTGGTGTGAATTTATACTTTTTGAAAAAGGGTGTGAAAAGATGCAGTAGGTTCAACGTCAGTAAATCTGTTGAAATAAAATAGCAGTACATAGTATCAATATGCATGTCCCATTACCATCATTACAAATAAGACACTTCAGCTACTGGATAAGTGTCCTTAAATTTTTTTAAAAAACCCTAAAGGAAATCTTGTCGGCCTTGGCCGACCTAAAGTGGGCCAACCACAAATGCCTTAATGTGAGCAACATGTAACACCTCATCCGCTCACCCTGCATCAAATTGTAAGAGTTCGTGCAAGAGGTCTAGGGACTTTTTGTTATACCCATATAGTCCTAAAGAATAATAAAATCCAAGCGCTAAGAGAATTAGTATTCTGTTCGGTGCCACTCCAAAATGAGGCTGGGTCAGTGATAATCTGCTCTGCCAAATCTACTTGACAACTGTCTCATCCGTATAAATGAAGCTGGGCACAACATATAATCCTGTGGGCGCCTATACGATGAAGCATCCCTCATTAATCACGTGGGAATATAAAAACATGTCTATTACAAATTAATCACCCACACACTTATCCATAAAGTCAACTCATGAATTAAGACAATTTTGTTTGTTATTATGATAAACATATATCTTGAGGTGTAACTGTCCGACTTAAAAGGGCAAACAACCCGTTCTCTTGTAAATATCCATAAACCACCTATAAATAGGGCACTAATTCACGAAAGAAGGGGACTTCCGATGACATCTTCTCAATCAACGAGTTGTAATAGAAATCCTAATTATAACCTTGGCGATAGTGCAATAAAGCCTAGCAACACCGCGGACGTAGATTTTCCTAAAGGGGCCAAACCACATAATATTCAATGTGTTTTCATTATTTCATTATTTCTCTCTTTATTGATTCATCAATTATTTGTTGTCTCCATTTTCGGCCGTCAACATGGGTATATAAACTTGTACCCTGACTTCTTGAATGATTACTTCCCTTTCTGTGTCACTCCCACCGACTTCACCATCTCCAATGAATTTAGCGTTTACAGTTTCTATTATTCAAGTTGTACGATTAGGACAATAGAATTTATATCCCTTTGAATTTTTTGGATACCCAATGAAATGACAAGATAATGTCCTAGGATCCAATTTCTTTTCTTGAGGGTTATAAATTCTAACTTTCGCTGGCAACCCCATACACGTAAATATCTTCAATTAGGTTTCCATCCTTTCCATAGTTCAAAAGGGGTTTCTAAAACTAACTTACTAAGAACTCGATTTAAGATCCTGACATTGTGTATTGGGCACAAATACCTAATTTTTCTAGGATTTTAGCAAAAGGGCCAGGGTATTGCCATGACTCATCATCTAAGGGGACTACAATTAAGAACTATTAGCACATAAATAGGGACTATTTTACATACAATTTCGAACTGATTTTACACAAATTTTAGGATAAAAATTAGATGCACTAACGACATATATCAGTTTCATAACAGTCCTAAAAACAACCCTATACAAGCTTTTAATATGCTGTAAATCAGGAGTTTCAAATTCTGCAATTTTCATGAGTTCTAATATGTTATTTCAAAATTTTAGATTTTTGAGCATACATTAATCCATACTATTATAAGAAAAATTCGTATATAAATAGCATGAGATTGTAAAATTTAAGCTCTGATACCACATGATATTCAAGATTGTTCTAAGTCATAAATGGAATATAAATGAGCATGTTCTATCATAGATTAAAGTCATTTTTAACATGATCTCTAGGATGTTTATTCTTAATGCAATTACTAATTTAATATGCCATATAACTATAATTCGAATACCAACCTTTGTCCATTGATAGGTTTAAATATAATGCTTTAGTATATCTAAAATTATGACTTAAATGCTCCTAAAAGCTCCTTACAATAGCCCATAATACTACCTTTATATGTGTCCAAACTTTTGAGAAAATATGAAAAATATGAATTTCAGATTTTCTCTTCCGCCTTTAATATTTGTGTATTATGTGGTAACCCTAGATGGAGCAAGGCAACTCAATATATAAAAGGAAGGGGGCCAAAATTTATAGTTAATAATCCCCTAGTTTTTATGATCCACCATCCATCAAAGTGGTATAAAAGGAGGAATCAATCCAATGTTGTAACTATTTGCATTTATTACATGCCTAATTAAATATGTGACTTATTAAAACCACATTAATGAGAAATACATAATTTCAAATTTAAATATATTTTAAATTAAAATATTAATTTCCATCAGGCCACCCAAACAAGCCTAAATCTTATGCTTATCTTTTCTCATTTTACTACGTAATTCCTTTTCTTTCCTTTTATATATTTGATTTTGTTTTTTCATGTAAATTCCATTTCTCACTTCACATACTACTTCAACAAACCATCTACCATTAGGCCTGCATAATATATTAATTAATAATTTAACTAAATACAACACATTAATAACTAATTGATTTATTTTTTACAACACAATCACTGGATTAAATATATAAACTGAAAAATCGTTAATTTTTTTTTATAAATATGAATTATTATTTTTTTATTAAAAAAAATTACAAAAAAAATGGCAATAAAACAATTAATTCTTTTTATAGTTTTTAATTACATTTATATATAAAAAAATGTGCATTTTTTTAAACGACTAAAATATTACAACAATTTTTATAAAAAATAGTTAAAACTGTATATTTTTTTTTAATAAAAGAGTTAAACATATATAAAATTGTGTTTAAAAGAACATATTAAAAACTACTAAAACTTTTTTTATTTATTAAAACTAGTTAAAAAAGCACCATTTTAAGGAAAAAAAGACAACTCCATTTTTAATGGATATATTTAACTATTTCTTTAACAAAAAAGTTTTAACAAATTTGAATAACCTTTAAACAATTTTTTTAAACACAATTTTTCTATATTTTTAACTGTTAGAACAATTTTACCCCAAATATTTTATTTTTCAACATTTAAAAATTAAAATTTTTAAAAGATAAGTATGTTTAACATAATATATATATATATAACTTTCTTAACAAGATATATCAATAGAGACCCAACTAGAATATGTAATTTCAATCCTTTCAAAATTTCAATTTTTTATTTTTGAATGTTAAAAAAAATTATAACATATTGGATTTTTATTTTTGAGTTTGTTTAACACATTTCATAGTTATAAAATTAGATATATTAATTCATATCATGAATGTTTTGATTCCCTGCATGTTCAAATGTGATAATGAATTTTAGGTCGATAATATTTTACGATATTATACATATATTTTTGTTTATTCAATCATTATAATTATATAATTCACAATTGTTAAGTAGTAATATATTATTAATTTTGTTTGTTGGGGAAGATATAATACTCCATATTTTTAAGAGGGTTAATAATTAATTAATTAAGAGATATTTAATTCATTAAATGGCAACTCGAATTTATTATATAATGGAAATTGAGATTTTGAAATCATTTATGAGGATTTGAAGTTAAAAATATTTAATTTGGAATTTTAGAGTCTATTTAATAAATTGATAAAATTTTATGGATTCAAGTTTAATTATCGATAAGGTTAGGATTAAATTGGTAATCGGAACTGTTTTAGACTCTTGGGGAATTTTTAGAAAAGCTTGAGGGTAAAATGGTACTTATGAATTTCTTGGGAAAAACGTTGAGTTTTCTAAGTTTGGGATTTATTAGGGTTTATAATCACCATATAGGATCTCAGAACACGCACAAGTTGCGACTGTGAGCAGTCGCGGTTGGGTCGCGGGTCAATCTGACTTGCCCTTTTATATTCTGCCTCTTACACATGTTTGCCTAATTTTAAAGGTAGGAACCATCATTTTAACTTGTTTTCGTAATGAAGAAACCCTAGAACTCCCTAAACCCTTTTCCAAGAAACCTGTTCCCCTCAATAAAATCAAAGAGATATTTAAGGTTTTCAATGAAGAATTCCATGAAGGTTTCGAATGAATCGAATCAAGCTATTCAAAAGGACTTCAAGACTATCATTTTCAAGACTACATCTTTTCATATCATATCACGTTTTTAATTT
The DNA here is from genome assembly GCA_949130495.1 of Sambucus nigra. Taxonomy (NCBI): domain Eukaryota; kingdom Viridiplantae; phylum Streptophyta; class Magnoliopsida; order Dipsacales; family Adoxaceae; genus Sambucus; species Sambucus nigra. Next base: position 117,686,484 of record OX422219.1, read on the forward strand.
ATATTTTGAGGTAAGTTGTTATCTACTCCTCTCCTTTTATATTTACACATGTTAATTCCACTTAAACACTAATTATAGAATCAAATTGTATTAGGAACACTTAGGGATTTGAGTTATCGCATTGTATAATCTTGTTTAGGTGAATTTGGATATTCTCATATGTTATATATTAATATTTGTCCCTAATTAATGTGTTAAATCGATTATTGTACCCATAGTAGAAAATTGATGATGTTAAATCTTGGATTTATATTAATTGGAAACTATGGTGAGTAATTTGGACATAATCAAGGCTTAATTAAGTTTCAAAATGTTTGTCCTTCATTCACCTCATACATTTTTAACTAATTAAATTGTCTTAATGACTACACTATCTAAACGAAAGTATATTCGGGGGGGAGGGGGGATTTATTGTTTGGATTACATTTATGAGACGTTCCACACATGGAGTTTAGAGATGGATAGGAGTGATGAATTTAGAACCCTTAATTAACATACCTATTTTTCTTTTTAATGAAAATGCTTTGATTTTGAGTAGTCCCGTATTATACATATCAACCCTTTAGACCTTAACAAAATGGTATAATACACGGCTTTAAGATTTAATTAAAATACTCGAAGGGGTAGGGTGAATGGAAGAATAATGATGTAATGATAAGTGATGCGTTAAGATTAAAACTTTGAACGTTATTAAAGCGTGAAATAATGAATGTGGAATATAGGTGTGTGCCGAGAAAGCACTCTGATGTGGTTGTACTTGTGGAGTATAATATTACGTAAAACTTGGTGCTTCACACATTGTTGTGGAGTTTTAGCACTACGTAACACGTGGCGATGGGTGTTTCTGCATTGTGTTGAATGTGATGTCGGGTTTATGTGAAGGTTTCATTTGGGCATACCGCATGTTTCTTGTGATGACCGGGGAGAAGGGGCGCATGTCAGTTACAAATTATGAGGTTAATTGATTTTTTAAACTCATGAGTAAATTAAATGGACTGTGAGGTAATGTGACATCTAATGTGTTATCATTATTGTTTAGATAAACTATGGATTTATCGTTTGTGTGTGTGTGTGTGTGTGTGTGTGTGTGTGTGTATATATATATATATCCAAATAGGATAATAAGGAGTATGTGCTAGCTAGAAAGGGAGAAAATATACGTATGCTTATCAGCTCTAGCAACTGAAAGGTTACCACAAATAAAATAGGTCGAAATCCTAGAAAGTCTAGACCGAGAAAATTATTAGAAAACCATTATTTATTAGAAAATGATTTGAGCAAACTATAATTAATTGCAAAAATAATGGAAAACCATGAACTAGAACCGTGAACCCGAATCGCGAACCCGAACAATAAACCATAATCGCGAACCTGAACCATGAACCAGAAAGGTAAACTGAACTGAACCAAATCGAGAACCAATGGTTTGGTTTGGTTCAATTCAGGTAGGGTATAAGTTCATCTTTTCTTCCAAAATTATGGAATCGACCAACTTCGATTCTGGTTCTGGTTCCGTAGTGGAACCGAACCAACCCGACCCATGTGCACCCATAATATCTCACTCAAAATCAAGGGTTTTAATCTCAAAAGGTGTCCACATGCCTGCCTAGCTATGCAGATGACCATACACTAGAATATCCAACCTTTTGTAGATCCGAAAGAAGGCACCACTTCATCAAAAATAATTTTCTGCCCATTGGAATGGAATCAGATCCGTATAGGTATTATATTCTTGAACCCTAGGTTTAATATTTAAACCTAGTTCTTGATTTTATTTTTAATGTATGATTAATAAAACATCTTTAGGGCTAAAATTTTTTCATATTTTAAATGTCAGTCCCAATTTATTTTTCGTAACAATTGGTATCCGCGCCCCGATTGAGATTGATCGTGTATTAAAAAGGTCCATGTTGTCCATCAAGAAAGCCTAGTTTTGGCGTGTTGTATGATTGTATAATATTGTGTATGTAATCGTACTGATATGTTTTTGCAAAGATTCTATGTTTATTTCCCTTCCATCATGATCACACATGTTTATTTTGTGTGACTAGATGGTACGATGGTTTATTGTAGTTATTTTTCGCTCCTAGATTTGATATGGTTGTATTTATTAGGTTTTTATACATATTTCATTATTGATGTATTTGGAGGAAATATTGGGGTGATGCAATATTTCTTTTACTGTTAGAATCATGTATTTATCTAGATTTGAATGTTGGGTAAAGTTTCATGGGGTTTCATGAATATTTTGGAGAGTTATGGCCATTTTTGCATAAATTTACGAAGTGAAGGGCTAGATCGATCTAAAAATGAAATCGATCAGATTTTCAAGATGAATCAATCTAATCGAGTGCATGAAACCTTCGACGGTTATTTATGGTGTTCTCCGGTAGCTTTTTGTTGTGGTTCTTCTTCATCTCCCTTCCAAACTAGGTTGAATCAGTTTTCAGAAGGAAAGGTCTTCAAGAGCCCTTGTTTGTGATGAAGTCTACTTCAGGTTGAACTCTAAGTCAAAGGTAAGTCTTCTACAACAAGGATGCAAGGTCTTGAAGAGTTATACTTTAAGAAGAAGTTTAGACCGTAATGGAAAGGGACAATTTTATCATTTTATTTCTATTCGCATTTATTTTATATTTGCATGTATATCTTATTATTTTATTATTTTTTATAATTTGGCATGCTAATTGGATTAATTAAGAACACCTATTTTATGAACAAAACGGATTTAATTTTGAGACCAACTTGTATCACCCTTTTTTTATGGAAAATTCGTTCTTATTTATTCTTTTGAAAAATTGAATTAAATCAGTGTAATTAATTTAAAGGTATAAATTAATTTATGATCTCTAGGTTTTATTTTAATTTAAAAAAGGTTTTATTTTTGAATAATTAAAATATTGAGATTGGGAAATTTAATTCGTACATGTAAATTGGAAATTACCAAGTATTTAAATTTGTGCTTTTAATTGAATGAATAGTTTCAAAACCCTCAAGTTTTAAAATACTAAGTAGGAGAGAGGTTTGAACATAAACCCTTCGGTTTCCATTGGTGTTTTATAAATCAAATTTGATTAATTTATCACGCCAGTTAGGCTCCCCCCACAGATGAAATTAATCAGGGCATCAGAGATTCATTAGAACTCTCATTTGATAATTCGGAGAATTAGAATATGAGTGAGTTAGACTCCCCCATGGGGATGTCCTTCATGAGCGGGATCTATTTTAATGAATGAACATGTGGTATACACTTAGATGGAATTAATTATATCTTCCCCCATGGAGTCACTGTCATTAATTGCAGGACCAAAAGATGCCGACTATTCTTTATATTGCACAGAAGGGTCCTGAAATGTCTGGATAGTGTAATAAAAGATGAAAAATTGTGTGGTTCAAGTTAGGGTGATTTAATCTCCCCACGAGAAATCTCACCTCATAAAGGAACTAGGATATCCGACGAAAACAAATTTTTGATTGGTAGTTGAGGGATGCCACTTTAAATTTAATCGAATCAATTCTTATATTTAATTAGAAATTAATTTTTTCAATTTGATGATTCTAGGATTTTAAAAATGAATTCAATTTTTCTCACTATTTTTGTCTTAAAGTTTAATTGGAATAAGTTTCATGGATTGACAATGTTATTGAATATTTTTCCAACTTAAGAGGATATTAATCTGTTTTAACCCACAATTCTCATCAATACTTTAAAATTATGATGTGATAAACTTCTCGCATCAGTTAGGTTGAACCCCACCACCCCATGGATGGTTTTAATCACAAAATCATGATAATAAAAAATATATTGTAATTATTTTAAATTAAATGTTACATGTGCTCGGTCCCCCCCCCCCCCCCCCCCCCCCTCCCCATAGGGAGTTTAATATGAGCATTTTAATTTTAAAGAATTGACTGATGAGAATTTGTTAAATACCTTTGTTGGTTGATGACACTCAAGTAAGAATCATTTTATTGAAATGATCTCTATCATTGATAGAACTAAGAATTCATTAGATTAGATATGGTGGAGAAATTTTGGTACCATTTTGTAATCCGTGAGTGAGGATCATTGGTAACCAAAAGTTGGTGTTGGTTGTTTGAGAAGAGCTGTAATTCTTTCCTGAAAGGGAGGTATGAGGATAATGCTATGTATGAGGTATAATGGTTTGGGTTAAGAAAGGTTTATATTCCTCAATAGTAGTGAATGGATGAAAGAGAGCGGCACTCTCAGTACAATCAATTAAAGCTTTATAGTAACGGTGTACTGGTTTTCCTTATTTTGTAAGGAAAAGAACATGATAACGGTTTATCTCTTAAAAGTAAGTGCATGATTTGTGGTTCGATCTACGGTAACCTGATATGTAGACTCAGGGACCATGAATAAATACTAAAAATCCTTATAGAAGTTTCAAGTTACCGAACAAATACTTAAAAGAGGGATATTCGTAGTTATGGGCAATTAGAATAAGGTAGGGGTATTAGTGATGGGATATTCTTATGAACTTTGGTGTATGACATAAAGTTAATTTAGGTAAATTATTTAATGCACCCGTGTTTTAAAAAAAATGGTTTCGATTTTCTTAGTTGGTTTTGAACATATATTCGATTGATTTTATAAAATTATTTAAATAAAATTGGATATCTTTTATCTATTCTGGTACATGGAGAAATAATTTATACATTATATTGTTTGTCATACCAATGCTGCTAATTACTGAATGGAATAATTTAGTAGACATAAAGAAAAAGTTTCCCAGTAGAACCAAACTGCAATACCCCATATTTTCCTATACATATAAATAAAATATTATGCATGAATATTAGGTGTAAGACATGTAAGGTCGCAACTTAATTATAAGTATATAAATAAATTGATAATAAAATGGCCAATCAATAGTTTTATAACTAATTAGGCTAATAATGAAAATATGTGTTACTCTATTATTAATAATTAGAATGAAGTGTAAGAGTATTTAAAATGATGACATCTTTGGCTTAAAATATAAATGGGAGACTTTAAGAATAGTCAAGTGGCATTTTGAGTTAACCACCTAAGACCTAAAATTAGGCTCAATCCCAAGTAAGTTAATAAGAGTTAGTATTTAATCATTAGGAGGGTCATTCTTAACACACAAAAAACACAAATTGGTATCTAATATCTCAGAGAGAATAAGGCTAGAAGGAAAAGGGTGAATCTTGAAGATCTGCAGCCCTACTCTACACTAATTGAGAGGCAAGTTTAATTTAAATTCTTGTGTAATTGAATTTGTTGTAAATTATTCCTATTCATTTGAATCAAAATCCTAACTAAATTATTAACATTTGATTTAGATGATTAAAATTAAGTAATTTCGTTATTAACCTAATTAGGATTGATTTAACATCATTTTGATCGAATCTTCCCAATATTTGTAATGTTTTGATAAGGTTTTAATTAGATTCTGATTTGTATAAAAAATTCAATAAAAAATATCTATGTCAATATATATACTTAATTGAAATAAATTTGATATGAATTGGGTGTCAGGGTTCTAAAGAGAGAATATGGGTTTTAATTGGGTTCTTGAACTTTGATTAGGGCTTTGATGATATAATTACGTTATAACCATGTTTTGTATATATTCACATCATATATACGTCATACGAATCATATATGAAGGTTTTATAGTCTTTAATGGAGGTTTGATATAAATTGGGTTGATTTGGAGAAGACAAACTACGAAATGAGAATTTTCAAATATCTAATGCGATCGATGATCAATTCATCGATCGATCGATGCTTAAGATATTTTGGCAGTTTTTCTTATTATTTTAATTTAGGGATTTTTGTTTTAGGGGTTTACTTTGGGATAACCTCTGACTTAAATTAAGTTTATGACTTGGTTTATAATATGACTATGATGATCTGAATTTAAGAAGATGGAAGAATTTATTTTTTACTTTTAAATAGAATTACAGTAGATAAATCTAGTTGGGACTTGGATTCCGTGATTTAGATGTATATTATTTTTACTGTTCCTTATGTGATTCATACCATTCATGAGTACTTGTGGTGAACATTATAAGAGGGGTTCCATTTAGAAGGGGAACGTATGACTCGAACTACTAAGGTACCTCGGTCAGTAGATGAGTTACCTTAGTCAATTCTCACTCATAGGTCACACATCTCGGTATTCGTGTTCGAGATGAATTATGGGTAAATTTCATTTATATAGTCTTAGATATGGTAGGCTATATGATATATAGGTAGATATGGTAATTTATTCATTGCCTTGATGAGGTCTTAGGTTTAGGATGACCTAAGACTATAATTAGTACGTGCGAGTGATCCCCAAAGGCATTAGAGATAGGCCTTTGTTACTTGATTTACTTATGTGATCCTCATAATCTATGACCATCTTAATTTCTTTATGACGTTTGCCTTGATTAGGGTAATGATATCTTTAATTTCAATATTTATTTTCTTATGTGTAGAAATAAACTTAACCATGGGGTCACTCAGGATTTGGGAACTTAGATGCTTATGATATTAGGATTGTAGGGTGGGGTAATTATAAAAGATCTTAAAAAGATAGAAGTAGATGCATAGTTATGAATTATTATAACTTTTGTTATACTTTATTCTCTTTAAACTTGATGTCAACGTTATGGAATTAATGTTTTAGGACTAAGGCCACATATTCCACAACCTTTATCGATAGTGTTGCTATCATTCATCCTTCGGTTGAAGATCTACATTAGGATGTATGTGTTACTGGCCTGCTTGCCAAATATGTTATTTCTCTTGGTTTCCGTTATAGTGAAGAGAAGAACGTATTCTTAATCATACATTTTGTATAGTCTATAGTAGTTATTTTGGCATGTATTTTTGACTTATGTGGACGCTATCAGAGTACTGGGATATCTTGCCAAATGGATATTCAGTTTTGATTCCAGCTTAGTTCTCTCTCGTATGCTTAGAATGGTATTCATTTTTTAAGACTCTTATACTTTTTGGATATAAAACTGATCAATCTATTTTTAAAAATTATGGGGTGTCACATTTGGTATCAGAGAATTCTAGGTTCTAGTGTCCTAGGTATCTTGAGTGTGATTGTATCTTTTCCGCGTTGTATTCTTTGACTACTTTAGAGCCTTATTATTTAGGGTTTTAACTCTTTATAACGACGACCGCTTAGGGGTGTCGCACCGTTGTTACCTGAAAAACTAATGGGATGGATCAAGTGTATCGGGAGGGTTCCTTACTTAGATTTTTGTTGCGAGACGTCCCACACATAAGTTCGACTTTAGTCACGAGTTATGTACTTTTATATGTGAGATCATTAGCAAGTGCTTAACATATGGTTTGAGGGTAAATGTTTCCCGCACCATCTGTGAAATCGTTAGGATTAAGTTTTAAAGGTATCATTAACATGAGGGAGCTATTATGAGGGGGAGTTCAACTTTGTGTTATGTTTCTCCATCGGGAGTGATTGATACATAAACGAAGATCGAGGTTCATGCTATCAGTTCAATAGGAGAAAGACTTTTTGGTATTGATACAAAACCTTGTGTGAAAAGTTTAACAAGTGTTAGTAGGTAACCCAATTTTCACCACTTGCGCTCAGGTGGTTGAAGTTTCACTCATACATTAGTAGGATCATCATAACTATGATAGGAATAGAGTCCTTAAGATTTGGAACACTAAGGCCAAAGTTGGCCCAATAAGTAGAGAAGGTGTATCATGGACTCAAGTAGGGGGACCTCACTAGCAAAAAGAACCACATGGGGGAGTGGACCCCAAGAGGTTCCAAGAGTGGATGATGTTATCTATTTTTTCCAGTAGGGCCAAGGAAACATTGGCAGATGAAGCCACGACCTATTAGAACAGGTCAAACAAGGAAATTTTTAGAAGAAATGACCAACGAAATAAGGTCAGCAGGGCCGCTAGTGGGCTGACATTTTTTTGGTTTCTTTAAAGAATATGTTATGCTCATGGAAAGTGAAGCTACTTTATTAAATGCCTTAGTGACAACCAACTTTTGGGGTACCTTCGGGGGATGGTCATGGGACGTTCATGGACCGCGCGCATGAGCCTTACTTAGACACCGAGGATTTGTCATTTATCTTTTAGTTCTGTGTGTGTACTATGATTTTGAGGTATATGTATTTTTAACTACAAGATTTAGGTATATGTGGACACCCTAGCAGGTAGGGATTGCTTTATGTCCTGATTATAGTGACATGGTTGTTTTTTAGGCTGACTTAGTTTTTAGTTGATTTCTTAACTTTTGGGGTGATATCATTGTACTAATACGAAGTCGGCGTCTATATCTAGGGGTACACTTATATCGACTACCGTGGGTAGGCTTTTATATGCTATTTTGGGTTGGGATTTGTTTTGAGTAATTGTGCTTAGGCTCAGAGGAAGGCTTGGCATACTTGTTTATGTATGGATGTGATTACATTAAAGGGGATTATGGTTGCGTAGAGGTGTCGTCGCCAATGGTCTGAGATTCTTCTAATTTTAGTGGTAAGTGTGTTGAGTTATCACCTACATAAGAGATTAATTTTTCCCTTAGAGTGGGCACTAAGATTGAACCCGTTGTGAGGAAAGTTCATGGGATTAACTTTATCAGGGATAATAAAGGTTTCGTGGGAGTAGACACCAAAGTTTTTGTGAACCGATTGAGTATTCGAGAATGGCATTACCTTGAGGAATTTCCAAGAGAGGGATGGATCATTAAGCAAGGTGTAAACCACCAAGAGGAGGATGAGATCAGGATACATGATTGGTGGTTGTTGTTATGTATTTACAACCTATCAGAACAACGGAAGAAAGTGTTTCAAACTGATGATTAAAATGCGAGCGATTTATCATTAGTGGTGACATCGGGAGGAGGATATCCCAGAGGCAGATTTCTAGCACAACATGAAGCGAACGCATCATTAGTGATCTTTCCTAGATTTGGATCCTCTCTCATATTTTACTGTCACCATACGCGAAACATAATACAAGTGAAACCTAAAAATAACTACGATGGGGAATTTTCTTTTCTCCCTTTCCGCAAAATACCAAAAATATTTCAACCCTTTTCAAAAATACCAAAAATATTATTTTCAATAAAACTAAAAAATTTTGTCCCTCTTTGGCACATCCGCACTTCTTGGCCTGGCTCCATTGACTGAGATCCTTTATCAAATCACCTCGGAGTTCTACACGTTCATCAATAAAGCCAATAGAAACCAAATGGTCCTATCAAAGATTCCTCATGGAGAACCCTAATCAGAGCACGAATATAGAACAATATGTGATGGACATAGTTGCTGAACTTACTAAAAAAATTAACAGTATACAAGAATATGTTCATAAAATGCAGAGAAATAGGGGTCAAATCCCATAGGTATCAGAATCGAATGTTGTTTTTCCCCATGCCGTGGGACCACACATGCCTGAATTGATATGGGCTCTGAGAGAGTATCAACAAACTCCTCATCCTCCATATTTTTTTCCCATCAACGTGCCACCTCCAGCACATCTACCAATGCCAAATCTTGCTTAGCCAAGGGATAAATTACCTATGCTTGTTCCCATCGATCCCAAGGAAGAAGAATTGAACATAGTGAAGGAAGATCTGAAACTACTCTTTAAGAAGTTTGACCAGGTAAAGATATTAGGGAACTATGAGGATTACACCTATATGTACCTTTACCAGAAGACTAGTCTACCTGAGAAGTTCCATGTTCCCGATATTAAAAAGGTTGGAGGTAGGGGACCTCCTATTATGAATCTTCGCAACTACCTTCATTTTATGAGTTTAATTGGGGCTAAAAAAGAGATAATGGCTTAGATGTTCTAACAGACGCTCAAAGAAAATGCCTTTCGCTAGTTCCTATCAGTGATCGAATCCTGGATCCATAACTAGGAAGACATATCAAGGGAATTCATTTCTCAATATAAATACAATAAAGATTCGGAGGTGACTCATCGATGTCTTGAATTGCTAAAGCGAAACCCCTGGGAATCTATTAATAGTTTCATCAGTAGGTGGAGAGAGAAGGTTACCACCATGATTAACCACCCATCCATGTAAAAGAAGGTCAGTATTGTAAAGAAGAACTTCCTACCACACATATAGTCTTCCATGGGTAACTAATATTACCCCGATTTCAAATCCTTTAGGGAGGCTAGGATCGATACTGAAGAGAATGCCAACTTTCAAAAAGCTGAGTCTAAATCGAAGAAGCCAATTGGATAGTTTACACCCTAAAATTATGATAAGTGTAATACCCCGTATTTTTAATGACTTTTAAAATGGGATTAATTAGAATTAATTGTGATATAATTGGAAATTAATTCGGATTTAAATATTACTCGAGAATAAATTAATATGTGATTTATGTTTAATATTACTTAGTGCTTAAAGTAATATATATGATTATGACTTTACAATTGATTATGACCTTATATATTGTCACGAATTATGTATACGACAATTTCAGTAATTAAGTCGGGACGCGTGATATGTCGTGTCAGGATTATAATTTAATGAAATAAAAGTGAATAATTATTATGTCCTCTGAATGGTCATTTTGACTGCGCCAAACTGTCCGGAAGGGTTCAAATAGTCGAAAAATTCTACTTGGGTGTTTGATTTGGGTCTCGGGACACTTTGAAACTGAAAGGACACCCCGAAGGGGTATTTCAGTCATTTAACAAGTGAGGTGAATAGTAAACACGGAAATTGGGTTTTATTGTATTAGTGAGGAGATTAGAGAGCTTAGGTTCATTCACCAAAAATAAGAGGAAAAGGTGTAGGGGAGATTGAGAGACTTTCTATAGGATACGAAAAGACTTTTCTAGGAAACCAAAGGACAACCACCTTGCACCACCAAGAGCCACCACCACCACTGTCGAAAGTTGGCCAAAAAAAGAGAGGACCACCAGTAGAGAATCATCCCCAATGGATCATATCTACAATCTAAAGGCAAGTGATTAATTATTTCAATCTTATATTTTATATTGTCCATTTTATGATAGTTAGGAAAATTTTGAAAAGTTGCATGACCAAAGATAAATTTGTGATAATTTTAAATGGATCTTTGAATTGGATATTATCTAGGACTGATCTCTTTTGAGTATTGAATAAACTCCATGAATTTTACATTATATTGTGAAGAAATCTGGGATTTAGACTCTTATTGATGATTAAGTCAAAAATTAGAGTTCTTGAGAATAAAATGGAATTTGAGTAAATTGATTCAAGTTAATGATGTTTAAATGATTTTGGATACGTTAGAACTGATCCATATACAATCGTATATGATCTGAATATCATGAGATTAAATTGGGAATCATTTTGTGAAGAAAAATTGGAGTTTATATGATGTTCATGGATAAAAATTAAATATGCTTTTTCTAAAAATAATATGTTTTAAAGTCAACCATCTTAATGATTCTAGGTTGTTTAGATCAGTAGGAATCATTTACATATGTTTCTATATCACGTGGTAGGGATTATAAGAAGTTTGGAACATTAAAATAGAGGTTTTATTGATTAAAAGATGTGAAACCCTAAGAATAAAAGTTGCAGAATCTGGGCTGATATCTGGGTGATCAATCGATCGACCCAGGACCATCGATCGATCGACCTCCCTAGAAAAGATGAAGTTGTTTCTTTTTAATTCTTGATTTAATCCCAAAACTTTGAGAAATATTTGATGATGATTAAATAAACTTAATGGGACTTAGAGAAGGGCAGTAGGATATACCTGAGACCTGGAAAATATTATTTTTTGGGATTTTTGAATGAGGGGAAATTAACGAGTGTTAATTAAACGAGTTATTATTGAGACATATGTTACATGGGATTTAAATTGAATAAATGATAAATTAAGGTTGGGACCAGTAGTAAGAGAGTTATTAATTACCAGTATAACCTTAGGAATAGGTGGGATTAACCCTAAGAGATAGAATGAAGGGTTAAGAAAGAATTAAGGGTTATTGAGAATTAAACCTAATTAAAGATGAGTTTAATTCATAAAATTTTGGAAGTTGTGAGGACATGGACAAGTAGGGTGTAGACATTTAACTACTGAATCAAGTTAAGGAATATTTATTTAATATTGGAGTAATGAGAGAGGCTCAAGAATATAAAATAAAGAAATGAAGTCATTATCTTTAATACGTAGGATTGATAGATAAAAATACTACGTATGGGAATTATCATATAGTTGTGTGAATGCCTTATGCATGTTATATTTATATATGTGTGATGAATACCTATATTATTATTTGTATGTATGACATACCTACGTTGCTTGCTATTGAGGTGGAGGTTTCGCATTGTGGACGGTCTTATCCTGTGTGCCCATTTGGGAGGATATTAGATTCGTACCCTGAGCATAGGACCTTGGACACGTTCTATCGGTGTATATGATAGTTTCGACGGTTGAATGAACGTAGGTATGTGCGTGACCCATTTGGCTGGGGAGTATGCTTGCCTCCAATATATTTGTGTTATGATATGATTCATGAGAGACGCCGAATCAATAGTCCTATATACAGTGACATTATGTATCAGGACATGATAGCAGAGTATGTATGCACCACTGCTGTAACTGGGGAGGTGCCGTATTAGTATATATATAATTAATGTGATATTATATATATATATATATATATATATATATATATATATATATATATATATATAAATTGTGATGTAATCTACTGTGTGACATTGTAGATATAGAGTTGTAATCTTTCGTGTGTTATTGTAGATTAAAAATATAAAGTGTGATTTAATCTACTATGTAATGTTGTAAATGGAAGTAAATAATGAAATCTGAATTGAGTTAAGTAAGTGAACACTTAATTCCAAGGTTGTAACAAGACTAGTACGTATTAAAGAGAAATGAATATGAATAATTATATTACGTATGGTATGGGACATACGGGTTTATGATATGGGTTAGAATTATCTTGTGGAAACTAGTTAGGAGGGAAAATTAACTAGGAAGATAATAAGATAGGTACGCACTCTATATGAGAGGTGAGAATTCTCAAGAGAGAGCCCGAGAAACTAACATGTACATAATAAATGCTTAATTATAATTATTAAGCACTTGAAAATTTTAAAATCTTTTACAATCGGGCTCTGATCTGTTTCCTTGCATACTATCTTCTTTACTATATCATGTTAATCAGGTATCCAACAACAAGGATGCCCAATATAGATTATGGATGTTCCGATGGATTAAATCTACTAGTAGAGATGTGGATTTTGTTTAGACACTTACTTTCTGTTGATTCACTCATCTGTAGTGTCTACTTCATTTAGGGCATGTCGCCAAGGATTCTAGAGGTTGTAATTATTTATGTAAGCATTGTGGATATCAGTTTTATTTAGTATAAATGTTATAATTTAACTGGAGAGTTATTCCAGTCACATATATTCTTGATGTAGTTAATTCAGTTGTGATGTGTTGCTGCATATTATTATTCCGTGTCGGGGAATGGTTTTAATTAAACTAAAAATGGAAAAAGCTTTTGACACTTAGCTTAATTAACTATTAGGTGATTGATAAAGAAATTATTTTCGACAGTGATGCTGAGAATGAACTAACTGGATATTCTGATTTAATTAAATGAAGGACTGATCACCCGATATTTAATTAGGCGGGTTATTATAGGTGGTATTAGAGCATCATGTTTTAGTGTCCTTAGGATCTATGCAGCTTACTACGTTTCAGTGTAGCATTGTTTGATGTAGAGCCCTATTATTAGGATGTTGAATTCTTCTGCATCTTTTGACTTATGTTCTCCTGACATGAAGTACGTGAGATGTAATGCTTATACGAGTGCGATCGGGCATCGTACGCCAAATACATTGGGACGACTAGCAAGAGCCGTTAGAAGGACAACAGCAGGAGGACGCAACCAAAGATATAAATTATTTTAGAAAATGGTGTTGGAGATAGAAACCATCATACTTGTTGTTTGGGTTGAGAACATTAAGGAAGTTCTTTGGGAGATGTAGTTTACCAAGCACCATCATAGTTGATGGTTGTGCCGTTCTTAACTCACCTAACACTGTATGTGAAAGGTGAGGGAGTCGAAAGGACTCTTGTGAAGGAAGAAATTCAAAGACAAATTGTGAAGGGTGAAGTGTAGTAACACCCAGGATTTGAAAAATTACTAGTAAATATTTTAATAGGAAGAGAAAACTTAAGCGATGAGAGTTAGACATCACATATAAAGAACACGTGTGAAGATGGAATAAGAATTTTAGGTATGGTTCGATAGTGAAATCACTCATTTGATGTTTTAATCAGGATATGAAAGGAATTTCGAAACTTATCTCTTATGGTCAAGAAAGAGAGAAGTAACTTGTCTAACGAACTCCTTACCCTAGGAAGAATGGGGTATATAGAAGATAAATAGAGTTCATTATGTGAAAGGACTCATGAGTGAAATACTCTAGTGTGAATGGAAATCTAATGAAGACGACTAAGATTAACGTCACCAAGAAGTTGGATGATGCTTCCAAATGCAGGGGAGATAGAAGGGTCAGGAAACCTAGCCGAAGGGCAAGATTGAATTAAATATTGTTAATGAAACATCACCAAAAGGTGTACCCAGTAGGGGATCCATTTAAAGTGTCATGATTAAATCCCTACTTAGTGGCAATGAAATCAGCCAAGATTAGTGTAGTCGATAATGTATCCCATAGGACCCGTAGAGCCAAAAGAATAATGGGAATATAAATTAGGATTTAAGATTGATGGGTCCAAGAGGAGGACGTTCAAATGGTCAGTAACGGGGAAATAGTAAGGGAAATTTCCTATGTGTAGAGAGAGAGACTACTAAGTGTTAAATGTGTCCACATTGAGTAGTGAGACCGATAAATTTTGAGAATAGTAAACCACACCAATTAGGCATAACAACTGGAGGAGTAAGACTTCTAGGGGAGCGATTGGGTCAAGAGAATTAGGCCCAAGAAATTTATGACCCAATAGTGGTAGGTTTAAATAGGACCAATGGAGTCCTCGGTAATTGTAGCATGCCGTATTTCAAGGTCGGCGGGGTCCAAGAATAAAAAAGGGAGGTCGGTAAGATCATATTTGAGGCCTAGATATGGTGGGCCAATGTTTCAATAATTGGTGTCTAAACCAGAGGAGTGAATAATTTATCCACAACGGGTGGGTACAAGTATAGGATGAAATCCTAGATGTATAACGGGTCCAAGTGATCATGAGTTTCTTTGAACTTAAGAAGTGCATTAAGGACCTTACGTGATCAGGAGAGACTGATGAAGTTTTATTTCATCCTTGTGAATAAAGGATTAATTCTAGTGACATCGTGTGTCACAACATTCATATATAAATTGAAAATCCCTAAATTCGCGTGCGATTCGAGGCCAATGGAAATGATAATTTTAACAGTCGGGTTACAAAAGTATTTCTCGTTGATATCGAGACTTTTTGGTGTCGCCCGTGAGTGAACCGAGTGGGTCCTAAGAGTATATTTTTTTATTATAATTTTTCTATTGCTTTGAGTTAGCATAATATAACTTATTATGGTAACATGTAGTGATAAATTACCAAATGTTTAAACGATAGTAGATTGAGTGAAAAGACTATCGTGATGGATACTCCGGGGAGGGTAAAATTAATTTTGTGCTACGCCAACTGAAATAGGGCTGGGCCTATATTTCATGATATCATAGACCTTAGTGAAAATATTGTATAGTTATATGTGTGAGTAGAAATTTATTTTACTGATGTGACTGAGGGTATATATTATATTTTTGTCGAACAGCGAGAGATAGCTCATTATATATATAGCGTAGAGAATTTGGGATAGTGAGAGCAACATGTTTTATGTTATTTTTAAGGATATATAAGCATGGAGTAGTATACGTTTATGTCAGCATACATAAACTATGGGAAGGTATAGATTATGGACTGAGGGCCATTACGGATCTCGACGACCGACTACGTTAATTAGTAGTGTATCAGAGGGGGTTCCTTGTTTGGATTTCGCTTTGGGAGACATCCCACGCATGAAACTAGAGAACGCCAGGAGTGGGAGAGAAGTTTGGTCAATAGTGCATAAGTTCTTACCTTAGTCATTTTATATATACAAACATAAATTTAGAGTTGATAATTCTATTATGACTTAAGAATTGCCTATTCCTAGTAACATTATGAATAAAACAATGATGTCACTGATAGAGTGATAAAGTTATGACTAGTGGGGTGATTGAGTGTACCCCTACCATATCAGTATGCCAAGTGAGCGAAACTTGATTCAAGAAGAGTATATGTTATTTGAGCAACAATGCGAGAAATATAGGGTGTATGGGCACCCTACGTAATTAAATCTGATACTGTTCCCCATTTTGTAGATATGGGATAAGGAAAATAAATATAGAGGTTTAGATATCGGGACTTGAATGTTCGGTCATTTATGACGATTAGAGATATAGTCGGTAGAATAACAAATGTATCAGGCTATACATGACTATGGTAATAAATGAAGAGATGTTTGGCTAGATTCCTCTTGTAACGGTCCACCTGTCTCTTGTAATTAGGGTGTATCATTCGAAACCAGCAGTGGTTTCTCCAACCATTAGGGATTTCTAAGTAGTATTGGGAGATATTCGCAAGGAGTTTATCGTAAAGATTGTTACGATCCTATTTGGGTGATAGTGGATCAGTTGACTAAAGTAGATCGCGTTATGCTAGTTAGGGTTGATTATACTACAAGACAATATGCTTTGATCTTAACATAACCAAGATAGTGAGGTTACATAGGGTACCGTTTAATTTTGTGTCCAATTAGGACGAGACTTTGTCTCCCGATTTTGGAAGAACTTTCACGAGGCATGGGTATCGAGTTGTGATTGGGTATGATCTATCATCCTCAGAATAATGGGTAGACTAAGCGGACAAATCTGATGTTGGAAGATAAATTATGTTTATAACCTTGAATCTTAAGAGAGAATGAGAGACGTACTTTCCACTAGTGAAGTTTGTGTACTATAACTCTTATAAGTTTACTGTTGGGCATGGTGCTAGTTGAAGTATGGTACGATAAGTCTTATTATTTCTCCTACTTGTAGGATAAAGGTGAGGAACCAGGAACTATTGCGAATAGTAAAGATGATTTGAAACTTATAGTATATATTGTGTGTAGAATATACATTGCACAATAAACCTACTTGTGCATAATAATCGCAAGGCGAGATGGTATTTATCTAAAGAACGCTTAATCTATTTAAGTGCATATAGTAGAAGGTTAGATAGTGAATGTCTAGAATAAAGTATAAATAATGAAGCTTAAACTCTAAGGCTTGGACAAGAACCTACGCGACAGGGTAACCTGAGGTTAAAATGATTATAAGTGAGGTGTTCATTATTGGGGGGGGGGTATTCGATAGCGTACTATATGTGCGGTACAGAGTAGTATACTTGGGAGTGCAGGTATATGATGCGCAATACTTATCCAAAATTGTTCTTGCCTGCTAAACTTTTGTTTTTTGAATTTCGGGACGAAATTCCGTTGTAAGGGAGAAGTATGTAATACCCCGTATTTTTAATAACTTTTAAAATGGGATTAATTAGAATTAATTGTGATATAATTGGAAATGAATTCGGATTTAAATATTACTTGAGAATAAAGTAATATGTGATTTATGTTTAATATTACTTAGTGATTAAAGTAATATATATGATTATGACTTTACAATTGATTATGACCTTATATAATGTCACGAATTATGTGTACGAAAATTTTGGTAATTAAGTCGGGACGCGTGAGTATGTCGTGTCGGGATTATAATTTAATGAAATAAAAGTGAATTATTATTATGTCATCCAAATGGTCGTTTTAACTGTGCAAAAGTGTCCTAAAGAGTTCAAATAGTCAAAAAAGTCTACTTGGGTGATTGATTTGGGTCTCGGGGCACTTTGGAACTGAAAGGACACCCCGGAGGGGTATTTCGGTCATTTTACAAGGGAGGTGAATAGTAAATGCGGAAATTGGGTTTTATTATATTAGTGAGGAGATTAGAGAGCTTAGGTTCATTCACCAAAAATAAGAGAAAAAGGTTTAGGGGAGATTGAGAGACTTTCTATGGGAGAAGAAAAAACTTTTTTAGGAAACCAAGGGATAACCACCTTGCACCACCAAGAGCCACCACCATCACTGTCGAAATTTGGCCAAAAAAAGAGAGGAAAACTAGTATAGAATCATCCCCAATGGACCAGACCTACAATCTAAAGGCAAGTGATTAATTATTGCAATCTTAGCTTTTATATTGTCCATGTTAGGATAGTTAGGAAAATTCTGAAAAGTTGCATGACCAAAGATAAATTTGTGATAATTTTAAATGGATCTTTGAAATGGATATCATCTAGGACTGATCTCTTTTGAGTATAGAATAAACTCCATGAATTTTATATTATATTATGAACAAATATGGGATTTACACTCTTATTGATGATTAAGTCAAAAATTAGAGTTCTTGAGAATAAAATGGAATTTAAGTAAATTGATTCATGTTAATGATGTTTAAATAATTTTGGATACGTTTGAATTGATCCATATATAATGATATATGATCTGAATATCATGAGATTAAATTGTGAATCATTTTGTGAACAAAAAATGGAGTTTATATGATGTTCATGGATAAAATAAAATATGAGTTTTCTGAAAATAATATGTTTTAAATTCAACCTTCTTGATGATTCTAGGTTGTTTAGATCAGTAGGAATCATTTACATAAGTTGATATATCATGTGGTAGGGATTATAAGAAGTTTGGAACATTAAAATAGAGGTTTTATTTATTAAAAGATGTGAAACCCGTAGAATAAAAGTTGCAGAATCTGGGCTGATATCTGGGTGATCGATCGATCGACCCAGGACCATTGATCGATCGACCTCCCCAGAAAAGATGAAGTTGTTTCTTTTTAATACTTGATTTAATCCCAAAACTTTGATAAATATTTGATGATGAATAAATAACTTAATGTGACTTAGAGAAGGGTAGTAGGATATACTTGAGACCTGAAAAATATTATTTTTTGGGATTTTTGAATGAGGAGAAATTAACGAGTGTTAATTAAACGAGTTATTATTGAGACATATGTTACATGGGATTTAAATTGGATAAATGATAATTTAAGGTTGGGACCAGTAGTAAGAGAGTTAGTAATTACCGGTATAACCTTAGGAATTGGTGGGATTAACCCTAAGAGATAGAATGAAGGGTTAAGAAGGAATTCAGGGTTATTGAGAATTAAACCTAATTAAAGATGAGTTTAATTCATAAAATTTGGAAGTTGTGATGACATGGAAAAGTAGGGTGTAGATATTCACCTACTTAATTAAGTTAAGGAATATTTATTTAATATTGTAGTAATGAGTGAGGCTCGAGAATATAAAATAGAAAAGTCAAGTCATAATCTTTAATACGTAGGATTGATAGATAAAAATACTACGTATGGGAATTATTGTATGGTTGTGTGAATGCCTTATGGATGTTATACTTATATAGGTGTGATGAATACCTATATTATTATTTGTATGTATGACATACCTACGCTGATTGCTATTGGGGTGGAGGTTTCGCGTTGTGGACGATCTTTTCCTGTGTGCCCATTTGGGAGGATTTTAGATTCCTATCCTGAGCATAGGACCTTGGACACGTGCTATCAGTGCATATGATAGTTTCAATAGTTGAATGGGAGCGTAGGTATGTGTGTGACCCATTTGGCTGGGGAGTATGCTCGCCTCCAATATATTTTTGTTATGATACGATTCATGTGAGACACCGAATCAATAGTCCTCTATACAGTGACATTATGTATCAGGACATGGTAGCAGATTATACATGCACCACAGCTGTGACTGGGGAGGTACCGTATTAGTATATATATAATTAATGTGGTATTATTATATATATATAATGTGATGTAATCTACTGTGTGACATTGAGATGTAATCTTCTGTGTGTTATTATTGATTAAAACTATAAAATGTGATTTAATCTATTGTGTAATGTTGCAGATTGACGTAAATAATGAAATCTTAATTGAATTAAGTAAGTGAACACTTAATTCAAAGGTTTTAACAAGACTAGTTCATATTAAAGAGAAATGAATATGAATAATTATATTAGGTATGGTATGGGACATACGGGTTTATGATATGGGTTAAAATTATGTTGTGGAAACTAGTTAGGAGGGAACCTCAACTAGGAAGATAATAAAATAGGTGTGCACTCTAGATGAATGGTGAGAATTCTCAAGAGAGAGCCCGAGAAACTAACATGTACATAATAAATGCTTAATTGTAATTGTTAAGCACTTGATATTTTTAAAATCTTTTACAATCGGGCTCTGACCCGTTTCCATGCATATTCTCTTCTGTACTATATCTTGTTCATCAGGTATCCAACAACAGGGATGCCCAGCATAGATTACGAATGTTACGATGGATTAGATCTACTAGCAGAGATGTGGATTTTTTTAGATGCTTCTGTTGATTCACTCATCTGTAGCGTCTACTTCATTTATGGCATATCGCCAAGGATTCTAGAGGTTGTAATTATTTATGTCAGCATTGTGGATATCGGTTTTATTTAGTATAAATGTTATAATTTAACTGGAGAGTTATTCCAATCACATTTATTCTTGTTGTAGTTAATTCAGTTGTGATGTGGTGTTGCATATTATTATTTCGTGTCGGGGAATGGTTTTAATTAAACTAAAAATGGAAAAATCTTTTGACACTTAGATTAATTAACTATTAGGTGATTAATAAAGAAGTTGTTTTCGACAGTGATGCTGAGAATGAACCAACTAGATATTCTGAGTTAATTAAATAAATAAAGGACTGATCACCCGATATTTAATTAGGCGGGTTGTAACAATAAGCCTATTGTCGCTACCGTCAGTAACATTTCTTTTTAGCCTGCCACCTCATGGGTGCCGTAAGGCCATCGTAGCATAACCCGAAAAAGGGTATAACGAACTCCATTCTCCACTCTCCAAAGTAAACTAAGATCTGTTATCTCATAACCTCATCAAACCTTTGGATCCTCTACTTCCTGACCTGCTTCCAAAGTACTTTAAGCATGATTCTCGTTGTCATTTTCACTAGTCTACTAGGCACACCACTGATCAGTTTCATTATTTGAGGAATGTTCTCCAAGGCCTCATTGATAAATGAGTCATCACCACTCTTACAAACCCAAATAAAACACTATCCAAAATCCTCTACTAATGGACCAAGTTGGCGTAATTTCCATCCTCACAGATGAAGACCCACATTTTGACCCTTTTACTAGAATCCGACTCACCAGTAAGCTTACTATATCCAACAACTCTCCAAAATCACCCGTTTCTCTCAGAGTTTGCTCATGCTTGCTTCCACATCCCAAGAATACTCCTGATCAGTCCTTTTCTCTCATGACAAGAGCTTGCATTACTGTCCAAACCGTCTCAGAAACAAAAAGTATGGAGTTTCGTACTGTCTCAGAACAAATAAAAAGTTTTGGGATGAAATTTTTGTTTAAAATAACCCTTGAAGAAATAAATTACGAGAAGATCAATGACATATTCATAGAATCCCAAAAGTCATCCTGTTAGTTCAACGATTGGTTTGTGCCACCAGAAGAGTTTAATTCTTGGATAAAATCATTCAAACCATGTCAAAAGAATATGATAAAGATAAGAAAATATATTAATCCTCTGAGCTACTCATGGCATTGAAACTCAAGGGATACCTGGTCCCTTCCTTCATGAGCTTATCCATCGTATGTGAATACTTATATGATGAAGAAGTTGAAGTTGTAAAGTGTGTCTTCTAGATTAAAACATTAGTTTAACTAGATGGGGAGACGACTTCGATCCTTTAGACATCTCAGACGGTGAATCTAATAATGAAAACCCCAATATAATCACCTCCTTCTACGGAATGATATCTTTTGAAGAATTATTATCTGATATTAATTAAGTGTTCATTGTTTTTAAAATTGATGAAGACACTTGGGTTCTATTCTTCCCAGCATGTATGAATGACAAGACTTGATCAGTCCGGTACTATAAGGACCCAATCCTCCCATTAGTAAATACACTTGTACATGAAAGAAAAGGGGTTATTAAAGAAATCCCAGTGCTTGAAATGTCAATCAAGAAGAGCAAGATCCTTGAGAAATTCAATAAAATTCAAACCAACATCACCTTGTGGGGACTCTTTATATCTTCCCAACTTCACAGAATTGCTCTTATCAAGATTCTCACTCAAATTAAGGTTCCACCCTATACGACTCTTGAAGAGGCAATCCATATAGTTGGAGTTCTAGATGCCACAAGACTCATCTCCTTCGCTGATGAGGAAACCCCCAAGTTTGGCCTGGATCATACCTATGCTCTCAATATCTTAGTTGAAGTCATTGAAAGGAAGGTCTGTCGATGCTCATGGATAAGGATTCTTCCTTGAATGTTTTCTCATTAAGAAGTCTCAGATGCCTAGTGATATACCAATTATAGCCCTATCCCCTAGTTTTATCACCTTGGTCAAAGATCACCATTGCCAATTCATTATGTATAAGGACTTAAGACTCGACCATGGGCTCAACTTGAGCTAACTCACCCTTGGTCGATAGTTCATCACAAGGTGACTCATCCTCGTCCTGGAAGGCTGGTCAACATGCCCATATCATTACTCATATGATCTACTAACCTCGTCTTCGATCATCACCCGGATGATGAAGATAGGAGGAGATAGCTCAATAAGACAGGTGTCATTCCATCTAGACAAATCATCCTTGGCCTGAACTGACGATCGATAGTAGACAGTTGTTAGAGTGCGTGGATTGGGGAATGCGTGGAAGTGTGCGTGTGGGCTGCGGATCCCACGGGGACCAAACTGTTATAACAACATCTTCCCCACGTGTGAAGAATATCTTTCAATCATGATTTACATGCACAGATGATAGGTGGCAGTATCACATTGGCCACTCCATATTGTACATGCCTATTG
Organism: Sambucus nigra; assembly: GCA_949130495.1. Lineage (NCBI taxonomy): Eukaryota > Viridiplantae > Streptophyta > Magnoliopsida > Dipsacales > Adoxaceae > Sambucus > Sambucus nigra. The sequence continues at coordinate 117,709,521 of OX422219.1, forward strand.
CATGCTTGGGGTGCGAATGGCACCACCCCAGCCATATAAATATTCACCTTTTCTTACCTTGGAAAGGAACTCTAATTCGCAACCCTACTGAAACTCTCTTAAATTTACTGCATATAGAGAGAAAGCTTGAGTGTTTTGTATCTAAATACTATTAGAGACCTTTCTTAGTGGATTTCACACACACTCACATAGTGGAGTATGCCAAGATAGGTTGAAACACTTATATTCTGTCTTATATCCCTCTTTGCCTCACCTCCTTCTATATTTACATATCTCTTTACACTCCCTTAATATATTGGTTTAAGATTGTATATTTACATTAATTTGGTGATACAATTTTTGATATCATCAATCTGGCACTGTATGTGGGAACGAAGTGCAACTTCTTCCTCCTCCTTGTTTAGCTTGTACCCATCAAATTCTCTGGTGGTGATCCAGATCTGCTCAGGTGGGCCTGTATCACCATTAAAAGATCTTTAGTTTAGCCTCTCAAGCCTTTCTTCAGTTTTTTAGATCTTCCAATTCACTAGAGATATAGCCTCCGATCTACCTCTGGGCATTGGCCCAAGCTCTAACCAAGCCCCTCCCCAGTCGAAATGGCCGAGGTGGCAGTGGCACTGTACTTGCTATCGTCCAAACAAAAGATCCAAGAACAACCCACTGCATTCATCCAGAATATTATGACTAGACCTGTCGGTGCCAGAGAGGGGTTGATAACTTTGAATTCCAGGGAAGGCATACCAGATTCAGTGGCTAGGGGACCACCACAAGCCATGCATAAATATCTCCCTCCTCAACAAAGGCATAGAGCTATGGATAACCCTAGGCATTTATGCCTGGGAGACCGAGTCAATAATTCAATGATAATGAGGACGATCAATGTGATGATGAAGACGATAGAGAGTATTGGGAGCCTTATCAAATATCTAGAAACACTGTGTGCCCGATTTAACCTCGTCGAAGACACAGTCAAATGTCGAGCCAAAAATGATAGTCATGAGCATCAATTTTGGATAGGTTAAGTAGAGGATTAGCCTTTGATAGGCTGGGCCCCGGAGGTGATTTGAGTAACTATCTCTCCAGATCTAGAATTATCACTGTATCTAAAAGGAATAATAGACGTGATGATCGCTAGCCTCTGTGAGGCTGGGACGTGGAATAATGTGAAGTCAACAGCAGACAAAGAATAACTGGTAGGGAACCTTCACTTCACCTAGCCCATAGAGAAGGAGCTGGGGATAATATTGCCCAAGCTGAGGGAGTGGTAGCAGCTGTGATCGAGAGGCCTTAGAATGTTTCCATATGGCGATTGGAAGACAAGATAAGGGATATCCTGAAGACTTGAGACCACATGCAGAGGGGCTACACTGAAGGCTCCCCCTTTGTGGAAAAAGTTTTGAGTTATCCAACCCCGTGTAAGTTCAAGCATTCGAATATCACACCTAAATATAACAGGAGCACCAATCCTGTCGATCATGTGGAGATGTACCAGTCTGTTGCTGATATCTACTCGGTCTCTGATGAGATGAGGTGTCGAACCTTATCCAACACACTTACCGGTGCTGCTCATATGTGGTACACCTCCCTTCCTAAAAACTCAATAAAAAATTTCAAGCAGTTGGTAGAGAGGTTCATACAAATTTTTTTCTTCAGAGTGAAGCCCCAAAAGAAGATGACACACCTGGTGTATGTTAAGCAAGGAAAGAATGAGACTTTAAAGGAGTATATAACCTGCTTTAACAAAGAGGAATTAGAAGTCGAAGACTATGAAGAGAGCATGGCTATGACCTCCCTAGTGGGAGGATTGCAAAAAGGAAAGATCCTCCGGAAGCTAGACGAAGATCCTCCAAAATCTATGGCCGAACTCCTGACTATGTTTGGGAAGGTTATGAATGCGGAGGACGAAATGGATGCCAAGGGAGACGATGAGAAAGTAGAAAGCAGTGGGAGTAAATTCCAGAAGTCCAAGGGTAAATATGGCAAGAAGAGGTCAACGAATGATAAGTTCGCCAACTATACCCTGCTGATAAGCAACTCTGAGCATAATCTGAATGAGATAAAGAATGATTGGTCTTTGAGATGGCCGAAGAAGTTGAGAGCTCCTCCTCACAAGAGGAACAAGAACTTGTGGAGCGAATTCTACCAAAACTATGGACACACCACCGACATATGTTTTGCTCACAAAGACGAGATTAAAAAGATATTCAAGGCTGGAAAGTTAAGGAAATATGTGGATAATAGTAGTTCAAAGGGTGGCCCAGACAAAACTAGGAAGAAGATAAATAATAAATGCAGGCCCAATGCCCCAACAAATCGAGACGATGATGCCTCTGACAATGATGATGAAGACGACCCAGACCTGCCACCTCCAATCACCGATCTTAAGGGTCGACTGAACATGATTCCTCTCGGAGTTAAAATTATATATGGAGGACTTACCGACAGAGGAAAGGAAATTACTGATAAAAAACTCATGTGGAAGAAGCTAAAGCCCTCCCTCCAAAGCCCAAAGAGGTGCACTCGGCATCTGTTGACCTGAAGAAGGTCCAGAGAACAAAAATTTATATGAATACGCTGATAGTGGACTTTTTGAGGTTGGATTTCAAGGGGATCCAAGACCCACATGATGAACCTTTGGTGATCACCACCTCAGTACATATGTATGAAGTCCCTAGGATATTGGTCGATGGAGGTAGCTCGATCGATGTGATGTTTAGGGATTATTATAAGGGCCTAGTGTTGAGTAAGAAGAGACTCATCCCGTATCACCAACCTCCGATTAGGTTTAGTAGAGAGAAGGTACAGCCGTTAGGAATTTATGAAATGGAGGTCAGAATAGGGAACAATTGGCCGAAATGCATCACAAAGAAGATTAGTTTCTTTATTATAGATGAGAATGTTTACTCAGCCTACAACATAATTTTGGGAAGATTATCCCTCAAGGAGTTTGAAGCCATGCCCTCAACAGTTCACCAGATGATAAAATTCTTGACTCCTTATAGAGTAGGGGAAGTTCAAGGTGACCAAGTTGAGGCGTGTGAATGCTACTTTAACTTGGATGATGAGAGAGATGCGTATAAAAGGTCCACTAAAACTTATAATATAGACATTCTCAACCCCATAGACGAGACCAAGCTAAAAAGGGAAAAGCCGTTGAGGAGGTAGAATCCATCGTCCTCAATGAGGAGGAGCTAGAAAAAACCGTTCAAGTCGATAAGGACCTGGAGAAAGAGGTTATATAAGATTTGGTTAAATTTTTAAGAGGCAAAGCATTTTTTCTTGGAGCCACGAGGATATGCCTGGAATTGATCCTAAAGTCCTCTATCACAAGTTGAACATGGTCCAAGAGCATCTAGTCAGAAAAAGAAGGAAAGTGTACTCTAGAGAGAAGTACGATTTTATTATAGATGACCTGAAGAAGTTGGAGAAAGTCGACTTCATCAGGGAAGTTATCTACCTTGAATGGTTAACAAATGATGTCATCATTCCTGAGGCCAATAACAAGTGGATAATATGCGTTGATTTCATAGATTTGAATAAGGCATGCCCCAAAGTAGCTCCCCCCTGCCTAGAATAGATCAAATGGTAGATGCCATGTCCAGGCATGACTGATGAGTTTTATGGATGCCTATATAATCTATAATCAAATATTCATGGACTCGTCTAACGCTGAGAAAACCTCGTTCATTACAGACAAAGGCACATACTACTATAAGGTAATTCCCCTGGACCTCAAGAATGCTGGGGCTACCTACTAGAGGCTAGTAAACAAAGTGTTCAAGGATCAGATAGGTGATTCCATGGAGGTGTAAATTGATGACATGCTTACCAAGAGACTTAAGGTCGAGACGTATGTGGCCGACTTAGAGAGCACTTTTAATACGATGGATACATATCGGATGAAGTTGAATCCCTCAAAGTTTGTCATCAGAGTTGGTGCACGCAAGTTTTTGGGTTTCATTGTCAATCATCGGGGGATATAATCTAACCCAGAAAAAATCAAAGCCTTGGTGGAGATGAAGACTCCAACAATGATAAAGTAAGTCTAGAGGCTAACTGGACGAGTGGTAGCTCTAAACAGGTTCGTATCCTGAGCTACTGATAAGTGTCTCCCCTTATTTAAGGTGTTGATGAAATCTTTTGAGTGGAATGAAGAGTGTGAGAAGGACTTTCAGTAACTGAAGGCATATCTCGGCTCTCTATTCCTATTATCACGACCTGTTCAAGGGGAAAGTTGTATTTGTACTTGGCTGTGTCAGAGTCTGCCATCAGCGCAATGGTTGTAAGAGATGATGAGGGTGTACAGAAGTCGATATATTTGAACAGTAAGTCTCTTCAAGGGGCCAATAAGAGGTACCTAAAAATGGAGAAATTGGATTACGCCCTGATTCATGCATCAAGGAAGATGAAGCCATACTTATAAGAATATACCATGGTTGTCTTAATAGACTCCCCTCTTAGACATATCATCCATAAACTTGAGAAATCGGGTAAGATGATGGTCTGGTCTATAGAGTTGGGAGAATTTTATATCATTTATTAACCAATAAAGACCTTCAAGGGGAAGACCCTAGCTGAATTTGTAATTAAGTTCACATGGGACGAGGCCGAAGCATAAGAGATTGAAACTCAAACTTGTGAGACAAAAAGGAGCATATGCCTCACCCTGGCTGAGGTCGAGACAAGTACATCCAGGAGAAGAGTGGTCAAGAATGAAGAAGAAAGATTTGCGTTCAAATATGGGTCAATAGAAGAGGGAAACTTTTTTGAGAAAAGAACCATGTGGATCCTCTTCATTAATGGTTCATCATGTGAAGCAGGGAGTGGAGCTGACCTAATTGTGTCGGCACTAGACGAAATAGATTTAGAATATGCTTTGAGATTAAAGTTTAAGGCATCTAATAATGAATCTGAGTATGAGGCCCTTCTTAACCATCTCTCCTTTGCTAAAACACTGAATGAAAGTCAATTATTAGTTCATTGTGATTCCTGATTGGTGGGTAAAAAAATCTTAGGAGTGTACGAGGATAAGGATAAGAGGATGGGTCGATACCCGACTAAGGTAAAAGAAGAGTTAAAAGACTTCAGGGAGGTGAAACTGAAAAGATGAGCAGATGTACTGGCAAGACTTGCCTCAACAACCATGACAGAAATCCAAAGATCAGTACTGGGGGATATCCTACACCAACCGAGCATTAAAGAAGAAGATAATGCGGTTGACTACTAGTTAAACCTTAATCTAGGAGAATATTAGATGGACCCTCCTATTCGATACATAAAAGATAGTGAACTGCCAGAGTAGAAGTTAGAAAGGAAGAAGGTCAAGTATAAAGCTGCTAAGTTCTCAGTCATTGGGAACATTTTGTACAAGAAAGGATTCATCCTACCTCTACTCTGATGTTTCCATCCAATAGAGGTGGAGTAAATTTTGAGAGATAAACATGAAGGTTCCTTCTACAGCCATGTAGGAGGAATATCTTTGGTGAAAAGGGTCGTATCCCACGGGTATTGGTGGCCGACCTTGATTAAGGATGCAAATATATATGTTAAGACATGTGACACGTGTCAGAGGTTTGACAACATCCCTCATAGCCTCATCATCCTTTATCCTCTATCACCTCTCCCTTTCCATTTACTGTCTGGGTAATTGATCTGGTGGAATCCTTGCATAGGGCAACTGGAAACTACAAATACCTCATAATGGTAATTGGCTACTTCTCAAAATGGGTTAAAGCAGAGGCCATGATCACCATCACTGAGATGAAAAACTTTAAATTCATTTGGAGGAACATAATTTGTAGATATGGTTTACCTCATACCCTCATCTCAGACAATGGAATATAGTTCAAAAATGATTCATTGGAAGCAACTATAATAGAGTCGACATCAATCAATTTTTCTCAGCTCCAGTTCGACCCCAAGAAAATGGTCAAACAGAGGTAACCAAAAGAATAATATTGGATAGGATTAAGAAGAAGCTATAATGTGCCAAGGGTTTGTCGACCGAAGAAGTGCACGCTGTCCTATGGGCCGATAGGATGACATAAAGGACTTCGACATGATAAACCCCTTTTATGCTCGCTTACGGCTCAGAGGCAGTTATTCTTATAGAAATTGGTTTGCCAAGCCACAGGGTGAAGACCTACGACCGAGAAGAAATGTCGAAGAAAGGAGGTTGGATCTATTCCTCATTGAGGAGATAAGAGAAGACGCAGAAATTAGGCAAGTAGCCTATCAATAGAGAACGGCCAGATTTAACAATAAAAGACCGAAGTCTCGACTATTGGCAGTAAGAGACTTAGCTTTTAAGAAGACATGGAAAATGCAAAAAAAAAATCCATCCTAATTGGCATGGTCCATACAGGGTAACGAAATAGGTGGTTCCAGGAACATATCGACTCGAGAACTTGAAAGGAGAGCCATTCTCAAATCCTTGAAATGATATTAGTAGGACTTTATATAAATTTCTTCTATCAATGTATCATTGTATGAAAATAAAAGTTATGAATGAAAAAATTCACAAGTGTTCTCTCCTATTCTTGTTGTGTGAGTAGTTTAGATTGTATGTTTCAGTTCATCCTAAGCTATGGAATATCACTCATGTGGTGAAGTAGTCTAACCTCATCCATAGACTCTCAATAACACCGAGAGGCGTGGAATAATATCTTAACATCATTAATTTGGTGGAACACTCTCTCATCCGAGACTACAGTGTATGGACGCAGTAGCTCTCATCCATACACTTTCAAAATGATAAGAGGGGATTTGTGATGTAACACCATAATTGGGTGAATTTAAATTCAAAAATCACTTTATTTTGGTTTATCTTAACATCATTAAGCTAGTGGAACACTCTCTCGGTCGAGACAACAATGTATGGATGAGGTAGCGCTCGTTCATACACTCTCACAATGATAGGAGGAGAGTTATGATATAACACCATAATTTGATGAATTCATATTCAAACATCACTTTATTGTGGTTTATCTTAAACTTCATTAATTTTGTGGAACACTTTCTCAGTCGAGATGACAATGTATGGACAAGGTAGCTCTCATTCATGCACTCTCAATACGACGAGAGGGGAATTTTGATATAACACCATAATTTGGTGAATTCAAATTCAAAAATAATTTATCTGGTTATATTCATCTCGTCTAAGGACGGGATGATGTGTGAAAAAAATTATTAACTTGTGATATAAAGATTATAAGCCATTCAAGCATGGTTAATTATTAAACATTAGTATAATCCAAACATATAAACAGATAAAGACAACTAAAGTATGAGATAAATCTCCTCCATTCATTAATTCAAATATGACAGTAAGATTAGTGCAGAGACTCAATTAAAATACAAATAGAGGAAATAGTTGAAGTGTTCACAGAAAGATATCCAAAGCAAAGGGTCTCGATCAAAGATGACCACCCAATAGAGTCGGTTCTACATTTAGGGTTGACTCTCCATCACCTTCATCAACCTGAGTTTGTTCAACATTGATGGTTGGAGTTTCCCCGGCAGCTGCATTGGTGTCAGCCTCAATAGGGACCTCGACCATAATGTCATCTCCTTTTGCTACGGGTAAGGACTCAATATATTCAAAAGCTGACTCCATGTAAGGATCTTCCATGCCGGGACCTTCTAGATCGACACTGATGGATGAGACCACCTCAAAAAACTTGGTGATGACCCACCTACAAGCCGTCATGAGGCCCCTCTCAAAATATTCCATCGCAAATCCTCCAAACTCATCAAATGCCTTTTAAGCTTCTATGGTCTCATCCTTAATCTTCAAAATTACCTCAATCGATAGAGCCTCATCCTTGGCTTTTATGATAGCTTTATCAAGGTCTTTGGTATGTTGGGTAGACTCGGCAGTTATGGCTTCTTCCTTCTATTTCAGAAGATTATCTTTCATCTTTAAAGCCTCGTCCTTCTCTTTCGAGGCATCAAGGGCCTTCCTATAGTCGAATCGCTATCCCTTAGCTTGTACTTAAGCTCCTCCTCTATTTCAACACCCTGTAAGACTCTTGAACCTTTAAATAGTTATCTACCATCCACTTTGTGGATGAAGAGAGAGTGTACGCAGACTGCAGAAGAATAAGAATACAAATGTCCGAACATATATAAGTAGTAAAAGATAAGGTAAAAGTTATCCCGAATAAGCAACTACTAGAGACATAGAATGGAGGCCAAAACCAAAGACCTGAGGAGGAGGTATCTTTTCCAAGAACTCATAGTACTCTTTGGACGGGACTAAAAGCACAACGCTCTTCGATCGTGAAATCGAAGTAAGTATTTTACCCTGGCAGGACCTCAGCTGGATAATATTGGATGACCAATAGTGTTTAAAAGAGTCTCTTGAGGACGAGCCCAGTTTAGAGGAACTTGGAACTGTCTGAGGAAGAGGATTTGTTCTCTGCCTCGTTTGGATATCTCGATGGATGTCAGCCAGAGGGGGTGGTGCCTTTTTTTTTTACCAGCCTCAGTATTGGTCGACCCTCCAGCAATAGCTTTTGTCATATACTTATTGCCTCCCTTATTCAACACACTCTTTAAACTAGGAGCCATCATGTTCCACAAGTCGTTGGAGATATGAGAAGGACGACTTGTAAAAGAGAAGCATAGATGATTAGTCATAATAATCAAAGATGACAAAAGACTTAAAAATAGAAAAAAGTTTAGTAACTCAAATAACTCAGCTAGGGGGTCAACCCCCAAGCCAGTTCCCTCCAAGAAGTCAGGAGTCGTAGCATCCTCAAATTTGGGAAGGGTTCTTTGCCTCCCTTAGATATTTAAATATTCAACCATCTCCTGGTCGGCAATGCTGAGGCTGAGGTGAAACTTGGCAGACATGGAAGGGTTTGCCCAGATGCAGGGAACTCTCGGCTCATCCTCAGTTGGGTTGGCCTCGGTCAAAAATTCCCAAGCCCCAGAAATAAAGAAGAACCTCGACTTCCAAGTGTGGTTTGATGTTTAGTCGACATTGATAATGTTTTTATAAGGATTTCTCGCCCCCAAGTGGTAATAGCTAGGCCGAGCCTTTGCGGACAAGACATTGTAATAGGTTTTGAATATGTTAACTGAAGGTTTGCCTGTGTATTTGTTCATCCATAAGGAGGTGTATCCGAGAATGATTTGCTAGGAATTTGGTTCTAGTTGGAAGGGAGCAAGTCCTAGGATAGATATAATATCCTTGATAGAAGGATGGAAAGGCAGTCTAATGCTGACCTTGAACATATGTTCATAAACAACAACCTCACCCTCTCGGTCACCATAAACTCTCTCGTCCTCGACGGGGACACGCATAACCACATCAGATTTAATACCATATAGATGTCTCCAAAGTAGTAAGTCCACTTCTTTGACAAAAGATTGAAAAGTTTCGGCATAAGAATAGTTTACTGTTTCCTCCGCCTCTGAGTCCTCGGTCTTTGGGTCATCATCCTCACCAAGAGCTTCAGTAGCTGGAGCCCCATCAGGAAATCTCTCTTGAACTCACTGTCATTGATGGCTCTAAGAGGGATGGTAGTTAGAGTAACAACAATGTTGACTCTCGGCTCAGCGGGGTCTGAGATGATTTGAATCAAAGAATCATCCTCACTAGAAGACCCATCATACATAATTTAGACTAAAGAGTTGTCTTTTCTAGAGGACTCGACCTGGCTGGAGGATGATGGTCAAGATAAGCTCTCGGTTGCCTTAAGTTCCATAAGATGTGAGGGTGGCATTCTCATCGCTTCTTCAAATGAATTTCTTATTTCGACTGGAAAAGAGGACGAGTTTGAAATCTCTTCCATACCGACCTTCGAGGAAGAGGGTAGAATGGTCTTTAAAGGATAGGGAAATATTGGATGAATGTAGTTGGGTCCATCTTAGCGTTTAGCCTCGCCCTCGGCCTCTATCCTATGTATTTCTGGGAAGCACCTCTCCCTAAGTGTGGGATACTGTTTAGCTAACTCGTAAATCTTCTTTAGCATCAAAGAAGCCGAGCTTAAACTTAAGTGAAATCAGGCTAAAGGCTAAGATGACACAAATAAGATAAAATTTGACTAAGGTTGACCCAGGAATCAAAATGGGAAAAATGATCATTTTTATACAAGAACAACTAAAGTCAGCAAGAACAATGTTCACCCGAGTTTCACCAGAGACTTACATGTGGTTAATCACAGGGCAAAGCAGATGGAAAAAGCCAAAAAATCCGATAGACCACCAATCAGTCCACAGAAATTTCAAATAACCACTTAGATAGCTACCGAGAAATCCCAATTATAGTCGCCAAAAAATACAAAAACCCACCAGAAAATTTAAAAAGGCTTAAACTAAATTCATGGGGTAAAATCTTGAAAAAGAGATATGGAAAATGTTACCTAGTTTGATTGGAAGAATGAAAGTGCAGATGGAGCTCAAAAACCTCGCCTAAGAATGATTGAAAATGAGAGAGAAAGAAACTGGGTTTTCAGTGTGGAATGGATTGCACGCGAAGAAGATGAAACTGAAGAGAGAAAATGAGTTTTTAAATCATTTAAAAACTTCAAATGATTTTATACAACTTCCAAGCAGGTCATAATTAGGGCACAAGGACCTAAGTATAACTTACAACCATCATTTTTCGGCCAAGTACCATTCCACAAGATGATTGCCAAGTGTTAATCTAATCTTTATCGAACTGTTCAGATCTGACGTATGAAAGGATGCCTTTTAAACTCAGACCCAAAAGATGCTTTATCCCTCAGCCTTCATTTCAGGACTAAGGGTTAAGGTTGATTGATATACCAAGTATAGCCTCATCCTAGAGTTTTATCACCTCGATCAAAGCCAACCATCACTAATCCACATGTATAAGGAGTTATGAATCGGCTATGGGCTCAGCCTGAACTGAATCATCCTTGACCGATAGTTCATCGTAAGGTGAGGCTAGTCGACATGCCCACTTCATTACTCATATGATCAAATACCCTTGTCCTCGATCGTCACCTGAACGACAAGGATGGGGGGAGATAGCTCAACAGGACATGTGTTATTCCATCAGTGGACTCCAGCTCGACAACTCGGCCTCGGCCTAAATTGACGGCCGACAGTAAATCGTCGGTAGAGCACGTGGATTAGGGAACGTGTGGGAATGTGCGCATGGGCTGTGGATCCCACGTGGACCAAAACATTATAATAACATCTCTCCCCATGTGTGAAGAATATCTCTCATTCATGATTTACATGCACATATGATAGGTGGCAGCATCGCATTGGCCACTCCAAATTGTACATGCCTATTTCATGCTTGGGGTAAGCATAACACCACCCCATCCATATAAATATTCACCTTCTCCTACCTTGGAAAGGACTTCTAATTTGAAACCCTACTGAAACTCTGCTAAATTTACTGTATTTAGAGAGAAAGCTTAAGTGTTTTGTTTCCCAAGGCCATTAGAGCCCTTTCTGAGTGGATTTCACACACACTTACACTGTAGAGTAGGCCAAGATAGGCTGAACCATTTATATTCTGTCTTATCTCCCTCGTTGCCTCACCGCCTTCGATATTTACATATCTGTTTACACAATATTAATATACTGGTTTTAGTGTGTATATTTACATTGATTTGGTGATACTATTTTTGGTATCATCACCTAGGGTTATAAGTTAGCGATCTTACTCCGACATTTGCTCCCATATGCACTTATGACAACAAACGATGGGAAGTCATGGAATCGATATCTCTCATAGTAGGGGTTGGCCTGATATGAACTCAGATATATTTCTAAGTAACTGACATCCATGATTAATTTAACTTTCTCCTTAGTTGACTGTGGCTCCATAGTATCAGGAAGTGTCCTCTTCCCTCCATTAAAAGATAAATTTCTCTATAAATAGCCAAGTCATCGCCATTATCAAAGATGATGATAACTCCGATGACATCGGTACAAGCAAAGAAGTTTTAGAGATCCAACACAGTGCAATCGACATGTTTCCCTCAGGCTTTAAGATTTATCTGCTTCCTATCCTGATATGAGACAACTTTAAAGATAAAGTGTTTCCTGAACACAACCCACATGGCAACGTCAATGTAATTCAGATTTTTGAGAACATTCGCTTCAAGCCTAGAATGGGTCTGTGCCATATACAATAAGGAATTATTGAGATGATAGTTATAAAAGAAGCCTTACCTCCATATGGACTAGGGTATCAACTATCTCTAACTAAGATCATGGCTCTCCGTCAGCCATACCGAAGGAGATTATTATGGACGAAATAACTAATCTTTGGGGATTCTCTAAATGGGCATTTTATCAAAGAGGGTCGTACTATTCTTTTTTAAGGATAAATTTACTCGGACTGAAGGTCCAAAACATGAGGTAAAACCCCTAGCCATCAAGTCTATTGATTCGGGATCATTTGAAACTTAAATCACATAAAGCGCTAAAAACAAGAACAAGGATGAATCAATTGGCTTTAATTATTTAAAAATGGATCTCTGCATGATCCACAATGAGTCTAAACCGTCCTACACTTCAGTGAAGATCACTCCAACTGATAAGCCTCTAATCAACTGGCGAAGCATTCTTGTCAACCCAACTCTCCTGTTCCAAAACCCTACTATGTATCTCTTAGAGAATGAACCAAAAACTGTTTCCCCCCTTTTTTTGTTTTACTGATGAAATTATAAACGAGGCCTCCTTTAATGAGTTCCTTAATGTTGTATTCCCCAAAAATGTTGTTAGTGAAATAAACGAAGATTTTAAGTATCTTTATGTGCCTTATATTAATTTCATTGATTCTAATCAAATAATTGATAAATATGATATAATGAATGAACAATTGTTAACTCATCTCAATAAGGAAAATATTAAACAACATAGTCACGTTTAAACTAATGATCATGAGATTATTGTATTAAGCTTCTTTTTAGTAGCACTCTCCATGATATTAGGATAGGGTTAACCCTTAATGAGTATGAGAGGTGACACTTCAAAAAGGTCTTGAGAGAATTAGTAAATGTCTTTGCATCGTCTTACAGTGATATTCATGGCATCGACCTGGAGATAGTACAACATGAGATCCCGATATATCTTGAATGCATACTTGTTAAGAAAAAGCTAAGAAATATTTGGCTTGAATGGTTCCTCAAAGTCGAAGACAAAGTGATTAAGTAGTTGAACAAATGTTTCATCCGTGGGGTCGAATATCCGACTTGGCTTGGCAGCATTATCCTTGTGCCAAAATCTGGAGGGAAAGCCCACATGTGCATTGACTACCGAAACCTGAACAAAGCCTCTCTAAAGAAGAATTTTGGGGGTTTTATTGTTAAAAGCATGTATGATGGTCACTTTTATGTAAAGGTGTGTGAATTCATTTTAAAATGAGAATCACGGTTATGATAATAAAATATATTTGGTTGAAATATGTTATAGACATGCCGGCCAATAGAGCTTAGTAAGAATTCTAGTAATGTGACATCGGGTTTACCACAAGTAGATGGGAGTTTTAGTTATAGAACTATTGAAACATTCACAACCTAGATAGAGAGTTGGCACCCCATCAGAATCATTGATATGTAATCTTAGTAGTTCCTTTTAAGGTTCAAGAACTTATTTGATAGTTCGATAGAGGATTGTGATCGGTACATCCCAGGAATGTATTGAATATAGACACTCTTGAAATTTGAGTCTAAGGGCTGTTTTGATTAGACTCAAGCAATCTCAAACCTTTTGCAAATGGTGCATAGATTCTTAATGCCAAGAATTGTGATAATTGTAATTCTTGCACAAATGTCACTTTGATTTCTAAGGGTGCGATCTGATTTATAGCAGGTCAAATGATCTTCACATATTGGGTAATAGCTGCATAAGTAGGCCTAAGATAATAATTCATAGGAATCCACCTCTAAAGGATGCCATGAATTGTTCTACCCCCTTAATAGACTGATACTTTTTTCCACAAAGTAAAACCGAGTCGGTGGATTATATTATAATCCTAGTGAAATAGCAAATAAGAGAAGTATGAGAATTAAGGAATTGATTAGATGTTGGTTAAAATAGATTAACTATAAATTTATTCTAGGAAGTGGGTATCGGATGCTTAATGTGGGGAATCATATTCTGTACTCTACACACCCCTACCTAGTAACCTTAAAATATCACCTTAGGTCCCTAACACTTCTCGTCCCGCCCTAAGACCCATGTCCTTCTCTAAACCATGATCGAGTGGTTGCTGAGATCTCTTAAGCCCTATTTAAATTTGGTTAACTATACAACCCAAGAGAATCTCATCCCATTCTCATAGATATCTGAATCCCCTTTCCAATGGTCCATACCGTGTAAGAATCGACCTTACGATTTGCGCGCACTCACCTTTTTACTCTAAACCCTGATCCAGAGGCCATTGGGTGCTTTGAAGCCCTATCTGACTTTGGTAAGATCTATAAACAGAGTGAAGCTTATTGTACCTTCTTAGGGTTCTGAATTCTCTTTCTGACGGTCTATACATTGCGCATATCAGCCTAATAGTTCGTGCGTACTTGCCCTTTTACTCCAAGAACCCCTACCTAGAGGCCATCCGACAATTTTGAGCCCCGTTTGACTTCAGTCAACTCCTGAATTTGGGCATGACACAATCGATTTTCATAGGGCTCTGAATTCAATTTCCAATGGCCATACCCTTGCGTGATTCAGACTTACGATTTGCATTTTATGCTAGTTTTTTTTCCAAAAAAAGTCCTTTCTGGACTGCCTATAGGCACCCCAGACTCCTGCCTATAGGCAGGAGTGTACTTTAATTCTCCAGCAAGCCAGGGGTATGCAGATAGGTAGGCTAAGGCCTATGCCGATCGACAACCCTAGACCCTAAATTTTACTATTTAAGGGGCTCATGACCTTATTCCCAAGGCCCCCTTTTTAGCAACCAAAATATTCCTTCCTCGAAATCAGTGCATCACCACTCCAATAGATCTAAGTTTCCCACATTATTTTCACCTTTTTTCTCTCACTTTCATACCGCCTTTTTCCATTTACCTCATCCCCACTTCACCATTATCCCACCACCATAAAATCAACCCACTCTTCTTCAAAAATCAGTACCAAAATCTTCTAGGAGGTATAGTCTCACTCTTTTCTAATTCATGTCATTAATGGTATTTATTTAGCTTTCTTCCATTTTTATATCTTCTAGTCTTACTTCATTATCATACATCAACTAATATCCTCTTTTTATTATTAGTAATCACATAATAGATTTCCATAAAACCAAAAATACAAAAAAGAGGGTTAACCTATAAACCCCTATGTAGGATTTCCTCACTTTTTCTACGCTTCTACACTTGAGCATCTCTTTCAAAAACAACTAAAGAGGGGTCCTAAATTTGAGTTTATTGGTTAATCCCCACCCATGTGATAAGTCGAACTACGTGGACTTTGATGCCAATTTTTGATGTGTAGGCGTCCCAAGTGATTATCGGGATTCGAATCCTATTTTTCCCATTGAGTTACTTTGTTTATATATCATATTTAGTATTATTACGCGTATGTACATGCCTACTGTGGCCATCCCTAGGGGTTGGGTTCGAGGGGTTCTCTCAGAGTGGATTCCTCTATCCTTCCCATTCCGATATGCATGGGGGATTGTGTTCTTTATTGGGGGTGCTCGGCCGTCGTTGATGGGGGTTGATATGTAGAAATAAAGTTGCCAACCTATTTTTCACAAAACAGGCAAAATAAATGTTGTCGCCTCGAGAGAACGACATCACAGACAATATTAATGATTTCGAAACGAAGTCGTTCAAGGGTCCGGGGAGTAATTTACGGAATGAGAAGGTGTTAGGAACCCATCCTTCCCTTTCGATCCCTTATAGGCATGCATTAATATTCTCCCGTAGAACTCCGTGATGTGTGTGCTTTTGTGCATAATATAAACGGAGGATGGAATCACTCGACTCACATCATGGATAAATTTGTAGTGAGGTCATCCTTAGGAGTGTTCCCAAAATAGTAATAAAGAATATGATATAAGTGTTTGTCGATTCACAAGTCATTATGAAGGAACAATTGTGTATCGAACAAGACACAAGCAAACAAGCATATAAAATGTATGTATCATGAATATATCATGAAAATAAAATAATAAATATATGTGGGAGGACTCGAGTCTAGGTATTTACCCAAGATGCCAACGTAGCCTAGGAGGCATCAAAGTCCACGTAGTTTGAAGACAATATGGTGCTTAACCCATAAATCCAATCGGGGACTTTATTATATTTGTGTGTACAAAAAAAGGCGTTTTAGCGTGAGAAAGTGTGATGAGAAATCCCCATTTGGAATTTACAAGTGAACCCTATTTTTATTATTTATGGGTTTTCTTATGAAAATAAAGTATGTTCAAATACTAATAATAAAAAGTTTGAAATTAAGATATGTGATGTAATGAAATAAATTACTAAAGAGAAAATGAAGTAACTAAAGCAAAAATAAGGGAATTTAAAGACAAAGGGAGAAGAAATAGACGTCTTTGTGAAGATTTGAAGTAGTTCTTGCTTGTAGATGCGCTGACCTCATTAGGAAGGGATGGTGGTTTGAGGAGGTAGGTGGGAATTTACTCAAAATAGTATGATGGAAGGAATATGGGACATGGGCTTTTAAGGAAAGAATAAATCTTAATTCACGGGAATTCTCTTTGAGTTACTAAGAGGTATGTTCATGGGTGCCTTTCAAAGTGAGGTCTTGGCCTCTATTTATAGGTCCAAGGGGGTTTCCAATTATCATGGTCCTAGACCTGCCTATCGGCATAGAACCCCAGACACACTGTAGATAGTCATGGTCCCGGGGTTGCCATTCGACAATTTGAGGTAGGTTTTTTAGAAAAATGATCATAAAATGCAAAACTTAAGTCAAAATAGCGCATAGGGTAGAAAGTTGGAAAGGGTATTAAGATCCTTTTAAGAATCCATCGAGCTACTCCCAGATTTGAGAGTTAACTGAAGTCAAACAGGGCTCGAAAGCTCCCATTGGTCATTGGACAAAAAATTCTTGGTGGAAAATGAATTGTTCATCCGAATTGTATGGCCGATTCGGGAACGGGATAGACCATTAGAAAAGGGTATTTAGTTCCCTTCAAGATTTCATTCATATTCGTTCAGTTCGAAGAGTTGACCTAGGTCAAACAGGGCCAGAAAGCACCCTGTGACCATTCGATGTAAAATGGGTTATTCGTCCGTACCGTAAGACTGATTCGCACACATGGTGGACCATTAGAAAAGGTAGTCATAACCCTTCAAACATTCATTCAACACCGTTAGAGTTGAAGATTTCCAGGAATCAATTGGAGTCAAGGAGCAACCGGTGGCATCTAGATCACTTTTTAAGGTAAAATAGAACATTCATCCAAACCGTAAGTCCGATTTGCACACATGGTGGACCATTAGAAAGGGTAATTAGATCCCTCAGAAGATTCATTAAGCTTTCTCTTTGGTGTGGAAGTTAACCGGAGTCAAATAGGGCCTGAGAGTGCCCGATGGCCTTCAAATCAATTTTTTAATAGTAAAATGGACCATTTATCCTAATCGTAAGACTGGTTTTCGCATGGGGTGGACCTTGGGAAAGGGTATTTAGATCCCTTGGAATATTCATTAAACTTTCTCTTAGGTGAGAAATTTGACTATTGTTAAACGGGGATGAAAAGAACCCAATGGACTCTAGATCGGTATTTAGAGTATGATCTAGAGTTTGTGGTGAATGAGTGGGTGCTAGGAACTAAGGAGGTGCTTAGGGGGTCCTAGGATATGGTGTTTACACCTACATATTAGTATTCCCGCCCCACATGCACATTCACTTTCTCATAGTGAATCGTGATTCTGTGGACACTAACATCATATTGTCTATTATTCTCTTTTCTTTCGTATACTGCTTAGAATAACTCCTCTCCGTCCTTCACATGATGCCAGTAGGATGATTTCTCTTTCTCACCTATTTTTCATATCTCACACATTATACATTAGTCACATCTTGGAGAAAAAAGAGGACATTATTATAGCCCATGAGAGACTGAAAGGGAGGAATGCGTGCCTAAATCCCTTCGATTACATAACTTAGTACTCAAAAATTCGATTCATTTGGCGTCTTATGCATCAGTTTGTCTTTCCATTCCATTCTTTTGGGGACAACTACATTCTTTTGTCTCTTTTGATAAAAATAGGCTGGCGACTCCATTTTTTGTATTTTTCTCCCTTTTGATGACTATCGATTTATATCCGTGGCAGCCTGTGAAGATTGCATGAGTGGAGGAAATATAATTCCTATCCTCGAATACCCACATATGCAGAGAAAGATTTCCCCTTTCGGGGCTAGCCTGCACCGGAGGAATTCTCGGATGGCCATAGTGATGACTCCGATGGGACTTGTTTTTTAGAGAACTAAACTCTATTTCACATGGATTTTGTTTCCTTCCCTCTACTTTCTCTCTATTTTTATTTATGCTTACATATTCCTCCACTTGTATATTCTACTTACCCTCATACTTACATGTTTTATATATACCTTCTCCATATCATGATGTTTATATCCTTCTCTTTACTATGCTTTTTTCTCACCAGATATATATACCATCTTCCCATCACACGCTTCACTCTTTACTTACTTACTCTCATGCTTACATGTTGTATATATACCTTGTCCATACCATTATGTTTATATCCTTATCTCTATTATTCTCTTTTCTCATCACACGTATATACCATCTTCCTATCACATGCTCCACTCTTTACTCACTTGTATATAGTCACCATATTTCACTCCACTTACTCATACTTGCATATGATTCACATTCCTTATAGATATACATGCTTAGTCTCACTACCACACAAACTCACATTCTTCTCAGTTGTATATAGCCATATGTTGCTTATACATTTAACACACCACTTGTAGATATCCATGCTTAGTCTCACTAGTGCACACCTCCATATTTGTCCAACTTGTATATATCTACATATTTTCTTCACTCACACATGTTCCCACGACACTCTCACTTTGCACATACTTCTCACTCACTTACATATATCTACATGCCTCACACTTTATATACACTATCTCTATACTTCATGCACATACTTGCTATTTTTACTCTCTATGTTTATTCCCCCTATCCCATGCTACTTGTATACTCTCTACTCCCCCTCATAGTAGTAGTGTTTCTATCGCATAGCATACATAAAATTCTCCATAAAATACAAATTAAGGCTCATGCATTCTTTTACACTGCATCACTTAAGCATTATAATATTGATTAAAATTTTGTCCTGTAATGGGAGTACCTTCATGATGGGTGCCGATCACGCGGCGTACGATTAACGTAAGCGATATGATTTCCACCTTACATTATCGTAGTACCTTTTACGTATATTGAGTGGCTCCCCCCCCCCCCCCCCCCCCCCAATAATACCTTTTGAACAAACTCACAATGAGAGGTATATAACAGGGAACTCATTCACATATGTTAAGTATATTGAATTCGCTTTCACAGCTACCATCTCCACGAGGTATATCATGAGGTAATTCACGTACACTGAGGTATATCAAATGGATTTTCCCCACACACTGATGAATGATTGCCCTTATAAGAAAGAGGTATATCGTGGAAGTCAATCCAAAGGGGGAAACCTTTCTACTAACCCATAAATGCATTAACCTCATAACCCTCTCCTAGCAAATAGAACCGTCGAACCAGAGTAAATGCTATTCTCTTAGAAGAAAATTGAAATTTTGACCCTTCCACCAAAATCAAGCCAATCAAAACACCCAGTTCATCTACTATCTCACCCAAACCCCACAAATTTTGTCATTCCTTTCTCCAAAATCCTGAGGATCCCATAGATCAATCTCTATCTCTCCTCACCATGGCCTGCATAACCGTTTGTACCCGTTCATAAGGGGGGGGGGGGGAATGGAACTGTCTACAGTCTTAGATCAACTTTAGAAATTTGGGTTGAAATTGCCCTAAGAGATGATCATCAACTATGAAAAAGTTATCACCATGTTCATGTAAGCCTGGAAGTGTGAACGATTATCCAATGAATGGTTCGTACTCACAAAATATTTCAGTTTTGATGACAATGTGTAGGTTATGTTCGATGTGTTCATCAAAAAATAAGAAGTATGTACTGTTTTCGTACTGCTCACGATTTTGAAACTCCAAGGGCATCTAGTCCCTTCCTTCCAACACTTCCGTGCTAAATGGGAAGAATTATATGATGAAGCCATGGAGGTTGTGGAATGTATTGATTTTTCCTGGAGAGATGACATCGTTACCACTAGTTGGGGGTGATGACTTTGACAACTAAAGCAATGAAGAAAAGGGTGAAGACTTCCCCTTTTATGGATTTCCCGAACATGGGGTATGATCCCATATAGGAAAAGATGAAACCAGAACTGAAGATCTTCTTAGAAGACGAGGTTAGTTGGGATGAAGATCTGAAGCATGAGGTAGATCCTTTAATAATTAAAGATGTGAAAAGCACCGAGAATTCTGAAGGCAGTGATGATGATGAGCTGTTTGACCTGAATACACTGGGTCTATATCTCTGCATGACCCACCTAAAAGACGAGCCTTCTAACCCATCCAAAAATATTAGCACTCTTGATGCACCACTTCTCAACTGGCATACCACCCCTGTCTAGCTTGCCCAAGTCAATATGAACCCTGATTTTCATCCCCTTTTAGAAACCCCTAAATCTATCGCTTTTTCTTCTATTCCTGAATTTTTTTCAATGAAATGAATGATGATTTGGAATATTTTTATGTGCCTTACATTAATTGCCTTGATTCTGACCAAACGACTAATGAAGATGATTTAATAAATGAAAAATTCTTAACTAATACCAGGAAGGGAAAAACTAAACAACATAACCTCATTCAAACTAATTATAATGAGACAATTGTTATCAATCTCAGTTCTAGTATCCATCCGCGCGAGATAAGGATAGGTTCCGCCCTCGACGAGCATGAACGGTTGCAATTTGAAGTGCTTCTGAAGGAATTAATGGTCGTCTTCACGTGGTCCTAGACGACATGCCTGGTTTTGACTTAAAAATATCACAATATGAGATTCCTGCCTTCCTAAAAAGCATGCATGTCAAGCAGAAACTGAGAATCCTTCGGACATAGTGGTCTCTCATAGTCAAAGAATAAGTGGTGAAACAATTGAACTTAGGCTTCATTTACATGTTCAAATACCCTACATGGCTTGCGAACATCATCCCCGTACTAAAATTGGAAAGAAAATTCCGCATGTGCATTGCCTATCAAGATTTGAACAAGTATTCCCTGAAGGACGACTAACCTTTACCCAACATCGACATGATCACCGACAACACTACAAGTCACGCCCTAAAATCATTTTACAATGGTTTCACAGGGTATAATCAGATCAAGATGCATCCTAACCATCAGGAAAAGACTGCTTTCATCACCCCGTCAAGAACCTTTTGCTACCCAGTCATGTCGTTTAGTCAAAAAAATATCGGGGCTACCTAAGAAATGTCCACTATAATTATTATGCATGATCTTATACATAAGGAGGTTGAAGTCTATGTCGATGACATCATCAAGTCCAAGACTCGAGAGGATCACATTATTGACTTGAGGAAATTCTTCGAGTCATTGCGATAATACCAAATGTGACTCAATGCACCATAATGATTCTTTGGTCACAAAGAGTAAACTCCTTAGTTTCACAATCAGTGAAAGAGGGATCGAAGCAGACCCTGCCAAACCAAAAGAAATGCAAGAGATACCACCACCCCAGACGGAGAAAGAGTTATGGATTTATGGGTAAGTTCCAATACATTAGTTGGTTCTTCAACCAATTGACCTCTATATCTGAACCCATTTTCAATCTTCTTCGTAGGAATTCAACCAAAGTCTGGAAAAAGGCATGTCAATAAGCCTTTGAATAGATAAAGTGATACCTCACCTGACCTCCAGTGATCATGCCTCTGCAGCAAGGTCTCTCCTTCCTCCTATACATCATCATCATCACATACATCGCAACTAGGACTATGCTGATCCAATACATTAAAGAATTACGCAAGAAGAGAGACATATACTACGCTAGTTGAAAGCTAGCTGGTTAGGAGGTAAACTATACTACATTGGAGAAGGCATGTGTCGCCTTAGTCTGGGTCAGTAGAATCTCCGGCACTACATGCTTGCATTCCCTATCAAATTAGTATCCCTAATGGATCCAATGAAATACCTATTGGAGAGTCCTGCCTTGTCCAGTCACATGGCTCGAAGGTTGATGTTACTAGCGAAATTCGACATCATGTATGTTATGCATAAATCCATGGGGGGAAGAGACATTTTTTATTACCTTACCGAGAACCCCATAAAGGTAGTTGTGGTTTGGATTTTTGAATTCCCAGATGAAGACATTCCCTGAACCATTCATGAGGATCTCAAAAGGTAGATGTTCTTCGATAGATCCACTAACACGAAATGATACGATTTTGGGATGCTTTTGATCTCCCCCAACGATTCTCACATTCCCATTCCATCAAATTAGACTTACCTTGAACCAACAACATGATGGAATATTAGGCATGCAACATATGGCTCAATATCACCCTCAAAATAGATATTAAAAACATTGATGTCTATAGAGATTCCATCCTCATCATGGGAAAAATCCTCAGAAAATGAAAAGTTAAAGACGAGAAACTCCTACCCTTCCACGCTCACCTCGAAGAGCTCGCTTACTAATTTGAAGATATCACCTTCCATTACCTTCCCTGTTGTAGAAACAACCTAGTCGACACACTGGTAACCCTGGACTCCATGGTCGATATGCCTGCGAGGATAACAATGGCCCCATTTCTAGTCCAGAAATAGGCAATACCCTCTCACTGCTGCCACATTGAGCTCGTTATAAAAGAAGATTTGAACATGGAAGGATTATGGTATTATGATATTTGACTTCTCCTCTAGTATGGTAGGTGTCCTCAAAACACTGATAAGAAATACCATGCGACCCTTCGCAGGTTAGCTGCTCAATACATCATCTGTGTTAAGGCACTCTTGAAAAGAAGTTTTGATGGAACCCACTTGATTTTCATAGTAGGGGTTGGGGTGAAAGATGTGATGCAAAAGATCCATAGTGAGGAATGTGGAAACCACATGAACATTAATATTCTTGTCGAGAATATCATCTATTAGGGATATTACTAGACCACCATGGTTCAAAACTGCGCCGCTTACATCAGAAGGTACTTTAAATGCCAATAATTTGCCAACCTTCATCACTTGCCTCTTTGGGAGTTGTATAACATGACTTCTCTCTGGGCCTTCTCAATTTGGGGAAAATACATCATTGGGAAAGTAACTCTCAAGTCATCAAACAGACATGAATTCATCCTGCTCTTCATTGATTACTTCGCGAAATGGGTTAAATATGAGTCACATGTAGTGTTGAATGTAGCTAAATTCATCAGGAAGAACATCATCTGTCACTACGAAGTTCCCCATGAACTAGTTTCTGACAATGGGTTCCATTTCAAAGTTTAGGTCATATAATTAGTTAAAGCATATGGAATCCAAAGGCACAAGTCCTCTTCTTATCGATTACAGACCAATGGGGCTATCAAATCTGCCAATAAAAGTCTCAAGACCATCATTAATAAGATGATTGAAAGTTATAGAAACTAGGCCGAATGAATCTCATACGCCTTCTGAGGATACCATACCTCCATCAGAACACTCACTTGGCCTACTCCCTACTCTATGGTATATGGAATGGAGGCAATCCTACCTTTTGAATTCGAAATATCTTCCTTGTGAGTTATGCTCGAAAGTTAAATTAGTGAACAAGATTAGCTGCAAAGACGTTATAATGAATTTGTTCTCTTAGATGAAAGGATATTAAAAGACCTATATCATATACAAGGGTATTATTGTCATATTACGCAGTCATTTAAAAAAAAGTCAAGGACCGCAATGTACAAGTAGGAGATCTTGACCTTAAGGAACTCATAAAACCTATCTAGGATCTGAGAGGAAAGTGCAAGCCCAACTAGAGAAAATGCTACATTATAAAAAAGATCCTATTAGGTGGCGCTACTATGCTTACGAACCTCGATGGAGCATCCAGTCACTTTGGACAGTCTTAAGAAATTTTAGCCCCACTCCTAGCTCTTATTGTGCTCGACTCTTCTCAACCCCTTTTATTCTTAAAAACAATCTCCGTTCTCCCTCTCGGCTCAGAACCATGTAGGACCTGATCCTTTTAAAAATCACCTTTTCAAAAAAAGAAACCCATAATTTTCAAACCCCATAGAGTTACGTTGGCAACCCAAAAGACACTTTGGGAATGATCCCATCTCTTTCACAAAATGCTATTCTTTTCTCCCTCTCAAAACATTAGTATCTCTCATCATTTAAATGAACACAAGGATTATGTATGCCTTAGCGATCGGTGTAGATATTTCAAACAAAAGAAATTTAAAAAAAGGTACTATAAAATACATAAAAATTGTCATCATATTTTATTAAAAAATAATACGACAGTTATATGACACATCAACAACAAGAACAAAAAATGACCAACCCTTTATAAACCTTGCAAACCAAACACCTCAAACATAACCTACACCACAAACCCACATATTACCAACACTTTTCTCATATTCAAGACCTACTTCAGCTGCCAGATGGACCTGCCTCATCATCTTTTCCAGTCCCCGGAGGACCCCAAGAATCCCCATCCAAGTTACAATTCCGTATCTGCCCCATATGACAGTATACCTTGATCGACTTGGATAAAATGAAGACACCCTACTCTAAAGTATCAAACATCACAAGCCACCTCTCTCTCATCTCCTGAGCATAAATTTTCATAACCACCTCCTTCCATAGCCACTTCAAATAGTCCCTAAGCACAAACCCAACCTCCCCAGCAGATTAGGTAGACGGTCGACGGCGCTGCCACAAAGGCCTAAAATCAAATCTATTTTTGGCTCGATTTGTAACCGAATATATATATATATATATATATATATATATATATATATATATGATACAAAAAGAATTTTAATTCATAATTTCTAAATCAAATCTATCTATCTATCTATCTATCTATCTATCTATCTATCTATCTATCTATCTATCTATCTATCTATCTATAATCATTCTCAACGATTTAGTCAGATCCTCCATGGGAAAAGTTGGTTATATGAGGAAGAACGATCTGCACCATTGGGAGCTCGACAGTGCAACCATTCTGAGGGTCCATGCCGTGACAACATATAAAAATTATGTAGATTTTTTATTTTTTTCCGGATCATTCGAAAAACATTTCTTCTTGTTCGAATGACATACCTTGTCATTTGAACAATAAGATCCTATAAAAGCTTTAAAAACAAGTTTGTTTGAATGATAACCCATACCTCATTCGAACGGGGGTTCCAATGAGATTCCAGGTGAAAGAGGACAAGTATTCCACATCTAATGGTCGTTCAAAGCTCATTCGAATGATTTAGCTTCCTCATTCTAATGACCCAACACTTTATTTGAAATACATCAGCACTTCCAATAAAATTTTGGGACATTTTGTCACATTTTAGTTACATTAAGACCAGAAGAATAGTTCGAAATTGACGTCCACCCATTATATTCTGTTCATAGCTAAATAGGCGTACAAATTATAGGGAATGAAGTACAAATCTCAGGCACGAGCATTACATCAGTCACCTACCAAGTGCAAAAATAACATGATATACACTGAGAGGACAAAAACTAAAGCTTAACCAGGTCGCTCGTTAAGGTGTTCAATGCCACCCGCACATCCTTCAAAACCAATGATTTGTTCGACTTCCTATTTGAGTTACTCCACTTTTATATCCTCGATAAGTTCCCCATCTCACTCGTCTTTAGGGATATCAATTCAACGTTGTGCCCAATCACCTCATAGAACCACACCTCCAAAAAAAGTGATACATAATGCCAAAAAGGAAAAAAATGGGAGGAGAACGAAGAAAATAAGGAACAATTGTATCTAAAGATTACCGCAAGAATGTACGTTGGCCCTGTAAAGGTTTTTCTCAATAATGACTAAAATCATCATGTGGCCATCCCAATGGGTCGGGGTTGAGGGGGTGCTCCTGCAATGGATTCCTCCGTCTTTCCCCTTTCGACGTGCGTGAGGGATTACGTCCTTTATCAGGAATCTTGGTTGTCATTGATGTGGGTTGATATGTAGAGATATAGTCATCAACCTATTTTGCACAAAATAGGCAAAAGAAATGTTGCCTCCTTGAGCGAAAGACACCAAGGGCAACACTGATGCTTACAAAACCAAGTAGTTCAAGTGTCCGGGGACTAAGTTATAGAATGGGAAGGTGTTAGGAACCTATCCCTCCCTTTTGATCTCTCATGGTCATGTGTTAATCTTCTCCCGTAGAACTCCGTGATGTGTGTGCTTATGTGCATAATATAAATGGAAGATGTAATCACTCGACTCGCGTAATGGATAAACAGGGAGCGAGGTCATCCTTAGGAATGTTCCCAAAATAGTAATAAAGAGTATGATGTAAGCGTTTATCGATTTACAAGTTGTTATGAAGGAATGATTGTGTATATCGAACAAGACACAAGCAGACGACCATATAAAATGTATATATTATGAATAGACGACGAGAATAAAATAACAAATGTATGTGGGAGGGCTCGAGTCTAGGGATTTACGCAAGATGCCAATGTATCCTGGGGGCATCAAAGTCCAGATAGTTCCATGACAATATGAGGTGGGCCTTAACCCATAAATGAAATTAGGAACTTTATTATATGTGTGTATAGAAAAAAGGTTTTTTTAGTGTGAGAAAATGTGATGAGAAATCCCCGTTTGAAATTTACGAGTGAACCCTCTTTTTCCTATATTTGGGTTATCCTATGAAAATAAAGTATGTGTGAATACTAATAATAATTTTTTGAAATTAAGATATGTGATGTAATGAAGTAAAGTACTAAAGCAAAAATGAAGTAACTAATGCAAAAATAAGGGAATTTAAAGACAAAAGTGAAGAAATAAACCTCCTAGTGAAGACTTGAAGTAAATATTGCTTGTAAATACGCTGAACTCAAGAGGAAGTGATGGTGGTTTGAGGAGGTAGGCGGGAATTTACTCAAAAGTGTATGAAAATTATGGAAGGAATGTGGGGAATGGGCTTTAAAGGAAAAAATAACTCTGAATTCGAGGAAATTCTCTGTGAATTGCTGAGAGGGATGTTTAGGGGTGCTTCTCAAAGTGAGGTCATGGACTGTATTTATAGGATCAAGTTGTTGCCGATTGTCATGGTCCTAGACTTGCCTACCGGCATAGAACCTTTGACACATTGCCGATATGCATGTTTCGAGTGTTGCCAAATAGCAGTCTTAGGCATGTTTAAAATATATGATCATAAAATGTGAAGCTTCACTCAGAATTGCGCACGGGGTGGACCATTGGAAAGGGTATTCAGAACCCTTTTAGAATACATTGATCCACTCTTGGTTTTGAGAGTTAAACAAAGTCAAATGGTCCCCCGAAAACGCACGGTGGCCACTAGTGAAGAAATTCCCAAAGGAAAATGGATTGTTCGTCCGAACCGTAAGGTTTATTCGTGCACGAGATGGACCGTTAGGAAGGGTATTCAGTACCCTTTGAGATTTCATTTAGTTTTGTTCAGTTCGGAGAGCTGACCAAGGTCAAACGGGGCTCAGAAGTGCCCGATGAACCTTTGGAGTAAAATGGGTTGTTCATCCGTACCGTAAGGATAATTAGTGCACGGGGCGAACCATTAGAAAAGGGTATGTAAGGATATTTTCCATCATGTCCCTAGTTCCTATTTTACATCATGTATGGAAAATACCATTCCAACGTCAAGGTAATTCAAGTTCACATGTTCAAGAAGACGGATCCAAATATCAAGCTACTTCAACAAAATTCTATGTTAAGACATAATTTTGGTATGACTTTTGTTTTGTGTTACTTAGATTTTTTACTTAGTATTGGGATATCTTTTGTAAACTATTTTTCTATCAAAACGAGGCATTTTCAAACTTAAAAATATTTTTTGAGTTTACCTATAGGCGGAGTTTTAAAAATCATTTAAGTCTTTCAAACGACTTGGCAATGTCGTTAAAATGACAATGGGATTTCATTCGAAAGGTCGTTTGAAGCCTTACTTCTCACATGGATCAAACGAACCCATACTATTTTGCTTTTTAAAGGTCGTTATAAGGGGTCGTTCGAATCCACTTCTAACGAGATATCAATCTTGTTCAAACGACATCAAGATCTCCTTCGAATGACTTTCCACCACCTAAATTATTTTATTTTCCTGTAAAACCTGCTTTCGTGATGATTTTTTATTAAGACTTTTATTTTATGCAAACTGAAGAATAACTGCAAATAGTCTTTATCTTTTTGGAAAAAAAGTTGTTTTTGATTCATACAAACAATCCCAATTACCTTTGTGAATCATCTTTGGAACCTAAATACTTCTGTAATGAAGTAATAATTGTGGAGATCATAGTTCAATGCTGATCTTGGGGATACTCAAGGGTATTCACTGCTGAAGTAGGAGGACTGCGGTTCTTGTGATTCTCGAGGAAATCATTACTAGCTGAAGGCTGCGGTCTTTATGAGTTCTTGCAGAATTCGTTGTAGTGTTTCTTTTAAAGTGTTATAAGTTCTGATTTCCAAACTTTAGTGAAATAAAAGTTTTGCCCTACAAAGATTTTTCCTGATTTTGTTTTTTGTTTTTTTACATACTTATTTTGAATCACTTAGTTGCATGTTTAGGACGTAATTAAAATTGGAATTTGTTTGAGATTGACAACTAATTAATTAAGTTTAATCCATTAAAATATTGCGAACTCTCAAATCGATATCGCATTCCACTTTTACAAATTGGTATCAGAGCAGGTTTCACTAAAATATCGTGAGATCATTTTTCCTCATTTTTTTTTGTAATATCAATCATTTTGAAAAATTAATTTTTGAAAAATCGCAATTTTTCTGATGTATAACTTATATAATCAGATGCCCGTCTTTGATGGAAAAAATTATGCATATTGGAAATCCCGTATGAGATCATGTTTAAGAACAATCGATGAAAGAGTATGTCTGATATTTGAAAGAGTGTGGACTCCTCCCACTGTCACCGTTAATAATATCATTAATCCCAAACTTTTGTCTGATTTGACAAATGATGTGTTTTTGTCACCCGTGATGATTTCTGACGTATCATGATGTGCACAATGTTAAATGAGGCATGTGATATCCTTCAGTTGACAAATGAGGATACCTTGCAGTTAAGCGGTCGAAATTGTAAAATTTGACCACCCAGTTTGAAACTATCACTATGTTTGAGTGTGAGTATTTTGATGAGTTTTATGCTAGGTTATCGGACATTGTTAACACGAGTTTTATTTTGGGTGAGAATATTGATGATTCTAGAGTCGTGAAAAATATTTTGAGGTCACTTCCATCCCAATTTATTCCTAAGGTCACCGTTTTGAACTCATTGTGGATGTTTGATTCACTTAGGTTAGAACAACTCGTAAGAGACCTTCAAACTTACGAAATTGGCATGTTTCCCAGAACCATTAAGCCAAAGGATAAAGGGATAACTTTAAAGACTCAAGTTAAGAAAAACAAAACAAGAGAGAGTTTTTGAGTCTAAATATAAGGGTGAGGTTGATTTAGAAGACTTGTCCTTGCTTGAATTTTTTTTAAAAAGTTTCTCAAGTTGTCCAAAGAAAATTCTTCCAATAAAAAGAGTTTTGAGAAAAACAAAATGAAAGATGAGGCAAGAATACCGATAAGAAAGAGTAATACGTGATATATTTTGAGTGCGAGGTAAAAGGGAACCCGACATTTGAATGTTCCACTATGCTAAAGAGAAAGGGCAAGAAGATTGCTAATACAACCACTCGTAGAAATAGTGACATCGAGTTGGATAATTTCGGAGATGAATTACAACATGAAAAGTTTGTTTCTTTCATGGCTAGTCACGTGAGGACATTTATTTTGTCTCACGAAGATGATGACACTTGTAAATGTAAGAGTCTTGATGATGATTTGAACGATTGGAGTAAGTTTGAGGATGATATTGGAAGTGAGGGAGAAGGGGATCTCCAAAAAGCGTTTAGAGATTTATACAAAGAGACTTTGAAGACAAAAATTTGGAATAAAGAGTTACATATTAAGGTGTTATATCTAGAGAGAGAGATAAAAGTTTTGAGGGTGCGTGAGGCGTCGGTGAGTCAACTCGAGTAAGTGAGAATTTTTTTGGGTGAGCAGTGCATCGTCTTAGGCCAGGAAAATGGTGAATTGAACAAAACTGTGGCCAGTCTTACGGGAGATCTTTGATCTTCATTAGAGACTTGTAAAAAACTTAAAGCCCTTATATCCCAACTCGAGAGAGATCTCGAACGTTCCAGGGAGGTCAAGGTCACTATAGAGGACACATATAAGAAAGTTGGAAAGATGTTCCTCGCTCCCACTTTGGGTAATGTTGAGAGACTATGAATATGTTATGACGGTGCATCTACTTCCCATATTTCACCCGAGACGGTTCCCATGTTTTTATAGATCCATATAGCTATTAATCTAACCCACCTAGGCATACATTTCCCATAGGATAGTGTGTCCTAGACGTTTTGAGAGAGCTGTTCATAGGCCCATTTATGTTTGTTCTCATTGCAAGAAAAGAGGACACCTTATGGAATTTCATTTCAAGTTGGGTAGTGTGTCTCATAGGTATTTACCTCGTTATTCTACTACACGTTTCCCACACACACTCCCACACATGTTACTCCACATGTTCCCACACATCGCATTAGAGATTTTGGGCATTTTCAAGAGGAAGTTGAGTATTTGGTCAAACTTCACACGATTTCATGGATGCTTTTCATAGGATGTCACCACCTTTGAAAACCTCCTCCAGACCTAATGATTGAGGTTTAGACTAGTTTGCTAGCATAGGATTCTTTTCATGATGATATTTTATGCATGTTTCTAGTATGTACTAGCATTATATATATCTTTTCAATTTTGAAATATTTTTCAAAAAACCCAAAATGATTTTTGTTATTGAAATTTTTTTGAAAAATACAAAAATATTTTCTATTTTTTTGAGAAAAATTGAAATACCAAAACGATTTTATTTTGATGAATTTTTTGAAAAAACACAAAATGATTTTTTATTTCTTTTTACACCATATATGGATGGACATTTAGGATGACCAAGTCACTATATCATTCCATTATCCATGTGAATTTTTTATAGTGTTTTGAGATGCAACATCATTTCATCCATGTGCTTTATAATGTTTGGAGTCATTAAGATGTGATTAATTTTTACTATCTACATGTTTGACTCTTGGTCTCCTTTAACACACACGTGCACAACTTTTTTTTATTATTATACTTGTCTGTCACATGTTGTCCAAATTTTTTTGATCTCAATCTTGTCTTTAAAATGGACCAAATGCGATAAAATGAGACAATGAAAGTAGTGCATGTAAGAACCGTAGCCCGTGAGAGTTTGTTTAGTATTTAAAAATTTGAGTGAACATGGGAAAGGGCTACGAGAGGCAAAAGAACTCGTCATGAAAGCCACCATTTGAAAGGATCCCAATAAAAATTAAGCAAATAAAAAGAAAATATACCGAAAAGGGTCCAATAGGAAATATCCTAAAGAGAAATTAGAACTTCAATAAAAATGATTTATTATTTATGAGGGAGTTTGGTTGGAAATTAATGGGTTTTCATGTATTGACAATGTCTTGAAAAAGCATTACATAGTTTTAGATGTTATTAGTGTTTAGGCTTTGATTTGCTAATTAGATTGCGTCTATATCTTATGAATTCAACATTTTTACAGCTAATGTCGATTTTGAGTTAATTCGTTAGGAGTATCCAAAATTCATCGTGAACATATGATATGGTTGTTTGAGTTGATTTTCATATCAAATTTGTTCAAACCCATTCATTATGTTTCCACGATTTGGCTATCTTAATGTTGGTTCATGGTGTGTTGTTTTTGTAAAATTACTTTTACTTGAAAAATTTAAATAAGAAAAATAGTTTGTGGAGATTTTGAGCTTATCCTTCCATGAGCTTATTTGATATATGTTTGTGATGATTTGCTATGCTTGTTGATACCCACTCGGGTTTTTTATTTTATTATTCTTTTCCTTATCTATTTTGGACAAATAAAAAGGGGGAGAACGAATTATGAATAATGGGGGGGAGTGAGAGTTCGACTCAATATCATTTCAAACTCGATACACCATTAAGGTATTTTCTTTGTCTATTGTGTGTAGTACTTTGATGAGCATTTAAAAAGCACACAAAAATAACATCAAGAGAAAGCAAGGAGATTTGAAGATTTAAAAGTTGAAGATTTTGAAGACTTACATAATTAGTATCTTTCCAGTTTTGGGTTCTTAGGAGGGTATTAGATTTGTATAGTCTATTTGTTGACAATTCGGATTATTTTCATTTTGTACCGGAATAGCAATAGGGGGAGATTTTTAAGGACATATTTTCCATATTGTCCCTAGCTCCTAGTTAACATCGTGTACGGCGTATCCCATTCCGAACGTCAAGGCAATTCATGTTCACATGTTTAAGAAGACGGATCCGGATATCAAGATACTTCAACAAAGTTCTATGATGAGACATAATTTTGGTATGGATTTGGTTTTTTGTTACATAGATTTTTTACTTAGTATCGGGATATCTTTTCAATACTATTTTTTTATCAAAACGAGGCATTTTCAAACTTAATTTTTTCCAGAGTTTACGTCTAGACGGAGTTTTAAAAATCATTTTAGTCGTTCAAATGACATTGGCATGTTGTTTGAAAGGTTTTTTGAAGCCTCACTTCTCATATGGATCAAACGAACCCATATTGTTTTAATTTTAAAGGTCATTTGAAAGGGCCATTCAAATCCACTTCTAATGAGATATCAATGTCGTTCATTCCACATCAAGATCTCATTCGAATAACTTTTCGCTCCCTCACATATTTTATTTACCTATAAAAACCTACTTTCGTGAAGATTTTTGGTTAAGACTTTTATATTACGCAAACTGCAGAACAACTGCAAATGGTTTTCACCTTGTTAGGGAAAAACTTATTTTTGATTCGCGTAAACAATCCTAATGAATTTTGTCAATTATCTTTGGAAACAAAAAACTTTTGTAACGAAGATATTCTTATGGAGAGCATTCTTCACTACTGATCTTTGGGACACTCGAGGGTATTCATTACTGGAGGAAGAGGAATGCGATTCTTGTGATTCTCGAGGGAATAATTGCAGGCTAAAGGCTGCAGTCTTTGTGGGTTGTAGCGAGAATTATTGTAGTATTTATCTAAGGTGTTGTAAGTTGCGATTTCCAAACTTCAGTGGAATAAAGGTTTTGCCCTACGAGGATTTTTCTTGAAATTGTTTGTTTCTTTATATGCTTATTTTTAATCACTTAGTTGCATGTTTAAGAATTAATTAAAATTGGAAATTGTCTGAGATTGACATATTGTAAAATAAGTTTAATCTATTGAAATATTGAGAACTCTCAAATGGATATTGCATTCCCCTTTTACAGGAGATCCCTTTGAAGATTCATTCAGCTTTATTTGAGCTGAATAGTTGACAAGAGTCAAACGGAGCTCGGGATCACCCGATGGCCTTCAAATAAGTTTTTGTGGTAACACGGATTATTCGTTCTAACCATAAGGCTGATTTGTGCAGGGGGTCGACTATTGAAAAGGGGATTCATAGCCCTTCAAGGATTCATTGAGATTTTGCTCATACAAAAAAATTGATCGAAGTTAAAATGGGGCTTGGGAGTGCTCGATGGACTCCAAATTAGTTTATTATGGTAAAAAGATTCCCTCGTCCGTACTGTAAGTCCAATTTGTGCACGGAGTGGACCGTTGGAGAGGGTATTTTGATCCTTATGAGGATTTATTGAGCTTTTGCTCAGGCGAACATGTTAATCGGATTCAAAAGGGGCTTGAGAGAACTCGGTGGCCTCTAGATCGATACTCGGATTATGACCTAGGGTTTGCAAAGAATGAGTGGGTGCTTGGGACCTAAGGAGGTTATTAGGGGGTCCTAGGATGGTGTGTATACCAAGAACCCCTCGATAGGTGATCTTGGAATAAGTGAAGGTTGTCGAATGATAGACACCACATCGACGTTGATAAAGAGGATTCGTAGGTCAATTATGAGGACCTAGAGGATAAGGTTAACCAATTTCGAGGGTTATGGTCAGTTATGAGGATCTAAGAAGATGAAGGTGACTGATTTAGCGGGCCGAGGTCAGTTCCAAGGACCTAAGGAAATGAAGGATGATTAATTCAGCGGGTTGAGGTAAATTTTATGGACCTAAGGAGATGAAAATGACCGATTCAACGAGTGAAGGATGTGTTACGATTAGTTCTAAAAGGGGAAGGGATAGTAATTCACTTGGTTGAGGTTAAGTCTAAAGTTTTACAAGGGATGACCAATTCTGAGGTCCGAGGTTAATCCTGAGGACCAGAGGTTGTGATGATCAATTTTGAGGGTTGAGTTCCATTTTAAGGACCTTGAATTGTGACAAAATTTTTTGAAGGTCGAGGTTAATTATGTGGACCTACAATTGTGACGACCAATTCTAAGGGTCGAGGTCAGTTTTAAGGACCTAAAGTTCTGACGACCAATTCTGTGGGTCGAGGTCAATCTTGAGTTATGGTGAAAATTTTCTACCAGTCGAGGTCAATTTTGATGACCTTGAATTAGGGCAACCTATTCTGCGGACCTAAAGTTGGGGGTGAACAATTCTACAGGTCGAGATAAATTCTGAGGACCTAAAGTAATGATGACCAAATCTGGTGGCCGAGGTTAATTATGAGGTCCTTAAGTTGTGATAACCAATTCTACGAGCCAAGGTCAACTATGAGGACCTTGAGTTGTTATGACCAATTTTGAAGGGCGAGGTCAATTCTAATGACCTAAAGTTATCACGACCAAATTTGAGGGTCGAGGTCAATTTCGATGATCTAAAGTTATAGTGACCAATTCTAAAGGACGAGGTCAAATCTGAGGACCTAAAGTGATGATGAACTATTCTATGGGTCGAGGTCAATTATAAGGACCTAAAGTGAGGACGACTGATTTTGTGGGTCGAGGTCAATTCTTAGGACTTAAATTTGTGACGATTAATTTTGAGGGCCGAGGTCAATTCTGAGGACCTAAAGTTATGACAACCGACTTTGTGTGTCGAGGTCAAGTCTGAGGACCTAAAGTTGGGGGTGACCAATTCTACGGATCGAGGTTAATTCTAAGGACTTAAAGTTTAACGCGAGGAGTTGCTCTCTTGGGGAATGTAAGGACAAAATTCCAAATAGTACCAATTTGTATGTATTGGCATTATTTCATACAAAAATCACATTGAGTTATAGATAGATTTTACTGTCACGATTCCCATTAAGTCTATGATGTTGTGTTGAATACGTAGTGGCCACACTTTAAAGAGAAATCATGACGTAGTTTTGGTGGACATTTCACATCTTCACATTTGGTTTTCCGAGATTCTCTCATGTATGGATGCATATTGATTTATGGAAACTCGATAAATATTTTCTAAGGATGTTATTTTGTTTAAAATCTATTTTAATTTTTTTTTTAAATGACTGTTTCTGAGATATATCTTGTTTAGAGTCGTATTGAACTTTCCCTTATTTTTTTATGGTTCAAAGGACTTTAACAGTCGTTCAAACGACATCATGCTATCGTTCAAATGACATTGAATTATCATTTTAATGAGAGCTTCATATCTTTAGAACGACTAGCTGATCTTATTTTAACAATGGGCCGTCTCAAAGTTTTTTATTTAAGTCAAATTTTCTCCGAAAAATATACGTGAAAAGCATAGAGAATTACATAGTACCCATACATTTTTTTTGCATTTGTTTATAAAATGTTTCCATATTTAAAAACATTATTCGTTGTTACAAGATCTGAGTTTACAGACCATATGTTATAGAGATCTTATGTTTGCACCACGATTTCATTATTCATCACTCTGAAGAACTTATTTCATGCAATGTACTCTGTACTTGCTGATTAACGGTTAATGAATGTATCGATGGATACCTAGGTATGCATGTACTCATGTGTTTTCGATCGGGCGTAGGTGGAATCCTGCATTGCACTGTCGAGAAGCGATTGAAGGGAAGAAGGGGCATTAAGACTTACAGGGATCGAGTCGTTGAGTAAGACTGTAATCTTTCTTTGTAATATCGTATCATAGTGATTGTCTGGATTGGGTTGTCTGAGGTTTTTTCCCGTTGTGGTTTCCGCGTATATCAGCATGTTTTGTGAGCATTCTTTACTTTTTCTTTCTTAATCACACTAGATGCATGTTTGGGGTGAAGAAAATAAAATTGACTTAATTAGTTTAGTTCACAAAATTAGTCGTTGCTAAAATTTGAAAAAGGTTATTGAAAAGAAAAATTATTTTCACCTAAAGGACACAAATAAAGGGGCTGCCCTGCGCATTCTCAAATTGGTATTAGATCTGGAAACATTATTTTATTATCTGAGTGATCCCACATGTCTTTAGGTATGAATTTCAGTATTTATGACGATTTTAGAACACCGAATTTCGATGTGTCAAATTATTCTTAATGGAAGATGTGAATGAAGAGTGCACTTAAGGTTATAGATGAGCGTGTTTGGTTAGTGGTAGAAAAGGGTGGACGCCACCAGTTACAAGAGAGGGTGAGGCCACACACTTAATACCTGTTGAGTCATGGATAGTACCATGTATTATGATATGTGAAACGTCAAAAGAATCTTGGGTTGTCCTTGCACTTACTCACGTGGAAACTAGCATTATTAAGGCGTCTAAACTTCAAAATCTCACTACCTAGTTTGAGACGATTAAGATGTTAGAGAGTGATACATTTGATAAGTTTTACGTTAGGTTGTCCCATATTGTCAATTCTTTATTTAACTTGGGAGAGAAAATATCGGACAACCGAGTCATAAACAAAATCTTATGGTCATTGCCTAGTAGATTTGATCCAAAGGTGACCGTTTTGAACTCCTTGGGTTTACTTCACTCAATGAAACTAGAAGAGCTTGTAGGTGACCTACAAACTTATGAGCTTGACATGTTTATCTCCAATCAAGTGCCAGAAAGACCGGAAGGAGGAAACAAAAGTTTATGAGGATGATGAATCCGACATCGATTTTGAAGATCTATCTTTGTTGGAAAAGAAGTTTAAAAAGTTTCTTAAGTTACAAAAGAAATTGAAAGATGGCAAAAGACTTGAGAACTTCGAGAACAACAAGGCCGATCACGTCCCTAAGAATTGAAGTGAGAATGATAATGAGTTGGAGAGTGTTTTGGTTGTGAGGGTTATAGCCATAGGGTAGAGGAGTGTCCCACTATATTTAAGGAGGAGGGTAAGAAACCAATTGCATATAACGCCAGTCTTAGTGATAGTGAACCGCGAGAGGGATATGATACCCCCATTGAGTGTAACTACACTGTGTTAATGTTTTTGTCATGTGAGCGATGCCGATAAATATTCTCATCAAGATACTCGTGTGAATGACAGTTTCAAGGCCGTAGTTTGTGAGTTTCAAGTGAGCGAGGGAGAAGAAAGCGAGGATGAGGAAGAAAGAGAGTTGCAAGTCACATTTCGTTAATTGTATGAAGAAACGGTGAAGGTGAAGAATGAAAACTTGAAGTTGCATGCTAAGTTGGAAGAACGTACCGTAAAAATAATTATGCATTGATTGAGGATCTTAGGGCATGGGAGAGGACTCTTCAGGAGAAACTACAACATGTTGAGGGTGAGAGAGATAGTATTTGTGGTTTGATAGAGGATATGAAGAAAATGATTCTAGAGTTTGATAATTATAGGAGTTTTCTCGAGTATAGAATTAGCGATCTTGAGGAGAGACTAAGAGATTCGAGTAAGGTAAAGTTTGATTTGAAGGCTAGGTCAGAAAAGTTGGATAGGATTTTAGGCAGCGTCCAAATAAAGGATAATAGGTGTGGTATAAGATTCGATGATTGTATTGCTCCCATTCCCAAAGACAATACCAATTATGTCAGAGAGCCAACTAGGAACGTTAGGACAAGTCCACATTTTGGTAATATTCCTGTCCGTGTTTAAACTTGCACGCATTGCGAAAGGAAGGGTCACCTTAGGCGTTATTATTATGACCTCAAAAATTCACCTAGGAAGTTTAAAAATAAAGTCATTTCGTTTCCCAAAACCCCCATGCGATATTATACACCTACTTGGGTGTGGAAATCGAACTTAGTGGCTTTAAGAATTAAATTACATGACACTCATGATATTTCTCATGATATTTCTTATGGATGATTGTGTTATCATGTTTGTCATACGCTAGTTTTTCTTCATGATATATTCTTGCTAGTGTTGTGACATGTTTCTCTCTTTGTATTATATTTTTTCCTTTTATTTGTATTTTATTGGAAAAATACAAAAAGATTTTTGGTTTCATAGATTTTTGAAAAATACAAAAAGATTATGTTTTGGGGTTAAAAATATTTTTAAAAAACACAACAAGATTTTTGATTTATTTTAGTTTCTTGAGTTTACACTTGATATGGCATATTAGTGTGCTTGGACCCCCTTCATTCCATGTTTCCATGTGATTAGTACAATTAGTCATGATTTTGGGTTAAAATATTGATCTTAACCATTGAGTTTAATGGGGTTGTTTCGAAATTGACTTAAATTTAGATTCTATTATGTATATGCCATTGCACACATGCACAAGCTTGTATGAATGTTTAACTTCTCATACATATTTGAGTTTGGTGATATATTCCCCTTTTAATTTTGTCATCTACGTGCATATTAGACTAGAGAGGAATTGTGAATGTTAGAACCTTTTTCCGTGAGGATTTATATTTCATATTGAAAAATATAATGAGTGTGCACGGGAAAGGGATGCGAGAGGCATGTGAACTCATCATGAAAGGCACCGTTTAAAAGAGCCCAAGAAAAAAATTAAGGCAATAAAAATAAAAATAAAAATATGCCAAAATGGGGATAATAGGAAATCTCTTAAAAAGAGAAATAGATCTTCAAATGAAAAATGGATTGAAAAGAATTATCAATTATGAGGGAGTTTTAGTTGAAGATCAATAGGTTTTCATAAATAAGTCCTTTGTTGAAAAATTCGTGCCATGACGCTATTGTTTGTAGAATCGTCAAAATTTCTAGACGTGTGTGATGTTTGTTTAGTTCATTAAGTTCAAGTTTAATTGTCACATATGGCTAAAACATAATTTGATGATATTTACCGATTAATTAGAGATTCTTGAACGTATCTTTGTGTTTGGATTATGATTCATTTGTGTTAGTTACACCCTTTACTTCCATTCCATGTTTGAGCAAATTGATGATATGGTAATGCGTAACTCACATGTTAGTTTTTGAGACTATTTTGCTACTATTTTTAGACTTCTTGTTGCATTTAGCAGATTTTTTTTTCACTGGGCTGATTTTACATAAAGTTTGAGCGGGAATTGAGATCTTTTAACTTAATTTAAACGACTTCTTCTTATCATTAGAATGAAATGTCCCTATCATTAGATGAGTGGATGAAACAATCATTCAAACGAGATACCATCAACGTCAATTATGGTCGTCAGATATGTCGTTAGATGGGTCATTTAATAGGTGTTTGGAATGATTTCCTACTATTTTGGGTCACTAGATACATGTATTGAACGACATCACATTATCATTTGAACGACCTTATATATCGTTTGAACGATCTGTCTTGGTTTTAGCAATTTCATTCTGTGTTTGTACTTGCTTATCATATTACACTGATTTGGTACTCGTGGGTTGTTTTGGATAGTTTACATGCACTTTATTTGGATTTTTCATGCTTTGATTATTACATTGTATTGATTTTATTTAGTCACATCATTCCTGATATTGATGATTTCATTTTTGTGATTGTTTACTAGCTACGAGTTGACATATATTGATTTCGTTTAGCTAGTTTCCCATGTTTTCCTAGATATTATTTTCATGTTATACTCATTCTAGATATTCATTTATATGTTTATTTTTCTCACTAGTTGTCTTTTCCAGACAAAAAAGGAGGAGAGATGATATGTGATGCAGGGGGAGATTTTTTTTAGTATTTTTATATTAATATCATATTACTTATATATCATTTGTTCCACCGTACTTCACATGGTATTTGTGTGTGTAGTGATTCATTAGATATTCGAGATTTTGCGACTACATCACATGAAGACAGATTATGCTCGTTGATCGTCCTACAGTTAATATCTACATTTGATAGTGCATGTCCGGATGAACAATTCTATGAAGACAGTTTTGGTCATATGGCTTGACAACCCGACTTAGGCATTTAACTTTTTGGTTTCATTACAGAATAGACGAAGGGGGAACAATTGGCATTATTCTTGACAAAACCCACTTTAAATCATATATGGATTTTT
The DNA here is from genome assembly GCA_949130495.1 of Sambucus nigra. NCBI lineage: Eukaryota > Viridiplantae > Streptophyta > Magnoliopsida > Dipsacales > Adoxaceae > Sambucus > Sambucus nigra. The sequence continues at coordinate 117,750,062 of OX422219.1, forward strand.
CTTATCACGATTCCCATTAAGTCTATGATGTTATGTTAAAGATGTAGCGGCCAAGCTTCAAAGAGAATTCGTGTTGTAGTTTTGGTGCATGTTTCATGTCATAAAATTTGGTTTTTCGATATTCTCTCAGGTATGGATGCATATTAGTTTATGGAAACTTGGTAAATGTTTTCTAACGATGTTATTTTGTTTAAAATATATTTTAAATTGTTTTAATATGAGATTTTCTGAGATATATCTTGTTTAGAGTCATATAGGACTTTCTCTTGAGTTATGATGGTTCAAATGACTTTAATAGTCGTTCAAACGACATCTTGATGTCGTTCAAACGACATTGAATTCTAGTTCTAATGAGATCTTCATATCGTTCGAACAACTAGATAATCTCGTTCTAACGACGCGCCACCTCAAAGTTTTTAATTTAGGACGAATTTTACTCAGAAAGACATAAGTACATAACATACAGAATTAAACAGAACCCATACATTTTTTTAGCATTTGTTTACCAAAGGTTTCCAAAGTTAAAAACATCCTTTATGTTTACAAGATCCGAGTTTACATACCATGTGTCATAGAGATCTAGTGTTTGCACCACGGTTGCATTCTTCATCATTCTGAAGAACCTTTTTCATGCCATAGACTCCGTACATGCTGATTCCAAAAATATCGTGGGTGTTTCCATGCCCCATTTGACTATAGTCAATTCCCAAAACTAGGAGTGGTGCAATGGATTCTTAAAAGGCTCTGAATACCCATTCCAGGGGTTCATCCCGTGCATGATTCTGAATAATAGATTGCATCTTACAACCATTTTTGGAATGTGTGCATGAGATTGTAGAACGGCAAACCCATTTACCTGCCTATCGACAGTGTGTCTGGGGTTGCCTGCCGATAGGCATGTCAAGGAAAATGCCGATTGATACCCCTTTGACCCTATATACGATGATAATGAGCTCACTTTGAAAGGAACCCCATAAACATCCCTCTCAGTGATCTTAGCAACATTCTCTTGAAGTCAGCATGGTTTTCATATTAAAACCTCTCCCCCACATTCCTTTTCCATCTTTTCCTTACCCAATTTGGAAAATTCCCTTCCCTCTCCTCCTACTACCTCCATCCACTTGCAAGAGCAGCCCTCCAATAATCAAGATAAACCTTAAAGCTTTAAAACAAGGTCCAAACATTTCACTCTCTCTTTAAATTCTCTTATTTTTGCATTAGTTATTTAATTCTAACTTTATCAACTCATCTTTATTAGATCACACGTATTAATATCCAACTTTATTATTAGCAGTGTTTCACATACTATGTTTTCTATAAAAGAATTAAAAAACAAGATGGTTTGCTTCTAAATTTCTAAACGGGGATTTCCCACTACATTTTCTCACACGATGATCAAAGTACCCCGAGAAAGGGAACGAGACCTCTGCACAAGTGCACATTGACCGGGATGGGATGGTCATATCGGCGAGTCTACTAGGGATTTTGTTTGTCATAAGAGGCCTAGACTCTATTATTACATGGGTGTTATCATTTTCCGTATGTGTGCGTATGCACCTAACTCTATGTTCCCTTTTTTCTCTATTACTTCTTTTATATATCTACCTCATGTTTATATCACCTCTCACTCACTTTTCACACTTGTAAATACTCTCCATACACCTCATACTACTTACACTTGTATATAGGATCACTTATACCCACATGATTCACATACCACTTAGAATATCAATGCTTAGGCTTCACTAGCACACACCTCCACTTATCGCACTTGCACATATACATGCTCACTTTCACATATCACAGTCGACTTGTATTTGATCCATTCTTAGGCTCACTACCACACTCACTTGTAGATATTCATTTATCACTAACATGTATCCATGGTTTGTGTCAGCCTCACACTCCATGCTAGATTTTCTTTTACTTGTACATGCTTCCCCATAGTACTTCTTTCACCCATTATAAAAGACTCTGTCCATAATATAATAATTAAATAATCATAGATTTTGCACACTACATCACCAAGAGCATGGCTATTGACCAAAATTTTGTCCCGTAATAGGGGTTACTTTGTGATAGGCGCTGGTCTGGAAGGTCGTAGTTAGCCTAAGCAATATGACTCTCTCCTTCCATTGGCCTAGTACCTTTGCGTATATTGGATGGTTCCCCCCGCATCGTACCGTTTGATCGAACTGACGACGGGAGGTATATAATAAGTAACTCATTCACGTGCATTGAGTATATCTAATTCCCTCTCATACATACTCTCCCCACGAGGTATACAGTGAGGTGATTCATGTACACTCACGTATATCAAATGTCTTGTCCACATGTAATGATTGCCCTCAAAGCAAAAACTATATCGTGGATGTCATGCCAAAGGAGGGAACCCTTTCACTGACACATCAATTGCATAAACCTCATATAGATGTCAAACCTAGGGCACTCATATTTAGTTTGTCGGTTGCTACACGAAACTCTCCTAAAATACCGGATCAGCATACTGCCCAAATTTTTGCGCTATTCCATCATTTTTCAGAACAGGACCTTGTCCATGAGCTTGGAAACAAGTCAAACCATATCTTAGCTATTTTTCAAACCCGATTTTCCCAGGCTAGGGTCTTATACGACATTTCTTTTGCATTTAGGTAAACCTAATA